>OX424495.1:8132620-17863743 GCA_949152395.1 Agrochola litura | reverse complement strand
TTTTTTCTGATAAACAGATTTTTTATTTACCCACACGTATTTACATGATTTAAAAACTAACAGACTTAAAATAACAATTATGTACAAGAGTAGGTATATAAAAGGGGGGGGGGAATAAACAAAAGACATCAAAAAATTCATCCGCATCGCTGTCAATAGGAAAAGTGCCCAAAAGGCTGGCAGCATTGCCACGTTTTATGGCAATGCTGATTCTTTGGCCAAAGAATAGGCCAGGCCTCTGGTCACGTGAAGACTCGACCAGCGGCTTGGCGATGTCTTGAAAAACTAGGTGGGCACTCGTACCCCATGGCGGCCCTAGGATTTCAACCCCAAACGGCTCAAACATATAAGTCCCAATAAGATTGGAGTATTTGCGCCGTTTGAGGTTTTCTGCACCTGCAGCAGCAGCCCCAGCACAGCCCGCCGTGCTAGGAAGATGGGATGGCGCAAGGGTGTCGACACACGTTGCATCACACACCAAAGGCCTACCTACCTTCCAAGGCATTGTGGTCATAGAGATGATAGATTTAATGGTAGATAGATGCCACTCTAAAACACCATAGAATTCCAAAACCACAGCCACAGCTCTATTGCCATATTTACATAAACATGGTAATTTTATTTACGAAACAATATGATTTATGCCCCGAAGATAAGCCGTTTACTGTGAAATAACGTTAAATTCTGTAATGCACTTAATAGCATACATTTAGTATTTGAACAGGATATTAAATTTATTGTTATTGCTTTTAGCTGGTGGTCGAGGCTGGGGCGGTGACATACTGCAGATTTGCGATGTTAGTAGGGTAGAATTGGGGGTTCTGTATCATTTCTTCCTCGCTCCGCTCGGAATATGATCCAGAACCCCCAATTCTCCACACATCGAAATGTGATCCAGAAACCTCAATTTTCCACACATCAGAATGTGATCCAGAACCCCCAATTCTCCACACATGGAAATGTGATTCAGAACCCTCAATTCTCCACACATACAATACAATCGGTCTGTGATACTGTTTGCAGATTGAATATTGTATTTCATTCTACAGGGTGACGCTGAACTGGTACAGTGGAACAAAATTATTGCATTCGCTTAGTGATAATATAAACAGCAATATCAAGTTCGACCGCTGCGTTACATCGAAATTATGCGGTGCACATCTTGTGTTCCTATATCCACTGATGAATTAATTATATTTGACGAAGTGTACCGACTGTTCACAGGTAGAACTAAGTATGCGATTTGCAGTATCTCAATTCGCTTGTACATGTATGTCTAAAGATGATAGCCGGTTATAGAATCTTAAGATAGGATTTATCTACATCGATTACATCGACTACCTAATACGAAAATTATGCTTGCTGAATATAGGATAAAAGAGTAATTGGAATTTAGATGCTCCTCTGCAAATGGAATAGACTGGAATGCTGACTTTTCAATCTAATAAACCCCTAATACGGATTTATCTATTCAATAGATATCACTTTTCATCTGAAGGGACAATATAATAGAAAACTGCGAACATGCTCTGGCCACGACACAACCTGATGGTGCTAGTCCATGAGCCCAGCACCGCAGAAGTAACAAGCTACTAAATAATTTATAGTGGACCCATCTATCCTATCTTCTAATAAAAGTACAAAGAAAGAAAGAAAAACATTTATTTGGACACAGTTCGTGAAACACAAAACACAAATAACACAGTGAAAAAAAAAAAAAATGTAAGTATACACCTATAAAGAACAAGTTGTATAAGTATAAAACTTCCTTTTTAGAATTTCATCGCAGGTATCCGTGACGATGTGGCGCCGTTTTCTAAATTGGGAAAGTATGGAATTTGATTATATGTGTAAGCCACCCAAGGACCATCGTAAATCTCCCAATCTTAAAAGCGATCCAGTGTTTTGTCACATTTTCGACGACACGTATGGCGCATTGATTAAGAGGTCATCTCGCTGCATCACAATGTAAATATTAGTTTATAAACGTGCTGTAACTAAATGCGCCAACTGTCGCGGGTTCGATTCCCGCACGGGACAAATAAGTATTTGTTCCGGTCTGGATTTTGTTTTCATGTTTTATTTTTTTTCCATTATTTAATTTAATATAAATAATACATACAGTTCTATCATTAATTCCATTACCGTAATAAAATAATCCCGCGTCAGCAATTTGCAGCTTATTGTTCTGAGAGAGTACATACCACTTCCTTTTTAGAAAATCGTCTCAGGTATACGCGACAGAGCGACGCCGTCGACAAATAAGGAAAGTAAGGATGCAATCATATTGAGTAAGTACCAATCAATGAATTTTAGACCCTATTTGCTGATGACATAGAACAAATTTTTAGCATACATGTCAAAATCGCTTTCTAACTTTGTGAGCGATTTCTTACTGTAACCACCGCTTTAAAAATGTAATCTATAAATATGACTGCATTTAATCATTTCATTTTAATTAGTGCGCATCCCGGGTACTTGCAGCTTTTCTTTTTTTTCAATATTATTGTGAACAATAGTGCAACAAGTATGTGCGTATAACTCTACAATTATTATTTATATCGAATAATAATTAATTGAACTTGTGAGTGAAATTTATTGGTGTTCTTCCTTTTAGGTCAACCAATCCCTTCGATTCTGACTGTGAAATACCAGCATCTCAGCCAGCACCATCGGCACAGAAAAAGAAGGCAGGGAAAAAGGCTGCTGGCAAAAGAAATAAACCTGCAATAAAGAAAATTACCAGCGCTCCAGTGGTAAAATCTAACTTTTTTGGGTCCGACACGGAGTCGGACGTTGATTTGCCGACGCCATCGACATCGGTCAAAAAAAGGAAGCAGTCGGATTCAGAGGTATGCTGAAGTTTTTTATTTGCAAATACCTTTTTAATTTTTATTTAAAAATAATGGAAAATTAAAATTAAAAGGATCCACATTACAAATAAACAATAACATACATTTGTTTATTTGTAATGTGGATCCTTTTAATTTTAATTTTCCATTATTTTTAGGGTTCCATACCTCAAAGGAAAACGGAACCCTTATAGGATCACTCGCGTGTCTGTCTGTCTGTCAAAGCCAAAGACTGACTAAGATATTCTAAATACGATTCCCTGATCAGTTAAAATCTATGAGTCAATACATTTTGAAGGTGGTTTTCATGCTTTTTCTTTTTTAATTGTTCTAATGATAATCATTTCTAATTTCAGAACGAGCAAGAACTTGGCGGTGAACCCATCCGAGCGGCTGCACTGCGGAGCTTCTTATCAAGACGTAGCGGTTCCGGTTATACACTCCAGCGGGATCCCACCCGGCAGGGCAACTACTACGTGGAACTGCGTGTTTACAACGCTCGGGACGCGGAGGCGCTCAGCACCGACCGCTGGAAACGGGCACTAGTTACCTTCAAATCGGCTGTTGATGACAGCAGTCCGGTATGGAAAGCAGTCACAAAACTTGTGACCGCTGCTAAAGAAGATTATCAGAAGATACAGCCCATACTCTATCAGTCTAACGTATTTTAAAATTAGGTAAGCGTCTTACCCCCAATTTAAAGGACTCCTTAATTTTGTTTTGCTCTTTTAATGATTATGCCTATTATATTTTATCATAAACTTGTTTAAAAACCTTTTTTTTTTACATTTAAAGGGTCTATAATATAATGGCATACCTATACTTTTTCTTTTCATAATTATAATTGCCCATATTTTCATTTATTGTTGAATTGTTGTCTCCACATTGTATAAATTGTATAGACAGATGTTTGTAACGATCACTTTATAAGTCTAATCTATATTTTATATTGTTTGAATTTAAGTAAGTACCTACCTGCGCCATGAATTCTATAATTGTCTTTCTTTTTAATGTTTGTTTCCTCAGATAATTGTAATGAAATATAATCTTACATAGGTACTTACTTATACATATTTTTATTTTTTTAATCATTATTTGTATGATTTCTTTCAGTAAGCCAAAAAACTAAAAACTAAAAACCAAAAACTAAATACCAAAAACCAATAAACTCGAATTAATGAATCTCAAAGCTTAAAATTCTAGACCAGTAATTATGACCTTGAATCTTATGCTTTAAGTACATAAAAAAAATTTAGATCAGTAATTCGGACCTTTAACCTTAATCTTGAAGTAGTTAAAAATTCTAGACCAGTGTTTTTGACCTTGAAGTACCTAAATCAAAACTCTTAAAACAATTTTACGTCAAAATAAATATGAGTATAAAACATATATTTTGGTGAATTTAAGGTTAAATTAATAGGTTATAATCTATATTTTATATTGTTTGAATTTAAGTAAGTACCTGCGCCATGAAGTGTATAATTGATATTTCTTTTTAATGTTTGTTTCCTCAGATAATTTTAATGAAATATAATCTTACATAGGTACTTACTTATATATATTTTTATTTTTTATTAATCATTATTTGTATGATTTCTTTCAGTAAGCCAAAAAACTAAAAACCAAAAAACTAAATACCGAAAATCAATAAACTCGAATTAATGAATCTCAAAGCTTAAAATTCTAGACCAGTAATTATGACCTTGAATCTTATGCTTTAAGTACATTAAAAAAATTCAGATCAGTAATTCAGACCTTTAACCTGAATCTTGAAGTAGTTAAAAATTCTAGAACAGTAATTTTGGCCTTGAAGTACTTACCTAAATCAAAAAACTTAAAACAATTTTAGGCCAAAATATAAGTATAAAACATATATTTTGGTGAATATAACTAAGGTTAAATTAATAGATTATAGTCTATATTGTTTGAATTTAAGTAAGTACCTGCGCCATGAAGTCTATAATATTGATCTTTCTTTTTAATGTTTGTTTTCTCAGATAATTTTAATGAAATATAATCTTACATAGGTACTTACTTATATGTTTATATTTTTTATTTTTATTAATCATTATTTGTATAATTTCTTTCAGTAAGCCAAAAAACTAAAAACCAAAAAACTAAAAACCAATAAACTCGAATTAATTAATCTCAAAGCTTAAAATTCTAGACCAGTAATTATGACCTTGAATCTTATGCTTTAAGTACTTTAAAAAAACTCAGATCAGTAATTCGGACCTTTAACCTTAATCTTGAAGTAGTTAAAAATTCTAGAACAGTACCTAATTTTGGCCTTGAAGTACCTAAATCAAAAAACTTTAAACAATTTTAAGATAAAATAAATATAAGTATTAAACATATGTTTTGGTGAATATAATTAAGGTTAAATTAATAGATTATTGCTTTACTTTTTTGTATTCAACATAAACAAACATGAAATTTTGTCCACATTGTAAGGTTTATGTCCAAAAATATTCATCACATAAGAAAAGTAATATACATAAATCAAACTGTTTGTTGAGTACTGAATTTGATAATGTGCAAATAATAGCTACTGCTTTCAAAAATAGAATTGCTAGTTACAGATTTAATCCAACAAGTTTAGATAACATATCACCAGAGATATTTTTATCAGATATTTCTAGCACGATTTACAAGATTATTGAGACATTGCGATTGAAACATCGAGCGATTAAGATACAATTTGAGCTTTTTGTATTGTACAAGTTGCCTAAAAATGAAGAATTGTCTTTGAAATCTTTCAATACAAAGTATTATGTGATAATTCAGAATACTAATATAAAATTATTTTTTGAAGATTGCGTGCAAAAAATGCTGTATAAGTGCACAGAATTTGAATTATCAGAATCTGGTTGGGCTATAGAGTCGATTAATCATTTAGAAATGAATATAGTTAAGTATAATCCCTTAAAAGCTGGCAGTTACATTTCTTTACCGATAAAAATTCTTAAAACAAAGTCATGTCTTAACATTTGCAATAAAGATAGACATTGTTTTCTCTGGTGTATTGTAGCACATATGTATCCAGTACGGTATAACAGTAATAGAGTTTCATCATATCCACATTACTCTAAATTATTAAATTTAAATGGTATGTCTTTCCCACCAACATTTGATGACATAAAACAATTCGAAAAAAATAATCCACATATAAGTGTAAATGTTTATGGTTTAGAAAAAAAAAATACTATTACTGGACCATTATACAAAACTTTACAACGGAAACTGACCCATGTAAATTTATTATTAATTCAAAAAGGAGACAAAAATCATTTCTGTTTAATAAAAAATATTGCGCGATTAGTTCATGATCAACTAACAAAACACAAATCTAAAATTCACTTATGTGATGAATGTTTTATATACTTTGATTCAGAGGCAAAATTAGATAATCATAATTGTGCACGAATGCAAACAGTGCTCCCAGAAGAGAATAGCAAGCTTCGGTTTTCCAATTATATAAGGACTCAAAGAATTCCTATTGTTATTTATGGAGACTTTGAAAGCTTACTTCGAGAATATTCAGATAAAAATAAAAGTCAGTATGTCGAAAACATACAAATTCATGAAGCAACTTGTTTTGCCTATTATATATGCTGTGAAACTAATCCAGAACTTAATAATTTAGTATCTTATCGAGGCCCAAATTGTTCAAAAAAGTTTGTAGAATCTATTGCTAAGGATTTAGAAAGTTTATATGACATTTTATCTTTGCCTAGCGAAATGTCCCCGTTGAATGATGAAGAGCTTCTTTCATTTAAGACTGCTACAGTATGTCATATTTGTAAAGAATTTTTTTCTAATAATGACCGTATCGTTCATGACCACGATCATTTCACAGGTAAATATCGCGGTCCAGCTCATAATTCATGCAACTTAAATAATAAGTCTGTAAAATTTATTCCCATAATATTTCATAATCTTTCGGGATATGACTGTCATTTATTTATAAAAGAACTTTCAAGTGTTTGCGGTCGAATCAATTTAATTCCAAGAACCAAGGATAAATATATTTCTTTTACTAAATTTTTCCCATTTAATTCTCAGAAAGTAGCCCAATTAAAATTCATAGATTCTTTTAATTTCTTAAGTTCGAGTTTAGACAACTTAGTAAAAACACTGGACTCCAATGATTTAAAGCATTTACACTCATTTTTCACTGATGAAAATTTATTTAGACTGTGCCTTAGGAAAGGCGTGTATTGCTATGATTATATAGACTCCTGGGAACGATATGCGGAAACTCGGTTACCAGATCGCTCAAATTTTTATAATAAACTCACATCCGATACAGTGTCTACTGACGATTACGATCACGCTTTAAATGTGTGGGCTAAATTTGGTATTACGAATTTAGGCGAATATACTGATTTATATTTGAAATGTGATGTCTTACTATTGTGTGACATATTTGAGAAATTCCGATCTATGAGTTTATGTCATTATGAGCTTGACCCTTGTCATTATGTTTCATCACCGTCATTAAGCTGGGACGCTATGCTCTTGCTAACTAAAGTAGAATTAGATTTAATATCTGATATAGAAATATATCAAATGCTAGAAAAAGGTATCAGAGGAGGTCTTGCTCAATGTTCGCTGCGACATGCAAAGGCTAATAATAAATATTTGCCAGACTATAGCGAAAAAGAACCCAGCACATTTTTAGTTTACTTAGATTGTGTCAATTTATATGGTCATGCTATGACACAAAGACTTCCCTGTGGAAATTTTAGATTTTTAACAAAATCTGAAATAGCTTTATTGGAAATTGCATCCGTTTCTGCTGATAGTGACGAAGGGTACATACTTGAAGTTGATATTCATTATCCTCCTGATATACATGACGAGCATTCTGATTTACCATTTGCGCCAGAAAAATTATCCGTTCCTATTCCATGTGATAGCAAAAACACAAAACTAATTGCTAATCTGTATGATAAATATAGATATGTCATCCACTATATTCACTTACAAGAATGTTTAAAGAATGGTCTTATATTATTAAATGTCCACAAAATTCTAGCATTTACTCAAAAAAACATCTTAGAACCCTACATAAATCTTAATACAGCACTCAGACAAAAAGCTAATTCAGATTTCGAAAGAGATTTTTTCAAGAAGCAAAATAATTCAATATTTGGTAAAACGATTGAAAATAAAAGAAAACAAGTGAATGTTAAATTAGTTAATGTATGGAAAGATGACTTTAATAAGACAAATAAAATAAAGGGGGCAGAAAAATATGTGAGCGCCCCTAATTTTAAAAATATGGCTATTATTTCAGAAAACCTTGTTGCTATTCAATTAGAGCCTGCTAAAGTTGTTTTAGATCGACCAATATACATTGGTTTTACAATACTGGAATTAGCAAAACGTCATTTGTATCAGTTTCACTATTCTGTTATGAAGAAAATATATAAAGATGACATAAAACTTTGTTATACTGATACTGATAGTCTCTTGTATATAATACATACTGATGATTTTTATAAAGACATGAAACAAAATATAAAATATTTTGATACTAGTAACTTTAAAGAAAATAATATTTATGGTATTCCGAAAGCGAATAAACAAATACCTGGCTATTTTAAGGATGAAATGGGTGGAGATGTCATTACTGAGTTTATTGGTTTGAGGGCTAAATTATACTGTATAAATAGTTTAAACAATACAATTAAAAAAGCTAAAGGAGTTAAAAAACCTGTTTCTAATAAACTCACGATTGAAAAATATAAAAATACTTTGATTAATGACATAAATCTCAGAGATACTATGTATGTCATTCGATCTAAAAATCATAAGTTATATACACAGAAAATTAATAAATTAGTACTTAATGGAAATGATGACAAACGTCAGATAAAAAATAAAATTTATACTATGCCTTGGGGTCATCATCGTACTATGTTTTAAGCTGTTATTTTTGTTATCTACTATTTACTTTCTTTTTATGTTTATAATGTTATATTATTGCATAAACAATATAATCTCATGAATTATAATATTTCTTGTTTCATTTTTCATAAGATAATATTTTTGTAAAATCTAGAAATTAAGTCATTATTGTATTTTTTTTTTGTGATGAAATAAATAGGTATCTTGTATTCAAATAAATGTGTTTTACTATCTTATTTTACTACCCATGCAGTCTGACACAAAATGAAACTAGTCAAGTTGAACATTATAATATTTATTAAACTTTTACATTCATTATTATATTCTTACATGAAAAAGACTTAAATATTACAAAAAACATTATTAAAAATAATCAAAAATATTCTAATTATAAAGTAAAATTCATTAAACATTTGTTATAGCTAATAAACACACACTTACATGTTCACAATCACAAAATAAACTGTTCGTATTACACACATTTAATACTGCTTATTACTAATTTTCTTCACTATTTTGCCGACTAGATGCTCAGTTTCATCCAAAATATCATCATAATCATCTTTTACAAGGTACTGGATGCTTACGTCAGCGCTATCATCAACATCATTATCAATGTCACAATTTTGTTTATTGTCTTTGTCACATCTGGTAAGATCATATATATGTATTTTAATCAAATGATGGGGTTTTCCTGTCTCCTTCCGAATAACGTAAGATGAAGACTGTGTAGGAGACTTTTTTATGACCTTCTTATTAATATTAGATTTCTTTCTTTTAGGGTCTTTAGTTTCCCCAGATTTCTCTTCCGTTTTTTCATTTAAATACTCCTGATGCGCTAGTTCTGCTTCTGCAGTATAAAAAGTTTCCCTGTCTTGTGCAAAAAGAAATGGATTTCCAAGAGCGTAGGTGTTGTCTGGACAAAGATTATTCGTCTCCTGTAATAAAATAAAATAATTATAACATAGTTAAACATAATAATTAAACTGTTTGTCTCTGCATCACTCAAAGGTTGACTGATAGAAAATGCTTATGGCATTAAGTCCGCTTCTGTACATTAAATTCAAATCATTCTTGTAATTCAATTTAAAATGTTTCAAATAACGATAAATTAAATACGCACCGCAAAAAAAGCACTCTCCACAGGACTATACGATGGGGAGACGGACATAATTCTGTAAAAAAAGGAAGAAAAGTTAAACATAAATTCTAATATAAAATCTAAGTATTGATGAATCTTAATTATAGAAATACTGACCGTGAAGATTGAATTCAATTGTAATTCAGTTGTGTAGGTCCTACTTGTTGGAGCAATAGTAGTCAAATGAACTATGTGCCTGCTTCACTATATTGAAACTGTCTTTGGTTTGCTATGATGTGTGATAATATTATTATGTTCATATTAAAGGGATAAAGTTACTTACCATATAAGTCTTGTATATATATGAAGGTCAGCAAAGAAATTAAGTAATAAACAAGATGAAGTTGATCAAACAACCCATATCTCTGAACGTTAATAATATAAATTTTAGTGACTCTGCTCACCAAATCAAACACAGCATTTTACTGCCTAACACAATTCGTTGTGTAATTTGCGGTCCTTCAAACTGTGGTAAAACAAACGTAATGATCAGTTTGCTTCTGCATGAAAATGGACTGAAATTTCAGAATCTTTATCTTTACTCCAAAACAAGTTTTCAGCCAAAATATCGTTTTCTAAGCGAAGTATTAAGAAGAGTACCTCAAATAAAGTTCTACGAGTTTAATGATAATAAAGATGTAATATCTCCGAGTGAAGCTTTAACTAATTCTGTATTTATTTTTGATGATGTGGCATGTGAAAATCAAATAAATATCCGCAATTATTTTTCTATGGGTAGACATAAGCAAATTGATTGCTTCTATTTATCACAAACTTATTCAAAAATTCCGAAACAATTGTTACGTGATAATGTTAATTTTCTTATAATATTTAAACAAGACGATGTGAACTTAAAGCACATTTATGAAGAACACGTCAGCTCTGATTTATTATGGAATCAGTTTAAAGATATTTGTAAAACAGTTTGGAAAACCCCTCATAATTTTTTAATTATTAACAAAGAGTCTCCTATAAATAAGGGAAGATACAGACAGAATTTCGATACTTTTTTTTACTTCGAATGAAGTTTTATATTTAAAGAATTTCATAGAAATATAAGTTTAGTGCTATTCTATCCTTAGCTGAATTCAGTTGTTATAAAGGAAGATGGAGAAAACAATTAAAATGGAGTTAATGAAGTCTGTTGACACCATAAAAAATAAAATGAAACAAATAAAAAATCAAGAACATGAAATTAACATGTCACTTGATAAAATGCTAAAACCTGTAACAGATCCTCTTAAAGCCTTAGTTGACTCAAATAGGTTTGTAAAAAATGTAAAAAATATAGAAAATACTACTCTTACTAATACTGAAGAAATTGAAACGGAGGAAAATAATACTAGTTCATCTACTAAGATCAGTGACTATTACGATCCAAAACGAAACTCTACACAACTTGTTGAACGAAATACTACAACGGAATTAGCAGATAATTTAGAAATGTCATTAGAGGGTGATGATATCTATGGTATTTATGATGGTATTTCCATACCATTTGGAATTAGAAGCGAAAACAAAACTTTATTGATGGGTAATTCAAAAATATCATTTTCTAAAATCGATAGTTTGAATAATGATACTTTAATTATGATTAAAATTGGCAACAAATCTTACAATTTAACATCTGGCCTGAAAGAACTTTTACTTCGAAGAAAACCTGATTTAAAGTTAGTTTCGAATGAAGATAAACTTGTCTATAAGGATATGTTACATCATACAAATGCCCATAAGAGAGATTTTAATCCCAAAGGTCAAATAAAGGGTGATAAAGGTGTCAAATATCGTGAAATAATCAAACCATTATTTACCGAAACGTCAGATGATAAAATTGATTCTAAATTTGGAGGAAACTTACCAAAACTAAAAAAATATAAAAACAACACTGACTTGGTGTATTGGGATGATCCTAATGAATTGGTGGAGAGATTAAAATTATTAGTCGCTTCAAGAGATGCTGGCAATACAAATCATGATAATGAAATTCTATCTATAATTGAAGAATTAAAAGAATCTAACATAATTAAGGCATAAATACTAGCAATGATAAATATTTATTTTAGTATTACAGACTCATTCATCATGAGCATTGGCAAATTTAGTCACTGAACAAGTTCAGAAAAAATAAAAACAAAAAACATACACACGAAAAAAAAAACATCTGCGATATGAGTAAAGCAGATGTGGTAAATGAGATCCATAAAAATGCAAGGCTAAACTTCCCACGAAGAAATGTTGTTATGAAGGATATAGATGATTTATGGCAAGCGGACTTAATTGATATGCAATCAATTTCTAAGGAAAATAAAAACTTTAGATTTATTCTTGCTGTTATTGACACATTTTCGAAATATGCATGGACCTTTCCTCTGAAAAGTAAAAACAAAGAAATTGTATGTAGCAATTTTGAGCGTTTATTGGAAAAAGGGCGTATCCCCAAAAATCTGCAAACTGATAATGGGACTGAGTTTTATAATAATAATTTTAAAAAACTTATGACATCTTATCACATTAATCATTATTCAACCTTCTCAACAAAAAAAGCTTCAATAGTTGAGCGATTCATCAGAACATTGAAATCTAAACTGTATAAAGAATTTAGTTTAAAAGGAAGCTATAACTGGATAGATAATACCCTCAATAGTGTTATGGATAAATATAATCACACCTACCATCGGACAATTGATGAAATTCCGGCAAATGTGGATAATATTAATAAGAAACGTATATTAGAAAGATATGAAAAGCTGGTAAGAATCAATAGTATGTATAAAAGTAAGTTTAAAATTGATGATTATGTGCGTATCAGTAAGTATAAAGGAACATTTGAAAAAGGATATACTCCTAACTGGTCGACAGAAATATTTAAAATTCGAAAAATACAAAATACAACTCCTATCACATACTTACTTGAAGATTCAATCAGAGGTCGGCCTATTTTAGGAGCATTTTATGTACAAGAGCTACAAAAGGCAAAACATTCTAATGTATATCTGGTTGAAAAAGTTCTTAGAAGAAAAGGAAACAGGGTTTTGGTAAAATGGTTAGGTTTGCCGTCTGCTGAAAACAGCTGGATTGATAAGTCAAATATATTATAAAAATTATATATTTATAAAGTATTCAATCTATAATTGATCAGTCTTATGATGTGTATTGGAGAGCGTAGTCTTCTCAATTGGCTTATAAATAATTTACCATTTGAATTACACTTACCAGGATACAATTATTGCGGTCCTGGTACTAAATTAATTAAGAGAATTACACATGGAGATAAAGGTATAAATAAATTAGACGAATATTGTAAAGAGCACGATATTGCTTATCATAAATCATCAACTTTAAAGGATCGACATATAGCAGATTTAGTTTTGTTAAAAATGTCAAAAAAGCGGGCAGTTGCGTCTGATGCAAGTGTCGGTGAAAAATTCGCAGCGCATTTAGTAAGCAAAGCTATGTTAACAAAAATTAAAACGGGTGCTGGCCTAAAAAGTCGTGGTCATAATAAAAAGTCTTCAAAGAAAATTACGTCTGGCAATGGTTTTAAAAATAAATTAAAACATGTAATTACTAAAACGAAAAGACATATACAAAAATTAAAACCAAAAGGCAAGAAAATGGCAATAGAATTAGCTATGGCTGCTGCAAGAGAATTAGTTGATGATTCATCAATAAAACTTCCTCGCATTATTCCAATACCAAAAACTGGTGGAGTATTGCCTTTGATTCCTATTTTTGCGGGATTGTCAGCTGCTGGAGCCTTGGCAGGTGGTGCAGCTGGTATTGCTAAAACTATTAATGAATTCAAGATGGCTAAAAAACGTTTTACTGAAATGAAGAGACACAATGAAAAAGTAGAAGCTCTTTGTATCGGAAATGGATTACATCTCAAACCCCATAAAAATGGACTTGGAATTTTTGTATCGAAAGAAAAAAACTAAAATACCGGCTACCCAAACGAGCTTTATCTAACTTTGACATTTTGAAGTATGGGAATAATATTCCCTATTTTCGAGGTGTCTTTATGAGAGATGAGCTGCCTAAAGAACCTTTAAAAAAAGAATGTGGAGTTATTAATTTAGACAGTTCTAAAAATCCTGGTTCTCATTGGGTAGCCTATGCAAAATGTGATGATTATATCGAATATTTTGACAGTTACGGAAATCTTAAGCCCCCAAAGGAGTTTATAAAATACATAGGTTCCAAAGTTCACTATAATTATGATAATATACAACGCGATCATCCTTTCAATTGTGGACATCTCTGTTTAACCTTCTTAAAGAAGTTTTGGTGTAGTCAAAGAATAAAATAAGCTGGATCTTCCAGGAGCGTTCAGTATACAAGCATGTCTATTACGGTTACCATCTCTGGAAATAAATCAGAATTGGTTTCATACTTTCAACCACCTCTGCATTTATCCGATCAATATGAGTGTGGTTTACTATATTTTTCAGTATTAAATTCAATACCAAATCTTTGCGTTAATGATAGCGTTCCGCCTGTGATCAGAATCGAATGTGATCTAGTGCACGGTTCATATTCCAACGGATTACCAACTCACATTATTCATGAATTTGTGTCAAATACTGATACAGGTCATCGGTACATAGAAATACCACAAAACATTATTTACTTTCCAGTGAACAAAAATACAGTTTCATCTATATTTGTTAAGATTGTTGATCAATTTGGTTACTGTATTAACTTTGGAGAAGAACATATTCAACTACGACTTCATTTAAGAAAAACATAATGATATTGTTTTATAAAAACCCTACCGTCAACATAAAGCATCCTATTTCTTATACGGCCATCAAGGTGCATAGACGTAAGAATAAGCTTAAGAAATTGATCAAAACTAATAAAGATTTTCTTAAAGCTCTTGGTTTTAAACTATGAATATGCTACAAATTACTGAATCACCGCACTTCGATACCTCGATTGAAAGCTATGAAATCCATTCTTACAATCCTTACAATAACAGCTTTAGAGAAAACGATGAAATCAGAATTCCCATACACCAGCAAGATATATACGTGTTACCGTCAGCCAGTTCAATTTATGTCGAAGGCCAGGCAAAGTTCTTCGACAAAGATGGAAAAGCAATTAAGAAAAATATTACGTTCAGTAACAACCCTATTATGTTTTTGTTTCAAGATATCAGATACGAAATGAATGGTATTGAAATAGATCGTATTAAAAATTCTGGAATAACATCAACAATAAAGTCATACGTTTCAATGAATGATGGAGAAAATAAGGTTGCTGCTTTGTGGGGTTGGAATATAGGCGGAATTAAAAACGATGGATATTTTAGTGCTATTGTACCTCTTAATAAGATTTTAGGATTTGCTGAGGATTACAGCAAAATTGTGATAAATTGTAAACATGAACTTATACTAAATAGGAGTAACTCTAACTTAAACAGTATCTTAGTAACTGATGATGTTGCACATTTTCAAATAGATATACAAAAAGTACAATGGCGTGTGCCGCATATAAAAGTATCAGATCGCGAACGGTTGACTCTCCTTAAACATTTAGAAAGAGATAAACCTATTCAAATGGCGTTTAGAAATTGGGATTTATATGAGTATCCTTTACTCCCTAAAACCACAAAACATTCTTGGTCAGTTAAGACTGCATCACAATTAGAGAAACCGCGATATTTAATATTTTGTTTACAAACTAATAGAAAAAATAATAAAACTAAAGATAGTTCACTGTTCGATCACTGTGGAGTTACAAACATAACACTATTTTTGAATTCACAGTATTATCCGTATGAGCCTCTTTGTTTAAATTTTGCTGAGAACAAATACAATATATTATACGAAATGTATGTGAAATTTCGTCAGTCGTATTACAACTGCCCTGCGGACCCCTTGCTTAATTTAGCTGATTTTAAGGAGAAGGCACCTCTCTTTATTATAGACTGTTCAAGACAAAACGATAGTTTAAAGACAGGTCCCGTAGATGTGCGTCTTGAGATTGAATGCTTAGCACCAATACCAGATAACACAACTGGATATTGCTTAATTATTAACGATCGACTTGTGGAATATAAACCTTTGAGCAATATAGTGCGCAGGTTATCATGACTGCTATTGTAGATGTTCAGGGTTTTAAAACAGAAGCAAATGAATTTATCGTCAAAGAAATTGCTGTATTTTACAATAAAAAAATTCAGGTGTTTTTAATTAGACCGCCATTTCCATTTTACTATTTGACGAGATCAGAAAGACGTCAAGTTAGTTGGATTGAACGTAATAGAAATATATACTGGGGTGAAGGAGTTGTGCCTTATTCAAATTATCAGAATTTGATTGTAGATATTTTAAGAGATAAATATGTTTACACTAAAGGAATTGAAAAAATGTTATGGTTAAAAGACATTCTAAATAATGATAATGTAAATAATTTAGAAGATAAAGGTTGTCCTAGTTTATTAAGTTTGCACAAAAAATATGAACATTCTCATGAACTGTATAGTTGTATTTATCATGACTCAATATGTGCTTTAAAAAATGTTTTATGTTTAAATAAATGGTGCCTTGATAATAAATTTTTGAAATAAATATTTTACTATTTTATTTATTAAGTTTAGCATCCCATCTCCCAGCCATCCCTCCGACTCATCCAGGTTTACATGTTTATAAGTTGCTAGCAACGCCTATGTGACTTCATTATACTTTCATAAACATCAGTATCAAGAACTCGAACGTACAGAATATGACTCAAAATAAATACAATCCTCGATATGACACATATCATAGATATAAAGTACGTTTATTTTCATTCAACCATTATTGGGCGACGGCTGATTCAAAGAAAGCCGTGGTAATGGAAATGGCTGATGCTGGATTCTTTTATTGCGGAAATAGTATAAATGATAAATCAGCATGTTTTTCATGTGGAGGTGTTATCGAAGATTGGGAGTATTACGATGATCCTTGGATGCAACATGCTATATTTTTTCCTGATTGCTTTTATTTAAATGCTGTAAAAGGAACAGAATATGTTGACAAATCAAAACGACTATTTTTAAAAGAAACAAAAGTATAAAATTATATATCTGATTCAGAAGAGAAATCAGAATTCTAATCAGTGAAACATGATATCTGACGTTGAATAGATAAAATGTGTGGAGAATCGGGGTTTCTGGATCACATTCTGATGTGTGGAGAATTGGGGGTTCTGGATCACATTCTGATGTGTGGAAAATTGGGGTTTCTGGATCACATTATCATGTGTGGAGAATTGGGGGTTCTGGATCACATTCTGATGTGTGGAAAATTGGGGTTTCTGGATCACATTTCGATGTGTGGAGAATTGGGTGTTCTGGATCATATTCCGAGCGGAGCGAGGAAGAAATGATACAGAACCCCCAATTCTACCCTACTCGCTTATTTCTTTTGCATTATAATAGAATTCATTTAAAAGTATTATTAACGGTTAAAATTGAATTGTGGAAAAACCTAACACATATAAATGTAAAGAAATATAAGAAAACATGAATCCCTACATCGCAGCAAGCGTGTGGAACTATTGAAGCTGCCTCGACCGATAATAGTTCCATTCTATTTGCTTTTCAAAAGAGCTAAAGTAGGTAGACTTTTCAGTTGATTCGATTCAGGAATTGAACCTTTTTGCAAACATTTTGAAAGAAATCCTGTCTGCAATAAAAAGTAGGACGGAACATTTTAATATTCACACAACGTTTTAGTCGCATTCTGGACGATGTCCAAACAGGAAGCGTTTGTGGGGGTCGTCGGTGGACTGTGAACGACAACCCACGATCGCCGTAATAATGGCCACCTGTTAGCCGCTGTATAGCCTGTGTATAGCCTGTATCAAGTCATACAAATGACAGAAAAAGGTATGGTTGCTATAGGAGGATTGATTTTGACCTGTGTTGCGAAGAGTTTTTATATTAACCAGCGCTGTGGCTCTGTCTCGCTTAGGGTCACAGCAGTATGCTGAGCGATGGCCGTTTTGCGTGGATGTGACGCATTTTTCCCCCAACTTGTTATTTTTGTGTTTGTGCTTTTTCTTTGCGTCATGTTTACCGCAAATAAACGTTTTCTTTTTCCTTTTTTTCTATATTTATTTGATATTTGTTACGATAAATAAGTTCATCAGCTAACCCAACGCCAAATGACTATACAATGGAATTTCATAATGACTCTTGCTACGACACAATAAAGTGCAATTCAGGTAGCACAGCGCTAATCACTCACCTAGAAGTTGCCTCTCTTTCTATCGCGTGACTCTTAGATCTTCTGACTACGTTACACTCACTGAATTGGCCCAGCAAGACGGGCCCGCCGCGTACTTGTAGCTTCATATCTAAATTGCGGAGTGTCCCATCTGTATTCATTTGTCCTGGTGATTGCAATTTCATGCACCCGCAGACATTTGCGACGCGATTCTGGTGGAACAGTTTCTATGAAAACTTCTCGGAAAATTTAAATTGTTCTATCGGTGTTGCGTCGCGTCGTTCTGTCGTGCTTGTTTGCCGAGGCGAGCCTTTAGGGCACTGCTTAACTGTCCATCGATGAGATGAAATCCCACAAGTATTTTTAAGTGACTTCCAAAAAGGAGGTGGTTATATGTTCGTAGCGTATGTTTTTTTTTGTATTCCTATGTCCACCGATTTCTCCGTCAGTTATGGACCGATTTTGAAAATCCTTTTTTTTTTGTTTGAAAAGGTATGCCCTCAAGAAGCTCTCTAAAAAAATTACTGACTTTAAAAAAAACACTACAAAGCAAAAAATAACTTTAATTTTGGAAGTCTGTGTTTTGAATTTTTGGTTTTTTGCCACCGACTTCCGAAATTAAAGTTATTTTTTGCTTTGTAGTGTTTTTTTGGAAGTCGGTTGTTTTTTTTTAACTCATTGTCGTTATTCTCATAATGATATAAAAAACGATGTACAAAACTCAATCAATTTTCCTAAGAGACTACTATTGACATTTCGAATCTCAGTCGAATTTACAAACAGAAATCCATTAATACAGTCTACATTGTATTAAAACTGTTGAATCATCTGCCAGACCAAATCCAGTACCTAATGGATAGATTTATCAAATATTGTTAAAGAGTTCTTGATAGGGTTGTGCCTATTTTGCGGTCTGATGGATTCACGATTGATTTTCCGTGTACGAAATGGGTTACAAAAGAATGAGTCGATATCCATTACGTTTCGATTTTGTTGACAGAATTGGGGCCCGTTAATTTGGCCTCGGAATTAGATAGCGATCGATAGCTGATGGAATTCATCGCACATTTTCATGTTGGAATTTTTTTAATAGTGGTTTTATCGTGAGCATTTTTTTTCAGTGGAAACTTTGCAAGGCAGGAATGTGCTAGTTTCATTTTTATTACTTTATAGAAGCTTTTTTGTGAAGTAGAAGTAAGCTTTCAGTAAAATTGCAGTTTTGGGGACACTTTTGGTTGACTTAATCTATCTATCTGCCTAGCTTTTTCCCAACTATGTCGGATGCAGCTGAATAACGTATTTTACATGGAGCGACTGCCTATTTGACTTCCACAACCCAGTAACTGGGTAATACGATATCCCTTGGTAAGACTAGTTGTCAGACTTTCAGGCTTCTGACGATCCGTAACGATTGTCAAAGATCCACGAATGACAGCCGGGATTAACGGCTTAAAGTGCTTTCGGAGGTACGGAGGAGTCTCGGTGTGTTAAGATGGTCACCCATCCACAGGCCAACCTCGACCGGCGTAGCTTAACCTGATGGATCGAAAAGTGCGGCTGTTATTATTTAGTCACGAGCTCCTCGGTCAACTTTATATATTTTATGGATCAAATAATTGCATAACTAAAAATATGACCGAATAATTTCAGAAACGGTAGTCAAGCAGGTATCTCTGAGAAAATGAAAATCCGAACTAAATCACTGTCACGAAAAGCGATACAAGAATAAAACCATTCGGAATCCATTTTCACAAAACCAACGCCCACGCTGAAATGATTTTAATCTCATCAAAATTTATGTGAGTGGCCTGAAAATCTAGAACAATTTCAGTAAGTAGAAAGTCTAGAATCGCGCAGCAGATTTAAATGTTCCATCTCAGTCTGTTGGATATAACTCGTCCTCGATATTGTTTGCGTTATTCGTATCGTGTTGACTTAGTTATTGACTCCAAGCCACTCGAATCTTTCGCTACTGTTCGATTTTTAGAGGATTATTTTGCTCTCTGTTCTAGTATTTCAATTTATTGTGATTTGTTCTAGGTTACGGATTGCGGTACATTTGATTTACATTTCGCTGCCTATTTGATTGAGAAAGTTTTGACAAATTGCTGTTTTTTGTTTTTTTTTCGTTTATTTTAGGGGTTTCTGATAATGATTTTATTTGTATATTGGCCTCATATTTCTGTTTTACTTGGTGAATACAACATCTTGTAAATTATGATGAATGAAATACCAAAACAAAAAAGTGGTGGCACTCCGGGAGTGCCGACAGAAGGGAAAACTTAAACAAGATCGCCTTGGTGAAAGAAAAATACTTGTATAGAACATTGGTCTGTAACCTTATCTAAATAAAGAGCACAATCGCGTATACAAAAAATAATGCTTTTGAAACCTTTAAAGTAAAAATACTTGCATAGAACATTGATCCGTGAAGTAATTTAAATAAAGAGCATAATCGCGTTTACAAAACCTTTAAAGTAAAAACATTTGCATAGAACATTGATCCGTAACGTAATATAAATAAAGAGCACAATCGCGTTTACAAAACCTTTAAAGTAAAATACTTGCATAGCACATTGATCTGTAACGTAATATAAATAAAGAGAACAATCGCGTTTATAAAAATGAGGTGTTGTCATGGTGTCGCGAAATCAATGGTTTAGTCCCATCTCAAAAATGCCGAAAAAGTTTTCACTTCAAAAACAACCTGAAAAAAGTAAAGAGTACCTATCTATCTTTACCATAATTACAATGCCAACAATTACCTTCTCTAACCGTAAGCACGAAACTCTAGGCTATCATAGCCTAGTACATAATAACCCCACTTAAGTGCTTCACTTGGCCTGACTTGGCCAACGTTTAGCCTTGTCGTGGGGGCAGAATTTTGCAAATATCTGCTCAGTGCAGGCCAGCGACCCAGATATGCGGAATGTTTGGGCCAATGTTGCCATGACGATGGCCGTCCATTCTACAGTATCGGTGCATTTGCATTTATTTAGGTCGAGCATTCTAATCAAGGTGGGTGAAATTGCATAAATTGGATAGTACCTATGAATTTTTATTATTGGGCATTGCTCGAAACCGCAACATTTATTTCACAATATCCTTACGTTCTTTGAATTTTAAGTTGATTAGCTAACAGTATCAATGAGCCACCATGTTTTGCTCTGCTGAACGATCTACCAACCTGGTGATTACTGAAATTAAACATGAACTGATTGATGGCTTTAAACCAATATTCTGTAATACTTATAATATCAATGTTGTTACAGTTCATAAATAATTCAATTAAAGGTCTTTTCTCAACATCAACATACTTTGAATATGTTGGTGCACCAAGTTTAAGTTAGAAATTATTCTGACATTTTGATGTTTTTAAATTATACATTAAATAAGTAAGATATTTTCTTCATTTTCACAATTTCTAATTTAATTAATGTCATCTTCTATAGCCAAGGTATTGGCTGAATCAATGAAAAAAGATAGTTAATTGATTCAGGCGTGACCTTGCGGAAATATCTATCTGCGTCCAGCGCTCGGTGTGGCAACACGCCGTGTTCGGGTTCGCGACAAGTCAATCGTCATCCTGAGGATGCCTCGTTGAGAGGTGAAACATGTATCGATTTCTTACAGGGTTTTTCTTACAGGGCTCTTTAGAAATAGTTTAGCGGAACAGGTTACTAAATATCTCAAAATCTATTATTATTATTTTTCAACAAAAAAGTCATTCATACATACTTATTAATTTGCACGATATTCTTTTCTTTTTGAACAATAATATTCATGACTTTTTCTATTTCAATTTAAATAAGTAAACCAGAGGATTCCATTCGAAAATTCTCTGTGAACAAATAAATTACCCATTCATATTTTACATTGCCTATTTGCATACCTTCTGAAAAGAGTAGGGCAATAAAAGTCAACCTTTTTTCTTTTTCCCGGGTTTATTGCTCCGTACACATTGGTTAAACGGTCTATTGATAAGTGATTGGGTATCACATATCCAATTCGATAATGGATCCACTTAATTTATTCTGAAGCCTACCGGTAATAGATCGTTCAAAGCAATTGATTAATTACAGTATAATTAATTTTCCAGTGGCTCGAACAGCTGAAAAGCTTATAAATTATGACTTCGAGCTCATAATTCTCGTAAATCATGGGTTTTGACTGATCAATAAACGATGCTTGGCGCTTACTTCGTAGACTGGAAATTAGTGAGGCGACTTGGAAATTTAAAAAAAGAATGCAGAATTATCAAAGTCAAAGTCGAAGTCAAGTCATTTATTTCAAATAGGCCCATTTAAGGCACTTGGGAACGTCAAAATTTACAAAATAATAAAATTGATTCTAGTCGCCCCTTCCAAAAGGTAGTTTTCGTATGGAGAAGAATGGACAAGAAACTCCACCGTTACTCTTTTAAAATGTTTTACAATAGTTTGAATAGGTTAGTTAGTTACATTAGTTAGACGATGCACCTAGAATAAAATTACTATACCATAATAGGTAAAAAGAATTAAAAATGAAGCATTGGTGTGGTCTTTAAATATGAATAGATTTTGACTACGTGGATGCTCTATATTCTATACTATCAAATGAGCAATATTTGTATATTATATAATATTTGTTATCACGATGAAAGTTGCAAAATAGGTTTACGGGGGCGAAAAATCGATCTAGCTAGGTCTCATATCTGGAAAAAATCGTTTTCTCTATTTGCACAGCCTCGGAAATGTGATACATCGTTGGTATACCTGGACGATATGTTTATCTATTTTCACCCGAGCAGAGCTCGGTCGACCAGGTACTGGGTTATAGTAAGTATCACGGTCTTTTGCAGTTCATTGCTGGAATTTTCCAAATTGCCTTGTAAATACATCGTAGATTGAATAACTATGGGCTGTAATTATCATACTGCAAATACAAATCTTTTAACCTCATAAATAGGCGACCTAAGTCAGCTAATTGCATCATTGCATTAGTGTAAACTGTATAGCCCAGTACAGTAATTGAATACGCTTAATGCTTGTCAAAATCATCCCTTTCTATGGTCTTCAGTGTTCGATTTTACTAACACGAGGCGACTTTCGGAGCTGAACCGAGCGTTAAAAATCCAGCTGCACACTTTTATTTTGGTGTTTATTTAGGTATTGCTTGGTGTTAGTGATAAAATGATATAAGACATATTTTCGTAGTTGAAGTACCGGTGAACTGCCCTAACTTTGCCTTTTTTTATGGTGGTAAATTGTCAAATAACTTCTCCCGCTCTGAGTGGAGCAGGTGGGCGTGTCAGACTTTTACTGACTAAAACCCACCCGTGTTCCTTCAGTTGCCATGTTGCCGGGGGCCACGATTTCCCTTTCGACCTTATTCGCAACCCCGGCAGGCATCGGCCCTAGCGGACCCCGTCAATTTATTATAGTTGAGGCTGCTCACAACGCTACAGTACCTCAAAATAAAAAATTTTAACGCTTTTTTTGGGTGGAAAATTATCAAATAACTTCTCCCGCTTTGGGCGGAGAAGAAGGGCGTATCAGAGTTTTACTGACTAAATCCCACCCGTGTTCCTTCAGTTGCCTGTATTGCCAGGGGCCAAGGTAGCCCTTTCGAACAAAACCGCAACCCCGGCAGGCATCGGCCCTAGCGGACCCCGTCAATTCAGCTGACATCTCTTTGAGGTGCGCATGGAACACAACGACGGTATACCCGGAAAAGCCTGGGTCCTGGCCATGGGGGCTCTCGGGCCTCGACTAAGGGGGCTCCTAACTTTGCCTGACGTCCTATGTTTGTCTATAATGAAAAAGCTGTAATATCTTTTTCATTTTACTTGTAAGGCAACCGAAACTTTGTGTTTTCATAGAGAGTTTTAAGTTTCGATTGCCATACAAGTAAAATTAAAAAGATATTACATCTTTTGAATTATCGGCAAACATAGGACGCCTGGCGAAGTTAGGGCAGTTGACGATATCGAGTTTGAGTGGAGTTTTTCTCAGAGGAGCAGAATACTTTACTTACCAATTTAAAATAGAAAAGCTTTACGTATTGATGTTTGAGTATGCTAGCTCGTTTGAAGCATGGAACTAAAAGATTTTCTTTGGAGACGAATGTAGTTCAAAAAATATGTTACGTGCACTAAGGAGGAATAAGAAGTCTGACTGGATAATATGTAAATGGAATATACATATTTTACATATGCTTTAGAGATACTACGCATCAAAGTACCAAAATAGTAAGTACACTTTTATGATGGAGTGTCATGGCTAACAAGTTAATATGTCATGTTGATAGTAGCTACCTAAATAATTAATGTTTAAAAATAAAGATTTACTGTAAGCCTACGAAGCACGGATTTTCAGCTTCAACAGAGTGCAATCAGCGCAGCAAAAACACACTATTGGATTTTCAACTCTTGGCGCTAAGCAGAGCGTTGAAAATCCAGTATGTGAAATAAAATCGCCGCAAGAAAAAAAACCTGTGGCACTCGGGGACTGCCGCGGTAAAGCATAGCATTATTTTATCAGGTATTGCATAGCATTTGTAACCTCCATACTTCCTATTTGTCTACGCTACACTTGGGATGGTGACGTGATGACATAAAACAAAAATTACGTTCCCATGACAACATCACGTTGTCATGGGAACCGTCATTACATGGTAGGCGGAGTTTTATTTTCGTTACGTTACGGGATTTCTAGATTCGGTCGCCGCGCTCAAAGCCCGCGATAAAAGCAATGCAATAGCTTAAAAATCATACGTGCATGTTTAGTTTCAAGTTATGTTTTTTACATTACCGTAAAAAAATAAAATACTAAACCATTTCGCAATTTTGCATCACTTTTGCGTAGGTACTTGCTTTTACATTGAGGTGTCTAGTTTTTCCAGATAAATTCTCGCTGACCGCAGATGGTCGCCGAATTTCTAGGGCAACGATCAATCATTATAATTTGCAGCTGCAGTATTTGTCGCCGACGAGCTAGGGCTGGGCTTTCATCACCATAGGAACGTATTGATTGTGCATACAAAACTTACACGGCATCAATCGAAAATCGTATTAGAAGTAGCCCACTTCAGTTCTGGCGGTACATCAAAAGTATTCGGTCCAAAGGTGGCTTTGAGCCCACAATGAGTTACAAAAACAAAACCTTCACCGGCAGTGACGCAGCCAATGCCTTTGCGGAGTATTTTTCTAGTGTCTTCTTGCCACAGAACCCTAGGTTGGATGCTGATAATATATCACCCGTTGCAGCTACAACTGACGGGGGCTACATACACATTGAAAATTTCACCATATCTCAGGTAAAGGACGGAATTCGTAAACTAAAACCGCGGAGCTCACCTGGCCCAGATAAAGTTCCACCATATATTCTAATAGGCTGTAGGGATCTTCTTGCTCTTCCACTCACCTATATAATAAACTTAGCACTTCAAAGTGGCAAATATCCCGACCAATGGAAGGTGTCCCGAGTTACGCCGATACCGAAAACCAATAGTAAGTCCTCGGTTGAGGAATATCGACCTATTGCCGTTTTGTCGTGTCCGGCCAAGGTGTTTGAAACAATTGCGCATAGGGAAATTTATCACCAATCAAAATCCCACTTATGTGATGAACAACATGGCTTCCGACCAGGTCGCTCAGTCGAAACAAATTTATTGTCACTCGTCGATTGCGTCTCGAGGGGTCTGGATAGGGGGCATGAAGTGGATGTTCTCTATTTTGATTTCAGAAAGGCATTCGATGCAGTGGACAATGACATTTTACTGAGCAAATTACAAGCCATGGGATTCACACCAAAGCTTCTGCGTTTTTTCGCTAATTATCTCTTGAACCGGAAACAATTTGTTGCCCATGGGTGCTTTCTTTCGGGTTCTTACCACACGCGATCTGGGGTGAGTCAAGGATCAGTTCTTGGCCCATTACTTTTTCTTTTAATGATCAATGATCTCGTTAGTGTGGTACAACATGCAAAATGTCTGCTGTATGCGGACGATTTAAAGTTAGTACTCGAAATTACCGAGAATTGCACTCATGATGATCTTCAAAGTGACATTGACAGAGTCTTACAGTGGAGTCTAACTAATAAATTGTATTTTAACATTAGTAAGTGTTATGTCATGACGTTCAGCCGGAAATCACGACCTAGTCAAGCCACATACACATTGGGTGATACAGTCGTAACTCGCGTATTCAACATCCGTGATCTTGGTGTGACATTTGACTGTCGCCTGACTTTTCACGAGCACATCTCCTTAGTGGCCGCCGAGTCATACAGACGACTGGGCTTTGTCTTGCGTAATGCACGTGACTTCCGTAACCCTAGCGTAATAAAAATATTGTATAATTCCCTTGTTAGAAGTAAATTAGAATTTGCAGCTTGTGTTTGGAGTCCATATGAATCAACATACACCCTAGTTATTGAAAAAGTTCAAAAGGCCTTCCTACGCTACTTGTATAAGAGAAACCACGGGTACTATCCATTTATGTACCCTACGGATTTTTTACTAGGTATTCTAGGATATAACTCCTTAGCTGTCCGGCGGTCTCGAACGCAGATCATCACTGCTCTGAAAATTATACGGAATATAATTGACTCCCCAGAATTGCACAACATACTATGCACATTTTATGTCCCTGACAATTACCTACGCCATCGGTCTAACCGCCGGCACAAACTATTCGCGACTGCACAGTGCCGCACGGTGTCCCGTGCGCATTCCCCGCTGTGTCGCATGAGCAGCGCAATCAATGCCCTTATTTTTGACCTACCCGATTGTGATGTGTTGACCGACAGATTAAACCAAATTATGTTATTGTGCTCGAGATTTTGTGAAAGACATTGTATATAAATAATTGCCTAATAATTTGTAACCCAACGAAACGTATTTTTTTTTTCTTCTTGTTTTTTTTTTTTTTTGTTTTTGTTGTTTTTATTTCATATTAATACTGTACCTACCAATCAAGATGAAATTGTAATTTATTTAATAGTTTGAAATTAATTAATTAATTAGTTACTGTTACTGGTGTACAACCGTTGTAATTAATAATAATAATAATAAATAAATAAACCATGTGGTATCATTATTCAGATAGGTACATAGTCGGTCGAGAAAACGACGGAACCTGTCCTAAATTATCATGTACTAGCTTTTGCCCGCGGCTTCGCCCACGTGGATGTCGGAAAATATCCCATGGGAACGTACTACCGGGATTACATACCTAATAGCCGAGGAAAAGGTCATTGACTCCTACTGCTGCGCCCGCGTTACGGTCAACCATAATTATTTTGTCACGCGTAATTTTGAATCTGTGATATCTTTTAAACTATTCATTTAAATGATATAATGCCTAGGCATATTTAAATCTAAATTAAATGTCCAATTTAAATAACATATTTTATTGGATAGAGATTTAATACAATACTAGTCAAAAAAGCTTCGGAAATAACAATGAAATTTTTATCAAATTCTGAAAGCTAATAATGTTTACTGTGGGTCATCCTCAGAAGATGATATGCCTTTGCGGACTTTTTTGTTAAACTTCTTAAGATGAACAGTCCTGTAGAACATACATTTTATGTAACTTTTACAATTTTTGCGGCGCACGCCAATAAAGCTCCCAGTCGGCATAATTTTTTCCGACGATCTTCAACAATAATCGTAAAATTTCAGCCAATTTACACAAAATCTTAGTGAATGATACACAAAAACCTTCCGCATGAATCACTCTGTCCATTGGTGAAAACCGTTTGAAAGTTTTTAAGTTTATCGCGTTCAGACAGATAGACAGACGCGGCGGGGGACTTTGTTTAATAATATGTAAGGACAAGGATAGGAGCATACGGTGGAGGTCTGCCCGGCTTGGGCGGAGCAACGCCGTGTCCTCGTAGAGGCGATCGGCGGCGGTGATCTCTCGCGTCCGGCCCTGGTTCAGGCCATGGTACGGAGCGAGAGGAAATGGCAGGCCGTCACCTCCTTCTGCGAAGCGGTAATGCTCGCGAAGGAGGAGGCGGAACGCGTGAGGGAGAGGCAAATTTCGCGCCCTCACGCCCCTAACCGCCGCAGGAGGAGACGCCCGGGGCGGGAATCGCGAGCCGATTTCCGGCCACCGTAGGCGCGGGCTTGCGGACGGTGAGCAATGGGTAGCTCGCCGTCCGATAAGGACCAAGCCCGGGTCGACGGCGCGTTGTGTTCCACGCGCGCCTCAAAGAGATGTCAGCAGAATTGACGGGGTCCGTTAGGGCCAATGCCTGCCGGGGGTTCGAAGAAAACCGATGGGGACATCGTGGCCCCCGGCAACAGGGCAACCGAAGGAACACGGGTGGGTTTTAGTCAGTAAGAGTCTGACACGCCCTCCCGCTCCACCCAGAGCGGGAGAAGTTATTTGATAATTTCCCACCCAAAAAAAAAAAAAAAAGGACAAGGATAGGGAAGTTAGTATAGTAGGTATTTTATCTAGGTAGGTAGTCTGAGCCAATGAATGTGAACTGCAGTAAATATCACAAGTATCCTTGAACGCGTATCACAGAGAACGTAGACGTGTGCTACAGCACACGTCTACGTTCTCACATACTTGAAATACAAAGTGGATAATTTATTGATGTGTAACATGTTTCCTTTTGCTTTCCTGCAATCAAAATCTAAATAGTCAAATCTATGGGAGTAATTTCGTGAAAAGGGACGGAAGTGTGCAACAGGAAGCTGGGGAAACGCACGCTGTTTGATTTGACCGATGAGCGCGTGCGAAGCTTGAGTTGGACGTCTGATGGTAACAGCCCATTTTCCGAGAGGTTGTAAACAGGATGATGACGGAGACGTTGGCGGTGACGGTGATGATGGTGATGATGATGAATATTGCTTATGTCATATATACGTCAGCTAAAATGTTAGATTTTTCACATCATTATGCGACTACTGTAAAACTCGCTCGTTTTTTTAACCAACTTCAAAAAAAGGAGGAGGTTCTCAGTTCGTCAGGATATTTTATTTTATTTATGTTCCCCGATTACTCGAAGACGGATGGACCGATTTGAAAAAAAAATTTTTTGTTTGAAAGGTTATACTTTCAAGTTGGTCCCATTGTCATTTGGTCGTGATCTGATGATGGAATCTTGGAGAAATCGAGGGAACTCTTCAAATATTATAGGCACATCTTTAGTGATTTGAGTATTTTTGATGAGCAGTTATAGACATAAAGCTATTGTAACTTAGATAAATTACAAACCACTAAATAGTGAAAAAAAAAAACTTTTTACAAAAAATATAACAGACTTATAACAAACTACAAAGCGAAAAATAACTTTAATTTCGGAAGTCGGTGTCAACTAACTAAAATACGTGTCTTTGGATCAGTATTTTAGTTAGTTAGGTATGATGATGAAAATTACTTTGTCATAATTATATACGTCAGCCAAAATGTCAGATGTTACACATCATATGCAACTACAATAAGTCTAGCTCGTTTTTTTTATGTTGACATTCAACTGATCAGGATAAAATGCACATTGTTGTGAAAAACATTTGTAGTTTTTTTTACTGACGCTCTTAAGATCGATCATCCACTATGAGGGAAGCCCATTTTTAGTTTTGAATTTTGCTCTGTGCAAACGTGTAAAAGAATTTTATCGTTTTAGATTGAGTTTGTACCACTTTGAGTCTGTCCAAAAATTGCCCGCGGGCACATTTAGTATAACGTCCTCAATACAGCTCAGCGATGTAACATTCTCTTTGAAACGTTCGTATTTTGTGAATCGTGAATTGCCAGTCGGCGTATTTGAAAGAATTGGTGCAATGCAATTCTGCGATACTTCAGTTATGCACGATGTATTTCTTTTATTGGCAACACTAGTACCTACCTACATCTGATTAGAGTGCTCATAGACTTAAAAGGAAATATATTTATAATCCACTAGAGTTGGATTCAAAAGATCAGCGTTCATTGGTCTGAAGAAGTAACCTAGTAAGTAAGCTCTCACCCAAAATATCAACAACGTCGTTTATACTATGATCTGTACCACAAGTATCAGATAAAAATGTAAAAAAAATTGGCCAATTGCGTGTCGGACTACGCAAAATGAAGGGTTCCGTAGTTTTAGGATGAATTTATCCCAAATACAAACTTATCATTGTAGTTGAAATACATGTATTTCCATAGATTCCAACTGCAAATGTAAGTTTGTACGCACAATATTGAGAGATTTACCATGTGATTTTAAGACCATAGACTTCTTATAGGTTTTTCTGTAATCTATGAGTGAAGAACCATTCTCTGTATTTTTTTATTTCATTTTTATCTTCTTTCTTAAATATCTTTAAAAGTGTTTATTTTAAGATTACAAAAAAATATTTAAGATTTTTGCAACAAGCCCTTTCATTTGATATGTCACATGATACAGTTTGTTTGGCTCTTCTCCATAGGAAACGACCAATTGGAACCGTGCACCTTGCTTCTGACGTTTCATAAGTGCCCATGTAGGTTTATGTAAAATAAAATATTTTGAATTTGAATAACTTTTTTTTTTAATTTTCTTAGTTGCCCCCAAAAGTGCCCCATATTCAAAATTCTTTTATTTACGTTACACTTGCGTGTTTGCGTCATAGAAATACATATACACATATTATGTGTACCAAATTTCAACTTAATCGGTCCAATCGATTCGGAGAAAATTGACTGTGACAGACGGACAGACAGACACACGAGTGATCCTATAAGAGTTCCGTTTTTCCTTTTAAGGTACGGAACCCTAAAAATGTAAACAAATGGATGAGAAAACGTTTCTGTGGATGCTAATTTGTAGTGGCACTTACAAATTGGAGGTAACAAATTGAATGCATTGATTTGATTATTTGAGTAGGTACTTAAACCCATAATTCTAATTTCAAATCACTTTAAACATATTTTTAACCCCCGACGCAAAAAGAGGGGTATTTAAGTTTGACCGCTGTGTGTGTCTGTGTGTCTGTCTGTGGCACCGTAGCTCTGTGAAACGATTTGAATGCGGTTTTTTTATTTGAAAGCAGGTTTTCTAGCGATGGTTCTTAGACATGTTTTATCAAAATTGGTTCGGCCATTTGAAGATTATCAGCTCTTTTCTAGTTGAAGTATGGTCTGATCGATTTGAAATTTGGTATTCTGTTACTTCAATGATATTAGAAGAAAATTGTAACCTTGAACTGATGCTGCAGCATCACCTGGAATTTGCAGGATACCCAACTCCCTTACCAACTTACAGCGCAGATATCATGTTTGGGCTCATTGGAATGGTCTCAATACATAGGTTATCGATAGATGGTGAACAGTGTCTGGTGATGGAGTAGGAAAGAGAAATGAGGAAACGTTTGTGTTGGGGTTTATTCATATTATAGCTTTTAAATTGTACTTCTTAATTTGACAATTGTGGTTAATTTTATAACCTCAATTCAAGTCAATGATTTTTCAATTACAATTAATTTTTCAAATAATTGTTGCAAAAAGTGGTGCGGCTTAAAGTTCAACGCTTCTAAATAAAGATGAATGTGTTATTAAATTCTCTTTTTTGAGTAATTGCGTAAGAATTTAACCTGCACGGGTTTTGTTTACACTTTCAAAAGATACTATTGGAACAGAGTTCACAGCTATGACACATTTCACATCCTGCCGCCCTAAGATCCAGTATTCCCCTTCCATCTTACATCACAATACTCCAAGACATCACTTGCAGAGCAGGAAACGAAGTTCCCGAAACAACATTATCACAACGTATTCAGTCACTCAGACACAATTGTACATAACAATCTGAAATAGTGCAAAATGTCCGTAACAAGGATACAGGGTGTTTCCATTTCCTCACACATTTCGTCTATTGTAGTAATAACAATGGTTCATTAATGTTAACATGGGTTCGTAGGTGCTGCCTCTCCTTAATTAAATATAAACATTGTTATTTTACACACGATTGGAAGTCATGTATTTGGTTCAGGTTTTAATTGATTTGCTGGTCTTCTTTTCGTGTGATTAGTGACTAATCTGGTGTCAGAGTTTTAAGGCCTCTGACTTGGATTCACATACCATCGAGAAATATTTATCAGGCCGGTTTCCTCACGATGTTTTCCTTCACCGTTTTTGAAGCAAGTGATACTTATGCAATACGCACATAAATCTGAAAAGTCAGAGGTGCGTGCCTTGGGTTCGAACTCGAGACCTATGTCGTCCTTTGTTGGTTTAGGATATTTGTTGAATGAACAATGCTTTAATTTTAGGGCATTACTGTCCTTTTCCGAAAGACATTACTTATTTCTTTAGATTTATATTGCCAAGTTGGTTGAATTTTGTAAGCAGTGACGCTTATTCAATTCAAATTCAAAATAATTTATTTTGGGACAACTCGATCCAAAGGTTGTATTCAAAAAAATTAGAAGTTAGTACTTAAATACAAAGGACAACACTCATCACATACATTCTATACACAAATGCCCCAGTATTGAGACATCTCGTCCCATCAAGATAACCAATAGGGAGATATTGTATCTCCCTAAAAGATCACCAGACGAACGAAATGCCTCAACACAGGTGCACGTACATCTTCAGCTATAGTTTTCAGGATGCTGTTGTGACTCCCCCGCACCCTTCTCATAAGTGACACGACTTTTTCCCGAATGATGGCATGAAAATCGTCAGTATGAACCTGCGCGAACATCTCGGAACGTGGAAGTCCCAACATCTTAGCTCTCAGCTTACGTGCTAGGCCAACATTTATTGTATTTATTAGCAGTGGTAAGTAGGTAAGTCCTTTCAGGAGCTTTATATTTTTTTTCTATTTCTATTTGTATAGGCTAAGTAAATAACAATCCAAAACATATTGTTTTTTCTATAAATAAACAGTGTATATATCTAATTCTCCTATTAATGCCTCAGGGGATGTCCAGCCGTGAGAATGGCAAATACCATCTACTTTTATATTAATAACATCATATGTTCTGTGAGAAGCAATCTGGTTGCTACTTGTTGCTTTTATAGCAATATTGCCCCCGAGGTTTCTATTGTGGGGAGCATTATTATTGAGAGGTATTTGGTATTTATGGTGTAATAATAAAATGAATGGGAACGTTATGCTGGTTGTAGGTGAACGTATCCATTTTGTGAGCACTTCGTTGCAGATTCAATGGGATCTTGGGAATAAGAACTATCCTTGCTTTAAAATAACTAATTTAATTCCGAATATAATTATGTAATCTCAAAATAGATACTAATCTCCAAATGAATCTTAAAGTCACTACCCCAATATCATAATCTAAAACTGTTTAATAAAATTACATATTTACAGTATTTCAGGGATAAGGAAAATTATATGAAACACCAAGATATTTTGTCATTCATTTATATTTTTTTGCCAACATCAAATTCAAATTTCTACACCATACTCGTACCATCACATCTCCTATTCCCCACATAATATCACAATTTAATCAGTATTCTAATATTTACCATAAAACTAATAGGTTACCTTAATTTAAAGTAGATCTCCAACCAATACTATGCCAATCTATCTTTTTACCGACATAGCCACTAAGCTCGTTATACCGTGACGAGCAGCGTTGTTTTGTTTTGTTAAGCTTATGCCCTATTTCACTAAAACTAATCGACGCTTAAATGTACTGCCTATATAAAAGCGCACTGTTGGATTTTTAATGCCTGCCCTGACAGTTCAAAATCCAACAAGGCAATATATTTAGGAATTACATTTTATAAGTGAACACGGGTATTACAAACTTTCGATTTACGCTAACATAGCAGAGCCAAGCGTGAGCTATGTTTGTGTCAATTCTGTATGAAAAATAGTATAATTATTTTCGGAGAGTTTCTTCCAAATATTATATCATAACAAGACCCGCGCTAGATCGGCAAAAATTACGAACTTTCATACAAAATGTCATCCTTTAGGGGATGAATTTTCTAAAATCCTTCCTCAGTGCTAACCTTCAAGTAACCTTCGTTATAAAAGGCACTATCGTTCAAAATTCCATGCTTCTAGGTCCAGCGGTCAAGGCTCTGCGTTGTCTGTGAATTTAATAATTTTATTATTAAGTAGATGAGCTCTCAGGTTTCAGTCTTAAGAACAAGTAAATAAAGTTGAGTTTTAATTGTTATCGATTTAGTGACCCTGTATGTCTATACTTAATATTCTTAATACTTATTTACGGAGAGAGGTATTGTTTGTTTGTAAGTTTGTATGTAGGCTATAATCTACGGAACTAACAGTCGGATTTCCAAAAATCTTTTTGCAATGGATAGCCCAATTATTAAGGAAGGTTAACGAATGCGGACGAATTCGCGGGCCGAAGCTAGTAGGTTATAAGGAAATAGAATGAACAAATTGGAGAAACCGTAAAACAAAATTTTCTTTTAAGAACCCCCCTTTTGCTACAACATCAGAACAATCAGTTTAACTTCCTAAAAGTAAAAGAAGGGTACAAACTGCCTAAGAGTTTCGGTCCTTTTACAGTACCGTTAGAAGAAAAGTTTGCACAAAAGATCTTTGCCGGTTCAAAATTGAAGTTCTGTCTAACAAGCTAAAAAACGCCCCGGGTCCGTGAAAGGTTTATCTTGTTATGGTGTTTAATGTAAAAACGTTTTAACAGTATTAAAAATATTTTATGCCTATTGTTTATTGTTTAGTTTTTGGAGGAAAATGGGAGCCGATTCTCTTGTCACAAATACCTCTAAACTAGACTAAAAATCACCAAAATTTAGTTTATTCCTGTCAAACGACGATTTCCCATTCTGAAGTAGACTAAAGTGACACAACTTAACTATATTTTAGTTTGACAGCATTAAGATGGCACTGAGATATTAATTTAGTGAAAATGGGAATTTTGCTATTCTGAATTTGACATTTTTATTTATTTATTTAATACTTCAAGCACAGAAATGTACAGCGGCGGACTTTTCACCAAAAATTTTCACTGTCTAACTTAATCTGACTATTTCTAATCGCGATTAAAAACGTGTGGAATAAAATTGGTTGTCATGAACTTTAAATTCACACCAACACCGCGACTTCAACAGTACTATATCTTTTTTTTTCTTTTGCTTATATCTCGAAAATGATGTGTCTCATCGCAAAAATAATGAAAATTTCGACCCCCTTTATGTAACCCATAAACCCTCTAAAACTCAACATGTAGGTAATTTTTTTTTTTACGTAAAAAGTGAAAAATTCCATATAAAACACGTTGAGGCTGCCCTCCCTACGCGCCTCCGGCTCTAGAAAAAATTCACGGGGTAGGGCAAACAAGTACCTACCACGTGTGCAGTCGCTATTGTCAAATTAAGTTGTGAAAAATTCTTTTTAAATTTAGAGAATTTATTTTGCACAATAGCTTTAAGATTCTCATAGCCAAAAGTAAGGAATTTTAGTGATAGTTTAGTTCGGTGTACAAGAGAATCGGCACCATTATAAAATTATTAAGTAATTTGTTGTTCATTGCGATTGATAACTCAAACAATTGACCATTTTTTATTTTTTTTCCCGTTTATTGATTTAGATGTGTATAGAGGTCAAACAAAATTATTTTTTTAGTGTCGCCTAAAACACAAAAGAACAATCGTCTTCAAAAAAAAAACACTACTTACAAAGTGAAAAAGAACTTTAATTTCGGAAGTCGGTACTGTCTTTGGTTTAGAATTTTCGTTTTTGCCACTGAATTTTTGTAAAAAGTTTTATTTTTCACTTTTTAGTTGTGGTATCTACCCCACACAAATTCGAATACCACTACCTGCTATGTAAATAACAGTGACAAGAAGGTATTATAATGTCATCCACATAGATTAAGTGCGAAAAATACTTATTATTGAAGTTTACTTAAAAACTACCCAAGCAAAGTTAATAAAATTTTAATAGAATCACCGCGCAAGCTTCCTGTGCCAAAAGAAAAATAATTTTCAAAATCAGTCCAAAATTGTCGAAAATATCGATGAACATAAAAAAATAATAGTGGTACTCCAGGAGAGCCGACAGAAGTGAAAAAAAAAATCAGCACCGCGGTAATCAACGCGTTAATGTCTTTTACTTCACGGTGTCGGTAAATTGCGTTACAGTGTCGCGAAATCAATGGTTTAGTCCCACCTCAAAAAGGCCCAACGCGCCTAAAGACTACCCAAGCAATAGGACTCACTGCGTAAAAATTGGTAGTTACCTGAGTGGGGAGCTTCCCGTTACTTTTGGCGTTCCTCAGGGAAGTGTAGTCGGTCCCACACTTTTTTTAGTGTACGTAAATCAGCTGTGTAATCTACTTCTTCAAAATGGAAAAATCACGTCCTTTGCTGATGACACTGCACTCACCTTTACTGGTAATACCTGGTATGAAGCTTTTGACGAGGCGCAGAGGGGACTAGATCATGTTTTGAATTGGCTTAATAGCAATCAACTTACCCTTAATACGGATAAAACAAAAATCATTTGCTTTACCCTACGCCAATCCACACAACCACCGAAGTCATACTCCCTTATCGCTCACTCAAGCGCCTGCCCAGGCACCACAGCTTGCTCTTGCCCTAAACTCGCACGTACCCCCACAATCAAATACCTTGGGGTGACTCTTGATGACAATCTGAGCTTCTCAGCCCACATAGATCTACTGACAGCAAGGGTTAGAAAACTGATATTCGTCTTTAAGAATCTTCGTCATGTGGCAGATGCTCAGATTGTCAAAAGGGTCTACTTTGCCCTCTATCAATCACTCCTATCATATTGTGTTTCCGTCTGGGGTGGTGCTCCTAAGACCACAATGCTAAAATTGGAGAGGGCTCAAAGAGCCGTGCTGAAGGTAAGTACCTTTCGCCCAATACTTTTCCCAACCGAAGATTTATATAAATACTGCAAAGTACTTTCTGTTAGACAGCTTTTTGTTCTTAATTCGGTCCTATTACAACACAGACATACCCCCTACGTGACAATCACTAAAAGACGTAAAGATATAGTTGTCAGCACTACAGATGTAAATACTCATTCACCAAACGATTTCTTTGCTTCCAAGGGCCACAATTATATAATAAACTCAATAGGAAATTTAAATTTTACTCTCAATCAACCTCGTCCCTTAAGAAATCTGTGACAAACTTTCTACTTACAAACAACTACCTGGATACAGAACGCCTTCTTTTCTCTGATAATAATCCACCCTAAACCCTTCAACCGAGAACATAACACACATTCTGCACCGACACAACACACACCATTATCATTACACACACGCACGCACCCCCACACACATACACAAACACAAATAATCCAAATGTCAAATAGATTGTAATTTCTGATTTCTGCAATTATGTTTTTATGTTAACTAGTTTAAAAAAAAAACACTTGTTCTGCCTGCAATTTCTTTTGTGAAACTGAAAATTATGTATGGGCTTGTACCACTGCCCTTAATACAAGTTATTTTATAACTTAGTAAGGGTGCTGGTTGCAACACCTACTTACCTGTTTTGTTAACTAGCATAAGTCAAGTGTACCTACAGATGATACTATTTAATGTTAACACTATTATTTGATTCAATAAAATTATTATTAAATTATTAAAGAAGTTTTCACTTCAAATAACATACAGATGAACATAGAACCTCCTCCTTTTTGGAAGTCGGGTAAAAATATTGAGCAAATTCCACTAAACTCTATCAAGCAAACCACAAGCTTTGTTTCAAAAACAGGAAAATAAATAGAGTTAGTTATTAATAATTAGTTTATGCACTAACTTACCACCAGTTAGAGATGCATTGAGCTAGCATTAATCACGGCGGATTAATTAAGGATTTCTGCAAATACTAGCATAAAAAAGTATTATCATACTCAATTTTTCAGTCCAGTTGTTATGAAAGTTTATTTTTTCATTTTAATTAGAAAAGCATTTAATGAGCTCATAGCTGCTTTATTAGTGTAGTAATTATGCTAGTGGTAGTTAACCCGGTTACTGATTCGAATACCGGTTGAGGCTAAAGGAAATAGCACACATATCAACTCGGAAAGGGATCGTCACCGTATCAACTCGAGCCATTCAGTATTCTTTGTATGAAACTCCCTACCGCAACGCACACTAATCGGAATCGTAACGTAATCGCCTCGCCTCGGGACAAGCTCACGAACTGCGGCGATACGGTGACGATCCCTTTAATGATATTACCTTTATGATTGTTCTGTTTTTGGGTATTTTTCAGCAGCATTTACTGGCACATATATAAAACATTGGTCGACAAGGTGGACAACCCCTTTATTGGGCACTGGATGCGGAGGCACGCGAAAACATGTGTTGAGCCACGTAGTTATTAGTTGTTGTTAGGTTAGTTTGTTTGTTTTACTAACATAGTTTCTAAGTCTTTGTTACTAATACTATATGGATTGTATGTACCTTTATGTGTGATCCGCAATAAATGAAATATATATATATAATTTTACTAGGCCTTCTCATTATGGCATAGTTTGAACATGAAATCGTATACCTGAACTTAGAAACTAAATCGTATTTAAAGATACGACAGACACACAGTTTTTTTGTGAAAAATCTCGTGGAGATCTTTTTCTACGTATGAAATAATTATAGTTCGTCCATGTATGGTCTTATAAACATTACAAGTAAACAATAGTTCCAACTTAATGTATTTATGAGACTTCAGACACAGTATAATAAAGTAACAGTATTATGTCTCGGCAGTAACCTTGAAATAATTACTTACGGCCGCTCGGTTCCACTTCCGCGATACTGTTGCGTGATAAACACTGAGATTTTGAATTGCGTCGTTTTAGCCGTTTTGTGACGTAGACATAATACTGTTACTTATTTATACTGTGCCTCAGGTCAATCTTAGCATACATATTCCCAGTCCTAGCACTCTGGTGAATTAAACTTGAGTAACAACTCACAGAGCTGTATCGTTAAGTAATAACTGGTGATGTAACAGATATGCCCTTTCTAGCTGCACTCAAATAGAAGTTCTACTAACTTCGGGACGTTTGTTTTAGAAGCTTGTTACTTAGACAAAATAAACTTACTCAAAAACTTGTACAGAAATAAACTACTAGATATTAAATACAACCATTCAGCTAGATTACATATACGCTAGACCAGTGGTCGGCAAACTCATTAGTCAATAGAGCCAAATATCAATACTATGACGACTAAGATTCCTTATGAGAGCCAATCCTTTCTGTGTGTCCAAAGTTCCAAACTGGCTCAATACTCTTTTCTTAATCCTTAAAACTCCTCCTCTCCACTGCACAATCCTTCCTAAAATGAACTTGCTAAAAAGTAGGGTCTTAATTATCATCATCATATCGGCTGATAATAATAAGATGAAGACATCTTACTTATTAACAAGTTAACCTTGAGAAAGGTACAGTAAATTATACATTTTCGATGTCCTGTTAATACTTCGGAAATAAATCGTTGAAATATGGATTGAATTTTGAATAAAACTTGATATCTTGCATTGATCAAAACCCCGACGTCATCATCGTCTCATCGATATTTGTACAGAGCCGTACTCTATAGACCATAGAGCCGCATGCGGCTCCAGAGCTGTCGGCAACCCACTGAGAAATGGTTCGTCTCCGAACCGGCGGCCGGTAAGTAGTTAGCGCGCGTAAGTACATGGAGTGATTTATCTGGTAATCTGTGTCCTAAAACCATAAACTCGAAGACATCTACCAAACCGCACTGAACCCGCGTGGTGGATTACGGCCCACACTCTCCACTGAGAGTAGGCCTGTGTCCCAGCAGTGGGAACTAGGCTGAGTATGTTATGACTTACAGACAACGCACAACGTAAACAGCTGGGTTTAGGAGTAAGAACTTTTGCACAAGAATTCCCCTTAGGGGATGAACAACTTAACGCGAGGAACGCGGAATTTGGCATTTAGACTTCTGTTTATGAGTTAAAAGCGCACCAAGGGAACGATACGTAAAATTGCGAAATAATTGCGTTCGTTTGATCCCTTGCTGCATTGTTTATGCAATTAATATGTAAGATATTTAAGGATTCATTCTATAAGCCGCCACTATACAGGGTAAAATTTTATCATGTGCGCAAACATAAACACGTGACTTAACTCATCATTGTGAACAACTTTTACTAAAGGATCAAACCTGAAATCGCGATAAGAAATCAGCTACCTACTATGTTCGCATAACTCGTCAAAATGTAGGGAACAGCTGATTTTTTTTCGCGATTTCAGGTTGGTCCCATAGTAAAAGTTGTTCATAATGATGAGTAAAATAAAGTGTTTAAGTTTGAACTGGTTAAAAAAAAAACTGGTTACTTTAGAAACACGATTACTTTTAATTTCCGCGATTGAAAATAAAAATCAAAGTAATCTCTAAAAACAAAATAAACTCTTACTACGGCATAAATACTTCACGGAAGGTTATAAGTTCTTTAATAATAATAAAACTACGTACATGTTTTCTATAACGTGTCTATTATACCCAAATTAGCGCGCTAACCGCATTCTTTATTCCGCTCATCTTATTTACTAGCGCCAGACGCTCGGTGTGCTCTTAAAGTTAGTAGTAGTATCATCCTTTTTTTTTGGAATTCATCCCCTAAGACTCCTGATCAGTTGCCGATGTGAAACCCCATCGGGCACACGGTTTGTTAAATTCAAAATCATTAAATGATGATTACCTATAATCAATTGAACTTATTGATAATGTTGCTGAACATGGACCTCCCAAATATAATAAAAATAACTCTCAATTAACATTTCTGCTGGCAAATAACTGCGTTCATCATGTTTTTGCCAAATTGTGATTTAGTTAGAGCCAAGTAGTATTTGGCACTAACTATCATAACTCTCCTCCGTTTGACATCTTAAACGTGGGGCACACTATTGCATAATATGTAGTATGTTGTATACAACGTGTAACGTTAAATGCGCAAAATCTGAAAACAGTTTGATCAGAATAACGAGCAGAATCAATTGAACCACTTTTTAATATAGGTCACATTTTTCAAAAAATCTTCATTAAAAACGTTGCCGTGTCTATTTATTAATAGGTCAAGCCATCACATGCGCAAACCCGCCAAAATAGGTAAACAAACACAAATTGTTGTCGACCAATTTAAATTTTCTCATACGCGGGATAATAATAGCTTTTACTTCAATGCAAATACGAATCTTACGAACTAAAACAGCACATAAAACCTTTGTAATGTTTTTTTCTCTTTGAAATAGGTCAATTGAATTAAAAATCAGTTGGGGTGTCTGACGTTTTGCGCATTTAACGTTACACGTTGTGTATACCTACACTTACTGAACAAACACGTTATACAGTTTTCATCCTTGTGATACTCGTATTTTCATTCGGCTGTAATAATAGGAACTTTATTTTTATAAAGTTGAAGTTTTAATGCGGGTCAGTGACAATAGCATCCTGAAAACAGTGGTGGAGAGCTCTTACTCCCTTTTTCAGAGGCACTATGTAGGGACAATGGTCAGGTAGCATATTCCTTGCTTTATCGTTCTCTGCACAACCTTTTTTTTTTTTGGGTGTGTTATTATCAAATAACTTCTCCCGCTCTGGGCGCAGCGGGAGGGCGTGTCAGACTTTTACTGACTAAAACCCACCCGTGTTCCATCGGTTGCCCTGTTGCCGGGGGCCACGATCTCCCTTTCGGTTTTCTTCGCAACCCCGGCAGGCATCGGCCCTAGCGGACCCCGTCAATTCTGCTGACATCTCTTTGAGGCGCGCGTGGAACACAACGCGCCGTCGACCCGGGCCTGGTCCTTATCGGACGGCGAGTTACCCATTGCTCACCGTTCGCAAGCCCGCGCCTACGGTGGTCGGAAATCGGCCTGCGATTTCCGACGCCCAGGGCATCTCCTCCTGCGGCGGTTGATCGAAGGATGTGAGGGTGCGAATTTTGCCTCTCCCTCACGCGTTCCGCCTCCTCCTTCGCGAGTCTCTGCATATCCTGCCGCAGTCACCAGTTATTCTTATCCTTGTTTTGTGTACTACTAACACTAGTGATTTATAAGGTATTCTATTGTACTAACAAATTGGACCATATTATTGTCCGAACTGAATAAATAAATAAAATTAAATTAAAGTGATTTGTATACTTATTGATACGAAAACAGTAGCCACCTTTATGGCCAATACCATATTACCAATACCATTAAAAAAACAAAATCAACCTTCCCAACACCGAATTTTCCGGTCAATCGAACTAAAATACTGTTTAATGTGCAGTAGTTACGCAAGGGTATAAAACCTCTCCTAAACCTCGTTTATACCTCTACCGCTGTTTTCCATTACATTTACGACGTATGTTCAAGGGCCATGGAGCCCACGGGTGCAAAATGTCGAAAAAGGTTTTAAAAGTTAACCGGTTGTTTTAATCGAATTCCCGGCGGCCGAGGGAAACCGTCATGGATCAAGAAAGAGACAGATAAGCCGCTCTGGGATTTCTAAAACCCTTTTTGTGAGACGTCAAAAATATAAGCAACGATGTGACGCCATGACTGAATAGACCTCGCATTGGGGACAGTTTTTTTTCTGTGTTCGTTAATGGTCGGTTTTTTCTTTGAAGGTGAGAAGTACCTAATGTGAGATGGTTTGGGCACAAAAATTACAAAATCAGAGTCAAACGATTAATTAGCAAAAATCTGGGATAAATATTAGGCAGGTATATATTAAGCAAAATCTCCCGTTTCAATAACACAATCTACAACTAGGCCAGCTTAATCAATTTGTCGTAAATAGGTCTAGCATTCGTGGAAGCGAAGCTTTGAAGTGACATTAAGATTAAAGATCTTACCTAAATTCTAAGAATACTCAAATCTTGTTACGGCATAACAAGTCTTTAATACACCCAATTATTTCTCTAATAGCGGTTTGGTAATGCGGAGGGAAAGGATTATTCCGGACCCACGGCCCACCTGCAAACTTTGTCCATAAATATCTCTACGACATCGGAAAGGCCTAACTGTAGTTCTTAAAAAAGTTTTGTTTGTTATAACCTCATTCATCTTTTTGGCAGATGTAAGCCTGCTGGTTTTATTAAAATTTTGCTAGACGTAAAAAAACTGAAAGTATATGGAATTAGGTGCTGTTTTTAGCGGAAATTGCGAAAAATGTTGGAGATGGCGAAACATATTTAAAAAATATTGAACACGTATTTTTTCTTTTTTGACGTAATCAAAAGATTACGGTGATACATTGAGTTAAAATGTGGCATGACGTCACACCTTGCTAGATTTGTACGTGACGTAGCGAGCCCCCACTCCCCAAATTGAATGCGTGTTTTCTAAGTTATTTTTGACTAATATGATAAAGCAAAAAATACGTGTCTAATATTTTATTATTATCTGAAAGACGGACTAAATAGAATTTCTTTTTTTTTACCTAGGCTAATACCGTATTCTTTTGCTAGTCATTATTATATCGGCAGTAACGTCGCGTAAAAACAAAAACATTAACGGCAAGGTAAGGATCCCGTGTTTAATGCATGTGGTGATAATTTATCTTGATGGAATGGAGATTTTCAGTATCCTTAAAATTCTAATCTACTTAGAATACAACATGTAGAATTCAAAGTCAAAGTCAAATAATTTATTTCAATTAGGCACATAAAAGGCACTTTTGAACGTCAAAATTTACAAAAAATAGAATTGTATCTACCGCCCTTCGTCGCCCCTTCCAAAAGGTAGTTTTCTTATCGTAAATTTAACAGTTGATTTACGGATAGTCATCAATATTGCCATCTATTTATTTAGCCTTTGGTCAACACTTAAACAAGCGACATACAACACAAATATCTACCGCCTTCAGTCGAAGGGCGGCGGCCATGACAGCTTCTGTCCGATATAAAGCCGATATACGATTGTACAGCGTTCAATCTGTGTTGCTCGCATCTCGTCGACGCCATTCCTATTTTTGTTAGTCCTGTTTTAGGTACTTCGGTTCCAATGCAGCTTTGTGTTGGAAAATGTTCAGGTTTCCTGGAATTTAGGTGTCCTGAAAATTGGTTTAGAGTATCAAGTATATTTGACTTGTGATCGATAGGTGAATTTTTTTATTATGACACTCGAACGACTAGATCACAAAAACATTTACAGAGAGCATAATAATTATCATCAATTAACATCATCATCATCATCATTATCATTAATTATTATCAATTTGTTTTTTTTATTGTAATAAAATTTCCTTTTAATGTTTGCATGCCTTATTGGTAGATTGTACAGGGATCTCAACATTTTGTGAACACCTTCATTTATGTACCTACTCTCAAAGCGAATAAATGATTATGATTATTATGATTATGATTATGAAAAACTACACTTAAAGGTGTGCACAGCACTTACATAGTTTGCTTATTTATAATTAAAGTGATAAAATAACAATAAAATCAATAAGCTAATAATAAATTTAAATAAATTAATAATAATAATATCAAATCGCCCCCTATTACATGGGACTTAAACATAACTGGCGAAATGTAGGTTTACCTGCTACAGGGACACCTCTGCCCAACCCTTCGGGGAAACAAGGCGTGATGTTATGTTATGTAATATCAAATAAATCAATAGTAAAAATACAATCAATGACTTAAATTAAGTTAAATAATTATAGTAGGTAATTAAAAAGTTTAAGATTTAACATGTTACAATTAATGTGAATTTAGACATGTTTTTTGCATATGTTTTACACATATTTTGGAAAACTAAGCTGTTTTACAATAATCTATCTTGATTTTTGACAAAAAAGTTTGATTTTTGAAAATTACTAGTAAGAAATTAAGTGTGTGTTTCTATTTCAGTTTTATATTTGCTCATTAATTTTATTTCTAATGGAATTAGTATATTTCACTGTTCTATATACGATAGTTACATTATATTTCCTGATTCTAATTTTTAAGTGTTCGCAGTACTTACCTGCACTGCATAAGGTTGTCTGTAAAAGATCTCTTTTACCGATAAGACCGCCCATTGTGTCACCCAATGTAAAATTTCTATATTAAGTCTGTAATTTTTATGGTGTATATAATAAAAAATAATCCATCTATCTATCTAACCACTGAAAAAGCTCGTTACTTTTTAGTTTTCTTTTATTACGTGTTTTTTTTTTATATACTTTCTTGACATAATCTTTTTATTGTTTGACATTATATACCTACAATTTTTTTTATCAAATTAGATTTGTTACAGCTGTAGTGGCAATCATGTCATTTGGTTTAAATAGGTCCTTATTTTTATTATTTTCTTTATCTTTTATACAGATTCTTTTCTTTTAGATTTTGTGAATGTGAGAACGCTGTAGGCTTAGTGGATTGTACACCTGTAGACCATTTTCTATTTTGTTAAGTATTTGGTACTTATTGAAAGAACTACACTGTCCTCCCATACCTAGTAACACTGTTATTTGAAAGTATTGTAAAAGCCAATTATTTTTAAAAGAGTAACCGTGAAGTTTCTTGCCAGCTCTTCTCCATAGGAAGCGACCAATTGAAACCGTGCACCCAGCTTTTGACGATTCATAAGTGCCCTTGTAGGTTTATGTGAAATAAAATATTTTGAATTGAATTTGATTGCAAAAGCTCGTTAAAACTCAAAATTTTATATTCACATCTTCGTCTATGAAACACGAAAACAATCAAAGGTTTCATAAAGTCGGAATGTATGAATGTATATTATTCTTATAAATGTATAAAACTACGAATGATACGAAAATTAACGAACGCTTCACGCGCAAAACAAAAATGGCATCGCTCATCGAAAAAGACAGGTGTAATTCAGTTTGTTGCCGACATCGACACGTGTCCGACGATCCAAATTCATACGTTACGTCTGATCGATTTTTTTAACATGGCTACCTTTTTTAACAAGTGAGTTTTAATGACCAATGAAACTTTTTAGGGGCTTTGGAGTTTTAAAACAGACAGGAATGTTAAGGGTCCCCGAAACGTCAATTTTACTACAATTGCAATTGATTGCAATTGTAGTAATATTGTTAATCGCTTCAATTACATTTGGAATGTGTATCAATCACGTAAAAATTGACAATTGCAATTGATAATTTCGGGGACCCTTTAGAGGTTTAGTTGCTGCAGCGAATAATTTATTAACCTCAACCTGACCCCATCCATTCATTATAATTTAATTATAATTCGTTCTAGAATCACGTACTATAAAATCAAGAGTATATGTAAAATAACATAACAGTTAGTCCTTCGGGCACATTACCAGTCGACAGTGATGCGAAGGAATTTTTCGATGCCATATTTTAGTTTGGTGTTAGGTTTAGTTAAGTTAGAACATTTCATTATTTATTAAGTGAGTAGAAATAGTAAGTTATAGTTAAATAAGTAGTTTACACAAAGTATGTATTTTAATTTTATTAAATGAACTCAGAACTTCATAATATGGAACTTTACATACCCGTCGACATTTGAGTAGGAATATTAAACATGCATGCCTACCAATTCGAAGAATATAGACGAGATTTTATTAGTGAGAGGTTACTGCTTATAGCGTAAACCCACACATAACGCTATTAAGGAAGTTTAATAATTCTACTGCATACATCAAGCTATGTACCGTGAAACCTGGCAACTTTGCCACTTTACGGCGGGTAAAAAAGTTTGAAAAAGTTTTTCTTAAAAAAACTCTATGATGTTATAAAAAGCAACCAATGAGATATGTAGTAAATTTTATGCATTATTGAAACACAATCTTATATCTATTGTTTTCTCATTTTATTGTTATGTTTTAGTACAAAAACCTTTTATGGCAAAGTCAACTATCACTTGTGGTAAGATTGCCATCCCAAAATTTAAGAAAAATTTAAAAGAGTTACCATAACAAATCATAGTCATCGTTACCGCATGCTTGGTCACAGTAAAAATATACTACAGTTGTATAATATTTTACACTGGCAATTGATTTTCCAAAATGTGGCAAATTCACCTGCCTTGTTTCGATTTTTTCAAACTAAATAGAAATAGCTGTCAGGGTTGCATCAGAAAAATTAGGGGTGGTAAGTAGGAAAAAAAACTAAATAACACTATTTTAGTTTCTTTTTTGTGAAGCCCTAGCCTCTAAAAATATATGGCAAAGTCGACATTACTAAAACTTTGCATTGGGTTGGTATATTTGCCAACAGTGATTTCTTATGTTAAATTGGTTAAAGAGTCGTAAATTATCATGGTTTTAATTAAAGAATATTATTAGGAACGTGGTATTAAAGTTTGACTTATCTACACAAAGTTTATCCCACTTATTTTCATTAAAGTTTTGGAGCTCAAAGTCACTCACAGTTAGCGCGGGAAAAAGTAACTGCCAAAAAATGACAGTTTTATGAGAGCTGGGTTGTATTATACAATAAAATGTTGCCAATCAAATATTTTAATTTGATTTAAAGGTATTACAAACGTTAAAAAAAATACAGTTTTGACGGAACAAATTATTTTGCTTCTTAAGGCGGTATACGGCAAATTAAACAACTTTTGGTAAAGTTGCCAGGTTTCACGGTAATTATTAATTTCTTGAATGTTCCATAACAATGTTCTGAGATCGACAAAAACATGTTCCTCGTACAAGACAAAGATTCTATACACGTTCCATAGATGAAACTTCGAAATTCAATAAATTCCTAAATGTCGGACGTCTTTCTCGGATATCTAGCTGGTCTCCGGTGAATCATGTCTGGGTATGCTGTATGAATTAGGTGCTCATTAGTGATGTGGGTACAATATTTCAATTTTTTCTCAATGTCTCTCGGGAATCATCGCATTTCCGAATACAAACGAATGTTAATTTCCATGTCCATCAATTATTTGATTTATCTTGTAAAATAATTTGAATTCAGACAACTATATTCTTAATATCCCTCGACAAACTTCGTGTTTCGTCAGTTGTCGGATTTCCATCAGTTGCCCTTTGCACTTGGTGCAGACCGGACGCTCTCAATATACTTGGAAGTATATGGAGTTGTTAACACTCTTTTAACTTAATGTAATTTATTAAAAAATGGGAGGAAAGCTGCTAAAATCGCAGGCACGACAAATAGGAAAATAGTTTTACAGCTCTATATAGTTCACACGGAAATCAAAACAAAACGACAAAAAAACACTTAGTTCTGAATTCAAATTATTATACACGACAAATCTAATAATTGATGGACATTGAAATTAGCATTCGTTTGTATTCAGAAATGCGATGATAACCCAAAGGACATTAAGAAAATAGAAATACTGTATGTAATTTTCAAAAGTGCTGATTCTCAGACAAAGTTTTTGTTACTTTCATGACAAGATATCGTTTACTATGTTCGTAAATTAAGTTGGTTCTGAGTGAGGAAGATTACGTATTCGGTAATAAACTAACTTCCTATTTCAGTAAATTCGAAGCCCAGCTGAATTTGACGTCGAGAGTTGAGATAGCGTCGCTTCCGCTTGTGCCAACTAGGTTTTGCTGGCTCGGTTGGTAAAAAGTACGATCGTATCTTGAGCTCGATTAAATTCACACTAGCGCTTCTGTAATTTATTGGTTCTAAATATAATGATAGGAACCAGTGGTTAATATCTATTTGCAGAGTGAAGCTGGGGAAGCCGATGTTAACATTAATTTTAGGAAATGCCTCCGCTGCCGGCGCTGGCTCCCGAATTGGCTGCCGGCACCGGTTGTTGATTTGGCTGCCGGCGCTGAGTTTGGAAAAAAAAGCAGAAAATGGGGTTGGCAATTTGGCATATTGGAGTAGATAGCGCGGGGTAGGCATAATTAAAAAGACATACATATAAAGCATTACTTTTTTCAGTATTATATTTCTATCATCAATGATTTACATATTCCAGTACTTAATCAAGTACTAAGTAGGTCCCCGGAACCGAACTAGTTAGATTAGGTTAAATATTTTTGCTCGCAAAAAAGGTTAGGGTAGGTTAGAACTGTGACCCCCTAAAAACGACTAGAATATATAGAAAAAAATTCTTTAGTTAGGGTTAGTTAGTTAGAGTTCTGAATACTGGAAGGGTTTCCATAAACGCCACGCCACCGGTGTCAATTTTTGAAGCCGGCGGTGCCAGCCACAGAGTATGTAATGTGCCGGCAGACGGCAGTAATGTCATGCCGGTTCCCAATGGCGTTATTTTTGGGAGCCGGCGCCGGCAGCAGAGGCACTCCCTTAATTTTAACATAAACACAACATAGAAACAGTAAGAGTCTGACACGCCCTCCTGCTCCACCCAGAGCGGGAGAAGTTATTTGATAATTTCACACCCAAAAAAAAAAAAAGGATAAACGAAAATTTTGTCAGCTTAGCGTAATTTTGGAACCAGATTTGAAAGAACTGATGTTAAATGTTACTGTACATACCGAAGCATCTACAAAAATTGACGTAATTATAACTTTGAAACGTGTTTATGTCTGTTCGTAGATATAGTTTTGCCACAATTTCTAGTCAATTGCTATTCGCATTTAAGTCCACGTTCCAACTGAAAAAACAATCACAGAATCTTATTGCCTTTAGTTACAAGATAAAAAGGAATCCCGATCGCCTCTATCAAGAGCACTTAATATTCATTTAAGCCGAGGGTGGCTAGTGATTCCTGAAGGCAATTTAAAAACTAGACTTCACGGCTACACTTTATTGGTCTTCCTGACCTCCATTTTGGTTCGATAGTTTTAATTTAACTCTTAGTTATATTTTAGTTAGGTATTCGCTTGTTGTAATTTATGTTTGGCCAGTAGGTATTTTTGGTAAATATTGATCGTTAAACCCTTTTTTAGGGTTCCGTAGTAAACAAGGAACCCTTATAGTTTCGTCATGTCCGTCTGTCTGTCTATTTGTCTGTCCGCGGTCTAGCTCCAAGACAGTTAGTACTAGAAAGTTGTAATTTGGCATGGATATACATATTAATTATGCCAACAAAGTGGTAAAATAAAATTATGAAAAATATTTTTTTTAGGGTACCTCCCCTACACGTAAAGTGGTGATGTTTTTTTTTTTTTTCTATCCCTTAATGTGAGGTATCGTTGAAAAGATCTTTCAAAAACATTGTGAGTGTGTTAAAAACATTTTTGAATTCAGAGATCCGTTTGCGAAATATTAAGCTTTAAAGTGGAAAATTTTGTTAGAGTCAAGTGTCCCCCCCCCTGCCAGCTAAATGGTTGGTTTTAGATATGTGAAAAAATTCACGGCAGTAGCTTATATAACGAATTTAAAAGGAAAACTATCACAGCTGAGTAGGCTTTACAAGTTAACGAGTAATAATCGACCAACTTAGATTTGCGGTTGTAAAAACATGTTCTCCCATACATTCCGTATGAAAGATTTTTTTTTTCAACTACAAAGTTAAGTTTATTCTTGGGATAAATTCATCCCAACTACGAAACCCTACATTGTGCGTGGTCCGACATGCACTTGGCCGGTTTTTTTATTTAGATTAGGTCACGGACCAATGTTCTATACAAATATTTTTCTTCCATCAAGGTCCTCCGATCCTCCGATCTTGATCTTGAGTGCCACCACTTTTTTTTTATTCTACATCTCTCATATATCGTGAAATTAAAAAATAAACAAGCACAATTAAAATATGTAAATAGGTATCTACCGTCGGACGCGGAAAATAATTTCATGTAAACCTTCACAAAGCTATTCGGGATTATGAAACGATTTTGGGAGAGTAGGTAGGTACTTGTTTTTGTTAAAGCGAGGGTAGAATCAATCGTGTTTCAAACATTCTCATCAATTGATTTTCCCTTTAGTGGACCATGACTTTGTGTTTTGCGTTCCTACGTTAAATAAATTGGGTATGTGCCTGTGCCAGCCGGCCATTTATCAATAAAATGTTGAGTTGTTGTCAGTCCTATGTATACTGAATAAGACCATTTTGTGCGGATTAATATATTTATTTATTTATTTATCTTTGAATCAGGCATATTACCCACAATTTGTTTACTTACAACTATGATAGTATAATTAATTAAGACAAACTTATATAACTAGAAATAATAACAATAATACAACATAACTTACAGAACACTATATCTATTAAGCCATTCTGGAGGCAACAATACATGTACTGCGCACAGGTGCCCCCAACAGGTGGCCTTCAGTCTTACTAGCAACAATGCTCAGAAGACTGCTGTCTCTGTGTCGCATCCGACGCATTAGTGACGTGGATCTTTTACGCATGATCGCAAAAAGTCATCTGTCCGCGCTGCTGCGAACATCCCTGATGCCCTACAGAAATGTGGCAGCGACAGCAGTTTCCTAAAAGCATTGTTGTATTGCACACTATAGACGTGGAAGAATTTTTTGAACGAAATATATAATAAGCATTTTTGTATTGCAATATAAATGTGGAAGAATTGTTTCAACAAAATTTATGACCAGCCCGTCATGACGTGTAATTTTATCTAATAGTCCACGGGCCAAACTAATCTAAAAAGTACCATCAATTCGAAAAGAAAAAGAACTGTAACCTGATGGGGGGAGATCTTTTGTAAAAAAGGGTGAATCTATCATTTTCTAGGCAAAAGCTAATTGCATTTGATGAGAGAGATTCACACCATGAAAATGAAACACAGGATTCTAAGCACTGCTTTGTTAGCTATACAGTTAAAAAGTTAGAGAAAATAATTAAAAAGTTATCTATATGAACGTCGTTAGCATACGGTAGCATGATGATTAATAGCTGCCTCTTTGATCCTATGAGACTAGCGGGTGTTGAATATATTATGCATACTTTTACTTGAATTTAACGGTCTTGCAAAAAATAAATAGGAATTTGTAATGTATTGGAATGTCTAACAAGACATCTGAAAAGCATTAATTAAATTATCTTAAGCTCAATATCCATTTTTTTTCATTTATTTGAATATATGTAGGTACTAAGAACAATATAACATAACATAACATCACGCCTGTAATCCCGAAGGGTAAGGCAGAGGTGTACCTATAGTACACCCACATTTCGCCAGTTATGTTTAATTCCCATGTAATAGGGAGCGAGCCTATTGCCATCAACCGGACACAAATCCAGACTCCGGGCTGCTACTGAAAAATTCCAGATGGAAAAACCCAATAACACTTTGCCCGACCCGGGAATCGAACCTAGGACCTCATACTCAGCAGTAGCGCTTGCGACCACTAGACCAACGAGACAGTCAGTACAATATAACCTCAATTTAAAATAAAGTTCTCAATGATATGGCTTAATGCCATGAAAAAAAATACCAAAACTGCAACAACACAAATTCCCCATCAAAAACATATTCTCACATAATAATTTACAAAGTTGGACCATCCGAAGCATTTGAAACACTCAGCGTGTATGCGAAACTACTTGAAACACTTTGTTGTACCTGTGATAAATGGATTCATAAGCAGAAAGAGTACCGGTGGCCATGCCCCGGAAAATTGTGTAGTTGTAGCCCTATAAATCTACGAGGGTGGGGCAACAGTGAATTTATGTGGGCTAAAAATAGAAGGTGTACCTCAAGGATGCATATTTGGACCGCAAATATTTGTGGGAATTTGCGAGTGTGAAAAGGGTTATATTTTTGCGTGTTTACTGTGCTGCAGAGCAAAACAGAAACGTAAAATATATATTCAACATAGTTTTGGTAACTTATGATGTTTTGTCTACCAGCTCACTATAAGAGTAATAAACAAATATTATAATGACAGATAGTATCTACTCGTATAGGTATATCAAGTAATTAATTACGCTGTCACTCCAAGCTGCTATCATTAGAACGAGTCGATATCATGACCCGCCATTACCTTGATGGTAATAGTATGGAAAAGGTAGAGGTTACAGTATATTACATAATATGTGGATTTTCTATGTTACGAAGAAATCGATACTGGCGGTAAGCTTGTGTTGAATTATTATCTTGGAGCAGTGATAGCCTAGTGGTGTGACCGTCAGACTGCCAAGTCATAGGTCTTGAGTTCGAACCCAAGGCACGCTCCTCAGACTTTTCGGATTCATGTGCGTATTGTATAATTATTACTTGCTTTAAAAACGGTGAAGGAAAACATCGTGAGGAAACCGGCACGCTTTTTTTTTTTTTTGGGTGGGAAATTATCAAATAACTTCTCCCGCTCTGAGTGGAGCGGGAGGGCGTGTCAGACTCTTACTGACTAAAACCCACCCGTGTTCCTTCGGTTACCCTGTTGCCGGGGGCCACGATGTCCCTTTCGGCCCTTATTCGCAGCCCCGGCAGGCATTGGCCCTAACGGACCCCGTCAATTCTGCTGACATCTCTTTGAGGCGCGCGTGGAACACAACGCGCCGTCGACCCGGGCTTGGTCCTTATCGGATGGCGAGCTACCCATTGCTCACCGTCCGCAAGCCCGCGCCTACGGTGGCCAGAAATCGGCTCGCAATTCCCGCCCCGGGCGTCTCCTTCTGCGGCGGTAAGGGGCGTGAGGGCGCGAAATTTGCCTCTCCCTCACGCGTTCCGCCTCCTCCTTCGCGAGCATTAACGCTTCGCAGAAGGAGGTGACGGCCTGCCATTTCCTCTCGCTCCGTACCATGGCCTGAACCAGGGCCGGACGCGAGAGATCACCGCCGCCGATCGCCTCCACGAAGACACGGCGATGCTCCGCCCAAGCCGGGCAGACCTCCACCGTATGGTCCACCGTGTCCTCCGGGCGATCCACACAATGGTGACACCCGGGCGTTTCCTCCCACCTTATCCTGAACAGGAACCTCCCGAAACAGCCGTATCCGGTGAGGACGCCGTGGCGCCTCTCAAGCCACTCCTCAAAGATGGGTCTTATCGCCGCAATTGTGATATTTCTAGATGGTATGTCAAGTCATCAAGTCAGAGGCCCTTGGGCGGCTTTAAAACACTGACACCAGGTTAGTCACTAACCACACGAAAAGAAGAAGACCTTGGATACTTATTCCGGGTTACCTACTGACTAAAGTCGTCTTGGGTTTGTGTATTACGAACCACGATAGTGACATAATATGATTATAATAAAAAGTTTAATAAAGTCTTTATTTATACCACGGAAAATTAAAAATAGTTAATAAATTAGTTTTCCGTAATATTATGTTGAATGGACAAAACAAATATTCTCGGTAGGCACGACAGCGCCTAAGGAAGATATTTCATCTTTTATGTAGAAAAGATGATTATTATATAATAATATTGCACACCTTTAATTTCCGTGCCCCCTCAAGAATTCAGTGCAATAACACCACTCTGCCCACCGCAGAGTAGAACAGTTCTAGGCGCCAATTCCCCCTATGCAAGGTTATGCAAGGTTGTAAATAGCTGCAGTGATCAGATCGATTTGTTCTTTGAAAGTTTGGGCAAATTGAAAGCCAATTTTCGTAAATACATTCCTAAATAAATAGATCAACCTTTTATTATCTCACTTAAAAGGAAATGTGTCTACTTAAAATAAGTATGGTACAGTATAGTTTGTCATATATATTGTTATTATTAGGTTTTAACTAGGTTAATTTATTATACATTTTTGTACAACTTCTTTATGCATGCGGAGTTTACCTGTAAGTGATTGTTGCACTGTTGCATATTTATACGTTTTTGCATGTTACTCATAAGCATTATCCAGTGTAAACAATTGATGGTGAACCTCTAAATAAATAAATAAATAAAATTATATTTGTTGGTTGAAAACTGTTGATAATGAGCCTACAGCAAAATATTGGGCAAACTTCCAGTTCATCGTAATCACTATTCGTATTACAGAACTAAGTACTTGGGCAACCGAGCTGCTCTCCTCTGGTGAAAGTAGAGAGTGCTCATTTAATAGTATAGGAAAGTACATAGTAATTCCATGTTGCCATGATAGTAGGTAGGTACTTACTAATTCCATGCTGCCATGACAGTAGGTACTTACTAATTCCATGCTGTCATGTCATTATTCTAAGGTGCGGGTGACCAAGCTTTGCTCGGGGGAAAATACGGATATAACGAATTTTTCCAGCTAAGAGACCTAGCTAGATCAATATTTTGCCCCCAAAAACTCCCACTACGGCAAAAAAGACCAAGAACCGAAATATCTATTCTCCAATAACTTACAAAACGTATCCCAATTCGGCATTCGACTTACGCTCTACATATGCTGCACAAAGCGGCTAAATTACGAGATTCCGGTGGCTTTGACAGTTTGAAATACTTGGAGAGATTTGAAAACCACCTCATTGGTTTAACACCGCAAAGCGGGTTTTGCAGGTTTGACAAAGTGGTGGGACGACGGTTTTTCAGTTAGGAAAGCTTACTAGCTTGTTTTTTGGGATTGTGTTCAGTGGAATAGTAATAGGATTCGCTATCTACAGAAATATCACACCTGCATTAAGGTGTTGGGTAGAGGTATATAGTACCCACATTTCGCCAAATATATTTAAGTCCCATTTAGTAGGTTGCGAGGCTATGGCCAAACTCCGGGATGCTGTTGAAAAATGAGTGATGTAAAAACCCAATAACGTGTTATCCAACTTGAAAATCAGATCCAGGACTCTAACCCTACCTGCCTAACCTTTTCCCAACTATGTTGGGGTCGGCTTCCAGTCTAACCGGATACAGCTGAATACCAGTATTTTACATGGAGCAACTGCCTATCTGATCTCCACGACCCAGTAACTAGGTAATACGATACCCTTTGGTAAGACTGGTTGTCAGACTTTCGGGCTTCTAACGACCCGTAACGACTGTCAAAGATTCACAAATGACAGCCGGGACCAACGGCTTAACGTGCTTTTCGAAGCACGGATGAGTCTCGGTATGTAAAAATGGTCACCCATCCACGGACCAACCCCGGCAAGCGTAGCTTAACCTGATGGATCGACCCGTGTAGCTGTTATTACTTAGGCACGAGCCCCTCCCAGGACTTGAAACCAAGGCCTTTATTACCTTGAAATTAATGCTTTTAAAACCAGCGCTGGGGCTCTGTCTCGCATGGGGTCGCAGCTTTATGCTGAGCGATGGCCGTTTTGCGTGGATGAGACGCATATTTTCCCCCAATTTGTTATTTACGTGTTCTTTTTTATTCTTTCTTTGCGTCATGTTTACCGCAAATAAACGAATTTTCTTTCTTTTCTTTTCTTTAACAGCAATGGATGGTTTATCAAATGCACTTGCCTAAAAAAATCAGCACCGTACATTCTATTTACGACTCACATCTATAATCTGGTGCACAAAAGAATTGAGTTATGATAACCTAGTGCTTTTGACAGTTGGCAATACTTGGCGAGAGTTGTATGTATTGTGTGGATCGAACGGTTGTTATCACGGCATGAGTGAACGCGGAAAATCTATTTAACGTTCTGTGCGTACTTGTGGATGAAAAGTTTCAGGAAGTGGGTAGGTAGTTGGATATTCAAGATGACAAATGGATATTGAAATAGTTATTTATGCTATAAGTGCGGAAAGTAGATGATTTCCGACGAGTGGCATTTTTATTCACGAGCGAGCGAAGCAAGCGAGTTTATAAGTCGACACGAGTCGGAAATCATCTTACGCACGTGTATCATACAACGTTTTACTATGCATTGTGCGAGGAAATAAAAAAAAACGAGCGAACATTACAGCAGTCGCATATAATGTGTAACAATCTGACATCTTGGCTGACGTACATAAATAATATAAACAATATTCTTCGTCATCGTCATCGTCGTGACTTTGACTTTGGTTTTGATTTTGACTTTGACTTCGACCTTCGACTTTGACCATTGTCATTGCCATCGCCATTGCCATCGCCATCGTCACTGATGCCATCGTCATCATCATCAACTAATTTGTAAAACTTTGCTCTAATAATAAAAACTCTTTCGCGCGGCGTCCGCGTCGTCGGGCTGACGAAGGAGTAAAAAAAAAAATAGAAAAGTAAAAATCAATAAAGTGATACTTTCCGCCCAGTTTGGCTGCTTGGAAAATGCTATTTTCAAGCACATGCATTGTAAAGTTAATTATGGATAGTGATGATCTGATATTTTCCCACTGAGGGAGAATATTTCTTCTCATCTCTTCCTCTATACAATTTTTTTCTGAAAAAACGTTTATTTTCAATTGAGGGTAGTATTTTTCCACAATTTTCATTTTATGAGGACGCCTAATTTTTTCCAATTATTATGAAGTTTTTTTTATCGCGATAGATCATTTATTTTAAAAGTTACACCGTTATGTTATATTTTTTTTTAAATTTCATAAAATATAAAAAAAAGATATTTAGATTTTTTAAATATTTTTTTCCGTCGATAAAATTAAGCATAGATTCCCTTATTTCGACATGTGCACATTATAAAGACTCGCACTGTATAAATGCGAGCATTTGTCACTACTTGTAAACACTATAACAACTATTATAGTGTTATAGTGTTTACACTGTAACCACGTATTATACTACTACTGGTATAATACGTGGAACCGTTTTAATATTGTAGTAGATATTAAATATTGAAACGCGAATGTCCAAAAATATACAATGTCAGTTATCAAACACAATTTTAAGACAAGTTCCTTACTTCAATCTTTTAACGGTTCGTTACCAAAAAGAACTTCGCTACAAGTTCTCAAAGACTCAATTTTGTATGCAGAAAATACCTAGCGCTCTGTTTGCCAATTTAGTAACAGAATCAACGAGCCGTGCTCGTATCTACCAAGTTACCGAGTTAAAACATTGGGTATCTCTTAACTGTTAGGGCTTATCTTTTATCTTATATTCAGATTTTTTGTAATTTTAAAATAAATCGTTTAAAGTTATTTCAGAAAATACACGAACATTTACCATTCCCCCCGTATCTCCGAAACTACTAAGTGTAAATTTTGAAAAAAATACAGAGTAATATATAAAATAGTTCTATACTTATAAATTACTGGAAAACCTTTAAGAAGTCTATGATCTTAAAATAACATGGTAAATCTTTCAATTTTGTGTGTACAAACTTACATTTGCAGTTGGAATGTATTCGAGAACATGTTTTTCAACTACAATGTGCTGTGGGTATTGAAATTATGAAACTCTTCATTGTGATTGGTACGATACGCACTTGGCCGAGTTTTTTTTACATTGTCTCACATATAGAAGCAACAAGAATAATGTACTCAGGATTTTGTAATAACTTAATTTAAAGAGTGTCCTTGAAATTTCTTGCCCATTCTTCTCCATAGCTTCAATTTTCTGACTAACAGACTCTTTGACAATTCAAAAGTGCTTGTAAATGGTTTCATTGATATAAATGCATTGAGTTTGAGAACTCTTCCCGATTTACTTAAAACTTTGTCTACACCCACATTTTCAAGTACGAAATGATTGGGTCGACCTTTCAACTCGAATCGGCAATAACTTGGTTAGCACAACCTTTAATCTGGCAAGGCGCATCCGCTGATGGTTTTCCGATTCTATTAGCTGCAAAGCTGAGGCGATGGAGGTTTGATTAACCGGAATGAGTGAAGGAAACGACCTATTTATTAAGAACCCAGTTACTCACACCAAGATCTTAGCGTCTTTCGTTTTATGTGCGTTTTCGTTTTGTTCCGGAATGAGATAGCGATTTATTTGTAAGTCAAATGTTTCCATTTAGTACATCCTTTTTTAAATGCCTTAATGGATTTTTTTCTTAGTCATTTTCGGAGATGTTTAGAAAATGGTAATGTCACGAGAGGTGTATGCGTGAAGATGGATTAAAAATAACACACCTAACATAACATCACGCCTTGTTTCCCCGAAGGGTTGGGCAGAGGTGTACCTGTAGTAGATACACCCACATTTCGCCAGTTATGTTTAAGTCCCATGTAATAGGGGGCGAGCCTATTGCCATCAACCGGGCACAAATCCAGACTCCGGGCTGCTACTGAGAAAAACCCAATAACACTTTGCCCGACCCGGGAATCGAACCCAGGACCTCATGCTCAGCAGTAGCGCTAACGACCACTAGACCAACGAGGCAGTCAAAAAAAAAAACACAAAAAAAAAAAAAACGAAAAAAAGAAAATAACTAAAATAACAAAAAAACTTAAAAAAACTACAAAAAAATACTTTGAACCTACTACCCTTTGAAAATACTTTTTTTTTTTTACTTTTTTTTTACGTTTACCTTTTCTTTTTTTTTTTTACTTTGTATTAAAAATACTTTTCAATTTATTATTATTTGAAGTTCTTTATATTTGTTACTCTCCTAGGTTAAAATGAAGAGGTTCCATCCATACATTACTATGGGCGTTAAAGATAGATAGATTCGATTTTTGTTAAATTATCAATAAACCAAAAAGAATTGGTAAACATTGAAAAAATTATGTAACGTGATTAGATTCCAAAATGTACTTTTTTAACTCCATGTGCTTATTTGAATCTTCACCATTAAATCCCAAGAAGACACCATTGAAGTCTTAAGAAAAAAATATCTATTTAATTATTTTAAAACTTAGAGTGCTGACTGTAGTTTTAAGACCAGGCACTCCAAACTCCGCCCCCATTCATCCCACCACTCCACTATGTGCTAAACGCTAACACATCAGTAATAAAGTTGAATATTGCGTGCGCTCTTTGGTCGTGTTCGAGCACGGAACTAAATGTCGTAAGTCTCAATTCTTAATTCGTTTATAACTAAAGTAATAATTGATCTAGCGAAAAAATCTAATATTTGGATAATAAACTATACTTTCTTACTGTCAATAATTATTTTAGACATAAAAGCCGAGTAATCTTCTTTTTGTTTCAAATAATCTTTAAAAAAGACATGATTTTCGAATAAAAAATGAATCGAGCGAAAATGTTCCAATTACGTAACTGTCTTATATTTGGAAAGAAAAAGATCCAATAAATCATCCATTTTGATTGTATGCGTGACTTTTTCAGAATATTAATGCAAATTAACATACAATTTAAAGAGCCTCCTCTTAACTTACTAACAATCGGGGGCGATTTGGGGTATCTAATATTCAAGGGGCGAGTAGATACACTTAGGCAATTAGGGGCAAGATCCAAGGGGCGAGCGAAGCCCAAACATTGTCATCAAGTTTTCAAAGTTGTAATGTATGCATATGCAAAGGTAACGGAACATAACATAACATAACATCACGCCTTGTTTCCCCGAAGGGTTGGGCAGAGGTGTCCCTGTAGCAGGTACACCCACATTTCGCCAGTTATGTTTAAGTCCCATGTAATAGGGGGCGAGCCTATTGCCATCAACCGGGCACTAATCCAGGACTCCGAGCTGCTACTGAGAAATTTCAGATAGAAAAACCCAATAACACTTTGCTCGACCCGGGAATCGAACCCAGGACCTCATGCTCAGCAGTAGCGCTTGCTACCACTAGACCAACGAGGCAGGTAACGGAAGTTCTTTGTAAACTTATTGTGTGTTGAAAGTTAGATTGGATGTATGTATGTGTGTACTACTTCTGTTTCTGAAGGTAAACGTTCTATCGAATTTTGTAATCACAAGGATATACTCGAAAAGTTTGTGTTTGAAGAAAGTCTGCACCTTTTCTGAATAATGGAGTAATCTTGATAGATGGCAGGGATAATAATGGTCTTGTATTTAAGTTCATCCATTGTTTAAACAGTACACTTCTGGGTTAAAAAAAAAAAAACGTTTTAACTTTCAAGCCCCGCGGTTTGACATTGACGCGCGCTTTACATCACTTTTGACATTTTTCAGAATTTTTCGGTCTTACCTGTAATTTTTGATTATTTTAGTTCTAATTGACGAGAATATTCGTCAGGCTACAGAGTGAAACTGCCCACAGACCACATTAGCCTTTATTTTATAGTAAAAATAGATTTTTAAGACGGGTCGTGTACCTGCCGTGACCAAATGGTCACGGTGGGACTTTAGCGGTTGTTACCTATGCTATCTTTCTAAAAAGTCCAGGTGTAGGTAAATAAAATATTTATTCATAATTAAAATGAAATGTATTATGTCACCGTAAGATTGTGAGAACCGTTAGTTTATAATCTGTCGGAATTATTTCCGTTAGATTATAAACTGTCGAAAAATTGTGAACTGGGTGAAATGGGTTAGGTTAGGTTAGAACTGTGACCAACCGCACGCGAGCCGATCGAGCGAAGCGAGCGGTGCCGCGGTTGCGGCCGGCGAGCGCTACTTCCAACTTGCTCGCAGCCAGGCAAGCTATTTCATATTAGCGCAAGGTGCGTTACGACGCAAGCAAGTTTGATACCAGTTCACAATTTGTCGGTTTCCCATGGAAAGATTATAAACTAGCGAAAAATAATGCGTTAAATTGTGGTTCGTTGCAGTTCACAATTTTTCGACAGTTTATAATTTAACGGAAATAATACCGATATATTATAAAATAACGAAGTTTATAATTATACGGTGACATATATAAATGAGACGTGGACAATCCGAGTAAGAAAATGACAGAAAGAAAGAAAAATATTTTATTTGTGACTCGCACAGGAAATACAAAACAGTAACAAAAAAAATATACTAACAAAAATAAAAAAGGAGCATTTTAAACTAACAAACAAATATAATAACGACCTGTGCGAGGCCAAAAAGGCTCCTAGAGGAAAAATTTCAAAGGTTTCAGAGTATAGACACATTCGAAATGTGGTGCTGGAGGCGGATGCTCCGAATTACATGGACAGTCAAACGCACAAATGTGTCTTTTGACCTATTTTGGTCACATAATGCGAAGGGGAGATAGCAGCCTTGAAAAGCTGGTCATTGTTGGCAATACCGAAGGAAAGAGAGCACGAGGCCGGTCGCCAACACGATGGTTCAATCAAGTAAAAGAAGCTACGTCCTTAAGATTACAGGAAGTGGTGCAACTTTGGACCGGAGCCGATAGAGACAGATTGTCTGTTTCAAGGGGTCCAGTGACCACGATCCTCAGTAATGAGGGACCGATTGAAGAAGAAGTATATAAACAACAACTCATGCCTACTTAATCAGTAGAAATAATAATGTAATGTCCTAATTTAACTAACAGTGGCACCTAATCATTCCTCCACATCGCTGTCGAATAATTTTAATTATTACGTTAATTACGGAACTTCAGCAAAATTATCTTGTTGTCAAGCAAAAGGTTTCTAAAAAAAGCGGCCAAGTGCGAGTCGGACTCACCCATGAAGGGTTCCGTAGCAGCAAGTAACATTGTATGAAAGGTAAATTGCGGTTTACGATTTATGACGTATTAAAAAAAAACTACTTGCTAGATCTCGTTCAAACCAAGTTCAGGTGGAAGTTTACATAATGTACATCATATATTTTTTTTAGTTTTATCATTCTCTTATTTTAGAAGTTACAAAATGTGTGTGTGTCCCCACACACATTTTACCACTTTGGAAGTGTCTCTCGCGAAAACTATTCAGTTTAGAAAAAAATGATATTAAAAACCTCAATATCATTTTTAAAGACCTATCCATAGATACCCCACAAGTATGGGTTTGATAAAAAAAAAAAATTGAGTTTCAGTTCTAAGTATGGGAACCCCAAACTTATTTGTTTTTTTTTCTATTTTTGTATGAAAATCTTAATGCGGTTCACAGAATACATCTATTTACCAAGTTTCAACAGCATAGCTCTTATAGTTTCGGAAAAAAGTGGCTGTGACATACGGACGGACAGACAGACAGACATGACGAATCTATCAGGGTTCCGTTTTTTGCCATTTGGCAACGGAACCCAAAAAATCGGTCAAGAGCGAGTCAGACTCTCGCACCGAGGGTTCCGTATCATTTAAAATTTTCATCGGCGAGGCTTATATTCGTCAGAGAATTATAACACTGCACACTGCGGTGTGGAATATTGCAGTATTAGGTCAGCGCCAACTCCTGACCGATAGTGGAACTAATGTATTTTTTGTCGATGACTTCTGAAAAAGTGTGCTATTTAGAAACATCGTTTTATTTTTCCTGTTATTTTTACATAAATTTCTATCACATAAAATAATTTCAGATTTTTCTCTATGCAAACTTTGGAGATAAGGGGGGAACGTTTCTTTTACATTTCTCGTCACAAGTCGAAAACTATGCAGACTAAAAAAAAAAAATTGAGAATGAGCAAATATCGTTCTTTCATATGATATGCCCCACATGCCCTTGTAGCCCCACTTCAAATTTTTAAGACCCCCGTTCAGTCCCTGTTGCAAAAAATAAATATACATTTTTATTTCTTTCTTATTTGCAAAATAGTTGGACAAACGTCATCTAAAACTATTCCAAATTTCAAGTTGATAGCATTAGCGGTTCTTGAGATATCTAGCTGTGACAGACAGACTGAGTCGCACCATAAGGGTTCCTTTTTACCATTTTGGTACGGAACCCTAAAAACAGTACCTACCGAGCACACTTTGTTAAAATACGTCCTACGTACGTGTATGTTCATAATTAAATTTCCAAACCCCGCTTTCATTGCTTTGTTAGTTCAATATTCTCGCGTTAATTGTTATAGATATAAAACAATGGACTGCAAAACAATTGAAAAGCTCGCACTGCGCACTCTCACAGAAGGTCCGTTGATTGAATACGACCCTCGTCAATTTCACATCTTTGTCAGTGGAAATACAATGTTATTTGTTGGTGTATACCATAAGATGTTCGCTCACTTTGATACACAATTGGAATAGCTTTTGAATGGAAGGGTTTCTTACCACAGAAGTGGTGGAAACCACTGATCTTTATTTGATAGAGAGAAATTTGACGGAAAGATAACTGTAAAATGATTTTCACTTTCCCTTGTCGATTCTATAAGTGATATTGAGATGAAAGTATCGGTTACGTTTGACTTGTTTTTGTTCAATGATAATTATGATTGTTTACGGTTTCATGCACGTGTTTGTTTCACGTGATTCATCAACATTTGCTATGGAAATAAGTCACTCAGATGAAACAAAAAAAAATATCCACCCAGATTGTAGAGATACGCGTCCAGCGCGTGGTTCGCGACAAGTCAATCGTCTTCCTGAGGATGCCTCATTGAGAGGTGAAACACGTGTCGATTTCTTACAGGATTTTTTATGGCTCTTTAGGAATAGTTAATTGAAACAGGTTACTAAATATATCAACGTCTATTGTATTTTAAAATGGATTTCCGCAAGGTCACGCCTGAATCAATTAACTATGAGATACGTTGTATTTCTCCAAATGAATTAAAACAATTTCAATATCTAGTACCTAGTTCTAACATAAAATTTAATTCAACTGTCTTCGAATCTACAGAGACCAGGGAGCCAGCAAAGCGCAGCGGTAGATAATACCTAATATCAATGGATTTCCAGTCGAGAAGGCACGCCACCGCACCGCTGCACTACATCTCCAGTTTATTCTACTGAATCTTTCATTTTAATTGCTGATGGAACTTTAAACTTTATGTAGAGGAAATGTGGCTTCATTATAGTGTTAACTTTAGACCATTATCATTTAGATAAATATGATTGTATGTACAGTGTCGCCCATCAGCACGTGGCACCCGTATTTTTTCTGAATATTCATGAAAAATTATCGAAAAATAATTTTAGGGGGGTCCATCTGTAATATTTTCACGTTATTCATTTTTTAATGTTTTAAGTAGCGTTTGCCATATCTCCGATGTTATTAGCTCGATTTGGATTCTGTTTATTATTTCTAAAAGCTTATGAGTTATTTTTATTAAAATTAGTCGACTATGCAAAAAAAACGGAGGTGAAAACATAAAAAAACGTGTTTTTTTTTTTTAAACACAAATGTATGTTCATAAAATCATAGGGGAACATTGACAAAAAAAAAAAAAATGAAGTTATATTTCGATAATTTTTCATGAATATTCAGAAAAATGCGGACGGGAATATGCCCATGGGCGACATTGTATAATTAATGGTATTAGATAATTTTCATCTTTACGATTGACAGAAACGGGAAGATGTTTTAAATTCGCTTAGTGTTAAATTTATTTAGTGACTAGCTTCTGCTCGCGACTTCGTCAGCGTGAAATTTCAACCCCCGACCCACCGCGTCGCATTCCATCGCCCGCCCGCGCTACTACTTTATTTTCGGTTCGTAGCGTGATATTACATAGCCTATAACCTTCCTCAAGAATTGGGCTATCCAATGAAAAAAAAAAACAAATCTGACTGGTTGTTCCGGAGATACCTCCTACATACAAACTTAAAAACAAACAAACAAATATTTACCTCTTTAGAATTACCCGACTACGGCAAAGCAAAAAGGAGGGTTATGATTTTGACTGGTATGTATGTATGTACCTATGTGTGTTAATCTGTTTTCTCATAAACTCATAACTTCTAAACTACCGATCATAATTTGACAAATGACACCTCATGATCGGTAAAAAAGTTAGAAGGAACGCTAAGCGAAAATGTAGTAATAGCACGGGTGGGTGTTAGAAGCGTCTTGATAGTTGATAGTGACGTTACATTAAATGCAATTATGGCGACCTCTAGAGGACATAAAGTCATGAACTAAAATTTTTTTTTTTAGTTGTGCCATCTTGTATATCGAATGAAAGGACTTGACGAGCACATTAGAAATATGTATATATATATCATACTGTCTAAGTAAATAAATATGTTTGAATTGTTAAAAACAAGCAAAAGTGAGACTGTGCTACGTATGGTGCGGCGTGGCTATAAAATTAACACAAAAAACCCAAACAAAAAATTTAAAGCTGCTCTGCAAATACTTATCATGAAATTATAACCCTAAAATAATTTGATTTCTCTCTCAATTTTTTTTTTCTTTTTTCGTACGTTTAGTGTGTGATTTTTCAGTTGTCGGGTTTTAGTTTTGAACTTACTTTTTTATTACTATATTTTACAATATATTACATTAGTATCAGTTTATTAGTATAGATTTGTACTGCAAGTGGACTCAAGACATAATTAAACGTAAAAGCTAGACTGCTGTTTTTCAATTTTCAAAGCTAACTTTTTAATAGCCACAAATGAAGAGTTGAAGTTGAACTTTTCAGCATCAAAATTTGTCTACACAAAGTTTAAGCCAATTGGCTTAACCTTAAGCTTAACAATTATTTCGTCCTTTTGTTAATTACATTTTCACTCTATCTACTGACCTTATGAAATCTTGAAATCATGGAAACAGGTAAATTGTTATACTTAATTAAAACTGAAGAAGACTCAATACCTAATTTAAAGTTAATTACCAAAATTGTGTAAGTAGATTTGAATTAAAACGGAAATGTGTAAAAAGCCCTTAAAGTCAAGACTACCAATTTACGAGAACCCTTGAGTCTACTTCGTCTTTAACAAGTGTTAATTAAAACTGAAATCACGATTTCCTTTTATTACGATTTCTTAATTTATTTTATTAGGAAGAATATTAGTTTTATGTTCGTTAGCAAATTATTACTTAAAATTGTGCTTTCGTTTTATTTTGTAGAGGTTTTCACTTTGCTTTTTCCAGCAGAATTCGGAATTAGCACTAGAGGGTTATAATTTAGCTCAAGTATTTTAATGGTTCTGTTATTTTTAGTCATAAAGGAGTTCCTTTGAATAAGCTCATCATCAAGTTCAAGCTCTTTTACCAAGCCAAGTAATTAGCACCATGGTGTTTCTTAATATGTTTGTACCCGAAGAGTATCTAAAGGAACCCTCCCTATTACTAAGCCTTCGCTGTCCGTCCGTCCGTCCGTCCATCTGTCTGTCAGCGGGCTGTATCTCATGAACTGTAACAGGTAGACAGTTGAAATTTTCACAGATTGTGTATTTCTATTACCGCTTATAAAAATTAAACTCGCACTGTTTACATAATGTCGTAAATATTGATAAATAGACCCTTTGGTTTCGTAATATCCAAAGACGGCGGTAATAGTATATTATGCAATTAGTGAAGAAAGGACGGATTTAAATCGAAGGTCATAAATGAATTACGAGCAAGTAAAGGATTCTAACGATTGAATCACGACCGTAGGGAGTGATTCATGATGATTGAATCACGAGCAGAAGAAGAAGTGAAGAAGTGTTAGAATCCTGAGCGACGTGAGTGATTCATGGCCCTCAATATAAATCCGTTTTATTCAAGAGTTGCATACTATACTTTATCTACTCTCATAGCGTAATATTCGAATTATAAAATTCAAAACGAGTTTATATTGACATACTTTATGAACACAATACCGAAATTTAAAAATAGAATCATATTATAAAAAAAAATCTCCAACAAAATAATGCCATAAAACAATTTTTTTCTTTTACGATACAGGGCTATTCCAAGAAGTTAATATCACCAAGAAGATTCCATCAACTATTGCATTGGAACGTTTAAACGGGGGACAGCAGCACCCGCTGTAGCGCATTTGTGCGGTGATGTACTGGTGCAGACGACATTCATTTGTTTTGTTGTACTGAATTTGTTTTGTTGTACCGAAATTTAAAAATAGAATCATATTATAACATTTTTTCTCTAACAAAATGCGATAAAACAATTTTTTTTACTTTTTTTTTGATACACGGCTAATCCAAGAAGTTAATATCACCAAGAAGTTTCCATTAATTTTTGTAATGGAACGTTTAAGCGGGGGACAGCAGCACCCGCTGCACGCATGTGCGGTGATGTGCTGGTGGAGGCGACATTCATTTGTTTTGTAGTACGGAATTTTCTAGAATTTTTAAATTTACTCTTGATCTTTAATTTAGATTTTTTATTTAGTATTAGTTTCAATCCCAATGTATGAGAGTAGATAAAGTAGTGTATGAAACTGCACATAACTAGGTATTAAAACACTCATGTGATACTATTATAAACCTCGCCTACGGCTTAGTTTTTAAACACACACTCATGTTTTAATACCCCTCATTATGCAACAGTTTCATAAACTACTATTCATCAAGAGATCCATTTGACTTTCCTATGAATAAGTCACCAATATTTATAACTTCGTCCTCCATTTTATCATGTTCCTCTGTCCCTCTACAACGTATGCTAAAGTTGACTGGTAGAAAATACCTCAGGCATTAAGTCCGCCTTTGTACAGTATTTTTGTACATAAAGTTTTATTAAATAATTAAATAATAAGGGCACATTTCCCTACCAATACCGCGCCCCCCGGTCTGCTCTTTGATATGCAATGGCCTCTGTAGCCCCATGAAGCATGAGACTCTAGGGGATAGTGCAAATCTTGGGGTTCGTTCTATTTCATTCATGCGCGTGAGTCGCCGACGGAACGAAATGTTGCCATTTTAAATATTATACTTATATTAACATTTAGGACTAAGTATTATATTTATTTTATTTTTGATATGTTATTTCACTATATGCTGCACCGGTTGACGTCATCAAGTCAGCGCCGGCTGTCGCTGAAAACCAGCGCTGTGGCTCTGTCTCGCATAGGGTCGCAGCATTATGCTGAGCGATGGCCGTTTTGCGTGGATGTGACGCATATTTTCCCCTTATTTGTTAATTATGTGTTTTTTGTCTTTCTTTGCGTCATATTTACCGCAAATAAACGAATTTTCTTTCTTTTTATATAAAGTCCAACATAATAGTCAAAATATTTTAGATACCTATTACTAATTAGTTTGTCAAAATAACAAAATCCCAACTGCTCTGTAGCGAAATTTCATCTAGTCTATACACGAATATATTCCTATTATGTGATACAGCTGGACGGCCGATTACCGTCCGTGGTGTTTCATCGGATTAGCCAACTACGGCCAATAGCGACGTCTGATGTCCTAACTTTATTAAGGTCGGATCTGTTATATTTTATTAAATACACGAGCATTTACAAGCCGAGTTGACTTCGTTAAATATGTAGTCGTGGTTGAGATAATTATGAATGGTCAAAGTGTTTAATCGTATACCATTAAACAAAAATATTTGTACATACAATATTTAAATATTTGTAATCACGTTCTCGAAAACGGCTCGAAAGATTTCGATGAAAGTTGCAATATAGGAGTTGAAGGGAACGAAAAATTGATCTAGCTAGGTCTCATAACTGGAAAAATTCGTTTTCTTCGTATTTTTACCCGAGCAGAGCACGGTTGGCCCAAATTTTAGAACAAGATGGCTACCTAAGAATAATGACATAGCAGCATGGAATTAGTAAGTACCTACTATTTTATTTTATTTTTTATTTTATTATATTCGGGAAACTTACAGCTAACTTACAGAGTGTTCTTAAATTATATAAAATTGAAGGCCATTTACAAGTTTCCACTGATAAACACGTAACATAAAAAAGAGAAAACAAAAGGTCGGTACAAAATACCTATTCAACATAAATTAGAAAAAAAAATAGCACACGATAAATTACAAACTAAAAATCAGATTTTGCTAACAATTACTTTACCGTAAAGAAGCTTTTTACCAACAAATGCTTAAGCCGAGAATCACTGGTGTTGAATATATCCAAATCATGTTCACCAAACAGTTTATTAAAACGTCTGCACGCACGGATTAAAAATGAATTCTGCCTGTACGCGGACTTGAAATGAGGGACATGCAACATTACGAAACATTTTGCAGTGTGTAACTAACCCTAAACTACCTAACAGCTCAGGGCAATCTATGGTACCATTTGCGATATCATGGCAGCATGGAATTAGTAAGTACCTACTATCATGGCAGCATGGAATTAGTATGTATTATAGGTACATGGAATTAGTATGAACTATCCTATACTATTAAACAAGCATTCTCTATTTTCACCCAAGCAGTGCTCGGTCGACGGTACTGATAATAAAATATAACGTAAAGAAAATAAAAGCACGGATCTATTTTAGTTTAATGACATTGTTTCACTTTGAAGGAAAAATGTTGGAACTAATCAATGGCTCTATCACTAAGTTATAAGTTATTCAAAAAGTTGAAACGTCTCATGAATAGTTTTGAACTTATATATACATTATTGGAGCAGCAAAAAATTTAAAGAAAATTGAGACTTATTCAAAAACTTCTAACACATATGTTTTTGATGAACATGAAAAGGGGAAAAGCCCTCAAAATCTTCAAAACTGTCTTTTGTTCTTCAATTCGATTTTCAAAAGACGTTCCCCTTCTTGGGATAACTCCGTGAGGCTATTCAAGAAATTAAATTCCAACGTAAATAGCAATTACATAGATTTAATTAAAACTAACTGCTTGACAGTAAGTCGTTATAATCCCGCCACACCAAGTGGACGGCAATGAAGAAATATAAAGACGGGATGATTAAAATTTTAATCTTCTGATCTTGGTACAAAACTTTTTAAATTTTAGTTTTGGCACTTGGTTCTAAATGGTGTCTAAGATTAGGGACGAGATTTGTTTGATGTGTAGTTTCTGGCAAAGTTTTTCCTTATGTAAAATGAAACACCGTTTCAATACTAATATTTCTGTATTTATATTCTTGCACACATACAAACTTGGTATACTTTTAGCAATATTTAATAAACTATTTAATTAGGTACTCAATAAAATAACGTTAAAGACTTTAGACTTCTTGAAGACATCCTTTAGGTTTCGAGGCTCAAATCGAACTGACTTAGAAGCTAAGCGACGAAACATCATGTTTTCAATTCCGTTCCGTTAAAAAACCAGTACTTTTACGGTAACTGTCAAATGAGATACTTTTAAACTTCATGATTACACTGATACAAAAATCATTTGAGGCAAATCACATACATTTAATTTTATATTTAGTATTTAAAGTCACTACAAATCTTATTAATATTTGGAAATCATAACACTTGACTGTCGTATACATGATATAATGAATAATAAAAAGGAATCCAGCAGGATATAAGTACCTACGGTATTCACTCTTCACGCTTAGGTACTTGTGATTTGCTTATCCATGGTGATTTTGTGGTCCAGCTGTTTGTTGAGTGATGGCTTTTTCACAGATATGGTGCAAAACCCTTACCCTTTTTTGAGTCTTTTGTTTTGTATTTTCTGTTTTATTTATTTAACGTTTCTGTTGTCTATAGGTATCTTCTTCATAATATTATCTGAAATAAATAACGTTTCCATATTTTTATATGTCACCTTTGCCATTTCAAAGAATTCAGGGATGAAGCCTGGGTAAAAAAAGAAATTCTATTTAGTCCGTCAGTCAGATAATAAAAAAATATTAGACACGTATTTTTTGCTTTATCATATTAATAATAAATGACTTAGATAAAACACATTAAATTTCGGGAGTGGGGGCTCGTTACGTCACAATTCAGTATAAAATCTAGCAAAGCTTGGCGTCATGCCACATTCTAACTCAATGTATCGCCGTAATCTTTTGATTACGTAAAAAAATTAAAAAATAACTTGTCCAATATTTTTTAATAATTTACCTGAAGGACATTTTTTTTTGTCGTCACCCTTCATTTGTAGTAGGCTCGTGTTCTGCTGTTTTTGCCTAGCCTATAAGAAAAGGCTTGAATTTATTCAGGTCTGTTTTAAGAGGTCCTCGCTGCTTATGTTTTTTTAAATAGCAACTAATGTGGTAGCTTTCGTTTTTTTCGGATGTAAGAAACGAAGCCATTGCATTAAGAAGGTGAATTTAACAAGTGGTTCACTTATAAAATACACTTCGTACATGGTAAATTATTTTAAGAACAGGCTATAGAGGACTGATGACAGTTGTTTTGTGATAAACTAGAGTTGCAAAGGAGCTGGTCGTGTATTGTACAGCTGTTATCCAGTAGGTTTTATTTCGTGTAAATGCATTGTTCGTCTGTAAGTTACACAGTTATTAAGTGAGATGTTCTGAAATTATCAAAATTATAGAACGCTGTCTGCATAGCTAGAGTAATTCGGAACGGCTTGTTCCGAATTGTATCTGATAAGAAGCATCAATAAAAATTAATCTGCCTAGCCTTTTCCCAACTATGTTGGGGTCGGCTTCCAGTCCAACCGGATGCAGCTGAATACCAGTATTTACCATAAAGCGACTGCCTATTTGACCTCCACAACCCAGTGATTGGGTAATACGATATCCCTTGATAACTGGCTGGTTGTCAGACTTTCGGGCTTCTGACGACCCGTAACGACTGCAAAAGATCCACAAGTGACAGCCGAGACAAACGGCTTAACGTGCTTTCCGAGGCACGGAGAAGTCTCGGTATGTAAAGATGGTCACCCATCCACGGACTAACCGCGTAGCCTGATTGATCGATCCGTGTGGCTATGATTACTTAGCCGAGTTTAGTACAAGCTTCTCATTAGAAGCATCAATACAGTTACTAATTACAGAATGTTAGAGTTTTTTCGAGGATCACTCAGCCTACTGCCTTAAAAAATAAGCGTGAAATTTATTCATTACACAACATCCCAAATAATCACAAATTCCAAACAGCTCCAACACAGCAATAATCTAACAAATGGCGCTCACAACTCACAGAAACAATTAGTGAAATTGGGCGAGAAAGAGCATTGTTTTTTAAGTCTATTAATATTAGTCTTCGCCGGACAAAATAAACCAATATTGCGGTGGACACGGGCTGGAACAATAGGTCTCTGTCACTACGACGGAGACAAATTGACCCGAAGGGGGAATAACGGTGATCCGGAGTAACTCGGAGCAAGCATTGGCAATAAATTCCTTTTTTAAAACCACTGAGCTGTTGTGGCCGTTAATTCTTGGCTCGCAACAGTCGCAACTGACCTAAGACCGGCGACTTTTACGACACTCATGTTCTCGTAAACAGGTTGAGAAATAAGTAGTTTGAACTCTTGTATAGTAGGTGGCTTTTTAGTTTTATGTCTTGTTCGGTTTTGTGGAGAAGGGACTTTTATTCGCTATTGTAAATGTTTAACGTGCTACTTGAAGATAGTAGTCTAGAATCGTAGACAGAATTGACAATTTGATGAGACAACGAGTACTTAATTATTTTCGTGCTGATTAGCTTGATTTACATTTGCATTAATATAGTAGCGAATTTAGGTTGACGTCAGTCACAAAGTGTCACTTTTTCTATTCTATTTTTCTCTATGGCAATAGTGCCGATGTCGAAAATTCTGCCAATGTCAGATGTGATATGAGAAAACGTGCGAAAGAGGGAAAAATAACAAAGAAAAATTGAATGAAAAATCAGAGTGTCACTTTTTCATTGTGAAGTCACGTATGACGAAGCAGTAATGTTCGTGAAGGAGGAGGCGGAACGCGTGAGGGAGAGGCAAAATTCGCGCCCTCACACCCCTGACCGCCGCAGGAGGAGACGCCCTGGGTGTCGGGAATCGCAGGCCGATTTCCGGCCACCGTAGGCGCAGGCTTGTGGACGGTGAACAATGGGTAGCTTGCCGTCCGATAAGGACCAGGCCCGGGTCGACGGTGCGTTGTGTTCCACGCGCGCCTCAAAGAGATGTCAGCAGAATTGACGGGATCCGGGAGAAAACCGAAAGGGAGATCGTGGCCTCCGGTAACAGGGCAACTGAAGGAACACGGGTGGGTTTTAGTCAGTAAGAGTCTGACACGCCCTCCCGCTCCGGCTAGAGCGGGAGAAGTTATATGATAATTTCCCACCCAAAAAAAAAAGTGTCACGTATGACGTAAAGTTTCCATAAGATGGTAATGACTTAAATTGCTACTTAAATCAGCCTTTAGCTCGCGGAAATTTTGAAATCATATGTTAAGGTTCCGCTAGTCGTCGGCTCGAACTCGTTGGTGGAGTGGCTAATATGCATGCTATTTAGTAGTTATTTATTTATTTCGTTTTATTTATCTAGTTTTTACTAATTTATTTATATATTTCATTATTTATTTAATGAAATAGATGACGATTTATAACGAAAATGAGCGCGTAAAATTTCATGAACAGACCTTTGCGCGTATAGATATTATGGAAAAACTACTGAATGTATCTACTCAAAATAAAATTATTTTCTTTTTTACATAAATTATCTATCCCTGTACGGTTTCTATTTTGCCATTTTCATACTACATAAGTTATTTATTTACGCCCAAAGGTGAGTTAAAATTAGTGTTGAATGAATGTATATGGAACTTTCGACGCTCATAACTTCCAAACCAATTTTGGTTTTTCCAATTCTTGTCATTATTTAGCCCTGTATGAAATACAGGGCTATATAATGACAAGATAAATTGATATAATTTTTAGTTTCGAACGTACACCGTCAAACAGACGAGTATTCACCATACTACGTTTGTACGGAAGAATGACCGACTAGCGTAACCTTAATCCCGGCATTTTGTCTTTCGTGTGCGTTAGATTTCCATACGATTCCAAATTGTTCGCGAACAATTGTCCATCGTCTGCTCAGCGCCATAAATACAGCTAACTAATAGTATTCGAGTTTTACAGAATCAATACTTGCGGATAATATCTCCTATTATGAGTTCGCACCTCAGTGACGAGTATTCGATTTCATTGATAAAAATATATCTACGCGAAAAAAACATGATTGTACTGAAAATGTAATTCTGTATTTGTTATTCGTGTTGATGTTTTCATGTCTATTAAATGTCATCCATGTGAAGAAAACAATATGTTTCGAATTTTCGTATTCAAATAATGTTCGGAGAACGTACATTACTTTTTGACATGGCCAAACATCGACACAAAATTCCGACTGGTTTTCATTATTTGGTAACATTACATAAAATTCCGTGATTTCCATTACGCAGTTGATATTTTCCATTGAAATGATCACGTATACCTATTACTTAGTATCACGTGTACCTACAATTTTTTTTTCGATTCAGAACCTGTTTACAAAAACTGATGTATATTTAAATTCAAGTTTTCATTTCATACATTTATCTACTTCTTCCTCATAATTACACCTTTGCACATAAGCACAGGTTCCCGCGTTTTCATTAGTGTGCATAAAATGCCTGTGTTGCCACTCGCAACCTACTTCCGTACAGGTGGGTCGGTGTAAATATTTGTGCGATATTGCCTTGCAGTCAGGGTTGCCATATTTTGCTATTTTTAATATTCAGGCAGGCGTAGCCTAGGGTGACTATAAATAAGGCCGAAAGGGAAATCGTGGTCCCCGGCAACATGGCAACTGTAGGAACACAGGTGGGTTTTAGTCAGTAAGAGTCTGACACGCCCTCCCGCTCCACCCAGAGCGGGAGAAGTTATTTGATAATTTCCGACAAAAAAAAAAGGGTGACTGTACGATGTGAATTGATCGAGTAGAAGAATAAATAAATACCTCTCTCTCTCTCCCTAGTCGAGCTATCGGTGGTTCTATTTATTTTTGTAGGCAACCCAATAAAAGCTAATCACTTAAGTGTATTGAGGATCTTTGAAACACAAGACCAATTGACAGCTGGATAAGTGGTTCTTCTTATTTTCGTGTGGTTGGTGAATAACCTGGTGTTAGAGTTTTATGCCGCCCATGGGTCTCTGACTTGGCTTCACATGCCGTCGAGAAATATCTCTCAGGCATGCCGGTTTCCTCACGATGTTATAAGTGATTTGGTAGTTACAGCCTAGCGTCAATAGAATGCATGTGAATAAGTATGTTCTAACTCTTTTTAGTCAATAAAATACAATAGACGTGGATATATTTAGTAACTTGTTCCGCTTTGCTATTTCTAAAGAGCCATAAAAAACTCCTGAAAGAAATCGACACGTGTTTCACCTCTCAACGAGGCATCCTCAGGATGACGATGGACTTGTTGCGAACTCGAACACGGCGTGTTGCCACACCAAGCGCTGAGTGCAGACTGCAACAAGTCCATCGTCATCCTGAGGATGCCTCGTAAAGAGGTGAAACACGTGTCGATTTCTTTCAGGAGTTTTTTATGGCTCTTTAGAAATAGCAAAGCGGAACAAGTTACTAAATATATCCACGTCTATTGTATTTTATAATGGATTTCCGCAAGGTCACGCCTGAATCAATTAATTATCTTTTTAGTCATTTAGTACCTGGGCGACCGAACTCTGCTCTGGTGAAAATAGAGAATGCTCATTTAATACTAATTCATACTAATTTCACGTATAGTACATACTTATTCCATGCTGCCATGATAGTAGGTACTTACTAATTCCGTGCTGCCATGTCATTATTCTAAGGTAGCCATCTTGTTCTAAACTTTAGGCGACCGGGCTCTACTCGGGTGAAATTCGGAGAAAACGAATTTTCCCAGATATGAGACAGAGCTAGATCGATTTCTCGCCCCCGTAAACCCGTTTTGGAGAACGTGATTACAAATATAAATATATACAAATATTGCTTATTTAATAGTATAGGATATACATACGTGACAGCCTAGTTATAAATACTAAGCTACTACCCACTAGAGAAATTACACATTTTCATTATCATTTCCATGAAAAAATCTATTATTAGCTCTAAATACACATGAGCCAGGAAATTGACCTTTGCAACGTATTATTACAACGAGTTAATTCACGTGAAACTTTGGCATTTGGATTTGATGAACTATTCATTGTCATGTTATTCTGCGTAAAGCTGTGTTTCTACTTAAATATACACCGTGACATTTTAGTCGTCTTACAAAAGCAGCCTAATTCATGTATCCAATGACTAATAAACATTCTTTAAAAAAAATGTCATCATCCGTCATTACATGGTAGGCGGAGTGGGGGGGTGTTAGGTTTTATTTTCGTTACGGAATTTCTTGATTCGGTCGCCGCGCTCAAAGCCCGCGATAAAAGCTATGCAATAGCTTAAAAAAATATTTATTGTAACGATATTTTATTTGCTCTTAGAGGTATTTTATGTCGGGTACATTGAATGGCCGTTTGCAAGACGACTGAAATGTCACGGTGTAATGTATATAATATTTTTTTTATGAATGTTTAGTGGTCATTGGATACATGAAATGGGCTGCTTTTGTAAGACGACTAATATGTCACGGTGTATATTTTGACCCGCGGAACGAAATTCTGATAATTTTACTGGACCTTACTCAAGGTCCGGTTATTACTTACATAGAAAATAACCGAGGTACCACTAAAATATAAGCAAAAAATCCACATTTCAGAATGTTTCTGTCTGATTGTCGCTCTCATTATCTGCAATTCTTATAATATATTTCATACAGCACAAGCTGGATTCCCTTTGAGCGCAGGTAATAATATAAAGCCTGGAATACACAGTTTTTGGGCTGAACCGTTGTTGCCAGCAAGCTATATTGACAGACTGATCCTGTCTGAACGAGGCTTAATGAAAATGTGTGTGGGACGATATTAAATTACATCCCATACGCCACAAAGGCAATAACCATAATACAACTTAGGTACCTATTTTATGACAAACCACCGGTCAGAATGAGGTTTTACATGAAAATTCACGCCAACAGTTGGCGCCACTTTGACAAGGGGTCTTCCAAAAAATCAATCAATCTGCCTAGCCTTTTCTCAACTATGTTGGGGTCAGCTTCCAGTCTAACCGGATGCAGCTGAATACCGTATTTTACATGGAGCGACTGCCAATCTGATCTCCACAACCCAGTAACTGGGTAATACAATACCCCTTGGTAAGACTAGTTGTCAGACTTCCGGGCTTCTAACGACCCGTAACGACTGTCAAAGATCAACGAATGACAGCTGACAAGGGGTCTTCCATTGACAATGAATATAAAATATATGATGACGTTCATCATTAAGTCACGAGCCAACAAAATTTTAGGCGCTTCAACACTTTTCAAAAAACCTGTCGTCTCATTGCTGCCACCTAGTGAACGCCATTTCAGAAAACCCGCATTAGTGGTACTTTTTAATTTCGCTGGAAAATTGACACGACCAAATTATAGACAAAAAAATAATTCCAAACTCAGAAGTCGTTTATTCAAACTAAGCTGAGAATCAGCACTTTTCGAACGTCAAAATTACATAAGACAGTCCCCCAAAACGCCCACCCTTCACCTAGTTCTATTGAACTGATTTGCTATCCTCAATTGCATAAGGAAACTGTATTAGTGCTGATTTAACAGCTGATATAGGACGCCTCTGTATTTAAGCTACTAGCTGCGCCCCGCGGTTTCACTTGCATAAGTCTTGATCCCGAAAAATATCGGGATAAAAAGTATCCTAACCCAGGTCACGGTCTACCCACGTGTTAAATTTCATCCAAATTCGTTCAGCCATTTTAGCATGGAAGCGTAACAAACAAACAAAATATCAAATCCTTTCTCTTTAAAATATTATTATTATAATATTATTAGTTTAGATATGAGAGAAACGCATGTATTCCCGTCAACCTATAGTCCTAGACATCCAAGTATCTAATACTCTGGAAATACGGGTTGAATAGAGAACCTCCTTTTTTAAGTCAGTTTAAAATATAAATCGTATAATCTTAGTAGAATATATAGCCGTTTTGTCAGATACATAAATATTATTGTAATAATAAAAACGTAGACATCCAACTTTATAATAATTATGTTTGGTGAGTATAAGAACTCATGTAATTTTAAGTAGGCGCTCCAGTATCAAACGACAAATAAGTAATGCATGATGTGTCACCCTTAACAAACTTCACGTAAGGCCGCAGTACTGTTAAGGGTGTGACAATACATAAAAATATATAATAAGTTAAAGGAAGTTGCTAAGACCTACAAGCCTCACACTCCCTACGACCCTATAAGCCCTACAGCCCTAACCTATCATATACCTAGTATGATAGATAAATAAGTTCAGGATGTCTGTACCATGCGACCTAAGGTTATAGACAGATGCTAGACAGGATTTCCAGGTTCGGGAAGGGTACACTCACCGCCAGTCCCGTAGACTCACGAGACTGATCAGAGATGGCTAAAGGTGTCTTGGCCACAGTGAGGGGTAATGAGACAAGAATGTAAAATTCAAATCTGTTATATTGACAATATGTTACAGCTACTACAATTTCTTAACACACACTATTATATAAATTCTTTGTGTTCTATACGAGTGAGTTGCAACCAAATCAATATAATAACTGGGCCGCGCGTGAGCCGGGCCGAGTGCTGAGTCAATGTCCAAAAGTATCATTGAACAATGTGCTTACCTGTAAGAAACGCCTATCACGCAGCCTCGCAACGTAGCATCCGAATCACCGAAGTTCGCGTTCATTCATGAAATGATTTAAAAGCATTGATGATTTTGTCGTTGTCATTGCATGATGAAATGATTTTAAAATACCGATGATTTTTACATGTGACATGGTATTGGACCCAATTCTATTATATTGTACCGTGTACGTTAAAGACATTAAATCCTTGTCTTAAAATCAACTGGTCTTCTTTTGGTGGTGGTGACGACGACATTCTTTACAATTATTAATTTCATTTAATGTTATTATTTATGGATTTATAAAAAAAAAAAAACTAAAATAGCATCTTGGTGCAACCTGTACTAAAAGAAGTGTAGCGCAGAGGTAATATTATATAAACGAATAACTTGCAAAGAAGCAAAGAGAGAGCTTTATTATTTATGTTTGAAAATTTAAATTTTTCAGTTTACGAATATTTAATATCTTATTATAATTTTTATGATTACTGGCCATTAGCCCATGTGTTAAATTAAAAAAAAAACAATTTACGAATATTTAATATCTTATCATATTTTTTATGATTACTGGCCATTAGCCCATATATTAAATTAATGTCGCCATTTAAGCGGCACGTTGAATGTAAGTTGTCTGCTAACCCTATAAATATCATGATAACGTTCCACGCGCTAGCAACAGTCTCCAGCAACTACTAGTACATGTAAAAATGCTTAAAGTATTTCCACCGACCGACAACTATTCCGTACTCGAGATAAATGTATTTCCGTTATAGTTTCTGCTTCCGGAATCCGCAAGCGAACACAAAGCAATCACATGTGTATTGTAAATACCTTTTCATAGATCCTTACGAATTGGTTATTCTTATTTGTATTGATAATGTGAAGTTGCAGTATTGAGTTTTATTGAAGTGAAAACTTCTTAGGCGCGTTGAGCATTTTTGAGATAGGAAAAAACAATTGAATTCGCGACACCTTTACCGACACCTCATTTTTGTATAGGTACGCGATTGTGCTCTTTAATTATATTACGTTACGGATCTATGTTCAATGCAAGTATTTTTCCTTGGAAGTTTTTTTTTGTAAACTCTGTTGTGCTCTTTATTTAGATAAGGTTACGGACCAATGTTCTATACAAGTATTTTTCTTCCAACAAGGCGATCTTGTTCAAGTTTTCACTTTGTCGGGAGTTATTTTTAGGGTTCCGTACCTCAAAAGGAAAAAACGGAACCCTTATAGGATCACTCGTGTGTCTGTCTGGCTGTCTGTCTGTCTGTCTGTCCGTCTGTCACAGCCAATTTACTCCGAATCTAATGGACCGATTAAGTTGAAATTTGGTACACATATGTATTTCTGTGACTCAAACATGAATGTGTAACGCAAATAATTTAATTTTGAATATAGGTGTCACTTTTGGGGCGCAAACAAGAAAATTAAAAAAAAAAGTTTTGCTTACAGTATCGTGTGACATATCAAATGAAAGGGCTTGTTGCGAGGATCTTAAATATATTTTTTATATAATTTTAAAATAAATACTTTTAAAGATATTTAATAAATTCAATGAAAATTGACCATTCCCCCCCCTTATCTCCGAAACTACTGGACGAAAAATTTTGAAAAAAATACATAGTATGGTTCTTTACTCATAGATTACAGAAAAACCTATTAGAAGTCTATGGTCTTAAAATAACATGGTAAATCTCTCAATATTGTGCGTAAAAACTTACATTTTTTTCGTCGCTCGGCATCCAAAAGGCCCATCTCTCTAGCTACTATAATATCAAAATATCAAAAGTGTTTGACCGTCTGCTTAATACACAAATAAATAAAACTGTAAATGTTCATGACAAGCAATTCGGGTTTCGGCGTGGTTTGTCAACAGAAAGTGCAGTGTTGTGCCTTAAGCATACTATCACATACTTACTATACTCAGCGTGGGATGCCGATTTATGCTAGGTTCATCGATTTATTCAAGGTTTCTGATCTGGTTGCTTATGACGTATTGTGGAGAAAGATGGAGAAGGATAGGTTGCCAACGGAGCTTACAAACATTTTTTCAATTGTGGTATAGTAACCAGTGTACGAAGGGCTGGAACTTTTTCCAAGCCATACAGGTTGGAATGCGGGGTGAGGCAGGATTGGCGAGCTCAGCAGCACCAGAGTGGGTTGCTCTATAGATGGTATTTGTGTAAATAATATTAGCTATGCAGATGATATGGTGCTTCTGAGCGCGTCAATCTGTGGTCTCAGAAAGTAATTGGTCGCCAAATGTGAGCAGTAGGCCAAAACACATGGTTTGATGTATAACTCCAATAGGTCGGAGATCATGGTCTTTGAGGCTGGGGGCAGACCGGGTTATGTACCACCTGTATTACTCAATGGGACTCCACTACAAAGAGTATTTACGTTTAAATATCTTGGTCGTATATTGACCCCTGACCTCAATGACGGACTCGATATTGAGCGGGAGCGAAGGGCGTTGTCGGTAAGGGCAAACATGCTGGCTCGCAGGTTTGCACGCTGCTCACTTAAAAAGCCAAAATTACTCTGTTTCGAGCTTATTGTACAACGTTTTACACGTGCAGCCTGTGGGCTAGATATACCCAAAGGTCGTGCAACGCCCTTCGTGTCCAATACAACAACGCTTTCAGGGTATTGGTGGGGCTGCCCCGTTTTTGTAGCGCATCGGGAATATTTGCGGACGCACATATTAATTGCTTTTACGTAACGATGCGAATGAGGTGTGCATCCCTGGTACGCAGAGTACGGGCCAGCTCCAACAATATCGCTAGCAGTCTGGATTGCATGTAAATCAATCACTGCAGTGCCATCTCCCATGGGGTGAAATAAATTTAAACTAGATTACGTGGGGCACTCAGAAAGTTTTGTGATACTAGAAAAAAATATACTACAGGTTATAATTTTTTTATTATATCTTTTCAAAGAACTCTCTATTGGCGTTTATACACAGTTTTATACGTCTAAACAAATTTTCATAACACATTTTCCAGTCCACATCAGACACTTCTCCAATCTCCTTCTCAAATGCACCCAGTGCATCTTCAGGTGATGAAAACTGTTTTCCTTTGAGTTGATTTTTATTTTGGGGAACTAGAAAAAATCGCACGGAGCCAAATCGGGACTGTAAGGAGGATGACCTATAAATTTGACCGGTGTGCTGTCCAGAAAGTCCCTTGTTTTGAGCGCCGAGTGAGCCAGCGCGTTGTCGTGGTAAAGCAGTAGCCCACGGAGGCCAGTATTCGGTCGCTTGCTGCTTGCAGTAGTAAAAACTTCTGGCAAACATTTGGTAACATACCATTCAGCATTGATGCTTCTTTGATCTCGTCAGGGTACTGACACCAGATAACCTGGTAGAAAAAAAAAAAACTTGCGGTCAACATTTGGCTGCACTTCTGGCTCGCTTCACTTTGGTAGGCGTTGGTTCATTTTGGTTCAACAGCCACACGGTCGACTGACGCTTCATTTCTGGATCATATTGAAAAATCCAAGATTCATCACCCGTAATGATATCTTAAACGCGCCGAGACGAGCCTGCTACCAATTTTGCTATCATGTCTCGGCACCATTCTACCCGAACCTCCTTCTGACCCTGCGTTAGATTTTACGGTACCAGCGTGAAACTATCTTTCATAACCGAAGATGCCTGTGTAGAATTTCATGCACACTTCCCGATCCAATCGGCAGTATACATCTATATATCTTGACATTTTAAACTTTGCTTTTTTTGTGTTTTTTCAAAAACTAATTATGTTTTTTTTTTATTGGATGCTGCATAATGGTAGTAGACCATGGTCTGAACAACGTTTGTTCTAGCAAAACTGTGATTCAAATTTCACGGTGTATGCTGAACCTCTTCATATGTAATTCGCCTATTCTCTTGAATTAAATTTTTCACAGCCAGCACTTTTTGTTATGTAACAACCGTCATAGGGCGGCCACTTCTTTCTTTGTCTGCCAAAATTACTAGACCACCCATAAATTCGTTGAACCAGTGAAAAACAGTTGCTTTAGAAGGGCTTTTTTCTATGAACACCATTCGAAGTCTTTCAAACGATTCTTCTGGTTTTAGTCAACATTTGAAATCGTACAAAATCATCGCGCGAAAATGTTCTCGTTATAAATCCAGTTTTCAGTAAGACAGAGTATTTTGATTTTGCTCGTAAAAAACTGTGGAGGGAATTTCGAATTTGGAATGTTATGTTTTTTTGTAATAAGTAGTCATCGTTTTAATTGACATCAAAACCAGCCAATATTCTATAGACAAAAACTGTTAGTCGCAAAACTTTCTAAGTGACCTCGTAAAATAAGTTAACATAGTTCATAAGTTTTCTAACACAATGAGTCCTTGTTACTTGAATAAAGAAAAATATCTGGATGTTATTTTTTTTTTGAACGACTTTTTCTAAAAAAAAAAAAAAAACCAAATCAAATCAAACTTTATTTGTGAACATAGGGGTACAGAAAGGTCTTAAAAATATAAATTGTAGCGTGATCTCACCTAGCTAGATCGATTTATCGCTCCTGGAGCCGTTTCCGAGATTCAGATTATATATATGTAGGATCAGGAGTGCCGAGAGGTATTTCGTCAGGGTTTGGAGTTCCCATTTTATTGGGATAAACAAGACTGTTTAAACAATTACAGGGTATTTATTATAGTAGGTACTAGTTACACTATATAAAGTAAAACACAATACAAATGGTAATTAGTAACAAGATAAAGTAGGTGAATAGGTAGTAACAATCGAACAGACTTTTAAGGTCTTATAGTTCGTATAGTGGCCAAGCCACCCAATGACAATGACAAAGTGTATTGCTCACTATCAGCAAGCCAATACAGCTATGTGAATATACAGTAGTGCTGTACCAGGTAAACCGACAGTTTTGTCGGGAACAGGGGGGCTCTTTATAGATTCGCATCCGAAGATCGACTGACTCGCCTACAGAGTGCACGCTCTTTTATAAGACGATGCCCCCACCTTGCAATCCCACTACGACAACTCTGTCCGATGACGCACGGAAGTGCGTCACGTGTTTACTTGACACAAAACACTAAAATGTGGTAAATCTAATAAGACTTACATTATAAAGTAATCAAATAATACAATAATAATTGTCGTAAATAAACATTATAGTGAATTCACAACGTAAATCATTTTATAATTAAGTAACATGTCATTAATTGTTTTGAACAAAACCATTAGTTACAATTATCGAAATAAGTTGCCAAAATCAATTAGTACATACACCGAGTACTTAATAAATTATATTCCGATTTATTAGACAATAATTGATAGTAAAAATCACATAAATGAATAATAATAAAAACAAATCATACCAAACTCTGTTGACTACCCACAATTATTGTAATTGACAACCGTCTCCGACACGGCCAGAACTGACGTTCTACACGGCCTCGTGTAATCCTGAGAAAAAAATCACTTGGTGAATATCGATCGGCCTTTCTGACAAACAAAAGCCATAACAAAAGGTATGTTGAAAAGAAAAATCCTGATTTAGTCAAATTAAATTATTTTCAATAGCAGTTGCATCGCAACCATTCAAAATGACCATAAGGTATGTTGAAAAGAAAAATCCTGATTTAGTCAAATTAAATTATTTTCAATAGCAGTTGCATCGCAACCATTCAAAATGATCATACTGCTGCAGACAATACATAGCTCAATTAAAGTAGAGACATAGTCTCCCAGCCGAAATCACACCATGGGATTCGACAAGTAATTTGGAGTGAATAGACAACCCGCATAGGCGTCAACATAGACAACCCGCATAAGCGTCAAGTTCAACGTCCAAATCCAGGAGTCAACATAGACATCCAAATAAGCGTCAAGATAAACAAGAGTCAACATAGACATCTTGCCAATTCAGCTATAGTATGTGAGCAGCAGATGAATCATCATCAGTGTCAACATTGACATCATCACTAACAGTAACTGGACATTCAGGCATTTTTCGTACACGATCATGGGCATATTTCATCGCCCTCATCAGCAATAAGTACAAAGTCTCCAATTTGAAACTTTATCAAAATAGCTATCATATCGGACTTTATCATTTTTAGCACTTTTAGTTATACCCAGGGCTGCTTGTAGTAGATGTAAACCTTCACAGGGGTCACAAACACAAAAATAGACTAACTCAACACGTTGGAAAACACTGGGAGCATTTCGTAAACCGAATGACATTTGGCCATCGGTTGTAACAAAGGCAGTGGCCTCAATATCATAAGAATGAACAGGTATCTGATGAACCCCAAAAGTACAGCCAAGGCAAGTGTAAAAGTTAGCACCGCATAATCTTGCGAATCTGCTACAGTCTTACTACTGAGCTCACGGTAGTCTACGCACATTATCAACTGTGGTTTATATTAGGATGGAATATCAGTATCAACATCATGAAAATTCCGAGTCTCAAGAATAGAGCATTGATCAAAAATCTTAACTTTTTTAATGGTAAGATTTTTTTTCAGTCATATTAACAGCAAAACCTAATTTTAATATCTCACGGCCTATCACTATACTATGACTTGTATAGGCATCCGGTATCACATGAAAGAGTATCTCTAAATGGTAACCATCTATTTTTACTTCACTCAGAATTAGTTCGGTACATATAATGTTAGAATTTCCTATTCCCATTATATTGACCACACAAGAAATACGTTTGCCTGACAACTTTTCGGCAAATGTTTCAGCAATAAGAGAACATTCAGTCCCAGAGTCATAACAAACTGAAAGCGACTCACCAGATTGCTGTAGAACACCAGTGATAGATTGTACATCACAAACTTCAATTCGTTTCACGGATGGTTGGCTGCTGGAAGGCAGACTCCCGCAGCATCTTCACTTGGACCTCCCGGCCGCCTTCCGGTCACCTTTGGGCAGCGAGGAGCGACGTGTCCCGACTCCCCACAGCGGTAACAGACGATCTTTGGTGTCGCCTTATGTGGCGAGCTGGCTGGTCCTGGACATTTGGTTTTCTTGGCCTTCTTGCGACAGTTAGTAGATTTATGCCCCAATATACCACAAAAGTGACATACTATTTATTGTACCTGGTTTGAACCTCTTAAGTTGAGAAGAATCGTGCTGGTCAAAGGAAATCTGAGAGTTTCTCTTAAGATGGGACAAGACACTTAGTTCTTGTTGAAGTTTATGCCTAGTATGTACTTCGGTAGTAAATGCTAGTCGATGAGCACGGAAATCAAATTTGGAGACATGGGCCAGTACAGCAGAAACACTCAGGCTATTCAATTTAGATGTCAGGGAAGTGACCTGTCGACAGGCATATGTGGCTAAAGATTCTCCTTTTGGTTGACTATTATGAAGGTAGTAATGACAGTAGCGGCAACAGTTACCGAAACGTCATAACGAGAGGAAGAGACTCTTAAAGTCTGTCCAGGTCATGCCTGCATACGATATTTGGGAAAGCCATACATTAGCACTGTCCTTTAAGGCTTTAGTGAGGGCAATAATAAGAGTGCCACCTTCGATAAGCTAATATCAACGCTTATACTCTTAGATTGAGCATTGGAATCAGGTAGGTCTGGGTCAAAATCGGGCAAGCGAATTACAGTAGACGAAACGAGTGCGTCTTAACTGCTTCAATTAACTGAGCCATATTATGGTTCTGAAGCTCTAACATTACTCGCCATGGATCACCAACACCTTACGATTCCTGGGCTAAACCTAATCCCACTTCTGATGTAGGATCAGGAGTGCCGAGAGGTATTTCGTCAGGGTTTGGAGTTCCCATTTTATTGGGATAAACAAGACTGTTTAAACAATTACAGGGTATTTATTATAGTAGGTACTAGTTACACTATATAAAGTAAAACACAATACAAATGGTAATTAGTAACAAGATAAAGTAGGTGAATAGGTAGTAACAATCGAACAGACTTTTAAGGTCTTATAGTTCGTATAGTGGCCAAGCCACCCAATGACAATGACAAAGTGTATTGCTCACTATCAGCAAGCCAATACAGCTATGTGAATATACAGTAGTGCTGTACCAGGTAAACCGACAGTTTTGTCGGGAACAGGGGGGCTCTTTATAGATTCGCATCCGAAGATCGACTGACTCGCCTACAGAGTGCACGCTCTTTTATAAGACGATGCCCCCACCTTGCAATCCCACTACGACAACTCTGTCCGATGACGCACGGAAGTGCGTCACGTGTTTACTTGACACAAAACACTAAAATGTGGTAAATCTAATAAGACTTACATTATAAAGTAATCAAATAATACAATAATAATTGTCGTAAATAAACATTATAGTGAATTCACAACGTAAATCATTTTATAATTAAGTAACATGTCATTAATTGTTTTGAACAAAACCATTAGTTACAATTATCGAAATAAGTTGCCAAAATCAATTAGTACATACACCGAGTACTTAATAAATTATATTCCGATTTATTAGACAATAATTGATAGTAAAAATCACATAAATGAATAATAATAAAAACAAATCATACCAAACTCTGTTGACTACCCACAATTATTGTAATTGACAACCGTCTCCGACATATACATACATAGGTTTATACAAGAATTGCTGGTTTAAAGGTACTATTATTATATTAATACCGCGAATGTGAATTGTTTTACAAAAATCTGATTTTTGTTTTATGTCATTCTACACGTTCAAATAAGTGACACTGCAATTTTTTTTTTTTTTAATGTCACGTTCGCGGTATTGGATGCCGAGCGACGATTTGCAGTTGGAATGTATGGGAGAACATGTTTTTCAACTACAATGTTAAGTTTGTTCTTGGGATAAATAAATTCATCTCAACTACGGAACCCTTCATTGTGCGTAGTCCGACACGCACTTGGCCGGTTTTTTTTTTGAGATTTAGGTTATTTTGGGATTTGGATTTGCCTCGGAAAGCACCTTGAGCCGTTAGTGCCGGTTGTCATTGTATATCTTTGTCGGTGGTCAAAAGCCCAAAAGTCTGACAACCAGTCTTACCAAGGGGTATCGTCTTACCCAATAACTGGGTTGTGGAGGTCAGACAGGTAGGTTCCATGTAAAATACTGGTAGCTAGAAGTCGACCTCAATATAGTTGGAAAAAGGCTAAGCAGATTGAGTGGTTTTAAAGAAATAGTTAAGTGCTTTGTACAAAAAAAAAAGGCTAACAAAAACACTTAGGTAATCTTACAATGCGGAACCCTCATGTTGACTTAATTATTGGAAAACACTTTACCTCCCTGTTCAAAGGTATGAGTATAGAATACTGGTAGGTACTCAAATATGAAAGTCACCGATGAAAGTAAAAAAAGTTCATCTTTTTGTTGAAAACACACACAGTCTGACATACTGAAATCTTTTGTAGAAATTCAAGCAGACGCTGAAAATAAAACCAAATAGATATATTATGTCATAATAGTTACTCGGGTAAGCACCTAGCTTTAACGGATACTAAACTGTAATGTCCTCTATAAAGGCATTTCCATAAATAGAGAAAAACGAGCATTGAAAACATGAAAATAAAATGTATTTATTGCACTGATAAAGTTGTATTGGTATTTAAAAAAATCCGTTAAACTCCGGTCTACCACGGCTTCGATCATGCTGATATACAACATAGTAACTACATCCAGTTGTCAAAATGATAAGCTAAGACTAATTTACTTATGTTTTTCAATGTATTGGGTGGCAGATCAATAAAATTTGAACAATATTTTCATGTAAAAGTACAATATAGGTATTTTATCACAGTAACCACTTAAACACGTCTGAAAATTTCAACTTAATGTATTTTATTTCGTGGAGATAGAAGTTTCAATGAGAGAGTAATTTCTTTTAGTATCCGAACATAAACCACTTAACGAACTGTGAATCCAGATATTGTTTTTTTGTCTTTTATTTAGAAATAAACGTTGATATTTTATGAAAACGATCTCGTATTTTAACAGGGTATTCGTGTTAGTTGAAGCAAGTTTAATCCTACACTATTAAACGAGCACTATTTGTATATATATTTGTAATCACGTTCTCAAAAACGGCTCTAACGATTTCGACGTTGCAATATAGGGGTATACGGGGGCGAAAATCGATCTAGCTAGGTCTCATATCTGGGAAAAATCGTTTTCTCTGTGTTTTCACCCCAGCAGAGCACGGTCGCCCAAAGTTTAGAACAAGATTAATGACATGGCAGCATGAAATTAGTAGGTACTATCCTATACTATTAAATGAGCATTCTCTATTTTCACTAGAGTAGAGCTCGGTCGCTCATGTACTGTTACTGTGAAATGGTGAATTTAGACTTTACTTTTAGCGTTTTGACGGACCACAATCTAAAGTTACCTATATAATGGGCAGTCAATCTGCCTAGCTTTTTCTCAACTACGTTGGGGTCAGCTTCCAGTCTAACCGGATGCTGCTGAATACCAGTATTTTGCATGTAGCGACTGCCTATCAGGAGCAGTGGTGGCCCAGCGGTAACGGCCACGACTTGTAGGTTTGAACCCAGGCAGGCGCTTTACTTTGCGTATTAAATTTCATCACCACTGCTCTCAAAACGGTGAAAGAAAACATCGTGAGGAAACCGGCATGTCCTAGAACCAAAAATTCGAAGACATGTGACATCTACCAACACGCGCTGAGCCCGAGTAGTAGATGTAAGAGTGAGCGGGCTGTACCCACTACCTCTCATAGAGAGAAGGCCTGTGTCTTAGCAGTGGGGACATTACAGGCTGCCTATCTGCTTATCAGAATACCAGCGCTGCGTCATTTATTTATTTTTTCTTAAATGTCGCAGCATATGCTGAGATGGGAGCCTTTTGGCCTCGTACAGGACTTTCTGCTTTTATTTTAATTGTTTTTATTTTTTAATGTTTTTATTTTTATTAATGTTTTAATGAGTGTATTTTAGTTTAATTTGTGATTTCCTGTACGAGTCTCAATAAATACTTTTTCTTTCTTTTCTTTCTTTCTTTCTCCACAACCCAGTAACTGGGTACACGATACCCCTTGGTAAGACTGGTTGTTAGACTTTTGGGCTTCTGACTACCCGTGCGGCTGTTTATTATTTTGCCATGAGCCCGTCATATGTAATAGGCAATCACTTTCATGATAAAACTCTCTGTGGGCCTAAAACGGCCACATTAAGCAATTCCTCTAAAAGCAATTCATTTTCTGAATTCCCAGCAGATCATTAGCAATTCCTCTATGGTGACACATATTAGCTGAAATGAATCATATTCAATTCAATTCAGTTCAGTTCATATCAAAATCATAATTGGTATAAATATTGCCGCATGAAAAAAAATTAAGACCGTAGTTTTACCGGTAAATTTTTCTTTACAGTTTTTATTAATCAAATTATTTTTTTTTATTTCTGCAGTTTAAATGTTATTTCATAATAATATAAAACTGTTAAACAAATGAACTGCGTAATATGAATTGAATGCAGATAATATTATGAATTGTCAGTTTGTGACTTTTAATTATGATTCTGCCAAAGCGGCCATTTTAGGCCCCCTGAGGTCTGTACCTTTTTTCTAGATAAATGATTACAGCTTAGAAAGCTTCAACAAAAATATAACTTTTAATTAAAAATAAACTATTCATTGAACACTTTCTTTTTCGTAATCAATAGTAACTCTTCTGGAAGGTCCATAAAACTTGTTTCAAGCAGAACTTGGGACGCCAAATTATAGTTCGCCAAGTTTGAAATATCTAGAAATTTTTCACTGGAACTATTAGGAAAATGTACTTATTCGCCTGAAACTGACGTTAATAGTAGCTATTAAAAGTGGCTGCCAGTGTGAAAAGAGCGAAGTAACTTTTATTTATTATTCTAACACCGCATTTTTTAAATTCTGTAGCTCGGATTTTGTGGAAAAGGTAAGTATTTTAAGGTTCGGAAATTATATTAAATTAAATTTTACTTTTTCGAGTCTACCCTTAAATATTTTTTCTTTTGACGGCCGATCTAAGTATCATACGTCAGTTGTTTATTACTACAGCATTTTTATCTCACGAAGCGACGCGCGCTATACTTGTGGTAACCAAGTGTACAAACACTCTGTGAACGTGTGCCTGAAGACGAGTAGCGTCAGCATATAACACACATACTTTCGACTTCGACCACTATTGTCTCGGACGGAACTAAGAGCTCCTGCGCTTACACACACATTCACAGTGTGTTTGTACACTTGGTAACCACAAGTAAAGCGCGCGTCGCTTCGTAAGATAAAAATACTGTACTCAGTCGTCGACAGAAGAAGGCTGAGGTTCCATAGGACATGCACGCAAGTTTTCTTATTTTACAATTTATTTGTTTATTATTGTCGTTCTGGCTTATTTGTTTATCTAAGCTTAGACGCCAGTTGATCCATCAATTTCATATTATTTAGTAAACCAAAAATTCACCGTCGCTTAACAGGAAATCTATAAACTACCCGTATTACATAAATCCATTTATCGGCATCGTGCCTCAGTACCCTATTTTTACTTCCCTATTCCGATAGCTTGTAAAACGAGGAAGCATCGGCGTCATGTGTACTTTTCACTTGACGTGTCCACAGACGGGGAGGTGAACTGATTAACGTGGCGGCCATGACAGATGATGGTGACGTCACATCAATGTGATCACGGGAAAAGAACGGAACTATAATTTATGGAACGATGTTCCATTGTTTCCTTAATGGGAATTGTAATGTAATACTTTTTGGGCAAAAGGAAATTAGGTCGGTCGGTGGTGCTACACCTTTCAGACTAATGTCTTTATGATTTTGAAAGATACCACCTTTTTATATCTATCTTTGAATTGTACCATCTTAAGTCTCCTTTTTTGGATTGAGTCCCGGGGTAACATAGGAGCAGCTTGGGTATAGTAGTATGTAAGAACCATTCTTGCTCTAAAATAACTAATTTAATTCCGAATATAATTATTTAACCTCAAAATAGATACTAATCCCCAAATTAATCTTAAATTCGCTACCCCAATATCATAATCTAAAACTGTTTAATAGAACTACATATTTACAATATTTTAGGGATAAGGAAAATAATATGAAACACCAAGATATTTTGTCAGTCATTTATATTTATTTGCCAACATCAAATTCAATATTTTACACCATACCATCACATCTCCTATTCTCCACATAATATCACGATTCAATCAGTATTCTAACATTTACCATAAAACTAATAGGTTACCTTAATTTACAGTAGATCTCCAACCAATTCTATGCCAATCTATCTTTTTACCGACCTGACCCAGGAGGCCATTATTTCCTCATTTTGACATATCGAATCTTTGGGTGTTGCCAGTACAATATCTAACAATTACGTATTAATAAATTGAAACCTAACAGTAGGTATTCAGTGTTGTAAAGTAACAAGATTTTTTTTTTCTCAAGTTGACCACAGACAGCGTTCGTTCTAAGAGTTGGAAACGTCGCAAATAGCTGTCAAATATTTACCTGTTTTGATTAATTTGGCAATATTACTGTATGGAAATAAGAAATATTGCTAACTAGTGAACTAGAATATTAATAATGAATTGCAATTATAACACTGAATTTGATGTTGTAACCGTTTTAGGTGTAAAAAAGGCATTTGGAAAGTTTCCGAATACTTTTTATTTTACATCTAAAACTAAATACGTTACGATATTAATGATTACATTTCATAATCAATATTTTATTTCTAGTTAGCCATGTTTCTTATTGGCAAATTAATAAAAACAGCGAAATATTTGACATCTATTTACGACGTTGCCAACTTTTAGGATAAACCATAGACATATAAACCCTCTTAATTGTCCGTATATTCGAGTCACAACTGTCATACATTGCCAGTTTGTTTGAAATGGCTATAACATCGCACATTGATGTTATGTGTCAATTTGATAAATAGTTAATTGATTCAGGCGTGACCTTGCGGAAATCCATTATAAAATACAATAGACTTGGATATATTTAGTAACCTGTTCCGCTTAGCTATTTCTAAAGAGCCATAAAAAAAACTCCTGAAAGCAATCGACACGTGTTTCATCTCTCAACGAGGCATCCTCAGGATGAGGATTGACTTGTCGCGAATCCGAACACGGCGTGTTACCACACCTAGTGCTGAACGCAGAGCGAGTTTGTTGAGTGTTGTCGTTGTCTTTTTTTTATTTGATAAATAATTAATTTCCCTGATTGTACTTACGTCATGAACTGCGAAAGGCTAGTAGTTAAAGTAAATAACAAACAATCAACAATGTTAAAATGCAAGTTTGCTTCGCAATCAGGATCGATGTTCACTTCCGTCACTAGTTATGCACTTCTCTCAACTTGATTGAGTTTATAGAACCGGATAAAGCAAAATATTATAAAGTTATGGACGATGGAGAGCGCTCTCACGAATTCTGTGGCCATTTTTGTGACAACGATCGACTGTGTGCTAGTTAAAATTGTCGTTCGTGGCTGGTATTGAATTTTAACTGGACTCAATTACGGTTTTTGACGTTTTAAATACTGCTGCAACCTGGTTTGAGTTTTCATTTTAATATTTATTGAAGGTATTATTTTTCCTCGATAATTTTCGTGTTTATAAAGCGTGATCGTGTTTCAGAGATAACGATGTTCTTCAGTGAGTATTTTTTTAAATTTTATGTTGATTCTCGGAATTTTTTAACAGTATGTATTTCTCGAATATAGCTCTAGCATATTTTTATAAAGTTATGATGACGATTCCGTTGCTTGTAGTGTTGTGTGTTCATATTTTAGTTGCTTCCGCTAGTATCGACGAAGAATTTTCTGAATTGAGAAATCCTTTGAATTTGGAAATGAAAATTTAAACATGACACTGACCGTTAAAAAATTCACGGGATACTTATGTATCATTTGATGATGCCTTGGACAATTTTTTATTTTATTTTAGCTTAGACTGTCCCACTGCTGAGCAAAGGCCTCCCCCAAGTCCTTCCACGTTTCCATTTTCAGGGCCACCACCATGCAACCCTTGCGGTACGCGTCTAGGTCGTCTCGCCACCTCCTCCCATCCCTAAACAAATATTTTACGTAGGTGCCGTTCGCGGACTGAAAATAATATTGATAAACTGTTCCACCAAACCGCACTTTTCAAAATTTTGTTTCAGTGCGGTTAGTGGAAGTGCGCAGGTGCGGTTCGGACAAGTGCTGTTGAAATCAGTGCTCTGAGTGGAATACCTCATTTTTGCGGTGCAAGACCGTGGCCTATTGTAGGCAGCAGAAGCAGGTGACGCACGTCGCCGCAACACTAAATGTTTATATGTATTTCTATTAAATACCTTCCGTAGCTAGCGACACGTCGATTTCATAGACATACATAGAAACCATAAATCTAGATTAACCAATACGAAAAAAGAAAACAGTGGCATTCTGGGAGTGCCGACAGAAGTGAAAACTTGAACAAGATCGCCTTGGTGGAAGAAAAATACTTGTATAGAACATTGGTCCGTAACCTTATCTAAATAAAGAGCACAATCGCGTATACAAAAAATAATACAAAAATGAGGTGTTGGTAACGGTGTCGCAAGTTAAAAAATGCCCAACGCGCCTAAAGAAATTTTCATTTAAAAAAACACGCAATTTGGTATTTAGGGGACCAAAAATTGGCCTCAGAAAATTTCGTCCGGATTTCAAGAGGTCTGTTATAAAAAGCACAATGGTTACATTGTACGTTTTCCACGATTCGGAATGAATAATGACGTTTCGCCAAATGCCCTGTGAAAATGATAAATTGCTTTATAATTTCGTCGGAGTCCTGTTATGGGCTTGATCATGATGATGCGTTGTTATATTGTTTAGTGTAAGGATGAACGTAATAGGTTGTTGTGATTTCATGATACCCTGGTATCTACCAGTAAGTAATTGGTTTCGGTAACACTTTTGTTCCTGATATTTTGAAATGTAAAGTGTTAATAAGGCTCGAGTTACGAAACATTTAAACGGATAATAATTAAGAAAACAAAGGACCAAATAGAGAAAAAGGGTTAAACAAAGGAAAAGTGATTTTCTTAAATATTAGTATTCAGTGTAAAGGTGAGCAGCATGTATCACATAATTAAATTATCTGTCATTGCTTCATTTTTAATTCTTTTTACCTGTTGTGGTATAGTAATTTTATTCTAGGTGCATCGTCTTCACATATAATTATAATTAATGTATAAAAAATATTGTAAAACATTTTAAAAGAGTAACGGTGGAGTTTCTTGTGCCATACACGGGCCTATTTGAAATAAATGATTTGACTTTGACTTTGAATGGCTCTTACCTTTATTTTGTAACAAAAATCTTATCATTTGTGGTCGTCCCATATTTGATCCTTTCATATTTTATTCAATGTTTCTTTGAGAGTATAAAATTGAAGATATTCCAACTCGTTTTTCAGTTTTAATTAGATGGGATTTTTGCGTGACGATTTTCCTTTCAACATGTTATGGGAAAACGTGACCTACTTAAAAAATAATTGCATTTCTGAGTAAGCCGCTCAAAGACTTAAATTTTACGGATCTCTGTACCGGGAATTTTAATCGTATCTTCCTTGATCTTTTAAAACTTTACTTACGTTTTTGTCTTTCAGATTAAATCCATAAAGATTTTATGGATGAGAGCAAACACAAAAAAAAAACTTGCTTTTATTTGAGATCTGCTTCTTGAGTATGCTTTAATTAAATTACGGGAGACTTTTTCTTAAAGAAAATTTAAATGTTGTTGAATGTCTAAAATAAAATAAAAAACTGTTTTTACTTACGAACATTCTCATCCAAAGGTTATTATGGTCTCAACTGAGAATATTCCAGTTAGCCAATTAATGGTAAAAAAAAAGTGATGGCACTCCGGGAGTGCCGATAGAAGTGAAAACTTGAACAAGATCACCTTGGTGGAAGAAAAATACTTGTATAGAACATTGGTCCGTAACCTTATCTAAATAAAGAGCACAATCGCGTATACAAAAAATAATACTTCCTAAACCATTAAAGTATAAATACTTGCATAGAACATTGATCTGTAACTTAATATAAATAAAGACCATAATCGCGTTTACAAAACCTTTAAAGTAAAAATACTTGCATAGAACATTGATCCGTAACGTAATATAAATAAAGAACACAATCGCGTTTACAAAAATGAGGTGTCGTCATAGTGTCGCGAATTCAATGGTTTAGTTAGTCCCATCTCAAAAATGCCCAACGCGCCTAAAGAAGTTTGCACTTAAAAAAAACTGTCACAATTTACTCTCTCGCCAACTCTATGCAAAGCTAAAAGGGGCAGATATCTTAAAAGGTACAAAAATTGTAAGAAATGCTCGCACTAAATATTTAGCTTACGATCCTCAAGGCAATATTAAATTCTTTTGGGGACGGTGGATATTTATTTGGAAATATTTTTTCGATGTTTGAGTCTTATGTCGTTTTCATCGGATATAAAATGGGGCTTAGCGGTAGATACTTTTAGATAAGCTGGGGGAAACAATTTTTGACCAATATTCATTGCTGAATTTGGGGCATTCCAATGTACTCGTACTGTACAAAAAGACTGGATATGTTTGCAAATTGGTGAGATTAGCAGTTGGAAGGGTGCAATAACATTCTTAAAAAAAGAAATGAAACAAGCTCTCTAGCTCTTTCTGTGCGTATTTATATAATGTTTTGTTTTTTTAAAACGCCAATAGCGAAGATGCCTGGGTAAAAAAATAAAATCTATTTAGTCTGTCAGTCAGATAATAAACAAATATTAGACACGTATTTTTTGCTTTATCATATTAATAGTTGGGGAGTGGGGGTCGCAACGTCAAAAGTAAGTGTAAAATCTACACACTCGTGACGTCATGGCACATTTTAAGTCAATGTATCGCCATTATCTTTTGAATACGTAAAAAAAAAATACGTGTCCAATATTTTTTAACAATTTACCAGCCGAATAAAAAAACATTTTTGTCGTCATCCCTATTATGTATGAACATGGAGAAAGTCGAAACATGTGATTGAGCTTTAAAAGTGATGACATGTCTCTTAATACGTGTAGCGCATTGTTTGTTTCTGACGTCAAAGACTTGAGGAAAATTCATTTTTCTCAAACTTGGAAATTCGAACATTATTGTGACAACCTTCAAATCGAAATTGATGTACTGGTCAAAAACAAGCGAGTAGGCGGCCAGTAATGTTACTATGAAAATCCGTATCTGTCGTGTTTAGCGGCCTAATAAATTACTATGAAAACTCATATCTGTCGTGTTATTTAAAAATGGAACGAACTTTTACTTGAATACATGATAGCCAAGGAGGTAACTTATCAAAGATTTTATTTAAATTTCGAAGAAACAAATGAACATATTGGCGCATGAATAATTATTATCGTTGTTCATCATTAATTCTGAAATTTGTAATTAATTTACTCAGTTTGAATTTTCGCGCATTATTTGAGAAAAGTATTATACAAGCCTTGGCCGTAATCAGGCATGATGGACTTACGTATGTGTGCCTTGGCCCATATTTTCACGATCGTCCATCAATGCCCTAATTGCTGGCCGCGACAGTAATGTATTTTATTTAGGTACCTTTGTATAATGTTAGGAGGTACTCGTGGCTACCATACATATAGTTTTGCGCATATAGCTTTTTGGAGTTTTTTGTATACAAGTTTGTTGTTTAATTTAAATGTTCTTACTAATACAACAAATTATTATATAATTATTATAAATGGAAAGTAATTATTTCTCTATGTCTGGTGTGATTTTGATAGCTAATCTACCAAACTGATTATGACGGACTTATACTGAGATACGGATAGGTACCTAGGAATGGAAATGTATTGCATAACTTTCAAGTGTTCATTTCTAAAAATAATAGCCTACTCGACCAAAAATATTGCTTATTCACGCTCGATATTTTATCCTAAAAAGTTATTAAATAAAACGAAAACAGTAATGGACGGCGTGGGAGTCGTTTTGAAACAAGATGGCGCCTATGAATACCAAATGACGTTAAAAGAATTGCCTTCCTTTACAAATTGATACTTACACTTTTTTTTTCAAATAAATTCAATATTTAGTTCCTTACGTCGAGGCCGAAATTGACTACCGAAGGTAAAAAAATTCCACATAGAATCTGCCGGTAAAAATGAATCTATTTATTTATATTTATACAGTATGTTAAATATCGAAGGGCGTTCCCGCTAACCCGCAATAGTATAGCGTCAATAGTGCAAAAAAAAAACAAAAAAAATAATTGATAAACAATTTTTTTAAAGGTTTTTTAACATGTATGCATGCTATACTATTGCAGGATAACGGGAACACCCTTCGTTACTTAACTTATTGTATATACTTAATTAGACACCACAAAAATACATAACAAAAAAAAAATATTATTAAAAATACACACTAAACAAAAAACTCAAAATCTTATGGGAAGAATTTGACAGAACCATCGAAATATCTCGAAATATAATTTAAAAAATAATGAAAAGAAAAACAAGTAGGTACCTACAACAAAATATAAGTACAATGAGTTAAAGCAGCCTTACAAATAAACGTGGTATAATATACTCGAGAATGAACTAAGAATAAGCAAAATGTCTTGGTTGTACGAACAGAAAAATGTCAACGTTATATTTGGTATAAGTTATTATTTGTTTATTTTTACAGCCTTAGGACTTTAGGAAAAATTTGGCAAAGACTGGCAGCATCGCTCTCAATGGAAACTTTTCCCATTCCCAGCGATGCAAGTATCAGAACGGAATATGGGTACTAGCATCCTGCTGTCTTGTGATTATAGATACCTACTGTAATTTATTGAATACCTACTATTCGGTTGTCAACTGTGGTAGTTTTAACAATGTCCTCACTGATTGTTATTGTGCGCTACTGCTGAGCATGAGGTCTTTTTTTTTTGGGTGGGAAATTATCAAGAACCTCCCCCGCTCTGGGCAGAGCGGGAGGGCGTGTCAGACTCTTACTGACTAAAACCTACCCGTGTTCCTTCGGATGCCCTATTGCCGGGGGCCACGATCTCGCTTTCGATTTTCTTCGCAACCCCATGGTCCTGCCATGAGATCCTGGGTTCGATTCCCGGGTCGGGCAAAGTGTTATTCGGTTTTTCCATCTGGAATTGCTCAGTAGCAGCCCGTGGTCTGGATTTGTACCCGGTTGATGGCAATATGCTCGTCCCCTGCTACATGGGACTTAAACATAACTGGCAAAATGTGGGTGTACTATAGGTACAGCTCTGCCTAACCCTTCGGGGAATACAGGCGTGATGTTATGGCAATATTATGTAAGTACAGCCAGCGTTCATAAGCGGGAAAATCGCTGATATATTGATATATGATTTCATCTCCTTTGCTCAGACTTTAAGGGTACACTAGTCGATCATTCTTCTATACAAACGTAGTATGGTGATTACTCGTACATATGTTTGACGGTGTACGTTTAAAACTAAAAATTATGTCAATTTACCTTGTCATTATTTAGCCCTATAAGGAAGCAGAATTGGGAAAAAATATAGGTTTGGAAGTTATGAGCACCGAAACTTCCATATTTCAACACTAATTTTAACTCATCTTTGGCCGTAAATAAATAACTTATGTAGTATGAAAATGGCAAAATAGAAACCGTACAGGGATAGATAATTTATCGAAAAGTTCAAATAATTTTATTTTGAGTACATACATCCAGTAGTCTTTTCATAATATATATACGTCCAAAAGTAGGAGGAGTAGGAGGAGCTCGTGGCTAAGCAATAACAGCCGCACTGGTCGATCCATCAGGTTAAGCTACGCTTGCCGGGGTTGGTCAGTGGATGGGTGACCATCTTTACATACCGAGACTCGTCCGTGCCTCGGAAAGCACGTTAAGCCGTTGGTCCCGACTGTCATTCGTGGATCTTTGACAGTCGTTACGGGTCGTCAGAAGCCCGAAAGTCTGACAACTAGTCTTAAAAAGGGGTATCGCATTACCCAGTTACTGGGTTGTGGAGGTCAGATAGGCAGTCGCTCCATGTAAAATACTGGTATTCAGCAGCATCCGGTTAGACTGGAAGCCGTCCCCAACATAGTTGGGAAAAGGCTAGGCAGATGATGATGATATACGTCCAAAAGTCTGTTCATGAAATTTTACGCGCTCGTTTTCGTTATAAATCATAAACTAAATAAATAAATAACTTTATCTACTCTCATAGCGTAATATTCGAATTATGAACTTCAAAACGAGTTTATATTGACATACTTTATAAACAGAATACCGAAATTTAAAAATAGAATCATATTATAACACTTTTTCTCTAACAAAATAATACTATAAAACAATTTTTTTCTATTACGATACAGGGCTATTCCAAGAAGTTAAAAACACCGAGGAGTTTCCATCAACTTTTGCATTGGAACGTTTAAACGGGGGACAGCAGCACCCGCTGCACGCATGTGCGGTGATGTGCTGGTGCAGACGACATTCATTTGTTTTGTTGTACTGAATTTCGTGGGATTTTTCAAATTTATTCTTGATCTTTAACTTTGAGCTTTTATTTAGTATTAGGTTCAATCCCAATGTATGAGAGTAGATAAAGTAGTGTATGAAACTGCACATAACTAGGTATTAAAACATTCGTGTGATACTATTAAAAACCTCGCCTCATGTTTTAATACCCCTCATTATGCAACAGTTTCATAAACTACTATTACTAAATAGCATGCATATTAGCCACGCCACCAACGAGTTGGAGAGCCGTGGACTAGTGGAACCTTAATGAAAATAAAACCTTCGATGGTAAAAGATAAGCCACTCTTTACGCCCGTACTTGAGTTCGGTCATTGGTTCAGGCAGGTAAAAATAGGTGGAAAAAGGATTCCCAAACGACAAAAACGAATGGTAGGTATTTTATTATCATATTTCCCCATTTCCATTGTCGTTCGCATAATGCATGAGTTTTCGGCGAAGCATTGTCCGTACAAACAGGGCATTGCATTCCGCCATTTGTAAATTCTTGCTTAACGCAATTTGGCATGATGCCCGCCAGAGGCATTGTTCTTGCTGAAAGGAAGAGATAGGTGAGTCAGGTTCCGAGATTTACTGCGTTATTAATTCTTCGCTTATAAATGCGAATATTTTAATACTAGCCTATTGATGTTCCACTGTAGGGCAAAGGCCTCTTCTCATACAGAGAAGGCACGAGCATTGATCACCACGCTTGCTAAAGACAGTTTAGGAAACCTGGACTTAGGCCCGGACTTCACCAAAGCAGAGACGTGCGGAGATGTCTGAAGCGAAGGCGAGAAAAGATGTTTTTCAGCTAGAGTGTATCCACCGAAGCTGTGCGGAGATGCGTAATAGCTAAACTGGAGCGGAGCTGTGTGCTGGCTAGAGCGGAGATGTGTACTGGCTAGAGCAGAAATGTGTGCTTGCTAGAGCGGAACTGTTACCGCGCCGCTCACTGCACGCCGCTCACATCTTTTCTCGTCTCCGCTGCGCGCCGTCCGCGTCGCTAGCTTGCGAGGCACAGCTCATATCTCCGCTTTGTACACACGGCTACACATCAAGCTATACATTTCCAGTTTGTACTGATCTTGCATTGTATAGGATTTTCGTACAATGAGAAGTTATACTGGAAATGTATAGCTTGATGTGTAGTCGTGTGTACCGCCGCCCAGCTCTCGGTGAGGCACAGCTCACATCTCCGCTTCGATCGCGCCGTATAAATATGATACATCTCCGCTCAGTGGTCTCCACTGAAGCTGAGAGGAGACGAGATGTGTGAATAACGTAATTCTATTAGTTGTTTAAAACACATCTCCTCTCCTCTCGTCTCGTCTCCGCTTTGCTGAAGGCCGGGCCTTAGGCCATAGTTAATATAAGATCAACTATGGACTAAGTCCAGGTTTCCCAACAATATTTTCCTTCACCGATGTCATTAATGTCCAAAATAAAAGAACAAAGTACTTTTGAATTGAAAAAGTCACAATGGCACTTGCCCGAATTTGAACTTGAACCGGATTTTAAAAAGTGACCCAACGGCTTATTTGAATGTACTAGGTACGATCAATTACAGACGTAACTGTGGCTTTGGTGCCTTTTGTCATTTGCAAACATAATCCTTTACCTTTACGCTGAAAAAATGATGAGAAGCTTAACCTAAATATTATACTTGGCAGTGTATTTTTTAAATTTATTATGATAAAGGGAGTATAATTTATTGACGCCTATTAATTCAAATATCCTATAAAAGTTTTATCTCGTGGCAGCATGGATTTAGATAAACCAGCCAAGGATAAAACTTAGCCAGTCTAGCTCATTTGACTGGTTAGCTTGCGCCAAAACTAGATGGATGATACTCTTAATTATGTGTACGTACACCATAAAAATCTACCTACATACAAATACTTACATATATACTTACTACATTGAAATAAATAAAATTAAAGTGTCTGTTTGTAATGTCAAAAAAAAACAGCTTTTTACTAAATGCATATTAGAGATGGGCCGAATGTGGTTTGAACCGAATCCGAACTTCGGCCGAACATTCGGTTAAAATGAAAAGTTCGGCCGAATGTCGGCCGAACTTCGGTTCAATTTCGCGCACTTTTTCGAGAGCGACACGTCGTGACTTGTTTACGCATTTACTTCAATTATTGCTAGATGTACCCCGCCCGCACACCGCGCTTCCACCGCGTGGCCTAATAAGAGGAACAGATATTCTAGACTAATAAGAAGAATTGACTTAATTTAAGGTTTACATTTACAATGTTCCTAACTAAAATAAATGACCATGAGTTAGTAAAAGAAATAATTTTATTTTACTGTAATTCTACTCTAATTCTATTAAATTTCAGTCAAAATAGTGCAAGTAGGCATTATTTTTCTTGTGCCGAATGTTCGGCATCTGAACCGAATTTCGGCCGAATGCCGAAGTTCGGTTCAAACTGCCGAAATTCGGTTGAACCGAATGTGAACCGAATTTCGGCCCATCCCTGATGCATATGCAAGTACGGTACAATTTTTTTTGGGGCTCTCTCCGTCTGTTTGTTCCGGCTAATCTCCGGAACGGCTGGACCGATTTTGACGGAATTTTCACTGACAGCTAGCTGATGTTATAAGGAGTAAAGGCTAAATTTATTTTAGAAAAAGAAAAAGAATTAGGGCCCACGCGGGCGAAGCCACGGAGAAAAGATAGTTATAAATATAAATCTAGAAATTGACTAAGGCCTTGATATCGGCAAAAAACTGGTGATCACTCTCCACAAAGTGTCAAAAGTAGCGCAAAGAAAATAGAAACCATCATACAATTGGACTTCACAAAGTATGAGCAAAAAAGGTCTTCTCTTATCGAATTGGCTTTGTGAAGCCAGCGGTTGCAGCGCCAATGTCGCGCGGTGTCGGTGGTCAAACAGCCACGTCGTGTAATGAATGCAGCGCTTTATCTCAGCGCTTCAGCTAGGATTTATTGCCAAATGCCAGGCAAAGAATGGAAGGCTCAATTTCTTTGTTATAACTTTGAGGGTTGTGGAGCTTCATAAATTATAGTTCGGCCGTCCTTTTCAGTATGCAGTTGTTTCAGTAAAATAATCTCTAAAATGATTTTTCAGTATCAGATTCAGATAACAGTATTTGCTCAAACATGTGTATGCATACAACACAATGCATGCAAAGTCAGCAAGGAGTGCTAAAATGTTTACCATGTTGTCATGGTGTGCAAATATCAAAATACAAGTATAGAATTTAAAAAAGAAACAACAACATTCATTAACATTGACAATGCTGACAAAAATAAATAAATTGAATTGATTGATTACATAATTAATTCATATAGAAATAGGAGTTACATACGAAGTTGACAAATATTCAATTATCAAAAATAAAAACTTAACAAAATAAAATAACATAATGTCAACGTAGGTCCAAAATATTCAATACAAATATCATTATCAAAATCACTATTACATTATGTAATTAATATATAAAAGAGCATGTCAATTTAAAATGATTCTCTTAAAAATTCATTCACATCATAATATGCTTTACTAGCTAAAAAAGATTCATCGTCTTCATAGGTACTGTAATTTGTTATTTTATGTAAGTACTCTTTGTACAGCATAATGTATGTACATTTTTCATTATGAATAAAATAATATACCGAGTATATTATTTTATTCATAATGAAAAATACCATATCATTTTAAAATGAATATTTTATGCCACGGTAATATTAATTTAATGTTCTACGTTGACACAGAATACTAATTACTACAAGTAAATATTCATAAAGGTAAGTATAGTAACATTGCTATATAAACAGCAACAATACACATCAATTCTATTTTGACAATATACATTGCATGGTATGTTTGGGAAATTATCTTCTCGACAGTTCAATCAGCGCAATGGATAGTCTAGGTTTGTCAAAATGGAATCTACCTACATATTACTATTGCTACTACGATGTTACGCAATTCGGATACGGGTTTTATTTACAGATACCTAAATGTATTTCTTTATAAATTTCGATTGTTTAGCTTTCTTTACTTATTGAATTTTCCGTGAAAAATATTTTGCGAGCTCGCTTTTGTACTAAACAATATTAACTACTCACGGCGAGTTATTCCCGCAATTCAAATACGTGTCGTAAAAATTATTCAAATACAAGCCTGAAATGAAAAGGTTTAGACGTATTTTCAGTAATTCAGGCCACGTTCGGCCTGTTAAGTGCAGGTGTTCGGAGCGTGGAAAAAAATGGCCAACATCACCAGCGCTTTGTTTCCTTCCAGTCAGATTTACATCATAAATCCTTTTAATTACGACATGCGATGGGATTGTTTTTAATTTGTTTGTGGATGGGATGAAGTTTAGAGGCTTTAGCACCTCGAGCATGATTCATAGATATGTAGTATTAAACCTTATTGAGATACCTACATCATGACAGCATAGGATTTTTTTTTTAAATAAATAGCTGACCCGGCAAATGTTGTTTTGCCATATAAATTGTAGCGTTGTGAGCGGTCTCACTACAATTAGTCGAGTGATTCTCAATTAGTAAGTACCTAACTAACCACATCACTAATAACGTGGCACAACACTAATTCATTAAGGATACTCTGTCATTTCGACTGCCGCTTACCTTCCTGAAGGAAGTGACCCTCAGGACTGTGTGCCCCGACCTAGGGGCTCTCTGTACGGGCTCAGGCTGCAAGCTGACGAAGGCCTGCCTACCTGCGGCCTGCCACCGCGCGCCTGTGCTGACAGGCGAACTACCACGTGCTCCCAATGCCTACCGCGACGAGCCTGTGCTGACAGGCGACCTCTACGTGCTGCCGTCGCTGAATACCAGCAGCCTACGAGGGCCGTCCGACCTACCACGGAACCTGTGCTGAGCAGGCCTCCCACATCTACCATGTGCTACCAAGGACGGTACCCTTCCTACCTATTCTAAGTGTGCGAGTGCTCAGACTCAGTGTCAGGACCTAACCCACGACCTAGCCGTGTACTATCTACCTATTTAAATTATATCTATTAATCTATCCTGCTGTTTTACTATCTACCTCTATCTACATAACCGTTAACGGCCTGCGCAGCCTACCCTGCGCGGCTCTAGCCGTTACAAAATGTTTGGGGTGGACACCCTTATTACTCAGGGGTGTAAAAAATTGTTTACGACCGATTCTCAGACCTACAAAATATTCTTATAAAATTTCATAAAAATCGATCAAGCCGTTTCGGAGGAGTATGGCAGAATTTTATATATATAGATTAGATTATTGAGCACTATTCGCTACTGAGTGCTAATTTTAATTTTAATTTAATTTTTTATGTTTTTAAATTGAATTATGAGATTATTATTATTATTTTAATTAGTTAATGTAAATGTTATCAATTTGTTTTTTTAGATTTTATATTTACAATGCAATTTTTGTCATTATTATTGTTACACTTAAAATACCAAAAATTCTTGAATATTTTTTTTGGAAATATCCTTTTTTGCTTTGTATATATTATGTAAAATCATAAATGATGTAAGGAATTTATTTAAAATTTATTGTGTTAACAATTGTTGGCTAACATAAATATACCTTTACCATGATACCACTACCGCGATACCGGATCCGGTATACCGGTACTTCTTTTTAACCGACTTAAAAAAAGGAGGAGGTTCTCAATTCAACTGTAATTTTTTTATATTTGTTACCTCAGAACTTTCGACTGGGAGAATCGATTTTGATGATTCTTTTTTTATTTGAAAGCTGGTGCTTCCCGTGTGGTCCCATTTCAATTTGGTCCAGTTCTGACGATGGCATCAATATCACGCCAACCGATTTCGATGATAATTTTTTTATTGGAAAGGGTACTGAACCAGTAAAAAGCAAGAAATAAAAACTTTTTGACAAAAAAAAAAACAATCCACTTCTAAAAAAACACTACAAAGTGATTTTTTTTTATCTTATCGACTGTTATCATCATATTATTGATCGATTTGTCTTGTGTTTGCTTCTGACCGCTTTTGGGCCATGGTCGCCAAGACATTTGAGCAAGCAGAGCAGAAGAGTTGGCAAGAACTAAAAGATGAATTCCGGCCAGAAATTAGAAAACAGGCTAGGGATATTAAACCTTCGGTGGCAATCAATTTATCAAGCATACCAGCGCTGCGGTATTTTTTATTTTAAATATCGCATCGTTATGCTGAGATAGGAGCCTTTTTGGACTCGCACAGGTCATTATTATTTTTGTTGTTAGTTTGTTAGTTTAAAATGCCCCTTTTTTATTAATTTCTTTTATTTCATCTATAAACTTATAATTAACATTTTTAATTTTTTTATTACTGTTTATATTTCTTGTGCGGGTCCCGAACATAAAAAGTCTTTTTTCTTTGTCAATCATAGTTCACAAATACCACAGCAAAAGCAAATAATATAAGAACATATTTTTTTTTTATGTTTCAAATAATCTAAAGTTTCTATTTGTGGCCACTGATCTTGTATTAATAAACAGACGGTTTGCGGTTTTAACCATCTAGGCAGCTTACCGCGTCTTGTTGCGGCCTACCGCGATAATACCACTAAAAACGGACCATTTGATCCGGAATCCGGAGAACGGACACGATAAAGTGGGACGAAAATACCCGTTTTTATGTTGCTCATCCCTTTGATGATGTAACTGGGACTTTATCGGGTTATTATGTAAAGATTTTTAGGGGTTTACGGATTAATAATGACGTAATTTTGATGGTCCTAATTGTGTGTAAAGACTTTCAAATGGTGCAAGATGAGGGTAGGATTCCTTATGTGAATATTTTTAACCAATCTGGTAAGAAACGGAGGAGCTGTGGTGGCCTAGTAGTAACGGCCGTGACTTACGAGTTGAGGTCGTAGGTTCGACAGACTTACCTACTGGTTTTAGTCAATAAGAGTCTAACACGACCTCCCGCTCCGCCCAGAGCCGGAGAAGTTATTTGATAAAATACGAAACAAAAAAAAAAAATCGAACCCTGACAGTCGCTTAGGTACTTTGTGTAAATTATTTCATCAACACTGCTCTCAAAACAAAACGGTGAAGGAAAACATCGTGACAAATTAAAACAGTGGTACTCCGGGAGTGCCGACAGAAGTGAAAACTTGAACAAGATCGCCTTGGTGGAAGAAAAATAGTTGTATAGAACATTGGTCCGTAACCTTATCTAAATAAAGAGCACAATCACGGTTACAAAAAAAACAACTAATATTTACTTCCAAAACCTTTAAAGTTAAAATTCATGCACACAACATCCGTAACCTAATAATATAAATAAAGAGCACAATTGCGTTTGCAAAAATGAGGTCGGTAACGATGTCGCGAGTTTAATTGTTTTTCCCATCTCAAAAATGCCCAACGCGCCTAAAGAATTTTTCACTTAAAAAATCGAAGACAAGTGTTATCTACTAACCCGCACTGGGCCCGCGTGGTGGATTACAGCCCACTCCTTGTCATAGAGAGCAGGCCCGTGTCCCAGTAGTGGCAACATTATAGGCTGATTATGCTAAATTGGCATGAAAGATCTTAAGACGATTCAAGGACTATTAGGGTGCTTTAAAAACTCTGAAGGTGCTTATCTTCATTACTGATCAGTCTCACAGGCTCTGTCTTTAGAAGATTAATGAGTCGCAGAACTAAATGAGCAGTGAACATAAAACAATTTTTTTTTACAAAAAACAGGTTTTCAAATTAAAGTGTTTTCCAATCAATCTTCAGTCAGTAATACGTAACCACTTAAACACAACTTAATTGACACAAGTTATTTCCTAACCTGCGACTTCGTATGAGTAGAATTCTATAAATATTTTTTTTTTCTCAGTAGCAGCTCAGAGTCTGGATTTGAGCCCAGTTGATGGCAATAGGCTCGCCCCCGATTACATGGGACTTAAACATAACTGGCGAAATGTGGGTGTACCTGCTACAGGGACACCTCTGCCCAACCCTTCGGGGAAACAAGGCGTGATATTATGTGTTATGTTTTTTATTTATTTATGTAGCTGACAGTGAAAGTTTTGAAGTAGTGAAAGTTTATTTTTGCACGGAACTCTAATTCTTTTTTTAAACAAAAGTAGCCTAAGTTACTCCTAATAACATCAGCTATCCTTCATTGAAAGTCGCGTCAAAATCGGTCCAGACGATTCGGAGATTATCTGGAACAAACAGACAGACGGCCAGACATTTTTTAAATTGTGTTTTTGTTGTATGTATCGTATATACTTTCATATGCATTTAGTAAAAAGCTGTTATTTTGACATTACAAACAGACACTTTAATTTTATATGTATAGATAGATATGTCGAGACAACAAACAGCAAGTTCAGGGGTCTAAAGCATTAGTCAGTGACGTTTATTAGTAATTAATTCTTGGCTGAGATTCAGCAAGCCCTAATAACGGGAAGCGACGGTTATGGGAATGAGGTCAGCCCAATATCGGTTGAGACAACAAAAATTCTCACCCGGGCTTATTAAATATTCAGCTTTTTATCGGTATAATGTCTGTTTGAGAACACGGAAAGAATTTTAGCAGATTATGTAATAAAACGGGTAGGCGTGTCTACGTGGACCTTTTGGTATTGAAACTTTCGTATTTTATAAAAATTTAGTTATAACATTTCATTATTTTGCAAAGTAACTGTTAAGAACTAATAAACCTTATTTCTTTTGACTGTTCAAAGCAATTAGTTTCCCATATATCCATCCATAGGAGCTTGTGGCTAAGTAAACTAAAAACGTTGTAAAGGAGTTTTTAGGAAACTATTTAAAATATGCAAAATTCTATCGATTAGTTACAAACATAAGTATATTTTAGCGGTTAACCACCATGGTATCCAAGAGCATAACCTAACTCATGTAATCAACAACCATAACACACGATCTATGGCTGCTGGCAAATTCAATGTACCCAGAGTCACTAATTACTAGACAAAACATAAGGAGTGAATTGAACAAAAATCGTTTAAAAATAAATTAAAAATATTATTTAGAAATATGTTAAAGTGATACCTATAAATAATAATTAGTTTTAAGCACGAAGTTTGTTGAGTGTATAAAGACTCACTGACCCCAGAGTCAAACCACTACTACGGCTTTGTGGGGCTTAGTTTGTTAGTTATACTTACCATAATTATGTGAATATAGATAAATAAATAATAATATAATATAATAACAGCCGCACGGTTCAATCCATCAGGTTAAGCTACGGGGTTGGTCCGTGTATGGGTGACCATCTTTACATACCGAGACTCCTCCGTGCCACGTAAAGCACGTTAAGCCCTTGGTCCTGGCTGACATTCGTGAATCTTTGACAGTCGTTACGGGTCTTCAGAAGCCCGAAAGTCTGACAACCAGTCTTCGTATTACCAAGTTACTGGGTTGTGGAGGTGAGATAGGCAGTCGCTCTATACAAAAAAAAAACAGTGGCACTCCGGGAGTGCCGACAGATGTGAAAACTTGAACAAGATCGCCTTGGTGGAAGGAAAATACTTGTAAAAAACATTGGTCCATAACCTTATATAAATAAAGAACACAATCGCGTTTACAAAAATGAGGTGTTGTCACAGTGTCGCGAAATTAATGGTTTAGTCCCATTTCAAAAATGCCCAATGCACCTAGAAGTTTTCACTTCAAATACTGGTATTCAGCTGCATCCGGTTAGACTGGAAGCCGACCCCAACACAGTTGGGAAAAGGCTTGGCAGATAGATAGAAATCCATCCATAGGCAAAAAGCCATCTAAAAGCTGATAGCACTCCATCTTTGTGTGCACTTGGAAATCGAAACCCACCCGATGTTTGACGACCTATTAATTATCTGTGCCATCTTGATCAGGGAAATAAGGAAGGATATTTTATTTCACTTTTATCCTCATAACCTTTAGGAGGAAATCCGTAAGGGTGGGTTCATATTACCAAATGCGTATTACCTAACTGTCTTTTGATCTACACGGCTGTTATGTAGCCGTGTATATCAAAAGATTTAAGTAGCCACGGTTGTGGCATGCTCGCCTTGCGTCAGGTGCATAGAATGCAGTAGATTATTCTGAAATTGGGCAACGTCGCGAATAGATGTCAAATATTTCGCTGTTTTGTTTAATTTAGCAATATTACTGTATGGAAATAAGAAATGTGGCTAGTTCCCTAGAATATTAATAATGTATTGCAATTATAACACTGAATTTGATGTTGTAACAATTTTAGGTGTTAAAAAAGCATTCGGAAAGTTTCCAAATACTTTCTTTACATCTAAAACTAAATATTTGGTATTACGATATAAATTAATGATTGCATTTCAAAATCAATATTTTAGTTCCCTAGTTAGCCACGTTTCTTAATTCCATGTAGTAATATTGCTAAATTAATCAAAACAGGTTAATATTTGACAGTTATTTACGACGTTGCCAACTTTAAGGATAAACCCTCTTAAGGTATGATTTCGAGCATGGCAGCAATGTGACGTAGCAATGTGATCAGTAGTGACGCGGCAGTACTGCTGCGGCAGCACTGTCGCGTGCAGCGTTTCTCGGAATCATACCTTTAAAATAAAAAATGTGTGCGGTTGAGGGACCCCCGTCAGGAATGAAGTTCCTTACGCGATACTCTCACACACATACACACTCGTATACAACATGTAAAAAAACCCTGTCTGATCCGTGAGTGGGTTGTTAGCTATCGTACCGAGAGTCTATTTGTGTGGTAATTTTCAGGAAAAAATAAAAATAAACGCCCCATTTTTTTCAATTGGTAATTTTACCGGATAATTACATGGGGCTCGGGTGGCCGTCGTTTAGCGGGTGTCTATAAGTATAACTTATGACCCCTGTTGAAAATTTTCTAATATATATAATGGGATTTGGGGTAATTTTTGTATTAAGAATATAAATTTCAAATAGCAATAACTTATTATTTTCAATAGCAATGAAATAAAATAAAACTTTTTGGTAATGTTATTGCAGTACTTATGTGCCTCTTTCGGATCGGAAAAGGTTTTTAGAAATGAAAACTTCTTTAGGCGCGTTGGGCATTTTCGAAATGGGACTAAACCATTGATGACGCAATTTACCGACACCGTGGAGTAAAATACATCAACGCGTTGTTTATCGCGGTACCGATTTTTTTCAAGTTTTTAATTCTGTTGGCACTCCCGGAGTGCTACTGTTTTTTTTTTACATATTTCATAATAAAAAGGGGGCGTAACGCTTTTTCCTTACGTGACGATTTCTACCAGTCAACTCATTTATTTATTTTATTATTTATGTACACACGGTAAAATACATATAGATACAACATAATTATAATTGTTATGAGTTGACGTTAAGCTGTGTTAAGGAAGTTTTTCCAAAAATATTTGCCATGTTACTCAGTAATAATATAGCACCCTACTGGTGAAATATTTTTTTAAATCAGCTTCCTAGTTTTTGAGTTTATTCACTACGAACAAACAAACAAATAAACAAACATACAAAAAATCTAATCTTTTCACTTTATAATATTAATTTAGATTTAGATTTTTACTCTAACGTTAACGTTTAGCGCGTGATTCGTGATTTAAAACTATTCGCAAAAAAAAAAAGTTTTCAGGTAATTAATGTGCTCTTTACACGTCTATGAAACAAAACATAGACACCTACCACTTCTCCATAAAATGGCCTCCTATAGCCGACCCTTAAGCAACAACGCAATTTTCTAGATTATTCTTCATTATTATTCCAGTTTATTTTGTCTCTCCTACGCACAAGACAGATTTATTCTCGTTTCATTACGTCTAGAAGTACTAACCTACTTACTCCATTTGTTTACTGCTCTGCGACAGTTGCCCTTAGAATTTTATTACATTTATAGATAGACAGATTCTATGACACAGTTTTATGGGAGTCGATTTACAATCTCCGTCGTAACACCAGTAGGTACATTAAGTGAGCCATTAATGGCCACTTTAGTATTATTGACGTCTTCTGCGACGAACACAGTCACTTTTACGTTTCGAAGCCATTTTTGCGTTTTATGTTCGTATCGTGAACCCCGTTTGTGTGTGCTAACCTTTTCAATTGCTCGCGCGTGTTTTATCTGTGTGTAAGCTAATATTGAGTCGGGATACGGTTATTTGAGTTTCTTTACAGTGTATTTTTTTTTTGTTATTTATTTGTTAATTGTATACAAGAGACTAGGATGTGGACAGGTATTAAATAATACTACAAGAAAAAAAAAATAGAACCGACTTCCAAACTACAAAGTGAAAAATAACTTTAATTTCGGAAATCGGTGACTTTGGATCAGTATTTTAGTTTTTTGACACCGACTTCCGAAATTAAAGTTATTTTTCACTTTGTAGTTTGGAAGCCGGTTACATTTTTTGTAAAAAAGTTTTTTTTTCGCTTTTTAGTGCGTTGGTTTGTAATTAATCTAAGTTACAATAGCTTAATGTCAAATCGCTATAGATGTGCCTATAATACGTATATTTGAAGAGTTCCCTCGATTTCTCCAAGATCCCATCATCAGATCGTGACCAAATGACAATGGGCCAACTTGAAAGTATACCCATTCAAACAAAAAAAAAATTTTTCAAATCGGTCCAGCCGTCTTTGAATAATCGGGTAACATACTTTAAAAAAAACCGATTAACTGAGACTGACCTCCTCCTTTTTTTGAAGTCGGTTAAAAAGGAATAAAATGACGTCAACGAAAATGCTCCTCAAATGGTCTGCATCATTAAATGAAGGCCAATAAAATTAGGTAATAAGTGATCGAGAAAGAAAGAAAGAAAAATGTTTAAGAAGCTCGTGGATAAATGATAACAGCCGCACGAGTCGATCGAAGGTTAAGCTACGCTAGCCGCGGTCGGTTCGTGGATGGGTGACCATCCATTACATAGTGACGACACGGTTGGCGCAGTGGTTGCGATTGACTGCTGCGCTCCGTGTCGCGGGTTCGATTCCCGCGCGGAACAAATATTTGTATGACCTAATTCAAGTAGTTGTTCCGGGTCTGGCTGTTTGTGTATGTGAGTTTAAATGTTTGTAAACGCACCCACAATGCAGGAGAAATTCCTAGTGTGGGGCAACGTAAAAAAAAAAAAGAATATCGAGACCCCTCCGTGCCTTGGAAAGCACGTTAAGCCCTTGGTCCCGGGTTTCATTAATAGATCTTTGACAGTCGTTACGGGTAGTCAGACGCCCAAAAGTCTGACAACCAGTCTTACCAAGGAGTATCGTGTTACCCAGTAACTGGGTTGTGGAGGTCAGATAGGCAGTCGCTCCATATAAAATACTGGTATTCAGCGGCATCCGGTTAGACTGGAAGCCGACCCTAACATAGTTAAGAAAACAACAAACATAAGTAAGCTCGAAATAGGTAACATACACGAAATAGGTAAGCACGGAAAAAAGTAGTTGATAGCTGCACGTCGTGACTGTGACAAGAAGGTTTCCACTCAGCATGATGGATCCACAGCTATGGGGGACCCACAGCACAGCGCTGATTTTCAGTGGTCACCCAAAAACGACGTACGAAAACCAAGTCAAATCCAATTTTTTTTTTAATCGTCCATTATAGAAAAAAATAAATATACGAGTATATCCAGTGTCGTTCCTTCGTTGTTCAAAAATACTTATTTTTCTTTAGCACGAGAGCCAAAACATTGACTGCTTAAAATTTTGTGAATTTCCATGAAAATATGGAAATAAGGCAGGCATAAGCCTAATCCTTTTCTAAAAGAACACACACCTAATTACAAGTTTATAATTACTTCCGTATACACAGACATTGCGTTGGTTAACTAAAGTTCATCTCAGTGAACGGAATTCTGTTTAGGATCGAACAGATCCCCTCCACGCTTCAGAGAGCACGCCGAGTAATCGGTGTCGGATAGCGTCAACGAATTGATTTTTAGGGCGTGTGAGACATCTTGCTTATTTATGTTGCCCTGGTACTCGGTAGGGGGATTAGCAGTTAGTTTTTGTTGAAATAAACAAAACAAACGTTAAGGGGAAAGAATGTGTAGGAAGCCCTGGCGCCTTTTGAAGGTTTCCTCCGGAAACCAAAAAAAAAAATGTATTTAAATAAGTTACATAAAATAGAATAGACGTTGATATATTTAGTGCTTTACTATTCCTAAACAGCCATAAAAACCAATGACGTAATATAAATAGACGCGTTATGCATGAACATCACGGCACTCGAAAACAGCGTAAATACTATCGGTAGCTAGATAGCTACTTAGATGCACGAAGAAAGGGAAAGAAAATGAAATGTCATCTACGGAATTCCTGTTGTTAGAGAGAGATAAATATATTTCTTTAATTACGTTGTCATTCTGTGGTGCATGCTCATTGGCCAAACGTGTACAAAAGGAGGCATATGGGGAATAAATGGACACTCGATTTTCTCGTGTTGATCTGGTAGTAGATTTACGGGTAAAATAATAATATTTTCGATCTAAATATGAATGCAGTATTTCGCAAGAGTAGGTAATTACTGTCACTTAAAATAAAACAAAATACAATATTATAAACATAAAAGTCTTTATTAAAAAAATGTGAATAATTAAAAATTTAAAATAAAAAGTACAACAATCGGTTAAATTAAATTACAATTAAATTTCCTCTCATTTATTTGGACATTTTACACACCGTTTTGGACATTTTGAGACATTTGAGACGTTCAGGCACCGTTGTTGCCAATACGCAACAAAATGTTCCAATACCGTAAAGGACAGTTGTTGCCATTTGGCATTACATCTCTATTTGTACGCTCAAATAAAGTCTAATGTCCTCTGTGGATTTTTTATTCTATGGTCGGATAGATAATCTAGTCAACAAAACCATTTAATTTCAAAATACCTGGAACACAATATTAGGTTTTACACACACTGATGCAAAGTACCCCATCTTCCCCTAACGGCACGTGACTTACCTCAAGCGCCAGCCGCCATTAGAAGGCATCGAAAAACATAAAATAAAATACATTTTTCTTGATACTTACGCATGAAATTATACTTTTTTATCTTTCACAGTTGCAGTATAATTTTTACATTTCCTATAAACACAGGACGGCATTTTTTTTTTGTTATTTTTAGGAAGTTATCCACACAAGTTATTTTAATATCACGTACAGCCGCGGCACTGGTTGGTACGCGACTAAATCGAAGTCCGGTAATTACCTTGCATTCATCTTGCCACTATAGAGCGCGGGTAACGTATCTATAGTTTATAATATCATTGATAAAAACCCTGTAAGAAATCGACACGTATTTCACCTCTCAACGAGACATCCTAAGGATGACGATTGACTTGTCACGAACCCGAACACGGTGTGTTGCCACACCGAGCGCTGGACGCAGAGTGAAAAGGTACATAGTGGATGTATTGGTTACGTATTAACTTAAGTTATTCTATTTTCGAGATAACTACTACCCCAAACAAATTCGAATACCACGACCTGCTATGTAAATAACAGTGACAGGAACTAATTATAACATCATTCAATAGAAATAGACTAAGTGGGAAAATACGTTTTATTAAAGCTAACTCAAAAACTACCCAGGCAAAGTTAATAAATATTATATCGGGAGCACCGCGCAAGCTTTTCTAACAAATGAAAAAAAAAAAAACAAAATTGGTCCTCAATTAAAAAAAACGTGTGGCACTCGGGGACTGCCGCGGTAAAGCTATTGCATAGCATTTGTAACCTCCATACTTCCTATTTGTCAACACTACACTTGGGATGATGACAGATGATGACATAAAACAAAAATTACGTTCCCATGACAACATCACGTTGTCATGGGAACGTAGTAATTTTTGTTTTATGTCATCATCCGTCATTACATGGTAGGCGGAGTGGGGGGGTGTTAGGTTTTATTTTCGTTACGGAATTTCTTGATTCGGTCGCCGCGCTCAAAGCCCGCGATAAAAGCTATGCAATAGCTTAAAAAAAACATACATACAGATGAACATAGAACCTCCTCTTGTCATGTATGGATCGACCGTTTTATTGCGTACTGCCTCAGGAGAGCAAAAACTCCCTGATTGGTAAAGAATTTCGTTCCTTGATTTATCGCTTCATTAGCGAGCGATATTACCCCTGATTTAAATTAAAATGGAACTGAAACGTGCTTAGATTACTTATCTTAACTTTCTGTTCAAGTGTTCGTAAGTTATTGTTCATTAACTTGTGTATTAAATTTGTTACTTTATTTCTTTTAATTTCTATTCAAGCTTAGTAGTAGAATAAGAAATAATTTCTGGCTGTTCTGGGAGTACTTAATATAAATTCAATAAATTATTAAAATTTTATGTTATACTTGATTATAATGCTACGAAGATCGTTAAGTCCAATGAAGGGATACTTTCAAGCATTTTCTAGATTTTCTCAAACCAGTGTGGTTTTATTATCTACTCAACAACAAAGGGTTTGGTTTCCATAGTTACTCCTTAAGATGGACCATTGCGCGTGGGCCATGGCAGCCGTTTGGTGGTTTTCCCAACCAGCCCATCTCCTTCCAGAAGCTAATTAAATCTCCTGGACTGTTCAGAACATCTGTGTATGATCTGGGTGACCTGAGGGTTTCTGTTCTAATCTGGGTGACGCCTGTGCATTCAAAGAACACGTGCACTACGGTTTCCTCAGCCTCCATGCACGCCCTGCACAGAGGACTGTCCGTTATGCCTATTGTGTGGAAGTGTTTTTTTAGCGAGCAGTGTCCCGTGATGGTCCCCCTCACTAGGCGCAGGCCGTTCCTGTCCAGGCGTAATAAACGCCTGGTTAGCCTGCTATCCGAGGATGGCGTAGCTTCCTTGGACTGCCTGCAGCCCTGTGTCGAGGTGTGTGTGGGTGAACTCCTGTAGCCACTATTGGTGTTCTTAGTTAAATAACTAAATTATATAGCCACAAGCCACCTCCACCATCCATATAATCTGTCAAACAGTCGAAATAGTACCATTAATGACGACTCGGCGCTTTGGGTAATGTATTCTCAGGTACGTGTGTCACAACTTTTTTTTTGGGGAATATACTTACCTTGGACGCTTGAGTGGATAATGTAAAAAATTGTCTTTACCAATGCTCACCTTAAAAACACTACAACCATACCTCTTATTTTGATTTAGAATTGTAACCAGTCAGCTACGATGTGGTTGAATCAAAAATAGAACAAGACAAAAAATCATGTAATGGTTGTGAAAAATACCCTGAAAGTTCACACCCAAAACCCACTCAGACGAAGTCACAGCCAAAAGCTATTTGTGTAGTTCAACATAAAATCCTCGTTAATAATTCCGGCTACGGTCGAGACGTACCGCACAATGAAACCTCCACACGTCAGTGTTACTGACGTGTGTGTCCAGCCATATAATTCACAGCTCACATTTACAGCCCAATGTATTGAAATGAATAGCGGATTGAGCATAGAATTTAATATTTTGTATTGGATTTTATCGTGAATGGTTTTGAAAACTGGACAGTGATGGGTTAGTAACTCAGAAGGCTGTTCTTTAGATTTCCAATGTACCTCATTTTAATATTCTGTTAAGTATTAGATGAGTGTGATAGATGATGGGGGTGCACGAGAACAGCCTCCCCGAGCGGGGTCCAGATCATAATAAAACGTCCAGCACAACCCTGGTAACAGCTAGCACTCGGTAACGCGAGTGATAGCTGTTCTCACCACGAATCATCGTGGTCACCTCTAAAGTCACTTTTCATAGCATTAGCACAGTATTCCGGTTGTGGTACAACCATAATACCTTAAATAAAGGTATAAATGAAATCATCGACACAACGAAAAAGAAGAGGTATGTAGTTAATTGATATAATAATAACATAACATAACATCACGCCTTGTTTCCCCGAAGGGTTGGGCAGAAGTGTACCTGTAGTAGATATAATAATGTGTACGGTATTACATATTTTGTCGTTTGGATCAGGGATGTAGCGGATGTAGATTTTTTAACATCCTCGGATGCGAACGCGGATATGGATTTTTGGTGACTCACATCTGCGGATACGGATTTTAAGATTTTTTTAAGGGATCCGTCTAGGCAGCAAGGAGAATTTTTTTTTTTTTTTGGAAATTGCAGTGCTGTTTCGCTGTATGTTGATCATAATTCAATTCGCGGCAATTATAATAAAATAATACATAACATAAAACATAACATCACGCCTTGTTTCCCCGAAGGGTTGGGCAGAGGTGTCCCTGTAGCAGGTACACCCACATTTCGCCAGTTATGTTTAAATCCCATGTAATAGGGGGCGAGCCTATTGCCATCAACCGGGCACAAATCCAGACTCCGAGCTGCTACTGAGAAATTCCAGATAGAAAAACCCAATAACACTTTGCCCGACCCGGGAATCGAACCCAGGACCTCATGCTCAGCAGTAGCGCTTGCGACCACTAGACCAACGAGGCAGTCAATAAAATAATTTTAAATTATAATCATTTAAAAATCTATATAGCTCTTGAAATTTTATGTGTTTGGTGGATATGAGACTACTTTGTGAGAATGTGACGATTTAGACCTATATTGATGATTTAAATGATTATAATTTCCATTTTGTTGATTATGCTTATACTTTTTTAACCCTTTTCGACCCACATCTGCATTAGCATGAGCTCCGCATTGATTAACGCGGATGTAGATGCGGAGGTCTAAACAAATGTTTCCGCATTTGTTCCGCTCCGTAATTACAGATGTGGATGCGAATATACGTCACATCCCTGGTTTGGATGAGGTTTTGAAGATGTAAAATTGGACACGTTTTATTTTTATAGGTTGACCACATGCCACTTAAATACTCCTAAAATATTGCCAGTATCACAATGCCACCACAAGATTATTAATCTTAATTATTAATATGGACCTGACTGTATAGAATGGCACAACGTTATATTTATTTATAAACCCTCCATAATTCCCAGAAGCGAAATTAATATACTGTAGCGTCTCATAAAAATATTCACATTATACCATATAAATTATTTCCTTCGCTAGCTGAATATTGGTATTATCATCAATTCGGAGGCAGATGCCGGAGGCTCAAACAAATTGATTTTACGCGTACGAAGTCTTTTTTTTTTACTCTGTCAAGCTAAAATCCATCAGTCAATGTTAAAACAATGCGAAAGGTTTATTTTAGTAAAAAGTGGGGATTTTAGTAGAAAGGAAATACATCTGTGTTCGGATAGTTTAAATAAGAACATAATTGCTCTTAAAATGATCTAACTTCATGTTTTAAAAATAACATTAGAGCAATTCGGGGAGGCAAGTAATTTTGTTTCCACATAAAAACAGTAAGTTCTGCTGGGGAATTTAATTATACAAAGACACTTTAACAGTTAACTTATCACTTAGGGGTAGTTGTAAATTTGTCCCAAAAGTCAAAAAATAAAGAAGAAAAAAACAGGAATTATAGAAAAAACCTTGAAATGAAATGACATTTATTTGGCAGAATATAGATACACACGGCTATACATCAAGCTATACATTTTCAGTATAAGCTGACCTCGCATTGTACGGAAATGCTATACAATAGGTACGAGATCAGCAGAAAATGGAAATGTATAGCTTGATGTGTAGCCGTGTGTAGATACATAAAATTGTCAAAAAAAAAATCTAACAAAAAAAAAAACAGTGGCACTCGAGGAGTGCCGACAAAAGTGAAAATTTTAACAATTTTATTGTGCAGGAAATACTTTTCTTTTTGAAGTCGGTAAAAAAAAGGTAAATGTTAATCGTGTCGTTGTCATGTTTGGAATGTGATTAATCCCAAAGAAAATGTATCGCGCGTTGATGTCTTTTTAATGGTCAAAAGCTGGTGTCGGTAACAGTGTCGCAAGTTCAATTGTTTTTTCCCATCTCAATAATGCCCAACGCGCCTAAAGAAGTTATCACTTCAAAAAAAAAACAATCAAATTGCCAATTGCCTTGAATTGTAGCAGACTGACTGATGTTTGTCATTTCGAGGCTGTAAATTATTACTGGAAATAAGATTCGGACAATAACACAACGGGAACTTAACTGGCGAAATGTGGGTGTACTTTGGGTATACCTCTGCCTAACCCTTCGGGGAATGCAGGCATGATGTTATGTCAAGTAAAACCAAGGTACAAATACTTCCACCTTAATATGAGGCTCATAATACCTCACAGGATAAACAGAGATACAATAAATCGAAAACCCTGCGTGAAAACCTCATGACGTAAATGTGAACCCTACCTAATCACGATCCCTCAGCTGACTTTTACGACACCCGGGCTGACAAGCAGCTGAAACATTACATTTTCTATATACACACAGCAGTATAAAGAAAATACCTGAACATATTCCTTGAATAAACCAAGGAACGTCGTCTTTCGATCACTATTTTGACGTATTGTGACGGAAAAGTTATCAAGGCTGATGTGCACCTGCGGGATAATTGCGAAACACACATAAAATGGCAATGCCTTTTTACTTTTTAACCGACTTAAAGGAGGAGGTTATGTTCGTAGCGTATGTTATTTTTTTTTGTCCGCCCATTTCTCCGTCATTTGTGGACCGATTTTGAAAATTCTTTTTTTTTTTGAAAGGGTATGCTCTCCAATTGGTCCCATATAAATTTTATTAACTTTGCTTCAGTAGTTTTTGAGTTAGCTACAAAATACGTATTTTTTTCCCACTTAGTATGTAGATGATATGATAAGTTCCTGTCACTGGTAGCAGGTAGTGGTATTCGAATGTGTGTGGGGTAGGTACCACAACTAAAAAGTGAAAAATAAAAACTTTTTACGAAAAAAAAACAACCGACTTCCAAAAAAAAAACACTACAAAGTGAAAAATAACTTTAATTTCGGAAGTCGGTGGCAAAAACGAAAATACAAAACCCAAGATACCGACTTCCGAAATTAAAGTTATTTTTCACTTTGTAGTGTTTTTTTATTGGAAGTTGGTTGTTTTTTATTGGTAAAAAGTTTTTATTTTGACAGTTCATTGCGTTAATTTGCATTGCGATTTTTTCAAAACTATCAAGCAATGGGTTAGGAATATTCTTCAAGACCCCCGGGATTCAAAGTTTGTTACGTAATTACGGTGCTGATCAGCAGATGATGCTTGCTATTTGGTTGATACATCGTGATTGGCTATGCGTACATTGTCAAGGTTATTTGATGTATCCTCAAAGTAGTGTGCATCATCTAGTGATTTTCACGATGAGTTTTTACAGACTGACTGATGTCAGTCTGTAAAAACTCATCGTGAAAATTAAGTTGAAGCACAGATTAATACAGATGGTTCACTCCGCAAAATCATTTAAATAAAAAGTGACTCTTGCTACGACACCATAAAGTGCAATTCGGGTCGCACAGCGATAATTACCTACAGTTATATTCACCTAGAACAGGGTTCCCAAACTTTTAAGATAACGGAACACTCACCAAATACTTTTTTTTTTATGGAACCACATATCAAATGATAACAAATCAAAGATTTAATTTAAATAAGAACAAAAACTTTTATTCGATTTTTTTTTAAAGTGAAACACTTTCCTTCTTTACTTTAACTTTTAATGTGGAGAATGAAATTATTTCAATGTTTTATCTATAATTGCACTTTACGCATATCTGGGGTAGCACCCAATCTCGACCTGAATTTGTTTTTTTAGTCTAAGTGTAAGCTGAAAAACCTGTTTCACAACGATACGTTGTGACAAATGGGAGCACAGTTAACATAGCCTTTTTGACTAGGTAGGTACTTCAGGGTATTCACTCCTAACACCAACCCAAAACTCATTCAGGGATATAGACTTAAATGTGTGTTTTAATGTGGATGAACTTTGAAGCGACGGTCAGCATCGCATCAAAATAATATTTGTACTTAACTGTAGTATTATTTAACATTTTTATTTGAATAATTTCGCGGAACCCCGGTGACAGTTATACGTAACCCCTAGGTTCCGCGGAACCCACTTTAGGAATCGCTGACTTAGAAGTTGCCTCTCTTTCTATAGCGTAAATCTTAGGTCTTCTGACTACGTTACACTCACTGAATTGGTCATACCTAAAATGCGGAGTGAACTATCTATGGTTGGAGTAAGCTTGAAATCAATAGTGTCAATCATCGGGCGGAATGACACCTCACTTCACTTAAATTTTCACTGTGAGTTTTTACAGAAACCCGCGGCTTCGCTCACGTTCCGTATCTATTCCTCGGGAACCTTTTTCTCTGAATGAAAGGTTAGGGTACCTTTGTCTTTTTTTGTACCCCTGACAATGCGTATGCAAAATTTCATGATGATTGGTTGCGTAGTTAAGACATGAAAGCGTTACAAACAAACAAATTCACTTTCATATTAATAATATCAGTTTGGATGTCTATTCGACATCGCAACTCTATCGATGCTCGGTACATTTTGTTTTGCCATCGATTTACCGTCAAACTCGTGCCGCAGGTGCGCCCAAGAACACCTAAAATTATCTTGACATTTTATTGGCACGGTCCTCGATTCTGTTAATTAAAACGTCTTGGGCATATTTTCCATTACCCAGCAAGTTCGATAGCGCATTTCTAAAGAAATTTATGCAACGGAAGTTAGGAAAGAGGGGTCCGTTGTGCTTGCTTTAAACTTTCGAAAATATTTTTCAATAATTTTTTTTTTTTGCTTGCTGAATTTTCCTTTGCCCGATAAAGTAATCAGAAACTGTTAGGCCGTGCGCACTTTGGACGCACTTTCGTACGATTTTTACTTGCGCGAACACATACGAACATGTACAAACGATCCCGAGCTTCTAAGTACAAAGGGAGCGCGCAGACTGAGTGCGAGTTGGTCGTACGTATAATTCCGACGTCCGAAAACAATCGGAACTTGTTGGGATTTTTCGTGTGTTCAATGCGATATCACCAGAACACTACTTATTTGACGGAAAAAAACGTATTCAGTGTGCGCACACAATTCGTACGGCCACGATCATACGTTTACGTACGATACAAATTCGTGTCCAAAGTGCGCGCGGATTTAAGTGTATTTTTATAAAAAAAATCTCTCTACTTTGATGTTGTTCAGTTGTGCTTACTTTTAACTTAATAAGTAGGTAGTTAAGTACCCATTACTAGAGAAAGGTTTATCCAACACCTGGGAACTCATTTTAACATTGATCCATGCGGAATAAAGTTACGACCAATATCAATTAATTTCAGTATAAGTAACTACAAATTTTCTGAGGTTTAAGTTTGGCATTACTTGACCCAGTGTTTATAAATAAATTTACCTTAAAAAAAGTGTCTCGTATAATTTTAAACAGTGATTTATGGTGTGTTTCCACTGCAGCAGAGACAAAGCGGAGACATGCAGGAATCGTCCAATCACAGACGAGACGAGAGACGCGATGAGGATTTCAACCATTGTGATTGGTCGATTCTTGCTGGTCTCCGCTCAGCTCCGCTCGTCTCCGCTCAGCTCCGCTCAGTTCCGCTCGTCTCCACTTCAGAGGAAACGCTCCCTAATATCCCGTATTTGGGTCGACCATTGCATGCGAAGTACGTGTCCATAAATCTTATTTTATTTATCCGCCACTGGGAACTTCTTGGCCTGCATCTCACCTGATAGTAAGTAATGTTCAGGCGAAGGTGGAAGGGAGCTTCACCCAGAATCCTCTACCACAGAGGAATTCTATATAAACGGTTTCTTAATTGGCTCATGCGATAGACCGGTGATTTGAATCCAATGTTGCCATGTTTATGTTTGCTTCAAATGTTATTAAATACCTACTTAGTTGAAAGGCTATTACGGGTACATGTTTGTTCTGTAAGTACTTTCAGTAGGTACATAATAAGAAAATGATTCACGATGTGGTGTGTACTTAACCTGGTGTAGCAAATGGATGTCGTTCACCTATACAGTTTTTATTTATTTATTTAAATGTACGTGGAAGACGTAGCGTTGGGAGGCCCCTCCACAAGGAGGACCGTTGACCTGGTGAAGGCCGCAGGAATCCGTTGGATGCGAGAAGCACAGAACCGGTCGAAGTGGCGGTGCTTGGGGGAGGCCTATGTCCAGCAGTGGACGTCTTTCGGTTGACATGATGATGATGATGATTTAAATGTACAGAGGTTGACTTCATGACATAGGCATTTTCTACCAGTCAACCTTTGGGTGATGGAGAGACTTTTGGGTGGTGCGTTTTTTATAAAAGAACTTTCCGAGGTCATGGAGGATAATGATCGATATATCTATATTATTACCTACAAAAGCTTTTATACAACAATTAATTTTGATTACCATACTTATCTTACAAATGCTTGTTTACTATTTATACTTGTTTTAAAAATACCGCTCAAAATAGACCAATCAACAGATATGCCTATCCTTTTCCCAAATAGGTTGAGATTGGCTTCCAGTCTCACCAGATGCAGCTGAAAACCAGTATTTTATTTACATGGAGCGACTGACTATCTTACCTCCACAACCAAGTAACTAGTTATTACGATACCCCTTGGTAAGACTGGTTGTCAGACTTTTAGGCTTTTGACGACCCGTAACGACTGTCAAAGATCCACGAATGACAGCCAGGTCCAACGGCTTAATCTGCTTTCTGAGGCACGTAGGAGTCTCGGTATGTAAAGACGGTCACCCATCGACGGATCGCTGAAAATATTTCCATCCATAGGTCATTGTTGTACGATTATTATGTTTTTATTTGTTTTGCCAACTTCTTTTTCCTGGAGCTAGAAAATTGTTTTAAATAAATAATGAGTACGTTTACTCCTTTAAGCATTATTAATAAATTAAACAAAAGAAAAGTTTGTTTTAGTACACACGCCTCATTAAGCAATGCGGAAGTTGTGTAATATTCATTATTTTTTGATAACTTCGAAGAATAATCTCTTTCAGTGAAAAACAAAGATATTTTCCTTAAATTGTTATCATCAAAATCACCATGAAATATATTACACTGGCAGCGCCCCGCGGTTTCACCTGCATACGTCTCAATACCGTGGGAATATCGGGATAAAAGTATTTTATCTGTAAATCCAGATTATGTATAAACTATCTGTGTGCCAAATTTTATCCAAATCCATTCAGTCGTCTTTGCGTGAAAGAGTAACAAAGATCCATCCAGTATCCATCCATTCATCCTCGCAAACTTTCACGTTTATTATATTATATAAATATAATATACAGGGCGTCCCAAAATTATGGGACATGAAGGGAAAGTACCTTAAATATCGTAGATAGGGTATTTTGCTGAAAGAAGACTTTATGTTATTTTTAAAAGTTAGTAATTCTGCATTCAAAGATTTTCTAAAAATTACTTGCCTCGTCTGGGAATCGAACCGACTTAAATGTAAAAAAAAAAAAACATCCCTACTTTTATGATGCCAATCGAAAGAATGACCAAAAACTAATAACTCTTCTTAAATAACATAGTATTTTAAAAGAAACGAACAACGTAAAATGTTTGAGTCAAATTTCAAGAAAGTTATTGATTGCCGACGACGACGTTCGAAAAGTAGTGAATGTTTTCCTATTTGGATTGGTACGAATGGACCGATTAGATGGCCGGCCAGATCCCCGGACCTTACACCATTAGATTTCTTCTTTTGGGGATACGTGAAAGATATGCTATACAAAAAACGATACGAGAACGGGCGAGTTACAAACAGAATTGTGCCATATCATATCGAGTATTCACCATAAAATTATAAGAAAATCAACAGGCAGCGGACTCATTAAAAGATTGGCGATTTGCGTAAGACAAGAGGGATCACATTTTGAGCATTTAATTAATTAGTTTACAAAAAAAATACCCACTTAATTGACTACGGCAGTTTCATGTATGTTTTTAGTTTGATTAAAATGATTAATTTCACGCTGTTCCTTTCTTTTAAATATTTTATTTTAATACTATGTAACTTAAGAAGAGTTATTATTTTTTGGCCATTCTTTCGATTGGCATCATAAAAGTAGGGGTGCTTTTTTTTACATTTAAGTCGGTTCGATTCCCAGACGAGGCAAGTAATTTTTAGAAAATCTTTGAATGCAGAATTACTAACTTTTAAAAATAACATAATGTCTTCTTTCAGCAAAATACCCTATCTACGATATTTAAGGTACTTTCCCTTCATGTCCCATAATTTTGGGACGTCCTGTATATGACGGAGGAGGGTAGGTGTTTCTTTCGTTATTATCAGCGATATTTTAACCACTGTAGGTAGTGTTGGTTATTGCGCCTTAGAAAAATCGTTTGCAGTTTAGTTCACTTTATAATTTACTATCAAATTAATTACACTAGCAATTCACACACTGTAGGTACACGACACAACTATACGGAACGCGCGACAGTTTCTAAACGTCTTCACTGCTTGACTGCCACCGACGACTCTGCCTGCTAAGCCCCGGCTCCGGCCGGTACGAGCGTAATGTTGTAGACTGTCGAACGCCACTAGGCAGCGCTGGCGTCCCGATTAGTCAACTCAGTAACGTATTTCCGACATATATATTAGTAGGATAGGATAGGATTTTGAATTTTGATTAATTAAAGTATGCTGTTGATATTTATAACGATGTAAACTGCAGCCTATGACTTCATGATTTCATAGTCATAAACTGCATTCACACCATAATACGACATATAATAATTTTGAAGTCATAGACTGCCTCATTCGTCTAGTGGTCGCAAACACTACTGCTGAGCGTGAGGTCCTGGGTTTGATTCCCAGGTCGGGAAAAGTGTCATTGGATTTTTTCATCTTGAATTTCTCAGCAGCAGCCCGGAGTCTGGATTTGAGCCCGGTTGATGACAATAGGCTCGCCCGCTATTACATGGGACTTAAACATAGCTGGCGAAATGTGGGTGTACTAAGTAAGTACAGCTCTGCCTAGCCCTTGGTGAAACAAGGCGTGATGTTGTTATGTAAATCAGAATAAAAACAAAAATACAAAAGTAAAGAAAGAAAGAAAATAAATTTATTTGACACAGGTTAAGGCACACAGTTAAGTATACTTACAATACGCTGTTTTGTAGGCAGTTATGTACGGCTACACATCAAGCTATACATTTCTAGTTTATGCTGATCTCGTATTGCATAGGATTTCCGTACAATGCGAGGTCAGCTTATACTGGAAATATATAGCTTGATGTGTAGCCGTGTGTACCTACATACTTCAACAAAAAAAACCTTGATAAATGTTAACATACCTTAATACTTTTACATAATATTGGTAGGCACATACCCCTCTAACATTGACTAATAGTCATCTAGTTTCCCAAAACATATTTCACAACATTTTTCAACGGTATTTTTTCTCAAAGTATCAGAAAACAAAGGAAGAGCCTCTCTGTATTCTAAATTCAAAGTTTGTTAAAAAAATACACCGGGGAACGGACGGACGTGCGCCAATCTGCCAGTCAATGTAAAATGTACCTAGCGAATAACTCGTGATAGTTTAAAATAGGTGGAACAAGAAACTATGTGAAGCCGGATTTATTTTAGTCTAGGTATGCGTACTCAATGCTTGTGTCTTCACTGTATGAGAAGAGAAAGAGGGTTTGCCCTGCAAAAATCAATCTACACACACATGTGACAGTCGTTACGGGTTATCAGAAGCCCAAAAATCTGACAACCAGTCGTACCAAGGGGTATCGTATTACCCAGTTACTGGGTTGTGGAGGACAAATAGGCAGTCGCTCCATGTAAAATATTGGGATTCAGCTGCGTCTGATTAGACTGGAAGCCGACCCCAATATAGGCAGATTAATTGACAATGGTGCCGATTCTCTTGTCACAAATGCCTCTAAACTAAACTAAAAATCACCAAAATTTAGTTTATTCCTGTCAAACGACGATTTCCCATTCTGAAATAGACTAAAGTGACACAACTTAACTATATTTTAGTTTGACAGCACTAAGATGGCAACGAGATATTAGTTTAGTGAAAATAACATTTTTGCTATTCTGAATTTGACGTTTTTCACCTAAAATTTAGATTTTCTAACTAAATCTGACTATTTTTAATCGCGACTAAAAACGTGTGGAATAAAATTGGTTGTCATGAACTATAAATTCACACCAACACCTCGACTTCAAATGCAAAAACAGTACTGAATCTTTTTTTTTTCTTTTGCTTATATCTCGAAAACGGTGAGTCCAATCGCAAAAATAATGAAAATTTCGACCCCCTTTATAAAACCCTTAAACCCCTAACACTCTACATGTAGGTAATAATTTTTCTTATTTTCCATACAAAAAGTGAAAAATTCCATACAAAACACGATGAGGCTGCCCCCCCTGCGCGCCTCCGGCTCTAAAAAGATCACGTGGTTAGGTATCACGTGTGGAGTCGCGATTGTCAAATTCGATTTAGATGTGTCAAAATTATTTTTAAATTTAGAGAATTTATTTTGCAGAATAGCTTTAAGATTCTCATAGTCAAAAGTAAGGAATTTTAGTGATAGTTTAGTTAGTTTAGTTCGGTGTACAAGAGAATCGGCACCAATGTCGCCCATGAGCATGTGACCGCCAAGTCTATTCTTAAGTCATTAATATTTTTCATGTTTTTCAATTATTATTTTTGAGTTACATTTGCCATATCTCCGATTGTCTCGATTTGGATACTGTTTATTAAAAAAAAAAAAAAACAGTATTTATTTTAAAAAAACACAAGTGTAAGTCCATAAATAGGGAATTTTGAAAAAATAACAATATTAAAAAAAAAATGAGAACCCTGTTAAAGTTAATTTTTGAAAACTTTTCATGAATATTCAGAAAAATACGGGTGGTCACATGCCCACGGGCGGCGTTGTATTTTGCTGGTAATAACAATAATTATTGTGATGCATTATTTGTTATTCTTAAACGTATTGTTTTATGTATGTTTTACTTTAACTCAAAAATGCATGTAATGTGGTCATTATTTTGACAACCTTGTTTGAGCAGCCGGCCGCTATTTTGACGTTTCAACGTTTTAAAAAATCAAATGCAAAAAGATTTTATTTAAAACACAGCTGTTTGTATTTTGGGCACGCCACAATTGCGGCGATAAGACCCCTCCTTGAGGAGTGGCTAGAGAGGCGCCACGGCGTCCTCACCTTCCGCCTGACGCAGGTACTCACCGGACACGGCTGTTTCGGGAGGTACCTGTTCAGGATAAAGCGGGAGGAAACGCCCGGGTGTCGTCACTGTGTGGATCGCCCGGAGGACACGGTGGAGCATACGGTGGAGGTCTGCCCGGCTTGGGCAGGGCATCGCCGTGTCCTCGTGGAAGCGATTGGCGGCGGTGATCTCTCGCGTCCGGCCCTGATTCGGGCCATGCTACGGAGCGAGAGGAAATGGGAGGCCGTCACCTCTTTCTGCGAAGCAGTAATGCTCGCGAAGGAGAAGACGGAGCGCGTGAGGGAGAGGCAAATTTCGCGCCCTCGCGCCCCTAACCGCCGCAGGAGGAGACGCCCTGGGCGTCGGGAATCACAGGAAGATTTCCGGCCACCGTAGGCGCGGGCTTGCGGACGGTGAGCAATGGGTAGCTCGCCGTCCGATAAGGACCAAGCCCGGGTCGAAGGCGCGTTGTGTTCCACGCGCGCCTCAAAGAGATGTCAGCAGAATTGACGGGGTCCGCTAGGGCCAATGCCTGCCGGGGCTGCGAATATGGGCCGATAAGGATATCGTGGCCCCCCGGCAACATGGCAACGGAAGGAACACGGGTGGGTTTTAGTCAGTAAGAGTCTGACACGCCCTCCCGCTCCACCCAGAGCGGGAGAAGTTATTTGATAATTTCCCACCCAAAAAAAAAAAAATAAAGCTGTTTGTATTTATAGAGATAGGTACAAAAAGATTTTATTCCATATTTGGCTATATAGTTCCAATTACCATTGTTAAAAAAAAAAACAAGGAAGTAACAAAAGCGCGGTTCAGCGAAAATTTTATTTTTATTTAGTGACTTTTTTGCGTAATAGATGAAGAAATAATACAGCAGTCAAACACCGCATTAAAATTATCGCAAACTATTAGTAATATCAAACCGGGAAAGTCGGTGTTGAATTTTAGTAACTGTACTTTTCATAATTGTCATTTTAATTAAATTTCTAGTTAATTAATATATATTTTATTGAAATTACTTGCTGGTTTTATTTAGATTAGGTACTTGCATTTTTGAGTAAAGCACTATACAAGCCTTGGCCCACCATGACTGCTTCGCTGGTCACGCTATGATTGCCTCGAGCAAGCCTAGCTACGCTCTAGGCCTTCCAGCTTGGCCATCATTGCAGCCCTTGCTGTCCTCGCTGTAAAGGGCTCGACCTACGGCCTCGGCCTTTATCTCAGCTCGTCCATCAAGTGCTGCACGCTGACCGCGCTATGTTGGTCTGGAGCTGCGCTACGCTGCGCTGTCGGCCATCATTAGTGCGACCAGCAAAATAGTCATTATAGACCGCGGCAGTAATGTACTATTAAAAAATCAAATGCAAAAAGATTTTATTTAAAACACAGCTGTTTGTATCTATAGAGATAGGTACAAAAAGATTTTATTCCATATTTGGCTGTATAGTTCCAACTAGCATTGTAAAAAAAAAAAAAACAAAGAAGTAACAAAAGCGCGGTTCAGCGAAAATTTTTATTTTTATTTAGTGACTTTTTTGATAAAAATGAGCTCTTAAAAAAATTCATCCGATTCAATAAGGAAAAATATAAGCTTGCATATGAAAAATTTGTGCAGTGGAAAATCAGTAGGAAATCTAAATCTTTATCCGAAAATGTTTTTCTTGCGTATTTCAATGATCTTTCCAACAAAATGAAGGTACTTGCATTTTTGAGTAAAGCACTATACAAGCCTTGGCCCACTATGACTGCTTCGCTGGTCACGCTATGATTGCCTCGAGCTAGCCTATCTACGCTCCAGGCCTTCCAGCTTGGCCATCATTGCAGCCCTTGCTGTCCTCGCTGTAAAGGCCTCGACCTACGGCCTCGGCCTTTATCTCAGCTCGTCCATCAAGTGCTGCACGCTGACCGCGCTGTGTCGGCCTGGAGCTGCGCTACGCTGCGCTGTCGGCCATCATCAGCGCGACCAGCAAAGTAGTCATTATAGACCGCGGCAGTAATGTACTATAGCTGTAACTTTTTTTAACGATTTGAGGCTGACTGTCATAAAAACAAATGACAGTTATGAATAGAGCTTTTTAAAGACATAAATTCGGTTGTTAACCTAAGCGTATGTTGAGACGCAGGTGACGCAGGTCCACGCAGCGCAGGGGAGAGCAGATTTTGTAATGCATGAACGTACTGATAGCTGCGTACGCTGCGGCGCAGGCACGTATGACGCAGACATGTGTCTGTCCTGCTCTGTGTCTAGTGTAGTGCCGGCACAGATTACTGCGCGATGCGTGCAGTTCGTCACTTGTTTTTTACCACCGATGTTTCAATGACAGATTGTTTGTACTAGCTATGATGCGAACATGTCTGTGTAGCATGCGCTCGCGGCCTATGTCTGCCTCGCCTGCCCTACTCTGCAAAATCTGTACTGTGCTGTGATGCGTCATCTGCGTTTCAGGATACGGTTAGCCTTATTGGTTAGTGGGGACATCCTATCGCATCATCTTTTGGAAATAAATTTTATCCTATTTTTTTTTTGTGTCGATATCCACTAAATGGATTTCTAAAATCCAACTAGACGATTATGTCATAAAATGCGGTTGAAAATTATTGTTGGCAATACCGAACTTGCGACCAATCCGTGTGTCTAACAAGCGTGATGTGGAAAATTTTCTTTCAAGATCATTTTCTATCTTGCATCTGTGTACAAGAAAGTCTCTGTACAATATAAGGAGCTATCTTCTGAGAAATAATCAATAAATAAATAAGCTCCTCTTTTTGTGTTAAATATAAAACTGCATTGTATCCTTCACTTTCTCCTTTAACGCTATGCCTGGTTGGCTAAGAAAACTTACCTTGTTTTCCTCAGTGTGACGCTAGCATCCAGTTTATTCTGAAAAATTATGTTCATAACAACAGAAGAAACACATTAAAGATCTGCAAACTTACTGAGGTTATTTGGATGAATATTTTTTCGACACAACTCCTGAAGTTGGTAACCAATAGTTTTATTTTTATTTTGTTGTTGGATCTCTAACATAATCACGATATTTATGCCTGTGGATATTATTAGCTTAAACATTTAACTGTGTCTGACAATGATCGTGTAAAGTTAAGGCTTGTGCAGACCAGCGCGACACGCGACGCGACACAAAGGCACCGCTCGTCGCGCGACGAGCGGTGCTTTTGTGTCGCGTCGCGTGTCGCGCTGGTCTGAACAAGCCTTTACTTTTATCAAGCAGCAAAATCGTAACGGTTAGGACGGGTGGACCCCGCCCATTGCCCTTTTGATGTGAACCTGGCATAAACATGGCAGCATAAATCAAAAACATTTACGGCCACATTAACACAATTTTTTTTTATATTTTTTATTTTTTTACTAAGCAGTTCCTCTAAAAGCAATTCATTTTCTGAATTCTCAGTAATTCCTATATGGTGACACATATTTTACCTGAATCATATTCATAATCAGAATCATAATTGGTGTAAATATTGCCGCATGAAAAAAATGAACCGTAATTTCACCGGATAATTTTTCTTTACAGTTTTTATTAATCAAATGAGATGTTTATTTTTCATTTCTACAGTTTAAATGTTATTTCATTAAAATACAAAACAGTCAAACAGATAAATAGCGTAATATGAATTGATCGCAGATAATATTATGAATTGTCAGTTTGTATGATTCATATAATATTTTCATATTATGATTCTGACAAAGCGGCCGTTTTAAGTCCCCAGTTTATTCATCATCTGACTAACCTTTTCCCGACTATATTTGGGTCGGCTGCCAGTCTCACTGGAAGCAGCTGAATACTCGTTATGATTTGAAGATTTTACATGGAGCTACTGTCTGTCTGACCTCCACGATCTAGTTACTGGATAGCACGATATCCTTGGTAAGACTTTCGGGCTTCTAACTACTCGTAACGACTGTGAATGGTCGATGAATGTCTCAGTTTTTTGTGATATCAAAATATATCTACATGGTGCAACTTACATTTGTTTTTGTCATTCATATTTCAATTATTATTGAGGGTTGTATTTTGTGACAGATTTCAACCCGACTTTTGGAATTTGTGGTGAGATATCGACCTCTTAACTTTTATCAATATGTGAACGAATTTCGTTGCACAGTTATACTCTCTGCATACTTGGCGAATGAAAGCTAGATCGAAAAAAGTGTAACATTTTGACCGTCACGACATTTACATTATTGTGTCGTGTTGTGTCGTAACGCGGGATACACCAATCAAACGAATTTGTTCAGGATTACTTTAAATCACAACGAGTTTTGATTGACTAACACTGCGTCCGAAGGCGTCTCGACACGACACAACACAGTAATATAAATCCGGCGTACCTGTACTCTAATTACGTAATGCACGATCAATCACAATTTGTTTCGATTTGAAACAGATTGCTAATCTATTGCTTCATAACTTGAAAAAATAATCTGCTCAACAACGTAAATAACGCAATGAATGTTGACTGTCAAAATGAAACAAATCTGTCATAATCCTTTACGAAAATAAGTTACGCAATTACGGGTATGCTACGACATCTCTCGACTGTTTTTTAGGGTTCCGTACCTCAAAAGGAAAAAACGGAACCCTTATAGGATCACTCGTGTGTCTGTCTGTCTGTCTGTCTGTCTGTCTGTCTGTCTGTCTGTCTGTCTGTCTGTCCGTCTGTCACAGCCAATTTACTCCGAATCTAATGAACCGATTAAGTTGAAATTTGGTACACATATGTATTTCTGTGACCCAAACACGAATAAGTAACGTAAATAAATTAATTTTGAATATAGGGGTCACTTTTGGGGCGCAAACAAGAAAATTAAAAAAAAAAGTTTTGCTAACAGTACCGTGTGACATATCAAATGAAAGGGCTTGTTGCGAGAATCTAAAATATATTTTTTATATAATTTTAAAATAAATACTTTTAAAGATATTTAATAAATTCAATGAAAATTGACCATTCCCCCCCCCTTATCTCCGAAACTACTGGACCGAAAAATTTGAAAAAAATACATAGTATGGCTCTTTACTCATAGATTACAGGAAAACCTATAAGAAGTCTATGGTCTTAAAATAACATGGTAAATCTCTCAATATTGTGCATAAAAACTTACATTTCGTCGCTCGGCATCCAATAGGCTAGCTACTATAATATCATAATATCAAAAGTGTTTGACCGTCTGCTTAATACACAAATAAATAAAACTGTAAGTGTTCATGACAACCAATTCTGGTTTCGGCGTGTTTGTCATCAGAAAGTGCAGTGTTGTGTCTTAAGCATACTATCACATACTTACTATACACAGCGTGGGACGCCGATTTATGCTAGCTTCCTCGATTTATTCAAGGCTTCTTTCTGATCTGGTTGCATATGACGTATTGTGGAGAAAGATGGAGAAGGATAGGTTGCCAACGGAGCTTATAAACATTTTTAAATAGTGGTATAGTAACCAGATTAATAGTGTACGATGGGCTGGAACTTTTTCCAGGCCATACAGGTTGGAATGCGGGGTGAGGCAGGATTGGCGAGCTCAGCAGCACCAGAGTGGGTTGCTATTTAGATGGTATTTGTGTAAATAATATTAGCTATGCAGATGATATGGTGCTTTTGAGCGCGTCAATCTGTGGTCTCAGAAAGTAATTGGTCGCCAAATGTGACCAGTATGCCAAAACACATGGTTTGATGTATAACTCCAATAAGTCGGAGATCATAGTTTTTGAGGCTGGGGGTAGACCGGGTTATGTATCACCTGTATTACTCAATGGGACTCCACTACAAAGAGTATTTACGTTTAAATATCTTCGTCATAATATTGACCCCTGACCTCAATGACGGACTCGATATTGAGCGAATCGCGTTGAATCCAAGAGCGTTGTCGGTAAGAGCAAACATGCTGGCTCGCAGGTTTGTACGCTGCTCACTTAAAAAGTCAAAATTACTCTGTTTCGAGCTTATTGTACAACGTTTTACACGTGCAGCCTGTGGGCTAGATATATCCAAAGGTGCAACGCCCTTCGTGTCCAATACAACAACGCTTTCAGGGTATTGGTGGGGCTGCCCCGTTTTTGTAGCGCATCGGGAATGTTCGCGGACGCACATACTCGTATTAATTGCTTTTACGCAACGATGCGAATGAGTGCATCCCTGGTGCGCAGAGTACGGGCCAGCTCCAACAATATCCTAAAAAAGATTGCTAGCAGGCTGGATTGCATGTACATCAATCACTGCAGTGCCATCTCCCATGGGGTGAAATAAATTTAAACTAGATTACGTGGGGTACTCAGACAGTTTTGTGATACTAGAAAAAAATATACTACAACAGGTTATAATTTTTTTTATTATATCTTTTCAAAGAACTCTCCATTTACGTTTATACACAGTTTTATACGTCTAAACCAATTTTTATAACACATCTTCCAGTCCGCATCAGACACCTCTCCAATCTCCTTCTCAAATGCAGCCAGTGCATCTTCAGGTGATGAAAACTGTTTTCCTTTGAGTTGATTTATTTTGGGGAACAAGAAAAAGTCGCACGGAGCCAAATCGGGACTGTAAGGAGGATGACCGGTGTGCTGTCCAGAAAGTCCCTTGTTTTGAGCGCCGAGTGAGCCAGCGCGTTGTCGTGGTGAAGCAGTAGCCCACGGAGGCCAGTGTTTGGTCGCTTGCTGCTTGCAGTAGTAAAAACTTCTGGCAAACATTTGGTAACATACCATTCAGCATTGATGCTGCTTTGATCTCGTCAGGGTACTGATACCAGATAACCCGGCAAAGAAAAAAAACTTGCGATCTAAATTTTGCCTGCACTTCTGGCTCGCTTCACTTTGGTAGGCGTTGGTTCATTTCGAAACAGCCACACGGTTTACTGACGCTTAATTTCTGGATCATATTGATAAATCCAAGATTCATCACCCGTAATGATATCTTAAACGCGCCGAGACGAGCCTGCTACAAATTTTGCTATCATGTCTCGGCACCATTCTACCCGAACCTCCTTCTGAGCCTGCGTTAGATTTTGCGGTACCAGCGTGAAACTATCTTCCATAACCGAAGATGCCTGTGTAGAATTTCATGCACACTTCCCGATCCAATCGGCAGTATAAATGCTGGACCTCTTCATATGTAATTCGCCTATTCTCTTGAATTAAATTTTTCACAGCCAGCACGTTTTGTTATGTAACAACTGTCATAGGGCGCCACTTCTTTCTTTGTCCGCCAAAATTACTCGACCACCCATAAATTCGGTAACCCAGCGGAAAACAGTCGCTTTAGAAGGGTTTTTTTCTATGAACACCATTCGAAGTCTTTCAAACGATTCTTCTGGTTTTAGTCGACATTTGAAATCGTACAAAATCATCGCGCGAAAATGTTCTCGTTGTAAATCCAAGTTTTCAGTAAGACAGAGTATTTTGATTTTGCTCGTAAAAAAATGTGGAGGGAATTTCGAATTCGGAATGTTATGTTTTTTTGTAATAAATATCTAGTCATAGTTTTAATTGAAATCAAAACCAGCCAGTATGCCATAGACAAAAACTGTTAGTCGCAAAACTTTCTGAGTGACCTGGTAAAATAAGCTAACATAGTTCATAAGTTTACAAACACAATGAGTCCTTGTTACTTGAATAAAGAAAAATATCTGGATGTCCATTTTTTTTTGAACGACGTTATCTATAGATGAAACCTAGCTGGATCGATTGATCACTCCCGAAACCCCCTGCATACTAAATTTAATAAAATTTCTTGGAGCCGTTTCCGAGATTCAGATTATATATAGGTACATAAATACAAGAATTGCTCGTTTAAAGGTATTAGATTTAGATTATTATTATATTAGTACCGCGAATGTGAAATTTTTAACGAAAATCAGATTTTTGTTTTATTTCATTCTACACATTTTATAAGTGATCCTGCAATTTAAAAAAAAGTAAAAATGTCACATTCGCGGTATTGGATGCCGAGCGACGATTTGCAGTTGGGATGTATGGGAGAACATGTTTTTCAACTACAATGTTAAGTTTGTTCTTGGGATAAATAAATTCATCTCAACTACGGAACCCTTCATTGTGCGTAGTCCGACACGCACTTGGCCGGTTTTTTTATGTTACGCATACTCGTAAAATATTGATAAATAAAACAACAAACCCATTTTATGACGACACTGCTTTAGTGCATTTTATTAATTACATCATTATTACGCGTCAGACAACGCAAATATAACAATAAATTCAAAACAATGCTTTAATTTTCTATACAACTACATTTTAAAAATTGTGTATATTTATATCACATAGTGTATGTTTTTGATTTTATACTCATTACTATTCGAATTTTTTGAATTATTTTATTTTATTTTTTTACCTCGTTAGTTATATTTTTGTGTTATATAATTTGTTTCAGGTACCTACGATCTATATGACTGAAATAAGGGAAAATAAGATCTACTTCAAAATGGAAAAAATAAAAATTATGAAAATGGTAAACATTTTAGTTTTCCTCAAGTTTTCACATTTTAACAGTGCTTAACATTTCAAAGACTTTGAATGATTTAAAGGGTACCAAATACTTAATGAACGCTGTCGAAGTTTGAGAATTCGCAACGGATTCATTAACAATTACGCCTTTACAGATGTCGAAAGAAATTTGTACTATGCTGGTAATTAAACTAAAACTCTGTCTGTCTTAACTAGAAATGTCGAAGCCTGACAAGAACCAGCTACGCGACAATCTTTTAAAAAATGGATGTGGATTGCATTTCATAATTTCATAAATATGTATATTTTTTTAATTTACCATTTATTTATATATTATTTTGTAGTTCATACTACAGCATAATTTAATTTCGTGACCATGCAGAATTTTTTCCCTTTTTTAACCGACTCCTAAAAGGGAGGAGGGTTTTTTTGAGAGTTCACTGACTTTCTGAAACGCGAGCCGCACCCACCTTATTTACCTTTCTACCCGTAAACTGGTTCCGACAGAGGTATATCATAAAGAAACCCTTATGTTAAACACGTACAATTCCAGTTCATTTTGAAAAACATGGCATTGCGTTCAGCTTTGAATGAAATAATATTTTTAAAACTCAATGTTTTTCAAAACTACGTTTACAAATTAAACTGATGTAACATTCTAAATGGGTAGTGGATACTAAGAAAAAATATAATATTACAAGAACACTAATCACCTGAACAATTAGCTCCACTTAACCAGAATGATATGAGAAAACATTCGTAACATGTATTGTCGTTTTTATTATTATAATAAATTCTTAATACTAATGTATAAACTATTACTAAATGTTTTGTGTTAGTCTATTGATATTTGTATTGTTTTGAATAAACAATTATTCAAAGTTTATCCTTAATTACGAATAATTGAATGTACTCGACAAGCGGTGAAGCGTTATGTGATAGAGGCTTTTGTAAATAGATGGGGGAGGGGGGAGGGGGGAGCTGTGGTTATCGTAAGTCACAATTCATGTTAGGGATGGATAGAGGATTCTAAGAGCGTGTTATGACGTCACTAGTTCAGGAAAACTCGATAACGCGATGATCTTATAATAATTTGAGGGCTCGTATTGAGTCCTTGTTCCGAACGAAGGAAAAATTAAATATTGAGTAGGTATAGGTAGATATAGCTTTCTTGATAGACTAGCTGAACCTCTCGGTAGAAATAAGAGATCAACAGCCTTTAAAAATATACGAACACGTTTACCAGCCATTAAGTTTGTCACTACTAGGTGATGTCTCAACACGCGCACTCCGGAAATAGAACAGCTTAAAGGATAAGCCCGTAGGGACTGAGGCAGCACATTCTGCCAATGAAGCTTTAGATAAGGTTTCATAACATATTTCAGCGTCTGGTAAATATAGCTAAGAATGTAGGTATGAATGTGCATGAAATGAGGTAGAAAAAGCGTAAAGGAATTTTATTCAAGAAGTTATAGACGACACTTGGATGGGAACCGCACATTTTTATTATTGCGGAATTTGAGAAGCACAATTTTATAGCGTTGTCGATACACCCAATGTTATGATAATAAATTTTGATACAGCAAACAGCGTTTTACATACCTATTCAGAACATTCAGAAACATTTAGGCATCCATTTCAATCCTCACAATATTCCCATTATAGTAGCAAAGACTAAAACTAGAAAATAAACATTAGCATTATCAAGTTGTAATTAATTATTCCATACAAAATCCAGCAAGCGAAACGTATAACTAATTAATACTCTAATATTATTAACCATTTACCTATAATTCAGTCACATTCATCTTAAACAAGCACTTGCATATATTTGCTCTGAAAATTGAACACTTTACATAACAAATTATTTACTCGCATGATTACATAAACTCTGTGAGGCTTAACCAAGAATTTCGTTAATGGTTTTTGCAGTAAAAACAACGGAATTTTATTAGGCCATTTGAAAGTGTCTAAATTAGTCGATAAAAGTAAACAAAACAAATTGTCATGTCGGTTTTACATCTAACGGATATCCCAAGTATTCGTTCAGTGTGTTAGTGACATTCGATTAAGCGAATCTTTACCGCGTGTATCATTGATGCGGATAAAACCTCTTTTATTTAATGTTACCTCTGTTCAGTTTCCCTAATATTTATGTTTTGTTACCTACATATTCGCAGCGTAGTCCCCTGTTGTCAGGCTCCGTAATATGGCCCCTAAATCCGTCACTGCGAGGATAACGCTATTGAAATCCCCAAAATAATTGATTCAACATAGTTTGCGCGATGCGGTAGCGAGCATTTCAATGAAATATCAAAAAATAGTTCTCACTACTCATTCCTAACACTGCCACTATTTTTTATTATATTTCAATATACAGACACGGCCCCTATACATTTATTATTATATAGTTTGCGTTACAGCTCTATGTATATATCTATTTCTCCGTAAAGTGCAATCGAAAGAGGTTAATTCTGATATTAGTACCCATGATACAGACCAACTCATTTACATCCACTTGATTCCCGTGTTCCACCATCTTAGTCTTTATAACAAGAATTTATTAAAAACTCGACTAATTGGTAAAAAATGTCTACATTTCGACACCTACATTCTCATAAGGCTTCTTCGTAATAAACTCCTACGTTGATCTGAAACAAGGGAAATGTTCATTGAGTTACATCTAAAAGTGGATCGTGAGCGAAATCGCTAACTCTTGGAACTGAGAATATTTTAGAAGTTAGGTACGTTAAATTTTAATGCTCTCTCAGATTTTTTGTGGAAGGGTTCAATGTTTTCAAGGGTTGAGATAGTGAACTAATGTTTTGTTAACGTTAATAACACATTCAAGATGTAAAGGCTAAGGCTCCGCGCAAACGGGCCACCGACCACAGCTACCAGCGGCTGGCGACAAGCTGTTTACATGATTTTTAACACGTTTTGTATGGAATCGCCGCACACGTGTAGCGAGTGGCGTCCACTCGCGACTCAGTGTCCGCGACACGCCACCGGTGGCGGCCACTCGCGACTCGGTGTCTGCGACATGTCACCGGTGGCGGCCACTCGCGACTCGGTGTCCGCGACATGCCACCGGTGGCGGCCACTCGCTACTTCGCTCGCTTCGCTTTGTATTCGTTACAAATTGTAGCGGCCACCAACTACTAGTGGCGGCCACAGACCACTCGTGATGACAGCCACAGACTACCTTCGTTTGCGTGGTACCAAGGACGTGGCGCGCGACAGCCACCGGTGGCCGTTTGCGCGGAGTCTAAGCTACTAAGCTGACAAAGGAAACAAAACAAAAGATACTCACATATTATATCAGTGCTTATACTACACCACATGAACAGGACAGCTGCCCTTAGCTCTAATGTTGTCTAGCGGCGGCGCGATCACCACATACGTGTCTCGACTGGCAAGAGGAACCTCATCGTCATCCCCCGCGAACAGTGGGGGCGGGGGGATAACGTCATCATCCACTTCATCCTCCGTCACCTCCGAGCGCTTGCTCCGTCCCGGCATGTAGTTCATGACACACGTGACAGCGATCAGGAACAGGAAGAATATGAACACCACATCGAACATGATTAGAAAGTTTAGCATTACAAGTTGCATGACACTGACTAACTCCCCTCACATTCTGCGCGCGATAAACTGAGAGGCACTGCTATGCTCATCTTATAGCATTGTTGTGTTTTGATATCTGGAACAAACGAAACGCAGTATTAAAAACAGACACTCGAAAATCACATTTTGAAGCATCTGATCTAGCCTTTTCCCAACTATGTTGGGTTGGCTTCCAGTCTAACAAGCTGCAACTGAATACCAGTGTTTTACATGGAGCGATTGCCTATCAGAGTTCCACAACTCAGTTACTGCGTAATACACAGAATAGAAAAAGGGTAACACGATATCCCTTAGCCTCCCAAGGGATATAAACCACCAGCCAGCGAGGGCTGTTTGGTGGTTTTACTCTCGTTTTAGAGCAGTCGGTAAACACACAAAGATATTTAAAACAACTTGTTGAAAATCGACTGGAATAGGTTGACTAAACTTCTCGATGTCAATCGACTTTGCAATTCATCAATGTCTGTTCCGATTTTCAGCGACTTCTCCGTCGAGTCGAAATGTCTTTTATTCGAATTGGGTTCGATGATTGCAAAGTATAAGACTTTTTATAAATTATGTGTCAATTGTTGAAGATACGGTACCTCAGGAACATTACTTATTACACGTTAATTGGCCTAAAATATCTTCCCTTCCAAATTCGATAAAAACATCGTTAGCAATAACCATACCCATCCTTAGAAAAGGTTTTGGGTAACTGCGTCGGATCGGAAATATAAACGAATGTAAAACCAGACAAATTAACAAATAAATATCTTTTTCCCAATTCCATAATATGCTTTTTCCAAGACTTACTGAGAAAAATGATCCGTGAAACATCGAGTTTTCCCCTCGGAAAACTCTCGTGCGGTTCCGTTACATTGTTTTTACGCACAGTTTAATCTGGCTTTAAAACGTTACAAAAAGAATTGACTGCTACCTGTGATACGGATTTTAATACGGAATACGGATCTCACTTCCCGGACGCCGCAAAGCTCTTCATTTTAAAAACCATACATTTTAATTGAGTGCCTTTACGATTACCGGCCCAAGTAACGTAAATAAATATTTATTTGTTTCACATTTGCATGTTAACGGAACGAATAAATTGGGTGGAGCAGGATTCATTCCCTTTGTTCACGTAATAGCCGTAACTTTGAGATTTATGTACTGAACCTTTCATTGACAGTATCTTATATGTTTTGTTACTGAAACGTCGGTTCGTATCACGCCTCGTGTCGATACGAAATATTTTGTGGAATTTATTGGTAGGCTCGAGGGAAAATATTTTGGATATAGGTAGTTTAGTGACCTCTACCTGAACATCAATTTCTTTTTAGTGTAGTATTTTTATAGATTTTTTCTACACTAATTTTAGTCTATAAAACAGAGTTCTGAAACTTCTATCTCTAAAGAAAACTGTTTCAAAATCGTATAACGATTTTAGACTACTTTTTAGGGACAGCGGACAGCGGAGGCTTGGGTTCCCCCAAGCCTCCGCTGTCCGCCCGTCCGTCTGTCTGTCAGCGGGCTGTATCTCATGAACCATAATAGGTAGACAGTTGAAATTTTCACGGGTTGTGTATTTCTTTTGCCGCTATAACATCAAATAATAAAATAAAATAAAGTTAAAAATGAAAGGTCCCCGTTTAATTTTTAACTTTATTTTATTTTTATACTACTTTTTAAACTTTATTTTATTTTTATACTACTATTTTTATAACTATATTTATTTTATTGTATTTTTACATACAAGAAACGTGTTTTTTTTTAGTATGGAACCCTTCGTGTGCGAGTCCTGTAGCGGTTACACCGCCATATACGAACTACGCATCATAGACATGACGTCACACAAATCCTGCATCGCGCAGTTAGAGTTTACCGAGCGATTGACATACATACAAGATTTTAACTTCAAATCGATGGGCAGTTGCCCGCCAGACACAACACGGAGGAGGATCCTCCCTTTTCTATGGTGGATGAGTGAACTTTACACCCTGTACCTTCATACCTCTAAAGTCCGACTCACACTTGACCAGTTTTATGAATTATCTTATAGGTCATCAGTACGAATAAAGCAATTTTACCTTTTTACATTTTTCGCTCTCATTTTCATTCTGAATCACATTTTTATCTCAACAGTCCTCCTTAAAGAGAATAAAAAAAGTGTTGTCAACAAAAAATACGTCGCGCTACGAAATGAATTCCATCCTTTATCATTGTTACTTTACTTGTAAAAAGTTCAAGGAAGTTTCGTACATTTGCGAAGCCGAAGGGAAAAGGGCAAATGTCTTGTCTTTTGTACAAGTTATCAATTTGATAAACATAAAAGACGTGAACTTTCTCGAGAACAAAATTTTTGGTTCGATGTCCTGAGAAGATACTTTGTAGTTAATTGATTCAGGCGTGGCCTTGCGGAAATAAATTATAAAATACAAAAGACGTGGATATATTTAGTAACCTGTTCCGCTTAGCTATTCCTAAAGAGCCATGAAAATCCCGTCGTGTTTTCACCTCTCAACGAGGCATCCTCAGAATGACTCGTTGAGAGATGAAACACATTTCGATTTCGTGTTTAGGTTACTAAATATATCCACGTCTATTGTTTAAGATAATTTGTTACATTTTGTAAGTATGTGTAGGTAGTTTCTGTAAGTATAAACATTGAGGTGACGAGCTGTTTTTAGAAGCCATTTCCAATCTTAGTTCAAAAATTGAAAGTGTAGTGACGTAAGAATTGAGGCTTATTTCTAATTACCGAAGTTGCCCGCGACTTCCTCTGCGTGTATCTCTTCTATCATCAATTTTAATAAAAACTAGCTGCTGCTCGCGGCTTCGCCCATGTCGACCCTTATTATTTTTCTAAAATAAAACTAACCTAAGTTACTCCTTAGAACATCTGCCAGTGAAAGTCCCGTCAAAATCAGTCCAGACATTTCAGAAATTAGGACAAACAAAAAAATTAAAACCGGTTTTTGTGTTATAAGTAGGTACCGTATAAACTTTCATTTGTATTTAGTAAAACGCTGTTATTTTGACATTAAAATCACACACTTCATTTTTATTTTATTGTATAGAAGATAACCAGGATGAAAAGTAGCCTATATCCTCCGGTTTCCAGGCACCTATCTGTCAAATTTCATGACCATCGGTTCAGTGGTTTAGGAATTAAAAGATCACAGACAGACAGACAGACAGCCAGAGAAATGTGAAAATAATTCACATTTTCTCAAACATGCTTGGAAATTCGAGCATTATAATGACAACTTTGTTCGAGATAAATATAAATTATTGTACTGGTCAAATAAATGCGAGCAGCAGCTGGCAATAATGGACTCACGTATTTGACGATCGGTTCAGTGGTTTAGGATTTAAAAAATCACAGACAGACAGACAGCCAGATAAATGTGAAAGTAATTCACATTTTCTCAAACATGCTTGGAAATTCAAGCATTATAATGACAACTTTGTTCTAGATAAATATAAATTAAGTACTGTACTGGTCAAATAAATGCGAGCAGTGGCCGGCAACAATGGACTCACGTATGTGTGCCTCGGCTTCGCTTAGGCCTACATTTTCACTTTCATCAATCAATGCGTCTTTTGCAGGCCACGGAAGTAAAGAAAGAAAGAAAGAAAAAAACATTTATTTTGACACAGTTCGTGAAACACAAAATACACATAAATTGAAAAAAAAAAAAAATATTTTAACAATAGTGTGTGCTTCACGGCTGCGCCAAAAAAGGTTCATTTCAGCATTAATGCCAGACAGATGCTGTCTGACGCTGGTTTTCTAATGAACCCTTAAAAGGACAACTGACGGGAAGTACAAACAGTTTCAACATACCTAGTACATAATTTGTATACTTAATAAAACTAAATAAATAAATAAGCACGTAATCAAATATAATACAAAAAACAACAAGAACTGTCCCAGCAAAGGACGGAAAATCACTGAGCGTGCGCAACCACCCGCATACCCAATATTTATTTTGTTTGATAGATCTATACAACAGGTTTATTTTTTTCTAGCTGCCTTGTTCCCGTATTATTTATAACAAACTTTTGTTTTCAGTATGGGCCATTTAGTAGAATATGTCACTAATCAATTGGGCACATTATTTCGTTATTCATTACATTGTTGAATCAATGTTTGCCAAACATTCTTCATCTTTTTAACGGCTGCTGAGTCGTCATTGTGAAAGGTTTGTAATTACATTACCGATTGAATGATGTAACAAGTCCATTCAGCTGTTAGTTCCATCAAATATTTATGTGTATTCATTAAAATATTAAAATTTTAAAGCAATACTCAAGGACCTCATTATTTTTAAAGTGGCTGGAGCAATCTATGAAATTCGTCGGTAACATTCCTTGGGTCCGTTTCTCCGCTCAACTAATATCCGCTAAAATCGTTTAACTAAAACAATGGACTTGGAACTCAGTCCTACTTTTATGCCGCCATCTTAGGAGTTTCTTGGATATTAAATTTGATTTCTATAATTCAGAAATCTTGTTGATTTAAGCGTTGGATCTACGGTTCGTACTGACAATTTAATTTGTGGGTTTGGTAAATCTGTTTAATGGCCTAGAGCGAACAGCTAACTAATTTATGCGTGACCCTGGAGATTTGTTGATCACGAGAATTTTGCTATCGCATTTTTGGACCTTTCTCATATTTTAGATCCTCGTTCACTCTTGTTATTTTGACTTTAACTTGTTATTATCGTATAATACAGCCTACCTAAATAGTTTTTGATCAAAAAAACTTCTGGCATACATTTGGTAACATACCATTCAGCATTAATGCTCCTTTGATCTTGTAAGGGTACTGACACCAGATAACCCGTCAAAGAAAAAAATTGTTTGTCTGTAAAGTCAGTTTACAGACGATAATTTTGATGTGATAACGTCACAAGCCGAACGCTTAGGCCGATCGTGCCTCTCTATCGCTTGTTCCGCGCTCTTGCTTGTACGCTCGGCTCAGGCGGAAGTGACACGTTTTCGTACGTGCAGCCGGCGTTCATCGATGTATAAGACGTTATCACATCAAAAATGTTTTTAGTAAGGAACTATAGTTTCTTCATTTATTCCTGTTCCACAAACTGCAACTTAAAATATTAATGCCTAATTGAAGAGAGCAGTGTTGGTCCAGTGGTAACGTCCGTGACTTACGAATTGTAGGTCGTAGGTTGGAACCCAGACACGCGCTTTCCTTTGTGTAAATGATTTCGTCAGTACTGCTTTCAAAAACGGTGAAGGAAAACACCCTGAGGAAATCGACATGGCCTAGAACCAAAAATTCGAAGACATTTCAGACCAACCCGCACTGGGCCCGCGTGGTAGATTACAGCCCACTCCCTCTCACCGAGAGGAGGCCTGTGTCCCAGCAGTGGGAACATTATAGGCTGACTATTATAATTTTTTCATTCTGCCTAGCTTTTTCCAACTATGTTGGGGTCGGCTTCCAGTCTAACTGGATGCAGCTGAATACCAGTATTTTACATGGAGCGACTGCCTGTCTGACCTCCACAACCCAGTACTTGGGTAATACGATACCTCTTGGTAAGTCTGGTTGTCAGAATTTCAGGCTTCTGACGACACGTAACGACTGTCAAAGATCCGCGAATGACAGCCGAGACCAACGGCTTAACGTGCTTTCCGAGGCACGGAGGAATTTCGGTATGTAAAGATGGTCACCCATCCACGGACCAACCCCGGCAAGCGTAGCTTAACCAGATGGATTGACTCGTGCGGTTGTTATTACTTAGCCACGAGCTCCTCAAAGTAAGATGTTTATAAAGCTAGAAAAAAGGTAAAAATAAATACAATTCACTATTTTCAATTTCAAATGTCTTATAACTACTTGATACTATTCCTACAATCCAATAATATTCAAAACAGGCGAATGGCTCGAAAAATAACAAAAAACCCAAATCACACCTACATTACACATTCGCCATCTTTCTTGAAGGAAAGCTCTTTTCTGAAAGAAAATAGAAATGCCTACAAAATACTTGAATGAAAGCAGAACTGCCTACACATCCAATTTTAGCAAAGAGAAAACATTCGTGTCCGTTTTCTTGCTAAACTGATAAGCGAGCAACAGGTTTCGAAATACCTAGTGTAAATTAATATGGTCAATATTATCGATTTTCAACAATGTAGGTGTGGATTTCCAGTTTATTGACTGAAAACCAGCGCTGTTGACATTAGGTTCGTCCGAATTCACAGCTTTTCGATGCGACGCACAGTTCAATTTTTCTGGTTATTTGTTACAAAAGCAGCTAACTCTGCAATCGGCATTTTATTTTTGTTATGTTTTGTTGTCATTTGCCAATGTTGCAACAGTAATTACGCAATATTGTCTTTGGTCCGTGGCCTTGACATCAACCAATGAACCAGTGTTATATTTAAGCTATGTACAACAATGTCAAACTTTTTTGGTGGTGGATCATGTCCCGCACCCTCCCACAGAGAGGAAGCTTGTGTCCCAGCAGTGGAAACATTATAGGCTGATTGTTTTAAGCTTTATTTGAATAATAATAAATAAACATAAATGTTTATTTCAATTACAAAAGGCATTTAGACACAATAATATTGGAGATCACATTTTAAGCAAGGAATTGCTTGTGTTAGAAGACTCCACGCTTCCACTTATTGTTATTTTATGCAATTGAATGTAGACAATGTAAACATAAAGAAAAATGAAATTAATGGGTAACTTAAAATTATAAAAAAATTAAAGAGTGAATGATTTGCAAATGAATGAGCGTTATGCATAGAAAAGGGCCAAGTCGCGCGTTTACGTGTGATTATGTGTGAGTATGGGTGAGAGTGTGAAGAGTGAGAGTGTGAAGAGTGAGGATGTAGTGTGTGAGTTATAATAATCATATTTAGATAAGTGTAACCTATCCTTTAATATCAAACTATATTGGAGTCGGCTTCCAGTCTAACCGGATGCAGCTGAATACCAGTATTTTACATGGAGCGACTGCCTATTTGACCTCCACAACCCAGTAACTGGGTATTACGATACCCCTTGGTAAGACTGGTTGTCAGACTTTCGGGCTTCTGACGACCCGTAACGACTGTCAAAGATCCACGAATGACAGCCGGGACCAACGGCTTAACGTGCTTTTCGAGGCACGGAGGAGTCTCGGTATGTAAGAAATGGTCACCCATCCACGGACCAACCCCGGCAAGCATAGCTTAACCTGACAGATCGACCCAAGCGGCTGTTAGTACTTAGCCACGAGCTCAAATAATATCCTGCCCAATATTAAATACAAATACGAAAGTGTATTTGTTTATTAGGTATTTATGTGTTTGTTTGCCTATTACGCTACTGAATACTCATTAACCTTTCCTCCAATGAGTGTATAACATCATTTTAATGTTCCCGCCACTAAACCGTTTAAGCTCATTAATTCTAAAGTTCATAAGCGTAAGAGTACAGCGATTTACGTATTATCCCTTGTAAGGGTCTTAACGAAGTTACTGGCTAAAACATTAAACGTAAAACAGGTGGAAGGCCCGAATTATAAGGGTTTGCGGCTGTAAACTAAGTTAGCCGTAAGAAAATGTAGCGGTCAAGAGCTTTTGTCGGTTTCGATCCGGCCATTTAATTTGAAGCTGTAATAAAATAATTAAAGTCGAAGATCGTCTTGGGTTTTATGTTTAAGAAAGGCGAAGGGAAGGAGTGAGGGAGTATTACCAAGGGGTATTTTATTACTCAGTAACTGGATTGTGGAGGTCAGATAGGCATAATCAGTCTATGTTCCCACTGTTGGGACACAGGCCTCCTCTCGGTGAGAGGGAGTGAGCTGTGATCCACCACACGGGTTGGTAGATGTCACATGTCTTCGAATTTTCGGTTCTAGGACATGCTGGTTTCCTCACGATGTTTTCCTTCACCGTTTTGAGAGCAGTGGTGATGAAATAATTTATACAAAGAAAAGTGATTGTCAGGGTTCGAACCTACAACTCGTAAGTCACAGCCGTTACCACTGGGCTACCACTGCTCCTGCTCTCAGTCACCACTGGTCAGATAGGCACTCCATGTAAGATACTGGTATTCAGCGGCATTCGGTTAGACTGGAAGCCGACCCCAATAAAGTTGGGAAAAAGCTAAGCAGATGATGATTTAGGAAAGGTGAAAACTGCTTGAACAGTGCTTCTGGGAAACGCGAGGTCCAATTTTCAGTACAGGGTTTGTGTTATTGAGATTCCTAATTAGAACTTTACGAAGGTTTTATGTCCAGTTAAAGGTTGTTTATCCATGATGATATTAGACTTGAGTATGACTAGTGAAATGTGGGTGTACTTAACACCTTTGCTGTACCTTCAGGCACGTGGGTGATTTTCTGTTATATAAAATCAAAAAAAAAAGTTAATGTAATTTTGGACCTATACCTTATTTTATAATGTACCTATTTCGGCTACGGTGACCGTTTTTAGGGTTCCGCATCCGATGGGTTCCATACGGAATCCTATTAGTGTATTTCTATTGCCGCTATAACAATATAATCTATTGGACCTAAAATTTTTGAAAAAATCCATAGTATGGCTCTTTACTCATAGATTACAGTAAAACCTATAAAAAGTCTATGGTCTCAAAACAACATGGTAAATCTACGCTATAATGCAATAAACGCTTTTGACTTTGACTTTGAAAAAAAATCTCTCAATATTGTGCGTAAAAACTTATACTTTCAGTTAGAATGTATTGGAGAACATGTTTTTCAATTACAGTGTTCTTGGGATAAATAAATTCATCTCAACTACGGAACCTTTATTGTGCGTAGTCCGACATGCACTTGGCCGGTTTTTTCTATAGAGGATGAGCAAACTTTACACCCTGTTCCACATACCTCTAAAATACTTGTAATGTTGAATGTCATTATCTAATCCTTAAGTTACGTGAAACCCTTTCCAAAGTATTGAGAAAAGAACTAAATCTTCAAATACATTGTTGGACAAACTACGTAAATCAGGATTTACAAGGTTTAAAGGCTTTGAAGGACTAGATCCAGACCCAGATTTGTGGACGTGGGAGAAAGGTAAACACTCCTAGGAGTCGTAACTACAGGTAACTAACGCACCTTTGGCCTCTTCAAGATAAACTACTTTAGTCTTAAAGAAAAATAACTTCGACTCTTTATTATTACACAATGTAAATTGTTTTTGATCCCTGGCGCTGACATCAAGCCATAGATAAAATCGTATTTAATTGTGTTATCTATGGTCAAAATTGTCAAACTTATATTGCTTGAATATGAGGCTTTTGGCTATTTTGTATGTGTGTAATTTTATGTAATTTATTTTTTTGTAATGTTCGTTTTTTTTTGCAGAATTTAATTTTTTTTTCTTTTTTTTTACTTTTAAATCGAAGATAATTTGCTATCATGCAAGATCCTGAATCATTTAACTATCGATATTTCTGTTAACAAACACAAAATATCTTCGTAAGTTTTCTAAGTCTAAGTAAGTTTTAAGAAATAATTCCACTTTAGTGTTTATAATTTAACACTATTAAAGTTATTAAAAATACCTAAATAATATAATCCTATAAAATCATTGACAAGTGTCTACTAGGTACTTGAATCTTTTCAACCATTGTTAAACAAATCGGTTCATTTTCTGAACTGATTGGCTGGATATCAGTGAAACAACAGGTAAGTTAGTTACCTAATTCACACTTGGCCATTGGCTATACGAGGTGCTATAGCGAGCGATCCTCATTAGACTAAGTACTCTCTGGCTCACGGTAATTAGCCGTTTGTTTTGCCAAGTAGCGACCAATAGATGGCCATTGAGATTATCCGATCAAAGAGTATTTGTTGGTAGATCATTTATAGTGCTTTCTTCAGTGTGATATTCTAACTAATATTATAAATGCAAAAGTGAGTTTGTTTATTTATTTGTTACGTTTTCAAGCTAAAACGGCTGAACGGATTTTGGAAGAAATTTGGCACATAACCTGGATTGAGACAAAGGATACTTTTATCCCGATATTCCCACGAGATCGAAACCTGTACAGGTGAAACCTGTGCCGGTGGGGTGCAGCTAGTATGGTTATAATCCTATTATTATAAATGCGAAAGTGATTTTTTTTGTTTGTTATGCTTTTACGCTAAAACGGCTGAACGGATTTTGGATGAAATTTGGCACATGAGTAGTCCATGACCTGGTGAAGGATATAGGCTACTTTTCGTCCTGGATCGCAGACGAAGCCGCAGGCAACAGATAGTTATGCATAGTTCGGGTAAAGTATTCTTAGAACATTCATAATTTGCATAAAAAATATTTGCTATTATTATAAAAAATAAAATAAAATAATCTTTATTTCGGATAAGGGGCATCCATATTTGGGTTAGTAATGTTCGATATGCATCTTCGAACAACATCACCTAACAATGGAGAATCGTACCTCCCCGCTATGATCTTCAGGATGGAGTTGGAGCTTTCCCGCACTCTGCAGAGTAAAGAGGCAGATTTACGTCTGACTACTGTCTGTCTGAATACTGGCTGTAAAATATTTTTAAACATATTCTATTAAGAGCTCCTAGTACCTAGGCTGAATAAAATCATATCTCTTATGAAATTAAAATTTTCTTAACTTTTCTTTCTTAAATATTTCTAAGTGTTTCCTATCTTTGAAGTGAAAGCTTCTTTAGGTGCGTTGGGTATTTTTGAGATGGGATCAAAGAATTTATTTCGCGACACTGTTACGACACCAGCTTTTGACTATTGAAAAGACATCAACGCACGATACATTATTTCCTGCACAAAAAAAATTGTTCAAGTTTTCACTTCTGTCGGCACTCCCGGAGTGCCACTGTTTTTTTTCTAAAGATAGATAGATATATAGAATATTCTTTAATATGTAGGTACATTTCAACATGTTGCAGATATCATAACATATTTTGATAACCAAATTGTTTGATCAAACCGCTGTAATAATTTCCATTTTTTCGGACTATCCCTCACTCACTTGGAGGTCACTCAACTTAAAAAACTCCGCGTCTACAAACCCGCACAAATTTCACCTCCGGTCCTTAACCCTTCGGAAATCGAAATCGCACAATTCGTAAGCAAATTTCCCGCAAGCTGGTACTTATGCTATGGCGTTGGGATCTTGACAGGCCTGTCACACATCAGCTTTACGTCAGTCAGTACCTAAAAGGGGGTCAAAGGGGTGGGGGAAGTTTCCCCTCCTCAACGTCGTGTCTGATTGTAATCCCATCCTATCACATATGTTTTGTCTCCAAACAATTTCTGTATTATATTTTACGCGTTGTTTTTGTTTTACGAAACCTGTGATAGGTTTAAATCAGATTAACAAAGTTTCGGTACACTGTATGGAAGTATGGAACACTTGACATAAAACGTTTTAAGGCTGCGATTATACTAAACGACTTGGAAATATGTTTTGCAGCAAGCTAATAGTGGTTTATATTTTTATTGGTTGCAGTAGTAACGTTTTTAATACCCTAAAACGAAACAAAACAAAGTTTGTTAGCATTTATTTCAATGAAACCATTTACAGACACTTTTGAATTGTCAAGGAATCGGTCAGTCAGAAATATGAAGCTAGTTGCCATTCCAAAGCGTAGTAGGTACCTAAGGAGAAGAACGGGCAAGAAACTCCACGGACACTCTTTTAAAAAATAAAAACAAAGAACAATTCAAAAATTAAAATTAATTGAAATAAGCCACGGCAGCTAAGAGATGATCAGTCCCAACTTACGGCACCCGTTCACGAACATGACGCATGGATCAGCACCATTTAGCTCAACCATTTTAAAGGGAGCTATTATTATAATTCAGATAATAAGCGGCTAATCGAATGAATATTTACAGCGGAAAGTACAAACTTACCGTATGTACTGTTTCACTGAGAAAGCTACCCAGTAAGAAGCTTAGTAACTTGAAAAGCAGTTCAAAAATTTTAACTCCAATAGTGGAGCTCATAATTTACTGTCAGCATCTCTAGCACACGAATGTTATAAAACTATGTACTGTATACCTATTTTCTTAATGTCCCTCGGCAAACTTCGTGTTTCGTCAGTTGTCGGATTTCTGTCAGTTGCCCTTTGCACTTGGTGCAGACAGACTTGGAAGTATATAGAGTTGTTAATACTCTTTTAACTTAATGTAGTCTATTTAAAAAAAAATGGGACGAAAGCTGTTAAAGTCGCAGGCACGACAGATAAAAAGATAGTTTTACAGCACTATATAGTTCACACGGAAATCAAAACAAAACAACAATAAAGTACTTAGTTCTGAATTCAAATTATTATACACGATTAATCTAATAATTGATAGTCATGAAAATTAGCATTCGTTTGTATTCGGAAATGCGATGATACCCGAGGGATAATAGAAATACTGTAAGTTACGTTATAGAAAGGTATCTTTAACTAGCCTCTCCCATTGAATTGCAAACATAACAAACGGCTTAGTTCGAAATACGCCTACACATCGCTGCAACTGTTTCTATTTCTATTCAAAGTGTATCAATAGCGACACAATATTCCAGACTATACTATTTTGTTTCATGGCTCATCTTATATCCGTCTATACATAGACTAGGGACTCACACATGCGAAGCAAGGATGGGACATGTTGTCAAATCATTGAGATTTCTGTGCTAAAATTATCTAAGTGATATACTGTTAAGTCATAGGTATCGAGTTCGATCCCAAAGCACGCACCTCTGACTTTTCGGATTCATGTGCGTATCGTATAGTTACCACTTAGAAAGAAGAAAAAAAATTCGTTTATTTGCGGTAAACATGACGCAAAGAAAGATAAAAAAAACACGTAAATAACAAACCAGGGGAAAATATGCGTCACATCCACGCAAAACGGCCATCGCTCAGCATAAAGCTGCGACCCCATGCGAGACAGAGCCAAAAACTGCATCAAAAACGGTGAAGGAAAACATCGTGAGGAAACCGGCATGCCTGAGAGTTATGGCAGAGCCCTATGGGCGGCTTTAAAACTCTGACACCAGGTTAGTCACTAACCACACGAAAAGAAGAAGACTGACATAAAGTTGATGTTTGTTTATGTGGAAATAACATCAATTGGAAACAAGGATTTAAGTAGACTACTAGTGATGTGCCGGATCGTTAAAAAATGTTATCCGCGGATACGGATACGGATCTCAACTTTCTTCAGGTTCAGCAGGAATTATTTATGATCCTCATCGTAACTGACTTTTGGGGGACAAAGCTGCCAAGTTACTCTTTTTGAAATATAATTTACCATTACTCAATATTAATTATGTTGTATATTTTTTTTAAGTTCTTATTCACATAATTATTTCAATTAGCATAGCACAAATATTATAGAGGTTTAATCTCACTACAAAGACAGTTTAATTACTACCTTATAACTTAATTTACTGGTACTTACTCTACTTGAATTATGATAAATTTGATTAATTTTTTTTTTACTAATTTGGATTGAAGTTAACAGTATTTCATTGCTACATATCTTTAAAATTTAATATACGTTATGAAACATATTAATATAAAAGATCTGTTCAAGATCCGCCAAAAAGTAACGGATATGGACACAGATCTTTTTTCTCCCTCGGATATCCGCGGATACGAATACGGATATCCAGCACATCACTAGACTCTACAATTCTACATACTATTTAAAGATAAGGCTAGAGACAGCGTGTTTACTTAAATACGTCCTGAAACGGAAACAATACAGCTCTGATTCTGCGGCGTGTCAATCAGTCGGGTACAGTGAATCATTTAGGAACAAATAATTAGTTTGACTTCTGTGGTGAGGTCGAGTATTGCCATGGTATGACGTCACCCGTATATGTACCGTATCAAGGAATAGTTGAAAATCTATACCAAAATCGTGTAGTATGTTTCGGAAAGCGATGAACTAAGAGACTGATTTTAAATCTACTGCTTTCGGCATTATTATGCAACAGATAGATTATGGACAAATGGAGTAGGTACTGAGCGTAAAAATAAAAAATATGAGGACGATTTCTTCTTTAGAGCACTTTTGGAACATCAAGAATTCAATATCCCAAGATTTTTTTTTCAAAAGTGAACCTCTGATGAAGAGAAACAGTTTATTTTGTGTTAATCACTTTATTTCTTTAAAATATGTTTTTTTTGTTCATTGGCACATTTTATTTTATTTATATTCATGTAATTTGTTATCATTTAATTGTGCTTTTGTGTTGTGTGCTATTCTTTTGTGTGCACTAAATTAATCATTTATCCATCTATATATATTATACATCCGAAATCCACGCGAACGAAGCCGCGGGCAAAAGCTGTTTCGACATGATATTTTATTATTGACATTTGCCTCTGAAAGTATCGCCGCTATGACATTTAAAGATTTATTGGGTACCTTACTATGTAAGGTATTGGCATAAATAAATATTGGATTGTTTAATCAATCATTGACTGTATTACCTGGAGGTTTAACAAGGAACCTAACCAATCAACCTAAAGCAATCGTGTTAATTTATACGAGATGTTGGTACTTATGTGGGATCGCTATAGTACATTACTGTCGCGGCCTTCAATAAGGGCATTGAATGACGATAGCCGAGTTAGTCCATTAGTGCCTGGTTGCGGCCAAGGCTTGTACAGTTCTTTTCTCAAATAATGCGCGGAAATTCAAATTAAGTACAGTCTGACTATTTTCTTAATGTCCCCCGGGAATCATCGCATTTCCGAATACAAACGAATACTAATTTCCACGTGCATCAATTATTTGATTTTTCGTGTACAATAATTTGAATTCAGAACTAAGTACTATATTGTTGTTTTGTTTTGATTTCCGTGTGAACTATATGGAGCTGTAAAACTATTTTCGTGTCTGCGACTTAGCAGCTTTCCTCCCATTTTTAAAATAAATTACATTAAGTTAAAAGAATATTAACAACTCTATATACTTCCAAGTCCATTGGGAGCGTCCGGTCTGCACCAAGCGCAAAGGGCAACTGATAGAAATCCGACGACTGACGAAACACGAAGTTTGCCGAGGGACATTAAGAAAATAGTTATACTGTAAATTAATAATAAATTCTAGAATCAATGACGAACAACAATATTTTTTCTCAAGCATGCTTGGAAATTCGAACATTATTTTGACAACCTTCAAAATCAATCTACTTAGCCTTTTCCCAACTATGTTGGAGTCGGCTTCCAGTCTAACCGGATGCAGCTGAATACCAGTATTTTACATGGAGCGACCGCCTATCTGACCTCCACTACTCAGTTACTAGGTAATACGATATCCCTTACTTATTTTGACAACCTTCTTCGAGCTAAATCGAAATTGCGGTTCTAGACGAATACATGCGAGCGCCCGACCGGCAATGTTTGTATGAAAATCCATATCTGTCGCGTTTAGCGGCCAAATAAATTACTATGAAAACTAATGTCTGTCCTGATATTTAAAAATGGAACAAACTTTTTACTTCAACACACACACAGCAATCAAGGAGGTAGCTTTTGAAATAATTTATTTAAATTTCGATTTGGCTTGCAAATAAAGTAAAGAAGAAACAAATGAACATATTGATGCGTGAAAAATTATCGTTGTTCGTCATTGATTCTGGAATTTATAATTAATTTAATCTGTTTGAATTTCCGCAAATTATTTGAGAAAAGTACTGTACAAGCCTAGGGCATAACCAGCCATTAATTGACTTACGTATGTGTGCCTCGGCTTCACTTTAGCCCACATTTTCACAATCGTCCATCAATGCCGTAGTTGCAGGCCGCGATAGTAATGTTCTATTTCACGCGCCATTGTTGCCATGTGTCGAAGTAAAAAGTTTGTTCTATTTTTTAATTACACAACAGATACGAGTGTTTGTAATAGTTTATTTAGCCGCTAAACACGACAGATATAGATTTTCATACAAACATTTCCGGCCGGTGCATGTATTCGACTAGTACAGCAATTTCGATTTATCTCGAAGAAGATTGTGAAAATAATGCTCGAATTTCCAAGCATGTTTGAGAAAAATCTATTGTGAGCATTCTAAAGGCAAGTCCACATGAACTGTTCATCATCTGCCTAGCCTTTTCCCAGCTACGTTGGGGTCGACTTTCAGTCTAACGAATACCAGTATTTTACTTGGATCGCTCCAATATCTGAATATCTGACCACCAAAATCCTGTTACTGGGCAATACTACCCTTTGGTATGACTTTCGGGCTTCTGACTACCCGTAACGACTGTCAAAGATTTATAAATGACAGCCGGGACCAATGGCTTAACGAACTTTCCGAGGCACGGCGGGGTGTCGATATGTAATGGATCACCCAAGAACCAACCTCGGCAAGTGTAGCTTAACCTTTAATCGACCTGTGTGGCTGTTATTACTTAGCCACGAGCCATGAATTGTTTTAGAACTAAATATTCCTCCACTGCACGTCTCTTGAATTAAGAAGCATTTTCAATTAACATTTTTAAAGTCGTCTCAACTATTTTCTTCCTCAATGATGTTATTACAAATTCCGTGTCATACACTCTAGCTTGTGAGTAATGTAGCAAAAATAACTTGCCGTAAGTTTTCGACCTAACGGTCCAAAATGAAACTAGACATCATATTGATTATCGATTATGTAAAATGGGCCGCCTCTAATATCGAGATTTTGCACACCTTGTGTGTTATAAATTGTTCATAATATCGAAGTTGGTGTATTTTACGGAGCGGAGGTCTATTGAACACTACGAGAATAACTGAATTATTTATGTAGGCCGATTTAATTAGACTTGTAAATTCATTATAATAATATTTCGTAATGCAAAATATATCAACAAAAATAATTCCTAAATCGGGCTACACACATGCAGTTCTAACTGACAGTTTTAACTGACAGTTATAACTGACGCCCCTTTCATCTACAAACTGTGAGTTTTATCATTTGCTGCTTCAGTTATAATTTGTTATAATTTGGCGCTCGTAGCTACATGTCCATAAGCAAGGTTCGGAATGATACATTTCTATAATTTCTTCTAACCATTTTCGAATAAAAATACGCACACTCAGTACGGTTGTTATGGCAAAACTAACAACTGCACAGTTTTCTGCTACAGACATTCCTTTTTAACTGTAAAGTTTTAACTGTTCAGTTTTATGTAATGATAATTTGATTAGTTATCAGTTTAACTGAACAATTCTCAGTTTTTTCTACACACGTTACGATTTAACTGAATAGTTCAACTGAACAGTTAAAACTGTCAGTTATAACTGCACGTGTAGAGCCCTTAGCGAGCCCTGAGCTTAAAACTTACGAATAAATTGTGTTTCAACTTATTACTTAACAAACTTATACACATCAAATAAAAAATTATATCCCAACTATAAATTGTGTCAATTAATGTTTAGTGTGCTCTTATAATTATGTCGTAGCGCTACGCGGCGTGCTACGGCGTAGCACGTGCGTTCCGGTTTATGAACACGCGTAGTTTGGTTTATTTATTCGAGTCTAACAATTAACAACACAACTGGCGAAATTTGGGTGTACCTTATTAGGTAACTTCTTCTTCTTTTCTTGTGGTTAGTGACTAACCTGGTGTCAGAGTTTTAAGGCCGCCCATGGGCCTCTAACGGCTTCACATGCCGTCGAGAAATATCTCTCAGGCATGCCTCAAATGTTCAAATGTTTCCTCACGATATTTTACCAGGTACCTACACCTCTGCCTTACCCTACGGGAACTCAGAGTGATACTATTAAACCCACATTCGTGTTTTAATACCTAATTATGTACAGTTGCATATAAAACTTTTTTTTTGTATTTGATTATAGATACATACACACATTGCAGTATAAAACGAATTATTTGTTATTATTATTACTATCTTACACTAATTTATATTATATATATGTATATATACACACACACATTGTAGTATAAAACTGATTTACATCCGTCACCTCTCATTTCTGGTCCAGTTGAAAACCAGCGTCAGGCACTAGTTGTCTGGCATTTTTGCTGAACTGGGCCTATTTGGCGCAGCCGCGAGGCACACTAGCTTTCATGTTAAATTGTTATTTTACACACTGTTTTTTTTGTTTCCTTTTATATTTCTATATTTTACTTGTGTTATAATTATTGTGTTGTATGCCTTTTTGTCTGTGCTCAATAAAACTATTTTCTTTTTTTCTTTCGTTACACCCATGATATGAATCCTATATAAAAGGTTCTGAAACCATAGGATGTTGTAAATTATTATTTTCTCGACTTTTCTGGTAATTATTCGTTAAAAATGTCCTTTGCTGCATTAGAAATATCTGTGTTATCAAAGCTTGTGTCACTCATTATTCTAAACAACAAAGTAATAAATTTGTACAATACTAATATCGAAGTACAACATTATAACACTCGTTTGGATGATATTATGGTTACTATGACACTGGTTTTTTTTAATAATGGCAATAAGCTAACTGTTTCAGAAAGTTTTATGGTTTATTTTTTCATGGTAGATAAAATCAATATTAAAACTAAGATTTTGATAAAAAAAATAGCTGTTTTGTATTTGATTTTCCTGTTTTGTCATGTCGCGATTATATTTCTTAGAGCGTGTACTGGGGTCACGTAATACACGGAAAAGTAAAAGCCTCCCGGGAAATCATAGCAACGGGTAATATGTTCAAACTCGTGCCTACGAATCATAGTCCACTCGACCTAATCGCGTTACAAAATATCGACGTGCAGTTTTTCCTCTGAATATATCATAGAATTCTGCCGACTCAGGGGCGTTGGGTGGTTCCCATATGGTGATAAATGGTTTCTCACTCGACTGAGCGATCGGCTTAGTCATTAACTACAATTTGTATAAACTTTGACCTATAGTAGATGTGGGTGAGCGGTTTAAGCCCGGTACTCACTGGCGGTACGCTACGGCAAGGGATTTTTAACGCGCGACAAATCATAATGATTTGTCAACAAAAAATATAGTCATCTAGTAACTTATATTATCTATATATAAAAAATTATCGTGTCATAATGTTAATTGCCATACTCCTCCTAAACGGCTTGATCGATTTTTATGAAATATATGTATATTCGGTAGGTCTGAGAATCGGTCGTAATCTATTTTTCATACCCCTAAGTGAAAAGGGTGGTCCACCTCAAACATTTATATGGCAAAACAACGTTTGCCGGGTCAGCTAGTTATAATGAGCTCAACTGTCATTAATGAGACACAATAGAATTTTAATTGTTATCGATCTCCAGGAGAGCTCGTGACAGTCGAGGGGTACATCATAGTTGCAAAGACGACATGCACGAAATTATAAGCCATTTGTTTCTGTAGCTACGAACATTGTTTTTGTTTTAACTATCATTTATCATCATTTCAGCCGAAAGACGTCCACTGCTGGACATAGGTCTCTCACAAGCACCGCCACTTCAACCGGTTATGTGCTTCCCGCATCCAACGGATTCCTGCGGCCTTCACAATGTCATCGGTCCACAATTTTTTTTAAAATATATTTTAATAGTTGGTTGTCGTACCGCCAGTGAGTACCAGGTCTTAAACGTCAACACACAAACCCTGTTTCAATTTACCATAACTTTTGGGTTACAGTAGTTGTTTATTGAAATTTAGACTCGCACCTAATCCGGACTTAGGAATAGTTAGCGTAAACTATGATGCGATACCTGCCCTTAAATTGTTATTAACGGATTTTAGATTTAGGCCTGTACTTAAGGCATTTTACTCAGTATATTCAGAGGGTCAAACTTGAGGAATGAGCTACCCGTCTTAACTGACAGAAGTAATCTAGGAAGAAGGGATGAGTTTGTGAGGTTTATGGATTATGTAGGTAAGGGTCAACCCTTTAGCTTTTCCATGGAAACCATCAGTCTCCATAAATCACTTACCATGGCAAGTAAATACAATATCAAAATGGTTAATTGCTTCAGGCGTGACCTTGCGGAAATCCATTATAAAATACAATAGACGTTGATTATATTTAGTAACCAGTTCCGCTAAACTATTTCTAAAGAGCAATAAAAATCCCTGTATGAAATCGACACGTGTTTCACCTCTCAACGAGGCATCCTCAGGATAACGATTGACTTGTTGCGAACCCGAACGCGGCGTGTTGTCACACTGAGCCACACCGAGTGTTTTTTATGGCTCTTTAGGAATAGTTAAGCGGAATTGGTTACTAAATATATCAACGTCTATTTAATTTTTTAATATCAAAATTGTCTTCAAACCTGCGAAAGTAGATGCGTGGATAGCTAAAACGAAGAGATATAGCTCCTATAAATCTGTACGAGTGTTCTATCTACATTATGTTATAAATAGAATACGCGGTTTTTAATGTCTTTGTGTATCTTTCAAGGAGCCAGTGTGAAGCGAGTTTATTAAGCACCTAAATTCTAGGAGTACACTTCAACAACTAAGGTAGTATGTTTAGTTTTAATGTAGCAGTTTATGCAAGCCCTCATATTTTGTACTAAAAGTTACCGACTCCATTTGTTGAAGTATTCTTAGGCTCTAAATAACTTTGTCCTATTTTCATAAAGAAGCAGCCATGTTAAGTTACGTACAAACATGTCAATTTTCGAACTTTTCGTTATAAATGATCCTTCAACTTCGAGGTCGAGTAAATGAAACAATACCTACCTACCTTCCTACTTACTCGACTAAGGAAACTCGCTTTAATATACAAAATGGAAGGCTTTGTCATGTACTATAGTGTCTATGAGTGACAGTAGCGAATGGGGTTCCACAGTGACTTGCACTTTTGTAATGATGTAGTATTAAATGGAGGGTAGCGTATTGTACGGTACGCGGGTATTAGTGTTGTGTGAGAAGGGGTCTTTAGTTCCGCGAATGTAATTAAGTGAGTTCAAAAACTTGGTGCTAGCGTTGAATTTTAACATGTAGGTATTGAATATTAGCTACTGAATACAAGTTTTAGGGATCAATTTGTAATTGAACAATTTTATCGGTGGACTGGAAACTTTTAATCTTTTTGTCGAGCAGTTATTTTAATTACGAACAGAGCTTTTCTCTTAGTTATCTCGTAGGTATAACCTCTGCTGACCCGAAAAAAGAATTAAGTAGATTTGTACATTATCAAATAAATCTTTTGAAAGTGTGATTTCCATTAATTAACAGACAGCTTTTACTTTATTCAATTTAAAAGACAATTAAATACAAACGTAATCCCTATCCACCAGACGAAAACTCGTTATCGCGTCTCATAAAAATAAATAGTCAAATTATTCTCCGTCTGAGGGTACATGGCAATTTACTAGTAAACGTATTCATTGTTACAAAAATAGGCTTACGTAGGTGTTCGCAAATAACACCTCTTTTATTAAGGATACCGTACAAAACACCCACCTTATCGCTATAACAAAACAGTAAGTTTATTTCGGTTTCGAATTCCGAAATCCAATAGGAATGTAAACCCAGTGCATAAAGTTTATTACTCACGAACTTTTTCGAACGCTAAAGCGACGTGTAATAAAAAGGTATATACTAATACATGTAGGCGTTTCTACCGTGTTTTAGTGACTGTACGGTACCAGGAGGTGATGGGACCGTGTGATGCGGTCTTAAGGAAAGTACGGAAAGACTGAATATTATAGTACCGGAAAATAAATGGAACCATTTGTGTGTTCCTACTTCGTGGTGTTATGGAAATATATTTGAGATATTACTGACTTGAGCTATGATGAATATTTGTTGTTTGTTGGAGGAAGCATGAATTTCCAAGATATATGTATAACTGCAAGGAGCAGCAGTTGCTTCAGTAATTCCTGGGAGCCGTCTTGCTTGTGATTGGAAGGTACACGTTTTAATGAAGTTAGAAATGTTTTATGGTAAAGTTGACATCTATGTCTATACATGATAATAAAATCGTAGCGAAAACAAAACTGTACATTGAATATTTTAGAAAAACAGCAATGCTATGAAGTCTGGGATCGATTCTAATGCCGAAAATATAGTTTTAGGATTTTTGTCTGTATGTCTGAATGTATGTTCCAGAATCACCCAAATACTACCAGATAGATTTTTTTCAACTTTTGCACAGAGATTCCTAAGTCTAGTCAATCTGTAGACTATTATATAAAATTATTATAATAAATTATCACGCTGTTTGCTATGAGGGATAAGCAATATTGCATATATATTTGTATTCCTGTATAGTTTACCGCAAATTATCAAAAGACGAACCAATCGGTTAGAATATTGCAGATACTTACAGATTTAACCTTTTAAATTACATCATGCACTCGGGGCTAAGCAGTCAATAATGACATAATTATAAAATAATGGCTATTTTAGTCAACTTGCAACAAAGCAAATAGCTTAGCGGTTCGACGACTGCTTTACAATGTTTTAGTGTTTTTTTTTCCATTTTGATTTACTATTATTTATGATAGTTCGTAGAACGTACACAGAAAAATATCAAGTTTCGGTCTCTTTTGTCATCTATGGTTATAATAAATAAAAATAAATGTCTGGGTTAGGCGACTCTCAAAAATTAATTTTAGCGAGGTCGGGTTTTGCAAGTTTTACTGAAAAGAAGAAATTAATTGAATTACTATCTTATTGCGTTCTGGTAAGGTCTAAATATGATATCTAAAGTTAACTACTAGATATACAATATTAAAAAGACAAAGCAAATAATAAGCATGAACTTTGCTCTATGGCAGCGCCGCGCCACGCTTGCCCGGGTTGAGTCCTGCGGCTGTCAAGTTATGTCAGATTAAAAATTCTAGTCATTTCTCTATGATGAATATTTTTCGTAGTTTTCTGGAAAGACTATACAGCACAACTAGATAACACATTGTTTTGTTTATTAGGCAGGTATGGCTCATAGACGGTAAACTGAAACCAGATGGTTGCTGTTTTCATTCATTGATAAAGAAATTAATTTTCATTTAATCAACTTCAACTCTTCATTAATGGCTTTTGTGGAAGAGACACCACAATTTTGCCAACATCACGTTGTACATACTGTCGTGATTTCTTTGTTTTAAAAAATGTATTATTTTAATATCGATTTATAGTATCAAAGGCAACACTGTCAAAGTACAAATTCTTGATATTATAAGAAACTTCTAAATGTATTTTCATTATGGCAACTGAATGTATTGTTTTACTTTGGCAACACTTAGAAATGGTTTTGATAATATCGTTATTTTTGGGTGGGGCATAAGTCATTTTAAATGGTAAAATGTAATGCATAGTTAGTCGTCGTTTGATTGTAAAATAGTACAGTGGTGTGGATTAAAAGTATTAGCAAGAAAATAGTGTTTTCTTCATACTACTATTGTTAGGTTTCAATTTATTAATACGTAATTGTTGGATATTGTACTGGCAACACCAAAAGATTTGATATGTGAAAATGGGGGTAATAACGACCTTCTGGGTCTGGCGCTCGTGACGGTGAGACGTGCTTAGTGGCTGTGTCGGTAAAAAGATAGATTGGCATGGTATTGGTTGGAGATCTACTGTAAATTAAGGTAACCTATTAGTTTTATGGTAAATATTAGAATACTCATTAAATAGTGATATTATGTGGGGAATAGGAGATGTGATGGTATGGTGTAGAATATTGAATTTGATGTTGGCAAAGAAATATAAATGACTGACAAAATATATTGGTGTTTCATATTATTTTCCTTATCCCTGAAATATTGTAAATATGTAGTTTTATTAAACAGTTTAAATTATGATATTGGGGTAACGACTTTAAGATTCATTTGGGGATTAGTATCCATTTTGAGGTTAAATAATTATATTCGGAACTGAATAAGTTATTCTAGCGTCAGAATGGCTTTTATTATACTATGATAGACCATGAAACGCCGCAGATTCATTAGTATTTTTTTGAAGTGAAAACTTCTTTAGGCGTTTTGAGCGGTTTTTGGTAGGGGATAAACTTATCGATTCGCGTCATCGACATGCTCGCGCCCTAGTTATGAACTATAAAATCTAGATGGCGCTAATACCAGTTTTAAGTTTTCACTTGCCGGCAGTCCTCTTGACTGCCTATTATTAAAGTGAAAACTTCTTTAGGCGCGTTGGGCATTTTTGAGATGGGACTAAACCATTGATTTTGCGACACTGTAACGCAATTTACCGACACCGTGGAGTAAAATACATCAACGCGTTGATTACCGCGATGCCAATATTTTTTTTAATACTTTTTCTTTTTAATATTCTCTCATAAAAGTTGGCCTGTCTTGATGAAACTTTGAAATGTTTATTATATAATCCAAATGGTTCTGAAGGCCAATTCTCGTACTTAAGAAACGTTCACATTCAAGTCGCAATCTGTCAAACTTGTCAAAAATGTTGGTAAATAGATTGTATTTTTGACAGATTGCAAATGAGTTGCAAATGCAAACGTTCTTATAAATTACGGGAATTGCCTCTCAGGTCTAATTTTGTCTTTTTAACCAGAATGGCTAAAGGAAATCGTGAACATCTTGAATTTAGTTTTATAATATTAGTCAATACATAGATACTTATGTATTAATAAAACTATTTTTTATTATGTTCACATTTTGTAATAAAACTTATTTCCAGATTTACCTCTATAATAACTACAGGTAATAAACTACATCTGGTATTTTTTAGAAATAAATGAGTGTCTCCTACGACAAGAAAAAGGAGACGACACGTGTGTTGCAAAACGTGGGTACTTTGTTAAAATGAAACATGAACGGCACAAAGCGATGAAACATAAATATTAATAAGTAAAACAGGAGGATTACAGAAAAAACGTGTTGAATGAATGAATAAATAAAATAATAATATGTTATTTATTTCGGACTACACACAATCCATATAGCGTTAGTAACAATGGCTTAAAAACTATGTTAGTAAACTTTTACAAACTAAAACTGACGTGGCCCAACACACGTTGGCACGTGCCTCTGTACCCAGTACCTTATAAAGGGACTGTCCATTTTGTGTAATAATGTTTTTAGGATGCTGTTGGAGCTTCCGCGCAACCTACCCATTATTGACGCTGTTCTCTTCCTCATAATGGCATGAAAATCGTCAACACGGGCTTTCGCGAACATCTGCAAAGTGCTGCAGAAGCGCGGAAGCCCCATGAACATCCTAAATCCATTATTATACTGTACGCGCAGGACGTTGTAGGCTCTCTGAGTATATTTCACCTACAAGCTGCACGTGTAGAAAGAAGGTTTGGCAGTATGCCTTGAAAAGCGAAACTTTTACATCTTTACTACAACGCGCAAAACTGCGGGATATTGCATCGAACCGCCAATGACCTCCGCTCCTAGAGAGGGAGCGGAGGGCGTTCTCCGATAAAGCAGTAGGAATTTCAATCATGGATTTCATTCCATTGTTTATTCGTCTTTGAACAGTTTTTATACGTCGCTGATCGCTAAACGGTTTCAGTTTAGTGGAAAAACACGTTGTTTAATTTTCAGAACAGACGGAATTTCTGTTGTAGAGGCAATAGTAGGAATCAAATTAAATTCTACCCAATAGTTTTGAAACTCACTCGTTGAATAAAAAAACCCAAGGGAGGGTTAATGAAGGGTTCCGTAGTTGGGATGAATTTATCCCATGAACATACTTAATGTTTATTTATTTATTTGTTTAAGGATTACCAACGAGTTACATAACAATTATTATCTTTTACAATAATAAAACTTAGTTATAATACATTTTCTGTAACGCATACTCAATTACAGGTAACCGCAGCTTACACATTATCGAGTACATAAGTATGTTGTTATGTTGAAGTTGAAAAACATGTTCTCTCATACATTCCAACTGCAAATGTATATTGGTCGATTATTACTCGTTAACTTGTAAAGCCTACTTAGCTGTGATAGTTTTCCTTTTAATTTAGTTTATATAATACTGCCGTAAATTTTTTCAATTCAATTCAATTCAATTCATTTATTAATTTTGTGAACATAGGGTAAAAATTATACAGATGTTTTATAAAGAAATATTGGTCCATACTACGTCCCGCCAGAAGGCATACAAAATTTTTGTGGTAATCATAATTTCGCAAAAATAAAAAATAAAATAAAAAATATAAAGTCAAGAAAATTACATGTCACAATTTCATGCCAAACACTAATGGCTAATAATAATAATAAAATGTCAATACTTTAAGACGTCACATAAACAAATAGGTAGTATTTAGTCACAATTTCGTATACTATAATAAATTAAATAGGAACATTTTAAACAGACATATTATGTCAAATTATAAAAATATTATTTAAATTTGTCATTTAGATATTCACTAACAGAATAATACGCCTTGTTAGTTAATAATTTAAAAAGCTTACGTTTGAACTCATTCATGTTGTTGCTTGACACAATTTCATTAGGTAATTTGTTGTAAAGTTTAGGTGCCATTGCGTATATACTATTGTATAGAAATTTGGTTTTTGTGCCTAACGGGTGCAACTTTTTTGAGCGTCGTTGACTTTCGACAGCTTTAAATAAATACATGTTGTTCTTTACAAATATACAGGCTTCATAGACATAAAGTGATGGTACAGTCAATATTTTTAAGTTTTGGAAATGTGGCTTGCATGAATCCGTTCGTTTGATTTTACATATAGCTCGAATACATTTTTTCTGTGCTAATAATACCTCTTCAACTTTAGTAGCATTACCCCAAAATATAAGGCCATATCGCAAAGTGGAGGCGACATACCCATGATACGCTGTTAGGAGCGCTGTCTTATTCGCAATTTTGCCTAGCATATAGAGAGCATAGGAAAACTTACTTAGCTTCCCACATACATTATCGATCTGACTCTTCCATGACATATCGTTATCAATAAGCAGTCCAAGAAATTTTGTCATATTAGTTTCAAGTATTTGATCTTCTTTGTAGCTTACTTGAGCATGTGATAGTACTTTATTTCTAATTTTAAAATTCATAATTTTCGTTTTAGCGAGGTTAATTTTAAGGCTATTATCATTCAGCCAGTCAACAATCGTAATAAGACTAGTGTTTATGTCATCTTCTATTTCTCTATTATTACCCGTGTTATATAAAACTGTGCTGTCGTCAGCAAATAAGGACATTTGATGCCTGATTACTAGGGGAAAGTCATTAATGTAACAAATGAACAGCAAGGGTCCCACCACAGAACCTTGCGGAACACCGTAACAAAGAACTCTAGAGCTAGAAGAATAAGCTATTTCAGTTTTGGACTTAATATCCACTTGACTTATCTGAGTAATTTGTTTTCTGTCCTCCAAATAAGATTGTATGAGCTTAAGCACGTTACCTCTGATGCCATATCTATATAGCTTAGTTAATAATACTTTATGGTCCACATAGTCAAATGCCCTGGTCATATCCATATACATTGCCATTACTGGTTTTCTATTATCCATGTTGTCATGAATTTTTTCAAGAAAATTGTAGATGGCCATATTAATGGTTTTTGTCTTCCTGAAACCCATTTGTTCCTTGCAAAAAATATTATGTTTTTCAAAGTAATTATAAAGACGATTATAAATGACTTTCTCAAATACCTTTGAGATAATTGGTATAAGAGCTATAGGTCTATAATTTTCCATCTTTGTTTTGTCATCTTTTTTATGTAGTGGCTTGATAATGGAAACCTTTAACTTTTGCGGAAAAACACCATCTTGAATACAGTTATTTATAATGTCACTTAATATAGGTGCTATAAGAGGAGCCACTGCTTTAACTACTCTTGTGTCAATATCATCATATCCTGTACTATTGGTGTTTTTCAGGTTGTTTATTATAGTAATAATGTCATTTGGTATGGTTGGTTCCATAAACATAGATTTATGCGATCCTAATGTATTAATATTTTTATTCGTTTGAAAATTATTGGCATTCGGTTGAACTGAGTCTACAAAATAATCATTAAATTGCTCTGCTATCATTTTAGGATTTGTCATAAATTTGTCATTTACATTAATTACATTAATATTAGCTTTAGGAATGTCGGGTTTCATACTATTTATTACCTTCCAAGTCGCCTTAGATTTGTTGGTACTTGTTCCAATGAAATGGCTATTTTGAGCTCGTTGTGTTAATTTGATCACTTTTTTATATCTTTTTGAGAATGATCTAAAAGCTATTTTGGAATCACTGTTTCGTGTTAGTCTATATTGCCACAATAAATTTCGTCTTTTCTTACTACAGCGTTTTATTCCCCGTGTGATCCACTTTTGCCTCATAACTGTGGAAATTTTACGCTTGATAATTGGGAAGCAGAGATCGTAGAATAGTTTAAACAAATCATAAAACGAATCAAAGCTTTCATTTGCATCATCCGTTTCGTAAACTTCAGAGAAACTAAGACTGGCAATACATTTCCTAAAAAGATTAATGTTTTCCTTGCTGTAATCGCGATTATTCACATAGTAATATTTTAAAATACATGTTCGCTGTACAGGAAACTTCATAATTTGTGCTGTGTGGTCAGATACACCTAGCTCCAATATCTCACTCTTGCAGCCTCGTATATTGTGAAGAAAATTGTCTAGACAAGTACCGCTACTAGGACGCGTAGGTTCTTTTATTTCTATATTGAGATTAAACTCCTTTAAAAGATGTTTAAATAGAGTAGAATTTTTAGTTTTCTGAAGAATGTCAATATTAAAATCTCCGCAAATTATTATTTTTTGATTATTTTTATAGCAAAAGTTCCGTAATAAGTAGGTTAAATTATTAAAGAAAAAATACACCTTACTTTGGTTCGGAACTCTATATATACACAATATTATTATTTTGTGGTCAGTTAATTCTACCGCGCAGCATTCAAATACGTTAGGAATGTTAAAACTTTTTACTAATTCAATTTCAGAGAAACTAATGTGGTTGTTCACTAGTATACAAGAGCCACCGTTTCGCTTAACTCTTGTGAAGCATGTAGCCAAAGTAAAGTTAGGAATTTTCAAACAGTCAACGTCACTCTGCTTCATATTATGTTCCGTAAAACAGAGAATATCAACACACTTCCCACTAGTTGCAAAAGTATCCAAACGTTCTGTTATTATATCACCCTTTGCTATTAGACCATTTATATTTTGATGCAATATGCATAAGCTGTCATAGACGAAAAAAATGTTGATTAGAGACATCAGTAGCACATGAACAGTAAGAACTCGGTGAATCACAAATTAGAGGATCTTTAAATGATGAGGTTTCGCTCAGAGATTTCACAGTATTTGCATTACAGTTAGCATAAACGTAGCTTTTCATATCACAGAAAATATTTGTGATTCCGTGGTTACTGACTCGACCACTATGTCTTTGAAACATGGTATAGTCCCATGATAGGTTTAAATTTGAGTCAAATAATGTGGCGTAATTATAATTTTGTATGTCTTGATAGAGAAGGTTATTAAATATTTCAATTCTAAAATTATACATTGTTGAGTAATAATCATATTTATATGTCGGTAAGCAAAGTATTACATTTGTATGTTTTACTGCTAATAAAGTTTCGCGAATAGTTATTATTATGTCAAAGTAATTATTAGTTTGTCGGAAATCATCTTCCCCAATAAATATTATACAACTATCCATTTTCGTGTAATTAGTTAGCTTAGTTTGAATGTCACATAATACTTGTTTTATTCCACGATTTGGTAAACGGTAGTGACATATTTGGTGACACGGAAAAGTGTTTTTCGCTATAGGTAATATTTTGTTAGTTTGGTTGCTACTTATAATACAGAGTTTGCTGTTCTCTTCTTGAGTCATCTTGTTTGTCTTCTGTTTAGATTTTACCAATTTGTCTTGAAGAGTAACTTGTGTGGAGGTGAATAATTCCGGAGTTCCACATCTTGAGTAATCCTCCCTGTGTTGTTTACGTAAGGTTTCTCTAAGTGGTGTAGATAACTTAGTTCTTTTATTTGGTGTTCCTATCTCGCTAGCTAACTTCTTAGTTACCTTTTCTACAAGTTTATGTTTAGTATTCATATTTTCCATTGTTATCTTTAATTCTGTGTTTTCAATAGATAGAATATTTATCTCCTCGTGAGCCGCCTGGAGCTGTGAATTAAGTTCACTAATTTGACGCTTGAGGTCTTCCATTTCTTCATTCTCGTCATTTGTAATATTTGGGACGCTATTATTTGTGGCGCCCTCTATTGTAGAATTGTTAGAACTACATTCATCGAACGTTTCTATCGCTGATTCGGATTGTCGTCGACTGCGAAATGTAATGTTCTCAAAGAAGCTCATTTTGACCGATGTTTAAAGATAATAAATAATAAGAAAAAAGTCGAGATGTTAATGGTGGGATTCGAACTCGAGACCCAACAGTGTCAATGCACAATTAAAGCTTAAGCTTTACCGCTGCGCCAAACGCACATTACAAGTGAAATTGAAATAGGTGACTGGATATCTCTCGATCTGATAACGTTTTAGTCAAGTCTTGGACAGGTCCAAAGTTCAGTTCTTTGTTTGAGGAGCGTATGTTTCGAACGGTTATGATTTAAATTTTTCTTTATAATTTCGTGTTTCCAATCTCTGTTTTTCTTAAGTAAGGTCAAAAAGTCATGCAGTTAATCACTGGTAATAGTTTATATTTACACACATGCACAGTTTATGTCATAAAAAGTTTGTTTTTTGTTGAGAATTATTAGGTTTTTCACTGTCTTTTATATTGTTTATAACTTCACTTGTTGCAAATCGTTTTCCTTCATAACATTGTCACATATGTATAGGAGTGTCCTTTCACTAATTCACTTTGTATTATCACATAAATATTGTTTATTTATTTATTAAAGATTTTAAATAACGGAGCTGATGTTTACGTGGACGGTGACGTTCCGTTGTCAAACCGGTCATAACAGCGCATGGCAACCGGTCATGGCAGCGCGCCATGCCAGCTAAATGCTTGTTTTTGGATATTCACATATCCAAAAACAAGCATTTAGCTGGCATGGCGCGTGACTGTAACAAAAATTAGTACTTTAAAACTAAATATTTCGCAAATGGATCCCTGAATCGAAAAATGTTTTTTAAAAGCCTGTACTATTTTTGAACGGCTTATCCAACGATACCATGGGAAAGACGAGAAAAAATAAATACCTAATAATAATTTGAGTGATACCATAATATATAAAAGCACTTGAGTGAGATACCTGAGATACAGGTTTATTCCTAGTTCAGGTAGAATCCAATTATTATATACCTTAACCTCTAGTTTTAAGGCCCTATTTTGTAAATAAATTATTTCAATAAACAACTATTTACCACTTGTCGGCGTGATTAATATGTATACCCATGAAAAATTACAGTTTTCTAGTACTAACAGTCTCTGAGCTAAGCCGCGGACAGACAGACAGACGGACATGGCGAAATTATAAGGGTTCGCTGTTGACTATGGAACCCTAAAAACAGGGAAAACAGTGATTTAGATTTTTTCTCGTTTCCTGTCGGATGCTCGAACAATCACTTTTTCTAACTTTTCCGTTGCTGCCTCCGTCTAGTTGATGCTTTTATACAAGTTCGTATATCGGAAAAAAAAAACGAAAAAAGAGTTTTTTATGCGATGAAGCACGATCGGAGTGTTTACTCAGGAAATGTTTATTTCCTGTTCTTATATTTATTTAAAAAGGAAGAAAACAGACTACATAAATAACGTAGACAATAGGTACCTAAGTACTTTCAATAATGATGTAGATATTAATTTATCTCTACACTCTACAGCCTTCACCAACACCACACATTACCGCCTTCATAATTTTTAATACTTTTTAGGGTTCCGTACCTCAAAAGGAAAAAAACGGAACCCTTATAGGATCACTCGTGTGTCTGTCTGTCCGTCTGTCACAGCCAATTTACTCCGAATCTGATCGACCGATTAAGTTGAAATTTGGTACACATATGTATTTCTGTGACCCAAACACGAATGTGTAACAAAAATAAATGAATTTTGAATCTCCGAAACTACTGGACCAAAAATTTTGGAAAAAATACATAGTATGGCTCTTTACTAATAGATTACAGGAAAACCTATAAGAAGTATATGGTCTTAAAATAACATGGTAAATCTCTCAATATTGTGCGTATAAGCTTACATTTCGTCGCTCGGCATCCAATAGGCCCATCTCTCTAGTTACTATAATATTAAAAATGTTTGACTACTTAATACACAACTAAATAAAACTGTAAATGTTCATGACGACCAATTCGGATTTCGGTGAGGTTTGTCAACAGAAAGTGCAGTGTTGTGTCTTAAGCATACTGTAACATACTATACACAGCGTGGGACGCCGATTTATGCTGGCTTGGTTGCTTAGGACGTATTGTGGAGAAAGATGGAGAAGGATAGGTTGCCCACGGAGCTTATAAATTTTATGAGCAAACCTAAGTTATGGGAACCACGCGAGTAGGGTTCTCTAACGGCCGTATTGTGTGGGACCGTTCCAGTAGTTACTGGCGGAGGTCGGGGTCTGGAGAGACCATAGTTTTGATCCATGAGCTGGATGTGTGAGAGCAATGCGATTGCTAGTCGGCTGCAGAGCCATGGCGTTAGAGTGGTTTACTCGTGTGTGGGTTTCTAAGGCTCTTAGTGAAAAGACGATTGTTAATAAAACGATGGTACCTGGCTCTGGTTGATGATTTTTGGCATAATTAGTCGAAAGTTTGTTGAGTTCATTGAGAAGTAGGAGTATTGTTTTGTAAAGTGTTGAGGATTAAAGTTTCCTTATCTCAGAAGTTGGAACCCGTAAATGGTCAGAATTGGCCGAGTCGAACAGGTACTGTTGTTGAGTTTTGGTTGCAGGTAAACACACGAGGACGTGTGTATAGCAGGATGGCCGTGTCGGATCCGGTCATTAGTACGGACACGAAACGAATCGCAAGCGCGCCACTGGCGACATCAAGAGTGAGCTACCTACACCAAAAAAGGCGCGCTTCTACAGAGTCGTGATGTTTGAAGGCCACGGCGAGGAGGACATGCAGCCTCGGGTCGCATTGGAATCAAGACGTCACGGAACTGTTCTCGATTCGTGGTGCTCAGTTATTGTGTTAGTTGAAATTTGTGATCATTTTGTTAATTGTTGATTTTAATAAACGCCGTCGCACCCAGTGTGTGTATAATTTAGCTAGTGTGATTCATTTGATAGTAAATTATAATGTGATCTGAACTGCAAACTGTTTTATACATATATACAAGAATTGCTCGTTTAAAGGTATTAGATTTAGATTATTATAATATTAATACCGCGAATGTGATTTTTTTTACGAATATCAGATTTTTGTTTTATTTCATTCTACACGTTCAAATAAGTGATCCTGAAATTAAAAAACAAACGTAAAGAATGTCACATTCGCGGTATTGGATGCCGAGCGACGATTTGCAGTTGGAATGCATGGGAGAACATGTTTTTCAACTACAATGTTAAGTTTGTTCTTGGGATAAATAAATTCATCTCAACTACGGAACCCTTCATTGTGCGTAGTCCGACACGCACTTGGCCGGTTTTTTTTAAGGTTAAGTTCATGCAGTATTTTGTTTTTTTTTCTGAGTTTTTGATTTCCAAAACCGTTTTCAGATTTACATATTTTAAACAGTACACTATGTACGAATAGAACGTGTCATGTAAAATGAAAAAAAAAAATTGACAGGTTCCCCTTCATTGTCTGTAATCAAAGGATTTTCGGCAAGGCAAAGACTGCTAAAGGCCTCTAGTTGCTACAATAAGTAATTTTATCTACTCTCATCGCGTAATATTCATATTATGAACTTCAAAACGAGTATAAATTGACATACTTTATAAACAGAATACCGAAATTTAAAAATAGAATCATATTAGAACACTTTTTCTCTAACAAAATAATACTATAAAACATTTTTTTTTCTATTACGATACAGCGCTAATCCAAGAAGTTAATATCACAAAGAGTTTCCATCAACTTTTGGCGGGGGACAGCAGCACCCGCTGTAGCACATGTGCCGTGATGTGATGGTGCAGGCGACATTCATTTGTTTTGTAGTACTTACTGAATTTCGTGATTTTTAAATTTATTCTTGATCTTTAACTTTGATTTTTTATTTAGTATTTGTTTCAATCCCAATGTTTGAGAGTAGGTAAAGTAGTGTATGAAACTGCACATAACTAGGTATTAAAACATTCGTGTGATACTATTAAAAACCTTGCCTACTCATGTTTTAATACCCCTCATTATGCAACAGTTTCATAAACTACTACTATCTATTCTCATAGCGTAATATTAGAAAGATAAAAATCAAAACAAGTTTATATTGACATACTTTATAAACGCAATACCGAAATTTAGAAATAGAATCATATTATAACACTTTTTTTCTAACAAAATAATGCTATATGACATTTTTTTTTCTATTTCGATACAGGTAAAATCCAAGAAGTTAATATTACCAAGGAATTTCCATCAATTTTTATAATGGAAAGTTTAAGCATGACAGCAGCACCTGCTGCGGCACATGTGTGATTGGTGCAGGCGACATTCATACGTTTTGTTGTAGTGAATTTTGTGGGTTTTTTTAATTCTTGATCTTTAATTTTGATCTTTTAGATAGTAGGTTCAATCCCAATGTATGAGAGTAGATAAAGTAGTATATGAAACTACACATAACTAAGTATTAAAAAATTCGTGTGATACTATAAAGTCATGTTTTAATACCCCTCATTATGCAACAGTTTCATAAACGACTATTTCGATATCAGTCTAAAATAATTATGTCACCCTCTTATCGTACATACTGTATACGGCCTGATACAATCGTTTGACTTGCTCGCTTGTTTGGTTCGATCTCTCTATTAACAAAAAGCACTACACTATTCTAGGCAATTTTAACAAGGAACATCTCACGTTCCTGGAAATGTTTCATCACGTGGTCGGACATCCGAGATGTCCGTTCAAAAACGTTTTAAACGTTAACAGCATACTTGGAGTGCAGCACTATCCATTTTCCTTGGTTTTACGACCTTACAAATGGAATTGCTATCTATAGAGATCTGTAGATCTCGTACGTGATTCCTGTAACAAATGTTCTGGGAACGAAGACCTTTTAACCTCCATGCTTCGTTATTTTAGTTATTTATTTACCTGTTGAATAAGTCACCTAGATTTATAGTTAACTAGCTTTTGCCCGCGGCTTCGCCCGCGTGGATGTCGGAAAATATCCCACGGGAATGTACCACCGGGATTTCATATACTCAATAGCCGAGGAAAAGGTCATTGACTCCTACCACTGTGCCGTCAACCATAATAATGTTGTTACGCGTAATTTTGAATCTGTATTATCTTTTAAACTATTTATTTAAATGGTATCTTCTATGATGTTAAGGCATATTTTAATCTAAATTAAATTATTTTATTGGATAAGGATTAACATGATACCGGTGAATATAGCTTCAGAAATAACAATGGAATTTTTATCAAATTCTGAAAGATAATAATGGTTACTGTGGGTCATCCTTAGAAGATAGACATAATTGCCATCGCGGACTTTTTTGTTGAACTTTTTAAGATCTTCAATCCTGTAGAACATAAATTTGATGTGTCTCTAACGGTTTACGCAGCGCACGCCAGTAAAGCTCTCAGTCAGCATGATTTTTTCAACATCTTCGACAATAATCGTCATATTTCAGCCAATTTACACGAAACCTTAATGCATACACCAAAACCTTAGTTTTTGAGTTTATCACGTTCAGACAGACAGACAGACGCGGAGGGGGACTTTGTTTTATATTATGTACGGATACATACAAACATGAACTGGCCTTTCTTCCGGGGGTAGGCAGAAACTACAGAACGTCATCTGCTACGATCCTTACAGAGAGTCTGGAATCTTCAACCCGTCTTGAGCAAACGTGGTAACAATATTAGTGTATGAAAATATGAAATCTCGCTAACTAGAATATTAATAATTAATTGCAATTATAACACTAAATTAGATATTGTAACCGTTTTAGGTGGAAAAAAGGCATTTGGAAAGTTTCCAAATACTTTTTTTAAATCTAAAACTAAATTTTCGGTGTTTTAATATTAATAATCATTTTTTTTCACTAGTTAGCCGTATTTCTTATTTCCACACAGTAATATTGTCAAATTAATCAAAACAGCGAAATATTTGACAGCTATTTTGCGAAATTGCCCAATTTCTGAATAAACGCTCTTAAAAGGCTGGTATTATTATATTTACCTGTTGTAGTTGTTTGCGAAAGTTATTGGATATTGTGGCGCTGTGGTTGCCAGACAATGCTACGGTCATTATCTTGGTAATTAATCCACCCAATTAGACGGAAATCTTAGTCTTATAAGCCTCTTGGTTTAGACGTTTTAATTGGGTATGCTTTGCACGAAATCTCATTGATCTCAAACTCCTACGCATTTGATGTTAAATGCCACCGAGGGAGTTTCAGTGTAAAACTCAGTAACTGGATCTCCCCATGAGGTCTCTAATTACAAATAGATTTCTGCTTTGAGCATAGATTTTTTGGTATTTGGAAATTCTTAGATTTGTGAATGGAGATGGAAAACGAGTTATGGAACTCAAATATCGCCGGCTGTCGCTTAAAATCAGCGCTGGGCTCTACCTCGCATAGGGTCGCAGCATTATGCTGAGCGATGGCCGTTTTGCCTGGATGCGACACATATTTTACCCCAACTTGTTCTTTTTAGGGTTCCGTACCTCAACAGGAAAAAACGGAACCCTTGTAAGATCACTCGTGGGTGTCTGTTTGTCTGTCCGTCTGTCACAGCCGATTTTCTCTGAATCTACCAATTAAGTTGAAATTTAGTACACTTATGTATTTCTGTGACTCAAATACGGACGTGTAATGTAAATAAATTAATTTTGAATATGGAGGTCACTTTTGGGGGGCAAATAAGAAAAAAAAAAGTTTTTCGAACTATATTGTGTGACATTTCAAATAAGAGGGCTTATTACGAGGATCTCAAATATTTTTTTTATAATTTTAAAATAAATGCATTTAAAGATATTTAAGAAAATAGATGAAAATTGACCATTCCCCCCGAAACTACCGAGCCTAAAATTTAAAAAAAAAATACAGAGAATGGCTCTTTACTCATAGATTACAGGAAAACCTATAAGAAGTCTATGGTCTTAAAATTACATGGTAAATATTTCAATATTGTGCGTACAAACTTACATTTGTAGTTGGAATGTATGGGAGAACAATGATAAGTTTGTTGTTGGGATAAATAAATTCATCTCAACTACGGAACCCTTCATTGTGCGTAGTCCGACACACACTTGACTGGTTTTTATTGAGCTTGTGTTCTTTTTTTGCGTCTTGCTTGCCGCAAATAAACGTATTATCTTTCTTTGGCAGGACACCTGGCAAGACGCAGTGATGAGAATGGCACAAAAGCGTGGGATTAGGCACAAGAAAAGAGAGGCCTATGCCCAGCAGTGGGTGAACTCTGGCTGTGTATGACTGAAGACTGAATGGGAGAGGCTTGACTGGCGAAATCGTCTTCATTTTTCGTGTGATTAGTGACTAACCTGATGTCACAGTTTTTGAAGTGAAAACTTCTTTAGGCGCGTTGGGCATTTTTGAGATGGGACTAAACAATTGATTTCGCGACCTGTTACCGACACCATGGAGAAAAAGACATCAACGCGTTGACTACCTCGGTACCGATATTTTTTCAAGTTTACACTTCTGTCGGCACTCCCGGAGTGCCACTGTTTTTTTTTATGCCGCCCATGGGGCCTCTGACTTGGCTTCACATACCGTGTTTTCCTTCACTGTTTTTAAAGCAAGTAGTCACTATGCAATAAGCACATGAATCCAAAAAGTCAGAGGTGCGTGCCTTGGGTTCGAACTCGAGAATGTCTAGGCAGTTCAACGGTCACACCACTAGGCTATCACCGCGCGAAATGTGAGTGTAATAATACACTTCTCCCTACCCTTTCGTGAATACAGTCGTGATAATACTCCAACCTTTACCTCACCATCGCGTGACGAACTATCAATACACCATACAAAACCGTATGTAACTATTTTCGGCACTAAAAGAAAATCATTTGACCCTACTTGCCTCCTGAAGTCCATCCGTATTTTATGACGATCAATCACGCGATATTCAGACTTAATAGAAGGCTTACATTCAATTAACCCTTATACGAATATTCATGTTTGAGTGCCTGTAATTGCCTTAGCACTAATTAAGTCTGTAGGCGGAAGATTTGTGACGTACGCGTCTGTAATCGGGTTAGGTATGAACCTGGCATAATGAGACGGTATGATGATAGCACAGTGTTCTATTTTTAGGCTTCCGTACCCAAAAGGGTGCTAGACCCTGTTACTAAGCCTTCTGGCGTCTGTCTGGCTGATCGTCTGTTGGTCACGTGACTGACAGGCATGAGTCCCCGTGGAGGCGATCGGCGGCGGTGATTTCTCGCGTTCGGCCCTGGTCCACGCCATGGTACGGAGCGAGAGGGCATGGGAGGCCGTCACCTCCTTCTGCGAAGCAGTAATGCTCGCGTAGGAGGAGGTGGAACGCATGAGGGAGAGGCAAATTTCTTGCTCTCACGCCCCTAACCGCCGCAGGAGACGTCCTAGGCGTCGGGAATCGCAGGCCGATTTCCAGCCACCGTAGGCACGGGCTTGCGGACGGTGAGCAATAAGTAGCTCGCCGTCCGATAAGGACCAGGCCCGGGTCGACGGCACGTTGTGTTCCACGCGCACCTCAAAGAGATGTCAGCACAGCTAGGGCCGATGCCTGCCGGGATTGCGGGTTTGTCCGGAAGAGTTACCGTGGCCCTTGTCAACATACAGGCAACTGAAGTAACACGGGTGGGTTTTAGTCAGTAAAAGTCTGACACGCCCCAAAGCTGGAGAAGTTATTTGATAATATCCCACCCAAAAGAAAAAGTACTGACAGGGCTACAGTAGTAAACACTACTTATAACTTAATAATAATAATATTAATTATCTTGACCTGGCTTACGAGGTTGTCATGTGGGATGTGGATACAGCAGACATTGTGCTGATAGTCGTGACGGCCAATTTTATAATAGCCAAGAGCCTTGACTATAACCTAAGGAGGATCTTGTTAGCCAGCTCGATCAAGGGCTTGTTCCAGAAAGTGGTACTTCTGGACACGGCGCGTTCGTAACGAGGTTCCTCTCTCTGCGTTCGTTCCCTGACCACCGGTAGCTTGGACCCTGTTCCCCAAACCGGTGCTATTTTTTTATTATTAAATGTTTTTGTTTTTTTTTGTTTTTATAAAAATATTTAGGAATGTAAATTGTATACTTATCTTTAAATGAAATAATAATATTTAACGACTGCATTGACTTACAAGCCTAAATAAAGTGAATTTTAAGAATGTTTTAGAAGAATAATAGAAAGGTCATCATTTGTTTATTCGTCGATTTTAAAACTAAGCTTGTCTACAACTTTATCCAAAATCAACGTACGTAACCATCTCTAAAAAGGGTTCTATTATTTCCTAAACTTTATTTCGTGTGTAATCAAATACTCAGTCGTAATTATAGGACAAACATTTACATAGAACCCGAAAATTAGATAGTTTGTAAAGTAAACAAGAGTAAACTAACAATTGCTTCTTAATTAAGTAAATATTGGCTCTAAATTATAATCACATCGGATCAAATACGGTTTACAATTAACATCGAATTATAGAGTAAATAAACACGTGTAACTGTATTGTCTTACGGGAAACATTTATTGCCGTTGTCAACTATATTGTTACACTGTGTACACGAGTATGTTTAACCTAATGAGACAATTATGTTATTTATTTGACGCAAGTGTGCCGCGATAAAAAAAATTCTAGGCTTATAAAAAAATTGTACTTACCTAAGTGATTGCATTAATATAAAACATAAAACTGCATTGCATTCAAATTCAAAAGTCATTTATTCAAACTTGGCTGAGAATCAACACTTTTCAAACGTCAAAATTATCTCCCCAGCGGCACAGCTGTCTGTTCAGTTAGAAAATAAATAAAATTGATTCTATACAATAGTATGCAAAATAATTTAGATTACGAAAATAATTTAAATTACGAAAATAATTTACATTAGGAAAATAATTTACATTACGAAAATAATTTATATTACGTTGTGGAAAACTTTCAGGAACTTTTTCTAACAGTGGATGTATTTTTATTACTTGAATGTTAATTAGTTACTATTAGGCCGACCGCTTAACTGAGTCCGTGCGCGGTGCGGGGGGGTGACAGTTGTCACAAGTTGACGAATAACTGAGCTCTCGCATCACGACACCACACCCCTCCCGCACCGCGCAGCTACCTCAGGAACGGACTCAGTTAAGTGGTCGGCCTATAGGCTTGAGGATTTAAACATTCAAGATAATTAATCATAAGGATAAATTAGAGAGCAAAATGCAAAGAGATTGTGAAAGCTATAGGGGCGTTATTCCATTGATTTGTTTTTCATCTAAATTATCCTTAAGATTCGCTCATGATAATAACCTCGTGTAAATATACCTATGATAAATTATTGGATATCGCTGTTACCTAATGAAAATCAATGTAATAACTACAATTTATGGGAAGCTACGTAATTGTCGTCAGTTATGCCTATGTCCCATCAATACCCCTAACTACTTTGGGGTCAGCTTCCAGTCTAACCGAATGCAGCTGACTACCAGTATTTTACATAGAGTGACTGCTCTGACCTCCACAACCCAGTTATTGGATAACACGTTTCACCTTAGTAAGACTGATTGCGAACTTTTGGGCTGCTGACTACCCGTAACGACGACTGACGACTCTCAAAGATTTACTAATGATAGCCGAGACCAATGGCTTAGCGTGCTTTCCGAGGCACGGAGGGGTCTCGATATGTAATAGATGGACCCATCCACAAACCAACCGCGGCAAACGTAGCTTAACTTTTGATCGACCCGAACAACAGCAAGTTCAAATAAACGGTATCAAAAATAAAAATAGGTGTGCCACAAGGTTCGATATATTGGGTCCATTCCTCTTCTTAGTGTATATTAATGATCTACACCTACCTACCTACTACGCTTTGGAATGGGCAACTAGCTTCATATTTCTGACTGACCGATTCCTTGACAATTAAAAATGCCTGTAAATGGTTTAATTGAAATAAATGGTTTGAGTTTTGAGTTTGAGCGGCTGTTATCATTTAGCCACGAGCCCTCTTTATGCTTATGCTCAAGCAACCATATTTTGTATAGAGCGAATGCTACCTAATCTTGCATTTTGTGAACACCTGTTCTAAGTTCAGGGCAGCAGACAGCTAGATATCCTAGACTAGATCCTACTTTATTATTATCTTACTATTTTAGTATAATAATTATAATATAATATAAAATAATCCTACTTAGTAATATTACAAATGTGAAAGTTTGTGAGGATGGATTGATATTTGTTATTCTTTCACGCAAAAACTACTAAATGGATTTAGATTAAATTTGGCACAAAGATAGTTCATAACCTGGATTAATACATAGAATGCTTTATATCCCGTTATTCTTACGGGATCAAGACATATGCGGGTGAAACCGCGGGGCGCTGCTAGTATTATTATAAATTCGACATAATAATGCTTAAACGACAATAAGCGATAAGTGCCCCCTGGGGATCTAAGGGAGTTCGCATTCAATCCCCCCGAACTATTATAATGAACCCACTTCAATGACAATACCTATTCTATGGGGAGCTCCTGTAAGAATATTTGGGAATATAATATGATCGTTAGATAGCTAGCTATGTATGTCGTAAGTTTATGTAAATACACCTTTTTTCATGATACCAGAATAATGCATAATGATAAGTTTAACTTAGAAAGTTCTTCATTTGTTCTAACCCATCAGTTACGTCACATGTTAAGGAGTGGGTCAACAAAGTGTGACTTCGCGTGACAAGAGAGGGAAGAGGCATAAACTTCGTGACGTCACATGTATAAAACTAAATTGTTAAAAACAACCGACGTCCAAAAGAAAACACTACAAAGTGTGTAATAAGTTTAATTTTGGAAGTTGGAGTCTTTGTTTTTTGTCACTGACTTCCGAGGAGGGGGCTCAAAAACCATGAAATTCGTGTGATGTAATATATGGATGGGCCGTTAATAAACAATTTGTCGTTTCTTTTTTCATTTTCTGTTCTATAGACGGAGGAAATAGAAGGATTACATAATATGTTTGAATTCAGTATTCTAATATGATTTGTACTTAGCCTTTGCGAACAGTACCTATTGCGGATTAGAGTGTTTCGATCCAAAAGGTAATTAGTACCAGCTATTAGCTTTTGAAATGAATTACACAAAGTGAAGTGCTTGCCTATGCTCAAACCCACGACCTATAACTTGTAAGTCGTGATACGATAGAATTCGAATAACCCATAAGTTTAAAATTACGGCGCTGTGGTAGTGAAACGCGCGCGCACGATAATGTTCTTTTTTGAAATTCGAGTTGCACAATGAAATTTAGTACAACATTATAACACTCATTTGGATGATATTATGGTTACAATGACACTGGTTGTTTTAATGTTGGCAATAAGCTGTTTCAGAATTTTTTATAGAGGTTTTATAGCATGGGTGTAGATAAAGTGTTTAAATGGATTTTAACATGAAATTCTTTTATCGATCAATTGACATATTATGTTGAAAGTCAAACTGGATTAACTTCATAATAGGCAGTTTCAGTTGATGAGGCTTCAATCTGAAATCATCATGAATTATCGTGAAAGCTGCCTAGTTCTATATGATAATGGAAATTAAAAAAAGATGTAGACGAATTAATTTATACTAACCTCGTGTAAATAATGTATTTCAAAGTAAAAACGTTTTTTGACATACTAAGAGATATCAAACCAATCTTAATCCTGACTAGTCCTAAGGAATAAATTATAAATACGATAGTGAGTTTGTTTGTGACGCTTTTACGCTAAAACCGCTTAACAGATTTGGATGAAATTTGGCACGTAGGTAGACCATAACCTGGATTTGGACATAGAATACTTTTTATTCCAATATTCCGACGGGATTGAGACTTATGATATAAAATTATATGCGAAAGTGAGTTTGTTTGTTTGATACACTTTCACGCTTAAACCCAATATTAATAATTTGTCCCATAGATAATACAGATACGCTCCTGCGCGCGTCCCTTCGATTGTCACCATAGATTAAAAAAAAAAAAAAAAAAAAAAAAATAGTCTTAACATGGACGAGTGTTGTTGAACGTCGAGTCGGGTGTGCGTCGATTTTTTTTAAAATTTATACAATATATCTGATTTTTTTTATTTTTATACTATTATTGTTAATGTTTTATTTATTTTGTAACCCACTAGTGGGATTTATATGTCCGTAGGTATGTCCGTGGCATCACAGCGGGCCATATCAGAATACTAGCGCTGCGGTATTTATTTATTTTTAAATATCGCAGCATCATGCTGAGATAGGAGCCTTTTTGGCCTCGCACAGGTCGTTATTATTTTTGTTTGTTAGTTTAAAAAGCTCCTTTTCATTTTTGTTAATTTTTATTTTTTTATTACTGTTTTATATTTCCTGTGCGTGTCCCGAATACAATATTTTTCTTTCCTTTCTAAAACGGCTGAAGGGATTTGGATTAAATTTGGCACATAGGTAGATCATGACTTGGAGAAGGACATAAGCTACTTTTCATCCTGTATCACAGATGAAATCTCTAGTAATATTATAAATGCGAAAGTAACTCTGTCTATCTATCTGTCTGTCTGTTTGTTACCTTTTCACGCCTTATTGTCTGAACGGATTTCGATGAAATTAGTAGACCTTGACCTGGGTTAGGACATACCGAGACTCCTCCGTGCCTCGGAAAGCACGTTAAGCCGTTGGTCTCGGCTGTCATTCGTGGATCTTTGATAGTCGTTACGGGTCGTCAGAAGCCCGAAAGCTTGTCAACCAGCCTTACCAAGGGGTATCGTATTACCCAGTTACTGGGTTGTGGAAGTCAGATAGGCAGTCGCTCCATTTAAAATCCGGTTAGACTGAAAGCCAACCCCAACATAGTTGGGAAAAGTCTAGGCAGATTGATTGACCTGGTTTTAGACATAGCATATTTTTTTATCCCGATACTTAGTACATTCCCGTGAGATAATTTCCGACCTCCTCATGGGCGAAGCCGCGGGCAAAAGCTAGTGGTTAACATTTTTCGGTCCGGTCGGAAAAGGAATGCATAGAGTATTTGAACAATTTTGTATGCATAAAATATTTCGAGTATTTTACCGGACCCATAGTTCCGGGGGATTTCCCTTTCATGTATGTAATTAATTTTATACATTTTGAAATTAAAAATTTATTGGCAAATTGTGAACCGTACGGTCTGTAAAGTGCGAGGGAGGGGGTGCAGGGGTCGTACAGTTGAATCGTTTTCAATTTTAAGACACGACTACGGCGAAGCAAAAAGGAAGGTTATGATTTTGACCGGTATGTATGTATGTAGGTATGTATGTATGTTCATCTGTTACCTCATAACTTCTAAACTACTCATCATAATTTGACAAATGAGGTATCGTTGGAAGCGTCTTGATCGTCCGCTAGTTTATAGGTGTATGACGTCACATAAATATTGCGCCCTCTAGAGGACCTAAAGTAATGAACTTAAAGAAAAAGGTTTTTAATGATGCCATGTTGGGTATCAAATGAAAGGGCTTAATTTCCACATTTCAAAAATATATGCATATTATAACCCCAAAATAATTTAAATAAAAATGATAGTTAAAAAAACTAAAACCCAACTACGACAAAAGTCAATTAAAAAGGTGTAGTAAACAAGACATCACACACAGACTAAATAAAAATCCGAAGTCACACGTAATATGTTTGATTTATGCCCTAACACGTGTGACCTTGGATTTTTAACTTCTAGAAAATGTGCTGTAGGCCGATAAACAATGAAATAGTCTGCAAATTAATTCAATTATTAATTTAGTAAGGTTATGACAAGATTAAGCCTCTGGCCTTGTGCCTAAAATAATACTGACATTGCGTGGCGGTATAGCACATATGTATACCTACAGGGTGGCAGGGACATCGACGCGAAAACTGTTACCATGGACATAGTATAAAGAGAGGTAGTAAGCTATCTTCATAGAAACGCACCGCGCGCGGCTTGTATGTGTGCGCGGCTTGTATCTAGGCATCGCCATACGCATACGCATATGGCATACTATGCCATGGATAAATCCTCCTTCTCCATCATGTACTGAAGTACATGATTCTGAACACCCCTGCATTGAAATTTTTCGTCGGTTATTTTAAAATAAATCAGCTGTTCACTATATTTTGACCGCGTAGGCATTTTTCTGTGAAACAGCAGATTTTTTTTTTAAATAACCTATAAAGAATTTCAACGTATGGGTTCATGTAGTGAATCCATGGTAACAGTTTTTGCGTCGATGTCCCTGCCACCCTGTAGTATGTCATTCACTTAGATATTGTACCTACAACTATCTCTAGGTTAACCTACTCATGATATCTCTCATTATTAGAAACAATACATGAAACGTAAAAGTTCGCGTTAATTTTGCCTACACTATCAACGTCTCGTTGCACAAAACCAGAACGAAAGGAATTCTTTGTGATGCAGACTACGAGCGCTTAGAACGGCACGTTGAAAGCTGTCTGACATCGCTTTGTGCTACTAATATAAAAGTCAAAATAACTACTCTGGGAAGAAATGTCATGAGACAGGCGGAATGTTTATTATAAAGCGGGAACGGCTTTGTGTTTCAACTAAACTCCACTTTAACTGTTGATATCTCTTTCTCGCAAATAAAACAAGAAAGAGAGTGAATTTAGAGCTGCCAAATTAGGTTAAAATAAATCGTTCTGTTTGAGATGATGCGTTAGCAGATGACAGTTTTGGATGTAGATACTGTGGGAGAGGTACTTCAATAATATCTTTCAGATACCTAAAATAAATAATTATTCATGGAATCGTCTTATGTTTTTTTTTTACATTTATAGACGATGACATATGCAATGTCAGCCCTTCAGCTACCTACCGTTTTTCCTTATCCTCAATACAAATTAATATTTGTCTCGTAATTATGCCATCAACTAATAACGGACTCGCGGAGGTTGCATGTTAAAACGATGCAGGTTACTGTACTGACTTACCTACCTAATTTCGTTTCGTCGGTAAACAACAAAATCAGCACCAATATACAGGGTGGCAGGGACATCGACGCGAAAACTTTTACTATGGATTCATACATGATTCTGAACCAGCAAAAAAAAATCAGCTGTTCCATACATTTTGACCGCGTGGGTATTAACACTTTTCTAAGAAACAGCAAATAAAAAAAAAATAAGCGACGAAAATTTTGAACGCAGGGGCGTTCAGAATCATATACTGAATCCATGGTAACAGTTTTTGCGTCGATGTCTCTGCCACCCAGTAGATAAATCAAGGGATTTCGATGTACGATGGCAAAATAGTGTTATCACCGCATGTAATTCCCAGAAGGACAAGTTAAGGTCAGAGTGCCGGTAAGTAATATATAACATGTACAACCCACAGTTTAGCTAATAGGTACGTGATGTGATAGGGTTTATCCCAGAAATCTCCACCGACAAATCCCCACCAGTGGGGATTGTTTTTTTTTTTCAGAAATCCCCACTAAGTAAATATATAAACTCAGCCTTTTTTTCTAATATTCTAGTCGTTTGTCACAGTTCTAAAGTTATAACCTAACCTAACCTTATAAATAGAGGGGATTTCTGAAAAAAAATTGGTAGTGGCACCCCGGGAGTGCCGACAGAAGTGAAAACTTGAACAAGGTCACCTTGGTGGAAGAAAAATACTTGTAAAGAACATTGGTTCAAAACCTTATCTAAATAAAGAACACAATCGCGTTTACAAAAAAAAAAATTCTTCCGTAACCTTTAAAGTAAAAATTCTTGCATAGAACATTGATCTGTAATTTAATATAAATAAAGAGCACAATCGCGTTTACAAAACCTTTAAAGTAAAATAATTGCATAGGACATTGATCCGTAACGTAATATGAATAAAGAGCACAATCGCGAAATCAATGGTTTAGTCCCATCTAAAAATTACCCAACGCGCCTAAAGAAGTTTTCACTTAAAAAAATAACAATCCCTACTGGGGATTTGTCGGTGGGGATTTCTGGAATAAACTTGTGATAGACGGCAACCTCAAAATCACTAAGTTTTAAAACTCAAAGAATAGAAAATACTACCATCGGATGTAGTTTCATAAACAACTAGCTTCCGCCAGCGGCCACGCCCGCGTATCTTTATAAATTACTAGCAGCGCTCTGCAGTTCCACCCGTATAAATCTCGATTCTGTAAGAATATCGGGATAAAAATTATTCTATGTGTTAATCCAGATTATAAACTATCTGCGTGCCAAATTTCATCCAATTCCGTTCAGTAGTTTTTGCGTGAAAGAGTAACAAACATCCATCCATCCTCACAAACTTTCACTTTCATTTATAAATTATTAGTAAGAAATAGCAAGATAGTAGGATAGTGATAATATAGCATTCTACTGGTGAAAGAATTTTTTAAATTGGTTCACTGTAGTTTTTGAGTTTATTAATTACGAGCAAAAATACAAATATTTTATCTTTATAATATTAGTGTCGATAAAAAACTAAACCTTGAACAGTTTACTATTTTGTAATTTCTTCAATGTCTTTAAAAAGCGCCTGGTTTTAATAGTTCCTATACTCCATTTATTATAACATTAGACAAATAAAGATTATCACCCTTTCGTTATTTCGATATAAACGTATTATAAACTCGTTATTTGACGATAAGTACAAAAAAAAAAATGTACCTAATCTACAAATGTGTATGTAATTTACATTAAAAAAATTACTCTAAAGTAATTAATTTCAACAATATTATATCATAACTGTTGTCGTTATATAGCCATTATTTGTCTAATGCTGTAATAAATGGATTCTACCATCAACTGGGAATCTTGCAAATTTAGTTGTGAGTTCGTATTTATAACCTCGACATAGAAAATTATTCTCATACGCAATAGTTAAAGTGCGAAGTTGTTAATGTGCACATTAATGAGTTATTCTGCGAGTAATAGAGTTTGTGGAGTCGTAAAACTAAGCGGCTACAGTCTTAAGTAAACATCTTATTAAATACAGACACTGAGACATTACGTCTATACTTAGGTACTTAATATTATAAGCCCGAAGTCTAGATACTTAATATTATAAGCCTGGAGTCTAGATATTTAATGTTATAAGCCCGGAGTCTGGATACTTATTATTATAAGCCCGGAGTCTGGATACTTAATATTATAAACCCGGAGTCTGGATTTGTGTCCGGTTGATGGTAATAGGCTCGCCCTTTATTTCATGGGACTTCAAATCAAATCAAATTAAATCAGTTTATTGCAAACATGTTGTACAGAGGTTGGAATAAGATTAATTAGATTCAAACATGCACCCTGTAAGGGCGCTGAAAAACAAAACAAAATAAAATAAAATTAATTAATAAATTACATTTCATTACATTACAAAACATGCTTCAAATCAATAGAATAGAATAATTATTGTTATTTGTTACCGTAGCTATCGAATTATATTATATTATCTTTATTTCATTTATAAACATATAATTTACATTTTTAAATATTCTAATAAAATGATTAAAAAAACATTTAAAAATATAAAAATTTATTTTGAGTAGTAATGAATAAGAATAAATTAAATCAAAAATAAAATTCATTAATACAAATAAATTAAATATGTTGGTATGTATACAAACAATCGTCAATGGTCAGCTATTTATGTCATTACTTTCTATTTATTTATTTAAAGAAAAAAAAAACAATTAAGTTATACTTTTTCTTCAAAAAACTCTTGCTTGACTTAAACATAACTGGCAAAGTATTAGTGTACTATAGGTACATCTCTGCCCAACCTTTCGGGGAATTAGGCTTGATGTTATGTTATGTTAATAATATAAAGAGGTACAATTTGTGCGTATGTATACAACGTGTAACGTTAAATGCGCAAAACCTGAAAATAGTTTGATCAGAATAACGAGCAGAATCAATTGAACCACTTTTTGATATAGGTCATATTTTTCAAAAAATCTTCATTAAAAACGTTGCCATGTCTATTTATTAATAGGTCAAGCCATCACATGCGCAAACCCGTCAAAATAGGTAAACAAACACAAATTGTTGTCGACCAATTTAAATTTTTTCATACGCGGGATGATAATAGCTTTTATTTCAATGCAAATACGAATCTTATGAACTAAAACAGCACATAAAACCTTTACAATTTTTTTAATGATTCATTAAATTAATTAATTAAATTAATTAATGAATCATTAAAATGTATTATTATTATATATTAAGTAAAATTAATTAAAATCAGTTGGGGTGTCTGAGGTTTTGCGCATTTAACGTTACACGTTTATAGGGTTGGTACTGTACTGTTCGGAACTACTAATACGATTCCGAAAATACAAATCGGAACCTACCGTATTGCCGAGTGTCATAGAATATCCTATACTATTAAACGAGCAATATTTGTAAATATATATATATATATTTGTTATCACGTTCTGGAAAACAGCTCTAACGATTTCGATGAAAGTTGCAATGGGGTTTACGGTGGCGAAAAATCGATCTAGCTAGGTCTCACATTTGGGAAAATTCGTTTTCTCCGTTTTTTCAATTGAGCAGAGCTCGGTCGCCCAAAGTTTAGAACAAGATGGCGATGACCTTAGAATAATTATTATATGGCCGCATAGAATTAGTAAATACCTACTATCATGGCAGCATGAAATTAGTAAGTACTATACATGGATTAGTATGAACTTTCTTATACTATTAAATGAGCATTCTATATTTTCACCCGAGCAGAGCTCGGTCGCCCGTCGGGTCGGACAGAAGCTAGTATCTATAGTGTATTATATCGTAACTACTAAGGCCTGTTTTGGAACAATGCTCAAGTATCTATGTAAAATCTCGATTACAAATCAGAATGTCTGTTACAGATCCATGGATCTGTCATTCTGATTTGCTTTGAGGTTAGATTAGTTTACATGCTAATATAACCTCAAAGCTATCCCTTAAGAGCATTTGCCCTAAAAGTTGGCAACGTCGTAAATAGCTATCAAGTATTTACCTCTTTTGATTAATTTAGCAATATTACTGTATGGGAAGAGCAGTGGTGGCCCAGTAAAGAGCAGTGGTGGCCCAGTGGTAATGGCCGTGACTTACGAGTTGTAAGGTCGTAGGTTCGAACCCAGACAGCCGCTTTACTTTGTGTAAATTATTTCATCACCACTGCTCTCAAAACGGTGAAGGAAAACATCGTGAGGAAACCGACATGTCCTAGAACCGAAAATTCGAAGACATGTGACATCTACCAACCCGCACTGGGCCCGCGTGGTGGATTACGGCCCACTCCCTCACAAAGAGGAGGCCTGTGTCCCAGCAGTGGGAACATTTATAGGCTGATGATGACTGTATGGAAATAAGAAATGTGGCTGAAGGCACACAAAGGCACCGCTCGTCGCGCGACGAGCGGTGCTTTTGTGTCGCGTCGCGTGTCGCGGCTGTTTGTAAGAGCCTTAACTAGTTCCCTAGAATATTACTCGTAATAATGAAATGGATAAGGAAACTTTGCAAATGCCTTTTTTACACCTAAAATTGTTACAACATCAAATTCAGTATTATAATTGCAATTCATTATTAATATTCTAGGGAACTAGTGAGCCACATTTATTATTTCCACATTGGCAAATTAATCAAAACAGTGAAATATTTGACATCTATTTACGACGTTGCCCACTTTCAGAATAAACGCTATTAATCTAAATTATATTCGAGCATTGTTCTAGAATTCGGGATTGACTATAAAACATCCTGATTATTTGGAGCTCAAAACTAACAAAGTCATAAAATACACCAAAAACTATAATATTATAAAGAGAAAATATTTGATTTGTATGTTTGTTTGTTACGCTTTCACACTAAAACGGCTGAACGGAATTGGGTGAACACTTTTTTTTTTTTTTTGTGTTGGAAATTATCAAATAACTTCTCCCGCGGCGCGGGAGGGCGTGTCAGACTCTTACTGACTAAAACCCACCCGTCTTCCTTCAGTTGCCATGTTGCCGGGGGGCCACTATTTCCCTTTCGGCCCGTATTCGCAGCCCTGGTTGCCCAGTACCCTAATTGCGTAACTTATTTTCGTGACTAATTTGTTTCATTTTGACAGTTCTACAACATTCATTGCGTTATTTACGTTGTAGAGCAGATTTTTTTTCCAACTTATTAAGCAATGGATTAGCAATCTGTTTCAAATCGAAACAAATTGTGATTGATTGTGCATTACGCAATTAGGGTACTGGGTTAGGACATACACATAGGATACTTTTAATCCCGATATTTCCACGGGATCGAGACTTATGCGGATGCAACCGCGGGAATCGTTGCACTTCCCAAATCGATGAGAACTAGAAAATCCACAATTAATTTTAACTAGTTTTTGCCCGCGGCTTCGCCCGCGTGGATGTCGGAAAATGTCTCACGGGAACATACTATCGAGATCAAAAGTACCCTACGTGTTAATCCCGGTTATAAACTATCTGTGTGCCTAATTTCGTCAAAATTCGTTCAGCCGTTTTTGCGCCAATCCGGATAAACAGACAACCAGAAAAACGAACAAAAATCTAAAAGCTATATTTTAGCCATCGTTCCCACACCTCATAGCAATTACTTTTTTTCAAAAATATTCAATGCACAGTTTTTACTTCGTTACTGTTTTATTACATAAATAATAATCTTAACTTACCTAAAACTATATTTAATAACAATTGAACCAGATTCAACTAAGTAGAGCATGAAGTTAGAAATTATTTAATAAAAAGTCAAAGCCTTAGTCGTAGAAGTAACCAAATTTTTATTAATATATTTAATAAAAATTTGGTTACTTCTACGACTAAGGTTACCGCTATCTAGGTAACAAAGAGAAAGAAACATGTTACCTCTATTAGGATACCGTTTTAATATCGGTTACACACACACAGGCGATGCGCGCCCTTTTACTAATGCCGACGACACATGTAAGATAGAGTTAATTTTTATTTCGGTAACCTTTAAAAATACTTGAAAAAAATATAAAATAATGTTGTATCTGCAAAAATACCCATGTTGATCATACTGGTTTCGGTCCCTGTTTTACACACCACTCAACAACCCTCCTCATTGAAAACACGAGCAAACCCTGTACCACTTACATTATGCACAACTATTTCTAATTTCGTCACCTTTACAATATATCCCTTGGGCATAAGCTAAGTTATTTCGTACCTACGCGGTTGTACTGAACTAACCCCGGCTATTATCCTTATTATAATGTCGAGGTCTTTCATAGGTTGGGTAGGCCCTGGTGCCCTATTAACATCTGACGTCATACCGATACCATAATTTGCATCAACGGTCTCGGTATCGGTATTTCATTCATATTCAATTTAGATGATTGGAGCTATGTATAAGTTGTTTGAATATGCAGTAGTGTCGAGTTTGGATGACAGTGGCTGCCATATTTCGTAGTCAATTTGGTGCTATTAAATTGTTAGTGGAAAATTCCAATTGTAGATTAAGCAAATTTACTATAACTAGAATTGTCTGTATTAATATTCAAACTAGCTGCGCTCCGCGGTTCCACCCGCGTAAGTCTCGATTTCATGGGAATATTGGAATCAAAATTATTCTAAGTACTAATCCAGGGCATGGTCTACAAATTTGCCAAGTTACATCCAAATCTGTTCAGCCGTTTTAACGTAAAAGCGTAACAAACAAACAAACTCACTTTCGCAATTATAATAGCTTTTTCCCGCGGCTTAGCTCGCGTGAAGTCAGAAATTATCCCATAGAAACGCACTACCGGGATAAATAGTATCTTATGTGTTAATCTAGATTATAAACTATCTGACTGCCTCATCCAAATCCTATTAGTAGCATAAAATAATGATTGAATACTATCGTGAATTCATGCAAGCCTAGTACTTTTTGTTAGGTTACTGCTCAGAAATTGTGCACAAAGTCTAATGATTGAAATACTATCTTGAATTCATGCAAGCCCTAGTACTTTTATGCAAAATTTGAAGTAGATTGGACCAAGGAATCACGTTGTCTCATACAAACCTTGCCCCCCTTTTTCACTACCTTAGGAGTAGAATTTCGAAAAATCCTTTCTTGTCGGATGCCAGAATAAAAAGTATCCTGTGCTAATCCAGGTTATAAACTACACTATTAGACTTTCAAGAAAAACTAAAAGAAAACCATAAGTATTTAATTTATACACAACAAATCAAACACAGATATTTTTACAATTAAAACTAAAAAGAGTATTTGCTTATGTTTTTAAGTGAGTTCAACCTTTTTTGAATAAAATAGGATTGATTTTTCAAACATGTGTCAAAATAAAATGTAATTTAAGTCAAAAGCACTAAGGAGTATTGATATCAACTTCGAAGCAAATCACCGCCAAAATAACTTTGTACCCGTTTTTAACCCCGTTAGGGGATGAATTTCAATAAAATACGGAACACGTCTTCCATCAATTCTGTTAAAAAAGGTTTTTGCAAAATTTTAAGTACATTGGACCAAGGAATCACGTTGTCCCATACAAACTTTGCTCCTCTTAAGGTTAGAATTTCGGAAAATCCTTTCTTGTCGAATGCCTACGTCATACAAAGAACAAACCTTCCGAGTTTCAAGTCTCTACGATTAGTGGTTTAGGCTGTACGTTGATCCGTCAGTCAGTCATTCAGGACAGAACATTATATATGAATAGATAGATAGATTATAACTTTAGACCACAACTGTTATTCTTTGAGGGTGGGATGAACAGGGTATGAAATGGCTACAACACGTAAAATTGACGTAGGGTGTCACTTTGTATAATAAATAATTTCCCTGGCCACCTACCTTTTATGTGACTCGATGCCTATATCATCATCTGCCTAGCCTCCAGTCTAACCGGATGCAGTTGAATTCCAGTATTTTGCATGGAGCGACTGCTTATCTGACGTCCACAACTCAGCTACTAGGTAATACGATACCCCTTAGTAAGACTGGTTGTCAGACTTTCGGGCTTCTGACTACCCGTAACGACGACTTCTTCTTCTTTTCGTGTGGTTAGTGACTAACCTGGTGTCAGAGTCATAAAGTCGTCCGTGGACCTCTAACTTGGTTTCACATGCCGTTGAGAAATATCTATCAGGCAGGTTTCCTCACGATGTTTTCCTTCACCGTTTTTGAAGCAAGTGATAATTATACAATACTAGCTGACCCAGCAAACGTTGTTTTGCCATATACATGTTTAGGGTGGACCACACTTATGACTTAAAAAAAAAAAAAAAAAAAATTGATGTTGGCCGATTCTCATAGATACCGGATAAGCACAAAAAAATTCATCAAAATCGGTCAAGCCGTTTCGGAGGAGTATGGCAACGAAAACTGTGACACGAGAATTTTATTAGATGCACACGACGACGACTGTCAAAGATCTACAAATGCCAGACGGGACCAACCGTTAAACGTGCTGTCCGAGGCACGGATATGTAATGGATGGTCACCCATCCACGGACCGACCTCGGCAAGCGTAGCTTAACCTTCGATCGACCCGTGGGGCTGTTATTATGTAGCTGTAAATATTTTTATGTAAGTATTTTACCTTCCGGTACGTATTTATTTTTTCATTTTCCGCCTTATGCGCAATTTTCAGTGCTTAAGCCGCGGAAGGACTTTGTAAGTGAGAACATTACGAGCCCTGAAAATTGCTCGACGAAATGAAGACATTCAAATAAGTATCTATAGGTATTACGATAATAATGTTATGAAGCGTATTTGACTCTAATATATATTACATATAAATTCAAAATATTTACAAGGGCACTTATGAAATGTCAGAAGCTAGGTGCACGGTTCCAATTGGTCGCTTCCTATGGAGGAAGAGCCGGCAAGAAACTCCACGGTTACTCTTTTCAAAATCAATGGTTTCTACAATGTTTTCAAATTACAGTGTTAATATTGGCCAGAGAGGACAGTTTAGGCCTATCAACAAGTACCAGGTTCTTAGTAAAATAGAAAATGGTCCACAAGTCTACAACCTACAACGTTCTCACATTCACAAAATCTAAAAGAAAAGAATCTAATTTAAAAGATAAACAAAATAATAAAAATAAGGACCTATTTAAATCAAATGACATGATTACCACTACAGCTGTGACATTTAAACTTTGATTAAAAAAATATAGAAAATTGTAGGTATATAATGTCAAATAATGAAAAGATTATGTCAATGAAGTATGTATAGTCACCGTAAGATTGTGAGAACCGTTAGTTTATAATCTGTCGGAATTATTTCCGTTAGATTATAAACTGTCGAAAAATTGTGAACTGGGTGAAATGGGTCAGGTTAGGTTAGAACTGTGACCAAACGCGCGTAAACCGTGCGAGCGAAGCGAGCGGTGCCGCGGCAGCGGCCGGCGAGCGCTACTTCCAAGTTGCTCGCAGCCAGGTAGGCTATTTAATATTAGCGCAAGGTGCGTTACGTCGCAAGCAAGTTTGATACCAGTTCACAATTTGTCGGTTTCCCATGGAAAGATTATAAACTAGCGAAAAATAATGCGTCAAATTGTAAACGGTTCGTCGCAGTTCACAATTTTTCGACAATTTATAATTTAACGGAAATAATACCGATAGATTATAAACTAACGAAGTTCATAATTATACGGTGACATATACATATATGTACTATCGAAGAAACGCATATGTATACACTGTAAAGACTATTCTTGCTTGTAGCGCGCGGCCACTATAGTAACGCTTACCTACGAAAAAAAGGGTCGTGTGCACGGGATTTTGTTTTACCCCGATGATATTGTATAAACTCACGCCATCTTCCTATGGGGGTAGGCAGAGACTACAGAACGTCACCTGCTACGGTCCTTACATACTCCTTTTGCTTCGTTACGTTCATAAATGTGGTCACACACGCACGTCGGTTGCGAGTACTGACCTTTGTGAAGAGCATCACCAATCTTAATAATAGTAATGCTCTCCTTAGGCAGCTGGATCAAGGGCTTGATCCAGAAAGCGATACTCCTGGACACGGCGCGTATTGTTAGGAGGTTCCTCTCTCAGGAGCCCTGACCACCGGTAGGTTGGACCCTGTTCCCGATACCGGTGGGCTACTATTTTTTATATTTTTAAATGTAAAAAAAATATGTTTTTATAAAAATATTTTACTATGTAAATGATATGTATATAGATGAAATAAAGGAAAAAATAATAAGCCTCTCTCTGGAGCCCTGACCGCCGGTAGTTTGGACCTTGTTCCCGATACCGGTGGGCTACAATTTTTTTTATATTTTAAATGTTTATTTTTATTTTTATTTTTTATATATTAGTTATATATATAAATAATGCACAGAGATGAAGATGGTACGCTGATCTGGCGGAGTTTACTTTTAAAGTCGCTAAGATACACGAGAAAACTTAGTGAAAACCGCTTGCTTTGGTACGGACATGTGATGAGGCCAGATAATGACCATATGACTATAAGAGTCATGAATATAGAAGACGAAAAGAGAGGCCGTGGACGACCACCAATAACTTGGCTACGAACAATAAAAAACGATCTGACCGATATGATGATATATTTTTCTTATGACCACTGAAAATCAGCGCTGTGCTGTGGGTCCCCCATAGCACAGCATCAAGTTGAGTGGAAGTCTTCTTGTCACAGTCATGTCGTGCAGCTGCCGACTAATTTTTGTTTTATGCTCGTGATTTATTATGTACTCTTTTTTGTTCTCTGATTACTCTTGTCTTTTATGTATGCACGTGTTTCTGTGACAAATAAACTTATTTTTCTTTCTTTCTTTCATATGACGAGCAACACAACAAAAGACACAACCCACAACCGTACGGTGTGGCGCAGAAGTACTAGGAGGGCTGACCCCAAATAAATTGGGATAGTAGCCAGAAGAAAGAATATATTATTATCACTACATAGTATAAAACAAAGTCGCTTTCTCTGTCCCTAAATCCCTATGTATGCTTAAATCTTTAAAACTACGCAACGGATTTTGATACGGTTTTTTTTAATAGATAGAGTGATTGAAGAGAAAGGTTTATTTATATAATAACCCGGTTTATACCCGTGCGAAGCCGGGGCGGGTTGCTAGTATGTTAATAATGAAATAAAGGAAATAATAAACTCTAATATGTTTGTAAAATAGGTCAGATCTATCTAACTAGGAAGACATAGATACTTGAACTAGGTTTCATTAGCAAAGGTGACATCATGTTTCAACAGACATGAAGGATTGCTAATAACGTTGCTGTCTCGAAATGCTGGCAACACGCGGATGACGGACGAATGTGCAATTAAAATGTTCGCAGCATCCTGTGTTTCAGGAGAGAATTTCCATGCATTTCATTCACGTTCACTTCCGTTAATTATAATATCGAGTTAAATGCCAATTAATATTGAACAGCATACATCAATTTCGTAAAAAGTTTTTGAATTTTTTTATGGATATGAAAATATTGGTTCGGAAATTTCAAAATAGAGTGTGTTTTCATTGAGTTTACGTAGGATAAATGATTGATGGCTTGGTGTCGATATCTGATAAGGGAGCGCAAGAAAATACCTTATAACCCACGCAGTGGAAACTAAGGGACCAATATGAATCCGCCTAAAAAGTACGGAAGTAAATACGTCCAGATGGACAGTATTTTTAATAAAAACGAGTTCCTCAAATGAAAAATGATTTTATTTCCGTAAGTAGGTTTGTGTAGAACTAGACGAGGTTGGCGTTTCCTATCTGGCTACTCTGAGAAGAAAGGCCGAAATAAACTCAGAGGTCACAGTCTCTTTTAAAGTCCAGACATAATCTTGCATCATAGACCATGTAGATTGGTATCTGAAATGGTCTTTTGAGGAAAGAACCAGATAGACTGAGTGGACCTGTCCAGTCAGTTCACGTATTTGTCAGTAATCGTGCAGCTCAGCTCAGAACTTAAGGAGCTCAACGATTCGACGAATAATACCAAAGAAAGGATATTTGGGTAGACCGCAAAAATTACTCAAACTGCCAGACAGTGATTTAAAAATAGATAAAAAACAATGAACCACATTGATTTGAATCAACATTGTTCCCCAAAAATTACCCATTGGTATAAGATCGACTCCATTCTATACCTTAGTTTGACGGCGATGATGATAGAATACATAATGATATAAACATAAGTCCGTCACCTACAAGTTTCCCAATAATCCATACTTTAACACCGAAACTTTATCACTTAAGTAAATCTACGCCATAAAAGCTCACATACTCGCGTAGGCAGTAATAATTCCCGACTCGAGAATTTGTTAGTTGCCGAATGCTCAGAATATTAAGCGCAGGCAACTATTTATCGCACCAAATAGAATTATTGTCACGTTTCCAGATATAGACCCTACTTTTAGAGGTGCGAAATTCTGGCGATGAATATTCATTTCGTATTATTTTGTATTAATGTATTGCCGTTTTGTATTACTGGGATTAAATAAGCGGTATTAAAATGCGTCTAGGTTTGCCCAATAACATATTTTGTTCTATTTTAGGTAAAAATTATGGGTGCTTTCATGAAAATAAATGAACTTGGTAATATAATATTTTAAAGGTCTAACTATGGTTTTTAAGCTTTCAGGAACTTTCATCTAGGTATATCAAAATAAAATAATTTAAGTTTCTAAAAATAAATTATAATTTTCTTACAAACAAGAGAACTTTTCCTTTTAACAGTTTCTACAATTTCCATAGAAAACTGTGATCTGAAAAACCTTAATAAAAAAAACCAACCCCAATTTTAAAAACCTACACTTCCACCCAAAAAGACCAACTACACCCATAAAACTACGTACGTACAAAACTCATCACTCTACCTTAATCCGAGTTCTAAACAAAACACACGTCACACTTTCATGTCGTACGATAACTTCGCGTGCCGGAGTCGCGCCGTGCGCGTCGGCCGGAGTCGGTCGGCAGACTAGACGGCATGGCCCCGCACTTCCCACCCTCGCTGTTTTGATTTACAAACACCAACCAGTATGTCATGCAGTGTTCGATATCCGGCCAGCGAGAAATTTGTAATAAAGAGGTTTTTATTGGTTACTGATGGTTTCTGGTCCTTCGTGCCGAATGAAAATTGGTCCTTTTGGAACGGTAAAAATTGGTGTTTTGCTCTGAAGAGACCGCAAACCGGACTTCGCAAATGAGCTTTTAAGCTCTGATTAAGTCTGTGGATTGAACGATTAAAAAGCTGATTGATTTCAATTCTTTCGGGAAACGGTTTTTAGAAAATAACAGCGTGTTTGGAAAACTGAAATTGGTGGGTTAGCTGAAAGTAGAAAATACTCGAAGTCAATGCCCGGATGTAAAGCTCTGTAAGAAATAAGCTTGACGACTTCGTCAGATTTGTAAATAAGTAAAGCTTTTATTTCGATTAAAATTCTGTCCTTTTTCATTCAGGAAAATGACAGTTGTGATTTTTCCATCACAATGTAAGAAGCTATTGCAGATTTTAGCCAACGTTTTTATATTTAGAATACAAAATAAAACCAATGGCATTGTTAGGGGTTTGCGTTAATGATTTTTTTGCGTTCGATATTCAGTGGGTGGAGTTTGATTAAATCCTTTTATTTTTAGATGATGTTTTCCGCCTTTTCTTTAGGAATATAATATTTCTTTACTGGAATTTAAAAAAAGGTTAGAAAACAACAGATTTTCTATTTCTCAGCAGCCCGGTGTCGAGATTTGTGCCCGGTTGATGGAAATAGGCTCGCCCCTGTTGACATATACATAACTGGCGAAATGTGGGTGTTCTATAAGTACCTTCACCTCTGCCTAACCCTTCGGGGAATACAGGGGTGATGTTACGTTATAATATAATAGAATATAAGAATTCTGTTAAATAAAAAGAACCCTCATTACTTATTATTCGCAGAACCTTTCTTTTGAAATACAATAAAACAGAAGTAAAAAATATTTAATTTATTCACATTGTTACATAATTCAATTTACTATTTCTAGCTCTAAAATATTTTTCAAGTATCACGAATCATCATCATCCTATAATGTTCCCACTGCTGGGACACAGGCCTCCTCTCTGTGAGATGGAGTGGGCCGTAATCTACCACGCGGGCCCAGTCCGGGTTGGTAGATGTCACATGTTTTCGAATTTTCGGATTTAGGACATGCCGGTTTCCTCACGATGTTTTCCTTCACCGTTTTGAGAGCAGTGGTGATGAAATAATTTACACAAAGTAAAGCGCCTGTCTGGGTTCGAACCTACGACTTACAACTCGTAAGTCGCGGCCGTTACCACTGGGCCACCACTGCTCTATCACGAATAAATTTACTTAATTTATAATTTTGTATAACGTTGTTACAATTTTTTTTTTTTAATATTTAAAAATTATAATATAAATTTATATCAGATTAAGATGCAGATTCTAATTAAGAATATAATGGATTACAATAAATTTATTTAAATGGGTATTAATTTGGTGGCAGGGACATCGACGTGAAAACTGTTACCATGGATTCAATATATGATTATGAACCCCACTCCGTTGAAATTTTAAGTCGGTTATTGAAAAAAATATCAGCTGTTCCATATATTTTGACCGCGTAGGTAATTGCACTTTTCTATGATATAGCAGATTTTTTTTAATAACCGACGAAAATTTAACAGTTTTCGCGTCGATATCCTTGCCATCCTGTATTAAGAAAAGAAAAAAAGGGAAGAGTTTATCTAGTATTTCGGGACATCGCCAAGCGCCTGGCCAATTTTTGGGTTAAAGAATCAGCATTGCCATCCAACGTGGCAACGCTGCCAGCCTTTTGGGTACTTTTCCCACTGACAGCGATGCCGACAATTTTTTTAAACGCAATAGACGTGGTATTTAGTTTCCTGTTCCGCTTAGCAATTTCTAAAGAGTTATAAAAAACCCTGAAAGAAATCGACACGTGTTTCAACTCTCAACGAGGCATCCTCAGGATGACGATTGACTTGTCTCGAACCTGAACACGGCGTGTTGGCATACCGAGCGCTGAACACAGAGTAGGAACACAGGAGGGAAACACGGGAAACACGAAAAACGTGTCGATTTTTTCAGGGTTTTTGATAACTCCTTAGAAATAGCTAAGCGGAACAGGTTACTAAAAATATATCCACGTTTATTGTATTTTTATAATGGATTTCCGCAAGGTCACGCCTGAATTAATTAACTAACTCAATGAGCTCTTCTCTTAATTTTATTTTTTCCTTTACATACTTGTACATAAACTGAAACTAGATCTTTTCGCGTAATGTTTCAAGACAATGTTGGGAACAAAGTGACAACTAGCTGATCGAAGCCTATTCAAGTTTGATTAACAAAGTTAAGGTTGTATGAAGTTTTGTTTAATTTAATTTAGGCCAACTTTTGAAACTTGCTCTACATGTGATGTGAGGGCAATTAGTTGGAAAATGGACAGACAATTTATCGGACTGTAAAATCAATATGGCTGTCATATGCCTGTAACCAACGGCCTTTTCAAAATGAATATGGGTAAATAATATGGTTATTTGTTTTGGTTTAAATCAATCTCAAATATACGGTGGCCAATTCGGAAGTATATATTTTACTTTCAAACAAGAAAATATTTACATAATACTATGTAAGCAAATAGTCTTAAACATACATGGAGGAAAAACAAGGTAACCAACATAGCCCGAAGAATTGCCAAAATTAAGTGGCAATGGGCAGGGCACATTGCTTGCAGAACGGATGGCCGATGAGGCCGGAAGGTTCTGGAGTGGCGACCGCGTACCGGAAGACGTAAGCGTTGGAAGGCCTCACATAAGATGGACCGATGACCTTGTGAAGGCCTCAGGAATCTGCTGGATGTGGGAAACACAGAATCGGTTGAAGTGGCGGTGTTTGAGGGAGGCCTATGTCTAGCAGTGGACGTCTTTTGGCTGAAATGATAATGACGATGTCATGCACTTAAATAAACAAAGAAAAACAATCATAAAAAAATTCATCCGCATCGCTGTCAACAGGAAAAGTGGCCAAAAGGCTGGCACAATTTTGTGAAACATTGGATTATTTATGATATGGTTATTTATATAGAAAGGGTGGAACACTTATTTCTAGGAAAAGAATTGAAAAGCTTTAAGTTTATCAGGACGCCATTGCGTAAAAAAATCTTGCTTCATCATTTCAAGACTTATTATAAAGAAAATGTAGGGAGCATTTGTCTGTACTTGAAAGTTGTTAACAACTTTTAGGACAACTACAAAACACTGTTATTTAAATGTCTGAATTCCACAATAGCATATTTTTATGTCCGCGCAATCACTGTCCATTACAAGGTTGCCTGGAAGAGATCGCAGAAAGCCAAAAGGCCGCCCATTGTATATTTTGTAGTGCAAAATGTATTGTGTATATGTACAATAAAGTATATATAAATAAATAAATAGCTTTACTACACATCATCATCAGCTTATAATGTTCCCACTGCTGGGACACATGCCTCCTCTCTGTGAGAGGGAGTGGGCCGTAATTCACTACGCGAGCCCAGTGCGGGTTAGTAGATGTCACATGTCTTCGAATTTTTGGTTCTAGGACATGCCGGTTTCCTCACGATGTTTTCCTTCACCGTTTTGAGAGCAGTGGTGATGAAATTAATTTACACAAAGTAAAGCACCTGTCTGGGTTCGAACCTACGACCTACAACTCGTAAGTCGCGGCCGTTACCACTGGGACACCACTGCTCCATACTTTACTACACATAGCAGTATAAAAAGTTACCTACTGTATGTGCCTAAAAAAATATTAAAGAGATCAATCAACTTTTTCAAATTCAAATTATTTTATTTCACATATGCCTACAAGGGCACTTATGAAACGTCAGAAGCTAGGTGCACGGTTCCAATTGGTCATTTCCTATGAAGAAGAGCCGGCAAGAAACTCCACGGTTACTCTTTTAACAATAATTGGCTTTTACAATACTTTCAAATAACAGTGTTACTAGGTATGGGAGGACAGTGTAAGTCTTTCAACAACCAGGTACTTGAAAAAATAGAAAATGGTCAACAGATCTACAGTCCACTAAGCCTACAGCGTTCTCACATTCACAAAATAGAAAATAATCTAAAAGTTAAATAAAATAAAAATCTAGTTTAATTAAACGCAATTACATGATTGCTATTACAGCTGTAACAAATCTGAATAATTATCATGTCCATAAAAGCCACTAATAAAGAGTTGAAATTAAATCGTTAATCAAATCGTATGTATCTATTTCATCCCTATGTCAAATCAGTGTCCAGCCTAGCGTTCTAATACTGAAAGCGCACCCGAACGCGGTGATTTTCAAATTGCGTGGGTAGGACCAATATACGTCGCGCCATCGCCCCTCGAACATAAAATGAATAAGTACAGAAGGTCGGCTTCACACAATGAATATAGGCACTAGCGCACATAAAAAAAAAGAGAAAAAGTGTCCCAAAAGTATCTGATGAAAATAGACATTTGTGTCCATTTTCATCAGATACTTTTGGGACACTCAGATCAGAAAACGAACAAATTAGTATCCACGCTCATTTGTAGTGCCACCAGTGCTACTTACAAATTGAGTACTTTGATTTGATTATTTGAATACTTAAACCCAAAATTCTAATTTTAAATCACCTTAGAGCCTGTGCATACGATGCGTTGCGGCGGCGGCGTTGGAGCGGTGTCGCTGCGGCGTCCTACATACAAAATATCCATGGTATGCCGCACGGTGCGTTCTGGCGTCGCACTGCACCGCGCACGTACACCGGAGCAGCACCGCTCAGTTGTTTGTGCGTTGTCAAAAACACAGACATTTGACAGATGACAATTTACGCGCTTTGCGGCGCGGCGCCGCTGCAGCGTAACAACGTTACGGCGCCGCAGCGACCGTGTGACCGCCAATGCGGCGAAATCTTTGCGGTGCGGGTTAATTTCACAATTGAGGTTTATATATATCGTCGTTTTTTTTTTTAAATCACCATTTAATAATGTATTTCTAACGTGGAAAGTTGTTGGAAGAAGTGGTGAGATATAAAGTTGAAACCTTCTAAATACAGATGAATGTGTTACTAAAATATAAATGCTTTAGTGAGTGATTACGTAAGAATTTAAGCTAAACAGGGTTTGTTTATACTTTCATCAGATGCTTTTGGAACAGACCACACGTTCGCGACCAGGCGATCTCGGCCGAATGCCAGTATAAATAAATAACAGTATTTTATCTTCATAGAAAACGGCCGAAACGACGCGCTTCGAAATTTCAGTGTATATCAGTACGCATCAGTATCGAGTGCGCGGCAGTTACGCATGGACGCGGAAGTTTTATCTACCGAGCGGCCGTAGGTAATTATTTCAAGGTCACTGCTGAGACATAATATTGTTACTTTATTATACTGTGCCAGTGGCGAGGGCGCTTGCACTCGCTACTTATACGTGCAGCGTGTCTACGTACATGCAATTTCGCTCGTTGTATGGAGTTTTTTTTGGGAATGGCGTCTCGCATGTCAACCAAGGAGGTTGTCGGCTGCTTAACCGGACTTTTCTATAGGTGCCTCAATAAATGAAGGCCTCCAGTCAGGGTATAAAACTTATAAACTAAGCGACTACACGCAAAGGGCACCCCTATGGAGTACGGACCTCGGCTTAGGGCGTCGCTGGGGAAGGGCAGCAGGGGACAGGCTGGATCTGATCAAAGCTCGTTGTGAGTCGAGCTTCTGTACTTATCTATTTTGTGCCTTTACTCTGATTACTCTTCTAAATTGCAAACGGGGAGTATTCCATGGACACGCGTCATTGCATTTGACAGTAGATTCAAGGAGTTTAATACATTATGCAACTTTGGAAGCATTTTCCTTTAAGCTAAGGTTTCCCAGAAGAGCGGTGACCACTCACGTAGCATCCGAAATTTACAGGCGAATGACGTCACTGAAACGTTAATTATTATGATAGTTAGTTGGTTCGGTTTTCTAGAGAGCGTTTGTTGACACCGTAAAGCAAACCCCGCCCTCCAAAGATTAAATCGCTCGATTTGCCCTCACCGTACTCAGTTACAAGAAAAAGAGTATACACTGAGAAGAGTGAGCTCACACATTAATATTCCATGCATTAGCATTTCCATGACAAATAAGTGTAGTCACTGCGTCATTGTGTGTCAGAGGTGTCAAAACGAAAGAAAAACGCGACTGTCTTTTGACGCGGTAGGGCGAATCTAACGATTTAAATCTTTGCCGCTGTCATCATTTTCATGACAGGCGTCACTGCGGCCGTCAAGTGTGGCCACCGATATTCTAGGAAACCGTAGCTTTAGGAATAGACAGATAATATGTGGAATATCGAAATGTGATAATAAACCGCCGTTACTAATTCGATAGTAAGGTGCACGGTAATTATATATCATGAACGTCACAAAGCTGTCAATTATAATTATAATACTAGCTTTGCTCTCAGCTCTTCTTGCAATAGCTACGAATATCTGGCTGGATAACACACGTAACATCACATAATTAGAATTTGATGTTTCTCGAGTTACAAGCAAAATAACAGACAGACTAATACTGAGAGTGTTATGTTTTATTAAAAGTAAGTAAAATCATCAATTCATCATTTCAGCCTAAAGACGTCCACTGCTGGACATAGGCCTCCCTCAAGCACCGCCACTTCGACCGGTACCCTAATTGTGTAATACAACACAATCACAATTTGTTTCGATTTGAAACAGATTGCTAATCCATTGCTTCATAAGTTGGAAAAAAGTATCTGCTCAACAACGTAAACAATGCAATGAATGTTGTTGAACTGTCAAAATGAAACAAATTTGGCGAAATTGTTTACGAAAATAAGTTATGCAATTAGGGTACTGGTCTGTGCTTTCTACATCAAGCGGATTCCTGCGGCCTTCACAAGGTCATCGGTCCACCTTCCGGTACGCGGTCACCAAACCAGAACCTTTCGATCCCATTAGCCATCTGTTCTGCGAGCAATGTGCCTTGCCCACTGACAATTAAATTTGGCAATTGTTCTGGCTATGTCGGTAAATAAAAAAGTAAGATAATAGGGATGATAAAAACAAGATAAATAATATGAATATGATCGTTTATAATAATGATCTAAATGATGTATCAAAACTTTGTTCCCGTCGTGACATTGAATAAGACTTGAAAAACAAATTAAACTTTCTTCTTTGTAATTTTAGGAAAAGTCCTTCTATTTATTTCTACTCGAGATAACATAATAATATATTCCAAGAAAGTCTAACCTGAGAATAATGGTATCGTGTGTGCGATGTAAGTAGTTGATAGCAATAAATCTCGAATGAAATATTCTCGGGTAGATTGGAACTTCCACAATAAGCTATTCTATCCGGTATCAAGATTGTAATATTGTAAAAGAGCTAGATACTCCGTCATCCTAGGATTCATACAAATAGTATATCACAAATGTATGTTTGCATGTTTGATGCCTTCTGACTGCAAAATTACTGAACAGATTTTGATGTTTTTTTTTTACAGCTTTTAGTCCACGTATCACTGGTCAGTTTCGTTGATTCGTCAGTTTTGCCGATTAGACAGTTGCGTTAACTCGACAGTTTCCAGTGTTTGCCAGTTTTCGTCAATTCGTCAGTTTGGTACACTTAAGGAAATAAGTTTTTACGTGTTGGATATACACAGTTTTGTACCTGTTTAAGGACACCGGCTTGATTTTATACCAGAAAAAATCGCAGATAGGTCTATAAGGACCAGGCCCGGGTCAACGGCGCGTTGTGTTCCACGCGCGCCTCAAAGTGATGTCAGCAGAACTGACGGGGTCCGCTAGGGCCGATGCCTGCCAGAGTCTCGGGAAAGTCCGAAAGGGATACCGTGGCCCCTGGCAACAAATCAACTGCAGGAACACGGGTAGGTTTTAGGTCTGTAAGAGTCTGACACGCTCTCCCGCTCCGCCCAGAGCGGGAGAAGTTATTTAATAATTTACCACCCAAAAAAAGGGGCAAAGTTTGTTTATTAATAACCTAGCTTTACCGGTTGACAGATACAAATAGGGCGTATTAGTTCATTGTGATGGATATAATCTGTCCCGGCTATTCTCGTAGTTTATGGGCAATTTTACCAGAAGGTTAATAATAAATAGGCTTATCATTACGTCAATACAAGATTAATTCAATACTAAAGTGTGACATGGGCTATAATGAACGTGGAAAAATTAAGAACGCACATCAATTACATCATACATGAAATAATATACACAAGGTTATTAGTTATACGTTGGCAATCCGTTAAGAGGATGTAGAGAGGTCATTTGCAACCAAATTACCCTTGATGACTCCTATGCCAATGTCAACCATTTTCGAGTAATTTGACATTTTATATTTTAAAATGCATGAAAAAAAATTGTTGTCTGTAAAGTTGGTTTACGGACGATAATTTTACATTTTACGTGATAACGTCACAAGCCGAATGCTTAGGCCGATCATGCCTCTCTATCGCTTGTTTCACGCTCTCGCTTGCACGCTCGGCTCAGGCGGAACGTGACACTTTTTCGTGCGTGCAGCCGGCGTTCATCGATTTATAAGACGTTATCAGGTCAAAGAAAAAAAAACTCGAAAATGGTTGACATTAGCATAGGGGTCATCAGGAGTAATTTGGTTGCAAATGACCACTCCTACATCCCCTTAACGGATTGCCGACGTATAACCAATAACCTTGTTTACTATTATCTTCATGAAATTTTGTTTATTGTTTCCTCGCAAGTGAATTGAAAAATGTCGTTAATATGCGTGAGCATTCTCGGTTCCATTACGTTCTCGTCTAGTTCGGGCTGCATCTCGCCTCGAGAGCAATGACAAACTTTGCACATTTGCATCAAAATGTACTATTATCGGACTACGGTGATGAAATTTAATAAATTAATTTTTAACCTACTTCCAAAAAGGAGGGGGTTACATGTTCGTAGCGTATGTTTTGTTTTTTTTTTTATGTATGTCCACCAATTTCTCCGTCAATTGTGGACCGATTTTGAAAATTCTTTTTTGTTTGAAAGGGTTATGCTCTCGAGGTGGTCCCATATAGTTTTTGAGTTAGCTTCAATAAATCCTTCCCACTTAGTATGTGGATGATATGATAAGTTCCTGGGACTGTTATTTATATAGCAGGTAGTGGTATTCGAATTTGTGTAAGGTAGATATCACAGCAAAAAAGTGAAAAAAAAAACTTTTACAAAATAAAAAACAACCGACTTAATAATTTTAAGTCGGTGGCAAAAAACGAAGACTCAAAACCAAAGACACCGACTTCCGAAATTAAAGTTATTTCCCCTAATCTACACCAGGTCCATCATGACCCATTGTGTAGAAGCCTCAGAACATTCTCAAAGTTAAAAAAAACGAGTTGATTGCACAATATATCCATTTACATGGCGAGAAAGCAAAGTTTGTTAAATATACTACGCTTCTTAGATCGCGTTGTTCAAGCTTTTAAGCTCGTGTAGACGTTTATTAGTAGTTTTACCTCAGGTAGGACTAACTTTTATCCGTTGTAAGGCATTAATTAGTTTGCTAGGGATTTGAATTCATTATCTGTTTGCTGTATCTTTGGTTTTAAATTTAGACGTAGCAGTTGGCTAGGAAAAACACTTAAAGAAAGAAAGAAAAGAAAACCTATTTTACGAATTCATAATAACGTAACACATAAAACCGGTTCCAGACGTGTGTAGTGTGTAATGTAATGTATCGTGTAATGTAATGCGAATAGTGTGTACCGCATACAAACTCAACGCAAATCCTGTATTTGTTCAAATTATTCCAAACAGTCACAGTATAAATATGGACAGTACATAAACTACGTAGTAAACGATCGAAATGGCACATTCACACAGACTCCGCTTATTGACGAGACCCCAAGTGATCTTTTTAAAAATGGAGCGTAGGTAATTATTTCAACAAATAGGCCTCGTTTCCATACTGTCCATATTTATATTCTGATACAGTTGCCATACAGCCTTTGTGTTCGCGCCAAAAACCGAGAGCCAATGGATCAGTGCGAGCGTATCATGTAATGCTCGTAGTGCCGTCTACACGCAGATTTCGCGTTATATTACACTATTCAATACATTACACATTACACACGTCTGGAGGAATACGAAGACGAATTTATATTTACGTAATAATAAAAATATTGAAGCAATTGTCACGTCCCATGTGCTGGTACTTTATTTTAATATGAGATTCTAAGAATGTTAACGTAAAATTGATTTCGAAGCTCGTCTTGTTAATACCTTTTTCAAATTCTTATTAATCTTGCAAATATTAAAAGTTACCGTATCAAAAGAAAAAAATCTTTAAACAAAAAAAAACCTTAGGTATATATTAAACCAATTAAAAGATATCAGTTTGAATGTTTTCAAAATCAAAAACGAAAGCGTAATTTACTCATATTTATCTTAAAAAGTTAATAAAAAAATGCGAACTCACGCGTTTCCAATCACTTACAACAGTATAGCCATCTGCAATCACCGATAGCCTACTATTGGTGGATACTACATACCTATGTAGGTACTGTCGGAGAAACTATTTGTTTTAGAGGCAAAAAATTCATCTTTCCACTAAACTGCTATAGTTTGACCGAGCTCGCTATACCGTGCCTTATGAATGCGCGGCGAGACGGAGGGCAGCATTGACAAATGAGCGGTGGAATTCTGTGAGCGTTGACGAATGAGCAGCCTGCACTGCCCCCGTCTCGCCGCGCACTTACAAGGTAAAGCGGTTTCGGTCAAACTATACTATTAATTTTTACTGCCTGCTTATTGCAACTTCTAAAGCCTTTAGCATAGGACTTAGCGGGTGATGTAATATAATTGACAACTAAGCACAGTTACAACATATCACAAAAGTAGTTGCATGTTAGCTGCCTGTTTACCAAATATGTATGGTTGTACAAGGATATTTTGGTGTGTGGCCAAAATTGGAACTAACGCCGCCATTTTGCACAAATGTTTACCAACAACGCCCCCGTCACTGTCAATCAAGTGCCGAAAGATTCTTGTAGCACTGTAGCTAGTTCCATTGTACCTACATACACCAAATAAACCCTCCCGCAGACGGGTGCGACGCAACTCTGGTAGAACAATTACTTTGAAAACTTCGTAAAAATTGTTCACCAGAGTCGCGTCGAGCCATCGCATCGCGACGTCTGTGGGAGCCTTAAGAGCCAAAAGTCTAAACAAGGCTTTTCACGCGCAAATCGAATCGTGGCGACGGAAATGTGTATTACATTCACATTTCGTGTTTAGGGCAAAGGATGGGTGTTCTCGACGTGAAGTTAGACAAGCGGCTGAAATTTGAAAATGGAGCGTGTGAAATGCTTTGTCTGTGGAAGATCTATTGTGGATTTTCATGTTAATTAAAATATTAATAATTATTATAACATTCCAGAAATAAGTTTTAGGTATGTATTTCATAACACAATACTTTTATGTTAAAAAAATACTCTTCAATAACGTAAAATACATGGAAGGAAACCATTACTAATCGAGTCTCAGATGACTACACAATTAGACCACTTCTCCTCATTGACCATTACATTTTATAACAACCATTATTCGCTACAAAAATAATAATAAACCCTTAAGAACATCTCATTATCCAGTTTCTTAGAACAAGCTTACTAATGACGTTTCCGCGCAGATATTTTTAAAAGCATCATCTAACAAAGAGGAAAAGAGACAGAAACATTAATAAACCCGAGGAAAAACGCTGTTTTCCTTTGTGAGAACTTGTTGCGTTTGTATCTTGAATTTCGAAGTGGCCGCTCACAAGTACAAAAACTGGAAAAGTGTACCGGGATCGTAATAAATTTACAAATTTGGTACCTTAGAGTTTTTTATTGCGTCGCTTGTCACAATATATCTCGTCTCGTCTCCAAGGTTTACAGAAGTCGTTTTCTCTGTAAAATAATGGAATAATGCTGGTTGACGTTTAGAAAATACGGTGTTACTACCCGCAATGATGCTTTTTATTTTGGTCTTTGTGTTTTGCGTTTCAAAAATGTTGTTCTTATTTGCGAATTCTTCATTTCTTGTTTATATTCTGCAGATGTTCTCATTTACGTTTTTATTACACAGTCCAATTTGATGAGTATGGAATTGTCAACACAGTTTTATGTTTATAAAATTATGTACTCGGCGGGACCATGATGGCATCAAAAGGTTTCTTGGCATTTCACAATGGGGATAAAAACTGCCACTTGCTCACTTCAGATGGCGCTAATCTTCAGCGTCTAATAATTTGACAGCTAGCCATACATTTTTTTGTAAGCAAGCAACTACTTTTACGTATAATTAATTATTGAGCCCAGTTGCTAAGCTGTTTACTGCAAATATACGGGGACCCATGTATTTGCCAAAGATGTTATAAGAAGAAAACTGTGGGAGAAAGTTCTCCGAGAAAAAATTGGAACCCGATATTTCGTCGAGACGATGTGCCATCTTTTAAGCCTTTTTATGGGAGAAAGTGGTTTATAGGTGATGCTCCCAAGAGAACTAAGTCTGTTTTCATTACATTCAGGCACTTATGATGTGATATTATGTAAATTATAGTAAATTACGTGTGTGTTTATATTATCATATTAAATTAGTGCTAGAAGTGTTATCTCTGAAGTTTTTCAATCAGGAAGATCATGCCCGAGTTAGTTTTCAGCTCTTAATGAGTTATTTCTATCGTACGCCTTCAGTCTTTAACAAAAAACGAACTTACAAGTCAACAAACACAAAGTAACCTATAAATCATTAAAACGTTCATAATTTATTGACTTTTCCACTAAAGCTGCTTTTTTACCAGTGGTAGATGCTTCCCCTGTCTTTAGCTCGTCTTTCAATAGTGCTACACTCCAAGTCTCATACATATTTATCTAGTTTTCGTATAATTTGTGATCGACACAAAAGTAAATATAAACACAACAATGGCGGTATAATGACGTACAACTGTGCTGTGCCTTTCAGTTTTTAACCTCATTCTGTAGAAATTTCTCTAAAATCTTTTTAGTTCACTGGTTAATTTATTTTATAGTGATTCTAAATATAAGGACGATTTAATAACCGACGCGGCGAAGCTTGAGACTTGGCTTCACTTGTGGATTCAATATCGGGTCAAGACTTCTGAAAACTGATCTCCATAGACCAATTATCATTTATGTTTATTTATAAATATCTCAAGTTCGCCAAGTTTCACGTAGCATACTAACTTATCACAATTACTCTATTCCCATCCCAGGCATTAAACTTTATGCGAACAGAAGGACCAAGAAATTAATTCTCCAGCCGTGCTAGCTTTCTTTGAGACATCGAGGTTTAAGTGTTGTACAGTACCGACCAAAAGTCCATAAGCAATCTCACAAAGCAATAGACTGACGCTTCGGTTTGACTTACGACCTTCTTCTATAAGTTGTTACAATACTGTAGACACGCACATTACACACACACACTCACTTTGTCTGCAACCAATGACTAGTTCGATAATCATCATTCGTTTTTAGTTTCATTCGTCTTGTTCACATAAATATTAAAGTTTAGCAGGTAGACCACAAAAAACTTAGTAAATTATTTCGATTTCTGTGGGGTAGATGCAGTTTGTTACGAGTATTCAATTAATATAACTTTGTTGGTTCGTGGATAATATTGGTGACGAGTATTTAGCGCAGCGTTGTGGTTATTATTATCAAAAAGCAGGCATAAAATATATTGAAGAGATCAGATCATATCAGAAAATATTATTGCGCTACGTAAAAGTGAAGTGAATATCTAATGAAACCGGACTAAGTGTGAGTGTTATCATTTATATATTTCATATTTTACTAAACATAAATCTTAATCAAGGGTATTGTTGATAGAACAGAGGTATTGTTGAGACAGAAGATGCCTTTAAAGTTTTAAATTCATTGTGAGGTTTAATTCGATTAGTGAATAATAAATAATTAGGTATTATGTGTAATAAAAACAATGTTTTTCTTTGTTCTAGAGAAATACTGTGAGGGTTAAGAGATATGAGGAAGGGGCTTATTATCGAGTAGCAGCGACGTCAAATGGTGAATGAAACAAATGGTTTCATACCAACGAGATATTTTGCTGAATTATTAAAAACACGTCATTATGAACCGTTCGCCGTGCACTCTGAAGGCTTGCATCACTGAAGACCAGCTAGAAAACCGTTTTTGACCTTAAAATATTGACCGTACCAACTTAATAAACAACAGATTCGTTATTGCATGAATTTATGGTAACGAATTTTTTAAGCACGTTTCAATAGGGTGTTTGTCGTATTTCTTGCAGATAGACCGAAATTGTTTAATATTATTTTAGTAATATTATTATTTTAGGATTAAAATTTGAGGTTTAGTTTCAATCTTCTTTTCGTAAAGAAAATGAATACTTAAGCTATAACCTCAATACCAACCAATATTTACTAAAGCCAAATAAAGTTTAAAATAATTACATTTCAAAATTTAAATACCTATGTCAAAATAATACAAATTGCTTCTAAGTTTCTAGACATCTATTTCACATATTATTCAGGTGAAGTGATGATAAATAATTGTAGCAGGTTGCTAACTATACTTAAGTAAAATAAATATAACGAATAAATATTATTTATTTTTTATTATAACATATAACGCATTTTTTATTCTAAACCCTTTATTGCAATAACAACATTAATAAATAGGCAGGAATATTTAAAAATATTACTATTGCAAACAAAAATAATAATATTTGCAAAAACAGCGCTGTGATTTGCGAGATTAGAACCTTAGCCATCTTGAATCTAAGACCAACGCTTAACGCCTTCTGCTATCTGCACTTATAATTTAAGTTCGAATTTTAGCAATGCGATACACTGGCCAAGGTCACGCGTATGATGCGTGCTAACAAAAGTGATGGAAATATAAGTGCGGCGCTCGCGAACCGTGACGATACGACAGTGTGTGTTCTCTGTGGTGTGTGTACGGCACTCACACCACAGACGTCTGACTGTTTACACACACAAATGTTATACTACACCGCGTGTTCACAGCAATACGACTCTTAGCGTGCTTATGCACTTTTGAGCGCTTACTGTACCTAAGTATACTAAACCTGAGGCCTAAGTCAAACAGTAAATTACAATAATCACCACGCTAGGCAGATGGGAGTGGTGATTATTACATTTTGCTGAACACAACGGCCTTATCATACTGGCGATTTGCGAGCGAGTTATCAGCGAGGCGATTGCTTAACACGCTCGCTGCGTGCGTAGCGAGCACGCCACGTGTGCGCAACGTGTTCGCTGCGTTTGCGTAACGAGAGCGATTGACGTGAGTGTACAAGAGAGTGCGAGACAAGCGAGAAGCGAGTGTACAATTTTGTGAAAACGCGGCGTATACGTTGCGCAGTCGCGGTTAGATCGCTTCGCACCCGCAGAGAGCGCGTTTATAGATCGGCTCGCTGGAAACACGCTGACAAAACTGACCGGTACCCTAATTTCTAAAACACGATCAATCACAATTTGTTTTGATTTGAAACAGATTTGCTAATCCATTGCTTAATAAGTAGAAAAAAAAAGTGGCACTCCGGGAGTGCCGACAGAAGTGAAAACTTGAAAAAAAATCGGCACCGTGGTAATCAACGGTTGATGTCTTTTACTCCACGGTGTCGGTAACAGGTCACGAAAATGGTTTAGTCCCATCTCAAAAATGCCCAACGCGCCTAAAGAAGTTTTCACTTAAAAAATCTGCTCTACAACCTAAATAACGCAATGAATGTTGTTGAACTGTCAAAATGAAACAAATTTGTCATAATTGTTTACGAAAATAAGTTACGCAATTAGGGTACTGGTTATAGCGAAAAAAATAACTTGCTACCGGTTAGTAGGAAGGTATTTTTTTTTCGGGTAACACTGATTTGCGTATCAATAGACAAAAAATAGTACTAATATTAAATGTCTGGCTAAGTTAAACAAAACATTAGAACATGTCAAGATGCTACATACACGCTTGACAATGAAAGCGGCCTAAGAGGGTCAGTTGTAGAGAAATTCTTTGTGTCCATTAATTATTCCCGTATCATTATTGTTTTTAGGGACCACCGCTGTCAGCCATTGTTGTTTAAATTAAATCAAATGGTGTTGTTGACATCTCTGGATGGTGGTATTGCCTTTGTTTGTGTCTAAATCTGGATTTCGGCTTGTTATTTTAATATTTAATACCTGGGCGACCGAGCTCTGCTCTGGTGAAAATAGAGAACGCTCATTTAATAAATAGTACAGGATAATTCATACTAATTTCAAGTATAATATGTACTAATTCCATGCTGCCATGATAGTAGGTACCTACTTACTAATTCCATGCTGCCATGTCATTATTCTAAGGTAGCCTTATTATCTATAGGTAGCCATCTTGTTCTAAACTTTGGGCGACCGAGCTCTGCTCGGGTGAAAATACGGAGAAAACGAAATCGTTAGAGCCGTTTTCGAGAACGTGATTGCAAATATATATAAATATACAAATATTGCTCATTTATTAGTATAGGATAAAAAATGCGAAATTCGGTACCTACTTAATAATTAAAATTAATTAGTATTTCAATTTTGGTCGAATTATCAATAAAAAGTTCACAAGAGAAATATAATTTTCTTCTTTTTTTTTGCATTGACCGAAGTACCAATATAACGTTTTCCTTTGTTTGTAAATAAAACATTTTCTTCTCTTTCAGGCCGTACCCATCAAAACTCAGAAGATAAGATGTATTTTCACACATTGTCGTCAGGAATACAACAACATTATACCTATCCTCATATGAAATGCTCTGACCAAGATTAATTCTGGGTTTTTATATACACATTAACATTAATGAATTTTATATAAACAATGACATGAATATTTACTTTTAAAGTATTTTATTATTTTAATTATTGTGAATGTGAAGAATATGTGGGTCATTCCTTTTTGTTTTGTTTTTAATTTTTTCTCAGTTAGTTCTAATCATGGTCTGACAGTTTGAGTAATTTAAGTGGCCTACCCAAATGTCCTTTTTTTGGTATTGTTCGTCGAATCGTTGAGCTCCTTAAATTCTGAGTTGAGCTGCACGATAACTGACAAATGCGTGCACTGACTGGACAGGCCCTCTCAATCTGTGTGGTGCTTTCCTCAAAAGACCACTTCAGACACCAATCCACATGGCCTTCACATGATCTGACCAAGATTATGTCTGGACTTTAAAAGAGACTGAGACCTCTGAGTTTGTTTCGGCCTTTCTTCTCAGAGTAGTCAGATAGGAAACGCCGACCTCATCTAGTTTTAAAATATGATTGACGTGTAAAAGTGTTTGTACAAACCTACTTACAGAAATAAATCATTTATCATTTCTCATTTACCGCCGGAATGTTGCGAGGGTAAGATCATGTGACGGAATTACCAACCTGTAGCCTCAGTTGTAGTAAACATAATAAAATTTTGTTTTTAATTTCCGTACTTGTTGCTAGGAAGATCAACAAGCGATGTAATGTAAACATTTTGTAAGTATATTTATGGTTTTACTGAAATATAATAAGTGTGGAACTCTCTGCCTGCGTCTGTGTTCCCTTCCAAATAATTCGTTTGCCTGTAGCGCATACAAACTACGCATTAAAGACATGACGTCACACAAGTCCTGCATCACGCAATTAGAGTTTACCGCGCGATCGATATATACACAAGATTCCGACTTCAACCGTTGGGCAGTTGCCCGCCAGACACAACACCCGTCTGGTCGGAAGATCCACCCTTTTCTATAGAGGATGAGTGAACTTTACACCATGTTCCTCAACCTCTAAATGCCTGCAAAGCATAAGTGAACAGGCATCTTCTGGGCAGTCTCGTTCCAACGTAAACCTCATCCATTATTTTCTGAAAGAGCAGGCTAATTCCGCAAAAGAGAAAAAAAATGTTTGGGTAGTTTTTAACTCGGACGGTGCTTTTCGTATTGAGCATAGATTTTTTTTTTCCTGAATGTGGCGAATCTAAAAAAGAGGGTACCTAATAGTTTTAGAAAAAATTATTTTAAGTTCATTTCGCACAATAGTAATCGTAGTAGTAATAGCAATCGCAATGTAGTTTCAAATTTAGAAAATAGTAGGTAGATATTGTTCAGCGTGGCTAAGTATTAACAGCCGCTACACTTGCCGGGGTTGGTGTGGACCAAATGTCATCCGTGGGGATGGGTAACCATTTCTACATATCGAGACTCCTCCGTGCGTGCCTCGGAAAGCACGTAAAGCCGTTGGTTCCGGCTGTCATTCGTGGATCCTTGACAGTCGTTACGGGTCGTCAGAAGCCCGAAAGTCTGACAACCAGTCTTACCAAGGGGTATGATGAGGGGTGGATGTCAGATAGGCAGTCGCTCCATGTAAAATATTGGTATTCAGCTGCATCCGGTTAGACTGGAAGCTGACCCCAACATAGTTGGGAAAAGGTTAGGCAGATTGATTGATCTATATACCTACGTTATATTCATCAGAATACCTACTTTTTCTACGTCATTGATCATTGAGGAGATCATGGAGAAACGGACAGCAAGATTTACCTTGTAGTAAAATATCAGTACCACGTCTCCTATTCGCGGAACAAAGGAAATTATCTCTTAGGACTAAAGTCAAACTTTTAGCAGTAACACTAGACTAACAAACATAAATAATAGTAATAATAGAATGATAATAATCACGCAATTTATAGGTATGTTTAAAATATAATGATACGGTAATCATTCATCATCATCATCAGCCTATAGATGTTCCCACTGCTGGGACACAGGCCTTCTCTCTGTGAGAGGTAGTGGGCCGTAATCCACCACGCAGGCCCAGTGCGGGTTGGTAGATGTCACATGTCTTCGAATTTTTGGTTCTAGGACATGCCGGTTTCCTCACGATGTTTTCCTTCACCGTTTTGAGAGCAGTGGTGATGAAATAATTTACACAAAGTAAAGCGCCTGTCTGGGTTCGAACCTACGACCTACAACTCGTAAGTTGCGGCCGTTACCACTGGGCCTCCACTGCTCTAATTGCTGTGGTAATCATTAATAAATAATATTATAATAATAATTAAATAAAACAATATAAACAATAAAAAAATTAAAAGAAAACAATTTATTTATATGAATACACAGAATTATAATACATATGTACAGGTACCTACATAAAAAAAATAATTACGTACTTTTTGCAGATAAAACATAAATAAAATAGTTAAGCGAAATGTAAGTATCTTATTCGCGATCTCCTGACTTTGATTATATGTAAATTAAAACTTGTTCCCACAATAACAACTTAATGAGCTCCTAAAACAGGACTTCCTTTTCCTACCCTTTTTGCTGTGCCCTACAGAGTCCACAATGATCTAAATTAAGTACACATTATGGTAAAGCAAATAAGATATTGAGTATTGATTACTTTTATGACCCAAAACCTCATGGATTACCTACCTGACTTACCTCATTTCCATACATTTCATTGGTCAAAAAAAAGCTCAAATAACTAACCTAATTCCCAACAACAGTTCATTCACCCAGTTCTTTTTATCGCGAGCATAAAACTCAAGTATATTACTGAAAATGGTCTTAGAGAAAGATTAGCAAGCTTTGAAAGTAGGACATTGTGAGTGCATGAGGAATTTTTGTTCGTACTTTGTACTTACGCCGAAGTTCATTCGTGTTCTGTACCATAAAGCTTTCCAAACATAGAGTTCGTATATGTGCAAACAAAAAGCTAGGCTTGGAAAAAAGTGACAGGAAAATGCACACGTGTTTTTCTGAGGTTTTTTTCTTTCAGTGTGACTATAGAAGGTTTCTTGGGGACTAACAATCAATGGTAATGTAGAAGACGAACCAACTCGTGTACGAAGATTATTTAGGTGCCTAAGATCTTCTAAAGAAACTCCTTGAAAACTTTCTTATCAATTATCTGTGCCTGCGTCACTATGATTGTATTTTATTGGCACTATGTAATTATAAGTTAATAGTATATTCGTAATGTCCTCTACAACATCAGTTGCATTTGTTATTTAAACTAAAACTTGTTGTACATCTTTGGTTTAAGTATTTAAACGAAATAAAATAGTTGAAAAAAAATATGATTAGGGACATTATTTTGTTTGTTGTTAATTGTGTCTTAAGATTACGCTTTAAAATAATCTACATTGGTGCCGATTCCCTTGTTCACAAACTAAATTTAAGTTCAGTGCATCTTTTTCTTTCTATTTCATTAAGAAAAGGACAGAAGATAAATTTTAGTTTAGTCATGTCAAATTAATCGGCGCTTGACGTAAATTGACGTAATTTTAGTAGGCAAGTTTTTAATCACGTCTAAACTTGTATGGAGTAGTGACAGGCGCTGATTAATTTGACAGGACTAAACTAAAATTTATCTTCTGTCCTTTTCTTAATGAAATAGAAAGAAAAAGATGCACTGAACTTAAATTTAGTTTGTGAACAAGGGAATCGGCACCATTGTCCTCTAAATGTGTCTAAACGCGTCTTTTTGCAAATAAAAGTGATTGCCCAAACAATACCGATGAACACGACCCAATTCCATTAAAACGAAATTAAATTTTCTGTTTATTTGTTCAGGAAGTTAGATACGCTGAAAAATCAATTGAGTGGTCAACCCTAAGGGAAATGATCGCTTGCCAAAGTAAATATATTTGCTTAGGAGTAACAACAACATTTCCTTACGGTTTCATGACCTTTTACAACTGTGTGGTAGAGGAGTCCTATTTTAATTTAATACAATGAGTGTGACTGAGTACAAGCTTGTGTCCCATTTAAATGTCGACGTCAGGTTGACCTTTTGATAGAATAGGGATGATGCCTGGGTCAAAAAAAAGAAATTCTATTTAGTCCGTCAGTCAGATAATAAAAAATATTAGACACGTATTTTTTGCTTCATCATATTAATAAAAAATGACTTGGAAAAATTGGGGGTCGCTATATCACAAGTAAGTATAAAATCTACATACTCGTGACGTCATGGCACATTTTAACTCAACGTAAACTCTATACGCCGTAACCTTTTGAAAAGGTAAACAAAAGTGTCCAGTATTTTTTTATATTCTACAAGAAGGCCGAACAATGTTTTTTTAGTCATCATCCCTATTGGTTTAATGCTCTATTCTTAAAATTTCTTTGTGAAGGCGCGACCGAGATAGGTACGCCACAATTGCGGTGATATATCCCCTCTTTGAGGAGTGGCTAGAGAGCCGCCACAGCATCCTCACAGGATAAATGTGCAGGATAAGGCGGGAGGAAACGCCCGGGTGTCACCATTGTGTGAATCGCCCGGATGACACAATGGAGCATACGGTGGAGGTCTACCCGGCTCGGGCGGAGCATCGCCGTGTCCTCGTGGAGGCGACCGGCAGCGGTGATCTCTCGCGTCCGGCCCTGATTCAAGCCATGGTATGGAGCAAGAGGAAATGGGAGGCCGTCACCTCCTTTTGCGAAGCAGTAATGCTCGCGAAGGAGGAGGCGGAACGCGTGAGGGAGAGGCAAATTTCGCGCCCTCACGCCCCTAACCGCCGCAGTAGGAGACGCCCTGGGCATCGGGAATCGCAGACCGATTTCCGGCCACCGTAGGCGCGGGCTTGCGGACGGTGAGCAATGGGTAGCTTGCCGTCCGATAAGGACCAGGCCTGGGTCGACGGCGCGTTGTGTTCCACGCGCGCCTCAAAGAGATGTCAGCAGAACTGACGGGGTCCGCTAGGGCCGATGCCTGCCGGGGTTGCGAAGAAATCCGAAAGGGAGATCGTGGCCCTGGCAATATGGCAACTGAAGGAACACGGGTGGGTTTTAGTCAGTAAGAGCCTGACACGCCCTCGCGCTCCACCCAGAGCGGGAGAAGTTATTTGATAATTTCCCACCCAAAAAAAAACCGCAACCGGGAAGTACCTTTATATTTATTTATACTGTGTATGTAGGAGATATCCAGACTCAGTTACATGTGAAATACATATATGTAAAGGAAAAAATGTGCATTTTTATTAAGATGTGGAATTTATACAGATGATAATCATTTAATCCTATACTATTAAATGACCATTATTTGTTTATGTATTTGTAATCACGTTCTCGAAAACGGCTCTAAAGATTTCGATGAAGGTTGCAATATAGGGGTTTTTGGGGGAGAAAATCGATCTAGCTCTCTGAACTGAGAAACTTCGTTTTCTGCGTATTTTCACCCGAGCAGAGCTCGGTCGCCCAAATTTTAGAACAAGCCATCTTGTTCACCTTAGAATAATTACATGGCAGCAGGGAATTAATAAGTACCTACTATCATGGCAGCATGGAATTAGTATGTACTTTCCTATACTATTGAATGAGCATTCTCTATTTTCACCAGAGCAGAGCTTGGTCGCCCAGGTACTTATACTAAATTGCCAACGCAAAAACTATCTAAATGGCCAAAAAATTATTTCCAACTATGAATTTTCTATCACCCATCAGAAACCCCTTTAAACCCCCTTAATGACTATGAAACTACCTATAACATCAACATTTATTTTTAGAGCAACGAGGAAATGACCGGTACTTATTAAAACGCTTTTACCGACTGATTCAGTGGTTGTTGACTTAGGACTAAAATGGTTTACTATAAAAACAGACGGTTATTCTGCTACTCTTATATTAGTTAAGTAGGTAAGTACTAACCGGCTCAGAAGCTTTTAGTTTTTTTGGTGAGGAGTTAAGAGACTGTTGTTGAGCTGAGATTTCGATTAGAATTTGAGATCGAATTATAACAGAAGGATCTAAATATCTTTGTATATATCGTTGTATATATCACCTGCCGTGTTCGGGTTCGCGACAAGTCAATCGTCATCCTGAGGAGGCCTCGGTGAGAGGTGAAACACGTGTCGATTTCTTACAAAGTTTTTATGACTCTTTAGGAATAATTAAGCAGAATATCTTACTAAATATATCCACGACTATTTTTTTTTATGATGTATTTCCGTAAGGTCATGCCTGAATCAATTAACTAGTCTTACTCGTAAGTATCTTTAGGCAGAATGAAGTGAAGAAAAAAATAATTTTTCACGTAAATGCCTACTAAAAATGACTCTCCCTCAATGGTCTGCCACGTTGGTCTAGTGGTCGCAAGCACTACTGCTGAGTATGAGGTCCTAGGTGCTTTTCCTAGGTCTGTAAAAGTGTTCTTGGGTCCATCAGGAGTTTCTCAGTGGCAGAAAAAAATCTGCCTAGCTTTTTCCCAACTATATTGGGATCGGCTTCCAATCTAATGGGATGCAACTGAATACCAGTATTTTACATGGAGCAACTGCCTATCTGACCTCCACGATCTAGTAACTGGGTAATACGATACGCGTTCGTAAGACTCGTTGTCAGACTTTCGCGCTTCTGACGACCCGTAACTACTGTCAAAGATCCACGAATGACAGCCAAGACCAACGGCTTAACGTGTTTTCCGAGGCACGGAGGATTCTTGGTATGTAAAGATGGTCACCCATCCACAGACCAACCACGGCAAGCGTAGCTTAACCGGATGAATCGGGAAAATGGATCGTAGCAGGTGACGTTCTGGAGTTTGATGGCAATAGACTCGCTTTCTATTATATGGAACTTAAATATGAAGTAACTGATAAAACGTAGGTATAAGAGTATAATATGTAATCTGTGGTATAATGTCACCTCTGCCTAATCCGTCGGGGCAAAAAACAGGCGTGATAATAAATTGTGTAAAATTATGACCTAACTATATTTTGTAGCTTATTTAGAGCTTAATTTCGACTGCCCTAATTGTCTAGCCCTAATTATCCCGTCAAAGAAATTCGGGTGATTTTTTGTACCTAATAACATTAGTGGGTCCAGATTTGTTGTCGTGTAGTGCTCTCCAGACTAATTACCTTAGTGAGGGTATAACCTAACATGGTTAACATATTAGTACATGAGCGACCGAGCTCTGCTCTGAGGAAAATAGAGAATGCTCATTTAATAGTATACGAAAGTTCATACTAATTCCATGTATAGTACATACTAATTCCATGCTACCATGATAGTAGGTACTTATTAATTCCATGCTACCATGATAGTAGGTACTTACTAATTCCATGCTGCCAATCTGCCATGTCATTATTCTAAGGTAGCCATCTTGTTCTAAATTTGGGCAACTGAGCTCTGCTCACGTGAAAATACGGAGATATGAGACCTAGCTAGATCGATTTTTCGCCTCCGTGTAAACCCATATTGCAACTTTCATCGAAATCGTTAGAGCCGTTTTCAAGAAGGTGATTACAAACATATTATTTACACAAATATTGCTCATTTAATAGTATAGGACTAACCTACTACAAAATTACAGTGCAACGTCCTTATTAACATTATCTATTTATTCGCACACAAATAATTTATTCCAGTTTTCTGTCATAAATTACAGCATACATTAGGCCAATCCACGGTGATTCATACACGCACTGTGGTAAATATATTCAAGGAAATAAAGCCAGGTAATAATTCCGGAGTCACGCGAAACTCGAAGCGAATGCTAGGCGGCAGGAAGTCGAACGTTTATTTTGATAAACGTAACGTAATAACGGTTTACTTGTCCTACATGTTAAGGAAATTGTTATCATGTTAGAGGGTTCGGTTTTTGTATAAGTAATAACAAGTAAGTTCAAAAACTAAAACCCAACTACTGACCCGAAACCCGATTATAATGGCATGCGACCTCCTTGACCATTTTTGTAGATTTCTGTCTGAAATATTTTCTTGTTCCATACTTTTTAGAGTGTGATTTTTAGGGTTCCGTAGTAAATAAGGAACCCTTATAGTTTCGTCATGTCCGTCTGTCTGTCTGTCTGTTTGTCTGTATGTCTGTCCGCGGTCTAGCTCCGAGACCCTTAGTACTAGAATGCTGTAATTTGGCATAGGTATACATATTAATTACGCCGACAAAGTGGTAAAACAAAATTATGAAAAACATTTTTTTAGGGTACAGTACCAACCAAAAGTCCATGAGCAATCTCACAAAGCAATAGACTGACGCTTCGGTTTGACTTACGACCTTCTTCTATAAGTTGTTACAATACTGTAGACACGCACATTACACACACACACACTCACTTTGTCTGCAACCAATGACTAGTTCAATAATCATCATTAGTTTTTAGTTTCATTCGTCTTGTTCACATAAATATTAAAGTTTAGCAGGTAGACCACAAAAAACTAAGTAAATTATTTCGATTTCTGTGGGGTAGATGCAGTTTTTTACGAGTATTTAATTAATAGAACTTTGTTGGTTCGTGGATAATATTGGTGACGAGTATTTAGCGCAGTGTTGTGGTTATTATTATCAAAAAGCAGGCATAAAATATATTGAAGAGATCAGATCAGATCAGAGAATATTATTGCGCTGCGTAAAAGTGAAGTGAATATCTAATGAAACCGGACTAAGTGTGAGTGTTATCATTTATATATTTCATATTTTACTAAACATAAATCTTAATCAAGGGTATTGTTGATAGAACAGAGGTATTGTTGAGACAGAAGATGCCTTTAAAGTTTTAAATTCATTGTGAGGTTTAATTCGATTAGTGAATAATAAATAATAAGGTATTATGTGTAATAAAAACAATGTTTTTCTTTGTTCTAGAGAAATACTGTGAGGGTTAAGAGATATGAGGAAGGGGCTTATTATCGAGTAGCAGCGACGTCAAATGGTGAATGAAACAAATGGTTTCATACCAACGAGATATTTTGCTGAATTATTAAAAACACGTCATTATGAACCGTTCGCCGTGCACTCTGAAGGCTTGCATCACTGAAGACCAGCTAGAAAACCGTTTTTGACCTTAAAATATTGACCGTACCAACTTAATAAACAACAGATTCGTTATTGCATGAATTTATGGTAATGATTTTTTTAAGCACGTTTCAATAGGGTGTTTGTCGTATTTCTTGCAGATATACCGAAATTGTTTAATATTATTTTAGTAACAGTATTATTTTAGGATTAAAATTTGAGGTTTAGTTTCAATCTTCTTTTCGTAAAGAAAATGAATACTTAAGCTTTAACCTCAATAACAACCAATATTTACTAAAGTCAAATAAAATGTAAAATAATTAATACAAATAAAATATAAAAAACTGCCCATATTTAACCTTAAAATTACCTATTCTGTAAGTAGTTTTTTACATTTTAAGTAGTCTAATATTCTTATTTATTACTTAATTACTTCGACCATGATCAAAGCTTAATATTTATGGTGAAAAAATCCATTAAAAATTTAAAATATTTCATAATTTAAATATGTCAAAATAATACAAACTGCTTATAAGTTTCTTGACATCTATTTCACATCTTATTCAGCTGAAGTAATGATAAATAATTGTAGCAGTTTATTAACTTATGTAAAATAAATATAACGAATAAACATATTTTTTTAATTTTGTTATCATATATCACGCATTTTTTATTCTAAAACCTTTATTGCAATAACAACATAAAAAAGCAGCAATATTTAAAAAATATTATTATCGAAAACAAAAATAATAATATTTGCAAAAAACCGCACTGTGTTTTACGAGATTAGAACCTGAGGCAGTTTGAATTCCATCCCAACGCTTAACGCTTTCTGCTATCTGCACTTGTTAAGTTACTATTGAATTTTAGCAATGCCATTAACTGGTCAAGTTCACGCGCATAGTGCGTGTGTGCTAGCATGTTTAAAGCGACGGAAATATATTGTTGTTTCGTGTAGTGAAAAACTGCGTTATCTGTGGTGTGTGTATCGTGTTGCTTACACATACAAATGTACGAGCTATACCGCGTGTTCACAGCAATACGACTCTTAGTGTGCTCATGAACTTTTGAGCGCTTACTGTACCTACCTACCTGTCTCCTACACGTAAAGTGGTGATGTTTTTTTTTTTTTTTAACTCATGGTGTGGGGTATCATTGGAAAGGTCCTTCAAAAACACTGGGAATTTGTAAAACCATTTTTGGATTCAAGGATCCGTTTGTGAAATATGCCAGCTAAATGGTTGGTTTTGGATGTGTGAAAAAAATCACAGCAGTAGTTTATACATATAACGAAATTAAAAGGAAACTATCATAGCTAAGTAGACTTTACAAGTTAACGAGTAATAATTGACCAATTTAACTTTGCGGTTGCAAAAACATGTTTTCCCATACATTCCGTATGGGAAAACATATTTTTCAACTACATAGTTAAGTTTGTTTTGGGATAAATTCATCCCAACTACGGAACCCTTCATTGTGCGTGGTCTGACACGCTCTTGGCCGGGTTTTCAGTAGTCGGTTTAGTTTTTCAACTTACTTTTTATTTAAATTATTTTGGGGTTATAATTTCGTGATAAAGTATTTATAGAGCCGCTTTAAAATTTAGTTTTTATTTCGTTACTTTATATCCTCTAGCGCCATATTGCATTTAATGTGACGTCACATAGCCTATAACCAGCGAACAGTCAAAACGCTGCCAATGATACCTCATTTATCAAATTGTAATCGGTAGTTTAGAAGTTATTAGGTAACAGATGAACATACATGCATACCGGTCAAAATCATACATCATACATAGTCGGGTAAAAATAGGCTATGTTTACCCACTAAAAGTTCAGCAGATTCTTATAAATTCATTAATGTCAATATGGCTGGACATTTAAAACCCACACAGTTTCAATTTTTATTAAATTTCTCAAACAAAACAACGACACACAACAAAGACGTGAAAAAATTAATTATAAAATGCTGCTCAAAAGTGTTGGGAAAAATATTTAAAATAACGCAAAGAGATGCTTCGGCGCTTGGTAAAAGCGAATATTTTTACCTGCTGTTAACTAGTAAAAAATATAAAATGATGCTGCGCTACCACGCTCAACTTTCCGAAGCAAACTTGTTATTAAAAACATCCTTGATAAAACTAGAAACTGTACCGTACCTGATTTAAGCTCTCAATTTGCATGTTATTAACCTTTTTTAAAAAAAAATCACGTTGATGTAGCACGATGAATGCTTAGTAATGGATTAGAAAAGAAAAAAACCGGCCAAGTGCGTGTCGGACTACGCACAATGAAGGGTTCCGTAGTTGAGTTGAATTTATTTATCCCAAGAACAAACTTAACATTGTAGTTGAAAAACATGTTCTCCCATACATTCCAACTGCAAATCGTCGCTCGGCATCCAATACCGCGAATGTGACATTTTTTACATTTTTTTTTAAATTGCAGGGTCACTTATTTGAACGTGTAGAATGAAATAAAACAAAAATCAGATTTTCGTAAAAAATTTCACATTCGCGGTATTAATACAATAATAATACCTATAAACGAGCAATTCTTGTATATACCTATGTATATATAATCTGAATCTCGGAAACGGCTCCAAGAATTTTTATTAAATATAGTATGCAGAGGGTTTCAGGAGCGAAATATCGATCTAGCTAGGTTTCATTTTTAGAAAACGTCGTTCAAAAAAGAATTATCATCCAGATATTTTTCTTTATTCAAGTAACAAGGACTCATTGCGTTAGTAAACTTATGAACTATGTTAACTTATTTTACGAGGTCACTTAGAAAGTTTTGCGACTAACAGTTTTTGTCTATAGAATACTGGCTGGTTTTGATGTCAATTAAAACGATTTATTACAAAAAAACATAACATTCCAAATTCGAAATTCCCTCCACATTTTTTTACGAGCAAAATCAAAATACTCTGTCTTACTGAAAACTGGATTTATAACGAGAACATTTTCGCGCGATGATTTTGTACGATTTCAAATGTCGACTAAAACCAACAAAATCGTTTGAAAGACTTCGAATGGTGTTCATAGAAAAAAGCCCTTCTAAAGCGACTGTTTTTCGCTGGTTCAACGAATTTATGGGTGGTCTAGTAATTTTGGCAGACAATGAAAGAAGTGGCCGCCCTATGATGGTTGTTACATAACAAAAAGTGCTGGCTGTGAAAAATTTAATTCAAGAGAATAGGCGAATTACATATGAAGAGGTTCAGCATACACCGTGAAATGTTTTGCTAGAACAAACTTTATTCAAACCTTGGTCTTCTAGCATTCTACAGAATCCAATAAAAAAAAACATAAATTGGTTTTTGAAAAAACACAAAAAAAGCAAAGTTTAAAATGTGAAGATTATCGTTACTCCCTACAACACAGACACCACGTATGGGACACAGTATTGTCTACAGGGAAATGTACCTCCATAAACGAAATTTAGTAAGCAGTAGATAATCTTGACATTTTAAACTTTGTCTTTTTGTGTTTTTTCAAAAACCAATTTATGTTTTTTTTTATTGGATTCTGTAGAATGGTAGAAGACCAAGGTTTGAATAAAGTTTGTTCTAGCAAAACTGTGATTAAAATTTCAAGGTGTATACTGCCGATTGGATCGGGAATTGTGCATGAAATTCTACACAGGCATCTTCGGTTATGGAAGATAGTTTCAAGCTGGTACCGTAAAATCTAACGCAGGGTCAGAAGGAGGTTCGGGTAGAATGGTGTTGAGACATGATAGTAAAATTGGTAGCAGGCTCGTCTCGGCGCGTTTAAGATATCATTACGGGTGATGAATCTTGGATTTTTCAATATGAGCCAGAAATTAAGCGTCAGTCGACCGTGTGGCTGTTTCAAAATGAACCAACGCCTGCCAAAGTGAAGCGAGCCAGAAGTGCAGGCAAAATGTTGACTGCATGTTTTTTTTTTTCTACCAGGTTTTCTTGTGTCAGTACCCTGACGAAATCAAAGAAGCATCAATGCTGAATGGTATGTTACCAAATGTTTTCCAGAAGTTTTTACTACTGCGACAAGCGACCGAACACTGGCCTCCGTGGGCTACTGCTTCACCACGACAACGCGCTGGCTCACTCGGCGCTCAAAACAAGGGACTTTTTGGACAGCACACCGGTGAAATTTATAGGTCATCCTCCTTACAGTCCCGATTTGGCTCCGTGCGACTTTTTCTTGATCCCCAAAATAAAAAATCAACTCAAAGTAAAACAGTTTTCATCACCTGAAGATGCACTGGGTGCATTTGAGAAGGAGATTGGAGAGGTGTCTGATGCGGACTGGAAAATGTGTTATGAAAATTTGTTTAGACGTATAAAACTGTGTATAGACGCCAATGGAGAGTTCTTTCAAAAGATATAATAAACAAAATTATAACCTGTAGTATATTTTTTTCTAGTATCACAAAACTTTCTGAGTGCCCCACGTAATCTAGTTTAAATTTATTTCACCCCATGGGAGATGGCACTGCAGTGATTGATGTACATGCAATCCAGACTGCTAGCGATATTGTTGGAGCTGGCCCGTACTCTGCGTACCAGGGATGCACACCTCATTCGCATCGTTGCGTAAAAGCAAGTAATATGTGTGTCCGCGAATATTCCCGATGCGCTACAAAAACGGGGCAGCCCCACCAATACCCTGAAAGCGTTGTTGTATTGGACACGAAGGGCGTTGCACGACCTTTGGATATATCTAGCCCACAGGCTGCATGTGTAAAACGTTGTACAATAAGCTCGAAACAGAGTCATTTTGGCTTTTTAAGTGAGCAGCGTGCAAACCTGCGAGCCAGCATGTTTGCCCTTACCGACAACGCCCTTCGCTTCCGCTCAATATCGAGTCCGTCATTGAGGTCAGGGGTCAATATATACCAACCAAGATATTTAAACGTAAATACTCTTTGTAGTGGAGTCCCATTGAGTAATACAGGTGGTACATAACCCGGTCTGCCCCCAGCCTCAAAGACCATGATCTCCCATCAAACCATGTGTTTTGGCATACTGCTCACATTTGGCGACCAATTACTTTCTGAGACCACAGATTGACGCGCTCAGAAGCACCATATCATCTGCATAGCTAATATTATTTACACAAATACCATCTATACAGCAACCCACTCTGGTGCTGCTGAGCTCGCCAATCCTGCCTCACCCCGCATTAAAACCTGTTTGGCTTGGAAAAAGTTCCAGCCCATCGTACACTATTGATCTGGTTACCATACCACTATTTAAAGATGTTTATAAGCTCCGTTGGCAACCTATCCTTCTCCATCTTTCTCCACAATACGTCATAAGCAACCAGATCAGAAACCTTGAATAAATCGATGAACCTAGCATAAATCAGCGTCCCACGCTGTGTATAGTAAGTATGTGATAGTATGCTTAAGGCACAACACTGCACTTTCTGTTGACAAACCACGCCGAAACCCGAATTGGTTGTCATGAACATTTACAGTTTTATTTATTTGTGTATTAAGCAGACGGTCAAACACTTTTGATATTTTGATATTATAGTAGCTAGAGAGATGGGCCTTTTGGATGCCGAGCGACGAAATGTAAGTTTGTACGCACAATATTGAGAGATTTACCATGCTATTTTAAGACCATAGACTTCTTATAGGTTTTCCTGTAATCTATGAGTAAAGAGCCATACTATGTATTTTTTTCAAAATTTTTGGTCCAGTAGTTTCGGAGATAAGGGGGGGGGGAATGGTCAATTTTCATTGAATTTATTAAATATCTTTAAAAGTATTTATTTTAAAATTATATAAAAAATATATTTCAGATCCTCGCAACAAGCCCTTTCATTTGATATGTCACACGGTACTGTTAGCAAAACTTTTTTTTTTAATTTTCTTGTTTGCGTCCCAAAAGTGACACCTATATTCAAAATTAAATTATTTACGTTACACATTCGTGTTTGGGTCACAGAAATACATATATGTACCAAATTTCAACTTAATCGGTCCATTAGATTCGGAGTAAATTGGCTGTGACAGACGGACAGACAGACAGACAGACAGACAGACAGACAGACACACGAGTGATCCTATAAGGGTTCCGTTTTTTCCTTTTGAGGTACGGAACCCTAAAAACAACCGACTTAAAAAAAACACAAAACTGAAAAATAACCTTAATTTTGGAAGTCGGTGTCTTTCGTATTAAATTTTCGTTTTTTGCCACCGAATTCCGAAATTAAAGTTATTTTTAACCGACTTCCAAAAGAAGGAGGTTCTCAATTCATCTGTATGTTTTTTTTTTTTTTTTTGTATGTTTGTTACGCGATTACTCCGCCAATTATGAATAGATTTTGATGTTTTTTTTTTGTTTGGTAGATCATACTTCAGAGGTGGTCCCATATAAATTTCATAAACGTTAAGTTTTTGAGTTAGCTTCAATTATACGTATTTTTTCCCCACTTAGTATGTAGATGATATATGATAACTTCCTGTCACTGTTATTTACATAGCAGGTAGTGGTATTCGAATTTGTGTGGGGTAGGTACCACAACTAAAAAGTGAAAAATAAAAACTTTTTACAAAAAAAAAAAACAACCGACTTCCAAAAAAACACTACAAAGTCAAAAATAACTTAATTTCGGAAGTCGGTGGCAAAAAACGAAAATTCAAAACCAAAGACACCGACTTCCGAAATTATGTTATTTTTGACTTTGTAGTGTTTTTTTGGAAGTCGGTTGTTTTTTTTTTGTAAAAAGTTTTTTTCACTTTGTAGTCTTTTTTTGGAAGTCTTTTTTTACCGTTTTTATTTTTCACTTTTCGTTGTGGCAGGAAGATAGATATAACATCATCCAAAAATAGACTAAGAGCCAAAAATACTTACGTGTTATTGAAACTAACTCAAAAACTACTCAAGCAAAGTTAAAAAAAAACATACAAACGAACATAGAACCTCCTCCTTTTTGGAAGTCGGCAAAAAATGTGGTGACATGACTGCAGTTTTAAGGAAAGTAATAATGCCAACTTTTAAGGCTAAGAATAATTTAGCGGATGTACTGGGACTTGGCTATGCTATCGGGGATTATCTGTGCTGCTATCACACAACGTAGACACCATCTTTGATCAAGAAAGGATAGGTACCATCGGGGTAAAGCATATCTAAGCAATTTTAAAACAAAATCCTATGCAAACGACCCTTTTTTTCGTAGGTAAGCGATCTGCAAGCAAGAATAGGCATTGCAGTGTACAGATATGCGTTTCTTCGATAGTACTTTATACAGCTATCACAATGAGCACGCACACAAACATGACATACCTACACAGTATTTAAAATAACAACACGTAGCATATTATTGAAATGAAAACTTCTTTAGGCGCTTTGTGCGATTTTTGGTATGGTATAAACTTATGGATTCGCGTCACCGACATGCTCGCGCCGTAGTGCTGTTCTATAGAATATAGATGGCGCTAATACCACTTTTAAGCAGTCCCCATGACTGTTTGTTTGTTTAGTTGACAATCACTAAGCATAGCTTGCTATCCTTCCATAGGGAATATCAGTTGAGTTCATTATGAATTTTCGATAAACATTTTTTGTCTCACCAACCCAATTCCAACTCCCTCTAGAACGCATATCAATTCACTGAAACTAGAGCCGAAAGCAAAATATTGTAACACAATCCCAAAGGAAACCTAACAAAGCCTTCAACTGAATCTAGGTATATATAATATAACAAATACAAAGGCCCTCCAACAAATGTATGGAAAGGTAAAAATAACAGTGTAGTGTGTTCCACGTACATTTGCTTATTATTAAGAGCAGTACCTTGCCCTCAGGACGTGCCTCCCGCTTCGTTTAGAAATTGGGTCGGCCCTCTCCCTTTAAAGTAGGCACCATTATGAAACGGCTTACGAATAAATCGATGACGCGTTTTTCGTCACAGACGGTATGAATTGTGATAATAATCTCACTACTTGTTTACGTATACTTATTTTGTTCTGTGGTTTTATGCCAAATAATTCTCTTTCGAGTGCTCTATTCGAAATTGAGAATTGCTCTGTGTCTTGGGTTTTGTGTTTTCGTTTTTTGCCACCGACTTCCGAAATTAAAGTTATTTTTCACTTTGTAGTGTTTTTTTTTTGGAAGTCGGTTGTTTTTTTTTTGTAAAAAGTTTTTATTTTTCACTTTTTAGTTGTGGTACCTACCCCACACAGATTCGAATACTACTACCTGCTACCAGTGACAGGAACTTATCATATCATCTACATACTAAGTGGGAAAAAAAATACGTATTTTGTAGCTAACTCAAAAACTACCCAAGCACAAGTTAATAAAATTTATATGGGACCAATTTGGGAGCATACCCTTTCAAACAAAAAAAATATTTTCAAAATCGGTCCACAAATGACGGAGAAATCGGTGGACATACATAAAAAAAAAAAAAAAAAAAAAAAAAAAAAAAAAAAAAAAAAAAAAAAAAAAACATACGCGTCGAACATATAACCTCCTCCTTTTTGGAAGTCGGTTAAAAATACAGATTAATCACTAAATTTGATTTCGATCAACAATCTACTCAAATTCATGAACATTTATTTTAAATAAAAAATAAAAAAGAGCGAGTTGCATTTATTTATAGATATATCCTTTTTTATTTATTTATTTATTTATTTGTTAACATAGGTATAAAGAAATACAGATCTTATGTTTGGTGAACAGAGCGCTATGTTATGCCAGGAGGCGTACAAATATGGTGTGCAAAACTAACTGAGGATACAAATTAAAATTTATATTTAAAAATATTTGAAACACATGCATAATTATGGTATTAAAACTAGAAAATAAATTGAAACAATTACATACTTTAAAAGCGTTTATTCTAAAAGTTGGCAACGTCGCAAATAGCTGTCAAATATTTACCTGTAACGATAAATTTGGCAATATTACTGTATGGAAATATGAAATATGGCTAATTAGTGAACTAAAATATTGGTTATGAAATGCAATAATTAATATCGTAACACCGAATATTTAGTTTTAGATGTAAAAAAGTGTTAGGAAACTTTCCAAATGCTTTTTTCACCTAAAAGGGTAAACATCAATTCAGTGTTATAATTGCAATAAATTATTAATATTCTAGTTCACTAGTTAGCCATATTTCATATTTCCATACAGTAATATTGCCAAATTAATCAAAACAGCGATAAATTTGACATCTACGGGGTGGCAGGGACATCGACGCGAAAACTGTTACCATGGATTCAGTACATGATTCTGAAATGAAATTGTTTATTCTGTAAATAGGATATCAAAATCACTTTTACACGTCATATAAAAAAATAAATAAAAATAAGCTAGATGAGTTCGGCGTTTCCTATCTGACTACTCTGAGAAGAAAGGCCGAAACAAACTCAGAGATCGCAGTCTCTTTTAAAGTCCAGACATAATTTTGGTCAGGCCATATGAGGACCATGTAGATAATTGTCTGAAAAGGTCTTTTGAGGAAAGAACCACACAGATTTGAGTGGACCTGTCCAGTCAGTGCAAGCATTTGTCAGTAATCGTGGAGCTCAACTCAGAACTTAAGGAGCTCAACTCGACGAACAATACCAAAGAAAGGACATTTGGGTAGGCCGCATAAACTACTCAAACTGCCAGACCATCACTAAAACTAGCAGAGAAATAAAAACAATATCCACATAGTTTTCACATTCTGATAAATTTCAACGCAGGGGGCGTTGAAATTTTTCGTCAGTTATTTAAAAAAAAACAGCTGTTCCACACATTTTGACCGCATAGCCATTGCACTTTTTATGAAACATCAGATTTTTTTTTTACCGACTAGAAACTTCTATGCGGTTCAGAACCATGTACTGAATCCATGGTAACCGCTTTCGCGTCGATGTCCCTGCCACCCTGTATATGCGACGTTGCCCACTTTCAGAATGTACATACTCGTAGATGAGATGTTACGCAATCTATGTAATTGTTATAACTACGTATCAGAGTCCCTAAAAAATTTATAGGTACCGAGAATAATCAAGCTAAATATTTCAGGCAACATGTTTATTTTTATCTAAATTGGGTTATAAATTACAACGTCACCCATTTGGGTGTCTGGAGGGCCTCTCGCACACTTTTCATATTAAATTAATTGTCGCATCACACTTTGACACAGTCGTTCGACACCCTCTCCCTATTGACGTCACATGGACCACAAAGGGAAAGAAAATTAAATATTAAATTTTCGCTTTTTGAAGCCGCTTTTTGAAATAATGTAAAATATTTTCGCACCTCGTTTACAATTTTTGACGGGCATTTACTGCGAAAACTGTTTAAAATATACATTGGATGATTAAGGGTGGTTACACAGTATACTCTTAAATAAAGCAAGTACCAATTTATGCAAGGAAAGGTTAACACCAAGCCTTAGTTATAGCAAAAACATTAGCTTTAAATCATAAAAGAATAATTTACTCAAGTACCCTTTCAAAAAGTTTTGCATATTTTATACAAAGTGTGTCCCAGTCTTAAGTGTACGACGATTTCTTTATTTATGCCAAGTTTATCCTAAGCTTGCGAGCCACAGGTGGACCCGGAAAGCCTTATTGAAAATTGAAATTTATTTTATGCGAAAATTACTTTACTTTGTGTGAAGCGAGAGCGTGACGTCACGTTCTGGTTACATTATTAAAAAAATATATATTTTTAAAGCTGTCGCCTCATTCTGTTTCTGTTTTTAGCCAGCCAAGAAAAAGGTCGCGCGCACTTTGGACACGAATTTGTATCGTACGTATGATCGTGGTCGTACGAAAGAAGTGCGCACATTGAATACGTTTTTCTCCGTCAGACAGGTAGCGTTCCGGTGATATCACATTGAACGCACGAAAAATCCTTACAAATTCGGATTTTTTTCGGACGTCGAAACTATACGTACTTACGTATACGTGCGACTAACTCTTACTCAGTCTGCGTGCTCCCTTAGTACTTGGAAGTTCGGGATCGTTCGTGCGTGTTCGTATATGTTCGCACGAGTGAAATTCGTACGAAAACGCGTCCAAAGTGCGCACGGCCTAATGTTTCTGAAATGCAATTACACACAAACACAGTATTCAGAGTCCCAATTCGTTAACAAATCTGACGCTACGTTTTTTAATATGTATTATATCTGACTACTATTAAGTAAACGTAAAAATACTTAAGTACGTAGAGGTAGGTAATAACACAGTAGGTACTTGGTTGATCGAGCTCTGCTCGGGTGAAAATAGAGAATGCTCATTTAATAGTATAGGATAGTTCATATTAATTCCATGTATAGTATATTCTGATTTCATGCTGCCATGATAGAAGGTGCTTACTAATGCCATGCTGCCATGTCATTATTCTAAGGGCCCTTACGCACCAGCGGTTGGCCACCAGGCGGTTTGTTTGAGCGGTCCAACCGCTTAATGCGGTTTCTTCGCGTTTTTCTTCGCGGTTAGCCGCCATAGCGGTCAGCCGCTATGAAACCGCGTTCAGCGGTTGGACCGCACGAAGGCGCGTGGCCCATAAGCAAAATGGACGCCGTCGAGATAGCTTGTGTTATTTATTTTTACTCCCGAAAACAACGAAAGAAAAATAAAAAAAGATACTGGATTCATCCTTTACTAGAAACACGCAACGAATTTGGCCAGTTCGCAAGTTGTTTTCAAGAACTGAAGAAGCACCAAGATAAATTTTTCGGCTATATTAGAATGAGTGTTTCGTCATTTGAAGAACTACTAACAGTTTTATATGACACCATCAAAGGACAAGATACTAAATTTCGTGATTGTATCCAACCCGAAGAGAAATTAGTAATAACATTAAGGTAAGTACCTATGATAAATAAAAAAGTTTTAATAGTTATTATGTTTTAATTTTAATCGCAATGTGGGTTCATAATGGAATAAAAAAAAAGTAGTAAACTATAACTATTACTGAGAATTATTATCATTAAAAAGATCTAGATAATCAGATTCTTGAGATGTCTGTGAATATGTTGATTCAGGAGAGATTACAGATTGTTCTTCATTACATGTTCCACGGTGTGTAGGTGGAACTGAGGGCGGTGGTGGGTTATTATTTCTAGCAAATGATGGTGTCTGATATCCTTGGGATGGCCCTTGGTTGTAGTTAAATGGTCGTACGTAATCCCAAGTAGAGTTACAGTAGTTGTATCCAGACGTTTGGGCTTCAGTAATGACTTGCATTATTTGAGATTTTGTACGTAGGCGTATATGTTCAGGCACTTTTTTTATTTCACTAACCAACGACAAAAAGAAAAGTCTATCTTCATCTTCTTCCGCCTTTTTCAACTCTACATTCTTATTTAAGACGTTAATCAATTCAACTCCTATAACATCTTCTTTATTTAACTTTTTTTTTCGTTTTGGCGGTGGTACTACGACTGGGTCAGCTACGTTTTCTGTTTCATTTCTTTCATTTTCTTGCCTTTGCATGCTTGAATCAGTTTCATTGATAGTTACTGTGTCCTTCAAAAACATTAAATTATTGTAAAATATGTATTGAGTCTTTTTCTTAGCCGCTGACCCACTCCTGGTAACATTGTCCTTTAGAGCTTTCACGAAGTTATCCCTAATGTTCTTCCATTTCTTTTGTAATTCTTTTCCTAGAACAATAGGTACAACAAACAAGTTAATGATTTAGTCATAAAGTAATAGATTTGTTGTAATTCGTGTGATATGTGCAATAAAGAATATAGTATAGGTACATTGAATTCAATAAAACATGTAATAATAATAAAATGTTTGTTTCAGATATTTTGCAACAGGTTGTACATTCACGGAACTACATTATACATTCAAAATTGGAGTAAGCACTGTAGCAGAAATCGTACGAGAAGTTTGTTTTGCAATTTGGTTTTGTCTGAAAGATATTTGTTTGCCTGAACCAAACAAAGACGCTTGGAAAAAAATTGCCAATAATTTTTTTCAAAGAGCAAATTTTCCTAACTGCTTAGGTGCTGTTGACGGCAAGCACATACGATGCATTGCACCTAATAACAGTGGCTCGATGTGTTTTAATTATAAAAGTTTTTTCTCTTTGGTTTTATTAGCAATATGCGACACTAATTATAAATTTGTTATGGTTGATATTGGAGCTTTTGGTAAATTCAGTGACTCGTCAATATTTCAAAATTCGGTTTTCTATGAAAAAATGCAAAAAAACCAATTGGATATTCCAGAGCCACAACCTATTTCACAAAGCAGCGAGACATGTATCCCATACGTTTTTGTAGGCGACGAGGCATTTGCGTTATCTACGAATTTAATGCGCCCATACGCAAAAAAAGATTTGGATGAAACCAAAAGAACGTTCAATTACAGGCTTTCTAGAGCAAGAAGATACGTAGAATGCAGTTTTGGAATTTATGCAAACAAGTGGCGTATATTTCATAGACCTCTAAATGTTCAATTCGCTCTAGCAAAAGATATCATAAAAGCTACTTGTGTCTTACATAATTTTGTAAGAGACCGAGATGGTTATTGTTTCGACGACTCACTCAGTTGCCCTTTGCCAGAAAATGTAACACAGGAAGGGTTAAGAAGGAACAATAAAACTGCGTTGAGATACAGAGAATTGTTTGCCGAATATTTTATGACTGATGGGAAATTAGAATGGCAAAGAAATATGATTTAACTGAAAATAGACGTATTTATTATGTTCTAAGATGTTAAAAGTATGTTTTGTTTCGTTTAAATATATGTAATAATAATAACTACTTACCAAGACTTTTTTTTGCCTCTGTTGTCATCTCCTCTTTTCCAAAAATATCTACTAATTCTTCCCATTGTTTCCGTTTTAAATCTCTATTCTTATAAACTGCTCCTTCACAATTCCAAATAGCTTCTCGTTGTTGAATTTCAACAATGAATTTCTCTGTTTCGAAGTTCATGGCTGCGCAACTGAAAACACGTGCATACTCACCGGCGGCTCGCTGCAAACTAACCGCCAGTGCGTATACACAAGATGGCGGCTAGCCGCGAAGCGGGCCGCGGCCCTGCATTCAACCGCCGCGGTTGAAATTTTGTGGCGGTTTAGTGCGTACAATCATAAGCGGTTGCATATTAAACTGGAAAAGCGGCTAGCCGCGCGGTTAGCCGCCCCCGCGGTTAACCGCTAGTGCGTTAGAGCGCTAAGATAGCCGTCTTGTTCTAAACTTTGGGCGACCGAGCTCTGATCGGGTGAAAACACGCATAAAACGATTTTTTCCAGATATCAGACCTAGCTAGATTGATTTTTCGCCCCCGTAAACCCCTTATCAAATAACTTTTCCCGCTCTGGGCAGAGCGGGAGGGCGTGTCAGACTCTTACTGACTAAAACCCATCCGTGTTCCTTCAGTTGCCTGTATGTTGCCAGAGGCCACGGTAATCCTTTCGGACAAACCCGCAACCCCGGCAGGCATCGGCCTTATCGGCCCCTTCAATTGTGCTGACATCTCTTTGAGGCGCGCGTGGAACACAACGCGCCGTCGACCCGGGCCTGGTCCTTATCGGACAGCGAGCTACCCATTGCTCACCGTCCGCAAGCCCGCGCCTACGGTGGCCGAAAATCGGCCTGCGATGATTCTAGACCCCTAGCGTAGAAATTATAGGTCGGTTATCAAAATAAAATCTGCAGTTTCATAGAAAAGTGCAATACCTACGCGGTCAAAATGTATGGAACAGCTTATTTCTTTTGTAATAACCGACGAAAAATTTCAATGCATGGAGTTCAGAATCATGTACTGAATCCATGGTAACAGGTTGTTCGTCGATGTACAGTACCGACCAAAAGTCCATAAGCAATCTCACAAAGCAATAGACTGACGCTTCGGTTTGACTTACGACCTTCTTCTATAAGTTGTTACAATACTGTAGACACGCACATTACACACACACACTCACTTTGTCTGCAACCAATGACTAGTTCGATAATCATCATTCGTTTTTAGTTTCATTCGTCTTGTTCACATAAATATTAAAGTTTAGCAGGGAGACCACAAAAAACTAAGTAAATTATTTCGATTTCTGTGGGGTAGATGCAGTTTGTTACAAGTATTCAATTAATAGAACTTTGTTGGTTCGTGCCGTGACGAGCATTTAGCGCAGTGTTGTGGTTATTATTATCAAAAAGCAGGCATAAAATATATTGAAGAGATCAGATCAGATCAGAGAATATTATTGCGCTGCGTAAAAGTGAAGTGAATATCTAATGAAACCGGACTAAGTGTGAGTGTTATCATTTATATATTTCATATTTTACTAAACATAAATCTTAATCAAGGGTATTGTTGATAGAACAGAGGTATTGTTGAGACAGAAGATGCCTTTAAAGTTTTAAATTCATTGTGAGGTTTAATTCGATTAGTGAATAATAAATAATTAGGTATTATGTGTAATTAAAACAATGTTTTTCTTTGTTCTAGAGAAATACTGTGACGGTTAAGAGATATGAGGAAGGGGCTTATTTTCGAGTAGCAGCGACGTCAAATGGTGAATGAAACAGATGGTTTCATACCAACGAGATATTTTGCTGAATTATTAAAAACACGTCTTTATGAACCGTTCGCCGTGCACTCTGAAGGCTTGCATCACTGAAGACCAGCTAGAAAACCGTTTTTGACCTTAAAATATTGACCGTACCAACTTAATAAACAACAGATTCGTTATTGCATGAATTTATGGTAACGAATTTTTTAAGCACGTTTCAATAGGGTGTTTGTCGTATTTCTTGCAGATATACCGAAATTGTTTAATATTATTTTAGTAATAGTATTATTTTAGGATTAAAATTTGAGGTTTAGTTTCAATCTTCTTTTCGTAAAGAAAATGAATACTTAAGCTATAACCTCAATACCAACCAATATTTACTAAAGCCAAATAAAGTTTAAAATAATTAATATGAACAACTGCCTTTAACCTTAAAATCAACAATTTTGTCAGTAGATTTTTTTACATTTTAAGTAGTCTAATATTCTTATTTATTGCTTAATTACTTAGACCATGATCAAAGCTTTATATTTAAGTAATTTTATATTAATGTTTTAAATTCAAAGGTTATTGTATTTTGGGTTTTTATCTGTGATTTTATGATTTTATAATTTTAATGTAAATGTGTAACTATGGACTAGAACTGTCTGAAATAAATACCTAAATAAATATAAAAATATTTATGGTGCAAAAAAATCCATTTAAAATTTAAAACATTTCAAAATTTAAATATGTCAAAATAATACAAATTGCTTCTAAGTTTCTAGACATCTATTTCACATATTATTCAGGTGAAGTAATGATAAATAATTGTGCAGTGAAACATAACGAATAAATATTATTTATTTTTTATTATAACATATCACGCATTTTTTATTCTAAACCCTTTATTGCAATAACAACATTAATAAATAGGCAGGACATTTAAAAATATTATTGCAAACAAAAATAATAATATTTGCAAAAACAGCGCTGTGATTTACGAGATTAGAACCTTAGCCATCTTGAATCTAAGACCAACGCTTAACGCCTTCTGCTATCTGCACATATAATTTACTTTCGAATTTTAGCAATGCGATACACTGGCCAAGGTCACGCGTACGAGTATGATGCGTGCTAACAAAAGTTATGGAAATATAAGTGCGGCGCCCGCGAACCGTGACGATACGATAGTGTGTAGTTCAAAACTGCGTTCTCTGTGGTGTGTGTACGGCACTCACACCACAGACGTCTGACTGTTTACACATACAAATGTACAGACTATACCACGTGTTCACAGCAATACGACTCTTAGCGTGCTCATGCACTTTTGAGCGCTTACTGTACCAGCCAACCTGCACAGTGGTCGAAAGAAAATGACGTTTTGTTTTTACATTTAGTTTGTTTTGGACTATTACAGGCTGAACAAAATGTTTCAGTCTCCTGAAATCTAAGGTTTTTTCTAAAATATAATCACTGGCTCTACAAATTCGCCTCTACTTTTAAATTCACTTCCAATTAATAACCATGACTAAGTTCCTCAAAAAAATTAATCTACCTAGCCTTTTCCCAAATTTATTGGGGTCGGCTTCCATTCTAACCACCAACCCAGATGCACCTGAACACCAACCCAGTAACTGGGTAATACGATACCCTTGGTAAGACTGGTTGTCAGACTTTCTGGCTTCGACCCGTAACAACTGTCAAAGATCTACAAATGACAGCCGGGACCAACGGCTTAACGTACTTTCCGAGGCACGGAGGAGTCTCGGTATGTAAAGATGGTCACCCATCCACGGTCCAACCCCGGTAAGCGTAGCTTAACCTGATGGATCGACCCGTGCGGCTGGTATTACTTAGCCACGAGCTTAACAAGTTCACTGTCCCTTATGCAGACACAATAGTTAAAACAATTGAACAGACCACATATGGTTCATTGGACTGTGAGCCGGTTAAGTTCCTCAAAAAGGTGTCAAAATGTACTACACTAATCACAAATCTTAATTACTTATTACCAGCCACTAGTTGCTGGCTGTTGCCATAGATACGCCACCATAATGACGTTAATAACTCTTGCCAGTCGGTTTGGTTATTAATTAATCATAAACTGATGTGTTGGTTAAGATAGTATGGTGTGTTTGCCCCGTTTTAATTAGTTGTGGAAACTTATTAATTCATGCTTTGAAATTAGTACCCACCTACATATAGGTACTCTGTATTAATATTTTCAAACTTCGTGTTTCGTCAGTCGTCGGATTTCTATCACACAGAGTATATTTTTATTGTTCTATCAGTTGTCCTTTGAACTTGGTGCAGACCGGACGCTCTCAATCGACTTGGATGTATATAGACTTGTTAATACTCTTTTAACCCATGTAAATTTATTTAAAAAATGGGAGGAAATCCGCTAAAGTCACAGGTACGACTGATAGGAAAATAGTTTTACAGCTCTATATAGTTCACACGAAAATCAAAACAAAACAATAATAAAGTACTTAGTTCTGAATACAAATTATAATACACGATAAATCTAATAATTGATGGACATGGAAATAAGCATTCGTTTGTATTTGGGTATCATCACCCGAGGGACGTTAAGAAAATAGAAATACTGCACCTCCCCAAGTAATATCGTCATCTGGGACGTATGTAGGTATTACAATAGTTGGGGTGACTGACGATGGCAAAATAGTGTTAAAATTTGGTAAGGGTACTGGCAAACGCAACGTACCCGTTTCGGAGATTAGCCAGAACAAACATACAGACAGAGAAAAATAAATAAAAAATGTTTTTTTGATATAGCTACCGTCATTTTTGTTATGTATTTAGTAAAAAGCTGTTATTTGACATTACAAACATACACTTTAATTTTATTTATTTGTATGTACCTATAGATATCAGCCTATAATGTTCCCACTGCTGGGACACAGACCTCCTCTCTTCGAGAGGGAATGGGCTATAACCAACCACGCGGGCCCAATGCGGCTTGGTACCTTTAATAACTTTAATAACTTCTTCTAAACTAATATATATATATCTGAACTGATAAACAGAAAAGATTTGATTTTTGTATGTTTGTTTGTTTGTAATGAGCGAACCCAAAAACTACTGGACGGATTTTAAAAATTCTTTCACCGTTATAATGCTATATTATCACTGAGTAACATAGCCTATAATAATTTATAAAGATATCACTCGAGCGAAGCTGCTGGCGGAAGCTAGTACATAATATAAATTTTCGGAAAAAAAACAATTGATCATATATCGTCGCTCGCATGACTAACGGTCCTATATCCGTATTGTCAATTATTCAGGAAAAGCGTTTTGCAGTTACATTTCTTTATTTTCAATATTGGTATTTATTTTTAATTATTAAAACAGATAGAACACTTTGTGAAAATTTTATTTATCAATCCGAACAGAATTGGATAGGACTTTTAGTCATGGTTTTAGTCAGTAAGAGTCTGACACGCCCACCCTCTCCACCTAGAGCGGAAGAAGTTATTTGATAATTTCCAACCCAAAAAAAATAAAAAAGTAGTTATGAATAAACTTTAACTTCATCATTTTCAACAATCCTCTCAAAAGGCAGCTCCTGTGAAAGGTCAAAATCAAATCGCACATTATAATTTTAGAGTCAAAACACGTGTACCGTATTTTCCTTAAATATAATCATTCAATAGGAAATTTTTCGATAACAGCCACTTTCCACCACTTCACTTACAAATTCCCCAACAAACAAAAACACCGGGACGAAAATAGCGACGCAGAAATAGCTCTAACCCTATAAATAGAAGGAAAACATGGTAAACAAAAGAAGGGTAAAAAGGAACCACACACGAAAAAGAAATTCACTATTCTCTCAAAAAGGCCTTTGACACTTGAACCTTGAACTTAAATAGGGTGCATAAAAAAAACAGTGGCACTCCGGGAGTGCCGACAGAAGTAAAACTTGAACAAGATCGCCTTGGTCGAAGAAAAATACTTGTATAGAACATTGGTCTGTAACATTTTCTAAATAAAGAGCACAATCGCGTTTACAAAAAAAATACTTTCAAAACCTTTAAAGTAAAAATACTTGCATAGTACATTGATTCGTAACCTAATATAAACAAAGAGCACAATCGTGTTTACAAAAATGAGGTATCGGTAACGGTGTGGCGAGTTAAAAAAAAATCCCGTCTCAGAAATGCCCAATGCGCCTAAAGAAGGTTTCACTTCAAAAATGGATGTCACGAGTGGCCTTTCACAAATGTAGGTAAGTAAGTAATACTCCAAACTCTGAAGCGGAGTTTAGATTCTATTGGTTAATATTGGTTCATCTCCTCACCAGTGGATAGGCAGCCTTAAGGGGATGGACCAATCAATCTGCCTAGCCTTTTCCCAACTATATTGGGGTTGGCTTCCAGTCTAACCGGATGCAGCTGAATATCAGTATTTTACATGAAGCGAGTGCCTATCTCAAACTCAAACTCAAAGCATTTATTTCAATTAAACCATTTACAGGCACTTTTGAATTGTCAAAGAATCGGTCAGTTAGTCAGAAAGTTGAAGCTAGTTGCCCATTCCAAAACGTAGATCTCTATGGAGAAGAACGGGCAAGAAACTCCAAGGCCACTCTTTTGAATATAGATATTACAAAATTCTGGGTACACTATTCTTGTTGCTTCTATATGTGAGAACAATGTACAAAAAATAATTAAAGCAGTTGAAAATATATGATTAAAAATAAGCCCTGGCAGATAAGAGATGACCAGTCCCAACTGACGGCGCCCGTTCACGAACATGACGCGTGGATCAGCACCATCCAGCTCAACCATTTTGTAGGGAACCGAATCTGACCTCCACAACCCAGTAACTGGGTAATACGATATCCCTTGATAAAACTGGTCGTCAGACTTTCGGGCTTCTGACGACCCATAACGACTCTCAAAAATCCACGAATGATAGCCGGGACCAACGGCTTAACGTACTTTCCGAGGTACGGAGGAGTCTCGGTATGTAAAGATGGTCACCCATCCACAGACCAACCCCGGCAAGCGTAGCTTAACCTGATAATCGTCGTGCGACTGTTATTACTTAGCCACGAGTTCCTCCTTAAGGAGATGAACCAAATACGAGTTAAATGTGGTTCTCTTAATCAACGTCAAGATAAATTCTCTCAAATATTTTCATTTAAATTTTGTGAGTCTTTATTGCCAGGTACCTACTTGGAAAGTATGCGAGTCTAATGAAAGGCATTCCTTGGAGTTCGCGTGACATGCGCTACTCGCGCGAAAGTGTACTGAGAGTTTACTGGATCAGTTTTGCATGGGAGCTTTTGATCCTGTTTACTCGTATGATTAAATTTTTTGCTACAAAACTTTTACTAGCTTCATACCTATTTCTGACTGACCGATTCCTTGACAATTCAAAAGTGCCAGTAAATGGTTTAATTGAAATAAATGCTTTCAGTTTTGAGTTTTTTATATCCTTTCTGTCAGCGCGTTTAGGGTGACTTAGGCACCCAATTCAATTTCTCTGTAGTAGGACTCTGATGTAGAGTTTAAATTCTGGGAGCGACAATCTAACAAAAATCTTTTCCGGTGAGCCCATACAATTGTGAACGATGATCATTATGACTGAAAAGGTTGCAGGCGTTTATGTATCTCCTGATAGGCCGCCTCCTTATCCATCCAAACGTCATTTTAATGAACTTCGTAAAAAAAACAAAAAATCCAAAAAAAAACATTTGTTTCAGACAAAAAAGTCCATAAGCAAGGAAATTTAAGGTTGTTAGTAACAATAATTTCGCTTATAAGTAATGTTAGTAACTAAAAGTAAACAGAAGAAACTAGACATCATCTACCCCTGCACAGTAGGCTCATCGATCTCGCAAAACATGGAGTTCAGTGTACCTACTGAGCAGAACAGTATTGGTTCTCTCGTCAATCATCCTCAGGACGCTATTCGGGCTCCGTACTCGTCGCACCTTTTTTACGCATAATTGCGTAGAAGTCATCTACGCTGGCGTCAGTAAACATACCGGCAATTAATCAATGAATCACGTCTCACTAAAATCCAAATTCCCAGTACCCCACTTGTAACTTTAATAAACACAAAAGGCAACATCCAAATCGTGCCCATATCCAAGCAGGTAAACAGGACTCTTTGTAACTTTTTGAGCATAACAAGCAATGCTTTTAGTGTGATTATGTCGTTGAATCTTTTGCGTTTTGCTCAACGCGAGCATTATTAGAAGTCATTCCTGGTAGCACGGAGAGAAATTGCACAGTAATGAGTACATAACTATAGCCTAACGTGTAGAGTAGACAATATCTACCCCGTAATGAGACCATTGTTTGAAATGCGCCGGGATCATAGCTGACGTTTCAATACTAATTAAACTTTATATTCAAGTTGTTTTTCTAAGGAAAAGTTATGATTCGGTTAGCGGTTCTGTTGGCTTTGTTAAATGGAAAAAGTTTCTTAAAGATATCAAGTAAATGTGTAAGTGCCTAACAGAAGGAAACTGAACTATTTGCCGTAGGTAATTTGTAGTTTTAAATTATACACCGTGACATTTTAGTCGTCTTACAAAAGCAGCCCACTTCATGTATCCAATGACTACTAAACATTCATTTAAAAAAATATATATAATGTAACAATTTTTTAATTGCTCCTAGAGGTATTTTATGTCGGGTACACTGAGTGGCCCTTTGTAATACGACTAAAATGTCACGGTGTACATCAATTTTTTTTAAATTTATTTATTAATTTTTTTAGTAGTCATTGCATACTTGAAGTGGGCTGCTTTTGTAAGACGACTAAAATATCACGGTGTATAATTGACAACGTAGGTAACAATTCATAAATGATTAATTCTCATCACCATCATTATTTCAGCCAAAAAACGTCCACTGCTGGACATCCTTTACTATTAAATAAGCAATATTTGTATATATTTGTAATTACGTTCTCGAAAACGGCTCTACCGATTTCGATTAAAGTTACAATATAAGAGTTTACGGGGGCGAAAAATTTATCTAGCTAGGTCTCATATCTGGGAAAATTCGTTTTCTCCGTATTTTCACCCGAGCAGAGCTGGGTCGACCAGGTACTAGGCCTAAATAGCCATAGGCATAAATTATGAATACCAACACTAAAATAAATAATCATAAAAGAAGACCGTACCTACTAATTAAAAACAATACAAAAATATTAAAAACAGGGAAAACGAATCACATTTAACGCAGGCAATTTTTATTCAGGTTACAACACAGCAATTAGGGGACGCATTTGCATGAAAATCTCACTAAAACGAGCTGTTCGTACCGCAAAATATGTAAATCATTATATTTATTTCACGAAACGGAGAGTACGCAAATAAAAGGGAAAATACGAATTCGATAATAATCTGTAGAAAGCTCTTGACGTAACAAATCAACATTTTCATTCATAAACCATTTTCCTTCAAATAAATTGTAAGCAAGACATTGCTGCGACGCGACTGTTTGCTATCATATAAACGTAGGCGTTCATTTTCAGTACAATAAAGGTGGTTCACATTAAATCGTAAGAATAGAAATGGTTCCAAATTTACATTTACTGCTCGGTTTACGATTCAACGTAATCGTTGTGTAAATAGTTTTAATTATAGCAGAAATGATTATAAAGTGCGTGGGTAAATACGTATTAAAATATAAATTCAGTCACACACATTAGTGGTAGGTATTTTAAACTGCTATTATCCTATAGTATTAAACGAGCAATATTTGTATATACATAAATATATTATATAAATAAATAAATTAATTATTTATTGCCATACAAAGATTACAGAAAAATTTGAGACCCTGGCTCCAGAGCTAAGTTAGAGTACCTATTTGTAATCATGTTCGCGAAAACAGCTCTAACGATGTCAATGAAAGTTGCAATATAGGGGTTTACGGGGGCGAAAAGTTGATCTAGCTAGGTCTTATATCTGGGAAAATTCGTTTTCTCCGTATTTTCACGCGCTCAGTCGCCCAAACTTTAGAACAAGATAATGAATAATGACATTAGAATAATGACATGGCAAAAGTATCTACTATCATGGCAGCATGGAGTAAGTAAGTACTATACATGGATTAGTATAAACTTTCCTATACTATTAAATGAGCATTCTCTTTTTTCATCAGAGCAGAGCTCGGTCGCCTATGTACAGACGCTAGCACATCAAGCTACCCGAAACTGTCAAATTTTCCCAATCAACTTTGAACCTTATGATCCAGCGATAAAGTTGAAAATCTATTAAATAAATTTGACAGATCTATTAAATAAATTTGACAGATTGTAGTAGCCTAATGTGCTGACGTCTGTACTTAAATTATTAAAACTTTATAAGTAGGTACTTACGTAAATACAAAATTGAATTATTTAATTACGAACACGAATTGGTATAACAGACAGTCACCAAGTTCTGTGTCTATGTTTCTATGCTTAAAATGTGCGGTCGGTATCAACTTAATTGAATTTATGTGATTACCATTACGCCATTACATTATGTTGTTACCAACTTTATTCTAATAGATATTTAAGTAGGTATAAAAACCGTTTTTGTAACCACTGATTATCTAGAAACATTGGCAATTTTCCTAATAATGTTTCAATAAAATATCGTTATTCTCAAACTCTCAAAGCATTTATTTCAATTAAACCATTTACAGGCACTTTTGAACTGTCAAGGAGTCGGTCAGTCAAAAATATGAAGCTAGTTGCCCATTCCAAAGCGTAGTAGGTACCTATGGAGAAGAACGTGCAAGAAACTCCATGGACACTCTTTTAAATATTTTTTTTATATACAATATTAGTTACATCATTCATGTTGAAATTATACATGTGAGAACAATGTAGAAAGATGTGCACGTTAGAAGCGTCCGTAATAAAAAGATAAAAACAAAGAACAATTCAAAAATTAAAATAAATTAAAAATAAGCCATAGCAGCTAAGAGATTATTATTAATGTTCATACCTATCACAGACACCACTTAATCCTGCTGTGACATGCTAAAATTATACGATATCTCACAGAAGTGATTTTCACACCTTATTAAATTACTATAAAATTAATTCGGACACTAAGACTATAATTTAGGTGTGCAGACTAATTAATTCAAACAAAATTACGACTAAATTTCGTAGTAGCTACTATGAAATATGAATTCGTAGAACTAATGTGTAGTTAGGCACTTTGGTTCTAGGGAAACAGTCAAATAATTCGTAATTATTGGCGCGGGTGTTAATTAAGTAAATGGCTGACTGTAGAAATTGTAACGCAATCTGTGCAAATCGTGGGGGAATCGTGGTGGGGCATGGCGCATGGAGTGTATGGCGCCAAAGATACGGATCTAGCATGGCGGGCCGAGTGACCGCCGACCGCCGACCCCTGCTCCGCTCATGCCATGTGACGTCATGGGCGAGTAGTGCTGTTTATTTGAATGTCGATAGAAACTAAAATGGATTAAAAAAATTAACAAAATATTTGGTCTTTTTAACTTCTACAAAAAAACTTGGCCAGCCTAATGAAAACAAGGTAAAGTAGAAATGACAGTATAGCCTCGCCAATCAAAGGACAAAATTTTTAGATAATATTATTTAAAGTCAAAGTCAAATCATTTATTTCAAATAGGCCCTTGTATGGCACTTTTGAACGTCAAAAATCACAAAATAATAGAATTGACAATATACTTTGACAAATGCCCATTCTATGCTACGTCCAGAAAAATATGGGAAATTAATAAATTAACTGATCCTCTGAAAAACTTATTGACCTTCTATTGATGGACACTTTTATGAACCTCTAAAATCTTTTTGCGCTTCCAATTTGTACACTTTTTTAATAATCGATCCTCTTTTTAACATTCTGACCTTTTCTCACGGTTGGTTGCAGTAACCAAGCTAGGGTATCCCAATCAAACGGGTTAGGTTTGTTTAGAACTGTGACCAACCACTGTGTCATCCAAGTTTGTCGCAGTTACTTGGACATTTAGTATTTTTAGAAGCCGAAAATAGGAATTATTTGAGGTTCACAAAAAGAGGCGCAATCATTATATAAGACTGTTTAATAATACTTTTAGGAGTGCGAAATGGGAATTGTTATAGGTTCGTATAAAAAAATAATGGCGATCATGTGCTTTTTCAACCCAGAAATTGCGAGATCAAGTAAAGCCTGAATGCTGGCTGCGGTTTCGATCAGGATCCATTTATTTTGATGCAATTGGAGATCGTTTTTGAATGAGACCGAATTTTAACAGGCCTTTGTTTGCAGTTTTTCGACAAGCTACATAAATATTAGATTCGTATTCTTGTAAACGACCCAAGTTAGGCACTAGCCATAAACTTGATTCCTTTTAGCACACTGTCGAAAAAAAAAACATAGTTAAAGTTAGATACTCAGTTTTAACGGGAATAATAATATTGAACTAAATAACTAACATATACCGTTATTAGATGTCATAATGGCCCAGTGGTTAAGGCCTCGCCTCTCATGCACGAGGTTGAGGGTTCAAATCCGGGCAAGTACCAATTTCAAGTCATATGAACTTTCTGATTTTATTTTGGACATTTTACTGACATCGGTGAAGGAAAAACATCGTGAGGAAACCTAGACTTATAGGTAGTATAAGTCTGAAATCGTCAACCCGTCTTTAGCAAGTGTGGTGCTCAATGCTCGTGCCTTCTCTGTATGAGAAGAGGCCTTTGCCCTGCAGTGAGACAATAATATTCTGGTATTATTATACCGTTATTTATTTGACTTCCATCTATTAACGAATCGGTACTCTATCGATATCCCAAATTATCGACACAACCACATCACTTTACAAATCGTGACTTATATCCGAGTTTGCCTCGGTCGTTATAGGTAAGATGGACGAAATATAGAAATTGCAATCTAAACTAATTATGCAACAACGGCTACTGGTTGTAAATTGTTGTAACTACATTTTAACCTAGCATGTTGTAATGTACCTTAAGTTGCAAGTTGTTTTTTGAAACTTATTTACGTACTAATTTGCGTTTATTCTGAAAGTGGGCAACGTCGCAAATAGATGTCAAATATTTCGCTATTTTGATTAATTTGGCAATATTTACTGTATGGAAATAAGAAATGTGGCTAACTAGCGAACCAGAATATTCAAACTCAAACTCAAACTCAAAGCATTTATTTCAAATAAACCAATTACATGTACTTTTGAATTGTCAAGGGGTCGGTCAGTCAGAAAGATGAAGCTAGTTGCCCATTCCATATTAATAAAGAATTGCAATTATAACACTGAATTTGATGTTGTAAACGTTTTAGGTGTAAAAAAGGCATTTGGAAAGTTTCCAAATACTTTTTTAAAATCTAAAACGAAATATTCGGTGTTACGATATTAATTATTGCATTTCATAATTAGTATTTTAGTTCCCTAGTTAGTCACATTTTTTAATTCCATACTATTTACCTGTTTTGATTAATTTGTAATATTGCCAAATTAATCAAAACAGGTAAATATTTTAGAGCTATTTACGACGTTGCCAAATAGGATAAACCCCCTTTTTTGCAGACCATAAAAATTACAGACTGCCTCATTGGTCTAGTGGTCGCAAGCGCTACTGCTGAGCATGAGGTCCTGGGTTCGATTCCCGGGTCGGGCAACGTGTTATTGGGTTTTTCTATCTGAAATTTCTCAGTAGCAGCCCGGAGTCTGGATTTGGGCCCGGTTGATGGCAATAGGCTCGCCCCCTATTACATGGGACTTAAACATAACTGGCGAAATGTGGGTGTACCTGCTATAGGGACACCTCTGCCCAACCCTTCTGGGAAACAAGGCGTGATGTTATGTTATGTGTTATGTAAAAATTACAGATATTAATGTAGTTTTACATAGGGTAATACAGTGGGCGGTCTTATCACTAAAAGCGATATTTTACAGACAAACTTTGGATGGATTAAAGGGAGAAGGAGAGACAGTTTGAGGTTTTTTAGTTTCCATTCGAAAAGGAATCAAATGGCTTTATATCAACGCAAATTAACCATAAGCATGCAATGTTGGGTTGTCTTTATTTACGTTAGAAGTGAACATTGTCGTCGTAAGCATGGCACCGCCAACCCTTTTTAACCGACTTTAAAAAAGGAGAAGGTTACATGTGTTTATTATTATTATTTTATTTTTATATGTCCTAAAAAAGATTAAAACTTATTAAAAAAGAAAAAAAATGTATAATTTTTGATTTAGCTACGATAATACGTATTTATATTTATGTATAAGTCGGATAATCCCTCTTAAAGTATTAAGGTAATGTTGCAGTCGGAGTTCGGTCAGTCTTTATTGTTAAATTTAAGAAGATGCCTCCGACGATGAAATTTTAATACAGGGTGTAAGGGACAGCCCTCCGCAGACTGATGGGGTGAATTCAGTATATCATATTAAGATAACTGATACATTAAATTATTTCAAGAACGTTATGGGAATCCAATAAACCTGATTTGACTAAGCTATTATTACACAAATCGGAGCGTCTGTACTGGTTGAGAGGGGTAGTAGGTATGCGGTGCGGCAAGTTTGAAGAACTCTGTAGCTAGGCAGAAATTGAACAGCTGATTTCGCGCGTCGTTCGTTAGAGAATTTCAACATCCACTGCTGTTTATTTTTTTATTTCTGCTGTTTTATTTACATTAATGGAGTACTGCGTACAGAGAATGTAATTTTACATTGAAATAAAGAAATAGTAACTGAAAAAATTATAAAAAAAACTGAAAACTTTCCTGAGAAAATTTTCAAAATAAGGAGCTGAATGCACCCTGTTAGTTTGCGGAGGGCTGTCCCTTACACCCTGTATACCCGGTGATACTTGCGCAATAAAGACGAACCTTACGACACATCATTCATTAAAATCGATTAAGCCGTTTGGTAGTTAATTACCGTCCTTTTTTGGCTTCGCTGCAGTAGGGTAAAAAGGTTAATTTGTTGTTCGCATACTTAATTAAGTTATTAAGATAACAGTCCCATGCACACCGCAACTAAAAACAATGATATACACAGATTAATAAAACCCGATTACGTACAGAATGTTAACCCTAGGTTACCTAGCTTAGAACGGTCCACTCCAAAACATTCCTGGGACCTCTATAGGCAATAAAGCCACGTAATTACGAAATAACTTTGTACCTGTATTTGCTGCGAGACTATTTATTTAATCACTTTGACGGGAAAATAATGGAGAGGGCGAGCACGACGGGCTCCCATCAAAATTGTACGAGAACGATCTATCGCGCACAGTGTTGGCTATGATGGGACCCTTGTACACACGGCTACACATCAAACTATACATTTCCAGTTTATGCTGATCTCGCATTGTGTAGGATTTCCGTACAATAAGAGGTCAGCTTGTACTGGAAAAGTATAGCTTGACGTGTAGCCGTGTGTACACTTGTGTGAGGATTAAATAATTTCCGTGTTTACCTGTAATGGGTTTAGAATACCCTGGACAGTTATTTTGGATAAGTATAGTCTTGATACAGAACAGCCAGACAGAGGGACGAATGGAAACATTTGGAGGAGGCTTTAACCGCCTCAAAACAAACATTGGATATACTAACACACAATAGGGTGAACTCATCTAATTCTGTGACTCGCCTAATTCGGTGATATTTGGTTTGAGCGCTATCATAGGGCTATACTAGTGAAATCAATGGTTTGAAATACAACCTTAAGCCTCTGTGATAAAGTTCAAATTCGTCTGTAAAGTTTGGGGATGCTCGAGTGAGCGAGATAGAAACAGCTAACGGTTTTGTCAGTTCGCGCGAGAATCTCGCCGGTTTCGGCAGTGTTTGTGAATTGGTGGCGAACTTTGCTGTATTTATGTAAGTATTTAATCGATGTTTTAGCTTCTTTCTAATAAAATGAATTGTAATTGATATTCCCTTGATGTGGCAGTAAAAAAATCGTCATAGTTCTGCGTCTTTTTCGTGTTAGAGCTTATTTTGTTCGTCAAAAATATTAGCGTTTTAGCGGTTGAGTGGTTTCTGTGCTATCACAGAATTATAGTAGTTATGTACAAATATTTGTGGTTTTAACTGAAATTATTGACTTATTTTGAGTGTAGTAGACAAGATTGATGTCATTTTATTACTTTTATCTGGTCTTAATTAAAATGACGACTTTGAGCCAATATTATATTTTGCTATCACGGAATTGGGTGACACTTTTTTTGGACTTGTCACGTAATTGCGTGAGTAATTTACCAAATTTCGCAGCTTTTTTTTTATTAATATGAGCTCAAATTTGGGCAGACGCTAAAATCTAAGCCGGTAGGTACGTATTTATTATTTTAATTTGCTTGTTTACTTTCAGATATATCATGGATGACCCCAACAAGAAGAACAGAAAATACTCGGAGACCGATCTCAAAACCGCTGTTGAAAATGTTTTGAGTTCAACAATGACAGTTTACAGAGCTTCGAAGGAGTTTAAGATTCCATGGTCGACATTAAAAGAGAATGTGACGAAGAACAAAACTCTACGAGAGGGTAATCAAGATGCACAGATCGTAATGTCCAAGATAGGAAGGCCGTTTGCGTTACCTGTTGAAATAGAACAAAAGTTACTGGCCTATATTATTGAGATGCAAGAACGTGGTTTTGGTCTTACAGTTACCAAAATAAAGCAAATAGCATTATCTTTAGCAAAAGCTGCGAACATTTGCTGCACATTCAATGACAAAAAGGGATCTGCAGGGATCTAAAATGTTTATCTTGTTTTTTTTTATGTTTATGTTAATTTTATTATAATATTAATATTGTACTACCTACTTAAATAAAGTTAACTTGCCTAATTCCGTTATATCAGAATTAAAGTATTAGCTATCACGGACTTAAAGAGGTCACCACGGAATTAGGCAAGTTGACTTGGTTTAGTAAATTTGGTATAACTCTTAGGTTTCTAGAAAAAAATCTGATTATTTGTGCTAATATTCCTCATAAAAGACTGATTAAAACTCATGCTGAGACTGAATTAAATTAATTAATAATTTATTGGTATTTTATTACTCAAATGCCTTTGTCACGAAGTTAGATGAGTTCACCCTACTAACAAATATAAAGTTAAGATTTTTATTTCACTACTAACACACATATAATACGTGTGTCTTATACTCTAAGTGTAAAAACCTCATTGAAGTAGTTGTAAGGAATTAATAAAAGCTTTAACTTTAGAATAGAGGTGGGCCGAAAAGTTTCGTTTCACGTTCGTTTCAACCGAACGAATTTCGGCTTGTACCAAAATTAGTTGCAAGACAATTTAACAAAAAGGATTGTGTGGTTTTTTGAAACCACGGTAAGAGTGAAACTTTTAAGCGAACTATAGGCGCCGCCGCCATATTGGCCTTGCCTGCTCTGACGAGCGCCTTTCACTTTATCCCTACAACGCGGCCGACCGTCACGCGACATGCAACACACAGACGAAAAAGTTTGAGACGATGTAATAAAAGTTTCACTTTAAAATAACTCAACTGTTTTGACTATAATAATAAAACTAAATCAGTAAAATAAAATCTTATGCATTTATTCATTGTTTGTTAGTTGTTACTTATTTAACAATCAAATGTATTCAAAACATTATAAGAATTTTGATGTCCACATTGAAATAATTTTCGCCAAAAATCTTCTTTAATTTTTTTGGAAAATTGTTTACGGTGCAAAAATACCAACGATTCTGCGCTATCACTGTTATCAGGCAGGAGTTTGTTACGTTTTTGTTAGCACCTATAAATTTTCTGCCTCTAAGAAAAGTCGCTCAGAATATACGGAGCTTCCAGGAGGCGATAAAAATGTTCCTACGAAAAAACTGTTCAACGCGGTGAATGTACGACCGAAGTTCGTATTCGGTTCAAACTACGTTCGGCTCATACCTAGTTTAGAACCATAGATATTTTATAATTCTATGTTTAGAACATTTTAATCGCAGTTTGAAATGGAGACTGTTTTTTCGACTCATATTGATTCGAGTACTCAGTCTCCTTTTTTGTTTCGACCAAAGACAAAATACAAAGACATTTATGCGTTGGATTTGGTACATAAAAAGTTGGTAAGGTATAATTATGTTCAGGACACATCCGCCGCTAAAAGCGGCATACGAATATTTACATTTACATGGTCATAAAACCTAACTTATATATTACTCTAAATTAAATTAAATTCATTTAATTCAGACTAATTGATATGTCCATAAATTGTTAGTTACAAAGGTCTTAAAACTATGTTAGTGATCATTGATAATTAAATTCAAAATACATAAAAATTCCAAATACAAATAATTAAATCACTCATGTCAAAAAAAAAAACAACACAATACAAAACACTTAGACTATAGACATAAAGATACATTTAGATTATTAAAATTTTAAATTAAAATAAAACACAACAACAACAATATTTGTAGGTACCTATTAACAAAAAAAAACATTTTTGTACCTATTAAAAACAAAACTTTGACTACCTACTATGCATGAAAGTTGCGTCCAATTTGTGTAATGGCACAAATATGTAGATGTCACAAACTCGTATGCTATACTTTATTACATCGCGAATTTTGTTCTGATCACCACTTTTATTGATGTAGCATTTACAGCACTTATTTAGATTGTAGCATGAAGTTTTAGTGGAAAGTATTACCTGAAGTATTTTATGTTTATGCAGTAAAATTATATTATTTCGGAATGGTAATGGAAATTGGGGATCCCTTCTTTTCGCATAATGTTCTTTGTCCTAATATACTTCGGCATAACGATTTTGGCACAATTTGTTTTGGCATAATAATACTTCGGCATAATTTTTTTAGGCACACATTTTATGTTGGCATAATCATCTTAAAGACTAATTTGTTTTGGCATAAATTTGATTCGCATAACGTTAGTAGGCCTAATGACTATTAGCATAATAATATTTAGGCATACAATTAATAGAAATAAGGGAAACAAATTTGAGTTATTTTTACGTATTTATTTTGGATTTTCATGCAAATCATTTATAAAATAAAATAAAATAAATAATTAAAGTATTGTCTTAAAAAATCATTATGTTGTGCTACAAAAGTTAGTGACAGAACCAAATCGCTGCAAAACCGACTCCACGTAGTCTTGTCTGCCCTACCCCTTTTTTTTTTTTTTTTTTTTTTTTGGGGTGGGAAATTATCAAATAACTTCTCCCGCTCTGGGTGGAGCGGGAGGGCGTGTCAGACTCTTACTGACTAAAACCCACCCGTGTTCCTTCGGTTGCCCTGTTGCCGGGGGCCACGATTTCCCTATCGGTTTTCTTCGAACCCCCGGCGGGCATTGGCCCTAACGGACCCCGTCAATTCTGCTGACATCTCTTTGAGGCGCGCGTGGAACACAACGCGCCGTCGACCCGGGCTTGGTCCTTATCGGACGGCGAGCTACCCATTGCTCACCGTCCGCAAGCCCGCGCCTACGGTGGCCGGAAATCGGCTCGCGATTCCCGCCCCGGGCGTCTCCTCCTGCGGCGGTTAGGGGCGTGAGGGCGCGAAATTTGCCTCTCCCTCACGCGTTCCGCCTCCTCCTTCGCGAGCATTACCGCTTCGCAGAAGGAGGTGACGGCCTGCCATTTCCTCTCGCTCCGTACCATGGCCTGAACCAGGGCCGGACGCGAGAGATCACCGCCGCCGATCGCCTCTACGAGGACACGGCGTTGCTCCGCCCAAGCCGGGCAGACCTCCACCGTATGCTCCACCGTGTCCTCAGGCCGATCCACACAATGGTGACACCCGGGTGTTTCCTCCCGCCTTATCCTAAACAGGAACCTCCCGAAGCAGCCGTGTCCGGTGAGGACCTGCGTCAGGCGGAAGGTGAGGACGCCGTGGCGTCTCTCAAGCCACTCCTCAAAGAGGGGTCTTATCGCCGCAATTGTGGCGTGCCCAGTCTGCCCTACCCCTAGAGTGTAATTTAAAATCGCGTAGGCGTGTAGGGGCGAGGCGGCCCGCGGGCTGAGGAGGAGGCGGCTGGGATCGAACCGCCGCGCCTGAGGCTGGCCGAAGGTGCGGTGGTGAGCGAAAGCCGTCTGCGACGATTAGCACGCGTGGGGCCGCCGGAGCCGTGACAGAAAGCATGCCTGTTGTATGCTTATTTACATGTTGCATGCTTGCTGCATGCATAGTATATGCTTGTTTGCATGTTTCTTACAGCGACAAAAACGTATGCTTGTTAATGTTATGCTTAATAAAGTTATGCTTTAGAATGTTATGCTTAATCATTATTATGATTAGAGAAATTATGCGTAAAAAAATTATGCGTAAGCTGTTATGCGTAATTATATTATGCGAAAATATAATTATGCCAAACAAAATTATGCTAAGTTATATTAGGTCTTAAAATTTTATGCAAATGGATAGGGAACCTGGAAATTGGGGTCGCTATTGCCTTTGAGAAACTATGTTGGAATACACTTATGGTGTTACAGCACATACATAGTAAAATCTTAAAGGAATAGACGAAGCGAATCTTATTCATTAATTAGGGTTCCGTACATAAAGGGTGCTAACGGGACCCTATTTACTAATGCTCCGCTGTTCATCCGTCCGTTTGTCACAGGGCTGTATCTTTCGAACCGTAGTAGGTAGACAATTTTCACAGAGTGTACATCATACTCTGCTAAAATTTCAAGAAAAAAATAAGTGGTGGCACTCCGGGAGTGCCATCAGAAATGAAAACTTCAACAATATCGCCATGGCGGAAGAAAAATACTTGTATAGAACATTGGTCCGTAACGTAATATAAATAGAGAACACAATCGCGTTTACAAAACTGAGGTGTCGTCATGGTGTCGCGAAATCAATGGTTTAATCCCATCTCAAAAATGCCCAACGCGCCTAAAGAAGTTTTCAATTAAAAACATTTTTTTTTACTATGGCCGCTATAACAATAAATAATAATAATAAGGGGGTCCCCACACAAGCCACGTGTTTAAATATTTTTTTTTGTGTTTAATACCTATTGTACGATGAGTAATCACAGACATAGCGGCCAAGTGCGAGTAGAACTTTGACTCGAACTTGGCCACTTTTGTTACCAACACTTTTCAATGAGTTTCATTACAGTTTTACACCGTTAAAAAAGCAAAATTGCTCCTGATCAACGCCATCTACGTGTTTACTAGATTCTTTGGTATAAATAAAACAAACCTAAAACCAGTATCTACTTGAATAATATCTATCATCTTTTATCTACTGTTACATCAAGTTAACTCCGAGATAATTTAGCAGAGCGATTTATAATGACAGATTATATAGACGACATTAACGTGTCATTAACTTTTATTTTTTTGCTAACCATTTGTCAACGGCCACAATGAATAAGAATTACATAACATTAAAACATTGATCAATTAATTTTGCACATAAAAAAATAAAATCGTCTCGATTACCATCGGATAAAGACTCCTGCAGACAGGTGCGACGCAACTCCGGTGAAACAATTTCTATGAAAACGGCACGGAAATTGTTCTACCGATGTCACTTCACTAATCGATAAATCTGCATGGTCCTCATATGGCCTGACCAAGATTATGTCTGGACTTTAAAAGAAACTGCGACCTCTGAGTTTGTTTCGGCCTTTCGTCTCCGAGTAGTCAGACAGGAAGCGCTGAACTCATCTAGCTTATTTTTAATATTTTTTTTACAAGACGTGTAAAAGTGATTCCGATATCCTATTTACAGAATAAATAATTTCATTTAATTTCGCGTCTGCCTGCACGAGCCTTAATAGCCTGCCCATTCATTTGTTTTTTTTCTTAAAATTTTTAAACTGTCAAAAGCCGGACAAATATAGAGATGTTATTTCATTGTATGCCAAACGTAACTTTTATAAAAGAATTTACGATTCTGTGAGTTCTCGTAGTGATGCAACCACAGATTTATTCGATTACTCATAAACAAGTAATTTCGCGTTGAATGCAATTTGTAAATTAAATTAAATTAATTTCGTATCTGTAGTAATTGAACGTCATCTATCGTATATGTGTAGGTTCTCATTTGGTAGGTTCATCAAACTGTCATGTCACACAATTAGATACAAAATTAAATTTTACAAACAACTACAGGCAAGTTTTTGTAAAAGGACCTTCTGATGGAATGGATGAATTTAAAAAGTACTTAATCCATAAACACTTTCATAAATAAATAATTTATTTATTTATTAAAACTTTAAGCACAAGTAAAAATACCGTACAAAGGCGGACTTAATGCCTGAGGCATTTTCTACCAGTCAACCTTAGGGTGATGTAGAAACAAAACATGGCAGGTGCAACATAAGGGATTAATAACTCGAAAATAACTACAAAAACATAACATAACATCACGCCTTGTTTCCCCGAAGGGTTGGGCAGAGGTGTCCCTGTAACAGGTACACCCACATTTCGCCAGTTATGTTTAAGTCCTATGTAATAGGGGGCGAGCCTATTGTCATCAACCGGGCACAAATCCAGACTTCGAGCTGCTACTGAGAAATTTCAGATAGAAAAACCTAATAACACTTTGCCCGACCCGGGAATTGAACCCAGGACTTCATGCTCAGCGGTAGCGCTTGCGACCACTAGACCAACGAGGCAGTCATACTAAGTAACTATAAAATACAAGGATAAATACACAGATAAATACATACATACTTAAAAACAGAATAAACTTTGTCAGGAGAAATAACGTTCGGTAGAGGAGAAATAACGATCAGTGGAGGAGAAAAACAATTATTGTTTTTTCCATCTCAAAAATGCCCAACGCGCCTACAGAAGTTTTCACGTTTTTTTTTTATTATTATCAAGTAGAAGAAGTGTTCAGTCTCTAGTATTGCCAACCCTACTATAGGTACAATATAGTATCCTGCTATATTAGAGATCTAAATAATATATTTAAAAAACTGTAGTATATTGAGATAAAAAATATAGGTAGTAGGCGAAACTACTATATTTTTATCTCAATATAAAATGGAGAAATGATAAAAATTGTTATGAGACATTTAAATAAAGGTTACTTTGCTATTCGTAGTAGCAAAAAATATGCATATTTTAAATGATAAAATGTTTTTGAAATAGACCTAATATATTTTTTTGCCTTCTTCTATATTTTTACAGGCAACGGCTTCGAAAATACTATGATTTGATACAAAAAAAGTTGGCAACTCTAGTCATGACTTACATAGGATAACTAATAAATAGTGTAGCGACTTAGGGAGGCTAATAACCGTAACTGCAAAACGTGTGTAGTGTTTTCATGACTATGTACACACGGCTGCATATCCAGACATACAGCAGTATAAGCTGACCTCGCATTGTAGGAAAATCCGATTAAAATGCGAAATCAGCTTATACTGGAAATGTATAGCTTGATATGTAGCCGTGTGTACAACATTAATAACAAGTAAAATATTAACAGTTCATTTTTTTTTTAATCTTATTATAAACATTTCCTCATTTCTCTTTCTTACTCCATCACCAGACCCTGTTCTCCATCTATCTATAACCTATTCGTTGAGACCATTCCAATGAGCCCAAACACGATACCTGTGTTATAAGTTGGTAAGGGAGTTGGCAGCATCAATCATTGAAGTAACAGAATACCAAATTTCGCTGAACCGATTTTGATAAAACATGTCTAAGAACCATCGCTAGAAAACCTGTTTTTAAATAAAAAAAACCACGTTGAAATCGGCTCACCTTCTAAGAGCTACGGTGCCACAGACAGACACACACACATAGCAGTCAAACTTATAACACCCCTCTTTTTGCGCCGGCGGAGGTTAAAAAGAAACCCACGAAAAAAATAATTACTAAAACATTTCTCATCGTACACATTGACAGGACACTAAAAGTAATACGCTTTTAAACCGTCTTCAATCTACAATAACATGTTTTATTCAGCACTCATTGTTTCTGAACGATCAACTATTTATTTCCCGTCTCCCCAGACAGATAACGCTTGCATCGGACGTACCTACTGTTTTATATATAGCACTTTTTAATAATGCAATGCGTCAAGGCGCAATCACTTGAAAGATATTGATGTTTGCCTCCGTTTTGCGGTAATCGGTGATTGGCTATTCTTTGCGCGTCTCGGATTGTTTGTTGATTGTTTTTTGTTCGTCGAACTTTATTTGAATAAAGAATGCTTTAAGACGGATGTGGATTGGAGCTGTTGGTGAGAATTGTTTGCTTGGCTTGGTGATTAGCTGTTACTGTTATTACTTGGCAAATATAACAATTTCGCCTTTGACAGTGGTGTTTATTGTAGTATTATTTTTGGCAGTGGTCATTGGTGCCTTATCTACATATGATGTGATAAATATATGCCTACTCATTTAATACACTATGCCACAGTATAAATGAATACAGTATTCCATCTTCATAGAAAACGGCCGAAACGACGCCCTTCTAAATCTCAGTGTATATTAGGACGCAACAATATCGAGTACGCAGCAGTTACGCACGGACGCGGCAGGTTTATCTACTGAGTGGCCGCAGGTAATTATCTCAAGGTCACTACCGAGATATAATACTGCTATTTATTTATTCTGTGGCTATGCTATAGCATGTTGGAACCATGTCGGAACTGTGTCCAACCGAAAATAAACCTCTTCAATGTCTCCATATAAGCTGATAATGTAAATACCTTTCTAAGTTCAAAATCTCGTCAAAAACATGAACCTTATATTGAAATACTTAGAAGCTCTCACAATACACTTACAAACTTCCCGGATTATGCAATATGAGCAGAAGGAAATGCTTTCTTGAAGAGTTATGGTGTTAATAGATATTTGTCCGAGTTAAACTGTCGATATTTGTAAATCCTGGTCACGTCACGTCTGGCCACGTTTCGTACGTAAATACGTCGGTCAAGCTGGACTAACAAGTTCCGTAGTCTGGACGAGTTTTATAGGAAAAAATAATGATGGATACAATTATGTAATGTAAAACTCCTTACATGTTGTAAGCACTGGCCCCTAATGAAATAAAATGGTCAAACCTTCCAGGTCCATAATAGCATACAATGTTGTGAGTTGTGATATAAATTGAACTTGCTTAAAATAACTGAATCCCGCTGTATAAAACCTTCATATAAATAAATACAGCATAAATAATCAACCTTATTTAAAATAATTTAGTTGAATTGCTGGCCGCAAAAAATAAGGAACACTCATCACGACACAAAAAAAAATCTAGTTCCTAATTTAAAATTCCGCCTACCTATATCAAAATTATGAATTCTTAATTTAAATTAAAAGCAGTCTCGACCATGTCTTTTTCTAACTCATAGCTAATCGATTTTGTTACAATCCAGTCCAATTTATTTCTAGACATCTACTTTATTATCTTGTCTAAAGCGTTGCCCTTGACAGTCCTTGAAAATAACCCAAATCTACATGACTGCTGGTCTAATCTACCTCGCTGTCAGACTACCGTGTTTAACTCAAGTTCGTTTTCTTTTTGTTTAAAAAACGTATGGCCTGAGAATTTGAAAAAGGTCAGCTGCTAAGAATAGTTCTTACGTCAGACGATATACCTAAGGTAAGCCTCGGTCAGACAATTTTGATCTGCAACTTTTGTATTCTTCTAATTTAACTCAAAATCTTCACACATTTTTGCCTGGCAATTCGTAAATAACACAAATTACAATAGAACTAGATGTGTGTTACGCGTACATACGTACTGCAATACGGGTGACCACTGAAAATCAGCGCTGTGCTGTGGGTCCCCCATAGCACTGCATCATGCTGAGTGGTTTTTTTTACATGTTGTATAAAAACATATCTATTCTGTCTAGCCTTTTCCCAATTATGTTGGAGTCAGCTTCCAGTCTAACCGGATGCAGCAAAATACCAGTATTTTACATGGAGCGACTGCCTATCTGACCTCCACAACCCAGTAACTGGGTATTACCATACCACTTGGTAAGACTTTCGGGCTTCTGTCGACTCGTAACGACTGTCAAAGATCCACGAATGACAGCCGGTACGTGCTTTCCGAAACACGGAGGAGTCTCGGTATGTAAAAATGGTCACCATCCACGGACCAACCTGATGGATCAACTCGTGCGGCTGTTATTATATTACTTAATCACAAATTCATATTGCAGACAAATTATAAAAAAAACACACATGCCTACAAACTTCAACTCCCACAGTAATACAAATATTTATATACCTAACTAACAATAAAATGTAATTTACCCAATAGAACAATAAGTTTTCGTACAAACCCACGCACCTTAAATTATTACTTCTGTTGAATTTCATTACGTTACCACGTGTTTACGTGAGCCATTCGTCCAGCCAATGGACTGTTCACAGTTCAAATTCAATTACAAAATCGTGCTAATCATAATTCCATTATCTAAACTTGGAACATTTTGAGGTCTTAACACGTTGGTACGTGACGGTGATTACGAGAATTACGTCCATTGTGCAGAATTGGTACCTTGCTTGGTACTTACGCGTAAAGTTCGTCGTTCACTTAATGTTTGGGCGTTTAAGATAATGCTCGGATTAGCTATCTTAAAAGTACGGCTAGGCTAGCGGTGTTTAAGGAATGTTGTTCCGCGACAATTTTGTTTATGTTTTTCGCAGGTGGTTGTAATTTTTTGGGATCTTTTTCATTCATATTTATGAAATGACGCATCTTCTGCTATTCTGTCTTTACATCAATCACCCCAAGGTTGGATGTTGAAATAAAAAAAAAAAACGTGTGCGGTCTGGGGATCCCCGTCAGGAACGAAGTTCTTTCTTACGTATGATTTAAAACAAAAACAAAATTTTGCCGCCATCTTGGATTTTTATTTTGACCTCACTATCGGGTTTAGCACCCTCGAAAACTATGAAAACGACACCTACGACGAAAAATTTGAAAATTTTCGTAGCCATCATTTTGGATTTTCATTTTGACTAAATTCTCTCTCATCATATGCAGTGTACTCGGGCCGATGTGTACAATTTTATCCCATGACACTGTAATCACTTAACTCTTTTCGTTTCTTTTTTTCTGCCGGCGTTCTCTGTCTCTCTCTTTGAATTAAAAGAAGACAGTCGCAAGTATTAACACCTTTTAGCGTGACGATTTCTGAAAGTTTACAAGTACTTCGCTCCAATAAATGGTCATCATAACAATGTACTGTCCTAGCCATAAAAGAAAACTGTACACGCTATATAACGATTGACATTACATCAAACTTTATCACTTTCATCAATTTTCTATCTGAAGTTATTTACATCAAAATCCGGAGTCTCCTTTGTAGGTACATTATTGTATAATCCGAGAATTTATGGTCGTACAAAAAAGGTATAAAATTTATCCTTATATGCCTTCGTATGGTATCTGATGGTGGAATCTTGGGTCCTTGGGTACTTGCGAACTTTTCACTTCGTTCGAATAGTTGAGTAACTTCAATATTTCAAAGTGGGAAGTTGGGAAGTGAATTGTTGGCGGCGGAAGGGGCTCGGAATATTTTTAGGCTGTTCGCTAGAGTATCGTAAGTCTGAAAGTGTGTAAAAAGCGTTAAGGTAAGGTGGTAATTGCTTAATCGTGTTTTTGGTGATTATTTTTTAAGTTACAAAATGTCTCGGGTACTTGGCTTTAGGATTTTCAGGCAATTTAATACCAGCACAACGGACAATTGTCTAAACTAATTTTATAAAGAAAAAAGATAAGATTTGTTGTATGTATGTTTGTTTGCAGGTTTGTTACGCTTTCACGCTAAATCGGCTAAACGGATTTGAATGAAATTTGACCCTTGGGTAGACCATGAATGGGTTATGACATAGAATACTTTTTATTCCGATATACCCAAGGGATTGAGACTTATGCGGGTGAAACCGCGGGGCACAGTTAGTTTTAAATAAAAAATCATAAAAGATAGTCAAGAAAGATAGTTTCAAATAAAAGATCAAAATTTGTTTCTTTTCAAAATGTCTGCGACGAAAAGATGTTCCGAAAAAAGGAAAAATTACCAGGCCATTGTCGAGTAGGTACAATCGGGGTGACGCTTATCTAAGCATTTTGAAAACAAAATCCCGTGCATACGACCCTTTTTTTTCTTAGGTAAGCGATACTTTAGCGGCTGAGCGCTGCAAGCAAGAATGGTCTTTACAGTGTACAGATATGCGTTACTTCAATAGTACCCACTTCCTCTCGACTAATGAATGAAAAAGAGTACAAGAAAAACTTCGTGCAATCGAATCGATATGTAATTGAGTCTGGCATAATCACTAAGAATGCACTTATACTCCATTTGAAATAAGATCAGACATTTAAATAAACCTTTTTTACAGCCCGTTCAACCGATCTTGACTTCTATTGCGTTGGTGGTATGACAAATGGCAGCTGCAGCATACAGTTGGTATTGTAACCAGTTTTTTTTTATTTTAATGCCAGCCTTATGCCTACGGTATAGAAGTCAAAATCGGTTGAACGGACTGTAAAAAAGGTTTGTTTCAATGTCTAATTTCAAATGGAGTTTAGGTCTCGGCAAAACTATGCAAAAAACCTATGGATGAAATATTTTATTTCATGTCTCCCTGTTATTTACTATCATGGCTAGTCGTAAACTCAATGGAAGCGAATGATTTATTGACCCTGCTAGCTCCTAGGCTGTATTCCAGTGGTCCTTTTGCTTTTTTCCTAAACCTTTTAAGATTTTATTGTTATAGGTACAGTAAGCGCTCAAAAGTTCATGAGCACGCTAAGAGTCGTATTGCTGTGAACACGCGGTATAGCTCGTACATTTGTATGTGTAAGCAACACGATACACACACCACAGATAACGCAGTTTTTCACTACACGAAACAACAATATATTTCCGTCGCTTTAAACATGCTAGCACACACGCACTATGCGCGTGAACTTGACCAGTTAATGGCATTGCTAAAATTCGATAGTAACTTAACAAGTGCAGATAGCAGAAAACGTTAAGCGTTGGTATGGAATTCAAACTGCCTCAGGTTCTAATCTCGTAAAACACAGTGCGGTTTTTTGCAAATATTATTATTTTTGTTTTCGATAATAATATTTTTTAAATATTGCTGCTTTTTTATGTTGTTATTGCAATAAAGGTTTTAGAATAAAAAATGCGTGATATATGATAACAAAATTAAAAAAATATGTTTATTCGTTATATTTATTTTACATAAGTTAATAAACTGCTACAATTATTTATCATTACTTCAGCTGAATAAGATGTGAAATAGATGTCAAGAAACTTATAAGCAGTTTGTATTATTTTGACATATTTAAATTATGAAATATTTAAAATTTTTAATGGATTTTTTCACCATAAATATTAAGCTTTGATCATGGTCGAAGTAATTAAGTAATAAATAAGAATATTAGACTACTTAAAATGTAAAAAACTACTTACAGAATAGGTAATTTTAAGGTTAAATATGGGCAGTTTTTTATATTTTATTTGTATTAATTATTTTACATTTTATTTGACTTTAGTAAATATTGGTTGTTATTGAGGTTAAAGCTTAAGTATTCATTTTCTTTACGAAAAGAAGATTGAAACTAAACCTCAAATTTTTATCCTAAAATAATACTATTACTAAAATAATATTAAACAATTTCGGTAAATCTGCAAGAAATACGACAAACACCCTATTGAAACGTGCTTAAAAAATTCGTTACCATAAATTCATGCAATAACGAATCTGTTGTTTATTAAGTTGGTACGGTCAATATTTTAAGGTTAAAAACGGTTTTCTAGCTGGTCTTCAGTGATGCAAGCCTTCAGAGTGCACGGCGAACGGTTCATAATGACGTGTTTTTAATAATTCAGCAAAATATCTCGTTGGTATGAAACCATTTGTTTCATTCACCATTTGACGTCGCTGCTACTCGATAATAAGCCCCTTCCTCATATCTCTTAACCCTCACAGTATTTCTCTAGAACAAAGAAAAACATTGTTTTTATTACACATAATACCTTATTATTTATTATTCACTAATCGAATTAAACCTCACAATGAATTTAAAACTTTAAAGGCATCTTCTGTCTCAACAATACCTCTGTTCTATCAACAATACCCTTGATTAAGATTTATGTTTAGTAAAATATGAAATATATAAATGATAACACTCACACTTAGTCCGGTTTCATTAGATATTCACTTCACTTTTACGCAGCGCAATAATATTCTCTGATCTGATCTGATCTCTTCAATATATTTAATGCCTGCTTTTTGATAATAATAACCACAACACTGCGCTAAATACTCGTCACCAATATTATCCACGAACCAACAAAGTTCTATTAATTAAATACTCGTAACAAACTGCATCTACCCCACAGAAATCGAAATAATTTACTTAGTTTTTTGTGGTCTACCTGCTAAACTTTAATATTTATGTGAACAAGACGAATGAAACTAAAAACGAATGATGATTATTGAACTAGTCATTGGTTGCAGACAAAGTGAGTGTGTGTGTGTAATGTGCGTGTCTACAGTATTGTAACAACTTATAGAAGAAGGTCGTAAGTCAAACCGAGGCGTCAGTCTATTGCTTTGTGAGATTGCTCATGGACTTTTGGTTGGTACTGTACTTGACTGTTAGGGCTCGTGCTCACGGCATCGCCGCTGCGCTGCCGCCCGCGCCTCTCCGTCGCCGCGCCGCCGTCTCCGCTTGATTTTGCCTTATCAATCACTTTTATAAAGCGCGTCACTTTTGAAAGCAGCTAGCGATTGAATAAAAAAACAGTTAAAACAATACTAAGTGCTCGGCGACACGAGGTCGTCGTCGCGCCTCTAAGCTGTGTATATGCAACGTCGCCACCTTGCTGTCCACCGCCGCCGTTGCCGTCCCGCGCCGCCGCGAATTGTAGAGTGGTTACGCGGCGTGGTGACGGCCCGGTGGCGGTGCGGCGACGGCCTCGTGTCGCCGAGCACTCACGGTGTGGAGGCGGCGCAGCGGCGGCGCCGCAGCTGGTTGCCAACGTTGCATATACACAGCTTATAATGTGGCGACGGCGCGGCGGCGGCGGCCGCGCGGCGACGGCATCGTGTCCCTGAGCACTTACTGGTATTTCATAGGATATTGAAGATCAAATCACTCATAAAAGGAGAACACTGTGGTGATACATAAATACATATTTTTAATCTAAGTTACAATCAATCGGTAAAGTAAGTTGTTCTGTGTTTGGCTTTTGGTATCCTTTTTAGGTGTTCCTAGTTTTTAGAAATACTATGATAGGGACATCTCAGTCGTCCGAGATAGTGAGTGCAGATGATAATGTTTTCACGAAAGATTTAAAATATGCCTGAACACAGGACTTAATTAAAACAATGTGATGACAACAACAAGGAAAGATCAGCTGATTAAAAGCTCGTAAGTCAATCTGCCTAGCCTTTTCCCAACTATGTTGGGGTCGGCTTCCTGTCTAACCGGATACAGCTGAATACCAGTATTTTACATGGAGCGACTGCCTATCTGACCTCCACAACCCAGTAACTGAGTAATGCGATACACCTTGGTAAGACTGGTTGTCAGACTTTCGGGCTTCTGATGACCCGTAACAACTGTCAAAGATTCACGAATGACAGCCGAGACCAACGCGGCAACGGCTTTCCTAGACACGGACGGAGTCTCGGTATGAAAAGATGGTCACCCATTCACGGACCAACCCCGGAAAGTGTAGCTTAACTGGATGGATAGATCCGTGCGGCTGTTATTACTTAGCCACAAGCTCCTCTCAGCTCCACAAGATTACAAGTTCATCACAGGAAAAAAATCAAAAAACAGTGGCACTCCGGGAGTGCCGACAGAAGTAAAAACTTGAAGAAAAAATCAGCACCGCGGTAATCAACGCGTTGATGTCTTTTACTCCACGGTGTCGGTAACAGGTCGTGAAATCAATAGTTTAGTCCCATCTCAAAAATGCCCAACGCACCTATAGAAGTTTTCACTTCAAAAAAAATTGTAGGTTAGATCAATATTTAAAATTTTGCTCAAGTACAAGAACCAATTAACAAAATCAACTTTCAAACTTCCCTAATCATATTCAAGAACAACACGGAAGTACCAGAAATTGGTATTAGATTATAGACACGAAATCTGCGCCAACACATCGTCCATTCAATATTAATGCTCCTTACTTCGTTATGAGAGAACAGGGTCTACAGCCCCCGCGGAGCACCAGTCCCTACAAGGATATCTCTAGATTGGAGCCTTGTTCTAATCTCTAACATGATATCTAGGATTAAATACTGCTATTCGCTTAAAATATGGCTGATTCCCGTTTAGACTGTGTGTATTTTCGGCCTGTTTCATGTTTTATTAGCTATCCTAAGCAAATATAATATTAGGAAGGATACTGTTCATGGCATACTAATATGGGAGGAGATATTGGATGATTTCTTTGAAAGGTATTGAATGACGGGATTGGTAATACGATTTCTAATACATAATAGTAGATTATGAAACTGTTTCATAATGAGTGGTATTGAAACGAGTGTTTTAGTACCTAGTTATGTGCAGTTTCATACACAAATTTATCTACTCTCATACATTGGGATTGAACTTACTAAATAAAAAGTATTAAAAAATCCCACGAAATTCAGTGCAACAAAACGTATGGCACCTGCACCAGCATATCACACCCGCTGCAGCGCATGTGGTGCTGTCCCCTACTTAAACGTTCCATTACGAAAGTTGATGGAAACTCCTTGGTGATATTAACTTCTTGGATTTGCCCTGTATCGTAATAGAAAAAAATTGTTCTAAAGCATTATTTTGTTAGAGAAAAAGTGTTATAATTTGATTCTTAAATTTTTAAATTTCGGTGTTGTGTTTATAAAGTGTGTCAATTTAAACTCGTTTTGAAGTTTACAATTCGAATGTTACGCTATGAGAGTAGATAAAGTATGTTTTTTTATGGGCAGAGTCTCGGCAAGCTTACCTAATATCTTGGTAAAGATTTCCATTGGCCATTTCATTCGATACCACTAGAAAAATCAAACTCTCTACCCTTAGTTTTTGCTCCTTCGTCCATCAACATACTCCGTAGTTCCACTATTTGTTTAACGACTGAAATAATTGTATAAACTAATTAAGTTTCAAGTTAAGTCATTAGCGTTAATAGCTTGAACTGATGGATAATGGTGAGCAAAAAGTTATCCGAGGACAGATTTAAGACGCAGATATATGCCAGTAACCTTGAGTGGTTAGCTTGCACGTTCTGTACTGAGCTCACGCAACGTGTCGTGCGTCTAGCCAGTAATAGGACTCGCCCATCAAGGAACGCTGTTCCAGAGACGTATTATTAATTTATTATACATAAAACAAAAAGTATTTCAATAAAACACGTATACTAAAAGATCAATAACTAAATTATCTTTAAAATGATGAATGTTTCAGAAAAAATACGCTTGTTAGATTTTGAGTGATTCTCAGTTTTTTATTCGCTTTAATTAAACATAAATTTACAAATTAATTGAACTATGTAATATAAACATAATCTTAAATATTCCTATATTAAGTTATTAAAAAAATGCTTTAATTTAACATAAATATTTTTTCCAAATCATTAACACTACTACGTTAAGACGTGATCTTCAGTATAAAATCATTAAAAGTCGGTTATTGTCGCCTTAAGTCGCCGCGACTTTTTATGTTCGATGAATTTGATCCTTAGTGGCGTTATCAACGTTTCGATTTCATTTGTGTCATTTTGTGATAAATAACCCGTAAATTGCCTAACTTATCATTTTAATTCGTCATCAATAATCTTGAAGAATTATCGCGTTCATTCTTCTCTGACCAATGAATGGAACTTCGCTTATGCATCGTCTGCGGTTAGCGTTAGATAACTTTGTACTCGTGGAACAGGAAATACTCTGATTGCGCTTCCCTAAAAGGTACGCCTCATATTCATTAGCAACCATAGGAACAGCTGCTTCGCCCCAAAAGGCAAGGTTCGCCCCCTGCAGTTATGGGGCAAACTAGATTTTTCACTTACAATTAGACCGTAATCTCCTAATATAATCCTTTCTAGGTAAAGTTTCCTTTTAGAACATGAAGATATGACGTTCTCCTACTATCTATTGGGTGGTCTTACCAATACAAAGACTAGAGCCATAAAAGAAATGTAGCAATTGTTTTTATGATACAAAAGCAATACAGACATGTTTTATAGTAGCAGATAAAGACAAATAACACTTTTGGGTGTAAGGCCGTGCGCACTTTGGACACGAATTTGTATCGTATGTAAACGTATGATTGTGGTCGTACGAATTGAGGGTGCACACTGAATACGTTTTTCTCCGTCAAATAGAAATCATCGGAAAGTACATTCCGGTGATATCGCTTTGAACGCACGAAAAATCCCAACAAATGCGGATTGTTATTGGACGTCGGAACAATACGTACGTATACGTACGACTAACTCGCACTCAGTCCGCGCGCTTCCTTAGTACTTGGAAGGTCGGGATCGTTCGTGCGTGTTCGTTTATTGTGTTCGCACGAGTAAAATTCGTACGAAAACGCGTCCAAAGTGCGCACGGCCTTACTGTTTCAAATAAACGTAGACTTACGACTTTATATCATTGTCTGGTGACCTGAATATATATGTCGGGGAGTTGGTATAATAATTGCGTCTTTACGTATGTAACTATGTCACATTTGGGCTTGGCCACAGTATTTTCTTCAGCAGAAGTGCAACTTGACTTTATTCCTCCTTCTTCTTTTCTTATGCTCGTCGTTACCTACACCAACGGTTCAGCTTTAACTTGACTCACCTGGATTGTTACGATCTTGATGGTCACCGCTAGATAGGATAAAGTGAGAGTGTTAACTTATACGATGTGACAAGCATGTATTTTAGATCAAATAGCTAGCTGATTAACCGGTATACATGTGCCTATTTTTGAGTGCCATATGCTTGTTGTTGTTGCCTTATCAATGACAATTTCTCGTAGTTATGCTACTGCTCAATTTTGTTACTGTGACATAGGTACGGCATGCGAAAGGATATTATTAGACTGAACGACAGTGGCAATGTATCTTATGATAAAATTAATTTTGCAAGTTACTTAGCAAGTTGTTTTTGCCCATTTTGTTACTTGAAATATTTATCAAAATATGGTGTGGCTGGAGGGACCAACCCCTGTCGTGACTATACAGGGCGTCCCAAAGTTATGGGACATGAAGGGAAAGTACCTTAAATATCGTAGATAGGGTATTTTGCTGAAAGAAGACATTATGTTATTTTTAAAAGTTAGTAATTCTGCATTCAAAGATTTTCAAAAAATTACTTGCCTCGTCTGGGAATCGAACCGACTTAAATGTAAAAAAAAAACACCCCTACTTTTATGATGCCAATCGAAAGAATGGCCAAAAAATAATAACTCTTCTTAAGTAACTTAGTATTTTAAAAGAAAGGAATAGCGTGAAATTAATCATTTTAATCAAATTAAAAACATACATGAAACTGCCGTAGTCAATTAAGTGGGTATTTTTTTTTGTAAATTAATTAATTAAATGCTCAAAATGTGATCCCTATGGTCTTACGCAAATCGCCAATATTTTAATGAGTCCGCTGCCTGTTGATTTTCTTATCATTTTATGGTGAATACTCGATATGATATGGCACAATTCTGTTTGTAACTCGCCCGTTCTCGTATCGTTTTTTGTATAGCATATCTTTCACGTATCCCCAAAAGAAGAAATCTAATGGTGTAAGGTCCGGGGATCTGGCCGGCCATCTAATCGGTCCATTCGTACCAATCCAAGTAGGAAAACATTCACTACTTTTCGAACGTCGTCGTCGGCAATCAATAACTTTCTTGAAATTTCACTCAAACATTTTACGTTGTTCGTTTCTTTTAAAATACTATGTTACTTAAGAAGAGTTATTAGTTTTTGGTCATTCTTTCGATTGGCATCATAAAAGAAGTGGTGTTTTTTTTTTACATTTAAGTCGGTTCGATTCGCAGACGAAGCAAGTTATTTTTAGAAAATCTTTGAATGCAGAATTACTAATTTTTAAAAATAACATAAAGTCTTCTTTCAGCAAAATACCCTATCTACGATATTTAAGGTACTTTCCCTTCATGTCCCATAATTTTGGGACGCCCTGTATATCTAAATAAATAGTTGTAAATAGTTGTTCTCATTGAATACATGACATTTAATTTTAATTAATGTAGTGACATTATTATTTGCTAATGTTTCATTATTATTTGCCACTGTGAAATTACCCAAAATTGTGTTATTAATTATAAATTATTGTTGCAAGTATGTAATTGTATAATAATATTGTGATATCTTTCATTTAATAATGTCCTGTAAAACAAATACATTCCAACAGTAGGCGTTATGAGTCGCAGGTGCTATTCGGACGGGTGCTGAACTACTTCTTGAGAACAATGTAGAAAGACGTGCACGTTAGAAGCGTCAGTAATAAAAAGATAAAACAAAGAACAATTCAAAAATTAAAATAAATTAAAAATAACCCATGGCAGCTAAGAGATGACCAGTCCCAATCGACAGCACCTGTTTATGAACATAACTTCATCACCACTGCTCTGAAAACGGTGAAGGAAAACATTGTGAGGAAACCGGCATGTACTAGTAACCAAAAAATTCGAACACATGTGACATCTACCAACCCGCACTGGGCCCGCGCGGTAGATTACAGCCCACTCCCTCTAAAGAGAGGAGGCCTGTGTCCCAGCAGTGGGAACATTATAGACTGATTATGCTAAGCAGATACCAATCTCTCAAGAGATTGAACCATAATCATCCAAGCTATTTAAACCCAAGGTTTTAAAATAATGATGATGTCTCTGCAAGACAGGTCTAGATAAAAAAAAAACCGACCAGGTGCGTGTCGGATCACGCACAATGAAGGGTTCCGTAGTTGGGATGAATTTATCCCAAAAACAAACTTAACATTGTAGTTGAAAACCATGTTCCCCCATACATCGATATACGCCGCGGTCAACTTTCCAACTGCAAATTTAAGTTAGTAAACGAAAAAAAAAACAGTGGCACTCCCAGAGTGTCGACATAAGCGAAAACTTGAAAAAAAATCGGCTCCGCGGTAATCAACGCGTTGATGTCTTTTACTCCACGGTGTCGGTAAATTCCATCACAGTGTCACGAAATCAATGGTTTAGTTCCATTTCAAAAATGTCCAATGCGCCTAAAGGAGTTTTCACTTAAAAAAATGATGTGATAAAAAATTTCGAACATTTTCCTTTACTTTTCTTATAAGACCTTGCTTCGTGACAAACATGATTCCATGTAAACGATAAGTACCCTATTAGGTTTTGATTTATTTGCGAGTATCAAAATGTATCGCATAAATGGTTGTATTCTTTATAGTGTTGACTTAGAAGCTTGATTTTGATACTTGAGCTTGAAGGGACCGGAGACCTACATATTTCACGCGTTCCTAAGAAAAAGGGTCTTGACAGACTGACAGATAGACCGACAGACAGACGGAAAAAGAAGTGATCCTATTAAGATTCCGTTTAATTCCTTTTGAGGTACGGAACCCTAAAAATATTGAAATAAAAACAACACTTAAAATGTTCATGTTTTGAAAACAACGACATTATCATCTCAACGATCATTTGCAAGACCAAAACGCATTTAGAAAAGGTTTTGATAAAAATCAGGGACTGGCTAATGTAAGGGGTGACGATTACCAGTGTCATAACTGACGTTAAAGACGAGATAAGCAGATGATTTCAAGTCCGGTCATGGACGGGAAATGCAGAATATCCTTTTTGCGTACAATCATTATTGGTTCTTATGTCCCTACATTATAATACGAGTAAGTACCTGGGCGACCGAACTCTGCTCTGGTGAAAATAGAGAATGCTCATTTAATAGTATATTAAAGTTCATACAAATTCCATGCTGCCATAATGGTAGGTACTTACTAATTCCATGCTGCCATGTCATTATTCTAAGATCTCGTTCGTTCTAAACTTTGGGCGACCGAGCTCTGCTCACGTGAAAATACGGAGAAAACGAATTTTGCCAGATATGAGACCTAGCTAGATCGATTTTCCGCCCCTATATTGCAACTTTCATCGAAATTGTTCGAGTTCGAGTTGTTTTCGAGAACGTGATTACAAGTATATACAATATCGCGTTCATTGAGGCTGCGGCCAGCCCGCCAGTTCAACGCGTCCCAGAGGGTCATGGCCATTCGGCTGGCCCGGGGATACCGCACGGTCTCCTGCGAGGCGGCGAGCCTCCTTGCCGGACTGTCGCCATGGGATCTGGAGGTAAAGGGCCTCGCGCACATCTATTAGTGGCGCGAGGAGGCGAAACGCCGGGGCTTAACTCCAATGCCGCAAGAAATCGCGGCACAGCGGACAGAGCTCCAGCGGGATCTCATGGCGTCATGGAGAGTGCAATTGTCGTAACCCAGCGCTTGGCACGCCAAAATTGCGGCGATAAGACCCCTCTTTGAGGAGTAGCTTGAGAGGCGCCACGGCGCCCTCACCTTCCGCCTGACGCAGGTCCTCAACGGACACGGCTGCTTCGGGAGGTTCCTGTTCAGGATAAGGCGGGTGGAAACGCCCGGGTGTCACCATTGTGTGGATCGCCCGGAGGACACGGTGGAGCATACGGTGGAGGTCTGCCTGGCTTGGGTGGAGCATCGCCGTGTCCTCGTGGAGGCGATCGGCGGCGGTGATCTCTCGCGTCCGGCCCTGGTTCAGGCCGTCACCTTTTTTTTTTTTTTTTTGGGTGGGAAATTATCAAATAACTTCTCCCGCTCTGGGTGGAGCGGGAGGGCGTGTCAGACGTCAGACGTCAGACACGGGTGGGTTTTAGTCAGTAAGAACTGACTAAAACCCACCCGTGTTCCTTCGGTTGCCCTGTTGCCCCTTCTGCGAAGCGGTAATGCTCGCGAAGGAGGAGGCGGAACGCGTGAGGGAGAGGCAAATTTCGCGCCCTCACGCCCCTAACCGCCGCAGGAGGAGACGCTCGGGGCGGGAATTGCGAGCCGATTTCCGGCCACTGTAGGCGCGGGCGGTGAGCAATGGGTAGCTCGCCGTCCGATAAGGACCGATAAACCCGGGTCGACGGCGCATTGTGTTCCACGCGCGCCTCAAAGTGATGTCAGCAGAATTGACGGGGTCCGCTAGGGCCACTGCCTGCCGGGGCTGCGAATATAGGCCGAAAGGGACATCGTGGCCCCCGGCAACAGGGCAACCGAAGGAACACGGGTGGGTTTTAGTCAGTAAGAGTCTGACACGCCCTCCCGCTCCACCCAGAGCGGGAGAAGTTATTTGATAATTCCCCACACAAAAAAAAAGAAGTACCTATATTACAATATCGCCCATGGGCATATCCGCATTTTTTTGAATATTCATGAAAAATTATCGAAAAATAACTTTAATATCTTGTTTTTTTAATTTTTTCAATTTTTTATATTTTTTCGTAAAAATTAATAATTTTGTTAAATATGTTAGTTAATACGATAAAATAACTTGTAAGCTTTTAGAAATAATAAACAGAATCCAAATCGAGCCAATAACATCGGAGATATGGCAAACATAAATGTAGGGAACATTTTCATCATTTTGACGAGTTATGCAAACATAAAAGTAGGGAACAGCAGATTTTTTTTTCGCGATTTCAGGTTTGGTCCCATAGTAAAAGTTGTTCATAATGATGGGTCAAGTCATGTGTTAAAGTTTGCGCACTGAATAAAAACTTATCCTATATTTACTTGTTTTGATTAATTTGCCAATATTACTGTATGGAATTAAGAAATGTGGCTAACTAGGAAACTAAAATATTGATTATGAAATGCAATCATAATATCGTAACACCCAATATTTAGTTTTAGATGTAAAATGAACTATTTGGAAACTTTCAAATGCCTACACCTAAAACGGTTACAACATCAAATTCAGTGTTATAATTGCAATTCATAATTAATACTCTAGTTCAGCAAAAAAAAAAACATTTACATTTATTTGCGACGTTGCCCACATTCAGAATAAACGCTCTCAACCACTGGGCCATCACGACGTGTGAACAGGGTAGGGATCAGGGATAGGGATAAAGGAGTACCTAAAATCCTTTGATATTCTTCGGCTTCCGATAAGGATTGGATATGGACCCCGTTTAGGGATTGTGTAATTACAAGTCGAGCGGGATTGACTTGATTCCTGCCACCGTGGGTTGAAATGTAAGGGACAACAACCACAACTCATTATTTGTAGATTTATATGGGTATGTAGACTACATACGCCAATTGGGCTTAGAAGCAGTACAGTTACAGTTTACCGACAGTCTGTACGTACCTAATTATTTAATATTTTACTAGTGACCCACGGGTTTACGACTTTACAAAATATGGGGATTTCTTTAACAGGTGTTTAATATACACAGTTTTTCCGGAATAACTTCTTTAACAACTTCGCTGCCGAGCCCGCGCTGGCGCGGGGTACGGGGTATAGCGCGAGAGGCCAACCCTGCGCTGGCGCGGGCTGGGCTCAGTACATTTTCTATGAGTCAGTGTGCCACCGGTACTGCGTTTGACGTATTGTGTTTACGTTGGCACTGCACTTGAATTGTTTACAATTCAAACAAAGTTAACGGTTTCTAAATCGTGCCACGTGTTTTTATTTTACAAGCGATTAAAATGGCAGATGGACAGTTCGGCATTTGGCACTCGACCCTCACAATTATAATATGTATAGATATACTCGTAGATAGGGCGCGTTCTAAACCAAAATGATTTTATGTGCAACTTCGTAATTTGGGCCCGTTAAAGTGACCTCTCATTTAAAGCCTCTGCATATCTTACCATCATTAACCTAACATTCTATACACATTCATTCATTCATTCATTCATTCTATATTTTCATTTCATCTTATCTAACCTAGCATTTCCTCAACATCCTACCTAACCTTATCAATCCCCTATGTTAGGGTTGGCTTATCATCATCATTATTATCATCATAATCATCTGCCTAGCCGTTTTCAGTATTTCCTCAACGTCCTACTTAACCTAATCTATCCCCTATGTTAGAGTTGGCTTATCATCATCAAAGTCAAAGTCAAATCATTTATTTCAAATGAGCCCATGTATGGCACTTTTGAACGTCAAAATTTACAAAATATTAAAATTGATTCTAGTCGCCCCTTCCAAAAGGTAGTTTTCGTATGGAGAAGAATGGGCAAGAAACTCCACCGTTACTCTTTTGAAATGTTTTACAATTGTTTGTATATGCACGTACATTAGTTAAATAATATTACCTATATGTGAACACGATGCACCTAGAATAAAATTACTATACCACAATATGTAAAAAGAATTAAAAATGAAGCAACGACAGACAATTTAATATGTGATAGATACATGGTGCTCACATATTTACAAACATTGTAAAAATAGACGATTTTCCTAAAATTTTGTAATTAATAAGTGTGTGAGAAAGTAATCACAGAATGTAAAATCAATGTCATAAAACACAAAATAATCAATTTTACAATTAAATTAGTAACCAGTTTGATTTTGTCTTGATTCTAAATTGTCCTATGGAGCAGGACCAGCATGTTTCCAAGCACTCTTATCTTGGATATAATCCTCTAATTTGTAATATGCTTGTTTACAAAGTGTACTTTTGATATGAGTTTTAAATTTTCTTTCATTTAATTGCAATATGTCACAAGGTATTTTGTTGTAACATTTAACACAGTACCCCATAAAAGATGTATGTACTTTAGATAATCTGAAAAATGGTTGATCATCATCATCTGCCTAGCCTTTTCCAGTATTTCCTCAACATCCTACTTAACCTAATCTATCAACTACGTTAGAGTTAGCTTATCATCATCATCATCTTCATCATCATCTGCCTAGCCTTTTCCCAATATCCTACCTAACCTAATCCCCTATGTTGTGGTCGGCTTCCACATAACATTAAATGTATAAAATTCAGAGGACGTATGCATAGACTTTGACATAATGACTATTAATGGACCGGCCATATTAGCCGTAGAATCGATGACCGTTGGGGTATACGTGTTCTTGAGTGGAGACCGCGATTCGGCAACCGTAAGGTAAGATGCTCTTAGGCTAGGTGGAGCGACGATCTACGCAAGGTGGGTGGTAGCAGCTGGATGACAGTTGCCGAGTATCGAGCTGAATGGCGTGCGATTGGAGAGGCATAGGCCTCTCCAATCCACATAGGTCCAGCAGTCTCCTGGACATAGGTCCAGCAGTGAATTACTATAGGCTAATGATGATGATGATGAAGTGAGCTATTAAAATGAGATCGGCTAATTCATACGGTTTAATTTTATTACAAGAAAACGTTTGATAACTTGTGCAGCAGGCTCTCATCAAAGCATGTCTTACTCAATTTACCTAATAAGCAATAAGAGGTGGCAAAAAAGTTTAAACAAGTAGTAAGTACTTAAGAAGCTGACAACAGTTAAAGCGAGGTCACTGTCGGACTGCATAGAAAAGAAAGAAAAGCGCGATGACGCAACGCTGGTAATTTATTGCAAAATATAAAGCAATTATCCGTTTAAACAAAAAAAAACAATGGCACTACGGGAGTGCCGACAGAAGTGAAAACTTGAACAAGATGGCCTTGGTGGAAGAAAAATAGATGTAGGTAACCTTATCTAAATAAAGAGCAAAATAGCGCTTACAAAAAAAAAAAACTATCAAAACCTTTAAAATAAAAATACTTGCATAGAAAATTGATCCGTAACGTGATGTAAATAAAGAGCTCAATCGCGTTTACAAAAATGAGGTGTCGGTAACGGTATCGCGAGTACAATTGTTTTTCCCATCTCAAAAATGGACAACGCGCCTAAAGAAGTTTACACTTCAAAAATTAAAACACTACTATGTTGCAGGAAGAATAATCTGACAAAAAATTAGAATGATTGAATGTATGTATATTAATATGGTTTTTAATCGTTCGTTCTATCGTATCAAATTAGTTGTATTGTTTTCAACACACTATCTTACTAGCCTAAATCCTAAATATGTCTTTTGATTAGACAGATCATTTACTGTGTACTGGGCAGGTGTAAAACCTGCACAGAAATAGGAAATAGACATAAGTAATTATTGTGTAACTTGTTTTGTTTACTAACAAATAACTAACACCTTTTTATTTTAAGTGTACTACTAACAACCCTTTCAACGCCTTTTTTTTTGTAACTTTTTAATATAGACTGTGTGTATAAATAAAAAGATAAATATAATGTGAACTAAAGATAAATAATAATAAAAATCAATAATAACATAATAAAATAACATAAAAAAAATTACCTAAAAATTTATAATTATTTGTTTTTTAATAAATTTAAAATTAATTAATTAAAAAATAAGTAATTAATTAATTTGATTTTGTTTAATACAATCAAATATTTTTCTGATTTTGTTTACTGCAGTGGATCATACACTTTTAGGCATTATAAAACTTACGTTTAGCTCATGTAATCCCCTTAAGCAGCCATCGGCGGATGTGTCACGTCTCTTGGGTAATTACTGTAATGAATGCCAACCACTGACTTTTAGGGTAAGCAGTTATCGAGCTCTTTTAAATAATTTAACACATACTTGCTTACGAAATATTTATTGGAAACAGATTTTGAATGGCGTATGTTAGCATGCTTCTGTGATGAAAATTATTTTAATTGAATCATTCAAAATTAATAATTAATTTCGAATGATACAATTAAAATAATTTTGTTGATTTTGTAAATTAATTTAACCAATTTGCTTTGGTCATACATATTTATTAGCTGCAGCTCGCGGCTTCACCCGCGTGGACCCAAAAGCTTTTTCTAAAATTAAAGTAGCCTAAGTTACTCTATAACATCAGCTATCTGCCAGTTAAAGTCACGTCAATATAGGCACAAACAGACAGACATTAATTTACAAAAAAACACCCACTTTGACTACGGCAGTTTCATGTATGTTTTTAATTTGATTAAAATGATTAATTTCACGTTGTTCGTTTCTTTTAAAATACTATGTTACTTAAGAAGAGTTATTAGTTTTTGGTCATTCTTTCGATTGGCATCATAAAAGTAGGGCTGTTTTTTTTTACATTTAAATCGGTTCGATTCCCAGACGAGGCAAGTAATTTTTAGAAAATCTTTAAATGCAGAATTACTAACTTCTAAAAATAACGTAAAGTCTTCTTTCAGCAAAATACCCTATCTACGATATTTAAGGTACTTTCCCTTCATGTCCCATAATTTTGGGACGCCCTGTATATTTTCATATGCATTTAATAAAAAGCTATAATTTTGACATTACAAACAGACAATTAAATTTTATTTATTTGTATATAATTTACATATTTACCAAAAGAATACTTGGTAGCTATGATATTTTAAGTATTTTACAATGATAGTTAAATTCCCAAAGCCATAGAAAATTCTAATCTTTCCCAACAGAATAATATTTCGTTTCGTAACAGTAATAATAAACTAAGCCAGATTAAATCACCGATATAAATCTTCCGTCAAATTAATTTCTAAAACAACCTTCTTAGAAAATAGTTACCAAAAATATCAACTGGCTCATTTGATAAATGTGCCAACGTTAGCGAAGTAAGGCGAGGCACTCTGGGGAAGTTGGAAGAGCTGTCGTATATACATTACCGGTGGTATACACCACCCGGTTCCCGAGCTTACCCGAGTTTAGTCGAGGTTAGCCGACCGCCGGATATGATTAATTGATAGTGTTCAACAGATTCATGAAATATTGGATCTTGATTTATATCTTTGCTACTTTATAACTGTGTTCATTTGGGTCGGAACACACAATATGAAAACATTTTGGGGAAAATGATTGCTTATAAATTTTTATAATATGTCGCTTTAAATTGTGAAGTTTTTTCAGTTGCCATGTTGCCGGGGGCCAGGATCTCCCTTTCAGACTTCTTCGCAACCCCAGCAGGCATCGGCCCGTTAGTTCTGCTGATATCTCTTTGAGGCGCGCGTGGAACACAACACGCCATCGACCCGGGCTTGGTCCTTATCGGATGGCGAGCTACTCATTACTCAACGTCCGCAAGCCCGCGCCTACGGTGGCCGGAAATCAGCCTGTGATTACCGATGCCCAGGGCGTCTACTGCGGCGGTTAGGGGCGTGAGGGCGCGAAATTTGCTTCTCCCTCCCTCGTTCTGCCTCTTCCTTCGCGAGCATTGCTGCTTCGCACAAGGAGGTGACGGCCTCCCATGCCCTCTCGCTCCGTACCAAGGCCTGAACCAGGGCCGGACGCGAGAGATCACCGCCGCCGATCGCCTCCACGAGGACACGGCGATGCTCCACCCAAGTCGGGCAGACCTCCACCGTATGCTCCACCGTGTACACCGGGCGATCCACACATTGATGACACCCGGGCGTTTCCCCCCGCCTTATTCTGAATGCGACAGCCTACAGTAATGATCATAACTTTCGGCTGCTGCCGGAATTTCTTCAGGAAATTTTAAGGGTCGCGGATTCGATTCCTACAGAACTTGACTAACCTAACCTAACCTCACATTAATTTTGCTTTTCAATTATAACTAAAACGATATTTGACGTCGGTAACTATTGTTTAATATTCCCAAGCATTGAGTTAACCGAATATGAATGGAATTGTTTGGAAACTAACTTGAGAAGATTTTGGGTTCGGTTTCAGGCTGTTCAAATTGTTTAATTTCAGTAATATATGTCACCGTATAATTATTAATAACTATAATTATCACTTGCTTCAAAAACGGTGAAGGAAACCAGTATGCCCTGAGAGATATTTCTTAACGACATGTGAAGCCAAACCAGAGGCCCATGGCTTTAAAACTCTGACACCAGGTTAGTCACTAACCACACGAAAAGAAGAAGATTATGAACTTCGTTAGTTTGTAATCTATAGATATTATTTTCGTTAATTATAAACTGTGTATGATTATGAACTGCAACAAAACATTTATAATTTAACGCATTCTTTTTCGATTCTTTTTCGATAGTATAAAATCTATCCATGGGAAACCGACAAATTGTGAACTGGTATCAAACTGGCTTGCGACGCGCGAAGTAACGCACCTTGCGCTAATACTAAATAGCCTGTCTAGCTGCTAGCAACTTGGAAGTAGCGCTCGCCGGCCGCCGCCGCGGTAACGCTCGCTGCGCTCGCTCGGCTCGCGCACGGTTGGTCAAAGTTCTTGGGACGAAGGCGTGAGTTTATTTATGTACAGCTGCAGCCCCACAGCTTCACCCGCGTGGACCCTAATTATTTTTCTACATACATACATACATAAACTCATGCCTTCTTCCCATGGGGGTAGGCAGAAACCACAGAACGCCACCTGCTACCATCCTTATATACTCCTTTTGCCTCGTTTACGTTCATACATCTGGTCATACTACGCACCTGGCCTTTCTGAAGAACATCACCAATAAGGTCAGTATAAGTCCTCCTAGGGCGTCCCCGCCCGGCCTTTCCCTTCACATCAGCCTTGTAAATACATTTTGTTAGTGGCCTTTCATTCATCCTCTCAACATGCCCAAACCATCTCAGCATACCCTTTTAAATTTTTGTCACTACATCTTCTTTCTTTTTCAAAAAGTAAAAGTAAGTTACTCCTTATAATATCAGCTATCTGCCATTGAAAGTCCCGTCAAAATCGGTTCATCCGTTTCAGAGATAAGCGGGACCAAACAGATAGACAGAAAGTTTTTTATTTTTTTGTTACACGTACGCACGGCACATCAAGCTATACATTTCCAGTTTATGCTGATCTCGCATTGTATAGGATTTCCATACAATGCGAGGTCAGTTTATACTGGAAATGTATAGCTTGATGTGTAGCCGTGTAAACCCTATATACCTACTTCCATATGCATTTCGTTAAAAGCTGTTATTTTGACATAGCAAAATAAACTTTATTTTTATGCATTTGTAAACTCAAACTCGAACCACTATTTATTTCAAATAAACCAATTACAAGCACTTTTGAATTGTCAAGGGGTCGACCAGTCAGAAAGATGAAGCTAGTTGCCCATTTCAAAGCGTAGTAGGTTCCTATGGAGAAGAACGGGCAAGAAACTCCACGGACACTCTTTAAAAACAAAATATTGTTACAAGTATGTATCTAGACAGATGTTATTGTGCCGAAGGTATAATTGAAGTGAAAACTTCTTTAGGCGCGTTGGGCATTTTTGAGATGGGACTAAACCATTGATTTCGCGACACTGTGACGACACCAGCTTTTGACCATTAAAAAGACATCAACGCTTTGATTACCGCGGTGCGTGGAGTAAAAGACATCAACGCGTTGATTACCTTGGTGTCGGTTTTTTTTTCCAGTTTTCACTTCTGTCGGCACTCCCGGAGTGCCACTATTTTTTTTGTCCCTTTTCAGTAACAGTGTAGTGTGAAATATCACTGGTGTTAAGCCTATTTGTTATTTCTGGTATATTCAGCTCCGTTATTAAATGTCAGTGCATATGTTGAACTCTGAACTGTGATATGTTAATGTTTCCTGGTGCTTGAGTTATGAACGGATTTAATTGCTTTTGCGTAAAATGGTGTATATTGGGACTAACTAACATGCAATGTAACAGTATTATAAAATTAATTAGAAGCCTAAGACTAGGAGCTCAATAGATTAGCCGTTACAGTAATTAAGTCTGTGTAGTTATTAGTGGAGCTCGTGGATAAGTAACAACAGCCGCACGGTTCGATCCATCAGGTTAAGCTACACTTTCCGGGGTTGGTCCGTGGATGGGTGACCATCTTTACATACCGAGACTCCTCCATGCCTCGGAAAGCCGTTGGTCCCGGCTGTCATTCGTGAATCTTTGACAGTCGTTACGGGTCGTCAGAAGCCCGAAAGTCTGACAACCAGTCTTACCAAGGGGTATCGCATTATTCAGTTACTGGGTTATGGAGGTCAAATATGCAGTCGCTCCATGTAAAATACGGTATTCAGCTGCATCTGTTTAGACTGGAAGTCGACCCCAACATAGTTGGGAAAAGGCTAGGCAGGCAGTAATTAGTATAAGAGAAATATTCGTAGATAAATTACGCCAAATACAAAACTAACTCTCTCGGACCGTAGCGATCAAAACCATTTCAACCAGTTCAACGAATTCCCAAGGTTGGACATCTGTATCTTTGTAAGTGACATCATTTCATCATCAATAAGTACCTACGCAGCAGTGATAGCCTAGTGTTGTGACGTCATAGGCCTCGAGTTCGAACCCAAGGCACGCACCTCTGACTTTTCGGATTCATGTGCGTATTGTATAATTATCACTTGCTTCAAAAACGGTGAAGGAAAAAATCGGAAGGAAACCGGCCATGCCTGAGAGATATGTCTTGACTGCATTTGAAGTCAAGTCAGAGGCCCATGGGTGGTTTTAAAACTCTGACACCAGGTTAGTTACTAACCACACGAAAAAAAAACAGTGGCACTCCGGGAGTGCCGACAGAAGTAAAAACTTGAAATAAAGTCGGCACCGCGGTACGTGGTAATCAACGCATTGATGTCTTTTACTCCACGCACCGCGGTAACCAATGAGTTGATGTCTTTTACTCCACGCACCGCGGTAATCAATGCGTTGATGTCTTTTACTCCACGCACCGCGGTAATCAACGCGTTGATGTCTTTTTAATGGTCAAAAGCTGGTGTCGTCACAGTGTCGCGAAATCAATGGTTTAGTCCCATTTCAAAAATTCCCAACGCGCCTAAAGAAGTTTTCACTTCAATAAGAAAAGAAGTAAGCAATAAAGCCATAATACATTTAGAACATACTTATTGAACTCTTCATAATACTTAAAGCAATATTTACCCTCATTTCCATTATCTTCAAAACAACTACGACACACATTAACAAGTCACAAATCCCCATTTAACGTTTTAGAAAACAACCATTCCATAAACATTATAGGCTTCGTAATGCACCAATTTGTTCCACTCCAATTGCCTTGGGTCTTGGGTAGTTCCGAGACCCAGCATCATTAAACTAATGAATGGCATGCGACGACACTTCTTGAGTGACAAGTGGACCGATTCCGACTAATCTTGATTGTACATCACTCCTTGACGAGACCTTAAAAACGTCATGCAAGTGCCTGATTAACAGGAACATTCTTTTTAACGATAGTCAAAGGAATTTACGAAGAGTTGTGTATAACTGTACATTTGGATATATGTTCTGTAGATTTTACGAGGATGACGCGAACTTGGGTTTTAATTAGAAGCGTGAGAATTATGTGTACAAACTAGATGTTATTTTATGGATATGGGTTTTCGGTGTTTTGATGTAGGTACTCGGAGTTTGTGGAATGGGCTTTGTGGAATTACGGTAGTTTCCTGTCTGTTTGTGTATTTTTCTAGGAAATTGTGTTTTGTAAACATTTCTCGACGAGGAGCTCGTGGCTACGTATTAACAGCTGCACGGGTCGATCCATCAGGTCAAGCTATCCTTGCTTGATTCGTGTATAGGTAACCATCTTTTCATATCGGGACTCCTCCGTGCCTCGGAAAGCACGTTAAGCCGTTGATCCCGGCTGTCATTCGTGGATCTTTGACAGTCGTCAGAAGTCCCAAAACCTGACAACCAGTCTTAGCAAGGGGTATTAAATTAGTCCAGTTACTGGGTTGTGGAGGTCTGATTGGCACTCACTCCATGTAAAATACTGGCATTCAGCTTCATCTGGTTAGACTGGAAGCCAACCCCAGTATCGTTGGCAAAAGGCTAGGCAGATTAATTGTGTTGTGTAAACATTTCTGGCTAGGACCTTACAACCATTTCCTTATGATAGCCGGTATACCTACCTCAGATGTTGGTGTTACGAAGCAGTTAGCCAGTGGACAATCTGAGATGAAATTATGCTTATGTGGAAACTAGAATGAGACTTTAACAACAAATGTATATAGATGGTTCACTCCGCAAAATCACTTAAATAAAAAGCTACTCTTGCCACGACACAATAAAGTGCAATTCAGGTCGCAAAGCGCTAATTACCTTCAGTTATATTCACCTAGAAGTTGCCTCTCTTTCTATCGCGTAAATCTTAGATCTTCTGACTACGTTACGCTCACTAAATTGGCCCAACAAGTCGGGCCTAAAATGCGCACAATTTAGCTTCAAACCTAAAATGCGAAGATAAAGGGCGATGTCCTTTACAGTACAACAGAGCAACATTCCGCTAGTGTTTAAGTATTGTCGATACACACTAATTACCTTTGAGTGGGTAATTAGTAAACACGAACAAACTAAAACACTAGCGGCATGTTGCACACTTGTACTGTAAGCGATTAGGAGAAGAGTGGGGGCGTGTCTTCGTGGTTGACACTATCTACAAAGGTCAATATCCTACTAAAAACCGTGGAACATAATACCTCAACAAAGTCTCACACTTGATCAGTTTCGTATTAAATTTTGTTTTATAACAAAATAATTTACTGTAAATAAGCGTCATCAACATAACAGAGTTACTAAGGTTAGAGTACTTGCTTAAGTTTCTAACTGTACTGTACGATGTATATCTCAAAAGGCCTTATCGATGAACTTATTCAACGTAACTAAGTACGTCTCGTGAGATAATATAACGAATGATACATTTAAACAGTTGTTGAACATTTTGAGCTGAAAGTATATCACTGGCAATTACACTTGAGTCCAAAGGTATTTGCATTTTGGATAATATTTTTTTTGTTGTGCCTTTTATTTATAATTTTTATTAAAAGTTTAGATGTGTGTCAATTTTTTTTAAATAGAGTTAAATAACCATAACTATTCCTAATGTTACCAAATACAAAATCAGTGTTTTATACAGTTCGTTTTCAATTGAGCAATATTTGTAAATTTGAAATCACGTTCTCAAAAACGGCTCTAACGATTTCGATGAAAGTTGCAATATAGGGGTTTTTGGGGACAAAAAATCGAACTAGCGTAGATTCTAGGAGAAAACGAATTTTCACCCGAGCGGAGCTCGGTCGCCCAAATTTTAGGACAATATGGCTACCTTAGAATAATGACGTAGCAGCATGCAATTAGTATGTACTTTCCTATACTATTAAATGAGCATTCTCTATTTTCACCAGAGCAGAGCTCAGTCGCTCAGGTACTAAAATCTATCCGTCATCTTTTAGTATCTTATTTCTTTAAGAAGTGCATTGTTGACATGCTTCAAATACGTTTGCATAATTGTTCAACATAATAATTTTATGTAACAAAAAGCAGTAGGCGTCCGACTACTGAATGAACAATAATGTAAACAGCATGTAGATCAAACCGCAACGAATGAATTTAATTATGCTATTTGACATTTGATCGCACCGATAATTGAGGAGCTCGGTCGAGCGAACAAATAAATCAATGTACTGATTTCAATATATCACGGTAATGCAAATAGACTGTAGCTTTCGAGGGCCATACGACGTGTTACGTCACCTCCCGGTATTTGATCTAAGGGGGCGTGGCGTGCGTGAGCGCAACGAGAGTGAAAGCTGAAATCATCACGACTACCATACATTTTAATTGTCCTACATCAATAAAATTTAATGCCATTTAAGTCAGAGATAAAGTGGCTCAGTGAGGCGAAATAAAACAATTTGTAGCTACGTGAAATTATTTTTTTATTGCTCACTTGTACGATTGAAGCTGAGAACGTTTGAGGCAATAATTGCCGGATTTAATTGTTTCAGTGAAAAGCGAAGGTTATATGTCGAGTTACAAACGCACTCATTAACTACATAATCTTTGTTAATGACTGCCGTTTTGTGTAATAAGGGGCTTAAAGATTATGTGTCTAATTAAGAAGTAAGTAGAATAGTTACTTTTATTTTCAATATTTTGTGGTGGTATAACGACGTCGCTTATTGTTATAATCATGATCAAATAAGTGTATTTTTTTTTCTAAAATGAAAACTAAAACCACATTCATTATGAGTGCATTAAAAGCTTTCTACGATATTACATAAAAGTAAAAGTTACTATTGTAGACCAATAATTCGGCACTGCAGTGTAACTACGTACGGAAATATTAATGGAAGTTTATGATTATTATTATTATAGAAATGCCGATTTATAAAGGTCTATCTCTTTTATAATTTACGAGCTTCTGCCTGCGACTTCGTAAATCATAATCATAAATCATTTATTTATTTTCAAAAACATGGGTAAGAGATATGTACATAGATATTTTTCCTCATAATAAAGTAATCCATATTTTACCATTATATGGGTATGCAAATAGTGTAGTAAAATTTAAAACTATTGTAATGTCAACTAAATTCAATAAATCACAATTATAAAAACAATAAAAAATAATTTAAAAACATTCAATAATAACTAAATTAAATTAAAATACATACCTAACAATAAATTTCAGAATAATCAATATTAATTAAGTTCAAAATAATAAATAACGAATGCTTTTCCTAACATAGTAAATCAGATGTAGTCGACCTAGCATCTTTTATTTAAATGGCCCCGTGAAATTTCTTGTTATAACATAAAACACAGGGTGGCAGGGACATCGACGCACAAGCTATCACCATGGATTCAGTACATGATTCTGGATGCCCCTGCGTTGAAATTTTTCGTTGGTGTTTTTTTTAAATCAGCTGTTTCCTACAAAAGTGCAATACCTACGTGGTCAAAATGAATGGAACAGAATTTTTTAATAAACGAACAAAAATTTTCAATGCAGGGGAATTCAGAATCCATGGTTGCGCGTTTATGTGTTAAATGTTACAACAAAATACCTTGTGATATATTACAATTATCTGAAAGAAAATTTAAAACTCATATTAAAAGTACTCTTTGTAAACAAGCATATTACAAATTAGAGGATTATATCCTAAATAAGAATGCTTGGAAGCATGTTGGCCTAGCTCCATAGGACAATTTAGAGTCTAGCCAAAATAAAATTGGTTGCCAATTTAATTGTATAATTAATTATTGTAACTTTTATTTTACATTCTGTGATTACTTGAACTCACACACTGACTTATTAGTATTACTTGTAGAAATACCGTTTAGGTACCTACTTTTACAATGCTTGTAAATATGTGAACACCATGTATCCATTTATTACATAATTATCTTTTCTGTCATTGCTTCGTTTTTAATAATTTTTACCTATTGTGGTATAGTAATCTTATTCCAGGTGCATCGTCTTCACATATAATTATATAATTAATGTATACAAAATATTGTAAAACATTTTAAAAGAGTAACGGTGGAGTTTCTTGCCCATTCTTCTCCATACGAAAACTACCTTTTGGAAGGGGCGACTAGAATCAATTCTATTTTTTGTAAATTTTGACGTTCAAAAGTGCCTTTTATGTGCCTGATTGAAATAAATTAAATTAATAACTTTGTACCTACTACCCTGTATATCCTATGAGTCTATGACACTCAGCAATAATGTAGCTTCCATTAGTGAAAGAATTTTGAAATCGGATCATTAGTTCCGAAGATTACCCCTACATACACTTAAAATATATAAGTATATATTTAAAGAGGCCTCGTTGGTCTAGTGGTCGCAAGCGCTACTGCTGAGCATGAGGTCCTGGGTTCGATTCCCGGGTCGGGCAAAGTGTTATTGGGTTTTTCTATCTGAAATTTCTCAGTAGCAGCTCGGAGTCTGGATTTGTGCCCGGTTGATGGCAATAGGCTCGCCCCCTATTACATGGGACTTAAACATAACTGGCGAAATGTGGGTGTACCTGCTACAGGGACACCTCTGCCCAACCCTTCGGGGAAACAAGGCGTGATGTTATGTAGAGGAATCCTTTCAGACCGTCTACAAGTATCTACCACATTATAACTCAGTTCGTCCTTTGACCTTATAACAGGTATGTTGATCGGTTTTTCTTTCATTTCCTTTTGAAAATGTAATTCAAATAAAAGCTAGATTTATGCCATGTTTTCTGCTTTTTCTATATTTTGTATGTACTATAATTTGTTATCATTCGCACACTTTTCATTAATAAATGCTTTTGATTAATGTTGTGATAATGTAAGTGTTGTATGTAAAGTGGTTTTTGTTTTGTATTTTATTATAATGTTAATGTATTGTTTGATGAAGTTATGTGTGATATATTGTATTTTGTATATTGTGTATGAGTCATTGTAACTCGATGGAATAAATGAATAATAATAATAATAATTTTCCGAGGTGTGATTTTTTTTACTAAATTTTTAGTAGACAGTGAAATTATGCTATGTTTTTCATCCTCTTCTAAAACTTCATGAAACACTTTTTTGCGTAGTCTCATAAATATATATAAAAGAAAACAACAAACTGAGATTAAAGTTGTTTAGCTTTGATTTCAAACAAAAAACGTCAATCGTCCTTTAAACACATTTGAATTTCGAAATTCATAAAGAGAACATGCAACAAAATAATAGTGTTGCGGGTAAAATCAGTTATGTTCTAAATACGTGCCTATCAAATGGGGTCAGTTTTTTGTACCTAAGGTGTTTTTTCACCTATGTTGTCTAGACTAGAGGTGGGGCGAACCGGTGCAGCCGTAACAAAAGGTGTTACGTGAAATTATTTCTATACTGCGACCAACTGGTTTTAATCCTTTAGGTAGAATTAGTGGGTTTCACTTTCTCTCTTTGAAAAGATTGTTGTAATAAACAGAAGATTTTGTATACACAATGTTTATACATCAAGTTTTGCTTTGATATTTAGGTATATCCGTACACGTAAAGTACCTATTTGAAGAGATAATCGATATGAGCAAAATAAAAAGTGCCACTCAGTTTGACCCAGAAAGATCGATCTAAAAATAAAACTGCGGAAATTAAAAATGTCGAAGTATGCAGCCCCGGATATAACAGTGGGGGAGTCGATTGCACACTCGATTAAAGTGTTGTCACCCAAACACTAGCAACGACTCTCACAGTTTTTATCGAGTTTTTTGACATTGGCGCTCGATTGATTCCGATTCGAGTTGCATTCGGACCACAATGGATGGCGGTCATGGCCGTCAGACCCGAGTGATGTGGACAATTTGGTAACGGAGGCGTTCCATAGCCTCCCATGTAAATTAACAATCCTTCCTGTGATAAAAAAACTCATTGGTTACATTAACCTGATTCATTTGACAGCCAGACTTGTCTTGTTCGTGACAGGTTGGATTAACCAAATGCTTTCGTCGCGGGGTTTGAACCAGACTAAATTATTTTTACAGACCATTTTTTGCTTACCTTTTTATGGGCACAAGCAATAAAACTACGGTTTCCTAGAAGAGCGGTACCGTCATATTATAACAGCGGTCGTCATGAAAATCTGTTATTTTCACCGGTAAGTATTTGACACAAGTACCTACCTGGGCGATCGAGCTCTGCTCTGTTGAAAATAGAGACTGGTCATTTAATAGTATACGAAAGTAAATACTAATTCCATTCTGCCATGATAGTAGGTACTTACAAATTCCATGCTGCCATGTCATTATTCTATGTCATTAATATTGGTCGTTTAATAGTATAGGATTAGAAGTGGTTTAATTGTTTTGAAGATTAATTCTGGAAAAATTTACTAAATAAACTGGCTAACACTGGCATAAATGTGCCTAACTTTTCCGTAAAAAGAAAAGTTTGATTACAATTGTTTGTCCCATGTTTGTTGCCAACATAAGCGTACAAAGTGTGGTAATTTGTAATTTAACTTTGTGATATCAAGAAAAGAACTTTGTTAACGAATGTATGACAAGAGTTTCATAACAGTGACGTGACTAAAGTACTTGGTAAATTGATGTTGTTTAGCAAAAGGCTTTTGTGTTGCTATTAAAAGTTTTAAATGTACCTGTGCCTATACAAACTCTATTAAGTATTTAAGAACTTAGTACAGTATAACAATTTTCTTAACGTCCCTCGGCAAACTTCGTGTTTCGTCAATAGTCGGATTTCTATCAGTTGTCCTTTGCACGTGGTGCAGACCAGACGCTCTCAATCCACTTGGAAGTATATAGAGTTGTTAATACTCTTTTAACTTAATGTAATTTATTTAAACAAAGGGGGCAAGCTGCTAAAGTCCAGGCACAAAATAGTTTTACAGCTCTATATAGTTCACACGGAAATCAAAACAAAACAACAATAAATTACTTAATTCTGAATTAAAATTGTTATACACAACAAATCTAATAATTGATGGACATGAAAATTTGCATTCGTTTGTATTCGGAAATGCGATGATTCCCGAGGGACATTAAGAAAATAGTCAGATTGTACCTAATGTCAAAAACGATTTCATAATCCATTATTACCTGACAAAGAAAAACTGGTGTCTTGATTAATTAACATCAGTACATCCACATTTCGCCAGTTATGTTTGAGTCCCATGTAATAGGGGGCGAGCCTATTGCCATCAACCGGGCACAAATTCAGACTCCGGGCTGCAACTGAGAAATTCCAGATGGAAAAACTCAATAACACTTTGCCCGACTTGGGAATCGAACCTAGGACCTCATGCTCAGCAGTAGCGCTTGGTGATCACTGACCAACGAGGCAAATTAATTGTATACTATTAAATGAGCAATATTTGTATAAATATTTCGATGAAAGTTACAATATAGGTGTTTACGGGGCGAAAAATCAGTTTAGCTAGGTCTCATCTGGGAAAATTAGTTTTCTCCGTAATTTCACCCGAGCGGAGCTCGGTCACCCAAAGTTTAGAACAAGATGGCTACCTTAGAATAATGACATGGCAGCATGGAATTAGTAAGTACCTACTATCATGGCAGCATGGAATTAATAAGTACCATACATGGGATTACTATGAACTATCCTATACTATTAAATTAGCGTTCTCTATTTTCCCCAGAGCAGAGCTCGGTCGCCCAGGTCCTGATTAATTAAACCAGCAATATAATCGCACTCATTACAGAGTAGTCAAAGTTTTCAGAGTATGCAGTTTATAGTTTAGCAAAACATTTACCAAGTTCATGCCCAGTAGGTTCTAATCAGATTTACTCGATATTGGCAATATTTTACAAATACTTGAAACTTTTAATGGGTATTCCGTAGAGCGTAAACTTTGGGCTGGTAATTAATACCTTATTAGCGATCGGGTTAGTGAAATTATCTGTTGTCATAAATTCCTGGGGTGTAAATAATCGCCTTATAGAGCAAGAGTTGTGCAGTAACAGCTTGACGCCAATTACAAGCGGTGTGTGACGTTATGCCCGTCAGGCACTGGGTCGCTGCAGGGCTGCCTAAAAAATAAATACTTGTGTGAATATCAATCAGTAAAAATATTATCATCGGAATTATTCTAATTTTCCAAATCAAAAACTGAAAATTATACTAGTTATCAGTGTCTGGTATTGTGACTAGAAAACGCGTCTCTATTGTCCATTGGAAATATTTAATTATTTCGTAATGTCACGGTCACTGATAGAAGTTGTCTCAAATACCTTATGATCTGTCGTAGAAGAAAGAATAACTGTTACTTGAAGTACCGTTACCAGTAATTCGAGTACCTACCTAACATTTTTATTTTTTTAATTATACCCTCTGCATACATATTTAGATAGAAAAATAAAATTCAGGCAAAACTTCATACAAACTTCACCTACCTTTTTTGTTACCTCTGGGTGGAGCCGGAGGGCGTGTTAGACTCTTCTGACTAAAACCCACCCGTGTTCCTTCAGTTGCCATGTTGCCGGGGGTCACGATCTCCCTTTCGGACTTCTTCGCAACCCCGGCAGGCATTGGCCCTAGCGGACCCCGTCAATTCTGCTGACATCTCTTTGAGGCGCGCGTGGAACACAACACGCCGTCGACCCGGGCCTGGTCCTTATCGGACGGCGAGCTACCCATTGCTCAGCGTCAGCAAGCCCGCGCCTACGGTGGCCGGAAATTGACCTGTGATTCCCGACGCCCAGGGCGTCTCCTCCTGCAGCGAAACCTCACCTACCTACAATTTCATCATCATCATCATCATTTCAGCCGAAAGACGTCCACTGCTGAACATAGGCCTCCCCCAAGCACCTCCACTTCGACCGATTCTGTGCTTTCCGCATCCAGCGGATTCCTGCGGCCTTCACAAGGTCATCGGTCCATCTTGTGGGAGGCCTTCCAACGCTACGTCTTCCGGTACGCGGTCGCCACTCCAGAACCTTTCGGCCCCATCGGCCATCCGTTCTACGAGCAATGTGCCCTGCCCATTGCCACTTAAGTTTCGCAATTCTTCGGGCTATGTCGGTTACCTTGGTTCTCCTGCGGATCTCCTCATTTCTGATTCGATCACGTAGGGAAACCTACAATTTATATTAAGTAATTTCAAATAGAACTGTTTTGGGCAGAACGTCCATTCGTTCTAGCCTAGCACATCTCTTAAACATCTGTATACCAGTAACTTCCTGTGATGTGAATTTATCCATTAAAAACCCAATTACCTTTAAAATCTTGGAATACCGTTTTAAAAACCATGCACAACCGTTAAATTCCAAGAAAAACCAATCATCCAGAATCCGTACAGCCCTACACACGTATCAACCATGCTTGTCGGCATTCATTTGTCGTTTTCGACGTCGTCGAGCAAAGTCGCGTCGAAAGTGAGAGCAAGAACGGCTTGCAATAAAATTTACCGAGTAATTAGCACCGGTCAGGGACGGCCGTTTGTGTACATCTGCAAACGGCTTCCGTTTAAATATACCTGTGTTGGGTATGGGAAGCTTATTGGTTGTTGAGATTCTTGAGATAAATGTTTATGCGAGCAGACCGGTACTGATTGTAGGATCGTTTTTCAAGTAATCAGTTTCGAAAAATTTTTGATCTTATTATTGGATGAATTGTCAGATTATTATTTAGTAACTTGAATTGAATGCTAACAAGGAAAATAATGTTCTGATTGAAATTAATTGTTAATCATGAAGGCTGTCATTGCCATGAAAGTCTTTAATTTTGATGAGAAAACATTAGTTAGTGGCTACCAGAACTTAAATAAGGCATGTTAAGACTTATACTATCATGTCACATATAAAAATTCTGACATTCCCTAAAAAGTTGAAAACACAAAAATCCAGTAAAGGTTGAAGAACAAACTCCATACTCTATAATATAATATCTATGTAACCTGATTTGTAAAGGGTCACAGATCTAAACCTTTTCCTAAATCATGTGTTCCAAATTCACGTTCCTTCAGGGATTTCTTTGTACAACTTTTTTACTATTAACTTTCCGGACCTTAATTTGTTTGCTCCCCACGGAGTTTCTTGATATTCAAAACGCAGTTTCAATGACACGTAAAGGGCTTATTTGTATAACAACTTTATTACGAAGTTGTAATGTGAATGAAGGATATTTTAAATTCAGAACAGTCGGTGTATTCACTTGTTTTGGACAACAGTGGGTTCAAATAATTATGTCTCCTTGGATCTGAGGAACCGTTGTTTCGAGTTTCCGAGTCTGTATTGGAAGGATTGTTATTGTATTTCGGATAGTAAATGTATGTAATCGTAGTCTTTGAATCGTTTTATTTGCATAAGGATCTTGAATGGAATATGGGAAACTGTATTTTTGAACATGACATAATTTTTTTAAGGAAAATTTTATATGTTGTGTTTGTGGTTGAAAAGGACTTGTTTCTTACGTTAAAATCTTGATCATCTGCTTAGCCTTTTTCCAGCTATGTTGAGGTCGGCTTTCAGTCTAACCGGATGCAGCTGAATATCAGTATTTTACATGGAGCGACTGCATATCTGACCTCCACAACCCAGTTACTGGGTAACACGATAACCTTTGGTAAGACTGGTTGTCAGACTTTCGGGCTTCTGACGACCCGTAACAACTGTCAAAGATCTGCAAATGACAGCCGGGACCAACGGCTTTACGTGCTTTCCGAGGCACGGAACGGTCTTGGCATGTAAAGATGGTCACCCATCCACGGACCATCCGCAGAAAGCGTAGCTTAACCTGATCGATCGACCCGTATGGCTGTTATTACTTAGCCACAAACCCCTCTCATGTTAAAATCATGATTTCTTTAATAATTAGTTTCAATTCATATTTTTGTATGTGTTCACAGAGCGTTATATGTATATTGTAAGGCATTATTGACATACACATACATACGAACAAAACAGTGGCACTCCGAGAGTGCCGTCAGAAGTGAAAACTTGAAAAAAATCGGCACCGCGGTAATCAACGCGTTGATATATTTTACTCCATGGTGTCGGTAATAGGTCGCAAAATCAATGGTTTAGTATTTTCAAAATAAATTATTATTTTAAATTAATAGAATCGTACAAATTTTTTTAATTGCATTGTAATCTAAATTTAAATTATGAAATTATTATTAGTATTTTTATTTTATTGCTAACTATTAAATGTGTACCTACTGCATGCTATAAGTATAACCAAGATGTCAATCTAAATACTTGCACGGCTGAAATGCCGAATATAGTGAAACCCATAAAACTTAAGAACATATGTACCTACCTATATTCTTGCAAATAAATATCATTCATTCATTCATTCATTCCCATCTCAAAAATGCCCAACGTGCCTTAAGAAGTTTTCACATAAAAAAAAATATTATTGATTTATTACATTGTTTTAAAACTTAAACAACAGGATGATTGCAGATTGCGTGCGTGTTCCTCGCCAAGATGCTACAAGCCAAATCAATTTACACGAACTTAAAGGTTCACTACAAAACGTGTACGTATATTGCATACAAAATAAGCATTCTCTAACAGTCAGCCGCGGGCTACAGCCAACAGCGGGATCACGGCGGGAGTAATGCCATAATCACTATACTTGGCAGGCATATTAGTGATCCCAGTACGATATTATTAACACACCGGGCTTCCCTGTTGCTGAACCTTTTTCTAAAGTCTTACATTGTATTTGAAGTCACGAAAAGTAATTTACTGTCGTGATACGTTTTTAAATCGCAACTTAACAATTTAATGCTCCTTTTACTAATAATGACCCCTGTAAAAAATCGAATAATAATTTCACACACTTAGCCATCGATATCGATGTAACATTTGAGTAACATTTCGTTTGCGCCGGGCGTGGGTTTTTTTCCATACATTATGAGCATTATCCATACAAAAATTCAATGAAATATATATTACTAGCTGCGCCCCGCGGTTTCACCCGCGTAAGTCTCCGTCCTGTGGGAGTACCGGGATAAAAAGTATCCTATGCATTAATCCAGGTTATAAACTATCTGTGTGCCAAATTTCATCCAAATTGATCCAGCCGTTTGAGCGTGAAGTAGAGACAAACATACACACACACTCACAAACTTTCGCCTTTATAATATGATGTGATGTAGGTACATTCATCATCATCATCATTGCCAGCCTTGTTCCACCCACTGCTGAGTACAAGCGACCTCCCTTTTGTGCCATACTTTCCTGGTATATGCGAGTCTCATCCAGTTCATGTAGGTGTATGTTGATCTAATCAAATTAAACTCTAGATCTAGTTTCAAATTAAAATCGATTGCCATTTCAGAGTATCAATCTACGTAGCCTTTTCCCAACTATATTGAGGTCAGCTTCTAGACTACCGGATGCAGCTGAATACCAGTATTTTACATGGAGCGACTGCCTATCGGACCTCCACAACCCATTAACTGGGTAATACGATACCCGTTGGTAAGACTAGTTGTCCGAATTTCGGGATTCTGAAGACCCGTAACGACTGTCAAAGATCCACGAATGACAGCCGGGACCAACGGCTTAACGTGCCTCCGAGGCACATGTAAAGATGGTCACCCATCCACGGGCCAAGCCCGGCAAACGTAGATTAACCTGATGGATCGACCCGTGTGGCTGTTATTACTTAGCCACGAGCTCCGCCAGTTCAGAGTATATTACGCAATGGCTACCTGATGTTTCACAGTAGATAGTTTATTTAAAGTTTCCTTGCTACAATAGGCTTCAAGCAATTCATCAGTGTCGTAAACGATAATACCACCTAGAGGTCTGCCTGCCCTTTTTGGAAACAAACGTAGGTGTTATAAATGTGTTGGAAATTAATACCTCCCAAAATTAAACCTTATGTGACCCAGCCATGTAAGTAATGGCGATAAATTGCTGCTGTCGTAAAATACAGCTATTAGTAGAAGGACCAATTAGATAAGATTTAATTAATTAATCTATATCGACTTAACTAATTGAGCAGGAACAACAACTTTCACACTCTACATTTACATAACGTTCTCGTTACGACTAACATCTAATACTAAATATGGCCATCCCCTTTGACCGGATAACGAACGCGTTTATAAGGATAAATAGCTATTGTCCGCGACTTCGTCTGCGATCCAGAAGGCAAAATAGCCTATGTCCTTACTCAGGCCATGGTCTATCTGGCGCCAAAGTTCATCGAAGTCCGTTCAGCTGTTTTTGCGTGATTGAGTAACAAAAAGCGGCCAAGTGCGAGTCGGACTCACCCATGAAGGGTTCCATAGCAGCAAGTAACATTGAATGAGAGATAAATTGTGGTTTACGATTTATGACGTATTAAAAAAAAACTACTTGCTAGATCTCGTTCAAACCAATTTTCGATGGAATTTTACATGGTAGTACATCATATATTTTTTTTAGTTTTATCATTATCTTATTTTAGAAGTTACAGGGGGGGACACACATTTTACCACTTTGGAAGTGTCTCTCGCGCAAACTATTCAGTTTAGAAAAAAATGATATTAGAAACCTCAATATCATTTTTAAAGCCCTATCCATAAATACCCCACAAGTATGGGTTTGATGAAAAAAATTTTTTTTGAGTTTCAGTTCTAAGTATGGGGAACCCCAAAATTATTTGTTTTTTTCTATTTTTGTGTAAAAATCTTAATGCGGTTCACAGAATACATCTACTTACCAAGTTTCAACAGCATAGCTCTTATAGTTTCGGAAAAAAGTGGCTGTGACATACGGACAGACAGACATGACGAATCTATAAGGGTTCCGTTTTTTGCCATTTGGCAACGGACCCCAAAAAAACAAACGAATAAACTCATTTTCGCATTTACAATACCTATTACTAGCTTTCGCCCGCAGTTTCGCCCGCGTGGAGGTCGGAAATTATTCCACCGGAATGTACTACCGGGATAAAAAGTATCTATGTATTAATCTAGGTTATAAACTATCTGTGTGCCAAATTTCATCGAAATCCGTTCAGCCATTTTTGCGTGATTGCGTAACAAACATTCGAACACACGAACTTTCACATTTATAATATTAGTAGGATTATAATTATATTACGCTACTGCTGAGTATGAGGTCTTGGGTTCGATTCCCGGGTCGGGCAAAGTGTTATTGGGTTTTCCATCTGGAATTTCTCAGTAGCAGCCTGGAGTCTGGATTTGTGCCCGGTTGATGGCAATTAGGCTCGCCCCCTATTACATGGGACTTAAAAAACATAACTGGCGAAATGTGGGTGTACTATAGGTACACCTCTGCATAACCCTTTGGGGATTACAGGCGTAATGTTATATTATATTATATTATATAGTTAGGTTAAGGATATTGAGAGGTACGGTAAGGTTAATATTCTAATTAGCATTAGAACTGCTAAGAAGATATATCTGTCTGTATGTATGATTTGAAAGCTAGAACAAGATTCTAGTCAATCGATCTGAACTAAAATCCAAGTTGTTGCGGTTAGGTGTCCAAAAGGACTACAGACAATCACATAAGTTGACGACTGGATACATTTAATTGGAAACAGACGAAGAAGCCTTAAAAAAAAACTGGCACTCCGGGAATGCCGACAGAAGTGAAAACTTGAACAAGATTGCCTTGGTGGAAGAAAAGTACCTACTTGTAAAGAACATTGGTTCGTAACCTTATCTAAATAAAGAGCACACGCGCGTTTACAAATAAAAACTTCTTAAACCTTTTAAAGTAAAAATACTTGAATAATTGATCCGTAACGTAATATAAATAAAGAGCACAATCGCGTTTACAAAAATGAGGTGTCGGTAACGATGTTGCGAGTTCAATTGTTTTTTCCCATCTCAAAAAAGCCCAACGCGCCTAAAAAAGATTTCACTTAAAAAAAATGCCTTAAAAAGAAATTTTAATCCTAGAACTCTTGTATCGTTTGTACAGTTTGCAAACACAAATGTAACTCACAGGAACAGTTAAAGTTAGGTACTTCTGTTCATTAGTCAAATATAATCCCTAAACCCCGTTTACGACACTCAAGGAAACATGAATAATATCCATAAGCAACTGCGACCACACCGTACACTGCACAAAACAATGCTTTATACCTTAACAACACAAAATTTCCAGATAAATTTGAATAACAAGAGAACCAGTAAAACACATAAGCAGGCATATCTCAAACAACACAAAACCAGTATGTGTAGGGATTGCGTGAACGCAACAAAGCCACGAATGGTTGCTGGGAACCGATCCCGGCAATAAGGAAATCGTTGGAGTCCCGCACGAAAATCGTAGCGGCGCGGCGTGAGGCCAACACCCGGGTGATCGGTAGCTTTAATGATTATGTTCTGACGTTATTAGTGGAGCTATTATATATGGCTGAAAATGGTGAGCAAAGGAATTAAATGTTTGAGGGACCAGACCTACGTGAATTCGAGTTGATTGAGAAACACTTAATTATCCTAATCCGAACTAATATTATAAATGCGAAAGTGAGTTTGTTTGTTTGTTACGCTGTCCCACTAAAACGGCCGTGGCATTTGGCATATGGGTAGACTATGACCTAGATTAGGACACTGAATACTTTTTTCCCGATATTCCCACGGAATCAAGACTTGACGGATGAAACTGCGGGGCCCAGCTAGGAAGAAATAAATAAGATGAAGTTCCTGGAAGTCATATTTGAACATTTTATTATATAATACTAGCTGACCTGGCAAACGTTGTTTTGCCATTTCAATGTTTGGGGTGGACCACCATTATCACTTAAGGGTATGAAAAATAGATTACGAACGATTCTCAGACCTACCAAATATGCATATAAAATTTCATGAAAATAGATCAAGCCGTTTCGGAGGAGTATGGCAACTAATACTGTGACACGAGAATTTTTTTATAAAGATTTGTTATATAATTACATAGCACAGGTATGAGCACTATGTACTAAAGAAATAGCATTTACTGGGTAATGTCTTTCATTGACTTGAATGTGCCTTGGCGGCTGAGAGTATGTCATACTCACTCAGATGTCTCGCTTATGGTGGCGCGTGTGTTGGATCATTTAGCTCTCTTCAAAATGGTTGAGCTGAATGGTGTTGATCCATGCGTAATGTTCGTGAACGGGCACCGTCAGTTGGGACTGGTCATCTCTTAGCTGCCATGGTTTATTTTTTTATATTTTAATTTTTGAATTGTTCTTTGTTTTATCTTTTTATTACGGACGCTTTTAACGTGCATGTCTTTCTACATTGTTCTCACAAGTATAATTTCAACATGAATGATGTAACCAATATTTTGTAACAATTTTTATTTTATTTAAAACAGTGTCCGTGGAGTTTCTTGCCCGTTCTTCTTCATAGGTATCTACTACGCTTTGGAATGGGCAACTAGTTTCATATTTATGACTTACCGATTCCTTGACAATTAAAAAGTGCCTGTCATCATCATCTGCGTAGCCTTTTCCCAACTATATTGGGGTTGGCTTCCAGTCTAACCGGATGCAGCTGAATACCAGTACTTTACATGGAGCGACTGCCTATCTGACCTCTACAACCTAGTTGCTAGGTAACACGATACCCCTTGGTAGGACTGGTTGTCAGACTTTTTGGGCTTCTAACTACCCGTAACGACTGTCAAAGATCTACAAATGACAGCCGGGACCAATGGCTTAACGTGCTTTCCGAGGCACAGAGGGGTCTTGGTATGTAAAGATGGTCATCCATCCACAGACCAACCGCGGCAAGCTTAGCTTAACCTGATCGATCGACCCGTGCAGCTGTTGTTACTTAGCCACAAGCAGTTAAAAAGTGTCTGTAATTGGTTTAATTGAAATAAATGTTTCGAGTTTGAGTTACAAACATTATCATTTATTGGGAAGATAATAAAGAAATCAATTATTGTAAAACTGAAAACTTGCCACATAAATTGTAAATGTATGATTAATGAACCGGTGTTTTCCAATAAATTCATGAGGAAAAGGAGTTAATGAAAAACGAGGTTAGTACAGCCAATAGAAAGCTTTTATGCTTCCTAAATCGAGAGGTGGAATACTAACCGCTTTTAAAGTGACAATACCATTAACCACGATGTGCTCCACAAAATGTAAGAAAAAACCCGAAAACCAATTTACACGCAAAGACAGATAAAGTAAGAGTACTTGTAAAATAACCGTTATTTTGATTGATTCCGCCTTTTGCTTTTGTTCAAAGTTTTTTTCATATGTCGTAATGTTATAGCGGTTCCTTTTTCACGTTGTTATTTTGTTTTTTTCATCAAGAACAATGACCATTAAAACTATATTGAAGATTGTCTTCAGTTTATTACTTACCGCGTTTTATGTTCTACAATTTTATTGCTTTAGTCTATTGTTGCAATAATACTTTAAAGATCATGCCACTTTGATTAATTTCTCAATTTTCTTGTGTTACTGCTGGGCTGAATGAAATTCTAATAATATAAATAAAACCGACCAAGAGCGTGTTGGACCACGCACAATGAAGGGTTCCGTAGTTGGGATGAATTTATACCAAGAACAAACTTAACATTGTAGTTGAAAAACATGTTCTCCCATACGTTCCAACTGAAAATGTAAGTTAGCACAATATTGGGAGATTTAACGTTATTTTAAGACCATAGACTTCTTATAGGTTTTTCTGTAATCTATGAGTAAAGTACCATTTTCTGTATTTTAAAAAAAAAATTGGTGAAAAATGAAATTGGTTAATTTGCATCTTTTTTCTTAAAGTATCTATCAATTTTAAAATTATTTAAAAAAAAAATGAGATCCTCACAACAAGCCCTTCCTTTCATTTAATATGTTACACGGTACAGTTTGCAAAACCTTTTTTTTTTTTCCTATTTGCCCCCTAAAGTGACCCCCATATTGAAAATAAATTTATTTACGTTACACGTCCGCGTTTGAGTCACAGAAATTCATATGTGTATCAAATTTGAACTTAATCGGTCCATTAGATTCGGAGCAAATCGGCTGTGACAGACGGACAGACAAACACACGAGTGATCCTATAATAAGAGTTCCTTGTTTTCCTTTTGAGGTACGGAACCCTGAAAAGGTAAGATTGGACTTCTCCTGAGTATCGAAGAATAATATCTTTACAAGTCTCTAGAGCTACAAAATTAATTGGGATTTCGTGAGTCCGAGAACATTTTTTCAATGGATCATGAAAATTGATAAGGATCCGAAATAAAGACCGTTCTTCTGAAATAAACATTTCAACAGGCCTTAAAATGAATAGGTATACATAGATACAAGACAAATTACTTTGTTAGTACCCAAACAAGGCATCTTGTTTCCCCATCTCGCTGTTACGGAGATTGTTCTGGACGTAGAAAATTGCGAACAAATGATGCCCGGGACGTGGATACGAGATGCATCCTGAGACGGTATTCATGTGCACGCATCATACATTTGTTCTTTACATGCACGGGTGTGTGGAGCAAAGGAATCACGGCTTTAAAGTCAGCGATGATAAGAAAATAGTAAGGCTAAATTTAGTGCTCGACCGTCGTCGGTCGCGTACCGTCGGTTACGCGTCACTAAGACGCTAACGATAAATAGACGTGTATAGTGTAAGCACCGACACGGCGACGATCAGCGAGTGCGAGTCCATAAAAATCGGTATGCGATCGATGCAAGAACGCTGAACATCGGTCGAGCACTAAATCCAGCCTTACACTGTTTGTCCACCGCAGCCTTAGAATCAATTTAGGTCTAAATATTTCAGAAAAATACAATGCAATACTACCAATACGTTTACCTACTCTACTTAACATCTGAGATGTAATAGAAGTTACACATTAATGCCGAAGAATTTAAAAAACGGCCAAGTGCGAGTCGGACTCGCCTATGAAGGGTTCCGTAGCAGCAAGTAACATAATATAAAAGTTCTCGTAGTTTGTTGTAACTTTGATCGATGTTTTAATAATAGTGTATTTTTGGTTTACGATGTATGATGTATTTAAAAAAACTGCTTACTAGATCTCGTTCAAACCAATTTTCGGTGGAAGTTTACATGGTAATGTACATCATATATTTTTTTGAGTTTTATCAATCTCTTATTTGAGAAGTTACAGGGGGGGACACACATTTTACCACTTTGGAAGTGTCTCTCGCACAAACTATTCAGTTTAGAAAAAAAAATAAATTTCAAACCTCAATATAATTTTTGAAGACCTATCCAGAAATACCCCACGCGTATGGACGTGATGAAAAAAACTTTTTGAGTTTCAGTTCTAAGTATGGGGAACTCCCAAAATTTATTGTTTTTTCTATTTTTCTGTGAAAATCTTAATGCGGTTCACAGAATACATCTACTTACCAAGTTTCAACAGCATAGTTCTTATAGTTTCGGGAAAAAGTGGCTGTGACATACGGATGGACAGACGGACATGACGAATCCATAAGGGTTCCGTTTTTTCCATTTGGCTACGGAACCCTTAAAATGAACAAAAAAGTAGCTAAAGTGTTGCCAGCTAAAATTACGCTTTCTGAACATGAAACATGATGTTCAAGTGGAATTTCTAACGGTCAGTGTTTCTGTTTGCTTCCCAACGATAGTCTTAGCACTACAATTTAAGTGTTTGCTTCACTGTGGATCTGAAGATATAGGTAAACACTCAACAATAGCGCTTTGATGAGTACTGCAGCGCTGGAGCGCTGTTACATTCAAACTTCATCTCTACTCGTAAGTTCTAAAGTTACACACAGCTTGATCTATTCATACCAACTTTGGCCACAATGTAATATGTAACCGATCAAAACTAATATCGATCAGCACTTTCAATGGACCTTGAATAAAGTAGGACACCGATTCTTTATTCCAATTTGGGTTACTAATTGCCATATTTTTTAATGTCACAGCGTCCCGCCTTTATCTTGTCACTGTCTTAGAGGCCACCGACAAACATGTGTTGTAGACATTGTGACGACTGTACTTACTGCATTTGTAACGATGTGAAAACACAAATGGATATTCGTTGGAATTTCAACTTTATGTTTCACTTCACAAAGTCTAAAGTTGTTACAAGTTTTAATGGCGCAGGACATGGAGTCAGGAAACCGGATGCACTGACTGAAGCGACAATGACAGGGAGCCATTACATGAGAACTAGTTCTAACTTGGCTTTTAACTTGTTATCTAGCGTCCTCGTGGGAAAATATAAATTACACTGGCTAAGATTATTCATGTTACATATAATTACTGCTATGTCGCCCATGACTGATGAGAGCCTGATGCAAAAAATCTTAGCTCGGTGGTTTAAATATACAGGAGCTGGGGTAATTATTGTGGGATCTCACACTCCACATACACGATTAGAATTCTTGTAAGGTATGTTACACTTGACTTGATATTAATTTCAGTAATGTAGGTTTTCCTTTTGATCTTTTTAGTACCTGAGCGACCGAGCTCTGCTCTATCAAAATAGGGAATGCTCATTTAATAGTATAGGAAAGTTCATACTAATTCCATGCTGCCATGATAGTAGGTACTTACTAATTCCATGCTGCCATGATAGTAGGTACTTACTTATTCCATGCTGCCATGTCATTATTCTAAGGTAGCCATCTTGTTCTGAACTTTGGGCGACCAAGCTCTGCTCGGATCAAAATATGGAAAACGAATTTTCCCAGACATAAGACCTAGCTAGATCAGCTTTTTGCCCCCGTAAATCCCTATATTGCAATTTTCATCGACATCGTTAGAGCCGTTTTCGAAAACGTGATTACAAATATATATATGTTATATTGTATGTTGCGACCTCACCGAGAACCGAGCTTGGCTGTTTTCTCCTCGTTCCATTAGAAAACTAAATTTAGCTATAAAATCTTCCAAGAGTTCTTCCAACAGAACTCATGAATCTAAAAACATCTGCACAAACACTGTGAACCATTAGCTTCCGAACTGCGCAACACAGAACCGACGTCCGTCCAACTAAAACCATCAAGTCTAAATACGGAGAGTATCGTGTTGTCATTTCAATAGCATTAGTTTGTTGTTGTTGAGGCGCCTCGGCTGACGTCGACAGCCCGCGGACATACGGACTGTAATAGGGAAACAGTCGATATTGCACGATGAAATTTGATCTTTTCGAGTGGGAGAGGACATGATGTTGTCATGTCCAAACAACATATTCGAAATTGTGAGCATCTTTGCTAGGTGTTACATCTACTGATGTGACAACTCACGTCTTAGGGAAACAGTCGATATTGCACGATGAAAGATCTTTTCGAGTGGTTGAGGATATCTTGTCTGCTATATAACTGTTCAACATGGGGAAGAAGGTGAAAAGTTGAGCATAATTATATGCCTTTTTTTTGGGTGTGAAATTATCAAATAACTGCTCCCGCTCTGGGCGGAGCGGGAGGGCGTGTCAGACTCTTAATGACTAAAACCCACCCGTGTTCCTTCAGTTGCCATGTCGCCGGGGGCCACAATCTCCCTTTCGGTTTTCTTCGCAACCCCGGCAGGCATCAAATTCAAATTCAATTCAAATTCAAAAGTCATTTATTCAAATTAGGCTGAGAATCAGCACTTTTCGAACGTCAAAATTACATAAGACAGTCCCCCAAAAACGCCCACCCTTCACCACTTCCTAGTGCCTTTCGCTGGGAAGAAGAAGTGGCGCAACAAACTCCCCAGCAGCACAGCTGTCTGTTCAAGTTAGAAAAAAATAATTCTATACAATAGTATGCAAAATAATTTACATTACGCAACACAAAACATAATTTAAATGATAAATTATTGGCCATATGTCAGCTAGCACACGCCAATAGACCAACCAAAAACATCGAGAACTATACTCAAGCAGAAATAAAAACTAAACGTAAACAGAACTACATATCTAAATAAAAGCCTCCAGGCGTAAAGGGCGTGCCCGCTTACATAAAGCTGTAATTGGCAGTTATAAATGATAAACTAGGACCATCGAGGTAAAAAAATAAATAAACAGTTAATTACTAGTTACAATAACAAAACGCATGATCAGCAAGACGACCAGTCACCACAAGCAGCACCCGTTCACGAGCATAACGCAAAGATCAGCCATTACCCCCCTCGCCATATTTGAGGGAAGGAGGCAACCCGACCCCCGACGCTACCGCAAGCAGTGACATCTAAGGGAGCATGACGAACTTGCTGCCGGTTGCTCAGGCAAAAAAAAATAAAATAATGATCAACTGTCGAGGTCGCTAGCTAACCACAAATTGCAATACAACTCATAACAAAATATTGTAATGAGTAGATTAAGTCAACAATAAAATAAAATAAAAATAAATTGAATTTTAAAAAAAATAAAAATCGACTTATAAAATCAAATAAAATAAACAATTATGTAACTGTCCGTAAGTAAACTAATTCTGGAGAAAGAACATAAGTATTGTCTTGAGTTAATCACAGCGACCAACTATTCTTATCATTTATGTAGTCGTTGATACAATAGTATGCCTTTGAACAAAGGTTAGATTTTACTTTAGTTTTAAACGAATTAAAAGGCAAATCTAGCAAAGAAGAGGGAAGCTTGTTATAAAAGTCTATACCAAGCCCAACAAATGAGTTATGAACCTTATGAAGCCGGTGAAAGGGAGCTCGTAGTTTGTCTTTATTTCTAGTGTTAACATTGTGTATATCACTGTTTTTACTGTATAAGTGTATATTTTGCCTAATATATAAAATGTTGGCGAAGATGAATTGCGATGCCACTGTAAGAATACCAATATCTTTGAAAAAATCTCTTAGTGAAACTCTGGCACCTAGCTGGTAAATTGCTCGAACAGCTCGTTTTTGAAGGACAAATATATTTTGAATATCAGCAGCTTTGCCCCACAGCAGAATACCGTAGGACATAACGCTATGAAAATAACTAAAATAGACTAACCGAGCTGTATCAACGTCAGTGTATTGTCTTACTTTCCTGACAGCGTAGGCGGCCGAACTGAGCCTTCCCGCTAGGCTCGATATATGTGGGCCCCACTGAAGTTTGGCATCTACTGTTATGCCCAGAAAAACTGCTGAGTTCACAGTTTCAAGCACCTCTTTATCTAAGACGATGTTGGGTCCTAGATTTCTAACATTTGGTAGGGTGAACTTTACACATCTCGTTTTCTTGGCATTGAGAACAAGGTTATTTGTCATAAACCAATCCGTAACCATTGAGAGTGCACTGTTTACATCGTCAAAATCTTGTCTGTTCCGGTCTACTTTAAAAATAAGAGAGGTATCATCTGCAAACAGTACAACTTCACAGATACCCTTTAAATAGAATGGTAAGTCATTAATATACACTAAGAACAAGAATGGACCCAGTATTGAGCCTTGAGGTACACCTAACTGAACTGGTAGCCCGGAAGATTTTACACCATTAACATCTACACATTGGAACCTATTATGTAAATAAGAATTTATAACGTTTAGAGCTTCGTTTTGCACACCGTAATGATGTAGTTTACGCAAAAGCGTATCATGGTGCACGCAATCAAAGGCTTTGGAGAGATCACAGAAAATTCCAATAGCATTTTGCGAATTCTCCCATGCATTAAATATGTGTTTTAGCAGAGCAACACCCGCATCTGTAGTCGAACGACCTTTTGTAAAGCCATATTGTTCATTATGAAGGAGGCTATTTAAATTAAAATGTCTTAGCAACTGCTTGAGTATTAACTTTTCAAATATTTTGCTAAATGCTGGTAAGATAGAAATAGGCCTGAAATTGCCAACGTCATTTTTATTACCTGATTTAAATAATGGTATGACTTTACTACTCTTCATGAGGTCAGGAAAAGTTCCCAAATCAACACATTTATTAAAAGTAACAGCTAGATAGGGGGCTACGATGTCTATTATATTACTTAAAAGTTTAATGGAGATGCCCCAGTAATCACCAGTGTTTTTAAACTTGAGTGTGTTAAAAACATTAACTACATCACGAGGTGTTACATGCTCGAAGCTAAATAAGCTACTACATTTAGGCACACTACTATGCAAAAGGTTTTCAGCTTTAGACGGAGACGAATTTAAGGAGCGAGTCGTAGTTATAGGTATGTTGGCAAAAAACTCATTAAATGCCTCGGCTACGTCGGCTGCTATATTAACTAATTTACTGTCGACCATAATCTCAAGGTGTTTATCTTGTTTAACCGACTTACCCGTTTCATTGTTAATAATTTTCCAAGTGGTTTTTACTTTATTATTGGAATTTTTAATTGTATCGCTTAAAAATTTTGATTTAGCAAAAGCACTAACCTTTTTAAATAATTTTGAATAATTTTTGACATACTCTAGGAAAGGAGTATCAAACCTGTATTTTTTCCAACCATATAACTCGTATAGTCTCGCTCTACTTTTATAAATACCTGGAGTGGCCCACTGGTTAAAGCCAACGGAGGTGCCATTAATGTTAATAGTTTTGGTCTTGAAAGTAGATTGGTACTCTTTTTGCACAACATCAAAAAGGGCTTCATAGATTTGATTTGGATTCTCATGTTCTATTATAGATGGTGTAATTCTATGAGCTATATTATTTTTAAACTTATTGCAACGACTAGCTGTATAAGGCCTGCATTCAATTTTAAGCGGCTTTTTATGTAATGGCATGGGGAAGCTAGCTAATAAACCACAGTGGTCAGACGTTAAGTCACTTACCACTAATTTATTTTTGGCATCACAATCACTAAATATATTATCAAGACAAGTAGACGAAGATGCTGTGATCCTAGTAGGTTCAAAAAACAAGTTAATTAAATTAAAGGATCTAAACAGATTAAGAAGTCTAATACTTAATGGAGTAACATCTAAAATATTAATATTAAAATCTCCACATAAAATTATACTTTTATTACTTGATTTTAACTTATTGAGTGAATCCTCCATTACTGATTCGAAACTAGTAAAATCACCAGAGGGCGGTCGATAAACGCAAATTATAACGTATCGCTCGAGTTCAACACAAGACAACTCAATAGTGCGCTCAATAGAAAGATTAACTAAGTCTAAACGTTGTTTACATTTCAACTTGTTTGAAACAAGAACTAATGATCCACCGCGAATGGCGCTTTTTCTTACAAACGCACTGTGTACCGTAAAATTATCATCATTGATAAACACTACTTCATGTTCCTTCAACCAGTGTTCAGTCAAACATAGCACCTGAACATCATAGTTTTCCATAAATAAACTTAACTCTAGCTCTTTGCCGGACAGACCCTGCATATTTTGATGTACAACATTCAACATATGCGGCTTATCCGTTGTCGCTCCTAATAGTTTAAACTACAAGAGGTATCAAAAGTAGTGTTAGTACCACTACTAACAGTAATCGAAGGTACACTACAAGTACCAGTGTCATTGTGTATATTGTATGCTAAAAGATTAGCAATTTGTCTCCTACAACTAGGTGGCAAATACATTGTATAATTTGTCAGTTTGTAATCAGTAATAAATTGATTACAATCAAAATATAAAATAGCGTCACTGTGACGACATGTCCTATTATAAATTAACATATTTAAATTATAAATGTGCCTATTTTGCTCATCAGACAAATATTGCGAATAAGGCAAGGCACAGAAAATAAATTTACAACTATTGGTCTCATTGAGATGTAACATCAAATGGACACATTCCATTATGTCCTTTTTCCTTACAGTTAAACTATCCCCATATAATAATATAACAGTTGAACTGGGGTTTATTTTTGTCAATTTAATATTACAAATTAATTGGCTAATACTGGCACCGGGTAAACAGTTATTTATAACATATTGTTGTGAACACTGATTAAATATTCTACCAAAACCTTGACCAAATTTGTCTGAAAATACATATGTTGTGTTAATCAAATTATTCATACTATTATTAACATTATTAATACAGCTACCTACTGGCTGAGCCACTGAGGGTGTGGGAGTAACAAGTTGAGGCTGGGTTGCCTGGGAGCAGGCACAGCTAAAAGAGAGGTTATTTGTCAGAGACTCATACCTCTCTGCATTGTACTTGACCAGATCTGCCAACTCATTGGCCTCCTGCATGCGCTTATTTAGGTCTTGTTGAGAAGCCTCATATTTACTAAAGATATCCTTTAGAGCATATTCCCTAACAAACAATTCATTCTGTAGGTGCTGAGTGTCGGTATCATACATGGTATTACATAATTGTAATTCATTACTACATTTCTTTAAGTCTTGTATTAAATTTAGATTTTTTTGCCTAAGTTTTGTATTTAATTTGTTAACTTTTTGGCATTTTAATAATTTTTGAGTTTTTCTAATTAATCTATTAATTTTAATATATTTTTTAATCTTATTGTGACTAGTAAACAATTTGCTTTTATTGATAGTATCATCAGTTAAGTCTATTGTAACAATTGGCTCAATACATGTGGGTCCGGACCTGCTACCAACCAACTCATCATAAAGACTGCAGGTGATCGCAGACTCTTCACCAGCTTTGAGAGATTCCAAATGGGTTATTGAGTTGTGGGCCTTGCTTAATTCCAGTTCAAGTTCAGATATGCGTCTCAAAGCCAGTTCATGGGTGTCACTACATTGCTGGAAATTTGACACCAATTGACGGAGATGTTGATGCTGGTCAAGTATGTCCATATGCTGTATATGTAGTTCAGCCAACTGGTTCTTAAGCTCAGTGTTCTTGTTATTAATAAACTGAATTTCAACCTCACTGTCTTCCCTTTCCTGTAGCAGCTGATCGCACTGCGTTTTACTAGATTCCAATTGTTTCAAGGTAGCCCTCAGTTTTTCCTCCAAGGATGCAGCTCTACGGGTCAACATATTGACAGGGCAACCCTAGAGGCACCCTGGAATGAGAGAAGAGAAAGCTAAGTGAGTAAAAGACTAAGACAGGGATGAGATGTGGATAGTAAGTACTAGGATGAAGGGTCTAATGAAAATTCTAATTAGAAGTGAACTAAAACAAAGGAATAAAAGTTATAAACTGTGTATAATCTCAAATATCTGATGGATATTTAATTGTTTATAGATATTTCTTAATTGAGATAGTGATTCATCGGCCCTAGCGGACCCCGTCAATTCTACTGACATCTCTTTGACACGCGCGTGGAACACAACGCGCCGTCGACCCGGGCCTGGTCCTTATCGAACGGCGAGCTACCCATTGCTCATCGTCCACAAGCCCGCGCCTACGGTGGCAGGAAATCGGCCTGCGATTCCCGACGACCAGGTCGTTTCCTCCTGCGGCAGTTAGGGGCGTGAGGGCGCAAAATTTTGCCTGTAGAGCATATTATTTACCTGTAGTGTTAATTTGTAGGCTTTAGTTTTCGAAATAAAGACTATAATAGCCTAAAGCACAGTACAGTACATGAGTACAGTCCAGTCGATATTACACGATGAAATTTTGATCTTAACAACCAAGAGAAGACAATGTTGAGCATGAGCACTTTATTGGAATTAGTTTTTAGTTTTTTGAAAGTAAAGAAAGAAAAATTGTTTTAGTGTCACAGAAACAATACTGATTTAATTAGGATTAAGGAAAGCATTTAAGTAAATAATTGATACATTAATTGATTATTTTAATGAATGCGTATATTACCATTGATTATTCTGAAGTGTTGACTTGAATATTTCACGAACAAAGGTCTTTATGTTGTAGTTGCACTATGAATATTTCAAGAGATGCAAGCGAAAGCGATTCTATAGAATTAATTTATTGGAGGAGAGAGTCCGAATAGAATATACCTATACTTTAAGTAGGGAAAATAGTCTCTTCCATTTGATTGGAATGTAATGAACAAATAGTATTTTTCCTATTTTTCTGTTTATAGTATAGTGTATTTGGGTGTTAATTAAAATCGATCGGAGGACAAATAAAAACAAAAGTGTCGATATTTAAAAAAAACGTCGTTTTAAAGGCACACATTTTTTCGGCATTATAAATGTCTTTATTTTTATTTTTATTAATCATACAATGTCAATTGATTTTAGTTCAACAACTACTTACCTCTGCGAAAACATGAAAATAGAATTTTAACATTATTCAGTAAGCAGTAGTAAATATATATTTTCAAAAAAAATCAAAATGACTTCTGTCTGAAATTTTTTCTTGTTTCATACCTTTTAGTCGGGTTTTAGTTTTTGAACTTATTTTTTATTTACATTATTTTGAGGTTATAGTTTCGTGATAAAGTATTTGCAGAACAGCTTATTTTTTTTTTGGGTTATGTGGTATAATAATACCAGCCTATTATTGTCCCTCTGCTGGGAAAAGGCCTCTTCTCATACAGAGAAGGCACGAGCATTGATCACCACGCGCGCTTAAGACGTGTTGGCGATTTCAGACTTAAATATATTAACTACAAGTCCAGTACCTACTCTAATTGCGTAACTTATTTTCGTAAACAATGCGCAAGGGTGTCGACACAGGTTGCATCCCACACCAGAGGCCTACCCACCTTCCAAGGCAACAACGTCATCCCGTCTGGTCTCTTTCCATCGTCACGTACCAAGCCGTTTGGTTCTAATACCGCTGGTACGCCGGCGGTGACAAGGGCTCGACGAATAATGTCGTTGATGCTGGCATGCCGTTCTATGCGACCTGCGCTCCTGCAGCATCATAGTGCGTATGGTGGATGACGGGAGTGCCTGAAGCCACAAGCCTGACTCCCCTTCTCCCACAGCGAGCAGACGGGCGCGCTCTACAGTATTAGGTGACGTGTTTAACAGGGTGTTCCGTATAATACTGCAGAGCGGCACGTCCCATCATCTCTGGGAAGAAGGGTTGTCGGGTTATTGGGACAAGCCATTTTCCAGCGTTAAGCGCTTCGGTCAGGCACGGTACCTCAAAATCGGCAAGTGAGGAAGATAAAATGTTCCTGTTTAATTTATTAGTACTGTGGACCGAGGAGAGGAACGCCGGTAAACTTATACTTGAAATTTTGCGAACGCCGAGACCACCCAGGCGCAATTAGGGTACAGGTTTCCTCACGATGTTTTTCCTTCACCGATGTTAGTAATGTCCAAGATAAACTCAGAAAGTACATTTGAATTGAAAAAGTCACATTGGTACCTGCCCGGATTTAAATCCACAACCTCGTGCATGAGAGGCGAGGCCTTAACCACTGGACCATCACGGCATTTATGGTAAAATAGGTGTTAATTTTACAGCTGCATCGTACGTAGCACAGTCTCACTTTTGGTTGTTTTTAACAATTTAAACATATTTATTTACTTGGACAATATGATATATATACATTTTTGTAATGTGCTTGTCAAGCCCTTTCATTTGATACCCAACATGGCACAATTCAATTATTTTTATTTTTTATTTCATTACTTTATGTCCTCTAGAGGGCGCCATATTGCGTTTAATGTAACGTCACATAGCCTATAACCAGCGGACAATCAAAACGCTTCCAATGATACCTCATTTGTCAAATTATGATCGGCAGTTTAGAAGTTATGAGGTAACAGATGAACATACATACATACATACATACATACCGGTCAAAATCATAACCCTCCTTTTTGCTTCGCCGTAGTCGGGTAAAAACGACTTCGCCTTTTACTTTCTAACATAAATATTTAAGTTGTGTTATTCTTTGTGACTTGAATTCAGCTCCATATTACATTCCCTTCCACAACTTTCATACGAAAATATAAAGTTCGCATTTTAAAAGCCAACAACTTTTCACATCATTTCAAACACTAAATAAACATAATAACATGAAAATGTTTGTAACCGTCTCGTAGGAATTTGAATATGTTATTCCTCTCAATCCAAACCAATAACTGATATGTTTTAACCGACTTTAAAAACTTTTATCTACACCCATGCTATAAAACCTCTTTAAAGTTTCTGAAACAGTTAGCTTATTGGCAACATTATAACAGCCAGTGTCATAGTAACCATTACATCATCTAAACGAGTGTTATAATGTTGTACTAAATTTAATTATGCAACTCGTTTCAATGTTCAAACGGTGGACAGCAGCACCCGCTGCACGCATGTGTGTGTGATGTGCTGCTGCAGGTGATAAACATACCTACGTGCAATTGTACTGAATTTCATGGAAATTTCTTTATTCTTGATCTTAAATTACAAACACCCAATGGTTTCAGAAACTTTTATAGAGGATTCATATCATGGGTGTAGATAAAGTCTTGTATGCAACTGTTATAATTAGGTATTAAAACACTCATGTGATAAACCCACATTCGTGTTTTAATACCCTTTATTATACAACTGTTGCATAAATAACTATTTCTAAACTAAACCGATCGAATTCGAAAGCGTGAACCCGGAAAATGGAACTACACGTTTTAAGTGCTAACATACACGATGGAAGAAGAAGATGGAAGCTTGTAAAAGAAAATACGTCGAGTTTCCAATGGGCGGCGTTCAGAATAGGGGCTCAATTTCAATACCTTTCAGTTTGTTTGCCTATCTTGTTTGTATGTGACGTTTTGTAGTTGATCGCCATGACACCTCGAAGCTTGAGCTCGACCTCTGCGCGTTGCAAAATACCTTTCATCTATTTCTTGCTAATAAATTTGGACTTTGTTGTTTTATGTTCTTATTTATACGATTCCCTTTCTTTCTAAATGGTTAATTTCAACTCTTTATTATTGGCTTTTGTGGACATGATAATTATGCAGATTTTTTACAGTTGTAATAGCAATCATGTAATTGTATTAAATTAAAATAGGTTTTTATTTTTATTAATTTATCTATGATGTGATAAGACAGCGGTGAGATTTAAAAGAAGATATAGTGACAAAAATTTAAAAGGATATGCTGAGATGGTTTGGGCATATTGAGAGGATGAATGAAAGGCGACTAACAAAATTTATTTACAAGGCTGATGTGAAGGGAAAGGCCGGGCGGGGACGCCCTAGGAGGACTTATACTGACCTTATTGGTGATGTTCTTCAGAAAGGCCAGGTGCGTAGTATTCGCAACCGGCGTGCGTGTATGACCAGATGTATGAACGTAAAAGGAGTATGTAAGGATTGTAGCAGGTGGCGTTCTGTAGTTTTTGCCTACCCCCATGGGAAGAAGGCGTGAGTTTATGTATGTATGTAATTTATCTATCTTTTGTATAGATTCTTTTCTATTTTGTGAATGTGAGAACGCTGTAGGCTTAGTGGACTGTAGCTTTGGTGACCATTTTCTATTTTGTTAAGTATCTGGTACTTGTTGAAAGACCTACGCTGTTCTCCCATATCTATTAACACTGTTATTTGAAAATATTGTAAAAGCCAATTATTTTAAAAAAGAGTAACCGTTGAGTTGCTTGCTGGCTCTTCTCCATAGGAAACGACCAATTGGAACCGTGCACCTAACTTCTCACGTTTCATAAGTGTCCATGTAGGTTTATGTGAAATAAAATATTTTGAATTGAATTCTACGCACTAGATTTAGACATGCGTCAGATACATCAAAACGAATTTAAAAACCGATTTCAGTCAGAAATCGAATCGTATCGATATTCCAAACCGATTTCATAAAACCACGGCAAGAGTAGATTTTCGTAAGCAAGTGTTTGTTTATGTTTGGATAGTTTTGATCGATACACTTACAACCGATTAATATTACTAGAGGCGATCGAAAATGATTTTAATTATTCGTTTGTTATTATTTTAATTATTGTTATTAAATTATGTTTATTTTTTTACTCCTCTATTGGGATTTTATTTTATGTCCGTGTGTCCGTGGTATCACAGCGGGCCCTATCAGAATACCAGCGCTGCTGCGGTATTTGTTTTTTCAAATATCGCAGCATTATGCTGAGATAGGAGCCTTTTTGGCCTCGCACAGGTCTTCTTTTTTGTTTACACAATTTGTTTTTCTGAAATTGTTATTTTTTTTTATAATTTTCTTTGTTTTAATGTATTTCCTGTGCGTGTCCCAAATAAAAATATTTTCTTTCTTTATTTCTTTAAAATGAGAGCCGGAGCTACACCTGAAATCGATTCAAAAACGGATTTTGAAAACGATTCAAAATCTGAAATCGGATGTTTATGCGTAAAAATCCAAAAAGGCCCATATCTAACTAGATCGTATCTTTTACATTATGTTGTAAGTATAAGTTGTACAATTTCAAAAACTACTGTTTTATTCCGTCCCATATTCCTAACTCGGCATTGTAAACTCAGAAACTGTCTCATTCAATAACCGCTTACCGTTATCTGTCAGCGTTTTGTATGAAGATTGTATAACAAATCTCTGTTTTTGCTTATCTGATGGAAACAGGCGGGCTAATGGGCGTATGAGATCATTTTAACGGACCATTGTTCATGTAATATACAACAAAAATTATGATATTGCACCTAGTATTTTTACCAGTTAGGAACCGTTTTTGGGCTTATCAGGAACTTAGATACGATATTTTACTTGTGAAACTACTTAAACAGTTCCGTTTATTTCGTAAAATCTAGTTTAAAAATGTTACCTAATAAAAAATACTAGAGTAGCAGAATGACGTAGAGCTTACGTGTAGGTAATCATTTTACAATTGTGAGAAAAAGTCGATGTATGATATCGGAGACTATTAAATGTAAATGCCAAAAGAGAAACCGTACATTAGATGTATAGTAACATTGTTAGCGTATATCAGGTTCCCACAGCAAACCTCATCTTACGAAAAAAAACATTGACAGAAACAGACTTTCGTGAGTATTTTTCCTGCTTCTGGGACAACGAATTCCCCACGAGTTTACGACCTATTACTTCAACCAAAAATAAACTCTACTCTTCCCTATTTACATTTCATGTTCCCAGAACCCAGGTGAATAGACGGCTGATCCCGACAATAGACCGACGAAATACAATATACACTCGACCTTTCCCGGCTCGAGTCACCATGTCCTTCAATTTATCTGCCCGTAATTTAATCTCAGACATAAAATTGTGTTTCAAAGCACATTAAGGATACCTCGAAGCAAATCCAAAGGAATGCTAAAATGGTTGTTTATGCTATAAGTGCGGAAAGTAGATCATTTCCGACGAGTGGCATTTTTATTCACGAGCGAGCGAAGCTAGTTTATAAGTCGACACGAGTCGCAAATCATCTTACGCACGCGTATCATACAACGTTTTACTATGCATTGTTCGAGGAAATAAAAAAAACGAGCGAACCTTACAGTAGTCGCATAAGATGTGTAACATCTACTTATATATGTTACACATCTCATGTGACTACTGTAAGGTTCGCTCGTAACTTTGACTTCGACTTTGACTTCGACTTCGACTTTGACTTCGACTTTGACTTCGACTTCGACTTTGACTTCGACTTTGACTTTGAATTCGACTTTGAGCATTGCCATTGCCATCGTCATCGTCATCGCCATCGCTATCGTCATCGCCACTGACGCCATCGTCATCATCATCATCTAATTTGTAATTTTTCTCAAATAATAAAAAAACAGAAAAGTAAAAAGCACTAGTCAAAAAAAGTGACACTTTACGCCCAGTTTGGCTGCTTGGAAAACACTCTTTTCGAGCACATGCATTGTAAAGGATTGTTAATACGCACTGATAAATAGTCGAAACAGTTCGGCGCCAAGTGTCGAGACAAACCCATTAACGCTTTGGATATCACTAGAGTGACCATAAACTTGGAAAATTGGTCATTTTAGTACATAATAATTTGGTTTAATGCGGGTCTAATACGATATAGACCGGGAAATATGGTAAAACTTTGAAATATGATGATTGCTTATTCTACCTGTAAACTATCCGGTAAAGGAAATGATAAAGTATTTAGTCATTAATGTCATTAGTGTGTGCGTACCTTCATTTTAATGTTTTGTTTGTTAGTTAAGTTTTAGTTTGAATGATAGCTAGTTATCGTGGCTAAGTAATAACAGCCGCACGGTTCGATCCATCAGGTTAAGCTACGCTTGCCGGGGTTGGTCTGAGGATGAGTGACCATCTTAACATACCGAGACTCCTCCGTGCCTCGGAAAGCACGTTAAGCCGTTGGTCCCGGCTGTCATTCGTGGATCTTTGACAGTCGTTACGGGTCGTCAGAAGCCCGAAAGTCTGACAACCAGTCTTACCAAGGGGTATCGTATTACCCAGTAACTGGGTTGTGGAGGTCAGATAGGCAATCGCTCCATGTAAAATACGATATTCAGTTGCATCCGGTTAGACTGGAAGCCGACCCCAACATAGTTGGGAAAGGGCTAGGCAGATTGATTTTGGTAGCTAGTTATGCATACCAGGCATCAGTTCCCATAGTAGTAAATCACTCGACACTGTTTCTAACCTCTTGTATTAATTATTTAGTTAAATAGCCATGTCACCGATTGCAGTAATTTATTATACATCTCTTTCGAACACTTTACCTTTTTCAAACACATACCTATGTTAACGTTTACCTGAAGTGGTCTGGTCATTCCAGAAGTGGTCATTCCAGAAATATTGATTTTTTAGATTAACCGTTTTTTTATAAAATATGTACCAATAGGTCGTAAGCATTCCGTCTGTATCGCTCTAACCGAGCACACCTCCTAATTACTGTAAATATTATAATTAAAGTTTATTTTAATCTTCGATCAACAGTTGATCGAAGATTTTAATTGATTAAATGTAATAACCTACCTACTTATATTGGTACGCCGTTAAGGCAAAACATGACTGTGATATAATTTAATTGTAACATCTTGCATGCCATGTGTGTGTATACTCATGTTTTGGACAAATAAATGATCTTTATCTTTAAATCACTGCCGTTTATATTTGACTACTCGTGTGTTAGAACTTGCTACACATTGTACAAATAATTTTAATTACACTATTGGCGTTAGAGCCCTACTTGGGGTTATCTTTGACACTACATAGGCCCAAATGTGTTTTGTTAAGTTCTGTTAGTAGTTAACGCTTTCGCTGTGATAGTGTTTTCTTAGAATATAGAAATAACGCTTTTGTAGTAGATAATACTTGCTTTATTAACACCCAGATTGAACGGTGGATTAAAAGCAAAAATAAAGAAAAGAAAGAAAATACGTTTATTAGCGGTAAACATGACGCAAATAAAGAACACAAACACAAAAAAGAACAAGTTAGGGGAAAATATGCGTCACATCCACGCAAAACGGCCATCGCTCAGCATAATGCTGCGACCCTATGCGATTCAGAGCCACAGCGCTGGTTTTCAGCGACAGCCGGCGTTGACGTTATGTCGTCGACCGTGCAGCATACAATTTAATTAAAAATAAATAAGATATTAAAAAATAAAGTTAATTCTAACGAATCCTACTAATACTCGTATTATAAAAGAGAAAGTTTGTGAGGATGGATGGATGTTTGTTACTCTTTCACGCAAAAACTACTAACTAACTAATTAACTGGATGAAATTTGGCACACAGATAGTTTATAACCTGGATTAACACAAAGAATACTTTTATCTCGATATTCTCACGGGATCGAGACTTATGCGGGTAAAACTGCGGGGCGCAGCTAGTATTATAAATTCGAAAGTGAGTTTGTTTGTTTGTCGCTTTCACGCTAAAACGGCTGTACAGATTTTGACAAAATTTGGCTCATGGGTAGATCATGACTTGGGTTAGGACGTAGCATAATTATTATTCCGACATTCTAACAGGATTTCGACTTATGCGGGTAAAACCGCGGGGTGCAGCAATAAATACAACATATAGACTCCCATATCATTGTGCAAACTAAAATACTAGCCCACCATCGTTTAATCACTTCTGATCGCTACTCCGATTTAAAGCAAAAACGTGGCTCTGATTGGTGAGAACATAATTAGTATGGCTACTAATTGAATTTCTGTTCACTTTAGAGTCTAAATCGTGAAGATATAGATAGCTGGTACAAACTGACCATATATCTTGGGAGAGGAAAAATCGTGAGTTACACAAACGTATAGCGAATAGTTTACTAGGAAATGGTAAATGTTTAGGAAAGCTTAGTGTACCATTACTTAATAGGGCAGTTTAAATTAGTATAGAGATAATTATAGCACGTTTTCTTACAGAAGTTTAATATTGTTTTGCTGTATTAATGTCTTGGATATGCACTTATTTGCTAGTGCCACTAATAGGTACTGTAGTTCTATTTTCTTAATGTAACCTCGGTAAACTTCGTGTTTCGTCAGTTGTCGGATTTTTATCAGTTGCTCTTTGCACTTGGTGCAGACCGGACGCTTTTAATCGACTTGAAAGTATACAGAGTTATCAATACTCTTTTAACTCAATGCAATTTATTACAAAAAATGGGAGGAATGCTGCTAAAATTGCAGGCACGACAGATAGAAAAATAGTTTTACAGCTCTATATAGTTCACACGAAATCAAAACAAAACAACAATGAAGTACTTAGTTCTGAATACAAGTTATTATACACGATAAATCTAATAATTGATGGACAAGGAAATTAGCATTCGTTTGTATTTGGAAATGCGATGATACCCGAGGGACATTAAGAAAATAGAAATAGTGTATTTCCGTGGTTGTGAGATAGAAGATTGCATCTGTGGGACGGTTGCACAATGATGTTTATTATTTTTAGCAATTTAAAAAATGGTTTGTGTTGTAAAAGTGATTGTAGTTAGTTACAAGCTGTTGTGTTTTCACAAGCGGAAACACCGTGAAGAAAGCGGCATGCCTGAGAGATATTTCTCGACGGCATGTGAAGCCAAGTCAGAGGCCCATGAGCGGGCTTAAAACTCTGACACCAGGTTATTCAATAACCACACGAAAAGAACAAGACAAGCGGAAAATCTCAATTTTACTTAAGTACTAGGTGTTGTCCGTCTAAAGGACACGAATTCTTGTATCCGAATGTAAAATATCCCATATTTTAAAGACATAATATTATTTATTTTTATTTGAGAGCCAAATTCCGAATCAATTTAATCGTTATTGTGACTGAGTAGCAACTCTTCGCAAATATCACGTATATGGATAAATATAGATAAGAAGGAAAAAAACAATAAAATAATAACAAAATACCAAATAGAATTATCTGGTAAACATTATTTCTTTTTTCCACGATGTATTCAAGAGATAATGTGTCGTGCAAAATTGGTAGACAGATGTAGGACAAATCCCGTTATATGAGCACAATTATGGTTGTCTTACAGCATTACGTGTCGACTAAGGTTGGACTAGAGAAGTTCCTATTGTCGGTGTTAATTGAATATTACATATTAGGTGTTTTTTATTGTTATTTAATTAATTTGATTGCTAACTTGTACTTATTACTTATAATGATCAATTAACCTTGGTCTATAAAGATTCTTCATGAAGTCTTCTTAGTTTGATCTTGAATATAAGTACCAACTATTGACTGCCGTTTAAAAAAAAAAATGTGCGTAATCTTTTGTATAGAATTATTTTTTTCTACCTGAACAGACAGCTGTGCTACTGGGGAGTTTGTTGCGCCACTTCTTCCCAGCTAAAGCACTAGGAAGTGGTGAAGGGTGGGCGTTTTGGGGGACTGTCTTATGTAATTTTGACGTTCGAAAAATTCTCATTCTCAGCCTAGTTTGAATAAATGACTTTTGAATTTTGTATCCATCGATCATGTATGTAGAGAAATAGAAAACACCAAATCAATTTCCTAAAACAATTAGAACTTGCAATTATTATTTTAATATTATCGATTGCAGCTAGTCAATTGTCATGCATCTGTCAATAAAGTTATAACATTGGTAAGATTAATGGCCAAAAATAATAACATGAATATTGACCAAGTTGCACAATAAAATCACCAATTATTTAGAGGTCACACTTTCAAAAAGTTCTTACTGAAACTAAAAATCTACTTAAAAATCCTCCATGAAGCCGATTAGCCTCTCGCACTTTTATTACTTATCGCGTTTTAATATCCAAACTTATCTTTACCGATAATGAAAATTTTAATGACCCATAAAAACTAATGACGACAAACCCATAAGTAACATTTAACAACAATAGGAAAAGAACTCCCACCTCGTTCAATTTTACGATGCCTCTCAAATGAAACAAACGCCGACTACTTAAGTCTGAAATATCTTCGAAACAATCATGCAGGCAACGAAGTAGCTAAACAATTCCCTGAAGAAAATTATGATATATGAATAGGGATGCACTGGGTAACATACGTACATCGACATCACTGGGGACTGCACTAACCGCAGTACAATTCATATTGCATGTCCAGTACCATCGCCCACAGAGAACCGGCGAGTACGACGGATCCGAATACTTTTATACTTCAGAACCGAGAGTCTTATAAACCAAATTGACTGCAAAGGAAATTGGAATTTAGCATGTTGAAGAAACAGTGCACTTTTGGTTGTCAATGGTCAGCTATAAGCTCTTAGTGCAGGTGAAATGCAGCCCTAGACAGAGTAATAGAAAAATATAAAACAATTGCATAAACATCAACAAACGGACAGACATACCACTACTCCTTACCGAGTCAGAGCTCAGAGGTGATCTCTGGTAACTAAACAATGGCTTATAATATACGAGGGAACGAATCAAGGAGGATGCTATTAAAAACTTGCTATAGCGAAGTTTATGAAGAAAGGTTTATGAGACAATTTTTACGTAACTCATTTTAGACAGATCGTTACGGAGTCTGTGTATTTTAGAAAAGGGAGACCTTTATTTATCAGAACTTTGTCATAGAAAGAATAGAAACAGAAAATAGTTTATTGTCCAGGTAATACAGTAAGCAGATTTACAGGTTAACACCAAGTTTAGACGACATGAGTAGCTAAAAATATTACCTATAGCTAGGTTATAAAATATTATGAGCCCCAAATTAAACAGTTAGTCTGTATCTTGGGGTACGAATTCCAGAGTGGAGACTAGAGAGGTGATTTCAGGTGTTGTATGGTATATTTGGTGTGTTTGTGTACATGTGATGTGAGTGTGGTGTGTGAATGTGGTGTGTGTGAGTGTGGTGTTTGTGTGTGTATGTGTGCCTATTTAGTCCCATTGTGTATCGTTTGAAAAATTAATCTAGATACCCTGACCTGACACTGATGTCAGGTCAGGGTATCTAGATTAATTTTTCCGAGTCATCATAACCAGAATTTTGCAACATTTATATATTTTTTTAAACCGAATGAGGTAGTATTTTTGATATCACAGAATTTACGGACTTTATTGTACGTATTAATGAGAGAGTAAGCTGGAAAGCCTCTAGCTAGCAATGAGGTGTTGTCAGGTGTAAGGATTCTATAGTTTCTTTTACTTATGATTGATGTGACTTCGGGTCTGTTTTTAATTGTTTTATGAGTTTTGGTGCAGGCAGAAAGAATGAAAAGCAGGCATGGACATCTCTCTTTTATCATTTGAATCTGCAAATGGTAATATTTCAGACTCGCAGGAAAGGTATATCATCAGATAATAAATTTGACGTGTGTAACCGGTATATGATTTGAACTCTAGCTGTGCGAATTGAGACATCGCAAGATAACCATCTTGTAAATACTTCGGGTTCACACCGGTTTGATGGGACTGGCTTTACAACCAACCTGCTTCTGAGTTGGGTGATAGATCTACACTATTTGGTTGAGAGTATTTGGCACTGAGCCTACAGTTTTCTGTTATTTTTCAAATGGAGCTCCATCGTTAAAGTCTAATGTGTGTGTTAATGTCCAAATGTCTAAAATTAATTAATTTTGAACATGCTTATAGTGGACTTCAATTATTGACGTTAATTTAGTTGATAAAAAGTTACAATAAACTACCTAAACACATAATGGAAATTAAAAATATAGATCTATTTAAAACCAAAACACACGAATTTTTAGTTGCGAAATGTTATTATCATATTAATGACTATCTAAATGAAAGATGGTACATCTTATTTACTATGTTAGGAAAATTATTAGTTATTTATTATTTTGAACTTAATTAACTTTAATTTTTATATTATATTATTATTTAATTTAGTTATTATTGATTTATTTTAAATTATTTTTAGAATTGTGATTTATTGAATTTAGTTGACATTATTGATAGTTTAAAATTTTATTACACTATTTGCATACCCATGTAATGGTAAAATATGGAGAACTTTAATATAAGGAAAAATATCTATGTACTTATCTCTTACCCATGTTTGCAAATTAATAAATTATTTATGAAAAAAACTTCTAAAATGTAGATTACGTATGTTTTGGTTTTGATTCTGCATACAGACTTTGAATCAAAACCAGTTCTCTCTTTTCTTAAGTTATTACAACTTTATATGTACTTCCTATACGAGTAAAACTTTTACATAGGAAGTTAGCGTCCAATCTTATAGCAGAACGTAATTTACGTATAATGAGCCACAACATAAATTCACTTCATTAGGCGTTTCGCTGCACAAAGGCACCGTGTTTACTGTTTACACGCGCTGCTAACGCAAACTAACGCGTTTACGGTTTTAGGTTTACTGAGAGCGTGAACTCTGTTGTCTATCATAGTGGGTTACCATTTATATGACGTCATCATCGTCATCATTTTAGCCGAAAGACGTCCACAGCTGGACATAGGCCGCCCCCGAGCGTCGCCACATTGACCGGCCCTCAATCAGGTTTTAAGCTTGATTTACATGGTGCGATATACCTAATTGCTTGTGGCATATACACCGTCTAAACACTGTTCTTCTTCTTTCGTATTATTTTTTAACATTCTGGTCGCTACGAGACCTATAAGATCTCGTACGTTTTCATTGGTCAAAATACTACTTTTACTTGTCTTGTATTAACCTTGTATCATATAGCTTCAAGTAAGTACTAGACATACATTTGAAATAGTACTTGCATACACCTACTGTATTGCATCCGATATAATTTATAACAACATTACAGATCCTCCTATTCCGTGTGGGCGTTATAAATCCAATGACAATCAATAACCTATTGGATAGTGAAAGTCTCATATCAATTGAATTACTAATAACCGGTACTATTAATACCTTGCCGATAGACCATGCCAAGCCATAACCTTACCATAGATAATCTAATGAAATTATGTAATTATGCTTATATTATAAACTCTTTATAATATACCTATGTGTTAAAATTAATTAAAAGAATGCATAGACAGAGCGTCTCAAATTTATTCTTAAAGGAATGAATAAGGAAGATCCTCCGACAAGACGGGTGTTGTCTGGTGCAACTGCCCGACGATTGATGTCGGGATGTTATATATATGCTGATTGCCCTGTAAACACTGCTTGCACGATGCAGGATTTTGCGTGACGTCAGTGTGAAGCGTAATTCAAATTAGGCGTTGTAGATGCCGCCGCCACATCATAAAAAAGTGGTACTCCGAGAGCGCCGACAGAAGTGAAAACTTGAACAAGATCGCCTTGGTGGAAGAAAAATACTTGTATAGAACATTGGTCTGTAACCTTATCTAAATAAAGAGCACAATCGCGTTTGCAAAAATGAGGTGTCGTTACAGTGTCAGTGTCAAATGTCCAACGCGCCTAAAGAAGTTTTCACTTCAAATATGCGCTGATAGAGCATACTTTTTTTTTAAAGAATAAACTTCCTCTAAAAGCTGGTGCCCGACATGAAAGAAAACGAGCCAAAGAAAAAATAAAAATATATTTTTCTACGGAGTGTTTCAAGAGTTCTTCAATTAATTTATGAATTTGGAAAACTCTGACAACATTTTATTCTAAAGACTTTTCAGCTCGTGGGTTCATGTCATAGCGTAGTCGACTTATTCCAATTGTGCTCCTGCAGGTAAAATTACATGCACAAGAAGAAGGCACAGGAAGAAGAAGGCGTGGGTTTGTGCATGTAAGGTAAAATTACATGCACAAACCCACACCTTCTTCCGATGGGGATAAGCAGAAACTACAGAACGCCTACTATAACGCTCCTTACTTATTTATTTAGCTTCGTTTACGTTCACACATCTGGTCATACACGCACGCCGGTTTCAAATACTACGCACCTGACCTTTCTGAAGAACATCATCAAATAGGTCACTACATGTCCTCTTCCCACTACATGTCGTCTCAGTGATGCTACTCACATATGCCTTGTGAATACCTTTTATTAGCCGCCTTTCATTCACCTTCTCAAAATGATCAAAACATCTAAGCATACCTACTCTTTTCAATTTTTGTCAATACATCTTCTTTTAAACCGCACCGTTGCCTTATCATAGCAAACAAGGCTCTGATTGACGCTATACTACCATTCGTATTTATTTATTTAATACTTCATGCACACAAATGAACAGAGGCGGACTTAATGCCAAAGGCATTTTCTACCAGTCAACCTTTGGGTGATGCAGAGACAAACAGTGGTAGGTGCAATAGCGAGAATTGAAGAATAAATAATTAATTAACGATAAAGATGTACATAAATATATACTCCAAATTATATCTAAATATAAACAAAAATAAATACACATAAAATACTCAAACAAATAAGACAAACAATGGGAAAACATCACCGTTGTGATGATACTGCCAGCTTCTTGCGGATGTGATCGCGAACTTTAACTTTAAAAGATAATCGGTTGGTCGCCATCCTAATTTCCTGGGGGAGCGCATTCCACAGAGAGATAGACTGAATGAAGAAGGAAGAGTGAATGAAGTCTGTGCGGTGGGTGGGACATTGAAGAAGACGATTGTGAGATGAACGTAGATTTCCATTATGGTTGGTGCAAATGTACTGAAAGTGTGGGGCTAGATAACTAGGGGAAGAGGGAGAGTCAAGAAATGAAAACAAGGTGGTCAGCGCCCTTTGTTCATTGCGCTGGCTTATGGGCAACCACTTTAGAAGCGACCGATGAGCAGAGACATGATCATATTTACGCAGATTGAAAACGAATCGAATGCAGTTATTGAGAAGATGGTCCAGTTTTGTCGAAGAGATCTGCATTCAGGTCATAGTAGCACACATCACCATAATCGATGAAAGGGAAAATTAAGGACTACGTATCGATTCGTTTTTCGATAAACGAACTCAAACTCAAACTCAAAGCATTTATTTCAAATAAACCAATTACAGGCACTTTTGAATTGTCAAGGGGTCGGTCAGTCAGAAAGATGAAGCTAGTTGCCCATTCCAAAGCGTAGTAGGTACCTATGGAGAAGAACGGGCAAGAAACTCCACGGACACTCTTTTAAATCAGAATATGGTTACAAAATATTGGTTACATCATTCATGTTGAAGTTATACATGTGAGAACGATGCAGAACGTTAAAAGCGTCCGTAATAGAAAATAAAACAAATAATACAATTCAAAAATTAAATTAAAATAAGCCATGGCAGCTAAGAGATGACCAGTCCCTACTGACAGCGCCCGTTCACGAACATGACGCATGGATTAGCACCTTTCAGCTCAACCATTTTGAAGGGAGCTAAATGATCCAACACACACGCCACCGTCAGCGAGACATTAGAGTGAACCGAACGAACTTAACTTACTGAACCCGTTGTCCAGTACCCCTATATTATTCTTACGATCAACACTACCACTATAAATTACAAGGAAACAACAGCAGTACAACACAACAAGCTACTGTTGTCGGTTGCTGGTCGGGTTGCTGACTCGTCGCGTGACTTTTCACATTTGTAAACGACTGCAACTAGTTGCTAAGATAACAAGACCTCGGACTGCCTATGAGGCCATGATACTTCGCCAAGATTGTCCCGACTTAATTTAGATTTACTTAGAATAATTTGTATTCAATTTATTGGTAGTATTTGGAATCTTAAGTGACGATTTGTTTTATGTAATGGTGTTTTTTAAAGATATGTGTGAAGATATCTTGTGAGGAATTAATGTTGGGGGCTTATCGGTGTTTGGAATCGCTACTGGCTGTTCGGTTATTTAAAAGTGATTGGGAATTGTTTATGCTCTTCATTTGTTATTTATGCATTGACAATTAACGATTGAAATACCTCAAAGAATTACCGGTTGTAATTAAAAATATATTCTATTGCATTCACGCGCTTTTTCGTTCGTGTATAGAAAAGGCCATGCCCTTTTTAGGGTTCTATACGTCCGAATGAAAAACGGAACCCTTACAGGATCACTTGTCTCTCGGTCTGTCGGTCCGTCTGTCACAGCCAATTTGCTCCGAATCTAATGGGCCGATTAAGTTGAAATTTGGTACGGATATGTGTTTCTGTGACCCAAACACGGATATGTAACTTAAATAAATGAATTTTGAATATGGGGTCACTTTTGGGGGCAAAAAAGAAAATTTAAATAAAAAAAAAAACAAATTGTACCGTGTGACATATCCAATGAAAGGGCTTGCTGTGAGGGTCACAATTTTTTTTGTTAATAATTTAACAGCTAATAATTGTATGGTTATTTAAGAAAACATATGAAAATTTACCATTCTCTCCTCTTTATCTCCGAAACTACTGACCCTAAAATAAAATAAAAAATACAGAACTTAGTTCTATACTTATAGATTACCTACAGGAAAACTTATAAGATACCTACCTATCTATGGTTTTAAAAAACATAGCAAATCTCTCTATATTGTGCGTACAAAATGTTTGGGAGAACATGTTTTTCAACTACAATATTAAGTTTGTTCGTGGAATAAATTCATCCCAACTACGGAATCCTTCATTGTGCGTGGTCCGAGACGCACTTAGCCGGTTTTTATGGCCATATCCTCTAAAAGATGATTCAAATAATATACCTCGTAGGTCCGGTCCCTCTGCTAAGAACTTTTGCACCAATTCAATTCTACCAAGCATGTGCTTTGACATTACAAAATATACTTTAAGCCCCCCTTATACAGTATTATTCAAGTTGATGGGTACTTTTGTAAGTGACAACATAATCGTACGAAATATTGTTATGGATGTAACTGCATACATACCTATTCTATTGTAATCTTTATTTTATGTAATGTCTGTAACATAAGACTCATTCACGTAAGACCCTTCGGAATTGAGCTCATCCCGAAAAAAATAACATACGTTACGTTTAATTCTGTCATTACCAAACCCGATTTATTAGACATCGATTGCATTTTTACAGTCGCCATACATCTTACAATAATATCTCATCATATTAAAATTCCGATGCAATGTCAATGCTATTACAAACGTCGGTTCAGAGACCTCTCATAAACCTGCATATTTTATCTTTTAAACATAACAGAACCGATTATATGCTACGTCCGACATTATTGATCTGTTGCGTTCATCGGCTGGTTGCATCAGAGAGACTCGTCACCGCATGTTAAACCGCAAATTGAGATATTGGTATAACCGGTCAACCACGCGCAGCTCATACATTTAAAATATTCAGATGAACCTTGCCTCAGGAATTCCTCAAGGAATCATTATTCCTTTCGAATTTAATATATCCTATATTATTAAACGAGCAATATTTGTATATACCTATATATATTTGTAATCACGTTCTCGAAAACGGCTCTAGCGATTTCGATGAAAGTTGCATTTTTGGGGGCGAAAAATCTAGTTCTTTTCTGAAAATAATTGTTTTTTCCGTATTTTCACCCGAGCAGAGCTCAGTCGCCCAAAGTTTAGAACAAGATGGCTACCTTGGATAATGACATGGCAGCATGGAATTAGTAAGTACCTACTATCATGGCAGCATGGAATTAGTAAGTACCTACTGTCATGGCAGCATGGAATTAGTATGTACTATACATGGAATTAGTATGAACTTTCGTATACTATTAAATGAGCATTCTCTATTTTCACCAGAGCAGAGCTCGGTCGCCCAGGTAGGTACTTTATTACAATACGAGACTGTTACCCCTCGAAACATCCACATCTATTTTACGTCGTAATGACATTGTAATACGTCCCATAAATTTTGAAGACGGGTAATACACACCACTATAAATATTACTCTAAAGTGGTGATTTACCCGATTCGACTGACGACGGTGAGACGAGAGGGAGGTAAAAGCTCATTTTACTTCACTCTAAATTGTTACTAAGTTGTCTTAAAAGCGTTGAAACGGTACTCTAAACTTCCCAGTAAAGGTCGTTGACAAAGTTTTTTATGTTATTTAGATTCTGGTTTTTGATAAACCAGGAACTGGAGTTTATGTAGAAATTGATACGGGAAAACAATATGTTCACGACGTTGCTGGTCCCGATAATAATAATTTAATGGATCATTATTTCGAAGTAACTGTTCGTGTGCAAACAGAATAAGGAAGGATTTGTTGTGTTTTAATGTGTATCATATAATGCGACCGCTTATGGCTAAGCCAGTGAATTTGTATGAAGTTCATGTTTGTGCAGTAAACTTAGACAGCTAAAATAAATCCTTTATAGGGGACCGCTGATTTGTTATTAGATAAAAATGTTTCGTAAGATGCCGCTTGCAAAACCTGTAATAAAAGCGCCGACAATGTTGTCTAGACTTTTTTATTCTAAGTTATTTAGGATTGTTCGTAAGTGGGATGTTTTTAATCGGACCGGTGTCGGTGGTAAAGTGACGGAGAATGCTTGAAGATATCTGGTTGACGTTGATGTGTTCCAGAGTTGCGTAGGTGGGCCAGTCCCATTCCACAAGGTCAATGCTTTGGTACCCTTCGGCAGTCCGTCGAAGGCGTCAAATGTAACGGATTATCGTCAGGTGGACTGACAGCTTATTTACTTTTTCATTTGATACCAGGCAATCATGGATGGGTTTAATTTGGTAGAAAGTTGGGTAAAAGTGTATTTTATGTAATTTTTTGTAATGTACGTTTAGTTTGTCTTCTGGAGCTCGTGGCTAAGTACCTACTTACAGCCGCATGGGTCGATCCATCATGTTAAGCTACGCTTGCCGGGGTTGGTCCATGGATGGGTAACTATTTCTACATTCCGATACTCCTCCGTGCCTCGGAAAACACGTTAAGCTGTTGGTCCCTGCTGTTATTCGTGGATCTTTGACAGTCGTTACGGGTCGTCAGAAGCCCGAAAGTCTAACAACCAGTCTTACTAAGGGGTATCGTATTGCCTAGTTACTGGGTTATAGAGGTCAGATAGACAGTCGCTCCATGTAAAATACTGGTATTCAGCTGCGTCTGGTAAGACTAGAAGCCAACCCTAACATGGTTGGGAAAAGGCTAGGCAAATTGTACGTTTAGTTTGTGCAGAATAAACAAATTTTCTGTCTTCATTTTTTTCTTTAAAGTTGAGTTGATTCTTCATCAACTAGTCTTTTCCCAATTGGATTTGGTTTAAGAAGAGCTCTTAATAACAAAAACAAAACATTAAAGACGACAATCATTAACACTGCCCTGCATTCAATATCATCCTGCCCGGATATTTCACAATAAATATCCAAAAGCAAAACACTTAAATCAAAGGAACTCCCAAAAAAATACAGCAAAAGGAAATTGAAAGCAATCAAGAAAATATCATCGTCGTACTATTTGCCGCTACTCAGTCTGATTCGACGGAACCATTTGAGTAAGGAGTGAGAAGTATGGCATTCCGAGGGCGTATCGTTTGACCTATCTTAATGGATCCCACTTCGCTTTAGGCACCAAAAAACTCAAGGATAAGGAACGAAATGAACGTCCAGCGATACAGCGCTTCATTCTTAGTTGAGATATTTTTTGTGCTCTGATTTAATTTGTTTGGAAGATTTGGTGTAAAAAAAGGTTGAACGTGATGGTTCGTTTATAAATTAGTTTGTGGTGTTTATCGTTGCTGTAAAATGATCTGATGGAAATCTATAAGCTGTTACGTCATCAAATCATCGGAAACAACTTAAAAAATAACCTATTCAAGTTTTAAAACGACATTAATAACATGCTCAACTAAGTTGCGACATTTTTTCCAAGAACTTAAAAATGATTCAAGATATTGTGAATACAAAAAAGCGTCAAAAGCGCTACGAAACTTCTTTAAGGATCCTTACAAGGATGCTCACCATTAAAAAGTAATAAAATCCAATTTCAAAAAACCTTTCGAGAAAAAAAAAGAACAGCTTGTATAGTCGTAAATTTGTGTATAGGGTTGGCCTAGAAGCGCATATCGGTTTATGGCTGGACCTCAGTGAGTCCTCGCGATAAATCCATGGTATCGTGAGTCCGTGGATAGCCAATCGCCGTCGTAGTAATAAAGGTTAGAACTAGCTTTATTCATTTGTGAAGTCGCGTGGGAACCCTTTATTTGTAGTATAGACAAGGACGATTGGTGTGTTCGACGCTAAATAGAAAATGGCGATTGGATCGGGCGTATATTATTACGCGTGTTTAGTCCTTATAAAATTTGACCTTGATTTTGACTTTAAATGGGGACACGTAGTAGTATAATGACCTGCATACTAGTAGTAATTTGTAATGATATGCAATTAATTATATTGCTATAATGGTTATTTCTGAATAGGTTCAATGATTAGTGGTACATGATGTAAATGTGACATTATATTCAAATATTTGAGGGACCCTTTGTGTGGCAGGGACATTGACTCAAAAACTGTTACAATGGTTTCAGTATATGATTCTGAACTTCTGAAAATTTTCGTCGTTTATTTAAAAATAAATCTGTTGTTCCATACATTCTTATCGCGTAGGTATTGAACTTTTCTATGAAACAGCAGATTTTTTTGTTAATAACCGACGAAAATTTTCAAAGCAGCGTGTTTCAAAATCATGTACTGAATCAGCGTGTTTCAAATTCTAATGATTCGGCTTAACCTGTAACTGGAGTAAATTAGAGAGTAGGTATATCAAAATTTGCAGGAAGATGAATCTTCCAACTACAAAGTAACAAAATTCCATGAACAGTGAAAAACCACTTGCGCACAAAGATGAAATCGGCGCGGTTGCTGCAAAGTACAAGGCTATTTGCCACTTCAGAGCGACAATAAAACGCCATGTTTTTTATGTGAAAAAGTCAGTTGTCGACAATTCCGCGTAATTACCATGAGTCAGGGAGCAGTGGTAGCCCAGTGGTAACGGCCGCGACTTACAAGTTGTAGGTCGTAGGTTTGAACTCAGGCAGGCGCTTTACTTTGTGTAAATTATTTCATCACCACTGCTCTCAAAACGGTGAAGGAAAACATCGAAGAAACTGACATGTCCTAGAACCAAAAATTCGAATACATGTGACATCTACCACCCCCCCTTGGCCCGCGTGGTGGATTATGGCTCACTCCCTCTCACCGAGAGGAGGCCTGTGTCCCAGCAGTGGGAACAATACAGGCTGATTATGATGACAATTAGGTTAATTGAGATAGTTGATATTTGTAATAAACAGATATGACTTTATAACTATAAATATACTTAATTACTGGTGTAGCGTAGACTCCTGAACTGGTTTTTGTCATGCATCAACCATTGTTAGACCAATTTATTCCAGTTGTTTCGGTTTAGGGCTGATGTGGCACCGACCATTGCTTGTTGGTTCTATCCAGCTCATCACACCATCTTCCACGTGGTCTGCAGCGGCTCTTTCCAGCTATTTCAGGGCAATAAGCACTACCTGGATAGTGCTTATTTTGGCCTACAGCTCCGACGGGGAATCACCCTGCATCTCACCTGATTTTAAGTGATGATCAGGCCGAACGTGGAAGCGAGCTTCACACGGAATCCTCAACCACAGAGGAACTGGCTATCTTACCTCTAACTTCAGAAACACAACAATGCTGTTAATATTGTTGTTATGGCGACAGACTTAGATAAGCCTACCTACATATTACAGTCAACGTACTTTTTAATACCAAAAACCTTACAGTATGATACTAATAATAACCTGTACTGGTATTGACCCCAATAAGGTTTCTACGACATGGAAAAAAGTAACCCATAATTTTTTTTTTTTAGTAGACAAAAACATGGGTACAAAAATCCCGATATTTAGTGATAAAGCTCGCCCCTGTCAATTTGCCGTGATACACAAATTGTAGCTGTAAATAACAGACCTATTAAGCGTGACGATTGTATTACATCGTTAATTACAACTATAAAAACAATCAATAAAACGAAATAGCTTCTTCGCAATTATCAATGTTGATTATCTGCAATAATCATGCAATGATCAATAAATGAGCATGAGGTCCTGGGTTCGATTCCCGGGTCGGGCAAAGTGTTATTGGGTTTTTCTATCTAAAATTTCTCAGTAGCAGCTCGGAGTCTGGATTTGTGCCCGGTTGATGGCAAATAGGCTCGCCCCCTATTACATGGGACTTAAACATAACTGGCGAAATGTGGGTGTACCTGCTACAGGGACACCTCTGCCCAATCCTCCGGGGAAACAAGGCGTGATGTTATGTGATGTTATGTTTATAATCAATAAAAATTATTTAACCCTTGGTATGCCGAAACGTAGATATACACGAGACACAATGGTTTTTTAATTGTGTCTGTAATTACGGCATTCGAGAGGTTAAATAGCAATATTGACACTAAATCCAATTATTTTATTAGGTCTTTATTTTGATGTTACTTCATTGCAGTGCATAATAAGACTAGCTGCGCCCCACGGTTTTACCCGCATCAGTCTCGATCTCGTGGGAACATTGGGATAAAAAGTATTCTATGTCCTAGCCCAAGTCATTTTCTACCCATGTGCCAAATTTCATCCAAATCCGTTCAGCCGTTTTAGCGTGAAAGCGTAACAAACAAACTAACTATCGCATTAATAATATTAGTTAGGATTAACAATCTTATTAACTTATTAGATATCCGTTAACTTTTTGAAACTTGATAAATTTATTTTCGTTTTCCTGGATTACTGCCTTTTGGACTAATTTCTTCTGAATAGTTTCGGAAATCAATCATCCAATTCGTCGCCAACACTGCAAAGGGGCGAACCTCATACAAACGGTCAAAAATTAGTTTAGTATACAAAAATGCTCCATTTGTCGAGCTCTATGTCGTCACAAAAGGGTGAAGCTATAAGACTAATAGAAACGAAAAAAGATTGACGGCGTATCTTAAAATCAGTTGTAGGGATTTTTTTTTTTGTTCTAAATTATACCTATATATTTTCTTAAATATCATCAAAATAAGCGCATCATCGGGAGAAAAAAAACGTTTTTTGCCTCTCCTGTAAAATTTTCTTATTTGAGGTTCACCCCTTTGCGGTGTTGGTAACGAATTATAGAAACAAAACCAGCTTTTAAAATCCATGATAAACACCACAACTATCCATAACTATATGCTATAATACCTACATACTAATTTCACAACCGTCAGTTACAGTAACACGTATCTGTAACATGTAATGTAACGTTTGACACTGCACTTACACGCTTTCGTTCACCGTAATCAAGTATCACCGTGCAGTCACTGAGTTTATGCGTGGGCACACGCCTTTCTATCAACGCTATGGGATCGGGCACATGATTGAAATTTAGTCAAAGTTACACCCTGTATATGGATATACGCGCTCGTAAATTTTCGGGAATGCTCGGCTGATTTGATTTGATTGATCTTATTGGTCACCGTGGCACGTTTGGAATTTTGGTGGGTTTGTCGTTGGTAGTTGATTGGTGACTTACCTGTTACTGTCCTATTTTATAATCATTACTTTTAACAGTGAATAACTTTTGAATCTGGCGAAATTCGGGTACAGGCATAAAGTTAAGATCAAATGCAGTGTTATAATTGCAATTAATTATTAATAGTCTAGGGAACTAGTTAGCCACTAGGGAAGGAGTGGGCCGTAATCCACCACGCGGGCCCAGTGTGGGTTGGTAGATGTCACATGTCTTCGAATTTTCGGTTCTAGGAAATGCATGTTCTAGGATTTCCATACAGTAATATTGGCAAATTAATCAAAACAGCGAAATATTTGACATCGAATTGCGACGTTGCCCACTTTCCGAATAAACGCTCTTAACACATGGTGACACAAAGTGTTTTAAGGTGACATATTTTTTGTTTACTCTTTTTCTTTGTCTAAAGAACGTCATTTACAGAGCAATTTGTTGCAAAATCTATCCATAATAATCCCCGACTTACATACATAATCACTGACGTCTAAATCACGATTTAATCAAAAATCTGGGCCACAATAGCGACATAACAAAACAGTTAATTCGATGTGTCGATCGTTTTAACTGTAGATCATTTCTTACTGACAGTCCAACGAGTGCTTGACATAGATTTTTTTCACTTACAACGCTTTTGAAGAGTGAAATAATCGATTGTGAAGAGTTACGTATATTACGTAATTTTTCCGGAAACTGAAGAATTGTGTAATCGTATTTAACGTTGTTTTTTTTTTGTTGTAGATTGTGAAATATTATTCTTAATAGTTTGCTGGCTGTGACTGCAATTTGCCTCATCGTCATCATTATTATTCGGCTATTAAATGGCTTTTTCAGTTCATTTCATTTTATGTATTTTGTCAATGTTTCTGTAAAGTGATTGCAATGCGTCTGAGGAGTTCGTGGCTAAGTAATAACTGCCGCACAGGTCGAGGTACGCTTGCCGGGGTTGGTCCGTGGATGGGTGACCATCTTTACATACCGAGACTCCTCCGTACTTCGGAAAGCACGTTAAGCCGTTGGTCCCGGATGTTATTCGTGGATCTTTGGCAGTCGTTACGAGTCGTCAGAAGCCCGAAAGTCTGACACCAGTCTTACCAAGGGGTATCGTATTACCCAGTTACTGGGTAGTGGAGGTCAGATAGACAGTTGCTCTATGTAAAATACTGGTATTCAGCTGCATCCGGTTAGACTGGACGCTGATCCCTGGGAAAAAGCTGGACAGATTGATTGTCAATGTTTCTGTAACCACCGAACTTACCAAGCGAATTGATGCCCTTTGTAAGAGATGGTAATTAGCAAATCTAGGATGGTGCTGCTGTTTACCCTCCCAAAATAATTTCCTTGTGTATAGACTTTCCTTCTTTTGATCCTTTACCAATAAACAGAAACACCTTTATATCCAGAACAAATTTTACAATACACATTTTTTATCTCACGTTATAACCTAATTAATTCAAATTAATACTGCCACAAGCTCTAAAAAAAAAAAGCAATGGCACTCCAGAAGTGCCGACAGAAGTGAAAACTTGAACAATTTTACCGTGCAAGAAATACTTTTCTTTTTGAAGTCGGTAAAAAAAAGGAAATGTCAATCAAGTCGTTGTCATGTTTGGAATGTCATTAATCCGAAAGAAAATGTATCGTGCGTTGATATCTTTTTAATGGTCAAATGCTAGTGTCGGTAACAGTGTCGCGAAATCAATTGTTTAGACCCATCTCAAAAATGCCCAACGCGCCTAAAGAAGTTTTCATTTAAAAAACAAACTTTTCCATTTACTAGGTATATCAGAGGATTTTGTGTGCCTAGATACATTTTTTATCCATGTTCCGCAAAAAGCACTCGCTCCGTTTGATTGATATCATTTATTATTTCGTTTGAGAAATGACAGACATCAATAATCGACATTTTAATCCTTGCTGTACCCACGCGAACCATTACCATATAAAAAGTGCAAAGTGTCGTTAGTAGATAAGTGAAAGATTAAGTTGTATATGTGTTATTTATCTACTTTAGATGTAAATAGATGTATTGCGTGTGTGCTTATCTGAGATTGCCACCAGTTACATTATAGAAGAAGTTTTAATAATACCTACTAGTGGCAATAAATCTTCTCATGAATAACTTTTAAGAGGATTTATCCTAAAAGTTGGCAACGTCGTAAATAGCTGTCAAATATTTACCTGTTTTCATTAATTTGGCAATATTACTGTATGGAATTAAGAGATGTGGCTAACTAGGGAACTAAAATATTGATTATGAAATGTAATAATTAATATTTTTACACCGAATATTTAGTTTTAGATGTAAAAAAAGTATTTTGAAACTTTCCAAATGCCTTTTTTTACACCTAAAACGGTTACGACATCAAATTCAATGTTATAATTGCAGTTCATTATTAATATTCTAGTTCGCTAGTAAGCCACATTTCTTATTTCCATACAGTAATATTGCAAAATTAATCAAAACAGCGAAATATTTGACGTCTATTTGCGATGTTGCTCACTTTCAGAATAAACGCTCTTAAGAAGGATGCAATTTAATGACATATTTATCTTCACCATATGATCCAGAATCATTTCTGGCAGAAATGGTCAAAGCATCTGTGCTATGACCTTTCTGCCAGAAATCGTTATAGGTAGGTACTTACTTACCTTAGATAATAATCTTCTTCTTTTCCTGTGGTTAGTGACTAACCTGGTGTCAGAGTTATAAACCCGCCCATGGGCCTCTGACTTGGATTCACCAGCCGTCGAGAAATATCTCTCAGGCATGCTGGATGAGATAGTAATATCATACTGTGCTCAGTCGATGACCCTTCTATTTGGCACTCCAAAGGCCATTTCCAATTTCGTAATAACTGTTAAGATAAAATAAATAATAAGATATTTTATTGAGAGCCTGTATGTTAACTGTTAATTGAAATTATTCTTCATTTTAATGTTATTAAGTATTATTTTTAATTGATGAATTCAGCAGAATAAAATACCATCGTTCCTCTATGCAATCTCCGATCTGTGGTTAAGGCGCATACGTCCCATCGGCCCGTCTCAAGTCGTTGGCATGTAATTATAATCTGGTCGTTTAATATATGTGATAAAGTATACATTTTACGATTCTATCGGCGCGCGGGCGTCGTACATCGAAGTGATGATGGACCTTTTAGACGGGACATGGTAAGTTTTAGTTTGAGTTAGAAGCGAACGCGGTTTCCTACCTATAGGTACCTATCTACTTAATAAAATGCTTAAGGCGCGGTTAGAAGCAAATCTTTAGGTATTGAAGGAGGTAAAGCGACAGTAGTGCATCGCGGTGTACAAATATGTTTGAAAATGGCGATGTTATAGTGATTTTTATTGAATCTCGTGTCCGCCAATAATATGACAGATATTTCACAGTTTTAATTAAATTTATAAAAAAAAAATACACCAATGAGTAACAACATTTTTACATATTTCTTTAGTTGATAAATTTTCCTTCTTTATAACTATAAAGAAGGAAAATTTATAGTTGTCGCTCAAAATATTGAGCATTTCGAGACAAAAAAGTTTTTTTCGTGAGATCATTTCTGTAAAATGTCTTTGTAAAAGTCTTTTTTTATACACTTGAGTAAACACAATTTTTTTGGGCTTCTTATATGTAGCAATACGGCTAACTGTGTGACGAAAAAGTGGACGTTTTACGATGTCCCTGCATGGGCAGCGCCTTAAATTCACTGACTGACAATGCACAACCACTGGGTCTAGAAGCATGAAATTTTGCACAAGATTTCCTTATTTTACATAATTGAACACCTAAAGGAGTTCAATGGGAGATGAAAGTTCGTAATTTTTTCTCCGATGAGAAATTCCATCGGGCACACTGCTTGTTTACTTTAGAGAATCTTGATTGATTCACAAAATAACATTAAAACTTTGCGAAAACAGGGCGAAGCTACACACGTTTATCGCAAGCTTCACACGTGTTTGCACGTCATTAAGCCAGTATGTAAGCTTATCCCTCAAGAAACAAGACCATGCAAAAAACAGTGGCACTCCAGGAGTGCCGACATAAGTGAAAACTTGAACAAGATCGCCTTGGTGGAAGAAAAATACTTGTATAGAACATTGGTCCGTAACCTAATCTAAATAAAGAGCACAATCGCATTTAAAAAAAAAAATTGGTTGTCTGTTATGTCGGTTTACGGACGATAATTTTACATAATAACGTCACAAGCCGAACGCTTAGGCCGATTGTGCCTCTCTATTGCTTGTTCCGCGCTCTCGCTGGCACGCTCAGCTCAGGCGGAACGTGACACTTTTCCATGCGTGCAGCCGGCGTTCATCAATTTATAGGACGTTATCAGGTAAAAAAAAATACTACCAAAACCTGTCAAGTAAAAATACTTGCATAGAACATTGATCAGTAACTTAAATAACCGTAATAACTTTAATTTCGGAAGTCGGTCGGTGGAAGTCTTTGGTTTAGAATTTTCGTTTTTTGCCACCGATTTCCGAAATTAAAGTTATTTTTCGCTTTGTAGTGTTTTTTTTGGAAATCGGTTGATTTTTTTGTAAAAAGTTTTTATTTTTCAGTTTTTGGTTGTGGTATCTACCCCACGCAAATTCGAATATCACTACCTGCTATGTAAATAACCGTGACAGGAACTTAACATATCATCCATGTATTAAGTGGGAAAAAATACGTATTATTGAACACAACTCAAAAACCATCCAAGCAAAATTTATAAAATTTATATGGGACCATTTTGAAAGCATACCCTTTCAAATAAAAGAATTTTCAAAATCGGTCCATAATTGATGGAGAAATCGGCGGACATACATTAAAAAAAAAACTAACATACGCTACGAACATAATATAACCTCCTCCTTTTTAGAAGTCGGTTAAAAAGAGCACAATCGCGTTTACAAAAATGAGGTGTCGGTAACGGTGTCGCGAGTTCAATTGTTTTTTCCCATCAAAAATGCTCAACGCGCCTAAAGAAGATTTCACTTAAAAAAAAAACAAACGACACTACCAATCTTATAATAAGCCCAATACTTCAGGAAAGGACAGCCATGTTCTAGTAACATCTCCGATATAAATCTACACTCAATGTCCGTACAAATAAACAAGCAAAACAGTAGACGAGGCTCGTATCATTGTAAACCTACAGATCGCCAATAACGGTCCTTCCTACAGGCCTAAAGGTCGCAGCACACTTGTAACACCCGACGCCACATCACCCGTTTCATTGGTCAAATGACGAAACGTTCCAATGAGTACGCCACATGGTGGCATGGCGTGTTATAAGTTTGTTTCAATCTTAATGTGATTCGTATATGTACTGAGCAGCGAGCTTGTTGCAATTTATCGGATACAGTTCTAATCTCCGGCAATAACTGAGATTCCTATTAGTAAAGTCCAATTAACCTATAGGTTGAACTGGAGATCAAACCTGGGACCAAAGAAACGTTAGCGGACCAAAGCCATTAAGTTGACCCCACAAATAGAATGGTTTTTGAGAAAATGTATTAAGAAAACTGAATACATCTTGTAAACAAAAGCTTTGGATTAAATAATTTAATTAAAAAGTTGTTTCTGGCAAAAAAAATACACCCATTTCTAAAAAGGCAAAAATGCTATCACTAATAAGTCTGAAATGCATGATGAAACGATTTCTAATTTAACTGTTTAGTACTTTCTGTTTAGTACTTGGTCGACCGAGCTCTGCTCGGGTGAAAATAGAGATTGCTAATTTAATAGTATAGGATAGTTCATACCAATTCCATGCTGCCATGATTTAGGTACTTACTAATTCCATGCTGCCATGATAGTAGGTACTTACTAATTCCATGCTGCCATGATAGTAGGTACTTACTAATTCCATGCTGCCATGATAGTAGGTACTTACTAATTCCATGCTGCCATGATAGTAGGTACTTACTAATTGCATGCTGCCATGATAGTAGGTACTTACTAATTCCATGCTGCCATGATAGTTTAATAGTATAGGATAGTTCATACTAATTCCAGCCTGCCATGATATTAGGTACTTACTAATTCCATACTGCCTAGGTATTAGGTACTTACTAATTCCATGCTGCCATGATAGTAGGTACTTACTAATTCCATGCTGCCATGATAGTAGGTACTTACTAATTCCATGCTGCTATGATAGTAGGTACTGTGAAGGCTTTAATATGAGATGGAACCTCATATATATCACAGGCTGGCATGAAACCTTTATTCCGAATAATCTGTCAAAATATATTTAAATAGAATTCATGAGGGTTTTCTTTGGTTGAGGAAAACATAGGAGTCAGCCTCAGGCCTCCGCTCGCGTGTGTCTTTATATTTATAATTTAAAATATAGTCTCTGCTCTTTAAAATTGTTTAATTCATACACACTACACGATCCCTAAAGTACCGCAGCCAAGTGTGGTGCTTACAAGTGGTGGAGGCGCCTAATTCAGGAGAGCTGTGAAGAGATACGAGATCCACGCCATATTCCGTACGGTTGGTGTAGGCGCCGTATCCTTACAAGGAGCCCTAATCGTCACATTTGGTGGAAGTCTTCGCATACGGAGGAGAACGGAGAAAGGATACGAGATCCACGCCGGATTAATAGCTGAGTGGTTTTATTAATATTATTTTATGTAGACCGAGATGGCGCACCAAATGCAGCCCTTCTCGGGTATCAATGGCATATGCATAGAGAACTTTATTAAGGAGTTTAGGCTTGTCGCAGCCGACAACGAATGGCAGGAAAATGACCTGGCACTTATATTACGCGCATTTCTGGTGGGACCAGCAATGTATTTCTACAACTATACATACCACGAGGGTATGAGTTTTCAATCTGTCTGTAAAAAATTATGGGCAGAATTCCCATGCAAATGCCACAAAAAATTAACAGCATATAGGGTGCAAGAAGAGGAGATTGCACAAATAATGCCTGATAAAAGCAGACAGGAAAAGGTAACGGTTGTGAGTGCAAATAATCATACTGATCTATTTTCTAGCGAAGCACAAGATGACCCACTAGAAATCAAGCAAAGCTGCCAAGAGGGCAGAGATGACAACATTGATGACAAGCGCGACAGCTTAGAGTGCTGTCCCATCAATTTCGAATTTGAGGCGAATGAAGTGTTCGAGAAAGAACACAACACACACATGGAAGAAGCTACAAAATCGGGTCAGTCCAGTCCATTTATTCTTTATAGTCAGGTTTCGGAACACCATGAACTGTCCTTGATAGTAGAGAATAATGATCACGAAGAGGAAATAATTCAACACAACTTCGCTGATGATCAAAACTATAAAGACAATATTAATACAAAATTCTCCGAAGTACAGAAGAACGAACATTTTATGTTTGCGACCGAAATAAATGAGAGTGACTGTCTCTCATTGCCTAATGAAATAAAACAATAGGCTTACAATATTTCAGCATCAAGTGATGACGATATTCGTGTATTAAACGATGATTTAGAATTAGATGGTGGTCGGAATCTTCAATTTCGAACTTCGAAGATGATGGGTAAACATAAGTTTCGGGTTCGCAAAATATTAGTACGAAAGTCGATGCAGAAAATCACTAAGAACTTCATCCCCATTCGTTTAGATATGAACCACAGGTTCAGACAGACAATTAATGGTAGTCTGATATTTACACATAAAAATCTAGGTTGTTATTTTGGTAATAATGGTTTTATTTTGAATAATATTAAAAAGATGAAAGGAATTTTTAGATACCGTTTTACTGACATAAATAGATGGAAACTTTTTCTTTTGAGGATTTTGTAATTTTCCAAACTAATTATTTTAATTTTTTCATATCAAGAGAATAAAACCTTGTCATAGTGTAGAATTTAATTATTAGTTTTTATTTCATTTATTTAACTGTCATATTGTCAATGTCATGTAGATGTAAACATCATTTAATTTTGACACATTATTTTATTGAGGAAGATGTAATATTATGCTGATGCATGTTTGTTTATTTCTCGTTTCATATTATGGGGAGCAAACATCGGACGCTGCCGGGAGCGAGTGAGGTGTCACTCCTCACATCGCTGAGAAGTCTGAGGGAACGAGCCACTGTCTGCGTCTTCAATATTATGTGTCGTCTCGTCTAAATTAGCATGAACGTACTCCAGAATTTATTAATGCGAGTTAAGAGGCAATTATTTTTGAGAAACTGTGATCCCATCTAGGAGGGGGAGGTACTCTGTCTAGGTTGACACCAGCCTCGCTTATGGGTATAAACCCTTGCAAGGTGTGTCTAGTTGACACAATTGGTTCAACTTAAGACTGAGGTCTCACAGTTTAGTCGGAATTAACTGACATTTGATAAAGATTGTCTTGTGAGGAGGTTTTGAGATTTTCCCTCTGGAGTATGATCGTGAATTATTAATGTTGTGAACGCTTACTTCTTAAACCTTCGTTCCCTTTGGCTCAATTATGTCCGATGGAGTTAAGGCTTAGGATGGGGAGTTCTTTAATTTTTTTTAAACCCCCTCTGGGTGGATGTGAACTGTCACATCAGTTTGTTTGTTTTCGGAAACTTGCCGCACCTTTTTCGATGGTTTTGATGTGGTAAGGTTTAAGCATGACGACGTTAATTTTGTGGGTGCATGTTAGCACATATTGTCAGTTAACTTGGCTGACACCTGGTCTGGTGTCAAGACTTTACAATTCGTTCGTCCTGACTTAAGCCTTCTCTTGTAAGAGAAAGACCTCACTATGTATTTTAATTTCCATCGTTAGGTAATGTTTCGTTTAGGTATAGGTAGGAAGGGTTGGAGATTATTCGGATGCTTTGAATAAAGGTATCTGCTGGATACATTTATTCTTTAGGGCGTAGCTCGTGTGAAGGCTTTAATATGAGATGGAACCTCATATATATCACAGGCTGGCATGAAACCTTTATTCCGAATAATCTGTCAAAATATATTTAAATAGAATTCATGAGGGTTTTCTTTGGTTGAGGAAAACATAGGAGTCAGCCTCAGGCCTCCACTCGCGTATGTCTTTATATTTATAATTTAAAATATAGTCTCTGCTCTTTAAAAGTGTTTAATTCATACACACTACACGATCCCTAAAGTACCGCAGCCAAGCGTGGTGCTTACAGTACTTACTAATTCCATGCTGCCATGATAGTTTAATAGTATAGGATAATTCATACTAATTCCAGCCTGCCATGATATTAGGTACTTACTAATTCTATACTGCCTAGGTATTAGGTACTTACTAATGCCATGCTGCCATGATAGTAGGTACTTACTAATTCCATGCTGCCGTGTCATTATTTTAAGGTAGCCATCTTGTTCTAAACCCCTATATTGCAAGTTTCATCGAAATCGTCATTTAATAGTATAAGATGAACTGTCTTTAGGAGGTCTATGTTCAGTTATAGAGAAGTTGATAATCTTATGATTCAAAAATTCATTAAACACGAACAAATTCTGTGAAAAAACTACGTTTATCACCATCACTTGGACCGTTATCGCACGGATCATACATTATGTCGCTACCGCTCTTATCTTACATCTGCTTATCTAAAAAGTGTGAGGCTCGTCCGCCCCCTCGCGGCTCCATCTCTTCACACCTAAGAATTCAATTAATCTCGACGCGCACCCGCTTCGCTGGCCACGAGATTCGTGACTAGTAATTACTTTTTGTATCAAAAAGAAAACAAATCCATTCTATACTCCCCCGCTTGTTTACGAAAATAAAAAGTAATTCTAACCGAGTAACGGACCAACAGAACAATGAGCGATGACACGAAGCTCTTCCTAGACAACTCCTCAGTAAAAGGGATATCTTGTTACTAAAATATTCTACTCCATTTATAATAATAACATACGAAACAAAGGCGATAACTAGCAAGGAGTAAATTACGAACAAGATTTACGTTAACCATTCATCATTCGAGAATTAATCTGCCCGTTTCTCGCCATCGCCTAGAGATATTTCAATATCCCTCAAAAGAATCCCATTTATTCGTAGGTACCTGCCGACTTCGCCTCATATTTCTCCGGGAATAACAAAGGCATGACCTGTGGGCGCGTTCAGCAACAAGTTGTAAAAAACCACGCGCACGAGAACGCAAGTCGCAAATGAAATCGAAATAACGTAAGGTCCAGTCCCGGCAAGGTCTCGCGGAATGAGATACGGCCTTTTGATTAACTATTGTCGGCCAGCCGACCCGTGGAGTCGCCCCACAACACTGCCACAATACTTTATTTATGTCTTTATATTTATTCCATTCTTCCATTTGCAATAAAGAAGATACATTTTTCTAAGCGCGTGGCTCTCAATGATCTGACCGGTTGGCTTCATTTGCATACATTATCTATTTTTCATTTTTTTTTAATCTCCTCTGTTCTCGTAGTCATTATAATATTTATTAGATATGGAAAATTGATTATTTTTTTATTTGTGTCTTAATTACAATTCAAATGACATATTAATGGCTAATTTTTATCGTCGTCGGTGAGATAATTCTGAAGCGATTATTCATAGTTTTGATGGTTAGATTTATATCGAGCAATAAGCTCTGTTGATTTGTTTTCAAAGAACTTTATGTTACGTGCCCTTTATTACCTTTTAATGACATTTTTAAGGTAGAGGGTTGGCTATAAGTCACGCTCTGGCCCCGAAAAGAAGCAAGCCTCCTTCTGTTAGTAATTACATGCAAGTTGGCGGACGCGTAGGGTTCACCCCTGTGCCTACATCACGCGATGTGAAGCTTTCGCAGAACTAAAAGATGTTTTAAAACCAGTAGCGTCGACCTTTGTTCGACGACTAAACTTACAGAATCGAATCTTCAAATACTCATCGAACTTCGGCCATGCTGATGTCGGAGTTACAAAACTCCGTATTTAACTTTCAGATGAAACTTCGAGCAAGGCGCTCGATTTGTTTATTCCATTAAACCGTATCTTACAAAATTATACTCTAGTTCGATCTTTATCGAGGAACCTACATAGCAGACATAAAATTTATATCACTCGATAAAGGAACTCTTTGTGTGGCGGAGTTTATATCCGAAAGTTGATATTAGCGTCAGCGTAAAGTCTACTCTGGGGGTTTTAGAGGCGCATAATCTAGTCGTTACAAAAAGTCGACACTGCGATAAAACGTGCAATAAGAATGGGTCGGTATACGTAGTATTATGGTAGGTTTTCATGTGTGTAAGTAAGCGGACAGCGGTCTAGCTAGGCTTGGCGGCTTGGCAGGCCGGCGGGCGGCGGCGGCGGCCGGGGCCTGGCGACTTGTCCTCAACTCGGTAGCCGTGGCCGGTTCTCGCTGCTCGCCACTCTAGTACGGCACGGGCGGAGTCACGCAACGGACGCGCGCCGGCACAACTCGGCGCGCGCATACACACACGAACTTAAATAACATTTGTTCATACAAACTTTTTCACCGGTGTGTTTACTGACTGTGTTTGACTGTTTCATACTGAGGATTGAGTGCACTTTGAGTGACTTGGGGACGTGTGAGGGATTTGGCGGGAGTTGAGGGAAAGTGGCAGGACAGAGGCGCGAGCGCGCCCTCTTTTACATAATCGTTGATAACTGGAGCTTTCGTAATTGTTGCGTGATAACAGTGAGTACACTTTAGTCATACTTTAGTTTAGTGTCAGAAAGTTTTTAGTGTCTAAGAAGTAGAATGTCGTATGTTTTCGTTATATACGTATTGTTTACGTTTAGATAAGTCTTTCTTCACCGTATAAAAAATACAACAGTTTAATCTTTCCGTAAGTATATATTATTGCCCAAGTTTTTTCTGTTTGCATTGCGCATGTCATGTTATCTTAAGTTGATAGACGTAATCCTCTTATCTGTGCATTAAGTACTGCTTTAACTTAAAACTGTGTCTCGTCTGTTGCTTTTGTAAATAAACAGAGATATAAGTAAGCAAAGAGTTATTTGAATATTTTAGTGCCTAATTTGAATTTTTGTAGGGCGGCTCACATACCTTCTTGTTTGAATTCGAAATGGTTTGAACTCAATCATGAGGTTGGCTGTAGTTTGTGTAGTATTAGAATGGAATTTATTACCTTTAAGCTGCTTTGAACTTTTTGTTTTCTAAGTTAGGGTTTGTTTTTCAATGAAAGTTTGTGGTTAAATTTTATTATTCCACATCAATTTTTAATTCCATAAATTAGCAGTTTTATGATTTGTTGTAGCTCTAAATAGCCTCCGGGGAATAATGAGATCGATTTTGTATGTTTTAGTTTCCTCGTGTTTTATTTAAAGATAACGTTATTTAACTAAGATCCGTTTTGAGTATTACATGTTCGATTAACGATTTAGCTGAGTTCTGGGTTCGATTCTTGGGTTCAGCAAATGTTATTGTTCTGATCTTTTATCACTTTTATTATTGGTTTTGATTTGGAATACTATCATTGATTATTGGTATGTAAGGGCATCGGGATAGTTAAGCAAATGTGGATGTATTAGATAGGTGTACATAGGTAGGTAGGTATCTATAATATACCAAAGCTTATGTCTAGAAATCTAGACTTTGATAAGGAAAAGGGGAAGGAATCACTTACTGGTCAAGTGTTGAGTTTGTGGCAGCATCTGCAACGCCACATGCGACCTCATTAACGTCACGCAAAATCCTTCATCGCGCAAGCAGGGTTTATCACGCGATGAGTATATATACAACGTCCTGACACTGGCTGGAGGCTCTAAGTGTAGAAGCTTAAGGCCACCATAGGAAAAGTCCGGTTAAACAGCCAAGACCTTAATGGTCACAACAGCGAAAGGCAATAGTATAAAAAAAAAAAAAAACAGTCGTGGGCAGTTGCCCACCAGACACAACACCCGTCTGGTCGGAGGATCCTTCTCTATGGAGGATGAGTGAACTATTCACCCTGTTTCTCAAAGCTCTATAAGTTAATAACTTTTGTTAGATAGATATGAAACTATCTTACTAGAAGAATATTGTATAGTCACTTCGAAAAAGAAGAAGGAAATGTAAATATACTAAGATCTAAAGCAGAAACGTATTACTTAGTGTGCTTGCGCATAGGCACCAATCTTATAATTACTGTATCTATCAATACGCCAAAAAAAGTACATTACAAAAAAAAAAAAAACAGTGGCACTCCGGGAGTGCCGACAGAAGTGAAAACTCGAACAATTGGTCCGTAACCTTATCTAAATGAAGAGCACGATCACGTTTCCCAAAAAAAAAACTTCCAAAACCTGTAAAGGAAAAATACTTGCATAGAACATTTATCCGTAACGTAATATAAATAAAGAGCACAATCGCGTTTATAAAAATGAGGTGTCGGTAACGGTGTCGCGAGTTCAATTGTTTTTTCCCATCTCAAAAATACCCAATGCGCCTAAAGAAGTTTTCACTTTAAAAATATAAAATTCACATACAAAAGAGCCAAAAGCCTCATATTTAAGCAATAGAAGTTTGACAATTTTACCTGTTGCTTGATGTCAGGGCCAGGGACCCAAGACAATTTATTTTATCATATAATATCAGTTTTAAACAGCCATCTATTAATATCGATTCAATTTCTTCAGTAAGTACCTACTTCAATTAAAGCCTTCAATTCTACATAAGTCAATGTATAAGGAAATACTACATTTGCTTTGCAGCTATCTTAAAAGTAAACTGAGCATAAAATAAGATTAACTAAATCCAATAAGCCGACGGGGATGCTCGACGCAAGACCAATCACGTTTGATGGCCAGATCGTGGCCCACTGTCGCAATTGAAACGCGCCATTATCGGCCACTTATCACCACTGACGTGCCAACTAATCCTGACTACAGCCTACAATGTTTACCAGTTACGACATATTGCATTTTGACTTAAAAATTATGTGATTTTTTTCGATCATGCTCTTGCGCATCCTAAAGATTTTTTTAAATAAATACCTATTTAAGTTATCACAAAGTAAATAAAAACGATGACAATCAAGATAAATGAAGTTACTGGGGAGTTTTTTGTGCCACTTCTTTCTAGTTAAAACACTAGGAAGTGGTATTGGCCCTGTTTTTATAAATTTTTGACGTTCAAGGAGTGTTGATTCCTAGTCTAATTTTAATGACCGTTTTTTATTTTTTTAATATTTAGCATTAAATATTTAATTAATAAAAAAAACTAATCGCTAATAATCGAAGTCAAAGTCAACAATGTGATAGTGATGCGCGTGGTATTCTCGTGATCCGATCACGAGATCGTGCGACACCACACTACCAATACTCTTAATTTTTTTCCAGTACACTAGTGATGGGCCGACCTTATAAAAAGGAGTCGATAGTTGACAGTATTAGTCAACTAGACGCAATGCCCCACATAAACGAACTAAAACTACCCATTTGCTTAATAGATCGCAGGATTAAAGTTAGCAGTTCCAACTGTATTTAATTTTCTGTCATAAACGCACTTTTAAGTAGGTAATCTAAGTTACCACTGAAATACTGTTAGTACTTAAAGGAAAATTTTAAGGAACTCTTTGGATTATTATATAAACGAAGACACACTCAGTATCAGCAACAAAGTAAATAATAAATAGATCTTAGCTATGTAAATAAATTACCCTTTAAAAGATTGTCTGCATAAACAAAAACCTAAAAGTGAGAAAATAAGAGACGAAACTTGAACAAAAAACGAATAGTTTAGTATAAAGAATTAGCCAATGCCACTCTTTTTGAACCAACCAGGGCCACTGTCTTGCAATGAACTGATAGGAATTAATGATAGAAGGCAATATGTTAGCCCCCGGCTGTCTCGCAGAGCAAATCACGAGATCGTGGCCGACACCCGGACTATCTTATATTCTTTATCTGTGTCCACTTCACTAGTGATGAGCTGACCAGCTAACGTAAAAATATTATGTCGAGAAAAAAAGTCGAAGGACGAAAAAGGCTCGGAAAATCATTTAGTGAAAACCCCAACCAAAGAAAGGTATACGTATTAGGTGGTAGGCGTAAGGCCTAATTAGCTATACATTTACAATTCAAGAGTTATATTATATTAAGTTAGATTCCAAACCCTTGGCAAGAAATTGGGAATGGAATTACTTAGTCTTACTAAGCAGTCTTTAAAACTTCCTCTTCTTAAAAAAAGTTCTGGTCCTGGGTTTCCTGGTTTATCTACAAATTGCTGGAAAAACATTAAAATACTGAACTAATACTTAAACGGAAAGGAAAACAAACAGATAGAGGTAATAGATATCTCCCCACCGATGTTGTAAACCCGGTCATAAGACGCCAAGATCGTGTCTGTATTTGACCCGAATCTATACTCTCTGTCTTCGTCTACTTCGCGGTCTGACAGTTGAGTACTGGTTAATACGAAATAATACCAAATCAATCGTCACGTAACTTAATACGATCGTTACTCAAATGGCGGTGCTTACAATGTTTAGCCGGCTGTTATTGAAATTAAATGGGTTTGTTTAGTAGGTAAGCTTGATTTGAGATTTAAAGTCAATATTTGTTTTTTTAATTTGACATTTGAAATTTCTATAAAAAAAATTACCTAAATTGACTACAAATAAAATAAAGTTGGCAGACTCATTAGACGTCAGTAATAATAAAAACAAAACCAGGCAAATAGTCTATCCGATAAAATAAATCGATTGTTAACGACTACAGAATCGAGTATTGCGTCCCATCTCTAGTTATCGCCACAATAGCGTCCTCTCGTTAGGGCGCGACACTGACTCCAGTGCCTAATGGCGCGTCGTGCTGCCAATTCCTGGCTTAAGGCTCTTTCACGACCAGCAGGCGTTAGCACGCATTAGTTTAAATGTGTTTTCTTTTATGGCAATACTAAAGCTAAGGGTGTTGTCATTGTGTGAGAAGATGCACGTTTTAATGCTGAGTACATAGCATTATTGAGATGGGCCCACCGAAATGACGTTTAGTAGACTTTTGTTCTAAAAAGGGAAGACGAACACAAAAAAAATGCAAAAATATTTTTGATTCAATCAACTTCTTACACATATTATGGAAATAAAAATATACGTGACTTGCTCATTACCTTACAAAAGTATTCATCCCGCCAAAAATGGTGAAGTTTATGCAACTTTTTATTAACAAACGCCCATAGCGATGCGCGTGCGACTACGAGCAACAAGAATCCGAAACGCGCTTGATGTCTAGCTGCAACTATGTAAACGGAAACCCATGAAAATGTTTAGTGCCAATAAATTCTATACTTTTCGCTTTATATCTGTCTCATAAAATTCAATCAAGATACTTTTGTACGACGCGTTAGACGTTTACAAGCAAAAAATATTTATACTTCTAATCAACAACATGCGATTGGCAGCGCGTTGATATCTTTTGTATGGAAGAGGAAGCGGCGCCGGCGCAACCGTGTTCATTCTCGACTTCTTGCAGTTTATACTATGCTTTTAATTAAGAATTTCATCGTTTACTGTAGATTGCGTGATACTATAGGATAAAATTAAATTCTCAACAAGTTTCTGGAATGTTTGCAGTAAATGTAATTAAAATATTTGCATCAAGTATCCGAATTATATTACATTTTATGGACGTAAACGTAGCTACTCCTGCAAAATTTATGCATGTTGGTTTATGTAAGTTTATACATAAACACACATATTTACTACAAATGGCATACACTGACCAAACCGTACACCTGTGTAGGTGCAAACTGTCATACTTTTCCATAGCAGTATTCAACATGAATATTTGACACAAAATATGAATTTTATTAATCAAGCTTACGTATCAGTCACTTTAATGTTAAGCCCACCGTATAAGCTTTCCTAAATTTAGAGCTTATTGTATCTCAATTTATTGTTAGGGGTCCTCTGCTTGAGTGCATACCTCGGCCTACGCGGATTATTCAAACAAAGCAGATATCATCCCATTACGGACGAGTTATATCTCATTTCAATAGTCAATTATATTGAATATTGCTCAAGTGAGTTTTCTCTTTATACTTAATTACTGAAGCTAAAAATCAGAATAGCCTGTTGTTATTAACAATAACTGTTTTTGAAGTGAAAACTTCTTTAGACGCGTTGGGCATTTTTGAGATGGGACTAAACCGCGACCTGTTACCGATACCGTGGAGTAAAAGACATCAACGCGTTGATTACCGCGGTCTGATTTTTTTTCAAGTTTTCACTTCTGTCAGCACTCCCGGAGTACCACTGTTTTTTTTAATTTAAAAATCTTCTCCAGCTTTCTCAGTTAAACTTAGTATTGTATTGGTAAAGCAATGAGCAGAGTTAGTTCAAGTGTTTTTTTTTCTGGTTATTTATCGGTTTCTATACACGAGTTCCTAAGTAAGTATTGGTTACTGGTTTTGAAGGACGCCTGAGTTAAACGTTCACTATTTATTTCTCCCGAATGTAGATACAAATAGTATTTCTAAAGATCCATATAACAAATTACAACAAAAGAGTTGACCCAGATTTAACAAAAAAACTAATGTCCGACCGAAAATGGATTTTCAGCCGAAAATGAGAACGAAAAAGAAGTTTCGGCTTTAGTTTTATTTTGGGCTGAAAACGAAGCCGAAAACGAAAATGATTTAGACCTTAAAAAATATCAATATTTCCGCTTTACACTGAAATCTTGTTTGTTTTTTTTTTACACCTCGGAAAGAGCAAATATAAGCTTTAAAGGAAATAAAACACGATAATTACATTAGAGGATAAAAAAAATCGTGTTTCTTGATGTATTGATTCATCTGATATTGCCGAGTTTTACGAAGTAGGCCGAATGACGCGCGAGAATTTACGGACTTCTGATTTTTTGGCTTGACCGAAGCTTCGGCTGGTTTATGGCCGAAAACGAAAATATAGCCGAATTTTGATGTATTGGCCAAAAACGATAACGAAAAGAAAGCTTCGGACGGTCACTAGAAAAACCATAATTTTGTGAAACTGTTGGATAAAATGAACACAGCATTAAGTACTACTATAATCAATACGATCTATTAATTTTGATTCATTTGTAGGTCAATAAAAACTTTAAATTAACTTCATTCATTTGTCAAATGAGATTATGTAAATATCGTAATCAAATCGAGTTTTTTTTTTCAATCATATTGCCGAATCAAGACTTAATCACTATCTTCAGAGATATCAAATTGATTATTCAAAATGAGAGCAAGGTTAATCAAAATGGGTATAATCTATATATATAATTCTCATGTCACAGTGTTAGTTGCCATACTCCTCTGAAACGGCTGGATCGATTTTTATGAAATGTTATATGTATATTTGGTAGGTCTGAGAATCGGTCGTAATCTATTTTTCATACCCCTAAGTGATAAGGGTGGTCCATCCCAAACATTTATATGGCAAAACAATGTTTGCCGGGTAAGCTAGTTTTTTTGTAAAAATATCTTTTGTACAAAATAAAGGGTCAAATTGAATTAGCTAGCAAAACTCCGGATAGGTGATTGGTATCAATATAAAAACACAACAAAGTAAAATGATTTGATGATTTTTTTTTTGGGTTAACGACCGCTGCTGTTGTTGTTACTTGAAGTATGAGTTAAGAAAATATGTTTTTATTTTTTTATTTTATCGTGTGTAGCTAACGATACCCATCACGTCAGTGAAGTTCCCACAAGAAAAATAACTGATATTTCAAGAGACTACATTAACTGCGCCGGTTGATGACCCCAAAAAGACTCGTCAAATTAATTATTTTTTTGTTTGATCATGTTTAAACATCGATACCGATCACTTCAATTTGACCCTATATTTGCTTGATATACATATGTAAAAAAAAACCTGTGCGATCCGTAAGGGGCACTGCAATAATAATACCAAAAAGTATGATTTTAAAAAATTGTTATTGAAAAAAAAAATTGCTATTTAAAATTCTCATGTTTTCTACCAAAATTACCCCAAATCCATTAAAAAATTAGAAAATTTTGAACACTCATAAGTTATGACTTGTTGACACCCGCTAAACGCTAAAATTACCACATAAATAGATTCTCAGTACGATACCTAACAACACCCTCACGGATCGGACAGGGTTTTTTTTACACACTGTATATCTAGGCTACTATCAAGTAACTAGGTGCCCATTATCAAGCACACGACCGATTCCTTCATCCATAATCGGTTCTGTTTTTACGGCCACCCGCCGTCTGACCTCACTACCCTCAGGTCAATTTTCAACCTCAATAACGTACTAACAAAACATAATATTACAAACATAATAATGTAAGTTAATATAGGTAATCTCTAATGACCGGCCTACATACCCTGCTCTCAGGAAGTACGTGATTTGACGTAATAAAACACCTCGATATGGTCAGTTTACCCTGTTTTTTGGCGATCACAGAACGGAATTTATCGGTCGATCTGATGTAGGTCGGGGGTATAAATTGTATGTTGTTTTTATTTCGGTATAGCGTATCGTAATCCAATGGCTGTTTGAAATAATGGATTTTTAGCAACAATGCTTATAAGTGGATTAATAGTCGAAGAACCAGACTTCCACGTAACACTAATTTGTGACACAGGTGTGACGGATTTTAGCAGACATTTTTAGTGGTAATCCGATCTGTGAGTCACCAAAAAAATACCCTCGTCAGTCGGGTGTAAAGGTCATTCGTGAAGTTGATTTTTCGTGAAGGCTCGAAGGAGGTTACATAATTTTGACGTAATTTAATAAATCATTTTGCCTTATGGTCAGTTGACCAGTTTTTTGGCGACAGAACAAAACTAATCGTTCAACTAGATTTAGGTCGAAGGTAAACTGTGTTTTCCATTATTCATGTCCAATTGTTCTAAGGTTCTGACGGAAAATCGTTAGCGGTGACTCATTAAAGAAATTCGACCGGTCTCGAGATCCTGGTTCTGGAACGTGGTTTGCAGTATATCGATTGCATAGGAATTCCGATTTGAATAATATTTTGTGTATCGATATAAATCAGTCTTTATTGGGCGGTATTTTGCGGCGCCTTTGTAAAGTATGTTACGCATCATGTTGATGTCAATTTAGGTAATTATGTTTGGAAGTTGAAACCGTAAATTAGAGTTTTGGTTTTCGCAGGCATATCTTTGTTAGAAAAGTGGGACTGCAAAGTTTAGTTTCAATTTCTACAACGTGTCTCTTTTGATCTCCCATAACTCTAAGGTTACATGCTATAAGTAAAAATAATACAAAAAGTGGCGACCAACCGATTATCTTTTAAAGTTAAAGTTCGCGAGCACATTCGCAAGAAGCTGGCAGTGTCATCACAGCGATAATGATTTCCCATTGTTTGTCTTATTTGCTTTAGTAGTATTTTATGTGTATTTATTTTTGTTTATATTTATATATAATTGGAAATATATATTTATGTATATCTTTATATTTAAATAAATATTTATTCCTCAATTCTCGCTATTGCACCTACCACTGTTTGTCTCTGCATCACCCAAAGGTTGACTGGTAGAAAATGCCTCTGTACATTTGTGTGCTTGAAGTATTAAATAAATAAATAAATAAAAAGTCACATAACCCTAGATTCTCGATGTGTGTATCTAAGTTTCATTGATAAGTACGAGTAAATCATTTTCATTCAACCAACCAATCATATTAAAGCTAAGAAAATGCCACGTTGTCATATTTTTTTTACGGACATGAATAGTCTGAATTAAATGTTTTACATAAATAATTGTCACTTTGCCGAATTTAATGTTTGAAAAAAAGAAACATATGCCACTTGATTTTTTGACATGGTTTTTTTTTCGTCATGTAGAAATTCCGTCAATTATGATTGCTCAGACTCATTTGTTCAAAGAACTCTGAATTTTTAAACAGACAAAAGTTGACCTAATCTTTTTAAGAACATCGTGTCACCTACTTTACTTCTACAAAACATCATTGCTACAAACAAAATAATAAGTAATAGAAATCCAAATCAATAACATATTAAGCTTTTATACTCTAAATTCTAAACCAGGCTTCAAATCTATTGTCAATTTAGTCACGTAAATTAACTAAAAACTTCGTCCTTGAATGACAGAAGTTTTCAAACAAACGTTGTATAATGTAACACACACATGCATATACGTAAACACATTTCATTCAAACATTGACCCCTGGCGGATCGATAACAAAGAATACGTCGTTTGAATTGACCGGTCGATGTAGAACGATTTTTTTAATTATTTATGGAAAGTACTTGTAATTGAGGACACCGATTCTAGTAATACGAAAACTCAATAGTGCAAAAAAACCTACTGTCATAAGGCATCGTGTAGTTTATAATAAGAATCCAGTTTTGATCAAAGTGATTACTCCACTTTCTAAGGCCGTTTTCCACCGCACCGTGAACGGGACGTCATCGTCAACGAAATGATGATGTCGAAGTAGCGACTGTACATTTATTATGGCCGCGTAATCTCGTTTCTCGTTTATGCAAAAAATTTGCCTCTAATTAGGGCGATTCATATGCCTGTCTGTGCAAGTCACATAAAAATATTTTTTTCTTTGTCCACTATACACTAGTATTTTAAAATTAAGCTTATTTTATAAACAGTAACTTTAAAAAAATATTATCAAGTTGATTTACTTACTACAAAGATACTGTGTTTCCATTTGTCGATGTGTACCTAACAATGGTTTAAGATAGGATACCGAAACGGGAAATTTTTCGTGGGCATGATAAATAAAATCATGGGTGCCGAGATGGGAAGGTGCCAAGATGGGACTAAACCAAATATTCGACGTTCATCCTTTTCGATATAAATATCCAAAAACTCTGTTTCGTAAAAGTATCACTATTTCTAATATAAACTTTCAAATTTTATAAATCTTGACCGTTTACTTGTTTATTAAATTATGTGAACACGACACAAACCGCAGTCATTTGTAATTTATCACCCTTAATGACAATATTAGCTCCTCAAACAAACTCAACATTGTCAAACAAAAATTCAACCCTCAAACACCGCGTAATATTTAATTTAGTAAACATTCAAGGTTATGTTACAAGTGTTACGCTTACGATTTGATCGTTATTGGTCGCGTCTGATAGCATCGAAATGATTTTGTAACCTTCGGGGCGAGTAGTGGTTATCACGCGATGGTGACGGGTTAACTCCTGGCTCTTTGTTACGACTAACTTACGTATATCGTGTATACTGTGTGTAATAAACTCAATTCCTGAAAGTGATTTGTTCAGAATCGACTACAGAATAAATGAAACAAAGTGAATTTGGAAAAAAAAACAGCCAAGTCCGTGTCAGACTACGCACAATGAAGGGTTCCGTAGTTGGGATGAATTTATCCCAAAAACAAACTTTAACATTATAGTTCAAAAACATGATCTCCCGTGCATCGATATACGTCACGGTCAACTCTCAAACTGCAAATGTAAATTTGCAATAGATTTTTATATTTTTTATTATATTGTAAAACTACAAATTAACAATTTTCGGACTTTTTCCTTTACATGAGCTGGGAGACCTTACTTCCTGCCAAATTTCATGATTCTAGGTCAACGGGAAGGTTTTGCAACGGGAAGTATCAAATTATGTCGCATAAATGGCCGTATTTTTATTGAGTTAACTTTGAAGCTTGGTTTTTAGAGCTCTAAGGGACTATAGACCTACGTGTTTGATATTATTTTCAGCTTGATACCTTCACGCGTTCCTGAGAACAAGGATCTTGACAGACTGACGGACGGACAACGAAGTGATCCTATAAGGGTTCCTTTCATTTAATGATTTACTTCACTATCACAGTCGTTGTAACTCAGAAGTACTTTTGTGTGTTCTGTTTGTAAACACATAACAAACATGTAGTCCCAACGCCAAATAAGAAAAAAAGCTTTGGCCTTGAATGAGGACACAACTTTTATTTTATGATTGATCTAGTATTGTTTGATAGTAATGAACTACAATGCGTGGAGTACCAGAGTGGCATCCTTGGACAATTTAAACTATCGAAGGTCAAAGGTCACGGGGATCAAAAAAGGTAAACCATCCATTTTATTGCAAACTAGCTTCCGGCAGCGGTCTCGCCCGCGTGATATCTTTATAAATGTTACTCAGTGATAATACAGCATTCTATTGGTGAACGAATTTTTAAAATCGGTCCAGTAGTTTTTGAGTTTATTCATCACAAACAAAAACACAAACATACTAGTATGTTACGTTTTCCTGAACAAATAGTTGTGCGGAAGTCTGAAGTAGGTGTATGGTACCAATGTTTGCTAAGTTTCATTGGCCATGGGAAGTTCTGTCTCGAGTCATATCTTAAGCTTGTCTGATATGGTAGTTTTCAAGGTTTTAGGTATAACTTTAATTCTCTTACTGAAGTGAAAACTTCTTTGGGCGCGTTGGGCATTTTTTGAAATGGGACTAAACCATTGATTTCGCGACCTGTTACCGACACCGTGGAGTAAAAGAAATCAACGCGTTGATTACCGCGGTGCGTGGAGTAAACGACATCAACGCATTGCCGATTAATACCGCGATGCCGATTTTTTTTTTTCAAGTTTTCACTTCTTTCTGCACTCCCGGAGTGCCACTGTTTCTTTTTTGTATTATTCAGGTTAAGGACCATATTCGTTCAACACTGGTCACTTTCACACCACCTAGTCGTTGTGGCCTTGAGTAAATTATGTTTTAGTCGGAGTAGGTAAATGTAATTATTTCCCGGAAGGGGTAGTCATTACTCATAGTACTTTCATTATGACTATCAACTTTTATAATCAGACAGGTCAAAATATTATAACATATAACATCATGCCTATAATCCCCGAAGGGTTGGGCAGAGGTGTACCTATAGTACACCCACATTTCGCCAGTTATGTTTAAGTCCCATGTAATAGGGGGCGAGCCTATTGCCATCAAACGGGCAAAAATCCAGACTCCGGGCTGCTCTGAGAAATTTCTGATGAAAAAACCCAATAACACTTTGCTCGATCTGGGAATCGAACCCAGGACCTCATGCTTAGCAGTAGCTAGCGCTTGCGACCACGAGACAAAAGAGACAGTTAAAAAAAAACAGTGGCACTCCGGGAGTGCCGACAGAAGTGAAAACTTGAACAAGATCGCCTTGGTGGAAGAAAAATATCTACTTTTATAGAACATTGGTTCGTAACCTTATCTAAATAAAGAGCACAATAGCATTCACAAAAAAAACCAAAACCTTTAAAGTAAAAATACGTGCATAGCGTGCGTGTAATATAAATAAAAGCACAATCGCGTTAGCAAAAATGAGGTGTCGGTAACGGTGTCGCGAGTTCCATTGTTTTTTCCCATCTCAAAAATGCCCAACACGCCTAAAGTTTTCACTTCAAAAAAAATATATACACGGTCATAAAATTAACTATGGCTGTATAAAGCGTAAACCATGTAAAATGCAGATTTCATCAGACACCATGTAGAATTGGAATACACCTTTCATCAACGAAAATTGCTATACCATGTAAATCATCAATTAACCGAAAAATTCTACGACTTTTACCCAACTGCGGCATGGCAAGGGTTATCAGAATAATGCTTGCCTATATTGAGATAGAACAGCTGATGAGGTACCTATCACCGAATATGTTTGATCCTGAATCAGACATCTTCTCCATGATATGACGTCACAGGATATTCAATATGGCGGACAATAAACGTCACCCATACTTTTCAGTTGACCTTAGTTTTTCCTTAATCGATGTATGGCTTATTTGTCTATTGGTTCTGATCAATCATGTCCTAAGACTAATAATGCCAATAATTTCAACAATCAATGAATTGGCAGCTACCGATTGTCAGCCCTGATTACTTCGCTATCCCAATTCAGATACAATCTCGTGAGAGAATTGACATGCCATGTCAATAGTTCGATATCAGACACAAAATGGATCAGACGGCGTATAATTTAAATTGTAGGTTAGTTAATAAATTAAAATTACTTAAGAAGGCATTTCATTCAAGTGGATGGTGTGTTTTGCAAAAAAGAGAACTGGTTTTTATTAAACTAACGTTTCATTGATATATTTGGCAATTTTTCCGGAGTCTAACTCTTCGATTTATGTAACACGTGTGACTCCGGATTTTTAATTAATCTGTGATGTCTTGTTTATACCTTTTTAGCTGTAGTTTTTATTACTTTTATTTTTACAAGACAGTTATGAGTTTCCATAGTAATTTATTTGACCGCTAAATATGACAATTATGGATTTTCATAGTAACATTGCTGGCCGCCTACTCGCTTGTTTTTGACCAGTACAGCAATTTCAATTTATCTCGAAGAAGGTTGTCAATTTAATGTTCGAATTTCCAAGCACATTTGAAACAATAAAGTTAACAAGTACAATTTGAACAATTAAAATTTAAAAAACCCCCGACACAAACATTTCTTCATTTCACTTTCCGACTGCATCACCAGAGCCTGTTCACCATCTATATATAACCTATTCATTGACACCATTCCAATGAGCCCAAACACGATACCTGTGCTGTAAGTTGGTAAGGGAGTTGGGTATCCTGCTAATTCCAGGTGATACTGCAGCATCAGTTCAAGATTACTATGTTCTTCTAATAACATTGAAGTAGGTAACAGAATACCAAATTTTAAATCAATCAGACCTGTGGAAGATACTCACATCTATTCATCAACTAGAAAAGAGCTGATAATCTTCAAATGGCTGAACCGATTTTGATAAAACATGTCCAAGAACCATTGCTAGAATACATGCATTCAAACAAAACAAATCGCATTCAAATCGGTTCACCCGTTTAAGAGCTGTACATTTTTATTTAATTCCTAGCCGGTTTCTTATTTGCCAATCGGGCCATCCCCTCTGAATCTGACCTATCATTGAAGAGGATATTGGGGGGCCATCAATAGTAGTAGCACGAAGCTCATATTATTCTTCTCCTTTTTCGTGTGGTTAGTGTCCAACCTGGTGTCAGAGTTTTAAAGCCACCCATGAGCCTCTAACTTGGCTTCACATACCGTCGAGAAATATTTCGCAGGCTTCCTCACGATGTTTTCCTTCACTGTTTTTAAAGCAAGCACATGAATCCGAAAAGTCAGAGGTGCGTGCCTTAGGTTCGAAGTCGAGACATATGACTTGACAGTCCGACTTGACAGTCCTACGCGACGGTCACACCACTAGGTTATCACTGCTGTTGCTCATATTATTATGTTAATACCTTCTGTCATAGTTAAACTTTTTCACATTCCTCATGAACCCAAGTATCGAACTTACTCACCTTCGACCATTTACCGTGACTTTGAATACCAACGGGCAGTTCTCGGAACTGACGTCATATTTCCACGTTCTTTTGCAAAATATAAACTTCGTAGAACAGAAGTAGTGCTAATAAATAACAAAGGTAGCCGAACTTACTGACTAATTATCAGGCTTCTTGACAGTGTAAAATTTTCTATTAGGACTGTCCCGCACTGCGATAAAAAATGCGCGCGATCTTTATTGCTATTCTATAACACATGGCATCTTATGCACCTACAAATTCTACACGCACTGGCGATCCAAAATTCGCGGTCGTTGCAATGCTGTATATTGACATGAGAATAGTGACATTAGAATAATGACATGGCAGCATGGAATTAGTAAGTACCTACTATCATGGCAGTATGGAATTAGTAGGTACTATTCTGTATTATTAAATGAGCGTTCTATAATTTCACCAGAGCAGAATTCGGTGGCCCAGGTCCTATAAATTATATTATCAACCAAAACCAAACTGCCTTTGTTTTTTAAAGAAAATCTTTCAAGGAAATTGCCTATAAAAGTTGCTGTTGCACCCGTAAAATAATAACATTATTAACCTTAAGATAAGAGATTGCCTCGTTCGTCTAGTTAGGATTCGATTCCCAGGTCGGGCAAACGGTCATTGGATTTTACCATCTGGAATTTCTCAGTAGTAACCTTGAGTCTGGATTTGTGCCCGGTTGATAACAATAGGCTCGCCCCCTATTACATGGGACTTAAACATAACTGGCAAAATGTGTGTGTACTATAGGTACACCTCTACCCAACCCTTCGATGAAAAAAGTCGTGATATTATGTTATGTAACCTTAAGATTTGCAGAGGTCAGCAAATGTCACCATTGCGTGTGGGAGGCCTTATTGCCTAGGTAGTCTAGGTACTTAACGCTTTGTGGAAATGCCCTATGGTCCGTCATTAAAGGCTGAATCATAGCTGTTCCATTATACTTGACGTCATAACTCATGAATAATGAAATGACCTTTATATTCTGCTACGTAGTGACGTCACAGATTTATATCCATTTTACTGCCGTTTGGATTCTATGAATCCTTTTTGGGTGATTAAATGGACGCTATTGGAAATGTGATAGTCATGTATTTGAATGGTATTAATATTCATAACTAATTTTTGTTCAGACAAGGATTTTTAAACCTATTAGAATTTTGTCTAGACTCGTCATGCTATACTATGAAACAGCTTATATAACTATAAGTACCTGGTCGACCGACCTCTGCTCAATAGAAAATAGAGATTGCTCATTTAATAGTACAGGATAGTTTAAATTCCATGCTGCCATGACAGTAGGTACTTATTAATTCCATGCTGCCATGATAGTTGGTACTTACTAATTCCATGCTGCCATGATAGTTGGTACTTACTAATTCCATGCTGCCATATCATTATTCTAAGGTAGCCATCTTGCTCTAAACTTTGGGCGACCGAGCTCGCTCGGGTGAAAATACTGAGAAAACGGATTTTCCCAAATATGAGACCTAGCTAGATCGATTTTTCGCCCCCGTAAACTATTCTATCGTACCGTATCGTACTGTATCGAGAACGTGATTACAAATATATATACAAATATTAGTATAGTATTGCTTAGTAGACCCACCATTATAGGCCCGAGCCAATAGTTTTATAATTACTTAATGACTGCATGTCTTCGCACACACTATTATAAAATAGTTAGATACTTTTTTCTCAGTAAAAACAATTGCCTACCTCTAAAAGGTCTTCATTATAAACTAGCTTTTGATCTGAATAAGGCTTCGTGTGATCTCAGATAGTAATAATCTCGACAAAGTTATTTACGTTCTGAATGAAGACCTCGCAGAATGATTGCTGACTGATGTCATAGCTGAGATGGGAACTAATATCAAAGATCTAATCATTATTGATCCAATAATTATTACTTTATCTATTTTATTTTTGATTTCATAACTTGTTATTTCACTGTATGCACCGGTTGACGTCATCACATCAACGCCGGCTGTCGCTGAAAACCATCGCTGAGGCTCTGTCTCGCATAGGGTTGCAGCATTATGCTAAGCGATGGCCGTTTTGCGTGGATGTGACGCATATTTTCCACTAAATTGTTATTTTCGTGTTTTTGTTCTTTCTTTGCGTCATGTTTACCGCAAATAAACGTATTATTTTTATTTTTTTCTAGATCCATAAAGTAATTTTAACGACATTGCAACACCATGAGGTTTCTCAATTCGTTGCCAACCACAGTGACAAAGCGGACATGTCTTCCCTGACTTGATTTTCACTAAAATCTCTGTGCCTTTGTAATTACAATATTTAACTTAACCAAGCAATACTTTCCTTAAAATTAAGTTTTATAATTTTAGTAAGTAATAAAATGTTGTTTAACATATCATTTTCTGACGGTACTTTTAAGCTAAACTGTATTTTAATTGAGTTTATCAAGATAAAAATGAATCGGGGTCCTTCGGGACGGGGGCCTCAGGGATCGGGGTACTCAGGGAATAACCTTTAATTTCATCGCTACCTTTAAAAGTCTCAGCTTTAATACTTGGTGACAGAAATAGGTATGGTGGTAGTACTTGCCAAACGTACTCAGACATACCTACAACTTTTCAATTTATCTCAAATGTCTTGCAAATAAAACCACACATGTGTCTAATTAATGCTAGACACACCGTCTCCCTCACGACACAGAGATGTGACAGATAAATCACAGAATTCCAGACACAATGGGTCGCCGAGCTAAAAAAAATGTATCACTCCATCGGCATTTCGTCGGCTCTTTAAATTCTACGCGCGTTTTCTGACCATGGCATTTTTGTTTGGAGCCAAGACGTAAAATGTGCGGATTCCCATGTTTTGAGGCCGATAACCTCCCACCGTGTACTTGGTAAATACTAAGAACCATTCTTAAATGTTTTAAGATCAAATGATCAAAAAGGTATTCCGCCATTTGTTATTTTGGAGGTTTCACGAGCCTTTGAAACTTGACGCCTTCATTTGTTTTCTTCACAATTTGGAGCTTGTAGTAAATATTACTTGTAGTTAAGTAATATGTCAGTTGTTTTATCTATACTAATATTATAAAGAGGAAAGACTTGTATTTTGAATGTAACGAATAAATTTAAAAACTACTGAACCGATTTGAAAAATTCTTTCAGCAATGGATAGCTGCTCTACATTATCAGCGAGTAACATAGGCTATATTTTATCCCCGTACTCCCACGGGAACGGGAACTACGCGGGTGAAACCGCGTGACGTCCACTAGTTTTTACTAAAATTGAGCCGTAATTTCTATGCTACTGATTTCCTTTCAACAATTTTCAAGCCACAGTCTTTCTTGAACCCATTTACATAAAACGATAACTAATATTAATGTTAGTACATATTTGGGTCTAATGCAACGACCAGACCACTAATGCAATGCACATGCAAATCTGTCCCAATTACATGAATACTTAAGCATTAGTTTTGCATAAAAAGTAATCAGTTGCTAAACGGTAATGGGTTCGCGTGTGCCCACTGTTTGGAACGGCCTAATGACCAAACTTTAATGAACTATTAAACTATCTCCTGCATTTAAATTCGTAGAAAAGCAAGTATTGTATTTGGTACCTTTGACGTTAATGCTCATTATTTAGTTTGACAATTAGGACTGGGTAGGTGGCTATTAGGATCAAGCTTTTGGTACTACGGGAATTAGATAGTACCTACTTCTTTAATTTTTCTCCCATCATTTCGATAAATGTACTGCCGCACTTGAGCTGAAGACTTTTTCCTGCCCTTTTTTTTGGGTGGGAAATTATCAAATAACTTCTCCCGCTCTGGAGCGGGAGGGCGTGTCAGACTCTTACTGACTAAAACTCACCCGTGTTCTTTCAGTTGCCATGTTGCCGGGGGGCCACGATTTCCTTTTTTGGCCTTATTCACAACCCCAGTAGGCATCGGCCCTAGCGGACCCCGTCAATTCTGCTGACATCTCTTTGAGGCGCGCGTGGAACACAACTCGCCATCGACCCGGGCTTGGTCCTTATCAGACGGCGAGCTACCCATTGCTCAAGCCCGCGCTTACGGTGGCTGGAAATCTGCCTGTGATTCCCGACGCCCAGGGCGTCCCCTCCTGCGGCGGTTAGAGGTTCGAGGGTGCGAAATTTTCCTCTCCCTCACGCATTCCGCCTCCTCCTTCGCGAGTATTACTGCTTCGCAGAAGGAGGTGACGGCTTCCTATTTCCTCTCGCTCCGTACCATGGCCTGAACCAGTGCCAGACGCGAGAAATCACCTCCGCCGATCGCCTCCACGAGGACACGGCGATGCTCCGGTAGCTGGAGTCAGTAGGTGGTGGAGGCTCAATGGTGACACCCGGGCGTTTCCTCCCGCTTTATCCTGAACAGGAACCTCCCGAAACAGCCGTGTCCGGTGAGGACCTGCGTCAGGCGGAAGGTGAGGACGCCGTGGCGCCTCTCGAGCCACTCCTCAAAGAGGGGTTTTATCGCCGCAATTGTGGCGTGCCCAGCGCTAGGTTGCGACAATCGCACTCACCATGCCGCCATGAGATCCCGCCGGAGCTCTGTCCACTGTGCCGCGATTTCTTGCGGCATCAGAGTTAAGCCCCGGCGTTTCGCCTTCTCGCGCCACTCCCAAAGCCCTAAAAGAGAGACCTAGTTGACATAACGAGAGCAGTCGGACAGAAGTGTACAGCTGCCATTACAGAATAGATCGGCAGTTTTGTTTATCAATAATAGACAAAACAATTTCGTGTATTACTCTTGTGTCAGACAAGTTTTTCATCACTCATATTTTGTAAACTTTGGTTATGAGACTATATTTTATAAACTGAGTTGTTTAGAATGCGAACGACATCATTGTTTTCATAGAGCTTGATTCTCTTGACTCAGTCTGTGCACAGTCTAAGGCTCGTTGTACACGCAAGTTTTTCTTGCCGTGAAAAACTATGGTTTTGTCGTGAATAACTACGGTTGATTTGCTGTGTGTAGGTATGGTCGTCAGTATTGTACACATCACTATGGAAGCTTGTTGACAGAAACGGTGGCACTACGGCACGGTGTTATGCGTCATCTGGTGATTTGCCGTGGCATATACAAACTTGCACGATTATTCTACGGTGTGGCTAACGTACCGTACCGTGAAGAAACCGTGCCGTGTACAACGGGCCTAACACGTTTATAAATAGTATTAGGTAACACATAAAGTCATTAAGTTTTCCTGTAATAATAGAGATTTAGAGATTTTTGTATGTGTTTATTACGCTTTGACGCTGAAACGGCTAAACGAATTTGGATGAAATTTGACACATGAGTAGACCATGACCTGGGTTAAGACATAGAATATTTTTCATCCCGATATTCCCACGGGATCGAGACTTATGTGGGTGAAACCGCGGGACGCAGCTTGTAAAGTAATATACTTACCTTTAGAACTCTATAGTGAATAATCTTGATTTAATTTAAATACTGATTAAGTTTGTACAAGACTGTAAAGGAAACGATAGACGATAGAATTTAACTGTTGCTATAACCATACTTTAACTGTGCTATAACTACTCAATTACGGTAAATGAGTTCGATACTTAAACTCACAGGACGCGGAGATAAATCCCACGGAGTGTATCCCAGCGCGTCAAAAAAAGACACTGTTGGATTTTCAACTCTCGGCGCTAAGCAGTGCCTTGAAATTCCAGAGCGCAAAAAATCGCTGCGTTTAAAAATCGCTAGTAAGTACAGGGACTAAAGAAAGAAAAGAAAGAAAAATATTTTATTTGGGACACGCACAGGAAAAAAATTAAAATTAATAAAAAGATAAATAAATAATAATAATACAAACTAAAAAAAATAAAATACAAAGGAGCATTACAAACGCTCTTAAGAACATTTATTCTGAAAGTGTGCAACTTCGTAAATAGATGTCAAATATTTCGCGGTTTTGATTAATTTGGCAATATTACTGTATGAAAATAAGAAATGTGGCTATCTAGCGACCTAGAATATTAATAAAGAATTGCAATTGCAATGAATTCTATTCTAACACTGAATTTGATGTTGTAACCGTTTTAGGTGTAAAAAATAATTTTTTACATCTAAAACTAAATATTCGGTGTTACGATATTTCATAATCAATGTTTTAATTCCCTAGTTAGCCTCATTTCTTAATTCCAAACAGTAATATTGCCAAATTAATCAAAACAGGTAAATATTTGACAGCTATTTACGGCGTTGCCAACTTTTAAGATAAACTTTCTTATGGAAACGTGTCACCGTTTTCACTCACTACACTCACTACTACAAAAAAAAAATGACAAATGACGTTTGGCTTTGATTGGCGTCCGGCAGAAGTTCTGAGCTCAACGCACATTCGACGCCACGAATTTTATTAGTACTGCCGTCTCTGGACGCTGATGGCTCCGTGCTCAGTAGTTAAACCCGTGGGTAGTATTTTGCACATTATTTCGATTACAAAGCCATCTACGGGTATTATTTATTTTGACAATCGAGTGTCTGAGTTGTTCAATCTTCAGAACAGTTGATTGCGTTTGAATTCGATGTTAGGTTGCCTGGTTAACGACTGATCAATCTATTTATGGGTGCGTGGGTTCAAAGGGAAACTAGACAGATATCTATTCAATCAACAGACTTCACTTCATATCGTATGTTACTCGTTTAGAAGTATAGTACCTGGTCAACCGAGCTCTGCTCGGGTGAAAATGGAGAATGCTCATTTAATAGTATAGGATAGTTCATACTAATTCCATGTAAAGTACATACTACTTTCATGCTGCCATGATAGTAGGTATTTACTAATTCCATGCTGCCATGTCATTATTCTGAGGTAGCGATCTTGTTCTAAACTTTGGGCGACCGAGCTCTGCTTGAGTGAAAATACGGAGAAAACGAATTTTACACAGAAATGAGACCTAGCTAGATCGATTTTTCGCCCTTTATTGCAACTTTCATCGAAATCGTTAGATTCATTTTCGAGAACCAGATTACAAATACATATATACAAATATTGCTCATTTAATAGTATAGGATTAAATACCCAATGTTGCCTATTTAAAACCCTATTTTAGAGAAAATTGATTAAGTTGTAGCTTGATCAAAAAGAAAAAAATAAAGTACTTACCACCATAGCTAATGTGAAAATTAATCTAAAAAGCTTCTACTTTTCAGGTTAGTTTGATAGCAAAGGTTTAAAATTACCTCTTTGGTAGAAATGGTAATTTCACTAATCACTAATCAGCCTATAATGTTCCCACTGCTCGGACACAGGCCTCCTCTCTGTGAGAGGGAGTAGGCCGTATTCTACGTTGGTAGATGTCACATGTCTTCGAGATTTTTTGGTTCTAGGACATGTCGGTTTCCTCACGATGTTATCTTTCACCGTTTTGAGAGCGCAGTGGTGATTAAATAATTTACACAAAGTAAAGTGACTGTCTGGGTTCGAACCTACGACCTACAACTCGTAAATCGCGGTCATTTCCAATGGGCCACTACTACTCTCTTTGCACCAGGTAATTGAAAAAAGAATAATTCCGATCTGCCAGTTTTGGCCGAGCAGTACATACAATGAGCATCAATCATTGCTTTCGTGCACTTTATGCAGAGTAGTTATCTATCTAGCTTTTAGTTTACCGTTATGATTTGTCCAGATTGATAAATTTCCATTAGAACTTCGTCTGGGAGTGTCTGGTGAGCATTCAAAGAAATAACAGTATTACTAATACATTTTTGCAATATGCGATATAATTCAAGATGACATTATCTGAGTTAGCGTTAGAGTGCGCCGGCGCCGCCACGCCGTATAAATTAATTTATAACGTCTAGCCATTGAATAGATTGGTGGAGAAGTACCACTTAAAAGCTCTTTGAGCTCATGAAAAGACCAGCCGAAAAATCAAAATCAAAAGTTATTTATTCAACACTTTTCGAACGTCAAAATTACATAAGACAGTCCCCCAAAACGCCCACCCTTCACCACTTCCTAGTGCTTTAGCTGGGAAGAAAAAGTGGCGCAACAAACTCCCCAGCAGCACAGCTGTCTGTTCAGTTAGAAAAACGAAAGAAACATCGAAAAACGAAAGAAACTAACAGTTATATTTTGTTTAATTGCCTATCCTAAAAACTCTAGCTGTATTACGATCTGTCTTGATTGTATCCTACTGTCGTCCAGTTTTCATCGAAAACGTCGATAATACTTCAAATTTTTCTTATCGATACGCGTCTGAAGAACCCAAAAGCTTTTGTACGATAACCTTACAAAAATGATGATCACTTTTGGACTTTGTCACATTAAACTTGTTCGATGACATTTTTACGTTGCCATTTGCATCATATACTAATTATTACGAAATTCAAATGCAAAATATTTTATTTCACACAAACCTACATGGGCACTTATGAAACGTCAGAAGCTGGGTGCACTGTTCCAATCGGTCGTTTCCTATGGAGAAGAGCCGGCAAAAACTCCACGGTTACTCTTATAAAAATATTTTCTTTTACAACATTTTCAAATAACAGTGGTCTTTCAACAAAATAGATTCTTCCGAAAAAGGTTTTAAGTCAACCAATCTGTCACCACTAATATAAGATTGTTCTTGTTCCTCGCGTACTACGGCGGTTATCATAACTTCCTCATCGTCATCATCCATTGAAAGATATTAAAAATGTGCCTTCTGCATCATATTATAAGTGGCTTAACCAGGTCGATAGGCTTGTTCAGTCGTATGTGGCAAATGCACCGCTAGCTGTCAACTGATTAATTTACGAGCGTTGTCTCTGATTATAGTCTTGTCAGGTAGTCCTAGTGATTCTGATGCACAAAGCAATTATTGTGATGTAAGGAAAGTTCCTGTTAATGGCTGGTGCCAACTTTCGCGATTTCTTCTGGTGATTCAATTTGTTTACACGTTGTTATTCTGATATTTCTGATTACAAGGTAATTTAAAAACAGTAGTAACAGATCGTAGCAGGTGGTGTTCTGTAGTTTCTGCTTAAACTATGGGTGTAGGCAGAAACAGAAAAAGGCGTGAGTTTATGTATGTACCTACATAATTATGTATGTAGTACCAGATAGTTTTATGATAATAGTTTTAGATAGGTATTGATAATAGTAATGATGACTAAAATCTTGTTTTGTCCGTCAGCTAGGTTATTAAAAAATTTTGGACACGTATTTTTTCTTTTTTTAAGTAATCAAAAGATTACGGTGATACATCGAAATAAAATGTGCCGTGACGTCACGAGTATGTAGATTGTATACTTACTCATGATCGTGACGTAGCTACCCCTTCTCCCCAACTTTAATGCGTTTTATCTTAGTAATTTTTTATTATTATGATAAAGCAAAAAATATGTGTCTAGTATTTTTTTATTATCTGAATGACGGAATGTATAGAATTCCTTCTTTTTTTTCCAGCCGTTTTGGTGGAAATGTCACATTCCATAAAACAGATATTGCGAAGTTTCGTGTTCCATTGCAGGTTGATATGTAGATTTTCTATACCACCTCATCATCAGCCTATAATTGTTCCCACTCCTGGGACACAGGCCTCCTTTCTGTGAGAGGGAGTGGGCCGAAATCTACCACGCGGGCCCAGTGCGGGTTGGTAGATGTCACATGTCTTCGAATTTTCGGTTCTAGGACATGCCGGTTTCCTCACGATGTTTTCCTTCACCGTTTTGAGAGCAGTGGTGATGAAATAATTTACACAAAGTAAAGCGCTTGTCTGGGTTCGAACCTACGACCTACAACTCGTAAGTCGCGGCCGTTACCACTGGGCCACCACTGCTCCTTAATATACCACCTACCTAGTTAATAAATAACGTAGATTTGAATAAAAACATTACAATATTTTTGGTGTTCTTGATATCTTATCTGAACATTCCTCTCTCAGTTTCATTGTTAATAACATCTTCTAAATACCTAAGTTTTTATTTTTCTTTATTTATCCTATTTTATTCTACTTTTAGGCAAAGATCTCCATTGTTCCTCGGGTATTGCCTTCTCAAACCAATAGTTATTAGTAAAAAAAATATAAGTCCATCAAGTTCCAGATAATTATAAAATAATAAATCTTTTGACATAATAAAACTTCCATTCTCAATCCTTTTGCTTCTCTTATAAATTGCAATTCATGTGGTTACTGACTCCAAGTCTATTACGATAGCCGTGCACCGATAACTCATTCACATGCCCTTATAGGGTAAGCAGGATTGCAGCCAAGGGAACCACTTAGAAAATGCGGATACTTTAAGCTTCATATTTTCGTTTTGAACAAAAAATGTTCGAGAAATATTACAGTTTGTTGTGTAATCTGTCTGGCGCCGCGAAGTGACATGATACACGGATCCCAGGCTATGAAGAAAGATAAAGAATCCCCATTTGTATTATTTATTTTTATATCTAGCATAGAATTTCTAAATAAATTTTGTTGTTTTATGTATCTAGTCCTAGATATTTCCATTGATATATTTCTATTTTCTTAATGTCCCTCGGGTATCATCGCATTTCCAAATACAAACGAATGCAAATTTCCATGTCCATCAATTATTAGTCTTATCGTGTATAATAATTTGAATTCAGAACTAAGTACTTTATTGTTGTTTTGATTTCCGTGTGAACTATAATATAGAGCTGTAAAACTATTTTCCTATCTGTCGTGCCTGCGACTTTAGCAACTTTCCTCCAATTTTTTTAATAAATTATATTAAGTTAAAAGAGTATTAACAACTCTGTATACTTCCAAGTCGATTGAGAGCGTCCGATCTGCACCAAATGCAAAGGGCAACCTGATAGAAATCCGACAACTGACGAAACACGAATTTTGCCGAGGGACATTAAGTAGAACTACGTTACTTATGATTTTCTTTCAGGCTTCAGTCGAATTAATTCCAAGCATTATTTCAATGTTATTCCTCATTTTAGTATTAGTATCTTAATCTATAGAAAAGGGTGCCATAGTGATGAAGAGATATCTCCTCTACAAGGTTTAGATGAAGAATGTGGGATACGATAAGATAAGACTCACACATAATAAAATACACTAAGATTAAAAGGCACACAAACATTAGGATTCAGACGAGGAAAAAAGGAAAATGTGATAGAAGTTCAAATTCAAATTCACTTATTTATCTTACACAACATTTGTAAATATACAAGTAGCATGGTATGAAATTCTCACTAACAGAAGACTTAGACAGACTTGACAGCGGGTCCCAAACTAGACACAGCCTGTATCTTGGTGACCCAAACATTACACAAAGTTGACAATTTAATGTGTTCTCCTAGCGCAAGATTGTTATTCCTAAGTTCATTTTTATAATGTTTTACAATATTTTGTATATGTACAAGTACATTAGTTAAATAATTATATGTGAAGACGATGCACCTAGAATAAAATTACCATACCACAACAGGTAAAAGGAATTAAAAATCAACTGACTTCCAAAAAAAAAAACACTACGAAGCGAAAAATAACTTTAAATTCGGAAGTCGGTGTCTTTGGTTTTGAATTTTCGTTTTTTGCCACCGACTTCCGAAATTAAAGTTATTTTTTGCTTTGTAGATTTTTTTTTTGGAAGTCGGTTTATTTAAGTCGGTTGGTTTCTAATTCCTTTTATCTATTGTGGTAAAATTAATAAGTCAGTGTGTGAGGAATTCATCAGTTCATCACAGAATATAAAATCAATGTCATATACCTAACAAAAAATAATAATAAAGTGTAAATAAAATAAAAGAGTATTTTATCTATTTAAGTAGCATCTTATCATCTTAATCCTAAATTTAACGTATTATAATATGCCTTTAAAGAATAGAACTGCCTCATACCACTACCGTTGTTTAGTATCGTACGAGATAAGGAGACACGACATGCAAAATGAACCTTCTGTGCCTCACTGTAACATGTCTCAGGGAAGTCTCGAACTGTATATTTGAATTAAAGATGCGTGTTACGTTCGAAACGAGTACTGTGTCATTATGTGAATGATGTATGGCCGATGTGTAGTGTGTATAGTATCTTACAGTAGACTGTTATTAGCTATGATACTGATTTCGTTGTAAGGTGTAATAGTGAATGTGTTGGTGTTTCACACGATTTTTTTTTTGTGAGAAATTTTGTGGTTATGGTGTGAAAATTGAAGAAATTGATTGTGAATTTAATTAGGATAAAAGGTGTCAATTAGGACTATAGCAAGGTACTGAGTATATGGTGGTACTTTAGAATTACAGATTATTATATTTTCAAATCTTGAGAATGTGAAGAAAATGTATTGTGAATTTAATTTGGATAAAAGGTGTCAATTAAGACTATGGTGAGGTACTGAGTATATATGTGGTACTTTAAAATTACAGATTATTATATTTTCAAATCTTGAGAATGTGAAGAAAATGTATTGTGAATTTAATTAGGATAAAAGGTGTCAATTAAGACTATGGTGAGGTACTGAGTATATGTGGTACTTTAGAATAATAGATTATTTTATTTTCAAATCTACACACTCAATACTTCATAAAATGTATTGCATTACACAGTGTATACAAATAAATAGTTCAGGAAAAGCCGAAAAATCTACCATTTACTGAGACACTCACCGAAGCATGTTGTATGTAATATATTTTTACACTTTATCATTCTGGAAACCGGAAAAGTTGCCAACCGGCTCAACATCTGTAGCTAAGTCATTTTCTATCAAGACAGACTCTGTTACTAAGCCACTTCACACAATAATTTTATAATAATCTACACCTGCACATAACATCTCAACTAAAAGCACTATCAACAAATACCACAACAATGCGATCAGTAAACATACTGACAAATCGCACGTGCAAACATGCAAGCTTAAAAGCACGACACAAATGACTCCACACAAGCACGACACATGCCACCCTCATAAGGCAATGTCATTTGCAACATAGCTTTCATTACATAACAGTACTTCATTTGGAGGCAAGAATTTTATACAAACGTCAGTTGGCCGAATTGGCGGTTTCAGATTACGCCTACGGTTGTTGGTATTGCGGTTATGTTACTGTGTGGCGGGGGTCTAAAATGCAATTGTTTTTAATTAAGAATATCATCAAAAGCCATATTCGATCGTTCGTAATCTATAGCAATATTTGTATAAATATATATAGATAGATAGATAAATCGTTTATTTAGTGCACACAAAAGACAGCATAACATACAATAGCACGATTAAATAATAACTAATTGGCTATTAGGAAATAGCTAAACGGTGCCAATATAGAAATAAACAAAAAATAAATAAAAGGAAGAAAACAAGACATTGTGATGACACTAATGGCTATGACACATTGTTAAATATATATATATATTTGTACCTACTCACGTCTTGTATAACGGCTCTAATGATTTCGATGAAAGTAGCAATATAGGGGTTTACGGGGGCGAAAAATCGATCTAGCTAGGTCTCATTTCTGGGAAAATTCGTTTTCTCCGTATTTTTACCCGAGCAAAGCTCGGTCACCTAAAGTTTAGAACAATATTAATGACATGGCAGCATGGAATTAGTAAGTATCTACTATCATGGCAGTATGGAATTAGTAGATACTATCCTATACTAATAAATGAGCATTCTCTATTTTCACCAGAGCAGAGCTCGGTCGCCCAGGTACTATTGTTTATCTGGGGAAATCAATAAAGTTATATTGCGGAGCGGAGTCTCTTAACACAAGCTTATTTGCTTAAAAGGAGGCTCCAATAACTTTATTAAGGTATATTTACTTTGTGAAATAATAAACCATTTTTCAAGATTTTCATATAAAATAGCGGCGACGACGTCGTAAAAAGATGCCCTTAGTTAAATATCACCCATATCTCCACTATTCCATTGCCTACTCTTGGATGCGTAATTACCCGGTACTGCTCGCAAATCCTTCCTTATCCTAAGGGCACGTCTTCCCTACCATTACCGCGCCCCCCGGTCTACTCCTTGATATGCAATGGCCTCTGTAGTCCCATGAAACTTGAGGCTTCAGGTGCTAGTGCAAATCTTGGGGTTCATTCGATTTATCGAGGTTGGTTAAACCACGCTGGGATCGGTGCTTTTCATTCATTAATTTTTCAAATTTTTTAAAGTTTTTCCATATTGCCTCCATATTTTGTCCCGGGAAATGCAAACTATTAGGTTGGTCTTCTACAGTTTTTAACGGTACTCTTACTTTCATCAATTTCTGGGAACCAAAGTATCGCCAAACCGATTATCTGCAGGTTTCAGCAAGATTCTCATAAAACTGCAAGAACTTTTATTGATTCTGAGAACTTTTGCGTCACACACACGTCTTGAGAGACACACGACATTCTTTACAGTACAGTCAAGTCAGTAACACTTGCAATTCAAATCCACCCTAACTGTTACGACATAAAACTCAAATTCAAACCATTTATTCAGACTGCCTCGTTGGTCTAGTGGTCACAAGTGCTACTGCTGAGCATGAGGTCCTGGGTTCGATTCCCGGGTCGGGCAAAGTGTTATTGGGTTTTTCTACATGAAATGTCTCAGTAGCAGCTCGGAGTCTGGATTTGTGCCCGGTTGATGGCAATAGGCTCGCCCCCTATTACATGGGACTTAACATAACTGGCGAAATGTAGGTGTACCTGCTACAGGGACACCTCTGCCCAACCCTTCGGGGAAACAAGGCGTGATGTTATGTTATGTGTGTTATTCAAATGAACCTAATTGGTTTATTTGGCACTTTTGCATTGTCACGGGATCAGTCAGTCAGAAAGATGAAGCTAGTTTCCCAATTCAAAGCGTAGTAGGTAATTATGGACGGCAAGACATAGCGTTCATTTTTATTATTATTATTAACATCTGTACTTTTTTGTTTAACTATGTTCTACAAATAAAAATATTTGAATTTGAATTTGAAAATCCCAGGACACTCTTTTAAATCAAAATATGGTTACAAAATATTGGAAAAAGAGCCCTCACTGTCAAATTGTTACCACTAATACTACTATACACTATTCAATTAAGAAACTGAAATCAATCAATCATTCAAAATCGGTTATATAAATTTATTTTAGAAGGACTTTAATAATCTCACAGTACCTGGTCGACCGAGCTCTGTTCGGTTGAAAATAGATAAACACATCGTCCAGGTACATCAATATTGTATCACATTCCCGCGACTGTGAAAATAGAGAAAACGTATTTTCCCAGTTATGAGACCTAGCTAACCGACTTTTCGCCCCAGTAAACCCCTATATTGCAATTGTTAGAGCCATAAATCGAATAGATTACGTGTGACTCCGGATTTTTAATTAGTGTCTGTGATGTCTTGTTTATACCTTTTTAGTTGACTTTTTTGTCCCAGTTGGGTTTTAATTTTTTAAACTTTTTATTATTTGTTGTTATAGCGGCATCAGAAACACACAACTGTTTTCCTCTTTTGGTTCATGAGATACAGCCCGCTGACAGATAGACGGACAGTGGAGGCTATAGTAATAGGGTTCCGTTTGGCACCATTCGGGTACGGAACCCTCTAAAAATTTAAAATAATATGGTTTTTTTTTGTAGTTCAACATTTGGCTGTAAACATCCAAGAACAAAAATGCATTTCAAAAATGGAATTCCATTTTCAAACCAACGGCACCTTGAACCGTCCAATAACGTCCCGAACTTCCATGTACCATCTCACTTGTCTCATACCAAACGCGACACTGCCATAGTTTCAGTAGGTACGTCACAATACTCACAATAACGGTCTATAAAACGATTTATCGCGTTCGCACTACCGATAATTGTCTTTGGAAATGTCGTCCACTTGAAATGGATCGTGGGTGCGGGACTTAAAGTGATTCTCCACGCTGTCACGTGTTCAAACAACGTTATTAAAGGGTGCTCTCTTGGGGTAAACGTGCTGTGTATAAGGGGCCTTAAGTATTGCCTTTTTTTTTGGTGAAAACTTTTTTAGGCGCGTCGGGCATTTTTGAGATGGGAAAAACAATTGAACTCGCGACACCGTTACCGACACCTCATTTTTGTAAACGCGATTGTGCTCTATATTTATGTTATGTTACGGATCAATTTAGGATCAATTTAAATGTCTATGCAAGTATTTTTACTTTAAAGGTTTTGGAAGTCGACGTCCACGTCGTCGAAACCACGATCAAAAGCCATAATCCAAACAGTTCACTGCTGCTGGACGTAAGCTGTTCAGTAATCCCAAAACTATCACATTTTTTCCGGCGATGGTAATCTAAATTCGTTCTAATTTAGTATGGAAACACCGTTTTAACTACACAAAAGCCAAAAATAGCAACGCGTTTTAAAGCAGGTTTACGGTAACAAGGTACAATAACTTGAGGCATTTTATAACAGATATTATATTACAAATTTATAATAGTTTATGAAACTTTTTGCCATGAAGCGAGGTCGAAGTTTTTCGAGCACAAAAAACAAAATCCATTTATTTCCATGATTGAACATTGTTTGTTTTTTACCATTCACATACATATCGGAGCCAACCGGAATGCAGTAAAACCAGTACATAAAACAAACTCATAATATTACGTAGAGTTACTCGTCGCGAATTGAATTAATTTCACAAGAAAACAAAACATTTAAAATATTCACGCCGTATTCACCGAAGGGCTGAATTTGCATATTTCATTACGAGGGTCCAAGTTTATTGGCGGTCGTGTGTGGTCCTCGGTCGCTATGGTAACGAAGCTATCGCGGTCAAAGCGGATCGCCTTACTCCTTAACTGATGGACGCGGCTAATTGTTAGTAGCCGGCGCGACGTCGCCGCCCGCGCTCACACCACACGCTTCTAAATGTCACCACATGACCGTTAGCTTCATTTCTTATCAGATCCCTCTCCAATTAAGCAAAACTTAGTAGTACTTGGGATCTCGTAAGGGGTCGTTCATTAATTACGTAAGGCGTTTAGGGGGGGAAGGGGGTCGAGCCAAATCTACTGACATCTCATCAAGGGAGAGGGGGGGGATTCGAAAAATCACCAAAACCACCTCACGTAATTAATGAACGCCCCCTATACCAATTTATTCTAAATATCAATGAGCACATGGCATATTTTTAACCGACTTCCAAAAAGGAAGAGGTTATAAATGTTCGTAGCGTTTGTTTTTTCTTTTTATGCATGTCCACCAATTTCTCGGTCAATTTTTGAACCGATTTTGAAAATTATTTTTTTGTTTGAAAGGATATGCTCTCGAAGTGGACCCATATAAATTGTATTAACTTTACTTGGATAGTTTTTGTCACTGTTATTTACATAGCAGGTTGTAGTAGCCTACCCCACACAAATTCGAATACCCTTTTATTATTCGTAAATAATAAAAAGGGGTAGGTACCTCAACTAAAAAGTGAAAAATAAAAACTTTTTACAAAAAAAAACAACCGACTTCCAAAAAAAACACTACAAAGTGAAAAATAACTTTAATTTCGGAAGTTGGTGACAAAAAATGAAAATTCAAAACCAAAGACTTCCGAAAATAAAGTTATTTTTCTTTTTTTTATCTTACCTTTCCGACACGGTAACCGTGATTAACTCTATGGTTTTAATTGTCTACGCTTTTACTGATAACGCCTATCACGTTAACTCTTTACGCAATTGCTTTCACGATTTTATGACAATTCGATTCGGTACTTAACTTTGGCCACTGCTGACCCTTGGAAACCTCGGCTTCTTTTTAGAAAACTAAGACTGAGATTCCTGTCTTCCGAGATGTAAAATAAATTAGAATCTTCAGACGCCAAGAAACTTAAAACTAATGAAAAATAAAATTGGACGGCTTTGCAGACGCTGGTAGCAAAGAAAAAATCTGTCTGTGAGAAATTGAAAAATAAATTAAAACGATACTTACTCTATCTACTCTGTGTAGTTTCGCGAAAGAGATTGAAAGCTATTTGTAAAAGCTAAAAGTAAAAAAGCTTTAAAACTTTTTGTAATTCGTTTTGATTAATAGTTAGACGAATTTTCTTTGGGTACCTATAAAATTCTTTGTGTTAAGGTCAATGCCCACTGGGGCGTAACTGCACGCATCATAGACTTTTTACACTCGCATGCATTGATGGAGTCGAAGCAATAGTGCATGTCAACGTTCACTGGTGAAACGTCATGTTTATGCGAAACTGGCATTTCGCATAAAAAGTTTAACGATACGCTTCAGCAGCTAACAGGTTTAATAGAGCGAACTTAAGATTATTGCTAAAGGCGCGTACTGATTTTCATTGTAAGACGTTTAAGATCCTCTTAAATTAATGAAACTGTATCAAAGCGCAATTAGTACCTCATCGTCTTAAGATAAGACAGTGAAAAAACTTCTTAGTGATTAGTTTGAATTCATTTTAGATGAGAAGGTCATAATTTCAATATTGAACTGTACTGTAACAATTTCCTATGGACATTAACAGTATGATGTCTGTGACTCATCTTGACTTGATTTTCAGTTATTTTCCGTCCCATTTAGCGGTCAAACAAAGCATACCATTGTCTCGACAAAACAAAAAAATAAACCACTAAACATATTCAGATTTAAACAGTAAATAAATCACGCAAGTAGTTTACTATGCCAAACAGGTTACTGGTCTAACAATTTAGGTCACAGTGACTAATTAAAACTTTTGTTACACACGCAAAACTTGCTTTGTTTAGAAAATATTAGCTGTTTCGCGTAATAGCTCGTGTTTGAGCTTAAAATAATATAATTTATTACGATATTAATAAAGTGTAATGCTTTCGTGCGAAACTGAATGTGAAATTAGGGCTTTGATAAAAATAAACTTGCAGAAAATGTAGTGGACGCATGCCCTAGTTTTTGTATAAGCATGTACGGGACATTATTATGTAGTTGCAGTTTGTTCTGTAGTCAATGAACTTTTGAAAAACGAACTTAGTTGTCTAAGAGACCTGTCACACTCGAACATTTTATGTTATGTTATGTTCGAGTTGACCGGACCGTAGGACGCAGAACGCATCCAGTGCAGTGTGACAAGTCCCTAAATGGATGCGAGGTATTTTTTTTATTTTTAAAATGCAAAGCAGTTTGTCATAATATTATTATAAGACACAGAATTATGATTAAAGAACCGCTAACATCATCTAAAATCGACAAATCGGGATACAAGAAATGCGTAATGTTGTAATGTTGCCTGCAAGCTATCCTATTATTAGATACTCCGATAAATATAATGCGTGTAAGGCGCTAATTTGTTCCGGCTGTGTTGAGATCGTTCCGCGGTCTTTTTAAAAGGCTCCAACATATTCCCTGATTACTTTCTACATTTTTATGTTTTTACATTCAGTGAATATTTTCATTCGTACTCAAAACGATCAATAATATTTCATCTAGGAGATATCTTAATCTTGTCCCTTTTAAGTAACTAATTATAGTAAAAATGTCAGTGAATCCGTCGTAAATCAAGTATTGGTACTATCGCGGAACCTCATAACTAACCGCTTTGAAAACAAAATCCCGTGCACACGATGACCACATCTGTTACCGCCCCGGTTCTATAGCGGCCGAGTGCTGCAAGCAAGAATAGCCCTTACGGTGGTTACTTATGGCATTCCGCGATGGTAGGTACCTATTCTTTATTTCACTCTTGGCGTTTATGCTGATTTCTTAGTAAATCCACCTATTGATGGATTGTACGTACAGCTGGCTACATTAAATAGTCGGTATTCACAAGGAAACACGCCTTGGTACATATTGTATTGGCTACTAATGCTTACTTAATATTTCCTGTAGTAAAATTTCGTTTTCCGCTTTCTAAGCTCCGTAACATTTACGAAAAGCTGCGCCTTCCTTGATACTAGAAAACAGAGTTTGAGACTAACATTGAAATGCTGAAACCTTTATGACTTGGAAATCCAAAAGATCTACTTACGTATGCTTGACAATTTGCTTTTCTAGTTATTCAGAATATTGTCTTTGACAAACCCTTCCTTTCATTTAGTTAGGGCTGATTTTTCCAACGTGAACTGCCGTGAACGGCCTCTGTGGTCTAATGGTAAAACCCAGGGTTCGATTCCCAGCGGGGGCAAAATTTTCAGCTCGGTTTGGTTGGTGGTACTATTTGTTCTAAGTCCGCCTGGCTAGCTACCACCATCTTATCTAAGACTGTCTCCATAGCAACAATGTTAACAGCATTGTTGTAAGATAGTCAGTTCATCTGGATTGAGGATTCCAGGTGAAGCTCGCTGCCACGTTCGGCCTGGTCATCACTTACCATCAGGTGAGATAAAGGTCAAGAGAAACCCCGCTGTGGAAAAAATAAAAATAAATCTGATATTTTGTATCCGTAGAAAAAAAAATACCTTTGACAGTTTCTATACGGAAAAACTCTCTCTGCGTTCAGCGCTCGGTGTGGTAACACGCCGTGTTAGGTTTCGCGACAAGTCAATCGTCATCCTGAGGATGCCTCGTTGAGAGGTGAAATACGTGTCGATTTCTTCCAGAGTTTTTTATACCTCTTTAGAAATAGCTAAGCGGAACAGGTTACTAAATATATCCACGTCTATTGTATTTTATAATGGATTTCTGCAAGGCCATGCCTGAATCAATTAACTATCTTTAAGGCGGGGTTACCCGGAAAAACGTCGTTTTCTATTGTCTTTTACTCGTAAATAACACGGATTAAAATTTTGAAAAAAACATATTACATATTTCACAATATGATCTAGATATTGCCGCCGTGCGATACACGATTACTTGCACTTTACTGCATCCAATTAAATCGCAAAAACACGTCTAAATTATGGTCTTTTTATTATTTTATTTGAGTTATATTAGGCTTTGAATAATAAAATTTATACCATAATAAAGGTCGTAAAAAATGTGATATAACACGGTCAACATAATGTGAAATATGAAAATACCTATACCACTAATTCCAAAATCAAGCGTTTTCATCTTTTCATGCGCTCGCCCCGTGTCATTTAGTCCCGAGCGGAACGTGTTGGAGGTCGGACGTGTGCCAATTTTTGCGAATCCGCCACCCCGCTATGTTCTGCTTCTGTTACCCGCTGAGCCAAAAATTTATTGTAAAATAAATAATAATAGGTACCTGTATATTTATAGTCTTTTTTTAAATAGTTATAAATACATAGTAAGTTTTTGTTAGGTACTTAGTTATATTTTTTTTTTTTAAATGGGCAAATCTTAAAAAAAAAAATTGTCATCGCTGGGTCTACGAACGCTAAATAAACAAAAAAAAGGGAAGGATGCTTTGACAATAATATTTTAATTAATTAATAATTACCTATATTTTACTTTACTAGTTAGGTACGAATAGATTTACAAACCGCAAATGTATGTAAAACAGTTGAATTTAAACCCTATGCCAATGTAAATAAAGACGCCACGCGCGCAAAAGTTATAATGGTTTACTTTTCTAGCGGAATAGATTTACCAACCGCATCAAGCGTGTTAAATTGTTGAATTTGAACCTTATAGCACAGTACATAAAGCCGCCACGCGCACAAATGTAATCGTTTACTATTTTCAAATGTCAAATAGTTCACCCCGCTGAGTTGGTCCGGGTGGTTTTTATAATGTCTAATAGCCTAGTTAGGTACTGAACAGTCGACCACACGTCGTGCGTCTGTGGTAAGTGATAACACTATGACCTTGAGCTGGTCCAACGTAGGTACGGAGTTTTATTAGAATAAGAGACCAGCTTACACTGATTTGTTTCCACTGACACGACATGCGGCCTACTGCACGTGTTCACGCGACACGCAGGACAAACTACATAAACGAAGCCGATAGGTAATAAAAAGGTACCGAGTGCTTGCGAATTTCCTACGTGAGAACTGAAAATTCAACAGTGCAATAATAATTTAGACGTTCATTTAGAAGTAAGCAATGTTTCTCACAGCCACCACAACACAACAAATAATATTATTTATGATTTCTGAATGAAACGTTTGTGTGTGCACTCGTGCCATAGTGTAGAAATGTACAGTATGACCATTTCCTACAAAAATATTATTTATTATTTTCGGTAACGTTTAGGCACAAGCTCGTTTATGCGCAGTACATTCCTTACTAAAAACACTGTATCAAGTTATGACAAGCTAATAAATAAAAAATACAAGCTGAAATTTTAATGGTTGTTTTTCCGCAGCAATATGATTTTGACTTGTAGTACAATAGATTTATAAAAAAGAATTAAAAACCGGTCAAGCACGTGTCGGACCATGCACAATGAAGGGTTCCGTAGTTGGGAGGAATTTATCCGAAAAACAAACTTAACTTTGTAGTTGAAAAACATGTTTTCCCATACGTTGGTCGACCAACTTATATCTATACTAATATACAGTGTGTCCGGACATGGACTAGCGATATTCTTAATACTTACATATAAACTATTTTAAAGTCCAATATAATCTAAGCTTGGGTCCAATATACTTCCTCATTTTTGTGGTAATTAACAAATTATTGGTTGAAATGCATACTTTTTTTTTTTTTCGACTTTCACATTTTTTTTCAAAAGTTTTGGAATAGTGAATACATTGTTTTGTAATGCAGAGGGTAGACAATATTATTGCCTTTCGAATAAGCCTATTTTTATCTCAGTATGGCTAAAACTTTGAGAGATATGATTTTTTTTTTGTACTCGCATAGAGAATATTTCAACAAAAAAAACAAAATGGCTGCTACATAGCGGGGAAGTGTATTGGACCCAAACGTAGAGTGTAATTGTACTTTTAAATAGTTTATATTTAAGTATTTAGAATATCGTTAGTCCATGTCCGGACACACTGTATATTAGTATAGATATAAGTTGGTCGACCAACGTATGGGAAAACATGTTTTTCAACTACAAAGTTAAGTTTGTTTTTCGGATAAATTCATCCCAACTACGGAACCCTTCATTGTGCATGGTCCGACACGTGCTTGACCGGTTTTTAATTCTTTTTTATAAATCTATTGTACTACAAGTCAAAATCATATTGCTGCGGAAAAACATACATAAACGTATAAAGCTGAAGAGTTTGTTTGTTTGTTTGCTTGAACACGCTAGTCTCAGGAACTACTGGTCCGATTTCAAAAATTCTTTCAGTATTTGATAGCCGATTTATTGAGAAAGGCTAAAGGCTATATATCATCACGCTAAAACTAATAGGAGCGGAGCACCAATGAAGAATGTTTCAAAATCGCGTTTTTTTTTCCTTTAAGAGCTTCCGCTGCGTGCGCTGCATAAACGGTTAAAGTTTCGCAAAAATCATGTATGACGGAATTGTTTTTCTTTAAAAGTTCTAAAAAAAAGCCCGGGACAGCATATGTCTATCTTTTAAGGTTGGCTCACTATAACCTTTTTTATGCTAACCAAATTTGTTCTAAAATAAAGCATTATTTACGAAGGTTTTTTATAACAATCCTTATCCAAATAAATACGTTATTCATCACAAGTATTTAATTTAAAACAAAATTGCCTTTTACATCATTCGATTTTAATTAATATCTTAGGAGATATCGCAGTTTTAACATCGCAATAAAATAATGACCAAGTACTGCGCGCGATTTCCGGTGAAGGTATCGTTTGCGGTAACAATTAATAAGGTCCAGGGGCAAATATTTAAGCACGTAGGAATAGATTTACGCCAAGAGTGTCTTTCACACGGGCAACTATATGTTGCCCTATCGAGATCTGGTTCTGGTGAAAATCAATATCTACTTCTGCCGGAAGAAAACAAAACTAAAAATATAGTGTAGGTAGGTACTTTAAAATAAAGTTTTGAGTTTTTTTAGAATAAGCTTCAATCTACATGATATAAGATTATAAGAACCAGTACTTTTACCTAACGTTTTAAAGTTCCACTCTTACTGATAAAAGCGTGATTTAGGTACCTAAAATAGCTCCTTAACGAACATGTTATTATTTAAAAAAAATATTTTCACCTTTTACGTAAACGGAATCGAGGGTTAAAGTTAGCGCTAGCCCGAAGTAACTATTCAACGCGGACGAAGTCGCGGGCAGAAGCTAGTGTTCTATACACCGTGACATTTTAGTCGTCTAACAAAAGCAGTCCACTTCATGTGTCCAATGACTACTAAAAATCCATTTAAAAAAAAAATATATCCTGCGTGACATTTTAGTTGCCTTAAAAAGGGCCACTCCATGTATCCGACTTAAAATACCTCTAGGAGAAATTCAAAAAATTGTTACAATGCAACAATTTCTTTTTAATGAATGTTTAGTAGTCATTGGATACATTAAGTGGGCTGCTTTTGTAAGACGACTAAAATGTCACGGTGTATAATAAGTTGGTCTTAGGGTTGGAGTATGTACTCCAAATTGGAATAACTGTAATGTCGATCCATTTTTGCAAATTATGATTTCGTATTACATATTATACGACGATCGCGGGTCAACTGAGAGAGCCAGCACCGGCGGAGCGGGGTGGGTTTGCGTGGGGAGAGAGCTGCCGCCGCCGCCACCCGCGTGCGTGCGTGCATACTAGTTTATGCCGTACCACTACGCGCGACAGCTTATTTTGGTCTGAACATTTACGAACTGCTCTTCGCTTTGTCGGAAGCGCGCCGCCACACATACGGTTCGAGATGTACCTACGTTATGTCTAGTGGATACTATTGTTTCTCACGCTTTCAAGTTTATGCATATTGCATAAGTGATTAATTTGATAGTAAATTATAATGTGATCTGAACTGCAGACGGTTTTTCTATTGCGCAATAACCAGCACTGCTCACAATACGCCCACAGTAGTTAAAATATGGCTGATAATACCGAAAGAGACATACCCTTCTTCCGTCATACTTAGATAAATATATTTTTTTATTGAGTCTCCAGCCTTCACATTATATTTTACACAAAATAACATTTATACCTCTAAGACTTCTTGAATTACAATATTGATATCGTAATTCAAGTATTGTATAATTATATGTTAATTGTTATAATTCTCCTAAAGTAAATGTGCCTACCTACTACTTGATTTTGTATACCGTAGCACGAAGATTTCGCATCCTTATGGAAAGTCGAATAGCGCGCGGCGCGTAGTTTTTAATTTTACCCGTCTTCTCTTTTTGTCAGTCAGATTTCAAATCCACCGTATTCACAAAAAATTATAAGAATATACCTACTTATACTTGTTTTTAATTATTATTCATTAGGTTCAAGTTTGTACAATACCTACCTAATCTATCTATAACCTTAAAAAATACTCAATAGTAAAATAAAATAGAATAAACTTATACAATTCAAGTTGATCTACTGCATTGTTCTGTTCTGTGACCCAACTTACTACCTACGCGAGTTCGTGAACTCGTGAGCGGTGCGCTTAGCGCGCGCGTCTCCCGCGCTTCGTAATTTATTACGTAGCGCTACTCGTTGCGGGGGCTGAGGTAAGCGTTGAATACCTACTGCGCTTGGGTTTACCCCGCCTTAACTAGATAAAATGTTATTCATCTGTAATTTTGTCTATTCTTCCGTCGACTAAACTCGTTTCTATTGTGGTCAATACTTAAGCATGCTGGATGATACAACCCAATAAACTGATTGCATACTTAATAAAGCTCTTATTAAACGTCCAATAAATAATACATCGCACTTTAACATTGTATCCAGTAGCGGTAGTGGTTAAATTCCGACATTTACAAGGCAATATTTTAAAAACTGCACATGCATGTGATATTAAAATATTTAAAAAAGTAATTGCTGCCTTTGCGGAATTTATTTCATGAACATTGTTATTAACGACACGATATTTTTTATGACATGTTTTAATTATGTTATAACAGGAGATTTCAGGTAATTTTATCGTTTTCATCCTTTGATAATAATCGATCTTTTGGAAGTAGACTTTAGAAAGCTTCATTTGATTAGATTTCATTTATTTGGAAAAATATACGGTTATAAATTACAGTATTACACAAAATTTGAGAAACAAAGTAAGATCTAGCTACGACTTATACATTTGTATAAGTCGTAGCTAGATCTTAGAATTGATCATTTCATGAAGTGGTCGACTATTTCATGAAATGGTCGTGTTTCATGAAATAACCGGCTAAAATTGACCATATCGTTTAAACGTCAAAATTTAATGATATGTCAATCGACGTTTGACCATATTATAATGTAGTTTCCATGATCTAGTAAAAATTGTCAAGTAACTGCGATCAACTTAGAAGTGGCGCTCGCCGGCCTCTGCCGCGGCACCGCTCGATTCGCTCGCTCAACTCGCGTGCGGTTGGTCACAGTTCTAACCTAACCTAACCCATTTGGTCGGGGTGCCATAAGCGGCGTAAAATTTAACATAACACTTAAAATTACACATAACATCACGCCTTGTTTCCCCGAAGGGTTGGGCAGAGGTGTCCCTGTAGCAGGTACACCCATATTTCGCCAGTTATGTTTAAGTCCCATGTAATAGGGGGCGAGCCTATTGCCATCAACCGGGCACTAATCCAAACTCCGAGCTGCTACTGAGAAATTTCAGATAGAAAATACCCGACCCGGAAATCGGACCCAGGACCTCATGCTCTGCGACCACTAGACCAACGAGGCAGTCAAAAATCTCATCTCAATATTATATCACTGAATCTAATCTCCTCTCTTCTTCTTCTCTCTCCTAATCAATATAATCATACCTTCTAGTCAGATTAGAGTTATGGTCATTAACGTAATATCTTCCTTATGGCCTACCATAAGCTTTCCGATCGTACACCACTAAACTGAATAGATGCTTCTCTCATCAATTTTGTCTTCTTACCAGAGAATTTGAATCAGTAACTTTATATGGCAACTTTAGTCCTACGGCTCTTTGTTACTTATAAGCAAGTTTTGTTGCCGATCACACATACATTGTAAGATGATATTATAACAGTCATTTAGGTATAATTATACTAGTTTTAAGAAATACAGCCTGTATCAGAAATGTATGGTTATATTCAAGAAATATCAGCTGTCCTGACTACCTCGTTGGTCTAGTGGTCGCAAGCGCTACTGCTGAGCATGAGGTCCTGGGTTCGATTCCCGGGTCGGGCAAAGCGTTATTGGGGTTTTCTATCTGGAATTTCTCAGAAGCAGTCCGGAGTCTGGATTTGTGCCCGGTTGATGGCAATAGGCTCGCCCCCTATTACATGAGACTTAAACATAACTGGCGAAATGTGGGTGTACCTGCTACAGGTACACCTCTGCCCAACCCTTCGGGGAAACAAAGCGTGATGTTATGTTATGTTACCAGCTGTCCCATGTATTTGGATCGAGTTGGTATTGATTATTAGTTACAACAATGGGTTGAATATGGACAAAGAAAATATGACCAATGTAATGAAATGACCTAACAACAATGGGTTGAATAAGGACAAAGAAAAGATGAACTATTTATTGGAAGTCTATGTATCGAACCCGAACACGGCGTGTTGCCCACTCTCACACTCTCAAGGCTCACTCTGCGTTCAGCGCTCGGTGTAGCAACACGCCGTGTTCGGGTTCGCGACAAGTCAATCGTCATCCTGAGGATGCTTCGTTAAGATATCCACGTCTATTGTATTTTAAGACAAAATCTGTATGGGACAGCTAATTACTTTTTCACGATTACGATGTTGGTCCCTAGGAGGTCCCATGGAGTAAATTGTTTAATTTGAGGGTTCTACCACACCTTGAATATGACCACATATTTCTTATACACGCTGTATAACAGTAGAAAATGGAAGCTGGAATTGTTTTATATCAATCGTAAAACGCAATATTGTATGGAACTGTGAGCATAAAATGTAATAATAGTAGTTATTATCAACATTGGTCTAAATTGTTATTGCACCTAATCACGGCACAGTAATTCAATAACTATGTTTGATTATTATCTCGGTGTAATTTAGATTGAATGTTATAATGAGGGTAGTTACGTCAAGGTCATGATTATTGATTTGTGATGACTTAGAGTTAAAAAACTGTTGTAATTTAATTAAATGGGTGTTAAAAACTTAGTTTATGTTTTGTGATAAGTAAGATAAGTTCTTGTATTAAAGCTCCCGCAGACAGGTGCGACGTGACGGCGCGACATGACTCTGGTGGACCAATTTCTATGAAAACTTCAAGGAAAAAGTTCTACCAGTGTCGCGTCAGGTCGCCACGTCATTCCTGTCTGCGGGAGCCTTTAATCAGAATGTCGAACACTCACGCACCTTCAATAAATAAGTCCATATCAATTTCCAAATGGCAAAGTTCAGTAATCAAACTACCGTAATAATTACATGTAATATTAGACCGCTGTAATAATTCTATGTAGTGCATATCATATGCTTATTATCGCACTACGTACTTACTACAGTTATGAAATCCTACTGAGAAATGGCTACCTAATAATATTAATGTTCTTTGCCGAGCTCTTACTAAATGTAAGCTATGGTATCTACAATCTACATACGTAGGGGGTACTCTATTATAGTCATTTATTGTATGTTTGTGGCGAAATGTGGGTATACCTACTATGGGAAGATACACTTCTGCTTTACCCTTCGGGAAAAGCAGCCGTGTGGTTATGTGAAAAGAAAAGAAAAAGAAAAAATAGATTTATTTGTCACAGAAACACGTGCATACAAAGACAAGAGTAGGTAAGCAGTCAACAAAATAGATATAACTTAGTACATAATATGCAAACATGAGTATAAAACAGAAATAGTCGGCAGCTGCACGTCATGACTGTGACAAGAAGGCTTCCACTCAGCATGATGCAGTGCTATGGGGACCCACAGCCCAGCGCTGATTTTCAGTGGTCTATATTTGTATTAAGTAGTTACCTACTACATAATAGTAACAAGGTAATAACAAAAAATCAGACTAGGTACTAAAGATGGGCTTGAATGAATGAAATGCACCGACTTCAGCTCCCCCCCGACCACAGCTCGATAACGAGGAGCCAGCAGTTGTTGCAGCTGAGCACGTAGCTTTAAATACCCCGACTAATAATCATGATCAAAACTTTGATCCAGCCCGTCCCATCCTTGATGTTCTCCCTCCGGTTGACGCCCTAAGCCAAGGTTCATACCCCACAGGGGGTGCCCTTAGCGTTCACCTAGTTTTAATTAACATAGTTGAATAACCCCTGGCTGGAGGTTTTAAGTGTAATAGCTTAAGGCACCCACCCACAGGAAAGCCCGGAAAGTCATGATCTCATAGGTCAACTACGAGATACATAAAAAAAAAAAACTACTCCAGCTTGATTTAACCAGCCTCGATAAATCGAATGAACCCCAAGATTTGCACTAGCCCCTGCAGCCTCTTGCTTCATGGGACTACAGAGGCTATTGCATATCAAGGAGTAGACCAGGGGGCGCAGTAATGGTAAGGAAGACATGCCCTTAGATTATGGAAGGATTTGCGAGCCGTACTGTATATGCATTTTAGAGTAGACAATGTAATAGTGAAGAAACGGGTTATATTTATCTATGGATATGGGCATCTTTTTTGCGATGTCGCCGCCAGGTTGGTCCAGGAAACAAAGTTCCTTTTTAATTGATATTGTATGATAAAATGCATGTAGATTTTTTGTACCTAATACTAAATGTATTTCCAAAATTAACAAAACTACTGTTAATTTTACATAAGAGCAAAAGTACATGTCACAGAGAAGATTCTACTCGACTCAATGTTACCAGTACATAAAAATTTGTGCGAAAAATATAAATGTTGCTAATGGAAATAAAATTATTTGTTTCGATTATTCTTAAACAGATACGATTCGGCACTTATAAAACAATTTTTACACTATTTTGCACAGCTTACTTAATGTGTTTATGAATAATGAATAGATTACAACTTTAAAGCAAAATCAACACAATGTAATTTTGTAAAAAAAAAATGTTTTTAATAATATGTAAGTACGTGGGCGACCGAGCTCTGCTCTGGTGAAAATAGAAAAAAAAAATCCAGATATGAGACCTAGCTAGATAAATGTTTCGCCCCCGTAAACCCCTATATTGCAACTTTCATCGAAATCGTTAGAGCCGTTTTCGTGATTACAAAAAAATATATATATAAATATTGCTCATTTAATAGTATTTCAACGACAAGAAGATTTAATATTATAAGATATATTATGTTTCCAATTTTCGATTTATGTTGTAGCATAGTTCTGAAATAAGCATTTTGCTCAATCTTCATAACATGAAACAGCATAATAAGGAAGTACGGCTATTTTTGAGTATAAGTACCTCTGTTACTTTTTATGTAAGTACATAATATACGTGTGTTAATAATAAAGACGTAGAATAAGGTATTTAGTAAGTACCAATCAGGTGATTATGCATTAGTACCGCAGGGCAATATTAATTTTCATGTATAGCCTTCGAGTCGTTAGTACATGGGAGCAATAAACTTTTTTGTTGAGCTCATTGATAGGGTTGTTAAAAAGCCATATTTTAGTCATTAAACTTTAGCATTATTTTATTTCCTTTACGGAATTAAGTAACGTTACTTCAATAGGAATGAGAATTCGATTTTCGATCTGGGGCTAGTAAAACCGTCAGGTGACAATGTGACAATTTGTAAGTTGTTTATATAGCTTTTTGTTTATGATGCTGTTCATAAAGCAGAAATCTATTAAAAAACAGTGGCACTCCGGGAGTGCCGACAGAAGTGAAAACTTGAACAATTTTATTGTACAGGAAATACTTTTCTTTTTTGAAGTCGGTAAAAAAAGGGAAATGTCAATCATGTCGTTGTCATGTCTCAATGTTTGAAATGTCATTTATGCCAAAGAAAATATATCGCGCGTTGATGTCTTTTTAATTGTCAAAAGCTAGTGTCGGTAACAGTGTCGCGAGTTAAATTGTTTTTCCCATCTCAAAAATGCCCAACGTGCCTAAAGAAGTTTTCACTGCAAAAACTTACAAAACTGTCACTGTCGTGAAAAAGTGTCAATTATGTAATTTTTTTACAAATATGTCGCTTATAAATAATCAAAAAGGCTTGGTCATTTATCACAATCATTTATAAAAATGTCCCCTTATTTTGTCCTTAAACAAAATGTAATCATATCATAGACCACCACCCCTGTTATTTGCTTTAACTCACATATCAATGACAGGCCTCATCACTGGCTCCCCTCAATGGCGTTCATGTGTGTGACTTTTTAGGTTCAATTTGTCTCACAACGTGCACAAGTTTCTTAAGAATCTTAAATGTTTTGTCATAGTAAGGAATTTGTAGTTTTGGGCATGGCATTCTATTATAATGAAAGATATCCTGTTTTATCGTTTTCTTTTAAAATGGCTCGCGTTTGACCGCTTTCTGACATGACTAGTGATGTTACATGGTCGACGATGGTGCAAGCTTACCGAGAAGTAACCTATATATTCAATCACGACTTCTAATAATATAACCGTTTTTCCTAACACTGGGCGACACATTTGAATGCCTGAATATAAGTACACTATTGGATTTTCAACGCTTGGCTGAGCACCGAAAGTTGAAATTCCAACAATGAAATAATATTTAGGCATTAATTTAGGTCGCTCACAATGGGCCTTATTAGAAGGCTAAAAGTCACCCAAAGGGCAATGGAGAGGGCTATGCTTGGAGTTCTCCTACGTGATCGAATCAGAAATGAAGAGGTCCGAGGTAACCGACATAGCCCGAAGAATTCCCAAACTTAAAGCTCCTTCAAACAGGCGCGATACGCGACGTGACACAAAGGCACCGCTCGTCGCGCGACGAGCGGTGCCTTTGTATCGCGTCGCGTGTCGCGCTGGTCTGCACAATAGGCAGGGTACTACTCGCAGAACAGATGGCCGATGGGGCCGAAAGGTTCTGGAGTGGCGACCGCGTACCGGAAGATGTAGCGTTGGAAGGCCTCCCACAAGACGTACCGATGACCTTGTGAAGGCCGCAGGAATCCACTGGATGCGGGAGCATAGAACCGGTCGAAGTGGCGGTGCTTGGGGAGGCCTATGTCCAGCAGTGGCTGTCTTTCGGCTGAAGTGATGATGATTAATTTAGTTATCCCTAGTGTTAGTGAAAACGAAGAGTAGACCCCAAACCTTAGCTTTATTTTTTTTTATTCATGAATATGAGACAACCATACAGAGTTACTTAATAATAAGCCTAGGATAACCAAAAATCGTTTAAAGTAATTATGACAATAAAATTTTGGCAGGTCAACAGTTGGAGAATGTGAAATGGTAGATTGTAAAAAATGGTTTGGTTGTCTTTGGACTGATTCGCCCTATCCCCTCGTACTAGTATAAAACTGTATCACGAAGGGATAGTCTTCCTCAACCTTAGGACAACAGATTCTCCCAAGGATCTAGTTAATAGGTAATACGGGCTGGTATCCGCAACTCCACGTCAAAGCGCGTATATTGCGTACGGGTGGGAAAATCTCTTATTCGATCTACCCCAGCTCCTCAAAGAAGGCCAGCAACGCCTTGGTGTCACTGACAATCTCTCGTAGTACGTTAACTACTTTGCCCTGTATGTGGCGACCACCGGGCGGTTTAACAGCACATGAGCTGCTGTCTCGTCGTCCTCCATGCAAGCTCTGCACAGCGGACTGTCTATGACTCCTATGACAAAGAGGTGTTTATTAAATGACCCATGGCCAGTTAAGGTAGCTGTAACTGTGCGCAGCTGCTGTTTTGTTAATCGGAGAACCTGTTTCGTGAGGCGGCCGTCGATTGTAGGGAGATCCTCCTTGGCCTGCCTGCACTCACCGTGGTCCACCCATAGTTTGGTTTGGTTAAGGTTCTAGTTGCAAGTCACACAGTCAAGCAGATTGATACATATCTACTGTATAGGTAACAAAACATAGTACAGTTATATTAATTAACTTAGGTACATGATTGGAATTGTTTTGTGTTTGGGAATGGGTATAGATAAATTGGCCTTTACGTAAGTTATACCCCCTTGTTTTATACCCGACAACCCTAATATATCCAATATTTGCTTAATTCTACATATCGTTGACAAGTAACATTTACACCAATACTCATTAGTTACCATAGGTAATGGATTACCCTGTCTATCCATAGCCATGCGTATGAGTCACTGCGGTGGCGTGGGTGATATTAATTTCTTGTTGCAATCATAGTTGCGGCTGTAAGCCATGAGTAACTAATAGATAATTGATCATTTGAATGTAGGTAAGTACGGTAAATATGAGTGTGGCTTGATTGGGGTACAATTTATAAGAGAATGATGTCAGGGAATTTTAAAAACTGTTAAGTACACAATACATAGGTACTTATAGATTTAAATTGTCTGTAGTTTCACCGTATATTTACTTATTTTTTGGAACACGTCAATCTGCCGAGTCTTTTTCCAACTACCTATGTTGGGGTCGGCTTCCAGTCTAACCGGATGCAGCTGATACCAGTATTTTTACATGGAGCGACTGCCTATCTGACCTCCACAACCCGGTTGCTGGGTAACACAATACCCCTTGTTAAGACTGGTTGTCAGACTTTTCGGGCTTTTGACGACCCGTAACGACTGTCAAAGATCTAAGAATGACAGCTGGGTCCAACGGCTTTTAACGTGCTTTACGAGGCACATAGGGGTCTCGATTTGTAGAAATGGTTGCCCATCCACAGACCTACCGCGGCAAGCGTAACTTAACCTGATCGATCCACCCGTGCGGCTGTTATTACTTAGTCACGAACCCTTTATTTTTTTAACACGTATCGTAGGGATTAGTCTGTGAGTCTACTGAACGAAGGTATGAAAAAAAGTACTTGGTAGCGCAGCCAGTGACATCTAGTTTTGTTAAAAAGTTCCTGGAATCACCAAAAAGATCGGATAAGAGTGACACTGGCTGATGACAGTCACTCTAGCAGAGCGTCGCATGCGAGACGGCAGCCTTCTGATAACAGAGGATGATGTCGCCGTCCGATAAGGACCAAGCCCGGGTCGACGGCGCGTTGTGATCCACGCGCGCCTCAAAGAGATGTCAGCAGAATTTACGGGGTCCGCTAGGGCCAATGCCTGCCGGGGCTGCGAATATGGGCCGAAAGGGACATCGTGGCCCCCGGCAACAGGGCAACCGAAGGAACACGGGTGGGTTTTAGACAGTAAGAGTCTGACACGCCCAGATCGGGAGAAGTTATTTGGGGAGCCGCAGTCTTACCACGTCCTCGACGAACTGCTATAGATATTCCGGCACAATCCTGATAATATTGAAGCTGCTGAACCACTAATACGATGACCACTTCTGGTAAAGGCTATCCTGCACCGTTATGCTTATTGGTTACAGAAAATCTGTATTCTAACATTCTGTGTAATTTTAAAACATGTTTAAATTGAGGCACGCGCACGCTTTTAGTCAGCACAGCCTCATTTGTCGAATACACTACTTTAATTAAAATTTCATATTGATATTCATTTGAATACAATAGTAATATTCATTACCCATGCAACATATAATTTTATTACGGAACTCACAAAGTCTGAACTTACTTAGTAGAAGCTGAATTACAGTTTTACACTCGCCATAAACCAATATAGGGCTTAGCTCTCACTGTCAACATTCCGCTTCCAAACAAAATTATAGGCACGGCCTACATTAAACGTTTATTAAGATGTGCGGTTTCAATTTCCTACGTGTTATAGTTGAAACACTCCGCGCGTGAGGCCACGACCTTAGTCGCGCTCCAATTATGACGAACAGGTGGAACAGGTGAGGAGAATCATCGTCATCACGCGAACTGTAACTAGAGCAAGAACTCGAATGGTAATCATAACAACTTTTGAAAGTGAAATTTTGTGGAGAAAATGAGCTGGAAACTTCAAAGTTGTGACATTCCCGGGAATATAATTGTAGAAACCAATGGTTAACATTTTGGGAATGCTAGAAGATTTTAATTTTTGAAGTGAAAACTTTTTAGGCGCGTTAGGCATTTTTGAGATAGGACTAAACCATTGATATCGCGACACTGTAACGCAATTTACTGACACCGTGGAGTAAAAGACATCAACGCATTGATTACCGCGGTGCCGATTTTTTTAGTAATAACAGGTGGTCAAAAGATTAAGACTTTTTTTTGAAAGCTGGTTAAAACTTTTAAAATAATTGAGTTTATGTATAAAAATTGTTCATAAGATTTTCTAAATTTAGTACTTAAAACCATGTCAAACAACGTTTTTAAACACTTTTTCGTCTGAATAACTTTATAAAAACTTTTTACAAAAAAAAAACAACCGACTTAAAAAAAAAACACTACAAAGTGAAAGATAACTTTAATTTCGGAAGTCGGTGTCTTTGGTTTTGAATTTTCGTTCTTTGTCACCGACTTCCGAAATTAAAGTTATTTTTCACTTTGTAGTGTTTTTTTTTGAAGTCGGTTGTTTTTTTTTTTTGGAAAAAGTTTTAATTTTTCACTTTTTAGTTGTGGTACCTACCCCACACAAATTCGAATACCACTACCTGCTATGTAAATAACAGTGACAAGAAGTTATCATATCAACATACAGACGAATTGAGAGCCTCCTCCTTTTGGAAGTCGGTTAAAAATAATGTCGATTGTATGAAAAAACGATGAATAAAGAAAAACTGAAAGTATTTTCAGGCTGTATTTCTCGCTATAAGCTTATCGCGTGTGTCAAAATTAGACACCTATGCTACTCGTTACCAATTGCACGGCTATTATTGGTACTGATCCAATTTCCTTAATAACTATTGATGTTTGTGACGTATATCATTGCTACCATGGTATACTACGCATTGCATAACTTAACAAGAGCAGAGTTGTTAATATTCAAAGTAAGTGAGGACCGTGCAAAGTATCGAAAGTTTTATGAAAAAAGCTATTTTTATAAAACATCTGGAACAAAGGCAAAAAAGGTACTTAATTTTGCACGCTAACGGAATGCTTATTAACAAGAAAAATATATAATTCAGTAGACTTCACAAACTGGTAAAATTTTAATTACGATTGCCTATAATTTATTTGGGAAGATTTGTAATTGGCGCAGTACTCATTTATATTTAAATTTATTGATTGTATTTATCTAAAAATTGTTGACTGCCTCGTTGGTCTAGTGGTCGCAAGCGCTACTGCTGAGCATGAGGTCCTGGGTTCGATTCCCGGGTCGGGCAAAGTGTTATTGGGTGTTTCTATCTGGAATTTCTCAGTAGCAGCTCGGAGTCTGGATTTGTGCCCGGTTGATGGCAATAGGCTCGCCCCCTATTACATGGGACTTAAAACATAACTGGCGAAATGTGGGTGTACCTGCTACAGGGACACCTCTGCCCAACCCTTCGAGGAAACAAGGCGTGATGTTATGTTATGTTTATCTAAAAATATTCCATGCAATAAATAAATAATAAGGTTAATTTCGAAGTACTTTTCGACTACAGCTCTCGACTGTACTTAAAAGTAAAATCACATTCACCACCGCACAAGTGATTTATTTATCAAGCCATTAATCATCATTACCTTACATAACCCCCTTTAATAATCCGGCGAGACCAGTTTAATTTAGGTATTTCGTAAAGGTGATCAAGCAGCAAGAACTGCTCAAGTACCAATACCTCGAGAACTCGCTAAGCCCCAAGAATGAACCAATCAATTTCAAAGCTTTGTTCTACAGAACATTTTGTTTAATTAACATGCAATGTTTATCGATAGCTAGGCGTAAACGTGGAACTTTTTATCTGACGGCTAGGACTTAGGAGTAATTTGCATAGTTTAACAATTACTTGGCACATTCTTTCACAAGTAACCCCACATCTTGATGTCGTTTGCTAACAAAGGACGGGGAAGACTTCGCCGGTTCGTGACTTTAGTGGTGTTTGCTTCTTACTTCGTATGTGCATTGTGATTGTGCATGTTTTTGAAAATATATCGTCGCTAGAACATACTTTATTGAGTGTGGAACTCTAGACTTCTCAGTTTTCCTTCACGTATTTTACTGTAGCTACCATTTTTTTTTATGTTTTCGGGGGAATATTGGTTTTCAGCTGCAACCGAACTGGAAGCCGACCCCAACATAGTTGGGAAAAGGCTAATCTAATCTAACTAGCCTGTATTGTCCCACTGCAGGGCAAAGGCCTCCCTCTCTCTTCCACACAATTCTGTCTATTGCTAGTGTCGGCCAGTCCTTTCGGTAGGAGTCAAGCTCGTCCCGCCATCTTCGTCTCGGCCTGCCGCGATGTCGTTATGCGTTTAGTGGGACCCAATCAGTGGTTCTTTTAGCCTATTTGTCATATGATTAAAGGCTGGGCAGATTTATTGTATTCGGAGAGAAACCTTCAAAAGGTGCCCGGACATTGGCTTATTGTAGTTACCTATATTCCATTTGAAATAAGATTAGACATTTAAACAAACCTTTTTTACAGTCCGTTCAACCGATTTTGACTTCTATTCCGTAGGTATAAGGATGGCATTAAAAGCAAAAAGTGGTTACAATACCAACTGTTTATTGCAGCTGTCATTTGTCATGCCACCAATGCAATAGAAGTCAAAATCGGTTAAACGGACTGTAAAAAAGGTTTATTTAAATGTCTAATCTTATTTCAAACGGAGTATAGATGATATTAAAGTATCATAATGAACATTACCTAACTCATATCAGTAATTATTTCTTAAAAACCTTGGATGTTAGTAAACTGGATCTATTAAACTTTAAATACCTATAATTATAGTATTAGACAATGACTATAATTTTTTAAATGTCATTTTATTGTAATCGCTGCATCCTTCGATTTTGTCAACTTGAAATTGCCATAATACCTAATTAGCATATAGTATTAGCACAGATTAACACATATGGTTTGATCCGCATTTTAGGTATGTTGCTACAAGTACGCGGCGGGCTCGACTTGTCGGGCCAATTTAGTGAGTGTAACGTTGTCAGAAGATCTAAGAGTTACGCGATAGAAACAGAGGCAACTTCTAGGTGAATATAACTGTAGGTAGCGCTGTGCAAACTAAATTGCACTTTATTGTGTCGTAGCAAGAGTCGTTTTATTTAAATGATTTTACTCTAGTGATCGTGAGATCTTAATTACCTATTAGTTAGTCAGAAAATGCTATTTATTTTAATAAGCATCACAATAATAACGTTCGTTTTCTGCCTACGACGCGCTAATATGAGCGTCATTAACTAATTCAGTTTTCGTCAGTTAACTCGTTTTCCCTCGCATATTCATGAAGCAAATTATTTCACTTTTGCGGTCGGTTGACGTAAAATATTTAGAATTTATAATGACGAGCAAATTGTGAATTAATGGCGCTTAAAACGATTTATGTCCCAGTGAACCAAGTTCTTCGAGATATTGTGAAAACATTATTTTGTTATGCGGAATATGAAAAAAATGGTTAAACTATTGAATACAATTCAATCCTCGAGGAGCTCGTGCCAATAACAGCCGCAAGTGTCGATCCATCAGGTTAAGCTACACTTGCCGGGGTTGGTCCACGCATAGGTGACCATCTTTATATACCAAAACTCCTCCATACCTCAGTCCCGGCTGTCATTTGTGGATCTTTGACAGTCGTTACGGGTCATCAGAAGCCCGAAAGTTTGACAACCAGGCTTACCAAGGGGTATCGTATTACCCAAAGACTGGTTATGGAGGACAGGCAGGCATTTGCTCCATGTAAAATACTGGTATTCGACTCAACTTCACGATTCGCATTCTTAATGAAAAAAGTTCCTTCTCCCAACTGCACAGAGTGTGGGAAAGTGGAAGACGTTCTTCACATCATGGTGGAGTGTGTCCGGAACGAAGATCTCAGAGCTGAGTTATTGACACACTTTGGTGTTGATGTTAGAGAGGTGGGAAGATGCAATAACATTCTAGCATTCCCCTTGTCAGAAACAGCGAGGCATAAACTTGTGCGGATTGGTATTTGTAGAAGATAATTAGTCTTATGAAAGTAGAATGTATTATATTTTTAAAATGGAGTTTTAAATTATAAGAAAGGCTTACGGAGCGACTTTGTCTTGTTGACCAAGCTCCTTCAATAAAGATAAAAAAAAAAAAAAAACTTCACGATTAAACTCAACCAATCGTTCTAACCAACACCAGGTGATTTCTCAAACGCCAACCACAACAAATAAATCACACAAGAACAAAATAAACGACCATACATTGTCATTATCATTATGATAATGTCACAACAAGTACTAACTGACCACAATATTATCAAGCACTTTAAATTAAAACATTAGACAGAACATTATGTAATTCGCGTACATACTTTTTACTCAGTGTGTGGCCATAACATGCGTCGTAAAGCTGCGCATGCGCCGCACTAGGGGGCCTCCGCATCACACGACTTTATGGTCACATTACACTCGGATAGTAAACGATACCCTAAACTTACTAATGTTTATTTAAAACACGTGTTACGCAATTTTGTAGCTTGATAGAAGAAGTTAGAGTTCGTTTTCGGGAAATTTTTAGTTGATCTGGAATTTTATTGATGTCCCGATTAAATGTCGATCACAGGAAGAGATGTTTGTTTATATTGTGTTATTTATACTTTACATGCTAATCTGGGAATTTGAGGAACCAAACTGAACCGTTTTTAAAATCCAGGAAATAAACTATCCTGTTTAATATTTTCTCTCGTTTGTCATTCCAAAACTATCGAACTTAACCTATATAAAAAAAGGGATGATGACAATTTTTTTTTGTCCGTCAGGTAGGTTATTAAAAAATATTGGACACATATTTTTTCTTTTTTTACGTTATCAAAAGATTACGGCGATATATTGAGTTAAAATGCGCCATGACGTCACGAGTATGTAGATTTTATACTTACTTGTGCCGTAGCGAACCCCACTCCCCAACTTTAATCATCCCTATTCTCCAAAACCAAACAAGGAAAGCAAAATAATTAACATTGTTATCTAGCAATTTTACTGTTAGCAACGAACTTGTGAATGTATTACATAACTCATCACCAGTTAAGCAGCCTTATAAAGGCGGATAACAATTAAAATTCTATTGTGTCTCGTTAATGACAGTTGAAGGGCTAAATGTGGCCATACCACAATCGGAGTTCGAACCCGCGACCTCACGACACAACTCCATTCTCGGTAAATTGAGGCCTTAATAAGTTCTCCTTAACTTCTAGGTTACCAAGTTTAGATTATTTGCTGCTAGTTTATATTTTAAGGCAATTATAGACTGGGCTTTATTGGACACCCAGTATTTCATACAACCGGATATGAATTTGTTGCCATTTAAGCACCTATCTACTTAAAATAGTTTAGAATCTAGTACTTGCATACAGACACGAAGTAACAATTCGAACAAACGACTTGTGTGGGATATTTTCAAAGTTATTCAGTTATTTTACACACAAAACAGATGCAAAAATGTGCAAAGTAAACGATCATATCTGTCAAAGGCGATTTAGTATGCGGACTCAATACGGAAAACGCGACTATCTTACAAATACGTCACAAATTGGAACCTAACACTGCTAGTACACTGCATTGGATCCAAATCCGATCTGAATATTAAAATAGGCCTGTGTTAAAAAATTTTTTTGTCCATCTTGTCGATTATTAAAAAATATTGAACACGTATTTTTTCTTTTTTGACGTAATCAAAAGATTACGGCGATACATTGAATTAAACTGTGGCATAACGTCACGCCTTACTAGATTTAATACTGCGTTGTGACGTGGCGAGCCCCCACTCCCCCAACTTTAATGCGTGTTTTCCAAGTTATTTTTGATTAATATGATAAAAAATACTTGTCTAATATTTTTTAATTATCTGAAAGACGGACTAAATAGAATTTCTTTTTTTTTTACCTAGGCATCTACCCTATTACCTTTAGCACATTATTTGCTTCCAACCATTTTGAAATGAACTCAACAGTGCACTCAATACGTGCACTGTTGGAGTTCTGCTGCAGATCTGTTTCCATCAGCAAAGCTGTGTACGTAATTTTTGTAAGCGTACAGTGCAGCACATTTTTGTCACGCAATGAGCCTCCCGAAAGAAACATGAGTACAGTGTCGCACAGTGCCGCACGCTGCTCCTTGAGAAATGACACTTCGAAAAAACGGTCACAAAATGTTCTAAATTCGAATCTAGTTCGCGATCATGCAAATAGTTGGAGGTATGGACGGGCACTTCAAATCGTCAATTCTCGGATCCAATGCAATGCGCGTTTGCTCAACGTATCTTCAAGCAGGCCATTAAATATTTATTTACCTATTAAAGTTTTTTAACAATACCCGTAAACTGGTTGGCCTATTGGACTAACATACAATATTATTTCCCCATTAAAGGCACTTCACAATTTATTACACTTCACAATTTCCAAGGCAAGTGAAATCATAAGTTATGACATACGCGTAAATAAACGGAGGACGTAAATAACTTGTTTTATGAACGTACTTACATCCTGGAGCTTAGAAGATGAAGAGTATAGACACACATAAGAAATTGTGAAGTGTTAGTGTCAGACTGTCAGCCCTAATATCGTATTGTTTAAGATTAGACAATTATGCAAAAAATATAAGAAACTTAGGACTACTGTAGCGCGCAAAATTACAAGTGGAATTATATTAAAATTAAAAAAACCCCCGACAGAAGTATTTCCTCATTTCTCTTTCCTACTCCATCACCAGACTCTGTTCATCATCCATCTATAACCTATTAATTGAAACCATTCCAATGAGCCCAAACACGATACCTGTGCTGTGTAAGTTAGTAAGAGAGTTGGGTATCCTGTAAATTCCAGGTGATGCTGCAGCATCAGTTCAAGGTTATTATGTTCTTCTAATATCATTGAAGGAACAGAATACCAAATTTCAAATCGATCAGACCTGTGGAAGACGCTTACATCCATTCATCAACTAGAAAAGAGCTGATAATCTTCAAACAGCTGAACCGATTTTGATAAAACATATCTAAGAACCATCGCTAGAAAACCTACTTTTATAAAAAAAACGCATTAGAATCGGTTTACCCGTTTAAGAGCTACGGTGCCACAGACAGACACACACACGTAGCGGTCAAACTTATAACACCCCTCTTTTTGCGTCGGGGGTTAAAATAGTTTGAAGTAGTTTAGCTTAAAGTTGTAAAAAAAGGAAACACGTTTGGAAAAATACACCTTTTCTTGTTTCTTGGATCATCATCATAACATCACGCCTATATTCCCCAAAGGGTTAGGCAGAGGTGTACCTATAGTACACCCACATTTCGCCAATTATGCTTAAGTCCCAAGTAATAGGGAGCGAGCCTATTGTCATCAATTGGATACAAATCCAGACTCCGGGCTACTACTGAGAAATTCCAAATGAAAAACCCTAATAACAGTTTGCCTGACCCGGGAATCGAACCCAGGACCTCATGATCAGCAGTAGCGCTGACCAATCAAGTTTCTTGAATCAATCGCCAAAAATACAGATTTGGAAAAAATTCAGTCAATTGTGACAAAGCATCACCTCTTCAACATTTAAATGTTCCTTCTTAGCACCGCCTTAGTTTATTTATAAGACACGGACGCCAAAGTTCGAAGAGGCTGTACTTGAAGTTACTTCCTAACTGTCATCTTTAATGAACAGCGTCATCAAGTTATTACTTGTCTGACAGTTCACACGTTTAGAGACAAGAAATGGCTGCGTGGGTAGTCACTTGTTTCGAGTATTAGATTGAAATCTTACTTCCAATAAAGACCAGTCAGCGAGAGACAAGGACTTATGTTATTTGTAGGCAAATCAGCGACTATTTATTTGAGACTTGGCCAAACTGTTGTTCTATCTGAAATTGATCATTTCTTGCTTCCGGACTATCTGATGCGCATTTATTTTTAAATGTTTTGAAAGAAAACGTTCCCAACTACTGTAGTTCTATTTTCTTGATGTTGCTCGGCAAACTTCGTGTTTCGTCAGCTGTCGGATTTTTATCAGTTGCCCTTTGCACTTGGTGCAGACCGGACGCTCTCAATCGACTTGGAAGTATACAAAGTTGTTAATACTCTTTTAACTTAGTGTAATTTATTTTAAAAAATAGGAGGAAAGCTGCTAAAGTCGCAGGCACGACAGATAAGAAAATAATTTTACAGTTCTATATAGTTCACACGGAAATCAAAACAATACAACAATAAAGTACTTAGTTCTGAATTCAAATTACTATACACGATAAATCTGATAATTGATGGAAATGGAAATTAGCATTCGTTTGTATTCGGAAATCCGATGATACCCGAGGGACATTAAGAAAATAGAAATACTGTACATACAATGGCTGACACATGCGTGCACTGACTGGACAGGTCCACTCAAATCTGTGTAGCTCTTTCCAAAAAGACTATCTTAAACTAATTTATCTGACCAGGACAATTTCATGTACTTCAAAATTAAATAATAAACCGTGAGCTCTGAGTTTGTTTCGATGTTCTTCTCAGAGTAGTCAGATAGGAAGTTAGGCAGATAGTCAGATAGGAAACACCGACCACACCTATAAAAATAAAATACTAAGTACTTACAGAAATAAGAAATATAAAATTAATATGATAACAAAAATACTGTAAATTTTTATCGATATAATTTATTATACACCCCATCACTAGAAGCTATCGCACCGTAGGTGCACAAAGGGGAATAAAGTCGAATTTTATTTTTGAAGTGAAAACTTCTTTAGGCGCGTTGGGCATTTTTGAGATTGGATTGAACTCGCAACACCGTTACCGACACCATCTTTTGACCATTAAAAAGACATCAACGCGCGACACACTTCTGTCAGCACTCCCGGAGTGCCACTGTTTTTTTATTCCCCTTTGAGCACCACGTTAAAATATTGATTGGTGCTCAAATGGGAATACCTTTGGTGCTCAATGCATAGATGCAAGATGAGGTGCTCAAACAGGAATACTTTAGAAATAAGTATCATCATCGTTTAACTTTAAACCTTTTCTAAACTCTACTTGCTGGCAGATTTCACACAGTACTTACTAACAAAAGATTCATTGACTTTCATGTCGAAAGCAAATTGCTGCTAAACGTAGTGAAAAACTCCCAAAGCTTTATGACAGAAATCTCAAGTAATCGAAACGAAATACCTACTACAAAATTTTCCACCTCTTTAAATCCAGTCAAAAAAATGTTACACTGGATTTTAACGCTATAACCGTCAGTCATTTGAAATACGGTCAGTGATTACTGAACCATCAAGATTTATATAATGTTTAATAAATATGTACACATTACGACCACCCGCAGTGTGAGTATCACTTTCAACGATATTGCAACCAACGAGCAAAAAGTTACCAACACAAATAATAGTTTTTCATTAAGTACGCACAGTTTTTGGTTGTGTAGACACAGACAGCGTGAAAAAGTATCAAAGTGTCAATAGTTTTTATATTGTGAAACATTGCAGATTGTATCAAGTTGTAATAGAATTTAAACTACTTTCAAAACTCATTTTGTGAGGCCGCATCTGCGTCTATCGTGGCGAAGCTTCGCATAGTGATACGATATATGCAGATGTGACCAACCATTATCTCTTATCGTCGCGATAATTCGGGCTGCGCACTTATCGCCCGAGTGGCATAAGCGTGGCGCGTGGTCGGACTGGCGTTGGTTTTCAACTGTTGTTTCCGGACTGCGTACACGCTCTGTCGAAATAATGGAGAGCCATCTTGGATTATTGCACGATAATTCGTTAAAATTATGAAGCCGCTAATGTGACTGTATTAGTACGTTATTTTTTTTGTGAGCAAAACATTACGCAGCTTCGGCACGCATTTCTTTGTCACGATAGACGCAGATGCGACCCCAGCATAACAAGAAAACGTGTAAGTTCTTAAAAACTCTCAAACTTATGTCGCTTGTCTTTATGAAATCGAATTGCTTAACTAAATTATTTCCCCAAAATTTTATACGCACGGAAATACAAACAATGTGACCACAAATATCGTTATTGCGAGTCGAATCAGAAAATATGCGTGAAGGAACCTGTGTAATGTAACTGTGGAGCGAAAGCTGAAATCGCTCTATTGTGGCCCGAGTGTACAAGATTTCATATTCGCTCATTCCCTCTAATAAAAACTCAATTCGATCTGAGGTTGTGGCCGCGATACGAGGAAAAGTTTGTATTGTGAGTAACGTTTGTTTTGTTTTCATTTAATTGGTTGTCTTGTTTCTGTCAAGTTATAAAATCGAACGGTTTTAAAATGGAGTAATACTGTTTTCTTGACTTTATTGGTAATAGATAATAATTGGTTAGAAATGTCCTTCCTTTGCTGCATTAGAAATATCTGGTGGTGTGTTATCAAAGCTTGTATCACTCATTTTTGTAAACAACAAAGTAATACAATTTTGCAATACTATTACCGAACAAAAATGCGGGATATGACGTGAATTCGAATAACCTATTAGTTTTTTTTTTATTACGGCGCTCTGGTAGTTAAAGTCGCCTGCATGACAATGTTCTTTTTTTGAAATTCGAGTTGCATAGTGAAATTTAGTACAACATTATAACACTAATTTGGATGATGTTATGGTTACAATGATAGAATAGATAGATACTCGTAGATAGAATATTTCAAAGACACTGGCTGTTTTAATGTTGGCAATAAGCTAATTGTTTCAGAAACTTTAATGGAGGTTTTATAGCATGGGTGTAGATAAATAACTATTATTGAATGGTTTAACAGGTTCGTTGAATACAGTTGTCTTATTTTGAGCATAACGGAATGAAAAGGATTAGATACCAATAGAATTATTTCTTTTCATTCGTTTTCAAGCGACAAACGTCAATTATGGACCGATTTTGAAAATTATTTTTTTTCGTTTGGTAGAAGAAGCTTGCGCGATGATCTCATATAAATTGTATTAACTTTACTTGGGTAGTTTTTGAGTTCTCTTCAATAATACGTATTTTTTCCCACTTAGCCTAAATGGATGATGTTATAATAACTTTCTGTCACTGTTATTTTTACAGCAGGTACGATATTCGAATTTGTGTCGGGTAGGTACTGGAACTAAAATCTGACAGGTTAAGCTACGCTTGCCGGGGTTGGTCCGCGGATGGGTGACCGTCTTTACATACCGAGACTCCTCCGTGCCTCGGAAAGCACGTTAACCCGTTGGTCCCGGCTGTCATTCGTGGATCTTTAACAGTCGTTACGGGTCGTCAGAAGCCCGAAAGTCTGACAACCAGTCTTACCAAGGGGTATCGTATTACCTACTGGGTTGTTGTATTAGTTACTGGGTTGTGGAAGTCAGATAGGCAGTCGCTCCATGTAAAATACTGGCATTCAACTGCATCCAGTTAGACTGGAAGCCAACACCCAAAATAGTTGAGAAAAGGCTAGGCAGATTGATTTGAGGTACTAGAACAAAAAAGTGAAAAGTCGGTGCCAAAAAACGAAAATTCAAACCAAAGACACCGACTTCTGAAATGAAAGTTATATTTCACTTTTGTTGTTTTTTTTTTCGGAAGCCTTTGTTTTTTTTTTTGTATTAAAAGTTTTCACTATCAAGCCGCACACATTTCGGAAAATTGACAACTTATCTTGAGTCAAACAATGATCGCTGCAATCAATGGAGAGAAACTGTCAGAATTGCTAAGCTTGCATGGCACTCTGGCAAAATGTATCGGGACAATTTACAAACAATACAACTTATATGTATACCTACATTATCAGCAAATAAATAATTTTCCAAGGCCTTATCTTAACTTTAATATCCCAATCCTAAACAAAATGCTTTAATTGGTACTTGGCACCAATGCAGCACCAAAAGTCACCCAGCAAATCCGAGTTAATTTTCACAAAAGACAGTCGCATAAAAGCCTTCATTACCTTTATACTGAAAGATTGACAGCAAGGCCCTATTTACCAGTATGACGTATGTAAATCCTTAGCGTGGGCAGTCTATGTGCTCAACACCGTAGTACAGAACTCACAGACCTAAAGCGAGATTTATTTCATTCCAGGGGTTATAACTCAGGCCAATACGTGACCGATGCTCACGCCTACGGTTACATAGAAATTATCCACGACCAAAACGTTATCAACAGTGAAATGGTAGCGTATTTCACGTATCTAACACTGCCGGGGTCGGCCATCTAATATTGGCTAAAGGTCGGTCGCAAAAGGTTAGTTCCTGTCGCCTGCGGCCGGCTTTCTCGACTCTAAACTAGTGCAGTTGCATGGAAAGGTCGTGCTGTCAAAAATGCAGCTTTCGTACTTACATAACTGGACATGGTCAACCGTTAACTGCATGTTAACTGTTGTTCTATGCGAAATGAAGGGAAATCTATGCACTTTACTACTTTACGTTTTGTGTTGACTTCGAGGTGTTTTTGCTGTCTTGAATATTTACTTCGGCTCAGCTTAGGCGGTATCTCATAGTTTAGGCGTTAAGTTCGCGATGTCATGTTCGTCATGTTCGTGAACGGGCGCTGTCAGTAGGGACTGGTCATCTCTTAACTGCCACGGCTAATTAAAAAAAAAAAATTGGAAAGTTTTTTTTTTTACAGACGCTTTTAACTTTCTGCATCATTCTCACATGTATAACTTCAACATGAAAGATGTAACCAATATTTTGTAACCATATTTTGATTTAAAAGAGTGTCCGTGGAGCTTCTTGCCCGTTCTTCTCCATAGGTACCTACTACGCTTTGGAATGGGCAACTAGCTTCATCTTTCTGACTGACCGACCCCTTGAAAATTCAAAAGTGCCTGTAATTGGTTTATTTGAAATAAATGCTTTGCGTTTAAGATTTGAGTTTTGGTTATTTACACCCTCATTTCACTTTGCCATAGTATTATGCATTAATTTTCTCGAACAATCTAGTCCTGAATGCATTGTTGAAGGCAAAACGATTATTTCGCATAAAAACCGAATTTAATTTAAAAAAACCTTTTAGTGCCTATAGGCTGGACGTACGACGCGTTGCGTGAGCTCAGCACAGAACATGCAAGCTATGTAACTACTCAAGGTCACTGGCATATATCGGCGTCTTAAGTTCCTATGTAGTCATGTGTTATGTATGACTTACATGACTGAAAGTGCCTATGTGTAGTGTAACCATTTAATCTTTTATCAGTTACCTAACTATAATAAATCATTTTGACCACGCTATTGATTGACGCAAATTATGTTAATGTTGTCAAACGCATCTGAACTAATGAACCATTCGATGGATTTATTGCTTCCTTGTAAAAATTTAATGAGACGCGATCATATTTACATAATACGTATTGAATCCATAAAAAAAGGCGATTAATCTTTAACACCTTAGCCGACACGGTCAAATAGTTGTAACTTTTTTTAAGCTTGAATCCAATCGACGCCGACGTCAGTAAAGTTTTTGCGAGGCGACTGGAAAGCGTGAGACAAATAATTTATAAGGTGCAGCGGGGCAATCGCGACTGGTAAAACCTAAACCACAACTTTCAAGGTATAAAAATATTAGATGATATAGTTTTATTAAAAATGTAATGTATTGACGCTCCAGAGTCATTATCTGTGTATTATTTTTACAAACTCATATTGAAAAATTTTCAATAGATAGGCTTAAAAATGTGTTTTTGTCAAAAAAGGCAAAAATTGTTGTAATTCCCCCTCCGTGGGGCAATTTCAACGATTAATTATAATTTCTCTTCTAGAGCTCTTAGCTTGATGTTAGTCAGTTGCAGAGTTTTTTTATAGGGATGGTAATCTAAATTGAATCTTGTCATTTATGCAGCTAGGCTCATTTTTGAATAAAAACACGTTAAAGGTTTAGGCGGGGTAATTTCGACTGCTCGCCATAGTTAATAGTGATGGGAACGTAATAAAAAATAAGTCGATAGATACACCAATAAATAATTTTGGTCTGCTATCTACTAAAGGTACTATATCTACTCACTAATCATAAATCAAAACTTCATTTTAAGAAAGGAATATGTATTTAAAATAGAACCAGAGCACCCCTCGTCCTAAATCTACAATCGGTCATATAAACGTTACGCAATTTTATAATTTAGGACCAAGATTCATCTGTCTTTTTTAGTTTTAAATCAGCAATTAATAATCTAACAAATATAAAAATTAACAAAAGTCATAATTCTGCCATTGTGTATGACTTGTCAGTTTTTTTTCTATAGTGGCGAACCATCTGCAATAAATTAATAAAGTAGTAAGAAATTGAAAAATCCCTCGAAATGCATCGATTTGAATCGTGTTGCGATCCTGCGAATAGAAAGATTACAATAATATAGCTACAAGTTAAATATTTGTAAAGTATTTACATCGACAAAACATATCGAAACATGCACATCACTAGTGTTTGTTAATTTCCATATAAAATCTGGTGGGGCAATTTCAACTGCAAAAAAGTTGAAATTAGCCGCCATTACAATCCAGGTGGGGTTATTCAAACTCACACCAAAATGCTGTTAAATCGCAAGTTACAACAGAAAAAAATAGCTAATAACATGAAATAGGCTTTAATTAAATGTCTTACCTTTGAAAATCTTCGAAAAACACATTAATTACCACTTTTTTTCGCAAAAATGTGAGACACTAATTTGCACGTGCAAACAAGAAAAAGAGAAGAAAACAAAATGGCCGTGTCGATCAAAGAGTATTGGGTCTAGCAGTGCCATCTATGTAGAAATTATAAAATTGCTTTTGAGCTATCCGGTCATAGATGGCCCTTATTCAAATAAAGTAAAATGTAGAAGTTATTAAGATTAGTTGAAATTTCCCGCTGTCGAGATTGCCCCGCTGCACCTTACTAGTCGTAGTGTTCAATAAACTGTACCCGGAACTCGAGGATGATATGAAAGAAAAATTCATTGAGCGTCAGGAGCCGCTCGGCGCGCCACCTAGCGGCCGCCGGAATTAAGACGTAGATATATGCCAGCAACCTTGAGTGGTTAGCTTGCGTGTTCTGTCCTACGTTCAGCCAGTAATAGGACTTGCCCATCGAAGAGCGCTGTCCCAAATTAGACGCATTATAAATTTATTATACATAAAACAAAAGGTATTTTAATATAACACGAACACTAAAAGATCAATAATTAAATCATCTTTAAAATGATGTAGGTGTCAGAAAAATACGCTTGATAGATTTTGCGTAATTTTGAGTTTTTTATCCGCGTTAGACATAACTTTACAAATTAATTTCACTATGTAATTTAAACATAATCTAAAATATTCCTATATTAAATTATTTGAAAAATGCTCTAATTTAACATATTTTTTTTTTCAAATCATTAACACAACTCGTTTAGACGTGATCTTCAGTATAAAATCATTAAAAGCCGGTTATCGTCGCCTTAACGCTATGAGCACAGTCGATGAGAAAAGTTGGAACTTCTGTACCCACATTTCATAAGCGGCTTAGCTACTTTAAAGGACTGCGAACTGCGATAGCCGGTATTGCGTACCGTCTCCTTAAATGGCAGACGTTTTATTTTTGTTGCATTGTGCGCGGATGCGGATTTTACGTAAACTTTCTACGTATACGATCCCGGCATGACATTACATCACGGAAAGACTTAAATGGATTTTAAACGCTGACGATTACAACTACCATTTGTGTCGAACAATTAAATGTTAACGTTTGGAAATTGGTGTGATACGGCCATTTTTACACTTGAGGTTACAAGCTCCATTTATGACGAACAATTGGTGGTTATGGCTTGAATTGGTGAGTTATATCCATGGTGGTGCCCCCACGCTTAAACTGGAGTTACGAAAGAGGAAACGCATTGTGTTATTCGTCACTTACACTATTTCTATTTTCTTAATGTCCCTCGGGAATCATCGCATTTCCGAATACAAACGAATGCTAATTTCCATGTCCATCAATTATTGGATTTATCTTGCATAATAATTTGAATTCAGAACTAAGTACTTTATTGTTGTTTTGTTTTGATTTTCGTGTGAACTATATAGAGCTGTAAAACTATTTTCCTATCTGTCGTACCTGCGACTTTAGCAGCTTTCCTACCATTGTTAAATAAATTACATTAAATCGTCGTTTAAAAGCTGTAGGTACTTAAAGAAACTGGTTGTAGGTACATTAAGTAGTTCCAGTTCTTTCATTCACGGTATTGCAAGCCGGATTTAAAAAGGATCAACTACTGTCTTACGGAGACCTTACCCTTGTCACTTTGAGAAAAAACATTTATCGTATGATTTTTCTGAGGCCGCGCGAGCCGCTTATTGCGTAGTCGGCTTACTGAAAAACGCACATCGTAAGTCGTAATTCCGTTTTATTCGTCGACACTTTCCATATCTCTGATCAATAAATTCAAATATTGACATAAATGTCGTTGTTTACAGTCCCACTCACACTTACAATAAAGTTTGTTGATGTCCAAGAGATAGTACGCCCATGCAACAGAAATCGACGTAGTATCGTATTTAGGGCCCTTCCCGACCATTAAGCACAGCCTCTGTTTAATCGAACTTCCTTATTACCTAGCCACTTTCATTTTCCTCGAGAACGGGTGTAAAACCGCTACTTAACGCTTCACAATTTCCTCCTATGATTTATAGTTCCAGTTTTCCCTTAATTACATAAATATCTAAACACAATCCTTGCTCTAGATTAATCAAATAATTTACTGACTCAAAGCTTACTGCTTCAATAAATGTCATAATAAAATTAATTAATTTGTTGTTGTGTATTCGGCGAGAGGGATTAAAATAGGAATTCAATTTGTGTATTACAGTTGTGATATATTTCGTTTGGCGGATTCATGCGTTGTATCGTTTAATTTAGATGTTTGAATTGTTATAGAACACAGACATGTCACATAAAAAGCTTTCTATGCTTCTAGTATGGTACTTTTAAATAACATACTTCTTCCATAGGTATCAGGTTACAAAATATACCATTGTTACGTAACTGACAGTAATGTGGCCAAAACAACAATCAGTGTGGCAATATCTCGACCACAGAGGAGCGATCCGTGGATCCCGCCCACAGACGTGCATGTATCGTACATAAGTAAAAGTCGTTCGAAATGTACCGAACCGGTGCGGAAAGCCGCTTACCTTCGGACGCAGTTCCGAAGTATTCCGTACACACGCTCAGACACAGAATGAACTCGCCCACAAATATTCCGGTTGTTTTCTTTTTGCACGTTCTACCAAGGTCGCGACGTCTGAACAAGTTCATTGAATCACATTCTTGCATTTTTAATCGTGTATTTTTATTTTCGATTCATTATAATTTTTATTCCGTTTCACGATACGATCATTGACTGATAAATACCCGTTGTTGTGTGACGTTATTTTATAGCTGCTATTAGGTAATTTTACTGTCTCTTCGACAGCATTCAAGCAGTATTTTAATGCTTAAAATAGATAGGAAATATAACTTAATTCACACAGTGTTGCTAAAGATATCGTAAAAGATTTAATAACGTGTAAAACGCGGCGTTTTCAACTTGGCTTTATTTATTAACTGCCTGAGCACGCATTAGATTCAGAGTGTGATAACTTGAATTTATCATTACACTGTCTATGAAATTTCGAGATTATTTTCCAAGAACTATTCAGTGTTCAACAATAATGAATACTATTACACTTAAACAGTTTAATTAAAATTGCCGTTCAAAATGGATTGTAATTGCCGTGCGTAGTAAACTTTGATACAGAAATAGGCTCGCAGTACGTATTTGTAGGTACACAGTTACTTCGAAATAATTAATTGAGCAATTGTAACGTGCCTACTTAATCTCAGGCGTCAGATAGAAGGGTTGTGATACCCTAAGACTGATAAAGAGTTAATTACGCGACACGTTTCGAAAGTGGTTCGGTACTAGCGTTCTCATATCTTCATTGGTGCTACAAAAACTGGTTGTCTGTTGCAAAAGTGTTGGCACGTAAATTTGCCGCTGCCCAACAACAATGGCGGAGCTGTTACTGTAAACAAAACAAGTAAAGCATTAGCATTCAGTTACGAGACGAAAGGCGTAGTGTTGCAACCGGCGTAAACCGAGAATGTAATTAATCGATATTTATTCGATTATTCTGTCAAATCGATCAATTATGTAATTTAACTGCGAGCTTGAACATTTGAGATAGGGATTAAGGAAATTGCTGTTTGAAAGAATTTTAATAGAACCAACAGGATGGCATAATAAACTTAAAAAAGCAATTATAACAAGGTGAACTAATTTATTCAGTTATGTGACCATTAATGCCTCTAGAGCCTTTTTATTATCCGGTTGACTGTACTAATTATAAAATACATGGTCATTTAAGACATTGGATGTCCGTGAACAAAATCAGTGATTAATCAACAAATAAATCATTATTGGCTAATAAAATAAAAAATATATACCTAATGATATTGACTATCGTTAATTTCGATAACTAACTTAAACGTCAAAATTATCATACTTAATTTAAGATGACTTAAATAAAACTCTTCTCTATTTAGTTTATTTTTGAAAGCGGCCTTCTTTTATGTGCGCTTGCGCAGTTTCAAGTCGTTCCATTTTTAAATATCACTAAATTGTTCGTTAGTTGAGTTGAGAAGTTAGGAGGTACTTTTAGTGATAAACATCATAATTAATTTTGTTCAGAGTGCAAGGGGTCAGGGGCTCATGGTTGAAGCTGAAACCATTTATCCTAATGACTTCTTAAGATCTTAAACTAGACAAGTAGACACGTAGCTGATGTTTAAAATTCAACTGCAGGTTACTCAATCAGTGGTTGTTATTATACACCAAGTGTTTTAAATATCAAATGTCCTAATGTTACTGAAAAAGCAATAGTCTTTAACCTCAAATATTCTTAGTTTGCTAACGACCATTGTGGTAACAACAAAACGATTTGTCGATCATTATCAACGATTCTAACACATATCGAATGGCTCTCGACAAAAACTTTACTTTCTCGTTTCATTCCTCGGATGTTTGACTTAGATCGATACGATTTGCAATCACAAGGAAGAGAAAAAGACGGGGATTACTTTTACATATTGCACGACTCATAATGCGAAGCATTAGAGAGTGCTTAGCGATCGAAAATTTTGTTTTGCCTCCTTTCTGCAACTGTTTTATTGTTACACACCTGCTAGTACACAGAACCTATGTACTTACTTACTTTAATGGAGATTAATTCTGTACTTTCCAAAAATTTATTGAATGCAGTAGAAACAAAAAAAAATATCAAAATAGTTTTAAAAAAAATCCCGTCAATTCCCGTCAATTAAGTGTGAAACCAGAAAACATTGTAGCTTTTGAAAAAATCAATTAATTCAGTCAATTTTTTTTTATGGAGTCGTTTTAGCCCATGGAGGAACCCTATTAAAATTCAAAGTAGCTCTGTTATTCAAAGTAGTTTTTTTATAAGATAAAATGAGCATTACGAGTCGTGCACTTTTTTCCAAACGAAATTCTCGGTTTCTTTTTGTTTTGTATTTTTAAACATGCTGCTAACAGTATTGTTTACAGATCTGCTGTTAAAATATTTAGCAAACAAAACAAAAAAAAAACCCTTCTAACAACTTCTTGTTAGAAATAACACATAGCATCACGCCTGTACCCCGAAGGATTAGGCAGAGGTGTACCTACTTATAGTACACACACATTTTGCCAGTTATGTTTAAGTCCCATGTAATAGGGGGCGAGCCTATTGCCATCAACCGGGCATAAATCCAGACTCCGGGTTACTACTGAGAAAATTCTGATGAAAATAACACTGCCTGACCTGGGAATCAAACCCAGGACCTCATGCTCAGCAGTAGCACTCTCTTCTCACTCTCCTTGCTTCTCTTCTTGACAAAATAAAACTATTCTCAACGTTTCGTTTATTAATAACCGTGTCGTGAGTAATTAACCGAATACAGTAACTAACAGGCAGTAAGCTTACATCACAATAAACAATTCTAATAGCCATACAAAATATTAACAAATGACACGCCTTTACATGTTTACCACAGTGTAGGCAATCACAGAAGTGCAACTCCTTTTTTTTTTGGGTGGGAAATTATCAAATAACTTCTCCCGCTCTGGGTGGAGCGGGAGAGTGTGTCAGACTCTTATTGACTAAAACCCACCCGTGTTCCTTCAGTTGCCATGTTGCCGGGGGCCACAATTTCCCTTTTGGTTTTATTTGCAACCCCGGCAGGCATCGGCTCTAGCGGACCTCGTCAATTCTGCTGACATCTCTTTGAGGCGCGCGTGGAACACAGTGCGCCGTCCTTACAACACGTCAATAAATCAAAAAATCAATCTGTCTAGCCTCTCCCTAACTATGTTGGGGTCGGCTTCCAGTCTAACCGGATGCAGCTGAATACCGTATTTTACACGGAGCTACTGCCTATCTGACCTCCACAACCCAGTAACTGGGTAATACAATACCCCTTGGAAAGACTGATTGTCAGACTTTCGGGCTTCTGACGACCCGTAACGACGACTGTCAATGATCCACGAATGACAGCCGGGACCAACGGCTTAACGAGCTTTCTGAGGCATGGAGGAGTCTCGGAATGTTAAGATGGTTACCCATCCACAGAACAACCTCGGCAAGCGTAGCTTAACCTGATGGATCGAACCGTGCGGCTGTTAATACTTAGCCACGAGCTCCTCAACACGTCAATAAATAAATAAATATATTTATTTCTGGTAAATAACACCCATTGCCACAATTAAACTTAAACAAATAAAATCAAATAAATAATGGCAAGTAAAGTAAAATCAAATCAATTAAAATCAAATAACATCAAATCAATTACAATCAAATTACATCAAATCAATTACATCAAATCAAATTAAATAAATGTGAACTATAAAAATGGGACTATAGTTTGACCGAGACCGCTGTTCCACTCATTAGGTATGTGCGCGGCGAGACGGAGGGGCAGGAAGACCCCGAGTCGACGGCGCGTTGTGTTCCACGCGCGCCTCAAAGATATGTCAGCAGAACTGACGAGGTCCGCTAGAGCCGATGCCTGCCAGGGTTGCGGGAAAGTCCGAAAGAGATACCGTGGCCCCTGGCAACATGGCAACTGAATGAACACGGGTGGGTTTTAGTCAGTAAGAGTCTGACACGCAACGGGCAATAACACAGCCTCGTTAACTCCAACTTGAACGTACCATCATCATAAAATCATGGGCGCCGTACACAAACAGAAATGTTCAAATCACTTTGTTCTCCCGAAGAACGTCATTCTGAAAACTCCAACCTGAAACAAAGCTATTCCAAATCACTTTATCCCTAACTAGTGACCCTCTCCGGCTTCGGACGGGTGCAATATAGGTAGGTACATATTTTGAAGACGATATTCTGTTCACGACACCTTATGCACAAGTTCTGAGCAGTAACCTAACAAGAAATACTAGGCTTTCATGAAAGATGTTTCATTATTAATTTAAAGTTTTTTTTGTATTTATTTACATAATACATAATTATATAACTTATGTTCATCTGGAATAATGTGATTCCGAAGATTCTCACAAGAAACTCATGAAAAACTCACAAAATTCGCGCTCTCTCTTTTTACAATATTAGTATAGATGAACGTAAGCTTTAAAACCTCCAAGCTAAAACCATCGATTCTGGACACCCCGACACGATTTTATTGATTATTCATTATTATTATTCGGGCTCAGTTGACTCGGACCAAGCTGTCACTCGCTCTGGCCCATATTTTTACCTTCTTCGATACCTAGAGCGTGCTACTGATTACTATTACTTCGCTCCCTTGCAAGTTCTTCTGTAATTATCTTGTACTACAACTTTAGTAACAACTCATACAATCTCCAGCACGTTTTTGCTAAGCAACTATTTAGTTTTAACGTAAGATAAGAATGCTTTGTTGAAGTGCTTGTTCCTGGTACCGTTATGTTTGCTTCATTTGGTTGGTCGTTGGTATATAGTACATCCGTAATACTCAGAACAATGACTGGGATTATGAGAACGATAGTAAAGTTGAAATTCGATATTCTGTTGTTTGTTTTGATTTCGTGTGTGAACGGGTCATTCAGTTATAGTGTATTGGCAATTGTGTGTAGTGAGTGGGTTCCGAATTTGGGTGATTAAGTTAAATACTGTTTCATTCATTTTATCTGTTCGTTGTTCAAATGGTTAAGTATGTCAAATATAATTAGCTACATAAACGTTGAGTCGATTATATCTGAAAGGGAGAGCGTGTGCATCTATTTTGTCCAAATGGTTTCAAATATTAATAAAAAGCATACGAAAGGCTACAAATCAATTAATGATCAATTAACGTTTCTGGACGCCCAGAAAATGTTCAACTAACTTTTACTGCAGTCAAATCTCACCAAAGCTTCATCGAATAAAACCAAATAATGTACCTATTCTATAGCAAGTTCCCGAGCAATAATTAGCCTGCAGATTTTATCTCTCTGATGGCAACCAGCATTCATTGGTCGATAACATCGAGGTACAATCAAATCGTGAGGATAATGGCGTTATCCAAGGGTTCGACGTCTCTCTCTCAAAATAGACCTATGTTAGTCGACAGTTACGAGCTGTTAGGTAATAAATGCCAATAATTTTAGCTTTGCAATTGGTACTAGGATAATAATACTGTTATTTAGGCATAAGCTTTAGTTTGTTCCAAGATCTGACTTAAACTTATCGGCCATTATAAAGGTACCTACCTACGGCCGAATTTAAATTATTTATCAGCTATTAAGCTGATAATAGACACAACAACAAGCACAGCTATTAATAGTTAAACGAATGACATTTAATTATCATCAACATTTTTGTCACCAAATGGAGGGCTAAAGTCACCCTTCCCTTTTACAGTTTTTTTCCTTGTTTGTTCCAAAACCTGTCACTGACATTGCTATTAAATTAATTAACAACAAATCAACAACAAAGCAAGATAATTTTATTTTATTACATAAGAACCTACTTCTGCTCTTAATTTGACCTACAAATCGAACTCACAGCTTCGGAATCAACAATCGCACTTGTTAACATTGTAATCTGATCTAACACAAAGCTTCCTCCATACACGATTCCTTTCCAAAATACCGTTAAAGTGACAATAACAGTGTTTTCCCTAGTTTCAATAGTTTCTGAAAGTTCCGCGTTTACTAACCGTAGGCTCTCATTGACCATAGTTATCCATTGGACAGTACTCATTATGCATATCCAAAACCGTATTTATTGGACGGAGTTCGGTGAGGTATGCTGTGTTTGGACCGCTTGGCACGTGCGCTTGCTAAGCTACTTGCATTCAGTGTAGTATATGGGAAATTGTTAGATGTTTTGTTGATTAATGTTAGTTGGGAAAGGAGCAGATAGTGAGGGTGGTTCTGTTTCTTGTACAGGTTAAGAAAATATAATTATGGAAAGTGGAAAGGGGAAGATCAATAAATAAATTAAAACAAAGTTATTTCAAATTATATTATCAGCATAATAATAATTATCAAAAACTAAAATATACTTTTCCATTGATCATCTCTAATTTCATAATTAAAAAGTTCGATAGTTCTCTCGTCAATGGTAACAAAACCAGAATAAGTTGGCCTCTTATCCTCGTACTGCGCTAGGCCTGCTAAAATTCAAAGTCTTACTATTGATGTGCGGCCTACTTAACCGTACATGTCATGTGTGTTCCAAATGATAATTAACAATAGAACAATATCAAAACGTTTTTCAAACAGCCACACAGTCAATTAATTATGAGCACGAGCGTGACATCAGAAGTATTACACCATTGCATATACTGTGAGCTTTCGCCGCATAATCTAGGCATCTGGGCGCGAAGACAATGGCGCGCGCATGCGTAATGCGTTATCTCACATCTACCTCTTGCCACACTCTGCTCTCCTAATGAGGAACGCTGTTCCAGTTCTCGTGCAATGCTAATTGAAGACGAACTTAAATCAAACTTACAGAGAAATAAACTGTACTTCGCTAATAAACTCTAATTGATTAATTATCACTTTTGAAATCGTACATACTCATGTCAAGGTTTCTTTTGTTTTAGGTGGTGTAGTATAACGGTAGCCGTGCCTCCCAAAGGATGAGGAATAAGCAACGATGCTGGAAACCCTGCTTTGGCCCAGACATACTAAAATCAACAGGTAAGTCTGATTAACAAAACACATTCCATTCATACTTTATTTGTACGGCTAAGGAGAATGGTAGAAATAATTTAGAGAGATAATGCGACTAGAGTTAATCTAGAACACAAATCACGTACATTGTCTATGGAGAAATTGCAGCAACACGAACTAAACTTGGCACATGTTCAACTTTGGTATCGGCGTGTGGATGAGAAGTGGTGTGGCTCCTTTGAATTGATAAAATAAGATTGGAAAAGCCTATTTCAGACTCTAAAATTTTTTTAAGTGAAATCTTCTTTAGGCGCGTTGGGCATTTTTGAGATTTGAAAAAACAATTGAACTCGCGACACCGTTACCGACACCTCATTTTTGTATACCGCGATTGTGCTCTTTATTTATATTAATATCAATGAATTACGGATCAACGTTCTATTCAAGTATTTTTCTTCCTGCACAGTAAAATTGTTCAAGTTTCACTTCTGTCGTCACTCCCGGAGTGCCTTTTTTTGGCCCTCAGTCACTAAGCCATTTTCTTCACCAGTGATCTGGTGAAGTCTTTATTGTCGAAACTGGCTTGTTTGTTTTCAGCTTAAAACTTCCTTGTATTGGCAAGCACGTGCAGCTTGCGAATTCGAAATATTAATTAAGCTTACATTTTAGTGGCGATTTTGACTAAAGTTACAGAGATATATATATATATATACCAACTGTATAACCGTAACAACTGTAACAGTTCATTTTATGAGCTGCACTAGCCCTTTATCAAAACGTTTTATAGTGTTTATTTTAATAGGACATTACTGTTAGTCACTAATGGACATTATTATGATAATAGTATTGTCTAAGCACCGTTAGCTGCAATAAAAGTCGATAGTTGAAATTACTTTAGATAAACTGTGACAATTGATGCAGGGATAGTAAATCACGTATGGTTGAACCGAATGGGTTCTTGTTAAGCTATAAATACTCCAACATGATATCCAATAAAATAAATAAAATTGGAATTGTAATAGATTGTTTGCAAGAATTTATTTATTCTTGGTAGTTTGCTTTCGAAGTGTTTTCTCGCCATTCTTGGAAAGAGATCGTATATTGAAGTGAAAACTTCTTTAGGCGCGTTGGGCATTTTTGAGATGGGACTAAACCATTGATTTCGCGATACTGTTACCGAGTTTACGGACACCGTAGAGTAAAAGACATCAACGCGTTGATTACCGCGGTGCGTGGAGTAAAAGACATCAACGCATTGATTACCGCGGTGCCGATTTTTTTTCAAGTTTTCGTTTCTGTCAGCACTCCCGGAGTGCCACTGTTTTTTTACTGGTGCTGGGGTGAGGAATACGATAGGTGGTAATTGTGAGTAAGCTGAGAGCTGTTTCCTTCTACTCTAAAGTGAAACACACACCGTGTAACAATGCATTTGCGCATTGTCAAATCCCGCCCACGTGAGGCCGTATAATATCACGATTTAAACGCACCGCCTTGCGAAATACATCTAGGGGAGTGCGACGATAAATAACCAACAAATTACTCAGTTCTCGCGATACGTAGTACACGTGCGACGGTGACATTTGCATGCCTGAGAAATGTTTACAGCTTGTTGAATCTACAGTCTGTAGGAAGTGAATGAATGTGGCGAGCCTCGGGCGTTTAATCAACGGCGTTGTGTGACACTGGCTTTATAGCCTACGTCAGAATCGCATGATTTTGTGCTGTCTGGCGTAAATAGAAGTGTTAACGACCTGAAAATTGACTTCGAAAAGGAATTTTGAACTTCACAATTGCTTAATGTGTCTTCCTATAAACCGTCTTAACAGAAAGGACAACAAAGTCTGTTGTCAACAATTCAAAGACACAGCTAACAACAATTCATTTCCACGCAGTGATCAAATTTAACTCTCCCCAAAAGTTTGCTAACCAAATTAATAATTACGGCTTTCCTAATCATTCCTATTGTTTGCGTCGTTCAGCTGTTTAACTTAACGATTGAATTATGCGAATAATTCCGGATGGCGCTGACTAGGCACTGACTGGTTTGCGAATTGCGAATTCGAATGAAATGTGAGCCATTTCGTTAGTGAATAGCTTTCGCAAACTATTTCGAATGTCACAGACTTATAGCTCGTTTTGAAGACGATTTGGCCGCAAAACTGCAGAATAGAAATGTTACCTCATAGCGTTATAGACTTGTTAGTGTCACATAAAAGTGTGGAAGAATAAAATTTTGCTTCCGGACTTGATGATAGGTTTCTATCAGATTTATTAGAAGGATTCTTGAAGAATCTCTTGAATGTATATAAAAACTTCATTAATATATTCTAAGTAACTGAAATGTATCTTTTGGGTTTTCCAGACATGTTGGCTTCGTCCATACTCATCCCCAGTTTGAACTCGCCCGTTTCGTATATGTCTACCTACATGTATAGCTAGAAGGCGCAAAAGTACTTATTTAAGCTCGAATGGAGCTCTTAGTCATAAGCTCAAGGGAGCAAAACCGGTAATACTACTTGAACAAGTACATAGCTTTTCTTTTAAACTATATAAAAAAACCCGCATCTCGCTAGTTATATTTAAGTCCCATTTAATACGGAGCACAAATCCAGACTCTGGGCTGCTTCCAAGCAATTCGAGATGCAGAAACCCAATAACACTTTGTCCGACCCGGGAATCGAACCCAGGACCTCATGCTCAGCAGTAGCGCTTGCGACCACTACACCAATGAGCCGTCGGCGAACGTGACGGCGTGATATTATGTATGTGTATAAAAAAAATTGTCTAAAATTCAGGAATTTATGCTATAAGTATGGGATTTTAGAAAACCCATGTTAAATCAACAAGCAACTACACACAACAATTTTAGTTACCAAAAATAAAACAGTCCCCAATTAAAAAAGGTCTACCTGCACTTCCGTAACTGAATTAGGGCTTGATTACAGTTACAGTATGATTTATGTGTATGCGTGTCACGTCCCTAACTCAAGGTTTGTAAACGTCACACGTTCCTGTTCTTTATAAAATCGGGTTTTATCATGAATACGGCACCGAGCTTTTAAACACACAAACATGTTTTTACTAAGCTTGTTTGAAGTAGTAAACAATTAAATTTAAATCTAGTAATAGTAATAGTAATTTTTATTTCTCTCAAAAAGGTACAAATTTAGTACATGATATATAGGTTACAGGCAGATTCAAACCTTTCTGAGAGCTGGAGTCTATACTGGGTTCGGGACCTGTATTACAGATCTCCAGGCTCACACTCTTAAAATTATAATATTAAATTGCACTTACGTACTACATACAACATTGTAAAAGCTCCAAATAATGAGAGGAAGGGAAATTAATTTACAAAACAAAAGATGTTCTATGTGTGTCTTTGGAGAGTGTTGTGTGCCCGTGAGTGCAATATAAGTCCTCGCGCCCAGCACCCACGAAGGGCACTGTGCGCGAGCACCCACTTGCCCGAGAGGGAAATATAGTTTAAGGATTGGGGAATAGAAATATAATTTAGGGAAATATATTGGTAGTATTGGGGAATAGACATAGACATTATGTGCGATGGAAACACGATTTGATAAAGTTGGTCCGATAGAATAAATTCGCAAAGTTATTTACCTATTTATTTACTTTTATGTGCTATCGAAGAAACGCATATTTAATCAGTTTGAAAACAAAATCCCGTGCACACTACCCTTTTTTCGTAGGTAAGCGTTACTATATCGGCCGAGCGCTGCAAGCAGCAATAGTCCTTACGGTGTATAGATATGCATTTCTTCGATGGTGCATACACACACAGACAAGACAAAAGGAACAGAAAAATACGTACAAAGGTGATGCTTATTTCTAAAGTTACCTCTTATCGAGTAATTGTTTCCTGTTTTGCTAATTTTTATATAAATAAGTTTATAATTCATTTACTAAAATAAATTTTGTAGATAACTGGAGCGTTTATGCGCGTTAGTTTTTTTTTTTTATATTTAAGAGCAATATGATGAAAATGACAACGGAAAACATTGAAAAAGTGCAAAAGTGTGGTTATTTTCTTTACTCTTTACACGTAAAGAAAAGGATAGAGGCAAAGGCAAATGGTCGGTGCGCTCTTAAGGAAAAAGGTGGAACAGTAACAGAACATGATTATTTTCATACTGAGTTCAAGTTCTATACATGTATGTTAGTATCATATTATTATTCAAATAGATTTTTCTAGTTTTGAGTCTGGCTTTGTGCCCGGTTGATGGCAATAGGATCGCCCCCTATTACATGGGACTTAAACACAACTGGCGAAATGTGGGTGTACCTGCTACAGGGATACCTCTGCCCAATCCTTCGGGGAAACAAGACGTGTTGTTATGTTATGTAGATGTTTCTATTTGTAAGAGCAGTTGTGGCCCAGTGATAACGGCCCCAACTAACGAGTTTTAGGTCGTGGGTTCGAACCCTGGCAGATGTTTTACTTTGTGTAAATAATTTCATCACCACTGCTCTCAAAACGGTGAAAGAAAACATCGTGAGGAAACCGGCATGTCTTAGGACCAAAAATTCGAAGACATGTGACATCTACCAACCCGCACTGGGTCCGCGTGGTAGATTATAGCCCACTCCCTCTCGAAGAGAGGAGGCCTGTGTCCCAGCAGTGGAAACATTATTATATAAGACTGATTAATTTTATCAAGTTCCTTATTAATTTAACTTTAGCTCTTATTGCGAGTGTAAATTTTGAAAATGATCTTCTTTTTCGTGCGGTTACTAACTGTGACTAACCTGGTGTCAGAGTTTTTATGCCGCCCACATGCTTTTGACTTGACTTCACATGCCATCAAGAAATATCTGTCAGGCAGTTTTCTCACGATGGCTTCCTTCACCTTTTTTGAAAATGAATAATAATAGCACTAAAAATACCATTAAAATACTACTTTAGGTTACTATCGCTAATGCCTTTAAGGCTGGTGTAAATTCTCTCTTTGTTTCTAAAACATGAATACTTAAATAGAGCAAGTACAGTGTCATATTTCAACCACTTAACAAATCACACTAAATCAAGATTAAGTACTCGAAACACACATAAGCGCCTACTTCTGTATTTACATTCCAACCTTTTCAATAACTCTAAAACTTAACGCCTGTAATCCAAATCAATGAATTGTCGCATTTAACATTTTGAAATCGCTTTCGCAACTGTTTATCGAAACAGATTTAGTCGACAAAATGCTTAGAAACTTTGTCTATTATTACGTATTAGGCACTTATAAGTCGTTTACTTAGATGAAATCGTCAGTTCGTAAGTTAATCTCTATACAATGACGAAACTGGTGAATGTCAATAAATATCGGAGGTAATAATTTATTGAATGTATCTGACTTATCCTTATTGGTTTATTGAAGTTAATCCTATTCAGAATAGATCGCTGACAAGATATTTCGAAATTCGAATGAGAAAGATATGTTTTATAAAATTGGGTAGAATTCTCATAAATTTTGAAAGATTTTAATGTTTTGTAGAGGTTCAGAATGCTGTAATTTATTTATTTATCAAACAACATCAACAGCATTTATAAATTCAACATTGGTTTACAAAAGTATTTGAGAAAGGTATTACTGCTAATGTATGTACACAGTGTACATAACATTTTAAAAAGAAAAAACCGGCCAATGCGAGTCGAACTCGCACACGAAGGGTTCCGTACCACCATATAATATTTAGCGTATAAATGAAAATACTAAACGAAGAATATTTTTCATCTTATAATAAATTTTTAATCGCAAAGATTTTATTTCATAATGATACTGTGAATTACAAAGTAATTTTTTGCAGTTGCAGAAAATTGGCAATATTTAAATAAAATACAGTATCATTGTCATTATCATCATCATTTCAGCCGAAAGACGTCCATTGCTGGACATAGGCCTCCCGCAAGCACCGCTACTTCGACCGATTCTGTGGTTTCCGCATCCAACGGATTCCTGCGGCCTTCACAAGGTCATCGGTCCATCTTGTGGAAGGCCTACCAACGCTACGTCTTCCGGTACGCGGTCGCCACTCCAGAACCTTTCGGCCCCATCGGCCATCCGTTCTGCAAGCAATTTGCCCTGCCCATTGCCACTTAACTTTGGCAATTCTTCGGGCTATTTCGGTTACCTTGGTTCTCCTGCGGATCTCTTAGACATTTCTGATTCGATCACGTTGGGAAACTCCAAGCATAGCCCTCTCCATTGCCCTTTGGGTGACTTTTAGCCGTCTGATAAGGCCCATTGTGAGCGACCACGTTTCAGTACATGGTACATAGGTCATCATTGGCAACACACACTGGTCAAAGACTTTCGTCTTGAGACACTGTGGTGAAATACAGTTTATGGTACGTGATATACAGAAGTTTCAAAAGCTCGTATAAAAATGGTCTAAAACTGACCCCTATTTCTTCAATTCTGAATATAAAATAATAATAAAAATGTTGTTACTCTACTCGATGAGTTCTAGACAATGACAACCCACATGCCAGGGTAAGATTTTTTATGTTTCAAAATCAATTGTTTATTGTACTCTTAAATTTTTAAGTTTATTAAATTTTTATAATTTTTTGTTATAGAGGCAATAGAAATACACAATCTGTAAAAACTTCAACTGTCTACCTTCTACGGTTCATAAGATACAGCCCACTGACAGACAGACGGATGGACGGTCGGACAGCGGAGGCTTAGTAATAGTTTTCCATTTGACACCCTTCGGATACGGAACCCTAAAAAGACGTTAGACAGACGCTACTGTAATACCGAAATATCGACTACCCATTTTCAACCTTTACTTTTATCGATACACTTGCCTACCTTGTAAATACAAAGTAAATACACAAAACCAATCATAAATCCCAGATAAAATCAACTTGCACTGCAATAAATTGCCATTTTCGAGAGAAGCTATTATTAAGTGAGGCATTTAAAAAGAATAGAAATAAAAGTGGTCCCCGGGGCAAGGAGCAATTAATGGCGAAGAGATTAACCAATAAATTGAAGCGAGCTTGCCGCGGTGGGCAGACAACTGACTGACTTTAGAGTATGAAGGGTAGTTATAGAGCGCCTTATATTGGTTGTTACTTGTTATATATATAACATCACGCCTTGTTTCCCCGAAGGGTTGGGCAGAGGTGTCCCTGTACTGCTACGGACTTAAACATAACTGGCGAAATGTGGGTGTACCTGTGTACACCCACATTTTGCTAGTTATGTTTAAGTCCCATGTAATAGGGGGTGAGCCTATTGCCATCAACCTGGGCACAAATCCAGACTCCGAGCTGCTACTGAGAAATTTCAGATGGAAAAACCCAATAACACTTTGCCCGACCCGGGAATCCAACCCAGGACCTCATGCTCAGCAGTAACGCTTGCGACCACTAGACCAACGAGAGAGGTTGGTTGTGAACGCGAAGGAGAACTGTTGTGAAGATTATAAAGAAAACTTGCAACAAACACCACGCTTTGCAATTTTCTTGGTAGGTTATTGCTGGCAGTCAGAAAAAAACGTTCACTGGTCAGATTTTCTGGCACCCTCAGCAAAAATAGGTAGAATATATATATTATTTGAATTCAGAATCAAAATTATAAAGAGGTAGGTATGTTGAACACTCAGAAATCTAAAAACAATAAGCTTTTCATACATCAAGGATATCATTTACGTGTTTTTTTTTATCTTTCTTTGCGTCATTTTTACCGCAAATAAACGAATTTTATTTCTTATTTCATATGAGCACTTACCGATTATTTAACTAATTTTAATATGATCTCAAGTATATCCTTAGATACTAGCGCTTGTAAATTTTGCAAGGACTTCTATAGCTGTATTAATACTCCCAGTTCCCGTCGCATCCTCGCACCGCTGTACCGCCGTAATGACGCCCGATAATCGGAGACATCCTTCCCGGGACCTTTGAGCCCGTTTAAAGGAATTTCTATATTTTTGTCGAGACAAAAAATTGAGAATTTTAACAAGGGACGCATCAAATCCGCGCTTGCAAAGCCATTAAGCTCGCGAGTTTCTAGATTTATTAGGACTAGGAAAATTGTTTTGTGAAGTTAAATTGTTAGAAGTCAACGAACATTGCTCCTGGATAAAGTAGACTTCTTCATCGAAATGATTCTTGTATGAATGTTCAGCCTTTCATATGACGAGTCTAAAGAAGGTGGGTCAGAGTTGAGCATAGGTGAAGATCATTTTAGCCGAAAGACGTCCACTGCTGGACATAGGCCTCCCCCAAGCAGCGCCCCTTACACCGGTTTTGTGCTTCTCGCATCAAGTGGGCAATGGAAAGGGCTATGCTTAGAGTTTCCCTTCGTGATTGAAGCAGAAATGAAGAGATGTGTGGGAGAACCAAGGTGACCGACATAGCCCGAAGAATTACCAAACTTAAGTGGCAGGGGCAGGGCACATTGCTCGCAGAACTGAAGGCCAATGGGGCCGAAAGGTTTAGAAGTGGCGACCGCGTACAGGAATTGGAAGGCCCTACACAAGGTGAACCGATGACCTGGTGGAATCCGCTGGATGCGAGAAACACAGAACCGGTTTCTTGTATAAAATGTCCAAATTATACTCTCATTTCCGACTACACTCATAATTGTATCATATATAAAACAGATACCGTCTTAACTGCCCGTGTCGCCCAATCAACGGAAACGATTGTTTACTCAAACGATACACAAACTGACTTCCCATGAAATGACCAATAAAAACTTGTAACGTCCAATACATTCCGCGCAATAAACAAACAGTGATAAATCGTCCTATTTAATTCAAAATCGGGGCGTTATCGCAATCTTTTCAATATTTATTAGCGATTCACCTATCATTGAGTTTTTTGCGCAAGCTGTAAGGTATTTCTATGTATAGTCAAGATCGTGACAAGCCTAATTGACTAACGTATCCAGAGATCAGGCGGAACGCATGCAAAGCCGCGGTTGTCACATCGATTTGCCGCATAAAGCTCGCCGTGCAATGCCTAAAACGTCCTTCCGTGTAAACTGGTTGCACGACCAACGAACCGTCAGGGTAGCCTTTTCTGTACTTTCTACCAGGGCTGCGTGAAACGCAAGGATGGTGCCGTAATTACGGTGTCTGATAGCCATGTATTTGTGTTACTATGCGGTTTTTTTTTTTTATAAATATTAAAAACGTACAGTCAGCAAGAAAATGAACAATTTTCATAAGACTTTTTTTGATGAAAATCGATCCTATTTCTTATAAGGATTGATGATCGACTCAATGGACCAACTATCTAATTTAATTTATACTTTTTAACTATTTTTATTATTATTTTATTATAATTTCGTTTATTCATTTTGGTTCTTATTAAATTACATTTTTAAATATTTCTTAAAATAAAAGAATTAAAAAAACATATATAAATATAAAAAATAGAGGTCCGCTGGTGTCGGGAGCAGGGTCCAAGCTACCGGTGGTTAGGGCTGCAGAGACAGGAACCTCCTCACAATGCGAGCCGTATCGAGGAGTACTGCCTTCTGAATTAGGCCCTTGATTATAACTATTATTACTATAACTATTATTATTGTAATTTAATTTTAATTACCATAGGAAACTATAAAAAAATGAAAAGATGTTATGAAAACACTAATAAACTATTATGAAATGATACAATAATACTTGTAGAAAATAATAATTTAAAAACAAAATGTTAATCTTAATCTAAATATTGTCTTCTTTTTAACGCATGAAATAAAAGGCTTTTTTTATTTTTATTTATTTTATTTATGCGGAAACATTGATAAGTGTACTTCACTTATCAATGTTTCCGCATAAATAAAATAAATAAAAATAAAAAAAGCCTTTTATTTCATGCGTTAAAAAGAAGACAATATTTAGCACATTGATAAGTGTACTTAGGAACTGTAATTTCTGAGCACAGCATTTAATTTATTGTTTTATTTTTAGACTTCGCGAGACAATATTTATTCTTAATTAGACCAATAAGTGCCGCTTGATTGACACTAGATTGATATTTGATCGTGAAATATAGCGTGAATAAAGAGACTTGTAACGTAACTGTACTAACTAACGGATTTAGTTTATCGGTACTAACCACGGTTAAAGCTAACGGAATTAACTTTGTTTTTATCGTAAATTACACATCTTGAGTTATAAACTAATAAACCACTGAACTTAAACTTTAAATAGCATGCTAATGTATACATTGGTGTTTATATCAATAAGATAATATTTATTTACTTCAGTTATCTGTTAAACAGAACTAAAGATTTAAATATCTTTTGGGTCATAAATCTTAACTATAATAATATTAAAAATGCGAAAGTGAGTTTGTTTGTTTATTTGTTTCGCTTTTACGCTAAAACGGCTGAACAGATTTGTATAAAATTTGGCATATAGGTAGACCATGACCTAGATTGCGACATAGGATACTTTTATCCCGATATTCTCACGGGATCGAGACTTATGCGGGTGAAACCGCGGGGCGTAGCTAATTCTCTTATAAATAATCGGTTTTGTAAAACTGACACCCCTGTTCTGTAAATTACCCATTTCTTAAGCCATGTACAACATGTAAAAAACCCTGTCCGATCCGTGAGGGTGTTGTTAAGTATCCGTACTGAGAGTCTATATAAGTGGTAATAAAAAAAAAAAAATCGTGACCTTTTTTTTTCAGTGGGGAATTTTACCGGGTTATTATTACAAGGGGCGCGGGTGGCCGTCGTTTAGCGGGTGTCTCCAAGTCATAACTTATTACCCCTGTTGAAAAATTCCTACTTTTATATGGATTTGGGGTATTTTTAGTACAAAAAATGTGAATTTTAAATAGCAACAACTTCTTTTTTTTTTCAATAATAATAAAAAAAAACGTGTGGCACTCGGGGATTGCCGCGGTAAAGCTATTGCATAGCATTTGTAACCTCCATACTTCATATTTGACAACGCTACACTTGGGATGAGGAAACCGGCATGTCCTAGAACCGAAAATTCAAAGACATGTGACATCTACCAACCCGCATTGGGCCCGCGTGGTGGATTACGGCCCACTCCCTCTCACAGAGAGGAGGCCTGTGTCCCAGCAGTGGGAACATTTATAGGCTGATGATGATGATGATGATGATGACACTTGGGATGATGACGGATGATGATATAAAACAAAAATTACGTTCCCATGACAACATCACGTTGTCATGGGAACGTAATCTTTGTTCATGGTAGGCGGAGTGGGGGGTGTTAGGTTTTTTTCGTTACGGAATTTCTTGATTCGGTCGCCACGCTCAAAGCCCGTGATAAAAGCTATGCAATAGCTTAAAAAAAATACTTTTTGGTAATGTTATTGCAGTACCTATGTGCCACTTTAGAATCGACAGGGTTCTTTTTTACATATTGTATATTGTTTAACTGCGCAATTCCTCACAGTTTCATCCAAAAAATCAAAAACAGACACGAAACAATATACCACCTCCACAAATCACTTACCCTACCGTACCATACCAACCTAGATAACAAAATATGAAGCAACATGAATGACTAAACTCAACCTGACAGCCCTGCATGAAAGGCTTGCCGCACACGGAGCGGCCGCACCATTCCACTCCGCTGGTAATTATTGTTGTACCCTACACCAGTTTGTAGAGCTCCTAACACCAGTTACACAACATTACGCAGCTGGCTATAGGAAAAAAGGAGGTGTATTTTAGTCATAGAGCCTTCTAATGTACGTGGTGAAGTAATACCTAATAGTATGTTTAGCATTGTGTTTATCAGTAATAGAAGTAAGAGACAATTAGTTTAGTTGCCTTACTGGTTAAGGACAGCAATTACTAATAATACTATTTCTAACGTCTCAGGATCCTAATAGCCCTTAAATATCTACCCAGCATAAAAATAAAATGTTTTTTGAAGTGAAAACTTCTTTTGGCGCGTTGGACATTTTTGACCATTGATTTCGCGACACCATGACGACACCTCATTTTTGTAAACGCGATTGTGCTCTTTATTTATATTACGTTATGGATCAATGTTCTATGCAAGTATTTCTACTTTAAAGGTTTTGTAAACGCGATTGTGCTCTTTATTTAGATAAGGTTACGGACCAATGTTCTATACAAGTACTTTTCTTCCACCAAGGCGATCTCGTTTAAGTTTTCACTTCTGTCGGCACTCCCAGAGTGCCACCACTTTTTTTTTGCAGCTATGTAACATAACACCATGCCAGTATTCTGCATAGGGGGCAGTGACTGCCCCGTTGGTCTCATGGTCACAAGCGCGACTGCTGACCGTGGGGTCCTGGGTTCGATTCCCGGGTCGGGCAAAATGTTATTGGGTTTTTCTATTTCTTAGTAACAGCCCCGGAGTTTAAGCACGTTAAGCCGTTGCTCCTGCGCCTGATCTCTCCCCGGTCGTGGCGGATTGCCATCTCATCGGACTATGAGAGTGAGGGAAGAGAGAGTGTACCTGTGTCTGCGCACACACTTGTGTACTAAAATATCTACCACGCCGAAGACTAGTCTCCGTTGAGATTGGCCGCCATAGCTGAAGCTATATTCCTCATAGGTACGTTTACGGAAGATTGGTTGGAGAAGGCAATATATAAGGAACAATGGAACGATCCAGCCTGTCCCTTGCTGTCCTCCACCAGCGACGCCCTAAGCCAAAGCCCGTACCCTACAGGGGGTGCCCTTAGAGTGTAATCGCTTAATTTCTAAGTTTTATGCCCTGGCTGGAGGCCTTAATTTATTGAGGCAGCCACAGCAAAGTCCGGTTAAGCAGCCGACATTCCGCTATTCATTTCAATACATTGGGCTGTAAATGTGAGCAGTGAATTATATGGCTGGACACACACGTCAGTAACCTCCTAGGTTGACTTGAAAGATGCCATTAAAAAAAAAATTTGGGAAACCTTTGTCCAGCAGTGGGACAGTGAAGGTTGAATACAATAAACCCCTAGAAGTAGAAATAAAGAGTAGGCGTAGGGAAAAGTGAGAACATATTAACATTTTGCCAGTAATGTAATAAGTCCCATTGTGCATAACTTGTGAGTTAAGGCAACACTAAGCGACTTTTAATGATTTTATACTGAAGATCACGTCTAAACGAGTAGTGTTAATGATTTGGAAAAAATATATATTAAATTTAAGAATTTTCTTAATAACTTAATTTGTGAATATTTTAGATTACGTTTAAATTATATAGTTTAAATAATTTGTAAAGTTATGTCTAACGCCGATAAAAAACTGAGAATTTTCCTGAAACTTTCACCATTTTAAAGATAATTTAATAATGTATCTTTTAGCATACGCGTTTTATTAGAATACCTTTTGTTTTACGGATAATAAATTAATAATGCGTCTAATTTGGGACAGCGCTCCTTGATGGGCGGGTCCTATTACTGGCTGGACGTACGACGCGTTGCGTGAGCTCAGTACAGAACACGCAAGCTCATGGTCGCTGGCATGTATCGCCGATCTTAAGTAGCAACCCGCCCCTGCTTTGCACGATTGTAATGGCAATATGTCATAAATACGAGATTTCTGTGCTATAGTCGTCGTTTAAGTTCTAACACCGCTGATGTCAAAATACACAACTTTTCAGCTTCACACAGAAACCTTTCAGAATAAACGATTGTCAAAACCGCATCAAAATCCATTGTGTATATAGTTTAGAAGATCAAAGCGGTCACACAAGCACGAAAAGCGACTTTATATTTTATACTAGTATGGAAGCAGTGGTGGCTCAGTGGTACCGGCCCCGACGTACTAATTTTAGGTCGTAGATTCGAACGATTTCAGACGGTTTTGTAAATAATTTCATGACCAAACGGCTCTCAAAATGGTGAAGGAAAACATCGTGAGGAAACCGACATTTCCAAGAACCAAATATTCGAAGATATGTGACATCTAACAACCTGCACTGTGCCCGCGTGGTAAATTACAGGCCACTCCCTCTCGAAGAGAGGAGGCCTGTGTCCCAGCAGTGGGAACATTATAGGCTGATTATACTATAGATATAGAATTGGCACAAATCCAGACTCCAAGCTGCTACAGAGAATTATCCAATCGGAAAACCCAATAATTATTTTATGTTGTGAAAAATCTCGATTTATGCCTTCGTATAGTTTCTTGTTGTAATAACTATTTGTATTTACCGATTGCAATCAGTTTCTTGTATAATATGTAACAAGTTAACCGCCCTTAACCAAGCCTATATTTTGATTGTTTGTTCATGATTTCTAAGCAAACTTATGTTTTACTATGCAATATTGTTGTTAGAACTAATCTAACTTGTCTTTACAATTAGTTGATTGTCCAATATGAATAGAATGAACGCTTTAAAACTGGTCAAATATAGTTTACAAGCTCAATCATGTTCAGGAACTTAGTGGTTCATTTTTGGGATAGGTGGCAGCAAAAGTTGAAGATATATATAGATTTAAAATCAACACCAGAAAACTCATTTTAGCTCTTGTGCTAAACTTGTTTTTTTTTTAGTTTTTAAGCTCTTGCATAGCTTTTATCGCGGGCTTTGAGCGCGGTGACCGTATCAAGAAATTCCGTAACGAAAAAAACCTAACACCCCCCACTCCGCCTACCATGTAATGACGGATGATGACATAAAACAAAAATTACGTTCCCATGACAACATCACGTTGTTTTGACAACATTTTATGTCATCATCCGTGACATTTTATATCATCATCCGTCATCATCCCAAGTGTAGCGTTGACAAATAGGAAGTATGGAGGTTACAAATGCTATGCAATAGCTTTACCGCGGCAGTCCCCGAGTGTCACACGTTTTTTTTTAAATTTAATTTAATTTATTTTGGCAATCAACAGCGATACATATATATAGTATGTTACAGAGTATGTGTATTACAGTATTGTATGGCTAATAATAGGTTTCCCTATATAACTAGGATAAGTATAAGACATGCGAACGGATTCAATTCAAAAGGTGCAATTTTAAGTCTTGCTAACCTACCAGTCGGGGGTGCGGCGAATGTACAAGCATCTCCCGGGCCCCCCGACTTATGTCAACTCACTCTCAATGTAGTAGTAGAAACAGTGGGGTTTTAGTCGTTAGGAGTCCGACATAACCCTCCGTTCTCCCAAGACGGAGGGTATCCATGAGGATTTCCACAGAGAAAAAAAAGGTCTTACTAAACTTGATGGTTTTTTGGGTTTTTGCATCTGAAATTTCTCAGTAGCAGCCCGGAGTGTGGATTTGTGCCCGGTTGATGGCAATAGGCTCGCCCCCTCTTACGTGGGACTCGTTTCACGCTTTCATTGAATAAGTCGTAATATATATTCTTAAACTCACTGGCAGTAAACTTAACTTATCAATAAATATTATGTACATTATAAACACATCTATATATTTACTAATAACAAAGCTGAAGAGTTTGTTTTTTGTTTGTTTGTTTGAACGCGCTAATCTCTGGAACCACCAGTCAGATTAAAAAAAATCTTTTTGCATTTGGTAACCGAATTCTCGAGAAAGGTTATAAGTTATTTAACATCACGCTACAAACCTTAAGAGCCGAGCAAAAATAAAATAAAATCTGAAAAAACCTTAAGCGAAAACGAAGTAATTAACAAACAATTCCACGCGGACGAAGTCGCAGGCAAAAGCAAGTCTTTATATATAATTAGACAATGCCTAGTCGAATGAGCTCTGCTCGGGTAAAAATAGAGAAAACAAATTTTCCCAGTAATGAGACCAGCTAGATCGATTTTGTGCCCCCGTAACCCTACATTTAGTATTGCCAGACGTCCCGTATTTCCCGGGACGTTCCGTATTTCTGGCGTAATTATGAACGTCCCGCTGAGACAGACTATGTCCCGTATTTAAACCTTATTTGAATTATTATTAAGAAATCTATCACACTACTGTTGATTGACAGACATTTTCGCAGATGATCTTGAAATGGACTGATGTGCGCAACAAATGTACCCCCGACTTGATAAAGAGTGAATTAATGACCATTTTTAACTATGACTTTAACAATAACTGCATTGAATTTTACAAATATCATTTATATCATCAAAATCAAACAAATATTTATATTGAAACTACGATCTTCTTTAAACCATAAGTAGCAATAAATAAATAATAAGAATGTAAAATACGTGTTTTATATTTGTCCCGAGAAAAATTTTAAATCCCGTTTTTTTAAAACAAAATTGAGCATTTGTCCCTTAAAGAATAAAAAAAATCTGGCAACCTTAATCGAAATCGTTAGAGCCGTTTTCGAGAACGTGATTACAAATAAACATTTATAATATAGATAGAAACAAATATTGCTCATTTAATAGTATACATGAATTGCAAATTGTCTACGCTTCAACTAATTGAAATCATACCGGAACCTTTCAAAGAGTGTCGAGTATGTTAATTAATGTGTACGGATCATTAATTACATTGAGCTTTATTTCACACCACTCTGTGTAGTCAAGTATTCAAGACATGTACATTATGTAGATGTTTAAATTACAACTTCTTTGATGACCACGAGGTTTATATGAGAAAGGAAGGGGAAAACTGCCTGTTTTTTTGTAATAAAAATTACGCTGGTCAAACTAAATAGCTTATCCGTCTAAATCTATATTAATATTATAAAGAGGAAAGATTTGTATTTTTGAATTTTTGTATGTAACGAATAAACTTGATCGATTTGAAAAATTCTTTCAGCAATGGATAGCTACATTATTAGCGAGTAACATAGGCTATATTTTATCCCCGTACTCGCACGGGAACGGGAACTACGCGGGTGAAACTGCGTGACGTCCGCTAGTTTATTATAATATTCTAAATCTACCCTTATTAGTGTGGAAAAACGCCTCTCCGAAATAAGAGCTATTCAACTTTCAGACTGAATTTATACTTACGTAAATATATCCCAAGTACATAAGCCAATGGGATGGTTATTGCATAACCAAATTGACAGTTGCTTATTTTGCATTAAGATCAATAATAAGATGGTAATGTGCTATTACGATAGTTTTAACTTTATTGCATATTCGATATTTAGAGGTCCTATTACACTCTGTCAATTTTTTTCACTCATTCCCTACGGTTATTTCAGAAGTTACGAGATTTTAAGGTGTAATGTAATGAATTTAAAAAATCACTTTTCTTTTGGTATTTGAACAATTCCGCTATGTATATTAGTTAGGTATAAGATTTTCACAAAAAACAGTTTTTTTATTTTTGCCTGTAAAATTTGGTTTTTACGATTACGATTTTATTCGCCGGGGACAGCGATATATAACAAGGGCAACAGCGTCTTCAATAAAGCCCTGTATAGATAGGTACTTATAGATATGTATATTATTTTCACTACGATTGAATATCTGCATCATCATTGTCAGCCAAAGTCAGTCTCATGCAGCTGCTACCAGCCAAAACATCTGTCTGTATGCTGTCTATAAATAAAAAGTCTATGTTATCTATGGTTTTGTTTTCAAATTAAGAGCGTGCATTCTAAAAGTTGGCAACGTCGCAAATAACTTTCAAATATTAATTTGTTTCATTTGTATGGAACTGTGAAATATCGCTAACTAGTGACCTAAAATTTTAATAATGAATTGCAATATAACACTGAATTTGATCTTGTAACCGTTTTAGGTGTAAAAAGGGCATTTGGAAAAGTTTCCAAATACTTTTTTTACATCTAAAACTAAATATTCAGTGTTACGATATTAATTATTGCATTTCCTAATCAATATTTCAGTTCACTAGTTAACGATATTTCTTATTTCCATACAGTAATATTGAAAAATTTATCAAAACAGCGAAATATTCGACAGCTATTTGCGACGTTGCCCACTTTCAAAATATCTTTCCTTCAAAATACAAAATCCATCCATCTAACTAAATATACATACGTGTAGGTACTTAAAACAGTCTCATTACTTACATAAGCAAGTTTAGTATTTGTACAATGCATGTCGAACGCATTGGCTTGCATCATACCAAAGTTGTCAACTACAAACGACAAACGTTGTCGACGACAGCGGACCACGTCCTGTGCCCTATATGTATGCTTATCGAGTAACATGACTCGCTAATCGAATAGAATAACAAGAACAATCGATTAGGAATTCGATATGAAAATTCTTTGCGATTTGGAATGTCGCTCGCTGCTTTAATATACTCAGGCTTGTAAGCAGAGAAAATTAATCTTCTAGATAGGGAGGGAAAATAAAAGTAATTGGATTCTGTCAATATCTACATGTATTAGGTACCTAAATTGTTTATATATATATGGATTTTAGATAAGTTATTTGTAGCGTATATGCTCAAATCATTTTAAGTACCTGGTCGACCGAGCTCTGCTCGGGTGATAGATAAACATATCGTCCAGGTATGAGACCTAGCTAGATCGATTTTTCACCCCCATAAACCTGTATATTGCAACTTTCGTCGATATCGTTAGAGCCGTTTTCGAGAACGTGATTACAAACACATATATATTAACAAATATTGTTCATTTAATAGTATAGATATCTAAGCCATGCAGTAGCTAGGGATCCTGTTTCACGCCTACGGGTTTGAAGACTTGGTAAACCCTATTCAAAATTTCAAGATATTGAAATCTTATCGTAACAGCTTAGGAGATTGAATTGTCCCAAATTCAATTAGGTCTATCAAGATAATATCCCTGCTGCCAAACCCTTAGATCATTAGTTCAATAGCAAGACCATTACAACGACAAAGCTCAATTGTCGTCAACTGAAATAAATTACTCACTAATCCAAATGTTAGTTCACGTATCTTATCAGAACAGGACAAACGTCAATACTTAATGGTAACTTACTAAACATTAATTCATAGGTACTCAAATTCTTAGTAATCTTATCCCGGACACTTTAAATTTAAACTTATTCTTATCGCCTCTCATAGTGTCAGTCCATTTCCTATTGTCAGACATACTGACAATGGACTGGGACTTTGACAAGGGCCTGCTGACGTAATTATACGTGCAGGCGAGTTAATTAGTCGCTCATTGAGTCGGTATTACTGTGCAGTCATTGCGGATAATAGCCAGTCGGGCAGACTCGCGCCCTCTCTACGAAGCACGTCGATCCAAGGTTCGATAGTTGAGTCAACGGATTAAAGCCGATTGCGAGGCTGTTTCACAACAACGTCTCTTGCGATCATGCTAGATTTTGTCAATTTCCATTCAAGGAGAAACTTTGAATTAGTGAAATTGGAATTATGTAAAACTTAGCATCAGTTCCAACAAAATAGTTGCCTTTGTGACTGTTAAAATCAACTGTGAGTACTGTGACCATACACACACACACTCATCAAACACACACACACACAACCTCTCAACATACTTTCCCGCACATTTCATGATTGTTATTTTTTATACTTTGTCTTTAAAAATGTGCCTTTTGTTTTCTTTTTCACTACATTTCTTAGTAACCAACGACAAACGTAACGACTTTTATAATGGAGGAACACTAACTCCCAAGTCACAGGTATAAACCTAGTTTGGGAGCCAGGGGACCTATGTTTAAGATACTTCTTCTGTATGTTGTAAATGTAAAGTCTGTTAAAATGTTGTAACTTTTTTGAAATAAAGAATTTTTATATTTATATTGTAATGGTGCTTTTGGGTGATGAGAACATAGGCCAAGCGTGCCTTTTGCCAAATTCGCAATTAACACAAAAAATGCAATGTATAAAAATGCAATTATAATGTTTCGTTACACTACACGAGATTCTTAACACGCTATGGCAAATAAACACAGTAAATCATCAAATTAACAGAACTTCACGGGTTCTATGAAAAAACCGGAAATTCCATTACCTTTAGTAAACCAGCCATTTTGCCTTTACTATTATATAATTTTAACTAATTCCAAGTAACTGAAAGTCGGGAAAATGCCGACTTTACGTCTATTATTTTAAAGTGCATACCTACATAATTTATGTTAAGACAAGTTTTCGAAGCGAAGATTTACAGCGTTGGTTTAATTGTTAATCTATTAATGAGTTTCCGAACTATCGAAGTTGGAAGTTAGGAGTTCAGACCACACAGAGTGTTAAGTATTTCACGAGGTGGTCACGATCTATCAGATTACTCCGATACTACACCGATATTGTTTTATCGGAGACACTTTACGGATTTAGGATGGATTGCTAGATAAGAATGCTTGTGTGCATTGCATTTACGAAACATCCGGTGAACGGACAGTTCACTTCGACATCGCTGTGGGCAGACACGCTGCATTGAATTTGATGAAATAATGCACTAACTGTAGTATTGCCACCAATAAATAATATTAGAAAGCAATGATTTACGTGTATTGCGTCTTTTATCGCTATAGCAGATTGAAAATACGAATAATGGATTGATTTAATGCCTCAGATGTAGACTTGTAGAGAACTGAGAACGTACGGTTATGGAAACACTCCTGTTCCATGTTTATTTAATGGTGTGGCTTATAGGAAGTTGATTTAGGACAACGCACATAACTAAACTCTGATTGAAATGTTACTTTTTATTTTTTTATACAGTCACGCGTAGGGATGTAAAACGATAAAATTACCCTGGTATGATACTGTAAAAAATGTTTATTTTACGGTAAAATATGGTAATTTTCGGTAAAAAAACGTATTAAACGTACTTAGAAAGAAAGAAAGAAAATTCGTTTATTTGCGGTAAACATGACGCAGAGAAAGATTTAAAAAAAAAACACGTAAATAACAAATCAGGGGAAAATATCCACTAAAACACTACAAATACAAAAGTGAATATGTTTGTGTGTGTCATGTATGTCACTACTTCACAATTAACGGATAAATGGATTTGAATGAAATTTGCCAGAGAAATAAGTAGTATTGGAACCCACAGAAACTGGGCTCTTGCGACTCATACGTACAAAAAATCCCTAAATCTTAATTTTTAAGTCAAGAATTCAAGATATGAATTACACAATGGCATTGATTATGATAATATCATCTATATGCAGAGGCAAAGCAGAGGACATCACAAAAAAAAAATTAAAACTTCATAATTAATAAGTAATTTTACCGTAATTTATATAAATGACCGTAAAATACCCGTATTTTACCAGCGTTTTCCGTAAAATTACGTAATTTTTGCAACCCTAGTCATGCGTGGGCTTTATTCAAAATAAAGAGCCAATAATGTTGGCTATAGGTTAAAAGTAAATAGAGCTTAACTCAGTCTACCGTTAAATAGGTTAATTTTAGAATGTAACCTAGACAATGTATGTACACTTCACTGGCGTCGAAAGTCAATTTTGTCGCATGTATATTACACCGACTATATAATTATTTTTATCGGAATCAAAAATCAATCTGCCTAGCCTTTTCCCAACTATATTGGGGTCGGCTTCTAGTCTAACCGGATGCAGCTGAATACCGGTATTTTACATGGACCGACTGCCTATCTGACTTCTACAACCCAATAACTAGGTAATACGATACCCCTTGGTAAGACTGGTTATCAGACTTTCGAGCTTTTGACGACCCGTAACGACTGCAAAGATCCACGAATGACAGGACAGCCCATGCGTTTTGAGGCACGGAGGAGTCTCGGTATGTAGAAATGGTCCCATCCACGGACCAACCCCGGCAAGCGTGGCTTAACCTATGGATCGACCCGTGCGGTTGTTAGTACTTAGCCACTACACTGAGCTATTTTTAACGTACACGTTTCACGAAATATAGCCTTATATTGAATCGTTGGTCTAGTGGTCGCAAACGATACTGCGGAGCGTGAGGTCCTGAGTTCGATTCCCAGGTCGGGTAAAGTGTTATTGGGTTTTTCCATCTGGAATTTCTCAGCAGCAGCCCGGAGTCTGGATTTGTGCCCGGTTTATGGCAATAGGCTCGCCCCTTATTACATGGGACTTAAACATAACTATACCTACTATAGATAAGTACACTTCTGCCTAATCCTTCGGGGGAAACCAGGCGTGATGTTGTCATGAATATTGAAGAGAGATTCTATCAATAATGAGGCAAAATCCGTACTATAAAAAGGATTGTGGTTGTAGACATCAATCGTCCCTTACTTACATCGATAACTGTTTCATACACTTGGCATTCATTCGATGCGTAACCAAACATGCGGTGTGAATATCGAACCATTGGTCATGCCAGATATGAATGAAATAGCATCCAGTCTAAACAATATTCATGCAACGATAATATTTGTCACCTGCAGCTGCAACGGTGAATATGAATGGTCCGTAGCACGTTCAAAGCTCTGAGAACTGAGTGTTTAGCATCAATTATCACATTGGCCATAGTTCGGTGTAACGTGGATACGGTAAGGGCGTTGACCTTGGTGATTGGAATTTTTCTCAGATGCTATCAATGAATGGTACTGCTGTTCTGTTTCTCATTCCAGAGAAGCCAAATAATTGTTTGTTTTCCAACTACCTTCCCAGGTGGTGAAATCAGCATTGGATTTTGGTCAAAATGTTGACGTCTGGGGCTTGTGGTGCAACTACCAACTTCAGTGTAAAAGTTAGTGATTGCCAAGTGGTGTGCCCATCTGCGTTCGAACCCAAGGCACGCACCTCTGACTTTTCGAATTCATGTGCGTATTGTATAGTTATCACTTGCTTCAAAAACGGTGAAGGAAAACATCGTGAGGAAACCGGCATGCCTGAGAGATATTTCTCGACGGCATGTGAAGACAAGTCAGCGGCCCATGGGCGGCTTTAAAACTCTGACACCAGGTTAGTCACTAACCACACGAGATGAAGAAGAAAAAGTGTAAAAGTTGGTGATATACGACTTTGAGAGGGCAAGAACAATCATTTTAATAGGTTGTAAACTTTGAAGGCTAATTAACACTTCAGCCACTGACACTGTGGTCAAAAAGTAAATTAGCAATTTACATAAAGAATTTAAATAGCTCTTAATAAAAGGAAGAAACAAAATGCTAGTTGGAAAGAGACTTTTCAACCATTTTGATCATTTACATACAAAGAAATTTTGAGACCACCCAAGAGATATCCGTTAGTTTTATCACTTAATTAGTATTTCATCAGTGTTACGTTAAAACAGTAATAATTTATGAGTAAGACACGAACAAAATTTATTGAACTACAGAAGTTACTATTAGTTACCTTATGTAATAGATTAGGTAACCTTTAACACGTAAAAAGCACATAAGTCATAGAGTTGTCGAATGCCAAGATTTATGGTTTAAAAACTAGAATGCATGACCTGCATTCCGTACAAACGATAAATCGTAAATGAAAATACCTGACACACGCTCACTCACATAAGTAGATAGGTATACATACCTACACAATGTTTACTTCAATCACAGATACAAATAATTACAAGAAAAATATCAGCTCAGCTGAACCTTTATCCTATAAAGTAAATTACAAATAATTTCTCAGGTAAGACATCAACGAGTGGCATCGTTGATGTCTTACGGTGGTTGGTACACGAATTTTAGAAGACATGATGAGAGGTTTTTTTTCGCTAAGGCATCTCATAGCTGACTTCTGAGGTCATGACTATTTAACCGGGCTGTCCTGTGGCTGCTCTAAGCTACTACACTCAAAGCCAAAAAACTATTCTCAATTAAAACTAGGAGAGCGCTCGCTAAGGGCACCCTCTGTGGGGTACGAACCTCGGCTTAGGGCATCGCTGGGGGAAGGACATCAAAGATGGGACTGGCTGGGAGAGGTTTGGTTGATGTTGCTGTCTAAATACCTGGTACAGATGGTGCCATCCACAAAGACGCACCCCACTCCACGATTACTGTTACTGTAAGCTGTACTTTAGTACGGAGCGGAGCGGAGTGGGGTGCGTCTTCGAGGACGGCACTATCTATACTTGCAGATCTATTTTGTTAAATTCTTATCGTGAAAACATAGATGAAGTGAGGTTGAAGACAATAGTATCAATACCTAGCATCAGGTGGAATGATAATCGATCACTTCAAGCTTACTTCACCAAAGTTTTCAACATTATATTTTTCAGCATATGAAGTTCTTGTTCAGTCCTTTTTCACCCAATTTATTCTAAAGCCCTCTTCAAAACACGCAATTCTTCCCGTGATTCATCATCGTGTTATCGCATTCTATTCTAGCTGTTACGTGTAGGAAGAGAGATTTATTAGCGACCGCTCAATAGATCAATAAGATTATTAATCGAGACCACAACATAATCACTTATTAATTCAACACATAGAACTCACATTAATAAAACCAACCATTCATTCACATATTGTGCAATAGAAAACGAAAAGTTGATTGCAAAATCTGTCAGTAAATCAGTAGGTGCCAGACAATCAGTAGTTTTAAGATCAAAGAAACAAATGATATAAGGCCGGTTATTCGACCACGTTCGTCATTGTCTTACTGACCGGTCCAACGTGTACGAGTAGCAATTAGAATGAAATACCGGTACCTTAAATGTTTTCTAAGCAGGGGTATCCAGACATAGATAAGACTTGTTAAATCAACGATTGCTTTTGTGGCATATTTTAAGAAAGTAAATTTAAGAGTTCCGGTATTTCATGTTCCCGTAAAAAACTCTGTTATTACAGTTCTAATAGCAATAATGTAATTGCGTTTAATTAAAATAGGTTTTTATTATTTTATTTATCTTTTGTATAGATTATTTTCTATTTTGTGAATGTGAGAACGCTGTAGTGGACTGTAGATCTGTTGAACATTTTCTATTTTGTTAAGTACCTGGTACTTTTTGAAAGACCTACATTGCCCTCCCATACCTAGTAACACTGTTATTTGAAAGTAAAAAGCCAATTATTTTTAAAAGAGTAGCTGTGGAGTTTCTTGCCGGCTTTTCTCCATAGGAAACGACCAATTGGAACCGTGCACATAGCTTATGACGTTTCATAGGTGCACAAGTAGGTTTATGTGAAATAAAATATTTATAATTTAAAAAAAAAAAATTGTTAACCAGGCGAAATCTTGTGATAGACATAAACCCTTCTCGAAAAAAGAAATAGCTACATAAATGTTCATAGTTACCATAAAACTTAGATGGTTACCACAGGGTCAAATTAAAGGCACTGGGTAGAAATAAACTCCACGTTATTGGTTATCTTTAACATAATAATAAATCTCAATTATTTATCGTCCCATCAATGTATTGCTGTTAATAGTCAAACAACATTGTGGTTACTAGAATAACTTCTGTAGTAGTTGTAGTTAGCACAAAACCTAGCTAAGATTATATGATTTAGATAATAGTGTTACAACGCAATAGTTCAGTGAATTAGGATTTAAGCCTCTCAACGCACTATACAATGCTAATGTGCTTACATTGGCATACCTTCACTGTTGACGGTTAGCTCGAATCTATGATACGATTTCTAGACGTCAATTAGCCATGAAAATTAAAAAATTAAATGAAACAAGATCAAACACTTACACTATCAATAGGTAGGTATGCCTGCCTGTCTAACATGATATCATCAGTATAAACTAAATCGTATTTTTATAAATTGCTAAGAAATCTTTCAGCAGTTACTAAAATAGCTTCGTTTTTTTAACTTACATTATCGTATGTAAATAATATATTAAATAATTATTATTTTCAGTTTTAAAGCAATCAGCAAAGACATTAAATGAGAAGTTGAAAAAAAGCCTGTCTTATATCCAACAGTCATAAAACAAAACAAGTTAATTAAAATGAGCATAATTACCGTTGCATCATTTCTAAAGCACTTAAAAAGAACGGTGTCTATTTAATTACTCGCATTATGCAGAAACCAATAGGAAGTTGTGCTTATTGATAAATAGTTCTGATGGCTGCTCCATAGTAAAACTACATAATAAACCCGTTTCCTTCTGTTGAATTACCATTCACACGCGAGGATAAGCAATTGATACTCAATACATCTATCATTGCGAGATTCAATAATGTGATACGGAGTCACTGTAAATAATGATCGACACACAATGTAAACAATGGAAACGTGGCAAACCAATAACCAGAACCAAATTATGTAATATTGGAAAAGGAATCGAATTTATTTGTTTTGAAATAGATTGTTTGTATCGCATTGTTACAGACATGCAGACATGCAATCATCAACTGGGCTGCGACCCGTCTTTCCATTAATCAAAGAAACTGGGACAGATTCTATTAGTTTACTCGCAAAGATTGCTGTGCTGACGAAATGAGTTATCAAATCAGAAATTATAAGAAAATGAATATAAAATTGCTCGATAATGATCATACTTGATAGGTGGTTTGTGACAAAAAAATATAACAATAATAGTGAGACTTAGATAGAGAGAAATTAGATAGAGACTGAATTTTAATACAACTAATGTCTAGAATGTTAACAAATAGGCGATTATTATTATTATTTTATTATTTTTATTTGCTAGATATGACAGGCCACAATTATTACAAAAAAGAACGAAATAATGATACAAATAAACAAGCACGACTACAATCATGCTAAGTACATTTTGAACTGAACACAACAAGGTCACAATTCTTTATTTTCTTATTATTGTAATTTGCATGAGTACCATGTTGTGGCATTTGATTATCACAGATCATTATTAGAAACATTAAGATGATTTCATTAGTATCCATCTCCATTAGAGCTATGTCATTGACACAAAATGAAAAATTGTTAAAGCAATACATCAAAATAATTTATATTGCAATCTGTAATAGAGTTATTACGGAGTAGTAAACGAAACAGCTGGGAATGAAACTAACTGACTATTGTAACATTATTAGCACCGGGCTGTGACACCTAAATAGTCGTCTCTGATGAATTTATAGCGCAAATTATTAATAAATCTGTCCAATACTTGTAACAATGTGAAGTAATATCCGGCCGTCAAGAGCATAATGATGAGTCAATCAACGTTCAAAAGAACGCAATAAAGAAACTGTTCATAGAATGCACAATAAAGCTATTAATTAAGAATTTTGTCGGCGACTTGCAATCGCACCTGCGACGCACGTAGATGGTCACAAATCTCACTCGAGCCATTACTTACTGGGTTCAAGCCCGCTACTGCACTATAACTATTTTTAACATCTGATATATCTCCTGATAACTCACTTCTGCATCTGTACTTATAAATGAGCTTTATATAACTCACGCGAACGTTATTTATCACACGCCCTTGCTAAAGGAAAAATATTTCAAATTGCACGTCTACCAAGAATTCTGTGGCAAAGATAAAGGTGTGCAGAGGAATGTCGCTGACGTTGCCGGTACCAAGATAAAACTCAGTGAAATTGCGAATATTTTGAATTTCAAATAATGTCTACGAATGGTTGGTATTCAGAAATAACTATGTTTAGGCCCTTCGGGTGTATACGGGTGACTTATGCGGTAACTATTGCACGAATTTTCCTAATGCTTTCTTTACTTATCCGAGTGCTCGGGCCACGATGTGTAGCCGCGCAGATAGTGGTCATTCTTCAACGCATAAATTACAGATCTCTCGCGGAAACTTCACGCCATCACGCTCGCCCCGGGCAGCAATACAAACACACAGATAATGCGCTCGAATCAACTGTAGGTAATAATTCATGGTGCAGTTTAAAATTCACGTTTGCACATTAAAGCACGCAATGCAATAACGAGTCGTCTGATGTGTCTGATGGCCGGGTTTCACACGCGAACCGAAACCATGTGGCCATTGAGAGCTTAGACAGATAACAACATAAATAAAATCCGTCGAAACATCTAGCTGAATGCCTCTTTGCCGATAATTTAGATTCAGTTTCCTTATATGGGCCTTTTTAGATTTAAAGGTCTGGCAAAATTCATAACTGCACATAAATTACGTTTTGCACAGCTCCAGTCGACACGCAACTACATTTATCTGTAGTTTTCCAATAAACAACGTATAATTGAAGGTTTCATATTTGCTAATAGTTCCGATAGACTTGTTATTCTAGGCACGCAGCTAACAAAGCGCGGGCGCAGAGGAGATAACCGGCCGATAGTCCTCTGTGCGCCAGTTACGCATGCTCAATGATAACTGTAAGACGAGATACCATACAATTTTCCCATGCTACATGATTTTTCATTAAACTGCTATATTATGCTGTGTTGTGCAAGGTTTAGAAAGGTAAAGTCCGTTTCCGCTAACATTGTTTGAGTTCACTTATCAATTCCTCGCAAATCGACAGTCACGAATTTACATGCAGGCAGATCGGGATCAGGGCTTTGGCAAAAAAATTAAACTTCGTGCCTAACGAAAGACAGCATGTCTTTGATACTCCGTGGAGTGCTTCATCAGCGAAAATGCGCGAAGGGCGTCTGAGGAAACGAGCAGTGGTTGTGGTTTGAAGAGTAAATCTTTATTTATGTCCCTTATTCAGTCTTGCCATCTCTCGGCGAAACTCAGTGCGCCATCATTACTCAGATATTTATTGCGTTAGCTTGTTCCGCAAACGCTCCCTGCGAGACATCGTCGTGTCGTTTATGTTAATTTATTCGCATTTCAATGAGACGCCTGTAAAATGGCATTATGCATTATCATGTCTTATTTTTGTATTTATGTACTGAGATGTAACGGCGGTTAACGTTTTTATCTGAACTGTGTTTACTGAATAGGACGGTTACTGTACTGGGAACATTATAGCGTTGGCTGGTTGAGAAAAGTGGAAGTACTGCATGCCTTTTAAGAGGACACATGTAACAGTAACTAAATGCCTAGAAACTATGATCAAACAAGTTCGTCCATTCATTCCTACTAAAGAATGACATATATCCCAATTTCATAAGCGTACGAAGAATAAAATCCAAACCTGAATACAAATAGAGCTTTATTTTTTCATTATGTGACTTATCTGTGGAATCTACGGCTTATATGTTTGGTAAATGTCATGAGAAGGGATTGACGGCATAAACAGCAGTTTATTTGTTCAACCCACATTACACCGTAGCATGAATTCGTAATGGAACTATTACTTAGAAATTTGGATCACCTGAATGTCGGGCATGGCCGTGAGTCATCGTGATAGCTTACTTAGATGTTTACGTAGACAGTAAGCTGTCGAGACAGTGAAGTGGCGTTTGAAAACTAGCTGAAGGTTATTGGAAAACATTACACAATACCAAAGTGTCGGTTCATGTCCAACCATTGGGTCAATTGTCTATCTCATAACATAATCAGCCTATAATGTTCCCACTACTGGAACACAGGCCTCCTGTCGATGAGAGGGAGTGGGCCGTAATCCACCACGCGGGCCCAGTGCAGGTTGGTAGATGTCACATGTCTTCGAATTTTTGGTTCTAGGATATTCCAGTTTCCTCACGATGTTTTCCTTCACCGTTTTGAGAGCAGTGGTGATTAAATGATTTACACAAAGTAAAGCGCCTGTCAGGGTTCGAACCTACGACCTAGAACTCTTAAGTCGCGGCTGTTACCACGGAGCCACCACTGCTCTCTATCTATCTATACCTGTAATTGTCCCTTTGCAAGGCAAAACTTCTTCTCACATAGCTAAGCATGTGAGCTTTTATCATCATCACCATGCTTGCTTAGTGCAAGTTGTCCAGTACAGTAGGTTTCCTTACGATGTTTTCCGTTACTGTCAGTCAGCGCCATCTTAGATTCTAAATCATGTGTTACGACCCAGCCGTCGCCAGGTGACGCACGTTGGGACTTTACTGTAGCCATGCCGCTGCGCCAGCCAGTACTCTTCGCACCGTCAGGGTCGCCGCGAGTTTTTGAAAACAAAAGAAAAAAATCCACCAGATTCGATGGCGGATGCCTGCCTTTTGTAATATTCAGATCATATTAAAATCAATTCAGATTACAGAATTGTACCAGTACTTAAAATACCTACGTCCATTATTTCGAAGCCTTACTATGCATCGGCAACAGCCGAAACAGGATGTCTATCATCATCTGCCTAGCCTGTTCCCAACTATGTTGAGGTCGGCTTCCAGTCTAACCGGATGCAGCTGAATACCAGTATTTTACATGGAGCGACTGCATATCGGACCTCCACAACCCAGTTACTGGGTAATACGATACCCCTTGGTAAGACTGGTTGTCAGAATTTCGGGCTTCTGACGACCCGTAACGACTGTCAAAGATCTACAAATGACAGCCGGGACCAAGGGCTTAACGTGCTTTCCGAGGCACGGAGGGGTCTTGATATGTAAAGATGGTCACCCATCCACGGACCAACCGCGGCAAGCGTAGCTTAACCTGATAGATTGACCCATGCGGCTGTCATTACTTAGCCACAAGCCCTCAAGCAGGATGTCTGTCAATATCTAAAATTCTCTTGATCATCTCGATGTCCCAGTACAGGTCGGCCATGATGGGAGGAATATTGGCTTACATCAGGCTCATGATAAATGACATAACGCGTTTATTCACCCACCGGAAGGCCATTTAACAGCCTATTTTTCATCTAGAACTGCTACTTGTCCTCCTTTATCATACCGGATACGTTCCCACGTAAAACGTTTTTGTGGCTAGCAGATCATGTTTCATAACTTTTAGTACTAATTTGGGATATCACTGTGCATTAACTTTCATCTAAAACTCCCACTTTCTTACGGAAAGAACCTATAAAAGAGGCTAAAAGATCAAGATAAGTTGCACATTTCATTTTTATGACTGACTCCAGTTAGAATTACATCAACATCGTTATTTAACCATATAAAATAAAAAAGTATCCGATAATTAACTGAGAGTTACGTCAAACTGGTACACATATGGTCAATTCTCTGTAAGACGTCATATTGACCGTTCGAATCCCACGGTGTTACGTAAACTTTGTGGTTTGCGTTATGGTCGTTTTGTGTGTTTGCTGTTCGTGTTTCACTTTGTACACACGGTCATTGTTCTACAAATATAAACAATGATGTTTTCGTGTTAATGTGTAAAAAAAAAGATTGTTTTTCTTTTCGGCCTTTCTTTCTTTCATGTCAAAGTTTATTTAAGCCGAGACAATACTCTTTAACTGAATAGTAATATAGAACTTCTAGGCAAACATGTACCATCGTTAACCACATCTGGTGAAAATAGAGAATTCTCATTTAATAGTACCTATACTAATCCATGTATAGTAGTTACTTATTCCATGCTTCCATGATAGTAGGTACTTACTAATTCCATGCTGCCATGATCATTATTCTAATGTCATTATTCATTATATTGTTCTAAACTTTCTGTGACCGAGTTCTGCTCGGGTGAAAATACGGACAAAACTAATTTTTCCCAGATATGAGACCTATCTAGATCGATTATATTATTTGCCCCCGTAAACCCCTATATTGCAACTTTCATCGAAATCGTTAGAGCCGATTTTGAGAACGTGAGTACCTACAAATCTATATACAAACAAATATATACAAATATTGCTCGTTTAATAGGATAGGGTATTAATCAGACACGAGATTACCAAATGTATGAAAACACCTGAAGTGAAATGGACTAAATCTCTTCCGAATCGTGATAAAGCCGTAACAATGCATAATGAACTTCATTTAAATATAACAACAAACAACGATAACAATATTTATGAATATTTAGTCGCTTCATTATCCTATGACCTGAGCAACATTACCCATGGCGTATGTAAACATGACGGGCGGTCCTCAGCCGAAGCCAATAAAGCATAATTAATAACTGGAAAGTTTGTAGCTCATTGCGATAGCGTTACCTAACCACAGTTCTCTGGAGAACAATACTGCCCACCATTACCAACTGACTTAAATGATTAGCTTCTGACATAAGGCGGTCACAACTAGACTTGGACACGGAATAGATACGTACAGAAGGTCGGTCAACGAGGGTCGGACAACGAGTGAAAATAGGTGCGCGCACACATAGACGAGAACAATACTGCCCACCATTACCAACTGACTTAAATGATTAGCTCCTGACATAAGGCGGTCACAACTAGACTTGGACACGGAATAGATACGTACAGAAGGTCGGTCAACGAGGGTCGGACAACGAGTGAAAATAGGTGCGCGCACACATAGACGCGTACCTAAGGAACTAAGGAGACCTCAAACAATACTTGCGTGTAAAAAATTCGACCCATCCTGTTCTCTCTATCCGAGAGAAAAAATAAAAATAATGCATACTTTTATTATGTGAAGCTAGGTATCATTCTAGGTGTAAAACGAACTGACGGAATACGCAACACCACGCTACGCTCCTAAACGGGGATCTTAGACGTAGGCTAAAAGGCTGCCAAGCTAAAATGGGATTGGGCGGGTCATGTTAGCCGCATGCATCGTGACCGTTGGGCAACAGTCTCCACGCGGTGGGTGCCTGAGGATGGACGGCGGCGCCGAGGTCGGCCCAGGAAGAGGTAGCGAGACGACCTAGACGCGTACCGCAAGGGTTGCATGGAGGTGGCCCTGGAAAAGGATACATGGAAGGATTTGGGGGAGGCCTTTGCTCAGCAGTGGGATAGAGTAGGCAAACATAAAAAAAGGTATCATAAACTTTATTTACCGATATTTGAAAAAACAAATAATAAAACTAAAATTAAAAATCGTATTAAATTTAATTCAGATCTTATATAAATCTATATATATATATAAAATTCTCGTGTCACAATGTCAGTTGCCATACTCCTCCAAAACGGCTTGATGGATTTTTATGAAATTTTATTTGTATATTTGATAGGTCTGAAAATCGGTCGTAATCTATTTTTCATACCCCTAAGTGATGAGGGTGGTCCACCCTAAACATTTATATGGTAAAACAACGTTTACTGGGTCAGCTAGTTTTTCTATATAAACCTTGAACTGTCATTAATGAGACACAATAGAAAAAAATTATAGCCTTCTAAAGGCCAATTGACAGATGATCGGATAATACTTTGATAAAAGCAATATTTTAGACAAGATCGATCCTGTTCTTTAGTATCTATCTCAAACGTATGCCAGTCACGATGAGTGCGAGGACACTGTACGTGAAGCGTGTCTATGCTATAAGTCTGTGCTAATTGTATAGCACCTTCTGGTTTTTAATCTATTCTGTGGCTTGGATACTTGTTAGTGCAAATGAACAATAGCGACGCAGGTACATTTGGCAGACGATTGCTCTCTTAGATTAGGCAAAGCTTTAAGCACCTTGAAATAATAGTAGTCACGTCACGATTGTTCCGAATTAAAAATTAATGCTTTATATCGTACCGACCGACATTCTAAAACAACGGATACTTACTTTCAATTGGTTTTATGAAACAGTGATGCCTTGTTGCGGACGTAAAAACCTGTTTGGTCGTTGAACGCGTTTCTGGATTCAATTTAGTAAGTGATCCGATCTGGGATCATTAATAATGTCGTAACGGGTGAAATGGTTGCAACAGTTATCTCCTTGTTATGTGGTTGACTTTAGTTAAACGGCCTTTGTGCGATTTGCAAGCGTGAGTCGGGTTTGTCGAGATGGATCGGTGTCTATTCATCTTGCTTGTATATCTCTAATAGATATCGGGTTAACCTAAACTAAAATAATGAAACGGTTTGTTTTTTGCCAGCAAAAAACGTTAAGTTTCACTTTTGATGGTGGAAATTAGAACATGGATTGCGCAGGTTGCTGTGCATTGAGTGAAAAGTTTTGTTAGGAGATTGACACTACTTCAATCCATTTCATACGACTCATAAAGAATTATAGTTTTGATTTTGACATACGGACAATACGGTAGTTGCCAAGGTAAAAAAAAGACATTCTATTTAGTCCATCTTTCAGATAATAAAAACATATTTGACATGTATTTTTTGCTTTATAATATTAATCAAAAATTACTTAGAAAACCAGCATTAAAGTTGGGGAGCGGGGGCCCGCTACGTCACAACTCGGTATAAAATCTAGCAAGGCATGACGTCATGCCACATTTTAACTCAATGTATTGCCGTAATCTTTTCATTACGACAAAAAAGAAAAAATACGTGTTCAATATTTTTAATCTACAAGACGGATATTTTTTTTAAATATATTTACGTTGATCGTCAATTTGCCAAAGTTTTCCTGACTGTTCCTCTGAAGCAGCTTACCTACTCAGTGGTATGGAAAGTGAAAGAAAAAATAATTATAATCTGATTCAGGTCGTTAAGTCTGAGGTGGTTGGGTCGGCCTAAGCGCCTTACTCCCCACTTGACCGCAATATGCTGTTGTACGGATTTACGGTTGACTTAGAAGTGTTCCGTAAAATATGAGGTTTTATCGTTCTGTTTTAATTTTCATTGGAGGAGGAAGGAAATTGCTTTCTATTTTTAGAAGGAAAATTTTTAACAGGTAAATTAGGTTCTATTTTTTAAATGCAAACTTTTTAGGCGCGTTGGGCATTTTTGAGATAGGAAAAAACAAATGAACTTGCGACACCGTTACCGACACCTAATTTTTGTAAACGCGATTGTGCTCAATGTTCTATGCAAGTATTTTTACTTTAAAGGTATTTTTTATTTTTATTGTTCAAGTTTTCACTTCTGTCGGCACTCCCGGAGTGCCACTGTTTTTGTAACCAATCATTTGTAACAATATTTTGATTTTAAAAGAGTGTCCTGTCCATGGAGTTGGTGCCCGTTCTTCTCCATATGAACCTACTACGCTTTGGAATGGGCAACAGCTTCATCCTTCTGACTGACCAACCCCTTGAAAATTCAAAAGTGCCTGTAATTGGTTTATTTAAATTAAATGCTTTGAGTTTGAGTTTGAACAGTACCAATTACCAAATATAGAAAATTTTACAAAATTCAAATGAAAGACGCACCATCGTCACCCTCTACTAGAAAAGTACAGTGTAACCCCATTTTCCCACATAAATTAATCGAAAAAAAAATCTACCAAGCTGTATTTCAAATAACTTTACCCCATAAAACTTCAAAAAACCAAAACACAAAACAACTCGTATTTCCTTTCAAACTCAAAACAAACAAGTAATAAATTCCCATATTTATGATCGTCGTCAGTTTGTGGTCACACCATCCATAAGTGTCTCCTTACTGAACCCAATCCATTTACTAATAGCATTAAAATGGATTCCTCCACAAAGGTTTCTCGACCAATCTATTCCACCAAATCGTTTAAATTTGAATAAGCCGACTATAAGATTATTAGCTTTTAACTAACTTTAAATGTCAACATAGTGAGGAATAAATAAGCTTCTAAATTCTGTACAAAATTATAACAAAATTTTGCCCAACATTTAGGAAATGGATTTCTATTCAATTGTTCTGAAGTTCGGTGCTAATAAGTTAAATGGACTTGACCCTTTTTTGATTGAAAGTGCTCATTTTAGCAGCTGGTTTTAACTGTTAATTTAGTTTCACTGTTGCCGTGCCAGTTCTGAGACCTTATAGAATTTGCTGAACTTAATTGAAAATTCAATCAATCAATCTGCCTAGCCTTTCCCAACTATGTTGGGGTCCGCTTCCAGTCTAACCGGATGCAGCTGAATACCAGTATTTTACATGGAGCGACTGCCTATCTGACCTCCACAACCCAGTAACTAGGTAATACGATACCCCTTGGTAAGACTGGTTGTCAGACTTTCGGGCTTCTGACGACCCGTACCGACTGTCAAAGATTCACGAATGACAGCGGGACCAACGGCTTAACGTGCTTTCCGAGGCACGGAGGAGTCTCGGTATGTAAAGATGGTCACCCAACCCCGGCAAGCGTACCTTAATCTGATGGATTGATCCGTGCGGCTGTTGTTACTTAACCAAATGCTCCTCTATTGAAATTTAGCATTAAAAATTGAAAATTAGCTAATGAGATATAACATGCCTCGTTGTTCTAGTAGTTGTAAGCGCTACTGCTGAGCATGGTCCTGTTGTTGGGCTTTTTCCATCAGGAATTTTTCAGTGACAGCTCGATGTTTGGATTCGTGCCCGGTTGATGGGAATAGGCTCGCCCCCTATTACATGGGCTTAAACATAACTGGCGAAATGTGGGTGTACTAATGTACACGCTTTTTTTTTTTGGTTGGGAAATTATTAAATATTTTCTCCCGCTCTGGGTCAGTAAGAGTCTGACACGCCCTCCCGCTCCAGGAGGGCGTGTCAGACTCTTACTGACTAAAACCCACCCGTGTTCCTTCGGTTGCCCTGTTGCCGGGAGCCACGATGTCCCTTTCGGTCCATATTCGCAGCCCCGGCAGGCATTGGCCCTAGCGGACCCCGTCAATTCTGCTGACATCTCTTTGAGGCGCGCGTGGAACACAATGCACACCCTGCCTAACCCTTCGGGGATTACAGGCGTTATGTGTAAATATAACATTATTTTTCTGCAAATAATCACAGGTATCATGTTAAGCTCTTTTGTGTATATAAACACACTTGTACATTATTTGAAAGAATATGTAGAAGTTTTGTAGTTTTTTTAAAGCTTTTGGTATCAAAATGTTAAGCGAAGACGATTGGAATAATATGATTTTCCATGTATGTTTTTGAAATTAATATGTTGTTAAAAATTGCTTAAATTAGAAAAAAGGTTTTCGTTTCTTGCATATATATAGATAGATATATCGTTTATTTAGTGCACACAAAAGACAGCACAACATACAATAGCACGATTAAATAATAACTAATTAGCTATTAGGAAATAGCTAAAAGGTGCCAATATAAAAACAAAAAAAAGGAAGAAAACAAGACATTGTGATGACACTATTGGCTATGACACACTGTAAAATAATGGATCAACGAACATAAAAAGTGCGGTGTGCGTCTCAAGGTTGCACCAAATGGGAGTCCAGCTCAGCATGTGCCAGGTAAATATACCTGACGCTGATATTCTGCTGAATCCCTGCAGTGACATACGGACATCGAGTAGATGAGATAAATATGCGAGTTATTGGTGTATATGAATTGTATCTAAATTTCAATTTCCAAGCTTCAATGTAGTCATGTTATCAGTTCAATCTTTACGTTCTCTCATTCACTCACTAGTGTTGTACGGAACAGCAGATAACTTCAACAGGTTGCCGTATTGCTATTGTACTTATTGGGTTATCTGTTCGTGCCATAAATAAAGTAGTTTGGCAAACAAGGGCATTGAGGTGTTACAATAAATATGGGACTATTGGACAAAGTGGAACTCAAAATCTCGATTCTATTTTCAGTAGTTTGACAGAAGGTTTGGCAATTTTGACTTACAAGTTCGTCCGCATCGCCAATCCCTGAAGTATTTGAGAGCTTTTAAGAGCTGTAACATTTTCCTGATGCTATACCTTTCCAATTGCACGCCATTCAGCTCGATTCTCGGCAACTCTCAATCAGCTGCTACCGGCCACCCTGCGAAGATCATCGCTCCACGTAGCCTGAGGGCCAACCTCACGTTTGCTGATTCGTGGTCACGTGAACACGTCTACCCCAACAGTGATCGGTTCTACGGCTAATATGGCCGGCCCATTGCCACTTCAGCTTACTTATTCTGTGAGCTATGTCAACAAATTTTGTTCTCGGCTATACATCCTATCATATTATACTTAAAGATTTGCTTGAAAAATTACAGTAACGAGACAGCAATTTTCTTCTACAAAACCTTTAAATAGTTCCCAGCATAAATCACTCAGGAAAGCTGCACAAATGACACTGAAGAGACAAGAAGCTTTCACTAAAAGTCCACTAAGAACAAATCAAAAGCAAAATTCATACAATTCAAAGTAGAGAAGATAAGACTCCCCTCATTCGTCTACTAAGCTGATTTACCGGGGTCTTACAATGCCTGGCCACCACAATAAAAGATCCAGTCTCAGCTTTAAAATAATTCAGACTTCAACTGCAAACGTGCTTTCTGTGAGGGCACCAGTGATTAAATATAACCCTTTTGAGATTTATAAGTGTTTATTTCAGGCATAAAGCTAGCCATAGGAATCTCGCCTTTGTGTCCGACCTTAATAAATGTTGTTTGTAAGCAAATGTATTGTTACACGAGAAGGGAACTGTATGAAAAATTTATGGGTATCTAGCAGAGGATAGCATTACTTTGCTAGAAGGTACAAATAGTGCAAATCATAAGGTGCGTGTCCGCATTAATGGTTCCTTGGAAGTGTGTTCCAATATTCATGATTGACGGAAGAAGGCTGTGTTTAGTTTACATAATAAGTAGTAGTTCTGTTTGTTTACACGTCAAACCTTCTGCCGGAATAAGGTCGTTTACCGATAGATTTTGTAAAGTAAGGACAATGTAACTGGTGATCATTATGATGTAGCTTACTTTACCTCTCACAAAGCCGGCAAGGGAGCCCTAGTTTACCCGGGAGTCATACGCCGTGCGCTGTTTAAATAATGTTCAGCAGCACTAATTATGCCGATATTTATTAGTAACTAAAATAATGTCTATGAAAGTAAATCTCAAATGTCAGTGGCTAACGATGCAGCTAGGTGCTTATTATAATTCGTTGCGTACTCAATGCTCACTGTTATCGAAGCTATTATATTCCTAACAAGAAACAAAGCTGGAACCAGATAAAAGTAAATGGTAGCCGCATAATTTGTCAATGATTACAAAGAGTTCAATCTACGGCAAGGGCCTGCGACCATAAATCATAGGCGCAGTATTGTTAGCGGGCGGACATACGACAGACATTACGAAACTACAAGTTTGCCACAAAGCTCTGAACAAGGCTGTGACTGAATGGCAGGCCCTAATTAACTGTCAAGTAATTCGACATTACAAGTACAACTAAACGATCAATACCGTTTTGGAAATTTTTCATGTTAACCGGCAATTAACCATCGATTATACTAACGTGTAACGGACAAGCCATTACGGACAGCGAGACCTTTGTCCGTCCATAATCAAGCTAGTTCGGTCACAGTGATTAGTGCATTGTCAGATAGTGCTCCCAGCGAACGTTACCGAGATCAGCCGAGATGTTGCGCAGGCGACGACGATCGGATCGCGTTCGCACGCATATTACGAGCTTGCTCGGCCGCGGGCGATACAGCGACCTAACAGTACAACGGCCCTCGTGATTAGACGCCCCACGATAGCGCCCATTGTCGGTACACGATCGGCTCTTGTACGTCTTGAAATTGCGGAAATGGACACGGCTAGCACCCACTACATGCTAGCGGGACATTTCAATTGCAGTCCCCTGCCTTCGGGCAGTGTAACACATGGGATAGATTCGGCGAGGCCAATTTATAAAGCCCTTTGGCGGTTCGGTTTTATGCTTTGACATGCCTTTAAATGTCTCATCCAGTACCGTTACTGGCCTATAAAAGTTCTTCGTTTAGAATTTTAGGATTTTTAAGATTTTTTATGTGATATCTACCGTTGAATTTCAAATCCTGTCCTCCACAAAAACCGGCTTCAGCTTCATTAAAGTCAATCAGTTTGTCAGATATCCTTAATGGCTATCGAAATCACGCTTGCTCGGTCCCTAGAGTAATTTATAACAATCCTATATCCATTTAAAGACCCTTCAACATCTTTAAATAGTTCGATAGTCGTAAAGATTTGACGGGCACATATTAGTAAGCGTCAGTGTCCTTGTTTACGAGGTACCTAATGAGAAATGTCATCAAGTGTAAAGAGAGAGAGACTTACAAAGCACCGCTCAGCTTAGCTGAGCTTTGATTGTCCCGAATGTTGAAAAAAGTCGTGGAAATAATTACGTCAGCCGTCATTTGTTTCTTTATTTCGAAATGTCAGATTAAGGAAATATTTAAAAGTAGAACAAGTCTGTTAAGTTCATAGGTCTATCGCGGCAGGATGGACGTATTCAGTTAAGGCTCGAAGGAACAATCTAGGAAGGTAGACCCCGCGGTGGATGCTATTGCTCAATTGCCTCTCGTAGGCTCCGGAATGCCTCGCAATCGATACAGCTGGAAACGGCAATATCTCAATGCCGACACTGAAATGTAATTTTGCTGGCTTTACTTTACCAATAAACTATCAATTATAATTATAAGTTCTGTAACTGACGTGATTTGGCAGTTAAGTATCGATAAATTAATTCTTGGCACAAATTCCTGGGCAATTATATCAAAATTTATAAATGGACATAAACACCATTCATCGAAGGATACCAACCCAATACAAATGATATGTTTTCGTTCCTGCCACCGCTCAAGCGCAGACCACTTTTTCATAGAGAAACAAAAATAAAACTAAAATATTTACACTCAGACGTAGTCAACAAAAACTCCCACACCATCCGAAACAATCAATCTTCGGAGCACTGAAAGGAACCTCAATCAAAATAGAATACGGAGAAGCAGAGGCAGGATAAAGGGCCCTATAAATCATAAAATCAAGCGTCCATTCAAAGCGGTTTATTTGGGCGAGAAGAAAAAAAACGTTTGACCCTACGTTCCTTTATGTATTGTTAACTGTCGAGGCCCGAGGGTGCATCTCCAATTTGTCCTATATTCGAATAATAATCAAAGACCCAATGTTATTTATGGCCTCATTAAAATTTCGATAATCACACGAGTTTTTATGCGTTAGAAATATACTTTTTTCGGTCAAAGAATAACACGAGAGCTAGGCCGGAATGCAGCATCATTCGTTTATTACGATGCGTAGGACGTTTTTAATTGGATATCATTTTTATTCAGTAAGTAACGACATTAACCTTTAACTGTATCTACAACTTAAATTGTTACAAATCTAATAGGTTTAGGAATGATTACGTAACATTTTATGTAAAATTTATTCGAGTGTAAGTGTTAATGTTTATAAAGTGGGAACCGATGCAATTTATGACTGTATTGGATTTGTCTCCAAATACGGGTGAGTTTGAGTTTAAATATTTGTACAAAAGCGGCGTGGATGTTGACCTGAGGTAATAAAGTTAATCATAACGTAAACGTCGCAAGTTGCGATCACTTACCGGTTAGAAGGCATTTTCGAAACGACTAGCATATCATCGTATCATCGAAGTAAATCACTTTGCCCTTAAATTTTCAATGAAAAAGGCGGGACATAGGCAAAGTGGCGGGCATGTTGGCGTGCATTGTTTTATTATGTGGTGTTATCAGCGACTCTTGCACCGCTTCCGCGTCCTCAGGCCGTGCACACACTGCTAAAACTGCGCGATAACCTCATGTCACCATGTTACGGCTCTGGCTCAACGTGATGACATAAAATGTCGCCTTGATTTCCTTGTTACAGAGAATTTTAAATGCGACATTTGTAGTCATTAAACCTTTTATGAACTGGAGAGTTTAACTGGCGGCGGCTTAAGTTAAAGGTCTCCCACGGTTTACTAAGGATTTTAAAAATACAAATGGAACATATGACCATAACAATCCTTGACATATTAAAGTAAACAAGTCTCCAAAAAAACCTTCAACAGATGTACACACGCACAACGACATATTTGAGATACTGATCTCACAATAACCAATTTAACACCTCCCAATCTCCCGATCTTATCTGTACCCAATTTATTCTTCTAAAAGGCAATAAGTTGTCGTTTATCGCTATCGCCTATGCGCTGTGACAGCGGGCTGCTCGGGCGCACACTCGATTAACCTATGCTCCCGCGCCGATGGGGAACCGCCTGACCCCACTCAATTACATTTTTGCCCCAAACAGGTACTAGTGATTGATCTACTTCGCGTAAACTGTAATGGATTTGTTAAACCATGAACTTTACTTGTCAAAATGACGTAAATCGTGAAAAATTTTTGTTTTGAATATGCATGCTGAATACGGTAGTTGCCTAGATAAAAAAATAAATTCTATTTAGTCCTTCTTTCAGATAAAAAAAAATATTAGACACATATTTTTTGCTTTATCATATTAATCAATAATAACTTAGAAAACACGTATTAAAGTTGGGGAGTGGGGGCTCGCTACGTTACATCTAGCAAGGCGTGACGTCATGCCACATTTTAACTTAATGTGTCGCCGTAATCTTTTAATTACGTCAAAAAAGAAAAAAATACGTGTTCAATATTTTTTTATAATCTACAAGACGAACAAGAAAAAATGTTTCTCATGAATTAGTAGATATTCTTTTTATAACCAAAGGTTCTTAAACGAAAGGTCATGAAAGTCATAAAGCTTAAAAAAAGAACGAAGACAAGTCAACAAGCAACTTAATAATAGAATTCTAAGCACAGAAATAGAATACAATAACCTAAACTTTAGCACACGCCATGCTATTCCCTATACTGCCTTCAATTTAGTTTCATACTCTCCACGACTTGTCGTTTCTTTTAATAAAATAAGCTTACGTCGACACGAATATCTAAGTCTGAGCATATTTTGTAGAAAGCATTGTAAAGTTTATCATAATCCTGTAGGTCACTGCATATTCTTTGCTTTTATCTCATGCCTAAACCGTAGCGTAGGTCAGAGTGCACATTGTACCTGCATCATTCTTAGAAGTGAACAGTTGTCCGTTATTCCGTGCGCTCCATATTGAGCCATAACCGAGATAGCTTTATGGTGATTTGATACCATTCGCTTTGAAATTGGCGTTTAGCGTTCACAAGTGTAAGTATTAAGTTCCGGAACGGAATGGAACGAATCGTCTAGCAGTCCCTTAATACGTTTGTTGTCAGTGCCAATTGCAATACGGACTCGCAGAGTTGCAGAGAATTCCGTGGAATGATTGCAGCTACAATGGAAATATAAATTTTCTTAATACATTTGCATGTAAGAACTTATTAACATGCGCATTGTAATATTAACTTCATTAGAGCTTCACATGCAGCTATATGGAAATTAGCAAGACGATGGCGAAATTGCTTAACCGAAGCCTAAATTCACTCACGAACTTTTTATTCTTTGTAAAGATATCACAAATTCTAATCAAATGAGCAGCTAGACAAACACTGACATGTCGGAACAGAGGTTAAACACCCAGACGCGAGCTCAGCAAATAAAACCGCGATCCGAGCTCTGTCGGCGAGTCACGAATAAAAACACTCGATAGGGAATAACAATGAAGTGTTTACATGTAATATTCCACGTAACGACGTATCCGTCGACGAGGGAAACGATATTTGCGTTGCATAAATGCAAGACGAGGAACCCCGACCCTGACCGCAGGGCTTTAACCCTGCGCGTGACACTTCGATTCCCTATCGATCACGACTCGGATCGCTCCATCGGACCATCGGCTTGGTATTTTTGTGCGCATCTCTTATCTGATCGAGTTTCGATCGAGTTGGGTCCCGGGCCACGAGTAAGCGTGACTTAGAGTTTTCCCGCGCACTGCCTGCCGAAACCAATCACAATAACTAACTGTTACCTTTTTGTGTTGTTAGTACCGTAGGCATGTCGTTCCGCGATACTATCGACGTATCGTAAACGTCACTACATTTGGTAATACGCCCCTGGATGACCTCAAGGCTTACTTACGAACCTGCATGAGCGATTCATAAAGCAGCCTTTGAACCAAGACTTAGGGCTTGTACACAAAACTGCGATGCGACGTCGCATCGTAAAAATCTGCGAGCTTGCAGTACGCGTGGCCTAGACCGAGCTCGCAGATTTTTACGATGCGACGTCGCATCGCAGTTTTGTGTACAAGCCCTAAAGCCAGTGAAGTAATAAAACAGTTGCTTTTTTGTCATCGATTAAAACAAAAGACTGTTACAAGTTATAAGACACTTTATGTAACCTCGTGACTGACTGATTATCTCAAACAGATACTTCTTTTAAAAAGATCCAATACATCATTCTCTGACAACAATAGATTGCAATTATATCATTGTTATGAATAAAAAACTTTACATCGCATCGGTGTCAGAGGTCGACGATATAACAAGTTGAAAGAGTAGCGAGACCAATTTCGAAGGCCTTATTATAGTAATTATTGTTTGTAATCATGATTTATTGCTTTTAGTTCCCCGTTTTTTTTAATTTATTTTTTTATGCTATTGCATAGTTTTTATCGCGGACTTTGAACGCGGCGACCGAATCAAGAAATTCCGTAACGAAAAAAACCTAACACCCCCCCACTCCGCCTACCATATAATGACGGATGATGACATCATACGTCATGATCCCAAGTGTAGCGTTGACAAATAGGAAGTATGGAGGTTACAAATGCTATGCAATAGCTTTACCGCAGCAGTCCCCGAGTGCCACAGGTTTTTTTTTTTATTTAATGTTAATTCCAAGTTAAATTGGCTTTATATCTGATAAAACATTTTTTTAAGTGAAAACTTCTTTAGGCGCGTTGGGCATTTTTGAGATGGGACTAAACCATTGATTTCGCGACACTGTAACGGAATTTACCGACACCGTGGAGTAAAAGACATCAACGCGTTGATTACCGCGGTGCCGATTTTTTTTCAAGTTTTCCCTTCTGTCGACACTCCCGGAGTGCCACTGTTGTTTTTCTAAATTTCACAAGATAGGCTACTCTCTGACGCCAATTCAGCTTATTGTTTAACGAACCACGAAAACATGCAACGGCTTACCCAAACGAGATGAGAGCTTACCGAGTCAAATTATTTAAAATCTTACATTTAAATACCTTTATTCCTGTAGATCTGTAATCCAATATCTTAAATGAAAACCTCTTTAATAATTCTTCCTGCATTTTATCTCATACAAAATCTCCAAGTCACATATAAAGGCAGTCAAAAGTCAAGTTCCTTAAAGGCTTAGACTATACAGACTCCTAAAGGATGAACGGAGAGGTTAGAAACTAAAGTGCCTGCTACATGGTTGCCAACTGCGTCCACGACAGAGGCGACCCTGGTTGCCGACCGGCAGAGCTGTTTGAAATTTGGTCGTAAACCACTATCTACACGGAGGTCACCACTGTCGGGACGCGGTTGGCGACCATGTAGCAGGCACTTAAACATATCGCTTGATCAGCCGATGGTATCCTTTCCAAACTAAGCACCGCCCCTAGATGCGCACGCGCAAGTTATTCGCTTCAACTCGCACACGTCATTTAGATACGCTTTCGATACTAATCTACGCAGTTTATTTTGCATACTTTTTGCATTAGCTATTGGAAAATATTTTTATCTTTTGTAAAGACGTGTCAAATTGAAAATGCTTTGGGAATTTTGCTTAGGATTCTGTTATTCCGTTTTTTTTAATTTTCGTCCTAAGATATAGCTTGAATATTTCCGCAATATAACTATAATGTTTCTGTGTTCCAATCTGCAAAGTACAGATTATTGTGAAATTAAGTAACTACACTAGCGAGACAAGCAACTTATCTTCAAAAATCTTCAGGTATTGCGGGTGTTTGCAATAGAAACACCATCAGGAAGGCCATTGACCTCTGAAGTTGAAGAACTGGCTTGAAAAATTCAGTCCAACAATCGCGCAAATTACTATTACATGCCTACGATTGCAAACTAGACCATATAAATAAGTAGATGCCATTAGTACCGAAACTATTGTTACACGTCCGTAATGTATTATTAATGTGAAATATAATGATAATTCACACATACCGCCGGAGCTATAAATCCAACTTGATTGCAGCTTAGCGTGCATTACACCGTTATGAACAATACAGGCGACGACATTTACACCAATACGCACAAGATGTACGTATGCCTTCTATAACCGGTGCCGCCCACACAATCTACTCTTTCGACACTCAAATAAGCCATAAATTATAATTTTAAAACACGTCTTGCGCCGGAGCATGCGTGCGTCCTATAATAAATGAGCCCATTGCAACTTCATAAACATTTCACTGGCTCGTTGCCTCTAATGCGACCAATTGATAGATGAATGAGGCTCTGCTGGATACTTTTGGTTCTTGACAACTTCCGAGGATATAAGCAATGGCTGTAGTTCATGTTGGGGTCAAACAAACCCCTAAAGCCGTAAAAATGATTAGTTGTCTGCATGCATCACCGTCATCTTTGATGGCACCTATAATCTCGCGAAGTAATGGAAACAAAAAACAATCACGCATTGCAACAATGTACATTATACAACGGGGTTAGTTAGCAATATCAATAGTAGAAAAAGTTATGAATTTCTCATACACACTATAAAATTTTATTGAGTTCATTGCAGACAAAGTATGCTAGTCATATTCAATAACAGCAATTTGCAATCGTATGGGTGGCATTTAACGTAGCAATGGTTTTAGTACTAAAGCAAATATAAGTTGTATGGGAACAATGCCCCAGGCGGAGTGACCGACCGACTCGCCTCTTGTCCATTGATTGTACCTTACGATGACAAGCTCACGGTATCGCAAATAAGTATTTATTGCAGCCACACAAGTGCTCTATGATGTGAAGCTTTGTTTGTGGAAGTGCTTGTAACGAGGGCCAGGATCGAGCAAACCAAGTTGTTTGTGTTGTAACTGCGGACTTAAATTCATATTTAGGTCTTTCAAATGCATAGCTGCTTTCACCGAAGCGAATATATTGAATTTGTGTGTTTGGCGATTCCTCGTTTTTTTTATTACTTTACGTTACATAATGCAGACCTGTTGGATTCCTTTGCCAAGTTCTATGACCCCTCTATAGTGTTCTCTTCAACAAGTTCCCTCCAATATCAATGTATTATTTATTTAACATTTCTCTCTTGTCACTACATAAAGACTCATGTACAGACATACAAGTATACTGCACCCGTTGTGTTGTATATTCGAAAAGATTTGTACCTATGTTTACGACTCCTGCATCTTTTCGTCTTCTCGCTTCCTGGAGCACGAATGTATTTTATGTTCCTTCATGAAGCTTATATTTGTCTACATTCCCTGGCGATCTTTGTGACCCTCATAAAATTCGGCGCCTCCACCAAAAATAACATATCCATTTTCAAGAATAACACTGTCCCAGTTATTCCAAAGATTATTAGTATCGAATAAAGACATCTCGTTTACACTCAGCCGTACAAAGCAGTTGCAAAGTCATCGTGAACAAGTGCCGCTTGTCGCTTGACGGTGTCGATACTAAAAAGGTACAATAATACCCACCAAATACGACGGCTACACGATTATTAGCGGATCAGGGGTCAATAGATTCGTATCTATAACCAGGGCTAATCTTACGATATTGGTGCTGTTAATAGCATTAGATTCGACAAAGGAACACTGATTTAGAGAAAAAATTCGAAGAATCTTCTTTTACAATGTTATTTTACGGACTCATAATTAGTCAGCACATTCTGTTGGTTATGTCGTTGACTGTAATTTTGTAATAGTTATGTTTATCAACCACTTGTTTGGATCTATTTTTAGGTTAAGTGCTTCAAGAGTTTAATTCGCTGGAGTGTCGTCAAATGTTTCGATAACCTTCTTTACCTACAAGTATGTACTTCTAACTGGTAATATTTGCCTCTATTTATTAACTACTCCATCATAATCAAGAACCAAAGATTAAAATTAAATCACTATGATTCAGAACTTGGCTACTTAATCAGAGTCAACGACCAGAGATTAAAATGAAATCAAAGACACTTAAGAGCTCATAACAGATTATTTCTATCTTATACAATCATTAGGTTTAAGACAGCAGGTCCTGCACAGTTTCCGAACTATACAACATGTAACAAAAACCTTGTCTGATCCAAAAGGGGGCGCATAGGTACCGTAATAATATTACCAAAAAGTTATAAAAAAAACAGTGCCGACAGAAGTGAAAACTTGAACAAAAATCGGCACCCGGTAATCAACGCGTTGATGTCTTTTACTCCAAGGTGTTGGTAAATTGCGTTACAGTGTTGCAAAATCAATGGTTTAGTCCCACCTCAAAAATGCCCAAATAAGTTTCACGTTGTCACTCCTAAATAAGTTTTCACTTCAAAAATGGTTAAATTAAATAAGTTATTGCTATCTAAAATTCACGTTATTAGTACAAAAATTACCCCAATTTCATTATAAATTAGCAAATTTTCTTCAGGGGTCATAAGTTATGACTTGTAGACACTCGCTAAACGACGGCCGCCCGCGCCCCATGTAATAATAACCCGGTAAAATTCTCAATTGAAAAAATATGCGGCAATTTTTGTTTTTTTTTTTCAGCAAATTACCACTTAAATAGACTCTTAATATGAGTCTTAACAAAACCCTCACAGATCGGACAGGGTTTTTGTTACACGCTGTACACGAACATGCAGTACAAATATGTCCCTCGGCAAACCTCGTATTTCGTCAGTCGTCGGAATTCTATCAGTTGCCCATTGCACTTGGTGCAGACCGGACGCTCTCGATAAACTTGGAAGTATATAGAGTTGTTAATACTTTTTAGGATTCCGTACCTCAAAAGGAAAAAACGGAACCCTTATTTAACTTAATGTAATTTATTTAAAAAATGGGAGGAAAGCCGCTTAAGTCGCAGGCACGACAGATAGGAAAATAGTTTTACAGCTCTATATAGTTCACACGGAAATCAAATCAAAATAAAGTACATAGTTCTGAATTCAAATTATTATACACGTCAAATCTAGTAATTGATGGACATGGAAATTAGCATTCGTTTGTATTCGGAAATCCGATGATACTCGAGGGCCATTAAGAAAATAGAAATACTGTACACAAATACAGCTACAGAAATCAAGTAAAATGGAACGATATAATTGTTGCCCTAAGGTCAACGTATGTTCGGAGATAGCTCACGTCGGCTACTGCATACTAGCAGGCGACCCGGGTTCGCCTGCGCATTCCTTCTTAGGCTTAATAATACACATGACTTGGACGTAACGATCCGACTCGAACGCTCGTTAACTATTCTCGTAGATTCGTGTTCAACTTACTTGCAGTGCTCTGGTATTTCCAAACATATTATATTATTTGTATATGGAAATATATAAACTTGTGAGGAAATATTATATGTTATGTAAGTATCAAGCATGTATGTATGCATGGAGGAGCTCGTGTCTAATTAATAACAACCGCACGGTTCGATCCATCAGGTTAAGCTACGCTTGCCGGGGTTGGTCCGTGGATGGGTGACCATCTTTACATACCGAGATTCCTCCATGCCTCGAAAAGCACGTTAAGCCGTTGGTCCCGGCTGTCATTCGTGAATCTTTGACAGTCGTTACGAGTTGTCAGAAGCCCGAAAGTCTGACAACAAGTCTTACCAAGGGGTATCGTATTACCCAGTTACTGGGTTGTGGAGGTCAGATAGGCAGTCGGTACATGTAAAATACTGGTATACAGCTGCGTCCAGTTAGACTGGAAGCCGACCCCAACATAGTTGGAAAAAGGCTAGGCAGATTTTATCAAGTATGTATGTATTCGAAACAAAATGGCAACCTAAAATATCGCAGCATGAGGCAACACCCTTCGGTAGTTTTGAGCTAAGTCAATTTGTTTATAAAAAACCACTTAACGGGCAGATCTAGTGGACAAAGAGCTAGAGCTTGAATCAATAAGCTCTTTTGTATATTTTGGAGCCTCATCTATCTACTTTCGGGTATCGTGGGACCTCGGATTAAAATTGACAGCTTCATTTTTTGTGCTAAGGATCTACGATACCCTTTTACCAACAATTAAAGGATTATTTAAGATGAATGAACAGTAGCTAGAAGGGTTACTATCCTCAAGATTAAGGAGGCTCACACTCATCATGGGGGACTGGTTTAATAGTGGTATTAGTAAAACAATCTCAACAGGGCGCCTCTGTTCTGAATATCATAAAGAGGTGTGACTTTGTAACTTGAACGTCATCATTCAGTTTAATTTCTAACATAAAATATTTGTTTTTAAATAAAAGAAAGAAAGAAAAAAAATATTTTATTTGGGACACGCACAGGAAATATAAACAGTAATAAAAAATAAGAAAGGAGCATTTTAAACTTACAAACTAACAAGAAAAATAATAACGACCTGTGCGAGGCCATAAAGGCCCTTATCTCAGCATAATGCTGCGATATTTAGAAAAAAAATACTGCAGCGCTGGTATTCTGATAGGGCCCGCTATGATGCCACGGACACACCTACGGACATATATAAATCCCTTTAGGAGATTACAAAATATATAAAACAATAAACATTATAACATAAAACAAATAAAAAAATCAAAACTATTGGATAAACTATCTATGGATGGATAATAAATCTATGGTGACAAGCGAAGGGACGCGGGACTGTATTATCTATGGGGCGAATCTGCGAAGTAGTCCACTTAGAGCACCCGTCCGAATAGCACCTGCGCGAATAGCACCTAGCCTAGTCCATTTATTTTTAAATTTTTGTCCACGAAGAGCTCCTACGATTCAGCAGCCTACTGCTGGGATGTATCTGTTTTACTGTACGTTATTAAATGAAAGATATCGATAAAAATCACTAGAATGTTTATTAGGTAAGATTTAATTAAGGCTGATTTTGCAATAAAAGTGATATGTGGAGACTGATTGTGATACTCGTATATTAAAAATAAGAAGTGTTATTTTTTGGTAAGATTAATAATTATTGTCATAGTGATTTTTTGTAGTTTTCATTTTTAAATGTCGCCTAGACAAATTTCGTATGTACGTAAATATGTGTAATTAATAAACATACTAGTGATTTTTATCGATATCTTTCATTTAATAACGTCCTGTAAAACAAATACATCCCAGCACTAGGTTGCTGAGTCGTAGGTGCTCTTCGTGGACAAAAATATAAAAATTAATTTTAATGCGCAGGTGCTATTCGGACGGGTGCTCTAAGTGGACTACTTCGAATCTGCCAATGCAATCGGCTGTCAATCTAACTGTGCAAAGTGTTTTTGGAGAAAATAAAGCAAATTATATAGTATTGATCAACGAATATACTACTCTTTAACAACAATAATCATACATTCACATTTCAAGAGATATCAATTCCTCATCTAGGACAAAGGCTCTCGTAATTCCCAAATTCTCAAAAACGGTTCACGTAAATTATGTGAGAATGGTTTACGACCTTAGATCATTTTTCTCTTGACAGTTCCTCAGAAACCTCAAAGTCAAAGTCAAATCAGTTATTTGAAATAGGCACATAAAATACACTTTTGAACGTCAAAACGTCTCGAAGTCTTTATTACTCAAAATCAAATGTTAAAACCACGTAAAACTTTCAAAATCTCATAACAATTCGTCAAAGATGACACCAAAGTCCAATAAAAGGAAAACTAGAAATTGAATCGTGAAATTCCCGACAGTGATAGAATTATATTATGGTAATAAGAATGATTGAACATCCGGCACCACCTTATTGTTAGGCGACATTGCCTGCTGTCGGTTATTAAAGACGTTTATAATTCTACTGAGAACCCAGTATAAGATTACCGGTGGCAAAATCTGGAACTAAAATTAAAATGTACTGAATTTGACGTTTCGTTGACGTTTGACGTTGCAAGTGGCGCCCCTGTCAAGTGTTAAGTTATATTTGACAGCTAGTAATACCCGCCGGAAACCTTTACAATGTGCCTTTGTGATGTGAGATAGACCATATCATTAGGCCACGTCTGGAATTCGTCTCTCTCGTCATTTTTTTATGAGTACTGTAATAAAATGTTCTCATCCCCGTTGACAGATAAGGTCACATCTTGTTCACTCAAAATGTAAATGTTCCTTTGTTATGTCAAGAAGGTCCCAAAAATATCTGATGATGATTTTGTTTTAATTATTATTTTTGTTTCTTTTTTCTGAATACTTAAAAACTATTATAACACTGCTGTCACTTGGTGAACGAAATTATTCAAGCAATAAAATATTCAAACGACCCATTTACATTGAAAACGTTGTTTCTTTTCTGTTCTTTCTTTTATAGGTTCATTTACGTGATGTTTAGCTGTTTATTTACACTGTTACTTTTTAAACACAGTCCAATATGACCCAGCGGCCAATAAAAGCATTTAACGATGGTCCAGATGTGGGGTATTTAACGATCGTAATAATATAAGAATTCCTCGCATCACGATACCTAAGATCACGACTCCAATTCCGTCGGCAGTAAAAAAAAATCGAACGCGTCGTTCCACTTTCAAACGATATTTGGTGAAAAAATTGTTCCACATTATAATTGAATTGGGCGTAAAATTGAATTAATCGGACCTAGTCAAGGCACCCGCAGACAGACGATTCTGTACCGCAGACAGGCGATGGCAACGCGACGGTGCGACGCGATTCTGTACCCTAATTGCGTAATACACGATCAATCACAATTTGTTTCGATTTGAAACAAATTGCTAATCCATTGCTTCACAGGGTCTGTTGATAAGACATAACCTCTAGAACGAGTGAACTTCAAACTGAAATATCTTTAATTACTGACTTCCTATAAAATGTAACTGAAAACAAGACTGTTCAGAAATTCAACTCTGTACTTTACATATTTTTCACCAGCAGACGCAAAAAAAAATGTCAACAAAAATTTGTTCCGGAGTTTGCCTTTGTCCTTTGTCATAATCGTTTACGAAAATAAGTTACGCAATTAGGGTAGGTACTGGTCGAACAATTTCGAAAAAGTTTTCATAGAAATTGTTCCTCCTTGCCTGTCTGCGGGAGCGTTTATTGCGAAACGAGATTCCTGTTTTTTATTTTTTGTTTCTTTTTTGCCAGGAATGTCGGTTCGAGAAAAAGTAGCTAGTATCTGTGATACGGTAAATCGTAGCGTATTTAAATTGGCTATTACGGTATTTGCGGGTTAGCCATAAATGTGCCAGTACTTCGATACGATTACATTCTTAACCGCAACGAATGATGCGGGCTTTTATTTAGATTAAAGGATAGCTTTAATACAAAGTAAATATAAGATGTCTACGCGAAATGGAAAGAAATGTTGGGAATAAGACTGTCAGACAAAATAAAAAACCAAGAAATTAGGAAAATTACTAAAGTGACTGGTGTTGTTGAGAGACTAAAATGGTATTATTGGGCAGGTCATATAATGTCGGATGCCTATGAAAGATGGACCAAAAAAAAAAAAAGTTGAGCAGAACTGTTCATACAAAGACTAGGGCCGAACTGGATGACCAAAGCCAGAGACAAACACTACTGGAAGAAAATGGGGGAGGCCCACGTAAGGAGACGACTACTACTAATTTAATTACTTAATATTTACTATAAATAAATTAATATAACATAGAATGAATACAATTACAATTCAATTAAGCTCTATCATAAAATTAAAATACACCGAATCAAAATTGTATTTTGCATGTTAAAAATTGTATTAAGATATTATTTTATTTAAACAAACCTTTCGTAAAAAAAAGTGTAAAAAATTGGGTGGTAGAATAAATAGCTTTTTATTTATTTAATACAAAGTATCTTATTATTTTACGAGGTTAAGTACCTAGTAACTTTATTTGGTAAATTTTCAGTAAAAATGTTGTCTGTTTTCCTTTTTTCCTCATCCATAAGCTTCTCAAAAAATATTTCCCATGGTCATCACTTACCACGCTGGTTAAGCAAGTTGTTGACAATTTCCTCAATAGAAAACTTATGATGTAAAAGAAATAACGAACTCAAAGAGCTTTGCTGTGTATTTCTTTTTACGACAGTTCTAAAAAAGTTAACTTTATGTTCACGAATTCGCTGACGATCGCTTCATTCAATCCAAAGCACTGTATTATGGGTCAATTTTATTGATACGAACATTTTATTTTTCCAGTTCTGACTGTGACAATAGCTCATTAAATTCAGTTTAAAAGCTTTAAGCTCATACGAAACCGCGGCGCAGTCATAATTTAAATTTTAACAGCTTTATGTCATTCGAATTCATTTTGTAGAAACTTTTAAGGCTTTTAATCAACTGAAGCCATAACTGTCGTGTGGATGAAAAACGTTCGTTCGTTTCGTTCATCGTTCATCGTTCTTCGTTCCCACGCACAGGGGTGTTAAAAGCTTCTATTACAATAATCGGTGTTGCCACTAAGATAATTCTTAATTAGTATCTTTTGATTTATTGTGTGCCCTTAATACGGACGTCAAAAATTTAAATTAAGAATATTTTTTTCTCGGCAGCCTGTATCTATTCGTATTGACATTTTCATACCGACTGTAAACCTTGTTGGAGCAATTAGGATATCCACTTAACGCCCCACCAATGTAACCATTACAAAATTTTGAAATGGCTTTCGTAATGGTTTATTTTACTGGGTTCTGCCTCGTTTAATAGGTTGTTTGACTTATGAGGCAGATAAAAAATTTCATCGCTCCTATCTCGGCGCTATTTCTTTACACTTTCTTCTCGTAATACAACATTAATTGATGTAATTAAAATTCGAATACACGTCATTATTGGCTCAGCGTTTCTGTAGCAACTAGTACCAATGACACTGACACAATTTAGTTTTTTTTTTGTGTTAAGTGTAACGGCGTGTAACAAATTGTTCCCAGGTAGTTGATACCTCGGCTTGTCAAGTAAACAACAATCAGAGGTATACCGTAAGAATATAATAGGCACGTAACTCACTCGTTTCTTGGACGAAACGAAAGTCTCATTTATCTGCGACACGTACCAGAATAGGACTTCTAAAAGCGATTACTTGACCGATTAAGTAGCTAAGTGAAAATAGTTTTAGTTCTTGTAGAGTAACTGTTGTTTTAATTAGGTATTTGGAGTAAGTTGAAATATGACTTGATATACCTATAGCTTACTTTGGTGCATTTAAATTTATTTCTATGTGTTTGATATGTATGTGTGCTGCTTCTTCCCCAGTTAAAACCAGTTAAAAAAGTACAGATGTTACTCTTATTGTTGGTAACCCAAACGACTTCAAAAAAGGAGGAGGTTATAATTATGTTCGTCGGTGTGTATTTTTTTTTTAAATATATTTTCATCGGTATTTTCGTCAATTGTGGACAGTTTTAATTTTTCATTTTTTAGAGGAAGCTTGCGCGGTGGTCGCATACCTATAATTTTTATTAACTGTGCTTGGGTAGTTTTTGAGGTAGATTTGATAATACGTATTTAATCCACTGTATCTTGATGATGATACAATATTCATGACCTGTCTCAGATCTGGATAAGGTTCTATTGGTTTATCAAGTAGACAGTGTATTTTTTTTTTTTTGTAACTTCACCCCCTTCTTCCAGTCACAGAAATACCGAAACCCTTTTATCAAATTAAAACCTTATTGACAATACCCAAACGCAGAACAGAATACATCAACATAATTTAAAATTAAAATTGCTTAAACAAACAAAAGAAATTGATATACAATCGATAACATAAAATACAAATACGAATACTTACATACAAAGGTAGGTACATAATACTTCTCATTGTTTCACTTAATACTTTGTACAATGATACAATGGCCGAGTGGGCAGTGTTGGGCAAAAATGCTCACATTGTGAAGCAAGATGGTCTAGCGATTGAGCAACATGACATAAATAAAGTAAACCAAGTGTTGGTTTACTAAGACCTGTGAACTGATCTGTTAGCTTTTACAGCGCTTTAAAGCAATAGGTCTTGTAAAACTGGTAACACATTCTAAGCTGTCGATGGAAACTACTTCAAAGTGAACGCTAAATGAGAAAACAGTTGAAGTTTAAAGAATGCAAAACAATTTAAAAAAATTCAAAGAAGGAACGTTTTACTTGATTGGAAAAGAAACAAGATGGCTGCCATTTCGTACAACAGAAAATAATTAAAATGATGAGCGTTCTCTATCCCGAAAATCATTTAGTAGGTACCTACCTAAATGTATTTTTTTTAAAGATACTTTAGTAAAAGCTGCATAAACGAAGCTGTCAATTTTATAAAGTGCATAAATATAATTCAGTCATCAAAATCGATCCTGTAGCATTTAATAAAGCACTTAAATTCTGCACGAGCATTCTCTATCACTCTAATTAAAACATATAGTTTGAAACGCGTTTCAATAAAAGCGAAATGAGCCATAATGAAGAAATAATAGCTGGTGATTTGTTACGGCATGTTAGCCAGAAGACGTGACCAGAGAAAGTAGGACCAGCGCGAATTTATCAAGACCAGGGGTGGTCGATGGTTATGGCCGTTATGTAACTATAGACATAACATAACATTACGCCTCCATTCCCAGAATGGTTGGACAGAGGTGTACCTATTATAGTACGCCCAAATTTTGCCAGTTGTGTTTAAGTCCCATGTACCTAATAGGGGGCAAGCCTAGTGCCATCAACCGGGCACAAATCCAGTCTCCAAACCAACGAGGCAGTATTGATGGCCGTTTTGTATCTAAGGATTGTTCTATTTTTAAACCTAGATTATTATTTCCTCTAAAAAATCACGAATCATCTTTGGAGGCTTTAAAAACACCAAAAGATTTTTCAAATAAACCAAAAAAAAAAAAAATGTGCTCTGACAAGGTTTCAAAATATTGTTCAGGTAATTCAAATACCTACCATAAAAAGATTAAGGTAAAACGTTTTAAAATTGAATTGACCCGTAAAATTGAAATTGCCTGTAATGGAAAACGGTTTTATAAGCGACCTCTTTGAATTTACTTTGATACTTGTGTTATAAAAAGAAAAATGTAGAAAAACTACAACCTAATTTATAACTGACATTTTGAGATTAGCCAAATAATTTACGACCATGTTATGTTACCTATCTTCGACAAATAACCTGATACCAAATATAAATGTAATTGAATAAGCCATAAATCAATTATATCTGGAGCATTTTATTATGGCTTCGTTTGCGTTACCCAATAGTTTGTTTATTTGCATCTGATCTGATAATAAAATTTAATAGGGCCGTGTACCGTTACCATCGGGTACCTACCTAGCTTCAAGCCTTCAACCAAAATGCCTTTCAACTTATGTAATAAATAAAACACGTTAGGTATTTTCATTTTTATGCTCGAGATGGAAGCGTTTCTAGGGATGCAAGAAGTGCCAAAAAGTGTCGATATAAATCGTATCGATATTTACAAAAAATATCAATATCGATTTAGATATATCGAGAAAAAAAAACGATATATCGATATTTTTTCAAACTTCTTGCATTCCTTACCTTAAAATCAATTTAAAAATGGAAAATGAAAAAAAAAACTCGTCTTTTCTAATGAACTTCTGTTGTGTTTGTTTTTACTATGTTAGCTTATTTATTTATGTATCACCACTTGTTGATATTTTCTTTTTTTTTTCCAAGCAAAGCTAGCAAAGTCATGCCACAGATAATAAAAAGTCTACTTTTTTTACTCGACTGCCACAGAAGGAGAGTAATGTTTTTACGGCTCTGATTCCCAGCGGATTTAGTCGGTGGCGACAACGATGTATATCGAATTAGATACATTTTCGATGCTTGATATTTTATATCGATATATTGAAATAATAAATATCACCTAAAAACGTCGATTTAACGAACAAAAAATATCGATATGTCGATATTTTTCTGCAAGCCTAGCGTTTCTATTGCTATTCCAACTATTTCCTTATTTATTTAACTTGTTCGTTAAAGTTTTAAATAAATTGGCTCACTGACTTCCAATATAATGGGGAACAAATCACGTTTGGCAGAAATTAATGTGTTGGGTAGGAGCAACACAAAATTTTGTTGTTGGACCTCGTATCCATCACGAATTATTGAGGTCCGTTTTGTTGTAAAACCCCTGCGGTCTTCAAGCGTCCTTTGTTTTGTTAAACTTAGCTTCTTCGGCACAGCCCCAGATCTAGATTTTTTTTATGGGGATGCGCTAAGTAAGGCCGTGAAATTCAAAAATCTAAAATTAAACTTTTGGCAGCAAAATATTAATCAAATTTTATCGATCGAAAATGCGTCAATCCAACAGGGGCGCCCAAACTGTAGTAAAAAGAAAAAAATAGAAAGATTATATGTGCTGCGCGTCTCTTTTATTGCAAAGTTGCGGTGTGCTGGGTAGTGCACTTGTCTGCTACGCTTGAATTTGTCGCCCTGAAGTTGGCGTCCGGGGCACGTGCCTCGGTTTGCCCTCCCCTAGATCCGGGGCTGTTTCGGCAGCTTTACTAATGCAAATTTGTTAAGGTGGCCACACACGTAACTGCAAGCATGACAAGCCTGCATGGACAATAATTTTGTGCAAACATGCTTGAGCGTCGGGTCTGTATGATGATTTAGCATCTGTATGATTTTCATCTTGCTTGAACAAGTGACATGAAGATTAATAGAATTTTCATTTTACGGCTTGAACAAGCATTATTTAACGCGTGTATGCAGGTTAAGCTTACGCAATCATACGCACGCTAGTTGCACATAATCAATGCAGCTAAAGCAATCATCCATCACTCAACCAAAAACTGATGCTGCTCCAGCTTGCTTGTGTGCTATAAGGAAGTTGTGCACGGTTGCACAAAATTATTGTTCATGCAGGCTTGTCATGCTTGCAGTTACTTGTGCGGCCATCTTTAGTCAATCTTTAAAGAACATACTTTTGACCCAAACGTAAAATAGTTCTTGTAATTACCATAAAGAAACTTTACATATTGTATTTAAAATTACCAAAGGTGCTCACGGAAACACATTTTGTTAGCTTAAAAGAGTTGCACCACGTTTAGTAAGTTACTTTTTTTTTAAATAAACTACAAATGTTATAGTGTTATTCTGTCAGCACAGGCCAACTTAAGCCCACTATACACAGTTAATGGGGTCACAGGGGTCAGTTCGCGTGATTCTCGCTATAAAATTACGTTTTTGTCCAGATTTACCGCGCCACGATACCCCCTTAAATGGGGGTCATGATTAACTGCACGACATTAATAAAGCTTAATAAGTTCCCCCAAGCTTCTTACAGCGAGTTAATTCGCTGTTACTGTTACTCTATATTAACGGACCCTATCTGGGTCGATATCTTCATGAAGTTATCAAGAACAGAAATCGATACATTTTGCGAACAATGTTATTATTATCTGGTGTAATCGTCTGCTTGTACTTGTGCAGATAGTATAATGTCTGTTTTACTGAGCAGCTAAAAGATAAAAAGATATAATTTATTTGTCAAACATGCGTTTACATACAAATCGAGCATGCAAGATCTTAAATAGGTAAAAAGTCCGTATATGTTTTGCCTGACGAGGCGTACAATTTTTAGGGTTTCGTAGCCAAATGGAAAAAAACGGAACCCTTATGGATTCGTCATGTCTGTCTTTCAGTCCGTCCGTATGTCACAGCCACTTTTTTCCGAAACTATAAGAGCTATGCTGTTAAAACTTGGTAAGTAGATGTATTCTGTGAACCGCATTAAGATTTTCACACAAAAATAGAAAATTTACAATAAATTTTGGAGGTTCCCCCATACTTAGAACTGTATCTCAAAAATTTTTTTTCATCAAACCCATACGTGAGGTATCTATGGATAGGTCTTCTAAATATCTATCATTTTTTTCTAAACTGAATAGTTTGCGCGAGAGACACTTCCAAAGTGGTAAAATGTGTCCCCCCCCCTGTAACTTCTAAAATAAGAAATCGATAACACTAAAAAAAATATGTGATGTACATTACATTACCATGTAAACTTCCACCAAAAATTGGTTTGGACGAGATCTAGTAAGTAGTTTTTTTAATACGTCATAAATCGTAAACCGCAATTTACCTTTCATTCAATCAACTCAATTAAAGAACTTTTATATTATGTTACTTGCTGCTACGGAACCCTTCATGGGCGAGTCCGACTCGCACTTGGCCGCTTTTTTATATAGCAAACAAATAATTAATTCAATAAACCAAAGACTAAAGACTGGTTCACTAACATTCATTATTAAATTTTATGAGAATAATAATATTATAGAAATAATAATATAAAGTTCAAACATGTCTAAGGTATCTGTCAAAAAGTTATTTACATTATAATAACACTTGTCTGTTATAGATATGATATGATATAGATTTCGAATCTTGTTTTTAAATTGATTTGTTGTCATAGCTCTATATGACTGTGGTATTTTGTTGTATATTTTCGGGCCTATACAAAAAAGCTTTTCCCTATGAGGGCAATTTTTGCCGAGTGCAAGCAAAGTTGGATATTGTCACGTCTGTAGCGCGGAAAAGTATCAGATTGTCGTGAAAAGAGTTGGGAGTTTGATTGAGCTGAGCACCTCATTAGGTACACGGGCGGACGATTTGCTTTGGTACATTATTGATGTGAATGAAAAATCAATATTGTTGACACCCACGAGGCCAGAGCGGCCGAGGCCATATTCTTTACATTATAGAGCACTAAACCTGTAACCCCGATAAAAATAAAATAAATTACGTCAACCGAACTCTTACGCAGCAGAAAAACCTCATAAGATCACATTATGTTAATCTCGGATTTAGTTAACACCTCCCAATATAGGATTAGGGACGTTAATACCATCGCAAGAATTCGTCCGACTTCCTACGATTTCAGTTCAGTAAATTGATCCCTCGGTATTATTTACACCATAAACAATTTACTTGTTTTATTTTTTTCGTAGTTACACACAATCAGACTTTATTCGTTAAATCATAAATAGGGAAATTTGTAATAAAAGTTTATGAGTGAAGAGGTGGTATAGCTGCAGGCTGGGAACCCTGACCCCATATCTTAACAAATCGATCGCAAGCGCATAATGTTACGAGATTGTGTATTAGAATTTATAATAAGCACGAGACCGCGAGGCTATCTGTCGGCGAGAAGCTCACGTCCGCTCCTCACACACTCAGTGTTATGTTAATGGGGTTCCGTGACCAAAAGGGAACAACGCTCTATTACGCGCTGCATCGGGGTCGGTCGGCTCCGGTCGCTCGGACGACATCGTGCACCTTCCATTTTTGCCGGTTATCTCCCGCTGTTAGGGACTAAAGCCCCAGGACTGGTCGACCGCTACTTCCCACTTCAAAACGAAAATACTCATAAATAATAATGACAAATGATATTCCACTACGATCTCGGGACGCGTTACCATTTCTGGTGTAGTTCACGCCTATTACTTTTTATGGGAATGGTGTGCCTATAAATAGATTGTAGTTACTATCGAAGTTACCTGTTTAAGGTTTACACCAAAATGTCTGCGTCTGCCAGAACGCGTAGCATGAAATTCAAAATATTTTATTTCACATAAACGTCAGAAGCTAGGTGCACGGTTCCAATTTGTCATTTCCTATGGAGAAGAGCCGGCAAGAAACTCCACGGTTACTTTTTAAAAATAATTGGCTTTTAAAATACTTTCAAATAACAGTGTTACAGTGTAGGTCTTTCAATAAGTACTTAACAAAATAGAAAATGGTCAACAGATCTACAGTCTTACAGAGTTCTCTCATTCACAAAATAGAAAAGAATCTATACAAAAGATAAATTAATTAATAAAAATAAAAACCTATTTACGATTACATGATTGCTATTACAACTGTAATAAATCTGAATAATTATCATGTCCACAACAGCCACTAATAAAGAGTTTTTTAGGGAATTTGTCGACGGAAGAATAGACAAAATGACAGATTGTCATTGTTTATGTAATTTTGTCTATTCTTCCGTGGATAAAACCTGTTTCTATTGTGGTCATACAAGTACTAAGCATGCTGGTAGAACATGGCTTTCTTCGAGAATACACATTACCATACCATAAAGTTCATATTAATGTCAAGGATAAACGGACTGTCAGATGATTTAAAGCTAAATTCTCGGTTCGCATGGACTCAGAGATAATGATACCTTAATTGCGTTCCTGTGCTTTCCCGAATGATCGAATGGCAGTAATAGCTCTCTGTCTGCCCGAAATGACTTTAATTGGCGTCGGAAGATGGGGAATATTTCAATAGACTTTGTTATTATTGTTCAGAAAGTAATAATTAAGTATGGCTCGCATATAGGAAATTGTAGTTTTATTTGTAGTATTGCGACATTTAGGTGTGTATCAAAATGTTGTCGATATCTAGAGGTAGATGTAGTGTAGTTCACAGTCCGGGTTGAGCACGCGACAAGATTTAGTGTCGCAGACGGCGGGCGTTCGCGTCAGACAAATATTTCACCTTGGTCGCGGCGCCACAAGGAAACACCGATGTGACGCAGCGCGCACTGAAACTCGCTCGCGCTAAATCAAACCCCAAGAGCCTTTACGTACTCATTCGTCTTTCAGATCCACCTCTAAAACAGCCTCCCTACAGTCCCTACCGACAAGCAATAAGTTTTACAGCTGAATAATTGCCTCGCAGACGTTTGGACAATATTAATAGCCCCCGCATACAGAGCCTATACATCTTCCAGTGTAACTTCAAATACAAAACAAAATATTTTCCAATACCGTAAAATCTTGAAAACGTTCGTCTAAACAGAAATCCGATACATATCAGTTTCGCCGTGTCAATTTCCTACCGCAATATTTTCTTCGCGAAATGTTTATCCGAAAGTTTCGAAGTTAGACATGTTCCATGTTAGCGTGCCAGTGAACTTGTTGGTTCTTGGTGTTACTTACACAACTGCAGTGCACTAGATAACACACAAACAGACAACACGAGAATGGGTTTACTTTGGTTTGCCGGCCGGATTTAGTTTTACAATAGTTATGCGAGAGTTCAAGGAATACGAGAAAACTAACACCGGTTTCGTAAATGTTTTAAACCACTTAAAGAAATAACTGGTATCTATTAACCTATTGAGAGTGATAACTTTCTGTAACGAAATACAATAAATTTTAGTTAGCGTTAATAATAAATAACACGAGCAAATACCTGTTATAGTTTTGTAATAGAATATGAGTTACGGGCACAACTTTATTGTAATTATTTTATCGCACAATACTGATCCGAGATTAGGAACTCAGGTTGCGTATGAAATTAAAATAAAATTGAGTTGATAGCATCCCTAAATGAGTTATTACGGGCGAGCCATAAAGAGCGGTTACTTCCTGGTCGGCACACAGAAGCGGCGGTACGATTTCATAACTCGAATTTCCCTTTCGCAAGGCTTGCTAGGTCTGCGGTCGAAGCTGATCCCAAGAATATCACGGAGATACGGCCAATTTATAATTTAATGCCCGCTTCGCTCGCTCCCGACATAATCGTACGTGTGGATACACGGACGCGGACCTAACTTTTGATTTCAGCTATTCGAAATATGATGCAGTAAGTTATGTCTAGATAATGAAGTGGGTCGCTGCAATATCTTGTTTTCGAAGTTGTCGCTGTTGTTCGTTGAGTTGATTTAGTCTGTGATTCAACTTGGAGTAACTGGGATAGGACGGAAACTTTGTTGCTGTATTTCTTTTTGGGGAAAGCAAAATTTATTCAAGTGAATGTTTTGTGAAACACTATATACAACATGTAAAAAGAACCCTGTCCGATCCGTGAGGGTGTTGTTAGGTATCGTACTGAAAGTCAATTTATGTGGTAATTTTCAAGAAAAAAGAAAAAAAAATCGCCGTTTTTTTTAATGGGGAATTTTACCGTGTTTTACATGAGGCGCGGGCGGCCGTCATTTAGCGGGTGTCTACAAGTAATAACTCATGTTGAAAACTTTCAATTTTTTTATGGATTTGGGATAATTTTTGGTACTAAAAATATGAATTTTAAATAGCAAAAACCTCTTTATTTTCCAGAACAATTAAAAAAAATACTTTTAGGTAATGTTATTGCAGTACCTATGAACCCCTTTCGGATCGGACAGTTTTTTTTTAAGATATTGTATAAAGCTTGCTTAAGATGGTTTGTACATTGGAAATAACAAAAACTCCTTCCTTCTTTTTTTAAATTCTGTGTTCTTAAAATTCGACCAATCTAAATATCTAATAGCTTCTTACATGAACGCAAAGGCTGCTGGTCAACTACAGTTCTGCGATATCTTCTATTTATAAGCCATTGAACGCACCACCTTATTGATTTTCTTTGAACGAGGTATTAATATCGAATAGCAGTTGCAAAAATTCCCATGGGAAAATCTTAAGTGTATGTTTTTCTACTGCATTCTTACCAATCAAAGAACTCAAAGCCGTACCAAAACTAATCGCATTTGCATCACTTGAAAACTAAAATCTGAGGTTTAATTAAAACAGTGCCAGAACCGTGCCATATTATTTCTTTGAACTGTTTTTATAACGAATTCCGGATGTGCTGCAAACAATTATCCACTTTCATTTTCATCATCATTTCATTTCACTTAAATTTTTTTCATTTTCATTTTCGGTCTCTGAATTTCCCCGATTTTAGACGATTGACATGTGTGATCAAACAAAATCGAGTAAATAACGGACGATCGGAATCGTATTTTTGTTTTTATATCTGCAAATTTGACAGATCTTATTGATTGTCAAAATGCTGGATCGCCGGATACGCTGTATCCAGCGACAGTAACGATCGTCAAAAATCGATGATCTGTAGGCACTTAAAGACTGTCTGTTCCAAAACTATGTGATGAAAATGTAAACAATTAATTGATCAGAAAACGTCCCTGTGGTTGCCAATTTATAGTGTGATTTACAAATTGAGTGCTTTGATTTGGTTATTTGAATGTTTTAACCCGAAATTCTAATTTTAAATCTCTATAAGGTCACATTCTATTTCCACTCTACCAAATTATTTTTGTATAAACAGGGACAGTACATTCGTCTCCCTATTAAAATATCAAGAATATCAATATTGAATTGCTGATATTCTTGATATTGCTCTTGTTCTGGTTATATGTTCGTTAAGTCTAAACCCACCTTTAGAGATTTCCATTTGACAGTTGAGGCTAATTTAAAACCTCAATTTTCGTCAATAACTTTTCAATCAAAATTGTACGTGAGTAATTGTACGTAAGTGAATATATTTAGTAACCTATTCGGGTTCGCAACAAGTCAATCGTCATCCTGAGGATACCTCGTTGAGAGGTGAAACACGTGTCGATTTCTTTCAGGATTTTTATGGCTCTTTAGAAATAGTTAAACGGAATGGGTTACTAAATATATCCACGTCTATTGTATTTTATAATGGATTTCCGCAAGGTCACGACTGAATCAATTAATTACCAACAATTTCTCATGTTCCTCTTCTTTTCAGGATGACCTTCGCTTTGGCGCTGGTGGTGGTGTGGTGGACGGTCGGCACACACGCCGGCGAGCCGGTATTCGACCCCAGCACCCTGATGCGGCTGGTGCTGGTCCCGGCTGACGTCCCCGTCGGCTCAGTCATCTACCGCGTGCGCGCCTCCGACCCTGACTTCGACTATCCGCTGCATTTTGAGCTTATTGGTAAGAGAATACAGATCAATATCCAGTACGTTTTCTAGATAGCAAAGTCAATGACCTGTGTGATGTAAGCAGACCTTCAGCAAAAGAGCGATATGGTGAAGGATAACATCTTAAGGAAACCGGCATACAGTCCTAGATTCCAAAAATTCGCAGACGTGACAGTCTCCAATCAACACACTGGGCTTATGGTTTATTACGACCTACAGATAAGGCCTAAGACCCCGCAGTGCAAATATCATAGGGTTATTCTATAATTATGCTTCAGCAAAGAAAACTCAAAGACGAAAATAAGACGGTCTGATCCTATTGTAAAAAGAATCCAAAGAATTTGACCTTGACCGTAATCTGATGGGACAATACTCATTTTGTTCTGTCTTGGTGTAGTTAGAAAAGACAAAGTAAAACTTTGCTCAAGTAAACTCGATATCTCGTAACCTAATATCACAAACTCGGGAAGAAAACAAAGCGTTATTGCATTCCATTAGTCGGGACACCTGAGAAGTTAATTTGTCATCGATTTACGGAAACCTTTTCAAACATTTTCTGCTATTATGGAGGAAATCTGGTTGTGCTTTGCTTTATCCAGCTATGTCTATCTTTATATGCAGTAGTATTGTGTATAGAACAGGTCATTTTATTGACCCTCAAGGGTGGTCTAAGGAGAACTACTTAAAAGACATTATCGTTAAGATTGGCAGCAGGGGAGACTTGATAGTAACAACCACGAAGTTAATACATTACAATGTCTGCCATTACCTACACATTTGGAAATATATATGGGTAAATAGTTATTTGCTGCAACTGTTTCTCCTATCGATGAATTACGTCAGCTATATTATATTTAGAGAATGAGAGTTAATAGTAGATTGTTTGCCTAGGGAGCAAACAACTATTTTAAAGACGAGAGTATTTTCTTTAGAGTCCTGAGCTACACTCGGGATTCTAAAGTAGAATCCTGAGTACAGCGAGAGATTCAAAGTATGTCACTCGAACTTAAAATAGTGTTGCTCCCGAGGTAGACACTCTACTTTTTATCACCCTCTATGAGAAAATAAGTAAGTGCTACTTAAGAATAAGAATAATACCTACGTTTATTAATTTCATTTGAACTACTTGAGGAAGACAACATTTTTTTTATAAACCGTAAAATCCGAACTTGAGTAAACAATTACGGACGGGGGCTGAATGCAATTCGCGCGTATTTTTAATTTTTTACAAACTTTTTTTTATTTGGCTCGCGCGCGGTTTACTTTATCATTCAGCCTGTTATTTGTTCAAACAATGTTCGTGATTGATCTCTTGGGTGATTGGAACTAACAATATCCACATTCCAAATTCTAGGGATAAAAGAGCTACATATTTTGGTCCCTGTTAACCAAGAATAAACTAGCTCTTTTTGAATGGATGTGATAAAAACTATTTTAAATACCAATTTCTCTTAATCCAGGTCAAATGGGTCGTCTCGACATCGGTGTGGAAACCCTCCCGTGCACTCGCTACAACTCGGTGTGCCAAGCCAACGTCATTCTGCTGAGGCGGTTGGAGCCCGGCCGTTATGTGGACTTTAGGCTGTCGGTGCGCAACACCAGAGGGCGAAGCACCCGGATAGCATGCTCAGTCACTGGAACCAATGCCACAACGCCCAGGGACACCATTTTTCCGCACCAGCCTGGGATAATTTTGGTCCCAGAGGTGAGTAACATATAGTATTCAGTAACTGGGTTGTGAAGGTCAGATAGAAAGTGGTTCTATGTAAAATACTAGTACTCGGCTGCATCTGGTTAGATTGGAAGCCGACCCCAACATGATGACATAGTATAGTACAAGTAGAAGATAGAATTGGTTATTATATTAGGCTTCAGGATGCTGAAGAGATTATTTTTCTTATGGAGATGGCAAATTGTTTTGCAGGTCCTTGATGCATATGGGGCAGATTTAGCACCAGTTGTTAATTTTGCCAGAGCCTACGCTAGCTAAATGCTGAATGTTAATGAAAAATAATTATAAAATTTTACGAGTTCCTTTACCCGTACCAACTAAAATACCACTTACACAAACTAAGAAGGAAATTGAAATCCTGCATTGTGCATAAATTCTTTAAATTATACACTCTCAACAACTTATGCTTTCGTAAAAGTAAGTGTAAAGCATAATAGAAAATTACTTTTCTCAACCAATTTCTTTAAAGAGGGTTGCAAACATTAAGTATTAGGAGTTTATCACTTCAAATTACACATGATGGTTCATTAGACTTGCATAAGGCTGGCAGTAAAAGTCGTTATATTAAAACTGTCCTTGGGTATAAAGATGTTCATTTGCATAGTCCAGTTAAAATGGCGGATTTACGTGGAAAAAGCACCTGTCGGGGTTCGTGGCAACAAATGAGGCGAGGAGAGCGTGCCGTGGGTGCGTGACGTCAGTGATTGATGATGATGATGACGTACGTGCATTCTGACACAAAGGACGCCTGCCAGATATCGGAATTAACATTACTCTAGAGATAGGTTGTAGTAAAGATGTTAGTGAGACTTGTGAGAGTAAAATAGAATCGAAGCGTTAGGATTCTATTGGTATCGATAGTCAGTGTTGCGTTCAACTCTTTATTAGTGGCTTTTGTGGACGTGATAATTATTCAGATTTGTTACAGCTGTAATAGCAATCATGTAATTGCGTTTAATTAAAATAGGTTTTTATTTTTATTAATTCATTTATCTTTTCTATTTTGTGAATGTGAGAAAGCTGTAGGCTTAGTGGACTGTAGATCTGTTGACCATTTTGTATTTTGTTAAGTAACTGGTACTTGTTGAAAGACCTACACTGTTCTCTCATACTTTGTAATACTGTTATTTTAGAAAGTATTGTAAAAGCCAATTATTTTTAAAAGAGTATCCGTGGAGTTTCTTGCTAGCTCTTCTCCATAGGAAACGACCAATTGGAACCATGCACCTATAGCTTCTGACGTTTTATAAGTGCCCATGTAGGTTTATGTGAAATAAAATATTTTGAACTTTGTTTTTTTTTAGTGTTGAATAGTTTTGGTTAATTGGTTCTCTCGTAATCTTTGGTTGGAGATTTCTTCCCACATAATTTAAATGGGTGTTACAGCACACTGTAATTACCAGCTTACCTGCAAACTTTTACTTTACAAATTTTACTACCCAAAAGCCATTTGTATCGCTTTTACAATACAGCGTTGCTAACAAATTGTTATATTTACAGGACGCTAAACGCGGTACCGATCTCGAGATAGTAATCGCGAGAAAAAACCCTATAACGCCGAAGCCTTTGGAACTCGAACTTTGGGTAAGTAAACTAAGTAATTTACTTTTAAAAGGAGACACGATACGAAGCGATGATTAGGGGTTAGCTAATGATATTTTCCGCTGCGTCGTGTTTGACACGCATTACGCTGTAACCACATAATGAAGTTTCGTTCGCACGTAAATAGGGATCATTTTCACGGCGTTATGGCTGACGCGGGATACGCCTTTGCGAAACTCATTTACGCTTTATGTGGTCGGGCCCAACGTAACGTATAGTGCGAGCTGACGAACCGGCTCCCACAAATTTGAATAGGCAATCAATCTCAAAATACTACGGGAAAGTTCTCAAAATCATGTAACAATACGTAACATATAACATTTCCTTTCTGGCAACAGTATCAGGTCTCGACAACTTGATGATCGTGCGAAACAATCTAATTCACGTTACAATTATAATAGCGAACCCAGTGGAGTACCATTTCAAAATGATAATTGTAACAACAAAAACGCGTTGAAAGCACAAAAAGATAATAAGGCGAAAGCCTTAATTTGCTCAATTTACAGTAACAACATAATGCTCTTACAGCGATGCCTCATTTTTGATACAGTTACAGATCTATTCATCTTCGAAGCAGAACCGATTGTTAGGGAGCTCGCTAAGCTGCAACTAGTTGCTATGAATACGTTATTTTGCGAATGAGTTCATATTAGGCTGCTACTTAATAGTGTATTGTGGTTGTCTGTATTTCGCGATGGGGCATCTGACGGGATGCAATTACCGGACATTAGGTGCAAGCCGTGTTAAAATTCCCACAGGCCAGAGAATGGCTAGCACCCGTAATCGAGGTCGTTTTATAGGCTTAAATGCTATAATAATGGAGATCGTGTCCTTACATGTAGTGTAATTTTAGAGCGTCGGTTGTGGGCCGGGTAACGTCCAGTTGAGAGGATAAGTGAATTTATTTTATCGGTACCGACCCCTATTTCTGTAATGGGAACTTCTAAGTAAGCTGTGGGAAGTAATATTGTTAGTAGTTTCGAAAGGATTTGGAATGGAATGTGTTAGGAAAGATTAGAGACATGTACTTTGATCAGCAATATAAAAAAGCCACTAACTTATCATGAAATATTTCCGAAATCACGCAAGATAGCTTTTTGAAGTAAAAAACGGCATTCGAGTGTATTTAATAGCGCATAAAAAACACCTATAAAACTGTTTTAATTTTTTTTTTACTTCATGTAGCTAACTAGAGAATATTTCGATTTTTTGACACTTGGAAAGTAGCTTTTTTTATATTGCTCGTCAGTGTGATTGCCTACTTGAAATCTGCTCCATTTATTGTTAAGGTAGGTAATTATTTTATCCCAAGGTTTATAAAAATTCAATATTTTTTTGTAAATAATTATTTCTACCTTTTCTTAAAGATTACTTTAAGAAAAGGTATTATAAGCAGTCTCGTGTACACCCCTAATAATTAATTAAATTTTATCCTGAATGAAAAATGACTTGTCTAATTATTATTTTTTTTATACACAGGGATCACCGCTCTTCGCAATCCGGCAACGTCGGGTATCCGCAGAAAACACAGAAGGGACCATATTTCTAGTAGGACCGCTAGACTTCGAAGCCCAGTCTATGTATCATTTGACATTGCTAGCCGTGGTAAGCAATACGTTTATTTAAATGAACCCTATTTCCCTAATTAGGGTTAATTATTCCAACTTCCTTACGACATCAACCTCGCAATCTGGTACACTAATGATCAGTATTTAAACTGTAATTAATTATGCCAAAATAAATGCGATGGATTTTGTGGCTTGTTGTACCTAGATGATGTATGCTTGAAATTTGAGCAATTTCAACGAGGTTAATTTTATGTCATTTATTCTGTACCATTTTTTTTTTATTCCCTGACCTCTGGTCATGGCTGCTTAACCGGGCTTTCCTGTGGTTGCCTTAAGCTTCTACACTTAAAGCCTCCAGCCAAGGGCAAAAACTATTCTAAATTAAAACTAGGCGAACGCTCGCTAAGGGCACCCCCTGTGAGGTACGAACCTCAGCTTAGGGCGTCGCTGGAGGAAGAACAGCAAGAAGGGACAGGCTGGATCAAATTTAGATTTTTATCTTGATTATTATACTTACGGAGCATTTAAAGCTACGTGCTCAGCTACAACATCTGCTGGCACCTCGTTTTCAGCAAGGGTCGGGGGGTTCTGTCCCACAGTCAAGCTTGATTTTAAATAGCGTACGGTAAAACTTCCACTTTAAAACTTCCACTTCGGTCCACTTTAAAATGACGCGACCCACTACCGACGTACACGGATTTGTAAGAGTAATGCGGTAGTGGACAAGCTATATATAGGTACACGGTGTAAAAATATCCAGCAACCCTAGCTGGAGGCCTTAATTTATTGAGGCACCCACATGAAAGTCCGGGTTAAGCAGCCGACAACCTCCTAGGTTGACCTACGAGATGCCATGACAAAAAAAAAGCTGTGGCACTCCGGAAAGAAGTGAAAACTTGAACAATTTTACTGTGCAGGAAATACTTTTCTTTTTTGAAGTCGGTAAATGTCAATCATGTCGTTGTCATGTCTCAATGTTTGGAATATCATTAATCCCAAAAAACAGTGTCGCGAGTTCAATTGTTTATTCTCGTCTCAAAAACGCCTAACGCGCCTAAAGAAGTTTTCACTTCAAAAAACATCACATAGCCGTTGTAGACATTCTGTACATCAAACTAAGTACTATTGACCTAAAATTTTTGTTGGGAAATGACTTTTATGTTCGGTGTGAAATAAGTAAAAAAAACGTTTGAACTTTGACTTTCAATCTCCGTAACCAAAAGGTTCCCAGGAATGGTCCAGTCCAGACAGAAGTGAAAACTTAAAACTGGTATTAGCGCCATCTATGTTCTATAGAACAGCACTACTGTGCGAGCATGTCGGTGACGCGACTCCAGAAGTTTATCCCCTACCAAAAATCGCTCAACGCGCCTAAAGAAGTTTTAACTTCAAAAATATCACACTGACGGGGCTTCGTTTTATACTTATTATTATGACATAATAATAAGTATAAAACGAAGCCCCGTATGTGTTCAGTTCACAATGGCCAACCCGTCGTCGTACCTACTCTCATAATAATAGTGTTTAGCTGAAAGGGTTAATCTCGGAAATTACAGAAAGGATTTTAGTAGGGTTTTCATTACTGCTATAGAGAAACATTTTCCTAAACGAAAAACAAGCCCTCAGAATTTCGTTTAAGATGCATTTTAAATGAAACAGATCCGAGTTATTATAATACCGGTGAATTTGGACAGAAACTACAGAACCGAACCATTCTGTATTATCACCTACAAATAACGAAATTCTTTGTATTTTATTAGGTATTCCTATGATAATCTATCTAATAAAAATGAAATGCTGTTCGTAGGTATGTAAGCGCATTACTTAAGAACGACTGGATCACTGGACCGATTTGGCTACTTTTTGTTTTAAAATGTCCGTAATAGTACGAATAAAGTTTTTATAGAAAGCAAAAATGGATAAGTTTCCCGAAACGTTTTTAAATTCGGGAAAAACGAAATGTATATATATTTTTTTTGTATTAAAGTTATTGAGGACAGGACAACGTCTTTCTGATCAAGTAGTAATATCATTAATGTAATTAGCAATCCAGAAATTCTTGGTAAGTATTTTATTAGGTATTGGATAATTATTTATATCTAAAATCGTTTACGACCTGAATTCAAATTCACGATTACAAGAAATGTCACACAAACAATGTTGCGGGCTTTACCACACTATGAATCCAGCAGAAATTCTTAGTACCTAGTTATTTTATTAAGGTGCTTATAAACTTGAGCATTCACTTGTAACAGAACATCGAACATTCACCGTTTTTAAATTTGTCGAACTGAACAACGAACAGAGCCAAGCATAAAGCCAAACGTCGTTACGAACATTTTCACGATCATTCTTACGAATGCTCTAGCCAATGCTCGTCAAAAAAATATTCTTCACGAAGATGTTAGAATGACTCAGCTCGGCAAAAACTGCGAAGCAAATTTACTGTCCTTTCGCTAGAATGCTCGCTAGAACGCTCGCTAGAATGCTCGTTAGAATGCTCGCTAAAACGCTCCCGTTAATTTTTCTGTAATGTTACATTCGCTAGAATGCTCATTACAAGTGCATGCTCAAGTTTATCAGCACCTTTAGGTACTTATTGATAATTTATGATAATTATTGATAATACATATTTCTCAAATCGTTTACGACTTAAAGGGTAGGTAACAACAACTACTAAGTTTAATGAGTTCAAATTCACGATTAATATTCTCAATATAAGTCTTTTTAATATTCATAGGAAGTTAATCTAAGCGACAATCTTTATTACTTAATTTAGTTTCAATTCCTGCATAATAATGCGATTTAATGACAACTGTATTATTGCACATTAAAGGATAATATTAAACTGTTTAATGCTGGACTTGTTCCTTCGGGGATATAAAATTTATAATTATTATAATGTTAATCAGTCTAATAATACATGGACACAAAAGTATAGAGGACCTATGGACATGGTTCAGTGCACTCTTAAAATATTTAAGTGTAAATGATATAACAATCAGACCATAATTATTTTATTGTAATAGATACCAACATCACGCCTTGTCACCACTGCTAAATTTTGTCAGTTATGTTTAAGTCCCACGTAACAGAGGGGGAGCCTATTGCCATCAACCGGGCACAATTCTATACTCCGGTTTTGTGTCCATGTATTATTAGACTGATTAATAATGTTAATCAGTCTAATAATACATGGACACAAAAGTATAGAGGACCTATGGACATGGGTCAGTGCACCCTTAAAATATTTAAGTGTAACTGATATAACAAGCAGACCATAATTATTTTATTGTAATAGACACCAACATCACGCCTTGTCACCACTACCAAATTTCGTCAGTTATGTTTAAGTCCCACGTAATAGAGGGCGAGCCTATTGTCATCAACCGGGCTCAAATCTACACTCCGGGCTGCTACTGAGAAATTCCAGATAGAAAACCCCAATAACACTTTGCCCGACCTGAGAATCGAACCGTGGAAACCTTATGCTCAACAGTAACGCTTGCGACCACTAAACCAACTAGGCAGTCGAACAGAAACATTTGCTCTTTCGTCTGAGTCTAAAAGAGAAAGAAGATAATATTTTCAAACATGCTACCACGGGACATTCCATTATCGTGGGTATTTTTTCAGTGAAGTTTGTTATAAACTAGTAATATCGTTGCTAATTTAATGGGCCATAACTACCTCATTTAATCAAAACAATATAAGATAGTTAATTGATTCAGGCGTAACCTTGCGGAAATCCATTATAAAATACAATAGACGTTGATATATTTAGTTCTCTGCGACCAGCGCTCGGTGTGGCAACACGCCGTGTTCGGGTTCGCGACAAGTCAATCGTCATCCTGAGGATGCCTCGTTGAGAGGTGAAACACGTGTTGATTTTTTACAAAGTTTTTTATGGCTCTTTAGGAATAGTTAAGCGGAACAGGTTACTAAATATATCAACGTCTATTGTGTTTTAAAATAATATATAGTACAAAGTGTTCAGAAACCGCTAAGCCTTTTTCACAAGAATATTCCACAAACATATTGTCAATTTTATTGAGCCATAGTTTAGCTAGATGGCTATAATGCTGCGTGGGAGTGCACACATTTATCGATTAAAAGTCGGCCTATAAAATAATACAAACAGAGACCCATTCCATTCCGCAGTGTGGTCTGGGTCTAAGAATAGAACCCATGTTGTTACGTGGGTGTTCTTACGAGGGGGTTAGAGGATTTATAACAAGTGGATAATGGTGGATAGTAGAAACTGGATAAGCTGCATTTAGGTACTTTTAGACAAGGGATTCCCAACTGGAGGGGCGCGCCCCCCTCGGGGTACGGCGCGGCGGCTCTAATAAAAACCTGTAGATTTTATGTTCTTGATTTAGAAATGGTCAAGGCTAGTTTTCAAAACCCGAACGTTTCATAATATCGTAGGTAGGTTCTGTAAAATGAGCTTCAGGTTTTCTGCATACATAAGTCGACCAAATAAGTTTTCCTACCTCTGTATGAATGGACTACAGGAAACCGAACCTATCTGAGGCAGCATGCTACAATTTTCGAGCTTGCTTTGCTGACTGTTACATTATGCATTCTCATAATTCTTGAGATTTTCTGCAAAACTCGACAAAGTAACTTCTATTTCTGTTTAAATAATTAAAGAAAATCTAACCTACCTAAAGGGGTGCAAATATTTTTGACCTCATTTTCACTCGCTTTACATTCTTATGCTTTTCTGCATAATTATATCGACAAACTAACTCAGTGACGTAGTGATTTTTAAAGAAAGTTAGGGGGGCGCGTATATTAAAAGGTTGGGAACCCCTGTTTTAGACGGACAGTATTGAGGATTTTTGATGTGAAAACTTCTTTAGGTGTGTTGGGCATTTTTGAGATGGGAAAAACAATTGAACTCGCGGCACCGTTACCGACACCTCATTTTTGTAAACGTGATTGTGCTCTTTATTTAGATAAGGTTACGGACCAATGTTCTATACAAGTGTTTTTCTTCCACCACAAGATCGCCTGATCTTGTTCAAGTTTTCACTTCTGTCGGCACTCCCGGAGTGCAACTGTTTTTTTTTTAAAAGCAAACGTGTTTGGAATGTAGCTGAAGGTTCTGGAGTGGCGACCGCGTACCGGAAGATGTACCGTTGGAAGGCCTCCCACAAGGTGAACCGATGACCTTGTGAAAGCCGTAGAAATCCGCTGGATGCGGGAAGCATAGAACCGGTCGAAGTGGCGGTACTTGGGGCCTTATCCAGCAGTGGACATTTTTCAGCTGAAATGATGATGATAAAGATATGAAAGCACATGCAGTGATATGAAAAACTTAGCTTAATGTCATCATCATCATCGCCATTCTCCTTAAATCCGATCCAGCCTGTTCCTTACTGTCCTTTCCCAGCGACGCCCTTAGCCGAGGTCCGTACCCCACAGGAGGTGCCCTTAGCTTGTAGTCGCTTAGTTTATACGTTTTTTGCCCTGGCTGGAGGCCTTAATTTATTGAAGCACACAGGAAAGTCCGGTTAAGTAACCGACAACCTCCAAGGTTGACCTGCAAAATTACACACACAAAAAAAAAAAGAAAAACACTCTCCTCACCTTGTACAAATTTATTTGGGGCCGACGCAATTTTTTTTTTCTTCCACATACTTAATTTAATGTCAAGGGTCATTACAATTCTCAAAATATAGAGGAGGAGGTACTTAGAGGTCTGCTTTTATAAGAAAGAAAAGAAGAAAAAAAATATTTGGGACACGCACAACATTAAAACTAAGAAAATTATAAAAAAAATAGCAATAAAACCCTAAAAAATAAAATGAAAAAATACTATATTCTCTTATAAAAGCAGACCGTTCTGATGGCATTCAATTTTCTAGGTACTAAATAACTTCTGTTACTAAATAAAATTAGGCTAATAAAAAAAATCAGTCATATATTTTTCTGAGGAGCTCGTGCCTAAGTCATAACAGCCGCATGGGTCGATTCATCAGGTTAAGCTACGCTTGCCGGAGTTGGTCTGTGAATGGGTGACCATCTTTACATACCGAGACTCCTCCGTGCCTCGGAAAGCACGTTGAGCCGTTGGTCCCGGGTGTCATTCGTGGATCTTTGACAGTCGTTACGAGTCGTCAGAAGCCAGAAATTCTGACAACCAGTCTTACCAAGGGGTATCGTATTACCCAGTTACTGGGTTGCGGAGGTCAGATAGGCAGTTGCTCCATGTAAAATACTGGTATTCAGCTGCATCCGGTTAGACTAAAAGTCGACCCCAATATAGTTGGAAAAAGGCTAGGTAGATTGATTGACATTTTTCTGTTTTTTTTTTTTAAGCCAGCAAAGGCAGAATCAAATCTTAACTTGAATTGCATTTGAACGAAATCACAACAAAAATTAACCGCTCCATTTCCAATTCCAGGATCCCTACATAGAAATAGGCAAGGATACTCGCAACATCGCAGGATTAGAAGTGGTCGTGGTAGTCCAAGATGTGCAGGACATGCCCCCTGTCTTCACCGCTGCTCCTCCTATCACCCACCTGCCTCGCCAAGTGGCTCCAGGCGACATGGTCGTCAGAGTACGAGCTGAAGATGGGGATAAGGGAGCTCCGAGACAGATCAGATATGGTCTGGTATCTGAGGGGAATCCGTTCACACCGTTCTTTAACATCAATGAGACTTCGGGTGAGTTGATCAATTTATATTCTAGCTTGTGTACTGTTGGCCACAAAAGGCACACAGGTCAAATCATTATCACGGGGACTTAGCATAATCAGCCTATAACGTTCCCACTGCTGGGACACAGGCCTCTTCTCTGTGAGAAGGAGTGGGCCGTAATCCACCACGCGGGCCCTGTGCGGGTTGGTAGATGTCACATTTCTTCGAATGTTTGGTTCTAGGACATGACGGTTTGCTCACGATGTTTTTATTCGCCGTTTTGAGAGCAGTGGCGATGAAATAATTTAAAAAAGTAAAGCGACTGCCTAAGTTTGACCCTAACTAAAATTTTAAGTCGCCGCCGTTTTCACTGGGCTACCACTGCTCGGGGACTCGCTGAGTTAAATTTCCATGGCGTTTTTCTGTTTGGTCGCCTCAGTAGATTCTTAGAGGAAATGCCTCTAGCAGTCAAGTGAAACTGCAATAATGACACATGTAATATAAGAGCGTTTATCCTAAAAGTTGGCAACGTCGCAAATAGATGTCAAATATTTACCTGTTTTGATTAATTTTGCAATATAACTGTATGGAAATAAGAAATCTGGCTAACTAGTAAACTAAAAATGTATTAGGAAATGCAATAATTAATATCGTAACACCGAATATTTAGTTTAAGATGTAAAAAAAGGATTCGGAAACTTTCCAAATGCCCTTTTTACACTTAAAATGGTTACAACATCAAATTCAGTGTTAAAATTGCAATTTTCCTAGTTCGCTAGTTAGCTATATTTTATATTTCCATATTGCCAAATTAATCAAAACAGGTAAATAAGTAATTGACATAATATTTGCGACGTTGCCAACTTTCAGAATAAACGCTCTTAAATACCAAACGTGACGATATAGAAAAGGTTTTAGTAATTATGTACGTATCATCAACGACAAGATTACTAATATGACTGCATAATTATGTAAAATATGTATGAAATATGCAAAATCTCTCTTAGATTTCCTAATAGTCGAGAGGAAGAAATAATGGGTATTGTAACTTAGAGGCCTATAAAATTTAAATCATCATTAAATTTTAATTAAAATGAATATATTATATTATTATAATAAAAACATCAACTCTCATTTACATAAACTCACTTTGTTTCCGATTCTCATTAACGTAACGTAAAAGCTTTTTAATTAATTAATAAAATCTTGATCGTTTCCGGCGTTTTATCCGAAACCTTTTAACAATGGACCTCAAAGATTTCCAGTTTAACCATTAATTTACATTGCAAGTAAATATTGTATTTGTGTAAATTACTCCATTTTAAACCAAAATGAGGGTAGAATTCTCTCTACCGGATATTAAAATGCTGCATTTACGTTCGCGCTAATTTTACACAAAGATTATTCAGTTTACGTGTTAAGGGTCAGCGACATTTTAATGGCCAGCACTTTTTCAGTCTGTTTATTAAAAACTGGGTAAGTCGTATTTCTTTACAATTTATGATTTAACAACCGGTGTTGTATACAACGTGTAACGTTAAATGCGCAAAGCCTTAGACACCCCAACTGATTTTTAATTCAATTGACCTATTACAGAGAGAAAAAAAATCATTAAAAAAATTGTAAAGGTTTTATTTGCTGTTTTAGTTCATAAGATTCGTATTTGCATTGAATTGATGGCTTGACCTATTAATAAATAGACACGGAAACGTTTTTAATGATTTTTTTTTTTTAAATGTGACCTATATTAAAAAAGTGGTTTAATTGATTCTGCTGCTATTCTGATCAAACTATTTTCAGGTTTTGCGCATTTAACGTTACACGTTGTATAGTACAGTGCTACCCTAATCGAAGTTTTCGTCGTACTATTTCTTTGGCCCGACTGTAGTCTGATTGTTGTGATGTTAGTCCTGTTGTATTTTTGTTATTGGAAAATACTTGAATTCGATGGACCTCGGATTACCTTGCTTACGTATTGTGTGAAGTAAACGAAAATCTTCTGATACTATAAGTTGGCTTACCTTTACCACAGAATAAATAAATAGCAGTATTATATCTCGGCAGTGACCTTGAAATAATTACCTACGGCCGCTCGGTAGATAAACCTTCCGCGTTCGTGCGTAGCAGCCGCGCACTCGATCCTGTTGCTGTTGTCACTGAGATTTCGGAGCGCGTCGTTTCGGCCGTTTTCTATAAAGATAGAATACTGTAATCAATTATACTGTTCCTTTACATTATGGCGGCCAAATACTTTAAGTTCAGTACCTCCCAACATTTAATTTACGGTACCTAAGTAATTGGCGAATGTTTAATTATCGAGGAGATTTTAAAAACTAAATGTTTCGTAGTCCAAATAAGTAAAAATGTATAGTAACCGACCAATATGTTCCGAAACAGCCGCTAAACTGGGAATTTATTAGTGCCAACATTAACTTTCTAATAAGGAGTCCGTGAAAGAAGTCCTAAACTACGTTCCAGCCCCGGCTCTAGGGGGGGGCAAACCGGGGCACATGCCCCGGGCGCCAACTTCAAGCGGTGCCAACTTTAAGCGGTGCCAACTTCAAGCGGCGACAAATACAAGCGTAGCCTATAAGTGCACCACCCAGCACACCGCAATTTTGCAATAAATAAGACACGCAGCACATTATAATCTTTCTATTATTTTTCTTTTTTACAACAGTTTTGGTGCCCCTGATCGATACAATTTGATTAATATGTTGCTGCCAAAATTTTCATTTTAAGAAAATTTGAATTTCGCTGGCTAACTTAGCGCATCCTCATAAAATATTGATGGGGGGCGGCAGTCGGCAGTTTTTGCCCCGCCTCAAAAAAAATCTAGATCCGGGGCTGCCACGTTCTGACCAGTCTAGAACCCACTTTACCTCAACATGGCCTTGATAGTGTTGCTAACTTAGTTTCCAAGAATTCTAGAACTAAGTTTTTACCGTGTTTGTAGTAGGTCAGTGAAGTTTTTCATACGTTTCTTTTTTTCATGATAGCATCGGGTACATTCGTCGAGCGTCCGGCTTCCGTAGGATATCCTACTTCCTTATCGCTGGTCGACATGGCCCCTTATGGCCCAGTTGCTACCACTGCCCGCAACCTTTCGTGACCCACATTACTTCTATAACACTATCAGATTTAGTTTGCAGTCATTTCCCTACAAACTTCCATTTTATGGCATCAAATTTAATAGCAAAAGTTTGTTGAAACAATTAACGTGTTGATAAACTGGTTGGAAATAAGTTATGCTTTGTAGTAAATGTTTACTATTTGTATTAGCTTCGAAATGTCCTTTGTTAGAGAACGGCGCTTAATTCAAAGCAAACCAATTGTTAGCAAGATTGAACCTTCATGTCATACGAACGTTACATCTAGACGTCTGAAATCTACTTAGCATAAAGCCCGCCATATTGTTGCAAGCAGTTACTATTCGGGAGCAAAGTTTGCACAAAGTTTCCAAGTACAAATCTAAAGTTCAAGCTTACATCTAAATTCCCTTAACAATGCCATAAGTTGATGTTGAGTGCGAGGCAGTGGTAGCACTGACAACACTTAACAATGAGTATTTGTTTGCTAACAAAACTACAAACACGACGGACTTCGAAAATACTAACAGGGCTTTTAATGCAACCTTGCATTCTGTTGAACAAGCACATAATGGCTCATTAGACCTTACCGGTCGCGCTCTCGCCTCTCCATCCATTGTTTGTAAAGCTGCCCCACCTTACTTCATAATAAAGGCACTTCCTTTGAATAGCGTCCCGGTACCTACGTAGTAGCTGACAATACAATCCCGACTTGCTCTGACATTATCAGCTCGATAACTATGCTCGCCTCCGCAAACTTGCCCCTTAAGAACCGTTTAAACTTATCGGGATATTGGAAGAGCTGTCACACTTGAGAATTTGTCGCATTAATCAGACCACACCTTATGAACATATGAATGGATATCAAGATTCAATTTGGTAGGGCAAATTTCGAACTTCGTAAGAATATATTTCGTGTTGGGTGCTACCCGTTTAGGGTTGCCAGGACTAAAAATAGAAAAGCCGGACACATATTCATATTTAGCCAGACATTTTGCCGTGAAAGCCTGACACTTGTATTCAAATGAAAAAAACAAACTTTCATTTGTGTATTTATTACTGTTATTCATTTGAAACTTACTCTACTTTTATTATGACTCACATTTTGTTCTTACTAAAGTAATTTGTATTACATTGAAAGTAATTAAAACAATCAATAACCAACCTTTTTCATTACATTGAAATAAAAAATCAGGCATCTTTTGGCAGGCGAGGTTGACCAAAAGCCTAACAAAAGCCGGACAGGCCGGACCTGTGTATATTTGGCCGGACACGATTGTAAAAAGCCGGACAACTGGCAACCCTATACCCGCTGGTAGCTTGGTACCTACATACAAATGGTCGTATTTTGAACACCCGCCCATAAAGTTTATTGTGATTCTGGTATATAAAGTAGGTGGTATATTTTTGGCTTCATTTCAATATTCGTGCATGCAATGTTCTTAGTACTTTGTATACTGTTTCCTGTGTCTGTTGTTAATTGGTATTAATAATGTTGTAGAATGTGGATAAATTATTCGGTTTGTTTTATTACAAAATATATATATCAGTGTTTGATTACCCAATATTTTATTTCGCCTTTACAAAATTCCGTGAAACCGATTCATTTTCTTCACCGCTAAAGAAATTACCTGCAGAAGTTTGCTGGTAATTTAATTATTACAGATATTAGAATGAATAATGTCGAAGCATAAAGGTTAATCTTTGCCATTAAGTAAGAGAGAAATGAATAAAAGAAGCAATCAATTCGGTTCATTAGCTGAACCGCTGGACCGCAGTTAATACCGCGTTGGCGTAAAATGCGAGCTTTTCCATTCTTATGTGACTGGAGTTAATACATTTTTAATCTTAAATGCGATATTAACATTTAATTGTTTTTTGTTGCTCTTAATTTTGGGTCTGCGCCCGTTAATTGTTTTTAACTGCATTGTATAATTATTGTATCAGTTAAAACTTTCTAATTGTTGGATTCTTGAGAATTTCCATTTTCAGAAGTTCAGATTTATAGGTTTTTAGCTAAACACGTCTTTCTTTCCTTTTTCAGACGTAGAAATGATCGAAACACAAATCGTATTAATTTATACCTTAGCAATAATTTATTCGGCCCATTCAAGTCTTACTAGTAAATAATTAATGAGACCCTCATTTGCCTTGTCATCGCTGACAGTTGAGAATCTCGGGAGGTTCATATTAAAAGTAGATGCACCACTTTTGTATGCTAATTACTCTTCACGACTTTTTTTCTCAAACACCTACTTGGCATAATGAAAGACGAGGTACCAGGCTGTTATGAATGGAAGCACGTTCTTGCACATCTGAATGTGTCGTAATTAATGTTCATATTAAGTAGCGTCATTCATGATTATTTATTCTTTTTCGAAGAAGTATCGGGGAAGGCAAATGTTTGTAGAATTAAAGAATGTTTGTTCGAAACTCGTTCAATAATAAAGGAACTTCGTAAAGAATTTCATTATAGGACATTTATAAGAGGACACACACATGTAACTTTTGGGTTACTTATGTAATACTGACATGTAGAATGTTCACTCGTTTATTGTTTTTCTTTTCACATTCCGGGAAACTTTTTATCTACACATCGTGTTTGTTTATTTTTAATGTGATGTGTGAAACATGGCGGCTCACATTTTTATACAGCGTGTTGTCCTGAAATAAATTGTCAATCGCTGATTTTTTATTCATAACAAAACAGAAAAGGTAGGTACCATCGGGGTAACGCATAACTAACCACTTTGAAAACAAAATCCTGTGCACACGACCCTTTTTTTTTCGTAGGTAAGCGATACTATATCGGCCGAGCGCTGCAAGCAAGAATAGTTCTTACAGTGTACAGTTATGCGTTTCTTCGATAGTACTTCTTCATTTGTGAACCAATTTTCAGTGTTCAAACCTACGAATTAGTTTCAAACTTACATTGTTTTTTTAATGAATATGTAATTGATTTAATATTAAAGGTTCTCTTGGGTCTTCTGTTTAGTTTTAGGAGGTACTAATATTTATATGATGGGAATTTTAAACAATTTTCATTACTACGATTTCGTTTAGCAATAGACGCCATCTATGAACAAGAACTGAACTTCATTTCATGAAGTTGGTACGCCCCCTCCACTATATCGTCATTTTCACGTTCCTTCTCTAACAATAGCACTGAAGAGAGTTACGGGTTTTTTGCACAGATGGCGCTGCGAGCCAGAATTGAGATCGGGCCCAGTTACATTAATAAAAGTCTGAAATTATCGTTTCATTAGAGAATACGCTACGTCATACTTTCTTTAGTGTTCAATGATAATGGCAAATAGAAAATGACTATCAATAAGGAAAATATTTGTCTACCTGCATTCTAATTTCTAAAACACTGCATCCCATGAATCTTATATCCGAATAGTTGTTCGAGATTCTTTTGTTAATTAATTTGTTCGTATTACCTTTATTATTCTTTAACCGTCAACGTACTGTTGTATTTACCGTCGGTAATTTAGGTAAATCTATTTATTTTCCAGGTGAGGTGACCTTAGAGCGTCCTATCGAGGAGATAGCAGCGATCTCCCACGCTGGAGCCCCAATCCTCCTCACCGTGGTGGCCGAGGAAGTGCGGCTGTCTCGAGAGGAGCCCGAAGCCATGTCTTCGACTGTCCAGCTCGCGTTCATACTGCCCGAACGAGAGAACTCGCCGCCGTACTTTGAGAATCAGTTGTAAGTAGTTGTGGTACAATTTAAGTTAGTTACTTTCATCATCATTCAGCTGAAAGATGTCAACTTTTGGACTTAGGCCTCCCTGAACATCGACCATAACCGGCCCATTCATATGCGGTACGGCTCTTGTTACAATACATGTTCTTGGATATAAGTGATCAATTAAATTTATCACACAAATCTGAATATTGCATTAAAAGCTAAGACTTTCTCAGAAGTGGACTGTGATATGAAATAACTTACTAAAGAAGAAACAATAGGCATTCATCTATGTAAATATTTACAATAAACGTAAATTACTTATCAATTATCCAAAGCCCAATATGGCTCATCATCACAAAAGCTGTTGGTGTAGTGTGAAATTAAAAGATCCAACTATGAATTTTCCAGCTACATCACCTATTTGGACGAGAACGCTCCTCAAGGTACAGCGCTGACGTTCAGCGATCCGTACATACCGCAAGTGAACGACAACGACGCTGGCAAGAATGGCGTGTTCTCTCTGTCCCTCGTCGGCAACAATGGAACCTTCGAAATCTCGCCCACCGTCGCCGAGAGACACGCTCAATTCATCATTAAAGTGCGGGACAATACCATGCTCGATTTTGAGGCTAGGAAGTCTGTTGTGTTTCAGGTACGCATTGTTTGGTTTTTATATTGAGCATACTTAGCATAATAGAATTGAGAATCTACATAAATCCAAGACACAGACAAGCATAATGAAATTCTGTTATTAGAAATAGCCTGCAGTCAAGTTTACAACCCATAATCTTCATTTCAGATTTTAGCTCAAGAGCTTGGTCCAGCAACTAACCTGTCAGTGACAGCGAACGTGACAGTATATCTGAACGACGTCAACGATAACCCGCCACTTTTCCTGGCGCAATCTTATGACGTGGAACTGCCAGAAAACGTGACAGCCGGCACCAAGGTCGTACAAGTCACAGCAGACGACGTCGACACTGGCGCGTTCGGCAAAGTACAGTTCACTACCATACTAGGATACCTCAATACTTCCCTCAACTTGGATCCTATATCGGGAGTCATAACTGTCGCCACGAATAACCATGGCTTCGACCGTGAAGCGATGCCAGACCTGCATTTCTTAGTAGAGGCTAGAGATAATGATGGAGTAGGATTAAGAGTAACAGTGCCATTAATTATTAAGTTACTAGATGTAAATGATAACCCACCAGAGTTTGAAAGATCGCTTTACGAGTTCGTGCTGTCGCCGAGTCTGAATAATTTCACATCGGCAGCATTCGTGAAAGCAGTTGACAGAGATTCCGAACCACCAAATAATATAGTCAGATATGAAATAATACAGGGAAATGGAGATGGAAAGTTCGCTATAAGTGAAGAGACAGGTAATTAAAATACAATTTAATATTTTGATAATTATAAATAATATACATTGCCTCGTTGGTCTGCTAGTCGCAAGCAATATTGCTGAGCATGACGTCCTGAATTCAAATCCCAGGTCTGGCAAAGTCTTATATTGGAGTTTTTCCATCTGGAATTACTCAGTAGCAGCCTGGCTGATGGCAATAGGCTCACCCCCTACTACATGGGACTTAAACATAACTGGCGAAATATGGGTGTACTATAAGTACACCTCTGCCTAACCTTTTGGGGAATACAGGCGTGATATTTTGTACTTTTAATTACATACATAAATAATACATATGTTAGTAACGATTGCATTCCCATTTTACAATGTGAATTTTAACTTTCTAGGTGAACTGCATCTACTAGAAGCGTTAAAAAGAACAAAGAAACAAAACGTTAACAGACGAAGACGTCAGTCTGATGATGAAGAGGAAAGCCAAGTATTTGTTCTCACAATCAGAGCTTACGATCTAGGTGTCCCTAGACTATCCTCCACAACAATAGTGAAAGTTTATCCTCCAGAAAGTAAGACTAGGACGATGTCCTTCATAGTTCCTGGTGCTAATCCTGATAAGAAGAAACTAGAAGAAGTGCTAAGTACACTTTCTGGAGGGAAAGTAACTATAATTGACATAAAGCCCTACAAGGGCGGTGATAATAGTGCAACAGATTTGAATGGTCAGGAATCTAGTCAAGAAAAGTAAGTAGAAGTTATCTTATTTAACAGTACATGAAAATAAGGCACAATTTCAGCAAATAACTATTTAGTGCAGTTTTGTTGAAGGCTAGGTCCAATCTTCCACAAGCTCACTTTTAAGGCGATAATCGCATAGCACGGCTTACGACTCGATCGCCCGATGCATGCGTTTTGACCAATAGAATGCACGAAGAGGATTTTAATCGTGTTCGTATTAATATAATGATGTCTAGAAGTGTAACACTCACACAAACAAATGCATATTATCTCTAATTGGGCGAAACCAGGAAGGGGTGTGGTTTTTCACTAGCTGCGCTACCGCAGGAATATTTTCTTAACTAAGCATGTTTAATTTTTGTCGACTGTACATTCAAAAACTATATTAATAAGAAATTGATGATAAATGACACGTCCTTGATTTATTGAAGAGCAGGTAGGTTTTCTTAAACAAAACACGGTCAAGACGATTTTATTAATCAAGTGCTTTAATCTTTCCAGAAGTGAAGTGATCGCCATAGTTCGCATGAGCGGGAACACAGCCATTAATGTCGCCAAGCTACAAGAGCAACTGGCAAAAAACGTGACGATCTACACAACTGGCACTAACTCGGGTGGTGTCATCAACACTGGGTCGGTTTCAGGCTCAGGGTCAGGAAAAGCTGATCAGACAGCTGATGGTGGTGATTCTGTAAGTAAAAATACAACTATTCCGTTTATTCGGTATTTTGTTATTTTTCAATATAATATAGACTGAATTGTGTTGGTATATCGTATTTTTATTTCGTTTTTCAGGGTCTGTACAGAGCAGAAAGCCGTCTTTTATTCTGGCTACTAATACTGCTGGCGATATTAGTAGCACTGGTACTGTTACTTCTTATATGCTGCTGCATATGCGAAGGATGTCCACTTTATATGCCTCCAAGGTAAATATTATACCTCACTTCGTTATGTTTTCTTATCAGCTTTATTATTCACTAAATTGCTTACTCCTAACACTGTAGGATTGAAATTCTTCATTAGGTACACGTACTAAATGTTTATTTTTTTCTACTAATATTTCCTTTTTTTCTTATTAACAGACTGAAATGCACCAACTAATGCAAGTCCCCACCCACACCAGCTTAACGTTTTTTTAGGTAAATATTTGTTTTGTTTTAAAATGCACAATTTTCGTGATTTTTCTTAGCGTCTTCCAAAAAGTGATACATTTAACATAAATGTAAATTTCAAATTTTAAGGAACCAAGAACATTAAGGATTTGAAGTATAAATCACTTTTTGGGATTACACTTGTTCAATTATCTCAAAGCGCTACTACTCATAATTGCATGTCACCTGAATTGGGAAAATATTTAAATGTCTTCCACATCTTTAACACTCATCAACACATTCTTATACTACTTAAGTGATGATAACAGAACAGCTAGGTACATAGATATCCATTAATAAATTCTAGGAAAAGAGTGATACGTGTCAACTCCACAGAGGACGACGTGCATTTAGTGGTGAGGGACAAGGGACTTGGGAGGGAAAACAAGTCGACGCAAAATATAGAAAATAAGTCCATACAAGCTAATGAGTGGAGGAGGCGCGAGGCATGGAGTGCCGAACAGGCAGACTTGAGGACGAAACCAACGCAGTGGAAGTTCAATAAGAGAAACCACAGATCTAATAAAGAGCCATCTAAACCAGCTTCAACACCAGGCGACATTCATCAAGAGTTCGTTCACACAGCAGCTGACAATGATTACAGATATAACGACAATAGGCAGTCATTCCGCAGGTAACATAATTTTGGTAGTATGTTATCCTCTACTTATTATATTTCCATTGAATATTAGGCTTAATTTAATTCTCTAATTTTTCAGAGATGGACCCAATATAATTTACACAAAAGAGATGCAACTACAAGAAGCGTTTGCTAATAAACATAAGGAGTACATCGAAGACTTAGAAAACGGATACGATAGAATCGCAACACTACATTATCAAAACAGGGAACAAGACAACGATTCCATACGTAGACACGAAATAGATCGTGGCTCCGAAGTAGGAGTCTTCCTCAAGTCTGATGCTGACAAAAATATACACGACAAGACTGATAGCAAAACTAAACGTGAATATCAAGACAAAATGCGCGCCCCATCTTCTCAAGGTAGGGATCAATATTTTATTAAAGAGGGAAATACAGAAATTTTAAGGTTAGTAACTAGAGGTAAGAATGAAGAAGATCGTTATGTTAATCTACCCGTTCAACAACAACGACCAGTAACGCTTATACCACATACACAATACGTTGTAGTTGACAGTGGGAAAAACCTATTAATGGAAAGATTTATAAGAGAACAGGGAGAAGAAGCAAAAAATATAAGAGAAAGAATGAGTAAGGTAACTGATTTAGATAATATATCAAATGGCAAAGATGCTAAAAGCTATGGACAAAGATCACAAGTGGGAAGCGAAGTTCAAAACCAATTTAATGATTACACTAACATTCAACCCGAAGTACCTGGTTCAGTACCGCTTAAAACAGACTACTTACAGTCAGCATTATTAGAAATGCAAAACAAATCAACGATACATCAGGAGCTACTAGAGTCATCACTCAGAAAACAAAATGAACTATTACACCAGATACTGATAGAACGTGAAAGAATGTTACAAAATCAAGAAACAGCTTCTCAAGTTGAAAGCAAACTTGAAACTCAGAGCCTACCCGGTCATTCTGTAATGGCCACTCAAACAGAGTGTCATATTGGTACACAGACTGAGCCGCAACTGATGAAACCAACACGAAGAAAAGCAAGAAGTGATAACGATTCCTACAGTGAAGACGAATCTCAAATGTTTATAGAAGATGACACAAAAAAAGTAGCATGGGTAAAAAAGAAAAAACCTAAAAAGAAATTAAAACACAAAGATCCCAGACGAAGTATGAGAGTATATGATTTAAGCAGAAAAATAAAAACACCCATCCTCGAGGAAAGTGAAGTGTCTCCTTCGTTAGAAAGCGAAAAACATGTAAAGATAAGTAAAACTAACGAAAGAGAAGAACACATTAAAAATTACGGTGACATGACAAAAAGCACAGTAACTACATCTAAGAACGAAACTGTATCCTCCACGCAGATAAAAATTTCAGACAGTGACCGAAAGACGAGACTAAGAAGAGAAGTTTTAATGGAAATTTCTGATTCTTTAGATGAAAAAGTTGAATCCGACTTGAGCGAAAGGAGACCGAGACTACAAAAGCAGTTTTCTGTAACAACAGATGACACTCCGCTGAAAAGCCCTCTTGCTATCGAACATGAAAGTATTGAAAGTAAAAGTAGAAGCAGTTCAGCTTCCAAAGATATCAGAAACTCAGTATTTTCAAGACAGGGTTCTTCTACAGAAGCTCGTGAAATAGCAGCTGAACATTCTTCAGCAAAGTCAAAATCATCAGATGTGGATGCAGAATCAACTAAATTAGATAGTTCAAGTAACGTAGAACCTAATAGCAAAAGAGGTAACGAGGCTAGTGAATCAACAAAGTCGTCTGAAAGTGCTAAACCGTCACAAAAAAGCCTACCACGCTATATGCAATGGTACGGAAAGAAATCAGCGGCTGCTAAACCTGCTGAAAAAGTGGTACCGAGTAAACCAAAAAGGTCATCCAAAACAAAAAACGAAGACAATAAAGACAAGGTTGGTCGATACGGCAAAATTATGAGCAAAGATATTCAAGGCGATTCAGAGGTAAAAAAAAACTTCAAATCAAAAGAAAGTGAATTCATTCATCCACGGATACTGAAAGAAGAAAAGGTTACTCCCGTACCAGAAGGTCCGTTACCAGATGTTCATCCTTTGCTTCAACATTCTGAGCACAGATATGAGCATCAATACGAAAATCAAAATCCACTTTGTTACATTCAACCTACGCATATTCCTAAATACTTAGGTCAACAACCAATGCCACGAAAGCAACCACCTGAACAACAACCCATCTATGTAAATCAAGACGATGTCAAAGAACCGAAGCAGGATATATCAGAAAGTGCTTTAACCCACAGTATATCTATATCTACAAGCTACGAAGAAGATCGAAAAAATACTGAAGTTCACGTTTCTAAAATAAATATAGGAGGTGATAATGTACCCGATATTTCCCATAGAAACACCACAACGAAGATAGATGATAATGATTCGGGCATAGCTATGAATACTTTGGTTCAACAAAACAACATGAAGAGGTTGCCAATCACAGAGAAGAAAAGTGTGTTCACGATTGCGTACGACGATGTTCAGACCAAACAATTATTGCGACCAGATAGTAGCTCCACTTCGTATTAACTTTTTATATCTGTATCCGTCGATTGAGTGCCTTACAATCATTGTGAAATTAGGATAGTCTCAAAATTAAAGACTCTTACGCTGTAATCCGTCCAATGTTAAAAGTATTAAATTATTGAAGTATTTTTAAGCTGAAGTTTTGGATAACTTTTTAGCTAATATCCAGGTACTTAAAATAAATTCGTTACACGTATAGGATTTTAGCTAAAATGCATTCAAAGTCAGCAGAATTTGTATAGTAAGTAAAACTTGATACAACTACTGCCTTTGTTTATTGACTGGTTTATGATAATTATAATTTTAGAATATTTTCCTACGATAATGTACATAGGCCACAATGTTGAAAGTATAATTAAATAATATTTAAATTAATTGTAGCTTTAATAATGTCTCTTTGTAAATATTATTTCTGTAATACCTTACAATGCATTCTGAAACAGTGTGCAGTTCTATATTTGTTATAAAATATAAAGTTATATATTACATATTAAACCATGAGTATTATTTGAATATTTGTCTTTATTTTATATACAAAATTCCTGGGAGTGAGAAAAACTATATCAAGGTGGAGATATAATGTAATAATAATAATAATAACCCCACCGCCGTATCTCTACGTTGACGTCGTGGTGGGGCTTGCGCGCTCCGAACTCTAGGCCTGTGCCGGTAGAGTTTACTTTGCCGGAACGAGTCTGGGATGAGGAGCCAGACCAAGAGAGATACAAAAACCCGCAGGGCAGCATGTGGCGAGCTGTTGGGCAGTAGCGACCCCACGGACCCTATCTTCCGGGAGAAGTCTTGTTCCTCACCTCTGGCTTGCCTTTATTGGCCGGCTAGAGTGAACACTGACGAGGAACAGAGCTCCCACCTCATTCTTGCCTTTATTGGCTGGCTTGAGTGGAGATTCGCAAGAGCGGACATGCTCGGAGGAAGGAAGTATTCCAGTAAGATGCTGGTAGGGATCTTGACCGTACTTCCGGGATTGTCCTGATAGCCGTGGAATACCTCTCCACTCCTCATAAGCACCTCAGGACATGTTGCCCCCTTGTCGCTACGACACTTTGTGCTAGCGACCGTTTTTGGGGGCCCATTGTTGAGTGTGCAAGTCACCCCCTGCCATCTTATCCGTGTACATATAAAACATTGATTAGGCAGGGGCCATAGTCCTTCCATAGTTCCAGGTCACCAGTCATCTTAAGCCACCCAAACCCATAACCCAATACGTTTTGTTTCCATGTTCTGAAATAGCCTTGCACCAACCGGGGATTGTCCTTGGGTGCACTTGCATAGTGCATACAGGGATAATCGTCGGTTGGTGCCTCATTCCATTTAACATTGTTCAAGGGGCCTCTGCGAGTTGGCTTCGGCCCCTCGTACGCCTTCCAAAAGACCGGGACCCTAAGGTCCCGAGATATTTAAATATAAATAATAATAATATTTATTTATTCATGAATATGAGACAACCGTACAGAGTAACTTAATAATAGCACAGATTACATATACTATAATAGGCACAGGATGAACCAAAAATCGTTTAAAGTTATTTTGTCAATAAAATTTTGGCAGGTCAACAGATGGAGAATGTGAAATGGTAGATTGTAAAAAAAAAAGAATGGATTGGTTGTCTTTGGACTGATTCATTGATAACTAAGTGTAATGTGTATAATGCATAGCTACACATTATTACTCACCTAATTGACAGCCATTGCTTGTTTGGGAACATAAAATAAACAACCTATTCAAAATTAAAATACTTTAATCAAACTTCAATGGACCTAATAAAATTGTAAAAATAAAGTGACGTAACCATCACGAGCAAAGATTTATTTATAACTATGAATTATATATTATTTACGAAGATGACAGCGGTTGGATATAACTATATATTGACAAGGAGCAACACAAGCGATAGCCTTATCGCCGAAGTTAGTGTGATACCAGCAAATTTTCTTTGAAGAACTGCTCATGATCGAGTTCCCGCTGGAGGTATTTAATGATTTTTTTTGGACTTTCTGTATATTTTCCTGGATCGACGACTGCTGCTCGTCATCCCCGTCATACTCATGTTTGCTCATATATTTCTCAAGCTCCTTTGACAAGTTTATCATACGACGCATCATCATTTCACACCACTCTTTGTGTGATAACTCTTCTTCGACTTTAGGTTGAGTTGAGGTGGTGCTTTGTGGGGTTGGAGACACAAGTACTATTGCCCTGTCTGCTATTTCACATAATCTATCCATGTTCCCATAATTTCCTAAACTTACTAAGTGGCGCACTTTCTCCGGCAAGTTATTTAGCCATAAATTCAAAATTTCTTCATTGGAAACACGCTGACCGGCTATGTCTTTGAGCTTGCATAGATATGCCGAAGGGGTCTCGTTGCCAAACTCCACTTCCATCAGTTTTTTTGTTACCGTGCGCTTGATGAACTCGTGCTTAATATAATTGTATTTGTCATTTGTCGGTGGGTTCAGCATAATGTCTTCAACTATTCTCAGGGATTCGGATGGAATATAAATCAAAATGTAATAATACTTTTCTGAATCTTCAAATGCTCCGTTCAGAGCAAACGCTGCTTCCATTTGAGTGAACCAAATTGACAGATTTTCGATTGAAAAGGATGGAAACGGTGCGTAATCCATATTATTTTAATGTAAATGCAGAGAAATAACAGAGTTTTAAATCACTATCAAGCTTTTTATGCTCTAATCGATGACACTTTGCAACTGAGAATTTCGGTTAAAAGTATGTAATGCAGAACTTATAACACGGTATTTTGAATGATTATATTATATTCTACCCTACAAGCAAAAATATTCTCCAATCGGTTGGCCATAGTTAATGATCAAAGAAAAAATTTACTATCAACATTATGGGTATAACCACAAATTCTCGATTTTCATAACTGCGCTTGGGGCTGTTAAAATCAGTTGTTAGTGAATTCACCGGTTTACCCGCACGATTACCTTCTCAGTGTCCCGACGCGCGAACCCTCGTAATACGGTCTACACAACTTGCTTTTACGGTTTAGCTTTTATACGAACCATAACATGGAACGCTTGCTTTTGTTTAGTACCCACAGTTTTGAAAGGACCTGACTCACATGTGGCTCTACACACTGATGATGTAGTTGGGGTAACATAGGTAACGAGGAGAAATCAGATAAATAACAACATCTAAAAATAGGGGGGGGGGATACAAAGATAACGGACACAATGTGACTCTTGACGGTGAGGCGTTACCAGGGTAACACAGAACACAAGAATTCATCGTCATAAGACTCTACTGTGTGGTACAACCCGTGTGTACGAAATGTAAGATTTCAGTTCCTGAGTACCAGTGTAACATATTTGCAAGAAGCAATCCACAGAACTTTTTTAATTTCCGCGCAAATAATAATTATGTCGTCACCATTAGTCGTCACCACAGAGCATGTAACTTTGTCGTCACCTAGTCGTCACCATGAATAAATAGATTACGAAACGAACACCCTGCGCCCGCCACCGCGCCGGCCGCCACGCCGCGCGCCGCCGCGCTGCCGCCGCTGCGCACCGCCGGCGCCGCGCCGCAGCGCCGCCGTTCCTCGACACGTAATGCGGCTCTTCAGTTATGGAATACCAGGGTAGCATAGTTTATAAGGAGCTTTCAACAGAACATTCCACTGCTTTTATTTTCACGCGCCATTCCGTGCGTACATTTTTAGTGGACAACCGTGTGTCCACTCGATACGGTAATATGGCTCTTGGCAGTGAAGAGATACCAGGGTTACATATCTCTAAGGACGCAATGTTGGAAATTGCGCTAGATATAAAATCTAGGTGACGCTGCGCTGTTCGCATCGTTGTACAATAAATAATCTTCACGAGTGAAACTAGATGTCGCTGTTCCCAAAAATGACATACTAGGAGTGCACGAAATTTAAAGGTAGTGCGAAGTTAGAATAATATCCCTATTCATCAATAGATGGCGTACTTGTACCACGAGTGAAAGATTGACAAGACTTGTGATTGCGAAATTTCGTCGAAACCGTTGCGTTGGCGTTGACCCCTTTTTGGTCACCAATGAATAATAATGACCTTTATTTACATCATAATTATCAACAGAATCTACTGAAGACCTTTATGATATTTATGATACCTAATCCAAAATCCTAATAAGTATCGTAAATGCTGTTAATATGCTGTCTTTTAAAATTATCATAGGTACATTTAAATTAAAACATGCAATTAATCCAATAGTTGTGGTAGGTATATTCCTACTTTTAAGTCCTATACAGGGTGGTATCGACGCGAAAACTTTAACCATGGATTCAGTACATGATTTTGAATACCCGTGCGTTGAAAATACCAGTATACCGGTCTCCGATCGGAGGTTCTATTCTTACATGATACTTCTTCATCCTTATATGTTACCGTTACTTATTTATGTTGAGACGGTAGGCACCTCAGAGCAAATTTTTTAATTTTTTTTGGTCTGCTGTAGGCACCTAATAATTTCCAATGAATAAATTATTTTATTTTATTCTGCTGCATCCGGTTAGACTGGAAACCGACCCCAACATAGTTGGGAAAAGGCCAGGCAGATTGATTGACATAATTTTATCTTATGACAGCGGTAATTGACCGACAGATGGCAGGACCTGTACAACCGTTTCATAAGGTAAAAAAATGTTCCACGGGCTGCCTCTGATCAGTGACGTTCAATTTGCAATTTTTATTGCTGTTTCTACTTTTTGAAGAAGCCCGAAGTTTTTAGAATTCACTTCAAACTTGTTATACTCTATCCATTACTACCTAATAGATAAAATGCAGACTGGATAGGTGATGTCTATCTCCAACTGTACCATTTAAATTGCCGATGTGTACTCCTCAAAATGTCATTAATGGAAACAAATTTAAAATAGGGAAAGATGGGAATTTCATGTGAAGTAGACGCACCGACTGAAGGATAAAATTAAAACCTATAGCTCAAGAGGTACCTATGTAGGTAGGTATATGTCAAAGCAAAGTATTATTGTCAATAGCTGTGATCTCCATTAGTCAAGCGTGTGATTAATATTTCATGTCGAGCTCGAGACATTTTTATTTTATTTATTTATATTTAGGATAGTTAACTGATTCAGGCGTGACCTTGCGGAAATCCATTATAAAATACAATATCAAAACGCGCTGCTCTCTGCGTTCAGCGCTCGGTGTGGCAACATGCCGTGTTCGGGTTCGCGACAAGTCAATCATCATCCTGAGGATGCCTCGTTGAGAGGTTGAAACACGTGTCGATTTCTTTCAGGGGATTTTTATGGCTCTTTAGAAATAGCTAAGTAGAACAGGTTACTAAATATATCCACGTCTATTGTATTTTATTCATATTTTATTAACAAGTAAAAAATGGACTCAATATTTTAGTAACAATTTAATAACTAAATAAATTTATCCTACACACTTAACCTAACACTGCCCTATAGTTATGAGAATCCCTGCTACAAGCTCAACACCGATGTGGAAAGCTTGCAGAAGCGATTCACACACAAGCGGTCCAGTCTGCTCGCGACACACTGCAGTATAATGATGGGGCTGGCCCGCACCCGGCGCACCAGGAAGGCGTATCTTTTTCGCATCGTAGCGTAGAAGCAATCGTCACGAGCATCAGCAAAAATACTGACCAATCCATGAAGTTAAAGCATATTCTTTACAGATGGTCACCAATCTCCTAAGACCACAAACCGAGGCGATCAGCAGCACAATATCATCGGCGTAACTGATGCTCTCTGCTGAGCACCTCGATCACCCCATTAACATACAGATCACCCTTACCTAAAAAGTGTTTCAAAATGTAGGTAAGTAGGTATAATCCAGTGTGTTCTCAAACTATTATTTCTAAATAAACTACATACCTCGGTTACCCTAATCTATGATAATTGAAATTTGACTGTTGTAGTTGTATTTCTTGTAAAAAGTTTTTTTTTTTCACTTTGTGGTGGGTTGGTTTGTAATTTATCTAAGTTATAATAGCCTAATGTCAACTGCTCATCAAAAATACCCAAATTGCTATAGATCTGATATTTGAAGAGTTCCCTCGATTTCTCCAAGATCCAATCATCAGATCGTGACCAAATGACAATGCAATGAGACCAACTTGAAAGTAGGTATACCCTTTCAAATATAAAATAATAAAAATTTTCAAATCGGTCCAGCCGTCTTCGAGTAATCGGGGAAAAAAAATATCCCGACGAACTGAGAACCTCCTACTTTATTTGAAGACGGTTAAAAATATCATGTGTGTGATGAAACTGAGGAACAATAAAAACAATACAATAACGTGTCATCTTTAAGGCTTGTGCAGACCAGCGCGACACGCGCGCACCGCTCGACGCGCGACGAGCGGTGCCTTTGTGTCGCGTCGCGTGTCGCGCTTGTCTGCACGAGCCTTTACACGTGATCAAAACAAATAATTTTTATAGGTACTCGATAAACAATAGACTATCGCTCCGTGCAAGGGCTTTCGTCTTCTTATTTCGTAGTTAACGATTTGAACTTAAATATTGTTTCATCAGAGAACACCGTTCAATCATTCGCGTGAGCAATTCCTTCATTCAGCTCATTTGCACAGACGAGTCGAGCGGAAAATTATTTCTTTCATATTCCCATTTTTCACGTCTTACTTAAAGTTTTCATGACTGGGGAGTTTGCGATTCGTCTGTTTATTTTTCTTTTCGTCTTCTGGCGATTGACTCATTTTTATTCTGAGTTTTGTTTAGTTTGTTCGGGTTCGTGGAAGCTGTTAGGTATACCTAGCTATTCATTAATTGGGGAAAAAAAAATCATTCTTTTTTGTCAGCATACTAAAACACCAAACTGTTACAAGGGTTAAATATGATCACTCACACTTGTTTCAAAGTAAATATGTGTTCCTTGTGACATGAAGCTTTGATTTATGAACCTTTTTCTCTGAAGTAGGTATTTAATTCATTAAAGACAGTAAAATATATCTGCCTGAACGGAATGTATCTCCTTACAACATAGCGAACCGCATCAACTTATTTAATTTAGTAATAATAAAAACAGAACCGCAACTTTTATTAAGAAAGTACCAGGGCGACAGAAACAGACATGAGGTATGGAAATTACGTCTCCCCGCGGCAACTTGCTTTCACGGTCCACTGGGCTGATCATAATAAAAACTCGCGCCGTCGCCTTCACACAGAAGTTTGACCATAAATTCGTTGGTCGGTGCAGTAATCGCCCGACGCTCGCCGACGGCGAAATTCTTACCGAGCGACCTCAGAAACAAACAAAATTCAAGTTTCATTTCATCGTCCAATGCTGTCTATCTTCCAAACATTATTTAATAATGCCGAAGAAAAAACGCAATGTATTTAGAATTTAACTTACAGCAACGTTTTTTTCAAACTGGCTCAGCATCCCCCACTTTTAATATAATAATAAATATCACCAGAATACACTACTTTTTGCAAAGTTTTTTTTTCCGCTTTTGTTTTCCCCTAGGGTGAGCCAAGACCATTAAAAAGGTTAGGGCGAGCGATATTTTATGCGATTTTAAGTGTGTAACGGTTCTAATGTCCGTTTTATTGCGATGTGAATTATGAAGGCATGGTAACTAGTGCTGTTTATCTTTGAAGAAACCAGGTGGGTAACTTTCTTTATAACCCTACACCACCGCCTGGTCAGGTGATGTAGACTATGTAGAGACACAAGATGTTCTTCACAAAGTCACGAAACAGCTTATCAGGGTTCACTACCAACTGATGGACAGTTCGGCCCAGTCATCACAAGATTCACTATGTGTCCAAATTAGAAAGAAAAATGAGTTTATTGGCATTACAGCAGAGAATTTACACCTTGTTACTATTAAAAACAGAAAACAAAGATAAATTAGGTATCAGAATAAATAATGTACAGACGCCAGCACATCAAGCTACCCGAAACTGTCAAATTTTCCCAATCAACTTTGAACCTTATCCTTCAGCGATAAAGTTGAAAATCTATTAAATAAATTTGACAGATTGTAGTAGCTTGAAGTGCTGGCGTCTGTAGCTAATAAAAGATAGGCTAATATAAAAAATTGCTCACAAAATCAAATATACTATAGTGACATACATGTGTGTGTGTTGTGAATAATGAATAAATACCTACCCAATATCTGTGTCAAAACAACTACTTATAATAATAAATCTATCATCTTTTTTTAATTAATAAGTATAGCAATGATAGTCCGAAGGCCTAAAGAAAGTAAGATTTGAGAAAAGAAGAACTTAATTAAAACAACCTTTTTAAAGAGTCAATAATATGCTCGGACTCCACCAAAGCGGAGACGAGACGAGAGGAGAGGAGATGTGTTTTAAACAACCAATAGAATTTCGTTATTCACACATCTCGTCTCCACTCAGCTTCAGTGGAGACCACTGAGCGGAGATGTATCATATTTGTATGGCGCGATCGAACCGGAGATGTAAGCTGTGCCTCGTCGAGATTAAGCTGAGTGGCGGTACAAAGCGGAGATGTCAGCTGTGACGACAAGAGATGTGAGGGCGTGCAGTGAGCAGTCGCGCAGCTGTTTTCCGCTCTAGCCAGCACACATCTCCGCTCTAGCCAGTACACATCTCCGCTCCAGTCTAGCCAGTACGCAACTCCGCACAGCTTTGGTGGATACACCCTAGCTCAAAAACATCTCTTCTCGCCTCCGCTTCGGACAACTCCTCCGCTTTGGTGCAGTCCGGGCCTCAAAGGAGGATCCGCAAAGACAGCCCGCGAAATCCAAATTTTCTTACGTTATTTTACAATTTGCAAGTCAGTGTCGTATCATGATCAAAATATGATTCGCCACTATAGCAAATATGTATTTACAGAAATAAAATAATTAGAATCATTAATACATCTCTCTAAGTTAGTCTACCTTTGCGGATCCACCTCAAGGGGGCGCCCAATGGTCCACTAGCGCCACTCCTATAAAAGAATATTATCTCGTCACTGAGAAGGAATTATGAAAATGAAAAGCGGCCACATTCCTCTAGCTCGTATTTTGTTGCTTTCTGTCTCAATATTGTCTCAATATGAAACTTTATAAAAGGTATTAGAAAATTCTAGACACACTTACCGAGGGTCCTTACTAGCCGTTATTCATAATTCCTTCTCAGTCACGAGGTAATATTTTTTTATAGGAGTGGCGCTAGTGGACCATTGGGCGCCCTCTTAAGAGAGATAACGCAAGATAATTTTAGAAGACAAGAGAAGTAGGTAAATCAGAAGAAACAATCACTTCTCTACTCTGTTTCATTACTGGCTTCATTAAAAAGATTTACTCAAATAAACTTTCACATCTGTACCTATACCATAAAGGACTAAAATGTGACCAATACGGTAAACTTTTGAATCGCATCGTTTTTCATCCCCGAAAATCTGCTTAATCCATCAGATTAGACATTTGAAACACAAGTGGAGGCCGATACCTCTCATTATCCTCAGCAGCAGCGAGAGGGTTAACTTTGAAGTATCATTGCCATTTATTAATGGTCAAGTTCAACCCACCGCCGCCGCTTCACCCCAAATTAGAACTGATTGCTGTAACTGAATTATTAAATTGATGCCATTTGTTCTCAGATATTTTAATAACGGAGAATTGTTTTTGGTTTCAGACAGTATTAATTATTTGTTTGGGGCGTTTTGTCGGTGTTTATTGAAACCAAATTATAATCGCTATGAAAGAAAGAAAATTCATTTATTGGATTGGTTGGTTGGTTTGGTTGGTTGGTTGGTTGGTTGGTTGGTTTGGTTGGTTTGGTTGGTTGGTTTATTTTATGTTAATTGGTCAAGAAAAGATCAGCAATAAAGGCTTAATAATAATTAATAAATACAATCAAATATCTTGACTTGGCTCACGAGGTTGCCGACATGTGGATTCAGCAATCATTGTGCCGATAGTCGTATCAGCCAATGGCTTGATTGCCAAGAGCCTCGACCAACACCTAAGAAGGCTCTCGTTGGGCAGGGCTTGATTCAGAAAGCGACACGGACTTTTCTGGACACGGCTCGCATTGTTTGGTTGGCTGCTATTTTTTAATATTTATAAATATAACATTTATGTAAATAATAAGAAAATAATAAAATAAGTACCTACCAATAACAAAAACACTCAAATAGCTAAATATTAAATACTTGTTTATGCCAAAAGGGCCTCAGCTCTGCCATTTATGGTCAATCTTAAACATAGGTCAATGATTAAAAAATTGATTTTCCCTATGACAGTAACTGTCATAGGGAAAATCAATGACCTGTTGTAGGAGATGAGTTCAAACATCGAAGAGATTACCTAATTGTTGCTTTATAGTTTTCTGATTTTTTTAGTTGAAGTAAAATTTTCAGTAGTACAGAAGCTGTAATTTAAATTAAACAATGTAGGTATCAATTAATGAGCAAAAGGACCAAGACTCGCCCTAAGTGAAAACATACCAGAGCATTAATTAAAATTTTCTTTATTAATTTTTCCAATGAATCGCGAACGCACAACATTGACACTTATTGCTTTTCCCCGAATTTATCCAAGAAAACCAATTAATCACGTCGCCACTGTCCAATAAATCCCCTTACGGACTTTAATTATTTTCTTATGATTTTAATTTTTGCTCTCCGTACGAACCCTCGGCCAAATCAAGGATTTGTGAACAACTGTCTCCACTCAAATTTTTTGACTCCTGTTGGACTTTTATTAATAAAGGAGGAAGACAATTAATACTACTTAAAATTTGTTTAAGCATTTCCAAACTTAATTAGAAATCTTTTCCTTGTCACGGATAAATAAGTAGGTAGGAAGGACCAGGTGGTCCTTTTTAGTAACAGATTTGTTGGCGTCTCGCTCAAGGTACAAGTTCTTAAAAACAGTTGTCATCTCGAGGTACAAGTTCTTAAAATCCATAGTAATAGGTAGTAGTAGTGCTGGCTAAGTTGATTAGCCTTATGAAGACGGGATTATTAAAACTGTTTAGTTATTTTAATTTTTGAATTGTTTTTGTTTTTATCTTTTTATTACAGACGCTTTTAACGTGTACCTACGTCTTTCTACATTGTTCTCACATGTATAATTTCAACATGAATGATGTAATCAATATTTTGTAACAATATTTTGATTTAACAGTATCCGTAGAGTTTCTTGCCCGTTCTTTTCCATAAGAACCTACTACACGTTGGAATGAGAAACTAGTTTCATCTTTCTGACTGACCGACACCTTAACAATTCAAAAGTACCTGTAATTGGTGTATTTTAAATAAATGCTTTGAGTTTGATATCTTCGTCAATAATTGTGACTGGCTTGGTTGTGATGATATGGCACTGTTTTATAACATCTAGACAAGAATAACAACGGCCGTTGTAGGTTTGTTTCATTAAAACTGCTAAGTGCTGGTTGCTATGAACAGCAATGAGGACTCATACAAAGAAGAGTTATGGTAAAACACATGAAAATAAATATTACTTGGTATCAAAAATTTTAAAGGTTATTTAACAATGCTCATTTTTTAAACATTTCAGACATTATGGGCATTTAACAATCAGGCGGCGAGCGATTATTTCCCGAATTGGTCCCAAAAACCGCGCAATTAAATGCCATTTGTCCACAACAAAGGAGCGGTCCTTTCACCCCCTCTTTTCTTCCAAAATTAGTGATGACTTCAATAAAAATAATTCTTGTCTTTTAGGCAAATTGCATCGCGAAAAGTCCAAAAGCCTTTAATTAAGGGTCGCCCCTCGCCACCCCGTAAACAGCGTCGCGGCCGTCACCTTTTATTTTTGTTAATTCTTGGGGCTCTTTCTTCGCCGCATAAGTTACTTCACCCCTTCCCGCCCGTGATTCTTTACGCCTTTTTGTCACCGTTTGAATTCTTTTGAAGAAACCCTTTCTTCCCATCTGCCACGCCCGTCAATATTAACTCCGGTACGACGAGTTAAACTTTTTAATATCCGTTAAATTTTGTTACACTCAGCGCGAATCCTTTTAAGGAGGTTTAGCGAAAAAAAAGTCTAATTTAAAAGTCGTGTTAGTATTTCTTTTTGTGTAGTTATTTTTTATTTTTGTTCCATTGTGATGTTTGCATTCATGCATACCTACATTGTTTCGAAATTAAAGAACAATATCAACAAAAAGACGTCCCTCCGAACCGCAGATGGCGATTTCTTAAGATTCATTAAATTATTCACGAGGGAAAAAGAAAAAAATTATGCAAATGAGATCGGAATGTTTAAAAAAACTTGTTGGAAAACACGAGAGATCGTGACGGAGGCTGCTGCGGTTGTAGGGACACGAATTTTTAATCCATTTCCCTTAGTCGATTAATATTCAAGGCTCGGCCGGTCTGGTTCATCTCCTTCGCCATTATTGCTTGGACGCCATCTCCTTCGAGTCTTCGGTATACTTTCGCTTTGATTTCGTACAAGCTAATTACTTTCCTTTTGTGAATGATTGCATTCCTGGGAAGGTTTTTGTTTATCGTCTTTGCTGATTATGCAGATATGTCTTCGTTTATTTTTGAAGTGAAAACTTCTTTAGGCGCGTTGGGCATTCTTGAGATGGCACTAAACCGACACCATGTCGACACCTCATTTTCGTAAACGCAATTGTGCTTTTTAGGGTTCCGTAGTAAACAAGGAACCCTTATAGTTTCGTCATGTCCGTCTGTCTGTCTGTCTGTCTGTCTGTCTGTCCGCGGTCTAGCTCCAAGACTGTTAGTACTAGAAAGTTGTAATTTGGCATGAGTATACATATTAATCATGCCGACAAAGTGGTAAAATAAAATTATGAATAATATTTTGTTTAGGCTACCTCCCCTACACGTGAAGCGGGAATGTTTTTATCATTGGAAAGGTCTTTCAAAAACATTGTGAGTGTGTTAAAACCATTTTTGAATTCAGAGATCCGTTTGCGAAATATTAAGCTTTAAAGTGCAAATTTTTGTTGGAGTCAAGTGTGTCCCCCCCCCCTGCCAGCAAAATGATTGGTTTAAGACATGTGAAAAAATTCACGGCAGTAGCTTATATAACGAATTTAAAAGGAAAACTATCACAGCTGAGTAGGCTTTACAAGTTAACTAGTAATAATCGACCAACTTAGATTTGCAGTTGTAAAAACATGTTCTCCCATACATTCCGTATGAAAGATTTTTTTTTCAACTACAAAGTTAAGTTTGTTCTTGGGATAAATTCATCCAACTACGGAACCCTACATTGTGCGTGGTCCGACATGCACTTGGCCGGTTTTTTTTTTATATTACGTTACGGGTCAATGTTCTATGCAAGTATTTTTCTTCCACCAAGGCGATCTTGTTCAAGTTTTCACTTCTGTCGGCACTCCCGGAGTGCCACCACTTTTTTATTTTAAAGGCAACTTCTTGTTGTGCTCCATCAACTTGCTACATATGCATAAATGATTAATCAGTTATAATAATAGTCCAAACATTGGCCCAATAATTGTCAATGTAACCAAACCACAGCTAACCAAAACATTGAGGGATTCGCAAACGCCAATTACACGAACACATAATTCCTGCTTTGCATGTACAGTTGGAGCAATATTGCCTTAATATATTCAATATCCGGGAAGATGATAATTTACCGACTCGGGTAGAATCCATTATGGATGTTTACTTGACCTGCGCTTAGTGCTTACTAAGACAACAGGGGTGACCGCTGCGTACTTATGTGATCCTGGTAGAGTGGGACGATTCAATATGGAGGATCTTGAAATGCTTCTTTGGGATGTAGAAAAAAATGGGGTAATTTGTTTTAAGCACAAGCGAAAATGGCGTAGCAAAGTTATTTACAAAATTTTCATTTACCTAAATATATACCGGAATATATTCACCACCAATAATGATGATTTTGCGAAAAATTCTTTACTTGAAACCATAAAAGTCATACCTAACTTTATTTTTCTATTTTGTGCTGTTCAATGTGTTCCACGCAAAGTTTATTTTTCGAAAGGAAATCATGTGCCAGTAACAAAATAAAAGACGGTAGATAAACAATAAGAAGAGAAACAGAAAGGTGAATATCGAAAAACCGTGAATTTGAATTTGGAATTCAAATCTCGCACGTTGACTTTGACGTCACGCAGGAATGTGCTTGTAAACTGAACAAGAACGAAAAACAAAATAATTTAGAACCAAGTAAGTATTACTCAAGGTGACAAAAGTATTTCTTTGTCAATTGTCTTTTCACCGCTAAGTTTTGTAACTAGTACTGTTCCTCAATACTCAATATCTTTATTGCTTTACCAAAATGTGTACTTAGGTGGTAATTATATAATTTAGATCATTAAGGACCCTGTAGGGCACATCAAAAGGGGAAGTGTTTAACCCTAATAATTTTAGAAAAAAATGTTTTTTTTGTTTAGAAACTTATTCATGTCATTATACTCAAGCATAATATCTTTTTGAGCTGCTAGCCGTCACATAATTATTTATTAGTTTTGTAAAAGAAGTTTCCAATAAAAGTCAAGTCAGAAAAATCATATTCTTGCACGAATAGAGCAATTTTTCTATGATCTCCTGTAATACGTTGATGCAGAAATATGTTTATGGCCTTACATGGAATATTTCGAGAGGAAAATCCGGGATAATCTATAAATATCGCCCTCGACGCCCCGTAGCAAATTCTAAAGTGACAATATTCCGTATTGTATCCGCGATGTGAAAAATGTATGCACACCCCGCGCTTCGCGGCGCGGAGCAGAGACCGTAATATACGAGGCGCGTAGGGAGTTATTAAAATTATAAACAAATAAAATTATTCAGTGTGCACCCCTTACGAAGTTATTCGTGGCCTGAATTCTTCATGTGTGATGTGTATTGCATATGGAAGATCTATGGTTTATTTGCTTTAGGCATACCAATAAATGTTTAGATTTTAAACTGAACGGCTTGAGCTCAGATCAAATAAAACACCAAGACATAGCGCTGTCAATAGTGACGTGAGGCCCGTTTCGTAAACATGTGTGCACTTAGTGAGGTGTAGTTTGATTGTAAATGGTTGTAAGTGTGTGCATGTGAGCGTGTATGCATAGAGTGGTGGTGTAGTTTTGGCATGCTTCACTGTATTGTTCGCGGTGCTGTCTTGGTTTTTATTTGATCTGAGGGCTTGAGTTCATGGCTACTGGGTCTCCGGAAGACAACAATTTTATTGCTAACTCGATAGTTTTTAGCCTTTTCCGAATGAAAACTGCCGATAAACTGTTATGCAGTTTGGCAGACTTTCTGGAATAAATTATTATATAACTGTTCTTCAAACGGCAGCAGCAGTTCCACATCAAATTAAAAAGGAAAACCCAAACAAAACATGTGTTTGTGGAAGCTCATCAGGAACCATCAACAGATAAACACGATGAAAAAATTGCAGTTGAGAAAGATTTCAATATGATTTATCTCGATTTAAATATCAAGAAAAACTTTGGAACATCCATCCATCATTCTAAAATAATCTTTTGACAGCGTACACAAAAAAAAATACAATTTCCGTCTCCGAATCTCGTGTGGAAGTTTTTCATCTATTGGCATATCGGTAACCCCGTTCCCTTTATTTTATATTAAAGCGATAAACATGTCGATTGGTTGAGACACGCGTGGCCGCACTCCCTTCCTATCTTCGGATCTGCGTACATGTTACTGTAAAGGAAAAAGCATTGGTAAAACTTCAGATTTATCTAGATATAGTTTTACATTTCCATTTTGATTTTATACTTTCACGTGACTTTTGTATCAGCAATAAGAAGCTATTGCAAAAACACATTTTTTTTTAGTATGTCATATACATAGTTTGCCTCCTTTCCACTCTAATTATTTTCACCATTTATTATATTCTTCTCATCATTATTTATTTCATCATCATCTTTCATTTTATCAATCCTTAAAGTTCATCTATTTACCACGGATCTTCTAATTATCTATAACCAAAATACAAAGTTACTGTGAAGGAAAAACAGTGGGAAAACTTAAAATGTATCTAGATTTAATTTACCTTATCATTTTGATTTTATACTTTCACGTGACTTTTGTATCAACAATAAGAAGCTACTTCAAAAGCACAACATTTTTGAAGTTAGTCATTTAACTAATTATTTTTGCCATTTCTTATATTCTTCTCATAATTTTTTTCTACATCATCATTTTTAATTTTGTTCTATCTGACTAGCCTTTTTCCAACTATGTTGGGATCGGCGAGGCGTCCAGTCTAAACGGATGCAGCTGAATACCTGTATTTTACAAGGAACGACTGCCTATCTGACCTCCACAACCCAGTAACTGGGTAAGACGATTCCCCTTGGTAAGACTGCTTGTCAAACTTTCGGACTTCTGACGACCCGTATCGACTGTCAAAGATCCACGAATGATAGCCGAGACCAACGGCTTAACTTTCTTTCCGAGGCACGGAGGAGTCTCGGTATGTAAAGATGGTCACCCATCCACGGTCCCCACCCAGCCACGAGCTCCTCATCATTTTAAATTTTATTAATCCTTAAAATTCATCAAAAAAATAGGCTGTCATCATGGGGACCACCGACACAACTGAAAACTTAAAACTGGTATTAGCGCCATCTATATTTTATAGTACGCACTACGGTGCGAGTGTGTTGGTAACGCGAATCCATAAGTTTATCCTCTACCAAAAATCGCTCAACGCGTCTAAAGAAGTTTTCAGTTCAAAAACAATAACAATACAAAATCAAACTTCAATATTTCAAGAAGGACCAATTTCACGATTTCGAGAAGGGTAAATTTTCCCATTGCTATCACCAATATCCGAATTTTCACCGTAACATCAGCAGAATATGCAAGTCATGAGAAAACGCTTATCACGGGATTTGATAGCGGCTCCGATAGACGGGGATGAGTTATGGTGTAACATATTGCCGTGTGATCTGTGACTATTAGTTTTAGAGGTCTGTGGGATGTTTTGGAAATTAAGAAGTGCAGAGTCAGCAATGTAAGTGAGAACTAAAAAATTCAAGTGGATTGACGGATTCTGGTGTTGGTAGTATAGTAATAGTAATTTATTTCCAAAACTTCAGTACACATTACGTCAATGAGGTCTCGACCCCTGAATTAGGACATCCTGTATGACAGGGGTCGAGGTTTCTCCAGTTACATGGATCAACATGAGAAGGCTTAGACTAAATATAATTAAGTGATTTTTGAAAGAATGAAAAGAAAGTTGAAATAAAATGTAAAATAAAAACTTAAAAAAAAATATTTAAGTAATTTAAAAAAAAATTTGTTTTAGAATAAAATGGAGTTAGCATGTGTATGGTGATATGTGTGATGGGTGTGTTGATGTGGGTGTGTGAATGAAGGTTTGTGGATGTGTGTGTGTGTACTCAGAGTCCATCCACTAGGTGAGATTATTGATAAGTTTTCAGTATCATCGTAGCTATAGCTTTCAAGCTAAAGTAAGATTTCCTTTTCTATCAGGAAATTGCTCACGTCTCTAACTAGTTTGACTCTGACTAGGTTTCTAAATAGTCACTGGTAGTAGAGCTATCTTTTAACAACATTAACCCAATTACTCAATTCGACGTATGCGTGTGTAATGTGAATGTGTAATATTTATTATATTGTATATTTATTACGTTTTCTATGTATGCATTTATTGAAACGTGTCTGTGGATTTTATATCTGGAAAAAAAACAATAAATACGAATCTATGATGTTTCTAGGACTTCATAATTTCAGAATAGTAACAGATTGATGTTTATAACAGGAATAATGATCTGGTATACATAAAACGTAATGATGTAGATGTAGTGGGGCTATATTGGAGTCTGTTTTTCGCTACTGCATTCATCCCATATGCTTAGAAACGCCACCGTGTTTCTGTAAACTACGGTTAAACCAATTTAATCCACTGGCACACTACGGCTTGTCAAGTGGGTGGTGTATGTTATATTTATTAATTCCAATATAATTTCATATAATTTTGAGTGTAATAAAAATTTCAATTTAATGTATTTATATAACTCCAAACTAATTTCATCTAATTCCATTTATTTGAATAGTAATAAATTTAATAAAATCTCGTTGATAAATATAATTATTTTACTAGCACTTACTTGATCTCCTATAAAGTCACCGAGTTTGTCATCTACACCTTCCAACACTTTCACAAATACTATTTACAAAAATCACAGCTACACATTCATCTAATACATCCTGGGTTTTTGTTCTTATTATTGCTTTGCATCATAACATTCATTACATAATGCGCCATGTTATAATTATTACGTAACCAGTACATGTTATAATTAGCCAATATGTCAAAACGTCAAGCAAATATTTTTTGACAGCTGCTCTAGCGCACAGATTGTAATAAGTCTGCGGCGCGTGAGTTGCCGACGGCAAGAAATGTTGCCATTTTAAATATTATATTTGTATAAACATTTAGGACTAGTATTGTATTTATTTTATTTTTGATTTGTTATTTCACTATATGCTGCACCGGTTGACGTCATCACGTCAGCGCCGGCTATCGCTGAAAACCAGCGCTGGGGCTCTGTCTCGCATGGGGTCGCAGCTTTATGCTGAGCGATGGCCGTTTTGCGTGGATGTGACGCATATTTTCCCCCAATTTGTTATTTACGTGTTCTTTTTTAATCTTTTTTTGCGTCATGTTTACCGCAAATAAACGAATTTTCTTTCTTTCTTTCTTTCATGTAATAGAAACATTTTCTTGAAATCAAACGACTTTTTCCAATGCCTATCTCCCCATCTTCATTTCCGTAAGTCCAGAAAAGCTTTCACACCTCAAGTGCTGCATCTATATCTACACAATATACCACCATAAATTATGTGTCGATTGACCACTCATCCCCTAGGGTCGGCACTCCACGTGTTGTGCCGTTGCAGATGGACACGCCAACAATGGCGTTAAAAATGAACTCTGCCGTTAACTGTAAGCCCTGATGAATCGCTCCAGTGCACCTTTGAAACGGAAAGTAATCGGTAAATGAGTTATTGGCACGCTTTAGTTTACAATCAATCAGTGATGCATGGGTGCGGTAAAGCTAGTGAATTTAATGATAAGGTAAAAATATTACTTGTGAACCCTAAGTTTATACAGAAAGTGAGCAACGTCGCAAATAGCTGTCAAATATTTCGCATTGGCAATATTACTGTATGGAAATATGAAATATGGCTAACTAGTGAACTAGAATATGATAATGAATTGCAATTATAACACTGAATTTGATGTTGTAACCGTTTTAGTTGTAAAAAAGGCATTTGGAAAGGACGTGTCCAAAAATGGTTTTTTATTATTCAATAATTCTAACCAGGATAAGTTAAATATATTTGAATAGACATCCCAAAAACGAACAAACCTTTCTTATTATCTAGGATAATATAGTGAACACACCCCATAAAATAGTAAACTTGTCAAAATTGACACATGTTACTGTCATCACTGTCAATTGATTGACAGTAATGATAGAACCATGTGTCAATTTATATCTTATTTGTCATAGTTGCCATCAAGAAATAAAATATTTGCACTTTAAATAGTTTATAATTTTTCTCATAAATGGAGGGGTCTAAAAATATTATTTCAGTGGTTCCTAGGTCCATATTTTATCGTTTTTATTTAGATGTAGTTTGATTTTTCTCGGAATAAAAAACCAACGTCCCTACAAAAAGCGGACATCTCCTTTCCAAATACTTTTTTTACATCTTTTTCCAAATTAATTAAAACAAGTAAATTTTTGACAGTTATTTGCGACGTTGCCAACTTTTTGGATAAACGCCTAAAAATCGGCCTTCTTTTTGGGATTCGATAGGATCCAAAAAGAACGCTTTTCAAATCCTATGAGATCATAATAAATCTGGTTCAATACATTACCTACCTACATGTCTACACAATAGAGTATGGGCCAATATTTTTGGAAGGTGTCACACATACAACTTAAATTTAATACTCACAATGAAACAATATACCTTGTTACGAAAGGGTTTTACAGCGCCGTTATTAGCAATAACATAACACGGCGCATCGCTTCGGTATTTTCTTCAATAGCTTTAGGCCCATAAAGCCACCGTGTTGAACAACGATTGTGTGAACAAGCGGCCGCTTGGGAGGCCAAACTTCAGAAATTCCCCGTCGGCTTGTCGCGAGCAGAGTTTTACGGCCAAATTAATATGGCAAATTAATGCGTTTTGCTACCGTATAATTTTCGCGTATGCGAGGGTGTTTCTTGCGACGTCCCGGGCACAAACCGACATATTGCGTCACAAGGGTATCTAAACGCTCGGGATTCGTCTCATTTTTCCATATGGAAATGATGTAACGAGCGGAGCGCAAGACAACAGTGATATGCTAATTAAAGGAAAACACACGAAACGTATTCTGTGTTTATTTTAGGTCGGCGACGAGTTGGAGGAAACGGTGGCTTTTTTAATTGCTGTACAGGATCTGAAATAAAACGCGGAGCTTGCTAAACTTTTTGTTTTTAATTGTGGCATACAATGTTAGCCATAGTACCTACTATGGCTAACATTGTATGCATTCAATCTGTTATTATTGTACAACTGCAAAGCACATGTGTGAGCACTGTGACCATTTACCATTTTTTCTATAAAGCTACCATTTACTGGGTACGTCTTTCATTTTCTTGAATAAGCCCTGGTGGGTGAGAGTATGTCATGCTCACTCAAATATCTCGCTGGTGGTGACGTGTGTGTTGGGTCGTTAAGTTCCCTTCAAAATGGCTGAGCTAAATGGTGCTGATCCATACGTCATGTTCGTGAACGGGCGTCGTCAGTAGGGACTGGTCATCTCTTAGCTGCCACGGCTTATTTTAATTTTTTAATTGTTTTTTTTTTATCTTTTTAATCCCGACGTTTTTAACGTACACGTCTTTTTACATTATTCTCACATGTATAATTTCAACACGAATGATGTAACCAATATTTTGTAACAATATTATGATTTAAAAGAGTGTCCGTGGAGTTTCTTGCTCGTTCTTCTCCATAGGAACCTACCTACTACCCTTTGGAATAGGCAACTAGCTTCATCTTTCTGACTGACCGACCCCTTGACAATTCAAAAGTGCCTGTAAATAGTTTAATTGAAATAAATGCTTTGAGTTTGCGTTTTTAATGTCCTTCAGTATCCCCAAGCCAGTGCTAACTCTTAACCTAACTCCACGTATGTAATCAGACTCCAAACATCTTTCACAATAATAATAAAGATCCATTTAATTAAAGGAAAAGTTCATAAGTTGCAGTTGGAAATACTGGGAGTGTATAACGAAGAAGAGTATGTGAGTTTATGAGTGCGATTTGTCACGGCAATTTAAAACGTGGGCCCTCCTGACTCCTTCGTAATGAGAACACCTTGCAATAATCAACGCGAGACATGTAATAAAAAGGTGACTTTCTTCAGAGTAACGTTCAATTTCGACTTTCTTACGACATTAGAAGACAAAATCGCTGTGAAAGATAAATATCAAGTTGTATAAGGATCAAGTTCTATTACTTGATTAATATAACTCCTGACTAATGTTGTTTGCGCAAACAGGGACTACGTATAGAACATTAGGAACACACGGACGTCGACAATATCGAGAGCAAACAATTAGAGGCAAGTTAGGGAGGTAGGGGGGCGCCGATTAAGTTATACATGCGGGTTAGAGGGTAACCTGACTCAGGAAGATTAAGATTCATCGAAAGGCCCTTACATGGAAACAAACATTGTATTACGGAACCGGTGTCTTGGCAATGTTTGCCGAAGGTAGCGGATGTTAATTTAGTATTCACCCTTGCGTTACGTGCCCAATATTAATATTTTGGTAAAAGCTGTCTGACTCTGAATGTCTCGAAAAGATTCATTTCGTAAGTGGAATGAAGGTGACTTCGGGATTACGTTTTCTTGGGTGAACTAATTTGCGGGAACAAACTAGGGGAGGTGCCGGACGGTCGTTAATGGTCCCGGAACGCCTTTGGGCTGTCCACGGTACTTGACCGGCGTTTGGGGACTCCTCGCACTATTAAAGTGCTAAGAGGGACATTAGTATCCCCCGGGGCCTGTCATGTGAATAATTTAACGTCTTAATTGTGTTTAGTTTTTGTGGGAATCATGCTGATGTCTGTGATGTTGTGGGGACGATAAATGGAAAATGTTGTGTTGTGGATTTTGGGGCCCTGCACAAATAGATTTTCAAAACGTTATTTGGTTTATCTTTTTTTTTTCATTTGTTTTAAGAAATAATTAAGTATTACCATTATAGAAAACTTTTAAACATTTTATAGAAAACAAAAGCTTTTTCTCAAACATGCTTGAAAATGCGAGATAAATCGAAATTGCTGTACTGGACGAATACATGCGAGCGCCCGGCCGGCATTGCTTGTATGAAAATCCATATCTGTCGTGTTTCGTAGCCGAATAAATTACTATGAAAACTCATAACTCGCGTGTTATTTAAAAATGGAACGACATTTTTACTTCATTCAACACATGGCAAACAAGGAGGTAACTAATCACTAAAGATTTTATTTAAATTTCGATTTGGCTTGCAAATAGAGCTGTTTATAGTAAAGAAGAAACAAATGAACATATTGACGCGTGAAAAATCATCATTGTTCGTCATTGATTTTGGAATTTATAATGAATTTATTTAGTTTGAATTTCCGCGCATTATTTGAGAAAAGTACTATACAAGCCTTGGCAACCAGGCATTGATGGACTCACGTATGCATGCTTCGGCTTCGCCTCGCCCCACATGTTCACGATCGTCCATCAATACTCTTATTACAGGCCGCGGCAGTAATGTACTATTTGCATCCTCTGCATTCATCCTTCATCTTCTCGTATTAGTTGCTACAAAAGTAATTGTTTTTACTACGCTTTCCTTCCCAAAAACACCCCTAAAAAACCTACCTAAAGTACGTTGAAATCCTCAAAAACGTAATAACTCAAGGGCAGCCGGTCAGCGATAAGCAAGTTAATCCTAAAGATAAATAGGGCCCGGTCATTGTGTCCAGCGCGGCGGTGAGCGATGCGTTTCTTTTGTCTCCGCCCGCACCACCGCCGCCCTCGCCGAGACAATGTAAGGAAGGACCAGTCAGCAATCGACAGCGGACGAATATTTGGTGTGTAGACTTAAGAATGGCAGATGTGGCGTTATAAATCGTGGAAAATCTGTGCATTGCAAAGTAATAAATTACCTATCTACACTTTAAAATAAGGTCAGATAATTTGTACAGTGTGCTTTTCAGGATTTTTTTTTTGAAACAATTAATTTCGCTTTTCGGATCAAGAAGCTTCACGTGACATGATGACTCGTGTGTTTTTTTTTTTTTTTATACTTAGGTGTATAATGAATGAGTTGCTAGAGTGAAAATAAATATTAAAAACAACTTCCCTTCTATTCGTTCCATTCTCTCTGGGTTACCCAAACGTCTGAATTCTGAATGTCCAGCACATTAACTTCAGACCGCAAGGCGCGGGGTCCGTTTGACAACCGTGGGTGGCTTTATTTTAAATCACCACCTATTATGTCTAAGAAACTATCCCCTTAGTGCCATGACACTAATTTATTTTATAGAAAATTTAAGAAAGATTATATTTTGTACTACGTTTGTAAATATTATCAAAAAAGGTTTTTGTTTGGATTTTTTTGTTTAAACTTGACTTTTTCTTGACCTTCAGATTAAACTGATTAGAGAAGAAACTTGGATTTGACTCTAAATTTTTGAAAATACTTTTATATATCCATCCTATTCTATTCTTTATATATTTATAAAAATGAATCCCTATTTCCCTGGGTCACGGCATCACGCGTGAACGGCTGGACCAATTTCGCTAATTCTTTTTTTTTTGTGTTTGTTATTGTCAGGAAAATGTTCTTATGGAAGAAAAAATTAAAAAACTAGCGCGGAAAATTTGAAAATTTAAGAAAACTAAACGACCATATTAACTTTTCTAATGTAACCTTAGCGCTTTTGACATAACTGTCAGTCGTTTGACAGTTGGCACGAATTTATAGATAAGATAGGACAACGTCAGTCGCGTCAGCTAGTTTTTATTAAAAAAATATACTAATACCTATACAACAAAATTAACTGAAATGTAGCAAAGTTTACTCAATAAAATCCGTACCGCAAACACAAACACAATTACGTATGATAATATCAACATAGAAGAAAACTTGTTCGTAACACCATGAAAATCCCCTGTTTTATTTCTTGGGCAGTTTCCAACGATATCGGTAAATCTACCAGGCAAACAGGAGTATAGCAGAGATTTGCGAACACCGCACGAGAACATCGGATAAATTGACCGGTAATAATAAAATGTAAGGGGTAAGAATGTAGATGGCTATTTAGATAATTGTTAGCAGCGTCCGCAGTACCCAGTAGGCAGTGTATCGGAAAACTGGGTAGATAGTGGGCGATTTTATTGCCACCCCGAGGTGGTCATTTATGGGAAAACTATCAACGGAACAGAAACGGAATTGATGACAACGCATTTCGTTGTTTCTGTCCCGATGTGAGAAAATGATGGGCGTCTGACAGTTGATTTATTGGAATGAGTTTCATTTACTGCTGACTGCTTCTAGAGATATTTTGTCTTATTCTTTTAATTTTGTCTTACCCGCTGCTGTGGGTCTTGATTATATAACATATAGTACCTGGAACACCGAGCTCTGCTCTGGTGAAAATAGGGAATGCTCATTTAATAGTTTATAAAAGTACATACTAATTCCATGTTGCCATGATAGTAGGTACTTACTAATTCTATGCTGCCATGTTATTATTCTAAGGTAGCCATCTTGTTCTAAGCTTTGGACGACCGAGCTCTGCTCGGGTGAAAATACGAAGAAAACGAATTTTCCCAGATATGAGACCTAGATTTTTCGCCCCTTAAACCCCTATATTGAAACTTTCATTGAAATTGTTAGAGCCATTTTCGAGAACGTGATTACAAATGTATACATATACAAATATTGCTCGTTTAATAGTATGGGATATACTTACTAATTTCATATTCTTTTGTTTTGAAAACAAACAAACAAAAAGTCAATATCCGCGGACTCTTTTCTGATTATCCATCGCTACCTAGAATGCAAATAGTTCCTTTGCCGTAATGTTGGCTCCACTGTTAAACTTTAACATCGGACCAATTACGTAGCGCCATAGCGTACTCATGTTTGTCCTACAACAGTGCAGCCATAGGAACTATTTGATGAAACGCACTATAACAGTAATTCCTTCTCATTTTAAAATCCAAAAATGCACAAACAAAAGGTCATCCCAACAAAATTCAATAGAACGCATTGTCGATTTGTTTACACATGTATTCACCCCCTAAGTTCAAGCCGTTCAATATAAAAGGCGGGGGAGGCGCGCTAAGCCGAATATTATGAGTCGATGGCCCTAGCAGGTGCCGCTACACATTCAAGTTGCAAATCCGACGTTGTTAGAACCAGCCATGTCAGTCACGTCTTGAACGACGGAAACTTGCCAAACTATGCCTGACTTTACTGAATTTGTATTTGGAACAAGCAGTAAAAGTGTTCTTTGGATTGTGTAGCAAGAATACTTAGTTAAATCCTGTGATTGTGTCTCATAGAGTAGCTGACTTTGAGTTTTTATTCGTTCCGGCCAAAAAGAATTAAGATAGAATTTAATAAAAAAAAGCAGTGGCACTCCGGGAGTGCCAACAGAAGTGAAAACATTAACAATTTTACTGTGCAGGAAATACTTTTAATGAGGTGTCGGTAACGGGGTCGCGAGTTCAATTGTTTTTCCCACCTAAAGAAGCTTTCACTCAAAAAAATAAAAATAGGCAACAAAAAAAAAACCAGCAACGCTACAACAACACAACAACGACAATGCAACTGCAATGCTGCTGCTCGGTTGCAACAATGTAACTTTAAATGTCTTTGGTTACAGCAGACGTTGGTCTCTTTTCGAATTAAAAGATTTGTTGTTGATGAAGTTGTATTACGAACTTTTAACAGCTGATAGCTCAACAACTCGAAATGTATTACCTAAAAAAGAAGATATGCAACGACGAGTTATTTGGGATAAATGTCGTAAGAGGATAGTAATGACTACATAAGTACCGACAATAGGCCTGTGTACAAAAAAAGTTTTTTTTTTCCGTCTTGTAGATGATAAAAAAAATATTAAACAAGTATTTTTTTCTTTTTTGACGTAATTAAAAGATGACGGCCATAGTATAAAGAGAGGTAGTAACCTATCTTCATAGAAACGCACCGCGCGCGGCTTGTATGTGTGGGGCCATAGTATCTATGCGTCGCCGCACGCAGACTTAACAAAATCTCGGCTGGTTTCTCACGAGAAACGGGTCGAGATTTTGTTAAGTGTGCGTGCGGCGACGCATAGCTACAAGCCGCGCACACATTCAAGCCGCGCGCGGTGCGTTTCTATGAAGATAGCTTACTACCTCTCTTTATACTATGTTACGGCGATACATTGAGTTAAAATGTGGCATGACGTCACGCCTTGCTTGATTTAATAGTGCGTTGAGACGTAGCGAGCCTCCACTCCCCAACTTTAATGCGTGTTTTCTAAGTTATTTTTGATTAATATGATAAAGGAAAAATACGTGTCTAATATTTTTTTTATTATCTGAAAGACGGACTAAATACTTTTTTTTTTTTACGTAGGCCACTACCCTATTTCTCAACTCCAAGTTGTCTCAAGATTTCATCCAATATAACTGTTTCATCACCGTATTTTAATCAAATAACCAAATTATTGAATCCCTCCACTGTTCATTCACATAGATAAGCTAAACAATGACGTTTTACCTTTTATCAGAGGCTGTGTTTGTTGATCTGATTACAAACGGACTCCTCAGACCGGTAGCCAGTTGACCGTCATAATTCGGGGACCAGAATGCGTTCATTGGCGCATGAAATATTCGCCGGTGGACACAGGCGGCGTGGAAAGCGCAAACGGGGAATATCGCACGCCATTACACATCTCACCTGACGTTCTAACGCTCCAAATTCCTGAAAAATAAACAAACAGTTTAACCTTCTGAGTGTTTTTGTGTGAATGTCTGATATTTGATTGTGTGGTTTTATTTTTGTAGCGAGATTCAGCTGTACTTTTCAACAGTAAATTGGTTTTACCTATAAGATACGTGGCCGTAAGTAAATATAGGACATCGAGCTTTAGAGAGTGTTCTTGATTTTATAGTATCGTCTCTGGACACTCATATTTGTGTCTTTCTAAAACTCGATGTGTCATAATAGGGATGATACCTGGGTAAAAAAAAAAAAATCTAATTAGTCTGTCAGTCAGATAATAATAAAATATTAGACACGTATTTCTTTTTAATCATATTAATAAAAAAATACTTAGATAAAACGTATTAAATTTGGGGAGTGGGGGTCGTTACGTCACAAGTAGGTAAGTATAAAATGTACATACTCGTGACGTCATGGCACATTTTAACTCAATGTATCGCCGTTATCTTTTGATTACGTAAAACAAGAAAAAATACGTGTCCAATATTTTTTAATAATCTATCTGACGGACTAAAAAGATATTCTTAGTCATCCCTATTATTAGAATAGCAGAATATAATCGCCTATAATGTTCCCACTGCTGGAACACAGGCCTCCTCTCGGTGAGAGGAAGTGGGCTGTAATCTACCACGCGGGCCCAGTGCGGGTTGGTAGAGGTCACATGGCTTCGAATTTTTGGTTCTAGGACATTCCGGTCACCTCACGATATTTTCCTTCACCGTTTTGAGAGCAGTGGTGATGGAATTATTAAAACAAAGTAAACCGCCTGCCTCGGTTCGAACCCACAACAAAATTCACTAATCGAAATTGAGTCCAAAGTCCAATTCAACTAGAAAGAAAAATAAGATTATTTGTCACAGAAACACGTGCATAAGAGAAGAGAACAATAAAATAAAACAATAGATTTAAATATAATCACGAGTACAAAACAGAAATATGAGGCAGCTGCTGGCACGTCATGACTGTGACAAGAAGGCTTCCACTCAGCATGATGCTGTGCTATGGGGACCCACAGCACAGCGCTAATTTTCAGTGCTCACCCGAAAAAGTCGTACGGAAACCAAGTTAGGTTTAATGAATTAAGTATAAATAGAAAACAAAAAAAAATAGTACTTCGAATGTAATGCTACTTTACAATATGAATAAATATGATTAAATAACATAGAAAATTATCAGCAGGAAACACCGTGCGTGCATTAAAAAAAAATACGCAATTTTTTGACAACTGATCTAGACATTCACTTGTATGTAATCTAGTATCGATAACAATAAATCCTGAATTGTGCAGCAAATGGTCTCCGAGAAGAAAGTTTTGCACTCTCAAATAAGAGTTAGGCGTATTCGCAACAAACATTTGAGAAATTATGCCGCGTACGTGCTCCCATGTCCCATAAAAGAGCACCGGGACTTATTTCATATAGTTACGGGCCCATAAAGCATAAAAGGCATTCAAATGTGATGTTATTTTGCCGCCAACACGGGGTAATTTATTTTGGTGCGATTCATAATTTTCTTTTATTCACTTTATGTTGATTTTCCTTGGAGTGTGAGTACTCGGTAACGATAATATTATTTCAACAGCCCCATGCATCACGGTGGGCGTGGGGCCCACGCCGATGGTTTATTTCTTTGTTAAGTTTGTTATTATTACTCGTGAGTGTTTTGTTTTGTATTGTGTTGTGTGTATAATTAATAAATTGGCTGTCATATTTAATGGCTTAAGTTGTCTTGTAATTTTTGAAAATATCTTGTTCACATTTCCTACTACCCTACCTATTTTGAAAATAAATACCAAGAAAATAAATGTACTGTCAAAATTTAATAAGAGATGGCAGCATTTTCACAATCCTACTAAACGATATAATTTTGTGAGCTTAAAATTCCCTACTTCAATTTCTTCAACAATCTTTTCTAAATAGATACTAAACACAGTTCACACAAACCGCCTGCCACTTAAGAGGCGCGGAATAAATTTCCAATAATTACATTATCGAGCAAAAAAAGTATAAGCGCCACCTCACCTCCGGCAAATTTTTCTCCGGCCTACCTCGGAAGCCCATAATTCCTAATGACATGCAATAACCGTACCCCCAATTTTCGACATAAACCCGCCATAACAATATCGACATCAGCGAAATTTTTCCGCCGGTATTTTTTATTTGAGAATAAGTAACACTTTTCGGTGTAATCAAAATTTTGCGAGAACCCCATGTTCCGTCGCAGAGTGTTTATCGGGCACTCAATTTGATTTTTACCACCGCACTGATTCCTCCACCATTGAGAAATGCTAAAACGTACGTAAGGAATGCCAATGAGGTGGCGATATCTGATTTATTGTGGATACGATTTTGAAAATATTAGCCCCTTTCTACCAAATTGGATGGCATTAATAATAATTTTCTGGATACAGACGATTTTGAACCACATTCTTCATAATATTGTATTGCCAATCAGTGAAAGAGTGCTCTTTTCCTGACTAACTTTTCACCATTTGCTTAAGATGATAATGAGGATAACCAACACTGTATTTTAATCTCACCGAATTTATCAGCTCTAGATAAACTTTACACCAAAAAAAACATACCACCATAAAAAGTCTAAGCGCCATTCCCACTTTATGACCAACGGTCAATGGAAATAAAAATATTCGAATACAAACCGCAATCCCTATCCCGGGAGTGTTCCGAAGAATATATCCGCAAAAATCCGACAAATTTGATGCTCATCTAAATAACCGTGCTCGGTGACCACGCTTCTGGAAACATCGTATATTTAAATTCAGTACGGTCCAGTGCGATGTGATGTTTCAATTGTCACCGTCTATACCTTCCTAATCCAGTTATTGGATAAGGGTGCGACGTTTTTGTCTATTTTTGATTTTACATTATATTCTGGTCGTGTATTGAGCTATAGAAATATTCAAATTCCAATGTTTATTTAGTTAACAAACGTGGGGTTCCTATAGGAAAACATAGCCTCTCTTCGGTCCAATAGCGTGATTAGAAGATCCTCCGAACAAACCACGGTTGACATTTAAAACAAGAGCACAATAGCGAAAATTTAGCTAGTTTGTTGTGCGTGCTGTTATCAGCTTCATCAATTAGCATAAGTACAGCCACGACGAAACAACACAACACATACACACAGAGTAAATAACTAAGCGTGCCAAGTGCGAACCACGTGTGAGTCGTTTACGCCTAAGTGCACATGTCCGCCAGTGTACCGAATGTTCCGATAAGAAGTAGCTCGATTACACTTCAGGTCACGTTTTCGGGAACGCCGCCTCTCGCGTTTATGACTAATGATAGGCTCACATGCCGCACCTCATACTCCGCTTTATATTCAAATGACGCTTCCTGACCCTGATTAATGCTGTTTTCTTTGCAAACATTTGTTAACGTCTTTAAATTGAGACGAGCGTCATGTGCTGTCACGTATTTTGAGTTTTTGATGCTTCGAATATTAGAACGATAGAATATATATGGGTATTTTTCGCAAATTTTTCCTTGTTGCTCTTTCAATTTTTGTTTTAAAAACTTTATCTTCTCCATCGAAAATAAACAAAATATTGAACTCGGGAATAACTGAAAAGTAACAACCGAATGTTATCGTAAAACAGAAGTAAATTCTATAACGCGAAATATCTTCAGTATCAAAATAGATATGAATAATATAACAAGTTTGATTGAATTAAGTGAATCGCTCCGTTTTAAACAAATATTTGCTCGGTTCTCATTTGTAAGACGTCTGGGTAGCTCGCCTTAGACAAATTAATAACAAGATAAAGAAACTCGACGGGTCTTAATTCATTAATTAACCTAATTGTATTTGCCGTTGCGCCCATTATTATTGTTTGTGCGAATTTGTACAGTGCAACCACAAACAGTGTAACAAAAGTGTTAAAGTTACGCCACGATACGCGGCTGAACATGATAGAACATTCCTGTATTTAATATCTTGCATGCCGTTGCATGCAAGATATTAACTGCTGTTACCCGCGACTTCGTCTGCGAACCAGGCTGAAAAGTAGCCTATGTTCTTTTCCAGGTCATGGTGCTACCCATGTGCCAAATTTCATCCAAATCCGTTCAGCCGTTTTAGCGTGAAAGCGTAACAAACAAACAAACTCACTTCCGCATTTATAATATTAGTTAGGATTTTGATAATACATAATCAGCTGTTCCATACATTTTGAACGCATAGGTATTATTACACTTTTCTACGTACGCAAAATACGCGCTTTGACGTGGAGTTACCACCCGTTACGTTATACCAGCCCGTATTACCTATTACCTACACTTTTCTATAAAACAGCAGATTTAAAAAAAATAACCGACGAAAATTTTCGACGCAGAGGGCTTCAAAATCATGTACTAAATCCATGGTAACAGTTTTCGCGTCGATGTCCCTGCCACCCTGTATACCTGCTTAGTAAGCAATTGTCAGTTTACAGCTAATGCGAGTAAGAAGAGTTTAAAAACAGAAATAAAAATAAAGTTGTTCTGCTGCTTTGCGCTACTCTGTGGCGTATCATGTGGCCGCCAAGAGATTTGCCTGATTGCCATAGAAAGGGGTCGAATCAAAAAGTTTTTGCAAGAAAAATTTGCTCAATTTAAAGAAAAGGAATAAGCGCCGGATACCAGGCGGCGCTTGAGTTTTGAAAGATTTTTCACTTTCAACGTTAATTGCTACCGAAAGTAAAATAAATCTTTGCTTCTCTTGAGGCTTGTTTTGCGCCCAAGCCTTGAGCTAATCAATTAATTAAACTGTTGATATTTTACGGAGAAAAATATTGGCTTTTTTTTAAACTTTTTCCCTGGGTTTTTCTTATATATTTCAGGTGGATACATCGAACCATAAAGTGTAGGTGGGGAACGAGATTGCTTTTCTGATTATAATGTAGTTCCGAAGTTTGTAAATAAAATAGATACAAATACAAAATATCTTTCCCCGTGTGCCCCATTCGATACGCGATCGTAACATTTTATCATAGGTGTAATAGAAATATCAAGCGACAGTAAAAAAGTTCGGTTTCACTCTGAACTGTTATTTGCAAAGTTTTTCTTTACGTTTATTGTTTGTTTTGATGCATGTCGCTCATAAAAGGATTCAATTATAATTTGGAAGTGATACATGGGTGTATTACAGTGTTTTATTGATAAATAAGGTTGGGAGTGCTTCTGCTGACGCCGCCGGCTCCCGAATTGACTGCCGGCACCGGTTGCTGAATTGGCTGCCGGCGCTGAGTTTGAAAAAAATAGCGAAAAACGGGGTTGGCAATTTGGCATATTGGATTAGATAGGCGGGGTAGGCATAGTTAAAAAGATATGTAATAAAGCATTACTTTTTTCAGTATTATATTTCCATAATCAGTTATTTCCATATTCCAGTAATCAAGTACTAAGTAGGTACCCGGAACCGAACTAGTTAGATTAGGTTAAATATTTTTACTCGCAAAAAAGGTTAGGTTAGGTTAGGTTAAAACTATGACCCCCTACGCACGAGCCGAACGAGTGAAACGAGCGGTGCCGTGGCAGCGGCCGGCGAGTGCCAAAAACGACTAAAATACGAGTATATAGAAAAAAATACTTTATTTAGGGTTAGTTAGTTGGAGTTCTGAATACTGGAAAGGTTTCTATAAACGCCGCGCTGCCGTTGTCCATTATTGAAGCCGGCGGTGCCGGCCACAGAGTATGTAATGTGCCGGCAGCCGATGTTTTTAATCTCGGGTTCCAGCAGTAATATCATGTCGGTTCCCAATAGCGTTATTTTTGGGAGCCGGCGCCGGCAGCGGAGGCACTCCCAATATTATTTCTAGCTACCTTGCAAGAAGCATTGCGGCGCCGTACCGCAAAGATTATGCCGCATTGGCGGTCACACGGATGTTGCGGCGCCGTAACGTAGTTACGCCGCAGAGGCACCGCACCACAAAGTTTTCGCCACATTGGCGGTGACACGGTGAGACTGAGCGGTGCCGCTCCGACCTTGCAATGCATACTCCCTCCCCGCCTCGTCTCGCGGGTTGCAAATCCGATGTACGTGCGATGTGACGTCGCAACGCACCGTGTGGCATACCATGGATATTTATATGCACGACGCCGCAGCGACACCATTCCGGCGCCGCGCCGCATCGCATCGTGTACATCGGCCCTAAGTGTGTAACAAAAATCGAACGTATGGAACGGAAATATCTTGATGAAAATGCAGACCTGGTAAACAAGACGAGATAGTTTTAAAAAATGAAAAATAAAACAGTGAGTATTTTGAAAGACTTGAACCTTCTACGAAACTAGTTCCTTCAACAACATTTTCATAAGAAAATAAGTTGACTCTAAGTTTTACATAAAGCAGACTTTCTCTCCAAAGAAAATATTAACTTGGGACGTCGGGCAGGTACCTGCTGTCCCCTCTAAGTAGCACAGTTGGAAAAGATCAACATGTTGGCAACACTTCACGGACACTCAATTTAAAAAGTTTTCTCACTCTTTGTTTTGTCCTGAACAAACTCAATTAAGTGCCCTTTGCCTTTGAAATATTTAATTTTATGTGTGCACGTTCTTTCAGGCTATTTTAACAGCACTTTTTAGTTTAACCTAATTGAAAGTTTGGCTTGTGTATTTTGGCTTTATTTGGACACACGTTAATTTATTATCAAAGATTATCTAACTAAAGGGGTATTTTAATCAACGTAGACAAGTACCAGGCAATCAGAGCCGAGTGAAAGTGGGTGTTCCGGAATTAGAATTGAATGTAAATGTGCGGGCTTTATCGGGGATTATAGTGTTCGTGTCTGCAAGTGGGAGATAGTTGAGACCCGAAGCTAGCCCGTCCGCAGCTTCGTATTAATACATGTTAGAAACCAACAGGGTAACATGAACTTCCTTGCCCCTCCCTTCACCTGTTAGACTAAACGTTTGAAGAGCGTTAGGTGAGGTCTTCGCAGGTCATTGAAAAATGGTCGGTTTCCACAGCCGCGAGGCACCCGTATACTGAAAGTCCTCTAACAAATTTTACGGTGTGCTAATCCGCCCTTTTCGCTACATGTGGCCGAGGCAACCCTAACATGTCTTGTACCTACCTCACAGTTACCAGTTATGAGGTTATTATCCGCATATAAATCTAGGTTATGTGGGGTAGCTTAAGTTGGTTTGGGAATACTATTAATTTTGAGATAGGTACGCCTTATTAATGTGTCTGCTCCCAAATGTAGCCTAATACTTATGTACCTATAAGTATAGTTCCTTCGATCACTATTATACCAATTGGTGTTAGGTACTTTTTAAACAAAAGGGGTGTCACAACCCAATCACATCTTGCAAATATTTTCAGCACTTTGGAACGTCGATTAACAATTTGCAAACAACCCTGTTCCAAAGTTTAAATTGGTACCATTAATTAAATCACATATTGGAAAACAGTACAACTCAAAGTATCATTAAGGTTCGGCAGGAAAGTAAGACCTAGGACATGTTGCACGAGGGAGCGGAAAATACAAAATCGGATTTTGCGAAGAAATTCAAGATTGGTTTCAGAAAGTTTTTTCACCTAACACATGGCTTATGGTCTTATTTAATGTCACTTTTATTTTAAATCTAGTTGGGTATTTATTGAAAATAGTCACTTTTCTGAAAATCTAACCAAAGCTTGGATTTTTTTTTGCCAATTTTCAATGACATACTGGTGAAACTAAAAAAACTCAAGAATTGTAATTTCTGAAAACACCTTACTTTATGTATAATCGTTCTTACCTCTCAAGCACCCAAACCGCTACCTCATAGCTGTCAATCCGACCAAACCGCGCATTACGCCAAATGGCTTGAGTAACGGAACAGGATTCATCCCAGTTAGGGAGTAATAAGAGGAAATAGTAACCAACAATAATTACAGAAACAGAATTACATCCAGATTTTAACAACAAATCAGGCAAATTATACTAGCTAGTACCTACAAAGCAAATATACGAAATATATTACATAAATAATTAATTTCCTCATCAATAAATAGAAATGTAATGGAATAATCATACTACTACATGAAAGAGCGAATGTAATTTTTCCCTGTGTAACAGACAGACTTCATCAAACTATGATGTTTTTTGTTTGACGCGTATTATCTTTGGCGTTATACAAGACACACAAACAAGTTACAATGCAATACTGTTTTAAGCTGCCTCTGTTTTTTTTTTTGAAAATTGTGTGCCTTGACCTGGGTCAAATAAATTTATTGTCTTTCTTTCTTTAAGTTAAATTAATAGGAATTGCAGAAAAAATTCAACAATATATCGCATTTGGTTTCCGCTCACGCACCCAAACCGCTACCTACCTCATAGCTGTCAATCCGGCCAAACCGCGCATTACGCCAAATGGCTCGAGTAACGGGACAAGATTCATCCCAGTTAGGGAGAAATGGGAGGAAATAGTAACGAACAGTTACAGAAACACGCGATCCAAGCTCATGCACAATAAAGCAATGTTACTACTACCGGACCCAGGAAATGAGCCTTGTTATTTGATGAGCATTCGGATTTTGGTAGTTTACATATGGTTTATAGGCTTCGTTAAGTAATGAGGTTGTAGTTGTCGGTTTTATGACTTCTCGGAGCTGAACCCACTTAATTATAGAAATATGATTAAGATCTGTACCTACCTCAGCATAATCAGCCTATAATGTTCCTACTGCTGGGACACAGGGCCTCATCTCTGTGAAAGGGAGTGGGCCATAATTCACCACGCGGGCCCAGTGCAGGTTGGCGGTTGTCACATGTCTTTTCGAATTTTGTGTCTAGGACATGCCGGTTTCCTCACAATGTTTTCCTTCACCGTTATGAGAGCAGTGGTGATGAAATTATTTACACAAAGTAAATTTCCTACTTGGTATCGAACCCATAACCTACAGCTCGTAAGTCACAGCCGTTACCACTAGGCCACCACTGCGTCCTATAGGGTCTACCTGCCTAAAAAAAAAAAAAATTGTTATAATAAAAATCGTTTATTTCACACTGTTTTAGTTCATATTGTTATTAAATTATCTAAAAACTATGTTAGTCATTCATGACTATGATTGATTTTTGTACTACGGCGCATCCTCAAAAATATCTCCCTCCAAAACATTCAAAAGTTCACAAACAAAAGGTAGATACGTCACAGTCGACAAAAATATTCAAACGGGATTCACATTATCGCTGTTTGACTTCACATTAAATCTTAGAACGGGCCATAAATAACGCAAACTTTTATCCTGCTCGAAATAAGCACTCAAAAATGCAAAGAGCAGAACGCTATAGAGCACGTTCACTAAATTTATTTTGTTTCGCACAATTCAAATAACCATAATTCACCGGCGGAGGAACCGACCTAAGCCTACCTAACGATGTAATGAAACGCCATTAAGTTTGGAGAAGTAAAGCTAAGTTTAAACTCGTATTTACTTTCTTACCTTACAGATAAAGATGTTACTTCTCGATTTATTGATCCGACGTTTGGCGATAAACGGGAAGTTTAATTTTCGCCTGCTGGCGATGTAGGTTACTTTTAAGCGTATCGAAACTTCTATTAAAGACAGTGAAAAAAAAAAAGTGGTGGCACTCCGGGAGTGCCGACAGAAGTGGAAACTTGAACAAGATCGCCTTGGTGGAAGAAAAATACTTGTATAGAACATTGGTCCGTAACCTTATCTAAATAAAGAGCAGAATCGCGTTTACAAAAATTTTAAAGTAAAAATACTTGCATAGAACATTGATCCGTAACGTGATATAAATAAAGAGCACAATCGCGTTTACAAAAATGAGGTGTCATCACAGTGTCGCGAAATCAATGGTTTAGTCCCATCTCAAAAATGCCCAACGCACCTAAAGAAGTTTTCACTTCAAAACGAGCGGACCTTACAGAAGTTGCATATGATATCTCACCTTGGTAATAAGCAAAACTAAAGGGGCGGAGGGGGGGACCTCGTCAAGGTCGTTTATGACGGCCAACTCAAGCAGCGCGCGCTCATTAGTCAAATCAAATAGCGCGCGCTTCCCCGGCTTCCTGTTACACACTTCCGTCCCTTTGCACGAAATCACTCCCACAGATTGCAGGAAAGTGAGAGGAACGATGTTACACATGAAAACTTGAATTCTAAACGAGCCTTTAATTTTTATCAAGAAAATGCAGAACATCTCATTAGATGGCCAACAAGTTCGATCAATAATCAATCAACCGTAACACCTGAAGTGCAACTTAAACTCACAAGTATGTCTGCAAGGCACATTTCCTCCTCTCCTCCACCGTCGCCATCTTGGCCATCGTGAATATAATTAGGCTGTTTGTATTCAACAAGCGCTGCCCGTATGAATTTTACCTATTGTCTGACATTGGACCTTTGGAGCTATATCATTTCGCACCTATCGCCTCCACCCGCCTTCCAAGGGTAGGGACCGAAATAGGGAAACTGGAAAAACGCGTTATGAAATTTAAAAAGGGGTACGACAACATATAATTGTTTCGACTGTTATGAAGAACGGTTACTTACAAAAAGGATGAAATAATAATATGAGCACCCAAATAACCCGCAGCTATTTTCTGGAAATAAAATAAACAGAAGCAAAATATCCATTTTACCGCTAACTAGCTGTTTTGTACACCCTTGTTTGTAGAGTCTGCATCCATTTGTTCTGAGACAGTCCCTCAACCTTTGTATAAAAATATTAATCCCGCGATGCCGCCTAATAGATATTTATGCATGGATGGAAGCAATTTCCATGAAGGCTGTCTGCGGGAAACCAGTAGCTACATATCTTTCATGAGTGCATCGTTAATCTAATGAGATGCTGTTTACTACCAATACAATTATCCGCTTCACTTATTATATCGAGGCTGATAATATATTAAATCTAAGTATCCTAACCAACCTCAGCCACAGACTTGATACATAATTGATAGAGGAGTCTGGAACAAAGTTAATTGCGTCATGAGGAATCGAACGAACGAGAGAAAAGTTCGATCAATGCCCGTCAAAATTAAAAAAGTCAATCGCGATTATTACGAGGGCATAGGTTTTAAATATGTAAAGCTAGCACATTAGACAGTCTGGCGGAGGCTGTAGGTCTGTGTGCGTCTAGACACGTCGGTGAGGCATGAATCTCCATTGAGCCCCGACCGAACGAATATTTGACTATGGAAAGAACTCCAATAGTGGAACAGTTACTATTTTTTATTTTTATGAATGTATCGACGTAGGAATGATTTATGTACGTATCTCTGAAATTCTTAAAATCAGAAGTAAAATCTACCAAGTACATCTGGTGGATACTTATAGTTTAGTAATCAAAATATGTGGTAACAATGGCGCAGCTTTAGTACCACAAGATGCAATAAAAGCACTAAAACAAGTGAATAGCAAATGAGAAAATAACACCACCGCTACCATTGCACGAATCATCTCTGCCTTTTTAGGAAAAGTCCGTTATGTTGAATTCCACAAATGAAACGTGGACCAATTATGTTCCATCTCCAACACGAAGGAACAAAACCCAAACAGCGTAAATTAAAAACGGTGTAAAAAGGAGCATTCGCTGCAAGAGGCCGGACCCCGGCGACACGGACAGGTTATGACAAATATGTGAGCCGATGGCGTTAATGAAAATGAACCTTTTTTTAAAAAAGAAATGCCATGAATTCGAGGAGCACGTCCTAATGTTTGTGTGGAGGATCGAGAGATTTTGATACTGACGACCTGTACTCAATTGTTTGGTACTCCAAGTGTGACAGAGTGTGTTCTTTTAAATTTTGTGAATGTGAGAACGTTGTAGGCTGTAAACTTGTGTACCATTTTTTATTTTACTAAGTACCTGGTACTTGTTGATAGGCTTACACTGTCCTCCCATACCTATTAACACTGTAATTTGAAAACATTGTAGAAACAATTTATTTTGAAAAGAGTAACCGTGAAGTTTCTTGCCGGCTCTTCTCCATAGGAAGCGACCAATTGGAACCGTGCACCTAGCTTCTGACGTTTCATAAGTGCCCTTTTAGGTTTATGTGAAATAAAATATTTTGATTTTGACAGTTTAATTTAAAAAAAACATATCAATAAAATATTGAACCACAAGCACCATTAATAAACTGGATTAGTTTAATGATAATAATAAAGGAACTGAATACATTTAGTTTATCTAATTCAAGGCGATTAGTGTAGACATTGGTTTGAAAATAGGTAGACTAACCGAAAGGAGATAATTCCTTTGATAATTTAAATCATATCAGCAACGATCAAGACCTCATCCCGTTTTACACCGCACCCTTCCAATACGCGTCTAATTTTTCACAAATCGCAAATAGCCGAGCAATTTTGTACATGAGCATCGGAACTTAGCAGACAAATGGTTTAATTAACCTGATGGTGCTGTGACTGATCACCTTGGATGCGTAAATTTCTACGCAATTAGAAACAGTTGCAAATCTCGTACCAATTAGGCAGCGGCCCAAATTCGCGCCCTCGTAATTGTTTTTGAATGTGAAACTGTAGTTTGTGTTTCGGGTGATTTATTCTGATTTTAGTGCTAATTCGTTTCATTTGGTATGTATTATGCACATACGTGGGTTATCACCGCGTGTTATGGCAGTTTAGCAGTTCTTGCTTTGGAGTGTTTGTGCCTAATTAACTCCAACATGTTCACTATGTCTCCAAAAATCTTCAAGAATAACTTTATTGACAGTTTTTTGCATAATTTGCTTCAAAATTTTTCGAAATTGTATTCACTCCGCAAGTCTGTCGATGTGTAACTTTTTTCTTACACAATATTGTAACAAAACGAAAGAAACCACTGGAGACATCCCTTGAATTATTCGCATTTCTGGGACAGACACGGACGCACGTCGAGCTCAAGTCTGCAGCCTTGACAGCTAATTAGGACCTCATTGTTAAACGAATCTTGCGGGAATCTCAATTTGGATACCAAATAAGCCTCAAAATATTGGCGCACAGGGTTGAGTATCCTTTGGGCTTAATCCAAGATTCATTAATTCCTTTCTTAAATATTTCGAGTGCTGGAAAAATACAATAATTCGTTGTGAATGGCGGCCATTGTATTGAGCCAGTGTCCAGGAAGGATGTTTTGTCGGGTGTTCTTTTTATTGCCGAATTTGCGTTTTATGGCCTGTCACAAAGGGAGTGTTGAGGGAATTTGACAATTCTACACCCTTGGTGTGTCTGTTTTTTTAATTTTATTTGGCTTTATCTCAATAAATTCGATTTGTATCCACTTATTGATTGAAAAATTGAAACTGATTATGCAATTATGTTTTTCTTCTTCGGTTTCGTGAGTACCTACTGTGTTACAAATGTTGTTTTGAACTGGTAGTTTATCATCGTTTAAAACACCAAATTAAATCAAACAAATCTGTGATTTCTTTCTTGCTACATTCGGCCCTTTGACAATTATTTCTGGAGCGAGCCCCCCTCTTGTCTCAATAGCCGGTGTCCAGATGCAAACGACTTTGAAATATGAATGATATTTATAACCTCCTACGTATTAGACATGGTCGATTTACATTTGAGTTTCTCTCGTGGAACTTGTTTAATTTTTCTTTTGTTATTTTTCTGTATTGTATTGAATAGAACCATTTTTTTAGATTGTTGTGACTTTATTCGTCGCTGACTGACCTACACTAATACATTGATGATTGCCTTGAGCTAACAAGACTACTGATATCAACATACTATATTATTATGAAACAGCAAATAAAACCAAAACATTACTTTTCCTTTTCAATGTCAACGCCAACTGACGTCAACATATCTAAAAACCGGACAGTGGTCACCGTCATTACCAAATTCGGTGAATTGTACCGTTTTCACTTTCGATCACACGAATTGTTACCAGGAGCGCATCAACCGCAAGAGTCAATAAAATCGCGGCTCCGAACGAGGGCGGACCGACGCGTCGCTGTCGTCAGCGGTCGGACGTGACGCAGCGCCTGACGACGGTCACTTTATTGCTGACCTCCGTCTACATCTCCGCTCCTAATCACCGCATCGATACTTTACATTGATTTTATTCAACGTTTTTGGTAACAAAAGCCAATTATTGACATCACTGATATTACGTCCAAACCACGCCGTTCTAATTTTAAACAGTTGGTCATTCACAAGTTTTTTTCTATTTCTTTCTCTTTTACTTTATACGCCATGCTCTTCCCACACTTCTAAAATAAAGTGGCCTGCTTATCCCTTACTAATGACGGGTGTACATGCAGGATCACTCCATTACATTAGTCTAAAGACAAACAACAGTTTTGTGGCTGGCAGTTACAATAATCTCTCGTCAAATTTGCTTGACCCTTGGTCATACGAGGGGGAGAGGGTCTTCATGATTGACGTAGAAGGTTTTAGAAGTTTTAGTTAATATTATATTTTAGCTTGGTCTGATTTAGAAACAGAAAAGTAAGATACGGTACATTTATCTATTGGAGCATACAGTAAAATGCAAACTGAACATTTTATCTCATCTCCCAAAATTTAATGCATTAAAACGCTAAAGCATGATTCACTTAAGAGTCCTATTACATTTTGTTACGGAAAATCATGATTTTTGACGTTGTAATTTTCAGCAATATTATGGTATTTTAATTATTTCATTATATTAATGATAGTGCCATTCTCTTTCTTGTAAATTGGAGTTACACATTCTTTTCAAGTGATTTGCTGAATTGACGCGGAATGTATAGTACTTTAATTTTATTTTTGGTAATTTTGTCTTATTATAATTAAAAACGAAAATTAATTAAACGTATTCATTGTAGATAGAAATTTTATATCTTATTAGTTTATTTGATAAAATTTTGTTTATTTGCAATATAATGGACGCTGAATCAAGACATTTATTGCTTTTATTTATGATTTTTTCCGTGAAAACTCAAGGAATTTAAAGAAATTCTAAAACTCCAATAAACAAGTAAAACACTCGACTTATATTTTAATAAGTTTAGCTTTTTACAATTGAATGGAACAATGTGAATTTGAGCGTCAAAGTTCCATCGCTGACGGATTTTCTTGTAAACTGAGTTCGTAAAATATTTATAGTAAATTACACGAAAAGAAAAATTAAAATGTGTAACTCCAACTTACAAGAAATAGAATGACACTATCGTTATTTATAATCAAATAATTAAAATATCTTACTGTTGCTGAAAATTACAACGTCAAAAATCATGGATTTTAAAAACGGCTACGTGTGTTGTCTGCCCATTTAAACTTTTCTCCGCGAGCGACCGGTCGGAGCTCGTTAGCAGAGGATTATTAAATATTGAAACAGTGTTTGCGAGATGAAAGCTGCCTCCTAGACAACCAGTGCAAATCCTACAGAATGAGAACAAAGACTACTTAACAAAATTTATTTCAATCTACGGTTTTACCCATGTAAATAATGCCGTTTATTCTGTGTGGATACGTTTTAATTTCTGAAACTTGATCAATATTCGCCGACACGAACTGTCCGTTCGGATACATTAGAAACTGATCCGGAAGTAAACTCTCGTGATTGTAGGATTAGGAACGGAATGGACTAAAAAGAGATACAAAACAATCTCAATTTGAATGAACAAACATCAGTTTGGGAACAACGTTTAAAACACAGGCATGGACGTGTTTTAGAGCTTTGTTGGTTCTAAATATAAGAGCAATGCAATATTGTGTGAAATATTTAATTTTTAACCGACTTCCAAACAAAAAGGAGGAGGTTATAATTATGTTCGTAGTGATGATTTTTTTTTTTGAAAATTCTTTTTTTGTTTGAAAGGGTATGATGCTCTCAATGTGGTCCCATTTAAATTTTATTAACTTAGCTTGGATAGTTTTTGAGTTAGCTTTAATAATACGATTTTTTTCCCACTTAGTATGTGGATGATATGATAAGTTCATGTCACTGTTATTTACATAGCAGGTAGTGGTATTCGAATTTGTGTGGGGTGCCAATACCACAACTAAAAAGTGAAAAATAAAAACTTTTTACAAAAAAAAATCAACCTACTTCCAAAAAATAAGTTTATTGCAAAAAACGATATTCAAAGCCAAAGACACCGACTTCCGAAATTAAAGTTAATTTTCGCTTTGTAGTGTTTTTTTTTTAAAGTCGATTGGTTTTTTGTTTTACAGTCCGGCCGTCGAAAGAACGTTCCTGACACCTGTCAGTTGGACAATTTCTAGTATTAAGGATCAAATTCGCAAAATACAAATTAATTAATATGAAACTGACAAGTATCAAGAACGCATTCTATAACAGTCTAATAAAGTATAATACATGCGTGCTTTAAAATACGTATAAAGTGTGTCAACTTGTAGTTACAGAATTTACAACAATTAACCGTAGTAAAATACTTCACGATTTTGGTGACTAAACTCTTGAGCAATTTTATCACGCTTCAACAGTATGAACTCGTGAGACAGCACACGGTTAAAAATAAATCTTCTTCTAAGCAAATACTTATACGCATAACTATAATTTTATATATCACAATTGTAAGTAAATCCGTTCGGTTTATCAGCTTCGCGACACCCAGGGGGTAGTTAATTGTGAAAAGAAATCTTTGCTCTTTGTGAGTCGCGTGCCGCGAGGGGATGCTATTGATTTCTTTTGTTTTATGCTGATTGAGACACCTTCGCTATCCGCGATCCGCCACCCTCACTGCACGCCTGACAAAACACTTTATTCTAAAACGAATGGAAAAAATCGCAACGTGAACGGTACTGATAATCGTGGTGGAACGTTTAATATGTTTTTAAGTGATTGGTCAGTGAAAAATTCCATTGTTGACTGATATCTGTCAACGCACATACTTATGTGTGTTGACAGATATGAATCAGTAATCATTATGAGATTAACGTTGGTGATGATAAAACAAATGAATAATCGTCTTGAGAATAAGATTTTCCAATTGGCCATATACCAAATGGCCATGGACTGTCACTAAATTATATAAAATGTAAGATTCGCTATCCAAGAAATACTCGGCTCCTTCTAAACTAGTTTCATGACTAGCAAAGACATAAATCTTCGTCAGAAACCCAACTGGTGACAAGCCTCAATCAGAGCGTATATCGCTTTATACATCAAAACTCAAAACTGAACTTAACGGTAACAATTTTAAAGTTTAAATTCCTAAAGCCATTACTGATACAGGGTGTGGTAAGCCAATCAACATTAGTCCCTTTGATGATCGCTTTTAGGCTCATTTATCTGGTGATTGACTGCGACTTAAGAAAAATTTGATTGCAATTGCCACCTCAACGCGCGCGATAAAATCGACGAATTTTTTCGAGGACTTTACTAATGGGAGTCTGTTTTATCTCGAGCTCCTAATGCTCTTATGCGGGTGACAATAATAAGATTTTGACACGTTAATGATGAAGATTATTTGGATTCTTGCAAACAAATGAACTGACGCTGTATAGTGCGAACAGAAAAAGCTTGTGGGTTCTTTAATCAAGATTATAATATTTTTTTTACTATTGTTTGGTTTGGTCATAAGTATGTATATGATTTATCAATCCAGAAAAATTTTATATCAGATTTCCAGACAAAATTTCAAATCGATAACGAATCAATTTTTCAATTCCATCTTAAGGTGTCTTCCTTGTTCAAAAAGCCTCTCAAGGATCCCTCTGGAAGGGCCAAGGGTGTGACGTCAGCGGCGACTTAATTGCGCACCACTTCGTTAACGGCCGATTTGATGGCATTTTTAATGAACACCCGAATTAATGTAGTAGGAGAAATCGAAGATCGAAGTGTGGGTGCCGACGGCGTTGCCAATTCAACACTGTTTATTTAGGATTGCTTGGCTATTATCTCGGCTGTTGTCGGAGACCAATGCGACCGTAAAGAGAAATGAATTAATGTATAGCTGATTATGCATACTCAAAGATAATGTTGTGTTTGACATTCACGAACGCCACGGAACTAGTTCACTCCAAAACAACCCTAAAGTCAATACAACCCGATGCAGTTATAGATGTAAATAAAATATTGGTCATATTCAATACATTTTGTTCTACAGCGAGATGCAATAAACCAACAGCAGTAAAAACATTAAAGCCAAATCTAATGAACAAAAACCCGAATCACAAGGCAATCATAAAATCAATCAAGCCCCTGCATTGATAAAAATTCAACTTGCCTCTTGTTTTTTCAGTCCTAAATAAATATGCTAAAATAAGAGTTTTTTCGAATGGCGGCTCAATACCAAACACTTGAGATCTCGAAGAGGAGGAATTGAAATAAAAAGTAGGAACGGGAGTAGAAGATTGACAGGTGCGTCTTAATAAGTCCGGCGACAGGTGCAAAGAGACGAAATGAGAAAATTTGATTGCTGACTTTATGAATGCTGGCAGTGGATTTGGGGAAAATCATTTTATTTTTGGTTATACATTAGATTAATCAAAATTCTCGTTTTTATTATTGGAAAAACAAATCTTGAACTACCAAAATTCAACTCTAGTAACTCAACAAATTGCACATTTCATAACAAACTATACTCCATTTGAAATAAGATTAGACATTTAGACAAACCTTTTTTACAGCCCGTTCAATCGATTTTGACTTCTGTTGCATTGGTAGCATGACAAATGGCAGCTGCAATAAACAGTTGGTATTGTAACCACTGTTTTGCCATCCTTATGCCGACGATATAGGAGTCAAAATCGGTTTGACGGACTGTAAAAAATGTTTGTCTAAATGTCTAATCTTATTTCAAATGGAGTATAGGTAGGTCCAAAATTTTACAATTTATCATCCTTATTAAGATTTCAATTATAGCTACTAGAAATACTAAGCTCTACAACCAACTACTTCCAAAAATTAAAACAACAGAGTCCGTCCTCTTTATTCCATTCTCACTCCACGATCGCAAGTTTACATAGGTTTCCATTATTATTCTCTCTCACATACAGATAAAGCTGTTTTAATCTCGCCATACGGGTATAGACAATGGGAGGGCTACTCGGGTCCAGTCTGGTGTATCTAGCCTCACCACTTATTCCGCTGGCCTAAGCAAATTTTCACCCGACTCTGTTGGTTTTTCGTCGGATTCCTATTTCTTCACTTCTGATTATATTATTCTATACTTTGTATAAACAATGGCTGGTAGCGTTCCCCAACCCTTCCGCACTATTGCCGTTTTCAACCGCGTCAAGCTTTGCTGTATAGAGATGGATTTTACTTTTGCCTTCATGATGGTGATTAATTATACCATTTTTTAAAGACCACTTTCTGTACATTATTGCAATTTATTATATTATTCAAACTTTAAAAAGTATGTGTTCAAAATCAAAATACTTCAAAATAATTTTAATCTTAAATATTAACTTTATTACTCATTAGCTTTAGCCCGCGACTTCGTCGGCTAGCTTATAACCTTACTCAAGAATTGAGCTATCCAATGCAAAAATATTTTTTCAAGGCCCGGTAGCTCCGGTAGTTCCGGAGATTACCTCCTACATACAAACTTAAAAACTAACAAACAAATTTTACCTCTTTATAATAATAGTATAGTTAACAATATTACTCATAATAAGATCGCTACTAATTAAGTAAACGAAAGATAAGCAACTAAAACAGAGCATCTACAAAACATTAGTAAGTCCAACATCAACAGAGCTTGAGGCTTGAGCAAAAACAAGCACTCTCCTCACCTAACGAGCGTTTTATAAATATTTTTCCGGAGGTCTAACCGCTGTAAAAGGTTTTTGTATACGTTGCTTTTTGGCTCCTTTTGGCAGCTAATCCAATATTGACCACCCCGCCAGGCTATTGACTTATGTTTGTATTCCTCATAATAATTCGACGGCACCACCCGCGTTTTATTATTCAAAATATCAATTTGCTCGACTTGCTTTCTTTCATTAGAAACTCACTTAATTTTATTATGCATCGACTCAGAATTCTTAATTATCTGCTTACAATTTCAGGGATGGATTATCTTTATATTTTTAATTCTCTTCCCTATATTAAATATGTCAACATCTATCCCATATATGAAAGGTAAGACTGTTTTGAAATTATAAATAAATTATATGTTAATTTAATATTAAAAAAAATTAAATTATCTGCTTACAATTTCAAATATGGAATATCTTTCTATTTTTAATTCTCTTCCCTATATTTAATATGTGAACATAATATATCCCACAAATGAAAGATAAGACTGTTTTAAAATTAAATATGCATTTTAAAAGGGTGTAGAAGAAACGGTTTCCGTTGCGAACAAAGAGTCATCTGTGGTATCTAAATGTTAATCTTTGGTCAGTCGTGCAAAAATTATGTTTTTCGGACTGGGTCGAAAGTTACTCGGCTGGAAACGGACAACCCACGCAAGCTTCATTAAATTCACTTGTATGAAAACACGAGTTTTACGAACTGCTCGTATTTTATCACACTCCAATAAACTTTGACCAAGTTAGGAATGTGTAATGGCTATTTTATTAAATCTGGGTATTTAAAATGACGTAAAGATTCTTTGAAAAATACCGTCACCACCATATCTAATGCTAAGGCCGCTATCAAAGGCTCCGTTTTATTTCGCGTCAATTTCTACAAAGCGAAATGACTCCAATTTGAATATGTAATGGTGGCTTAAGATAATCGTCTGGCTTACACTAATAAAGGAGCTCCAACTTTAAAACGAGAATCGTATCAAAAGAATCGAACAATCGTTCGATTCAGTTCGGGGGGTGGTATAATTTATTCGAGTGTGGACCGCCATTTTGCGGCGGGGCGTTCTCCGCTATCGCGCGCCGGAAGACGCTTTAAGACATTGATGCTGATTCTTTTTTTTATTATGCTCCCCTGGATTCCCTTAAAGACGCTAATATAAAGACGGCCATATATAAATAAGCCGCCTTTGTGAGGATTCTGAACAGACAGGAAACTGAACGACCCCTCGATGAAAAACAATCTAAATTACATTTTCACGCAACTTCAAATGTCTTATTAATTACGTACGACTTTTCAATGCTATAAATTTTCTTTTAACGCTTCCTCCTTTAAATCGGCTTAATACACAACGCTGGCTCTGCATACTGATCACTCAATTGTATTGTGAGATAACTTCTGAAACTTCCTTTTTCTTTGTGCTCATTTACGTCTTTGAATTTAGATAATTCTGATATTTATATTCAATGTCATATTTTAAAATGTGATTTATTTTTCATTCAACTTAAAACATGTTCCGAATCCTTCACATAAATAACTAGAATCCATACCATCTGTTTAAAAACGAGCACCCTAGTCAAATAGAAAATACCTGGCAGGTCATGATTTACTGGGACCTTTAGACAGCTCGCGATACCGCCTTCATCACCTCAAGAATGACCCCGCATCCCTCAAGCTTAGATAATATAGGGGATAGTGTCGCTTATTCCCCGGGGATTTGTCAAACAAATGCGTCGTCGTGTATCGGAAAAAATCGCCGGCTCACTAGTGGCCATTAAGGCTATTTATGGGCGATTCACAGAAGCTTTTTTTATTAATAAAACGTATATTATGCGCGCAAGTGCGTTTTATATCGTCGACCGTCCTTTCTTCGCGGATATTATCGTCCTTCTTCGGACATCTAATAATATCGATTTGGAATAGATAGAAGATTTGCTTTTTGTAATATCTTTCTATTGTATTTTCGTCTGGGCATGTTAAATTCAATATCGAATGTTTTTGTTTATCGTACAGAGGGAAAACAAAGCAGGTTCGTCATTCAGGTATGGATATGAACGTGTTTACCCCACAGTGGCACAGCAAAGTAGTTATGCAAACACAAGATATTGATACGGGAACTTTGTGACAGACAAGAAAAACAAAAGTCACATTTAGGATAAATACGCATCGGTATCGAAGAAATTTTGACGTAGAAATATTTATAGGAGAGGTAATATTTGGGGTAGATATATCAACGAAATCACGACGTTCGAAAGTTTGGAAATATGCACGAATCTGAACGTCGAGAATTTAATTTTCAACTCTAAGAATAATGCAGAAGTAAAATTTTAAACACCTATAAACAATTTGAGAATAGATTAAAGTGGGAATCTCAACCCGCTATCACTGGTAATTGTCGGGAATAAAATCATTAATTCCAAACCGAATAACGCATTAAAAGTAACAGCTTGTACGCGGCTTGCCACCATTGCGCTCCCCAGAGGGAAAGCGAACGTAACTTAAACTAAACAGTCATAGATACAACAAATAAACATTTTCACAAGTTGAAACAGTATTTAAGTTCTGGCTGATTTTTCTAATTCCAATTAACTCATATATTGGTCGAATAAGCCCAATACTTTCAAAGAGTTTGTCACAGGTTGTAATGTTGTCATAATATTCTAGATCTAGATTATAGTAATATTAAAGTTAGGATTTTTAAATTAAGTAAAAATATGCTAAAGGCTAAAATGAGCACTAATATAATTAAGCTTTCCAAAATTCTAGCAAACGAGCCACTTAAAGTAAATCGAAAAGGTAACAACACCGATTAAACCGAACCCTCCGCATATAACAATACTAATTCAGAAGGCGTACCTCCAGCCATATTCTTATAAATTAATTACTTGTAATCTACTCATGAAACGGGACTTACAGAAATGAAGTTACAACGTGGCGTTATACCGGCCGGGCTCAAGGGTTTGGAACGACTTAATGTCGCATCGGGAGAACAAGTCTGAATTAGAAATGAACCCTGTTACAAGTACCTGGTTAATAAGACACACATGTCGCGTTTCGGATGTTACTTTGTTAAAATGAAGGCTTGAGACGTCTGTCAGACGAATATTAGTTTTATAGTGTCTTTATAGCAGGTCTTCAGGAAGTCATTAAAAGAAATGGTTGTGATCTAGTTGGACTACCAATAGGTAGTTATTTTTGCTTACTGGAAATGAACAGCAATGAAGTTATGACTTGACTAAACATAGTAATTTGCAATCAACAAAATGAACTCTAAAATCTTCGTTAGAAATGAAAATCACCAAACCAACAATGGACATGAACAGACACATAAAATAAAACACATTCGACAAACGCGAGAATTTTCAAATTACGCAAACAAGTCACCAACTATTACATAAAAGAGACGAGGCGAACAAAACTGACACGTTGTAAAAAGTACTTTTAATTTTTCGCCGCTGCAGACTCATCTGAATGCCTAGGGGAGAGGTGTCCCCATGATCGCGTCTTATCCACTACGCAAACAGTCTTTACAAGGGCCTCACTCATTCTATTCACTCCTCTAGAGGTTATCTTTTATTATTTCTCTCGACATCCTCTTTTTATTGCCTCTCATATTGACTTTTTATACTGCTCACGAATAAATACATTTTGATTTACGCTTACGCAGACACTGTTTTATGCAGACAGTGAATTAGTACGCTTGAGATGTCAAATGTTACAATTTCTTTTATTCCAAATATCAAACTTAATTTTTCGACATCCAAAATTATTCCTTCTTCTATATTTTTCTTGACACTTTCGAAGTCACCACAAATACTTACATGGAATAAAATGTGTTTCTCTAAGCTCTTGAACAAACATTGAGGGATTGCAAAGTTCCCGGAGAAGAGAAAAACAAAGATAAATCCAACTTAAAGCTTGACAAGTGCGTATCTAAGATTTGTAGATCTGCACCGCATTTTACTGGCTTTTGATTTCAACTAATTACTGCAGGGGTAAATGGTCTGTGATAGTTTTAATTATCTTAGCGTTATGAACGTTTTTACGTTTTTAATTTAATATGTGCTAGTTTTAAGAGATAATCAACAAATATTCTGGAATTGAAATAAATAATTGTATAAAAGCCTCAATTATCAAACCTAGAGAGACAGATGAAGGCACAAAAATAAAGTTTAAAACTGATAATTATAACGAGCGCTTACCTTTACCATATCTGTATCCACAATACACTCCTCGTTACCTATCTCTTGATTCTCAATTCCAAAGTCTCATGACATCATCCCCCGGGAACGATTAAACATGTAAAAGTAACAGGATAACAAAGTATCTGGGAGTCTCGTTGGAGGCCGGCCATTTAGCACGTGCCGAGAAATTGCAGTAACACGTTCGCAAGAACTTAACGACCGGAGAAATAGATGTCGTCTAACGTCTGCTGAACCGATCATTTTCCTTCCTTGTTTGTGTCATTTGAAAAAGGAATGTGGTGGTATTTTTTCCAACTTTTTCAAGCACTTTTTTGAAGGTGGCTTCAAATCGCATTGATCAAATCTTCAATCTCATCATATACCATTTAATTATCAGATTCTTGTTCTCATCCAGAATTGGGGTTAAAGGAATGTTGCAGAACAGAAAGCAGTATAATTCATAAAATTATGCTTCAATTTGTAAGATATTTCCATATATCGTTGTCACCCGTACAAACTTAATAAGATGTTTAGGTGCCGAAGTTTCAACAGTCTGGCGTCTGTCCAACAAAATTCTTGTTTCAAATTATATTACACTTTGTTTTTATTTTCCTCTCTTTTTAAATGTAAAATATTCGCCGTTTATTCCTCAAAATGATTACTCGGTTTATCAAGAAAGAATAATGACAAACTTACGACCATAATTACTTCTTTTTAATGAATTAACGACTTTTGTTTGCGAACAGCGATTAAAATAATTAAAAGTATCATTATAAGTGCCATCAATTCGATCTCAAAGGAGACATTAATGTTTTTACGGGTTGCTCCGTCATAATAATTAATAACTTTAATATCCAAAACAGTTGTAAAATGAACTTTTATTGCGTTGACTATTTGAAGATTCAATAATATCACGCATAACGCTTCTGGCTCATTCATTTTTAACCGACTTCAAAAAAAAGGAGGAGGTTCTCAATTCGTCCGGATATTTTTTTTTTTCCCCGATCACTCGAAGACGGCTGGATTGATTTGAAAAATTCTTTTTTTATTTGAAAGTGTATACTTTCAAGTTGGTCCCATTGTCATTTGGTCACATCTTGGAGAAATCGAGGGAACTCTTCAAATATTAAAGGCACATCTATAGCGATTTCGGTATTTTTGATGAGCAGTTGACATAAGGCTATTGTAACTTAGATAAATTATAAATTAACCCACTAAAAAGTGAAAAAAAAAACTTTTTTACAAAAAATACAACCGACTTCCAAACTACAAAGTGAAAAATAACTTTAATTTCGGAAGTCGGTGTCAAAAAACTAAAATACTGATCCAAAGACACCGAATTCCGAAATTAAAGTTATTTTTCACTTTGTAGTTTGGAAGTCGGTTGTATTTTTTATAAAAAAAAAAATTTTAACTTTATAAATGCATTATTGGCTGCCAGTAAAATCCACGTAAAATTATTGACATCCCAGAAATTTTTGTCATAACCATTAACTTAGGAGATATGCTGGTTGGAGTTTCATGTATATTGAAGTGATTGATGACGATGAAATTGATGAGATGAAATGCAACGACTATCTCGGCAACGATCAAATGGACTAATAGTGGTTTACAGTACATAAACGAGTATTTTATACCCAAATTGCAAATATTAATTTATTTGAGCATGTAGTACTAGATAATAAGGATGTTTTTTATTTTGTTTTAGAATATTGGACACTTATTTTTTGGTTTTGTACGTAATCAAAAGATTATGGCGATACATTGAGTTAAAATGTGCCATGACGTCACGAGTATGTAGATTTTATACTTGTGACGTAGTGACCCCCACTTCAAAAAATGTATGCGTTTTATCCAAGTAAATTTTTATTAATATGATAAAGCAAAAAATATGTGTCTAACATTTTTATTATCTGACTGACGGACTAAACAGAATTCCTTTTTTTTTTATCCAGACGTCATCCCTATTCTAACCCGACCTAAATGAAAACTGAAGCCACAATATTTATCTTGCATATTAAAGTAAAGATTCTCAAAACGATACAATTTTGCAAATTTAATTACTTTACCAAGATATTCGCCGCAGAGTTGTTCTTACGCGTTCTTATTGCAACAATTATTGTCAAGTGCGGCATTTTCATCCGACTTTTAATTGATCCTGGAGGGCGAGTAGCAGATAAAACTCGGATATCTAAACTTTCTCTATTACAGTTTAAGAAAACCGCCGGAGCAGTTTTGTTCGCCGATAACAAAATTTTCATTGCGGTCTCCCTGTGCGGAGTGACGCGTAATAGCGCGTCGTGAGTTTAGAATTATTGTTTGTTGTTTTGTATTTATTAAATATAAATTAACGTAAAAAAATTGGTTGCCTGTAAAGTCGGTATACGGGCGAAAGTTTTACGTGACAACGACTTTGAGTGGTAAAATAATTTTAATGTGAATATTCATTCGTATAGTAGGAAGAAGGATGAAATAATAGTAACAATTTAAAACATTTATTTATACACATGAACCGGTGTGTATGCCTATCTCTCTCACTCTCTCTCTCTCGCTCTGTCTCTCTCGCTCTGTCTCTCTCGCTCTTAGGCGGGCTAACTGTGCTCGAGTGGAAGGGACGCGTGCCTTTCACTTTTTATGTCTGTCTCTCTCGCTCTTAGGCGGGCTAACCATGCACGCGTGCCTCTCACTCGCTCTCATTGTGAGCGCATAACGTGAGCGGAGCGTAACGCAGTTTCTTGAAGTGTCACCCGGCAAACCAATTTATAAGACGTTGTCACGTCAAAACTAATTAGATTTGATTGAATTTATTTATTTTGGTAATAAATTCATAGTAGGTATGTACGAAACGAAGAGTTTTAATGTCAATAACTCGGACTGCCAAGTCATAGGTCTCGAGTTCGAACCCAAAGCAAGCACCTCTGACTTTTCAGATTCATGTGCATAATTAATTAATTATCACTTTATTCAAAAACGGTGAAGGAAAACATCTTGAGGAAACCAGATGCCTGAGAGATATAATAAAATTCTCGTTACTGGGCTTATTTAAGTTTTTTTTTTTTTTGTCGCATCTATGATAAATCTAAAAAGAAAATACCTAACATTTAGAATTTTAAACAATTTACCTCACACTTTTCTCGTCATCCCTAAACGATATCGCCACTCTTTACATTAAACCGTTTAGTGTAAAAGTGTAACAACAAACTTCCATATTTTATTATGATCGTTATCGTAAAGGCCCCCGGATTCCCGCCATTTAAAAGTTGCGCGTCTATCCCCTCCCCTTACAACCCGTTTGGAAGATTTCATTATAAAATTAAACTAAAACTAAAACTTAGAGCTATAAATCGTAATGGAATAGAACTTTACTTCTTAAGATATTACAATGAAAATATTTGTTAACATAATAAACTTTATTCCTTTAAAGATTCAGAAAGTGCTGACGATTTGCTAATAATAGGTAATAGGTAATACGGGCTGGTATCCGCAACTCCACGTCAAAGCGCGTATTTTGCGTATGGGTGGGAAAATCTGTTATTCGATCCACCCCAGCTCCTCAAAGAAGGCCAGCAACGCCTTGGTGTCACTGACAATCTCACGTAGGGTACCTGGGTTACCGAAGTACTTTGCCCTGTATGTGGCGACCGCCGGGCAGTTTAACAGCACATGGGCTGCTGTCTCGTCGTCCTCCATGCAAGCTCTGCACAGCGGACTGTCTGTGACTCCTATGACAAAGAGGTGTTTATTAAATGACCCATGGCCAGTTAGGGCAGCTGTAACTGTACGCAGCTGCTGTTTTGTTAATCGGAGAACCTGTTTCGTGAGGCGGCCGTCGATTGTAGGGAGAGCCTCCTTGGCCTGCCTGCACTCACCGTGGTCCACCCATAGTTTGTGATGTTGTTCCCTGGTTCGTTTCCTTACCAGAGTGCGTAGGTACCCGAAGGGGAGTGGGGTGATGGGTTCAGGCCCCACTGGTGCCATGCTCGACCCCCTTCTGGCAAGTTCGTCGGCTGCGTCATTGCCCCGCGAACCGCTGTGTCCCTTAATCCATTGAATGGTTATATTATTGAGGTCACCCACCTGGTTGAGGCGCTGGTGGCACTCGTATATTAGCCCAGAATCAACAGTGTGACGATTTGCTAAATAGATGTTCTGTTGTACAGACCATCTGCAGGTCTAAAACGGCCACACATTCCTCTAAAAGCAATTCATTTCCTGAATTCCCAGCAATTCCTCTATGGTGACACATATTTTAGCTGAATTATATTAAATTCAATACATATTATCAGAATCATATTTGGTGTAAAAATTGCTGCATGAAAAAATTAAGACCGTAATTTTACCGGATAATTTTTCTTTACAGTTTTTATTAAACAAATGAGATTTTTATTTTATAATTCTATAGTTTAAATGTTATTTCATTATAATACAAAACTGTCAAACAGATGATTTGCGTAATATGAATTGAACGCAGATAATATTATGAATTGTCAGTTTGTTACCGTTTGTGTGATTCTTAAAATTATATTATCATAACATGATTCTGCTAAAGCGGCTGTTTTAGGCCCCCTGATAGTTGGATATTTTGTTACATGGACATTTTGCTAATTAGGCTTACTGCTCATTAGACGTTTTGCCCTGTGTTGGACATTTTGCTACTTAGACCTTCTGATCAGGAGGGAAAGAACCGACCGCATCTTGACTAAGAAAAAAAAACTGACGTGATACGTAAAAGTGATAGTAACCAATTTACAAAATGAAAATCATATCATTAAGAATCCTATTAAATTTTGTACGCTATTTCATGATTTTTGACGTTGTAATTTTCAGCAGCAATAAGATATTTTAATTATGAATAAGGATAGTGCCATTCTCTTTCTTGTAAGTTGGAGTTACACGTTTTAATTTTTCTTTTCGTGTTACTATAAATATTTTACGAACTCAGTTTACAAGTGAAACCGTTGGCGATGGAACTTTGACGCTCAAATTCACATTGTTTCTTTCAATTCTAATAAAAGCTAAAATTACTAAAATAAAACTTGATGTTTTACTTGTTTATTGGAGTTCTAGAATTTCTTTCAATTCATATGACATAAAACTTATATCCACAATGAATAGGTTTCATTAGTTATCATTTCTATATATAATAAGACAAAATTACAATAAATAAAATTAAAGTACTACCCGCATCATATATTTATTTTCTTTATTTTTCAGTTTAGTTTATTATCGTCATAGTTATTTCCGCGTCAATTCAGCAAATTACACGAAAAGAATGACACACTCCAACTTACAAGAAAGAGAATGGCACTATCCTTATTAATAATCAAATAATTAAAATATCTTACCACTGCAGAAAGTTACAGCGTCAAAAATAATAAATTTGCGTAATTTTTTTATAGATCTCTTAAAACTCAGGCAGGTAAATTTTCGTCTTCCGAAAGGTTCCATTCAATTGGCCGAAAAAGAAAGAATCCAGTCTTCCAGGCTGCGAAAACTTTCTTACAGATGAAAATAATAGCATCTGAACTCCTATTATGCCAAATCAGAGGATAAATCGGAGGGTAATCGCGAATACATCGAAGCACAAGTTACGGCCCCCTCCGCCACCGAAACGTAAACACATAAATTCGCGGGGAACTCCTTTTAATTGTCTACCAGCTATACCTTAACGAACAATTACATGTTGCTGTTATTTATTTGTTTTCCAACAATAAAGAATTGGTTAAACTCTGCTTGTATAGAGAAAACATCTTGTTCTTATTTTTTTGAACTGAAAGCTTCTTCGCCTCATTTTTGTAAACGCGATTGTGCTCTTTATTTATATCGTGTTACGGATCAATTTTCTATGCAAGTATTTTTACTTTAAAGGTTTTGTAAACGCAATTGTGCTCTTTATTTATATTATGTTACGGATCAATGTTCTATGCAAGTATTTTTACTTTAAAGGTTTCGGAAGTGTTTTTTTTTTGTAAACCTGTTTGTGCTCTTTATTTAGATAAGGTTACGGACCAATGTCCTATACAAGTATTTTTCTTCCACCAAGGCAATCTTGTTCAAGTTTTTACTTCTGTCGGCACTCCCGGAGTGTCACTTCCATTTTTTTTGCAGAATGTTTTGTAAAATCTTAAGCCCTCAGTACACGTTGGGTGAGCCCGTCGCTCGGCCAACGAGCTCGCCCAATGTGTACTCGGGGCTTTACATGACTTCGTAGGCCGATTTTTCGGTCTAGGTTTTATGGAGCACAATAGGCCCAGTCGAGTGGATCGGAATCCAATTAAAAGAATAACAGAGCAGTACCGTTGAATGCACAGGACTAATCGTTTTCTATTGTTCTTGGCACCACTATATTTGACGGCCTTTTGTCATTCGACCCCGCCAGCGAACTAGAGCTGGTCACTTAATAAAAAATGGCATCGACAAACAGCGTGAGCAGAGAGCACACGCATGCAAACGACCAGTGAGATGTCTAAATTGAAAGCCTTAAAATTTCCCGAGACTGCAAAAAAGCTAAAATAAGCTTTATTTCCACGTCCCGTGAAAATCGCCTTTCGGTTCCACAGATAGTGGAACTACAAAACACAAACGCTGACCGGCGACCGCTCGGCGTGAACGTGACAATGACGTTTAAGCCGCTGCATGCAAGGAGCGTTTTACTCCTTTTATATCCAACGTATTCGGCAACACACCGCCGCTTTCTGACGACGTTATTTTTTAATCAAATATATCCGTGGAGCGGGTGACGGACGATAGGGTCGCAGCGACAATGAAAAACTAAAAGGAAAAAGTAGTACTCTTTTAAGCAAATACCAGGCGAGACCAAGTTGATTGGTTTTGTTAGCGAGCCTGTTGATTGGCACGGGCGTAAACAATACGCTTCCAATGTTTAAGTTTCAAACGACAATTGAGACTTCTTTTAAGCAAACAGGGACTAGACGTGTTGATTGGTTTTGTTAGTGAAACTTTTCTATTGAGAGTTACCATTGGTTTGTCCATGTTTGAATTAGCAAGTTTATTCGGCTATAGTTTGACAATGTTTTCATTGCGAACAATGCTTTCGAACATTGTCACAGTATAATAAAGTAACAGTACCTACTATGTCTCGGCTACGTTTGCCGCAGTTGATCCGTGGATAGGTGACCATCTTTCTGTGCCTCGGACCCTTAACGTACTTTACGTTAAGCCGTTGGTCCCGGCTGTCATTTGTAGATCTTTGACAGTCATTATGGGTAGTTAGAAGCCCAAAAGTCTGACAACTAGTCATACCAAGGGGTATCGTGTTAACTAGTAACTAGGTTGTGGAGGTCAGATAGGCAGTCGCTCCATATAAAATACTAGTATTTAGCTGCATCCGGTTAGACTGGAAGCCGACTCCAACATAGTTGGGAAAAGGCTAGGCAGATGATGATGATTATGTCTCGGCAGAGACCTTGAAATAATTACCTACGGCTGCTCGGTAGATAACCCTTCCGCGTTCGTGCGTAACTGCCGCGCACTCTAGACTGTTGCGTACTGATATAGACTGAGATTTTGAAGCGCGTCGTTTCGGCCGCTTTCTATGAAGATATAATACTGTTACTTATTTATACTGTGACATTGTGTTCTCGTTCCACCGATGCTTGAAAGTTTTTTGAATTTGTTTTACTGTCGACATGTGATCCAGAGCCGCTTGTTGACGTAACACATAACCAAATACCCGCAAAAAATACGAACGAAACGGTGGTCAGATAAAACCAGAAAAGCGTTTACAAAGAAAACAATATAGTTGGTTATATTCGTAGGAGTTTTCAGGGATCATAAATCCTTGGTTATATTATTCACGGCGAGTAACCGGGCGGGTATAAATCAGGACTCCTCAGCCGCTATCAGCTCACGCTTCCATTAGTGACCTCCTCCGCCCGTGAAAAGTGCCAAGTCTACTTATCCAAGCGCTTTTTATGTAATTTATAGGCAAAAAATATGAAGTAGGTATCTATTTAATAGAGGAAATCAAAGACTTATTTGTTTTCTTAATTAAGTATCCCGTTTACTTTAGTACAGGGGTTACGTTTACTTTATACAAATCTCTAACTTGTCTACTAAAATTAAGTGACAACGAATGTATTTTCATTTATTTATTTATTCTTCAGAAAGTTTACACGCTAATATCAGGTAAGTTATGTACAATAGCGCTTACAATTGCCATTTACAAGCTTCCACAAATTAAAAACTACGTAGGTACATAAAAAAATATAAATAACCTTAACAAATTCTTCTTTAAAGAAAACAAAATAAATTCTTCTTTAAAACAAAACATAATAGATCTAAAAATTTATGAATCGTAATTGGTAACTAATAATCGCGACAGTTTTCATGCTACATTAAAATCTAAAACATGAGGATTTATTACCAATACTACTTAGCGATATACAGTACCTCAATTTCCTCTCACACCCAATAGGAAATTGTAAGAAGAAAAAGTGCCTGTTTCCTGGGCGAGAAACCCTCCTACAAGAGATATGTGTGTTCCTAAAAGCTTAGAATTAAAACGTTAGCGGTAAAATTATTAGGGGTTTTAATATTATCCGTAGATTATTTTTGTATCAAAATTATGCACACTCGAATGGGTGGCCAGACTTGAATAAATTTATAACGGACGAGAATTTCGGGCGACTCATTACTGGGTATTTATGTGAGGAGATAAAAATATTAGGGACACATTTTAATCGAAAACGGATGAACAGGGGGTGCCCTAGTGTTGTGCGTCTCTGGTTGTGTTTTGTTTGTTAGGAAAACGGGAAAACATGTCGTTCTGATGAGGCGGTTGTTGTTTTTCGTTATGCTTGTTGTGTTTTGCGTTTTATGTAACATTTAATTACTTGTTATAAAACAAGCAGATTTTACAAGTTATAGAAATATCTGAAAAGCATGATATTATTTGGTAACATATCAAACTTATCTTATGTTAACTTATTAGAACACTGGCAACCGTTCATGTATTTCATAAATGAAATAACAAAATAATAAATTTACGATACCTACTACTAATAAAACGAATCAGTTTAAAACAACTACGAGTATCTTGGATTGGACAATGCCTCCAAAGGAAAAAAAAAATTAAAAGTTATTCTGTTTCTAAATTTGACATATTGACATAATAATTAAAATAGATAGTATTTTTTTGAAGCGAAAACTACTTTAGGCGCGTCGGGCATTTTTGAGATGGGAATAAACAATTGAACTCGCGACACCGTTACCGACACCTCATTTTTGTAAACGCGATTGTGCTCTTTATTTAAATAAGGTTACGGACCAATGTTCTATACAAGTATTTTTCTCCCACCAAGGCGATGTTGTTCAAGTTTTCACTTCTGTCGGCACTCCCGGAGTGCCACTGTTTTTTTTTTTTTTTTGGTACGTTTTCCCAGTAATTTTCTTTACAGATCGGTAATATTTTTCATGATATATTCTTTTTAGTAGAAACACCAACCTATAATGACAATTAAACTCCCACCGCACTTTTCCACAGATAATGAATTACAAGCGACATTTATCAAAGCCCACATAAAGTCAGCCGGTGTTAAGGACAGTTTTAAACGCCTAAATTAATTTCCTTTAAGAAGTTGTAACTCTCCAAGTGGGGATAATGCGATGATATATAAAAAAAGGTCTCAGTGAGCCAGAGCCCCTAATAAATTATACCCTCGATAACAATGGGATTTTTTCGCTGGCCCTTTGTTGCAACTTTTGATATCACCTGAACGAAGGAAACAAAAAACAGAGTGAAATTTTTTAGATATTTTGCTGCCATGAATATGTTTTTAAAAATGAAATTAGGGCAAAATCTCTTACATTGTACGTAGGTACGTAAACTTCAATTAAATAATTTAGTTTTTTTTTAAATCGCATATATAAATTGGTTGTTTTATGGTTTATAGAACTGAGTTTTTTTTTTTTTGTAAAACTTTAATTGGTCACTTGTAAAATCAGTTTTGAATGCTGTAAAAGTTGGAGTCAAACACCTATTTTGTGGCTTAGATATAGATTTGCTAATATAATTCAAAAGGCCGAAAAAAAATCTCGTAGTAAAATAAAATTGAAAAGTGGGAATGACCATGACTCGGTCATTTGTCAAAGGGCTTATGATAAACAGTAATAGTGCAATAGCCACTTCCTTCAATATACCGCTTGAGCACTTTTTGTCCCGAACTATAAAAAATAAAGCCCTAATATCGTCGAATGTTCCTTTGGGGAGTGACTGGACAATCGCGCGAAATTCGTTAGGGCTGGCAAAAATTTGAAACAGAAAACTATCTGAAGCTTGCAAAAAAAAACTTTTTTTTTAACTCGAAATCGATTAATATTAATATTTTTCAGGAGACCAGAGGGGTTACCTATTTACGGCCAAAGAATCGGCATCGCTATACAACGTGGTAATGCTGCAAGGCTTTTGGGCACTTTTCCTATTGACAGCGATGCGGACGAATGTTTTGATGCCCTATAATTATTTTCCCTTTTTTTTAAATACCTATAGGTACATGTAGTACATATTAAAAATAGTAGAACTTAATAATACCAGCCTATTATTGTCCCACTGCTGGGCAAAGGCCTCTTCTCATACAGAGAAGGCACGAGCATTAATCACCACGCTTGCTCAAAATGGGTTGGCGATTTCAGACTAATATTAACTATATAGTCCAAGTTGCCTCACGATGTTAGTAATTTCCAAGATAAACTCAGAAAGTACATATGAATTGAAAAAGTCACATTAGTAGGTACTTGCCCGGATTTGAACCCACAACCTCGTATACGAGAGGCGAAGCCTTAACCACTGGGCCATCATGACAGTTGCCTTGAACAATTATGTTGTTCACTGGACTTTTATGATTTCAGTGACTTTTTCAGACAAATTGCGCAAACCCCAAACAAATTAGTATAAAGACAAAAAATATATGATGGTCTTAAACCAAGAATGTTTTAGGAGTTTAGGCGTTTTCAATAATGCCAGCCCTAGCCAATCGAATGGGCAACTGTGGACAATTTATATAGCAATAATCCGCACGGACATTACGGCGGTGGCCGAGCCGAAGTCGAGCCGAATGCCGATATTATCGGAGGTAAAAGCCGTTGCTAGTTTGAGGACAAAAAACGACCTCTCATTTATCGGCCAGTCGGCACTTCGCCGACAGGCCATCTCGCCTCAAGCCACCCTCGCTAAAACGCTGCACATTACTCGCCATCGCTTTAGGGCTTATGGACTCGATTATGTTTCCTTGTTTTGGGAGTACTGATGAGTTCTTTTTAAGTTTCTAAATTGGATAAAATTAACAATCATAACTGATGTAAAAAGTCACTTGTTCTTCCCGTCAATGTGATAATAATCATACCTAGAAACCTTCTGGTTCCGAAGGTATTTAAGGTCAAAGTTGTAACTGTTTTTGACGATTTCTTTGTTAAAACTAGTTTTAAATGTTATAACTTAACTTTAAATACCGGTACCTTTACCATTTGCAAGTACCCTTATGGACAATGCACAATTTTTCATGCGTTACCGCAAGCACTGATTTTCAACACCAAAAAAAATCGTTTCCCAGCAATTATTTTTGAACAATGTTACTTAGTTTTTTATGTTATTTAAAACATTTAATGCTTTATTGAGTTTCGGTTTTTATTTTTACATCAATCAATCTGCCTAGCCTTTTCCCAACTATGTTGGGGTCGGCCGGCTTCCAATTCTTACCGGATGTAGCTGAATACCAGTATTGTACATGGAGCGACTGCCTATCTTACCTCCACAACCCTGTAACTGGGTAATATGAATGAGAGCCGGGACCAATGGCTTAACGTGCTTTCCGAGGCACGGAGGAGTCTCGGCATGTAAAAATGGTCACCCATCCACGGCCCAACCCCGATTGATTAAGCTGATGGATCGACCCGTGTGACTGTTGTTAGTTAGCCACGAGCTCCTCCTCATCACAAGATCCTCTCATGGTTTTTATCTATAGATATAAATCTTATGTACAATCTAACGCTAAATTAAATGAGTAACTAACTATACAAATAACTACAAAAACAAAAAAACACTTAGGCGTCGAAGTATTCGTCCGCATCGCTGTCATCCGGAAACGTGCCCAGAAGACTGGCAGCATTGCCAAGTTGAATGGCAATGCTAATTCTTTGCCCAAAGAACGAGCCAGCCCTCTGGTCACGTGAAGTGTCGACCAGTCGGTGAGAAATTTCCTTAAAAAGGAGACGCGCGTTTGATGTACAGAATGCGTAAATGACGGCTTTGTCATGGGTCTTTTTACACCAACTTTTTACAGACAGTTTTAAAATTGACCATACAAATGGGACTGCACAAGCAAATATGAAAACAGACACAAACGATGTGTACGACAACGAAAATCAACAGAACACTAATTCAAAATCTTATTTATTCGGCAGTTTTATTTGTCACATGCGTGTACGCCGACCCGATGCATTGTGATGTAATTGAAAAATCGGTACTACGAACTACCAACGGACGAGGGATCCATTATTCAGATGACAATCACGTGAATTTCCCGAAAAACGAAGCGAAAAACGTACGCCTGTTGTTTCACGACGATGTGGCGTATAAAAAATTCAGCGACTTAATCGCAACGGCGACCAAATAAACGACGATTCGATGAATTGCTAAAGTAAATTATCGACAAATAGTTGGCAATTTGTAGGTTGTTTGCGAAAACAGTCGTTAACTTCGGTTTATACGGATGATAAGTGCTCTGATTATCATTATGTATGAATCAATGATGTTTAAAGCCTTTTAGAAAAAAAAGGTTTCTTTTTCCTTTTCACGTGTCTTTTATTTAACTTTTATGTTGTCAATCTAATTCCACCACATCATTTTAATGTGGTCGTGTGCAACAGGGATGTAAAATGGTAAAATTACCCTGTTATAATAAGGAAAAAAAAAAGTTTTACCTAATTTACGGTATTTTACGGTAAAATATGGTAATTTTCGGTAAAAAACGTATTAAACGTACTCATACAGTTATATAAAACACTACAAATACGGAAGTGAGTATGTTTGTGTATATCATGTGTATGTCACTACTTCACTATTAACGGATAAATGGATTTGAATGAAATAGGGATGATAACTAAAAAATTTTTTTTTTGTCCGTCTTGTAGATTATTAAAAAATATTGGACACATATTTTTAATTTTTTTACGTTGTCAAAAGATTACGGCGATACATTGAGTCAAAATGTGCCGTGACGTCACTTGTATGTAGATTTTATACTTACTTGTGACGTAGCGACCCCCACTCCCCAACTTTAATGCGTTTTATCTAAGTCATTTTTGATTAATATGATAAAGCAAAAAATACGTGTCTAATATTTTTTTACTATCTGACTGACGGACTTAATAGAATGTCTTTTTTTTTACCCAGGCATCATGCCTATTTGCCAGAGATATAAGCAGCATAGGAATTTTAAAAAACAAAAAATTGGGCTCGTGCGACTTATGCGTACTAAAAATCCCTAAAACTTAATTCTCAAGTCAAGAATTCAAGATATGAATCACACCATGTCATGGATTATAATAATATCTATGTGTAGAGGCAGAGAAGAGGACAGCACAAATTAAAATTTTATACTTCATAAGTTGCCGGTAATTTGTATTAATGACCGTAAAATACCCGTATTTTACCAGCGTTTTCCGTAAAATTTCGTAATTTTGCAACCCTATGTGCAAGCCGTTTAACTTTTAACTCAAACTCAAAGCATTTATTTCAATTAAACCATTTACAGGCACTTTTGAATTGTCGAGGAATCGGTCAGTCAGAAATAGGTATGAAGCTAGTTGCCCATTCCAAAGCGTAGTAGGTACCATCGAAGAAACCTATAACTAAGCAATTTGAAAACAAAATCCCGTGCACACGACCCTTTTTTTTCGTAGGTTACCGTTACTATAGTGGCCGAGCGCTGCAAGCAGAAATAGTCCTTACGGTGTATAGGTATGGGTTTCTTCGATGGTACCTATGGAGAAGAACGGGCAAGAAACTCCACGGACACTCTTTTAAATAAAAAATTGTTACAAAACTCTTTCGCAGTAAAAACTAGTTCATGATTTATATAAGAGAGGACCATTATTATGTCTTGATTGACCTAGTAATGTTACTCTAATCTCAATTCATCACATTACTGGATTCTTATACAGGGTGGTGATTTAGATACCTGCATCCGTCAAGGGGGTGATTCTACCCGTCATTTTAAACAACTTTCTCTATGAAACTCATTCCCGATTCGTGAAAAAAAAAATCCTATAAAACAGTAGACAGACTGTTTCGCATGATTGTTTTTTTTTACGAATCTTATACATGTATGTGTTTCATAGCGAAAGTTGTTTAGTATGACAAGTAGAATCACCCCCTTGACGGATGCAGATCACTAAATCGTCATCTTGTATAAGGTAACTTCCTCTTTATTTTTAAATGATAACAGTGACTTAGCACAAGCAAATAGGCAAAATGGTCTCAACTTTATCCAAACATCAATTGGGTTTAACCTAAGCTATGGGTAGTACCTTAATATTCCGAATCTCCTAAAGTAATTTTTCTCTAGCAGCAGCATATGCGGACTTAGGAAGTGCACCCATGCCCTCGTGGTGTAGGGGAAAAATGGCTGACTCATCAAAACAATAAACAAAGTATCGGAACCCTATTTTATTATGTTATTATGCACGCCGCCCTATGATTTAACGCTGCATAGATTTACGCGATGACAGCTATGGAAGCAGTTTTTTTCACGAACGAAAATTTTGGAGGAAAGTATTCAATGTTTCTTTTTTTTTCAAGAAAATACAAAATTTTAATACATTTTATATTAAACATTTAACGGTTAATTTTTTCAGAAAATAAAGACTGATACTTACCATTGTTTCTATGATCATGTGAAGGTTTTTTTAACGGAATTTCTTCGCGTGCAACGTTCTTTTATTTAAATGTCTTTTTAACATTTTATTTTTGTTTTTAATATAAATAAACCAATCTATTGACTTCCAATAATGACACAGAGTTGAACTTTAACCCTTTATAAGCATAAGGAACATTCTTACCACCATATTTTAAAGCTCAAAAATAAAAAATTGGGTTCAAAAAATTTTTTTTTATTATTTTTCGTTTTCTCCTAATAAGACATACTTATAAACTACGACTATTTGGCATTGTTGTCCGACTAAATCGTTATAACTGTAAAGGGTTAAAGAAATGAAAAAAAGAAATTTTCACACTTCACCTAGCACTTTTCTTATCATCAGTACTTTTGCGCTTTCAAGCTATACATGTATATTCTAGATATATACGAACCGGGCGAATTCAAACTGGGGATGAATATGAACGAAGCCCGTAAAACATATTAAACTGTTTACTTTTACCACTGTTTTTCCTCCCACAGACACAGGCTACCAAAGAGATTATCAATCAAGGAGCATTTCCCGAGTACAAATTTATCACGAGCTTCTTATTGTGACGCCGGATAACACAATATCCACCGGATATCCGGAGGGGAGGCTCAACATCATATTTTTATCATCATTATGTCAAGAAAAAATTAAGCGTTGGCTTAGTATGGGACTGACACCTTTTAAGTATTTGTGTTTTTTTTTTTTTTCAAAATATTCCTTCTTCTATAAACCCTGTAGTCCCATCGTATTCTGACTTTTTCGCAGTCACAGTATTTATTGAGTCGTGAATATGTGAAGAAAATACTAACTTGTTAAAGGTAAAGATACTATTTAGTTTCTGTTTGATCCGTGGTTCGTCATTTTGTAAGCATCTTGGTAATGATTTTGTCCGTCACACAAAATCTCCCCACGATGTTAAAATGAACAGCCTGTTGTTAGTCAGGCTTTATTGCACGGTCACTAGTATTTCTCAATAGGGGTCAGTTAGATTATTAAAAAATATTAGACACGTATTTTTACCCCGCAGCTCAGTACAGATTCAAAATATGAATTTTAAAATAAAGGGTTTTTCAATAAGGGCGGGTCGATGTTGAAACGGAATAAAACAAGCTGTGTGTAAGGTATGAACGAAATTCTTTTTTTATTTGAAAGGCTTATGTATGCTATTATTTATGGATTGTGACATCGTTCAAATGTCCGCGCGGCTTCACACGGTGGCACGGATCCGAGACGTCCAATTTTCAATGATTCTGCTGCATAGATCTGGTTGAACTTGAGCGATGGCCTGGGTTATGTTTACTTTAAGGACATCGGTCGATTGCGGCTTTTTGGCATAGACCTGCGATTTTAGAAAACCCCACAAGAAAAAGTCTAGTGGGGTTTAATCACACGATCTTGATGGCCAATTCGCGTCACCTCTATAAGAGATCACCATACCGTCAAATTGCTCATGCAGAATGTCCATCGTGGCGTTCGTTTGGACTAACGAACACTCATTTTTATAATAAAGTGTTATCATTACGACGTGCTGCTCATTCGTGTAACTTCCCATGATGATTTGGCATCAGTGACTGAATAATTTACAACAGATTTGACAGATCCCGCCAAAACAACATGGCCGCCACAGACTGTCAACATCGACCCGTCTCTATTGGAAAACCTTATAGTTTATACCAGTCTCAGACCAAATAAAAAACAAGACGTAGCGCTATCAACAGCGATGTGAGGCTGGTTTCGTGAACATGTGTGCACATAGTGAGGTGCAGTTTGATTCTTATTAAATTTGATTGTAAGCGGCTGTAAATGTGTGCGTCACAGAGTGGTGGTGTAGTTTTGGCATGCTTCACTGTATTGTTCGCAGCGCTATGTCTTGGTTTTATATTTCGTCCGAGATACCAGTACGAACAATTTGATACAAAACCGGCACATCCATTCTATTCTTACGCCTTCATACTTTGATCCGGTGCTGTTTTCAACGGGGAGTGCATCTTATTGGCTGATTAATGATTGCGCAATCACCTAGCTTAAACTTTACGAAAAACAAACTCATTTTTTTTAAACGTCGGGGTAATATTCGGTGTTTATGTACTAAAATCACCAGTTAACAAAGATTTCTTAAATTACCGATGACTAAAAATCAAATTGCATTGACAATAATTATGAAAGGTCAATCTTGCACACGAAGAAGAATCGAGTATTCCTAGTAAATTTTCTTTTTAACCGATTTAAAAAAGGAGGTTATCAATTTGACACGTATATATATAAATGTAATATTATTGGAACTGCAATATACAGGGTTATTGGTTAAACATTGGCAATCCGTTAAGGGGATGAAGGAGAGGTCATTTGCAACCAAATTATCCCTAATGACCCCTATGCCAATGTCAATCATTTTCGAGTAATTTAACATTTAATATTTTAAAATGTATGAAATCAAAATGTTACCGATAACCCTGATATACAGGGTTAATGATTAAATGGGTTAATGGCCTGACTTATTGATACGAGCTACGGGTATGGTGCCAAAGGGAATACATCTCAAAACCTTGATCAACCACAGCAAAAAAGTGAAAAATAAGAAACGTTGTTCCCAAAAAAAAAAACAACAGACTTCAAAAAACAAACAGAAAAAAATACTTTAATTTCGGAAGTCAAAAAACGAAAATACAAACCAAAGACACTGACTTCAACAACTACTTGGATACTTGAATCAACATGAAGCCTTCTGTCCTCAGTTCTATCGACGAATCAATAAATATTATTGTACAGACGCCAGCACATCAAGCTACCCGAAACTGTCAAATTTTCCCAATCAACTTTGAACCTTACTTATCAGCGATAAAGTTGAAAATCTATTAAATAAATTTGACAGATTGTAGTAGCTTGATGAGCTGGCGTCTGTACCTTCTTACTTGTAACACTAAACTATGCGTCAGGCGTCACCGGTGTTGACGCGTTCATTGTGGCTGCGGCCGCCAGCCCGCCGTTTGCACGCGTCCCAGAAGGTCAAGGCCATCCGGCTGGCCCGAGGATACCGCACGGTATCCTGCGAGGCGGCGAGCCTCCTTGCCGAACAACCGCCATGGGATCTGGAGGCAAAGGTCCTCGCGCACATCTGGGAGTGGCGCGAGGAGGCGAAACGCCAGGGCTTAACTCCGATGCCGCAAGAAATCGCGGCACAGCGGACAGAGCTCCGGCGGGATCTCATGGCGTCATGGAGAGTGCGATTGTCGCAAGCCAGCGCTGGGCACGCCACAATTGCGGCGATAAGACCCCTCTTTGAGGAGTGGCTTGAGAGGCGCCACGGCGCCCTCACCTTCCGCCTGACGCAGGTCCTCACCGGACACGGCTGCTTCGGGAGGTTCCTGTTCAGGATAAAGCGGGAGGAAACGCCCGGGTGTCACCATTGTGTGGATCGCCCGGAGGACACGGTGGAGCATACTGTGGAGGTCTGCCCGGCTTGGGCGGAGCATCGCCGTGTCCTCGTGGAGGCGATCGGCGGCGGTGATCTCTCGCGTCCGGCCCTGGTTCAAGCCATGGTACGGAGCGAGAGGAAATGGCTGGCCGTCACCTCTTTCTGCGAAGCGGTAATGCTCGCGAAGGAGGAGGCGGGACGCGTGAGGGAGAGGCAAACTTCGCGCCCTCACGCCCCTAACCACCGCAGGAGGAGACGCCCGGGGCGGGAATTGCGAGCCGATTTCCGGCCACCGTAGGCGCGGGCTTGCGGACGGTGAGCAATGGGTAGCTCGCCGTCCGATAAGGACCAGGCCCGGGTCGACGGCGCGTTGTGTTCCACGCGCGCCTCAAAGAGATGTCAGCACAACTGACGGGGTCCGCTAGGGCCAATGCCTGCCGGGGGTTCGAAAAAAACCGATAGGGACATCGTGGCCCCCGGCAACAGGGCAACCGAAGGAACACGGGTGGGTTTTAGTCAGTAAGAGTCTGACACGCCCTCTCGCTCCACCCAGAGCGGTAGAAGTTATTTGATAATTTCCCAAACAAAAAAAAAAAGGCGTCAGGTCAAGCTGCGCTTGCCGGGGTTGGTCTGTGGATGGGTGACCATTTCTACATACCGAGACTCCTCCATGCCTCGGAAAGCACGTTAAGCCGTTGGTCCCGTCATTCGTGGATCTTTGACAGTCGTTACGGGTCGTCAGAAGCCCGAAAGTCTGACAACCAGTCTTACCAAGGGGTATCGTATTACCTAGTTACTGGGTTGTGGAGGTCAGATAGGCAGTCGCTCCATGTAAAATACAGGTATTCAGCTGCATCCGGTTAGACTGAAAGCCGACCCCAACATAGTTGGGAAAAGGCTAGGCTATTTGACGTTTACTTGTAACACAAAAAAATAGTGAATCACGGTTTAACGACATTGTAGTCTAAGTTGATATTTAAATCCTGTTGATTTAAAAAAAAAACACAATCCACACACCGTCTGTCATGGAAGTGGACTTGTGTTGTTGTTGTATGTCAGAATCTATGCTCTATGCTAACACAAAATATGGCCCCCTTCGAAAATTCTGTAGACTGCTTTTATAATAAGTGTCTCATGTGATCAAGATAATATGATCTGACCACAGATATAGATATACCTAGATAACGCAAGAGCAACTACTTCGCGTGCCATTTTCGTGCCCAGCTTACGCACAATAATCGTAAGCTGCCACTTTCACGCTCAGTCTGCATCGGTGCCACGCTTGTCGGAAGTCAGTAAAAAAATTGAAAATGGTTAATTACGCTGTTATAAATTGTAAAAACTGTGCAAATGCGAGGAGAAAAAATTAAAGAAATGTTTCTTAGTGCTTGTGACGTCATAGTAGGTAGTCAAAAAATGGCACGCGTGGTTTTCATACTTGCGTTATCTAGGTATATCTATATCTGTGGATCTGACCAACAAATATTATAATTACTACTAATTTTAAAATTGGGAATAGGTCCATACATGGGTGGACCACGCGGTGAGTGCAGGCAGGCAAAAGGAGGCACTCAATCGACGGCCGTCTAACGAAACGGGTTCTCCGACTAACAAAACAGCAGCTGCGTACAGTTACAGCAGCTGTAACTGGCCATGGGTACTTTAATAAACACCTCTTTGTCATAGGAGTCACAGACAGTCCGCTGTGCAGAGCTTGCATGGAGGACGACGAGACAGCAGCTCATATATTCTACCCGTCGGATTTGAAAAAGAATTTTTGAATTTGATAGCCCAATTCTTGAGAAAGGCTACAGGCTATTTAACATCACGCTAGGACCCATAAGTGCTGAGCAAAAAGAAAAATAACCGATTATCATTACTTTTTGATCAACCCTAGTACATCTAGAAAACCAGCAGCCGCCAATATTCTGATAATTCTTTAATCAAATCAAATCAAAATCAAATCATTTATTTTTTTGCAAAAAATGGGTACAGTACATAGGTGTTTTTATAGTAAAGTTCTCCATGCAAAGGTTTAAAATTCCAAATAAAAAACTTAAAATATGCAGAACATTGGAATTACAAAAAAATAAATAAAAATGAGTGGTCACAGCAATAAAAAAAAAAAAAAAGACTAAGTAAGCGAACCAGGTTCACGTTAATTATGACAGTTAGGGTAATAGTATGTCAGTTAGTTAGTAAATCATCATTTAGGAAATCGTCAATCGTGTAATAAGTTTTCATAATTAAAAATTCGTTAAGCGCCCTTTTAAATTTTAATGTAAATGTGGACAATACCAAAAAAACTGTTTTGCAATAACGCGGTTTTATATTTAATGACATAATTGATTGATGTATTGAGTCCGTATTGGATTTTTTCTGACCTCTGAATAATTTTTTAAATAGATGCGGGTTACATTTAACAAACAAAGGCATTTCCAATATATATAAACAAGGCAAAGTTAAAAAAATTAATACCGCACATTGACCTGATGCATCGCTTCTGCAACCTAAATACCAGCTCCCCATCAGTAGACTGCCCCCAGAAAATAATGCCATACCGCAAAACAGAGGCAACCAGTCCATGGTACGCTGTTAAAAGAACCTGACTGTTAACTTTCTTTGAGAGTTGAAAAAGAGCATACCTATGCGGATTTGCTAAGTTTTTTACACAGTTCTTCAACATGAGGTTTCCATGTAAGTTGGCTATCAATTATAATGTCTAAGAAATTAGCCTTATTAGCTTCTTCAATATCACAGCCCTTGTAGGAAATGCTAAAGTTTGGGTTTTCACGGCGTTGATAAAAATGCATGACTTTTGTTTTACTCAGGTTACTAGGTACTAGCTGCTACTGGCTTGCTGGCTTTTGATTTACTACTAGTCTATCATAACATTTATTCTCCATTACTCTTTTTTTTTTTTCTTTTTTCATTTCGCACCTGCAGCATGCAGCAGGCATCTACGGACCTATTAAAATGTATCTTTTATTAGGTTGTCTTTTCTACTATGTATTATGCACAGTTCCCATGGCTACCCATAGAATTTTTTTGCCCTTGTACACGAACAAAGGCAGTCTACAACTCAAATATTCATACTACATATTCCTACGTACGTAATTCTTACCTAGGTATTTAATCAATTGTCTAGAAAGTTGGAAGGATCGATATCCCGATCGCCATCGTATTACACGACCGAATCAGATATCACCATTTTTAATACACTTTCTTCCTACAATGATATTCCCACATTGGCAGTGTTATCAAGGATTTTGTCTCGGATGAAAGAGTACGGAGCTCAGAAACTGTCTGTAGGCGGTGGGCGTGGGGGTTTAAACCACGCCTACAGAGTGGGCGTGCCGTAGGATATTAAAATTCATTATCTGTACCTATGTATTACTTGAAAATTCTTGAACCCAATGAAAACAAGTGAGAGATATTTAATAATCTCGAATAGTTTGAGTAACCTCGTTAACTCTAAATGAATTATGCTTGCTGCAGTAAACTCTAGCATCAAGAATTATTTTGTAATTAACAAGGAAAACAAACAATATACACAAAATTAGTACCAGATGATAATAATATTATATTGATACAATTAAAACAAAGTCTGCAGTTTCGTAAATTTGTGCAGAGCAAGCCTGAAAGTAGATTTCATAGCCACTCAGGACACGCGCAAAATTTTGAGTAGAAAGAAATAAAAACTTGGAATAAATTAAAAAATAAAAACACGCTATTAGAAGAAACTGTATGGGAATAATTGCGTCTCAATAAGAATACTCACCAGAATTTTCTAGTTGTCTTACTCGACCACCATTGAAATCCTGCAGGCAGTTTTATAAAACATAATTTTAGTGCTAAAATGAATATTGAGTGCTCACTACGAATATTAACTATTAAATTCACAATCCAATTATCTTCAGAATTTTATTTCAACAAAAAACGAATTAAAAGAAAAATGCTTCGACGTCGCTACCACAGTGGTTACGCTGTAGCTGTTGTTAGCTACGCAAAGGCGGAGCCTTTTACGACGTCACACGAAGTTTTCCGAACACCACCGACGTCAAACACGTAAAACAAAGAACCAGTTTTCATTGACCCTTACTTTCTCTAAGTAATACTCGGCTGCGGTCTGAGGGACGTAAGGTGAAGGGGAGCGAGGGAGGTCAGTGGAAAATGGTTTTGATTTAGGAGAAAATCATGGGGGTTGAGAAAAGGGATTCGCCAGGATACTGTTACGTAACGTTAGTTGAGCGACGTCTACGCTCGCGGAAGGTCGTGTCGCGCTCGCTTTGTTCGGAAAACATAAACAACAACAACGTGTTTATTGACGTAAACAACACGCGGAACTTTGTTAAAGGACTTTCTAGCTGTTGCAGTTTCGAAGGTAAGGATATTCTATTTTGTTGTTGTGTTGATTATTGATAAATAAGTGATGTTTATTTGTATATGTGTGCAGCCTATTTTGGTTTGGTTGGATATTTAGTTATTAAAGTTACAAAAAAACATGAATCGTAAAGGGTGATTTTTTTAATAAAATAACTACTAAGATACGTTTATTAAAGCATTCATTTATTCGATAGGTTAAAAATAAAATAGTTTATAGGTCTGGGGCTTAAAAAAAAAAAAATATATATATTTAAAAAAAATATCCGCATTAGACATAACTTTATCTAAAATATTCCTATATTAAGTTATTAAGAAAATGCTTTTATTTAACATATATTTTTTCCAAATCATTAACAGTACTCGTCTAGACGTGATCTTCAGTATTCAATCATTAAAAGTCGGTTGTCGTCGCCTTAACAGAAAAATGATATCAACCTTTGGACTTTTACACTTGACATTTTACAATCAGGTTGCGATGGTCTTCTTCTTTTATTGCCTCTCCAATCACTGAAGGTTGGCAATCAACTCCAAATATTTTCTGCTTGTCCTTTGCGAGGTAAAGCAGATCAGTAGCACTCGTAACTCCGGTCCTATTCCGAATGTTTCTCAGCCTTATTTCTTGTAGGGGTGATTAAAATCTATAGTCAATAAAGGAATAATTAACATGAGTATGAGCAGCAATTGAGTAGTACTTCACGCCCGAAAAAAACTATCAATTTATCAATTTTAATTTTTTTTATCAATTTTAAAATAAAATTACAATTGCCTACTTAAGATCCCTATGGCCGTCTCAAGGCTGATGACATCCATGAGGATGTACACAAGGAAAGAAGTTAGACTCCATTATTTACTAGGAAAAATCATTATATTGCCATGCATATTCGTAATCAATGTTAGTAATAGTACATTATGATACAAGTGTCTTGTGTTGGTACACCTGAGGCGGTATTATTCGATAAGGGAACCACACAACAAAAACGTTCACAAATATTTATGGAAAATGGCGCACTGGTTTTGTTTTTTCCGTAGGTGTAAATAAAAGGACTGGCAAAACCATTATAAGCCTATATAAAAATAGAACAAACACAAAATAATGTTTTGAGTAAGCAAATTACGGTTAATATGTAGTGAAAAGTATAAAATTTGATGTAATATTATTTTAATTTATCATATTTTATTTATTTACACAATAAGCATAAAAAGGCATGAAGTCTCTTTGATGATATAAAGAAGCGCACATCTCGCTCGGGTGAAAATAGAGAATGCTCATTTAATAATATAGGATAGTACATACTAATTCCATGCTGCCATGATAGTACATACTAATTCCATTCTGCCATAATTGTACTTACTAATTCCATACTGCCATGTCATTAATCCGACTAGTAAATAGTTATCTATGGCGCACATTACCACACTAGTGCGATAATATAAAGTAAAAAGCACGAGTGTTTAATACGCTGCATTATGAACCTAAAAGTGGTTCAATAAGAGCCACTTTACGAGCAAGTGTGTTGAAAAATACTATTACATACATGCTTGCGCTTACTATTGACAGCACTATTTCATCCATAATTTTTACAAAATTAATTAATAATAAGGAAAAAGGGAGGCCTTTGCCCAAGGCTAATAAAGGCAAAAAAAAAATTAACTAATCAATTAATTTAATAGTTGGTGTAATCAGAGTGAGATTCGAACAAAATGAGATATCTTCATAATAGTTAAAAAGTTTGCAATGCCAGCTTGAACGAATGAGAATAATACTTCAGTAAATACATCCAAAGCATCTTGGGTGATCAACTCTTCTACCAGCCATGCTAATTGGCTAATCTTCTCGACACTGCACGAACTAATCTGGTACTTAAACCTCGGACCAAAAAGAGAGAAACAGTCCAAAACTTAACATTTCAATATCATTTAGATATACCTTCTCAACAAAACTGTTTTTTGGCAATACTTGCGAGCTGCGACTAATCAAACAATATCTGAATATTAAATTGTCAAAGCCAGAGGGTAATACTGTGCCGTGTTAATAATGTAAAGATGAACAATTGAATCCGCCCGCGATACCTGTTATTAAATATGTAAATGAGTTATTTATTCAAGTCGCACCACTTTCTGAGGGGTCTCTTTATGCTAACTTTCAGAGTAATTCGCGACTTGCCTGTCATGTTAATGTGAGATGAAGAAGTTGTTTTAACTGATTTTGAGGTGCCGTTTCGTAACACTAATGCGTCGTGTTTCATTGGAAATAATTAGGAGATTAAAATCATCTGTACCTACCTAATCATTTAAAAGTTACATCTTCATTTATCAATTATCGCTGAAACTCAGCTCTTGTTAGCAGGATTGCCGATCTAAGGAACTGCAAATTTAATTTCTAATTAAGTAACTAATTGTGTAGTATTTTAAAACAAGCTTTCACAACAAAAAAACTGTCGGTTCTTATCTGCAATTATCTACCATAGGGAATTAGTAACAAATTTATCTGTATTTAAAAGGTTTTACCTTTAAATTTCACCACTTTTACCAAAAAATATTGCTTGAATATAAAATATGCATAAAATTGCAACTGAAAAATCTTTGACAAAAATTGAGGCAGTACAAATATAAAACTAACCTTAATTTTGGAATTAAAAATATCTTTAGATTTAAAATTAGAATTTCAGGTTTAAGTTCTCACTTATTCAAATCAAAGCACTCAATTTGTGTCACTACAAATTGGCATCCACAGGTCTGTACGTTTTCTAATCCATTATTATTTTCATCAGATACTTTAAGATTACTAGATTTTAAAGTCTACATTGAAAAAAGTCGGGAGGGGCCGTGGAACACCCGGTTGGAACAAAAAATCCTTTCCCTGTATATTATGTATTAATACAGAGCCATCTAGTATAAGTTTTTAGAAGCTAAGAAATTATTGTAGATGGCTCTGTATTAAGGTAGATCCGCAGTGGTAGCCCGCGTAATTCAAATTTTCTTACGTTTTTTGCAATTTGCTGGACAGTATCAGGTTGTATCTTGATAAAAATATGATTCACGACAATAACAGATATGTATTTACAGAATTATAGTCATGGGAATCATTAATACATCTCCCTAAGTTAGATTTGTTCTAGAACTTTTCCTTATGAGATTTGTGCTTATGGAACAAATCTCTTATTTTTTTTTATTATTCTCAAACATAGCTACATTATTTGTTGTTTTTACAGTTTTACTCGCCAAACTTTCCAGTTTTATGGCGAGAAGCGCTTGTTAACAGGTATAGCTACACAAAATCTAGCAAAATTAACTAAACTATCAACTATGCACTAATTTCAATCAAGGATCAATCACACCGGAACGGACAGATTGCGGAACTTAGAGAGATGTACTAATGATTCCAATGATTAATTTTATAAAACATAATTTGTTATAGTCGTGAACTCAGGCTACAGCTGCGGATTCACCTTAATAAACAAAAACTTTTGACTTGAAACTAACTTTTTCGGGATTAACGTTACGTGACGATTTCTACCAGTGAACTCCTACTGCAAGCCGCGTTAAAGAACTTCGTTCCAAAAATATTACCTTACACCTTGAGAATAATACAAAATACAATGTCTACATACATCACATCATACATGTGGCGGCATCTACATCGCCACATGCAAACTACGCATCAAAGACCTGACGTCACACAAATCCTGCATCGCGTAATTAGAGTTTACCGCGCAAACACCATTTATATAACTTCCCCGACATCAATCGTTGGGCAGTTCCCCGCCAGGCACAACACCCGTCTGGTCGGAGGATCCTCCCTTTTCTACAGAGGATAAGTGAATTTTACACCCTGTTCCTCATACCTCTAAATCTCTAATAATGTATAGGTAGGCAAAATTTATTAAAAAAATCTAAAAAATTTGATTTTTTATGTAATTTAAAAAAAATTAACAACACGATGTAACTTTTAACTAAATTATCTATCGCTATTAAACAAACTCCATAATGGTTTAAAGTAAATAAGCGTCCTCATAAAATTAAAATTGTGGAAAAAACTACCCTCAATTGAAAATAATCATGTTTTTTTGCAATAATTGTAAAACCTCTCAATAAGACGCCAAAGAGAACAAAAACAAAAACATTTGATTTTATTTTTCATTTTTTCCGTCGATAAAATTAAGCATAGATTCCCTCATTTCGATATGTGCACATTATAAAGACCTCCGTGATAAAGACTCACACCGTATACTTAAAACCACAAAGTCGCTTGTGCATGAAAGTTAGAATCCAAAGCATTCGCAGCAACCGAACTCTATTAATAGCAGTGTCAACATAATCTCAAGTTAATTTCCAAAGAAAAACCAAACCAGCCTTACTAATCAAAATTATTAATTGAAGAATATAAATATAAAACAATACCGCGATACAATGTTCGTCCCAAGAGGATCGTTCAATTTAGATTATTTATCGTAAGGCGAACGGGCAATGGCGGCGAAGCTAACTAATTTACAAAATAAATATTGGCTCAATCTGACGGTCGGTCTCAACTGTTGTTTTCACTAATTGTTATTTCTTAATTATTGTCTCGCTTAGAAATATAGTCTGTATTGGTTTTAGATGGGACATTTTGGTTCATATTTCTAGGAAAAAAAGTTTAAACATAAGTTTTTTTATTAAGAATTGACGTTCTAAGTAATTGATTACAATCTAGCCTAATACACTAATAAGGAATTTAATTCTAACTTAATATTTTACGAGATAGATTATGTTATATCTAAGAATACTGTCAATTTGCACTTTTACACAAGGTCAATTTCGTAGCACTTTCTTAGGGTCTGATAATTGATAAAACACTTTGTTCTTGTGTTATATGTATAGCACAGCATTGTTACTATTTATTATTAATTCACTATTTACACACTACACTAACTCAAATGGTTACTCGTGGTCGCACTAAGTCCGTGTTGTCTAGCAGCTGAATTGCCTCGACATTCACTTGTCGGTGGAGTCTGTGTTCGTGGGTTTCAACAAATTTTTGGATGATGGTGGTGACGAGTTCCATTTTAAGGTCACGGTGGAGTAAACATAAGTGGCGAAATTTGGGTGCACCATAGATTCACTTCTGCCTAACCACTCGCGAATTACAGGCGTAATATGTTATCATTAAAAGTTATATTTAATTTGAAGGAATTCACAATAAATAATATATCTTATATCTTTTAATTGATAATATTCACAAAAACATAATCTGAGGGGCTGGTGGCTAGTAATAACAGCCGCACGGGGCGATCGATCAGGTTAAGCTAAGTTTGCCGCGGTTGGTCCGTGGATGAACGCTGGTCCTGCTCCACAAGGGCGCATAAACTAATTGATTAGCATTTGAAAATACTGTTGGAGCTGCTGAAGATTTTAAAAACTATCTTTGCATTGTATAGATTCAATCCTTTAGCATTGTATAATTGCATAACACATGTGTGAGTACTATGTACCTACTATAAAGCTACCATTTACTAGGTACGTCTTTCATTGAATTGAATGTGCCCTGGCGGCTGAGAGTATGTCATGCTCACTCTAATGTCTCGCTGACGGTGGCGTGTGTGTTGGATCATTTAGCTCCCTCCAAAATGGTTGAGCTGAATGGTGCTAATCCATGCGTCATGTTCGTGAACGGGCACTATCAGTAGGGACTGGTCATCTCTTAGCGGCACTGGCTTATTTTAATTTAATTTTTGAATTGTATTATTTGTTTTATTTTCTATTATGGACGCTTTTAACATTCTGCATCGTTCTCACATGTATGACTTCAACATGAATGATGTAACCAATATTTTTATAATCATATTCTGATTTAAAACAGTGTCCGTGGAGTTTCTTGCCCATTCTTCTCCATAGGTACCTACTACGTTTTGGAATGGGCAACTAGCTTCATCTTTCTGACTGACCGACTTGACAATTCAAAAGTGCCTGTAATTGGTTTATTTGAAATAAATGCTTTGAGTTTGAGTTTGATGGGTGACCATCTTTACATACCAAGATCCCTCCGTGCCTCAGAAAGCATGTTAAACCGTTGGTCCCGGCTGTCATTATCTTTGACAGTTGTTACAGGTCGTCAGAAGCCCGAAAGTCTGACAACCAGTCTTACCAAGGGTTATCGTGGTACCCTGTACTGTAACTGGGTTGTGGAAGTCAGATAGGCAGTCGCTCCATGTAAAATACTGGTATTCAGCTGCATTCGGTTAGACTAGAAGCTGACCCCAACATAGTTGGGAAAAGGCTAGGCAGATGATAGTAATCTGAACTTTTGTCTCGACACAATTTTTCTTTTCTTACTTTGTAGTTATAATTCTTTACTATTTATATTTTTCTGAACTTAACATTCAACGGTCAATCTTTTATAGTTACCGGCAGATTAATTACATATTATTCATTTAATTATAATCAGCCTATAATGTCCCACTGCTGGGACACAGATCTCTCTGTGAGAGGGAGTGGGCCGTAATCCACCACGCGGGCCCAGTGCGGGTTGGTAGATGTCACATGTCTTCGATTTTTTGGTTCTAGGACATGCCGGTTTCCTCACGATGTTTTCCTTCACCGTTTTGAGAGCAGTGGTGATGAAATAATTTACACAAAGTAAAGCGCCTGTCAGGGTTCACACCTACAACTCGTAAGTCGCAGCTATTACCACTGGGCCACCACTGCTCCTATCTATTTTAATAATCTCTTATTATATCACCAAAAAAATTACAACACTTACCTAGATAATAATCATGACCTCACATGCCAAGTACCTATCTAGAATTGTTTATTTTAGCAGCATTTATGATATCGGTCCACGCTGACTGCCGCAAGCGTCACCCACCATCATCTACAACAACAGACATCAATACAAACGGACAACAAGACGTCCATCCTCCTTCGCATAGCCTCCTAGCATTGTTTTCAATAAATTAAACGTAGGACAAGAGGCCCGGACTGCGCAAACAGCCCCCAGGCTCCGTCAACACAATTATTATCCTCGGACAGCTACCCTCGTGTCGATAAACACCCTCTAAATAAATTAACTGGACTCTATCCAAAACATTTGTTCAGTCCCGGTTTGTAAAAAGTTAATTAGTTTATGTCTTCATTAGCTAGGTCTTCGACTTTGTTTAGATTGTCTGCAAAAAAGAAAATAATTGAGATCTAAATTCATAGCTAATTACTCATAAACGTTGCTTAAAGTTAAACGTTGCTTATTAGCGACTGTTTAACCAAATATACATTTTTGACGTTTCAATGTCACTTAACTTTAAGCATCATCTGCCCAGCCTTTTCCCAACTATGTTGGGGTCGATTTCCAGTCTAACCGGATGCAGCTGAATACCAGTATTTTACATGGAGCGATTGCCTATCTGACATCCACAACCCAGTTACTGGGTAACACCCCTTGGTAAGGCTGGCTGTCAGACTTTTGGGCTTCTTCGGTACGACCCGTAACAACTGTCAAAGATCTACAAATGACCGGGACCAACGGTTTAACGTGCTTTCCGAGGCACGGAGGGGTCTTGGTAAAGATGGTCACCCATCCACGGACCAACCGCGGCAAGCTTACTTTAACCTGATGGATCGACCCGTGTGGCTGTTATTATTTAGCGACAAGCTCCTTCGTTACTTAACTTTAAGCAACATTTATAAATAAACCCCATAATGTTTTGTTTCATTGCTTTGCTAAATTAAGCCGTCGGGTCTTTGTCCTTAGTTACGAATTGAACGTGAAATATGCTTACATTATTATGGTATGTTTATGTGCTGCAAAGGATTGATCAAAGAGTTACATACTTCAATACTCGTTCAATACCTGTGCCCGGAGTAGAAAACCGTAGCCCAAAACCTACATAGCCGTCGATATTGGCTACTTTATTCATTGATGTTTTAATGTTGTTACAGGTTGGAACCATGGCCACCGCTCGACCAGCAACTGCAGTCCCCCGCACCAAGAAACAGAACCATGCAAACATTCCGTGTCCCATAGAAAACTGCGCTCGATTCACGTACGGCAAGTTACCAGACCACCTCACCAAGATCCATGGTCTCACGGGCGCCGAAAGGGATGCCCTCAACGAACAACAACGAAAACGATTCTTTAACGGTGAACTCTGCCAAGTGAGGTACCTTAAGGAATCAGCTATTAGAGACCTTTGGGGTTCAGACTATGAAGATCCTCGAATCCGTGCAAAAATACACCAAAGTTACGGTCTAGTCAAGATACGAATTATACCCCTGGCTGCTACCCAACGTGCTCGACCACTTACTGAACAAGATGCAAACGTTCTGACTGCCTACAATGCCAGGACAGCACCAAGACCTGCTCGGGTCCAAAAAACTAGAAAACGACCGCGGCCTTACCCAGCACCGGAGGCTAGTCCGGTAGCACGTCGAGCTTCAAGCGAGTCCAGTGAAGAAGAAAACACCCAGAACCCACTACCACCATCCCCCCCTCCTTCGTCACCATCCCTTCCACCGTCTCCAGCTCCTTACGAACTACAACCAGTCGAAACTCGCTTACGAGATATATTTGATTCTAAAGTCGATGCTGGATACAAAGCTGTTATCGATGATATGAAGAAGTCGATGACTATGGGCAGGACGCTCGGGGCAAGGAAACGTAAGGCGTACAGAACATATCGTCGGTATGCGAAGAGGTTGATCGTCTTCCTTCATAGACAGCATTCGCCATTAGCGTACGATGTAGACGTTCTTCTGTGTGGAGAAAGCCAAGTCTGCGCCTTCCTAGAACGCATTAGCGCTGAACACAAGGCGAAAACGTTACGAAATTATATCGTTGCTGCTATCAAGCTACTGGATTCTCGACTCTTTGCCATAGAGACTGACCCTTCTTGCAAGGAGAAGGTGGCTTCAATGACTCGCGTATATGACGTACTCCATGGACGTTTGACGGAATGCGACCGATTGTTGGCGCAAAAAGAAGTGGCCTGCCAGAAGAAATCATTGCCATCTTTCGAAAGTGTTATGGATCAGAGTTTCAATGACTACGATGAGTTAGTGTAAACAGTGAAAATAACTTTTTTGACACTTTCTTATTAATATGGACCCTGCTGCTATTTCGTCCCGCTTTCAATAATCGACTAAAAGAATGTGTCGTAGCTAGATTAATGTAAATAAGCGACACATTTAGTAAAGATACAAATAATTTATGGCCTGTTTCCCAGTCTCCGTGTTAACGCAAATTAACATGTTTTATATTTTTAATAATTGTTAGCTGTAAGTTCTGAATTCAATAACCTAATCATATTTTATCTGTATTTTATGTCGAAACTTAATTCATTACTAGCAACACTAGTTCATAGATTTTGAGTGAAACTCTATGGTTGGGCTCTGTCATCGTATATGACTCGGTAAAAAAGGAGTCCAACCGGTCATTGTAGCTCTCACTGTAATTAATTAAATTTTAAGAGGAAGTACACATGAAACATTGTTCAAGTTGTTCAATTGTGTTAATGTCAACTGTCAATTAAGTCATCAGTTTTTAATTTCACCACCATTGTTCATATTCAACATACCGGTTGCGATTCGAACCCGCCAGCCGGAGTGAACACTCCGGATAAGTTTCGTTTAACTTATCTCGCAGATGTATAGAGAAATATTCATAAAATTCAGTTTCATTTTTGAAGTGAAAACTTCTTAAGGCGCGTTGTGCATTTTTGAGATGGGACTAAACCATTGATTTCGCGACCTGTTACCAACACCGTGGAGTAAAAGACATCTGAACGCGTTGATTACCGTGGTGCCGATTTTTTTTTTAATATTCACTACTGTCGGCACTCACGGAGTGCCACTGTTTTTTTAAATATAGCTATGTAGCTAGATAGTGCTCATCAAGAAACTGTGAAACAGGCGCCCTATGATCTTATAATTTCTATGTAGGTTTAAAAAAATCACAACTTGACAAGTTATGATGATGTTAAGTTTAAAAGACCCTTGTAAATACAATAAACTACGTGTCTCAAGCAATAAGCTTTATTAACATGAATGTTAGTAGATAATAAATATTATTGTATTTCTGTGTTAATTGATGAAAGTTATACTTTCTATTAGCGTGCAATAATTATGCCAAATATCTAGTTTTATTATTATATTTGTGTATCTTACCGTATAAGTCCAAACAGTGGTAAATCTTACCATTTTTCGGGTTTTTACCATTATTTATTAAGGCACTAAAAATTTTCATGTAATGGATGGATCTCACTAGATTATTTTTCATGTAAATGTTTAACATACCTACGTAACTACTTTATTTTTTATTTGTGTAAATATTTATCTGCTAGTTAAATTATTTCGAAGAACTGTTTGTTTTATTTAATTGGTAACCCTAAAGTAAAATACCGACAACACGCCTGTATTAAGTTCATAAAATAAATGAATACTTATAGACACCAAAAGTAAACTACAGTATTTATATTTTCTTAATGTCCCTCGGCAAACTTCGTGTTTCGTCAGTCGTCGGATTTCTATCAGTTGCCCTTTGCACTTGGTGCAAACCGGACGCTCTCAGTCGACTTGGAAGTATTTAGAGTTATTAATACTCTTTTAACTTAAAGAAATTTATTTAAAAAATGGGAGGAAAGCACCAAAAGTCGCAGGCACGACAGATAGCAAAATAGTTTTACAGCTCTATATAGTTCACACAGAAATCAAAACAAAACAACAATAAAGTACTTAGTTCTGAATTCAAATTATTATACACGATAAATGTAATAATTGATGGACCCAAATTAGCATTCGTTTGTATTCGGAAATGCGAAGATTCCCGAGGGACATTAATAAAATAGAAATTCTTTACTTACCTACAAGAATAAACCGGTACAAGTATCGTACACATCATCTTAGGTCTACTTGATTGATAAAGATTCCCTGTCCACGCGTGGGGCGTGTTCTGGAAACACCACTGCGATAAGAATATCCTTCACTTCAACACTTCTCCTATATAAAAGAAGCAGTCTAAGATTAGTAGGTAAATTAACAAGATGTGTTGACAACATGACGTAGCCGTAGCGCTACGACCTACGACACTTCCAGCGACCATCGTTTCATTATCGTAGCAGTTCGTAGCATGCGTAGCAGAAGCAATAGGTTAACATGAAACAGTTGGTGTATTTTGCAAAGGAATTTGTTAAAATCTGTGGGAAACCATTAGTATTAAATTGATAAAGCCCCACCTACCCAGATAATGTCTTGTCGCGTGTGTTATCACGGTAGTTCACAGTTGGCCTACGGTTAGATTGGTCTGATTCAAGGTAAAAACTGAATTTAAACAGTCTAAAAAGTATGGTCATCATATTAACTGTCTTCCTGCTGATAACAGCATACGCTGAACGTGGCTTTCATCTACGTATTAAATATAAATGCCCTTGACATGAGCAAAGGTATACTAATATAAAAATTGTCGTATTGTATGCCGCCAGTGGCGCTAGCATAACTTTTGTAACACACAATCTTTATAGCAGCGGCATCTGTGTTCAGAGAATAAAGTTAAAACCTGACGTCATAATGATATGTTTTGCTATTCGCCGCTAGGGAGCAGTAAATCCGTCTGATCGCTACTAGCATTACTACTACGGCTTTATGTTGTCCTAGTACATGGCGATCGTAACTGCCTGCTCCAGATTCTCCACTTACGTTCCGAACGTGCCATTCTTGGCGCCCCGTTCGCCTTGTCATTCTTGACGGTTGACCTCTTTTATTACCAAGGAGTCTATCCAGCCAGTAATTCTGGAATACGCTTGAAAAACACTTGACTGTCGGACATCCATTTGAATTACAAAGTATTTATTTGTTAATTTTGTTCCATTTTCAATAAACGATTCTGGATCTCAAAAGCAATTTTGTGCATCCAAGTTTATGGAATGCAAAATTTGAAATTAAATAAACGGTTTTGTATTGAAGATATTATTATACTCTTGATTTCTGAAAGAGAAAGAAAGAATTTAGAGTGCAATAAAATCTAAAAAATATGTTTTTCCTACAAAAATCAGAATAGTAAAATATCGCTGGCAAACACAATTTCCACCTCTGCCAAGTCGGTTATACATCACATGATTCTTCGTAAAAGAAGCGGCTGACTCAGAAAAAAAGTATTTCTTAACGTCGTTAATAAAACCTACTCACATATTTAACTAATCTTAACTTAGACAAGAAAATATTCCAGATAATACCCAACAATCTGCACGATAACATTAATACAAGATAACGAATTGCGAGTTAACTAATTTTCTTGGAGGTAATAATAATTTAACCACCACACAATTATTTTAATATAATAATCAATATTACTATTATAATATTACTGATAATTATAATAATTAATAATTCAAAAATAATTAATCTTGAAATTTGTTTTTGTGTTAATGTGCTAAGGTTTTTAGGTGTAAGGGTAAATTTTGTTTTGCAATTATAATATAATTATGTATTATTTTTTTAGGGCAAATTGCGTAGCCCTCAAAAAATAATACATGGTGTTGATGGATGAACAAACGAAGCATCGAACGACATCTGTAGGATGTTTTTATTTTAAGCAGGTTACTCACAGGCTATTCCTGTACCCATATACTACCTTGAACCGTTCAGAAGTACGACCTATTTCAGTTTACTGACTAAACGAACAGTCTCGTTCACGATGCGAATATAACATGGTTTTCAATAATATCTCCAGAGGGTGGGACGCAAGGGCAAACATGTCAAACATTATTCAATCATCACTTCGCTAAAAAATAATATCTTTAATTCATCGTTCAAACTATTCTTTAAAATGAACCAAAATAAAAATATTTCTTGAATCATCGAACGTGTGAAAAGTGGAAATTAGTTCAAGAAAAATGCAGTGATAAAATAGGGTGACCTTGTTGCGTCCCGGATAAGTATGTTTTTATATTAATTGACATTTTACAAGCAATGGCAACTGAGACAATTTTATAGAATGTTAGGTATCTACGTTTTATATTTTGAATTTTTCATTTATTTACTCAGATGAATTATTTTTTGCTTTAAAAAAAAGTAATATTTTCAGGAGTATTTCATAAAAAAACCCAGTAAAAACTTAATATTTCGAACACAGTAGTAATGTTTGTACAAAGTCTGAGAGATACAGCAGCGCCAGTAGATGAATGATTACATTACAAAATTGCAATGCAGCGGTAAACAATGCAGCACGAACTGGATGACGTCACGCTCATTCGGTGCAAAGTGCATGTATGCAGCTTAACCTTCTAGCGTTCATGTTACCCTGGTGCACGTTCCTTTTGTAAGCGACACCAAAGGGGCCCTATCCCCTTCGAGCACCCTTCTCTGGGTCAATGCGCATCTCTCGGTCATTCACCGGACCGACCTTCATCCGTTGTTTTTGTCTTTATGCGTATCTAGTTGACACTTTTGCATTCACGCGTTTTTCATGCGTATTTCTATCAATTAAATTAAATTTAACAGAAATACATGTAAATTCCATACAATAAATTAGACTTACTCCTGGGAATATCTCTAGAGATCTTGCAAGAAATGCATAGACCAGCTGTCTAACGTAACTTCATAGATAGATATTTCATAAAGTGGAAACAACATTTTGCTGTACAAATGCGTCAACCATTTTCTTTTTGAGCGTAACAGGGTTGTCGTAATATATATAATACAAACACAATATCCCAAATAAATCCTTTCCATTTACTTTTAATAATTAATTATTAAAAATGACATTGAACTAACTCAATCATGAGAGTAAATAAAATTTGTTTCTCAACCTTTGTATGACACATTTGCGTTGAAATTATAGTATGTGTGGCATGTAAATGATCTGCAATAGGATTCTGCAACACATTGTCTTACCAGGAACTCAATGTACGAGGAATACAGAATAAAGAAGTAGTTCGATGCAACAAACCGCATAAAACGGCCGTGCAATATAAATGCATCGATGATGACTGATATGACGGGCGAAACCGCACACTGCTGCAGTATTTATACTTCACCAACACATTGATGAAACGATATTGTTGGTAAGGTATGCGAAATATTTACATTTCGTATTTACTTTATGAATATGCATTAATCTAGTTAAAGAAAAACTCAAAATATGAACGGAATACAGTTACCCTGATTTTTTGTCAAATTGAGACCGTCTAGAAACAGTTAAATGTAGGAGTCTTATTTTTCGTCGTGTTTTCGTAGACATAATGATGAAGAAATTGGTATTGTTATATTTTATTTAATGAACTACTGCTGAATTACATGTGGTTTGCATCCCATTACGTAGGTATTCATATTTAATTTCATTGTTGACTTTCCGTTTCATTTACCTACCTACTTACGCCGCGCCGATTTATCACAAACCATTGATATGTAACGGTACCACATAAATAAAACTCAGAAATGAATCACAAAGCTTAAAACTAAGTGTGAAAAGTATTAACCTCATTTTAGTTTAGGCTGGGAGTAAATTGCCGATTTTCTTGTCCGATAATCTTATTATAGATGTCTTATATTAGTATCCTAACTAATATTATAAATGCGAAAGTCAGTTTGTTTGTTACGCTCAAAAGACTGTACAGATTTAAATGAAAGGCACATGGGTAGACCCTGACCTGGATTAGGATATAGAATACTTTATCCCGATATTTATTCCCTCGTGATGGATGTATCTTATGCGGGTGAAACCGCGAGGCGCAGCTAGTTTTTTTATAAGTGTAACATTTTTCCGATCCAGCATGAATCGGACAAGTGTATATTTGTCGGGAGTGTCGGGACTATCGGACTAGAAAATTCTGAATTTGAGACCAGCCTTATACTAAAAATAGAATCTATTAATAAAAATCGCGTGAACACGTGTTCATCTTCGCTCGGATCACCTTTTAACAGTTTCTAGTAGAGATAACATGTTAACTAAAGAAGGATCACAGTTGAAATCAGCTTTTGTTAACATGCGTATGTCCAGTTATTCAGGGGTCGATGTCGATGATGCTCCCGAACAAACCAATTGCTCGACTTAATTCTTTCGTAGGCCTTTTATTAAATAGATTACCAAATCATTAATTTCTCCGATGTTATAAATAGCGATTGGTGATTATTTCACAAAACCAGAGAAACTGCGGGGTCATTGCGTTAGTTACGTTGTTGATCAGGGAATTTATCAAACAATGGATCAGCAATTTTCTTCAAAATCCTTCAGATCGTGATCAAAAGTATGTTACGCGATTGGGGTGCTAGTCCCTTCGGTGTCACTTTCAGCAGTTTCATTGAAACTAAATTTAAAAAAGAAAAGTTTAAAAACAGTATTTATAATTAAATAATTCTTAGCAAGCCTGGTGAAAATGGATTTCTGGTGCAGTTTTATGTATCGGTATAAGTTTATTTGCAGCTACAGTCCTAAAAAAATCTTTAACAAAATTATAAATTGGCTATAAAGTAGACAATGTTTGTTTATAAAAATCAGACACGTGCATGCCGCTCCAGCCCGTCCCATCTTTTGATGTCCTCCCTCCGGATAACGCCCTAAGCCGAGGCTCGAACCCCGCAGGGGGTGCCCTTAGTGCGCGTTCATCCTAAGCTTTTTAGCTTAGTTTTATATATGTGCCCTGGCTGGAGGCTTTGAGTGTAGTAGCTTGAGGCAGCCACAGGATTGACCGGTTAAACAGCCATGGTTTTTCTAAACCAACTGTGAGATGCCATACCGAAAAAAAAAAAAAAAAAAAAAAAAAAAAAAAAAAAAACGTGCATGCCGCACTCATGCTGGTATAAAACAGAAATTTACCTAGTCTAGTAATAAAACTGAGCTATTTATATAACTGGAAAGTATGGACTATGGACATGGGTGTGAATTATCATCGTATGTACCTATTTATTTCAAAGAAATTCCACAATAAACGTTACTGGCCACGTAAGGGGATATTTCTGTCGATCGTTCCCTCGTTTCTGCGTCGTGTTTCTTCGCACTGGTATTTACATCGATAGAGCTTTGCTGGCGTATAAAACAGGTTATAGAAGCGAGTAACGCTTATTTAGTTCTCAACTTTGGTGAGAGAGCCATCTAGTGACCACCGTGTGAAACGTTCACGTGTGATTTTGTGTACATTAGTGACAGTTTTTGGAAATCCTTGTTTTTCAAAATGCCTGGACGTCCTATTTGGCAGGTAAGAGATTTTATTTTATTTTACTAAGATCTTTTATAGCATAATTATGCCGCATTTTTTTATTTTTTTATTGCAATCACTTGCTTAAACAGTCGTGTAATTACAAATAAAGGTATCATTTAATAGATTGCTATTCGTTGGGCCTAAGGAATAAATAAAGTGTTAATTATTTTAAAAACCTAGTGAAAGCTGATAGATTAGGATTCGAATTAGTAGATTTTATCCTGAAATAATAATTCAAGCTGACTTTCAGTTTTGGTTTGATAATTTATCATAAATTGCGGTTAGGCAAAAGTTTCATAATTTGGTCTCTGTGAAGTCTGTTTTCATGATGCTGTAAAAACGGAACAGTGACTAATCCTAACCTTAGCCTAGCTACCTGAAAATAACAGGTGTATAAACAAAGTGTGGTTTCGTAAAACTCCACGTTTTGGCACGGTGTCAAGTTTCACTATAATCATTTATTTATTTACTAAACTTCAAGTAAATTATAAGGATTAAATAATTGTTTCACTTATTTAATGAGGAGGTTAAAAATAAAAATGCACTCGAATGTGTTTATAGATTTCAATATTTACACAACACAACCGTTTTTCAGTCAAGGTAACGCAACCATTCGGATTAAAACAATTTCATTCAATTTTACAACCAATTAAGTATCAGTTTTTTAGTTTCCATTAGTCGACAGTGATATTGATAAAAACATAAATTGTGGGTATATTTGAAAAGTGTAAAAAAACTTATTTACACAGACGCAAGTTCTCATTTTGTATTTATCGTATCACATCAAGATATATAAAAATGACCGTAAAAAAAATATGATGTTGACATGTTTTGAGTAGTTAATCCTAATTTAACTAATTCGTTTTTAAATAATTATTTGTATATTAAAACTATTACTTATACTAATCACTGATCTTAACTTTTTTATCCGTCTTTTTACTTGGCGAGCCAATTTTGACATCTCCGATCATGAAATGTCCTGGTAAATTGTTGAATAATCTTTGCATAAAACCAAGTAAAATATCTTCTATCGTCTTTGATAAAATTGGACGTAAAGATTCGGACACTGGTCGCCAATTTGCATTCAAATAGGCGTTGGTACTCTCCTCTGAAAAAGAAAGAAAAAATTATAACCCTCGAAATCATCATCATCATCAACAATAAACAAAATAATATCATCATTAAATAATAGTACAGCAACCGCCATCTATTGTTATGTTAAAAAACTATACATCAAGGTTACTGTTGATATCTCTTTGCGAAATATTTTGCGAACATTTAATTATTTCCTTGGAATAATCCAGTAGGTATACCAATTATTACTGTTACTTCCCATTATTCTCAGTGATTTAATACAAAGTTTTATTATTTTAAATAAACAAACAATCCTTTATTGAGATGACTGTATAATTCAAATTGAGATCTCACAGAGGAATTGCGAATAAAATTGGCAACAGTGAGCGAGCGGTTGTCAAACGTACAGCGACGTCGAAACGTCTCAACGTTGCAATTTGTAACACGTTAGTACCAGGGTACCACAAAATGACGGAGCTAGAAACGACTTGCTTGACACAAGATCCGCCATCAGCGCCATCTGTCAGTAAATAGATTGTCTCGGGAATCTAAAAGTACTATTGCGACTACTCGATAACAGAAAGCGCTGTAAGACTTCGTAGTTGCAATACAGAGGGCGGTGTATGTGCTTAGGAATTATTTTTGTTTATAGAAAACTCGTCATTATTTGTGATGGAAATTTTTTGATTGGAATGGAAGGCAATATTTTTTGTTATTTGGGCTAGCACCAAAATAAATAATGTGGTGGAAATATTCTCGTTGTTAATAATACTACTTCTGGTTGCATAGCGCTTTAAAATCAACAACTAGCGACCGGCCCCCGCTTCGCACGGTTTCTTTATTATTTCTTCTTTGTAATATGTATCTTTATTATAATTTTATTTTAGGTACCTACTCATAAACCTTCCAGAATAATTTTTCCAAATAATGTTGGAAATCGCATCAAAATCCTTTGCGTAGCTCAGAATAACAATGCGGTCACACAGACAGTGTTTATAATAATATATATTAGAGTAGAGATCAATAACTACAACGTCATTCAGTCTGCCAACAAAAGAAAACAATGAAAGCATTTGTTTTTTTTACTTACCCAATGACTCAATGCCGTCAAATAAATTGTTCATGCGTAATTTTAACCCCCCAATGGCATACTTGACATGTGCCCCAGTGATGTTGAAAAATACTAAATCATCTTTAGTGTACGTTTTGACATCGCTTATAATATCAATTGTCATATTGGCTGGAAAATAAATATAATTATTAAAAACAGAATCAAAATAATTATATAAATTAAAAAAAAATTGTAATGAAATTTTACATACTTGGTTCAAACCAACAAACACCGCGTCCAACCAAGGGAATAAGCAATATTTTCCCTTTCAGATCATAAGTACCCTCTATCCTTATTTTTGGAACTCGAACCTTTGTGTGGAAGTCGTATGTTTTTCCGTCCACTCTGAAAAACAAGAAAAAAATGTCAAAAATACATAAACAATCTCAATTACATAAAAGCTGAAATTCAGGTAAATTTAGAAGTTTATTGAACGTTCATGCCCCACACTTCCGCCTCATAAGATCACAAATTAAATTCAATATTTATTTGACAGTATTGCAATCAACCGGTAATGTATTGTTTTACGCTTCAGAGCTACGACTCGTAAAACAATCGAATGAGAAAACAGCTACTCGACTACAATTTGCTCAACTTAGTCGATCAAACAGTCGTCTACGGTACCAGGGTATAATGAATCCACAGCAATTATACTTACTGGCTAGACAATACTTGTGTCTTTCCAAACCCTGTAACGACGACGTCATCAAGAGCAGCATTGACGTTTACGGGGCCGTCACCTTGTAAAATCCTTATTTTGGGAATTTTCAATGGATCTAAAGGCATCATTCCAATTTCTTGAAGACCTAAAGACATGAATAAAAATAGTTTCAATGGCATAAAACAGATGTCGCTAGTTGTTTCGGCTAAAGCTTAAGTACGGTACATACTCAAAATACCGATAATGATAAAGGTGATGATACCGATATTTGATAATTTGTACATTTCTTTTAAATAATATTGAATGGAAAGTATACCCATATCAAGCTATATTTGATACCTCGCGTCACACGAGTATGGTGAAGAAATAGCGCTTTCGCTTTCCGCAAGTTATGTACAAATGTTTCGTAATTGAGGCTATGTGACTAGCCCAGTGGCTTGTGAATCTACCAACCCACTATCATGCTGGCTATTTAACAACACTTAGTAGAAAATGCATTTCTTTGTGAAAATTGTGCGCGAAAGAAAATTTGAGAAGTTAAAAACAATAAATGAGTGTTCGTGTACAGTGCAATACTACTCTGTGACAATGATTCCCCATAAATTCTAAAGCAAAAAGTTAATATTTACAAATATTGTTGAGAACAGAAAACCCAACTTAACAATCGAAGAGGAATTATTAATAAAGCACAATAGAATGAAACAAAAGTAATTAACCGATTAGTGGCAATACACAGTGCAAACGTTAACAAACGCGTGGGGGCACATTGTACTAGGAGCGCAGCGCTGACAAGCGGCATACTATCGTGCAAGGCGCGAAACACGAACAGCTGTGCGCAGTTGTGCAACGAACCAGGCACTCAGAAAGCGTGCCAGCTACTTACGAAGTTGACTGGCTGTGGCCGACCGGTAGCCAGTCGTACCTAAATAACAGCGTACCATTCACACCAATCAAAAGTGTTGCGTCTGTTTTGGTAATTTCACTAATATATTGCAGCTACGGGCTACGGCTACTTGACTGTGTTTACAGATGTTTTGATTGAGCAAGACAGGTTGGCAGTTTTAGACTAAGAACCGGTGGGTTAACAGTTGCACAAGATAAGATATGCAAATCGAAATGTAAATGCAATGATCGAAATATCGGTCCACATTTTGAACCAATTCAATTGTTGCACCAGCAAAGTTTACCAATAAAAAATACTTAGAAGATGGCTGAACTTTAAATAGAAAGGATTGCAGAAATGTTCATGAAGCTATTAAGAGTGTTAAGTGTTATTAAATAATATCAATTAAAACCTCAGCTTAATAATTACCTGGACCAAGCGCATCGAACAGCTGCTGTACGGCTTGCCGCGAGCAATCATCGAAATCTGGATCGCTTTTGAAACATGTTTTCACGAAACTTGCTGAAATTAACATAAACAAACAAAACGTTAAAACCAGAATAATTTAAAAATAATATATAAGCTTAATCTATTGTTGAAATTCAGTTGAAATGTGCAGTTGTAATGAGGACATTCAAACGACTATTACTTTCTGCCAGCCTTGACATTGACATGAATTTAAATCTAGTTCAAGCAAGTACACACTTTTACCGTGACATCTGTCAAGATTCTATGATTCATAGCGGTCAGGGGTTAACTGTTATAGATTAAAACAAAGGTACAAAAACAAATGAACTTGATTGGAAAATAATTAAAGAAACGTAAGATAAAATTAATAAAACGTAAGATGAAGCTGTAGTAGTTGAAGTCACAACATCATTGATAGTAACGAGAATAATGAGTTCAGTCGCTTCAAAGTTGATAGAACAATATAGCTTGAACTGTTTGAAGATGTAGATAGCAAAAAGATAATCAACGCATAATAAAGTATGTCATCATCAACCACTACTAAGGCCCACAATGTTAAATGTGTTATATTAGCTTAGATAAACATGTCTGTATTGCTACACCCAAGTTTTATTACATAACATTATATTTTACTCATAGGATCTACAAAGCATGCAAACATTCCGATAGATCTGCTGCATACATTAGAAGCACTAATGCTCGGTTCCTATAAACAAAATCGAATCGTTTTCATTAGCAATGGTAGCATTTTTATTGCCAAATGTCAAATAGATTCGTAAGCTAATTTTACCTGTGATAGCTACTTCCATATGGGAGGATCTACTATGCAGAGCTATGAGCTACTTATTTGCTTCATTATTGGTAAAGATACAAGAGTCTTAATTTTAACCATAACGGTCCGTATATTATAGCAATAGTCTATAAGTAGTTTTGAATATGCGTATTCATTATGATTAGCACAGAACTTAAAGAAATCAATTGCATATTGAAACGCAATTGGTACACAACAAGATAGATGAAATCACGTTAACTGGCAGTAGAGCAGCAATATTTTAATGTAGTGTGGTAATAAATCTTTCTTGCTCCACACATTTTGTAAACAATAAAACTACTTTTACCTTGCGTCACAAATAAAATAAGGACACTGTGTTAAATTTTGTTACAAAAGAACTGCAATCATTACTTCGGGAAAATGTTATTGCAGAAGTTGTGTTAATTAACCGTGCTAATAAAAAACATGTAATCGAGTATAGCCACTGCGACGTGATCATTCCACTCGATACCTTAGAAAATGCCGTAACGCTTCATGATATAACGGTCATAATCGATTTATTTAATATAGAACATTATGGAACGCAAAGAACCGGCACCGGGACTATCTGATTATCATAGAAATAAAACGTTTTACACTGTATGTAGGTCACCATATAAATTGGCACGATGCAATAGCGTATACAAAAACACTTACGTTTCGTTTTAAAATATTCTCCAGTGGTACAGTGGAGCACTAATGTCACTATAAATAATTTAAACTCCATGTTTTGGTTCGGCATCTGTTGTGGTTGTAAAAGCTAGTCAGGTTCGCCCCGAGCAGGCAGCTCGAGGTGGTGGTGAGATACTAAGGCCCCGCTCTGCGGGTCTCCACATGCCTCAAGAGTGCCACGAGGAGGGGGGCTATACGCAATTGTTAACTATGTAAATAAAGCTTAAGCTAATCGTTGCTCAAGTTATTATTGCTAATAATGCATATAAAGTTTTTAAGATTGCCTTTTTGTCAATCAGGAGACAGTTATGACACAGATGTGAGAATAATGAAGCAATGTTTGATAATGAAAAAAGGAAACAAGTAGACGTGAAAGGTGGAAAGCAAAGCACCATTCAACTTAAGGGAAGTTTAACCAAAGATTAAATCTAGCGTCCTGTCGATATTTGTGCGTTGATTATGGAAATTCTGGTGAAAATACCACTGAAATTAGATTTAAAAGACATTCTTACACAACTGCTAGAAAAGCCATTGTTAGTACTGCAGTAATCAAGGAAATCAAGACGCTTTCCTAAAAGACACGCACATAACTAGTTCAGGTTAAATAGACTAGTTGACTGGCAATTAAGACCTTACGTGTAGTAAATAGTAAGTGTTACATTCGTTCCGTAACATCGATTCCCTCTTCTTCGACACGGCGAACGTTTGGTAATCGTGTGTACCTACGTAGACTTATTGTTATAATATTGGTAAATTATCTTGAATTTAACGGTTGTGAATTTATGTTTTATATAGTCATGTTACTACATGTTTGTGTATAACTTTCTTTTGATTTCATCGCCAGTGTTATTTGCAACTTGCAGCGTTATTGAAATTTTTGAATGTTCTAAAATATTCCGTTTATTTGTGTTCTATCAACCAATTCCAATAAAATTCAGAAACGTTGCTCGCACTTCTGAGAAAAAATGCATAGAAACATTTGGGACAGCTATTTTTGATTCACAAGCAGACATAGAATTCAATATTGCGTTTTCATGTGTATCTATAGATTCGAAAGAGGTTGCGTGTCAGATTTTGTCACAGTCGATCGCGCGATGTTTTTCGTTCAAGATCTTTGCACAACCTTACAACACATGTTACAGACAAACCCTCTTGTGATCGTACTCGTGCTGATCGTACGATGACTTGCTTTATAATTTGCTCTTTACTTTGCATTTGCGCAACCCTATGTTATTGCTAAAATATTGATCGCATCGCTGGGTATATCAATCGCAAATGTGTCATGATGTCGTGATGTTATTGCTAGTCTGCTAGATCACCTTGAACTATAATTATTACGGTGTCTAGATTATTGTAATATAAAGTGTTTAAACGATGATCTAGTGAATCCGCTGGATGCGGGAAGCACAGAACCGGTCGAAGTGGCGGTGATTGGGGGAGACCTATGTTCAGTGAAAGTCTTTCAGCTGAAATAATGGTAGTGATAGTTTAGATAATAAACAAATCCATTATCATGATGATAATTATTATGATGTGATTAGTGCACATGCATATCTATTATGATTTTTCCTAAAATTTTAGCCAGTACCCTAATTGCGTAATGCAACACAATCACAATTTGTTTCGATTTGAAATAGATTGTTAATCCGTTGCTTCATAAGTTGGAAAAAAAATCTGCTCGGCAACGTAAATAACGCAATGAATGTTGTTGAACTGTCAAAATGAAACAAATTAGGCAAAATTGTTTACGAAAATAAGTTACGCAATTAGGGTACAGGTTTCCTTCTTGTTGTGGTAAAGGTCTACATGGGATATAATAAAAAACGCAATGATGTAACTTAGTTTCTCATAGACGTTGCGATAATATTACCAAGTAAATCTTATATCATAACATACCGATGACATAAACTATTATCTTATGAGAAAAGATCAATAAATGATGATATTATACCAGTAACGCGCGAGATTTAAAAACGTCTGAATGAAATAATATGAGATTCTTGGTAAAGCTAAAATCTGTATTGAAGATCCTCCCACTCTCGATCCGGATGTTTTATGATGGTAGGTATCCTGTCTATGAAAAAATATTGAATCTATTAAAATAAACCCGGCCTTGTACCGTCATAAGCTTTCTGAATAGCAAAAATAAATCCGAATGTATGTATGTAATCTTGAAAACAAACAAGACATAACAGATGATTGGCGAACATTTAACAAGGCTCCCACTTCTAGTAAAACTAGCAAATCTCTTGTTATTTCTCGTTCATTTAGTACAGACAATGTACCATCTCGTGAAGCTTAAAATTAAATAGATAGAATAACCACATAACATAGATATTTGACCTCAAGCTGTAGAATGATGCAAAAGGACAAACAAGTCACCTAGCAACGCAACAAGATGCGTGGGAGACAAACAAAATGAACGACGAAGAAAAAAAGAGAAAGGTATAAATGATTTTTGTTTGATAATATTCTCTTACCAGAATGTCATCACGATACATTATGTCTTTGCTTTTACAGCTCGTAAACAACCTTCAACCCACGATCTAGATACCTACCGTATATCAACAGTAACCACATGATTTTAAATTAATTTATGTCTGAATGATTTCTTAAGAGTTTTATAATAATTCTTGATGCTGTCCTCGCGGTCGCTGAACGACTTTGACCCGTAAGTGAGATGCAATCGGTGCAGTTTAGTCAACCACTGGTGTACAACACGTAGTACCAGTTACACGGGCACTAGAATCTAGAGGAGGTCGTTGTGAAATAATAGTACTGATCATACCATAAGCGGTAAGGTAATCGCTGCATTTGCTCTGCCTGCGTGCAAGAAATTATATGGACTGACTTAGGGAAGTATATATGTATGTATAAGTATTTTCAGGACATAGCGGACATGCACTCACCATTTGTTTTGCCAGATGATAAGAAACAAAAATCTACTTTAACCCCTGTTAGCTCCTTACGGAAACATTAAAAAGGCGCTTGTAATTCGCCTAAGACCCGTGCAATAAAATTCCTTAAGGAAATAATAATGAATAATGATACATAACACATTTTGAACTTGATGGATTAAATTGCTCATCACAAAAAAAATTGTTTCGTACTCTAATAGGTACTATTTACTATATCAGCTTATGTCATGGTTATGTGTATCAAATGCTTTAGTAAAATCTATAACTATTAGTTCCGTTTAGATAAAAAAGCAAATGAAATGTCTTACAAAAAAAACACAGACTGTCTGTGTGTGTTTGTCTCTCAAAAAATATTTTATAAAAATGTAAATACTTCAATTCAGTAATGCAGAAAAACGCAGTTGTACAGAGGCGCTAAGAGAGCTTTTACATTGAAAATGAGACGACTTTGACAACTGGGTTCACCCGGTAGACTGTTATGTTGCCTTGACCAATTATGGTCCACTTACTAATATTTATTATGAAATGATATCTGATTTTGCAAAACAGTCGTTTCTGACTACATTAACTTTATGATAGGCTCACCACTTCTACGCAAATTTCTAAGCGGTGGGAGTAAATATTTGCTTCTTTATCAAAACTATTATATAATTGGGGCTGTTGTAAAAAATATTGGTTACTATAGAAGTTAGCTTTGTTTTGTATTCTGTTAAGAGAAACAAACATAAACATATAAGAAAAACGACGCTGATGTTAGTTAGTCTGACTCACACAACGACGTTGAAAATCTTGAAATAGAAAATTCTAATGAGACATTGTTGTCAAGAGAATTTCTCGGTTAGTGTAAAACCCTTCTTCGTGTACATACAGCGTAATGCTGTTTATAAACGAACCCAAAACACGCAGAAAGTTGAACTTTTGCCAAAATGCTCGAAACATTGTTCTTACTTTGTAATTATCACACTTTAACTAGAATTTTGGTGTATTACTTGCGTGTTCCCTTGACCTTGACGTAATACCTCGTAATTATAAGTAATTAGTCTACAAATATAATATGTAATGTCAAGGTGTCGTGTGTCGTGAGGATAAATCCGACAGCGTCTTCGGATCTTGGCCGTTGATCAAGATAAACAATCTTCATAGTAACGTCGAACCCACGCTTGGATGATGGAACTGCTCTTTCTGGAACACAACCTAACTGATGTAACAATTTATTTATGCTATGGTATATACAGAAGCCCAGCAAATTAATGTTCGTGTTTTAAACAAACAAGATGCTACTGTTTTAGCTTTGCACGCCTGTCCGCAGTTTACTTAGCGAGGACTAGGCTAGCAGTAAATGAAAGAGTAAACTAAATTTTTACATGAACGCACGACAGAACACCTGAAAAATTCTGCCAACTTTAAATTGCTTTCCTCTTTCCTATTGCTGCCATCAATTGTATGTAATGCTTACCAATAGTAATCAATTTCCTGGTTTTTATTTTCGCTAATTAAATTTTCTGAATCAAGATCATTGTTAGCAAATTATTTTATTCGCCAAGTCCCCCGCATCCTCTTTTATAGTATTGTCTTTGACTACCATATCGTCTTTCACAACATCCCGTACCTTCTTGGCTTACTTCGCAAGATATTTCTAAGCAAAAACAAATCATGACCTCACTTTTTCGTTTTATCACAATCGTAGGACACTTAACCCACTAATGTTCTCGTCTCCACAGCGACATCGCTAAGCCACAAACATAAAATGTATGGAACTATGGATTTGTTATTTCTAAAGACAAAGTATTTGCTAAAGACGAACACAACAAAAACACGCAGTTTGTATAGATTTAAGAATGAATAGGTTGAACGACCTCCTTGTGTCTTTGAGCTAAATAATAATAATTTAAATAGCGCACCGCTAGCGTAGCGTCGTAAATTATATTGCGAAGAGTGACATTGGATGGCGGGATTTCGTAGAAACTTCTATGGGTTAGTTAGCATATTTTTCACGAATTTCCTGGGAATCTCGAGAAACAAACAAAATTGAGGTTATGAGACGAAAGTAATGAATGTGGTAACGAAATAGGCAATTATACTTATGCTATGTTGGAAAAACTATTTCATATTAGAATGAAAAGACCCTTGGTTCTCTTTTCATTCAACCAATGCAGAAAACTATTTTATCTACTCTCATAGCGTTATATTCGAATTATAAAATTCAAAACGAGTTTATATTGACATACTTTATGAACACAATACCGAAATTTAAAAATAGAATCATATTGTAAATTTTTTTCTCTAACAAAATAATGCTATAAATCAATTTTTTTTATTACGATACAGGGCTATTCCAAGAAGTTAATATCACCAAAGAGTTTCCATCAACTTTTGCATTAGAACGTTTAAACGGGGGACAGCAGCACCCGCTGTAGCGCATTTGTGCGGTGATGTGCTGGTGCAGACGACATTCATTTGTTTTGTTGTACTGAATTTCGTGGGATTTTTCAAATTTATTCTTGATCTTTAACTTTGATCTTTTATTTAGTACTAGGTTCAATCCCAATGTATGAGAGTAGATACAGTACCTAGTGTATGAAACTGCATATAACTAGGCATTATGCAAAAGTTTCATAAACTACTATTATCTATACCCATGCTATAAAACCTCTACAAAAGTTTCTGAAACAGTTAGCTTATTGGCAACATTATAACAGCCAGTGTCATAGTAACCATTACATCATCCAAACGAGTGTAACAATAAATGAACATGATGATGATGATGAATTGCATTGGTAAATATATTTAGTACTACATTGTACTAAATTTATTTACCTATGCAATTCGTTTCAATGTTCAAACGGGGGACAGCAGCACCCGCTGCACGCATGTGTGTACATACAAGACTTTATCTACACCCATGATATGAATCCTCTATAAAAGTTTCTGAAACCATTGGGTGTTTGTAATTCAAGATCAAGAATAAAGAAATTCCCACTAAATTCAGTACAGCTGCACGTATGTATATCGCCTGCAGCAGCACATCAACAAACTGCTGCAGGCGATATACATACGTGCAGCTGTACTGAATTTCGTGGGAATTTCTTTATTCTTGATCTTGAATTACAAACACCCAATGGTTTCAGAAACTTTTATAGAGGATTCATATCATGGGTGTAGATAAAGTCTTGTATGCAACTGTTATAATTAGGTATTGAAACACTCATGTGATAAACCCACATTCGTGTTTTAATACCCCTTATTATACAACAGTTGCATAAATAACTATACTTTTATCACCTGTGATGACGACAATACCCAAACTCATTCATATTTATCACAAACTAGATGACCCGGTGAACTTCGTACCACATCAGACAAATTTTGTTTTTTTCGATATTTCGGCTGTTCCTCTGGGTCTTTCCTAATTTTCTTTTTTCCAAAACCACCCTAGTATTGAGGCGGACACAACAAAACAAAAATATTCAAATCGATGGAGCTATTTTCGAGTTTTTGCGAGACTAACGCACGACAATTGTTTTTTATATTTATAAGAAGAAGAAGATCAAATCAAATCAAATCAAATATTTTATTGGAACAAAAACAGGTTTACAATTTTTCGTGTCTGTTAACAGCTACATTAGTTTAAAAAAACTGTGTTGCAGCCATTAGCGCCCACCTCCGAGAGGGGAGACGTCGGCGTTCCAACATTAATAACATTTATAATACAAAAACAATATATTAAAAATAAATTTGATATAAATGAACCTAAATTAAGTAGATATATCAACTATTTAACTAAATTAAAATATTATTGATTATGATTACATTTAAATAGAATTATTTTTAAACATTATCTTATTAAATTGTTAAAAAATTCAGAATGAATTAGTATAAAATGTTCCAGTTCTTTTGTGATATTTGTGTGTGTATGTATGTGTGTACGCAGGGTGTATTTGTATGTTTCTGTATTGTATACTTAGGTAATAGTTATAGGAGATGTACGATTTATGATAGTAATGTATGTGTCAACGTCCTAACGCTGTCACATAAGAAATAAGAGAAAGAAAAAAACGAAAACACATATTTGAAAATAAAAATAGCTGCCGGATGAAAAGCTTCATAAATTAACAATCTGTTTGAAATAGGTTGAGAAACCACAAATCCATTATTAAAAATGTAGAAATACTTAACTATCTGGCACAATCCTAGACACAGTAAGATTGAGATGAATAAATGAAACGTCCAAGTTCTAACACATTCTGTATCAAAATAATCCACACTGTACTAATACTAATAATTTATATGCGAAAGAAAGTAGCTATCTGTCTGTCCGTCTATCTATCTGTTACCTTTTTACGGATTATAATGAAATTTGGCACACAAGTAGAGAACTCCATGACCTGGGTTAAGACATCGATTTTTTTTTATCCAAGCGGGCGAAGCCGCGGGCAAAAGCCAGTATCTTTAACTTTGGCTAAATTAACGTCCTGATTCTAATTCTGTTTTATAATATGTACTATCGAAGAAACGCATATCTGGTACACTGTAAGGACTATTCTTGCTTGCAGCGCTCGGCCGCTATACTAACGCTTACCTACGAAATAAAAAGGTCATGTACACAAGATTTTGTTTTCAAATTGGTTAGATATGCGTTACCCCGATAGTACCAATTAATCCAATGTTTTCATAAGTAAGAGGCATTTATCATCTTAATAGTCAAGCAATGGGCAAGAATTATTATTTATTGATTCCGATTATTCCAGATTAATTTATCAATACAATCCATAATACTGATAACACTATCAAATAGTTTATAAGTATTATAAACAATTTGCTGACCTTAACGATAATTTGCATATATATATGTAGAATAAACAGATAATTTCTTGATTAATTCCTTTGAATAAGCAGGTACTTGAAATTTATGATAAAATACAATGCAAAAACAAACGTTAATCTTTTAATTATGATTAACTGTGAATTAACGGAATCAAAAACAGGAACAATGCAATGACACGTAGGACATGTCCTGGGTGACCGTGACCTACGAGGTATAATGATCAAGTCCAGTGATTATAATGTGAATTGTGATAAGTGTTACAAGTGATAGGACAAACAAGGTGTGATCAGGGTACCGGGGCTATAGAAATGTATGGTGGAGAAAAAATGCTGCGCCCACCTCGAATTAATAGCAAGACGTGTCAGTATTTCTATTTTCTTAATGTCCTTCGGGTATCCTCGGATTTCCGAATACAAACGAATGCTAATTTCCATGTCCATCAATTAAGTATTCGATTTATCGTGTTTAATCATTTGAATACTAAGATTTCCGTGTAAACTATGTAGAGCTAGCTGTACAACTATTTTCCGATCTGTCGTGCCTGCGACTTTAGCGGCTTTCCTCCCATTTTTTAAATAAATTATATAAAGTTAAAAGAGTATTAACAACTCTATATACTTCAAAGTCGATTGAGAGCGTCCGGTCAGCACCAAGTGCAAAGAGCAACTGATAGAAATCCGACAACTGAAGAAACACGAAATTTGCCGAGGGACATGAATAAAATAGAAATACAGTAGGAGGGTGATGACGATGGTGAGCACACTGGAAAAACACGTAGGGCATGCCTTTTCTTGACGGATGCGACATACCGGCTGTTTTTGTTCTGTCAAAATAAATTAACAAAGAAGTAGATAGTAAAGACAAGAGCGGTCTGGTTTACCCTGATCCTAATTTAAACATCAAAATGCAAATGCACATACTATTTTGTTTTATTTGTAACCCAATAATTCTACAAACTGTCAACTAAGAAATTTGGCACCTGCAGTAGTGCGTGTGATGGATTGGATTTAGGATAATAATTCATAACAAGTCATAAAGATGTCATAAAATGCTGAAACCTGTTACTGTTAAATTGTATCACATTGTAAAGTATGCGGTTTGCTCTTTCGGCGACAATAAGCTCTGCAGTGCTCTCATTTTAATTATATTTAGCAATAACATCATCCCTGCCACCATCAGTCTTATCAATATTGAGTTTTCTATTTATTCTCTGGTACACTTCTCGCAATTCCTGTGATCTCCATATGCATCATATTGAGCTTTAGATGTCATGTTATTATCATTATATTATTCAGCATCGGGCTCCTGATCTTTCTACAGATTATTGCCCTCCTCTCGACCACCACTACATTGTCTTCTCCATCATCCAAACTCTGTTTAAATTTAAAGGGTCCAAATACTAATTAAACAAAACCAATACTTACAAACGATATTTATTAGATTAAAGAGTTAAATATTTACAATTAAATATTGGTAAAAAAATACTTAACGAAAATAGCGCTGTTATAGGAGTTATAATAGTTACCTACTAATTAAGTAATAATTTAAAACTATCACACAATCTTTGACGTTGTTAAGCACTGCAGACATTGACTTAGAAGAGAATACAAATCATGTAATTTCGACCTTCATTTGACATACATAAAAATACTGTTTTACTCCGAATAGTTCGGTTGGTCTCATTGGCAAGCATGTGGGAAAGTAGCTATGAGTTGTTGATGATTTACATGTGACGGGTGTTGCCGAAACCGCCGTGCCCGGATTGGGACGCTCCCTTGTTGAAGCCCATTTGTAGGTTCAGTTCACTCTCGTGAGCGCGAAGTTGCTCCTCAGTGAAGGTGCGCTCGTTCTTGTCCGCCATCTTGGGTCCCAGCTGAGGACCGGTCCATTCGGGGTGTTTCTGAGTCTGGAATAATATCACGAGATAATTAAATATCATGAAGATAACTTTCATTTGATTGAAGAACGTTGAGAAGATACTTACGATCCTGCCCAAAGCGTACAAGCAGAGTGTGACTTGAGGAATGTTACGCCTCTCGAACAGGTCAGCAGTTTGAAAGATCTCTTCTTCTGGCACTCCGTACTTCTTGATGGCGGCTTGGAACCTGAAAAAAATTAAAAATAGATCTTTAAATAACTGTATCTATCTATTTTCACCACAACACTCGAAACAATTTTGTTTCTATGAAAACGATAGTTTAAAAAATGGTTGTTGCAATTTTGGCAACAGTCTCCATTTGTTTTTTGTTTACAGTCTAGGTGCAAGATGTTTAGTTAGAATATTTCTGAAGCCTTACCTCTGAATGTTCTCCATAAGCTGGAAGTTGGTTCCTCTCTCCTGGATCTTCTTGACTGACCCTGGAGACAATTTGTTGATGAGCTTGCAGAGGACGATGCCGTCCTTCAGGTAGTCTTCATAGGCGGAACTGGGCAGGGGCTCACCGATGACAGCACTGATCCAGTTCAGCACTTCCTGTTCTTGTTCCTTGTTCCTGGGCTGGAAAAATACATCGATGTTATGACTATGAACATATCAGGTTTCATTCTGGAGCGGAAACTTTCCAACATAGTTTACAGGGAAAATGTTAGTGGCATGAAATACATTTCTGTTTATTGCTGTTTACTACCGAAACCTATAAATTACGTAAAAAAAATCAAAACTTGCAAGTTTCGAACGCTAGCCGTAAAACACTCGCTCCAGTGCCAAGTCGTTTGATGGCGTACGCGCAGACTCCAGCATCACCTCCGAAAATAGCCTCGTTTACGAAACAGATCGCTGTTATCCCATACTGATGGGACGGGGTACATCTGGAAAGCTTTTAAGAGTAACCTAAAGGAGGTTAGAGATATGATGGGCGGCTCGCAGCTGCGCGCACGCTCCTCATTAATCTAAAGTATTCTAAAACTATTGACGTCATCAAACACTCGCTGCTGTATATTATTTGAATGTGCTTTTGTTAAAACAAACTTTTTAGATGTTCACTTTGTTTTTTTATTGACTGGTTTCTGAGTCAATAAATTGTTTGAGTTATGAAGAGTGTTCAATTAATGGAAGTTATGTTTGAGTTTGACGATGGACAAAACGGGTATCCGGTTATCACAGTAAAGTAGAGGAATTGTGGACATTGTATGTTGTTTTAATTAACTAATGTCATTGTGACAATAAAAAGTTGACGTCACAAAATAAAAATAAAACATTTAAAAAAATGTGTTATATGTAAAGTATGTAAAAAGATGCAGGCAATTAAACGGTAGGTAATTAGCAAGAAATGTATTAGTTAGTGTAATGTAAAAATAGTGTAGTGTTGCCAAGTGATACGTACAGCCATGTTACTTTATGTCACAAAACTTTTTAGTTATAACACTTTATCTGAGCGAGCTTTCGCCTCGAACTCGACTAGTTGACTGTAAGGCAGTGCAATCCGCCCGCCCAAGCCGGCAGCGTGCGGGGGCGGGCGGAGTGAACCAACTCTTGAGCTACGTACATTACATACGTAAATATATGATGGCGTCAGCGTTATTTACATCATTTGAAGAAGAAACCGGTGAATAAACGATGATTATAAACCCTTTCATTCATGAGGTCGGCCCACGGGTGTTATAACTAATTCTGTTACACCAACATTTTTTGTTATATTGTTTCTGGTAGTCTTTTGTTTTTTTATTAGATGATCAGTTTATAATTTACATCTGTTGTAAATGTAAACAAATTGTAAATAATACGTGGTTTGTCGATTTATTAAGAGACTTAGATACTATAACTTTTTGAGCTGACTAAGGACTGTTTTGATGCCAGTAAACCCTGAGAGGTTTTCGTTGTGTGGCTAAAACTCAAAGTGTGATATAGGTTAAGTGTTTAAGATATAAATTAAAAACAAATCAATCGTCAGATAACTTGTAAATATAGCTCTTTGACAACTTTCGTTTAGAAAATATGACAACCTGACAGTTTTATTCTGCAGATAAAAGCTATATGACTCTAAAAAAATTTGCTCTTAGTCAGCTTAGCAAACTTGATACTTACATCTATGTCATGCATTTTGATACATCGATTACAATACAGGGATGCAAACAAAAATTTTCTCTTTGAAGTTTCTTTAGGTAGTATAAAGGTCTGGAAATATAACGGCAGAAAACATAAAATTCACCAGTAATTTTCAGCCAGTTTGTACCCTGATTATGATAATATTTATAAGGTGTTAAAACAAAAACGGTCAACAAAAAATATGGTAAGATTTCTAGAAATCGTAATAGGATAGATCATATATATACTGTGTGGCAGCGACATTGACGCAAAAACTGTTACCATGGATTCTTCATGGATTTTTTTTAAATAACCGACGAAAAATTTCAACGCAGGGGGTTTAGAATCATGTACTGAATCCATGGTAACAGTTTTCTAGTCGATGTCCCTACCACCCTGTATAGGCCTAACAGTTCACATCTTATTTGAATTCATCATCAGCATTCTCCTGCCCTGATCCCAATTTTTTTAGGGTCGTGCAACATGTCTTTTTTTCTTCCATACTTCTATAATACTCGTCATCTCGGTAGTCACTCCCTTTTTACCCGATTACGGCGAAGCGAAAAGGAGGGTTATGATTTTGACCGGTATGTATGTTCGTCTGTTACCTCATAACTTCTAAACTCCCAATCATAATTTGACAAATGAGGTACCTATCATTGGAAGCGTCTTGATCGTCCGCTGGTTATAGGCTATGTGACGTCACATTAAATGTGGCGCCCTCAAGAGGACATAAAATCAAGAACAAAAAAAAAATGTGCCATGTTGGGTATCAAATGCAAGGGAAAATTACATCAAATATGTATTAATATCATATTGTCTAAGTAAATAAATATGTTTAAATTGTTAAACAAGCAAAAGTGAGACTGTGCTACGTACGGCGCGGCTGTAAAATTTATACCTATTATACAATAAAACTCAAATAACAAAATTTTTAAGCTGCTCTGCAAATACTTTTTCACGAAATTATAACCCCAAAATAATTTAAAAAATAAAAATTAAGCTAAAACAAAACCTAAAACCCGACTGCTGAAAAATCACGTTCTAAAAAGTATGAAACAGTAGTCAAACAGTAGTCGGGTTTTAGTTTTTGAACTTACTTTTTTAGCCATAGTTATTTGAGTTAAAAATAACATTTATCATGAATTATATCAAGAGATCCATTAATTTTAAATGTTAGAACAACCGGATATGGTAGAGACATGATTTACTTCCAGAAACTCGGCTGATAATGTTATTAAGAAAATATATTTTGTAACAGATGACATACGAAATAAATAATGTGGAAAATAAACAGCTGCTTTTAATTTGTTATTTCTAGACGATAGTAGGTACATCGAACTAAGTGGTCAAACCTGGCAGTAATAAACATGGAATTTTATTTAGATGAACATAGTATTTTAATTAAGAATGGCATAGTTACGTTGGCACTTTTAATTCAAGTATCGTCTCTATACTCTCCAAGTCTTCATTTGTTTATTACAAACGGTTTTATCTTCTATACAATATGTAAAAAAGCCCTGTCCGATCCGAAAGGGCCACATTGGTACTGTAATAAAATTACTAATAAGTTTCTTTTTTATTATTATTACTAAAAATAAAAAAGTTTTGCTATTTAAAATTGACATTTTAGAACCAAAATCACCCCAAATTCAAAAAAAAAAAAAAATTTGAACAGTCATATAAGTTATGAATTGGCCGCCCACGCCCCATGAATAAAACCCGGTAAAAATTCCCCATTGAAAAAAAATGAGAGGAATTTTTTTTCGATTTTACTTGAAATTACCACATAAAAAACTTTCAGTACGATACCTAACAACATCCTCACGGATTGGATAGTTTTTTTTTTTTAATATTGTTTATTGTTAATTAAAACGATAGCACCAATTACATTAATTAACATAGAAATTGAAACAGGTTTAGTAAACAAAAATATTTCAAATACTAAAATATAATAGAGGACAACCTAGCATACTTTACTCTCACAAAACATCAGACATACACGCATAATTCTGCTCCATTCATCAGCAAACAGATCACATTCAGGATTGGTGGTCAGAAGGGCGTTAAACATCCTTAAAGTACGACGAGTTACATGTTGTATATTGAAAATGAAATGCTGTTCTTTGGTAATTGCATTACTTGAGAACAGCTGTACCGATTTGGCTACTTTTATTTGTTTTAAAATGTTCGTGATTAGGTTTTTATGTAAAATTGGAAATAAGGGAAAACTGAAAGTGTTTTTGTCTATTGGATTTTTATATGAACTCAACACCATATTCTTGGCCCGAACAGAGTTAGCTAGTTTAACTTATTTATATCACTATATTTAAATGAAATGAAATGTATTGAATAACAAAAACGTGAAGTCATGTATAACATGGTTACGTAAATAATTGCACTTATTTTCCTGTAACTTTGTTCCTATTTTCCTGTTCCACTTACTTCTTTTATTGATTCATGAGAAACATGTGATTATCAACGATTTTGAAATGTACCTATTTTTATGTCCATTATTTACGTCAACAGGGAAAATTTTCGTGACAAACACAGGTTTCTACGAAAAAGATATTTTAAACTGATTTGTCATTTCATAATGAGAACCATTTTAACGCAACTTCGTTTTAACGTTACCGTTTTTTGGACATCTCTCTTTCTTTTTTCTGGTATTCAGCTGCATCCGGTTAGACTGGAAGCTGACCCCAACATAGTTGGGAAAAGGCTACCGAATGATGATGAGCCTTTACCGAATGAAGATGCTTTTCTTTCTCAAAACGGTGGAGGAAAACGTCGTGAGGAAACCGGCATGTCCTAAAACCAAAAATTCGAAGACGTGACATCTACTAACCCGCACTGGGCCTGCGTGGTAGATTACAGCCCACTCCCTCTCGGTGAGAAAAGGCCTGTATCCCAGCAGTGGGAACATTATAGGCTGAATATGCAATTCATGAGAAATGTAGCTGAGAAGTACCTTCGAAAAAACCGGCCAAGAGCGTGTCGGACCACGCACAATGAAGGGTTCCGTAGTTGGGTTATCCCAAGGACAAACTTAACATTGTAGTTGAAAAATATGTTCTCCCATACATTCCAACTGCAAATGTAAGTTTGGACGCACAAGATTGGGAGATTTACCATGTTATTTTAAGACCACAGATTTCTTATAGGTTTTCCTGTAATCTATAAGTATGTAACTAACTACTTTCCGTTTTTTATTTTATTTTTAGCCTCAGTAGTTTCGGAGATAAGATAAATTTTTATCTATTTTCTTAAACATTTTTAAAATAATATATTTCAAAATTATAAAAAAATTTAGGTCCTCACAACAAGCCCTTTTATTTGATAAGTCACACGGTATAGATTGCCAAACTTTAAAAAAATATATAGTTTCGTTACACGTCGTATTTGGGTCACAGAAATTGATACATGTACCGAATTTCAACTTAATCGGTCCATTAGATTCGGAGCAAATTGGCTGTAACAGGCGGACAGATAGATACACGCGTGATCCTACAAGGGTTCCGTTTTTTCCTTTTGAGGTACGGAATCCTAAATATAAGTAATCTACCGTCAGGCCTCTGGTCCATGGGTACGCCACAATTGCGGCGATAAGACCCCTCTTTGAGGAGTGGCTTGTGAGGCGCCACGGCGTCCTCACCTTCCGCCTGACGCAGGTCCTCACCGGACACGGCGGTTTCGGGAGGTTCCTGTTCAGGATAACGCCCGGGTGTAATCATTGTGTGGATCGCACGGAGGACACGGTGCAGCATACGGTGGAGGTCTGCCCGACTTGAGCGGAGCATCGCCGTGTCCTCGTGGAGGCGATCGGCGGCGGTGATCTCTCGCGTCCGGCCCTGGTTCAAGCCATAGTACGGAGAGAGAGGAAATAGCAGGCCGTCACCTCCTTCTGCGAAGCGGTAATGCTCGCGAAGGAGGAGGCGGAACGCGTGAGGGAGTGGCAAATTTCGCGCCCTCACGCCTCTAACCGCCGCAGGAGGAGACGCCCCGAGCGGGAATCGCGAGCCTATTGCCGGCCACCGTAGGCGCGGGCTTGCGGACGGTGAACAATGGGTGGCTCGCCGTCCGATAAGGACCAGGCCCGGGTCGACAGCGCGTTGTGTTCCACGCGCGCCTCAAAGAGATGTTAGCAGAATTGACGGGGTCCGCTAGGGTCAATGCCTGCCGGGGCTGCGAATAAGGGCCGAAAGGGAAATCGTGGCCCCCGGCAACAGGTCAACCGAAGGAACACGGGTGGGTTTTAGTCAGTAAGAGTCTGATACGCCCTCCCGCTCCACCCAGAGCGGGAAAAGTTATTTGATAATTTCCAACCCAAAAAAAAAAGGCATCTGGTCCAATTGTTTTTTTTTATCAATTTTCTAAACAGAATTTAAATGTGTTTAAGTGTAACTCCATCATATCAATTTCTCAAATAGTTAACATTCTTTCCATCTGATATTTAAAGTAAAATGTACGAGTAGTGCCGTGTGACTAAGATAGTATTATAAATAAAGAGCTTAGCTTCAAAACAGCTGTGAAATACATAATGTTAGGCATAGTATGCGTTTAATACCGCATACAAAATTAGATCACTCTTTACGACTGACGATGTAGTTTTAATTTTGGTTGAATCTGACGTCAGGTTTTTACGTCAATCGTGTGTGGAGATCCTGTTTCGATCTTTGATGTATGGCGAATGCTGTTAGAAATATGTGTACTGTATTTCTATTTTCTTAACGTCCCTCGGCAAACTTCGTGTTTCGTCAGTTGTCGGATTTCTATCAGTTGCCCTTTGTACTCGGTGTAGACTGGACGCTCTCAATCGACTTGGAAATATATAGAGTTGTTAATACTCTTTGAACTTAATGTAATTTATTTTAAAAAATGGGAGGAAAGCTGCTAAGGTCGCAGGAAAATAGTTTTACAGCTCTATATAGTTCACACGGAAATCAAAACAAAACAACAATAAAGTATTTAGTTCTGAATTCAAATTATTATACACGATAAATCTAATAATTGATGAACATGGAAATTAGCATTCGTTTGTATTCGGAAATACGATGATACCCGAGGGACATTAAGAAAATAGAAATACGGTACGTAGGTATGCCTTTGTGTAATCGAGATAGGTTTTGTGAAGTCTCATGATCTGAGTGAACAAGACTCAAAAGTTCTGTGTAGGTTCAAAAGTGATCTGTGGATTTTATAATTTATACGATTGTGGATTGGTTGGCGTTGTTTGGAGGTTATTGCACTTGTGTTATTACTTTTATTTCCTTACATCGTACCTACACACGGCTACACATCAAGTTATACATTTCCAGTATAAGCTGAACTCGCATTGTACAAAAATCCTATATAATGCGAGATCAGCATGAAATGGAAATGTATAGTTTTATGTGTAGCTGTGTGTACCTATTTATGTTAAAAAGTAACGTTGTTGCAGAACCGGTAGTTTTTAACCGACTTAAAAAAGGAGGTTTTATGTTCGTCTGTATGTGTTTGTTTTTAAGTATGAGAGGAGCTCGTGGCTAAGTAATAACAGCCGCATGGGTCGATCCATCAGGTTAAGCTACGCTAGCCGGGGTTGGTCCGTGAATGGGTGACCATCTTTACATACCGAGACTCGTCCGTGCCTCGGAAATCACGTTAAGCCGTTGGTCGAGGCTGTCATTCATGGCTCTTTGACAGTCGTTACGGGTCGTCAGAAGCTCGAAAGTCTGACAACCAGTTTTACCAAAGGGGTATCGTATTACCCAGTTACTGGATTGTGGAGGTCAGATAGGCAGTCGCTCCATGTAAAATACTGATATTCAGCTGCATCCGATTAGGCTGGAAGCCGACCCCAACATAGTTGGGAAAAGTCTAGGCAGACTGATTGTTCATCGAAACTTTCGTCAATTGTGGACCTATTTTGAAAATTCTTTTACTTTTGGTAGAGGAAGCTTGCGCGATGGTTCCATAGAAATTGTATCTTTGCTTGGATAGTTTTTGAGTTAGCTTCGATAATACGTATTTAATCCACTTTGTGTATCTTGATGATGTTATAATACTTCCCGTCACTGTTGTTTACATAGCAAGTGGTGGTAAGTATACGAATTGGTGTGGGGTAGGTACCATAACTAAAAACAGAAAAAAAAACTCAAAAAAAAAAAACAACCGATATCCAAAAAATAAACCCTACAAAGCGAAAAATAACTTTAATTTTGGAAGTCGGTGGCAAATAACTAAAATACAGATCCAAAGACACCGTCTTCCGAAATTATATTTTTCACTTTGTAGTTTTATTTGGAAATCATTTGTTTTTTTTTTTTTTTTTAATTGTTTTTTTATTTATGGAAACTTTAGTGATGCCCTTCATTTCCATGGAAAATAAACTTAGAAATCTTTAGTTCGTAGGTAATTATCTGCCATTTGTCGTTTGTCGGATGCTGTCAATCCAACTCCGAGAAGCTCTACCAATAAATTGGTCTTCAACTCTGTCAGGTGTGTCAGGTCTCGCCTATTTATAAAATCAGCAATTCATACATACGATATGTACATTCATATCAAGATTTTATACCTACGTAAAATATATTTTACTACTTATCAACTATACTAACGCTTGAAAAATGTTTTGTCCCAATACGGATTTGCTCGACAACCCACCCTCACACAGCAACAGTGATAGCCTAGTGGTGTGATCGTCGGACTGCCAAGTCATAGGTCTCGAGTTCGAACCCAAGGCACGCCCCTCTGACTTATCGGATTCATGTGCACATTGTATAATTATCACTTGCTTCAAAAGGAGAACATCGTGAGGAATGCCTGAGAAATACTTCTCGACGGCATGTGAAGCCATTTCAGAGGCAAATGCGGCTTTAAAACTCTGACACCAAGTTAGTCACTAACCACACGAAAAGAAGATCGACAGTGGGACATGCCGCTCTGCAGTACTATACGGAGTATACCCTGAACACGTCACGTAATACTGTTGAGCGTGCCCGTCTGCTGGCTGTGGGAGAATGGGAGTCAGGCTTGTGTTTTGTATCTATTTGTATAGTTACGTAGTTAGTTAGTAATTTAATTTAATACCTAGTGTAAACAGTTCGTTGTGTTAAATATTGTACTTAAATTAAATTTGATTGATAGTTTATTTGAAACCCGAACAAGGCTAAAAAGTAAAACTTTTCACGCCAGCGAAAATGTAAACACAACTAATCTAAATCTAGAAACACATAACAATCACTCAGTGGACAGACCACAAATGATCCTAATATCAATCAAAATATCAATTAATCCGGTCTCACCTGCCTTCCTTAGCCAAACATAGGAGATTTACAGCTTCAAAAACATACAAATGTGACGCATTACAACAGTTATGGATATAGTACTGAAATTTATACCCACGTAGAAAGATGCTCTATGTATTCTATAAATGTAATCCGAGTTGGCTTCGAGCCAAGCGCAGAAGCATGTCCGGAAAGATGCGGTGGGAAACCCCTAGGTATCAAATTCTCTCAATAATTTGGAAATATAGATAGTGATAATGCTAGTATTTAAGATGATGTGGCTATAAAGGAGATGAATATTGAGGTGAAGGTATAACTGGGCATGTATGGAAAAAGAAGACATGATAAGCACCAAAATAAAATCGGATAAGGGCGGGAAGATGATACGAAAGAAGAAATAAAAATAGGTTTATTTGTCACACAAACACGTGCATACAAAAAGACAAGAGTAATCAGAAAACAACAATAATTTGATCAACAGATTTAAAGGAGGTACAAACAAAGATAAAGTAGTGGTACAATAAGATGATGTGCCAATGAAGACAAAATTTACAATGACTTAAGTACCTAATGCTTTTAAAAGAAAGGAGACTGATTTAAGTATATGAGAATCTTCTTCTCGAAATAGCAATTACTGGTTGCGTGGAGACAAAATTAAATGATTAATTAATGCAATGCGGTTGACGATAAAGCAAATGAGCAATATATTCAATATGACAATTAAACAGATTGAACACTGATTAGACTTTGACCTCATTAGAATAATTATATGGTATATTGCATGAGTGATGATAAAGGTACAATTCTGTAGACGACTGCAGGCGGCAACTGCAGGCGAGACGTGTCGCTGCGACACGACTGGTTTCTGTGTATTCTTGTGTATATCTATGAAGGCGACGTGCGACGTTTCGCTAGCTACGGAAGGTATTTCATAGAAACCAGTCGTGTCGCGGCGACACGTCGCCTGCAGTTGGTGCCAGCGGTCGGCTACGGAATTATACCTTTATGGTGATTTTTTATACCGTTAATAAAATTGCCAAATACCTTGTCGAACCTTGAAAGGGTACTTACGAAATAATCATCAATATTTATGGTTTGCTAATGCAGTGGCATGCACATACTCTTCAGTTTATTGAAATACAAAAATACTTGATGTATACGTTTTAATGCGTTGAGCTCATTAAGATAAGCAATGAATAAAAACACTTTTATTTGTACGATTAACCTTTTGTTTGATATCATCATTGTTTATCTGTCCGTCAGTCTTCAGTTTATATCCACGTTCCCTTTTAACGACTACAAGAATAGATTTATGCCCAGTTCCTATATATTCTAAGGAGTCGTTTCCATTATAAATAGTCTTCTTGGTAACTCGACATCCCAAACTCATAAGCATTTTTGTACTTATAGGGATTCAATGTAATGTATCAGGTCTCTAGAACATGTATAGAGCTTAGGTCGTTTTGAATGACCATAATGGAGGCGAATCAGCGACGGTATAGCATTATAGAATGCAATTAGACTGTAATCGCACCCACTGACCTTAACCAGATTAGTAGCGAGTGACATAAGGCAATCGTATAGCAGACAACCAGTAAACCACCTATGAGATAGGTCATATTGATGATTTTAAACTATTTTCCCTTCAGTTATAAATCACAGGCGTAAAATTATAATTGCTTAGCTTCTTTCGAGGTGATCTTTTACTAGGTTTTTGAAACATGGTTTACTTATTTTTAATTTGATTTGTTTTAGTTTTGCTTTTGTCTCGAACTTTTTGGAGGTGGGCGTTAATGACTGCGACACAGTATTATAAGTATATACTAATGCAGTTGTTATCGTACACAGAGTTTCTGTAAACGAGTTTTTTCGTTTCACTAAAGTTTTATTTATTCTTTGTTTTAGGTTTTAATTACTTACCCTGAAAACTTATCGAATTAGTAGTCAACATGACAAAACTTTTAAATGCAAACACGTTCTTCATGGTGTTCATTTCTAATGTTTCCTAAAAAGCGTTTCTGTTCTCGGAATATATCCAAAATATTAGCTCCTCTACAAGCATTTGTATAAAATGTTTCAATCAACATGACACAAGCTCCTTCCAAATGTTTTTGTATCCTCAACAGTGCAGCCACCTTGTGTATAACACTGGCACTAACTAGAGTCTGCTTAGGCTTTACGTAACAAGCCTTTTGTACAACTCAGTTCAACGGGCTTGCAAATGACATTCAACTCTTGCAGTTTCAACTAAATCCGACAGATGGCGCTATGAATGTCTGCAGAGCATGTAATGTACACAAGTCACTAGCATTCTTTCTCAATCATTTGAGAACGTTCTGTCCGATGGCCCCAACACTTCCAACCCAGGAGGCTAGAACCTCAGAGGCCATCTTTGGATCATGCAGAGCCTTGGTTTTGCCACTACCACAAAGCTCTCTGGAAGAATCCAGCAGAAGCTCAATTTGATTTTCGGAAGATCCTTTGATGCGCAAAAATAGCCACACGGGTTTGATCTGATTTCTTAATAACACAGCTACTCGTTAATATTATAAATTGGGTTTAAACGCTCCTGCAGACAGACGCGACGCAACTGCAATAGAACAATTTCCCTGAAGTTTTCATAGAAATTGTTCTACTAGAGTCGTGTCGCGCCTGTCTGCGGGAGCCTTAGTTGTGGTTTCTATAATATTGTTAGGTAGGGACATGCGTTTATGCATTCTAATTCGAATGTTCATTAATAGAACCAAGTTCGTGATGTCAAAATTCTTACTTTTCCCCACCACATCAATTACAAATTTCCCAATTTCAAATTTTATTTAATAAAAACCAAAATGTTTTTATTTATAACTAGCTGCCCGCCCCGGCTTCGCACAGGTAGCACTAAGTACTTATCTACGGCGCACCTACCTACCTACCTACCTACCCACATACCCACATACCTACATACCTACCTACTTACCCTACCTACACCTACCTAAAACCTTGTCCTGAGAATAACAAACACAACAAAAAAAGAATTATCCAATTTGGTGCAGCCGTTCTCAAGTTATGGCGTGACCAAGGGAAATAGGGATTCATAAATGCCCAAGATACAGGCTGTGCCTAGTTTGGGACCAATGGTACAGACGTAGACGCCAGCACATCAAGCTACCCGAAACTGTCAAATTTTCCCAATCAACTTTGAACTTTGCCTTTCAGCAATAAAGTTGAAAATCTATTAAATAAATTTGACAGATTGTAGTAGCCTGATGTGCTGGCGTCTGTACCTCAATATTGTAATTTAAATGTAGAAATAAATGATTTTTACTTTACTTTAAGAAGGTTTATCCTAAAAGTTGGCAGCGTAGTAAGTAGCTGTCAAATATTTACCTGTTTTGATTAATTTGGCAATATTACTGTATGGAATTAAGAAATATGGCTAACTAAGGAACTAAAATAATGATTATGAAATGCAATAATTAATATCGTTACACCGAATACTTATTTAGACTTTAGATGTAAAAAAAGTATTTGGAAATTTTCCAAATGCCTTTTTTACACCTAAAACGGTTACAACATCATATTCAGTGTTATAATTGCAATTCATTATTATTATTCTATTTCGCTAGTTAGACACATTTCTTATTTCCATACAGTAATATTGCCAAATTAATCAAAACAGCGAAATATTTGACATCTATTTGCAACGTTGGCCACTTCCAGAATAAACGCTTTAAATGCCCAAGAATATGCAGTCGCAGTAGGTATAGGAATTGTTTACGAAGGATCGTCAGTTTCTTTGGCTATCAGTCTCCGTGAATTTTATTATGGTTAACGTGGGCCATTGTGTGCGAGTAATACAAGCGATCGACACATCCCATCCTTAGTAAACGATATACATCAAGCTATTGTTAAAGAATCCATTATTGTCTATTAGGTTTGCCGGACAACTAGTAGGTACCTTGTCTACCGTGGGTTTAGTAAAACCACAGTACATACAGGTTGGCAGGGAGATCGACGCGAAAACTGTTACCATGGATTCAGTACATGATTCTGAAATCCCCTGCGTTGAAATATTGAAAAGGTTTAAAAAAAAAATAGCTGTTTCATAGAAAAGTGCAATATCCTACGCGGTCAAAATGTATGGAACATCAGATTTTTTTAAAAATAACTGACGAAAAATTTCAGCGCAGGGGATTTCAGAATCATGTACTGAATCCATGGTAACAGTTTTCGCGTCGATGTCCCTGCCACCCTGTATAATAAAGTAACAGTAGGTATTGCGTCTCGGCAGTGACCTTGAAATAATTATCTATAGGTACCCGCTCGGTCGATAAAAATTTCACGTCCGTGACATCTACCACGTACTCTAATACCCCTTGGTAAGACTGATTGTCAGACTTTTGGGCTTAGCTGTCTACACACCGAAGCCGCCGGCACGAACCCGGCGGGCAAGGCCGGCGGCCTGATTTTAACGATCTTGCCGGCGGCATGCGCCCGCGCGATTTACCCCGCGGCACGCCCCTCTCCGCTCTTCAGTTGCCCGCCGGCTTTAAACTTCGCAACTTCTAAAGCCGCCGGGTCCACCCGCCGGCACTAACCCGCCAACCCGCCGGGTTCGTGCCGGCGGGCTTCGGTGTGTAGACAGCTTTACGGGTAGACTGTCAAGGATCTACAAATGACAGCCGGGACTAACAGCTTAACGTGCTTTTCGAGGCACGGAGGGGTCTTGGTATGTAAAGATGGTCACCCATCCACGGACCAATCCCGACAAGCGTAGCTTAACCTGATCGATCGACTCGTGTGGCTGTTATTACTTAGCCATAAGTCCCCCTCTATGAAGATAGAATACTGATACTTATTTATACTGTGATACTGTGCTTCAGTGGATTTAGTAAAAAGTAACTCTTAAGGATTGTGGGGAATTCCCCAACGCACCCAAGCATTTGACCATAGTATAAAGAGAGGTAGTAAGCTAACTTCATAGAAACGCACCGCGCGCGGCTTGTATGTGTGCGCGGCTTGTATCTATGCGTCCCCGCACGCACACTTAACAAAATCTCGATCCGTTTCTCGTAAGAAACCAGCCGAGATTTTGTTAAGTGTGCGTGCGGCGACGCATAGATACTATGGCCCCACACATACAAGCCGCACGCGGTACGTTTCTATGAAGATAGCTTACTAACTTACCTCTCTTTATACTATGATTGGACTTTGGCGCAAGTAGAGGCTCATACTGCAGTCCGTTTGTCCTGTTGTGACAATAATCATAATCATAATTTCAACTGCGAGTCGTCTACACCTGGAATTTAGGGTGGTCCATCTTCTGCACACCTTCCTGTGCGCATGGATTGTGGCAATTTTTTGTGACTTTTCAAGTTCATGCTTATGTGCCTGCTAAACGATCGCTAGCCACGTCCCAACAGAGGTGACCTTGGTGGTTTACAACCGTGTAGTTGGTGGTATTTGTCGACAACCAAGGTCACCGCTGTCGGAGACGCGGTTGGCAGCCGTGTAGCAGGCCCTTTAGTGTAGCTTACCCACGCGTAGTCTTCGTGAAGCCTAGCCAGGATAATTCTACGTGTAGCCTAACTACCCTAGCCTAGCAACGTAGCTTAGTCTAGGGTTGCCATCCCCAAATTGTATTTATTTTCGTAAACGATTATGACTAATTGGTTTCATTTTGAGAGTTTAACAACATTCATTGCGTTATTTGCGTTGTTAAGCAGATTTTTTTTCCAACTTATGAGGCAATGGATTAGCAATCTGTTTCAAATCGAAATAGATTATGATTGATCGTGTATTACACAATTAGGATACACGATTAGAGGGTGAAAATACCGGGTGGATTAAAAACAGGATGCAGTATAAGAGCAATAGTTAATAGCAACACGCAATGAAAACAGGTTCAATGAAAGTCAATTTTTGCGCACTAGAGCGCTCTCTCTAACCGTTAGATAGAGATAGCTCTAGTGCGCGAAAATAGTAGTGAGAAAGAGACAGAGTGCACGTTACATCTTTATTTTTTTTAATTCCCCGCGGAAATTGCGCGAGGCCAACCGATAAACGTAAGGTTGAAGGACTTTACCAGGATGCTTTAAAAACCCAGAATGTTACTTAAAAACTATCCAGAACACTCCAGGACATCCCAAAAAGCAGGACGTGTCCTGGGAAAACAGGACGGTTGGCAACCCTAGCTTAGTCCATGTGTAACAAATAACTTGTTATACATACTTACTCATTTATTTTTTCTTAGAATTTTCTCATCCGTGTCAATTTTAAAATCTTGATTATGAAAATAATTTTCAAGGTTCAACATGCAAAACACGTTTTTTAGGGTTCCGTAGTAAACAAGGAACTCTTTTAGTTTCGTCATGTCCGTCTGTCCGCGGTCTAGCTCCGAGACCCTTAGTACTAGAAAGCTGTAATTTGGCTTAGGTATACATATTAATTACGCCGACAAAGTAGTAAAACAAAATTATGAAAAACTTTTTTTAGGGTACCTCTCATATACGTAAAGTGGTGATGTTTTTTTTTTAACCCTTGGTGAGGGTTATCATTGGAAAGGTCCTTCAAAAACATTGTGAGTTTGTGAAGACCATTTTTGGATTCAGGGATCCGTTTGCGAAATATTAAGCTTTAAAGTGCAAATTTTTGTTAGAGTCAAGTGCCCCCCCCCCCCTGCCAGCTAAATGGTTGGTTTTGGATGTGTGAAAAAAATCACAGCAGTAGTTTATATAACGAAATTAAAAGGAAAACTATCACAGTTATGTAGGCTCTACAAGTTAACGAGTAATAATCGACCAACTTAACTTTGCAGTTGCAAAAACATGTTTTCCTATAAGTACATTACGTATGGGAGAACATATTTTTTCAACTACAAAGTTATGTTTGTTTTTGGGATACATTCATCCCAACTACGGAACCCTACATTGTGCGTGGTCCGACACGCACTTGGCCGGTTTTTTTAAATATATTGAACCTAAGTAGGTACCTATTTGAATGTGATTAATTTGTTTTTTAAATGAGACCTTGGCTCGTCCTTCTTTCGTCTTAAAGTCACTCATTATTTTTAAAAAATACGTCATACTTTATTATGCTTGTTGTTGCATAAAAAGCACATTACCGACGTTCGTACCCAACAAATTTTCCGCCGGCTGTAATACCTACTACTTAATTATGATGTATTTTACTTAGTTAAAAAACGAAGAACCAGAGGTCTTAGCACGAACGCGGGACGTAAAAGAAAGACAGAAAAATAGGTTTATTTGTCACAGAAACACGTGCACTCTTGTCTTTTATGTACCTATATAAAAGACAAGAGTAATCAGAGAACAACACAAAGTACATAACAAATCACGAGCATAGAACAGAAATTACTTAGGCGGCAGCTGCACGACATGACTGTGACAAGAAGGCTTGCACTCAGCATGATGCTGTGCTATGGGGGACCCACAGCAAAGCGCTGATTTTCAGTGGTCACCCGAAAAAAAAAAACATGTACGGAAATCAAGTCAGGTTCAGTGATTTTTCTATTAAATAAGTAACAAAATAAAATAAACAGTGCTTAGAATATAAGACAACTATACAACGAATTATAAGAATAGGTAAATATGATTAAAAACATAAAAATTAATCCGCAAGCATCACCATACGTGCATAAATAAAGCAGATACCTAACTATAACCACAGATTACACTATAACATATACACACAAATGTTTTGTCTCGCTCCCAACGTAAACGTATCTAACGTAAAGAATGATTTTAGGCACTGAGTAAGTGAGCAGACGATGCAATGAACAGCGGAAAATTTTGAATTGTATGGAAATCTAACGCGCAAGTAGGACAAACTTAACTTTGTAGTTGAAAAACATGTTCTCCCATAAAAGTTGGTCGATTATTACTCGTTAACTTGTAGAGCCTACTTAGCTGTGATAGTTTTCCTTTTAATTTCGTTATATTAACTACTGCTGTGATTTTTTACACATACCCAAAACCAACCATTTAGCTGGCTCTAACAAAAATCAGCACTTTAATGCTTATTATTTCGCAAACGAATTCCTGAATCCAAAAATGGTTTTCCCAAACTCACAATGTTTTTAAAGGACCTTTCCAATGATACCCCACATAATGGGATAAAAAAAAACATCACCACTTTACGTGGGGTAGTTGCCTAGGTAAAAAAATAGAAATTCTGTTTAGTCCGACTTTCAGATAATAAAAAAATATTAGACACGTATTTTTTGCTTTACCATATTAATCAAAAATAACTTAGAAAACACGCATTAAAGTTGGGGAGTGGGGGCTCGCTACGTTACAACGCACCATAAAATCTAGCATGGCGTGACGTCATGCCACATTTTAACTCAATGTATCGCCGTAATCTTTTGATTACGTCAAAAAAGAAAAAATACGTGTTCAATATTTTTTAACAATCTACAAGACGGACAAAAAAAATTGGACACAGACCTATTGTGCATCGTCTGTTCAGTGCCTTAAAATGGATAAATAACACTCGGATCATTTCGCACATAACATTTAAACAAGTATTTACTTTTAATATACATTACTCATGACTTCATAAGGGATACTAACAGTGCTTGTCGCAAAAATTTAAACCAAAACCCTAAAGGATAGTTGTATTATTAATTCAAAAATCGTTCGAAGTTTTAAGTTACGATTACGTCACGTGTTTGTGTTAGGCCATCAGTAAGTAAGAACCCTCCCTGTGTGTTATGTAGTTTTTGTTTGTGTTCTGAGGTAAATCGCTATTTGAGCGATTAACAATACAATGAACTCATGCACCTTTAAAGTCAAAGTCAAATCATTTATTTCAAATAGGCCCCTTGTATGGCACTTTTGAACGTCAAATTTTACAAAATAACAGAATTGATTCTAGTCGCCCCTCCTAAAGGTAGTTTTCGTGTGGAGAAGAATGGGCAAGAAACTCTAAGTAACTATACTCCATTTGAAATAAGATTAGACATTTACACAAACCTTTTTTACAGTCCGTTCAAACGATTCTGACTTCTATACCGTAGGCATAAGGATGACATTAAAAGCAAATAAAAACTTTTTACAAAAAAAAAACTACCGACTTCCAAAAAAACACTACAAAGTGAAAAATAACTTTAATTTCGGAAGTCGGTGTCTTAGGTTTTGTGTTTTCGTTTTTTGCCACCGACTTCCGAAATTAAAGTTATTTTTCACTTTGTAGTGTTTTTTTGGAAGTCGGTAGTTTTTTTTTTGTAAAAAGTTTTTATTTTTCACTTTTTAGTTGTGGTACCTACCCCACACACATTCGAATACCACTACCTACTACCAGTGTCAGGACTTATCATATCATCTACATACTGTGGGAAAAAAAATACGTATTTTGTAGCTAAGTCAAAAACTACCCAAGCAAAGTTAATAAAATTTATATGGGACCAATTTGGGAGCATACCCTTTCAAACAAAAAATGAATTTTCAAAATCGGTCCACAAATGACGGAGAAATCGGTGGACATACATAAAAAAAAAAAAAAAAAAAAAAAAAACAAACAAACATACGCGTCGAACATATAACCTCCTCCTTGTTGAAAGTCGGTTAAAAAGTGGTAACAATACCAACTGTTTACTGCAGCTGCCATTTGTCATGCCATCAACGCAATAGAAGTCAAAATCGGTTGAACGGACTGTAAAAAAGGTTTAGTTAAATGTCTAATCTTATTTCAAATGGAGTATAAGTTACTGTAAGTAAGTAATATTATTGATCTTTTACTGCAAATGGTCCATATACTTCCTTTACGTAAGAAGATGTTAACATGATATTAGCAGCGTTGCCCTGAGTTGCTTGCCAAGTGAAAAAAAATTATGACGATGATAATGTCGTAGATGCCGTAAATGTACAAACTCATTGGTAAACATTTGTGCCGATTCTCTTGTCACAAATGCCTCTAAACTAGACTAAAAATCACCAAAGTTTAGTTTATTCCTGTCAAACGACGATTTCCCATTCTGAAATAGACTAAAGTGACACAACTTAATTATATTTTAGTTTGACCGCACTAAGATGGCACTGAGATTTTAATTTAGTGAAAATGGCAATTTTGCTATTCTGAATTTGACGTTTTTCACCTAAAATTTTGATTTTCTAACTAAATCTGACTATTTCCAAGCGCGGGTATAAACGTGTGGAATAAAATTCGTTGTCATGAATTTTAAATTCACACCAACACCTCGACTTCAGATGCAAAAACAGTAATGATATTTTTTTTCTTTTGCTTATTTCTGGAAAACGGTGTGTCCAATCGCAAAAATAATAAATATTTCGACCCCATTTTTAAAATACTTAAACCCACTCTCAATATGTAGGTAATTTTTTTTCTTATTTTCCATACAAAAAGCGAAAAATTCCATATAAAACACGTCAAGGCTGCCCTCTCTGCGCACCTCCAACTCTAAAAAAAAATCACGGGGTAGGACAAACAAGTACCACGTGGACTCGCGATTGTCAAATAATTTAAATTATTTGACAATCGCGAATAATAATTTAATTTAATTTTAATTGTGTCAAAATTATATTTTTTAGAGAAATTTGTTGCAGAATAGCTTTAAGATTAAGAATCTCATAGACAAAAGTAAGGAATTTTAGTGATAGTTTAGTTAGTTTAGTTCGGTGTACAAGAGAATCGGCACCATTGTAAGTCTATTGGTAATGAGCAATCGTGCAAAAAGTCAATAACTACTATGATATATATAATTATATTACTTATTACGCAAGTGAGTGGGTAGCTGAAGGATTCCGAAAAAAAATTGCATTCAAACATTTATTTGTTGGTCCTATGCAGTGAACGCAAATAAAGCATTTGCGTTCACTGGTCCTATGATCCGAAAACTCTCGAGTTTTTCGAGAATATAAACAAGCGTTCGAAAGCTACTAAAAATGAGGTCTTTTGTTATTATATATATACCTTCTTCAAGTTATTTAAAAACTAGATGTGGGTATAGGAACCTACGACTCCCAGTTTCGAAATAAGACCTATTTAGTCAGAATATTTTTAAATAATTACGTACCTTTTTTAGGAAATCCTTTGATCCAATAATAGTAGGTAATCCATTAATTATCTGCTTATCCACAAATTATTTATTAAAACGAATTAATTTATACTATATTAAAATTAAAACTTTAAACTTAACACATTATAAAATCAAAGAAAAATGTTTAGGCACGTAAAAAAATAAGAAAAGAACTATAAAAGGATGCGACTGCACCGCTGAATACAATAACACGGAACATAACAAAATAAGTAGCATTTTTCCACACTAGTACGACAATCACTACAAAAAAATAATTGTGCTGTATGCACTTCACTCTCCCAGCAACGAATAAAGAAGTTTTTAGATACAAGAGTAAATATATAAAAAAACAAATGAAAGTCAAGGCTTGTAGTTGTATCGGACGCCGTGTTATCAGTGACTGCCGATTGTTCAGCTCAACGCTTGTTTTAAATGGAGTCCTATACAATAAATATAATATATCTTTTGTCTACACAATAATTACGAGCATCACCATTAAAGTCCTCTACCTGGCATTTGAATTGCAAAAAGTATGACGACGTGATTTGAATGAACGATTGAAAATAATGTACCTACCAAGGAGCCATTCAGGTATCTAATCTTATAATGTTGTTAAAAAAACGTGAGCTCTTCCACAATAAGATAATTATTCTTCTCGAATGTTTTTTTTTTAAATGAATTTTAAATATGATGAAAAATATTGACATTTGACACACTTGGATACACAGTGGGGCTTGTGGCTAAGTAGGTACTATCAGCCGAACGAATCAAGCGATCCAGTTAAGCTACGCTAGCCGCGGTTGGTCCGTGGATGGGTGACCATCTTTACTTTTCCGTGCTTCGGAAAGCATATTGACAGGCGCTCTACTTTGTGTAAATTAATTCATCACCACTGCTTTCAAAACGGTGAAGGAAAACATCGTGAGGAAACCGGCATGCCCTAGAACCAAAAATTCGAAGACGTGTGACATCTACCAACCCGCACTGGGCCCGCGGGGTGGATTACGGCCCACTCCCTCTCATAGAGAGTAAGTAGGCCTGCGTCCTAGCAGTGGGAAATTTAAAGGCTGATTATGCTAAACCAAAAATAACTCCTAACATAATTCCTTCTTTATTCATTCCAGTGCGCAGGCAAGCGTGAGCCCGAGAAGGAGCAAGAAGCCCAGCAATGGATAGAAGCTGTTATTGGGGAGAGGTTCCCCAACATGCCATACGAGCACGCACTCCGTGATGGCATCATTCTGTGCAAGCTGATGAACCGTCTCCAGCCTGGAATCATCACTAAAGTCAACGTCTCTGGCGGGGACTACAAGTACATGGACAACATTAACCAGTAGGTTCAAAAGATTAAAAGGAACTGTCTTTCCCCGTTAATGCCAATGCAGCGTCATTCTTAGAATTAATACCTACGAGGTTATTGCGTAACACACAATGGCTTTCATTTAGAAGTAGTCCACTTAGAGCACCCGTCCGAATAGCACCTGCGTGAATAGCACCTAGCCTAGGATTAAAATTTATTTTTACATTTTTGTCCACGAAGAGCACCTCAAAAATCACTAGTATGTTTCATCACTGCTGAATCGTAGGCTATTCGCGTAGGTGCTATTCGGACGGGTGCTCTAAGTGGACTACTTCTTCATTTAGACGTTATTTACGTTGTTGCAGTAGACAAATTTTTGAACATTATGGAGCAATGGATGGTTTTTTTTTTTTTTGAGACGGGGCAAGAACTGCCGTCTGCCGCCAATCTTTTATGGGGATGCGCTAAGTTAGACCCCGCGAAATGAAAATTTTCTCAAAATGAAAATTTTAGCAGCAACTTATCAATTGGAACGCCAAAAATGTTGTAAAAAAGATATATAAAGATTATAAATGTGCTGCGCGTCTCATTTATTGCAAAGTTGCTGTGTGCTGGGTGGTGCACTTGTCTGCTACACTTGAATTTGTCGCCCCCTGAAATTGGCACCCGGGGCACAGGCACCGGTTTGCCCCCCCCCCCCCCCTAAATCCGGGGCTGTTACCTTCAAAATGGTTCAGATTGAAAGTGTGTTTAGCAATTAGGATGCTGGAGAGTAGCAAGTAGGGGCACCAATACACCATGCGCGCTTGACGGATTAGCTAAAGCTTAGCAGCTTGATATTATTCATCATCATCATTTCAGCCGAAAGACGTCCACTGCTGGACAAAGGCCTTCCCCAAGCACCGCCACTTCAACCGATTCTGTGCTTCCCGCGCTGGGTGTCGTAAAAGACGACTAAGGGACTTACTAGAGAATGGGCAGCAGCATTCTCTATGAATCGTTAACACCATACTGCGATCGCCAACCGTGGTGATTACGACATAACCCCCCAAAAAAATTAAAAAAAAAAACAATGGCACTCCGGGAGTGCCGACAGAAGTGAAAACTTGAACAAGATCGCCTTGGTGAAAGAAAAAATACTTCCAAAACCTTCAAAGTAAGAAACTTGCACAGCACATTGATCCGTAACTTAATATAAATAAAAAGCACAATTGCGTTTACAGAAATGAGGTGTCGGTAAGTAACGGTGTAACGGTGTCGCGAGTTCAATTGTTTTTTCCCATCTCAAAAATGTCCAACGCGCCTAAAGAAGTTCAAAACACACAACAAAAACAAAATAAGTACATTCACCAAAATGATGTTATTATTATAAGTTTATTTTTAACCGACTTCCAAAAGGAGGAGGTTCTCAATTCGACTGTATGATTTTTTTTTTAAATTCAAATCACTCTGATATTGCGGAAATAGGCCTTGCTTTCTACCTATTCTTTATAAGCTGCTGAGAAAAATCCTAACTTCAAAAACGCGTCAAGAAACCATTTAGATTTAAAAAACAATGTTCGAATAAAACTGTGCCATGATAGCGACGAAATATGTCGGAGACTACTGGGTTGGACTGGACCGGACTGGCAAAATGCGGGTACTATGGGTACACCTCTGCCTAAACCTTCGGGGAAACAAGGCGTGATGTTATTTAAGTTGGAGACAGAATAAATATTTTGTACACCAAATGCAAAAATCACTGCCTCAAGATTCAAGTGACACAACCAGGATACGGGGTTTCAAGTTATATTCTGATGTTTTACTTTTATTAAAATACTGATTTCCTGTTTAAATACCTATAAATTCAGTGAAGGTTTTAAGACGCGGAAAAAAATATCTCGCTCAAAACTTTCAAACAGCCTTCAAATTCCGTTCCCTAGGTGGTACAGACAGCACACCAAGCTACCCGAAACTGTCAAATTTTCCCAATCAACTTTGAATCTTATACTTCAGCGATATAGTTGAAAATCTATTAAATAAATTTACAGATTGTAGTAGCTTGATGTGCTGGCGTCTGTTCCTATATATTTGCTTGTGAATTTCGTATTTAACATCATTGTGCCTTAATTAAATTGTCAGCAGAAAGTGCAAGAACTCTTGTTAACTGGTAATTAGCAAGTTACAATAATTATGACAACTATTACCTTTTTAGGGTTCCGTATTTACGAATAAAAAAACAGAACCCTTATAGGATCATTCGCGTCTCTGTCTGTCTATCCGTCTGTCACAGCCAATTTGCTCCGAATCTAATAGACCGATTAAGTTGAAATTTGGTACAAATATCAATTTCTGTGACCCCAAACACGGACGTGAGACAAATGAGACAATTAAAAAAATGTTTTGCACTCTGTACCGGGTTACATATTAAATTAAAGGGCTTACCGTGACTACTGTAAGGGTCTCAAGTATTCTTTATTTATAATTTTAATATAAATAGTTTTAAAGTTATTTAAGAAAATAGATAAAAATTAACCATTCCCCAAACCCCTCCTTATCTCCGAAACTACGGAGACAAAAAAATAAATAAATACAGAACATAGTTTTATACATACAAATTACAGGAAAACCTATAAGAAGTCTATGGTCTTAAAATAACATGGTACTCTCCCAGTTGGTGTTATTAAAATGTGTAGCGTGAAGTGCACGTGAAGTGTAAAAGTTGCAGTAGTGCTATTCTGTAAAAATCTCACCGTGATATCTTAGGTGAAGTGAGCTGCCAATAGTGTCAATCCTTAGCAACTGACAACTCACTCCACGCTCAGTTCACCTAAGATAACACGGTGAGATGGTTAGAGAATAGCACTACAGATCGGCTGCCCCATTTCAAAACCTAGTAAGGACATAAAATGAAATTTTACAGGAGAGCGCAAAAACGTTAATAAGGTCAGCCTTTGAAAAGTCTAGGTTTTGAAATGATTAAAGTAACTTACTAGGTTTAAAAGAGGGCACGGGGCAGTGAATGGGGCACTTACTAGGTTTGGATATTTAAATATATCTATCTGCTTTTAAGTGAGTTTTCAACGCTAGTGTTTTTGTATTTGGTGGGGACTTATTAGATTAGCAAGATTATGCAATAAAACGATTTTTGTAAAAGTGTCCCTTACTAGGTTTTGAAATGGGGCAGCCGAGATAACTATAAGGATAATAAATTGTTCACTATAAAATCATACACGGTTCTTTTCAAGCAAAACCTTTTTTTGTTGGTATTTTTTTTACAAAAACTTTTTTTTTTACAGATTCCAGAAAGCGTGTGTGAAGTACGGAGTCCCTGATGTGGACCTCTTCCAGACAACAGACCTCTGGGACCAGAAGAACATCGCCCTCGTCACACAGACCATTTTCGCCCTTGGCAGGACGGTGCGTACCTTAGCACTATTTTTTTTTTGAATGAGAGTACTTCAGAGGTTGTCTACCTTAGGAACAAAAACTTATCATAACAAAGTCATTCGTTACTTATTAATTTTATTTCAATAAATGCATCCTTCGTAGCAGTTGAATAAACTCATTAATACTTACCTCTTTTATAAAATTACAGCCTTGAATTCCCAAAAATAATCCTGAATTCAGGTCGTATTCATCTCAATCTCAGATATACAAATTGCAAAAAACGTAAGAAAATTTGAATTTCACGGGCTACCACTGTGGATCCACGTTAATCAGCACCTTAATTGCGTAATACACGCACGATCAATCACAATCTGAATCATTTTGAACCAGTAAGCAGATTAGTCTTAATCGTTTACGAAAATGTGTTACGCAATTAGATAGCAGGAGGCGCAAATTCAGATAAGAATTTTCTCATGGAAAAATCCAATAACACTCAACGGTCGTGCTTACTAAAGTAGACCAACGAACCAACTCACAAATCTTCGAAAAAAGGACCAAAGTTTTCCATTTCAATTTACAGGCATACAAGCACGCGGAATGGCGCGGCCCCTTCCTAGGACCTAGACCTTCTGAAGAAAACCGTCGTGAGTTCAGCGAGGATGTCCTCCGTGCTGGTCAATCAGTCATCGGTCTGCAGGCTGGCACCAACAAACTGGCTAGCCAGTCTGGACAGAGCTTCGGTGCTTCCCGCAAAATCATTCTTGGCAAGTGAAGTACTAGGCTTGCAGAAACAAAAGAGAGTTTAGTATTAGATTCGCACCTGTAATGTTATGTATGGATTTTTCACATTGGTTCACCTAATATAATTATTATTATATCAATGTAATTTTAAATAGATAAAAAATATTAATTACTTAATTATAAAATAGCAGCAAAATTTTTGTAGAACAAAACGGTAGTCAGTATTGTGTAAATTAAAAATAAATTACCATATAATTTTTATAAGTAATTATTTTCATTTTGTTTTACCAGCCACTCAATTAACTAGTCATCATCACCAAAGTCCAATATAAATGTTATTAGAAATATCTAGTTTTTAATAAACTATTTTAATTATTTTGTGTATTTACTTATAATTATTTTTTAAATATTGTTGTAAGTTTTAATCAATAAACTGTGATTTAATGGAGTTGGAAGTGGATTAATAACAGTTGGTACAAAAACATTTACTTATTATAATATAAAAATAAATAAAAACGACTACTTACATACAAAAAGATAATCGGTTTTTTGTTTTAATAATAATACTTACTTAGGTACCTACCTCCTACCTAATAAATAATTCCTCAAACGTGCACAATGAAAAATGGTCATTCGAGTCGGATTTATTCTGGGTCCGTGATCAATCAGATTGATGACCCATAGATTTAAAAGGCTACGCAGACAGGCGCGACGCAAGTCTAGTAGAACAAGTTCTAGGAAAACTTCATTAATTCTTTTTTTTTTTTCTTGTAGGTTATCTCATAGCTGACCTCTGAGGTCATGACTATTTAACCAGTCAATCCTGTGGGTGCCTTAAGCTGCTACACTTAAAACCTCCAGCCAGGGGTTATTCAACTAAGCTAATTAAAACTAGGTGAACGCTCGCTAAGGGCACCCCCTGGACTACGAACCTCGGCTTAGGGCGTTTACCGGAGGGAGGACATCAAAGATGGGACGGCCTGGAGATATACCTTATGATAAGTATACTGCTGTATATAGATAGTGCAATCCACGAAGACGCGCCCCACTCCGCTCCGCGCCGTACAAGAGTTCAGCTTACAGTACAGTAATCGCGGAGTGGGGCGCGTCTTCGTGGATTGCACTATCTATACTGGATACTAACAGACAGTAGGAGATTATTTACTTTTGAATAAACGTATTTGCTACTACTGCAGCTACGGATTACAATGTTGGTATCCCCAGGTCGGGGCCGGGGTTGCGAAGAAGTCTGAAAGGGAGTTCGTGGCCCCTGGCAACATGGCAACTGAAGGAACACGGGTGGGTTTTAGTCAGTAAGAGTCCGACATGCTCCGCCCAGAGCGGAAGAAGTTATTTGATCATTTCAAACACAAAAAAAAAAGTTCGGGGCACTGAGGTGTACAGATCACCTCTGCATAGCCCTTCAAGGTATAGGTGTTATGTTTTGTTATGACACCTATGTTGGGGTAAGTTCGGGCGCTGAGATAACACCGTACGAATCAAATGCTGCGCCATTTTATATTTCATCAGGTTTTAAGCTATACTTGCCGGGGTTGTTCCGTGGATGGGTGGTCCATCTTTACACGGAAAGTCTCCGTGCCTCGGAAAGTACGTTAAGCCGTTGGTCTCGGCTGTCATTCGTGGATCTTTGACAATCGTTATGGGTCGTCAGAAGCCCCGAAAGTCTGACAACCAGTCTTACCAAGCAGTATCGTATTACCCAGTTACTAGGTTGTGGAGGTCAGATAGGCAGTCGCTCCATATAAAATACTGGTATTCAGCTGCATCCGATTAGACTAGAAGCCGACCCCAACAAAGTTGGGAAAAGGCTAGGCAGATTGATTGACCTTGGCACAGAACACAATGTTGTCAGTCAGAATTAAAAGAATAATTACTAAATTAGCCAGGAATTTAATTCGTACGGTCTTATCCCAGCGCCGAACTTACCCCAGCATACTCTTTTTGTTACAAAGAGTACCTAGCAAACAGAATAGGTATGCTGGGATAAGTTGTCCTGTGCATCCATGACCTTGACCACAAAAGGTAATCGTTCCGCTTTGAACCATTTTTGGTATGCCCCATAAATAATGTCCTCACGGCTCGTTTTTGGATCATTTGTTAATTATCATTCAGTACATGTAAGAGGAAAATGTGTTATTAATTTCTGCCTACTGACCAGGACCACCCATGGAGTATAGGCTGTATACCTAAGTAGGTACAGACGCCAGCACATCAAGCTACTACAATCTGTCAAATTTATTGAATAGATTTTCAACTTTAACACTGAATTTTAAGGTTCAAAGTTGATTGGGAAAATTTGACAGTTTCGGGTAGCTTGATGTGCTGGCGTCTGTACCTAATTCACACCTGGCTATGATACCTATATTATAATATCACATAACATCATACCTGTAATCCCCGAAGGGTTAGGCAGAGGTAGCCCCGGATTTACGCCTAGGCACCCAAGGCATTGGCTTTGGGGCCCAGTCAGCCTAGGGGCTACCCACCCTGCTTCTCCAACATGACGGCAGGCGGAAATAAAATTATACGTAGAGTTTTTTTTTTTCTACAAGAAATACTGCATTACTGCTTGCATTGAAAAACGTGTAAAAAAATACTGTAAGTATCTACTAGTGAATTTTATTTACAAAATGGCCTGGGCAGAGGTGTACCTAAGATATACCCACATTTCGCTAGTAATGTTTAAGTCCCACGTAATAGAGGTGAGCCTAATTGTCATCAACCGGGCACAAATCCAGACTCCGAGCTGCTACTGCGAAATTTCGGATGGAAACCACAATAACACTTTGCCCGACCTGGGAATCGAACCCAAGACCTCATGCTCAGCAGTAGCGCTTGCGACCACTAGACCAACGAGGCAGTCCGCTTTAACTTGTATTAAGTATATTAAAGAATATATTGGAATAGGTACCTACCATAGATATTTATATTTCTATGGTACCTACTTACAAAAAAGGTAAAATACAATGAACTATACACTAGTATTATATTATCTGTGACTATACTCAGGCCCGGACTTAGAGACCTAGAGCCCATAGGCCACGGAGTACTGTTCAGTACTCCGTGCCATAGGCACTTCGGCATTTGAAACATTCCCATTCCGAAACCATTTAGGAAATTTTGTAAATAAAATGCACTAGTACCTACAGGAAACTTTAAACTATTTTTGAAGTGAAAACTTCTTTAGGCGCGTTGGGCATTTTTGAGATGGGAAAAAACAATTGAACTCGCGACACCGTTACCGACACCTCATTAAAAGTATTTCCTGCACAGTAAAATTGTTAACGTTTTCACTTGTCGGCACTCCCGGAGAGCAAGTGTTTTTAAGCTATTGCATAGCTTTTATCGCGGGCTTTGAGCGCGGCGACCGAATCAAGTAATTCCATAAAACCTAACACCCCCCACTCTGCCTTCCATGTAATGACGTCATCATCCCAAGTGTAGCGTTGACAAATAGGAAGTATGGAGGTTACAAATGCTATGCAATAGCTTTACCGCGGCAGGCAGTCCCCGAGTGCCACACGTTTTTTTTTTTTTTTAATGTAGTGCATCTCTCTAATTTTGACTCAACCCAATACACTATGTGTAGTGGGTAGGTAAGTTAGGTAGGCAAGTAGGTGTAGGTAAATTAAATAATAAATTGAATGAAGTATGTTTTCTTGAAAATATATTTTATTTATCTCAGTGTATAATTTGTGTGCCTAGGCGTAAATCGACTATACTGTAGTTATGGGTAAATAAATAAATCTTTATTTCACATTATACAATTTATTGATCTAAAATATGACTTAATAAAGTGTGGGTGTAGATACTATACACCTCTGCCTCACCTTCGGGTAATACAGGCGTAATGTTTGTCTTGCGTGGGCAAGCAGAACTGAGCAGTAAGCGTTCTAAAATCTGTAAGTGAAATAACTACCTACCTAATCTCAAAAATGTATAAAAAAAACAACAAAATTATTTTCCCCAAAGGGCAGAGGGGTAGATCTACGCTGTGGATCACAGAGTACTTTTTAACTGTGGATCTACGGCAGATCTCCCTCCCCAGCACCCACATTTCGCCAGTTATATCACCAACAACAAAAACATATAGCTTACCTAAGTAAAGTTATTTTCTTAAATTTCCTATACCTACACTTTTTATAATTAGGCGGCAGTATCGCACAGTTCACGTAGAAAATCAGAACCCCAAATTCCAACCATAGCCTAATATTTACCATTTGAGTAGACCAGTGCTTGTGCCTATCTGTTTTGTGGATATCAAAGTATGAACATGCTGTCAAAATTCTACAAATGAATTGATTTTCTAAAAAGTGACATCTAGAAAACATTGAGGAAACTATTGACTCGTGCTACATTTTGATATAGTTCAAATATTTGTGTCTAGATGGCGCAAAATCGTTAATTCAAGGTCGTTAATAGTGATGTCCATGTTCAACATAAATTCAGTATCCTCTAAACTTGATTCATGTTGTGAGACTACCATTAATTCATGTGGATGAGCTATCATTCTAAATTAAAACAAAAGTTTATATACTGAGAATGTACTTTATCTAACAGTTTTAGACAAGACTAGATATATATAATTTCATTTTCTTTTCAATCAAGCAGAAGCTCGAAATCAACTAGGTGATTTCACCGGCTTTTACTGGAAGCCAAGCCCAATATAGGTTGAGAAAATGCTACACAAATTGATTGAATCATCTTTAAAAGATTAAATTAACAGAAACAGAGTGATATTTTAAATATTGTGAGGTATGGGGGCCAAAGTATGTGTTACAAATAAGAGTTCAACTGTCCCGAGGACTCATTGAGATCGATAACATTCAAAACTCTATTGTGTCTCAATGACAGTTGACGAAATATTGGTGAAATCGTGAAACAAGACTGCCAATGAATTAATTAATTATTGAAAAACCGGTCCAAGCGCGTGTTGGACCACGCACAGGGGAGGGTTCCGTAGTTAGGTAGAATGAATGTTTACACATACACAGTATTGATTTTACTGCCCCGTTGGTCTTGTGGTCACAAGTACGACTGCTGAGCGTGGGGTTTTATTCCCAGTTCGGGAAAAGTAACCTCCGTGCCTCCGAAGGCACGTTCAGGCGTTGGTTCTGCGCATGATCTCTCTCCGACCGTGTTGAATTGCCGTCCCATCGGACTACGAGAGTAAGGGAAAAGTGAGTGAGTGCACCTGTGTTGGCGTAAACACTTGTGCACTACAATAATTATGTCCCGCGATCTATGCGGGTCAGTGTCAGGTTGTATCTTGATCAAAATAAGATTCGCGACTATAACAAATAAGTATTTACAGAATTATAATCATTTATACATTTCTCTAATTTAGATTTTGTTCCTTATGAACTTTTCCATAAAAGATTTGTTGTTATGGAACAAATCTACAAAATAGCTGTTTGACTTTTGGACGGACGGACAGAGACGTACAGGCGGAAATGACGAAATTATAAGGGTTCCGTTTTTGCCATAATGGAACCCTAAAAACTGATATTTTGATTGATGTCAAGTGATACTGTGATAAGAAATATACACATAACCTTGAAAAAAAATTATGTCAAATCACGTATAAGTAGTTATCATTGAAAAGTGATAATCATTTTAGAAGTCTGAAAATATTTCCATATACTGATTAAAATATTTATTTCATGTCAAAGTGCGGTTTGCAAAGTCATAGACTACAACCACAGATTACATCTACAACAATGTTGAATGTTGATTTTTATGTGCGACGAGCTTAACCAAGCACATCACTATTGTTAAATAACACAAGCCCGCAAATACTTGTTGTGGAATTTATTTTTTATGCTGCGTAAATTGAATGTGAAATGTGTGTATAAACTATCCAAATGTTAATAAACACGTGAGAAAATGATAACATTCGGCGGTGGGAACAATTCCACGGCTTTAGAAGATACAGGTGCGGTGTTGTGAACTTTGTTTTTACGTTTTCGTCTTGTGGGACTTTGAGTTATTGAATTGTTATTTTGTAGGGGAAGTGAGGAGCATCTGCGAGAGTGTGTGCAGCGATGGGTCCAACGCGACCGTGCAGCCGGGGGGCTCCAACCAGCGGCCTAGGATGGACATAGCATGTGTTCTGGATATAACCCAAACATTGAATCTTGCTCATAGGAAAAGAGCTTTGGAAGAAGTTCGATTGGCATCTGAACTAGTCAATGCTAATTTACACCATATTCATGTAAGTAATCTCATTAATTCTTTATATTTTATAAATCAAAAACAAATTACTGATATCCATAGATATGTCCTTCAAAATTTTTTTTCCTGTTACCAAATGTTACTTTGATGCAATTTAGAATGTAGATAGGTACTCACAAATTATAATTTTTTTGAGGTTTGACATTGAAAATTCATAGTCAAAAATGGATAAACCCATGTTTTAATGAATGCTTAACTGTGCTGACACTCAGATGCTGGGTTTTTCCCAGCTATTAACAATAATTTCTTTTAAGTATCTCTATTAAAAGACAAGTTGTTTTATTTTAATGAGTATATAAGTAAGAAAATTATTCGTTTTCTGAACCTGCAGCCATACAACTTGAATTTAAGTGAAACGGACTACATGTGATTTACTTTGAGATAGCACACACATCTAACTTACTTCAAAATCTCTTAACTTACATTATATTGTTCTTCAATTTGAAATACACTTTCCTGCTTCGGCGACCTTGTCAATTAACCTTAAAATACATCTAACGCACTAAGAATTCCAGCAAATATTATTTAAAGTAGCAATCAGGCTTTCCCCATGGACTATTTCTAGGATTTATTGTGTGTGTAGTCATATTCAACATTCTGAGTAAACAAACGGGCAGATGTTGTTTGTCATTTTTTAAGATAGTGTAGGAACGCATTAGTGTTGATGCTCATTAAATAATATAAATAAATCATCCTGTGTTGTCCCACTGTAGGGCAAAGGCCTCCCATTCAATAATAAGCCAACTTGATCATTTTGTTGTAACTGTAGGAATGATCCGTACAATACGGCTGATATAACTTGGCAGTACTGAACTTCGCCCAGAAAGCCATGCAATAACATTTTTTGGGAACCAAATGGTGACTTCAAGTGAGTGTGAGTGAGAAAACATGCGTGAAAGTTCGCAGAGCCTATGTTCCGACCTGCCAAGTTATATCGACCATATTATAACATCCCTGCGCACATCCCCTTATGGTGGTCCCAAGCAAGTGACCTCACAAGGCACAAGAGTTAAGATTACTATATTAAAATGTACTTTTTCAGTTTGAAAAGCTAGACTTTGGTGAGACAAATGTGCTGGACACATTCTACAATGCGGACGTGGCGCTGGTGGACCTCAGTTTGCAGCTGCAGCAGAGTTCGTTGCTGTATCACCTGGGAGTACGGGAAAGCTTTGACATGAAGGAAAATGTACTGCTATACAATGATGTTGATGCGGACTCTACGCTTAGGCTCAAGGTACCAACTTTTTATTGAATTTAGAATGAACCATAAAATTTTATGAAACTTGTAAGTTATTTAAAAGCCACTACAAAATACATAAATACAGTGATGAGAGCTGAAAGGATAATAAAACAAACACAAGTAAACAAGTGATATCTAATGTTCTGAGATAAACATGTTAAAAGCTACAAATTGCTGTCACTAATTAAATGCATACTTTTTAAGTTATGGCCAACAAAACAATCCTTTATTTACATAATTTATCTTCCTAGTTATTCCAGTAAATCTTTAATAAGATGCTTAATTTGGATGCTCACTAGTTATATCCTATTTCATTGTTTTCTTTTTAAATCCGACCTTGCACAGCAATATGACATAATGTTTTAAAACTTGGGAATTATTAATCCTCAACTTTAACATATATTTATTTAAAAATTAATGGTGCAGTATTTTCGATATAACGGAGAATCATACTAAGCAATTTGAGTTATTATAGACTCTTAAGATGCTTAATTCGTATGCTCACTAGTTATATCCTATTTCATTGTTTCGCCTTTAGATATCAGATAGATTTAACTCTGACCTTGCACAGCAACATGACATAATGTTTTAAAACTTTGGAATTATATGGGATTGTTTGCATTGAGACTAAAACCAGCCTTGGGAATGATTTATGGTACTTAAACAAGGTTGCGCATGAGAACCCAATCTATTGTTACTTACTGGGCCTTTTTATTTCCGAGTCATTGAATAAAAAAAAACTACTCTAAAAAAAACTAAACCAAATTTTTATGGAACCAGCCCTATTATTACTATTCCAATAAAAAAAGAGTCGAAATAGGTCGACATGAATATTTCGACTCTATGAAAATATATTTTAAAATAAACAAAACCGGCTAAGTGCGTGTCGGACCACGCACAATGAAGGGTGCCTTAGTTGGGATGAATTTATCCCAAATACAAACTTAACATTGTAGTTGAAAAACATGATCTCCCATACATTCCAATCGCAAGTGTAAGTTTGTACGCACAATATTGAGAGATTTACCATGTTATTTTAAAACCATAGACTTCTTATAGGTTTTCCTGGAATCTATGAGTAAAGAACCATACTCTGCACATTTTTCAAAATTTTAGGTTCAGTAGTTTCGCAGATAGGAGGAATTGAGATCCCCGCAACAAGCCCTTTCATTTGATATGTCACACGGTACAGTTTGTGATTTGGACAAAATTGGCTGTGACAGACGAACAGACAGACAGACACACGAGTGATCCTATAAGGGTTCCGTTTTTTCCTTTTGAGGTACGGAACCCTAAAAAAGATTCCGACGAATCACGAACCTCCTTATTTTAAAGTTGTTTAAAAATATATCTCCGTTCATCGAACTCAGCTCTTCCTGACATGCTATCATTGTCAAAGCTGATTAAATAATGATAAAACTAGTCTAAAGATCTAGCAGAGCACAAAATATGCAAGCGCCAGCTGCCAAGGCGCCACTTATCTCAATAATAGACAAAGTCGTATAATACTTATACGACACTATTAAGAACGCTGTACTCTGTAACATGCAATCATGTCATTATGTCTTTTGTCTACACACAAAAGTTGTTCTCTTAGACTTACCATATTGACAGCAAAATTGTAAGTTATTTACCTGCTTACAATTTTGAACAATCGATCGACTTTTTGATAATGTCCTATGCTAAAAATATAATTAGTATATTCTGTGATAAATGGCAAAACAAGAAAAACATACAGAAAAAGTTTATATTTAATTCTAAAGCATACACTTATCATCCTTTTAACATGATATAAGGAGCTCGTGACTAAGTAATTAAGCTACGCTTGCCGGGGTTGGTCCGTGGCTGAGGGACCATCTTTACATATTGAGACTCCTCCGTGCCTTGGAAAGCACGTAGTTTCGGCTGTTATTCGTGGATTTTTGACAGTCGTTACGTGTCGTCAGAAGCCCGAAAGTCTGACCACCAGGCTTACCAAGGGGTGGAGGTCAGATAGGCTCCACGTAAAGTACTGGTATTCAGTTGCATCCGGTTAGACTGGAAGCTGACCCCAACTTAGTTGGGAAAAGGCTAGGTAGATATTTTATAAGTAGGTACTGTGAGGTAAAGTCTAAACCGGTCTGTTTTTGGGGAAAGACGTAATTCGGAGAAACATTTGACCATCAAAACAAACTCAATTAAAATAAAGATGTGGTTAGTTATCCCTTTTGCCAACTAAAAATATACATGACTAATATTCTCCATTAAATTTTATAACATCACATGGAAATGTAGAATCTGTGCGCCTGCGGTGGGAAGGAGGAAAATTATCTTATTTTTTAGTACCTATTAGTTTTAAATTAATAATGATTTATTTAGATTAGCATTGTGTGGTCAGACAGTCGTATGATTTAACATTGTGCAATATTTGTGTTAGATCTTTATTGTGAGGAAATATAGTAATCTTTCCAGAAGAAAAACCCTGAAGGCGAATTTCACAAATGAAACTGAACGCTAGGTATGGGCGTTATTTAACGTCACTAGTTACAATAACTGGCCACAGGGCATGTAACGGAATAACTAGTTTCGAGTCACACACAAACACGTGATTTTTGTAACTAGTTCCATCACAATGCAGTGATCGAATGAAAAGAGTGAAACGAAACAAGCTTGTGTTATGTAACGTATTACGTAGGTAACCATTTACATTTTCGTTTCGCAAATAACAGTAACACTTCAATGAGAATAGAATTTGAAAAATAACTAGTTACTAAAATCACTAGTTTTCAAAACCGGTGACGTCCTCGAAGTCACTAGTTACGTTACGTTTCACAAAAATTACGTAACGACCCACCCCTACTGAACGCTATCAGCAGATTTAAACCGCGTTCAAGATCTGTCAGTGTCATCACTGTTGGAGAATATTGACACTAACAGCTTTTGAGCGCAGCTTTCATGTGCATATCGCGTTCAGTTTCATTGGTAAAATTCGCCCCTAAGAGGGCGCCCAAAGGTACACTAGCGCCACTCCTTTAAAAAAAAACAGCACTCCGGGAGTGCGGACATAAGTGAAAACTAGAACAAGATCGTCTTGGTGGAAGAAAAATACTTGTATAGAACATTGATCCGTAACCTTATCTAATTAAAGAGCACAATCGAGTTTACAAAAAAAAAAAGTGGTGGCACTCCGGGAGTGCCGACCGCAGTGAAAACTTGAACAAGATCGCCTTGGTGGAAGAAAAATACTTGTATAGAACATTGGTCCATAACCTTATCTAAATAAAGAGCACAATCGCGTTTACAAACAAAAATACTTCCAAAACCTTTAAAGTAAAAATACTTGCATAGAACATTGATCCTTAACGTAATAATTATAAATAAAGAGCACAATCGCGTTTACAAAAATGAGGAGTCGGTAACGGTGTCGCGAATTCAATTGTTTTTTCCATCTCAAAAATGCCCATAAAGAAGTTTTCACTTCAATAAAAAGAAAGGGTCGATTCGCCCGTTTCGAGCAAGATAATTCGTGCGAATTGACTAATAAGCCGAAGTTTCTATAGAATATGAGGCCAGTTCATACTGGTTTTGTTACCACGCGTGGCCTGCCCTATACAATTTACTATCATCCTATATGTATATGTCTTGTCATTCACATCTCCACACCAGCTCAGTCACACTTTATCGGCAATTTTCCTATTATTTAAATATATATCTACTTGTGTAGTATGTACGTATGTGCTGTCAGCCACGTCTTGAATATGCACCTATCAAACCATTACTCTCAATTTGTCAAATTGTCCCGTTCGTGTGTTCAATCATACGAGAATGACAATTGAAATACCTCTATGCCTAATTCAATTATAGAACGGGTTTTTATTTGAGGAATTGAAGAATTGTATGTGTTTTGTTGTATTGTATTTTGGTTTTTATTGAGTGATTGTTGGTTACCTTGCCCTATATGAGAGAGACGTTAGTAACGACTGTGGGTTACATTACAGGCAACGCAATAGAGCAGTTTTTTGATAAGCAAACTACGTTTAGATTACAAAATAGAAACCGGCCAAGTGCGTGTCGGACTACGCATAATGAAGGGTTCCGTAGTTGGGATGAATTTATCCCAAATACAAAGTTAACGTTGTAGTTGAAATACATGTTCTCCCATACTAAATGCAAATGTAAGTTTGTACGCACAATATTGAGAGATTTACCATGTTATTTTAAGACCATAGACTTTTTGTAGGTTTTCCTGTAATCTATGAGTAAAGAACCATTCTCTGTAATTTTTTCAACAATTTAGGTCCAGTAATTTCGGAGATAAGGGTCGGACGACAACAAGCCCTTTCATTTGAAATGTCACGCGATACAGTTTGAAAAACTTATTTTTAAATTTTCTTATTTTCCCTCTAAAAGTGACCCCATATTCAAAATTCATTTATTTACGTTACACGTCCGTGTTTGGGTCACAAAAGAGCATATATGTACCAAATTTCAACTTAATCGATCGATCCGGAGCAAATTGGCTTTGGCAGTCGGACCGACAGACACGAGTGATCCTATAAAGGTTCCCATCTCCAAGAAAAATTCCCATCCAAGTAAATGGGAAATAAGTACCTATTTCCTATTTAAATAAAATAAAATAAAATAAGCCTTTATTGCTGTTACTTATACAATGGGTAACCTTATAAACTATTTCTTATTTATTATACTTGACAATTTACATACTAATTATTTTTACATAGCGGCAATCGGTTCACATTTTTTTTTTTTTTTTTTCCTTTAACAGCTTATCCTGCGACAAAGGCCTCCTCCAAAGACTTCCATAATTCTCGATCCTTGGCTATACGGGTCCATTCAGGGCCTGCTACTTGCCTTATGTCATCTTCCCAGCGTTTACGCTGTCTCCCTTTGCTTCTTTTGTCGCCCCGTGGGTACCACTCTGTTATTAACCCTCTTTTATTTCCTATTTACTTCGGTTCATATAAACATAAACATTAGAATCTCGGTAGGCGTCATGTCTTACCTACATTGTAGTTTACGTACCTATCGAGATTAGCAGCAGCGCACACCGATGGACGGCACAACACTCCAGATTATTTATTTTTATTCTTGGTGAGAAAAGAAGGAACACAAATATTTACGTTATTTGCATTAGATTAGAACGATGACGAATTCCTGCTCTCCGGTTAAAGTGCACGATATCAGAAGTCCAATTCCGATATTTCAAATCTAGTCTCAATCTCATCTCAGCGCCAATCAATGTCAAAAACTTGTCAAAAATGTAGGTAAATTACAGATATTTTTGACAGATTTAGATTCAAATTAGAAAGCGAACGTTCTTAAAAATACGGGAATTGCTTGACCCTCTGCTCAGTAAGATTAAAAAATAAACATCTACTTAAATGAATACAATTTTATTCTTCCTAATCCTAACACACGCAACTCTGGCTATAAATAAATTCATTTATTTCAGGTAAAAATAACACCCATGGCCAAACATAAATTAACAAATAAGATCAATAAAATAAAATCAAACATCGATTAAAATAAAATCAAATGAAAATAAATTATGTTAAATCGAAACAAAATAAATCAATTAATGAAATGAAAGCAAAATAAATCAAATTAAATTAAATCAAATAATATCAAAAATAAATACATAGCAAGCACAGACAAAAACTAACAATCACACGGTAACAATAATGTCTGCTGCAAGTTTAAATGAATATCAACTTTCTGTGGAAAAGTCATAATTTTTTTTGAAGCTGCAGTGCAAACTGAACTCTATGTGTGGGTATTCAAGTGATTTTTCCAAAAACACATATTTGTTTACATGTTTGGAAACTAAATTGCGAACGAAGTATACGTAGGCTTTCGCCCAAAGTCTATCTGTAGTGTCTTAAATCCATTGTCGTGCCGTCCGCCGGTGTACGCTAACCCTTAGTACCCATGTCATGATTTTGCGTAGGTAGTCAAGTTCTAACCTGCGGTAAAGAGATAAAACTTAATCAAAGTTATTTATTTACTTCTATTTTACCTATTGTTTACAAGAATGACTAGCATTTACAATGCGATAAAACGAGTTTAAATACTTAAGCAAATGAATTATGGTTTTAACAGGTTGAGAACTATGTTATATTAATGATTTTCGATTGCTTCCATTAATATGTGAAGCAATATTCTTAATAACTTTTTAACTGGGTAACTGTGATGTCGTGAGTCGTCAAATATGTGCGTATTAGCGAATTGTTCTATGGATCTATTTTGATAAAATTGTATTTAATTACAATAAATTTTCCTTACAACTTAAAGCATTTAGTCATACAAATAACATTAAAATACTTAATAAATTCCTCCATTTATTTCATTCACACAATATTCCTTTTGAATGAGTGATTCATAGACATAATTAATTAATTACTCGCAGAATCACCCAGACATTCCTCTTAATCAGTAACATAAACTTTGTTTTCCCATTGCCAGTTATCACTACCAAATTTCCTGTTTGTATCCTACAAACTGACGGATGCTGGGACCTGTGTGACGACAAATCCTGCTGCTACCAAGTTCAAAGGCGAAGATTCTGCTGATCCCAAACAGCATCTCACCTTGAGACTGAAGAATATACTGCAAGATGTTGAAGTACAGACGAAGTAAGTAGAAACAAAAGATCGCGGATTTTCTGATGACAGTGAAAAATACTCATTATTTCCTGTGACGTAAAGTGTAAAGTCCGGAAACAACAAACGACTCCTCGAGCGACCGTGACACGGTGGAGTCGTTTGAGAGTTAAGACACTTCAAATAAAGTTCATTATTCAATGCCAGCTGGTCTAAGCTCCTCTTTGGTCTTGGGCCTAAAGATTTTTGACTTCGTCATTGTTCTAATGGTCGTAAGTGCGACTGCTAAGCGTATATACTCCACTTGAAATAAGATTAGATATTTAAACAAACCCTTTTTACAGTCCGTTCAACCGATTTTGACTTCTATACCGTAGGCATAAGAATGGAATTAAAAGCAAAAAAGTGGTTACAATACCAACTGTTAACTACAGCTGCCATTTGTCATGCCACCAACATAATAAAAGTCAATATCGGTTGAACGGACTGTAAAAAAGGTTTATATAAATGTCTAATCTTATTTCAAATGGAGTATAGTTCTGGGTCCGATCCCAAAAAATCCACCCAAACATGGTAGATTTATATTGAGGAAAGTCCCAGTAACAAACAGCACGTAATCTGGATTGCAACAGATTTGGCCTCTATAACTTTGGACCAACGTAACTTAGTGACAACAATATATTGAGCACATATACATACTAATTGAAAAATACACTGTGTTATGATTATGGATGTAAGAACATTTTGCTTACAAATTAATAAAGGTCAACTTGCTTCATTGGGCTGTTGTTCATTCAAGAAGCAAGTTTCTGTGGTATTTTATTATTAATTGGAATGAATAGTTATAATATTTACAACGCTCATACATAATGTTTTTATTGTTTCCTGCTTGTTGTTTTTAATAGACATATTTATACTTTTATGCTGACCCGAATAATAAATACTGTGTAAGGAAAAACAGTATGTTACAAGTTTTGAGTAGGATTTATTTGTCACTACGCTAAAGTGCAAGCATCAGAGCGTTAGCTTTAGGTAGAGCTAAACGAGCATAAGCCCAGCGAATCTTCAACGCTCAAAATGAGTTGATTTGAGTGTGGAACAAAATATAAAATTGTAAAAAAATCGAATATATCAAATTCTGCAATTTATTTTGAAATGACGCTGCCTTCTATCTAAAGGACATTAATTAGTCTATTTTACGTGTGATGGCTCGCGGGCAATGAGCGACCTGCAAGCCGTCCCCTATTCTGCATAGCCATTGTAAAACAGACTTTAATGCATTTGATTTAAAATCCTAACTTGAATGACAAGTAATTTGCCGTGTCGGAGCGATGTCCTTAAGAGCTACAGGGACGTCAGCGCTCTAACAGTTGAAAAACGTCGGCACATTGAAAATAATTACACATAAGACCTCTTCTTTTCACAGAGCCCATCTTCAAGAAAAATTCCTATCCGACCTCCGCAAAGCGCGCGAAACATACACCGGAATAGAACTCGCGAACATGCTCCACGCTATGCGCAGGCGCCTCGACGACCCAGCCGTCCTGTCAGGAGACACTATACTCAACATGCTGATATCCTACCGCGAGATACAAGACTATGACGCCATTGTTCACGTGGTAGATGATCTGAAGACGATTATGAACAGGAAGAATTATGTTAATATGCCTATAATAAGGTTTATGTACGCGTTTGCTATGAATCGGTGAGTTTTTTTAATTATAATTGAGGTGACAAAAGCGCGTTGGGTTGACGATATCGTCAAAGTCACGAGAAACTCCTGGATGAGGGATGCACGGAACCGGGAAGCATATAAGCAGACTCCACAAAATGAGTTTTGAATTTGGCTTCTGTTTGTCCGTTAACTCCCATAGCAGCCTTTGTTTACAAAATCCACCAATTGAGTTTGAAACAACCTCTGATTGGTTGCTCTGACTCAACCTCTGATTGGAAGTAGCTCTCTCTTCGCTCGCTCAGCTCGCGCGCGGTTGGTCACAGTTCTAACCTAACCTGTCTCACCCAGTTCAAAATGACGAATCATACAATCTGCGACTAGATAATTAGACAGTGGTGAAAACATTTCTGCGGTAGATTGTATGATTCGTCATTTTGATCTGGTTAAAATATAGAACGCGGTGCCGCGGCAGCGGTCGGCGAGCGCTACTTCCAAGTTGCTCGTAGACAAAGGCTACTATGGGAGTTCAACAACCAATCAGAAGCCACATTCAAAACTCAGTGGACTCTGCTTTTGTGCAACCAGGAAATATGGCAGACGAAAAGGGTGACTACATAGCAGTGGGTGATTCCGGGCTGTAATGATGATAATGATTGAGATGACTAATCCCATTTGAGAGTAGTGGTGGCTCAGTGGTAATGGAGGGACTTACGAGTTGTTGGTATTGGGTTCGAACCTAGGCAGGCGCTTTACTTTGTGTAAATAATTTCATCACCATGTTCTCATAACGGTCAAGGAAAATATCGTGAGGAAACCGGCATGTCCTAGAACCAAAAATTCGAAGACATGTGACTTCTACCAACCTGCACTGGAACCGCGTGGTAGATTACAGTCCACTCCCTCTCGAAGAGAGGAGGCCTGTGTCCCAGCAATGGGAACATTATAGGCTGATCATGTATAGGGAAAAAAGTGCGCGTGTTATAATAACAGCGTTGACTACAAATAAATATACGCGGATGTTTGTTTTAAAAATACATTTTCTTGGTATAAGTAATACTTGCATCTTTATTTATAAACGTTAACACTACACCTTTAAAACCTCAATTAATCATGACTTTGTTATTACGTTGTGAATTAAAAAGTTAGATTTCCATTACACATAACAACACGTCTTGTTTCCCCGAAGGGTTGGGCAGAGGTGTCCCTGTAGCAGGTACACCCACATTTCGCCAGTTATGTTTAAGTCCCATGTAATAGGGGGCGAGCCTATTGCCATCAACCGGGCATAAATCCAGGACTCCGAGCTGAGATTTCCATTAATAGAACAGTAAACCACTGTTTTGTTTGTAAACCTTTTATGACGAATCTATTACCTACTCTAAGAACTTTTAAATAAATAAACTTTTATCACCAATCCAAATTTTGTCACGTGTGAATAAAGATGGGTCACTCCGCATTTTGGGTATGAATTCAGTGAGCGTAACGTAGTCAGAAGATATAAGAGTTACGCGATAGCAAGAGATGCAACTTCTAGGTGAAAATAACTTTAGGTAATTAGCGCTGTACGACCAGAATTGCGCTTTATTGTGTCGTAGCAAGAGTCGCTTTTTATTTAAATGATTTTGCGGAGTGATCCAAATGTACTAATTTGTGGTTTTCTCAAAACATCATAAATATAAAAACTTGCAAACATTATTTTGTGATGAGAGCCTTTAGAGATGGCTCACACCTGATAAACAGCAGCACATTGCAGTTTTTAATGCCAATGGAATATCAACATTGCCTACGTAGAAATAAAGTCAAATATAAATCGCAGTGACAACCGCGTTGCGCGTCGCCGGGCTTTATAAATAAGGCCGAGGCCGGTGAACATCTGGCGAGACAAACAAATATTAACATTACCTTTCTTGAAATAAAAATGAAAGTAAATGCATCGACAGAGTTAAAACATTCCTTATTTTTATTTTGTTACAGGCGAAACAAAGAGGGAGACAGAGAAAATGCACTCAAAGTGTGCGTCAAAGCTTTAGACAAGAAGGAGAACAGATTTCCTGACATGCTGTGTCTGTGCGGGCGCATATACAAGGACAAATTCGTTGAATCTCAGCACACCGATAAAGAAAGCTTGGCCAATGCTATCAAGTGGTATGTGGTTTTATAATTTATTTATTTTGATTTACAGGAAATAAACAATGTGAATTGTGGTTAGAACAAGGGACCAAAACCGGTATTTTATTTATTTATTTAGGCTAGCCAACAATTGTTTACACAAAACATTTAAAATAAATTCCTTATTAGTACATTTATTTTATAAGTGCAACACTTACTAACAGGCTAACTCATTTATGGTTTTACATAATATAGACAAATCCAAAAAGGATATTTATAATTAAAGATATTCAATAATTTTTGGTAAGTAATTCAGTTTAGCAATAATAATTACAAAAATTCCATTCATAATATTAAAAAATAAATGAAACGTACGGTATGATTAATACGGGTATTTTTTGGTTACAATTTATTTTTACAGGTATTTCTAACGGTTACCTTAAATTGAATATGCACAACCAGTGTTAATACCGGTTACCGAAATAAAAATTACCTCTATTTTACACGTGCCGTTGGCATTAGTTAAAGGGCGCGCATCGTCTATGTGTCTGTAACCGGTATTAAAACGGTAATCTAATTAGGGTAACATGTTTCTTCTTCTTGGTTACCCAGACAGCGGTAATCTTAGTCATAGAAGTAACCAAAATTCTTCGATACCTGTACCGTAATTTATAAAGGTTTTCGGTCCCTGGTTAGAACACTGAGGGGCAGTTGGGGATTACATTTGTCTCTTCAATGCATCGTTTGGACGATATTTGAAATAGGAAAGTTGTATTTGAAATACATTATTATCAATTCGCCGCGTAGTTTCCGCTACAGACCATGGTAATCGCTGTTCTCATAGCCATACTATTGTGGCGGCACACGTTGGGCTGAAAATCGGCTTTCATAGACTTAGGGATTTCAATTTGCAAGTGCTTGATTTTTTGCCGGATATCGCTTCTATTAGTCATTACTATGTACAAAAATGACACCCGAGTTAATTCTGCCCAAAAACGAAGGAAATATAATTTTTTTACGAAATTTTTTTATGAAGCTAGTATGAAAAATCGAATTATCTCCTAAACGGCATGTTTAACCGTAATATCCTTGGAGGTGGTCATAGTACTAATTATTTATGATTTTTTGGTTGCCGATTTGACGAAAAATTTAATGCCGTTTTTTTTATTAAAAATCGTCAAAATATTTTTATTTATTTTTACATGTAAAACGATCCCTTTTAGTGCCCAAGTTAAAAAGTTCGAAATTTTATTAACTCAAATATTAAGAACACACAAAACAAGAAAAATTAAATAAAAAATTGCTGTTTTTTGACACATTTTTATTAATTTAAATAAAAAAGATTATCAAACTCTTATTTAAGTAACATATAAAGTTGTATTATATACAAAATAATTTAATTTAAGGAATTAATACTAAGAATTTGTAAAATAAAGTAAAATAAAAAAAAAAAAAGACAAAATTTCATTAAATATTACAAAAAAATACCCAAACACACTCAAATACAAATTTACAAATATGTACATATATAATTTTTTTACAAATTTTCCTTATCACTCTCGTTGTCAGACTCCAATTCTGAGTCAGCATCCAGATTGGATATATCCAAAACCTCGAAATCAGTTTCCTGAAATTGAATTAAGTCGAGAGTTTCAGCAAAAAAGCTCTGCTTTTTCTTGGCATCTAACTTAGGCCTTTGTGCACTTAGCAAAGGATCCGAAGAAACAACAAGCATATTTAAAATGTCTTGATTGGAATCCTGCCTGCTTCTTTTCCGCGAATGATGTTCTCGAAACCTCCTAAAATCTTTGTTTCGAGACTCTGAGGCTTCTTCCGAGAGAGTCCCAATCGGCACAATATTATTTTTCTCGATTATGTCAGCCCCATGGATTAATAATTTATGAACGGTTGACGACATGTAGTACCAGTCGTATAATACGTACATTTCTGCTGTTTTGCGGGCATAATCTCTAAATTTTATTATATCGACCTGCTCTCCATATGTAATTGCTTGTAAAATTACAGCAAATCTTTTGATGAGGTCTTCATCCAAACCGGTTATAGCTGCGGTTTTATTAGGAAACTCAAAGAATTTTCTTGCAGTATTCCCGTCATTGGTGGTTCCCGAGCCTTGTTTTACTATATCAATTAACAGATTGAGCTCATCTTTGAATTTATTTTGAATTATTTTCTTCCTTGTCTGTAGCATTTCTTTGTGCTCATCACTTCTCGCTGCCCACCGTTTGAAGTCGAGCCTGTATGCAATGTGTAACAGACATTCCATACAATTTATACGGGCGTGTAGGGATGACAAGCCAAATTCATACAGGTCAGAACACACAATTTTTGATGTTACAGCATCTAAGCGGTTTATTTCTGTAGGCTTTGCTAAGCACAGGTAGCACGATGCATTTGATCTAGCTTCAGAAAGGTAAGTGCAAACTTTAGCGTCGATAATCGTCATCATTAGTTCATGAATCACCCTATTATTATTATTGCACTCTGTGGGGATAAGGGCCTCAATTTCTTCATCCATTTGTTTTTCAGCTCAAGGACAACTGCTTCACTCTCCTTTACAAAAGTAAACTGGCGTAAATATGATTGTTTTCGCTGGTTTCTTAAGCGTTTCATTTAATTTAGCGGCTGCTTCAGTATTTTTCATCATGTATTCGATGACAGAGGCGATATCTCCATGCCCTTCTTCTTTTAAACGTGCTGCAGCTGCATATGCCAATTCACTGGAATCTTCGCCTGTGTGTTCATCAGATCTTCTCTTTTTTTGTTTACTTCCCAGATCTTCGAATGGTTTACGGGATCTTTTCGTCATTGTTCCAATGGACGTTGATGTCGACGGTTCTGGAGAGACTGAGGGCGCTCTTGGTATCTCATCAACACTTGGTTCTTGATTAACTAAAGTTTGCACAAAACTCGGCCAATCAATATTTGCTCCCAACCAATTCTCGTACTTTCTCCTGAAATTATCAAGGAATCGGTTGGATTTCTGCCACCTTTGTAAAGCGGCTCGCGTAAATCTCCGACAAAATTCTTTGAGAACAACACGATCTTCGTCAGACAGGCAATCGCCTATGCGGGATACAACTGCACTGAACAATACTTCATGATCAAATGAAGTACTCTCACTTCGTAGAAGAACAAACAAGTCTAAATTGGTGATTAAACTTTCCATTCTAAGATTTTATAGTCGCAGATTTAGTGTTAGCAGTTACACAGTTGTGAACAAACTAAATTATAAAACAAAACTTTAGCCCTTTTATTGCAAAACGCCAATAATTAGGTAACTACCCTCATTAGTTATCTCCTCATTAGCTAATGAAAATTTATAATTGTCACTAACTATTCTTACTTAGAACTCATAGCACTGCTAATTAACAAATTAGCTTACTTATCAGGAAAAGTTGAATGTAATCCATAGTTGGCATTGTCGTGAGATATTGAAAATCATTAAATCACCTATAAAGACTCATTAGAAGACCTAATCAGTGTAGTTACTTAATCACTTCTTTTCGGACTCATTAGAAGAGTAGTTGGTAATTTGGTTGTATAAAAAGTTTTAAAGCTCATGATGTGTTGATAAATATCTAGCTCAAACATAGTTGTCTACGTGTGGGTGTACTATAAACCTCTGCCAACTCCTTCGGAAATATAGGAGTGATACTATTTTATGTTACGTGTAGTTAAAAGTCCGTGTTCTTCAACATAAACACTAAAAGGAATCGTTTCATATGTTAAAACAAATAAAAATATTTTGACGATTTTTAAAAAAAAACGGCATGAAATCTTTCGTCAAATCGGCAACCTAAAAATCATAAATAATTAGCACTATGACCACCTCCAAGGATATTACGGTTAAACATGCCGTTTAGGAGATAATTCGATTTTTCATACTAGCTTCATACAAATTTTTCGTAAAAAAATTATATTTCCTTCGTTTTTGGGCAGAATTAACTCGGGTGTCATTTTTGTACATAGTAATGACTAATAGAAGCGATATCCAGCATAAAAACAAGCACTTGCAAATTGAAATCCCTAAGTCTATGAAAGCCGATTTTCAGCCCACCGTGCGGCACCTACATCGCCATATGCGAATTACGCATCAAAGTCCTGATGTCAAGTTTTTGTGGCCTAAATTGGTCAATTTAGGGGTATGAGGAACAGGGTGTAAAGCTGACTCATCCTCTATAGAAAAGGGAGGATCCTCCGACCAGACGGGTGTCGTGTCTGGCGGGCAACTGCCGTTAGGCAGAAGTCGGGTTCTTGTGTATATGTCGATCGCACGGTAAACTCTAATTGCGCGATGCAGGATTTGTGTGACGTCAGGTCTTTGGTGCGTACTTCACACATGTGGCGATGTAGATCGCACACCACACTATCTTAGACCGATGCAATTCAGCGGCCTATGAAGCAAGGTGCTCATATTTTACAGCGAGCATAAAATATAATAAACAATCAGATCCCAGCTAATAACAGAGTCACAGTATAAAGATGACCAGTACTTCAACTAAGCCCTTTTTGTGAAAAAAAAAGCTACGCTCCAACGGGTGTTACGGGGGAAGCGTCAGAATATGATTCGCGGTCGTAACAAATATGGCTTTACTCAATTATAATAATTACAATCAGCAATAGTGATTATGAAGAAGATAAAGGTGTACCTGACACTGACCTGCAAAATGCAAAATACGTAAGAAAATTTAAATTTCGCGGGCTACCCTGACGCTTCCCCTTAAACCCATTGTAGCTTGTTGGTTGTCAATCAAACTTTTTTAACTGACTTCCAAAAATGAGGTTCCATGTTTGTAACGTAGCGTATGTTTGTTTTTTATATTTTATATATGTCCCTCGATATTTTCGTCAATCGTAGAGCGATTTAAAAATTCTTTTTTCATTTTGGTAGAGGAAGCTTTGGCAGTGGTCCCATATAAATTTAACTAAACTTGGGTAGTTTTTGAGTTTAGTACGTATTTTTCCCACTTGGTCTATATGGACGACTAGCGGACGTCACGCGGTTTCACTCCATAGTTCCCGTTCCCGTGGGAGTACGGGGATAAAATATAGCCTATGTTACTCGCTGTTAATGCAGCTATCCATTTCTGAAAGAATTTTTCAAATCGGTCCAGTAGTTTTTAAGTTTATTCGTTACATACAAAAATACAAATATTTCCTCTTTATAATATTTGTATAGAAATATAGATATAATAATAAGTTCTTGTCACTGTTATTTACATAGCACGTAATGGTATTCGATTTTGTGTGGGGTAGGTACCAACATTAAACGGTGAAAAATTTAAACTTTTATACAAAAAAAAAAAACTACCGACTTCCAAAAAAGACACTCAAAGTGAAAAATAAGTTTAATTTCGGAAGTCGGTGGCAAAAAACGAATATTCAAAACCAAAGTAAGAGAATAGAAATAAATTAAATAAGTAAGAGTCTATTAACTGCTCCCAAATTACCATGTTTATATAAATCTTTATTTTTATTTGTTTTTACATTCGCCCTTGACATATTTACTATTCTATTATTTGACATTATATACCTACGATTTCATTTCAATTAATTTTTTTTTTTGTTTCTATTGTGGACATGATAATTATTCAGATTGACTACAGTTGTAATAGCAATCATATAATTGCGTTTTATTTAAAATAGGTTTTTACTTTTATTAATTAATTAATTTTTTGTATAGATTCTTTTCTACATATTTTGTGAATGTGAGAACGCTGTAGGCTTAGTGGATTGTAGACCTGTTGACCATTTTCTATTTTGTTAAGTACTTGGTACTTATTGAAAGACCTACACTGTCCTCCCATACCTAGAAACACTGTTATTTGAAAGTATTGTAAAAGCCAATTATTTTTAAAAGAGTAACCGTGGAGTTTCTTGCCGGCTCTTCTCCATAGGAAACGACCAATTGGAACCGTGCACCTAGCTTCTGACGTTTCATAAGTGCCCATGTAGGTTTATGTGAAATAAAATATTTTGATTTTGATTTTGAAAGACACCGACTTCCGCCGAAATTACAAGTTATGTTTCACTTTGTAGTGTTTTTTTTTTAAGTCTCGTGTTTTTTTTTTTTACACGTATAAAACGTAACCACTTTTCGATGCGACAGCCCCGACTTACTCATGACTAACCTGTTACCCGAAGCATGCTTAGATTTCGTGTAAACGCGTTCCTAGTTGAAATACTTACTAATATGTCTACTGTGGCAGAGTTTCCTTTCATCCAACATCAGCATCCGCCAAATTATTGATTGAAGTCCCCTTTATTTATTTGTTTAATTTTTCAGGTACAGACAGGGTTTCGAAGTGCAGCCGAATGAGTATGCGGGCATCAATTTGGCAACACTTTTAGTTATAGCTGGCAATGACTTCAAAAGCTCACAAGAATTACAACACATTGGTAAGTAATCTATACATAGGAACTCCCTGACTAACTCACAATACACAGCCAACGTCAAAGTGGGTAAACTTAGAAATATTTTGTCGAAACTCATCTCCTAATTCAGTGGTCGGCAAACCGCGGGTCGCGAGCCGCATGCGGCTCGGCGTATAGAGTGCGGCTCTGTACAAATGTCGATGAGTGCGAGCGTAGATACGCGCGAGGGTCGGGGTTTCGGTCATTAAGCAAGATATCAAGTTTTATTCAAAATTCAAACTATATTTCAAAGATTTATTTCCGAAGTATTTTCACAAAAAATTAACAGGTCATCGAAAATTTATAATTAACTGTACCTGTCAAAGCTTTCCAAGGTTAACTTGTTAATAAGTAAGACACCTTCATCATAAATTATTATCAGCCGATATGATGATGATGAAGGCATCCTACTTCTTAGCAAGTTAATTTTAGGAAGCGTTGTGAAGTGAAAGAGGATGGGAGTTTTAAGGATTAAGAAAAGTGCATTGAGACAGTTTGGACACAGAAAGGATTGTGGCTCTCATAAGAAATCTTAGTAGTTGTTGTGGTATTGATATTTAGCTCTATTGACTAATGAGTTTGCCGACCACTGCCCTGATCGGGTGGTTTATAGGCTAACGAAGTTACGGGAAACACTGTGTTCTTTATAAAATTTATAAGCCTTGCGCCAGCCATCTGACTCTTATGTCATTGTTATAAGGTATAAATTGCAATGATTGATGCGCGTCCCTGACGTAACAATTATGGCAGAATGTTCAGCAAATGTTGTCTACGTTAATGAAATACTTTGAATTACATTGTTTCATGTCGCATTGGTCAAGCGCCTATTACTCAGAAATTCCTTTCGTCTAATTCTGGCTAACAGCCAAATAGGAAAATGTCTAATGGATTTATAATTTTATGTGGCTTTAACTCATAGTCATGAAGCTTTTGACATAATAAATTGTGTATAATAAACTTGTCTAAACTATATCATTACGTTCTGTTTAATCTTCTTGGCTGTAGGTTACATACCAAATGAATTTGTCATGTCACAATTTGCAATATCACTGCATACTAGAACAAGAAATAGGAGTTCATGGCTAAGTAATAACAGCCGCACGGGTCGATCCATCAGATAAAGATGCCGGTGCTGGTCCGTGGATGGTTGACCATCTTTACATACCGAGACCTCCGTGCCTCAAAAAGCACGTTAAGCCGTTGGTCCCAGTTGTCATTCGTGGATCTTTGACAGTCGTTACGGGTCGTCAGAAGCCCGAAAGTCTGACAACCAGTCTTACCAAGGGGTATCGTATTACCCAGTTACTGGGTTGTGGAGGTCAGATAGGTAGTCGCTCCATGTAAAATACTGGTGTTCAGCTGCATCCGGTTAAGACTAGAAGCCGACCCCAACATAGTTGGGAAAAGGTTAGGCAGATTGGCTAGAACAAGAAATAGTAAACCTCATTGTACTGATATTACTTCAGTTTCGATTATCAATTTCCAATTATTCGATTCTATTTCTGTCAGTGGTATGTGATCTGCACTAATATTATAAAGAGAAAAGATTTATATTTTTGTTTCTAAATCTCAAAAACTCCTGGACCTATTTTAAAAATTCTCATTAATTCACCAGTAGAATGCTTTATTATCAGTTTATCACTGAGTAACATAGGCTATAATTTATAAAGATATCACGCGGGCGAAGCCGCTGGCGGAAGCTAGTCATAGATAAAGATAAATCACTTACTCAAACGACGAACATTAGATAGAGTCTGGCCTCGCTAAGTTTGCATAAGTAAAAAAACGGTGGAATATAAAAATCTATAGACGCCAACACCATCCTGTCCTACGAAAAAAGAATTTGATACTTTGTTCGTCTTTTTGTTTTTGAAAGGTAAGGTTAGGGTAGGGAGGTTTAGATTCTGATTTATTCCTGGTAAAGAATAATCACTTCAGAACGATGCAGTGTGGATTTGATACAGTTTTGTCATCGTATGGAGGTAGAGCATTGGTACGACATAGATTAAATATAATCTATTAGGCAAAAGGCAAAATATCAAAATCATTAGATCTACTTACAACCCCGAAACTGACATAACTGACTGATGTAAAAGTATATCATATATAAAACTTTTTAGGGTTGCCCATTTATTCCATTGCAGACTTAGCCTGGCCAGACTACCCGCTTTTTGACGGTAACCGATTATCATCAACTACAGTTGGTCGTAGTCATTGTAGGTTTTCCTGATAGAACGGAGCATAAGCATAATCAGCCTATAATGTTCCCACTGCTGGGACACAGGCCTCCTCTCTTCGAGAGGTAGTGGGCTGTAATCCACCACGCGGGCCCAGTGTGGGTTGGTAGATGTCACGTCTTAAAATTCTTGCTTCTAGGACATGCCGATTTCTTCACGATGTTTTCCTTCACCGTTTTGAGAATTGAGCCTAATAGCTAGTATTGTGTGAATAGCCCCTTAAAATGTGTTTCCTATTCCCAGGTATGGTATTAAACCATCTAATAGGCAAGAAAGGCAGTCTATCGTCACTCAAAGACTACTGGGATGTGGCGACTTTCTTCGAGATATCGGTACTTGCACAAGACTATGTGAAAGCGATACAGGCAGCAGAATGTATGTTCAAACTCAAACCACCGAATTGGTACCTCAAATCCACTATTGGAAATATTGAATTAATTGATAGGTGAGTTATTTTACTACTGTAAAGGTATGATTCCGAACAACGCCGCACGCGGCAGTGCTGCCGCGTCACTACTGGTCCCATATATTTTCTTATGAGTTTATATGAGATAACATTCCGAGCACGGCAGTAATGCTGCGCGACATTGCTGCGTCACATTGCTGCCGTGCTCGGAATGTAATCTAATATAAACCTATAGAAAATGTATGAGGACCAGCAAAGACGCGTCAAACAACAGCGTTATTCGGAATTATACTATAAGGATGTCTGAGTTTATGGGGATAGGTATTTGAATGCATGTGGGTACCCAATAATGATGGACAGTAATATAAAAAAAATTGTGTCTCCTAATAGACCCACAGATAAGAAATGCCTGTTCAGATCTATCATTAGTTAACTAAATGTCGAATCGATTGTTTTGATTGATTGACCAAAATTACAGCAACCAATCATAAGGCTAAGCGTATGCTGACACGCAGGTGACGCTGCACAGCACAGTACAGATTTTGCAGGGTAGGGCAGGCAAGGCAGATATAGGCCACGAGCGCACGCTGCGAAGCAACTACACAGACACGTTCGCGTCCTAGCTAGTACAAACAAAAGACGTGTGGTAAAAAAACACGTGACGGTCTGCACGCGTCGAGCAGCAATCTGTGCCGTCACTACAACGAGACGCAGAGCAGGACAGACACGTCTGCGCGGCAAGTGCCTGCGCTGCAGTGTACGCAGCTGTCAGTACGTTCATGCATTACGAAATCTGCTCTGCCCTGCGCTGCGTCTCAGCATACGCTTAGCCCATCAAAAAAGTACCATCAAAAACGAATCATAAAAATTAAAACAAGATTCAACTACAAATATAAATATTTTGAATAGAGAGATGCGGTCTATTTATGAGAAAACACTGTAGCATCTATCTTTATTTATTTGTTAGTCTTGGCCCCATACGTTTTTGCCTGATTTTACTGCCCGAAGCCCGAAAGGGCTATAAATGATCAGATCGAGACCAAAACAATCGGAACATCGTATTAAAATTATACGAAGACCAAACTGAAATTGGTTGTTCTGATTTTTATAACATGTTATATTAACTCCATTTAACTGTGTTGAGAAGGATAGAAAAACCACTTATTTAGACTTGTGTGCTTCAGGTTTAGGAAAAGTGAAGAAGTATCACTGCCGGAACAGCAAGTGTTCTCCTTTTGGATGGAATACTTCGTGGAGGCAACTAAAAGTGAATGTGAAAATATTATCCGGTTTCCTGTAAGTCAAGTTTGAATACTATACTTTACTTGTACTTTTATTCTAGGTGCATAGGCCAGTATACAAAATTTTGTTTTTACCCTCTTGTAGATTATTAAAAAATATTGAACACGTATTTTTTCTTTTTCGACGTAATCAAAAGATTACGGCGACACATTGAGTTAAAATGTGGCATGACGTAACGAAGTAATTTTAGTTGACGGCAACGCGAGCGCAGCGGTAGGAGTCAATGACCTTTTCCTCAGCTATTAGGTATAAAATTCCGGTGTACGTTCCCGTGGGATATTTTCCGACATCCACGCGGGCGAAGCTGCGGGGAAAAGCTAGTTAATTATAAACTGGTTTCTCTCTTGTTTCTAGGTGTTAATTTTAGAAACAACAAAAGTGTACATGCCTTCATACGTGAACGTAAACATGGGCGCGGAACAGAAGTCTGTGGAGATCCTCAACTTATGTCTGGACTCGATGCGCGGCGAGTGTCGGCAGGTGCATCGATGGCTCTTCACCTCTGACATGATTAGGAGCTACAGGTAATTATTTAGCCTAAATTCAAATAACTTATTATTCATTATTTATTAAACACTTTTTTGTATACCACATAAAGCAAAAAGCTTCAACGCCAATGACTTCATCTTCGACGTTCAGCAAGATTACAGAGATTTAGTCTTGAACAGATAATCATTCAGGAGCAGTGGTAGTCCAGTAGTAACGGACGCTACTTACGAGTTGTAGGTCGTAGGTTCGAACCCTGACAGGCGTGAGGAAACCAGCATGTCCTAGAATAAAAAATTCTAAGACATGTGACATCTACCAACCCGCACTGGGCCCGCGTGGTGGATTACGGCCCACTACCTCTCACAGAGAGGCCTGTGTCCCAGCAGTAGGAACATTAGAAGCTGATTATGATGAGATAACCATTCTTGACCTCATCTGTAAGTAAAATATTTGCATGGCGTTTGTGATGCTGTGAAAAATTCGATTTTGATTGCATCAAATTCAAACGACTATAAACTATTGTTTGACTACGGTATGGCTAAATAATTATTTAGCGCGCGGGCCCAGACAATTTATATGTTCCATTGGATTTGTTTTGATCCAGAATCAGCTTAGCTGATAATGCCAGCTAAAATCACAAGTAACTCAATGTGGCGAACGCCTGATAGATAGATAGTTAGATAAAACATTTATTTGCCTGAAGACATGATGTGTGATTTCATATAATTTAAAGCCAATTATCCTTTTTGGGAGCAGTGTTAATGGCCGCGGCTTCTGAGTTATAGGTCGTAGAATCAAACCCTGACAGGCGCTTTACGTTGCGTAAATTATTTCTTCACCACTGTTCTCAAAACGGTGAAGGAAAACATCGTGAGGAAACCGGCATGTCCTAGAACCAAAAATTCGAAGACATGTGACATCTACCAACCCGCACTGGGTCCGCGTGGTGGATTACCGAGTGGTAATCAAGAGACCGGTGGTGGTGGTGGCAAGAGAGAGTTCTCTTGAAGAGAGGAGGTCTGTGTCCCAGCAGTGGGAACATTAGAGGCTGATTATGCTATACTTTTTCAGACTGTTCATAAGTTTTGATATTTTTTTTTTTTAGTTTATACAAACGTGATGAGCGCTGTCTCTTCCTCTACGTGAGCGAGAACTCAGACGACTTCCAAATCTTTCTGCCGTCGCAAGCTTGTCGCCAACGTCTGCACGATCTACTGGGAGAACTCACGGCTGACCATGAGAAGGTCACCGATTTAGATACCAGTGTTATGCAGGATCAGCTTAAGGTATGTAGTTCAATTTGCTTGTATGTTCACATATTCCGTCTATTCAATACAGGGTGGTGGGACATCGACGCGAAAACTGTTACCATGGATTCAGTACATGATTCTGAACCCCATGCGTTGAAATTTTTCGTCAGTTATTTTTTTTAAATCTGCTGTTTCATAGAAAAGTGCAATACCTACGCGGTCAAAATGTATCGAACAGCTGTTTTTTTTTATAACCGACGAAAAATTTCAACGCCCCCTGCGTTGAAATATTTTCTTCAGAAAACAGTACGGAAACCATGGTAAAAACATTTGGTGTCAAAATGCGCCATCTTTTGCACACAACTTTTAAATGTCTTAAAAGAGCAGGAAATGCAAGCAGCCCTTAGTCCGTGGAATACCGCATATTGTTGATTTAATATTAAAACGCACAACACCGATCACTATAAATTATATTTTTACCTTCTGCGCCCCGCGGTTTCACCCGCATAAGTCTCGATCCCTTGGGAATATCGGGATGAAAAGTATCCTATTTCCTAATCCAAGTCATGGTCTACCCATGTACCAAATTTCGTTCAAATCTGTTCAGCCGTTTTAGCGAATTCGAAATTCGAAAGTGACTTTGTTTGTTACGCTTTCATGCGTAACAAACAAAGTCACTTTCGAATTTATAATATTATTATTATATTATTACTAGCTGAGCAGGCAAACGTGGTTTTGCCATATAAATGTTTGGGGCGGACCACCTTTATCACTTAGGGGTATGAAAAATAGATTACGACCGATTCTCAGACCTACCGAATATACATATCGATACTGGAAATTTCAAATGTAAGGGACATTGTATTCCCTGTCCTTAACGACATTTGAAATTTCCAGTATCAATATAAAATTTCATAAAAAATTATCAAGCAGTTTCGGAGGAGTATTGCAACTAACATTGTGACACGAGAATTTTATATATATAGAAGTTAGGATTAGTTAGTATTACCTTCTCATAAAGTAAAACCTCCGTTTCTTTTCTCAGTTTGAATACGAGTTAGACGACACCAACAAGCGCATAGTCCTCGGTAAAGGCACATACGGCATAGTGTACGCGGCCAGAGACCTCAACACACAAGTACGCATCGCTGTCAAGGAGATACCCGAGAGGAACCTCGGAGACGTGCAGCCGCTGCACGAGGAGATACTGCTGCACTCGCAGCTGAGGCATCGGAATATTGTGCAGGTAAAAATCTTATCATCTGCTTACATATTTCGGCAGGTGTCGTAGCGTAGCCGAAGCAGGTCTTGAAAAATCTGGCGGCATGTTCGTTGCGGAAAAGACAAAAGAATACGGAAGTGTGGAGGGCTATGGGCAAAAGTCAAAACCCTTGGTCAGTGTTATATTTTAGTATAGATTGAAAGAAAGATCTTTTCTCAAACATGCTTGGAAATTCGAGCATTATTTTGACAACCTTCGTGTTATTTAAAAATCGAACTGTTTACTCCAACACATGGCAACCAAGGAGGTAACTTATCAAAGATTTTATTTAAATTTCGGTTTGGCTTGCAAATAGAGCTGTTTAAAGTAAAGAAGAAACAAATAAACATATTGGTGCATGAAAAATTATCGTTGCTCGTCATTGATTCTGGAATTTATAATTAATTTACTTGATTTTCTGCGCATTATTTGAGAAAAGTACTATACAAGCCTTTACCGCAACCAGGCATTGATGGACTCTCGGATGTGTATCTTGGCTTTCAATGCCTTTGTTGCAGGCCGCTCTCAAAACGGTGAAGGAAAACATCGTGAGGAAACCGGCATGTCCTAGAACCAAAAAAATCGAAGACATGTGACATCTACCAACCCGCACTGGGCCCGCGTGGTAGATTACAGCATTTACAGCCCACTCCCTCTCACCGAGAGGAGGCATGTGTCCCAGCAGTGGGAACATTATAAGCTGATTATGATGATGTCTTTACACCCATTACAATTTACTTTCTGTCTCTTGCTAGCCTTAGAAGAAAATTTTAACTATGATTATTTCTAACTCCTCCAGTTTTCTTTTCTGGTCCAAGATCATTAATCATTAAATCGGGAATGCCCGAGTTTCGTTGTAGCACTTGTAGCATCGCTTTTCCACGATTGGTAGCCATTGCAGACTTCAACTTACCGTGTGTTTTAAGAAGATGAACCTATGAAAACCACCAGTGCAATATATATTAGTGTATAATGTCTTTATTTATTTTATTCCAGTACTTAGGATCGATATCGGAGGACAACTACTTCAAAATCTTCATGGAGCAAGTGCCGGGAGGTTCACTCTCCGCATTGCTACGATCAAAGTGGGGACCTCTGAAAGAGAACGAAGCTACTATAGCGTATTATACTAAACAAATTCTAGAAGGTGAGTAACATTACTAATTTCTGATATAAGAATATTGGAAGATAAAACATCCGTCTAAAGGTGTGTCTAAACCGCCAGCATTGGATAGCATTCGAAAAAAAATATTCGTTTGCGAACTTATTGAAGTAATTCGAAAGCACCGTCTGGTGCTCGTGGGAACGTCCTCAACAAACGAAAAAGAAAAGAAAGAAAGAAAATACGTTTATTTGCTGTAAACACAACGAAGTACACGAAGTACGTGTTTGCGTGCGAGTTTTGTGTCTTTGACGGTTCAACGTACCGGCTGCTCAAATGTTCATAGCCGAATGATTATAACGCGTCAATGACCTTGGTTCGGACCCAGACAGGCGCTTTACTTTGTGTAAATTATTTCATCACCACTGCTGTCAAAACGGTGAAGGAAAACATCGTGAGGAAACCGGCATGTCCTAGAACCGAAAATTCTAAGACATGTGACATCTACCAACCCGCACTGGGCCCGCGTGTTGGATTACGGCCCACTCCCTCTCACAGAGAGGAGGCCGCAGTCCCAGCAGTGGGAACATCATTATAGGCTGATGATGATGATGATGAATCACCTTGGTTTGGAAAACATTTATAGTTACCTTAAGTTATCGACCTGAAATCTTACTGAACTTCTTTTACACCTTTTGTGTTACCGCCACCAACTGAATGCTTTAACTTTCTTAGCTGCCACGTTAACTGATTTTTAAATTAAAATATTTTCTTTTCCAGGCCTAAAATACCTCCACGACCAAAAGATAGTCCATCGCGACATTAAAGGCGACAATGTCCTCGTCAATACGTACAGTGGTGTGGTAAAGATATCTGACTTCGGAACATCCAAGCGTTTAGCCGGGCTTTGTCCATCTACCGAGACGTTTGCAGGCACACTGCAGTATATGGCGCCTGAGGTCATTGATAAGGGACAGAGGGGTTATGGAGCACCGGTTAGTATTAAGATTTTTTTTTTTGTAAACACCTGTACACTTATAGTGGAGTGGTAAAGATATTAGATTTCGGCACATCCAAGCGTTTAGTCGGGCTGTGTCCGTCTACTGAGATATTTGCAGGCACAATGCAGGTATCCGCTGAATGATTTCCGAATAACATAGTATCCTGGGGGAAAAAGCCGTTTTTTCGCGGATACTAGTGTCCAACGGGTACACATCAAGCTATACATTTCCAGTTTATGCTGATCTCGCATTGTATAGGATTTCCGTACAATGCGAGGTCAGCTTATACTAGAAATGTGTAGCCGTGTGTACATGTTGAATATTAAGTCTATTCAGTTCTAGTCCTATCGTTCGGGCCCTACCAGTGCTGCGACATTCTTTTTAAAACGTCGCAGCATAATTATGCTGATATAGAAGCCTTTTGGCCTCGTACAGGACTTTCTGCTTTTATTTTAATTTTACTTTGTTTTTTTTATTGTTTTTTATTTTATTTTGATTAACGTTTTAATGAGTGTGTTTTATTTTAATTTGTGATTTCCTGTGCGAGTTTCAATAAATACTTTTTCTTTCTTTCTTCCTAACCTTTATATTTACTCGCTTCAACGCATTTTCTATCCTTTTCTTGATTTCTTGACAAACTGCCGCTGAAGAACTAATTTCGTATACTATAGTATCCGGCCGTCGAAAGGCCGTCGCTTGTTCGGCGGATACTTGAGTGTCCAGCGGATATCTAGAAATCTAGAATAAACCACTTGAACAAGCGACCGCCCCGTGCCCCTCGGACTTCAAACAAACAAGAGGGAATCTCATAAAAAAAAAAAATGGGTGGGAATTTATCAAATAACTTCTTCCGCTCTGGGCGGAGCTCGAGGGCGTGTTAGACTCTTACTGACTAAAACCCACCCGTGTTCCTTCAGTTGCCATGTTGCCAGGGGCCACGGTATCCCTTTCGGACTTTATGCGGGTATCCTGCGTTCACAATTTAATACCAAAAATGTGTGACATGTGACATCTACCAACCCGCACTGGGCCCGCGTGGTAGATTACTGCCCACTTCCTCTCACAGAGAGGAGGCATGTGTCCCACCAGTGGGAACATTAAATGCTGATTATGCTTATGCATGCGTGCCACGTTTGTTGACGGTATATTACAACTTTTCATAAATGATTTTCACTACCTTGTGTGTTTCCAGGCTGATATTTGGTCGCTGGGCTGCACAGTGGTTGAGATGGCGACTGGAAACCCACCGTTTATCGAATTAGGATCTCCTCAGGCAGCTCTTTTTAAGGTATTTAAACTAAGTATACAATAAACTTGTAAAAATTTGTATAAAATTTATTGTTCTTGTGGCGGTATCTAGAACGCCACACGCGAACTACGCATGAAAGACCTGACGTCACACAAATCCTGCGTCGCGTAAGTAGCGTTTACCGCTCGATCAGCATATATATAACGTTTCGACTTCAATCGTCGGGCAGTTGCCCGCCAGACACGACACCCATCTGGTCAGAGGATCCTCCCTATTCTATAGAGAATGAGTGAAATTTACACCCTGTTCCTCATACTTCTAATGCCCCTGCCACACACTTGTCGAGTGGCATGAGAAGTAGCGAGGAAAGTAGGCAGAGACATAATGTGGCAACTTTACTCGTCATGCCGCACGTCATGCCCCTCGTCATGCCCACTGCTCCCTCTTTTGTCGGTTTTTGGGCGCGAGTCAAAGGACGTAGTGTGAAGCGATCTCGCATTTTATTGCATTTCCGTACAATGCGAGGTCAGCTTATTCTAGAAATGTATAGCTTGATGTGTAGCCGTGTGTACCTATAGTCTGCCTAATAGTTTTCATTTCACGATTTATTCCACTGTTCGTGCCGATATCTGAAGAATAGACAAATAAATCCATCCCACAATTACCCACTTGAGTTGTTCCCATAATAAAAACTAAATGATCTCCTAAAACAGGGCTTCCTCTCTCCTACCCATATTGATGTGCCCTACAGGGTCCATAATGATCTAAAATTCTAAATTATATAGTTACTACCCTTAGGTAGTAACTATATAAGTTACCATAATGTGTACTTAACACATTATGGTAAAGATAGTGAGTATTGAGTATACTTTATCATTAACACAGATTAATACAGATGGTTCACTCCTTAAAATCATTTAAATAAAAAGCGACTCTTGCTTCGACACAATAAAGTGCAATTCAGGTCGCACAGCGGTAATTACCGACAGTTATATTCACATAGAAGTTGCCTCTCTTATATCTTCTGACTACGTTACGCTCACTGAATTAGTCCAACAAGACGAGTCCGCCGTGTACTTGAAGCTTCATACCTACTTAAAATGCGGAGTCCGCCTTTTGTACTATTTTGTGTCATTACTAACTTTGCGATCAATAAAAACATGTACAGGTGGGTTACTACAAGATGCACCCAGAAATCCCGAGCGAGCTGTCAACCAGAGCCAAGAGCTTCATACTGCGATGCTTCATACCCGAACCGGAACAACGCGCTACCGCGGCAGAACTCCTGGAGGATCCCTTCCTTTGCGAGTATGTATCTTGAACTATTTTGTTATACCACCGACACTAAACCTAAATCCGCTTAAACCCCCAGTGCAGAAATATTTAGACGGTAAAAAAAAACAGTGGCACTCCGGGAGTGCTGACAGAAGTGAAAACTTGAACACGATCGCCTTGGTGGAAGAAAAATACTTGTATAGACCATTGGTCCGTAACCTTATCCAAATAAAGAGCACAATCGTGTTTACAAAAATGAGGTGTCTGTAACGGTGTCGCGAGTTCAATTGTTTTTTCCCATCGTGTGAGTGCACTCAGCGCTTGGTGTGGCAACACGCCGTGTTCGAGTTCGCAACAAGTCCATCGTCATCCTGAGGATGCCTCGTTGAGAGGTGAAACACGTGTCGATTTCTTTCAGGAGTTTTTTATGGCTCTTTAGAAATAGCTAAGCGGAACAAGTTACTAAATATATCCACGTCTATTGTATTTTATGTGTGTAATGTATATTATGTATGTTGTCGTAAATAAAAGACGTTTATTTGCAAGCGTCCGGCGATTCGTGCGTTCCGCTCAATCATCGCCGAGCAAGTGAGTACGAAGGGGACTCCTGCGCATACTTTATAATCGTTATTTCAATTATTACTTAAGTTTTGTCAGCTGAGGATTATGTTATTGGTTGCAAATATATCCTATTGTATCAATATTTTACTAGGTGTTGGATGTCACTTGATATTCCTTAATGTATTTAAAATACCGAATTAAATAGTTTAATGTATTTTAGCGCGAACCCGCGTTCTATTTAAGAGCGTTTATTCTGAAAGTGGGCAACTTCGCAAATAGATGTCAAATATTTTGCTGTTTTCATTATTTTGCCAATATTACTGTATGGAAATGACAAATGTGGCTGACTAGTTCCCTAGAATATTAATTATTAATTGCAATTATAACACTGAATTTGATGTTGTAACAATTTTAGGCGTAAAAAAGGCATTTGGAAAGTTTCCAAATATCTTTTTTACATCAAAAACTCAATATTCAATATTACGATATTAATTACTTATTGCATTTCATAATCAATATTTTAGTTCCCTAGTTAGCCACATTTCTTAATTCCATACAGTAATATTAATAAATTAATCAAAACAGGTAAATATTTGACAGCTATTTACGACGTTGCCAACTTTTAGGATAAACCTTCTTAAAATCCATCGTCGCGCGAATACACGATCATTCGAACTTCTTGTTCGGTGAACCTGAATGTGTGGTAGCGCCGACAGAGGGCGCTTTCCGGTTTTCCGAACAAAAAGTGACATATGTACGCGATCGATCGCGTATTCACGCGACGATCGCTTTTATATAGGACGCAGCCTTAGGTAGTTTCGTTCGTAGTTTCAAAACTATTCCTTGTATATGCTGTACCTTTGGATACCTTATAGTTTGCTAAATCTTTAGCTTTTAAAATAGAACATCTCTAGTTACTTTCTTATAGTCCATAGGTTTAGGTAGTTAAATAAAGGTAAACAAAAAAAACCACAGCTGTCAAGTAACCGACTAAACGTAATACCTGTCACTTCAGTTGTCATCCTACGTCACAGTTGTACTCTTTAATTTAGCAACGTTATAATTCGTTGACGTTTAGAATTTGGGTTCTTTACAATAGACAGATTACAAAATATTATATTATTATTATAAATTTTACAAAAAAAAAATTGGTTGTCGGTTAAGTCGGTTTACGGACGATAATTTTAGGTGATAACGTCACAAGCCGAACGCTTAGGCCGATCGTGCCTCTCTATCGCTTGTTCTGCGCTCTCGCTTGCACGGTCGGCTCAGGCGGAACGTGACACTTTTTCGTGCGTGCAGCCGGCGTTCATCGATTTATAGAAAGAAAGAAAAATAAAGAAAACACTTTTATTTAGCACAGACCAAAAAAGCACACAATATAATTAACAGCAGATTAAAAAAATAAAAGACACGTCAAAAATGTCTTCAAGCAGTCAACAACATCTACGAAAAATAATTTAAGGATAAATGATAAAGTTTAACATACCTTAATATAAGAGGAAACTATTATAAAAATCTAAAATAAATTTAATTTAGTTTTATCGTATTTTTATACAAAAAAGTGTCATTTATAAAAACCCTTTTTATTTAACTACCTAAACCGTGGAGTATAGTTAGTTCTGACATAAACTTCATAACTGTTTCAATCAATATCGCTTCGATAGCCATATTGTTTTCACCCTTCAAATCCTTTGCCATTTAAAATTACAGAAAGAAAAAGCCCTCAAGTCGTCTTGGCAGTAACATGGATTACAGTAGAAGCATTTCAGTGCCTGCCGACAAGGCGCGACCGGTTACCGCGCAGAAGAAAATCTCCGAGCCAAGTATGGCCAATCTGCCCAGCTCCCCGGAAATCGAGTAAGTGGTATTTAGTAGTAATAGCATATATTGAAGTTGCTTTAGAGTTTGCAACGCATGGTATTTAAAAGCCCTAGAATTTTGAATAAAAATGTAATCCTGTTTAATGTGTTCATTGCTGTTGAGTTCTGTCTGCAGTTTTGTAGAAGTAGCTAAAATACAGCTGGTTCTCTTTATTTCACTTATGGCTAATTCCTATAATATACGGCCTGTTATTAGTTAAAATTAAGACTCTTGTATCTTTACCAATAATGAAGCAAATACCTCATAGCTTTGCATAGTAGACCCTCCCATATGGAAGTAGCTATCACAGGTAAAATTAGCTTACGAATCTATTTATATGCCCAGTTAGACAATAAAAAATGCTACCATTGGTAAGTATAACGATTCGTTTAGTTTATAGGAACCGAGTATTAGATTAACTTACCCTGCCAGACATACTGAATTTTGTTCAAACAATCTAATCTGCTAACATGACATTTCGTTGCTATTTATTAATCAGAGAATTGATCAGGCAAACTTATAAGAAATGGTAGTGACTGTAATCAGTTTAACTTAATCCCAACTTCACTAGATATTTTATGAAACAATTGTAGAAATTAAAAAAAAAACTGCCCCCACAAACTCAGCTGCAGCGAACATATTAAAAGCATGTCTTTAGAATAAAAGTTTGATTTTTATAAAGCGTTCTTTACATGTTCAACGTTGTGTAATGTTCTCATATCATCATACATAATATGGTGAGAGGGAGCTTATGTATTGGGCGAGGACATACTTTAACAAATTTGTTAAATGTTGTATCGAGTTATACATAAAACAATACATACATAAACTCATTCACACTCAAAGTACATGATGGATACATGGTTGTGATACAGAATTTTCTGTTTAAACGAGATGGTTTTCTCCTCCCTATCTACTGTCACAGTACAAATAAGAAACAGTATGACGTCTTCATAGAAAACGGCCGAAAGGACGCGCTTCGAAATCTCAGACTCTCAGTATACCAGTACGCATCAGTCTCGAGTGTGTGGCAGTTACGCACGGACGCGGAAGTTGTTATCTACCGAGCGACCGTAGGTATTATTTCAAGGCCACTGCCAAGACGTAATACTGTTACTTTATTATGCTGTGCTGGCGTGGTAAAAATGCAATCTAGTCAGCAAGGTACGTATGCTAACAGACAAAAGTACGCTGGACATGGTATACATTTTTTAGTATCGCTACTCGTGGTAGCGGTCAAAAAACTTGTTATGAGTATAAAAAACATAATTCTTGCTCAACCAATGGTTGTTTGTAATAAATTTTGACGGAATGTCCGAGATCTAGGTCCGGGTGATACTGTCTGTCCTCATGCATCCATGCCAGGCAAATACCTGTAAAGATAAGGATTTTTGCATAATTGCCTTAACATATTAAGGCAATTATGCAAAAATCCTTATCTTTACTATTAGACCGGCTATAGTTTGACCGAGACCGCTGTACTGCGCCTTAGGTATGTGCGCGGCGAGACGGGGGACAGTGCAGGACGCTCATTCGTCAACGTTCACGGCGTCCCGACGCTCATTCGTCAACGCTGCCCCTCGCCTCGCCGCGCACATACCTAAAGCGCGGTACAGCGATCTCGGTCAAACTATAATTGACTGACCATATCCTATCTCATCATTAGAAATTCCGTGTCACAACAAAATTGATTTTCAATCTTCGAAACCACATCGCCCACAGTCACACTTTTATGAAACAGACACAAAAAAAAACATAATACCTTAACATTAGACCACTATTGACATGTCAATAACACAACATGTCATAACATTGTCGATGCTTGGCACCTAAGCGTGAATTTTTCCATTTGTTCCCCCTAAAGGGTGAAAACGATCCGGTCTAATCCTACAATCACTAGGACTGCGTCGTCGATGCTCTCACCAATACTGATATACCCACCGGACTTGTCCAATTGCAGGTAACATTCACCTTTTTATAAAACGCACCTTTTTGATGTTCTAAATTCATAGAATACTTTATTTTTGTGGTCGGAATTAAAGTAAATTATATACATATATACTACTTTTCAAAATTTGGAAATTAATTATGAGAGAAATTCACTTGAAAAAAAGAAAGAAAATACATTTATTTGCGGTGAACATGACGCAAAGAAAGAATAAAAACACGAAAATAACAATTTGGGGGAAAATATACTTCACACGCAAAACGGTCAACGCTCAGCATAATGCTGCGACCCTATGTGATACAGAGCCACAGCGCTGGTTTTCAGCGATATCCGACTTGAGACATTTTTCATGTCTCTGGGATGCCTCTATGCGGCTTTCCCACCCATTTAATTGTCCTATAGTGATCTAATAAGCTAAATTCTACATAGAATTTAAATGCAATACATATTATAATTTTTTACTACATTCTCTTGTATGTGCACGAAATTAGTTTCTATAATTGCACAAAAGGCATGATACGTAATTTCAATATACTGTCGTAGACCTAGTGGATATACTAAGTTCTCATAAATACTGATAAGTTAAGTAAGATATATTGTCGAAAGTAAAATATGGAATTCTATGAAAATACATCTGTACACGTTATTTGTACTTACGCACTAAAGCAAACAAGTAGCGCGCAAAAAGCTTCAAATTGTCTTTCATTACTACCTGATTAAGATGCTTATAAGAATGGACGTTTAAAGAAACTTTCAATAGAATAAAAAGCCAGTCATGACTGCCGACAGAAGTGAAAACTTATAACTGGTATTAGCGCCATCTATATTCTATGATATAGCACTACGGCGCGTGATGACGCGAATCCATAAATTTACCCCTACCAAAAATCGATCAACGCGCCTAAAGTTCTCACTTTTTTTTTTTTATGTAAGTTCTAATTTATAATGTTTCTTCTTAAAAGCAACTTGATCGGTCATTGTTATAAAATTGATCAATCATAGTCCTGTTTTGTAATTGTTGCAAATATAATACTTACTTTAAAAGATACACCATATTCTGTATCATAACATTTTCTCATTGTACGAGTATCTTCATGTGTGTATTTTACAACACTTATAATTCAAGGCAAACAATATCAATCAGTGGTTTTTGCTCAAAACCAATAAATTTTCGTGTAAATGCTCAATCATTACTAACGCTTTATCTATCTAACTTGGAACTGAGAACTAACCCCACTTTGAATAAAAGTACCTCACGAAAGCGTTGATCACTTGGATTTTTTTTGTAATGTAGCTGTCTTCATTATTTGTGTGTTACAGTTACCCGGCCGTAAAATAATATGGCATAACAAGTTTGAGAAAAAGTGTGCCTGGTTAAGCTTCGTCTTTCAATACTCAATACTTGTATTTAAAATTATATGTGATCGTTTAGAAAAACTTAGCATAACAGTCCTCTGAACTAAATCTAATATTAACTTTTCTCAAATTCGAACATTATTTTGACAACCTGCTTCGAGATAAATCAAAATTGCGGTACTGGTCGAAAACATGCGCCCGGCCGGCAATCAATGTTTGTATGAAAATCCATGTCTCGTGTTTGGCGGCCGAATAAATTACTATGAAAACTCATTTCTGTCGTGTTATTTAAAAATAGAACGAACTTTTTACTTCCACACATGGCAACCAAGGAGGTAACTTATCAAACATTTTATTTAAATTTCGATTTGGCTTGCAAATAGAGCTGTTTAAAGTATAGAAGAAACAAATAAACATATTGGCGCGTGAAACATCATCGTCGTTCGTTATTGATTCTGGAATTTATAATGGAAATGGAATGGAATTTGGAATATATACTTAGTTTGAATTTCCACGCATTATTTGAGAAAGTACTATACAAGCCTTGGCCGCAACCAGGCATTGATGGACTCACGTATGTGGGCCGAGACAAATGCCCTTGTTGCAGTCCGCGACAGTAATATATATACTATAGTCACTCATACCTGTGTGACAGTTTCTAAAGCTCGTTATGCCATATTTACGTTCGGGTAATAAGTATGTCTTTGACACTTGTGGATTGCATCGTTCTCACCCCATTTTGAATTACTCAGTATAATATGACAAGGTTCTAAGACTGGTCAAGGCTTCCAAAGGTCGACTGTACAAGTTACATTGCTGATATTAATATTTGAACTAGGTAACATAATAATTTGGTGACGTTTTAGTACTATGCCCAACACGCCGTCAACTGACGAGATGGAAGGCAGCGATACGCTGCTGAATCGTAGGAGTTCGTCTGGTGGACTCCTTTCTCCTGAGGTGAGTGTTTAAAACTTCACTATCTGGTTAGCATCAGTGAGTTGAAATATTCTCAGTGACGGATGATAATTCAGTGTAACTGTCCGGCGCAACATAGATACGAGTAGCTCTGTTATCAATGTGGCTGCGTTGAGCTCCACGATTACTGACAAATGCTTGCACTGACTGGACAGGTCCACTCAAATCTGTGTGGTTCTTTCCTCAGAAGACCATTTCAGACACTAATCTACATGGTCCTCATATGACCTAACCAAGATTATGTCTGGACTTTAAAAGAGACTTTGACCCCTGACTTTGTTTCGCCAATTCTGCTCAGGGGTATTCTATGTCAATTAGGAAATTTTAACTCCATCTAGCTTATTTTTAATATGACATGTAAAAGTGATTTCGATATCCTATTTACAGAATAAACAATTCCATTTCAATCTTTATTCAAGCATTGCCGACATCGAAAATAATGAGGGTCGGCCAAATTGAATAAGTTTTGACCTCTCTTAAAAATCAATGTTTGTTACGCATCCTTGCATCGCAGCAAACGGAAAAAGACTGGCATATCCAGTCAGATATTTAAACTTGACCAGAGTGCGCCAAACATGCATTTAAGTGCGGACGCTATAGTTAATTGATTCAGGCGTGACCTAGCGGAAATCCATTATAAAATACAGTAGACGTAGATAAATTTAGTAACCTGTTCCGCTTAGCTATTTCTAAAGAGCCAACCCTGAAAGAAATCGACATGTGTTTCGCCTCTCAACGAGGCATCCTCAGGATGATGATTGACTTGTCGCGAACACAGCGTGTTGCCACACTGAGCGATGAACGCAGAGACACACGCTCTGCATTCATCGCTCGATGTGGCAACACCTCGAGGATGCGACGTTGAGAGGTGAAACACATGTCGATTTCCTTTAGAGCTATAGTTAACCGGAATAGGTTATTAAATATATCCACGTCAATAGTTTTTTTTTTTTTCGGATGCTATTTTAAACTGTCGCCAATATAAACCAAATAATTCAAGTATAATTAAAATAATTTTATACTTTCTAGGTGGACATGCCAAACGTGCCGCGCTGTTCAATAGACGGGCCTGAACACGACGGCTTCTACCTCCTAAAGAAGGACTCTCAACGAAGACTAACGCTGTCCCGTGTGTTAGAGCAGGATAGCGAGAAGATATGCTCTAAATGGATGCTCAGTATACACCAGGACTTTGGGACTACTGTGTTGACTATGGTAACGTATTTATTAGTTTTGGTACTTTATGATAATTGGATTAATAAGCAGTTGTTTTATGGGTGAAACGAGTATAAATAATGGGTTTTCGTCAGAATTATTATTGTTTTTACTGTCGCTATAAAAATATAATGCCGATAGCTTAGCATATCACTACTAAGTATTACTTTTGTACACAATTTTAACAATATTTGAGAAGCCCCCTTACCATCCTTACATTGGCTTGCGGCTGAGAAGAATAAAAATGACCCAAGAAATTATATATGATCCTTTTAGAGAACAATCAGCCACTTTTATAATTATATTTTTTACGTTTATTGGTTACCGTAACCCAACATTTCTGCAATCTTTTGAATGAATAACCTATAGGAATAAATAAGCCAATTATAATAATACTTAATTTACAGACCCACCTCGAAATGCTCCGCTGCGCGCTCAAAGAATACATAATGGATCAGAACAGAAGCGTCATAGAGCAAGCTATAATAACTTTAAAAGAAGAACTGGACTTTGACTCAAATGCCATAAACGAGTTACATTCAGCCATCTACATGTTCCAAGAGGCTGTGAACGCAGTATTAAGGATGCATAGTATAAAACCTCATTGGATGTTCGCTTTGGATAATTTAGTGAGGAATGCTGTTCAAGCTGCTATAACTGTTTTGTCGCCAGGTAAGAAGCGTATTTTTGAAATCCTAACTTAATATTATAAATCCGAAAGTGAGTTTGTTTTTTGTTTGTTACGCTTTCCCGAAGAATGGCCAAGCTTAAGTGGCAATGGACAGGGCACATTGCTCGCAGAACGGATGGCCGATGGGGCCGAAACGTTTTGGAGTTGCGACCGCGTACCGGAAGACGTAGCGTTGGAAGGCCTCCCATAACACGGACCGATGAACTTATGAAGGCCGCAGGAATCTGCTGGATGCGGGAAGCACAGAATCGGTCGAAGTGGCGGTGCTTGTTGGAGGCCTATGTCCAGCAGTGGATGTTTTTTGGCTGAAATGATGAAGATGACGTTTTCACGTTAAAACGGCTAAACAGATTTGGATAAAATATGGCGCATGGGTAGACTATGACCTGGGTTAGGACATAGGGTACTTTTTATCTTGATATTCCCACGGGATCGAGACATATGCGGGTAAAACCGCGGGGCGCAGTTAGTAGTTTATAATCTTGATACTTAGTTAAAAACTTGCTGATGGGATCTTAGAAATGCTTAATCACAGGACAAAACAGACTCGTACTGCGTACCTTAACCTGCTTACTACATAAAATTGTATCATGGTGTAATTTGCAGCATCTGTTCAGATTTTAGTTTCGGTTTTCCAAAAAACATAATCAACATTTTATTCAGCAGGGACCGAAAAACAAGAGAGCAGTGGTAACGGCCGCAACTTACTAGTTGTAAGTCGTAAGTGCGTCCCTGACAGGCACTTTACTTTGTGTAAAATTATATCATTACCACTGCTCTCAAAACAGTGAAGTAAAACATCGTGAGGAAACCGGCATGCCCTAGAACCATAAATTCGAAGACATGTGACATCTACCAACCCGCACTGGGCCCGCTTAGTAGATTCCAACCCACTCCCTCTCACAGAGAGGCCTGTGTCCCAGCAGTGGGAACATAGGCTGATTATGCTTATGCTAAAAACAGGGTATTAAAAGTAATGTCTTTAAAAGGCCGCTTATGGCTACTTTTCAAATAATACGTACGCCGCGACCTATTTAATTAGTTCGATACGCTGTGGTGACAAATGTCCTTATTTATTTAATTATTTATGCCCTTCTCAGATAATATGTCGAATTCATCTGATTTCTGGCTTCTGGAAATCAACACTTTTTGGAACTACTATAGCGAAATTGGTAAAAATCGTATTCGTGTAAATGTCCTCATAATATGCCGTGAATATCGTAAACTAACAGAGTGTCAAACTCATGTTAACTCTTGTAATTGGCTGAAAAACAACTGCCAATTAGATAAATCACTAGACATTAGCTCCTTAGGGTTAAAAGGAAGTTAATTGATTCAAGCGTGACCTTGCGAAACTCCATTATAAAATACAATAGACGTTGATATATTTAGTAACCTGTTCCGCTTAACTTTTCCTAAAGAGCCATAAGAAACCCTGTAAGAAATCGACACGTGTTTCACCTCTCAACGAGGCATCCTCAAGATGACGATTGACTTGTCGCGAACCCGAACACGGCGTGTTGCCACACCGAGCGCTGGTCACAGAGCTACAGCGCGGGTTACTAATAAATATATCAACGTCTATTGTATTTGATAAAAAGGAACCTATATCCTGGGTTCGATTCCCAGGTCGGGCTAAGTGTTATTGAGTTTTTCTATCTAGAATTTCTTAGCAGCTCGAAGTCTGGAATTGTGCCCAGTTGATAGCAATAGGCTCGCCCCCTATTACATGACTTAAGAGCGTTTATTCTGAAAGTTGACAACGTCGTAAATAGATGTCAAATTGATTGATTTGGCAATATTACTGTATGGAATTAAGAAATGTGGCTAACTAGCGAACTGGAATATTACTAATTAATTGCAATAACACTGAATTTGATGTTGTAATCGTTTTAGGTGTAAAAAAGGCATTTTGAAAGTTTCCAAATACATTTCTACATCTAAAACGAAATATTCGGTTAATTTATGATTAATGATTGCATTTCATAATCAATATTTTAGTTCGCTAGTTAGCCACATTTCATATTTTCATACAGTACTAATGCCAAATTAATCAAAACATTTACCTGTTTTGATTATTTGGCATATTAGTATTTGACAGCTATTGGCGACGTTACCAACTTTTAGGATGAACGCTCATAAACATAACTGGTGAAATGTGGGTGTACAATAGGTACACCTCCCTCTGCACAACCCTTTGAGGAAACAAGGCGTGATGTTATGTATGAACCCATATAAGATTACTTTTGTCTGCCACAGATGTTTTTTTTTTTTTGTAGTTTTTCATTTAGAAAATGCGTGTATTCTTGATGTAAAAACCATATGAAATCGCGTGTAAATGTCCCACATTCATGGTATAAACACAGTCTAACTATCCTACAGTCGGTCAACGGGAGAGTTGTCGCAGAACAATCGAGAAGAAAGCGGAGCTTATGTCCCAAACTGCCATACTTCAGTTCGGGAAATAAGTTTGTTTAATCACAGAATAGCACAGAAGGCGCACTCCACATTTTAGGTATGAAGCTACAAGTACGCGGCGGACTCGTCTTGTCGGCCCAATTCAGTGAGCGTAGTCAGAAGATATAAGAGTTACGCGATAGAAAGAGAGGCAACTTCTAAGTGAATATAACTGTAGGTAATTAGCGCTGTGCGACCTGAATTGCACTTTATTGTTTCGGCAAGAGTCGCTTTTTATTTATATGATTTTGCGGAGTGAACCATCTGTACTTATCTGTGGTATAATGTACAGTCGAACAAGCTATTTTATATACAGGTCAAAATATTAAATCTACCAATATTCATTTTTATTGGGAGCAGTGGTGGCCCAGTGGTAACGGCCGCGACTTACGAGTTGTAGGTCGTAGGTTCGAACCCAGACAGGCGCTTTACTTTGTGTAAAATATTTCATCACCATTGCTCTCAAAACGGTGAAGGAAAACATCGTGAGGAAACCGGCATGTCCTAGAACCGAAAATTCGAAGGCATGTGACATCTACCAACCCGCACTGGGCCCGCGTGGTGGATTACGGCCCACTCCCTCTCACAGAGAGGCCTGTGTCCCAGCAGTGGGAACATTTATAGCCCCATGATGATGATTCATTTTTATTGCGTGCGGAATACCTGTTGTATACTTTTTTTTTTGTGTGGGAAATTATCAAATAACTTCTCCCGCTCTGGGCAGAGCGGGAGGGCGTGTCAGACTCTTACTGACTAAAACCCACCCGTGTTCCTTCGGTTGCCCTATTGCCGGGGGCAACGATCTCCCTTTCGGTTTTCTTCGCACCCCCGGCAGGCATCGGTCCTAGCGAACCCCGTCAATTCTGCTGACATCTCTTTGAGGTGCGCGTGGAACACCACGCGCCATCAACCCGGGCCTGGTCCTTATCGTACGGCGAGCTACCCATTGCTCACCGTCCGCAAGCCCGCGCCTACGGTGGCCGGAAATCGCCCTGCGATTCTCGACGCCCAGGGCGTCTCTTCCTGTGGCGGTTAGGGTCGTGAGGGCGCGAATTTTGCCTCTCCTTCACGCGTTCCGCCTCCTCCTTCGCGAGCATTACTGCTTTGCAGAAGGTGGTGACGGCCTGCCATTTCCTCTCGCTCCGTACCATGGCCTGAACCAGGGCCGGACGCGAGAGATTACCGCCGCCGATCGCCTCTACGAGGACACGGCGATGCTCCACCCAGGCCGGGCAGACCTCCACCGTATGCTCCACCGTGACCTCTGGGCGATCCACACAATTGTGACACCCGGGCGTTTCCTCCCGCCTTATCCAGAACAGGAACCTCCCGAAACAGCCGTGTTCGGTGAGGACCTGCGTCAGGTGGAAGGTGAGGATGCCGTGGCACCTCTAGCCACTCCTCAAAGAGGGTTCTTATCGCCGTAATTGTGGCGTGCCCAACCTGTTGTATACCTAAGAGGGTAATGTAAAATAATTGACTACTCAGCACATTGTCTAAAAGTACTTGCAAGTTGTTTGACTTTACTACCTGATTAATGTCAAATTTGACATTTATCAGGTCCTGTCAAATGCATGGGTGATGAACCATTGTCAGTAGTTACACTGTGGTACAGTCTGACTATTTTATTAATGTCCCTCGAAAATCATCGCATTTCCGAATACAAACGAATGCTAATTTCCATGTCCATTAATTATTAGATTTATCGTGTATAATAATTTGAATTCAGAACTAAGTACTGTATGTTGTTTTGTTTTGATTTTCGTGTGAACTATATAATAGAGCCGTAAAACTATTTTCGTACCTGCGAGTTAAGCAGCTTTCCATCCATTTTTAAAATAAATTACATGAAATTAAAAGAGTATTAACAACTCTATATGCTTCCAAGTCGATTGAGAGCGTCCGGTCTGCACCAAGTGCAAAGGGCAACTGATAGAATACCGACGACTGACGAAACACGAAGTTTGCCGATGTATGTTAAGAAAATACTTATACTGTATTATGTTTCGCAGAACTGGGCGCAAATCTAGCGGGGCAGGACGGGCGGCGCGGCGGCGCGAGTGTCGCACAGGACGCCACACCCTCCGCCATGTCCTCTACCAACTCGGCGAGAGATACACATGCACTGCATTCTCTGAGGCATGAGAACCAGAAGTAAGTAAATACATTATATTTAACGCGATCTTAAGAACACCCCTAAATGTCCCTAGTGTGCATAAAGCATGCTAACGTATGGAATTTGTTGTATGGACATCTTCAGATTTGAAGAAAACAGAGGGAGAGTCGTAAATCTTTTGACAAAAACTACGCGGTGCGGTTTCTGAACACAAAAGAAAGGTCCTCTGGGATTTTGACATCAGACCTCTGGTGTTTTCCGCCTTCGGAACTTCTTGTCGGAAATAGTTAGTTGCCCAAACACGTAAAATACGGCGGCCGTAGAATAAATTCAAATTCTTTATTGCAAACTAAGTGTACAGAATTTTGTAAACGTTAACAAAAGGTTGGTTCTTAGAACTTAGTTGTCTGTTAAGGCATTGCAATTTAAATGGTTATAAATATAAAATAAAAAATATACATACCTACTCAATATTCCAGTTATACAGTTTTCATTATTAGTTTTTATTACTGCTCGTTGACTCGTTGTTGACTGCCTCGTTGGTCTAGTGGTCGCAAGCGCTACTGCTGAGCATGAGGTCCTGGGTTCGATTCCCGGGTCGGGCAAAGTGTTATTGGGTTTTTCTATCTGAAATTTCTCAGTAGCAGCTCGGAGTCTGGATTTGTGCCCGGTTGATGGCAATAGGCTCGCCCCCTATTACATGGGACTTAAACATAACTGGCGAAATGTGGGTGTACCTGCTACAGGGACACCTCTGCCCAACCCTTCGGGGAAACAAGGCGTGATGTTATGTTTAATGTAATGTAATTTTATATTAATTATCATTATTCGTACATTTTATATAATTTTAAATATAATATCATGATTTTACATTATATTAAAATATCACAATCATTTTAATAATAAATAATTATTTTTCTTCAAGGAAATACTTGGCTCCGGAGAAATTACGACGTTTTCTCACAACTTCTCTTTTATATCGTTCCTAGAAGTGGCAGAAGACTGCTAAAACCTTCATTTGAAAATAATAAAAATTATATTGTTTTATTTCTAGATTACATCACGAACTTTTAGAAACTTACCAGCAGTATCAGAGTCTGCTGCGACAAATGCTGGAGGAACAGAAGACGCACACCATGATACTTAGAGAAATTGTGGAAAAGAAGTCGCGGTAAGTCATAGAGTTCATTGTTAGTTAATTTACTCAAGTTTTTAAGTAATATTGATTATAATTGAATATTGGTACAGTGGATTTGGAACTTCACTACGTAGTGAAGTTCCTAATCCACTGTGTAATGTTACTTAGAATACAGAAGTCTGCAAAACGGTTACAGAAACAAACTTCGAATATATTTCTGGAGACTTCAATCTTGTGTGTATCTTCAAACGTGTTCCTTTTCATATAAATATAATAGTAAGATAATAGTTTCATATAATAATAGTCAAGGGGATAACCAGTGGCGTTCCTTTCATACAAGCCGAAAAGCCCGGCTTGCATTCTAAGATGAGCCCACCAAAAAAAAAAAAACTACACCCGTAAACTTGTAAAGCAACCAAGTCATTCATTCATGTCGCAAGAATTGATAAGAATAATAACATTAAACTCCGCGCTGCACCGTATCAGCCGCGCGCTTTTTATGCTACGATGCCAGGTTTACGTACTCAAAGAATAATATTTAAATTCCGCGCCGTTTTCATCACGCACGTTGCCAAACTATCTCGGATGCCGCAGTTGCGATCTCACTCTAACACTATAGCGTTAAGCAGGACGCGAGATCGCATCGATGAATGAAAACGTCAATTCTGTGGTACATTGCATTGCTTTCTCGCTCACACAAATTTCTATGCGAAAGATGAGAGGTATGAAGCCTCATAAGAAGCCCCCTTTTCTTATGAGGCTTCATACCTCTCATCTTTCGCATAGAAATTGTTAACGTTGTTGGTACCATTAGTATGTACTCATTTCGCAAAATGTTCTAATTTTTAAGCCCGGCTTTTGATTTTTTATGAATGGAACGAATCGTGTATTTGATTTTGTATAATAGGAGTAAGGCAAGTACCTATGTCGTTGCAAGACGCTGCGCAATGCGTGATTTTCTATAGAATGATACAATTTAAATCAAATTAGTTCAAATTTGTTTTGAGCGGCTATTGGCGCATTTTTTTTGCTTTGATATTTTTTTCATTTTCTGTGAATTAAAGTGTTGTGAATTGTGATTAGTTTTTGCTGTGATTATTATCTTTGTTTTGAAGTGATTAAAAAGTTTCTGATCATTAAAATTAATTAGGAAACGCATGCAATTGTTCCTTGTGAAGGACTAAAGTGTGTGAAATTGTTACTCGGAAAGGTAATTTTATCATCAAAATGGGAATTCGGAAACTGTTCGTAAAGGTATTTATATTGATTTTTCTGACAGTAAGTAACTCTTTACTTCACCGTAACCAACCTCAAATTATTGTACCCATTTCTCGGAAAAAAAACATGTATTTTTGTCAGTCGAAGAATAGATTGAAATAGGCATTCGATTGTCTATTACACAAACTTATGTAGGTACTAGTAGCTGGTGCCATGAAAGCATATGACTAGTGTTGTTTTTATGGCAATGTAGTTTTGGAAAACCACTGAAAAATAAACCATCCTACTATGTATTACATCTCATTGAGATCACAAAACAATAATGTTCGTATCGAAAAGATTCTTCATAGGTGTTTTGAAATAAAGATTAGAGTTGGCTATTGTCATTATGATTATGATAAATTATAAAATTTTGTTTAGGTAGGTAATATCTCATGTTAAAATTTTCAATCGACATTAAATTTTAAACTCATAAAATTATGCGTTTGGCAATAGAACAACAAATCGATACTATGGGAGCCATCTAGTGGCTTTTGATTGAAAAATTTTGCATGAGACAAGCAAATATGAATTATGGTAAAAAGGTTTGGCTAAGCGGTGACATTACGCGCATTCGTGGCGATAGATGGCGCTTATGACAATTACGTGCCTGAAATAATATGTAGACCTTTTCGCATTTGAAAGGTTTTCTGACCAAAATTATAATAATGTTGTACCATGAACAACATAAATGAAAATAAGTCAATCCCTCACTTGGCAGATTTTTTTTTTTCGTAAAAAATCTGTCGGCTTGCCCTAATTTTGACCCCTAGGCACGCACCCCTTGACTGTCACGAGCTCTCCTGGAGATCGATAACAATTAAAATTCTATTGTGTCTCATTGATGACAGTTGATCTCATAACTCTAGGGTATTAATGAGACCATATCAAAGAATCGATTGGCTTATGAATTTTATTATTATTTTTCATACAAAATAATTCGACCAAGTCACAATTATTTATGTAAAATACCCTTACGCGAAACATTAAAAAAAATATGACAACGTCGCATTTTCTTAGCTTTATTAATATATGAATGATTGGTTTGAATGAAAATGATTTACTCGTACTTATCAATAAAACTTAGATACACACATCGAGAGTCCAGTGTTATATTATCTTCGAAACTAAGTATTTTTTGGACCTTTTGTATTATTTTTTATAGCATATCACCTTAGAGTTATGGGTCATCAAAAGGAACACGTTGTATAGAATGATTGACTAAATAAAATTGATACGTAATAGAGTTTATCGAAACCGAGTTATATTTGCTACGAGCTTAACAGCTTTGCCGTGAAATACGCTGCCAAGTCGGTATAAAAAACAAAAATTAAAAACAAATATTTAATCAGGCCTTTTTATTCTTCACAGCAGTGTGACCCCAGAGGTATTCGCAAGCCCAAGCGAGCCACCTTCAGAAGTCGACACGACCGACGGAGTGGACGAGACCGAAGCCTCGCGCCTGCGGGAGTGGGTGGCGGCGCGCGGCCTGCCGGGCTCGGCGGCGCGCGCACTGCTGCGCCACTGCTACGTGTTGCCGGACCTGCTGCTGCACGCGCAGAGGGAGGACTTGGCCAGGCTTAACTTGAAGTAAGTAGACTCATTTTTGTTCTAAACTTCTATAAGAAGAAATGGAGGAGCTCGTGGCTAAGTAATAACAGCCGCACGGGTCGATCCGAAAGGTTAAGCTACGCTTGCCGCCTTGCCGGAGTCGTTGTTTTGGCAAAGAATGTCTCAAAACCTTACCTAATACAATAGACTGGGATATATTTAGTAACCTGTTCCGCTTAGCTATTTCTAAAGAACCATAAAAATCCCTGAAAGAAATCGACACGTGTTTCACCTCTCAACGAGGCATCCTCAGGATGACGATTGACTTGTCGCGAACCCGAACACGGCGTTTTGCCACACCGAGCGCTGAACGCAGAAAAAACAAACAATCATCAATAAATTATCTTAAAACCTTATCTACTCTTTTACAATGAAAAGACGAATTCATTCATAAATCAATCTCCGTTCCACAGAGGCGGCATCGAGCTCCGACTATGGCGCGCAATACAAGAGCATCGCCTCCACAACAGTCCCTCCCACCTCCGTAGAACCAGCAGTACGGAAACAGACATGGATACCAACTCCATAGTCGTCGTAGAATGCCAGCGATGTAAAGCGACCCGCCGAACATTATCCAACAACTCATCCTGTTCAAACAACCCTACTATAGTGATCAGGGATCAACTGAACGGGGATGAGACAGTAGCCCAGTACTACGCAGAGAATGGAGTCGTCAACCTTTGACTACTGCGCGGATGGTGCACTCTGCAGTGAATGGTCTCTGAAATAACGGCCAGGAGTTGTCAATATGTTCTTAATTCAAAAGTAGTGACTGTTTTGCACGTTTACAGCTTTATTTATAAGGGCGTTGTTACACCCGCGCAATTGATGTCATTAGATCGATGGTATTGGTGAACGTCGATTATAAACGTAAACTGTTAAGTGCTATTTACAAAAGAAGGCAAATTCTCGTATTTGAAAACCTTAAAAATCGAGTCGCAATCTCATCTCGGCGACAATCATTTAATGTCAAAAACTTAGGTAAACTAGGGATTTTTTTAAATACGGGAATCGCCCCTCATGTCTATTGCCAATGTCACTGATTTCTCATCGAACGTGTAATTTTAGTTGATTGATCGATCCACTAGCACAAACTTAATCGATTGTCATTTGGCTTGTTTTTCAAGCCACAATCATCCTTAAACCTACGCTGGACAAGACGTCGATGCGTCATCAATCGGATGTGTGTACTTACGCCCTTAGATACCTCTAGTTGGAAGAAAATGTCGCACATTAGAGTACTAGTATGCTCAATACTAAACGTAGCAATATAAAAATAATGATTGACTAAAACTGGTCGTTTCTGGTTGTATTGTTAAAGTGATAAGCAATTTTGAGACAATACCATAAAGAAATGAGTGATTTCTCATTTTAGTGTGTTCATAGAGTAAAAGAATTGAGTGAAAGTACGTCACAAATGTTGAATTTTATGGTCATAACATTAGTGTGCTGTAGCAATAATTAAAAAAATAACACTCGTAGAAGTTTTGAAATTAAAAAGTAGTTGTGGATTTGTTAAAATTGCTGTTGCTGTTAAAACTAAATAACACCGCTTGAGGCCTTAGAGAGTATCATCCGAATAACTTAATATCTTGTAAATATAGCTTCGTATTTATTATTGTTACTAGTCTCTGTAAATAATATCATTTCTTTAATAAGCATAATATTAAGATACGCTAAACGGAAGTTTTTTTTGTAAAACCTGACCAAACGAATTAGACAACTCGGTGGAATGGATTGCTTAGCATGGGGTTCCGGATTCGAAATCAAGGTCGCGTATAGTAAAATACAATAGACATGGATATATTTAGCTTAGCTTAGCTTTTTCTGCTTAGCTATTTCTAAAGAGCCATAAAAAGCCCTGAAAGAAGTCGACACGTGTTTCACCTCTCAACGAGGCATTCTCAGGATGACGATTGACTTGTCGCGAACTCGAACACGGCCTGTTGCTACAACGAGCGTTCGTTTTATAATGGATTTCCGCAAGGTCACGCCTGAATCAATTAACTATCGAGTATAGTATTTAATCTTCTCCATTAGGAATTTCTCAGTAGCAGCATGAAGTCTAAACCCTGTTATTGCCCCTATTACATGGGAATTAAACATCGGGTCAAATGTGAGTGTACTGTACAACTCTGCCTACACCATTTTTTTAAATTAAAACTTCTTTAGGCGCGTTGGGCATTTTTGAGATGGGAAAAAACAATTGAACTCGCGACACCGTTACTGACACCTTATTTTTGTAAAAGCGATTGTGCTATTTATTTAGATAAGGTTACGGACCAATGTTCTATACAAGTATTTTTCTTCCACCAAGGTGATCTTGTTCAAGTTTTCTCTTCTATCGGCACTCCCGGAGTACCACTGCTTTTTCCACAACTGGGATGCTCTTGGCCTGCATCTCACCAGATGATAAGTGATGATCAGGCTGAAGGTGGAAGCGAGCTTCACCCGGAATCCTCAACCACAAGGGAACTGGCTATCTTATCTGTAACTGCCGAAACACAACAATGCTGTTAATATTGTTGTTATGGCGACAGACTTAGATAAGATGGTGGTAGCTAGAGCCAGGTGGACTCGGAACAAGCCATACCACCAACCAAACCGAGCAGAAAATGTTGCCCCCACGGTTAAAATCCATTGAGAACTACAGGTGTAATGCTGTATTACTGTGTGACGTCACGACCACCGGTTGTCTAATTAACTTGGTCGGTTAGTAGTTTTGCACAAATATAGCTTATATGGTGCTACCGCGTTGTGATGGTTAATAAGTAACGAGTGCCTTTTGTTAACACTTGCACTTTGAGTTGTAAAACGAACGAAGTTATGCATATTATAAATATGTAATTATAATGAAGAAAGTTACGATTTCGAAGGTTTTTCTAAAGGAAAAGATGGCTTCCAATCTTATTTGTTAGTTACGAAAAATATTGCGTTGTGAATAAATTATTCACGGATATATAAATCAAGTAAAATATGTCCATTATTATGTTATATATTTTAATAAGTGCTTACAATCATGGAAGAAGACAATTTGAACGAAACATCGCTACTTAAATATGTAGTGCCATGTCAATAAAATTCAGTTTATCCCCATAATAACGACACTGAGAACGCCTTTACGTGTTCAGAATTGTTAATTATAGTTTTACCGGGAACGCTGTTCAGCGGTATCGGTCAAACTATACCACTCGAACTAATGATAAATCATCCCTTATTGGCATTAAAGCTTAAAGCATTGCTATTTACAAGTGCCTACAATATATCAAGTATACAATACTTTAAGATATATAACAATTATATGTATATTCATCCTAAGAAGCTATATCTTTTGAGTGCCATACGTACATATTTTCTTATAATTATATCACTGTATATTTTCTTAAGATAAATATTAACTGTTATTAACTAAAGAATTTATTAAAACTTATAAATAATCATCGTGATCTGAAAAGCTTAAATATAATTCAGAATTAATTATGTCGCTAGTATTACTAAGATATTGGGTCGAAATAACCTAAGCAGGTAATCTTACGTTACGGAAGTCTTGATGTCTTTCAACCAAATAATACTATTTCAGTGTTAATTTTCGTATATAACCACAGATTAGTACAGAAGATTCCCTCCGCAAAATCATTTACTTCAATAAAAAGCGTCTCTTGCTACAACACAATAAAGTGCAATTCAGGTCGCACAGCGCTAATTACCTACAGTTATATTCAGCAAGAAGTTGCTCTCTTTCTATAGCGTAACTCATATCATCTTCTGACTACGCTATAGTCACAGAATTGGCCCGACAAGTCGAGCCCGCCGCGTAATTGTAGCTCCATACTTAAAAAATGCGGAGTGTGCCTTCTGTACTATTTTGTGGTATAACAAACACATTGTGTTTTTGTGGGGCTAGAAATATTAAATAAATAAAATTATCTATTGCTGAAGCTTATAAGCCTTGTATCCAATCAAATAAACTTATCGTAGTCCACTGCTGGACATACGCCTAAATTATGTCATCTTAAAAGGTTCATTTTCCAAGTTAAAAAATAATGGCAAATTCCGTCGGGTAGATTATTAAAAAATATTAGACACGTATTTTTTTCTTTTTTTTGCGTTATCAAAAGATTACGGCGATACATTCGAGTTAATGTAGGTTTTATACTTGTGACGTAGCGACCCCCACTCCCCGACTTTAATGCGTTTTTTTTCTAAATATTTTTTTATTATCTGACTGACGGACTAAATAGAATTTCTTTTTTTTTTATCTTCGAAAGTTTTTTGTAGCCTCTAAAACACTCAGTATATAACTATTTACCTACTAGCCAGATTTACCTACTGCCGTACAGTATGTAGCCATACGCTATTGCATATTGTATAGCAACCTAACAATACTCAGTAATACTGTTGTGAAGTACAAATACAATACTTTATACAATGTCGCCCATGGGAATGTGCCCGCCCGCATTTTTCTGAATATTCATGAAAAATTATCGAAAAATAACTTACAATTTTTTTTTTCTAATTTATATAGGTATATTTAATTTTTTTTCAAAATCCCCATATGATTTTATGAACTTATACTTGTGTTTTTCTAAACCTTTTTTTTTTTTTTTTTAATGTTTTCACTTTCGTTTCCTTTGCATAGTTGACAAATTTTAATAAAATTTTAGTTAATCCGATAAAATAACTCATAAGCTTTTAGAAATAATAAACCGAATCCAATGCGAGCCAATATCTTTGGCGATATGGCAAACGCTAATCAAAACTTAAAAAATTGAATAACATGTAAAAGATAGACCCCCCGTTTTCATGTTAATTTTTTGAAAAAAAAACATAAATTTTCAGAAAAAAATACGGGCGGGCACATGGGCCGATGGGCGACATTGTATAATTATACATAGAAAATAGGTTCTATATTTACATTAAGGTGTAATCATACTAGGTTGGATCGATTGGTATAGACCAGTCCTTATTACGGAGCATGGTGATAAGTTCCACACCACCTGAGAACCTGGTCAGTAAACTCCGTAGTCCCACCGCGCGGGATAAGTTCGATCGATCGATCTCATCGATCTACGTCGATACTCAGCAGTCTGGTCGCACCTTTACAAACTAAACATACGCTTGGGATAAACCCCAATAACTATGAATTGTTCTTAGTTTTATTTAGACTTAAGTGTTATTAAATACGTCTCGCGTTAATTTGAGCTAAATAGTAGAAAACTACTAAAATTATAGCTTTAATTTAAATCATTAATATTAGCGTAGAATTGTTTTGTTTGGATATTCGCAGATTATTTTTTTATACTTATGTAAGTACGTAGAGAAATTGAAAGCACGAAATTAAAATACCGTAAGTAATGCTTAATTCACTTTTAAAATGTTGTTAAATTGAGTTAATTTTTGAGATATTGTGGTATTAACACCATTTAAAAATATTTATTTTATTAATTATATAAAAAAAAAATCAAATACCTACATACTTAATTCATTTGGAATTGTGTCCAGAGAACATAACATTGCTGGATTTTGAAAAAATATAAACTGATATTTACAAATTATAATTTCATCACATGTTCACTTTATATTTATTTTCAAATTGTTTATAAATTCAATAAATGGAAAGATCTGCGTTTTTATACGACAGCTTTGTTCAGAACTCTAGAACTGGGGTCTACATTAGAATATTTTTTAATTATATAGACAGTTTATATTAAACTTTTTACTACTTTTTTTTTTTATCAAACCAGCACCAACTGCGTAACACACTCACTAGGTATCTGAATGATTTTTAAGGATATTGCTAATCCATTATTTCATATGTTCGAAAAATTTATCAGCTCAACAACGTAAATAACGCAATAAATGTTGTTGAACTGTCAAAATGAAAGCCATTGCTACTGTTAGTGTGTTACGCAATTACGCGGCTGTTTGCTCTCAAAACTTTATTTCACAAAAAAACGTTTTCTATACGTACTTTTTTCGCAGTCATCAATTTTACACAAAATTTTATTTTCATTTGATTATTAAACTACGATATGCCTGTAATTTAATATTCATAGTTCCACCTTGATCGTTAAACTAACCATGTACCTATTGTTAGGTAGAATCTGCCCATATAATTTAATATGATTTCTTTGAGTAGCTAATTAATAAATGATTAATTATGAAAGTGTTCTCTTTTAATTACACGCCGTACCTGTTCCTACCTTAGTACACGGACATTGAATCCTATGTAGAATATTGACAGTATTGACTCGCTGACATGGCACTAAGAAATTGGGCTTTAGGTCGAAATTCAGATACAGAAACCACCTCGCCCACAGTACCCATGCCGTCTGAAAAAACTTGCCACAGCATCATTCAATCATAGAACACAAAAAAAATAGTAATATGATCAGAGATGATATGTATGAGTAGTGATATGATCTAAATTACGGAAAACAGAAGTCCCCCATACACCTGGAATTCTGGAGCCAGATAGCTACTATCAAAAATCGATAGATGGCGCTTCCGGTCTTGTTTGATACAAAAAGCTCCTAACTTATCAAGACTGTAAGCCACATAATAATATATATTATCGGCAAAATTCGTAAAACCGATCACCATCCAAGCGGAGTGAGCCTTCAAAATGCTTGGTGAAAAATATGGTCTTTACGCAATCGCAGTAACTTGTAAAGTTAAATATAACCAAATGTATATTCGTAAAATTTCAATGAATTAATGCAAATGTTCAAATTTATGCTACATCTAAGTTGTGTCGTACCTACTGTATCTTATTATTTATTTGGTAATTAGTCGTTCATTTCACCAACATATTGACTTACACTCCGCTAACTTATTTAAATCGGAATATAATTAAATGTAAAACAGGGAACTACGGAGACGGCTTCACATCCTCCCGAGGGATGTACAAGACGTTCCAGAGACATTAATTCACCCAATGTTTGCGGCTAACGTCAGCTCTAATTTACATACAGTAAAACGTATGGGTTCCGCATCTCTAATAGCATTTGTATTAGTTTGTTGTTTTAGTATTGGCGCCCATTGTATCTTGAGACGTCATAGCGCTGCTGATAAATCGGTACATCAAAATTAGTAAAGGTACAGGATCTACCTAAGTACCTACTAACTAGGTACCTACCTATCATCCTTTTTTTTTGGAAGGAAAAATGTCCAGCCATCGGGGAGTGTGGGAATCTTTCCTCACTACACCACCCCCTGTGGTCACCTTGAGGAAAATCTTAAAAAAAAATGTAAACGAAAAAACGGAATTCTGTGTTTTATTAAAAAAAAAAAAAAAAATTAACATAAGTATATTTTTTTCCAAATCATTAACACTACTCGTTAGACCAGAACCCCACCTGTGTAACGTCTGTTAGAACACATCCCTGGGGAGACTCCAAAAAGCTAGGTATCTTTTGCTCTACTACATTCGTCCTAATCCTACCAAAGACACCGAAAAAGGGATGGTGACAATTCAGGTTCATCAATAATAAATGATAGGTACATACCTACCGCACAGTTTTCATGACAGACCGTACATTTGAATTTAGCTGTCCTCCGTTTTGCCGCTGCCAACTTATACTGGTCATGGGTTGACATTATGACGAGACGCATTGCTATTTAATCTCAGACTAATGTTTGCTGACAACGCCATTTTGGTGCTTGATTTCGCTGTTATTAACTTGTTAAGTTTGTGCTTTAATTTGTGTGGGCGTTAGAGGAATAGAAGATTGAACGTTCCAAATAGAGGATTGATACGTAGAATAAGTAAATAAACTTTCAGAAAAGTTACGTGCTATAGACCTTATCATAAGGTGAAAGCGTCAGGGTAGCCCCCGAATTTCAAATTTTCTTACGTTTTTTGCAATTCGCAGGTCAGTATCAGGTTGTATGTTGATCTAAATATGACTCGCGGCCGTATCTAATATTTATTTATAGAATTATAATCATCTATTCTCTAAGTTCATATCAGGGATGTTGCGGAAGCAGATTTTTTAACATCGGATTTTTGGTGGCTCATATCCGCGGATACGGATGAGGTTGCGGGTCTCGATTTTTTTTAAGGGATCCGTCAAGGCGGCAAAGCGAAATTAAAAATTTCTTACGTATTTTGCAAATGGCAGCGCTGTTTCGTTGTGTATTAATCATAATTCAATTGGCGACAATTATGACAAAATAATTACTAAATTATAATCATTTAAAAATCTATATGGTTCTCGAAATTGTATGTGTTTGATGGATTATTGTTAGGGTTTAAGGTTGGACACTAAAAGATAGACCGTTGTAAGGATTTCAATTATACGTTTATTATCCTTTTCTTTATATGTTGGAAGGTGTGTTTTACTGGTATTATGTGAGACGTGTGATCCCACACAGGGCTAAAAGTATAGTATAGTCACTATGAGAAAGTAAGGATTTCATCAAGTGGTTAAGGGAGGGCTCGAATATTAAAAGGTATTATTTATGAGTTAGAAAGAGAAAGACTATTGTGTTGAAGTAGGATCGATTTGTTTTTGCTCAAAAATAAATCCCTTTCTTTTTACGATACAATAATATCAAATATTTGTATACAATTACAAAATCACACACCTTCCTTTATCTGGGGATACAATCATCATGGTCCAACATTCGTTGCGCAGGATTAGGGAAATCCAGAAAAACCTAATCAGACCATCATCATTCAATACATCCATTATATTTCGATACTATTAATGTTATTCATCTTCTTATTATAACCAAGCTAATTATCATATCCTTGTCAGTTATTTATCCAAGTTGCATATAATTACAACAACGTCACCCCGAGTTTCGTTTTCATCTCGGTGAAACGCACTGCGGGTAATGATTTTGTCAGGATTATCAGCCTGCTGGTTATCTGTAGAAACAAAAACAATTTTAATTACATTTTTCTCAACCTGCTCCCTAGAAAAATGATACTTAATTAATATCAATGTGTTTAGATCTTTTGTGCAAATAACCCGTAGTACTTTTTCTATCTAATAAATTACTATCCCAGTCAGAATCAACAAAGCCACTTAGAATATTTTTGTAATCATTTCGTGGAAAAGTTAACTTCAGATTTATGGTTCCCTTTAAAATAATGCAAGACCCTTTTTTAGTGTGACCATAATGAATGGTTGTTTTTGCTTGCTTTTCGACTTAAGATGAAACTTAGGTCAGGTCCAGTGACCAAATATGATTTCTACAAGAGGCACTTGTTATTTCACACGAATTTAATACTTCGTAAATTACAGTCACTCATATTAAACTTCTCATGAATTGTTTTTTATGTATAAGTACATTTCCTGATCCAAAGTAACGTTGTTTTCAGACTTGGTTATTTTGATTCCCAGAAAACATTTGATCTCTTTTAAGTCTACCATCTTAAAAGTGTTCGTTATGTATGTTTAACTATGCATAGTATTTATATCTGCGGTTGAAATCACGAGATCGTCCACATAAAGTAAAACATAAACATGACCAGCATTCAACATGTAGATGCACCGGTCCGCCGATGAGTATTAAAAGCCCCCTTTTATCAAAGGTTTCTCAGACATTTGGAACCAACAGCGTGCAGACTGTTTTAATCCATATAATGACTTATTTAATTTGCAAACCTTTCATTATAATCAATCAGATATTTCTGTCTAAAACCAAGAGCCACTAATCTCTTAATATACTTCAAAGGTTTTCCAAACTCATAATTTAACTGTGAATAATGTGCCACTATAATCAATCGGATATTTCTGAATAAACCACGAGTCACTAATCTCGCTTTATACTTCAAGGGTTTTCCAAACCTTAACTGTAAATACCCACTTACAAAGTTACAGTCGATAATATTTCTATTATCTAGTTTTGGTACTAGACACCAGGTACCTATCATTTTCAATAAGGGAATTTGTTGGGAATCGAACCTAACACCTTGTGCGGGGTCTGCATGAGCAGGCTGCGTGATCAACGCGTCATCGACATGCTGAGGCGCGGCGCGGCGACGACACGGCTTGGCCCGATGACCACTCGCTTCCATGGACTCCACCGCGCTAACAGATATAATTTCCTCTTTGATATCATTTTCCATAGATGCTTATCATCCCAGGATTTAATTTCTGTATATGATTGAGGAATTTGAAATATTACAGATTCAGCACACATTATGTAGTTTATCATTAATACTGTCCTCATCATTCTCATTATAAGAAACTGTAATCATGTTTTGGATCCTACTACTTCGTCTCAAAATGTGTGATGTTTCATTGTCTTGAGATAAAGTTAACTCATTGCCATTGTGATGACAGTTCAAGCGCTCCCCTGTATCATATACAGATTTATTAGCAGGTATTATTTCCGTTATTTTACTTATTATATAAGTAATCTGATTTATTCTTATCAGATTTCACCTCTTTTCAAAAGGGTGTACGAACTCAGAGTTGTCAACAGAGTTATTACTATTTCTAGCCATTTAAAATCCGTTCGGGCGCAAGTTTCACTGTCCTATTTTAATGGAAATTAATCTCATCCATTACCTCATCTCTGACTCCAACTAACTGTTTCCGTTTGTTTACTTATACAATCTGATTTATTTTTATCAGATTCACACCTCTTTACAAAAGGGTGTACTAAGTCAGAGTTGTCAACAGAGTTATACTACGTCTAGTCATAATCCGTTCAGGCTCAGTATCAGATTCACTGGCCAATATGATAAGAAATAAATCTCATCCATTACCACATCTCTGACTCCCATCTACCACAACCCACACCTTATAACCATTTGGTTCATTACCAACGAAAATTCCTTTTGATAATTTTTTTCAAATTTCGTTTTATTACTTTTATTAACAAAGTAAACAGTAGAACCAAAAACTTTTAAAAACTTCAGTTATGGCCTAGTATTATGCCATAACTCATAAGGTGTGTTATCCAACCTCAGTGCTTTCTTGGGACTGATATTTATTAAATAAGTAGCAGTTAACACAGCCTCACCCCAGAACGATTGATCTACATAGTTTAGATCCTTGTACCATTGTACGACTCCGTTCTGTTGAATTCCCCTCCATTATCACAACATAAGTTAACAATTCTCAGAAAACGAACTTCGCTTTTTGCGACATAATCCCGATACGTGATAAAAACATCTGATTTACGAGCTAACAAGTAGGTCGCACAGTGACGAGTGAATTTATATGACGAAGGACTTAGGACCACATCTGTGTGCACTTTAAATAAAGATCGTTTCAAATCTTTTGTTTTGATTTGTCAAATGGCAAACAAGCTTGTTTTCTAAAATACAAGCTTCACACAATTTATCGCTTGGCATAATATTATCAACTTTATCAATATCAGAAAATTGTTTCTTTCTATTTCCATAAATTTTGATTTTCATGCCACAATTCATAACTATTATTTACGACTCTATTTAATGAGCATTCGCTATTTAAAGTATGTTTAAAAAGCAGAAAGTTATGCCAATAATTGTTCAAAGACTCGCCCTTTATTATTCGGCTTACCGTCATTGTACACAACAACATTCCGTCATTCCCGTCTGCTGCATTTTCCTTACCGATAGTAGGTCCTTCAACCTACTCCTATATCCCCTGGGATATAGGAACAGAAAGTACATCCTGTTCGCCCATCTCACTAGTAACCTGGAGATTACCTTCCTTGGTTGCTTGTTTAAACGTGCCATTTTTCGCTACAGGAACATTATTGGTTTTTCTAGCTCAGTGAAATTTAGTGCCAAATCTTCTCGATTCATCAAATGATCTGATGCTCCAGAATCCAAAACAAAAGTAATATCGTCTTGCCCGTCATTACTGTCAATTGTATCACTGCCCATCATAAAAGCAAATTCAGAGGTATTTCCATCATGTGGTTTCGAGCTCACCAACTGAACCATTTTATTGTTTTTTTTTTTCAATAGCTCTTTTGTAAGAAAAACAATGCTTTTTCAAATGACCTTTTGCCGTTTTTAAAAAAGCTAATGTGTGATATTGTTTTCAGTCAATGTCTCGACTGCGGTGACGATGCTGCTGCAGCTATTCGGTGTATAATTATGCAGCCATAAGTTCGGTGACAAGGAGGTTCACCGTCGATACATTACTTCCAGTTCACTTAATAGATTGCGAATTCTGAATTTCCACACACTATACTTCTTATCTCCATTAAATTGACTAATGTTCCTTTTAGATCTTAAATCCATTTTTAAACACTCGCACTCAAATAACTTTTCATTTATATTGGTAAATGCACAGAAAGTTTTTATTATTTAATGTCCTTTAATTTCATTTTATATTATTTGTTCTCATTTTGGCATAGCGCTCTGGGTCCCATAACCTGTTAGGGTTTAAGGTTGGACACTAAAAGAAAGACCGTTCTAAGGATTTCAATTATACGTTTATTATCCTTTTCTTTATATATTGGGAGGTGTATTTTACTGGTATTATGTGAGACGTGTAATCCCACACCAGGGCTAAAAGTATAGTACAGTCACTATGAGAAAGTAAGGATTTCATCAAGTGGTTAAGGGAGGGCTCGGATATTATAAAAGGTATTATTTATGAGTTAGAAAGAGAAAGACTATAGTGTTGAAGTAGGATCGATTTGTTTTTGCTATACCTACTCCAACAATTGTTTCGTGAAAATGTAACGATTTAGAGCTATATTGATGATTTAAATTATTATAATTTCCATTTAGTTGATTGTGATTTTACTTATATTCACCCTTTTCCACCTACATCCGCACTCGCATGAGCTTCGCATTGATTATATTGCGGATGCGGATGTTTAAATAATTGCGGAAGCTCCGCAATTGCGGATGCGGATGCGGATGCGGATGCGGATGCGGATGCGGATGCGGATGCGGATGCGAATATCCGCAACATCCCTGGTTCATATTACTCTTACCCTATTGAATTACTATTTCATGAAATCATGACATTTGAGGTCAATTCTAGCTTAAGGAGTTGTATTGCTGATTCTAATGATTATAATTCTGTAAAGCCATATTTGTTACGGTCGCGAATCATATTTGAATCAACACTGACCTGCAGCTGTGCATCCCCCTTAAAACATTGGAAGTACTCGCGCTGAGAAACAAGGCTGTGAACAGAAACAAACACCCCTTTCTTTTTTTGTTGGGTGGGAATTTATCAAATAACTTCTCCCGCTCTGGCGGGAAGGCGTGTCAGACCCTTACTGGCTAAAACCGAACCGTGTTCCTTCAGTTGCCATGTTGCCGGGGGCCACGATATCCATTTCGGACTTCTTCGCAACCCCGGCAGGCATCGGCCCTAGCGGACCCCGTCAGTTCTGCTGACATTTCTTTTAGGCGCGCGTGGAGCACAAAGCGCCGTCGCGTCGACCAGGGCCTGGTCCTTATCGGACGGCGAGCTACCCATTGCTCACCGTCCGCAAGCCCGCGTCTAGGGTGCTGTGGCCGGAAATCGGCCTGCGATTCCCGACGCCCAGGGCGTCTCCTGCGGTGGTTAGGGGCGTGAGGGCGCGAAATTTGCTTCTCCCTCACGCGTTCCGCCTCCTCCTTCGCGAGCATAACTGCTTCGCAGAAAGAGGTGACGGCCTCCCATGCCCTCTCGCTCCGTACCATGGCCTGACATGCCATGCGTTTAGACTAACGGTGGTATCATTCGGCTACTTATTTTTATCACTACAAGCTCAGACCAACTAAAAAACCAAGACAGCGCTGTCAAGAGTGACGTTAAGCCGGTTTCGTAAACATGTGTGCACTTAGTGAGGTGTAGATTGATTGTGGTGTTATTGTAAATGAGTGCGTGTGAGCGTGTATACACAGAGCGGACCTGTATTTTTCGCAGCGCTCTGACTTGGTTTTTTAATCAAAAGTATACAAACTAGGCTGAGAATCAGCACTTTTCGAACGTCAAAATTACATAAGACAATCCCCAAAAACGCCCGCCATCCACCATTACTTGGTCTGAGGCTACAAGTACTTTCCTACGATGAAGTCTCTCCTCCACAGCGGCGTTTTTATCGCGCGATAATAATGCAAGAGTTATTGCGATAAAGCGTCCTACTTTTATTGCGGCGTTATTATCGCAGCAGTGTGTAACTTCCTGGCCGTCCTAATACAAAATGTACTGAAATGAAATGAAATGAAATTGTTTATTCTGTAAATAGGATATCGAAACTTTTACACGTCATATAAAAAAAAATTTAAAAATAAGCTAGATGAGTTCGGCGTTTCCTATCTGAGAAGAAAGGCCGAAACAAACTCAGAGGTCGCAGTCTCTTTTAAAGTCCAGACATAATCTTGGTCAGGCCATATGAGGAGTGAGGACCATGTAGATACTGAAAACAGATATCGCAATAATGCTTGCGTTATTATCGCGCGATAACAACGCCGCTATGGGGGAGAGGCTTAATGCAGTAGGTACAATCAGCCTCAAAAAGATGTATACATCGACAAGAATTAATTTTATTGTCTACAATCTTTTTGAGATTGGCTGTACCAGTATCATTGTATGAAAAACAATCCAAAAACTTTCAGAATTTAACGTTTTTATTGATGGAAGTTTCCGTCTGGCAGGGTGGATGTCTACTCAATTACCGAACCGTACTAATTACATTAGATTATGCTCGAGACCGATTTGAATTTCAATTCTGCACCCTACACCTTGTTGAAAGAAGTTCACTGTTAATTTTATTAGAGTCGCCCGAAGGCTTTTTAATCTTGTTATTTTGTCTAGGTAGGTAGCTACCTATTTCTTGGAATGTAAGTACATACCTAATTAACTTTCATAGTAATAAATAAGCAATGTAGGTACCTAGCTAAAGCGCTTCAGACAAACGATCTTACTATAAGTTAAATTGGTTAAAAAAGTTTGAAAAATCATCCGATTGTCATTTTTGTCGATCTAGGGGTGGTAAGTCGTATCCCTAATTGTTATTACACACATAACAAAACCGGTCAAGAGCGAGTCGGACTCGCGCACCGAGGATTCCGTACCTACCCATTATACCGCCATTATAAAATTGGTATCATTTTTATTAGTAAAAAGATATGGGCAAATTTAGATATTCGCGAAAACTTGTAGGTACCAAAATTTACCTTAATTATCAACTTTTTTATTTTTCGTATTTTTTTCTTTATCTGTGCTATAAGAGTTTCAAGTTCAAGTTCAAGACGTTGCTTCGTACCAAATTTCAAGATTCTGAGTTCACGGGAAGTACCCTGTAGGTTTTAATTACCTTGCGAGTGTCGAAAATTTGCAGCATAAACGGCTGTATCTTTTGATTGCGTTGGCTTAGAAGTTTGATTTTTTCACAGCTCCAAGGGACAGTGGAAGCCGAGTAGTAGTCGAGTTTTGATTTGAATTTCAGGTTGATACCTGCACGCGTTCCTGAGAAAAAGGGTCATGACAGACAGACGGACAACAAAGTGTTCCTATAAGGGTTCCATTTTTTCCTTTTGAGGTACGGAACCCTAAAAACAAAGAGCAAATACCACGTAAACTAACAAAACGGAAGCTGAATTTAAATGAGTAATTCTTCCAAAAATTTATACCTCAGGCGTCGTGTTATGTTGTGTGCAAAAATTGCTCAGTGGAAACACGTCCAATGCTGAACATAAGTTTCCAACGATTGATTGCATTTAACGACCTATTGTACCTACCTCATACCTCACAAATGTAGGTACCTTACCGTACCTTATAGGTGTGGCGGAAGCGGACGCGCCTCATTTTGCCCCTGGCTGGAGGCTTTGAGTGTAGAAGCTAAGGCAGCCATAGGAAAGCTCGGTAAAGCAGCCACGCCCTTAGTGGTCCGTGCGAGATGCCCTAGATAAAAAAAAAAACCGGCCAAGTGCGTGTCGGACTACGCACAATGAAGGGTTCCGTAGTTGAGATGAATTTATTTATCCCAAGAACAAACTTAACATTGTAGTTGAAAAACATGTTCTCCCATACATCCCAACTGCAAATCGTCGCTCGGCATCCAATACCGCGAATGTGAAATTTTTTACGTTTTTTTTTTAAATTGCAGCATCACTATTTCAACGTGTAGAATGAAATAAAACAAAAATCTGATTTTCGTTAAAAATTTCACATTCGCGGTATTAATATAATAATAATCTAAATCTAATACGTTTAAACGTGCAATTCTTGTATTTATGTACCTATATATAATCTGAATCTCGGAAACGGCTCCAAGAATTTTTATTAAATTTAGTATGCAGGGGGTTTCGGGAGTGATAAATCGATCCAGCTAGGTTTCATTTATAGATAAAGTCGTTCAAAAAAAAATGGACATCCAGATATTTTGCTTTATTCAAGTAACAAGGACTCATTGTGTTAGTAAACTTATGAACTATGTTAGCTTATTTTACCAGGTCACTCAGAAAGTTCTGCGACTAACAGTTTTTGTCTATAGGATACTGGCTAGTTTTGATGTCAATTAAAACTATGACTATTTATTACAAAAAAACATATCATTCCAAATTCGAAATTCCCTCCACATTTTTTTACGAGCTAAATCAAAATACTCTGTCTTACTGAAAACTGGATTTACAACGAGAACATTTTCGCGCGATGATTTTGTACGATTTCAAATGTCGACTAAAACCAGAAGAATCGTTTGAAAGACTTCAAATGGTGTTCATAGAAAAAAGCCCTTCTGAAGCGACTGTTTTCCGCTGGTTTAATGAATTTATGTGTGGTCGAGTAATTTTGGCGGACAAAGAAAGAAGTGGCCGCCCTATGACGGTTGTTACATAACAAAACGTGCTGGCTGTGAAAAATTTAATTCAAGAGAGTAGGCAAATTACATATGAAGAGGTTCAGCATATATTGTTGATTGGATCGGGAAGTGTGCATGAAATTCTACACAGGCATCTTCGGTTATGGAAGATAGTTTCAGGCTGGTACCGCAAAATCTAACGCGGGCTCAGAAGGAGGTTCGGGTAGAATGGTGCCGAGACATGATAGCAAAATTTGTAGCAGGCTCGTCTCGGCGCGTTTAAGATATCATTACAGGTGATGAATCTTGGATTTATCAATATGATCCAGAAATTAAGCGTCAGTAAACCATGTGGCTGTTTCAAAATGAACCAACGCCTACCAAAGTGAAGCGAGCCAGAAGTGCAGGCCAAATTTTGATCGCAAGTTTTTTTTCTTTGCCGGGTTATCTGGTATCAGTACCCTGACGAGATCAAAGGAGCATCAATGCTGAATGGTATGTTACCAAATGTTTGCCAGAAGTGTTTACTACTGTAAGCAGCAAGCGACCGAACACTGGCCTCCGTGGGCTACTGCTTCACCACGACAACGCGCTGGCTCACTCGGCGCTCAAAACAAGGGATTTTCTGGACAGCACACCGATCATCCTCCTTACAGTCCCGATTTAGCTCCGTGCAACTTTTTCTTGTTTCCCAAAATAAATCAACTCAAAGGAAAACAGTTTTCATCACCTGAAGATGCACTGGCTGCATTTGAGAAGGAGATTGGAGAGGTGTCTGATGCGGACTGGAAGACGTGTTATAAAAATTGGTTTAGACGTATAAAACTATGTATAAACGCCAATGGAGAGTTCTTTGAAAAGATATAATAAAAAAAAATTATAACCTGTAGTATATTTTTTTCTAGTATCACAAAACTTTCTGAGTGCCCCACGTAATCTAGTTTAAATTTATTTCACCCCATGGGAGATGGCACTGCAGTGATTGATGTACATGCAATCCAGCCTGCTAGCAATCTTTTTAAGGACATTGTTGGAGCTGCCCGTACTCTGCGCACCAGAGATGCACACCTCATTCGCATCGTTGTGTAAAAGCAATTAATATGTGCGTCCGCGAACATTCCCGATGCGCTACAAAAACGGGGCAGCCCCACCAATACCCTGAAAGCGTTGTTGTATTGGACACGAAGTGCGTTGCACGACCTTTGGGTATATCTAGCCCACAGGCTGCACGTGTAAAACGTTGTACAATAAGCTCGAAACAGAGTAATTTTGACTTTTTAAGTGAGCAGCGTACAAACCTGCGAGCCAGCATGTTTGCCCTTACCGACAACGCTCTTCGTTCCCGCTCAATATCGAGTTCGTCATTGAGGTCAGGGATCAATATATGACCAAGATATTTCCCACGCTGTAAGTATGTGATAGTATACTTAAGACACAACACTGCACTTTCTGTTGACAAACCACGCCGAAACCCGAATTGGTTGTCATGAACACTTACAGTTTTATTTATTTGTGTATTAAGTAGACGGTCAAACACTTTTGATATTATGATATTATAGTAGCTAGAGAGAAGGGCCTATTGGATGCCGAGCGACGAAATGTAAGTTTTTACGCACAATATTGAGAGATTTACCATGTTATTTTAAGACCATAGACTTCTTATAGGTTTTCCTGTAATCTATTAGTAAAGAGCCATACTATGTATTTTTTTCAAATTTTTCGGTCCAGTAGTTTCGGAGATAAGGGGGGGGGAATGGTCAATTTTCATTGAATTTATTCAATATCTTTAAAAGTATTTATTTTAAAATTATATAAAAAATATATTTGAGATTCTCGTAACAAGCCCTTTCATTTGATATGTCACACGGTACTGTAAGCAAAACTTTTTTTTTTAATTTTCTTGTTTGCGCCCCAAAAGTGACCCCTATATTCAAAATTAATTTATTTACGTTACTCATTCGTGTTTGGGTCACAGAAATACATATGTGTACCAAATTTCAACTTAATCGGTCCATTAGATTCGGAGTAAATTGGCTGTGACAGACGGACAGACAGACAGACAGACAGACAGACAGACAGACGGACAGACAGACAGACACACGAGTGATCCTATAAGGGTTCCGTTTTTTCCTTTTGAGGTACGGAACCCTAAAAATGAAAAAAAGGACGCTCCCTGGAAGATATTTGAAGGTGTCTCTGACAGCGGCATTAATTGTAATTGAAAGCCAAGAGATGGCGCTGCCTGCATGCTTTACTGATTTAGGGTTAGTTTCTCGAACGAAAATTATCGCCGCTTTAAGCATTGGTCACCAAGCTTGCGCTAGGCGGATTGGCGATTTTATACTTATAGGTATTATTTAGGAGTCCAGCATTCCTCACGATCGCGATGTTTTTCCTTCACCGAAAGATGAAAGTGAAGTGAAAGATAAACTTAATTATGTAAGTAAGTATAGGTATTATGAATTTTATTTCAATTTCTAAGATAATATTTACATTTTGCCATAATGTTTTTATTATTTACACACACGTATTTACATTATTTAAAAACTATCAGACTTAAAATAATTATATGTACAAATTCGTCCGCATCGCTGTCAATAGGAAAAGTGCCCAAAAGGCTGGCAGCATTGCCACGTTGTATGGCAATGCTGATTCTTTGACCAAATAATAGGCCAGCCCTCTGGTCACGTGAAGAGTCGACCAGCCACGTGGCGATGTCTTGAAAAATAAGGTGGGCACTCGGACCCCATGGCCCTAGTGTTTCAACCCCAAACGGCTCAAACATATAAGTCCCAATAAGATTGGAGTATTTGCGCCGTTTGAGGTTTTCCGCACCTGCAGCAGCAGCCCCAGCACAGCCCGCCGTGCTAGGAAGATGGGATGGCGCAAGGGTGTCGACACACGTTGCATCCCACACTAAAGGCCTACCTACCTTCCAAGGCATTATGGTCATTCCGTCTGGTCTCTTCCCATCGTCGCGTGTCAAGCTATTGGGTTCTAAAACAGCTGGCACTCCGGCTGTGACAAGAGCCCGAATTATGAATTGAAAAAGTCTTATCGGTAGTTGCCTGAATTTGAACCCACAACCTCGTCTACTATATTAGATAGGTACTACCGGACGACACGCGGTTTTACCCGCGTAGTTCCCGTTCCCGTGGGAGTACGGGGATACAATATAACCTATGTTACTCGCTGATAATGTAGCTATCCATTTCTGAAAGAATTTTTCAAATCGGTCCAGTAGTTTTTAAGGTTATTCGTTACATACAAAAATACAAATCTTTCCTCTTTACAACATTAGTATAGTATTGATGATTATGGCTTAACGGAAACACCAAAACATAGGTATGTACCTAGCAGCGTTGCCAGATTTTTTTTCGGACAATCCGGGATTTTGAACCCTTTTGAGTAAAAAAGCGGGATTCTTTCATCAAAAGCGGGACATGATAAGAAAACGTAAATTATGTTATTATTATATATATTTAAATATCTCGGGACCTTAGGGTCCCGGTCTTTTGGAAGGTGTACGAGGAGCCGAAGCCAACTCGCAGAGGCCCCTTAGGCAATTTTATAGGGAATGAGGCACCAACCGACGATTATCCCAGTATGCACTATGCAAGTGCACCCAAGGACAACCCCCGGTTGGTGTAGGACTATTGGAGAATCTGGAAACAAATCTAATGGACTATGGGTTTGGGTGGCTTAAGTTGACTGGTGACCTGGAACTATGGAAGGACTATGGCCCCTGCCTAATCAATGTTTTATATGTACATGGATAAAATGGCAGGGGGTGACTTGCACATTCAATAATGGGCCCCCGAAAACGGTCGCTAGCACAAAGTGTCGTAGTGACAAGGGAGCAACATGTCCTGAGATGCTTATGAGGAGTGGAGAGGTATTCCACGGCTATCAGGACAATCCCGGAAGTACGGTCAACCAGCATCTTACTGGAATATTTCCTTCCTCCGAGCACGTTTGCTCTTGCGAATTTCCACTCAAGCCGGCCAGTAAAGGCAAGAATGAGGTGGGAGCTCCATTCCTCGTCAGTGTTCACTATAGCCGGCCAATAAAGGCAAGCCAGAGGTGAGGAACAAGACTTCTCCCGGGAGATAGGGTCCGTGGGGTCGCTACTGTCCAACAGCTCGCCACATGCTGCCCTGCGGGTTTTTGTATCTCTCTTGGTCTGGCTCCTCATTCCAGACCTTTTCCGGCAAAGTAAACTCTACTGGCTCAGGCCTAGAGTTCGGAGCACGCAAGCCCCACCATGACGTCAACGTAGAGATACGGCGGTGGGGATTATTATTATTATTTATTTGTATAATTTTTTACTTCTTGGGTTTTATTTGTGTTTCAACTTAAGTTTACATTGTGATATAAAGAAAATGTATTTTAGTGAAAATACGTTTAGGTACTTTACTATACTAATAACCAATAACTATTAGTTTGCCCTGAAAGACAGTTAAATCTTCAGAGAAATATTTAATTAAATAAGTTATACATTAGTTATGAATTACTTATTTATTTTTCTATCCCCGAAAATCCGGACAGAGTCTGTCCCGCGCGGGACATTTAATTTTGGGCAAAAAATCGGGACGTCCCGCCAAAATCGGGACGTCCGGCAACGCTGGTACCTAGGTACTTATAATAGGAACCATACATATCGGTATCGCATGTCCTTATCTCCGTTTATTTATGTTACTACGGTTACTACCGCTATAACTAAACACAGTTAGTTAATTATAACAAAGCCGCCATATTGTTTGTTTACATAACATTACTAAGTGACAATGCTGGACTGTGTTTGGCAGAGTTATCGGTATTTCGTGCTTATCGCATGCTACACCACAGTTACACATCCAGGCGGAATGCACACTTATTTTAAACAATGCTAGGCGCGCCCTTGATTTCAATGATTCATTTACATTCAAACTACATAATAGCCGTCGTGCATCCTGTATATAAAAACGGGGGCAGAGACAAAGTCACAAACTATAGACCTATTTCGGTTCTGAGCACGCTGTCAATATTCATGGAGACAATTCTGAACAATTGCTTAGTCAGCTTTCTGGAAAAACATAAATTAATAGCTCAAAACCAATACGGCTTTAGATCTGGAATTTGTACGGAGGATGCCGTTGCTGCCTTTACTAACAGTCTGGTAAGCAAACAAGATAGTAAACTGAACTGCTATGGCATCTTCTTGTACTTAAACAAAGCTTTTGACACGGTCTCTGTCCCTCGACTTATTTAAAAAATGGAAAGATTAGGGGTGTGTGGAGTAACTCTCAAATTATTTAAAAACTACCTCTGCGATAGATCCCAATGTGTTCTCATTGATTCAGTCACCAGTTCATATGAAAATCTCACCTATGGCATCCCACAAGATAGTATATTGGGACCGACACTTTTCCAAATATACATCAATGTTCTATGCAAGCTCTCCATCTCTAATTGCGAAATTTTCTCTTATGCAGACGATACGGCACTTTTAGTGTTTGACAAGGACTGGGAGCAAGCCAGAGATAGAGCAGAATACTCGCTTCGGTTAATAATGGAATGGCTGTCAACTAACTTGCTGACGTTGAATTTAGATAAGACGAAACTAATCAGGTTCTACCGCCCACATTCAGTAACCCCAACATCTTTCTCTCATTAAATTAAAGCTCACACTTGTCCCCTGCATCAGTCAGTGGGCTGTAACTGTCTTACTCTTAGTACAGTCCCCAATATTAAGTACCTGGGAGTGATTATTGACGAAGAACTTAACTGGCACGCGCATTTAGAGGCACTCTGCACTAGAATCAGAAGACTAATATATATTTTTAAAGAACTCAGGCACTCCGCCAATTCTGAAACTCTGACTATTGCGTACCTCAGCCTTTGTCAGTCTATCATTATATACTGCATCCCGATGTCCGCGGTACTTACAAAACCGCAATGCTCCCTGTAGAACGTGCACCACGAGGGGTTCTTAAAGTGATGCTTTTTAAACATAGAGAAGATGAAGGCATCTTACTTATTAACAAGATAATCTTGGAAAACTTTGAAAGGAACAGTATTACAGTAAATGATTAATTTACTATCGATGTCCTGTTAATTTTTACCCGACTGCCCCAGAAGGAGGGTAATGTTTTTCGAGAGTATGTATGTATGTTTGTAGGTATGTATGTATGTATGTATGTCTATTTCTTTGGCACGCTCTGTAGCCTAAACGGCTTGATGGATTTTAACATATTATATAAGGTGTCGTTAGATTCGTCTTAATTGAGGGAGTGACATAGGCTATATAATATTTATATATTGCATCTGCAAATACAAAAAAGGGAGGGGAAAGTTTAAAAAAAAACGTTATTGGTATCAAACAAAAGCTAGTAATGAGTCAATTCCATATACATATATAATTATATATATAAATATATACATATTAATAAAACTAAAAAGTTTGAAAAAAAAACCAAATTATTTTAAAAAACAAAAACCCGACTGCAAAACACATAACTGAAAAGAGAAAAACAAGCATTATAATCAGGATTTGCAGTCAGGTTTTTTGTTTTTTAAAATAATTTGCTTTATTGGTGAAAATACTTCGGAAATATAGTTTGAATTTTGAAGAAAACTTGATATCTTGCTTAATGATGACCGAAACTCCGACCTCCGCGCGTATCTACGCTCGCACTCATCGACATTTGTACAGAGCCGCACTCTTTACGCCAAAGAGCTGCATGCGGCCACTGCTACTCTAGGTTGATAAAATTTTCGTTTTTTCTGAAACTAACGTTGGGATCGGCTTCCCCTATACAGGTTAACGTACCTAACGTAGAATTAACGTGAGCTATGCATATGTATAGCGTCGCAGTCGGCTGGCAGTGAACCAAAATGCTGTTACTTACATAATGTGGATTTATATCAGGCGCGAGAGATCGCTTAAGCGGAACATCACCGTCTGAGCCCCCAGCAATTTGCAAGAAAGTGACACTCTTAAACGTGCACTCTAATACGTTATCCTAATCTGAGATAAGTTATTGTGAGTGAGCTGTCTAGTCGTTTGTTTGTTTTTCCTTCGGTCGATGGATTAAAAAAAATTGAATTGTTGATGTCATGCTCCCTGGCGGAACCACCTTTGCTTTAACAAGTATAAGTTACATAAAAAAGTCTATAAAATAATTCTAGTCCTATTAAAAAAAATCTATTACTCTAGTTTCGACGTAAACTTTTATATGAAGTGGTTGCGCTGCGGACATATCCTTCCCGATGAAAACAACCCCGATATATCTATTAGAAAGAAAGAAAGAAAAAACGTTTATTTGCGGTAAAAATAACGCAAAAAAAAAATAGATTACAAAAGTGAGAAAAAGTTGGGGGAAGCATGCGTCACATCCACGCAAATCGGCTATCGCTCAGCATTATGCTACGACCCTATGCAAGACAGAGCCCCAGCGCTGGTTTTCAGCGACAGCCACTACCACTATCCATGGTATAAGCAAATATATAGTATCAAATAATTCTATAACAATTCATTGAACTAGTACCTACCCCCAAATCCTCAATCATGTTAAATTAGTATAAGAATTTACGACACCATAATCTTTTTCGCAAAACCAGTACACAAAATAATGCATTTTTAAGTTTATAAGTATAAATTATTCAAAACAAATGGCTATAGACTCGCCCCCTATTACATGGGACCTAAACATAACTGGCGAAATGTGGGTGTACACTGTTTAGGTACTATCGAAGAAACGCATAATTATCTGTACACTGTAAGGACTATTCTTGCTTGCAGCGTTCGGCCGCTACAGTAACGCTTACCTACGAAACGAAAGGGTCGTGTGCACGGGATTTTGTTTTCAAATTGTTTAAATATGCGTTACCCCGATGATACAACTCTGTCTAACCTTTTGGGGATTAGAGGCGTGATGTTATGTAATTTATTTAAAAAAAAAAGCTTTTTGTCTTTGTGATCGCTTGATCTTCTAAACTACACAATGGATTTTGATGCGGTTTTCACTATCATTTAGACAATTTATTCCGGAAGGTTTTAAATGAGTAAAATATAATTAATATTTAACTTAGATAAAGCAAAAAAAGAAATCTTGATGTGTTGATAGAGGCGGGTCACTAGTGCTGAAAACAGTAGCGTGCGTGTCTCTGTGGCAATAAAAGCCAATTGCAATGGACAATTAAATAAATGAAGGAATAAATATATTATCAATATAAATAAAATGTAAGTCGGTCTCAAGTTCGAACCCAAGGCACCTCTGACTTTTCCGATTAATGTGCGTAATATCATATAATAATCACTTGCTTCAAAGACGGTGAAGGAAAAAATCGTGAGGAAACCGGGATACCCGAGATATTTCTCGACGGCATGTGAAGCCTGGGCGGCTTTAAAACTCTGACACCAGTATCCTAATTGCGTACACGATTAATAAAAATGTGTTTCGATTTGAATCAGATTGCTAATCCATTGCTTCATTAGTTGGAAAAAAAAATCAGCTCATCAACGTGAATAACGCAATGAATGTTGTTGAACTGTCAAAATGAAACAAATTTGTCATAATCGTTTACGAAAATAGGTTACCTACACAATTAGGGTACAGGTTAGTTACTAACCACACGAAAAGAAGAAGACAAATAAAATCATGTGAATCTCTAAGTTTTCGTTGTATGCATAGCATCGATAGCACCTTTTTATAAATTTATTTATGCCCGTGTTTGGCGACACGTGCCTCGCTGCACTGAACACTTTACTTAATACCCCAGAGAGGCGAAGATCGAAATCCATAGATCGCAACGACAGACGTTTCTACCACGTGTTGAAAGGTCTTAGATAATATAATATAAAAGCTTTCAAGAGAATAGCGTTTCACGGCGTGTCTGAAGTATCAATTCAGCTTGTAAGTTGACTACCTCTAGGATGTTTCAGACCTCTGATGGCTATATTGGAAAATTGCTACTGCGCGCTTGCTACCGAGCGGAATCTCCAAGGAGTTGATTTTTATTAAAACTTTATAAAAGAGATACTTGATCATGCACGTAGCGATTCCATTACATGTTATGTTATCACTATTATTAACATCAGTGTTTGTGAGAAAACTTGAGAAAACTCAACAATTTTAGGTAGTGTGAGCGGATAGGGTGGTATCGTTAAACCCAAAAGATGTTTTCCGAGCCGCTGGCTCGTAGCGAGAATCGTAAGAATGCGTGCCGACTGCCTTGTGATATTTTATCACAGATAGAAAGGAACTTAGGGATTCCACGGTTTGTTTGAACAAACGACTAACAAATACGTTGCGGAAATGCAAACTCGCTTTTATACACGTATATAAACAATTCAAAGGGATACCGAGCTTTTGAGGTAAAGACGAAATAGTTACATTCACTAAATAAATCGCCGATTCGCTGAATTCATTCGTATACTTTGAAATGCTCAAAAGGTTGCTAGCAGGAAGTTTGTCGTAATACGTTCAGCAGAATGCCTCGTTGCAGATTTTATAAAGTATAGTGGTGTATATTTGTTTCGATTGTAATGTGCAAACGGTGGGGAAGCCTGCGAGTGTACCTATTTGCATATTGGCAACGCAAGCTGTCTTAATTTTGTCGTAATGTGTGGCGGGGTCGAGATTGTGTCCCTACAATCTACACATAGGGTGTGTCTCCCACATGTTGCTGTAACAATGCAATTTATTGTTTCAATCTGTGTACACGCTGAAATTAGAATGACATGAATATTGGATGCGTACAAATGTAATAATTTGGATGGAAATTCATGTTGCCTTTATGAATTCCCGGGTAGCTGCAAATGTAATTAAAATACATGCCAGACGAGAAACATGCAGCTTACATAGTTGTTATAATATATGTATCTAGGCATCCTAGCTAGTCTGCTATTTCCAATCAGGCTAGGCAATGGTCTCTGAGTGGATGCCGGTTCGGCCACTACCTATGTGTCTTTATGAATGATGGAATGGGACTAACAAAAGCCGCTGCAGACGGATCCCAGTCGACACAATAGACGGCCGGAGAGCAATGTCCGATTTTGCCCTTTATACGTAACGTCGGTATTAATGGAGTTAGATTTCTCTCTTTGCGTTCCTATAAAACACTGAAAACGTTTTATGATGAAAATTCTCTCTATTTAAAGAAGAGATTGTTCGCATAAGTGTCCTCGAGAGGCCAAAACACCGGAGACTCAGATGCAATAAAAATACCAGCGGGGGGTCAATCAGGTTAAGTGTTTTGTCCGGCGACTCGCGTCTGCCGAAATAATATATTTTATACGAGGTTTATATTTGAGTGGATGAAGAAATAGTTGGAATATGTTGGTGTTGGGGTGTGCGTGCTGGGCGACGCGCGCTGGTATTCCACTCGCGCGCAAACCTTCGCTGTGTACATTCCAATCTCGGGAAAAATAAAAGGTATTTGCTCAAAAATCTGTTTCGATTACGTGAACTTATTTTACGAGGCAATGGTCGCACATTGCTTGCAGAACAGACGGCCGATGGGGCCAAAAGGTTCTGGAGTGGCGACCGCGTATCGGAAGACGTAGCGTTGGAAGGCCTCCCACAAGGTGGACCGATGATCTTGTGAAGCCCACAAGAATCCGCTGGATGCGGGAAGCGCAGAACCGGTCGAAGTAGCGGTGCTTCGGGGAGGCCTATGTCCAGTAATGGACGTCTTTCGGCTGAAATGATGATGATTATTTTACGAGGTCTTAACAGATGCTTGAGGTGTTGAAGGCTGGTAAAGAATGATGGGAAGTCATGATCTGTAATTATAAAATAAATTGATTGCCTCTCGTGAATACAAGTTCCTTTAAAACGGCGATATGATTGTAAAATGTATTGAGCACCTGCGATACACTTTCATTTCAGAGATTCCGCTTTTCTCATTTAAATTTAGTTTCGTCTTTGGTTTGTAATGATTATTTTCTTGCTTTTTTATCTTTTGGGCTAAAATTATGTCAGTCAAACAATGACACCAAAAGTAAAAGATCAATTTCTTGCAAACTATTTGCAGCTAGAGCCTGGCCACAGTCTGCATAAGTAAAAAACGGTGGAATTTGAAAATCTATGGACGGCAACACCATCTTGTCCTACGAAAAAAGAATTTGATACTTTGTTTGTCTTTTTGCTTTTGGTAGGTTATTTTGTTCACATTCTGATTTATTCCTGGTAAAGAATAGTCACTTTAGCACGATGCAGTGTGGATTTGATACAGTTTTGTCATCGTATGGAGGTAGAGCATAGGTACGACATAGTCTATTACACATAATCTATTATACAAAAATCAAAGGTTAAAATATCAAAATCATTAGATCTACTTACAACCCCGAAACTGACATAACTGACTGATGTAAAAGTATACCATATATAAAACTTTTTAGGGTTGCCCATTTATTCCATTGCAGACTTATTGTGGCCAGACTCTATGCAAGTATAAAATTACCTTTGCTCTATGTAAGTCTAAAGAATAATATTTTCGTACTAACTTAAACTAAGTTAGACTAAGTCTAAGCAACAGGTAGGGGCGAGGGTTCCTCAGTTCTAAGTAAGTATGTAGTTCGTCAAGCAACGGATCTCAAAGAGGGGGTGGCATTACATATTTCATATTGCGAGGCATATGGAAATGTCTCAAGTAAATTCAACGAGAGGGGTTTTTCTAAACTTTTTCTTGAAACAATGCAACTTGATTAGATCTGTTTTTTTTTTTTAGTGTCTGATTTCTGATTGTGATTTGTATATACAGGGTGGCAGGGACATCGACGCGAAAACTGTTACCATGGATTCAGTACATGATTCTGAACCCCCTGCGTTGAAATTTTATGTCGGTTATTAAAAGACAAAAAATTAAAAATTAAAAACAAAATTTATGGAACAGCAGATTTTTTTTATTTAATAACCGACGAAAAATTTCTACTGCATCCATGGTAACAGTTTTTGCGTCGATGTCCCGCCACCCTGTATAAGGTTTAATAAAAATATGAAGAAAAAAGATGGTCAATTAAATTTTTGCTCTCCTGTAAAGTTAGAGTTTTGTACTTCCAACCTTATGCATCTGATGTCGAGATATATAGATGTATGCATAACATCACGACGAAGGAGCTTTACTTCTTTGATATTTTGGACCAATTATGATACTGCGTAGATAAAAATATCCAATAACAAACACAGAATGGTCTCATTTCGTGAACTCGGGTTAAATTTTATTTGAATTAAAAAGTCTTTTGCGAAAACATTACATAACATCACGCCTGTATTCCCCAAAAGGTTGGGCAGAGGTGTACACCCACATTTGGCCAGTTATGTTTAAGTCCCATGTAATAGGGAGCGAGCCTATTGCCATCAACCAGACACAAAACCAGACTCCGGGGTGCTACTGAGAAATTCCAGATGGTAAACCCAATACTTAACACTTTGCCCGACCCGGGAATCGAACTCAGGACCTCGTGCTCAGCAGTAGTGCTTGCGACCACTAGACCAACGAGGCAGTCCAGTATATGGATGTGTGAGGTGATTATAAATATGAATGGCAGGAACTGATTTATTATGTAGTAGACCAAAATGCCACCATACACACCTTAAATAGTAATTTATGAAACTGTTGCATAATGAGGGGTAGTAAAACATGAGTGTGTGTTTAAAAACCGAGCCGTAGGCGAGGTTTTTAATAGTATCACACGAATGTTTTAATACGAAGTTATGTGCAGTTTCATACACTACTTTATCTACTCTCAAACATTGGGATTGAAACAAATACTAAATAAAAAAAAAATCAAGTTAAAGATCAAGAATAAATTTAAAAATCCCACGAAATTCAGTAAGTAGGTACTACAAAACAAATGAACGTCGCTTGCACCAGCACATCACCGCACATGCGCTACAGCGGGTGCTGCTGTCCCCCGCCAAAAGTTGATGGAAACTCTTTGGTGATATTAACTTCTTGCATTAGCGCTGTATCGTAATAGAAAAAAAAATGTTTTATAGTATTACTAGCTTTTGCCCGCGGCTTCGCCCGCGTGGATGTTGGAAAATATCCCACTGGAACGTGCTACCGGGATTCAGAGTATCCTATGTCCTAACCCAGGTCATGGCCTATCCTATGCCTTTCATCTAGAAATCCGTTCAGTCGTTACATCATGAAAAGGTAACAGGCTGATATTAAATCTGTTTTAGGGTTCCGTACCTAAAAAATTAAACATTAAAACCCTTAAAGGATGACTTCATTGTCTGTCAAGACCCTTTTCTCAGGAACGCGTGGAGGCATCAATTTATATCAATAGATATTAAAAACTTAGATCTACGGTCTCTTGGAAGTGTAACGAAAATCAAACTTCCAAGTCAACGCAATAATGGGCACGCCACAACTGTGGCGATAAGTTCCCTCATTAAGGGGTGGTAAAGAGGCGCCACGGCGTCCTCACCTTCCACCTGACGCAGGTTCTCACCGGACACGGTTGTTTCAGGTTCCTGTTCAGGATAAGGCGGGAGAAAACAATGGTGACACCCGGGCGCAGCATACGGTTTAGGTCTGCCCGGCTTGGGCAGAGCAGCCGTGTCCACGTGGAGGCGATCGGCGGTGGTGATCTCTCGCGTCCGGCCCTGGTCCAGACTATGGTAGAGAGCGAGACGGCATTTGAGGCCATCACCTCCTTCTGCGAAGCAGTAATGCTCACGAAAGAGGAGGCATCATAATAGCATAGTACCAGAAGGAGACACCCTGGGCATCGGGAATCGTAGGCCGATTCCCGGCCGCCGTAGGCGCGGGCTTGCGGACGGTGAGCAATGGGTAGCTCACCGTCCGATAAGGACCAGGCCCGGGTCGACGGCGGGTTGTGTTCCACGCGCGCCTCAAAGAGATGTCAGCGGAACTGACGGGGTCCGATAGGGCCGATGCCTGCCGGTTGCGGGTTGCGGTTATTGTCCGAAAGGGTTACCGTGGCCCCAGGCAATATAGGCAACTGAAGGAACACGGGTGGGTTTTAGTCAGTAAGAGTCTGACACGCTTTCCCGCTCCACCCAGAGCGGGAGAAGTTATTTGATAATTTCCCAACCAAAAAAAAAGCTAACGAAATAAAAATACGCCCATTTGTGCCGCATATTTTGACACTCGCAAATAAACCAGTCTATTTGGTACTTCCCGTTGGTCCAGCAGCATGAAGTTTGTCGAGAAGTAAGGTCAAGTAAAGAGGAAAATCCGAAAATTGGTAATTTATAGTTCTATAATGAACGGCAAAGTTAAGTTTTTTCTGCAATCTGGGGTTAAAAACTCATAGGCCGTGTCTTGGAGTAACAAACCTCAGTTGGCCCAATATAGTTTTTTGGTTCTAGTAATAAATAAGAAATAGGATAGACCGGCATCAAAAAAGATTTGTGAAAATTGGCCATTTTCTTGCTGACTGTACCATTTTTTTCAAAATCTGTGAATGCAGATCAAAATGTTTAAAAAAGTTAAGGACAGTCTCCTAAGACTGTTTTCTTGTAGCGACAACGGTTAAGGTACCTTATTGCTCCATCTCAAAATCCACCCTGTATATGCTATGATTGACTGCTTAGTTCCATAAAGGTATAGCGTGATGATAATTTTTTAAAAGGTTAAATCCGTAACTATCTGCAATATTCTAACTTTTTGGCTAGCCTTTTTACAATTTGCGGTAAACTCTAAAAGAATACAAACATAATGCTATATTGCTCATCCCCCATAGCAAATAGCGTGATAATAGTTTTTGAAAAATCTATTGTGAAGTTACGATTATTTGACTTATATATTATTTATACCAATTTTCAAGTTAATTAAGCCACACAGTAAAACCCTCCACTGTAAAATTAATACCCCGTTTCACCCCGTTAGGGGTAGATTTTCAAAAAACCCTGATATACGTTTTTATTTATTTTCAGTTTTAATTATAAATACTGAGTTTCGAGTTAATCAGACCGCTCGTTAAAATTCTTCCATACAAACTTTGACACCCCCCAATCCTCCTTTAGGGGGTATTTTAGAAAAACTAAAAATGGCAAACTTTATAATTTACATAGATAAGTATTCGTGCCAAGTTTCAAGTTTATTAACTCAAGGAATAAGATTTTTCATACAAACAATATCCCCCCTTTTCACCCTCTTAAAAGTCGAATTTCCAAAAATCCGTTCTTAGCGGACGTCTACTAACTATAAACTACCTCCCTACCAAGTTTCATCTTCATACATCAAGCGGTTTTCGAGATTTCGTGATGAATGAGTGAGTGAGTGACCTTTCGCTTTTATATATTTAGATTTTGTTAGAGAAAAAGTGTTATAATATGATTCTATTTTTAAATTTCGGTATTCTGTTTATAAAGTATGTCAATATAAACTCGTTTTGAAGTTCATAATTCGAATATTAGGTACGCTATGAGAGTAGATAAATATTTTTACACGACTCCAGTTCTAGTTTCAATCATTTTTTGTAGGTAAGGTACCTTATGTGTGTTCTACAGGTTCCGTTGACCAAATTTAAAAAAATCAATCAATCTGCTTAGCCTTTTCCCAATTATGTTGATCCAGCACCCAGCTGAATACCAGTATTTTACATGAAGCGACTGCCTATCTAACCTCCACAACCTAGTAACTGGGTAATACAATATCCCTTGGTAAGACTGGTTGTCAGACTTTCGGGCTTCTGACAACCCGTAACGACTGTCAAAGATCCACGAATGACAGCCGGGACCAACGGCTTAACGTGCTTTCCGAGGCACGGAGGAGTCTCGGTATGTAAAGATGGTCACTCATCCACGGACCAACCCCAGCAAGCATAGCTTAACCTGATGGATTGACCCGTGTATGAAAAACCCTGAAAAGTGCAGACTTTTTTGAAACTCCACCTGAAATAAAAACAGTTCTAATCGATTACAGTTTGCGAAAGCATCAACTATAAATTTTAATGTAAGAATATTGTCAATGCAAGTTAAAAAACTTTTTACAAAAAAAAACTACCGACTTCCAAAAAAACACTACAAAGTGAAAAATAACTTTAATTTCGGAAGTCGGTGTCTTGGGTTTTGTGTTTTCGTTTTTTGCCACCGACTTCCGAAATTAAAGTTATTTTTCACTTTGTAGTGTTTTTTTGGAAGTCGGTAGTTTTTTTTTGTAAAAAGTTTTTATTTTTCACTTTTTAGTTGTACCTACCCCACACACATTCGAATACCACTATCTACTACCAGTGTCAGGAACTTATCATATCATCTACATAGTAAGTGAGAAAAAAAATACGTATTTTGTAGCTAACTCAAAAACTACCCAAGCAAAGTTAATAAAATTTATATGGGACCAATTTGGGAGCATATCCTTTCAAACAAAAAAAGAATTTTCAAAATCGGTCCACAAATGACGGAGAAATCGGTGGACATACATAAAAAAAAAAAAAAAAAAAAAAAAAAAACAAACATACGCATCGAACATATAACCTCCTCCTTTTTGGAAGTCGGTTAAAAAGTGAGCTCCGGCGCCATTTTAATTAGCACAAAGCCGTCTGCAATGTTCTTGCAGTTTCATAAATTATGGAATGCCAATTTTTCTCTTAGCAGAGCACGTCTCTTCGTAATAATGAGAAATTAAATTGGAGTGTCGTCTTCGCCGTAAATTTTAATGGGCGTGACTACAGCGAAACATTATCAACAACTTAGGTATTAGTGCAGAAAGATAAAGCAGAAGGTACACTTGATACTGAGGTGACTTAGGTACTTATCTAATGTCCCCCAGTGGCGGATTTTCCCTAAGACCAAAGAGGCGTGGGCCTAGGACGGCCAGATATAAGGGGCAGCCAACATGCGTCTGCGGCTGGCAATATCTCAACTCTTTAAGGGTCCGTGCACGAAATCGACTGATTTTGATCAACTTTGTTCATTAGTTGTGAGAACGGGAAACAGAATTTATACAATATTATTTGTGATTTGAAAAGTCGAATTCTTTGTCTTGTACGTAACAGAAAGGGATTTTTCAAATAAACTAAGGATTCGTGGAAAATCACTAATATTCTCAAACAAGTTTCCCAAAAATTGACGCGAGACTTACTCGTTTCGTTAGAAGAAACTACTTTTGATTTTGAAAATTAAAAAATACCATCAACATCATTATAATGTCTACTTGTACAGACGCCAGCACATCAAGCTACCCGAAACTGTCAAATTTTCCCAATCAACTTTGAACCTTACGAATCAGCGATAAAGTTAAAAATCTATTAAATAAATTTGACAGATTGTAGTAGCTTGATGTGCTGGCGTCTGTACATAGGGAACCACTTTTTTCAACTTCCAAACAAAAGATAGCAGATTTTTTTTTAATAACCATTTTTTTTTAAACCCTGTCAGTAATATATTTTTTCCTATTATTTAGCAAACCATATCAAGAAATTTAAAAATTACGCATTAGTCTTCAGCTATCCTTGAAATAAAATCAAAATTTTATTTTATAATTATACTATATTATGTCTTCGTTAAGTAAATCAAAGGCGAAATAAACCATATTTTCGAGCGCGCAAAAGTGATGCAACTATTAACAGGTGACCACGCTGTGACTGACACGAATGGTTTAGCACCACGAAAACTGTACTTTGATTCTTACACAGATTATTTAAAGCTTTCTTACAATTAGATAAGTTATTGACAAAAAACGGTTTTTTTCGTGCATGGACCCTTAAATGCTTAACCCTTAGCTGCGTTCGCCAATAGCCAACAAATAATGTAACATATTCGAGCTAGCTCGTTTAATTAGATTAGGTTATTAGCTTGTCTGCATAAATTGACAAAGTCATTCCTTGTATGAATGTACAAACGAAAACACAACTAAAGTACAAAACTTATCGAGCTCGCTGTTTAAAACTGAGCCTTCTTGTCTTTCTTCTTTCGTTCAAGGTTCGCAAGCAGCAAAGGTTCAAGTTACGTCCCGACCTGTTCAACTACTTGATTGAGTTGGAAGACATATTTAATCGATTTTCGACTCAGTATAGTGCAGATAATTAATACTTGGGAGAGTTTACAATGTTACGAAGAATATTTAGATGTAGTTAGGTTTGAAATAGGTAATAACAGCCGCAAGCGTTGATCCATCAGGTTAAGCTATGCTTGCCGGGGTTGATCCGTGGATGGGTGACCATCTTTACATACCGAGATTCCTCCGTGCCTCGGAAAGCACGCAAAGCCGTTGGTTCCCGAAAGTCTGACAACCAGTCTCACCTAGGGGTATCCTATTAATCTATTATCCAATTACTGGGTTGTGGAGGTCAATTGGGAAAAGGCTAGGCAGATATATTTTGTTAGGTTTGCAATCACCATGTTCTTGTAGTCAATCTTTGGAGTATAGAAACTTGAATTTTCCATCTCTTTAGTATGACTCTTGGCAGTGCTACCTGACAAATGGATTTGAAGTTCGAATCGCTCGTAAAGGTCGTAATTTAGGTGCACAAAATATTTGAATTAGTCCGGCAGTGTTTTAAGGCGACGATAACCGACTTTTTAATGATTTAATTGAAGATCACGTCTAAATGAGTAGTGTTAATGATTTGGAAAAAATATATGTTAAATAAGAGCATTTTCTGAATAACGTAATATATGAATATTTTAGATTATGTTTATATTACATAGCGAAATTCATTTGTAAAGTTATATCTTCGTTATACGCGGTTAAAAAACTGAGAATCACGCAAAATCTAACAAGCGTATTTTTCTGAAACTTTCACCATTTTAAAAATAATTTAATTATTGATCTTTTAATACACGTGTTTTATTAAAATATCTTTTGTTTTATGTATAATAAATTAAAAATGCGTCTAATTTGGGACAGCGCTTCTTGGTGGGCGAGTCCTATTACTGGCTGGACATACGACGCATTGCGTGAGCTCAGTACAAAACACGCAAGCTAACCACTCAAGGTCATTAGAATTTATCTGCGTCTTAAAAGTTATTTATTTTTATTTTCAGTGGCTTTTTCAGGCACTGCCGCCGGCAGCTCTTCGTCTGGCTGCGAAAATAACATAACCTTGAACGTATGAAAAGCTGCTGATAATGATATTCATTTCAAATGCTCAAGAAAACAAAAAAGAAAGGAAATGCGTTTATTTTGCGGTAAAATATGATGCAAAGAAAAAACACAAAGAAAAAATAAAAAGTTGGGGATAATATGCGCTTTAAATAAGTAAATTCGCTCGCTTTTAGTCTACAAATTACCCCAAACATTAGGGACATTATAAGACACTAATTAGCATAAACACTACATTATCTCTAGACATGGATAGGTACCTAATTGTTTGAAGTTCCTACATGGCTGTCAACTACCTAAGAGCATCTCCGCTGTCTCGCTTCTCCTTGAAAGGATCAAAATGTTTTATTTATAAAACCTTTATACACCCTCGAGGAACTGCGAAATACTCGTAGACTTTGTCGCGAATACCGAGAAAATTACCTTTGTAATGTACGACAAAATGTTAATACCTTTTGTGAGACAAAAGTAATTAAAATAAGGTTTATTGTTCAGGAGAAGATTGGTAGGTAGCTGTATCATGGACGAGATACGAATCTTTCATTACTTGCTGAAGTTTTTATATTTTTGAAGACCTAAGTAAACAAAGTACCTATAGAGTAGGTACTTAAAAGTATCTAAGTCCTAAGTCAAGTAATGGATCCTACTTCAAATGGACCCGGATACATCAATATCATTTACCTGAGACGGCCGTTATCAATCTATACGAATCTATACTAATAATATTATAAAGAGGAAAGATTTGTATTTTTGTATGTAACAAATAAACTTAAAAAATACTGGACCGATTTGAAAAATTCTTTCAGCAATGGATAGCTACATTATCAGCGAGTAACATAGGCTATATTTTATCTCCGTACTCCCACGGGAACGGGAACTTTGCGGGTGAAACCGCGTGACGTCCGCTAGTACTCAATATATTTATTGCTTCCACGTGTGAACTTGGGAACAAAACTTTTGATGTGTCGTCAAACTCGACAAACATAGGTATGTACCTTAGAAACATTTAAGAAATGACCATTATATGCAGTAAAAACCTGCGCAGAACAAACCATTGACCAATCATTATTCTCTTACTATATGTTTACAAGTTTGCAAAGTTAACGTTTTTATCGACCCTATTGTATTCGCATTGTTTCATGTTTTATCACCGCGGAAGGCGCAAGTGTACCGCCGGCATTACACCAAGTTATTATATAAGGGGGGGGGGGGAGAAGGGGGGACGCGGGCACTAATTGGAAATACATGAGAATTTGCATTTTACTTTGTCTGCCGAACTCCCGACGGAGTAACGTCTCGCTCAAAATCCCTTTGTCGATTCTGAGTGCACCTTGCACCAAGCTCTGGTACATTTATTAATACTATAGCTTAAACATGAGCACTCGAAATAGATATATCTTGTATGCAGATTGTCATTTGTTTTGAGAGTTGATTGTAAAGATAGGATTCACTAGTAATTATGCCACAATTAACCTTAATTTACATGGTGCGATTTAATTGTCTATGCCGTCTATGGCATATCTTAAGTTGAAGCAACAGTAAAAGTGGAAATCATTTAATTCATCAATTTTATGATAAAGCAACTTGCATGACACTTGCAACGTGTAAATAAGGCTTTAGGGTAGTGCATCGTGTATGTTAGGATTTAGGGTAGTGCATCGTGTAAGTAAGGCTTTAGGGTAGTGCATCGTGTAAGTAAGGCTTTATGGTAGTGCATCGTGTAAGTTAGGCTTTAGGGAACTGCATCGTGTAAGTTAGACTTTAGGGTAGTCAATCCACTTTCTAAAAGCCCCATTGCATTAGAAAGTCGTTTGGACACACTATGTAACTTTCAAAGTTTATGTGTAAATTAATGAAAATTTGGTGTAAAGTACTAATGAAGGAAACGGAAGAAGTGAAAATGTGGTGTAAATTCACTGTTTGAAAAAGAAAAGTAAAAAGTTATTCGATCTTTTCATTGGTGATCGACCAATTCACAATATTCTATGATAATTCATTTGACTTTCGATTTGTATTTAGACTTAAGCCAACCCCTCTTGCATTACGTGGTGGTTATAAGAATCGCCTATACAGAAGAACAGTGTGACTACTCAGGCTCGGAAGAGCTGAGGGTTTACACTGACGGATCGAAGACCGACTCCGGTACCGGGGTCGGAGTCTTCTCATATGACCTCAACATTAAGATATCCCGACCGCTAGGAATGATCAACACCGTCTATCAGGCGGAGTGTGTGGGTATCATACAAGCGGTCCACGCCATTGAAGCCAGGAGAGTTACGGACACTCGCATACGTATACTCTCTGACAGCGCCTCTGTTCTCCAATCCTTGAAGAAAAAATATATTACCTCGAAGTTAATACTAGAATGTCACAATGCACTAGAACAAGTAACGGTATCTAGTCGCAACACGGTGACGCTACAATGGATAAAAGGACACAGCGGTTCACTAGGTAACGACGCAGCTGACGAACTTGCTAGAAGAGGTTCTGGCACGACAGTCTGTGGACCCGAACCTATCGTACCAATCCCTTTCAACCAAATACGCAGGTGGCTACAGGAGTTCAGCCTCACACAAGCGGAGTACTGGTGGACCTCGACACCGGGCTGCAGGCAGTCCAAGGAAGCTATGCCATCCCTGGATAGCAGGCTAACCAGGCGTTTATTACGCCTGGACAGGAACGGCCTGCGCCTGGTGACGGGAACCATCACGGGACACTGCTCGCTAAACAAACACTTCCACACAATAGGCATAACGGACAGCCCTCTATGCAGGGCATGCATGGAGGCTGAGGAAACCGTCGCGCACGTGCTCTTCGAATGCACAGGCGTCACCCAGATAAGAACAGAAACCCTCGGGTCACCCAGATCTTTTACAGATATTCTGAACAAACCAGGAGTTTTGATTAACTTCTGGAGGGAGGTGGGCTGGTTGGAATAACCAACAAACGGCCGCCATGGCCCACGCAAAATGGTCCACCTGACGGACTAAGTGCGGAAACCAAACCCCATAACATAGAACATAGAACAATCGCCTAAGGCATATCATGTTCCCATAATATCATAGGATAAACCGCCTAGACTTAACCCATTCTGAAAAAGTAATTTTTCATTGGAGGCATTGCTAGATTCATTCAGCATTGTGAGGCCTTAACATTTTAGTGTCAGGTAGGTACCTAATTATTTCTTTTTCGTGGGTGATAATCATCATCTTTCTTATACTGTTGGGTCAGTGTGTTGTCCTAGTAAAAAACTGTAATCAGAATTTTACGCAGAGAAGAAATCTCTGAAAAAATCTCTAATAAAAAAACCGGCCAAGTGCGTGTCGGACTACGCACAATGAAGGGTTCCGTAGTTGGGATGAATTTATCCCAAATACAAACTTAACTTTGTAGTTGAAATACATGTTCTCCCATACATTCCAACTGCAAATGTAAGTTTGTACGCATAATATTGATAGATTTACCATGTTATTTTAAGACCATAGAGTTATTATAGGTTTTCTTGTAATTTATGAGTAAAGAACCATTAACTGTAATTTTTTTTTTAATTAATGAAATTTTCGATCCAGCAGTTTCGGATGGGGAATGATAAATTTTCATCGAATTTCTTAAAATATCTTTAAACGTGTTTATTTTAAAATTATATAAAAATACTTTAAAGATCCTTGCAACAAGCCCTTTCTTTTGATATGACATAGAGTACTGTCAGCAAAACTTTTTTAAAATTTTCTTGTTAGCGGGGGGCAAACCAAAAAGTGACCCCGATATTCAAAATTCATTTATTTACGTTACACATCCGTGTTTGGGTCACAGAACTACATATGTGTACCAAATTTCAACTTAATCGGCCCATTAGATTCGGAGCAAATTGGCTGTGACAGACGGACAGACAGACAGATAGACATACGAGTGATCCTATAAGTGTTCCGTTTTTCCTTTTGAGGAACGGAACCCTAAAAAACAAACCAAACTAACAATAGTACCTACCTACCTATTTGTAAGGATATGATTTAAAGAAAAAAAAAACACTTAACAGATTGATCGATCCGCTAGGATTCAAGTTACCTACTACACAGCCAATATCTTTAGCCATTCCATCTACTATCATTAACAACAAAAATCCCCAATAACACTTACACCGAAATCCTCCATTTATGTATCGTTTCAATAATAAGTTTTGTTCGTCTGTTTATATCCCCGAGAGAGTCTGGCAATCAGTGTGAACACTCGCAGCTCGTTTTAAACCCATTACGGATAAATTAAAGCCGGATCACAAGCGCGTATGCAAATCTAACAGCTATGCCACCTGGTAACTGAGTTTTAGAGTGGCATCACTGAGAAAAGTTAGTTAAATTAAAACGTTTGAGAATTGTTCGGTGTGACGTGGGTGTTTTCTAGGGAATATTTTTTTAGCAAAATAGTGTTGTTTTGATATTTTTTTCCCGACTACGGCGAAGCAAAAAGGAGGGGTATGATTTTGACCGGTATTTATGTATGTTCATCTGTTCCCTTATGACTTCTAAACTACATTATACCGTTTATGATTTTTTGTCGTAGTTGGGTTTTAGTTTTATAACTTTTATTTTTCATTGTTTTGTTGTTAAATAAATGTTTTGCGGTTAATCGTGTGGTTAGGAGTTTTTGATATGTCGGACGGTGTGTTTCTATGATTCAACATTCTAGAATACTATTATCATAAAACAAAAATATACCTAAGTACATTTATGGCCTCCTACGCATTATCCTTTATTTCATATCTTAAATGAGCCAGAAACTGAACAGCGACATAAGTGTCTCTACGTGACTGAATAAAATGTACCTTTTGTACTTTTAGAAAAACGCACGTTCTCATAAAAAATTAAATAAAAAAAATAATAAAAAATAAATAAACAATATATTATTATTAAAAACAATAGGTAGGTAAGCTCACGCTCACATGCTTTTTCAGCATGCAGAAAGACATTTTTATAAAATGAAATAGTATGAATAAATAATAATTAGAAAAAAGTGCACACAAAGCTCAATATATTTTAAATAAACGTGCGAGTGAAATATTGTTGCCATCTATTCAATATTTTGACAGCATCTCCCTTTGAAATCAACTTTTCAATAAGCGCGTGTATTTGCCTCACAAGTGGAGATCTGGAGGTCATTTATCTTAGGGGCACACATGTATCAAGGGTACTTTTAGTACCTATAGGCCGGTTTACAAAAGGTTAATTTCCTTTTTTTTTATAAATCTGTAAGTTACTATGTTAATCCGGATATTAAGGCCATCGCTGACGATCTGTAAACACGCGGCTAAAGGCGCGTTATAGCAGGAACTATAATTTTTATTACTTACTTGTTACAGTTGTTACGCTTGCCAGGGTTGGTCCTTGGATGGGTGACTATCTTTAAATACTGAGACTCCTCTGTGCCTTGGAAAGCACGTTAAGCCGTTGGTCCCGGCTGCCATTTGTGGATCCTTGACAGTCTTAACGGGTAGTTAGAAGCGCAAAAGTCTGACAAAGAGTCTCACCAAGAGGTATCGTATTACCCAGTTACTGGGTTGTGGACGTCAGATAGGCAGTCGTTCCATGTAAAATACTGGTATTCAGCTGCATCCGGTTAGACTGGAAGCCGACCCCAACATAGTTGGGAAAAGGCTAGGCAGATTGACTTGTTGCAGTTGTTACCTATGTTATGTAAAGTTTTTGGCTGTCATCAAAGAATATTGTATCTGAAGCCTCCTTTTAATAGGGCAATCCAGAAACTGAAGATTTCCAACATTTTCATAGACTAACTCAGGTACAGTATTTTTTTGATAAATACAAAGGATCTAGGGTATAGGTAAAAAGATTTCCTCATAGGGAGTTAGGGACACAACACCTCGCGTATTTTCCGTAGAAAATCGTCGCTCTAAATTACATCAAGTGAGACGATCCACTTAATCGCAACATATTAAAAATCGCGCATCAAAATGATTACACGAGTGGACGACAGCACTAAATAAAGCCGTGTTCTATCCCTCTCACACCTCTAACAAAAAACAAGGACAGCGCTTGTTTAACCCGCGCAAAATTTCATTTCGCACAAGGGCTTGAGATTAATGGTAACCGTCATTTCACCCTTGCTTAAAAAAATGGCGTCGTAGGGTCGTACCGTATCATTCTGTCGTTAGTTTGTTCACCATCACTCATGTGTATGCTAAATCTGTTTTGAATCGAGCTGGATAAAGACGTGACGCTAAATTTCGATAACGGATGACGTGTTCGTTTAAAATACGTTTAGACGCGGGAAGTGACGCGCGACTTTTGTTTTGTTTACTTTTTTGTGGGTCGTGTAATGTGGACATTATTAAACAAGTCTCATCATCATCTGCCTAGCTTTTTCCCAACTATGTTTAGGTCGGCTTCCAGTCTAACCGGATGCAACTGAATACCAGTATTTTACATGCAAGTGAGTGCCATCTGACTTCCACAATACCACAGAATAATACAGATAGTTAATTCCGCAAAATCATTTGAAATAAAAAGCGACTCTTGCTACGATACTAAAAAGTGTAATTCAGGTTGCACAGTGCTAATTACCTACAGTTGTATTCAAATAAAAGTTGCCTCTCTTTCTATCGAGTAACTCTTATATATTCTGACTACGTTACGCTCACTGAATTGGTCCGAGACAAGACGAGCCCGCCGCGTATTTGTAGCTTCATATCTAAAATGTGGAGTGCGCCTTCTGTACTATTCTGTGGCAATACTGTAACAGGGTAACACGATACCCCTTGGTAAGACTGGTTGTCAGACTGTTGGACTTCCGACGACCCGTAACGACTGTCCTAATCCACGAGTGAAAGCCAGGACTAGGGTTGTAAAGATGGTCTATCATCCACGGACCGGCCTTTGCAAGCGGATTAACACTTTCGACTCCACCCATTTTTCGTAGAGCTCATAAACCATGCCGCCATACATATTGCAAGTTGACTCCAGAAGGGTCACCGGCATTAAGTTTGCGCTACAGTTAACCCTCGAGGAGTGTCACTGGTCAATATACAAGTCATTTTATTTTTATAGTTTATAATGCCGAATTCGCAAAGAAAAACCTACATTTAAAATGTGCCCCCCACGAGGGCTCCCAGCATCCCATATGCGACTTGAGTGAACCCTCCAGGAGGGCTCCCGGCATTGAACGTATTAACATGATCGATCGACTCGTGCGGCTGTTATTACTTAGCCACGAGCACCTCTTAATCGTAACTGAAAATTTTATTTAGCTAAAAAATAAACAAAATCTAGTGAAATGAATAGTCAATATCATCCACCGCTTACGTTTTCCCAGCAACTATCAGTCGTGGTTGCCAAGCACTTAATAAGTGAGCGGGGTGATCTATCAAGTCACCGCGGTTGCTCGCTAGCCCCGGCTCCGGGGACCGCCCTTTATTCATAATGCATGACTTCTCACACGATACTACGCCACAGCTGGATTAGAGATATTTTGAACGCAAAAACAGTGTAAACTTGTAAACGAAGACTTAATTACCTACTTGAAAATATAAAAGTTTCATGATTTTAATGTAGAGTTGCTGCAATACAGGGTGATAGGTACATCGACGCGAAAACTGTTACCTATAATAAAAGCAAAGCAATCTTCATATAACAACAAACAATTTATCAACTTACTTGTATATTTCTAAATGGTTTTAATGGTAGTGAACAATTTCCAAAAAACTCGGAAGCGTAATTTTTTTTACCGCTTTTTTCGTATGCGAAAAAGTTTGGTTATTTCTTTGACAGGTGTAAATATTGACATGAGATGTCATAGACAATCATTCAAACTAACGTTCCGTTTCACTCTCAGCTAATTAAACATATCTATTTAATTTTTATGACAGTTGTTTCCAATCACCCCTGTTTACAATTACCCTGGCCGACCCTACCATGGATTCAGTACATGATTCTGAAACCACCTGCGTTGAAATTTTTCGTCGGTCATAAAAAAAAAACTGCTGTTTCATAGAATAAGTAGTGCAATATTTACGCGGTCAAAATGTATGGAACAGCTGTTTTATTTTTTTAACTGCCGAAAAATTTCAACGCAGGTGGTTTCAGAATCATGTACTGAATCCGTATACAAAGACATAGATTTATACAGGGTGGCAGGGACATCGACGCAAAAACTGTTACCAGTTTTGATCGCGTCGATGTCCTTGCCACTCTGTATAACATGTGAGATGGGATCAGATGTGATTTTATCGAATTTATAGCTCAGGACTTTTTTCAAACGACGTGTTTTTTTTAAATGTTTCATATTATGGCAATCAGGAATTTAATGTTTAAAAAGATTATTTTGATTGGGTTTAAGTGGGTAGGTACTTACCTACTCAAATTGGTACAGACTACCTACTGCATATATTACATACAAAATAGTATAGTAGGTACATCACTTTAATACAATCAATTGATTGATCTGATCAAGAAAGCGCCCAACTTGAGACTTCTATAAGATCATTAGAAACATAAAGCAAACTATAGTTAACTCCTGAACCACGGTTCTGGAAACACTCAACGCTCGAAAATAATAAGTTACACGCTTTCAAGAGTCCTTGTAAATCCGGCTTCATATCGCAGTGCACAACGCAACACTCTAAAATTTAAACAAAAACAGGGCTCACTCCGAACAAAGGCGGCTACAATCAGTATCTAAACATTTAATACCATTACAGAATTAGGCATGCACCAATGGTTTACAATTTGGCCATATTGGACTCCGTGTTGTTCCGAGATACGGAGCTTATAATAAAACAATATTAATTATCAATCGACGCTTCAGCGAGTCCTTTGTCGGGTTGGCTCCGCGGCTCCGCCATTTAATAAGTGAGGTATGCGTACATTAAACCTCCGGCATCTCAGCACTTTTGTTTATATAATAAATTGGATTTCTATAATACGATGCAGCTAAGAATTTCGCTAGCGATTATTAAATATTATTTTTTAGATGCGCCTCCGCTGAACATTTTCTGGGATATTGCTTAGAGTGTTCTTTGTTTAATTTATCGTTAACTGACTTCCAAAAAGAAGGAGGTTATATATTATGTTCGTAGCGTATGTTTTTTTTTATGTATGTCCGGCATGTCCGCCGATTTCTCCGTCAATTGTAAACCGATTTTGAAAATTCTTTGTTGTATAAATGCTCTCGAGGTGGTCCCATATAAATTTTGTTGACTTTGCTTCTTCGATCAACAATACCAACTGTTGATCGAAGCTTTGCTTGGATGGTTTTTGAGTTAGCTTTAATAATACATATTTTTTCCCACTTAGTATGTGGATGATATGATAAGTAAGTTCCTGTCACTGGTAGGGTAGGAACCACAACAAAAAAAAAAATCGGTCAAACGAAAATTCAAAACCAAAGACACCGACTTCCGAAATTTAAATTATTTTTCACTTTGTAGTGTTTTTTTGGGAGTTGGTTGTTTTTTTCTGTAAAAAGTTTTTTTTTGCTCATTATTTTTAATAAGTACTAACTATTTACACTAAGTACTAAATTAAATGAGTAACTAACTAACTATACAAATAAATACAAAAACAAAAGTACTTAGGCGTCGAAGTACTCGTCCGCATCGTTGTCATCCGGAAACGTGCCCAGAAGACTGGCAGCATTGCCACGTTGAATAGCAATGCTAATTCTTTGGCCAAAGAACGAGCCAGTCCTCAGCCCTTGTGCTTAATTGAATTTTGTTTTAAATGCACGCATTTTTATTCAACTTAGTCACTCTTTTATAAGCGATTAAATAATTAAGTTCCAGGAACATTATCAAGTCGCATAATAGCATAAAAACCGAATGAAATTTCTATAAAAAATCAATTTGTTCCCCCTTCAATAGTAAGCACAGGGCGGGCACGAATCAGTTTGTTAATGAATTCAAATTTATTCGTTGATCGGGCGCGTCTCCGTGCTAACGTATTTAAAAAGTGATTAGAAGTAAAATTGACACAATATGAACTTTTTGTGTCGTAATCAGAAACAAGATTATTCAATTTCCAACGTGAGACTGAAAATTGATTACTCACCATGATTCTATTTACATTTTTAAATTCTGTAGAAATGAACGACGGCATCTTAAGTTAAGCACGTTATACACATGACTAGGCTGTAACTTGCATGAAATTATGCAAGTGGCTTGCATGATATTGTGACATTCACCAACCAGAACTTCTTATGGTACAAAAACTTTACAAAGAAAAACTATTAAGTGAAAAATAACTTTAATTTCGGATATCGGTGTCTTTGGTTTTGTATTTTCGTTTTTTGACACCGACTTCTAAAATCGGTACTTTTCCGAAAGGAATTCGGTTGTTTTTTCTTGTAAAAAGGTTTTTGAGTGTCATACATACTAGATACCTACCCTAGACAAATTCGTATACCACTACTTAGTATATAAACATCAGTGACAAGAAGTTTTATAACAACATCAATATACACATAGTGGATGAAACGTTTCTATTATTATTATTTTGCTTTTTTTTTCTCTAAAAATTTGATTTTCTCAGGTTAGTTCCTGTATTATTGAATACGTATTAATACGGGACCACCGAGCGGGCTTCCTCTACCAAATTAAAAAATAATTTACAAAATTAGTTCACAAATTTATGCAAAATATAAAAATAAGACGAACATAGAACCCCATCCTTTTTTGAAGTAGGTTAAAAAGTGTGCAAGCTACTTGCATACTTTTGAACAAATTAAAAGCATGTGTATCTACAGCTTTACTTTTAAAAATTAAGTTAGATAAAATGTAAGAGCTAAGCGTAAGCAGTATTCTGGCTTTAAGACATGGAACTTGCGTTATTTACAATGAAAATTGAGATTAAATTTACATTGTTGCTTTTACGGTGCGGGCTGGCCTTGTCTGTTATGGTAAGGTATTCATGAAAGCAAATGTTTAGTCCCCGGGGCGAGCAACGTAATGCAGAGCACTTGGCGGGATCATTCGTGTGCGTTCTAACTTATGATAATTATATTTGGAATAATCCGCCCAAAGCAATGAGTGCAGGAAGGCAACTTGGCTTTTTCATGAAATATTTTGTTAATTCTACGTTTTTACTGGACAATTTTCAGGAAAGACTTTGCTTGTGGTGTTAAATTAACAACAATGTTAAAAGCATTGCTGTGTTTCGGCAGTTAGCGGTAAGATAGCCAGTTCCTCTGTGGTTAAGGATTCCGGGTAAAGCTAGCTTCCACCTTCGACCTGATCATCACTTACCAGCAGGTGAGATCAAGGCCAATAATTCGGATATATGTACTTAATTCTATTTGCTGACGACACTTCTCTTATTTTTTAAATAGACAGGAAAGATACATATATCTTACATGTCAACGATAGTCTGGCTGTACTTTCAAAATGGTTCGTAACTAATAATCTTTTACTTAATGCGAACAAAACTAAATGTAATGTACCTCAAGTAGGTCTAACTCTAAAACTTGATGGCAAAAAACTGTGTAGATGCAATAACGGAAACTATATTCTTAGGAATTACTTTACATTAAAAAAAAACAGAATTTTTATCTCAAACCGTAGCGAAATATTTATGAATACCATGTGACTGTTACCTAAATTAAAAAATAGGAGGAATGAAATTTGCAAACCAAAAAACTTTTTTTGAAACCGGTATCTATTTTTTGTGAAAATAATATTTATGTATAGGTATGTAAACTTAATCAAAAATCTATGAGTAGAACGTAACATAAACTAAAAAAATATTTTTTCTTTACTACTCCCAACCCATAACCCATACGGGATTCCTTTCATCCTTTCTCAACTACCGCACTGTCCAATTTCCCTATCAAGTCAAGGGTTGTGACCACTTCTAATAAAACGGTTATAAGGCGGTCAATTAATTTGACTAGCGTGTGCAGACCGCGACCCTTCCATCCGGTGCCTTCTCAAACTGGAGGAAGTGATGCTTCTGACACCTGTGACCGTGTGCTCCAAGTTATAAGCTCATTGATAATGAAAATTTTAAATTGATTTTGTAAATGGAATGTGCGATTTTATCATTTCTATCGTGACGATATATCGTGGACATCCACGTGCAAAAAATGGAAATACTTCAACGTTATAATAACGTTATCGTGAACGGAAATTTAAAAGCATCTTAATATTTCCATATTTTTTACTTCCCTGTGTTATAGTGATAGCATGGACGTTCACTATAACGTCGTTAGAAATTATAAAAAACGCCCAATGTTTGTAGAATGTTTGCGTATAACGGTAAAAGTTGTGCTATTGAAAACTTGGCTAAATTAGTCAAGTTCGTGTTGGTCTGTTTTGTAGGAAATTTAAACTAATTATGTAGGTAATTATTTTCATGCAAATCATGCAAACTCAAAGTATTTATTTCAATTATACCATTTACGTATGAAAAATGCCTAATAACGACTAATAAATGAATAATAATCAATTCTGAATTAAACGAACCGTCAGTCAATTTGTGTGTCTTGTCATCAGCATTGGCACCTACTATCCTGATTTCACCTACTGCTGACTTTAAAGTAGTCTGTGAAAACATAGTTTATAGAAAGAGTGAAAAAAGAAAACAGATAATATTTGACTCTGGTTACTGGCCACACAAAAAAAATATCAGAAAAATCTTGCCTAATCAGCCTATAATGTTTCCACTGCTGGAACACAGGCCTCCTTTCTTCGAGACGGAGTGGGCTGTATCTACCACGCGGGCCCAGTTTGAGTTGGTATACAGGGTGGCAGGGACATCGACGCGAAAACTGTTACCATGGATTCAGTAGGGGGAATCCCCCTAACGCCGGACGGCACCTAGCGCCGGACACAACTACTATCTCAGCAGGTCGAAACGCGTTTGATATGAAGTTATAGTGAAAGGGGTGCGGGGGCGTAGCAATACACGCACACGGAACGCGGATCGCCAGTCTCACTCAAGGACAAGCTGGGAGCCATCAAATGCTATGTTTGGCGGGGAAATACTGTATCGGATAAAATCAAAGTGAGTGTTACTGCTAAGTTTTTGTGATTAAGTGCTTAAGGTAATAGTTGCTTGGTGTCATGTTCCTTATTTTTATAAATATCTAATAATTTTTGTTTGTTGTCTAAGAGGTTTTATAATATATAAACATTGTATTTTGAGAATCGACTGTTCCCTGGTACCGGACAAAAAGTTGTCCCTTAACACCGGACCGTGAATTTGTTGGTTTTTCGTGTCTATTTTATACTTTTTTTAATAATTATTGCTATATATTGTTTCAGAGGATAGAAGATCCATGCAAAAATAAGCATGGAAGAGAATGGGAGCAGGAAAGTTAAAAAAAGTCTCAAAAAAGAAACTTCTTGTGTAATATGTTTAGAGGACCATGACGAAGATTGGATCCAGTGCTGCAGCTGTCACGGGTGGGCTCAAGAAGTCTGTGCTGATATTCTAGAATGTTCTGATACCTACCTAAGCGATCGCTGCAATACGTTTACGTATGTTGTCCGGCTTTAGGGGTTTCGGAATAGGTGTGTCCGGTACTAGGTGCCACTTTATGTCATTTAGAAATTATATGGCAAAGATTGATTGTAGTTTTTATAATAATTACGCAGAAGTTACCTTTTTTGTTCATTTGTATTGATTTTAAATATTGTTAACTTAATTATTACAAAATTATAGTAAGAAATCTTGCGTAATTTTTTATTTATCGCCAAAAAACCTTAAGTGTCCGCCACTAGGGGTACTCCCCTACATGATTTTGAACCCCGTTTAAATTTTTCGTCGGATATAAAAAAAAATTGCTGTTCCATACTTTTTGACCGCGTAGGTATTGCACTTTTCTATGAAACAGCTGATCTTTTTTTAAATAACCGACCAAAAATTTCAACGCATGTGGGTTCGCCCTAGCGGACCCCGTCAGTTCTGCTGACATCTCTTTGAGGCGCGCGTGGAACACAACGCGCCGTGTCGATCCGGGCCTGGGTCCTTATCGGACGGCGAGCTACCCATTGTTCACCGTCCGCAAGCCCACGCCTACGGTGGACGAGAATCGGCCTGCGACTGACTAGGGCCTGATGCTGTTTCTGGGTTTTTGGTTGAACAGCACGATTCAATCTACACATATCTTTTAGCATCTTCGTCACTCATCGCCAATGGCTGTCAGTTGGACCACACATTATTGGGACTGGACAACACCCTTTAGAAATCTTGTAGAACTACACCCATGGGGACTAAAGTGACCCTTAGAGTTAATTTAATTAATAGTCGCCCAATAATTAATTTAATTAAATGGTTATTGATGTTATGGACGAACATTTATCAATGGTTTCGGTAGACATGGGCACTTCTGCCCAACGTCTTTACATAATCTTTTAATTCGTTCTCCTTAAAGACTCCTACGGATATATGATATGTCTTTGGTAGGTGGCCACGAACGGGGTTCTCCGGAAAGAACTGTACCACTATGGGTGGGTAGTAGGTACCTCAATCTACCTAGCCTTTTCCCAACTATGTTGGGGTCGGCTTCCAGTCTAACCAGATGCAGCTGAATACCAGTGTTTTACATGGAGCGACTGCCTATCTCACAACCCAGTAACTGGTTAATACCGATACCCCTTGGTAAGACTGGTTGTCAGACTTTCGGACTTCTGACGACTCGTAACGACTGTCAAAGATCTACGTTTGACAGCCGAGACCAACGGCTTAACGTGCTTTCCGAGGCACGGAAGAGTCTCGGTATGTAAAGATGGTCACCCATCCACAGACCCACCCCGGCAAGCGTAGCTTAATCGACCCGTGCGGCTGTTATTACTTAGCCACGAGCTCCTCGGGTAGTGGGTACCTACCCGACTATTAATAATGGTACTGTCAAGATCATTTACACAAGATTCAAAAGCAATTTTCTCCTTGTTACGAATATAGTACTTATTATGAAACCATACTATTATGAAATAGGTCTAAAACAATTGAACTCGCCGCCGCCGCGCCGTTACCGACACCTCTTTTTTGTAAACGCGGTTGTGCTCTTTTTTATATTGAGTTACGGACCAATATTCTCTGCAAGTATTTTTCTTCCACCAAGGCAATCTTGTTCAAGTTTTCACTTCTGTCGGCACTCCCGGAGTGCCACTGTTTTTTCTGTTTGTAGAACGTCATCTCCGTCACTTTATAGTCTTCACACTCCACTCATGAGCATCAATGTGACACTCTGTCTCAACTTTGCAAGCTATGCTTCTACTGAGAGTCTATATGATAGAGATAGACTACTCTCAGTAGAAGTACCACAACAACATTTATCTATATATAATGGTATAAAATTCCCAGAATGGGGAATTAACTTTTGGCGAGGCAAACTGAAGTGAAATAATATGATTACTAGGTATACAAAAATGCGTTCGTAACTACGTCTATTTTCAAGAGGAAGTTGGAAAATTAACTGGATTTACTTAACTGTCTGCTCCGAGGAAGTAACGATAAATGTTAAGTTAAATTTATATTATAACCGCAGCACTTTCTAGCGGTTATTATGGCTGAAAAGTTTCGCTACTAACTGTAAGTTACGCGTCTGCTGGTTAACTTTGTTATAGTTCCCTCTTGCGTTCTTATGAGCAGATGTATCGGCCATTTCAGCAGTATATAACAGCCGCAAGGGTCGATCCATCAGGTTAAGCTACGCTTGCCGGGGTTGATCCGTGGATGGGTAACCATCTTTACATACCAAGACTCCTCCGTGCCTCGGAAAGCACGTTAAGCCGTAGGTCCCGGCTGTCATTCGTGGATCTTTGACAGTAGTTACGGGTCGTCAAAAGGGCGAAAGTCTTACCAAAGGGTATCTATCGTATTACTTAGAAACTGGGTTGTGGAGGTCAGATAGGCAGTCGCTCCATGTAAAATACTGGAACTCAGCTGCATCCAGTTAGACTGGAAGCTGACCCCAACAAAGTTGGGAAAAGGCTAGGCAGGTAACGATATTAAAAAAACATACGAAAGAAGGAAAACTGTTTAAAAAAATATGGCAACAAAAATCGACGCACAAATTAACACTCACAACAAAATTTTGTTTCAAAATGAACAAAAAGTTATTGAAAAACCGAAGATTTTAATCTGTTCTGGGGAAAACATTAATTGAACTAAATTATTTTTTTAGTTTTCTCTACACCGTCCCTTATAAGCAAGTAATTTCGATCGTACCTACCTAAAACACAAATCGCTGTCCCCGGTGAATAAAATGGTAATGTGCTACTACGATAGTTTTAAGGTTATTGCAAATTCGATATTTAGAGGTCCGATTACACTCTGTCAATTTTTTTCATTCATTTCCTACGGTTACTTCAGAAGTTACGAGATTTTAAGGTGTATTGTAATGAAAGTAAAAAATCACTTTTCTTTTGATATTTGAACAATTCCGCTATGTATATTACTTAGTTAATAAGATTTTCACAAAAAACAGTTTTTATTTTTCCTGTAACATTTGGTTTTTACGATTACTATTTTATTCGCCGGAGACAGCGAAATTATGATCAAAAAGTGTCCCTTAATTATGTTAGAACCGAAAGTTTAATTATTTCAATGAAATGTCACAGGCAGCATTAAATGCTCTGTGCGCTAACAAGGTGCAGACGATTCCGTCAGTTCGTTCAAATTTAATCAGCCCCCAGCGATTATGTAAATGGCGTCGCAAATGAACGGATTTACCCTCATTCAAATTAGGCTTACAGCCTACTGCCACCTGGAAAACTGCTTATTTAATATATAAACAACGCTTCCTGGATCTGATGTTAATTCTTAAGAATACACTCTGATGAAGAAAGCTTTGTTTTAATAAATTAACGATTAGGTACTTTCTAATCTATATATAGACTATAAAATAAAAGATTTACGACCCAAATCTTTTTCGTTGAATTTCTTTACTTATAATGCGAGCCTGTAAATACTGCACTGTAAGATTACCTCTTCATATCAGGGACTTGAAAACGAAATTAATTTAGTTCCGTTACACAAAATGTTATTTATTAACGCTCCAAATTTTGTAACGATACTAAAACCTAAAAATGTTAATAACGTTACCTACAAAAAAAAAACGTTATAGAATATCATTTTTGTAGAACAACATTTTAAGTAACGTTATAGGTATCAGTAACATTATGCTTATATCCGCTTGTAATAACTTTACAGATTCATTTGTATAACGTTATTCTTAAGAACTTTTCCCGCTGACCACAGCTCCGTCGTCGTCCACCACCACCACCATCACCGGCCACCCCTGTTACGGCGGCGGCCGCGGCGCCCGGCTGGTGGTAAGCCACCGCCGTATTCAAACTTAAGTTCGTACGAGAGTGCCCATTTGTTCTGAATTAATAGTTGTGGTTACCTACCTACTTTTATATTCATGTGATAGTGTCATATTCACAATTTTTTTGGCAATGTTGCGTATCGAAATTAATAACGTTATTATTTCGTTATACCGATATATTAATAACGATATATTTTTAATAATGTTATAAAACAGTTTAAGATTTCGTTCCGTTTGTTAGTATCGTTATAGCCAAGGAATTAATTTTGTTGCGATCCTGGTGGAACGGTACAAATTAATTTATCGTTACCGGAACTTCGCGTAACGTTAGTTAGTTTGAGTAACGTTTCAAGTCCCTGCTTCATATAGAGTAGGAATTTGCTATGATCATTATACATAAGCATAATGATCAGAGAGATAAACCCACCTTTTTTTTTTTTTTTTTGGTTGGGAAATTATCAAATAACTTGTCCCGCTCTGGGTGGAGCGGGAGGGCGTGTCAGACTCTTACTAACTAAAACCCACCCGTGTTCCTTCAGTTGCCATGTTGCCGGGGGGCCATGATATCCCTATCGGCCCATATTCGCAGCCCCGGCAGGCATTGGCCCTAGCGGACCCGTCAGTTCTGTTGACATCTCTTTGAGGCGCGCGTGGAACACAACGCGCCGTCGACCCGGGCTTGGTCCTTATCGGACGGCGAGCTACCCATTGCTCACCGTCCGCAAGCCCGCGCCTACGGTGGTCGGAAATCTTCCTGTGATTCCCGACGCCCAGGGCGTCTCCTCCTGCGGCGGTTAGGGGCGCGAGGGCGCGAAATTTGCCTCTCCCTCACGCGTTCCGCCTCCTCCTTCGCGAGCATTACTGCTTCGCAGAAGGAGGTGACGGCCTCCTATTTCCTCTCGCTCCGTAGCATGACCCGAATCAGGGCCGGTCGCGAGAGATCACCGCCGCCGATCGCCTCCACGAGGACACGGCGATGCCCTGCCCAAGCCGGGTAGACCTCCACGGTATGCTCCACCGTGTCCTCCGGGCGATCCACACTGTGACGACACCCGGGCGTTTCCTCCCGCTTTATCCTGAACAGGTACCTCCCGAAGCAGCCGTGTCCGGTGAGGACCTGCGTCAGGCGGAAGGTGAGGACGCCGTGGCGCCTCTCTGGCCACTCCTCAAAGAGGGGTCTTATCGTGCGACAATCGCACTCTCCATTCCGCCATGAGATCCCGCCGGAGCTCTGTCCGCTGTGCCGCAATTTCTTGCGGCATCGGAGTTAAGCCCCGGCGCTTCGCCTCCTCGCGCCACTCCCAAATGTGCGCGAGGATCTGTGCCTCCAGATCCCATGGCGGTACTCCGGCAAGGAATCCTGGTGGAACGGTACAAATTATATTATCGTTACCGGAACTTCGCGTAACGTTAGTTAGTTTGAGTAACGTTTCAAGTCCCTGCTTCATATAGAGTAGGAATTAGCTCTGATCATTATACATAAGTATAATGATCAGAGAGATAAACCTACCTGAGTTTTCATTAAAACTGCCACTGCAAAGACAAGCGTCAGAGTGGATCGCGAAATTAAAATTTTCTTACGTTTTTTGCAATATGCAGTTCAGTATCGGGTTGTATGTTGATTTAAATATGGTTCGCAGCCGTATCAAATATTTATTTATAGAATTATAATCATAAAAATCATCAATACCACTCTCTAAGTTCATATAACCCTGTTGAATGAGATGACCATATTTCATGAAATCATAACAGGCCAATTTTAAGGAGTTGTATTGCTGTTTCTAATGATTATAATTCTATAAACCCATATTTTTTAAGGTTTCTAATCATATTTTAATCAACATAAAACCTGACACTGACCTGCAAATTGCAAAAAACGTAAAAAAAATTGAATTTTGCGGGCTACCTTAGCGCATTCCCCTTAAAAAGCCCTGACATATTTATACAATGTGTCCGGACATGGACTAGCGATATTCTAAATACTTAAATATAAACTATTTAAAAGTACAATTACACTCTAAGTTTGAGAGTTTGAGAAAAAAATCATACCTCTCAAAGTTTTAGTCATACTGAGATAAAAATAGGCTTATTCGAAAGGCAATAATATTGTCTACCCTCGGCATTACAAAACAATGTATTCACTATTCCAAAACTTTTGAAAAAAAATGTGAAACTCAAAAAAAACTTCAAAAAATTATGCATTTCAAACCAATAATTTGTTAATTACCACAAAAATGAGGAAGTGTATTGGACCCAAGCTTAGAGTATAATTGTACTTTAAAATAGTTTATATTTAAGTATTTAGAATATCGCTAGTCCATGTTCGGACACACTATATATATATTTTTTTTTTTTTTTTAATAGAGTATACATGCTGAGATGGTTTGGGCATGTTGAGAGGATGAATGAAAGACGACTAACAAAAGGTATTTACAAGGCAGATGTAAAGGGAAAGGCCGGGCGGGGACGCCCTAGGAGGACATTATACTGACCTTATTGGTGATGTTCTTCAGAAAGGCCAGGTGCGTAGTACTCGCAACCGGCGTGCGTGTATGACCAGATGTATGAACGTAAACGAGGCAAAAGGAGTATGTAAGGATCGTAGCAGGTGGCGTTCTGTAGTTTCTGCCTACCCACATGGGAAGAAGGCGTGAGTTTATGTATGTATGTATATTTATATTTATTAGGTGGCCAAAATAAAGCAGGAGTCCCACCTAATGGTAAAAGGACACCACCGCCCTTGCTTCCTAACACTAGTTGTTATGACAGGTATACCATACCAGAGACAAAAGCTGAATGTTTCGTGTGCTACCGACACCCTTCAAATAGGAACACAGCCACGTTGTTGGCAACAGAAACGCCATGACAAAAGTTACGAAATTGGTTTTATTTTAGAGTCCGTGTAAGTGTTCAAGACTAGTTAAATTAGTTTACAAGTCCCTCGTCACTGGCTTGCGGTCACCGCATTGGATCTCAGACCCCACATTTCGTAAAGTGGGGTCTTTCTACGTCTTACGAAGGGGTCAAGAATAATTGCAATCCTTAGAGAGCCAATGTCTGTGGTCACTGAGGCAGCAGATATTAATTAGGACAGAGCTCTTCTACGTATTTTGGAATCGTTTGTATGTAAAGTAAGTAGGTATGTTTGTGTTTGATGGTAGTTAGTTAATGTTTGTTACCCGTTGACTGTCTATCTTCCAAGTTTTCTTCTCATATTCATACTGTGTATGTATCTAAAGTGCCTGCTACACGGCTGCCAACCGCGTCCCCGACAGGGGTGACCTTGGTTGGCGACAAGCAGAGCTATTTGAAATTTGGTCGTAAACCACCATCTACACGGTTGTAAACCACCAAGGTCACCTCTGTCGGGACGCAGTTGGCGATCGTGTAGCAGGCACTTCACTTTCTCAGTTTTTAAGTAATGCAACCTGCTGCAAAACAATTAAAGGTTAAGTATTCAAAAAATTGGATAAATAAATCCAAAGCTCTGAGTGAACTATGGATTTATTTATCAGATTTTTTAATGGAGCTTAAAGAAAAGACAATGATTTATAAAATGTATGATGGTTTTATTTATTTTAAACAATAATAAACTTATAGACACATAATATACTGGAGGACGAAGAGCAAATTATTATATTAGTGTCACATTGAGCTTTCACTTACAAATAAGTACCTATTGGTTGAATTAATAATTAAGCATTTTAGTTCCTGCGTATAAAACAAACTCATTTTAATTTATACAGGATGCTGATTTAATTCGCTATTCGTAATACTTAATAATAAAAAAAGTCCGATATCAAACAAAACTCTATGACGACGGACACTTTCCATCTAGAGTTTTTTTTACTAATTATTTTATTACGTCATAATGTAGAAAATAGTTCGGTATGCCGGACGTGTAGAAGTATCCCCTTAACAGATACTGGTGATTAAATGAATAATATAACCTGTTTAATATAAAATGAGTTTGTTTCTAACGAAAAGTCGGAAACACTAATAAACCCGTATTTTGCTCTCTCTCCTTCATCATTCCTATGAGTCTAGTACAAAAATAATTACGATATCTTTCGAGATTACATAGTCTCTCAAACATTATGCCCAAACGTAGTAGTCAATTAATTTATTTTTGTGTGCCGATGTTTATTACTTACGTTAATTTTTATGCTTTTTTTTGTCATTAAGAAAAGTATCTATGGCTTATTTGTGATGAGTACACAATCGTAACCATCGAATTTTATTTTTTTAATAAAATTAATAAATTTAAATACTTTTGGTAGCAAATCCGTCTTAGATTCTAATTATGATTTAATAGCAAAACTAAAACGATCAATAATACGAAGTTTTTCCGCAAAATCTCCCCAAAGCCTTACATTTCTGGCACAATTCCTGAGGATGACTCTTCAACGGGTCACTCTTGTCCAAGCCGTCTGGTTTGATAAGGGGCCTCTGAAAAACGTAAATATTATGAAACTTTTCAGCTTCTAAAATCCGAGTTCAGGGATCTTTAGTCAAAATGTTTGTATTGCTATCTACTTCTATTGAAGAAATGCATAATAAAAAAATTGCTTGCAGGCAATGCATTAAACAATTTACTTTGCCTTAAATATCATTTCTATTCTTCAAAAACAAACCAAACGTTTCTAATATACCAAGAAGGAAAGAAAAAAAACATTTAGAGATTTAAGAAAAATCTTACAAAGCAGTATTATCTACTTATTTACTTGTTCTCTCCTGTTTATTTATTTGTAATTCATGTGCTACACAAGGTAGACTTAATTCCACAAGGCATTTTCTGTCAGTCAAATTTAGGATATGGTATACAACATCAGTTATTGATTTAACTGGAAACCTCTTAAGGGGTATTCATCACTGTGAAAATTTATTTATGTATTTATTTTTTACTGTGAGACCAAGCCTGAAATCGAGAAAAAATATGATTTTTTTGTTTCTTATTTTGTCGAGATAGTGCACATAAATTAATGTATATTTAGAGTGGGAATTTACTGCTTGATTTTCGATGTCATATGCCCGATGGCTTATTCCCCGAAGTCATCAGAAAGCCCATTCACATTAAAGTCGCAATCTGTCAGACTTGTCAAAAATGTTGGTAAATTGATTGTATTCTTGACAGATTGGGAATGAGATGCGAATGCGAACGTTCTTAAAAATACGGGAATTGCCCCTCAGATCGAACGTCCGAATTGCCGAAATTCCATAGCATGGCTTTTCGACGAAACAGACGCTCGATTTAATGGCTATTCGAAATTATGGTATATCGATGCCATGTAATTTCGGCAATTCGAACGTTCGATCTGATGACTTCGGGGAATTCAAGCAGTAAATTCATAAAGTGGAGCTGTTTTTAGAATTGATAGGGTTGTTCAACATAGAGCTGCAATAAACACACATACCTGTTTATGAGGCATGACATTGATCTTGCAGGAGGTGCACTCTTGGCCGTAGTTGGCCCAGGAGTTAGCACTCATCCAGCTTCGGTTGCATTGTGAGCATTTGTACTCGCCGAAGCACCGGCCCTTGCCTTTGTATGGAGTCTGAAACCAAGAAACATGTTTTAGTAATTTAGTATTAATTAGCGTATTGTATTGTGAAGTAAGTATACCCAATTAGAATTAAATGGATTGCTGCTTGACTTATAAAACTAGTGACTTTTATGTGGATTTAGCTTCAATGCTTTTTCTCTTGCTGGTGTGACATTCATAGTTTTTTTGTGTGCCTATGTATATTCTATTATTAATAAATAGTTTAATTTTATTATTATACCCTAGGTACTTACTGGATTTTATTTCAACACTTATTATTCGAGGAGTTTACTACAGTTCTTTGTTAAAGGCTTGTGCAGACCAGCGCGACACGCGACGCGACACAAAGGCACCGCTCGTCGCGTGACGAGCGGTGCCTTTGTGTCGCGTTGCGTGTCGCGCCTGTTTGAAAGAGCCTTATATGAATCTTTAACCACGATTTGGGCTGTTTTGCATAAGTACCCGAAGTCGAATATAGAAGAATGTCCGAAATGTCCTATGTAAGTCGGTATATTTCAGTATTTTGGTGAGGTGCCTCGGTATTTTCGTAAAATTTAATCTGGTCACACTGGTGTCAAGCCGAGCGTTGAGAATCCAACGCTCTGGGAGGACACACTGTCGTTCCCAGCGCGTAAACTCTTCAAAATTAGTGATACGAAAAACCACAACAAAGAAGTAGCAAAAATCTGTGCCTACTCACCGACATTTTGTAGAAAAAGAGAAACACAAAGATGCACCAAATTGAGAATTTTGAATTCTAGTAAACAGGAGTTTCTTATAATGTTATCACTTGGACTACTGTGAACCCACTGATGCATTCTCGAAACAAAATGCTGCTTTATAATATCCACTATCGTAGGGACGTGATATGAAATGAAGTGACAAATACTCTAATCACTGTTCTTTTTAATAAATCACTTGGTCATTAGTAATTGAATTGGTATCGCAGTATTAGCTACCTATGTACATAGATTCTGAGGGACAATAACAGTAGGTAGGTACGTGGAGTAACGTTTCTTGTTGTTTTTACTTATTTTAGCGCACTTTTTGTCAGAAGACTATTTTAATCAATCGGCCTAGCCTTTTACCAACTATATTGGGGTCAGCTTCCAATCCAACCGAATACAGCTGAATACCAGTATTTTACATGGATCGACGGCCTATCTGACCTCCACAACCCAGTTATTGGGTAACACAATACCTCATGGTAAGACTGGTTGTCAGACATTAGGGCTTCTGAAGACCCGTAACGATTGTCAAATATCCAAGAATGACAGCCAGGACCAACGGCTTAACGTACTTTCCGAGGCACAGAGGGGTCTCGGTGTGTTAAAATGGTCAATCATCCACGGACTGACGGACGGCGGCAAACGTAGCTTAACCTGATCGATTGACCCATGTTACTATTGCTTAGCCACGAGCCCCTCTGTCCGCTAGAAGACTATTGAAACTACATAATGAATTATCTAGTTAAAACAAAACTTTCAAAAATACGGTGATGATCTTGTGATACGAAAGCTCTTGGACCTCATCCCCCAATATGCCAATTAGTAGTCCCTATTTTTTCTTTATCCAGCACTGGGTTGAATTGAATGGATTCTGATCACGGGCATGTAAAATGCAACATTCAAGTAAGATCCATGGCATATTTTTTCTAAGTAATTTTGAATATTGTTTGGCAGGCAGTAACAGGTATTTTGTAGTACAGTATTGTCATCGGAATATCATTGTAACAGTTCTTTAGTAACTGTTATCATTAGTGTTCGATGGATGCACTCGCATACAAATTGCGGGGAATTACCGAATCGCTTACTTCGGTCACGTCCCACGATCTCGTTTTTTATTCTTGTGCTACGATATGGCTGCGAGTAGTTATATAATATTTTGGCCCAATATGAAGTTTTATATTACTAGGTTTTGCCCGCGGCTTCGCCCGCGTGGATGTCGGAATATATCCCACGGGAACGTACTACCGAGATTTCATACCTAATAAGTCTAATAACAGAGGAAAAGGCCATTGACTCCTACCGCTGCGCCCGCGTTGCTACGCGTAATTTTAAAACTGTGATATCTTTTAAACTATTCATTTAAATGATATGATATATGATAGGGCATATTTTAATCTAAATTAAATGCCCAATTTAAATAACATATTTTTTTGGATAAGGATTAATACCTACTATACCGGTCAAAAAAGCTTCGGAAATAACAATTACAGTTTTATCAAATTCTGAAAGATAAAAATGGTTATTGTTTGTCATCCTTAGAAGATAGACATATGCCACCGCGGACTTTTTTGTTGAACTTTTTTAGATGAACAATACCGTAGAACATAAATTTGATGTATCTTTACGCGCACGCCAGTAAAGCTCCCAGTCGGCATGATTTTTTCCGACTTCTTCAACAATAATCGTCATATTTCAGCCAATGAACACAAAACCTTAATGAATTTATACACTAAAACCTTCCGCATGAATCACTCCATCCGTTGGTGAAAACCGTTTGAAAATCCGTTTGGTAGTTTTTGAGTTTATCGCGTTCAGACAGACAAATCTTGTGCAGACCAGCGCGACATGCGACGCGACACAAAGGCACTGCTCGTCGCGCGACGAGCGGTGCATTTGTGTCGCGTCGCGTGTCGCGCTGGTCTGCACAAGCCTACAGACAGACAGACAGACGCGGCGGGGGACTTTGTTTTATAATATGTGAGGATGCCTACCTACTACTTTTTATGGCGTTTCTAATTTTAGCTTAGCTGCTTATTCTTTTTAACATTGCCTGATCTTTAACATCTTTTCCAGTTCTTAATTCGCTTTGCGTACTTACTTTAAAGTCAAACACACACAACTTCATATTTTCTTAAACTTCCATAGTAAAGGATATCCGAAAGAATCGAGTATCAATGTCAATGTGACGATATTTCGATACAAATGCTCGAGTAAATTGAATATAGTAGCCATAGACGAAGTCATATCGCTTGCATCCGAGCAAGCTGGCTATAAAACTGAAAATAAAAACACTTGGCTGTCTCCACGGATTTCAGTGATATTGAAAGCTTAGACGTACTTGCAATTTATGTTAAGATGTCGTTGAAATACAAGTTATACGACTCAAATGCTTGAAGCAACAAAACTGAGAATGGGCAGCACAATGTGCGCAAACAATGCAACCGTTTTAGCTTGGTAGCTATACTGCTGAAAAAAAAAATATTGACGTAGAAATATTTAGTAACCTATTCCGCTTAACAAGAAGAACTCCCCGCTCGCTCTGCGTCTGGCGTTCGGCGTGGCAACACGTCGTGTTCAGGTTCGCGACAAGTCAATCGTCATCCTGAGGATGCCTCGTTGAGAGGTGAAACACGTGTCGATTTCTCACAGGGTTATTTATGACTCTTTAGTCATAGTTATGTGGAACAGGTTACTAAATATATCTATATCTACGTCTACTGTATTTTATAATGGATTTCTGCAAGGTCACGTCTAAATCAATTAACTAATTATATTGCTGCAATTAAACAATCATAAGAAAATATAGATAAGGACTGCCGTTATCACCAGTAGTGATTGTATGCTGCCATTATCAGTGTTAAATAAAATACTGGCTCGTTGGTCTAGTGGTCTCAAGTACTGCTGAGCATGAGCACCTGGGTACGATTCTCGGGTGGGGCAGTGTTATTGGGTTTTCCATCTGATCTGGATGCCCGGTAACAATGGCAATAGGGTCGCCTCCCGTTACATAAAATGGCACTTAAATATAACTGGCAAAATGTGGGTGTACTATACGTGCACCTCTGCTTAACCCCTCGGGGAATACAGGCGTGATATATTATGTAAGTAAATAAAATAGAACCCGCTGGGCTAATCTTACTTAACAAACGTCCTTCCTTAAATTCCTGCTAACTTTTTACTGTGCATAAGTACTTACAAAATATATAATTGTATTTTTTTTAAATATGTAAATGTTTGTATGTGGATGAGTGTGTGGGGGTGTGTGCATGTGGTTATATGTATGCGTGTGTGTGTTGTATTGTAATGTATTATAATTATGTTGTATCTATATGTAGGTACTTTACTGTGTGTACATGAATAATAAAATAAATAACTAAATAATATAAATTAAAAAAAAATTGTATTTACAAAAAATAAATGCATTAAAAAAATAACAAGCATCATTAAAAGAACTTAGTTTTAAGAACTCAACATTCACTAGGTAGTACTCGTCATATTAAGTTCCAAATTGCATTGCAGTTGGCACCTTTACGGGCTGCACGAATAGTGCCAATTACTCTGAACAGTAAGCCACAGAGTGACATGGCAGTACGCCAACTAACTAACTGCCTAATCCCTGCGCTGTGCCTTCCAACCCTTTCATATTAAAGTTAAATACCCTGACGCCTTTCGACATGCGGCGTTGGTATAAAGGCTTAGTACCTTATGCCAGTGTCAGTACCGACACTACCTACCTACCACTAATTAGGGCTGCCATCAGTCCAGGTTTCCTCGGATTTGTCCTAGTTTGGAAGGCATCCGGGAAGCATCCGGGCGGGGTTTTTAAATAGTGTAGGTACTATTTGTCAGGGGAAATACAAAAGAACGCTCGTCAAAAAGACAAGCGTTCATCCTCCATCCTAACATCCGCTGGCAGTCATAAATTAAACATAAATAAACAAAAATATACTAAATGACGTATAGGGAAGTATTTAACCCTCAATCATCGCTTATTCGAGGCAAAGGTGGGAGATTCTTGACGTAATTTTGGTCTTAAGTGTGAGTAAACAGACCGGGAGTGAGCGCCATGGTAATTAGACGAGGCAAGGCATGAGGCGCGAGGCGGCCTCTTGAATCCTTAATCGGTGCAACCTGACCATCCCTTAGACACATAAGAGATAGGGACAGAAGGTTAGGTCCTTGGTTACGATGAGCGAAAACGCACACACACATAGACATACTTCACGTACAGCGAGTGCAAGCGCCCTCGCGATTGGCATTTGTTTGAGATCGCTGTACGCTACGCGTCTAATCTACGTTCGCAATTTATTTGCCAAACATGTAAACAAACACGACTTTTTGGAAAAAACAACTGTAATGCCTACAAATAAGGTTAAGTTTGCGCTACGACTTCATATTTTAATGACTTTTTCAACATCACTAGTCAGTCTAAAATCAACTTTATTTACACACACAAAGTTGATGTTTGTTTAAGTGGAAATAACATCAATTGGAAATAAGGTTATAAAAAGACTTTACAGGGTCAAATTAAATTAGGTAGCGAAACTCCGCAGACGTGATGGGTATCGAATTATCGATATCTAAACACAACAAAATAGAAATAAAAAAGATTTGATGGCTTTTTTTGGTGTCAACGATCGCTATTAGTGTTTTTACTTGAAGTGTGAGTTGATAAAATCTGTTTTATTGTGTTGAGATACACAAAAAAAACCGGCCAAGTGCGTGTCGGACCACGCACAATGAAGGTTTCCGTAGTTGAGATGAATTTATCTCAATAACAAACTTAACATTGTAGTTGAAAAACAAGTTTGTACGCACAATATTGAGAGATGGTAAATCTCTCAATATGTTATTTTAACCCCATAGACTTCTTATAGGTTTTTCTGTAATCTATGAGGAAAGAACCATTCTCTGTATTCATTTCAAAATAAGAGGGACTTTCGGAGATAAGAGGGTTATTTCCGAAACTACTGTTTCGGAAATAACCCTCTTATCTCCGAAACTACTGAGCCTAATATTTTGGTCAATTCTAGAATGATCAATTTTCTTAAATATCTTTAAAAGTGTTTATTTTAAAATTATATAAAAATATAATTGAGATTCTCGCAAGAAACCCTTTCATTTGATATGTCACACGGTACAGTTAGCAAAAGTTTTTTTTTCTTATTTGCCCCCAAAAGTGACCCCCATATTCAAAATTTATTTATTTACGTTACACCTTCGTATTTGGGTCACAGAAATACATATGCGTATCAAAGGAGATGGAAAATGTTGGGCCTAAGTGTAATAAGTTGAGATATGATCTAAAAATTAGTCTTATTTTTAACCGACTTCCAAAAAGGAGGAGGTTATATGTTCGTCGCGTATGTTTGTTTGTTTTTTTTTTTTTTTTTTTATGTATGTCCACCGATTTCTCCGTCATTTGAGGACCGATTTTGAAAATTCTTTTTTTGTTTGAAAGGGTATGCTCCCAAATTGGTCCCATATAAATTTTATTAACTTTGCTTAGGTAGTTTTTGAGTTAGCTCCAAAATACGTATTTTTTCCCACTTAGTATGTAGATGAAATGATAAGTTCCTGTCACTGGTAGCAGGTAGTGGTATTCGAATATGTGTGGGGTAGGTACCACAACTAAAAAGTGAAAAATAAAAACTTTTTACAAAAAAAAAACAACCGACTTCCAAAAAAAACACTACAAAGTGAAAAATAACTTTAATTTCGGAAGTCGGTGGCAAAAAACGAAAACACAAAACCCAAGACACCGACTTCCGAAATTAAAGTTATTTTTCACTTTGTAGTGTTTTTTTTGGAAGTCGGTTGTTTTTTTTTTGTAAAAAGTTTTTTTATCCTTGAATATCAAAAATCAGCTCAATTCTTTGTCTGGAAGCGGAGAAATATGATAAAGATAGTTTTCGTGAGATCATCGATTATAGTAATCGATTACACAACTACAAAAAGAAAACCTACCCACTAGGTAGCACTAGGTAATATAGTTAACTCAAAGTAATTAAATGCACTATATACTTTTATACAATATAGTGCATTTAATTTAAATAAAACATCGTTAATTACTGAAAAACCAAAATAATGATTATCAATTTCATATCGATTAAAATCAGTTTTATTTTTTTATCTATGTCACTGGCAGTACATATTCTGCACTGGCAGACTGACATTAACAATTTGACACTAGACATTAGTGGTGGGTCATTCTCGAATTTTTGGCGACCGAAACCGTTTTCCCGACGACGAAAACGGTTAAAGGACGAAACTTATCCAACATGGAATAGAATTGTGTTTTCGTCGAGCGCAGTTTCTTAAAACTATCAACAATTTGAAAGTTATGAAATGGTTTTTTCGCATCACGAACACAGCATTGACAACTGGTAATACATTACTGACTGTATTTCATTTAAAAGAGTTCACTTTTTAAGAGTTCACTTTTTATTGGAAGGACTGTTTTACGAGTGTGATAGATAGTTGAATCATTGTACCTGACTGTATTTTCTTAGATGTAAAAATCGCACCAAGTAATTCGAAGACTAGTTTGTGCAATGAAGACTGTTTGAAGTTGAAGTTGAACTCAGGACGTAAAACGGTTTCATAATCACAAAACCGTCTTTCTAAACGGTTCGTTGTCGCAACGCCCATCCCTACTAGAACTAGACAGCTGTCACTTATTTCGTGTTTTCGGATACCTATGTTTTGAGTGCTTTCCCAATTATTTTTCATTTTCAACGATCACTGCTTTGATTTTTACGGATTTTGACTCTGCCTACCTTGTACGACCCTTGCTTTCACACTGGACACTGAAGATCGCTCACACGATTGACTTGGAATTGTTATAATTCCGCTGCTTTGTGGATAGGATATTGTTGAAACTATGGATCGCTATGTGAATTGTGGAATAGCAACTAGTCACTGCAATACACTAATGTACTATATATATAATAAATCTATAAATTCACACCATTTACATCTCGTTACTATTCAAGCCCAAGAGTGTATGTAATCGTTTCAGTCTCCTTTCTACTTTCGGTCCATTAGATTCGGAGCAAATTGGCTGTGACAGACGGATAGACAGACAGACAGACACACGAGTGATTCTATCGATATCGATGTCTGCGGAGTTTTGCTAGCTAATTTTATTTGACCCTGTATAAGTGTGCGTGCGTCGCTTTTCGCTCGTTGTATGAAGCTGACCTTCTGAGCCTATCTACTCTGTGGTCAGTACCTCAGAGATGTCGCTTTTTGTCATGAAACTGAGAACGTCAACTGTTGCTAATTAGTAACTAACATTTGCGTTACTTTTGCAAGTTAATTAAACACTTGTTTGCAAGCAATATGAGGGAAGCGTTTGAGATTTTGATGATTCTTTTTTTATTTGAAAGCTGGTGCTTCCCGTGTGGTCCCATATAAATTTTATTAACTTTGCTTGGATGGTTTTTGAGTTGGGTTCAATAATACGTATTTTTTTCCCACTTAGTATATATATGATATCTTAAGTTCCTGTCACTGTTATTTACATAGCAGGTAGTGGTATTGGAATTTGTGTAGGGTAGGTACCACAACTAAAAATGGAAAAATAAAACTTTTAAAATACACCGTCTTCCAAAAAAAAACACTACAAAGCGAAAAATAACTATAATTTCGGTAGTCGGTGTCTTTGGTTTTGAATTTTCGTTTTTTGCCACCGACTTCCGAAATTAAACTTATTTTTCGCTTTGTAGAGTTCTTTGGAAGCCGGTTGATTTTTTTGTAAAAAGTTTTTAATAAATCACGTTTTCTAAATTCAAATCAGAAGAATATAAATCGATTTTTAAAGGATTAATTATTCTATCCTATACTATCAAACGAGCAATATTTGTATATATATATTTAAGTATATATATTTGTCCTAGTATACTATTTGTACTGACGTTCTCGAAATCGGCACTAAAGATTTCGATGAAAGTTGCAATATAATAATGGTTTACGGGGGCGAAAAATCTATCGATCTAGCTAAGTCTCATATCTGGGAAAATTATTTTTCTCCGTATTTTCTCCCGATCAGAGCTCGGTCGCCCAAAGTTTAAAACAAGATACCTATTGAAAAATAACATGGCAGCATGGAATTAGTAAGTACTTACGATCATGGCAGTATGGAATAAGTAGGTACATACATGGATTGGTATTAACTTTCCTAAACTATTAAATGAGCATTCTCTATTTTCACCAGAGCAGAGCTCGTTCGCAGGTATTGTAACTTAATTACGGTAATATCTTCACAAAAAACTAAAAAGTATATACCACAAACTAAAATATTCGATAGTCTATCTCTAAAGTCACACATTTCCTCTTGACGGTACCTCTCCACATAGTCTAACATTCCTGAAACCCACGGCGTGTTCGGGTGAATGTATTACCTATAATATTCACATAAATATATGTAAACACACCCAAACCGTATTCACGCGACTGGCTGTCCAATTCCATCAGAAGCAATCGGAGCATAGACCGAAGCCATTTTTAAATATTCCATGTGCGGTCAAGAGTAAAATCCACAAAGAAAATGTATTACACATCCTTTATTGCTTCTCTCCCTATTTTTCAGTGACCGTCGCGTGGGGTAACACAATTTTATGATACTTTTATCAATAAAACGAGTAGTGCACGTACCATAAATATTGTAAAATGGTCTGTTAATCAGAATGTCTCAAACGTAGTGGTCCAAAGGCAAATGGGGTAAAGTGGAGTTGGCCACCTATCATTTAAAAATTTTAATGAAAAAATTTAAAAAAAAAAGAAATTTTGCAATTTTTCTGATGTGTGAAGATTTAAAAAAATGTTCTACCGAGTAAGTTTCCCTAAAGTTTAATAATAAGTTAGAAAAACACAGTAAAATCACACATAATCTTGTACCTTCACTACACTATCAAGCCAGATTCACAGGCTCAAAAAATCCAAGGGAAAGTGTAATTTTTTTTGAAAATTAGCGAAATTTTCTGTACTGTTGAGAAAATCCCTAAGTACTTAAATTTTTTTAAATTATAGTTGGCCATCTCCGCTTTACCCCATTTGCCTTTGGACCACTACGTTTGAGACAACCTGTATAATATTTTCGATAACTGATGGGCTGTGTGTGAATCCTAAATTGTGATCGTAAATTACATCTGGTTATATTAAAATATTATATGCAATGACTTTGTTAACAGTCTCCATTGTGGCAGATGGTGGCATGATGGTTGTAGCGATATTTTTTGTTGGCAAGTAGGTGAAGTAGATACTTTGAAGCAGATTTTTAAGTGGCTAATTATCAGCAGACGTTTTGTGTTGGTGAGTAATTTGAAATGTTTGTTAGCGTTAGCCACCTATACGGATGATGCCTGGGTAAAAAAAAGAAATTATATTTAGTCCATCAGTCAGTTAATAAAAAAATATTAGACACGTATTTTTTGCTTTATCATATTTATAAAAATGACTTAGATAAAACGCATTGAAGTTGGGGAGTGGAGGCTCGCTACATCAGAACTAAGTATAAAATCTAGCAAGGCGTGACGTCATGCCACATTTTAACTCAATGTATCGCCATAATCTTTTGATTACGTAAAAAAAGAAAAAATACGTGTCCAATATTTTTTAATAATCTACAAAACGGACAGAACAATAATTGTTGTCATCATCCCTATTTCAGCAACGTCAAAACTTACAATCCGTTTGAATTATAAACTTCCACAAAATATTTACGTCTCAAACAGTTTGTAAACAATTGACACAAGGGTTCGTTATATTGTAATCTTGAATAAATACTCAATTATCGCCTTCACGGTGTTAATTAGAACCGGCTTTAAAAGGCTAAGTAGGGGTTCTAAGTATCCTCTCAATCAAATCGTGTCCTTTGAGAAACAACCCTTTTTCTTAGATGTCAGTTTCTTTTCGTGTCAATTGCAAGGGGTAAGGGGATCCTATAATTGAAATAAATATTTAGCTATTGAATTTTGTGTCGTAACGAAGCTTGCCGTCTCTCAATTAAGAAACGAAATCCTTCACAATTATGTACTTAACTAATAACTTATTTGTTTTATTTTAATGAAGCTGCTTTTTGTGCTTGTTTTGGCTTTCGTCATTTATTTATTTTACTGTTAATGATGACTGTTTGTACCTAATGAATATAAATGTCTTTAACATTTTGCAAGACACAATTAACGGTACTACCTAATAGAAGAATTGTTGTTATTAAGTCTATAAAAAAGGTGTTCCCTGAATCCTGATGGCTATGCGACGCGTAATAGTAAAAATACCAATACTTTAATCTTTTTCTTTTCGTGTGGTTAGTGACTAACCTGTAACCTAACTGCGTAACTTATTTTCGTAAAAAAATATGCCTAATTTGTTTCATTTAGACAGTTCAACAACATACCTTGCGTTATTTACGTTGTTGAGCAGATTTTTTTTTCCAACTTATGAAGCGATGGATTAGCAATCTGTTTCGAAACAGATTGTGATTGTATTTTATTACGTAATTAGGGTACTGGTCGAGTACTGGTGTGGTGTAACTTGAATAAAATACCTACTTGACTTTGGGGTTTTACTTTAAAAAAAACGTTTTTCTACCTAATCAAATATTCAAACACTGTTACATCCAATTGCAAGTAATTTCAACATCAACGACATCTACACACAAGAAAAATTCTATTTATTTCAACGTCGGCAATCGAATGCCACTAATGGGATGGTACAATTGAAACTGCTCGGTGGAAAATCGAGCAATAAGTATGCATCACATGGCCTGGCTGTGGCTGATGGCTGCAGAGATGTCTGGCCCCGAGTGCGCTCGTAGACTCAATACCATTAGTACTGCGCTTACATTGGGAGATAAAGGTACATGCATATGAACTTGGGCGTCCAAACGGTGATTGAAGAACCTTAATAAACTGTCTGAAGTTACCAGCATAGTTGGCTGGCTCAGTTGCTAAGATAGACTAGGTTTCTGCTGTTCGATTTCCGTTCAAAATTGCCTATATAAACTATTACAAGTAAAAGGACTTAGGACGATATTCATGGGGTGCTTGGACAGGAAACCTCCCCGCGTGCCTGGGGGCTGGAGTTCCCTTATGGATGCGTCCGAGGGGAAGGCCAGTCTCCGGGACGGTGCACCCTGGGGTACGGACATTGACTCCCCAGTTAGGGGTCTCGTTGTCCGTATGCCAATATCCTGTCGGAGGAACGCTCTAACGGGTACTCACTAGGGAGCACTCGTTGAGCAGCGTTAGAGGAGGAGCGGGCTCGGCGTACACTAACCCTGCCGTCGGGCGGACAGGAGGAAGTCTTTTCTCCTGTCACCGTTGGTCTCGTAGCCCCGAAGAGTGTCAAGGTCATGTCTCTGGCAAAAAAGGACGATATTCATGAACGTAAGGTGCAGTTAGAAAACAGATTCGATTTTAGGAGCAGCGTCGACTCTATTATTTTGATCCTGAGACTGCACGGCGTCATATTGAAATACGGAAACTTTAGTAACCATACATATTTGGCACTTCAGGTATATTTTGAGATTTATACAGACCAGGGAAGCATGACACAAAAGGGAGGAGGCATACAGGATAAGTTTTTATCCAGCGCGCAAACTTAAACACGTGAATTTACTCATCATTATGAACAACTTTTACTATGGGACCAAACCTGAAATCGCGAAAAAAAATCTGCTGTTCCCTACATTTTGACGAGTTATGCGAACATAAATGTAGAGAACAGCAGATTTTTTATTCTTCTCTACTGTCGAGCCATACTTCAATAGCTCATGTTGTGGTTACCTACTCCTAAGATAAGCCAGTGACCTGAATGAATGACGTCATTTAAGGAGACACTTTTAATGCAGCCTTTTACATCATCTGCCTAGACTTTTTCCCAACGAGGGTGGGGTCAGCTTCCAGTCTTACTGGATGCAACTGAATACCTGTATTTTTAATTGAGCAACTACCTAGACTACCTGGTCTATCTAACCTCCACAACCCAGTTACTGGTTAATATATTACCCCTTGGTAAGACCGGCTGTCAGACTTTCGAGCTTCTGGACTACCCGAAATGATTGTAAAAGATCTACCTACTAATGACAGCCGGAACCAACAGAGGGGTCAGACAGAGGGGTCTCCATCTGTAATGAATGGTCACCCATCCATCGACATACCTAGGCGAGTGCAATACCTTCGATCGACCCTTGTGGCTCTTATTATTAAGCCATGAGCCAAATACAGTTTTTTTACGAACTGCAATATTACCCCTCAATTTTTTTTTATTTTTTTTATTCAATTTTTTTTATTATTTACGCATACGTATTTACATTATTTAAAAACTATCAGATTTAAAATAATAATAATTTTTTTGATGCCCTATGATCATTTCCCCGCCCCCCCCCCCCCTCAAATTATAAAACATATTTTATAATCTGAGTAATATTACCCAAACAACTATCTGCGGTAGGCAACATGTGTCCACACCTTTAAGCCTCGTATCCACTAGGCAACAATAGGCCAGCTAGCGCGCAATATAACGCGCGGCTTGTTGTTTTTTTCCGTGCAACATGCAGTTGTTGAGCATCAAATGTTGTCGAGTGGAGACGTGACGCGCAGAAATATCCGTAACGTGGTGTAACAAACGAGTGCTCCAATTAATTGAACTGTACCAAAACTATGAATGTTATGGGATACTGCTGCTGCTACTTCTTTTTGGTGCATTTTTCGATCAAATTATCACCACCGCCGCTGAAATCATCACTAGTTCCTCTGGCGACATGTTGTTGACGACTGATCATGCGCAGACAGATAACGTTGCTAAACAAAAGTTCCGCGCTAACTTTCAACATGTTGTGCAACATGTCGCGCGCCACATATTGCTTAGTGGATACGAGGCTTAACTCTGTATGTTTTCATGCCATCCACACGTCGGGTCATACCAATATAAGTAAATAGATATTGAATGGGACTAACTCGGATTCCGTATAGACGATAATAAAGTTCTAAGAATGTCCTTGGAACGATATGCTTAGTATATAGCACTTGTTTCGATTGCTACTCTGAGTGGTTTTTGTATGTTTATTGATATTGAAGTGTTGTATTCTATGTTTAAATTGAAAAGTACTTATAGCTGTTCTACCCAGAGTTTTAAGGGGACTACAGGAGCTAAACGCAAGCTTTGTAACGTCTAAAAATATATGATCCACAGCAGTAATTAAACAAAATCAGAAAAAATATGATATTCTTCAGGATCTACGCTAGTTAGTTAGTGTTGAAAACATAATACAACTAATTTGGTACGATAGAAAAAAATCACGATAATTCCTCTAAAATTTACTTAAACAATTAAAAACCATATTATTAAACATGCATTCTGATTTTTTTGACACATTATTCTACAAGCCAGTTGTGTGAAATGTGGGTGTACCTGCTACAGGGACACCTCTGCCCAACCCTTCGGGGAAACAAGGCGTGATGTTATGTTGTTATGTTATGTATGTTGTATTCTACAAGCAAGTGTTTAAAATTTTTTTACCAATCAAAATATTTTTTATAAATAGAATTGCTTCTTATTTTTAACCGACTTCCAAAAGGAGGAGGTTTTCAATTCGACTGTTTTTTAAACATAGCAGGTAGTGCTATTCGAATTTGTGTGAGGTAGGTACCACAACTAAAAAGTGGAAAATAAAAACGTTTTCCATAAAAAACAACAATCGACTTCCAAAAAAAACACTACAAAGTGAAAAATAACTTTCGTTTCGGAAGTCGGTAGCAAAAAACGATAATTCAAAACCAAAGACACCGAATTCCGACATTAAAGTTATTTTTCACTATGGAGTGTTATTTTTGGAAGTTAGTTGTTTTTTTTTTTTTCTTTATTTGCAATAATTAATTAACAGCGTTGTGTCATCGCGCTTCTCATTATTTTCTATGCAGTCTGACAGTGATCGTGCTTTAGCTATTTTCAGCCTCTTAAGAAGGCTCAAAAGATCCTCAAAAGATTATATAGCATTATGTTTGTATTCTTTTAGAGTTTACCGCAAATTGTAAAAAAAATAAATTAGTGGTAAGTGACTTAACGTCTGACCACTGTGGTTTATTAGCTAGCTTCCCCATGCCATTACATAAAAAGCCGCTTAAAATTGAATGCAGGCCTTATACAGCTAGTCGTTGCAATAAGTTTAAAAATAATATAGCTCATAGAATTACACCATCTATAATAGAACATGAGAATCCTAATCAAATCTATGAAGCCCTTTTTGATGTTGTGCAAAAAGAGTACCAATCTACTTTCAAGACCAAAAATATTAACATTAATGGCACCTCCGTTGGCTTTAACCAATGGGCCACTCCAGGTATTTATAAAAGTAGAGCGAGACTATACGAGTTATATGGTTGGAAAAAATACAGGTTTGATACTCCTTTCCTAGAGTATGTCAAAAATTATTCAAAATTATTTAAAAAGGTTAGTGTTTTTGCTAAATCTAAATTTTTAAGCGATACAATTAAAAATTCCAATAATAAAGTAAAAACTACTTGGAAAATTATTAACAATGAAACGGGTAAGTCGGTTAAACAAGATAAACACCTCGAGATTATGGTCGACAATAAATTAGTTAATATAGCAGCCGACGTAGCCGAGGCATTTAATGAGTTTTTTGCCAACATACCTATAACTACGACTCGCTCCTTAAATTCGTCTCCTTCTAAAGCTGAAAACCTTTTGCATAGTAGTGTGCCTAAATGTAGTAGCTTATTTAGCTTCGAGCATGTAACACCTCGTGATGTAGTTAATGTTTTTAACACACTCAAGTTTAAAAACACTGGTGATTACTGGGGCATCTCCATTAAACTTTTAAGTAATATAATAGACATCGTAGCCCTATCTAGCTGTTACTTTTAATAAATGTGTTGATTTGGGAACTTTTCCTGACCTCATGAAGAGTAGTAAAGTCATACCATTATTTAAATCAGGTAATAAAAATGACGTTGGCAATTTCAGGCCTATTTCTATCTTACCAGCATTTAGCAAAATATTTGAAAAGTTAATACTCAAGCAGTTGCTAAGACATTTTAATTTAAATAGCCTCCTTCATAATGAACAATATGGCTTTACAAAAGGTCGTTCGACTACAGATGCGGGTGTTGCTCTGCTAAAACACATATTTAATGCATGGGAGAATTCGCAAAATGCTATTGGAATTTTCTGTGATCTCTCCAAAGCCTTTGATTGCGTGCACCATGATACGCTTTTGCGTAAACTACGTCATTACGGTGTGCAAAACGAAGCTCTAAACGTTATAAATTCTTATTTACATAATAGGTTCCAATGTGTAGATGTTAATGGTGTAAAATCTTCCGGGCTACCAGTTCAGTAAGGTGTACCTCAAGGCTCAATACTGGGTCCATTCTTGTTCTTAGTGTATATTAATGACTTACCATTCTATTTAAAGGGTATCTGTGAAGTTGTACTGTTTGCAGATGATACCTCTCTTATTTTTAAAGTAGACCGGAACAGACAAGATTTTGACGATGTAAACAGTGCACTCTCAATGGTTACGGATTGGTTTATGACAAATAACCTTGTTCTCAATGCCAAGAAAACGAGATGTGTAAAGTTCACCCTACCTAATGTTAGAAATCTAGGACCCAACATCGTCTTAGATAAAGAGGTGCTTGAAACTGTGAACTCAGCAGTTTTTCTGGGCATAACAGTAGATGCCAAACTTCAGTGGGGCCCACATATATCGAGCCTAGCGGGAAGGCTCAGTTCGGCCGCCTACGCTGTCAGGAAAGTAAGACAATACACTGACGTTGATACAGCTCGGTTAGTCTATTTTAGTTATTTTCATAGCGTTATGTCCTACGGTATTCTGCTGTGGGGCAAAGCTGCTGATATTCAAAATATATTTGTCCTTCAAAAACGAGCTGTTCGAGCAATTTACCAGCTAGGTGCCAGAGTTTCACTAAGAGATTTTTTCAAAGATATTGGTATTCTTACAGTGGCATCGCAATTCATCTTCGCCAACATTTTATATATTAGGCAAAATATACACTTATACAGTAAAAACAGTGATATACACAATGTTAACACTAGAAATAAAGACAAACTACGAGCTCCCTTTCACCGGCTTCATAAGGTTCGTAACTCATTTGTTGGGCTTGGTATAGACTTTTATAACAAGCTACCCTCTTCTTTGCTAGATTTGCCTTTTAATGCGTTTAAAACTAAAGTAAAATCTAACCTTTGTTCAAAGGCATACTATTGTATCAACGACTACATAAATGATAAGAATAGTTGGTCGCTGTGATTAACTCAAGACAATACTTATGTTCTTTCTCCAGAATTAGTTTACCTACGGACAGTTACATAATTGTTTATTTTATTTGAATTTATAAGTCAATTTTTATTTTTTTATAATTCAATTTATTTTATTTTATTGTTGACTTAATCTACTCATTACAATATTTTGTTATGAGTTGTATTGCAATTTGTGGTTAGCTAGCGACCTCGACAGTTGATCATTATATTTTTTTATTTTTTTTGCCTGAGCAACCGGCAGCAAGTTCGTCATGCTCCCTTAGATGTCACTGCTTGCGGTAGCGTCGGGGGTCGGGTTGCCTCCTTCCCTCAAATATGGCGAGGGGGGTAATGGCTGATCTTTGCGTTATGCTCGTGAACGGGTGCTGCTTGTGGTGACTGGTCGTCTTGCTGATCATGGTTTTGTTATTGTAACTAGTAATTAACTGTTTATTTATTTATTTTTTACCTCGATGGTTTATCATTTATAACTGCCAATTACAGCTTTATGTAAGCGGGCACGCCCTTTACGCCTGGAGGCTTTTATTTAGATATGTAGTTCTGTTTACGTTTAGTTTTTATTTCTGCTTGAGTATAGTTCTCGATGTTTTTGGTTGGTATATTGGCGTATGCTAGCTGACATATGGCCAATAATTTATCATTTAAATTATGTTTTGTGTTGCGTAATGTAAATTATTTTGCATACTATTGTATAGAATTATTTTTTTCTAACTTGAACAGACAGCTGTGCTGCTGGGGAGTTTGTTGCGCCACTTCTTCTTCCCAGCGAAAGGCACTAGGAAGTGGTGAAGGGTGGGCGTTTTTGGGGGACTGTCTTATGTAATTTTGACGTTCAAAAAGTGCTGATTCTCAGCCTAATTTGAATAAATGACTTTTGAATTTTGAATTTTTTTGAATTTTTGTAAAAAGGCTAGCCAAAAGGTTAGAATATTGCAGATAGTTACGGATTTAACCTTTTAAAAAATTATCATCACGCTATACCTTTATGGAACTAAGCAGTCAATCATAGCATATACAGGGTGGATTTTGAGATGGAGCAATAAGGTACCTTAACCGTTGTCGCTACAAGAAAACAGTCTTAGGAGACTGTCCTTAACTTTTTGAAAAATTTTGATCTGCATTCACAGATTTTGAAAAAAATTGTACAGTCAGCAAGAAAATGGCCAATTTTCACAAATCTTTTTTGATGCCGGTCTATCCTATTTCTTATTTATTACTAGAACCAAAAAACTATATTGGGCCAACTGAGGTTTGTTACTCCAAGACACGGCCTATGACTTTTTAACCCCAGATTGCAGAAAAAACTTAACTTTGCCGTTCATTATAGAACTATAAATTACCGATTTTCGGATTTTCCTCTTTACTTGACCTTACTTCTCGACAAACTTCATGCTGCTGGACCAACGGGAAGTACCAAATAGACTGGTTTATTTGCGAGTGTCAAAATATGCGGCACAAATGGCCGTATTTTTTATTTCGTTAACTTTTTTTTTGGTTGGGAAATTATCAAATAACTTCTCCCGCTCTGGGTGGAGCGGGAAGGCGTGTCAGACTCTTACTGACTAAAACCCACCCGTGTTCTTTCAGTTGCCTATATTGCCTGGGGCCACGGTAACCCTTTCGGACAATAACCGCAACCCGCAACCGGCAGGCATCGGCCCTATCGGACCCCGTCAGTTCCGCTGACATCTCTTTGAGGCGCGCGTGGAACACAACCCGCCGTCAACCCGGGCCTGGTCCTTATCGGACGGTGAGCTACCCATTGCTCACCGTCCGCAAGCCCGCGCCTACGGTGGCCGGAAATCGGCCTACGATTCCCGATGCCCAGGGTGTCTCCTTCTGGTACTATGCTATTATGATGCCTCCTCTTTCGTGAGCATTACTGCTTCGCAGAAGGAGGTGATGGCCTCCCATGCCGTCTCGCTCTCTACCATAGTCTGGACCAGGGCCGGACGCGAGAGATCACCACCGCCGATCGCCTCCACGAGGACACGGCTGCTCTGCCCAAGCCGGGCAGACTTAAACCGTATGCTGCGCCCGGGTGTCACCATTGTTTTCTCCCGCCTTATCCTGAACAGGAACCCGAAACAACCGTGTCCGGTGAGAACCTGCGTCAGGTGGAAGGTGAGGACGCCGTGGCGCCTCTCTACCACTCCTTAATGAGGGAACTTATCGCCACAGTTGTGGCGTGCCCATTATTGCGTTGACTTGGAAGTTTGATTTTCGTTACACTTCCAAGAGACCGTAGATCTAAGTTTTTAATATCTATTGATATAAATTGATGCCTCCACGCGTTCCTGAGAAAAGGGTCTTGACAGACAATGAAGTCATCCTTTAAGGGTTTTAATGTTTAAATTTTTAGATACGGAACCCTAAAACAGATTTAATATCAGCCTGTTACCTTTTCATGACGTAACGACTGAACGGATTTCTAGATGAAAGGCATAGGATAGGCCATGACCTGGGTTAGGACATAGGATACTCTGAATCCCGGTAGCACGTTCCAGTGGGATATTTTCCGACATCCACGCGGGCGAAGCCGCGGGCAAAAGCTAGTAATATTATAAACTCGAAAGTTTGTAAGGATGGATGGATGTTTGTTACTCTTTCACGCAAAAACTACTGAACGGATTTGGATGAAATTTGGCACACAGATAGTTTATAATCTAGATTAACACATACAATACTTTTTATCCCGATATTCCCATGGGACCGAGACTTGGGCGGGTGAAACCGCGGTGCGCTGCTAGCATGTTCATGCACCACAGTTGTGCTTATAATGTCTTATTCGCCACACTTGGCAGATGGTGATGGCAGTAGTATTCAGCTGAAAAGCACTGGCCATTTTCTTGAAGTAAAGAAAGAAAATACGTTTGTTTGCGGTAAACGTGACGCAAAGAAAAAACACAAACACAAAAAAGAACAAGTTGGGCAAATATATGCGTCACTTCCACGCAAAACGGCCATCGCTCAGCATTATGCTGCGACCCTATGCGAGACAGAGCCACAGCGCTGGTTTTCAGCGACAGCCAGCGTTGACGTTATGACGTCGACCGGTGCAGCATACAATGAGAATAAGGTGAGATTATCTCCTACAAGAAGGTAATCTCTTTGATACAGGCTCAGACCAAATAAAAAACCAAGACAGCGCTGTCAACAGTGACGTGAAGCCGGTTTCGTAAACATGCACTTAGTGAGGTGTAGTTTGATTGTAGTGTCATTTTAAATGGTTATAAATGTGTGCGTGTGAGCGTGTATGCAGAGAGCGGAGGTGTAGTTTTTGAATGCTACACTGTATTGTTCGCAGCGCTCTGTCTTGGTTTTTTTTTGGTCTGAGGAGTCGGTATCCTGAGCTTTGCTGAAAACTACAATAGTCCATACGAAGTCGTCCTTATAAGAAAATGGAAAACCATTGTTATTATTATTTCAGTTTTTATTTTCATTTCGTATCAAACAGCAATCCTAACAAAATTAAATTTCAGTGCACACACATACAACCAAACATATAAAGGCATGTTCACATCGCAGACAAAGAAAAATGAATGAGACAACGTAGGGACATAAGGCCGGTGGCACAAGTGCTGCGAATGGCCACTACGGCGTGTTTACGGTTATTTGAGTGGGCGTATACGTCCTAATTTATAACGTTAATACGGCGCATGAAAGCGACGTTCCATGCGGTATTGCACTTATGATCTGTAACGGTCATGTGACTTCGTTATGTGTTGTTATGAGTCGTGTGTTTGTGTCTGGAGTGTGTTGAGTGTCCTTAATGAAATGATGGAGGTTGTCACTGTATATTTACGTGCTGTGTAAAGATGGTTTTACACCGGGGACGCGAGGCGTGGATGGGATGGGCGAGAATTGAATATTGTATGGCAAAATTTCTATCCACGCTCTGCCCCATCTTTGGTGTAAAAGGTCTAGATGCACGAGGATGTGCGAAGCGAGAATTGAAATATTTGTTAGTACAATATTGAACTTTATAACTGTAAGAATAGAGTATTTATTTACTTTGTAAAACGGATATACTAATCTCGCACCGGGGCCATCGAGGACCCGCACGGTCTCTCGAGGTCTCAAGCGCTGACTCGCGATGTCCCGCGCTGGCAAGCGCTAGCACCCGCCGACTCGCGCCGACCATCGCGACACATCGCTGCATACTATATTCTTGGCAGGCCGGCGCGCGATACACAGCTGGCCAAGCGGCGCGTGATATCGCGAGCCGGTGCTAGGTAGCGATGGCCGCCGCGTGACATCGCGAGCCGGCGGGCGCGAAGCAGCGCTGGCCATCGCGAGACGGCACGGTATAGCGATGGACATATTTCGGTGTAAAAGGGTAAGCATGATTTCAATTCTCGCCCATCCCATCCACGCCTCGCCACGCCGGTTTAAAACCATCTTAAGAGTTTATATAAACATTACATTTACTGTTAAGAGAGTTAATCATTGACAAAAAAAAACAATTAATTTTTGTCGATCTCACTTAACTAAGTACCTACCTACTCGTACTGACTTAACATTTAAGTAAGTGAGACCGATTTTTTTTCTTTTCTTTATTTGGTAAGCTATAGGTAATGTCTGTTCCAAAAGTTTCTGATGAATGGGTAAACAAACCCTGTTAAGATAAAATTCTTACGCAATCATTAATTAAAGGGAATTAGTAAGTAATTCACGCTGTGAATATGTGTGTAAATGCAGGAGCTCTCGGTATCCGTCCGAGACAATAGCGAAGTCGGAAGTGTGTGTGTGAGTATGGGTGTGTTATGTGCTTACACACATTCACAGCGTGTTTGTACACTTGGTTACCACAAGTACCTAAAGCGCGCGTCGCTTCTAGAAATAAACATACTGTACCTAGTATACGAGTTGGGTAGATACTTACAATACTTACAACGACAATACTTAGATACTCTATGTACAGCTATTTTTAATACAACGTCAGCTTTGTGTTTTCAACAATAGACCACAATTTATATCTGTTTTATACATTTTTTTACTCCAAGACTTGTATTTTATTCCTTTGAACAAATACAGACAATCTTTTTCTATCTTCAAAGACTTTGTTTTCACAAACACTAGTCGGAAAACGGATTTATAGAGAGTAACAGGCATAATATTAAACAAAGATAAAGTAGTAGTTATTATGTAGGTACCTATGTATGTTTTATTCATGTCTCGAATCAATTGTCGTGGTTTCTAAAACGATTACTTAATAAATCGAAGAGTTATTTATTAAAACAAAAACATTAACCTTTTAATGTCGTCCATTTTCAAAATTAAAGTTGTCATATGCTAATTTATGACGTACACTTTAAGTTTAGATATTATCATTTTAGAATAATCAGGTCTCAATCAATTAGCAGCATCTAATCCGAAGGATTTTGAAGGAAATTCGTTGTCCATTGCTTCATTATGTTTGAAAAATTAGTCACTTGACAACGTAGGTAAATTGTAGCGGTTACACAGCCACATACGAACTACGCATCATAGACATGACGTCACACAAATCCTGCATCGTGCAGTTAGAGTTTACCGAGCGATCGACATACATACAAGATTTCTACTTCAAACCGATGGGCAGTTGTCCGCCAAACACAACACCCGTCTGGTCGGAGGATCTTCCCTTTTCTATGGTGGATGAGTTAACTTTACACCCTGTTCCTCATTCCACTAAAAAATAAAGAAAGAAAGAAAAATAGATTTATTTGTCACAGAAACACGTGCATACAAAGACAAGAGTAGGTAAGCAGAAAACAAAATAGATATAACTTAGTATATAATATGCAAACATGAGTCTAAAACAGAAATAGTCGGCAGCTGTACGTCATGACTGTGACAAGAAGGCTTCCACTCAGCATGATGCTGTGCTATGGGGGACTCACAGCACAGCGCTGATTTTCAGTGGTCACCCGAAAAAGACGAACGGAAATCAAGTCAGGTTCAGCAATTTGTAAATAATAAATAGGTAACAAAATAAAATAAACAGCAACGCAAATAACGCAACGCAATGCAACAACGTAATAACGCAATGCATCTTGCTGAATTGTGGAAATGAAAGGCTTTGCCAGTGTACGCTGAATTAGGCTGCAAGTCAATTATTAAGCCAGCTGTTTTCTTTCTGTTTCTAGAGTAGTGGTAGCCTAAAGGTAACGGCCCCGACTTATGACTTGTAGGTCTTGGGTTCGAACCCAGGCAGGCGCTTTACCACTGCTCTCAAAACAGCGAAGGGAAACATTGCGAAAACGAAAACGCTCACACGCACATTTACAATAAAACTACACGTCACTAAGTGCACACGTTTACGAAACCGGCCTCACGTCACTGTTGACATCGCTGTCTTGGTTTTTTTATTGAAGTGAAAACTTCTTTAGGCGCGTTGGGCATTTTTGAGATGGGAAAAACAATTGAACTTGTGACACCGTTACCGACAACTCATTTTTGTAAATGCGTTTGTGCTCTTTATTTACAAGTACTTCTATACAAGTATTTTTCTTCCACCAAGGCGATCTTGTTCAAGTTTTCACTTCTGTTGGCACTCCCGGAGTGCCACTGTTTTTTTTATATTTTAGTCTGAGGTTCTAGAACCAAAAATTCAAAGATATATAAGGTTGGTAGATATAAGACATCTACCAACCCGCACAGGGTAGATTACAGCCCACTCCCTCGCGTAGGGAGGAGGCCTGTGTTCCAGCAGTGGGAACATGTTTTCTTTCAACTCTTTTCCTTTCAAGAGCTACTTAAATTTTTAGTTTTATTGGAGCATTTTTTGTGAATTCTCTTCGTCTTCGTCGTCTTTCCCTTAAAGCTGAGGATTGCGACCACATACGATGCGTCTCCAAGCTATGCGGTCTTCTTCAATGTGGACTGCTCGGTAAATGCTGCCTCCAACAGCCTTCTTGATCGCGTCTGACCGTCTTGCTGGTGTTCTATATTGAGCGCGTTTTCCTTCTAATTCCTTTTATGTGAAAGGAAAGTTTTAAGTATGGTTTAGTCTATAGTCACTGATAACCCTGTGCCTAGCCTAGGTCTTACCTATTATGCATCAAATCAGCCCGTATTTAATTTAATTATACATTCTTCAATGTTTTATTAATTGTACATCCTAACGAGCAATATTTTTATGTTTTATATTTGTAACCACGTTCTCGAAAACGGCTCTAACGATTTCGATGAAAGTTGTAATATAGGGGTTTACGGCGGTGAAAAGTCGGTCTAGCTAAGTCTCATTTCTGGGAAAATACGTTTTCTCTATTTTCACAGCCTCGGTAATGTGATACAACGTTGGTATACCTAGACGATAATTATGTTTATCAATTTTCACCCGAGCAGAGCTCGGTCGACCAGCAGTGCTATTCTGTAAAAATCTCACCGTGAACGCTTAGGTGAAGTGAGCTTGAAAGTGAGCTGTCAACAGTGTCAATCCCTAGTATTTGGTGGAATGACAGCTCACTTCAAGCTCACTTCACCTTAGCGTTCACGGTGAGATTTTTTCAGAATAGCACTGCAGGTACTATTTATACAATGTGGGACAGACAAACGACTGTATTCTTTATATACATTGGGTGCTCATCGCGATGATCTACCACTCATTTGACTCACTGCTAAATGTGGGTCGTCCAATGACCGCTAAAATGAATAAAGGTGATGGTCATACTCACAATACTTGGCAGATGAGTATGTGACCGCAGTTTGTGGTTATATACCTACTTACATATATAAACTCACGCCTTTTTCCAATGGAGGTAGGCAGCAACTACCGTTTCCTGTCAGTTTCATACTAACGAATATGTGTTTTGCGAATTTAATCCTTATTACAACTAGAAATTGTCAAACTTACAGGTGTCAAGAAGGCATTTTCTTGGGTCTCGACGGCCGGGCTGTACACACGGCTACACATCAAGATATACTGCTGATTTGCATCCGTCACATTACACTTTCAGGTTCAAAAACCAGCGTCAGGCACTTATTGTTGTCTAGCATTTTTGCTGAACTGAGCCTTTTTGGCGCAGCCGTGAGTCACACTCCCCTGTTAATTTCTTACATCGCTTTTTACACTTATTATTTGATTTTTTAAAATATTTTTTTGTCTGCTGTTAATTATATTGTGTGCTTTTTTGGTCTGTGCTAAATAAATGTATTTTCTTTCTTTTTTTCTATACATTTCCAGTTTATGCTGATCTCGCATTGTATAGGATTTTCGTACAATGCGAGGTTAACTTTTAAACTGGTGGTGGTGTATGCCAGCACATCAAGCTACTCGAAACTGTCAAATATTCCCAATCAACTTTGAACCTTACTCTTCAGCGATAAAGTTGAAAATCTATTAAATTAATTTGACAGATTCTAGTAGCTTGATGTGCTGGCGTCTGTACCTACTTTATACGCAGAAGCATATCAGGTAAAGATTTCCAAAATGCTGCTGTACTTATAATACCAACCTACCGCTGTTAACCCCTTCTGGGAATACGTCGTGATGTACGTTTTATGTTATGATAATTTATCTTATTAATATGACCTACCTCAACCTTTTCTTACTTAGGGATTGAAGCTAGGTCCAACTATTTTACTAACACTATGACTAGGTCATCATGTAATTATGAACAGTGCGCATATTATGTATGTGAACAATAAATTCAAGGTACTTATCATATTTGCAACAAATAAGCCAACGTTCGCACGGACGTGATAAAATCTAGTGCACGATAAAATCCCGTCACGATTTTATTACGTCCGTGCGAACGTCGGCTAAGACCTAGCCCGCACTGCGAATTTTATTCGAGCGGTTTATATTCAGTGTACAGCAACGAGCACGAATTTTAAATCGCCAGTGCGTTTATTTATTTATTTATATACACGTGTACGTTTACCTATATAAGATACCATAACGAGATAGTTATGATGAAGATACCAGAATTGCGATAAAAATTTCGCTTTTACTTAGGCACTTACTTATATTTTATTAAAAGGAAAAAAAAAACAAAAAAAAAGAAAACGAAAGAAAATACGTAGGAAAAGAAAGAAAGAAAGAAAATACATTTATTTAGCACAGACAAAAAGGCACACAATCACACAACACAACATAATTAAGTACTTATAACACAAGTAAAAAAAAAGGAAACAGAAAACAAAGTGTAAAATTATAATAATTAATATATTATACTTTTATTATAATATAAAATTAAAATTGCGGCGTTTACGTAAGTAGGTATTGCTATTATGATATGACCTTGAACAAAATGCAAAATTACATAAAACAATCGGTGATTCACAGAATTAAATCGAGTGTTACCACAGTTTCAAATCTCCAATAAAATGTAGATCAATAAAAATCAACAGCGAAAACCCCCAGACTTAAATCAGCATTAAAATCGAATGAATTGCGGGTAGGTGTCAAATTAAATTTTGTTGCAATCAAGGGTCGCAGGGGACCACTTCAGCTGGTCGATTGTTTGAAACACAACTGTACAAGTAACGAACCGGCCCACTACGCGGGCTGCATAACGATAGAGTTTAGGGCTGGCAACACTAATGCAGAAATAATCGTAGATTTGTGAAACTTTTAACTGGTGAGTTTTTGGTACACAATAGGTATAGTTAATACCTACCTTATTTCCAATAAGGTACTGTCATGATTTCCAAAAATTAATAAGATTTAGTGATTTTAAATTAAAAATATGTGATTTGCCTCAAATGATTTTTGTATCAGTGTAATCATGAAGTTTAAAAGTATCTCATTTGACAGTTACCGTAAAAGTACTGTTTTTTTAACGGAACGGAATTGAAAACATGATGTTTAGAGCGTCGCTTAGCTTCTAAGTCAATTCGGTTTGAGCCTCAAAACCTAAAGGTGTCTTCAAGAAGTTTAAAGTCTATAACGTAATTTTATTAAGTACTTAGTTAAATAGTTTGTTAAATAATGCTTAAGTGTACCAAGTTTGTATGTGTACAAGATTATAAATACAGAAATATTAGTATTGAAATGATGTATCATTACAGTAGTTATTGATTAAGTGTACACATTAGTAGTTTTCCTATTGTCTCTACAACGCCACATGCGAACTACGCATCACACTGACGTCACGCAAAATCCTGCATCGCGCAAGTAGGGTTTACCGCGCGACGAGTATACATCCAAAATGTTGTACATATTTAATGGTGCCCAAGATGCAGGCTGTGCCTAGTTTGCGACCAAATATACCTCCTAATTGTAATATTAAATGTTTAAATAAACGATTTTACTATACTTTTTACTTTTACACGTATGCAACGTCCCGACATTAATCTTATGTCTATAGTAGTGTTTACGATTAGTTGCCGGCAACCGAGATTAAAAACATCGGCTGCCGGCACATTACATATACACCACATATGTACATACATTATTTATTGCTCTGTGGCCGGCACCACCGGCTTCAATAATAGACACCGGCAGCGCGGCATTTATGGAAACCCTTCCAGTATTCAGAACTCCTAACCCTAACTAAAGTATTTTTTTCGATATATTCTAAATTTTTGGCGTAGAGGGGATCACAGTTCTAACCTATCCTTTTTTGCGAGTAAAAATATTTAACCTAATCTAACTAGTTCGTTTCCGGGTACCTACTTAGTACTTAATACTGAAAAAAAATACTCCTTTATTACAAGGCTTTTTAATTATGCCTACACCACCTATCTACTCCAATATCCCAAATTGCCAACCCCGTTTTCAGCTTTTTTTTTTCCAAACTCGGCGCCGGCAGCCAATTCAGCAACCGGTGCCGGCAGCCAACTCAGGAGCCAGCGCCGGCAGCGCGACACCGTCCAATTTGCTTTTGTACATCCTGATTATAAATAAATGAATTTGAACTATTATAAATAAACTAGCGACCTAAGTTTACACGGTTTTGACTACTTGAAAAAACATCGAGATGTCTTTATTATGCAGGGATTTTTTTTAACCAGTGCGAAAACTTTACTTGCGAAAAAAATATCAGCTGTTCCCTACATTTTGACGAGTTATACGAACATAAATGTAAGGAACACCAGATTTTTTTTTCGCGATTTCAGGTTTGGTCCCATAGTAAAAGTTGTTCAGAATTATGAGTAAAGTCACGTGTTTATGTTTGCGCACTGGTTATTTTTTTTCCTGTATGCATATTTTAATATTAATACAGGGTGGCAGGGACATCGTCGCGAAAACTGAAACCATGGATTCAGTACATGATTCTGAACCCCACTGCGTTGAAATTTTTCGTCGGTTATTTTTAAAAAAATCAGCTGTTCCATACATTTTTGAAAGTATTGCACTTTTCTATGAAACAGTAGATTTTTTTTCAGAATCATGTACATGAATCCATGGTTTCAGTTTTCGCGTCGATGTCCCTGCCACCCTGTATATTATGCACATAAACCTACCGGGATACATTCTCTAAATGACTCTGAAAACCGCATCAATCACCGTTGCGTAGTTTACAAAAGACACGAAAACCGACTACTTATGTATTTATTAGATACATAAAAAACTTTTTATTTTCAGGCTTCGAAGGCCCGTAGCGTATTATTAGTATTACAAATTACTTAAATCTATGCTGGTAGAATAATTACTTAATTAGGCACACACGCACAACAATATAAAACTCAAACTCAGCATTTATTTCAAATAAACCAATTACAGGTACTTTTGAATTGTCAAGGGGTCGGTCAGTCAGAAAGATGAAGCTAGTTGCCTATTCCAAAGCGTAGTAGGTACCTATGGAGAAGAACGGGCAAGAAACTCCACGAACACTCTTTTAAATCAAAATATTGGTTACAAAATATTGGTTACAAAACATTACAAAAACAAAAATATCACTGTTGACCCTGCAGCTAAGCTATCGTTGTATTTTATTACGTTTATGCTAACCATGGTCTCAATGCAGCCGTTGCGAAAATTCAACTTACAAACTTTCCATAACCCATCTACACCTTAAAACCCCAGGAGTTATATTAAACTTACTCTATGAACTACAATGACTATTTTATTATTCTACGGATGAAATTATGATTATTTTGTAAAATTTAAACTGGCAATACTGACTCGGGAAAAACCCTGACATTGTCAATGACTGTGTCCGATTTATAAATAGACTTTTAAACAAAGCGCATATAAATAAACAAAACGAGGTATGTACCTATTTGATTTATCTTATCATAATATGGAATTGTACATATTATTGCTAAGTGCTTATTATTTTCACACGATACACAGCGCCATCTATCATGTTGCATGAGAACTATTGGAATAAGTATTTTATCAGGCGTTTGTTTCGGCAAACTATGAAAAACGGTGAGTAGATTTTCAGTTAGATACTATTACATACACATTATTGTTATTGGGTTTTTCCATTAGGAATTTCTTAGTAACAGCCCGGAGTTTGGAAGTTGGTGGTGTGATACCCCCGTGCCTCAGAAAGCACGTTAAGCCGTTGGTCCTGCGCCTGATCTCTCTCCGGTCGTGTCGGATTGCCGTCCCATCGGACTGTTAGAGTGAGGGAAGAGAGTGCACCTGTGTCTGCGCACACACTTGTGCACTATAATATCTCCCGCGCCGAAGGCTAGTCTCTTTATGATTGGCTGCCAAGGCCGAAATCCGGTCTGGAGGACTATATTACATTAATTGAATTTAGATCTCATACTAATTCAGTAAATCTCAAAGAGCCTTTTCAGGAGGAAAATCCATAAGAATTTTGTCTTCTGTGTGGAAACAAAAAAAAATATTTGGAAAATCCAAAAGTGCACGCCTCATAACACGCTCATTCAAAAACAGAAAAATATTTCAAAGACTTTTCATGAAGCATGTTTTGACTGGTTTTTTTTTTTACCCATCAATAGGGGTAAAGGAGATTGCCACGGAGCAGGTCCCTTTTGTGGTATCGTGTGCCTGATTTTAATAATAACCTAAAAATATTATTCATTTTTTTGTGTACAGGGTATTTTTTATACAATTTCTTTCACCCTGGGAATAAAGTTAAAGTTAATTAACTAGTTAAACATTACGTCGACATCCGTTTGATTGTTATACAAAAAAAAAGTTGCCAGGTATCAAAGAATTAAATAACTAATGCCATCTTTTAATCAATTGATTAATCGATATCAAAATAAAACGATTATGAAACAATAAAAAACAATTATTTTTAATTAAGTATATATCGCATCTTTACTTCAATAACGTGATAAGTCCGACAATAATATTGTCAGAATTTTCACGTTATTGAAGCAATAATAACGTGGGAAGTCTGACAATAATATTGTCGGACTTATCACGTTATAACGTGATAAGTCCGACAATATTATAACAAAAAACCAAATAACCAAATAACCTATGGGCGGTTTACATCTCAATGGGGTTAAAAACTGAAAGCTCATAGCAGATGGCAGCACAGTTCTACGTCTTAATAAACCGTCATTGTTGTGTTTGTTTACTTTTGTGTCGATCACAAATTATACGAAAACTAGATAAATATGTATGAGACTTGGAGTGTAGTCACTATTAATAGACGAGGTAAGGACAGAGGAAGCGTCTACCAATGGTAAAAAAGCAGCTTTAGGGGAAAGGTCAATAAATTATGAACGTTTTATTTATTTATATGTTATTTTATGTTTGTCGGCTTTAAGTTCGTTTTTTGTTAAAGACTGGAGGCGTGCGATAGAACTAACCTAATCAGAGTTGAAAACCAACTCGGCCTTGATGTTCTTGACTGAAAAACCTTAGAGATAGCACTTCTAGCACTGATCTAATATGATATTATAAACACACACATACTTTACTATAATTTACATAATATCACATCACAAGTGCCTGTATGTAATGAAAACAGACTTAGTTCTCTTGGAAACATCACCTATAAACCACTTTCTCCCATAAAAGGCTTAAAGGATAGCACATTGTCTCGACAAAATATTGGATTCCAATTTTTTTCGGAGAGCTTTCTCCCACAGTTTTCTTCTTATAACATCTTTGGCAAATACATGGGGCCCATATTTTTGCAGTAAACAGCTGTGCAACTGGGCTCAATAATTAATTATGCGTAAAAGAAGTCGCTTGTTTACGTAAAATGTATGGCTAGCTGTCTTCGATCAATATTATTGATCGAAGCTAGCTGTCAAATTATAAGACGCTGGAATCAGCGCCATCTGAAGTGAGCAAGTGGCAGTTTTTATCCCCATTAGATCTCAACATTCGATCGACAACTTCAACGCTACTGTGTTAGCATTTTGTTTTACGACGATGAGGTAGAATAATGGTATCCGTGTCCTTTTTATACGTATTATTGCACCATAATCTGAAATGAACAACAATAGGTGTTCACCAAAAAATATGAGTTTGTAAAGTATTCTTGATGACGAAAACTATTGGATAAATAAACACTGCTCATAGTCGATGCGAGTAAAACCGATGGAACGATGACAATAATAGGTTGTATAAATTCATAAGGCCTACATTGATAAATGTTCACAAAAGCAATAGACACAAAAGTAATAGCAAACCCCTAACAAAGTAGTTTTTAACGATTGATCTATAACGATTTATTAATCGATTATAAAAAAAAAATATCTGGCAACATTTAATTGCGCATGTCACAGAACTCGCTGACTTCTGTGGTTCGTTACGTGCGTGATTGCTTTGTTTAGATAACTACATTGAGTTTTGAATTCCGTAATCTTTTAATTAGTAATTCCCATCCCCATACTATAGTCCATGAGACAGGCTCGACCTAGTATGGAATCCACAAGTTAAAATATTAAAATTAGGTTTCCTTTATGTCAATAATTTTTGAAATAGTTTATTTGTATTACTTTTAAGGAAATGTAAACATTCTTTTTTTGGTCAATAAACGATTTTATTATTATTATTATCTTAGTAGATAGGTAGTAGAAGTAGGTACTCAATCTAAATAGAATAAGGAGGAAATGTCAATGTCAATTTCTAATTATAACCTAGATTTTTACAACAGAAAAACAATGATATCTCTTGAACCAGGGTGAATAAATGAAAAATAGTTTCTGATTAAGAAAATACTATGTTTTAACTATTATTTAAAATAAAAATCTTCAGGGCACAACCATTTTCCACTGGGACCCAACTTTCCTAACAAATCGGGCAATCTCCTTTATCACCTCGCAATCTTTACGTACTGTCAAAGACCATTTAGGTTTGCTTTGTTGGTTGCTAGGCAACGGAAGAGGGTCGAAGTTGGAAATATATATAGATATGTATCTTAGTTAGTTTTTCATTAATTATAATTAAATTTCTTTGATTATAAGAGCCATTTTCTATAGGGTTCCTCCTATGGCTTGAAACGCTCTATAAAAAAAAACTCAATTAATTAATTTTCTCGCAAGCTACAATGTTTTCATTTTAGATTTCAAATATTGACTGACGGGATTTTTTTTTAAACAATTTATTTGCTTTATTTCGTTTTTGCTGCATTAAATCAATTTTTGAAAAGTACAGTATTAATCTCCATTAAATTATCTATACAATGGTATATAGTAGTAGGTTCTGTGTACTAGCAGGAGTGTAACAATAAAAATTGTTGCAGAAAGGAAGCAAAACAAATTTTTCGATCGCAAAGTACTCTCTAATGCTTCGCATTAAGAGTCGTGGAAAAAAAATGTCAACACTGTAACTCTAGTTTGGGTTCTAAAATTAGGTCAGTTATGAGTCTCTTTCTAATAAAAACAAAAGAAAATATCGGACTAATAAATTCAAAGTGTATTTAAAGGTGCTCCCTCACCAACATTCGCCTGTAACGTAACGTTACAGATTTGATTTTGAGCATTACAAAACTAAAAAATCCCTGACTGACGAGCATTCGCCTGTAATGTAACATTTCAGATTAATTATTACAGACATTGCGCATTGTAATGCTCAGTTCTCCTCCCTCACTGATGTAATGCACGAATTGTGTCATTTGTGTTGCGCATTGTAATGCTCGGTTCTCATGCCTCACTGATGTAATGCTCATAAATAAATAAATCGTAAATCATTTATTTATTTGCAAACATGGGTAAGAGATACCTACATAGATATTTTTCGTTACAATAAAGTTCTCCATATTTTTACATGGGTATGCAAATAGTGTAACAAAATTTAAAACTATCAATAATGTCAACTAAATTTAATAAATCACAATTCTAAAAACAATAAATATAATTTTAAATAAATCAATAACTAAATTAAATAATAATACATACGTAACATTTAATTCTAGAATATTCAATATTAATTAAGTTCAAAATAATAAATAACTAATGATTTTCCTAACAAAGTAAATCAGATGTAGCAGACCTAGCATCTTTCATTGAAATTTTCATTAATATGATAATAGCATTTCGTCAATTGCATCATTACAGGTTGCACACTGTAATGCTCGGTTCTCCTCCCTCACTGATGTAATGCTCGACTCTGAACGTTACATTACAGGCTAATGCTCCCGGTGAGGGAGCACCTTTACGTTGAGTGATTCAGTCATATGAGTCATCGCTGTTAACTTTTCGAGGTCAACTGTTACAGACCACATTGACTCACCGATGCGATGTATTGCAAAAATAAACACACGCAATACATTACGCTCACATATACTAACAATTGCGTTTTTTTTGTCTTTATTATTTGTATATTTATCTTTGTCTTATTCGTGCACTTGTCAGAGGTATTTATGTTCGTCTGGATGAATGATTGATTGACTGTTTCTTGCTTGGAATACTTTTCGGATTACTTGCACTGTAATCATAACATTTATGCCACGCCATTTTTTTACAGGAACCATGCATTTTTCTGGAATAAAAGAGTTCTATGAACTTGGGAATATATATTGAGGCTTTGTACCTGTAGCTACTTAAAATAGTTTATACAATGTGTCCCAGGGATAAGTGACCGCCCGGCGTTTTTTGAATATTTGTACAAAATTATTAATAATTACATTTATATTTGTGACTTAGCGGCTTTGGCATTTTTTAGATTTATTTTGAAAAAACTGAAGAGTTTTTTTTTCTTTGAATTTTAATTTTGTTTTTTATTTAATAAATGTTTTACTACATTTTAGTTATGTTTAATGATTTTAATTGATAAACTATGATGTCAGCTAGTCAGTAAAAAAAATAATGGAAAAAGATGAACAAACTTAGGAAATATCGTAAAAAAACTGCAGCACGTCACGCGTCTTTACAAAAAAATGAAAAAAAATCATTAAAAAAAACTGTACACACTGACACATTGTATAATCAGAGCAGTAGGTGTTTCCAAATTTCACCTTTTTACTAACAGTACCTGGGCGACCGAGCTCTGCTCTGGTGAAAATAGAGAATGCTCATTTAATACTATAGGATAGTACCTACTAATTCCATACTGCCATGATAGTAGCTACTTACTTATTCCATGCTGCCATGTCATTATTCTAAAATAGCCCTCGTGTTCTAAACTTTGGGCGACCGAGCTCCGCTCGGATGAAATTACGGAGAAAACGAATTTTCCTAGATATGAGACCTAGTTAGATCAATTTTTCGCCTCCGCAAACCCCTATATTGTAACTTTCATCGAAATCGTTAGGTATAGCCGTTTTCGAGAACGTGATTACAAATTATATATATCCAAATATTGCTCATTTAATAGTATAGGATACTAACAGACAAATATGGACTACAGCTTCTGCCCGCGACTTCATCCCTGTGTTTTAACATAGTTATAACTATATCCTATGGCACTTGGCAGTAGTGTAGCTTTCTAACTGTGAAATGTTTTTTAATCAGATCGCTACTTCCGGAGACTACTTTTTGCAAACATAATAATATCATAAACAAACAAATTTTACCTCTTCGTTAGACTTCATAATTAATATTAGTCCAAGCAATATGTATATACATATTTGTAATCACGTTCTCGAAAACGGCTCCAACGATTTCGATGAAAGTTGCAATAAGTATATGGGTTTACGGGGGTGAAAAATGTATCTAGCTAGGTTTCATTTCTGGGAAAATCGCTAGAATAATGACATGGTAGCATGGAATTAGTAAGTACCTACTATCATGGCAGCATGGAATTAGTATGAACTATCCTATATTATTAAATGATCATTCTCTAGTTTCATCCGACCAGAGCTCGGTTGACTTTAGATTAACAGCATTCCATAAGACGGTGATACATTCCATAATCAAGGGTAGGTAAATAAACCAACAAACAAATTAATCTTCAACTAACTCATAAACTGACAACCCTACCTTTAGTTTTCAGGTTGAAACGAACAGGCGGATGCCCAGAATAACTTATACAATGCGTCTGAAATCTTGTCTAACTGCTTGACATACCGACTGTTCAATTCCCGACGCCCGTCTGCGGGCACTGCCTTCGTTCCTAGTACCTGGGAATGTCTTGACGGCTTTCGCAAATACCTGTGAACATCAACATCTTGATATTTCAGTAGGGGTTTAAGTTATTTTTTATTTTTGTTTGCAAGTTCAACTTTTGGGTTGCTATTCAGCTATCTAATTGCAGAAACATTTTCGGTAAACGATTAAGACTTTAAGTTGGTATTACACTGGCGAGACGAGGCGTGGACGGGATGGGTAAGAATTGAAATTTGTATAGCAAAATTTCTATCCACGCCCTGCCCATCTTTGGTGTAAAAGGTTTAGATGCGCGATGATGTGCGAGGCGAGAATTGAAGTATTTGTTAGTACAATATTGAGCTTTGTTACTGTAAGCATAGAGTATTTATTTACTTTATAAAACGGATATACAAATTTCGCACTGACCATCAAGGACCTGCATGGTCTCTCTCCGTCAAGCGCTGACATCACGGTATCGCGCTGGCACGCGCTGGCACGCGCCTGTTCGCTCCGACCATCGCGAGACATCTCACTCTCAACTCTGCTTGCGCGATGCAGGATTTCACATGACGTCAGTATGATGCGTAGTTCCCATGTGGCAATATAGATGCCGCCACAAGTAAGACAAATGTCCAGCAGACGCCAGCAATTAACTTTAAATAGGTTTTATCGACTGATTAATCCTTCATTCAGTAACTATTACCTACTTTTAGTAATTACTTATTATGTCTGTAATGATATCAAGAAACAATTCTCCTCACAAATAAACTTAAAAATATTCAGCAAAACAAACTGCTTACATAAATATGAACTCTCTTACATTTTCTCTATCTTAAGGAAAGAAAAATGAACGAACATCGAAATAATGTCTGCTAACATGAAGTACTTTTATCATTTTCCTCTATGCCAACGTCTGTAGTAAGCCCATCTACGCACGATCGTTTTTTTTTCGCGCACTGCTTTTTCCACTCTCTGTTTAGCGACGAGAGTTGAAAATTCAACAGTTCACGGGATACGCTACCCCTTGGTAAGACTGGTTGTCAGACTTTCGGGCATTTGACGACCCGTAACTACTGTCAAAGATCCACGAATGACAGCCGGGACCAACAACTTACGTTCTTTCCGAGACACGGAGGAGTCTTGGTATGTAAAGATGGTCACTCATCCACAGACCAACCCCGGCAAGTGGCTCGGCATACTACCGACGGTCAAAAATACAAAGCGCCTTAGACCAGGCACTCCAAAGATAATTCCACCACTCCACTATGTGCTAAACGCGTGCGCTCTTTGGTCGTATTCAAGCACGGAACTAAATGTCGTAAGTCTCAATTCTTATTTCATTTATAACTAAAGTAATAAATGATTTAAAGAAAAAAAAATATTATATTTGCATAATAAACTATATTTCCTTACTGTCAATAATTATTTTTGACATAAAAGCTGAGTAATCTTGTTTTAGTTTCAAATAATCTTTAAAAAAGACATGATTTTCGAATAAATAACTGTCTTATATATATGGAAAGAAAAATATCCAATAAATCATATACTAAAGTTCCATTTTGATTGTATGCGTGACTTTTTCGGAATATTATTGCAAATTAACATACAATTTAGGGAGCTTCCTCTTAAAAAATCGTCGCGTTAAAAAGTCGCCCGTGCGTACCTGGGCTAAGTATAGTCGAAATACATCGTCTGGCTCTTATCGTCACTGTTCTGATGTCATGTTTGTATTTTGTTGTCTATTCATCGTAGTTGTCGCGATTTTGGTTTCCATTTAAATTGTGATTTGAATTTAAGTTGTTCAAAGATGAGTTTTAAAGGAAGGGTTGGTTGGTAAACAAACGTTTTGTAAAGAAATAGGTAGGTACCTATATAAATGAATCCAGGGGTAAAATCTAAAATCAAAATCAAAAGTCATCTGTTCAAAGTAAGCTGATAATCAGCACTTTTTGTACGTCAAAATTACATGAGACAGTCCCCCAAAATGAAAAAGAAGAAGGACCTGCCCAGCGGCACAAAGGGACATCGTGGCCCCCGGCAACAGGGCAACCGAAGGAACACGAGTGGGTTTTAGTCAGTAAGAGTCAGACACGCCCTCCCAGCTCTGCCCAGAGCGGGAGAAGTTATTTGATAATTTCCCACCCAAAAAAAAGCTAGGTAACATAATAATGAGTGGGTTTTTAAAGGGTTCCGTGCCACAATCGATTTTCCTCCATTGACATATACAATGTCGCCCGCCCGTATTTTTCTGAATATTCTTGTTTTTTTTTTTGAAAAATACCTTTAGAGTGGTCTATCTTAGTATTTTTCATGTTTTTCAATTTTTTATGTATTGAGTAGCGTTCGCCAAAAAAATAATTAGACAAAAGGAAAAAAAAAAAAAATTCATTTTATCTATTGTTTTTCGGATCACTCCATTATTTTATGAACATCAGGGATGGGCCGAAATTCGGTTCACATTCGGTTCAACCGAATTTCGGCAGCTTGAACCGAACTTCGGCATTCGGCCGAAATTCGGTTCAGATGCCGAACATTCGGCATAAGAAAAATAATACCTACTTGCACTATTTTGACTGAAATTTTATAGAATTACCGTAAAATAAAATTATGTCTTTTACTTACTCATGGTCATTTATTTTAGTTAGGAACATTGAAAATGTAAACCTTAAATTAAATCAGTTCTTCTTATTAGTCTAGAATATCTGTTCTTCTTATTAGACCACGCGGTGTGCGGGCGGGGTACATCTAGCAATTATTGAAGTAAATACGTGAACAAGTCACGACGTGTCACTCTCGAAAAAGCGCGCGAAATTGAACCGAAGTTCGGCCGACATTCGGCCGAACTTTTCATTTTAACCGAATGTTCGGCCGAAGTTCGGATTCGGTTCAAACCACATTCGGCCCATCTCTAATGAACATACACTTGAATTAAAAAAAAAAACTTTTTTTTTCAGAAAAAAGTGTTTTCACCTCCGTTTTTTATGCATAGTCTAGGTGCCTACTAATTTTAATAAAAAAATTAGTTAATCCGATAAAATAACTCATAAGCTTTTAGAAATAATAAACAGAATCCAAATCGAGCCAATAACATCTTAGATATATGGCAAACGCTACTCAAAACATAAAAAATTTTATAACATGAAAAATACTAAAGATAGTTTAAAGTAATTTTTCGATAATTTTTCATGAATATTCAGAAAAATGCGGGCGGGCACATGCCCATGGGCGACATTGTATATTAATGAAATCAATATTTTCCTCCATTTTGTGCCAAAAAATGAGCATTTTATATGAACCATGACCACTTAAAATTTTGTACAAGAAAAACAAATCGTCTTCTGTCCTTTATCTCCTCTCAAAAAGTTCATCAAAGGACACAACCTTAAAATTTAGAACCTCTACAATCCCTTGAAAATGTCGGGACCGTTAAATTACAGCAAACATTACGGTTCTTGTCACGTGACATTTTACATAAAAGAGGAATTACTCTCAAAAATCGCACTCCATTAACACAACCTCGATAAGGGTTTGAGCACACCGCCCGACTTGTAGGACTCAATTATTTATGTAAATATTACGACGGTGCGCAAACGTGTAATGTTAGTGGGTGAAAGAAATTGTATTTTTTCTTGAAGTTGGGTTTCTTCGTGAAGAATATCTTTTCGAGTTAGGAGTAGTCCTGTCCTTACTGGGATATTTTGTTAAAAACCCCTGAGTAAATAAAAGAGCATCTACTATGCCATAATATGGTGGCACTGACGTCACGCAAAATCCTGCATCGCGCAAGCAAAGATTACCGCGCGACGAGTATACAGGATGGCAGGGATGTGAAAACTGTTACCATGGATGCAGTTCATGATTCTGAACCCCCTGCGAAGAAACTATTCGTCGGTTATTTTAAAAAAATCTGCTGTTTCATATAAAAGTACAAAACCTACGCAGACAAAATGTATGGAACAGTAGGTTTTTTAAACAGGTTTCGCGTCAATGTCCCTGCCAACCTGTAAATGCAACGTCCCGACATCAATCGTCGGACAGTTACCCTGTTGCCCACCAGACGTCCTCCCTTTTCTACAGAAGATAAGTGAACTTTACACCCTGTTCCTCATACCTCTATACTCAGTTTGTCATTATTATAAGTTGTTTTAAAACTACACGTCATTTTGTTTCATTGTACCACAAAAACATGAAATCAAACTCTTTTCAGACGTCAACAGTCCGAAAATCTGTCGCATTAGTCAAACAACTTTGTCGCATTATCAAAACTGATCCTAAAATCTTACCAAAGTATTTCAGCGACATAACGAGGCCAATTCTCATAAAGCGGACTACTGAAACATGAAAGCCACTCCATCAGGACGACGGCTGCGAGTGCATAATTTTGACAAACAGAGTAATGAGGAAATGGAGGATTAATGAGCAGGTAAATGGCGCGTGTGAGTCGCCGATCAGAATTGTACGCATCGAACGTGACAGTAGTCTTTCACTAATTGACTTGTATTGTTCTACGCAAAGTTAATATCATAATTCGGCTCTTTTCTTATAGTGTCACTCGTTATCATAGTTTCGGCTCTTTTGCTATAGTGTCACTCGTGAAGGTCCTACTTATTCTATGGTATTTGATACATTCTGCATTTCAAAATTTGATATAGGTAGCTCAGCCTGAATAGGCTGATTGACGCTACAATCACATCCCCAGGTTTTTTTATGGGCTAGGGGTTCTCCATTTACTCTCTATTCCATGTAAAAAAACAGACGGCAAACATAACGACCGCCATTAGCCACTCGTTAACAAGATCCTGGCTAAAAGAAAAATATTTGAATTCGAAAAAATATATTTTCAAAAGTGGAAACTTTTAGCTCTGAAGCGATGATGAATGCTCAGTTTGTTTGTGAAGATATAAAATTATTAAGATTTAGAGCTTTTTAGTTACACTCCTTTTCTTCTGTTTACTTCTCTTGGGAATGGAGGAAAATATGTATAGCGTAGTTGGGGGTTCTGTTGATTTTCAACGCTCTGCTTAACACCGAGAGTTGAAAATGCGCGATAAAATCCCGCCGCGATTTTATTAAATCCGTGCGAACGTCGGCTAAAGGTATGATGATACCTAACAACGCTGAACGCGTCAGTGCTGCCGCGTCACTACCTGTTGTGTGACGCGTCCCTACTGGGTCCCCATACATTTTCAATAGGTTTATACACCGTGACATTTTAGTCGTCTTACAAAAGCAGCCCACTTCATGTATCCAATGACTACTAAACATTCATTAATAAAAAAACAGTGGCACTCCGGGAGTGCCGACAGAAGTGAAACTTAAACAATTTAAAAAAATACTTCCAAATCCTTTAAAGTAAAAATACTTGCATAGAACATTGATCCGTAACGTAATATAAATAAAGAGCACAATTGCGTTAGCAAAAATGAGGTGTCGGTAACGGTGTCGTGAGTTCAATTGTTTTTTCCCATCTCAAAAATGCCCAACACGCCTAAAGAAGTTTAAACTTCAAAAAAAAATATGGCGTGACTATCTGGATAGGTTCCGTCTGGAAGGAGGTCGCGCGGGCTCGCGAAATATAAGAGGGAGGGAGGAGGGAGACCTTTGCCCAAGTTTGAAAAAAAAACTAGAAATTCCTACCAAATAATGGTGTTCAAAACCGGGCCTTATTTTTATTGCAAAAATTTATTACAAAACAACTAAAATACAATTAAATGCTCCTTGATGCCCAAATAGTTTCTTCTAAACTCATCAATAAAATTCATGAGAAATTGTGACCATCCATTATTTATATTCTCGAAACTGAAACGAGACATAAATACTAGTAAACGGTTAAACTTTTCCAATTAAAACATAAAGGGAATAAACCACTATTAGGTACCTACATATACAGCATGTATCAAAAAGGTGACAGAAAATGAAACTGAACAACTTTCTCCATAGGACCGCAAAAAAATTATCAACTGTCCCATACAAAACTTCAATACATACTCGACCGAAATATACAACATGTAAAAAACACCCCGTCCGATCTGTGAGGGTGTTGTCAGGTGTCGTACTGAGGAAAAAAGAAAAAAAAATCATCACATTTTTTTTCAATGGGGTAGGTACTTTACCCATTTTATTACATGAGGCGCGGGCGGCCTTCGTTTAGCGGGTGTCTACAAGTCATAACTTATGACCCCTGCTGAAAATTTGCAATTTTTTTATGGATTCGGGGTAATTTTGGTACTATAAATGTGATTTTTAAACGGCAATAACTTTTTATTTTCAATAATAATGAATTTTTTCTCACTTTTAAGTAATTTTATTGCAGTACCTATGAGCCCCTTTCGGATCGGACAATGTTTTTTTTTTACATATTGTATAGGACGGCTGAATTGTTTTTCGCGATTACAATGTTGGTCCTATAAAGAAAGTTGTTCAGTTTGCCGGTCTGTATATGACCACGCATTTCTGATACACCCTGGGTTGTGGTGTGGAGGTCAGATAGGACGGATCATATTTATTCATTATATTCTAAGTACTATTTATTTTATTTTGTTATCTATTTATATTTAATTCATTAAACCTAGCTTGGTTTCCGTACGTCTTTTTCGGGTGACCGCTGAAAATCAGCGCTGTACTGTGGGTCCCCATAGCACAGCATCATGCTGAGTGGAAGCCTTCTTGTCACAGTCATGACGTGCCAGCAGCTGCCGCATATTTCTGTTTTGTGCTCGTGATTATATTTTAATCTATTGTTCTCTTCTATAATGCACGTGTTTCTGTGATAATTAACTTATTTTTCTTTCTTTCTTTTCTATAGGCAGTAGCTCCATGTAAAATACTGGTAATCAGATGTGAAGACTGGAAGCCGACCCCAACATAGTTGGGAAAAGGCTAGGCAGATTAATTTCTGATACAGCCTGTACATACAAAGGACAAACTACTATTACTATAAATTAATAGGTACAGTCTGCAAGAAACGTCAAAAAGTAAGTGATGTTCTAAAAATTAAGCCATGTAAAGTAATATGTTCCACGAAAGTCTAGCGAACGCCACGAAACGCTGCTAAAATGGAACTAAAAATTATTTTGCGCTCCGCTTTGTTTTTTTTCTTTGCTTTTACTCGACGTCGTCACGAACCTTTGATACTTTGAAGTAGGTAAAGGAATTTTATAAGTACTAAGTATTAATATTATATATAATACTTATAAAGAATATTAAACTTAATGACTAATTACTTAGTTCCAGTTCGTTTCGTTGAAGTGTGAGTGGCTGATTTAAAACAGTCGTAGAGCTGCAAAAAACACAGCTTCATTAAATTCCTGGCTTTATTTTTCATATTTTATATTTTATTTTCAATACATATTGTTCATATTTTTATAAAAAACATTAAGAAAAATCCATTTCCATTTTTCGCTAAAACTTGCGACAGGCGGAAAGCAATAGGTAAATTTATAAACATTTTTCTATCAAACCTTTGGATACCTACATAATACTTCAGAGGACCTTGCAAGCGACATCGCTTTCTACACACGGCTACACATCAACCTGTACATTTCCAGCTTATGCTGATCTCGTATTGTAAAAGATTTCCGTACAATGCAACGTCAGCTTATACTGGAAATGTATATATAGCTTGAGGTATAGCCGTGTGTACCGTTCAAAACTAACTGTAAGTCTTACCGTGCCATCTTTCTTTAGTAACAAAGCTAAGGATATTTTCATGTACAGCTTAACGTCTATCGATTCCACCACCAGACTGAGCACTTCTTATTTATTCATCAATTTTGAAGAACTTGACTTTCCACCCAAATGATTCGCGATTGGTAATGTTTAGTCTTCTCGTTTTTGAAGTCAAAACTTCTTAAGGCGCGTTGGGCATTTCTTAGATGGGACTAAACCATTGATTTCGCGACATGGTGACGACACCAGCTTTTGACCATTCAAAAGACATCAACGCGTTGATTACCGCGGTGCCAATTTTTTTTTCAAGTTTTCACTTCTGTCACTTCCGGAGTGCCACTGTTTTTTTTTTTTATTCAGCTTCTTCTTTTCGTGTGGTTAGTGACTAACCTGGTGTCAGAGTTTTAAAGCCGCCCATGGGCCTCTGACTTGGCTTCTTTGCGTTTTGGCCGGCCGCTAGTGCGGGGTCTCGCTGGTGGTTGCGTTGTGGCTGTAACGTGGCCTTGATGTGATCGGTATCACGGTTGAAGGCTTGTGCAGACCAGCGCGACACGCGACGCGACACAAAGGCACCGCCCGTCGCGCGACGAGCGGTGCCTTTGTGTCGCGTCGCGTGTCGCGCTGGTCTGAACAAGCCTTGATTTTGACGGCCAAATGTGGTCCGTGTGAATAAACTATTCATTTTCATACAAATTAGAGCCTGTCCACATAGTGTTGGTAGCATGCACGTTGTGGTGTAGTTGTGGTGTAGTTGTGGTACGTGGGAATGGGTCCTTAATCAGAAGTGTTTGTGGAACTGGTCCTTAGACTCATTCATGTTTTTTTTTACATTCTTAGGATACAATACGAGTAGATTAAATAGAAAACTTAGTATATATTATTTAAATTATTTTAGTTTTAAAAATTATACGCTTAAATATTTACTAACCATAGATTGTGCACAGACAGAAGATCTACTTGTATGCTAATATGCTATTTTGCTTCTATTTACCTTCTATTTTTTTCTTCTATTTATTTCTATTTTTTATATTTCTATTTTCTATTTTTTTTTCTATTTTCTTTTTAATTTAGTTTTTACTTTATACTCATTGTTAATTTATTCGAATAAGTATTTATTGTAAACGTGTCCCTTTTTTAAATAAACGATTATTATTAATGTCATATTACACGATAGTGATTTACAGGAAAACAACGATTAAAAAAAACTGCGTAAGTAGAAACATTCCTTGATAATCATAATCATTTGATAACATAGGTACATACAATAAAATAGTTGTTATAAAAAAATTACAATCGCACTATGTTGTACCAGAAGGCGTACAAATATTCATGGATGTCATTGATACTAAATATTGATAACATAATTACATTCAAACGATATTAATTGATTTTCTCAAAAATAAGAATAATATACAAATCAAAAAGAAAAAATTAGTTTAAGTATTACGTCAATCAATATGCCTAGCCTGTTCTCAACTATATTGGGGTTAGCTTCCAGTCTAAGCGGATGCATCTGAATACCAGTATTTCACATGGAGCGACTGCCTATCTGACCTCCACAACTCAGTAACTGGGTAATACGATACCCCTTGCCAAGGGCGTCGCCAAGGGGGGGGCAAAGGGGGCAGCTGCCCCCCCCCCTAGAGATGAAAAAATTAAGTAAATATAAGGCATTTTAATGTAAAGAAACTACATACTTATCTTAAAGCCAATTTTGTTTATTTGGACGACTTTTATTTGGTTTTTTAAAGTTCCATATGTCCTAAACGGGGTCTAATCCGGAGTTCGGGGACGTAATATTCGTATCTATGTGCTGGTGGTAGGCCCAGTCATAATACCTATTATGTTTCAGCTCTACAGTTCTGAATAGTTTTGGGAAAAACGACCCGAAAGGTCCGTTTTCAATTCAAATATTGAATAAATGGAAATTATTATTTTTCTCACTTCTTATCGGGACCACCGAGGTGAAACTGATTTGTCAAAAATCAAATGTCCACCAGCGTCGAATTTGGCCCCATTGTGCGCCGTAGAGGTAATAAGACTCGCAATACAAGTGTAAAGCTTCATGTGCTTTTGACTTTTGACTGTACTTACAAATCATACTTTTCCCATCCTCCATATATCCCTTTGACCATCGGCTGGCGACGCCCTTGCCCCTTGGTAAGACTGGTTGTCAGAATTTCGGGCTTCTGACGACCCGTAACGACTGTCAAAGATTCACTAATAACAGCCGGGACCAACGGCTGAACGTGCTTTCCGAGGCACGGAGGAGTGCGGTATGTAAAGATGGTCACCTATCCATAGACCAACCCCGGCAAGCATAGCTTAACCGGATGAATCAACTCGTGCGGCTCTTTATTACTTAGCCACGAGCTCCTAAAGTTTACTACGTCAATATTCAAATAGTTTAAACAGAAAGAGAGAAAAAGTAATATAATAAGGATATTACAAATAAAAATGAATAAATTATAATTGGAAAATAAACCCACTATCAGAAAAACTAATCCATTTTCATTTTTATTTGTAATATGTCTTTCTGTAAAAGACATATTACAAATAAATATGAATAAATTATAATTGGAAAATAAACCCACTATCAGAAAAACCAATCCATTTTCCAGAAAACCCAAAAAAAAGCCACTTTTTACACTAAACAGCTTGTCAGTACACAAGACCGTAAACATAAAGTACAAAGCGGACGTTTGTTCCCGACATTGTAACTTGTTGGGAGGTACCTACCGACGAGTTACAATGTCGGGAACAAAGCCTGTCGTCTATTGTGATCCACTTTGTTACTCTACCTTGACCAGAACTTGGGAAAATTGCTGTAGAAAATAGAGGTGTTTCTTTTACGAGCTTCTTAAAACCTGTATTTAAATTTTGCTAGCACAAATTGACAGTGTGCTTGTGCAAATAGACCAAAAACCGGCCAATGAAGGGTTCCGTAGTTAGGATGAATTTATCCCAAATACAAACTTAACATTGTAGTTGAAATACATGTTCTCCCATACATTCCAACTGCAAATGTAAGTTTGTACGCACAATATTGAGAGATTTACCATGTTATCTTAAGACCATCATAGACTTCTTATAGGTTTTCCTGAAAAGAGCCATACCATGTATTTTTTTATTTTTATTTTAGGATCAGTAGTTTCGGAGATAAGGGGGGGGTCAATTTTCATCGAATTTCTTAAATAAAAGCGTTTATTTAAAAAAATATGTTTAAGATACTCGCAACAAGCCCTTTTATTTGATATGTCACACGATAGGTACTCTTAGCAAAACTTTTTTTTTTCATTTTCTTGTTTGCCCCCCAAAAGTGACCCCTATATTCAAAATTCATTTATTTACGTTACTCGTTCGTGTTTGGGTCATGGAAATACATATGTGTACCAAATTTCAACTTGATCGGTCCATTAGATTCGGAGCGAATTGGCTGTAACAGGCGGACAGATACACGAGTGATCAGGGTGATAAGGGTTCCGTTTTTCCTTTTGAGGTATCGAACTCTAAAAAGTAGTAGTTTTGTCCGTAATTATTCTACACACTATTTATTCCATTCTGTAATTTTTCGGGGAGTAATATTCGGTCATTGACGGTTCGGCGTCTGTATGAGCCCCAGCTGTGCATAGTTTTTACATCATTCTTTGAGCTCCTAAAGGTGGGCCAGTTAAGAGTAGGCTCCCTAAATTGTATGTTAATTTGCATTAATATTCTGAAACAGTCACGCATACAATTTAAATGGAACTTTAGTATATGATTTATTTGATCTTTTTCTGTCTATGTACAATACAGTTACGTAATTGCAACATTTTCGCTCGATTCATTATTTATTCGAAAATCATCTTTTTTAAATATTATTTTAATAAAATCAAGATTACTCGGCTTTTATGTATAAAATAAGTATTCACAGTAAGAAAATATAGCTTATTATCCACCCAAAAGATATTTTTCCTCTAGATCAATTTATTACTTTACTTATAAACGAAATAAGAATTGAAACTTACGCCATTTAGTTCCGAGCTCGAACACGATCAAAGAGCGCAAGCGATATTCAACTTTATTACTGAAGTGTTAACGTTTAGCACATATCGGAATGGCAGGGTGCATGGGGGCGGAGCTTGCGTGGAAATTGTCTTTAGAGTGCCTGGTCTTAATTATTGTTGTTAAAAAAGAACGGCCGTACAAATGCCTATCACTATCACCATGCTTCGAAAACAAATTAGAGTTGCTAGTACTTATCTACGTTGATTTTAGCAGCAAGAACAGTCTAGTCAAGTGGTGTAGCCAAGGCATGCATCTCTGCCTTTTCGGATTCATGTGCGTATTGTATAAGAGGGAAGATGACTAAAAAAATATTTTTCTTTTTTTACATTATCAAAAGATTACGGCGATACATTGAGTTAAAATGCGCCATGACGTCACGAGTATGTAGATTTTATACTTACTTGTGACGTAGCGACCCCCACTCCCCAACTTAAACGCGTGTTTTCTAAGTTATTTTTGATTAATATGATAAAGCAAAAAATACGTGTCTAATATTTTTTTATTATCTGAAAGATGGACTAAATATAATTTCTTTTTTTTTTACCTAGGCAACTATTATTTTCAAATTTTAATCAAATCACAATGCTTCATAATTCTCCAAACAATTCAAAATGGCTAAACACACAAGTTAATTTCGAGTGCAATATTGAATCTTGTCCCTAGTTCCATTACTATCAGTTTTTAAGCCTCAAAATTGAAATCGAATTCTATTAGATTTCAATCCCTTTATAATTGGGTTTGCGAAATTGAAATTACACAAACGAAGCATACTCTGTCACTCTCGTGGGTCCGAAATTATTGGCCTTCGATGGTCATTTTGACCTTTGATTGAAATTATACATGGTCTGCGAAACACAATGGCGAGGGTTAATTCAAATAAATCTTTGTGTACATTTCTAATGTATCGTATGTTCACCGACTTGCCTACTTATGGAACTTGTAAAAAATCCCTGTCCGATCCGTGACTAAATAAAAAAGTTATTGTTTTTTTTTAAATCACATTTTTAGTACCAAAATCACCTCAAATCCATAAAAACTAACAAATTTTCAACTGGAGTCATAAGTTATGTCTTGTAGACACCCTAGACAACCTAACGAGTGTCGTTAGGTTTCGTACTGAGAGTTTATTTGTGGTAATTATCAGAAAAAAAGAAAAAAAGATCGTCACATTTTTTTCAATGGGGAATTTTACCGGGTTATTATTACATGTGACGCGGGCGGCCATCGCGCGTCGTTTAGCGGGTGACTACAAGTTACAAGTTTATAACTTACGACCCCTGTTGAAAATTTGCTCATTTTTAATGGATTTGGGGTAATTTTGGTACAAAAAATGTGATTTTTAAAATAGCAATAACTATTTTATTTTCAATAATAATAAGATTTTTTTTACCTTTAGGTAATGTTATTGTAGTACCTATGTGCCCTTGGCTTTCAGAATATTAATGCAAATTAACATACGATCTAGGGAGCCTCCTCTTAAGAAATTGGCTGGGGCAGACTGGATACCTACGGAAGGTGAAGGACATGGTGTTGTGGCGCAGGTCTGGAGAGGCCTATGTTCAGTACTGGTCGGCGATAGGCTGAGTTGATTGATTGTTGATTGAGGTGGCCACGTTGATTGCAGCATCAGTAGCATTCTTTAGGTCATCCGACGTGCAGGTGAACGGGCACTTAGGACACTCCAGCAATTGGGGAATGATCTGGACCTCGTCATTTAAAAAATGTATTTAGTCGTTTAATTTCCCGTTTCTATCTTCAGCATATGTTTTCTAGCTTGTGGCTAAGTAATAACAGCCACACGGGTCGATCCATCAGGTTAAGCTACGCTTGCCGGGGTTGGTCCGTGGATGGGTGACCATTTTCTACATACCGAAACTCCTCCGTGCCTCGGAAAGCACGTTAAGCCGTTGGTCCCGGCTGGCATTTGTGGATCAGTTGTTACGGGTCGTCAGAAGCCCGAAAGTCTGACAACCAGTCTTACCAAGGGGTATCGTATTACCTAGTTACTGGGTTGTGGAGGTGAGATAGGCAGTCGCTCCATGTAAAATACTGGTATTCAGCTGCATCCGGTTAGACTGGAAGCCGACCCCAACATAGTTGGGAAATGGCTAGGCAGATTTTGATATCTTCACCAGGAAAATTGGTGTATTTTCGTTTTCGGTAGTATTACTGCCAGTAATACTATCGAACCTCTGACTTTTTGAATTCATGTGCGTCTTGTATAATTATCACTTACTTCAAAAACATTGAAGGAAAACATCGTGAGGAAACCGGCATGCCTGAGAGATATTTCTTGACGGCATGTGAAGCCAAGTCAGAGGCCCATGGGTGGCTTTAAAACTTTAGTCACTAACCACACGAAACGAAGAAGACTGCCAGTTGCCGTTGAAAAGCAACAAAATAGTAAAGATAGTAAAGTAAAGCAACAAGTATAAAGGACTTATCATTCAATCACGTAAAGGCTTTCAGGTAGGTACCTACTACGCTGTAGAATGGGCAACTAGCTTCATATTTCTGACTGACTGACTCCTTGACAACAGGGATAATGAATTTAAAAAAAAAAAATATCCGTCAGCTAGATTATTAAAAATATTGGACACGTATTTTTTTATTTTTTTTAATCAAATGATTACGGTGATACATTGAGTTAAAATGTGCCAGGACGTCACAAGTATGTAGATTTTATACTTACTTGTGACGTAGCGACCCCCACTCCCCAACTTTAATGAGTTTTATCTGAGTAATTTTTTATTATTATGATGAAGCAAAAAATACGTGTCTAATATTTTTTTTATTATCTGACTGACGGACTAGTAGATAGAATTTCTTTTTTTTTACCCAGGCAGCATACCTATTTAAAAGTGCCTGTTCAAATAACTATTCACATAGCCATTTCCTCTCTATACCAAACATATTTTTCCCTCTCAACATACCATATACTTACATTTTACATTGTGCCAACTAAAAAGTCTGCAACGCCTTTCATTCATACGGCTTGCCTATTTCGAACGCTGCGAAAACATCTTTTAAAGTTGTTTTCCTAAGAATTCTCGCCATATTCAACGTTTGAGTCTATTTAGATCGGTATAATGGTTCGACCTGCAGACGACTGGCAGTGGGGGGGCTAGTAAGTCAGCCACTTCTGCCTCCCTGGGTAATGGCCCCGACACCTTTGGCACGCTTGTCCCAAACACGTTTGCTTGCCCGTTAAATGTCAACTGTATACTTTTTGTGACTACAAAGGGCATCGGATGCGCTTGAATTTTGCTAGTCAATTTCCTTTTGGTTGAATTTATCGGTAGCCTGTTGATAAAGCTGTATTTATATATACAGTAGATATTATAAAAGTGAAGTTTAGAAGGTATGTTTGACTACTCATATTTTTTGCCAAACACATTGATTTTTTTTTTAATAAGTGCCTCAGCACTACATGACTAGTCATGTAGTGCTGAGGCACTTATTAAAAAACAATAAAAAATAAAAACAAAATGTTCAAAATGTTCTGCGCTCAAAATGCATGCTCTTTTATAACTTGTAAAAAGCATAAAATGTGACATGATTTTAAACAGAAACTTTTTTTTACGTGTGGTCATTGACTACCCTGATGTCAGAGTTTTTATGCTGCTCATGGGCCTCTGACCTGGCTTCCCATGCCGTCGAGAAATATCTCTCAGGTATGCCGGTTTCCTCACGATATTTTCATTCACCGTTTTAAAAGCAAGTGATATTTATACAAATAATACCCCGAAACCAAAGCTCAGCGTTAATCTAAATCAGGTACACTTTTGTACTTGGAAACGTTTTTAGTTTAGCGATTAAAGTTGCAACCATCAACCAGCGCCGTCGAAACAGCAGCGAGGTCCGGCCGACAGTTCCAAAACCGTTTTCGAAAAAAAATACCGCTGACAGTTCCAAAAACGTTTTCGGAAAAAAAAGCGTACGGAAATTAGCCGGACGTATTATTCAGCAGGATGGAAAAAACAGTGAAAGTGGGAAGTGTCACGAACGGCATTTGGCATTCAGCCACCCGACGGTATTGATGCGGCAGACGGGGGCTACTTACTTATTCATAAACGTTCAAAAACTTGTCAGTGGTAGCGCACCTAACCACCTACAGCTTGCATATTAGTACGAATACTTTATTTTATTCCTCGAACGTATTCGGGGTTGCCAGACGTGGCTGTTTTTGCTACTACAATCGGAGAAAACGTCAGATGGTAGGTTTACTGTTTTTGTTTCGCGACGTCTCTACACTTCGATAAACAACGAATTTTGTTAATCGTACTCCGTTTGCTTTGAGAGACGAATATGAAAGTGCAGAGTTTATTTTTGTTCGTAAACTGTTTGATATGTTTGGAAGGGTTAAATGTACGCTCAGGTGGGTTGAGAAGAGACAAGCTTTCAATATTAGTTTGAGGCTTATTTCAAGAGGATAAAATAAGTTCATATCTACTGTATCGTTAGTGATTTATAAGTTACGTACTTACATATCCTTTAATATTAAATGAGCAATATTTCTATATATATTTGTATCACGTTCTCGAAAACGGCTTAATCTCGATAACGGGTTTACGAGGCGAACATTCGATCTAGCTAGGTATCATTTCTGGGAAAATTCGTTTTCTCCATTTTCACCCGAGCAGAGCTCGATCTCCCAAAGTTTAGAACAAGATGGCAACCTTAGAATAATGACATGGCAGCATGGAATTAGTTAGTACCTACTATCATGGCAGCATAGAATTAGTATGTACCTACTTATAGATGGAATTTGTATGAACACCCCTAATTCACTGCGAATTCCTACACTATTAAATGAGCATTCTCTATTTTCACCAGAGCAGAGCTCGGTAGCCCAGGTACTATATTATTAAGGTTACAATTTTATTTATGGTTTACTACACAAAAAAAAGTACTTGATTAAGGTTTTTCATAACATATCTTTGAGTGATCTTATGATTACAGATATTTGAAATAGTGTAGCTTACTTTATAAAAAGTAAGAAAAATATTTGCTGCAAACAAAGTACATTCCATTCCATTTCGTATTTCCAAAGGTACAGTTACGATAATATTCTTTGAAAAAGTCGTAGAGATAGCGCAATGGTCCGTAAAAGAAAATCCAAAACAACTGTATTTCATTCTTTTGAACTCAAACTTATCGCTCAAGTTGTCCATGTCCAACTAGACATTTAGCGCTAAAAAACTGTGGAACTTATTCCGTGTTCACTAGCTCTTAGACTTGTTTCAGATGATTTCAATAAAGCCGTTTTTTCGATAATGTTTTGTTGCACGGCATCGAAATTGGTTTTCGTAAAGGTTCTTCATAAAATTCAGTCGCGTCTGACCGATTACAGGCTTACAAGCTAAAGTATTACTTAGTTTAACATTGGCCAGGTTTACGTAGAATTAATGACCCTTGCGTGACTGAGCTCACTTTTCATGGACAAGGGAAAGTTTTATGGTTTCGCGGTCCCGTATCCTTGTCATATAGTCAGCTAATCCGCTGCAGCGCTTTTACTTTGATATGATTTGTCCCTGTGTGTGTGAGTTATTATACGCTCCCGATTGATTGAAACTGATGGATTAGCTTTATAGCTGCTTTGCACAGATGTGCTAGTAAAACAAGGGTTTGTTGTAAAATCGATCCGTAGATTATGTGGGCAATCACCTGCGATGTTTTGTTGGAGTTATTTTTGCTTGAATATTTAGTAGAAACCTGAATCGTGAAGTTTTGAGATGAATCCGTTTTCATCTCCGATTTTGAAACCGTAACTGATAGTTCGCTAATTCTGTTTTATGAATTTTTATCATCGCTTTTTTAACATAACTTCACGCGCATAACATTACACAGCATAACGACACTAAGGGGTTTCGTATTACCCAGTAACTGGGTTGTGAAGGTCAGATAGGCAGTCGCTCCTTGGAAAATATTGGAATTCAGCTGCATTCGGTTAGATTGGAAGCCGACCCCAACATAGTTGGGAAAAAGCTAGGCAGATGGAACATCACACCCGTATTCCCTGAAGGGTTAGGCAGAGTATTATAATTTTATTTATTTGTTTATTAACAGCTCCCACTACCCAGCGGAGTATTTTTATATTTCTGAAGTAAGAACTCCACTCTTTCCAAAACAAGTTTTTAGTACCGCAACAGCAGTAAACAAATCAATAACATATAAATGTCAATTTTACTGCAAACTCAGTAAACCTATCACCACGTACTCTCGCAAATAAAATGTAAAACTGATTGTAAAACTTGGAAGTGGCGCCGCTGAATAAAAAACGTACATATAAACTTTTAAAATGGTCGTCAACAACTCATCAAAATCTAATAACACGGGCTTAGTGTCTCCGAGGATGGGACTCAACTCTAGGGTTACCAGACGACAGGAATTTTCTTGGTATGGCTGGGATTTTACTTTTCCTACCCGATTTTTGATGTGTCTCATCTTTCCTCTCGCTTTCCTACAATCTGTGGGAGTGATTTCGTGAAAAGCGACGTAAGTGTGTAACAGGAAGCCGGGGAAGCGCACGCTATTTGATTAGCCCAATGAGCGCACGCGGTGCTTGAGTTGGCCGTCAGAAACGAACTTAACGAGGCCCCGCCCCTTTACTGACGCTTATTACCTTAATGTTGCTTATTACCAAGGCATATATATTTATCGCAAATAGCTGTCAAATATTTACCTGTTTTGATTAATTTGGCAATATTACTGTAGGGAATTATGAAATATCGCTAACTAGTGAACTAGAATATTAATAATGAATTGCAATTATAACACTGAATTTGATGTTTTAACCGTTTTAGGTGTAAAAAATGCATTTGGAAAGTTTCGAAATACTTTTTTGCATCTAAAACTAAAAATTCGGTGGTACGATATTAATTATTGCATTCCATAATCAATATTTTAGTTCACTAGTAAGCCATAATTCATATTTCCATACAGTAATATTGCCTAGTTAATCAAAACAGCGAAATATTTGACATCTATTTGCGACGTTGCCTACTTTCAGAATGCGCGCTCATACATAACCCTTTTATTAATTTTCAAAAATTCTACCTAATTCACTTTCGTTATAAAAGGAATTCTTGTGAAAAATGTCATGCTTCTAGACCCAGCAGTTCACGCTGTGCGGTGTCTGTCAGTAAATTAATGAATTAAATCATTTAAGATTTGAATTACGTAGATTACAGTGCATGCCACTAAAGATGAGACTTGACAGACTACGTGGTTTGATTTGCACAGTAGACGATTTATAAGTCTCTTTAGCGGTATGAGGTCTGCGCCAGGACGTCATCGGGGCGGCGGATAAAGCGCGGGAGGCGCGGTCAAGTCTCATCTTTCATCGCACGTATTGTACAAGTTTTTGAATTGTCAAGGAGTAGGTCTTCTTCTTCTTTTCGTGTAGTTAGTGACTAACTTGGTGTCAGAGTTTTAAAGCCGCCCATAGGCTTCTGACTTGGCTGCACATGCCATCGAGAAATATCTCTCAGGCATGCCGGTTTCCAAGGATTAGGTAAACCTTCAGTAAGTCAAGAAATTCAACCTGGTTTCCAGTAGTAACTGCATTTATTTTACAAATTATATTTCCTTATATATATTTTTTTGGATTTTATCAGTGAATGTCGTATTTCTATCTGGTAACCCTAAACAGGTCTCGTCATCCGAGTCTAGACAAAGATTCGTGACTTTTTCACAATTCGCAATCCCACGACAATCATACCTGCACCGAAGCCTCTGTACCTGCCCTCCTACCTTCATAAGATATCGCCGAACATAATATTAAATTTTGCTTCGAGCTCCCCGACTATCCATTACGGTACGACATCGAAATTAGAGTTTTATAGTTGGATACGAAAAGAATTCTCGAGGAAAAATAATATGACGGATCGAGTGTCGGTCTCAAGTTGCGGGGGTAGTTGTTTTATTTTTATTTTTTTTATGTACTGAAAACTTGTGAAACACTCTTAAATTTATTTCTTCAATATAGTCTGTAAATAGCTCGCAAAATTCTTAGATCCTTTCAGTTATAGACAGTCTATTGGTTGACATTTATTTCATTATTTTTCTAAGAATAATAAATTGGAGAAATAATATCGTCCGCTAAGACATTTATTGAAGTATCTGAAATAGTAGACTTCTCTCAAACTGCCTGTCATAACGTCCCACCCACGGTCCGTCTGTGAAGATTTAACTAAAGGAAATATGTTATTTATCCTATTTTATGGACCAGCGCTTTTATTGACCTTCAATTCGAGTTCAGCTATTATAAGTACTCATCATACTTTAAGACGCAGATATATGCCAGTGACCTTGAATGGTTAGCTTGCGTGTTCTGTACTGAGCTCACGCAACGCGTCGTACGTCCAGCCGGTAATAGGACTCGCCCATTAAGGAGCGTTGTCCCAAATTAGACGCATTATTAATTTATTACACATAAAAAGGTATTTTAATAAAACACGTATACGATAAGATCAATAATTAAATTATCTTTAAAATGGTGAAGGTCTTAGAAAAATACGCTTGATAGATTTTGCGTAATCCTCAGTTTTTTATCCGCGTTAGACATAACTTTACAAATTAATTTCACTGTGTAATATAAACATAATCTAAAATATTCCTATATTAAGTTATTAAAAAAATGTTCTAATTTAACACATATTTTCCAAATCATTAACACTACTCGTTTAGACGTGATCTTAAATATAAAATCATTAAAAGTCGGTTATCGCCGCCTTAAGGGACGACCCCAATAATTCTTTAAGACATTTTTTCAAGTTATTTTTACACCTTTACCTACTTGCTTGTAATGTCACCGGTTTTTTTTAACTTTGGCTACTGCTTTAGATATTTAGACACGATTTCATTTCATTTTTTTAAGGGTAGGTAAATCCCTTCTTCACCAAAGTTCGCAAAATAAAAAATCTGAAAAATCATAATAATCATAAACAGCCTATAATGTTCCCACTGCTGGGACACAGGCCTCCTCTCTGTAAAAGGGAGTGGGCTGTAATCTACCACTCGGGCCCAGTGCGGGTTGGTAGATGTCACATGTCTTCGAATTTTTGGTTCCAAGTCATGCCGGTTTCCTCACGAAGTTTACCTTCACCGTTTTGTGAGCAGTGGTGATGAAATAATTTACACAAAGAGCGCTTGTCTGGGTTCGAACCTACAACTCGTAGGTAGCGGCTGTTACCACTGGGCCACCACAAAAAACAGTTTTTTAAAATAACCCACAGCATTTATCAACATCGATACCTACTCTTTTGAAGAGTGCACTCGCAGTATCAGCCTCGCTACCCCTTTATCATGTCACTCAATATAATATTTAAAAGCGTTCCAAATATGAATCAATTCGATATCATTCCGAGTCTGTCGTTCGTGCAGCCAACGACTCAGCAAACCAATGCTCGACCACCACCGCTCAATTTCCGTGTCGAAAACGAAACATGAGTGGCTATTTTATTAACATTCGATTTATTATATTTGAATTTCGAATAGTGTCGGATGAAAATAGCAGTGAGAAGTAAAAATTGCAGGAGTAGATGATCTGTTTCATTGGTATAATTGCAGGAGTGGATAATCTGTTTCATTGGAATAAGACTGTTGCTTTTCTTCTTCTTTTCGTATGGTTAGTGACTAACCTGAGAGGCAATTCCCGTATTTTTAAGAAAGTTCGTGAACGGGCGCCGTCAGTTGAGACTGGTCATCTCTTATCTGCCAGGGCTTATTTTTAATCTTATATTTTCAATTGCTTTTAATTATTTTTTGTACATTGTTCTCACATATAGACGCAACAAGAATAATTTCCCCAGCATTTTGTAATACCTATATTAAGAGTGGCCTTGGAGTTTCTTGCCCATTCTTCTCCATAGAGATCTACGTTTTGGAATGGGGCAACTAGCTTCAACTTTCCGACTAACTGACCGACTCTTTGACAATTCAAAAGTGCCTTTAAATAGTTTAATTGAAATAAATGCTTTGAGTTTGAGTTTTTGAGTTCGCATTCGCATCTATACCTACCAACATTTTTGACAAGTTTGACAGATTGCGACTTGAATGTGAACGTTTTTTAAGTATGAGAATTGGCCTTCTGGTGTCGGAGTTTTAAAGCCACCCATGGGCCTCTGAAACCTGGCATGTGGAGCCAAGACTGTTGCTTAGATATAAGGAAGCCTATTTGTAATAAGCGATTTTTGAAATTGTACAAACTTTAACTTCTTTCTTGGTTAGATAAAGGAATGTGACAGGCAGTACTTCTATCGTTTGTGGATTGTATCTACTGGTAAAATAGGGTGGGTTTAGCTACATTGATTAACCTGGTGAAGATTTTCAAGAGCTCAGAACCATAGATCAGCTTGGAGGAAGAATTAATGAAGTGATCTAACTGTCAATAGGAAACTTAAAAAAAAAGGTATTTATTTTTATTTTATTGTTTATGTACACACAGTAAAATAGATATAGATATGACATTTAAGTATTGAGTACAAAGGTACCCAGTACCTACAGTTTACTTCTTAAGAAATTTCTTCCAACAGACCTTCGAAAGGAGAAATGAAAATTAATGTAGACGTGTGAGAACAAGAAGAGATGAATATGATTTTGTGACGTCTTAAACTAAAATATTAAATATACCTACATACAGTGTGAGTCTTCATAATGTGCACATATCGAAATGAGAGAATCTATGCTTAATTTTAACGACACAAAATATATTTTAAAAAATCCAAATATATTTTTTTAATACTTTTTATGGAATTAAAAAAACTTGTAACAAAACTATGTAACTTTTAAACTAAATCAGCTATCGCGATTAAACAAACTCCATTATGATTGGAAGTAAGTAGGCGTCCACATAAAATTAAAATTGAGAAAAAAGCTACCCTCAATTGAAAATAAACATGTTTTTTTTTGTAAAAATCTGTATTTTTTTTTCATCAATTTTACAATAATTGTAAAATTTATAAATAAGATGCCCAAGAGAATTTAAAAAAAAAAAATTTTTATCAAACAAAAAAATTAAAAAAAAAATTATGACTATTTTTTCCGTCGATAAAATTAATCATAGATTCCCTCATTTCGATATGTACACATTATGAAGACTCACACTGTATATGTAATGTAAAAAATGACATATATTTAAATAAAGAAATATGCTAAAATATAATTATAAATATATTAAATAAATTCTCACAGTTACGAGGAAAGGTAATGCTCTTTTAATGGATATTTGAATTGAGAAATAGATTTTAAATCTCGAATGCTAGGCGGAAGCGAGTTTCATAATCTACAGCATGTTGTAATGTAGTATTTAGGTGAAAATATGGACAATCTTTCGTTTATCAGTAAATTGAACTTACTATAATACCATTTTCGATTGCAAAGTTAATCTATATTTTGGACTAACTTATTAGGCAGGTAACTTAGTTGCCTACTTCTAATTGGCTTAACCGACTGTGTTCGTGTCATAAAGCTTCAAACTTTGCAGGCATTAATCACAATTTAAAGTTGGTGCATTAGACGCCATCTTCGTTAATTTTAGGAACAAAAGGAAATAGTTGATGGTTGTGTTTAATGCAGTTAAATGGGATAAATTAAGAACTCAATAAGAATAATTAAGAATTGAGAACATAAAGAGCAAAGTTGCGGAATTTTTTAAAGAAATTGTTGATTAACATTAACTTTAAGTGTCTGCGATTCAATAATGTAAAGAAAGAAAGAAAAATATTTTATTTGCGACACGCACAGGAAATATAAAACAGGAATAAAAAAATTAACAAACAACAACAACATTATTTTTATTATTTCTGTACTTAAGGGTACACTAGTCGGTCAATCTTCCATACAAATGTAGTATGGTGATTACTCGTCTGTTTGACGGTGTACGTTCACAAATAAAAATTATATCAATTTGCCTTGTCATTATCTAGGCCTGTATGGAAGCAGATTTGGGAAAAAGTATTGGTTTAGAAGTTATGAGCGTCGAAACTTCCATATTGCAGCACTAATTTTAACGCATCTTTGGGCGTAAATAAATGACTTATGTAGTATGAAAATGGCAAAATTGAAACCGTACAGAGATAGATAATTGTTTGAAAGTTCAAATAATTTTATTTTGAGTAGATATATCCAGTAGTTTTTCCATAATATCTATACGTCCAAATGTCGGTTCATGAAATTTAACGCGCTCGTTTTCGTCATAAATCATCGTCTATTTCACTAAATAAATATTTAAATAAATAAGTAAAACTAGATAAATAAATACTAAACAAATAAAACTAGATAAATAAATACTAAACAAATAAAACTTCATAAATATAGTTAAATAACTTAACTAAATAACATGCACATTACCCACGCCACCAACAAGTTTGAGTCGTCAAACTAGTGGAACCTTTTAAGAGACGTTTCTTAGGGCCGGTTTTTCAAATAGCCAGTTAACTTTTATCCGACGAATAACTTTGTCATTTTGATAGTTTTTGTATGGACAATCTGTCAAAACGTCACATTTTTTCTTCAAGTAAAAGTCATCTAATGATTGAAAAATCGGCTCTTAGAATATCAAGAGCTGGAATTACTTAGGCTTGCAATAGCTTATTCTATAGGTAAGTAATAGTGAATAGAAGATTAGTCAGTTAGGACAGTATGTATAACATAGGTAACTCGTCAGGATGACAGACGTTCTTAACTTACTTAAAGGAAAGTTTTATTAATTTGCATTAATATTCAGAAACATTCACGCATACAATAAATTTATTGGATCTTTTTCTTTCCATGTACAAGACAGTTACGTAATTGTAACAAATTTCGCTCGATTCATTTTTTATTAAAAAATCATGTATTTTTTTCAAGATTATTTGAAGATAATGAAGATCACTTGGTTTTTACGTCCTATTCACAGTAAAAAAATATAGTTTATTATCCAGTCACAAGACATTTTTTCTCTAGATCAATAATTACTTTAGTTATAAACGAAATAAGAATTAAGACTTCCGTCATTTAGTTCCGTGCTCGAACATGATCAAAAAGCGCACGCGATATTCAACTTTATTACTGTTGTGTTAGCGTGTAGCACATAGTGGAGTGGCAGGGTGTATGGGGGCGGAGTTTGCGTGGAACTTGTGTTTGGAGTGCCTGGTCTTAATACGTAACTATTCCGCTATTGTGTAATCTCACTTCTACCTAACTTGACTCAAAGCAAAGCATAACAAAATATAAAAAAACAAACAATAAAAAAATAGAACGCCAAAATATATCAACCAAACTAAACGAATAACATATCGAGCGCTTTGCTAATAGACTCCCTCTCCGGCGCCGCTACATGTCAGATACGCTTGGTGTACGGAACTGCAAACAACAATGACAGTTGATACACCTATGTTAGGACGATTCGGAACCGAATATCGTGTTAGAGGCATGCCAGGAGGAACCTTCATGCCTATGTAGCTCTATGGGTAGATACATTTTTAGTAAGAACTTTGTAGTTAGAATTGTTAAGGGTGGTACGACCAAAAATATGAGCTGGATTAGAACTGGTTTCAGCTTTCTGATTAACTGACCGAGTCCTTGACTAATCAAGTGCCAAAAAAAAACCATTGATTAAATTGTTTATTTATTTATTTTACTATTATTGTTGTTGTTGTCTTGTTGTATTGCTGTTGTGTTGTGTTGTATTTTGTGTGTTGTTTTGTTTTAATTTTTTTTTTGTTGTTTTGTATGTTGTTTGTGTGTTTCTTATTATTTTTGTTGTGTGTTGTTTTTTTTATTATTTTATATTATCATTGTTGTTATTAAAGATAAAATGTATTTCAATTAAACCATTTTCAGGCACTTTGGCAAGCATTTTTCACCCATAGCCATGAATCGAGAGCGTTTGAATGGCAAAAACTTTTAAATCTTAATTATTAATTAATTACGCGTCCTCTGACGTGTCCTATTTAATTTACCGTACCTTGTCTTGCATCACATTGAATTCCTCTCACGCCGAAATTGAAAACAAAAAATCATCAAGTACGATAAAATCATACAACTATCCATGACGCGCCCATTGTTCCCAAAATATAATGCTGGGCTTCCACAGTCCCCCACGTCGCAATATCATTGCATTACATCGCTTCAAACTAGCGACTGTAATCTGGCGTCATACATCGGATACCACGGAGTAGGAACAACATGGAGTGTTAGTATGACAGTACCCTATCAGAAATGCTACAATTAACTGAATACGCGTACCTATGGAAAACATATTTTAACGACTGTAAGATCCAGTGCTGAAAATGAGCCTCGTGCATCTGATGAAGTGAATTGAAGTGTACAACAGTTGCGAGAATAAGTTTCCACTACGTATCATCAAGCTTTGCAAACTGGTTGTAATCAAAGTCCCGTATAGTCACCCTTTCTGGCTACCATGATAATACAATAAGTGGTCTCAACCATAACCATACCATACATAACCATACCATAACTTACAGGTATCTACCTGCAAGGTCGCAATAGTCGCCGAATGTGTATGATACGGCTTTTAAAGCTCCTACATACTAGCCTTGCCGCTGGGCAAGCCGTGGTGCGCCCCGGCTTGGCGCAAAAAAGACCCGCCAAACAAAGGAGTGGTGCCGCTCGGCAAAACCTGGCGGTACGTGCCGCCGCCCAGCACTGTGTGTGCCCAATAAACAACATCGTTTCACTATTTACTCCAACCCATCTCACAAATTCAGCTAGCACTCCATGTCCTCACACTCCGCGTCCATCATCATACATCGCATATTGTGTTTGCTCTGGTGGCGCAGACCATTGTCCGGCCGGTCGACTATCTGCTAATATCACTTAAGCGCTACCCGACTACGTACGCGTTGTCGATGTACCTATGGACATTGTCTGACAAAATTCCTTTATGTGTCGTCTGGCCACCATATTTTTATGAAAACGTAGGTTTTTTTGTTGTCCACTTTGGTTTACCGTATACTGGACGGTTAAACTTTCTTTAAAAACTAAGCAAAATAGCAAAAAACTAAAACTGAAAAGTTTAAGCTTTTTAAGATTTTGTTACAAATAATATATAAATGTAAAAAAAAAACGAGCTACGTCTGCCAAAAAACTGCTTTGCAGTTTAGCAGAAGTACTATTTATTGTAAAAAAAAAACTCACATTAAATAATTATTTTTTTCAAATATAGGTACATTTAAACGACTGGCTATCCGGGACAATGTCACATTTTATGAAGAGCAATTTCAGAGTAACGACAAAAATTAAAAAAAAAAACACTTTCGGACTATACTATACTATACCTATCACTCACTATATTTAATATTTTTCATGTTATTAATTTTTTTTATTTTTTGAGTAGCGTTTGTGACCTTGCTTTATATTTTTTGCCATATCTCCGACGTACCTAATCGTCTCGATTTCGATTCTGTTTATTATTTCTAAAAGCTTATGAGTTATTTTATCGGATTAACTAACATTTTTTTATTAAAATTTATTGACTATTTATTTAGGTAAGTACCTACTGTGCTTATCTTATAAATTGAGTCAGGCAAGAATGTACTTTACATATACATAATATATTGATGATTCGTCTAAACATGGCATGAACAGACAGTCTGTAAAAGTCTTTACAATTATTATTTCAGAAGAATGATTTATCTTTTCATACGCGAGTATAAAAACATGCAAAAATGCTGCAAATTCTGAACTTTTAACAAAGCATTTTTAAAGTAAACAGTGGGTGAAGAAAAGCACCGTCAACTGCATATTTCTTGTGTAAATAATGCAGTTGATTGACGAAAAGAGGTCAGTACACTTAGCGAAGTAAGTAGTACATGACCACAATGTTGATCGGTGTGTCACTACTTCAATATTTATTTATTCTGTGGCAGTTTCAAACAAAAGAATTACGATCGGAGAGTTCGAAGGGCGTTTGTTAGGACTCGAACAAACAGTGGTAAAAAAAATGCAGTCCACTGCTATTTTTCGACCATTCGTGAAATCACGATCATGCTTGATTTCAGGAATGCCTGTAAACTGTTGTTCTAGAATGCAAGATTGTGAGGCCTTTTGACTTAGTTAAAGGTATGAGAATATAGTGTTAAATTTACACTATCTACGTCTGATTGGAATGATGTACAAACGGCTACACATCAAGCTGTACATTTCCAGTATAACCTGACCTCACATTGTACGGAAATCCTATACAATGCGAGATCAGCATAAACTGGGAATGTATAGCTTGATGTGTAGCCGTGTGCACAGAGATCAGCATAATTATCTACACTACAACTATTTTCTTAATGTCCCGCGGCAAACTTCGTGTTCCGTCTGTCTTCGGATTTCTATCAGTTGCCCTTTACTCAATCGACTTGGAAGTATATAAAGTTGTTAATACTCTTTTAACTTAATGTAATTTATTTTAAAAATGGGAGGAAAGCTGTTAAAGTCGCAGGCACGACAGATAGGAAAATAGTTTTACAGCTCTATGTAGTTCACACGGTAATCAAAACAAAACAACAATAAAGTACTTAGTTCTGAATTCAAATTATTATACACGATAAATCTAATAATTGATGGACATGGAAATTAGCATTCGTTTGTATTCGGAAATACGATGATTCCCGAGGGACATTAAGAAAATATTTGTATCTGTGACTTTCTTTGAATGTTGCTTTACATTGCAGTTTGTTCTACATTATTCCAGATAAATGTTAAAATTTCGGCGAAATTACAAAGAAAAGCACTTATCCAAACAAAAACAGAATCGTGTGCGCGCCCTAAGGTGTATCGATCATCCATTTCTCGTTACATAACTCACCCAAGCTTTTTACTGTTATGATTATGAAGCAGCATAAAACATACTATTACCCTTATGTAAGTAGGTTCCCATTACAGCATGAAATAAGCGATCATTGTTGATGCTAAGTAGGTAATTTGAGTAAATTTCTTATCGCGCCGGGAGCGGGCTGCGGAACACTTTTCCGTAGTGAGGGTAGGTAGACACTGACTGTTTATCGGGTGCGGGTACTGCCGCCGTTCAACCATGAAGATAGTGTTTATACGGAAAACAAGCGAATAACGCTTTATTTACATTTTATTTTTAATGTGAATACAGCGTCTGACTCATCACTTTTGATACTGATTCGAAATTCGAAATGAATATTCATACGAAAAGTTATGATGTGCTGTGTCTTTTTTGTTGCATCGATATTATCAATTTTATGCTTACGCCGGCCACATACCTACCACATACAGAATTCCGTTTCGAAATATCGATTCGGAATTCGAAGGCAGCAAATTCATACAAAATCAAGGATCTATCACACACGTACAGTAAGTTCTCCGATTCGAAATTCCAAAATGGAATTCCGTCTGTATGTGGCCGGTCATTTGTATGTTGTATGGATTTGCTGCCTTCGAAATTCGGAACCGATATTTCAAAACGGAATTCCGAATCGGAATTCCGTATGTATGTGGCCGGCCTTATTGAAGCCGTACCGTAAGAAATATATTTAATTATTTAAAGTTTTCATGTTTCAATCATAAATAACAAAAAAAAAAAAAACATAAACTAAAACACACACCCCTAAAATCAACAAAAAATTCGCACCAGATTAATTCACGAACCCTTTCTTTCTAAAAAAATAATAATTAGCAACACATCGAGTTTCCGGACAGCTGACAGTTGCACCTGCGGCGGTGCGCGGGAACCCTAGCTGCGGCTACGTCGCGCCTGCGGGGACGCAGCGGGGCGCTGGCGGCAAAAGACGATGGCTCGTGAAAAATGGTCAAGATAATTTACGAACATTTTTATGAAACACGCTGATTTATATGAAACATTTTAGTCAAAATGCTGTCCACGTTTTCCTTCTGAGTTATAATTAGGTAGGTAGGAGGTACTGGGAAGAAGTTTTTAAGTAGAGAAGTTAGTAATGGTATCTCTCTGTAATAAGGTAATAACTAAGTACGGTTACCGAATGTACACGAATGTGCCGATGTGTGCTTTGATATTTTGCTTTATGGAAACCATAGACATGTTTTATGAACTTCTATTGTGTTTGTTTTTACTACGTTAGCTTAATTATTTATCTTATTTGGATACCTACTTTATTTATCTTATTTTGACACTTGATGATATTTTATTTTATTTTCCGAGCAAAGCAGCAAAGTCACGCCACAGATAGTAAATAGTCAACTTTTCTTTTACGGCTGCGGTTTTGTCAGTGGCGATGTTGCTATTGGAAAAATATTTGAATTTGATACATTTTCGATACTTGAAATTTTATATCGAAATAATAAATATCGTTTTATCGATATTTTTGAGAAGGAAAAAATAGAGATAGAAAACCTAGAAGTAAGTTGCATCGCTTTGCCATCTTTAAAATATACCTATTGAATTTTTTTTTCTCAAACGGGCTTGGGTATTCGAACATTATTTTGAGAACCTTCTTCGAAATTCGAAATTGCTATAGGTAGGTACTGGTTAAGGTACTGGTCGAATACACGCGAGCGCCCGGCCGGCAATGTTTGTTTAGCGGCCAAATAAATTACTTCGTGTTACGAGTACTTATTTATTAAAAATGGAACGAACTTTTTACTTAAACACATGGCAACCAAGGAGGTAACCTATCAAAGATTTTATTTGAATTTCGATTGGGTTTATCTGTTTGTAAAGAAGAAACAAATGAACATATTGACGCGTGAAAAATTTGTTGTTCGTCATTGATTCTGGAATTTTTAGTTAATTTACTTAGTTTGAATTTCCACGCATTATTTTTGAGAAAAGTACTATACAAGCCTTGACCGCAACCAGGAATTGATGGACTCACGTATGTGTGCCTATAGTTGCAGGCCGCGACAGTAATCTACTATGTAGTCGTATTTTTTTTAAGTGATGCCTTCTTTATGCTTGTTGGGCATATTTGAGATGGGAAAAAATAATTGAACTCGTGACACCGTTACCAACACCTTATTTTTGTAAACGCAATTGTGCTCTTTATTTATATTACGTTACGGATCAATGATCTATGCGAGTATTTTTGCTTTAAAGGTTTTGGAAGTATTTTTTTAAATTGTTCAAATTTTCACTTCTGTCGGCACTCCCGGAGTGCCACTGTTTTTTTTTTGGGCATTTACCTACACTAGGAATTTCTCCTGTATTGTGGGTGCGTTTACAAACATTTAAACTCACATACACAAACAGCCAGACCCGGAACAACTACTTGTAGTTCATACAAATATTTATTCCGTGCGGGAATCGAGCAGCAGTCATAATCATAATCATAATCATTTATTCGCTTTGAGAGTAGGTACATAAATGAAGGTGTTCACAAAATGTTGAGATCCCTGTACAATCTACCAATTAGGCATGCAAACATGGCATGTTGTTGGCGTAGTGGTTGCAGTGGCCATGCAGTCATTTCAATACCATAAGCCCTGGCGGCCTAGACGTTCAGCAAAAATTTGGAAGGAAAATTGATTAGGTACATGCACGTCCCAAATTATACCAACGTCACGACACCCTAAAACTGCCAACTTTACAAGAACAACATTAAAACTTAACTTTCCGCCGTAATTTAAAGTCACGTAGTTTTCATTATATTGCACGGTATGAGTAGAAATTATTAAGTACTTGCACAGATTACATATAGTAGTACTTGGAAGTTTCTTTGACTTTATCGCGACGTTGCATCGATGGGATAATTTTGAAATGAACTTCAAACTCCTTGGGAAACGGAGTGAGAGCAGTTATGGTGGCATGAAACTCATGAAAGTGGTTGCAATCATGATTTTGAAGATCCCGCTATCTTCAAAATCATGATTGCAACCACTTTCTTCATTGCAATAGCTTCGTTGTTTTAGAAACTGATTTTGTAAGTGGTGTTCCTTCATTTCTTGTAAATTGATTCGCTTTTTAATTTTCGTGATTAAAATTAGACAACGATGAAAGTTTTTTGGACCACTCATAAGGGTCAACTCAAAGAGCGGCGAAGGGCAGCGAAGCGGAGCGCAGTTTCAGTGTCATATGAATTTTAACTTTATTTTCATTACTATAATACTTATTATCGCATGAGAAACTCGAACGAGTCGCGCGGATGCCCGCGGCGCCGCGGGAATTCCGGCGAATTCCATAAACGGGCGCCTTCTCTACCGAGCGGGTCGCTGCGCTTCGCTGCCCTTCGCCGCTCTTTCGGTGTGAGTTGACCCCTTATGCGAAGCAAAATAGTGCTCTGCGATCGGAAAATTTGTTTTTCCTCCTTGTCTACTCTAAATCTGTGGCCTCCTTTCTGCAACTGTTTTTACTGTTACACTCCTGCTAGTACACAGAACCTAATTTATATAACTTTGTTTAGATAATTTAATGGAAATTAATAATGTACTTTTCAAAAATTGATTTAATGCAGCAGAAACGAAAAAAACATCAAAAAAAAATCCCGTCAATCAATGTAAAACGCAATGTATCGTCTCCTGTCTACCTAAGCCCCGTTAACAAAGCAAAACAAAAATCTAATTAATAAGCAGGGATAAAACATCTACTTTCTTCTTATAAGTAGCATCAGAACTGACTTCCTCAAAAAAATATCCTCGAGAAATTCGAGATAAACGTATCAAATTAATTTTTAACAAAGCACGGATCTCGGGTTTTTCTTTTGTGGCACCATTACAATGAAAATTCGTTTTGAAATTCGAATATGACGCTTTAAGGTACGCGGGAGAAAATATAATGATTTATTTATGTCAATGGGCGGTATTCGAAGCGGTGTTTTCTTACTCAAATTGGTTATTGTTCGGCATAAAGTTCTTTTATTAGGGTTTGTTAGTAAAAAGAGCAGGTAGGGGGTTTTAGAGTATAATAAGGATGTTTTATGAAAACAATTTCATGACAAAATGGGCGCACGGCGAATTTTTACCTTGATTTTGTTTATTTTTTGCGAGTACACGTGAGTTTTTCTTAAGGCGACGATAACAGACTTTTAATGATTTTATACTGAAAATCACGTCTAAACGAGTAGTGTTAATAATTTGGAAGAAATATATGTTAAATGAGACGATTTTCTTAATAAATTAATATAGGAATATTTCAGATTATGTTTATATTACATAGTGAAATTAATTTGTAAAGTTATGCATACTCGGATAAATAACTGAGAATCACGCAAAATCTATCAAGCATATTATTCTGAAACCATTTTTAAGATAATTTAATTATTGATCTTTTAGTATATGTGTTTTATTTTAATACTTTTTGTTTTATGTTTAAATTAATAATGCTTCTAATTTGGGTCAGCGCTCCTTGATGGGCGAGTCCTATTACTGGCTGGACGTATGACGCGTTGCGTGAGCTCAGTACAGAACACGCAAGCTAACCACTCAAGGTCAATATCATAATATCTGCGTCTTAAAACATTGGCAACGTCTAGACGTGGCCATGTGAAAAATAACCTGGCGAATTGTACACCCACTAATAAACGTTAAACGTAGAACATAAAACTAATAGTGTACGTCACTCCGTCGTAAAGCGTGTTATTAACGAATAAGAACCTTAGTGCAAGTTTCCATTGTATCCAATCAGGGCTCGGAAACGTTATTTAAAATAACGTTTTTAAAACGTTTCTAACAGTTCTCGTTCACATTTTGTTCGGGACGAAAACGAAATGAGAACGTTTTCAAAAACCGGTTTATTCCGCAGGACGCAGCCGCGCACGGGGTGTGTCGACAAGCATGAACTTGTTTAATTAAATTATACCTTATCTTCATTTGAATACATCATTGATTCCAATGCGCTTGCCGCCTACGTATGGAATAGGGTTGTGTTGCGAGTTTCCTATCGATCAACCCAAAAATGGAAATAAACGTTTTATTAACCGAGAACTATTTAAATTTTGTTTTTCTTCAAAAACGTTTTTATAACGTTCCGTTCGAACGTAAAGGTAACGTTTCTTAGGTTTTTAAGACGACATCGTTTCGAAAAATATACTGTTATCCGAGCCTTGGTCTAATTACGTGAGTTGTAGGTTCGAACTCAAGCAGGCGCTTTACTTTGCGTAAGTTATTTCATCATCACTTCTCTCAAAACGGTGAAGGAAAACGTCGTGAGGAAATCGGCATGCCTGAGAGATATTTCTCGACGGCATGTGAAACCAAGTCAGAGGCCCATGAGCGGCTTTAAAACTCTGACACCAGGTTAGTCACTGACCACACGAAAAGAAGAAGATTTTGTAAATTTATTATTATTGCGAGATTATTTTTGCCAGTGAAGTTTTTTCTTTTCGTTTTTATTTTATTTAAGTGTGCAGAAACACATTGCAATATATAATTAATTCAGGTCCAGTTGAAAACCAGCATCAGGCACTTACTTATACTTTGACTTTACAAAAATAAATCTAACGATTCAAAATACACACCCGTTAAAAATTACATTAAAAATAACAAAAATGCGTATGAATAAATAAAAACCGTAATACAATGGACTCACACAACTCATTCGTTCTCAAAGAAGACCAAAAATGAGCTGCCAACTTCTTTTAATACATCACAATCACAAGCTGTCTAATTTCAAGAATTTTTGCTTTTTCTTTTACTTATACTAAACTAAAACCTCAAATAGTTCAATAGAAAACGCATTTTCTAGGTGCATCGTCTTCACATAATATAATTAATGTGTATAAAATATTGCAAAAAAATGTAGAAGAGTAACTGTGGAGTTTCTTACCCATTCTTCTCCATACGAAAACCTACCTTTTTTGGAAGGGGCGACAAGAATCATTTTTTTTTTTTATGGAAATTTTGACATTCAAAATATACAATTTGAAATAAATTATTTGACTTTGAGTTTTCAACTTCAAAATTCATCATCATTTTCATCATAGATGCAGTTGAATACCAGTATTTTACATGAAGTGACAGCCTATCTAACCTCCACCACCCAGTAACTGGGTAAGTCGATATTACCCCTTAGTAAGACTGGTTGTCAGACTTTCGCGCAACTGACGACCCGCAACGACTGTCAAAGATCTACGAATGACAGCCGGACCAACGGCTTAACGTGCTTTCCGAGGCACGGAGGAGTCTCGGTATGTAAAGATGCTCATCCATCCACGGACCAACCCCAGCAAGCGTAGCTTAACCTGATGGACCCCTGCGGCTGTTATTACTTGGCCACGAGCTTCTCGTTTAGGCAGTCAATATAGTTATGATGTATTGTGTGTCTCACAGCTGCGCCAAATAGGCCCCAGCTCAGCACAAATCCTAGACAACTATCTGCCTTGTCAGGTAACAAGGAAGAGATATTAACAAGTATACTGCTTTTCCATAAAATTGGCCTGATAACGTTCGAACTCAAACTCAAAGAATTTATTTCAAATTAACCATGAATTACAGGCACTTTTGAATTGTCAAGGGATCGGTCAGTCAGAAAGATGAAGCTAGTTGCCCATTCAAGCAAAGTACCTAAGGAGAAGAAAGGGCAAGAAACTCCACGGACTCTCTTTTAAATCAAAATATGTTTACAAAATATTGGTTACATCATTCATGTTGAAGTTATACATGTGAGAACGATGCAGAACGTTAAAAGTGTCCGTAATAAAAAATTAAACAATTCAAAAGTTCAATTAAAATAAGCCGTTGCAGCTAAGAGATGACCAGTCCCTACTGACAGTGCCCGTTCACGAACATGACGCATGGATTAGCACCATTCAGCGAGACATTAGAGTGAGCATGACATTCTCTCAGCCGCCAGGGCACTTTCAAGTCAATGAAAGACGTACCTAGTAAATGGTAGCTTTATAGTAGGTACATAGTACTGTAGACACTTGACTCGTGACTATAACGGTACCGGGATGATGTTAAATGAAAAGTTTCTTGAGTTAAAAACCGTAAATATATTCAATTCAACTAGTAACACAATAGTATACTTTTATGTTACTAGTTGCTTGACAGCCTTCTCGGGACTCTTTGACTTTTTTTCAACAAACAAAACCTTTTCTAATCCTATTTTAAATACATTCTGTCAGATTGTTCGGATGTAGTGCTGCTTTCTCACCAGCCTGCACATCATGAGGTTGCTTCCTGCATAAAACCTTACAGTACACACACGTGTTATGCAATTATGCAATGCGTTGGTAATGAAATTGGGCATCCCGATTGCAATTAACGAGAGATGCCATAATTGATGGATCGATTGGTAATGTGATTACAGTACACCTATGCTGTACGGCAGATAGGAAACCGCTGCCCTTCGTCTCATTTATTTTAGGTATTAGGTAATACGGTCTGGTATCCGCAATTCCACGTCAAAGCGCGTATTTTGCGTACGGGTGGGAAAATCGGTTATTCGATCCACCCCAGCTCCTCAAGGAAGGCCAGCAACGCCTTGGTGTCACTGACAATCTCGCGTAGGGTACCTGGGTTACCGAAGTACTTTGCCCTGTATGTGGCGACCACCGGGCAGTTTAACAACACATGAGCTGCTGTCTTGTCTTCCTCCATGCAGGCCCTGCACAGTCTCATTTATTTATTTTACTTTAACTTAAAGGCTCTTTCAAACAGGAGCGACACGAGCCTTAAAACGGTAATCTGCTATACATTAGCTAAAGATAAAATTAGACATAAATTCATATACTTATTTCACAGAACTCCAGACATACTGACATGATCATCTTCCATTCGTCCGCGAACACATCACAGTCAGGTATAGAACTCATGCATAGAAGGAACTTGCACTGATGAGCACGTGTGCTCAGTCAAATAAATAATTTTAAACTGCATTATTGTATTTGTTAACATTTTCAGGAAATCCTACTAATCTTAATCCTAACTAATATTATACATGCGAAATTGAATTTGTTTTTTTGTTTGTTACGCTTTCACGCTAAAACGGCTAAACGGATTTGGATGAAATTTGGCACAAGGGTAGACCATGACATAGAATAGGACATAGGATACCTTTTATCCCGGTAGTACGTTCCCGTGGGATAATTTCCGACATGCACGTAGGCGAAGCCTGGGTGCAAAAGCTAGTAATGTTATAAATGTGAAAGTTTGTATGTTTGTCACGCAAAAACGGCTGAACGGATTTGGATGAAATTTGGCACACAGATTGCTGATATCTTGGAACACAAAGGGTACTTTTTTTTAGCTTAGTCTTCCATGCTGAAATAAATAAGTACGCTCCCGTTGGATAATTTCCGGAGCCGCGTGGAAAAGTTAGTCGATAATAACTGCACCAATAGGTACATACTACAGGCCGAAATTAAATTAATTGGAAATATTTCCAATACCGAAAAAATATATCATAATTAAACTAATGTCTTTTATTTTTTTGTCGCCTTTTTAATTCAAATCAAACACTAAAACGATAGGTACTTGTTAGGTAGGTACAGTACGACACAACTTAGATGTAGCATCGGCAAAATTCGTAAAACCAATCAGCAGCTGAGACCTCTGAGTTTGTTTCGGCCTTTCTTCTCAGAGTAGTCAGATAGGAAACGCCGACCTCATCTAGTTGTAAAAGTGTTTGTACAAACCTACTTACAGAAATAAAATCATTTATCATTTAGCATTCGAACTAAATGCGCCTTCAATATCATCAATCTTTATTACTTACTTTAGGTAAAACATATAACCAAATACATGCGTAAAATTAAAATGGATGAATGCAACTTTCAAATTCATGCTGCATCTAAGTTGTGTCGTACTGTACTAAACGCCAAACTCGACTCAAAAACTAAACCCCACTAACACTACATACTTTGTTTAGTCCATAACACTTTCAAACAAGATAATATTGTGATTATTGCTCTTAGGGGGACCGTGAAAGAAAACCTCTCAATCCAGGCAATAAGGCTTTACAAGCTTTAGTTGTGTAATGGTCAACTTAGGAAGATATTAATGAGTTCTCCGTGACTAGTAAATGGCGATAGAGGAAAGAAAACAAAAGCAACGGTGATGAATCGCAGTGGTATTAGTTTTTGGTGCTAGATGGGGTCGTGAGTTAAGGGTCGCGCAGACTGACGTGACTAGTCGCGCGACGCGACACCGGTAATTATTCTACCGTAAACAAAACATAACATAACATCACGCCTTGTTTCCCCAAAGGGTTGGGCAGAGGTGTCCCTCTAGCAGGTACACCCACATTTCGCCAGTTATGTTTAAGTCTCATGTAATAGGGGGCGAGCCCGAAATATAGTCATGATATTATAATATTATTTTATTCACTTTTCTTGTCAACTATTTTCTATTCTCACTCAGCATTTTCTCTCAAAAAAACCTGAGTTTCCACTGTCACAGACAAATCCTAGGGGTCACAGCTACAATATAAACATGTCCAGAATGGAAACACCGGCGACGGTAGAGGTATTTTTAGTTTGTCTATGTTTTTTTTTGTGGCTGGCAACGTGCGGAACCCTGTTGGTTTAGACACACCTTTTTGCTATCCCTGCTGTGAATATGGCGGCAAAAAAGTTATTTTTAGAGTTCCATGGGACGTGAACATGCATATAGAATAGAATAGAATATTTTTATTTCAGACAGAGTCCATAGGGTTAGTAACAATTTTACTTAACATCTAGTGTTAGTAGGTACACATTATAACATAAAATTAAAATTCAGCGTGGAGCTGCATCCACCTCCGCTACATCGGGGAATCCTACCGATCTGCGAACACACTGAGAATACTGTTGGTGCTGCCGCGAACACGTGACATCAAGGATGCACATCTTTTTCTAACAATGGCGGCAAAACCATCAATGTTATTATCCGTAAACATCCCTGATGCACTACAACGCCACGGCATCCGCAGCAGCACCCTCAGTGCTTTATTATATTAATAAAATAAAATAAATAAAATTGTTTATTTGCACCTTCAAGTAATATAAAACATGGTTTACAGTTAATATAGGCCTTAAGGTAAGTAAGGTTGTATGTTCGAGTTGCAGCCAATACCTAAACTAAGATAACTTAATATCTTGTAATTATAGGTATCAGCGCCCACCCTCATATTGAACGCATAGGTCGCTGTGTGCCCGCTGAGTAAAGTACCTACGCGGTAGTGCGCATATTGGGATGCAAAATAAGTACCTAGTAGAGCAATCTGCATTGTAAAAATAATGAATAATCATTTACCTATTTATTTATTAAAATTTCCCTTACAACTATCATTACAGGTGTATACCTAGAGCGATAGCGCGGTCTTAAAATTAACTTATTTACAATTTAAAACTAGGAAAAACGTAAAAAACTAGTCTAAAATAATAACTACTTTACCTACTAAATTCCCCAAATACAGGGTAAGTTTTTAACCAGTGCGCAAACTTCAACACGTGACTTTACTTTTATTTTTTATAGGCTATTGCATAGCTTTTATCGCGGGCTTTGAGCGCGGCGACTGAATCTAGAAATTCCGTAACGTAACGAAAATAAAACTTAACACCCCCCACTCCGCCTACCATGTAATGACTGTTCCCATGACAACGTGATGTTGTCATGACTGTTCCCATGACAACGTGATGTTGTCATGGGAACGTAATTTTTGTTTTATGTCATCACGTCGTCATCCCAAGTGTAGCGTTGACAAATAGGAAGTATGGAGGTTACAAATGCTATGCAATAGCTTTACCGCGGCAGTCCTCGAGTGCCACACGATTTTTTTTTAATGTATTGCGTCTCGTAGTTGACTGTGGGGTACTAACCTCGAACGATATTTTTTTCGCGATTTTAGGTTTGGTCCCATAGTAAACGTTGTTCGTAATGATGAGTAAAGTCACGTGCTTAAGTTTGCGCACTGGTTAAAAACTTACCCTGTATAAAAAACATACACACACATACATCTTTTTTTTATTTGAGGCTGACTGTACAATTCCTAATTCACAATAATCTATTTTGCCAAGTAACAAGCGAAAGGTATGAAAAGAACATGATTAATAACTTAGGGAACTTTTCGATACAGGATGGCAGGGACATCGACGCGAAAACTGTTACCATGGATTCAGTACATGATTCTGCTGAGGACACGGTGGAGCATACGGTGGAGGTCTGCCCGGCTTGGGCGGAGCAACGCCGTGTCCTCGTAGAGGCGATCGGCGGCGGTGATCTCTCGCGTCCGGCCCTGGTTCAGGCCATGGTACGGAGCGAGAAGAAATGGCAGGCCGTCACCTCCTTCTGCGAAGCGGTAATGCTCGCGAAGGAGGAGGCGGAACGCGTGAGGGAGAGGCAAATTTCGCGCCCTCACGCCCCTAACCGCCGCAGGAGGAGACGCCCGGGGCGGGAATCGCGAGCCGATTTCCGGCCACCGTAGGCGCGGGCTTGCGGACGGTGAGCAATGGGTAGCTCGCCGTCCGATAAGGACCAAGCCCGGGTCGACGGCGCGTTGTGTTCCACGCGCGCCTCAAAGAGATGTCAGCAGAATTGACGGGGTCCGCTAGGGCCAATGCCTGCCGGGGGTTCGAAGAAAACCGATAGGGAAATCGTGGCCCCCGGCAACAGGGCAACCAAAGGAACACGGGTGGGTTTTAGTCAGTAAGAGTCTGACACGCCCTCCCGCTCCGCCCAGAGCGGGAGAAGTTATTTGATAATTACCCACCCAAAAAAAAAAAAAAAAAAGTACATGATTCTGAAATCCCCTGCGTTGAAATTTTTCGTCGATTATTTAAAAAAATCTGCTGGTTCATAGAAAAGTGCAATACCTACGCGGTCAAAATGTATGGAACAGCTGTTTTTTTTACCTAAATAGCTTACTAGAAAACAATAATGAAATTAAATTGTTTATTCTTCTTTTACACGTCATATTAAAAATAAGCTAGATGAGGTCGGCGTTTCCTATCTTACTACTCTGAGAAAAAAGGCCGAAACAAACTCAGAGGTCGCAGTTTTAACACCTAATACCTACCTAAAAACTTTCAAGATACAATTTCCTTTTAATAATAATCACAAACATATATCAAAACTTAGCGTATGTTTAGAGTGCATTAGAGCCCGTCGCCGGCAGATGGCGCTGGCGCCGACTAACACTAATGACGTCGCTCCCACAAAATTATTTTTACGACTACCCGCGAGACGCGATCTACCACCAAGCGCAGATTCCCCGCACTATTTATAATGTTTTTAATGCTGTCATAGAATGCCACAGACACTTTTAAGATTTTATTTATGAATATTGGTTGTGTTCGTGGTTTTTTGTGAACGAAAATAGTATGAAATAGTTTAAGGGTGGTTTCACGATATTTTTTTTTATTGGTACTTATAAATTACTAGCTGCGCCCCGCGGTTTCACCCGCACGTGGGAATATCGGGATAAAAAGTATCCTGTGTTAATCCAGGTTATAAACTGTGTCAAATTTTATTCGAATCCGTTCACTCGTTTTTGCGTGAACGAGGAACAAACATCCATCCATCCTCACAAAATTTCACATTTATTAATATAATATAGTATAATATTAATATTTATTTTTAATAAAAATAATTAATTTGTTATTTTTTTTTATTTTTTTATATTAGATAAATTAATTATTTTTAATAAAAATTATTAATTAATATAATAAGTACGATAGGATTAATGGCAAGCATAATATTGGTAAATAATCATTGAATTATGCAATCTGTTCTGGACAAAAATCTAAAAAGATTAGTAGGTAAGTTATAAATTGTTACCTAACCCAATCACGTTTTTGTGTTGTTTACTTTTACAAATATCTTTGAGATTTTCAATTTCGCCTTTAAAATTTTAACTATCTACCTACATAGGTATTAATACTCGTAGATATACTCTAAGAATAATTTACATTATTTATTTCACCTTACCTCACCTGAGATGGTTTGGGCATGTTGAGAGGATGAATGAAAGGCGACAAACAAAATGTATTTACAAGGCTGAAGTGAAGGGAAAAGCCGGTCGGGGACGCCCTACAGGACTTATACTGACCTTATTGGTGATCTTCTTCAGAAAGGCCACGCGCGTAGTGCTCGCAACCGGCGCGGTGCGTGTATGACCAGATGTATGAACGTAAAAGAGGCAAAAGGAGTATGTAAGGATCGTAGCAGGTGGCGTTCTGTAGTTTCTGCCTACCGCCATCGAAAGAAGGCGTGAGTTTATGAATGTATGTATGGATGTATTTCACGTTATGTTTAAATACACCGTGAAATTTGAATCACAGTTTTGCTAGAACAAACGTTGTTCAGACCATGGTCTACTACCATCCTACAGCATTCAATAAAAAAAAAACATACTTGGTTTTTGAAAAAACACAAAAAAGACAAAGTTTAAAATGTCAAGATTATCTACAGCTTACTAATTTTCGTTTATGGAGGTAAATTTCCCTGTAGACAATGCTGTGTCCCGTGCGTGGTGTCTGTGTTGAAGGGAGTAACGATAATTTTGTAAACTGTCTGTTTTGTGTTTTTTCAAAAACCAATTATGTTTTTTTTTTTATTGGATGCTGTAGAATGGTAGTAGACCATGGTCTGAACAATGTTTGTTCTAGCAAAACTGTGATTTCAAATTTCACGTTGTGTATCGCTGAACTGAATATTGATTGAGTCATGTAGTGAGTCAGCGATGATTCATAATGTAATGAGTTTATATCAAGCCTGAAACAAAATAAATCCGATTATAATCACCATAGAATGTAACGTTTTAGATAAGGATTCGGAGAACTGTTTTATGTTTTGAATAGTTAAATTTTTGAAGTGAAAACTTCGTTAGGCGCGTTGGGCATTTTTGACATGGTAAAAAACAATTGAACGCGCGACACCGTTACCGACACCTCATTTTTGTAAACGCGATTGTGCTCTTTATTTATATTAAGTTACGGATCAATGTTCTATGCAAGTATTTTTTCTTTAAAGGTTTTGGAAGTACTTTTTTTTGTAAACGCGATTGTGCTCTTTATTTAGATAAGGTTACGGACCGTGTTTTATACAAGTATTTTTTTTCCACCAAGGCGATCTTGTTCAAGTTTTCACTTCTGTGGGCACTCCGCTGTTGGCAATCTGCTGTTCCATACATTTTGACCGCGTTGCACTTTTCTATGAAACAGCAGTTTTTTTTTTAATAATCGACTAAAAATTTCAACGCACGGAGGTTCAGATTCACGTACTGCATCCGTAGTAACAGTTTTCGCGTCGATGTCCCACCACCCTGTATACTACACAAAAACCTAGTTCTAATCCATTTTTATTGGGGTCCTGTATAAAATACAAGCATATAAAACATACTACGTTAATACTTAGTGCATCTGCAAATAGAGCCACAACTTTGTTTACAGTTTACAACAGTACGAAGTTTACAGCATAATATTAAAATATTTTAATCGTCTCTTATCCCAGGTGTAAACTGAGGGCGAGTAAACTAATACACAACACAGTCGTAAACTGTGTTAATAAGTATAAAACAGCTGGGACTAACATATACGAATATTTTCTGTCCATTTTATGATTATTTATAATATGACACAGCTAAATGAACTCTGGTGACTATGACATAAATGGAAAGTTGATTCTTTGATCAATATAGTAAGTAGTTATAACTAGGGATACGTAATTTTCGTTTTTGCAAAATAGATGCGATAAATGCGAAATTTACTAATTCGGTGCGATACATACGTTTACTAATTAGAAAAATTGTTTATTTGTTTTTTATTATTTATAAATAAATAAAAGACTTTATTTCAGACCATGTGTCCATTTTGTTAGTAACAATGTTCTTATGGACTAGTGTTAGTAATACTTAAAACTACCCACAACAAAAACATATAAAAGAAAGTTAACTCAATCACTACTGCGCCATTCCATGACAAATGGCGCGTATTTATGTAGGAAAAAGAAATTTCTTCCAGCAGACTTGCGAATGGAGAAATGAGAAAGAAATGTAGACAATAGACAATGTATTGTGTTTTCTAACTTTGCCACTTTCTTTTTTTAAACGCGTGACCGAGATACCTAACTGTGCGTTTGCACTGGCGAAACATTCACATAAAGACATGTTGTGATTTCTATTTCCTGTAAAACATTGTATCGAACATTGACAGAAAATAGAGATTTCAACATGTTTTTATGTAAATGTTTCGCCAGTGCAAACGCACAATAAAGAAGCGCATATCGCGCGCGTTGCCACCGCCCACGTTTGTGTGCTCAGCCATCAGTGACTTACATCTACATATATACAGCCAAGTCAACAGTGTAGACGCTGAAAGATATTTTAGCATCAACAATATTGTCATAAATGACCGAAGGCAAAGAAAAAAATAACCACAATGTTAGCTTTTAACAAAAAAAAAATATCAATAGATATTTCAACTGTGGCATTTTTACTTTCTATGAGCAACTTTACCCATGAGTAATAAATAGACAAATATCGATTACGAAAAATCTGTTACAAATAGTAGATTTATCTACATTTGTATTGCTTTGATAATAATGGCGGCAACAGGTTTTTAGTAATCGAGAGATATTTAACTACAGTACTCTGTCTCGCATGGGGTCGCAGCTTTATGCTGAGCGATGGCCGTTTTGCGTGGATGTGACGCATATTTTCCTCCAATTTGTTATTTACGTGTTTTTTTTTATATTTCTTTGCGTCATGTTTACCGCAAATAAACGAATTTTCTTTCTTTCTTTTTTTTTCTTACTCATGGGTAATGTTTCTCATGGAAAATAAAGAGGCCACAGTTGACCGTAGTTCTTCTAATGTTTATGCAAATAACACGTGTTTTTTTTTGTATATTGTACGTAAGCCTAGTTATAAGCAATCCAATCGAAATACTACATAATATTTGTGTGAAGGGAAAATTTACTCGGAAATTACGAGTCAATTTTGGATGGAAATAATTTTTTCCGACTATATTCCATCAATAAGTATTAAATATCACAAACTTCAATATCACAAATTAAATATCACAGACCCGCCTCTGCTTCAGAAGCATAGTCTACTAACAAGGTGACTTGTCAAAACCAGCGACCGTAGGATGACCACAATAGAAACAGGTTTTGTTGACGGAAGAATTGACAAAATGACAGAGATAAACAGACTATCACAATCAAAATCAAAATATTTTATTTCACATAAACCTACAAGGGCACTTATGAAACGTCAGAAGCTAGGTGCACGGTTCCAATTGGTCGCTTCCTATGGAGAAGAGCCGGCAAGAAACTCCACGGTTACTCTTTTCAAAATAAATTGTTTCTACAATGTTTTCAAATTACAGTGTTAATAGGTATGGGAGGACAGTGTAGGCCTATCAACAAGTACCAGGTACTTAGTAAAATAAAAAATGGTACACAAGTTTACAGCCTACAACGTTCTCACATTCACAAAATCTTAAAGAAAAGAATTTATATAAAAGATAAACAAAATAATAAAAAGAACCTATTTAAACCAAATGACATGATTGCCACTACAGCTGTAACAAATCTAATTTGATTAAAAAAAATATAGAAAATTGTAGGTAATGTCAAATACTGAAAAGATTATATCAATGAAGAATGTAAAAAAAGTAAAATAAAATAGTCATCGTAATTTGGGAGCTATCATTTATCTATTCTTCTGTCGACAAAACCGTAGAAAACCCATTTCTATGGTTTTCATGCTACGCGCGCTGGGGAGTTCAGTGCTACATATAAGTTAAAACACATAAAATTTCCGGAATAAATTATGTAACTAATGGTAAAAATCGCATCATAAACCGGTGTGGAGTTTAGAAGAACAATACGAACACACAGACATGAAAAGCGACTTTTACTTAAATGTTAAGACTCCCCGCACAAAATCGACTGATTTTGATCCATTTTGTTCATTAGATGTGAGAAAGGGACCACTTTTTTCAACTTCCATACTAAATATCGCAGTTTTTTTTTTTAATAACCATTTCTTTTTCAACCCTGTCAGTAATGTATTTTTTCTCATTATTTAGCAAACCATATCAAGAAATTTAAAAACCACACATTAGTCTTCAGCTATCCTTGAAATAAAATCAAAATTACATTTTATGATTATACTATAACTTCATTGAGTAAATCAAAGGCGAAAATATGGTTGCTGTGTGATACAGGTACTGTGACTGATACGAATGGTTTAGCACTACGAAAATTGTACTTTTATACTGACACAGACTTAATGTTTCAATTATTTCAAGCTTTCTTACAATTAGATAAGTTATTGACGAAAAAGGGTTTTTTCGTGCACGGAGCCTTAAGTTATAGATGAATGTAGTATCTGCCAGCCAAAGATACTGCAAACTTTTTATGTAGCAAATAAAAAAAAACTCCATTTTCCTTTTCTCTACATTTTATTGTCACTACTACTCGCGTAGGCTTTGGTCACCAATATCTCGTAGCACGTATGACACTTCGTAGTCGTAGCGTCCACGTCGTAGCACCGTAGTCCGTAGATAAAGTTTAACGATAATTAGAATGGTCATCTCTAAATGGACATGAGTATCCAACTGATTGCGACACGTTTTTGCAGTTAAATGGGCGTAAGACGTTTTGTGAGTGATTGGGTTTTATTTTATTGTTATCTAAAGCACAGATTAATACAGATAGTTCACTCCGCAAAATAATTTAAATAAAAAGCGACTCTTGCTACGACACAATAAAGTGCAATTCAGGTCGTACAGCGCTAATCATTTGTTTCATGTAGTTATGTGTTCTTTGTCACCATTCATTTTGTTTTGATTATGACTGAAGTTTGCCTCCAAGCCCTCAGTACGCCATAACACCCATTTTAATAATAGAAACACACTTATTGCCCATTGTATTCAGATTAGGCATTGTTTTATTCAATTTAATGATAGCCTTGTAAGAAGATCTGACTGTTTCTCTCGTTTACGTAATAGTTATTTATGCTACAAGTGCGGAAAGTAGGTGATTTCCGACGAGTGTATAATAAGTCGACACGAGTCGGAAATCATCTTACGCACGTGTATCATACAACGTTTTACTACGCATTGTGCGAGGAAATAAAAAACGAACGAACCTTACAGTAGTCGCATATGACATCTGGGCTGACGTATACAGGGTGGCAGGGACATCGACGCGAAAACGGTTACCATGGATTCAGTACATAGTTCTGAACCCCCATGCATTGAAATTTTTCGTCGGTTATTTAAAAAAAATTAACACAGAAAAGTGCAATACCTACGCGGTCAAAATGTATGGAACAGCAGATTTTTTTTAAATAGCCGACGAACAATTTCAACACAGGGGCGTTCAGAATCATGTACTGAATCCATGTTAAGCGTTTTCGCGTCAATGTCCCTGCCAAATGTATAAAGGCAAAAAACGAACATTCTAAACCAGACACCGACTTCTGAAATTTAAGTTATTTTTCACTTTGTAGTGTTTTTTTTTTTTTGGAAGTCGGTTGTGTTTTTTTGGAAAAAGTTTTTTCCTTATACCACCACACCTACTTATTTTTTTTCAATTTGCAGACTACTTAGGTTTCGCGTTTTATAACTTAGGTCACCAAATCAAAACACAAAGCTTGCCAAATAAAGGCAGGAACATCCAGTAAAATGAGAAGCCTTTGTTTCAATTTAATTCGGTAGTCTGGCTTACTGGCGCAATTAAATTGTAATTAAAGGAATAATATCGTGTCGGAGTCGCCTCAAGCGCCATAAGACTGCATACGGGAGCGGCTGCAGTTATGTCACAGAGTAAAGAGGTAATGGAGACCTTAATCGTATACCTACTTATACTTTTATTCATTTATTCATATTTTATATTCTGTGGCATTACCATTGCTTATTTTCTGGTAACCTATAACTAAGTCTTTAATTAAAAATAAGATTTAAGTGGTTATCAATCAAGCATAGGTATGTACTGTAAACGCTCGAAGGACGTTGGGGACGTAAACTATAGTTATGTGCAGTACTCGTATGTAAATCGTATATTATTTCGAACACAATATTTATCACACTAATATTATAAAGGCGAAAGTTTGTGAGTGTGTGGGTGTGTGTGTATGTTTGTCTCTTCTTCACGCTCAAACGGCTGGAACAATTTGGATGAAATTAGGCACACCGATAGTTTATAATCTAGATTAATATATAGGTTACTTTTTATCCCGATATTCTTACAAGATCGAGACTTACGCGGGTGAAACCGCGGGGCGTAGCTAGTATTTTATAAAGATATCTGTACTACTCCAAGGCTAGCCCCCTTCTCCTTTTTCCGTCAAACTTCAATATCTTTCAAATCTATTTAAAAATACAAGACTGTCATGCTAATTCGAATGCCAGGCTGTTTTCTTTCCAGCCTGCATAACTTAAGGTTGCATATTGCATAAAACCTTACAGTACCATGTACAAAACCAACATTTCATCGCACGTAAATTATTTTGTTTGAATGGGCTAAGCAAAGGTAGCCTAGCATAAGCATAAACATAATCAGCCTATAACGTTTCCACTGCTGGGACACAGGCCTCCTCTCTGTGACAGGGAGTGGGCCGTTATCCACCACGTGCGCCCAGTGCGGGTTGGTGGATAGGTTTGATTTTTACGAACTAAAACTACACAGTTGAAAATGAGTGACCGTCCTTTCTGATAACAGCCCGTTGCACATTTTAGGCAAAGGATACAAGTTGATTCTTCCTTCGCGCTTCGGTTTATTTATCTTGATACCTTTTTTCGCCAGTGAACAGTGCGATTAAAAACTATTTATGTGGAAAACTGTTTACATTTAATTCATAAACACAACACAAGATTCCAAGGTTCTTGCTGATTTTAATCGCACCGTTTGCCAAAATATGTATTATCACTCCATTTGCTCTTACTCCGTGACAAGAGTGCAGTTTCGAGATAATCGCTGCAATAACAACAATTCTTGAGATCTAATTACAGTGAATCCGAATACCGAGACACCATACACCAGTATTAAAGCTCGTTTAGCCAAATAGCATGTTCAGTGGAACATTGGTCCAAGATGGCGTTTCCAAATATGTATTTACTTTTTGTATTCGTCAGCGGGAAATTGAATTTTTGTTTAAATACTTTTTTTTTCGGTTAAATCTTTAGAATAGAATAGAATAAGTTCTTTATTTGCACAGAAAGTAGGTACAAGTTACAGGTGTTAAGTTTAAAATGATCCTTATTTAAGCTATAATGATAACGACTCCCTCAACATAATATTATTGACACATTAAATCAAATCAATACAAGTTTACCATGTCAAGATGAAATTCAGTAAATAATTTGAAATAAGCAATACAATACCTACATAATGTTAAGTTTAATAAAATGGGAATATAAATGCGTCATGTTCGAGGTCAATACAGTTAAATTAAAATGATTTAGTACAAGTCAGGAGTACAGAGATGTCATATTATCATATCGCAAGATTCGAGGCAGAGGCTTAAAAGTCCGTCTGAACCAAAGAGAATTAAACCACAGTCATTGGTCTGTGTTGCATCCGCCTTTGTATTTACGCAGCCAGGGTTACTTCTTTAACAAATAAACTAGTTTTTACTTAACACTACCATTAGTAAAAAAAAATAACCTTTTTCTGATATACCGTACATCAATCATCTTTTTTTACCTTCACATAATTTCAGCTAATGTTAATACCTAAAAAACGTTCCACTTCTAATAACGTTATGTAACAAAACAAATTAACAATGAATCATGAGTTACCCTTGAACCCGTCACTCACCGGTCTGTCTGCAGTTAACATATCATTAACTAATCTATGATTAACTTTAACTAGTTTACGGCACAGTAATTATTGCTAACAGCGACCTGTTAAATTTCGAAGGTTAGTTTTAATGGCTAGGTTTTTTAGTGTTCATATTTAAAATTGGGTTCTCATGTGAATTGATCTGTCTAATAGACTAAAACGATCGCTTTTTTTGACGAAATTGTTTAAATAATATGATCAAGGAACACACTGATACAAAATTTAAAAAAAAAACAAAATTCAAAAGTCATTTATTCAAACTAGGCTGAGAATCAAACGTCAAAATTACATAAGACAGTCCCCCAAAAACGCCCACCCTGCACCACTTCCTAGCTAGTGCCTTTAGCTGGGAAGAAGTGGCGCAACAAACTCCCCAGCAATATACATATTTACATATAGAAGTGACAAAAAAAAATAAGAATTACCTACCATTATGACTTCTTTTTAACCGACTTCCAAAAAGGAGGAGTATGCTCATCGATTTTTTCGTCAATTGTGGACTGATTAAAAAAATTTTTGGTTGAGGAATCTTGCGGGGTAGTTCTGTATAAATTTTATTAACTTTGCTTGGGTAGTTTTTGAGTTAGCTTCAATAATACGTATTTTTTCCCACTTCATCTGTGGATGATGTTCTAATAAGTTCCTGTCACTGTTATTTACATAGCAGGTAGTGGTATTCGAATTTGTGTGGGGTAGGTACCACAACTAAAAAGTGAAACTTTTTACAAAAAAAAAAACAACCAACTTCCAAAAAAAATATACTACAAAGCGAAAAATAAACTTTAATTTCGGAAGTCAGTGGTAAAAAACGAAAATTCAAAACCAAAGACACCGACTTCCGAAATTGTTATTTTTCACTTACAAAGTGAAGAATGTGTGGTTTTTTTTGGAAGTTGCTTGTTCTTTTTTTTGAAATTTGTTTTTTATCGTATCAGTGATAATTATGTACATAATATTATAACTTATAATTAGAAAAATATTTCATGTCTCCGTAAAGACATAGGTAAGCTAGACAGCAAGTGGGTAGCGGGGAAGGTTGAATGTCCTAAAAAAAGCACAAATACATATTAACTTGAATTACTAAAACATGTACAGAACTTCTAACCCACCTCCCCGTCGTGATCAACTTAAGGCTTGTGCAGACCAGCGCGACACGCGACGCGACACAAAGACACCGCTCGTCGCGCGACGAGCGGTGCCTTTGTGTCGCGTCGCGTGTCGCGCTGGTCTGCACGAGCCTTTAACGTAACAAACTTGACTCGCCGATAATGAATCACTTCATGCAGGTGTTGGTTAGGCAGGAGTGATTCATTACATTCGGTGAATGTATGTAAATATTATTTGTACTTAGTTATAATTGTAACACACTAACATAGCTTTTAAGTTTTATTTTTGTATCTAACTAACTAACATATGGATCATTGTTGTCTAAATCAATAAAGTAATTTAATTTTAATTTAATTTAAGCTATTTCAAAGGTGTGTTCTAATTACCTTTATTTTTAAATAGCAGTGACCGTCGGACTGCCAAGTCATAGGTCTCGCGTTCGAACCTAAAGCACGCACTTCTGACTTTTCGGATTCATGTGCGTATTGTATTATTATCACTTGCTTCTAAAACGGTGAAGGAAAACATCGTGAGGAAAAACCGGCATGCCTGAGAGATATTTCTCGACGGCTTGTGTAGCCAAGTCAGAGGCCCATGGGCGGCTTTAAAACTCTGACACGAGGTTAGTCCCCTAACCACACGAACCTTTAAGATTTTCATAACTCATTTAACAGGCTGAGGCTATGTATACCTATCATATACATGTACCCGTACATATCACTTATCTATACATATATCGCTCCAGTCGTAAATTATTACCTTTTAATGACTACCCCGAAGCGTTTAGCAAGTTTTTATCGGTTGATCCACACGTAAGGATGTGCCTTATGATCAGACTAAGTTATTTCAAGTTAAAAGTACCATTAAGGAAATCAAAATCACTTCGTTCATTGGCTTTGATTATATGCTGTTTGTTGTTAAGCGACGTTTATGTGAGCATTAAAGTGATTTTTTTAGTTTAATATATTTTAAATTAATTGGTAATAGACATTATTCTTTACGGTGCTATCCCTCTTTAGGTAAGTTTAAGTTAGGAATTCTTTCGGGTTTAAGAGCGTGCATTCTGAAAATGGACAATGTCATAGATAGCTGTCAAATGTTTCGCTGTTTTAATTAACTGAGCAATATTACTGTATGGAAATATTAAATATCGCTTAGCTAGTAAACTAAAATATTGATTATGAAATGCAATAATTTATATCGTAACACCGAGTAATTAGTTTTAGATGTAAAAAAAGTATTTGTAAACTTTCCAAATGCCTCTTTTAAAACGATTACAACATCTAATTCCGTTTCATAATTGCTAGCGATATTTTATATTTCCATACAGTAATATAGCCAAATTAATCAAAACAAGTAAATATTTGACAGCTATTTGCGATGTTGCCAAGTTTTAGAATAAACGCTCATAAATCGTAATTTTAAAATTTTGTATAACATTACACTAAGACCCAATTTCACCATTCAATGTGATCACTAACATTTAGGTACATTAGATAAATTACTAATATTATTATAATTAAATGTTTGATTATTTTATAATTTTCTTAAGTTAATTTTATTTTAATTATTAAAAAAAAAAAATGATAAAAAACAATTTTATCTGAATTTATCGAAAGATTTATCCAAGATATATTATAAAAAAAAAAATTGGATTATTATTATAATTTTAGAGTATATAACACTGGAGAAGCCTTATGGACACTTCCCCCTCTGTAAAAGTACAAGAACAAATGTTCGGTCATAGAAACTACTTTCAAATCGATTCTAACGCACATCGTTAATCGTTTTCGAGACGCGCTGTTCTCATTCAGTGCTCCGTGAAAATGCTGTTAAAACTTGTAAAAAGCGTTCAAATAGGTACATCAAACTTAAATAACCTTCCATATGCTAGTATTTTTAAATATGTTTTGTTTTCATTGACATTCAAAATCCTAACCTCATAAAACATTTCTGACTTTTCATTCGATTCAACATAAAACTATAAATTGAGTATTTTTCTCACATTGCTTTTGTGACGTCACCATGTCTCGCTACACCTCGTGTTTATGTTCATAAGGTTCAAAATATTTTGATATATTTAAATATTTTATTTGATGCAATTCTTGAAACATAAATTAATTATGTACAATCAACCAGCCTATTATTGTCCCGGTGCAGGGCAAAAGCCTTTTCTCATATAGAGAAGGCACGAGTATTGATCACCAGGCTTGCTCAAGACGGGTTGATGAGTTCACACCTATATTTAATAAACAAATTCTGGTTTCCTCACGATGTTTTCCTCCGCCGATTTCAGTAATGTGCAAGATAAACTCGATACGGTACTTGCCCAGATTTGAACATTAACACTTTCGACTCCACCCACTTTTCATAGAACTCATATACGCCATGCCGCCATACATATTGGAAGTAAACCCTCCGGAAGGGTTGCCGGCATTATCGTTTGCGCTTTTAACCATCGCAGACGGTCAATGGCATTACGACGTTATTTATTTAATTTGATTTTAATTGATTTAATTTTACTTTTTTTATTTGATTGTATTTGTTTTAGTTGAATTGTATTTGATCTTGTTTGGTTTTATCTGTAAAATTTCTATTAAATTATGTTTGGCAATGGGTGTTATTTACCTGAAACAAATGAATTTATAATTATTTATTATAACACGTTTAAAAAATAGTTAAATAGTGGTTTCAGGGGGTCTTGTCGCTATACGTAATTTCCAACCATTAATTTTTTTTTTTAATATTTGTAACTGAGAACAAAAAAAATGTGTGGATTTTAAAACCAACGCAAAAATAAATCTTGTTAAAATATTCATCATATTTTATTTTCACGGTTTATAATGCTGTATCAGAAAAACCTACATTTAAAATGAGCCCTCCGCGATGGCTCCCGGTATCCCATATGCGACTAGGTGAACCCTCTAGGATGGCTCCCGGCACTGAACGTGTTAACAAATAAAAATACTAACATCATAACGACCTAAGCTACAGCCAAAAAACTACACATCCAACTAACAGTTAGTATAGAACTGTCTGGACATTTTCAATTCAATGATGGAGGGTACTTTCAAAAGAACTAATTCGTTCTGTAAGTTGATCCAGGCGGGCCCATTAGAATGATTGCTGGCCCAACGGACGGACGCTGATGCAAACTGAAGTATAACAGGCGCTATAGGCACTCTTAACAGATTGAATTTTATATACGACTCATAGACATGTTTGGTTGGCTGTAACTAAGTTAGATGTCTGGCGTCCGTCACTACTTGCGGGTACAACGAATGCTAGAGATAGATGAATTAAGAGCGTTTATTATGAAAGTTGGCAACGTCGCAAATAAATGTCAAATATTTCGCTGTTTTGATTAATTTGGCAATATTACTGTATGGAAATATGAAATGTGTCTAACTAGCGAACTAGAATATTAATAATGAATTGCAATTATTATAACACTGAATTTGATGTTGTTACTGTTTGTGTGTAAATATTCGGTGTTACAATATTAATTATTGCATTTCATAATCAATATTTTAGTTCGATAGTTAGCCAAATTTCATATTTCCATACAGTAATATTGCTAAATTAATCAAAACAGGTAAATATTTGACAGCTATTTGCGTCGTTGCCAAACTTTAGAATAAACGCTCTGTAAATTGTTTCCAAAAAAAGATTGTAATTTTAGTTACGTGGTAGAAAATCCATCGAAAGTAGGTACCTCTGTCTGTCTGTTACCTTTTTACGCCTGAGTGGCTAAACGAATTTTGATTAAATTTGGACCATGACCTGGATAAGAAAAAGGATACTTTTGTCCCGGTAGTACGATCTTGTGGGACAATTTCCGACCTCTAAACCCACGGACAAAAGCTACAATAAACTAAAGCAACGATAAACAGAAAAAGGTATTTAGCAAGCAACCGAAAATCTATCCTGTGTTCGCAATTCAGTTTCCAAACATATAAACAAATATGTGTTTTTGGATAAATAACTTTAATACTCACACATGAAGTTCATTTTGCATTACAACTCCAAACATTTTTATGACTTTGTCAACTCATTCTGAAATCAACTTAATTTACTATTTCATAAAGTTGATATTTGTTTAAGTGGAAATAACATCAATTTGGATCAAGGATTTGAATATGGAATCGGACTATTGTTATTGACAATCAATTTATAGCTACTGAAATCATACCTAAGTCGTAAAAATAACTTCCCATTCGTTTAGTTGTGTGGATTTACCGATTATTTCGATTATTGCGTTACATTATAAATAAAATGGGATTTAATTTAAAAGTGGAATTGCGTATGGTAATGAGATTGCATTTTGCAGTCAACATTTAAATATCACAAACCTCTATTCTAAACCAGTAATATCGCAAGCACTAGACTCTTACAGAAACGCAAGCAATTTCAGCTACAAACGAAACGCAAACGTTTCTAGCACATTTTTATACAACGTAAATAAAATTACAATTTTCAATTCAGAATCGTCATAACGCGACATAGTACCTACGTCTAAATTTGTGAAGAGCAGTCGACAGCATTCGGTCCCCAAGCACTCGCCAAAAGAGGTGTTTACATGCATTTTATACCGCGGGAGCCCTTATCAAGTCACAACGTTCGCGCCCGCCGGCGTCGTCAACCTTCTAGAAACATTTACTTGTGAAACTGAAAGGCCGTTTTCAACTTTACGCGGCCATATTCCACGTGAAAATTGAAAAAGTTTATGTTACGACTTTTTTTTACATCTCTGAACGGTATACGGAGTTTAATTGATGTACCCGAGACTGTTACCCCAAGTGTTGTGTATTCATGGTAAAGTATTAAAATGTTCGTCCGTATTCCGTAATTACGCTCTATGAATTTAATTATTAGTAGGTATTCTAATTATGCATTTAATTGAAGGGAGGTTTTAGTGTTTCACTGAGGCTCGCGTCTTCAGGATGGCGTGCTTTTAAAAGGAGTCGGCTTTCATCAAGTTTTTTTTAATTGACCGAGCGATCGAAGCGTCTTTGCGTCAAGTCTGGCAAAATTTGCTTTCGTGTGTCAGTTTGTACGTACTCCTCTACAGGTCGTATTTTACAACCGATCTGGACGAACTTGGTATACTTGTTTTACGACTTTATAGATTATTTTTTGGTCGTCAGGGATTTTCGATGGGAGGCAAAAAGTCCTTACTCCAAAAGTGGCAAAAAAGGGGCTTCTGGATGTCTTCGCCTTATGAGATCCGATTTCTATGTTTATTTTTTTATTTGAATGGCAACTTACGGATACTTAAGGGTACTTTAAGTTAGTCTAATAAAAATTTGGTGAAGATCTGATGACTATCTTCGGCGTGATGAGCAGAAAGCAGAATATTGTTGCAAAAAAGTTTGTGCTCGCGAGGTCTACTGTTCGCATAACTTCTAGTTAATTATGATTCGCTTTTTCTACTACCTAGGATCTGTAGATCGTATATTTTCTGGATCTTATTAAAGACAGACGAATAATTTTATCCTATCTTCCTCTCATCAACAGCACATTTCAGACTACTTGATACAATTTATTGAGATCATCCGTCCGTAACAACCTACGTCCTGTTTTAAGTTGAGTTGTAAAGTTTTCGTTTCCACTTTCTCGACATTTTAAGTAAAACTAACACTAAAAAAGACTTGTGACTGCATGTGAACTGTTTCTTCAAAAGATAATGCGACCATTACAACAATTTCCAGGGTGGAACGTAAACGCATCACCAGACGCGTTCGCTCGTAAAAATGAAATATTATTACCGCGTTCACTGAATTTAAAAAATCGTCTCTGCTTCAAACTACAGAATATGAGCTCTAAATCATATAGGAAACCGACTGTCTTTTATTTAAAATGACTGACTTTCGACTCAATAATTCTGGGAACGATGTGCTTTTGTTTTTGTACTGTGTGGCTGCGGGAGTGTCGTCATGTTATGTGATCGCTAATTATTTATTTATATAGGTAAGTACTACACCTCTGGCCAACTTGTTTTATAACAGACAGATTTTAAAAAATACAATAGACGTGGATATATTTAGTAACCTGTTCTGCTTAGCTATTTATAAAGAGCCATAAATAGCCCTGAAAGAAATTGACACGTGTTTCACCTCACAGTGACTGCATAGACTGCAGTCTGCGTTCAGCGCTCGGTGCGGCAACACACCGTGTTCGAGTTCGCGACAAGTCAATCATCATCCTGACGATGCCTGGTTGAGAGGTGAAACACATTTCGATTTCTTTCAAGAGTTTTTATGGCTCTTTAGAAATAGCTAAGCGGAACAGGTTACTAAATATATCCACGTCTATTGTATTTTATAATGGATTTCCGCAAGGTCACGCCTGAATCAATTAACTAACAGACAGATTAGTAATTTACTTGTTATGGACACACGACTGAAGACTGCGATACTGAGTTTGAGTACTGAGACTGAGTCTGACTTTGAGATCATAGCCGATTAAAATTGAATTGTTATTCAATTTTAATCGGCTACGATCTCAAAGTGCTACGAGACCAAAATCGTAGGCCACGCGCTACGTTGTTGCTACGAAAGTTGGCTAACGCCTACGGATTTAAAAAAAATATTTTTTTTAATGTTTATTTTATTCGATTCATGTTCTTAAATAACATAAAATTGAAGGCCATTTACAAGTTTCCACTGATAAATACATAACATAAAAACGAGAGAAAAAAGTTCGATTCAAAATACCTAAGTATTAAAAATAAATTAGGAAAAAAATAGTAGGACACGATAAATTAAAAACTAAAAAAGTAAGTCTTTAGTTTACGTTCGCAAAAGATGACGTATTTCTACTAATCTGTCAGGGACGTTAATTACGAAAGGTATTCATATTCTAGCCCTTTATGTTTTTTTAATTCCATCAAGTATATTACGTAGGTACTTACATTAGAAAGTTAAAGTCCAGAATTCTCATCAAAATATCGAAAGTCTCAAAACAAAACACGAAAGAAAACTTGAAAACTTTCACAAAATCCTGCACAAGTTAAGGCGTTTTCGACGGGTACGCGAGAAAGTGGAAGCACTCGACGCTCGGAACAAGCGAACAAGGTGTAAAAGGCGCAATTAAGGACTCTCCACACTTAACAGACTCAAGTTATCTTAGCTCTCATCTCGCTGTTTTTAACGCGTCCTTAATTAAGATTGCGAATAGTAAACACATTGGAAGTAGTGGAAGGGTGCTTCTGATTTTTATCTGCGTTTAAATAAACATGAATACAGTAAATAGGTTTTGTTACCCAGTATTTATTCCTTATTAAAGCCTCGTGTAGACTAGCGCGACGCAACACTTGTTCTACCATGAAGTTTTCATAGATATTGTTCTGTTAGAGTCGCGTCGCGCCAGTCTGCACGAGACTTTTAACTTGTCAAACTGATAATTAATTGATTCAGGCGTGACCTTGCGGAAATCCATTATAAAATACAATAGACGTGGATATATTTAGTAACTTGTTCCGCTTAGCTATTTCTAAAGATCCATAAAAACTCCTGAAAGAAATCGACACGTGTTTCACCTCTCAACGAGGCATCCTCAGGATGACGATGGACTTGTTGCGACACGGCGTGTTGTATTTTGATTGTATTTTGTCAAACTGAGTATGAACTGACTACGGACATGCCATGCTTGATATAGCGGATACTTAGAAACGGAATTTTTCATGAAATCAGTCTTTCTGAAAAGCGTAAATCAATCTACCTAGTCTTTTCCCAACTATGTTGGAGTCGGCTCCCAGTCTAACCGGATGCTGCTGAATACCAACCAGTATTTGACATGGAGCGACTGCATAATTGACCTCACAACCCAGTAACTGGGTAACACGACGATACGTCTTGCTAAGACTGGTTGTCAGACTTTCAGGCTTCTGACGATCCCTAACGACTGTCAAAGATCCACGAATGACAGCCAGAACCAACGGCTTAACATGCTTTCCGATGCACGGAGGAGATTCGGTATGTAAAGATGGTCACCCATCCACGGACCAAACCCGGGAAGCGTAGCTTAACCTGATGGATCGATCCGTGCAGCTTTTGGTACTTAGCCACGAGCGTCTCTTCTTAATTTCAAAAGACATTTCATTTAAGTAAAAAAAACAGCTCACAAATGATTGTCCTATATACATTCAAACAATAAATTGAAAAGGACAATATTCCTTACTACGCACAAAAAAGCATCACTTCCTTCCCAAATTAATTAACGTGGAATTGCCTGATGACTTAAATAAACGCAATTAAAACTTTCGAAATTAACTTTCGCCTGATTTCTTTTTTAATTTGCCCCTGACTTGCCTAATTTTGCCGCACAACGGGGGTCTGACACACCCCCTAATCTAAATCTGACCCTTTGTCATAGGAAAGAGATTTTTAAAAAGATTCGCGAAGAAAGAAAGTTTCGTCCCTAACTCACTTGGCTAATTCTGTTTTGATAAAGGTAAATTGTGAAGTGTTTAGAATTCAGTTCGAGTTATTAAATATTTTAGACGAATGGGGTAGAATGCAGACTTTTGTATTGTTTTGTTTTGCCGATAGCGGAAAAGCAAAGTTTTTGGGAAAAAAAATACGTAAAGTCTTGTTTCCACTTAAGCAAACATCAACTTTATTCCATTGTTAATAAAGTTGATTTTAGACTGACTGTTGAAAAAGTCATAAAAAATATGTAGTTGTAGCGTAAACTGAACCTTATGTGTAGGCATTATTTATTAAGTCTATAAGTTTTTATTAGATCATTTTTTATTAGGTATATATATCGTTAGAAAAGATAATCTACGCTTATTTACCACACAGACAATATGGGCGTATCTGAGATATGAGAGTGCAAAGGCAAGCATAGATTAGAGCGGATTATAGAATTAGGTTGTACTGTGAGCTGATTTTTCTTACGCCAGATTTCAATAACCAAGAAATAATTTTGAATTTCTGACAGTTTCTCCATGAAAATCTGTCAAACGTCAATTTTATTCCATGGATAAAATATCTTACTTTGGAAAAAGCATGCCCTTAGAGGTTATTACCTACGATTAATGCTACAGACTACGAGCGGTGTCTTTGTGTCGCGTCGCGTGTCGCGCCTGTTTGAACGAGCCTTTAAGAACATTCTGCTCCGACTTAAAAACAAAATAATTATTATAAATCATTTAATTCAGAATAAAATTGACAATCCCTCTACATTGTTAGTAAATAGTACATTTATCTATGTTAGTAAATTATTAATAAATATCTGGACGACCGAGCTTCGCTCGGTTTGTTTTTTTTTTAACGACGTTTTCTAAAAATGAAACCTAGCTAGATCGATTTATCGCCCCCAAAACCCCCAACTTACAAAATTTCATGAAAATCGTTGGAGCCGTTTCCGAGATTCAGATTATACGTAGGTACTTATACAAGAATTGTTCGTTTATAGGTATTAGATAGATAGATAATCGACAAACTACGAATATTGTTTATGAGCTCCTATGCTAGGTGCTAGCTAAGAACTAATCACAAGACCATCAACAATTCGTTGCAGCTTGATCTAATAACAGAAGAAAACAAAAAAAAAAAAAAAAAAAGTTGTTGTATGTAATGTGGTGTTTTGTTTTGTATTTTATTTTAATGTTTAATGTATTGTTTGATGAAGTTATGTGTGATATATTGTATTTTGTATATTTGTGTATGAGTCATTGTAACTCGATGAAATAAATAAATAAATAAATAAAAAACCCCCGACACAAATAAAATCACATGCAAATTCCAGGTAATGCTGTTTGTTATTCTAATATCACTAAAGAAATAGAATACCAAATTTCGACTCGATCAGATCTGTGGAAGATGCTCACATCCATTCATCAACTAAAAAGAGCTGAAAATTAATCTTCCAACGAATGAACAGTTTTTTTTTTATCATAGCTAAGAACACTCTCGATTAAGTCACCTTTCAAACAAAACAAAAAAAACTGAATCGGTTCAACCGTCCGATATACATATACACCCGTTAAACTTATAACACCCCTCCATGTTTTCATCAGGGGGTTTAAAAAGGTAGATGAAATTGAAAGCCTCAACAATTTGACATACTTCATAATTACAGCCTACTGTCCCACACAAAGCTATACTAAAAAGACACTAAACAGAGTTAATGCACTCATATCGAAATGAGGGAATCTATGCTTAATTTTAGCGACGGAAAAAATATTTATAAACATCTAAATATACTTTTAAAATATTTGAAACAATACGGTGTAAATTTTAAACTAAATGATCTATCGCGATGAAACAAACTCCATAATGATTGGAAGTAATTAGGCGTCCTCATAAAATGAAAATTGTAGAAAAAACTACCAATCAATCTGCCTAGCCTTTCCCAACTATGTTGGGGTCGGCTTCCAGTCTAACCGGATGCAGTTTAATACCAGTATTTTACATGGAGCGACTGCCTAACTGCCCTCAATTGAAAATAAACATGTTTTTTTTTAACAAACATCTGTTTTGTTTTCGTCAATTTTACAATAATCGTAAAATGTCTCAATCAAGAGCCAAAAAAATTTTTTTTTATTTTTCCGTTTGTAATATTAAACATAGATTCTCTCATTTCAATATGTGCACATTATAAAGACACACTGTATACCATACAGAGGTCCTTTACCTGCGCCCGTCTATTTTATACCGTTCAGTAGCTTTACGAGTCATTACTTTCGCTGACCGGGCGAGCGGACGTGACGATCAAAGTTGTGTCTAGGTAAGTACACACTGTCTGACGCGATGCTATGCTATAAAGGTCAGGTGATGAATCTATGTGGAAACTAGAGGTGGTCTGTAACAGATAAAATTAGAAACCTGTTTCACCAGTTCCAGTTCCAGGGAAATAACAGTTCCAAAATCCCGTTCCAAAATAACAGCCTGTTATATTGGAACCAAAGACTCTGATTGCAACCGATTTATTAGATAGTACAGTGACAGGCAGAAAACAGATGCTATCTCTTTCTATTACAATAAGTCAGAAGAGAAAAGAGCTTGTTTACGAAAATAAGTTACGCAATTAGGGTACTAATTGCGTAACTTATTTTCGTAAACGATTATGACTAATTTGTTTCACTTTGACAGTTCAACAACATTCGTTGCGTTATTTGCAGATTTTTTCAAATCGAAACAAATTGTGATTGATCCAGTATCACGCAATTAGGGTACAGGTCATTTTCGTTTATATCTCTTTCTAACAAAGTCCATCCATAAGCTAGAAAAGCTTATTATGTTACATAGATACACACACCAGTTACGGCAATGTTGGCAATATTTTAATTTGGGCTGTTGTGTAGGTTAGTCCCGTTACAAAACTCATGGATAGGAAACAAGCTCGCTTTGTTATATATAGGTATAGCAGTGAAAACTTAGTTTTGCCACTAGGAGTGACAATATGGATAGTAATACCTACAAGAGTAATCGAATAATGACTTTTTGCAGAAGTTCACACTTACACTAATAATTTAATTTCATCTTTTACTCCAATCTTAGAAAACTAAAATATTTTCAAATCTTGGAAAATCCAAAACTGGCACGCCTAACGCTCATTCAAAAACAGAAAAATATTTAAACGACTTTTCATGAAATATGTTTTGACTGCTTTTTACCCATCAATATGGGTAAAATTTCTCACCTCGCAATCTTTACATACTGTCAAAGACTATTGTTTGCTTTGTTGGTTGCTAGGCAACGGAAGAGGGTCGAAGTTAGAAATATTTATATAGATAATATAGATATTTATGTTCGTTTTTATTTACAATTTTTGTCATTTTTATTTACACACGTATTTACATCATTTAAAAACTATCAGACTTAATATAATAATATATACAAGTATATAAAAAGGGGGGAGGAATAATCATTATTATTTTTTTATTAATTATAATTAAACCACTTTGAATAAAAGAGCCATTTTCAATAGGTTTGTTCCGATGGAAGAAACGAATCTATTAAAAAAATAAAATTGACTCAATTGATAGATTTTTTCGCAAGCTAAGTGTTTTCAGGTTTCACACTTGATTGACGGGAACTTTTTTAAACGATTTTGATGTATTTTTCGTTTCTGATGCATTAAATCAATTTTTGAAAAGTACAGAGTTAATCTCCATAAAATTATCTATACAGTGGTATATAAATTAAGTAGGTTCTGTGTAGGTACTAGCAGGAGTGTAACAATAAAAACAGTTGCAGAAAGGAGGCAAAACAAGTTTTTCGATCGCAAAGCACTCTCTAATGGTTCGCATTATGAGTTGGGCAAAACTAATTTATATATCGCAAGCTATATTTTATAGCTCAACTATCGCTTTCATCTAAAACATGGAAAGTTCGACGTGTGTGCGACATAAAACATTTTATAGACAAATATAAAGTCTTAGGGAGTTCATCAAGGCGCGGTAGGCCGACAGGGAGATTGCAAAACGATAGGGTACCATAGACCCAATTTTTATTGCTTGTTACGGACCATAAACAAGAGGTGGCGGTTACAGATAATGTAGGCTGAATGTTTTTTTTTTCTTTTTGATGGTAGCAATAAAAGTCGTTTAATAGGATAGTGGGTGACGTTATTACATTGTTTCGGGTTGGGACCATGTGGACCCACAATTCTACCACGTGGACTAAGTTGCTACTTGTTTTATTTTTTAAGAAGTTAAGAAGCAAAGAGCAATACCTACATTCTTCTTTCCATCGTTGTTCAAAGTCAAAGTCAAATCATTTATTTCAAATAGGCCCATGTTTTTTTTTTGAACGTCAAAATTTACTAAATAATAAAATTGATTCTAGTCGCCCCTTCCAAAAGGTTGTTTTCGTATGGAGAGGAATGGGCAAGAAACTCCACCGTTACTCTTTTAAAATGTTTTACAATTGTTTGCATAGGTACGTACATTAGTTAAATAATTATATGTGAAGACGATGCACCTAGAATAAACTTACTACACCACAATAGGTAAAAAGAATTAAAAATGAAGCAACGACAGATAATTTAATATGTGACAGATACATGGTGCTCACATATTTACAAACATTGTAAAATTAGACGAATTTCCAAGAATTTTGTAATTAATAAGTCAGTGTGTAAGGAAGTAATCACAGAATGTTAAATCAATGTCATAAAACACAAAATAATACATTTTACAATTAAATTAGCAACCAGTTTGATTTTGTCTTGATTCTAAATTGTCCTATGGAGCAGGACCAGCATGTTTCCAAGCACTCTTATCTTGGATATAATCCTCTAATTTTTAATATGCTTGTTTACAATTTTCTTTCATTTATGTTTTCTTTTTATTAAATACCAAATTTTTTACCGTAAACCAATCTTGGACTTGCAGAAGCTATTCACGTCATCAAGATTTTGTGACCGTCGGTTTATTTTAAAGATAAGAGTTCAGATAGTGTTGTAATTTGTAATATACAGTCACCCTCAAAAAGAAGTAGGGTAAATTCGTTAGAAATGGCCGTACGGGAGAGTTGGCCAATCAGTATAATTTGCTCATTTATTCACAAGGTAGCGCTGTATTTAAATTAACACACTTCGTGCGCCACCACAAACAATATCCGAACAAAACATTTATTTATTTATTTAAACTCCTCACACACAAAAATGTACAAAGGCGGACTTAATGCCATAGGCATTCTCTACCAGTCAACCAAGGGTGGTGAAGAGATTAGAACATTGCGCAAAAATAAGTAAAAATGTAAGTAAATTGGCCTTAATTGAATTTAGTAGTTGTGAAATTTTATAGTAGGTTCGTATACCATCCGGAAATACTAATTATTTTTATTACTTATGTGTGTTTTTGGGAGCGTTTTGTTTGGTGTATATTTTTCTTCGTTCTGACCTCAAAATCGGAAAGTAATTGTAATTCGTAAGTTTAAAAATTGAGATGGCCATCTTACCCGGACAAAAAGGAGAGATGGCAATATAACGGCTGTCAAACAAATAGAAAGGTTTGAAAGTAACACTAGTAAGGAGAAACCAATATTATGTGATACATCTGGTGAAGAAGACGCAGAAGATGAAGCTGATAATTGTGCTGGATGTAGCGAAAAACATTATAAAACCCATCTCATGAAGATTGGCTTCAATGTTCGATCTGTAATCTGTACCCCACATGAGAATTGTACACCTTTTGATGACATGAGCTCTAAATTTGGAAATAAGAAGAAAAAGGAGCTCTAGCAAGCAAAAATCAAAGAAAAGGAGAAAGGCAGAGGCAAATCTAGTGCCGGCCATCTGTCCCGTACTACTAAGGCCATCACGTATATACCGGGTGAGACGGCCATTTTGTTTTTATTTTTTATATTAGCCTACACTGTCTCACTGCTTAGCAAAGGCCTCCCCCAAATCCTTCCATGCATCCTTTTCCAAGGCCATCTCCATCCAACCCTTGTGGTACGCGTCTAGGTCGTCTCGCCTCGTTTTTTTTTTTTATTTCTTTTTTTATGTACAGTAAGCGCTCAAAAGTGCATAAGCACGCTAAGAGTCGTATTGCTGTGAACACGCGGTGTAGTCCGTACATTTGCATGTGTAAACAGTCAGACGTCTGTGGTGTGAGTGCCGTACACACACCACAGAGAACGCAGTTTTGCACTACACACTGTCGTATCGTCACGGTTCGCGGGCGCCGCACTTATATTTCCATCACTTTTGTTAGCACGCATCGTACGCGTGACCTTGGCCAGTGTATTCTATTGCTAAAATTCGAAAGTAAATTATATGTGCAGATAGCAGAAGGCGTTAAGCGTTGGTCTTAGATTCAAGATGGCTAAGGTTCTAATCTCGTAAATCACAGCGCTGTTTTTGCAAATATTATTATTTTTGTTTGCAATAATAATATTTTTAAATATTCCTGCCTATTTATTAATGTTGTTATTGCAATAAAGGGTTTAGAATAAAAAATGCGTGATATGTTATAATAAAAAATAAATAACATTTATTCGTTATATTTATTTTACTTAAGTATAGTTAACAAACTGCTACAATTATTTATCATTACTTCACCTGAATAATATGTGAAATAGATGTCTAGAAACTTAGAAGCAATTTGTATTATTTTGACATATTTAAATTTTGAAATGTTTTAAATTTTTAATGGATTTTTTTCACCATAAATATAAAGCTTTGATCATGGTCGAAGTAATTAAGCAATAAATAAGAATATTAGACTACTTAAAATGTAAAAAAAAACTACTGACAAAATTGTTGATTTTAAGGTTAAGTATAGGCAGTTTCGTTTACATTAAGTAATTATTTTAAATTTTATTTGGCTTTAGTAAATATTGGTTGGTATTGAGGTTATAGCTTAAGTATTCATTTTCTTTACGAAAAGAAGATTGAAACTTAACCTCAAATTTTAATCCTAAAATAATAATATTACTAAAATAATATTAAACAATTTCGGTATATTGGTAAGAAATACGACAAACACCCTATTGAAACGTGCTCAAAAAATTCGTTACCATAAATTCATGCAATAACGAATCTGTTGTTTATTAAGTTGGTACGGTCAATATTTTAAGGTCAAAAACGGTTTTCTAGCTGGTCTTCAGTGATGCAAGCCTTCAGAGTGCACGGCGAACGGTTCATAATGACGTGTTTTTAATAATTCAGCAAAATATCTCGTTGGTATGAAACCATTTGTTTCATATTCATTCACCATTTGACGTCGCTGCTACTCGATAATAAGCCCCTTCCTCATATCTCTTAACCCTCACAGTATTTCTCTAGAAAAAAGAAAAACATTGTTTTTGTTACACATAATACCTAATTATTTATTATTCACTAATCGAATTAAACCTCATAATCAATTTAAAACTTTAAAGGCATCTTCTGTCTCAACAATACCTCTGTTCTATCAACAATACCCTTGATTAAGATTTATGTTTAGTAAAATATGCAATATATAAATGATAACACTCACACTTAGTCCGGTTTCATATTCACTTTTACGCAGCGCAATAATATTCTCTGATCTGATCTCTTCAATATATTTTATGCCTGCTTTTTGAAAATAATAACCACAACACTGCGCTAAATACTCGTCACCAATATTATCCACGAACCAACATAGTTCTATTAATTGAATACTCGTAACGAACTGCATCTACCCCACAGTAATCGAAATAATTTACTTAATTTTCTGTGGTCTACCTGCTAAACTTTAATATTTATGTGAACAAGACGAATGAAACAAAAACGAATGATGATTATCGAACTAGTCATTGGTTGCAGACAAAGTGAGTGTGTGTGTGTAATGTGCGTGTCTACAGTATTGTAACAACTTATAGAAGAAGGTCGTAAGTCAAACCGAAGCGTCAGTCTATTGCTTTGTGAGATTGCTTATGGACTTTTGGTCGGTACTGTACGTTCCTCACATTATAAAAATATCTTTATGCTGATTTTCTAAAGACTGATTGTTGTTTATTTTCTTAAGAATAAAAGTTTAATTGTGATCTCAATATTTTCAGTTTTATTTAACCCTAAAAAAACTATGGCCACCTCTAACGAATTTACCCTATACATCGACTGGTCGATGGATACATCTTTGTGAGGGTAACTGTACTATTTATTGGTTGTGTAGTAGCATTATATTCTAAGTACTATTTATTTTGTTCTCTTTTTATATACATATAATTCATTAAACCTAACTTGGTTTTTCGTACGTCTTTTTCGGGTGACCACTGAAAATCAGCGCTGTGCTGTGGGTCCCCATATCAGCATCATGCTGAGTGGAAGCCTACTTGTTGCAGTCAATGACGTGCCAGCAGCTGCCAACTATTTCTGTTTTGTGCTCGTGATTATATTTAAATTTTTTGTGTTTTTTTGTGTTTTTAGGGTTCCGTACCTCAAAAGGAAAAAACGGAACCCTTATAGGATCACTCGTGTGTCTGTCTGTCTGTCTGTCTGTCTGTCCGTCTGTCACAGCCAATTTACTCCGAATCTAATGGACCGATTAAGTTGAAATTTGGTACACATATGTATTTCTGTGACCCAAACACGAATGTGTTACGTAAATAATTTAATTTTGAATATAGGTGTCACTTTTGGGGCGCAAACAAGAAAATTAAAAAAAAAAAAATTGCTAACAGTACAGTGTGACATATCAAATGAAAGGGCTTGTTGCGAGGATCTTAAATATATTTTTTATATAATTTTAAAATAAATACTTTTAAAGATATTTAATAAATTCAATGAAAATTGACCATTCCCCCCCCCTTATCTCCGAAACTACTGGACCAAAAATTTTGAAAAAAATACATAGTATGGTTCTTTAGTCATAGATTACAGGAAAACCTATAAGAAGTCTATGGTCTTAAAATAACATGGTAAATCTCTCAATATTGTGCGTAAAAACTTACATTTCGTCTCTCTAGCTACTATAATATCAAAATATCAAAAGTGTTTGACCGTCTGCTTAATACACAAATAAATAAAACTGTAAATGTTCATGACAACCAATTCGGGTTTCGGCGTGGTTTGTCAACAAAAAGTGCAGTGTTGTGCCTTAAGCATACTATCACATACTTACACAGCGTGGGACGCCGATTTATGCTAGGTTCATCGATTTATTCAAGGTTTCTGATCTGGTTGCTTATGACGTATTGTGGAGAAAGATGGAGAAGGATAGGTTGCCAACGGAGCAAACATCTTTAAATAGTGGTATGGTAACCAGATCAATAGTGTACGATGGGCTGGAACTTTTTCCAACCCATACAGATTGGAATGCGGGGTGAGGCAGGATTGGCGAGCTCAGCAGCACCAGAGTGGGTTGCTATATAGATGGTATTTGTGTAAATATATTAGCTATGCAGATGATATGGTGCTTCTGAGCGCGTCAATCTGTGGTCTCAGAAAGTAATTGGTCGCCAAATGTGAGCAGTATGCCAAAACACATGGTTTGATGTATAACTCCAATAGGTCGGAGATCATGGTCTTTGAGGCTGGGAGCAGACCGGGCTATGTACCATCTGTATTACTCAATGGGACTCCACTACAAAGAAAGAAAGAAAGAAAGAAAGAAAAGAAAGAAAAATATTTTATTTGGGACACGCACAGGAAATACAAAACAGTAATAAAAGATAAAAAAATAATTAACAAATATGAAAAAGGAGCATTTTAAAAACTAACAAACAAAATTAATAACGACCTGTACGAGGCCAAAAAGGCTCCTATCTCAGCATGATGCTGCGATATTTAAAAATAAATAAATACCGCAGCGCTGGTATTCTGATAGGGCCCGCTGTGATGCCAAAGAGTATTCACATTTAAATATCTTGGTCATATATTGACCCCTGACCTCAATGACGGACTCTATATTGAGCGGGAGTGAAGGGCGTAGTCGGTAAGGGCAAACATGCTGGCTCGCAGGTTTGCACGCTGCTCACTTAAAAAGTCAAAATTACTCTGTTTCGAGCTTATTGTATAACGTTTTACACGTGCAGCCTGTGGGCTAGATATACCCAAAGGTCGTGCAACGCCCTTCGTGTCCAATACAACAACGCTTTCAGGGTATTGGTGGGGCTGCCCCGTTTTTGTAGCGCATCGGGAATATTCGCGGACGCACATATTAATTGCTTTTACGTAACGATGCGAATGAGGTGTGCATCCCTGATACGCAGAGTACGGGCCAGCTCCAACAATATCGCTAGCAGTCTGGATTGCATGTACATCAATCACTGCAGTGCCATCTCCCATAGGGTGAAATAAATTTAAACTAGATTACGTGGGGCACTCAGAAAGTTTTGTGATACTAGAAAAAAAATATACTACAGGTTATATTTTTTTTTATTATATCTTTTGAAAGAACTCTCCATTGGCGTCTATAACAGTTTTATACGTCTAAACAAATTTTCATAACACATTTTCCAGTCCGCATCAGACACCTCTCCAATCTCCTTCTCAAATGCACCCAGTGCATCTTCAGGTGATGAAAACTGTTTTCCTTTGAGTTGATTTTTTATTTTGGGGAACAAGAAAAAGTTGCACGGAGCCAAATCAGGACTGTAAGGCGGATGACCTATAAATTTGACTGCTGTCCAAAAAATTCCCTTGTTTTGAGCGCCGAGTGAGCCAGCGCGTTGTCGTGGTGAAGCAGTAGCCCACGGAGGCCAGTGTTCGGTCGCTTGCTGCTTGCAGTAGTAAAAACTTCTGGCAAACATTTGGTAACATACCATTCAGCATTGATGCTTCTTTGATCTCGTCAGGGTACTGACACCAGATAACCTGGTAGAAAAAAAATATAAACTTGCGGTCAACATTTTGCCTGCACTTCTGGCTCGCTTCACTTTGGTAGGCGTTGGTTCATTTTGAAACAACCACACGGTCGACTGACGCTTCATTTCTGGATCATATTGAAAAATCCAAGATTCATCACCCGTAATGATATCTTAAACGCGCCGAGACGAGCCTGTCTCGCAATTTTGCTATCATGTCTCGGCACCATTCTACCCGAACCTCCTTCTGACCCTGCGTTAGATTTTACGGTACCAGCGTGAAACTATCTTTCATAACCGAAGATGCCTGTGTAGAATTTCATGCACACTTCCCGATCCAATCGGCAGTATACATTAATATATCTTGACATTTTAAACTTTGCTTTTTTTGTGTTTTTTCAAAAACTATTTATGTTTTTTTTTTAATTGGATGCTGTAGAATGGTAGTAGACCATGGTCTGAACAACGTTTGTTCTAGCAAAACTGTGATTCAAATTTCACGGTGTATGCTGAACCTCTTCATATGTAATTCGCCTATTCTCTTGAATTAAATTTTTCACAGCCAGCACTTTTTGTTATGTAACAACCGTCATAGGGCGGCCACTTCTTTCTTTGTCTGCCAACATTACTAGACCACCCATAAATTCGTTGAACCAGCGAAAAACAGTCGCTTTAGAAAGGCTTTTTTCTATGAACACCATTCGAAGTCTTTCAAACGATTCTTCTGGTTTTAGTCGACATTTGAAATCGTACAAAATCATCGCGCGAAAATGTTCTCGTTATAAATCCAGTTTTCAGTAAGACAGAGTATTTTGATTTTGCTCGTAAAAAAATGTGGAGGGAATTTCGAATTTGGAATGTTATGTTTTTTTGTAATAAGTAGTCATCGTTTTAATTGACATCAAAATCAGCCAGTATTCTATAGACAAAAACTGTTAGTCGCAAAACTTTCTAAGTGACCTCGTAAAATAAGTTAACATAGTTCATATGTTTACTAAAGCAAAAAGTCCTTGTTACTTGAATAAAGAAAAATATCTGGATGATAATTTTTTTTTGAACGACGTTTTCTAAAAATGAAACCTAGCTAGATCGATTTATCGCTCCTGAAACCCCCCTGCATACTAAATTTTCTTGGAGCCGTTTCCGAGATTCAGATTATATATATACATAGGTATATACAAGAATTGCTGGTTTAAAGGTATTATTATTATATTAATACCGCGAATGTGAATTTTTTTACGAAAATCTGATTTTTGTTTTATTTCATTCTACACGTTCAAACAAGTGACACTGCAATTTAAAAAAAAAAAATGTCACATTCGCGGTATTGGATGCCGAGCGACGATTTGCAGTTGGAATGTATGGGAGAACATGTTTTTCAACTACAATGTTAAGTTTGTTCTTGGGATAAATAAATTCATCTCAACTACGGAACCCTTCATTGTGCGTAGTCCGACACGCACTTGGCCGGTTTTTTTTATTGTTCTACTTGAATAATTATCCTTTTTTATGCACTTATTTCTGTGACAATTTGTTTTTCGTTCTTTTCTTTATTTTCTATTTATTAAGGAGCTATTCAAGCACACGCAGTGCACATAACAACTATCCGCCACCACGCCCACCACTACTACCGTCTCTGTCTGAACAAAATTTTCTAAACCATAGCAATTTCCTTTAAAACTAAACCTTTTTTACGAGCAGTAAGCAGTTCAAACGTGTAGTAACTCAGACTTATGCAGACAAATCGTAAAACTGAAACAAGTCGTTAACTTAACGTGTTATTTAGTGCAAACATATTGCCACTAAGTTATGTAAAATATTACATAGGAGCTTCACTTTGCATTGTATTATTGTGTGGAATTACATAATTTAAGTATTATTGTGTACAGGGTGGCAGAGACATCGACGCACAACCTGTTACAATGGATTCAGTACATGATTCTAGACCACCCAGGATTTAAACATTTCGTCGGTTATTTAAAAAAAAATGCTGTTCCATACATTTTGACCGCGTAGATATTGGACTTTTGTAGGAAACAGCGGATATTTTTTTTAACGGACTAATACTTTCGACGCTGGGTGATCCAGAATCATGTACTGAATCCATGGTTGCGCATGTTGTGCGTCGATATCCCTGCCACCCTGTATGGAAACATCGATGGCTTTGGCATTCCAGATGTTCAAAGGCCCCGTCATCACTTTACTGCACGCGTAGCATATATCCACAATAGAAACGGGTTTTGTCGACGGAAGAATAGACAAAATAACAGATAAACAATCACAATCTGACATTTTGTCTATTCTTCCGTCGACAAAACCCGTTGCTATAGTGGTCATTCTTCTATTATTATTTTTTTTTTTTTTATTTATCGGACAACCACAATCCAGTGTGTTAGTAAACAATAAAATAACTTATTACTAGTGTTAGTACAGTACAATAGAGAGAAGAAGATAGAATAATTATTAGTATTGTGAAAAGGAAACCCCCAAATTAATGTTTAGTGATTGTCCTTCTCACAAAACTTTTGATAATCGGAGAGCCGCCAAAGTTTTTAAAATGCTGTTGCCACTCGCCCGCAATCTTGACAACAGCGACGCTGTTTTCTTGCGAATGACGGCGTGGAAGCCGTCAGTTCGGTTTTGCACAAACATAGTAGACGCACTGCACCATCGTGGCAGTCCCAACAGCATTCTAAAAATATTATTAAATTGAACGCGTAGATCATCCAGCGTTCTTTTGGTATAGTTGACCCAGAGATTCCCCGTGTAAAAACATTGGCAATATGCCTTAAAAAGTGTTACTTTCCCAAGTACACTTCACCGAGCGAATCTTCGGGCCAACTATGGTTGGTCATATGCTACACATGCTGAGGTCGGTCGTTAGTCAGTTTGATTACCAATTGCCACTAAATACCATTAAAAATGTATATTTTAAAAGCACATCTTTAACAAAATCACAACTAAATCCAATTACGAAGATTCTCAAACGTTTCGGAATCTCTCCTCAATAGACGTTCCTACTTAAAACCTAAGCGAGCTTTAAAGCCCAGTTCATGCACGATCGCACTAATACCTTCTTTCTGTTTCATACGATAGATTGTTAATGGCAGTCGCACGAACAACTCTGTACTATTCTATTCAGTTAAAAACAACTATGCTTTAAGTAAATAAAAAAGGCACGAATCCAATCAAGTCTGTAAACAGAGGAAGCGGGGTAGTGGACAACTATATAAAATGTTTATAGGATTCGTGCTTAGAGGATTTGTGATAGAAATGTTGGAAAGCGTATGTTACTGAAAGAAACGAGTCCTAAAAAAATTGAGTTTTACCTGATAATAAAATAAAGTAAATAAGTACATAAACACAACAAACTGGGTGGCTGGCTGGCTTAAACATAACTGGCGAAATGTGGGTGTACCTGCTACAGGGACACCTCTGCCCAACCCTTCGGGGAAACAAAGCGTGATGTTATGTTATGTTTTAAATAAGTACTTAGTAAAGATTATTCATATCTTTATCTATATCATTACTTAACACAAGTTATAGACAGACAACGTAACTTTAATCTCTATTAATGTAAGTAATGAAACTCTTTAGAACCGATAGATACTGAATAAGTAAAAGATAGTGGAAATGCAACCAAACTAGATTATAGTGAACATAAAAATGTATTACATGGACATAACACGCAAAATACGATAAAAACTTTATGTTTCGCGTAAGCCAGCAAAACACCCTGAGTTCTGTCCAGAGCCATAGAATAAAGAAACCGTACAGAAGCGAAACTCATATACATACTTTCCTTTGTACGTAACGACGTACGTCGATCCGCCGAAATATTTTTGTTGAGCTCCTTAAGTTCTGAGTTGAACTCCACGATTACTGACAAATGCTTGCACTGACTGGACAGGTCCACTCAAATCTGTGTGGTACTTTCCTCAAAAGACCATTTCAGACACTAATCTACGTGGTCTTCACATGATCTGACCAAAATTTATGTCTGGACTTTATTTTAATTTGACACGGTGTAATAGATTGTTTGCCAAGGGAGCAAACAACAATTTAAAAGGTGAGAGTGTTTTTTTGAATCCAGAGCGGAGCGAAGGATTCTAGAGTAGAATCTTGAGTGCAGAGAGCGATTCAAAGTATGTCACTCGAGCTTAGTGTTGCTCCAAAGGTGAACACTCTACTTTTATCACCCTCTTTGAGAAAATAAGTACCTAAGTGCAATTTATGAATAAGAATATAACGTTTCATTCTCACTACTTGAGGAAAACACTCTTTTTATAACTAAGTAAAATCCGAATTTGAGTAAACAATTACGAACGAAGGCGCAATTTCGCGCGTAATATTTTCTCACAAATTTTATTATTTTTATTTTGCGCGTGGTTTACTTTATTATCAGCCTGTTACTTGTTCACACAATGTTCGTGATTGATCTCTTTGGTGATTGGAACTTTTACTAACAATATCCACATTCCAAATTTAAATCGTTTTTAGTCCCTAGAGATTAAAAAAGCTATTTTAGCCCTCTTTTAGCCTTGTTTACGAAGAACAAACTAGCACTTTTCGAATAGATGTGATTAAAAAGTGAAGAATAAACAATTGCTTCTCCCAACAACCCTGTCCCAACGACCCCACTCTACCGAGCTAAAATAAGGTGACCTATGTGACCATATCTACCGCTGTAAGCAAAAGGAGTGCATCTGAGGAAAGGTAATCAAGAACAACAAGCCTGACTTACGTTTTAAAAAGCGCATTTAATAAATTTTAGGGTAGGTAACATCGCCGTGCGTCACATCGGAAGCAACGTTGCAAAGGAGGACACGGTGGAGGTCTGCCCGGCTTGGGCGGAGCATCGCCGTGTCCTCGTGGAGGCGATCGGCGGGGGTGATCTCTCGCGTCCGGCCCTGGTCCAGGCCATGGTATGGAGCGAGACGGCATGGGAGGCCGTCACCTCCTTCTGCGAAGCAGTAATGCTCGCGAAGGAGGAGGCGGAACGCGTGCGGGAGAGGCAAATTTCGTGCCTTTACGCCCCTAACCGCCGCAGGAGACGCCCTGGAGGTCGGGAGTCGCAGGTTGATCCTCGGCCACCGTAGGCGCATGCTTGCGGACGGTGAGCAATGGGTAGCTCACCGTGAACTGAACTCAGGTCTCTCCACATCAAAATCAATCTACCTAGCCTTTTCCCAATTATGTTGTGGTCGACTTCCAGTTTAACCGGATGCAGCTGAATACCCGTATTTTATATGGAGCGACTGCCTATCTGACCGCCACAACCCCGTAACTGAGTAATACAATACCCCTTGGTAAGACTGGTTGTCAGACTTTCGGGCTTCTGACGACCCGTAACGACTGTCTAAGATTCACGAATGACAGCCAGGACCAACGGCTTAACGTGCTTTCTGAGGCACGGAGGAGTATCGGTATGTTAAGATGGTCACCCATCCACGGACCAACCCCGGCAAGCGTAGCTTAACCTAATGGATTGATCCGTGCGACAGTTTACTTAGCCATTGCCGTTAGGATTAACACATAGAATACTTTTTATTCCGATATTCCCACAAAATCGAGACTTACGCGGGTGAAACCGCGGGGCGCATCTAGTTAATTCATAAAAATAAAAATCTATTTTAATTAAACGCAATTACATAATTGCACATGATTACAACTTTAACAAATCTGAATAATTATCATGTCCACAAAAGACACTAAGAAACAGTTGAAATTAAATTGTAGGTACATAATGTTTAAAGTGGAAGTTTTGCTTCTATACAATTTTATTCTATGCCAGAGCCCAGTTTATTGCTCAACACTTTATGACCATCAAATTTCTGTAAACTTGTGGTAAACCTATCTTTACATAGAAGTAATGACTGACCACCAGGCACCCTTGTCACACACGCACAATTTTCCTTTACGAGGAAAATGTAGGTAGTATAAGTGAAAGCAAAAAATATCAAGATTATAAAAGAGGGGTGCTAAGTACACAAGTGTTTTAATATCGTAGTTGCGACATTCGCTTTATAAGTAACAAAGAAATAAAAGCATTATTCTCTTTTACAGCAAAATTATGTACGTTCGGGATTTTTCTTTCCTACCTCAATAGTATTTTTAACTTAGATCCTTCTAAAAAGGATAATTATGTTCATCGATATTTTCGTCAATAGTGCACCCCCTTATAAGTGAAAGCAAAAAATATCAAGATAATAAAAGAGGGGTACTAAGTACACAAGTGTTTTAATATCGTAGTTGCGACATTCGCTCATTGTAAGGAACAAATACAAGCATTATTCTGTTTTACAGCAAAATTCCAATTTTCAATTATTTTTTTTCAACAGCAATTTTCTTTAGTATTTTTAACTTACTTCTAAAAAGGAGGAGGTTCTATGTTCGTCTGTCTGTATGTAAGTTTATTTTATTTTATATAATTATGTTCATGGATATTTCCGTCATAAGAAGACCGATTAAAAAAAAAAAAAAAAATATTTGGTTGGTTTGGGGTAGGTTTTGAGTTAGCTTCAATAATACGTATTTTTCACTTTTGTAGGGGTTTTTTTGGAAGTCGGTTGTTTTTTTTTTGTATTTACTTTTCTAAGTACCTGTCCTTGGAGTTTATAATCTGAAGTCAGCCTGTTTACGAATAAAATTGTCCTGTATGTTTATCATACGTACATATACAGGCTACATATTTACGACAAAATGCTCAATGCATTTAAATATCACAAGCATTTAACTTAAGTAAATTATCATATTTATACTAACGACCTCTGCCTCCTCTTAGTTTCTAACGAGAATGGGGACAGCACAGCTCCATTTGCTAATTGTAATCGTAGATAACCGTCTTAAATAATTTATCTATACTTAAAACATATTATCAGTTTAAGTTGCTTTTTGTGTCTGTCTGTGACCGCGTTGTTTTTCTAAACTATGCAACGGACTTTGATGCGGTTTTAACTATCATTAAGGCTGATTTCACAGCTGTCCGGGAGACCCGTACGGGCCGTCCATACACAGGAAACCCGTACGGGTAGCGCCCGCAGTGCTCTGAAACGAGGAAGTAGAAGAACGTCTATGAGTGGCGTTGTACGGGCTCTACCTGGATCGGGTCGTGTATAGACCAATCCGCGTCGCTGTGAAACAATGTTCTAGCGCCTCACGTTTGTCTCCGTTCCGGGACGGGTCCGTACGGGTCTCCCGGACAGCTGTGAAACCAGCCTTAGAAAATTTAATCTGGTAGATTTATGTTTTTATTACATTAATATTAAACTTACATATAATAAAGAAATCAATCTTGAATCTTGTGGCTAAGTAATAACAGCCGCACGGGTCGATCGATCAGGTTAAGCTACGCTTGCCGCGATTGGTCCGTGGATGGTTGACCATCTTTACATACCAAGACCCCTCCGTGTCTCGGAAAGCACGCTAAGCCGTTGGTCCCGGCTGTCATTTGCAGATCTTTGACAGTTGTAACGGGTCGTCATAAGCCCAAAAGTCTGACAACCAGTTTTACCAAGGGATATCGTGTTAAGCAGTTACTGAGTTGTGGAGGTATGATAGGCAGTCGCTCCATGTAAAATACAGGTATTCAGCTGCAACCGGTTAGACTGGAAGTCGACCCCAACGTAATTGGGGAAAGACTAGACAGATATTGATATAATAACGAAATCTCGATGTTTTGTCAAATCGAAAAGACCGTGCGAAGAGGAGGCGGGTCACTAGTCTTCTAAACTAATAATAAACGTGGTCGGAGGAAGGAAGTATTGGATCTTGACCGTACTTCTAGGATTGTCCTGATAGCCGTGGAATACCTCTCCACTCCTCAAGCACCTCAAGACATGTTGCAATGTCGCTACGTCACTACGTGCTAGCAACATTTTTCGGGGACCCATTATTGAGTGTGCAAGTCACCCCCTGCCATTTTATCCATGTACATATAAAACATAGATCAGGCAGGAGCCATAGCCCTTCCATAGTTCCAGGTAACCAGTCCATTTTAGCCACCCGAACCCATAGTATAGTCCAATATTATCTTTGTTTCCATATCCTGCAATAGTCCTACACCAACCGGGGGTTGTCCTTGGCTGCACTTGCATAATGCGAACAGGGATAATCGTCGGTTGGTACCTCATTTCATTAAACATGTCTAAGGGGCCTCTGCGAGTTGGCTTCGGCCCCTCGTACGCCTTCCAAAGGTCCGAGACCCTAGGGTCCCGAGAAATGTCAAAGACATATTAATATAATTATAAAGAGAAAAGATTTGATTTTTTGTATGTCGTACCTATGTTTGTTTGTTACACATTCACGCTAAAACGGCTGGACGGATTTGGATGACATTTGGCACATGGGTAGGACATAGGATACTTTTTATCCCGATATTCCCACGGGATCGAGACTTATGCGAGTGAAACCGCGGGACGCAGCTAGTTAATAGATAAAGTAAGGACTTAAAGAGCCAGTTTACTCGAACACTAAGCTCTCTTAGCCAATGTCGCCATAAACAGATTATGTAGGATACCATTTATCACGTTCGATGCGACAGGACGGGTATGGGTCAGTGAGATAGCCTATGAGGTTTATAAAAGCCGTTTAAGATTACTATAACTTGTGCATTGTTGTTAAGACGTAAGATTATTAGTAATGCGTTGACCATCTGAGACATTAATTAGCCTGTTTATTAGTTTGCATCATTCCTTAATAAGAATCTGAATTATTCAGTCACCAATGTCCTTGAGAGAGATTCGAAGATGATGTAAGACTGTTTTTGAAGTGGAAACATCTAGGCGCGTTGGGCATTTTTGAGATGGGACTAAACCATTGATTTCGCGACACTGTAACGCAATTTATCGACACCGTGGAGTAAAAGACATCAACGCATTGATTACCGCGGTGCCGTTTTTTTTTTCAAGTACCTATTTACTTCTGTCGGCACTCCTGGAGTGCCACTGTTTTTTTCTTCTTATAGTTTTTGCATTGACTTCCCAAGGACATGACATGGACATCCCAAACCCATGGAAATTTACGGAAAAATAAAAATTCAAAAGTCATTAATTTAAAGTAGAACCTTTTTTAGGGCGAGCGTTTTTAGGGGACTGTCTAAAGTGATTTTGTACTGTTTTAAGTAGTTTTTGCTAGTGCTTTAGCTGGGAAGAAGAAGTGGCGCAACAAACTCCCCAGCAGCACAGCTGTTCAGTTACTGCAGGGTACTATCCGCACTTGGTTGATATCCCGTCCAGTCGTACTCAGCGCTTCTCCTCCACATTTATAATGCGCACAGCCAATGTGTGGAACTCTCTGCCAGCGTCTGTGTTCTCTTCCACATAATAACCCTTACATTGCCTTCAAAGCAAAAGTGAACAGGCATCTTCTGGGCTTGCTCGTTCCATCATAGATCTCATCCATCGCTTTCCATCAGGCGAGATCGAGGTCAAAAGCAGGACTATTCTGCAGTAAAAAAAAATACAGGGAGTCTCAAACGTAGTGGTCCAAAGGCAAATGAAGTAAAGCGGAGGTTAGCCACCTCCGCTTTACTTCATTTGCCTTTGGAATCATTTAAAAACTTTTTGCAAATCTTTCTAAGAACATATTAAAAAAAAAACAGTGGCATTCCGGGAGTGCCCACAGAAGTGAAAACTTGAACAAGGTCGCCTTGGTGGAACTAAAATACTTGTATAGAACATTGGTCCGTAAACCTTGTCTAAATAAAGAGCACAATCGCGTTTACAAAAATGAGGTGTCGGTAACGGTGTCGCGAGTTCAATTGTTTTTTCCCATCTCAAAAATGCCCAACGCGTCTAATGAAGTTTTCACTTCAATTACTACCGAGTTAGTTTCGCAAAAGTTTACTAAAAAGACAAGTAAAATTAAAATCTGAAGCATTACAGAGCCACACTGAACGTGAATAATCCTGTAGCTAAACTATCAAGGCATCTCCAGATTTGAATTAGCCCCTTCGAAAATTATGTTCGAAAAATCCAAGTGAAAGTGTATAATTTCTTGAAAATTATTAAATTTGCGAATTTTTTTTTTTTTTGAGAATATACCAAATTTAAAAAAAATAACATGATAGGTGGCCACCCCATTTGCCTTTGGACCACTACGTTTGAGACATCCTATATATGGAGAGTCAAAGTAAAACTCAAAGGTGATTCAGGTAGGTAGGTAAGCTTGTATATTTGAAGAAGTTTCTTCAAACACTAATAGTTTTGGCAATCATAGTTTTTATTACTATGCCCCCAAGGCATGTTTCCGGAGCGGGCGTGACACTGAGACACTGTAATTAAAGTCACTACGGAGTAGGTAGATAGGTTCGTACTTCGTACACAAATTCGGCTTAAGCTTGCTACTGAGATAAAGCCATTGTTTATGCAAACTCCAGCGATACCTCCAATCAGATAGTCTGTGTCATCAAGTGATTACCAGCTTACCCAAAATCCGTACATTTTATACTTAGATGCAAATTAAATCACCTTAAAGCTCTGGACAAACTGAGGTTAATCCCGCGCGGGATACGGGACGGAAATCACTGAATTTGTATCAGTTTGGCGAGACCTAGCTCTGGCCTCACTTAGCGATCTCGCGCACTTGGTCTCAACGGCCAATGAGCCAACCAATTGCGCGATTTGTATATATTTCTATAGTTTACCTTGTCACTGCAACCACTGCTCGTGGTCGTGGCCGTCTAGTGCGCGATATCCCTAAGGCGACACCCGCGGGAGGCGACTGCACACGTATATTGTTTTAATTACTAGGAAGTCACGCGACTATTCGCGCCAGTTTGAACACCTCCTCCAAGTCCTTTCAAGTTGACGCACAATCGGCGTGAGCAAATTTCGTCCCGCATCCCGCGCGGGATTCGCCTCAGTGTGTATAAAGCTTAATACCGCCTGTAACACATGTTTGCAAGGAACTCAGTAGGTAAGTACCGTTATCTTGAAATTAGTAGCGGTGGATTACCAGTCCGAATCGCTGGCTGATGCTTGAAACGATTCCTCTTAATCCTTTACGAGGGTGTGTGAGATATTGCTATGGTGTTTTTGGCCCGTTATTTAGTTTGCTGAAAGGTGGATATTTATTGACCAGGAGGACATAAACTAGCTGTAGTTAATTCTTGGTGAGATTAGCAGAGGGACGTTAATATATTAGTAGATAATGTTGTGAGAGAATTTGTTAGCAAATTCAAGGCAGGCGTGACGCGACTCTAATAAAACATTAAAAAAAACTTCATAGTAGAACAACAAATTATTCTACTATGAAGTTTTTTTTAATGTTTCGCGTTTGTCGCGTGGCAAATGACCCGTGAAAAATGCCCATCTTTGACTAGCTGTATTTTCGCAACCAATAGACCTCGGTATACTATGCCAAATAATCGAATATCAGTTGATCGACCACTATAAATCGAACGTCTAAATACTCTAATGTTTTTAATTTAATTTATTTATTTAATTCAGACACAATGATACATATTTTTTCACTCCTCTTGCTCAAAAAGGCCGTCATTGTAGAGTACCAGAGCGGGGAAAAAATTGCATTTCTTGCTATAGGGGAAAAAGTAATTTCTTTTTAATTTTTGTCTGTTCCAACGAGCCTTGAAAAACGAAAAAGTCTTTATTCTTATGTAATCATGATTATGAACTCGAATTATTACTGGTTCACAAAAAAAGAACATTTGATTTTTGAAAATGGAACTAGATGCGGCTATCTCTTCGGTAGAATGCGTGCATTGCGTTGTAGCTACAGAAGAAATAAAACAGACTTTGGCGCGAAATCTTTAGAATTTTTCTCTAATTACGAATTGAATTGGTGACCGTAACATAATTTACAACAGTGAAAATGTCATCATCTAGTGCGAACATCTTCACAGAGGACTGAAATTAAGTTGCCGGAAAACATCTCGTTAAATATACAGAATTGTACAAATTGTACATTTAAATAAAATAAACTATTTAATATTGTATTGGATTATTTTATTTTCTCGCAATCGTAGTGAAAAGTAGAGTGTAACACACGGCGCTAAAACCCATTATAACTCGGTTTCTATTTACTCCCTCGCTAAAGCTCGGGAGTAAAACTACCTCGTTACAATGGGTTATTTTAGCCCCTCGTATAACAATCTACTATTGTTAGTAGATATACTTAAGAGTTATGTTAGTATTCAAATACACACCACAATCATACTATTATTACTAAGATAAAAAAATCAGAATCTAAATTACTAAAGTGTTTAAAATTATCAATAATATTACAAATAAAAATTAAAATTCATTGAAAAATTCATTTTAATATCGAATGGTTAATAAATCGAACACTCAATACATCGAGTGTTCAAAATATCGAATATTTGTTCAATCGAGTGTTCAACGCATCGTATATTCATTCTATCGAAATATCAATATACTGAATACTTTATAAATAGAATAGAAGAAAAACTCAAAATTTACTAATAAACCACACTTTAATCTTTATTTATTATCTTTTATAGGTACATTTTAAAATTTTGTGTGAATTGAAATTGCACGGAAAAACTCTAATTAATCCATGTTGTTTTTATTAGATTTTAAATACATTTTTATAACTATTACCTCTTTTTTTTGAAGACTATTATGATTGTATTGAAAAATAATGACAGATAAATTAAGTGTATCATTTTATTAATATAGGTACATATACTTTCGTAAAAAAAAGTGTATTTCTGAACGCAACAATTAGGTAAGTCATATACACCGTGAAATTTGAATCACAGTTTTGCTAGAACAAACGTTGTTCAGACCATGGTCTACTACCATTCTACAGATTCCAATAAAAAAAGGCATAATTGGTTTTGAATCGTTACTCCCTACAACACATACACCACGCATGGGACACAGCATTGTTTACAAGGAAATGTACCTCCATAAACGAAATTTAGTAAGCAGTAGATAATCTTAACATTTTAAACTTTGTCTTTTTGTGTTTTTTCAAAAACCAATTATGTTTTTTTTTTTATTGGATGCTGTAGAGATGTAGGTAGTCGACCATGGTCTGAATAACCGTTTGGTGGACACGGGTACAGATCGTTTTTTCGTATCTTTAATAAAAGTATGCGTTTAGGCCGGGTGTTTCACGACGGGTATACGTTAAAAATGGCGTCAAACCAAAAAAGCGTTGTTTCACAAAAGTATGGCATTAACGTCCGTTAGAAAATAACGATTACAGTAACCGGTGTCATAGCCACTGGTTTACGTCATTTTATTCTCAAACATCTGCACCAAACAGTAAAATATGGACTCTTTTGTTATATTCGTCTTTGTTCGACGATAGTTTGTTCGATGATGAAACAAATAGTGTAGAAAGAAATAAAAAGTATTTAAAACTCGTGTTAATAACACAAGGAAGGAATTCATTGCAAGATACCGTGTTTCAAAGGAATTAGCTCTATTGTTAACACGTCAAATCGAAGATGAAATAAAGTTTGCTACAAAAAAGTAAGACGCTAAATTGTTACTTGTATTTTTTTTCAAGTACTAAAGGCATATGTTCTAGATTCTAGAATATGATATCGAATTTAAACCCACGAGTAATAATGACGGATTTAGAGATGGCGGTCATTAATGGTGTATTACAAGAATTTCCTGATGCGCAACACAAATGCTGTCTATTCCACTTAGGTCAAAATGTATTTAATGTATGGCGTCAAATTCAACAAAATGGTTTGCAAAGTAAATATGGTCAGGATGCTGAGTTTGCTGTCAAGTTAAGACACATTATCGCACTTGCTTATTTACCTCAAGAAGAGATACTAGATGCTTTCGATAAATTGAGAGAAGAAATGTTACCCGACGAGGCAAATGATATCACCAACTGGTTTGGAAAATATTATGTTTGGGGAAATATTCATTGTCGTGAGACGGTAAATAATAAATTATATATAGCACGCTCATCACCTATGTTTCCACCTTCACTGTGGTCTCTGTTTCAAAATAATACACGGGGTTTTCCTAGAACGCAAAACAACATTGAAGAATGACACAGAAGATGGAAACGGGGTCTTTATGCTACCATAGAATATTTTTTAACGGGCATGCTATTATAACAAATAGGACAATTGAAAAGGCAAACTTGGGTTTGGGAAGATCCACAAAAACGAGGCAAAAGGGATGATAATGCGATTGAAAAAATATTAAATATAAAACCAACATAGGTTTATTAGTTTCTCCGTGCATTTGCAATTCACACATTTTTTTAAAAATGTGTACCTGTAAAAGATAATAATAAAAGATTAAAATGTGACTTGTTAGTAAATTTTGTGTTTTCTTGTAAGTATTCTATTCAAAAAGTGTTAAGTAGGTATATTGATTTTTCTATAGAATGAACTAGCGATGCATTGAACGCTCGATCAAACAAACATTCGATATTTTGAACACTCGATGTATTGAGTGTACGATGTACCTATTGAATGTTCGATTTATTAACCATTCGATATTAACGATATATTATTATATTTAATATTATATTTAGTATTTAGACGTTCGATTTATAGTGGTCGAACAATATTGATATTCGATTATTTGGCAATTTGGTATTCGATTTGGCATAGTAGGTACCTACACCCAAAAAAATCGTAGTTACATGCGCGTTTGCGATGTTGTTATTGACTGGGCTATATCTGATTCGTAAAAAACAAAACTTTTCATAGGTACATGCATCGAAGGATTATGTCTACTATTGTATAGGAATAGGAATTGTTTCTTTTTCCTCGAATTGGATAGCAAAAGTTGTTTAGTACGGCGGGTTGTCAGGGTCATTTACGGATGCAAGCAACTGAATCGCCACTCTGTATAAAGGCTCCCGCAGGCACGACGCGTCTCTCGTAAAAAGATTTCTTTAAATAACATAACATCACGCTTTTATTCCCCGAAGGGTTAGACAGAGGCTTATAGTAAGTACACTCACATTTCGCCAGTTATGTTTAAGTCCCATGTAATGCGAGCCTATTGCCATCAATCGAACACAAATCCAGACTCCGGGCTGCCACTGTGAAATTCCAGATGGAAAACCCAATAACCTTTGCCGGACCTGGGAATCGAACCCAGGACCTCATGCTCAGCAGTAGCGCTTGCGACCACTACATCAACCAGGCAGTCAAAGAGAGAGTAGAGTCAGTTTTCTATAAATACTTCATGGAAATTGTTCTACTGGAGCCGCATCGGGTCTGTCTGCGGCAGCCTTAAGACGTTAGATGGCCAGTCTCAGCATCATGCTTAGAAAAATATGTGTGTAATATGTTCAACAATTTTTCAAGGTATCCTCATCAAGAATTAGGCGAAGGTGTGATTACTTACGTACTTAAGTATTAACATGTCAGTAACACAAGCAGTTGCGTTGTAGATTTGAATAGTAATTGCTTCATTGCTTCACAGGTAGTGGTGATGTGTGCCAATTCCCGTAATTAAAAACATTCAAAATCTAGTCGCAAACTCATGCTCAATTTTCTCGGCGAAAAAAATGACAAAAATTTTGGTAAACGCTACTTATAAGTACATTTCTGACAGATTGTGAATAGGGCTTCCAATACCGGTATCCGAATGTTCAATACCGGTATTGGTGATTTAATTTTATTGTCAGTAGACACTAGAGTGAAACAATTTCTTTTTATAACACATTATATTTCCAAACAATTTTTATCTGAGTAAGTTTTAAAAACTGCGTAGGTATATTAATTATCTCGTGGTTTATTTAGATAGTTCATTCCTACTTGCGCTACTAACTGGAGGCAGAAATAGAAGCCAACACTCAAAGGGAAGTTAAGACGCAGATATATGACAGTGTCCTTGAATGGTTAGCTTGCGTGTTCTGTACTGAGCTCACGCAACGCGTCGTACGTCCAGCCAGTAATAGGACTCGCCCATCAAGGAGCGTTGTCCCAAATTAGATGCATTATTAATTTATTACACGTAAAACAAAAGGTATTTTAATAAAACACGTATATTAAAAGATTGATAATTTAATTATCTTTAAAATGGTGAAGTTTTCAGAAAAATACGCTTGATAGATTTTGCGTCATTCTCAGTTTTTTATCCGCGCTAGACATAACTTTACAAATTAATTTCACTATTTAATATAAACATAATCAAAAATATGCCTAAATTAAAATATTAAAGAAAATGCTCTAATTTAACATAGGTATATTTTTTTCAAATCATTAACACTACTCGTTTAGACGTCATCTTCAGTATAAAATCATTAAAGTCAGTTGTCGTCCCTTTAAGACCCAAGCTTCTCCCAGCACTGATATAGAGTATTGTAAGAGTTGAAATAGGCATTTATGATAGTACTGGAGGCGGCCGAGAGATGTAAATTGACATGGCATGTAATTATTTACTTAGTATTCCACAGCACACCTTAAAGAACACATGAAAGGAAATCTCCCTATAACATTGAAAAGAAAACTCATCGACATGTGCATTCTGCTCGTCCTAACCTATGGTGCACAAAGTTGGTCACTTACTGAACAACAGAAGTCCAAACTCAAGATTTGCCAGCGGGCAATGGAGCGCAGCATAATAGGTGTCAAACGAACGGACTACGTTAAAAACACCATCCTGCGCTCCATAACTCAAGTAGCGGATGTTGGAGAAAAAACAGCCAGGCTGAAGTGGGAGTGGGCCGGCCACGTCTCACGAATGCACCCGGAGAGATGGGCAAAGATCGTCACTCACTGGACGCCTGAAGGAGGACAACGCCGTCGAGGTAGACCGCGGCGAAGGTGGTGTGACGATCTGGTTATGTTTGCGGGACCATCATGGCCTGAAATCGCACAAAGCAGAGAGGTTTGGAAGGAAATAGGGGAGGCCTTTGCCCAGCAGTGGGACACAATATAGGCTAACAAAAAAAAAAAAATCCACCTACGAGCGTAGAGGCAGAGAAAACGTTTTCCCCAGTTACATATTTGTGCAATCGTTTAAGAAGTTCGCTCTCAAATAAAAATTTTGATGTTCTTTCCTTTCTGACAACAGATGAGGTCTTCAATTTCCCACGGGAAGCAACTTTCAAAGTGTGAATCATTGTATCTACGAAAGACTGATCTCAGTTCTTTTGTCGATCTGTTAGCTGTAGTTAGTATAGTGGCAAGGGGCATCAGTGGCAGTAAGCATCAGTGGCAGTGAGCATCAGTGGCAGTGAGCATCAGTGGCAGTGAGCATCAGTGGCAGTGAGCATCAGTGGCAGTGAGCATCAGTGGCAGTGAGCATCAGTGGCAGTGAGCATGTGGCAGTGAGCATCAAGTGGCAGTGAGCATCAGTGGCAGTGAGCATCAGTGGCAGTGAGCATCAGTGGCAGTGAGCATCAGTGGCAGTGAGCATCAGTGGCAGTGAGCATCAGTGGCAGTGAGCATCAGTGGCAGTGAGCATCAGTGGCAGTGAGCATCAGTGGCAGTGAGCATCAGTGGCAGTGAGCATCAGTGGCAGTGAGCATCAGTGGCAGTGAGCATCAGTGGCAGTGAGCATCAGTGGCAGTGAGCATCAGTGGCAGTGATCATCAGTGGCAAGGGGCTTCAGTGCCAGTGAGCTCTCTAAATAATGAATTAATTATCTTTATCGATACTTTTTTTATAATCTCCAATTTGCTTATCAAAAATTTTACCAGGTATAAATAAAATAGGGAAAATAAAATTCAAATAAAACGCAAAATATATTTTTTATAGATTTTATTTTTATAAAGGTTTCATTGTATTTATCGTAGGTATAGTGTCATTTTAATATTTCATAGCTTATCAGCTTTCCAATCGATAATGTGTAGTAGGCGATTACGTATAAACTAAAAACAATGGTAAATTATTAAAAAAAAGAACATGCTGACAACTGAACAAGAGCTTACATAGCTTACAAATTCACTGAAAGTCTACAGTAAAATTAGTAGAAAATGAAAGTAACTTATTGGGTTATTAAATTGTGCATTAACTAAAAATAGGTAAATTATTAAAATTATTCTAACTTAACATAAAAGCTGCTAAACATAAATTGTAATAACCTGCCTAAATAAACGATAAATAACGTTTATTTAGGCGCGGCAAATAAACGATTTGATTATGGATTTATTTCAACTAGTTTTGTTTATGTTTGCTACAACATTTACGCCCTCTGCCGGCTCTAATATATTATGTCTGCCGACTCGTTAGTTTGCCATTAAAGTATGGTGCGTACGACCAAGAAGCAGGCAGGGTTAATTTAGGTGACATTCACGATCGACATAAAACCATTAACAAGTCATCGCAATGTAACTCTTATCTCGATACAGTAAGGTATAAATTAGAATGATTGCCGAGAGTTTTATCAAACTCACGGCAATCACTCTAATTTCTGTTTTATTACAATGAGATAAGAGATATATTGCAATGACTTACGTCATACAAATTTGATCATGAATGCACTGCTTTAGAGAATGAGGAGACGCCGGCCGCGCCCTACATGTCGGCATGTCCGACGACGCTCTCTAAAATAATTTCCATTCAATAACAGACAAACAAAATTGGACTAAACAACAAGGAATTTGTACTTTGGGAGATGTGATATATAGAGAATCGACTAGGTCCTCATCAAAATGAATATTAAATACTTAATAAACATTGTATCCATAATATATAATATAAGCAATATAAAACGTAACATAATCGGAATACTAGACAATAATATAATTCTGCTAAATAACTGAAATAATTCAGGATCATCGCCAATGTGCGCCGGAGTGGCTTGCGAGGCTAGTTGGACCGCAGACAAGTTATGATGGTGAAGCCGACGGTACCGACTAGAAACGACTTTCGAGGTGATCGCGCGATCCGCAAGCCCTCCTAACACCACTGTCAACACAGAATTGTCTAACAATATCATAAATCGAATAGAATTAAAACTTTACTAAGATTTTGTACCGAAAAATGTATCTAGCGTCGTATTAAAATGATATGCTTGCGAACAGCAACACTTTGGTATCAGTAAGATCACATGCAGGGATGCTGCCCGCTCGTCACCCACAAAAAGGAAAACAATATAATGCATCCCGAGTACCGAGGAGAACCCACTACACATTCTGCTTTTGATCAGTGTTGGCCGCTGTTTGGTAGTACTACATACTGCGTTTACCAATATCATATTTCAAAAAAATTCACAACATCAAGCCGTATAAAAACACTAAGCATACTAATCCTACTACCTCAAAAACTCTTTTAAAGAGCAAACTTACATCTATGTTCGTAAGTTAACACAAAGTCCGCCCAAACGGCGCAAATATCGGATCCGTATAAAATATAACATGTATTTTTTTTTTTTCGCCTCTCCGGTTTTATTACAATTTTCTGAAACAACCTTATCATCTAATTTCTCGTTCCCCAACGTTACAATAAAGACAATACAACGCTCACTATCGTTACAAAAATTAATAGCTTTTCATCAATATTTTTAAATCGTTACAAAATGGAACTTTTTTCATCTTATCTTTAATCAGAATAATCTTATACTTTTACTTGTGCCAATTCCTTACGCATCGACTCCGAATATACAAAAATACACGTTGAGACGTATCGAAGATTTAAATAATATCAATTTTCAATGGTATAGACGTATTTTATAGCATATCTTTTAAACGATCCTTACAATAAATTCAAGCACTTATACTTTACTTAAAATTAATCAATTGGCGTTTCCATCTGAGCATCTCAGCATCGTTCCACGACTCTCCAACTTTATTTCAGTTAATTGTAAGTAAACAAGAGATCATTATAGAAAAGAACACTTAAATAACACATGACCACACTCAATATTAGTAAATATTACAAAGATATCCATTGTACCTACACAGGACAACGGAAATATTATAAAACGAAGTTATTCATTCATTCAAACATACTTTATCGATATACATAGTTATGAAAAAATGCTTCATTGAAAGATGCTTTCAAAAGACAGGTCTGGTACATTATGCCTTCAGTCTGGCCGCAACGTAACGCTACTGTATTTTTTGCCCATGAGACATGCGATCGATCATTCACTGTAATTACTTTGATACGGCTTTACACCTCAAATATTTCACTTACATTCCTCCGTTACCAAGATCAACGAAGCGAATAGACTGCGGTTACATTAAAATGCATCGATTTCATGCTGTCATTTTTGCATTCCGATCAACGAAAATGTATCTCCAATTTAGAGTGACTTTTACAAAGCATCCAATCAAATAGAAATGCACAAATAGTTAAAGACATACTAGCCTAATTACACAATGACCTTAGAGTTGCGCGTCGAAAGTTAATAAGCAACCCTGAACATCGATTTCCGTGTAATTCTTCAAAAATACCGAAGACGTTCGGTCAAGATTACTTGTTAACATTGGACACACAATCGGCCTTACACAATAACTATTATCGCTGTGATACACGTACGAGATCGAGTCTCGTTTGCCTTACAAAAATACTACATCTACAATTCCAGTAAAAAAAGTATATTACTTGATGTTTAATTTATGCATAATACATATTAATAGAAAAAGTTTATTACTAAATTACTTGTTACCTTTACGAAAGTACAAAAGTTAAGTTATTACAAATTATGACACTCATACCCTGATGCACCCCGCGCATTACGTAGTATAATCGTTTAGCCTAATCGCTACGTAATAACTTAGTTATTATCATTACCCAATTCGTCAGATTATCACCAAATTTATAAACTTGCGTACAAAATGTATTCGGCTTTTACGTCGGAGTCCGATTCACGAGACTTGAGAAGACTAACTTGTATCGACTTCTCTGCATGTCGGGGTCGACCGCGACTGCAGACTGTAATGTAATATCACCTTTCACAATCGTATCGCATTAAATAGTTATAGAGCTATTAGCTGTATCTGACAGTACGCTTCAGTCTCAACCTCAAGATGAACTGCAATGATCACACTCACTGGTCGGTCTAAACTAGTAAATGCGTACGAGCGCGACGTATACCCTACCCTATACAAGTTAATACAAAAGATTAATACGAACTTACTACATAGTGTAGAAAACATCGAGTATCAAAATATAATTAACATGTTTTTGATTTGCATCTTTTCACTAACCAAGTACAGCCGTATACTAAATCAGCCAATGCGTTTTTGAAATTTTGAGCTTATGGACGCCGGGTATCATTTGGATGCTGAATGTCACATTGATAACCTGCCGCGGACCTGTATCCAATCCACCAACAGTTTCACGGAACGCGAGATATTAAAGCGATATCCTATAATAATATCAATGTGATGTTCACGCGTTCACTCATAAAGTTCTGTTGAAAATTACTGCAATCAAGAGCGTGCACTCTGAAAGTGGGCAACATCAAATAGCTGTCAAATATTTCGCTGTTTTGATAAATTTGGCAATATTACTGTATGGAAATATAGGATATGTATATATCTGTGTATCTATTCTTGTATATTGTATATTTATTATTTGCACCAACGACAGCCCCATTTTATGTCCAGGCAAATCACTGTCCATTCCAAGGTTGCCTGGAAGAGATCGCGGAAAGCGATAAGGCCGCCCATTGTATATTTTGTAGTGTTTGATTTGTTTTTTGTTGTGTATTTTTGTGGTGTACAATAAAGTATATATAAATAAATAAATAAATATAAAATATCTCTAAATTGTGAACTAAAATAATTAATATCGTAACACCAAATATTTACTTTTAGTTGTAAAAAAGTATTTGGATACTTTCCAAATGCCCTTTTTACACCTAAAACGATTACAACATCAAATTAATTGCAATTCATTATTAATATTTTAGGTCACTAGTTAGCGATATTACAGATTTCCATACGGTAATATTGCCAAATTAATCAAAACAGGTAAATATTTGACGGCTATTTGCGACGTTGCCAACTTTTAGAATGAACGATTTAAACTTCTAGCAGACTTTTCGTTATGGGACAACAAATGCTTTGGAACAGCATTTATTATTGGCATTATAGAGACATAAACATGCCATCACCGAATTTGCAATTTAAATTGTTTTATTTGGTTGATACAACAGACCATTATGCAGTGGACACGCGACGTCAGTCTACCGTTAAACATTTAATGTCAAAAGCCTGCAGTGAAAAAGGCAGGCATTACATCGAGTGCGTTAATCTACGTTACATATCACGGGAAGATTTTAAGTTAATTTCATATACTTAGCGTGGCGCGTGCGCACCGCCTATGACCAGAATGTACACCATTCATAATAACAATACCTACTCGCTTGGCACGATAAATTACCATTACCGATAAACATTACAAAGAGGGAGACGATGACTAAACGTTTAATGTTAAGTGTGACCACATACTTACATCCACATTCACACCATATTATTAAAGAAAACCCTACGAGTCTAAATAAGAACTACAGTGGAAATAAGATTTGATTAACCTATAATCAAAAGCGAGACATAGTACCTATAGATCAACGAATATTATGCCGATAACGTAGTCCTACTTACAGAGTGCTAGGTACGATGTACGATTACTAATATAGCATTCGATAAAATACGTGTCATAATCATAAGTAATGAAGATCAAATAATATAAGTTATATAGTTTATTTTTTTAATAAGTAACAATTTTGCTCCTAAATTTTAACGAACGTAAAACATAATACCTTTTATAAAACCAATAAAACTGTTATTATTAGGTACATAATTCTGAAACAAAAACAATTACGGTTATATTAGGATTACAGCAACTATTTCATAAAGATTACCTAAGTGAGGGTTATTTTTTTAATATGTATTTGATTTATTTACTTTATAAAATTTGCAAAAGTAACAAATTGTTTCTTTGTACTTTTAAGCAATTCACTAAATTACACCACATTAAAATTCAACATGAAGAAACTCGAATGTCGGTGTCTAAATAAATTGTCATTAATTACAAAATTTAACAAATATGTGCAAATAAACTAAGAAAGTTGGCAACGTTTGTGTTAATTAGATTTATAATTAAAACTGAACAAGTAACTAAGTGTCTAATTTATGAATAATCAAACACATATTCAGATAATGTACCATTTGTGTAAGTACGAAAGTTAGGAAGAACCGAACTATTATACAGATGCACTACATACATCCATGGACTATTAAATTATCTATACAACCTTAGAAGTGTCAATAAAATCTTCAAAATAATAAACACACTCTAAAAGAGCTCGATTTGTAGAGGAGCTTTAAAATGAAGATATATTTTAAATCAAATGGGACAAATACTGTAAAAGTTCGACTGTTCCCCGTTACAGGGCCCGACGTAGTTGAATCCCAGTATATTTTTCTTCAATGGCTACGATAAACATTTACTTTGGATTGTATATTTCCGAGAATCTCGAGTACACAACTTTGTCACCGTGTGTACTCTACGACTCATAACTGTAAATATTCTCTAAAGACAATTCAATTTCTGGAGCCACTCTGGTTGACACTATAATTTGCTATTTTTTTTTGTTTGTATCTAAAGAGGTAATGTTTGTCGAAGATCAATATTGAAATATCTATAAAATATGAAACGAACAGCCTTATTATTGAATCAGAGGACTTTGATATAAACGACTTATTGGATTTGTTTGTCAATATAGCGTTTCAAAATACTTTGATTTTGTACGTGTGGGTAGAGGGGGTCAATGACTTGATACATTCGATGAGTCATCGTAAACATGTACCTACTACGATTATACATCTACATAGATGGCTCTGTATTTTGTCTATTAAACAATACTATGATTTTATATCTTGTGGCGACCGCGACTCGAACACACTTCACTTTTTTTTGTACATGCACACCATCAGATGATCTGGTTCATTTTTTAATATTTTTCTAAATATACCAACAACAGCTCGCCTTAATCTTTTTTTTTTCAAATACTTTATTGGATACATACATTTATTTAAATGTATATTAAACTTTTAAATATAATTCTATATTTCGAACGAGCAAACTTCGATAAAATTAAAATTGATTAACATATGAAGTGTGATCGTTTCACGGCCGGAACGCTTTAAAATAATGGGATCTTTGATATTATTGAAATAATGTACTATCGATTTACTGCTAAACTAGAAATATGCAATAATATCTCGTTAAATACTTTTTGTTAATAGTAGAGGATCCGCAGAGGAACGACCTTCAGCCGTCTGTTTAATGGATGAAAAGTATTTTTTAAGTCAAATTTAATATGTTAGAAAATATATCGCGAGTGGGTTGGCTAAAAAAAATCCTGGCCAGACTGCTGTTTAATAAAAAAATCATAATTTTTTTAAACATTGCAAGATATACACCAATTGAAAGAGCTTTTTAAGAAAAACCTTTGCTACTAACTCGACTCTTGCAATTGTTAGTCAATTCAGAGTTATTGACCTAAATAGGTGACTACTAGGCTACCTATTTTTTTTTTTTTTTTTCTGGTTGGGAAATTATCAAATAACTTCTCCCGCTCTAGGCAGAGCGGGAGGGCGTGTCAGACTCTTACTGACTAAAACCCACCCGTGTTCTTTCAGTTGCCTGTATGTTACCAGAGGCCACGGTAACCCTTTCGGACAAACCCGCAACCCCGGCAGGCATCGGTCCTAGCGGACTCCTTTGGCCACCCTAAACTTAGGAATGTTCTTGGCGCCCTATAGCCATAAGTAAATAAATCAATGGATAGTGCTTTTTAAGAGAAACATTTGTTACTAAAACGATGAATGAGTGAAATTATTCGTTTTCAAAAATATTTCAATATTGACATTTTTTATTTGTAATTAGTCATAGTCTGACTAGGAATTTTTTTGCCAACCCACTCGCAATATGTTTTTTAAACATAGGTACTAAATGTGATATAAAATACATTTCATTCAATAAACAGATGGGTGAAGGTCGTCCCTCTGTGTATCTTAGACCATAAGCATCTGCGAGTAGTAGAATAAACGGCATATTTACATATTACGCCATGCTATGATAAATGTCCTGTCTCAGATATAATATTTTAGTTCTTAGAGTAACTTTAAGCAGAGGATACAAATTTTAAATAAGAGGTATTGCAACCACACATGGCGACTGGCGACTATAGTCCGACGGGATATGCGCAGGCGACGCTTCGACATCATCGCATCGTTAAATATTTTATGAAAGCTCCAATTACTGTCAGACTTAATATATTCTGCCGGCGTGTAATTACTTATGTTCGGACATGTTTTTAAACGTAAAATCAGCTGCCAAAATTGTTTTAGCGAGTTTCTTTAAATGTGAGATCGATTTTACGATTACCCTTGGCCACGACATCACCGCGACCTGCGTCTTGCGTTTGCGACTGCGACGAGAACAAATGTTAGAAGTTATTGAGAGCGTGCCGTGAATCGCCGCGGTGCGACTTGCGAAGAGGAGAACTCCGCAAGACGCCCGCCCTATGTCGTGGCCCTGGCCTTAGGTGATGGAAGCTCAGTATATTTTAGCTATCATTGGATCTCGACCAGTATCTATCTTACGAAAAAACTGTTGAATAAATGCTAACACTGATTATAAGCGACTAGTGCCACATCTAAAGCTTTCAATAAATACTTAAGCGGATGGCTCGTGCTGTTCAAATCTGTATCTTATTTTTTAGGACATAGAGGCCAGTCTGCCGTCCACTCAAACCGTGCCGTGATGACGATGACGTATGAGGTGCAGTGATGCGGATGATGGCGTGATGAGCTGTGAAGATGACCTATAACTACGCAACAGTATCAACTAGTCGTAGTCAGTCCAAAATAAGAGCGAACACATTATCTAGCCTGTTTCGATCGTGTACGCTAACCTTTATTTGGTCTGTCAAATGGTATGTGCCGACTAGAACAAGTTGATACTTGGGATAATCAATTTACTTTGTGTAAGTTTAGAAAAAAAAAGATATCCGATGCAAGTCTTAAGAGCGTGCATTCTGAAAGTGGGCAACGTCGCAAATAGCTGTCAAATATTTCGCTATTTTGATTCATTTGGCAATATTACTGTATGGAAATATGAAATATCGCAAATGAAGCTCGCTAGTGAACTAAAATAATTAATATAGTAACACGAAATATTTACTTTTAGAAGTATTCAAAGTATTTGGAAACTTTACAAATGCACTTTTTACACCTAAAACGGTTACATCATCAACATTAAATTCAATTACATAATTGCTATAATTTCAATTCATTATTAATATTTTAGGACACTAGTTAGCGATATTTCATATTTCCATACAGTAATATTGCATACAGTATTATACTATTTGCGACGAACTTTTAGAATAAATGCTCTGAAAATGTTTATCTATGATTTTTTTAAATTTTTTTTTTCTGCTTTAAAAATATTGATTGACTATTGACCACAGTTAAAATATTGTTTAAATCAAAGCAATCAAAATATATAATGTCGCAAACACCGATTGTCAGACCACTGAAATTCAGCGTAAAAAATCGAAATAGAACCAAACAATGTCTCGATTAGATTAGTAGAATGTAAATGGCAGTATCAATTTAAGAAAGATAATGCGAAAAATTTTACCTATAAAAGTGTCAAGTCTTCATTACAATTATTGCCTAACTTTGCGGATATCCCGCGGATATAATCACTTTTTCTGTATACACCCCTATCGCCTAACTATCCGCACCACTTTATTTTTTTGTTGTTATTATTTTCATTAATCAATAAACACGCACTATTACTAAGAATTATCACTTATAATCACGTTGCGAGTAATAAGTATCAAATGTATAAAAACCTTACCTAAAATGTTAACGTTAAAAAGTAATTGCTGAGTAAATCCGCGGATCCCTTATACGCTTAGTAAATGTCGAAGCGCTATTCACTTACAAATAAATAGACATTCATGATAATAAGAAAAAACCCTTAAATCTAAACTATTCAGATAGCCAAACGTATAGTCGTTAATATTCAAAAAAAAACTTTCATTCTTTTTAAAAATTAAACATCAGTTTTCTCAATGATTAGCGGCATTCACTTTTTAATTTTTTTTATTTCAAGGAATATTTCACCTTTTTTCAACTGATATGGCACTATTCCAAAAAGTTATATTTGTTTATTTTTTTTTTATAATTCTCCATGCAGCTCGTTAATCACTGAGAAATAAATATTTGAAACATAAGTAAAACAACAATTAGACATTACATAACCCTACAATAAATGTAAGTAATAGATATAGACATGCTAATCATATTATTGGAGACACAGCAATTAGGTACTTACAATTATAATCCTCTACCGTTACTGTTTAAATAAGGTATGTGTGTGAAAATATAATAAGTAAATGAACTGATATTAAAGACGATAATCTAACATGGCATCTTTAGTAGAAGTAGACTTATTATCCCTTACACTAATAAAGTGCCATTTGGTGGGAGGAAACAAAAGTTCACAATAAACCTACAAAAATATTGTATAACACTTAAGTTAGGTTTAAAATTTTGCTAAAATAAAACATAACTAATAAACTAAATTGAACTAAACAACACTCCTCGAACCTCCCTATCAGATAGGGAATCAGTATCACTGAAATACAAGGTAATCAATAATTTAAAAATCACGCTTTTAACTCCTTCAAAAGGAAAATACTTCCCAATTTAAGATTGATCCGAAAAAAAAATGCAATTTCTGGCATCACTACACCACTAATTATTATTTTCGTTAAAAATCAACTCCTAATCAACATATTACAGAATAAAATTAAAATAAAATCAATAGTACGATCTAAACTGACACATAAAATTATTTTCAATAATACCAACTTAATTTAACAGAAATTAGTTCTAGCGTACTCGGACGCAATTAAAGTTCAAGAAACAAACATCGCAACACAGAGGAGTTCAATCGTCGCCGTGTCTTATCCGTCACGTCACTCCGCGAGACCGCAAGATTATGCGATCTGGTTCAAGTAGTCGATGAAGTCGTTGGAGAAGAGCTGCAGAGCGGGTTCATCTATAGGCGTGTAGCGCGGGATGCCACAGCCGCCGCCCAGGCGCTCCTTGGGGCGTTCAATAGTGTGCTCCATGGAACGCTCAGCCCTCTCCACGGGCTTGGTTCGCAGCGAGGCCAGGTAGCGATCGGCCAACGACTCGCCCAAACTCATGGCGAGCGTTTCAGGACTGACTCCGAACAGAGACAACGACTCAGTGAGGCTCGCGAGGGTAGGTGCGAGGTACTTGGTAGCGGGTTCTTCAGCGGCTGGGTCTAGTGAGCGAGAAGCCATGCTGGTGTTGATGACGGGTCGCAGCGCAGGGGGTGAAGCGCGGCGCGGAGGCGACGGCGCTAGTCCCCATGAATCAGAAGCAGGGGGGGTGCCGGGAGAGCCTCCCGGCACCGCCGACTGTTATGGCCACTGCTGGAACAGCGGGAACGTCCTCTTTGTGAAGCAATAGCTCAGCGGCTTGACGAAGTGTGTGTCGAGCACGCGGCAGTGTGGGCACGTCACCGGGTGCGAGTAGTCAGAGTAGTTTAGCCGCTGCTGCGGGTGGAGCAGTGCCTTGAAGCAGTTGTTGCACTGTAGACAATGGATATACAACTTCAGTATTGCCACGAATTCATAAACAAAGAAAGAACAAATATTCCCAAGGTGTCGTTCATGAAGTTATAATTCTGACTAAACCTCACCTTCAGTCTCTCAGCGCAGCACGGCGTGGCCATGAAGATGTCATAAGAGTACATGGTGCCGAGCACGAGGGATGAGCCGTCCCACTTCTGCCCACAGAACCGGCAGCGGATGGTACGCTCGGCGTCGTATCGCTCCAGGCAGCCCATGCACACGCACGTCAGGTATTGCGTGCGGCCTTCCACTTTCACCTGCAGACAAAAGAGTATTTAATACTCACGTTCGAAGTTTAAAAAAAAACCTAGGAACTATCAGGGGTCGTTAGATGGCAAAAATGAGGCACCAGGTCGCGAAAAACATTTTTTTTTTCTTCAATTCAGCTGGGAACAGCCAGGTCTTTGGGACCGTGCCCACACCTTCGTCACGTTGAGCTAAATACCGACATTAACGAACTATGATCAAGAAAGTGTATCAAATTTGATGTCGGCAAGTAATTTTAAGTGGGGGTCCGGATACTGTTGAAATTCTTTATCGAGGTCCAGAAAAAAATACTCATAATACTTTCTATTTTATGTACAAGATAAATTATTATTAAACACAAAAGGCCAGTTTTTTGTAGTTTGGTTCACGCGGGGAAAAGCTAATGCAAAAAATGTCTTCAAGGTGTGCGTCCGTTAACCTCGGAAGGTATGTTTAAAAAAAAAATTGTAAGTATGATGATTAGTTATTAAACAATAATTCGCGGTCCAAGTTCCGACCTTTCGTATAGTCCGGATAAGGACCGCGGTCCTCCAGTTGCCGACCTTTGCCATAGCTAGTTATGCATACCAGGCATCAGTTCCCATAGTAGTAAATCACTCGACACTGTTTCTAACCTCTTGTATTAATTATTTAGTTAAATAGCCATGTCACCGATTGCAGTTATTTATTATGCATCTCTTTCTAACACATGTGTTAACGTTTATCTGAAGTGGATCATTCCAGAAATATGTTTTTTTAAATTAACCTTTTCTTTTATTAAATATGTGCCAATAGTTCGTAAGCATTCCGTCTTTATCGTTCTAACCGAGCACACCTAATTACTGTAAGATTGTAATTAAATTTTATTGTAAAACTAAATCACTGCCGTTCATAGTTGACTAGATAGTGTTTTGTTTTTCTAAACATCCTGTTTACCTATGACGGTTTCAACCTATGATAAAAGATGAACCTGTAGTGAGGTGAGATGCGTTATCTTACTTATTTACATTTTCTCATTGCGCAATTGAGTTATCAGTAAATTACCTACAAATGCGCTAATGAGCAAATTATGTAAGATTCATTCAATAAACTTATGCATCAAGATAGGTTCAAATGTAAATATTTTTGTATACCTTGCATAACTTTAAGTAAGTATTTACATTCATTAGGCAAACATCATTCAACCCATTGGCATAGTGTTGTTCTACATTATAATAATTGTGGTTTGTAATTGTACCAGCCTTCATTTTCTATTTGCTTTTGCCCGCGGCTTCGCCCGCGTGGATGTCGGAAAATATCCCACGGGAACGTACTCCCGGGAATAATGTACTCTACGTGTTAATTCAGGTTATAAATCTTGTGTGGAAAATTTCAGCCGTTTTTGCTCCAATCCGGAACATACATCCTGACAGAAAAAAAAATCCCACTCCTAGCAATTAATTATTTTCAAAAATATTCAATTTACAGATTTGATTTTGTTACTATTCAATTCAATTCAAAACATTTATTTCAGACGTAGTCCATATACTGTTAGTAATACAAAAAAAAAAAACCTTATAAAGCTATTGTTAGTATAAACAAAAACAAAGCCACATGAAGAAATAAAAATTAAAACCACAAAGTGACACCGCACAGGAGTGCCAGTTTATGCCAAGCCCTGGACGCGTCCACCCACAGTATGTAGTCGCATCCAGTGCTGCCACATCGGCGAGTCCCAGCGACCCACGAACACGCTCAGAAGGCTGTTCGAACTGGCCCGATTATTACGAGAACGTACTTATAGTATTTTTTTATGAGAACACACTAAATTTGCACCCTAATTGGGTAACACACGAACACTCACAATCCGTTTCATTTTGACAGTTCAACAACATTCATTGCGTTATTTACGTTGTTGAGCATACAATTTTTTCGAACAAGCAATGGATTAGCAATTTATGATTGATCTTGTGTTACGCAATTAGGGTGGTGGTCCTTACATCCGAAAAGGTTGGACCAAAAACGAAAATCCAAAAGTAACAATAAATAATTTCAAAAGCTTCGTATGAATGGTGCAGAAACACAGACTATCGGGGGTTTCATGCTAATTCTAATGCCAAACAACAGCGAGAAGGCAACTCGTCTCTAATCCAACGAACAAACAACTCCACAAATCTTGTATGACTATGTTTGTCTCTAAAACAAACTCCAACATCTTATTTAAGTTTTCTGTTTCGTATTCCTACTTAAAACGGCTGGTTTATTTCTGTTTCTTTATTTGAATGTTCCTAAGTTATGTCTTTAATGGCACTGTGAGTAATTTAAACTTTGATTGCGTGAAAACTTTTCTAATATCGAATTCAATATGGAGTTTTATTTTAAAACGTGATTGCAATCACTTTTGTGTTTCTCGGTAATGAGCGATTCACTTTTCTGGTAGCGTAACTCATCAAATAGGACCTTAAGGACCAGTTGGTCCAGTTGGTCCTCTCAGCCCTTCTCAGCCCAAATTTTAATATGTAAAATATTAAAACAGCTTTTTACCTCGACAGCCCCACTGGTATGTTGACGCGGGCTCAGGAAGAAAGTGCCGTCGACGAGCGGATATCGATCGAAGACATGCAGGGTTTCCTTGCAGAGTGAGCAGGATACCTTCGGCTTGTGCTGACCAGCCAGTGTCGACAGGATGAAGAGTCGAGTGTCATCGTTGCCATGGTTACCCTCGTCCTCAATCTATAACAAAAGGATTGAAAGGTGATCACATGCTCCTCTAAAAACGTCCGTCTATGTGAGAATGTTGGCAAGAAACTTTTCTTGCAATCATAAAATAACACCCTCAAATGATATAACTCGCTAATAACCGTAATATTCTACCAAAAACAATAGACAAGCACGACCCTACTACGCGCCCAGAGCGCAGACGTTATTGTAAATCCACGCCCGCAATTTCAATATTTCATATCCCCACATTTACATATTACGATTAATGCATCCACCCACGACACTTACCGCAGCAACTCTCCCTTCGTAATAACACAAGTAAATGACTGCATAAAGTTGAATAATGAAAGGCTGAAAGGCAATTACGCTGAATTCGGAGTCGAAGTCAAACAAAGGCTCACGAGTCACGGAGATCGATTGTGAAGCACAATTCGTTCACGTACGAACAATTTGTGAGAGAGAATAATAATGAATGTTTAACGAGTTACTGTTGCAGCGTAGGCACAGCGGTACGCCTTAATTAAACATATTTAATATTATGAGCTGTCAAAGCGTAATACGTCCAAACCCATTTTCTACCCGAAGTATTGATTAATAAACCATTGTTCCTCGTTTGGGTACAAGCAAGTCTGGTATTAGTCAGCCAGACACGTTCAACATCTGATATTAATATCATCGACCAGTTAATTGTCTACTGCTGACTACACATGAAACAGAATGCGAGACGCATATGTAAGGAACTCTTCTTACATTCCAGTGTGCATTTATTGATGCTAAGCATTCCTATCTATTATTAGAGTGACGTCGTGACACCAGGAACACATAAAACGTACCCGGCGAGAGCGTTGACCTACGCAAACAAACTCAGTATGATTTGCAGTATAGTGCAGTGCAGTTTGCCAAGAGACGAGCGGGCGGGGGCGGGCCATCCGGCATAGCAAACACCGCCGCGATATCTCGCTACCCAACTCCGACATGAGCGCCGTCTATTCCGGTCGTGTCGAACATTTCGTTATTTAACCGATGATCATAACATTCACCACCGAATGTTAATGCTCCTCTCCATTTGTAAATTGCAATCATCAGACTGGTGTTGTCGTCTGAACGTGATAAATAACTGGCCGAGAGTGCCGTCTGCGCGGGACTCGCGTGATTGATTCAACCGAGCAGCTGCTCACACGACACATAGGTATACTTTATGATTGATAACACTGAATCGCAGGACCACTTTGCTGGTGGGAGAGACGCGAAAGTGGCTAATGAAACGTCTATGAATTACTGTGTTAATTAAAACAGCGCTAGAGTCGCCTTAGGACTAATGAGTGACAATTAAATTGTTAAGTGTCGCGCACACGACAGTTTAGTGAGGTTGCAGGTCTCGGCCGACGAACCCGCGGTGAGTGCTGCAAACTTGCACAATTTACTTTTGTTCTGCAAGATTGATGAGTGCTCCGACGCAGACTATTTATTTACTCAATCCGATCACGCTTTGTCTCGCAATCGTCGTCTTTTATAGTTGTCTACGATGACTCGGCGTGGCAGTAAACCGGCACATAAAACTTTCAGCCGAGTTTAGGTAAGTGCATGTCTCCAAGGTAGGTAAAACCAGTCTTCGCGACCGCAAATATACGAATAGAGCAGAAAGCGATTTGGTCTAGTATGGAGCCAGTTAACAAGAGCGGGCTGAGCCATTCGACTGGCGTAGACGATCGTAGCTTCCTCTAATTACGTCTACTGAATTTACATAGTGCGGAGAAACTTGGCAGCCAGTAAACTTTGCGGTTTCAATGGTGTCGAAACGTCCCGATACCGACCGCCATATCCCCGGAGCGACTTCCGTAACAGAACAGTTTTAAAATAAAATTAAAACCGAAACAAAGAATTTAACATTGTTGGAATAATGCGGAAAGTTGGGAATCGTCGCACAAATTTAATCGTGGTTCTGTTCGTTTGTTTCGATGTTCAAACAACAAGAGCGGGAAGAGCTCGTTTCGACGAGAAGATGAGAGCCATAGAGAGTGCTCGAAGCGTCGTTAGTACTCCACGTCCCGCAGAACGAATGTACACACATTAAAACTTTCCGAATTGAAGGTGACGCAATAATTAAAGAGCCGTACGAAGTGCCACCCCTCGCAGAGCGCTTTTATCGTGCCGGGAAATGGAAAACAACAGTATCAGATAAACATTACTTCAATTACATTCCCGGCACTACTACAGCGACAGATCATGTTGAAAAACACAGTCGCGAGCGTTCACGAGTCGTTCTCAACTTCAAAATGTTGCCATCAAATATCAACAAATGTTTTCCATATTTGCTGAAAAGTAAAATAAAAATAGAAAACAGAGTGGTTTCGCCTTTCATTTGTATTTTCTCTTAATAAACAGTTGCAAAGGTATTCACGCTACATTGTCAACATCGTTTCCCATTGTTCTTGGTATCTATGTATTCAGTAAAACGTTCGCAAACGAGCTTTTATTATAAAACGGCAGACATAGCCGACCTAAGGTTGAATAACGGCGATAAATCTGGATGGTACCCAGGGGTGGCTTATTTTTAATTAGCCAAATGAAACTTTTCCTATTATATTTCGCCGTCGTCGGCACTGAACACTTAAATATAGTAAAGATAAAAATTAAATACAAAACGAAACGAGAGAGAGTGCTAAAAGGCCGAGGAAAAATGTGAAACCCCCGCAATCCAATTAGCAGCAACAAGATTTCCAATACTATAGATCTGATAGCAGTAAAATTATTTAATTGAATTTTAAACGGCTCGATTCTTGGCAATAACGGATGGTGGTTTCGATTTTTGAATAAAGAAGCTATTCAGACGATATTTGGAGTGATGGTGGAAGGGGGATGCAATTTTTCACCAGTGCCATCTCAAACAATAAGTGGGATGGCGGATGATATTTGTGGTACTCGATACATTTATCGTGACGGCTGCGTTGCGTTCCGCTTCGTGTTTGCCATTGTCTGAGAGCTTCACGTTAATACTTTGCTCCTTGTACCAGAAAACGCATTCTATAGTAATGCAATTGCACGATTTTATACAACTTTCCTGTGCATTCGAGGTTACGACTAGGTTTTTGTTGAAGCTTTGTTTAGAAAATGTACACTCAAATCACAAAGCAGGTGTATTCAATGTTGGCAGTACAGAAAGTTTTATCTCCAAGATAAATGAGAATAACACAGTGAATGCTATCTGAATCACTGACAGTTACCTAGCCCCGGTGCACAGGGCAACGCAGATTACAACTTTCTAAAGGAAATTATGGTTTTATTCCATCACGCTGGTTATTCTCAAGCGTAACTTGACTGCTCATCAGTATTCGACTGTCAAAGGACGAAGCGGTTTATGTAAATCTCGAACATTTATTACGGTTGCAACACTGTAAATGTCGATACTCGAGGCGAGCGGGGAATTCATGAAGCGAACAATTTGTTAATCTTCGCAAAGAGAAATACCTCAAAGAGGAACGTGAGGGCCGGTATTGAAGGCATCTCGTGTACTCGAGAAATGCTGACTATACATGCGTAATAAGTGTAAATATTTCGCAAAAATTCAAATGTCTTGAAAGATATTTTCTCGCGTGAATTAGTCGCGTCCCGACATTCCACATTACGCGGTGATGCACGATATGAATGCCGAGATATTGTCGAGTGACAAAAGGCATCTTAATTCGACGCTAACTGGCGATGGCGTCGAGAAAACTCCGACGTGCAGTACATATATCTTAAGAGATCTTAAAGTTGATCTATGCAACAAAATCGTTAAGTATTATTTTATTGCTCCGTCTGATATGATATGAAGTGCCTGAAGGACCGCGTCTCAGAGTTAAGTAAAATTTAGATTCAAATGGGTGTTAAAAATGTTCGAACGAACCGAGTGGGTGTTCGGGGTGTTTTGATGCGATTTTGATGAGGTTCCCCGTCGGATGGCGTCGGAGACTGAACGGTGACATTTTTATTAAAATGTTGTCGGACAATAAACCGATGTTCGATGAACGAGATGTCGTAAATTCGACGGAGGTAATTGATTGCGGCCCTGTCCGAATTCGAAATTGAATGGTGCGATGACAATCGGAACGAAAAATCAAAAAACCCGACTGCAAAAATACATAACTGAAAAGCAAGTAAGCAAACAAGCATTATCTTTGTATACATATACCTATAATTCTCGTGTCACAGTGTTAGTTGCCATACTCCTCCGAAACGGCTTGATCGAGTTTTATGAAATTTTGTATGTATATTCGGTAGGTCTGAAAATCGGTCGTAATCTATTTTTCATACCCCTAAGTGATAAGGGTGGTCTACCCCAAACATTTATATGGCAAAACAACGTGTGCCGAGTCAGCTAGTAATCTATAAAAAAAAATTTTTTGTTTGTCTAACCTGCCTGCGATACCAAAATTCTATAGATTATGCTTGTTTTTCTCTTTTCAGTTATGTATTTTTGCAGTCGAGTTTTTTATTTTTTAAATAATTTTCTTTATCAAGCTTTTTAGTAGTTTTATTAATATATTTTTGGAATTGACTCATTACTAGCTTTTATTTGATACCAATATTATAGTTTTTTTTTTTTAAACCTTCACCCTCCCTTTTATGTCACTCCCACTATTAAGACGAATCTAACGACAACTTATATGTTAAAATCAATCAAGCCGTTTAGGCTACAGAGCGTGTCAAAGAAACAGACATACATACTCTCGAAAAACCCTCCTTCTGGGGCAGTCGGGTAAAAACGCGATATTGCTAACAGAAACGTAGCGAAGCGTTGTGTGTTCTGCCGCAGACGAGACGTTCTGTTCTTGCTACATGGAAAACTACTTATCCTAACTTCGTTTTATCATTAGCTGGATTGTTATGTCAGTTAGTGCCCATTCAGAAAGCTTCATTAGTGCCACGTAGATAATGTGCCCTTGTGTTTTATAGTTAGCCGTTTTATAAATAAAATAACGCGTTTCAATTGTTTTCGCGACCTTTGTTTTCCATTGGAGTAGTCCTCATTAGAATCGGAGGTATCTATACTCCATTTGAAATAAGATTAGACATTGAAACAAACCTTTTTTACAGTCCGTTCAACCGATTGTGACTTCTATACCGTAGGCAAAAGGATGTCATTAAAAGCAAAAAAGTGGTTACAATACCAACTGTTTACTGCAGCTGCCATTTGTCATGCCACCAACGCAATAGAAGTCAAAATCGGTTGAACGGACTGTAAAAAGGTTTAGTTAAATGTCTAATCTTATTTCAAATAGAGTATAATTGCCTACAAATTTATTAAATTCAAGATCTTCAATATTTCTTGCCTCCTATTGGAGACGTGATTGCTATTCTTAGGTATTGTTTGGAAACTGAACAATCTCTGTTAATTAGAGATCTGTAAATTAATGCAATTAATATAAGGATACTAAAATTCTTGCAATTCAACGTCAGATTGTGTCTGTTGCTCAATATTTTCGTTTCTTTAATAAAATTGGACGTCTTTCGGCTGAAATGATGATGAATAAAATTGTAAGGACCTCTTTCGTGTGAAAAAAATATAACCAATACCTACACCAAACATTTGGAAAGAAATGAGGACCAATCAATGCTAGGTAGCGTCCGAAAAAATAACTTACCACTACACCAAATTCTATTTTATCAATGAAAATAATTTAAAAACATCATTTGAATGTCTGATGTTCGACACCATAAAAAAAAACTTTTGAATACAAACATGGAACAACCTGAAAAAATAATTGTTCCATTTTCAATTTGCACAAGCATTCGTGTTTCCCGCCACTATCCAACATTTTTAGGTATTTCGAGAAGCCAAACTCATTCGCTTAGCAAACACCAGTTGTGAGCGTTTACTCTGCTAGTTTGCTCGTACATACGTTAACATGCAGTGTTCATGAATACTCCATGAAAATGCATCATATCCAAGACTTAATCACTTAATCACTATTATTTTTGTCTGTTGTCTTTTATGGTTATTAATATTACAAATTATTTTTAATGTTTTTATTATTAATTTGTTTTGTATTTAATTTTGTTTCCTTTTATGATTATTTTCGTGTTTTATGTTTTGATTTATTTTATCATTATTGTTATTTCGCTTTGTCAAGATTTAATGTTTTTACCAAAATTATAAGAGAATGATGTGGTCTCCCATAATTGGAAGCGCACACTCATATTTGTCCTCGTATTTGTAAACTTGCATGTAATAATTGTGTAGCCTCTGTTGGAGATCCAATAAATAAATAAATATGTTCAACGAACACAAAAAAAAACTGTCAAGCTACTTCTACAATGAAGCCATCGAATTCTCTGGAGAACCAACAGGACCAAAAGAATTTGCTTCAATATTATGTTCGAGCTTAGTCCTTTGTAGACTAAAATATTTATGCTTCATTTTCATACAACAACCTTTATTAATTCTTAATCAACAATACTGAATCCCTGCTTAATCAAGGAGCTATCAAATCCCCATAGACCTTTATCGTCAGCTGCCAAACAAGAAAAAATATCAATAAGAAATCAATTAAGTAAGATCGATAATCGGAATCGGTATCGTTTCGCCGTAAGGAAATATTTACATTGAGACGAGTTATAAGTGTTGTTGCGATAATTCTGTCAACGTGGTCGGCCACGTGCGCTTGCGCAGACAGCTGAGTCAACACTTCATGTGTATGTTGAAATGGCTGGCTATTGGTCTATGTGTGTATTGTCTAATGAAATCTGACCTTATCTTTAAAATGTTTGCTGACTGAAAAGGTTTAGCTGTGATCTGGTTATGGAGCGGATCTTCTGGTAGAGGTCTCGCGATTCACAGCGGCCCGAGTGTACCTCTATTTCCTGACATATTCTCTGATAGTGGATGTTTTGGTCTCGACGGCATGCAGCCTGAATTTCTGCAGACATGCAATTTGAAGCCCTGATGTCTGCTCCTTTCGCCTTCATAGCCCGTCTTTCCTTGACCAAAGTAAGAGTATCGTCAGTTATCCTGAGTGTTCGAGACTTCTCTGGCGGATATGTCTCGGTGATTACATTAGTGATGACATCCTTGGCTCGATCCCATAGAACGTTTGTCGATGCTTCGTCGTGTTTAGCATCTGACTGCCTTCTTTTTTCCACTTCTGTTCAGCCACTAGTTTTAGTTTTGATCAATCGTAAGACTTCCAATCTCTTTCGCTTTCCGAGAGTTCTAGATGCTGTCAGTTTGACTTTCAACCTTTCAACTTAGAGATCCTTTCAACTTGGTGATTCGATCCACAGTCGGCTCCAGGTAGGTAGTGTGTGAGCGTTGTGAATAGATGTTTCCCACTGTGACCGGACTAAGATATAGTCAATTTGGTTGCGATACTGACCGTCCGTCGATATCCAGGTGTACAGTCTACGTGGGTGATGCTGGAAATGGCTCGTCTCGCGTCATTTGACTCTAGTAAAAAATCGACACGGAGCGGTGCGCGCGAGTTTAGGCGAAAGACGACGGGAGAAGGCGAGGGCGCCATCCACACTATCGCGCTCGCTTCTCCTCGTCTTGCTTCCTGGAGTGTGGACCCGGGGTAACACATAACGCAACAAAAGGTATATAGAATACCAGCTTCTGCCCGCGACTTCACTCACGTGGATGTCGATAAAAATACAGCCCATGTTACTCGCTGATAACGTAGCTTATACGCGAAAGAATTTTTTAAATCGGTTATGATTTTTTGAGTTTATCCATTACAAACAAACATACAAAAATCAAATATTTTCTCTTTATAATTTTAGTTTAGATAAATTATATATCATCAAAAGTATTATAAAATAACATAAACATTCACCTTTCCTTAACTCAAGAAATACTACTAGCCAAGTAAATATACAAATATACGAGCGATGTATACATAGTATGAATCGTTAGCTGCATGTAAACATCTTTATTATTTCCAACTGCAATCGTATTACCCGTAAATTGTATTTTTATGACTTGTATAAGGGTCTGACTCATGTTTTGACGGTCGTCCGAACAGTATTTAGACGAAGAAAAATAGACCAAAGCTAACGTAACGAAAATTTTTTATATATTCTGCCAAATTGTATCAAAGTAAAAATTTATTTGACATCGTTTAAAATTTTATATTTCACGTTTATGATCCCACTGCTAAAATAATATGAGTTATGACAGCTGAAAGTATCTAAAGTTATTACTTTACATATTTGAAATCATAACAAACACTAAAAATCATCTCGGTAACTGCTTGCACACAATAAATTAGCAGCGATTTAGAAAAAGGATATTAGTGGTGAATTTTGGTAGATGTCCAAAAGAATAAAGTAATTCTTGGAAGCATTTTTTTTACTGACTGTTTTCTAGCTCCATTACGCATCGTAACTCTTCTGAATTTTATGTGCTCTAGAAAAGCTGCGCCATTTTAAAAATGGTTGAACACGGTTCAACCAATTTGATTAACTTTGGATGAAAGGCGCAGAAATAAAAAGAAGAAAGAATAACGGTTATTTGGACACAGTCCGTGAAACACAAAATACAAATAAAAAAGTGAATATAATGCTTTTACAACAATAGTGCGTACCTCACGACTGCGCCAAAAAGGTCCATGTCAGCATTCAAGCCAGACAGATGCAGTGAGACTTTGGTTTTCTAATGAACCTTTAGGGACAAGAAACGGGAAGTAACAGTTTCAAAATACCAAAAAAAAAGGTTAACAAAAGTAGGTAAAAGTTTAGCAGCTGATTCACTTTTATTGTCACTCGGTACAATTTGATGGTTTCATCCAAATATTGAAAGGCTTAGGTGAACCGTGTATTATGACTAGTACCTGGGTGACCGAGCTTTGCTCTGGTGAAATTAGATAATGTAATAGTATAGGAAAGTCCATACTAATTCTATGCTGCCGTGATAGTAGGTACTTACTAGTTCCATGCTGCCATGTCATTATTCTAAGGTAGCCATTTTGTTCTAAACTTTTGGGGACCGAGTTCTGCTCGGGTGAAAATACGGAGAAAATGCATTTTCCCAGATATGAGACCTAGCTAGGTCGATTTTTCGCCCGTAAACCCCTATATTGCAACTTTCTTCGAAATCGTTAGAGCCGTTTTCGAGAACGTACTACTACTGAAAATGTTACAAATATATTTACAAGAAGAGCTCAACATGAAGAGTAAAATAATTTGAATGCACACAAGAATCATCATTTTCCTGCCCTTACGCAATTTATAATTGTCTTTGACCCAAACATTCAAGCAATGGACAAAATTTGTTAAATTTTTATTAGTTTTAGAATAGTGAATACGAGGCTTTTGGCTAATTTGTGAATGTGCATTTTATGTAATATTTTTTTGTTATGTGCGTTTAGTTTGTGCACAATAAACAATTTATCTTTTTTCATTTCTTTCTTATCCCAAATTATTTGGGGTCAGCAGAACATATCTTTTTTCTTCCATACTTCTCTATTAAACGCCATCTCGGTAGTGCACCCCTTTCCTAGCCATATCACCTTTCACATAAGAATCTTTGTAATTAAATCTTTTCATTTCATGATATCTCCATATATGCGAATATTCATGTTCATTTTTACGAGAAGACTTCAAAGAGATCGGCTGCGTTCAAAGGGATGTAAAGTTGTTCGTGCGGCAGTAATATGTTGGATTCAAACGTCACAATAGCGCTGATACTCACAGGTTGGCAGACATCGTAGTATCGGAACTATGTCTAGCATTTTACTTGGATAGGCGTCTATCCATCCTTCCATACTAATATTATAAATGCGATGTCTGTCTGTTACTTTTTTTTAAATGTCGCAGCATCATCCTAAGATAGGAGCCTTTTGCCCTCGTACAGGACTTTCTGTTTTTATTTTTATTTTACTTTGTTTTTAATTGAAGTGAAAACTTTTTAGGCGCGTTGGGCATTTTTGAGATGGGACTAAACCATTGATTTCGCGACGCCATGACGACACCTCATTTTTGTAAACGCGATTGTGCTCTTCATTTATATTATGTTATGGATCAATGTTCTATGCAAGTATTTTTACTTTAAAGGTTTCGGAAGTTTTTTTATTTGGTAAACGCGATTGTGCTCTTAATTTAGATAAGGTTACGGACCAATGTTCTATACAAGTATTTTTCTTCCACCAAGGCGATCTTGTTCAAGTTTCCACTTCTGTCGGCACTCCCGGAGTGCCACCACTTTTTAGTTTTTGTTTTTACGAATGTGTTTTGTTTTAATTTGTGATTTACTGTGCGAGTCTCAATAAATACTTTTTCTTTCTTTCACGTTTCAACGGATTACGATGAAATTTGGCACGCGGTAGACCATCACCGGGAGCTGCAGTCTCGACATAGATGGCGATCGCTTTACGACCAAATTCGGTCGCCGTTTTAAAGATAAGCGCTCGCCTGGGTTCGACCTCGTAACTCGGGGCCGTTACCACTGGGCCAGCACTGCTCTCATAGAATATCAGTTCGATTTTTATGTCCTGTTTAGTCTTCTTTACTGCATGATTATTATCAACTCACTGCCATTTTGGTGATGACATTCGTGATTCAGGGTAATCCTAGTACGAGTGCCAAAGCACTCCTTTGACACCTAAGTGCACATTACATAAGACCAAATTTGTACTTAAGGAGATTTACTGTAGGTACCCATTCTTCTAGTAATAAAGAATTTTTATATATTTTTTTAAAATTTTGTAGCTAGTTCAGCACCCTAATTGCGTAATACGCTATCAATCACAATCCGAATGATTTTAAAGCTAAACCTCTTTTGTTTGTGTAAAAGAGGAGGCCTGTGTCCCAGCAGTGGGAACATGATAAGTTGATTATTCTATGCATTTGCATACATTTACTATCCAAGAATTTAGTCAAAAATTGTCATATTCTCGAACTGACAATGACAAGTAAACGGCCTTACATATCTATTTACAACATAATATTAAGGTTACGCTAGTCAGTCATTCTTCCATACAAACGTAGTATAGTGATTGCTCGTCTGTTTGACGGTGTACGTTCAAAACTAAAAAAATTATATCAATTTGTCTTATTATTATGTAGCCATGTATGGAAGCGGAATAAAAAAAAATTGGTTTGGAAGTTATGAGCGTCGAAACTTCCATACGCCCAAAAATGAGTTAAAATTAGTGTTGAACACTAATTTTAACTCATTTTTGGGCGTAAATAAATAACTTATTTAGTATGCAAATTGCCAAATAGAAACCATACAGGGATAGATAATTTATTTAAAAGTTCAAATAATTTTATTTTGAATAGATAAGTAGATACATCCAGTAGTTTTTCCATAATATTTATACGCCGAAAACGAGCGCGTAAAATTTCATAAACAGACCGTTCATTAAATTTTACGCGCTCGTTTTCGTTACAAATCATTGTCTATTTCACTAAATAAATATATAAATAAAAACTAAATAAATAAATACCTGTAGGTACTAAATATAATGTACATTAGCCACGCCATCGCGCCACCAACGAGTTCGAGCTGTCGACTAGTGGGACCTTAACCCAACGCATAAGAACACCGTAACATTCAACTTGTAAATATTTCGCAGCAACTGTCGTCATAAACCGTTGTTTATACTTTATAGCAGCATAAATCAATCTAGTTAACTATTCGTATTTGTTGTATGAATAATTGTAATGAATAGAACATTCCTACAGGCCAGCCATACTCAAAGTGTGCTCCACGGAACCCCAAGCCTCTGTGGGGGCTCCGCGAAAATATTAGCCTATGGCCTATGTCCAGTTATGGACGTCATTGTTATTATTAAAACTGTTTTTATTTTCGCCATATTTTATTAAATCCAACAGTACCAGCCATTAAAAAAAAAATTAAAAAATAGTGCCATCCCAGGTGGGATAAAGTGAGCTCAGAGTTTAAGGAGTTATTTGCCCCACCAAAATTAATTCGTGGGATACAGTGGACGAAAAACCTGTGAACAATACACTTTGTCCCACCGCCACCGGTGGAACAGATTGGTGGGGCAAAGGGGAATAATCCATAAAACGCAGTTTTTGATTATTTTAAGGCTCCGTCAAATATTTCGTTTTCAAAAAGGGTTCGGTGGCCAAAAAGTTTGAGAGCCACTGGGCAAGATCTTAGATATATTTCTATAGGCTAGACTCTAGCGCCACTGAATGGAACGAAGGTTTTTGCTAACGGATCTACAGACGCGCGGTAATTTTTTCTATGTTGCTATTAGATACTTGTTACATAAAATTGCAGGTGGTTTTCTTGGATGTAGAACATAACATTATCGCTTCTGAAAAATACTAGATTTTACCTACTGTTATTTTTTTTTTCGTTGATTTCTAATACATTCAATCGTAAATTATGATAGATAGGGATCGATTTGTGAATTCCTTAGTGCACTGCACCATATTTGAAAATTTTTGTACCTATTTGTGCCTTCAGATGGTGTGCGTTCTCTGTTAGTCAGAAGCCAGTGAACTATTTTATATCTAAGATAGGTACAGAATTACTGCAGCCGCTTGTTTTGGTATCGCAGCATATAATTTATCATTTCGCATTTAATATGTATAAAGGAAGTATAAACGCGTCGGTAATGTAGATATTGATCCGCATCTGGTTACAAGTGGAAACCTGCCTCAACGTGCTTAGTAAGACGCGGCTGATGACGTCACCGTCGTTCGTTCAAATAGGTTCTTTCTTTGATTCGTTGTTTGAAAATAAAGGTACTGGCCACTTATCATTTTTAAGGAAAACCGTGTATAGGTCTGTATTCGAAATTCAAAAAAATGCAGGGTACAATTTGGAAGCAAAAAGAAGGCGTGCAGTGCTTAAGACCACAAGATAGATGTCAAAACTAACGACTGGACAGGAATATACGCGATTCAGCGCCACCGACCGACTGGAGCCAAGTATACCCGATTCAGTGTCACCGACCGACTGGAGCCGACTATACCCGATTCAGCGTCACCGACCCGAGCGTGACGGTTCAGTTTCGATCACTGTTCATTTAGTTTATCTTAACATCACGTCTTATTTCCGCGAAGGGTTTAGGGTTAATGTAAATCTAAAATATGATGGCAGCAAATAATTACAGTCTAGTACATGGCGTTGCAATACGTCTACAGAATTAAGTAAACAATACATAATACCGTCTGGGAATGCTTTAGACCGGCTTGCGTCAAGTCTATTATTATTACAAGAATCAAGTGGAACTCGCTATGGCTACTATGCGTTCTGATAGTGATAAGGCAATAACAAAGGATTTGTTTAAACTCGAGCAACAGAGATAATGTACCGACGCAAACCTTATAAATACGTAAGGAACCTGAAGGTTTAAGGCGACGATAACCGACTTTTAACGATTTTATACTGAAGATGATCACGTTTAAACGAGTAGTGTTAATGATTTGGAAAAAATATATGTTAAATTAGAGCATTTTCTTATTAACATAATATAAGAATATTTTAGGTTATGTTTATATTAGATAGTGAAATTAATTAGTAAAGTTATGTCTAACGCGGATAAAAAACTGAGAATCACGCAAAATCTATCAAGCGTATTTTTCTGAAACCTTCACCCTTTTAAAGAGAATTTAATTAAAGCTGTCCCCCACAGGCGCATTATTATTGGTCGATAATATCGTATGCGTTATTGCGATAATGCGTCCCGATTCTTGCCACACAGCTGCGTTTTTATCGTCCGATATTTCTAATGATAATAATTTATCACCCACTTTTAATTTATCTAGGGATGTAACGATTCCGATGATATATCGCCCGATATAATCGGAAGGCCGATATATCGGCATCGCCGATTATACTATGAGTCTTTATAATGTGCACATATCGAAATGAGGGAATCTATGCTTAATTTTATCGACGGAAAAATATTTAAATTAAAATCTTTTTTTAAAGGAATTTAAAAAAAAACTAACAAAACGGTGTAACTTCGCGATGAACCAAACTACAAAATGATTGGAAGTAAAAAATTTAAAATTGTGGAAAAAAAGCTACCCTCAATTGAAAATAAACATGTTTTTTTTGCAAAAATCTTTCTTTTTTTCATCATTTTTTACACTAATCGTAGTATTTCTTATTAAGAAACCAAACAGAAAAAAAATAATCTTTTTTCGTTTTTTTTTTTTTAATATATATTTTCCGTCGATAAATTTAAGCATTGATTCCCTCATTTTGATACGTGCACATTATAAAGACACACTGTATACAACCGATATCAAACAGTACCAAAAGCGCGCGATATGACAACGCACGCGCGTGCAACATTGTCGCTCCGTCGTCGCAGGTGAGACTGGAGGGAGAGCCGCGCAGCGCATCATGCTTAACGACATGGCAACACGGCAAACGGCAGTTTTTGCAGTTTGCTGAGCGTCGTTGGCTGAGCGATGTATTGTTTCGTGCCTGCTTCACGTCACCGCTATTCCTGATTCTGTTTATTCACACAGTGAAGTAAGGACTATAACGCACTAATAAACAGTTGTGCCCGAAATACAAAAGACACACAAATGCGAGGTACTATCGAAGAAACGCATATCTGTACACTGTAAGGACTATTCTTGCTTGCAGCGCTCGGCCGCTAATAGTATCGTTTACCTACGAAAAACAGGACGTGTGCACAGGATTTTGTTTTCAAATTGCTTAGATATGCGTTACCCCGATGGTACATACTTCATTATTTATTTGATTTATATTATACACTAAGCCATCGGTATCGGTATCGCCGATTATTTACTACAATAATCGGTAGGTATTGGTATCGTATCGGGAAAATTATGTATCGTTACATCCCTAAATGTATCATAAACGTTCACGAAACTCAGGAGCGACCACTTTCTTATCCGCAGCGAAGCCCGAATGGACATTCCCACCCAATGTTTTACAGATTGTGATAATTATGAAATGTTTTCGCTTATCTTCCAAGAAATCAGTCAAAACTAGATAAGTGCAGTACTGACTGTGGTAGGTACTATCGAAGAAACGCATATCTGTACACTGTAAGGACTATTCTTGCTTGCAGCGCTCGGCCGATATAGTAACGCTTACCTACGAAAAAAAAAGGGTCGCGTGCACGGTATTTTGTTTTCAAATTGGTTAGATATGCGTTACCCCGATTGTACACACACAGCAATCTCAACTTACTTACTACAAAAGTCGGATAAGAACCACCAGTAAACAAAGCATACATCTTTAACTGATATACTTCTACAACAAACAAGTACTTATAGGTAGGAGGTACATTCCTACCCGAACAAAAACAAACCACGATTACACTATCAGCTGTATGATACGAGTATAACCAGCCATTTGGCTTGCACTGATAACCCTGCACTTAGTGCTATGTCACCTCAGAGCAAACTTTATCTGTTTTGCAAAGTTGCCAACAACAGCCTTGTAAGTGTTATCTTATAACGAGAATAAGAGTGACAATTATATAGATAAAGTGAAAATTAATAAATAACTCAACCAAATTACCATTTCACTGATATGAAGCTGAGAAACTCGTAAATATGAGATGTTAGGGTCGCGTACGCGGTGCTCAACATGTTTATTATTTAATTTGTATCGACGATAAGTTCCCGTTCGAACTAATGTAACATCTATTTGTAAATGTTTACATTGGTATTTAAACAGGAAAAATGCGTATTTGCGTAACTCACCAAATCACCATTACACTGATATGAAGCTGAGAAAGTCGTAAATAATATGAGCTGTTAGGGTCGCGTACGCGGTTCGCCTTAACACGTTTATTGTTGATTTTTTATCGACGATAAGTTCCCGTTCGAATAGAATAGAATAATATTTATTTGCTTAAAAACATGGTATAAAAATAACAAGAGCACACGCAGAACTAATGTAACGTCCGTTTGTGAATTTTTACATTGGTATTAACAGGAAAAATTAATATTTACTACTATTATCCAAAATTAACAGTATTATCAATATTAAAACTCAATTAATGAATTTATTTGTGTTATTATCCGTTTTGTACACTGGATATGATACATACTAATTAAATATGTATTGATGTTAAGTTGACTTTAATCGTTTTATCTTTATGATAATTGAGATAAATATATCGGATGACATTAGTCATACCATGACTGCGTCATGGTTGGTAGTTATTATAAAGTAATTTATGATAACCTCAGTTTGAATTTAATTATGTATCATTGTTGTATTCAAAAGCTACTGAGCGATTTAACGGAATTTGCCATAATGAAATTCTATATGTATAACTATGTGAGACTTATTATATACAGTAAGTAGGTAGGTATATGTTATTGATGAGTTGATGACCGACTGATGAAGTAAACTCTGGCTTTAAAATAATTTCAAAGAGCAAAACATACTTTACATTTTTCCATACATTTTAGAGAAAATCACAGTAAAACAAACTTACAAAATGCAAACATCTTCCCCGGCTAACTTTATTCGTGAGTTCAACGAAGCAAACTAAAAGAATGAAAAAACAAATGCAAGCGTCACGTCATGCGTCCCTATTTGCATCGCATGAACTAAATCTTATCAGCTTACTTGCATTTGTAGAACCGTCTGAGACAGGCTTAACAACGACGATAAAACTGCCGCATGATAAATTAAATTTCTCGGCTGTTTGATTATAAACAACAAAATTATTGGTTCTATTTTAATATGAGCTGTTTTATTGATAGGTACTATCGAAGAAACGCATTTCTGTATACTGTAAGGACTATTCTTGCTTACAGCGCTCGGTTGCTATAGTATCGTTTACCTACGAAAAAAAGGGTCGTGTACACGCAATTTTGTTTTCAAATTGCTTAGATATACAATGTCGCCTATCGGCACGTGCCCGCCCGTAGTTTTCTGAATATTCATGAAAAAATATCGAAAAATAACTTTAAAAGGGGCGGTCCATCTTTAATATTTTATGTTTTTAGTAGCGTTTGACATAAATCTCCGATGTTTATCGGCTCGATTTGGATTCTGTTTATTATTTCTAACAGCTAAATCGATCGATCGATGGATCGTTTATAATCGGATTAAATAACATTTTTATTAAAATTTGTCGGCTATGCAAAAAAACAGAAGTGAAAACATGTTTTTCTAAAAAAAAAAAAAACACAAATGTAAGTTCATAAAATCATAGGGGGTTTCAGAAAAAAAAATTTCAAGGTAAGTTATTTTTCATGAATATTCAGAAAAATGCGAGCGGCACATGCCCATGGGCGACATTGTATATGCGTTACCCCGATGGTACATAACATAACATCACGCCTTGTTTCCCCGAAGGGTTGGGCAGAGGTGTATCTACAGTACACCAACATTTTCGTCATTTATGTTTAAGGCGAAAATAAACGACTTTTAATGATTTTATACTGAATACCACATCTAAAAGAGTAGTGTGTTAATGATGTAGAAAAAATATATGTTATATTAGAGCATTTTCATAGTTACTTTAATCTGCGAATATTTTAGATTATGTTTATATTACATAGTGTAATTAATTTTTAAAGTTATGCATAACGCGGATAAAAAACTGAGAATCACGCAAAAACCATCAAGCGTATTTTTCTGAAACCTTCACCATTTTAAACATAATTGAATTACTGATAAAAAAAAGAATAGTATACGTGTTTTATTAAAATACCTTTTATTTTATGTATTATAAATTAATAATCCGTCTAATTTGGGACAGCGCTCCTTGATGGGAGAGACCTATACTGGCTGGACGTACGATGCGTTGCGTGAGCTCGGTACAGAACACGCAAGCTAACCACTCAAGGTCACTGGCATTTATTCGCGTCTTAAGTCCCATGTAAAAAGGGGCAAGCGTATTACCGTCAACCGTCTCAGTAGCAGCCCGGAGTCTGAATTTGTGCCCGGTTGACGGCAAGAGGCTCGCCCCCTATAACTTGGGATTTAAACATAACTGGCGAAATGTGGGTGTACTTCAAACAGGTACACCTTTGCCCAACCCTTCGGGGTAACAAGGCGTGATGTTATGTTTCATAATAAAGTACCTGCCAACCATACTGTTAAAAACAATATTACTTATACCGTTTTCACTCTTAAATACTGTTTACGGTTGAAAAAAAAAATACTATAATGAATATTACTGTTTTCACTGATATACAAAGCTATACCTAAATAAAAAGAAAGTCGGTGGCAAAAAACAAAAATACAAAACCAAAAGGCACATCTGAAATTAAAGTTCCCTATTTTTACTATTTTTAACCGACTTCCAAAAGGAGGAGGTTCTCAATTCGTCTGTATGCCGTTTTTTTTTTTTTGTATGTTTGTTACGCGATTACTCCGCCAATTATGAATTGATTTTGATGATTCTTTTTTTGTTTGATAGATCATACTTCAGAGGTGGTCCCATATAAATTTTATTAACTTTGCTTGAGTAGTTTTTGAGTTTGCTTCAATAATACGTATTTTTTCCCACTTAGTATGTGGATGATATGATAACTTCCTGTCACTGTTATTTACATAGCAGGTAGTGGTATTCGAATTTGTTTGGGGTAGGTACCATAACACTAAAAAGTGAAAAATTAAAAACTTTTTACAAAAAAAAAAAAACAACTGTCTTCAAAAAAAAACACTACAAAGTGAAAAATAACTTTAATTTCGGAAGTTGTTTTTTTTTTTTTGTAAAAAGTTTTTTGTAGTGCTTTTTTTGGAAGACGGCTTTATTTTTTATTTTTTTGTAAAAAAAAATCGAGATACTGTTTATCTTTCCGAAATACTGTTTATTTTCCCACTTTGACCATTAATACTTTATTTCTTGTATAAAAAGTTGGCAACCCTAGTCGAACGTAACTTAAAATTACAAGTTCTATGCAAACAATGCATTATTATAATAATCATAGTACCTACCTAATTAATAATTAAAAGGAACAAATGTAGCGTGCTTGCTAATTGCATTCGTTGTTATCGAAAAACAAATACATAAAATGGTTTTGTATTGTCAACAGAGTTGTGTAAGGACTTTGTTGACTAAGCTTATCAAGTTATTAATAAACAATGTTTATAAATAAAAAGTAAACCATGTTCCTCTTTAGGTATGTATAAGTACACACGGCTACACATCAAGCAGTATAAGCTGACCTCGCATTGTACGGAAATCCATACAATGCGAGATCAGCCTAAACTGGAAATGTATAGATGTATAGCCGTGTGTATCTGTGTGTGTACTTTCTGAGTTTATCTTGGCCATTACTAACATCGGTCACATTGGTGAAGGAAAACATCGTGAGGAAGCCCAGACTTATCTGTTCTAGAAATAAAAATTAAATGCTGTTTGTTGATAAGCGTATCACTTGAGAACGGCTGGACTGATATGGCTAGTTGTTGTTTTAAAATGTTCATAATAGTCCGAATTAGATTTTTATGGAAATAAAAATTTGAAAAAAAAACCGGAAAATTGACAAATTTGGGAAAAACTAACGGCCTTTTTTCTATTGGATTTTTTTACCTACTTATGAACTATTGTTTGAAGAGGATAACGGCTGTCGGGTTAACCAGTAGTTAAGGCCACCATAACAGACTTTTAATGATTTTTTTATTCTGAAGATCACGAAACGAGTCGTGTTAATGATTTGGAAAAAATGCATGTTAAATTAGAGCATTTTCTTAATAACTTAGGAATGAAAACTTTTAATATAGGAATGTTTTAGACTATGTTTATATTACATACTGAAATTAATTTTTAAAGTTATGTCTAACGCGGATACAAAATTGAGAATCACGCAAAATCTATCAAAGCGTATTTTTCTGAAACTTTTACCATTTTAAAGATAATTTAATGATTGATCTTTTAGTATACGTGTTTTATTAAAATATCTTTGTTTTATGTATAATAAATTAATAATGCGTCTAATTTATGACAGCGCTCCTTGGTGGGCGAGTCCTATTACTGGCTGGCTGGACGTACGACGCGTTGCGTGAGCTCAGTACAGAACATGCAAGGTCACTGGCATATATCTGCGTTTTAATACAAACTGATATCGCCACAGCAGGGCGTAGCATCTTGAGCAAGCGTGGTGAATGTGATCAATGCTCGTGCCTTCTCCGTATGAGAAGAGGCCTTTGCCTTGCAGTGGGACAATAGTAGGCTGTTATTATTATTTTTATGTATGTACTATCTACTCTGCGAGCCCTCTCTCTATTGCTCGCAGAACAGATGACCAATGGGACCGAAAGGTTCTGAGTGGCGATCGCGTACTGGAAGACGTAGCGTTGGAAGGCCCCCCACAAGGTGGACCGATGACCTGTTGAAGGCCGCAGGAATCCGCTGGATGCGAGAAGCACAGAATCGGTCGAAGTGGCGGTGCTTGGGGGAGGCCTATGTCCAGCAGTGGACGTCTTTCAGTAAGTAAATAATTCACTTATACGTAGTATATGGTAGGTATCTATCATGAGCTATCGTCACTTTGCTATGATAATAATTATAGTAACTACTAATTATGTTGTTAATCGTTAACACAATAATATTGAACTGTCCATTATTAAATTTTCTTTAAGGAAAAAAATATTAAATAACATTATCCTCATCATTAGCATTACATAATCGCAACTAACATAACAACAGACGTAACTTTAAAAAAAAACTTTTTAAATTTTCACGTGTTCTGGAACAAAATATAAATATGACAGCGCGGCGCAGCAGTTGCTGCGCCCGCGCCGTCATATTAATATGTTGTTATTTTGTATGTACTTGCTTTTTTCAGAAAAACGCCACACAATGGTGCCAATCCCCTTGTCCACAAACTAAACTAAATTTAAATTCAGTGTATCTTTTTTTTTCTATTTCAATAAGAAAAGGACAGAAGATAAATTTTAGTTTAGTCCTGTCAAATTAATCAGTGTCTGTCACTCCATCCATACAAGTTTAGACGTGATTAAAAACTTGCCTACTAAAATTACGTCAATTTACGTCAAGCGCTGATTAATTTGATTAAAATATGCATTGACATCATATCATTTAAATGAATAGTTTAAAGATATCACAGTTTCAGAATTACGCGTAACTACTTAATTATGGTTGACGACAACGAGGGCGCAGCGGTATTAATCAATGACATTTCCTCGGCTATTAGGTATGTAATCCCAGTAGTACGTTCCCGTGGGATATTTTTCGACATCCACGCGGGTGACGCCGCGGGCAAAAGCTAGTAAATAAAATAAAGTTATTTAAGCATTTTAAGTACGTACTTAGAAAATTCTAGAAACCGCTTTTGACTCCGATAAAAATAAAACAGTATGTGTCAAGCGTTTGAAATAGGCTTTTTATCGCAAGTATTGAATGCACACAAATGCATTTAAGTAAACAAGTGTAAGGGTATGGACACACTGACGGCTGATAAGCGTCCCGTCCGGCCAATGTATGTAAAAGATAGTCCGTAAAATAAAATGTTTTATAAATAAAGGTGTCAAGATAAATTTTATCTTATATACTTAACACAAGCCAATATTATTATTTATATTTTGATATAAAAAAATATATATATACGAGATCCTATCTCGTTGTTTAGATAATTCTAAGTATGTAATTTTATTGTAATTTTCTCTATATTTTATTATGGCAGCTTTTAATTTTAATCTGTTAAATAATGTTTCAATCTGCTTAGCCTTTTCCCAAATACGTTGGGGTCGGCTTCCAGTCTCACCGGATGCAGCTGAATACCAGTATTTTACATGGTGCGACTGCCTATCTGACCTCCACAACCCAGTAACTGGGTAATACGATGCCCCTTGGTAAGACTGGTTGTCAGACTTTCGGGCTTCTGAAGACCCGTTACGACTGTCAAAGATCTGTAGCGGTTACACCGCCACATACAAGCTACGCATCAAAGACATGACGTCACACAAATCCTGCATCGCGCAGTTAGAGTTTACCGAGCGATCGACATACATACAAGATTTCAACTTCCAACCGATGGGCAGTTGCCCGCCAGACACAACACCCGTCTGGTCGGAGGATCCTCCCTTTTCTAAGGTGGATGAGTGAACATTAACACCCTGTTCCTCATGCCCCTAAAGATCCACAAATGACAGCCGAAACCAACGGCTTAACGTGCTTTCCGAGGCACGGAGTGGTGGTTGTAAAGATGTTCACCCACCCATGGACCAACTGCGGCAAGCGTAGCTTAACCTGATGGATCGACCTGTGCGGCCGTTATTACTTAGCCAAGAGCTCCTCTAATAATGTTAAATAATGTTTATTTGGACGAAAATAAAATATACTATCTGATTGATATGAAATCTTATCTACTGATAAACTGATAAGAGACGTCGAACTGATTTAATACTTGTAGGTACATATGTCTAGACGACAAAATGCAGTGTAACAAAAACAGATAGATAACCGTCTTAAAACCGCTGTCACAGACGCGTATTTCCATACTACACTCCGAGCTATGCGTGTCATACATACCTATTACATCGCGATAAGCCGCGGCCTAGTATCGCGGTCGCAGAGGATAACGCCCGCTCCAAGGCGAACCTATACCAACAATAAACATGTCCGCTCGACCCTTACATAACATGCTTAATGTTGTACTACGCTAGCCAACTACAAATTGTCTACATTGTTACGGCGAAGCGATTGAGGCTTGAGTGATGGGAAACGAGCGATAGCGGCATTTGAAGGTATGCTACTTCAGTAACAGTTGTTGTTGCGAAAAAAAATAGTCGTGGGATATTTTGATGATTTTTATTCACAAAGGTAGCCCGCGGAATTCAAATACTCTAACGTTTTTTTACAATTTGCAGGTCACTGTCAGGTTGTATGTTGGTAAAAATATAATTCACGACCGTAAAAAATATGGCAAAATTATAATCATTAGAATCAGCAATACAACTCCTTAAGTTAGCATAAAAATCCTCAAATTGTCATGATTTCATGAAATAGTCATTCAAAAGGATTGCATGAACTTAGAGAGTTGTATTGATCATTTTTATGATTATAATTCTATAAATAAGCATTTGATTAGGCCGCGAATCATATTTAGATCAACATACAACCTGATACTGACCTGCAAATTGCAAAAAACGTAAGAAAATTTGAATTTCGCGGGCTACCCTGACGCTTTCAACTTAAGAGAAATTATAGATCACCTACTGGCCGGTAACAAGTTTTTATGGGGTAATTAGCAACAGTAAATTTTAATGATTGACCATTTTAAACCACATATTGATAACAGATTAAGCAATTACCGCCCATTTTAAACCTTATTAACCGTCTATAATGGTAATTTGAAATTATTTAGAAAGACATTTACAGCCTCGTCGACCAAATCGCAAATTGTCTTATTTGGCACGCCTCTTTTGCAATGTAAACTTTAATTAACGACCATATTTGGTCAAGTACACAGTCCAATTTCATTTAAATGTGTAACATTAAGACTAAATTGAGCATACAAACCCATTTAAAAGGCCCGACACCTCAATCCACCATTCAAACGAGTTCCACTTAGCATACATGCATCCGGCGACCTTAATAACTAAATAATATAATTCAGTACTATAAGGAGACTAGTTAACACATGGTACACAAGGCTACACATCAAGCTATAAATTTCCAGTTTATGCTGATCTCGAATTGTATAGGATTTCCATAGAATGCGAGGTCAGCTTATACTGGAAATGTATAGCTTGATGTGTAGCCGTGTGTACAAGGCAATAGACAACCAGTCTATCGGTCATTGTACCTACAGCTCTTATGTAACTGTATATTATCTGGCGCACTCATCAAAATATGTATTTCGTGATATCACATCAATGGCTATTCATTTGAGTATTAGCGGCATACTTATCAATTACATTATTAGTAGATAATAAAGGTGGAACAATCGCTAACAATGATATCAGTCGTTGCCCACGCGCAGTTTGGTTTTATCTATACAGCAACAAAGTATACGTATTGGCCGAGTCTACGATCATCTTGCCGGACAAGAGAATTTATAGAATGTCTATTATTTTCTATGCATCCCGCGTTAATATCTTGCACCTATTACCTAATGTTGCCAAAATAAACAAATAGAGAAAAAAATGCACTGCACTGACTTTCACAATATTGCAATTCCACCAATTTTTCGTTTACCACATCGATGCCAAATGTAGCTCCGATAAATACTTGGCCACTAATTAACCTCATAACTCCGTTTATCTGCCAACAGAAACGTTGTTTTTGTATATTTCTTTTTACTTTTGGTAAAAAATATTGGTATTCATTGCATTGATAATAATGAATTGTTTACTGATGCGTCACATTGTGAATGCTGTTTTGTACACTCTTCTAGCGTTTAAATACTGCAGCCCATATTTTTTTTAAATAAAAATAAAATTAAACTAACCGATGGTATATACATCTATTCTTAAACACATTTGAAACACATTTATCCTCAAGCAGTTAGCCTTCGAATTAGAGAGAATATTAGCATTCCGTTCCCATAATAATGAATCCATTATAACATTGATATGCAAATAGATGCAACAAATTGTGCTCCTAAAGGATTTAGGATACAGTTTAACAAGAGTTATCGTCGTATGCGCGTGATGGTATTATACAGACAGTTGGAAATACGCTTCTTTTATTTTTTAACCTTCACACCATTTAACAGTGATTCATTATCATTACATACCTACGTAAATAGAATATAGATTTACTCTCATATACAGTTTTTTTATTATAAATAAAACAATGTAAATTACTTGCATGCTTTTATCATACACAATGCTATAAAATATATATATTAACTTGCAACAACAACTGCAAGGTCACACTTTGTTTATCATATATAATATTTCATGATGCGACCGCATTTGGCATCCACCAACAGTAGGTACCTAACAACAATAATACAGAAATCGCCAGATGACTCAGAAAACATAAAGAAAAACCACTTCATTCATAAAATCAACATTGATGTAGAAATTACTAGAATTTATATAATAACTAGCTGTTGCCCGCGTCTTCGTCTGCGGACCAGGATGAAAAGTGGCCTATGTCCTTCTCCGGGTCATGGTCTACCCATGTGCTCTCAGTTTCATCCAAATCCGTTCAGCCGTTTTAGCGTAACAAACAAACAAACTCACTTTCGCATTTATAATATAGTCAGGGATTGATTGGTTATAGTTTGCAATAATACGCATTACCTGTTTTACGAATACTTTGATCTGCAGACCTTTCCACCGGCTCTAATTTATCCGGTGTATAAATTCTAGTTCTAATCTTACATGCGGCGCTCAAACCTGTTCCTTGTCAGTTCAACAGAGGACCAAGCTAGAGATTTGCAAGCGAGCGATGGAGCGCAGAATCCTCGGAGTTCGACTTACCGACCAGATACGGAACACGAAGATGGGCTCATACGCAAATCGTAGACGTCACCCAAAAAGCAGCCAAGCTCAAATGGGACTGGGCCGGACACGTTTGCTGCATGTCGGATGCATTGTGGGCTGAGATCACAACATGGGTTCCTGAAAACGTCCAACGGTATGTCATCGCGGTAGACCCAGACGTAGATGGCGGGACGAACTTGACGATTAGATGAGGGATTGGTCGATATTGGCTCAGAATCGAGTTGAGTGGAGGCATTGCAATTTGCCACATGGGTAGAACATGACTTGGGTTACGACATAGGATACTTTTTATCCCTATATTCCCACAGAATCGAGACTTATGTGGATGAAACTGCAGTTAGTTCTAAATAAGTTTAAATAGTGGAAAGAAATTAGAGAGTAATGTTAAACTGGGCGTGCCGCTTGCAATAAAACTATAAAGCTGTCATTAACTCCAGATACTCCAGAATTGGATTCGCAGTTATTAATTCAAACTATTAATATAATATAGGTGTGGTGGAGAGGCAAAGCGTGTACCAGGATGATGTATATCTCAGTTTACGGCGATGCTCGACGCTCTTAATCCCAAGTATTAACCGGAGGCACCGACCCGCCACGATTTATCGTCCCGAGCCACGACTAGGCGGGGCCAACTAACAACTAACACTGTTGTACCTCGCAACCTGATAGCTCGTTTTGTATTTTTCTACAACTCATGATGTATTACTGTAATACTTTGTACGAAACCAGTCACGTAGCTTGAATTATGTGACGTGAACACATGAATTATCCTCAGCTTGTAAATGTCACGACAGACGACACCCCAGACATAGCTACACTGCTAAATCCTACACTAAACTGTAAACATAACGACGCACTAAAAGACGTAAGCGTAGAAGTAGTTAAAGATCTAACCCAGTTTATAATTTGATCCGAGGGTGTTGGCACTGTGTTTCACGAGAGCTCTCGCAGTGTTTAAGCAGTCGATTCCCGTTTTATCCGCAGCCGCCAACTCCTCGGGGATGCTGAAGGATTTGGCGCATTTACAGACGAACAAAAAAAGGAAGGAACTAAAACTTGGGACTACGAAAGAAAAGCCAAGATTTCCGCCGAACGATTTCAGCGAAGATAACATCCTCTCATACACTATTTATTTTGTCTTACAAACTCTCGAATGAAGCGAGTGGTTCAAAGGATTTGAACAAGATGTCGAGTGGTTTACAAAATTACAAGCGTTGCACTCGTTGGGAGAAATACAAATCATTGATAGGTACGATAGTGTGCAGGGCAGAATTAAATAATGGATAAGGTCTATGACCTATAAGTAATTCATAGAATGAGCGAGTGAACGTGAGGTGCGGTGCTCGGCCCGATATGGCAGGTGCGTTATGTAAGCGGCCTGCACCGCAGGCGCACGCTTGTGATACCAAATGCCACTGCGCTATTCCTATGCTGGCCGACTAGCGGCGAGCTCGTGCCAAGGCCCCGCAACAATTGAAAGTAGATGTCCAATACTTAACCTTTCGAAACAATATTGGAGTAATAGAAACAAAATAATCAATAGAAAACAAATAATATACAAGATTAAAGGTCGAACCTTAAAGGGCGAAATTGCGCCGCAATCATAACAGGTGGTGCCGTCTGAACTAAACGAAACTTAGAAGCCAGACAAATTTATAATGATATAGCCCATTACCTCTTGCAAAGTCATAACGATAACCATAGATATAGTCGTTACTGTAGTATGCCCGAAGGACTAAAAAGCGGACAATTTAAAACATAAATTAGATAGTGCAGTGTCTAAATACGGGAGAACACCGGGAGGCAGCCGACTACCGGGTGGTTAGGGACGATGAATAACGAAGCGACAAGGATGGTGTATCGGAAAAGGTCGCGGAATGGAGCGAGACAAATGATCGGCCACGGGTGCAGCAGCCAGAAGCAGTGCACACAGACATCGATCGATTAGCGGCCGAGCCACCCGCCCGCGCCGCCACACTGCCACAGCCAATTTATCGACTTTTATGTCCTATTTTATTTAAATTTGTGAACTGCCAAATTGTATCGATCATAATTGATAATCAAATAAGCATTAATTATTCAGCCGCCGCTCTTGTTTACATCGTGATTAATATGTTTTGTCTGTTATACTGGCTGACTGGGCGCCAAATACATATATAGAAACCAAACACAATGCAACATTTGTTATACTGTACAACGTTGATTTATTCTGTAAGGGATAACAATTCTGTACAATTCATGGAAAACAAAATAGAAAGACAAAATAGTACCTAAGTAATCCATGCAAATCTATTACTAATATAATCTAAACTTAGATACAAAGCCATCGAGGTTCAGCTCACGTCGTCGCCGACCGGTGATCACTTATTTAACTTGGAGGTGCCGTGATTCTATAGAATCGCACCGGAGCAGACACCGCTAGCATTTTTTATTTATGAATTTTTCTATTGGAACAGCTGCGGTAATGGAATAATTTCGATGGAACTGATCTGTATTCAGCAAAAATATCTCGATGGGTCTTCAACTTTCCGCACCCCGATCGGCTTTGCAGACCGTCCCGCAGATTAAAGCTAGATTGAATTTAAAATTATCGCTCCCTCAGAACAAATTGGAGCACCTAGAACAAAAGGTTGCTCAAGCATCTCTCTTTTTAATTTTCTAAACCCATTAAACTCATTCACTATTATGGTCTCCCTTTCAGTAGCGGGATCAACCAGTTTAGTTTTTCATTTTTGCTAGAGCTCTTATAGGTTAGGCTTTCAGAGAAATTGGCTGCGACTTACAGAATTCTGGAATTTGTAACGGTCCATTGAATTTAAAAGAACAATAGTGTCTGACTCTGATCAAAGATCTAACCTTTCTATAGATACCTGGACAAAATTATTTCCATTAAAATTTCTATCTGTGAAAATAGCACCCTAATTTGGGTAACTGAATAATTTTGAAGGATATTGCAAATCGATTGCTTGCGTATGTTCGAAAAATTTATCTGCTCAATAAGGTAAATAACGCAATGAATGTTGTTGAACTGTCAAAATGAAACAGATCGTGATTGATCGTGTGTTACGCAATTAGGGCCCATGTAGATGGTAATTGCGTAGAAACTAGGAAAAAACTCGCAATTAGCTTGTTATCAGAAAAGAAAGTTTAATGTCGCTGTCAACGACTGCATAAGTGTTGCTTAGCAAGATAGCTTGTTGCAGGAAACGAAGGCAAGCGGTGGAACTTGTCGCTGTGGCCCAGGAAGTGCCTCAACATATTATGTGACTGATAAGAAACCCGAGGATAACACACAAGTCTAAAGTAGACATATTCATATGTATTTCAAACGATAAAGCTAAGTTTAGATACATTGTAATGGAAAACTACGTGACAAAAGACCTACCGATAACGCCAAAGGTACATTTAATCTTATCCAGCCAGTTAACAAACATGGCCGTGCATTTAATAAACATAACATAACATCACGCCTTGTTTCCCCGAAGGGTTGGGCAGAGGTGTCCCTGTAGCAGGTACACCCACATTTCGCCAGTTATGTTTAAGTCCCATGTAATAGGGGGCGAGCCTATTGCCATCAACCGGGCACAAATCCAGACTCCGAGCTGCTACTGAGAAATTTCAGATAGAAAAACCCAATAACACTTTGCCCGACCCGGGAATCGAACCCAGGACCTCATGCTCAGCAGTAGCGCTTGCGACCACTAGACCAACGAGGCAGTTAATAAACTCACAATAAAACATGCACTATTTATTTTCCTCTACAACGGAGAGGCAAACAATATAAAATAACTTATTTGTGCGACTGAAAACTTCGCAAACTTTACTGTCTCGACCAAGTTCGAGGATAAATTTTGCGTACGAACAACTACGACATCGCAGAGCCGTCGCCGGAGAACAAAGCTCCGGCTAACTCAACAATGTGTTTAGTTTCCAGATTAGAGCAATCCCGTCCAACACCTAAACACGGATTTTAGATAACATTCAAACTCCGACCGCACTGAATATAAATGAGATTTTAGAATGCCGTCTTAGGGCTCTCGTGCATAATTACTAGACGTTACAAACGTTAAACTAAATTTGAACGCCGATGAATAACTTTAATGGACAATTCAATCTAGACGGCGAACCTGAAGAGACTCTAGGGAGTTTTGTTTTTTGTTTGCAGAAAAAACGAGAAAATCTATATCGGAAAAGGTCGGTCGGGCGAAACGCGAGAGGCAAGACAGGCTTGCGTGAGGAGGGCCCGGGGTCCCGGCGTCCCGGCACGCACCCCAACTTCCCAGCTGTTTGCGTCTATTACGATTTCAATGTCAAGACCGATCAATACGGCCGGGGATGTTAAATTTCGGCTGGTCTCGGCGCGTTCCGGGAGCTACGAACGACGCCAGCCGCGGGCTTACTAACCTACCGTAATACGGGGTGCGTGCTCTCTGCACGATCAATAGACGCCAAGTAAGGCTCGGCTCGTTTTATAAATAGTCTTGAACTTCACCTCGGCCGCCGCGTCGAGATTCGTGGGCGAAAGTGTGGAAATATCTTTCGTTACGTCACGAGGGCGGCCGTGTTTTGTACACCTATATCAAAGAGCTTACTTTTCCCTTGTCTGAAATGAATAATCTCAATACCAGCGATGATAAGCCGCTGCAGCTGTAAGACAATGCCAGGCATCTCATTATGCAGATGAGATGCACAATCCCGACGGAGAGAAAGTTTGAATATCTCAATATAACGTGACAATCGGCAGCTGATGTGAATATTTTACTAAGTTTCCATGTAAATCGCCCTTCACCGAGTACCTACTGGTGTGGATGGCGCGAGGAAACCGCTGGAAAAATGTCAGAGGGAGCTTGAATTGGAAAAACAACTGCAGTGAATTCCTCTACCTAGACTGCAAAGGCACTCGAAAAGCCAATATTGTCGAGCTTTATACCTCATCAGCATGCATACAGACAGACACAACTGAAACTCTGTAATATGAAGGATTGTAAATTGAAATCTGGCAAAAAAACGGTGAGCTCGGAAAATAAAAAGAATTAATTAGAGGGATACAGAACCGATGAGATGAAGTTGAAATCAAGCTGGAGGACTATTACAGTGAGTAAGGGGAGTAAAAGCGGTGATATTAAAGGACGAAAACGAGCGGTTCATTACTGGGAATGTTGGCAATAACAATACGGCTAATGGTCCTGGCGCGATCCTCTCAATTCCCGTTTCTACTTAAATCTCTCCCTTCACAACAAATCCCTCGCAATTGGAACTTACTTATTTTGATAATATGAATGTCCTGTTTTATATAGTTTTATTCTTTGCATGAATTATCTCCAATATGGGGCAGCGTCAATTATATTGCATTGTTGATTGACAACGTATCATTGTAACCGCTGGAGTAGTTAGTCGTGGTAATTATCGTATAATTACTGTTTTAGGTATTGTTTCGTGTCGTAGATATCTCTACTACGTCTTACATGTTCGTAGAAATGAATCGTGATTCGTGACCTACGGCATGCAGAACTGTCATAACTCGGCCGACGTGGTTCTAGGTCACGTAAGCCATTCATGTTTCACTGGTTTTTATATATTTGTTTTGTTCTATATTCGGCCCGTTGCAATAGATAAACACAAAGTTGCTGATAACAAGAATAGGGTTTCATTTTTATTAACAAATGCAGTCGCAATATATTATTCATTAAGGTTAACGCAAGGATAAAGTATAGCAATAAAGTTATGAGTTATGTGACGTCAAAGTTCGACATTAAAATATTGATTAGTATTATATTTTAATAGCTGTGTATAAATTATCCAGTAGTTATTAGTTTCGAGGTTAAATTATTCAAAATTCGTAGTGCATCAAAAGAAGTAACGTCTATATTAGGCTGGCATTACATTGACGTGGGTGGGAGTAGCTATAATGAAATAACAGCGCGATTAAATCAAGCGCCTCTCAATTTAAATACGACTATAATTATAGAACATTTAGTAGACGTTGATCGAGGATAGATAGACACGATTATACAACATGGCCGTGCAATTTATACTAATTTATAGGAGCAGCTATTCAGCTAAACGTTTTGTCGCAAGATAACTGGTATTAACACTATCCTAAAAACCTTTGTTGCGAAAATGCTCCCATATATAGCACCAACAGCGTGGAAAAGCACCAAAATATTCCGAAAATGTACTTTCGAAAGGCCAACGGCTAAGGGCCAGTTGCTCCACTTCTCCACACGAACTTCGTGAAACTAAGAACATTATCGCACTATAAATCGCTAGTTCGTATGTCTGGCAATCACTTTATCCATAAAACTAGTATCATAAGATTGTGGCTGGTCGAGCGTGACCGCTCGCACTCGGCGCGATCACGCGAGTTTATCTCGAGTTATAATAATTAGTTAGAGCAATAACGTATCCAGACCACACCTCACAATTAGGTCTTGATTATGTGAATAGCTTATATGGTAGAGTTATTAAAGTAACACATAAAACATTCTTTATAAGGATACTCGGAGATAAATACGTTGTTGACGTTAGGAGCTCACGTTATGTAACAAATTCAAGTCTATTATTAGTCTTATGCTGTCTCATGGACGGTTAGACCATCTTTAAGAGGTCATGGACGGATAAGATCGTTGTTGTGAAGATGAATGTCCAAATAGTTCTTTGGTTCGCTGTAGTGGGTTAAGGTTAGAACTTAGAAGTCCAGTCAGTTTCTGCGACTAGCGCTTGGTGTGGCAACACACCGTGTTCGGGTTCGCGACAAGTCAATCGTCATCCTGAGGATGCCTCGTTGAGAGGTGAAACGCGTGTCGATTTCTTACAGGGTTTTTATGGCTCTTTAGGAATAGTTAAGCGAAACAGGTTACTAAATATATCAACGTCTATTGTATTTTATAATGGATTTCCGCAAGGTCACGCCTGATTCAATTAACTAACTTAGAAGTCCGTTGGTCGTGATTATGATAGGTGTCTACTTATCATCAATGGGCTTTTCATAATTGGAGCCTTCCAATGCGTGACTAAATCGGTAAATTTATTGGATTTTGATTATTTCACATCACGATAGTCATTGATTCCAGCTGTTGGCAATTAGGTAAAACAATTGGCTAATGAGGTGTCAAATCGTAATAAAAATTGGCGCTCAATTTATCGACGCATTACTAGCACCCTAATTGCGTAATACACGTTCAATCACAATCTGAATCATTTTGAAAGAGATTGCTAATCCATTGCTTCATAAGTTCGAAAAACAAATCAGCTCAACAATGTAAATAACGCAATGAATTTTGTTGAACTGTCAAAATGAAACAAATTAGTCTTAATCGTTTACGAAAATGTGTTACGTAATTAGATAGCAGGACCTCTTCATTTGAACAGAGGTTGGCAAAAACAAAAGCATTTGAGTCGTAGCCAACAAACAGGTACGCATATGAATAGGTACACACGGCTACACATCAAGCTATACATTTCCAGTATAAGCTGACCTCGCATTGTACGGAAATCTTAACCTATACGAGATCAGCATATACTGGAAATATATAGCTTGATCTGTAGCCGTGTGTACCTACGTAACAAATGAAATCACACAAATGGTGACATTAGGGCCATATCAAACACGACACTTTTAGAATCTGCAATTAGAGATTTAATCACTTTTCGGAAGCTTGATACAGCGCCTGAACGTTAGATGCCAGTAGCGTTTGCTGCACAATATTTTTACCCAGTGTCCCCAAAATACGATCGATCGTCCATTGATGCAGTTGCTAGATCGCCGATCGCTGATGTCAAATGCATGTATGCTGTAGCCCTAACAAATCAAATCACACAATATGGCGGCATAGTCGTTGCGATTCTATGCGCTAGAGATTTGCAAGCGGCGTAGCGACGTGCACTGTAAGTAGGTCGTGCGCGTGCGTTGACCCCACGCCCGACTTCAGGGTTAACGCCAAGCCAAGTGCTAGTAAATAGGGTTGCCACTATTGAGCGGGTGATAAAAATCTTGATACTTTAATTACCTGAGGTTGGAAAACACGAGAGGTTAAGAAGATACCGATGACCTAGAGGACGGAAAATGCACACAAACACACAAAAAAATTAAAACACATGAAACTCCAAATTCAAACTGTGAAAGAACAGCAGTTTGCAGCAGAAAATGCCTCAAGAAATTCTACTTGGCAACAGTGGGTTCTTCTTGTTAAAGGAGCATAAATCTTTGGGGCATGCTAATAAAAATGACTAAGGAATTAATAAATTAAACATCGTTTCATCTTTTGTCTAGTAACCGGGTTTCTACTTTTCAAGATAGTTTACCATAATTTACAACAACAATGCTATATTTAGGTATTTTCTGAAGATAAATGTCGACGGTTAAAAATAATTTATTTATCAATCTAAAACCACTTATTATGAAGAAGTATCGATGCAGCTGAAGCTGATGGATGAATCACTGAAATCGGACGCATTAATTAAGTCGATGTTTTATTTCAATGTTTTCATCTGACATTTTGAACTTTTAAAGTGCTAACAACACTACATTTTGTAATTGCAATTGTATCAATAGTTAAATCATTCGAACAGTATACAGGGTTACTGGTAACTCGACGTATTCCTTGCAGGACGTCATAGCAGAGTTAAAATGCAACAAATTAAGCCACAAAATGTTCTACCGAAATTCAGTAGTTTTTTATTTAGAGTAGAACATTATCTATGAAGTAATGACAAAAATTACGAAAAATAAAATGTTTAAATAGTGATCTTTGCCAAAGTTTTAGGCATTTTTGAACTTTTCATTAATAACAAAGATCTGCTACGTCATCAGCTATAATAATAACTTAAATTATAGTATAGTCGCGCCGTAAGTAGTTTTTAAATTGGCTTTAAATTATTTAATCTGGGCATTATCATAAAAAAACTAAAAATCTAACTAACTCAAAAACTACTGAACTTCGGTAGAACATTTGGTGGCTTAATTTGTTGCATTTTAACTCTGCTATGACGTCCTATAAGGAATACGTCGAGTTACCAGTAACCCTGTATATTACTTCGGTGTGTTACGCATAAAGGCTTGTGCAGACCAGCGCGACACGCGACGCGACACAAAGACATCGCTCGTCGCGCGACGAGCGGTGCCTTTGTGTCGCGTCCCGTGTCGCGCCTGTTTGAAAGAGCCTTAAGTCTCGGTGAAACCAACATTCAATCGCCAAGAACAGCAGGCGGTACAAATATTACTGTCAGGACTCAATTGAGAGTCCTGGCTTCGAGCGTTGACGGAGCCAACCTACTCACGATCTTAAACGACTTGTCACAGATCTCTGTGCGCCTGGTAATGCACATTATGTCACTTATCAACGCGCTTGTAAATCTTACGATATTTGTGATATTATTAATTCGCTATTTAAGCCAGCAATTTTGGCCTGAAATTATGCTCGTGTTTTCCAAACATTAGTGGCGTAGTTATCGCGATAATAATAGCTGCGCGGGTTCATTGACCGCTCCAGTTCTATTCTAGTTGCATACAAGTAATGCTACAACATTGTTTCTATGAATTTCATATGCTGAAATGGTATAATTTTGTACGCATCAGGGCAGAAAATGTGCAATATAATTCTGACGAAAAATACTACTCAGAACGGATTTAACTTTTATGAGTTAAAAGGTACAATTTGTACATACATATACATACACCCATTATTATGTTTGATTAATTTTCTTTACTTCCGTTTTTCCCTTCCAAGTTTTCCTCTCGGATCGGATAAACGCTATTATTATTCAAGTGAAAACTTCTCTAGGCGCGTTGGGCATTTTTGAGATGGGAAAAAACAATTGATCTCGCGACACCGTTACCGACACCTAATTTTTGCAAACGCGATTGTGCTCTTTATTTATATTAAGTTACGGATCAATGTTCTATGCAAGTATTTTTACTTTAAAGGTTTTGGACGTATTTTTTTAAATTGTTCATGTTTTACTTCTGTGATTCTGTCGGCACTCCCGGAGTGCCAGTTTTTTTTACAGCAAACTTTACGGTTAGAGTGCGTCTTTAGGATTATGAAAAAACCTGATAAATAATTCAGACGTTTCTAGGGATGTGTGCGCGAATACTTTTTTACCAAGAATATTGTGAAAAACTAACTGATTGATGGTAACGTAAACTATGAGCTCATAATAATCTTAGTTTACATAAAAAGAACTTCACGAGAAAGATAAATGGACGAAAATGCCTACTTCAACAAAACACACGAATATTTATTTTGATAGATTAGTGGTAAACTTGTTATTCATTTAACTTCATATTTGTTTGGAATAAAAGTAAACTCGACCTGAATTATATAACCTTATTTCAACAAACATGAAATTAATTAAAGGATGCTTTGTTGATAAAAGGCGTGTAGTTCATTCAATATGTCATAAATGGCGCACGCGTCGAATCTGCGACGCGCTGGGCGTGGGCGCAGCGGGCGACAGCAGCGCCGCGAGACACGCTGCGCCCGCGCAACCGCGTGGGTTACGTGCGGTGCATTATTCACGGATATTCAGCTCTTGGCGATACGCATTCTATTTACCACCTAACAGATTACTCACGCATCTAATATTTTTCTGCTCAAGAAATCAATTACTTCCAACTCCAACCCATAAAAACCAAAGCTAAATTATGAAAGAAAGAAAACGTTTATTTAGCACAAATTAACCGCTCAAGCCCCGTTTATTCTGAAAGTGGGCAACGTCGCAAATAGATATCAAATATTTAGGTACCTGTGTTGATTAATTGACTGTATGGGAATAAGAAATGTGGCTAACTAGTTCCCTACAATATTTAATAATGAAGAATTGCAATAATAACACCGAATTATATTTATATTTCACTTTGTGAGAGGCATTTGGAAAGTTTCCAAATACTTTTTTTTACATCAAAACTAAATATTCGGTATAACGATATTAATTATTGCATTTAATTATTAATATTCTAGGGAACTAGTTAGCCACATTTCTTATTTCCGTACAGTAATATTGCAAAATTAATCCAAAACAGGTAAATATTTGACAGCTATTTACGACGTTGCCAAATTTTAGGATAAACCCTCTTAAGAGGCACACAATATAATTATACAGCAGATAAAAAATAATAAAATAAAAAGTATGAAGTGCGGTGTAAGAAATTTGCAGGGGAGTGTGCCTCACGGCTGCGCCAAAAAGGCCGCACTACTGCGAAATATTGAACCGAACGACTCCTAAATGTACGCAAACAGGCGCATGTTTATCAAGATTTAATTCAACAGTACGATGCCAACAAAAACCGGCTCCAAAGCCCTACCATGTATGGCATTAGTGTCCTGCAAGTGGATACTTGCGATAACTTTATAAAAACTTGATCACAACTACACGAAACGGTCTTGCAAGCCGCGGGTTGGCTAAAGTTCGCACGGTTGCCTTTTATAGGTCTGCTAGCCTATTCCAGCTGTGTCGAAAGCTAAACACCAAGAAAATGTAAGATACACTATCTGTTACACCATTCCATCACTGCATGTTCGGAAATTCCATCAGATTTAAAGAGATTCGTTCGCCATACTTAAACAGCAATAATTTATCAAGCATCTGTGTAATGGAGTAATTACGTTTATCTAGTTCTTACGAAACGACCAATATCTGAACTAGTAAAAACTTATTGCAAGTCGTGCTATGATTCTACAAGTTTTTGTAACGAAGGAAAGTTGCACCGCGAGACCTATGCAGCCCTATTGTATCTATTAACTGGCTACTTTCTCATTTCTTGCCATTTACGGTCCGTTGAGAAAATCGAGATGCATTTTGCAGTATATCAGCGCATGATGAAGAGCAATGACAGCATAACTTAGGCCCACTCACGGTCGGGCTGAGTCATTTATCGTGAGGCGTATAAATTATTTTTCAAAGGCTATTATAGAAGCATTTGTCTTAGGGAACGTACCCATACTACGTGACCCATTTTTTATGTACTCCCCTCCTTGATAACCACCCGTAGTATCCTCTCCCTCTAGTTTTCACGTAGTAATTCATAAATATAGTTTTAAATAATTTTTTGCCGACAGAAAGTTAAAAAAATAATCATTTGGCTCATATTTGTCTTTATTAATACAGCGCTTGTCGCGTGACGCCAAGAGTGTGTATATATATACCTATATTAACAAATGATAAAAATATTACCAAGAAGAAAAAATTTGCATTACAAACTTAGTTTTTAATCAGCTGACGTCCTAGGCATATGTACGTCAGTGTTGCCACCTGTGAGTTTAAAAAGCACTAAACGCTGCGCGCCATATTTGAATATAGTTCGAAAAAGCACGAGATTTCCCTAGCTAGAGGATATTGACTACATGACAAAAACCTGAGCCACCCCCTGTTACCAAGCGTGATATTTTGAAGCCCCCTCCCGCTTCAGAATGGGTCACGTAGTATGGGTACGTTCCCTTACAATGCTTAGATAAAAAACATAAAACAGACAGGCAAAAAAGGTTAAGCGACTGTTGCGCTCGCTGAACAAGACGATTTAAAGAAAAACGCGGTGTTAATCCACATGGGAAGCCTTGAGTGTGGTGTCGAGTTGCGGCCGCGGCTCCGTCGGCTCAAGTTCCATGAACGACCGCGCGCCCGCCACATCTTCCTACGTGCTCTTCGAATAACTGACATCACTCCATAAAACTACGTCCGAATTTTAAAGCTCCCCTTTGATCTCGGCGATAACGGCCATCTATCACATTTGAAGGAGTCGCAAGCAAATGAACACCTGCAAAACATTTTATGATGTCGTTCAGCTCGTTAGGCCAAGTTTGATCAAGATATGCGATATAACTACGTATATGCACGATGGACGTGAAAATTACCGCTGCGATAAATTCATAAACTCGGCTTTAGGTCTTACGAGCGGTGCAACCGGTCGCCGCAATCAATATGCGGGCAGACAGCAGGCCACCATAAATAGAAGAAGTGGACTGGGATTTAATGATGCCGCTCCGCGAAAACGTGCCTCGCTTGTCTCCGTTATCAATCATGCTTACAGCTCAGTCCCAGTATCACCGTATCGTTTCACTTGGTTATTAGATTCCAGTAGGAAGAAACCGATATTTATTTTATAGCATACCTATTGAATTTTATTGCCGGACTCGAACGGACGTGATTTATTTTTTAGAGATCGAACTGAACCTGTTCGAGATACGTAAAAGATCATGTAAACGGTGTTCTTATAGGTAGAACTGGGGGGTAGTTCAGGGGGTGTGGAGAATTACGAAGTTTCCCCTGTCGAGTAAACGGGGTTTTCTCACGCGAAACGAGTCGACTACAAGACAATACCGGTCGCGTTATTTACGCGATAGATAACTGAAGAAAATGTTTTAAATTATCTCGCGTGTCTCAGTCGGTGCACGAGCGGACGTTAGCAGCCACAATAGTAGCACTTCGCGCGTCAGAATAGCACGAAATAGCATTTAAATTACCGTGGCTGATTATCTATGTTAAAATACTATCTAAATTACTTTGAATATCTGTCTGGTTGGGTACGAAAATCGTGACTAAGACCGGACGACTCGACTCTACTTTGACTTTAGAAAAAAAAATCTTTATGTACACAGTAATTACTTGATTGGCAAACTATCTGGTTAATTGAATTGAATTAATGGTAATTATGATACCAATTATACAGTGTGAGTCTTGCTTAATTTTATTGAGGGAAAAAAATCTTTTTTTTTTTTTTTATCAATACACTTTTAAACTAAATGATCTATGTCGATGAAACAAACTCATTAATTAGGTGTTCTCATTAAATGAAAATTGTGAAAAGAGAAATAAAAAAGAATTTTAAAAAAATTCGTCAATAAAATTAAGCATAGATATAATTTCGATATATGCACAATTGCACATTATGACTCGCACTCTATGTTCATTTGACTACATTCTCATCAAAAACAAGCAAATTGTTTAATAGGATGCTTACTTACTTAGTACTTTCTCTACCGTTCTAGCTTGCTAATCGTGCGATTATGGACTCGTAAAATGATTAGAGGCATGAATAAGCTTTCAGCTTCTATATCCAGATTTACCTACCTAATCAGCTGGAGAAAGTCTGACTACTTAACAACAAGATTGACTGAAAACTATTAAAACTCGGAGTCGTGATCCCAACGTTCAAAGCTTATTGCTGATACCGACTTATTATACAATTATACAGAAAAATTATAAAAGATTTTTTTTCTTTGTGCTGTTTGGCGTCGTACTGAGAAATTTTACGATAAATGTAAATATTGATGAAAAAAAAAACTGATTTTTGCAAAAAAAAAGTTTATTTTCAATTGAGGGTAGTTTTTTTCCCACAATTTTCATTTTATGAGGACGCCCAATTACTTTCAATCATTATGGAGTTTGTTTAATCGGGATAAATCGTTTAGTTTAAAAGTTACAGTTTTGTTACTTTTTTTCTCTAAAATTAATCATAGATCCCATTTCGATATGAGCACATTATACTTTATTTTATTATATTCGGGAAACTTACAGCTAACTTACAGTGTTCTTAAATTATATAAAATTGAAGGCCATTTACAAGTTTCCACTGATAAACACTTGACATAAAAAAAAGAAAAAAAAGGCTGGTACAAAATACCTATTAAACATAAATTAGGAAAAAAAAAATAGCACACGATAAATTACAAACTAAAAATCTGATTTTGCTAACAATTACTTTTCCGTAAAGAAGTTTCTACAGACTTACACACACTTCTTTCTCTACAAGAAGTGTGAAAAAGACGCCAACCCCAATTTAATTGGGATTTTGACAGGAGAATGATCACTTACCTTAAACACTAACTCTGACCCCATCAAGAATAAAATTCCAAAAAAAATACAAAATTCTAAATATTTTGTTTCACATAAACCTCCAAGGGCATCTATGAAACGTCAAAAGCTAGGTGCACGGTTCCAATTGGTCGTTTCCTACGGAGAAGAGCCGGCACGGCTACTCTTTTAAAAATAATTGGCTTTTATTTTATTTTTTCAAATTACAGTGTTAATAGGTATGAGAGGACAGTGTAGGCGAAACACAGAAAAAAAAAACGCGTTGACAGACAGTTTAAAAACATATCTATACAAACTGCACCCAACTATATGCAATCACAAACCTAATATAACTCAGTAACTGCGTACAGTCAAGCGTATGTTGAGTGTTGTAATAAATAACAAACAAACGTCGGGCAAAAATAGCAGCGAGCACTACGGACAGGGGAATGACCGTCGGTTGACACACAACTGGCTCAAGGCCTGTAGAGATTAGATACCAGAGCCGCATAACAAATACACATAACGACTGACAATTGCAAAATACTCCGTGGAGAGAACAATTCAGTGAGGAATGGTAAGCAGAAGTTGATGATTTGCGGATTTTTGAGCAATTTGCCAAAGGATGCATTTTTTTTTGGGCAGATTTTTTTTTTTTACTGTTTTTGGCAGGAACTTCTCAGGAGAAGAGTCTTCTCAAGACTGTTTTGTAGATGTCTCGAGTGGAAAAGTGCTTTCAGCTAATCCTATACTATTAAACGAGCAATATAATTTGTATGTAAGTATATTGCATTTGTTTTACTTACTCACGTTCTCAAAATCGGCTCTAACAATTTCGATGAAAGTTGCAACACCGGGTCGAAAAATCGATCTAGCTAGGTCTCATATTTGGAAAAAAAAAAATTCTCCGTATTTTCACCCGAGCAGAACTCGGTCGCCCAAAGTTAATGAATAATGACATGACATTATTGACATTAGAATAATGATCATGGCAGCATGGAATTAGTAAGTATCTACTATCATGGCAGTTTGGAATAAGTAGGTACTATCCTATACCTAATTTTAAATGAGCATTTTCTGTTTTCACCAGAGCAGAGCTCGGTCGCCCAGGTACTGTTATCAGTAAGCATGGTAATTACCTAATACAGTTATCATACTTATCACTACTTTGACTTACTCACTTATCATTTAAGGAGAAAACAAAAAATGCATTATAACGAAAAACTGATTACAGAGCAAATAAATACTGTCGCTAAGAAAGGCTAAGTAGCTTTAAATAATTATGTACAAAAATGTGCTCAGCGTAATGAGATCAAAAGGGTAACATTGAAGTATAGTATTAAATAATTAATTACATTACATAATACCGAACAAAGTCCTCGCGTATGATTTACGAATGACCGAATGTTTAGGATAATTCTATAGATGCTCGCTCCTGTAATGTAACGTTACAGATTCGATTTTGAGCATTACGTTACAATACTGCCTCTCTGACTGACGAGCATTCGCCTGTAATGTAACATTTCAGGTTTAATATTACAAACATTGCGCACTGTAATGCTCGGTTCTCCTCCCTCACTGATGTAATGCTGGACTCTGAACGTTACATTACAGACGAACGCTCCCGGTGAGTCAGCACCTTAAAACTAGATAAGGATTGAGCACTCCCAAAAAAACAACTCAAAAAGGTTCTCCAGTACCATCATTGCGTAATACAACATAATCACAATCTGTTTCGATTTGAAACAGTTATCCATTGCTTCATAAGTTGGAAAAAAAATCTGCTCAAAAACGTAAATAACGCAATGAATGTTGTTGAACTGTCAAAATGAAACAAATTAGGCATGATTGCTTACGAAAATAAGTTACGCAATTAGGGTACTGGTCTTTCACTTAGATTAATTGGGCCGGGTCCTATTTGACAAGATGAAGCAGAATATCACTTCAATGTTTGAAAGTATGCTAGCAGTCGCGATGGGCCACAGTCCACACTTTGGCACCTGGAATTTCCAGTCATGATTATTGTCTATATTTTTCGCACTCATTCTTGAACCGGATTTTATTACAAAAACTTCCAATATATTCCACCATTTGCCAGCTTAACTGGGGTAACCAATACACGGTGTCAATCAATATAAAATAATGGCTTCAGCTGCATTAAGAATTAATACAGCAGCCGTACATTCATTAAACATATTATGTGCATTCACTAGCAGTCAGCTAGTTAGATTTATAAGTATAAACACTGACAGGACAGGTACTAAAGTCCCCATTACATGAACATCGATCTCTCTAACCCGACTCCTACAAAGTGCAACACGACATTGAATTGGTACTTCACGTTTTTTATCTCGTTCTTTCAATCCGAATTGTATGAATAAAAAGATGCTCCTATAGTTAGCGTTTACTGATATATTGTGAGAAATTGCCATCAGTTAGTGTTAATTAGAAATGTATACAGCGCTCCATACAATAAGACAATAAAGTTGATAGCGCGAAGAAATTAGATGCATTCATTTGTTTGGCTTGTTAAGCAGATAAGGTGCCTTTTAAATTTTTAATTAGTAGGATTTTTGAGGCAGATAATAATACGTCATTTAAAATGCATGTATGCTATCTATACTTAAGTATATTCGTAGATAAAACGTACTTACTAGGTTCGTGACAACTATAATGTTTTTTTGTCTTATTTACCTATAATTAGATGCCAATATTATTAACCTCTGACTTTTCGAATTCATGTCATCATCATCATCAGCCTATAATTCCCACTGCTGGGACTCAGGCCTTCTCTCTGTGAGAGGGAGTGGGCCGTAATCCACCACGCGGACCCAGTGCGGGTTGGTAGATGTCACATGTCTTTGAATTTTCGGTTCTAGGACATGCCGGTTTCCTCACGATGAGAACGTTCGGATTCATATGCGTTTTGTATAATTATGACTTGCTTCAAAAACGGTGAAGGATATCGTGAGGAAACCATGCCCGAGAGATATTTTGTGAAGCCAAGTCAGAGTTATCCGTCGTTGCTCCATTTTTATTTCTTTTTACCTATTGTGGTATAGTAATTTTACTCTCGGTGCATCGTCTTCACATATAATTATTTAACTAATGTACGTACCTATACAAACTATTGTAAATCATTTTAAAAGAGTAACGGTGGAGTTTCTTGCCCATTCTTCTCCATACGAAAACTACCTTTTGGAAGGGGCGACTAGAATCAATTTTATTATTTTGTAAATTTTGACGTTCAAAAGTGCCATACATGGGCCTATTTGAAATAAATGATTTGACTTTGACTTTAGAGGCCCAATAGGCGGCATAAAAACTGAGACACCAGGTTATTCACTAAACACACGTAAAAGAAAGATCAATCGATTCCGCACAAATAATTCGTCAGACCTTAGCGATTCAACTAACGTTCAAACTCGAAGGAATGTTTGCAAAATCAACAGCATTCCTACTGGTTTTTTTATCAAATCTACTTATAGGCAGGCTCCCGCAGACAGGCGCGGCGTGACTCTGGTGGAACAATTTCTAAAAAAAGTCATGGAAATTGTTCTACCGGAGTCGTGTCTCACCTGTCTGCGTAAGCCTTTACACATACGTACTGAAAACCCATCAATTGTATTTTTTTGTGGGTGTGTTAACTGCTAATGGATTCCGTTCCGATTCAGTAATGTTCTTATGAATATTTCACTAACAGCTACAACAAAATTTATCAACATTCCGTTGTTATTATATGGGTTTATGCAATACATTAGCACACAAACAGTAATAATAATTTCATAAATTTTAATCAGTCGCTTGAGTTAGTTGTTGCCAAGTCATGCGAACTCGAAATATGGTAGCGAAGTAGTTGTTGTTGTAGTTGTCGCTTGTATTCATTTTATTTTGTTTGGAACGATGCCATAAAATAAATGTAAATAGATAAATACATTAAATACTTTTTTCTTATTAGGTATGGGTCTTTTGTTGTTGGCAAGCTGGGACATTTAAAAACAACCTCCAAAGTCGAATAAAAAAATGTTGAATATTTAAATTAATTTTATAGTTTCAGATAAAATTCACAAATAAAACACCTTTTCTTCCCACAGGTGCTCATGTTATAAAACCACATTAAACCTAAATAACGTTTATTTAAAACACTAAAAAAGCGACGTTTTGCTTTCGTCTGGCGGTTAGAGAAGCATCGCATAACGGCATAAACCACCCTGTGGTACGATTAAATTACAGAAAAGTTACGTTTATTCGGTAGAAAATGTACCGACCACCCTCGGCGCCACCCGTGACAGCATTTTATCGCGAAAAGTGTCACCCTGTGTTTTTATGGCGCCGACAACAAAAGCAAACTTTCACCTCAGCGAAGCTTTTGTGCAATAAAAATATTTTATTGGGCACCTCTACGACCTATGGCTAGTTGGAAGGTAGATAGATACTTTCGTACGAGTAGATCTCGTTGGGAAAAAGATTAATTACGTAAAATTTAAAGTTTGTCGAAAAATCCGACAATAGGCCTGTGTCCAAAATTTTTTTTGTCCGTTTTTTAGGTTATTAAAAAAAATTGAACACGTATTTTTTCTTTTTTGACGTAATCAAAAGATTACGGCGATAAATTGAGTTAAAATGTGGCATGACCTCACGCTTTGCTAGATTTAATACAGCGTTGTGACGTAGCGAGCTCTTACTCCCCAACTTTAATGCGTGTTTTCTAAGTTATTTTTGATTAATATGATAAAGAAAAAAATACGTGTTTAATAAAAAAAAAATATCTGAAAGATGGACTAAATACAATTTCTTTTTTTTTACTTAGGCAACTACCGTATTACCTATAGAACTTTTCACATATTTTCCGTGCTACTTTTGACGTCAATCGTACTTGGCTGGTAACGATTCTTTTTTTCAATAAGTCCATTATGATGTGCGAAAATTACCGCTCTATTTTCGCACTAGTTACCACTTATTACTTTTCACTGTTAACAGTAGTTTCATGTACGGTTTTATACGTTGGAAAATACATAAAGATCCTATTTGAAAGGACTGTTTAAGTGTTACGCCAGACGTTAGAGCTCCCGAAGGAATCGATCCTGTCGTTAAATTGTTATTTTCTCTTGTTTGTTATGTAATTCGGATTGTTAAGTGTAGGGGTACATACCTTGATTTGATATGAGTTTACTTTGTGCTTCGGTAGAAGATTGAAAGTAGAAAAGTCCAGTCTTCGGGAGAATATACCGTTAGCGCCAGCACCGGCCCTGCGAAAAAAAATATATATATATATATAATTATATCGAAGAGTTACTTACATCTATGCATTTTTCTGTTTCATTTCAACGTTGCCAGAGGTAAAGCCATTATTGTTCTTAAAAATATGTAATCTCGAATATTACAACGCCAGACATCACGTTTACTCCATTCCGATTTTCTGTATGAGCAACTAATATCTTTCCTCTCCGATCCCGAAGTCTTCCAACTTTTAACCCTTTCACTGCGGTGATGAATCGAAATCCAATTTTCTGTGTAGGTAGAGGTACTGCCCTTTGCGACGAGCACGTCATTTCGTGCCGTCAGAATTGAAATGGTTTAATGCCTAATCGCTTTACACGGATTTACAGCGAACACGCAGACTTGCGGATTTAAAGCAGACGAAATGCAAGCGCCATTTTTAATCAAATGACGTTTTATCCTCATTTTATTTTTTATTCCAGTCGCGAAGGGCATTCTGCATTCGTAAATAGGAAGCCCTTGAAAAGAATCATTACCATACAAAACGATACCTTTATAAATGAAATCCCAAACAACAAAGACAAACAAAAAATACACAAACTCGTTTGGCGCTTAAACTACTTAACATTTTTATAATACCATCAAGTAAAATATATAAAAATCTACATAAAAACCTTTAGATCAGGCTCGTAATGCGTATAAAACAATTAAATAAAAACGCGAAAAAAAAATATTCTGCGTCTGAGTTAATAAACTGTAAACTAGTACAATATGCATCGTTTTTTTTTGCGACGTGCAAAAAGCAGTCTCAAGGTAGCGCAAAAAAACTTGTTTTTTCACTGCCAAGGCCAACCGAATTAGATACCGGCTTTCGTATCGCGGCGGGGCGCGGGCGTGTCAATACCAACTTTGTTTACATTCGGGTTTAGATAAAAAAAAACCGTCGTTTATAATGTTGACGCTGTTGTTTTGTAATTGTTTTGGCCGACTTTTTAGATTATCGGAGTATATTACATCAAATTTTGAATAATTAATCGATTATTCTGACTGAATGATTGAATACTAATGTAATATCGCTTAACAGTCTCGATGAGTACATAATAAAGCCTTCAAAGTTTTTATTTTTATTTTCGTATATACTGACGAAGACCATGCGCGATGCATTTTAAATATCCGTTTATTGAATACTGTAGGCATTTTGATTCAAAGACGAAGTTATCAGTCGAGTCGACTGTCTGAGCGGAAGTGCGCTCGACTTAATATGGGTGACCTTGGTCGAACAATAGGTTAGTTTAATTTCATGAACAAAAAAACGCCGACAACAAATGCTGGCCCAGTTACGTAACATGAGTGCTTTAAGTCTCTTAATGCTTGTGCTTGTTAGTTAAATTAAGACATACTTAAAAGATAACGCGTTCCGGAATTGTAAACAGGAACGGGAGATGCTGAAGGTATTTCGGCTGATAACGGTGAGCGTGAGCCCTTACCTAACAACTTTTATTTTTTTTATGCAATAGTGAATCGCACGTGAGACTTCAAGTGAAGGACGGATAGTTGAATACCCCAGTATTCAACTATCCGTCCTTATTGTGCATTCAAAACCAAACATGCGGGTTAATTGCGCAACACAGTAACAATGACTTTCATTATGACAGTTCAACAACATTCATTGCGTTATTTACGATGTTGAGCAGACAAATTTTTCGAACAAGCAATAGATTAGCAATATCCTTCAAAATCATTTAGTTTGTGATTGAAAGTGTGTTACGCAATTAGGGTGCAGATGTTTGAGACAATTTAAACGTGTAAAAATGTTTGGACAAACCTATTATAGGTAAGTACTTCGAAATAAAATCATTTATCTTGGGAAGCAGTTGAGAGAAAAAAAGGGAAGTACTAGGTAAGATCAAGCCAGAATTGCAGGCTGTTCCAAATATGTAGCTAAAGGACCGTATTGCACATTTGTACTGTATAAGTACAAGATATGTACTATCGAAGAAACGCATAATCTGTACACTGTAAGGACTAAATTCTTGCTTGCAGCGCTACAGTATCGCTTATCTGCGAAAAAAAAGGGTCGTCTGCACGGGATTTTGTGGATTTTTGGTTAGATATGCGTTACCCCGATGGTACATCAGAAAGGTGTTCTACTCCAGCACGCATAGTATGACCACACGGAATAATATACAAAATTACAGAATCACAATCTATCATTTTGTCTATTCTTCCGTCGAGAAAACCCGTTGCTATGGTGGTGTTTCTACACGTGTCGACGGTGCCTTATCTCTTGGTGAAAGACCCCGTTAGCAGAAAGGCACGTCCTTGTGACGTCTTTTGCAAGAACACTCCTCCTAAATTCATGGAATGCCTTGACAAATTCAAAATTGGAACGTTAATGTTTTGACAGATGGAGATACGACCTAAAATCTACATGATTATAGCAAAACATGTATTTCGCTCGCCACTCACAACACGCGAACCCAACGTGAATCCGATTAGATTTGGCATAATGATGTTTTGGAAGGCAAAAATAAATAAAAACTTGCCTTATTTACGATCTGTGTTAATATTTTTGCTCTACACTGTATGTGTATATTTTTTAAACGAAGTGAATAACAAAATAATAATCCGTTGATGACTGGACTGGTCGAATACTTTGCGAAAACAAACTGTGTAGGAATACAATATATAATTATACCAATAACTAAACTACACACATGGTACAGAAAAGTAATCTTTTTTTTTTTTGGGTGGGAAATTATCAAATAACTTCTCCCGCTCTGGGCGGAGCGGGAGAGCGTGTCAGACTCTTACTGACTAAAACCCACCCGTGTTCCTTCGGTTGTCATGTTGCCGGGGGGCCAAATGCGTAACTTATTTTCGTAAACAATTTTGCCTAATTTGTTTCATTTTGACAGTTCAACAACATTTATTGCGTTATTTACGTTGTTGAGTAGATTTTTTTTTTCCACTTATGAAGCAATGAATTAGCAATCTGCTTCAAATCTAAACATATTGTGTTGTATTACGCAATTAGGGTACAGGGCTTCGTTCGATCTATTATGTAACAAAAAAAAAACTCACCGTGAAAACTTAGGTGAAGTGAGCTTGAAATGTGCTGTCAATGGTACCAATTAGGGATGTAACGATTCCGATGCCGATATAATCGGCAGACTGATATATCGGCATCGCCGATTATGTGCAACCGATACTAAACGTTCAAAAGTTCGAAAAGCGCGGGAAACGACGACGCGCGGGAAACGACGACGCGCGCGCAACATTGGAGCTCGGTCGCAGGCGGGACGGGGGGCGGGAGAGCCGCGCGCGGCGCATCATATTGCTTAGCGACACGACAACATGGCAAACGGCAGTGTTTGCAGTTTGCTGAGCGTTAGCTGAGCGATGTATTGTTTCGTGCCTGTTTCACGTCACCGCTCTATTCGTGAATCTGTTTATTCACACAGTGAAGTGAGGACTATAAACCTTAATCTGTGCTATAACGCACTATTAAACAGTTGTGCCCGAAATACAAAATATAAAAGACATACAAACGCCCGAGGTGCGTACTTCATTATTTATTTCATTTATTATCTAAATACTACGCTATCGATATCGGCATCAGTGTTGGTATCGCCGATATTTACTATAATAATCGATATCGGTGTGGTATCGGGAAAATTATGTATCATTCATTACATCCCTAGTATGAGGTTACCTACAGTTCGTTTTTTAATCCCAGAGACTAATTTGACAGGTGCAAATGTCAAAATCCAAATTGAAAAAAAACAAACAACAATCACTTGAAATGTCAAATTAGTCTCTGGGATTATTAGCATAAGATGGAGTGACAGCTCACTTCAAACTCACTTCACCTAAAAGTTTTACAGAATAGGTAGGTCGGTTGAACTATAAACTTAATCAATATAAAAGTATTGTACTTAATTAAATGCACCATCTTGATATTCGAATGATAATCATTTAAAAGACCTTGTTTACAGGACCATCATTGTCGTGATATACGCAGCGAATGCAATATGGCGGTGTGACCTTGGCTGTTGAATAAAAATAACGATGTTTATGTCGAGTTGATTTTATATCAGAAGTGCGGGCGGACGCAGCTCCGTGTGTGTGCATTCGACCAAAATACTCGACACGCTTGCGCTCGCGAACCTCCATACAGAAGCCGACGTTCGCACGGACACAATAAAATCGCGGCGGAATTTTATCGCGCACTGCTTTTTCAACACTCGGTGTTAATCTGAGCGTTGAGAATCCAACGGCAACGCGCTGAGATGCACTCTCGTCCCTGCGCGTTGAAAAAACACATTGTTGGATTTTCAACTCTCGGCGCTAAGCTGAGCGTTGAAAATTTAGTGCACGAAAAAAAATCGCCGCGATTTTATTACTTCCGTGCGAACGTCGGCTAAGGCTCAGTGTTGGATTAGGTTAGGATCCAGTCTTAAAAGGCATGGGTATTGACGATAATTACAAAGACAATTTTAGTCTGTTTTAGTCTGCAGACTATTTATTACCCAAGTGCTTTTAGCACTAACAGTGTTGTCTAAGACTACAGAATAAATAAATAGCAGTATTATATCTCGGCAGTGACCTTGAAATAATTACCTACAGGTCGCTCAGTAGATAAACCTGCGTAGCCGCCGCGTACTCTGTTGCATACACTGAGATTTCGAAGCGCGTCGTTGCGGCCGTTTTATATGAAGATAGAATACTGTTACTTATATATACTGTGCCAAGACTGTTCTTTTAAGACGTTGTTTTGTTTATCAAGCCGACGTTAAATTAACATTTGTGTTTAACAAATATTGCCATCGCAAGGCTAACCGGTAGGGTGGGTACCTACACAAAGATATTCGGTGTTTTGTTTTTACATTCGTTGCGAAAAACTTGGGAGAGCCACTAGCCGCTTGATTAATGATAGTTATTCAATTGTTTATTGTGTTGTCACGATTAAGAGCATTCATTCTAAAAGTTGGCAACGTCGCAAATAACTGTAAAATATTTACCAATACCCTAATTGCGTAATACAACACAATCACAATCTGTTTCGATTTGAAACAGATTGCTAATCCATTGCTTTTTAAGTTAGAAAAAAAATCTGCTCAACAACGTAAATAACGCAATGAATGTTGTTGAACTGTCAAAATGAAACAAATTAGGCAAAATTGTTTACGAAAATAAGTTACGCAATTAGGGTACTGTTTTGATTAATATGGCAATATTGGTGTATGGAAATATGAAATATGGCTAACTAGTGATCTAAAACATTAATAATAAATTGCAAATAGAACACTGAATTTGATATTTTAATCGTTTTAGGTGTAAAAAGGGCATTTTCAAGTTTCCAATCTTTTTTTTTACATCTAATACTAAATATTTGGTGTTACAGTATTAATTATTGCATTTCATAATCAATATTTTAGTTCACTAGTTAGCGATATTCAATATATCCATCCATACAGTAAAATTGCCAAATTCATTAAAACAGTAAAATATTTGACAGCTATTTGCGACGTTGCCCACTTTCAGAATGCACGCTCTTAAGACGATAAAATTAACGAAAACCATTTTCATAACCTCACTCCTTTTTTAAATTTAATTGGAGTCAATTTATACCGGTGTTATTTTAAGGCACGGACACCAGTTTTATGGTACAGAAGCTGTTTGTTCGGTTTAGTGCTGAGATAAGTCGAATGTCTATTGTGATTTGAAAGTAGACACCTCAGCCTGAGTGGAAGCTGGCAGCGAACCGGTTCAAGACTTTCTCATTCATGCGGCCCACGTACAGCGAGTACCGACCGGCTTTACTAACACGAACCAAAATGTAATGAAACATTTTCTTGTACCTAGCCGCCTTATTATTAGATTAGAATCACGTAAGTACGAGCTAGCATTGTCTGCTGCAAATTGATGTGCCTCACCATGAAGTTTTTTATACGAGTATGAAGTAACACAATGATTTAACCTGCGAGGCTGCCAGTACTGGGCCATAAAAAGTGTAACAAAGAACTGGCTGAATACCATAAAAATAATTGGAATATTCATTTCTTGAATCACCGTCAGCAGCTAGCCACTTCTTTTTAAAATTTCGAAAACCGAAGTTCTTATTTTGAATTCCTCACAAATAAAATTCTCGCTCGAACTGCTTACAGTATACCTACAGCTATCTAATTGCGTACCTACCTAAACATTTTCGGTAAACGATAAGCCTAATCTATTTCATTTTGACAGTTCAACAACATTCATTGCGTTATTTATGTTGTTGAGCAAGATTTTCTTTCGGACTTACGAAGCAATGGATTTGCAATCTCTTTCAAAATGATTCAAATTGTGATTGATCGTGTATTACGCAATTAGGGTACAGTAATCGCGTTTAGGAAGAAGAGTGGGGCGCGTCTTCGTGGATGGCACTGTCTATATTAATTTATTTGGCGCTATAGTTCCTAATTTAAATAAAAACTACATTAAATAAATAGTACATTACATACCAAAGCATATTGGGCTTTAAATTGTGACATAAATTGAGCATTGTGCTCCATCTGATACAATCAAATGGTTTATATGGTAGAGCGCTGCTAGTTACATTATATGACCTCTGAATGTTGATATGCTAATTCTGTCCACCAACAATGGCGTAGCATTCTTAAATATGTCTGTGTTCTCACACCGTCCAAAATATTTACTAACTTTAATTTAAATGAAACCATGCGTGAACCAGCGAGTGAAAAGCAAAATTACGTAATTTTACGGAAAATGCTGGTAAAATACGGGTATTTTACGGTCATTAAAATTACTGACGACTTATGAAATTTTAATTTGTGCTGTCCTTTGCTACGCCTCTGCACATAGATGATATTATTATAATCCATGACATGGTGTGATTCATACCTTGACTTGAAAATTTAGTTTTAGGGATTTTTAGTACGCATGAGTTGCACGAGCCCAATTTTCTGTTTTTTTTTTAAGTTCCAATACTGCTTATATCTCTGGCAAATTTCATTCAAATCCATTTATCCGTTAATAGTTAAGTAGTGACATACACAAACATATTCACTTCCGTATTTGTAGTGTTTTAGAGGGTAATTTTTGGTAAAAAACGTACTAAAACAGAAAATTACCATATTTTACCGTAAAATACCGTAATTTACGTAAAATAACATTTTTTACCATATTATACCGGGGTAATTTTATCGTTTTACATCCCTACCAGCGATCCATTTAAAGTTAAACGCATTTATTTTAGTCACGGCCCAGATATTCTCGCCCTAAACCTCCCACAGACCTTGAGACGGAATAATCAACTAACAGTATGCCGAAGGAAACTGACGCATAAAAACAAAGACAATCCAAGGTGCCATTGAGCGTCATTCAAACATGCGTGAAGCGAACGTGTCTCGAAATTTCTTACGATGGCCGTCGATTACGTAATTATTGGTACCTTTAGAATGTTTAAACATGCAATGTGCAGGCAAATACAATACGTATATTGATTTATCGCCGGTTGCTTAGCAGACATGCTCTTATGCTCGGTTCCTATAAACAAAAACGAATCGTTTCGCTTACCAATGGTATTTTTTTTTAGTGCAAAGAAAAAAGAAAGAAAGGAAACTTGCTTATTCTGCACAAACAAAACGCACATTTTAAAAAACTGGACTTAAAAGCCGGGTCTCCTGCACGTGTTTTTTCGAAACATTACACAAAAAACCTTACACATAAACATTTGTTTCCATACAAAACGTCGTGTTTGCATAGAAAAATGTGTTTGGCCACGCCTCTTTGTTGCGATGTTTTTGTATAATACACACAAATCAAAGTATACAATAAAAAAAAAAGTTTGATAATGTTGTTCATAGCATAACACTGGTTCATTGGTTGATGTCAAGGCCACGGACCAAAGACAATATTGCGTAATTACTGCATTGCCAAACTGAGCATATAAATAAATAGATTAGATTCGTTAAGGCTCGTGCAGACCAACACGACACGCGACGCGACACAAAGACACCGCACGTCGCGACGAGCGGTGTCTGCGTGTCACGCCTGTTTGAAAGAGCCTTAAGAGGGCCCTTCCCGGTCCGTCTATCGTCAACGCGAGCATGGTCGAAAAGCTTGTTGTTTCATCCAGCGCAAGGGAGAATTGCTAACAAGCAAGTGAGAACGCGATAACATTGTGCGAAAAATAACTTGTTTCAGGAAATACCTGTTTTTGAATACGCCTTACAAGTTTGTGAAATAAATGTTTGTCATTTAGAATCTCCATTACATGTGCGAGGTTTCTATGAAGATGTTTTCTTTAATTTTACAACTTATGAGTACATTATGAACGGTCAAAATTCAGGTAAAATTTGTGCAAAAAACCAGATTTTTGGAGGCTTATATTGAATTTGTTTAGCAAATTTTTTATTTTTTGCTTTCATAGAAACCTAGATATAGTGTACAAGATACCTATTAGTTTAAAAGAATTAAAGAAAGATGTGTTACAACGCCATAATCACGTACGAGCGTTTGTATGAAAAGTATGACGGGTTGGCCGCTCTTAAGCAAATTTTACCTGTGATAGCTACTTCCTTATGGGAGGGTCTACTATGCAAAGCTATGAGGTATTTGCTTCATTATTGGTAAAGATACAAAAGTATTAATTGTTACCAATAACGGTTCGTAAATTATAGGAATCGCCGAATCGGCCAACAGTCAGTATTCAACGTCAAAGAAATATTTGAACGCATCTCTGGCACGTAGGTAGATGCCGCTTACACGGTTCCTGGGTAGGCTTTAACGATTCACTGAGTTGCAGACTTGCAGTAAGTGCTTGTTTACGCGCCGGTAACCAATAAGATGCTTGCGAAGTTACGACTATTCCACAGTATAAACAAGTAACAGTATTATGTCTTCATAGAAAATGGCCGAAACGACGCACTTCGAAATCTCAGTGTATATCAGTACGCAAGTCTCGACTCACGGACGCGGAAGATTTATCTACCGAGCGACCGTAGGTTAAGTCACTGCCGAGACCTCAGACCAAATAAAAACCAAGACAGCGCTGCAAACAATACAGTGAAGCATGCCAAAACTACTCTTTTGCTCTGTGCATACACGCTCACATGTACAACCATTTTACAATCAAACTTCACCTCGCTAAGTGCACACGTTTACGAAACCGACTTCACGTCATTGTTGACAGCGATATCAACAGTGACGTGAAGTCGGTTTCGTGTGTCTTGGTTTTTTATTTGGTCTGAGACCAAGACATAATACTGTTACTTTATTATACTGTGACTATTCTAATGGGCTTGGGTCGGCCGAACAGTCGACACGTCGGACAGACGCGGACGGACTGACAAATTGTCCGACCAAATCATGGTTGTATCTCGTAGTGGAACATGGATATTACAATGCTTTATGATTATATCAACAGGCCTCCGCCCCCGCACTACTAACGTAATACATCACTTACGTATCTCTACGTAACAACTACATTATTATTAATCTTGCGCATAGAACGTGGGAGTTATTGTCTATAAAAGCTGTCGCAGACTCGGCTCGCGCGACGCGACTCCGGTAGAACAGTTTCCATGAAGTTTTCATAGAAATTGTTCCAACAAAGTCGCGTCGCGCTGCCTTAAATTTTATACTGAAGATCACGTCTAAACGAGTAGTGTTAATGATTTGGAAAAAAATATGTTAAATTTAATCCTTTTCTTAATAGTTTTTATTACATAGTGAAATTAATTTGTAAAATTATGTCTAAAACCTGAGAATCATCACGCAAAATCTATCACGCGTATTTTTCTGAAACCACCATTTTAAAGATAATTTAAGTATTGATATTTTAGGATACGTGTTTTATTAAAATATCTTTTGTTTTATGTATAATTAATGCGTCTAATTTGGGACAGCTCTCCTTGTTGGGCGAGTCCTATTACTGGCTGGACGTACGACACGTTGCGTGAGCTCAGTACAGCAGTAGCGAAGGCTCACGTTATGGAGGAGGGAAGCCGGAGCGGCAAAAAAAAAAAAAAAAACAACCAATCCCGAACTCATAAAACAGCTACGAATATGTTTTAAAAACCCTGTATCTTTTATCTATATGTATAAAAGGAGAAACTGACTGACTGACTGTTGATATATCAACACACAGCCCAAACAGCTGGTCCTAGAGACATGAAACTTGGAGGGTGTGTTCTTTGTGAAGAGTAAGTATCCACTAAGAAAGGATTTTTGGGAATTCCACCCCTAAAGGGGAAAAATAGGGGATGGAAGTTTGTATGAAAGTCCGTCAGTTTTGAAGTTAGGATCTTCAAATTTTGATTTTAGACTGACGATTGAAAATTAATCAATACGTATCTCAACGTTTTTGATAATTCTACCCCCGATGGGTTAAAACGGGGGATAAAGTTGAAAATCCTTAATTTTCGAAGAAAAATCAATACTATCTAACGCAACGGTGTTGTTAGAATTTCAACCCTTAAGGGGGTGAAAAGGGGGATGAAATTTTGTTTTTAATTAAAGTTCTTTATTTTTTAATTTAAAATCACTAATATTTCGGCTTATGGTTGGAAACTAACACAACCTAAATATTTGTTTTTTTTTTTAATTTCTACCCACAAGGGTCTGAAAGGGGTATGACGTTTTGTATTGAAGTTGTTTCATTCGCAAAATATTGTATTCAAGTAAAAATAATATTTATAAGTACACGTGTACTGTTTCTAACTTTACAGTATTTTACATGGAGCGACTGCCTATCTGACCTCCACAACGCAGCAGTTATTAGGTAATACGATACCCCTTGGTAAAAATGGTTGTCAGACTTTCGGGCTTCTGACGACCCGTAACGACTGTCAAAGATCCACGAATGACAGCCGGCACCAACAGCTTAACATACTTTCCGAGGCACGGACGGGTCTCTGTATCTAAAGATGGTCACCCATCCATAGACCAACCGCGACAAGCGTAGCTTAACCTGATCAATCGACCAGTGCGGCTATATAAACAACTACAATCTATGAAAAGTAAACACGGGAACAATACATTTTATTAAATTTACGACTGCCAGTCACTCATTGATATTTATCGTAAAGGGAAACCTTAAAATGTTTGAACGAACCATCGCGGCGTTTGTAATTTATAGTCACATCTGGGCGAGCACGTATTTTCAAAACTTAACCTTGAAAAGCATGTTTCTTCACAAAGTAATTGTCAAACGACATTCTAAAACTATGAATGCCGCCATCCTAATAAGATCGTACTAATTATTTTCAAATCTACTCTAAATAAGTAATTTCAGCTTATTAAACTATCTACTTACCCCAATACCTAATTACAACGTACTATATTTTCACATCCAATAAACTCAAAACACTATGTTAATCACTGTCCTATGACTACAAACAAATATTAATACTACTAGTAATGATAAACTAATGAATTCAATAAATACTGTGCGAAAAAAAAGCAAATTAATATGGTTCTAATGCGATTACATCAAAAAGCAACCACACATTGTCATACGAATAATGAAATGTTTACGAACTCCGAACTCCTACCCAGTATTACGAAATTCAACGAAAACTACCGAATCAAATGCGTGTGCCAGAAAGAGGTGGTGCAATAGCAATAATTCCTTCTCGCTCCCGCGCGCACGTTTCTGCTACTCTGTGCCTACAATAACTCGCTACAGACCGGCTTACCCGGCTCATAGAAACCGCGGTATCACGTGACCGAAGTGACGTCATGATGACTTTATTTTTTGTAAGGAAATTGAATTTAGCATAAGCCGGACGCGCCTACGAGTTATTTTAGCGCAGTGCTTTGTTGTTGGGTTATTAAGACAATTTTTAATGTAGGTATGTAGGCGTTTTGTATTAGGTATTTTAATTTTATGGTGTATCAAATACTTATAGTTTGATTATTCAATGACGATAGAGTGGTTGTGTTCCGAATTTCCAAAGGGAAGCCGGTAGGAATCGGCTTATATGGACGTTTCGCCCCTGCAGTACAGGACACGCAAGCTAACCACTCAAGGTCACTGGCATATATCTGCGTCTTAATACGTTAAATCATTTACCAAAACACTTTAATATACTTAAAATAAATTAACAAAATAGGAACATTTTATTAACAAGTTCCACAACAATAACATTGTGCTAAAATGTAAATCGTTGTAAATAAAGTGACCGTAATCGCATTTTACAGCTGTGTACAGTAACATTATGTACGAGTTTTACGGCTGCTTCGAACAATTGTTGTTATGAATTCGCTTACCCAAGGTCAATGGCGATAACTAAAGCACAGGCCACACTAGAAACGAAGCTAAGTTCGTTTAGCTTCGCTCATGTGTAGTTTCGCGACGATTTTTTTTTTGTGCTCTGTATTTTCATCACTCTGCTTTGCACTGAGAGTTGAAAATCCAACAGTGTGGTTTTTCAACGCGCTGGGACGAGAGTGCGTCCCAGCGCGTTGGATTCTCAACGCTCGGCTTAACACCGAGAGTTGAAAATCCAGTGCGCGATAAAATCCCGCCGCGATTTTATTACATTCGTGCGAACGTCGGCTTACTGTGTCTTTTCATACTTATACTCCATCTGAAATAAGATTAGACATTTAAACAAACCTCTTTTACAGTCCGTTCAACCGATTTCGACTTCTATACCGTAGGCATAAGGGTGGCATTAAAAGCAAAAAAGTGGTTTCAATACCAACTGTCCGCTGCAGCTGCCATTTGTCATGCCACCAACGCAATAGAAGTCAAAATCGGTTGAACGGACTGTAAAAAAGGTTTGTTTAAATGTGCAATCTTATTTCAAATGGAGTATTTATGTATAGCTACATTAGCGAAGCTAAACGAACTTAGGTTCGTTCGCAGTGTGGCCAGTGCTTAACACATTTTTAGATTATTATTTCCGTAGTGTTTTTAAATTAAATAGACTGTATCAGTATTTAATCTGAACCTACATAACATCACGCCTGTAGCGAGGGGTTAGGCAGAGGTGTACCTAATAGTACACCCATATTTCGCCAGTTATGTTTAAGTCCCATGTAATAGGGGGCGAGCCTATTGCCATCAACCGGGCACAAATCCAGACTCCGAGCTGGTACTGAGAAATTCCAGATGGAAAAATTCAATAACACTTCGCCCGACCTGGAAATCGAAACCAGGATCTCATGCTCAACAGTAGCGCGTGCGACCACGACCAACGAGGCAGTCTAGGCCTGTCAAGTAAGGCTCAGGCGCTTTACTTTGTGTAAATAATTTCATCACCACTGCTGTCAAAACGGTGAAGGAAAACATCGTGAGGAAACCGGCATGTCCTAGAACCTCTACCAACACGCACAGTGCCCGCGTGGTAAGGGTTACCATTTCAAAATTTAAAAAGTCCTGACAAAAGGCCTGACATTTGCAAAAAAGTCCGGATATTTAACTTTTTAATCTTTTTTTTTTTAATAATTTATCTTTTCTTAAATCGAAAAGTCCGGACAAATGAGAAGGCCGGATATAGTCCGAGCGGGGGGCCAAAATGCCGGACGGATGGTAACCCTACGCGTGGTGGATTACAGTTACGGCCCACTCCTCGAAGAGAGGAGGCTTGTATCCCAGCAGTAGGAACATTATAGGCTGATTATTTGATTATGCATGCCATGCATCATGCCACGTATAAAGGCTCGAGCAGACCAGCGCGATATCGCGGGCGCAACAGGCAGTGCGACCTGTGTCGCGCCCGCGATATCGCACTGGTCTATACGAGCCTTAAAGGCACAAACTACTAACAGGCGCGACGCGACGCGAGTCATATACTTAGTGCTATTCACTTTTCTAAACAAATATTATTCCCAGACTTTAACGAGCATAACGATTCAATTTAAATTGAAGCTCGCTTTGTAACCTGAGCCTAAGCGAAGCCACACCTACTTCGTATTGACGCGTCTCGTTTTTTTTTCACCATTAGGTGTGAATTTTAGCGGTCATAATGATGCATCATCGTCGAAACGTGCGATGTAAACAACGCAGACCTTGGCCTCGGCCGAACAATGGGACCCGACGGCCCCACTAAATTCGATTACCTAACAGTCTCGACTATTTCACTCACGATTTTTGCCATAAAAGCGAACTACGCAGCGCCTTTGCCGCCATAATTATTTTTTATTTTGTAAAGTAGATTTATTATTGCTAAAAAACCGGCCAAGTGCGAGTTGGACTCGCAGACGAACCCCTTGTGTTGTGACTTGACCGAATAAAAAAATCTGGCGCTCCGGGAGTGCCGACAGAAGTGAAAACTTGAACAAGATCGACTTGGTGGAAGAAAAGTATTTTATAGAACATTGGTCCGTAACTTAATACAAATAAAGAGCACAATCGCGTTTACCAAAATGAGGTGTCGGTAACGGTGTCGCGAGTTCAATTGTTTTTCCCATCTCAAAAATGCCCAACGCACCAAAAGAAGTTTTTACTTCAATAAACGCCGAAAAACACGTTTCTTGTATGGGTCCCCGCTTCAATTATAACTTTATTTTAATTTTAATTATTTGTTGTTATAGCGGCAATAAAAATTCACAATCTGTGAAAATTTCAACTGTCACCTATTACAGTTCATGAGATACAACCCGCTGACAGACAGACCGACGGACGGACAGCGGAGGGTTAGTAATAGGTTCCGTTTGGTACCTACCCTTCGGGTATGGAACCCTAAAAATGCAAAATATGAGCACGATTTGATGCAATAAAAATCAAGGCCGCTGGAACAAGTGATGAGAAATGTATGATAATGATTATGGCGTGTTGTTAAGGCTGATCGAAGTATTGTTTGTTTTGTAGGTTATCATAAAGCATGAGAAAAATATTCTAGTAGATTTAGGTATCGACATTATAAATTACTAGCTTCTGCCCGCGACTTCGTCCGCGTGAAATTTTATTCGCCGGCGATGCGATACGACAGGGTCGGGGGACCGACCCACCCTGTCGCATCGCATCGCCCGCCCATACTATTATTTCGTTTTCGCTTAGCACTATTTCTGAATGTTTTTGATCGGCTTATAAGGGTCGTAGTGTAATGTTATTAATAGCCTATAGCCTTCTTCAAGAATTGGGCTATCAATTGTTAAATGATTTTTTTATCCGACTAACTGTTCTAGAGATTAGCGTGTTCACTTCAAACAAACAAATTCTTCAGTTTTATTATTAGTATAGATTATAATTCCAGGAAAAACTGTTTACGAACAAAGAATACTGTTTCCTAATACTACTTATGAGATTCCCATTAAATTATAAATATCTCCTAACAAAGGTGAACATTCCGTGGGCGAAGAATTTGAAAAAATAATGGGCCCTAATTGACAAACGAATAGAATGTTGATCGGTCAGTAGCTGGAATTGGGTTTTATTTTACAACTAGCTTCTGGCCGCGACTTGGCCGCGTGAAATTTCTTGTTTTAATATAAAATATAGCATCGCATCGCCCGCCCATGCTATTACTACGTTTTCGCTTAGTATTATTTCTTCATTCTTGCTCGACTTATAAAGGCCGTAGCGTGATGTTAAATAATTTTTCAAATACGACTGGTAGTTCCTGAGATTAGCGCGTTCAAACAAACAAACAAACTTTTCAGCTTTATTATAATTATTTATAAATTTCGAATGTCGAACGTTTTTGAACGTTAAAGAGTTAAATTGAAAAATTGGATGAGAGATATGCTGGGCCAAACAAACGGGCAATAAAAATAATTAGGCTATTAGTTCAATTGCACGCGGGGGCGTGGCGATCGATCTACAGCTATCTTCATTATGTGTAGGGCTGTCTAATATTTTTAACAATTATTTTCACAACAAATTATGTAATTATTATTAAATTATACAATAATTGGGTTGGAGGAGCTCGTGGCTAAGTACTAACAGCCGCACGGGTCGATTCATCAGGTTAAGCTACGCTTGCCAGGGCTGGTCTGCGGATGGGTGACCATCTTTACATACCGAGACTCTTCCGTGCCTCGGAAAGTACGTTAAGCCGTTGGTCCCGGCTTTCATTCGTGGATCTTTGACAGCCGTTACGGGTCGTCAAAAGCCCGAAAATCTGACAACCATTTTTACCAAGGGATATCGTATTACCCAGTAGCTGGGTTGTGGAGGTCAAATAGGCAGTCGCTCCGTGTAAAATGCTGGTATTCAGCTGAATCCGGTTAGACTGGAAGCCGACCCCAATATCGTTGAGGAAAGGCTAGGCAGGTTGATTGAATAATTCGGTTGGATAGTTTAATTACATAATAATTATACACAAAGATTGTTTTATTATACAATTTATAAAGCCTCGTGCAGACTAGCGTGACGCGACACCGGTAATTGTTCTACCATGAAGTTTTCTTAGAAATTGTTTTGTTAGTCTCGTCGCGCTGTCGCGTCGCTCTAGTCTGCACGAGGCTTAACTGTGCAGTAAACGCGATCAAAATCTACATAATTGATTTTGTAATGAGATTTTGGCAACTTTGTTTCACTAAACGCTATGTTGTTTGTCGAGTCATTTGTTTAATACGGTCAAACAATAAATGCTTATAAAATATATCAGCACACACCTCGCCAGTAGACATGGGCGTTTTTTGGATTTTTATGCAAACGGTTAAATTTCCGATTTCTGATTTTGAAATCATTTTCAAAATCCGTTTTTTTTTAATCGGTTTCAGGACAGGCTCCGACTCGCAGTTTCTACCATCTCTACTTCTCTTGTAATATTATTCGGTTGTAAGTGCATCGATCAAAACTATCCAGACATAAACAAATACTTGCTTACGCAAATCTACTATAGCCGTGGTTTTGTGAAATCGGTTTGTCTAGTTCGGATTATCGATACGATTCGATTTCTGACTGAAATCGGATTTTAGATTTGTTTTGATTATCTGACGCATGTCTACTTGCCAGGTATCTCACAATTCTCAAATCGTTTCAAATTCTTTTTTTTTTAAACAAAGAACAAATGTGAAATAATTTCCAGAGAAATGGCGATCAACAGCCCTGTTACACATATGTAAAAAAGTTATCTGACTCACTCAATCGGGCATAACGATGAACAACAATGTTTTATTTTAGACCTGTTTGATTCACCTAAACAAATAAATAAAATTGAAGGGTCTGATTGTAATGTCAAAATAACAGCTTTTTACTAAATGCATATGAAAGTATACGTACAGTTAAATGAGCAAAACCTGAAAATAGTTTGATCAGAATAGCGAGCAGAATCAATTGAACCACTTTTTAATATAGGTCACATTTTTCAAAAAATCTTCATTAAAAACGTTGCCGTGTCTATTTATTAATAGGCCAAAATAGGTAAACGAACACAAATTGTTGTCAACCAATTTAAATTTTCTCATACGCCGGATAATAACAGCTTTTATTTCAATGCAAATACGAATCTTACGAACTAAAACAGCACATAAAACCTTTACAATTTTTTTTAATTTGTTTTCTCTCTGAAATAGGTCAATTGAATTAAAAATCAGTTCGGGTGTCTAAGGTTTTGTACACGTTGGTAAGCATACATGTGTGTATATTTTAATTTTGATATTGATAATGATTTTATTATTTTTATGTTAATATTGTTATTTTTTTATCGCGTTTTTAATTGATCATGTGGTCTGCAATAAAGATTTTTAATTATTTATTTATATACGGTACACAAAAAAAAAGAATAAAAAAAATCTGTCAGCCTGTTTGTTCCGGCTAATCTCCGAAAAGGCTGGACCGATTTAAACTGGAGTTTCAATGGCAGATAACTGATGTTATAAGGAGTAACTTGGGCTACTTTTAGTTTAGAAAATTATTAGAGTCTACACGGGCGAAACCGTGGGCAGCAGCGTAGTAAATAAAAATAAATACGATAAAGCATGGAACGGAATTTATGTTTCATTGTTTACTTATTTTTGTCCGCAATGTTATCTACACTTCCATTTATAGATGTTTACGTTTCAAAGAAGGATAACCTCACGCAAAGTTAATTAGAAAACTGTTTTGAGGATGTAATATTTTATAAGTTAATTAAGTCTATAATTAGTATTTTTCTTTTTAAAGTGTATGTTAATTTGCATTAATATTCTGAAAAAGTCACGCATACAATCAAAATGGAACTTTAGTATAATGATTTATTGGATCTTTTTCCAGTACGTGATTGTAACATTTTCGGTTGATTATTTTTTTATTCGAAAATAATGTTTTTTGTAAAGATTATTTTATTAAAATGAAGATGACTCGGCTTTTATGTCTAAAATAAGTATTCACACGATATTTTTTCTCCAGATCAATTATTACTTTAGTTATAAACGAAATGAGAATTGAGACTTACGACATTTAGTTCCGTGCTCGAACACGATCAAACAGCGCACGCGACATTCAACTTTATTACTGATGTGTTAGCGTTTAGTTCATAGTGTAGTGGCGGGGTACATGGGGCGGAGCTTGCGTGGAAATTGTGTTTAGAGTGCCTGGTCATAATAATTATCCTATTCTGTCTTATTGCTGAGCAAAGGCCCTCCGCCAAATCCTTCCAAGCAACCTTTTTCAGAGCCACGTGGCCTGTCTAAATGTTATTTATGTCTATGAATTGAAATGTGCTAATTAAAACTTTGGTGATAAGAAATCATAAAAAAAAAAATCGGCCGTGTGCGAGACTCGCACACGAAGGGTTCCGTACCACCGCCAATATTTAGCTTTTTTCGGATTTTTTTTGCTAAATATTTAATTTTTAACTTTAATTTTATTTTTCGTTGTTATAGCGGCAATAAAAATAGGTACCATCGGGGTAACGCATATCTAATCAATTTGAAAACAAAATCCCGTGCACACGAACCTTTTTTTTCGTAGGTAAGCGATACTATAGCGGCCGAGCGCTGCAAGTAAGAATAGTCCTTACAGTGTACAGATATGCGTTTCTTCGATAGTACACACAATCTGTGAAAATTCCAACTGTCTAACTATTACGGTTCATGAGATACAGCCCGCTGACAGACGGACAGCGGAGGTTTGAAACGGATCATAATTTGAATAATAAACGTAATTTTAATGCATTTGATGACGTACAAATTACAGTGAGTAGATTACACAACCAATTAACATTTAATCACCATGTCGTATCAGACTAGTTTTTAACTAATAACTACTTTAGATTCACAATGTTTAATATTAGTTTTTATAATGACAAAACCGGTTTATGGTGATTAATCGTTATATTGTTTTATAATACTGCGTATGACACGATTATAGGAAAACCTGTAGTGTTTTACCACAGATACAGAATAGTACAGAAGGCGCACTCCTCACACATTTTAGGTATGAAGCTTATATAAGTAGCGGCGGCGGCGGCGCCCGCCGGCGGGCTCGTCTTGTCGGGCCAATCAGTGAGCGTAACGTAGTCCGAAGAAATAAGAGTTACGCGATAGAAAGAGAGGCTTCTGTACTATTATGTGGTTTTACTAGCGACCAGCCCCTGTTTCGCACGGTTTTTACAACTTGACAGAGCTACGAGATTTATTTATTAAATATATTATGTAAGTTTGAACACTTGAAAATTCCGGAATAAATTTTCTGAATGATGGTGAAAACCGTTTCAAAATCCGTTGTGCTGTTTGGAAGAACAATGCGATCACACGCACAGATACGAAAACAATTTAATTTTATAATATGTATAGGTTTTGAATCAGCTCACTGTCAAAATAATACACCTTCCAGAATAAAGAATACATAGAAGACAGCGTATGACATGATTACAGGAAAATCCGTAGTGTTTTATAAAACAGAAATAGACCTTAACGTTTTCTTAACAAAGCTTATTTTTAACCTGGTCGAGCCCCCAACGCGGCTATAAATATTTTGCAACAGTTTAATGATATTATTTTAGAGCAATTTTATTATTGTTGCCCAACCTTAATTCTGGTAAAATTATGTACTTACCTATGACTAAAATTTATGTTCAGCAGATTTATCAATGTCACTATGCTTTTACGAACTGTCGTGTCCCTATTAATTGATTATTATATTTTACTTACGAGTATGTGTATTATTTTGACAGTGAGCAGATTACGTATACGATGAATGAGAAATTGCAAAATCTATTTATATCTAAACAAAAAAATAAAATTAGAATGTTTGTTTGTAATGTCAAAATAACAGTTTTTGACTAAATGCATACGGTACCTTCAACAAATTTTTTTTTCCGGCTAATCTCCGAAACGGCTGGACCGATTTTAACGGGACTTTTACTGGCAGATAGCTGATGTTATAAGGAGTAACTTAATTACTTAATTTTAGAAAACAAAAAGTAAAAGAGACCACGCGGGCGAAGCACGCAGCAGCTACTTATTATAAAATAAAAATTGCTTTTAAATTTTTCATGTCTGTACGTGTGACCGCGCTATTCTGCTAAACTGCGCAACGGATTTTGATGCGGTTTTCAACATCATTTTTGAGAATTTATTCAGGAAGGTTTATGTGTTACTGTGTTGTGTGTATATGTTAAAGAATAATACATATTATTATACATATTGTTGTATTGTATGTTGAGGTTGTGGTTTATTGTATTGTGTGTAACGTAAATATTATAAAGAAATCTCGTAAAAACCTATGCGAACCAGGGGCGGGTCGATTATATAATCACAATAAAAATATTGCTATAAACTTAATCGTATACCTACAGATACTTTGCCAATATTTAAATAAATCGCAGCTATTCTCAGCTAACAAAGGAATATAATTAACTTTTTGCACAAAAACACAGTTTTTATATTCAGAAGTTGTGTTTAAGTACAACCATTTTGTTGGATGTCAAAAAAAATTACAAGTTAAACAATACATGAACATTTATTTGAATTATTCGAAATCGTCAAGAATCGAGAAATCATTAAGGATTCGAGACAGGTAGGTAGAGTCTTTAACTCTTTATAGGTACTTTACTAGCTTCTGAACACATACATAGAACATACTTTTCTTTCATACACAAACACGAACGGGAACTCACGCACACGTACACAACTCCCTCTTACATTTCTGATGTTTTTTTTTTCATAGTTTTCATTTCTGTTTTTTTATTTTATTTTTTGCCTCTTTAAAATTGTATTTTGTAGCACGTATGTTTGTCTATTCCTATGTTGACATTAGTATCTAAGCCAAATATAAAAAGGGAGAGGGCGCTGACTCCTGATATACAGGTACACCTAGTTCTGGAGTCAGAGGCTTCAAACAAATTTCTGTAACCTCATCATCATCTTCCTGCTCTCGTCCCATGTTACTTGTGGTCGGCGCACACGTTTTCTTTCTCCACTCTCCCCTGTCAACCGTCACGCTATCATTCACTCCCTTCTCTTTCATATCATTCCTCACACAATCCTTCCATCTTTTCTTTGGTCTTCCTCTCCCGCTCCATCCATCAACATTTATATTCATCACTCTTTTAGTCACATGCGTTTCTTCTCTCCTCATCATTTGCCCATACCAGGCCAAACGATTTCCTTTCACCTTTCTGTCACTGGCGCCACTTTTAAACTTCCTCTTATATACTCATTTCTTAAATCAATAAAGAATTATCTTAGCTTCCGCCCGCGACTTCATCGGCGCGAAATTTATTGTTCCCCCAACCCATTGCATCGCATCGCATCGCCCGTCCGTGCGATTACTTCGTTTTCGCTTAGCGTTTTTTCAGACTTTTTTTCTTTTTGCTCGGCATGGCAAGGGATTTTTATGCAACGAATAGAAATATAATTTAATAGCATAGCAGTAAAATTTTAATTCCACTGGGCGCCGGCCCTAAGGGTCGTAGCATAAAATTAAATGTCAATAGCCTATTAACCTTCCTTAAGAATTAGGCTATCAAAGCCAAGTAGATTTTTCAAATCCAACTGGTACTTCTAGAGTTTAGCGCGTTCAAACAAAATCATCAGCTTAAAGTCTCGTGCAGAATGGCGCGGCGGCGCGACGCGACACCGGTAATTTTTATACCGTGAAGTTTTCTTAGAATTTGTTTTGTTAGCCGACGTTCACACGGACGTAATAAAATCGCGGCGGTATTTTATCGCGCACTGGATTTTCAACTCTCGGTGTTAAGCAGAGAGTTGAAAACCCAGTGCACGAAAAGAGAACGAGTGCCAATATATCTATGAAAACATCATGTACGTAAGAAAGAATTTACATCTTTTTAGCAAAAGAGGTGATAGACATAATTATAGTACAAGAAATAGGGACCTATTAGTTCAACCAGGTTTCAGACTGGCTAAAGTAGATTCATCTTTCATGGGATACTGTTTAAAATGTTACAATAAAATTCCTCCCCACATACTTCAACTGAATGAGACGAAATTCAAATCTTGTATAAAACGCACACTATGCAGGCAGGCATATTATACGTTGGGGATTACATTGCCGATAAAAATGCTTGGCTCAATGCTGGTCCTGCTCCACAACTAATTGATTAACATTTGCAAATACTGTTGGAGCTGCTGAAGATTGTAAGACTATCTTTTCATTGTATAAACTCAATCTCCATTGTATTATATAATTGCATAGCACAGGTGTGAGCACTATGTACTAAAGAGTTACCATTTACCGGGTAATATGTCTTGCATTGACTTGAATGTGCCCTGGCGGCTGTGAGTATGTCATGCTCACTCAAATGTTTCGCTGATGGTGGCGCGTGTGTTGGATCATTTAGCTCCCTTCAAAATGGTTGAGCTGAATGGTGCTAATCCATGCGTCATGTTCGTGAACGGGCGCCGTCAGTTGGGACTGGTCATCTCTTAGCTGCCAGGGCTTATTTTTATTTTATTTTTTTGAATTGTTCTTTGTTTTATCTTTTTATTACGGACGCTTCTAACGTGCACGTCTTTCTACATTGTACTCACATGTATAATTTCAACATGAATGATGTAACCAATATTTTGTAACAATTTTTTATTTAAAAGAGTGTCCGTGGAGTTTCTTGCCCGTTCTTCTCCATAGGTACCTACTACGCTTTGGAATGGGCAACTAGCTTCATACCTATTTCTGACTGACCGATTCTTTGACAATTCAAAAGTGCCTGTAAATGGTTTAATTGAAATAAATGCTTTGAGTTTGAGTTTGAAAAAAAAAATCGCCCTTATGCATCATCATTGAAATTTCAATTTGACTGTCATACATATAAGTTTTATTTCTATTCGTTGCATAAAAATCCCTTGCCATGCCGTGTCGCCACTGGGCGCCGGCCCTTAAGAGCCGAGCAAAAAGAAAAAAAGTCAGAAAAAACGCTAAGCGAAAATGAAGTAATGGCACGGGCAGGCGATGCGATGCGATGCAATGGGTTGGGGGAACAAGAAATTTCGCGCCGATGAAGTCGGTTAAGAGTCGCGTAGCGCGGTCGCGTCGCATCAGTCTGCACGAGGCTTTATTATATTAGTATATAAGTAGTAATATAGGCTACTTCGATTTAAATGTCATATTAATAAGAATGTGGAATGTTCTCGACAGCAACCGAGTTTATACCTACTCGTTAAATGGGTACCTCGTTAGTGGATCCTAAAATGCCAAAGGTTCGACGATAGTGCCAATATTATCAGATAAAAGTAATACATACAAATAAATAAAAATGAAGCGTCTGTTTGTAATGTCAAAATAACAACTTTTTACTAAATGCATATAATAACAAAAAAACAATTTATAATTTTTTTGAGTCTGTTTGTTCCGGCTAATTTCCGAAACGGCTGGACCGATTTTGGCGGGACTTTATTTTTAAGCTCATTTTATAAGGAAAATCATTTTAGAAAAATAATTAGGGGCCACGCAGGTGAAGCCGCGGCAGCAGCCGGTTTGTGTGTAAAACTGCAAAGGTATGGTAAGGTTGTTGTGAAGGTAAGATGGAACAAGTAAAGTAAGTTATTTTTAGGCTTCGATATTTCCGCGAATCTTTTATAAAATTCTTGTAAGTTGTTACCAATCACACCTCTCTCTGATACAACTTTATTTTTAAATAAGTTTCTGTCCGGTACTTTGTTTATTTTTAAATCCAAAGTAAATATAGATATTTCTATTAAGTTTTTACAAGATTTTTTTTTTTGCTTCTATTTTTCCGCAAATCTTTTGTAAAATTCTTGTAACTTGTTACCAATCACACCTCTCTGTGGTACAACTTTATTTTTAAATAAGTTTCTGTCCGGTACTTTGTTTATTTTTAAATCCAAAGTAAATATAGATATTTCTATAAGGTTTTCACAATTAAGATAATTTTTTCTTGGCTTCGATATTTCCGCGAATCTTTTATTAAATTCTTGTAAATTGTAAGCAATCACACCTCTCTGTGATACAACTTTATTTTTAAATAAGTTTCTGTCCGGTAATTTGTTTATTTTTAAATCCAAAGTATATATAGATATTTCTATAAAGTTTTTACAAGATATATTTTTTTGGCTTCTATATTTCCACGAATCTTTTATTAAATTCTTGTAAATTGTAAGCCATGACACGATTCTGTGAGGCAACATTATTTATAAATAAGCTTCTGTCTTGTAATTTATTAATTTTTAAATCCAAAGTAAATATGTACCATTTTATAAGGTTTTCCTTAAAATACTCCACAAAAGGTGCATGTCTGCAGTGTGGTGCATGCTTATTAAATAAGTGAACGCCCAAGTCAATGTACTATCGAAGAAACGCATATCTGTACACTGTAAGGACTATTCTTGCTTGCAGCGCTCGGCCGCTATAGTATCGCTTACCTACGGAAAAAAGGGTCGTGTGCACGGGATTTTGTTTTCAAATTGCTTAAATATGCGTTACCCCGATGGTACATAAGCACCTACATTTTATAAATAGATTTAAATTCGTATCTCTGATTACATTAAAATGTAAACAAACATGCACCTAAGTTATTCTATTAGCGAGCAAGACACAAATCAACAATAATAATTTTCATATTACGAGTGCGCAAACGTAAACGTTTAAATCACAAAACCTGTTACAGTGTGGGAAACGTTACGTAATTATCGCGACACAGCACAAATGTAACAGTGGGTTCATTACATTTCTTTCTCACAATCACGGTCATTGTGATAGTTTATTTCTGACGTTGCACAGACGAATTTAACCCTAATAAAACTTTTTGAAGTGAACATTTCCTTAGATGCGTTGAGCGATTTTTGGTAGGGGAAAATCTGGGTTCGCGTCACCTACATGCTAATGTTGTCAGTAGATGTGTAGCTATGAGCATGGCCCATGACGTGTTGTGCTTGGCCACCAGTGAAAGCATATTTTAATTAATAATTACTAATTTTCAAATTTTGGAATTTTAAATTTAGTTCTTACATTAAAAAAAAAAACACTGTTATTTCATAATTTTAAGTTTTCATTCCCGTCGGCAGTTCCCATGACCACAGTATAATAAAGTAACAGTATTATGTGTCGGCAGTGACCTTGAAATAATTATCTACGGCCGGTAGACTGTTACTTGTATACACTGTGTCATGACTGCCTATGTTTTTTTTGCTCTTTACTCCAAACTAAAATGATAGCTTATTAAGGCAAGTCATTTAAAGTTTTGTGTATTCTTTATTAAAGTTTATGTTACTTAAATTAGTGCTTTTGTTAGTCAATGGTGTGTAAAGTCTCGAATCAGATTCAGGTAAACGAAGTTGGAGCTAAGCATCATTAGATCCGAAGCATCTGCATCGTAGCGAAACTACGAAGGAATCTACTAAGTTATATCCATCAAGTCCGATTAGTATTCAGAATACTCAGTCGAATGTGAAAATGATAAATTGAAAGCAATTGTTATTCACAGTTGGGAATTTCGCTTTAAATTTTCATGTGAATGCAACGGACGATACACAAAAATCACCACCCTAATTGCGTAACAAACGATCAATCATAATATGAATCACTTTGAAGGATATTGCTAATCCATTGCGTCATATGTTCAAAAAAAATTGTCTGCTCAACAAAGTAAATAACGCAATGAATTTAGTTGAACTGCCAAAATGAAACAGATTGTTATTGATCGTGTGTTAGGTACGCAATTAAGGTTCTGGTTACAGATGGGAGTTTTTGTGATCATCATTCTTTTAACTTAATTACAAAGGAAAAAAAAGAAAATTCCTGACGGAAGACTGAAACTAATAACATAAAATCACGGCTGTAAATTAATTCTAAAATAAAGATTTGCAGTATGGACTTTTAATTCATACTTCCAAAATATAACTGTTTCAAGTATGATGAGTTTTACCAAGACGTGCGATGAGGGTTAAATGACTTAATTTTATGACAAACAAAAAATGATCCGTTTTTGCGTCGTTGAGTTGGTATGTCCATTACACATTGTTTCTTGCCCAGACTAATTTATCCTTGTATAATTTGTAAATGATGAAAAAACCAGCAGATAAGTATCTTTATTATGATTATTTAAATTTAAACAAAATCTAGATGAACTTTTGTTTGAATGTCTTGAGATATCAGACTGGCTGGAAGATCCGACAGAAAATAGAGCAAATAATATGTAAATTTGATGGTCACGAACCGTTTATAGATGTCAAAGATTCAACTAGATAGCGCAGATTTAAAGTATGGCCGTGGAAAATAAGGAGATCGGATTTATTTTTAAAATAACGAGCTGAACTGCATCTTTTGAATTTATTTTTATTCTTTTCCTGTTCAATACCAGCACTGAATGTTTGCATTATGACATGGTCAAATATTTTAACATGACAGCTGTCAAAATCGTAATCAACAACTTGCAACTCACGAGTTAGGATTATATGTCGATTTACTTGAAAAAATACTTCAGTTCACATTACACATCGTCAGCGGCAACCACATAATATATTTCTGCACCTACATAATCATGTTTATGGCAGGAAATAAGAGTGTACTGTTACTACAATGTATCGACAATTGTTATATGAACAAATGCTTTATGTGTAACACATTGACCTTCCTAACCATGCATTTGTTGGGTATGGTTAGTGTTGACACACATAAAATACTATTTTATTGCATTTCAAACGTGCTGTAAACTGCGCTGTGGTTTATTCAAAGTATTGGCATATGCACGTTCTTAAGTGTCTGAAGGAATTTTATACATTTTATGATAATTATAGTACCCTTGGCAACTGCACACTGCAACTAGCGGTTCGCGTGGATATGTATTCAAAAATATTCTTGAAAACGCCACATAGCATCGTTATAATTATAAAGTGACCAATCCCTTCATGAAAATTTAAATCCGTGGTAGGGTATTAAAATGTCTGGACTTTATTTTTATCTAGAATAATTTAGTGATTTTGCATCAACACGATACTCTGGCAACAATTTATGCACACAAACTTGGCAACACGCAGCGCATTTTTGAACAGATATCAAATGAATTGAATACAATGATAATAATATTAAAATGTCTGGTGAAACAAATACCCAGACTATTCGATTGCACTTAATGCAAACAGTCGACATAGCTGTTAATAATAGCTGTGTAATACTTGATACGATATCAAGTTAACGAGTCGACGCAACTATAAATCTGCTGTGGACGTCATTCTCGTGGTGCAGCGAGCAATTTGCAGCGAATATATTGCAAACAATCATGGCACGACCAACTGACTAGGCAATGAGACAGGGGACAAACTTAGAATTTATTGCGCGTTGCGTTTGTCATTCAGTATTACATGTGTGTGTCACGCCCCCCATTCTCTTACTGAAAAGTCTGTACTGTGGCATTATTTTTGCAAATTATTTTTATTTTTTATAGATATGCTACTTTTCATTTATTGTTGCTTCTTTAAGTGTACTTACTTGAAGAGAAATAATGGTGGGTTGATATTATTTAATTCAAACACATCATTTTATTCATAAATTAATAATAGCCGTGTCCAACAAGTTTGAACAGTTTATGTTCATGATACCAGTTCAAAATAGAGAGAAATATAATATATTCATTATAATTATTATTTATGATTTCATATGTAAATTATAAGATAACACAATGTAAGTACAAAGGAAACTTATTATTTATGTGGACAAGTTTTTTGATAGAGCGATATCCATCAGATATACCGTTACGTAATTAAGTTTTACAAGACATTGCTGTAATTAATTTTATCTGTGATCGTAATTATGGTATAACAAAGCTACTTTCAGAGTCAAACGTCAGACAGGGATCGCAAAGGTGAATGAAATATTACTATAATCTCTCTAGGGGAAAATTAAACAAAATGAAAAACAAGATTCTGTTTACCTGGGAAGAAAACAAATTAAATTGCAGATTCAATTTTATTTCAAAACTTGAACATTTAAATTAAAAACATCCGTAAATTACTCTTTTTAATTAAATATTTAAAACAACATCATAAACAAATACTTAACATTTAATTAAAATCAATTCCAGATTAGAACATAAAAAAAAACTATCTAACTGGTTTGTAAACAAATAGAATGGAACTGATTTGTGTTCTAAATTCAGTAGTAAGCTGTATTTCCGTATTATTAAAAAGAAAATGATCAATTAATGCTCTTTATAAAATTAAATTTGCATTTTAATGAGGTTGAATTGTGTTACTTTTGGAACGTTTTTGTTTGCCAGCTCATCTAGTAATTGAATGAAGGAAATAAGATTATTTAACTTAATAAAGAAAAAAATCGGGAGGTGTCGTGGGTTACCAGGCCCAAAAATAGAAAAGCCGGACACAGATTCGTGTTAAGCCGGACATTTTGCCCTGAAAGACTGACACACTCGTTTATAAAAATTAAAATAAATGATATTTTTTATCTTATTTATGAATTTATTACTGTTATTCATTTGGGACTTACCTACTCTACTCTTAATTATATGTTATTATATTATTAATCACATTTCTTTTTATCATCGTGAGTCGTGCATGTCCGCGTGAGTCGCTGTCGCGCTTTCGTGCGGCATCTTTTGGTGGGGGCGGGGTTGACCAAAAGCCTAACAAAAGCCGGACAGGCCGGCTTGTATATATTTAGCCGGACACGATTGTAAAAAGACTCCTGGCTGGAGGTTCTAAGGCACCCACTGGAAAATCCGGTTAAGCAGCCAAGACCTTAGTGGTCAAAACTGCGAGAGGCCAAAGTTAAAAAAAAAAAAATGTAAAAAGCCGGACACCTGGCAACCCTAGTCGTGTGAAAGAAGTTCCTATTGCTGTACATTTAATATAATAAAAACTTCTGAGACTTGAAACTTACTTTTTCGGCTTTTTCGTTACGTCACGATATCTACCAGTCAACTCCTACCGCAAGCCGCGCTAAAGAACTTCGTTCCAAAAAATACCTGAGATCAGGAATTCTACCAATTCTATTTTCCGTATCGATCTTCTATTTACATACGTCTATTGCTTATTGTCATCAAGCTCTTTTTTTTAATGGCGCCAAAAAAAATTGGCAACCATTTTGAATTCCAAAAACGTTCCAATTTTAAAATAAGCCTAGCCCCCGCTTATTGTTATATTTGTAAAGCCCGAGGCACACAAGATAGGCAACTGCAACAGTAGATTTGACCTTTGCGAAGGGACAATGAACGCGATAGGTGTTCAAGCGCATTGAACTACTGAACTTTGTTTACTGCCGCCGATTGCTTCATCCAACTCACGCTCCCTTCTTTAATGACATTCTCTCGTATAACTTTACCTGTATAGTTTCATAAATTGATAAATTTCCAATATTTAAATGAGCACGTAATTAACTTGGGTACCTACCTTAATCATCGCATATAAATCGCCTTTCAATGAGTTCCCTTAACCGCAATTCATCGGAAAATATGAAATTCGATTTTCAAAAGCAATTTTACGGACTTGTTTCAAGTTCATTTGAATGAAAATGCATTTTCTGAGAAAACAATACGTATTTATATAGTTAATGGTGGTGTGTGTTTAGCCAAACTAAAAGGCGGAAACTGCTCACAATGCGTGTGCCGTGTTGCAAAGTCAAGGAACAATTTTATTGGATGCAGGGTCTCCGAAGCGGGAATGCCACGAAAGTGATTGCCTTCCTTTCCAGTCAGTCGGCACGGCAACGTCGCGCGGTCCTCTTATATTTAGACCCGGGAACATAAAGCTTCGTTTACAAATTTAATTGCATCGACGATCGCCCGCCTGGAGACGCAAATAGCCACAACTCGTCCCTGAACCTACCCGAACTTTCTCCCGCTCGCTACAACAGAACGCTGTGAAAATATTTGTTAGTTTGTTTTTAAACGCTCAGACTTGCAGCGTACAACTATCCCACTGAGCGCATCGATGCACTACAAGAAAGGGACAACCCACTTTCGTCTCGTTCCTACGCGAAGCTACATTCTGTTCTTTCATTATTTTTATTGCACTTACAATCCGAATCGGTAAGAAACGTTTCAAAGCAAAACTATCGCTTACATTATGGTCTGGCAAGAGCAGAACTTCCAAGAATCATTTTGAGAATTTAATGGATTAATTATGCATAGTTCGCTCTGAATTGTCTCGAGTCCGCTCGACTGCGTAATGAACTTAACTGCAGTACTGACCATGTACGTGCAGCGTCGATAAAATACCACATTTCATAAACATTTTCCAATGAAATCGAAGCAGAAACCAGTCTTAGAGTACAAATTGGTAATGAACGCTCGAGACGAAAGCGTCGCGCCTCGGTTCAATTTAAATAAATTGTTAAATAGGATGAAGTAGAAAACAAGACGACTTAAAACGGCAAACACGCCACACTTAGGAGCCATTAATAATTTTCGAGCAGCAAAGTGCATCCTAGGGTAGCATCGATCATTTGGCTCAGACTGTCGCATGAAGCAGAACGCAGAGGGGAACATACGCCCGTGTATGCGTATGTACTAAATGTCGTGTGGAGTGGGACATATCGGTGCGTGCCCACACGCGTACTCACCACAATGCACACGTAAATACATCTTCGCCCGACTCCACTATGCATAATCACGTGAATTTGCAAGTAAAATGACGAGACACGGCTCTTTTTAAGCTTTGCAAATGTAAAAACACAGCATTGTCTCGGCTAAACCGAGTTTTGGTCGGCAAAGGTGAGTATCGTGTTCCAAAAATTCGATACAAGGTCGACCGCAATGGATGCGTGACAGAGTGGAATATTAGAGATGCACGCAAATGGGGTTCGAGTGGGTTGTGTATTTAGATGCAATTTATGCAGGCATGCGCCGTTGCGTCGATCACGCCCTAAAAACGGCGCTAACGAGCCGTGCCGGCTACCGGCGCACCGCGCGCCGCCGCCGCCGCCGGCATGGGAACGGAAATCACCGCCTCTTACTGGCGGGAAATCCAGACACACTTCAGACAATTGACCACGACGACGAACAACAGAAAAACAATGTTTAATCTAAGAAAATTACGGTGAACGCACGGTTGTTACTGGTTGCCATGGTAACAAATTGGACCACGTACAAAGTGAATGCTTTACATTATTACTTCGGAACATTCGACGGTTTAAAATGGAACACAAAAACTGCACCTGTGTTTATATTTTCCACGGAAAATTCACAATAGACGAGTGGGTGAGTAACGAATACTAATGTATTAGAAAATATAATGTTCTCGCCTCTGTGAAACAATAACTGCTTTCACAAATCATAAAAAAATAAAGGTAAGTATTATTTATTCATTGCGGTGGCGTAGCAAATCATGCGCATTTATGTTAGAACCCAGCTTGAAATAACCGCAAGTGTGTCGAGAATGCATTGACTCATTAGATAAATGCAATTTAAAACTGCAATAGGTATATAGATAAAATGTACAATGAGGTTAGTTGTGTGTTTAATGCAAATATTATTCAGCCAACATGCTTACAGTGTGTATATATTTTTTAATATTATAATTTAATTTTAGATTTCCAATTAAAATGAACCACAATTATTTTACTCTGGCGCCATCGCCAGTGACAATTTCTAGCGATTCTTTTTTTAAATGTCATCCCATCAATGCGTACAGTCAGTTACACATTGTTCTGAGAAATATTTATTGCTATACTTAATATTTTCATTAAGTAACACTATTTATTTAATTTTAAGTCAAACGTCTTGCAACTTGCAAGACGTGTCTAAATTGGATGGAGTAGTTTCAATAAAACCTGACACACACTTTAAGACGACGTGTTCAATATGGTGCAGTGATATCCTTTAGAGGCCTCCCCTCCTAAAGTTTGCTTCACGCCCGACTGGCGACTGAGTCAGTGGTCGCGCTTCAGACATACTATGGACTGCACTTAAATGTAATTTAAATAAGTACTCAGAGTACACATCAACTATACTTCGAATTTTGACAAGCCTTAGCCAATGTTTACCATTTACGTTGCTAATTACATCAATTATAGTGTCCAAAATCGGAATTTTATCGTACCTAGCTGAGTAAGTAACTAGATTTTTAAATCAGTCGCTTATTTTTCTGAATGTGCACCGGTAATGGTATTAAGAGATATTACAAACTGATAAATTATTACCTAATTCGTTTTTATTTTACTGGGGGACTCTGCAACTAGCCATTTTCATTATATTTCAGGAACAATAAATAATAAAACCATACAATAATAATTAGTAAAAAAGTAATGCGTACAGTCGAGTGCAGAATCATTTAAGCATGGTGTTGTGCTTGTGCTATTGAGTTACTAATCGAAAAATATTGATTTTGGTAACGGTAAGGAAAATAAATACAATAACATTTATATGGTATGAATGAAAATTTACGATTCGCAATACTAGCAAGGTCTTAAACTGGTGTTTACGTCGGGTTCGGCTCAAGGCCATGACGTGATTTTAGCCAATGCTTTTTATATAATATGTATAACTAAAACATATTGTGATATTAATCAAATACATATTCATGAGATTATTCATAGCTGTAATAATTATGTATATGTAATCAGGACTACTATAAGAAATTAATGCACGTAAAGGAACTATTAAATTATATTGCATTGACATTTTAATTAAAATAACATATCAAAAGATTCATAAAACCGCAGTATTTATACCTTTTCATAATTATACATACTTAATGTAGCTTATGCCTAAAATGTCTAAATACTACACTTCATTCATAACACCTAAATTATACATTTCATAAATGTTACTTCACGCATAATATTACGTGATCCTTAGATAATAAGCATAATAACTACATTATAATTTACTAACTTAATAACACGCTACCAAAAATCTAAACAACTTAGTTTTTTTCACCAAAAGTCACGCCCACTCATTAATATTTAAAGAAACCGGTTTTTTAGAAACCGCTTTTTCATAAAAATTTGCTCGATCAATGTATGCTGCATTAAATTTTTATAAGAAATAGAACAGGTATTGTACTTAATTTTTATTTATTAGACCCAATAAGGATATTAAGTTAAAATAGCATCATTTTAGTTTCTCAAGATTATTAAGTCTATAATTTAATTTAAAATATATCGTTCCTTACATGCTCTTGGTATTAAAATAAGGATGAAAAAATAAAGACAATTATTTAGATGAAAAGTTAAAGGTATTTTTTTACATTTTGTTTTGGGGCATTTTGGCATGGGCGGCCAGCCTGTCTTACAACCAATGCTCACTATAATTATATTTTATACAGTAGTAATTAATGCTAAAGTTATAGCGTCTACTAAACACAATAATTGTACGTATGAGTATCACGCATAGATTTTTATAGTATCATTTTTTGCACTGTTTCTTCTGATGTTATGACTCAAACTCAGCTATGAATATGAAGTTGCTCTTATTTGTTAAGTACACTACATAGCTCTTTTTTGTGAGCTTAAAAACTGAGCTTTATCCTCTCAAAACCCAAAAAAAGTTTTCGTAGTCATAAAATCTCCCATTTTTTTAAAAACCATTTTTTTACTACGGAAGCAATTTGTTAAATTTTTTGACTACAAATCTTATGTAACTTGGTTGCACAAAACTAGGCTGAAACGGAAAACAGAACCATAGCTGCATAACCAGTAACAGTTCACTAACCTAGGTAACAAGCAACGTTAAGGAAGTATTTAACCCTAAATTGGTCAGAATGCGAAATAAGCATTTCTAGTTTCTATCAAAAATTCTAGACGGCTAAAGTAAATAGAAGGTATTCAAAACGACAGCCATACTTCTTACTCAATAAATTCACGCAAGATGTCTTAAGTATGTGTACACAACACAATATTATGCGACGCACCTCAGACGGACGCGGAATGCAAATGGCTTTATTTTAAACAGGTAATTTCCTCCAGTTTTAGTATAGCAACAGGAATACACAAGTTATACACAACGATTTTTACATAGTTGCTAACATGTTCGTGAAATTCTGATTGAAGTTTTGTCAAAAACTTTTGTGGCAAGATTTTATAAACTAAACAGTTGACAAATTTTCACTGAAATGCTAATAAATGTTTTTTTTTTTCTATAAATGGGTAGGTACTTACAATAAATACAACATTTACTTACATGAATTAGTAACTCACTTAGGCTCAATTTATATTGCCGCAGTACGGAATGGAAGCGAGTTTTTGTAACGATATTGTACATAGCAAAATGAACTTTATACTTTCTTTTTACTTTTTGTGTATGGAATTACCAAGAATACGCGAAAATTCTCCAGAAAACGCGCGACATGTTATTCGGCTCGTATCTAGTTTGTACGCTGCACTATTGACATAAAGTTCATTATGCTTTGTACAAAAAAAATCGCTTCCATTCCGTACCGCGGCAATGCAAGTTCAGCTTTAGATTTTGAATTCGGTTTTTAAATTAATCTCCATCCATTCCACATAAAAAAGGTATTTATATAGGTATAATTTAAAATTGATGTCCGATATAAAGACTGGAGACATAATAGACTGCATTTATGCGTTAGTAACATAATTGAAAACAAAACGATGCGCCGGCGCATACGAACTGCTTCATTTGTTCTGTTTGGAGAGTCGATTTGAGACATTTCGTTGGTGCCTCGCCTAATGACGTAAGATTTATCATGACGGGTTTATCTATTTGTTTTTTTGTTGTTGTTTAAATTGATGAACTAAAAGTAAGCTTGCCCGATTTAAAAATGAGTAACAGATTCTGAGCGATTCGTTTAATTATTTTCATTCAAAAATGTGGTATGCATCGTTTATAATCATTTAAAGAGAGAAGAGAATTCGAGTTCCGAATCAGATGAATCAGTTGTTTGATATTTCTAAAAACAAAACAACCAAAATTATCCAACAAATAATGCGATTTTTTAACAGGTCGTGTATATTACGCGTATAAAATCGCCGAGGTTATTACGACCGTCTTTATTAGGTCAAGCTAAAATAACGAATGAATAAAGAGTGCTTGGATTGTTGGATGTGCCGGAGTTCGCCCACGATTCAATAAAGCAAATACCCACGATCACCTACACTCGATTAGATAGAAGAGTCGCAAGTTGATGCGCACGCGACTCTTAAACTGCGGAAAATTTAATAAACTTTTCGGTCTTTTCAACTTTTATATTTTTACAGATCTATGCTCAAACCCTTTCTGATTGATTCAAAATAAACTGCCGACTATATTGTTAAATTACCCGCCTGTCGCTTATGTTACATCTGTCAGACATCTCGAAATCATCTTTTGATTGCTATCTCAACATTTTTCCGAAAATCGGGTTGCGGCGCTCAGTTGCTCCTTACACACGTGCGCCTTTCCTGGCAGTACTGCGATGGTAACGTTAGCGAACTTACTTATTATCGAGTTAAAGCTGTGAGGTGTCCGCGACTTCGACGTCGGGTTTTTTTTTTCTTACGTATAAATAAAAAAAATATATTTAAATGATGGGTCGTGTAGACGTATTGTCAGTTAAATATTTTTATTCCCATACAAAAACGCTTTATTTTCATAGTTTCCTTTAGACTACACGTCTGCAAAATAGTGACATGTAGGGAAGTAATTGATTATTTTTAATTATAATGAATTACATCAATTATTTTTACTGGATTTTTATGTAACTGGCAATAACCAACTGACAGTAAGAGAAAGATTACTGATGACCATGACTTTTAGCATGTTTTGGGACATGGATTTTGAGACTGTATTATAACAAAACTTCTTAAAGATTTTCGTTTTTTTTATTTTTATCCCGTTGTTTAAAGCCTTTTAGAAAGCATGAATGATAAATGGTTTCATAAGCAATAGAAATGATTCCCTAATTCCTTCCTTTTCAATGAAACTAAAAATAAAATTGTAAAGTTAAAAGTTGTGGGGAAATTACAGTGTTCACATTCAATTAACAAAAAAGCACAATTTGCTGGGTAAAATGTTAAATGAATTTATCCTTTGGATGGTTCTGTAAATAACATAATCATAATAACCTCTTTAATACGTCCACCAATACTGCTGAGCGTGCACGCCTACTGGCTGTGGGGGAATGGGAGTCGGGCCTCTGGCTTCAGGCGCTACCGTCACCCAACATAGGCACTATGTTGGGTGACACCACTTTCCGGCTCGCTACAAGTCTGCGTTTGGGCGCTTCTTGCGGGGCTCCGCATCGCTGTCAATGCGGCGAAGCAGTCGACCGCCTCGGACACCATGGCCTTTCCTGCAGCAAGAGCGCTGGTCGGTTGGCACGACACGCAAGCATTAATGACATAATCCGTCGGGCTCTTGTCACCGCCGGGGTGCCAGCTGTTTTAGAACCCAATGGCTTGGCTCGCGACGATGGGAAGAGGCCAGACGGAATGACCATAATGCCTTGGAAGTTGGGTAGGCCTTTGGTGTGGGACGCAACCTGTGTCGACACCCTCGCGCCATCCCATCTTCCTAGCACGGCGAGTTGTGCTGGGGCGGCTGCTGCAGGTGCAGAAAACCTCAAACGGCGCAAATATAACAACCTTACCGGTAGCTATATTTTTGAACCGTTTGGGGTTGAAACACTAGGGCCATGGGGTCCGAGTGCTCATCGATTATTCCGGGACATCGCCAAGCGGTTGGTCGACTCTTCACGTGACCAAAGGGTTGGCCAATTTTTAGGCCAAAGAATTAGCATTGCCATACAACGTGGCAATGCTGCCAGCCTTTTGGGCACCTTTCCCACTGACAGCGATGCGGATGAATTTTTTGATGCTCAATGATTTGTTCCTACATTTTATTTTATTTTTTCCTCTGTATATAGTTAGTTCTAATTAATGTTCACAACTAAAATAAAGAATAAATGTTCAAAAAAAAAAAAAAAAAAAATCATAATAACAAAACAATGGCACTGTTTTTATTTGGTCTTAAAAACCTCAGTAGATCGATAAAATAATTGATAAAAAACCGGTTTCAGAATAAATGTGCCAAAATTCTGTTTTACCAATTTTGGTACAAAAACAACAGACCAATGTTATATAAAACTGTTTCGTCCTAAATTTTGAATGCATATCTGTGATATGTAACTTATATCAACAGACACAAGATAATAATGATAAGATTACCACCATGACACACAGATACCACATTATCAATGCATAATCTGTCAACGTCGAAAAAGAGGAATTTAATAAAAATTTGTACTTTTTTTTAACAAAATAACTACGTACCTATATCAAAACTCTTAATAAAATTAACCGGTTATTTAGCAATACGGAGTTCCATTTATTTATATTTTTGTTCTATTCATCTAAACTCTCATATCAACACAGGATAGTGTTGTTCATTCATGCATGTGTTTTTCTATTTATAGACTAATACTTACGACGAGTAAAGATAATGACGACGGTTCTATAACGGCTAGTTAATGGTTAAAACAATTATGTGTGCCTGCAACACAGGATATAAATAGTTTTGTATGCGACTGTACGTACTTTTAAGTTTTGAAATAGGAATAGAAAATAATTTAAAAATGCAAAATTAAATAAATTAAATTACTTGTGCTTTATATAATAAAATTATCAAAACTCATCGTCATCAGTTCATCACACTTAAAATAGTTATATAAAATAAAAAGCATTTTACGAATTGAAAAGCATGGTGCTCGTAATTATGTACCTATTTAAATAATCTATGTCTGCCAGTAAACTTAAAAAAAAAAAAAAAATGTTACATCATTTTTTGGTGCGGTAAGCGGTGCATCGGTGTAATGACTATCAACGTCAGGTGTTTCCTTTTTAGAAAAGACAACACGGGAACAACAATTTGGGGAAGGGACAGCTGCCATAATTTCGGGGAAAACGCACTTTTGCCAGGAAACGGAAACCAGCTGTGCAGCGAACCACGGTTAATGTATTAAGCCGACGAAATTGCATTTTTAAGGCTCCACCAATTTGGGCGCGAATTAAACTCGACGTTACTCACAAAAAACTGCAGTGACAGTTAAAAGCTCATTTAAACAAATTTTTATTTGTAAATTGCTTGCGGCAGAATGTCGCCCTTGCATGTCATTTTTTTAATCGCTTCCCAAATATGACAAATTAATTTCGCAACACGTTATTTAGATGGCAACGTTCAATTCATCGAGAGCTATTATGATTTTATTTGATACGTTCTAATTTCAAACTAGTTTTATTTACATGTGGCCTTAATTTAAATAGGATTAACAGTTACACGTTTTTTTTTGGGTTTATCTATTGTTATGTTACAAGGGAGTTTTTGTAACATTACCCACACATAAAAAAAAACTGTGCAAGGTTGTTTAATAACAATAGCACTCAAATATCAATCATAGAGATCAGGAAGTGAATGGATGTTTTATGTGTTTTAAGATTACAAAATATTTTAATGGTTTGTTTACTAATAGAGTTTTTATCAATGACTCATGATGCCTATCTATTATGTTTTTAAGACAAATCGACAATAAAGATTTTTTAGATACTTATTTGCAAATAAAATTTAAAAGTATTATCCACACAGGTAAGCAGTTTGTAGGAACTTTATTGATAAGTTTTTATTTTATGTAAAAACTTTTTAACAAAAAAAATTTCAGAAGTCGGCGGCATAAAACTAAAATACAGATCCAAAGACAGCAAATTCCGAATTTAAAGTAGGTAAATTTTCACTTTGTAGTGTTTTTTTGGAAGTCGGTAGTTTTATTTTTTATTTTTCACTTTTTGGTTATGGTACCTACCCCACATCAATTCGTATACCACTAACTACTTGCTATGTAAACAACAGTAAGAGGAATTATCACGATTCACAAAGTTCATTAAATACATAATTATCGAAGCTAACTCAAAAACTACCCAAGCAAAGTAAATAAAATTTATATGGGACCACCGCGCAAGCTTCCCCAACCAAATGAATTTTCATAATCTGTCCACAATTTCATTTTAAAAAACACATAAAGACGAACATACTTAATAATAACCTCCTCCTCTTTTTAAGTCGGGTAAAAACTGGGCTGACTAAAAATGTGTTTTTAGTTTTCAAGCTTTGAATTTCTTGCTATAAACACATTGAAACTTTATATTACTGAAATATGTTACGGCGAAAGCGCGAGGGTAGCCCGCAAAATTCAAATCTATTTTTTTTTTTGGAATTTGCAATTTTGCAGGTATGTCTCACGTTTTATGTCGATAAAAATATGATAAAAAATTGTATTACGCGGGCTACCTTTGTGGATCCACCTTGCTATATTACAAAATACCTAGTCAATTCGAAGATTTGTCTAAGTATACAAACTTACCTTTCGAAGTTGTCAAGTTGAGCTCGCAGGTAAAAAGTTTTTATCACGTGTGTTAACCAAACATTGGTAGGTGCATGGAGTGCAACTTGCATCTTATCTAAATTCAATAGCGGGGCGTAGGACCGCCAGCCCGCGCCGGCCGGTTTCCGAGCCGCGTTCGGCCGCCTTCACCGGCCCAACCAGTTCTACGCCAATTATGTGGGGCTGCTATTCGATACGATATAAACAACCGACAAGAAATGCATTCAATACACACACTCCTGTATAGTTATTATACCCTGCACACTACGATGTAGGTGTATCAAACCTACACAAATAAAATTCAATGCACTCGGGAATCCGTAGGTAGTGTTTATAATTTGTAACGCCATGGCATTACCTACGATGTTTGTTTAACTCGTAGGAAACTATTTATATTTCTCTCGTGTAAAGTTTTTACCGGCTTCCAATAACGGTGGTTACTCAAGTTATGTGTGCGTGTAGATATTTCGTAATCCTCGTAATGTGTGTGTGTGTGTGTAAGACAAAACCGATAAAAAAAGTAACGTGTTTACTTATAAAGTTTCTTACCTGATCCTGTCGGAAATCATTTCTGGCTTGGATATCTTTTTAGCGGGCGTGACGCCGTGCGTCGGAGCGTGAGTGGGACTAGTTGAGGGCTCGGAGGGGGCCGAAGGCGGGGAACAGGAGCCCGAGCTGGATATGCTGAAGGCGCGCGAGCGACCGTCCGGAGCCGCCGGCGTGCGCCCGGACCGCGTGCGCCGGCGACGCTTCTTCTCCTCCTCAGCGCGAATCGCAGCACCCGGAGGCGCCCAGTCCAGATCTTTCTTCAAATGCCCCCTCCCGCACCTGCAGCCGCAAGCCTTGAACGCCAGATCGTAGCCTTTCTTAGTCCATAGATTCTGATGCCTCTGGCGTTCAGACCAGGAGCGAGCTCGACCGCAGGATTTGAGATAAGCGAGAACTCCTCCTTCCCATTGTTCGAAACACTCTCGGTGCATGTACCGGCCGGCAGCGCACGTGTCGTTGTTGCATAGCACGCGCACGGCATCCTCGATGCGCACGGGTTCCCGGGGGCGCAGGCACTCGCCGGGCACGCAGCACCCGCGAGCCTCCTCCGCCTCGCGCTCGCCGGTGGCGCCTTGCCGTCGCGGGGCCATGCCACGATCGACTTGCCAACGAAATCGAACGTGCCGCGCGGAAGTAGTGGAGCGCGTCACGCGAGACACATGCTTGCCGGAGCGCGCGCGACCGACTAATAACCGCGAGTGAACGAAAGCGAAATTTCAAGAGCGCAGCGCGTCGCCGCGCCGCCGCGCCACCCGCCTGCACGCGGGGCTGACCTTGCGCCGCGGAGGGGCGCGCGGTGCAGCGAGGGGCGGGCCGATGCGACGCGGCGGTGGGGAGAAAGTGCCGAGCGAATTTTCACTTTCGCGCGGTAGCGGGTAGCGGGTAGCGGGCGCGGGAGCGGGTGTCGCTTCCTCTCATCTACCGGTGTTGCTGTTGCCAATGCAGCATTGCAGCCCCACCCACTGTCGTCTGTCGGTGCTGTCTGTTCGTTGATGTTGACATGGCTGTTATGTCTTGCGTGATGCAGTGTTGGATGCAATGTATCCAACATTCCAACACTCAAGTCATTCAACAGTCATGTTCTGGATTTTTCTGTTGGGTGGGTCGATTCCCGGTTCCGGCAGAACAGTATCTGATAAAAAAAAAATATTGCTTTCCACTAAGTGACACAATGATTGAAAGTTGATCCGCCATCATCATGTATCATACAGCAGTCATTACATGAAAAACAATAGACATTTTTGAAACTAGTAGGGTCAGCAACAAAATTCTAATCAGTTCTTGAACAGTTAAAAAAAAAAAATATATTACTGAGTAAGTAAGTATAAAATATATTCAAAAACTGAACGGATATAAAATTAAACTCGCTAATAGGTAAATGAAATGTTGAAAAGCAATGCATCCTAACTAATATAAATGCGAAATTGAGTTTGTTTGTTTGTTAATCTTTCACGCTAAAACGGCTGAACGGATTTGGATGAAATTTGGCACATGGCTCATACTTTTCATACTGGATCGCAGATGAAATCGCAAGCAACAGCTAGTCTAAACTAATACATACAATGTGTATTACAAAGAGAAAAGATTAGATTTTTTGTATGTTTGTTTGTTTGTAATGAATAAACTCAAAAACTATGCACCGATTTTGAAAATTCTTTCACCTGTAGAATGTTATATTATCACTGAGTAACATAGGTTATGTACTTCTATACTAATATTATAAAGAGGTAAAATTTGTTTTTTCATTTGCTTCTTTGTTTGTAAGTTTGTATGTAGGGAGTAATCTTCGGAAATACCAGTCGGATTTGAAAAAATATTTTTGTATTGAATAGCCCTATTCTTGAGGAAGGTTTGTAACTCAGACCAACAAAAAAATGTGTTTTGTTGGTCTGAGGTTTGTAACTTTGTAGGCTCGCGGACGAAGTCGCGGGCAGAAGCTATAACTGAAGTGAAGCCGCTGGTGGACGCTAGTTTTGTATAAATTTAGATGATAATATGTAAAAGTAACCACTTCTATAAATATATATAATACAGTATGAGTCTTTATAAAGTGCACATATCGAAATGAGGGGAATCTATGCTTAATTTTATCGATGGAAAAAAAATCACACTAATAGGTACTATAAAGGCGAAAGTTTGTGAGTGTGTGTGTATGTTTGTCTCTTCTTCACGCTCAAACGGCTGGACCAATTTGGATGAAATTTTGCACACAGATAGTTTATAACCTGGGTAAACACATAGGACACTTTTTATCCCGATTATGCGGGTGAAACCGCAGGGCGCTGCTAGTTAAAAATAAATCTATATATTTATTTTTTATTGAATTAAAAAAAATTGCAACAAAACGGTGTAACTTTTAAACGAAATGATCTATGGCGATGAAACAAACTCCATAATGATTCAAAGTAATTAGGCGTCCTCATAAAATGAAAATTGTGGACAAAAACTACCCTCAATTGAAAATAAAGATTTTTTTTAGCAAAAATCTAATTTTTTTACAATTTTTTTTTTACAATAATCCTAAAATTTCTCAATATGACTCTAAAAAGAACAATAAAAAATTTAAAAAATGATATTAAAAAAAATGTCAATAAAATTAAGCATAGATTCCCTCATTTCGATATGTGTATATTATAAAGACACACTGTACGTAATAGGTTCTAGTTTATTATGTTGACAAACTGCGATTTTCTTATCGCAGTCTCAATACATCAGAGTTCAGTCCTGTCTAATATAAAACACATTGAAGAGTTGTTTACTTAAATACTGATAATATAAACATTAAAACTGACACTTATTAATACCTACATTAGTACATTGTAAAAAGATATCATGCCATAGATATACATAGACAATGAGACTCTCGCACATAACTAAACTTTTTTTGTGTACCATAGAGAAGAGTCTGTACCCTAATTGCGTAATACACGATCAATCACAATCTGAATCGTTTTGTTACAGATTGCTAATCCATTGCTTCATAAGTTGGATAAAAAAATCTGATCAGCAACGTCTATAACGCAATGAATGTTGTTGAACTGTCAAAATTAAACAGATTAGTCTTACTTAATTGTTTACGAAAATGTGTTACGTCATTAGGGTACTGCTCTGCTTGAACTGCTTGTTTGGTTTCATACTATTGCAAGGAAGCTTGGATCTTGTTCCGTTTCTGGAAAATTAGGAACATACAAACTTTTGGTAATAACTTTAAGGGGCCGTGTACGAAATCGGCTGACTTTGATCAATTTTGTTCATTAGTTGTGAGAAAGAGAAATAGAACTTAAACAAAATTATTTGTTATTTAAAAGTCGAATTATTAGGTACCAAGTTCATTACTGCATTAGTAGGTAGTTCATAGTGAGTTTCATCATCATCATCAGCCTAAAGTTAGGGTTGCCATGCCAACCAAACTTTATAATAAAGTATTTTCGACAAATATACTTTATAGTTTATACTTTCGCATAAAAATAAAGTATGCGAAAATACTTTATTTCTAATATTTACTGTGATATGTAAAACGATACACTCATGGGTTGTTTGTTACGTAACTATTTATCGATTATGATTAGGTATACTTAATAATGATAAAGAATTTTCATTAAAAATAGAAGAAAAGTGCAAGCGTTTAAACGGGCTTTCGGGGCCCCCGTGAGGTCGGGTCGGGGCCCTGGGCACGGGCCCTCTGTGCCCTTATGGTAAAGACGGAACTGGGTAGACGTGATCTTGAGTGGAGACCGCGAATCGGCAAACGTAAGGTAACGCTATGAGGCTAGGTGGAGCGACGATCTTCGTAGCAGCGACGCAGCGCAGCGGTAGCAGCTGGATCGAGCTGAATGGCGTGCAATTGGAGATTCCTATGTCCAGCAGTGGACTGCTGTAGGTAGGGTTCCCAACTTTTTTTTGAGAAAAAAAAAGTATCAAATACTTTGAACAGAAAAAACAAGTATTTAGAAGAAGAAAAAGTATTTTTTAAATGTATGTATTTAAAGAAAAGAAAAGAAAGAAAGAAAAACATTTATTTGGACGCAGTTCGTGAAACACAAATCACAAATAACAAAGTGAAAATAATGTGTGAATGTGTGTGTGTGTTTTTCTTCCCTTACTTATAAACATTTTCTGAGTGCTTTTAGCAAAGGCTAACAATTTTTGATGTCTTAGAAAGTTTCGAAGCTAGTTAGACATTTTTATTTCAATAAATAAATACCACCTCGTTTTTTTATTAATTTAATTTATGGACGATCTATTTCTTTCCTCTCGCCATCTCAGATTCATTAGGTACCGAAACTCTCAGTGAAAGCTGAAGTTGCTACTCTATGTAAATCGATGGCGGGAACAGAGTAATTTTTTTTTTTTTGTAAAATTTTTTACCTTATCAGATCCATTTATAAGTGTATTGCCATTTGTCAACAGTATTTTTCTCAAAAAATTCTTTATCATTATTAAGTATAATCATAATCGATAAATAGTTACGTAACAACCCATGAGTGTATCGTTTTACATATCACAGTAAAGATTAGAAATAAAGTATTTTCGCATACTTTATTTTTATGCGAAAGTATAAACTATAAAGTATATTTGTCGAAAATACTTTATTATAAAGTTTGGTTGGCATGGCAACCCTAACTTTAGGCTGATGATGATGATGAAACTCACTATGAACTACTGCAGTGATGAACTTGGTACCTAAATACTTACTTTGTAAAAATAATTTAAACTTAGTCAATACTTTTTAAGCTTAGGTCACACTTGATTCATAACCGTTGTCAACAGTTTTAGTATTAAGCCCGTCACAGACGTAGCTATAATATATATTAATATACTGTGCTATAAGTATATTATATTATAGCAAGCCACCCACACATGGTAGCTATTCTATAATTTATATTTTTGCCCTCATTTGGTCTGCGGTCGTCGTCGCAAGTGCACGTTTTTGAAGCATATTTATGATAAAGGATGTTCTAATTTTGAAATAGGCACTGTAATATGGATTTGACAAGTGCACTACTATTGGATTTAATTGGTAGTTTGATACGCGTGTTGCCTTGTCAGGCAAAAAATACGAACCATCTGAATTGAATCGCATATAAAGCAAAAGAATCATGATAAATTGCACAATATTTTAGAGGTTCAAGATCAGTGTTTATCGAGAACGCTCTTTCCACAGACAAAGAATAACGAGTGGCCAATGCGGCTCATTCACAGGTACAATAGGTAGGCGGGGCATATATCCGTAGTCGGGGTGAAGCGAGCGGGCGGGGAGGGCGAAATGCTCGTTAATTAAAAAAAAACAGTGGCACTCCGGGAGTGCCGACAGAAGTGAAAACTTGAACAAGATCGCCTTGGTGGAAGAAAAATACTTGCATAGAACATTAATCCGTAACGTAACATAAATAAAGAGCACAATCGCGTTTACAAAAATTTGGTGTCGGTAACGGTGTCGCGAGTTCAATTGATATTTCCCATCTCAAAAATGCCCAACGCGCCTAAAGAAGCTTTCACTTCAAAAATGGAACATGCTGTATCCTTAAAATATGTCAAAATATATAGTAATATGCCTTAATATACCTACCTATATTAATATGTCTTGCTATAATCTATCCACATATATTTGGTGACGTAATAGAAATAATATTTATTATAGCTCCGTCTGCGGCGGGCTTTAAAGTTATTAATATCAAGTTCTAGATAAACAAGTGTTAAAAAAAAAACTAGTAATTTTGGTGAATTTGTACGATCGTTACGAAGAGCATCGTAAAAGGCCATGTGCAAGTCGTACCACCACCATTCGTAAGGGCTGACATCTGCCTGATGGCTTTCCCCAAATTCTGTTCTAGTTTCAAAGCTTGCATTCGGCAGATTTCCGGAGTCGTTTTTGTGCCCGGGGTAAACCCAATCGGTGGAATTCTGAGGGTTAACAAAGAGAGCCCACGTACGCACAACCGAAAAAATATCGGGGCGGGATTTTTTCGCTCACTGGATTTTCAACGCTCTGCTTATCACTGAGAGTTGAAAATCCAACAGTGAGTTTTTTTTCGAAGTGCTGGGATGCACTCAGTTGAATTCTCAACGTTCAGCTCAACACTGAGAGTTGAAAATCCAGAGCGCGATAAAATCCCGCCGCGATAGTTTCTCCAAACTAGAGTCGTCTTTAATCATTTGTATAAATACAAAAAATTACTGGTGAAGCGATTTTTTGCCCCTGGCTGGAGGCTTTAAGTGTAGAAGCCACAGGAAAGTCCGGTTAAGCAGCCAAGACCTTAGTGGTCAAAACTGCGTAGTTTAAAAAAAAAAATATGAAAGTGAAGCGATTTTATATGCGGGAAGAGTACTGAACGAAGAAACGTATCACTCAATAGGAATGATGACTAAAAAAATTGTTTAGTCCGTCAAGGGTACTTAGATTATTAAAAAATATTGGGCACGTATTTTTCTTTTTTTACGTAATCAAAAGATTACGGCGATACATTGACTTAAAATGTGCCATAACGTCACGAGTATGTAGATTTTATAAGTACTTACTTGTGACGTAGCGACCCCCACTCCCCAACTTTGATGCGTTTTATCTAAGTATTTTTTTATTAATATGTTAAAGGAAAAAAAAACGTGTCTAATATTTTTTTATTATCTGACTGACGGCGTTTAAACCTAGGCATCATCCCTATTCAGACGAGTAAGAAAAAAAACGCGTGGCACTCGGGGACTGCCGCGGTAAAGCTATTGCATGGCATTTGTAACCTCCATACTTCCTATTTGTCAACGCTACACTTGGGATGATGACATAAAACAAAATAAAAAACTATTAATATATATTTATATATATTTGTAAAAGTTTTTTATTTTTCACTTTTTAGTGTTGTGGTAGGTACCTACCTACCCCACACAAATTCGAATACCACTACCTGCTATGTAAATAACAGTGACAGGAAGTCATCATATCATCCACATACTAAGTGGGAAAAAATACGTATTATTGAAGCTAACTCAAAAACTACCCAAGCAAAGTTAATAAAATTTATATGGGACCACCTCTGAAGTATGATTTACCAAACAAAAAAAGAATCATCAAAATCAAATCATAATTGGTGGAGTAATCGCGTAACAAATATACAAAAAAAAAAAAACATTCAGTCGAATTGAGAACCTCCTCCTTTTGGAAGTCGGTTAAACAATTACGTTCCCATGACAACGGCATTACATGGTAGGTGGAGTGGGGGGTGTTAAGTTTTTTTCGTTACGGAATTTCTTGATTCGGTCGCCGCGCTCAAAGCCCGCGATAAAAGCTATGCAGTTACTCAAAATTGATAGGAAAGAAAATACAAGTCACCAAAGTCAAGATTATAGACACCCTGAAAAATCTTTGCGACACAATGTTTTAGAGATAATTTTACCTACTGACATAGACACTGCCGGACATGTCTGCCGCATGTCAGATGACAAATGGGCTAAAAGAACCACTGATTGGGTCCCACTAAACGCATGACGACATCGCGGCAGGCCGAGACGAAGATGGCGGACGAGCTTGACTCCTACTCCTACCGAAAGGACTGGCAATAGACAGAATTGTGTGGAAAAGGGAGAGGGAGGTCTTTGGCCCTGCAGTGGAACAATATAGGCTAGTTAGATTAGGGATAGACACTAAAACACCGAGGTATCCTTTTTGGCCCCAGTGTTGGCATGAAAGTGAAAATACTCGCAAAATTTCGCGAAATGTCGCGAAATGAAACTACCAATTTTTTTATTTTTTTTACCCTACACTTCCCCCTGCTGAGCAAAGGCCTCCCCCAAATCCTTCCATGCATCCTTTTTTAATTTTTAATTTATATTCATTTAGGTACCTCTGTAGCTCATGCATGAGCTATCCGAATGTCAAAAAATATATGGCGTAGGTCTTACGGGGAGGCGTGACAATTGATTCGCTGTTACAATGTATAATAGATAGGTTTGCTAGAAGTAGAGACGATAGGAAATACATTTCCACTTTTCCAGTCAATATAATATATATATTTTACAATAAATAAAGTAAAATTAAATCAAATTAAATTCCAATCAATCCTGCGAATAATAACACGTGTTCCCAATGTAACCACTCGACTGAAGAAATAATTTGTAAATGGAAGCTCATTGTTATCACCCTAATTCAGAGTTATTATATCCTAAACTTCTAAAGAATCTAAAAAACTAAGCGCTTAAAGAATCAGAATTCGTCATTCATGTGAATCACCGAGTGACGATTCCTAAAGCGCGCACGTGTTTAATAGGGGAGACGCGTATGAAAGGACGAGAGGAACAAAATCGCCTTGTTTCTTGAAACCGGTCCAAGGCTGAGGGCCCGAGTGCCTCAGAGGGAATAAAGAAACTTGTGGTGTAACGTGTGACCCAATTTTATTCCTACTACGTTCTTTAGAGCCAGGTGATAGGTGCATTTCACTGGGAGGGGAACTCGTAGGAACACGTGTATCGGAACACCAGCCAAATTATGCCCTTACAAACATACTCTTGCGTGTTTTTAACATAACTTGATCGTGAATAGTGACCTTATGTCCACCAAATAAGGAACAAAAATTATTGGTCCTTTGCGAATATTATGTTGGCAAAGGAACTGCGTCGCAAACAAACGAGTTTCAGCAATATTATTACGCAGCTTTTGTCTGTAGGGCCGCCATCTGTGTGACCTCTGAATAGCCATTCAATATTATTTATTCGTATAAGTATATATACGTAAATAAGGATAAGTACTGTGCATCTGGCTTTTTATACTTTGAATGGACGCTATCTACTTGCATGTATTCTAATTATGGACCACATATTTTACCAGAAAAATGGCAAATAAAGACCAATATCGAAATTCTTTTGCGTCTGAATGGAATTTTTTTACTTAAACAAATTATTTGCAAAATAAAATAAATATAGTTTCAGTATTGTGAAGTCTTGCAGCGTGCGTCATAAAATTCAAATATCGAACACCGTGGTGTTTGCACAGGTAAATAATTAATATTACCATAATAATAATTTTGAAATTTCAAAGAAATGATTGTTTGCAACAATAACCGTATTTCATTGGCAATTTCGATTAAAATAATGTACTTACCGAATGATTAAATTCATGCATAATGTTGATATCGTTGTAATAAAGATTGACCTTTACATTATAAATGTGTGTTTGTGTGGCTATGGATGTATATAAAATAGGTATGTAGGTGTAAAAACGACAGTTGTAAAATTTTACATGGCCCCCATTTCCTTTCGTGCAGTCAAGCGGACGTGCAGTGCAACATAAAAACTACGTGGGTATGTTGGTCAAGTACCTACCTACTTACATCGTAGCTTTAGGGAGCTGGGTTCCTTACAAATATTTTTTAAGATATAACTTATTTTAAGAGGCTGAGAACAGCTAAAGTGCGGTCACTGTCGGACTGCGTAGAAAATAAAATGAAGCGCGATGACACAACGCTGGTAATTTATAGCAAAACATGAAGCAATTATCTACTGACAAAAACCAAGTGAATAGACTAAAAAATTAAAACACTATTATGGAATAATCTGACGTAAAAATCATAGTGAATGTTTTTAATCGCCCCCTTAAAGTAGTATCGTGACTATTCGTGAGTAATCGTGAGGGCGAAACCACTATCAGCCATTATCTTCGTGTATCTTTTATGAAATTCTTGACCTAGAGCAAGGGTTCTCTTTCTTGAGGAACTGGTTCACATCTCACCCCATTACTATTTTCAAAACTAGTTTTTACAAGCTTTTTATTAATTTGTTGTTTTGTTACTGCAGGGCCAGGGTGACCTTCGCAAGACCGCAACATTGGTCTTATTTTTGGCAGGTTATGCATAGAGTGATGGTGATTTTGAGATTTTGACGACACCTGTCTATCCCTTGAGTATCGAGAGAACCAGTTTCCAGAATGTTGTAAAGATTTATTGTCAATAGATTGGTACTTATCTTGGAATCATGAAAGGAAACCTTTAAATTGAAGATTCAGTAATAATACCTATTGCATTTTGAGGTGTCTTGTGTCTTCAAAATAATAAGTTAGTAAATCAGTTCGTACAGTTCATTTTTTAATCCGGTAGACTAATTTGACACGTGCAAATGGCCAACTCAAAATTTAAAAAACAAACAACAGTCACTTGAAATGTCAAATTAGTCTCTGGGAATAAAAAAACTAACTTTTGAAGAAATTTTCTCTATGAATTTAAAAATAGAAAATTTCTTCAAAAGATTGATCGATTTTACTTACAAGACAACAACCACATTTAATATTCTATACCTACTTACTTAAAATGATGAATTAATTAAAACTCATTGTTTAATCCCACGGACCCTTAAAACGTCCCTTTTTATTTGACCCACATCTAAGGGATAATTGTCGGGGAATAAATTATTTAATTATTGCCTTTATAGGTCACTGCATAATGCTAGCAGGTGAACGGATGGATGCACCTGCAGGGCGGTTCAAGGTCTCGGCAAAATGCGTATTAAGGACTTACGTACCTACTCACTAACTTACATGACTAATTCGCAAAAGTAGGATCAGCATGAAAAGTAAAGCAGTATTTTTGAATTAAAAAAATATTTATTTTGTAGCTAAGACCTACCTAAACTCCATAGGTTTAGGTAGTCAAATAAAGGTAAACAAAAAATACCACGTGACGAGACAGCTGTCAAGTAACCGACTAAACGTCAGCTGTCACTTCAGTTGGCATGCTACGTCACAGTTGTACTCTTTAATTTAGCAACGTTATAATTCATTGACGTTTAGAGTTTGGGCTCTTTACAAAAGACAGATTACAAAATATGTAAATCTTACTAAAAATTTGTGCTCAAGCAGTTACATTAATAAAAGAGGAAACTATTGTAAAACTTTAAAATAAATATTGGTTTTATCGTATTTTTAAACAAGAAATTATCATCTATTAAAATCCTTTTTTTAATGATTTGTTTCAACTTTATTTAACTACCTACCTAAACCTATGCAGTATTAAGGCTTGTTCGGACCAGCGCGACGCGCGACGCGACACAAAGGCACCGCTCGTCGCGCGACAAGCGGTGCCTTTGTGTCGCGTCGCGTGTCGCGCTGGTCTGCACAAGCCTTTATAATGCCCTGCTAAGCCCAAAGGCGGTATCTCTGAGATACGCCCTTTTAGTTTTTTTAATACCATTCAATAGCTTTATAAATTTCTCATCTAATGGTATAAGCGGAAAAGCGCTATCTAACTTAAAACAGTAAAAAAAACCACCAAGAAGTTATTTATATCACCATTTTTCCTTAAATTACAATTTGCAAAGTCTATTTTCTCAAACTTACTCCGGTTGAGATACCGCTTTTGTGCTTAGCAGGGCAGTATAGTACCTATCTGTTTTTGTAGGGTGTCGCAGGTAAAGAAAGATAGCCAGGAAGACGCGCCCTACTCTTCTTCCTAAACGCGAATACTGTACTCTAAGTAAGCTGCACGCGTAGTATGACAACCATAAATTCTACGGGTTTTGTTGACGGAAGAATAGACAAAATGACAGATTTTGTTTATCTGTCATTTTGTCTATTATCTTCCGTCGACAAAACCCATTTCTATTGTGGTACTGTGAGCGATTAGGAAGAAGAGTGGCCCGCGCGCGTCTTCGTGGATGGCACTAACTATAATCGTGTACTATCGAAGAAACGCATTTCTGTACATTGTGAGGACTATTTTTGCTTGCAGTGCTCGGCCGCTATAGTATCGCATACCTACGAAAAAAAGGGTCGTGTGCACGGGATTTTGTTTACAAATTGGTTAGATATGCGTTACCCCGATGGTACATAATTGTAAAATAATTAAATAAACAAATCATTGTAAGTACCTACAAAAAATCAATGGTACAGGGAAAGTTTTCGCCAATTTTCAGTTTTGCTGTGTGATATTAGTTAAGATAAATCTACTCGCGCCAGTTTAATTTTCAATGTCACACACTGAAAGTTTTATACCTAAGTACTTGCTTATTCTGTTATCTGTATGTACATAACTGGTTATCGTTGGCACTTGACTTTGTAATGAAAATGTATTAAATTTGTTCTTAAAATAACTTGTGTTGAACACGTAGTTTTATTTTTTATTTGGTAGGTACACCAACAGCAGTACACACGGCTACACATCAAGCTATACATTACCAGTTTATGCTGATCTCGCATTATGTAGGATTTCCGTACAATGCGAGGTCAACTTATAATGGAAATGTATAGCTTGATGTGTAGCCGTGTGTACATACAAATAAAAATACAGAATAACATCATAATATAAGTACTGGTATGTATGCCTATTATAGGTATACACAAATACTTAGGTTAAATAGTTGAGAGTGCCTCCGCTGCCGGCACGCGGCGCGCCGGCTCCCGAATAGGCTGCCGGTGCCGGTTACTGAACATGCTGCCGGTGCTGAGTTTGCAAAAAAATGTCATATTGTAGTAGATAAGTGGTGTAGGCATAATTAAAAAAACATGTAATAAAGCATTATTTTTTCCATTAATATATTTCCATAAATCAATGATTTCCATATTCCAGTAATCAAGTACTAAGTACCCGGGAACAAGTTAGATTAGGTTAAATATGTTTACTCGGTTATTATGTTTTTTTTTGGTGGGGAATTTTCAAAAAACTTCTCCCGCTCTGAGCGGAGCGGGAGTGCGTTTCAGACTCTTACCGAATAAAACCCACCCGTGTTCCTTCAGTTGCCATGTTGCCGGGGGCCACGATCTCCCTTTCGGACTTCTTCACAACCGAGGCAGGCATCGGCCCTTGCGGACCCCGTCAGTTCTGCTGAAATCTCTTTGAGGCGCGCTTGGAACACAACGCGCCATCGACTCGGGCTTGGTCCTAATCGGACGGTGAGCCCATTGCTCACCGTCCGCAAGCCCGCGCCTACGGTGGCAGGAAATCGGCCTGCGATTCCCGACGCCCAGGGCGTCTCCTGCGGCGTCTGTGAACCCCTACAACTAGAATATATAGAAAAAAATACTTTAGTTAGGGTTAGTTAGTTGGAGTTCTGAATACTGGAAGGGTTTCCATAAACGCCACGCCACTGCCCGGTGTCCATTATAGGAGCTGGCGGTTTTTAATCTCGGCTGCCGGCAGTAATGTCATGCCGGTTCCAAACGGCGTTATCTTTGGGAGCCGGTGCCGCCGCCGGCAGCGGAGGCACTACCTAGATAATGAGGTTGGTTTCTATACCTGCCTACTAGTACTGCTGCTACTAACTGGTTGATGTTGGTGCAATTATTAAGTGAATATCGGTTGTTTATCCTAACTTCCGAACTAATATTATAAATACGAAAGTGAGTTTGTTTGTTAAGCTTTCACGCTAAAACGGCTAAACAGATTTGGATGAAATTTGGCACATAGGTAGACCATGACCTGGATTAGGACATAGGATACTTTTATCCCGATATTCTTCACGGAATCGAGAATTATGCGGGTGAAACCGCGAGGCGCAGCAAGTTGTTTTATAATGCAAACGTCTCATTTGAGCTTTTCTTGTAATTTAAATTCATTGCAAACTCAAGTGCTAACGAAGTTCATTCGTAAGTTACGAATTAACTCATGGACCGATGAACTAATAGATAAATATTATATATTGGAAAATAAGTACCTAAGGTCTATTTAAACCCTTGTTTCCAATTGATGTTATTTCCACTTAACAAACATCAACTTTAGGTAGTGTAGAAAAAGTCATAAAAATATGAAGTTGTAGCGCAAACTGAACCTTATGTGTAGGCATTATAGTTGTTTTTTCGAACATTCGTGTTTGTATACATGTTTGGCAAATAAATTGCGAACGCTGATTACATACTTTACCTACCTACCTATTATAGTCCTCTAGACCGTATTTCGGTCATGGCGGTCAATCTCAACGGAGACTAGCCCTTTTTTCATTTTTTTTATGGCATCTTGCGGGTCAGGACAGAGACTAGCCTTCGGCGTGAGTGTGTACGCAGACACAGATGCACTCTCTCTACCTTCACTCTTATAGTCCGATGGGACGGCAATCCGACACGACCGGAGAGAGATTAGGCGCAGGACCAACGGCTTAACGTGCTTTCTGAGACACGGGGGTTTCACACCTCCAACTTCCAAACTCCGGGCTGTTACTAAGAAATTCCTAGTGGAAAAACCCAATAACACTTTGGCCGACCCGGGAATCGCAGCCCGACTCAGCAGTCGCGCTTGCGACCACGAGACCAACGGAGCAACGGACCAACGGAGCGTAGGTAACGCATATCTAAATTTGAAAACAAAATCCTGTGCACAAGTCCCTTTTTTTCGTAGGTAAAAGATACTATAGCGGCCGAGTGCTGCAAGCAAGAATAGTCCTAACAGTGTACAGATATGCATTTCTTCGATAGTACTTACATGTATGTAGGTATGTAATCTGATAAATTATTCAGTACATAACCAGAACCTTAAAATGTTGGTGTTTGCCACAGAAAATAACAAACTCCTCGCTTTAAGCAAATCAATATAATTATGTCCGGAATTATCGTAAATAGTATATACTTCGAAATTGACTGAATTCTTCGAAAACCTTATCAACTATTAATGCGAAATAGTAGAGCAGACAGGATGTAGGAAACAGTAATTTCAGATTACGGAATGTTTGCAAAATTCTTCGAGAACAGTCACAGAAACGTTAACAAAACAGTAAATTGTAAAAATAAGTTGAAATAATAATAATACAATAAAGTCACCCAAAGGGTAATGGAGAGGGCTGTGCTTGGAGTTTCCCTACGTGATCGAATCAGAAATTAAGAGATCCGCAGGAGAACTAAGGTAACCGATATAACTCGAAGAATTGGCAAACTTGGCTGATAGGGCCCAAAGGTTCTGGAGTGGCGACCGCGTACCGGAAGATGTAGCGTTGGAAGGCCTCCAACAAGATGGACTGATGACCTTGTGAAGGCCGCAGGAATCCGCTGGATGCGGAAAACACAGAATTTTGGTCGAAGTGGCGGTGCTTGGGGGAGGCCTATGTAGCAGTGGACGTCTTTCGGCTGAAATTGTGATGATGATGAATAATAATACCAGTACCAGCCATATGGACAGTAAAGAAACTACGTAGTAAACTATCGAAACGGCGCACTCACACAGACGCGCTCATTCACGAGACGCCAAAGCGATTGTCGCGGTGCTGTCTGTCAGTTGCGGGTGCCGTGTCGAGACGAGTGGTCGCCGCAATAATTTTAAAAATAGAGCGTAGGTTATTATTCCATCAGCCTAGTTTATTACTGTCCCACTGCAGAACAAAGGCCTGTTCTCATACAGAGAAGGCACGAGCATTGATCACCATGCTTGCCCAAGACGGGTTGGCGATTTTAGACTTATATTGACTACTAGCTCCGTGCCACGGTTTCACCCGCATAAGTCTCGATCCCGTAAGAATATCGGGATAAAAAGTATCCTATGTTCTAACCCAGGTCATAGTCTATCCATGTGCCAAATTTTATCCCAATCCGTTCAGCCGTTTTAAGCCGGGTCTCCTGCGCGTGTTTTTACACAAAAACATCGTAGCAAAGAGGCGTGGCCAAACACATTTGTCTTCGCAAATACGACGTTTTGTATGAAAATAAATGTTTATGTGTAATGTTTGGAAAAAACACTCGCAGGAGACCCGGCTTTCGGTAACAAACAAACATACAAAAAATCAAATCTTTTCTCTTTATAATATTAGTTTATAGTTTGACCAATACCGCTGTACCGCGCCTTAGGAATACGCGGCGAGGCGGGGGGCAATGTTGACTAACAATGCACGGTACAGCGGTATTGGTCAAACTATAGTAGACTAGTTCTCTACCCTAATTGCGTAATACAAGACAATCACAATCCGTTTCGATTTGAAACAGATTGCTAATCCATTGCTTCATAAGTTGGAAAAAAAATCTACTCAACAACGTAAATAACGCAATGAATGTTGTTGAACTGTCAAAATGAAACAAATTTGTCATAATCGTTTACGAAATTAAGTAATTGCGTAATTAGGGTACTGGTTTCCAGACGATGTTTTCCTTCATCCGTCAGTAATGTCCACGATAAACTCAGGAAGTAACATGTGAATCGAAAAAGTAAAAATAAGAAAAAAGTAACTTACGTTTAAAAACGAAAAATAAAATAAAAATTACTCATCAGGCAAATATTTTTGCGTCCCATATTGTCTACAATAGCTCAGGTGTTTTAAATAAAATGTGGATTGTTTAAGTGCATTTCCGTGAAAACACTTGTACAAGTATACCGAAGAATTACTTACAATACCTACTTGATCATTGTACTCACGGCTACACATCAAGCTATACATTTCCAGTATAAGCTGACCTCGCATTGTACGGAAATCCTACACAATGCGAGATCTGCATAAACTGAAAATGTATAGCTTGATGTGTAGCCGTGTGTACCTTCATACAAACTTTTATCAAGAGTAAGAAAAGTTGAGAATAACCCTAAACTGCTACAATAGATACGACCTCTACAGATTTTGTAGCGTCCGAAATATCACCTCACTACATAGTGTACTTCAGCCAGCGGCTTCGCTCGCGTGATGTCTTTATTCATTATAGCCTATGTTACTCAGTGATAAATGTGATAATATATCATTCTATTGGTGAAAGATTTTTTTTTAAATCGGTTCAGTAATTTTTGAGTTTATTCATTACAAATAAAATCTTTTCTCTTTATTAAGTATATTGGTGTAGAAAACAAAGTCGCCGCGTCTGTCTGTCTGAGTCAGAACGCGATAAATTCAAAAACTACCGAACGGATTTCATTACAACGGACTTCATGAGGAAGGTTTAGGTGTATAATTCATTACGGTTTTGTGTAAATAGGCTGAAAGAAATCCATATGCTCGATGCAACAGACTGACACGACAACACGAAAGAAAAAAAAAAAAAAAGTGGCAACAGAAGTGAAAACTCGAACAACTTAATAAAATACTTCCAATGCCCTTAAAGTAAAAATACTTGCATAGAACATTGATCCGTAACGTAATATAAATAAAGAGCACAATCGCTTTTACAAAAAAGAGGTGTCGGTAACGGTGTCGCGAGTTCAATTGTTTTTTCCCATCTCAAAAATGCCCAACGCGACCACAGAAAAAAATAGGCGTATCTTAATATACTCTGCTACCCGTGCCACAGGTAATATAATAAATACTACGTATAACTCGATTTTTATAACTGTGCGCTTGGAGCTGTCAAAATCGTAGGTTGTTAGTATTGAATCTTCGATCAACAATATGTTGATCGAAGTATTGAATTCACCCTCCCGTTTACCTCCTCGGTGCCCCGACGCCTCTTAATACGGTCTACACAACTCGTGTCGTCTCCACAGTTCAGTCTTATTGTTCGTTAACTTGTTATTGTTATTATTTAAACCACATACACTTTAAAATGTTGACATTGACAAGTGCACAGTTATAAAAATTGGGTTATACCCTTGCGAAGCCGGGGCGGGTTGCTAGTTGAAAACAAAATTGTCGTAGGTATCATTCAAAATGGCGCTACGCACGTTACCCTCATCCTCACTGTGTAGATATCTCTACTGCTATCATACTTATTTGATGTTAAGAAATTCAGAAGTTTCGACCAATAATTTCAAATACCTATCTCTACCTAAAGATCGTTTATGAATCCCAGAGACTAATTTGACATTTCAAGTGATTGTTGTTTGTTTTTCAATTTGGATTTTGACATTTGCACCTGTCAAATTAGTCTCTTGGATTAAAAAACGGACTTTACTTGTTCATTCAATGGTTGGTTGGAATAATAATGTCGTAAACCAGGCAACACTAACAACAGCAGACGGTATTACTGCACCACAGTTGTTATTATTATTGTTTTTCTTTTATGCAATAAGAAAATACACTTACACGCATGTTGTTATAGCTGTAGGTAAGTGAAAACTGCATACAAAAATAGTAACAAACAAAAGAGTGACCTTTAAAATCAATTACCGACAATTTATTGTTCAATTGATAAATATTAATCAATATCATTCAAAGTCATACCATTTAATTTATTAAATCGACAATTAAAAACACTCATTTATTGATCGCGTGTATATTTAACAACATTAAATTGTGTGCGAGAGAATTTCTCGGATGAACACAACCTACGCAGTCCACACACAAATATGTTGGTTGAAGGCATCCTGCATAACCGGTGGACCTTGATATCACAAAGGCACCCTCGATCTGCGAGCTAACCTTGGGTTATTTTTAAACCACGCTCGCTGCATACGAATCCCGTCGAACGACTCCTTCCGAGTATTATATAATGCGCAATAATAGTCTTTCTTTTTGTGTAGCGTCTCCTTGAAGAGCGTGTGGCCCTGTCATTTCGGTTTTATACCCTTTGTTTTCGCTCTCACATATTTTATTTCTTTTCTTTGAATCGCAAAAGGAAGAGGCAATGAAGGGTTAGCGTTTTTGTATAGTGGATTATTTACGGTGCGGAATAATGGGCGTTCGAGTTCGCCGCGAAATATTGGCTACAGCTGCGGTGTTTTCTAAAATAATGTCACATCCACGGCAAACTTACGAATCTGCAGTTTTCGTGAAATGGATATTTTGATGAAAAACAGTACCTAATGTGGCACTACACAACCGTGGAAAATTAACAAATTTTTATCTTTGATGTACGGGTACAGAATTCAAATTATTCGATTCTGCGTTTTCTTAATACATCCATAGTAAACTTACGAAATTCACGTAGGATGTTTTAGCATAGTAAATTTAATATAAAAGCAGTTAATAGATATTTATTCATACCCTGGCAAAAGCCGAAGTTTCAATTGGATATTTTATTAAGTTAGTATTATTTAGTAACGAGAGTACCACTTTCGTAAGTTTGCCAGGGTTTGAATAAATTGTCTATTAACTTCTATGTATGATGATGGAAAGTTACGAATATATATTATTTATTTGTGATCCTTGTATACACGGCTACACATCAAGCTATAGGTTTCCAGTATAAGCTGATTTATACTGGAAATGTATAGCTTAATGTGTAGCCGTTTGTACATTATTGACAATCTGCTGATAATACAAAAAAGTACGATTTTGAAAATCAAATGTACCGCAGTACCTTTACAATTGGTACAAAAAAAAAAAAAGTTTTTTTTTCATTGATTTTTTTTTTGCTTTCAAAACGCTCCCATGTAAAATGCATTTTCTGCAGATTGGCAAGTTTACCGTAGAGGTGACGATTTGACGAATGTAATCGTTCGTTTTCGGTCACTCAGAAAGTTTTTACAGTTCAGTACTTGCACTACATGCAGCTATGAACACAATTGAGATGTGTTATATGCCTTTGTGTGTTCGCTATGCGTTAACTCCCCGCCATTACCTCGGTAGCGTGCATCCCCGGCCCCCCCATTTTATTGTGTTGTTTGTTCACTGAAAGAAATTGGATACCTACCTTATAAAAAAGATACTTCGGTAATACCTGAACTTGTTTAACTCGTTTCGGTTAATACATTCGTTGTATCATTCTTGTTGGTCATTTTGCAAGAAAACTGGATGCGAGTATGATTGTTTTATTATTTTATAAATGCTTGCAGGTTGTATAGTTGCATCTTGCATCTGATCGACCATCTGCATGTTAAGTTTAAAAAATATGTAAAATAATAAAATGTTTATTGAAGTGGAAACTTCTTTAGGCGCGTTGAGCATTTTTGAGATGGGATCAAAAAACAATTGAACTTGCGACACCGTTACCGACACCTCATTTTTGTAAACGCGATTGTGCTCTTTATTTATATTACATTACGGATCAATGTTCTATGCAAGTATTTTTACTTCTGTCGGCACTCTCGGAGTTTCACTGTTTTTTATTTTTTTATTTCACATTTTGATGTCGTGTTATGAATTATGGCATCTAGTTTACGACATGTTTCATGTATGAACTGAACAAAGCAAATGTAACATTTTAATCGTGTCATTGTCAATGCATGATTAATTCGCCCTCTATAATAACAGAACTATCAAAAGTACTTAAACTCAACTAACACAATAAGTTAAATGTTAATAATGCACGTGATTCATCTATTGTAGCAAACCTAAAGGCCCTCGTCACTGGGAGCATTCACCTGTAATGTAACGTTTAGAGTCGAACATTACATCAGTGAGGGAGGAGAACCGAGCACACAGTGCGCAACCTGTAATAGTACAATTCGAGCATTACGTGCGCAAAATCTGTACTTAAATTTAATCTGAAATGTTACATTACAGGCGAATGCTTGTCAGTCAGGGAGACAGTATTGTAAGGTAATGCTCAAAATCGAATCTGAAATGTTACATTACAGGCGAATGCTTGTCAGTCAGGGAGACAGTATTGTAAGGTAATGCTCAAAATCGAATCTGAAATGGTACATTACAAGCAAATGCTTGTCAGTCAGGGAGACAGTATTGTAACGTAATGCTCAAAATCGAATCTGAAATGTGACATTACAGGCGAATGCTTGTCAGTCAGGGAGGCAGTATTGTAAGGTAATGCTCAAAATCGAATCTGAAATGGTACATTACAAGCAAATGCTCGTCAGTCAGGGAGGCAGTATTGTAAGGTAATGCTCAAAATCGAACCTGAAATGTTACATTACAGGCGAATGCTTGTCAGTCAGGGAGGCAGTATTGTAAGGTAATGCTCAAAATCGAAAATGCTCGTCAGTCAGGGAGGCAGTATTGAAACGTAATGCTCAAAATCGAATCTGAAATGTTACATTACAGGCGAATGCTTGTCAGTCAGGGAGGCAGTATTGTAATGTAATACTCAAAATCGAATCGCGAATGCTCCCGGTGAGGGAGCACCTTATTAGAAAGCGTAGCCCCACCAATGTCAATAAACCCTCGGTATGCAAAAGCAAATTATAATCGAGATTAATCAGCGAATTAAATCCTCTAAACTTCGAAAGCTATGCTCTGAATCCCGGCTATGTTCCCATATCGTGTTTGAATCAATAAAACCGACGATGTTTTTCTACAAAGCACGTTTCTCGGAACAATCTCTCTGCTAAAGTTTCAACGTGGTTGCATAACCGTGGACTAACAACGCCACACATTGTAGACGATTATTGACCTGACCTTAATAAATTTCAACGAAACGAGAGGACTATTTAGTTATCTCTTTATTGCCTTATTTTTTTTAAATTTATTTAAGTTATGAACAAAGGAGTCTCGAATAGAAAAGTAAAAACAGTGTCGTGTGTGGTACAATATGTGTAGCAAATTAGGTGCCATATGTATACAACGTGACTGGCATACTGGCCATCGATACTGTATGCACTGTATCGGCATTGTTTATGCGCTCGATCAAGACGAGTGTTCGCGCCATGTTCTTTATTTAAAAAAAAGAGTACTTACAACAACCATAGGTCCAGTTATATTGACAATATAAGGACCACTTGTTAAAGCGGTTAGCAGAAACATGTTATCGATGGCATCGAAAAACAAATTTGTTTTATTTCATTAACGTTATTTAATTAAAGCTGAGTTGCTGATTTCATAAATAAGGGTTTGTTAAAGTTTATGGTGACGGTTCGTTGAAATAAGTGAGTTGGTACGTTTTGCACCTGTTTGAGATAATAAACACCGGCTTTTGATAATAACAGTAGCAGTAAAGTGTTACACTGTTAACGAATGGGAGTCTGTATTTGCTGAGACCTCCTTAAGACCTTAAGAAACTCTTGAAAACTGGAGCGAACCAATATTTAATCTTTCATTATTACTGAACAGTTGTATGAGCAAAAATAAACATGGATTTAAGGGTCGGTTATACGCAAGTCGTGTTATGGGTTTTGATAAGTTTATATTGAAACCTTAAAGTAATAGCCATGAAAAAGAAACGTCTGGCCAGCTGAAGAGTCACTACTCAGTGAAAAAATCGGATTACGGATAAATCTTGTAGATGATTGTTAAAAAAATTGAATATCACAAAAAACGTGCAAAAAGCACTGCCGTATTTTGATAACTTTGGCGAAAATAAGAAGTCACTCACCCAATTAATATTATACTTAATAAAGACAACAAAGTGAACGCACTGACTTTTTCTGTTTTCCAATACTCAATACTCAATTCTTTATTGCATTCCATATGTATTACATAGATGGTATAACAAAGTAAAAGATCAATATCCAGTTTTATTATTATTATTTTCTTTGTATACTAGATTTGTTTGTTATGTTTTCTTTAATTTTTATTCTTAGATTTTTGCTGCGCCTTTTTGTTTTATTTTATTTCATTTGTAATTTGAAGAAAACTTTTTTCACTTAATTTTATCTACCGAACATGTTTTAAAAATAAAATAAACGTTTAAATGGTAAAACCTCCGTATTGGTGCCCAAGATACAGGCTTGCCTAGTTTGGGGCCAATGTAAACGCTTTGTAATATTTTTTCTAGCAATAAAGATTTTTATTATTTTTATTATATTTATTATAATACTTAATATGGACCCTGTCGGGCACCGAAAAATTAGGAGAGAGAAAGAGGGCTAAGTAGCAATTCAATATTATTATAAATTATTAGATGTGTTTAATTGGGTGCATAACTATGTATATATTGCATTCCATAACATTATTTCTGTATTGCGTAAAATTTCGGAAATCGGAATTTTCACGGTCACAAAAATGTAACATCGACTTGACGATGAAAATTCTTTGTTGTATTTATTTAAGTTTAGGTGACTTTTGAAATTTATCAAAATACGTCAGTGCTTTTTGCACGTTTTTGGTGATATTCAATTTTATTTTACAATAATATGCAAGGTTTATCCTCAATCCCATTTTGTCACTGACCGGTGAAACTCTTCAGCTAGCCACACGTTTTTTTTCGTGGCTGCTACTTTAAGTTTTCTATATAAACTTATCCAAAACCCATAACACGATTTGCTTATAGCCGACCCTTAAGGATCCGTTTCGAAGGACCAAAAGATTCGCCACTGGCTTTAGTGAAAGTACAAAATACATGCTCTTTATGATTTTTAATTAGATGTTAAGAGCATTAAATGGGTTTGCTAGTGATTCAGTGTTTTTGTTATGTGTTTTGTGCAGGGGTGTAGGTTTGGTGATTCTGACATAGGATAGCGAAGTAGCTATCATCTTACCTACAGTGTGAAAGTGTTGTTACCGGAATTCTCTTTAACCCACACCTAACCAACCTTAGTTCTTGTCTAGTTCTTGCTATATTAAGAGATTATTTATTTATGCGAAAACACCGTCTCGTCTGTCGCCATAACAACAATGTTAACAGCATTGTTGTGTTTCGACAGTTAGAGGTAAGGTAGCCAGTTCCTCTGTAGTTGAGGAATCCGGGTGAAGCTCGCTTCCACCTTCGGCCTGATCATCATTTACCATCAGGTGAGATGCAGGCCAAGAACGTAAAATTGGTGTTTTTTTTTTTACATTGTACTCAAACATAACTGGCGAAATGTGGGTGTACCATACCATAGGTATACCTCTGTCTAACCCTTCGGGTGATACAGGCGTGATGTTATGTAATGTTTATGCAAAAGAATTTTAAATTCAAATAAAATTTCACTACTCCTATTCTAACCTGAGTTCACGAAATACGACCATTCTATGTTTGTTATTGGACATGTTTATCAACGCAGTATCATTTGGTCCAAAATATCAAAAGAATAAAGCTCTCCTTTGTTTCTTTTATCGAATTGGGTTTAATATTCTCACGGTACACAGCCACATGTTTTTCATTGCGTATATTTTTGTTCTTATTTGACAGTCCTCCTTATGACATCATGTGACTATAAATTGGAGCAATTTTTGAATCAACTCGTGTTGGCAATAAAATTGGATTTGTTTATTTTGTTTTTAACTCATTACAGTCATCTGTTGTAACGAGTGCAGTCATTTTACGATGTCACATTTTTGCTCAGAGTAAACAGGACCACTATTTCAATGCTTTAAATGTCACCCGATGTATATGGCCGGATAAAAAAGTAATACAGGCTACTTGTGCGCGAATAAGGACATAAAAATGTCTACTAAATATCCTTGCCGAAATCAACATAGGCAGTTTCATAATGCAAATGAGATTTTTATAGCGCTACGGTGAATAATATTAAAGGTACCTCAAGTAGAGCAATAAAAATAGGAAGTGATTAAAAAGATATAACATTTTTTTATTAAAAATCTCTTTGATCCACCGTCCATAATCACTATGACAGGAAAAAATATGACATCAGTAAAATTATAATGGGCCGCCTCGTAAAGGGCATTTGAATAGGAGAGTTACATATCAAAAATTTTCAGTGATCCGTGTTTTACGAGTTTGTCGTAAACTTGTACTTAACAGGAAGAATAAAAGGGCCCCTTCAATACGGTTGTGTTTAAAAATCTATGCGAGCATGCGAGGGGACTGCTCGTAATCAGTTCGCGAACAGTCAACGTTTACGATGTTTCCACATTTTAATATCTACATAATATGTTATGGATTTAACCAGGCCTTTCAAAAGCACCCATAAAAATAACTTGAATCGTTTCAACAACCGGTCGGTGTCGCTGTGTGCAATCAGAAAGAAAATTATGGATTTGTGCGTAACTTCCGCTGGGACCACGTAAAATAAAATAGTTAAGCTATTAAAATTGATTGACCACGAATTCGTTTTAATTATGCATTTAAAAATGAGCATTGGTAAGACTAAAGAACGCAAAAGTAGCAATTGCGAAGTTTCAAAACGCGAAATAAGAACATATATAGAGCTCTGGCATTGAACGAACAAAATCTCAAAAAAACCATTGTATTATAGTCATAAATATAAAATGAACTCTGTCCCTCAAGTAACCAGATGCCATTGAAAAACATATAATAAGATTTACTTATTTTGAACTTAGCCAAAGGAAATACAGGTGAACTAACAATACGATAGGGTCCCTTGAGGCTTCCCTCTTTGACTATTTTAATAAGAAAAAAATCCCATTGCCTCCCAAGCGAATTACTTTGAAACGAATAAATAAATGAACTGAAGGATCACGAGATTGAATTAGAAAAAGAATTCGTGTGTAATAAAGAAATCAGTTCATTCATAAAAGTTATGAGGGTAGATCACAATGAGGAAGTCGAAGTGTACGATGATCTGAGCGATGACAATGACGGCAGGTATCGAACCGGAAAAGGGATCAGTTTTCCTTTTGATGTCACATCAAAAAGGTCCTTAAAAGGAGGAGCCAATATCGGAGTTGGTGAACTTTTTGAACTCACAGAAATTAGGTTAATACTTATATTATGAAAGGTTTTTGCAAAGAAATGTTTTCGTCAAGAACTTCTCCATATTTAAAACCGCCATTCGCATCCGACTCTTTAATATTTGCAAGACGTTTTTCATTGTGCCATTTAATGCATTTTATTCTTTCTTTAAGCATCAAGCTACACAAAGCCAGAGGTGTACGGACATTATTTCTGAGGAACCAACCCACAAAAATCATATTTTCGCCTCAGCACTCTCCCTTGTTTTACGGTTTTTTCATTGCAGCCACTTTACGAGCATCGGTGATGGGTGCCACTCTTCTTTTATAACCGAGTAACAGTATTCTGAAACCTCAAAGATCGCGTGTTTGGTGCTAATTAAACGTCTTCATGGCAGTTCGGATACGTGATTCGTCTGGCCGCGGTGAATAATGTGTTTCTTACGTAGTTTTTATAGAGCCTTACCTGAGCAAAAGTTTCACTACTTTAGTTTTCAGCGAACAAAAAGTGCACGACATAAACATATTGCATTCACGTGGTGGTATCGAGGGGATACAAATGAGATCTTCAAAATAGCTCTTACGTCATCAGCGATGTTTTTAAATTAATACCGATTGTAAATCTTGTCGCGCATTAGAGATGTCGTCGTCTGTAAATTGGAAACACCTCGGCTTCACGCTCAGTCGGGGGCTCTTCTCGTTCTATTCCTGTTCCTGACACCACCGCCCCAGGACACGACGCGTCTTTGTTACAGACAACGCAACGCGTTGTAATTATTTCTACTTGTACTTTAACGTCATCGTCTCGATTAGTTAGAGCGTTAAAATTTAAGCCTGAATTTATAATATAAACATGACAGTAACAGAGTGTGTTGTTTTTTGTTACCGTTCACAGTTTTGATTTCTCTCCTCATGACTGGATTTGAAATATGATCCCCATACTTCGTTGTAACAATCGTCTCATATTTCACTGTAATTATGTTGAACGACGATGAATTTCAATAGCTGTAAATATCATTACAAGCAAGTGATCAATGTTTATGTTTCTTTTAATCAAACCGCCTTTCGAGCGGCTCTCACGAGTGGATATTTATCTTGAGTCTGTACAAACAAATGTAGCCGTGAAACCATTTCATCATTCAGCACATTGTCGTCAGCGGCATGCGAGATGGGCTCTGACGCAACCGCACGCTCCTTGAGGACAAAGAGTAACACCAACTTGAAAAAATAATATTTTCTCAGATTTGTGTTACCGTGGCTGTCACCGGCGTGATTTACGCCGAATCTGTCAGGTTTGGAGACAAAGGAGTCTTGTCAAAACTCGCGGGAGCATGATGTCATACGTTCAGGAATCGCCTTAGCCGCGGCCCCTAATTAATAGACCGGCTTTTACGGCTCGCTAGGGTAATATCATTCCGAGATGTTTCAAAGAAAAATAAGAAATATGCGTGTCAGCCAGCGTAGTTTATGGACTGTTGTTTATTGTGAACGCTCCTGTGATATACAATTAAATGTATCACACAACGCAAAGGTAGCGCTCAAGAGCGCCCCGCTGAGTCCCACTGTATCCCCGGTGCCGACTAGACGTTCCCTTTGAGTTGATGTGTACTTACTGATAATTTGGTGGTTTTACTCTAAACCCAAAGCCCATAAACAAGTGATTCAAGTGAACACCACATTGGCGACGAGTAAAAGCGTAGTAAGTCAAATTATTGCTCAAATGATGTACCTGCTTACGGAAATTGGTTAGCAACAAAATGTTACTTTCATTGCACAGTGTTTTGAAAAAATAAATAAAATTAGTGACTGATCTAAGCGAAATTCACTAATCGTGTTCGTTATAATTTCAATTTAAGTACATTTATGTGTGTCGTTAGTCGTTACTTACCTATCTATGCACAATCTGTGTCGGCGATCAGCTGAGACAGAAATATATGTTGCATAAATCGATGAAATGAGTTATTACGTCACTAAATACATCGTATTTAGTGACTTCCTCTATTACATGGAAGTAAAACATAACTGGCGAAATATGGGTGTACCTGCTATAGGGACACCTGTGCCCAACCCTTCGGGGAAGCAAGGCGTGATGTTATGTTATGTTAAATACATAAACTCGTAAATAAAACTGTAACTGTGTTGGATTTAAAAAAAAAATACAATGTTTAGAAAGTGCTACCACACATCAAATATGTATTGTTGACCAAATCCGTTTGCAAATACCTATCGATTATTCGATCAAATAATGAAATGTACCAACGAACATATCGTTAATTTACCAGTTTTAACAAAATTCCACTTCGGAAACATCGAAGTTATGTAGGTAATTATTATCTTATCTACTGTTAAAACTGAACAAATGTACCAATGAACATATAGAAAAGAAAAGAAAGACGTTTATTTGCGGTAAAAAGGACGCAAAGAAAAAAAAAATATTGAAAAATAAATAAATGAAAACGATAATATCGTTAATTTACCAGTTTTAACAAAGTTCCACTTCGGAAACATTGAAGTTATGTAGGTAATTGTTATCTTACCGACTGTTAAAACTGAACAAATGTCATGAAATCTGTCAAGGCTAAATAATTAACTAATTTTAATCAAAACGAATGCATTTTGCACTGGCTATCAACACCAACAAAAGAATTCATAGAAATCATCACATCTCTATGAATCTCATTGTGCCCCGATGTGTTTTAATTTCAAATACATATAATTTAAATGCTTTGTGGCATTTAGCACGTTCTTATTAAAGGACCTTTGTGTGACTTGCTTGAGAGAGTTTGTTTATTTAAAACGTATACACAAACACAGAGCTTTTGTTACTAGCCGGGTACAATCATTGGTTAAGATAAACTAAGTGTAGTACGGGGTTTGATTAACTCAACATCAAATCTTTATTGTACTTATGTTAATGATAAAATAAAAGAGAAAATGAAAGGAAATTGAGAGAGATAATAATTCATTGAGTCGATCTGAAAATTTTCTTACTACAATAGTATGCTGACGAGTTCCGCACTCTCTTACTTGCAGACCGATTAATATGTCCCAATTACAAGTCCCGGCAATAGAACTATTTGATTGTGAAGGTGATTCAATCTCCCGTTGGAAAAGATGGAAACGTGCTTCAGAAATAAACTTCATAGCGACAAACACCAATGATCAAAACAAAAAAGTGCAATATTACTGCATTCCAGAGGCACTACAAGACTTAAATTTTAATGTACCCGGAGCTCACGTGACTGATCTTGACTCAACTGCATTTATGACACCACAATTAAAAAGTTGGAAGAGTATTTTCCCCAAAACAAAATTATTATTTGAAAGGCACATTTGTGAACGAAAAGGTTGACTAATTCTTGGTTAGATTGAGACGTCAATACTCAAAATGCAGTTTTGCTAAAGAGGATGAGTCTTATCGACCAAATAACGGGAAAGTGTAGCTCGACTAAATTTAGAAATAATATTTTGATACTTGGTGTCACAGCAACAATTGCAAAAATCATAACAGAAACAAACTCTCTAGAAACTGTTAAACGGCAGTTGAATAAGTTCCACGATAGCCAGAGCACAAATGCAACAACTACCAGCCTTAATAAAATTGACACTAAAACAACAAAACGTTGTACTAAAAAGAGGTTGATTTCTGTTGCCGATGTGATAATAAAAATCACAAAGGTGATAATAGTTCCTGCCCTGCAATTAGTGCAAATTGCATAAAATGTGGTTTCAAATGTCATTTCCAGAAACACTGCAGAACAAGGGCCAATAAAAGAAAAACTTCTAACCTCTCGTCAAATGACAACAATAAAGCTAAAAGGCCCAAAGTAGAAAACATCAAAAATAAAGAGCCTACATAAGTAGACCAGGTGAGGTTAACATTATAATGCTCATTGATTCCGGTACTAAATCTGATATTATAAATGATAAAACTTGGGAGCACATGAAACAATCTAAAGTTATAGTCTCCAACCAGCAAACGTCTCCAGACAAAACATTCATGGCTTAATATGGTGTCAAACATCCACTAAATGTACTATGACCGTTTGATGCATCAATAAAAGCTGTTTCTAAATTAGTACTATCAAAATTGTATGTCATAAATAATAATAATAAATAATAAAATTCTTTATTGGCATAAAAAATGTGTACAAACAAAGTGAAGCCCTGACTCCTGCGCTCGGTAAAAACACTTGTGTTACAGGGGCCAGTGTCTTCTCCAATCAGTAAGTTCTGGATTTATGCAATAACATCATTTATTCATCATAGAAAATGTTCAAGGAATCTTTTGGGTAAAATAAAACAAAAAAACTGCCATAATATATCCCTTAATGAGCTAAAACTAGGTTTTGATCTGAGTTCCATTGAGGATAAACAATTTCCCAAGTTCAAAGATGTTCAGTTAGAGATCACTATTGATAAAACAGTTCCTCCAGTTTGTCAGCCTTATAGACGAGTTCCAATTTCTTTGGAATCAAAAATAAATAAGAAATTAGACGAACTGGTAAAAATGGACATCATGGAATCTTGAAACAAACCATTTTCCTGGGTTTCTCCGATGGTACCGGTTCTAAAGTCTGATGATGATTTTCGTATTTGTTTGGATACGCGTGTTGCCAACAAAGCCATTGTTAGAAAAAAGCAAACCTTGCCCACGATAGAACAACTCATTCCCAAATTTAAAAAGCAGCATTTTTTCTCAATATTTAATATTATAAACGCTTTTCATCACGTTAAACTCAAAGAAAATAGTAATGAAATCACAACTTTCATTACAAACAAAGCTTTACCGGTACGAAATGTTTAATGTTTGGTAAATATTGTGCATACCGGAACATTTTCAAAAAATCATGGAGAAAATGTTATTATCATGCGAAGGAGTTGTAAACTTTATTGATGATGACATAGTTATCTTTGGATGTGATGAAATCATTAAACATGTAATAAAAGTGCTCAAAGACAATAATGTTTTACTAAACAAAAATAAATGAGTTTTTAATTAAAAAACTATTCAATTTCTGGGCTAAGAACTTTCATCATCAGGCCAATAGAGTCATTTAGACCACCGGAAACCATCGAAGAAATTCAAAGTTTCCTGGGATTAAGGTACTGATTCAGTACGATGACAAGGATCATTTCCTTCGGAAACATGAGTCTGACCAGACGTTGGAAAAAGATATTGTCAGACCGAAAAAGAGGCATTTGCTTTGGTATTGGCAATCGAACAATTTCACATGTAAAAAAAAAAAAAAAAAAAAAATTGAACTGGTCGCAGACCATAAACCTCTGGAGGTTATATTTGGCACGAAATCGAAACCTTGCGCACAAATTGAGCGTTGAGTCCTTCGATTACAATCATTTAATTATAAAAGCATAAAACCTGGAAAATCAAATATAGCAAACCCATTCAGCCAGCAAACAACAAGTCCCTCTTGAAAACGAATATCATATTAACCATATTGTTCAATACGCGTGACTTGTAGCATTATCCCTTAAAACGATTATTGAAGCATCGAATAATGATAATAAATTTAAATTAATCTAAGATGCTTTAATAAATAATGTTTGGGATGCTTCGATAAACAACTACAAATTATTTGAACATGAACTTTGGTTACATGATGGCGCCTTATTAAGAGGAAACAAATGAGTGATACTCACTAATCTAAGAAAACAAGTATTAAAAGCAGCTCATGAAGGCCATCCAAGCATTGTCAACATGAAGGCTAGGTTACACACAAAGGTCTGGTGGCCGAAAATAGATAAAGACGCCGAAAATACTGTAAAAAAACTGCTGCGGGTGTACTTTAGTCTCAGGCCCAAATCCACCAGTACCGATGAAAAGGCGTGAACCCCCATCGAAAGCCTGGGTGAATAATGCTGTTAAATTTTTGGGTCCACTGCCAAGTGGAGATTATCTTTTCGTGATCATCGATTATTACAGTAGATACAAAGAAATCAAAGTCATGAAATCTATATCTGTACAGGACACAATAATAGTGTTAAAAAGAAGATCTTTTTGCGAACGAATCCAGCAAGCATAACACCTGACAGTGACAGAAGATTCTGTAGTCAAGAATTCAGAACCTTCTGTACTGAATAAGGAAATACGCTTTTCAATACGATCCCCTACTGGCCTCAGCAAAACGGCGAAGTCGAGAGGCAAAATAGGGACATCCTTAAACGGCTGAGAATCAGTCAATGTGAAAAAACTGACTGGAAAGATGACTTGTTAAAATATTTAATGATGTACGAGTATAACAGTACACCTCATCCCTCTACAGAAAAATCCTTATACGAGCTGTTTTACGGAAGGCCATTCAGAGATAAGTTACCTTTTAAAAGATAAGTAACATACCTCGAAAATATTTACGACGATTCAGAAGTTAGAAACAGAAAAATATACAAACAAATTAAACGAAGACAAAAAGAAAAAATGGAAAGTTATCGATGACGAAGCGTCAGATAACTTCGTCAGATGAAGTAGTTTAGTTTATGTGTTATACTGTAAATGTAAGTTCAATGCTAAATACTGTATTGTACTTAAAACGTAATTATTTTCTAAATGCTTTAAATTGTTATAGTCTTTTAAATTAATTGACGTCTAAATGACAAATATTGTAATTGTACATAAAACTTAATTAACATATAAAAAGGAAGAGATGTGATATACAATTAAATGTATCACACAACGCAAAGGTAGCGCTCAAGAGCGCCCCGCTGAGTCCCACTGTATCCCCGGTGCCGACTAGACGTTCCCTTTGAGTTGATGTGTACTTACTGATAATTTGGTGGTTTTACTCTAAACCCAAAGCCCATAAACAAGTGATTCAAGTGAACACCACAGCTCCAAACCAAAGTCGAACTCAGAACCAATTCTTTGTTTTGTTCAGAATTTATTACGAGTAGGTAAAGTTCGTGAAATCAATTCAAAGGCATAGCTCGTTAAGAGAGCGTACCTTTCTATTTTGTGAGCCTTTGTATCTTATTTCTACTATCTTGCTAGATATTTTTTATTTGCATTGTTGTGAGGATTACTTTGTATCTCTGAGATCTATAGTCCTTGTTTATCTTATAGTTTATTTCAGAACTGAAGGTCTATATAAAGAATTGAAAGCCTCAGACAAAAAATAAGAAAAAACTGTTTCTAAAGTCCGAGGTGAACTTTACTGGGAAATATCAAAGATGAATAGTAACATGAAAGCATTCAGACGCCCACGCATATAATCCTCGAACAGGGAGGCAAACATTTATAAATGAAGTAGTACTTTCAAAATCTAAAACGCAAATTACCTTCGGAGTGGATCTTGTTTTCACAATAAAACAGGCTTGATAGTACGTTGTTCTATCAACAAATCGTAGTGACAAAGTATAACATGTATGAGATTTGAAGCAAGCCCAGCTTTATCTTTTATATCTGTAAGTTGAGATCGTGCAGGAAAATCCGTAGACACAGCTTTGTGCGATGGATCAAGATTGTGAGCCGAAATCGTGTGTAGGGTATTAAAAAAGACAATCCGGAACGATACGAGTGGTTCAGATAGAACCGTCGGTGACAAGGTATGATGTTTATTTATGTGCAGTTGAGTGTTAATGGACATGATTGTTCGTAGATGGATCTATTAATATGATAAGAAAGATTCGAGTGAATGACAGCAACAGCAAATTAAACAGTTTCATCTACTTGAAGAATGGAGAGGAGGTATATACAATGTAGGTCTTTTTAAGATAGCATACTTATTGGGAATGGTTCTGAGTCGACCATAAAAGCTACTGTTTTCAATAGAATAGAAATTTAAGACGAACAAAATAGCAAAATACAAGGTGAAGAAGGAAACTGGGAAAATATATAGCACAGCTTATGCGTGAACCAGTAGCGCAATATTTTCATGTATGCGAGTCTTACCTTACATAAAATATTGCGGAGTTGCTGTCTCCTATTTTGTCCTTTTAGACTGTTATAGTATACTAGGCTAGATAGAAATAAATAAAGATAGATAAAGATAGTAAGTTAAATATATCATGTTTTGCGACTGAATTAAACAGTACCCTAATTGCGTAACTCATTTTCGTAAACAATTTCGCGAAATTTGTTTCATTTTGACATTTCAACAACATTCATTGCGTTATTTACGTTGTTGAACAGATTTTTTTTTCCAACTTATGAAGCAATGTATTAGAAATCTGTTTCAAATCGAAACAAATTGTGATTGTGTTGTATTACGCAATCAGGGTGCTGATCTGAGCTGATTGATTTATGATCACAATAACGTTATTTCTTTATTCCAGCATTAATTACGAAAACAGATGTCTCTACAGGTAGGGACACGGTATCGAATAGAAAGTATCGATACTGTACTCGAATAGTATTGAAAAAAATATCGTACTCATAAAAGTATCGAAACAAAAGTATCGATACTTCAAGGTATCGAGTACTTTTCTTAGGGTCAATACCTATCAGTCAGTAAATAACGTCAGTTTAACTTCAGTAGGGCAGGACATGAAAAAACAAATGACAACGGTGAACGAGTGAGTGAATGAGTGATTGATTAGTATAGTAAATGAATGAAGGAAAGGTTAGGAATTTAACTTTGAACGGAAGGAACAATCTCGAGCAAAGATCGATGTAATGTTTAAGAAGGTTCAGAACGAGTGAACTAGATGGCGTTGCCATAACCATAAGCCGTAAGGTCGCAAGTTTTAAATGGGTAATTTCTAAGATTACCCATTTAAAACTTAATTTATTATTCGATTTCGATACGATACCTGCCAAAAAGTAGTCATTGAGTAAAAGTATTGAGTACAAAAGTATCGGTATCGAATGGAAATGTACTCGATACCACAAAGTATCGATACTTTTTCGTGTCCCGATCTACAGGGTGGCGATTTAGACACCTGCATCTGTCAAGGGGGTGAAGCTACCCATCATACTAAACAACTTTCACCATGAAACTCATATACGATTTGTGAAAAAAATATCAAATTCCTATGCAACAGTAGTATATGTAATCTGTGGCAACAGTAGACAATTTCAATTCATTATTATTTTTATCATCTTTGACTTTTCTCGGGACCTTTGGAAGGCGTACGAGGGGCCGAAGTCAACACGCAGAAGCCCATTAGACGTTTTAAATTAAATGAGGTAGCAACTGACGATTATCCCTGTTTGCGCTATGTTAGTACACCCAAGGACAACCCCCGGTTGGCGCAGGACTATTGCAGGATGTGGAACCAACAAAGATATTGGATTATGGGTTTGGGTGGCTAAATGAACTGGTTATCTAGAGCTACGGAAAAAACTACAGCCCTGCCTGACCAATATTTTATATAAAATACACAGGTAAAATGGTAGGGGGTGACTTGCACACAATAATTGGCTCCCGAAAAACTTCGCAAGCACATAGTGCCGTAGCGACAAGGGGGCAACATGTCCTGAGGTGCTTGAGGAGTGGAGACGTATTCCACGGGTTTCAGAACAATCCCAGAGCCCGCAAGATCGCTATTATTATTTGGTTAGACACACTTAGCAGCTAATTAGCTAATGCGTGTATATCAAATAGCTTGAAGATATTTAATTTAATGCTGTTACAACTCCGTTAGACAAGAATTGCTTCAAAGGATTTTTCTTTGATGAATTTTCCCATTATTTTAGGGTACAAATATTTGCGTGGGTATTTTTGTTAGCATTCTGAGTGCAAAGGACTTCGTAGTGTTCTGTTAGTATTTTGTACGTCGTCTTTGTCTACGCTGTTAGAGTGTTATAAGGCCAAGGTCTTTGAGGCGCTGTTCGTAAGGTAGATTACGTTTGGTGCGAACCATCTTGGTTGCCCTTCTTTGTACATTATTTTTGAAATATGGGACCCAGATGACACTAGCATATTCCAAGAGAAGTCTTAGGTAGGTCTTGTACAACTTGAAAAACGTCTTAGGCATCAGGCACTGGCACAGGCGTTCATGTATCGAAAGTTTTTTGAAGTGAAAACTTCTTTAGGCACGTTGGGCATTTTTGAGATGGGACTAAACCATTGATTTCGCGACCTGTTACCGACACCGAGGAGTAAAGACATCAATGCGTTGATTACCGCGGTGCGTAGAGTAAAAGACATCAACACGTTGATTACCGCGGTATCGATTTTTTTTCAAGTTTTCACTTCTGTCGGCACTCCCGGAGTGCCACTGTTTTTAACCGACTTCCCAAAGGAGGAGGTTCTCAAGTCGACTGTACTTTTTTTTATGTTTGTTACGCGATTACTCCGCCAATTATGAATTGATTTAGATGATTTTTTTTTGTTTGGTAGGTCATACTTCAGAGGTGGTCCCATATAAATTTGATTAAGTTTGCTTGGGTAGTTTTTGAGTTAGCTTTAATAATACGTATTTTTTCTCACTTAGTATGTGGATGATATGATAAGTTCCTGTCACTGTTATTTACATAGCAGGTAGTGTTATTCGAATTTGTGTGGGGTAGGTACCACAACTAAAAAGTGAAAAATTAAAACTTTTTACAAAAAAAATTGCTGTCGAAGTCGGTTGTATTTTCAGTTTTTCTATTTTTTTCTCCCTTTGAGGTAGATACGCCTTACGACATTCAACATAAAATGATAGCTTCTGTTCGTCGAGTCGCAATGACCAAGTTTACCATTAGCGAATTAAAGTCTTTCACGTCAGTCGCAATTTCACTCACAGTATTTCTATTTTCTTAATGTCCCTCGGCAAACTTCGATAACTTCTCCCGCTCTGGGCGGAGCGGGAGGGCGTGTCAGACTCTTACTGACTAAAACCCACCCGTGTTCCTTCGGTTGCCCTGTTGCCGGGGGCCACGATTTCCCTATCGGTTTTCTTCGAACCCCCGGCAGGCATCGGCCCTAGCGGACCCCGTCAATTCTGCTGACATCTCTTTGAGGCGCGCGTGGAACACAACGCGCCGTCGACCCGGGCTTGGTCCTTATCGGACAGCGAGCTACCCATTGCTCACCGTCCGCAAGCCCGCGCCTACGGTGGCCGGAAATCGGCTTGCGATTCCCGCCCCGGGCGTCTCCTCCTGCGGCGGTTAGGGGCTTGAGGGCGCGAAATTTGCCTCTCCCTCACGCGTTCCGCCTCCTCCTTCGCGAGCATTACCGCTTCGCAGAAGGAGGTGACGGCCTGCCATTTCCTCTCGCTCCGTACCATGGCCTGAACCAGGGCCGGACGCGAGAGATCACCGCCGACCACCACCGACCTCCACCGTATGCTCCACCGTGTCTTCAGGCCGATCCACACAATGGTGACACCCGGGTGTTTCCTCCCGCCTTATCTTAAACAGGAACCTCCCGAAGCAGCCGTGTCCGGTGAGGACCTGCATCAGGCGGAAGGTGAGGACGCCGTGGCGCCATTCAAACAACTCCTCAAAGAGGGGTCTTATCGTCGCAATTGTGGCGTGCCCATCTCAATCGACTTGGAAGTATATTTATACAGTTGTTACTCTTTTAACTTAAATTAATTTATTTTAAAAATAAGAGGAAAGCTGCTAAAGTCTCAGGCACGACGGATAGGAAAATAGTTTTACAGCTCTATATAGTTCACACTGAAATCAAAACAAAACAACAATAAAGTAGGTACTTAGTTCTGAATTCAAATTATTATACACGATAAATCTAATAATTGATGGACATGGAAATTTGCATTCGTTTGTATTCGGAAATGCGATGATTTCCGAGGGACATTAAGAAAATAGAAACACTGTAATTTGCTTATCCACCAGAAATAGATTTTAGTTCCTTTTACACAACCAATACAAGTTACTAATAAATGAATACCATTCAATGCTCTTTCGATGTCCAGACGTTAATTTGACATAATGTTTAAAGCCAGGGTTTATGAATTTGTACGTTTATCCGATTTGGGTAGGAACACAGAGCCCTGCCGCCAACTAACGAAAATGTTTCAAAAGGATTTTTAATGTGATTTCGGTTTTTTAACCGACTTCCAAAAAGGAGGAGGTTATATGTTCGTAACGTACGTTTGTTTTTTTTTATGTATGTCCACCGATTTCTCCGTCATTTGTGGACCGATTTAAAAAATTCTTTTTTTGTTCGAAAGGGTATGCTCTCAAATTGGTCTCATATAAATTTTATTAACTTCGCTTGGGTAATTTTTGAGTTAGCTACAGAATACGTATTTTTTTCCCACTTAGTATGTAGATTATATGATAAGTTCCTGTCACTGGTAGCAGGTAGTGGTATTCGAATGTGTGTGGGGTAGGTACCACAACTAAAAAGTGAAAAATAAAAACTTTTTACAAAAAAAAAACAACCGACTTCCAAAAAAAAAAACACTACGAAGTGAAAAATAACTTTAATTTCGGAAGTCGGTGGCAAAAAACGAAAATTCAAAGCCCAAGACAGTTTTGAGGTATGAATATACGAACTCAATTTTTATAGAGATTATGTTAAAAGTTTGTTCTTGGAATAAATTCATCCCAACTACGGAACCCTTCATTGTGAAAGAAAGAAAGAAAGAAAATACATTTATTTAGCACAGACCAAAAAAACACACAATATAATTAACAGCAGATAGAAAAAAAATAAACAAAAAAAAATCAAACAAAAGTGTAAAGAGCGATGTTAGAAATTGGCAGGGGAGTGTGCCTCACGGCTGCGCCAAAAAGGCCCAGTTCAGCAGAAATGCCAGACAACAATAAGTGCCTGACGCTGGTTTTCAACTGTAAGTACCTGAAAGTGTGATGTGACGGATGTAAATCAGTTTTATAATGTAACGTGTATATGTATACTTAAATAAAATAAATTTGTGTCTGATAAAAAAATAAATAAAATAACGAATATGTGGGTACAATAAATGAGTAAGTGAGTGCGTGGTCCAACACGCACTTGGTCGGTTTTTTTGTACATTCTCGATTCATCATCATTTGCATCCTCCTGCCCTAATGCCAATTTATTTGGTGTGAGCTCAGTACTTATGTCTTTGTCTTACATATATCGAGTTATCCTATATGGGTTCCGTTATTTTCTTTCGAGGTACGGAACCCTAAAAAATAGACATAAAATACACATACAAAAGTAGCCAAAAGCCTGGTATTCAACCAATAAAAGTTTGACAATGTTGTGTTGTTCATTGCCTAGTTAATACACTGTTCGTTGGTTGATGTCAAGGCCACGGACCAAAGACAATATTGCGTAATTATTACTGTTGCGACATTGCCAAATGACAACAAAAACAAAATGCCGATAGCAGAGTTCACTGCTTTTGTAACAAGTAACAAGAAAAATTAAGCTATGATAGTTCATTATACAGGGTGGCAGGGCATCGAAAATTTCAACACAGGGGTTGAAATTTTTCGTCGGTTACCTATTTAAAAAAAACCGCTTTTTCATAGAAAAGTGCAATACCTACGCGGTTAAAATGTATGGAACGGCTGATTTTTTTTTAATAATTGAAGAATAATTTCAATCAGAATCATGTACTGAATCCATGGTAAAAGTTTTCGCGTCGATGTCCCTGCCACCCTGTATAGCGCCCAATGTATACAGAGTAAAAACATATCTAAAACCATATCTACCATAAAATGCTACGTATCTATAAAACACTTCTAAGTGCTTCTTCTACCTTAATACACTATCAGACTTGTCAAACTTTGAACAGCATAATAAATTAATAACTCCTAATACCTCTGAACGCTAACTACTCCGTAAAGTTCTGATATTAAGGAATAAAATCCGTTTAAGGGATGTTGAGGGAAAATAAATCAGAGGCGGCGCCTGGTCGTTCATCGAACTCTCTGGAGTTGGGAACAATTGGTGCAGGGATGTAAATTAAATCGAGTGACTGTCGCACGGCTTGGTTTTCGGCCGGGCACTGACTCGACAGAAGTTCAACTTTATTACAAGCCAATATATTACAGAATGGTAGTTACAATATAGCTTTACTTATTACCTACTTACAAAAAGTGTTTTCAGCATGGGTCCCACTACTTTTATCAAAATACAAAATACCCAATATTATAAAAATGACCCAATCCAAATGTTAAAAAAAAACTGACAGCCCTATTAATATTGATAAGTGTTATTATTCAATTAATTCATTTTTAACTGACACTACACTTCAGATTTAATTATTGACATTGTGAATTTCCTAATTATTACTTCAATTCTATAATTTTTTAATTTTATTGCCAATTTTAATTTGATTTTTGTAATATTACTTGCAATGTTTGCATGCCTAATTGGTAGGTAGATTGTACAGGGATCTCAAAATTTTGTAGACACCTATAATTATGTACCCAGTTTCTGAGCAAATAAATGATTATGATATGATATGATTATGATACAGGTGCGAAAATTATTGAGTCATGTGAATATATTGTTAGGCAGATTTTAAGAGACTAAAGTATTATAATTTTATAATACACGTGTACATTTTGATGTCCCATAACTCTATGGTTATATGCTATGAGTAAACCATTTTCATTCAAACCAATCATTCATATTTAAAGCTAAGAAAATGCGACGTTGTCATATTTAACGTAAGCGTTTTACATAAATAATCGTGACATTGTCGAATTGTTTTGTAAGAAAAAAAGAAAAACAAAAAACATATGCCAGTCGATTCTTTGATATGGTCTCAGTTAAGAGATATCAAAAGGAACACGTTTTATAGATATGAGCTCTACAGACAATCTACTTAGTTTTTGAAATGAGACATCAAGCAAACTTTTCTTCTTCATAGAAAGGAGGTTGACACAATGACTTAATTGTTACAATAAGAAAACAAAACAAAAAAAAAACAACCGACTTAAAAAAAAAAAACACTACAAAGTGAAAAATAACTTTAATTTCGGAAGTCGGTGTCTTTGGTTTTGAATTTTCGTTCTTTGTCACCGACTTCCGAAATTAAAGTTATTTTTCACTTTGTAGTGTTTTTTTTTTGAAGTCGGTTGTTTTTTTTTTTGTAAAAAGTTTTTATTTTTCACTTTTTAGCTGTGGTACCTACCCCACACAAATTCGAATACCACTACCTGCTATGTAAATAACAGTGACAAGAAGTTATCATATCATCTACATACTAAGTGGGAAAAAATACGTATAATTGAAGCTAACTCAAAAACTGCCCAAGCAAAATTAATAAAATTTATATGGGACCACCTCTGAAGTATGATCTATCAAACAAAAAAAGAATCATCAAAATCTATTCATAATTGGCGGAGTAATCGCGTAACAGAAATACAAAAAAAAAAAAAAAAACATACAGACGAATTGAGAACCTCCTGCTTTTGGAAGTCGGTTAAAAAAGACCATAAAAGGCTGCTGGATCAGACTGGATGCGGAAGTTGGAAAACCGGTTGTTTAATGCTGCCGCAGACAGGCGCGAGGCGAGAGCGCTACGCGACTGTAGTAGAACAATTTCTATGAAAATTTAATGGAAATTGTTCCACCAGAATCGCGTTGCCGGGTTGCCGAGGGGGTCCATAATGATCTGAATTATATGCATAGTTCCCATCTTTTTTTTTTGGGTGTTAAATTATCAAATAACTTCTCCCGCTCTGGGCGGAGCGGGTGGGCGTGTCAGACTCTTACTGGCTAAAACTTACCCGTGTTCCTTTAGTTGCCTATATGGGGCCACGGTAACCCTTTCGGACAAACCAGCAGCCCCGGCAGGCATCGGCCCTAGCGGACCCCTTCAGTTGTGCTGACATATCTTTGAGGCGCGCATGGAATACAACGCGCCGTCGACCTGGGCCTGGTTCTTATCGGACGGCGGGCTACCCATTGCTCACCGTCCGCAAGCCCGGCCGCGCCTACGGTGGCCGGGAATCGGCATACAGTTACCACCTAAGTACACATTATGGTAAAGCAATAAATATATTTAGTATTGAGCCTTTACGGCGCAACTTGGGAGGGGCCCAAGTATAGTACATAAAGTTGATTAAAGAAAACGAAGAGCTTCTTCTTTCTTCTTCATGTGGTTAGTGACTAACCTGGTGTCAGAGTTTTAAAGCCGCCCAAGAGCCTGTGACTTGGTTTCACATGCCGTCGAGAAATATCTCTCAGACATGCCGGTTTCCTCACGATGTTTTCCTTCACCGTTTTTGAGGCAAGTGATAATTATACAATACGCAGGGATTAGAAAATTTCTATACGGTATTAATACCAGTATTGAAAAACTCCGGTATTCGAAACCCCACGCACATGAATCCGAAAAGTCGGAGGTGCGTGCCTTGGATTCGAACTCGAGATCTATGACTTGGCAGTCTGACGTTCACACCACTAGGCTGTCACTGCTATCCGAAGAGCTGGTTTGGTAACACTAATTTCTCAAAAAAATATACACTTACCGAAATGATAATTACAATTTAGACCACCTAGTTAGTGTCACTGATAAAACTTGCTTAGGCTAATAAGGTTTGGCTAGACCAGTTCAGGTTTGGTCACTAATATTTACATAGGCACATTAATGCATAGGTTTTAACATCAGTCCTTACCTTTGAACCATCGGCAATATGCTAATTATTGTAATAGTTCGGTAGTTACCTACTGGATTGGCGAACTATGTTTGTTTATCAGTGTACTATTTAGGCAGAAAAAAAATCAATTTTTTTGTAAAGACTGTTGATAATATACTTAAATAGATCTTATTTGATTAGTCTTTACTAATACTAATGATAAAGAAGTACATTTTTTTAACTGCCTCGTTGGTCTAGTGGTTGCAAGCGCTACTGCTGAGCATGAGGTCCTGGGTTCGATTCCCGGGTCGGGCAAAGTGTTATTGGGTTTTTCTATCTGACATTTCTCAGTAGCAGCCCGGAGTCTGGATTTGTGCCCGGTTGATGACAATAGGCTCGCCCCCTATTACATGGGACTTAAAAATAACTGGCGAAATGTGGGTGTACCTATCTGCTACAGGGACTCCTCTGCCCAACCCTTCGGGGAAACAAGCCGTGATGTTATGTGTAATTTTTTTTTTGTTTGTAAGTTTGTATGTAGGGGGTAATCTCTGAAACTACCAGTCGGATTTGAAAAATTCTTTTTGCATTGTATAGCCTAATTCTTGAGGAAGGCTATGTAACACCACGCTACAACCTTTAAGACTACGACCTTTACAGCAATACGGCGCGCGGTCACGCGAATCCATAAGTTTGCCTCCAACCAAAACTCGTTCATCGCGCCTAAAGAAGTTTTCACTTAAAAAATAAAGGGTTTTCACGGACAAATCCGTTTGGGTTTTCTACTTAACACATTATTCCTGTCCCCGGTACTCTAACATCTTCCCAACGAGTTCTTTTTAGTTCTCTAACAAGTTTCTCGGATTCTCAAACGTTTGTCAGTTAGAGTGGACGTGGAAATCTCCAGTTACCAACTTTTGGATACATGTTCACACACTGCTTGAGAATGTTATTTGCACTTTGGATTGTTTTTAATGTAGTTTCTAAAACTATTTTTTTGAATATTGAGGTATTTTTGAGGGGATTGTGGCTAAGTAATAATCCGCACGGGTCGATCTATCAGGTTAAGCTATGCTTGCCGAGGTTGATCCGTGGATGGGTGACCATCATTACATACCAAGACCACTCCATGCCTCGGAAAGTACGTTAAGCCGTTAGTCCCGGTTGTAATTTGTAGATATTTGACAGTTGTTACAGGTCGTCAGAAGCCCGATTGTCTGACAACCAATCTTACCGTGGGGTAAGTATCGTATTACCCAGTAACTGGGTTGTGGAGGTCCAATAGGCAGTCGCTGGTATTCAGCTGCATCCGGTTAGACTGGAAGCCGACCCCAACATAGTTGGGAAAGGGCTAGGTAGACTGATAATGAGGTATTTTTGAGAGCAGTGGTGGCCCAGTAGTAACAGCCGCGACTTACGAGTTGTAGGTCGTCGGTTCGAGCCCTGACAGGCGCTTTACTTTGTGTAAATTATTTCATCACCACGAAAACATCGTGAGGAAACCGACATATCCTAGAACCAAAATTCGAAGACATGCGACATCTACCAACCCGCACTGGACCCGCGTGGTGGATTACGGCCCACTCCCTCTCACAGAGAGGAGGCCTGTGTCCCAACAGTGGGAACATTATAGGCTGATTATGCTATATGAGGTAAGTATTTTTTAAAGTTAGAAGTTTTACTATAACCATTTATTTGATGTATTCCTTTGTAACGTTCTATTTGATGAAGTTAGAAGACGAAAAAGAAAATGTCGCGATGGCCCAGAGGTTTTAAAGTGTCGCCTCTCATGCACGAGGTTGTGGGTTCAAATCTAGGCTAGTACACCAAACGGTGAGCAATGGGTAGCTCGCCGTCCGATAAGGACCAGGCCCGAGTCGACGGTGCGTTGTGTTTCACGCGCGCCTCAAAGAGATGTCAGCAAAACTGACGGGGTCCGCTACGGCCGATGTCTGCCAGGGTCGCGGGAAAGTCCGAAAGGAATACCGTGGCCCCTGGCAACATACAGGCAACTGAAGGATCACGGGTGGATTTTAGTTAGAAAGAGTTTGACACGCCCTCCCGCTCTGATGATGTCCCATCAAAAAAAAGGAAAAAAAAAGGCTAGTACAACAAACTGACTTTTTCAAAACATGATGTATTTTCTGAGTTTATCTTGGACATTACTGACATTGGTAAAGGAAAACTTCGTGAGGAAACTTGGACTTATAGTTACCTAATATAAGTCTGAAATCGTCAACCCGTCTTGAGCAAGCGTGGTAATCAGTTGCTCGTACCTTCTCTGTGTGAGAAGAGGGCTTGGCCCTGCAGTGGGAAAATAATAGCCTGGTATTAATTTATCATCTTATACTATTAAACAAGCAATATTTGTATATGGACATGTGTGTTCTCGAAAACGGCTCTAACGATTTCGATGAAAGTTGCAATATAGGGGTGTACGGAGGCGAAAAATCGATCTAGCTAGGTCTCATATCTGGGAAATTTAGTTTTCTCCGTATTTTCACCCGAGCAGAGCTCGGTCGCCCAAAGTTTAGAACAAGTTAATGAATAATGACAGGAGAATAATGACATGGCAGCATGGAATTAGTAAGTACCTACTGTCATGGCGGCATGGAATTAGTATGTACGATACATGGAATTAGTATGAACTATTCTATATTATCAAATGAGCATTCTCGATTTTCACAAGAGCAGAGCTCGGTTGCCCTGGTACTTATTATTATTTGACGAAGTCTATAGGGGAGACTGCCTCGTTGGTCTAGTGGTCGCAAGCGCTACTGCTGAGAATGAGATCCTGGACTCAATTCGCAGGTCGGGCAAAATTTTATTGGGTTTTCTATAAAAAAAATCTCAGTAGCAGTTCGGAGTCTGGATTTGTACCAGGTTCATGGCAATAGGCTCGCCCCCTATAACTGGCGAAAGGTGGGAGCATTATTATATGATGCCTCTGTTATTGCAGCATAAGTGACGGCAACTACTTACTATTATGTGCAGAGTTTGTTTGTTGGCCAAGAAAAAATGCACATCAGAAAAGCAAAACTATGCCACAGGTCACAGTATAATAAAGTAACAGTATTATATCTCGGCTGTGACCTTGAAATAATTACCTACTTACGCCCGCTCGTTAGATAAACCTTCCGCGTCTGTGCGAACTGCCGCGCACTCGATACTGTTGCGTGCTGATACACTGAGAATTCGAAGCGCGTCGTTACGGCCGTTTTCGATGAAGATACAGGGTGGCAGGGTCATCGACGCGAAAACTGTTACCATGGATTCAGTACATGATACCGAACACCACTGTGCAAAAAAAAAAATCTTCTATTTCATAGAAAAGTGCAATACCTACGCGGTCAAAACGATTTTTGAAAAAAAATTTTTTAATAACAGGCTAAATATTCCAACGCTTTCAGAATCATGTACTGAATCCATGGTAACACTTTTCGTGTCGATGTCCCTGCCACTATGTATTGCCTGTATAATACTGTTACTTATTTATACTGTGACTATGCCAAGGCTGATAAATTTTCTAAGATTACTCACAATTAGGTACTTCAAAATCACTTATGGAAAACTTGGATACCATTAAAAAGTGATTAGCAACTAATAATAAATCTAAATATAAAAAAAAAACACAAAAACATTTCTAAACTTGAGATCATTAACACTGAGATTAGTGCTACGTATAAATACAACTAGCTTAAGACACCAATCAATCAATCTGCCTAGCCTTTTCCCAACTATGTTAGGGTCAGCTTCTAGTCTAACTGGATGCAGCTGAATACCAGTATATTACATGGAGCGACTGCCTGTCTGACGTCCACAACCGGGTAATACGATAACCCTTGGTAAGACTGGTTGTTAGACAGTTGTTGGTGACGACTGTCAAAGATCGACGAATGACGGCTGGGACCAACGGCTTAACGTGCTTTCCGAGGCACGGAGATGTCTCGGTATGTAAAGATGGTCAACCATTCACGGACCAACCACGGCAAGGGTAGCTTAACCTGTTGGATCGACACGTGCGGCTGTTATTATTTAGCCACGAGCTCCTAAGATAACCACGACTTAAGTAGTAAGACACTATAATATACTAAAATAACAGCCACATTTCCCGCCCGCGTTTTTTTTATTTTTTTGGCGGCAAATTTTCAAATATTTTTTCCCACTCTGGGCGGAGCGGTAGGGCGCTCTTACTGACTAAAACCCACCCTGTGTTCCTTCAGTTGCCTGTATATTGCCAGGGGCTACGGTATCCCTTTCGGACTTTCCCGTGACCCCGGCAGGCATCGGCTGACATCTCTTTGAGGCACACGTGAAACACAACGCGCCGTCGACCCGGGCCTGGTCCTTATCGGACGGCAAGCTACCCATTGCTCACCGTCTGCAAGCCCGCGCCTCTGATGGCCTGGAATCGGCCTCCGATGCCCAGGGCGTCTCCTGCGGCGGTTAGGGGTCTCACGTGTTCCGCCTCCTCCTTCTCGAGCATTACTGCTTTGCAGAAAGAGGTGACGGCCTCTCATGCCCTCTCACTCCGAATCATGGCCTGGACCAGGGCCAGACGCGAGAGATCACCACCGCCGATCGCCTCCACGAGGACACGGGTTCCCGCCCGCGCTATTACTTCGTTTTTGCTTGGCGTTCTTTCCGACTCTTTTTCTTTTTGCTCGGCTCCTAAGGGTCGTAACGTGATGTTAAATAATCGCGTTCAAACAAACATTAAAATAAACAAACTTTTCAGCTATATTATTAGTATTACTAGATATGGATAGATAATAAATGAGGTAAGTGTAAACTCATCTAGTAAATCTGGTACTAATAACTTACACTAATTCAAATGTAAACAGGCCTAAGTTCAAACGCAAACAGGAAAACAAACATGTTAAAATTAATTCGACTGCCTTAAGGCGAAAGCGTCAGGGAAGCCCGAGAAATTCAAATTTTCTTACGTTTTTTTGCAATTTGCAGGTCAGTATCAGATTCACGTATCAGATCGTGGCTAAGTAATAACGACCGTACGGGCCGATCCGTGGTTGGTCCGTGGATGGGTGACCATCTTTACATACCGAGACTCCTCCGTGCCTCGAAAAGCACGTTAAGCCGTTGGTCCCAGCTGTCATTCGTGGTCCTTTGACAGTCGATACAGGTCGTCAGAAGCCCGAAATTTTGACAACCAGTCTTACCAAGGGATATCGTATTACCCAGTTCCTGGAGTGTGGAGGTCAGATAGGCAGTCGCTCCATGTGAAATACATTCAGCTGCATCCGGTTAGACTGGAAGCCGACCACAACATAGTTGGGAAAAGGCTAGGCAGATTAATTGCAGGTCAGTTTTAGATTGTATGTTGATTAAAATATGATTCGCGACCGTAACAAATATTTAGTTATAGAATTATAAGCATAAAAATCATCAATACAACTCTCAAAGTTCACTACCCTATTGAATGATTATTTTATGAAAACATGACATTTGAGGCCAATTCTAACTTAAGGAGTTGTATTGCTGATTGTTATGATTATAATTATGTAAAGGTAAAGCCATATTAGTTACGGTCGTTTTAATCAACATATAACCTGACACTGAGCTTTTTTTTTTTTTTGATGGGAAACATATAACTTCTCCCGCTTTGGGTGGAGCAGGAGGGCGTGTCAGACTCTTACTGACTAAAACCCACCCGTGTTCCTTCGGTTGCCCTGTTGCCGGGAGCCACGATTTCCCTTTCGGCCCATATTCGCAGCCCCGGCAGGCGGCAGGCATGGGCCCTAGCGGACCCCGTCAATTCTGCTGACATCTCTTTGAGGCGCGCGTGGAACACAACGCGCCGTCGACCCGGGCTTGGTCCTTATCGGACGGCGAGCTACCCATTGCTCACCGTCCGCAAGCCCGCGCTTACGGTGGCCGGAAATCTGCTCGCAATTCCCGCCCCGGGCGTCTCGTCCTGCGGTGGTTAGGGGCGTGAGGGCACGAAATTTGCCATTCCCTCACGCGTTCCGCCTCCTCCTTCGCGAGCATTACCGCTTCGCAGAAGGAGGTGAAGGCCTGCCATTTCCTCTCGCTCCGTACCATGGCCTGAACCAGGGCCGGACGTGAGAGATCACCGCCGCCGATCGCCTCCGCGAGGACACGGCGATGCTCCGCCCAAGCCGGGCAGACATGCACCGTATGCTCCACCGTATGCTCCACCGTGTCCTCTGGGCGATCGATACAATGGTGATACCCGGGCGTTTCCTCCCGCCTTATCCTGAACAGGAACCTCCCGAAGCAGCCGTGTCCGGTGAGGACCTGCGTCAGGCGGAAGGTGAGGGCGCCGTGGCGCAATGCAATTGTAGCGTGCCCAGAACCTGACACTGACCAGCAAATTGCAAAAAAACGTAAGAAAATTTGAATTTCGCGGGTTATCTTAGCGCATTCCCCTTAAGCAGTCATTATTACTAATAGGTCATAATCACCATAATAATGAGCTTATGCTAATCTTAGATGGAGAGAAACTTAGGCATGAGCCCGTGGGCATATCAACTTGAATTATCGATCGGGTCTTTGAAATAAAATCTACGTAAAAAATAGGAGCATTTCAGAATCATTACGTTAACTCATTAGGGGTGTTCAGTCGGCACATACGTCTCGGCAGTATTTGTTGGACAACACAGCCGACCCGAAGCAATTACTTTCTGGCTTGGCTTTCATTCGATTCGTGCCGATCGGCAAACTTCGTTCGGCATCCACCCTCGCGTCATAATTTTCAGGGCAATCAACTCAACCTTTTGTAGTCCACTGCTGGATATAGGCCTCTCCCAGGCTGCTCCACAACACCCTGTCCTCCGCCTTCTGCATCCAGTCTGTCCCAGCCACTTTCTTAAGTTCGTCGGTCCATCTAGATGTTCAGGTCGGCTCGTAACAATTCGAGCTAAGCCGAGCTCTTTCTCGAACATCAACTTGTATCAATTCGAGATAAGCCGAGCTCTTTCTTGAACATCAGCTTGTATCAATTCGAGATAAGCCGAGCTCTGTCTCGAACATCAGCTTGTATTAATTCGAGATAAGCCGAGCTCTTTCTCGAACATCAGCTTGTATCAATTCGAGATAAGCCGAGCTCTGTCTCGAACATCAGCTTGTATCAATTCGAGATAAGCCGAGCTCTTTCTCGAACATCAGCTTGTATCAATTCGAGATAAGGCGAGCTCTGTCTCGAACATTTTATCTACAGCCTAAGCTACATTACATTTAGGAGGTTTGGTCGACAAAGCGTACAATTATTCTTCTTAAGTCTGCGAAAAAAGGTAATGACCGTTTCAGATTTTTTATTATTTGTAGTCTGTTTCATCACTTCTAGACGGGCAAGTTCTAGATAATTTATGTGGATGATAATTTTATTACTTGAAACAAATTCGAGGGATTTTTTTTTGTCGTTAGTTCCTATCGGCGACTGAAATAGATTTATTATTGCATAGGAAAAATAGGTTTTTTTTTCTATTTTAGGCATCTTTTTATTTATCATTACCTTTTTAGGGTTCCGTAGTAAACAAGGAACCCTTATAGTTTCGTCATGTCCGTCTGTCTGTCTGCCTGACTGTCTGTCTATCTGTCTGTCTGTCCGCGGTCTAGCTCCGAGACCCTTAGTACTAGAACTACAAGCTGTAATTTGGCATAGGTATACATATTAATTACGCCGACAAACTGGTAAAACAAAATTAAAAACATTTTATTTAGGGTACCTCTCCTACACGTAAAGTGGTGATGTTTTTTTTTAACCCATGCTGTGCGATATCATTGGAAAGGTCCTTTAAAAACATTGTGAGTTTGTACAAACCATTTTTGGATTCATGGATCCGTTCGCGAAATATTAAGCTTTAAAGTGCTAATTTTTGTTAGAGTCAAGTGTCCCTCCCCCTGCCAGCTAAATGGTTGGTTTTGGATGTGTGAAAAAAATCACAGCAGTAGATTATATAACGAAATTAATATAAGGAAGGATATAAGGAAAACTATCACAGCTAAGTAGGCTCTACAAGTTAACGAGTAATAATCGACCAACTTAACTTTTGCAGTTGCAAAAACGTGTTTTCCCATACATTCCGTATAGGAGAACATATTTTTTTACTACAAAGTTAAGTTTGTTTTTGGGATAAATTTATCCCAACTACGGAACCCTTCATTGTGCGTGGTCCGACACGCCCTTGGCCGGTTTTTAGTAGTTGAAATAACTTTTTACAACGTAAAAAGGCAGATTTAAGGTTGAATTAGTCGTGGGCACGAGCTCACTGGTCGACTTGGTCAAAAAGCACTCGGCTTGGTCAAAAGCACGCTATCTCACCTGGCATCGTGTCCGACAGAGATAGTACCAGTGATGAGCAGTTAGAAGCTAGTCTACATGCACAACGTCAAGTTCACACACAAACTATTTTTAAATTACGAAAAGTCCTTTGGAATATCCAGCTTTAAAAACCACTGCATAAATCAATTACGAATAAAGTTTATTGAACTCTTCGATATAGCTTTGTCGGTGCAGACTTGGTTTTGGAGATTTTACACATCTTTTATTACTTATTTATGCCCAAAATTGCGTTAAAATTAGCAAGAAAAACGAATCTTTGTGGGCTCATAACTTTTTAATGGCTTTTTATTTTGTTAATCTGTTTCCGCACATAGAAATTAATAATAAGACTAAACGATATGATGTTTAACTTTGGATGTACAATGTCAAACAGTGGAGTAAAACCCCCCGAAATTTGTATGGAACAAAATATTAACTAGTTCCACCTTAAAGCCATCAATCATCTTCAATATTTAGAAATTAGACTGAAACCTTTGATATCCTAAACCTACTTTTGTTGCTGCCTTCACAATGTATCTCTGCAGGGAAATTTATTTTCATGTAAATGCTGGCCAGATCCAGGATTCTAAGAAGATAAGGAATATGAAATGTTAAACAAACTGTGCAATCAAACGTCGCAGAGGCGAAAATCTTCGTACATTGAAGTCCTTTCATAACAGTGACGACATTAAGAACCAATATTTGCATGTGAGAACAGGTTTACCTCGGAATATCCTCTTCAATCCGTGTAGGTGTGATCTCAAAAACATTAAATATGAGGACTTGAAGTTTTCGCAAAAATGGTATGTAAAGAAAAAGCAATATCCTACTACAAAAATATTGATGTAATATCCTAATATAATTATTAATTAATTATATACAACGTGTAACGTTAAATGCGCAAAACCTTCAGAGAGAAAAAAAGCATTAAAAAAAAATTTAAGGTTTTATGTGCTGTTTTAGTTCGTAACATTCGTATTTGCATTGAAATAAAAGCTATTATTATCGCGTATGAGAAAATTTAAATTGGTCGACAACAATTTGTGTTTGTTTACCTATTTTGGCAGGTTTGCGCATGTGATGGCTTGACCTATTAATAAATAGACACGGCAACGTTTTTAAAGAAGATTTTTTGTAAAATGTGACCTATATTAAAAAAGTGGTTACAATTGATTCTGCTCATTATTCTGATCAAACTATTTTCAGGTTTTTTTGTGTTTGTTTACCTATTTTGGAGGGTTTGCGCATGTGATGGCTTGACCTATTAATAAATAGACACGGCAACGTTTTTAATGAAGAATTTTTGTAAAATGTGACCTATATTAAAAAGTGGTTCAATTGATTCTGCTCATTATTCTGATTAAACTATTTTCAGGTTTTGCGCATTTAATGTTACGCGTTGTAATATTACAAATGTGAAAGTTTGTATGTTTGGATGTTTGTTACTCACGCAAAAACGGCTGAATGGATTTGGATGAAATTTAGCATAGACGGTTAAAATAGCTTGACAAGCACGAAAAAATCACATGCTTGTCAAGCACTTTAGACCGTCGAGGGCCTATTAGGACTTTGCGACCGAATTCGGTCGTAAAGCGATCGCTATCTATGTCGATACTGCAAGCTCCTGTTGTATAAAATAGTATACACACACAAGTGGTAAAAAAGGAGTAAAAACTATTGCTGTCCATTGAAGTGCAGTCATACTTACCAATTGGCATTCAAGTATTGTAGGTACGATGCTGGAGCGAGTGGCTGCTGAGTGCTGAGAGACGGCGCGGATGTCAGCGCAATGCTATTTGTACGAACAAATGGCATTCCGTTGGCACCCGCGCTGTTAATACGGCCGTTGATTGTTGCAATGTTGTTTTGTCCTGTCTTTCCTTTTATGCAATAGTAGGCACACACGAGTGGTAAGAAAAGAGCAAACACTACTGCTGTCCATTGAAGTGTAGGCATACTTACCAATTAGCATTCAAGTATTTTAGGTACGATGCTGGAGTTAGTGGCTGTTGAGTGCGGAGAGACGGCGCTGATGCTTGCGCAATGCTATTTGTAGGAACAAATGGCATTCCGTGGGCAACTGCGCCGCTGACACGGCCGTTGATTGTTGCAATATTGTTTTTCCTGTCTGTTATTTTGTGTAATAGTACCTATGTTATTAATTTTTTAACCGAGTTCCAAAAGGAGGAGGTTCTCAATTCAACTGTAAGTTTTTTTATTTTTTTTTGTATGTTTGTTACGCGATTACTCCGCCAATTATGAATTGATTTTGATGATTCTTTTTTTGTTTGGTAGGTCATACTTCACAGGTGGTCCCTTATAAATTTTATTAAGTTTGCTTGGGCAGTTTTTGACTTAGCTTCAATAATACGTATTTTTTTCCCACTTAGTATGTGGATGATATGATAAGTTCCTGTCACTGTTATTTACATAGCAGGTAGTGGTATTCGAATTTGTGTGGGGTAGGTACCACAACTAAAAAGTGAAAATAAAAACTTTTTACAAAAAAATACAACCGGCTTCAAAAATTATTTTTCACTTAGTAGTGTTTACTACTAAGTGAAAAATAATTTCGGAAGTCGGTGTCTTTGGTTTAGAATTTTCGTTTTTTGCCACCGACTTCCGAAATTATTTTTCACTTAGTAGTGTTTTTTTTGGAAGTTGGTTGTATTTTTTTGTAAAAAGTTTTGCAGGCATTCGCTACACATTATTATTCACAAATCGAATAAACATATACCTACACAATTAAATAGAGGTGTCAGAACATTCAACCCCGTATTTGACAATGTTTTAAGAGATAGTTTTAGACAAGCGTTACTTATTTTTTTTAAACAATGGTGCCGATTCCCTTGTTCACAAACTAAACTAAATTTAAGTTCAGTGCATCTTTTTCTTTCTATTTCATTAAGAAAAGGACAGAAGATAAATTTTAGTTTAGTCCTGTCAAATTAATCAGCGCTTGCCGTAAATTGACGTAATTTTAGTAGGCAAGTTTTTAATCACATCTAAACTTGTATGGAGAGTGACAAGCGCTGATTAATTTGACAGGACTAAACTAAAATTTATCTTCTGTCCTTTTCTTAATGAAATAGAAAGAAAAAGATGCACTGAACTTAAATTTAGTTTAGTTTGTGAACAAGGGAATCGGCACCATTGAAATGCAAGCAAGAGACTGAAAATAATCACTATGTTCGTTGATATAGTGTGGAAGCAGGCGTGGCTGACTACTGTGCTCTGTGCTAAGGAGCCGATGTGCGATGCCAGCGCAATGCTTTTTGTTGTTATTGACAAGGCCGTTGACTGTCGCTTGCAAAAATTACAAATTTTTCCTTATCTTTTGTGTTTATATGTCCGCCAAAGATAAAGAATGGAATTTTAGGGGTATGAGGAACAGGGTGTAAAGTTCACTCATCCACCATAGAAAAGGGAGGATCCTCCGACCAGACGGGTGTTGTGTCTGGCGGGCAACTGCCCACGTTTTGAAGTTGAAATCTTGTATGTATATCGATCGCTCGGTAAACTCTAACTGCGCGATGCAGGATTTGTGTGACGTCATGTCTATGATGCGTAGTTCGTATGTGGCGGTGTAACCGCTAAAGAATCACTTGTTCTCCAAAGAAGTGAGTGATTCATTAGTGCCACCCCTTTTTTTTTTTTTTTTTTTTTGGTTGGGAAATTATCAAATAACTTCTCCCGCTCTGGGCGGAGCGAGAGGGCGTGTCAGACTCTTACTGACTAAAACCCACCCGTGTTCCTTCGGTTGCCCTGTTGCCGGGGGCCACGATTTCCCTATCGGTTTTCTTCGAAACCCCGGCAGGCATTGGCCCTAGCGGACCCCGTCAATTCTGCTGACATCTCTTTGAGGCGCGCGTGGAACACAACGCGCCGTCGACCCGGGCTTGGTCCTTATCGGACGGCGAGCTACCCATTGCTCACCGTCCGCAAGCCCGCGCCTACGGTGGCCGGAAATCGGCTCGCAATTCCCGCCCCGGGCGTCTCCTCCTGCGGCGGTTAGGGGCGTGAGGGCGCGAAATTTGCCTCTTCCTCACGCGTTCCGCCTCCTCCTTCGCGAGCATTACCGCTTCGCAGAAGGAGGTGACGGCCTGCCATTTCCTCTCGCTCCGTACCATGGCCTGAACCAGGGCCGGACGCGAGAGATCACCGCCGCCGATCGGCTCTACGAGGACACGGCGTTGCTCCGCCCAAGCCGGGCAGACCTCCACCGTATGCTCCACCGTGTCCCCCTGTTGTGTTAAATAGAATGCACACACAAGTGGCAAGAAAGGAGTAAACACTACTGCTGTCCATTGAAGTGCAGATATCCGCTAAAATGTATACACACAAATAATATTGGTACACAACTTCGGTACAATTTCATGTTATTAGGTATTATAGGAGCAGCTGGCTACTGAGTGCTGAGCGACAGCGCGCGATGCTAGCGCAATGCTGTCTGTTGATGTTGGCACGGCCGTTGAATGTTGCAATATTGTTCTGTCTTTTCTAACCATTTGGGTTGTAGAAGGCACACACAAGTGGTAAGAAAAGAGTGAACACTACTGTCTACTGATGTCCATCGAAGTGCAGCCGGCATCCACAAAAACAAAAAATACGTGTATAATAAATAACGGTAACAGAATATTTAACCACGTATTAAATTAAGTGTGTATACAATATTGTAAGGCAAATGTTACAAAAAAAAAAGGTTTAAGTAAAAATATTACTCTCTTTTTGGGCGCTGCCGCAGTCGAGTAAGAAAAAGACTATTTAATACAAGCATCTACAAAAAAAAGGCAAGAGACTAAAAGTAAGAACATGTGCAACGTTTATACGTCAGTTGTTTTGTTGGGATGCCAGCGCAATGCTGTTTGTTGATGTTGACACGGCTGTGAAATGTTGATTGTTGCTTGCAATAATGTTTCGCGTTTCCTTATACCCTTGATAAGACTGGTTATCAGACTTTCGGGCTTCTGACGACCCGTAACGACTGGCAAAGATCCACGAATGACAGCCGGGACCAACGGCTTACGTTCTTTACGAGGCACGGCGGAGTCTTGGTACGTAAAGATGGTCACCCATCCACGGACAAACTTTGGCAAGCGTAGCTTAACAATGGATTGACCCGTGCGGCTGTTATTACTTAGCCACGAGCTTTTCACTGCATGTATAATTTATTTGTAAAACATAAGTTGTTGAGTTGAGAAGCGAGTAGCTGCTAAAGCTACTGTTTGCTGGAAGAGGTAGCCGCCACACAACGGCCGCACTGATGGCTGTCATGAAAATGTTGGCAGCGGGGTTTGTCTTTACGGCATCAAGAAACGGTATCTAAGAAAACACACCAACTAACCTCACACTTTTTCATGTGTTTTCTTTTTTTATTTATTTTACTTGTAGTACCAGCCCCGGATCTGGGGGGTCCCTCAATGCCCCGGGCGCCAACTTCAGGGGGCACACCGCAACTTTGCAATAAATGAGACGCGCAGCACATAATAATCTTTCTATTTTTAGGGTTCCGTACCTCAAAAGGAAAAAACGGAACTCTAGGGCGGGAATGAATTTTAAAAATAGAACTAATTTTGGTTAGGTAGTCGACTACGAAAATTTTTACTAAGGGAGTATTACACTGTCGAGTCTGTGGTCATAGATCTGTGATCGAAGATATAATGGAATCGTAGAATAGACATTTATTAAGGGTATATCCCCCTTGGGGGATATTACACTATCATATTATATCATATACCTATCTACGAAGCTCACAAAAATTACCCATGTTATGTCTATTTTACAATTTAATTATGTCTTTGATCATGGATCTGTGATCGTAGATATGATGGTGTAATACCCCCTTATAGAATATATACAGATTAAAAAAAAATGCTGCAGTCTTGTCATTATATAAACAGCCAGAGTGAATTAAAAAAATACCTAAGCGGGACGACCCGCGGCGGTGACGCGGTGTGTTCCATATTTAAAATAAAAAAAAGACTAATATGTACTAGAATACTCATGGTCTGTGCTCATGGTATTATTATTAATATTTTAGAAAAACTGCAAATTTTTGCTTTCCTTATATTCGAAATGAAAAGTAGAGTGTTTAACACGGGTGAAAGTCATCAATTTCTACTCGGACTATAGCCTTCCTTTCGACCCTTGTATAACAATCTACTATAATATATTAAAAAATATAAGTATCGCGAGTGGGTTGGCTACAAAATTCCTGGCCAGACTATGATTAAGTAATTAAAAATTCAAAAACATTTTTTTCAAAAATTGCTCTCATTCATTTAACGACTAATTTGTTTTCATAACAAATGTTTCTCATGAAAAGCTTTTAGAAATTCTAAACTTAGGTGGCCAAGTAGTCACTTATTTAGGTCATTAACTCTGAATTGACTAACAAATGGCAAAAGTCGAGTTAGTGAAATGAAATTGTTTATTCTGTAAATAGGATATCGAAATCACCTTTACACGTCATATAAAAAAATAAGCTAGATGCATTCCGCGTTTCCTATCTGACTACTCTGAGAAGAAAGGCCGAAATAAACTCAGAGTTCGCAGTCTCTTTTAAAGTCCAGACATAATCTTGGTCAGGCCATATCAGGACCATGTAGATTAGTGTCTGAAATGGTCTTTTAAGGAAAGAACCAGACAGATTTGAGTGGACCTGTCCAGTCAATGCAAGCATTTGTCAGTAATCATGGAGCTCAACTCAGAACTTAAGGAGATCAACTCGACGGACAATACTAAAGAGAGAACATTTGGGTAGGCCGCATAAACTAAACAAAACAAATTGAAAAAAAAAAAAAGTATCAATGGTTCTCCTTGAAAAGCTCTTCCAATTGGTTGTATATCTTGCAATGATTTGAATTTTTTCTTAATCACAGACAATGATTAAGAAAAAATTCAAAAATGTTTTTTGCCAGGATTTTTTTAGCCTAGGTACTCGCGATATATTTTCATTCTAAATTTGATTTAAAATACTTTGCATCCATTAAACAGATGGATGAGGGTCGTTTCTCTGCATATCCTCTAAGTACTATCAATGTCATTAGATCCGTGAAACACTGTAGATCATTAGGTATTCAAAAAACAGTACCCTAAGCACGATATAAGAATAAAATGAAAGCTATACTTGCATACCTTCGTACCGGAAAATAAGTTTCGACGTGCGCTATCCTATTTGCCGGAATTACCTGTGAAGGCAAGGCTAGACAGAAAAGCAAATATATACATACTAGAAGATCTTACTGAAATTAAAGAGCTGCAACTTGAAATAGGAAAGTCGGCGGAACAGGGTAGTTGAAAAGGTAAAAAAAAAGAAATTCTATTTAGTCCGTCTTTGAGATAATAAAAAAATATTAGACACGTATTTTTTGCTTTATCATATTAATCAAAAATAAATTAGAAAACACGCATTAGAGTTGGGGAGTGGGGGCTCGCTACGTCAAAATGCAGTATTAAATCTAGCAAGGCGTGACGTCATGGCACGTTTTAACTCAATGTATCGCCGTAATCTTTTGATTATGTAAAAAAGAAAAAATACGTGTCCAATATTTTTTAATAATCTACAAGACGGACAAAACAAATTTTGGACACAGGCCTATTTACCTTTCTAGGAAAGATGGGAAACCATTTAATTCGTACGTTGTTCTCAAATCTTTGAGAGACCCGTGGCAAAATAATAACAGCCGCACGGATCTATCTTCAAGGTTAAGCAACGCTAGCCGAGGTCGGTCGGTAGATGGGTGACCATTTTTTACATATCGAGACACCTCCGTGCCTCGGAAAGCACGTTAAGCCGTTGGTCCCGGCTGTCAGTTGTAGATCTTTGACAGTCGTTACGGGTTGTCAGAAACCCGAAAATCTGACAACCAGTCTTACCAAGGGTTATCGTGTTATCCAGTAACTGGGTTGTGGATGTGGAACTCCAAGTATAATATTGGTATACGTTGATCTAGTGGTCGCAAGGGCTACTGCTGAGCATGAGGTCCTGGGTTCGATTTCTAGGTAGGGCAAAGTGTTATTGGGTTTTTCATTAGGAATTCCTCTGTAGTAGCCCAGAATCTGGATTTGTGCCTGGTTAATGGCAATGATCTCGCCTCCTATTACATAAAAACTGGTGAAATGTGTACTATACGTACACCTCTGCTTATCCCTCCGGGGATTATAGGTGTGATGTTATCTTTGGTGCATGTTGGGTGAACGTCAAATAGGACGCGTCGAAATGTTGCCACTATATAAAACTTGAAACGTTTATTGAGGATGACAGCTGGAATAGGGGGGGGTGGGGGGGCAAGCCGGGGCCGGAAGATCCGGGGCTGGAAGATGATATTCTCGTAACATAGAATAAAGTATGCTTATTTCTTTTTTTATATCTGTTTAGTATATTGTATCACATTTTAATCATAATAAATTATTTTTCTTTAAGACACTGTACTGGTACAGTGTCTTAATATTTGTTTGCTGCACCGGTTGACGTCATTACGTCAGCGCCGGCTGTCACTGAAAACCAGCGCTGGGGCTCTATCTTGCATAGGGTCGTAGCATAATGCTGAGCGATAGCCGATTTGCGTGGACGTGACGCATGCTTCCCCCAACCTTTTCTCATTTTTGTGTTTTAAGCTCTTTTTTGCGTCATGTTTACCGCAAATAAACGTTTTTTCTTTCTTTCTTATCTTATCTTTTTGTCTGTGCTAAATAAATATATTTTCTTTCTTTGTTTTTTTCTATCTTTCTTTATGTAACTTACTGGTTCGAATAAGATTCCTTTCATAGAAAATTCTGGACTCAGCTGTAGATATGACTGTTTAAGGCTGCTTTTCCACCAGAGATGTGCTATGCTACATTGCTTGCTATGGATGCGTTTGATATCCATCAATCATATTCATTGGTCAACATAGCATAGCACTGGTGGAAACGGGTTCAACTAAGATATGTTTTTAGGGTTCCGTACCTAAAAAAAACGGAACCTTTATAGGATCACTTGTGTGTCTGTCTGTCCGTCTGTCACAGCCAATTTGCTCTGCATTTAATGGACCGATTAAGTTGAAATTATATGCACTTTTGGGAGGAAAAGAAGAAAAAAAAAATAGTTTTGCGAATTGTACCATGTGACATATCAAATGAAAGGGCTTACCTATTGCGAGGATCTCAATTTTTTTTTTTAATAATTTTAAAATAAATACTTTTAAATAAATTAAAGAAAATTGATGAAAATTGATCACCCTTATCTCTGAAACTACTGAACCTAAAATTTTGACAAAAATACAGAGAACAGTTCTATGTGTAGATTACAGAAAACCTTATAAGAAGTCAATGGTCTTAAAATATCACGGTAAATCACTCAATATTGTGTGTACAAACTTACATTTGCAGTTGGGTATGGGGGAACATGATTTTCAACTACAATGTTAAGTTTGTTCTTGGGACGGAACCCCTCATTGTGCGTGCGTGGCCTGACACGCACTTGGCCAGTTTTTATATTGCCCCTGCCACACACTCGTCAAGTGGCATGAGAAGTAGCGATGAAAGTAGGCAGAGACATAATGTGGCAACTTTACTCGTCATGCCGCACGTCAAGCTCCTCGTCATGCCCACTGCTCCCTCTTTGGTCGGTTTTTGGGCGCGAGTCAAAGGACGTAGTGCGAAGCGTCGCGATTAATTGCGAGGAGCATAGTGTGGCAGGGGCATATGGAAGGATGCGTGCTATGGATGGGACTAGTGTAGCTATGTGCAGACTGCAGAGCACGCAGCGCGAACGCCTCTCCCCTCACCGCGCCGCAGCCGCTCGCGATGGCTCCCTACTGTCGATGCATCACATAGCTCGAGCTGCGCACCATCCTCGCACAGCAACCTCGCGGCGACGCATCTTCATAGCCAGTAGCGGATCCAGGAGGGGGGCTAAGGGGCTGAAGCCCCCGCCAAAAGCGTCCGAATTCTTCCGTGACAAATCTTAAACTTAGATAAAGATAAAGATATATTTATTGCATAACTGTGTAGTTCTTATTTTAAAAATAAACAGGCTCAACAGTCTACCCATGTCCGATATGCAACAGTATTTATTAAAAGGCAACAAGATTTCAAACAAATTACAAAAATATTAATAGATTACAAACAAATTACAAATAAATTACATAGGTATTAACATTTTTTTAAATTTTGTTTTAAACTTGCAACTTGATATTATTCTAATTCGTTTTTACCCGACTGCCCCAGAAGGAGGGTAATGTTTTTCGAGAGTATGTATGTATGTATGTATGTATGTTTGTATGTATGTATGTATGTATGTATGTATGTATGTATGTATGTATGTTTGTATGTATGTATGTATGTATGTCTATTTCTTTGGCACGCTCTGTAGCCTAAACGGCTTGATGGATTTTAACATATGAGGTGTCGTTAGGTTCGTCTTAATAGTGGAAGTGACATAGGCTATATAATATTTATATATTGCATCTGCAAATAGAAAAAAGGAGGGGTAGGTTTAAAAAAAATACATTATTGGTATCAAATAAAAGTTAGAAATGAGTCAATTCCAAATATATATACATAATCTAAATATATAAAAGCGAAAGGTCACTCACTCACTCGCTCACTTACTCATTCATCCATCACGAAGTATCGAAAACCACTTGACGTAAGAAGATGTAATTTGGTAGGGAGGTAGTTTATACTTAGTAGACGTTCGCTAAGAACGGATTTTTGGAAATTCGACCTTTCGGGGGTGAAAAGGGGGATTTAGTTTGTATGAAAAATGTTTTTCCTTGAGTTAATAAACTTGAAACTTGGCACGAATACTTATCTTTGTAAATTATAAAGTTTGCCATTTTTAGTTTTTCTAAAGTACCCCCTAAAGGAGGATTGGGGGATGTCAAAGTTTGTATGGAAGAATTTTAACGAGCGATCTGATTAACTCAAAACTCAGTATTTGTAATTAAAACTGAAAATAAATAAAAACGTATATCAGGGTTTTTTGAAAATCAACCCCTTACGGGGTGAAACGTCATTTTTACAGTGGAGGATTTTACTGTGCGGTTTAATTAACTTGAAAATTGGTATAAATAATCTATAAGTCAAATAATGGAAACATCACAATAGATTTTTCAAAAATTATTATCACGCTATTTGCTATGGGGGATGAGCAATGTAGCATTATGTTCGTATTCTTCTATAGACCGCAAATTGTAAAAAGACTAGCCAAAAGGTTAGAATATTGCAGATAGTTACGGATTTAACCTTTTAAAAGATTATCATCACGCTATACCTTTATGGAGCTAAGCAGTCAATCACAGCATATACAGGGTGGATTTTGAGATGGGGCAATAAGGGCAGGAGATTTAAGGAAATTGTAAATATAGCCATAGTCTGTATCTTGAATTATATCATTTAGTCTATATTTCATTAAAATCGGCCCACTCTGTCAAAGTTATCACAATTTAAAGACGTAAACTAGGTAACCTTTCTAACATGTGAGTTTTACTTCGGTTCAATGGCGGTACTAGAGTAGATATTACAATTTAATGGTGGTGATAATAGTAAAATGAATCATTATTATTTTAAGAAAGGCATTTAGAATCATATAAACCTGTTTTATTTATGTTAAAAAGCTGGACAAATATGAGTAGGATTTACGCCCTAAAGGTTCCGTCTCAAAGCTGTGCTTGATCGGCTGCCTGAATTTCCAAATCAGGATTGAAGGACAAACTTAACTTTTCAATAGAAAAAGAACTTTTAATAGAGTGGAGAGTACCGATTTGAATGAAATACCTACATACTAAATGTTACTTCAAGACACGGTCTATACATTTTTGATCCCGGATTGAAGAACAAACTTAACTTTGCAGTTCATAAATTACCAATTTTCGGATTTTCCTCTTTACTTGACCTTGCTTCTCGCCAAACTTCATGCTGCTGGGCCAACGGAAATTACCAAATAGACTGGTTTATTTGCGAGTGTCAAAATATGCGGCATAAATGGCCGTATTTTTTTATTGCGTTGACTTGGAAGTTTGATTTCGTTACAGGTCCAAGAGACCGTAGATCTAAGTTTTTGATATCTATTTCAACTTGATGCCTCTTCGTTCCTGAGAAAAAGGGTCTTGACAGACAACGAAGTAGAAAAAAATGAAAATAAAATAAGTCATCATTTAAAGGTTTAAATTTTTCATTTTGAGATACGGAACCCTAAAATAGATTTATTATCTGCCTGTTACCTTTTCATGCCGTAAGGGCTGAACGGATTTCTAGGCATAGGATAGGCCATGACCTAGATAGGTTAGGGCATAGGATACTCTGAATCCCGGTAGCACGTTCCTGTGGGATATTTTCCGACATCCACGCGGGCGAAGCCGCAGGCAAAAGCTAGTTATTTATATATTAATAAAACTAAAAAGTTTGAAATAAAACAAATTATTTAAAAAAACAAAAAACCCGACTGCAAAAACTCAACAGAAAAGAGAAAAACAAGCATTATAATCTATAGGATTTTGGTATTGCAGGCGGGGACAAACAAAAGTTTCACCAAAATTTCAGGTTATTGGTTTGTCCCCGCCTGCAATACCAAAATCCTATAGATTATAATGCTTGTTTTTCTCTTTTCTGTTGAGTTTTTGCAGTCGGGTTTTTTGTTTTTTTAAATAATTTGTTTTTTTCTATAACATGTTTTGTTTCGTTTACGTGACGAATTTTGAATCCGCGCGCCACTCATTCTGCCAATCACGCTGAGTCACGCTGCCCGGTTTGGCCGCCATGAATACACACCGAGAATACCGAGATATCTCTGGTAGTTTACAACCTAACGATGTCACTAAGGAATTTACGAAAAGTAATCCAAGAAGGCTTGTAAAATGTTGTGTTTTTTAGGGTTCCATAGTAAACAAGGAACCCTTATAGTTTTGTCATGTCTGTCTGTCTGTCCGCGGTCTAGCTCCGAGGCCCTTAGTACTAGAAAGCTGTTATTTGGCCGTCATATTAATTACGCCGACAAAGTGGTAAAACAAAATTATGAAAAACATTTTTTTTTAGGGTAGGTACCTCTCCTACACCTAAAGTGGTGAGGTTTTTTTTTTTTAACCCATCGTGTGTGATATCATTGAAAAGGTCCTTTAAAAACATTGTAAGTTTGTGAAAACCATTTTTGGATTCAGGGATCCGTTTGCGAAATAGTGTCCTGCCAGCTAAATGGTTGGTTTTGGATGTGTAAAAAAAAACACAGCAGTAGTTTTATATAACGAAATTAAAAGGAAAACTATCACAGCTAAGTACACTCTACAAGTTAACGAGTAATAATTGACCAACTTAACTTTGCAGTTGCAAAAAAATGTTTTCCCGTACATTCCGTATGGAAGAACATATTTTTTAACTACAAAGTTAAGTTTGTTTTTGGGATAAATTCATCCCAACTACGGAACCCTTCATTGTGCGTGGTCCGACTCGCACTTGGCCGGTTTTTTAGTGTTTACTTTGCTAAAACCTACCCACAGGGGGGTCAAGCCCCTCTCAAGGCTTATGCAGACCAGCGCGACACGCGACGCGACACAAAGGCACCGCTTGTCGCGCGACGAGCGGTGCCTTTGTGTCGCGTCGCGTGTCGCGCTGGTCTGCACAAGCCTATAATCCTGGATCCGCCTCTGTTCATAGCACATCTTACTCGTTCCACTTGACAGTTTAGCATTTGAAACGGTCATATAAACTCAACTCAAATTCGAAGCATTTATTTCACACTTTTGAATTGTCAAGGAATCGGTCAGTCAGAAATATGAAGCTAGTTGCCCATTCCAAAGCGTAGTAGGGAAGAACGGGCAAGAAACTCAGACACTCTTTTAAACAAAAAATTGTTACAAAATATTGGTTACATTCATGTTGAAATTATACATGTGAAAACAATGTAGAAAGACGTGCACGTTAGAAGCGTCCGTAATAAAAAGATAAAAAAAAGAACAATTAAAAAAAAAAACCATGGCAGCTAAGAGATGACCAGTCCCAACTGACGGCGCCCGTTCACGAACATGACGCATGGATCAGCACCATTCAGCTCAACCATTTTGAAGGGAGCATGCCATACTCACAGCCGCCAGGGCACATTCAAGTCAATGCAACACATATTACCCGGTAAATGGTAACTCTTTAGTACATAGTGCTCACACCTGTGCTATGCAATTGTATAATACAAAGGAGATTGAGTTTATACAATGCAAAGATGGTTTTACAATCTTCATAGTTGTTTGGATTAGCTTTCACATCCTCGCTGCATAGCACATCTCTGCTGGAAACACAGGATAAGAATTGCATGACTAGTACATACCTACTGCTATTTATAACAAACGGCGCAGTATTGCTACGGTCGTATAATATCGCGTTTACGTTCTTCTATTTTTACGTTACGACGTAGTTGGCGGTACTTACCTACCTCAACGCACTAAACGTTATCGCAGGCACACATATACAACTGTGACTTAGGTATATATGTTTACCTAGACTCAATGAGCACGACGATGTAGGTACGATGTGTTATATAACTCATTGCTACTGCGCAATAGCTGAGTACTGAATAAATTTCTAATCTCTGTTTCTCGTATTTAACATTTGGTATTGAATAAATAATACGTATTTTTGTAGTGAATACTTATTCAGGCGCGTTGGGCATTTTGGAGATGGGGAAAAACAATTGAACTCGCGACACCGTTACCGACACCTCATTTTTGTAAACGCGATTGTGCTCTTTATTTAGATAAGGTTACGGACCAATGTTCTATTCCAGTATTTGTCTTCCACCGAGGCGATCTTGTTCAAGTTTTCACTTCTGTCAGCACTCCCAGAGTGCCACTGTTTTTTTTTATTAATGATTAATTTCAGTACAGTACTTACTGCGTACCTTTAACCAACACTCAACTCAGCCTATCGTAGTACACTGCCGGACATAGGCCTCTCCCAGGCTGCGTCACAACACCCTGTCCTCCGTCTTCCGCATCCAGTCTGTCCAGAGCTATAAGTACAGGGTGGCAGGGACATCGACGCGAAAACTGTTACCATGGATTCAGTACATGATTCTGAACCCCCCGCATTGAAACTTTTCATCGGTTATTAAAAAAAAATCTGCTGTTTCATAGAAAAGTGCAATACCTACGCGGTCAAAATGTATGGCACAGCAGGTTTTTTTTTAACATTTTTGATGCCGGGGAGTTCAGAATCATGTACTGAATCCATGGTAACAGTTTTCGCGTCGATGTTCCTGTCACTCTGTACAGTGGGTGGCTGACCTAGCGTCCGCTTGTTTACGCAGTCAACCATAACATTTTGTTTGCGATGCGACCAGTAATTGTGTAACACACGATCACTCGCAATCTGATTCATTTTGACAGTTCAACAACATTCATTACGTTATTTAGGTAGGTACATTGTTGAGCAGACAAAGGGCTTTGCCTGAAATGTATGGGCAACTGGTGCCTGGTACCTTTTTTGATCGCACACTAACGCCACCTTGTTAGATGGATAGTCTTCGATCAAGTAGTTGTTCCAATTTGGAATCAATTTCATTTCATTTCATTTCAACGAATACAAAATGTTAATTAAATTCATGAACAACACAAGAAATTCCAAAAGTTCCAATTACCCTAAGTATTACTTAGTTACTAGGTATATGTTCATCTCTGAAATAAATAGACTCAAAGATCAAACTCAAACTCAAAAGCATTTATGTAAATTAAACCAATTACAGGCACTTTTGAATTGTCAAGGGGTCGGTCAGTCCGAAAGATGAAGCTAGTTGCATAAACCGACACAAACAGATCAGTACACACATTTACAAGTATAAAAAGTTGTTTAATGGTAATGGCCACCTTATCAGATGCTTTCAAAGATCCTTTAATCTGTCTGATTGAGCTCCCCCCCTCTCACAGAGTACGCGAACCTACTTTTTCTATGAGTATCAGACGCCTTTGGTTTTCAATATAGCAAAATTTTATTCTTACAACTTGTTACTTTTGTGGGCGCACTCTATTGATCTATTCAATGGATTTTTAAAGACTTTTCAGTTGCTTTATAAAAGTGCATAATAGATATATGAAACATATATTTTAAGATAGGTACCTTACTTCTTAAATGTATGAAAAATAATTAAGTACCACAAAATAATGCTGAAATTCGCAGAAATCGTAAGTTTTCAGTTCACCGTTAATAAAAGATGTTATAATGTTTCCATAAATAGCACTTAAATTACACTTTAAATAATATTTTAGACTTAGAACTACGAGGTACTTAGATACTTTTACTCGTTCAATTAAGTTTTATTACGATTTTATGCCAAGTAACATATTATCACTAAAATATATATAATAAATTACCTAATAATATAAGGGATGAAAATAATTTTATATCATTTAAGAATAGATTAAAGACTTACTTGATTAATAAAGCCTATTATAGCGTTAATAAATATTTAAATGATAAATGTATTTTTTTTTTAAATAGTAATAATAATAAAATTATATAATTAATGAATGTCATAAATACCCCAATAATAATATTTGCTATACATATATGTATGATTGTAAGATTTTTTTATTTTTATTGTAATAGATATTTGCACACCTATTAATGTAGGATATGGTTTAAAGATCTTCTGTTGTATGTATCACCAATTACAAAAAAAAAAAAAAAAAAATACAAAAATATTTATTTCAACTAAAACATTATTTCATACATAAATTGAGGCAGCCCCAGTAAGTTACAATAGTACTTGTGTCGGAGCTGTCTCACTCTTCCCTTAAGTGGTAGCTTTACAATGATAAGGTTAAAAATAGAGTTTATAGAAAAATAAATAAAGTAAAATTAAACATTAATTTAGCAGCACTCGGTGTATGTGTGTGTGTATATGAGTGTGTGGAGGTGCGTGTGTGTGGGGTGTGTGTGTGTGTGAGGGTGTACATTTTTTTTTTTTTATGTACTTACCCACACTACCTCTCCTTGCTACAAACACAAACTTCTCTCAATATACACCGTAACACTTTTCTCACGTCGGATACTTATAGTTCTATGTATTTATAAGGCCCCAATTCAGCTCGTCTCTCCTCATCTACAAGCCTTTTTCTTTAATTGCCTGTCTTGTGGTTTATACATAACTATAAATGGCGAACATAAATGACATTATACAAGAAATTGATGCATCTACGTGTATGGGTGCCTCTTTCAACTGTTTGCCTGAACACTGTCCACAGTATGTTGTCCCATCAACTCGTGGTAATTTTAATCTACTTCATGTAAATATCCGCAGTGTCAGTAAAAACTTTGATTCTATCCAGCTTCTAATAATAAATCAAACAAAAATTACTTATGATGTTGTGATTCTCACCGAATGCTGGCTCAGTAAGGTCACCTGTGTACCTGTTCTTGACAGGTTTCAGGCTCAATCTACCATCTCAAACTGCAATCAAAATGACGGCATTATTATGTATACCAGACTTGGTTTGCAAAGTTCGGTGCGGGAACCAGAATTTGAGGGAGGTAACTGCCTGGTATGTGAAATAGGTAACAACGAATTGGCAGTAGTTGCAGTATATCGTTCACCATCACTTAGCTCTAAGAGTAACTTTAACTCCTTTCTGTCTAATCTGGACATTCTATATAATAGTATCTCTCGCTACTCTAACATCGCTCTTATGGGTGATATGAACCTGGACCTGAGCCCAACCAATAGAAATGACAGAACGCTTGAATACCTAACACTAAATGCCTCTCACGGACTAATGCCCACCCATCTCATCGCTACTCGCTTAGATCGCTGTTTAGACCATATCTTCCTTAAGTCCAACCTACCATCTACCTCTCTCATCCTTGAATCGCATATCACAGACCACAGACCTACCCTCTTGAATATTGCTAACTACAACCCACCGCACAAAGCACCTCACACAGTCACTCGCTTAAATTATCCATCCATAATTGCTGACCTCGAAAATGTAGACTTTTCCGGAATGTATAACACTGACGACGTTAACACATCAACAACTATATTTATTGACACTGTTACTTCGGTCGTCTCTAAACACTCAACTCAAGTAAATGTCCCTAGGAAAAAACATGTTATAAAACCGTGGGTCACCCCTGGACTGTTAAAATGTATACGAAATCGTGATAGAATGCATATTAAAGCCAATAGCTCTCCAGATAACGTAATTCTAAAAACTACCTACACTCGATACCGCAACTTCTGCAACGATTTACTTAGGAAACTAAGAATTGCTTATGAGACAAATGAGCTACAAGAAGGCAAAAACTGTCCCCGTAAACTGTGGCAAACAATTAACACAATCACAAACAGACATAAATCGAAGACAAGTCCCTCCGAGTTGTTAGAATTGAAAGGTGATCACATGTCTTCAATTAACGAGGTGTGTCACTTCTTTAGTTCCATAGGAAGCGACCTAGCTGACAAAATCACATCACAAAATCATGCTACTAACACGCCAAGTGCACACCATTCCCACCCATACCGTAATAGTCCCCCACCCTCAAGGGTTAACTCCCTTGGTTTTTTAGATGTTTGTGAATCTGATGTTGAGACCCTCATACTCCAGTTACGCGACAGAAGTGCTGTGGGCTGGGATGGTCTGTCGCCTCAGCTGTTGAAGTGTTCAAGACATGTTTTGGTCCCACCCATAACTTTCCTGTGTAACCTATCCCTCAAAACAGGCACATTCCCTGATGCTTTTAGAAAGGCTATTGTTCACCCGATATACAAGGGCGGGGACAGAAACTGCGTCACCAATTATAGGCCCATCTCGGTACTGCCGGCTCTTTCTAAGGTCCTAGAAAGGATTCTAATCAACCATCTAAGGCGCTTCCTTGACAAGTACCATATTATCTCCGGCAACCAATACGGCTTCAGGCCAGGGCTGTCAACAGAAGATGCTGTACTGGAACTCACGAAAACGGTTGCTGCAAACTTGGACAGTAATACTAAATGCCTCGGAATCTTTCTGGACCTTTCAAAGGCTTTTGATACAGTTTCTGTCCCCAACCTCATCTCAAAACTGGAAGCCATGGGTGTGCGGGGTATTACTCTGGATATCTTTCGGAGCTACCTTACAAACCGCAAACAGTGCGTCAAGATAGGTACTTACCTGAGTGATGAGGAAATCATATCCTACGGCGTTCCCCAGGGTAGCATTCTGGGCCCAACCCTATTCCAAATCTACGTCAACGATCTGTGTAATTTGAACCTTCCTAATTGCAATATTTTTGCATACGCTGACGATACTGCAATCTTGGTACGTGGCTCAACTTGGGATATGGTAAGGGCAAATGCGGAAGCTGCAATGTCTAAAATAATGGTATGGCTAAACTCTAACCTGCTAACGCTAAACGTAAATAAAACCACATACATTCCTTTCGGGTTAAGACGAGGTAGTACTCCTGGTTCAGATTTCACCCTTAGAGCTCACTCCTGTCCTGACCCCACGCTACCTTGCGCCTGTCCCACGATGATCCGTTCAGACACTGTTAAGTACTTGGGGGTACAAATTGATTGTGGATTGAGGTGGGACAAGCAAATTGATACCCTTACCTCAAGAACTCTGCGTCTAATCCACATCTTCAAGTCACTCAGAGATTCTGCCGATAGTACCACGTTGAAGATGATCTATTACTCCCTCTGCCAATCTATACTCGGGTACTGTATAACTGCATGGGGTGGAGCAGCTAAAACCCTTTTTCTTAAAATAGAAAGAGCACAAAGAGCAATACTAAAAGTTATGACTAAAAAACCTTTTAGATACCCAACTTCTGATCTCTATGCCGACTGCAAAGTGCTAACAGTGCGGCAGCTCTTTGTGTTCAAGGCAATACTAAGGATACATAAGCACCTCCCCCCTCCGGACCGGAACAAACGCACTCTAATCATCCCCAGTACCCAGCACAGAACCACTTTCGCCCGGCACCAATTTTACATTCTTGGTTCCTATCTGTACAAGAATATCAATAAAAAAATAAAAATAATGGATCTAAACTCCCACAACCTGAAAAACAAACTGACTGAATGGCTATTGCAAAAAGACTATGCATTCACGGAGTCTTTACTTACTTTCATAGAATAATCCCAACAATCATTACTCTACCCGACTTACACTCAACTCATGATCACCCACTCATTTCCCAATCCTTATCCTTGCATTCGCACACTCTCTCTCACACGCACCCGTAGAAGTACGCACTCACTCCCATACTCACCTCTCACACACTTACACATACTTATGACTAATATATTTCAATAAAACCACTCAAAATACTGCTTATAATTGTCTTTTAATTATTTGCTCTCATAATCGAAGTATCGTCAAATCACCGTTATTCCTCTGATGTTGCCATAGAGTACATAACATTCGTCCCCTTTTTAAAATTTAAGTCTTCATCCTATCTTATAAATTTAATCGGTCAGGAGCTTTTCTTATTCTACCAGATCTACGGACCACAGGCGAAGGAGACTCAAGATTAGAATTCCCAGGTGTATGACTATCCCAACTAGAACTACTGTCATGAAATCCTTCTTCCACATTATTCCCTAACTCCGCTCCACTAGCATTAGTGCCATTGGTGTTATCAAGGCCTAAAGTTCTATCACCCCTTTCACTAGTTAAATACTGCGGTAGAGATTCCTGTCCTAGAGTCTCCTGCACCTGCTCAGGTACAACCTCTAACTCATCTTTAATATCTGAACTACCTGCACACGGTCTAAGAGAAGATGCATGATAATGTTTATGAACTCCCTCAACATTTACTACATATCTAACTGCACTTAGTCTCTTTAAAATTTCTCCCTTGACCCATCCTTTCCCTTTACTGAGTTCTTTACACCAAACCTTATCCCCTTCTTTAAATACCAAGCTTTTCATTTCATTTCCCTTACAAGTTTTTGTTGTAATTACATTATGAGGTTTCATTAAATCAAATCTAGTTCGAGGTTTTTGTTTGAACAAAATCTCATTTGGAGACACACCTGTTGCATTTGGAGTGTTTCTATATGTGAATAAAAAGTTTTGCAAAAGTACTTCTGGACTTAATTTTGAGTTTTCATTTCCCAGTCTCTGTAAACATTTTTTAATGGTTTGCACTGATCTCTCAGCCATCCCATTAGACTGTGGGTGGTAGGGTGGAGTTTTCACTGCTTCACACCCATTTACTTTTAAAAAATTCACCAATTCCACAGAATTAAATGGAGGACCATTATCACTGGCTAATGTAGCAGGTATACCAATAATAGCAAAAGTTTTACATAATTTTTCCACTACCTGAGGAGCATTTGTGTTCTGCATAATGTGAACATCTAACCATTTAGATCGTGAATCAACAATTAGAAAATATGTAATAGAATTTATATAACAAAAATCAACATGTACTCTTTCAAAATTTCTTTCAGTTTTGATCCAAGGAGTCAGTGGACATGCATTTGTAAAACATCTAGTTTCCTGACAAATCTCACAAGCTTGTACAAGTTTTTCAATATCTAGTCCCAAATTTGGCCACCAACAATATTCCCTCATTAGCATTTTTGATTGGACAACACCATGATGAGATTCATGAAACATTCTAAGAACTTTTGATCTTAATTTAAGTGGTATAATAACTCTACTACCCCATAATAAACACTTCTGTTCGACACACAATTCAGCCCGCTTAGAAAAATAAGGTTTTAAGCTGTCATCACATACACTATCTGGCCAACCAGATATGACATATTCAAAAACTTTACCTAAAATTGGATCTGTTCGAGTGTAAAAAGCAATATCTTTATAATCCACTGGAGGGTTTTCAGAGAAACTCAAAAAATTTACAGTATCACATACTTCTGCAACTTCCGGCAAAGGCAGACGGGATAAAGCATCCGCATTACCCAATAAAGTTCCTTTCCTATAACTAATCTCATAAGTATATCCAGATAGAAGTAGAGCCCATCTTTGAAGTCTTGCATTTGCAGTCACCGGTATTCTTTTAAGAGGATCAAAAACAAATTTTAATGGTTGATGATCAGTGATCAAAATAAATTTACGGCCATACAAAAACTTATGAAACTTCTTGATTGCAAAAATTATAGCTAAAGCTTCCTTTTCCACTTGTGAGTAATTTCTTTGTGCACTATTTAAAGTTCCAGAAGCGAAACTTATGGGCTCTCCATCTATTTTGTGACTAAGTACTGCCCCAACTCCATACTCACTAGCATCTGTTGTTAAATACAATTCTTTATTCACATCATAATGGACTAACAGCTGATTTTCAATCAATAATTGCTTACTATTTTTAAATGCCTTTTCACATTCCTCAGACCACTTATAGAGCATGTTGTTTTTCAATAATTTATGCAGGGGTGATAAGGTTTCTGACAACCTTGGCAAGAATTTACAATAATAATTCAAAAGTCCAAGATAAGCTTGTAATTGAGTTACTGTCTTAGGAGCTGGAGCTCTTATGATGGCTTCTACTTTATCTGGCAAGGGTTTAATTCCTGTTTTATCAATGTGATGTCCTAAAAATTTAATCTCATTAGAGAAAAATTGACATTTTTCCAAATTAACTTTCACATTATATGATTCTAAACGTTCTAAAACCTGAGTTAAATGGTTATAACAGTCCAAAAGACTATTTCCTTTTATAACAACATCATCTATAAAACATTTCACATTGTCCAATCCTTGTAAAATTTGATCCATAGCACATTGAAATACAGAAGGCCCACTAGATACACCAAATTGCAACCTAGTCGGTCTAAACAATCCTAAATGTGTATTAATAGTCATGTATTCACGGGAACCCTCTTCTAATAACAATTGTTGGTAGGCTCCTGTTAAATCTAAAACACAGAAAACACTACCCCCACTAAGGGCTGCAAAAATATCCTCTGGTATTGGTAAAGGATAGTGCTCGGTGTCCAACACTCGATTAAGTGTGACTTTGTAATCCACACAAATACGCAGCTTCTTATCACCTCTCTGAGCCAATACTATTGGACTGGCCCAACTACTATGCCTTACTCGTTCAATAATTCCTGCTTTTTCTAAACTTAATAATTCCTTTTCAACTTCCTCCTTCTTAGAATATGGAATAGTATAAGGTTTGTGAAAAGTAGGCTCAGCTCCTAGTTTAAGCTTTAAACTGGCTTTCAAATTTAATATGTGAGATGACCTATCTTTTTCAAAAACTTTCTTATATTTTGTTTTTATCTTTTCTACTAATTTATCTTTGTCAATGTCTACAGAATTTACCTGTCTTATATCAAAATACTTTTGCCATTTAGGAAATATAACTCTTAACCAATTTCTTCCCACTAATGGAACAAAATACTTTTCACAATCAATAACAACCAAATACAATGCTTGGTTTAAATTACGACAAGTAATTTTAAAAGATCCTAGAATATTCAGAAGTTCACCTGACACTGACTTTAACTTATAGTTACACTTTCTTAACACACTTTTTGCAAAATATTTCTCAAAATCTTTTTTATGTATTACTGATTTACAGGCTCCTGTGTCTACTTGCATTTTTAAAACATGTCCACTTTTTAGTCATAATGGCATCCATGCAATGTCTTCGCCACTAGACAGTTGCTGAATACTGCCAAGAATGACTTCTCCCTCCTCAGTATCCAGTTTTTCAGTATGCTGCTCATCCATTTTCTTCAACCTATTTTTTCCTCCAAATAAACGGAAATGACATTTTGTTGCAATATGACCTGGTCTGTTACAGTGAAAGCACACCCAATTCTTCTTGAAACACTTGTCTGACATATGCTTGCCACCACAACGGGTGCATTCTCCATTATTTCGGGCATTAGGTACATTTCCTCTAGCACCATCCCCATTACTTATTTGGTTACGTCCCTGCATTTGAAAAGGAGCGCGTTTCTGTACATGAACCTGCGTTTGGACGATCTGTACACTCGCATCGGGCTGAATGTTTCTTGTTTCGTTTTCTGCACTTTCATAAGCTATTGCTATCTTCACAGCTTCTTCAAAAGAAAGACTATCACCAACTGTCAAGAGCTTCTTGATGAGTTGCTCTCGAGATAACCCACACACCAAACGATCTCTTAAAGCTTCGTTGAGAAAAGTACCAAAATTACATGTAGCAGCTTTTCTTTTGACTTCCACCACAAAATCGTTTACGCTTTGATCTTCTTTTTGTTTACACTTATAAAACTCATACCGGCCGGCTACAGCGGATTTCTTTACCACATAATGTCGCGTTAGGGTCTCGATCAGTTCCGCATAGGTTTTGTTAGCTGGTGGGTCTGGAGACACTAGATTTTTCAATACGTTGTATGTTTCTGGCCCGATAAGGGTAATGAGCATCGGTACCTTCATGGTTTCCTTCACATGGTTTACAATGAAAAACTGTTCCATCCGCTCACTATAATCTTTGAAATCCTGTTTCTCTGCATTAAAATGTTCGATGCTACCAATTAACGCCATGTTAATTCTCGTCGCCAATAATATATTTCAATAAAACCACTCAAAATACTGCTTATAATTGTCTTTTAATTATTTGCTCTCATAATCGAAGTATCGTCAAATCACCGTTATTCCTCTACACTGACAGCTGTCAAAAACATACCATTTTTAGCGGGACTGATGTTGCCATAGAGTACATAACAATGACCACTCACTCACACACTACACTCAAACACATTTACACACCGGCACACAAATGTATTACTTAACCACCCTTGCGCTAAACACCCTGGCTGCTGCTATACCTACATGACTGTTCGCCCTATATGGCCTAACACTGTCTCCTAAGATACAGGACTACCTAGTTTAGGAGACAGGGTTACATAACCTGTGTAGATTTATGTAGACATACTTTGCTATATTGTAAGTCTGTTTTTTGTGTATCATGAATCTTGTGTGTATCGTAATAAAGATTATTATTATTTATACGTCTTTCACATTTCTCGGGACCCAGGGGTCCCGGACCTTTGCAAGGCTTACGAGGGGCCGAAGCCAACTCGCAGAGGCCCCTTAGACGTTTTTAATGAAATGAGGTACCAACCGACGATTATCCCTGTTCGCACTATGCAAGTGCAGCCAAGGACAACCCCCGGTTGGTGTAGGACTATTGTAAGATATGGAAACAAAGATATCGGACTATGGGTTTGGGTTGCTAAAGTGGACTGGTCACCTGGAACTATGGAAGGACTATGGCCCCTGCCTGATCTATGTTTTATATGCACACGGATAAAGTGGCAGGGGGTGACTTGCACACTCAATAATGGGCCCCCGAAAACGGTCGCTAGCACATAGTGTCGTAGCGACAAGGGGGCAACATGTCCTGAGGTGCTTATGAGGAGTGGAGAGGTATTCCACGGCTATCAGGACAATCCCGGAAGTACGGTCAAGATCCCTACCAGCATCTTACTGGAATACTTCCTTCCTCCGAGCATGTTTGCTCTTGCGAATCTCCACTCAAGCCAGCCAATAAAGGCAAGAATGAGGTGGGAGCTCTATTCCTCGTCAGTGTTCACTCTAGCCGGCCAATAAAGGCAAGCCAGAGGTGAGGAACAAGACTTCTCCCGGAAGATAGGGTCCGTGGGAGTCGCTACTGCCCAACAGCTCGCCACATGCTGCCCTGCGGGTTTTTGTATCTCTCTTGGTCTGGCTCCTCACCCTAGACCTGTTTCGGCAAAGTAAACTTTACCTGCACAGACCCAGAGTTCGGAGCGCGCAAGCCCCACCACGACGTCAACGTAGAGATACGGCGGTGGGGTTATTATTATTATTATTATTATTTATTATTATATTCAAGCAAATAAATGATTTGATTTGATTTGATATTATAAATGCTCAAGTAGGTACTTTTTATACCGTAACATGTTAAAAACGAGGAAACTATAAACAATCCAAAAACTAAAACTTATAATATAAGCCCCAGTACAATATTTATTGTTTATTGTAGTTACGTAACAATTTCGTAACAAAATATTTTAATTATCAGTAGGGCGTGACCCGATTGCTTACTACCCTCCTAGCAGGGGATAAAAATGACGTCATCTCACAACCCCTGCAGGATGACATCATCCGGCGCAATGCTACTGCTTGCTACGCATTTACTGGCAGGCGCAACCGAATTACTCACAATTTGTATGAACAAATAGAATTTCTGTATTAAATTATGTTTTAAATTGTTACTTTTGATTAATTATGGACTTGGTTCAAGGTTTGTGAGATGAGTAGGTATAGTGACTTGAAATGGATTCTGTATTGATGAATAGCGTAAGTAGGTTAATTTCTTAGAAAATGCCTTTGAATTCTTCTTTAATAAAATTCTATTAATCTCTATACAAAACTACAGTTTGTAGTTTTGTATAATTTGGCCATGGAGCCGTTTATTATGTTATTAAAATGTATGTTGACCTGAAAGAGCATGGCAGTTGAGAGAATGTCAAGCTCACTTAAATGTCTCGCTGATGGTGGTGAGTGTGTTGGTTCATTCGGTTCCCTACAAAATGGTTGAGCTGGATGGTGTTGATCCACCCGTCATGTCGTGAACGGGCGCCGTCAGTTGAGACGGGTCATCTCTTATCTGCCAGGGCTTGTTTTTAATCTTATATTTTCAATTGCTTTGATTATTTTTTGTACATTCTTCTCACATATAGAAGCAACAAGAATAATGTACCCAGGATTTTGTAATATCTAAATTTAAAAGAGTGTGTTCTCCATAGAGATCTTCGTTTTGGAATGGGCAACTAGCTTCCGATTCTTTGACAATTCAAAAGTGCCTGTAAATGATTTAATTGAAATAAATGCTTTGAGTTTGAGTTTGAAAAATTAGGTTAAGGATTCAATTTTAGAATGTATGACTGCTTTTTCAGAAACATTTACGATGCGTCGGTATGTTTAATTACAACAACACAGTGTGATCAGCACCTTAATTGCCTTTCGTTGCACATTCGTTGTTTAGTTGTTTTATAATTCTAAGTAAGTACTGTTTATTTTATTTTGCTACATGTTTATTATTTACAAATTGCTGAACCTGACTTGATTTCCGTTCGTCTTTTTCGGGTGACCACTGAAAATCAGCGCTGTGCTGTGGGTCCCCCATAGTACAGCATCATGCTGAGTGGAAGCCTTCTTGTCACAGTCATGACGTGCAGCTGCCGACTATTTCTGTTTTATACTCAATGGTGCCGATTCCCTTGTTCACAAACTAAACTAAATTTAAGTTCAGTGCATCTTTTTCTTTCTATTTAATTAAGAAAAGGACAGAAGATAAATTATAGTTTAGTCCTGTCAAATTAATCAGCACTTGAAGTAAATTGACGTAATTTTAGTAGGCAAGTTTTTAATCACGTTTAAACTTGTATGGAATAGTGACAGGCGCTGATTAATTTGACAGGACTAAACTAAAATTTATCTTCTGTCCTTTTCTTAATGAAATAGAAAGAAAAAGATGCACTGAACTTAAATTTTGTTTAGTTTGTGAACAAGGGAATCGACACCATTGTCTCTTGTTTTATTTTGTTTTCTGCTTACCTACTCTTGTCTTTGTATGCACGTGTTTCTGTGACAAATAAATCTATATTTCTTTCTTTCTTTTTAAATAAATTATTTGACTTTGACTTTAGTATTCAAACCTGAAATCAAAACAGTAAGTTTTAGTACTTTAGAAGCTTAACTGAAGCTAGATTTTGTACCGAAAACAGCAGCGTTATATACTTAGTTAACAAACACATTTAACATGAATGTAAACAAGATTTCTCGCAGAACATTAATTCTGTGTTTTGATCCCCGTCGCGAACATAACCATAATGAAATTACTATTGCTTCTGTAAACGGTTACGACTTGCAATTAAAACTCACCACAGAGCAGTTATATGAGGAATATGAGAATTATGCACATATTATACAAAGACACAGCTTTATAGCTAATATCGTAGTTGTAATGTTGATATTAGGAGTACAGTGTGTTTTCCCTTGCAAGCCCAATTTAGTAAACAAATAAATCAATTGCCTAGCCTTTTCCCAACTATGTTGGGGTCGGCTTCCGTTGACATGGAGCGACTGCCTATCTGACCTCCACAACCAAGTAACTGGGTAATATCCCTTGGTAAGACTGGTTGTCAGACTTTCGGGCTTCTGACGACCCGTAACAACTGTCAAAGATCCACGAATGACAGCCGGAACCAACGGCTTAACGTGCTCTCCGAGGCACGGAGGAGTCTCGGTATGTAAAAGATGGTCAGTGGTCACCTATCCACGGACCGACCCCGGCAAGCGTAGCTTAACCTGATGGATCGTTGTTGTAATTACTTAGCCACGAGTTCCAATGTTTAGAATTTAGTAAACAAACACGGTATGAAAATTACGAGATTTCACATTTCACGAGTTTTTTTTTTTTTTTAATGGCCTCTCGCGATACACATGAGGTATAAATAACATCAAAAACTGCTTCAAATTTTCTAACACATTATGTTTCTCAAAAAAGAAAGTCTAACTACCACTACCTAAGTACGCCATATTTGTTTACAAAATAGGACGAGTTACGAAAAATACACTTTAAGGTACATATTTGAAGGAAAAGCCACTTACATTATTATTGAAGTTCTGAACCCTTGGTCGTAAAATCGTAATTTTAATGCCACCTTAGATTTTAACTACGATAAAAGCTATCCGCTGATGATTCTCGTATAAACGCACCCTTTTGGAATGGCCAATTCTTCTCTTGTGCAGACGGTAAGGGCGTGGACACATTGTGCGACAAAGCGCAGTGTTGTGTCGCGTCCCACGTTCACGTAATGTAATTTCGTCTGGTTACCATTTTGATCCGGTAGGTAGGTGTATGTTTGTTGTAAGTAAAATTGCGTGCAAACCATATCTGATATTAGGTACATGGGGATGATATTGTGTGCGTGTTGTGTTGATAACTTGTGTAAAAATCTTTTCGGTATAACCACGTTATCTACTTGAATCAAAGTGATGAACAGAAACGTTAAAAAAAAAAACAGTGGCACTCCGGGAGTGCCAACAGAAGTGAAAACTTGAACAAGATCGCCTTGGTGGAAGAAAAATACTTAAATAGAACATTGGTCCGTAACGCAATATAAATAAAAACGCAATAAAAATGCCCGACGCGCCTAAAGAAGTTTTCACTTCAAAAAGGTTCTATCGAGTAAATATTACTAGTAACAGTAAGTATGTACATGCAATAACTAACGATAATAGGAGAGAACAAAGTTAATCATGAATGTTGGAATTGTTGGATAGCCTCAAACGGGTAAGGAATCATACACACCTGGAAGTGAAGCAAATGTGGCGGCATCTACATCGCCACATGCAACACACTGACGTCACGCGAAATCCTGCACCGCACAAGCAGGGTTTACCGGGCGATCAGCATACATAAAACTTCCCGACATCAATCGTCGGGCAGTTGCCCACCAGCACAACACCGGTCTGGTCGGAGGATCCTTCCTTTGGATGGAGAATGAGTGAATTTTACACCCTGTTCTCCATGTCGCTTAACAAACAGCAAATATGTCAGAAACAAAAAAACACATAAAATAACATAACATCACGCCTTTTTCCCCGAAGGGTTGGGCAGAGGTGTCCCTGTAGCAGGTACAGGTATATGAAACAAAAAAACTTTTTACAAAAAAACAAACAACCGACTTCCAAAAAAAACACTACAAAGTGAAAAATAACTTTAGTTTCGGAAGTCGGTGTCTTTGGTTTTGAATTTTCGTTTTTTGCGTCCGACTTCCGAAATTAAAGTTATTTTTCACTTTGAGGTGTTTGTTTTGAAGTCGGTTGTTTTTTTTTTTTGCTAAAATTTATATTGTTCACTTTTTAGTTGTAGTACCTACCCCACACAAATTCGAATACCACTACCTGCTATGCAATTATCAGTGACAGGAAATTATCATATCATCCACTTACGAAGTGAGAAAAAATATGTATTATCGTAGCTAACTCTAAAACTATCCAAGCAAAGGTAATACAATTTATATGGGACCACCTCAAGAGCATACACTTTCAAACAAATAAAGAATTTTCAAAATCGGTCCACAATTGAAGGAGAAATCGGTGGACATACAAAAAAAAAATATACGCTACGAATATATAACCTCATCCTTTTTGGAAGTCGGTTAAAAAAGGACGATCAAAACTCTTCCACAATGCTTCCGCATCACGTACATCAATTGAAACGAAACAATGTGTTCAAAGCCCTACGTTATAAAACGTGTATTTTTCAAATGGATCTTTAAGTATCCGAAACTTTGATAGCCAAATCCAAGTGTCTGTATTTACTGAGCTCAGAGAAGGGTGGATTTTTACTTTTACTTTTAAGTACCTATATACCTTCTTTTTATAGTTAGTGCCAATAAAACGCCACATTTGAATTTCGCCTTACTAAGAACATTTTCACTTCGGATCTGAGATAGCGCCTTACAATTTATTTTAGCAATGAGTCTACGGTTTACAGCTAGTAAATTGGTTTGGCAAGTGCTACGTTTATTAATATTTGATCCTAATAAGCATTTTCGTTGATTTTCGAGGTGTAGAGAAAGCGAGGGATTATTAACCTTTGAAGGTTTAAGTTAAGCGTTTGTTTACAAATAAGTTAAGGTTTATCTCGATGAGAAAATGTTGTACTAAATCTACTAAGAGATTTACTTTCTAAGTCCTAGTTTATCATTTCGACCTGTCTATACAGGGTAAGTTTTTAACCAGTGCGCAAACTACGCAAAAAAATCTGCTGTTTCCTATATTTATGTTCGCATAACTCGTCAAAATGTAGGGAACAGCTGATATTTTTTTCGCGATTTCAGGTTTGGTCCAATAGTAAAAGTTGTTCATAATGATGAGTAAAGTCACGTGTTTAAGTTTGCGCACTGGTTAAAAAAATCCTGTACTTCCTTAATATTTATTATCAATACGAAAGTAATTCTCTGTCGGTGTGTCCATCAGTCTGTTACATTTTCACACCTAAACGGCTGACCGGATTTCAATAAAATTTTGCACACAGATAGACCGTGATCTGTGTTAAGATATATGATACTTTCATCTCGATAGTGCGTTCCTATGGGATGATTTTCGACCTCCACGCGGGCGTTGACGCAGGCAAAAACTGGTATTTTATACTTACATTGTGAATGGGTAGGTACTTTCAGTCTTCAAGAAGTTCAATCTTTGCCTGCTACCGAGTTATAAAACATGTAGGTAAAAAAAACCCTGTCCGATCCGTGACATTGTTAGGTATTTTACTGAAAATATATTTACGTAGTTTCGCCATATTTTTTTTTGCAATGGGGAATTTTGCCGGGTTATCACATGGGGCGCGGGCGGCTGTGGTTTAGCAGGTCAACGCTTACAACAAGTCATAACTTGTTGAAAATTTGCTAATTGTTAATGGATTTCGGGTAATTTTGGTGCTAAAAATGTGAATTTTAAATAGCAATAACTATTTTATTTTCAATAATAATAAGATTTTTTATTACTTTTTGGTAATTTTATTGCAGTACGTATCCTTTGGGATCGGACAGGTTTTTTTTTACACATTTTATACGAATGTACCTACTAACTTAAGCTTTTTAGCAGTTTCACTTCTTTTAGCTTGAAAAATAATAGAACAATTCGACTAACGATTATAAAAGTAATAAAAGGTAACCCAACTTGGATAAGAAGTTATTTAAGTATAAAAACTAATGTTATTACCAAATAAAATAGTAAACCAGTGAGCTTGCGATACGATCCAACTACATGTTTAGTAGAATCGCGATATAAAACCATATAAATTCCCATTTAAATCTACAAACTTTAAAATAAAACAGCTCCCATTCAATTCTATTTTCAATAAAACTTAGAACTACACAAAAAAAACGATAAATTTCAATATCTCCGTAGCTCCATATCTTTGGAGCTTTATTCTACTACTATACTAGGTGCTGTCCGCGGCTTCGCGTGGACCCTAATTCTTTATCTCTTTCTAAAATAAAACTGGCCTTAGTTACTCCTTATAACATTAGCTATCTGTCAGTGAAAGTCTCGTCAAAATCGGTCCAGGCGTTTCAGAGATTAGCCAGAACAAACAAACAGAGAAACAGACCAAAATAAAAATAAATGTATTTTTGTTATAAGGACCGTAATACTTTCATATGCATATAGTAAAAAGCTGATTTTTGACATTATTCAATTTATTTATTTAATATTTAATGCCAGAAAGAAAACTCCCGCGAAATATCGCGGTTTTCTTTTTTTTTTATTTGTATTCTTTACGGCACCTCTTAAGGTCATGAGACTCATGACTCATGAGCTATCCGAATATCAAAATATTTGGCATAGGCCTTAAGGAGGAGGAAAATTGATTAGCTGTTACAATGTTGTATGGTTGTACTGTCTAACTATTTTCTTAATGTCTCTCGGGTATCATCGGATTTCCGAATACAAACGAATGCTAATTTCCATGTCCATCAATTATTAGATTTATTGTGGGTATAATAATTTGAATTCAGAACTGAGTACTTATTGTTGTTTTGATTTCCGTGTGAACTATATGGAACTGTAAAACCATTTTCCTATCTGTCGTGCCTGCGACTTTAGCAGCGTTAATACTCCTTTAACTTAACTTAATGTAATTTAAAAGAGAAATTAAAAAAAAAAAAAAAAAAAAAATATTTTTTATTTTTTAGAAATTAAGTTAAAAGAGTATTAATGACTCTATATACTTCCAAGTCGATTGAGAGCGTCCTGTCTGCACCACTGACTGACGAAACACGAGGTTTGCCGAGGGACATTAAGAACATATTTTTTACTGTATAGATATAGATAAAACTTAGAACTACTCAAAACCGGAGTCTTAAAATCGATAACTTTCAATATCTCCTTATATATCTTTGGAGCTTTATTCCACTATGAGATTGGATATCTGTCTGCTGAATCGCTCTCCGAAATGGCCTTATTAATTCCCCTTTACGTCTGGAAGCACACACGACCGTATAAACGATTTACGTTGCATTTAAAACGTTAGGTTTCTTTATGCTGCTATAAAGTAAAGAAGATTGAGGTGGTGGAAGGTGGTAAAACCAACCCCTCAATGTGATATTTTGGTTTAATTGCACACGACTTGCCACCTGATGCCGTCAGTAATTGGGGAGCCATTGTTTTTGGAATAAATTTTCTGTCTGTTTTTGAGATTAGGTGTTTTGAGGATAACATGAAGTAGAACACGCACGTAATTCCAAAAGTTACCACGCGGGGTCCTGTTTATTACAACTGATAAAGCAACATAATATAATGAAAAGATTTTTACAAAAAAAAAAAATACTCTAAAAAATAACTTTAATTTCGGAAGTAGGTGTCTTTGGTTTTGAATTTTCATTTTTTGCCACCGACACTGTCATTTTTCACTTTGTAGTGTTTTGTCTGGAAGTCAGTTGTTTTTTTTTGTAAAAAGTTTTCATTTTTCACTTTTTAGTTGTGTTACTTGTGATATTTACCTACCCCACACAAATTCGAATACTAGAAAGAAAAGAAAAAAAGAAAGAAAACTTGTTTATTCTGCACAAACAAAACGCACATTTTTTTAAAAACTACAAAATACACACAAAACAAAAGTAGCCAAAAGCCTCGTATTCAAGTAGTAAAAAAGTTTGACAATATTGTTCCTACTACTGCCTGTAAATAACAGTGACAGAATAGTAGTTTATGAAACTGTTGCATAATGAGGGGTATTAAAACATGAGCGTGTGTTTAAAAACCGAGCCGTAGGCAAGGTTTTAATAATATCACACGAATGTTTTAATACCTAGTTATGTGCAGTTTCATACACTACTTTATCTACTCTCATACATTGGGATTGAACCTAATACTAAATAAAAGATCAAAGTTAAAGATCAAGAATAAATTAAAAAATCCCACGAAATTCAGTACTGCTGCTGGTGCAGGCGCCATTCATTTGTTTTGTAAGCAAATGAATGTCGCCTGCACCAGCACATCCCCGACATGCACTACAGCGGGTGCTGCTGTCCCCCGCTTAAACGATCCATCACAAAAGTTGATGGAAACTTCTTGGTGATATTAACTTCTTGGATTAGCCCTGTATCGTAATAGAAAAAAAAAATGTTTTATAGCATTATTTTGTTAGAGAAAAAGTGTTATAATATGATTCTATTTTTAAATTTCGGTATTGTGTAATTGCGTTTTTTTTTGTTAATCTATTTTGTCCCACTGCTGGGCAAAGGTCTCCCCCATACATTTCCAGTCTTCCTTATGTTGTGACTTCTCCGGCCAGTCGGTCAGGAACGAGTCCAAATCGTCACGCCAGCGCTTTTTAGGCTTGCCCCGGTGGCGACGCCCGTCATCAGGCACCCACTGTGTGGCGATCCTGGCCCATCTGTTTTTATGCATCCTGCATCCTATAAGTGTGACCCGCCCAGTCCCATTTCAGCCTCGCAGACTTATCGCCAACTTCGGCGACACCGTCTTGGAGCGTATTATAGCGGAGTAATCGCGTAACAAACATTAAAAAAAAAACATACAGTCCAATTGCGAACCTCCACTTTTTTGAAGTCGGTTGAAAAAAATCACGACAGGTGCTGTTTAAAAATCACTAAAATTGTGAAAAAACTTGTAAAATTGGTCATGATAGATTAGAAAGATCGTCACTTTTGATCAACATCAAATATTATGAAATTGTTTATTCTGTAAATAGGATATCGGAATCACTTTTACACGTCATAATAAAAAAAAAATGTTGAGTTAGGCGTTTCCTATCTGACTACTCTGAGAAAAAAGGCCGAAACAAATTCAGAGGTCGCAGTCTCTTTTAAAGTCCAGACATAATCTTGGTCAGACTGAGGACCATGTAGATTAGTGTCTGAAATGGTATTTTGAAGAAAGAACCACACAGATTTGAGTGGACCTGTCCAGTCAGTGCAAGCATTTATCAGTAATCGTGGAGCTCAACTCAGAACTTAAGGAGCTCAACTCGACGAACAATACCAAAGAAGGGACAGTTGGGTAGGCCGCATCATTTCAGACACAGCGGAAATAGGCGTCAATAATCTATTTTCAGTGTCTGTTCAGAGACACTGAACAGTGTCTGTTCTGTGTTCTGTGTCAGAGGCCCATAGGCGGCTTTAAAACTCTGACACCAGGTTAATCACTAACCATACGAGAAGAAGAAGAAGAAGAAGTGTCTGTTCAACAAAACCTGTTTGATTATCAACTCCTTAAAATAACTATAGATTCTATTACAAACAGTGTACGAAAAGGCTTCTCCAGTAAATTACAAGTTAATAGATTAGAATAATATTCTAGAATTAATTGACTTCAGATAACTCAATTGAACTGTAATTTAAACCGCAGACAACCAGTCAGGGGATAAAGATATTTGATTTCAATTTATTGAGCACTTTGCATAAGACCTGCCAACGATTAATTGCTTCTAGTCAATATGTCATCTCATTTAGTAACTTAAACTGATCCGATTTCAATACTTGATTGTATTGAATAGCTAGATCGGCATTATAAGAAATCTTTCTAACAACAGTTTCAAATGCACGTTTAAAAAAGTATTTCAACATTAAAGTGTCTGTTTTTAATATTTTACCAAATGCATATGAAAGAAGAAAAAAAAATTGAACAAAAGTACCGTATATGGTACTTTTGTTCAATTTTTTTTTCTTCTTTTGTTTGTTCCGGCTAATCTCCGAAGTGGCTGGACCGATTTTGACGGGACTTTCACGAGCAGATAGCTGGATGTTATAAGGAGTAAATAAGGCTATTTTTATTTTAGAATAATAATTAGGATCAATGCGGGCGAAGCCGCGGGCAGCAGTTAGTAATTAATAAATTTTAAATGCGTATTTAATTTTTAATTACATTGTGGCTAAGTAATAACAGCCGCACGGGTCAATCCATCAGGTTAAGCTACGCTTGCCGCAGTTGGTCCGTGGATGGGTGACCATCTTTACATACCGAAACTCCTTTGTACCTCGGAAACCACGTTAAGCCGTTGGTCCCGGCTGTCATTTGTAGATCTTTGACAGTTGTTACGGGCAGTTAGAAGCCCAAAAGTCTGACAACCAGTCTTACCAAGGGGTATCGTGTTACCTAGTAACTAGGTTATGTAGGTCAGATAGGCAGTCGCTCCATGTAAATACTGGTATTCAGCTGCAACCGGTTAGACTGGAAGCAGAACCCAACATAGTTGGGAAAAGGCTAGGCAGATGATGCTGAATTCTTAATTATAATGTTTTATTATTTTATTTACCATCACTGTTACATTTTCAACACAATGTTATTTGTAACCGACGAAAAAAGGAGGAGGTTCTCAAGTCGACGCGTATGTAATATATATGTCGGATCCGGTCATTAGTACGGACATGAAACGAATCGCAAGCGCGCCACTGGCGACATCAAGTGATCTACCCACATCAAAAAGCGCGCTTCTACAGAGTCGTGATGTTTTAAGGCCACGGCGAGGGGGGGATTCAGCCTCTGATCACATCGGAGTTAAGACGTCGCGGAACTGTTCTCGATTCGTTGTGCTCAGTTATTGTGTTGATTGTAATCTGTGATTGTAATAAACGCCGTCGCACCCAGTGTGTGTATAATTCAGCTAGTGTGATTAATTTGATAGTAAATTATAATGTGATCTGAACTGCAAACGGTTTTTCTATTGCGCCTTAACCAACACAGTACGCCCACAGTAATTAAAATATCGCTGATAATAATGAAAGAGTCACATACCCATCTCCGACATATATTTTAATGTATGACCACGCATAACTACCTATTTACAAAGTAGTCAGATTTTGTCGCAAAATAAATGACTTAGGTATCATACTTATGTTTTCCATTTATGCATGCGATGCGGTCTTGGGACTTTTTTATGACGTTATTTCCTGTTTTCTCTTGTCATCCACATGAGATTTGCCGGAAAAAATAATATACTAGCATGTGTGGTTTTTCTAGTAGGAAAAACGCCTTAACATGAGTGAGGCATTGTGTTTGTAGGCACATTAAGCCTTTAATATTGTCATAACAGGTGTGTCAATAATAAAATAAATGCAGGCAGGAGACGCCCTGGGAGTCGGGGGTCGCAGGCCGATTCCCGGCCACCGTAGGCGTGGGCTTGCGGACTTTGAGCAATGGGTAGTTCGCCGTCCGATAAGGACCAGACCCGGGTCGACGACGGCGCGTTGTGTACCACGCGCGCCTTAAAGGGATGTCAGCACAATTGAAAGGGTCGTTAGGGAAACCAGCTTAAACGGTGACGTTACTCTTTCCCCTTCTACTTAGTCTTACAAAAATTATCAAAGGCTACCTCAACTTATATTCCACCAGAATTTGAACCTTATGCTTAAATCCGAAGAGAATTTGAACCGTATGTCCTAAATCAAACCCTAAAATTCGCTTAATACACAAATCTACATAATATAATAATCGTTCAAAGGTTATAAAGGTTCAGACAGACATTACGTTTTTATTGGCTACGAAGATTCTACATCGATAAATTACCCACGAACTGTACAGTCATGAGCATCAATATGTAAACACTTAGCAAAATTCAAAAGCGATTTTCACCTGAAATAACGACTCAATTTTGCTATATTGTACACATATTTATGTCCGTGACTGTACCTATGTACCAAAATGGATTGGTATTGATCAGTGAAAGCGGTTGGAATCCTCATTAGTTGCCATTGGGAATGCAATATGGGATTATTAATGAACGATTTGATTACTCAAATGGATGTTTTACAAGTGAAAATGTATTGTTGTATTTTGTTCGCTTTGTGGGACTGAATATTTTGTGTTCCCTTTTCATGGGCAGTGTATAAGGAAAGCATCGTTGGCGAGTGTTTACAAATATATTCCGCATTTACCCCACAGGGTTCGCCCCCACGAATGATATTCCTTGTTCGCCCCACATTTTATCTTTTTTGGCCCCAAAAATCATTTGTTTCATTTATTTATATAAGATGCAGTGAGTGGGGGAGTACCTACATGTTCATAACCATACTTGCTCAGTGCGATCGGCGATTTCCGATCTTTACTAGACGAGGTGTTTACTATGTTTTCCTTTACTGTAACTTTGTTAATCAGGATTAACTTAAAAAAGCGACATTGGCGTTTCCCAGGTTCATAGCTTTCAATTTCTTGAAGGTCTAACTGAATTATAATTTTAAAAAAACTTCACATAACAACACCTATTCTATAAAGAAAATATTTAAAAAAAACAATGGCACTCCGGGAGTGCCGACAGAAGTGAAAACTTGAACAAGATCGCCTTGGTGGAAGAAAAATACTTGTATCAGAACATTGGGCCGTAGCCTTATCTAAATAAAGAGCACAGTCGCAGTTACAAAAAAAAAAAAAAAACTTCCAAAACCTTTAAAGTAAAAATACTTGCATAGAACATTGATCCATAACCTAATATAAATAAAGAGCACAATCGCGTTTACAAAACTGAGGTGTCGGTAGCGGTGTCTCGAGTTCAATTGTTTTTCCCATCTCAAAAATGCCCAACGCGCCTAAAGAAGTTTTCACTTCAAAAATTACGCTTTTCGTGTCTGTCTGTATGACCGCTTAGATCTTCGAAACTACACGATGGATTTTGATGCGGTTTTCACCATTATTTAAAGCATTTATACCGGAAGGTTTATGTGTATAATACATTTATATTTAAATTAGTTAAAGCACTCAAATCTCAATGTTTTGACATATCGCCATTGCACCCGTGCGAAGCAGGGGCGAAATATACCTAAAACTCAATTAGCCATCCATCTTACTACCAACTTTTTTATAAACAAATTCCTTTAAAAACATAATAAAACAAGTTTCACCGATAAAATCGAATAGCTCTCGAAGTTAATTTACTTGTTAGCTTTACATTGCGGGGCGCAATCGGCAGGAATCATTACCGGGCCATTTGCGGGGGGCAATCTAGTTAAACATTGACGTTAAATAATGATTCCTATTTCCTCTGGTTCCGTTGCTTCGAGACACGGAGTTAAGTGATTCGAGACGCAAAACTTTGTAGATGGTAATGTTTTATTTTATTTTTGTTGAGTTTTTTGTATTGGAAATGTAAATTTGATTTTGACTGGCTCTTCGTCTAGGTTTAAGAGGACTCGTCCAGACAAAGCGTCTTGAAAGTTTTGTTTTGTATAATGTCTTGTGATGTGGCAAAAGATAACGCTTGCATATTGTAGGTAAACTCTGTGTAATCCTGTGAATCTTTGATTTTTTATCCAGGTTTGGTCTGTATGTATGTCCGTCCCTATATTCCCTTGTAACTACTGAAGGCTGAACAGATTTTTAACCGACTTCCAAAAAGGAGGAAGTTATATGTTCGTAGCGTATTTTTTTTTTTTTTTGTATGTCCACCGATTTCTCCTTCAATTATGGACCGATTTTGAAAATTATTTTTTTGTTTGAAAGGGTATCCTCTCGAAGTAGTCCCATATAAATTTTATAACTTTGCTTCGATAGTTTTTGAGTTAGCTTCAATAATACGTACTTTTTTTCCACTTAGTATGTGGATGATATGATAAGTTCCTGTCACTGTTATTTACATAGCAGGTAGTGGTATTCGAATTTGTGTGGGGTAGGTACCACAACTAAAAAGTGAAAAATAAAAAAAAACTTTTTACAAAAAAAACACAACCGACTTCCAAAAAACACTACAAAGTGAAAAATAACTTTAATTTCGGAAGTCGGTGACAAAAAACGAAAATTCAAACCAAAGACACCGACTTCCGAAATTAAAGTTATTTTGATGAATGTTATGTCGTTAGATTCGTCTATATTGCGCGAGTGTCACTGGGAATATAAAAAAAGATGGATTTTTGGCGATCAAAGGCGTTTAAAAAAAAATACCGTAACAAAAATCCCAAACCTATCGAGACTACAAAAATATATACAAATTATGTTTTAGTGTAATTTGGAATGAGAAATGATAAAATATATAAAAAGTGTAAAATAACAAAGTAAATTTACAAAATCAAAAACCTGATTGGAGGCATCTTCTTAAATTTAACAGTAATGAAGATCTATTCCCTCCGATTGCATGAGATTGTTTACAGTATTAAGTGGGATTGGTGACAGGAAAAGGTCATGTTTTTAAATTTCACTTTTATGCCAGATTGTTAATTGCAACTATTAATACCAAAATCATGTCAATGATGAAAGACACTGCAAAATAAAAATATAACTACTCCTCATTTAAAAATCAATGCCTGTACCACAATAATTGCGTAATACAACACAATCCCATCCATTGCTTCAAAGTTGGAAAAAAAATCTGCTCAAAAACGTAAATAACGCAATAAATGTTGTTGAACTGTCAAAACGAAACAAATTAGGCATAATTGTTTACGAAAATCAGTTACGCAATTTGGGTTTTCACCCAATTATGGCATTTTACCAGAACGAATATCACGGCTAATAGATCCTACCAATATTTTACCATCCTTCATTTTACATGAAGCGACTGCCTATCTGACCTCCACAACCCAGTAACTGGGTAATACGACACCGCTTGGTAAGACTGGTTGTCAGACTTTCGGGCTTCTGATCACCCGTAACGACTGTCAAAAATCCACGAAGGACAGTCGGGCTTAAGGTGCTTTTCGAGGCACGGAGGAGTCTCGGTATGTAAAGATGGTCACCCATCCACGGACCAACCCCGGCAAGCGTAGCTTAACCTGATGGATCGACCCGTGCGGCTGTTATTATTTAGCCCCGAGCGGTATGTTCATGAAAGATGCTGGGCACAAGAAAATCCCTGTAACAACCTAAATCAGGGCTCGATTCTCGAATACTCAGAAAAATTTCTGAGAATAAACGTAATAAGCATTCACGGTCTGTCGGATTCTACAACATGATTATGGTCACGGTCATTGAACGCGAAGTTAACTGGGGATTGCCCATGGAAGGTATTTTCCTGTACCTGGCCTCTGTTATAACTCATTTCATTTAGACCTTTAGTTAATAACTGCATTCATACGAATGCACGTTTAAGGCATCGGATTGACAATTAAGGATGACAACGTCAAATTTATGCATCATGTTTAGTAAATAATATGAAATAAATTAAGTACCGGTAATGATACTGTGACGGCTGACAGTACATTATGAATAGGGAGGAAACAAATAGCGCCAAGCTAAAGTAACTTGGGATGGTAGAAGTACAATATTAATCCTACATGACATCAATTGAAGAAAAGAAGAAAGACGTTTTTTTGTTCTGCACAAACTAAACACACATTACAAAAAAATTACTTATCACACACACATATATAATCTCACACATCACACATCACACACACATACACACACACCACATTTAGGACTTTTAGAAAAATGTTGAAGTCGTTCCTAATAAAAGAGATGTAATAGTGTGTCTTACTGTTTTTTTTAATAATTTATATAAGTTTTTAAATTTGCAATGTTTCTGCAACTCATGCATCATTTTTAAATCATATCTTTACATCAAGATAGTCCTCAAACATCATTCCTAAATCATATCTTTAGGTACTGAAGATAATTTTACATTCATAAACCATACGAAATTCTTCTTCATACGAAAACTACCTTTTGGAAAAGGCGACTACAATCAATTCTAATTTTTGTAAATTTTGACGTTCAAAAGTGCCTTTTATGTGCCTAATTGAAATAAATTATTTGACTTTGACTTTGACTTTAAACGCAGAAACTACAGAACGTCACCTGCTACGATCCTTACATACTCCTTTTGCCTCGTTTACGTTCATACATCTGGTCATACACGCACGCCGGTTGCGAGTACTACGCACCTGACCTTTCTGAAGAACATCACCAATAAGATCAGTATATGCCCTCCTAGGGTGACCCTTCCCGGCGTCGCCAGACACATCTGAAAAACACCTTTAAAAGTAGCAAATAAAGTCGTGTAACCGCATGAAACTGTTGCGAAACAAAACAATGATACACACAAAACAGCATCACGCCTCCCCGAAGGGTTAGGCAGAGGTTAAGGTTTACGACCTGTAGTAACACCCAAATTTCGCCATATACCAAGTATATCTTCCCCGTTTTACCCTTGTTTATGGATACATCCCCAGATGGACTTGATCGAGATGACCAACAATCAACAATCCATCGTTTATTAGACTGGACGTTCAACAAACGATGCATCCCCTTCCCACCCTTGATTTATGTCCAACTCTCGATGCACAGACGACTCTCATTTATATCAATGTGGAGAAAAAAGCTTTTTACGTAAATGTTATTTAAAGTAAACGTAGTAATAATGAATGTTTCGGTGAAATGTTCTGATGACAGTTCAGAGTTGTATCGTGATTCAAAAGTTTGTGAGGTTCGTGAAATTTTGTGTATTTTTTATAACATTAATAAGATGAAAGTGCAATTTTATTATAGATTTTTGGTACAGGTTTTTTTATTATTTGATCATTTTATAGGAATATAGGAATCTGTTGCTTTGGTCTTTGAATTTGGTGAAGGTTAATTTGTATATTGGACCGATGCCGATGGCCGGTGGGATCGACGAGTCCTGGAATGGAGACCGCGTACCATCAAGCGTAGTATGGGACTTCAGCTAGATGGACCGACGACCTTAAAAATGTGGCTGGGACAGACTGGCGCAGCCTGAGTTAATTAGTTTGTAAGAATTTTAAGAAAAATGTAACCTACGTATCTACTTCAATTCTTTATCAAAATAAGTGAGGAACTGTAAAACAAGAAAATTTTATCTACTTTGTTCAAAACTGTAAAGAATCTTCACAAAAACTACCAGGGCGTCATAAATCAAAGATGGCCGTAAGTGTTTGCGCAAATATAGAAGGAGCGTCAGTACCAGGAGCGAAGCTGGCTGAGACGACCATAAATAATATTTAGGAGCCATCGATAACTTGTCTGCCAGTGGCCGTTGATACTGAAGCATGGCCGCAATCTCTTTGTATAAGCATTTCAATATTTTCTCTATGTATTTGAGGAAAGAAAGGCTTATCGTATTTGGCAAAGGTGATTTTGACGTAGGGACCATTTTGTTTAGGATTATAATATTTGGAAAATCCAAAAGTGCACGCCGCATAACGCTCATTCAAAAACAGAAAAATATTTAAACGACTTTTCATGAAGTATGTTTTGACTGCTTTTTTACTCATCAATAAGGGTAAAATTTCTCACCTCGCAATCTTTATTTATTTATTTATATATACTTTATTGTACACCACAAAAATACTTAACAAAAATAAATCAAACACTAGAAAATATACAATGGGCGGCCTTATCGCTTTCCGCGATCTCTTCCAGGCAACCTTGGAATGGACAGTGATTTGCCTGGACATAAAATGGGGCTGTCGTTTGGTGCAAATAATAAATATACAATATACTAGAAAACATACACAGATATCAGTGTGATTCTTCATAATGTGCACATATCAAAATGAGGGAATCTGTGCTTAATTTTAACGACTGAAAAAATATTTAAAAAGTCTAAATATTTTTTTTATAAGTACTTCTTATGGAATTTAAAAAAAAATGTAACAAAACTGTGTAACGTTTAAACTAAATCATCTATCGCGATGAAACAAACTCCATAATGATTGGAAGTACTACTCTATAAATTAGGCGTTCACATAAAATGAAAATTGAGAAAAAAAACTATCCTCAATTGAAAATAAACATGTTTTTTTAGCAAAAATTTGTATTTTTTTCATCAATTTTACAATAATTGTAAAATTTATAAATAAGATGTCAAAGAGAAAAAAAAAAAAAAATACTCAAAAACTAAAAAAAGAACAATTTTTTTTTTTACTTTTTCCGGCGATAAAATTAAGATAGATTCCATCATTTCGATATGTGCACATTATGAAGAATCACACTGTATACATATCCTAAATACATACATACTTACTAAATACTCGTATATCTTTACGTGCTGTCAAAGACTATTTAGGTTTGCTTTGTTGGTTGCTAGGCAACGGAAGAGGGTCGAAGTTGGAAATATACATAGATCACTTTTTTATTAATTATAATTAAACATGGAATAAGCAAGCAATGTTGTATTTGAGTGGAAAATTAAAATAGGTTATGAAAATGTGTGTTAGTTGTCATTGACATTTCAACCAAGTTCCTAGTAAAGTTTTGGCAGCAATACAGTGACAAAATGTTTTTGAAGACTGTGATAATATTTAATTTTTTATAATAATTTTTGAATAATTTTTAATGTTTTTTACTACTTATTTATTCTATTTTTTGTATATGGGTATTTTACCTGAAATAAAACACTTTTTTTTATTTATAATTTTTCTAAAAGCACTTAATTTTGGAAAAACGTTTCGAGTATTTAATAAGCAAATAGTGTATAAGTAAATAGTGAGTATAGAATAATAGTGGTGGCCCAGTAGTAATTGCTACGACTAACAAATTGTAGGTCATAGGTTCGAACACAGGCAGGCACTTTACTTTGTGTAAATTATTTCATCACCACTGCTCTTAAAACGGCGAAGAAAAACATCGTGCGGAAACCGGCATGTAATAGAGCCAAAAATTCAAAGACATGTGACATCTACCAACCCTTACTGGGTCCGCGTGGTAGATTTCGGCTCTCCCTCTTACAGAGAGGAGGCCTTTGTTCCAGAACATTATAGGCTGATTGTGCTTATGCTAAACAAAATAAGTTAACAGTTTAAAAAACACTAGAAAAACACGCTTTTATAAATGCACTTACGTGGCCTTTCTCACAAGTGCAAACACGACTATGATACGATATTCCATCATGGAATGCCAGTGCCTATCTTTCGGCTTCATCATCAGACCTTGAAACCTAATCGTGGTCAAAGTTCATTACAAGACTTTTCTAAGAAATCCAAAACAGCTATGATACGATTTTCCATCATGAAGTTCCAGTTCATATCTTCCGGCTCCATCATCAGATCAGTTCGACAGTACCATATTATTGTATTGTCATCAGAACTACATACAACTGCCAATTTTCATTACGCTACGACCCTTGGAAGATGGTTAAGTTAGTTACCTTAGATTCCATTACATAGTTACATACAGGTCGACCTAATAAAAGCGTGTTAACAATACTTTAAGTATCGACAATACTACAATATTAGTTTATATAATTACAAAAATCACGGAAGGAAAATTACTTGATTGATACAATGTATAGGTACCTTGTTATGCTATAAATAATTAAAATGGACAGAACAAGGGAAATAACAGTAGTAATAATTTGCATTGCAAGAACCTGTTTCATAATTAAGTACGTATTGTTTTTACACCTATAAGTTCGTCATCATTGTTAATACGCTTTATTAGTGACGACGAATGTAGTCCAATCAACACCGATTGGACTACATTCGTTCCCTTGTTTCGCAGACAGAAATTTCATAGAATTTCGTTTCGCAGAAAATGTTTCATATAATATTTGGTCTTTGTATTTTTATTTCAAATATTTATTGTTTTGAAGACTATTTACTTTAATGAAACATATTTCACAGAAACACAATTCAATTAATTTTATAAGTAATCACATTTTTTTATTTAACAAACTTATCAAACAATAAAATATTTTTTTAACGAATATTGTTTGTTCGGTTTCATGGTATTTTATTTCAACGAAAATGTAAAATAAGACGTTATTATTTGAACGTCGAATATTAAGTGTAGATTTAAAGTCGAATGAGAACTTAGGCTGCAAGAGCGAGCGAAGCGAGCTCCGAACTTGGGACACGCCGACTTGTACAGGTTAGGTTAGAAACGAAATTCTATGAAAATGAAAGCTATAAACAACTTACAACCAGTCCAATCACTTTCCAAAATTGTGGTGACAATCCTTTTTCAGTGTCGTCATTTTTAGTTGCAATATTTGATGATGATTACAGTCCGTCGTGAGAATGCGTTTTTGACACCTGTCAGTTTCATACTAACGAATATCCCTCATTTAAATAAACGTCTGATTCCCAACAGCGCTGCAAGCGGCAGAGCTGCCGCAGCAGTGCTGCCCCGTCACTATACTGGTTCCCCATATTTTTCTTTATAGGTTTATATAAGATTACATTCCGAGCACGGCAGCAATGCTCCACGACATTGCTGCGACGGCACCGATGCGCGGCAGACCAGTAGTGCGGCATTTATCACAACGATAACACGTGAATGTTGACAGCTGTTGAGAAGTAAACCACGAATAGCAGTGCTGCCCAGCGGTGCTAGGAATCACGCGGCAGGCAGCACTGGCGCGCAGCACTGCTTCCGCGTGCAGCGTTGTTTGGAATTATACCTTTTAAGCTAAGAGAAGTTTAAGACCAGGCACTCCAAAGACAATTTCCACGCAAACTCCGCCCCCATGCAGCCCACCACTCCACTATGTGCTAAACGCTAACACATCAGTAATAAAGTTGAACATCGCGTGCGCTCTTTGGTCGTGTTCGAGCACGGAACTAAATGTCATAAGTCTCAATTCTTGTTTAATTTATAACTAAAGTAATAATTGATCTAAAGAAAAAATATCTTATATTTGGATAATAACCTATATTTTCTTACTGTCAATAATTATTTTAAACATAAAAGCCGAGTAATCTTGTTTTTGTTTCAAATAATCTTTAAAAAAGACATGATTTTCGAATAAAAAATGAATCGAGCGAAAATGTTTCAATTACGTAACTGTCTTATATTTGAAAAAAAAAGATCCAATAAATCATATACTAAAGTTTCATTTTGATTGTATGCGTGACTTTTTCAGAATATTAATGCAAATTAACATACAAATTAGAGAGCTTCCTCATAAACGCTAATCATTACTTACCTTACATTCAGCAGGTTAGTGTTATGAGAATTTGATCCTTATTACAACTAGAAATTGTCCAACTGACAGGTGTCAGGAACGCATTCTCCTGACACGGCCGTACGTCAACTTGCGAAATAATCCTTGCTACAGGCAAGGATTATTTCGCAAGTTGACGTACGCACCTATCTACAGTATTTCTATTTTCTTAATGTCCCTCAAAAATCATCGCATTTCCGAATACAAACGAATGCTGATTTCCATATCCATCAATTATTAGATTTATCGTGTATAATAATTGGAATTCAGAACTAAGTACTTTATTGTTATTTTGTTTTGATTTCCATGTGAACTAAGTATATGGAGCTGTAAAAGTATTTTCCTATCTGTCGTGCCTGCGACTTTAGCTGCTTTCCTCCCATTTTTTTAATAAATTGCATTAAGTTAAAAGAGAAAATTAACAACTCTATATACTTCCAAGTCGATTGAGAGCGTCCGGTCTACACCAAGTGCAAAGGGCAACTGATAGAAATCCGACGACTGCCGAAACACGAGGTTTGCCGAGGGACATTAAGAACATATTTGAGCTGAAACTAAATAGTAGTCTTTTATTGGTACATATTACAACAACATTAAAACTCAACTTTACATAAGGCACCTCAGTAGGACCAGTAAGGATATCAGTGATAGCCAAGTATTCTGTTCGTTGGACTGCCAAGTCATAGGTCTCGAGTTCGAACCCAAGGCACGCCTCACACCTCTGACTTTTCGGATTCATGTGCGTATTGTTTAATTATCACTTGCTTAAAAAACGGTGAAGGAAAACATCGTGAGGAAACGGCATGCCTGAGAGATATTTCTCGACGGCATGTGAAGTCACGTCAGAGGTCCATGATGGGTGGCTTTAAAACTCTGACACCAGGTTAGTCACTAACGCGCCCAGCGGACTCTCCGTCCGCCTATCGGCCCATTGTGCTGCTCGACGAGGTGGGCAAGCTCTTTGAAAGAGTCATTGCAGACCGCCTCGTCGGGCAGCTGGTGCGAGTGGGGCCGGATCTGGCGGAGAGCCAGTTCGGTTTCCGTAGGGGGCGCTCTACGGTGGACGCCATCATGCGCGTGCGGGCCCTCACGACGGGGGATGCTGTGGCCCGGGGTGGGGTCGTCTTGGCGGTGTCTCTAACATCGCCAATGCCTTTAACACCCTGCCCTGGAGTTGCATCAGGGAGGCACTTCGGTATCACCGGATGCCGACCTACCTCTGTCGTGTGGTCGAGGCCTATTTGACAGACAGGGCTGTCATCTACTCCGGTCATCAAGGAGAGTGGAACCGGCGAGAGATGTCGTGCGGTGTCCCACAGGGATCGGTCCTGGGGCCGCATCTGTGGGACATCGGATACGACTGGGTGCTGCGCGCCGACCTCCCTACTGGCGTCAGCGTCGTTTGTTACGCTGACGACACGCTGGTCCTGGCGCAGGGGAGGTCGTACCAGGCGGCGGCCGACTTAGCGACACGCGGGGTTGCGACAATCGTCGACAGAATCCGGCAGCTGGGACTCGAGGTGGCCCTGCACAAGTCCGAGGCCATGGGTTTCTATGGTCCTCGTAGTGCGCCACCGTCGGGTTCCCAAGTATTGGCGGGAGGGGTTCACATCGGCGTCGAGTCGACGATGAAGTATCTGGGACTCGTCCTCGATAGCCGGTGGAACTTCGTGGAGCATTTCCGACGTTTGGCTCCCAGACTGGACCGGGCCGGGGCTGCCTTGAAGCGGCTCCTGCCCAATCTGGGAGGTCCAAACGCCTCCTGCCGGAGGCTCTACGTGGGGATCGTGCGGTCCATGGCCCTTTACGGGGCGCCGGTGTGGGCGCCTTCATTGAGGCGGCAGCCAGGCCGCCGGCTGAACGCGTCCCAGAGGGTCATGGCCATCCGGCTGGCCCGAGGATACCGCACGGTCTCCTGCGAGGCGGCGAGCCTCCTTGCCGGAGTACCGCCATGGGATCTGGAGGCAAAGGTCCTCGCGCACATTTGGGAGTGGCGCGAGGAGGCGAAGCGCCGGGGCTTAACTCCGATGCCGCAAGAAGTCGCGGCACAGCGGACAGAGCTCCGGCGGGATCTCATGGCGGAATGGAGAGTGCGATTGTCGCAACCCAGCGCTGGGCACGCCACAATTGCGGCGATAAGACCCCTCTTTGAGGAGTGGCTAGAGAGGCGCCACGGCGTCCTCACCTTCCACCTGACGCAGGTACTCACCGGACACGGCTCTTTCGGGAGGTACCTGTTCAGGATAAAGCGGGAGGAAACGCCCGGGTGTCGTCACTGTGTGGATCGCCCGGAGGACACGGTGGAGCATACGGTGGAGGTCTGCCCGGCTTGGGCAGGGCATCGCCGTGTCTTCGTGGATGCGATCGGCGGCGGTGATCTCTCGCGTCCGGCCCTGATTCGGGCCATGCTACGGAGCGAGAGGAAATGGGAGGCCGTCACCTCTTTCTGCGAAGCAGTAATGCTCGCGAAGGAGGAGACGGAGCGCGTGAGGGAGAGGCAAATTTCGCGCCCTCGCGCCCCTAACCGCCGCAGCAGGAGACGCCCTGGGCGTCGGGAATCGCAGGAAGATTTCCGGCCACCGTAGGCGCGGGCTTGCGGACGGTGAGCAATGGGTAGCTCGCCGTCCGATAAGGACCAAGCCCGGGTCGACGGCGCGTTGTGTTCCACGCGCGCCTCAAAGAGATGTCAGCAGAATTGACGGGGTCCGCTAGGGCCAATGCCTGCCGGGGGTTCGAAGAAAACCGATGGGGAAATCGTGGCCCCCGGCAACATGGCATAGGAAGGAACACGGGTGGGTTTTAGTCAGTAAGAGTCTGACACGCCCTCCCGCTCCACCCAGAGCGGGAGAAGTTATTTGATAATTTCCCACCCAAAAAAAAAAAAAAAAAGGTTAGTCACTAACCACACGAAAAGAAGACGAAGATAATGATAATGATATTTTTTTCTTTATTCCTCTCAAACAGAGCACCTGCCATCCAATCTCTTCATCACCCTTGGTTGACTGGTAGAGAATGCCTAAGGCATTAAGTCCGCCTTTGTACCTTTTTGAGTGTGAAAAGTTAATAAGGCACAAAAAAACAACTGAAATTCTAATTTTATAACAAAGCCCAAAAAGCAAGCAGCACAATTTCAAACAAAAAGTAAATACACCAGATTACAGAGCTAGTAGAAACTCGCTAAGACTAGCAGTCTAGTCTACAGAATTATTTACCTAAGCTTTTGAGACAGTCCAAGAGGCTACAATCTTTGAAACCACGAGCCACGATCGCCAATTTATCATTGCATCTTTGAACTTCGAACCCGGAGGGATATTCTTAAAATGTTTGCGGTTTCAATTCTTATTCTGCAATTTTTGTTTGTTCCGTTTGAGTGTAATTTCGTGTTCTTTTTTATATGAGACAATATATTGGAAATGGGGTTTTAAAGCTTTAAATGTGATTTTGTTTTAAGTGAGTTATTTAATAATATATCTATGGGTATATATGAGAGGTAGGTACTTTGCTTACAGCAAGCATACAATGATAATATTATTAGTACCTGGGTGACCGAGCTTTGCTCTGGTGAAAATAGAGAATGCTTATTTAATAGTATAGGAAAGTTCATACTAATCCATGTATAGTAGGTACATACTTATTCCATGCTGCCATGATAGTAGGTACTTACTAATTCCATGCTGCCATTATCATTATTCTAATGTAATTTTTTTGCATGTCATTATTCATTATCTTGTTCTAAACTTTGGGCGAAAAATCGATCTAGCTAGGTCTCATATCTGGGAAAATTCGTTCTTTGTATTTTCACGTAAGCAGAGCTCGGTCGCCTAAAGTTTGGAACAAGATGGCTACCTTAGAATAATAACATGGCAGCATGGAATTAGTAAGTACCCACTATCATGGCAGCATGAAATTAGTATGTACTATTCATAGACTTAGTATGAACTTTCCTATACTATTAAATGAGCATTCTCTATTTTCACCAAAGTAGAGCTCGGTCGCCCAGGTACTTATTTATAAACCAGCAATAAATATAAATGAGAGACCAGAAATAAATGCTGCCTGTGATTCCAGGATACACCCCGGTCGACTGCGCTTCGTCCGAAACTCCGAAACGTCGCGTTCGATTGAAAACGTGCCTCACTTACAATGCCAAGATTTGCTGTCCAGTATATGTATAAGCATTTGTTATGTATATACATATACTGTACAATATTAAAATTCAGCCCATGACTGTAGTCATGGGCTGAATTTTAATATTGTATTTATTTCTGGTTGAAAACAACGTTTTGTTTATATACATACACATACAGAAACTCACGCCGTCTTTCCATGGGGGTAGGCTGAAACGCCACCTGGTACGATCCTTGCATACCCTTTTTGCTTCGTTTTTAGGGTTCCGTACCTCAAAAGGAAAAATGGAACTCTTACAGGATCACTCGTGTGTCTGCCTGTCTATCCGTCTGTCACAGGCAATTTGCTCCGAATCTAATGGACCGATTAAGTTGAAATTTGGCACACATATGTAATTCTGTGACCCAAACACGGTCGTATAACGTTAATAAATGAATGTTGAATATCCCATATTACACTTCACTGCTCAGGGGTAAACTAAGAAAATAAAAAAATAAAAAGTTTTGCAAACTATACCGTGTGACATATTAAATGAAAGGACTTGTTGCGAGAATCTCAAATCTATTTTATATATAATTTTAAAATAAATATGTTTAAATATATTTAAGGAAATTGATGAAAATTTACCATTCCCCCCCCTTATCTCCGAAACTACTGAGCCAAAAATGTTTAAAACAATTCAGAGAATGGTTCTTCACTCATAAATTACAGGAAAACCTATTGGAAGTGTATGGTCTTAAATAACATGGTAGATATATCAACATTGTGCGTACAAACTTATATTTGCAGTTGGAATGTATGGAAGAACTTTTATTTCAACTTCAATGTTAAGTTTGTATTTGAGATAAATTCATCCCAACTACGGAACATTGTGCGTAGTCCGACACGCACTTGGCCGGTTTTTAATTAAATTATTATATCCGTAGGTAAACCTACCTCATTTTTTCTGTTAGGTACAAAACTGTTGTCTGGGTAGTTTAGTTACGTACTTGTATTATGTATTAATATTTGTTAAAAAAATATGAAAATATTGTGATATTTTCAAAACTGCATTTGTGTGAAAAATCATAATTATTGTTATGTATGACTTTAGGTAAGCAGTCGCAAGAAAAAGGCCCCTTTCCAGCCCTTTCCCGTCCAGAACCTTGAAGACATCCTCCAGTGCAGCGGTGAACAGTTTCGGAGAGATAACATCTTCCTGTCTCACACCTCACTACAGAAGGATAGGTTTCGACGTCTGGTCCTGGAGTCTGACTGACATAGTGGCGTTTATGTACAGACACTAGCACTTCGATGTACCGATAGTCGATCTGGCACCGTTGAAGAGACTGCAGTACAGTCCATGTCTCGATCGAATCAAAGGTTTTCTCGTAGTCCAAAAACGCTAAGCAGAGAGGCAGGTTATATTCTTCGGTCTTCTGTATAACTTGCCGCAGCGTATGTACGTGGTCTACGGTGCTAAAGCCTTTACGGAATCTGGCTTGTTCGGGACGCTGGAAGTCGTCAAATCTGCGCGCGAGACGGTTCGTGATGACTTTTGAAAACAGTTTATAGACATGGCTCAGAAGTGTGTTGGGCCTATAGTTCTTAGGCAGGGCATTGTCGTCCTTTTTAAAGAAGAGTACCACCGCACCTCTGTTCCATGCCTGTGGCGTTTGACCCTCGAGCATGACGGAATCGAACAGCTTCTGGAGGGCCTTAAGAACGGGTTTTCCACCGGCCTTTAGGAGTTCGGCCATAATTCCGTCATTACCTGGTGACTTGTTGTTTTTAAGCTGCTTCAGAGCCATCCTAATCTCGTACAAGCTGACGTCCGGGATGTCTTCGGTATAGTGTCGGGTCAATCTAGCTCTTGGGACGTTTGCCAGATTCGTAACGGGGTTACTGGTTGACGTGTATAACTGTCCATAAACCTGTAATTCTGTAAATATTCCACAATAAGCAATACTCCATAGATCGGAATTGGTTATTGTGGAATATTTACAGAATTACAGGTAAGTAGCAGCCGCAAGAAAAAGGTTTTTTTGATAATATTCAAAAGTTGTGGTCACTGATAGGCGGTATCGTTGATTGCGGAATATTTACAGAATATCATATGCATAGATACCTACATACTTCTTATCATGTCAAAAACTTAAACATAGAAATATTTATAGAAAAAAAAAATGGAATCATTACACATTCACTTCAAGTTGAAAACGTAATTATTTTGATTTTGATCGAAAGAAGCGCCCTTTTTAAAGAAAGTTTCTGAATCTACCATTAAAATTCAATTTTTCTCTCGCATAACTCCCAATTATCATTCCAATCAAATCTTCCCAACATAACCTATATTTAGCAAATAGATAATGAACTATTTCGCTGACTTACAGGGGTATAATCAAATGCTGCACATCGGAACTGGGGACCCAACGCGATTAGCAGACGAGCCCAGAAAGTTAATGCTGTTAATAGGTAAGCGAATTGCAAGGCGGAAATTGCGTCCCACTTGGGATAGAATTTGGTTGATTGGGCACTGGGTTAGAGGTCCTGCATAGGTAGGTATTTATTACCCGACTGCTCCAGAAGGAGGGTAATGTTTTTACCCGACTGCCCTAGAAGGAGGTATGTATGTAGGTATGTATGTATGTCTATTTCTTTGGCACGCTCTGTAGCCTAAACGGTTTGATGGATTTAAATATATGAGGTGACGTTAGATTTGTCTTAATTGAGGGAGTGACATAGGCTATATATTGCATCTGCAAATACAAAAAAAAGGGAGGGTAAGGTTTAAAAAAAAAATAACAACTATATTGGTATCAAATATAAGATAGTACCTAATTTATTATTTATTTATTTTATTTTATTCATTACTGAATATATATATATAATTATGATTATATGAGCTACCTATCAAAAGAGAATACTCGCTCAGCGATGCACGCCTGGCGGGCAGAACATCACTCGCTGAGAGACTCACGCTTGGTACAATACGCGCCACGAAAGATGAGACTTGACCGCGCCTCCCGCCGCTCTTTCCGCCCCCGATGACGCCCCGGCGCAGACCTCATACCGCTAAAGAGACCCATAAATCGTCTACTGCGCAAGTCAAACCACGTGGTGTGTCAAGTCTCATCTTTAGTGGCACGAACTGTACTCTTACTTTTGCATACCAGCAAGTAATCGCTCGTCGCCGTTGCGTATGATACGTGCCACTAAAGATGAGACTTGATACACCACGTGGTTTGACATGCGCAGTAGACGATTTATAGGACTCTTTAGCGGTATGAGGTTTGAGCTGGGGCGTCATCGGGGCGGCGGAAAAAGCGCGGGAGGCGCGTTAAGTCTCATCTTTCGTGGCGCGTATTTACTTATTGCTCATTGCTCGCCAAGTCCTTTTTAGTTGCTAGTAGGGATGTTACGGAAGTCGTTTTACCGGAACCGGAACCGGAATCGGAGGTTTTAAATTTGATTGATCGGAATCAGAATCGGAACCGGAATCGGAAGTAGAAGAAAGATGTGTTAAGAGAAGGCTTAATGAAACAAGAGAAATATAATTCTGTTTCTTTAATTTGACTCTTTAATCAGTCGAATATTAGCGATAACATCCACAAACAAAACAATCAACTGAGACTTCGAGCGCGAGCATGTATAAAATTAACAAACATTACCCTGGCGACGAGTTAAAACTTGTTTGTATGCGCTCTAGTCACGTGCATCGCTGCGTTTCGAACTTCGGAATAACTCCGATTCAAAATTATCGGAACCGGAATTGGAATAGGAGGTGTAAAATTAATAGGAAGTTCCGACCTTTCGGAATCGGTGCCGAAGCTCCGTAACATAAGGATGTTACGTAGCTTCGGTTCCGATTCCGATTTACGAAAAGCAAGTATTGCTCGCAACTAGGGAGTTGCTAACACTACTCGCTTTTCGTAAATCGCCAACACTGGGACTGGTGCCGAAGCCATGACATCAATTTTCTTTCCTGTTTATAAATTTAGAGCGGAACTGGTGATGCATGTTTCTGCGATAAGAATCCTATCGATACAAGGTGGATCAAATTGATTCATTTATCGATTTAAATTATATTAATTTAAAATAAATTTGCTTTGTTTTTTTAATTTTTGGTTTCATTAAAATTTTAGCTAGATAGATAAGTATTTGGTAAAGACCGCAGCAAGGGTGCAGTGATGGTCCAGTGGTGACAGCCGCGATTTACGAGTTGTAGGTCGTAGGTTCGAACACTGACAAGCGCTTTACTTTGTGTAAATTATTTCATCACCACTGCTCTCAAAACGGTGAAGGAAAACATCGTGGGAAAACCGGTATGTCCTAGAACCAAACATTCTAATACATGCGACATCTACCAACCCGCACTGGGCCCGCGTGGTGGATTACGGCCCACTCCCTCTCACCGAGAGGTGGCCTGTGTCCCAGCAGTGGGAACATTATAGGCTGATTATGAAAGGCCCATGAAAAATAAAATAATTTATTTTGTATTTTTTTTTTATAAAACTACCAAACTGCATGACAGTTTGTCGGCAGGATTAGCGCTCGTGTCTGCCAGGGTTGCGGTTTTGTCCGAAAGGGTTACCGTGGCCCCTGGTAATACAGGCAACTGAAGGAACACGGGTGGGTTTTAGTCAGTAAGAGTTTGACACGCCTTCCCGCTCCACTCAGAGCGGGAGAAGTTATTTGATAACTGCCCACCCAAAAAAAAAAACGGATTAGCGCTCGTCTTAAAACATTTGGTATACACAATGTAATTAAAAACATCTAAGTAGGTAGATACAGATAGTTTAAATTTTAAATGGACGGTAAGAATATTATTTTTAGTTCAACAGTTCAGTATCTAGACGAGCTCGTGGCTAAGTACTAACAGCGGCACGGGTCGATCCATCAGGTTAAGCTACGCTTGCCGGGGTTGGTCCGCGCATGGGTGACCATTTCAACATCCCGGGACTCCTCCGTGCCTCGGACGTTAAGCCGTTGGTCCCGGCTGTCATTCGTGGATCTTTGACAGTCGTTACGGGTCGTCAGAAGCCTGAAAGTCGTGACAACCAGTTTTACCTAGAGGTATCGTATTACCCAGTTACTGGGTTGTGGAGGTCAGATAGGCAGTCGCTTCATGTAAAATACTGGTATTCAGCTGCATCCGGTTACACTGGAAGCCAACACCAACATAGTTGGGAAGAGGTTAGGCAGATTGAGTTCAGTTCAGTGTCCCTCAATGGATTAATTTAGAGTCATATGTTGCGACCATTTTATTCAACAGTTCAACCTTTAATTTATTTCCCAGTGTTGCTGCTAATTACACCATTAAGTGTCTCCTCTCAACCAGTCGATACTTTTGAGCAGTGTAAGGACTTTTTGTTTTGTCTTCTGTCCATTCCATTGTCCATGCAATGAATTTCTAGATGCAGGCAGCAAAATCAATAAATCAAAATGAAAATATTTTATTTCACATAAACCTACAAGGGCACTTATGAAACGTCAGAAGCTAGGTGCACGGTTCCAATTAGTCGCTTCCTATGGAGAAGAGCCGGCAAGAAACTCCACGGTTACTCTTTTCAAAATAAATTGTTTCTAAAATGTTTTCAAATTACCTACAGTGTTAATAGGTATGGAAGGACAGTGTAGGCCTAACAACAAGTACCAGATACTTAGTAAAATAAAAAATGGTAGGTACACAAGTTTATAGCCTACAACGTTCTCACATTCACAAAATCTAAAAGAAAAGAATCTATATAAAAGATAAACAAAATAATAAAAATAAGAACCTATTTAAACCAAATGACATGATTGCCACTACAGCTGTAACAAATCTAATTTGATTAAAAAAAATATAGAAAATTGTAGGTATATAATGTCAAATACTGAAAAGATTATGTCAATGAAGCATGTAAAAAAAGTAAAATAAAATAATCATCGTAATTTGGGAGCAGTTAATAGACATTTACATTGTTATGCCGTTAATGAGGTACCAGGGAAGCCACATGTGCAAAAGGAATTATAAGAGCGTAGGCCAAGTCCTTGTAACACTGCTTAGCTTAGCCATTTTGCGTGAATGTGACGCATATTTTCCCCAACTAGCTATTTTTTGGGTTCCGAACCAAAATGGTAAAAAGGAACCCTTAGGGTACAACTAAGTCTGTCTGTCACAGCTGGATATCACAAGAACTACTAACGCTATCAACTTGAAATTTGGAATAGTTTTAGATGACGTTTGCCCAACTGTTTTGCAAACAACCAAAAATTTTTTTTTTGCGTCAGGCACTCGTTCAGTGCCTGGTGTTAAAAATTTGAAGTGGGGCTACTAGGGCATTTGGGGTATCATATGAAAGTGCGCTATTTGCACATTCTCAAACGTTTTTTTAGGCCGCATAGTTTTCGAACTTTGACGAAAAATGTAAAAAAAAAATACCGTTCCCCCCTTATCTCCTAAGTTTGCATAGAGAAAATCTAAAATTATTCTAAGTTTATGTAAAGGTTACAGGAAAAATAAAGCGATGTCTCTAAATAGTATACTTTTCAGAAATCATCAAAAAAAAATACATTTGTCCACTATCGGCCAAGAGATGGCGCTGACCTAAAACTGCAATATTCTACACCGCAGTCGCCGATGAAAATTTTAAAAACATTTCACGGTTTATTATGATGGTACAGAACCCTTGGTTCCTCGCTCTTGACCTGTTTTTTGTTTGTAATTTTTCATTGCGACATGTTTTACCTGAAATAAGCTTATTTACTTTCTTCCTTTTCTATCATATCCAATCCAGCCGTCCAGCAGTTGAGGTCCTTCGGCTACTACCGAACATACCTAATATTCCAAGCTGAAAAAACATTTTTTTTCTCAATTAGGTGCTTTTTCCTCTTGGATGTGTAGATATGTGTTATGTAGCGTGTCTGCCTTTCGCCCCTTCTAATTGGAATATCCAAAATTCATTTTTGACCAACATTTCCATTTGGTATACCTAATTTTAGTCTTCTTTTCCTTTAAGTCAGGTAAGTATGAATCATTCACGGATGATTGGGGTAAAGACACGTCTTTACTCCAATTTATTAGGGGTCAACAGCATGATCTCTTCTTCCATACAACTTTTGCCGTCATCTTATGGCCGATTCCTATAATTTACGGACCTTATCAGTTAAACTTAAGAGGAGGCTCCCTAAATTTTATGTTAATTTGCATTAATATTCTGAAAAAGTCACGCATACAATTAAAATGGAACTTTAGTATTATGATTTGTTGGATCTTTATCTTTCCATAAATAAGATAGTTACGAAATTGGAATATTTTCGCTTGATTCATTTTTTATTCCATAATTACTCGTATGTCTTTGTTAAAGATTATTTGAAACAAAAACAAGATTACTTGGCTTTTATGTCTACAATAATTATTGACAGTAAGAAAATATAGTTTATTATCCAGATATAAGATATTTTTTCGAAATAAGAATTGAGACTTACGACATTTTGTTCCATGCTTGAACACGACTAAAGAGCGCATGCGATATTCTACTTTATTACTGATGTGTTAGCGGAGTGGTGGGGTGCATGGGGGCGGAGTTTGCGTAGAAATTGTCTTTGGAGTGCCTGGTCTTAAGATTCTTGTATCTTTACCAATAATAAAGCAAAGAATTCATAGTTTTGCATAGTAGACCCTCCCATATGGAAATAATTATCACAGGTAAAACCGGCTTACGAATCCATTTATATCATCCCCAGTTTTGCAATAAAAAATGCTACCATTGGTAAATGTGAATAGTTGTAGGAAAACAGTACCCTAATTGCGTAATATCAATCACAATTTGTTTCGATTTGAAACAGATTGCTAATCCATTGCTTAATACGTTGGAAAAAAAAATAGTGGCACTCCGGGAGTGCCAACAGAAGTGAAAACTTGAACAGTTTAAAAAAATACTTCCAAAATCTTTAAAGTAAAAATATTTGCATAGAATATTGATCCGTAACGTAATATAAATAAAGAGCACAATCGCGTTTACAAAAATGAGGTGTCGGTAACGGTGTCGCGAGTTCAATTGTTTTTTCCCATCTCAAAAATGACCAACGCACCTAAAGAAGTTTTTACTTCAAAAATTTGCTCAACAACGTATATAACGCAATGAATCTTGTTGAACTGTCAAAATGAAAAAAAATTGTCATAATCGTTTACAAAAATAAGTTACGCAATTAGGGTGCTGGTAAACCAAAGAAAACATGGATAGATTGTGAGATAGATGACTTGGGTATGAGAAATGTGAACTTTGACATTATGGCTGATAGATATAAAAAAGAAAATAACTTGTTTCGAACTCAAATAGTGGGATACAAGCAGGAAGATGATGATGATGATGATACAGAGATATGCAGTCCCGCGCAGCGTATGATCATATGCGCGTACGCAGGATACGAGTCGAATATAGCAAAATAACAAAAACTTTAACACCCAGTTGCATAAAGACAAACATTAACGCCCCAAATGATTTCATAAATTTCTTCAAAGAACCATTAAAATCGAGTCTAATATTTCTTTCTGCAACAAGTTAAAACAAGTTAATGGAAGATTATTTAATGACAGTTTTAAAAGTTAAGGTTCGTTTCTGCAACTGGCTGTTAACCTTTCAGAATAGTCGTTTATATTTTAATATTTAGTGGTTTTCCATAATATAAAAAAGTGTGAACAGAAAAGAACCTGAGTACAATTTTTTTTTGCGTCTTAATATACTTTAGCGTCGGCAGGTAGGTGTAATTATATTTTATTTTTAAGACACGGGTAAATCCGTGAGTCATGCCTGACTATCGGATCTTGAGAAATGTTTGTATCTATATGTGTTATGTACTCGTGAACAAGTAAGTATATCCAGTTATTTGTGTAGAGATAGCAACACATGTGTGTTAATGTAAGGGTTAAGTAGTTTTATGTAAACTTAAACGTCATAATTATTATTATTATTTATGAATTTTTAAAACACTTAACCTATTACATTTTGGTTTTAGCCTCACAGTGAAAACCTCTCAGGGTTTATCTGTGTGTGGTGAGCCGTTCAAATAAATTTTACAAAAAAAATAATTAATTAATAAAAATAAATAAAAAAATATGTCTTATTTTTCTCTTATTCTTTTTTTGTCTTATTTGTAATTCCCGAAAGGTTTGAAAGGTTTTGAAAACTAGAATTAGAAGGAAATATTATGACATTAAAGGTTAATTTTGGTTGACTTAGGACTTTAAAATATAGAGGGTCTGACGGTCTCATAAAGACTTTGTACTTAATGCAATAACGAAAATTTTTTTTAAATTCATTTTGAAGTTCGTGGGTAAGGAAAAAAATCAATACCTATAATTCTGCACTAATGGTCGTATCCGGTGGAATTCACATTCCGGTGGAGTTTAGTGAGGTACGTATTAATATAAAAAAAAAATTAGGCTTTTGGAATTTCCGCATGGATCACCAAACTAAAAATCCCACAAAAATATCAGAAGAAAAAAAAACATCATGTTCTGAGAAAAATACCCGAAATCCAACAAAAATGCTAGAAAGGCCCATGTCAGGATAAAATTGAAGCTACGTCATTATTTAATTGCCAATAACGTAAACAATAAATATTAATACTAAAATGAATGATTAATATTTTACTTTGCGAACGGTACAAGGAACAACAAAACTACGTATTCGTAAGTACTTAACGACCGGACTTGACCTCCACGAGCCAGTATCTGAAGTCGACCATCGCGATCTGGTCGCAACACTAGACAATTATTTATTTATTAAAAATAAAAATATATATATATATTAAATAAAATTTTATTTATTTAAGTGATGACAGAGTTTTGTTTATAATACAAAAGTGTTAATTTATTTGAAAAAAATGTGGAAAAGTTGTGCGTTTTTTGTGTCTACTTTACTATGGAATTCTGCCCGTAAGTATCTGGTCATCTGACTGAGAATTCACAACCGAATTAAGACCTTAAAATTGGTGTGCAAATGTTATATTAGCATACATTATTTTGGAGTTTAGAACTAATATTCTGATCAAACATTTTGCGTGCAACAAGAATTAAATAAACTGATCAGGTCACGTTGTTTTGTGATTTTAAAACGTGATTTTAAGATAGAAAATTAGCATTATTATGATCTACACGACGTAATAGTGTGGTAGATTGATAAAATTTAATTATATGTGATTATATGAAGTAAATTAGCTAGCTTATTTATAAGAATCATCTGATACGAGTATATAAGGAAAATAAGGAAGTAAATTCTGCCTCAAGACGTCTTGTTTTTTTTCACTTACTTACCTACCTAAACAAAAACTAGTTTTTTCATGTAATCTCGCGACAATGTTTGTTACAGTGTATGGATAACATAGTAATTAATTAAGATTATGAATTTAAATTTTCGATTTCTTACGTGGACGTTTATACAAAGTTATCGCGGCATGTATTTGTATAATGGAAACGTCAAATCGGGTTAAATTGTCGCGAGATTAAGTAGGTATTTTCTAGAAGTTTTTGTTTATATTTTATATTTTTAATAACTCGTTTTTGAAATTCTACCCATTTACCTGACGAAATCAAACTTGTTTGTTCATAAATAATTATAGTATCTATAACTAGTTCTGTGTCAAGTAGGTAGGTACTTCTTTAAAATTTTCCATATTTAATCCTGGTCAAATATATACGAGGTCGTGGCTAAGTAATAACAGCCGCACGGGTCGATCCATCACGGGTTGGTCCATGGATGGGTGACCATCTTTACATACTGAGACTCCTCCGTGCCTCGGAAAGCACGTTAAGCCGTTGGTCCCGGCTGTCATTCGTGGATCTTTGACAGTCGTTACGGGTCGTCAGAAGCCCGAAAGTCTGACAACCAGTCTTACCAAGGGATATCGTATTATCCAGTAACTGGGTTGTGAAGGTCAGATAGGCAGTCGCTCCATGTAAAATACTGGTACTCAGCTGCATCCGGTTAGACTGGAAGCCGACCCTAACATAGTTGTGAAAAGGCTAGGCAATATTTTGGTCAAATATAGGTACATTCCCGGACAACTGAATCGAGCCACCCTGCATATTTTTGTTTAAAGGTCTCTTTTTAAATAATGGTAGTTGGTACAAAGAAAAAGAAAAGTGGTTTTGAAGCCAGTCACTCACTATCATTTCCGTTTGTCATTGTTCCAAATTTGAAATCGGAATTAATAAAAAACTGTTTAATTGCAATAAGTCGTCTTTCGCATTTCTCAAGAGCAAAACTAGCGTGGAAATTGAAGAAAACAATAGTTTACATTTTTGTTACTTCCAAGAGCATTGACGGCCGTCATGAGGTTTGGCATGGTATTAATTAATGCCACTAAGATGTGCTGTGGAATGTTCTCCCATGCTTCCAAGATGGCAGTTTTCAGCTGGAGCTGGTTGGTTAGATTGAACACCCCTCTTCAGCTCATTCCATAAGTGGTCTATTGGATTCATATCAGAGCTTCTTGCTGGCCATTCAATTATTGCGATGCAGGTAATTCTTGCAGTGTGCTATTGACTATAGACTATTGACTTATAGATGCTCTAATCTAAGCTTCCTTAAGAGCGTCCAAACTCCGATTTTCTTCTCTTTTTCAAATTCAAGAATTCTTATTTGGAACGATGATGATACGGAAATGATGGCCAGTATGTCAGCTTCAAAACTGCATAAAAACTTTTTCTCAAATTTATCATTATTTTGATGTTTTACCTTTAAACATAAAAAAATGCACGTTTGCTCGATTTAGGAGTCCGGGAGTGTGTTATTAGGATCAGCTTTATAATAAAAATGTAATTGTTATTATTGTCAGTTTATATTCTTTTCTTGAATTTACCTTATTCCTATTATTATTGAGGAATCCTTGCAACGTTCGATCACGGCCCGAATCAAATTAATCGATACAAGCCATCCTTATTGTTATGCTTAGATAGTAGGTAGATTGAGTTAACTGTAGGAATACAAATGAAAGTACTTTGTGTATAAAATCTTGTTTCTCAAGACCACTATACAATTTAAACTCATACTACTGACAGTGTTTCTATTTTCTTAATGTCCCTTGGGTATCATCGGATTTCCGAATACAAACGAATACTAATTTCTATGTCCATCAATTATTAGATTTATCGTGTACTTATAACAATTCGAATTCAGAACTAAGTAGGTACTTTATTACTGTTTTTTTTTATTTCCGTGTGAACTAAATAGAGCTGTAAAACTGTTTTCCTATCTGTCGTGCCTGCGACTTTAGCGGCTTTCCTCCCATTTTTTTAATAAATTACATTAAGTTAAAAGAGTATTAACAACTCTATATACTTCCAAGTCGATTGAGAGCGTCCAGTCTGCACCAACAAGTGCAAAGGGCAACTGATAGAAATCCAACAACTGACGAAACACGAGGTTTGCCGAGTGACATTAAGAACATATTTGTACTGTACGTACCTATAGGTAATATTCGTATGTATATGTACGTTTTTTGCTCAATCTTAATACGGTATGGAACCCTTCGTGTGCGCGTCCAACTCGCATTTATCCGATTTATTATTATTGTTAAAGAAATAGATTTTCTCGTACTTTCTTCCTTTTTAACTAAAACGACGAAGTTATCCGCGAACACACATAAAAAAATGTATATATATATACGGTCGAATTGAGTAACCTCCTTTTTTGAAGTCGGTTAATAAGGAAGGAACAAGTTAAAAGTATACACACTAGAACCTATTTCAACTCTAGGGCCTGAATTCCTCCTACGCTGATGTCGGTCGCGTACGTCGGTTGCGTTTACGAATATAATAATTATGAATAATAATAATAAAATATTTATTTTAAAGTAACATGGACTCATATCGTTAGTAACAATTTACTTACAAACTATGCTAGTAATATTTATAAACAACTAAACAACAAAAACAAACAAAGTTCCATGATATCAAACAATCAACCAATAATACGAATTTTCGTAAACAATTTTGCCTAATTTGTTTCATTTTGACAGTTCAACAACATTCATTGCATTATTTACGTTGTTAAGCAGATTTTTTTTTTCCAACTTATGAAGCAACGGATTAGCAATCTGTTTCAAATCGAAACAGATTGTGATTGTGTTGTATTACGCAATTAGGGTACAGGAGACTGTTGGAGCTGGCACGCACTCTGCGCAACAGCACCATATATATACCTTACAAATATTTTTACCATCTATAAAATTAAGCATAGATTCCCTCATTTTGATATGTGCAGATTATAAAGACTCACACTGTATAACTTGTCCCTTCCCGTCATGTTGGCACCATTGCTTGATAAGCTTAGTTTCAATACTAATATCGTTCAAAATGGCGACTGACAGAACAGTGCTACCAATAGCGTCACGAATCAAGTTTTAATGAACGCACAGATGAATACAGATGGTTCAAAATCACTCCGCATATTAAGTAGGTATGAAGCTAAAGCTACACAAGTACGCGGCGGGCCCGTCTTGTCGGGCCAATTCAGTGAGTGTAACGTAGTCAAAAGATCTAAGAGTTACGCGATAGAAAGAAAGGCAACTTCTAGGTGAATATAACTGTGGGTAATTAGCGTTGTGCGACATGAATGCGTTTTTGTGCTCACCAGTTGGCGCCACTGATGAGTAATGTCCTGCCAGTACTTTTATTTGATATGGTTTCATTTTATAACATTAAATTAATATTTACATTATAATGTTGCATGAAACAGACAAATATTATTCTTCCTTCAAGTGCTACCAAATTAGATCCTGAGTTGTTACTTAAAATCTTAAGCCATAATTAATCAGGAATGGCATAATCTTTACAAAAATTATGAATAATAAGTAAAAATTCCCGCAAACAGTGAACGTTCAGTAACATATGGAGACATCACGCTACACTAGCGCCTCTAGCGGCAAATTCACACGCCCTCATTGCATTTTATTGTGTCGTAGAAAAGAGTCGCTTTTTATTTAAATGATTTTGAACATCTGTGTTAATCTGTGACGCCGTACATAATCTTGCCAATACCAGTTTAAAGCCGGTTGCAGACCAAGAGCTAAGCTAAGTTAGTTTAGCTTAAATCGCATAGCTTTTTTTTTTTTTTTTTTGGGAGGGATATTTTCAAATAACTTCTTCCGCTCTGGGTGGAGCGGGAGGGCGTGTCAGACTCTTACTGACTAAAACCCACCCGTGTTCCTTCGGTTGCCCTGTTGCCGGGGGCCGCGATGTCCCTATCGGTTCTCTTCGAACCCCCGGCAGGCATTGGCCCTAGCGGACCCCGTCAATTCTGCTGACATCTCTTTGAGGCGCGCGTGGAACACAACGCGCCGTCGACCCGGGCTTGGTCCTTACCGGACGGTGAGCTACCCATTGCTCACCGTCCGCAAGCCCGCGCCTACGGTGGCCGGAAATCGGCTCGCGATTCCCGCCCCGGGCGTCTCCTCCTGCGGCGGTTAGGGGCGTGAGGGCGCGAAATTTGCCTCTCCCTCACGCGTTCCGCCTCCTCCTTCGCGAGCATTACCGCTTCGCAGAAGGAGGTGACGGCCTGCCATTTCCTCTCGCTCCGTACCATGGCCTGAACCAGGGCCGGACGCGAGAGATCACCGCCGCCGATCGCCTCTACGAGGACACGGCGTTGCTCCGCCCAAGCCGGGCAGACCTCCACCGTATGCTCCACCGTGTCCTCAGGCCGATCCACACAATGGTGACACCCGGGTGTTTCCTCTCGCCTTATCCTAAACAGGAACCTCCCGAAGCAGCCGTGTCCGGTGAGGACCTGCGTCAGGCGGAAGGTGAGGACGCCGTGGCGTCTCTCAAGCCACTCCTCAAAGAGGGGTCTTATAGCCGCAATTGTGGCGTGCCCATAGCTCGCATAGCTGACGCAGTTTTCCATACTTGTGTGCAGACCGCAAACTATGACTCAAGTATGAAAAACTGCGTCAGCTATGCGAGCTAAGCTAAACTAACTTAGCTTAGCTCTTGGTCTGCGACCAGTATATTACATACGTCAATAACCTATACTTACAAACCAGTATTTCTCTCCTCTGTTATTTTTTGCATTGTACTGTGGTCATCACCAGTGTATTAAACCGGTCTGTGGTCAATTCATAGATATAAGAAAGAAGGAGATATGCCCGGTAGTTGAAAATGTATCGAAACCCAATGTCTCCACTTTGTCCCCACTACCTCGCCACTACTACACATGCAGAAATAGGTATGAGACTGCGCTCACTCTTGCAATTCATAAATCAGAACGTACTACACAATCAATTATAAACCTTATCCCATCAAACACAGCGTGCATTTACCATGCACCGTACAACTCACTCACACGAAAACATCATTTCTATCGTTGTGCTGTACAGAAACAATTTATTTTACATATACGCTAGTGATTGACCAAATCGGAAAGGTATCGATTCTTCCATTTAATATTATCGACGGTGAAGTATCAATATCTAATAACTAACATTTTGGCGGTTTTCACTTACTAATTATTAGGGCTTATTTTAATTTTTTGAATTGTTCTTTGTTTTATCTTTTTACTACGGACGCTTCTAACGTGCACGTCTTTCTACATTGTTCTCACATGTATAATTTCAACATGAATGATGTAACCAATATTTTGTAACAATTTTTTATTTAAAAGAGTGTCCGTGGAGTTTCTTGCCCGTTCTTCTCCATAGGTACCTACTACGCTTTGAAATGGGCAACTAGCTTCATACCTATTTCTGACTGACCGATTCCTTGACAATTCAAAAGTGCCTGTAAATGGTTTAATTGAAATAAATGCTTTGAGTTTGAGTTTAATGTTTACTTCAAATGATCAAAAACTATGGAAATTAAACGTTTTTTCTCCTCCTGTAAAACCATGTTTTTGTAGTTATTAGATATTGATACTTCACCGTCGTTATACTTTAAAAAATTTGGTGTCCTGAAAATAAAATAAATAAAAACGATAAGTCCAGAAAATATTTTAATAAAAATAAATAATAAGCAAAAAATTCAAACAATTAAAAAATCCAGTTACGTTGGTTTAACCTGTCATAGTTTATTGAAACAGTAGGTATTGTTGAACCCTGCTATGATGTTTACTTACTGTCCTGTAAAGTGGAGGTATTTGTGCAGCACTTGACGCTTTAATATTACTGGAGTGACATTTTTTGTCAAATAGTGTAATCTTAAATTAATATATTTTTCCATGACTGCTTTAATTAGAAATATTATTGTGATTATTCATCGGAGACTGCTCAAATTGGTGAAACTTAATATCAAAGAGATCTAATCCTATAATTCAAACCCAAAACACTCCACCTAAAATTTTATTAACTTACGAGTACTTTACGACCGTTGGTTACGCATTTCTCTACCACGCTGTAAAATAATCAAAATAAGTAAAACACATTATTTCACATCGATCTTCCACCCGGGTAAAACAGTTGACAAATTGAAGAATAAAGTATAATAGCAATAAATTCATTCGCCAAACGACATTGTTGTCGATAGCCTACGTTAGTGGATCTGCACAACTACATCACTAGCTCGTCGCCAGACACAGCGGCCGTACTGCGCGATGCATCCGCAGTCCACAGTATCGTTTTGTGATTTTTACATTGCTTGTTGAGTCACTGAGCGACATATTTAGGTAGTGGTTAACGAGCAATGTATGTAGTGCAAAAATAGTACAGTCGCTGTGATATTTGGAAACAAAAATAACGTAGTAAAAGCAAGAAATATTTTACGATTTGTTGTTTTTCATTATTTTAAAGACAAATATAGTAAAATACTTGTACTTACATATGGTAAGTGATTCCATGATTCACAAAGTTTTTGTTTTGACTTCGGTTTTTACAAGAAACCACTGAACAACACGGCATTCTTATAAATTGTCCCGATCACGGCCGAAAGCACACTAGTTCGCGGAGACGGCCATTTTCGTATGCAATGAGCACTTTGATCATTACGCGCGGACACAGACACGCCCCCATGCCACTTCTCCTGTTTTTCATATTTCTATGGGTCAATTACTGCATTTTTTACACTGTTGAAACTTGTTTTACGTGAAGCCCATGAATAATCATATTATTTAATGATTATTGGCTTGCTTATAACATTTGAATACATGGATTTTATAGGCAGTAGCTGTTTTACTATTTTATTTATTAAGTTTTCGTTAGTCTCCAGCACCCATAGCGTAATATGATCAATCATAATCTGGATCATTTTGAAGGATATTGCTAATTCATTGCTTCATATGTTCGAAAAATTTGTCTGCTCAACAATGTAAACAACGCAATGAATGTTGTTGAACTGTCAAAATGTGTGTGCTGCTGGTCTAGATAGTTTAGGAATGGATTTTCGTCGTAAATCCATATCCATGTCCATTAGCCATTATGAATTCGGTATCCCACTCATTTCAGATTTCAGAGAGGTTGTGATCCAAGAAACAAATCCAAAATATCATTAATACGGGTTGTTTTTTATACATTAAATCTACCGTTAGTTGTTTTTCAAAAGTTTATCCCTTTCGATTCAATTTTCGATTTTTATCAACTCGTTTTGACAGAGCAAATGATTACTTTGCCTTGTAACTGCTCAATTGTCGATTTGCCTTCAGAAGTCGATAACAATAAAATTTATATTGTCTTATTAGTGACAGTTAAACTCTTAACAGAGATTTAAATAGAGCAACGGCATTTGAAAACTGTTCTACCCTCCTATTATGAATGAATTTTACAAGCAAGATGGTTAGAAATAGTAATAAAATCATTACCCTCCTTTTGGGCTTCACCGCAGTCTAGTAATTTTTTTCTAAGGATGACTTTACCACTTTACTGAAGAAAAGTTCACATGGAAATTCCAAGTTCTAACACGTGCAAGTTTGCTAATAACTAAGTACTATGACACGAGATAACGATGATAATAACAGACATCAGTATAATAAATGCATGTATTGTAAGCTGTTTTGTTATTAACATAATAGGTTTGCAAAGGACAGGCGCCAATTTGTCTCATGCTAAAACTGTTAGATGAATAAAATTAAGGAACAAGATGGTGGAGAGATATTGATTAAAAATCGCGGCGATAGTCTCGGCATTCCATCAAATTCTCGCTGCAATGATATCGCCATGTGGAGATTGCTCCATACAGTTTCTATTGATTTTGATGCCATTGCCGCAATAATCTTGCCCGTGGAGATGGCGCCTAAGATGTGTCTTAATTCCTCCAGATTCCCTGAACTGTTAACCGGAAATATACCGCTCGGTTAAGTAGGAATCTTTTCTGATAGTTACCAGTATCTCATCATTATCATTGGTGGCCTTGTTCCACCCATTGCGAGTATAGGCCTCCTCCCTTTTATGCCATGCTTCCTTGGTCTGTGCAAGTCTCATCCAGGTCTTCCCCACAATCTTTTGTAGGTCTGTTACCAGTACCTAGCATAAACATAATCAGCATAATGTTCCCACTGCTGGAACACTGGCCTCCTCTCTCTTTGAGGAGTGGCTAGAGAGGCACCACGGCATCCTCACCTTCCGCCTGACGCAGGTCCTCACCGGACACGGTTGTTTTGGGAGGTTCCAGTTCCAGATAAGGCGGGAGGAAACGCCCGGTTGTCACCTTTATGTGGATCGCCCGGAGGATACGGTGGAGCGTACGGTGGAGGTCTGCCCGGCTTGGGCGGAGCATCACCGTGTCCTCGTGGAGGCGATCAGCGGCGGTGATCTCTCGCGTCCGACCCTGGTCCAGGCCATCATACGGAGCGAGAGGGCATGGGAGGCCGTTACCTCCTTCTGCGAAGCAGTAATGCTCGCGAAGGACGCCTCTTCCTTCGCGAGCATTACTGCTTCGCGCGAGGGAGAGGAGACGCCCTAGGCGTCGGGAATCGCAGGCCGATTTCCGGCCACCATAGGCGCGGGATTGCGGACGGTGAGCAATGGGTAGCTCGCCGTCCGATAAGGACCAGGCCCGGGTCGACGGTGCGTTATGTTCCACGCGCGCCTCAAAGAGATGTCAGCAGAACTGACGGGGTCCGCTAAGGCCGATGCCTGCCGGCGTTGCGGTTATTGTCCAAAAAAAAAGGCCTCCTTTCTTTGAGAGGGATTACCAGTACCTACCTGTCTTAATTCCTCTAGATTCCGACTTTTGACCAGTCAGAGGTCGGAATCTGGAGGAATTAAGACGAAACTCAAATGTGATCCGGAATAAAATAATTTAATCGATAAACTAATATCCTAATGATATAAACTTGAACAGTAATTGATAAAGATGTAACCGTCAAACGTTCATTCGTATTAAGATAAAATAGTCATAACAGATACATTTCCTTATGACTATATATGATACTAAGGTTATCAGTTTAATTGAAGATACGAAATGTAAGACAATTTATTAACAAACCATCTATGTTTAGTAAGAACATCATCTTAAATGCTTTGTTGGTACACACGGCTACACATCAAGCTATTCCAGTTTATGCTGATCTCGCATTGAATAGGATTTCCGTACAATGCGAGGTCAGCTTATACTGGAAATGTATAGCTTGATGTGTAGACGTCATCATAAAAAACCAGCAAAGTGTGTGTCGGACAACGCACAATTAAACTTAACATTGTAGTTGAAATACAAGTTCTCCGATATATTGCAACTGCAAACGTAACTTTGTACGCACAATATTGGGAGATTTATCATGTTGTTTTATGACCATAGACTTCTTATAGGTTTTCCTGTAATCTATAAGTATAGAACTATATTCAGTACTTTTTTCAAAATTTTGGGCTTTGTAGTTACAGACATAAGGGGGGTATAGTCAATTTTCATCTATTTTCTTAAATAACTGTAAAACTAGTACAGTGTGCATTTTTTTTTAAATTTCTTATTTGTCTCCCAAAAGTAACTCCCATATTCAAAAAACATTTATTTAAGTTACACGTCCGTATTTGGGTAACAAAATTGATAACTTAATCGGTCCATTAGATTCGGAGCAAATTGGCTGTGACAGACAGATAGACACACGAGCGATCCTATAAGGGTTCCCATTTTCATTCGGACATACGGAACCCTTAAAACTGCTAAAAGTAATGAAAATTCACGTTTTCGATCATTCAATGTACCGATAGCAAGGTTTTTTCTTCAATTTTCTGACTACTTTTGCGTTTGATTTTTCCGGCGGCAGTATCCTGTCAGACGGTCTGAAAAAAGTTGGACGAAACAGAAATTTCTGACGCCCCTTTTTCCGGAGTGCATAAAAACTCACGTACAATAAAATTTTACTGTGGAAGCGTAGTTAAGTATTTTAACGGAAATGACAATCAGCAAGCTAACTCCAAACGTATATTATGATGTGAGTTAGCTTTTGTAGTTTTGTTATGGTTTTACGGCTATTTATACAATGTCGCCCATCGGCAATTTGGTATGTAAAGGACATGTCTGGTGGGGCAATGGACGTTTGCCTAGGTAGTCAAAACCAATGTTCAGTACTGATTGTTATATTATTATAATTGTCGTATTTTATAGTTTATCAATTAATAAGTTTCAGGATTCAAAAACTTGCGAAAACTGGTCAAAATCAGGTTTATACGTTAGGGATTTTTCTTTATTATAACGCCATCTGTGAGTGAGCACATGTACTAATTGGTGTATTTAATATTTTGTTGATCTGAGATCAGATTCTGCAGTTGTTTTTGGATATTTTTAGTTGTGTAAGAAAAGTGTAAAGCACCTATTAAACAAGTGCTTTACTATTGTTTTATTAAATCCCAAATTCTTATGTATATTGAATACAACACATAAAATGATATTTTTATCTTCTTCAATTCCGTATTTTGGTGTCTATCCTCAATACCCATAATATTATTTATATTTACCTACTTGTTGGTGTTGAATTGGGATTAAAATAAATAAAACTATGTATTTATTGCCAAATAAATTCTTTTATTGTAGGTATACAGCGACACTTAAATAAAAAAATAGATGATGTGACAGAATGTCGCACTCATTACCCCAGAGCGCAGGGCTTATTTCTACATTGATACATATTTTTTTACAGCAGAGTTCTAACTACAGTTTGCATAAGTAGGTACGATAATCTTATCAAACCTTTCGTGATTTGTTCCTGCGATGGGCATAAATAGTTGATGTTTTACGGCCATATGATGCTACACAAAGCGATTCTGACATAATAAAAAGTTTATTCGAAATTGGAGATAGTCCGTTTCGTAACTGGAGATAGTCCGTTTCGTAACTTAGGCCAAACGATATTTGTATACTAGATAGAGGATCCCGGGATGCGATTCCATTTCTAAAAGGTTTCAATGACAAAGTATTTAAACCAGAGTCCTTTATATGTGAGGCAACAGCAATTAACTTACTCACAGGTCAATCAAAGTCAAAAGGTTACGTTATGCAGATGGATAGTTGAAATAATAAATGGTCGCTTCAAAAGAGATTTTAAAATATTTCGCCTAAGATATTTTAATGTTGCTTCTCGTAATCTCATGCTTGATTTAAGAATAGCAGGAGCCCTCCTATATAAATTCCACCCACTTGTTCAGGATAGTCCAAATGTTCAGCAAATAATAGAGCGTGTTGTTTGTAAAGAAAGTGGTGGCGATGGTGTTGATGATCTATGTTCCACGGATGGAACAACATCCTGTTGCAAGTCCTTTGATGCGTCATGAATCAGGCGTCGATTCGCTCGAACCCAACAGGCATGAATAATTGTTGCCATATCCTGAAAATATTATTAAAATACATTTTATTAAAAATGACAAGACATAACTGGCAAAATGTGGGATGAGTTGACCTCGCCCAAATCCTTCGGAAATCGCTGGCGTGATGTTATATGTTTATGTTGAGTTTTACATGACAAACACTCCTTTAATCTTTCATGATCGTCGTTTCTATCGTTCGTTGTTCCAGATTTGAGAGATCTGTCCCATTCATTTAGCCATTTTCTTCCAAAGACTTTACCTACATATAATAAAAACGTAGTTGGGGAAAAAAAATATTCACCTGATAATTATTATCATTGGAAATAAGGGGTACTAAGGGGCCGTCCACTGCAACAGTATAAAAACGTCGGTGTCTTGGATTTCCGAGTCCGACTGACACACCATATCCACGGCAGACCATTGTATGGTCTAGTAATCTCCCACTGCCAGCAGCTTCGGTATTTAATCAATTAAAACAATCGTAACAAGCGTATCCATCTAATAGGAGCTGGAACAATAGCAAATATCATTGTATTTTTCAATTTATAACACAACGGCTCAAAATATTATCTTTACTGCATGGTTTACGCGACTGCCGTAGTATAGAGGCGTACCTGATTTGCTAACTATCGAGCGAGTCTCACTTGCAAGGGTAACGCCAGCCTCGACACGATATATCTGCGAATCCACTGCACAGCGATGCCATAATTAATGCACCTCATCATAATATCCAAATCAAGTAGCAAAACATAATCCTTTATGAGCAGCAATAGTAATCGTGTCTAGATGATATCAGTCCGTGTAGAATACGACCATTGCTCGTTATAAGAAAATATCAATATCAGAAAATAATCGCACAGTAAGACGCAACTTGGAACTGCAAAGCGAGCAGAAACTGGTCAATTCAAAATAATATGTCAATGTCATGTCAAAGAAATAATAAATACTTACCTTCATTTTAAGAAGTGGGTAATTAAAAAAAAAAAACACATTTGATGTGTACACAAAAACATGTTAGTTATATTGTCGTATTTTATACGCGATTACATTACAATAATTACATAAATACCTTAGATCTAAAATAAGCGGCTTATAGTTATTGTTCACACACTTTAAAGGTAATTACGGGATAAAATGGAACGTCAAAAACATTTTTAGTACTTCCCGTTAAAAATGGCGAGGCGGAAGTTATATTTGAGTACTGTTTTTTTGAGAATTATGTTGCGCAACCTCTACTGAATTTATAAATCCATAATAATTTAAATCTAATTTTTTAAATCTTACTGTAAAACCTTAGATCATGAACATTATCGTTTCAGACCACGACCAGAGGGCAGAAACTGGACATGTCATTTAATGTTATTTTTCGATAATTTTTCATGAATATTCAGAAAAATGCGGGCAGGCACTTGCCGATGGGCGACATTGTATATACAATGTGTTCGTTTTGATGTCCCTTAACAATAAGGTTAATTTGCTATGAGTAAAAATACTACAAAAAGTCCTAGAATAAGTGTTCCAAAAATATATAGTTTCGATGTGTGTATCTTAGTTTCATTGATAAATACGAGTAAATCATTTTCATTCAAACCAATCATTCACATCAAAGCTAAGAAAATGCGACGTAATTTTTTTATGGATAAAAGTATTTTTTTTTTGTATTATGTATTTTTTTTACACGATTATTTATGTAAAACACCCCTATATGAAATAGGGGTGTTTTACATAAATAATCGTGACTTTGTCGAATTTTTGACGACGCAAGAAAAATTTAAACGATTTTTTTTATTGAAATATTATTCATGTGCTGGTTGGTTCTTTGACATGGTCTCATTAATACCCTAGAGTTATTTGATATCGAAAGGAACACGTTATAAATACTCATTCATATACACAAACATGTTCTCTCCCGAATCGATTTCGATAAAATAGAGAAAGATTATAATTTGCCATCTGCTGTATTTAGCCATCTTCTCGCAACCGAGTTTCGATCTTCAATTCATAAATCAGTGTTTAGTTCAAATCAATATTTACATGATCAGCTTCACCTCCATAAACGCTAACGCAATAGCACCGTTACTATAAACACGTGAACCTAATTAATGCCATTTCCTTTTTCAACAGTCAGTCAGTCAGAGAGCTGCACGACCCCCCTCGGAGACCAAAGTACGTGCATCTCTCTGTATGAATGCCCGCCCCTCTATCAGGCCTTTGAACAGCGTCCACTGCCCAACAGTGTCGTCGACCACTTGAGAAGAGCACAATGCGGCTTTGAAGGATATGTGCCCAGGGTGTGCTGCGGACCACTGGCGACAGGCCAGCAGGAACGGCCAACGCCAAGACCGACGGTAAGAGACAATGTTGATTTAAAAGATTGCCCATGGAGTTTCATGCCCGTTCTTCCCCATAGGATATTATGCTTAGGAATAGGCAATTGGCCACATCTTTCTGACTGACCGACTCTTTAACAATTCAAAAGTGTCTGTAATTAGCAGTGATCGGAGTAGGTAGATTGATTTGGGGTCAATGAACTGGCACGTATATATTAGTATGGATATGCTTCCAGGATACCGGGATTTTGAAATTATTAAGATTTTTTTAAGGAATTTCAAATGTTGTAATGTTTAGAATAAATAATACATCAATATGAATAATTAGTTTAAATGCTTTGAGTTTGAGTCAGTATTTTGATAGACCATATATTTCTGGATGCCTGATCAGATAAATGCACACCCCTTTTTTGACCGCCTTTTCTGGGGACCAAGTCAAATTTTGTTTTTTTTTCGTGTGGGAAATTTTCAAATAACTTCTCCCGCTCTGGGCGGAGCGGGAGGGCGTGTCAGACTCTTACTGATTATAATCCACCCGTATTCCTTCAGTTGCCTGTGTGCGGGGGACACAGTAACCCTTTCGGACTTTCCCGCGAACCTAGTCTCCTTCCACAATTGTGTCGTGACGACCATTGACGGTAATTGTAGATTTCGACAGTTTTAGTATTTTCCTAATTGAAAAGCTAATGATTTTCCGATAGCGAACCATTGAAAATCCCTTGGAAAATTTTTTCGTATTATTTGGTAATCTCGTACATAATGGCAAGCCATAATCTCCTATTCTTTTGACCACTTTTTTTGGTTGGTAAATTATCAAATAACTTCTTCCGCTCTGAGCGGAGCGGGAGGGCGTGTCAGACTCTTACTGACTAAAACCCACCCGTGTTCCTTCGGTTGCCCTGTTGCCGAGAGCCACGATTTCCCTTTCGGTTTTATTCGCAACCCCGGCAGGCATCGGCCCTATTGGACCCCGTCAATTCTGCTGATATCTCTTTGAGGCGCGCGTGGAACGCAACGCGCCGTCGACGACACGCCGCCGTTATGAATTTAAGATATTATGAACTTTTAGAAAAATGGTAATGGCTTGGTATGGTCGTCATAAAGACCAATCATTGAAAATAGACTTGGCTCTCGGGTCCGTAAGGCATTTTGAAATTATCTGTTGTTGACCAAACTAAAGCCAATCAAATCACGGCATTTAGAACAAGTTAATATTATATTCCTTTTGGACTTTTTGACAATCTTTACAAGTTACTATAGGATCGCGAGGAATGATAAGTCCGTCAATGAACTGTCTTTAGATTGTCCCATTTTCAAATTAAAGTTGGGAAGTTAGCTAGCATTATCAATCTGACCAAAAAGTATTTTGTCAATTTACATTAGTTGAAATATTATATGAAAGAAAAAATGCCTAAACTCCAGGTTTAGGTAGTTAAATAAAGGTAAACAAATCGTAAAAAGGGTTTTTATAGAAGACACTTTCTTGTTTAAAAATACGATAAAACCAAATTAAATTTACTATAGAGTATTACAATAGTTTCCTCTTTTATTAATGTATGTTAAACTTTATCATTTATTCTTAAAGTACTCTTCGTAGATGTAACTGCTTGAACACATTTTTTAGTTACATTTATAATAATAATATATAATATTTATTAAAATTATTAATAAATTAAAAAAAATATATATTAATATTTATTATTATTATTTTTTTATTGGGTGTTATTGGGTTTTTCTATCTGAAATTTCTCAGTAGCAGCTCGGAGTCTGGATTTGTGCCCGGTTGATGGCAATAGGCTCGCCCCCTATTACATGGGACTTAAACATAACTGGCGAAATGTGGGTGTACCAGCTACAGGGACACCTCTGCCCAACCCTTCGGGGAAACAAGGCGTGATGTTATGTTATGTGTTATGTAATATTTTATAATCTGTCTATTGTAAAGAACCCAAACTCTAAACGTCAACGAATTATAACGTTGCTAAATTGAAGAGTACAACTGTGACGGAGAATGTCAACTGAAGTGACAGGTATTACGTTTAGTCGGTTACTTGACAGCTGCCTCGTCACGTGGTTTTTTTGTTTACCTTTATTTAACTACCTAAACCTATGGAGTATAGTGTAATAACTAAGAACAGCTGACGGAAAACGTAAGTTATATACTCCATATTTCATCAGAAGGAAATAGCGCTGAGTTAATAAACTTGGCGACCTTTACCATAAAAGGCGTTCATAATCCTTAATGCTGTTGCTATGACCGACGGAACTGGAATTAGCGTTAAACTTTGACATTATTATGATACATCATACTGGAATACCTTTCAAGCATATTTACAAGAAAGATACGAGAATGGGAAAAGTAGCAAGGTATAGAAAACTCATTAACTTGATAATAATGGTTAATGGAATTGCCCTAGAAGGAGGGTAATGTTTTTCGATAAGTACGCGTATGTATGTACTCATATGTATATTTCTTTGGCACGCTCTGTAGCCTAAACGGCTTGATGGAATTTAACATGTGAGGTATCGTTAGATTTGTCTTAATTGTGGAAGTAACATAGGCTATATAATATTTATATTTTGCATCTGCAAATACAAAAAAAAGGAGGAAGAAGTTAAAAAAAAGTACAACAATTTTGGTATCAAAAATAAAAGCTAGTAATGAGTCAATCACAAACATATAAAAATAAAACTAAAAAACTTTAAATAAAGCGTATATAGATAGGAGATTTTGCAGTGGGGCTTAAAAAAAAATGTTTTTGTCGTACATTATTCTTTGAACTTGCTTGTGAGAATGTGGTATAAGTTTGATGAAACAGATGATCCAATGTTTACAAAAAGTCTACAGGAGAATAAAACTGGTTAAAACTTGCTATACTCACATTTTCCTAGCTAGTAAAATTGATCATTGATTGATGATCCAATGTAAATTAATAGCATTAAGAAAATAAATTTATTTGACCCAGGTTAAGGCACACAATATTCACACAAAAACAAGAAACAGAAAAAACTTAAAATATTATTGTGTACCTCACGGCTGCGCCAAATAGGCCCATTGTTTGCTTGACTTGTTAGAAAATTTTCATATAGTGCTTTTATTTCTTAAAACAATTGACTAATTCTATACAAATCCAACAGCAACGACCAACCCAGGCCCCGACCCAAGGCAGCAGTGCGTACTCTCAGGAAGACTCTTCACCAGCTCCGAGGAACCAGTGTGGTGTGGACACCAATGGAGACAGGGTTTATGGAGGAACCTTCACAGACTTGGATGAATTCCCCTGGATGGCACTATTGGGATATAGGACTCGTGAGTACTGTTTTTTTGTCTTTTTACCCGACTACACAACAGCAGTGCAGTGGTGGCCCAGTGGTAACGGCCGCGACTTACAAGTTGTAGGTCGTAGGTTCGAACCCAGACAGGCGCTTTACTTTGTGTAAATTATTTCATCACCACTGCTCTCAAAACGGTGAAGGAAAACATCGTGAGGAAACCGGCACCGGCATGTCCTAGAACCGAAAATTCGAAGACATGTGACATCTACCAACCCGCACTGGGCCCGCGTGGTGGATTACGGCCCACTCCCTCTCACAGAGAGGAGTCCTGTGTCCCAGCACTGGGAACATTTATAGGCTGATGATGATGATGTGATGATGACACAACAGCAAAGACAGAGTTATGTTTTTCATGCGTATATGTTTATGTTTTGATGCTTTGAGGGTTTAAAGTATCCTAACGGCTGGATGGATTTTGATACATCGACTCGTCTAGGTCGTACGATGGCTGACGCTGTCTGTGTGCACCGTAGTTCCCCAAACGAATAAACTGATTACAATTTGCCATGCTTGAGATAGAAGGTATTTTTTATGTGTCGTTACTGTACTACGGCTGGGCAAAGGCCTTCCTCAAGTCCTTCCAAGAACTCTTTTCCCGGGCCATCTAAAAGATAGAAGTCTTATGTACTATTAACCTTGCTAAGGAGACAAGAGAAGGATTCGTTGATCTGCCTAGTAAGGATAGTCAGTCAGTATCAGTATATACGTTGAATTATCCATGGGTTAACAAAGTGTGGTTATTGAAGTGAAAACTTCTTTAGGCGCGTTGGGCATTTTTGAGATGGGAAAAAACAACTGATCTCGTGACACCGTTACCGACACCTCATTTTTGTAAACGCGATTGTGCTCTTTATTTATATTACGTTACGGATCAATGTTCTATGCAAGTATTTTTACTTTAAAGGTTTTGGAAGTTTTTTTTTTGTTAATGCAGTTGTGCTCTTTATTTAGATAAGGTTATGGACCAATGTTCTATACAAGTATTTTTCTTCCACCAAGGCGATCTTGTTCAAGTTTTCACTTCTGTCACCACTCCCGGAGTGACACTGTTTTTGTATGTTAAAATGTTTTGAAATAAGCTGGTTGATCCCTATCAGTTTATTTCAAAACAATTTAATATGAGTACCTAATCCTTTACTTTGTCCTCAAGGTCAAATAGCCTTGACTAAAGACATCAATGCGCTTTTTACTTACTGGCTTATACACCGTGAAATTTGAATCACAGTTTTGCTAGAACAAACTTTATTCAGACCATGGTCTACTACCATTCTACAGAATCTAATAAAAAAAAACGTAAATTGGTTTTTAAAAAAACACAAAAAGACAAAGTTTAAAATGTCAAGATTATCTACTGCTTACTAAATTTCGTTTATGGAGGTACATTTCCCTGTAGACAATGCTGTGTCCCATGCGTTCTGTGTTGTACGGAGTAACGATAATCTTGACATTTTCAACTTTGTTTTTTTTGTGTTTTTTTAAAAACAAATTATGTTTTTTTTTTAATTGGATGCTGTAGAATGGTAGTAGACCATGGTCTGAACAACGTTTGTTCTAGCAAAACTGTGATTCAAATTTCACGGTGTATAATATACATTGATATAAAGAACCTTTAGTTCAGAAAGACAAATGTCTTGATGGAACAAGTATCCCCAAAAGGGCCATTTAAGTAATTGATGCTGTCTCCTTGCCGACCTTGTGTCATTTCAACTTTTAAAACCTGTTCAATTCGTTTTATAATTTAAATGTTATTATGTAGCTACTTATAAGTCTGTCAAAGATGATTATTCTCGAGAGCATCTGCTGAATATAATTATAGTAATTTGTATGTTATTAATACACGATGGTGGTTAACCTTTAACAACATTATGAACATTAACTTTATTTTTATTGTTATCGAAGAATACAGTACAGGTCGACATAAAAGAGTCTGACGTGGTGACATTTAGAACTAAATATTTTACTTAATGCAGACCTATGATGATGAGACTACTTTCCCGATAAGTGGTAGTAGGTTTTGATTTGAGTCACCCACGTTTTTTGTTGCACATTTATTTTAACAATTTACTTCCCATTCGATTCCCATTCTAAGTGCAATAGTGGCGCCCTCATTTTTTCCGACTCTTTTTTGCCAAGCTGTACAATGAGGGTTTTCTGAAATGACGTTCACTAAAGTTCGTCTTTTTAATTCCGTAGACTAATTTGACATTTCAAATGATTGTTGTTTGTTTTTTATATTTGCACCTGTCAAATTAGTCTACGGAAATAAAAAACGTACTTTTTGTGGCAGCTCTGAAACGTCTGGCTCGGACACCTGTCAAAAGTGTCAAAGTTCCTATATTTTCTTTAGTAGTGACTTAATGCTGAACGAATGAATGAAACGAATGATGAACGTCATCCTATAAGTATTTTATTTGTCAAAATGAAAGACCTCTTGTCAAAGTGACGCCAACTGATGCCGTGAATTTTCATGAAAACCCTCATTCAGTGCTATTTTGAAATATTCTGAAACTGGTTTTTTTAATCTACCAACGAAATTATAGTTGGCTGTATATAATTTTGCTTGTATTTATCTAAACGCAGACTATGCTTGTTTTTATACTGACATTGATCTTGAGGAATTGTCAATATACACGACATATGGCCAATAATTTATCATTTAAATTATGTTTTGTATTGCACAATGTAAATTATTTTGCATACTATTCAAACTCAAAGCATTTATTTCACATAAACCAATTACAGGTACTTTTGAATTGTCAAGGGGTCGGTCAGTCAGAAAGATGAAGCTAGTTGCCCATTCCAAAGCGTAGTGGGTACCTATGGAGAAGAACGGGCAAGAAACTCCACGGACACTCTTTTAAATAAAAAAATTGTTACAAAATATTGGTTACATTATTCATGTTGAAATTATACATGTGAGAACAATGTCGAAAGACGTGCACGTTAAAAGCGTCCGTAACAAAAACAAAAATAAAAACAATTCAAAAATTAAAACAAACCGTGGCAGTTAAGAGATGACCAGTCCCTACTGACGGCGCCCGTTCACGAACATGACGCATGGATCAGCACCATTTAGCTCAACCATTTTGAAGGGAACTTAATGATCCAACACACACGCCACCATCAGCGAGACATTTGAGCGAGCATGACACTCTCAGCCGCCAGGGCACATTCAAGTCAATGAAAGACGTACCCAGGTAATGGTAGCTTTATGGAATGTACGTGGTCACAATGCCCACACATGTGATATGCAATTATTATACAATACAAAGAGATTGAATTTATACAAAGAAAGATAGTTTTTACAATCTTCATCAGCCGCAACAACACTTTCGAATGCTCATCAATTAATTTATGTGCCCTTGTGGAGCTGGACCAGCGCTAAGCCAAGCATTTTTATGAGCGATGTAATCCCCCAACTTATAATATGCTTGGCAGCATAGTGTGCGTTTTATACAAGATTTAAATTTCGTTTCGTTCAGTTGGAGTATGTGGGGAGGTATTTTATTATAACATTTTAAACAGTACCCCATGAAGGATGAGTCTACTTTAGCCAGTCTGAAACCCGGTTGAACTAATTGGTCCCTATTTCTAGTCTTATAATTGTGTCTATCACCTCTTTTACTGAAAAGACTTAGATGTTTCCTTACATACATGATGTTTTCATAGATATATTGACAAGGTACCGTCATGATGTTAATATCTTTAAACAGTTCCCTTAGAGAATCGCGTCTGCGGAGGCCATATATTGCTCTGATGGCTCTCTTCTGCAGAATAAAAATAGACTCGATATCTGCCGCCCGTCCCATAGTAAAATACCGTAAGACATAATACTATGGAAGTAACTGAAATAGACTAGTCTCGCGGTATCTAGATCAGTAAATTGACGGATTTTTCTCACAGCATATGCGGCTGAACTTAGCCGTCCCGTAAGAGATGTTAAATGAGGACCCCATTGCAGCCTTGAGTCGAGCGTGATCCCCAGGAAAACAGTTTTATCGACGAATTCTAGTTTCTCTTTATTCAATACTATGTCACAATCACTACTTTTAACATTTGGTAAAGCAAATCTTATGCATTTAGTTTTTTTCCCATTTAATACTAAATTATTAGCAGTGAACCAATTTTGGACTTGCAGTAGGGCGTTATTTACGTCGTCGAGATTTGATGCACGTCTATTTATCTTAAAAATTAGGGAAGTATCGTCAGCAAATAACACCATTTGAGGTTGGTTTTTTAATAGATGGGGAGATCATTAATATATACTAAAAAGAGGAAAGGACCCAATATCGAGCCTTGTGGAACACCCATTTTTACTTTTAGACCGAGTGAATTGACACCATTAATTTGAACTTGCTGTTGTCTATCATTTAAATAAGATTTTACTAAACTGAGTGCAAGTTTACCTAGTCCGTAATGCTCCAGTTTCAAGAGTAAGGTTTCATGATTTACGCAGTCAAATGCCTTGGAGAGGTCACAAAAGATTCCTATGGCATCTTGGGCCTCCTCTCACGCTGTAAATATGTGTTTTAATAAAGTGACACCGGCGTCAGTCGTACAACATCCTTTTGTGAAACCATATTGCTGATCGTGTAAGATTTGGTTGGTGTTAAAATGATTAAGCATCTGATTGAGCGTTACCTTTTCGAACACCTTGCTGAATACCGGCAGCACAGATACTGGCCTATAATTGTTGGTGTCTTTACTGTCCCCAGATTTAAAAAGTGGTATAACCTTACTGTATTTCATTAAATCCGGGAAGACTCCTTGATCCACACACAAATTAAATATTAAAGCTAAGTATAGTGCTATAGTCTCGATTGTGGATGTACAAACTTTGATAGATAATCCCCATAGATCTTCGGTCAATTTGATTTTGATTTGCCGAAAAGCTTTTATAACTATCAAAGGGTTAATATGTTTAAATTGAAATTCAACCGGGCAGCCTGGAACGTTTGCTCTTAATAAATCAATTGAGACATCGGGTGAAGAATTTAAAGCTTCAGTGGTTTTAGATGGTATATTAGTAAAGAAATTTACAAATTCTTGAGCTACTTCTGAGTTAGAGCTTATGGCACCACGTGAAGTCTCCAATGTGTAATCAGTGTTTCGTATAGAATAATTTTTTCTAACTTGTACAGACAGTTGTGCGGCTGGGGAGTTTGTTGCGCCACTTCTTCTTCCCAGCTAAAGGCACTAGGAAGTGGTGAAGGGTGGGCGTTTTGAGGGACTGTCTTATGTAATTTTGACGTTCGAAAAGTGCTGATTCTCAGCCTAGTTTGAATAAATGACTTTTGTATTTTAAATTGAGTGACGCCACTTATCACGCAATATAGCGTGGAAATCGTCAACGCGCGCATTTGCGAACATTTTTTGACTCACTACATTTGCGACTCACTACATTGCCGCGGTAACCCCAACAGCATTCTGAAAGGAACCCCAACATGTATTATTTTTTCTGTGCAGGCAAAGGAACGACGACATACCAGTGTGGTGGTGTGCTGATCAACCATCGTTACATCCTGACTGCTGGTCACTGCATCACGGGAGCCATTGAAAGGGAAGTGGGGACTTTGTAAGTACATACATAGTTTGTTTCTTTTGTTTTCAGCTACTCATTGTGGGCTTTTATAATTGCTAACGTGACAATATTATCCTGGACGTGGACTTTCACGTCACAATACCACAGGGAAGTAAAATAAGAAGACGCTTTTAAATTTCCGTCCACGATAATGTTATAACGTGCACGTATTTCCATACAAATGATAAAAACGCCTTTTACTTGACTTAGCCCATACTACCTCAGCTCAAATTAACTTCTTACCTCGCTCACACCATACTGCTCGCGGATTGAGTGCGAGCGAGACGGAGTGGAGTGCTAGCGGCTCCGAGGCATCAATAATTTAGGTAACTGCTTTTTACTGCGAAAATAAAGGCAATTTAAAAAAAATATAAAACATAGTCACTGTTTTATAGTTAGTTCAGTTATTACGCAAAGTTTCATGATTTAATTTGAAGTATTTTTTGAATACCAGCGGTTTATTGTTCGGTTTGGAGATAACTTTGTTTTTTTTTCTATGGAGAAAATTTTATGGAATTGTGTTTTCGTCTAACACAGTACTTAACATTAATCCTTAACTTTAACATATATTTATTTTAAAATTAATGTTGCAGTATTTTCGATATAACGGAGGATCATGCTAAGCCATTTATTTAAGGTTGTATAGGCCCTTAAACGAAGTTAACGACGTGTCATTCGATATAAGTCGTATGACGTTGTCAGTCCGTTTACCTTATTCTGGAACTATCATTGTGAACATAGTTTTGGTAATAATCCTATTACCAAATGTAGATGTTTTGGGACACAACGTTTACTCTGTATTGGCAAAATAAATTGTACCTGTACCGTGGATACAATGTTATGGAACAATGGTTGTAGGCAATAAAATGTTTCATTGTCCATGTCCTACGACTAATATTGGTTTGCTATTTACTACGAAATAAATTCTATCAATAGTATCTATGGACTCTTGGTAGGTGGTTTTTACCAAATTATGAACGCAGAGGAGCTTGTGGCTAAGTAATAACAGCCGCACGGATCAATCCATCAGGTTAAGCTGCGCTTGCCGGGGTTGGTCCGTGGATGGGTATCGTATTACCTAGTAACTAGGTTGTGGAGGTCAGATAGGCAGTCGCTCCATGTAAAATACTGGAATTCAGGTGGATCCGGTTAGACTGGAAGCCGACTCCAACATAATTGGGAAAAGGCTTGGAAAATGATGTTAAAACGTTGTCGTTGTCGTTCAGTCAACGCTAATTATAATTATTCATTATAGATTTTAATAATTCGTAATTAGTGGACCACACCAACGTGACGACAAGGTGTAGGTGTAAATGCCAGCTAGTTTTTGTTTAGTTCCAAACTTATTATTTTAATTACAGTTCTTGAAAACCAATAAAACGTAATTACAATTTTGCATCACAAAAAATTACCATGACTAAATTAATAAATACTTTTATCAATGTACCTGTTTTTAGGGTTCCGTACCTCAAAAGGAAAAAACGGAACCCTTATAGGATCACTCGTGTGTCTGTCTGTCTGTCCGTCTGTCTGTCTGTCTGTCTGTCTGTCTGTCTGTCCGTCTGTCACAGCCAATTTACTCCGAATCTAATGGACCGATTAAGTTGAAATTTGGTACACATATGTATTTCTGTGACCCAAACACGAATGAGTAACGTAAATAAATTAATTTTGAATATAGGGGTCACTTTTGGGGCGCAAACAAGAAAATTAAAAAAAAAAGTTTTGCTTACAGTACCGTGTGACATATCAAATGAAAGGGCTTGTTACGAGAATCTCAAATATATTTTTTATATAATTTTAAAATAAATACTTTTAAAGATATTGAATAAATTCAATGAAAATTGACCATTCCCCCCCCCTTATCTCCGAAACTACTGGACCGAAAAATTTGAAAAAAATACATAGTATGGCTCTTTACTAATAGATTACAGGAAAACCTATAAGAAGTCTATGGTCTTAAAATAACATGGTAAATCTCTCAATATTGTGCGTAAAAACTTACATTTCGTCGCTCGGCATCCAATAGGCCCTTCTCTCTAGCTACTATAATATCATAATATCAAAAGTGTTTGACCGTCTACTTAATACACAAATAAATAAAACTGTAAGTGTTCATGACAACCAATTCGGGTTTCGGCGTGGTTTGTCAACAGAAAGTGCAGTGTTGTGTCTTAAGTATACTATCACATACTTACAGCGTGGGAAATATCTTGGTCATATATTGATCCCTGACCTCAATGACGAACTCGATATTGAGCGGGAACGAAGAGCGTTGTCGGTAAGGGCAAACATGCTGGCTCGCAGGTTTGTACGCTGCTCACTTAAAAAGTCAAAATTACTCTGTTTCGAGCTTATTGTACAACGTTTTACACGTGCAGCCTGTGGGCTAGATATACCCAAAGGTCGTGCAACGCACTTCGTGTCCAATACAACAACGCTTTCAGGGTATTGGTGGGGCTGCCCCGTTTTTGTAGCGCATCGGGAATGTTCGCGGACGCACATATTAATTGCTTTTACACAACGATGCGAATGAGGTGTGCATCTCTGGTGCGCAGAGTACGGGCAGCTCCAACAATGTCCTTAAAAAGATTGCTAGCAGGCTGGATTGCATGTACATCAATCACTGCAGTGCCATCTCCCATGGGGTGAAATAAATTTAAACTAGATTACGTGGGGCACTCAGAAAGTTTTGTGATACTAGAAAAAAATATACTACAGGTTATAATTTTTTTTTATTATATCTTTTCAAAGAACTCTCCATTGGCGTTTATACATAGTTTTATACGTCTAAACCAATTTTTATAACACGTCTTCCAGTCCGCATCAGACACCTCTCCAATCTCCTTCTCAAATGCAGCCAGTGCATCTTCAGGTGATGAAAACTGTTTTCCTTTGAGTTGATTTATTTTGGGAAACAAGAAAAAGTTGCACGGAGCTAAATCGGGACTGTAAGGAGGATGATCGGTGTGCTGTCCAGAAAATCCCTTGTTTTGAGCGCCGAGTGAGCCAGCGCGTTGTCGTGGTGAAGCAGTAGCCCACGGAGGCCAGTGTTCGGTCGCTTGCTGCTTACAGTAGTAAACACTTCTGGCAAACATTTGGTAACATACCATTCAGCATTGATGCTCCTTTGATCTCGTCAGGGTACTGATACCAGATAACCCGGCAAAGAAAAAAAACTTGCGATCAAAATTTGGCCTGCACTTCTGGCTCGCTTCACTTTGGTAGGCGTTGGTTCATTTTGAAACAGCCACATGGTTTACTGACGCTTAATTTCTGGATCATATTGATAAATCCAAGATTCATCACCTGTAATGATATCTTAAACGCGCCGAGACGAGCCTGCTACAAATTTTGCTATCATGTCTCGGCACCATTCTACCCGAACCTCCTTCTGAGCCCGCGTTAGATTTTGCGGTACCAGCCTGAAACTATCTTCCATAACCGAAGATGCCTGTGTAGAATTTCATGCACACTTCCCGATCCAATCAACAATATATGCTGAACCTCTTCATATGTAATTTGCCTACTCTCTTGAATTAAATTTTTCACAGCCAGCACGTTTTGTTATGTAACAACCGTCATAGGGCGGCCACTTCTTTCTTTGTCCGCCAAAATTACTCGACCACACATAAATTCATTAAACCAGCGGAAAACAGTCGCTTCAGAAGGGCTTTTTTCTATGAACACCATTTGAAGTCTTTCAAACGATTCTTCTGGTTTTAGTCGACATTTGAAATCGTACAAAATCATCGCGCGAAAATGTTCTCGTTGTAAATCCAGTTTTCAGTAAGACAGAGTATTTTGATTTAGCTCGTAAAAAAATGTGGAGGGAATTTCGAATTTGGAATGATATGTTTTTTTGTAATAAATAGTCATAGTTTTAATTGACATCAAAACTAGCCAGTATCCTATAGACAAAAACTGTTAGTCGCAGAACTTTCTGAGTGACCTGGTAAAATAAGCTAACATAGTTCATAAGTTTACTAACACAATGAGTCCTTGTTACTTGAATAAAGCAAAATATCTGGATGTCCATTTTTTTTTGAACGACTTTATCTATAAATGAAACCTAGCTGGATCGATTTATCACTCCCGAAACCCCCTGCATACTAAATTTAATAAAAATTCTTGGAGCCGTTTCCGAGATTCAGATTATATATAGGTACATAAATACAAGAATTGCACGTTTAAACGTATTAGATTTAGATTATTATTATATTAATACCGCGAATGTGAAATTTTTAACGAAAATCAGATTTTTGTTTTATTTCATTCTACACGTTGAAATAGTGATGCTGCAATTTAAAAAAAAAACGTAAAAAATTTCACATTCGCGGTATTGGATGCCGAGCGACGATTTGCAGTTGGGATGTATGGGAGAACATGTTTTTCAACTACAATGTTAAGTTTGTTCTTGGGATAAATAAATTCATCTCAACTACGGAACCCTTCATTGTGCGTAGTCCGACACGCACTTGGCCGGTTTTTATACATGGAATCTTGTTTTAGTACCGGCCATTTTATGTTTATTTTAATACTAGCCTTTTCCCGCGGCTTAGCTCGCGTGGGAGTCTGAAATTATTCCATGGAAATGTATTACTTGGATAAAAAGTATCCTATGAGTTAATCCAGCTTTTATAAACTATCTGTCTGCCTCATCTGAATCCATAGTAGCATACTAATATAATGATATGATAGCATACTAATATACTAATATGATACTGTCGTGAATTCATGCAAGCCTAGTACTTTTTGTTAGGTTACTGCTCAGAAATTGTGCACAACGTCTAATGATTGAAATACTATCTTGAATTCATGCAGGCCTAGTACTTTTTGTGTCAAGTTTGAAGTACTCAAGCAATTTAATAAGATTTTATTGGCAAAATATTGCTACATTATTGTAATTTTCTTAAGGATCTCTATGTAAAAAAAATAAATAATTGTAGACTACGTTACTTCTTGATAATTTAGCATTCTATTGGTGAAATAATGGTTCAAATCTGTCTGCCATACAACGTGGCAATGCTGCCAGCCTTTTGGGCATTTTTCCTATTGACAGCGATGCGGACGAATTTTTTGATGTCCTATGATTATTCCTCCCCCCTTTTTTTTACATGTACAGTGCCGACCAAAAGTCCATGAGCAATCTCACAAAGCAATAGACTGACGCTTCGGTTTGACTTACGACCTTCTTCTATAAGTTGTTACAATACTGTAGACACGCACATTACACACACACACTCACTTTGTCTGCAACCAATGACTAGTTCAATAATCATCATTCGTTTTTAGTTTCATTCGTCTTGTTCACATAAATATTAAAGTTTAGCAGGTAGACCACAAAAAACTAAGTAAATTATTTCGATTTCTGTGGGGTAGATGCAGTTTGTTACGAGTATTTAATTAATAGAACTTTTTTGGTTCGTGGATAATATTGGTGACGAGTATTTAGCGCAGTGTTGTGGTTATTATTATCAAAAAGCAGGCATAAAATATATTGAAGAGATCAGATCAGATCAGAGAATATTATTGCGCTGCGTAAAAGTGAAGTGAATATCTAATGAAACCAGACTAAGTGTGAGTGTTATCATTAATATATTTCATATTTTACCAAACATAAATCTTAATCAAGGGTATTGTTGATAGAACAGAGGTATTGTTGAGACAGAAGATGCCTTTAAAGTTTTAAATTCATTGTGAGGTTTAATTCGATTAGTGAATAATAAATAATAAGGTATTATGTGTAATAAAAACAATGTTTTTCTTTGTTCTAGAGAAATACTGTGAGGGTTAAGAGATATGAGGAAGGGGCTTATTATCGAGTAGCAGCGACGTCAAATGGTGAATGAAACAAATGGTTTCATACCAACGAGACATTTTGCTGAATTATTAAAAACACGTCATTATGAACCGTTCGCCGTGCACTCTGAAGGCTTGCATCAATGAAGACCAGCTAGAAAACCGTTTTTGACCTTAAAATATTGACCGTACCAACTTAATAAACAACAGATTCGTTATTGCATGAATTTATGGTAACGAATTTTTTAAGCACGTTTCAATAGGGTGTTTGTCGTATTTCTTGCAGATATACCGAAATTGTTTAATATTATTTTAGTAATAGTATTATTTTAGGATTAAAATTTGAGGTTTAGTTTCAATCTTCTTTTCGTAAAGAAAATGAATACTTAAGCTTTAACCTCAATAACAACCAATATTTACTAAAGTCAAATAAAATGTAAAATAATTAATACAAATAAAATATAAACAAACTGCCCATATTTAACCTTAAAATTACCTATTCTGTAAGTAGTTTTTTACATTTTAAGTAGTCTAATATTCTTATTTATTACTTAATTACTTCGACCATGATCAAAGCTTAATATTTATGGTGAAAAAATCCATTAAAAATTTAAAATATTTCATAATTTAAATATGTCTAAATAATACAAACTGCTTCTAAGTTTCTTGACATCTATTTCACATCTTATTCAGCTGAAATAATGATAAATAATTGTAGCAGTTTATTAACTTATGTAAAATAAATATAACGAATAAACATATTTTTTTTAATTTTGTTATCATATATCACGCATTTTTATTCTAAAACCTTTATTGCAATAACAACATAAAAAAGCAGCAATATTTAAAAAATATTATTATCGAAAACAAAAATAATAATATTTGCAAAAAACCGCACTGTGTTTTATGAGATTAGAACCTGAGGCAGTTTGAATTCCATACCAACGCTTAACGCTTTCTGCTATCTGCACTTGTTAAGTTACTATCGAATTTTAGCAATGCCATTAACTGGTCAAGTTCACGTGCATAGTGCGTGTGTGCTAGCATGTTTAAAGCGACGGAAATATATTGTTGTTTCGTGTAACTGCGTTATCTGTGGTGTGTGTATCGTGTTGCTTACACATACAAATGTACGAGCTATACCGCGTGTTCACAGCAATACGACTCTTAGCGTGCTCATGCACTTTTAAGCGCTTACTGTACATATTATTATATTAAGTCTGATAGTTTTTAAATGATGTAAATACGTGTGTAAATAAAAATTATGATTCAAGTCTAACAAATAAAAAATCGGTCTTGTAGTTTCAGAGCCTATTCGGTACAAACAAACAAAAAAATCTTTCCTCTTTATGATATTAGTATAGACGTGCTTCTGCCCGCGACTTCATTCGCGTTTAAGTCGTAACATACACAATATACTAAAATAACAGCCACATTTTTATAAAACTCCGACTCACCACGTTACAACGCCCGCCCGCGCTGTCTTTTAGTCTTTTTACTCGGCTTCTTAGGGTCGTAGCGTGGATGCTAAATAGCCTATAAGGCTCCTCATGAATCACTCCGTCTATTGGTGAAAACCGTATGAAAATCTGTTTGGTAGTTTTTGAGTTTATCGCGTTCAGACAGACAGAGGCAGCGGGGACTTTGTATTATAATTATGTAGTGATTATAGAAGATTATAGAAGATGATTGCAATTATAGGCTTACGAAAACAAAGATGACGCACATCACGAAATAGACTAAGGTTATTTACGCTGATTTTATTATACCTACAAGTAGAAAACCAGAAATATGTATATTATTAAATGCTTGAGGAAAACCACAGAACCACAGTATAATAAAGTAACAGTATTGTATCTCGTCATATGACGTCGTGATGGCACAGTGGTTAAGGCCTCACCTCTCATGCAAGAGGATAATAGGTTCAAATCCGGGCAAGTACCAATGTGACTTTATCAATTAATAATTTTGTATTTTCGAGTTTATCTTGGACATTACTAACATCGGTGAAGGAAAAACATCGTGAGGAAACCTGGACTTGTAGTTAATATAAGTCTGAAATCGCCAACCCGTCTTGAGCAAGCGTGGTGATCAATGCTCGTGCCTTCTCCGTATGAGAAGAGGCCTTTGGCCTGCAATGGGACGATAATAGGCGGGTATTATATATTATATCTCGGCAGTGACCTTGAAATAATTACCTTAGGCCGCTCGGTAGATAAACCTTCCGCGTCCGAGCGTAACTGCTGCGCACTCAATACTGTTGCGAATTGACATACACTGAGATTTCGAAGTGCGTCGTTTTCTATGAAGAAATAATACTGTTACTTATTTATACTGTGATGGAACCATCTGGTTGTTTGTATATTTGCGTGGGTGCAGTAGGTATTTATGTTATCTAACTTCCTAATATTACGGAGGATTTCATCACAATAATTCACGAATTTCTTAATTCTTGGATATAATAATATTAATAATTTTCATTCCCATCCTTTTTTCCTTTTTTAGATCAACAGTCCGCCTAGGAGAGTACGACACACAGCAAGACGTTGACTGCGTTGGAGATGTTTGTGCTGATACTCCTCAGGAGATCCCGGTGGCGTCTGCTTACCCTCACCCTGGGTACTCCGATAAGAACAAGAACAGACACGACGATATCGGTATCGTGAGGATGGCAAGAAGAGCTGCATATACTTGTAAGTGTTATTTACTGGTTGCGCGCCGCGGTTTCATCCGCATAAGTCACGATCTCGTGGGAATATCGAGATAAAAAGTATCCTATGTCCTAATCCAGGTCATGGTCTACCCATGTGCCAAATTTCAGCTAAATCTGTTCAGCCGTTTTCATGTGAATGCGTAACAAATAAATAAACAAACTCATTTTCGCATTTATAATATATTATTATTAAAAAGATAATTATTAGCTTGAGATATTGGTTGCAAGAGCTGTCTAATTAACGTTGCTGATTCTGTGTTACTCGTGTACAGAGTATTTGGGCGACCGAGCTCTGCTCTGGTGAAAATGGAGAATGCTCATTTAACAGTATAGGATAGTACCATCGAAGAAACCTATAACTAAGCAATTTGAAAACAAAATCCCGTGCACACGACCCTTTTTTTTCGTAGGTAATCGTTACTATAGTGGCCGAGCGCTGCAAGCAGAAATAGTCCTTACGGTGTATAGGTATGGGTTTCTTCGATGGTACATACTAATTTCATGCTACCATGATAGTAGGTACTTACGAATTCCATGCTGCCATGTCATTATTCTAAGGTAGCCATTTTGTTCTAAACTTTTGGCGACTGAGCTCTGCTCGGGTGAAAATACGAAGAAAATGAATTTTCCCAGATATGAGACCTAGCTAGATCGATTTTTCGCTCCCGTAATCCCCTGTATTGCAACTTTCATCGAAATCGTTAGAGCCGTTTTCGAGAACGTGACTACACATATAAATATATATATATATATATATAAATATAGCTCGTTCAATAGTTTAAGATGGGAGAATCTCAATCATCAAGGTTATGTTTACCTTACAAACAGCAAGTAATTAATAAATTGACACATTTATATTCAACGGAGAGCGTTTACATAATCGATGTTATTGGTCGAGTTTCAAATGAACTAGACTCGCCTAGGGCAAACTAGTTTCAGCGAGTTTCAAAAGCGACTTGTTTAGCTTAGGCAAAACCAGTATATTTTGTCTGCTATTTTAATCAAGCTAATTGCGCTTAACCCTTCGTATACACGTCGCGAAACAATGTTTTTGAAGTGAAAACTTCTCTAGGCGCGTTAGGCATTTTTGAAATGGGAAAAAACAATTGAACTCGTGACACTGTTACCGACGCCTCATTAAAAGTATTTCCTGCACAGTAAAATTATTGTTCAAGTTTTCACTTCTGTCGGCACTGCCGGAGTGCCACTGTTTTTTATTATTTTTTATTTCCGTGAATACGGCATTTAACCGGTTGGAAACCTTGTCAAAGTTTGACCAGGAGTCTACCACCACCTATAAATTAATCTTACTTCAGTGTGGGAAAGAGATGAATCTATACGGGACGAATAGCGCTATCCCTTTTTCAGAACAAAACAGTAATATTACAGTCCATCTCGTTGTTGATTGTTTATATTGTTGACTAGGTGCTGCTCGCGGCTTCGCCCGCGTGGACTCGAATTATTTTTCTTAAATAAAAAAAGACTTAAGTACTCCTTATAACATCAGCTATGATCTAGTGAAAGTCCCTTCAAAATCGGTCTAGCCGTTTCGGAGATTAGCCGGAACAAACATACAGACAATTTTTTTAGGTAGGGACATCGACGCGAAAACTGTTACCATGGATTTAGTATATGATTCTTAACGCCCCTGCGTTGAAATTTTTCGTTGGTTATTTAAAAAAAATCGCTGTTCCACACATTTTGATCACGTAGGTCTGTATTGCACTTTTCAATGAAACAAGTGATTTTTATTTTAATAACCGACGAAAAAGATCAACGTAGTGGGGTTCAGAATCATGTACTAAATCCATGGTAACCAAGTTTTCGCGTTGATGGACGCCACCCTGTATATTTTCTTAGGGGCCATTCATAAATTACGTCACACGTTAAGGGGGAGGGAGGGGGTCGATGAAGTGTAACATTGTGTGACAAGGGGGTGGGGGTCCTAAATTTCGTGACGTCACATTTCAAAATCTATTATATCTTAGTGTTAAAACACGAACTTTAAACTATTAAATATTTCAAAGTCCATGGACTCAAGATTATTAAGTTTGTATCTTTAATGAATATAATTCTATTAATATTTTTTGTTTTGTTAATTTCTTTAATGAACATAGTCAATCGTTTTTTGTTTTGTTAATTGTTTGATTTGATGTTAATTTTATTAAAAAATAATTTAAATGGAAATAAAACTGATTTCGGAACCGCTGTTTTCATTAAATAATTTCTAAATGTAAATTTGCAAAATTTGTGACGTCACACTCACACACTCACTCACGTCACACAGCTGTGACAAGGACGGGGGGAGGGGCAAAAAATCATGAAATTAGTGTGACGTAATTTATAGATGACCCCTTAGGCATTTAGTAAAAAGATGTTATTTTGAAATTACTCACAGATACTTCAATTTTATTTATTTGTATGTCTAGATTTTTTTTTAAATTGTTTTTTTTCCATAGATTACGTCCAGCCTATCTGCCTAGTAGACAACAGAGATCGTCTGCAAACCGGCAACGATGTATACGTAGCTGGCTGGGGAAAAACCCTAAATGGTACGTACACAATTACATAGTATCGATTTTAGTGCCTTGACTGTTTCTACGAATACGGAGTTTACAATCAATAATATCGGGTTTTACCTATGATTTAAATGCAAGGTCAATTTAATGTAAGGTTTTTTTGGCCATCGTGTTTTTATGACTAAGAATAAAATTGAACGGTGTATTTTAACAAATCTCGGGACCATGGGTCCCTGTCCTTTGGAAGGCGTACGAGGGGCCGAAGCTAACTTGCAGAGGCCCCTTAGACATTTTTAAGTGTTAAGGCACCAACCGACGATTATCCCTGTTCGCACTATACAAGTGCACCCAAGGACAACCCCCGGTTGGTGTAGGACTATTGCAGAACATGGAACCAAAACATATTGGGCTATGGATTTGGGTGGCTATTATTATGATCTTGGGATTTGGTTTTTATTTTTATTGTAATAAAAATTTATAAAAAAAAAACTTTATTATCTATCGACTTTTTTATGACTTAAGGGGGATGCGCTAAGATAGCCCGCGAAATTCAAATTTTCTTTAGTTTTTTTTTAATTTGCATGTCAGTTTCAGGTTGTACGTTGATTAAAATATGATTCGTAACCGTAATAAATACGGATGTACAGAATTATAATTCTGAGAATCAGCAATACAACTCCTTAAGTTAGCATAATCCTCAAATGTCATGATTTCATGAAATAGTCATTCAATAGGACCTACATATTTTTTATGATTATAATTCTATAAATAAACATTTCGATCATAAATTACAAATTATTAAAGTAGATAGTGAACTGTACTAATATGGACTAAGTTGTCTAAAATAAAAGTTATATTTTTATTATTATAACGGTCGCGAATCATATTAAAATCAACATACAACCTGATACTGACCTGTAAATTGTAAAAAACGTAAGAAAATTTGAATTGCGCGGGCTACCTTGACGCTTTCGCCTTAAGGAAGCATTTTTAGTATAAGTGTTGATTATAATAGTAATTAAACGTCATGTGCTAGGTTCAATTCCTGGGTCAGACAAAGTGTGTCGGAGATTTTCTGATGAAAACACGGCTCGGGGCTTAAAATTGACCCTGATAATGGAACATCGCCTATTAAATAAATTTGAATTAATTTGTCATTGGAAAAACCTCTACATTAGGGAATAACATAAATTTTAATATATCGTTCTCGTCGTTTTCGTGTGATTAGAGACTAACCTGTTGTTAGAGTTTTAAAGCCACCCATGGGCCTCTGACTTGGCTTCACATGCCGTTGAGAAATATATGTCTCAGGCATGCCGGTCTGACACGCCCTCCCGCTCCACCCAGAGCGGGAGAAGTCATTTGATAATTTCCAACCCAAAAAAAAAAAAAAAAAAAAAAAAAGGCATGCCGGTTTCCTCACGATGTTTTCCTTCACCGTTTTTGAAGCAAGTAATTATTATACATATAATACGCACATAAATCTGAAAAGTCAGAGTTGAACTTGACGAGATATGCGAACATAAATGTAGGGAACAGCAGATTTTTCTTTTCGCGATTTCAGGTTTGGTCCCATACCTAGTGAAAGTTGTACATAATGATGAGTACAATGACCCCTTAAGAGGTTTAGGGTAAACAAAAACTGAGGTTGTATATTGTTCTAAGAAATACTGACTACCTCATTGGTCTAGTGGTCGCAAGCACTACTGCTGAGCATGAGGTCCTGGTTTCGATTCCCAGGTCGGGCAAAGTGTTATTGGGTTTTTCCATCTGGAATTTCTCTGTAGGAGCCCGGAGTCTGGATTTGTGCCCGGTTGATGGCAATAGGCTCGCCCCCTATTACATGGGACTTAAACATACATCACTGGTGAAATGTGGATTTAGTATAGATACCTACACCTCTGCCTAACTTTTTGGGAAAACAAGGCGTGATGTTTCTGTATTTCATGTTTTAAGAAAAAATATTAGAAAATGTATTAAACAGGGTTTTCTGTATAGTCTTTTCTTATCAGTCACGTGCATATATTGAATCGAGGTTAGAGGTCTCATCGGTTGAAATCATTGTATAAATAATTCATTAATTGAAACCTGATTGTGTTAGGAATGTATTGACATGATTATTCAAAAGATTTTAGGACGTAAGGCCGTTTAGAACATTTTGCATATAAAATGTTGGCAAGCAATGAGAGCTCCATATAAAGTCTTGTTTGAAAAACACTTTGTGAATCCACAATATTTTCATACAGGGTGGCAGGGACATCGACGCGAAAACTGTTACCATGGATTCAGTACATGATTCTGAACCCCATGCGTCGAAAATTTTCGTCGGTTATTAAAAACAATACAGCTGTTTCATATAAAAGTGCAATGCCTACGTGGTCAAAATGTATAGAACAGCAGATTTTTTTTAAATAACCGACGAAAAATTTCAACTTCATGTACTGAATCCATGGTAAAAGTTTTCGCGTCGATGTCCCTGCCACCCTGTATACAGGTTGTACTAGAAATAATACCATAGCGATTACGATGTTGCTTCCATGAAAGAGTTGTTCCACACCCTTAAATTTGACCACACCTTTCTGGTACACTCTGTTTAGCGCAACAAACTTTTGGCGTGTGGCCAAAATTGGAACTAACGCCGCCATATTGTTATTTTAATACATTTCACAAAAAAATTGCACAAAAATGTTAACCAACAGCGCCCCCCGCCAACGTCATTCGAGCGCCAATAAATCCTTGTAGCAGTGTTCTTTGCTATATTGACACAGTAGTGGACATGACGCAATACATAAGGCGTAGATAATGACATAAGGTCGATTTCTAATTAATAGAAATATATACATACACGTGTCAAAACAAATGTAATCTTTCTATCAATAATAACGAATCAAACGGATCGGAGCAGGTGGCGTTCTGTAATTAATGCATACCATACCATAAGGATTAATCGTGTATAGATTGCGACAAATTGTGAACTGATATCCAACTTGTTTGCGACAAAATGCACCTTGCGCTAATACTAAATAGCCTGCCTGGCTGCGAACAACTTGGAAGTAGTGGTCGCCGGCCGCTGCCACGGCACCGTTCGCTTCGCTCGCTCGGCTTGCGCGCGTTTGATCACAGTTCTAACCTAACCTAACCCATTTCGGGAATTTATGGGAAGAAGGCGTGAGTTTATGTATATATGCAAACTGTTCTAAAAACAATCAACCATTTTATTTACAGGAAAGAACAGCCCCATCAAACTGAAGCTTGGTCTCCCGATCTTCGACAAGGCCGACTGCGTAAACAAATACAGAACTCTTGGAGCAAATCTGGGAGAAAACCAGCTCTGTGCTGGAGGTGTCTTCGCTGAGGATGCATGTCGAGGAGATTCAGGTGGACCTCTGATGAGGAAGAGGCCTGAAGGCATCTGGGAGGCAGTTGGAGTAGTGTCCTTCGGTTACGGCTGCGGTAGAGACGGCTGGCCAGGAGTCTACACCTCAGTTGCTAAATACGGGGATTGGATAAGAACTACTCTTGAAACCTCAAACGTTTAATGCCATATTACTAGTCTTCAAAGGATAATCCAGGATTCTTTTAGCTTCTCACTCATATGAAGGAGTTCTGGTTATCCAGCGTTTTGCTTACATGTGATGTCCAATTTCGTTTTTAATTTTAGTTAAATACATTAATTTTTTAAGATGATCTTTGGTTTGATTTGTTCCTCTTTCGAGTTTTTGAATAGGTTTTCGGATTATACTCATTGTGATAGTGATATTGATCAGGGGCACTTTTTAGGTAATGATGTGAGTCTGCGGTACATCATTGGAAGCGGATCTGGCTTCAACAATTAGTCATTAGTCATTTATTCATGAACAATAAATTGTATCTGAAATTACATGGTATTATAAAAAAGAAATTACATAAAGTAAAAAACAATATAGGAATTACAACATATATAGGAACCAACAGCATAAAGTAAAGACACTTATTCAACAGGAAACTTTTAAGTTGATTTTTTAAAAGTGCTTGAGTAAATAGCGCTTTTTATTTCTAGAGGCAACTTATTAAATAATATAACCGATTGATATCTGGGACTGTGCTTCACAATATTCAAATTAGGATGTACAATGTCTTGTCTACGAGTGCCTTCTCTAATTTGTCGTTCTTCTGCTATCTCATATTCATGTATATATTTGGCCATGTTCCATATAAGTACAAATATATAAATTGATCTTTAAGAGCGTTTATTCTGAAAGTGGGCAACGTCGCAAATAGATGTCAAATATTTTGCTGTTTTGATTAATTTGGCAATATTACTGTATGGAAATAAGTTGAAGATGTGGCTAACTAGCGAACTGGAATATTAACCGGTTCACAGTCTAATGAACCATATGTGGTCTATTCAATTGTTTTAACTATTGTGTCTGCACATGGGACAGTGAAACTGTTAATAATGAATTGAAATTATAACACAGAATTTGATGTTGTAACCATTTTAGGTGTAAAAAAGTGTTTTTTATATCTAAAACTAAATATTCGGTGTTACGATATTAATTATTGTATTTCATAATCAATATTTTAGTTCACTAGTTAGCCATATTTCATATTTCCATACAGTAATATTGCCAAATTAATCAAAACAGGTAAATATTTGACAGTTACTTACGATGTTGCCAAATTTTAGGATAAACCCTCTTAATATTAATTTAAACCACAAATAATAATAAAAATCAACCCACCCGAAATTTACAATAAACTTTTCAATGTGACGTTAACATCAACATGTCAACGCCATCAGTGCTGCCATCAATTAAAAACTTCTCCCTTTCATTCGAAGCAAAATACAAAAAAGTTTGCTGAGGTAGAAAATAGTTTTATTCTTTTATAATAATGCTAGCAATTTGTGATGCATTTGTAATGTTTCTGTCAGTCTCTCCAATTAAGCGTACCGTACTCTCAGAGTGGGTTCACCACAATAGTTCAATGATTGGGAGTTTGAACTTGTGACCCTGATCGATACTTGCGTGAATAGATAAATGTATTATTATTTTTAAATGTTTTCCACTTATCTCGGGACCCTGGGGTTCCAGACCTTTGGAAGGCGTACTAGGGCCCGAAACCAACTCGAAGTGGCCCGTAAGACGTTTTTAATGAAATGAGGCACCAACCGATGATTATCCCTGTTCACACTATGTATGTGCAGCCAAGGACAACCCCCGGTGGGTGTAAGACTATTGCAGGATATGGTTTTTGAAGTGAAAATGTATATAGGCGCGTTGGGCATTTTTGAGATGGGACTAAACCATTGATTTCCCGACGCCATGACGATACCTCATTTCTGTAAACGCAATTCTGCTCTTTATTTATATTAAGTTACGGATCAATGTTCTATGCAAGTATTTTTACTTTAAAGGTTTTGTAAACGCGATTGTATTCTTTATTTATATTACGTTACTGATCAATGTTCTATACAAGGATTTTTACTTTAAAGGTTTCTGAAGTATTTTTTTGGTAAACGCAATTGTGCTCTTTATTTAGATAAGGTTACAGACCAATGTTCTATATCAGTATTTTTCTTCTACCAAGGTGGATGCCGGCGTTTAATAAACGGGCTGAGCGTCCAATGAGCTGGCTAATTTAAACAAATGGCTGCGATATACATACACACACACAAGTGTGGTGGTAGTATCTACCTATATTCCCTGACAAACTCTTACAAAAAGGTCTAGTATGAAGGAATTGAAACTTGTTGCTTTATCTGCTATGAGAGTACTAAACGCATTCTAATGAATTTGAACCCACTGCACGTTTTTTTGTGGTTTGACATGATGTCACGGTTTACTTAGCTACCGCATCAATTCTTATTCTTATAACAAAATGATTTCATACATCCGCCTCCACATATAGAACTTAACCGACTGACGTCAAATAAGCAAGTTAGATTACATTTGAATGTTTTAACTAACAGAGTAGGGGTCCAAAAGTCATCGAGGAGTCCCCAAACATTTTGGAACAAAGATATTCAATTAGTCGTAACGTATCATTTGCATATAGGTGTCGCTAGCTATCAAATTAAGTGGCGCGCTAACACTTTGGCTCGCATAATTAAATCATTTACCCTTTTCAAAGTTATGCGCTCCTGGTACCCGAAGGGGTTGTATGCAAATTTTTGTTGACGATGAAATCGATTTTTTTAGTTTGCTGGACGATTTTTCTGGACGTTGATGTTTTTCTGATTTTTCATTTATATTTTTAGTATTAATAAGTCACCAAAGTTGGACTGATCAGCCTTAAATTAGATTTTGCCCGCGGCTTCGCCCGCATGGTAGATGGGAAATATTCCACGAGAACGTACTATCGGGATTAAAAGTACCTTAACTGTTAATTTAAGTTATAAACTTTATGAGTGCCAAAAAATCGTCGTCAATTTGGAACATACATCCAGACAACCAGACAAAAATTTTAAAAACTATATTTTCGGCATCAGACTCGTTCCCACACCTCGCAATTACGTTTTTTTAAAATATTCAATGTACATTTTTGACTTCGTTACTGTTTTATTATGTGATGTATAGAATAGATGTAGGTACATAAACAACTTTGAGGACAAATTAATCTTTGGATGCTGTGGATGGATTTTGGACTAAAGTTTTTAATTACGTAATTCATTAGTACAGGCACCAACGATACACGTTTTCTGTAATGATAATTTTTTACTTGAAAATTTATTTTTGTAAACCCAAAATGTGCTTTTTTCGCTTATTTTTATTAAAAAATTAATTATTATTTTTTTATTCCATTCCTTATTCTAATAGATTAAATTTTATAAATACCAGCGACCTAAATTATTGATATAAAAAAACTTTGAGGTGTTAATAATTTAATTGGTTAAAATTTACATTTGACGTAGGTCACATTTAATTGACATTGATCGATCAATCACTTCATAAAAAATCACACGTGATAAGTATTAGGTATGTTGTATGAAGATATTTTTTACCCCTGATTTCATTTTGGGAGTCCCAGATAGAAGAAAAATCAATACCTACCGACCTGCATTACGCAAAATAAATATTAGAAGCATTTAACATTACAGGTATAATTGAGGAAAACTGAAATGTATGTACGTATTTAAAAGGTTGAGATCACTATCTAAGACTAGCTGTTTGTGCTCGGCGTCGGCGGAGCATTTTTTTAAATGTAGGTACTCAAAATAAACTAAATGCGAATTCATGCAAGCCTAGTACTATTTGCTAGTTATAAATTTATTTGTGTGCCCATCACATTATAATTAATACTAATTGATGAAGAGATAGATTCATAAATGACTTATGTTCGAAAATGTTCTTCAGGTTCATCATAATTTGGGTCTCGGACCATGACCTCAGAATAGCAAAATGCACTTGGAACCGAAGTTTTTCGAATACTGTGGAGATACGGTAAAAAAAGTTTTGTTGGTTAGGTGATAAATTCTATTACACTGTGGTTTTATTTCCTCAGGTTTTCTGTCTGAGTATGCTTACTTAGTAATTAATGTTGAAAAGCGAATCAAAAACAGTTATGGATTTGTCACATTTAGCATAGTTGTGATAACTTTGTATATATATTATGTCATCGTCATCTGCTTGGCGTTGTCCCAACTATGTTGGGGTCGGCTACTAGCCCAACCGGATGTAGCTGAATACTAGTATTACTCGGAGCGACTGCCTAACCGACGTCCACAACCCAGTTACTGGGTAACACGATATCCCTCGGTAAGACTGGTCGTCGGATTTTCGGGCTTCTGACTACCCGTAACAACTGTCAAAGATCTACAAATGACAGCCGGGACCAATGGCTTCACGTGTTTTTCCGCACGGCCCCTCCATGCGGTAAGTAATGGATGATAAAGGCTACAAACAATGTGGGTAAATATATTCACAGCGGATAATATATCAAAAAGAACCAACAGTCACTTTTTAGGTTTCCGTAGTAAACAAGGAATATATATATATAGTTAGGTATAGTTTCGTCATGTCCGTCTGTCTGTCTGTCTGTCTGTCTGTCTGTCGGTCTGTCTGTCCGCGGTCTAGCTCCATGACTGTTAGTACTAGAAAGTTGTAATTTGGTATGGGTATACATATTATTTATGCCGACAAAGTGGTAAAATAAAATTATGAAAAATATTTTTTTTTAGGGTAGGTACCTCCCCTTCACGTAAAGTGGGAATGTTTTTTTTATCCCTTGGTGTGGGGTATCGTTGGAAAGGTCTTTTCATTGTGAGTGTGTTAAAACCATTTTTGAATTCAGAGATCCGTTTGCGAAATATTAATCTTTAAAGTGCAAATTTTTGTTAGACTCAAGTGTCCCCCTCCCGCCAGCTAAATGGTTGGTTTTAGATATGTGAAAAAATTCACGGCAGTAGCTTATATAACGAATTTAAAAGGAAAACTATCACAGCTGAGTAGGCTTTACAAGCTAACGAGTAATAATCGACCAACTTAGATTTGCGGTTATAAAAACATGTTCTCCCATACATTCTGTATGAAAGATTTTTTTTTCAACTACAAAGTTAAGTTTGTTCTTGGGATAAATTCATCACCCTACATCGTGCGTGGTCCGACATGCACTTGGCCGGTTTATAAAGCTAATGTTCCAAATATGGTCTTAGATACTGTTGTAATCTGTGGTAAATTTCATTATCTTGATTCTTAATGTGGTAACACTGCGCCCTCTACTTCCTACTTTTTCCTACTGCCGGTCATGGCGTCGCTTGCTTTTATTTTCCAGCGTGTAAAACCATGTTAAAGACATTTGTAAGTAATAAATATACTTGCTACGACTACTGGTCTAATTATTAATGTCCACCACTCCAACATGGTAGCAGAGCGTGGTTGGGTGGTTAAATAAGTAAAATAAAGTGAGATCAAAAAAAAGGTCTCGTGAAATGTAGTTCGCGCCTCGTGTAATAAAAGTGAAGAATAAAAAACGTTATCATCACCAAAATGGCTAAACAAGCAAAGATAGAAGACATCATGATGCCCATTTTTGATGGAGTAAATTATTCAAGCTGGAAATTAAGGTTAGTAACTTTACTAGAATACAAAGAATGTAACGAGCCCGCCATTAGCGCGATGCCTGCTAATTATATAAACCAAGAGGCCGACTGGAAGAAAATGGATTTAAAAGCAAGGACTATAATAATGAGCACCATTTCCGATAAACAATTAGAATATATAAGTGAATGCACAACAGCATATGATATGATGAAAAAGTTTGACAAGATGTATCTAACACAGTCTACTGCTATGCAAATAATATGTAGAGGAAAAATTGAAGAGATTAAATTAAATAATTACAATACAGTAGAAGATTTTTTTGTTGATTTCGAGAAAACAACTAATGATTTCAAAGCGGCTGGTGGAAATATAAATGAACCCGAGAAGATGAGATACTTGCTCAGAGCATTACCTCCAAGTTACAGTTTTATTGGAGATTTTATTGATGTAATCCCAGAAGAACAAAGAACAGTAGATTATGTAAAATCTAAAATAAAAGAAAAAAATATGACTACAAGTGACCCAGACAAGAAAAGCAATATGAGTACGTTCTCAACAAAAACTAAAGCACAATGTTTTATCTGTGGAAAGACCGGCCATCTCAAGAAGGATTGTTGGCATGGTCAGAAAAACTATCAAGGAAGATATCCAACCGGTCAACGCCAGCAAGGACAACAAAGAGGTTACAACAGAGGTGGATTTCATCGAGGTCGTGGCCGAGGCAGAGGTCAAAGTCATCCCAGAGGTGAGTCGACAAGCGCTCAGCAAGACGGCTCTGCAACGGAGTCATGGACAGCTCAGGTATGCAATCCTGAAGTAAATCAGGTAACGGGGTGTAGCGAAGGGGAACATGATAATAATAGTGAAATCAATTGGTTGTTAGATAGCGGATGTACAGATCATATCATAAAGAATGATACATGTTTTTATAATTATATAGATTTAAAAATTCCCATTGATGTGAAACTGCCAGATGGTAAAATTTTAAAAGCAACTAAAGTAGGCACAGTTAAAATATATTTCAACAATTATTATAATGAAAAACACGTTGACCTAAAAAATGTATATTTTGTAGAAGGTATTAAGCAAAATCTGTTAAGTGTTTCAAAAATAACCAAAACTTGCACATTAGTAGCAAGAAATGAAAATGCAAAAATTTATAATCAATCAAGAGAATTAATAGCTGTTGCTAACAAAATAAACAATTTATATTGTATAAAAAGTTTCGTTTCAAAAATTGGTAACAACAAAATGTATGTAAATTCAATAAAATTAACTGATAAAGAGAAATGGCATAGGGCACTTGGTCATGTAAATTTTCAATATTTAAACAAGTTGATAAATAATAAATTAGTAAAAGGATTGCCAGATAAGATTGAAAGTACAGAAATGAAATGTTCAAATTGTATTGAAAGCAAAATGGCTAATGTACCTTTTGAAAATAATAGAACTAAAACTACAGAAATTTTAGAACTGATACATACTGATCTAAACGGTCCACATAGCACAACTGGCTATGGTGGAGAAAAATATTTTTTGACATTTATCGACGACTATAGTAAATGTACCAGAATTTTTTGTATTAAAAGCAAAGCAGAAACTGCAAATTGTTTTATAGAATTTGTTAATTTAGTAGAAAATAAGTTTAATAAAAGAGTAAAGAAATTACAGTGTGATAATGGCAAAGAATATTTAAATCAAGATATTTTTAATTTCATTAGACAAAAGGGAATAGAGTTATTACCATGTCCACCCTATGTCCATGAATTAAATGGAGTAGCGGAAAGATATAATAGATCTGCCATGGACATAGGCAGATGCTTAATGAGAGAAGCTAAAATTCACAGAAGGTATTGGCCCGAAGTCATAAAAACAGCAGCATATTTAAAAAATCGAACAATTGCTAATACAGTAGAAAATAAAACTCCTTACGAAATATTTTTTGGTATTAAACCAAATGTTGAGCATTTAAAGATTTATGGTAGTAGAGTTTATGTCAGGGTTCCAGAAGTTTTAAGAAAAAGTAAATGGGACGATAAAGCTCAACTAGGAGTGCTAGTAGGTTATAATGAGAATGGTTATAGAGTTTTATTAAATAATAGAATAATTAATGCTAGACATGTACAAGTAGTCGAAGAAAATACTCAATTAATTTGTTTAGAAAAACTTGATGATGAAAAGGATAGGGACTTGGAAAATAAAAAGTCAAATATAAAAAACGAAATATTTAAAACTGACATTGATGAAGACTATGTAGATGCAAATGAAACTAGGTCTAATAATACTGTAGAAGATCTTGTTAATGATGATAATTTAAGTAATAGCGATAAGCTTCTAATAGAAGAAAGGTCAAAAAGAAAGATAAATCCAGTTTCCAGATATGGTAATCCAGTATCACATTTTATTTATGTAAATTACATTGATGCACATGTACCAAATACATTTGAGGAGGCCATGAGCTCCACTGATTATAAGCAATGGCAGGTAGCGATGGACTCAGAAATAAATAGCTTAAACAAAAACAACACATGGCAAATTGTTGAACGGCCAAAAGATAAAAAGGTTATTGATGTCAAATGGGTATTTAAAAGGAAAAGTAATAATGTTTGTAAAGCTAGATTAGTTGTACGAGGATTTCAGCAAAAAGATTATCTTGAAAATGTTTATTCACCAGTAGGAAAAATGCAAACATTGAAAATTTTATTATCATACAGTTGTAAAAATAATTTATTTATAGAACAAATGGATGTTGAGACAGCATTTTTAAATGGTCATGTAAAGTCAGAAGTATTTGTAAATCAGCCAAAAGGTTATGAAACTGGAGATAATAAAGTTTACAAATTGCAAAAAGCACTCTATGGTCTCAGAGAGAGCCCTAGAGTATGGTATGATTGTTTCACCAACTTTATTGAAAAACTGAACTTTGTTAGAAGTAACTATGATTACTGTTTATATGTAAACAGAGCCAGCAAAGATCCAATATACATACTAATATTTGTTGATGATCTCCTAATTTGCAGTAAAGATAAAGATAAAGTAATAAAGGTAAAAACTAACTTAATGGAAAAATTTGCAATGAAAGACCTAGGAAAAGTTAAAAGTTACATTGGCATAGATATTGATTATAATGATGATAGGAATAAAATGACCTTAAGTCAAACTAAATATATTGAATCTTTGGCTGTAAAATATAATCTAGAAAATAGTAAGTTATATGACACTCCAATGGAAACAAACTTAAAATTAGAACAAGCTAGAGAAGTAGATGAAAGTATAAAGTATAGAAATGTAATTGGCGAATTATTGTATATTTAATATTAGTACAGGCACTAGGCCAGATATAGCGTACAGCGTTAATTACTTAAGTCGGTATCAAAGTTGCTATGATCAAACACATTACAAATATGCAATGAGAATCTTAAAATATTTGTATAAGACTAAGGATTTAAAGTTAACGTACTATGATAATGTAAGCTCTGAAACATTAGATTGTATGGTAGACTCTGACTATGCAGGAGATAATGTAGATAGAAAATCTACAACAGGTTTTGTGATTAGATTATTTGGAAACTTAATATTTTGGAAAACACATAAACAAAGTACAGTAACTAAGTGTTCAACTTTTGCAGAATATACTGCTATGTCAGAAGCAGTGACAGAAGTACTTTTCATTAGAAACTTGTTAAATGAATCATTCAATGTAAATTTTGATAAACCTATAAAATTATATGAAGATAATTCAGGTGCAATTTCGATTGCTAAGTATGGCAATTTTACTAAAAATTCAAAGCACATCGAAGTTCAGTATCATTATATAAATGAAAACTATGAAAAGGGTATAATCGATATTGTAAAAATTGATACAAAATTTAACTTGGCAGACATGTTAACCAAAAGTCTAAACAAGAACAATTTTCTGAAAAATAGGTTAGGGTTAAAATTAATCTAAAATAATTTTAATTTTCTTTTTATTTAAATAAAAATGTATAACAATATTTTTTATGTAAAAGAACAAGATTATAAATTTAAGGAGGCGTGTTGTAATCTGTGGTAAATTTCATTATCTTGATTCTTAATGTGGTAACACTGCGCCCTCTACTTCCTACTTTTTCCTACTGCCGGTCATGGCGTCGCTTGCTTTTATTTTCCAGCGTGTAAAACCATGTTAAAGACATTTGTAAGTAATAAATATACTTGCTACGACTACTGGTCTAATTATTAATGTCCACCACTCCAACAGATACATCATCGAATCCCATTCAAAAAAAGCGAGTGTATATTTTTATGCTTGAGAAGTATGCAATATGAATTTCTTCAAGACGTTCCGTTTTTCGCGAGATCTAAGCCCGGTTGTCCCGCTGGGAACACTTCAAGCGAATATGAATCATTTCTTCCTGCTACATGTGTGTGAATAAATGTATAATTTATTTTTACATACGTGGTGGACCGCGAAGATCGCTTAAAAGCGTTTATTCTGAAAGTGGGCAACGTCACAAACAGATGTTAAATATTTCGTTGTTTTGATTAATTTGGCAATATTACTGTATGGAAATAAGAAATGTGGCTAACTAGCGAACTAGAATGTTAATAATGAATTGCAATTATAACATTTGAATTTGATTTTGTAACCGTTTTAGTTGTAAAAAAGGCATTTCGAAAATTTCCAATTTACATCTAAAACGAAATATTCGGTGTTACAATATTCATTATTTATTGCATTTCATAATCCATATTTTAGTTTCCTAGTTTGCCACATTTCTTAATTTCATACAGTAATATTGCCAAATTAATCAAAACAGGTAAATATTTGACAGCTATTTACGACGTTGCCAACTTTTAGGATAAACCCTCTTAATATTATGTGTATTTAAATTTTAGTGTCAAGATTCTTTGTTTCAAACTATTCGTCAATTCATGTTGAATTGCAACTTCTGATTCTGATACCCAGAGCTGTCTTGAAATCAGTTATCTAAATAGTAGTAGCACTGACTGTAGCAGTATTATCATAAATCATTGGCTTGGCAAAAAATTCAAGTAATTTTTTACTCTGTCGTGTTTTTTTCTGGAAGTAATTTTATTTTTGGAAAAACGTTTTTATTTTTCACTTTTTAGTTATGGTACAAGCGCCACATAAATTCGTATTCATTTGTATACCTACTTGCAATAAAAATAGGTAACAGTGTCAAGTATATACTTTCAAATAAAAAATCGTTTTCCGAATCCTAACTAATAAAAAAAATGCGAAAGTGAATTTATTTGTTTGTTTGTTACGCTTTCACGCTAAAACGGCTGAATGGATTTGGATGAAATTTGGCACGTGGGTAGACCATGACCTGGGTTAGGACATGTAATACTTTTTATCCCGATGTTCATACGGGATCGAGATTTATGCGGGTTTATAAATGACAAAGTTCTGAGAACCTCCTCCTTTTATAGAAGTCGGCTAAAAATAACGAATCAAGTTTCAAATAATTTGTTATTATGATTCGACGCTATATTATGTAAATTGTATGTACATATACTCGTAGAGACGCCCCTATAGGAGGTACATAATGTAAACACATGAACAGATTTATCGATAAAAAATACCGAACAAAAACACAGAAAAGTTGCAATGATAAAAACACAAAGTTGTATGAAAATGCGTAGTAAATCAAAACTGTGAATACATTCATTTATTTCTCGGTTAGATAACAAACACTCAGAGGGGGAACTCCAATCGGAATATAAAAATTACGACAGTTTAAAAGTAGGCGTCATTTACATAAAACTACTATATTGGAAATGATATACAATGTGTAGGCCGCCCCATTTGTTCTGCTCATGAAATATAAATGTGTTTTGAATGCTGGTGTAACTATAGTGTGTTTTTCCTCATGTGTCTTATTTGGTAAACAAACACGGTGTGAAAATTCCACATCAATCATTGAAATAAAGTTAGGTAGATCATGATCTTTGTAAGAAACACATAGGTACTAGGTATTTGAGTTATATCAAAAACTGCTAAATGAAATCTAACTTCGCCATATTTGTTTACAAAATAAGACAAGTAAACGAAAACACACTTGATATAACTCGGTAACATTGTTCAAATCAACTCCGATTTTGATAGAACAAAATGTTGTAACAAACAGTATCGAATGAAATTGATGTTTTTTTGTTTGTCGATGTGCCTAGACAGCGATAGATTTAGTTGATTGATTGGTTGTTTGTTCCAATCCTAGATGAATATCGCATCGTCACACAACACTTCTAAACTTAAACTATTATTATATAGAGAGAGATTTGGTTTTTTCTATGTTCGTTTGTTTGTAATGATTACACTCAAAAATTAATGGACCGATTTTAAAAATTGTTTCACCAATAGAGTGCTATACTATTCATTTCAAAATATTTAATTTCACATAAACCTACAAGGGTACTTATAAAAAAAAGTTGTTACATTTTAATTTGAAGCTCAGGGCACTTAAGAAACGTCAGAAGCTAGGTGCACGGTTCCAATTGGTCGCTTCCTATGGAGAGCCAGCAAGAAACTCCACGGTTACTCTTTTAAAAAGGGCTTTTACAATGTTTTCAAATTACAGTGTGAATAGGTATGAGAGGACAGTGTGGCCTATTACTGAGTAACATAGGCTATAATTTTTTTTTAATTTATGCGCTTGCGAATCCGCTGGCGGAAGCTTGATTTGTATACAGGAAAAAATATATCTAGTGAGCAAACTTAAACACGTGACTTTACTCATCATTATGAACAACTTTTACTATGGGACCAATCCTGAAATAGCGAAATAAATATCAGCTGTTCCCTTTGATGAGTTATGCGAACATAAAATGTAGGGAACAGTTGATTTTTTTTTCGCGATTATTATTCATATTGATGAGTAGTCACGTGTTTAAGTTAAAAACTTACCCTGTTTGGTAAAAACTGCCTTGTGCTAATCCAGGATACATTCGATCTGTCGTCGAAATTTCATCTCAATTGTTGCATCTGCTACAACCAAAATACTTAATATATTACGTTTAGTACCTAGAGGAATTATTTTAAGCTGATAGGTAGCAACAACAATCAGAACGATGTTAGATGGCTCTTTTTAATAACAACAGCAAATAGTATTGTAATGCGACATAATCAATACCAGTATTTTAAATGAAGTGACTGCCTATCTGACCTCCATAACCCAGTAACTGGGTAATACGATACCCCTTGGTAAAACTGGATCTCAGACTTTCGGGCTTCTAACGACCCGTAAGGCCTCTGCCTCAAATCTTGCGGGCAGCGGGGCGGCGGCGGTGGCGGCGCGGGAGCGGCGCGTTCAAATGCATAGATTCATATGTAACTGTTCTCGAAAGCAGCGGCGCGGGGAGCGAGCGGTTCCATATAAAAAAATGCGCTGCCGCCCCGCTGCCCGCAAGATTCGAGGCAGAGGCCCTTTTTTAAAGACTGTCAAAGATTCACGAATGACAGCCGGGACCAACGGGTTAACGTGCTTTCCGAGGCACGGAGGAGTATCGTTATGTAAAGATGGTCACCCATCTACGGAAAGTAGAAAATGTAAGTATGAATGAAACTTTTAATATTGTCGGATTGTCATTGGTTTGATTTCATAGGCCCGGTAGTCCCGGTACCCAGAGCTAATTGTAACGGAAAGACAGCTAATCGACATCTATTAAGGTGCTGATAAACATGAGCATTCACTTGTAATGAGCATTCTAGCGAATGTTACATTACAGAAAAATTAACACGAACGTTTTAGCGAGCATTCTAGTGAACGTTCTAGCGAGAATTCTAGTGAAAGGACAGTAAATTTGCTTCAAGATTTTTGCTGAGCCGAGCCATGCGACCGTCAAGTCCGACATCGTCGTGAATAATATTTTTTTGACGAGCATTGACTAGATCATTCGCTAGAATGATCGTGAAAATGTTCGTAAAGATGTTTGGCTCTATACTTGGCTTTGTGCTTTAAAAACGGCGAATGCTCGATGTTCTGTTACAAGTGAATGCTCGAGTTTATCAGCACCTTTAAGGCGACACGCGACGCGACACAAAGGCACCGCTCGTCGCGTCGCGTGTCGCGCTGGTCTGCACAAGCCTTTATACATTATAACAGCGAACCAATTTTTACGCCTCCCCCTTAAGACCTAGGCCAAATATTTATTATTCGGATAGTTTATGACCTAAAGAGGTTCCATAAAAAATATGAATTAAAAATCTCAACTAATTTAAAAGGTATGCAACAACGCGGAATTTCGCGGGAATTCGCTCGTGTAAAACAATAAAAGATCACGGCCCATCGTCTCGTGAATGATCAGACTTTGGAAAATCGTCAGAAAAACTTTTAAGACGAAGCAGACTAGACAAAGGAATCAAATAATGTCTTCATTGGGATAATCTTAAGTACAGTACACTCTCGTGAGCGATGCGAGTAAATACAAAAAACGCAAAAAGTAACGAAATGTCTGTAGTGAACGTTTCTTGTACGAGTACATTCCTTTCTGAACCTTTGTTGCTTGTAGTCTTTTTATGATGCTTTCTAGAATTTGTTGTGTTTAGGAGATACTTTTGTAAAAGTTTGTTTTGTTTCTTCTAGGCAAGGTTTGGTTTTAAGGTTTTCTTTCTAATTTTAGAGTTCCGTACGTCCGAATGAAAAAACGGAACCCTTTTAGGATCACTCGTGTGTCTGTCTGTCGGTTACAACCAATTTGCTCTGAATTTAATGGACCGATTAAGTTGACATTTAGTACAATATTAATTTATGTGCCCCAAATACGGACGTATAACGTAAATAAATGAATTTTGAATATGAGGGTCACTTTTGGGTGGCAAATGAGAAAAAAAAGCAGTTTTGCAAACTGTACCTTGTGACGTATCAAATGAAAGGGCTTACTGTGAGGATTTTTTTTAAAAATAATTTTGAATTACTTTGTTTCATAGTTATTTAAGAAAATAGATAAAACATTGACCATTCCCTCCTTATTTCCGAAACTACAGAGCCAATTTTTTTTTTCATTGAATTGACTCATACATCCATAGTCTCACACCTTCCCACGGAGGTAGGCAGTAACTATACACCGTGAAATTTGAATCACAGTTTTGCTAGAACAAACGTTATTCAGACCATGGTCTACTACCATTCTGCAGCATCCAATAAAGTAAAATAAATTGGTTTTTGAAAAAACTCAAAAGACAAAGTTTAAAATGTCAAGATTATCTACTGCTTACTAAATTTCGTTTATGGAGGTACATTTCCTTGTAAACAATGCTGTGTCCCATGCGTGGTCTGTGTGTTGTAGGGAGTAACGATAATCTTGACATTTTAAACTTTGTTTTTTTTTGTGTTTTTTCAAAAACCAATTATGTTTTTTTATTATTGGATGCTGTAGAATGATAGTAGACCATGGTCTGAACAACGTTTGTTCTAGCAAAACTGTGATTCAAATTTCACGGTGTAGAATGCTACTTGCCACAATCCTCACATACTCCTCTTGCATCAGTATACATCTGGTCATAATACGCAGGCCGGTTGCGAGTACTACGGCTGGACCTTTCGGAACAAGAACAACAACATTAAATTAAGTTTTATTTATTTTGATATCTTTCGAGGATTCCATGTTACTCGAGCATAATCATTTCTCACCGTTGGTTTGCCAACGTGAATTTCTATGTCATCACAGACAGAATAAATCCGTACAATGACAATATCCTGATTCCAATGTATTTAACTTAGGTTATTCCTTGTATTCGGTACGGATGTTGACTCCATAATAAAGTTACACACGTGTAATTCTAATAGATTCCAACACATACTTGTGCAGGATATGGGATGCACATAAAAAATGCGAAGTAAGAAAATAAAACTTGTGTAATCAAATAAAATTTTCAATTTTGTAGTACCTACGTGTTGACGGCGCGGTGTCTGTTTTTTTATTTTTTTAACTGGGGCATCTCGCAGTTGACCTATGAGGTCATTGAAAGAAAGAAAGAAAAGAAAAAAAAAATAATACATTTATTTAGCACAGACCAAAAAAGTACACAATATGATTAACACCATATTAAAATAAAATAAAACAAAATCAATCTAGCTGCTTAACCTGGCTTTCTTGTGGCTGCCTTAAGCTTCCACACTCAAAGCCTCCAGCCAGGGGCAAAAACTATTCTAAATTAAAACTAGGCGAGCGCTCGCTAAGGGCACCCCCTGTGGGGTACGAACCTCGACTTAGGGCGTCGCTGGGGGGAGGACAGCAAGAAGGGACAGGCTGGATCAAACTTTGATTTTCATCTTGATTATTATATGGGGTATTTAAAGCTACGTGCTCAGATGCAACAACTGCTGGCACCTCGTTTTCGAGCAAGAGTCGGGGGGAGTCTCATTTACTGGGAGACGCGGTCGCGATCGCGAAGGACCTCGGCGGCAGGGTTAGGACATAGGCTACTTTTCATCCTGGATCGCAGACGGAGTCGCGGGCAACAGCTAGAAATATCATAAATGCGAAAGTAGGTAAGTAACTCGGTCTGTCTGTTACCTTTTCAAGCCTAAACCACTGAACCGCATATTATGACATTTGACAAATGAGTAGCTTGGGACTTAGAGAAGGACATATGTAGGTTACTTTTCATCTAAGATATTTCTATTTTATTTGATGCAAAAAAAAATACGCAGACGAAGTCACGGCAACAGCTAGTAATCGTAACCGCTAACTGATCTAGGAACAGAGGTTCCAAGTAAAGCCTCAGAACACGTGTTAGGTTTAATCTCAAGGCCTAGTATTACACATTTACCTATTTGTCATTCATCTCAATTATAGGAAAACTGTGATCACGTTCAAAATTCTAGAAATTTCTGATGACAAACACGACACTGCTAAGGACCAGCTACAGTTCCAGAAAGAGAACAGAAGGCAATTAACATTGATGCGACTGTAATATTATCAAATTATACTTATCTTAAAGCTCACAATATCTCAGAAGAAGAATATACTAAGAAGTAGGAAGTCGTCAAAATACACTGAGAAAATAAGGTCTTTGGCGCCTGTCATATTATTAAGAGCAATGACGGTTAAGATGATGTTATGAATGATGCAGAAAACTAGAAATAATTTCATGTCCTAATCAACAAAACAATATAAATTACGATTAAGCAACAAAACAATATAAATTACGGAAAAGTATCCCATCAATCAGAAAGTATCAAAGCGTCCTTGACAGTGGTTAACAAGTTAACAACATGCGACAAGCTTGTTTACAACACATGCGATCCCGGTACTACAACTGATAGCGATTATCATTGCCATCAGCTATGTTCAGCAACAATAGCGATTGCTATCGAGCTTAATATAAAAACTATACCGATACGTAATGACGCTTATTCGTTTTTGCTGTGCTGCATTTTCAATCGACCATGAGTTATGGTACGAGTACGGTGGTAATGAAAATTCCAATATTATTCCTGTTCAGTTCCGTGTTTTTGGGGACGAATGGCGATGTGAGTATAAAATTTTGTAGCTACAGTTATGCGTTCCTTGTACAAAATGCTTTCCTTTTTGAAACGAACTTGATTAAATACGGTCTTTATGCTCTATTTTTTACCATGGCCTTTGAGAGTAGAATCTCAAAAATAACGGTCGAATACGTGATCCAATTAGTCTACAAAAAATTATTAGTTTGTAAAGAGATATCAAACTAAGTAGGTAAGTAAGTCAACATCTGGACATCATAAGGTAGGTATGAAACAAAAAAAATAACCAATATTTCCTTTTCTATCATTCCGAAGGTATACTACGTACCAAAAATCACTGACAAAGTGTTTGGTTGTGATAACTTCAACAATGAATTCCTAAACTGTGATGGACTGGCGCTTGGCTCCACGAAAGGAGACGAAGGTGATGATGGAGCTAAACTAAGTGGGGAGATTAAAACGGGAATGGATATTCTTTCAGACTATGATGTGAGTAAAAATTTTGTGCTGTAATCGCCAGTGTCATAGCAGTGCTGGACTAAGCCAGCGCGGGACCTTTAGCGAAGGAAGCGTGAATTTATTTATTTATTTTAAATAGAATGGCCGAAGCCAACTACACTATTTAAACATAAAATTTATTTAACACAGTCATGCATTCTTCTCACAAAAATTCAAACATTCTGACAGTATCATCTGATAGATCCATGATAGATGATATTATCAAGATCAATGTTTGAGTTCAGGAGAGCGTTAATAGCGGCTAATGTTCGAGGAATAGGTGACTTGGAGTGTGCAACAGTATGGCAAGTTGGAACAGCCAGTAAGCGGTTTTCTGCCACGACAGTAATTGTCTGGGACAAATAGATTGAATTAATGTTCTGAAATCACTGACACTCGATCAGGAACAGAAATTGGTGATCGATTAATTTCTTTCTTGAATAAGAAAAGGTTTTGCCTAGTTATTACTGACTAACATTTTAAATGTGGTAGTGCCTTTGTGTTTTTAAAGCAAGTGCTATTGTTTTCAGGTTGAAATAGACATATGGAAAATGATGGACTTGGGCGACGAATACATGTACAATACGCGAATAAACTTTTGCAGTAGTCTGGAGAATACTGACGCGCCATGGAGTCCCGTCATCGAGAAATTGAACATCAGTGGCTGCCCGGTCCCTGTTGTATGTAGAATTCGTTCATTCATTTAATAAAAAAATATATTACTGACCATATTAAAGGCCCCGACTTACGAGTTGTAGGTCCTGAGTTCGAAGCCCGGCAGGCGCTTTACTTTGTGCAAATAATTTCATTATCACTGCTCTCAAAACGGTGAAGGAAAACAATGTGAGGAAACGCATGTCCGCGAGAACCAAAAATTCGAAGACATGTGACATCTACCAACCTGCACTGGGCCTGCATGGTGGATTACAGCCCACTCCCTCTCACAGAGAGGAGACCTGTGTCCCAGCTTTGGGAACATTATAGGCTGATTATGACTGACCACACTTATGTGGAAGTACCTCGGAAAGCAGGTCAAGCCTTTGGTCCCGGCTGTCATTCGTAGATCTTTGACAGTCGTTACGGGTAGTCAGAAGCGAAAAAGTCTGTGACAAGGTATTGTGTAATCCAGTAACTGGGTTGTGGAGGTCAGATAGGTAGTGTAAAATACTGGTATTCAGCTGCTTCCAGTTAGACTGGAAGACGAGACCAACATAGTTGGGAAAAGGCTAGGCAGATTGATTTGACAAACCATACTTTAGTGGAAGTTCGTGAGTGGTAATAAAGAAGGGTATGAGACCGAATGGATGATTTTGTGGCATCACGTAAAATAATATTTTGGAAAATATATTGAGCCTTCGATTTTTCATCCCGAAATAAATAAGAAAATAATTTATTACATTTCTGGTAAAAAGCTAAGCTCCAGAGAAATGTCTTTTTTCCCTGAACGAAAGTTTTTGCGAGTCAAACACATTGGTGTGAATAGATTGAATCCGTTAAATAAGTATCCCGATTCTATAACATGTAAAAAAAAAACCCTGTCCGATCCATGGGTGTTGTTAAAGTTGTTGAGAGTGATGTCTTCGAATTTTTGGTTCTCGCGGACATGCGTTTCCTCATATTTGGATTTTTTTAGAAAAACGAAAAAAAAAATTGCAATTTTTTTTTTCAATGGGGAATTTTGCCGGGTTATTATATTGGGCGTTGGCGGCCGTCGTTTAGCGGGTGTCTACAAGACATAACTGTTGAAAATTTGCAAATTTTTAATGGATTCGGGGTTATTTGAGTCCAAAAAATGTGAATTTTAAATAGCAAAAACTTGTTTATAAAAAAAAAAAAATGTTATTGCAGTAACACATGTGCCCCTTTTGGACCGAACAGGGTTTTCTTTTACATAATATTGTATAATTCACTACTTAGCTAACCTCAAAGTACTTCACCAGATCAAAGTTTTATCTGCCTGACTACAAATTCGCCTACCACATTTTGTTTTCCAGAGCACCTTCGAGGTCCAAGGTCTGACAATATCCTTAGACTCAATGAAGGATGTCATGTGCCATGACTTCATTGGGGAGTACCGCATACAACTGGCTTTCATGGACGTTGCAGAAAAAATATCATGTCATATCATTGAAATCTGTATTGTGGAAGAAAATGATGACGATGAATAAGGATGTTGTTTAATAAATGGATTTTAGTTTGAAAATATGTTTATTTTTTGTTGCTGTAAAATTATCCCTGCTTCCCTGAAGGGTTGGGCAGAGGTGTACCTGATATTACACCCACATTTCGCCAGTTATGTTAAGTCCCATGTAAGGGCTTGTACACAAAACTGCGATGCGACGTCGCATCGTAAAAATCTGCGAGCTTGCAGTACGCGTGGCCTAGACCGAGCTCGCAGATTTTTACGATGCGACGTCGCATCGCAGTTTTGTGTACAAGCCCTAAGTCCCAAGGGGCGAGCCTGTAGTCATTAATCGGAAACAAATCCAGACTCCGGGCTGCTACCGAGAAATTCCATATTGAAAAACCCAATAACACTTTGCCCTACCTGGGAATTGAACCCAGGATCTCATGCTCAGCAGAAGTGATTGCGACCACTAGACCAACGAGGCAGTCATGCATGTTTCTTTTTGTTACTGTAAAATTGTATTATATAGCATCCCTGCTTCTCTGAAGGGTTGGACAGAGGTGTACCTAATATTATACCCACATTTTGCCAGTAATGTTAAGTCCCATGTAATAGGGGGGGAGCCTATTGCCATTAATCGGAAACAAATCCAGACTCCGGTCTGCTACCGAGAAATTCCATATTGAAAAACCCAATAACACTTTGCCCTACCTGGGAATTGAACCCAGGATCTCATGTTCAGCAGAAGTGATTGCGACCACTAGACCAACGAAGCAGTCAAACTGTAAAATTGGTACTGATTTTATCAGCCGCTGGTGAGACCTTATTCCCATCCTAAAAGTAAAGTAAGGTAAATATTTTTTTGCATAGATTGCAGGTAATGATGATTTCCAAATATCAATAAGATTTTGTGATTTTAAATACTAAATATAAAATTTTAAGTATTTGATTTGCCTCAAATGATTTTTGTATCAGTGTAACCATGAAGTTTAAAAGTATCTCATTTGACAGTTACCGTAAAAGTACTGGCTTTTTAATGGAATGGAATTGGAAACATGATGTTTGGAGCGTCGCTTAGCTTCTAAGTCAGTTCCATAGAGGAAAGTAATATATATCGGGTAGTTCGGTTTGAGCCTCGAAACCTAAAGGTATCTTCAAGCAGTCTAAAGTCTATAAAATTATTATGATAAGTACCTATCTATAACATCATTAAATAATTTGTATAATGCTAAAAGTGTGCCAAGTTTGTATGTGTGCAAGATTATAAATACAGAAATATTAGTACTGAAATGGTGTATCATTACAGTACAGTTAATAAGATGTGACAGTTAAAATATGGGTGATCATTGTATAACCTACCTTATATTAAGCATGCAACATTATTATAACACGAGTGAACTAATATAAAATGAAAAGCAATTATGACATAGATAAATTGTTTTTAAGGTAGGTATTACAGATGAACAATAGTCGGCACCAGGTAAAAAGATGATGATATTATAAGGCTTGTATTGTATGAAATTAGAGGATGCAACTGCTTTGAACTAAATGAGAATAAAACACAAGTCTATTTTACTATGGTTGTATTGCTAAGACACTCATTGTAAGCTGGGCCAAATTGTTAGAAAGACACGATGAAATTTTATGAAAAAATCAAACGTGTGCGTCTCCTTCTCACTTATGATTTTAAACAATAATACGTTTTTCGCAACCGCCATCTTGGATTTATATTTTGACCTAACTATCGGCTTGAGCACCCTCGGAAAGCATGAAAACGATGCCTATGATGAAAAATTTGAATCGCAGCTGCTATCTTGGATTTACATTTTGACCTCACGATCGGCTTTAGCACCCTGGAAAAATTTTAACATTTTCGCAGCTGTATATTTTCATTTTGACCAAATTCACACTTTCTCTCTCTCTCTCTATCGAATTAGAACGTCGCAAGTATGAACGCTTTTTCACGTGACGTTTTCTGCCAGTTTACTCCTACCGCAAGCCGTGTTAAAGAACTGCGTTCCAAAATACCCCTATAACTTAACTATCGTTACAATTACCAAAAAATTGCTTACAAAATTTCTGAAGTCCTCATTTGATCTCAATTTTAGACTCTTTAATCGCATCGCATCCAAAAGGAAAACAAATTAAAAGTATCCAGACTAAGCTGGAACACAGCAAGCGATTGTGTTGTACCCAATAATTAGAAAAATAAATAAAGTAAGGGGGAGTGCAGACGAATAAATTTATAATTGCCGGGGGCAGCCAACTTCAGGCGTTATTAACTTTTTCCTGTAGGTACCCGTCGCGCCGGGAATGCCTCTCGTCCTTTGGTCAGCCTAAAAACTGTTCAACCCTCATTAATTTTATGAACTCCTGGTATTTCTGTATAAATTCATAGGCATCGCTGACATACTCGTAAACGAGGAGAGAATACATTTTTATAACAATTTTCACAGTATTACATAAAGTGATTTTTTTATTTAGTGAAGCTATTTTTTTTTCGAGTGTAATTTATAAAGAGCCAGCCCAGAATTTGGGTACGAGTTTGGCACCTTCTGTAGCGTCCATTAGCTCCTACATTATGCAGGCAACAGGACACACTGGACACGATATTAAGTGCCTCATTGTCTGTGGGACAGTACCACATTTGTTTTTTTTGTTGTTTTTTTGTTAAAATTAATAAACAGTTTTGATAAAACGCGAATTTTCCTATAATTAGTTGTTGTTACAGACCATTGATATATTTGATGAAATAGTTAATCGATTGAGGCGTGACCTTTTTAAAATACAATAGACGTGGATATATTATTTAGTAACCTGTTCCGCTTAGCTATTTCTAAAGAGCCATAAAAATCTCCTGAAAGAAATCGACACGTGTTTCACCTCTCAACGAGGCATCCTCAGGATGACGATTGACTTGTCGCGAACCCGAACACGGCGTGTTACCACACCGAACGCTGAACGCAGAGAAATTAAACAAAAACGCAGGAATAACAAGAATACTGTTTGTTCATCTCAAAAAGAGAAAACTAGCAATACAAAGAGAAACTTTAATCTTGTAAAGCTTACAAAGAACCTGTCATCTTAAAATGCAATAGCAAAAACGCACCACAAGTTTTTACTTTCCCATTTGTTGTGATATGAATAGAAAAGCAACTCTCGAACATTTTAAAGTCTGATTCAGTAGCAAGATGGCGTTATCAGTCTCAGACCAGCTTACCCATAATGCTAATCTTACAAAAAAGCATTATTCAAAACTAAAGGATTTAGCTGGAGTATTCGCTGTAAATTTTCCCTCTAACGTTCATAAACTTAGAAAAACATACGTGAAAACTGTATTATGAAGAGCTTCGTGGGTCACTAGCTGTTTGGCTGTGGGCCCTGAAAACAGCGGGGGAAAGTTAAGATTCGGCCAAACCTGAGCTACCACAGCGCGGTAGCGTAAACACGAGCAGCGTCCGCCGCGCGGTAGACGCTCCCGCTTCGGTTTCGCGTACCGCGTTGTGTTCGCTCCTGGTTTGACCGAAGATTTACAGATGTTGAATGCTACGCTCGAGTTATTTTTTATTTAATTCTTACATCAAAATTGTGAGTGAGTGCAGTTTCCTTGAAGAGCGGTGGCCGCCACATAGCGTCCGTAATTTACGGGCGAATGGCATCACTGAACCGTTATTTATGAAAGTAAGTTGGTGTAGTGGTTTCCTACATAGAGTTTTTCGACAACGTAAAGTCAAACTCCGCTGCCATCATTTTCGTGACAACCGTGACTGTGGCCGATAAATGGTGGCCACCGCTGTTTTAGGAAACCGTAGCTTTACGCTAGTCGGTTTTTAAAAATTCTATAAAAATATAGAATAACATGGTTTGATAGTTAGAAGCACACATCATCCCAAAAACTAAAAAAAAAATGCGAAAAAGGTGTTGACTAACAAAGACAAAGGAAAAGGTTACGTTCACTGCATACTTAGGTACTAGTAGCTGGGCGACCAAGCTCTGCTCGGGTGAAAATATAGAAAACGAATTTTCCCAGATATGAGAACTACCTAGTTCGATTTTTCACTCCCGTAAACCCCTTTAATGCAACTTTCATCAAAATCATTTTAGCCGTTTTCGAGAACGTGATTACAAATATTGCTCATTTAATAGTATAGGACTGTAGCAAAAGGTCTCATAGTTTTGCTAACATTGTGAGTTATCGCTGATTTTGTGGCCCAATCCTATCCATATGCAAATGTGGGCCCCGCCTCAGTCGACGTTTCAGCGATTCCAAATTGTAATATTATTCAAATAACACATTTATATGTCATACAGATTTATGTACAGACGGTATTAAGAATTTAATTAGGTATGAGTCAAACTTATGATATTTCTTATTAAATTTTTTGAATGAAAATTTCACGTATATTAACAATTTATTCGAAATAGAGTCGTGATTAGCCATGTAATTGAAGTTGACTTTAATTTTGTCTACAACGGGCTTGCTTTAACAAACTGTTTACGATATTTTCTTTGTTCAAGTAATTTGAAGAATTTTATTTGAAAAGAAACTATTTTAGAGAGTGTTTTAAATTGAAATCAGCAGGCAAACACGACTTAAATTAGTTTATCGTTGAGGCGGAGTTCAAAGGTTTTGACAATCAAGTGATCTTGTCGTCTTTAAATATACTTATAGACGTGTACGCACGGATTAACAAGGACATGGTGACCACAAACATAAAACTGTGATAGTCAAAAACTATCGTGGCGATCCAATTTCGTAGTTCTGCGTGGACGGTGTTCAGAGAAATCAATTTTCACTGACTATTTTTGGAAAATAATCACTGAATAACTTCGAATTACTTGAAAGCAAAGTAACTAAACTTAAATAAAAGCCGCAGTTGACAAGACACTGATGTTGAACACCAATTCGAAGTTAATGATTGCGGTGAGAACAATGTCGGTGACGTTTTATAAAGTCTTGACAAAAAGGAAATGCTTTAATTTGCGAACAAGGCTTAGGGATGAATTAGTTGTGACAGGCCTTTGTTTTAGAAACTTGGTAGCTGTGTTCGGTGTGATGTGATGAAATTGTGAAAACTTCACTTGATTTTCGGTGAAATTTTCGATATTTAGTCGATTTAAAAGATGGTGAAATTTTAGGGTGCTAGTTTGTGAGTTCTTTCTTTGTTTTTAGTTACTTGAAATAGTTATTTTATTTAAAGTACCTGAGCGACCGAGCTCTGCTCTGGTGAAAATAGAGAATTTCTCATTTAATAGTATAGGATGAAATAAATAAATAAAGCTTTTTTTAATTCCGTGCAAATTACAAACTAATCATTTAGAAACAGAAAATAAAAGAATATACAAAAAAATAAAATAAAAAGTAATTTGCGCGGACCCTACGGGTCGGTTGCGTGTACCTACGGGTAAAAGCCTCCTCCAAGGAATGCCAGTAATCTTTCTTGCTGGCTGTATTTTGCCAGCTTTGACCCGCCATAGCTATTGGATAGTTCATACTAATTCCATGCTGCCATGGTAGTAGGTACTTACTAATTCCATGCTGCCATGGTAGTAGGTACTTACTAATTCCATGCTGCCATGTCATTATTTTAAACTTTGGGCAACCGAGAGAAAACGAATTTTCTCAGATATGAGTCCTAGCTAGATCGACTTTTCGCCCCCGTAAACCTTTATATTGCGACTTTCATCGAAATCGTTAGTCGTTTTCGAGAACGTGATTACAAATATAAATATATACAAATATTGCTCATTTAATAGTATAAGATTAAATAAGTACTTAATGCCATACTGTCATAAAATTATGATGTTATATTTAGTTTCTTCTCAAAGGCTCATAATAGTTAAACATAATTATAAATTCAATATTACATTTCATTCAGCATTTCACCGAATTTAATTACGATTTACTTCATAAAAGAACATCAAACTAATATCTCATCTCATCATTTGATACTTTAATTCTCTGAGAAGTTTCTGAACCAGAGTACCTCGGCTTAATGCGTCCGTTGTCAAAGAATCGTGTTTGAGAACTATTTACTAAATTGAAAAAGCGTGTCCTCGGACCGCCCTCGAAATAGAGGAGTGAGGAAAATCAAAGCGGCCACTTGACGACAGTTAGATGTACTTGGATGGGGACAACTCTTGAGGACACGTGTCGAGTGTGTCGGTCCCTGACGTTGATTTCTGAAAATCGGACCGCAATTTTCCTTCAAGTGTAGGTAGGTAACAATTTTGATTGAAGATGTTGGGTTTTAATGCTGATATTTATCTTTGTGAATGTAAAAGACATATTTCAGATTAGGAAGATACATAATTATAGCTCTCTAGCTAACTATTCTCAAATGCAAGTTTTGTGACCCTAATAGTCAGTTATGTATAACTATGTAGATTCATCAACCTGCACTGGGCTCACGTATTGAATTACGGCCCACTCTCTCTCACACAGAGGAGATTTGTGTCCCAGCAGTGGGAACATTATGGCTGATAATGGTAGGTATAGTAAGCAAAATGAATAACCAAATAAAACAACCATTTTCAGGACTTGAAAAGTCACAATAAACACGATAAAAAACTGGACCCTTCAAATTCGCAAACAAATACGCACGCTCGACAGAAAATAGCGAAATAACATCCTTCACCACCCAATTCGACCACATCCAATATGACAGTAGGTAAACACCAAAAAGAACGCGTGAAGTGTTCCAAAAGAGGCATGCACATCAAAAAAACGTGATAACTAGCGTAAAGGGGGTGACAAGGACCCTCATACTCTTTCAATAATACGCCGGAGTCTGCAATAAAATTGTCAAGTCGAGATCTGCTAACGACGCAGCTTCTGAGCCCCGAATTGACATAAACACCGCATTATGACACGGATTTGGATGTTATTAAGTTACGGTTTTCTTCCAATGGACAACTTTTCGAATTGTTACAAAATGACGTTTGATGTGTGATTCAGATTTTTTTAGTAAGGAATGTAAAGAGCAATACCATTAAATTTCTGCATATGGGGTCAAAAATTTACCTTATTTGCAAATTGATAAGTCTCTAAATTAGTGTGTGAAGTGGACATAGTTACGCTTAAAAACAATAAACTAACTAATTAATGTCATTTGTACAAATGACATTAATTAGTTAGTTAATTTAAAAAAAAAAAAAAAAAAAAAAAACATTCAGTCGTACCTTTTTGGACATGGAGAATATGTCATATTCTCCATGTCCAAGAGGTACGACTGACTGTTTTTTTTTTTGTTTGTTTGGGAAATTATCAAATAACTTCTTTCGACCGGGAGGGCGTGTCAGACTCTTACTGACTAAAACCCATCCGTGTTCCTTCAGTTGCCATGTTGCCGGGGGACACGATATCCCTTTCGAACTTCTTCGCCACCCCGGCAGGCATCGGCCCTAGCGGACTCCGTCAGTTCTGCTGTCATCTCTTTGAGGCGTTCGCTGGTGCCTACGCTTATGTATGGAAGTGAATGTTGGGTGTGGCAAAAGGACCATGAAAGTAGATTAAATGCTGTCGAAATGCTTTCCTTGCGAAGCATGTGTGGTGTGACTTTAAATGATAGGCTGAGGAATGATGTGATAAGGCAAATTTGTGGTAAAAGAGTATGCTTAGAAGGTTTAGTCATGTTGAGAAGATGAATGAAAGATGACTAACAAAAGGTATTTACAAGGCAGATGTGAGTTGAAACACCGGAAGGGCACTAGGAGGACATACAGTGACCTAATTGGTGATGTTCTTCAGAAAGGTCAGGTGTGTAGTACTTGCAACCGGCGTGCGTGTAGGTATGACCAGGTGTATGAACGTAAACGAGGCAAAAGGAGTATGTAAGGATCTTAGCAGGTGGCGTTCTGTAGTTTCTAAGGAAAGCGTGAGCTTATGTATGTATGAATATTCTCAATGTTGTTCATTTACGTCTAAAAGAACATCGTCTTTGACAACAACAACAGTCTTAAAAGATTAAGCGCTTAGTTTATTTATTTTCAGCTAATATCTGCACAATATAACAAAGGTAAAGTTCGTGGAAAACTGATACTTTCGTGAAAATTCGGTGATATTAGATTTTGTTTGTTTACACAAAAAGTATTAAAAACCCACACGAAATAAAATAGAAGTAGAAGAGTAATAGAAAAAACTCGTGGCCAAGTAATAACAGCCGCACGGGTCGATGCTACGCTTGCCGGGGTTGGTCTGTGGATGGGTGACTATCTTTACATACCGAGACTCCTCCGTGCCTCGGAAAGCACGTTAAGCCGTTGGTCCCGGCTGTCATTTGTGGATCTTTGACAGTCGTTACGGGTCGTCAGAAGCCCGAAAGTCTCACAACCAGTTTTACTAAGGGGTATCGTATTACCCAGTTACTGGGTTGTGAAGGTCAGATAGGCAGTCGCTCCATGTAAAATACTGGTATTAAGCTGCATCCGGTTAGACTGAAAGCCGACCCCAGTACAGTTGGGAAAAGGCTAGGCAGATTAATTGACAAAATAAAATAGAAGTAATCAGTTCTATTTCATTAATCAAACTTTCTTCAATACATGGAAACTAATTTGAATTTGAACAATAAAATGTCCAATTTCATTTATTTACGGAACCCCATACGACATAGACATTTAGGAAAAAAGTTAATGGTGCTTAAAGCTTGGCCGCTGTCCTGTAATTACGAATTAAAAAGTTCGTCCGCCGGACCCCAGTTTTTTCTCATTTATTTGAATGTGAAGATAATATTGCACCCCAAATCTATTCCTCCTTCATCCAACATAGATTCTTATTCCTACACTTGTAAAGTTGAAAGTTGTCTGTCGACACACCTAATTACTTTTAATGTTATCTCTTCTCATACGAGACATTTGTATGTATGCATCTATTTATAAAGAGACAGAAAATTAACTTTTACGAGTACTTGGAAAATGCAGGGTTTTTCATGAAAATGTTATTGGTTTGCTTCTATTGCTTTTTCCTTTGACGAGGAGTGGAAGAGACATTTGATAAGTAATTAGATTTTAAAAGAAATGTATTTGCGATACAAGCTATGATGGTTCTTATCCTTTAACGTATCTTCAAAACTTCTTTTAGATGCTATTTTTACCTTTGATAGCAATTTAATGTAATTTTGTTTGTAAATTTTAATATAATTAAAGTTCCTATATTTTATTTTTTTTCCTCTGTATACTTGTACATAATTTATATATTTTAGTGTTAGACGTTTATTGTAAAATAAATAAGATAACTAAACACAAAAAAAAATATATTTTAATCTATTTTATTTTTGTTTGTAAATAGGTATTATGCTATTCTATTATGAGTCTATGTTACTTGAATTAAATGATTTGAATTTGAATTATAGAAGACAGCGTCTTGGTATAAATAAACGTATTTTATTAACATCTTTCTTATAAAAATCTTGTATCAAAAAGAAAATAAAAACATTTTGTATAATTTAACAATTTTCAAGCATTTTTAGGAGTGAAACTTGCTTCTCGTAAAAAATGAAAGTATTCACGCAACAATGTATCCAAAAAACCGCATAAAACATGACATCATATTATTATTACATTCGTTGTATCATTTTCATTTAGCAATAAAACAACCACATGTATATAATAAAAATGATTCACAATGCGTCTATAATAAAACTGTCGCGAAGAGAATCCGTCGCGTCGAGATTAGAGGGTGCTCCCATTATTGTTACAGTATTATTTTGTTGTTTTACGACAGGAAAATAATAAGCACCGCCGTTTATGACGGTACAATAAAATTCGTATTAGAAAGGGACGATTGTTTGTGGGGAGAAACTTGTTTTTTTTTTGTGGAGATAGTTTAATCAATTAGTGTTACTCTTGTATAATGCAATATGTTTTTATCTGTTTTTCCTGTTTTACTAAGAATATTCATCGCACAAGGGTAGTCAGAAGCAGGGATGTTACAGATGCAGTTTTTTTAACATCCGCGCATGAGTATGCGGATACGGATGAATATAATACTATTTCGTGAAAATGTGAAGATTTAGATGATAAAAATCGATTGATCGGTTGATTTTTTAATTGATTAATGCGGATGCGGAGGTTTAAATAAATGCGGATGCTTCGCAGTTGCTGATGCGGATGCGAATATCCGTAACACACTTGGTCAGAAGCCCAAAAGTTTGACAATCAGTCTTACCAAGGGGTATCGTGTTATCCAGTCCATGTTCCATGTAAAATACTGGTATTCAGACTGGAAGCCGATCCTTGCATAGTTGGGAAAAGGCTAGGTAGATTGATTAATTGCACAAAGTTGGATGAAAATGTCTGCATAACAAAAATTGAGGGTTTCGAAAAAGTTCAGATTTCCAAAAGTATGCAAAAATCAGACAGAAGAGCGAATGGAATCAAAATGCGAAATACAGCGATACAAAAAATGCAGGAATGATGCAGATCATAAATGTGTAGAATCTACACATTTAAGTTCTGCATTGAATCGAAGCTAACTTTCACTAGACGAAATATTTATTAATATCCGAAATATTTATTAATATTCTATTATAGTCTAGGAGCGTTCCTAATATTCTGGCAAGTATTCGATATTTTCAATCACTTTGGTTAACAAACAACTCGAAAATCTTTATTCAAAATTTAAATAAGTTTGCTTTATTTCTAAACAAAATAGTTTGCGATCCTAGATAGGTATATCAATATACAAAATTATCTTCGTAAAGTTGTTGAACTCGACAAACTTTTGCAACTCCTTTAGTCTTGATTGATGGTCTCCATGTTAAAAGCATTTATTTTTGCTTTTAAAATACTGTAGAAGACATTTATCGATGAGACGACATTCCTGAGAATCTTTAAATGTTTTGTAAGAACTTGCTGTTCCCGCGGCTTCGCTCACGAGACTGTGTATTCTTTTGGCATTCAAAATTTATGGTAACTTGAAGTCATAGTATGTTGATAATTTGGTAATTAATTCATTGACAGTGGTGCCCGTTAATATTAACGCAAATTTGTTAGCACGTCATCATCATCATCATCAGCCTATAAATGTTCCCACTGCTGGGACACAGGCCTCCTCTCTATGAGAGGGAGTGGGCTGTAATCCACCACGTGGGCCCAGTGCGGGTTGGTAGATGTCACATGTCTTGGGTTGGTAGAACCGAAAATTCAAAACGGTGAAGGAAAACATCATGAGGAAACCCTCACGATGTTTTTCTTTACCGTTTTGAGAGCAGTGGTGATGAAATAATTTACACAAAGTAAAGCGCTTGAACCTACGACCTACAACTCGTAAGTCGCAGCCGTTACCACTGGGCCACCACTGCTCTGTTAGCACGTATTTAGTTTTAATAACAATATAAACAAAAGAAAAAAGATAATTGCACTATCTCTTTCGGGTTCAGAATGATTAAAAAAATAATAATGAAAAATAAAATGAAAATATTAATTGCTTAGTATTAATTGTTTTTATTAAGTAATAATTATATTAATTGCTCTTACTTTTTGTATGCACGTGTTTCTGTGACAAATAAACCTATTTTTTTTTTCTTTCTTTCAAATAATTGAAACTGTGAATTTAAGAAAACCACAGTTATAATAAGTCTATAAGATCAATTAGAATTGACCTCAAACGTCATGAAGAGCAGTGGTGGCCCAGTGGTAACGGCTGCGACTTACGAGTTGTAGGTCGTAGGTTCGAACCTAGACAGGCGCTTTACTTTGTGTAAATTATTTCATCACCACTGCTCTCAAAACGGTGAAGGAAAACATCGTGAGGAAACCGGCATGTCCTAGAACCGAAAACTCGAAGACATGTGACATCTACTAACCCGCACTGGGCCCGCGTGGTGGATTACGGCCCACTCCCTCTCACAGAGAGGAGGCCTGTGTCCCAGCAGTGGGAACATTTATAGGCTGTTGATGATTGATGATGTCATAATTTTATGAAATATTCAATAAAAAGGGCAATTTGAACTTAGAGAGTTGTATTGTTGATTTTAATGATTTTAATTCTATAAATACATATTTGTTACGGTCGCGAATCATATTTTGATCAATATACAATCTGATACTGACATGCAAATTGCAAAAACGTAAGAAAATTTGAATTTCGTTGGCTACCCTGACGCATTTGCTTTTAATATTTATTTTAGAAACAGAATCGATGGAAGGATTATACTGATTTTTAAAGTGCTTAATATTTAAGTGCGACTAAGAGCGATCTCGACGGTGCATCTAGACAAGCCCTGCTTACCTAAGTGCTTTGTTTGCTTCACGATAAACTTTAAAACTTAGGGAATACTTGATGGAGTTTTAATAATTGCATAAGTACCTATAGCTAGTGCTAATGCACAATGCAAGCAATTTTGGAGACGCTCGCCTTTGGCTTCGTTCAGACAGAAGGCATTTTTAGGGTTCCGTAGTAAACAAGGAACCCTTACAGTTTCATCATGTCCGTCTGTCTGTCTGTCCGCGGTCTAGCTCCAAGACTGTTAGTACTAGAAAGTTGTAATTTGGCATGGGTTTACATATTAATCATGCCGACAAAGTGGTAAAATAAAATTATGAAAAATATATATTTTTAGGGTACCTCCCCTACACGTAAAGTGGGGATGTTTTTTTTTTCTATCCCTTGTTGTGGGGTATCGTTGGAAAGGTCTTTCAAAAAAATTGTAAGTGTGTTAAAACTTTTTTTAAATTCAGACATTCATTTGCGAAATATTAAGCTTTAAAGTGCAAATTTTTGTTAGAGTCAAATGTTCCCCCCCCCTGCCAGCTAAATGGTTGGTTTTAGATATGTGAAAAAATTCAGGGCAGTAGCTTATATAACGAATTTAAAAGGAAAACTATCACAGCTGAGTAGGCTTTACAAGTTAACGAGTAAAATCAACCAACTTAGATTAGCGGTTGTAAAAACATGTTCTCCCATATAATCTGTATGAAAGATTTTTTTTTTCAACTACAAAGTTAAGTTTGTTCTTGGGATAAGTTCATCCCAACTACGAAACCCTACATTGTGCGTGGTCCGACATGCACTTGGCCGGTTTTTTTTACTATTGTGGCATAATTAACAAGCAGGTTTTTGTGTTAGTAAGCTGTAAGTTTCCCGGATAGAATAAAATAAAATAAATGAAACAAATAAATAATTGCGTACCACACTTACAATGGCAAATGGCTTTCAGTTTGACAGTTCAACAACATTGATTGCGTTATTTACGTTGTTGAGCAGACGAATTTTTCAAACTTATGAAGCAGTGGGTTAGGAATTTTCTTCAAAATCCTTCGAATTGTGATTATATGATAGTGTACTACCTACTCGCAACTCCGTAAAGTTCGGTACCGCAAACCCCAAAAAAAAGCAGTGATTGCTTAATGGTGTGACCGTCAGACTACCAAGTCTTAGGTTTCGAGTTCGACATTACGGATTCATGTGCGCACTGTATAATTGTCATTTGCTTCAAAAACAGTGAAGGAAAACATTGTGAGGAAACCGGCATGCCTGAGAGATATTTCTTGACGGCATGTGAAGTCAAGTCAGAGGCCCATGGGCGGCTTTAAAACTCTAACACCAGGTTAGAAACTAACCATACGAAAAAATAAAAAAACACCCCAATTGGTGCTGAACTTTACCGAGTCGAAAAAAAAGTAATGTTGTTTTGCCACATCTCATAAATACCGAAGTAGCCTTTTACGACGGCTTCACATTACATTCTGATACCCACTGACCACAAAAAGACTTCATAAAACACGAAATGACAAAAAGTCTTTATCAGAATTTCCAGTTCAGTCGTAATTGTAGCGAAAACAAAGGGGCCATGGCTATTGGGAGATCAATGGTGGCCGTTGGCTCGGCCGATGTATTTACGGCCTACTGCACTGTAAATCTGGCGATATCTCGCAACGCCTAGGGCGTTTATATACCATGTGTATTGGCTATGCCTACAATGTGGATGAACTCTGGTTGGATTATCAAATTTTTATGAGCAATATCAATAGGTACCTTTTCGATTTACAGACTGTGATCTAAGTTTTAAAGTTTTTAAGGTAGGCTATGGAAGCATTTAAACTACATTCAGATAATAAATACTACCTAACTAAAACCGTAAATTAATATTTATATAGGTTGTAGTCCAGTTGAGCAGTGGTAGCCCAGTGGTAACGGCCCCGACTTATAAGCTGTAGTTCGTGGGTTCGAACCCAAGCGGGCGATTTACTTTGTTGTGTAAATAATTTCATCACCACTGCTCTCAAAACATCGTGAGGAAACCGGCATGTCCTAGAACCAAAAATTCGAAGACATGTGACATCTACCAACCCGCACTGGGTCCGCGTGGTAGATTACAGCCCACTCCCTCTCGAAGAGAGGAGGCCTGTCCCAGCAGTGGGAATATTACAGGCTGATTATGTATTCCACGGCATGATTAACTACCAGGTGTTTTGGATCATTTGACCTCTGTGCATTTGCAGTAGCAGAAATTGCATTTACACAATAGTTTTTTTTACCTGAACTGAACAAAAACATACTTTTCTGTGTGTTTTTGTGTTAAGTTTCTTAGTTAACCGTTTTAAAACCTCACAAACAAAATACAGCACTAAAAGTTTACGTAACAAACTAAATAGCAAAATCAGAAGCAATACAACACCGAAATATGATCTCATTATGTAACAAGAGTACGTTTTAAACCATCGTCTCGTTGAAGTCTAGACAAAACAAGTTGTAAGGTTTGCTGCCAATTGCGCCGCAGAGACTCAAGCACTCCTCTATTTAAATATTTCCTCGCAATTAATTTAATTTAGTTAACAAAAGGGAACGGCGGCGAGTGTTCTTATTCACAATTAGTGAGACATAGCTGCAATTGCTGCAACCAGTGCCTTGCTGAGCTAAGTATTTGGAAGAGAGTTGCAAATGTTGCAATTCATTTCGTGTTGTTTCTTTTGTTTTTTGAGTTAATTGATCTTTGGTATCTTGATTTGTTAGGGGAAACTCAGAGGGATGAAAAGTGGGGTAAAGTATGCATGAAACATTTGACTTGCTCGAAATATTGAGTCGGTTATTCTGACATAATTTAAATCTGATCTACGTGTGTAAGACTTCTTGTAAGTTATTATCTTATTTGTAAGTTCAAATGACGGTGACTCCAAGAGGGCTTCTTCTACAGTCGCCGCGTTAAGAACTGAGTCGTCGGGCCATAAATTATTGTTATTAGGCTGTCTCGTTCGCACTTATGGAGCTTATGGAGCAGGTAGCAAACTATCGATAAGACGCAAGGGTTGCACATTCTTATTGCTACTGATATTTATGGCCCGACGACTCAGTTCATAACGCGAGTACTAAACATGTTATTCCAAACAGATAAAGAAGTTTTTTCCGGTACAAAATGGAAGCATTTGCTAACTAACAATAAATTGCTATAAACCGCCCACTTGCCATATTACACTGTAACAGAATTTACTCCACAATTGCATATCTGCAATTAACTAATATCACTAATTCAGTTCCTACGCCTACAGTGGATTCATTCCTACAGTCAGTTCCTACATACACTTTGAAGTTAGAAGTTCTCATAGGCCAATTATAAGTCCAATATGAAGTTAGCATAGGATCGAATCGTTTGCGTCCAGTTCAGTATTTAATACACTGACGAGCAATTAGTTGTATAGTTGTCTTTTATTCCAAGCACAAAATAAAATAAAATAAACATATTTTATTTTGTTACCTACCTATTTAATAGACAAATCACTGAACCTGACTTGATTTCCGTACATTTTTTTTCGTGTGACCACTGAAATTCAATGCTGTGCTGTGGGTCCCCCATAGCACAGCATCATGCTGAGTGGAAGCCTTCTTGTCAGGCATGTCGTGCAGTTGCCGACTAATTTCTGTTCTATGCTCGTGATTTATATGTACTTTTTGTTGTTTTCTGATTACTCTTGTCTTTTATGTATATAAACCTATTTTTCTTTCTTTCTTTCTTTATCGTATGCTCCACCGTGTCCACCGAACTTAAACATACCTAACTAGCCAAATGTGGGAGTACTATAGGTGCACCTCTGCCTAACCTTTTGGGGTACACAGGCGTGATGTTTTTGTAATTGTCATAAAATTAAGCTAAAGTTACCTACAAGTTGTTTTTAGTGTTACCTTAACTGACAGACCTTGCGGAAATCAATGATGAAATACAAAAGACGTGGATATATTAAAGTAACCTGTTCCGCTTAGCTATTTCTAAAGAGCCATAAAAAAGCCTGAAAGACTCTGCGTTCAGCGCTCGGTGTGGCAACACGCCGTGTTCGGGTTCGCGACAAGTCAATCGTCATCCTGAGAATACTTTGTTGAGAGGTGACACAAGTGTCGATTTCTTTCAGGGTTTTTTATGGCTCTTTAGAAATAGCTAAGCGGAACAGGTTTCTAAATATATTTACGTCTATTTTATTTCAGAGTCATTGTACTTAAGAGGTGAAAGTTCATTCGAGAAAGCCAATAACTTATTATGTACCTTTTATAATTGCTCTGTAAACAATTTATTGGAAATCTATCAATCATATTGATAGACTTTTAAATGTGCTAAGAGATAGATTCGACTAAATTGATACGCTGAATTGAACGTTAACATGTTAAATCACTTCTAGAGACAAAATTTTCAATGAATACAAAATTACAATCTATTATTGAATAATTAAATTAAATACCTATCTACCCACTTACAATCTTGAACATTATTTTGAAACAACAAAAACCACTACAAACTATAAATATTGAAGTAGACACTCATTTTAAAGCGATACTACGAAAAAGACAACTAAAAGTGACCGCACGAAAAATTCGAGAGGTAATTGAACTTTCTTTTAAAAATGTAACAAAGAAATCCATATGATTAGGCATCGCTGTCTGCTTATCAAATTGCACCTGGACAAAATTCAGTCGTCACCTGAAGCCAACTTTTACAACCCATACTGGACGCGAATACAAATTGTTTGACTTGAAAGCTACAATCGTAAAATGCTAACATGGTACAGTCAGTTTCAAAAATACGTAGGTATATCGGGTGTAATAATAACCTTAACGGGGCCGAGAGTCATTTGTTTTTCCTATTATTATGATGTTTTTTTTGTACTGGACCATACCTGGGAACCAACTATCTGGTTACGAAGATATTGAATGTCAAAGTCCCAACTATTTTCGACGGTTTGTAAAAGTTATAAACAAGACATCACAGACACACAAATTAAAAGTCCGGTGCCACACGTCGTGTTGGGCTTAAATCGAACAGATGTGTGAAATCATTTGTCAAATGAGGATGATGACTAGTTTAGAAATTATGAGGGAACGGATGAACATACATACATACATACCGGTCAAAATCGTACATCAAACTAAGTTACTTATTGCAAAAATACTTAATTGTTTAGTTTAGTTTATTTATTTCAAAAAAAAAAAAAAAACAATTACACATACTTTAGGCTAGTACTTGGGAGTATATAACATGGGAGCATCTGTAACCGAACTAGGACGAGTCCTGTATCTATATACAGCGCCAAAACCCCTCAAAACAAATAATAATACTTATATTAGCCCAAAAGACATGCGAAAAGATGCATCAATGAATGATCTTAAAACAAACATGAAAACTGAAAAAAACTGAAAGATACAAAATGAGTTTGTGTGTCTTAGTCTTAGTCTCTTTGTGTATATGCGCGTGATTTTGTGTTAGTGTAGAGTAATGAAAGGTGTTGGGGTGTTGGGTAGTGTAAAAAACCCCAGGGTGTAAAAAAAACCATTACGAAGGCATCATCTACGCATTCCATACATCAAACTAAGTTACTTTTTGCAAAAGTAATTGCTGGGAAACGATTTTAATTTTTACCCGACTACGGCGGAGAGTTATGCCGGGTAAAAATTAAAATCGTTTCAAATGAGTCAATGAAAAATCAAAAAGTATTCAAATGACTTTCAACAATTTGTGTTCCATAACACTGTATTACTGAGTGACTACAATTAAGTACTCAATGTATAATATGTTATGAACAAAGATTGTACAAAATTAAATGATTTCTTCACGATGACATCTTTTTCAGGCAGTCTGTACCTGGCCATTTTGTTTACCGTAAATAAATATTGCTTTATTTAAGTTTGTGTTTGTGTTTTATGACGTGAAAGGTAAAACAATGTCGTTGGCTCAGAGACAAATGTTGAGAATTTATCGGGATTTCGCTACCATTGTTGTAAAGGTAATGTAGTGATGAAACAGATTGCTTGAAGATTTATATTGGGATTTTGCTAAGCTAAGCTTTTAAGATAGTTAATTGATTCAGGCGTGACCTTGTGGAAATCCATTATAAAATACAATAGACGTGGATATATTTAGTAACCTATTCCGCTTAGCTATTTCTAAAGAGTCATAAAAATCCTGAAAGAATGTGTTTCACCTCTTAACGAGGCATCCTCAGGATGACGATTGACTTGTCGCGAACCCAAAAACGGCGTGTTGCCACACCGAGCGCTGAACGCAGAGATTCTCTGCGTTTTTTATGGGTCTTTAGAAATAGCTAAGCGGAATAGGTTACTAAATATATCCACGTCTATTGTATTTTCTAAGCTTTTAAGTTAAGGCGACGATAACCGACTTTTAATTATTTTATACTGAAGATCACGTCTAAACGATTAGTGATAATGATTTGGATAAAATATATGTTAAATTAGAGTATTTTTTTAATAACTAAATATTTGAATATTTCAGATTATGTTTATTTTACATAGTGAAATTAATTTGTAAAGTTATGTCTAACGCGGATTAAAAACTGAGATTCACGCAAAATATTTCAAGCGTATTTTTCTGAAGCCTTGAAACCATTTTAAAGATAATTTAATTATTGATCTTTTAGTATACGTGTTTTATTAAAATACCTTTTGTTTTATGTATAACAAATTAATAATGCGTCTCATTTGGGACAGCGCTCCTTGATGGGCGAGTTTTATTATTAGTCGGGGATGTTCGCCGATGCTTGTGTCGACTGTTTTTACACGACGATGCGAAAGCGGTACACATCTCTGGGGCGCAGGCTCCGGATCACTTCCAACACAATCCTGAGCGTATTTGCGAACAGGTTTGATTGTCAGTATATTAACCATTGTTATATGATTAATGTAATGACAAACAAACAAACGACTCAGAGGCAGGCGTATTAATCATTTTAATTTAATTTTATAATTTTAATTTTGCTAATATTATTTAGTTAATTATTTATATTTATTGTGAATGAAATTTTAATTTTATTTCAAATGCACCTACAATTTAATGTGATCTTAAATGGATTGAAATAAACGTTTTTTGAATTTGAATTACTGGCTGGACATACGATGCGTTGCGTGAGCTCAGTACAGAACACGCAAGCTAACCACTCAAGGTCACTGGCATTTATCTGCGTCTTAACTATTATTGTTTGCTGTTTTAAGTTGGTAAACAAATCAAAATTGTCCATCTTATAGGCAGTGATTTTACCTGTTTTCCGGCAACTCTAATGGGTTTAACAAAGTTGAAATGTTTCAACAGGTTTTTATGATTTCACAGCATGCAACAGGAAAAGAGCAAAGCTGTTTTGAGGCAGCAGTCGATGTGATTGTAGTACTAACCTGACCACACCCTTTTCCAGGGAGCTCTATTTACCCAATGACATGAAAAAAAAACCGGCCAGGTTCGTATTGGACCACGCACGCGGACTACTTATATTTTATTTTTAAAAGTATTTCACTTATCTATTTTTATTTTATTTTATTTAATGTTTATTTCTGTATCTATCTATCTGTGACATCACTGTGGGCCCTATCAGAATACCAGCGCTGCGACATTTATTTTTTAAATGTCGCAGCATATGCTGAGATAGGAGCCTTTTGGCCTCGTACAGGACTTTCTGCTTTTGGTTTTTTACCTTGTTTTTTATTTTTTATTAATGTTTTAAGGTGAAGGTGTTTAGTTTAATTTTTTATTCCTTGTGCGAGTCTCAATAAATACTTTTTCTTTCTTCTTTCTTTCACAAAGAAGGGTTCCGTAGTTGGGATGAATTTATTCCATAAAAAACTTAACTTTGTAGTTGAAAAACATCAGACATCGATATATAATACGTCAAGGTCAATTCTCCAACTTCAAATGTAATTTTGTACTTAATCGTAAAAATATTTTTTTCATGTGATAAAAATGCAATTTAATAAATCTTTTTCCATTACTTGTGCTGTGAGACCTTGCTTCCTGCTAAATTCCATGATTATAGGTCAACGGAAAGTACCCTTGTAGGTTTTGATTTATTTGCGAGTATCAAAATATGTCGCATAAATGGCCGTATTTTTTATTTCGTTGACTTAGAAGCTTGAATTTTTCAGAGCTCCAAGGGCCCGTAGACCTAAATATTTGATATTTATTTCACCTTGATAATTCCACGCGTTCCTGAGAAAAAGCGTATTGACAGACTGACAGACGAACAGACGAAAAACGAAGTGATGCTATAAGGGTTCCGTATTTTCCTTTTAAGTTACGGAACCCTAAAAAAACAATGGTGTTTTCAATTTTGCAGCCTGATATAGATAGTGTCTTACAAATGAATTACTTTTTGAATATAAATGACTACTAAATTATATTAAAGAAGAGCTAATTAATCTTAAACTAAAAACAGTCAACAGTAAATGTTACAAAACTTATGCTAAAGTTTACTTTAATAATTTATTAATACTGAGAAAAAACTTCGGGTTCTTTGAAATTGTATAGACTAGCATAAAAGAGAGGAAATAAACTAGAAGTTAGTAAAAACTTTTTAAATTACTTCAAAAGAAAAGATTTATACATTCTAACTTTAGCTGCAAGGAACGTAAACTACTGTTTTTTATATAAACAAGAGAGAAAAATATTGTAAGGGAGCACTTTATTAATGTGTAGGAGTGTCCAAAACAAAGCCTTTGAAGTTAAAAGAAGAATGGAGCTTTTTATACATTTTTTTTTCTTAATTTACACATAGAGTTTACCATATTCTGGAGTCATTATTATTGTTTATGCTTATTTATTTCCGCCTCATTCTATTATGTACTATCTTCAGAAACAAAACACAAAAATCAATCACTACACAAAATTAAACTAATTAAGTTTATTGAATAAATAAGAAAACGATTTAATATGTGTGATGGAAAGAACATTTCTCAAACATGCTTGGAAATTCGAGCATTATTTTGACAACCTTCTTTGAGACAAATCGAAAATGCTATACTGGCCGGTAATATCTGTCGTGTAATTTAAAAATGGAACGAACTTTTTATTTCGACACAAGGCAACTAAGGAGGTAACTTATCAAAGATTTTATTTGAATTGCGATTTAGCTTGCAAATAGAGCTATTTAAATTAAAAAAGAAACAAATGATCATATTGGCGCGTGAAAAATTATCGTTGTTCGTCATTTGGTTTTTATTCAACTTTAATTTTAAGTTAACTTTTGTAACATCCTCCTTTTTCCTAGAATCAATTCTTTACTTACTTACATTCGGTTTCTGAGGTTTCGAAGTTTATCTATTCGATAGTTCTTTTGGTTTTTGGTAATTTTTTGAGAGTTTCTCGAGGATCTCAGAAACCAGGCATTTAATCAAAGTTCTTAATGAGAAGAAAAATTAAGTCAAAAACAAAAACAAAGTAAAAAAAAAATATAAATAAATGATTTCACTTCACTTTTGAACGTCAAAATGTACAAAAAAAAAATTAATTGATTCTAGTCGCCCCTTTCAAACGGCAGTTTTCGAATGGAGAAGAATGGGTAAGTAACTCCACCGTTACTCTCTTAAAATGTTGTACATTATTTTGTATAATTTTATGTGAAGACGATGCGATGCACCTAGAGTAAAATTACTATACGACAATAGGTAAAAATAATTAAAAATAAAACCTACAGTTACTATTTATACGGGGATATTCACGCCACCCGTCGCGTAACACATAGATATAACGTTATACGCAACGTTGATACATTATACGCCAAGCATTCGCCACAACGCTGACACTTGATTAATTATCCCGACTCGTCTCTCAGTTCAAATAAACGGCTATTTTATATGTTCGTTTGTTGTATGTAACCAAGCCTGATTCTCAATTAGTATGATACAATCTGGGGTTGATAGAAACTATAACATAGTTTTAGTTATAAATAAAAGTGGTGGAAATATAACCTCATAAATCTCTTGCCCTTATTGCAATTAATTAAGGGTCGGTAATGGATAAGTATCTTCTTCTTGTATACATTTTGTTGGTCGTCATCTCAGTTTCCATATATTCTTTCTAAACATATAATCTTTCATTCAATCACACAATCTAGACTAATCTAGAGTTTAGACAAAATCAAACTGGTTGTTAATTTAATTGTACAATTTATTATTTTTATGACATTGATCGGGGGGCACGGCCGTGCCCCCGCCAAGTCGAGCAAAAAAACCACAAAGGCATAGCCGTACCTTCTTTTTTTGAAGCCATTCAGGACATTTTCAACTCCCTGTAAGTTTATTGTGGATAAAGCTAGAAGCCTGAATGTTCAGTAACCAAGTCATTATATTTATTAAAGAAATAAAGATGACAAATAGATAGGTAGGTACTGAATAAATTAACAGACTTGGTTTTACATTAGATCTCACATCTATTTGCGGTAGAAGAACTACGTTGCGAGACTTGCATTTTTTTACATGTGATGTTTTTGATGGCATTTTATATTCCGTGATTACTTTAAATCACACACAATTTTTTTGAAATATATATAACACACTTATGTATCGTATACTTTTACAATATTTGCAAATATGTGAGCACCATATATCTATCACATAATTAATTTATCTGTCATTGCTTCATTTTAATCCTTTTTACTTATTGTGGTATAGTAATTTTATCCTAGGTGCGGTCTTCACGTATGTATACAAAATATTGTCAAACATTTGAAAAAAGTAACGGTGCAGTTTCTTGCCCATTATTCTCCATACGAAAACTACTTTTTTGAAAGGGCGACTAGAATAATTTTTTTTTTGTACATTTTGACGTTCAAAAGTGAAATAAATAATTTGACATTGACACACAATCAATCTAACGTTTTCTTGAAACTTTTCTGGTGACATAACAAGATAGAAATTCATTCATAGACCGGGTAATATCATCGGACAAAAAACCAGTTCAATAAGATATTCAAACTTTTTCACGTTCCTACCTGGGAATTAATCAAACTTCACAGAGGTGGACCTTTCATCCCTCCAGCAGTTCAAAGGTTTCTGATTGGCGCCCCGCGTGTGTGAACCTAATCCGGTTCCGCGACCCGGCGGAAAAAATCACTCACTACTATTACTCTTTTGAAAGCGTTCCGGTGTATTTTCGTTGAGCTGTAAACTTTCGCAATACCGTGAACGGCTCAAGTTTAAACTCTCGCGGAAAGAGGGGATTCAACGATCATCTGGCTCCGTCTAATAAAAGGCCCCGACGTTTCTGAAATATGTTGTCACTGCATAAACTTTATGACTTTAGTTTCGTCTAGCGATGCGAGAACTTTCTCTGTCCGTGATGAAGCCGTTTTTGAGCACTTCTTTTGTCACACGTCAGCGATAGTCAAATAATATATGGTGGGGTAAAAGTAATGTTGAAAATGAAAATAATTGGGCCCTGTTTTCGGAAAGATTATTTTTATACGTATAAAATTTATGACATTAAGTCACAAAAATTATATCGCCACCTCCTGAGTTGATGCACAGTTGTGGTCGTTTTAAAGTATGTTGAATTTGGTGATTTCTTATTCAGTGTTGGCTTTCAAGACTTGCAAGGTATGTGGTTTATGTTGGTAAACGCGAGATTTCAAAAAGCCCCTAAGGAAGAAGTCTGGCGCCGTCAGATCTGGCGATCTGGCTAGCCAATTCAAACCGTCAAAACAAGAGATTAAACGGCCCAGAAATTGGTGTTAATAAATCGCCGTCATTGCCTGAGTTGTGTGTATCGATCGCTCCATTGCGTTGTCAACATATTTTCTATTTGTCTATGATATAAGTGTCAAATCACATTGACATTATGACGCCCTGTATAACATAATAGATGTGAGAGAATAAACAATAAATCTTCTTCTTTTCGTTTGGTTAGTGACTAACCTGGTGTCAGAGTTTTAAAGCCACCCATGGGTCTTTGACTTGGCTTCAAATGCCGTCGAGAAATATCTCTCAGGCATGCCGGTTTCCTCACGATGTTTTCCTTCACCATTTTTGAAGCAAGTGATAATTACACAATACACACATGAATCCGAAAAGTCAGAGGTTCGAACTCGAGACCTATGACTTGGCAGTCTGACGGTTACACCACTAGGCTATCACTACTGACTACTGCATTGTCAACTATCTACTCTTTCTCTATCTACGACATAAGTGTCAAATCATAGTGACATTATGACGCCAATTGCAAAAATTATGGCAAATTTACATTATGACATTACTTTTGCCCTACCTTGTTTATCATAATAGATGTGAGAGAATAAACAAGCAATGAACTAGCGCAAAATAATATGAAATAAAAATATACAAAGTCAAGCGACTGCCACATTAAGCGCGCAATTATATGAATTTATTTCCAGTTGGATGATGTTACGCAAATTTTATCGAAACCAATTTCGATAGTGCACAGTAATGTGACTTAAGCGAGATAAAATACGAACAAAAGCTATAATTTCTCGATTCTTGAATGGAATTTCCATAATTCGGCTTATATTTGCCGAGCCGTTTGTCAATGGCAGCCGAGTACGCCCCCGCACACGAACCGATATATTATTTCAAGTTATTTAATGTCGAGCCTTTTCAATTTATTTACATATTTGTGATTTAGCGCGTAGCTATAGCGGTGCATGCAAATTTATAATATTTATGTAACGGCTAAAATCAGCTCTATAGTTTTCATATAGCGAAGCATTCAAATAAATATTATGATATGTGAATCATTCACGCTATACCGATTTACGAACCCAATAAAATGAATAATGACCTTTTTTTATTCAGTGGGCAATTTAAAAAAAAAAAAACCTCGAAGAATACATTCTTTACGCTCTGCTAATTTATATCTAGTGCTATTCACAGAGTTTTTGGTTATATATGTCGGCAATCTGTTAAGGGGATGTAGGACAGGTCATTTGCAACTAAATTACCCCTGATGACCCCTATGCCAATGTCTACCATTTTCGAGTAATTTGACGAGACGTATAACCGTACATCAGGGTTATTGGTTCCTTTTTATATTTTTATTCATCTATTTTAAAATATAATATGTCAAATTACTCGAAAATGGGTGACATTGACATAGGGGTCATCAGGGGTAATTTGGTTGCAAATTACTACTTCTCCTACATCCCCTTAACGGGTTGTCGAACCAATAACCCTGTATACCGGAACGGTCTGCGCAGCGAAAACCGATGCGTTTTCAGCACTATCAAAATCTTAAATTTTGACTGTTAACATTTTCCGTGAATTCTCATTAACATCGACTACATCCAGAACATAAAATGTGACTCTTAAATCAACCCTAATAGAGTTATAAACGGAAAAGCCAACCCCATTCGTATCGTATACAATATTCAGAATACGTAATTTACCATTTCCAATTTCGCATCAATGCCCATGATTTAAGTATTTCCCGTATCATTTGTTTCTTCCTGGCTTTCAATATAGCATTTTTTATTTTGTTAAATTGCTTTCCTTTGTACAGCCCCCTTCATATAAGCATGTGCGTGGATGCTTCCAACACAGATTTGTTCTTAAGCATCCACGTTTATTTGTTTTTAGCTCACGGCGAAATTGATCATTTTTTGTTGTTTATTGCGCATCTATGAGAGTGATGTGTTTTTGAATAAGTTTGGATATATCTGTCTTGGATTGTTTGATTTTCTCTCGATATATATCTTGTGATGGATAAGTTTATTTGCTTTTAGTTTCGGGATTTTGATTGAGATTTGTTTTTGTATTTTATTCAAAATGTCAAAGGGCATTAGTATTTTTTGTAGCTAGTTATTTACTTTTGCAATCTTTTTCATTCCAAGGCTTTTGTGGAGCAAGCGTTTTAAGTGGTTTATTTAAGTTGATCGATTATTATTCGTTAACTAGTAGAGCCAATTTAGCTGTGATAGATTCCTTTTAACTTCGTTATAGATACTACGCCTGTGATTTTTTTCACATATCCAGAAAAATCCATTTAGTTGGCATGATATACTGGATTCTAACAAAAATGAGTACTTTTATAGCTTAATATTTCGCAACGAATACATGAATCCAAAAATGGTTTTCACACACTCAAAATATTTTTGAAAGACCTTTTCAATGACACCCAACACCAAGGGAGAGACAGGAAAACATCCCCCACTTTACGTGTAGGAGAAGTACCCTTAAAAAAATTGGTTACTTTCAGCTTTCTGTACTAGAAAGCGTGTCTGAGCTAAGCTGCGGACAGACGGACGGACGAACAGACAAATGGACATGGTGAAACTATAACGATTCCATGTTGACTACGGAACCCTAAAAAGCTCCTATAATTGAGCTAGCCTTATATTTAATCAAGCTGAACCACAAAATAAAACACAAAATATCGTTATCTAACTCAATAAATCCTACAAAAAATCTCTTAACACAAATTCATTTTTGATTGCTTACTCACATGAAAGCCATGTCATATCCGGGGTGCTTTTTAACAAGCAGAAAACACTCGCGTCAGCATCCATGCAAAACATCATTCATTACTCGCTGACAATAAATAGATTATGTGACGTCAAAAAGTGCACAACACGAGGTTTTCTCTTGCCCTCGTTTTTCGTAATACAATAATCAAAAGAATATGAGGGGATCAGGAATCAAACGTGTACATATGGAGCGATAAAGAAGTGAGATTTGAAGATCGGGATTGTAGGGTTGTACTTTTTGTTAATTCATTTTTTATTTTTTAAGATATTGACAGGAAGTGTCTTTCTTTTAAACTAAAAGGTAGTTCGAAGTTTTGGTAATTTGTGGCTACTGTTTAAGATTTGTAGTGAAGGCGAAAAGAAGATACTTAATTTAGAGCTAAAGTTAATTTTAAATAAAATTTGTACCGAAGGACCAATTAAAATAATGTGGTGGTACATAAAAGTGGTGTATTCTGTATCATGTGCACGTCTAATTAGTATAAAATATCATTATCATTATTATATAATCATTATAATTACAATGTTATTATGTGTAGCTTGCAATTTTATTTAATTATGCACTTAATTCGATATGATAATTACCCAGATAGTAAAAACCTGTTAGAAAAAACCGTTTTAACAAAATAATACACTCAATACCCTACCTGTTCTCGTTGTTTAAGTACCAGGGCCGCAGAGACTGAAACAGCTGTCACGCATGAGATAATCCACCAAGAAGCGGAAAGCGCGCCCTCAGCGAATTGCGACCTCGCCATGTGATCCCCCGGCGCCTACCAGGCACACATGATAATGCGAAAAGTAATTTTTATATTAAACCTTTGCCAAAACATAAAAGAGAGATTTCCACGAGCATCTTACTCCAGCCCCAACGAATGCGCCGCATAAATTAGTTTTCCCGGAGATTGTTTGTTCAGTCGATGCTTTTTATTATTTTTACGTTAACATTTATGAGTTTTTCATCGTCGGAGTCGTTGCTTAAACATTTTGTGTTGCTATTACATTTTAATAGTGGAAAAACTAACAACCACAAAATGTAAGGGAGTTCTTTCACCCAGGAATTGTTTAATTACAACGTTCGGTTAGTATGTTATTTTTGTGTTGCTTGTTATATGCAAATTGAATAAAAAAGACGACGAGAGAGTTTTGTTCATATGCCGTTGAAACTTCCCGGTATCTGGCCAGTAATTAATTAAAAGCTTAGGTGGTGCCATTATGGGCTTTATGCTAATAGGCGGCGGCTAATATGGAAGCCTTCAAAGGGTCTGGTACACGGGCGAAACATTAAATTTCAGCGAAGCGTGTGGCACAAAGCAACGTCGGCCGGCCGCGTTGCGTTATGCACGTAGATTAGATTAGCAACCGCGTTTTGTTTTGGAAAATTTAAACAACCTCCTTTACATGTCTGATATCCTGGTATCTGGAATTTATAGTTGGAAATGTAATGTACTTAGTTCACAACTGAATTAGCAATTAGTAGAATTAATGTTTAGGTAACATGATAGTTTATGAGAAGTTTTTACATAAATGATGATTCAGAGTGTCTAAAAGATTGAGCTCAAGTTAATTTAGTTAAGAACTTTGAATTAGTGAGTAATTGAAGTTAAAAACATAGTTTCTCTCTAATTAAGCGCGCTTCATATTTTCTAAATCTCCCAATTAGTATTAAAGTGAGCGTTTTGTAATGAAGTGTCATATCTCCAGCGTAATTGCTCACTGCGTGCATATACACAATATGCAAGCGGGAGGCGGCGGAGGGCGAGAGGGGGGGGCGGGGGCCAGGGCGGGCGGCAGAGCGGGTACCAGTTAAATTGAGCACCGCTACGCCCAGACTCTCATTTCCTCCATCCACCATTGTGTGCCACTCACAATACAAAACATTTTTTTACGAATTTCGACAAAAAGTGCTTTGAATTTTTTCCAATCTTCGTCTCTATTCAGCTCGTAAAAACTTATTGTCTCGCCGCGAAAGAGAGTGGGCGTGTCCTTCGGGAACGTTACCCTGAATCGCATTAAAGTACGATAATAAAATTTTACACATTTCTTAAAAGTATAATTTAGTGTTGCCACATTAAACTCAAAGTTTCTTAATTTTATTGCTGCGATAATTAGGAGGATGATAACTCTTTAAGAACAAACATAATTCATTTAGAACTTCACGGAGATTTGCGTTTGAAATTGCCGTATTATACAAATTAATTGTCCTAAAGAGGGCTTAATGGGCGTTATACGTCTAGAGATTTATAAAATCTGTCAGTAAAAACAAGAATATAACATTTATCTCCATAAATGCTGCTTAGAGAGGATAATTCTAAAGTAGGTATAAAAGTTTATAAATAAACGTGTTTTACAAGTACTTACCCATTCAATATTATTGAAAACTTCGGAAAAATTGAATTCTACAGAAAATTTGTGATGGAAAATGGATTTTCGTAACAAAACGAAGCCTTAATACTTGTAGAATATAAAAATAAAACGTGGTTTCTATATTCATATCGAAGTAAATCGAAAATTGTAGCCTTTTACAAGTTTTAGGGTTCACACGTCACTAGAAACAAAACACATTACATTTTTGAGATGGGAAAAAACAATTGAAACGCGATTGTGCTCTTTATTTATATTTCGTTACGGATCAATGTTCTATGCAAGTATTTTTACTTTAAACTTTTTGGAAGTTTTCGCGATTGTGCTCTTTATTTAGATAAGGTTACCAATGTTCTATACAAGTATTTTTCTTCCACCAAGGCGATCTTGTTCAAGTTTTCACTTCTGTTGGCACTCCCGGAGTGCCACTGTTTTTTTTTTATATTTGTGTCTAACAAAGCATCGAAATTCAATATGCATTTCCTATTATTGGTAAAAGTTATGTAAATGAGAGACAGATATTTAAATGGCAATAATTAAAGGACAATTTTAACATAGGTACCTACTAAATGCTCAAAGGACCAAATCTATACAGGGTGGATTTTTGAGATGGGGCAGTAAGGGCCCACCCAACGCATATTCGTTCGAAATTTGAAATTAAAACATTTTTTTGTTTATTTTGGGCCAGTCTATCTATCTACCGTAAAAAGTAGGTTGGAGTCTCATTTCCTATAAAATGTTAGGGAAAAGTTTTAGCGATTTCTGACTTTTCAAGTACTCAAACTTCAGTTGGTCTTTTAGACTTTTTGATCCTTATAAGACACAGAATCGATTGGCATAAAAAAAAAAGATGTTATGAAAACTGCCCTTTTCCTTGCTGACTGTATTATTTTCTCAAAATCTGTGAATGCAGATTTTAAAATTCGAGTAACACTGAAAGTGCTTTTTAACGGATCATAAGTCATTTATTTCATAACAAAATACATTGTGTTGAAAATATTACAATGATCAATTACCAATTTACCAATCTTTAAAATACTTTTTTTTCAGGTAGGGCATCTCGTAGTTGACCTCTGAGATCATGACTACTTAACCGGGCTTTTCTATGGGTGCCTTAAGCTACTACACATAAAACCTCCAGCCAGGGGTTATTCAACTATGCTAATTAAAACTAGGTGGACGCTCGCTAAGGGCACCCCCTATGGGGTACGAACCTCGGCTTAGAGCGTCAACCGGAGGGAGGACATCAAGGATGGGACGGGCTGGATCAAAGTTTTGATCATGATTATTAGTCGGGGAATTTAAAGCTACGTGCTCAGCGGCAACAACTGCTGGCACCTCGTTATCGAGCAAGGGTCGGGGGGGAGTATCATTTACTTGGGGACGCGGTCGCGATCGCAAAGGATCTCGGCGGCGAGGTCGGAATGGCGGCTGTTTTTGTACACTGTGCTGGTTTCCCTACTGCTCCCCTGCTCTCCTGGAGGAGGGTAATGGGGTCGTCAGGGTCGGTAAGGATTCACATAGAGGGTTGCGATGTTTGGCGGCAGTATCGAAGTAACGCTTGGAAGAGCGTTTGAGAAATTAGTGCATGGTGGGGATTTTTAAGTCGAGATGGAGGATCTCATTCCTAACAAACCATGGGGCTCCCGAGGCCTTCCGAAGGCAACGGTTCTGTAATGTCTGCATCTTATGGATGTGACTGGGTCTTGCTTGTGTAAAAACAGCACCCGCATAGGTCATGATTTTTAAAATACTCATCACGAGGTATTCTAACCTACCTATAAAATAAAATTACACTTTTTACGCTTTCTAACAAACGAACTTAGTGTGACTTACAGTGTAAGGCGGAGCTCATAACTTACGAATTTATAGTGATTGCAGTGGCGGCCAACAAAAATGGCGCACTTCTGATATATGACGCCACCAACGAGATTAATTGGGGACCGATGGATCCAAAACTATAAATTATGTCTATTCTCTTTTCGATTTTAGTATTCTTCTTGAAATGCATTTATTTTTTAAGGTAAGCTCCTTTTATGGACAATGGCTATTGCCCATATCGGCCTAAAAGAAAAAAATGTTAGCATTCTTCTAAATACCTACAACATAATGTTTTGCTTTAGCCGGTGCATTTTCCCCACATATAGATATATGCAATGTGGTCTTTGGAGCAGGGATGTTGCGGACATTCTTCCGCATTTATGTAGACCTCCACATACGCATTAATCAATGTGGAGCTCATGCGGATGCAGATGAGAGTTAAAAAAGGGTGAATAAAAGTAAAATCATAATAAAAAAATGGAAATTAAGTGAACAAAAATGAGAATTTTACACCCTGTTCCTCATGCCTCTATACAATCAATTTGTAAGCAGCACTACAAATTGACATCCGGGTACGTTTTCTGATCCATTTGTTTACATTTTCACTGTATAATTTTTTAATGTTTACATTTTCACTAGATAATTTTTGAACAGACTATAGGCTGTAGACTACAGGCTAATACATCCAAAACACTACATTTGGCCATCCTTTGTCGCGTCGTGTAATAAACTTGAGTTCTCATACGGTATTGTCTTCTGTGTTCGTGAATAGTTGTTTGTCCCGACGTTAAACGAGTTACGCCCCAGGAGATTGTGCACGATGGAAATAGGGAGATACAGGGGAAAAGCAGAAGTATCAACATAAAAACATAACATTGCGCATGTTCTCCCTGTAGGGTTAGGCAAAGTTCAAAATAATTTTCTCGTGGAATAACGATTGCAACTTGACATAAGCCCTATGCAGTGTGGGACTGTGTGAGTTCTCGTAAAATGCGCGCACGCAAAATGCACGACCCTTCCCGTCGAAGTGACTCATGGAGACTAAAACTCCATGAGCCCGCCTATCCAACGATGTAGGCTCCCCCCCGCCCGCACGCTTTCTACCCCCGCAAAAAAGATGATGCAATATAATAATAATATAATAATCATTTTATTTCGAAATAATCCATAATTTGTTAGTAAACATTAACCTTAATAACTATGTTAGTAAAAGTGCAGGTTGGACAAATAATGGACGAGCGGGCAATCAAATTTCCCCGCAATGACATTCAGGAGACTGTTGGAACTGCCCCGGACCCGCTGCAGCAGCGACGCGGCTCGCTTACGTCTGATTGCTGCGAATCCATCAGTGTGCGCATCAGCAAACATTCCCGACGCACTGCAGAAGCGTGGCAGCCCCAACAGCATCCTGAATGCATTGTTGTATTGGACTCGAAGAACATTGATGGCTTTCTGCGTACAACTTGTCCAGAGGCTGCACGTGTAAAATGTCTGACAATATGCTTTAAAAAGCGTCAATTTGACGTCACACGTGCAACGAGCAAACCTACGGACAAGCATGTTGCATCGAACCGCCAATGCTCTTCGTTCCCTTTCTACATCGAGATCATCTTTGATGCCCGTTAATATGCACGTTCTATTGCGCCACCCGGTAAATCAAAAAATTTGATACATATTAGTGCTCGTGACTGTACCTGTAGTACACACACACATTATGTTTAACACATACATAACATAACATCACGCCTTGTTTCCCCGAAGGGTTGGGCAGAGGTGTCCCTGTAGCAGGTACACCCACATTTCGCCAGTTATGTTTAAGTCCCATGTAATAGGGGGCGAGCCTATTGCCAGCAACCAGATACAAATCCAGACTCCGGGCTGCTACTGAGAAAGTCCTGATGGAAAAACCCAATGATACTTTACCCGACCTGGGAATCGGATCCAGGACCTCATGCTCCCTGCCGGGGGTTCGAAGAAAACCGATAGGGACATCGCGGCCCCCGGCAACAGGGCAACCGAAGGAACACGGGTGGGTTTTAGTCAGTAAGAGTCTGACACGCCCTCCCGCTCCACCCAGAGCGGGAGAAGTTATTTGATAAATTCCCACAAAAAAAAAAAAAAAAAAACAAAAGGACCTCATGCTCAGCTTTAGCACTTGCAACCACTAGACCAACGAGTATAGGAACGTTTTTAATTACGGGAATTATTGGCATTTTTAACCGAGTTCTAAAAAGGAGGAGGTGATAATATGTTCGTAGCGCGTTTTTTTTATTTTTTTTAAATGATGTCCACCGATTTCTCCGTCAATTATGTATCGATTTTAAAAATTATTTTTTGTTGGAAAGGGTATACTCTCAAAATGGTCCCATATAAATTTTATTAACTTTGCTTGAATAATTTTTGAGTTGGGTTCAATAATACTTTTTTTTTTCACATAGTAAATGGATGATATGGTAAGTTACTGTCACTGTTGTTTACATAGCGGTAGTGGTATTCGAATTTGTGTGGGGTAGTTACCACAACTAAAAAGTGAAAGATTAAAACTTTTTACAAAAAAAATCAACCGACTTCCAAAAAAACACTGACAAAAAACGAAAATTCAGAACCAAAGACACCAACTTCCGCAATTAAAGTTATTTTTCGCTTTGTAGTATTTTTTTTGGAAGTCGAAAAGTTTTTTTAAGCCGATCTGAACTTCTCCATCTAACCTGTCATATCTACGCAAATCGTTCGCGAGTTTTGTATAACTTTTGATAGAAAGAAGACGTACGCCTGAGCAAAAGCATGTGCAGGTGTGCGGTTCGAATAAATCAGACCCGTCTATAAGGTTATCGACACTTCTAGAAGAATTTTATATCCAAAGGCTCTTTGAAATGTGAAAATAAAACAATTCTTTGAAGGATTTCTTGAGAAACGTACGTCATATCGTGTTTAAGACTTATTGCACTGCGATGTGCAACTACGTGGGTTTCTTGAGGCGGAAAACGTATGTGAACGTGTATGAAATAGTTTGCAGTACCTACCCTAGGTATTTTTCGAAGATCAATATGAAAATATTTACCTGTTTTGATTAATTTGGCAATATTACTGTATGGAAATATGAAATATGGCTAACTAGTGAACTAAAATATTGATTATGAAATGCAATAATTAATTCGTAACACCGACTATTTAGTCATTTTCTTTTTTACATCTAAAACTAAATAGTTTTAGTTGTAAAAAAGTATTTGGAAACTTTCCAAATGCCTTTTTTACACCTAAAATGGTTACAACATCAAATTTAGTGTCGTAATTGCAGTTCATTATTAATATTCTAGTTCACCATATTTCATGTTTCCATACAGTAATATTGACAAATTAATCAAACCAGCGATATAATTGACATCCATTTGCGACGTTGCCCACTTTCGGAATGCACGCGCTTAAATGTTTAAGCGCGTGCATTCCGAAAGTGGGCAACGAACGTCGAAAAACTCATCCAAGGATTTATAACGATGTAGGTATGTACCTACATCGTTATAAATCCTTGGATGAGTTTTTCCATCACTATTTCACCATAATATTATTATATAGCTTTTTTTTATCCACAACGCTTTTTCTACAAAATAAATAGGTACATATTATTGACGTAATCATTTATATGTGGTAATTTACCTTGATATCATTGTTTACGTTTTTCAAGATAATATTTACATAATTTAAAAATTTACAGACTTAAAATAATAATAAATGTACACGTTTATAAAAAAGGAGGGGGAAATAGGCATCAGAAAATTCGTCCGCATTGCTGTCAACAGGAAAAGTGCTTAAAAGGCTGGCAGCATTGCCACCTTGTATGGAAATGCTGATTCTTTGGCCAAAAAATTGTTTACCTGTGTGTGTGTGTGTTTTAATAAATTTGTTTTGTTTGAAAAGTTATGAAATTAAAATAATGATCTAACACCATAAAGATTTAAGCTCCAAAAATAAGATTATACATCACTTCAAGAGTCAAACTCAAACTCAAAGCATTTATTTCAATTAAACCATTTACAAGCACTTTTGAATTGTCAAGGAATCGGTCAGTCAGAAATAGGTATGAAGCTAGTTGCCCATTCCAAAGCGTAGTAGGTACTGTGAGCACCACGCTTGGCTGCAGCACTCAGGATCGTTATAAATTAAAAGACTGGGTTTTAAACCGTAATTATATTTAAATCAATAATGCAATAATAAATAGACACGCACGAGCGGCTACCGGGGGCAGACTTATTTATTTTTTATCGACAAGTGAAAACTATCACAAATCCTAATTCAAACCTATCTTGACAGATTATTCGGAAGCCATAGCATTCATGCCAGCCTGTGCAACATGAGGTTATATCTCATAGTAAAACCTCACAGTACCTATGGAGAAGAACGGACAAGAAACTCCACGGACACTCTTTTAAATAAAAAATTGTTACAAAATATTGGTTACATCATTCATGTTGAAATTATACATGTGAGAACAATGTAGAAAGACGTGCACTTTAGAAGCGTCCGTAATAAAAATATAATATCAATTCAAAAATTTAAATAAATTAAAATAAACCGTGGCAGCTAAGAGATGACCAGTCCCTACTGATGGCGCCCGTTCACGAACATGACGCATGGATCAGCACCATTTAGCTCAACCATTTTGAAGGGAACTTAATGATCCAACACACACGCCACCATCAGCGAGACATTTGAGTGAGCATGACATACTCTCAGCCGCCAGGGCACATTCAAGACAATGAAAGACGTACCCAGTAAATGGTAGCTTTATGGAATGTACAAAATGGTCACAGTGCTCACACATGTGATATGCAATTATACAATACAAAGAGATTGAATTTATACAAAGGAAAGATAGTTTTACAATCTTCAGCAGCTGCAATAATACTTTCGAATGCTAATCAATTAGTTTATGCGCCCTTGTGGAGCTGGACCAGCGCTGAGCCAAGCATTTTTATCAGCGATGTAATCCCCCAACTTATAATATGCTTGGCAGCATAGTGTGCGTTTTATACATGATTTAAATTTCGTTTCGTTCAGTTGGAGTATGTGGTTGGAAATTTTTCACATGAGTAGACCATGACCTGGGTTAGGACATAGAATACTTTCATACCGATATTCCCATGAAACCGAGACTTATGAGGGTGAAACCACGGGGCGCAATTGTTAAGCTATAAATTTACAAATATCTACATAAAATATTTACACCATACGTCAAAACCGCAAAATTTCGTTATAAAGTAACACTTTACTGCTTAATTCTCAGTGAAATTTAATAAACGCGAGTGCATTTAAAGTTTTGGTCACGTCGTGTTGCCATTTGACCATTCAAATATTATACGTGTCGTAAAACTATGGTTTATTACCTTTCCAAGACGAAAACTCATATTTTATAGGTGATATCGTAGAATTGGTAAAATAAGTTTTGGCACACACTATGCGGCATGCAACTGCTACAGATCGGCGATTAGACACAACGACAGGCTTTGGGTTTAAAGCTCCGCACACTTGATGCCAAGTTGCGGAGTTGCAACGACAGGCAAGACGATCTCGCTACTTGTCGCATGTGACAGGGCAGCGTCACTCTTGCTGTGAGCGCTGAGTGAGGTGCTCGTGTGCAAGTGCAACTAGAAGAACAATACGACCGTTTCCCTGGAATACTCAAAGAAAATGATCGCTTCTTGCACGATGTGGACGTCTGTCGTAACAGCTAGTCGCAGATGCTAACGCAACTCTGCGTCTTGAGAGCGGTTAGAGCGGTTACGCACTACGTCCGATCCGAATCCGAATTCAAGATCCGCGTTCAATTCAAATTGGTAATGTTTTAAATTCAGACGGACAAAGTTGGGATCTAGTGCGCAACCCCTCATACAAATAGTAATATGGCGGTGGGAGGAGCTCGTAGTTAAGTACTAATAGCTACACGGGTTGATCCATCAGGTTAAGCTACGCTTGTCAGGTTTGGTCCGTTTATAGATGACCATTTCTACATACCGAGACTCTTCCGTGCCTCGGAAAGCACGTTAAGCTGTTGGTCTCGGCTGTTATTCGCGGATCTTTGACAGTCGTTTGAAGTCTGACAACCAGTCTTACCAAGGGGTATCGTATTACCTAGTTACTGGGTTGTGGAGGTCAGATAGGCAGTCGCTCCATGTAAAATACTGCTATTCAGCTGCATCCGGTAAGACTGGAAGCCGACCCCAATATGGTTGGGAAAAGGCTAGGCAGATTGATTGCTACTTCGGACCGACATTTCTCGGATTCGGATCGGACGTAGTGTGTAACTGCTCTGACACTTGGTGCAGCGGCTAGACGCAGCGACAAAACGCGCAGTTTGCGCTGGGACTAAGAGTAGAGGAAACTGGTAAAACGGAATTGGTAAAATAACGTCTTTACGATTTCTTCGTAAATATGTGAGACTTGATACTTATTGAAGGAATAAAGTTTCAAGTGGTTTATTGGGCTTCGTTTTAAAGTTTTGCAGTGTAGGTTTACATTGTAATGGATAGTGAGTCGTTGAGAAGTATGTAAGGCGTCTATATTTTCTATTAACTTGTTGGTACCAAAATAGAGTAAGATAAAGGTTAAAAAAACACTTAGGCCCGTATTACAGAATACTCAAGCATTACTTAAAACTAGATTCAAGCCATTTAATAGGTTGAAACTAGTTTTAAGTAATGCTTGAGTATTGAGTGACTTTCTGTAATACGGGCCTTAGTTATTACTTATCCGGCCATTATTTTGAAAGAAAAACTGTTGAGACCTCCGCTCTCAACATCGCCGCGCGCTGGCGTCAGTGAACGAGGGGTGCGGGGCAGCGGCGAGTCAGCTGGCCTCACAGCCAAGCGCGGGCCCCCGCGCCTCGGCAGTCAGCTGTTGCACGGTTTCAAGCACGGCTGCGCCTACGCGTCTTACTAACGCTCATATTTAACTCTTATTATTTTCCTGTTCCGTTTTGTACCTTTCTTATTTGCATAAAACTACTTATTATACAGTCCACTCAATCATCTTTGATTTCTCTCTACCACGACCTATCGTCGCGATCAAAAACCTTTAATTTAAATAAACCGGCCATGTGCGAGTCGGCCTCGCACACGAAGGGTTCCTTACCACCGTACAATAATTAGCAAAAAAAGCCGAAAGAAACACGTCTCTTGTATGATCCCTTTAATTTTTAATTTTATTTTATTTTTTGTTCTAGCGACAATAGAAATACACAATTTATTATATAATAATATTACGGTTCATGAGATACAGCCCGCTGACAAACAGACAGACAGCGGAGGCCTAGCCTTCCCAACTATCGGTTGGCTTCCAGTCTAACCGGATGCAGTTTAATACCAGTAACGGAGCTGTTTTGTAAAACAGCTAGCGGGCATGTAAAACAGCGGATTTGACAATCTATCAGCGTTATATTTTGGTATGATCTTACCTAAGGAATTTACAGAATCGTACGTATCTATTTTACTAGTCCATAATATTATGTAGTGAACTCTATGGTGCCACCTGTGGTCAACAAATGAGTGGCTGGCCCAATGTCCAGAATATAACGGCACATTAAATATGTATTTTACAGTGACTGTTGTACAGTCTGGAATATAAATACCTATGCATACATTCTTTTACCTATTGTGGTGTAGTAATTTTAAGCTAGGTGCATCGTCTTCACATATAATTATTTAACTTATGTAGGTACTAACACAAAATATTATAAAACATTATAAAAGAGTAACGGTGGAGTTTCTTGCCTATTCTTCTCCATACGAAAACTACCTTTTGGAAGGGGCGACTAGAATCAATTCTATTATTTTGTAAATTTTGACGTTCAAAAATGCCATACAAGAGCTTATTTGAAATAAATGATTTAACTTTGACTTTGACTTACAATTAGCAAATTTCAAAAGCGATTTTCTTTTAAAGTACCTATTGAACTTGGTAATTTCGAAATCACAATATATATATTTTTTATAAAACTGTCCTTACGGAGAAACCGCGGTGGCAGCCTGCGAAATACAAATTTTCTTACGTTTTTGGCAATTTGCAGGTCTGTGTCAGGTAAGCATTAATACATCTCTCTAAGTTAGATTTATTCCATAAGAACTATTCCGTAAGAGATTCATATGGAAAAAATCTAACTTAGGAAGAAAGAACATACATACACATACACGTACGTATTTTTCTGTTCCTTTCTTCTTGTCTGTTTATATGTGTGTGCATAAATGGTTAAATAAATAAATAAATAAAGAAAGAAAAATATTTTACTTGGGACACGCACAGGAAATACAAACAGTAATAAAAAATAGAATAAAAAATAAGAAAGTAGCATTTCAAACTAACAACAAAAATAATAACGACCTGTGCGAGGCCAAAAAGGCATCTTTATCTCAGCATAATGCCGCGATATTAAAAAAAATAGGGCCCGCTGTGATGCCACGGACACACCTACCTAGACAGATATATTAATGATACTAATGATTATAATTCTGTAAATATTTGTTTTGGTGGCGAATCATATTTTGATCATGATACAACCTGACATTGAATACCTCTCGGCTACCTCTGCGGATCCACCTTAATCCTAATTGCAATCGTTATATCTCGAGAAAATCGATTTAATTTTTTTTCAAGGTAAGTTGTTATAACAGCCAGGTACACAGGATGCATCGAGACAGATTGGCCAGAGTCGTCACGCAGTGGGTGCCAGAAGACGGGCGTCGTCGCCGAAGGAGGAAACGCTGGCATGACGACATATAAAGAAAGAAAAGAAAGAAAGAAAATAAAGAAAAGAAAGAAAGAAAAGAAAGAAAAGAAAGAAAAGAAAGAAAAGAAAGAAAAGAAAGAAAAGAAAGAAAAGAAAGAAAAGAAAGAAAAGAAAGAAAAGAAAGAAAAGAAAGAAAAGAAAGAAAAGAAAGAAAATACATTTATTTAGCACAGACCAAAAAGCACACAAATCACATAGATGAGTTTTCGGCAGATTGGTCGGAGAAGGCAACGCACAAAGAATGAAACTTATGGGGAAGGCCTTTGTCTGTAATTGGGACAATAAAGTTAAAAATAGGTATAAAGGTTTTCAATTTGAAAGACCAAGCGGAAATAGCACAATATGAGCTTGAAAAAAAAAGCAGTGGCACTCCGGGAATGCCGATAGAAGTGAAAACTTGAAAAAAAAGTTGGCACCGTGGTAATCAACGCGTTGATGTCTTTTACTCCACGGTGTTGGTAACAGGCCGCGAAATCAATGGTTTAGTCCCATCGCAAAAATGCCCAACGCGCCTGAAGAAGTTTTCACTTCAAAAAATTTTTAACTTACAAGTGAAACTAAATAAACTAATAAATAATTATTTTCATGCGTAGGCTTCGTTTTGATTACTTTAATAAAGTTCTATCTAAGTCAGAAAGGCTTGTGCAGACTGGCGCGACTTTTCGAGCGACGCGATTCTGCGATATATATCTGTAGAACAATTTCTTTGAAAACACGCCTGACACTGGAGTGACCTATCACGCCGCGATGCAGAAAAAAATCTCTTGAGTCGCGTCGCTGGCGCGATTTTTTATTACGGCGATATCAACGCGACGCTATACAAAATGTTCCTTTGGTGTCGCGCTATGCTTTGTGCTGCGTGTCACGCCCGCGATATCGCAGCGCGCTAATGTGAAAGGTGTTGCGTGGCGATAATATCGCAGAATCGCCACGCGATACGTCGCGCGACAACTAGCGCCAGTCTGCATGAATCTTTAAGTTATACTCGAAAATAAATGAATAAACTAATGAAAGTCGCGAACTTATTAGGTAGGCATAATACACATAAATGTAATAACATAAATCATGTATTTATTCTAGTTTTTTTATCTCATTCATGCCTAAAAGGTTTTGAAAAGAAGTCTGTAAAATTCTGAAAGACGAAGAAAATATTGCGCCGAAGCAAAAAAAAAAACAGTCAATTTACTTGCAAAAATCAAAATTAACTTTATAAAAGTTAGAATCTGCTGAAACTTTCACGTCATTTTTATTCACGAAATTATTGAAGTCTATAAAAACACTGTTTTTGTACAACAGTCATAAAGTTTCTCTGTTAAAATCCGTGCCTCAATTAGCACTTTATAAAGTTGACGGAAAATTTAGAAAAAAAAGTCAAACTGTAAATTAAAGGTTGGTTATCTCTGGCGTTAGAGCAATTTAGTTAATTGCTTAGGCGATTGGTGGCAATTTCAACTCTTTACGACATCGCCCACCATGATAACGGTACTAATTGTCGAATAAAAAAGGATTACAGCTAATCCTTGTTTAATAAAAATGTTAATCATGAGATTTCCCGTCGCAGTATGCTAATGTTATAGTATCCACCCCGTTCGTGATTGGCCGTAATATGGTAATATAGGATATCGCGTCTATTTATATAATTGGAAGTTCGTATATTCAAGGTTCTTTATTTAGCTTTTTAAGGTGTAAAGAAAGAAAGAAAGAAAGAAAGAAATTACATTTATTTAGTACATACCAAAAATCACACAATAATTATAATTAACAGCAGATTTTTTAATTTTTTTATTGGTTGTCTGTAAAGTCAGTTTACGGACGATAATTTTACGTGATAACGTCACAAGCCGAACGTTTAGGCCGATCGTGCCTCTCTATCGCTTGTTCCGCGCTCTCGCTTGCACGCTCGGCTCAGGCGGAACGTGACACTTTTTGGTGCGTGCAGCCGGCGTTCATCGATTTATAAGACGTTAACACGTCAATAAAAATCAAATAAAAAATGTTAAGTGCGATAGCAGGGGAGTGTGCCTGACGACTGCGCCAAAAAGGCCCAGTTCAGCAAAAATGCCAGACAACTATAAATGCCCGACGCTGGTTTTCAACTGGACCTGAGAATGTGAAGTGACGGATGTAAATCAGTAAAGTGAAACCACTTTTTCATTTAAGACAGAAGACTTGATAGTAGAAAGGAAGAAAGAAAAATAGGTTTATTTGTCACAGAACCACGTGCATACATAAAAGACAAGAGTAATCAGAGAACAACAAAGAGTACCTACATAATAAATCACGAGCATAAAATAGAAATTAGTCGGCAGCTGCACGTCATGACTGTGACAAGAAGGCTTCCACTCAGCATGATGCAGTGCTATGGGATTTCAGTGGTCACCCGAAAAAATAGTAGGTTTCGGGGTAAAACGACGGCTTATTGGTTGATTCACATGAGTTCACTTGGCCGAAACATACACGAATAATATTATTTTTTCTATAGGATTCGCACGAAGTAAATTGATTTGTGGCAAATCGCCAACTCTTGAAATACGTATTAGGCAATTAGCACATTCTTCTCAGCGTGTTGTGATAGTCAACTAAGAGACTTAACATTCAAACAGAGGCGATAAAGTTCACCACTCATCACACTGAGTCTCGCAGAAAAGCTCAAAAAATTGGTGATTTTGACAATTTGCAGTCTCTGCCTACTCCTATGGGATTATGGGCGTGAGCATATGTATGTATGCATGTATGTATTTATATCTTCGGGTATACCCAAATCGAAGATTATCTTAAAGAAAAAAATCACCCCTGATGAAAAACAAATAGCAAAATCACATCTTTACCAATCGAATCTTATAGTGAAATGTTTACAGAATGATTTCACTAAATATCACAAAAAATCAGAGCTACATCCTCTATCTGTTCGCTCTGGGTTTTTTTTTTTTCATATTTGATGAGCATTCTCCTTTGTCCGAATCCACCTATAAGCCGAAACGACATGCTTCGATGAAGTTGTCATTTTGTTGATAAGACCGTGTAATTTTGAGTAATACGATGATAAGTTATGTGTTTCACCTACGTATGTACTTATGTAGTACTTTAATAGTTTCCACCTATAGTTACCACAACAAAAGGTAACGTACCAGGTAAACTTTACTGGTTAGATTAGTGGTCAGTCTCAGTGGTAGCCTGGTGTCGGAGTCTGGATTTGTGCGCGGTTGATGGCAATAGGCTCGCCCCCTATTACATAGGACTTAAACATAACTGGCGAAATATGGGTGTACTATAGGTACACCTCTGCCTAACCCTTCGGGGAACCTCTAACAATTTCGATGAAAGTTGCAATATAGATGTTTACGGGGGCGAAAAATCGATCTAGCTAGGTCTTATATCTGGGAAAATTAGTTTTCTCCGTATTTTCACCCGAGTGGAGCTCGGTCGCCTAAAGTTTAGAACAAGATGGCAACTTTTGAATAATGACATGGCAGCATAAAATTAGTAAGTACCTACTATCATGACAGCATGGAATTAGTAAGTACTATCCTATACTATTAAATGAGCATTCTCTATTTTCACCAGAGCAGAGCTCGGTCGCCCAGAAAGGTACTGTGATGTTAAATGACGTTCATAGTAATTATCACGCAAGACACAGGTGTTAAGCCTACACGCAAGCAGCACAATAAACACAGGATTCTCCAGAAAATAAGCATACCAATTAACCAAATGCAAAAAGGACAGGGACCACATTTTCCAAAGACCTTTAATTAAGCCCCTCGATTCGAAGCTCCGAAGGTAAAAGATAAAGCAAAATATCCATACGAATGGACTGATCATTATGGAGAATTCTTAGGGATTATAAAAGGCTCCGAGCACTGAGCACGTATCTAATTTTTAAAGCGCGGTTTTACGATCTGCATACGTAGGTGACTGTGTAGTGATGTGATGATATAGTTTGGGGAGGTCGATAGTTCCAATTAGGGGTCGATATTTAGGGTTTTAGGAAATTGTCAACCCGTCTTCAGCAAGCGTGGTTATCAATGCTCGTGTCTTCGTAGTATGAGAAAAGGAATTTGCCCTGCAGTGGGACAATAATATGCTGGTATTATTTAGCATTTTATTCGGTAGAGAAATGAAGATGTGTTATTTTTGCATAAGGTTGATTATATTACTTGCCTCTTAAAATAATAACCTACTGTATAATACCTAAATATATTAACTAATGAATTTTCTAAAACCCCAAACTTTAAAAACTAAACTTGAACTCGTAAATAAAGACACATATTTTTAAATTGAAAACAAAAAAAACATAAAACTAAACCCAAGAAAGTAAAAACAAGTGGGCACTTGTAACTAACGTACCAACAAATAACTTAAGAAAAAAGTCTCCAGCAAATAAATATCGATAAATCGTGCGACCGTAATCCAGCCCTAGTGGAGTATACGTCTGAAAACAAAATTTATTCTAACAATTCACGCGGAGCTCTCCCACAAGTCGGATTATTGTAAATAAGTATTACGACCGACGCCCGCATTAATCCTCGCCGCTTTTTAACGAAACGCGAAAAAGTTAGTTAACTAACTTTTCTGCCCGCGTTGACTCAACAAAAACCACCGGTGAAATATAGTCCTCTCTCGCGAGAATTATTTGTATCAATAGAATGTTTGTAGGGAATTTGCTTGTTCAAATATACGACGCTATACCCGGGGGGCCTAGTTTAAAAAGGTGTGTTTGACTTTACTAATAAGCACGGGCGCAGATACCCTGATATTTCTCCAACTTTTACGCATACACGAGGTTTTATTAAATAACCTACATTCAAAATTGTTTCATACGGTTTAGTCAACCGCAAATTCACGTTTAAGGGGGATACGCTAAGGTAGCCCGCGAAATTCAAATTTTCTTTAGTTTTTGCAATTTGCAGTTCAGTATCTAAATAAGATTCGCAGCCGCATCAAATGTTTATTTATAGAATTATAATCATAAAAATCATCAATACAACTCTTTAAGTTCATGTAATCTTATTGATGACTATTTCATGAAATCATAACATTTGAGGATTATGCTAAATTAAGGAGTTGAATTGCTGATTCTAATTCTGTGAAGCCATATTTGTTACGGTCGCGAATCATATTTTAATCAACATACAACTTGAGACTGACCTGTGTCAAGTTGACAGAATTATAATCAGCACTCAGACCAACAAAAAAAGAAAGACGGCGCGCTGCGAACATCAAAACTGAAGCCACCTTTTTATCTATGTGTGAGTCGAAGGGTTGCCATTTGTAAAAAAAATACCCCATAACTTGGGTAATCATATTTTATGGGTAGGCTAATATTGTACAAGTAAGATATTGTTAAGTATGGCATTGTACCTCAATTGTTTAGAAGGACCTCTATTCCGAACAAAACAAAAAAAATTACATCAGAAAAAAAAAACAATTATAAAGTGCACCTTTAAAGCAAGAATTGTTGTGTTGGGCCTTGGAAGACTCCGCTGTTCCACTTAGGCCCGTGTTACAGAACCTCACTCAAGACTCAAGCATTACTTAAAGCTAGTTTTAACCAATCACAAGGCTTTTAAACGAGTTTTATGTAATGCTTGAGTTTTGAGTGAGGTTCTGTAATACGGGCCTTAGAAATATCCATTAATTTGCAATTGCATGTAAAAAATTCAAAATACAAATATAAATAAATAGGTTAGTTTTAAACTATAGAAAAATCAAATAACTTTATATAAATGAACGAGCTTAATACAGAGAAAAAGGCAAAAATGCGCCTAATTGTGAGACGTGTGCGAGTGTGGGTGAGAGTGCGCTAGTACGAGAGTGTGAAGTGTGTAGCATTCTCTGTCTACGGTGTAAGGGTTAAAATTTGCATATATTTAGTTCTACTATAGGGTATATCTTTAGGTGTAAGTTAACCCTACCCGCGACAGTGTCTTGGGATTGAAAGAAGTGAAATACAGCTTCTTTCGATAACCATGCACATAGAAATTCAATTATAAGTTTGTTGAAGCGTAAATCATAACATTGTCGTAGGTATGTATGAAGTCATTATGTAAATTACTTTGAAATAATATAGGTAATTATATTGTCAATTACCTTTATTAAATACAAAAAGATCACAACAACAAAATCACTGACTCTGAAGAAAAAGTAATATCAAGATAAATCGTAACCAACAAAAAGTTTTTTTAACCATAATATAGCCTTTGGTCCACGATTAGTTGAATAAAGGTCGTTATTATCAAAATGATCGGAACAAACCACGCTGGTTTTCGACGGCAGCCATTCTGGATCATTCCGACTTTATCTTATATCTACTATCCATTTACTTTTTAATTCAGTATTAATTAGAAATCTAAAATATTAAATAAATAAAAAAGAGAACATGAATACAACTCGAAGTAAGAAATCACATTTAAATTTGTTGAATCGAATGGGAAAGATTTAAATCATATTATGGCAACCCTCGCACTTTAAGTCACTGCTTTCGTTTGTTGAGGTTATTTGTTCCAAGTAACCTAAAATTCGTTTAATAAGAAACGATGTTATTTCAAGTATATCAATGCTTAGGGGTGAAAAGTGATTCCGTGAGACTTGTTTTGTGATTTGCTATTGTTTTTATAAGTTTTCACTACACAGGAAAGCATAATTATATTTTTTTTAATCAATGTTAACTAGACGACGACTCATGACGTACTAAGAGCGATGAGCATGGTATTAGTGTAGGTGTGTGCGTGAGCGAGTGTATTTACTTGCAGGAGCACGGTTTTGTGGCTTCACTTTTAATGTTCGCGGCGCGCCGTCTTTCTTTTTTTGTTGGTCTGAGAATCAGCAATTCAACTCCTTAATTTAGCATAATCCTCAAATGTCATGATTTCATGAAATAGTTATTCAATAGGATTACATGAACTTAGAGAGCTGTATTAATGATTATATTCTATAAATAGACATTTGATGAATCATATTTAGATCATCATATTGAGTTGCAAGTTGCAAATAACGTAAGAAAATTTGAATTTCGCGGGCTACACTGATGCTTTCGCCTTAATAACTTTGTGTACAAATTCAGTTGGTTGTTACGTCCCGGTGAACACATCGCGACCTACATCCCGCCAAAAGCTATCTCGTTAATTGACTGTTGGAATAATTTAAATATATTGCGGCCAGCGGCTATATTTCAACGGTCTATTATAAATCAAAGGATTAGCAGCGAACGAAACCGGGTAAATGGATGCTGGCAATATAGATAATACATGTTTTATTCTGCATACGTTACAGGGCGATAACGGCAATATAATCGCGTTGGGGCCGGCCGGGCGCGGCGGGGGGGGTGGTGGACAAAAAATACTAAGTATGAGTTAAATACCCTTTGTGTCGCATGCTCTCCTGGTCGCCATTCATCGACGTACGCCGAGGGTCCTCTCATTATTCAGTCGAAATTCGATTATTTTCCCATTTCGTAAAATATCCATATCGTCCCCAGCTTTTACTCTAATTGAAAATGGAGCGATGGCCGTCATCGTAGTGCTCGCATTTAATTTATTTACACTCGTATTTCGGTTACTTTCCGTGCTCAACTTCATTACAAATACAATATGATTTAGGTGCTCTTTATTTACGCATACTCACTCATAGCTTCTGGACTTCTGGACACGTACTATCAATCACACACACCTAAACTATAATACACATACACACACACTACTCCTTTTGTGTATAAGTTAATTGTATTTTTGTTAAGAATTTATTCATCATTTAATTGTAAGTAAAAAGAACTATCCTAGTTAGTCCGAAGGAAGGTCACATTCGTGATACAGGGTAATTCTAGTACGAGTGTCAAAGCACTCTTTTGACACCTAAGTGCACATTACCTAAGACCAGTATTTAAGGAGATTTACTGTACCCATTCTTCTAGTAATAAAGATTTTGATATTATACTATTTATACTAGGTGTTCGTGCCCGGCGTCGCTCGGGTGTATTTCCGACTTTTCCGGTGGATTTTCCAAAATTTCATGCAAACCTTGTCTAGACAATTACGAATACAACAAAAAATCTGCCAAATCGGTCGAGCCATTCTCTAGTGATGATCTTTCGTACATGCGCTAATAGATTTTTATATATACGTACTTATGGCATTTTTTTTATGTCTCACTTAAAATAAACTAAACGTGAATTCATGCAACTATTTGTTCGCCTTTCATCCAAATGTTACTAGTGGGATAATACTAATGATTGTAATACTATCTTGAATTCATGCAAGCCTAGTACTTTTTGTTGGGTTACTCTGAAATTATGCACAACGTGTCGTGAACAGAATGATATCGTCTTAAATGAGGATAACTTTTTTTTGGAACATCATATTTCAATGAAACAAAGCCTTCTTCTATTCCAAATTAATCTCTGTCTACCTGTGAAAACTACACGAAAACCCGTTCAGTAAGTAGCTCCGGAGATGTGCGCAAACAAACAAACAGACAGACAGACACCGGATTCTACTGTTTTAATTATATGTATAGACTAGCTTTTTCCCGCGGCTCAGCTCGCGTGGAAGTCTGATATTATCCCATGGAAACGCACTACCGGGATAAATAGTATCCTATGTGTTAATCCAGATTATAAACTATCTGACTGCCTCGTTGGTCTAGTGGTCGCAAGCGCTACTGCTGAGCATGAGGTCCTGGGTTCGATTCCCGGGTCGGGCAAAGTGTTATTGGGTTTTTCTATCTGGAATTTCTCAGTAGCAGCCCGGAGTCTGGATTTGTGCCCGGTTGATGGCAATAGGCACGCCCCCTATTACATGGGACTTAAACATAACTGGCGAAATGTGGGTGTATCTACTACAGGTACACCTCTGCCCAACCCTTCGGGGAAACAAGGCGTGATGTTATGTTTATGTTATGACTGCCTCATCCAAATCCTATTAGTAGCATAACATGATTGAATACTATCGTGAATTCATGCAAGCCTAGTACTTTTTGGTAGGTTACTACTGCTCAGAAATTGTGCGCAACGTCTAATGATTGAAATACCTATCTTGAATTCATACAAGCCTAGTACTTTTATGCAAAAGTTGATTCGACCAAGGAATGACGTTGTCCCATACAAACTTTGCCCCCCTTTTTCACCCCCTTAGGGGTAGAATTTCGGAAACTACTTTCTTATCGGATGCCTAGGTCATACAAAGAACACACCCTCCAAGTTTCAGGTCTCTACGATCAGCGGTCTAGGCTGTGCGTAATCTGATCCGTCAGTCAGTCATTCTAGACAAAGCATTTTATATGTATAGATAGATATAGATTTGCAGTAGCGCGACTATTTTCTCAACACGGATCCTTTTAATAAACGGGGCAGTTGTCGTATATCAGGAGAACAGACGGAAGTAAATATCCTGTCCGAAAATGATTACTCGGCACGCGCAGTTAACCGACGTTATGACCGGCTTATTCCCCATTCCGGGGGTATTAGTCTCGTGGCCACCAATTTCTGTAATTTATTAAGAGTTTCGCTTTATTTTGACCGGTCTTTGGTGGCTTCTCCTTCCTCGCTTGAGGCCGGAAAGAAATATAAGCAGTTAGCAACGTGTGATCAAAGGCCTTCATAGGGCGGACTGATCCCTAATATTTCACTCATAATTGGTTTATTCTAAGCTCGCAGCGGTTCCGTATGTGGTCCTTTGATCCGTCCAGTGTATTAAGTTGTAGCCAGAGATGTATGGCGCACATTATTTGTTCAGATCTGAAGATTTACTCGATGGCATCATTTGCTATTTGAAAGCGAAGGTAGGTAGTGGGGGCGCTTAAAGGATTTCTCTTGGTCGCTCTTGTAATAATATTTTTTATGAAAACATCTGTGTCTCGTTTCCTTCTGTGAATTAAAGGGTGGCTAATATTTATTTGGTGGACTTGGGATTTTAGAGAAAATCTGTGTAATTTCATTTGTAAAGGACCCACCCCTTCCATTCGTCATTGATAATTTTTTCTTATTTTTAGCTTTGTCTATACAGGTTGTATCCGAAAGATGAGGTCAAAATTAAGGCTGTGGTACAGACTATCAAAATGAACAAGTTTCTCTATGGGACCAACATCGTAATCGATACATTTGGGTCGAGTAAGTATAAAATACAATAGACATGGATTTATTTAGTAACCTGTTCCGCTTAGCTGTTTCTAAAGAGCCATAAAAAACCCTGAAAGGAATCGACACGTGTTTCACCTCTCAACGAGGTATCCTCAGGATGACGATTGACTTTTTGCGAACCTGAACACGGCGTGTTGCCACACCGAGCACTGAACGTAGAGAGCGTCTCTGCGACAAGTCAATCGTCTTCCCGAGGATGCCTCGTTGAGAGGACGTGTCGATTTCTTTCAGGTTTTTTTATAGCTCTTTAGAAATAGCTAAGCGGAACAGGTTATATATTCACGTCTATTGTATTTTATAATGAATTTCCGCAAGGTCACGCCTGAATCAATTAACTATCGAGTAGGTATTTAAGTTTTGTATTGGATGACTTATTTCTTTACGATTACAATGTTGGTCCCATGGAGAAACTTGTTCAGTATGATGGTCTGTACCACAGCCTTAATTTTGACCACACCTTTCTGATACATCCTGTATACATTCCCTAAGAGGATCCGACAAATAAAGAGAAAACAGTACCCTTGTAGTGGGGTAAACATGTACAAAAACGAATCTACAAAGGTAAGTAAGTTATCGTCAACATGTATACCCACTATCATGATTTACGTACGTTAATTTCCTTTCAATATGGCCTGTTATATTGTTTTTGCTTAGTTGTCACAGTCGACCCTTCGGGGCCGGATCCGGCTGCCCTTGTCCCTTCCATTTCCGGCCGCAAGCCGTCAAAGCCTCGGAAAAGTTTTATGTTATCATACAATACGGTACGCTTTTGTTATTTTTGAGTGGTATGGTCATATTTGTGTAGAAAAATATGTAAATATTAAATAGAATGAATAGGGTGGAAAATTGGCTTTTACTAGATGGAACCAACTGGTTTTGTCGAAACTGGAAGGAGGACCTGCGTGCTCGTGAAAGACGGAAGGAGCAGATGGAGGCCTTTGCCCAGAAATGGAACAGACCAGGTTAAGAAAAAAAAATAGAGTAAACAGTACTTACTTGTCAGTTTTGCAATTAGGTATATCGACGACATGAACAGGCAAACTCGACAAGTGCCGACAGAAGGGAAAACTTGAACAATTTAAAAAAAATACTTCCAAAACCTTTAAAGTAAAAATACTTGCATAGAACATTGATCCGTAACGTAATATAAATAAAGAGCAAAATCGCGTTCACAAAAATGAGGTGTTCGTAACGGTGAAGCGAGTTCAATTGTTTTTTCCCATCTCATAAAATGCCCAACGCGCCTAAAGAAGTTTTCATTTAAAAAAAAAACTGTGCACAAACAACCATGTATTTCAATATTTACAAAAAAGCTGTGAACACGAAGTTAAAGAACTAAAGGAGAGAGAGTTATTTCTTTTGGCAATCACAGTCCAATTTTTATATACTTAGGTAGGTTAGGTCGGCCAAAGTGTTATTGGGTTTTTCTATTAAGAATTTCTCAGCAGCAGCTCGGAGTCTGGATTTGTGCCCGATTGATGGCAATAGGCTCGCCCCCCTATTACATGGGACTTAAACATAACTGGCGAAATGTGGGTGTACCTATTATGGGTACACTTCTGCCTAACCCTTCGAGGAAACAAGGCGTGATGTTATGTGTAGGTAGGTACCTACATGAAAATGTCACAAAAATAAATCTTAAAACCGCTTTACATATCTATAGAGAACAGCTTGGTAAAAAATCCTAATTACCTGCTAAAAAATATTGAAAGAGAAAACTCTGGTTCACATGACTTTAAAAATGTATGATATTGTCTCAACAGTTAGAATTTTATTTAATAAAGGAAAAGGTGAAACTGGAGGGATTTGTGAGGCAAGTAAAAGATGGTTTTCTGAGTATTATTAATTTGCGATTAAACCCCTCTGGCGTGTAGCCCATGCCGAGAGAAAGAAAGAAGAAACTATACCTAGAGCTTCAGAACGCGATATTCCGCGAGAGTGTTTTTAAAATGAGAAAGAATGCTATTTGTCTAACTATAAAGAAAACTCCTTAGCTTTGCCTAGGTGGATCTTAGGAGTTTGTTCAAAAATAATAGAACACCTGGTATTATTATTTTTACTAATACGTTGAACGTCGTCAAGAGCGACGTGTGACGTAGTCTCCTCCGACTTCATAACGTCCGTGCAAAGGTGGAGATCAGAAAAGTCAGTTAGAATTATTTCAAACATAGATACCTAATATTACAACGAGAATATACCCAATCAAATTTTTATTTCATCACAGAAAATTTTGGTAAGTACCTACTGGTTTTGCTTATAAAATACTACAATTTAGCAGAAACAGTAAAACATAATATGTGTATTACAAACCTTTTATTTAAAATGTATTACTAACCACAAAATCCAACGACCAACACCCAACTAAATTGGTAACGTTAATCCAAGAAAGTTATTACACGAACTAAATCACGAGATTAATTAAAAAAGATCTCCAAATAGCTCTAAACTACAGACAAAATTATAACGTTAAACCGTTAATAGCGTCTGCAGCCGATTTAACGATAATAGATTAATACGAGGGTAGTTTTAACAGACGATAGTTTTCATTAAGGATCTTATTTCGCATTTTATCCGACGCCATTGTTAGGAATGAAAGGCCACCGGCTGATTGGTAGCATTTGTGAAGAACACGAGTTTTCCAAGCGGTAAAGGTTCTATTAAACCACTGATTAATGTTTACCAGCGTAGTTATGGAACGCAAAGTTGTGAAGAGGCAATCTCTAACGGTGGTTTAACTTTCAGACGGAGTTGATTATGGGTTTTTAATACCTGGTTAGCGGCGGTTTAGATTGAGTTGATCGGAAGCTGGGAAGTGGGTTTTGAATTTTGTTTGTTATGTGTGAGTGGATTTGTTTTTTTTTTACATAAAACAGTAATGAACATACGGGACATGATTATCATTGAATGGAAAGTAAAGTACCAAAATACATCTAGTTTTTAAAATAATGATTGACGTGTTAAAGTTTTTGTACAAACCTACTTATAGAAAATAGAAATAGAAATCATTTATTTGCTTAGAAATGAAATCATATATTACATTATCAAGTATGAACATTATTTTTGTGTTCAGGCGTTTCAAGTTATATAGGTACCTATGTTGAAAGAAAATTGGAAAAAAATATGGGAAAATTATTAAAAAGTTGACAAAAATTGACATAAAACCTACATAAAAGCTATATGTTTACTGGAAATCCTAAATTAATGGGTAAAAAATTACTAACAAACAACAAAAAGTTAAATCCACATCTATCCGACCCAAAACTCATCTCTCCATGTATTCTATTTCTTGGTGGAAATAATTACGCATCCGTAAGTAATTGGGGTAAAAACCCTTGTTTAAATCGTCCCCGGGATCTGTTGGGGACACTATTGTTACGCCCCACAGTTTCGCTCGCCAACTGACCGAGTACATCCTAAATTGTTCGTAAACGGCTAGTTAATAGTTGATTTGGCCTATTGTCATTTATACTTGAGATTTTGGACCCCTAATCTAAAATCTTGTTTCTAATTTTTGAGGAAATTAGGGGCTTTCATGTTTGAGTAGACTTCACATTTGACACGTATTTTTTGCTTTATCATTTATTATGTAATAAAAAATGACTTAGATAAATCGCAGTTACGTCACAAGTAAGTATAAAATCTACATACAAGTGACGTAATGTCACATTTCAACTCAATGTATCGCCGTAATCTTTTGATTACGTAAAAAATAAAAAAATGTCTCCAATATTTTTAATAATCTATCTACAAGACGCACAAAAAAAACGGTATCTACGTTGTTTGTAAGAGATTTGTTTTGTTTCCCTTTATACTGTTTGATCGCTTTATTAGTAGGTATGTGGAATTTTCTCATAAGTTATAAGCATCTGGTAGGCCCATTCCAGAGTCCTCACCTTCCGCCTGACGAAGGTCCTCACCAGACATGGCTGTTTCGGGAGGTACCTGTTCAGGATAAAGCGGGAGGAAACGCCCGGGTGTCACCAATGTGTGGATCGCCCGGAGGACACGGTGGAGCATACGGTGGAGATCTGCCCGGCTTGGGCGGAGCATCGCCGTGTCCTCGTGGAGGCGATCGGCGGCGGTGATCTCTCGCGTCCGGCCCTGATTCGGGCTATGGTACGGAGCGAGAGGAAATGGGAAGCCGTCACCTCCTTCTGCGAAGCAGTAATGCTAGCGAAGGAGGAGGCGGAACGCGTGAGGGAGAGGCAAATTTCATGCTAACCGCCGCAGGAGGAGACGCTCTGGGCGTCGGGAATCACAGGCAGATTTCCGGCCACCGTAGGCGCGGGCTTGCGGACAGTGAGCAATGGGTAGCTCGCCGTCCGATAAGGACCAAGCCCGGGTCGACGACGCGCGCCTCAAAGAAATGTCAGCAGAATTGACGGGGTCCGCTAGGGCCAATGCCTGCCGGGGCTGCGAATACAGGCTGAAAGGGAAATTGTGGCCCCCCGGCAACATGGCAACTGAAGGAACACGGGTGGGTTTTAGTTAGTAAGAGTCTGACACGCCCTCACGCTCCACCCAGAGCGGGAGAAGTTATTTGATAATTTCCCACCAAAAAAAAAAAGCCATTGTAGAATTACAATTACTATATTGGCACTAATTTTCCACCATATGCTGTATGTTTTTTGTGTAGTTTGGAATTATTTGAAAGAAAGAAAGAAAAATAGGTTTATTTGTCACAGAAATACGTGCATACATAAAAGACAAGAGTAATCAGATAACAACAAAAAGTACGTACAAGTAATCACGAGCATAAAACAGAAATTAGTCGGCAGCTGCACGTCATGACTGTGACAACAAGGCTTCCACTCAGCATGATGCAGTGCTATGGGGACCCACAGCACAGCGCTGATTTTCAGTGGTCACACGCATTTCATGGTATCGAATGGAATAGGTAACATTTCTCTGCAAGTTAAAATAAGATGAGTAGAAGCTCCATAGACGGCAATTTCAACAGAGGCACTACCAGAATTCAAAGGTTATTTATTAAAATCCTAATCCAATATAATAAATAGAACCTAAAACTTCATTATCCCTACTAGCATGTATTTCTACAAAATGGCCACTCTATTGTATGTTTTTGAATAATTACCTTATAGTCTCCCTACGTCGATCTAATTATCGCTAACCAGTAACCAGCCCCCACTTGAATTACTTGCAAATGGTTTGGAAGTCGGTACTGGAATCAAATCTGCCTATTAGAGGGCAAAGGGCCTCTCTCCGGTTTCTAATTCACTTAATTTGAGCTTTAAATCTCATATTGCAAAATGGACGCGGGCAATAATTGTGTTTGGTAAACACCATACCGTTTGGCGGTGGCGGAATTATGTGAGAGATACTACAGTTGCGCAAGTAAGGAGCGACTGTCGAAATGTTGACGATATTGAAGGTATTTAGATTTAAGACCAATAGAGTTTGACGATGAAAGAAATAGTATAGGGCCATTAAAAGTAACTAATATTTTCAGTTTTCCTAATTAAATACGAGTATAACGGGTGACAGGGACATCGACGCGAAAACTGAAACCATGGATTCAGTACATGATTCTGAACCTACCCTGCGTTGAAATTTTCGTCAGTTCTTAAAAAAAAATCTGCTGTTTCATAGAAAAGTCCAACGCGGTCAAAATGTATGAAACAGCAGATTTTTTTTCTAGCTGGTTCAGAATCATGTACTGAATCCGTGGTTTCAGTTTTCGCGTCAATGGTGCCGATTCCCTTGTGTGAACAAGGGACTAAACTAAAATTTATTTTCTGTCCTTTTCTTAATGAAATAGAAAGAAAAAGATGCACTGAACTTAAATTTAGTTTAGTTTGTAAACAAGGGAATCGGCACCAATGCCCCTGCTACCCTGTATAGTTTAGGGCGCATAACTCGAGACGAATGTACTTTAGAGCTGAACTGCCATAGTAACTGTTGTTTGTATGGAAGTGCTCTACACATCTAACAAGGTGGCGTTAGTGTGCGAAAAAAAGGAACCAGTTGCCCACACATTTTAGGCAAAGCCCTTTTAAAGATATTTTAAAGGTAGAGAAAAAGGTGGAGTGACTGTTAGTCATAGAAAAAGATAACAAAAAATATAACACGTATTTTATGAATCCAACATCTAAGTAATATATTCTGCGTCTATCGTGACAAAGTAATGCGTTCCGAAGCTTCGTATGATTTGCTCGCTTCACAGTTATCGCGCTAATGTGGTGGTCACATTAGCGGCTTCATAATTTTAACGAATTATCGTGCAATCATCCAAGATGGCTCTCGATTATTTCGACAGAGCGTCTATGTAGTCCGGAAACAACAGTCGAAATGACCAACGCTAGTCCGACCACGCTCAACGCTTATTATGTACCGCTACCCTGGCGATAAGTGCTAGGCAGCCCGAACTATTGCGATGATAACCGATAATGGTTGGTCACATCTGCGTGTATCACTGTGCGAAGCTTCGTCACGATAGACGCAGATGCGGCCCTAGCATTATGAAAAAACGAATTTAATAAAAACAACCAAACGTTCATAATACATTTTTCGAAAAATACAGTGACCAACGAAAGTGTAAGGAAAAAAATCACTAAGTACTTCGTCTATTCTCGCATTGCGTTCAGTCTGTAATATGTCCACATAAGCTGACACTTACACTATGATACCAAATAGCCCATCCACCAAATTTACACAGGGTGTGCATTAGAGGCCTCGTCTACCGGGCTACCGAGGCTTTTTGCCCATAATTATATTGCTCGCTACAACAAAGGTAACTTCGTATACAATTAATGCCCATGGCTGGTCGTCAATAACGTTTGTCCATTATTACGGGGTAATTAGCTTAGTTTGTCCAACGTTGGTGTATGATTTTGGACGAAATTGGGTTTGAAAGGAAGCTATTAGTCTTTTGGAACGCTGACATGGGAGCGTCGTTGAGTAAGTGGAGAGTGTTTCCTAGTTTTTAAACAACGATAATGTCTTTTAGGATTCCTTACCTCAAAAGGAAATACGGAACCCATATTGGATCATTTCGGGTGTTTACCCTTTTTCTCAGGAACGCATGAGTCAAATACGTAAGAAGCTTGATTTCACAAAGCAATAAAAAAATATACAGCACAAGAAATGCATTTCATAATCAATATTTTAGTTCACTAGTTAGCGATATTTCATATTTCCATACAGTAATATTGCCAAATTAATCAAGACAGGTACCTAAATATTTGAAAGCTATTTGCGACGTTGCCAAGTTTCAGAATGAACGCTCTTAAAACTTATCAACTTGTGGCAACCGGGTGGGGTAATGTTTCTCGGGAGTGTGTATTTATTATTTGTGTCCATTGTATTGTACAACAAAAACTGAATTCAAATTAGTACGTTCAACTCAATTTTAATCTTTTATAAATCTTTTTTCCTTTGTTAGGGGTCAGTTTTGAATACAAAATAACTGGTCAGTATACTTATTAATCTTTCGACCAGTTTCACTCCCCTTTGAGTATCCAATTTCTCATCACACACACAAGTACAGTCATAAACAAAATACGTAGGACCGTACCGTAACGTACAATAATAATTCCCCTTATGAGAGGATATAATAAGCGCATTGTGCATTATTTCTGCGTCTATTAAATACAGGAGAAAGGACATTGTTATTATGTTTTTCCGCACGATTGTACACATATGTCGTATCATGCAATACTTGTAAGCATCATGTTACTGTGTTACTATTGTGGAAGTTATTACTGTTCCTTATTGTATCCCGGAATTTTATTAGCCCTGTTAATTATAAGTAGGTAGGTAACTACGTAATTATTCTATTACTTTTTCTGGGTTCTTGTTTGATTTTAATTTTAACAAGCTTTTATTTAACTTGCCTTATTAAAAAAATACAATAGACGTGTAATTTTTTTTTTTTTTTTTTTTTTTTTTTTTTTTTTTTTTTTTAAAAAAACGTTGCCCCACACTAGGAATTTCTCCTGTATCGTGGGTGCGTTTACAAACATTTAAACCCACATACACAAACAGCCATAAAAACTCCTGAAAGAAATGACACGTGTTTCACCTCTCAACGAGCCATCCACAGGATGACGATGGACTTGTTGCGAACCCGAACACGACGTGTTGCCTCACCAAGCGCTGAGCGCAGACTGCGCACAAACGCACGTGAAACACGTGTTATTTCTTTCAGGAGCTTTTTTATGGCTCTTTAGAATTAGAAAGCGGAACAGGTTGCTGAATGTATCCACGTCTAATGTATTTTATAATGGATTTCCGCAAGGTCACGCCTGAATCAATTAACTATCTGCCTTGTTATTTACTATATTTGGGTCAAATCTTGCAAGCTGAATTAAAACCACTTCATCTTACCCTACGGAGTTGTTACATGTTTATTTATGTACTGATCAATGTTTTAATAATTTTCTTTGTCTACCGTATTTTGTACTAAGAGAATAATTTGATTGAAGACAGCGACTTCACCCGCTTAAATTACTACTAGGTATTTATTTAGTTAAACAAAATGCAGTTTTATTTTACCGTAAAATCATGACTATTAATTAAACTTACGAGTAGTATCCCATTACACCCATAATCATAAATTAATTAATTACAAACTAAACACTGCAAATGTGAATACAACGCGATATGTACCAGGCATTCATAACTAATACGGAGGGGAGTAGGAAGCTGCAGTGGACAGCGAATGTCCATCGAATGTCAAATCACCCTACCGGCCTTCGAGCTTTGGCCGAAACATCCACTTTTGATTTTATTAATGTCTTTGATGGGTTTACATTTTAAATTAAATTAGTTTTACAAAAATTCATTTGTGGTTTTCTCACGGAGAACTTTGCTAAAAGGTATAAATTATTTAGGAACAAATTCTAAACTTTTGCCTTGTGTAAACATACCTACAGGCTGAAATTTAATTCATTGGCAATATCTTAACCACGTGATACTTCTTCATGAAAGCGAACAAAAGCGAAAAAAAAATATAAAACTTTTTTTCTAAAAACAAAAACAAAATTTAATTTTAATTTATATAAGTTTAATTGTAAAGGACATCCACATTTCGCGGTGTGCCTACACCGCTGCATAACCCTTCGGGAAAATACAGGCGTAATGTTATATCCCAAATTTTTTTAATGTATCTCGATTGTGTTTGAGTTAGATTTTTCATAACAAGCAAAGCTTATGCTAAGCCATCGAATAACAAATGAAACACAGTATTGAACATTGGACACAAAAATCCTACTTTTATTTTTAAAGTACATCCACAAGAGGTACTTCAACCCAACCCTTGTCAAAAAACGAGCCTTATCAAATAATTGTGTCTATTTACTCAAAATCTTCTGATAAACATTCGAGAGGGTCGTATTATCGTTGCGTGGACTTAACAATGCCAATCAATGAAACATAAAATCCGGATAAGCAGATGCGATGATTCTTCGTCAATAGTCCAAATACCACTCTTACCCCACACCAAGAAAAAAACAACTTTGCAACGGAGAAGTTAAGGTGTAATTTTCAGTGGGGAATCTCGAGGTTATAATCTTGTTCGACGTCTACAGGGTGTATTGTTAAGCAGAGCCGGCCAATCAGTTCCATCACCTCTTGAGAAACCAATGAACCGTGTCTAATTCTGCGCTCGCGAGCCGAGGGTTAAGTCTTTACGCGTTTGGTTTTGTCATTTTATCAATATAGGCTTCATCTGTTGCGTTCGGGGTAATTCGGGGCACTTCGGGTTCGTTCAGCCATGTGGTGCGCCTGAATAGTCTTTGTGTTGTCAACATATCAGCAAGTTTTGTGAATTTCTGATAACAATCTCGGAGCTGCTTTTGAAGAGTTGAATAAAAGAATTCATTGATACTGTCAACCTGTTGTAAAGTGAAATTATTCTTGGTTGAGATATTTTTTGTAAATGTGTCTAAGTAAATTTTTTTTGGATTTTTATTTATTTATTATTTACATATAAATTTACAATTTCTAATACTAAAATATATATATTATGTACAAGCATGTAAAGGAAAAAATCTAAATCAAAATAAATTAAAGGGAATAGCTCATTGGGCATCAAAAATTCGTCTGCATCGCTGTCGGTGGAAAAAGTGCTCAAAAGGCTGGCAGCAGCGTTGCCACGTTGGATGGCAATGCTGATTCTTTGACCTAAAAATTGGCCAGCCCTCTAGTCACGTGAAGAGTCGACTACAAGAATTCAGTGAAAAATTATTTAGTCAATTCCAGAAACTCTAGAAAAATACACTTTTCATTTATGTTTCAATTTTCAATTCTTGATTCGATGTTATCAAAATATGAGCAATGTAATGAAAATATTTTTGAACAAAATTGTAATAATGCATTGCATTCTGAATAGCATAAAGGTACCTTTCGTAAATCATAAGGCCAGAATCACAAACGCGTATTTCGACAGCATATCCAAAATAACCTGGCATTATCTGACTTACCTCTGTTTCTTCAAGGATAATAACGAACATGTTCTAGGACTGATCAAAGGATTATTTCGCATATTGAAAACATAAGATCTAGATAAGCTCATGGCATTCTCTTGGATGTCATTGACATGTCAACAACTCTACGACCTGTGCCCTTTTAAAAGGTTACGTTCAAGGTAGGTAATTATGTAGACAGGGTTTAAAAGATATCATTTCTTTCGTGGAGTAAAAGATATTTAGTAAATTGGGACTTTAAAAGCTGTAGATTTTTGATGAGTACAATTTTCTTACAGGCTGGTAAAAAAATTACCTTTATGGTAGACTTGAAGTAGGTTCTAGTACTTTTGTGGGGTATTCCTTAGTTATATATTTTTTTACAGTCCGGCCGAAGAGAGAATGCGTTCCTCACACCTGTCAGTTGGGCAATTTCTACTAGTAGTAAGAATCAAATTCGCAAAAGACATATTGCATAATATGAAATTGACAGTTGTCAAGAAAGCATTCTCTATGCGACGGCCGGACTAAGTCCGGCGGAAAATTGTGTAACTACATTTTTTTTAGCAATCAGGTGCAATGACAGTAGCACCACGTCAAAAGGACTTCAAATGGTGGTGTTAATTTTTAAATAAAAACGAAAAGAATGGTTGGTGGTTTACTGGTGGATGGTATTTGGAAATTAAAATGTTTCTTTTTGTACACCTATCACTTTGTTGTCCTTTAAACCGAAAGATAGACTTACAGAGAATGCCTTGTGGCATTAAGTCAGTGGGCTGCATCAATTGGGTACCCCAGTTGTATTAAAATTTTAATACAACTGGGGTACCCAATTGATGTAGCCCATCGTACATGAAGTTTACAAAAATAAATAGAAGAAATAGATAGATAAATAAATAGTTTATTTAGTGCATATAAAAAGCACAAAATATAATAGCACGATTAAATAATAACTAATTAGCGATTAGGAAATAGCTGCAAGGTGCCAATATACAAACAAACAAAAAAAAACAGAAAACAAGACATTGTGATGACACTATTGGCTATGAGACAATGTAAAATAATGAATCAACAAACATAAAGAGTGCGGTGTGCGTCTCAAGGTTGCATCAAATGGGAGTCCAGCTCAGCATGTGCCAGGCAAATATACCAGACGCTGATATTCTGCTGAATCCCTGCAATGACACACGGACGTCGAGTAGATGAGATAAATATTTAAAAAAAAACCGGCCAAGTGCGTGTCAGACCACGCACAATGAAGGGTTCCGTAGTTGGGATGAATTTATCCCAAAAACAAACTTAACTTTGTAGTTGAAAAATATGTTCTCCCATACCAAATGTATGGGAAAACATGTTTTTGCAACTGCAAAGTTAAGTTGGTCAATTATTACTCGTTAACTTGTAGAGCCTACTTAGCTGTGATAGTTTTTCTTTTAATTTCGTTATATAAACTACTGCTGTGATTTTTTCACACATCCAAAACCAACCATTTAGCTGGCAGGGGGGGGGGGACACTTGACTCTAACAAAAATTAGCACTTTAAAGCTTAATATTTAGCAAACGGATCCTTGAATCCAAAAATGGTGTTCACGAACTCACAATGTTTTTAAAGGACCTTTCCAACGATACCAATGGGTTAAAAAAAAAAAAACATCGCCACTTTACGTGCAGGAGAGGTACCCTAAAAAAAATGTTTTTCATAATTTTGTTTTACCACTTTGTCGGCGTAATTAATATGTATACCTATGCCAAATTACAGCTTTCTAGTACTAAGGGTCTCGGAGCTAGACCGCGGACAGACAGACAGACATGACGAAACTATAAGGGTTCCTTGTTTACTACGGAACCCTAAAAAATATATAAATATGAAATGAAGTTAGCACGCATCGCTCTAGTAACTAGTTCATAATAAGTCCTACAGCACACTGAGGTTTGGTTTTAACAATATATGTTTTTTTGTGAAACATACTCTGAAAGACAAGTTCAAGTAAATTCTAATAAGAAAACCTGGAAACCAAAATGACTCATCCTCATAAAGGTGAAAGATGATCTCACTAAACCGAGAACCCGAGACGCGTCACCGCTTCAGCTGAATTTCCCTTCTGGGTCAATAATAACACACTACCTCCACATTTATTGGGGCATACCTTGAAATGGGGGCAATTAAGTTCAGTGGGATTACTTTAGTGGTTGTTGCCTAGTGACGTCACTGTACCCAATGAACGTAATCCGATTAAGATAATTGCCCAAAATCTTATCGAACAAAGGCTTAGGAAGTACGTATGTACGAAAATAGGTGGAGCAATATGAAGAGAATTAATCATGTTTTGGGGCTATATTTTGCTTAATAGTTTGGTAGAGTAGGTGATTTAAATTTAATTTGCGAAATAAATTCGTCCTTAATTTTGAGTTGAGCTATACGATTACTGAAAAATAATGTGCACTGACTGGACAGGTCCATTCAAATCTATTATGTTTCTTTAATCTGCATTTAAAAAATTTAGTTGTGGTACTTACCCCACACAAATTCGAATACTAAGCGGGCAAAATTCGTATTATTGAAGCTAACTCAAAAACTACGCAAGCAAAGTTAATAAAAATTATATGGAACCACATCTGAAGTGCGAGTATGACATACCAAACAAAAAAAAATCATCGAAATCAATTCATAATTGGAGGAATAATCGCGTAAAAAACATAAAAAAAAAGAAAAAAATAAAGTCGAATAAATTGAGAACCTTTTTGAAGACGGTTAAAAAACACTGTGAACTCTGAGTTTGTTTCAGTGTTTCTCCTTAGAGTAATCAAATTCATTTAGTTTTAACACATAAATCCACCACGCGGGCCCAGTGCGGGTTGGTAAAGTCACATGTCTTCGAATTTTTGGTTCTAGGACATGCCGATTTCCTCACGATGTTTTCCTTCACCGTTTTGAGAGCAGCGGTGATGAAAATAATTTACACTAAGTAAAGTGCCTGTTCAGGTGCAATCCTATGACCTACAACTGGGCCACCACTGCTCGTGTAAATTTTTTTATTAACAAAGAGAAATATAATTTACTAGCAGTGGTCTGCCGTTTCACTCGCATAAGTCTCGATCCCGTGAGAATATCGGGATAAAAAGTATCCTATGTGTTAATCCAGATTATAAAATATCTGTGCGCCAAATTTCATCCAAATCCGTTCAGTGGTTTTTGGGTGAAAAAGTAACAAACATCCATCCATCCTCACAAACTTTCGCATTTATAATATCACTAGCAGCGCCCCGCGGTTTGACTCGCATAAGTCTCGATTCCGTGAAAATATTGGAATAAAAAGTATTCTATGTATTAACCCAGGTTATAAACTATCTGTGCGCCAAATTTCATCCAAATCCGTTCAGTAGTTTTTGCGTGAAAGAGTAACAAACATCCATCCTCACAGACTTTCGCGTTTTAATATTACTAGGATTATCATTTATCATGATATTTATGAGTTCAATAGCCGATCTTAAAATCAATTTGGTTTTCCTCGAGTACCTCGACAATCTTAAAGACTAGTACTAAAGCTAGTTTTAATATCTTTGATGTTCTCAGGATAATTTAATACCTACCTTACCTCATCTCCATTTAAATTGTAATATTAATTTATTCCTCTAAACGAAATATTCATCATTCAGCAGAATATTATTCTAACTTTCACAAATCCATTTAAAGCTGAAAATTGTTCCTAATTTCGCATGAAGTTTACAAATCGTTTTTACATGTCTAGACTTAAAAACAAATTATGAAGATCTGTTTATTTATACATTTCGAATCAGTTTTCTGCATGGTTCGCGTTTTGTCTGAATCTAGGTATAAGTAACAATATACGAAAGCTGAAGAGTAGGTATGTTTTTTTGTTTGAACGCGCTAATCTTTGAAACTTACCACCTACACGTACTTGAAAAAAAAAAAAAATCTTAACCCAGTTCTCGAGGAAGGTTAAGGAAAGCTGAGCGAAAACGAAGTAATAGCATGAGCGACGCGGTGAGTCGAGGGTTGAGAATTTTTTATAAAAAAAAAACTACCGACTTCCAAAAAAAACACTACAAAGTGAAAAATAACTTTAATTTCGGAAGTCGGTGTCTTGGGTTTTGTGATTTCGTTTTTTGCCACCGACTTCCGAAATTAAAGTTATTTTTCACTTTGTAGTGTTTTTTTTGGAAGTCGGTAGTTTTTTTTTTGTAAAAAGTTTTTATTTTTCACGTTTTAGTTGTGGTACCTACCCCACACACATTCGAATACCACTACCTACTACCAGTGTCAGGAATTTATCATATCATCTACATATAAGTGGGAAAAAAATACGTATTTTGTAGCTAACTCAAAAACTACCCTAGCAAACTTAATAAAATTTATATGGGACCAATTTGGGAGCATACCCTTTCAAACAAAAAAATAATTTTTAAAATCGGTCCACAAATGACGGAGAAATCGATGGACATACATAAAAAAAAAAAAAAAACTAAAAATTATAATTTAAAACCCAAAAAGAAAAGAAAGCCGTGTTTTCTGCGCGTGTATTTTCAAAACATTACACAAAAACATCGAAACAAAGAGGCGTGGCCATACACATTTGTGTATGCAAACACGATGTTTTTGTTTTCCGAGCTGCACGGAGAAACATTCCGCGCACGGGTGAAGAGGGAAAGGGTTCATTTTATTTTCAACCGCCGCGCACATCTGTCACTGTCGGTCGACACAGGTTTTGAGGTTATATTGTCTTGTGAATAGTTGTGAATAAGTTGTGATAAATTGACGATGGATTGGAATTGGAATAGAGACACTGCTCTTCGCTTTTTAAGCACGTCTTCCTCGTCGGAACACATTACGCCAGTTACTAATCTAAAAATAATTTAATACACAGGAGAAAGCTTGTGTACGAAAACAAATGTTTATGTGTAAAGCTTTTTGTGTAATGTTTCGAAAAAACACGCGTAGTACGTACGTAGCGCTTTACGACTTCCACGCGAACAAAGTCGCGGGGCTAGTCCTCGATAAATTCAATTCTTTTATTCTGTAGGTACTTAGGAATAAAGAAAAACAGAAACCTATCTAGTTTTAAATTTCGATTGTAGCTGGGAGCTGTTTAGTAAATGCTGATAGGACATTGCATTGGACAAAGAGGATTCTGAGCTCAGGTTGCAGACACCTGGCAGGCTGTCTAATTGGCAATCAGACGGTTGGCTACCCCTGGCCTGGGATCACGAGTTGATTGAGTAGGTATTATTGATTGACTGCTATGTATTTAGATTTGTTTGATAGATGCAGGGGTAATTTGTGTGTGGTATGTGCAGTAAGTGTTCATACCACAGAATAGTAGATACAGAAGGCACTCCGCTTTTTACGTATGTAGCTACAAGTACGCGTCGGGCTCGTCTTGTCGGGCCAATTCAGTGAGCATAACGTAGTCAAAAGATAATTATGATAATTAATAATATTTTTTTATTAACAATAATGTTGATACAACTCATCTATCCTAAACAAAAACACAATGTACAGAGTTTTGAGTATTTTAAAGATAGAGTTAACGACGATGTCTGTGCTAGTATTAACTGTGTGACAGTCATCGGCGTTTTCCTCCTACAATCATGATTTGCTGTTTGTTATAATATAATGATACAAATAGTTCTCGTACAAATTAAGTTAAAATGACAACTTAAAATGAGCGTATTTTAAGTATTAAAAAATAAAAAAATATTGTAAATTGAATATAATTAGATTGAAAATAATTTATTTACTTTTATTTTAAGGCATGCAAGGAAATACGTGAATGTGTATGTAAGTGTGTCTATACAAACAAGGGTGTGTGTGGGTGTGTTAGGGTGCGTTTGTGTGTGTGTGTTTTAGCACTTATTATTTATGAATTCCCGACGAACAGTCTTTCAGTGTCATCGTAAGTAAGACCCTGAAGGTATTCGCTTACTACGGTCTTACACTTATATTTTGGAAAGGGATAAGATATGAGAGTTACGCGATAGAAAGAGCGGCAGTTTCTGGGTGAATATAACTGTAGGTAATTAGCGCTGTGTGACCTGAATTGCACTTTATTGTGTTGTAGTAAGAGTCGCTTTTTATTTAAATGATTTTGCGGAGTGAACCATCTGTACTAAACTGTGCTTATAACGCAGTGGCGTATTTTGGCATTCGTCTATGTTGATTGTGGTTTATACAGCGTGTTTACCTATACATTTGGATCGAGAAGGTATTAAAGTTTTGTATGAGACTGCTGATTATTTTGTTCACAATTACAAATGAAGAAAGTTGTTCAGATTGATGTTCTGTACCCTTAAATAAAATTACACCTTTCTGATACTAATAATGATAGTCCTTCGGTGCGGGAGATATTATAGTGCTTTAGTGTGTGTGCAGACACAGGTGCACTCTCTCTTCCTTTGCTCTCATTGGCCGGTGGGACGGCAAACTGACACGACCGGAGAGAAATCAGGCGCTTAAGAAATTCCTGGTGGAAAAGCCCAATAACACTTTGCCCGACCCGGGAATCGAACCCAGGACCCCACGCTCAGCAGTCGCCTTTCTAATACACGATGTATAAAGAGTAATTCCTTTTTAATGTCCTCACTCTCCCGGTTTAATTTTTCATATACAGTCTGATTATTTTCTTAATGTCCCTCAGGAATCATCGCATTTCCGAAAACAAACGAATGCTAATTTCCATGTCCATCAATTATTAGATTTATCGTATATAATAATTTGAATCCAGAACTAAGTACTTTATTGTTGTTTTGTTTTGATTTCTGTGTTAAATAGAGCTGTAAAACAATTTTCGTGCCCGCGACTTTAGCAGCTTTCCTTCTATTTTTTAAATAAATTACATTATGTTAAAAGAGTATTAACAGCTCTATACACTTCTAAGTCGATTGAGAGCGTCCGGTTCGTCGACTGATGAAACACGAAGTTTGCCGAGGGACATTAGGAAAATAGTTATATCGTACACATTTACTCACTTCAATAAAATATATTTTACAATATCCAAATTCTAAATTGTAACACGAAAGGTCTGGCATTTCGCGTAAAATATATTTACCTACCCTGTGGTCTAGCCGTGATCATATTTTATATTATAATATTTGGAGAGCAGATGGTTCTCAATGATGTAGACATCGAAAATTAACGTTTAATTAAGTTTGTAAGCGATACCTCTCCTTGTTTGCCAATATTACCTTACGTCCTTGGTGTAAATAAACTAAGGTAACCTATCAGCTAATGTTACAGCTGAGTGAGAAATAGTTTAGTTTCGATTTTGTCTAAAACATAATTTAATATTATGTAGATTTATACAAAGAATCCACAATCGCTACATTTCGGATTTAGTGTTCCTTCGCCCCACGGTTTCACCCGCATAAGTCCCGATTCCGTAGGAATATCGGGATAAAAGCTATTCTATGTCCTTTTCCAGGTCATGGTTTATCCATGTGCCAAATTTCATCCAAATCCGTTCAGCCATTTTAGAATGAAAGCGTAACAAACAAACAAATTCACTTTTTATAATATTTGTTAGGATGTAAGAACTCGTGTGATGAACTGGCGTCGTTTCTTTTTTTTTAAGTTTTATGTAATGCAAATTCAGACTAAGTATTTTTACGCAACTTTCAGTAAACAGGCCTAAGGCATTCAGAGGTTACGTAATATGTATATTGCAAAAAAAAAAAACAACCGACTTCCAAAAAAAACACTACAAAGTGAAAAATAACTTTAATTTCGGAAGTCGGTGTCTTGGGTTTTGTTTTCGGTTTTTTGCCACCGACTTCCGAAATTAAAGTTATTTTTCACTTAGTAGTGTTTTTTTTGGAAGTCGGTTGTTTTTTTTTTTTGTAAAAAGTTTTTATTTTTCACTTTTTAGTTGTGGTACCTACCCCACACACATTCGAATACCACTACCTGCTACCAGTGTCAAGAACTTATCATAAAATATCATCTACATACTAAGTGGGAAAAAAAATACGTATTTTGAAGCTAACTCAAAAACTACACAAGCAAAGTTAATAAAATTTATATGGGACCAATTTGGGAGCCTACCCTTTCAAACAAAAAAAAGAATTTTCAAAATCGGTCCACAAGTGACGGAGAAATCGGTGGACATACATAAAAACAAAAAAAAAAAACAAACATACGCGTCGAACATATAACCTCCTCCTTTTTGGAAGTCGGTTAAAAATAGTTTTCATTTGGTAGTACTTACTAACCATACATAACCATCATAGAATTCGTCGTATTTTTCCAGGTTCAACAGATAAACTTATTTAAGGATTTTTTAATTATGTATTTGACGTTTGAATGTTCATTAAATTAATTAGTTATTTGGTTATTTGCCAACATTAATTGATGCAGTAGACTCCCTTAAACTCCAAGTTCGGTAAATACCTGCGACATACTCGGTTCGATTAGCACGTCTTGTTTGAACTTAATTAAGAGCACACGTTTGTAACAAAATGAGCGTCGACTACATAAGATCAAAGCGCCCAATGTTAATATTTGCTAACGTGTATTGAAAGAAGTCATTGGCACTGAGAAACGCACACAAATACACACACAAAATTTATAGACACACCCTGTATAGATAATTTATTTGACACAAGCTAGTGTTGTCATCAAGCACTTAGGCAAATAAAATAAATGGCAACACACATAGTCAAGGTGAGAAAGTAAAATTGAAATTCGTTGTTTGAATTTTTGAATAATTTTACATTAGCTTTTTGAATTGTTATTCTTTCTGTTTTTTTTAAGTTTAAATGCCAGCCAGTGTTTTGTGTTGAATTTGAGTGAAAATTTATCATAATTGAGTTTTGGTGACATAAAATAAATACAGGTGTTTATGATTTATTTATATTAAATTCGTGGTTATTTTTGTTCTGAAATTTATTTTGTTTCGATTTCTTCGAGGCTTTCTTGAAAGAAAAATGATTCTGTTGTCTTTTATTAATTTAAATGAAATAGAACAACTATTTCTATTAACGAGAAAAATATTGGAATTAAACTACTAGAATCCTACCTACATTAAAAAAAAAAACATGCCGCTTTTTTAATAAAAACATGCCGCTTTGCGTTATGCTCGTGAACGGGTGCTGCTTGTGGTGACTGGTCGTCTTGCTGATCATGGTTTTGTTATTGTTACTAGTAATTAACTGTTCATTTATTTTATCTCGATGGTCCTAGTTTATCATTTATAACTGCCAATTACAGCTTTATGTAAGCGGTCACGCCCTTTATGTCTGGAGGCTTTTATTTAGATATTTAGTTCTGTTTACGTTTAGTTTTATTTTCTTTTTATTTTTTAAATAATGCTTGAGTATAGTTCTCGATGTTTTTGGTTGGTATATTGGCGTGTGCTAGCTGACAAAATAGCCTATAATTTATCATTTGAATTATGTTTTGTGTTGCATAATGTAAGTTATTTTGTATACTATTGTATAGAATCATTCTCTAATTTGAACAGACAGCTATGCTGCTGGGGAGTTTGTTGCGCTACTTCTTCTTCCCAGCTAAATGCACTAGGAAGTGGTGAAGGGTGGGCATTTTTGGGGGACTGACTTATGTAATTTTGACGTTCGAAAAGTGCTGATTCTCAGCCTAGTTGAATTTTGAACTTAATAATATTTTCTTCAACTTTTTCGTGTGGTAAGTGACTAACCTGATGTCAGAGATTTTATGCCGCCCATGGGCCTCTGACTTAGCTTCACATACCGTCGAGAAATATCTCGCGGGCATGCCGGTTTCCTCACGATGTTTTCCTTCACCGTTTTTGAACCAAGTGATAACTAAACAATACGCACATGATTCCAAAAAGTCAGAGGTGTGTGCTTTGGGTTCGAATTCAAGACCTATGACGTGGCAGTTCGACGGTCACACCTCTAGGCTATCACTAATAATAATAATGTTAATATATTAATGTTTTTATGTCCAATAAGATTTACCTATCTTTATACCATGATATATCTATTACCGGTACTTCCAATCTTCTTCCAGATAGATACAAATAGTTTCCACCTAACACTTTGATGTCTGAGAATCCACTCCAGATACTCAGCATGGTAAGTTGACGCGTGCCACCGACGAAATCACATCCTGTATTATATTGACATAGGAGGCCTTACTATTGGAGGACTCGTCTCACAACTGGGGATAAATCGTGGGGCTTAAAGTGATAGAAGTTCCTTCGAGAAAAAGGTGTATACGAACGTTCCTGTTCGACGGCGGATGCAATGCAGAAAAGTAACAGTTAATCGTGGTTTTCCTGTATACACAAGACTGAAAGAAGTCTGTAATGTAAAAAAGCATAAACCATAAAAAGTGTGATCATAAATCTATGATATGATATGGATGTTCTACGCATCCAATACAATAATTTTTTTAGGACGCTGTTGCGACTGCCTCGTTTTTGCAGTTCATCAGAAATGTTCACGGTAACCCATACCGATGGATTTCATGCCATCATCCGCAAAAAAACGGCCTCACTCCTGTGCAGAATCACAATAGTATCCTTAAGGCTGTGGCGGCAGATACTTCCTTCGCCATAATAAGGCAATTTGTTCGAAGACTTATACCATAGTTAGACCATTACCATTTCTCGTTGTGTCTAGATGTTGGTTGGTCTTCTCACAAATTCGTCTTTCGTTTTAAGTTACTAACAATAGTGGTTTAAGTGTAAACATGTTACTAACAATTTATGGATATTTTTGTTATCCGAAATAAAATAATTTTTATTTTTATATTTATACAAGGTTTTCAGCTATTCTGTAGTTTAGTTCTAATTTTTCATACGGATAGGCACTCATTCCCTGTAAATTACTGGTTTTCTGTTGCATTCGGTTAGACTGGAAGCTTACTCTAGCCTAGTTGATGGAGTACTCTTTTTCTCATCAAATCGAGAAACATTAGTACGTAATCTGATGTCAAGTTTCGAAATCTCGCAATAAAGCGTTGAGACGATCCCATACAGCCGCCGGCCACAAGTTTCCAATAAGTAATTAAAATCCTCAGACGCGGAGATTACGGCTCCTATGTCTCTCGAGTGTTTGCTCCCGACCACTCCAAATCTCTTATGATTTCCTGGTATTTCCAATATTGTTAGCCGGTTCCGTGCAAATATATTAAAGGAAAAATTGTCTCCTGTGTGAGAAATTGTGAGTTTTTCAATAGCAGTATAAATTGAAATGGTTTTTCGATTAATGCACATTTTAATATGACTATTTGAAGTAGTCCACTTAGAGTACCCGTCCGAATAGCACCTGCGACTCAGCAGCCTACTGCTGGGATGTATTTGTTTTACAGGACGTTATTAAATGAAACATGTTGATAAATCAAATTTCGTATGTTCGTAATTATGTGTAATTAATAAAAACATTCTAGTGATTTTTATCGATATCATTTAGCAACCTGTACCGCTTAGCTATTTTCTAAAGAGCCATAAAAAAATCCTGAAAGAAATCGACATGTGTTTCACCTCTCAATAAGGCACCCTCAGGATGACGATTGACATGTCGTGAACCCGATCACGGCGTGTTGCCACACCAAGCGCTGAACGCAGAGTGAACAAAACAACGTTCTCAAGCAAAAAATACCAATAAATTAAACGCAATCCTGTTCTACAAACCACAAAAAGGATTACAACCGATAACATCATGAAATCCACCGCGGAACGTTATTAAAGGTTGCCCTTGTTTATCCCTGCTACTGTTCGGGCATTTTTATGAAGAACCGGGCAAATAAATGGGCACAAACATTAATCTGCTTTGAACAACAGACAAGATGTAAAGGGACCGTAGTAGTGTCAATATTGTTTTAGGGGACAAAACTCCGCTCTTTGCTATCTCCTGGCGACAATTAGAGCGTGATATGATTTTTTATGTAAACTTAATTTACTTGAGTTCTGCTAGGAGATTTTGATTTTGTTTAATTTTATTTTATTTCGCTGAGGGACGTAATTAAAGAATGTCTGCATTTGTCTGTTATTCTCTGTTTATAGTTGTCTGGAGTCGATATTTTATTGTTATTTTTCTTAACTCGCCAGAGGAATTTTCCACACACGATACGAGTAAAAGTAAGTTAAGATTTTGAAAATAACAGACCTTAAAACTAACAGTGTTTAGGTAAATTGAAGACAAAATTATCTTAGACTAACCTAAGACAAAGACTTTTTTATCGTCGTGAAAAATCTACCTATATATCTATATAAAAAACTTCAATTTCGGAAGTCGGTGTCTTTGATTTTGAATTTTTATTTTTTGCCACCGACTTCCGAAATAAAAGTAACCTTCACTTTGTAGTGTTTTTTTGGAAGTCGTTTTTTTTGTAAAAAGATTTTATTTTTCACTTTTTAGTTGCTGTATCTACCCCACACAAATTCGAATACCACTACCTGCTATGTAAATAACAGTGACAGGAACTTATCATAATAATATCTTCCACATACAAAGTGGAAAAAAAAAAACTTATTATTAAAGCTAACTCAAAAACTATAGAAGCAAAGTTAATAATATATATGTGGGACTACTTCCCTTTCGAACTAAAAAAATATTTTCTAAATCGGTCCACAATTGACAGAGAAATCCGTGTCAGCTATCATAATACCAGCGCCGCGGTATTTATTATAATATCGCAGCATTATGCTGAGATATGGGCCTTTTTGGCCTCGCACAGGTCGTTACTATTTTTTGTTAGTTTGTTAGTTTAAAATGCTCCTTTCTTATTTTTATTTTATTTTATTTTTTATTACTGTCTGTATTTCCTGTGCGTGTCCCAAATAAAATATTTTTCTTTCTTTCTTTCAAGTCGATGGAAATACATTAAAAAAAAAAAAACATACGATACGAACATAAAACCTCGGTTAAAAATCAATTGCCGTGCGTTAGTCTCGCAAAACCTCGAAAATGGGTAGACCAATTGTTATGAAAGTTTGTTAAGTTGTTGTATGCGCGCCGCAGAAGGATCCAAACAAAAAGAGAAAAACCATTGCAACGCATGGCCGGGCATTAGCTAGACGTTGATAAAAATAGTTGGCTAAAAGAACAATGGGTACTACATTTACAAAATAATTAAAATCCCAACACTAAACAATAACCCTAAATACACAATATAAACATTAACCCCTTCAGCTTTCACCCGTACGCTAACTAAATCTTTCAACCCTTTAATGCCTACGTCGGCGACAACAATTTAATTATAAATGTCGTTAAACAGTCGATGCGTGTCTTCATTTATTAAGTTCTGTTATAGTTTAAAATGTGGTTGTTATAACTGTTATTTATAACTGCTGTTACAGGGTTGATTTATCGGTTCTAAGTCAAGGGGTAGAGTTGTGTTGACTGCGCGTTTTGTTGGTTCTTTAGCTGTTTCCTTGGGAGATATTTAGAGGATGTTCCTAATACAAATGATAAACATTTCGAATTTAGATGATGATTGTTTTTTTTTATAAAAAAAAAACAATGCACTCCGGGAGAGAAAACAGTGAAAATGCAAAAGAAGTGAAAACTTAAGAAAAATACTTGTATAGAACATTGGTCCGTAACCTTTTCCAAATAAAGAGCACAATAGCGTTTACAAAAAAAAAAAAACTTTCAAAACCTTTAAAGTAAAAATACTTGTACTTATAGAACATAGATCCGTAACGTAATATAAATAAAGAGTACGGTAAACGGTGTCGTGAGTTCAATTGTTTTTTCCCATCTCAAAAATGCCCAACGCGACAAAAGAAGTTCACACTTCAGAAAAATCGGTATGATTCACTTATTAATAATTATAAATAAACGTGACATTAAATTATTATTCAATAAAGAAAATATTTATTTTTCCAATCACTACATTATTATAAAACAAAGCGTCTCTCAGTCTGAACGCGCTAAATTCAAACACTACCGAATGGATTTACATACGGTTTTCACCAATGGACGAAGTTAATTCATGAGGAAGGTTTAAGTGTTTAATTCATTAAGGTTTTGTGTAAATTGGCTGAGATATAACGATGTCTGTTGAAGATATCGGAAAAAAAATTGCCGACTGCTTTACTGGCGTACGCGTTACGGTAGTAGGTATGTTTCCGTGGAATAATTTCCGACTCCTAAAAAGTTAGTAATGTATAAAATAAAAACCATTTTTTTTATCTGCATTTAAATGTTTGACCTTTAAGAGTTCACCATGCTTGCATAGTAAATCAAAACGCAGAGCTAAATTATTCCAACACATTGTAATTTTAAAATCAGATCACTAAAATCAGACTTACAAAATTCATGCAAAATTCAACATTACTTCTTCTTAAAAATACAAGTGTGATATTTTAAGGGATTCCCACGAAACTCAAGTTACCAAGTAACATTAAAAATGCAACTTTGAAAAGTTATCATTATTTCAAACTTAAGCGAGGCAAAACAAATTCGTGTAGAAAATAAATCCTACAAAATTGAGAATGAAAACACCCTGTGAAAACGATTTTCTGGTACCTGCATACTGAAGGCGGCCTGAGAAAGTTTAGATTTAAATTAATTTAGCGGATTATTAATTTTGAATAATGAACTTAGTTCTTACCTTTGAACGCATCGATGAATAAAATTTTCGTAAAAGTAAACGACCTGGTCGTTATTCATTTAGTATTAATCTAACTGCATTTAGTTGAACAATTTTTAAATTAAAATTCGAATCTACATTTAAACTTTGATTTATACTTTTAATTTATTATTCAAGGACTTGGTAAAAAGTTGAATTTTAATTTCTGAAATAATAACTTGATTTAAACCTTTCTCCTTGTGGATCCTCCACTAAATCTCAATTTCATACGTAGAAGAAATGGCTGGAGAAAATTAATATTGCATTAAAAGGAACTTAGTCGAAAAGATAAAACGGTATAAAAATAAAAGACATTTATTTAAAGCGGTACACCCATTTGCGTATTTAAATTATAAACGCCCAGTTTGCGAGATTACCGGGACTTTGGCAACTAAAGCTAATTGCAGTTGTTGGAGTTAGCGAGACTCAGGCCAGATCTGTTAAACCCCGAATGAGTGTTAAAAGATTTATATCAGTGGATAACGGCGATTCAAGATCTTAATCCCGGAGTCCGCAGCAGGAAATTAAGACGGTTACGAGATTTTCGCGTTTATTTTTCGCACTTGTTACATAAGGCCGTTGGACTGCGAAAATATGAAATCGGGCTTCAAACGCTTCGTGCCGTATTTTCAATTAGTTCTAGCGAATGAGAAGATTTAATTAAGAAAAAATTAATGGAAACCGTGTTCAATCTTTTAGCGGTGTTTTGCAGAGTTTTATTTTTAGTTAGCTTTTATTGAAATGCGTTAGGGATTTGTGTAAGGATTTTTTGTTGAATTGATATTTTAATTTTAATTAATTACACAGGTTTTATTGAAATTCACTTCTATATGGTACCTGATTTAAGGTACCTGATTTAAAAAAACCCTGTCATATATGAATGATAAAAAATATCCCAAAAATAAATTGCATACATAAATAAAAATCATGTAAAAATAAAATTCTACGCGAAAAATTGAAAATACTGTCTTGGAAAATAGAAAATGTATAACATTGGTTTTATCAAATCTTCGCCAATTTACCGGTGACTGCGCCACTTAACCCGAGTGTCAAAGTTGTAAGAATATTCTGAAGAGATTCTTCTAATAATACAGAACTTTCGAAGCTCTTCAAATTTTATTTGAGGAGCAATTTTTGTGTATTTACTGTGAGAAAAAGCTCTTGAACCAGCAGACTGTTGATAACGAAATGTTTTTATTATCTATTGTACTTATATTTGTTCTTTAAAACTCCAATTTGTAAATTCATAGAAAATACGTTTTTACAAAAACAAAAAATAAAATAAGATAAATACATTACATTTTATGTGTGCAATGAAGTGTGAATTCGGGTTTATAAAAATATGAACTTTGAAAAACTTGGAAAATAACATACTTACTTATCTACTTTTAGACTTAGGATTGAATAGAAACAAGTGAAGTTGATGTAAGTACTTATTTCAAAAGAAAATTCAGTATTACTATACTTACACAGAATTTTCGTTATACACCGTGACATTTTAGTCTTCTTACAAAATCAGCCCACTTCATGTATCCAATGAATACTAAACATTTTTTTTTATATATTGTAACAATTTTTTAATTGCTCCTAGAGGTATTTTATGTCGGGCACATTGAGTGGCCGACATAAAATACCTCTAGTGAGAGTAAGACGACTAAAATGTCATGTGTATATCATTTTTTTAAATTTTATCCAAAAATGTATATATTTTTATTTTAGTTTTTCTTTTTTAATAATTTATTAAGTGTATTGTATTTTAATAATCAATTATTTTATATATCTGAGTAATGCTAATCTAGTGGCACTTTTTTACCTTATCTTAATTTTGTTACATGCGGATAATGTAGTGGGCTGCAATATTGTTAATACTACTTATGAGCCTATATTATTATTTGTAAACATCTTATATTGTAGCTGTTTATTGTCCCATAATAAATAAAATAAAATAAAATTTCTTTTTCAATGAATTTTTAGTAGACATTGGATACATGAAGTGGGCTGCTTTTGTAAGACGACTAAAATATCACGGTGTATATTCAAATGGTGGGGAAACAAGGCCAACCCAAGATTTTATTTTTAACATTATTTTATTTTAAATATTATGTACCTAATTTAAAGAGTGTTGTAATTTGAACATAACATAACATCACGGCTTCTTTCCCCGAAGGGTTAGGCAGAGGTGTACCCATAGTACACCCATATTTCGTCAGTCATGTTTAAGTCCTATGTAATAGGGGGCGAGCCTATTGCCATCAACCGGGCACAAATCCAGACTCCGGGCTGCTACTGAGAAATTGCCAATGGAAAAACCCAACATCACTTTTCCCAACCGGGGAATCGAACCCAGGACCTAATGCTCAGCAGTAGCGCTTGCGACCACTAGACCAACAACACAGCAATTGGAACATTATGTGTACCACCATTATGTGCGTATTAACTTGTACCATGAACACGTTTATGAATTAATAAATAAAATTCATTTTAATGGCTATAAAAGCATATCAGACGTTTATTTTAAAATATTCTCTGGTATTGCATATATATGTCATATCATTTGACGAATTTATTAAACTAAATAGAGACATTACTTGCAAGTACATTAATCAAATACGACTCGCAAGTTCGCAACAAACGAGATACGAGTAGTTATAGATATAACAACCGATAGCTCTCTCAGAGAAAACCGCTGAAGCGCAACACTGATTCGATTTCACGTTGAACGCTCATAGTTATCGCAGTAAATCTCAAGGTGATGTGATTTACTTTAATTTAATTTTGTATCTACGTTTTCACCCTTTAATTACGTTTAAGGCGCAATCTGTCACGCGGGATAATTGTAGTCTGCGGTTTATAAATCTGTTGTTTCAGGCTTGGATGATTTTGGTTGGTATTGATGATTAAAATGTGGATAGTGTGTTGGAGAGTTGAGCTTTGTGGTTGTATTTTGACTTGTACCTGTGCAAAGGTTAAATAAAACGTACCGTATTATAGTTAGTCAAGGTCACAATAGGTTACGTTTAGTGATACAAATAGTTATATTTCAGGCTTGCTATTTAATTATAATGTGTTAGAATAAACACCAACAGATTGTTACAGTTTCTTCACGTAAAAGTTATTAAAACTCTTGAGTTTAATTTTAATATAAACAGGATGCTGTCAAAGGTGACCTTTTTAAGAGACTTCCAAAAGGTTATCAATTCGGATGTTTATGATTATACATTTATTTTTATTTTTATGTACCTATTTTCGGGCATAACTCTGTCTTATATAGATGGATTTGCAAAATTCTTTTTTTTGTTTGAAAGGGTATCAGGTATCAGTAAAGAGGAGGTACAGACGCCAGCACATCAAGCTACTACAATCTGTCAAATTTATTTAATAGATTTTCAACTTTATCGCTGAAGCATAAGTTTCAAAGTTGATTGAGAAAATTTGACAGTTTCGGGTAGCTTGATGTGCTAGCGTCTGTACTTCTTAATATGTCCTATACCTCAGAATAACTTTTTTATTCTATACCCTTATCATTTGAAATCCTTCAGACTTTTTCTGAATCGAACGATATTATTTACACAATGTATTAGATAAGAGAGTTTATCTCAAAAGTTGGCAACGTCGCAAATAGCTGTAAAATTTTTACCTGTTTTGATTAATTTGGCAATATTACTGTATGAAAATAAGAAACGTGGCTTACTAGCGAACTAGAATATTGATTATGAAATCCAATAATTAATATCGTTACACCGAAGTCTCAGATGTAAAAAAAGGATTTGGGAACTTTCCAAATGAATTTTTACACGTAAAACGGTTACAACATCAAATTCAGTGTTATAATTCCAATTCATTATTAATATTCTAGTTCGCTAGTGTGTAATGTGGCTAATATTTCATGTTTCCATACAGTACCTGATATTGAAAAATTAATCAAAACAGCGAAATATTTGACATCTATTTGCGACGTTGCCCACTTTCAGATTAAACGCTCTTATAACATCTTGTTTGAAACTAACAGAACAACATACGATATGATTTCGAGTCGTTGGATATTCTTCACAACTCGAAAGCCTCAGTAATTTATGTTTTCCATAAAATTAATCAAACTGAAAGCCGCGGTACCACACAATACGGTTTCAACATCAATGTTTAAACACCCAATATTAAACATGTTACCAACCTTTTGCTTAGCAAACCCGTCTACGGCATGCGCGTCTGTCAAATTATGGAATTAGCGGCTAACCAGCGTCGAAATTATTCGCAAAGTGCCTACAAATCAACGCCGTTTTCACATATACATTAAATATTAACAAAGTTTCTTAAACATGTGTTCTTGACTCACACGCAGTGATTTATGCGTGGGCGCAGTGCAAGCGATTAAGTAAGTTAATGATATTCGGCATAAGCGAACAGGAGTTTGTATGAAATTATCAACATACATTTTGCATTGGGTTGGATCCCTAGATCAGGCGAAAATGTTATTGCGTTTTTCCATTCGGAATTTCTCAGCAGCAAGCCCGGACTTTGAAAGTTGACGGAGTCATACCCCTGCTTCGGAAAGCACGTTGAGCCGTTGGCCCTGCGCCTGATCTCTCTCCGGTCGTGTCGGATATGACTATGAGAGTGAGGGAAGAGAGTGCACCTGTGTCTGCGCACACACTTGTGCACTATAATATCTCGCGTGCCGATGGCTAGTTTTCGCTGGGATTGGCCGCCATGGCTGAAATTCGGTTTGGAGGACTGAATATTACATAATTGTATTGTGCCTTTTGAAGATGACTTTAGGTGAACAAAAGCATTTTTTCGTCCTTGTGAAAAATCCGTTTAATCGCCTTTATCTTCAACTACTACCTACCAATAACCCTCAACTAAATCTGTGAACATACTATGATACCGGATTGATTAAGATTAAATTCCACCATCTGCATCCGGATCATATAATATGTGATTACTACATTGATGATACTCTTGATGTACATTCAATGTTAATCGATCCGGTATCATAATATGATACCGTATCGATTAAGATTGAATTTCACCACCCGCATCCGGATCATATAATAGGTATATGATCACTACATTGATGATACTACTGATGTACATAATATGATATCGGATCGATTAAGATTGAATGTACATATGAAGATCACAGATTTAGTTAAAGGCGATAAACATAGTCTATCTCTATTAAATACACACCCATTGAATTCTACCATCCGCATCCAATTCAACCCACTACGACACGACATTGTCAGTCTATTTGAATACGTCCATATTACTCCTACGTTTGCCAATTCGCCGTCACCACTTGAGGACGCGTCAGCCTCAACGACCATCGGATCTAGACATATTGCCTCCCCACAGCCTGTTCAGTTTGCTGATTGCGCAGGATTAATGTCAATATCATTGGACGTTTTAGCTATTTTTAGGGTTCCGTACCTCAAAAGGAAAAAACGGAACCTTTATAGGATCACTTCATTGTCCGTCCGTCAGTCTGTCAAGGCCCATTTTCTCAAGAACGCGTGGAGGTATTAAGTTGAAATTAATATCACATACGTAGATCTATGTTCCCTTGGAGCTCTAAAAAAAATCAAGCTTTTAAGTCGACGCAATAAAAAAATACAGCCATATATGTGACATATTTTGATAAACCAACCTTTGGTAAGGCTGACTGAGGCTGAGGACTGGCCGAGGACTTTCTGAAGTTCCTAATGTAAAAGCCCAATAACAGTTTGCAATAATGAGGATACAGTCGCACAAATATATAAAAAAACAAATCGCTCCCCGCTCCCACAGTGTCCCTACCCAAAATATAATCCCTCCTCGCTATATCCCTAATTACTAATCGTGATTACACACGCGTCGCGTTACCGTGTTTACCTAGACTATAATTAAAGCAAGTTAATCTAAAATGTTCCCGTCTTATACAAAATGCAAGGTGCCGGGGGTAACTAAAAGTACTCAGAGTACTTCGAGTACTTCTTAAGGGTTTAGCAGGCACTTAGAAAAGCGTCTTAAGAGAGCTCCCAAGTTTTTATTTAAAGGAAAATTTCGCGCTTCGACTGGTCTATTGCTTTTGTTGTAGTTGCGATTGTTTAGTTGAGGGTTACTTTTTTTAAAGCTAGTTTTAAATATTATGAATAGTGTTTTGATTCAGGCAAAATACCCATAAACTATTTTTTTTTAAATAGTTAAAACATTAAAAATATTAAAACATGACACATTAATTAAGGAAGATGTGGAAAGATCATGCATAACCTACAAAAAAGACTTGAGCGACACAAAAACCAACTCGCTGTTACCCTATTGGACCATAAAAACTACATATTCCGCCTAAAAAGGAAACGGATAGCCTCAATTTAAGTAGTGCTTAAATTGAAATTTTTGATGAGGAGACATGTCACAGGATGCGTCAAACTCCAATTGACATCGTATTAACCAACAGATCTGATTATAGCCAATGATCGCAGATGGATTAGAAGAAGAAAAAAAAAAAAAAACATGGCGGTTTGTATAGGTATAGGTACCCATAGTCTTCAAAAACACAACATAGTCTTTCTTTGTTTTAAAAAGGCATGTTTTTTTAGCTTGAATTTTTGCGTCTGTTTTTTTATTTTGTCGTTTATGGTCTTATCAATTTGTATATTTGCTACTGAATCTGGGACTCCCCAATTGACCGTTTCAATGCACGATTTTGGGGGGATAAAGACACTATCATCGCGTTTGACAGGGAAATCAGTGACCGCCGGATGATGTATAAGCCCATGGCCTAAAAACCCGATAAATTATTTTTATTTTTCGCAGATAGTAATACCATTCCCAGAGGACGGACTCAGTTTGAGATAAACAAAAAACCTGTCAGCACAAATCTTATGGGAAAGCGGTTGATCAATATACAAACACTCCATTTCAATGTCAGAGTAATAATAAAGAACCATTACAACACACACAGACCTGTATTACGCAAATAATGAAACGTTATAAAGGGTTACACAGGGGATATTCGCGAGGGGATGTCGCTTCAAGGTCAAAATGTACTTACACACTTATACGTAGAATGTGTACTGCACCGAACCCCAGGCGAATATATTTAAAACACAATATAATATGATTATCAGGCTGTCCCCCTAACACAGACAAAATCAATAGTGTCTGCATGAACGTATATGCAAAATAACAGGATACGGCGCGTTGCGGAAAACTCGTTTAATGGCACCTACTACGAACGAAAGTGCACCACTGATGAGTTTAAAATAAGAACAAGTTCAAAAGGTTTTAATATTAAATATGTAGATACTAAAAGTGCTGAAATGAACCGTAATGATATCAAAGGTGAAAAGATTCTAAAGATAATTGCGAACTTTATTTTTTTACTGAATGGAATTTTTGGCTTCTTTCACTGAAAATTTTTATTCTTATTTTAAGATTTTTAAAGATAAAAATTAAGATATTCTATTTTATTACATTTAAGTTCACTAATTTTGAAATATTTTTGACTTTTAGATGTTTTACTTTCAGCACGTTAACTTTTTTTAAGATTTGGTTTTTTAGGTATGTACGCTTCAACACCGTCATTGAATTCTACATCAAATCAAACCATAATTTTTGTATTAACTAGTAAGTACGCAGGTACTTCCAATACGAAACGTTCCGATAATTTACCATATACATCCGCGTCAGACGGCCGGCAGATGTACCTGTTTGTATTATAGCAGTATTTACAGTGATTGCTTCGTCGAATATTTATATACCGTACACGGACCGTGACCGGACCGGAACGTTACTTTGTATGTGATACTCTCTTTTAACTTCCATGTAGACAAAAATAGTGGGAAATTGAGAAGTTATTTTGTGAGAGAAAGATTGAAAAATCGTGTTGTAGCGACAAATACAAGAAAAGCTCGTTTGAGTTCCTTATTTTGTTACATTCTTTATTTTTAACCGACTTCCAAAAAGGAGTAGGTTATATATGTTCGTAGCGTATGTTTGTTTTTTTATGTATGTCCACTGGTTTTTACGTCAATTATGTTTATGGACCGATTTTGAAAATTCTTGTTTTGTTTGAAAGGGTATGCTCTCAGGCAGTGGTCCCATATACATTTAAATTTTATTAACTTTGTATAAAGTTTTAAATAGTTTGAGTTGGCTTCAGTAATACATTTTCGCATTTAGTATGTGGATGATATGATAAGTTCATGTCACTGTTATTTACATAGCAGGTAGTGGTGTTAAAATTTTTATGGGGTAGGTTAGTAGGTACCACAAGTAAAAAGTGAAATATAAAAACATTTAAAAAAAACCGACTTCCAAAAAGAAACACTACAAAGCGAAAAATAACTTTAATTTCGGAAGTCGATGTTTTTGGTGTTGATTTTTTTGTATAGTTTTTATAGAAAAACAATGTTTATGATCTACATACCTGTTATGTAAGACTAGTTTTACTAGCGGTTTCGAGGGAACGAAGGTATATTGTGATATAGAGGGTGTCTCAATTAAAATATTTTAATTTGGTACTACAAAACTGAGTTTGATTCATAATTATGGCAGTTCAAAGTAAAACTAAACTCAAACTAGTTTTGACTAGAGTAGGAAGTTCATCAGTTTCTAATCGAGAATGTAAAAAAAGAAACCTATCTATAGTTCCAAGATGCGGATAATATTCTTTACTTTTCAATGTCATGTGTGTGTGTGTGATGTGTGTGTGTGTGTTGTGTGTGTGTGTTGTGTTTTCATGTCATGTGTTTCAATTCAGAATTTCTATGGTAGAATTTGAATGATGAATATGATAAATGAACATTAAAATTAGGCTCAAAGTTAATTGAAATTGTTCTATGGCAGTGAATAATTTTATACTTGTTTAAAAACAGTTACCAAAAAATCTACTCATATTTACAGTCCACATTTTCTATATGTACTTACCTCCTTTTATTTCTTACTAGTTTCCGCCAGCGGTTTCCCTTGCGTGATATCTTTATAAATTTTATTATAACTTATGTTACTGAGTGATAATAGTGATAATTTGAGCTAAATGGTGCTGATCCATACGTCATGTTCGTGAACGGGCGCCGTCTGTAGCCGTCATCTCTTAGCTGCCACGTCTTATTATAATTTTTGAATTGTTTTTATATCTTTTTATTACGGACGCTTTTAACGTGCACGTCTTTCTACATTGTTCTCGCATGTATAATTTCAACACGAATGATGTAACCAATATTTTGTAATAATATTGTGATTTAATAGAGTGTCCGTGTCGTTTCTTGCTTCATCTTTCTGACTGACCAGCTTCTTGACAATTCAAAAGTGCATATAAATGGTTTAATTGAAATAAATGCTTTGATTTGATTTGAATATAGCATTCTACTGGTGAAATATTTTTTAAATCGATCCTGTAGTTTTTGAGTTTATTCATTACAAACGAAAATATAAAATTTGAATTCTTTTCTTTATAACATTAGTGTAGACTACTAGGTGCTTTAGTAGATACATACTATATTTTTGGTTATCAATCTGCCTCGCCTTTTCCTAAATATGTTGGGGTCGGCTTCCAGTCTAACCGGATGCAGCTGAATACCGTATTTTACATCGAGCAACTACCTATCTGACCTCCACAACCCAGTAACTGGGTAATACGATACCCCTTGGTAAGACTGGTTGTCAGACTTTCGGGCTTCTGACGACCCGTAACGACTGTCAAAGATCCACGAATGACCGGGACCAACGGCTTAACGTGCTTTCCGAAGCACGGAGAGGTCTCGGTATGTTAAGATGGTCACCCATCCACAGACCAACCTCGGCAAGCGTAGCTTAACCTGATGTATCGAACCGTGTGGCTGTTATTACTAAGCCACAAGCTCCTATATACTATATTTTTAGCTGTAATGTGTAAAAATCATAGTATTCGTATTTATTTTTCTTAAACATGAAAAGCTCCAAAATTATGTGAGGTAGTAGGTAGACATTAACTGCGTCGTGGTATTTTCAGTTTCAGACAACTTAAATAAATAAAGAAAGAAAATACATTTATTTAGCATAGACCAAAAAGCACACAATATAATTAAAGGCAGATAAAAATTTTAAAAAAAGTAAAAAGTGTAAAGTGCGATGTAAGTTAGCAGGGGTGTGTGCTACCGATTTCCGGCCACCGTAGGCGCGGGCTTGCCGACGGTGAGCAATGGGTAGCTCGCCGTCCGATAAGGACCAGTAGTGCTATTCTGTAAACATCTCACCGTGTTATCACTTCAACTAAGTTATCACGGTGAGATTTTTACATAATAGCATTACAGGCCCGGGTCGACGACGGTGCGTTGTGTTCCACGCGCGCCTCAAAGAGATGTCAGCTGAATTGACGGAGTCCGCTAGGGCCAATGCCTGCCGGGGTTGCGAATAAGGCCGAAAGGGAAATCGTGGCCCCCGGCAACAGGGCAACCGAAGGAACACGGGTGGGTTTTAATCAATAAGAGTCTGACACGCCCTCCCGCTCCGCCTAGAGCGGGAGAAATTATTTGATAATTTCCCACCCAAAAAAAAAAGGGGTGTGTGCCAAATAAATTACTTCCCTTAGTTATTGCACCAAAAACACTGATATTTGCAAAATTACCGACAACACTAAAGGTAAGATTAAAGAAAAGTGCCGATTACACTTTTTTCAGTCGTTCATGCTTGTAAAAAGATCTTCACCGATATCATGAAACGTGTAATAATATTTTACTGAAGCGCGGTTCTAGTTTAAAACATCCCCAGACGATAGTTGGTTACTAAGAAATCGCACACTTGAGAGAAACTCCTTTGTAATTCCACTACTTCTTAATTTGCTTTCGCTAATTTAAATAAAATAGCCATTTGATTATTTTTACATTTTATTTATTCGAAGAAGTGCAAAGTATTCGTTTATTTCGAATGAGATGTTTTCTTGATGGTTCATTAGCTCTTTGTTAAATGATGTGTTAACAGATAATGGAACTTGAAAAAGGCTTGAAACTGATAAAATGACAAATATGTGACTCTACACTAGCAAAATTACGACTGTAATTTATTTTACTCAAAAATGCATGTAATGTGGTCATTATTTTGACAACCTTGTTTGAGCAAAGTCGACCTTGCCGTTCTGTTTCAAGGAGCGGTCGGCAAAGTTTTGCTGGTCGCTCTAACAAGCCGGCAAAACATTTCCGGCCGCTATTTTGACGTTTCAACGTTTTAAAAAATCAAATGCAAAAAGATTTTATTTAAAACACAGCTGTTTGTATTTATAGAGATAGGTACAAAAAGATTTTATTCCATATTTGGCTGTATAGTTCCAACAAAAATTGTTAAAAAAAAAAAAAAAAAACAATGAAGTAACAAAAGCGCGGTTCAGCGAAAATTTTATTTTTATTATTTAGTGACTTTTTTGCGTAATAAATGAAGAAATAATACAGCAGTCAAACACCGCATTCAAATTATCGCAAACTATTAGTAATATCAAACCGGGAAAGTCGGTGTTGAATTTTAGTAACTGTACTTTTCATAATTGTCATTTTAATTAAATTTCTAGTTAATTAATATATATTTTATTGAAATTACTTGCTGGTTTTATTTAGATTAGGTACTTGCATTTTTGAGTAAAGCACTATACAAGCCTTGGCCCATTATGACTGCTTCGCTGGTCACGCTATGATTGCCTCGAGCTAGCCTAGCTACGCTCTAGGCCTTCCAGCTTGGCCATCATTGCGGCCCTTGCTGTCCTCGCTGTAAAGGCCTCGACCTATGGCTTCGGCCTGTATCTCAGCTCGTCCATCAAGTGCTGCACGCTGACCGCGCTGTGTCGGCCTGGAGCTGCGCTACGCTGCGCTGTCGGCCATCATCAGCGCGACCAGCAAAGTAGTCATCATAGACCGCGGCAGTAATGTACTAATTTTACTTTCAGTAACCCTTACTTTTTACTTTTAATTTCAACTACACCATGACCCTTTTTAGCCATGCATGACGTGCCCTATGGTTATACAAATATGTATAGTCTAATATGCAAAATAAATCGTTTGCTTTGCAAGTGAAGGTGTAATTTTAAGGTAAATTATTAAATGAAAACAATAAACAATCCACCACTTTCTGAATTTTGGGTACCAACTGAATTATGAAAAATATGTAAGAATTATAAATTTTATTATTAGTAATAAATATTTAGGTTAAAGTTTACCAGTGTTGTGATATTGGCAGTACTTCACTACTCATGTTAGCAACCACAACAGTTAGCCAATCTTTATACCCGACTACCTCAAAAGGAGGGTAATGTTTATGTATGTCTAGTTCTTAGGCACGCTCTGTAGCCTAAACGGCTCGATGGATTTTAACATATGAGGTGTCGTTAGATTCGTCTTAATTGTGGGAGAGACATAAGCTATAGGCAAAACTTACACCATATTTTTCAGGTTATTGGTTTGTCCCCCGCCTGCAACACCTCACAAAAAACGAAATGTTCAGTTATGTGTCGGTATGTGTCAGAAACAAAATACCCATTTTGTTTTATCACCCTGCTATTATCATAAAACTTTTGGTGACTAGATAAAATTCAGATATCGATGATGGTTGTGTTTTTGACATTACAGTTATGGTTTTGACATTGTGATTGTGATTTTGACGTTATTATTGATTGTTTTGACATTACTAGTAATTATAACCAAAGTTTGCCGAATATTATTATGTACTAACACTAGTGTTTAAGATGTGTTTGTATTTACTAACAAATGGATTGTATGATCTGTAATAATTTTTTTTTTTGATTGATTGATAATATTGTTCCATAACCATTTGCAGAACATAAGCAGACGGATAACGAAGTAATCCTTTTTTTCCTTTTGAGGTACGGAACCCTAAAAACGAACTACCGGCCCTTTAGTAGTTTAATCCTTTGACGTTTCAATAGGTAACACTACACTCGCAAAATGCATTTGTAGTAGTAGGTATGTATATGCCTGAATGCATCTCTATACAGATTCATAAAATTACAAACTGACCCTCTGGTATTCATTCCCCCAGCTAGCCGCTATATTAAAATAATCTGGACACTATAAACTCTCACCGAGAGTTTCGTTTCAATCAAATTGTATGGTTTTTTGCAGGGATTCTGCTTAACAAATAAATTTTTGGGTAGTAACAATATTGATTTTTTTAAGCGAGGGGTATATGAAATGGTTAAAATGCACGCAGATATTTTTGCAAGGTTAAGTCCAAATGATTGTCCCTTTGTAGTTAACTGGAGACTGTACGTTTCTAAGACAGTCGTTATTTGAGAAGCTTGTAAGTCTCTAAACCGGTGTAGATCTCAGTGTATTCAGCGAATTAGGGTGTGAAAATTATTAGTGTCTTTCAGTGTAACTTGTATTTCAGTGTTAAAAAACCGACCAAGTGCGTGTTGGACCACGCACAATGAAGGGTTCCGTAGTTGGGATGAATTTATCCCAAACATAAACTTAACTTTATAATTAATAAACATGTTAAATTAATAATTTTCGGACTTTTTCCTTTATTTGTGCTATGAGACCTTGCTTCCTGCCTAAGTTCATGATTCACGGTTACATGGTTAACGGGAAGTACCCTGTAGGTTTCTTATTTATTTGCGACTGTCAAAATATGTCGCTTAATGGCCGTACTTTTTTATTGCGTTGACTTGGAAGCTTGATTTATTTAGAGCTCTAAAAGGACCACAGACTTACGTATTTGATATTAATTTCAACTTGATACCTCCACGCGTTCTTTAGAAAAAGGTTCTTGACAGACTGTCAGACGGACAATGAAGTGATCCTATAAGGGTTCCGTTTTTGCCTTTTGACGTAAGGAACCCTAAAAAATCAATATAATTATTTTGTTCAAAATCAAAATCAAAATATTTATTTCACACAAACCTACATGGGCAGTTATGAACCGTCAGAAGCTAGGTGCACGGTTCCAATTGGTCGTTTGGAGAAGAGCCGGCAAGAAACTCCACGGTTAAAAATAATTGGCTTGTACAATTTATTTTCAAATAACAGTGTTAATAGGTATAGAAGGACAGTGGAGGGCTTTTCAAAAAGTACCAGATACTTGACAAAATACAGTGAAAACCGTTTATAACGACTTTGCTTAAAACGATGTATCTATTATTACGACGAAATTTTGAGGTTCCAGCATTTTTGGTATAGTTTTTGGTTATAACGACTATCGGCTATAACAACCGTAATCCGACGGTCTCTTTGAAGCCGTTATAAACGGTTTTCACTGTAGATTCATAGTTTATTGCTTTTTTAATCGGTTCTGATTAGCCAGGGCCGTTGATAGAGAAGTGAGAAAGTGAGTTTGAAAGCACAGGGTGTACCAAAGAAGAAAGAAAGAAAGAAAAAACGTTTATTTGCGGTAAACATGACGCAGAAAAGTATTGTTTAAAATATAAAAATGAGATAAGGTTGGGGGAAGCATGCGTCACATCCACGCAAATCGGCTATCGTTCAGCATTATGCTACGACCCTATGCAAGACAGAGCCCCAGCGCTGGTTTTCAGCGACAGCCGGCGCCGACGTAATGACGTCAACCGGTGCAGCAAACAAATATGACGCTGTACAAGTACAGCGTACTTAAAGAAAAATATATATATATTTTTTAATATTGTGTGTTGCAATATACTAAATAAATGTAAAAAAAGAAATGGACATACTTTATTTCTATGTTACGAGAATATCATCCTCAAAAAACGTATTACGTTTTATATAGTGGCAACATTTCGACGCGTCTTATTTGACGTTCACCCAAAAGCGTTATTGTTGTGGAGGCTCTTTTTTAATTAAGGTTCTTTACAAATACATTGTCATTTCCCAAAACATTGGCCAAGTGCGAGTCGGACGCGCTCACGAAGGGTATATTATATTTGTGGAAACAATTAAAAGACTAAGTATTGTATTTATTTTATTTTTTATTTGTTATTTCACTATATGCTGCACCGGTTGACGTCATCACGTCAGCGCCGGCTGTTGCTGAAAATCAGCGCTGGGGCTCTGTCTCGCATGGGGTCGCAGCATTATGCTGAGCGATGGCCGTTTTGCGTGGATGTGACGCATATTTTCCCCCAATTTGTTATTTACGTTTTTTTTTATCTTTGCCTCATGTTTACCGCAAATAAAAGTATTTTATTTCTTTCTTTTACAATATTTAGCAATACGTTTTTACTTTAGTAATAAAAATAGAACACGTTTCTTGTGTGGGTCCCCCTTTCATTTTTAACTTTATTTAATTTTTATTATTTTTTGTTATAGCGGTAATAGAAATACACAATCTACGAAATTTTCAACTGTCTACCTATTAGGGTTCATGAGATACAGCCCGCTGACAGACAGACGGACGGACAGCAGAGGATTAGAATAGGGTTCCGTTTGGCACACTTCGGGTACGGAACCGTAAAAAGATTTGATTGTTGAATGGGGTGTGCTCAATGATGAATAAAGAAATTCAGAATAAGTTTAGAGCTCATTTTGCTAAGTTTACTGAATAGTTATGATTCTTCTTAAAGTATTTCAATAGAGAGGAAGACTAAAGACTGGTTACTTAAAACTTTAAATTGTTAGTACTAAGTTATAATGGATTCTGTTTCCACGTCAGTAACTGTTAAATTAAATGGAGCTTTGTGAGAAACTTGTAATATTTCTCCAATGGAGACTGAACCTTTGCTTTGAATGGATTTCGTGAGGTCAGATTATATAGGTCATTTTACTGCGTATGAAATATTTGTGTGCTTAGATAGAGTTATAAATATGATCTGTTTTGATGAAATATTCTGCGCAGTTTCTAAATTAATTATGTGGCTTTTTCAACGTCTATTTAAAACTATACTGCGTTCGCGATTTAGTTTCCAAAAATGTAAACAAACATGTATTTTTGGAAAAAACACTTTAAAGTTCAGTTTCTGCTACAACTTCAAACATTTTTGTGACTTCTTCAATAGCACGAGTTATTCAGAAATCAACTTAATTTACACTTTGTAAAGTTGATATTCGTTTAAATGAAAATAACAGCAATTGCAAAAAAGGGTTTTATTAGACTTTAGGTTAAAGTTTGAGGTTTACTCAAACTTAAACTCAAAGCATTTATTTCAAATAAACCAATTACAGGTACTTTTGAATTGTCAAGGGGTCGGTCAGCCAGGAAAATGAAGCTAGTTGCCCATTCCAAAGCGTAGTAGGTACCATCGAAGAAACCTATAACTAAGCAATTTGAAAACAAAATCCCGTGCACACGACCCTTTTTTTTTCGTAGGTAACCGTTACTATAGTGGCCGAGTGCTGCAAGCAGCAATAGTCCTTACGGTGTTTAGGTATGGGTTTCTTCGATGGTACGTACCTATGGAGAAGAACGGGCAAGAAACTCCACGGACACTTTGAAATCAAAATATTGTTACATAATATTGGTTATATCATTCGTGTTGAAATTATACATGTGAGAACAATGTAGAAAGACGTGCACGTTAAAAGCGTCCGTAATAAAAATATAAAAACAAAAACAATTCAAAAATTTTAATAATAAAAGTAAACCGTGGCAGCTAAGAGATGACCAGTCCCTACTGACGGCGCCCGTTCACGAACATGACGCATGGATCAGCATCATTTAGCTCAACCATTTTGAAGGGAACTTAATGATCCAACACACACGCCACCATCAGCGAGACATTTGAGTGAGCATGACAAAATACTAATGTAATCCTCTGATTAAATAAAGAAAACGTTGCCATACCTCTATGGCCTTAATAATATAATATCATTTCAAATGGCTTCTTTTTTACCTCTGTTAATGCCACCAAAAAACATTACTAGTTTTTTCCTCTGGAACACAACATAATGGTTACCTCTTTCCTATTAAAATTCACACCCATACCTTCAAAACAAAACCCTATAAAATCCAAACTATCGGATTTATATAGCTTTCTAATATCATTTCGAAGACAATAAAGATGGATCCATTATGCGAAATTGGCGCCACAATGTATGGTCATAACGCATCGTTCGTATAACGCTTTAAGACAGGTATAAGCCATTAGGGAATAATAAAATACCCTTATCGGGCCATTAGATGCTCGTAAAATAACAGTTAGTCATAATATAATAATGTGATGGATGTTAATATCGGTGTTTTTCCGGCGAGATTGTTGTAAATGGTTGTAGCACCTACTAGTGTGGTTGAGTCTTATTCTTTTCGTTTCGTCGGTACATCTATGTTACATACACACAGATTACAATAATTTTATTAATACATGTTTTATTTTTACATGTCATTTCACTTTTTTTTTTAAGCTATTGCATAGCTTTTATGGCGGGCTTTGAGCGGGGCGACCGAATCAAGAAATTCCGTAACGTAACGAAAATAAAACCTAACACCCCCCACTCCGCCTAAAATGTAATGACGGTTCCCATGACAACGTGATGTTGTCATGGGAACGTAATTTTTGCTTTATGTCATCACGTCATCATCCCAAGTGTAGCGTTGACAAATAGGAAGTATGGAAGTTACAAATGCTATGCAATAGCTTTACCGCGGCAGTCCCCGAGTGCCACACGTTTTTTTTCTTTTTTGTCAGTGTTCTTGCAATCTGTTCCGTGTGAACATTGAGCATATGGTTAGAAATCTATTAATTGTCTTAAAGGGCAGTCAGTCCAGTACGTATCATATTCCCTATAAATCTCTAGGGGACTTTTGTTTTAGTCTTTTGAATTTTGAATTATTATTCATTATGTGCGTAACTAGTAAGTTTGGATGATTGTCTAGTCTGTTCCTGTACGATTTCATTGAGTGTCTAATCTCTTCTTGAACTGTTTCGATTTCAAGGTCGTGGTGTAATTGTTGGTTTGTTATGGACCAAGGAGCATTAGTAATTATCCTCAGCATTTTGGACTGGAACCTCTGGAGTATTTCTAAGTTTGAGTTGGAGGCTGTTCCCCAGAGTTGGACTCCGTAAGTCCAGTTAGGTTTCAAGATACATCTCATTTATCTATTTTTTAATTTATTTTGTTTATTCCTTTTGTTTATCTATCCGTGACATCACTGCGGGTTCTATCAGAATACTAGCATTGCGACAATTTATTTTTAAATGTCGCAGCATCATGCTGAGATAGAAGCCTTTTGGACTTTCTGCTTTCCTTTTACTTTGTTTTTTATTTATGTTAGTTGTTGATAAGTTTAATTTTTGATCTCCTATGCGAGATAAATACTTTTTTTCTTTCATATATTATATACAATTTGGGCCCAGTAGGTGGCCAAACGTTTATTATGGCCTCAGAGGCGTTGTTCAGATCGTCAAGGGTGCAGGTGAACGGACAACTTGGGACACTCTAGCAGACATAGTCTGTTTAGGAGCACCACAATTGCCCTGGATGTTGGATGAATCGATAATGCCCCGTTTCGCTAGAATATGGTTGAGATTTAAGTTTTTGTTTTACGCGAATGCGAATAGAACAATGCTTAAAACTCGTTTACGTGTGTTTGCATCCTATTGTATGATGTTTTTGTCTTGACTCAAATTAAGTAACATCAAACATGTCTTAAAAAAAAAATCGTTTCTGAAAAGAAAGGGTTGCAAAGGCTGTAGTGATTTTAAAATTGTCAATTGGGCGTGAAGACTGGAAATAAAATTACATTCTAGAGGAGAAGACGTCGTTTAACCCTGTGATTTTAAATTTCTTAAAAGCGAAAATACACACGTTATAAAAAGAATATCATCAACAACAAAAAAAAGTCAACAAAATAAGAACCATCAATCTCACTCACCTGAGCTCCGAACAGTACGCGCCCTTCTCGTCAACTCGTTCATTTTCGCACACCCCTCCACTTTCGCACTTCCCTCCCTTTTCGGTTTCGCTCTCCCTTCGGCATTCTTTCGGCGTCCGCCCGTCAGAAACGAAATCGCGCGCGTGATTTTAGGAAAACATACATCATGGGCACAATAGTGCAGTAATAGAGTGGCACGATAGCGATTTAAATATGGAAATTCATCCGTTTTTCGCTTCCCGCGTGTAATAACATTTTTGATCGATATATTGCGTTTTTTGCACTTTTTGGCAATATTTTTTCACATGTCACGTCACTTTTGTTGATGTTATCAACTATCTTCACAGATTAGATTTAATAATATTACTTTTATTAATGAGATCATTACATACTTTTTCAACGCAAATTAAAAAAACTGCTAATTCAGTAATGAGAGTTCAAAGAAAGTTAAATAAAAAATATCTGGAAAGAACACTTTCGTACCGAACCACCTCATTAGTGGAGAAAAGCTCTTTAGCAAAAATAAAATGGATTTTCTATCAATATCCAATTTAGTATTGAATATTCATGAATCATAATAGGTAAGCAATTTCTCTATGAATGCGTTCTCAACTTGTTAACGTTATTGAAGAGTAAAAAATACGATTACTTGCCGATACCATCTCTTGATTTATATATTTTTGTTTATTTTCATCTGAATAATGTATTGAAATTGTTCGACTGTGTAGGTAGCAGAAAATTTGATTATAAGTGCATGATGAATCGCGTTTAGGTTTCAATTATTGTTAATGGTTTAGGTTAAGATTTTTTTTTTAATATTTTTTAATATATTAAGCAAAAAAGAAGAACTCAAATATATTTATCTACTCTCATTTCGTGAAGATCTAATTATGAAATAAAAAAAATATAAACTTTAACTACGTGCAATTCTAATAAAATTAAAACGTTTTGAAATAAGAATGACATTTGTAATGTGCATAATAAATAGACTCGCCCAATCACTGTTTCTACATTATCTGTGAGACATTTACGATTTTATTTATTGTATTTTTCATGAAATTGTATTAGTTTAGATCAGGGATCACCAATTAGTTTAATTGGAGGTCCGTTTAAAAAAAATCTGACTTTGCGGTCCGTTTGATGGACGATTACTAGCAACCAAGATTAAAATAATGTTTTTTTTTAAGTGACATTTTCTTTAGGCACGTTGGGCATTTTTGAGAAGGGAAAAACAATTGAACTCGCGACACTGTTACCTACCGAAACCTCATTTTTGTAAATGCGATTGTGCTCTTTGTTTATATTAAGTTACGGATCAATGTTCTATGCAAGTATTTTTACTTTTAAGGTTTTGGAAGTATTGTTTTTTGTAAACGCCGTTGTGCACTTTATTTAGATAAGGTTACGGACCAAGTTCTTTACGAGTTTTTTTCTTCCACCAAGGCGATCTTGTTCAAGTTTTCATTTTTGTCGGCACTCCCGAAGTGCCACTGTTTTATTAAGTAATAACCCAATATTATGTAATGAGAGAGAGGGGCTTGTCAGCCGCACGGGTCGTTCTTCTAGGTTAAGCAAAGCTTGCAGAGGTCGGTCTGTGGATGGGTGGCCATTCATTACATACCGAGACCCCTCCGTGCCTCGGAAATCACGTTAAGCCGTTGGTCCCAGCTGTCAATTGTACATATTTGACAGTCGTTATGGGTAGTCAGCCCGAAAGTCTGATAACCAGTCTTAGGGGATCCGTGTTACCCAGTAACTGGGTTGTGGAGGTCAGATAGGCAGTCGCTCCAAGTAAAATACTGGTAGTCAGCTGCATTCGGTTAGACTGAAAGCCAACCTCAACATAGTTGGGAAAAAGCAGCCAGATGATAATGAAACAAATATTATGTAAACAAAAATAACAAAACTTAATATTAATGTGGATTTTTTTTTTTTTTTACTTTGAAATATCTGTCTGAAGCGTACAAAGTACATTTTTATTTTTCGATTAACTTTTATCTATAAATTTTCCTGTTGTCTTAGGTCCGCACAAAATTGGTCGGCGATCCAGATCCAGACCGCGGTCCCCCATTTGGTGACTACTGGATTAGATAAAGTCGTGTATGAAACTGCACATAACTGTGTATTAAAACACTCGTGTTTGAATAAACCCTGATATGCAACAGTTTCTTAAACTACCTACAATTATTTCAGAACTGTTTTTTTTCATCAATAAAAAAAAACAGTGGCACTCCGGGAGTGCCGACAGAAGTGAAAACTTGAAAAAAAATCGGCACCGCGGTAATCAACGCGTTGATGTCTTTTACTCCACGGTGTCGGTAAACTCTGTAACAGTGTCGCGAAATCAATGGTTTACTCCCATCTCAAAAAATCCCAACGCGCCTAAAGAAGTTTTCACATAAAAAAAAGAAAAAAACAAACTTTCTCGCCAATCTTAACGAATAACATTATTATGTTCTGAAAGAAGGTCAATGAATCAAGGAAAAACTGATTTCTTAGAATCTACAGAAAAAATATATTTCTGTACGACAAACAATATTTTAGCTTCAATATCGGTAGCTCCAATAAAATTGACTGAACTAGGTAATTTGGCTTGATCGTAATAATCGGTCAAAGGAAAACTGTTCGGTGCTTTTATCTGAGGAGTTCTGGGAACAGGTAATGAACTTAAGAGAATAGATAGTGCTTCTTTTAATTTTACTTTTTATTTAATAAAAAAATATAAAACAATAAAAATTACATAAAAAACATATTTTTAATGAAATTTTATTGTTTTTATAATTTTCTTAGTTTTAATGTTGTATTTCCTGTGCGTGTCCCAAATAAAAAAAATACTTTCATTCTTTTTTCTGTCAGTATTTTTATCTTGAATTCTGTGACATCAGTGAATAGAATATTGTTTATTGTTGTTGTAGGTGAATAAATAAAGTTAGTAAAAAATCAAAATAAAACCTTTAGATATCACTTGTGACGTTTTAGCATCTATATAAATACACACAAATAAATAATATAGAAGTTTATTTTTGTCTGTCTGTTTTTTGTACCGGCTAATCTCCGAAACGGCTGGACCCTGCTCAATTAACACGTAAGGTTTGACGTGATTAAGTAATGAATAGGCTAAATATTTAGACTAAGAGGCCAGCTTGTACTGGTTTTTTTAGCACTGATGTGCGACCCACTGTACCTACCTGGATAACTATCTAACACGCAAAGTCAAAGTCAAACAATTTATTTCAATTAGGCACATGAAAGGTGCTTTTGAACGTCAGAATTTACGAAAAACAGAATTGATTCTTGTCGCCCCTTCCAAAAGGTAGTTTTCGTATGGAGAAGAATGGGCAAGAAATTCCATCGTTTCTCTTTTAAACTCGTTGGGGAAGCATAGTCGATCCGCCTAGCTTATTTTTTTTAACCACAACGGGAAAGCTCTTGGCCTACATCTCACTTGATGGTAAGTGATGATCAGGCCGAAGGTGGAAGCGAGCTTCACCCGGAATCCTCAACCACAGAGGAACTGGCTATCTTATCTCTAACTGCCGAAACACAACAATGCTGTTAACATTGTTGTTATGGCGACAGACTTAGATGAGATGATGGTAGCTAGCCAGGCGGACTTAGAATAAGCCCTACCACCAACCTGAAAATTTTGCCTACACTTTTTTTTGGGTGGGAAATTATCAAATAACTTCTCCCGCTCTGGGCGGAGCGGGAGGACGTGTCAGACTCTTACTGACTAAAACCCACCCGTGTTCCTTCGGTTACCCTGTTGCCGGGGGCCACAATCTTCCTTTCGGTTTTCTACGCAACCCCGGCAGGCATCGGTCCTAGTGAACCCCGTCAATTTTGCTGACATCTCTTTGAGGTGCGCGTGGAACACAACGCGCCGTCGATCCAGGCTTGGTCCTTATCGGTCGGCGAGCTACCCATTGCTCACCGTCCGCAAGCCCGCGCCTACGGTGGCCGGAAATAGGCCTGCGATTCCCGACACCCAGGGCGTCTCCTCCTGCGGCGGTTAGGGGCGTGAGGGTGCGAATTTTGCCTCTCCCTTACGCGTTCCGCCTCCTCCTTCGCGAGTATTACTGCCAATGTAATTTTGCCCCCACTGGGAATCGGACCAAGGACCTCTGGGTCTGAGACAGGTGGTCTAACCACTAGACCACAGGGGCGGTTGCTTTTGTGTTACACGTACTTATGCCAAATAAGTAAGTAGGTACCACCCAAGGTGTCACTTATTTCCATATCACCATAGATTTATTACTCTTCTCAAAACTATCCAACTTACATTCTTCAGGATAAAAAACCGCGTCAAACTAATAAATAATTCATACATCAGACTCGTCCCTCTGTCATTTTCAAAGATAATGTGTTATGATTTATGTGGAGTCAACTCCTCACCTTAAGTGCCACGTCTTAGAAGCTTGTTTAGACTTGTTCGCGACAGTTATACGTGTGCGAATTTATGGAGACAGCAATAAAAATAGTTAAAGTTGTAAGAAAATGTTTTAAAAATGCTGAGTAACAATTGAAGCAGACAAGCACGATGGAATAATTTTTCGAGTCGTCGACTCGGATGAAAATAATGGTACCTTAGTATATTTTCTAAAAATGTTAAATTCGTATTTTTATTTTTATACATAAGTTATTGTCAATGAGTATTGTGTAAAATAATCATTGCGTTTGCGAGTAAGTTTCGTAGCGCCAACGTATTTCTCGTAGCTTCGTAGCGCTGCTACGCCAAACCGTAGAGCTTTTCAAAAATATCCGTGCGGCACCGTGCGGTAGCCGTAGCAAGAAACAATTTTTCTCGTAGCATCGCTAAAGTAACCATCTAAAATCTGTGCCTTTGTATGAAAAGTTACTTTATCTTGGTAAATAAGTTGGGGTAATTAATCGTTATTATTATTTTCGTAAAGCTCAAATAAAATTCATTTGCGTAAAAGGGATTTAATGAAACCTTTCAAAAATAATGTCCCCAGCAAAAACTCTACTCAGAATTTTCTCTCAAATTAAGCCATAAAATAAAAAGGGCACGTTTTTGAAAAAGCCAAACATTATTGAGTGATAACATCGGCGCGGCCGCAAAGGCTTTTGAAATGAGGTATTACGTAGTATGAATGGGGTATTGCCGCAGTTTGTATTCAGCCAGAGGGCCGGCCCTTTACCGATATTGAGTCATTCCTAATGGATATTGGAGTGCGATGGTAGCCGGTAACCGGCAGTAACCGATATTTTTTAAACCCACATGTGGTTGATGGGGATTAGAAGCTGTTGATTTTAAACCTCAGGGGTGTGAGTACGAGTAAGATATTGTATCATAAATAATAGGGAGAATCTGCCCTGAATATACAGAGTGCATTTGCGGCAGAGCCTTTCTCTCTCTTTATGAGATACATATGTAACTCCCACTTTGTTTACAACGAGTTGAAATCAACATGTTATTAAAACCCTGTCCGATCCGTGAGGGTGTTGTTAGGTATCGTACTGAGAGTCTATTTATGTGGTAAATCTCAGGAAAAAGAAAAAAATATTTTTTTTTCAAGGTGGAATTTTACCTGGTTAATTATATGAGACGCGGGCGGCCGTCGTTTAGCGGGTGTCTACAAGTCAAAACTTATCACCGCTGTTGAAAAATTCTGATTTTTAATGGATTTGGGATAATTTTGGTACTCAAAATGTGAATTTTAAATGGCAATAACTTTTTTTTTCAATAATAATTTAAAAATAAAACGCTCTTTGGTAACATTATTGCAGAACCTATGTGCTCCTTTCGGATCGGAGAGGTATTTTTTACTTAATGTTTAAATAAAAAAATGAATAATGCTGTTCGTTGGTAAACGTATCACTTGAGAACGGCTGAACCGATTTGGCTGTTTTTTGTTTTAAAATGTTCGTAATAGTCCAAATTAAGGTTTTATGAAAAGAAAAATTGGAAAAATGGCCGGAAAATTTTGGAAATTCGGGAAAAATTTAAAGTACAGTCAGCATCAAAAGTCGATTAACACTTCAGTTTTTTCAATCTTATTTATTGAGCAAAATATCCATAAAAATTCTGAACAAATATAAAATTTTAAGAGCATTAACTCATAGCTATTGTATTTTTATATTTGTTCAGAATTTTTATGGATATTTTGCTCAATAAATAAGATTGAAAAAACTGAAGTGTTAATCGACTTTTGATGCTGACTGTACATTTTCTATGAATTACTGATATTCGGTTCAGCTAGTTACTCATGACAGAATCTTTAAAAAAAAACATGTCCAATTGTGGAAATTACTTATGTAAATGTAGTATTGCTTCAAGTTTAAAAGTCTTACATAGTTTAGCGTTAGTTGTTAGCTTTAGTTTTTTTCACTTTGTTAAATGTTGAACTTGAAAACTTACGGATCCAGTGTGTACAACTGTACATAAATAAGTTTATTTAACAAACTAATATACAAACAGAATTCGTACCAAAAGGTCAGCTGAATTAACTGAACTTTATATTTATTTGGATTAAAACATTTGCTCATTTCATTCAAAGTTTAAAATAGGAATCCCTTTAAACCGAATTCTGAAGCGAGCTTAGTTTGAATGCGTGGACTTAATATAAATGTTAAAAGGTGAATTATTTAAATACCTTGAAAATAAAATGTACATGAAAGTCTGTTACTAACTTGGTATAATTTTATATGTGGTTTTGTATGAGCCGTAATAAATTATGGTATTTACATATTTTAAACTATCGTTCGTGATGTTCTGAAATACTACCTAATTTTTATGAGCTGAAACCTAAGTCGTCAAACAAACGAGCAACACTTGTCGACAGAGCCAACTTCAGCTGTCGACAGAGCCAACATCGGCTGTCGACAGAGCCAACTTCAGCTGTCGACAGAGGCAACTGCTACTGCCGACAAAAGCAACTGCTGTAGTATTCGACACGCCGACTGCTGCCCACCATGTCAACAGCATTGTTATAGCGCGCCGCGAAACGTTATTATAGTAACGCTCGGTCTACTTGAAGTCGACCGACAAGGCAGCGCGCGCGCTGCGCTCATACTGTAGCTGTCGCCATTGGTCGGCGTTTGTTGTCCACGTGTCGATGGCAAACGCCGATCAATGGTGGCAGCTGCAGTTGCCTCTGACGACAGCTGAAGTTGGCTCTGTCGACAGCAAAATGCTGCTCGTCTATACTCTGCCTAAGTGCTCATATAAACGAGCGGCACGCGTCAACGGCAGAGGCAACTGCTGCCGTCAACGTCAACGTCGGCGGCTGCAGTCAATGCGTCAGCGGCTGCCGTCGACAACGTGCCACTCGCATGCTGCAGTTGTATCTGCCGTTGATGCGTGCCGCTTTTGTATATGGGCACTTACGTTCACAGAAGCTTTTTTAAAGTGATGTGATTTCAGTTGAACTTTAATACATAAGTAAACAAAGCGTTTTCTCTCCAAAGATATATTTCTTCAAAATAATTTTCTTTTAAATCCAATAGATATGTCGGAAATACGTCACTGAGTTAATGAATCGGGAGGCTAGCATAGCCTGGCGGCGCTTGACAGAGTCTACAACATAACGCTCGGACCGGTCGGAGCTGAGCAGAGTTCATTGATGGCGGTCAAGCAGTGAACACGTTTAGAAACTGTCCCGCTTTCTGAATAGTTGTGTCGTGCACCTACAGTGTGTAACCTAATAGCTAAAGTGTGATTAATTTGATCTGAACTGTAAACGGTTTTTCAATTGCGCAATAACCAAAACTACCCTAGTACGCCCACAGTAATTGAAATATGGCTGAAAAAAACTTTTTACAAAAAAAAACAACCGACTTCAAAAAAAAAACACTACAAAGTGAAAAATAACTTTAATTTCGGAAGTCGGTGTCTCTGGTTTTGAATTTTCGTTCTTTGTCACCGACTTCCGAAATTAAAGTTATTTTTCACTTTGTAGTGTTTTTTTTTTGAAGTCGGTTGTTTTTTTTTGTAAAAAGTTTTTATTTTTCACTTTTTAGTTGTGGTACCTACCCCACACAAATTCGAATACCAGTACCTGCTATGTAAATAACAGTGACAAGAAGTTATCATATCATCTACATACTAAGTGGGAAAAAATACGTATAATTGAAGCTAACTCAAAAACTACCCAAGCAAAGTTAATAAAATTTATATGGGACCACCTCTGAAGTATGATCTACCAAACAAAAAAAGAATCATCAAAATCTATTCATAATTGGCGGAGTAATCGCGTAACAAACATACAAAAAAAAAAAAAAACATACAGACGAATTGAGAACCTCCTCCTTTTGGAAGTCGGTTAATAACGAAAGATACACCTACCCTCTCCGTCAAATATAAAATAATTTACTATAAAAGCAAAGAGATACCAAACAAATCCACCTTCATAATGATATACCGAACAAATTCAATCCACCAATATCTTCAAAAGGTTATGATTTAAAATCACCGTCCATGTGTGGTGATATTTTGTTTATTTTACTCCATTTTATCGGTACCGATGGGCATAAAGCCGGGATAAAATTTCAATTGGCTGTACTGCAGACAGCGGTGGCGGGTAGCACCACTTTATTTATTGTGGACTACAAAGTACTGCTGGTATGTGGATGCTGTGTTACTGGATATGATGTTGAGATTTCGGTTTTCTGATATTTATAAATTTTTAAAGAAGTTTAGCAAAATTTATGTGCTTTGTTCTACTAGCCCGTCAGGTTTGCGACATTCGTTTTTAGATTTAATATTCACATTAACGAAATTGTAGTAAAAAATTATTGAATAATTGATTCAGGTGTGACCTTGCGGAAATCCATTATAGGATACAATAGACGTGGATATATTTAGTAACCTGTTCCGCTTAGCTATTACTAAAGCGCAGACTACGTTTAGCGCTCGGTGTGGCAACACGCCGTGTTCGGGTTCGCGACAAGGCCATCGTCATCCTGAGGATGCCTCGTTGAGAGGTGAAAGACGTGTCGATTTCTTTTAGGAGTTTTTTATGGGTCTTTAGAAATAGATCACGCCTGAATCAATTAACTATAACAAGGTCCGCTAAAAGGTCATTTGTTTCACCGACATGGAGATTTCCACAGGTTATTTTCGGGATACAATTGATGAAAAGAAGAATAAACCTACAAACAAACACTTCACCTCCGCATTTATAGCATTAGGTAGTTAGATTTCTTATACATATTTACATAGGTCTTACTCATCCATCGAAATATACCGTACCTACATCAAAAGTTTTTCAAGCCGCTTCCAGCAGTCTTACATCCAAGTCCCGGGTAAGCCTTGTCGCTTCCACTCGAAAAATTTCAATCGTACCTAGCCACAGACTGAGCTCGCCATGAAAATCCCTAGAAAACGTGAAAATGTTCCCGAAACTAGTGCACCAACGAGCTACCTTTAATTTTGGCTCTAATTAATTCTCGAGCTCGAAACTCTCTGGAAATCTGCACGGATTCCTTCAAGCTTTGAGGGATTTATTTCTGTTAAATTGATATGAATTAGTGGATGGAATTTAGTTATATCAGATGATAGAGGGAAATAGCTTTAGATTTATATATTAGTTGGTTTGCAGGTTGTTTATGCATTTTCAGGTACCTAATCCTATTATTTATATATATACAGGGCGTCCCAAAATTATGGGACATGAAGGGAAAGTACCTTAAATATCGCAGATAGGGTATTTTGCTGAAACAAGACTTTATGTTATTTTTAAAAGTTAGTAATTCTGCATTCAAAGATTTTCTAAAAATTACTTGCCTCGTCTGGGAATCGAACCGACTTAAATGTAAAAAAAAAACACCCCTACTTTTATGATGCCAATAGAAAGAATGGCCAAAAACTAATAACTCTTCTTAAGTAACATAGTATTTTAAAAGAAACGAACAACGTAAAATGTTTGAGTCAAATTTCAAGAAAGTTATTGATTGCCGACGACGACGTTCGAAAAGTAGCGATATTAATACTTTATAGCATAGGATTGGTACGAATGGACCGATTAGATGGCCGGCCAGATCCCCGGACCTTACACCATTAGATTTCTTCTTTTGGGGATACGTGAAAGATATGCTATACAAAAAGCGATATGCGAACGTGGGCGAGTTACAAACAGAATTGTGCCATATCATATCGTGTATTCACCATAAAATGATAAGAAAATCAACAGGAAGCGGACTCATTAAAAGATTGGCGATTTACGTAAGACAAAAGGGATCACATTTTGAGCATTTAATTAATTAATTTACAAAAAAATACCAACTTAATTGACTACGGCAGTTTCATGTATGTTTTTAATTTGATTAAAATGATTAATTTCACGCTGTTCCTTTCTTTTAAAATACTATGTTACTTAAGAAGAGTTATTATTTTTTGGCCATTCTTTCAATTGGCATCATAAAAGTAGGGGTGTTTTTTTTTTACATTTAAGTCGGTTCGATTCCCAGACGAGGCAAGTAATTTTTAGAAAATCTTTGAATGCAGAATTACTAACTTTAAAAAATAACATAAAGTCTTCTTTCAGCAAAATACCCTATCTACGATATTTAAGGTACTTTCCCTTCATGTCCCATAATTTTGGGACGCCCTGTATATATATATGTCGCAGGGATAGGATATTGTCAAACCAGTGACACTACAATTTCTTATCGTGCAAGGCTCGTAGCCAAGGGATTTATGCAAAAAGAAGGTGTAGACTATGTTGAGACATTTTCACCGGTTGTGCGTCATACAACTCTTAGACTACTATTTGCATTGGCTGTTCAGTTAAATCTGGATATAACGCATCTGGATGTAACTACTGCTTTCTTGAATGGGACCTTGAAGAAACCATATACATGCAGAAGCCTGTTAGTTTTCCAAATTTAAAAAATGATGGGAAGGTTCTTAGATTAAAAAAGGCTACATATTGGTTAAAAAAATCTTCAAGGGCCTGGTATAAGAAAGTGGATGATTGTTTAATTAGTATAGGGTATAAGAGATCCAAAATCGAGTCTTGCTTGTATACGAAAAATAGTAATAAATGTAAAACAATTGTAACATTATATGTCGAAGATTTCTTTATATTTTCTGATGATGTTTCAGAAACAGAAAACTTAAAAAGTGTATTAGCTTTACATTTTAAACTCAAAGACTTGGGAGAAGTAAAACAATGTCTAGGAATGAGTGTGAGTGTAGATAAAGTTAATGGGGTTATTACATTAAGTCAGGAAAGTCAGTAGAAGTAAATCAATTATTAAAGAAATTTAATACGGTGGAATGTAAAACAGCTAACACCCCTATGGATTCTAAGTTGAATATAAATAAAAGTGAAAAATATAATTTACAATTTCCTTATCAACAGCTTGTTGGTAGTTTGATGTATTTGGCAGTGTTAACAAGACCAGACATATTTTTTTATGTTGTTTTTTTAAACCAGTTTAATAATTGTTATGATTCAGAACATTGGTCGTACGTCTAAAGAGTTCTAAGGTATTAAAAAAAAAAAAAACGTTTTGGTTTAACTTCACTAAACATGGTAATTGAAGGGTTTTGTTGATGCAGACTGGGGAAGCAATGTTGTTGATAGAAAGTCATATACGGGTTTATGTTTGACTTTGTCTGATGGTGCAATCTCATGGGTATCTATGAAACAGAAAAGTCTGTTGCTTTGTCGAGTACAGAATATATGAGTATCACAGAAGCATGTAAAGAGGCATTGTATTTGCGCCGCTTGGTATGTGAAATAACAGATGAACTGTACACCATTAATGTATTTAATGATAATCAAGGTGCTCTGAAGCTGTCTATGAATAATGTGTTTCACAACCGCACAAAGCACATTGATATACGTTATTATTTTTGTCGTGATTGCGTTAGTAATAATATTGTAAAATTGCAATATTTAGAGACAGCAAAGATGCCAGCGGATTTACTGACCAAGAGTTTGTGCGGTGTTAAGCATTACTGTTTCTTAAAGGCACAGGGTATAACAAAGGATACAAAGGCTACATTGATTGTATGTCTACACATTAATTTTGTGTATATTATGTTTATTTTAATAAGTGGTAGTGTTGTGTTTATCAAAATAATTATATGTGTCGCCACCCAGTGGTAGATATCTGTACTGCACTTGACTTGTTCTACTATATTTGAATATATTTTTTACTCTTTCTTTTGTCATTGCACGCGTTGTTTCATTTTAGTAGTATTAGTTGTAAGATATTGTCCTACAAATACTAGCTGTTGCTCGCGACTTAGCCTGCGATCCAGGATAAAAAGTAGCCTATGTTCTAATCCAGGTCATGGTCTAACCATGTGCCTAATTTCTTCCAAATCCGTTTAGCCGTTTTAACGTGAAAGCGTAACAAACAAATTCACTTTCGCATTTATAATATTAGTTAGGATTTAAGTTTCTTTAGCAACAGCACAAAATTAAGTCAAACAAGTGGACAAATGGAAATAAACATTCAAAAGTCATTTGTACGAAACCCGATAAATAAGGGTTGACAATACAATACATTTTTTATCAGCTTGTCGTGTCCATAAATTTGGGATTACAAGCAGGAATCGCTATTGGAGCAGGCGGCCGGCAGCAGTGTTCCGATTTGGAGATAAAAATATAGGACAAAAATGAAAATATAATATGTTTATTTATTGCAAACGGAGAGCATGTCCTATTCTGAGTTGCTGATCTGATCGTATTAAGGTTTATTAGAACTTAGAAAGCGGTTCATAACTGTCAGAGTGCCTTAATTTTGTTACTGCGATCAATTTCGACGTAGCGCTCGCCGGCAGCTGCCGCGCCAACGCTCGCTCGGCTCGCGCGTATTTAATCACAGTTCTAACCTAACCTACTTGGTCGGAGTGCCCTAATACATAGTTATTACTAGATCGTGCTCGTATCATAGTTATATTCTTGGAAAGACAGTTATGAACCGCTTTCATATAACTATATTACGGTATGTAGCTATATCCCTAGGGATATAACTATATCACGGCTTCAACCAACTTACTGCGACACACACATAGTTACTTTAATGTTAGTCTGAAGATCAAAAATATGCTTTACATTTTGTGGGCACATACTTTTGGTACAACTAAGTAACAGAAATTCAATTACAATATAAAAATTGGTGTAGTCTCTATATGCTTACTAATTCCATTAAAATGAATAATAAATTATGTAATTCTATTTATTTGTAAGCTACGAATTCAATTCGGATTATTTTCTAAATTGGATTTTTATGTAACAAGAAAATATTATTAGATTTTCCACTTATACGCTACGTCTGAAAAGATAAAAGAAGTCTATCAGACAAAAAAGTTGATTTTTGTGTTTTAGGAAAAAAATATGATCGCACGTCGATGTTCTACTGCTTCTGATTTTGCTTTTTTTATGTAATCAGAATATTTAATTTGTTATGTAATGAAAATTACTACTGATTTATTATGAAATGATGACAATATCTAATGTAACTATCTTTTTTAAATCATAACATTGTATTAACGTACAAAATACTAGTAAAAAAAAAATGATAAAAATGTTTATTTTTCTAATGCATGAAACAAAAGGCTTTTTATTTTATTTATTTATGTAATCAGAGAAGCTTGTGGCTAAGTGAGAAGCTTATGGCCGAGTAATAACAGCCGCACGGGTCGATTAAGCCAGGCTGACCGAGGTCGGTCCATGGGTGGATGACCATCCATTACATAACGAGACCCCTCCGTGTCTCTGAAAGCACATTAAACCGTTGGTCCCGGCTGTCATTTGTATATCTTTGACAGTCGGTAGTCAGAAACCCGAAAATCTGGCAACCAGTCTTAACTAAGGGTGTCGTAATACCTAGTCGCTCCGTGTAAAATATGGTTTTCAACTGCATCTGGTTAGATTTTAAGCCGATCCCAACATAGTTGGAAAAACGCTAAGCCAGTGGTTGGCAAACTGGATCGCGAGCCGCATGCGGCTCTTTGGCCTTTAAAGTGCGGCTCTATCTGTACAAATGTCAATGAGTGTGAGCGTAGATCAGATACGCGCGGGGGTCGGGGTTTCGGTCATTAAGCAAGAAATCAAGTTTTATTTAAAATTCAAACTATATTTCAAACATTTATTCCCGAAGTATTTTCACCAAAAATTTACAGGATATCGAAAATTAATAATTTACTGTACCTTTCAAAGTTTTCCAAAGTTAACTTGTTAATAAGTAAGATGCCTTTATCATATTATTAGCAGCCGATATGATGATGATACTACTTCTTAGCAAGTTAATTTTAGGAAGTGTTGTGGAGTGAGAGGATGGGAGTTTTAAGGATTAAGAAAATCTGGATTTGGAATTTTTAAAACACAAAGGATTGGCTCTCATAAGAAATCTTAGTCGTTATATCAATTAGCTCTAATGATTAAAGAGTTTGCCAACCACTGCGCTAGGCAGATGAATTACAAGACGTGTCAGGGACTCAGAGCAATGTCTCTTAACTTTTTAATTCATTTCAAAGTTTACTATATCAATGTTAATAACCCGAGAGCAGTTGGCCCAGTGGACCCGACTTACGAGTTGTAGGTCGTGGGTTCGAGCCCAGGCAGGCGCTTTACTTTGTGTAAATTATTTCATCACCACTGCTCTCAAAACGGTGAAGGAAAACATCGTGAGGATACCGGCATGTCCTAGAACCAAAAATTCGAAGATATTTTACATCTACCAACCCGGAATGGACCCGCGTGGTGGATTACAGCCCAATCCCTCTCACAGAGAGGAGGTCCGTGTCCCAGCAGTGGGAACTTTACAGACTGATTATGCTAAGATAACCCGATCTCCAGTAAAATAAATAGCAAACCAAAGTTTTTTACAAAGTAAAATATTTGATACACGATTCGAGCGATAAGTGCGGGGTATAAATTATGCATGCAAGCCCAAAAGATGCAAGAAGGAGACGCGAGAGATAATCTCCGGTGATTTACGATGTGAACTTGCATTTACATCGCTATTTATAAGATCAGAGAGTGTTTGTGTAGCTTTGATGTATAGTTGCTTGCAAACTGCACAAAGACGGGTATAAACATGATGTAGATAGGTTTCTAGCGTTTTATGGACGCTCTTAAAACGAGAGTTTTTATAACTAAAGTTAGAACTGGAAAATACGGTACGGACTGTTTTTCTTTAAAAAGGAAAACTTAAAACAAACATATTTGTCTTAACTGCTTTAGGCATTGTTACTAAAGAAGTGTTATTCAATCTTTGTACAATAGTGAATTAAATGGAATTGACTATTTGTACTGGATAAAGACGCTTCGCCGCTCGATCGTGAATCCCCACTGTCTAACGCGTTAGACGGCAGATTTACGCAGCTTAAATCTCTATTTTTACTGTTAAATAAGGGCTAAAATCATCTGTGAGCAGTTTCACTTCACACAATAGCTTGACGGATGTACTCGTCAACTAAATCATTCAAAACCAAAAATATCGTTAGGCAACATTTAAAAATTAATTTAAAGTGATGTGGAGCGCGCGTCAATTACGCGCCACGGGGCTTGACAGCTGATGATACGTCATCAGCTGTCAAGCCCCGTGTTTACGAATTCAAAAAGTTTTAGAAAAAAAAGTGTTCTTTTTGCTACCCTATTGGGATAATCAGAACACACTCTTATCATTTATTGTGAACAGTTTATAAGATTGTTTTTAAAGACATTACATTTCGAGTTATCAGAATAATTTAACTGATTTAGACTCATATTAGAACTAAGAGATTTATTGAGTTGGTTAGTTATTTAATTAGAAATATACTAGAATCCAGACGACGTAGATGAAGCGGTATTGGTCCCAACGGGAAGTTTGCAATTGAGCTAATTATTCCAGCAAGATGTAGTAAAAGTTTTGTGTTTGGAAATAGTTTCTATAAATATAGCTGCTTTGGTATCGGTATGGTTTATTTCTTGACAGCATAAGCATAATCAGCCCATGTTTTCACTACTGGAACACAGGCGTCATGTCTGTGAGAGGGAGTGGGCCATCCACCACGTGGGCCCAGTGCAGGTTGGCGGAAGTCACATGTCTTATATTTTTTAAGTGAAAACGTCTTTAGGTTCGTTGGGCATTTTTGAGATGGGAAAAAACAATTGAACTCGCGACACCGTTACCGACACCTCATTTTTATAAACGCGATTGTACTCTTTATTTATATGAAGTTACAGATCAATGTTCTATGCAGGTATTTTTATTTTAAAGCTTTTGGAAGTATGTTTTTTTGTAAACGCGATTGTGCTCTTTATTTAGATAAGGTTACGGACCAATGTTCTATACAAGTATTTTTCTTCCACCAAGGCGATCTTGTTCAAGTTTTCACTTTTGTCTGCACTCCCGGAGTGCCAGCAATTTTTGAAGTGAAAACTTCTTTAGGAGCGCCTGCCAGGGTCGCGGGAAAGTCTGAAAGGGATACCGTGGCCACTGGCAACACGGGTGGGTTTTAGTCAGTAAGAGTCTGACACGCCCTCCCTCTCCACCCAGAGCAGGAGAAGTTATTTGATAATATAATACTCAAAAAAAAAAAAAGGTTACGGACCAATGTTCTATACAAGTATTTTTCTTCCACTAAAATCAAATTTAAATTCAAAATATTTTATTTACATAAACCTACAAGGTCACTTATGAAACGTCAGAAGCTAGGTGCACGGTTGCCATTGGTCGCTTCCTATGGAGAAGAGCCGGCAAGAAACTCCACGGTCCAAGGCGATCTTGTTCAAGTTTTCACTTCTGTCGGCACTCCCGGAGTGCCACTGTTTTTTTTTTCTAACTGAACAGACAGCTGTGTTGCTGGGGAGTTTGTTGCAACAATTCTTCCCAGCGAATGCACAAGGAAGTGGTGAAGGGTTGGCGTTTTGGAGGAATGTCTTATGTAATTTTAACGTTCGAAAAGTGCTAATTCTCAGCCTAGTTTGAATAAATGACTTTTGAATTTGCGTAGCGAGCACGCTATATGGCTGCAACGATTTCACCGCGTTTGTGGAACGAGTGAAATTGACCCGAGTGCACAAGAGAGAGTGAGACAAGCGAGTGTACAATATTGTGGAAACGCGGCGAACCCGTCGCGTGGTCGCGGCTACTTCGCTTCGCACCCGCGGAGAGCACGTTCACAAATCGCTTCGCTGTAAACACGCTTGCAAATCGTGAAGACTTGGCATTACTTAAAACTGTTTTCAACCAATCAAAAGGCTTTAAACAAGTTATAAGTAGGTAATGCTTGAGTTTTGTAATACTAAATAATTGAAAACGAAAAAGGTGTAGGAATTAAAAAGGAACAGCCCTAGAAAGTTGCGTCATGAAATCAACTCGCTATCAATCTTTCCACACATGCTACAAAGCTAAAGGTTTTACCTTCAAATCACATTGCAAAGAAGCTCAAGTCCAAAATTATTTTTAAAATCCCTATGCGTGTCAGGCGTCTCTCTTGATGGAAAATAAACATTATTACAGGATAAGCTTGGAAGGGGTCCCAACCAATCTAACGCATGGGATTTCTTATATTTCACTCCTGCACTAATATACTTGTCACTACAAAAGGCTTAACCCTTTTGAGAATCTGAATAAGGCGGACGTGCCAATTCTTAAACCGTCGAGGTGGTGATTAAGTGTAGGTGCAACTGTTAGCGGAACGTGGATCACTTTGTTTGGATTTTAACAAAAGCAGTTTTATTGCCGTTTTTCGCGGTTCATTTGTTTCAGGACATTTCGTTGGTTTGAGATACAGGTCGCGGCGTTCGCAGGAGGAAACGCCCTGGGCGTCGGGAATTGCAGGCCGATTTCCGGCCACCGTAGGCCCGGGCTTGCGGACGGTGAGCAATGGGTAGCTCGCCGTCCGATAAGGATCAGGCCCGGGTTGACGGCGCGTTGTGTTCCACGCGCGCCTCAAAGAGATGTCAGCAGAATTGACGGGGTCCGCTAGGGCCGATGCCTGCCGGGATTGCGAAGAAGTCCGAAAGGGAGATCGTGGCCCCCGGCAACATAGCAACTGAAGGAACACGGGTGGGTTTTAGTCAGTAAGAGTCTGAGACGCTCTCCCGCTTTGCCCAGAGCGGGAAAAGTTATTTTATAATTTCCCACCCAAAAAAAAAGGTGCGGCGTTGATTATTATAATACACAAGACAATTATGCTGACCTCGCTCAATCACAATGTAGATGTAGCTATTAAACGGATTACGATAAGGATTTAGAAGATACGGAGTAATGGGTATTGTCTCGATCATGGTATATTCGAGCCCATTTGGGCTGCATTAGTAAATCTTCCTATTGTGGCGTTGTCTCCATCGTTTAGTTTAAAAACAAACTTTACCGAAAAATCACAAAACTTAGTTCGTACTACTAATATTCGTACACAAGAGGATTTAAAGAAAGCGCCGCGCGCGCGCGTTATCGTGAATGTCCTAGCGAATTCGCTCCATCGATTGGCGAAGCCCGAGTGAGGCTGATTGGATAGTCGGACGCCTGGATGGATGCGCGCTCATAATTTACTGTTCCTAGGCAAAAACATGGTTGATTTGTCGAGCTGAACGGGCCCAAGCAACGCGGCAACGCCGAAGAGATTGCACAGCCGCGGAACGCGTGCGCAGGTTTACCTAGGTATATGTATTTCCCAGGGCTAATTAATCTACGGGGTTATTGGTTATACGTCGGCAGTCCGTCAAGGAACCAAATTACACCCGATAACCATTATGTCAATGTCAACCATTTTCGAGTAATTTGATATTTTATAATTATTTTAAAATGTATGAAATAAAAATACAAAATGTCAAATTACGTGAAATTTTTTGACATTTGCCTAGGAGTCGGAAGGCGTTATTTTGTTGTAAATGACCTCTCCTATATCTATCCCCTTAGTGTAGGTATTATCCTGTATATCAGGGTTATTGGGGTTACATTTTAATTAATAAAATTACTTGAACATGGTTGTGTATAACCATTAACTCAGTATATTAGAATAATTGGGTACATTTTATATTTTTACTTCATACATTTAAACAAAGTCAAATTACTCGAAAATGGTTGACATTGGCATAGGGGTCATCAGGGGTAATTTGGTTGCAAACGACCTCTCCTACATCCCCTTAACGGATTGCTGACGTATAACCAATAACCCTGTACATCTATAATAATAAAACTGAGGAGTTATTTCGAACATTTAAAAAAAATCTAATAGAAAACGAAGCTAGTAAAGAATAAAGATCACCTCGATCGATCAATGACAAAAAAAATATTGCCGAATACATGAGCAGCTTAAATATAAAACAGCTAGACAATATGAACAAATACCACACATCAGATTTCAGATGTTTCCAGTTGGTCGCATTGTTATCCATTTTTAGCTTAATACGTTACGCTTGGTCCGTGTTGATCCACCTGGACGCGCGACACTCCGTCAGGCGTAAATCCTGCACTCTTATTCTTCAAAGAATACGCCCACAATCCCCGCTATATTTGGCACCTTACCCAAATAGTAGCGCTTTTCTAATCTTTTTCCACTTTTCATTGGATTCAGTACAGCGAATCGTATTTACGCCTCAAAGAAATGTCTAGGAGATTGTGTGTCGGCAAGCAAAACGATCCGATAAGCCATGGGAGCGGCTATGGGGAGAAAGGGGGATGAAAGGGGAAGGGGGCAGGTGTGGTCCGAGAAACGAAATCTGAGATAAAATAGACAAACGCACTGCACTTTTGAAACTGAGGAAGATTACATTCCTTTCACTAAAATAATGGACCTCATCGATAGTCCGGTTGGTCCTTTGTTCTGCGACCTACATATTTTTGGACCACAGTTGTTCCGAAAGGCAAAACCACGCACTTTTCACAGTTTTTCTTTGCCACCGAGTTCTTTTTAATCGTCACTTGTTGAAAAAGGGTGTTAGTTGTGCAGGAACATGTCGTTGAGATGCACTAGGTTGCAAAGCTTGGACTACACTGCTGCGTGCTCCAGTAGCCCACTGCAGCCGCGCGCAACTGACCTCGACCGATAGCGAAAGTGAATCAATACTCGCTCTTCTTGCATATCACCTCTCCTTCCTACTTGTTAATTAGCTTATCAGGATGATTTATGTCCTTTTCGATGAATTCTACCATCAAATACAGCCGACAAATTAAAGAAAACTGGCCAAAGGCCTTCTAAATCACCCAAAATCTGCATTTCAGGTGGTTATCTGAACACTAAGCATCAATCAAAATTCTATCTATAGTGCGTAAAGCTGCGCTTTTAGAATATAGATACATTTGACTCAGGTAAATACAGCTATCTATCTACGTGACCCAGATCTGAATGTTCCTATGACATTTAGCTACAAATCTCTGATCATAGATCTGGGATCAATCAGGGTGGATCTAGCCATACGCCAGAAATTACGACAACTGAAGGAAGGCTGCTAAGAACCAAATCGAAACTACCAAGAATGATCATCTAAAGATTTTCAGGAGACAGCATGGTTTCTTTTTCCTTCATCATAATCAGCCTATAATGTTCCCACTGCTGGGACACAGGTCTCCTCTCTTCGAGAGGGAGTGGGCTATAGTCTACCACGCGGCCTCAGTGCGTGTTGGTAGATGTCACATGTCTTCGAATTTTTGGTTCTAAGACATGCCGGTTTCCTCTCGATGTTTTCCTTCACCGTTTTGAAAGCAGTGGTGATGAAATAATTTTTTGCACCAAGTAAAACGCCTGCCTGGGTTCGAATCCACGACCTACAACGTTTTTCAGTCCATTTTACTATAACTAGCCAAAGTGGATGGTTGATCCTCGAGCAAGCCTGGAACTGGCGCTTTTTGGGCAACACCCTCGGGAGCAAAAAAAATATTTCACATAAATCTACATGGGCACTTATGAAACGTCAGAAGCTAGGTTCACGATTCCAATTGGCGTAGCGTAGGGTTCTACTGTGAGGCATTCAATATTCGATTACCCCATTAACTATGCACCTCTTACACTGTTCGTGTGGATTCAAATTACTAAGGCAAAGGGCCTTGGCAGTTTGAATCCACACGAACAGCTTTTACCCAAATGCTATACGACTAAAGTTAAGCATAGCTTTTATTATCAGTTAGGAGGGTCTCCTTTTCGTAGTAAAATTATTTTATCAAATTTGACTGTACTGGTATTGTTTTTTCACCCGGAATTAATTTGAAAATTACAAAAATCATCTAAATCATTAAAATCTCAATTTTAATAAAAACCATCCAAAAGCCAATCTTCCAATTAAAATCGCGAAATAATCTCTTTTATCTCCAGATCCTTAATTATCAACAATAAAATTCTTGGAATAACGAAGGAAGTGGTGTGTGAAGGATTTTAAGGGGCCAAGACTGGTTCAGTACCCTCTCTGCCCACCCCAATTTCTGACAATAGATGGGGAATTATTAGATATTAAATAGCTATTGTTGGACTCTCACGGTAGATATAAAGAAATCAAGGAGGTGTGAAATATTTTGTTGTAAGAATAAGACACAATGGATTTTTTGTTGTGTCCATAATACCAGTATGTGGGTGCCTACTTGTAATTTGTGATGTATTTTTATTAAATAGATAATATGACAGAAGAAACGGAAGAAGAAGGTGAGAGATTGAAATACACCCGAATCGCTTTAGCGTGGCAATAGCGGTCATTGCCCTTTCTATAATATCTCTCCTTAGGAACCCGAACAATAATGAAATGAAGAATGCTAGAAAATGTATTTCTAGCATTCTTCATTTCAGAAATTGAAATAAAGTTCGTTAACGTCCTAAATTAATATCTATCGTGATTTTCAGCATGTTCTAATAACGATAAACTATACATAGTTTATTGTTCGGGTTCCTAAGGAGAGATATTATAGAAAGGGCAATGACCGCTATTGCCACGCTAAAGCGATTCGGGTATAGTATAAGGTAATGTGTTTTGTCATTAAGCAGCGTGAAGTGTCTTTGTGATGAAAATGTCTTCTATTTTAGATACACTAACTAGGTATTATTAATTAATAGAAATGAATCTCCTTTATTATGTTGAACTACCTGCTGTCGGTGGCTTCGACCGCGTGGAACTTAGTTTTTTTTAATAGCCTAAGTTACTCTTTATAACATCAGCTATAATGGAAATCCCGTCAAAATTGGTCCAGCCGTTTTGGAGATTAGCCGGAATAAACAGACAGAAAGAGAGACAAAAATGTAACAATTTTTTTTTGTTATTATAAAGAACTGTATTATTTTCATATTCACTAAGTAACGCTGTTATTTTGACTTTACAAACAGATAATTCAATTTTATTTATTTGTATAGATACAATAGAACTAAAATTCAGTAACGCCGGAATAGCTGTGTTGTAAAGATTTCCGCCTTGTTAAGCTCATGAAAATTGTTTTTCCCGGTTGATATTATGATTAATTGTTTAGGTTTCTACCTGAATCAATGGATACAAAAACTTAATTAAACTGCCATTTCCTTTTATAAAAACTCTGTTCGACGAATTTAATCCGAAGTTTCAATTTAAATTGCGCAGACTTACCTCACAAAGCCCTTATCTACCTACTACTAACATACCTATGTACTACATAGGTACCAAAGTTATGTAAACTCGGCTGTATGAACCAGGACTTCATGATTCCATATTCGGTGCAATACAAAATACACAATTATATTCCGTATTGCATTTGAATAAAGCTTGTTATTGCGTAAACAAAGCTACAATATGCATGGTCCGAATCGCCCCGCACAGATCGAATTTGTCTGCAAAGTTTGAATGTTTCTGTACACAGGGTGGAGTTTAAAACGGCGTTGTATGGCCGTGGTGAGGGGACGAGTTATTGACGCAGCCTGTATATGTGGAAATATATAGCTTATTTGGCGTGAGTATTGGAAATATTTTGAATTTTATTGAAGCATGTTAATTGGAATTGAAACCACCGAATGAGACTGAAACAGTATACATTCCTACATTTTGCTTTAAATGATAGACATTGTTTAATGATTTTCAAAATTGATATTAAGTTTTCCTGTGTAGTCTTTTTATACACAGGAGAGTTGGATGAGAGCTATAAACAGTCAACTCTCCTGTCGCAGGTTTGCTGGAATAAAATTCTAATGAAATAAGCAGAACCTACCTTTGTGGTCTTCTATTTTCATGTATTTTTAGGGTTCCGTACCTCAAAAGAAAAAAAACGGAATTCATAAAGAATCACTTCGTTGTCCGTCTGTCAGTCTGTCAACGCCCATTTTCTAAGGGACGCGTGGAGGTATGAAGTTGGAATTAATATCAAACACGTAGTCAAAATCTATGTTTCCTTGGAGCTTTAAAAAATCAAGCTTCTAAGTCAACGCAATAAAAAATACGGCAAACTCAAACTCAAAGCATTTATTTCAAATAAACCAATTACAGGTACTTATGAATTGTCAAGGCCATTTATGTGACATATTTTGATACTCGCAAATAAATCTAAACCTACAGGTTACTTCCCGTTGACCTAGAATAATTAAATTTGGCAGGAAGCAAGGTCTCACAGCACAAATAAAGGAAAAGTTCCGAAAATTTATAATTTGTAGTTTTATCACATAACATTTTTTTTTGGCGATTTTACAAACTTAAATTGATAGCAGTTGGAGAATTGACCGTGACGTATATCAAAATTCAAAATTCAAAAGTCATTTATTCAAACTAGGCTGAGAATCAGCGCTTTTCGAACGTCAAAATTACATAAGACAGTCCCCCAAAAACGCCCACCCTTCACCATTTCCTAGTGCCTTTAGCTGGGAAGAAGAAGTGGCGCAACAAACTCCCCAGCAGCACAGCTGTCTGTAAGTTAGAAAAATAAAATTATTCTATACAATAAGTATGCAAAATTATTATGCAACACAAAACATTATTTTAATTATAAATTACTGGCCATATGTGTAACTAGCACACGCCCATATACCAACCAAAAACATCGAGAACTATACTCAAGCAGAATTAAAAAAAAATATCGATGTATGGGAGAACATGTTTCTCAACCACTAAGTTAAGATTGTTCAAATTCATCCCAACTACGGAACCCTTCATTGTGCGTGATCCGACCCACCTGACCGCCTGACCGCCGACCCGTTGGCCGGTTTTTTTCTCTATTTTTGAAGAATGTTTGTCTGTTTGTCTGGATGTATGTTCCGGATTGGCGCAAAAACGGCTAAACGTATTTGGATGAAATTTGGCATACAGGTAGTTTATAGCTTGGATTAACACATAAGGTACTTTTAATCTCGGTAGTACGTTCCTGTGGGATATTTTCCGACGTCCACGCGGACGACAGTGCGAGAAATATAGTAAATAAATAAAGTGCGGTACGCGCTTATTATAATGTTTTTAGGTCCCTTTTTCAGTTAATTAAACTTGGTAACTTTTTAAATAATAAATTTATTCAATCGAAAAATTAATAAGCTTAATCAATAATCTTGAAATTTTCTTAATACAAATTAACAATTAACAAAGGCGAATAACGAACAACCGTGAAATTGGATGAGGCGCATCTTAAGACCAGTGAGGCGTATCGTTCCATTGGCTTCGTCTTAAATAGAGCCTTTAATAAATACTTTGTTTATTGGATTAAATTATATTATCTTCTTTATTTCGTCTTAGCGTTTTATCAGCTACTGCAAGGCCATTTTTTGTCAGTTTCATCATCGTTTTTACCTGGCTACGGTAAAGCCAAGGGAGAGAAACGTCATTACTAAGTTATGCAATTAAGGCGTATATCGTACAGATTACGTGTGATTCCGGGTTTACGAAAACCGAAAAGAAGTTGGGGGTTTTAGTTTGTAACTTTTTGGAATTATTCTTTATGGGCTCTCCATTTAGTGTTTGTAGCATATTGAAGAGCTTAAAAACGTGAATTTACACTACTTATTTATCAGTGCATAATTACTGAGTACATTTGGAGATCAATCATTTAGTCCCCATTACAACGACGACGGGCATAGGTGGTCATCAGTGGCTGTCAGGATTTATAAGGGTTGTCTTTTTAGTTGTGGTGCCTACTCCATACAAATTCGAATACCACTACCTGCTATGTTACGAAGCTAACTCTAAAATTACGCAAGCAAAATCTATAAAATTTATATAAGGCACAAATTAAAAAAAAAATTCAAAAACGGTCCACAATTGACGAAAATATCGACAGATACACATAAAAAAACGAGAAACAAAACCTAGAGCAGGTTCTATGTTTGTCGAATTTTTTTTTTTGGGAATATATGATAGCATAACATACCGTTCATTTTCTCGTAATGTCTTTTTAATATAATCACAATTCAAAAACTAAGAATATTGTTCAAAAAGATCACCAATGTCAACAACTATATTCTAATAATCCGCGCACCATTGTCTGCGGGTGCACATTTACAAGTTGAAACAAAAGCTCCCAACGCGAGCAAACAAAGAAAATTATTACCTTTCCCACCATTAATAATACCTTAAACCCCTTGTTTGACACATTACTATAATGGAGCTGTCATCTGAACATATTTCGCGACTTCACGTTGTTTCGGATCCGGTTCGAAGGACCAGTTTTTGTAGACCCCTTATTTTAACAACGTGACCTTTTTGTTTCGTACTTGGTTGCCGAGACGGTGGGTCTTTAAAGGCTGGTGCAGACAGGGTAGAAATGTAGCCGTCAGTCGCAGGTGATAACTGGATCGAGTAATTAGAAACTGACATGCCAGTTAATAACTGTGGATAACTTTGACGCGCATGCAACGTAGACGTGAAGCGAACTGTCGTGAACCGTGACAGACTCTGCTCTCACATATTTTTAATGAGCTTTTCCTTGTATTTATTTCCACAAAATGTATTTCTCGCACCTAATAAAACCCGCATCATTATTTCCGTGGAAGTAAGATAATTCCATTTAATTGGGTTTAAGGATCGGTCGAAGGATGGTTTATTGTTATTAATGAGGATACTAACGCTTCCTTATGATCAAGTGATCGGTTTCAAATAGAGTAGACAAGATAATTTTTAACTACTTGGTTGATAAATATAAGTGTTTTTTACCCGACTACTGCAAAGCAAAAAGGAGGGTTGTGATTTTGACCGGTGTGTCTGTATGTTTATCTGTTCTCTCATAACTTCTAAACTACTTATCATAAATTTGACAAATGAGGTATCGTTGGAAGCGTCTTGATTGTCTGCTGGTTTTAGGCTATGTGATGTCACATTAATTTGAATATAGCGCCCTCTAGAGAATAAAAATGATGCCATGTTTGGTATCAAATGAAAAGACTTAATTAGCACATTTCAAACATATATCCTACTAATATTTTAAATGTGAAAGTTTGTGAGGATGGATGGATGTTTGTTACTCTTTCACGCAAAAACTACTAAACAGATTTGGATAAATAGTTTATAACCTGAATTAACACATAAGATACTTTTTATCCCGATATTCCCACGGGATCGAGACAAATGCGGGTGAAACCGCGGGATGCTGTTAGTATATTATATATCACCAAAATAATTTAATAAAAATAAAAGTTATAAAAACTAAAACCCAATTACGACAAACAAGACATTACATGCAGACAAATAAAAAATTCGGAGTCACACGTAATCTGTTCGGTTTATGCCCGCCCCCTAACACGTGTGACTCCGGATTTTTAATTTGTCTGTATGTGATGTCTTGTGTCTTGTTTATACATTTTTAGTTAATTTTTTTGTCGTAGTTGGGTTTTAGTTCTTATCATCATTATCATTAGTTTTTGTAACTTTTATTTTTCTAGCTTTTAGTTTAAACATGATCTCGTAAATAACCAAACTTTACATTACTTTTATTAGACTAAACAACAATTTGATCTAACAAAACATTCAGTGCAGCACGCCTTTCAATCCTAACAAGTAAACAAAAACAACAAATAAGAGTTTCCTTCATTTAAACACACGATTACGTGCTTCCAAACATTTGTTTGAACTTCAAAGTGAACGCCCGTTCGACAACAAAATGAGTAACTGCAAAACTAAGCTCATGTTGCTATTCACACAGTCATTAATCCCAAGTACGGGCAAAACTTCGGGCTCAAATTAGTGTGGGGTCCAACAAAATCATTTATATCAATTCTCTTACGCTGGACGGTGGGAATTATTAAAACCCCAGCCGGACCGCGGTCCGCAAAGGCTTCTAATTAACTTCGGTTCACGTACGGAAAGCTGAACAGCTGTTGCTGGGCTAATGCCTTCTTGGTTATGGATGCCTGGTATATACGGTGCAACAATCTCGTGCATACGTGCTGGTTACGATTAAAATTTTGTGCATTTCTACTCTATTTTGAAGGGGAGAAACGACTGCTGTAGTAAAGGAAACGTTTAAGCAAGATTTGAATGTTCAAAGTGTAAAAGGACCTGAGACATTTTTATAAACCCCAACCAAAGTCAAAATTATCCCAAATTACGGCAACTATAACTAATCAGTAAATTTAACACGGTATTCTTATTTTGAAATATCGCAGACCACCTACAAAACGCTGGATAAAAACGTTTTAAGAAAACCCAAACGTTCATAGCAAAATCCAACGTGTGCAATGCACTGTAAAGAGCGATAGGGCACCACCTGCAATGAACTATCGGTTTATTCCGAATGCTGAACACAACATCAGAACGTTTATTTTCAACAAATACATACCTAGTTTCACTCCACATCGTTAGATTCGATAGAGACGGTCTGCAATACAACTAAACAACTGCATTTTGAAAGAAAACTCGTAAAAAATAAACTCCTCAATCTGCCTAGCCTTTTCCAAGTTATGTTGGGGTCGCCTACCAGTTTAACTGGATCTAAATATCAGTATTTTACATGAAGCGACTACCTATCTGACCTCCACAACCCAGTTACTGGGTAACACGATACCTCGTGGTAAAACTGGTTGTCAGTATTTCGGGCTTCTGACGATCCGTAACGACTGTCAAAGATCTACGAATGACATCATTATTTCCGTGGATCGATATGTATGGGATGGTCACCCATCCACGAAACGACAGAAACGTAGCTTAACCTTCAATCGACTCGTGAGGCTGTTATTATTTAGCTACGATCCCTCGTCAACAAACCCGAACCAGAGATGAATACAGATGGGACACTCCGCAGATTAGGTATGAAGCTACAAGTACGCGGCGGACCCATCTTGCTGGGCCAATTCAGAGAGTGTAACGTAGTCAGAAGATCTAAGAGTTACGCGATAGAAAAAGAGGCAACTTCTAGATGATTATAACTGTAGGTGATTAGTGCTGTGGATCTGAATTACACTTTATTGTGTCGTAACAAGAGTCGCTTTTTAACCGACTTCCAAAAGGAGGAGGTTCTCAATTCGTCTGTATGTTTTTTTTTTTTTTTTTGTATGTTTGTTACGCGATTACTCCGCCAATTATGAATAGATTTTGATGATTCTTTTTTTGTTTGGTAGATCATACTTCAGAGGTGGTCCCATATAAATTTTATTAACTTTGCTTGGGTAGTTTTTGAGTTAGCTTCAATTATACGTATTTTTTCCTACGTAGTATGTAGATGATATGATAACTTCTTGTCACTGTTATTTACATAGCAGGTAGTGGTATTCGAATTTGTGTGGGGTAGGTACCACAACTAAAAAGTGAAAAATAAAAACTTTTTACAAAAAAAAACAACCGACTTCAAAAAAAAACACTACAAAGTGAAAAATAACTTTAATTTCGGAAGTCGGTGACAAAGAACGAAAATTCAAAACCAAAGAAAATGATTTTGTGGAGTGTCCCACCTGCATTAATCTGTGCCCAAACAAAAACTCCTAATAAGCGAAATTAATTAAAATGAAACATTCGCTATTCAAACAATGCGTGAATAGATCCTAAAAAGCAGACTTTTCTCTCAATTTACGTCATTCGATCTTCCTTTGTTATCGTCAGCAATTAAAAGAGGAATAAAAATGGCGGAATTTTAAAAGCTTCAATATGCCTTTTAAAATGTTTGGTAGATTTTATAATGGTTTTTTTTTAAAGTGAGTGCTGGGTTGAATGCTAAATAGTTTGGTTCTGAAAATGTTCGGGATTGTTATACAAGAGGTACCGTCTACAATAGATAAAACTTGTGATTGAATAAATTATACTTTGGAACAATTAATAATCATAACTTTTTCCTTTGTGTTTTTATTCGCTACTTATGATTCTGTAAGTAACCAACGCGATTAAATTAGCATCATAAACATCTAAGTGTATAAATATTAAACAGTGAACATTTTTAGGTAAGTTCGATACTGCAGGGTTATTGCTTAATGCTAAACTTACTATGATTTATGACAATGTCATTTATTTTGACAATTCAACAACATTTATTGCGTTATTTACGTTGTCGACCAGACGAATTTTTAAATAAACGAAGCAATGGATTCCGAATTCCCTTCAAAATACTTCGGATTGTGATAAAGCGTGTGACGTAATTGGGGAGCTGGTCTTCAAAAATCTATCGATCGTTTGACACGATGACCCAAGTAACTTAATAAGTAGTAACTTTGCTCACCTCTCAAACTTGTAGCACTTTTTGAAGACACTTAATAAAAATAAATACCGTCAAACTCAACAGTGGCAAAAGTAACTTTTACAAAAAAATAAAAGGGGCTCACCCACCTCTAGTTTCCGCCACTAGCCGAATAAAAGGGCTCTTGAAATTCGGCGCGGCCGGTCAACTCGGGTCCTTAGCCGAAACCCAAATTATACATTGCGACTAAATTGTCTCCGCTGGCCTATCCGCTCGATTTTGAGATGTCTGCGTACCGTCTGCATAATCGAGACGTAAATATTTGCTGCCGGAATTCTGAAATCTGAAATATTTTTGCGTTTGTTCTTACGGTGGCGTTCAAATGGTTTATTGTTTATTAAAGCTGGTTGACTTTTAAGCTGATGACAATAGTGGCTCAAAATAATGAGCTCGATAGGTTTTTTAGCTCCGTCAAACTCGTCAGGGATCATGAGCAATAAGAATCTAGTAGGCTTAGTGGATTGTAGATCTGCTGACCATTTTCTACTTTGTTAAGTACTTGATACTTATTAAAAGACCTACACTGTCCTCCCATACCTAGTAACACTGTTATTTGAAAGTATTCTAAAAGCCAATTATTTTAAAAAAGTAACCGTGGTGTTTCTTGCCGGCTCTTCTCCATAGGAAACGACCAATTCGAACCGTGCACCTAGCTTCTGACGTTTCATAAGTGCCCATGTAGGTTTATGTGAAATAAAATATTTTGAATTTGAATTGAATCGTATACAAAGAAAAAAATATCCGACTACGTTCACGTATAATATCCCAACCCAACCTAACATAAAACATATATGTTTTAAAGTAAAGATTCGACGTTTAGAAAATGACAAGCTTGTTAGACGTACAGTCGAGGAGAGCCTTCCATTTCCGACGGTACCTACAAAACCAAGTACCTACACTCGAAAAGTTAATAATTCGAAACCCGTTCGTGTACTTGTCTGATTCCCTATTCATATTTATTTCGTTTCACCTATTCGCCCCAGGACGCTTCACAAAATTTAAATTTAAATCCTTAATTTTAACAAGATACGCGGCGTAACTTATATTCAAATTTTCTCTTTAAACATATTGCTCGGCGGGTCGGAAGCAATCTTCATTGTACAACGATTCCGAATCAACGGTGTTTAAGTATGATTATTCGCGAAAATCTCATATTTATGTAAATTAGACGTCAAATGAATGCGATTGTTGTTCTTTGTTCGACTTGGGTTGGTTGCTTAGAATTCTATTGAGGCTGAGGGTATTAAAACATTCATAAGTATAGGTTACTTTTATTAAATTTGAGGATTAGAAATTCATTTTCTCTTGAAACGAGTAATTTTTTTATATTTATATTTTTCAAAATATCATATTATATATTAATTAATTATTATTAAATCTTATATCATCATTATCTTATTTCTTATCTTATTACATGGGACTTAAACATAACTGGCGAAATGTGGGTGTACCTGCTACAGGGAAACCTCTGCCCAACCCTTCGGGGAAACAAAGCGTGATGTTATGTTATGTTAAATCTTTTATATTTTTTAAAATGTTTTATTTTGTCCTAGGCGTGGTCATTTGAACTACTGTGATAATTATATTGCGATAAAATAATGTGGCCAGTTCATAGCATCTGAATTAATATAGTTTTAAAATGGAAAAACGGAGTTTTTTATTCAACATTGGCAAGAACAACACTGTTGTAAAGTTAAAGGTGTAAAAATGCCCTTAACGAAGCGGAGAGTCACTTGTTCATCCAGTTATTACGATATTTTTTTTGTATAGAACCATACCTGAGAACCCGTCTGGTTACGTAGATATTGAACGCCAAAGTTCCATTTTTTTTCGTAAACAAGTTTCATAATGTATCCGGCTACTTTTATTTTTGTTGGGAGTATTTAAAGTTAGGTAAAAACTTTCAAAACTCCCAACAAAAAAAGTAAAGTCGTTTCGCAGCAATTATTTTAGTACAAAGTTACTTAGTTTGATGTACAGAATGCGTAGATGACGGTTTCGTAAAGGGTCTTGTTACACCCTATATAAATATCAATCTTTAAAATTAATTTAATTAAAAAACGAAATCCCAACCACGACAAAAAGTCAACTAAAAAAAAGTTTTAAAGTAATAAAAAATCCAGATTCACATGTAATCCGTTTGAATAATGCCCTAACACGACGTGTGACTCCCGATTTTTTATTTGTCTATCTGTGATGTCTTGTTTATACCTCTTTAGTTTACTTTATGTCGTAGTACCTATTACCAGTGGACGATCAAGATGCTTCCAACGATACTTCATTTGTCAAATTATGATAAGTAGTTTAGTAATGAAGGAACAGATGAACATACATACATACATACCGGTCAAAATCATAACCCTCCTTTTCGATTTGCCGTAGTCGGGTAAAAATCGAACTCCATTTTATTGCACCGCGAAACCAGTAAGCTGTCATCTTGAACCCTTACAAATTTATGAACTCAAATAACTATGGAGACCGCGACCAAGGAATGCAATCACCATTCAGTTAATTAATAATTCTAGACCGGTCTGAGGACATAAAGTCTGCGGTTGTGAGGGTACCCCTCCCCCTCCTATTAGTACTCCGTTTTAATACTGCCCACATTTAGCAAGAAGCACTCTCTACATATTAATTTTACGAGACTACCTCTTATGCTCTCGAACCCGACAATTTGGCTTTTCACAATTGCGGTGTACCCCGGCTAGACATCCGAATATAGGGTCTGTACAGTACATATTTATGATGTTCCTATTAGACTTTGCATAGTACTAGAACTGAGGGTTCTTGATACTTCAGGTTTATTTATGGGCAGTCTCAAGCCTTTAAGTTTGGAAAGTTTTTATTGAGGCGTCTTAATTGGGTCCTTACTCTTTCAAAATTATAAATTTCTTAACTTATATAATAAATTAAACAAAAAAAAAAATTCAATTGGTTGGTAAAAAAAATTAACTTTTTCACACAAAAGTACCAATCTCAGCCTTTCGTCGTTCCGTCGCGGTCGGTACGTTGAGATAGGTACTTTTGTATTATCTACTGAACAACCTAGAATCTTTTTGTACAAAATGTCAAACAGTATCGTTTGTTTACATAAACATAAACAGTTAATAATAATAACAAAAACTGGTTATGGATAAGAAGCACTTAAGGCCCCGGCCGATGATATTTGAATGCATTTTAAACAGAATGACGTAATTTTCTCAGATAATTTAAATTCCTGTAGTTTGCATTAAATATGTTTTTAATAAATCTAGCACGCTGACTCCTCGTAATTATTATATAACATTTAGACGTTAAAAATTGAATGAATAACTGTTTTTTTTTGCCCCACACTAGTTATTTTTGTTGCACCTACGTTTACCAACACAGTCGAATCTTCTTACATTAATAAAAAGTCAAATTCGGAACAATGATACGTTTGTTGGTTTGTTACGCTTTCACGCTAAAACGGCTGAACGGATTTGGATGAAATTTGGCACGTGGGTAGACCATGACCTGGAAAAGGACATAGTATACGAGTACCTTTTATCCCGATATTCCCACGGGATCGAGACTTATGTGGGTGAAACCGTGGAGCGCAGCTAGTAATAAATATTTTAGAACTCGATGAGGTCATCCTCCTGCCGCAATCCTAATCCCCTATTTCTTGTCACTCATTAATATGAGATCAAAATTATCAAGACCCAAAGTAGCGGGGCAAGACAGAATAAGGAAAAACCTTACACGCGCCATAGATTATTTTTATGTTGACAACCTTATTATTATTTTATAAACATCTTTTTCCTCAATGAATTTAAATATGCAATGAGTTATAATAAATGTTGAAGGTCAAATAACAAAAACTTTTTTATTTTGGTTCAACCCTAAACGTACAGTTGTTTGGGACGTCCTTATATCTACCTATTCAATGTTTACGACTAATTTATAAAGAAAGAAAAAAATAAAAGTTGTCTATTCTTTCTTTTCTTTGTTGCTTACTGTGAGGAATCACTATTTCATTTATTTATTTGACCATTTATGTACACACATATACATATAAACAGAAAAGAAGAAAAATCAGAAAAACACGAACAAAGGTGATGCTTATTTCCAAAGAAATCTCCTCCAGCATACCTGCGATAGGAAAGTAGATAGACTGATGTAGATGTCGTGGCCAGATGTTAGAATTGATCATTTCATGAAAAGATCAACCATTTCATGAAATGGTCGTATTTCATGAAAGGGCTAGCTAAAATTTACCATATCGTTCAAACGTCATTTATTTATTTATTTATTTATTTATTTATTTATTTATTTAACATAAAACGGCCAAGGCCAATTACAATAGTTAAAGACAACAGATTATTAAGGTACAGTAAACAAAAGTATACAACTACTCGACAGTCATACGCTCATCTCACAATACTCCAGACATACTGACAAGATCTTCTTCCATTCATCCGCGAACACATCACAGTCAGGCTTAGCATCCAAGAGAGCGTTGAGCGCAGAGAGTGTGCGAGGGACGGGAGACTGGGATCGAGCGACGGTTCGACTCCGAGGCACGGTGAATAATCTATGCCTCCTTCCACGGTTATAGTTTATCGGAGCAAAAAGATGGGACAGTTCATAATGCAGTTCAGGAGCATCGGTTTTTCCGTGAAGGATCTTACACATATTAATGATTTGGTCATTTTTTCTTCTAACCTCTAGAGAATTGTACCCTAAGCAGCCTAAAAGAAAATTCGAAGGGTACATAAACGGATAATAACCATTCAAACGTTTATAAAGGTACCTTAGATAAGCTTTTTGTACTTTTTTCAGTCGACGTTTGGCCATATCATTAAGTAACCCTATCCATGTAAATTTTACTGGCATTCATTAACTTTTAGTAATCTGGGTCTGTGGATAAATAAAACATTTTAAATAGCTTTCATTCCAGAAGAAAAATAATAATGAATAAGATTTGAATAGTTAAATACTAACCTGTGAAATACGTTCCAAATTCCATGGTTTTTTATGGTTGCGCTCGTTTTTCAAGTGAATTTCATAAAAGTCACGTAGCTCGGTATAATAACGATACTTCAATGCATTCTCATCTTCCATTTGCATATTTATAATTGATTTTCCAATCGAATTATCGTCCGCCGCCATGATGCACAACTAAAACAAAGCGATATCAACGCCTCTACTGGTGGATAATCTAACTATTTTACGATATGATCACTAATGTTTGGTCACTAATGTTTGGTCATGAAATAGTCGTGCGTTTAACTGTTCATATCGTTAAACGTTGAGTATTCAATGATCTGGCCAGACCACATCATAATGTGGCCAGCGATCGATGTTGTATTTCATGAAATGCAACCATTTCATGAAATGATCAATTCTAAGATCTGGCCACGACATAGACACCGTGTGTTAAGAGAAGAGAGATAGTAAAATACATAAAATCGAAAACATTTCACATGATAAAATAAAACAAATAATAATAAAAGCACAAAAAATTACTACTACTTACTACAACTACTACTTTTCTCTACTATTTAAAATAAAAATACTGGTTTTGAAGATGAATCATTTTTTGTTTTGAAAAGTAGCAGGGTTACAGAAATGAACAGAAAATAGGCGCCTAAACGATCTCACTAAGTTGTGCCACAACGATTAAATACAAAGAGGAATTTATAGTATTCGTTATTATTAAAAATATCGATAGAAGTCTTAAAACTGTCCTTTATCTTACATAAAGCTGTTATGTCCTATACCTATAGGTTGAGTAACCATTAGTGAGTAAAGTAGTATCGCATAAGCAACTAGGTATTTCCAGTTCATTTCTGTTTTCCTGGTAGTTTGAATAAATAAACAATTAGGGCAGTTGAATTTTAAAACGGTCTATCAATATAATTTATTACGAATCCTTCGTGCTCTTCCCTATGTTTCAACGTTGGTGCGTTTCGAGGAATAATACTTTTGGTGCGCTTCATTTGGTGCGTTTCAAAGTTGGTGTGCTTCGAAGAATACCCCATAAATTAATGTAGTTTTTCTTAACTCTAGAATACTAAGAAAAAAATATCTACCAGTAATAGTCTCAGATTTATCCAAGCCTGGATATATCAACAGATAACCTGGTAATATAAAAGAACTGACCGACCTCTGACCGATTTACCTACCTCTGACCGACCTCTGACTTACCTACCTCTGACCGACGTCTGACTTACCTGCCTCTGACCAACCTCTGATGTCTGGCCTCTCAACTGATCAAAATAATCCAATCAACGAATAAAAATCCATATCGCAGAATAACATGATAATCCGAGTCATCTAGGGTTAAGCACAAAATTTTCCTTATTTTAAATTTACCTTATCCGATATGTTTTCGAACCGATTTAATATTTCGCGATTAAATCTTGAGTATAAATATGGAGGGAAATGTCTAAAGTTTCACACAACAAATCCACATCTCTTTGCGAACGATTCTCGTATTCTACAACACGACAACTACAATGGCTGCCATCAAGACCACCTTCATTCTTCTGCTGGTTGCCTTCGCTATGGTGACGGTCACCGTCGAGGCTGTCCGTGTCGAACCCTGTGACCAGGTCTGCAGCCGCACTCCTGCTGAGAGGGACGAGTGCTGCAGAGCTCATGGCTACTCCGGCCACAGCCACTGCTGTGTCGGCTACAGCTGTTATCGCGGCCAAATGCACTGTAACTGACGGAACTTCGAAATGCAACGATACCTTAGTGGAGTTTGTGTGAAACCCTTCGATGTGCATCACTCCAAGAACATTCAGAGGTAATCAAGACCTGTCTTTTATTGTAAAACATAAAAATTATCAGTTGTTGTAAAGTTCCACTTCTTTAGAATTCAGCATGTGATTTGGGTTATTTGATTAAAAGATTTAGTTACTAAAAAAGTTTTTTTTCTCATTTTCATATCTGTTTGAAACACTAATGCTCGTTTTCACTAACTTCAAGCCAAATAATGCCAAAGGTTAGCAGATCCCTATGCAACAACTCCCTTTGCATGCACCATTCGTTTCGTGCAGGTAACTCGTAAGCTTCGAAATCTAAATTTTTGACAAGTTTCGAGTCTGTCAATATCTTTAGAAATCTGTTGCTAGGCACCCCGTTAGAGTTGCCTAAGCATTATGCGTTGGCCAATTGTCTAAGATTATGGTGCCAATTTTTAACATATAGGCCAAATGATCAGATCAAGTCTTATTTAGGGTACGTCGAATTACATATCAGCAATATCCTTTTTATCAAGTGCCCCTTCCTTTTTTTTTCTTTAACTGTTGTTATTAATTTGTTTTAATTTTAACTAATTTAACGCTGCAATGCAATGCCTGAAGCTCCTTACAAATAGGTTTCCGTTCACGAATTTATTGATGGTCCGTTCGTCTTGTAACAGATACTAGGCCTACGAGGCTACGACTATTCTACCGAAGTTCTCAAAGACCCGAAACGGAATATCTACTAAGAAGTTGACAAACCGCTTTGCAGCATACCTCGGTACAGGACTTTGACCTTTATGCTAAAGGAATAGGATAGACAGTGTTGTGAAAGATTGACAGCTAATTGACTGCGCCATCTACCACTGTTTGTTTTGTCTGATGTCTGAAAGAGAATGAACGAATGAATGATTGTATATGCAAGAATATACATAAAATTAGGTAGCTAACATAAGTTCTAAAGATCTAAAGGTTTCACTATATTCAGCATTTCAGCCGTGAAAATATTTAGATTTTACATCTTGGTTATACTTATACTCGTAGCATGCAATACACATTTAGTAATTAGCAATAACATAAAAATACTAATAATAATTTCATAGTTTAAATTTAAATGAGTGAGAATGAGTGTGAATGGGTGATTTTAATTAATTTTAATTTTAATTTACACTAACCACATCCACGCGCCTCTCATTTAAATTTATCTTTAGATTTAGTATGACTACTAGATCTTGAGATTCAATTGACGTGTGGTATTCGACCATCTTCTCCTTTTAACCGGAGGAAAATGTTTTCATTCCTGTTAGCCGTCAAGTTTTCATTCACTTCTTTTTATCCGACTCCTCAACAGTAGAGACAGTACTAAGGGCTATGGGGGGTTATAGGCTAGATTTTGATTTAATAAAATCAAAATGGCAGATGTTAGACGCCAATAAATAATGTGTACCATGACCATCAAAATAAAGGTCTTAAAGAGACGATTCCTAAAACACACAAAATGTTGAAAAAGAAACTTGAAAAAAAAAAACTTCCAAAACCTTTAAAGTAAAAATACTTACATAGAACATTGATCCGTAACGTTATATAAATAAAGAACACAATCGCGTTTACAAAGGTGTCGGTAATGGTGTCGCGAGTTCAATTGTTTTTCCCATCTCAAAAATGCCCAACGCGCCTAACAAAGTTTTCACTTCAAAAATTGATAATAAACAAACAACTACAGTCAAAAAGTTTAAAACAAACTCACTTTTCGAGCAGTCTGATGCAGTTAGTGGCATCAAATCCGAGATTGAACTAAAATAACTGCCACCAACTGCATCAGACTGCTAACATTATTATTTCTACTCTATTTAACATTCTTTAAGTCAATAATCAAAAATCGTAAATTTCGCGCCCTCACGCCCCTAACCGCCACAGGAGACGCCCTGGGCGTCGGGAATCGCAGGCCGATTCCCGGCCACCGTAGGAGAGGGCTTGCGGACGGTGAGCAATGGGTAGCTCGCCGTCCGATAAAGACCAGGCCCGGGTCAACGACACGTTGTGTTCCACGCGCGCTTCAAAGAGATGTCAGCACAATTGAAGGGGTCCGATAGGGCCGATGCCTGTGGGGGTTACGGGTTTGTCCGAAAGGGTTACCGTGGCCCCTGGCAACATACAGGCAACTGAAGGAACACGGGTGGGTTTTAGTCAGTAAATGTCTGACACGCCCTCCCGCTCCGCCCAGAGCTGGAGAAGTAATATGATAATTTCCAACCCAAAAAAAAGGCCTTGTGTAACGTTAATTTAAATTACCTACATAATATTATTAAAAACAAAAAACAGGTGATACATAATTATGTCAAGGTTAACTACAACTGATGACGATGTCGGGTTCAACGGGTCAGTGACAGCTCGGCCCGAGTCAACTGGGCCCGAATAATAATACCAGAAACTACGTTATCAAAACGCCTAAAATAGTGGTGTGTACCGTCGACATCTTCATGAAAATCTTAAACATGAACATCTTAAAAAATTTAAGATTTTTCATTAATTTTTATTATTTTATATGAAATTGGATGCTATGAACTTGTTCTGCAATTAAGACTGTTTTTATTTATTCAAATACTTATTCATTTAAGCAGAAATCAGAATTTCTTTTGTTTCTTATGTTTTAGACAATTGTAAATTTGATGTGCAAGAGTGAGATAGAAAACTTTTGTATTGTCATCAGATAACCGATGCGCGTCATTTTCTTAGTACGCCTATTTCAATAAGATACCAATGTATCATAATTGAAATAGGTGTTGTAGATAATTATGTTAAAACCAAAAACACCGTTTTTACTAGGTACTGCCCGCTACTTCGTCCACGAGCCTATAACCTTCCTCAAGAATTTAGCTATCTAATGCCAAAAGATTTTTTTTAAATTCGACTGGCAGTTCCGGAGATTGCCCTTACATACAAACTTGCAAACAAACAAACAATTTTTTTTAAAAATAATATCGATTTTGCGCCTGACCATACAGATCATCGTAATTGAGAGTGAAATATCTGGTATTATTATTCGGAGGTCAATAAGTTTTGAGAAGATCATCATTTAAATATTATCCATTTAAAAATAGACGTCTTCAGTAACATATTCCTTATTTTTTATAGCAAAAATACGTTTATTAAAAAGTCTAAAGACGATTGTTCTCAGAATAATATCGCAACTACTTTTAATAAACGGGACTTCAATTTAATTAATGTTTATGAAGTGTTCTCACGTGCTTTACATATTTATATTAAAATTATCATCTTTTTATTCATTGTTCTCAGAAAGGTCAGGTGCATAGTACTCGCAACCGGCAATTCTCGTAATTAGGGTTCCGTACCTCAAAAGGAAAAAACGGAACCCTTATAAGATCACTCGTGTGTCTGTCTGTCTGTCTGTCTGTCCGTCTGTCACAGCCAATTTACTCCGAATCTAATGGACCGAATAAGTTGAAATTTGGTACACATATGTATTTCTGTGACCCAAACATGAATGTGTAACGCAAATAATTTAATTTTGAATATAGGTGTCACTTTTGGGGCGCAAACAAGAAAATTAAAAAAAAAAATTTTGCTAACAGTATCGTGTGACATATCAAATGAAAGGGCTTGTTGCGAGGATCTTAAATATATTTTTTATATAATTTTAAAATAAATACTTTTAAAGATATTTAATAAATTCAATGAAAATTGACCATTCCCTCCCCCCTTATCTCCGAAACTACTGGACCAAAAATTTTGAAAAAAATACATAGTATGGTTCTTTACTCATAGATTATAGGAAAACCTATTAGAAGTCTATGGTCTTAAAATAACATGGTAAATCTCTCAATATTGTGCGTAAAAACTTACATTTCGTCGCTCGGCATCCAAAAGGCCCATCTCTCTAGCTACTATAATATCAAAATATCAAAAGTGTTTGACCGTCTGCTTAATACACAAATAAATAAAACTGTAAATGTTCATGACAACCAATTCGGGTTTCGGCGTGGTTTGTCAACAGAAAGTGCAGTGTTGTGCCTTAAGCATACTATCACATACTTACTATACACAGCGTGGGACGCCGATTTATGCTAGGTTCATCGATTTATTCAAGGTTTCTGATCTGGTTGCTTATGACGTATTGTGGAGAAAGATGGAGAAGGATAGGTTGCCAACGGAGCAAACATCTTTAAATAGTGGTATGGTAACCAGATCAATAGTGTACGATGGGCTGGAACTTTTTCCAACCCATACAGGTTGGAATGCGGGGTGAGGCAGGATTGGCGAGCTCAGCAGCACCAGAGTGGGTTGCTATATAGATGGTATTTGTGTAAATAATATTAGCTATGCAGATGATATGGTGCTTCTGAGCGCGTCAATCTGTGGTCTCAGAAAGTAATTGGTCGCCAAATGTGAGCAGTATGCCAAAACACATGGTTTGATGTATAACTCCAATAGGTCGGAGATCATGGTCTTTGAGGCTGGGAGCAGGTCGGGCTATGTACCATCTGTATTACTCAATGGGACTCCACTACAAAGAAAGAAAGAAAGAAAGAAAGAAAAGAAAGAAAAATATTTTATTTGGGACACGCACAGGAAATACAAAACAGTAATAAAAGATAAAAAAATAATTAACAAATATGAAAAAGGAGCATATTAAAAACTAACAAACAAAATTAATAACGACCTGTGCGAGGCCAAAAAGGCTCCTATCTCAGCATGATGCTGCGATATTTAAAAATAAATAAATACCGCTGCGCTGGTATTCTGATAGGGCCCGCTGTGATGCCAAAGAGTATTTACATTTAAATATCTTGGTCATATATTGACCCCTGACCTCAATGACGGACTCGATATTGAGCGGGAGTGAAGGGCGTTGTCGGTAAGGGCAAACATGCTGGCTCGCAGGTTTGCACGCTGCTCACTTAAAAAGTCAAAATTACTCTGTTTCGAGCTTATTGTATAACGTTTTACACGTGCAGCCTGTGGGCTAGATATACCCAAAGGTCGTGCAACGCCCTTCGTGTCCAATACAACAACGCTTTCAGGGTATTGGTGGGGCTGCCCCGTTTTTGTAGCGCATCGGGAATATTCGCGGACGCACATATTAATTGCTTTTACGTAACGATGCGAATGAGGTGTGATCCCTGATACGCAGAGTACGGGCCAGCTCCAACAATATCGTTAGCAGTCTGGATTGCATGTACATCAATCACTGCAGTGCCATCTCCCATAGGGTGAAATAAATTTAAACTAGATTACGTGGGGCACTCAGAAAGTTTTGTGATACTAGAAAAAAATATACTACAGGTTATATTTTTTTTTATTATATCTTTTGAAAGAACTCTCCATTGGCGTCTATACACAGTTTTATACGTCTAAACAAATTTTCATAACACATTTTCCAGTCCGCATCAGACACCTCTCCAATCTCCTTCTCAAATGCACCCAGTGCATCTTCAGGTGATGAAAACTGTTTTCCTTTGAGTTGATTTTTTATTTTGGGGAACAAGAAAAAGTTGCACGGAGCCAAATCAGGACTGTAAGGCAGATGACCTATAAATTTGACCGGTGTGCTGTCCAAAAAATTCCCTTGTTTTGAGCGCCGAGTGAGCCAGCGCGTTGTCGTGGTGAAGCAGTAGCCCACGGAGACCAGTGTTCGGTCGCTTGCTGCTTGCAGTAGTAAAAACTTCTGGCAAACATTTGGTAACATACCATTCAGCATTGATGCTTCTTTGATCTCGTCAGGGTACTGACACCAGATAACCTGGTAGAAAAAAAATATAAACTTGCGGTCAACATTTTGCCTGCACTTCTGGCTCGCTTCACTTTGGTAGGCGTTGGTTCATTTTGAAACAGCCACACGGTCGACTGACGCTTCATTTCTGGATCATATTGAAAAATCCAAGATTCATCACCCGTAATGATATCTTAAACGCGCCGAGACGAGCCTGCTACCAATTTTGCTATCATGTCTCGGCATCATTCTACCCGAACCTCCTTCTGACCCTGCGTTAGATTTTACGGTACCAGCGTGAAACTATCTTTCATAACCGAAGATGCCTGTGTAGAATTTCATGCACACTTCCCGATCCAATCGGCAGTATACATCAATATATCTTGACATTTTAAACTTTGCTTTTTTTGTGTTTTTTCAAAAACTATTTATGTTTTTTTTTTTATTGGATGCTGTAGAATGGTAGTAGACCATGGTCTGAACAACGTTTGTTCTAGCAAAACTGTGATTCAAATTTCACGGTGTATGCTGAACCTCTTCATATGTAATTCGCCTATTCTCTTGAATTAAATTTTTCACAGCCAGCACTTTTTGTTATGTAACAACCGTCATAGGGCGGCCACTTCTTTCTTTGTCTGCCAAAATTACTAGACCACCCATAAATTCGTTGAACCAGCGAAAAACAGTCGCTTTAGAAAGGCTTTTTTCTATGAACACCATTCGAAGTCTTTCAAACGATTCTTCTGGTTTTAGTCGACATTTGAAATCGTACAAAATCATCGCGCGAAAATGTTCTCGTTATAAATCCAGTTTTCAGTAAGACAGAGTATTTTGATTTTGCTCGTAAAAAAATGTGGAGGGAATTTCGAATTTGGAATGTTATGTTTTTTTGTAATAAGTAGTCATCGTTTTAATTGACATCAAAATCAGCCAGTATTCTATAGACAAAAACTGTTAGTCGCAAAACTTTCTAAGTGACCTCGTAAAATAAGTTAACATAGTTCATAAGTTTACTAAAGCAAAAAGTCCTTGTTACTTGAATAAAGAAAAATATCTGGATGATAATTTTTTTTTGAACGACGTTTTCTAAAAATGAAACCTAGCTAGATCGATTTATTGCTCCTGAAACCCCCCTGCATACTAAATTTTCTTGGAGCCGTTTCCGAGATTCAGATTATATATATACATAGGTATATACAAGAATTGCTGGTTTAAAGGTATTATTATTATATTAATACCGCGAATGTGAATTTTTTTACGAAAATCTGATTTTTGTTTTATTTCATTCTACACGTTCAAATAAGTGACACTGCAATTAAAAAAAAAAAAATGTCACATTCGCGGTATTGGATGCCGAGCGACGATTTGCAGTTGGAATGTATGGGAGAACATGTTTTTCAACTACAATGTTAAGTTTGTTCTTGGGATAAATAAATTCATCTCAACTACGGAACCCTTCATTGTGCGTAGTCCGACACGCACTTGGCCGGTTTTTTTTAAGAACGTTTGCATTCTAATCTTATTCGCAATCTGTCAAAAATGCAATCAATTTACCAACATTTTTGACAGTCTGCAACTTGAATGTGAACGAGAAGCCTTCCTTGGCCTTGGCCTTCAGAAGTATGAACGTAAAAGGAGTATGATTGTAAGGTTCATAGCAGGTCCGCTGGAGGAGACGCCCTGGGCGTTGGGAATCGCAGGCCAATTTCCGGCCATCGTAGGCGCGGGCTTGCGGACGGTGAGCAATGGGTAGCTCGCCGTCCGATAAGGACCAGGCCCGGGTCGATGGCGCGTTGTGTTCCACGCGCGCTACAAAGAGATGTCAGCATCATTGACGGGGTCCGCTAGGGCCGATGCCTGCCGGGGGTGCGAAGAAAACCGACAGCGAGATCGCGGCCCCCGGCAACGGGGCAACCGAAGGAACACCGGTGGGTTTTAGTCAGTAAGAGTCTGACACGCCCTCCTGCTCCACCCAGAGCGGGAGAAATTATTTGAAAATATCCCACCCAAAAAAAAAAAAACGTTGCAGGTGGTTCAGTTTATGTTATGTTATAAATCTTTATTCAATACATCCACTTCATACAAATTTGTTTCATTCAACCTTACCATCAATTCAGTATCAACGCTAAATATAATCTGAAGTTAAACCTGATATTCCGAAACCTTTCATTATCAAAAGGTCGGGATGTAGTCTCGCCAGACATTTTCCTAAGGCTTTAATGAAACCACATACTAACGTATAACGCTTCGTTTACGCTATGATTTGTACCAAAAATATCTGACGAAAATGTAAACATATAGTCAGGAAACGTACACACGGCTACACATCAAGCTATACATTTCTGTATTAAGCAGGCTTATAACATTCATTTGTATGAATGTGATACTAAAGCCGGTGCTAGCTGTCACCTAGTAAAATAATAAGGTCATTTCTATTTTAATATTATAATCACAAACGTTGAATTAACTAACTTGTTAGTTTAATCTAAGTAAGTTTAATACTAAGTGTAACATCTAGAACACAATAAATATTTTTCCATAATATTTAACAAAGTGACAGCAAGCACCTGTCATTTTACTCCAGTGAATTAATATTTTTTATCTGTTTGTTTCACTGTACTACTAATACCCGTCAACAAGTTTCACTTTAAATTCAACTTGATAAGATAGTAGATTTTTAAATTCAAGTTTTTTTTCCCCTCCTTCGCACGTTTTCTCATCATAACACATCTGACATTGGCAGAATTGTCGACATCGGCACCATTGCCATAAAGAAGAATAGAATAGAATAGAATAATTCAACTTTAATTATCTTTATCTATGGTGTGGCAAAATAATGTACCGGAATAGGGTTTGTTTACACTTTCACTAGAGACTTTTAGAATAGAGTATACAATATTATGACGGCGGAATTAAGTTGCCGAGAGTTTTAGACGCGATCTTAGTTTGTTCCTTGTGTAATTATATTTTAAAGTTTCATTTAGAAGTCTGTATCTGAAGTGTGTATTTTATTCAGGACTAGTTGCTGCCCGCGGCTTCCCCGGCGTGGACCCTAATTCTTTTTATAAAATAATAGTAGCCTTAGTCAGTCCTTGTAACATCAGCTATCTGCCGGTGCTGGACCAATTTTGACGGGACTTTTTCCGTGAAAATCGGTCCAGCCGCTTCGGATAATAGCCAGAACAAACAGACGGACAAAAAATTTAAAAATATGTGTTTTTGTTATAAGTAGTACCGTATAAACTTTCATGCATTTAGTAAAAAGCTGGTATTTTGAAATTACAAACATAAACTTCAATTATATTATAAAAAATATATATATATGTGAATGGATGTATATTATATTTGTTGTTATTTATCGAGGAGGAAATTGTTGTAGTATTTTTCTGATACTGGTACTGAGCTTAAGGTATGGGTACAGTCCTGTTGGTCTAACAAAGTACAATTTAGCCAATACATGCGTCAAGCGTGGTAAGCAATTTTCTCGTGGTTATTTTCATTGGTCCTTCTTGTTCAATCGTGGTCCTTTGATACTATTTCTTTGATTATACAAGGTGGCAGGGTAATCAATGCGAAAACTGTTACCATGGATTCAGTACACGATTCTGAACCCTAACGTTGAACATTTTCGTCAGTTTAAAAAAAAATCTGCTGTTTCACGCAGTCAAAATGAGGATCCTCCGACCAGACAGGTTTCGTGTCTGGTTGGCAACTGCCCGACGATTGATGTTGGGAAGTTATATATATGCTGATTGCGTGGTAAACGTCAGGTCTTTGATGCGTAATTCGGATGTGGCGTTCTAGATGCCGCCACAAGTATCTATCTGAAAAATAAAAGAAGAAGAATTAGAAATGTTATTGGGTTTTTCCATTACGAAATTCTCAGTAGCAGCCTTTTTTTAATTTTTTTGTACGGGAAATTATCAAATAACTTCTCCCGCTCTGGGCGGAGCGGGAGGGCGTGTCAGACTCTTACTGATTAAAACCCACCCGTGTTTCTTCAGTTGCCTGTATGTTGCCAGGGGCCATGGTAACCCTTTTGTACAAACCCGCAACCCCGGCAGGCATCGATCCTAGTGGAACCCTTCAGTTGTGCTGACATCTATTTGAGGCGCGCATGGAATACAACGCGACGTCGACCCGGGCCTGGTCCTTATCGGACGGCGAACTACCCATTGCTCACCGTCCGCAAGCCCGCGCCTATGGTGGCCGGGAATTGGTCTGTGAATTCCGACGCCTTGGGCGTCTCCTGCGGCGGTTAGGGGCGTCAGGGCGCGAAATTTGCCGCCTCCTCCTTCGGGAGCATTACTGCTTCGCAGTAGGAGGTGCTCAGTAAGTGTGGCAATAGGCTCGCGCCCTATTACATGGGACTTAAACATAACTGCCAAAATTTGGGTGTAGCAATTATGAGTTTACCTCTGCCTAACCCTTCGGGGAAAGAAGGCGTGATGTTATGTTATCTATCTGAATAATTTGAGGGCATAAAATACTTGTTAAATTCTGTAGATACATTGAATGATTGTTATTTAAGGAATTCAAGATTGATATGCTTGAATTCTGAAATTTCGGTATTGGTTTAGAGCAGTGCTTTTCAACCTTTTTCATGACGCGACCCCTTATGATATGATTTGATTATGAAAAAAATATTCGCAGCCCCCTACCCACCACTGTTTATAATTTGTATTTTATTATAATATAAATATCAAATACGTAAAATATTTTTATAATTTTTTAAAATTACGTATCGGCTAATTATATAATTAAGCACCTATAACAGATATATTACATCGCCAAAGCACGGAAATACGATGGATCCTCCTAATTAAATCCTAAGTATATTTTAAGTAAATTTTATGTCGTATAATTGATGGATTTATGAGGGTCATGGCTACGAGGAGTTTCCCAGTAGAATAATTTAGTTTTTAGCTAATGAGGCAAGTTTGGGAACCAACCTAAAAGAAAATCTGCTGGAATTATCTAAAGCAACAAAACGAAGTTATTTTTTTTTCCTTTACTGGGGCCTCGCGACCCCCTTTTAAAACCTTCACGAACCCCTAGGGAGTCGCGACCCACACGTTGAAAAACACTGGTTTAGAGAAAGGATTGTTTCAATAAATTGTTACTGAAAAAGCCCTTTATTGTAGGAATGTTTTCTACCAAAGCAGTTTGTGGTTAGTGCCAACATTTATCTTAAATCTGAAATCGTTTCGTTAAAATCTTGCAAGTTGTTTAGTTGGACGAATACTTCTAAATTACATTAAAACTTAGTTTTAGAGTTCCGTACCCGAAGGGTGTCAAACGGAACCCTATTACTAAACCTCCGCTGTCCGTCTGTCTGTCAGAGGCCTGTATCTCATGAACCGTAATAGGTAGACAGTTGCTTATTTCTATTGCCGCTATAATAGAAAATAATAACCATAAAAGAAATGTGTTTTTTTCGGCTTTTCAGGGTTCCGTACCTCAAAAGGAAAAAAAAAACGAAACCCTTATAGGATCACTTCGTTGTCCGTCTGTCAGTCTGTGAAGACCATTTTTCTCGGGAACGTGTAGAGGTATCAAGTTTAAATTAACATTAAACACGTAGGTTTACTAAAATTGGAGCTCTAAAAAAATCAAGCTTCTAAGTCAACGCAATAAAAAATACAGTCATTTATGCTACATATTTTCTTTACTCATTAATAAATCAAAACCTACAGGGTACTTGCCTCTGGCCTAAAATCATGAAGCAAGGTTTCAGAGCACAAGTAATGGAAAAAGTCTGAAACTCGTTAATTTGTAGTTTAATCAAATAAAAAATAAAAAATTGGGATTACAAACTTACATTTGCAGTTGGACATTTGACCGTGACGTATATTCATGCATGTTTTTGTTTTTTGGATAAATTCATCCCATCTACGGAACCCTTCGTTGAGTGTGGTTCGACACGCACTTGGCCGGTTTTTACCGGCCAAGTGCGTGTCGAACATTTGATCTTAATACGGTAAGGAACCCTTTGTGTGCGAGTCCGACTCGCAATTGCCTGGTTTTTTATGTTCTTTACGCTTGATCTTTCTTAAAGTTCAAAGAGACGAAGCACATACTTTATTATTAATATAATCTAAATATCCCGATTTTAAGGTTTTTGAAATGGGTTTATCCTTGTGATAAATGATACTAGCCATAACATGTACTATTAAAGAAACGCATATCTGTATACTGTAAGGACTATTCTTGCTTGCAGCGCCCAACGTTTATAGTAACGCTTACCTACGAAAAAAAAGGGTCGTGTGCACGGGATTTTGTTTTCAAATTGGTTAGATATGCGTTACCCCAAAGGTACCTATCAAAAGTTATCATTGAAATAAAATTACAAATTCACTGAAAAAACACTTTTTTTTATTAAAGGCTGACGTGACTTTTCGAACAGCCTTAACAAAATATAAATCAAACATGTACACCTTACACGTACAACCCTTCATTTCTAATAATGAAACTACAATTTGATTTGACGAAATGGAAATATTATTCCAACTGCATTCATATTTGTCAAGTCAAGCATGAAAAATCTCTGCAAAGAGCATATAAGCTTCAATAATCCCAATCTCGGAGAGTTTCGTAGTTTTGGAGTAATATTGTGCGTGACAGTTTGCGTGTTAAGGGCAGGGTTACCACGTGATAATTTATCGGAGATGAAGGGAATAAACGCAGTGTTTTTTTTTTCGAGTTTAATTTTTTTTTTATGTATTCACTTAACGCATTCAATATGCATAGAGGTGATTGGTAGTTATGGTTAAACTTACTAAAAATTGGGAGAGAATATTTACTTAGACCTTTATGAAAATTATTGTCTACCGAAAACCGGAAATTAACAAAATTAAATAATGTTACCTACTTTATACTTTTAATGCCTTTTTCTTCTTGACCTCGTACAAGACTTTCTGTTTTTTTTTTTTTAAATTAATATTATTTTGTTTTTTATTTATTTTTGTGTTAGTTAATTGATTCAGGCATGAATTTGCGGAAATCCATTATAAAATGCAATAGACGGATTATTTAGTAGCTTGTTCCGCTAAGAAACCATGAAAGAAATCGACACGTGTTTCAACTCTCAACGAGGCATCCTCAGGATGATGATTGACTTGTCGCGAACTAGAACACAGCGTACTGCCACACCGAGCGCTGAACGTAGAGCGTGTCGCTTGAGGTGAAATACGTGTCGATTTCTTTCAGGGTTTTTTATGGCTCTAGGAATAGCTAAACAGAACACGTTACTAAATGTACCCACGTCTACTATATTTTTTTCGTTTTATGTTTCTATGATTGTGTTTAATTTAGTTTGTGACCTTCCTTTGCGAGTCTCAATGAATACTTTTTCTTTCTTTCCTTCATACGGTTTATTATTGTCAAAAACTGTATTATATTTTAGCATTTTATTTTCCTGATAAAATAATAATAATTTGTGTGTGCAAACCCTGCCATAACAAGTTGCGTACAACGGAAACGAGAATGCCGGTCGTGCGATAAACGTTCCGTTTCGTACCGTACCGTACGTATGTTTGTTGTAGATAACGGCGTACTATCTGCCTTCCTAATGAAAATATGCGGCACAATAGCCAGACGGAGGTTAGTAATAATCAGGAGCTTTGCGGAAAACGTTGCGTTAGGAGGCTGTTATGTTATAAGTAGGAGTATATCTTTGTTTGTGTTTAATGAAGCTAATATAAAATCACGAAATATTTATGAGTTGGCTTTCGTTTATATCTAGAAAAGAGACTTTATTATAAAGTGTGAGTCTTTATAATATCATCATCAGCCTATAATGTCCTCCTCTCTGTGAGAGGGAGTGGGCCATAATCTACCACACGGGCTCAGTGCTGGTTGGTGGATGTCACATGTCTTCGAATTTTCGGATCTAGGATATGCTGGTTTCCTCACGATGTTTGCCTTCACCGTTTTGAGAGCAGTGGTGATGAAATAATTTAAACAATGTAAAGCGCCTGTCTGGGTTCGAACCTATGACTTACAACTCGTAAGTCGCGGCCGTTACCACTGGGCCACCACTGCCCATTATAAAGAATCACACTGTATAATAATTATGTATCTCCTATACCTACAATGAATGAAAGTCGGTTTTTGTGTCTGTCTGTGTGAAAACGCTGTTCATCTAAACTACGCAACGGATTTTGTTGCGTTTTTCACCATAATTTAGAGAATTTAGTCCGGAAAGAAAAAAAAAAATGAAAAAGTGTTTATTTGCAGCAGTACTTGTTTTGACATGATATACCTCTGCCAAACTGCACAGCAGTTTGTTGGCAGACGTAGCTCCTTTTTACCATTTTTTTTTTGTTTTTCAAATATTTACTACATTTAGGCTTTACTTATGTATTTTATTTTTAAAAGAGATTTTTGTGATAGAACTGTCTATATCGACTGGAAGGTAAAAATACTTGGAACTAAAAAAAGTCTACATCTTCGACCATAATAGTTATTACAAGTGGGCACTACACAATTCTTTTCATATTATTGTTCCTTTGAGATCTTGTGCGTACAATATTGTTTGTAAAAGGAAGGTTTTTGGAAGGATTATGTTTACATATAAAAGAGATTTCGATGTCTTGTCGAGTTATAAAAACCGTGTGAAACAGGGGCGGGCGGCTTGTTTTAGTTAAATTGCATTGGCTATAAGGCCGCGTCCTAACCAAAAGCTATCGTCGCGCGAATATGCGATCGTCGCGTTCATTATGTCACCTTTTATTCTGTGAACAGGAAGCGTAAATGCAAAGGCGGATGCAACACAGACACTCATAGTCTATGCTGCGTTATCTTGCGAATAGTTTAAGGCGAAAGCGTCAGGGTAGCCCGCGAAATTCAAATTTTCTTACATTTTTTGCATTTTGCAGGTCAGTGTCAGGTTTTATTTTGATTAAAATATGATTCGCGGCCGTAACAAATATGGCTTTACTCAATTATAATCAAGTTAGCAAAGGTGTCAAATGTCATGAAATCTTGTGCGTAAAATTTTGTTTGTAAAAGGAAGGTTTTTGGAAGGATTATGTTTACATATAAAAGAGATCTCGATGTCTTGTCAAGTCATAAAAACCGTGTGAAGCAGGGACGGGCCGGTTGTTGAAGTTAAATTGCATTGACTATAAGGCCGCGTCCTAACCAAAAGATATCGTCGCGCGAAAATGCGATCGTCGCGTTCATTATGTCACCTTTTATTCGGTGAACAGGAAGCGTAAATGCAAAGGCGGATGCAACACAGACACTATCTACAGACACGTCTATGCTGCGTTATCTTGCAAATAGTAGGCGAAAGCGTCAGGGTAGCCCGCGAAATTCAAATTTTCTTACGTTTTTTGCATTTTGCAGGTTGTATGTTGATTAAAACATGATTCGCGGCCGTAACAAATATGGCTTTACTCAATTATAATCAAGTTAGCAAAGGTGTCAAATGTCATGAAATCATGACATTTGACACCTTTGCTAACTAATGTAATTGTATTGCTGATTGTAATGATTATAATTGAGTAAAGCCATATATGTTACAACATGATGCTGACCTGCAAATTGCAAAAAAACGGGAGAAAATTTAAATTTCGCGGGCTACCCTGACGCTTCCCCTTAAAGTACTAATAGTCAGTCCGAACCCAGCTGCAACACAGTGGTTTGTAGTGCAGCCGCATTTGTGTGTATAAGGCAATGAAAAGGTGGATTCAACGCAGACACCCATAGTATTATTTCCGTTAGATTATAAGCTGTCGAAAAATTGTGAACTGGGTTAGGTTTGGTTAGAACTGTAACCAACCTCGTGCGAGCAGTGCGAGCGAAACGATCGATGCCAGAGCACTATTTCCAAGCTGCTCGCAGCTAGGCAGGCTATTTAGTATTAGTGCAAGGAAGTTTGATAACTGTAGTATAGACAGAGCGAGTACTCATAAACTGTATTACAGTCGTTTTTGTTAAAACAATGTCTTTCGGAGCCGATCACATTGCAGACAGTTTTCAAATATCTGTGGTGTAATCGCGTTTGTAATAATTTATTCATATGGACGCGGCTGTGTTACAGAACAGCTACTACAGTACTGTCTGTGTTGCATCTGCCTTTGTATTTCCGAACAAAAAGTGACATAATGAACGCAACGATTGTTTTGGGTTAGGACGCGGGGTAAGAAAAGACATAGAAACTATATATGGATGGATTGTGTAAAAGATGACTGACAAAGATGTATGACGTCGACCCCAAATAAATTGGATAATGAGTTTTAACACAAATTACAAAACTTGTTCAAGCAACGGTTATAAAGTCACGTAACTTAATTATAAAGTTGGACATCTTAATATTACATACGACTCTGAAATAAACTTTGTATCCAAGTTATATGACTTATGTTAGTCGTTCATATAACGGAGCAAATTGCAATTAGTATCAGAAACTTCTTGAATGCACGTTTGGGATAAGTAATGCTATTTCTAAGTTGTATTTAAGTTACCAGTCATGTCTTCTTGTCACTTCTGAAAGGCGACCATTGTAGGTATTGTTCTATGAATTATCTTGTGAATGAAGACCATTTCGCCATTATATTTTTTGGCATAATTTTTTTTTAATTTTTTTGGGAAGTGGTTTTTGGGTTTTAGTGTGTCCAGCTACTATCTTTGAGCTTAAGAGGGGAAACGTCAGGGTAGCCCGCGAAATTCAAATTTTCTTACGTTTTTTGCATTTTGCAGGCCACGGGAAGAAGGCGTGAGTTTATGTATGTAATAAGGGGTTTTTATACTTATTTTACTGTACTAATACTTACTGGATATTTTGTTGTTTAAACTATAATAGCATTTTATTATTAAAAATTGTGGTTTCTCTTGCAACGTAAGTGACTGATATCTTCCAATGCCATATTATAACTTTCAATTAACATCTCTCAGACACCAACCAATATAAAACTTAATTCGAATTCATAGTTTAACGATGTCAAGCATCCTTAAGAGTCATAAATCGCCTCGAGGGACACCAGGACATTATTAAAATACCGCATCACAGTTGTGACACGTCTCTAATTAAATTTCGCACGAGATCGTAAAATTTTAACTACCCTTTAGAGTTTTAGACAGTATATTGATGTTAGAGTTAGTGTTGGAAGATATATTTGGATGGCCGTTGAGGGGGTTGTGTATATATGACTGTGTAAGGAATGATCAAGGTTTTCAGAGTTTGATGTAGCAAACTTTTGAGTACCTACCTAGTTAAAGCTTATTTATTTAACATTGACTAAAATTAAATTAAATTTATTTATTTATTTCAGACATAATTCTAGTCCATAGTTTTCACTCATTCATTTAAATTATAAACTATTTAAAAAATCTAAACAAATAAAAATCCAAAACAAAATTTAAAATATTCAACACTCATTAAATAACAAAAAAAAAAATTGTCAACATATTATAAAAATGTCACAACGGAAAAAATAATCAGATATAAAATTGTCAAAGTGTAAAATTTTATAAATGTGTTTGCTTGACAAATTTTAAATATTATACACAATCTAACACTAAAATATGCATAATATGTACACGTATGTAAAGAAAAAATTAAAGTGTAGAGCTCATTGGGTATAAAAAAATTCGTCCGCATCGCTGTCAGTGGGAAAAGAGCGCCAAAAGGCTGGCAGCGTTGCCACGTTGGATGGCAATGCTGATTCTTTGACCTAAAAATTGGCCAACCGTCATGTGAAGGGTTGAGTATATTATAATTAAGATTTGTTAACAAAACCTATCTAAACTAATAATATAAATAAAGAAAAAAAGATTCGATTTTTTGTGTGTTTGTTTGTAATGTGTAAACTCAAAAACTACTAAACCAATTTTAAAAATTCTTTCACTTAAGAAATCTACATAATCAGCGAGTAACATCTGCTATATTTTATCGATTTCCACGTGAACGAAATCGCGGGAAGAAGGTAGTATAAGAATAAAGTAAACAACTTACTATTATATTTGTATAAACATTTAGGACTAAGTATTGCATTTCTTTTATTTTTGATTTGTTATTTCACTCTATGCTCCACAAGTTGACGTCATCACGTCAGCGCCGGCTGTCGCTGAAAACCAGCGCTGGGGCTTTGTCTCGCATGGGGTCGCAGCATTATGCTGAGCGATGGCCGTTTTGCGTGGATGTGACGCATATTTTCCCCCAATTTGTTATTTATGTGTTTTTTTAAATCTTTTTTTGCGTCATGTTTACCGCAAATAAACGTATTTTCTTTCTTCTTTACCTAATTAAAAGATTGTGTCCATCCTTCAAAATGTATCTACGAAGCAGAAGTGGCAGTACCGACAGCTCAGCTATCATTTCAGTATAAAATGCAAGCAAAATAAATTTACTTACAAATACTTAGGGTATTAGGATCTGTGCTCCAAATTTCTGTAAGTGTAGACACCGTAAATCCTAAGCTTCTTAAAAATATACACAGTTGATCCATATACACCCAACGAACGCCATAATTCTTTTTGCTCCTACAAGGAAAACTTACTTAGTCGAGTGGTTTTCCTGCAATCAAAGAAAAATACTCCCGGTCGTATATAATTCTAATACAATACTAACACATTAGAAACACGGTAACGTAACCTTATGTACACAGTGGCACAGTGGGCCGAGTAATGAATGCTCCTGAGAATAATAAGCTAACAAAAGAAAATCGCTATTTGTTTTCCGCATTTCTCCTTCCCTAGCGGCGGATCACGTCATTATTCTATGGATGGAGGCTTTTATTCTTTTTTGGGTTCCGTATGGAGTTTGGGTATTATCCACTTACGAAGACTAGCGCTGAAAGTGATTTTGTGTGTGCAAATACCTACGTTTACGTGTGATTATTTTCACTTTTTTATTTTGTGTTTCACGAACTGTGTCCAAATGAGGAGCTCGCGGCTTAATAATAACAGCCGCATGCGTCGATCTATCAGGTTCAGCTACGCTTGCCGGGATTGGTCCGTGGATGGATGATCATCTTTACATACCGAGACTCCTCCGTGCCTCGGAAAGTACGTTAAGCCGTAGGTCGTCAGAAGCCCGAAAGTCTGACAACCAGTCTTATCCAGGAGTATCGTACTACCGAGTTACTGGGTTGTGGAGGTCAGAGCTGCATCCGGTTAGACTGGAAGCCGACCCCAACATAATTGAGAAAAGGCTAAACAGATTGATTGAACTGTGTCCAAATTAACGTTATTTTTTCTTTCTTTTTATAATGTTGCCTTGAATGCCCTGTTTGTAAATGAGCAATCAACAATATTTATAGAACAATAGTGTCCATAAACATAAACTTGGTAAACCAACAGTAAAATGATTTAAATATTATACAGACCCTATAAGACACCAAAAAACTTTTTTCTTCACATTTTTAATGGTTCCGTACCTAAACGGTGCCAACGGGACCCTATTACTAAGGCTCCGCTGTCCGTATGTCTGTCACAGGGCTGTATCTTTTGAACCGTAATAGGTAGACACTTGTATTTAAAATACAATAGACGTTGATATATTTAGGTAATCAGTTTTTCTTAAGCATTCCTAAAGAGCCTTAAAAACCCTGGAAGTAATCGATACGTATTTCACCTCACAACGAGGCATTCTTTCGTTGCTACACAGAGCGCTGGACGCAGAGAGCTGTATAAAAAAAAGTGTTGTGTTAAATGTTGTGTGGTGGTACGGAAACCTTCGTGTGCGAGTCCAACTCGCACTTGGCCGCTTTTATTGAAAGTCGTGTAGTAATTTAAGATAAATATAATATAAAACGTTCCACTTCATGAAGATTGTGTCTCGTTTAGCTTTTGTTTTCTCTCCTATAGATAGATTGTCATCCATTATTTATTTAATCTGTGTCGAAAAGAATAATGCCCGGGTGACACGAGGCTAGTTTTTGAAGCTAGTATATTAAGATTGTGCTAGTAAGCTAGCATGCTAGTTACTCCGGCCTCATGTATACAGAACTATCCTCGTTTTTAGGCTAGTGAGAAATATAGTAAGCTAGTGTAATAGTTTAATAGGATGGGATTTTTGACCTAGTAGCATCCCCCACCACTGATTTTACTATCCTGGCTTTTTGTACTACCCTCATGTGGCCGGCAAAGCTAGTATCCAATCGGATCATTTTACTTTACGGACTAAATCACTGCAATGTTACTGGCTTAAAATTTCTTAGCTTCGTATAAACAGCTCTAGCATGTGGTACGCTAGGATAATAAGCCAGAAAATTTAGCTTCAAAAACTAGCCTCGTGTAACCCGAGCCTTAATGATTTATAACTTTACAAGTAACAGTTTAAAAGAAACAAAAGACGATGTACAATGAAGGAGCAAGGTACATACCCACTTGTTTTTTTATTGCGGGTAATGAAGCTTTTGCTTGTTCAATTAAAAATACAATGGCGGTAGCAAATTAGTCTACTGGTTGTAGTCGAGTTGTTTTTACTTTTACTTTATATTTTTCCGACGATGTTATTTTAGAATAATTTTGCGTTGTCGGTCATTTATTTTAGCTTCCATTGTCCTTCAGTTCTTTTGTCAGGGAAAGTGTAAAAGCTACATAATTCTTAAAGGCCAATTAGTTGATTCTAAAACTTTTTTTAAGACTGTAAACACAGTATAAATAAGTAACAGTATTATATTTTCATAGAAAACGCACTTTGAAATCACGGTGTATATCAGTACGCAACAGTGTCGAGTGCGCGACAGTTGCGCATGGACGCAGAAGATTTATCTACCGAGCGGCTGTAGGTAATTATTTCAAAGTCACGGCCGAGATATAATATTGTTACTTTATTATACTGTGCTTGTAACTTACCTATTTTTTATGGCATTGAAATCTTTTGAATACAAAAGAAATTTTATTTTGAATACCTTTAGTACATCTTTTTATAGAAACTGTAGGTGTCACTGAAAGTTCACATTTTAGTTTGTCTTATGTCACCTTCAAGTTTATTAATTCCAGAAATTGATGTCAGCCAAAACACAGTAGAATTTTTTTAGTAGAAAACAGTTCCAAAAATAACATCTCTTATACCTTTTTCAAATAATAAAATAAAACGCAACACCTCCGTAATACCCTCACACATCGTGTTAGTCGAAAATAAAGTTCTAACACAAAATGTAACAAGTTATAAGTGAGCGAGATTGTGACCAGACTACACCTGTTTGTTCCCACTGTGCCCACGACAAGAGAGTAGGAGGCTTCTTAAGTTTTCTGTACATCTCTCTATACTTAGGTATTATAGTCGACCTCGTAATTGCATTACCACCCCTAGGTCAAATGTCATTTACATAACATAACATAATCAGCCTATGATGTTCCCACTGCTGGGACACAGGCCTCCTCTCTTCGAGAGGGAGTAGGCTGTAATCTACCACGTGGGCCCAGCGCAGATTGGTAGATGTCACATATCTTCGATTTTTTTGGTTCTAAGACATGCCGGTTTCCTCACGATGATTTCCTTCACCGTTTTGAGAGCAGTGGTGATGAAATTATGTACACAAAGTAAAGCGCCTGTCTGGTTTCGAACCCACGACCTACAACTTGAAAGTCAGGCCGTTGCCATTTGGCCACCACCGTGAAAAAAAAAACCGTCAAATGTCATTTGCACGACATAAAATAACGTCTCGACACTGACTATGATTGTGACAGTTAGATGGTTTCAACACTTTTCAACCTTAAGACATACATTACGAATCTAGTTGTGCGAACTTAGTCATTTGTTGATAGTTTCATATGTAAATAGATGGCTTCATTCATACTCATCCCTAGTTCAAACTCGCAGGGTCCGTTGTACCCTTGCAGCTGATAGGCATATTAAAAAGCGGGCGAGTTCGAACTAGGGATGAGTATCCGTCAAAATCTCTTTTACATTATTCATTTATCAATGAAAAACTAAGTTTGCGCAACTAGTTTAGTAATGTAAATCCGGCTTAAGTGAAGCTTTAAGTTACTGGGAATTGTTGTCAAAAGTGATAATGCAATTACGAGGTCGACTATACAATGTTGCAATTTTATGTACTGTCGTTAATAGTTCGGCTGCATAAACTTAACTGTGTGTTTGTTTGTGAAACCATCAGTATGTTCAGACCTATGTTTGAGAAAGGGTTGAAGCAAAGGCTCATTCCATTTTTCAATCTCGAGTTGATTCAAGAAGGATAGAACATTACAGATAAAAACTTTTCAGAATTATCTGTGAACGTTGAGAGCCTAGTGAAAAATTTACCGCTCACAATGACATAGAGAAAGAAGGAAAGAATAATGCGTTTATTGGGATTACAACAGAAAAATACACCTTAAAACTATAAAAACAGAAAACAATTAATAAAATGCCAAAAGGGCCTCAGCTCAGCATAATGTCAGTTGACAACACAAAGTGTTGTCAAGACTACCTGACGCAAAACATAACAAAAACAGAAAACATTGACAGAAATCATTTCAACTTCACGTAGCAAGCCGATTTGTCATCATTGGATGATCTTAAAAAAACAAAATGCCTCTACTGTTGGACATTAGCAGTAAAAGAAACATACCTCGACGTTCATAGTACCTTTCCATCTCTTGCCGGACCCTCCAAATGACCGCGGATGACTTTCACAGGAAGACTGGACAAGCCCAAAAGGTACTTACCGGCTCTTACGACACTCCTGGGAATCGATAGCCTGATCTATTCTTAGCCAAAATCATACATCATATAGCCAGACAGTCATCGTGCGATCTTACATCATAAAAGTGTTTATTTTCAAACATTCAAGACGCCCGTTATATCTTGAACCTTCACACCAGCGCTGATTGTTAAGACTTACGTCAAATGAAACGTCAAATCAAGTACGTCAGGGGGCGTATTCTCTGAGTCCGTCAATGAAGATACGGGCCCGTCCATAAGTAGTAGTTCGAAATTTGGGAGTGAACCTGATTAATTAACTTTTTGGAAGGTTAAAAATATATCAGGAGTTGTAGTCTCGACATAGATAGCGATCGCTTTACGATCGGATTCGGTCGCAAAGTACTAATGGAGTCCCAAGACGGTCAAAATTGCTTAACAAGAACGTGATTTTTTCGTGCTTGTCTGTCGAATTTTGTCGAGACTTTGCGACCAAACTCGGTCGTAAAGTGATCGCTATCTGTGTCGAGATTGCAGCCGCAGGAGTAGGGACAGCTGTCAAAACGTGGTGTCATTTATTCTTAGGTTGAGCTCAAAACTAATCATATGTGTGTGGGTGATACGGAGTAGGAACCACCCGTACCTTCGGCCAAAACTCGGATTGCGTGATTAAGGAGTAGACCTCTTGGAGTAAGTTCTGTTTTTCTCCGCGTTTCAAGTTATGCTGGACTATGTAATAAGACCAGGCGAAACTACCCGACACATTGACGTAAAATAAGCAATTTCCTTTTGTATCAACCAAGGTGTTTGCTGTTTATGACGCCAGCTTTACGATTTGTTTGTATTTGAACCACGGAGCGGTTTTAAAATCGAATTTCTAAAGTACTTTCAATAAACGTGAACGTAAAATGTAATGTTTTATTAAAATAAGTTATTTAGACTGTCTGGTTTGCGTTTATGTTGACTTTAGTAGTTTATAACGGTTTTGTTGCCACAGTCACAGATGAATAAAGATGGTTCACTACGTAAAATCATAATTTAAATAAAAAGTGACTCTTGCTACGATACAATAAAGTGCAATTCAGGTCGCACAGCACTAATTATATTACCTACAGTTATATCGCTGTCCCCGGCGAATTAAATCGTAATCGTAAAAACTAAATTTTACAGGAAAAATAAAAAACAGTTTTTGTGAATATCTTATTAACTAATAATATAACTAGCGGAATTGTTCAAATACCAAAAGAAGATTAATTTTTTACATTCATTACAATACACCTTAAAATCTCGTAACTTCTGAAATAACCGTAGGAAATGAATGAAAAAAATTGACAGAGTGTAATCGGACCTCTAAATATCAAATATGCAATAAACTTAAAACTATCGTAATAGCACATTACCATTTTATTCGTCGGGGATAGCGATATTCACCTAGAAGTTGCCTCTCTTTCTATCGCGTAACTCATATCTTCTGACTACGTTACGCTCACTGAATTGCCCCGACAAGACGAGCCCGCCGCATACTAAAATACCTAAAATGCGAAGTGTGCCTTCTGTACAATTCTGTGCCACAGTATTTAATTGTGTGTTTATGTTGGTCTATTGGTGTAATGGACGGTTTGAATAGTTGGTCGATAGTTGGCAAACTGTTGGTGTTTATCCTTTAAATTATTCTAGTTTTTGGTCTGCAGTTTTAAGCTTCGATATTGGACTCGAGCAATCACTAAATCAATTAGGGTCTTTAAACGTTGAAATATTTCAATTAATGTTCTAGAAAATTGTATTTTAATTGAAGTCCTTGACCGTATAAGACTTTAGCTTCACCCGTACCTCTAAATTAAAACCTTTGTCAACCAATTAAGATAAAAGTGAGATTGTTAAGAAAACTATACCATTTGTTTTACAGCTTTTGTTTTCGAAGTTCTCCAGCAATAAATCTGCCTAGACTTTTCCCAACTATGTTTAATTTTACATGGAGCGACTGCCTACCTGACCTCCACAATCCAGTAACTGAGTAATACGATACCCCTTGGTAAGACTGGTTATGTCAGACTGTCGGGCTTCTGACGATGTAACGACTGTCAAAGATTCACGAATGACAGCCGGGACCAACGGCTTAACGTGCTTTCCGAGGCACGGAGGAGTCTCGGTATGTTATGTTAGATGGTCACCCATCCACGGACCAACCCCGGCAAACGTAGCTTAACCTGATGGATCGAACCGTGCGGCTGTCTACTTAGCCACGAGCTCGCACGAGTGAAATTCTCTAGCAATGGTTTCAAAAAATTCTGTTCGTAATTTAAAAATAAGTTCCCAGTGTTGACTGAAAGAAGCACAATCGCGACACAACCAACCTCAAAATAGTAAAAAAATATACAAAACAGCATTCAATCAAACATTCACATCAGGGAAACACCGATAAAAGACTCGAATCAATACATCCACAATAGAGGAATCAAAACATCGTGGATGTCGTTGAAAAACACTGTAATTTTAGTCAGGGCACATTCTGTTGCCTGTTAAAAAAGAAACGCAAACGTGACAGGAATGAGGAACAAAATGGCCGACGGACTGCATGGACGAATGGACACGGAATATATTAAAGAGGAGATACTGGTTTGTGGAGCTGTGCGAGTAACTGTGTACTTTGATAATGGTTTTTTTTTGGGTGATTAGCCATCACCCAAAAAAAAAACTACCTTACACTTGTTCAAGAATAAATGAACATAGTTTTCAATTTTGTAGTATTTAGCAAAAACACCACATATGTAACTATCACGCAAAAAGTTACGTTATTTCGTCGCATCTTGGAATTTTTCATCATTAATGATCTTATCGAAATAACATACGTCAGTAAATTAATTATTTTTAATAAAGTATATGAGATACTGCCAATATCACATCCTATCCTATACTATTAAATAAGCAAAATTGTAAAAAAAAATAAAAAATAAACTGCTGTATCATAGAAAAGACGTGCAATATCCGCGTCAAAATGTATGGAACAGCTATTTTTTTTTAATAACCGACGAAAAATTTCAACGCAGGGGTGTCGAATCATGTAGGTACTGAATCTATGGTAACAGTTTTCGCGTCGATGTCCCTCCCTGCCTTTGTAATCATGTTCTCGAAAACGGCTCTAACGATTTGGACTAAAGTGGCAATATAGGGGTTTACGGGGGCGAAAAATCGATCTAGCTAGGTCTCATATTCACCAGGTACTAGACTTAAAAAGCTTATAGTAGCTTCTATCCAGTTTGGAATAAGTGTGTGCAACACGAGCCGCCTAGTAATTATTGTAATTACTTCCATTCCCTTCTTTGTCAGCCTTTTTTTGTATTTTTGTTCTCCGATCGTATTTATGACCATAGCTTATCTTTGATTCTACTTTATTTTATAACTCATATGTAATTCAACTAACGATATCTTGCACGTACTATTAAATTCTCTGTTAGTGCTGTGTAATTCTGTAAGTGACGAATTCACAATTCCTAAAAGTGTGTTATGATTTTTGTTTACATATGTCTTAGTGAATAAGTTGTTGAAGTGCCATATCAATAAATAAATAAAAAGACGAGACAAAGTAGCTACAGGTTAACAACTAGGACCTCTAAAAACTAATCTTTTCTATAGAACTGCCCACTGGATATCGTCTCCTCGCATAAATAAATCCCTTTTCCCGACAATTCCTCCTTTATTCCCGAACTACGGTGTATATTATTGAAAACGTGTTCATCCGTGCGGCCATACATATATGTGACCAAACTCTAGTATCTTTTGTGAGACATTCAGGCTTCCGTTCACGGTACATTTGCCATATGAAATAAGATTTCGATTAGTGTCCTTACAATTTAAAAGCATCACTAGGATATAAATTCTGTAAAATGGAATTTTATTTTGGATAAATTGTCGAGTGTGTTTCTTCACTTTGTTGTCATCTTATGGAGGTAGTGTTAGGCATACTTAACGTCTGTCTGATCACATGAGAGATATTATTGAAGGATTTAAATGATTGCTACCTACCTGTTTAAATTTTATATATACTCTGTTAAAATATATTTACGAAAGAGACCGGAAAAAAAAAATGTCTTGTACCTATTATATAGTTGCACGTAACGTGGCAAGAATCATAGACACAAAATTTGTTTTCGCTTGTTCCGTTTTTTCCTTTTGAGGTACGGAACCCTATTCCGTACCTCAAAAGGAAAAAACGGAACCCTTATAGGATCACTCGTGTGTCTGTCTGTCTGACCGTCTGTCACAGCCAATTTGCTCCGAATCGAATGGACCGATTAAGTTGAAATTTGGTACACATATGTATTTCTGTGGCCCAAACAAGGACGTGTAACGTAAATAAATGTATTTTGAATACGGGGGCCACTTTTGGGGGGCAAATAAGAAAAAAAAAACAGTTTTCCAAACTGTATCGTGTGACATAACAAATAAAAGGGTTTGTGACGAGGATCTCAAGTATGTAATTTTAAAATAAATATATTTAAAGATCCTTAAGAAAATAGATGAAAATTGACCCTTATCTCCAAAACTACTGAGCCTAAAATTTTTAAAAATATACAGAGAACGGTTCTTCACTCATAGATTACAGGAAAACCTATAAAAGTCTATGGTCTTAAAATAAAATGGCAAATCTTGTGCGTAAAAACTTAAATTTGCAGTTGGAATGTTTGGAAGAACAAGTATTTCAACTACACTGTTAAGTTTGTATTTGGGATAAATTTATCCCAACTACGGAACCCCCTCATTGTGCGTAGTCCGACACGCACTTGGCCGGTTTTTTTTTTCTTAACAGACATGTTCAAAAATAAATTATGGCAATAACCACAGAATAATGACATGCAATAAAAGTGTAAATTTTTTTGTTGCTATAATAAGTGTACATGTGCAAAATTACGGGTTCATCCTTAAGGTACCCGATCCTTAAGGGACCCGTCCTTTAGGGCCCCGATCCTTGAGCACCCCGATAAATTTGATTATCTTTTTTGTTATTTTTGCCATTATCATGCTAGTATACCATCGATACAAAAAGTGCTTCAAAGTACATTAATTAAATAATGTGTTAGTTTGGTTAAGGGTCTAGAGTTAAACTGATTTAATTTAATTAAAGTTTAAATGACTTGCATAAGAAAGACAAGACTATGTTGTATTTTATGATTGATAATGCGTGATTATTATTCACCTTAATTTGTTGCCGGATAAAGTAAATTTTACTGACGGTTACAGTAAGGTTGAAAACTTTTTCTATTATGATCTCAAACTAATTTTGATATTAAAATTTGTGATTATATTAAGTGTGTTACGCGTAATCTGTATTAATAGGTATTGAAATTTACGATTGTTTTTTACCATGTTTCAAAACTTATAATTTATACCAAAGATCCAACATCCATTAAATATCATTACAATGTATAGGTACTATGTGTTTACTATTTTTTACTCATAAAAAATAAAATGTAAACGTAAAAGCACTATTGCAGTAAAATAAAGTAAAAAGTACGCGTGTTTTATGAGCTGCATTATGGACTTAAAAGCGGTGAAATAAGAGCTACTTTATTAGCAACTGTGTTATTACTTTATTCCAATTGATTAATAATTTTGTTAGTTTAACACTTTTGTTGGCAATTATACTTTAAACGACATTAGCATTTTATCAAATTTATCGGGGCCCCAAAAGGACGGGTCCCTCAAGGATCGGGTACCTTAAGGATGAACCCAAAATTACTCCCAATACGCCAAAACCTTGCCTTTTTTTTTCTTCATAGTCTTGATGTCGACATGTTATGCAAAATATCTAAGAAATTATTATTATTCAGCTTAAATTTTAAAAATAGCAATGATACATTTGTATTTCATAATGAGACTTTGAATTATTACAAAGTTATGTTTGCAGAAAATCACCCATATTTAAATAAAATACTACCGTTTGAATCGGCATTTTTAGTATTTGTTGATAGTATATTCTACATGATATACAGAAGTTTCAAATTCCTAATTTGTTTAGATGTTGAGATAGAGCTCGTACCAAAACTTTTACACACTTCACTTCTTTTACACTATTTTTTTCATCATAATTAAATAAAAAAATTGTTCTCTACTCGATGAGCTCTAGACAATGATACCCCACATGCCAGGGTTGTTATTTTTTTTCCAAATCCAATATTTACTGTATGGAGAGTTCCTTTAATTTTTAATTCTATTAAATTTTTATTATTTGATGTTATAGCGGCAATAGAAATGCATTATCCTGTAAAATTTTCAACTGTATACTTATTACGGTTCATGAGACAAAGCTCGCTGACAGCGGAGGCTTAGTAATAGGGTTCCGTTTGGCACTCTTCGGGTACGGAACCCTAAAAACGAGCGCAGGTTCTCAGTTGTATAAATACGACTAAGGCGGCATCGGCACAGGCACGACACCCCCCGACCCTTATTAAAAAACGAGGTGCCAGCAGTTGTTGCAGCTGAGCACGTAGCTTTAAATACTCCACATAGTACTCAAGATGAAAATCTAAGTTTGATCCAGCCTGTCCCTTCTTGCTGTCCTCCCTCCAGCGACGCCCTAAGCCGAGCCCTTAGCGAGCGCTCGCCTAGTTTTAATTTAGAATAGTTTTTGCCCCTGGCTTTGAGTGTAGAAGCTTAAGGCAGCCACAGGAAAGCCAGGTTAAGCAGAAATGACCTCATAGGTCAACTGCGAGATGCCCTAGTTAAAAACAAAAAAAAAACAGGCACGAAATCATTTGTCGTAATAATCCAACTGGGGCGGTCAATAGGTTAACTTGAAAAACAGCCACTCAGTTCTCACGTCATCAAAGATCACGGCCTTTCAAAGTTCACGCATAATTGAAAACTTTGATAAGAATCCTAAACTTGGCATTATTTGGGGGTTAATAACTTTCCAATGTCGAATAGAAATCTTTCAATTATACGAGCAAGTTCGAGAAATATTCGATTAATCGTATGAATCGGTTTGGTCAAATTGAATCACGAAAAGGTCAATAATCAATATTATATGGAGTTTAGTATTCATAGTGTGGTAGCCTTAAGGGTATGACGCAGATGTTCGAACGTCGGAGGGATGAGTTATACATATTGGGTTAATAAAAGAAATGTACCTAATGGTAACAAAATATATTAATTATACTGCTTATTTTCTATGTACCGACCTAATAAAACGATGGCAATGTTTTCTTGTTCATTCAGAAGAGTGTTAAGAAGCATATTAAATTTGAAAATGTGTTTTATTGTGTACGTTCTAAAAAGAGAAATTACAAAAAATATAAATAGTTGGGAATCGAACTTATAACCACGGGTTAGCGAAACAGACGTCAAACTGCTAAGCTTTGTTCACGGTTGACTAAAAGAACCGTTCTGCAATATTCTAACCGGCTTTTTACAATTTTCGGTAAACTATAGAAGAATACGAACATAATGCAATATTGCTCATCCTCCATAAAAAATAGCGTGATAATTTATAGCCTAGAGACTGGCCATACTTATAGGGAACATCTTTGCAAAATTTGAACAGAATATATCCGGTAGTATTTGCGTGATGATGGAACATACATTGAGACGAACAGACAAACAGACGAATAGTCAAAAATAAATATTTTCGGCATTAGAATCGTTCCCAGACCTCGTAGAAATTACTCTTTATCAAAAAAATTCGATGTACCTACATAGTTTTGACTTCATCAATTTTTACAATAATCGTAAAGTTTATAAGACGCTAAATATTTAATAAAATCTTTTTTTTTCTATTTGGCGTCTATTTCTATTTTCGTCGATAAAATTAAGCATAGATTCCCTCATTTCAATATGTACACATTATAAAGACTGTACCTATATGTATAGAAAATAGTGTCTAATAGGTAGTAATAAATCTACTTACTACGTTTTAGACACTCTTTGTATAGATAGTTAGGGATACCGATAATAAGTATTAAAAATAAAATCTTTTATGCTAGCCACACACGTAACGATTTGCTTGCGCAAATTTAGGCTTGCGCTAGCAAATTGTTACGTGTGTGGCTAGCATAAACAAAGACAATGTTAAATGTCATTCACATTTAAACAATGTCAAAATCAAAAACATTTCGGCCAACATGATCACATTAATAAACCAAATAGTTGCTAATGGTGAAAATGAAATAGTTGCTAATGGTGAAAATGAAATGGCTGCTCTCTTAAACAAAAGAGAAATAAATTCAGAGATCCGTCTGTCTAATGTAATTTAATCTTAAAAGGATTGACTTCTGTATCCGATATTGAAAGCACTAGACTTCGTCGAAGGTAGAAAGAAGTCAGACCTATAAAATTGAAGCCATCAATTTTATTATGTCTCCTATACCAATGTACTCGTAGATGCATTGTGCTGTAGTTTGAATTTAAATTATGTTTTTAAGAAAAAATATTTAGTTGAAGGTGGAGATTTTAAGTCAAATACAATTCCGAGTAATCTTAAAAGTCTTTTTTAGGCTTCTGTACCCGAAGAGTGCGAACGAAACCCTATTACTAAGCCTCCGCTGTCCATCCGTCCGTCCGTCTATCAGCGGGCTGTATCTCATGAACCGTAATAGCTAGACAGTTGAAATTTTCACAGATTGTGAATTTCTGTTGCCGCTATAATAACAAATAATAAAAATAAAACTAAGTTAAAAATTAAAAGCAGGCACACTTTTAATTGTACGGTGGTACGGATGAAACCCTTCGCAAAACCGGTTCGTGTCAAAACCGGCCAAGTGCGAGACCGACTTGCACTTGGCCGGTTTTTATAAATTGAAATGAAATATTTCCGGCCGTAAGAGACAAAACATAGGCAATTTATCACTACAAATTAAATAGTTAGGTATTGGAAACTTAAAACTAGAATTACTGGCACTACACACGGTTAATTTCGTACTAATTGAGTTACATTTTAATAATATTGTTTTTTTATCTATCCATTTAAATACCAAAATCAATATTTTCTAATTCTTGCAAAACAATCTGTTTTGTAACCATACCGTCCTCTTCCATTTACAATCTTTTCACATGAATAATGTCACTCAATTAGAACGAAATTAACCCTGCCCATGCGACCGGCATTTAGGATGAAAACCATAGGGTTAACATATAGCACCAATCTACTTATAACATTACGTTACGGTCGCTACAATTTGTTCAAATCCAAGTGAATTTTTCTTTCCTCTGGACTGTCACCGGGTAATTTACGAGGGGTCCGTTGTGTTTTAATACCTTTTCATTAACAATTTTAAGGTTCACTTTATTGAAGTCGTAAATAACTCGCACAATTGCCCGAGTGCACTGTCAGAGACGTAATTTGGAAAAAAAGATTAAATTGGTCCGAGGACTGTAAAATTATTTTAATGTTCCCGTAAAAAGTTTGGTGATAATTAATTTAATCGTTTCATGTTTACGTGCAAAAATAAAAAAGAACATGAATTTAACGATCAATTGTATGAAAATGTCTTCGTATAATTTAAAATTAGTGACAGTAAAACAATTTCAATCCAATCAACTCGGTTTGATCGTATACAGTATGAACAGAATACGATATTAGCTTTAATTTCAGTAACAACGTACCGCGAACTAACAACTTCGCAATTCGAAGTTTAAATATTCAAAATTAAATTGTCACCTCTTTTCCATTAGCCAGAAAATCTAGCATGGTTCTCATGCTCTTAAATTATTAATTAACCCGCCATCGCCGCGTAGGGATTTATTGGAAAGGGGGGAGATGAAAAAAAAATCACATAATGAAATCGGAGCCACCCCGCGGTCTCTACTCGAATACAAACGGTTGCCATTCCGATCGAGCTCGACCATGCGCGAAATCGTCATTAATATCGTACGGGAGCGCAAAAATACTAAACAATACGAGTATTCAAATATTTACGTTCATTAGCTTTTGTGCGCATTCCACGATAATCGATCCTTTGATTGACTTTCAGTAAGTTTTTAAATTCGTTTCACTGGCAGAGAGAAACGAATAGTATGTCTGGCTTGCATCCACACGTGACGTATTAGTTAATTAACTCATAATACAATAGGGAAGATGACAAAAAAAATATTGTCTTTCAGGTAGATTATTAAAAAATATTGGACACGTATTTTTTCATTATGATACATTGAGTTAAAATGCCCTGACGTCACGAGTATGTAGATTTTATACTTACTTGTGACGTAGCGACCCCCACTCCCCAACTTTAATGCGTTTTATCTAAGTCATTTTTTATTAATATGATAAAGCAAACAATATGCGTCTAATATTTTTTTATTATCTGTCTGACGGACTAAATAGAATTTCTTTTTTTTGACCCAGGCATCATCCCTATCACTATTGTTTGGTGACAGCAGTATACCTACCCACTTAGGGACCTCGCGCACTAGACGGCTCCAAGCACGAGTTTTGGTCGCACCGACCAGGTAAACTATAGAAACTGGCTAGTTGACCGTTGTACACACATTGACATTGTTGAAAATTATATACAAAATGACATGATTACTTTGTAAAGTAGGTTATATTATTTTAAATATTGTGAATGTGAGGACTATGAGGGTGTTATTATTTTTATTTCTGAGCTAGTTTTAATTATGGACTGGCAGTTTGAGTAGTTTATGCAGCCTACGAAAATGTCCTTTTTTTGGTATTGTTCGTCGAGTTAAGCTTCATGATTACTGACAAATGCTTGCACTGACTGGATAGGTCCACTCAAATCTGTGTGGTTCTTTCCTTAAAAGACCATTTCAGACATTAATCTACATGGTCCTCATATGGGCTGACCAAGATTATGTCTGGACTTTAAAAGAGACTGCGACATCTGAGTTTGTTTCGGCCTTTCTTCTCAGAATAGTCAGATAGGAAACGCCGAACTCATCTAGCTTATTTTTAATATGACGTGTAAAAATGATTTCGATATAGTTTAACAGAATAAACAATTTCATTTGTGACCAAGTGCGCGATTCGTATCTGTTTCTATAGTTTACCTGGTCAGTGCGCCCAAAAGTTACGACTTTTGGTCGTAGGCGTCTAGTGCGCGAGTTCCCTTAACGTCATAAAAAGTAAAACTTATCCACTTATGCATCAATCTCGACTTTGACTAGACAACTCAGTTTATCATAAAAGCATCTCATATTCTCTTGTTTTTAATGCAATATCTACAACGAATCAAATCAATCAAACAAAAGTCCATTCAGTACGACAGAGACGACATTTATTTATTTCTCTATGAATTTATTTAAAAGCATGCTCATTTATTTATGCCATTTTGTTTATCTGCCTCCCAGTTGACTTCACAAATATTTAGTCTGACTTCTCAGTAGAAATATATTGAGAATTCGATACAAGTTTTTTACCATTTGCGGTATCAAACGTTTCTCTGCCACAAGAGACCGATAGCTAATGCAGAGTTCATATCAAAAATATAAAATTCTCAATGTTACAATAAATTTTATAAAGGTTAATGGTTTTTGAAAACTTGTAGTTAATTTCGGAGGTGCATTACGATTTACAAAAAGTAAAAAGTTTTATAGAGACAGGTAGGTAAATAAAATAGTAGTCGATATTTCTCGACGGCATGTGAAGCCAAGTCAGAGGCCCGTCGCAGCATAATACTCTGACACCAGGTTAGTCACTAACCACACGAAAAAGAAGAATGTAGTCCAAATATTGACTACTTGATATTACCTGCAATTAAGGAAAAAATAATTCTATTTTATAAACAAGATTTAAAAAATCTGACGTCGATAAGAAATAAGTAGATTTCACTATCAATAATCGGAGAACAATATTTATCTATAGAGTACTAATTTTAGGAAACAACTATTTGAACGGTCACGGAGCTCGTGGCTAAGTCATAACAGCCGCACGGGTCGATCCATCAGGTTAAGCTACGCTTGCCGGGGTTGGTCCGTGACCATCTTAATATACCAAGACTCCTCCGTGCCTCGGAAAGCACGTTAAGCCGTTGGTCCCGGCTGTCATTCGTGGATCTTTGACAGTCGTTACGGGTGGTCAGAAGCCCGAAAGTCTAACAACCAGTCTTACCAAGGGTATAGTATTACCCAGTTATTGGGTTGTGGAGGTCAGGTAGGCAGTCGGTCCATGTAAAATACTGATATTCAGCTGCTGTTAGACTGAAAGTCGACCCCAATATAGTTGGGAAAAGGCTAGGCAGATTAATTGAACTATACGAACGGTCACATTCATTAACATCAACACCATTCTTCTTCCTTTATCCCAATTTATTTAGGGTCGGAGGTTGCTCCGACAAGTTGTTATCCATCCCCTTTCTTCCATACTTCTCTATCAGTCATCATCTCGACAGTCACCTCCTTTCTAGCCATATCATCTTTCACATAGTCCATCCATCCTTTCTTTGGTCTTCCCCTACTCTTATAGCCATCTACATTCATACTCAAAACTTTCCTCACGACATTTTCCTCATTCGTCCGCATCACATGCCTATATCATTACAACCGATTTCCACACAACTTTTCGGTCACCGGTGCCGCTCTCAGACTTCCTCTTATGTACTCATTTCTATCCATTCGTGTAACACCACACATCCCTCTTAGCATTCTCATCTCAGCTGCATGCAATTGCAAATCAATTGCAATTACATTCATAAACATAAAAACGGTAAGAATGAGAATTAATATGAATCCACTCTACTTCGACATTCATAAAGCTGACCAAAAAGTAACAAAAACACGACAGCAAGATGAAAACATAAACACAAATAAAACAAAAGAATTTACTCATCCCTCAACGCACATATTCGTAATTATAAACAAAGTAAAAACGACCATTGAAAAACCCAGGAGGGGCTTCAAAGGCTACAAAATATTTGTCCTAATAACATAAGTATAACATGAATCGATTGCAACGCAAGTACATGCCACCCCTCGTATAATTTGATAGTCTATACATGCGCTTATAAAGCATTCTGACCTTGGGGAAGTCTGGTAACCTAGCAACGCCAGTATTGTACTTGGGCCCCCTAGGAGGGTCTAATCTGCAGATAATCATACCTATAGGGTTCCTATATCTGGTGTTTGTGAAGTTAGAAATGTTGGTGTTTTCGGCGTGCGCTCATTTTTTGTTTAAAACTGTTTTGATTTGGATTAAACTATTAAAAATGTTGTATTTTTGTTGTTTGTTATAAGCAACATTATATTTTAGTTCTTGTTGCATATGCTTGGTCCTAGTTTGATTCAGAATATACTCTTTATAGTTGTATTTTTTCTATTAATTGACACATGATTACATTTCTAATGTAAACGAGAAGCATTCGTCACTTCATGTCAAAGTATATTCGAAGTTTCCACCTCCATTTCTTAACACAAACGTCTTCAATTCGTACATCATCATTTTCCAATACCAGCCTTCATATTGCACTGCTCAATCACCCACACCGAAACTTCCACTGAAGGTTACAACGACAACATATTCTAAGAATTCAAAAATAATGGCTTCAAGTCCGTCATGTCCATCCGCAATGCCTTCATAGGTATTCCCTGTACATGCGTCAGCTAACCCCCCGCCTGGCAACAGGGTTGTGCCACACCCAACCCTCCCGTGCCACAATCAAACTGATGAATACTTTCAACACTATATCAACCTGTATTGATGTTTGGTACAGACCTCTGCAACTGATGGAATTGAGATGAGAAAAATTTGACGGAAATGTTATTGGGAGAATGCAAGGCGGAAAACTTTTGGCGTTCAGAAAGTTTGATATTAAAGATTGATACATATCGTTGGAGAGCAAAGAGATTATAAAAGAAACTACTATACAAAAAGTAATTTTTTTAAGTGAAAATGCTAGTCTTTGTTCATTGACTGTTTGATATGTATCGTTTAGGTATTGCTTTTCTCGATTGTGTGATAATATCCAAGTTTACCTAACGTTTACTTCTACTGTAGCTACCTGCAACAGGGATGATTACTAAAAATATATTTTTCGTCCATCTTGTACATAGATTATTAAAAAATATTGGACACGTATTTTTTCTTTTTTACGTTATCAAAAGATTACCTACGGCGATACATTTCATATTTATTTGTGACGTAGTCACCCCCACTCCCCAACTTGAATGCGTTTTATCTAAGTATTTTTTTTATCATTATGATGAAGCAAAAAATACTGTGTCTAATATTTTTTATTATCTGACTGATGGACCACATAAAATTTCTTTTTTTGACTCAGGCATCATCCCTATTTAATTTTTTTTTAATTAAAACCTGGCATGTATACAATTATTTGTTTAAATAATTGTTGACTGGTTTTACTCTTTATTATTTCACCAGCAACAAATTCATGCAGTATCAAGTAATATTAATATTTGCCCCATGGTATAAATATGCAACGAACAATGTTTCATTAATAAATATTCACACTCACGCACGTAATATACTTAAAACAATTTCACAATGCAGTTCGTGTATGCAGAAATATTTTTCTGTTGACGCCGCATGGCTCGCTCGAATTTCCGTCCCCCAAAAACTGCATGTATGTGCATGTTTAAAGTTATACGAAATATCTTCAAAAGATCAGCAGTGACACAGTGAACTGATGCGTGGCGACACACTTACCTTCTATGCAGTCAGCCCTCACATTTTTGTCCTTACAACACAGTCTCCCTGTGACACACTTGATGTTTCCCCCCAGTAATTACTTCCCCTTTTCCTCGCCCCTTCCCCAAACCATAATACCTAGGTACTGACTGAGTCTAGGTATATCTACATTCGGGTGCTCGACGGGATTTGCGAGGGGAATGCTAAAAGGGTGCGAGCGTCGTGTGATATAAATTCGTATCAAAGTTATAGTGTACATGTTTGTGCGCAGGGGAGCGCGATACAGCGAGTCTGCCTTGTATTTTAAACAAATACTTTGCATGATGTACACGATATCCGATACTTCACGAGCACGGGATTAAATCTGTTTACCTTTTAAGGTATACTTTGAATCAAAGACAGACGAGAAATTCATCAAAGCATTTTTGGTCCATCGTTAAAAGGATATCAAGTCAATGCTCCATTTTAATGAATATTCCAGTCAACCATATAAATTGGAAGTCACCTAAAAGAGTGTCCATTAAAAGGAATCTAACATCCACCTCAAATTAACTTCGGAGAAAGTTTACCCTCAAAATAATTAAGGATTCACCACAATTATCACCGCAAAATCAAACTTCCCTTTGATCGTTATTTAGAAAAATTATAGCTTCGAATATTTACTTTAGCGTGAGCAGAATACGGTGGAATATTGTGCAAACGTGATGCTTAGACGAATTTGTGTGGAGAACATTTTAATAACCAAGAGGGCGTCACAAGAAGTTTTACACTTTGCCTTTTTGTGGAATCACCAAAGGGAGCCACAGTGATAATTATAATTATTTACCAATTGTGAATAAAGTTCGGAGTAGGTCCTGCGTAATTGCGAGTCGCTTAAAGTATCATTTAATGAATAATGTTCCGATTTCAATGGGGAGTTCGACTCGGCGCCGGCGAGGGCAGAATTATCGAGGAGACGGAACGTATTTTAATTTTTTCCAAAGAAGTCTCGTTCTGAAGTTAAATTATTTCGCATGAGGAAATTCTTTAGGGCTTTACAATTTCCTACCGAATGTATTTGATACTAACGCGATGTTATGAAAATCTAATTTAATAAGGCTTGTACTTCAGACTTGGCGTGGAGAACTTATCCAATGAGAGTACTCTTTGTTATTTGTCTCCACTTAAGCTTTCAATTTAATCTCATTATATTTGAAGATGGCAATTTGCAATCTATTCACGGTTCATCCAATTTACGCTTGTAATTTGAATACAACTGTTTTAATTATTGCCATTTAGTAAATTAAAAATAAGTAGTTGTTCAAATAAACTATCTGTAAATTCTGCTTCACAAAGGTATATAGCTAATGAAGAATCGAAGATATCGAGCAATGATCATAATCATCTTCTTCATCATTTCATGGAAAGACGTTCATTGCTGGACATAGGCCTTCCCCGAGCTTCGAGCTCCTTTAAGTAATGATGATTACCAACAATTGAATCCCAAATTTTCCGAATTTAACCTATTCGGATCTTGCAGCTAATAGTGAATACTTTTCGTGATCCTTTGCTGAATTTAGTTAAACATCTTATCTACCATTTTCTTTGATATAATAGTCAATTCAACCTTCAATATTCACAGGATATTGAATAGACAAGAAATTGATTCCGTTTCTTCCGTCTGCATTTTCAGACTTCGTACCTATGTACATACTACAAAAATAAAAATATTGTACCACGTCAGGAAATCAGAAGTGCCTTATCGGGGCGGTACCAATACATTTCATGTCGTTACAGCATCGAATTTCCTCTGTAGCATAAAGGAAAATAGCGCGAGGGGCATGTACAATGTGCATGTAAAGGAATACGTTGCTTAAAGTATGTGTTATAAGTTTCTCCTTCATGTTCGTGGTTTTGTCAGCAATAATATACTTATAGTAGAAGATTTTTCTTCCACGTCGGTTTTCCTTGGATAATTGTAAATGAACGTCTTGCTCAATGGGAGGATATTATTTTCACTTTGTCGGGTTGTGTGCCGTCCCATCGGATTATGAGAGTGATGGAAGAGAGAGCGCACCTGTGTCTGCGCACACATTTGGGCACTATAATATCTCCTGCGCCGATGGTTGGTCTCCGTTGAGATTGGCCTTATCTGATGGAGTGTGTCCGGAATGGAAATACTAGAATTCATGTTTTCGGACGATATAAAAAGTATGATATTGGCTTTTGTAATACCATCCTTGCTTCATCCTAAGCTACTTTATTTACCATCCTTGCTGAGATAGAAGCCTTTCTGGTCTCGCACAGGTCTTCTTTTTTGATGCCACAATTTTTTTTAAATTTAATATATTCCTTTCTGAAATTGTTATTCTTTTTATAGTTTTCTTAATTTTAATGTTGTATTTCCTGTCCGTGTCCCTAATATCTTTTTCTTTCTCTCTTTTCCAATATCCGTTAAGGCTAAACAATTGTACAAGTTAGTTATAAGGTAGATCGTCATCAATAATTTTGTGTTTTTCTGCATTGGAAGATGTCTAAGCGTCAAAGCCCTTTAAATAAAATAAAAAATCCAAAGTCTTGCCTCGTCTATTCAGTATGCAAAATAGAAAAACCCTATCATTTTTATTATAAGGTGTAAGAAAACTACTCAAGACCTCAGCGCAATCAATCATCGTTATCAGTCTGTTATCATGCATGGCTTTATTTAGTAAAAAGCCATGAAATGAAGCCGTCGGGGGTTCGGCAGAGCCATCAATCAGATGACGGATTCTAAGCTTGTCAAATCTTATCTTGTCTCGTCCAACGGAGCGAGTAATAGCTATTTACCTGTTCTCGTCTCGGATTATCTCGATTTTTGATTCTTTTTAGATATGAGGGGTCGTTTGTTGCAATTTGTTTGAAGAGATATGTATTAAAATTGGTTGGATTTTTTAAATTGCTTATTTGTGCGTTTTCCGCATCGTGATATAGCCTGGTTTCAAAAGTCTTTCAGTTCTTTCTACCGGTCAAATATCCTATACTATTAAATGAGCAATATTTATATATATGTTTGTGATCACGTTCTCGAAAATGGCTCTAACGATTTCGATGAAAGTTGCAATGTAGGGGTTTACGGGGGCGAAAAATCGATCTAGCTACGAGTAGGTCTCATATCTGGGAAAATTCGTTTTCTCCGTATTTTCACTACTATCATGGCAGCATGGAATTACTATGTACTTATAATACATGGAATCAGTTTGTACTTTCCTATACTATTAAATAAACATTCTCTATTTTCACCAGAGCAGAGCTGAGCAGAGCATAAAGCAGAGAGCATAAAGTTCCCACTGCTGGGACACAGGCCTCCACTCTGTGAAAGGGAGTGACCGGTCAAATATAGTTTTTGAAAATACCTAAGGAACCTATATTCTATAAGGAAAGAGATTTTAATTTTTATTCGTAAGATATCCACAAAAAACAAGCAAGTTTTTTTAAAATTTTCTTTGTTCCCATAACTTGACTATCACGTCGGTCTCGTGATCGCAAGCGCTACTGCTGAGTGTGGGGTAGAGGGTTCGATTCCCGGGTCGGGCAAAGTGTTATTGGGTTTTTCCATTGGGAATTTCTTAGTAACAGCCTGGAGTTTGGAAGTTGGCGGTGTGATACCCCCGTGCCTCAGAAAGCACGTTAAGCCGTTGGCCCTGCGCCTGATCTCTCTCCGGTCGTGTCGGATTGCCGTCCCATCGGACTATGAGAGTGAGGGAAGAGAGAGTGCACCTGTGTCTGCACACACACTTGTGCACTATAATATCTCCCGCGCCGAAGGCTAGTCTCCATTGAGATTGGCCGCCATGGCCGAAATACGGTCTGGAGGACTATAATTCCCATAAAATATTTAAAACTGTCTCAAAAAGTTTTAAAATTCTAAATCAACACAAGAAATACACAGGTACCTAATAAACACACGCCTTGAAATCAGAAAACATTAAAGTTTTTACACTTTCAACTAAAGTCAAAACTGAGTTGTTAATTAAAGACGAGTTCGTTATAAAATAAATCTATTAGCTATTCCTTTTACCTTGAGTTTTTTAAATTAACCGTAGAGGGCAGTTTTAATTAGGTTTAGATATCGTAGCTATAAAATCAGGACCAAGCAGGTACTGAATATACTTTTAATTTTTAAATGTGATTTCGTTTAAAATATTATGAGTGAACAGGTAGGTAATGGAAATAATGTACACTATATCTAAACTAATAGGTATTATATAATTATTATAAATAAAGAGATAAGATTTGATTTTTTGTATGTTTGTTTGATAAGGATAAACTTAAAAAATACTTAACCGATTTCAAAAATTCTTTCACCAATAGAAAGCTACATTATCAGCGGTGGGCTGTATTTTATCGATTTCCACGTGAACGAAGTCGCGGGCAGATAATAGTAATACATATTATAAATAAAAATAATTTGTATTTTCAATAAGTCTATAATTTATAAAGATATCTTGCGGGTGAAGCCGCAGGCGGAAGCTGATTTTAATTATAAAGATGCTATGAAACGTCCGCAACTACGAATTTTTTGTTACTAGCTTCTGCCCACAACATCGTCCACGTGCAAGAAACATAAATATCCTATGTCAGTGGGCAATAGTGTAGCTTTCTATTAGTGAAAGAATTTTTGTAATCGGATCTGTTTTTAAAGTGAAAACTTTTTTAGGCGCGTTGGGCATTTTTGAGATGAGGAAAAAACAATTGAACTCACGACACCGTTACCGACACCTCATTAAAAGTATTTCCTGCACAACAAAATTGTTGAAGTTTTTTCCAGATATAACCTCTCCCGAACAAACAATTTTAATTCTTTTATGTACCTAGTTGTTGTTGGGTTAGTTTGTAAGTTTTACTAACATAGCTTTTCAGCCGTTGTTACTAATAGTATGTAGATTTTATGTAGGTACCTACTTTTGTGTGAGATCCGCAGTAAATGTTTTTTGTTTTGAGGATTATGTTTTAAGTATTTCAACAGTTTCACTCCTCATTTTTTTCTTAGCCAGGAAGAGAAACTATAATTTACCTTATCTAATTCAGTTGGGTTAACCCAATAAATATAAAATAATTGGCTTTCACTGATCAAGATGATTCCAGGGAATGGAACAAAAATATCGAGCATAGATGACAATTATTATTCTGTGCAAGTCGTAGGAAGGGTTTGTAATATAAATATACTTAGTTAGGATCTGTTATGTGCCATTTTTATTAATATTCATGAGCAACTTTGATGTGTAACATCTTTCCTCTCACTTTCCTGTAATCTGTGGGAGTGATTTCGTGAAAAGGGACGGAAGTGTGTAACAGGAAGCCGGGGAAGCGCACGCTATTTGACTTGACCAATGAGCGCGCGCGGTGCTAGAGTTGGCCGTCCGATGGTACCAATCCATTTTCCGAGAGGTTGTAAACAGGATGATGATGATGATGAATATTGTTTATATCATATATACGTCAGCCAAGATGTCAGATGTTTCACATCATATGCTGTACGGCCCGCTCGTTTTTTTTTTCGAAGTGGCTCCGGGAATTACTCTTAGTTGCTAATGTATATTTCCAACAAACACTTAAAGATGCATTATCGGTTAGATAGGTGTGCACCACAATTTAAATACGTAGGTCTGCAATATTTACAATGTCCATTTTTAACCCCCGACGCAAAAAGCGGGGTGTTATAAGTTTGACCGCTATCATGTGTGTCTGTCTGTGGCACCGTAGCTCTTAACCGATTTGAATGCGTTTTTTTTTTTAAATTTGAAGACAGTTTTTCTAGCAATGGTTCTTAGACATGTTTTATCAAAATCGGTTCAGCCGTTTGAAGATTATCAGCTCTATTCTCGATGATGAAAGGATGTGAGTAACTTCCACAGGTCTACTACCTTACCAATTTAAAGAAAGAAAGAAAGAAAGAAAAATATTTTATTTGGGACACGCACAGGAAATATAAAACAGTAATAAAAAAATAAAAAATTAACAAATATAAAAAAGGAGCATTTTAAACTAACAAACAAAATTAATAACGACCTGTGCGAGGCCAAAAAAAAATTTACAACACAAGTATCGTGTTTGGGCTCATTGGAATGGTCTCAATGAATAGGTTAACGATACTCGTAGATGATGAACAAAGTCTAGTAAATTTTAACTGTTATAATTGTACTTTTTATAACACACTGATTGAGAAAAGACAAAATAAAATTCTTAATCGCTAAAAAAATGCAATGTTCTTTGATGGCCCGACGATTAAAACCTAAGAATATTTTTTGGGGTGCACTCAATAGGGGCGACGCAAAAGAAGGGTGCCTTTAAAGATAAGACGCATTCATAAATAACGAAAGCGGAACTTTGGAAGGTTCTCAAACCTTGACCCATATACCTACTTGAAAGAACTTTGTTGATTTAAGTTTGGTGGGCGACGGAGCTCTGCTCGGGTAAAAATAGAGAATTTAATAGTATAGGTTATTTCATACTAATAAAGTATAGTACATACTAATTCTATGCTGCCATGATAGTAGGTACTTACTAATTCCATGCTGCCATATCATTATTCTAAGGTAGCCATCTTGTGGTAACTTTGGCCGATCGAGCTCTGCTCTGGTGAAAATACGAAGAAAACAAATTTTCCCAGATATGAGACCTAGCTATGAGACGGCTTATTGGTGACTCACCCGAACTAACTCGCCCGAATCCGGACGAATCGACCATTTTAATTATAAGTAGTTTTTCTTGAGGCGATTCGCACGAATTCAATTTACTTGTGGACGAATCGACAACTCCAGCAATAAGTAATAGTAAAGTACACTGGCGCCCAGAAGTGATTAGGGTAAAATATTTTGAATTAAAATTAAACACGTAAATCAATCAAACATGTCTTTATTAAAATGTCATTTTAAGATAACAATGCCTAAATTGTACATCTAGCTCAGAGAATTTTACTATAGATTACAATTTTAATACGCATAAATCAAGATGCTTAGGTACTTATATAATAATATTTGGTGAATAACATAAAAAGTATTAACATTAGTTAGATTTTCTTCTATTATCTTGTAAGAAAAATACAAATTTTCCCTACTTATTTACATAAAATATGTTCTTTTATAGGTACTCATAAACATTTGCTGAATAAAATATAAACTTGTACAAAAATAATTGATAAATGAAACAATAATAACGACAATTAAAATAGTCGATTCGCCCGGATTCGGGCGAGTAAATTCGTGCGGGTCACATAAGTCGTCTAATAAATAATAATAAAAATAATTATAAAACTTTATTCAGGTTATAAGGTAAAACACTAAATACAAATTTGCTTAAATTTACGAAAAATTCAATTATGTTATGTGCCTGAACAGGTCATCCCGTGTTTCAGGCGAGGCAAGGTGTTATAATATTTCTAAATAATCACATCAATTATTAAAATCTAGTCTATACATCTATCACGCAGAAAAATACCGCAATTCTCAAAAAATTATAAATGACATGAAAAATTGTGAAATGTTTGTAGCCAAGTGTCGCCCACACTTCTGAAAACTGAACGGCAAAAATTAAACAAACGATGAAAAAACAACAAACTACAAATAAATACCTTCGTTCACACCACCAACATGAAACAGCGTTGTTAAATTATTTTCCACCCGCTAATTGCAAAAGCATTAAATATTCCAACATATCGTATGCATCAGGGTTCCCGTTCCCATTATCTCAACGGAACGTTCTGATTAACACTAATTCTCGCCCCGAATAAAATACTACGGTGTAAAGTTATCAACAAGACTGGGACCTCACAAAATATAAACGGGACCTCTAATGGGTCACAAGGGACCGCTTCTTTAATGGCTACTCGTAAATTGAACGAAAATAATTAAAATCGCGTCCGTTCGTACAGTCGGCGACCAAAACATGGCCATTAGGAAAGTGGACTCGTATGGCACAAAGGGTTTTCCATCCGATAAATAAAGAGTCGGGTATGTAGGTGTTGAAGCTAGAGTAAAAGGGGACGTCTATGTGTATCTTTCAATGCTGTTTAAATTGAAATACGATGATAAAAATAAAAAAAAAATATTACTTATATTGAATTTTTCATTGTATTTCATACATCTGTTTATTTTTATTTTTTTAGTATTTATTTCTGTATCTATCTATCCGAGACATCACTGTGGGCCCTATCAGAATACCAGCGCTGCGACATTTATTTTTAAATGTCGCAGCATCGTGCTGAGATATAAGCCTTTTGGCTTCGTACAGGACGTTCTGTTTTTATTTTACTTTGGATTTATGTTTTAATGAGTGTGTTTTAGATTAATTTGTGATTTCCTGTGCGAGTCTCAATAGATACTTTTGCTTTCTTTTATGATTTCCATGTTGGAGTCCGATTTTTTAGTTGTCTGCTGTCGTTACGAAAATGTTTTTACTAAAGCTTAGGTTTCCTAAGAAATCGGTGAATGGTCACACAATAACAGCTGTCCAAAAACAGAGCGTTTTTTAACACCTTAATAGAAAGAAAAGAAATAAATAAAGAAAGAAAGAAAAATGCGTTTATGGCATTACAGCAGAAAAATACACCTTAAAACTGTAAAAAACAGAAAACAATGATTTTTAATGCCAAAAGTGCCTCTGCTCCGCATAAATGTTAAATAACTACTGGTCATGACAGATTTTCATGACAGCCGTTATAATATGACGGAACTGCTAGGAAACCACAACTTAAGAGATAATAGATACAAATTAAAATTATATTTTATTACGAAATCAATCGCGTTTGCAAGACAAATGCTAACAAAGTCGCGAACATAAAAAGAAACCAAAACACACAGCTTACACAAATGACCGCCAATTTCAATTAACAGAACTATATTGGATGATATCTATTACAAATTCTATTCTAAAGCAAAAGGGACAGACAGAAGTGGTATTTTCCGGTCGTTTGGGGACCTATAATAAATACTGCAAGCCCACCGTTCACCAAAAAGACCGTATTTCCAATCCGACGCCACTCAGTTAGATTAAATTTGAATGTAGTTATAAAAGAAAGATGGCCGCTACGTTAGATGAGAGTGACCGTTAAAATTCTGTGAAAAACTATAGGGAATAAAACTGGACTCGGTTTTCGTTTGCAGAGCTTTTAGATTTAGTACTTAGAATAGTTTATGGCTTAGTTCGAAATACCTTCTAAATGTAATTCAGTTATACTTATAACTATAACCTCAGCTATTTTAGTTGAGGGTCGTAAAACAGATAATGTTTTTGAAAGCTGTTTTAATTTTAATGTAAACAGAAAAAAAAATGGTGCTAAGGCATAGCTAGGTAGATAATCTTTATGCCATGTGTAGCTCTTTGCATAATCCAGACACAGGAGATTACTTTTGTGACGAAGTTAGCTTCGTAAAATGAAACACAAAATCTAGTACCTCCTACCTATTCGAACATAATTCAAACATTCCATATAGGGTTCACAAATCCAACCCAGCAGGGTTGTTCATTTTATAATCCACCTCTAAAATAACGTACAGTGTTGTTGTCTTAATATACGCCTCGGCTTTCGGCCATTAGTGTCTCTAAAAGACTAAGTGAAAGTTGAATTATACGAGTTTGTCTAGACGATCCATTGTAAGAAAAACAAATTAATTTGCCTCTCTATTGCACGCCGTCTAAAAGTGCCGTACGAAAAATTTATGTCTTCCATTGAATTATAGCATAGTGCTAAAAATGAAAGTGAAAATTAACTAACGCGTTTTCGAGAAAAAAATATTAATGTGTTTGAGCTAAAAGTTTCTTGGAAAAATTTTAGGTATTTGTTAGGGGTGGGCTGTAAAATACTAAGTCTTGGATTTAATAGTTTCGGCCTTAAAATGCTGAGGTGGATTATACGATGAATAAGTGGTAAATTTTAAAGTAAAACATTGGATTTATAGCGCAATATAAATATCTCAAAACAGGTTAGTAGTAGTACATAAATTAACAAAATAATCGGCTAAAATTCTTAAATTCACTGCTATATAGACAACGTACAAACTTTGGGACCAGAAGTAAGAAATTTTGCATAAGAATTCCTTATACAATATATAAAAAAAACCCTGTCCGATCCGAAAGGGGCACATAGGTGCAAAAACATTACCAAAAAGTTTGTAAGCTATTGCATAGCTTTTATCGCGGGCTTTGAGTGCGGCGACCGAATCAAGAAATTCCGTAACGTAACGAAAATAAAACCTAACACCCCCCACTCCGCCTACCATGTAGCGACGGTTCTTACGGACTTAAAACAAAAATAAAACGATAAATGTAATTTTTGTTTTAAGTCATCACGTCATCATCCCAAGTGTAGCGTTGACAAATAGGAAGTATGGAGGTTACAAATGCTATGCAATAGCTTTACCGCGGCAGTCCCCAAGTGCCACACGTTTTTTTTTTTTAATTTATTTTTAGTACCAAATTTCCTCCAAATCCATTAAAAATTACATGATAACCCGGTAAAAATCCCCATTGAAAAAAAAGTAACGATTTTTTTCTTTTTTCATTAACATTACCACATAAATAGACTCTCAGTACGATACCTAACAACACCCTCATGGATCGGACAGGGTTATTTTTACACGTTGCATAACGAATGTGAGCACTAAGGAAGGATCTTTGAAAATTCATCTCCTAAAGGGTTTAAATAGAGGATGAAAGTTTGTATAGAACGAGTGAATACTCGCGAAATTTCGCGTTGTTGCATTACTTTTTAATTAGTCGAGATTTTTAATTCATATTCTTTACAGGTACAGCAACTCTTTAGGTCATGAGCTATCCGAATATCAAATAGTAGATTATTATACGAGGGGCTAAAATAACCCATTCTATCGCGGTAGTTTTACTCCCGAGCTTTAGCGAGGGAGTAAACAGAAACTCTACTTTTCACTACGATTGCGAGAAAATAAAATAATCCAATACAAAGTTAAATATTTCATTTTATTTAAAAAATTACAATTTATTCAATTATTTTGCGATTATAAAAAGCTAGTTTTACATAAGAATAAAGACTTTTTCGTTTTTGTAGGCTCGTTGGTTACAGACAAAAATTACTTTTTCCTCTAGAGCAAGATATGCTATTTATTCCCCGCTCTGGTACGCTACAATGACGGACTTTTTGAGCAAGTGGAGTGAAAACATATTTGGCCTAGTTCTTGTCTGTAGATTCGCTGTTACAATGTTTAGTAAAATTTGTAAAAATATACGACAATTAAACGAGAATAATTTATTTCTTTTATATCTAAAGTTTAACGTAAATGCTAACATAAAACGTGACAAAATGTAACTTTAAAATAAATGGTTCCGAAACTAGTTCTTTGAACTAACTTTGACAAATAGGACGTCATTAGTTTCGTCCCACGTTTCGCAGATTGTTACTAATTAGTGCTTTTACGTTATTTCTAGTCGTTTTACTTGTTTTCATGATTTGTTTCTATTATTTTAAGGTCGTATAAGAGATGAAAGCTTCCTAAGTTAATTTGTAATGCTTATTTTTGAAGTAAAACTTCTGACGCGGCGATTCGATGATTAGTCGAGAATTGAGAGTAAAACAAGGACGCGTTACGTTAAGCACATTTCGATACATGAGAGAGAAGAAAGACATAACTCTCTCTCTCACTCTGTCTCTCACACTAAATCTCTCTTATTCTTTATTTTACGGTTCCGTACCGAAAGGGTGCCAAACGGAACCCTATTACTAAGCCTCCACTGTCCGTCTGTCTGTCTGTCTGTCAGCGAGCTGTATCTCATGAACCGTAATAGGGAGAGACAGTTGAAAATTTCACAGACTATGCATTTCAATTGCCGCCATAACAACAAATAATAAAAATTAAACTAAATTAAAAATTAAAGGCCTCCATACAATAAACATTAGATTTTGAAAAAATAAATTCTAGCCCTGGCATGTGGGTGTCACTGTCTAGAGCTCAGCGAGTAGAGAACTTTTTTCTTCTTCATAGAGTTTTTTTTTTCAAGAATAATTAAAGGCTCGTGCTGACCAGCGCGATATCGCTGGCGCGACAAGGGTCGCGCTGCCTGTCGCGCCCGCGATATCGCGCTAGTCTACTCGAGCCTTAAATAGGTGGCCGTAGAAGTTGTCACTTTCAGACTACTTTTGTACGAGCTCTATCTCAACAACTAAACAAGTTAGGAATTTGAAACTTCTGTACCTATATTATGTACCATATGCTGTATATAAACAACAAATACTTAAACCATTATGTCGGCAGTTCGGCACCCAAGAATACTACTACTCTTTAGTTTAACCTTAGAGATACTAAGGCACACACTTGCGCGCTCATGGGTTAGCTAAATAACTCGGAGTTAAAAGCGAACTCAGGTATTTTGGATTAACCAAAGAGAATAATTGGATTAACCCTGAGTTAGCTGATAACGCGTAAGTGGGGCTTAGGTATGTAGGTTATAATGTGTGTCTTATTTGGCAGAATAAACAATTTTTTCTTGTGTTTGACATAGGAAAAAAACAAACGCAATGAACTCCCCAATATCGTGGCAAATTAAGGTACGGGGCCTTAATCTGCCACGATATTGGGGAGTTCACGAAAAAACCTTTTTTCGTCAATAACTTATCCTAATTGTAAGAAAGTTTGAAATTATTGAAACATTTTGTCTGTGTAAGTATAAAAGTACAGTTTTCGTGATGCTAAACCATTCGTGTCAGTCACAGCACCTGTTAATAGTTGCATCAGTTTTGCGCTCACAAAAATATAGTTTATTTCGCCTTTGATTTACTTAATGAAGATATAGTATAATCATAAAATAAAATTTTGATTTTATTTCAAGGGTAGCTGAAGACTAACGTGTGATTTTTTAATTTCTTGATATGGTTTACTAAATAATAGGAAAAAATACATTACTGACAGGGTTTAAAAAAAAAGGTTATTTAAACATTTTTTTTTCTGCTATATTTTGTATGGAAGTTGAAAAAAGTGATTATTACAAGTAGACCATATAATGATGTTAACAATATTTTGTAATTTTCAAAATCAAAAGTGGTTTTTTTAACGAAACGATTAAACGTCAGTCTCGCGTCAATTTTTGGAAAACTGATTGTGAATTTTAGATTTTGATTTTCCACGAATCCTTAATTTATTTGAAAAATCCCTTTCTACAAGCTATCTACAAGACAAATAATTCGACTTTTCAAATCACAAATAATTTTGTTTAAATTCTGTTTCCCTTTCTCACAACGAATGAACAAAATTTATAAAAATCTGTCGATTTCTGCATGGCCCCTTAATACCCTCCAAGATAAATAAGTAAAGATGTTACGTACTAGGCCAAGTTCGAAGATTACATTACACATGAACTATTAACAAAGACATATGAAAGGTCGAATCTCTAGATTTCATTACTGAACTCAGAATGTAAATCACCTCACCAATCCCTCTTTTCTTATTTACGATTAAAATAAACACGAAGTTAAATACAAAGTAAATATATTTAAAGGTGATGACACACTAGATGACTAGAGCATTCTCAAAAAGTAAAAGTTGAATTTAAATACATCTCCATCTAGGTACAGTAGCTGGCCGTAAATATAGCACAGTTTAAGAAAAAGTTCGGCTTCGGCTATGGCCGTTTGTAACTTTTTAACAACGATTTTTCGCCGTGTGTAAGTACAGTCGTCAGTGTTGTTTGGATCACTATGGCTGTTTGCTTGCTTGCTTTGCTTGCTTGCCTGTTGACAGACACGTTTTTGATGTAAAACATCTGTGGCGGCGGGCGGCTCAGACCGACTGCCAGCGTTGGCGTCGGTAAACTATCCTTTAATGCATATTACCTGTACATAATAATTTCGATGTTTCACATCTGCCAAGCGTCCTGCGACGGCTCATTTTTTTCTAGACAATCTCTTTCTGAAACTCGTTGATAATCATCATCATCCACAGCCTGACTTCACCCACTGTTGGGCATAGGCCTCTCTTTTATTATGCCAATCCCCAAGCTCCTGTGCCAGTCCCATCCAGGTTCTACCCGCGATGCAGCGATGGTAACAATCTCGTCCGCCCATCTCACCGCCGGACGACCGTGTGTCATATCATCTCCCGTGAACTATAATATAACGGTTTCTGTGTTTTTTCGTTTGAAAAGTGCTGATTCTCAGCGTAGTTTGAATAAATGACTTTTGAATTTCGAATTTTGCGAATGCTAGACTTTAACCAGTCAGCATTTACTTGTAACATCCTTTTCTGTTTTGCAAGCATTGCGTCGTACATTTTGTCCGTGCTCGATGAAATACTACACAAAGCTCATATTTACACATAACATTACGTAACATCACGCCTTGTTTCCCAGAAGGGTTGGGCAGAGGTGTCCCTGTAGCAGGTACACCCACATTTCGCCAGTTATGTTTAAGTCCCATGTAATAGGGGGCGAGCCTATTGCCATCAACCGGGCACAAATCCAGACTCCGAGCTGCTACTGAGAAATTTCAGACAATAACACTTTGCCCGACCCGGGAATCGAACCCAGGACCTCATGCTCAGCAGTAGCGCTTGCGACCACTAGACCAACGAGGCTCATATTTTGTATTAAAAATAAGTTGTAACGAAACATCGACCGTTTTCCTGAATGTTCGGTTTGCCACAGCGCAGCGGTTCGATGTTCTGTTATAAGTAGGTAAATACTCCAATGTGTCCTCACCCTAAAGTGTCTTCGCTCACTATTTCAAAGTCTGTGTCGGTACGGCGACTTCTAATGTTTATCTGTAACGGTTCGTTGATTTTACTGCCAAAGTTACAGACCTTTTTAGTAGGGGTGACAGAAAAACTATGTATCTTCTTATATTTTAGCTAGACAAACAGTGTAGTGTTTTGTGGTGTAAAGTTCACTCATCAGTTGCAGAAAAAAGTGGAGTGGACAGTAGGTCCTTAACAAAAGCTTAATATTAAGCTATTCTGTTAGGTCTTTTTTTTTTTTTTTTGGCTGGGAAATTATCAAATAACTTCTCCCGCTCTGGGTGGAGCGGGAGGGCGTGTCAGACTCTTACTGACTAAAACCCACCCGTGTTCCTTCCTATGCCATGTTGCCGGGGGCCACGATTTCCCTATCGGTTTTCTTCGAACCCCCGGCAGGCATTGGCCCTAGCGGACCCCGTCAATTCGGCTGACATCTCTTTAAGGCGCGCGTGGAACACAACGCGCCGTCGACCCGGGCTTGGTCCTTATCGGACGGCGAGCTACCCATTGCTCACCGTCCGCAAGCCCGCGCCTACGGTGGCCGGAAATCTTTCTGCGATTCCCGACGCCCAGGGCGTCTCCTGCTGCGGCGGTTAGGGGCGCGAGGGCGCGAAATTTGCCTCTCCCTCACGCGCTCCGTCTCCTCCTTCGCGAGCATTACTGCTTCGCAGAAAGAGGTGACGGCCTCCCATTTCCTCTCGCTCCGTAGCATGGCCCGAATCAGGGCCGGACGCGAGAGATCACCGCCGCCGATCGCATCCACGAGGACACGGCGATGCACTGCCCAAGCCGGGCAGACCTTCACCGTATGCTCCACCGTGTCCTCCGGGCGATCCACACAGTGACGACACCCGGGCATTCTGTTAGGTCTTGAAATATAATAAGTCGTGGCCAGATCTTAGAATTGATCATTTCATGAAATGAACATTGACCGCTGGTCACATCATGATGTAGCCTGGCCAGATCAATGAATACTCAACGTTTGACGATATGACCAGTTTAACGCACAACTACTTCATGATGTGGCCAAACATTAGTAATCATATCGTGAAATTGTTAGATTATCCACGGGTAAAGGCGTTGATGTCGCTTTGTTTTTGTTGTCCATCATGGCGGCGGCATACAACAAATCAAACAAAGTAGGGTGACCACGCAAATAAAGTTGATAGACTTTTATTGGGTTTCCAAATATGATATTATGGAAAGCGATCAGCTTGAAAGTAGCGCTCGCCGGCCGCTGCCGCGGCGTGAAATGCAACATAGTACTTAAAATTCGTTTTTAAATATTCAAATTTACGCCGCATAAGTGGCACCCCAACCAAATGGGTTAGGTTAGGTTAGAACTGTGACCAACCACGCGCGAACGGCAGCGGCCGGCGAGCGCTACTTCCAAGTTGGTCGCAGTTACTTGGCTATTTTTAGTACACCTTAAACCATAGATAACCTACATTAATGATATCATTAAATGTTGTCGTTTAAACGATATGGCCAATTGTAGCTGGCCATTTCATGAAATGGTCAATTCTAAGATCTGGCCATGACATATACAAAGGAACAACACGTTACTCTCCCGCGCACTCCCGAACAGTAGTCTCGTCAATCGACCAGTTCGTACCGAGCGCTAGTGCTGCCCGCCCATCAGGGCGGTGTATCAACACATAGGGTTGGGACAGCCATTGGATTATCGTGATCAGTTCAGCCTTCCTGACTCTCCTGTGTCCTCGTAGAAGTCTTCAAGTGAAGTCCTAGTTTTCCCAGCTCGTCAGCATTATAAATAATTATATTATAATAATATATTTATACGGGACCCACTGGGCCAAACTTACGACCCAGTGGGTCCCGCTTAATGGCAAACGACATCGCGGCAGGCCCAGACGGAGATGGCGAGATGAACTGGACTCCTTTAAGAAAGATTGGTCCTTGGAAGCTCTGGACAGAGAGAGGTGGAAAGAGGGTAGGGAGGCCTTTGCCCAGCAGTGGGACAATAATGGCTAAGAAAAAAAAAAAATATATATATATTGGTGGAGGCCTTTGCCCAGCAGTGGGACAGTATTGGCAAAAAAAAACAATAATATTATAACTTTTACACTTTCTACCTTATTGGTTTTTGACACTTTCTAAGTACTTAGCTTATTAATTTATAAAGGTATGAGGAACAGGGTGTAAAGTTCACTCATCATCTATAGAAAAGGGAGGATCCACCAACTAGACGGGTGTTGTGTCTGGTGAGCAACTCCCCAATGATTGATATTGGGAGTTAGTATATCGTCGCTCGGCAGCTAATACTGCAAATGTGACATTTTTGATGAAAATCATTTTTAAATGCAGGATCACGTGTAGAATGAAATAAAACATAAATCTGATTTTCGTCAAAAATGTCACATTCGCGGTATTGGATGCCGAGTGACGATTTATAGGTACTCGTCGCTCGGTAAACTTTGCTTGCGCGATGCAGGATTTGTGTGACGTCATACATGCGTAGTTTGCATGTGGCATTGTAGATTTCCGACACACATTGTTTGTTCCTACTTTAATTTCAGTCTCTCTTCGACATTAATTATCACCTACCTATATTTCGTAACAATTATTTGTTACCCTTGTACATTTCAAACTACTGTCCGATCACAAAAATGTATAAATTGATCACCCACTTTTACTTATATAATTAAATTATCATTTACAATTTAAATTCTCTTGATTCACAACCAGAGACCGTCTTCAAAATATCTATAACAATAAACCCATTTAATTATACCGAAAAATATCTTGTGGCGCCTATAATAATTAATATTCGTCGTTAAAACTACACTTAACACCACTTTGATGTCTTATTAAAAGGGTTGTAAAATTTTATGTTGCGTTAGAACTTTCTTTAATTAAATACGTCCCCTGAATAATCAAGATGGTTTTAATATTTTAATATGTTTTCATCGCGACATTATTTATTTCGTGTATGAACGTTATTAAATGATCTTTTATAGCTGTATTTTATATTTTAGGTGATAACTTTAGTTTGCGCGATGAGTTATTGGAATAGTTAATTTAGCTTTAATTTTCGATTTTTGATGCCTATTACAAGAATAAACTGAATGAACTTATTATGAACAACACTTTTTGTAGATTAGAGGTTCTCGTGGCTAAATAATAACAGCCGCACGGGTCCATTGAAGGTTAAGCTATGCTTGCCGCAGTCGGTTTGTGGATGGGTGCCCATCCTTTACATATCGAGACCCCTTTGTGCCTCGGAATGCACGTTAAGCCGTCGGTTCCGGCTGTCATTCGTAGACCTTTGAAAGTCGTTACGAGTAGTCAGAACCCCAAAAGTATCGTGTTATCCAGTAACTAGGTTTTGGAGGTGAGATAAGCAGTCGCTCCGTGTAAAATACTGGTATTCAGCTGCATTCGATTTAACTGGAAGCTGACCCCAACATAGTTGTAGAAAAAGCTAGGCAGATTGATCGATATTTTGTATACTACTTGGCAGGGAGCCTTACTTAATTACAAAATTAATTACATATATGTCGGAAATACGATGGCGATCAAGCAGTGAAGACGTTTAGAAACTGTCGCGCGTTCCGAATAGTCGTGTCGTGTACCTACAGTGTGTGAATAGCTAGTGTGATTAATTTGATAGTAAATTATAATTTGATCTGAACTGCAAACGGTTTTTCTATTGCGCAATAACCAACACTACCCATAGTACCTACGCCCACAGTAGTTAAAATATGCCTGATAATTAACGAAAGAGACACGTCATATATATCTTTTCTTGTATATTTTTGTAGTGATAGCCTAGTGGTGTGACCGTCAGACAACAAAATCATAGGTCTTGAGTTCAAACCCAAGGCACGCACCTCCTACTTTTTAGATTCATGTGCGTATTGTATAATTTATCACTTGCTTCAAAAACGGTGAAGAAAAAATCGTGAGGAAACCTGAGAGGCCTGAGAGACCGGAGGCCTGAGAGATATCGACGGCATTTGAAGCCAAGTCATGGGTCCAAAGGCGTCTTTAAAACTCTGACATCAGTTTAGTCACTAGCCACACGAAAAGTGGAAGATAGTATCTTTTTACAGGCTGAGGCATCAATTCTTTATCAAATATTTTTCTCGCTAAGCAAGCAAAAATATTTTACTCCCACGTATTTGGTTTGTCAGTGAAAAAAGTATATAGATGTAACCAATACTAGTAAAATACACGCGCCAAAAATAATAATAGTGTCGCAGGCAAGATTCTGATATCTATAAATCGTAATATTTGACAAAATATCTGAAATTGTAACATTTCTGAGCTGATATTGATATAAAAATTTCAATATCAATTTCTTGACGTGTAATATATGAGTGGAAAAATCGCGCTAAAGGAATACCTGAAAACTTAGGACTGCTGCATACAAATCAACTTGATGAAACAGTATGGCAACTAACAATAGCTATTTTATGTAGGAACCTATACTTAATCCACATGCTATGGTGTTCAGTCAGGTAAGGAACTCGTAGCTGTAATGCTTGAATTCCAGTTAAATATAAACCGAGTAAACGACCATGGGTACAATGTAAAATCCTTTGAGATGAATGTGTCATACTGTGTAAACGTAAAAAATGGATACACCTTTTCTCACATTGGTACCAAGTATCATTTATAAAGCGCCTTTATATACCCATATAATTAGACAAGTTGTGATACTTTTTTTCGACAAATCTTGTCAAGAACATGTAGACTGCGCAAGATAAGTCTGCACGCAGTTGAAATCGGAACTAATCATATGCCGCCATCTTGTCGTTTATATAAGGTCAAAATAAGTACAGAATTATTTAATTAATTCATAATAATATAAGATTCATAATATTAAGATTAAATTAATAGTAGGTATAGTTAAAACGTAGATACCAACTACATGACAGATGATGATACATCTTTCAACATGTATTGAAAACTATTTTGTTCACCTTTTTGACAAGTCTTCTTACAAGTTTTGTATACAGCTAGTCTTTACAACTTGTTTTAGGTCAAAATCAAAATATTTTATTTCACTTAAACATGGGCACTTATGAAATGTCAGAAGATAGGTGCACGGTTCCAATTGGTCGTTTTCTATGGAGAAGAACCGGCAAGAAACTCTTTGGTTAATCTTTTAAAAATAATTGGCTTTTACAATGTTTTCAAATTACAGTGCTAATAGGTATGGGAGGACAGTGTAGGACTGCAAGTACCAGGTACTAGGTGTAAATGATTAACGAAAACAGAAGACACAATTTGTAGAATTACACAATTATTTATTATACCTTGGAGTAAACGCGTTATTTGAACGCAAGTGTATCGCAACTCTTGTGCAACAAAAAGTTGCCTCGTGTATAAAACCCCTTATAAAAATATCACAATACAGCGTGATATTTTTTCAGTAAAAAACTGAAGCACATAACTAGCCTTAAGTGTCGATTTGCATGCTAACTTACTATTATTTAAGCACTGGTACGTTTAGTAGTGGCATTATGTAAACACAGAACCGCGTATGTCGAAGTTTCAATTATTCATCAAGTAGAGTTAGATAGTGCACCCCTATTTGCATTACTTTGTATGCATTCATACATTTTTACCTGTAAAAGGCAAAAATGCAATAGCTTACCTTTTAAATATGGAAAGGGCTTCGTGATGTGTTGTGCGGTTTTAAGGGGTGTATCCCATCTGGCCCGGTGACTTGGCCCGGCACCGGGCCACATGGGACAAAAAAGTTTTAACTGGCCCGGTGATATGTTTACCGGGCCAGATGACACAAATCAAGTGCCATCGTCCCCGGAAAGGGGAGAAAAGAGGATACGCCTCGTAATTTGTGAAATACTAACTATATGCATCTATGAAAGGGATTATATAATATGATTATAGGATATGAATGGTAGGTTAGGTTAGGTTAGAACTGTGACCACACACCGCACGAGCCGAGCGAGCGAAGCGAGCGGTGCCGCGGTAGCGGCCGGCGAGTGCCAGAAACCATTTAGGCAAGTTTATCCCACTGCTACCGGCCGCACCTAGTTTTAGCCGGCTAAAACTAGGTGTAGCCGCACTTCGGGTTTTAGCCGTAACATATCGACCACACAAGAATTACGTTTGCCTGACAACTTTTCAGCAAATGTTTCAGCAGTTTGATTTATAAGTTCAATCCCTTTCATAGATGCATATAGTTAGTATTTCACAAATTACGAGGCGTATCCTCTTTTCTCCCCTTTCCGGGGACGATGGCACTTGATTTGTGTCATCTGGCCCGGTAAACATATCACCGGGCCAGTTAAAACTTTTTTGTCCCATGTGGCCCGGTGCCGGGCCAAGTCACCGGGCCAGATGGGATACACTCGTTTTAAGGAACATAGTGGTAGGTACAGTTGAGTTAATTTTGACAATGCGGTCGTAAGATAACCCTATCCTCAGTACCTACTATGTTCCATAAGATAGGGTTATCTTACGACCGCATTGTCAAAATTAACTCAACTTGAAGTCGCCGTTGTGTGTCTCAGGCTGTCACTGTAGCCTCCCAGCAACATGGCAACCGAAGGAACACGGGTGGGTTTTAGTCAGTAAGAGTCTGACACGCCCTCCCGCTTCACCCAGAGCGTGAGAAGTTATTTGATAATTTCCCACCAGAAAAAAATTGCCTGTCACTGTAATTTCAACGTGTAGGTACTTAGCTAGATAAAGAAACAAAAATTGTTTATTCGACACAAAAAAAACGCACATTACAAACAAATAAAATAAAATCGGCCAAGTGCGTGACGAAACCGGTATGTCCTAGAACCGAAAATTCGAAGACATGTGACATCTACCAACCCGCACTGGGCCCGCGTGGTGAATTACGGCCCACTCCCTCTCACTGAGAGGAGGCCTGTGTCCCAGCAGTGGGAACATTATAGGCTGATGATGATGAAGTGCGTGTCGGACCACGCGCGATGTAGCGTTCCGTAGTTGGGATGAATTTATCCGAAGAACAAACTTAACTTTGTAGTTGAAAAACATGTTCTCCCGTATGGAATGTATGGGAGAACATGTTTTTGCAACCGCAAATGTAAGTTGGTCAATTATTACTCGTTAACTTGTAAAGCTTACTTAGCTGTGATAGTTTTCCTTTTAATTTCGATATATATACTACTGCTGTGAATTTCTTCACATTTCCAAAACCAACCATTTAGCTGGCAAGGGGGGGGACACTTGATTCTAACAAAAATTAGCACTTTAAAGCTTAATATTTCAAAAACGGATTCCTGAATACAAAAATAGTTTTAACAAACTCACAATCTTTTTAAATGACCTTTCGGACGACACTCCACACTATGGAATAGATGAGAAAAAAAACATCCCCACTTTATGTGTAGGGGAGGTACCTTATTTTTTTTTTGTTTCATGACTTTATTTTACCATTTTGTCGGCGTGATTAATATGTATACCCATGCCAAATTACAGCTTTCTAGTACAAAGAGTCTCTGAGCTAAGCCACGGACAGACAGACAGACAGACGGACATGGCGAAACTATAAGGGTTCCTTGTTTACTACGGAACCCTAATAAGACAAAATGCAAATAAACACATTCAAAGTAGGTAGCCAAAAGCCTCGTATTCAACCAATAAAAATTAACTTTGAGGTTCAGAAATTCAAGTCATGAGAATATGGGGTTTGTTGGTGACCTCATAATGCAGATGGCACTAAGTATTTTATATTCGTTGTCAGGATCATTATTTAAAGTTGAAACTCATTTTCACTAAAAAGACAAAATGCAAATATACACATTTAAAGTAGGTATTCAAAAGCCTCGTAATCAACCAATAAAAATCAACTTTGAGAAATTTAAGTCATGAAAATAATGGTCAAGATGGATGTCGTTAACATAGTTATACAAAAATATGCAGAAGCTCATAAACACAGACTTCATCATCACGTAAATGTTGAGGCGATCCAACTCCTTGACAACACTGAATTAGTGCGAAGACTAAAAAGGGTTACCTAAACCTTTTGAGTTAGTTTAGTGCAGAGTAAGTGAACTTAAACTGTAGTGCAAGTGCTGACTTTTACAAAGAACACGTGAATCAAGTATCTTCCCCTTAACTTATAGTGAATAAGAAAGACGTTATTGGACGACTTCTTAATTTTATAGTTACTTAGCAGTTTAAGTTATATTTAAGTTACTTATTAGCTAATAGGCTACATTGTAATGTGAATAAAGTATCATCAATTGTGAAACTTTATAAAGGAAAAAAATGGGAATATGGGGTTATTAGTTGGTGACATCATATGATGCCCATGCAGATGGCAGTAGGTATATTTATATTCGTTGTCAGGATCATTATTTAAAGCTAAAACACATGTTCACTACAGGCTTTTTGTGATAAACAGATAAACCATTACTACTTTCAACCATATTTAACCCTCACCAATCAATACCAAAAGCAAAGATTTTCGTCAAGAAAAACGAGGTAAACTACCCCCCTCCACTATAACTTCAGCCGAAGTGGTAGTGGGCTGGTAAATGTCATGTGATTGCAGCTTCCCCAGCCATTGCGGAGATATTTATGGTGATCGTCGTATGTCCGCCCGGATCACTTATCGTTATTCAAGATTACTTTGGTGATCTTGACAACTTATGTTACGTAATTGACTTACAAGTTTTGTTAGAAAATACTTTGGGGTATCGTTTTTAGTTACAATCATAAATGTACATTTTCGCGCTGTTGTAGCTGGGGTGGGTAAGATTCTAAATGTTGGATGCTAAGTGCGGCAAGAAACACCCTGTAGATGGAGCTGTCACTGATGAATAAAAGGGTTTTTTGACAAAATAACATCTTATGTTGTGGTATCACGGAGTTGCATTTTTGAAGTGAAAACTTCTTTAGGCGCGTTGGACATTTTTGAGATGGGACTAAACCATTGATTTCGCGACACCATGACACCTCATTTTTGTAAACGCGATTGTGCTTTTTATTTATATTAAGTTACGGATCAATTTTCTATCCAAGTATTTTACTTTATAGATTTCGGAAGTATTATTTTTTGTAAATGCGATTGTGCTCTTTATTTAGATATGGTTACGGACCAATGTTCTATACGAGTATTTTTCTTCCACCAAGGCGATCTTGTTCATGTTTTCGCTTCTGTCGGCACTACCCGAGTGCCACCACTTTTTTGTTACGTCCATGCTTTCGGGTAGACAAAATATATCACAGGAGTTCTACCGAATAAACTAAAATACGAGAAATTCGGAAGCTGATTGAAAGCTTCTAACGCCTGGTAGTGCAGTGGCTTACCAAGATGGAACTTTAAAGGTAGATAATTCATCCATGGGTTTGTATATACCTACTTAGCCTTTCAACTGTCACTAACGAGACACAATAGAATTTTAATTGTTATCCACCTCAATGAGGCGCCGTAACAGATGATGAGATACACGATATGAGTTTTATATATAACTCAAATTAAACAACAATTAGATCATAATTTAGATTTGTCTGTGCGATTTAATTGAATGAAGTAAAGTGCAAGTAATCGTATATCACATGGCAGAAATATCTAGATCAAAGTGTGAAATATATAATATGTTTTTTTCAACATTTTAATCCGTGTCATTTACGAACAAATCACAATACAAAAAGTTAACGCTTGTATAAAATTTCCATACCGGGGGCATTATATAAAAATCAATTCCTATAAGAAGTAAACTCCAATAAACAACAAAATCGGGGGAAATAATGAAGTGTTTACGCATATTATGAAATAAAACAATGTTAAACTATAGCCCGATAGAGCTTACTGATAACTAAATAAAAAATCCAAATACTTAAAGATAACTAATCCACACTTATCTTTAATTAAACTAATAAATCTGTTAGTCGCGTCACTTAGTAAAAAGGTTTGTTTCAACCGTTTCTTATGGCTCAAAGTGTACAACCGCGGGCAATGGCGGTCGGCTACTTTTCACCCTTATGCCCTTAGTAATAAGGTTGAAAACTGGTCCAGCGCCAGTGTCCGCGATGGTACTTGTTCATTAACACTAAACTGCTCGCGGCTCGATCACGTACAAAACAGATTTGAACAGCTGCCGCCGGTTAACAAATTGTACAAGGAGAAAATATTCTTGAGAAGTTTCCTTTGTAATAATTTGCTGCAGTAGTAAATATATTATACTAATTAGTTTTTAGGTTTTGTTAATGTAAAAACTCCAAAATTGGATTCACTGTTTTAGTAAACGATATAAAAATAAAGTTATAAAAATTAAACCCAACTACGACAAAAAAGTCAACTAAAAAGGTATAATCAAGATTTCACAGACAGACTATTTAAACATTCGGAGTCACACGTGTTAGGTTAGGTTAGGACATAAATCGAACAGATTTCGTGTGACTCCGAATTTTTTATTACTCTGTCTTCTTAATTATTCATTAATTAATGTGACGTAAGCCTATAACCAGCGGACAATCAATACGCTTCCAACGATACCTCATGTGCCAAATTATGACGAGCAGTTTAGAAGTTATGAGGGACCAGATGATCATACATACATACATGCCGGTCAAAATCATAATCCTCCGCCGTAGTAGGGTTAAAATAAAAACAAGTGAATTTCGTTTTCAGATTGCATGCAGTCACTTGAGTGACATTCGAAGAGGATTTACAGAATACTACGTTAACTAGGTACTCTAGTCTTGTCGAGAAGTCTGTGTCTATTTTTCAAATAAACACCCATTCAATTTACCAAATTGCTTAGAACAGCTACTCTGAAAAAGACGCCGATTAAGCAAAGGCACTTTAGACACTCAAAACACTTGAATCAACAGAAAAAAACCTTTTAAATTAAACTAAAATCTATCTGAACGACTACGAAATGTTCAGTTACGACTCAACTACCGGACACCATCTCTCAAAGTATCGTTTGATAGTCGTAAAAACATCCCTTAACGGTCGTCCGATCTCACTCACCCTTATGGCTGCGAGCGAAGAAGAGCGGAGTGGAGCGGAGTGGAGCGGAGCTAGGAAAATGTAAAATAAATAAATAAAATGTTTTATTTTGTACATGGACGTTACCCAGAAAGCCGCTAAGCTTAAGTGGAACTGGGCCGGACATGTCTATCGCATGTCAGTTGACAAATGGGCTAAAAGAAGATGGCGGGACGAGCTTGACTCCTACCGAAAGGACTGGCCGATACTAGCAATGGACAGACTTGTGTGGAAAAGGGAGAGGGAGGCCTTTACCCTGCAGTGGGACAATACAGGCTAGTTACGAGTAGTTAGATTTTGTACACTATTAAAGGACGAACTGCTGCCTCCTAAACTAGTATCTAATGGAGTTCCACAAAATTCACGACTCTGCTCCGCTCCGCTTAAGGGGGCCCTTCCCGATCCGTCTATCGTCAACGCGAGCATGGTCGAAAAGCTTGTTGTTTCATCTAACGCAAGTGAGAACCGCTAACAAGCAAGTGAGAACGCGATAACATTGTACGAAAAATAACTGGTTTCAGGAAATACGTGTTTTTGAATACGCCTTACAAGTTTGTAAAATATTTTTTTGTAATTTAGAATCTCCATTACATGGGCGAGGTTTCTATAAAGATGTTTTCTTTACTTTTACAATTTATAAGTACATTATGAACGGTCAAAGTTGAGGTAAAATTTGTGCAAAAAAGCAGATTTTTGGAGGCTTATATTGAATTTGTTTCGCCAAATTTTTATTTTTTGATTTCATAGAAACCTAGATATGGTGCACAAGATACCCATTAGTTTAAAATAATTAAAGAAAGATGTGTTACAACGCCATAATCACGTACGAGCGTTTGTATGAAAAGTATGACGGGTTGGCCGTTCTTAAGTGGTTATAGCGGAGCTGAGAATAGTTTTATTAATTTCAACGGCAAAATGAATGCTGAGCAGTATCCGCTGTTTTCTTCACTTCTTATATTATGTCACTAGTCGTTAAGGTTTACTTATAAAACAATAAACCATTTTTAATTTTTTTTCATGTTTTTGGATGGCTAAAAAGCCTATTTCCTTACCTGATAGTAAGTGGTCTAGTGGTAATTGTGTGGTAGTGGTCTAATATAGTTGAAAGTGTTATTAATCATTTGTGAGTCATACGATACTTGAATAAAGATAATTCTATTCTATGTGCCTATGGATACCCACAGTATCAGAGACATCGCAGATGTATTGCCATCGAATCATTGCTTCGAACGCGTTGTGGCTCTTGTACCGCTCCGCTTTCGTAAACAGGGACATTCCGCTATACTGCTCTCTCACTCTCCTCTAACTCGCTCCGCTCATTTGCACAACCATCCTTAACCCCGCCCACCCTGTGAGCCAGCGCTTTATGCCCTGTTCGTCTTAACCCCAATAATAAAATGCGGGTTGTAAATAGATAATAAGGGTGAAATACGCGTAGAAACCATTAAGGGCGCCATCACTGTACTTTAACTGTCGCTATCTGAACGCACTAATCGACGCGTGTACTATTTTAATAAAGGTTTTATTGCACGATATGTATCATTCTGTTGTGGTTTATGGTGGAGGAAAAGTGCTTGTTCGACATTAAACACAGAGGAGGTTGGAAGCGGATTTCGCTTAATTTTTTCGATGATGGTAATGGAGGGTTAGAAAGATTTTTCATGGATCGGACCAGATAATATTCGGTTCAATTATTATGATGTTAAATATTTTGGTGTCTACTGATGGCGCCAAACTCGTTGCCGAATTCTGGGTCGACTTCATTTTGATTGCTATCGATATGCTAAGGAGAATAATGACAATAATATAAATAATATATTCTGTATCTATCTATCCGTGACATCACTGTGGGCCCTATCAGAATACCAGCGCTGTGACATTTATTTTTTAAATGTCGCAGCATATGCTGAGATAGGAGCCTTTTGGCCTCGTACAGGACTTTCTGCTTTTGGTTTTTTACCTTGTTTTTTATTTTTTCTTTTATTTTTTATTAATGTTTAAAGGTGAAGGTGTTTAATTTAATTTTTTATTCCTTGTGCGAGTCTCAATAAATACTTTTTCTTTCTTTCTTTCAATAAAGATAAAACTAAAGTAAATACAAAACATGATCCAGCGTAGATCACATAGCATTTGGCATAAAAACACACACACCTATAGTACATACGAGTACACCCACATTTCGCCAGTTGTGCTGGGCTGTGTTGTGCTGTTGTGGTGTGTTGTGCTGTGCTGTGTGTTAGTTGCGATAAGTTGTGTATAAAAACACGATTAATGAAAACTAACATAGCCATTTCCCAACCATGTTGAGGTCGGCTTCCAGGCTTACCAGATGTAGGACATGACATTAATGAAAACATGTTCAATATTTCATGAGCATCATGAATGAATGATTAATATGAAATCATCAATCATCATGAAACCAAATAAAACGTTATTTTTTTATACATAGCGTATTGAATTGTTTTCAATTGGCATTTCCAATGACTGTGTGGATCAACACACAAAAAATGCATTCGATGAATTCAATCAAACTTTTTATTTGTATTCATTTGTGATGAAACAATAACGTAATTCTGAACGATTTTCCGAGTTTTCATTCATTCAACGTTTTTGAAAGTTTTCCGTTTTAGCGATCGGTATTTTTGCATGGTTACGAGCAATAAAGCGTATTATTTATTGCTGTAGATCGTGCGATGTTACATCAATTTATTCGACTTTCCTTGTGGATTGGATAACCCGTGGTATTTGCTTGGATTCAATTTTCTATTCCAAATTGCTTCAGTCTAGATATTTTTAGCTAGATATCCATCGCTAAGGTATAATAGTCGAGGTATAATCTGAATAACAAAAATATTCGTAACATCATTTCTTTTGTAATTTTTTTCTTTTGATTTTCGTAAACTTACTTTGGCTTATGGTATCAAATATTTTCTGTAATGTTTTTTGACTAAACGAACCGACGAACAAAAATGGTAATAAAAAAAAAACATAAACCTACAGGGGCACTTATGAAACGTCAGAAGCTGGGTGCACAGTCAACAAGTACTACGTAATTAATTCATTTTCAATTTACGTACCTACCAACCAACAGCCTTCATTATTTCAGTCGAAAGACGTTCACAGCTGGACATAGGCCTCCCCCAAGCACCGCCACTTCGGCAGGTACTATGCTTCCGGTATACAGTGGATTCCTGCAGCCTTCACAAGGTTGATCGGTCCAACTTGTGGGATTCCTTCCTACGCTACGGTACGCGGTCGCCACTCCAGAACCTTTCAGCCCCAACGGTCATCTGTTCTGCGAGCAATGTGCTGTCATGCCCAAAAGAATATTGATAAAGTATTTAAGTGCGTTTATTCTGAAAGTGGGCAACGTCGCAAATAGATGTCAAATATTTCGCTGTTTTTATTCATTTGGCTGTATAGAAATATGAAATGTGGCTAACTAGCGAACTAGAATATTAATAAATGAATTGGAATTATAACACGGAATTTGATTTTGCAACTGTTTTAGGTGTAAAAAATGCATTCGGAAAGTTTCCAAATACTTTTTTTACATCTAAGACTAATTCGGTGTAACGATATTAATTATTGCATTTCATAATCAATATACTAGTTCGCTAGTTAGCCACATTTCTTATTTCTATTCAGTACCTAATAAGCTGTCAAATATTTATATTTGACAGCTATTTGCGACGTTGCCAAGTTTTAGGATAAACGCTCTTAAGTTTACATAGTGTTACTGGAATACTTTGTAATGTAGGTAGTTTTGAACACGATCTATTAATTCTTGAGATGACAAAGTGGTCAAGCACCTTCTGTAACAAAAAAGGTTACCTTCTTATTTATTTCCACAGATTAGAGTGGCTTGTGGCTAAGTAATAACGGCCGCACGGGTCGATCGATCAGGTTAAGCTACGCTTGCCGCGGTTGTTCCGTGGATCGGTGACTATCTTTACATACTAAGACCCCTCCGTGCCTCGAAAAGCATGTCAAGCCGTTGGTTCCGGCTGTCATTTGTAGATCTCTGTCAGTTGTTACGGGTCGTCAGAAGCTCGTAAGTTTCGACAACCAGTCGTGCCAAGGAGTATCGTGTCACCCAGTAACTGGGTTGTAGAGGTCAGATAGGTAAAATACTGGTATTCAGCTGCATCCAGTTAGACTGGATGTCGACCCCAACATAGTTGGGAAAAAGCTAGTCAGATAATGATTATTTCCATAGATACATTTCCACGAAAATATTAACTAAGTAGGTAAGTCGCTAATGAATATTCCTACTTCACTTACAAAGACATTTGAGTTACTACGAGGGCCACACAACATTATCTAATAATGTGGAAAAAATAGTAGTGTCTGTGCGATTACAATGCGAGACTCGTGTCAGGTAATTTAGTTAGTGCGGTCGCCCGGCATCGCTCATTACAGCGGCGCGCGCGACCACGTACGAGGGATACGGAGGAAGAGTGACTGGATGTACAGTAAATGTTGGATAGTTTATTGATTCTGGAGTGACCTTGCGGAAATCCATTATAAAATACAATACACGTGGACATATTTAGTAACCTGTTCCGCTTAGCTATTTGTAAAGAGCCATAAAAAACCGTAAAAGAAATCGACACGTGTTTCACCTCTCAACGAGGTATCTTCAGGATGACGATTGACTCTGCGTTCAGTGTTCGGTGTGGCAACACGCCGTGTTTGGGTTCGCGACAAGTCAATCATCATCTAAATATGGATATATTTAGATGATGATTGACTTGTCGCGAACCCGTCTACTGTATTTTTTTTTTGTAAATGTTGCACTTGGTGATCGGTTAATTAAACGAGAGACTGAAACTAAGATGAGAGGCATGTTAATTTATAGATTAGTGTTAATATTGTGTGATGTTGGTGGCCACATAAACTCCACAACTAAAATAAACATTTTTACAAAAAATACAATCGACTTCGAAACTACAAAGTGAAAAATAACTTTAATTTCGGAATATCGGTGTCTTTGGATCAGTATTTTAGTTTTTTGACACCGACTTCCGAAATTAAAGCTATTTTTCACTTTGTAGTTTGGAAGTTAGTTGTATTTTTTGTAAAAATGTTAGTTTTTCACTTTTTAGTGGGTTGGTTTGTAATTTGTCTAAGTTACAATGGCCTAATGTCAACTGCTCATGAAAAATACCCAAATCGCTATTGATGTGCCTATAACATTTGAAGAGTTCCCTCGATTTCTCCAAGATCCCATCATCAGATCGTGACCAACTTGAAAGTATACCCTTTAAAAAAAAAAAAAATTTTTTAACCGGCCAGCCGTCTTCGAGTAATCGGGGAACATACCAACATAAAAAAAAAAATATCCAACGAACTGAGAATCTCCTCCTTTTTTGAAGTCGGTTAAAAAGGAGTCTTCTTAAGCATTTAATTTTAGAGTTGGTTAGACTTAGAAATTTAAATTTAATATAAAATTAAAATAAAACCACGGGATTGACTATATCTTATAGTCTTCGTTCAACAATATATTTAATTATCCGCTAGAGTCGTAAAAGAACTGAAGAATTAGGTGGTCATATTAAGTTCTAAGTAAATTAATACGTAGGTGAGTGGCATTTTTTTTGCTAGTACTCGAATAACCAGTCCAAAAGCACAAAGACACAGGATCGTTCCAAATGATCATCAGGAATTATTACCATGACGTAAAACGAAACCGTGTTTAACCAATTTAAAAAACGCCTTTACACCGACACAACGACGTAAACTGACAACACACGGTTTGAAAGAAACGTCTTGGATGTCATATCCAGTTACTTTTAACGTCGTAGTAATGTCTTCATACCACGTCAGCAGTTTTGGCGAATGCAGGATAATTCCGATCGCCTTCCGAACGATTCGCCCGTATAAACTTGTTACCACACATGATACGGATTCCGTCATTTAATTTTTCCAATTGAGGAACATTGTACCGAATTACGTGTTCATTTCTTGCGCAATTTATTTGGTTACAATGTGGTGTGCGAGAAATCGCTTACATGTGGAAATTCATTGATTTTATGCAGTAATGAAATGAAATGAAATTGTTTATTCTGTAAATAGGATATCGAAATCACTTTTACACGTCATATAAAAAAAATATTAAAAATAAGCTAGATGAGTTCGGCGTTTCCTATCTGACTACTCTGAGAAGAAAGGCCGAAACAAACTCAGAGGTCGCAGTCTCTTTTAAAGTCCAGACATAATCTTGGTCAGGCCATATGAGGACCATGTAGATAAGTGTCTGAAAAGGTCTTTTGAGGAAAGAACCACACAGATTTGAGTGGACCTGTCCAGTCAGTGCAAGCATTTGTCAGTAATCGTGGAGCTCAACTCAGAAGTTAAGGAGCTCAACTCGACGAACAATACCAAAGAAAGGACATTTGGGTAGGCCGCATAAACTACTCAAACTGCCAGACCATCACTAAAACTACCAGAGAAATAAAAACAATATCCACATAGTCCTCACATTCACAATAGTTAAAATAATATAATACTTTACAAAGTAATCATGTCATTTTGAATATAATTTTCAACAATGTCAATGTGTTTATAAAACTGGTATATGTTGATTTTACATAATAATTAAAATGTCTAGTTTTATGGTTTTATCACAAGGCTTAGCAGAGCGAGCAGTTCAATCCCAAGCTTTTTTATCTTCTAAATAATCTGAAATTGTATAGTACCCTTTTTTACAAAGTTTGGTTTTAATACAGATTTTAAATCGTTTAATGGGTAAGTTTCGAATGTCAATGGGAAGTTTGTTGTAAAAGCGTATACATTGACCCATGAATGAGTTGCCTACTTTGTGGAGACGTGTACGATGTACAGCAAGATTGTGTTTATTCCTGGTATTTAAACTATGAATATCGGACATTTTCTTACATTTTGATAGATTTTTGTGCACATACAATATGTTTTCAAAAATATTTTGTGAGGCTACAGTCAGAATATTTATTTCTTTGAATTTTTCTCTAAGGGAATCTCTTGGAACTAGGTTGTAAATGGCTCGAACAGCCCTTTTCTGTAGAACAAAGATAGCATTAATGTCCGCACAGGTTCCCCAGAGAAGAATCCCATATGACATAAGACTATGAAAATAACTAAAATAAACAATTCTGGCTGTATCTACGTCAGTTATCTGTCTAATTTTTTTAACAGCATAGGCGGCCGAACTTAGCCTTCCTGACAATTTTTCTATGTGTGGGCCCCATTGTAATTTACCGTCAATAGTGATTCTAAGAAAAACTGTCGACTCAACAGTAGTAGTAGGTAAGGGAAAGGAAAAATAGACGGCCATCGATGGGTGGTTATGCACACACGTCAGTCACATCAACGTCAAGTCGCCGATCAGTCACGTCAAAAGTTTAGTTACGTAGAAGTTGCAGGACCTTGGTTACACTTCAGTCACATCACTACCGGCGACTCTCAGTTGACGTCGCGTCACTGGCAAGTCAAAGCTTGTATTGCTACAAACAAAACATGGATATAGAAAAATTTATTGAGTGACTATGACTGACTGACTATCTGTTTACACACGTCCCTGGAATTGACGTGACTGATCAGTGACTTGAAGTTGACGTGACTGACGTATGTGGATGAACATTCACTGCTGTGTTAACAAAAATTGGACAATCTAATGAAGTCAAACCTATAATATAGTAGACTTAAGTCCATCTTTATGATAACACTATACTACGGAATCTCGGAGCAAGATTAGAAGTACAGGTCGACATAAAATAGTCTGCGTGGTGACATTTGGAACGAAATATTTTACTTAATGCAGACCTATGATGATGGCATTACTTTCCCGATAAGTGCTAGTAGGTTTTGATTTGAGTCACCCACAAACAGCGTTTTTTGTTGCACATTGATTTTAACAATTTATTTCCCATTCGAAGTGACCTAAGTGCGATAGTGGCGCCTTCATTTATTCCAAACTCTTTTTTGCCAAGCTGTATCTACACCCTTACATAGTGGGGAAAAGATTCGGTTGATAATGATGACATGTAATGGAAGAGGCCGGACAATGATTACTCACTGACTATAAAGAAATCCGATTGTTTCCACAGTAACATTTATTACTGAAGATGACATACATACACATGATGTAGCATATACGGAGAATATATTCCACAAATAGTCCGACAGACTACGCACCACTCAAATGACAAATTAACAAGCCTGTCAAAACGCGTATCCATTATAATAGCATTTCCCGAAGCCGTCGGAAACAAATAAATCTGCACAATAACATTAGATGTCGGTGAAATAAATGTAACGTCAATCCGTGGCCATTTGTCGTCGTTAAATCTTTGGGAGTGACCCACGGGTCGAATGGTTGGTTAACATTTACAACGAAGTTTGGACCGTCTTCAGATTTGTAAAAGGGAAGTGTGATGGGACGCGTGTACTATGTATAAGTGTGTAGATTTTATTTATCGGTGATCGGTTGGGAGATTCTATAGAAATGAGCCCGGGTATTTCTTTTTGTAGGTGTTAAATTATAATGCTGACGAAAGAAATAATTAATTAATAATTTTTTATTCAAAAGATCAAGCAACAAGACTCATAGTGTAAGTAACTTACAAAATACGTTAGTAAAACATTAACACAGAAACAATTTGTGACATCACTCACTGCTGCAAGGTGACAGGAAAAACTAAAAAATGGTATTTTCACTAGCCTTCCAGAACGTATACCTATTCATCGGACATAATAATTTGTTTAAGATTCTAAAGAAATGCATAAACAGCTTTTCCCATTTTATATTATAGGATAGGCAAAGCGGCTTTTTCTTTCGTTCATCGCAATCAGAAGTAATTATAATTCCAACTAAATTGAGACCAACATTTATGTATACGTTGGCCACTTTTCAGCCCCATGTTCACCCAAACATAAGCCTAACATCCAAGTGTAAGAAGGGGGAAAGACAAAAACTTAATGACAAGTGGACAATGAAGGAGATTCGAGACGCTTGTCGCCGCGAGATTGTCAGGAAACGTCGCGGAACAGGGGGCTGCGACAAGTTTAGATAATCCTTAATAGAAACCTTGTTTCTTTTTTAACAAAGGAAAAATAAAGGGAATTGTTTTTATGACAAGTTATTGTTGTTGTTTTTGTTGATAGTTGTCATAAGTTTTTTTTTTTGTCGCATTGAGTTGGGACCTACACTGTCCAGCATTGTTTTGTTATATTACTTAAGGTAAGAGGAAGTTAAAAATAAGTAATTTGACAAATCTGTAAATTATTTCAAACATCATAACTTAGAAGGAAATATACTGCTGTGAGACATTATCAGATTTACTCACGCCGTCTTCCCACGGGGGTAGGCAGAAACTACAGAACGCCACCTGACAGACTCCTTACAGACTCCTTTTGCATCGTTTACGTTCATACATCTGGTCATACACGCTCGCCGGTTGCGAGTACTACGCACCTGACCTTTCTGAAGAACATCACCAATAAGGTCAGTATATGTCCTCCTAGGAGTCTTAGATTTATCTGATTCAAATCGAAGTTAACGTTAAAGTTGCACCAGGTTCAGACCAGGAGTTTAATTGTTGCTTCCTTTGACATTAAGAACCGCTGGAAAATGAATATAGGACCTTAAAAAATATGGCAACGAAAATACATGAAAACTCAACGAATAACTCACTCCCAATCAACTTCGAATCAAACCCAAAATAAACTAAAAACGAAAACAAACTCTTCTAAAAAAAGGTAAATGGAAACCCCGGACTTGTCCGAAGAGGATTATTTCAGACAATCTATTTGCTCAGCAACCTTAGAGGAGGCCCTCAAGAAAATCAAATCAGACAATCAAGTGGAAAAATCTATGTTCGTTGAACAAACAATCAGCTTTAGTTACTGTGGGCAGAGTGACGTAGGGTCCTCACCTACCATTTATTTGATCTACTCTTCAATCTCCTGGGAGCCTGGTACCTATTTGTTTTAAAGCTTTATTGCTAAGTAATGTGTGCATAGGTCAACCCTCTAAATTTTTACTGGTAATGTTGACCAATATGGTTAATGGAGGTCGGGTATACGTATTTTAATTTTGTTGATATGGAGAGCATTTATTTGGTAGTCATTTAATTTAAATTGTATTTTGACTTTTCTTCCTGTTTATGTAATTGTATTTTAACAGCTATGTTCCGGAAGAAGAAAAAGGGAATTGTAAATGAATGTCCATTTCTTTTTGATTTTCTTTCAGAACTTAATATCGACCGAATCATCAGATAAGTAAGTTTTATAATGCATGTGCTAATGAATAAATATTTAAAAAAATAATTACGTTTGGTGTTTTTCCAACAGAAAACCTGTTACATATGTAATTCAAACAAATTCACACTTAAATCTTATTCTATACTATTAATTGCGCAATATTTGTTTATATAATAATATATATTTTTGTAATCAGCTTCTCGAAAACGGCTCTAACTATTTCGATGAAAGTTGCAATATGGGATTTACGCAGGCGAAAAGTCGATCTAGCTAGGTCTCATATCTGGGAAAATTTGTTTTCTCCGTATTTTCACCCGAGCAGAACTCGGTCGCCCAAAATTTTAACAAAATGGCTACCTTAGAATAATGACATGACAACATGGAATTAGTAAGTACCTACTATCATGGCAGCTTGGAATTAGTATGAACCTACTATACATGGAATTAATATGAACTTTTCTATACTATTTATAATGAGCATTCTCTATTTTCACCAGAGCAGAGCTCGGTCGCCCGGGTACTAATAATTATGTAATTCAAACAAAGTCACACTTAAATATATATCAATACATCGTACCAACATCCGACAAATCATTGATATTAAAATCCCATCAATAAATAAACCATTAATATATTTCATTACTTTCCCCACAATAAATTAAACGCAGTCGTAAACCAAAAACCCCATTGTGTCCAGTAATTTATTCACCGTTGGCAACACAGAAAACTTGTCCATCCCGGGAGAGGGTAACCCCGGTAAAAAGGTGTCAATTTTTGAAAGATTGGGCCCTGTCATGAATATTATATGAACGAATCGAGTTAAGGGTATTTGCGATAATGTTCGACGTCGGTGGATACTGTCAGCCTATGTCATTTCATAGGGATTTGCCCTTTGTTAAAAGTAACACGTAGTATGTCAGGGGGGGCTATCGTGTGTGAAATTTGCCGCTGAAAGCCCAGTTATGTTTACGTGATGTTGAAGGATGGGCTCGCGATTTGTATTGAGATTTATGTTTGATAAGTTAGCTATCTCTTTGAAGTTTGACTACTTTTTAATGCTTATCTTACGGCATAAATAAAGAAAGTACGAGTGGGTTTTAAAATTTTCTTTATCGTGCAGGCGTTTACCTGAATAAATCAAAACTAGTTTTTATTGGAAAACTTACGAAATTGTGTGAAAAAACTTTATGTGAACTTATTTTTAATTTTCTATGAACTATGTACCTACATGTTGTTTGATTCACTTTATTTTAAATCCTAACTCCCTAACTAATATAATAATTGCGAAAGTGAGTTTGTTTGTTTGTTACGCTTTTTTATTTATTTAATTCACAAAACTGATGTACAATCACAAAATGCAGTAGAATAGCTACAAAACAATGTCTGATTGACATCTACTAGATGTGAATCTAGCATGCATATTTAAAGTAACACTTACAAATGACACTTACAATTTAAAAATTAAAGTAAAAGTTATACAAATCCCAAATTGAAGAAATGGAAAAGGTTCGGGAAAAAATAATAATATAAAAAACAAAATATGAAAAATAATTATACAACAACCATGACTTGGATTAGGATATAGGATACTTTTCATCCCAATATTCCCATGGAATCAAGAATTATGCGGGTGAAACCGCGGGGCGCAGCATTCCTATACAAATTTCCTAGACGCTCTCAAAATTTTCCAGTTCAGTAGTGACCGAAACTTTCCAGCAAGGGGCGATTTTCTTTATTATTCAGCGAAAACACATAAAGCCTTAACGTCCCTATGTCTGCAGTTTTGTAAAAACTAGCAACAAACGTAATAAATAATAAATTTTACGCGTTAACAGTTCAATAGTAGTTATGGAAACGGAAATCGTAAACTATCGTAAAATAAGTTTTTCTACGTCGCCGCCGTCGCGCGTCGAGCGACGGATCTTGTCTCTGATTTGTTACCATAGAGAGAATTCTTTATTTTTATACCTGACTGCATATCTTAAAATGTCTTAGATCTTCAATGTATGCGCATTTATTTTTTTTTGTTTACGCAGATAAAATAATCTTTACGTGGTTCAGATAGGCAGTCGCTGAATGTTAAATACTGGTATTCAACTGCATCTGGTTAGACTGGAAGCCGACCCCAACAAAGCTAGGCAGATGATGATGATGATGATGATATCATCTGAACATGAGTTCGTCCTATCAGGTAAACACGGCTACACATCAAGCTATACAATTCCAGTTTATGCTGATCTCGCACTGTGTAGGATTTCCGTACAATGCGAGGTCAGCTTATACTGAAAATGTATAGCTTGATGTGTAGCCGTGTGTACATTCTAATTTATTTGATGTGCACATACAACACATAAAAGTTAAAATAACGCAGAAAAAAATATTCATAAAAATAATTTTGTTCCTGTTTAAACATTCTCGTGGAAATGTAATTTAATGATGATAAAAAATATCTACAACTTTTTAAAATATTTCCAAGAAGAATTTATTTTATTTGAAAGCTTTCAAGTAAATATAACTAAGTAATTAATTAGCCGAAAGAAGACGAATTTGACGCAAAATGAATTGAGTAAATATTATTAATGAATCTTGCGACAGAACAAATTCAATTAGATATATTTATAAAACAAGCAGAGACAAAGAAATCATTAGTATATTTCGTTGAATTCAATTTCAATATCATTGTAAACAATAATTACAGTAGGTTTTTGAATATTTCATGTTCGTTAGAAATGGTTCTCTTTTGTCTTTAAATATTATATTTTTATCTCTATCTTATTAAATTAGAATCTTTTGAATGCTCAAATTTCTGAATGAACTTCAACAATTCAGTTTTCATATGCAGATATTATGAGATATTTCTCTTATTAAGAATATTCAAAGAAGCAATTATATTAGAGGTGCCCGGCTCACTTCTTAAACATAGGTATTGTAATTGAAGTTGCATTAAAATTGCGAATAAATTTTTCTGGAACTTTATCGAAAACCTTTCCAATGTTTTTTTTTTGTTTGCCTATATTGTGTATAAGTATGGAAGGAAAAAGGGGAGGTCTTTGTCTGGGCAAAAGCCTCCTCTATTTTGTGCGATCTCTGGCCATATAGGCCTCGCAAACAAAATAAGATCGTCACACCACCTTGGCATATGTTTATATAGATTAAATTAATTCCATTCTTAATGTTTTAGAATCGGAACAGAAAACGTTTTAACTTTAAACAAAAAAACTATTACATACATTACATCACGCCTTGTTTCCCCGAAGGGTTGGGCAGAGGTGTCCCTGTGGCAGGTACATCCACATTTCGCCAGTTATGTTTAAGTCTCATGTAATAGGGGGCGAGCCTATTGCCATCAACCGGGCACAAATCCAGACTCCGGGCTGCTACTGAGAAATGAATAAATCGAATAAAACCATGATATTCTTATACCATATCATTGAGTGAAATAATAAGTGAGTCAGTTAGCTTAGTAGGTACCTGTTCAAAGTAAACAGACCCATCATGTCACGAAAGCTTAAAAAAACGTACAACAATATTTCACAATTTTCCGTCGTCGACACTCCAATTTCGTTTTGCTTTCCCAATTTTTTATTAGCCATCACTCGCAAGCAAGTCAATTTTAAGTTGTTTTCATGTTGTATCCGAACAAATAATGTTTATGTCAAACACAACGTTTTGGCGCCAACAAAGATGGCGGAGTGAAACGTCAAACTGCAACGATAACACTAGGATATTTCGTATTGTTGTAAAATTGTAATCTGGATTTTTTATATTGCTTGAATATTGGATTCTGAGTTTGTATTGTTAAGTTTTTTTGCGGGTGGTTGATTTGATTTGTAAATATAAAGCTAAGTATTGTAGATATTTTATTTGACGGCGCAGCAAGCGGTGCCGTCTAGTATGGTTACAAATTTACTAAGAACCACCGAAGAGGTCGAGTAAGAGTGACAACTACATATCCCTGGCTGATTACTGTCACTCTAGCAGAGCGTCGCATCGATGGTTGCATAGTTGCTGTCTTCTGATGACAGATGATGCGAGGGAGCCGCTGTCGTACCACAGCCACGACGAACTACTATATTCCGACACAATCCTTATGATATTGAAGCTGCTGAACCACTTCTGGTAAAGTCTATCCTGCGCCGTTATATTTATTAAACAGAAAAATCGCTTCTTCTAAATCATGTCAAAGTCAAAGTCAAATCATTTATTTCAAATAGGCCCATGTATGGCACTTTTGAACGTCAAAATTTACAAAATATTAAAATTGATTCTAGTCGCCCCTTCCAAAAGGTAGTTTTCGTATGGAGAAGAATTGGCAAGAAACTCCACCGTTACTCTTTTAAAATGTTTTACAATTGTTTGTATATGCACGTACATTAGTTAAATAATATTACCTATATGTGAAGACGATGCACCTAGAATAAAGTTTCTATACCACAATAGGTAAAAAGAATTAAAAATGAAGCAACGACAGATAATTTAATATGTGATAGATACATGGTACTCACATTGTAAAAATAGACGATTTTCCTAAAATTTTGTAATTAATAAGTGTGTGAGAAAGTAATCACAGAATGTAAAATCAGTGTCATAAAACACAAAATAATGAACATGAATAGATAAATAGGTTACTTGAAATAGGATTATGCATTTAACTAAACCTTTTTTACAGTCCGTTCAACCGATTTTGACTTCTATTGCGATGGTGGCATGATAAATGGCAGCTGTAGTAAACAGTTGGTACTGTAACCACTTTACTGGTTTTCAAATTCAAATTCGAATTCGGACGGACTAAAAAAGGTTTGTTTAAATGTCTTATCTTATTTCAAATGGAGTATAGAAGACAAACACTTATTTGATCTTAAACTGATAAATAGTTTGGTTTATCTTTTATTCTAGGTTTGCTTCTTCCAAAATAATGACACGAAACAAAATAATGTTTTCCCAAAATCTTCGGTAAACTCTTCAACCGAAGGGCAAAAACCGCACATTTCGTCTTGGTATGAATAAAATAGCACACCTACCTATTTATTATTCAATTCCGAATATCGACACGTTGACAAACCCCAAATGAATTCCCTTTCATGTCGTTAAAGCAACAGGACTGAAATGGGAAATCATATTAGTCTACGTCGATCCCACTTGAAATTCATTAAAACCTGTTCTTAGTCAAATGTAATAATTTATTTAAGCAACAAAAATCCCCAAAAGTAATATCCATTGAAGCGTATTTAACGCTGAAGCGGAGATGAGGAATAGTGATGGGGGAATACGATAAATTGTGACTATAATGTATTATGCCATAAAGCGTAATATGTACCTAAGTCAATTTACACTTGTTTATTTATTTATTAATAGGAGAACCAACAGCTATAACAAATGGATAACAATTGTTTAAGAAACATAGAGCCAATTACAGGTTCTCACGGGTAAAAACAGAAAAAGTAGTAGAAATCTTAGGATCACTAACAAGCACGATAAAAAAGATTAAGAATACATTTATTATTGTATACGAGTATAAGGTACAATAAGCACTATGCACTTTTGAAAAAGTCAGCGTTCAGTCGAGCGCGTGCAGAATAGGTTTTGGTTGTAAATGGGTCAAATGAGAACTCTTTACAAAGAACATTAAAGTCCTTACTCTCTCGCACCATGTATGAGTTTTGCCTGTAGTTAGAAGAGGTAAAAGGAATGGAGATAGGCGGATTAAATCTAACTGATCTCTGAAGAACATTGAAACGTAGTTTATGTAGGAGATCAGGGCAGTCAATCTCATTACATATAATTTTTAAAAGGAAAGTGCAATCTGCTAGTCGACGACGATTTATGAGTGGCAGTTATGTGGGACTAAGTTACTAAACGAGTTCGATTAACAGACTGTATATTTGAAGACTAATTTATATTTTGTTAAGTACCTGATACTTGTTGAAAGGCCTACACTGTCCTCCCATACCTACTTATTAACACTGTAATTTGAAAACATTGTAAAAGCCATTTATTTTCAAAAGAGTAACCGTGGAATTTCTTACCGGCTCTTATCCATAGAAAACGACCAATTGGAACCGTGCACCTGGTTTCTGACGTTTCATAAGTGCCCATGTAGCTTTATATAAATAAAATATTTTGATTTTGATAGTCAAAGCAGAAAGTGAAAATCTGAAATTAGGTACTTCAGTATTTATAAGTGATACAATGATTTTAAAGCTACAAATAATAAATCACAAATGGACAACTAAATTAAGTTTAAAGGCTTGTACAGACTAGCGCGATATCACGGGCGCGACAGGCAGTGCGACCCTTGTCGTGCCCGCGATAATCGCGCTGGTCTGCCTTAAAACTAAGCGTCGATAAAATGCACCACTTTCTCGCCCCTCACTAAAAAGCCAAGGCTCACAGGAACGTATTAACATATAAATAATTCAGCATATCTTTCTGCGCATTATGTCATTTACGGTGTTACCTTTTAGAAGAGTATTTACACAAAAGAAGAGAGAATCAAAAATGATAATTACATGCAAATCTGGGGATCGTTTGAGGGCACTTCTCTTTAAAATTTCTGCCTGTATTTGATGTTTAGGAAGATTCTTTTTTAGATCCTTAAAACGGTTGAGTGGAGTAATGACAAGCTTGAATGAGCTGTTATCTGCGTTTATTATTTATGTCTGTTAATGCAGTTCAAATAATCCCTTGTACTTACCTACATTGTTTTGGGAAGAACTTTTTCATTTCTCATACTCGGAAAGCAGTGTTTGTTTGATTTGGGTAGCGGGTGGAAGACGCTTCTCCCCACCCTTGGGCGGGAAAGACTCATAGTAATTGATTCTCTCTCTAGGGCGGGAATGAATAAAAAAATCGAACTTTTGGTTAGGTAGTCGGCTACGAAAAATTTTACTAAGGGGTCATGGATCTGTGATCGAAGATATAATGGATTTGTAAAATAGACATTTATTATTGGTATGTCCCCCTTAGGGAGATATTATACTATCATATAATATCATATGCCTATCTACGAAGCTCACAAATTACCCATATTATGTCTATTTTACAATTTAGTTATGTCTTTGATCACGGATCTGTGATCGTAGATATGATTGTGTAATACCCCCTTAAGCAGGAAAATATAGATAGAAAAATAATGTAATAAGGATAATCTTTATTACATAAGAAAGTGGTTAAAAATTGTTTGAAGTTCCTGAACCTTGTGCTAGGTAGTTAACCTGTGTTACAAGAGCCAGTGCCCTCTCCCGGATGGAAATACTACTAAAAACATTGTATACCTAATAAGATTAACAAAGGAGAAATAAAAAAAAACTACATTCATAATAAATAGTAAGAATAAACAGCCTGTAATGGTGATTGTGTGTATGCGTGTATAGTACATGTGTGCGTGTGTATGTGTGTCAAACTCAAACTCAAAGCATTAATTTCAATTAAAACATTTACAGGCACTTTTGAATTGTTAAAAAGTCTGTCAGTCAGAAAGTTGAAGCTAGTTGCCCATTCAAAAATGTAGATCTCTATTGAGAAGAATGGGCAAGAAACTCCAAGGACATTCTTTTAAATGTAGATATTACAAAAACCCTGGGTACATTATTCTTGTTGCTTCTATATGAGAGAACAATGTACAAAAAATAATTCAAAATATAAGATTAAAAATAAGCCCTGGCAGATAAGAGATGACCAGTCCAGTGTAAATTGAATTCAGGAAAAATTTATTGAGTTGCAATGACTTTCAAACATAAATAACTGTTTATTTCACGTAAAACAACAACAAACAAGCTACATTGTATATTCAAACATTGTTACTCCAAGATTCCTATTCAAGCGCATCTTCGGTCCAAAAAACAAACTAAAAATTCTCGGTGACATCAAGTATTCTTCGAACGAACGGTCTTCGTTAGACCCGACCCATACCTGCACTGCATATGTTACCATGCACAGTTTTCGAACAAAAATCCCATTCGCATTGCTTATTCGTTACAGGTTGACGTAAAGGGACGACAAATCGAATTTCCCTTTGATTTTTCGATACAAGTTTGTAAGGAAAACAAAAGAAAACCGAATACCTACCTAAGTAGAAAAACTAAGCATATAGAATAGTTTAAAGGAATCTTGGGTAGCATTTGGATATTTCATCTTTTTATTCCGAACTAGCTTTTGCTTGTGGTTTCACCCGCGTGGATGTCGGAAAATGTCCCACGGGATAAAAAGTACCTATCATATGTCCTAACCCATAGCATGGTCTATCTGACTGCCAAATTTAATCGAAATCTGTTCAGCCGTTAAGGGGTTAAAAGGTTACAGCCAAACAGAAATGAAATGAAATTGTTTATTCTGTAAATAATTCGGAATCACTTTTACAAGTCATATTAAAAAAAAAAAATAAGCTAGATGAGTTTGGCGTTTCCTATCTGACTACTCTGAGAAGAAAAGCCGAAACAAACTCAGAGGTCGCAGTCTCTTTTAAAGTCCAGACATAATCTTGGTCAGGCCATATGAGGACCTAGATTAGTGTCTGAAATGGTCTGAATGGTCAGACAGACAGTTAATTACGTATTTATAAGTATAGATTGTTCACTATACACCAATAAAGTAAAAACTTAAATAAGCCTTTTATTTATAACTGAACAAAACAAAGGCATATTGCCTGCCTGTTATTCGCAAAGAAACTTCTGAGGAGGTCGAAGTAAAAAACTCAAAATTAAAACTGGATTTTCTTGAACATCACTTCTGATTTTTCTTGGTTTAACTTGATATGATGTAGTCGAAATATTCTGTGCCGTAAATGCAATCACTAGACTTGAAGATTTGGTAATCCTGGACCCCAATTGCGAAACAAACTTTCTCTCATAATCCAAAGAATTTTGAAAGAAATTGCTAATCCATTGCTACATACATTAAAAAAAATCGTCTACTCAACTACGTAAATACAGCTGTAAGCCAACATCTGTCGTAAACCCCTTCTTACGTTTTACTTTATCACCAGACTATTAATTCCCCACTAGATAATCATTCCTTAGCATCTTAATCACTCACATTAACATCACCAATCTAATATTTTCACCGTATAATGCCAAAAGGAGCCATAAATAACTTGGAATGTCCCCATAAATACATATTAACGAGTGAACAAGACAAAGGAGGTATTACGGCTCAACCCTTCTCCTTAACTAATGTATTTCATTACAATAATTGCTCTAACCACAGGAGTGACCTCTTAAGGCGTGGACGCACGAATTAATTAAACAATGGTGAACATGAACATCGAACACGAACATTTGGTTCGTACGTGTGGACGTAAATTAGCAAAGCGAGCACGAATACCACACGAGCACAGACGCTTTGGTGTGGGTTTCTGTTAACCATCTCGACTTTACGCATCGACCGCGTTCGGCGCTCCAAATGCCAAACGGTAAACGCGGTCGATGTGAAGTCGAGATGATTAAAAGAAACTCACACTAGGGCCTCTGTGCGACTTGTGTTCACGCTCAACCGCCAATGTTCGCAATGTTGCATCAGATTGCTCCGAAAATCGTCCACGGAGAATAACGAAATTGGATCGCCACGATCATTTTTGACGAACACAGTGTTTGATGTTCGTTAGTGGTACGCACATGCGAACAAAGTGTTCGATGTTCGTGTTCACCATGATCTTGTTCATTCGTATGTACACGCCTTTAGGCGATCAGTTAATTTCGTTTGGCGAATAATAATTCATAATATTCCTATTATTAAGATTGCGTGTTAATAATTAAATCGCTTTTGATTATGATTGTAAAGTCAATTTGTTTTATGGCAATTCATTGTTTTATCTTAATTGTTTTAATATTAGAGTTGGGCTATTGTTCTATGAAAGTTCAGTGGTTTGAAAATACATGATGCCCGTCTCTGGATTAATTCCATGAATACTATCTCACAATAGGAAGTAGATAGACATAACGATATGTACTGTGCAGTTTTTGTTTGTGGAAACTACTTTACACTTCATAAAGATTATCTTAAGCATAACATAGTCAAATGATCCATCGAAAAACTATCAATTGTCTCGGGAAATGCCACCGTCAAGCATTTCAACTTTTCCCCCTATTTTTGCGCCGAACGTTACGTGTAGCGCCATCTATTACCGCAATATTGAACTATCCCTTAAGTTAAGTTTCCTAAGTTCTGCTTAATTAAATTGAAATGTAATGTGTTGGAACAGTTACATAAGTTGTTTTAAAGTTAGAATCCTTACTAATATTGAAAATGCGAAAGTGAGTTTGTTTGTTTGTTATGCTTTTACGCTAAAACGGCTGAACGGATTTAGATGAAATTTGGCACATGGGTAGACCATGACCTGGGTTAGGACATAGGCTACTATTCATCCTGGATCGCAGACGAAGTCACGGGTAACAGCTAGTTATATAATAAAGAAAATATAAAGTGGAGAGATTCACAACATTAATGTTAGAAGTTAAATTAATATGTCATTGTAATCTCACTAACAAAGTGGTTTCGTAACAAAGTATTTTAATACAAGTTTATACTGTTTTTGCATCATCATAAATCGATGATTTAACGGCTCAATAAATACTAAAAGTGAAACATAAAGCTTTGTAGCTAGACAAATAGTTTATTGTTGTAGCTCTTAAAATATTTATAGGCCTATTTATTCTAATATATTACACGTTAACGTCGTATTTCTCATTTCATTGAAATTTCTAAATAGTTTCTGAGTATTCGCGGTCAGTCTGACCCTCAATGCTATAAAAGTTGAACGACAAAGTACATAATATACAACTCATGGTCACATACTTTTGCGTTTCTTTAACTTAGTAACTTTTGAAATAAAACTACATTGATAGACTTGAAACACGTTTTTAAAGTTACGTGCCCAACTTTTATCAAGTTATTTAGATAAAATTCAAAACGTAATGTCTATAAAATTTTCTAACTTATGAAGTTTTGTACAACTTTGTAGTAAATAAAAAAGATTTCATTCGGCCGATTAAAGTTTGAAAATAAGCAACTCGCTCAAGAATCTTACTAAACTACAGCTTAGTAAAAAACAAAATAACCCGTGAAAGAATTCATCTATCAAGATCTTTATAGAAAACAAACAAGAAAATATTAATGCTATGCAAATACAAACAAAACCAATACTTAAACTCAACAAAATCTATGAAGAATAATTTTTTAATAACCCGTCTAGACCAACATTTAACAGAAAGCTATTTCAGTTTCGCCAATCTCAAGTTTTCCACTTAAGCGGTAACCATAACCAACATTGATCGGAATCCTGTTTTATTTGTGGTTGTTCGACTCCGTTCACTCAGCATTCATCCACTCATTCCTCTTGTTTAGACTCAATCACATTCAACATAATAAAAGAGAAAATAAAAACTGTAATGAAGCAAGTTCATCTTGCAAATATTTTCTCGTCTGCCAACAGGAGAAATAATGATCAAGAAGTTGTGCCAACTTTGCGAAAGTTTTCTCTGTATTCGAATTCACTGTTACGGCTAATTTTTATGTTAGAGTTTTATTATTATTTGCATTTTTACTGCATTGGAGGTTTTATAACTCTGTTGGCGTAATGAATTATCTGAAAAATGGAAAAGCCAGACTGGAAGGCAACAGAGTAGGTATCTATATATTCAAATTTGTGAAAAAAAAAAACAATACACTGTCCAAGTTTGATCAACATTGTATCTAAAAAAAAAAAATATAAAATCGTGTGTTACTAAAACAACTGAGTAGGTTCACGTTCATAAAATTTTTTTTTAGTACCTACTCGTAATATGAATAAACCTAGTAACTTTTAATTAAAAAAGTGAGAAAGAAAATAAATAAGTTATGGATTTTTGACAGTTTACCTCATGGCACTGAATAAAAAAAAATTCTGCGTACGTATTTTTACAACAGCGCTACAATTTAAAGTAGTGACTTCACTTTTTGCACAAGCATCGTCACAAGAAGAATTGACTGAGAGAACGGTTGACCCGTTTAAGTGATTTAAAATAAAATAAATCTGTTCTACACGTTTCTATTGGTTTTACTTGTAAAACTACCTGAAAGGCTTTAATTTTGCTTGCTTTATTCATATTCAAAAGTGATATAACCAAAATACCTAATACCCTTAACGTGTCCCCATATAAAACAAGGTCGGTATCACAAACTTCTCAACAACGCAATATTGACTTAAGTTCGTTGTCTTGTTGCCATCAATCTGCGAAAATGGCCGCCGCATTACAAAGTTGCGTCCCTCAAAGCCCAAGAGGTCACTTCCTCTTATAGTTAATTATAATAATTGGTAAAAGGGTCCACCACGTGCGCTATATTGAATAGCCACTTTGTGCTAACGAACAGTCGAGGCGATTTATGTTTTAAATAAAATACATATTTCAGTGTGTGTATGTGTGTCAGTTTTTTAGCTAGGGGAGATGTTTCGGTGGGATATTTTGTAATTTAATGAAAATATATGTTTGTTAGGTAAGTATGGAGGCTCGTGGTCGCAGGCGCGACTGCTGAGCATGAGGTCCTGGGTTCGATTCCCGGGTCGGGCAAGGTGTTATTGGGTTTTTCCATTAGGAATTTCTTAGTAACAGCCCGGAGTTTGGAAGTTGGCGGTGTGATACCCCGGTGCCTTGGAAAGCACGTTAAGCCGTTGGTCCTGCGCCTGATCTCTCTCCGGTCGTGTCGGATTGCCGTCCCATCGGACTGTGAGAGTGAGGGAAGAGAGAGTGCACCTGTGTCTACGCACACACTTGTGCACTTTAATATCTCGCGCGCCGAAGGCTAGTCTCCGTTGAGATTGGCCGCCATGGCCGAAATACGATCTGGTGGACAAACAATTCTACGTGAAGCTTGTAACTTTTAAACACAGTATATTTAATTTGGATTCTACCGCATGACCACAATATTTATACCTATATGTGTAACTTTATAGCAAAACTGAACTAACCTCATCAAGCAATTAAATTAAACTTTATTTCAGACTAAGGTCCATGACATGACATGACGCAAAAAAGAGCTTAAATAAAATACAAAAATGAGAAAGGATTGGGGGAAGCATGCGTCACATCCACTCAAATCGGCCATCGCTCAGCATTATACTGCGACCCTATGCAAGATAGAGCCCTAGCGCTGGTTTTCAGCGACAGCTGGCACTGACGTAATGACGTCAAACGGTGCAGCAAACAAATATTAAGACGCTGTACCAGTACAGCGTACTCAAAGAAAAAAAATTATCATACCTAATTAAAATGTGATACAATATACTAAACAGATATAAAAAAGAAATAGACATACTTTATTCTATGTTACAAGAATACCATCCTCAAAAAACGTGCACCCAAAATGCACCAAAGAAGTTGTGATGTGTAATCAAGAAATTACAAAATGGTCAATGATGTAATGTATTATTACTATGCAAAAGTTATATTTCAGTGCTTTATGCGTTTGTGAGTGAATGTGAAATGAAATGGACCCAATAAAAGACAAAACCTTGGAAAACTGGAGGGTGACCTGACATGCAAAACACTTTTTAAATTTGGTGTTAGTAACAATGGTGCTTAAATAAGTAGGTTAGAATTATTAGTTTTCGCCAATTATTTATTTATGTAGACCTATGACTGTCCCTACCCAGTGTCTCGGTCTCCGTCCGGTCTGGCAGCGATCATTTTCAGAATGCTGTTATCACTACCATGCAAGCTGTAGTAAGGAGGCCGCTTTCTTGCGCATGAAGGCATGGAAACCAGCCGTGCGAGCCTCCACAAATATTCCCGAAGCACTACAACACCATGGTAGTCCCAAATCATCCTAAAAGCATGATTAAATGTAAACAATATGAAATAGCAATATTCAATTGTATATTCGTAACAAACTTAAAATAAATATAATACCACCATAAAGCATATAAAATTTCCATTTCCTTCGCAAGTACAAATTACAATGAGGGGCTCAATTGACGCATAAACTAATTACCTGTTTTAGATAGCATGAGACCCTTCATTTATACTGCGTAACTTAATTACTCACACTGACAGACGAGCACCATACTACCCTACCAACCAGAATTATCTGACCCCTGGAAACAGAACGATACGGGAAGAACACACGAGGCTAACAAAACATTGAACTCGCACGGGGGTCAATAAAACTGGTCGGCTTACTGCGTATTGCTGAGGTATATTTGAGAATGTAGATTAGCTATTGCCTCTTATAATACAACGACGAGGAAAGTCAATTACTTGAACATAGTTCAAATACGTAGTATGTTAGTTGAAGAGCAATTGTGCCGTTATGGAAACTAATAAATTCGCGAAATTGCCAATATGATGGCGTCTTTGACGAGAAATCGAATTTTCAAGGGTTTTAGACGCTCGGAACTTCATAGGACGTTGTTGACGTTCGAGTAATGACTCTAAAATCTGATTAAGTAAATGTAAATAGTTAAACAAAACAAAAGGATACATAATACGCCTACTTCACATTGGGGGTAGGCAGAAACATTCATGTAAATAGATAAAAATGAAGTAGTCCACTTAGAGCACCCGTCCGAATAGCACCTAGCCTAGTCCACGAAGAGCACCCAGGTGCTCTTCGTGGATTACAATTTATTTTTACATTTTTGTCCACGAAGAACACCTACGACTCAGCACCTACTGCTGGGATGTATTTGTTATACAGGAGGTTATTAAATGAAACATATCGATAAAAATCACTAGAATGTTTATTAACTACACATACTTACCTACATACGAAATTTGCCTAGGCGACATTTAAAAATGAAAAATAATGAAAATCACTATAACAATAATTATTAATCTAACACCAAATAATAACACTTCTTATTTTTAATATTATCACAATCAGTCTCCGGACCACGGATATCTATGGTCTCCACTAGGCTAGGTGCTATTCGGACGGGTGCTCTAAGTGGACTACTTCATAAAAATACAGTCAACATACTCGTATTGGTACCTATTCGTGAAACAAGGTTGAATTATCAATTTATCAGGTATATACAAATAACTGAATACAAAAAATATCCTTCTTACATCGCGTCAGAAAAATCGGAAAAGCTATTCCATGTTTAATGTGGTACATCTTTTAATTTTCTTTAAAAAAAAACAGTGGCACTCCGGGAGTGCCGACAGTAGTGAAAACTTTAACAAGATCGCCTTGATGGAAGAAAAATACTTGTATAGAACATTGGTCGGTAACCTTATCTAAATAAAGAGCACTATCGCGTTGACAAAAAAAAAATACTTCCAAAACCTTAAAAGTAAAAATACTTGCATAGAATATTGATCCATAACTAAGAAAAAAAAAAGAGCAACTCAACTAAAAGAGCAACAAAATAAAGAGCACAATCGCGTTTACAAAATGAGGTGTCGGTAATGGTGTCGCGAGTTCAATTCTTTTTTTCCATCTCAAAAATGCCCAACGCGCTTAAAGAAGTTTTCACTTCAATAAATCGTAATTTGATCGAATTAATTACAGTAAAAACTGAAAGCATTGAAAAATATGCAGGTTGGCGAAATGCATTCAGTTTTTCAAAGTTTTGTCTGCAGAGCTCGGCAGTCAACACATCACTTACTTCCAACTTGGCCACAATTCACGAACAATAACAGTTACAAACAAAACTTCTTATGATAAACAGCCCACAGTTTCATTTAAAATAGAAAACTTTAAAATATCCTTTTTCCTACAGTATGTTTATATTTTCCCGGTAAACTTTTAATGTATGCCCGTTTCGCCTCTGAATGGGGAGATCCTGTGGTGGGAGAAAGGGGGGAAAAACTTGCTCCGTCGATTCCAGAAGCATGAAGAACTAATTTAACTGCGTCCCCTAACTGCCACTTCAATAAATTCTAAACTAGATATACATTTTTTACCAAGTTTCAATCTTTCAGAGTTTACAACGACCTTCGCGAAAGTTTTGAAAATGGAAGCAGATTCGGATCGATGTTTTCGATTTTGGAGGCAAATATTTTTATCGGTGAATACGAGTAGGTACAGTACCGACCAAAAGTCCATGAGCAATCTCACAAAGCAATAGACTGACGCTTCGGTTTGACTTACGACCTTCTTCTATAAGTTGTTACAATACTGTAGACACGCACATTACACACACACACTCACTTTCTCTGCAACCAATGACTAGTTCAATAATCATCATTCGTTTTTAGTTTCATTCGTCTTGTTCACATAAATATTAAAGTTTAGCAGGTAGACCACAAAAAACTAAGTAAATTATTTCGATTTCTGTGGGGTAGATGCAGTTTGTTACGAGTATATAATTAATAGAACTTTGTTGGTTCGTGGATAATATTGGTGACGAGTATTTAGCGCAGTGTTGTGGTTATTATTATCAAAAAGCAGGCATAAAATATATTGAAGAGATCAGATCAGATCAGAGAATATTATTGCGCTGCGTAAAAGTGAAGTGAATATCTAATGAAACCGGACTAAGTGTGAGTGTTATCATTTATATATTTCATATTTTACTAAACATAAATCTTAATCAAGGGTATTGTTGATAGAACAGAGGTATTGTTGAGACAAAAGATGCCTTTAAAGTTTTAAATTCATTGTGAGGTTTAATTCGATTAGTGAATAATAAATAATAAGGTATAATGTGTAATAAAAACAATGTTTTTCTTTGTTCTAGAGAAATACTGTGAGGGTTAAGAGATATGAGGAAGGGGCTTATTATCGAGTAGCAGCGACGTCAAATGGTGAATGAAACAAATGGTTTCATACCAACGAGATATTTTGCTGAATTATTAAAAACACGTCATGATGAACCGTTCGCCGTGCACTCTGAAGGCTTGCATCACTGAAGACCAGCTAGAAAACCGTTTTTGACCTTAAAATATTGACCGTACCAACTTAATAAACAACAGATTCGTTATTGCATGAATTTATGGTAACGAATTTTTTAAGCACGTTTCAATAGGGTGTTTGTCGTATTTCTTGCAGATATACCGAAATTGTTTAATAATATTTTAGTAATAGTATTATTTTAGGATTAAAATTTGAGGTTTAGTTTCAATCTTCTTTTCGTAAAGAAAATGAATACTTAAGCTTTAACCTCAATAACAACCAATATTTACTAAAGTCAAATAAAATGTAAAATAATTAATACAAATAAAATATAAACAAACTGCCCATATTTAACCTTAAAATTACCTATTCGGTAAGTAGTTTTTTACATTTTAAGTAGTCTAATATTCTTATTTATTACTTAATTACTTCGACCATGATCAAAGCTTAATGTTTATGGTGAAAAAATCCATTAAAAATTTAAAATAATAAAAACTGCTTCTAGTTTCTTGACATATATTTCACATCTTATTCAGCTGAAGTAATGATAAATAATTGTAGCAGTGTGTTAACTTATGTAAAATAAATATAACGAATAAACATATTTTTTTAATTTTGTTATCATATATCACGCATTTTTTATTCTAAAACCTTTATTGCAATAACAACATAAAAAAGCAGCAATATTTAAAAAATATTATTATCGAAAACAAAAATAATAATATTTGCAAAAAACCGCACTGTGTTTTACGAGATTAGAACCTGAGGCAGTTTGAATTCCATACCAACGCTTAAGGCTTTCTGCTATCTGCACTTGTTAAGTTACTATCGAATTTTAGCAATGCCATTAACTGGTCAAGTTCACGCGCATAGTGCGTGTGTGCTAGCATGTTTAAAGCGACGGAAATATATTGTTGTTTCGTGTAGAACAAAACTGCGTTATCGGTGGTGTGTGTATCGTGTTGCTTACACATACAAATGTACGAGTTATACCGCGTGTTCACAGCAATGTGACTCTTAGCGTGCTCATGCACTTTTGAGCGCTTACTGTACAGGCCGATTCAAACTTAAAGGCGGCTCGGAACATGAGGCGAGTCACTGCGCAGTAACGAATTCATGGGTCAGCGGGGGTGCGGGATGGGGTACTGCGCAGTGAGCAGCGCACTTCCGAGCCACCATTAAATTTAAATCGAACTGAACAGTACAAATATGTTCTTAACGTCCCTCGGCAAAACCTCATGTTTCGTCAGTCGTCGGATTCCTATCAGTATTGCCCTTTGCACTTGGTGCAGACCGGACGCTCTCAATCGACTTGGAAGTATTTAGAATTGTTAATACTCTTTTAACTGAATGTAATTTATTTTAAAAATGGTAAGAAAGCTGCTAAAGTTGCAGGCACGACATATAGGAAAATAGTTTTACAGCTCTATATAGTTCACACGAAAATCAAATCAAAACATCAATAAAGTACTTAGTTCTGAATTCGAATTATTATACAAGATAAACCTAATAATTGATGGACATGGAAATTAGCATTCGTTTGTATTCGGAAATGCGATGATTCCCGAGGGACTTTAAGAAAATAGAAATACTGTACGTCATTATTTGGTCATAAGTAGTTGCTACGCGTTGTTGCCATCGCGGGCAAAACCTGGATGAGGCTGGTAGAGGAGCGTGGGGATTTGCACAAGAGAGGCCTAAGTATGGCCCAGCAGTCTAAAAGTTGGTAACGTCGTAAATACCTGTCAAATATTTACCTGTTTTGATTAATTTTGCAATATTACTTTATGAAATTAAGAAATACCCACTTCAAAGAGTTCAAAATAAAATAATTAAAACGCTGTTCCATTATCATTATCTCACTCCAACAAAGACCTTATACGAAAAAACTAAACTATTAAATATTAGACAGCTATAGATTTACTACACTTGCATTCTTATTAAAAACATAACTACCAACTCAATACAAACTAACACACAACTAAAGAAAAAAACAATGTCATATAACCTGAGAAATAGATATAAAAACCATCTTGAAGTCATCAGCGCACGCACTAATTACGGTAGAAAGACTATATTATTTGAAGGAGCACAGCTGTTCAATGAATTGCCGGACGATATAAAAGAGTGCGATAACGTGAATACTTTTAAAAATAAGCTTAAGAAACATGTATGTACATTATAACTTCTAATACTCTGGAGGAAATTGTATTGTATTATCATACGTATTACTTTGTATCTCATTATAAGCGGACTGTAAGTTCTTATGAGAATAAATTTCTTTAAACCGAAATATGGCTAACTAGGAAACTGAAATATTGATTATGAAATGCATTAATTAATATCGTAATACCGAATATTTAGTTTTAGATGTACCAAAAGTATTTGGAAACTTTCCAAATGCCTTTTTTACACCTAAAATTGTTACAGCATCAAATTCAGTGTTATAATTGCAATTTATTATTAATATTCTAGGGAACTAGTTAGCCACATTTCTTATTTCCATACAGTAATATTGCCAAATTAATCAAAACAGTGAAATATTTGACATCTATTTGCGACGTTGCCCACTTTCAGAATAAAGGCTCTTAATATAGGTAGGTACTATATGAATAATCCCTTGTATTACCATGGTTTAACAGCACATAAAGGGTACAAGTAATCATAACACCCAACCCGCAATATCATAACAAACGGCCCGACATAAACACCCACTCTAAGAGGTAATATCTAGAAATTTTCATAGCCATTTCGCAAAATGATATCTGCAGTCCTTGTCAAAGTAGTTCTCCTAATTAGACGGCCGACTTCACGCCATGCATGTTAACGACTGACATTTGCATTTGGATCCCGGTTCATGCCTTGAGGGTTGGTTTCACTGAGCGAGCCGAACGAAGAAATGTTTTGTTCGTCAGGTGTTTGGATGTAATTGACTAGTTTGATTGATGTGTAATTTGGTGTGGTGGTAGATAACTTAATGATTATACTATCGTAAAAAACGATTGAAACTAGATTCATTAGGCCTTTTTTTTTGGGTGGGAAATTATCAAATAACTTGTCCCGCTCTGGGCGGAGCGGGAAGGCGTGTCAGACTCTTACTGACTAAAACTCACCCATGTTCCTTCAGTTGCCTGTATGTTGCCAGGGGCCACGGTAATCCTTTCGGACAAACCCGCAACCCCGGCAGGCATTGGCCCTATCAGACCCCTTCAATTGTGCTGACATCTCTTTGAGGCGCGCGTGGAACACAACCCGCCGTCGACCCTGGCCTGGTCCTTATCGGACGGCGAGCTACCCATTGCTCACCGCCCGCAAGCCTGTGCCTACGGTGGCCGGGAATCGAGATTCATTAACCCTTACTGTCATATAAGAAACACAAAAGAATTTTTATGGTTACTGAACTGAATCATTTTTCATTTCTAGACGAATTATTAGCTATGCTAGACTTTCTCAGACTCCTTTTTAACACTTTTCAGGACACTAAACGCCCATAGACGTCATTACAATAAAATTTTTAATGTGTTTCGTTCAGTGTCTCGGAAAGTGTTAAGAATGCCCCCAAACCAAAATCGAGCCCGAAGAATGCTAAAAGAACCGATTAATTATTTCCATTATTATTTATTTCCAGTTCTAAACGCCTGTCTCTCGCACGGTTCTATTTCTGTATCAGTAAAATTATTTGAATAAAGCTAAAGCACCAAGCTACGAGCACCGAACGAACATTCGGTCCCCCAAAACGTCAACATAAATGACAACGGGCAAAGCTGGGGCAACTGTCAAAATCACCACGTGATCATTACACCGGGGAATGAGTCGGAAAATGAACGCTCACGGATAATTGGCAGCCCGGAATGAATTTGTGACTCTGTAATGTGATATTTTGATGAGGTGCGGATGACGTTGACTCTACATGATTGTACAAACGCTGTGTTGTTTTGGTTCAGTGGTTAGTACGGTGTGTTAGCGTAATGTGCTCAGTTATTGGGTATTTGGATTTCGAATTCTCATTTAGCATTTGTGTTTCTGTTTACATGGTAATTCGCGCGAATGTCAGCAAAACTTACGTAAGCACTTGTTGAGTTACTAATATGGGCAGCAGTATTTATGATTCACTGATGGGGGGGGGGGGGTTTATAATCCTTTAATCGATTCAAAGGAAAAACGAGTTTTATGGAAGCTGTTTTTTGTATATTGCATTTCACTCAAATACAATCTATACCTACACATACTTATTTTAAATTAAAGTCGCCTTTCGTGTCCGTTTGTTTGACCGCGTTGTTCTTCTTAACTACGCAATTTATCTGCCTAGCCTTTTGCCAACTATATTGGGGTCGGTTTCCAGTCTAACCTAATGCAGCTGAATACCAGTATTTTACATGGAGCGACTGCCTGTCTGATCTCTACAACCCAGTAACTGGGTAATACGATACCCCTTAGTTAGACTGGTTGTCAGACTTTCGGGCTTCTGACGACCCGTAACGGCTTAACGTGCTTTTCGAGACACAGAGGAGTCTCGGTATGTAAAGATGGTCAGCCATCCATGGACCAACCCCGGCAAGCTTAACCGGATGAATCGACCCGTGCGGCTGTTATTACTTAGCCACGAGCTCCTCATCTAAACTACGCACCGGATTTCAATGCGGTTTTAACTATCATTTAGAAATAATAAAAAAACGAAAATGTGTATAATACATTAATAATAAACTTACATAATTATAATAAATATATCTCGAGGTTTGACAAGGCGTAAAAACTATGCAAAAGGGGCAGGTCGCTAATACACAATATGGTGATTCTTCAATGCTTATTAAATATAGCTTCCGCCAGCGGCTTCGATCCGCGTAATTTATCTTTATAAAATACTAGCATGTGCCCACGGATGAAGCTAGTAATTTGACTTTTTTTGGATTTTTTTTTGTGTGGGAAATTATCAAATAACTGGAGGGCGTATCAGACTCTTACTGACTAAAACCCACCCGTGTTCCTTCGGTTGCCCTGTTGCCGGGGGCCACGATGTCCCTTTCGGCCCATATTCGCAGCCCCGGCAGGAGACCGTGACCCCTGGCAACATACAGGCAACTGAAGGAACACGGATGGATTTTAGTCAGTAAGAGCATAGTATAAAGAGAGATAGTAAGCTATCTTCATAGAAACGCACCGCGCGCGGCTTGTATCTATGCGTCGCCGCACGCACACTTAACAAAATCTCGACCCGTTTCTCGTGAGAAACCAGCCGAGATTTTGTTAAGTGTGCGTGCGGCGATGCATAGATACTATGGCCCCACACATACAAGCCGCGCGCGGTGCGTTTCTATGAAGGTAGCTTACTACCTCTCTTTATACTATGGTAAGAGTCTGATACTCTGACACTCCTGCTCCGCCCAAAGCGGTAGAAGTTATTTGATAATTTCCCAAAAAAAAGAAAAAAGGTATGTCTAATTTAGTTGGATAAGGATTAATATCATGATACGAATGTCATCTTCTTTCGATTCTACCGTGTTTTGATTGCCTAATTTGAAAAAAAAGTTGGTTGTAACATAAGTATCTATAATAGTTAGACATGTAGCCTCGCGGACTTTGTTCTGGGTAATGGTGAGTACCTACCTACTATAGATATGTAGTACATTATTTTATGTATCATCAATAGTTTTCGCAGCACACGCTACATAATGATTTTTAAAGGCGTATTTTTGATACCTTACATTATTGCAACTTTTGTTAGGATCTATCTCTATCTAAAAAAAAAAGCAGTCATGTTGCTCGCTGATAATTTAGCTTTTATAAGTGAAAGAATTTTTTAAATCGGTTAAGTATTTCATTACAAACGAACATACAAAAAATCAAATCTTTTCTCTTTATAATACATATTAGTTAAGATTAGATAGCCTATGTTATTCAGTGATAATATAGCATTCTACAGGTAAAATATTTTTTTTAATCGGTTCAGTAGTTTTTGAGTTTATTCATTACAAACAAAAATCTTTTCTATTTATAATATTAGTGTAGAAAACTCAGGTAAGTACTTTCTAATAAAATCAGAAGCTCAAACGAGGTAAAAAGATATCTTTATCCAGCTTATGAGTTTCAAAAGCTATTGCTACAAGCACATATCCAAGCTATTCGAGCCAGCATTAAATTGTTATGGCGCTATTTAACGTAAACTGTTATAAATGGTGTCTGGGGCTTCTGCAATGTGCTTTATTATTAAGGGAAGGGCAAGATGAGCGTATTTTGAGTCGCTCAAAATATGTTCAGGAATTTAGGTTCTACGTTTTGCAGAGTTTAGTCCGAGTCAATTTGCAAGCGTTTTTGAATGGCAATAGTGTATGAAATCAACTGTAGCGTGTATCGGCGATTCATTTCACTGCTCTGCGCTGGGGCTCTGTCTCGCATGGGGTCGCAGCATTATGCTGAGCGATGGCCGTTTTGCGTGGATGTGACGCACATTTTCCCCCAACTTGTTCTTTTTCGTTTTGTGTACTTTCTTTATAATTGATAAATGATTATATTTCTGTAAGTAGGTTTTGAGGTCGGCGTTTCCTATCTGACTACTCTGAGAAGAAAGGCCGAAACAAACTCAGAGGTCTCAGTCTCTTTTGAAGTCCAGATATAATCTTGGTCACATCATGTGAAGGCCATGTGGATTGGTGTCTGAAGTATCTTTGCATCATGTTTACCGCAAATAAACGTTTATTATCTTTCTGTTTTGAGCGACCAAAGTAATGTTGGGTTACATATACCTCTTATCCGCAATAATCCTAGGCCTAGGTCCTAGGACTTATCCTAGGTCTTTTGGCAGAAATGATGATAATGACGCTTGTGTAACGTCTGCCTTACTAGCTTCTGCCCGCGAGTTCGCCTATAACCTTCCTCAAGAATAGGGCTATCCAATGCAAAAATATTTTTTCAAATCCGACTGGCAGTTTCGGAGATTACCCCTACATACAAACTTACAAACAAACAAACACACAAACAAACAAATTTTACCTCTTTATAATATTATAGTATAGATTGTGCATCAAGTTTCATGATTAAGGTGAACGCACCCGTTATTGGCCACTAATGTCTTTTTAGACTTTTTCTTAATTAAGAGACTCATCAGTAAATCAGTGCCTACTTTCTTTTAATTATACGGGTTTCAGTTAAATTACTTTACGTTGATTAACACTGTTCTAAAATAATGTTTTTATTAAATTGTATGTAAGGTGATATCAATTAGGTAAATTAAGTTAATAGTTTTTTTTGTAATTCCTTTTTAATTAATTAGAACTAAGACAAAAGTCAACTCACTGTTAAAGTCTTACTGAAAAGGTACTCTATGCTGAAAGGTTTTCAAGGTCGTCTAACAAACATTAAGGCCATTTACTCATTGGTCGGGGCATCGTTTCAGTATAGTTTGCTCGGGTATACCGAAACGATACCGCACTGTTTTAATTTTTCCTCTTTGCTCGGTAAGCAGCAGTGCGGTATAGTATGCTCTCTGTACCGAAGCGATACCGCACTGCTTTCATTTACGGACCTTTTTTTTTTTTTTTTGGGTGGGAAATTATGTGTTCCTTCGGTTGCCCTGTTGCCGGGGGCCACGATTTCCCTATCGGTTTTCTTCGAACCCCCGGCAGGCATTGGCCCTAACGGACCCCGTCAATTCTGCTGACATCTCTTTGAGGCGCGCGTGGAACACAACGCGCCGTCGACCCGGGCTTGGTCCTTATCGGACGGCGAGCTTGCGGCGTAGGCGCGGGCTTGCGGACGGTGAGCAATGGGTAATTGCTCACCGTCCGCAAGCCCGCGCCTACGGTGGCCGGAAATCGGCTCGCGATTCCCGCCCCGGGTGTCTCCTCCTGCGGCGGTTAGGAGCGTGAGGGCGCGAAATTTGCCTCTCCCTCACGCGTTCCGCCTCCTCCTTCGCGAGCATTACCGCTTCGTAGAAGGAGAGAAGGAGGTGCCAGAACCAGGGCCGGACGCGAGAGATCACCGCCGCCGATCGCCTCTACGAGGACACGGCGTTGCTCCGCCCAAGCCGGGCAGACCTCCACCGTATGCTCCACCGTGTCCTCAGGCCGATCCACACAATGGTGACACCCAGGTGTTTCCTCCCGCCTTATCCTAAACAGGAACCTCCCGAAGCAGCCGTGTCCGGTGAGGACTTGCGTCAGGCGGAAGGTGAGGACGCCGTGGCGTCTCTCAAGCCACTCCTCAAAGAGGGGTCTTATCGCCGCAATTGTGGCGAGCCCAGCACGGGGTTGCGACAATCGCACTTCATTTACGGACCTGACGTTATGTTTTTGATATAATTTGTACAGCACCGCTTAATTCATTGAAATTTAGGCGCTCGGTAAGCTTTTGGTACCGAGTATACCAAGCATCTGTAAAACGCGTGACGTTAGTGGGTACCGAACTGGATTTTTTTTACTGAGACGTGGTAAACCGTAACGATCAAGATCAATTTAGAATCAAGACAAAATCAAACAGGTTGCAATTTTTTTTTTTTTTCACCTCAAATCATTTATTACTTTTTTTATTGTTTACCATGTTAAAATATAATATACACAAACATATTTACAACTAACTACTATATATATTATGTACAAGTATGTAAAGGAAAAAGATAAAAATAAAGACAAGAGTTCATTGGGCGTCAAAAAATTCGTCGTTCGGGAAAAGTGCCCAAAAGGCTGGCAGCATTGCCACGTTGGATGGCGATGCTGATTCTTTGGCCTAAGAATTGGCCAGCCCTCTGGTCACGTAAAGAGTCGACCAACCGCTTGGCAATGTCCCGGAATACTCTGTGAGCACTCGGACCCCATGGCCCTAGTGTTTCAACCCCAAACGGCTCAAAAATATAGCTACCAGTAAGGTTGCTATATTTGCGCCGTTTGAGGTTTTCTGCACCTGCAGCAGCCGCCCCGGCACAGCCCGCAGTGCTAGGAAGATGGGATGGCGCAAGGGTGTCGACACAGGTTGCATCCCACACCAAAGGCCTACCCAACTTCCAAGGCATTATGGTTGCTAATTTAATTGTAAAATTTATTATTTTGTGTTACATGATATTAATTTTACATTCTGTGATTACTTCCTCACACACTGACTCATTAATTATAAAATTTTAGGAAAATCGTCTACTTTTACAATGTTTGTAGATATGTGAGCAATATGTATCTATCACATAATTAAAATATCTGTCGTTGCTTCATTTTTAATTCTTTGTACAGTACCGACCAAAAGTCTATAAGCAATCTCACAAAGCAATAGACTGACGCTTCGGTTTGACTTACGACCTTCTTCTATAAGTTGTTACAATACTGTAGACACGCACATTACACACACACACTCACTTTGTCTGCAACCAATGACTAGTTCGATAATCATCATTCGTTTTTAGTTTCATTCATCTTGTTCACATAAATATTAAAGTTTAGCAGGTAGACCACAAAAAACTAAGTAAATTATTTCGATTTCTGTGGGGTAGATGCAGTTTGTTACAAGTATTCAATTAATAGAACTTTGTTGGTTCGTGCCGTGATAATATTGGTGACGAGCATTTAGCGCAGTGTTGTGGTTATTATTATCAAAAAGCAGGCATAAAATATATTGAAGAGATCAGATCAGATCAGAGAATATTATTGCGCTGCGTAAAAGTGAAGTGAATATCTAATGAAACCGGACTAAGTGTGAGTGTTATCATTTATATATTTCATATTTTATAAACATAAATCTTAATCAAGGGTATTGTTGATAGAACAGAGGTATTGTTGAGACAGAAGATGCCTTTAAAGTTTTAAATTCATTGTGAGGTTTAATTCGATTAGTGAATAATAAATAATTAGGTATTATGTGTAATAAAAACAATGTTTTTCTTTGTTCTAGAGAAATACTGTGACGGTTAAGAGATATGAGGAAGGGGCTTATTATCGAGTACCAGCGACGTCAAATGGTGAATGAAACAAATGGTTTCATACCAACGAGATATTTTGCTGAATTATTAAAAACACGTCATTATGAACCGTTCGCCGTGCACTCTGAAGGCTTGCATCACTGAAGACCAGCTAGAAAACCGTTTTTGACCTTAAAATATTGACCGTACCAACTTAATAAACAACAGATTCGTTATTGCATGAATTTATGGTAACGAATTTTTTAAGCACGTTTCAATAGGGTGTTTGTCGTATTTCTTGCAGATATACCGAAATTGTTTAATATTATTTTAGTAATTAATTATTTATTAAATGATTAAAATTTGAGGTTTAGTTTCAATCTTCTTTTCGTAAAGAAAATGAATACTTAAGCTATAACCTCAATACCAACCAATATTTACTAAAGCCAAATAAAGTTTAAAATAATTAATATGAACAACTGCAATTAACCTTAAAATCAACAATTTTGTCAGTAGATTTTTTTTACATTTTAAGTAGTCTAATATTCTTATTTATTGCTTAATTACTTAGACCATGATCAAAGCTTTATATTTATGGTGCAAAAAAATCCATTTAAAATTTAAAACATTTCAAAATTTAAATATGTCAAAATAATACAAATTGCTTGTAAGTTTCTAGACATCTATTTCACATATTATTCAGGTGAAGTAATGATAAATAATTGTAGCAGTTTGATAACTATACAGTAAAATAAACATAACGAATAAAAATTATTTATTTTTTATTATAACATATCACGCATTTTTTATTCTAAACCCTTTATTGCAATAACAACATTAATAAATAGGCAGGATATTTAAAAATATTATTATTGCAAACAAAAATAATAATATTTGCAAAAACAGCGCTGTGATTTACGAGATTAGAACCTTAGCCATCTTGAATCTAAGACCAACGCTTAACGCCTTCTGCTATCTGCACATATAATTTACTTTCGAATTTTAGCAATGCGATACACTGGCCAAGGTCACGCGTACGAGTATGATGCGTGCTAACAAAAGTTATGGAAATATAAGTGCGGCGCCCGCGAACCGTGACGATACGATAGTGTGTAGTTCAAAACTGAGTTCTCTATGGTGTGTGTACGGCACTCACACCACAGACGTCTGACTGTTTACACATACAAATGTACGGACTATACCGCGTGTTCACAGCAATACGACTCTTAGCGTGCTCATGCACTTTTGAGCGCTTACTGTACCTATTGTGGTATAGTAATTTTATTCTAGGTGCATCGTCTTCACATATAATTATTTAACAAATGTACGTACGTATACAAACTATTGTAAAACATTTTAAAAGAGTAACGGTGGAGTTTCTTGCCCATTCTTCTCCATACGAAAACTACCTTTTGGAAGGTGCGACTAGAATCAATTCTATTATTTTGTAAATTTGATGTTCAAAAGTGCTATATATGGGCCTATTTGAAATAAATGATTTGACTTTGACTTTGATTCCGCCCCGCTCCCGCGTGTACCAAGCCAATCAGCAAACGCTCATTGAAATATAGGCGCTCGGTAAGCTTTCGGTACCGAGTATACCGACGCGAGTATTTCTCGCACCGCTGACGAATCGACCAATAAGGAAAGGGCCTAAGTCTTACAACTATCATAAGCGTTTGGTCTATTTTAGCTACTTTCACAGTATTATGTCATATGGCATTTTACTGTGGGGTCGGGCTGCTGACATTGAATCCATCTTTATTTTACAAAAGAGGGCTGTCAGAGCCATTTATAATCTATGTCGTCGCGAATCTCTCAGGGAACTATTTAAAAAGATTAATATTATGACGGTACCTTGCCAATTCATCTATGAAAATATTATGTATGTAAGGAAAAATCTGCATCTTTTTAAGAAAATAAGTGATAGACATAATTTTAATACTAGAAATAAAGATAAAATAGATCAACCATTTTTCAGATTATCCAAAGTACAAACATCTTTTATGGGGTACTGTGTTAAATATTATAACAAAATACCTTGTGATATATTACAATTAACTGAAAGAAAATTTAAAACGCATATTAAAAGTACTCTTTGTAAACAAGCATATTACAAATTAGAGGATTATATCCTAGATAAGAATGCTTGGAAACATGCTGGTCTAGCTCCATAGGATAATTTTGAGTCTAGACAAAATCAAACTGGTTGCTAATTTAATTGTGTAATTAAATATTACAACATTTTTTTTTTTTTTTTACATTCTGTGATTACTTGAACTCACACACTGACGAATTAGTATCACTTGTAATTTTTTTAGGAATATCGTATAGGTTTTACAATGCTTGTAAATATGTGAACACCATGTATCCATTACATAATTATTTTTTCTATCATTGCTTCATTTTTATTTTTACCTATTGTGGTATATAAATCTTATTCCAGGTGCATCGTTTTCACATATAATTATATAATTAATGTATACAAAATATTGTAAAACATTTTAAAAGAGTAACGGTGGAGTTTCTTGCCCATTCTTCTCCATACGAAAACTACCCTTTGGAAGGGGCGACTAGAATCAATTCTATTTTTTGTTTTTGACGTTCAAAAGTGCCTTTTTGTGCCTAATTGAAATAAATTATTTGACTTTGACTTTGACTTTGACATAACACACGTCAGATAGCAGATGATGATGAAAAATATTTAAAGAATAAAACACAAAAATCTAGTATATTATTTCTAGAAGAAATAAAAACATTTACCTATAAGACAAGTTTCTGCATCCCCCGACTTGTAATAATTTCGTTTATAGTTGCTAGATGCCAGTGAAATTGCAGTACACTCCCTTGGGATATTACCGCGCTTCCTATCCATGTAAAGTACCTTCCTGTTTATCGAAATATTGTAGACTTGATACTATTACGCTGTATTTACGTTTTGTTTACATTAACTTTGGCTGGCTCCCGAAGGAAGCAAGCACATATTTTGAGGATATCGAATATCGGTTTGCGAAGTCAGTGGATGGAGAAAAATAATGTTCTTTGACGGTATTGCGTATATTTTCAAAATGACATGGAGGCTCTATGTCAGAAGATTAGAAGAACTCTAGCTTTTACGATTCCGTAGTCGACAAGGAACCTTTATAGTTTCGCCATGTCCATCCGTCTGTCCGCGGTCTAGCTCCGAGACTGTTAGTACTAGAAAGTTGTAATTTGGCATGGGTATACATATTTATCATGCCGATAAAAGTGGTAAAATAAAATTATGAAAAATATTTTTTTTTTAGTGTACCTATCCCCTACGCGTAAAGTGGGGATGTTTTTTTTTCCCCCTTGGTGTGGGGTATCGTTGGGAAGGTCTTTAAAAAACATTGTGAGTGTTTAGAAACCATTTTTGAATTCAGAGATCCGTTTGCGAAATATTAAGCTATAAAGTGCAAATTTTTGTTAGAGTCAAGTGGCCCCCCCCTGCCAGCTAAATAGTTGGTTTTAGATATGTGAAAAAATTTTATGGCAAAAGCTTATATAACGAATTTAAAAGGAAAACTATCACAGCTGAGCAGACTTTACAAGTTAACGAGCAATAATCGACCAACTTAGATTTGCGGTTGTAAAAACATGTTCTCCCATACATTTCGTATGAAAGAAAATGTTTTTCAACCACAAGTTAAGTTTGTTTTTGGGATAAATTCATGCCAACTACGGAACCCTACATTGTGCGTGGTCCGACATAGGTAATAGGTAATACGGGCTGGTATCCGCAACTCCACGTCACAGCGCGTTTTGCGTACGGGTGGTCCGACATGCACTTTGCCGGTTTTTTCTAATCTTATTTCGACATGAGTTATAAATAGGTACCTACCAACACCTACCAAACTGAGTTGAGCTCCACGATTATTGAAAAATGCGTGCACTGACTGGACAGGTCCACTCAAATCTGTGTGGTTCTTTCCTCATTTCATTTCAAGACCATTTCAAACACTATGATCTGCATGATCCTTATATGGTCTGACCAAGTTAAAAGATACTGTGATCTCTCAGTTTTTTTCTTCTCAGAGTTGTCAGTTAAGAAACACCGAACTCATCTAGAGTTAAAATTTATTTTATTTATGACGTGTAAAAGTGTTTAAACCGACTTCAAAAAAGGAGGAGGTTCTCAGTTCGTCGATTTTTTTTTTTTTTTATGTATGTTCCCTGATTACTCGAAGACGGCTGGACCCATTTTATTTGAAAAATTCTGTTTTGTTTGAAAGGGTATACTTTCACTACCCATTGTCATTTGGTCACGATCTGATGATGGGATCTTGGAGAAATCGAGGGAACTCTTCAAATATTATAAGCACATAGCGATTATATATGTACGACTATAGCGATTTGGGTATTTTTGATGAGCAGTTGACATGAGGCTATTGTAACTTAGATAAATTACAAACCAACCCACAAAAAAGTGAAAAAAAATATATTACGTTGGTAGTCACTTGAACTTTCTTATCTATATTAATTAATAAATTAGCTAATGGGTACAAAATACACTATAGTAGGTACCTATTGACGATTCTATAAATTAAATATCTAACACGTAAATAGTACCAAAAAAATCCTAAACAAAATTCTAACAATTAATACAAAAAAAACCATGCATTTAAGGCGAGGGTTTCCTTAAATTCCCTCTAAAATGCGGTTACCTCATGATACATGCAATTTTAATTTATTTTGTGCTGTAATTAGGATATGAGACGAAAAATGGTTTTGAAATCGATCCTGTTTCGGATATTTTTTTTCATCGAATAAATTACAATTTATCGTGTTTTAAACCGTTAATTTTCCTAAAACAAAGATGTATCTATGACATAGGTATATGTTTTTTCAGGACCTAAATACTTACACTAACTTGACTATTTAAAATTGATTCTAAAACATGCAAATACGGATAGCCCCCAGTTAAACAACCTAATAAACAAAACAAGGGTCCAAATAATTACTCGTACTTATTAAGAACAGCGGGAGGGGTTGATTATGCACATGCCTGCCGAAAGTATTATAAAAAGGCTTTTGTGAACACCCTTTCAGCATACGAAACGGTCTATGAAATGCTCTTTTATTCGTCAAGAGACGTACGAATAATGGCGTCGAAAACATGAGCCTGCAGAAACAGATACTCGTAAACTTAAACAATGTACGTTCTGATAATATAACGGTTTTTGATGAGGGTTTTGTATGAAAGCCAAGAGGTTCCGCGCAATTGGTGGAGCGGGGTTTTTTGGAACTTTTTGATGCTCTTTTTGTTTCAGTTGCTTTGTAACGTAGAAGGGGTGTGCGAGTATGTTTGGTGATAACTATTACCGTGTACATTTTTTTATAAACATTCAAGGTACACGTTACACACACTTGAGTTTCGGTTATTTGATATATACCTACTTGGATAAATGACGGGTTCGTGGAAAGAGAAAATACTAAGGAAATATTCTTATCTAAAACATTGTTAAAACTTTATTTGTATCGCCGAAAGAGAGCTCTTTACTACCTACTGAGAAGTCAGAATATAACATTTTGCCATAAGCATGTGTCTAGTTATCCACTACACAAACAAGCGACTAGGAAAGGAAAATTCCAAAGACGTGTTCCTCATATCCAGAAAACTCGTACTTTTAAACAACGTACGTTTTGATAATATAACGGGTTTTGATAAAGGTTTTGTATGAAAGCCAAGAGGTTCCGAGCAATTAGTGGAGCGGGGTTTTTATTTTTTTATTTTCGATGCTCTTTTTTTCGGTTGCTCTGTAACTTAGAAGGGGTAGATGTGCGAGTATGTTTGGTGATTCCTGTAACATTATTTTTGTGGTAAATATGTTGGGTGCAAATTACTCCCTTGCCCTTTAGTTTGGGTTACCTACTTGTTACTAAGATTAATTTATACATACATACATAAACTCCCGCCTTCTTCCCTTGGGGGTAGGCAGAAACTACAGAACGCCACCTGCTACGATCCTTACATACTCTTTTTGCCTCGTTTACGTTCATACATCTGGTCATACACGCACGCCGGTTGCGAGTACTACCCACCTGGCCTTTCCGAAGAACATTACCAATAAGGTCAGTATAAGTCCTCCTAGGGCGTCCCCGCCCGGCCTTTCCTTTCACATCAGCCTCGTAAATACATTTTTTTAGTCGCCTTTCATTCATCCTCTCAATATGCCCAAACCATTTCAGCATACCCTTTTCAATTTTTCTCACTACATCTTCTTTTAAATCACACCGCTGTCTTATCACATCATTCCTCAGCCTATCATTAATTTTCAGTTTTCGGAAATACTAAAAAAATATTCTTAACTAAAACATTGTTAAAACTTTACGTGTGAACCAAAAAAAGTCTCTTCAATAGATACTGAGAAGTCAGAACAGAATATTTTGTCATAAAAATATGTCAGTATTTTATGTACTTACCGACTATACAAGCAAAGGTCAGCTATGAAAGGAAAATTACTTTTATCCAGAACCTTCCATATATACCTATTTACAGAAATATCTTCGTCTAAATAAGGGACGCAAACCATTTTACTTAATGACCAAAGGTAGATAAGATAAGGTCTAACTTCAAACATAGTTCCACCACGTATAAATAAAGTTACATCTGCGTAATAATCTTCAGAATGCAAACTCTTCATCCCTTTCAAAGTTCGAAGGTACCAATCAAAGAGGTTTATGATATTACAGTAAAATTTACATCGTAAACACTAACTGCTATCAAAATTCCCCAATAGTTCCTCTTAAAGGATTACCTTTTGTAAACTAAAATGGGACGCAATCATCATCTTGCGGACCAGGATTACATGAGGGCATAGGATTATTGGACAGGGCTGCCCAACCCTAGTTATGGAATTGGACATAGTCGACCATTCTACCCATCTTTATCTAAGAGGAAATAATATCAGCGATCTAAAATATTTCAGTACTTAGGTCCTACCTCTATGCTATGCTTTAAGGTATAAAAATCCTTCCTCTAGGTAAAAGAGATATTAAAACGCCTTTATTTCGCAAGGCCTTTTGGCCTCGTAAAGGACTTTATGCTTTTATTTTCATTTTACTTTATTTTATTTTTTATTTATGTTTAGTTGTTTTATGATAAGTTTAATTTGTGATATATAATGCCCAATAAATACTTTTTCTTTCTTTCAACTAAAGGAAACTCAATAATTTTTCTCGTCCGAATCAGCAATCAAGCATTTTAGATTTAGTTCACGCGTGTTACAATAACTGCCGGTTTATTCTGTTTAAAGCTCACGTCGAAATATTAAGTTAATTGAGCTGTCATTCCAGGGATCGACACTATTGAGCGCTCACTTCACTTAAGTTTTCACTTGCGGACGTGTAAAGTAAGTCGATTCCGTAGTGAGACAACCCTGCGTCCAACTATGTCTTACTTATGCAATAGCCGTCTCGCCCGCGGCCAAACATCCCTTTGGGTCCTCTACAAATATTCCATATAATGATTCGCTTTTAATTATTATTGGTAGCGGCTAAGTTTTGTTTGATGTATTGATTAAAATCGTGTTTGTTGCCAAGTGCCATCATGGCGGGTCGTGTACTCGTGTCAATAGAGCTCCCGTGGGGGCCTATGTCGTATTGTATGGGGTGAAATCGAAATCCAGTGACAAAGTTTTGAGGAGTAATTATTTGTGGTTTTCATTTGAGGAGGCACAGAACAATGTCATGTTTTGTGGGCGTAAATATTCATTTTGTTTAGTCATAACTTTTAGGGAGCTATGTTACATCTGTTGTTTAATATCGACACTCTTGGGATGACGTAGTGTAGTAGTAATAAAAATACAAAATAATTTCCAGACATTTTCGAAAATACGCTGCACAAAATAATTTCTGAAATAAACCACAAAGTACGTACATTATCGCCACATAAAACAGATATAAGAAATGGAGAAAACACAACATTAAAGGGTGTTATCTATTACACTGTATCATGCCTCAGTAATAAATACTCGCTCAGTGCCCGTAACACTGAAAATTTCATACATGGAACGTAAACAGCAGCGCACACTGTCGCAAACTAAACGACTAGAAACTTTACGAGGGCATAAACATAAACATAAAAAACTCATCGGCAAAAATATGAAAAATATACCTAATGTTCCGTTCATGTGTTGGGATAAAAGTTTTTCCCATCTAGTGGGTACATCGCATTGTATTTCCCTATAGAAGTCATAAACATGATGGTTAGCGGGCAGCGTCTGTCCCCCACCCCCTTCGCCCCCCTCAGTCGGGCTTTAACGTCTAAAGTTCAATTTTATTTCAGTCTTTAGCGCCGAGAGAAAATGTTGCGCTTCCCTGTCCATTAACCGGTTTAAATTAGAGTTTTAATTTTTAAAATGAATTTATCTTTTAAGGGAATCGGGCTTTGATAAAAAATGAGGATTCGCGCAAAGGGAAAGTGGTTATAGAGATGTTTATACTTACATCGTTTCGACAATTTAATTAGCAAGAAAGTAAGCTGCATAGATAAATACAGCATTTCTAAATTCAAATAATTTATTTCAATCAGGCAAAAGGCACACTTTTGAACGTTAAAATTTACAAAAAATAGAATTGATTCTAGTCGCCTGCCCCTTCCAAAAGGAAGTTTTTGTATGGAGAAGAATGGGCAAAAAACTCCACCGTTACTCTTTTAAAATGTTTTACAATATTTTGTACACATTAATTATTTAATTATATGTGAAGACGATGCACCTGGAATAAGATTACAATACCACAATATGTAAAAAAAAAATGAAGCAGCACTCCTACACTGTACCGATTTGTAGTTATGACTTATTTGTGATTCAATTTGATTTAAGTCGAGCTGATCTGTTTCGATCTCAAACACCTATTATTTTCTTCATTCAAAACTCAGTTTGACCAAAATAATTAATAATATTAATACATTTGGCACTTATCAGAGCATTTTTCTGCATTTAAATATCACGAAAAAACAGCCCAAAGTGGATCACATTAATTTAAATTAAATGAGACATGTAAACACAACCTCCTATAACAAGCAATAAAAACAAACGCACACCGAAAAATTTCCACAAAATTAGCTACGCTTTGAAAAATGTATTCTAATAAAAACCATTTCCCAGTAAATAAAGGCAATTTTTAATAATTACATTATGTTACCGTTTGAAGCAAAAATGTCTATCAGTGCCGGCCGTGCCGTTAAGGGTATCAAGAGGCTCGAGCAGAAGCCGCGAGAGCAAATAAAGTTATGCTCAAAACGCGGTGTAATGAGAGTTCATTGGATTACGAGGCTTATGTAACCCCCAATAATAATAATAATAACCCAAAAATGCACGTGTACCCTGTGGTATTAAATAACTGACTCAATAATGTCTAATTTGGTCTGACCCGCGTGAATTCTTGCCTCGGGGTTAGGGTTTTGCGAAGCCCGGGAGCTTGGCTTGTGGTTCTATGTTTACGGTTATTTTCATTACGCTAAACGTTGAGTCTCTTGTGTTTATTTTTAAACATAAATCGGTTCGGGTTTACGAGAACAAGTGGGTGTCTAAGTTATGTGATGTAGGGAAGTACGATAAAGGCGGTATATTGTTTGTTCCAAAAAAAATAAGTACCCTTTTGTGCCTACTGCAAGACGATTTGTTTTTGCTTCAAAATTCAATCGAAATTCATGGCTAATTTAAATCAAATTATTTTAATTAATGCTTTATAATTTATATTATTTAGGTAATTATATGAAGTTGCTTCTTCTCCAACTCACATTGCACAAAGCAACTAACAAAAGTACCTAATTTTATTTACCTACTGACATAAACACACACGTGTTTATATACCTTTTACGTAGGTACTTCTTCTTACTCACTATTAAACGATAAGTAAATAATATAATAAATTAGCTTAATACATTTTCGTATTTCACATTTCGCTATTTTGATTAATTTGGCAATATTACAGTATGGAAATATGAAATGCAATAGTTAATATCGTAACACCGAATATTTAGTTTTAGATGTAAAAAAATATTTAGAAACTTCCAAATGCCCTTTTTACACCTAAAACGGTTACAACATCAAATTCAGTGTTATAATTGCAATTCATTATTAAAAATTATTTTAGGTCACTAGTTGGCGATATTTCATATTTCCATTACTGCCAAATTAATCAAAACAGGTACATATTTGACAGCTATTTGCGACGTTGCCAACTGAAGAAAATATTTCTAAAAACACTTAGGTACCTATGTCCAGCTCCAGACAAACAGCTTTTTCCACTTAAATATCCATTAAACAACGTAATTCTCATTTTTTATAAAATATTTGAGGAAAGGATTTCGTTCAATCTTTCCGATGCAATTTATAAGAACAGAGACAATGCAAGGGACGGAACGATCGTTTATTTATAGAGCTATAGTGGACAGTCGGGGCTGTCGCCTAGACATGTTCCGAGCATGCTTTCAAATTTATTACAGTGACAGTGATTTTACAGCGTAGAAATAACACTGTTAGTTGAAAATTTAACGTTTAATTGTTTTGCGTTTGACGTTTTTAACTTATTTTTTGAGAGGAAGTGTTTGCATCAATTTTAGTCTTTGAGAATATATTTGCGAGGGGCGTTGTCAAGCGTCGTCATTGTAGTTCCGTAGACGCTGCGTAGCCGCTGCGTAGCCATTGCGTAGCCGCTGCGTAGCCACTTAGCCATAGCCGCGTAGATGACGCACAAACGTTGCTGTATAGTTTCGATGCAATCATCAACAATTTCAATATTTCGTATTATTTGACCATGCAAACACATATTTTATGGCAAGTAACCCACCTTGTGAAGGCCGCAGGAATGCGCTGGTTGCGAAAAGCACAGAACCGGTCGAAGTGGCGGTGCTTAGGGGAGGCCTATGTCCAGCAGTGGCTGTCCTTCGGCTGAAGTGATGACGATGATCAACCTACCTAATCTACTTACGTATCGGTTTTCTGATATTACCCAAACTAACCAACAATTTTTACTTTCTATAAGTGCATTTGTTCGTCCAATATAAAATAGTGTTATCATCCACAGCTGAGCACATCACTAGTCAGCGCAGGTGTCGTATCGGAACAATTTGGAGTTGTTCGTCCCGCGCCGGCGACGCAATAATGCACCACGCTCCATTTACACTTGCAGCAATTTGTTTTAGATTATACGTGAATTTTTATCGCTTGTATTTTTTTCACTCCGCCAGTGCACTTTAAAAACGATTTGGCTGTCGTTTTCTTTTCTGTGCGTAAATGGCTGGCGCTTTCATATTTTTTGAATTAAGAACGATAGAAAAATAAATTTACAATTGTCACAGGCTGAGTTAGAAGTAAACAGCAAAATCTAATTTGGACACCTTTTGTGTCCATTCCATATTTTTATGAAAAAAATACAGAAGGTAATTTTGAAAGGCCAAGCCTTTCAAGTTTTGAAATAACATGTGGCAATTGAAGATGAATAGACTTACTGAAAACACACTCAAGAATTTATAAGACCCTATCATTTGCCACAACCCAAACCTTCGAAATCAAAACAAACCGACCGATACAACTCAACACAGCATTAATACAGAAAAAGATTCAGCACCACGTCTTTCCTGTATATCTTTTGTTTCCGTTTTGTAAAATTTCACCCTATAACATTATGTTGATGGTGGTAATAAAGCTTGAAATATTTACGAATATTCGAACAAACGAGGCGGTTTGTGAAAAATAGTCGGTAACGTGCCGGATTGACCGTGCCAGAATAAAGATTAGCCAGGAACCGCCAACATTTTTCACGCGACAACAATTTGTTCTGAGCTTCGTCGTTTTGCAAGAATTTGTTTTATGGACTTAACACTATCTTGTGTAAATAAAATGGAAGGTTATTTTATCAGGCGTTTTATATTTTTCTATTTTTTGTTCAGATAATAGATATTTATCTGAATTTGTTGTCTGACAACTAAACGATACCAAATAATAGTAGCGCTACATGTTTTTTTTTCGACAACCTACTTCTAATAGGCCTGTGTCCAAAATTGTTTTTGTCCGTCTTGTAGATTATAAAAAAATATTGAACACGTATTTTTTCTTTTTTGACGTAATTAAAAGATTACGGCGATACATTGAGTTAAAATGTGGCATGACGTCACACCTTGCTTGATTTAATACGACGTTGTGACGTAGCGAGCCCCTACTCACCAACTTTAATGCGTGTTTTCTAATTTATTTTTGAATAATATGATACCTAAAACAAAAAAATACGTGTCTAATATTTTTTTATTATCTGAAAGACGGACTAAATAGATTTTCTTTTTTTTACCTAGGCAACTACCGTATTATAAACCAGCATTATTTTTTTTCGTTGTATTATTTTATTATTCTTTTTCTTACATACGATTGTTTTATTAAATTAGCCGTGTACATTACAAAAATTATCAACTCAAAATTATATTACCAATATTTACGAAAAAAACTTAAAACTGGTATTAGCGCCATCTAGCACCTATAGTCAGCACTACGTCGTGAGCATGTCGGTCATGCAAATCCATAAGTTTCTCCCCCACCAAAAATCGCTCAACGCGCCTAAAAAATAACGATATAATAAAAAAAATATCACCGACCTAATCACAACTATATCTCATCGTAACACAAGCCGCATCATCGACAGTCCCTCCTTCATTAACAATAGATCTGACGGGCGTGGCGTCACTCCCACAGTCCCTCAGTCCTTCTCATCTCAGATTATATCGGCTCTAAATCCCTGACGAACGCTCGGCCACTTCGACCGCCTTGCTGATGCTCGTTTTGCAATTTGTCTGTTGATACACACGGGGATAGTTTTGATAGATACATTTTTGTTATGACAATACAATTATTCTTTTATTTTTTTGAGCTATTTTAGGTATTACCTTTATTTGACTAAAAAGAAAAAACAGTTGTTTATTGACTCACTGGGTTTCTTTTACACTTTTACTTAAAATAAACATGCTTAATTTGAACATTATTTTGACAACCTTCTTCGAGATAATCGAAATTGCTGTACAGGTCAAAACCAAGCGAGTGGCGGCCTGCAATGTTACTATGAAAATCCATATCTGTCGTGTTTAGCGACTAAATAAATTACTATGAAAACTCATATCTGTCGTGATAATTAAAAATGGAACTAACTTTTTACTTCGACCCATGGCCACCAAGGAGGTAACTTATCAAAGATTTTATTTCAATTTCGAACTGGCCTAGCAAATAGAGCTGTTTAAAGTAAATAAAAAACAAATGAACATATTGGCGCGTGATGAATTTTCTTTGTTCGTCACTGATTCTGGAATTTACAATGAAATTACTTAGTTTGAATTTCCGCGCATTGTTTGAGAAAAGTACTATACAAGCCTTGGCCGCAACCAGGCACTGATGGACTCACGTATGAAATGAATCATCATCATCTCCATCATTCTCCTGCCCTTATCTAAATTTATTTACGGTCAGTACTTTTTTTACAACTTGTCTTACATGAGTATGTAAGACAAGTTGTAAAAAAAGTACTGACCAAAGGAGGTGACTACCGAGATGACGATTGATAGAGAAGTGAGTACTTCTCTATCAATCGTCATCTCGGTAGTCACCTCCTTTCTAGCCATATTATCTTTCACATAGCTCATCCATCATATAAAAAGGATTAACAAAATAAAAAAAAAGTAGTGGCACTCCGGGAGTGCCGACAGAAGTGAAAACTTGAAAAAAAATCGGCACCGCGGTAATCAACGCGTTGAAGTCTTTTACTCCACGCACCGCGTTAATCAACGCGTTGAAGTCTTTTACTCCACGGTGTCGGTAACAGGTCGCGAAATCAATGGTTTAGTCCCATTTCAAAAATGCCCAATGCGCGTAAAGAAGTTTTCACTTCAAAAAAGTTTTGTTTTAAATGCTCAGCTGTCTTTCGCTTTCTGCAACAATGCGTGCAATATTGAAGAATGCTGCTATAAATTTATTTTTCTCAAACATGCATGGAAATATTGTCATTATTTTCGAACAAAGAACACGCGAAGTATCGAATTTACGGTCAAAGAAAATCAAATCCATTGCAGGCGCGTTTTTTGAATTTGGAACATTACAACGCTCCAGCAATGTTGAATGAAATGGCGTGCTGGGGTTATTAAATACTCTTTGATTGGATCTCTTTTATCATTCTTGGCATACCAAAGTTCTCTTTGCTTAGTACAAATTGCGTTCATGTGGCTGTATAGCCTTAGATGCGTTTGCCTTTCGGCACAGATGATAAATAGAAAATTGGCGGCAATGCTGAAAATTCGTCTTGATTTGTTATTTACTTATTTATTAGATAATTAAAATGAGTTCAAACGGTTCAGAGAATGAAAAGGAGATTGATTGTGCTCCACCAGATTTAAGATCAGAAGCCAAATTAGCAATGGAAAACCTGCTTCCCGCGAAGTGTAAAGAAAAATACATGAAAGTATATGAAAATTTTATGATTTGGAAAAACGAGAATAAAGTATAAAATACAAACTGTGTATTTTTGGCGTATTTTAATGAGATTACTAAAACTAAAAAACATTATTGGTAATTTATTCCATACTGAAATGTACTGTTCGTGTTAAAAACGGCATTAACTTGAAAAATTATGGAAATTTAACTACTTTTATTTCCCTGCATTCTTTTGAGAAAAGCACTATATATGCCTCGGCGGAAATGGCAATTGCAGGTCGAGTATGAGTTTGAAGGTCGAGCCGTAGGCGAGGACTTCACTAATACGAGATATTTCCCGGCCTTTGCAATAATGTACTTTTCTATAACTTACTTTGTACGACAAAATAAGAGTCCCTAATAATCCAAATCCAATCCACAATCAGCCTATAATGTTCCCACCGCTGGGACACAAGCCTCTTCTTTGTGAGAGGGAGTGAGCCATAATCCACCACGCGGGCCCAGTGCGGGTTGGTGGATGTCACATGTCTTCGAATGTTTTGTTCTAGGACATACCGGTTTTCTCACGATGTTTTCCTTCACCGTTTTGAGAGCAGCCTGCAACTCGTAAGTCGAGGTTTCTACTGCTCTAAAATATAAATTGTTTGTTCAGTGTAAACCATTTATATTTTAAAGTATGGTCAAAGAGCAAAGTGCTTCTCAAACTCATATTTTAATAAATTATAATAAGTTGCTAGCAATTCTTACCACCTGTATGTACTATACGGTCAGTTACAATAAAGTCGAGTTGTGTACCAGCCTTTAATAATTAGGCCGGACGGCGCCCTTACACACCCAATTAATGTACACATTTTGTAGTTACACTAATTGGCGAGTTTCTCTTTTGAAAGCTTCGTATCGTATGAAGAGTCATAATATCCGGATGAATAGTAGATGTAGATATTATGTAGGTAAGGTAACTAGTGATTGTATTTTTAATTTGAAAGGGTGGCCCTTGGCACTTGCACCTGATGAAATTAATTGGCATTCGATTTTTGTACGACCAGCGTCTGCATCCGTATTCTAGAATGATTAGCAGATAGGTGTAAAATCTGTTCTAGTTTTTTTTTTCCAATAAATAAATATCGGGATAAAAAGTATTTATTTATTATTTATTTATATATTATAATTTATTGTACACCACAAAAAAAACGTTTTAAAAAAAAATTACAATGGGCGGCCTTATCGCTTTCCGCGATCTTCTCCAGGCAACCTTGGAATGGACAGTGATTTGCCTGGACATAAAATGGGGCTGTCGTTGGTGCAAATAATAAATTAACAATATACTAGAATAGATACACAGATATATACATATCCTAAATAATAAATACATACATATACTTACTAAATACATAAACAACAAAAATAAATGAAGACTATAGAATACTTATAGTTACGAGAACAAGATCACAACGACAAGTAATGTTCATTTACGAGTCTCTTAAATACAGGTAACGAAGTATCCTATGTCCTAACCCAGGTCATAGTCTACCCATGTGATAAATATCATGCAAATTCGTTCAGCCGTTTTAGCATGAAAGCGTAACAAATAAACAAACAAGTTAGGATTTTATTTCCAGCAAATACTCCGTACCTATCTGCTTTTAACTTTACTAGATGTGGAGTAAAGTACTGTATCAAATTATGCAAATCTTCCCACAACTGACCGCACTATAACTCTAAACGAGCAAAATAATCCTCAACAAAAGCTAGTCACCTTTGATCATATATTCACAAGCTTTGTTAGTTAACAAGTAAATCAAGATACCAGAATTATCTTTCCTAATTCATGCGGCGTCACGTTGTCTCTCCAACCCGATACGATTTCCCAGTGGACCGACTCAGCAAGATGAAGATATCTAATTACAAATTCGATGTATCCAATAAATATTCCAATCGCATCAAATTTACATAACCTCTTACATTTACAATATCCAATAACCAACAAATAGGTACATACAACTTACTTGCTCCTTCAAAATAAATTGACAATTTATTTTTATCAGAACGAAAACAGTTGTTGTGTATTAAACAAAGCAGAAAGAAAATCAAACAGTCCTATCTACTATGCAGACGACATCAAAGAATGCAAAAAGACTCAATTACAATTTCCAATTGATAGTTCCAGAAAACCCTTATTAGGTGCACCACGAAATAAGGCAATTTCGCGGACAAAAGGCTGTCCCTCATTGTATGGTCGCTGTCGGCGATTCAAAAGTTTCCAGTTGACGGCGACGGGGCACCCTAGCTGTCCGAATTTATTGAATTTCGACCAAAGGAGGATGACCACACGTTATTGTTCCCTCGGAACATTGATTAGGGTGAACATTGTAGCAGGTATATCGAATATGTATGATTTATAATGATGTCGGGGTGTACGGTGCTCATATTTAATACCTAATTGAAAGTTTGATGGACAGTAGGTAAAGGAGAATTGTTTATGTAAATGATTAGGGGGAAATAAATGCCCATAAGGACATTTCGGTTGATCAGAAATATATAATAAATAAGCAAGCCATATTTTTAGTTTAGTTAAGACGCCACTAAATGCCAGTGGCCTTGAGTGGTTAGCTTGCGTGTTCTGTGCTGAGCTCACGCAACGCGTTGTACGTACAGCTAGTAATAGGACTTGCCCATCAAGGAGCGCTGTGCCAAATTAGACCCATTATTCATTTATTATTCATATAATAAAAGGTATTTTAATAAAACATGTGTATTAAAAGATAAATAATTAAATTGTCTTTAAAATGGTCAGGGTTTCAGAAAAAATCGCTTGATAGTTTTTACGTGATTCTGTTTTTTAAACGCATTAGACATAAACTTACAAATTAATTACACTTTGTAATAAAAACATAATCTAAAATATTCACAGATTAAGTTATTAAAAAAAGGCTCTAATTTTTTTTTCAAATCATTAAAACTACTCGTTTAGACGAGATCTTTAGTATAAAACCATTAAAAGTCGGTTATTGTCGCCTAAGTTAATATTCTATTGTTTTTTATAATGCGTATACCTAAATAAATATTTAATTAAGTTAGTCTACAAATCTTATATATTAATTATGTTATTATCTGTGCATAATGTAGTGCATGCTGTGCTTTTCTATAATTCAATGTACAAATTATAAAGTAACTAGCTGCGCCCCGCGGTTTCACCCGCAGAAGTCTCGATCCCGTGGGAATATCGGGATAAAAAATATCCTATGTGTTAATCCAGGTTATAAACTATCTGTGTGCCAAATTTCATCCAAATTAGTCCAGCCGTTTCAGCGTGAAGAAGAGACAAACATACGCACACACTCACAAACTTTCGCCATTATAATATTAGTGTGAAAGTGTACTCATTGTTGAAGAGCCTAATAATGGATAAATAAATATTTTTATTTTTATCTATATATAAAAGGTGAACCTAAAAAAAAGCAAGCCAATAAAATAATAATGTCCATTCAAACTGTGTTTTCATAAAATAGGATGTAAATTAACATTCAAACACTTCCTATGTTCAGAAAAAGAATGTTTGTTATAAAAAAGTGTCATATTTTTCTAAGTATGACTTTATTATATTTTTGCTTATTTCCCAGTCTCGCCATATAAAGTAAAACATGTTCCACGAAGAGCAACAAGAACAGACACAAAGCAAAGCGTTCCGTCCACGAAACATGACAGTATCTTAAAAGCGCTCTGTAAGCTTTATGTTATGCTTTGAAATCAAATAATGTTACAACTGAACAGTTTTGTTTTCACACTGAACAGAAAATAACTAAAGTTGTAACTTTTATAAGAAATAAAAGGAGGTATAGAAAATGTAGACACTAAATATTATTAGATTATTTGGTAACTAAAAGAATGTTTTTAAACAAGTATAATTTATTGAATGCCGTAGAACAAATTCAATTAATTTTTAGCCTTATTTTCATGTTTATTTATTTATTTAACCATTTATGCACACACATATATAAACAGACAAGACAAAAAGAACAGAAAAATACTTACAAAGGTAATGCTTATTTCTAAAGAAATCTCTTCCAGCATACCTGCGATAGGACAGAGGATAAAAAAAGATGTAGACACCGTGTGTAAGAGTAAAAAGAAAGTAAAATACATAAAATTAAAACAATTCACTTAATAAAATAAAACAAATAATATGAGAATTATCACTAAGATGTTATTAAGTAATTATAATGTACCTAATAAAAAATAATAAAAAAATATATGTATACGTAAAAACACAAAATAAATACCTACGCAACTATGTCGAAGTAAAAATATAGTGAACAGTGGATAGTTAGTGTGATAATGGTCATCATTCAAATTCTACCATAGAAATTCAGAATTTTACATTGAAAAGTAAAAAACTAAAATATTATCCGCATCCTAGAACTATAGATACCCATCCTCGATTAGAAACTAATGAATTTCCTACTCTAGTCAAAACTAGTTTGAGTTTAGCTTTACTTTTAACTACCATAATTATAATCAAACTCATTTTTATAGTACTAAATTAAAATCTTTTAACTGAGACACCCTCTATATCACAATATACCTACGTTTCCTCTAACAAAATTATAACTACAACAGTAAACAATAAACCCGGTGTCCTCACACGACGGTCGCCGTCGCCTCGCAACGCTCGACAATTTGTCCAAAACCAAGGGAGCTTTTCAATAATAATTCCTCTATAAATTCTACTGGTGACCGCATCTCGTACTATAGCCACAGTAGAAGTATGAAACAGTAGCTTCACTAGGCTAGTGATAATTAAAAGTAAAACGATGATCTATCTGTGCTTTGGGGGGGGGGTCAATCATTGCAGTACTTAAAATTATTAGATGACCTTTCTAGGATCAATTTCGGTAAATCCGTTTTCAATCAGTTCGAGATTGACGCCACAGATCAAAATAGCTGTGTATTTCCGCAAAGCTAGTAGAAATCAATCAATTTGGTCAATCAATTTCCCATTGTTTGTCTTATTTGTTTTATAAATATATTTGTGTATTTATGTGTATTTATTTGTTCTTATATTTATATATATAGTTATATTATATATTTTGTTTTGATAGGTATATATATATCCTTATATTTAAATAAATAGTTATTCCATAATTTTCAATATTGCACCTACCACTGTTTGTCTCTGCATCACCCAAAGGTTGACTGGTAGAAAATGCCTATGGCATTAAGTCCGCCTCTGTACATGTACGTGCTTAAAGTATTAAATAAATAAATAATAAATATGCAGTACCATAATTACAGGATGAACTGATAAAGGTTAACTGTCTACTCGTAAGAGTTAACTTTCCACCAAAATGAATGCTACAACCACACAATTAAATTGCAAAACCCTCTTGTAGGTCGTGAAGAGCCTCGTGTCTCTATAAATCCGTCAGATCGGGTATTCCGGGTGTTTGTTCGTAGTTGTCCTACTGCTTATTTTACACTGTGCTAAAGTGGACGTAGGCTAGTGGACGTAAGCTATTAATTATTATATTGCCTTTTTGGCTACATTCGTTGAATAGTTTCTTTATTGAGTCCTTTGTTATTTAGTTGGTATTCTATGCTGTTCTGATTCTGTAATAAACAGCGAGTTTTAGTGAGGGATGCGGTTTCATAGACAACGCTGTGTTGTTAAATACACTGTAGTATAAAATATTTCTACTATTTTATGAAATTGTAATTGGGTATTTCGATCAACATTGTTTTGTCTTTCATTTTATTGAGCTCAACCCATTCAATTAGCCTAATTCAGACAATAGGAGCGAAAAAAATCACCCGTACTTTCAATAGTCATGAAACCATAAAAAGAGATTTAAAATAAAACTTAGGTAGGTACTTTAAATGAAACCCAATCGTCTCAGTGTCCATATAAGACAACCACTAATGATTGTGTTAAATTAAGTGAGCTGTTCCATTTTTAAGATGAGCTATCTTAAAAACTGTACAAAAAAGTGTGTGAAGTGAAAATTTTAACAACATAGCCTTGGTGGAAGAAAAATACCTGTATAGAACATTGGTCCGTAAATATATCTAAATAAAAAGTACAATCGCGTTTACAAAAAAAAAAACTTCCAAACCTATAAAGTAAAAATACTTGCATAGAAAATTGATCCATAACGAGATATAAATAAAGAGCACAATCGCGTTTACAAAAATGAGGTGTCGGTAACGGTGTCGCGAGTTCAATTGTTTTTTCCTATCTCAAAAATGCCCAACGCGCCTAAAGAAGTTTTGAACCTCCTTCTTTTTGAAGTCAGTGACGTTGCTGGTACTAGTTTACCTACAGAAAAAGGTCCAACTGAAATCCAAAATAAAATCGTAAACAGATTACCGTGTATTACCATAGTTGAGCAATATTATAAGTTCATCCACCTCCAGGCTAGTCTGGTGCAATTCGTTACTGTAATGTGAGCAATCTGTCGTTCGCCGAGCAATATAACTCAGACCGCGTTATAAGCGCCCTATGAGCTATAATGGCGATTTTGTTAGCTTTTTTATTGTTATTGTGATAGTAATAGTATTTTTAGCAGTCGACAAGGAAGATACGGATTGACGCGATCAATTTGTTGGATTTATGAGGCAATATTTTTTATGTGATGAGCTGGGCTGTAAATTAGATGCGGAAAAAACAACAACAGGAAACATGTGTAAATTATGTTTTTTCATAATATTTTTCATAAGATAAGAAAATACCTTAGTGGGTACTTATTAATAAATACCATTTGTGACAGCGTATATACTTTTATTGGCAACACCGGCTAATGCATAAATAACATCACAAGAGTTTTTTGTTTAAACTAGGTAATAAAAATCTATTAAAAGTTCTCTCCGCGTTTTGCGCTTATCAGGAAGCATCGTAATGAAAATTAGAAAAGTATTTACCGAATTATTTTATGGCATAACCCCCGCTTATAGTCAACCCCTGCATAATTTCAACCCCAAAAAAATATTTAACCTTGACTCACATGCTACCCAAACTTTTAAATAAAGCCCCTTGCATTTGTAAATATTCTTCATTAAAATCTATGAGTCATAACATAATTTCACACCTGTTTTCCTCAAAGGTTTAGGCAGAGGTGAACGTTTAGTACACTCACATTTCACCAGTTATGTTTAAGTTTCATGTAATAGGAGGCGAGCCTATCTCCGAGCTGCTACTGAAAAATTCCTGATAGAAAAATCAAGCAGTTAAATCTATGAGTACCTCATCATCTGCCTTGCCTTTTCCCAACTATGTTGGGGTCGGCTTCCAGTCTAACCGGATGCAGCTGAATACCAGTATTTTACATGGAGCGACTGCCTATCTGACCTCCACAACCTAGTTGCTAGATAACACGATACTCCTTGGTAAGACTTTTTGGGCTTCTAACTATCCGTAACGACTGTCAAAGATCTACAAATGACAGCCGGGACCAACGGCTTAACGTGCTTTCCGAGGCACGGAGGAGTCTTGGTATGTAAAGATGGTCACCCATCCACAGACCAACCGTGGTAAGCGTAGCTTAACCTGATCGATCGACCCGTGCAGCTGTTGTTACTTAGCCACAAGCCCCTCTGTGATCTCTAAATCTATGAGTACCTATTAAAAGTAAAAACTATTAATAATGCCTTGTTGGTACAGTGGTCGAAAGCGCTATTCTTGAGCATGCGGTCCTGGGTTCGATTCCAAGGTCGGGCAAAGTATTATTGGGATTTCCATCAGGAATTTCTCAGTAGCAGCCCGGAGTCTGGATTTGTGCCCGGTTAATGACAATAGGCTCGCCCCCTATTATATGGGACTTAAACATAACTGGCGACATGTGGGTGTATAAAAGGTACACTTCTACCCAGTCCTTCGGGGATTACAGGCGTGATGTTATGTTATATTCAAAACAGATTAACAAATCTATACTACAATCAAACAATAAGATAAACCCTTTAATGCTCCACAAACTACGCCAATTTTGATACGGAACAGTAATAAAACAGCCATAACAATTTAGGTAATCTACACACAGAAATATCATACAGTCATATACATACAGTATCTATCAAAAAAGAGGAGGAGCTCGTGGCTAAGTAATAACAGCCCCATGGGTCGATTCATCAGGTTAAGTTACGCCAGGGTTAATCTGAGGATGGGTGCCTATCTTTACATACCGAGACTCCTCCGTGCCTCGGAAAGCACGTTAAGCCGTCGCGTTGGTCCTAGCTGTCATTCGTGGATTTTTGACAGTCGCTACGTGTCGTCAGAAGCCCGAAAGTCTGACAACCAGTCTTACCAAGGGGTATCGTATTACCCAGTTTCTGGGTTGTGAAGGTTAGATAGGCAATCGCTCCATGTAAAATACTGGTATTCAACTGTATCCGGTTAGACTGGAAGCCGACCCCAATATATCTAATACCTTTAAACGAGCGATTCTTGTATATATATAATCTGAATCTCGGAAACGGCTCTAACGATTTTCATGTAATTTAGTATGCAGGGGGTTTCGGGGGCGATAAATCGATCTAGCTAGGTTTAATTTTTAGAAAACGTCGTTCAAAAAAAAAACAGTTACGCTCCGGGAGTGCCGACAGAAGTGAAAACTTAAAAAAACGCGGTAATCATCGCGTTGATGTCTTTTAGTCCATGCACCGTGGTAATCAACGCGTTGATGTCTTTTTAATGGTCCTTTTGACCATTAACAAGTAATTTATCATTTTATATTTTAAAATGTGTGAAATAAAAATTCAAATTGTAACCAATGATCCTGATATACAGGGTTAATGGTTACACGTCGGCAATTCATTAAAGGGATGTAGGAGAGGTCATTTACAACCAAATGAGGCCTTTTGACTTCGATGCAAATGTCAACCATTTTCGAGTAATTCGACATTTTATATTTTTAATTCATACATTTTAAAATATAAAATGTCAAATTACTCGAAAATGGTTGACATTGGCATAGGAGTCATCAGGGGTAATTTGGTTACAAATTACCTCTCCTACATCCCCATAACGGATTGCCGACCAATAACCTTGTATACCACATACAATATTCCCATATCGTAAGTTCAAAACTGCTTAATTCGCGCCTCGTCCGCTCAATATATCTACGAGGCAAACTAAGGGAAAATTGTAAAATTGAGATCGTTACTCATAACGTACTGCACACGAGGACCTTATTAAAGTTTAAAGGTCTGCCCCATTATTCATGAGTAGGATACGGTATACTGTAGGATACAGTATACGGTAGGATGCGGTCTCAGTTGATTCCCCACACGTAATAGTCGCTATAAATTTCGTGAACTTTATTGGCTATTAAAATAAGTAATGAAACTGTTCGTGTTTCGTGGTTTTCGAGAAGGTACCAACAATTAAATAGTAATGATAATAAGAATGCTCACGATTCTCTTTATTTCGTGCCTTTTTAATTTAATTGTTGTGTAGAAAATTCTGTTTTCGTTTTAGGTTCTGTAAAATTGATATTAGCATTTGTAAATTGCTGAATTAACTGATTATTTTTTTTCATGTTATGTTCGCCATTAAATGTCAGATTAAAAATGTAATCTGTCCATCTTTATAGCTCTAATAGGCAGTTAAAATAAATGATTACAGCATTCTGAATTTGTACCTATTTAGGATGACGCGGACAGAATGCAACATGCTTTTCTACATCTTCCAAGGTGGCAGGGACATCGACGCGAAAAGTGTTACTAAGGATTCAGTACATGATTATGAACCCCCCTGCGTTGAAATTTTTCGTCGGTCATTAAAACAATCAGTTTTCGCGTCGATGTCCCTGCCACCCTGTATATTTTCTACGAACAAAGACCACGCAACGTCAGGACTACCACATTTCTATTCAATAAAATATAGTACATAACTGCCGCGGTCTATAATTACTACTTTGCTGGTCGCGCTGATGATGGCCGACAGCGCAGCGTAGCGCAGCTCTAGGCCGACACAGCGCGGTCAGCGTGCAGCACTTGATGGACGAGCTGAGATAAAGGCCGAGGCCGTAGGTCGAGGCCTTTACAGCGAGGACAGCAAGGGCTGCAATGATGGCCAAGCTGGAAGGCCTAGAGCGTAGCTAAGCTAGCTCGAGGCAATCATAGCATGACCAGCGAAGCAGTCATAGTGGGCCAAGGCTTGTATAGTGCTTTATTCAAAAATGCAAGTACCTAATCTAAATAAAACCAGCAAGTGATTTAAATAAAATATATATTAATTAACTAGAAATTTAATTAAAATGACAATTATGAAAAGTACAGTCACTAAAATTCAACACCGACTTTCCCGGTTTGATATTACTAATAGTTTGCGATAATTTTAATGCGGTGTTTGACTGCTGTATTATTTCTTAATTTATTACGCAAAAAAGTCACTAAATAAAAATAAAATTTTCGCTAAACCGCGCTTTTGTTACTTCTTTGTTTTTTTTTTAACAATGGTAGTTGGAACTATACAGCCAAATATGGATTAAAATCTTTTTGTACCTATCTCTATAAATACAAACAGCTGTGTTTTAAATAAAATCTTTTTGCATTTGATTTTTTAAAACGTTGAAACGTCAAAATAGCGGCCGGCACTGTTTTGTCGGCCTGTTAGAGCGACCAGCAAAACTTTAGCCGGCCGCTCCTTGAAACAGAACGGCAAGGTCGACTTTGCTCAAACAAGGTTGTCAAAATAATGACCTCATTACATGCATTTTTGAGTAAAGAATAATACCGTATCATTACCGTTATAATTAGAGCTTTTTTTCCTTAGCATTTTAAAAACACAGACGTATAAACCCTTCTATTTTTACCAGTCAAGATCTCAGGTAAATAATAAAACAGGACATATTGTTAGACTTATTCAGAACTCTTGGATATTTTATTTCCATTAGATGACAAGATCAGACGACAGACAGACGCTCTGAAATAACGGGCTCATTAAATATGAAGAAATCTTACTCGACAAAAATACTCAAGTACCCTCTTACAAAGATACTACTAATTTGCAATTTTATTTACTGTAAAAGTGTACTTTTGTGTAATACCTCCCCAGTCTTCGGTAGAGACTATTTTAATTAGTACAATGTGCATACTTATCGTTCGTTCAAGCTCAAAATAAGTGCCTTACAGTTACAAGTACGAACCACTTACACAGTTAAGAGTTCTTTGTTTACATTTTGTTCAACTGTAATTTTGTGCTCGTGAAAAATGTAAAGAACTGCTCTCAGTATGTTGTTTGTGAAAGAACTAATTAACGACTAGAAAAAGAAACTGTCTGCGATAAAAATAAATACTTTTGATGCTGATGTTAACGTAAACAGCAGCTCAGCATGAAATAAAATAAATATGTGTTTTGTTTACACAAAGTACTTTTCTACTTCGTTCGTACATTTGTAAATATGTATTAGACTCCTGGGCGAGCGAGCTCTGCTCGGTTAAAAATGGAGAAAACGAATTTTCCCAGATATGAGACCTAGCTAGATCGATTTTTCACCCCGTAAATCATATTGCAACTTTCATCGAAATCGTTAGAGCCGTTTTCGATTACAAATATATATAATTAGTACCTGGGCGACCGAGCTCTGCTCTGGTGAAAATAGAGAATGCTCATATTATGGTATAGGATAGTACATACTAATAACATGCTACCATCATAGTAAGTACTTATTAATTCCATGCTGCAATGTTATTAATCTAAGGTAGCCTACTTGTTCTGAACTTTGGGTGACCGAGCTCTGCTCGGGTAAAAATACGGAGAAAATGAATTTTCCCAGATGAATTAATCTAGTTAGATCGATTCGCTCCCGTAAACCTCTATATTGCAACTTTCATCGAAATCGTTAGTGCCGTTTTCGAGAACGTGATTACAAATTATATACATACAAATATTGCTCGTTTAATAGTACAGGATATATAAAAATATTGCTCGTTTAATAGTACAGGATATATAAAAATATTGCTCGTTTAATAGGACAGGATTTTAAGTTTTTTACTTCCCACCGCATTATACAGAAAAAATCATGTATAAAAGTGACCAAAACTTATAGTACCAATCATTTTCCAGCCTGGTCACTGATCTTGTTCACCGTTTTATCACTTTATTAGACCATTGACCCAATCTCTAATTATTTTCAGTAATCGGTATACTTTATTTTTAACCGACTTCTAAGAAAAAGGAGGGTATCAATTCTACATGTATGTATGTAATATTATTAGAACTGCAATATATTCACATATAATAATCTATTAGGGCTTCCAAACAAATGTACAAAATTTTATAGGTGTATATAAATGTTTGTATGTATGTATGTTTGTCCACAAATTTCTCAGAAACTTTTAATTGGATCATGACCACTTTTTTATTGGCTTGCATTTACTTCAAATTAAGGAACAGTGCAAGTTTCATCAAAATCGGTTCAGAAGTTTTCAAGATATGGACTAATATGTGTAAATGTGATGGCCTGTCTTATTGATACGAGCTATGTGTGTGGTGTCAAATAGAAAACTTTAGTCAATCACAACTAAAAAATAAAAAACTTTTTAGGAAATAAAAACACTAAAAAGTATTACTTTAATTTCGGAAGTCGGTGGCAAAAAACCAAAATACAAAACCGAAGACACCGACTTCCGAAATTAATGTTATTTTTCACTTTTTGTGTTTTTTTTTTTTTGGAAGTCTGCTGTTTTTTTTGTAAAAAAGTTTTTTAACTCTCTAGGTACTTCTTCTTCTACAAGATGGCCATAGACACTCACTTAAGCATGGTTATAAGAAACACCAATATCCCGATCAAAATCCTCTCAACACCCAACCGTAATCAAATGCGTCGTAATTAAATCAAACACGAATTCAGAAACTGCGCACAATCCTTTGATTTCACGGCATCCAACTTACGAGATCCGGATTTCCATTAAATTAAACACCGTCTTCGCAAAACTATTTATAAAGATTCCGGATTCCGTGGTGAGGGGAGTTCTATTCAGGATGTGAAATTTGACGTGTGAGACCTTTACCGGTTCAAATAAAGCGTTCAAGAGGCTCTATTGTGTAGGGCTGAAAGGTGGAACATATCTATCTCATAACCATCGCGACGCCTTATTATTCCTTGTGATTTCTTCATTTTGGTGGAAAAAGGGGAGTTGTATAGAGATGTTGATACCAGTAACAACAAAGAGTATTTGGTGTGAGATGTGGGTTTTGCGGGTTTTGAGGTAAGACTTTAATTAATGTACGTATTATAACTACAGAATTTATTGTATACAAACTATTCACCAACAGATATACTTTTTGCGGTCTAATTTTAATAGTACATTACTGTCGCGGCCAGCAATTATGGACGTTGAGTCCATCAATGCCTGGTTGCGGCCAAGGCTTGTATAGTACTACTTTTCTCAAACATTGTGCGGAAATTCATACATTAATTATAAATTCCAGAATTAGTGACAAGTAAAGAAAATTTTTCTTGCACCAATATTTTCATTTGTTTCTTATTTACTTTAAACAGCTCTATTTGCTAAGCCAGTTCGAAATAGAGATACAATCTTTTATAAGTTACCTCCTTGGTTGCCATGGGTCGAAGTAAAAAGTTAGTTCCATTTTTAAATAACACGACAGATATGAGTTTTCATAGTAATGTATTTGGCCGCTAAACACGACAGTTATGGATTTTCATAGTAATATTGCCGGCCGTTTATTCGCTTGTTTTTGACCAGTACAGCAATTTTGATTTATCTCGAAGAAGGTTGTCAAAATAATGTATGAATTTTCAAGCATGTTTGAGAAAATATTTATCAAGATCATATAAATTATTCATCAAAAGTTTTCATGTTGCATGATTTGTGTCCTAAAAATATAGAAGCTCATTTAGTTAAAAAAAAAACAATCTACTTCCAAAAAAAACACTACAAAGTGAAAAATAACTTTAATTTCGGAAGTCGTCTTGGGTTTTGAATTTTGAGTTTTTGCCACCAACTTCCGAAATTAAAATCATTTTTCACTTTGTAGTGTTTTATTTTTTGTAAAAAGTTATTATTTTTCTCTTTTTAGCTGTGGTACGTACCCCAAACAAATTCGAATACTACTCGCTATGTAAATAACAGTGACCGGAACTTATCATATCATCCACGTACTAGCAAAATACGTACTATTAAAGCTAACTAAAAAATTAGAAGTATGACCAACCAAACAGAAAATAATCATCAAAATTAATTCATAATTGGCGCAGTAATCGTGTAACAAACATCAAAAAAAAAAAAGAAATTGTATCTGAGAATAAAACAAAGAGTGGTATTAACAACTCCAGCGATATTTTCATCTAAGATATAAAAACGTACTCCATTGCGTGTGAATAAGAATACACGTAAAGGGCTCTATACGACCCACGTGTATTACACGACCGATATCAAATGGCCCTTGCAAATTCGTTTCAAGAGCCCTTTTTCTCCCATTCTTTCAAAAGTACGAGCGGAAGGGAAGTTCAAGCTACACCGGTCGTTTTTGAAGATGATCGCAAAGCGTGTAAGTTCGCATTTATAAAGATTCCGAACGCATTCCGCAAATGAACACAATTTAAAGACGAATGCGTTTTTGGATTCTCAATTTGAATGAACGTTCGACGCTCGATTCGACCGTAATGATGTCATATTTTCTCGACCGAATGTTTGGGGAAGACACAAAATGATGACAGCTAAATAAATCGTTTATGCAGATGAAAGAATATGTAGTTGCTGGATTCAGGTATTTTTATTTGATAGCTTTTTTTTATCTACGAATCACTTAAAAGCGTGACGTGTGTTTGGTCGTAGCCAGAAATCGTAGACATTGGTGCCGATTTTCTTGTGCACCGAACTAAACTCTCACTAAAATTCCTTATTTTTGGCTATGAGAATCTTAAAGCTTTTCTGCCGGGGGCGCGCAGGGGGGGCAACGTGTTTTTTAAGGAATTTTTCACTTTTTGTATGGAAAATATGAAAAATTATTACCTACATGTTCAGTTTTAGTGGTTTATGTGTTTTATAAAGGGGGTCGAAATTTTCATTATTTTTGCGATAGGACACCCTATTTTCGAGATATAAACAAAAGAAAAAAAAGATACAGTACCTACTGTTTTTGCACCGGAAGTCGAGGTATTGGTGTGAATTTAAAGTTCATGACAGCCAATTTTATTCCACACGTTTTTAATCGCGATTAGAAATAGTCAAATTTAGTTAGACAATCAAAATTTTAGGTGAAAAACATCAAATTCAGAATGGCAAAATTGCCATTTTCACTAAATTATCTCAGTACCATCTTAGTGCTGTCAAACTAAAATATAGTTAAGTTGTGTCACTTTAGTCTACTTCAGAATGGGAAATCGTCGTTTGATAGGAATAAACAAAATGTTGGTGATTATTAATCTAGTTTAGAGGCATTTGTGACAAGAGAATCGGCACCATTGTTTCGTTTGTTTTCTATCTGCTGTGATCTGATGGAACCACTACAGACCGTTCACTATAACTTGTCCCTTGCATGTTGGCATCATTGCTTAGCAAGCTTAATTTCAATTCTAATAGAATTCAAAATGGCAACTGACAGAACAGTGCCACCAATCGCGTCACGGGACAAGTACCTACAATAATGAACGCACTGAACTTGTTTCACTATATGTTGACATAACTTTACTCAACATTCACCATAGATAGATAAACAGAATACTTTTTATTATGCTCACCATAAAAATGACAGATATAAATGTAGAAATTTTACATAGCGTGACATAATGGACGGTCTTATCGCTAAAACCGATCTTTCAAAGACAACCTTTGGATGAACCTTTACATATAACAATGAGAATTTGAATTGACGGAATAATTGTATATCTAAAATCTACTCAACAACTTACACACACGTAAAATACATGATAATGCTCTAACACCACCACTTCTTCCTACTTCCAATGCAAATTAATTCTACCAATAACAAATACCACTTGAAGTGCTCATCAAATTGTAATATTTTGCTCTGCAAATAACCTAAGGGAATTGCAAAGCCGTAGAAAGCCATACTTGTGCGGCATTAGCATGAAGTATATGACATACACTCGACGAATTAATCCTTATTAGGCATGCATCAAAGACTCCAAACGATATGGGGTGCGCCAGTGATTTAAACAATGGGAATTATGTGAGAACGCTACGTTTGAGAGCTCCTTGACCTAATATTGAATTACCGAGCTGTATCGTAAGGGAAATTGGACATTGGGAAGACGGGTTAAGGTATAAAAATGATTTTGAAGTGATACAATTCAATTGAGGGATTTTGAGTGGCTTTTAGTACCATATCAATGTAGTAGTGAGTTTTTAATTATTAATAATTATAAAACAATGGTTTTCTACTCTGTTTATTTCGCTATTTACAGACAAATAAATTAAATTAAAAACCGTCAATAATTTAATATTTACTACACGATTTAATACACATGTAGGTAAACGTTAACAGCGAACTACAAAATTGTATTTTATCATTTTTATAATATTCACGATTTCGATCTAAAAACCTGGTACATAAACAATAAATATTACTTATCTACATTTAATATTAACATAGGAGCTAAATATTTTTAATGGTTTTTGACATTTATAAGCTCCTGTAATGTTCTAACGGTACAGTACTTTCCCTTTGATCAAGATGGAAGGCAAACGTGTTCTGGCGACATGTCTCATGTTACTTGTCCCTTTTATATCGGCAGATAGTACTAGTAATAGTGAAAGTAGAAGTTGTAAGTGTTTGTCATTTATATTTATGAAATTTTCCGCATCTATTAATCTGCTTTACCCGATTCCGGCGCTTGGTAATCCTAATTGCTATTTTTCGATTCGTTTTTTTTTAACCGTTTTGGGTGAGAGAGAATACGGAAGAATATTAAAAAAAGAAAACACAGACTTAATAATTTTTCAATACATATTACCTGGCAAATGTATTCTGTGGTTCTCTAAGAATTTAATTTTTCTCTTTTTTTTCGTCGAAAAATATTCCAAAGAGACCTCGATAAAAAAATGGATTAATTTTCTCTTTAAGTTAGCATACAAATTAATTTTAAATTACATTTTCATTTTGTATGCTGCTTTTGGGTGTCTTAGATTTTACAAGCTTTTCATTAGTTAATGAAAAGCTTGTAAAATGCTTTGTCCAATATGTTTCCGGTAACTCTCTTTGTCATCCATTTTTCAAGCACTTGAGCTGAAACTTGTGTACTAGTTCGCTGTTTTTGCGACATGGCTACCCGGAGTCCATGCACAAGCGATTTGGCCCGCCCATGGCGACGATTGCGTTTTGGCAGCACCTTAAAGTTGTTTTTCTGCCTAGTTCGTCTAGTGGTCGGGTGCTGAGCATGAGGTTCTGGGTTTGATTCCCGGGTCGGGTAAAGTTTTATTGGGTTTTTCTATCTGTAATTTCTCATTATCAGCCCGGAGTCTGGATTTGTGCCCGGTTGATGGCAATAGGCTCGCTCCCCATTACATGGGACCTAAAAATAACTGGCGAAATGTGGGTGTACCTGCTGCAGATACACCTCTGCCCAACCCTTCGCGGAAATAAGGCGTGATGTTATGTTATGTTAAAGTTGTTTTTTTTTTATCTCTAGCGGCGTTTGCGATGACCTCCGATATGTCGTCTAAGGCATATGGATCTTATATGCCTTATAACCCTATGCAGAGTGAGTGAATTATATTTGTAATAAGGGGTGCTACAAACTTGTTTGAAATAACTATAAATAACTTGTAAATATATCTTAGGTTTTGCCGACCGACTTTGCCGAATCATACCGACCCGAACAAGCTATAGCACCCCTTCTATCGGTATTTCTCGTTATAAAGAGTGTAAGGGACAGCCCTCCGCAGACTGATGGGGGGAATTCAGTATACTAAGATGACCGGTACATGAAATTATTTCAGGAACGTTATGGGAATCCAGGTGCAGTGGTGGCCCAGTGGTAACGGCCGCGACTTACAAGTTGTAGGTTGTAGGTTCGAACCCAGACAGGCGCTTTACTTTGTGTAAATTATTTCATCACCACTGCTCTCAAAACGGTGAAGGAAAACATCGTGAGGAAACCGGCATGTCCTAGAACCGAAAATTCAAAGACATGTGACATCTACCAACCCGCACTGGGCCCGCGTGGTGGATTACGGCCCACTCCCTCTCACAGAGAGAAGGCCTGTGTCCCAGCAGTGGGAACATTATAGGCTGATGATGATGGGAATCCAATAAACATGATTTGTTTTAGTACCTTACACGTAATGACAGCTGATTTCACACGTCATTCGTTAGAGAATTTCAACATCCATTGCTGTTTATTTTTATTTTAGCCGTTTTATTAGGGTTCCGTACCTCAAAAGGAAAAAACGGAACCCTTATTTATAGGATCACTCGTGTGTCTGTCTGTCTGTCCGTCTGTCACAGCCAATTTACTCCGATTCTAATGAACCGATTAAGTTGAAATTTGGTAAACATTTGTATTTGTATGACCCAAACACGAATGTGTAACGTAAATAATTTAATTTTGAATATAAGGGTCACTTTTGGGGCGCAAACAAGACAATTTAAAAAAAAGTTTTGCTTACAGTACCGTGTGACATATAAAATGAAAGGGCTTGTTGCGAGAATCTTAAATATATTTTTTATATAATTTTAAAATAAATACTTTTAAAGATATTTAATAATTTCAATGAAAATTGACCATTACCCCCCCCCTTATCTCCAAAACTACTAAACCAAAAATTTTGAAAAATTTACATAGTATGGCTCTTTACTCATAGATTACAGGAAAACCTATAAGAAGTCTATGGTCTTAAAATAACATGGTAAATCTCTCAATATTGTGCGTACAAACTTACATTTCGTCGCACGGCATCCAATAGGCCCATCTCTCTAGCTACTATAATATCAAAAAAATATCAAAAGTGTTTGACCGTCTGCTTAACACACAAATAAATAAAACTGTAAATATTCATGACAACCAATTCGGGTTTCGGCGTGGTTTGTCAACAGAAAGTGCAGTGTTGCGTCTTAAGCATACTATCACATACTTACTATACACAGCGTGGGACGCCGATTTATTCTAGATTATTCAAGGCTTCTGATCTGGTTGCTTATGTCGTATTGTGGAGAAAGATGGAGAAGGATAGGTTGCCAACGGAGCTTATAAACATCTTTAAATAGTGGTATGGTAACCAGATCAATAGTGTACGATGGACTGGAACTTTTTCCAAGCCACACAGGTTGGAATGCGGGGTGAGGCAGGATTGGCGAGCTCAGCAGCACCAGAATGGGTTGCTATATAGATAGTATTTGTGTAAATAATATTAGCTATGCAGATGATATGGTGCTTCTGAGCGCGTCAATCTGTGGTCTCAGAAAGTTGGTTGCCAAATGTGAGCAGTATGCCAAAACACATGGTTTGATGTATAACTCCAATAAGTCGGAGATTATGGTCTTTGAGGCTGGGGGTAGACCGGGTTGTGTACCACCTGTATTACTCAATGGGACTCCACTACAAAGAGTATTTACGTTTAAATATCTTGGTCATATATTGACCCCTGACCTCAGTGACGGACTCGATATTGAGCGGGAACGAAGGGCGTTGTTGGTAAGGGCGAACATGCTGGCTCGCAGATTTGCACGCTGCTCATTTAAAAAGTCAAAGTTACTCTGTTTCGAGCTTATTGTACAACATTTTACACTTGCAGCCTGTGGGCTAGATATACTCAAAGGTCGTGCAACGCCTTTCGTGTCCAATACAACAACGCTTTCAGGGTATTGGTGGGGCTGCCCCGTTTTTGTAGCGCATCGGGAATGTTCACAGACACACATATTAATTGCTTTTACGCAACGATGCGAATGAGGTGTGCATCCCTGGTGCGCAGAGTACGGGCCAGCTCCAACAATATCCTAAAAAAGATCGCTAGCAGGCTGGATTGCATGTACATCAATAACTGCAGTGCCATCTCCCATGAGGTGAAATAAATTTAAACTAGATTACGTGGGGCAATCAGAAAGTTTTGTGATAATAGAAAAAAATGTACTACAGGTTACATTTTTTTTATTATATCTTTTCAAAGAATTCCATTGGCGTCTATACAGTTTTATACGTCTAAACCAATTTTCATAACACATTTTCTAGTCCGCATCACATCACACCTCTCCAATCTCCTTTTCAAATGCAGCCAGTGCATCTTCAGGTGATGAAAACTGTTTTCTTTTGAGTTGAATTTTTATTTTGAGGAACAAGAAAAAGTCGCATGGAGCCAAATCGGGACTGTAAGGAGGATGACCCATAAATTTGACTGGTGTGCTGTCCAGAAAGTCCCTTGTTTTGAGCGCCGAGTGAGCCAGCGCGTTGTCGTGATGAAGTGGCCAGTGTTCGGTCGGTTCTTTGATCTTGTTAGGGTACTGACACCAGATAACCCGGCAAAGAAAAAAAACTTGTGCTCAAAATTTTGCCTGCACTTCTAGCTCGCTTCACTTTGGTAGGCGTTGGTTCATTTTGAAACAGCCACACGGTCGACTGACGCTTAATTTCTGGATCATATTGATAAATATCCCGTAATGATATCTTAAACGCGCCGAGACGAGCCTGCTACAAATTTTGCTATCATGTTTCGGCACCATTCTACCCGAACCTCCTTCTGAGCCTGCGTTAGATTTTACGATACCAGCGTGAAACTATCTTCCATAACCGAAGTGCCTGTGTAGAATTTCATGCACACTTCCCGATCCAATCGGCAGTATATGCTGAACATTTTCATATGTAATTCGCCTATTCTCTTGAATTAAAATTTTCACAGCCAGCACGTTTTGTTATGTAACAACCGTCATAGGGCGGCCACTTCTTTCTTTGTCCGCCAAAATTGCTCGACCACCCATAAATTCGTTGAACCAGCGGAAAACAGTCGCTTTAGAAGGTCGTTTTTCTATGAACACCATTCGAAGTCTTTCAAACGATTCTTTTGGTTTTAGTCGACATTTGAAATCGTACAAAATCATCGCGCGAAAATGTTCTCGTTGTGAATCCAGTTTTCAGTAAGACAGAGTATTTAGATTGTACTGAGTGACCTGCTAAAATAAGCTAACATAGTTCATAAGTTTAACACAATGAGTCCTTGTTACTTGAATAAACAAAAATATCTGAATGACCATTTTTTTTTAACGACGTTTTTTAAAAATTATACCTGGCTAGATCGATTTATGGCTCCCGAAACCCCCTGCATACAAAATTTAATAAAAATTCTTGGAGCCGTTTCCGAGATTCAGATTATATATACAAGAATTGCTCGTTTAAAGGTATAAGATTTAGATTATTATTATATTAATACCGCGTATGTGAATTTTTTAACGAAAATCAGATTTTTGTTTTATTTCATTCGACACGTTTCCTGCAATCAAAAAAAAAACGTAAAAAATGTCACATTCGCGGTATTGGATGCCGAGCGACGATTTGCAGTTGGAATGTATGGGAGAACATGTTTTTCAACTACAATGTTAAGTTTGTTCTTGGGATAAATAAATTCATCTCAACTACGGAACCCTTCATTGTGCGTAGTCCGACACGCACTTGGCCGGTTTTTTTACATTAATGGAGTACTGCGTACATAGAATGTAATTTTACATTGAAATAAAGAAATAATAGTAACTGAAAAAACAATAAAAAAATTAAAATTTTCCTGAGAAATTTTTTGGTGGAATATGATTCAAAATAAGGAGCTGAATGCACCCTGTTAGTTTGCGGAGGGCTGTCCCTTACATCCTGTATAATAGCATACGGTACCTACCAATAGTAACAGTTTCAAAAACTAGATTTAGTTTATTACAGCGCAGTCAATCTTGATATCGATCTGTGATCAAAATCAATAAACGCGATCTAGAGCCTCGTGCACACTGGCGCAACGCGACACCGATAATAATTGTTCTACTGTGAAGTTTTCTCAGAAATTGTTTTGTTAGAGTCGCATCGCGCTCTTGCGTCGCGCCTGTCTGCGCGAGGTTTTATGTACCAAAGCAACTCTAATTTCTAAGAACAAAAGTACCAGCTCCTTAATCTAGGAAAGTAAATTTACCAATAGATTAGAAGTCGGTGTTAGAAACAAGAGACATACTTTAATGTAGGCCTTACACGTTACGATATACCTGTGTAGGTGTGCCTGCGCAGGTAGATCGACGTGTCGTACGTTCCAAGAATTGCACATGTCTATTCCAATATCCGCGCCGGTCATCCTGGGCAGGTAGCAGTCACCTGCATAGGGAAACCTCTCCGGTAGACCGTAGCGTGTATGGTCCCTATTAGGGCGAGTAGTACAAATTGCAATACAAGAACCTACACGATCAAAATGTAGGGAGGAGCGGTACTTTTTTTCGTTTTTCCATTTTTACTTCTATAGTAAAAGTGAAATGTACACTCCCTTAAAGTATGACTCTTGTTTAAGACACAATTTTTTTTTTTTTTTTTTGGGTGGGAAATTATCAAATAACTTCGAGGGCGTAACTAAAGGGCGTGTCAGACTCTTACTGACTAAAACCCACCCGTGTTCCTTCCTATGCCATGTTGCCGGGGGCCACGATTTCCCCATCGGTTTTCTTCGAACCCCCGGCAGGCATTGGCCCTAGCGGACCCCGTCAATTCTGCTGACATCTCTTTGAGGCGCGCGTGGAACACAACGCGCCGTCGACCCGGGCTTGGTCCTTATCGGACGGCGAGCTACCCATTGCTCACCGTCCGCAAGCCCGCGCCTACGGTGGCCGGAAATCTTCCTGCGATTCCCGACGCCCAGGGCGTCTCCTGCTGCGGCGGTTAGGGGCGCGAGGGCGCGAAATTTGCCTCTCCCTCACGCGCTCCGTCTCCTCCTTCGCAAGCATTACTGCTTCGCAGAAAGAGGTGACGGCCTCCCATTTCCTCTCTCCGTAGCATGGCCCGAATCAGGGCCGGACGCGAGAGATCACCGCCGCCGATCGCATCCACGAGGACACGGCGATGCCCTGCCCAAGCCGGGCAGACCTCCACCGTATGCTCCACCGTGTCCTCCGGGCGATCCACACAGTGACGACACCCGGGCGTTTATCCTGAACCGCTTTATCCTGAACAGGTACCTCCCGAAACAGCCGTGTCCGGTGAGTACCTGCGTCAGGCGGAAGGTGAGGACGCCGTGGCGCCTCTCTAGCCACTCCTCATACTGGACCATACCTGGGAACCTTCTGGTTATGGAGATATTGAAGATCAAAGTTCCAACTTTTTTACTTTGTTTCACGAAAACTTCTGGGGGCCTACCACCAGCTCAAAAGCAGTATTATTTTAATATTACTTCAGTGGGAGAAAGAGATGGAGCTATACGTCCTGTAGAGCTTCATCTCTTTCCCATACTGAAGTAATATTAAAATAATACTGCTTTATGAGCTGGTGGTAGGCCCCCTGTACCGTTGAATGCACCCTTAAGCGATTTTATGGCGATTGCTCACACAAAAAATAAAAGTAATTTCCCAGCTACTATTTTTGCTCAATGTTACTTGGTTTGATGTACAGAATACGTAGATTAATTAATTATCTAACCCCATAGTCCATGTTTAGCGCATCTTACGTGGGTACAGTCAGTAAAATAGTTAATAAATAGATTCATATTTACGGTGGCTTGGAGCAGGGGCTTGTGGCTAAGTAATAACCGCCGCACGGGTTGATCGATCAGGTTAAGCTACGTTTGCCGCGGTTGGTCCGTGGATGGGTGACCATCTTTACATACCAAGACCCCTCCTTGCCTTGGAAAGCACGTTAAGCCGTTGGTTCCAGCTGTTATTTATAGATCTTTAACAGCCGTTATGGGTAGTTAGAAGCCCAAAAGTCCTGACAACTAGTCTTACCAAGTGTTATCGTGTTACCTAGTAACTAGGTTGTGGAGGTTGTCAGATAGGCAGTCGCTCCATGTAAAATACTGGTATTCAGCTGCATCCGGTTAGACTGGAAGCTGATCCCAATATATTTGGGAAAAGGAGATGATGATGATTTCCGGTGCGCTTACAATTGATATTGTATGCGCAAGTATTCTCCGAGGGCCAAGGCAGAGCTGTATATAACGGAGAGGGTAGGTGTCTCTTTCGTTATTATCAGCCATATTTTAACTACTGTGGGTAGTGTTGGTTATTGCGCAATAGAAAAACCGTTTACAATTCAGATCAAATTATAATTTACTATCAAATTAACTAGCAATTCAGGTTGTAGGTACACGACACAACTATCCGGAACGCGAGTTTCTAAACGTGTTCACTGCTTGACCGCCATCGATGAACTCTGCTCTGCTCCGGCCAGTCCGAGGAGCGTAATGTTGTAGGCTCTGTCAAGCGCCTCTAGGCGGTGCTAGCGCTCCGATTATCGGAGCATCGCCGTGTCCTCGTGAAGGCGATCGGCAGCGGTGATCTCTAGCGTCCGGCCCTGATTCGAGAGGCTGTCACCTCCTGCTGCGAAGCAGTAATGCTCGCGAAGGAGGAGGCGGAACGCGTGAGAGAGAGGCAAAATTCGCGCCCTCCCTCGGCAAAAACCGCCGAAGGAGGAGACGCCCTGGGCGTCGGGAATCGTGAGCCGATTTCCGGCCACCGTAGGCGCGGGCTTGCGGAAGGTGAGCAATGGGTAGCTCGCCGCCCGATAAGGACCTGGCCCGGGTCGACAGCGCGTTGTGTTCCACGCGCGCCTCAAAGAGATGTCAGCAGAATTGACGGGGTCCACTAGGACCGGTGCCTGCCGGGGTTGCGAAGAATGCCGAAAGGGAAACCGTGGCCCCCCGGCAACATGGCAACTGAAGGAACACGGGTGGGTTTTAGTCAGTAAGAGTCTGACACGCCCTCCCGCTCCGCTCAGAGCGGGAGAAGTTATTTGATAATTTCCCACACAAGAAAAAAGCACGTATTTCCGACATATAGATAAATAGAGCATGTACTTCGCCCCTTATTACATGAGACTAGAAACATAACTGGCTAAATGTGGGTGTAATAGGTAGGTACACCTCTGTCGAACCTTTCAGGTAATGCAAGCGTGATGTATGCGTGTACTTTATTACATCACGATTCGTTATCATGCTATCAAGTCTTGCCATTAAAGTTGAGACTTGACCGTCCCTCCCGCCGCTCCTTCCGCCGCCCCGATGACGCCCAGGCGGGGACCTCATACCGCTAAAGAGACCCATAAATCGTCTACTACGCAAGTCAAACGACGTGGTGAGTCAAGTCTCATCTTTAATCGCACAGTTTGTATATATACTTCAATCTGCCTAGCCTTTTCCCAAATATATTGGAGTCGGCTTCCAGTCTAACCGGATGCAGCTAAATACTAGTATTTTACTTAGAGCGACTCCCTATCTGACCTCTACAACTCGGTTACTGGGCAACACGATTCCAAGATATTATACTTGATTTATCTTTTACGTTTTTTTTTTCAGTGACTATGAGCCAATCTTCAAGCAAAGGTATAGTAGGCAAAGCATCGGCAACTATCGGTCCTGAAGCCATTGCTTTTATATTTTATTCTTAAGTAGCAGAAAAATGTGCCAATATTAATATTAACCAATAGGAGCGGAGATCTGAAGCGGAGTTTAGATTCTATTGGTTAATATTGCCACATTTCTCTGCTCGGCTAACACGCCTTATTTATTTGTGCATGAGGTTATTCAAATTCGGGCAAGTATAAAGGTGACATTTTCAATTCATAATTATATACTTTCTAAATTTACCTTGGACATTAATGACATCGATGAAGAAAAAACATCGTGATGAAACCTGGACTTATAGTTGATAACAAGCGTGGTGATCACTGCTCGTGCCTTCTCTGTATAAGAAGAGACCTTTGCCCTGCAGTGAGACAATTATAGGCTGGTATTATTATTATGATTACTTGTCAAAATCTAGATTTAATTTAATATTGCTAATTTTTTTTTTTTTTTAATATTAAATTACATAAATGGTAAGTAGATGTTACAAGTACCTAATCTTAATTCTACACAACTGAAATATTTCGACGACATTAATATTGTATATGTCGATATTATGACGAGCAGTGGTGGCCCAGTGGTAACGGCCGCGACTTACGAGTTGTAGGTCGTAGGTTCGAACCCAGACAGGCGCTTTACTTTGTGTAAGTTATTTCATCACCACTGCTCTCAAAACGGTGAAGGAAAACATCGTGAGGAAACCGGCATGTCCTAGAACCGAAAATTCGAAGACATGTGACATCTACCAACCCGCACTGGGCCCGCGTGGTGGATTACGGCCCACTCCTTCTCACAGAGAGGAGGCCTGTGTCCCAGCAGTGGGAACATTTATAGGCCGATGATGATGATGATGATAAAATATTTCCTCTCGTAAGTTATGACCCCTCGTGAGGCCGAACGTAGTTTTTTTCCTGATTGTTTTGATGTGGAAACAGGAAATATATATATATGTATATTAACATTATTTATAAATAAAACCAGGTGGATATTAGATAATAAAAATAAAGTAGTTATTCTTAGGCATATTAAATAAAATATAAATAGATACAAAAAATATTTTGTACCTAATGTTACAGTATCTACAAAAGACGGTAATGGAAAGGCTAAATCGTCTGCAGAGTCCGAGGCTGAAGCTGGATCGCAACAACCATGTATGATGAAGCTTCTCAGTACTTTTTTCTGCTATTGATGAGTCATTATGTTGTCCGACTAGCATCTTATAGCTATTCACAACCATTAGACAGGCTATCGTGTCGAAAATGACACATTTTGATAACTTGATTTGCAGCAAACAGCTGTCGGAAGAATAGCGGTTGTCTATTTGATTTAAACTGACAAATTTTTCGGGTTTTTTATTTGTGAACAGCGTTTAGCGGACTCCTTTTATAACTTTGATTGATATTCGATTCGTTACGAAAGCGTATCGAATGGTTGTGAACGGCTATGCTATATAGCCCTTGTCATTTACCTCATATAATACTCGCACCGAAATGCATGCTTAGAGCATTTTAATTCAAATTCATTTAATGTGTGTCACAGGTGGAAATTCAGTTCTTATAATTAGGTTAATTATTCAAAATAGTAGTTTATGAAACTGTTCTATAATGAGGGGTATTAAAACACGAGTGTACAGGCGAGGTTTTTAACAGTATCACACGAGTGTTTTAATACCTAGTAATGTGCAGTTTCATACACTACTTTATCTACTCTCAATACTCTCATACATTGGGGTTGAACCTACTAAATAAAAGATCAAACTTAAAAGAGTAAGAAAAAATTTTCCACGAAATTCAGTACGAAAAAAGTGTGAATAGCGCCAAAACCCAGCACATCACCACGCATGCGCAGAAACGGGTTCCTTTGCAAACAGATTTTGTTTTTCAAAATGAGTACTGATTGCATTATATATAACTTTTTGTAGTATCTTAGAAAAAATAGGGATCAGTGCTATAGGGCTATAGGATGAATGTCCTCCTTGTTATTTTTCTTGAATAGCGGCTTCACTACAGACATTTTCAGTTTGCTCGGGAAAACACCGTGCTCAATGCACAAATTGATGATATGAATGAGAATTGGGCTGATAACATGCGCTACCTCTTTGATTGAAGAGGTTGTAATGTCATCGTATACAGTACTTTTAGTGTTTTTTAGGGATTTAATTATTTTGTAAATGTCATATGGAATTACAGGGTTTAAGGATAAAGATTTATAGGAGTTATTGTGTACTGTCAAATTATTGTTATTATTCGTTTATTCATGTTGGTTCTTATTAAATTACATTTTTAAATATTTCTTAAAATAAAAGATTTAAAAAAACATTTAAAAATATAAAAAAGTAGAGGTCTGCCGGTGTCGGGAGCAGGGTCCAAGCTACCGGTGGTTAGGGCTGCAGAGACAGGAACCTCCTCACAATGCGAGCCGTATCGAGGAGTACTGCCTTCTGAATCAGGCGCTTGATCCAAACGCCTAACGAAAGCCTCGAGAGATGTTGGTCGAGGCTTTCAGCCATCAGGCCATTAGCCGTTACGACAATCGGCACAATGATAGCCGAGCTCACATTCAATCATTTAAATTATTATTATAATTATTGTACGATGTCAAGTTTATAACAGAATCATTTGTTCGATTATTGTCACATGATAAATTGATATCGGATTGCTTAGATACATTTATTGGTTTGATTATATTAACAAAATATTTATTAAATTCTTCAACAATCATTCCTACTTATTACAGTTTGATTGTTTACTATTATTTGTTTAATATTTTCTTTTGGTAGTTGACTTTTGTTTGATTTGATTATTTTCCATGTGACTTTTGTTTTGTTTTCTGCATTAGATATGAGATAATTATTTTGAGACTTTTGCGTAAGTTTTACTATCTTTTTTTTAGCCGAGTGCTATACTGCATAATATTTTTTTTATCTTCACCAGGATTGATTCTATATTTCCATAGTAGATTTCTTTTGTTTCGACAACATAGACTAATTCCCTTAGATAGCCATTTAGGTTTTTTAGCAATAGTGTTTTTTATTCTTATAACTGGAAAGCAAAGGTCATAAAAAGTTTCTAATATTCCAAAATTGAATTATAAGCTAGTTCTGGATCATCAGTCGAGTATATATCTTGAAAACTTAAGCTCATTAGGGATTCTCTGAATTTAGTTACGTTTTCTTTACTGAAGTCTCGCTTTTTTGTGTACCAAAATTTTAGGGTGTAAGTTTTTTTACCGGACACTTTAGTAACTGAGCCGTGTGGTCTGACTTACCCAGATCAATTATTTCGCATTTGCTACCTCTAATATTGTGGAAAATGTTGTCAATGCACGTGTTATGTTCTGCATTTAATTCCGCTTAATTCATTTTTATATCGTGCACTTTTAATTGTTTTATAATTATTGATATCGCGTTTTGTCGGGTCATTGATGGTCAAAATTTTGTTTTTTGATTTTGATTTTAAAAGTAATAAGTACAATATAGATTTTAATTTTAAAAGTAAAAATTAAGTATGATCTATTTTGATTTTGTTACTGCGGCTCTCGGCAGCTTTCCTCGCAAAATGCTTTAACAATTTTTTTAACCGACTTCCAAAAGGAGGAGGTTCTCAATTCGTCTGTATGTTTTTTTTTTTTTGTATGTTTGTTACGCGATTACTCCGCCAATTATGAATAGATTTTGATGATTCTTTTTTTGTTTGGTAGATCTTACTTCAGAGGTGGTCCCATATAAATTTTATTAACTTTGCTTGGGTAGTTTTTGAGTTAGCTTCAATTATACGTATTTTTTCCACTTAGTATGTAGATTATGATAACTTCCTGTCACTGTTATTTGCATAGCAGGTGCAGTGGTATTCGAATTTGTATGGGGTAGGTACCACAACTAAAAAGTGAAAAATAAAAACTTTTTACAAAAAAAACAACCGACTTCAAAAAAAAACACTACGAAGTGAAAAATAACTTTAATTTCGGAAGTCGGTGACAAAGAACGAAAATTCAAAACCAAAGACACCGACTTCCGAAATTAAAGTTATTTTTCACTTTGTAGTGTTTTTTTTTGAAGTCGGTTGTTTTTTTTTTGTAAAAAGTTTTTATTCATAGACACAGTTATAATGCCATGTTACATAGAATAACACATTTAGAAGGATAATTTTTTGGTTTCAAACATATTCTTTGAAGAAATACCTTCTGTAAAATTAAGCTAGTTAAAACTAATAATTAAATTTCTGCTAAAGGAAACTACCCTAGTTGTGACAAAAATAATTTTTCATAAAATAACATACTAAGAGGGATAATTTTTTGACAACAAACTCATCTTGATACAGAACTAGCTTTTAAAGAGACGTTTGCCTCAGCTATGAAATATCTTGTGGGTTAAAGATTTGACAAGTCAAATCACTCAAAATCTTACTATTTTCATGATCATTACTGAACCAATGAACTCCGATACAAAACACGACTAAACTTACCAAAATCCTGCCTAAAAATACATTCAACAAGTCCTCTAGTTATGTCAATAAAAATATATAACAAATTACCTGAATCAATCAGAAAAGAAAAAAAACTCCATCTATTCACGAATAAATTAAAAAATCTATTATTAAGTAAATGTTATTACAGTGTACAAGAATATTTAAATGATAAATCTCTAAAACTAAATTTAATACACAATAAATGTTTTTTTTAGCATAAATTAGATTATAAGATAAACAATAAGTCCTCATCTCTACTATATTTCTTTTGCTGTGCCCAACAGGGTCCACGATTGTTTCTTTTCAAATTTTTACCACCTGAGCACATACATTGTGGAATGCAATAAAGTATTGAGTATTGAGTATTGGGTAATGGTCACGGGAATGAGATAGTAGGCAAACAATAAATAGCTGGAGGTATCATGGGACACCCGGTTGAAAAGAAGCTCCACTTACTTTTGCACGACACTTTTATGCCATAAAAAAATGTTGTGACGGCCAAAATTTACATTTTTTAGGGTTCCGTACCTTAAAAAGAAAAAAGCGGAACCCTTATAGGATCAGTCGTGTGTCTGTCTGTCCGTTTGTCACAGCCAAGTTGCTCCGAATCTACGGGACCAATTTAGTTGAAATTTAGTACACATATGAATTTCTGTGACCCAAACACGGACGTGTAACGTAAGTAAATGATTTTTGAATATGGTGTTCACTTTTCGGGGACAACTTAGAAAATTTTAAAAAAAGCTTTGAAAACTGTACCGTGTGATGTATCCAATGAAAGGGCTTGTTGTGAGAAATACAAACACTGTATTTTTTTAAATTTTGAAAAACATATTTTTAAACTTATTTAGGAAAATAGATGAAAATTTACCCTTATCTCCGAAACTTCTAAAAAGCCTCCGAAAAGCCTAACATTTTGAAAAAAATACAGAGAATGATTGTTTACTCATAGATTACAGGAAAACTTATAAGAAGTCTATGGTTTTAAAATAACATGGTAAATCTTTCAATATTGTGCGTACAAATTTAAATTTGCAGTTGGTATATATGGGAAAACATGGTTTTCAACTACAATGTTAAGTTTTTTCTTGGGATAAATTCATTCCAACTACGGAACCCTTCACTGTGCGTGGTTTGACACGCATTTGGCCAGTTTTATTCGGTCTAGCTCTCATTCGCCAAGTGTGAGGGTATGTGCGATAAGGAACTTCGTTTCAATAAAAAATAATGCAGTTAGTAAGGCACCTTTATGATTTAGAGAGACCAAAGAGCATAGTCAACAAATCATGCTACTCGTGCCCCATTTCATTAATGAGAGTCCATCCATTGGCTGTACATGCTACATGCTTATACAACGTAAGAACCCACTATAATATTTAATGTTTGTATATTACGACCTTATTCAGCTTATTCTGAATCTGCTGCTTACGATAAACAAGGCAAGACACCTTTATTACAAACACACTGCAGTTAAGAGATATTTAACTGAAGGGAAAATTGAAATTAATTTGTTTCATCATAATTCATTTTAATACTATATATTATTATTAAAACCAAAAATGTGTTATTCAAATTAGGCTGAGAATCAGCACTTCTTGAATATTCAAGTTACATAAGACAGTCCCCCAAAATGCTTCCCTTCACCACTTCCTAGTGCTTTAGCTCGGAAGAAAAAGTGGCGCAACAAACTCCGCAGCAGCACAGTTGTCTATTAAGACAGAAGAACTTGATTCTATAAAATAGTATGCAAAGTTATAAACATTACAAACCAATGAAACACAAGATATTTAGTCAAATTATTTGCCGTATGTCAGCTGAACGGTGGAGGTCTGTCAGCAAACGCCATTCAAATTATTATTTTCTTTAATAATCTTGCCAAACGTAACTATGTTTATAATTAATACGGTAGAAATCAACTGCATTATGAGAGTAATAACAATTCCCTAACTAAATTGCACAAGACTTGCATCTTTGAATTACATTTTATACAACCAAAAAAAAAAAATAACATTATATTCATTTATGCACGAAAGTAGTACTTACATTTAAGTAGTGGTTGTTTACAAAACTTAAGAATACAACAAACGTTTATAAAAAAAAAAATATTATGACCGTAGGCGGCTATGGAGAGTGGGCACGCCACAATTGCGGCGATAAGACCCCTCTTTGAGGAGTGGTTTGAGAGGCGCCACGGCGTCCTCACCTTCCACCTCACGCAGGTCCTCACCGGACACGGCTGCTTCGGGAGGTTCCTGTTCAGGATAAGGCGGGAGGAAACGCCCGGATGTCACCAATGTGTGGATCGGCCTGAGGACACGGTGGAGCATGTGGAGGTCTGCCCGGCTTGAGCAGAACATCGCGGTGTCCTCGTGGAGGCGATCAGCGGCGGTGATCTCTCGCGTCCGGCCCTGGTTCAGGCCATGGTATAGAGCGAGAGGAAATGGCAGGCCGTCACCTCCTTCTGCGATGTGGTAATGCTCGCGAAGGAGGAGGCGGAACGCGTGAGAGAGTGGCAAATTTCGCGCCCTTACGCCCCTAACCGCCGCAGGAGTAGACGTCCTGGGCGGGAATCGCGAGCCGATTTCCGGTCACCGTAGGCGCGGGTTTGCGGACGGTGAGCAATGGGTAGCTCGCCGTCTGATAAGCACCAGGCCCGGGCCTACGGCGCGTTGTGTTCCACGCGCGCCTCAAAGATATGTCAGCAGAATTGACGGGGTCCGCCAGGGCCAATGCCTGCCGGGGCTGTGAATAAGGCCGAAAGGGACATCGTGGCCCCCGACAACAAGGCAACCGAAGGAACACGGGTGGGTTTTAGTCAGTAAGAGTCTAACACGCCCTCCCGCTCCACCCAGAGCGGGAGAAGTTATTTGATAATTTCCCACCCAAAAAAAAATAAAAAATGGCGGCTATGGAGGGAAAAAAGGACCTTACTATGATGGCGATTACAATGATAAGGCTGCTTTATTACAAGCACACAGCAATTAACTGAAGGGAAAATTACAAATGATATTATAATATTTCCGTTGTTAATTTGCACAAGACTTGCATTAATCTACGAATTACACTATAAAATTACAATTTCTATTTCTATCTACAATAAAATAATAACGAAATGCAAACTGTACATTGAATATTTTTGAAAAATAGTAGGTAATTGCTACGAGGTGTGGCAACTGGACTGGAAAAATGTGAATTTCTTGCAGTCTTTTAGATTTTTTATTTAAAAATCCGGCCTAGTGCGTGTCCATGCACAATGAAGGATTCCGTAGTTGGGATGAATTTATTCCAAGAACAAACTTAACTTTGTAGTTGAAAAACATGTTTTCCCATACGGAATGTATGGGAGAACATGATTTTGCAACCGCAAATGTAATTCAATTATTACTCGTTAACTTGTAAAGCCTACTTAGCCGTGATAGTTTTTCTTTTAATTTCGATATATATTATTGCTGTGAATTTTTCACATACCCAAAAACAACCATTTAGCTGGCAGAGAGGGGGTACACTTGACTCTAACAAAAATTTGCTTTTTAAAAAGCAAATTAACTAATTAACTTAATATTTCTAAAACTGATCCTTAATTTTAATAATGGTCTCCTCAAACTCACAATATTTTTGAACTATAGTCCTCTTCACCGTATTCGGCGACAGCGACCCAGACTAATTTTCTTTTTTCCTTTCGTGAGCTCTCTGTTGACTAGCAAAACCAAATTTGGTCTTGAAAACCCGGTCACACCGTGTGCAAAAGAGCTGATCAGCATCGTTGTATGTGTACGCATATGAAGGCTTTGGGCGACTTTTGCGTGTTTGGCGCTTTTTGTCTAAGTCTTCAAGACGACTTGCTTCAAAGCATTCAGTTGCTTTGTGGATTGAGGTGCACCATCTTTCTCGGTTTCGAGCAAGCTCCTGCCAACGATCAACAGGTATGCCGCAGGTCGTAAGGTGACGTTTAAGGACATTTTTGTAGCGCAGGTATTGCCCACCCTGTGCACGTTTTCCTTGGGCGAGCTCTGAGTAGAAAGTGGTTTAAGGTAGTCTATTCGCATCCATGCGCTGTACATGACCACACCATCTCTATCAAAATCGTTGGATCTTTATCAAAATCGCCTCCATGCCCATCATTCCAGTGCGCCTAAGCACCTCCGAGTTGGGAACACGATCTTGCCATTTTATGCGAAGGATAGACCGAAGACACCGTAAGTGAAAAGTGTCAAGCCTTTTAATATCATCTCTATAGAGACACCAGGTTTCTGCGGCATAGGTGAGTATTGGCAGAACTAAGGCTTTGTAAACGCACATCTTAGATTGCAGTTTCTGGTCGTGAGAGGTCCAGACACGTTTAGTAAGTTTCCCAAAGGTGGCGGCTGCTTTAGCAATCCGTGATGGAATTTCAGACGCCAGCCTGTTGTCGTTGCAGACTTGACTTCCAAGAAATTTGAAGTGTGATACCTCTTCCAGTGGCTCAGAATGCAGGTTAACAGTTGAGCTGTCAGCGTCATATCCCCTTGGTGGCTGCTTCAGGATTTGGGTCTTTTTCACGCTAATTACCGACCAGCCAAGTAAAAAACCGGCCAAGTACGTGTCGGATCACGCACAATGAAGGATTCCGTAGTTGGGATGAATTTATTCCGAAAACAAACTTACCTTTGCAGTTAAAAAACAAGTTCTCCCATACGGAATGTATGGGAGAACATGTTTTTGCAACCGCAAATGTAAGTTGGTCAATTATTACTCGTTAACTTGTAAAGCCTACTGAGCTATGCTAGTTTTCCTTTTAATTTCTATATATATTATTGCTCTGAATTTTTTCACACTCCCAAAACCAACCATTTAGCTGGCAGGGAGGGGGTACACTTGACTCGAACAAAATTTTGCTTTTTAAAGCTTAATATTTCTATTAATATCCCTAAATTCAAAAATTGTATTTTCAAACTCAATATTTCTGAACGATCTTTCCTACGAATCCCCATAGTATGAGATTGATGAGGAAAAGAATTCATCCCCACTTTACGTGTAGGGGAGGTGCGTTAAAACATTCTTTTTCATTATTTTATTTTATCACTTTGTCGGAGTGATAATATGTATACCCATGCTAAATAACAGCTTTCTAGTACTTAGCGTCTCTGAGCTACCCGCGGACAGACAGACGGACATGACGAAACTATAAGGGTTCCTTGTTTACTACGGAACCCTAAAAATATTATGATCCATTTTGGTTTTGTTATTTCGGCTCTTGATAGCTCTCCTTGAAAAATTGTTTAAATATTTTTTCATAGACAGTTTTAATGCCATATTCTTAACCTACTGTAAAGCTACATAAAAATAATAATTTAATTTCAGATGATGGATATAATGGATATAACCCTAAGAATGATGACATCAAGAAATTCTACCCAAATAACCAAGGTAACCATAGAATTACACACTTTAGAGGGATCATTTTTTGGTTTCAAACTCAACTTGAGCAAAAGTTAGCCAGCTGTTGCACAGACGCTAGTCCCAGTTACGAAATTATTTGTGAATGAAAATAATTGCTTCAAGGTGTGGGAACTAGTCTGATACCGAAAATAGCATTTAGAATTTTTGTCCGTTTGTCTGGTTGTTTGGATGTATGTTCCGGATTAGCGGAAACACGGCTGAACGGATTTGGATAAAATTTGGCACACAATTTATAACTTGGATTAACACATGGGGTACTTTTAATTCCGGTAGTATGTTCTTGTGGCTAAAGCCGCGGGCAAATGACAGTAATATAAAAATAAAAAAATAAAATAAAAACAAAACAGTAGCACTCCGGGAGTGCCGACAGAAGTGAAAACTTGAAAAAATTATCGGCACCTGGTAATCAACGCGTTGATGTTTTTTTCATGGTCCTTGTGACCATTAAAAAGACATCAACGCTGGTGTCGTCACGGTGTCGCGAAATCGATGATTTAGTCCCGTCTCAAAAATACCAAACGTGCCTAAAGAAGTTTTCACTTCAAAAATCTTCCATTCCTATTTGTATGGAAGTACCACTGACATCTGTGTACTCTATTATCAAATTATTAAAGTTTTTACATTAGGCATGTCCGCAGGCGGCTATGGAGGGAAAAAATAACCTTTATATAATAGCGATTACAATGATAAGGCTTTTTTATTACAAGCATACAGTAATTAACTGAAGGGAAAATTATAAATGATGTTATAATATTTCCTTAGTTAATTTGCACAAGACTTGCATTAATCTATGAATTACACTATAAAATTACTATTTCTAGTTCTATCTACAATAAAGTAGTAACGAAATTTAAACTGCACATTGAATATTTTTGAAAAATAGTAGTTGCTACGAGGTGTTGTAACTGGACAGGAAAATGTGAATTTCTTTAAGTCTTTTATATTTCTAATTTAAAAAACCGGCCTAGTGCGTGGCGGACCACGTACAGTGAAGGGTTCCGTAGTTGGGATGAATTTATCCCAAGAACATACTTAACTTTGTAGTTGAAAAACATGTTCTTCCATACGGAATGTATGGGAGAACATGTTTTTGCAACCGCAAATGTAAGTTGGTCAATTATTACTCGCTAACTTGTAAAGCCTACTTAGCTGTGATAGTTTGCCTTTTAAATTTCAATATATGTTATTGCTGTGAATTTTTTCACGCACCCAAAACCAACCATTTAGCTGGCAGGGAGGAAAAACACATGACTCTAACAAAAATTTTGCACTTTAAATCTTAATATTTCTAAAACGGATCCCTAAATTCAAAAATTGTTTTATCAAACTCACAATACTTTTCAACGACCTTTCCTACGACACCCCATAGTCTGAGATTGATGAGAAAAATAATTCATCCCCACTTTACGTGTAGGGGAGGTACGTTAAAACATTTTTTTTCATTATTTTATTTTATCACTTTGTAGGAGTGATAATATGTATACCCATGCTAAATAACAGCTTTCTAGTACTTAGCGTCTCTGAGCTACCGGCGGACAGACAGACGGACATGACGAAACTATAAGGGTTCCTTGTTTACTACGGAACCCTAAAAATATTATGATCCATTTTTGTTTTGTTATTTCGGCTCTTGATAGCTCTCCTCGCAAAATTATTTAAATATTTTTTCATAGACAGTTTTAAATGCCATATTCTTAACCTACTGTAAAGCTACATAAAAATAATAATTTAATTTCAGATGATGGATATAATGGATATAACCCTAAAAATGATGATATCAAGAAATTCTACCCAAATAACCAAGGTAACCATAGAATTACACACTTTAGAGGGATCATTTTTTGGTTTCAAATTCAACTTGAGCAAAAGTTAGCCAGCTGTTGCACAGACGCTAGTCCCCGTTACGAAATTATTTGTGAATGAAAATAATTGCTTCAAGGTGTGGGAACTAGTCTGATACCGAAAATAGCATTTAGAATTTTTGTCCGTTTGTCTGGTTGTTTGGATGTATGTTCCGGATTAGCGGAAACACGGCTGAACGGATTTGGATAAAATTTGGCACACAATTTATAACTTGGATTAACACATGGGGTACTTTTAATTCCGGTAGTATGTTCTTGTGGAATATTTTCCGACTTCCACGCGGCTGAAGCCGCGGGCAAATGCCAGTAATATAAAAATAAAAAATAAAATAAAACAGTAGCACTCCGGGAGTGCCGACAGAAGTGAAAACTTGAAAAAATTATCGGCACCTGAAAAAAAGAATTCATCCCCACTTTACGTGTAGGGGACCTCCCCTACACGTAAAGTACGTTAAAACATTTTTTTTTCATTATTTTATTTGATCACTTTGTAGGAGTGATAATATGTATACCCATGCTAAATAACAGCTTTCTAGTACTTAGCGTCTCTGAGCTACCGGCGGACAGACAGACGGACATGACGAAACTATAAGGGTTCCTTGTTTACTACGGAACCCTAAAAATATTATGATCCATTTTTGTTTTGTTATTTCGGCTCTTGATAGCTCTCCTCGCAAAATTGTTTAAATATTTTTTCATAGACAGTTTTAAATGCCATATTCTTAACCTACTGTAAAGCTACATAAAAATAATAATTTAATTTCAGATGATGGATATAACCCTAAGAATGATGACATCAAGAAATTCTACCCAAATAACCAAGGTAACCATAGAATTACACACTTTAGAGGGATAATTTTTTGGTTTCAAACTCAACTTGAGCAAAAGTTAGCCAGCTGTTGCACAGAGGCTAGTCCCCGTTACGAAATTATTTGTGAATGAAAATAATTGCTTCAAGGTGTGTTAACTAGTCTGATACCGAAAATAGCATTTAGAATTTTTGTCCGTTTGTCTGGTTGTTTGGATGGATGTTCCGGATTAGCGGAAACACGGCTGAACGGATTTGGATAAAATTTGGCACACAATTTATAACTTGGATTAACACATGGGGTACTTTTAATTCCGGTAGTATGTTCTTGTGGAATATTTTCCGACTTCCACGCGGCCGAAGCCGCGGGCAAATGCCAGTAATATAAAAATAAAAAATAAAATAAAACAGTAGCACTCCGGGAGTGCCGACAGAAGTGAAAACTTGAAAAAATTATCGGCACCTGAAAAAAAGAATTCATCCCCACTTTACGTGTAGGGGACCTCCCCTACACGTAAAGTACGTTAAAACATTTTTTTTTTCATTATTTTATTTTATCACTTTGTAGGAGTGATAATATGTATACCCATGCTAAATAACAGCTTTCTAGTACTTAGCGTCTCTGAGCTACCGGCGGACAGACAGACGGACATGACGAAACTATAAGGGTTCCTTGTTTACTACGGAACCCTAAAAATATTATGATCCATTTTTGTTTTGTTATTTCGGCTCTTGATAGCTCTCCTCGCAAAATTGTTTAAATATTTTTTCATAGACAGTTTTAAATGCCATATTCTTAACCTGCTGTAAAGCTACATAAAAATAATAATTTAATTTCAGATGATGGATATAATGGATATAACCCTAAGAATGATGACATCAAGAAATTCTACCCAAATAACCAAGGTAACCATAGAATTACACACTTTAGAGGGATCATTTTTTGGTTTCAAACTCAACTTGAGCAAAAGTTAGCCAGCTGTTGCACAGACGCTAGTCCCAGTTACGAAATTATTTGTGAATGAAAATAATTGCTTCAAGGTGTGGGAACTAGTCTGATACCGAAAATAGCATTTAGAATTTTTGTCCGTTTGTCTGGTTGTTTGGATGTATGTTCCGGATTAGCGGAAACACGGCTGAACGGATTTGGATAAAATTTGGCACACAATTTATAACTTGGATTAACACATGGGGTACTTTTAATTCCGGTAGTATGTTGTGGAATATTTTCCGACTTCCACGCGGCTGAAGCCGCGGGTAAATGCCAGTAATATAAAAATAAAAAATAAAATAAAACAGTAGCACTCCGGGAGTGCCGACAGAAGTGAAAACTTGTAAAAATTATCGGCACCTGAAAAAAACAATTCATCCCCACTTTACGTGTAGGGGACCTCCCCTACACGTAAAGTACGTTAAAACATTTTTTTTCATTATTTAATTTTATCACTTTGTAGGAGTGATAATATGTATACCCATGCTAAATAACAGCTTTCTAGTACTTAGCGTCTCTGAGCTACCGGCGGACAGACAGACGGACATGACGAAACTATAAGGGTTCCTTGTTTACTACGGAACCCTAAAAATATTATGATCCATTTTTGTTTTGTTATTTCGGCTCTTGATAGCTCTCCTCGCAAAATTATTTAAATATTTTTTCATAGACAGTTTTAATGCCATAGTCTTAACCTACTGTAAAGCTACATAAAAATAATAATTTAATTTCAGATGATGGATATAATGGATATAACCCTAAGAATGATGACATCAAGAAATTCTACCCAAATAACCAAGGTAACCATAGAATTACACACTTTAGAGGGATCATTTTTTGGTTTCAAACTCAACTTGAGCAAAAGTTAGCCAGCTGTTGCACAGACGCTAGTCCCAGTTACGAAATTATTTGTGAATGAAAATAATTGCTTCAAGGTGTGGGAACTAGTCTGATACCGAAAATAGCATTTAGAATTTTTGTCCGTTTGTCTGGTTGTTTGGATGTATGTTCCGGATTAGCGGAAACACGGCTGAACGGATTTGGATAAAATTTGGCACACAATTTATAACTTGGATTAACACATGGGGTACTTTTAATTCCGGTAGTATGTTGTGGAATATTTTCCGACTTCCACGCGGCTGAAGCCGCGGGTAAATGCCAGTAATATAAAAATAAAAAATAAAATAAAACAGTAGCACTCCGGGAGTGCCGACAGAAGTGAAAACTTGTAAAAATTATCGGCACCTGAAAAAAACAATTCATCCCCACTTTACGTGTAGGGGACCTCCCCTACACGTAAAGTACGTTAAAACATTTTTTTTCATTATTTAATTTTATCACTTTGTAGGAGTGATAATATGTATAGATGTATACCCATGCTAAATAACAGCTTTCTAGTACTTAGCGTCTCTGAGCTACCGGCGGACAGACAGACGGACATGACGAAACTATAAGGGTTCCTTGTTTACTACGGAACCCTAAAAATATTATGATCCATTTTTGTTTTGTTATTTCGGCTCTTGATAGCTCTCCTCGCAAAATTGTTTAAATATTTTTTCATAGACAGTTTTAAATGCCATATTCTTAACCTACTGTAAAGCTACATAAAAATAATAATTTAATTTCAGATGATGGATATAATGGATATAACCCTAAGAATGATGACATCAAGAAATTCTACCCAAATAACCAAGGTAACCATAGAATTACACACTTTAGAGGGATCATTTTTTGGTTTCAAACTCAACTTGAGCAAAAGTTAGCCAGCTGTTGCACAGACGCTAGTCCCCGTTACGAAATTATTTGTGAATGAAAATAATTGCTTCAAGGTGTGGGAACTAGTCTGATACCGAAAATAGCATTTAGAATTTTTGTCCGTTTGTCTGGTTGTTTGGATGTATGTTCCGGATTAGCGGAAACACGGCTGAACGGATTTGGATAAAATTTTGCACACAATTTATAACTTGGATTAACACATGGGGTACTTTTAATTCCGGTAGTATGTTCTTGTGGAATATTTTCCGACTTCCACGCGGCTGAAGCCGCGGGCAAATGCCAGTAATATAAAAATAAAAAAATAAAATAAAACAGTAGCACTCCGGGAGTGCCGACAGAAGTGAAAACTTGAAAAAATTATCGGCACCTGAAAAAAAGAATTCATCCCCACTTTACGTGTAGGGGACCTCCCCTACACGTAAAGTACGTTAAAACATTTTTTTTTCGTTATTTTATTTTATCACTTTGTAGGAGTGATAATATGTATACCCATGCTAAATAACAGCTTTCTAGTACTTAGCGTCTCTGAGCTACCGGCGGACAGACAGACGGACATGACGAAACTATAAGGGTTCCTTGTTTACTACGGAACCCTAAAAATATTATGATCCATTTTTGTTTTGTTATTTCGGCTCTTGATAGCTCTCCTCGCAAAATTGTTTAAATATTTTTTCATAGACAATTTTAAATGCCATATTCTTAACCTACTGTAAAGCTACATAAAAATAATAATTTAATTTCAGATGATGGATATAACCCTAAGAATGATGACATCAAGAAATTCTACCCAAATAACCAAGGTAACCATAGAATTACACACTTTAGAGGGATCATTTTTTGGTTTCAAACTCAACTTGAGCAAAAGTTAGCCAGCTGTTGCACAGACGCTAGTCCCCGTTACGAAATTATTTGTGAATGAAAATATTTGCTTCAAGGTGTGGGAACTAGTCTGATACCGAAAATAGCATTTAGAATTTTTGTCCGTTTGTCTGGTTGTTTGGATGTATATTATATTGTATAGATATTTGTATTGTATTGTATAGATATTTGTATGCCAGGGAAATCCTACGAAGAGATAATTTCATCAATAACAGGGTGTAAATATGATCCGAAAACCATTATTTCTGTATTTGTAGGCAATAGTACTAATGTAAAAAAAGATGACATCACTGACAGTGTCACTGAAATCTTGAAGATTAATTGTCAGAAAATAATATTGTGTGCTTTTCCATACTTTGAGCACTTGTCAAGTAGGCAAAATCATAATATACATATGCTAAATAACCATATGCATTTTTTAGTTAATCACTTTGGTAACAAACTTATATTTTTTGACACCAACACTTTTGTTGAGAAATTAAAGTCGACTAGGGATACTGCGTATCTGCCTATTAGTTTTAGACGTCAAATAGCATCGCTATTAGCTTTTAATATAACCTCAGACATAAGTAGTATGTCGAAGTCTTATGTAATTAGCACCACAAAAATTAGTAATAATACTAATATTAAGGTGGTTAGTAATTTAAACTAGTCAGTAAGACAACAGAAGGTACCAGTAACAATGTTTTTAATCTCACCATCAACAAGGTATCTTCTAGCACTAAATTAGTTAATTGTAAAAAAGGGGCTAAGCAGAATTCCTTGAAATTGTTTCATCAAAATATTCAAGGTTTTTCTTCCAAATATTTAGAAGTTGAATTGCTTTTAGAAAAAACAATGTTTGATATTATTTGTATAACTGAACATTGGTTGAAAGATTATGAAATGTTAATTAATTTTGAGAATTACAGTGTGGGCAGTTGTTTTAACCGAAAATCAATGCTACGTGGAGGTTCACTAATCTTAATTAAAAATTGTATAAAATCTAAGACTCGTAATGACATAGTTGAACTATCAGTGGAACATAGCATTGAACTGTCCTGTGTTGAGCTAGATAAGCATTTTATAGTGTGCGTATACAGACCTCCAAATTATCAAAACTACTCTATATTTGAATCAGTAATGGAAGATGTTTTGGCAAAACTTACTACTGGTAATAAATCAGTAATTATCTGTGGTGACTTTAATATTAATATTTTGGAAAATAATTCAAATAGCAGTAGATTATTAAGTCTCTTCAAATCATTCAATCTGTCAAATGTGTTTTTAGAACCAACGCGAATAACTTCGACTACTGCTACATGTATTGATAATGTCTTTTGTTGCTGCGATTATTTAGATAAAGCCATTGTAAATTATCTCCCTTCTGATCACAGCGGTCAAACCGTTATTTTTGAGTCCAACACACCAATACTAAAAGTGCAGATACAAACTAGACCAATAACATCGGGTAATTTAAATAAGTTTAATAGCACTTTAATTAGTAAGTTAAGTGCTCAGGGTCTAAATATGTCCAATGGCAATATTTTGTATGAACAATTCTTTTCATTAGTGCAAACAGAGTTCAATAAGTCTTTTAAGAAAAAAACTAAAACTATTTGCCCTAAGTTTTTATTCTGTGACTGGGCAACTAAAGGCATCAGGAAAAGTAGGGAAACATTATTTGAACTGTATGGCCTTAAGCCGTATATTAACACGGAAACTTTTAGTAAGTATGTTGCTACTTACTCTAAAACTTTTAAAAATATCTGCAAAGCAGCTAAAGCTTCTTTCATTAGCAACAAGGTTAAATCGGCAGACAATAAAATAAAGACAGTTTGGAAAATTATCAACAATGAAACAAACAAGAACAAAAGACATAATACAGATTACACACTAGACACTTCCGGCGGTCTTATTAGCGATAACATCAATGTTGCTCAGGAATTTGCAACTTTCTTTACCAATATTCCAATTAAAACTACAGAAACTTTAAATTCCTCCCCCTCACTTGCGATTGATTTATTAAAAACGAATGTTTCAACCTGCCCTGTGGAATTTAAATTTAAACATATAAACCCTGTGGTCGTTATAAAGGCTTTTAAGCAACTTAAGATCAAAATTACCGAAGATCTGTGGGGCATGTCTACTAAAGTTTGTCAATCAATTATTGAGACAATTGCACCCTATTTAGCTTTAATATTTAATTTGTGTGTTGATCAAGGGATATTCCCGGATTTAATGAAATACAGTAAAGTTATTCCACTTTTCAAATCCGGGGACAGAAAAGATACTAATAATTATAGACCCGTATCAGTTTTGCCGGTTTTCAGCAAGGTATTTGAAAAAGTAATGTTAAATCAAATGCTCAATCATTTTAATCGTAATAACATCCTACACGATCAACAGTATGGTTTCACCAAAGGACGTTGCACAACCGACGCCGGTGTCACCTTATTGAAACACATCTTTAATGCATGGGAAGAGGCACGAGATACAATAGGCATCTTTTGCGACCTATCCAAGGCATTTGATTGCGTGGATCACGAAACACTGCTCTTGAAACTTGAGCATTACGGTCTGGATAAACTTGCGCTGAGCTTAGTAAAATCATATTTGAATGATAGACTGCAGCAAGTTCAAATAAACGGTGTAAATTCATTGGGTTTAAAAGTCAAAATGGGTGTACCTCAGGGCTCGATATTGGGTCCATTCCTCTTTTTAGTATATATAAATGATTTACCAAATTTACTGAAAAATCGACCACAAATGGTGTTATTTGCTGATGACACATCACTGATTTTTAAAGTAGACAGACATGCACAGGAGCTTGACGACGTAAATAACGCTATGCTTACGGTCCATAATTGGTTTACTGTAAATAATTTGGTATTAAATGAGAAGAAAACTAAATGCATAAGATTCGCGTTACCGAATGTTAGAAGTAGTGAATGTCAAGTTGTATTGAATAAGGAGACACTAGAATTCGTCGAAAAGACGGTTTTCCTGGGGATAACGCTTGACTCCAAACTACAGTGGGGTCCTCACATAACATCACTTGCAGGGCGGCTAAGTTCAGCCGCTTACGCTGTTTGGAAAATCCGCCAACTAACAGACGTGGATACCGCGAGACTGGTCTATTTTAGTTATTTTCATAGCATCATGTCTTACGGTATTTTGCTGTGGGGACGGGCTGCAGATATTGATTCTGTCTTTATTCTGCAAAAAAGGGCCGTCAGAGCCATCTACAACCTCCGCAGACGCGAATCTCTAAGGGAACTGTTCAAGAAAATTAACATCATGACGGTACCTTGTCAGTATATATATGAAAACATTATGTATGTTCGAAAAAATCTACACCTTTTTAGTAAGATAAGTGACAGGCATAATTTTAACACTAGAAATAGGAACAAATTAGATCAACCACGTTTTAGATTGTCTAAAGTTCACACTTCTTTTATGGGGTACTGTGTAAAATGTTATAACAAAATACCACTCGATATTCTTCAACTAAATGAGAAGAAATTTAAAACATGCATTAAACGCACACTATGTAGACAAGCATATTATAAGTTGGATGATTATATAGTAGATAAAAATGCATGGCTTAATGCTGGTCCTGCTCCACAGCCACTTGGGCTCACTAGTTAAAATTTTAATATTTGGAAGAGTTGCTTTCCCTTTTTTAAATTCTGTTTTTGACATTACAAACTTAATGTTTATTTTTTATTTTACCAAGTAAATTGTTCAATGCTCCAATTAGATAATAATGATTTTCTTACTTTTTGGTAGTAAAATTCTATTAATTTCTTAAATACATTGCAAACTATAGTTTTGTATAATTTAGAAGCATTTTTAGATTTTTGTAAATGTGAGTACCATGGAGCCGTTTACTATGTTATTAAGATGTATGTTGACTTGAAAGAGCATGGCAGTTGAGAGAATGTCAAGCTCACTTAAATGTCTCGCTGATGGTGGCGAGTGTGTTGGATCATTCGGTTCCCTACAAAATGGTTGAGCTGGATGGTGCTGATCCACGCGTCATGTTCGTGAACGGGCACCGTCAGTTGAGACTGGTCATCTCTTATCTGCCAGGGCTTATTTTTAATCATATATTTGCAACTGCTTTGATTATTTTTTGTACATTGTTCTCACATATAGAAGCAACAAGAATAATGTACCCAGAATTTTGTAATATCTATATTTAAAAGAGTAGCCTTGGAGTTTCTTGCCCGTTCTTCTCCATAGAGATCTACGTTTTGGAATGGGCAACTAGCTTCAACTTTCTGACTAACTGACCGATTCTTTGACAATTCAAAAGTGCCTGTAAATGGTTTAATTGAAATAAATGCTTTGAGTTTGAGTTTGAGTTTGAGTATGTTCCGGATTAGCGGAAACACGGCTGAACGGATTTGGATAAAATTTGGCACACAATTTATAACTTGGATTAACACATGGGGTACTTTTAATTCCGGTAGTATGTTCTTGTGGAATATTTTCCGACTTCCACGCGGCTGAAGCCACGGGCAAATGCCAGTAATATAAAAATAAAAAATAAAATAAAACAGTAGCACTCCGGGAGTGCCGACAGAAGTGAAAACTTGAAAAAATTATCGGCACCTGAAAAAAAGAATTCGTCCCCACTTTACGTGTAGGGGACCTCCCCTACACGTAAAGTACGTTAAAAAATTTTTTTTCATTATTTTATTTTATCACTTTGTAGGAGTGATAATATGTATACCCATGCTAAATAACAGCTTTCTAGTACTAAGCGTCTCTGAGCTACCGGCGGACAGACAGACGGACATGACGAAACTATAAGGGTTCCTTGTTTACTACGGAACCCTAAAAATATTATGATCCATTTTTGTTTTGTTATTTCGGCTCTTGATAGCTCTCCTCGCAAAACTGTTTAAATATTTTTTCATAGACAGTTTTAAATGCCATATTCTTAAGCTACTGTAAAGCTACATAAAAATAATAATTTAATTTCAGATGATGGATATAACCCTAAGAATGATGACATCAAGAAATTCTACCCAAATAACCAAGGTAACCATAGAATTACACACTTTAGAGGGATCATTTTTTGGTTTCAAACTCAACTTGAGCAAAAGTTAGCCAGCTGTTGCACAGACGCTAGTCCCCGTTACGAAATTATTTGTGAATGAAAATAATTGCTTCAAGGTGTGGGAACTAGTCTGATACCGAAAATAGCATTTAGAATTTTTGTCCGTTTGTCTGGTTGTTTGGATGTATGTTCCGGATTAGCGGAAACACGGCTGAACGGATTTGGATAAAATTTGGCACACAATTTATAACTTGGATTAACACATGGGGTACTTTTAATTCCGGTAGTATGTTCTTGTCGAATATTTTCCGACTTCCACGCGGCTGAAGCCGCGGGTAAATGCCAGTAATATAAAAATAAAAAATAAAATAAAACAGTAGCACTCCGGGAGTGCCGACAGAAGTGAAAACTTGAAAAAATTATCGGCACCTGAAAAAAAGAATTCATCCCCACTTTACGTGTAGGGGACCTCCCCTACACGTAAAGTACGTTAAAACATTTTTTTTAATTATTTTATTTTATCACTTTGTAGGAGTGATAATAATTATGTAAACCCATGCTAAATAACAGCTTTCTAGTACTTAGCGTCTCTGAGCTACCGGCGGACAGACAGACGGACATGACGAAACTATAAGGGTTCCTTGTTTACTACGGAACCCTAAAAATATTATGATCCATTTTTGTTTTGTTATTTCGGCTCTTGATAGCTCTCCTCGCAAAATTGTTTAAATATTTTTTCATAGACAATTTTAAATGCCATATTCTTAACCTACTGTAAAGCTACATAAAAATAATAATTTAATTTCAGATGATGGATATAACCCTAAGAATGATGACATCAAGAAATTCTACCCAAATAACCAAGGTAACCATAGAATTACACACTTTAGAGGGATCATTTTTTGGTTTCAAACTCAACTTGAGCAAAAGTTAGCCAGCTGTTGCACAGACGCTAGTCCCCGTTACGAAATTATTTGTGAATGAAAATATTTGCTTCAAGGTGTGGGAACTAGTCTGATACCGAAAATAGCATTTAGAATTTTTGTCCGTTTGTCTGGTTGTTTGGATGTATGTTCCGGATTAGCGGAAACACGGCTGAACGGATTTGGATAAAATTTGGCACACAATTTATAACTTGGATTAACACATGGGGTACTTTTAATTCCGGTAGTATGTTCTTGTGGAATATTTTCCGACTTCCACGCGGCTGAAGCCGCGGGCAAATGCCAGTAATATAAAAATAAAAAATAAAATAAAACAGTAGCACTCCGGGAGTGCCGACAGAAGTGAAAACTTGAAAAAATTATCGGCACCTGAAAAAAAGAATTCATCCCCACTTTACGTGTAGGGGACCTCCCCTACACGTAAAGTACGTTAAAACATTTTTTTTTCGTTATTTTATTTTATCACCTTGTAGGAGTGATAATATGTATACCCATGCTAAATAACAGCTTTCTAGTACTTAGCGTCTCTGAGCTACCGGCGGACAGACAGACGGACATGACGAAACTATAAGGGTTCCTTGTTTACTACGGAACCCTAAAAATATTATGATCCATTTTTGTTTTGTTATTTCGGCTCTTGATAGCTCTCCTCGCAAAATTGTTTAAATATTTTTTCATAGACAATTTTAAATGCCATATTCTTAACCTACTGTAAAGCTACATAAAAATAATAATTTAATTTCAGATGATGGATATAACCCTAAGAATGATGACATCAAGAAATTCTACCCAAATAACCAAGGTAACCATAGAATTACACACTTTAGAGGGATCATTTTTTGGTTTCAAACTCAACTTGAGCAAAAGTTAGCCAGCTGTTGCACAGACGCTAGTCCCCGTTACGAAATTATTTGTGAATGAAAATATTTGCTTCAAGGTGTGGGAACTAGTCTGATACCGAAAATAGCATTTAGAATTTTTGTCCGTTTGTCTGGTTGTTTGGATGTATGTTCCGGATTAGCGGAAACACGGCTGAACGGATTTGGATAAAATTTGGCACACAATTTATAACTTGGATTAACACATGGGGTACTTTTAATTCCGGTAGTATGTTCTTGTGGAATATTTTCCGACTTCCACGCGGCTGAAGCCGCGGGCAAATGCCAGTAATATAAAAATAAAAAAATAAAATAAAACAGTAGCACTCCGGGAGTGCCGACAGAAGTGAAAACTTGAAAAAATTATCGGCACCTGAAAAAAAGAATTCATCCCCACTTTACGTGTAGGGGACCTCCCCTACACGTAAAGTACGTTAAAACATTTTTTTTTCGTTATTTTATTTTATCACCTTGTAGGAGTGATAATATGTATACCCATGCTAAATAACAGCTTTCTAGTACTTAGCGTCTCTGAGCTACCGGCGGACAGACAGACGGACATGACGAAACTATAAGGGTTCCTTGTTTACTACGGAACCCTAAAAATATTATGATCCATTTTTGTTTTGTTATTTCGGCTCTTGATAGCTCTCCTCGCAAAATTATTTAAATATTTTTTCATAGACAGTTTTAATGCCATAGTCTTAACCTACTGTAAAGCTACATAAAAATAATAATTTAATTTCAGGTGATGGATATAATGGATATAACCCTAAAAATGATGACATCAAGAAATTCTACCCAAATAACCAAGGTAACCATAGAATTACACACTTTAGAGGGATCATTTTTTGGTTTCAAACTCAACTTGAGCAAAAGTTAGCCAGCTGTTGCACAGACGCTAGTCCCAGTTACGAAATTATTTGTGAATGAAAATAATTGCTTCAAGGTGTGGGAACTAGTCTGATACCGAAAATAGCATTTAGAATTTTTGTCCGTTTGTCTGGTTGTTTGGATGTATGTTCCGGATTAGCGGAAACACGGCTGAACGGATTTGGATAAAATTTGGCACACAATTTATAACTTGGATTAACACATGGGGTACTTTTAATTCCGGTAGTATGTTCTTGTGGAATATTTTCCGACTTCCACGCGGCTGAAGCCACGGGCAAATGCCAGTAATATAAAAATAAAAAATAAAATAAAACAGTAGCACTCCGGGAGTGCCGACAGAAGTGAAAACTTGAAAAAATTATCGGCACCTGAAAAAAAGAATTCATCCCCACTTTACGTGTAGGGGACCTCCCCTACACGTAAAGTACGTTAAAACATTTTTTTTCATTATTTAATTTTATCACTTTGTAGGAGTGATAATATGTATACCCATGCTAAATAACAGCTTTCTAGTACTTAGCGTCTCTGAGCTACCGGCGGACAGACAGACGGACATGACGAAACTATAAGGGTTCCTTGTTTACTACGGAACCCTAAAAATATTATGATCCATTTTTGTTTTGTTATTTCGGCTCTTGATAGCTCTCCTCGCAAAATTGTTTAAATATTTTTTCATAGACAGTTTTAAATGCCATATTCTTAACCTACTGTAAAGCTACATAAAAATAATAATTTAATTTCAGATGATGGATATAACCCTAAGAATGATGACATCAAGAAATTCTACCCAAATAACCAAGGTAACCATAGAATTACACACTTTAGAGGGATCATTTTTTGGTTTCAAACTCAACTTGAGCAAAAGTTAGCCAGCTGTTGCACAGACGCTAGTCCCCGTTACGAAATTATTTGTGAATGAAAATAATTGCTTCAAGGTGTGGGAACTAGTCTGATACCGAAAATAGCATTTAGAATTTTTGTCCGTTTGTCTGGTTGTTTGGATGTATGTTCCGGATTAGCGGAAACACGGCTGAACGGATTTGGATAAAATTTGGCACACAATTTATAACTTGGATTAACACATGGGTACTTTTAATTCCGGTAGTATGTTCTTGTGGAATATTTTCCGACTTCCACGCGGCTGAAGCCACGGGCAAATGCCAGTAATATAAAAATAAAAAATAAAATAAAACAGTAGCACTCCGGGAGTGCCGACAGAAGTGAAAACTTGAAAAAATTATCGGCACCTGAAAAAAAGAATTCATCCCCACTTTACGTGTAGGGAACCTCCCCAACACGTAAAGTACGTTAAAACATTTTTTTTCATTATTTTATTTTATCACTTTGTAGGAGTGATAATAATTATGTAAACCCATGCTAAATAACAGCTTTCTAGTACTTAGCGTCTCTGAGCTACCGGCGGACAGACAGACGGACATGACGAAACTATAAGGGTTCCTTGTTTACTACGGAACCCTAAATATATTATGATCCATTTTTGTTTTGTTATTTCAGCTCTTGATAGCTCTCCTCGCAAAATTGTTTAAATATTTTTTCATAGACAGTTTTAAATGCCATATTCTTAACCTACTGTAAAGCTACATAAAAATAATAATTTAATTTCAGATGATGGATATAACCCTAAGAATGATGACATCAAGAAATTCTACCCAAATAACCAAGGTAACCATAGAATTACACACTTTAGAGGGATCATTTTTTGGTTTCAAACTCAACTTGAGCAAAAGTTAGCCAGCTGTTGCACAGACGCTAGTCCCCGTTACGAAATTATTTGTGAATGAAAATATTTGCTTCAAGGTGTGGGAACTAGTCTGATACCGAAAATAGCATTTAGAATTTTTGTCCGTTTGTCTGGTTGTTTGGATGTATGTTCCGGATTAGCGGAAACACGGCTGAACGGATTTGGATAAAATTTGGCACACAATTTATAACTTGGATTAACACATGGGGTACTTTTAATTCCGGTAGTATGTTCTTGTGGAATATTTTCCGACTTCCACGCGGCTGAAGCCGCGGGCAAATGCCAGTAATATAAAAATAAAAAAATAAAATAAAACAGTAGCACTCCGGGAGTGCCGACAGAAGTGAAAACTTGAAAAAATTATCGGCACCTGAAAAAAAGAATTCATCCCCACTTTACGTGTAGGGGACCTCCCCTACACGTAAAGTACGTTAAAACATTTTTTTTTCGTTATTTTATTTTATCACCTTGTAGGAGTGATAATATGTATACCCATGCTAAATAACAGCTTTCTAGTACTTAGCGTCTCTGAGCTACCGGCGGACAGACAGACGGACATGACGAAACTATAAGGGTTCCTTGTTTACTACGGAACCCTAAAAATATTATGATCCATTTTTGTTTTGTTATTTCGGCTCTTGATAGCTCTCCTCGCAAAATTATTTAAATATTTTTTCATAGACAGTTTTAATGCCATAGTCTTAACCTACTGTAAAGCTACATAAAAATAATAATTTAATTTCAGATGATGGATATAATGGATATAACCCTAAAAATGATGACATCAAGAAATTCTACCCAAATAACCAAGGTAACCATAGAATTACACACTTTAGAGGGATCATTTTTTGGTTTCAAACTCAACTTGAGCAAAAGTTAGCCAGCTGTTGCACAGACGCTAGTCCCAGTTACGAAATTATTTGTGAATGAAAATAATTGCTTCAAGGTGTGGGAACTAGTCTGATACCGAAAATAGCATTTAGAATTTTTGTCCGTTTGTCTGGTTGTTTGGATGTATGTTCCGGATTAGCGGAAACACGGCTGAACGGATTTGGATAAAATTTGGCACACAATTTATAACTTGGATTAACACATGGGGTACTTTTAATTCCGGTAGTATGTTCTTGTGGAATATTTTCCGACTTCCACGCGGCCGAAGCCGCGGGCAAATGCCAGTAATATAAAAATAAAAAATAAAATAAAACAGTAGCATTCCGGGAGTGCCGACAGAAGTGAAAACTTGAAAAAATTATCGGCACCTGAAAAAAAGAATTCATCCCCACTTTACGTGTAGGGGACCTCCCCTACACGTAAAGTACGTTAAAACATTTTTTTTCATTATTTAATTTTATCACTTTGTAGGAGTGATAATATGTATACCCATGCTAAATAACAGCTTTCTAGTACTTAGCGTCTCTGAGCTACCGGCGGACAGACAGACGGACATGACGAAACTATAAGGGTTCCTTGTTTACTACGGAACCCTAAAAATATTATGATCCATTTTTGTTTTGTTATTTCGGCTCTTGATAGCTCTCCTCGCAAAATTGTTTAAATATTTTTTCATAGACAGTTTTAAATGCCATATTCTTAACCTACTGTAAAGCTACATAAAAATAATAATTTAATTTCAGATGATGGATATAACCCTAAGAATGATGACATCAAGAAATTCTACCCAAATAACCAAGGTAACCATAGAATTACACACTTTAGAGGGATCATTTTTTGGTTTCAAACTCAACTTGAGCAAAAGTTAGCCAGCTGTTGCACAGACGCTAGTCCCCGTTACGAAATTATTTGTGAATGAAAATATTTGCTTCAAGGTGTGGGAACTAGTCTGATACCGAAAATAGCATTTAGAATTTTTGTCCGTTTGTCTGGTTGTTTGGATGTATGTTCCGGATTAGCGGAAACACGGCTGAACGGATTTGGATAAAATTTGGCACACAATTTATAACTTGGATTAACACATGGGGTACTTTTAATTCCGGTAGTATGTTCTTGTGGAATATTTTCCGACTTCCACGCGGCTGAAGCCGCGGGCAAATGCCAGTAATATAAAAATAAAAAAATAAAATAAAACAGTAGCACTCCGGGAGTGCCGACAGAAGTGAAAACTTGAAAAAATTATCGGCACCTGAAAAAAAGAATTCATCCCCACTTTACGTGTAGGGGACCTCCCCTACACGTAAAGTACGTTAAAACATTTTTTTTTCGTTATTTTATTTTATCACCTTGTAGGAGTGATAATATGTATACCCATGCTAAATAACAGCTTTCTAGTACTTAGCGTCTCTGAGCTACCGGCGGACAGACAGACGGACATGACGAAACTATAAGGGTTCCTTGTTTACTACGGAACCCTAAAAATATTATGATCCATTTTTGTTTTGTTATTTCGGCTCTTGATAGCTCTCCTCGCAAAATTATTTAAATATTTTTTCATAGACAGTTTTAATGCCATAGTCTTAACCTACTGTAAAGCTACATAAAAATAATAATTTAATTTCAGATGATGGATATAATGGATATAACCCTAAAAATGATGACATCAAGAAATTCTACCCAAATAACCAAGGTAACCATAGAATTACACACTTTAGAGGGATCATTTTTTGGTTTCAAACTCAACTTGAGCAAAAGTTAGCCAGCTGTTGCACAGACGCTAGTCCCAGTTACGAAATTATTTGTGAATGAAAATAATTGCTTCAAGGTGTGGGAACTAGTCTGATACCGAAAATAGCATTTAGAATTTTTGTCCGTTTGTCTGGTTGTTTGGATGTATGTTCCGGATTAGCGGAAACACGGCTGAACGGATTTGGATAAAATTTGGCACACAATTTATAACTTGGATTAACACATGGGGTACTTTTAATTCCGGTAGTATGTTCTTGTGGAATATTTTCCGACTTCCACGCGGCCGAAGCCGCGGGCAAATGCCAGTAATATAAAAATAAAAAATAAAATAAAACAGTAGCATTCCGGGAGTGCCGACAGAAGTGAAAACTTGAAAAAATTATCGGCACCTGAAAAAAAGAATTCATCCCCACTTTACGTGTAGGGGACCTCCCCTACACGTAAAGTACGTTAAAACATTTTTTTTCATTATTTAATTTTATCACTTTGTAGGAGTGATAATATGTATACCCATGCTAAATAACAGCTTTCTAGTACTTAGCGTCTCTGAGCTACCGGCGGACAGACAGACGGACATGACGAAACTATAAGGGTTCCTTGTTTACTACGGAACCCTAAAAATATTATGATCCATTTTTGTTTTGTTATTTCGGCTCTTGATAGCTCTCCTCGCAAAATTGTTTAAATATTTTTTCATAGACAGTTTTAAATGCCATATTCTTAACCTACTGTAAAGCTACATAAAAATAATAATTTAATTTCAGATGATGGATATAACCCTAAGAATGATGACATCAAGAAATTCTACCCAAATAACCAAGGTAACCATAGAATTACACACTTTAGAGGGATCATTTTTTGGTTTCAAACTCAACTTGAGCAAAAGTTAGCCAGCTGTTGCACAGACGCTAGTCCCCGTTACGAAATTATTTGTGAATGAAAATAATTGCTTCAAGGTGTGGGAACTAGTCTGATACCGAAAATAGCATTTAGAATTTTTGTCCGTTTGTCTGGTTGTTTGGATGTATGTTCCGGATTAGCGGAAACACGGCTGAACGGATTTGGATAAAATTTGGCACACAATTTATAACTTGGATTAACACATGGGTACTTTTAATTCCGGTAGTATGTTCTTGTGGAATATTTTCCGACTTCCACGCGGCTGAAGCCACGGGCAAATGCCAGTAATATAAAAATAAAAAATAAAATAAAACAGTAGCACTCCGGGAGTGCCGACAGAAGTGAAAACTTGAAAAAATTATCGGCACCTGAAAAAAAGAATTCATCCCCACTTTACGTGTAGGGAACCTCCCCAACACGTAAAGTACGTTAAAACATTTTTTTTCATTATTTTATTTTATCACTTTGTAGGAGTGATAATAATTATGTAAACCCATGCTAAATAACAGCTTTCTAGTACTTAGCGTCTCTGAGCTACCGGCGGACAGACAGACGGACATGACGAAACTATAAGGGTTCCTTGTTTACTACGGAACCCTAAAAATATTATGATCCATTTTTGTTTTGTTATTTCGGCTCTTGATAGCTCTCCTCGCAAAATTATTTAAATATTTTTTCATAGACAGTTTTAATGCCATAGTCTTAACCTACTGTAAAGCTACATAAAAATAATAATTTAATTTCAGATGATGGATATAATGGATATAACCCTAAAAATGATGACATCAAGAAATTCTACCCAAATAACCAAGGTAACCATAGAATTACACACTTTAGAGGGATCATTTTTTGGTTTCAAACTCAACTTGAGCAAAAGTTAGCCAGCTGTTGCACAGACGCTAGTCCCAGTTACGAAATTATTTGTGAATGAAAATAATTGCTTCAAGGTGTGGGAACTAGTCTGATACCGAAAATAGCATTTAGAATTTTTGTCCGTTTGTCTGGTTGTTTGGATGTATGTTCCGGATTAGCGGAAACACGGCTGAACGGATTTGGATAAAATTTGGCACACAATTTATAACTTGGATTAACACATGGGGTACTTTTAATTCCGGTAGTATGTTCTTGTGGAATATTTTCCGACTTCCACGCGGCCGAAGCCGCGGGCAAATGCCAGTAATATAAAAATAAAAAATAAAATAAAACAGTAGCATTCCGGGAGTGCCGACAGAAGTGAAAACTTGAGAAAATTATCGGCACCTGAAAAAAAGAATTCATCCCCACTTTACGTGTAGGGGACCTCCCCTACACGTAAAGTACGTTAAAACATTTTTTTTCATTATTTAATTTTATCACTTTGTAGGAGTGATAATATGTATACCCATGCTAAATAACAGCTTTCTAGTACTTAGCGTCTCTGAGCTACCGGCGGACAGACAGACGGACATGACGAAACTATAAGGGTTCCTTGTTTACTACGGAACCCTAAATATTGTTTAAATATTTTTTCATAGACAGTTTTAAATGCCATATTCTTAACCTACTGTAAAGCTACATAAAAATAATAATTTAATTTCAGATGATGGATATAACCCTAAGAATGATGACATCAAGAAATTCTACCCAAATAACCAAGGTAACCATAGAATTACACACTTTAGAGGGATCATTTTTTGGTTTCAAACTCAACTTGAGCAAAAGTTAGCCAGCTGTTGCACAGACGCTAGTCCCAGTTACGAAATTATTTGTGAATGAAAATAATTGCTTCAAGGTGTGGGAACTAGTCTGATACCGAAAATAGCATTTAGAATTTTTGTCCGTTTGTCTGGTTGTTTGGATGTATGTTCCGGATTAGCGGAAACACGGCTGAACGGATTTGGATAAAATTTGGCACACAATTTATAACTTGGATTAACACATGGGGTACTTTTAATTCCGGTAGTATGTTCTTGTGGAATATTTTCCGACTTCCACGCGGCCGAAGCCGCGGGCAAATGCCAGTAATATAAAAATAAAAAATAAAATAAAACAGTAGCATTCCGGGAGTGCCGACAGAAGTGAAAACTTGAAAAAATTATCGGCACCTGAAAAAAAGAATTCATCCCCACTTTACGTGTAGGGGACCTCCCCTACACGTAAAGTACGTTAAAACATTTTTTTTCATTATTTAATTTTATCACTTTGTAGGAGTGATAATATGTATACCCATGCTAAATAACAGCTTTCTAGTACTTAGCGTCTCTGAGCTACCGGCGGACAGACAGACGGACATGACGAAACTATAAGGGTTCCTTGTTTACTACGGAACCCTAAATATATTATGATCCATTTTTGTTTTGTTATTTCGGCTCTTGATAGCTCTCCTCGCAAAATTGTTTAAATATTTTTTCATAGACAGTTTTAAATGCCATATTCTTAACCTACTGTAAAGCTACATAAAAATAATAATTTAATTTCAGATGATGGATATAACCCTAAGAATGATGACATCAAGAAATTCTACCCAAATAACCAAGGTAACCATAGAATTACACACTTTAGAGGGATCATTTTTTGGTTTCAAACTCAACTTGAGCAAAAGTTAGCCAGCTGTTGCACAGACGCTAGTCCCCGTTACGAAATTATTTGTGAATGAAAATATTTGCTTCAAGGTGTGGGAACTAGTCTGATACCGAAAATAGCATTTAGAATTTTTGTCCGTTTGTCTGGTTGTTTGGATGTATGTTCCGGATTAGCGGAAACACGGCTGAACGGATTTGGATAAAATTTGGCACACAATTTATAACTTGGATTAACACATGGGGTACTTTTAATTCCGGTAGTATGTTCTTGTGGAATATTTTCCGACTTCCACGCGGCTGAAGCCGCGGGCAAATGCCAGTAATATAAAAATAAAAAAATAAAATAAAACAGTAGCACTCCGGGAGTGCCGACAGAAGTGAAAACTTGAAAAAATTATCGGCACCTGAAAAAAAGAATTCATCCCCACTTTACGTGTAGGGGACCTCCCCTACACGTAAAGTACGTTAAAACATTTTTTTTTCGTTATTTTATTTTATCACCTTGTAGGAGTGATAATATGTATACCCATGCTAAATAACAGCTTTCTAGTACTTAGCGTCTCTGAGCTACCGGCGGACAGACAGACGGACATGACGAAACTATAAGGGTTCCTTGTTTACTACGGAACCCTAAAAATATTATGATCCATTTTTGTTTTGTTATTTCGGCTCTTGATAGCTCTCCTCGCAAAATTATTTAAATATTTTTTCATAGACAGTTTTAATGCCATAGTCTTAACCTACTGTAAAGCTACATAAAAATAATAATTTAATTTCAGATGATGGATATAATGGATATAACCCTAAAAATGATGACATCAAGAAATTCTACCCAAATAACCAAGGTAACCATAGAATTACACACTTTAGAGGGATCATTTTTTGGTTTCAAACTCAACTTGAGCAAAAGTTAGCCAGCTGTTGCACAGACGCTAGTCCCAGTTACGAAATTATTTGTGAATGAAAATAATTGCTTCAAGGTGTGGGAACTAGTCTGATACCGAAAATAGCATTTAGAATTTTTGTCCGTTTGTCTGGTTGTTTGGATGTATGTTCCGGATTAGCGGAAACACGGCTGAACGGATTTGGATAAAATTTGGCACACAATTTATAACTTGGATTAACACATGGGGTACTTTTAATTCCGGTAGTATGTTCTTGTGGAATATTTTCCGACTTCCACGCGGCCGAAGCCGCGGGCAAATGCCAGTAATATAAAAATAAAAAATAAAATAAAACAGTAGCATTCCGGGAGTGCCGACAGAAGTGAAAACTTGAAAAAATTATCGGCACCTGAAAAAAAGAATTCATCCCCACTTTACGTGTAGGGGACCTCCCCTACACGTAAAGTACGTTAAAACATTTTTTTTCATTATTTAATTTTATCACTTTGTAGGAGTGATAATATGTATACCCATGCTAAATAACAGCTTTCTAGTACTTAGCGTCTCTGAGCTACCGGCGGACAGACAGACGGACATGACGAAACTATAAGGGTTCCTTGTTTACTACGGAACCCTAAAAATATTATGATCCATTTTTGTTTTGTTATTTCGGCTCTTGATAGCTCTCCTCGCAAAATTGTTTAAATATTTTTTCATAGACAGTTTTAAATGCCATATTCTTAACCTACTGTAAAGCTACATAAAAATAATAATTTAATTTCAGATGATGGATATAACCCTAAGAATGATGACATCAAGAAATTCTACCCAAATAACCAAGGTAACCATAGAATTACACACTTTAGAGGGATCATTTTTTGGTTTCAAACTCAACTTGAGCAAAAGTTAGCCAGCTGTTGCACAGACGCTAGTCCCCGTTACGAAATTATTTGTGAATGAAAATAATTGCTTCAAGGTGTGGGAACTAGTCTGATACCGAAAATAGCATTTAGAATTTTTGTCCGTTTGTCTGGTTGTTTGGATGTATGTTCCGGATTAGCGGAAACACGGCTGAACGGATTTGGATAAAATTTGGCACACAATTTATAACTTGGATTAACACATGGGTACTTTTAATTCCGGTAGTATGTTCTTGTGGAATATTTTCCGACTTCCACGCGGCTGAAGCCACGGGCAAATGCCAGTAATATAAAAATAAAAAATAAAATAAAACAGTAGCACTCCGGGAGTGCCGACAGAAGTGAAAACTTGAAAAAATTATCGGCACCTGAAAAAAAGAATTCATCCCCACTTTACGTGTAGGGAACCTCCCCAACACGTAAAGTACGTTAAAACATTTTTTTTCATTATTTTATTTTATCACTTTGTAGGAGTGATAATAATTATGTAAACCCATGCTAAATAACAGCTTTCTAGTACTTAGCGTCTCTGAGCTACCGGCGGACAGACAGACGGACATGACGAAACTATAAGGGTTCCTTGTTTACTACGGAACCCTAAAAATATTATGATCCATTTTTGTTTTGTTATTTCGGCTCTTGATAGCTCTCCTCGCAAAATTATTTAAATATTTTTTTCATAGACAGTTTTAATGCCATAGTCTTAACCTACTGTAAAGCTACATAAAAATAATAATTTAATTTCAGATGATGGATATAATGGATATAACCCTAAAAATGATGACATCAAGAAATTCTACCCAAATAACCAAGGTAACCATAGAATTACACACTTTAGAGGGATCATTTTTTGGTTTCAAACTCAACTTGAGCAAAAGTTAGCCAGCTGTTGCACAGACGCTAGTCCCAGTTACGAAATTATTTGTGAATGAAAATAATTGCTTCAAGGTGTGGGAACTAGTCTGATACCGAAAATAGCATTTAGAATTTTTGTCCGTTTGTCTGGTTGTTTGGATGTATGTTCCGGATTAGCGGAAACACGGCTGAACGGATTTGGATAAAATTTGGCACACAATTTATAACTTGGATTAACACATGGGGTACTTTTAATTCCGGTAGTATGTTCTTGTGGAATATTTTCCGACTTCCACGCGGCCGAAGCCGCGGGCAAATGCCAGTAATATAAAAATAAAAAATAAAATAAAACAGTAGCATTCCGGGAGTGCCGACAGAAGTGAAAACTTGAAAAAATTATCGGCACCTGAAAAAAAGAATTCATCCCCACTTTACGTGTAGGGGACCTCCCCTACACGTAAAGTACGTTAAAACATTTTTTTTCATTATTTAATTTTATCACTTTGTAGGAGTGATAATATGTATACCCATGCTAAATAACAGCTTTCTAGTACTTAGCGTCTCTGAGCTACCGGCGGACAGACAGACGGACATGACGAAACTATAAGGGTTCCTTGTTTACTACGGAACCCTAAATATATTATGATCCATTTTTGTTTTGTTATTTCGGCTCTTGATAGCTCTCCTCGCAAAATTGTTTAAATAGTTTTTCATAGACAGTTTTAAATGCCATATTCTTAACCTACTGTAAAGCTACATAAAAATAATAATTTAATTTCAGATGATGGATATAACCCTAAGAATGATGACATCAAGAAATTCTACCCAAATAACCAAGGTAACCATAGAATTACACACTTTAGAGGGATCATTTTTTGGTTTCAAACTCAACTTGAGCAAAAGTTAGCCAGCTGTTGCACAGACGCTAGTCCCCGTTACGAAATTATTTGTGAATGAAAATAATTGCTTCAAGGTGTGGGAACTAGTCTGATACCGAAAATAGCATTTAGAATTTTTGTCCGTTTGTCTGGTTGTTTGGATGTATGTTCCGGATTAGCGGAAACACGGCTGAACGGATTTGGATAAAATTTGGCACACAATTTATAACTTGGATTAACACATGGGTACTTTTAATTCCGGTAGTATGTTCTTGTGGAATATTTTCCGACTTCCACGCGGCTGAAGCCACGGGCAAATGCCAGTAATATAAAAATAAAAAATAAAATAAAACAGTAGCACTCCGGGAGTGCCGACAGAAGTGAAAACTTGAAAAAATTATCGGCACCTGAAAAAAAGAATTCATCCCCACTTTACGTGTAGGGAACCTCCCCAACACGTAAAGTACGTTAAAACATTTTTTTTCATTATTTTATTTTATCACTTTGTAGGAGTGATAATAATTATGTAAACCCATGCTAAATAACAGCTTTCTAGTACTTAGCGTCTCTGAGCTACCGGCGGACAGACAGACGGACATGACGAAACTATAAGGGTTCCTTGTTTACTACGGAACCCTAAATATAGTATGATCCATTTTTGTTTTGTTATTTCGGCTCTTGATAGCTCTCCTCGCAAAATTGTTTAAATATTTTTTCATAGACAGTTTTAAATGCCATATTCTTAACCTACTGTAAAGCTACATAAAAATAATAATTTAATTTCAGATGATGGATATAACCCTAAGAATGATGACATCAAGAAATTCTACCCAAATAACCAAGGTAACCATAGAATTACACACTTTAGAGGGATCATTTTTTGGTTTCAAACTCAACTTGAGCAAAAGTTAGCCAGCTGTTGCACAGACGCTAGTCCCCGTTACGAAATTATTTGTGAATGAAAATATTTGCTTCAAGGTGTGGGAACTAGTCTGATACCGAAAATAGCATTTAGAATTTTTGTCCGTTTGTCTGGTTGTTTGGATGTATGTTCCGGATTAGCGGAAACACGGCTGAACGGATTTGGATAAAATTCATCCCCACTTTACGTGTAGGGGACTTCCCCTACACGTAAAGTACGTTAAAACATTTTTTTTCATTATTTTATTTTATCACTTTGTAGGAGTGATAATATGTATACCCATGCTAAATAACAGCTTTCTAGTACTTAGCGTCTCTGAGCTACCGGCGGACAGACAGACGGACATGACGAAACTATAAGGGTTCCTTGTTTACTACGGAACCCTAAAAATATTATGATCCATTTTTGTTTTGTTATTTCGGCTCTTGATAGCTCTCCTCGCAAAATTGTTTAAATATTTTTTCATAGACAGTTTTAAATGCCATATTCTTAACCTACTGTAAAGCTACATAAAAATAATAATTTAATTTCAGATGATGGATATAACCCTAAGAATGATGACATCAAGAAATTCTACCCAAATAACCAAGGTAACCATAGAATTACACACTTTAGAGGGATCATTTTTTGGTTTCAAACTCAACTTGAGCAAAAGTTAGCCAGCTGTTGCACAGACGCTAGTCCCCGTTACGAAATTATTTGGGAATGAAAATAATTGCTTCAAGGTGTGGGAACTAGTCTGATACCGAAAATAGCATTTAGAATTTTTGTCCGTTTGTCTGGTTGTTTGGATGTATGTTCCGGATTAGCGGAAACACGGCTGAACGGATTTGGATAAAATTTGGCACACAATTTATAACTTGGATTAACACATGGGGTACTTTTAATTCCGGTAGTATGTTCTTGTCGAATATTTTCCGACTTCCACGCGGCTGAAGCCGCGGGTAAATGCCAGTAATATAAAAATAAAATAAAACAGTAGCACTCCGGGAGTGCCGACAGAAGTGAAAACTTGAAAAAATTATCGGCACCTGAAAAAAAGAATTCATCCCCACTTTACGTGTATGGGACCTCCCCTACATAGAATTACACAATTTAGAGGGATCATTTTTTGGTTTCAAACTCAACTTGAGCAAAAGTTAGCCAGCTGTTGCACAGACGCTAGTCCCCGTTACGAAATTATTTGTGAATGAAAATAATTGCTTCAAGGTGTGGGAGCTAGTCTGATACCGAAAATAGCATTTAGAATTTTTGTCCGTTTGTCTGGTTGTTTGGATGTATGTTCCGGATTAGCGGAAACACGGCTGAACGGATTTGGATAAAATTGGGCACACAATTTATAACTTGGATTAACACATGGGGTACTTTTAATTCCGGTAGTATGTTCTTGTGGAATATTTTCCGACTTCCACGCGGCTGAAGCCACGGGCAAATGCCAGTAATATAAAAATAAAATAAAACAGTAGCACTCCGGGAGTGCCGACAGAAGTGAAAACTTGAAAAAATTATCGGCACCTGAAAAAAAGAATTCATCCCCACTTTACGTGTAGGGGACCTCCCCTACACGTAAAGTACGTTAAAACATTTTTTTTCATTATTTTATTTTATCACTTTGTAGGAGTGATAATATGTGTACCCATGCTAAATAACAGCTTTCTAGTACTTAGCGTCTCTGAGCTACGGGTCATTCCTTTTTGTTTTGTCTTTAATATTTTCTCAGTTACTTCTAATCATGGTCTGACAGTTTGAGTAATTTAAGTGGCCTACCCAAATGTCCTGTTTTTGGTATTGTTCGTCGAATCGTTGAGCTCCTTAAATTCTGAGTTGAGCTGCACGATAATTGACAAATGCGTGCACTGACTGGACAGGCCCTCTCAATCTGTGTGGTGCTTTCCTCAAAAGACCACTTCAGACACCAATCCACATGGCCTTCACATGATCTGACCAAGATTATGTCTGGACTTTAAAAGAGACTGAGACCTCTGAGTTTGTTTCGGCCTTTCTTCTCAGAGTAGTCAGATAGGAAACGCCGACCTCATCTAGTTTTAAAATATGATTGACGTGTAAAAGTGTTTGTACAAACCTACTTACAGAAATAAAATCATTTATCATTTATCATTACCGGCGGACAGACAGACGGACATGACGAAACTATAAGGGTTCCTTGTTTACTACGGAACCCTAAAAATATTATGATCCATTTTTGTTTTGTTATTTCGGCTCTTGATTGCTCTCCTCGCAAAATTGTTTAAATATTTTTTCATAGACAGTTTTAATGCCATATTCTTGACCTACTGTAAAGCTACATCCCATCAAAAACAATACTTGTCAAAAAAACCAAGTCTCGCAACTCAGTTGTTCTGCGGTAAAAAGTTGTGAGATCCATGTAATACCAAGTCGGTTATTAATTTAATCAGTCTCTGCTTAAGCGACTTTCTGTCTTAATACGTCCAGTCTCCAAGACCACGATCGTGGTCCATAACAATTGAAAATCAATTGTGTCTGGAATCTCCGTACTCGAAGCATTAAGTTGTTACGTAATAATTAACAGCATCTTATAGTGACGCATATCAATATTAAAATTCTTTAATGTTTTATATAAATATATTGAGACTTGGCCATCGCACTAAATAATTGAATTTACATGTGTTTTCAGGCGATTGAATTTACACGTGTTTTCAGGCGATGGCCAAGTCTCAATATATTTATATAAAACATTAAAGAATTTTAATATTGATATGCGTCACTATAAGATGCTGTTAATTATTACGTAACAACTTAATGCTTCGAGTACGGAGATTCCAGACACAATTGATTTTCAATTGTTATGGACCACGATCGTGGTCTTAGAGACTGGACGTATTAAGACAGAAAGTCGCTTAAGTAGAGACTGATTAAATTAATAACCGACTTCGTATTACATGGATCTCACAACTTTTTACCGCAGAACAACTGAGTTGCGAGACTTGGTTTTTTTGACAAGTATTGTTTTTGATGGGATCTCATTTCTTTTTGTATTTTGTAGACAGTTCTACTTTTTTCCTTTTCGGTACCTTCTACTTATTGTATATATGTATATCTACCAGCAACGAATTTTCTTAAAGCCCTCTCTCTGACTTATGAACTTTTCTTATTTTTGTAGGTAGCCTTCCGTTTTCTCTTTTCCGGTACTACTTCTTGAGCTTCAGCTACAGTTTTTTTAGCGTTAATGTAGGTGTCTCCATGCTCGTCACAAGTATACACTTGTAACTCATCCCAATGCGCTACCACATACTCGATTATAGCAAGTCTAATATCATACGACGACTCAATATTCCTATACATACAGAATGACAAAGAATGAAATAAACACGAACCATCACCAGGTATAGGAACAACCCAGTGTGGACAAGGCTGATCATTCACATACAGTATTACTGAATCCATTGCGACTACCTACAAGTTAGATTGCAAAGTTATTTTTATGCAGAAATACGATTAGGTAATAAGAAATTTATAAATACTTAGGTACTTAAAGTATCAATATTTAATTTAAATAAATTATTTATCCGAACAACGTCCAAATTGTAAGCAAATAATATCAGTAAACCAATGAGAGTAGCCTTTAGTCGTCAAACTAATATAGCAATCGAAATTATCAATGAAAATCGCAAACTTATAGGTAAGAATTCTGGGCACATCCGAACAGCATTGGGTCGCTCGCGCATATGAGCGCAGCTGCTGCTCGCTCGGCGACATTCACCTTTCCGCGCGCCCCGCCACTGTCCCCGCCCCGCGCCCTCGCGCTAGCACCGCGCAGCGCGTAGACGGCCCGCGCTCACTCGCTAGCATCGCAGCGCGTGGTATAATAATTAATTTACAACCTTTCGCACTCGTAATAAGTACGAATACGCACGTAGGTACGTTTTTCGCATTAACTAATTTAATTTACACGTGTTTTCATGACGGGAATACCCATTTATTACTCGATTTGGCAGGGGCACTACCATGCGCCTATATTTATATGGGACTAGCTTAAACCCGCGGCTGCCGTAAATAAAACATAAATAAAACATCATTACGAATAAAGCCAATATTGAAAAATTTAACTGAAGACTTGGCTGTATGGGATTAATTTTCTTTGCTGTCTTTTCTAGATTTTTTAGTTTTTCCTTGATTCATACACCAAACACTACTTATATTCCAAATTTGAAGCTTCTAGGTCTGCTAGAAGTGCCTTAGAATTTTGATGATCGGTGAGTCAGTGAGTGACAAAATTAAGAAATTTGACCCGTTATAATTCTTAAAATACTGGTTCAAATTGAATGAAATTTGAAATATACCGTGTCTTTACAATGCTTGCATGGTTACTGAAAATTTCAGTCTTCTAGTTTTATCCACAACGAAGTTACAGGGGGTCGAAAATGGTCTGAATTGCTTCGAGAAAAGGATGGTACGGCCGTGATGCTTTTTTGCTCGACTTGGTGGGGGCACTGCCGTGCCCCCAGATAAAAATAATAATTTAATTTCAGATGATGGAAATAATGGATATAACCCTAAGAATGATGACATCAAGAAATTCTACCCAAATAACCAAGGTAACCATAGAATTACACACTTTAGAGGGATAATTTTTTGGTTTCAAACTCAACTTGAGCAAAAGTTAGCCAGCTGTTGCACAGACGCTAGTCCCAGTTATGAAATTATTTGTGAACGAAAAAATTGCTTCAAGGTGTGGGAACTAGTCTGATTCCGAAAATAGCATTTAGAATTTTTGTCCGTTTGTCTGGTTGTTTGGATGTATGTTCCGGATTAGCGGAAACACGGCTGAACGGATTTGGATAAAATTTGGCACACAATTTATAACTTGGATTAACACTTACCTTGGGTACTTTTAATTCCGGTAGCATGTTAACGTGGGATATTTTCCGACTTCCACGCGGGTGGCAAAAGCTAGTAATAAATAAAATGAATAGGTTTTTTTTAATTCCATTCATATTTGTTTGGGAGGACAACTGACATCTGTATACTCTATCATCAAATGTTCATTAAAGTTTTTACATTATGTTCGCAGACGGCAATGGAAATGACTTTTCCAACTCTGCTGCACAATCTTCAGCTGACGCTTACTCTGGACAAGGTGATTTTAAAACTGTATCATGTGATCCCAATAATACTCAAGAGGATACTCATTGACAGGTTCATACTACCCGTCCTAAATTATGGATCTTCAAGATGATCACTTACTGAGCAACAGAAATCCAAACTCAAGTTTTTCATAAAATTTTTAGGGTTCCTTACCTCAAAAGGAAAAAACAGAACCCTTATAGGATCACTTCGTTGTCCGTCCATCAGTCTATCAAGACCTTTTTCTCAGGAACGCGTGGAAGTATCAAGTTAAAATTAATATCAAATACGAAGTCTGTAGTCCCTTGGAGCTCTAAAAAAAAGCAAGCTTCTAAGTCAACGCAATAAAAAAATACGGCCATTTATGCGTCATATTTTGATACAAATAAATCAAAACCTACAGTACTTCCCATTAATCTAGAATCATGAAATTTAGCAGGAAGCAAGGTATTACAGCACTTATAAAGGACAAAGTCCGAAAATCGTTAATTTGTGGTTTTATCACACAAGTAACTGTTCTTTTTTGCGATTACAAACTTACATTTGCAGTTGAAGAATTGGCCGTGATGTAAAGAGATTTATGGAAGGACAGGTTTTTCAACTACGGAACCCTTCATTGTGCGTGGCCCGACACGCACTTGGCCGGTTATTATTTAAAGTGTATTTTTGTGTGTGTTTTTATTTTACTTCCATTCAATTTTGTTTGGAAGTAAAACTGACATCTGTATACTCTATCATCAAATGTTCATTAAAGTTTTTACATTATGTTCGCAGACGGCAATGGAAATGACTTTTCCAATTCTGCTGCACAATCTTCAGCTGACGCTTACTCTGGACAAGGTGATTTTAAAACTCTATCATGTGAACCCAATAACACTTAAGAGGATACTCATTGACAGGTTCATACTGCCCGTCCTAACTTACGGTGCTTAAAGATGATCACTTACTGAGCAACAGAAAACCAAACTCAAGTTTTTCCAACGTGCAATGGAGATGCAGCATACTGGGTGTTTTAAAAGCTTTCATTTGATTGTCAACTAGAGTCTAGCCACGCTAAGTCTGCATAGGTAAAAAAACGGTGGAATTTGAAAATCTCTAGACGACAACACCAACCAGTCCTACGAAAAAAGAATTTGATACTTTATTTGTCTTTTTATTATTATTTATTTATTTATTTAATTTGACAACATTAGTCTAATGGTTAGTATAAAAACAAACTTATCAATTAAGGGTTAGTATTTATTAAATGTATATGTCACTGTATAATTATGAACTTTGTTAGTTTATAATCTATCGGTATTATTTCTGTTAGATTATAAATTGTTGAAAAATTGTGAACTGTGACAAATCATTTACAATTTAACGCATAATTTTTCGATAGTTTATAATGTATCCATGAAAAACTGACAAATTGTGAACTGGTATCAAACTTGCTTGCGACGTAACGCACCTTGCGCTAATATTAAATAGCTTGCCTGGCTGCGAGCAGCTTGGAAGTAGCGCTCGCTCGGTTTGCGCGCGGCTGGTCATAGTTCTAACCTAACCTAACCCATTTCACCCAGCTTACAATTTTTCGACAGTTTATAATCTAACGGAAATAATACCGATAGATTATAAACTTACGGTTCTCACAATCTTATGGTGACATATACATAACTATTGTTCATCCCTGCCGCACGAGCAACCTGATAGAGTGTCTTAGTATTAGTGCATCATGCTGTTCAACTAAAGTTTTCAAAATATTGTTGCTGCTAGCCCTCATTCTGCTTATTAAAGATGCGGCCTTCTACCTCATAATGGCATAATAGTCGTCAGTTCGTGCTACAGCAAACATGCTAGACGAGCTGCAGAACCGGGGCAACCGTAACAGCACTCTGAAGCCATTATTATATTGCACACGCAGAGCATCTAAAGCCCTCTGCGTACCGTTGACCCACAAACTGCCCGTGTCTTTTTGTTTTTGATTGGTTATTTTGTTTATATTCTGATTTATTCCTGGTAAAGAATAGTCACTTTAATACGATGCAGTGTGGATTTGATACAGTTTTGTCATCGTATGGAGGTAGAGCATAGGTACAACATAATCTATTACACATAATCTATTATGCAAAAATCAAAAGGCACAATATCAAAATCATTAGATCTACTTACAATCCCGAAACTGACATAACTGACTGATGTAAAAGTATACCACATATATTTTTTTTGGAGTTGCCCATTTATTCCATTGCAGACTTAGTGTGGCCAGACTCTAGGTCTCTAGCACTCTTTTGTGTTAGGCTTCCCCTTTTCAACCAACACCATATCTTATAGTGTCTCGCTGCAGAGCAAAAACCGTTATTATTCCTTTATTCTTAGCTCCATCTACGTCACTGCTGTCTGAATCTAGTCCTTTAGATAGTTCGTCCCATCGTTTCCTTGGCATGAGGCTTATTGGGTCCGTGGCTAAGTCATAACGGTCGCACGAGTCGATCGAAGGCTAAGCTAAGCTTGCCGAGATTAGTCCAGTCTTCTTCTTCGTCGTGTCAATTTTATTTTTTGGACTGTGTATTAAATTTTGTTGACTCAAAACAGGGCCACTTCCAGGGTAAGTCCGGTAACCTACATAACAATCATATGAGACAGCTTTAATTCTATACTTTTCATTTATTGACTGCCTCGTTGGTCGGAGTATCTACTGGTCGCAAGCGCTACTGCTGAGTATGAGGTCCTGAGTTCGATTCCCAGGTCGGGCAAAGTGTTATTGGGTTTTTTCATCTGGAATTTCTCAGTAGCATTCCGGAGTCTGGATTTGTGCCCGGTTGATGGCAATAGGCTCGCCCCTATTACATGGGACTTAAACATAACTGGCGAAATGTAGGTGTACTATAGGTACACCTGTGCCTAACTCTTCGGGGATTACAGGCGTGATGTTATGTATTATGTATGTTTTCATTTATTACTACATTATTTTTATTCAAACAGATTAAACATCAGACAGGCAAGCTGCTCAAGATTCTTGAAAAGGTAAACATTACCCTATTTTTACATCCTTAAATTTCGATCTGCTTTTAAATGGTAACATTTTTTTTTTATCAAACAGCGTAGGGAAAAAGTCCCGGAAGAAGTCACTGGCTCCTGAAATACAGGTACCTAGCGCTGAAGCCAAGGTCAAAATTTTTTCTGTAACCTGCTTATGGCAGTAAAGAATTTTATTTATTTATTATATTTATTTAATTTAACAGAAAGTCAAATAAAAGAAAGTCCTTTTGTATAATTTCATCCTAACCACAATGCAAATCTATTTGTTACAGGCAACGGTGTTCCAGTTGGTCATTTACTTTGGATGCAAAAACATATTTCCGACATAAATTACTTAATAAACACACACAAACACTTCTTCAAAAAAATAAATAAACAATATACATGACTTTTTAAATAAATTTTTTTTTGGCACATACAGTACCGTTTTTTTTTATCTGCTGTTTTCCCTTCCCTCCTGCTTTAAAGTATCTTGTGATTAGAAATAATTTCTAGGCTCGGTTTTTTTTTTAACGACGTTTTCTAAAAATTAAACCTAGCTAGATCGATTTATCGCCCTCGAAACCCCCTGCATACTAAATTTCATGAAAATCGTTGGAGCCGTTTCCGAGATTCAGATTATATATATACATATATACAAGGATTGCTCGTTTAAAGGTATTATGAAGACTAGAAAAAATCCTCTAGATCATAACTTACCAATCAACAGATAATGTAAAAACCATAATAAACCACACACTTTATAACTCAGATTTATGGAAGATAAATTAGTAAACGTAGCGTTTACTTCTCAAGATGACACACTTAACAAAAGTTGTTTTATTAGAAACCGTAGACCAAATAAAAAATCAAGACAGAGCGCTGCGAACAATACAGTGAAACATGCCAAAACTACACCTACGCTCTGAGCATAGACGCTCACACGCACACATTTACAACCATTTACAATGACACTACAATCAAACTACACCTCACTAAGTGCACACATGTTTATGAAACTGGCTTCACGTCACTGTTGACAGCGCTATCTTGTTTTTTTATTTGGTCTGAGTTAGAAACTAGCTGACCCGACACACATTGTCCTGTCCAATTTTCAATAGCCCATAGAAAAAAGGATATTCAGTTTTTTGCCGAATTCGAGCCAAATCCGTCCCGCCGTTCTCAGGTAATGCGCTTACCAACGAACAGCATTTCATTTAATTTATACAAAAAAAATTGCTAGCAATACTCCACAAACGTGATGGGTATCGATATCTAAATATGAAAAAACAAAAATTTTAAGATTTTTTTGAGGTCGTCAACCGCCCTTAGAGTAGTCACTTAAAATATCTGTTTATTTTTGGCATGTTAAGTGCTACTTGGGATATTTTTTATATATGGCAATGAGGTCTTTTATATGCTATTTCAAGGTTATATATTATTTACCGGACATCCCAGTAGATACAGATAATGGTCATATTTGCATTATTTCCATTAGCAACGAATTTAAAGTAACACTAGAAAAATGTTCAAGTAAACATCCTAAGACTTGGGCCCGCTTGAACCACCCATCAGTAAATGTGTTTAGCGCAAAAAATATTTAAAACATCATTATGATTGTCTTTAAAAAATACAATAGACGTGGATATATATAGTTACTTGTTCCGCTTAGCTATTTCTAAAGAGCCATAAAAAACTCCTGAAAGAAATCGACACGTGTTTCATTTCTCAACGAGGCATCCTCAGGATGACGATGGACTTGTTGCGAACTCGAACACGGCGCGGCGGCGTGTTGCCACGCCAAGCGCTGAGTGCAGACAACACAGCAGCAGCTGGCTGCAGCTGGTGTGGCAACACGCCGTGTTCGAGTTCGCAACAAGTCCATCGTCATCCTGAGGATGCCTCGTTGAGAGGTGAAACACGTGTCGATTTCTTTCAGGAGTTTTTTATGGCTCTTTAGAAATAGCTAAGCGGAACAAGTTACTAAATATATCCACGTCTATTGTATTTTATAATGGATTTCCGCAAGGTCACGCCTGAATCAATTAATTATGATTGTCTTTTTTAAACGATCGACGAAAACAGACCAACATTTATATTAGTTTAGCGATTTGTGGTGCAACTGGGCTTTAATCTATCGATACGTTATTTGATCAATGCGCATTACATTGAATTCAGAATCATTAAAGAGCCACATAATAAGCACTAAACGCTAGCTTATTAAGTGATCGCTTTGATCAAAGGAAACAACCAGTAATTTATTACGTTGTGGTTGATTTAAAAGCTCCTTTACACAATACGATTTGATATCTTACCATGTAAAGTCAAATTTTATGATGAGTAAAATTTTTCCTCTCGCTTTCCTGCAATCAAAATCTAAATCTAATTAATCAAATCTGTGAGAGTAATTTTGTGAAATGCGACGGAAGTGTGTAGCAGGAAGACGCGCTATTTGATTTGACAAATGAGTGCGCACGGTGTTTGAGTTGGCAATCAGATGGTACCAACCCATTTTCCGAGACGATGATGGTAACGGTGACGGTGACTGTGATGATGATGGTGATGATGATGAATATTGTTTATAACAAATATACATCAACCAAGATGTCAGATGTACATCATATGCGAATACTGTAAGGTTCGCTCGTTTTTTTATATTTATATTTGTAAACATAGATGAAAAAATAGGTGTTGTAAATAAAATGGGCACAGATATCAAATAGGTATTCGAAATTAGAATTTAGCCACATTTTTGTTTAAATTAACTCACAAGCTTCTTAAGCAAGCAAAGTTTTTTTTGAACATTTAATTTGTCTATAACATAATAACATTTCTGATACGATTTGTACTCCTACAACTTTACTAATTTCAGAAATATCGAATGGTCTAAATGGACGGATCTGCAACAATGTCTACTTAGACGATTCCATGAACCTATTAATTTAAAAGAATAAAATTTTACCTACTACACTTCTATTTAAACAATCAGTAAGAAAACACTTTTGTCTCACAATCATGAGTCAAGCATACAAAACGTACAATGCTTTGAAGAAAGATTTTTTGGGAGAAATGGATTTCATCAGTAACATCGGCGTCAAGTTTTTTATTTATCCTTTCATTGGCCGATCCAAACTCATAACACACTGTTACTACTTCACTTATGGCCTCCTATTTCTCACAACGACGCAGCTGCTCGTCACTCTTTGCTTAATTTGCATCAACGACTTCGACTGGTTCGAGATTATCAACGTCGCTCCCAACATCGGAGTCTGTCTCATGATCCTGATCAAATATAGAAAAATACATGACAATAAAGAATTGTACGACAAAATATTTAAACATTTTCGGTTAGACCTATGGGAAGCAGTGTCTGATACAACAGAACACAAGAAGATTTTGAATCGATACACGAAGATAACAAGGCTGATATTGAGATTTGAATTCTATTACACCATTGGACTGGCTGTGATTGTTGATTTATTTCCTAGAATCATTATGGTTTACCAGAACGACATTCTTGGTAAGGAAAAGCAGTATTTGTACCCATTTGATGGGTGGTACCCCTTCGACAAGAAACAGTGGTATAACGCTGCTTATATCTGGGAAAGCTTTATGACTACAGTCGTCATTTTTATCTACGTTTTTGTCAATATGCTTCACATTTCTTTCACCCGATATATTTGTATGGAATTGAAAATTCTCGGAAGTACCATGGAAGGGCTCGTTAGTGATGAAGACGTGGTTCAAATTAAGGAAGGAAGAGAGATTGAAAAAGCTCATTACGACATTAGAAACAAATTGAAATTTATTATTTGCAAGCACCAGTTTTTGGCCAAGTAAGAAAATTACATAAGTGATTTTTAAATTCTGTTTATTAATCATTATCAAAATAATGAAATACCTCTTTTGATTACAGAATCACATCAGAGCTAGATGATGTATTGGGGGATGGAATGTTTCTTACATATGCCTTTGGATCTGTATTTATATGCCTTACAGCATTTACAGCAACAGTAACTCTTTTTTTTGACTGTTTTATCAATACTCAAAGGTTTTACAAACTAAGTAATATATTTTTATTTTCTAGGTGGTTGATGATCTGTACAAATCTATGCGCTACTTTTCTTTTTTCTGTTCATTGCTCGTGGAGGTATTCTTTCAGTGCATAATGGGACAACTCCTCATTGATCATGTATGATATTTTATTTTTCACTCTGGATCTTAATATTCTGTCATTCGAATGAAAATATTTATTTACTTGCATAACCAATTCTTTGGTGCTTTTAGTTTTTTGTCAAATAGTTTTCAACCCCTGCTACTAGATAGACGATATACACCTTTACAATGAATGGAATGACCTTGAACCAACTTGACCGACGTTAGTGCTATCAAAGCATCGCTTTGGCATCGTAATTAGTTCGCACTAGTTACAATCAACAGCACGTCAGCGGTAACAATTGAACCACGAAAATAAGCCTTACTGCTACGACATCTTCTTTCTTTTTGACTGGTTAGTCACTTTGAGTTTTTATGCTACCCATGGGCCTCTGACTTGGTTTCACATGCCGTCGAGAAAAATCTCTCAGGCATGCTGGTTTCCTCATGATGTTTTCCTTCACCGTTTTTGAAGGAATTGATAACTATACAATACGCACTTGAATCCGAAAAGTCAGAGCTACGTGCGTTGAGTTCGAACTCGAAACTTACTACATAAAGGCGTGTCAATGTCAAATTGTTACGACTGATTTGCGGTTGACTGTATACTACCACAGATTAACACAGATGGGACACTCCGCAAAATCATTTAAATAAAAAGCGACTCTTGCTACGACACAATAAAGTGCAATTCTGGTCGCACAGCGCTAATTACCTACAGCTATATTCACCTAGAAGTTCCCTCTTTTTTATCGCGTAACTCTTAGATCTACTGACTACGTTACACTCACAGAATTGGCCCGACAAGTCGAGCCCGCCGCGTACTTGTAGCTTCATACCAAAACTGCGGAGTGTCTCATCTGTATTCTATTCTTCTACTAAGAAATAAAGTTATGCGCTAAAACGTCGATGCGTTTTTCCAGAGTAATAAGTTGGAAAAAGCCATATATTTTGCAGACTGGGTGTACGCTGATTCTGATACGAAGAAGATGGTGCAAATTTTCTTGATGCGTTCTCAAAAACCTTTTGAATTTAGTGCCAGAGGTTACTTGACGATGAATTTAGATACTTTCAGTGGGGTACGTACAGATCATACAGTATGGTTTGATTATGAACTAGAAATAAAGAAAGAAAGAAAATACATTTACTTAGCACAGACTAAAAGACACACAACACAACATAATAATATATTACAAGTAAAAATTAAAATAAAAAGGAAACTATTAAAAAGTGTAAACTAAGAAATTAATAGGAAAGTGCACCTCGCGGCTGCACCAAGTAGGCCCCAGTTTAGCAAAAATGCCAGACAACTACTGCCTGACGCTGGTTTTCAACTGGACCTACTCGTGAATTGTGACGTTAACTATAAAAAATTGGTAGATATTTGAAGCTGCTTCGGCAATACAAAATTGTCTAGAATGTGAAGATCAACTAAACCTAGTAGACATTGTGTGGTTGATGGAGGCAATGATATCGACAAAATGTTTACTTGTATGTCGGATCCGGTTATTAGTACGGACACGAAATGAATCGCAAGCGCGCCACTGGCGACATCAAGAGTGATCTACCTACACCAAAAAAGGCACGCTTCTACAGAGTCGTGATGTTTTAAGGCCACGGGGAGGAGGGCATTCAGCCTCTGGTCACATCGGAGACGAGACGTCACGGAACTGTTCTCGATTCGTGGTGCTCAGTTATTGTGTTAGTAGTAATTTGTGATCATTGTGTTAATTGGTGATTTTAATAAACGCCGTCGCACCCTGTGTGTGTATAATTTAGCTAGTGTGATTCATTTGATAGTAAATTTATCTGAACTGCAAACTGTTTTTTCTATTGCGCATTAACCAACACTACCCACACTACGCCCACAGTAGTTAAAATATCGCAGATAGAAACGAGAGTCACATACCCGTCTCCGACATGTATCTATTAATGACCAATTTTTTTTTTTTTTTTCAGATCTGCACCTTATCCTACCAGTTCTTCAATTTGCTTCGCACCGCATACTCGGAATGAGATTTAATTTTTATCTTAATATTATTTTAATTTTTATCTTTATCTTGTCTCCTTTGCCTTTAATTTATGTAACTAAGACGATTATTAATTGTTAAAATATTACATGACAAGGATTACATGTATTTAAAAAAATATATAAATCTAATTGCACGCATTAAATTACTATAGAAGCACTGAATTGTATCGTTTCATTTGCATTTTCAATATCCTAAATCCCAATATTAGTATACTAAAAACCGCTAACGATGAAAATTGTCCAATCTTATTGGGACTTATAAATGTTCATGGCATTATATACAAAATGTCATTATTACTTTGTAAAGTACCTATTACTTGAATTATTGTGAAGGCTACGTGGATCTTTTTTAGGGTTCCGTACCCAAAGGGTAAAAACGGGACCCTATTACTAAGACTTCGCTATCTGTTCGTCCGTCTGTCTGTAACCAGGCTGTATCTCAAGAACCGCGATAGCTAGACAGTTTAAATTTTCACAAATTATGTATTTCTGTTGCCGCTATAACAACAAATACTAAAAATTAAATAAATATTTAAGGGGGGCTCCCATACAACAAACGCGATTTTTTTGCCGTTTTTATAGATAATGGTACGGAACCCTTCGTGCGCGAGTCCGACTCGCACTAGGCCAGTTTTTTTTTCTGGTATTGTTCGTCGAGTCGTTGAGCTCCTTAAGTTGTGAGTTGAACTACACGATTACTGACAAACTCTTGCACTGACTGGACAGGTCCACTCAAATTGTGTTGTTCTTAAATTCAGACACTAATCTTACATGGTTCTCATATGGCCTCACCAAGATTATGTCTTGACTTTAAAAGACACTTTGACCCTAGAGTTTGTCTCGCCATTTCTTCTCAGTGATAGTCTGATAGGAAATCTCGACTCCATCTAGTTTTTTTTTTTATATTGCCTACCTACGTATAAAAATTATTCCGATATCCTATTTACAGAATAAACAATTTTTGCATTTAATTTCGATCAGTTTTTCGACACATCGCACTTTTCTTGTTGACAGCGATGCGGACGAATTTTATGAAACCCGTATTTGAGTTAAGAAACAGAAATCTGATAAAATATTTCACCATCAGATACATCAGTATTCAATACCGCTAAAATCTAGACACCTAGCTGTACTAAAATTTCCATGTAAAGCCAAACATAATATGAATATTTGTGAAAAGATTTCACAAAATAACGGTGTGCACACGGCGGCGAAAACGTGGAAAAATGAACGTGAACAGGCAATGGCTTTGTCCATATATTGAAATCGGCTCAGCTCGACCACAGAGTAGTATCTACAGAAGTTCGGCTCTATACAACAAGCAAAAGGAGACGCGCGTAGGCGGCGCGGCGATCTCGGTCTGTCTCCGTCGAATTCCAGTCGCGACTGCTCTTACTCTCAGCGAACGTGAAGCGTGTGTTTTCGCTCACTGTATGGAGCCAACCTTCTGTACCTATGTCTTCTGTGGCTCAACAACGTCATAAAAGCAAGATGTCTACAGTCATATCGAGAGACTTCGTGAAAAATAGGCATATTGAGACGGTATTGTCTCATTGCATATTATTTGCACCCTATATTGAGTCCTTTTATTACGGAAATAAAAGCATAATGGATTTATTTAGATGCAACTTCTATGCAAATATATTACACAAATGGCGCGAGTCACAGTAAGTAGAGAGAATATTACTCTTTAAGAGCCTCAACTTCAGCTCAAATTCACTCCTTATTTCACTCGCACGATACTGCTCGCGGGCTGAGTGAGAGAGAGATTGAGTGGCAAAGGGCTCCAAGGTGCCAAGAGTTTATATAATTTCTTTTTACGGCGAAAATAATGATAGGAAAAATAAAAAAATATATCTGCTTTATAGTTAGTTGTTATCATGCAAAGTTTCATGATCTAATATGAAGTATTTTTTTACTACCAGTATTTTATTGTTCAGTTTAGAGTTACCTAGATTTGGATTTTTTTTTTCTGTCGAGAAAATTATATGGAATCGTGTTTTCGTCTACTTAACATTAATAAATCCTCAACTTTACCATATTTTTATTTCAAAATTAATTCTGGAGTGTTTTCGATATAACGGAGGACCATGCTAAGCAATTTGAGGTAGGTATTACAGACTCTTAAAGCCATACAGGCGCGGTCCGCGGGGGGGGGGTCCGGGGGGTCATGACCCCCCCCCAAAATCTTTCACGCTGTCGGCAGCCTGAATGATTTACATGTAGGTATTATTTATTTATATGTATGTATTACTATGCATGTATTACTAACTTTTAAACTTGTAGGTACTACAGCCACGGGTTACCGTGGCTCAAGTACCTGCAGTTAAGATGGGCATATTATGCAGAAATATTAAGAAAATAGGCGTGAAAACTTAAAACTAGAAGTGAAACAATAGAAGTAAATAGAAGTGACAACTTAAGACTATGAAATAATAATGTTTCTTTTTTTAATTTTCTAATTAGTTTTAGGATCAAAAATGAAAATTTTACAATTTGTAAATTAATATTATTAACATTAGTCTGGTTTTTACATATATCGGCACTCCCGAGCAACAACAAGCGCAACACGTCATACCTATAGGTACTGTGCTGTTAACATTAGCATAGGTACATGTCGGTGACGTGAATCCATAAGATTTTCCCCTACCAAAAATCGTTCAATTATAAAAATAGAGTATCTTGGCATACAAGAGCGAGCGACGCAAACTCGGAAATTTGGGCACCCCGCTCATACGTAAGGTTTGAAAGTCTAAGGTTGAGGCCAGATTCCAAAACCTAAACTACTTACTGTAAAACTGTTGAGTTTAAGTAAGCTTTTCTTCATAACAGTAAGTTCTATTTCTTGGTAAAAAAAAAACAGAAGCTTTTCAAGGTGGTGTACTAAAATTTTCAGGCTCGCATCGCTCGCTCTTGCCTTCTACATTCTGTTTCTTCATACGTCGAGAAAGCAACTAATTCCTAGTTCTTTTGGAATGATCAAAAGGAAATCTAACCTATCCGAGTGTGTGTAAAATTTTCGAGCTCGCTTCGCTCGCTCTTGCATTCTGCATTCACTTCAAAAAAGTTTTTAGAATTGAAAATATCTAACAAAACCTAATCTATCCAAGACTGGTTGTTTAAATTGTCAAGCTAGCTTTGCTCGTTCTTCTCATAATCTACTGTTATAATACCTACTATCTATCAAAAAGTGCTGCGACTGCGACTAATGAGGTTGGCCGGTGAAAACTTTAGATACTTAGATAGCGCTAGCATAGGTTTCACCTGTCAAGTTTGTGTTGTGTTTTGGCTTTCCTTGTTGACTGCGTTTATAATATTGAAAGAATGTTGTGCAACCCCATTTGCCCGCAACTACCCCCCCCCCCACCCCCGCTTGTAAAAGCTGCGTCCCTGAATAACATTAGTAATGTGGAGTTGGAGATATTTGCCCATATCATTCAGATGTACCTCCCTAAAAATATTCCTCGGCACATGGTGACCCCCAAAATCTTGGGCTGCGACCGCGCCTGAAGCCATACATGATTATTCAAAGATGTAATTGACAGCCAGTTGGAACACAGCACTACGTTGTAATTATTATTTATTTACTGATACTAATGAAGGAATGGTTTTAAGTACCTACAAATAAACTGCACGTTACAAGTTAGCACGTGATTAATGGTTAAGTTCTTCTTCAGACCTTCATAAACACCAATATTAGTTTATTGTTTTTTTATCAGAAATACTAGAGCAAATCCTATTGTTGGCAATATGAAATGCCTATTTGAATAGGATAGAATATGTTTTAATGTACATCAAAAAACATAGTCATTTACAAAATCCATTAATATTCAAGGTACAACGGCGGTCATATCAATAACAGCGATATACAGAGTGAGTTTTTATAATGTGCACATATCAAAATGAAGGAATCAATGCTTAATTTTTTCGACGGAAATATTATTTTAATAAATCTAAATATTTTTAAAATAATTAAAAAAAAATGTAACAAAACGGTGTAACTTTTAAACTAAATGATCTATCGCGATTAAACAAACTCCATAGTGATTGGAAGTAATTAGGCGTCCTCGTAAATGAAAATATTGAAAAAAAACATGTTTTTTCAGTAAAAAAATTATTTTTTCCTAAATTTTTACAACGAACATGAAATTTCTCAGCAAGAAGCCAAACAGAAAAAAAAAGTCTTTTATTTTTTTCCGTCGATAAAATTAAACATAGATTCCCTTATTTCGATATGTGCACATTATAAAGACTCACACTGTACAGATACCAACCATCAACGTGTCCGTATGAATTGAGGAGCCATGTCTCATATTTAAACGCGGGTACTACCAATATTTAGTAGTAAATTAGGCGATTTTGTAGGCCCGATCCTGGAATTTGTAGTAAAACACTTTAAAAGATACACGACTTTTAAGGTGGCTCCTCAATTCAGACGTCTGAATTGAGGTGCCACCTTACAACTCTAAAACTAGCCGACGGATATTTTTGAAAATTTGGTAGGATTTAGTAGTACTTATGTGTAATCTCTACAAAAAAAATGGGTTTTGTACGGCTGAATTTGAGATAGCTACAATGTTTTGATTTTTCATAAAAATCCATAAATTTCACCGCGCTGTTTCTCGGAAAGTAATCAACCAATTATAACATATTTTTAGTATAATTTAGTAGTAAATACGTTCTAATTTGTAGTATAAAAATAAAATGGACAAACTACATAATTTCGCTAATACAGCACATTTTATGTGGCTCCTCAATCCTGACGGTCTGTAGAAAATATATGTACGTAGAGCTACTAAAGTAGTTGATCAAATCGGATAACAATAGCACCAATATTTAGTAGAAATTTCTACTAAATATTGGCGTAATCCAACATTTTGTACATTCAGTATTTCAAAAGTTATTAACAAAATAAACATTCCTTAAAAATCTAGTGTGGTACGAGAGCCCACGACCAAAACCATATCACATCGTTTCACGGCCAAAACCATATAAAATCATTAGTTTAGATGATTCCTGAACCCTACTCGGTTAGAAGTACCGGTCAGAAACGTCCCAGTTTTACGGAAGACTATTTCTGCTATGTCAAAAAAAATAAGCAGACGGTTTCATCACAATATGCCTGGGGGCCTACCACCTGCTCATAAAGCAGTATTATTTTAATATTACTTCTGTGTGGGAAAGAGATGCTCTACAGGTCTACAGGTCGTATAGCTCCTCTTTAGCTATATAGCTATCTCTTTCTCCCACTGAAGTAATATTAAAATAATACTGTTTATGAGCCCCCTGTAAGCCCCCTGATATTAAAAATGTACATAGTTTTCGTAATTTACAACTAGAACGGGTTCAAAGAAAATTTATTAAACATCTTAACTATTGCCTCCGTAAACCTCCGATGGCTTATGAAAATAGTTGTCTAACACATGGTCTGCTAACACTGAATGAAAGGCGCAAAGTTATGGACATGTGTTTGATTTATGATATACTTATATACCTAAAATTGCACTTTTTGAATTTAAATATTTCTAAGCAGTCCGTTCGCATGTTTTATACTTATCCTAGTTATACAGGGAAACCTATTATTAGCCATACAATTACGAACCTATAATAATAGGTTTATTTAGGTTTACATAATACCCGGATAACGCGCGGTGCTTGTTACGCTTACGACACCGATGAAGAGGCCGACAGTTAAAAAAAGAATGATGAATTTTATTTCAATAAATAGTTATTTTCAGACGTTATCCCAGATTCCTTTTGTCCAATTTATTTAAAAAAACCTTTTAATTTCAGTTTGATGGTTTGGGGTAAGCTCTTCATTAATCGTACGTAAAAACGATTTATTTTGAAAAATGATTTATTCGCATCAACTGGCCAATGTTCACCTGAATACAAGATTTTCAGACGGGTTGCTATAGGTTTTATTTTTTGTATCATTTTAGATTTTCTCAAACGGTCTTCTGGGTGTGACGCTACTGCATATACTGGTTTCAGAAAATGGTGTTTTCGGTATCTAAAATCAACTACATTCTGAAAATCAGATAGATTGCTATGAAACAGTTCAGTAATATTTCTTACATAGGTATTTCAAATGCACTTAGGTCAGACGTGACGCGGAAAATGTCAAAAATTTTTGGATTCAGAATCTTCTGCAGTTGTAGCCACCGGCATTAAAATTTTCTTATATTTTTTGCAGTTTGTAGGTTGAATCATTAATACATCTCCGTAAGATAGATTTGTTCCATTAGAACATACGAGTATCTCTTATGGAAAAGTTATTTTTGATCAAGATACAACCTAACACTGACTTGCCGTAATCTTTTGATTACGTAAAAGAAGAAAAAAATACGTTACTAATCAGACAACTTTTCGATTGAACCAGGTTGCTATGAGACAGATAGGTTAAATTTTTTGACATTTTTGAAAATGCGCTCAGTCCACATTTGACACGCAAAAATGTCTGAAAACAAACTATTTCGTAATAAAATTAAGAAACCTATTATACATTTTAAATATCAGACATATTGTGATGAAACCGACTGCCTGTTTATTTTTTTAAAGCAGAAATGAGCTCCCGTAAAACTGGAATGTTTCTGACCGGTACTTCCCATCGAATCGGTTCAGAATCATCTAAACTAACGATTTTATACGGTTTTGGCCGTAAAACGATGTGACATGGTTTTGGTCGTGGGCTCTTGTACCACACTAAATTGTTAAGGAATGTTAATTTTTTTAATATCTTTTGAAATACTGAATGTACAAAATGTTGGATTACGCCAATATTTAGTAGAAATTTCTACTAAATATTGGTGCTATTGTTATGCGATTTGATCAACTACTTTAGTAGCTACGTACATATATTTTCTACAGACCGTCAGGATTGAGGAGCCACATAAAATGTGTTGTATTAGCGAAATGATGTAGTTTTTCCATTTTATTTTTATACTACAAATTAGAACGTATTTACTACTAAATTATACTAAAAATATGTTATAATTGGTTGATTACTTTTCGAGAAACAGCGCGGTGAAATTTGTGGATTTTTATGAAAAATCAAAACATTGTAGCTATCTCAAATTCAGCCGTACAAAACCCATTTTTTTTGTAGAGATTACGCATAAGTACTACTAAATCCTACCAAATTTTCAAAAATATCCGTCGGCTAATTTTAGAGTTGTAAGGTGGCACCTCAATTCAGACATCTGAATTGAGGAGCCACCTTAAAAGTCGTGTATCTTTTAAAGTGTTTTACTACAAATTCCAGGATCGGGTCTACAAAATCGCCTAATTTACTACTAAATATTGGTAGTACCCGCGTTTAAATATGAGACATGGCTCCTCAATCCATACGGACACACCATCAACCACTAAACAGTGACACCATAAAGTCTGTGGTGTACCCATGTCCAGCAATTGACGACACGTGTTCCCCATACAAGAAACCTTTTTTTCAGCTTTTTTGCAAAAAAATGTACGGTGGTACAAAACCCTTCATTTGCAAGTCCGACTTGCACTTAGTCAGTTTTTATTATACGTTATAGTGAAAACTGTTATGTATTATGGATCACGATCACAATAAATGAAGTGAAATACTTCATAGAAATAAAACTTTTATTAAATTAATTACTCACGAATATTATGTTAAGTTCATTTTAATTGTCTTTCGTTTCCATAAAACACCTAGACTTGATTAGCTGTCGACAAGTCACTCATTGGGGAAGATGGATACCAAACGCTGGGCTTACGTCGTTTTATTTATTTTGCCCTTGGGCTTACTAGCGATACCCACAGGTGAGTTTGGATTTCATTACTTTTTGCTGAAAAGAAAATATAGTCGTACAAAAACATTTTTCATATTTTCTTGGTTTCTTGGAGTGATTCAACTTAACTTACGGTACTTGGTTCAAAATCCTGGAAGAAGAAGAAGTCTACCTACTTTTCTGTATTTTTAGGGTTCCGTACCTTCAACGGAAAAAAACGAAATCCTTATAGGATCACTTCGTGGTCCGTCCGTCAGTCTGTCAAGACCATTTTTCTCAAGAACGCGTGATACCTCTATCATGAAGAAATTCATATCAAATACTCGTACGTAGGTCTATGGTCCCTTGGAGTTCTAAAAAAATCATGCTCTAATTTAACGCAATAATAAAAAACGGCCATTTATGCGACATATTTTGGTACTCGCAAATAAATCAAAACCTACAGGGTACTTCCCGTTGACCTAGAATCATGAAATTTGGTAGGAAGCAAGGTCTTACAGCACATGTAAAGGGAAAAGTCCGAAAATATATAATTTGTAGTTTTAACACACAATTTTTTTTTTGTCTTTACCAACTTAAATTTGCAGCTGGAGAATTGATCGTGACGTATATCGTTGTATAGAATAATATGTTTTTCAACTACAATGTTTAGTTTGTTCTTGGGATAAATACATTCCCACTATGGAACCCTTCATTGTACGTGGTCCGACATGCACTTGACCAGTTTTTTAGGGTTCCGTAGTAAACAAGGAACCCTTATAGTTTCGTTATGTCCGTCTGTCTGTCTATCCGTCTGTCTGTCCGCGGTCTAGCTCCAAGACTTTTAGTACTAGAAAGTTGTAATTTGGTACGTATGGATATAAATATTAATCATGCCGACAAAGTAATAAATAAAATTATAAAAAAAAAATTTTAAGGCTACCTCCCCTACACGTAAAGTGGGGATATTTTTTTTTTCTATCCTTTGGTGTGGGGTATCGTTGGAAAGGTCTTTTAAAAACATTGTGAGTGTTTTAATACCATTTTTGAATTCAGAGATCCGTTTGCGAAATATTAAGCTTTAAAGTGAAATTTTTTGTTAGAGTCAAGTGTCCCCCCCCTGCCAGCTAAATGGTTGGTTTAAGATATGTGAAAAAATTCACGGCAGTAGCTTATATAACGAATTTAAAAGAAAAACTATCACAGCTGAGTAGGCTTTACAAGTTAACGATTAATAATCGACCAACTTAGATTTGCGGATGTAAAAACATGTTTTCCGATACATTCTGTATGAAAGATTTTTTTTTTCAACTACAAAGTTAAGTTTGTTCTTGGGATAAATTCATCCCAACTACGAAACCCTACATTGTGCGTGGTCCGACATGCACTTGGCCGGTTTTTACTCTTGTGATTTCTTCTTTGAGGACACAACAAAACCCAGATACATTTTATCAGAAATGAGGGTATCTGGGTCCGTTCTCCTGCTCTCCGTACCCTTTTTAGACCATCTGAGTAACTTTAATTTTAAATACTTGTAGCTGATTCAATATTATAATAAGTTTATGTGTTTTAGATAAAAGATGCTCCCGAAGTTTGGCTGTTGCAGAATCAGGTATAATAACTTTTGTTATCTCATTTCTTATTACCTCATTGGATACACGAACATTAACGTCCACTAGTCTTTTAAGTGACCTAAGCATAATTCTTCAAAAAAAAAATCTAAGCGCTGATCACACGTTCCACAACCACAACCACAACGACAACATGTGGACGGGCGCTAATTTGTATGAAAATGAATAGTTTAGTCTCACCGACCACATCAAGGCTACGTCGCAGCCACATCGCAACCACCGAACCACCGACACTCAAAACTACAACACTATTCACACGTAACCACTGTATTTGTACATTTTGTTGGGCCTGAAAATTTCGCACAATAATTCTAAAACCAATTTGTTATTTTTTCGAGTGCATCGGTGCAGGTTCTTACCTCGACACCATTCGAATTTCGAAAGAACTATTTAAAAATTTAATAAATACATTTTCAAAAATTCTTAGGCTTTGTCATATTCATAATTAAATGGTGATTGTATAATAATACGGATACGGATATTAATCCGTCCCCGGCGAGGTCAACACGTATAATCAGTTTGCAGATCGGATACACCCTCAGTCTAGATACATTGGCATTTTGTTACTCGTCCATAATTGCATGAAGGGGTCAATTAGTTAAACTAGATCAATTAGTTTAACGGCCGAACCCAATAACCTATCTATCACCAGTTTTGGCACACTGGAGATAGAAAAACGTCGGTCGGTTTTAACGTCCCAATGTTCTGTCATGCCGGGGCCACACCAACGGGAAACGCCGTTAATTATCGCGATGATAGACTTTATTCCGACGGGTTAAGGTCCATCATCATGATAATTAACGGCGTTTCCCGTAGGTGTGGCCCGAGCATAAGGAGTCTTACAGAATTGTGGGACGACATGCAATGACAGATTGAATTATACTGTCTACCATCAATAGCAATCTGTATTTACTGAAAATAGGTTATTGGGTTCGGCCGTAAATGGTCACATCTAGAGAGTAAAATCAAATTTTCGTTAATCCTGGCTGACACGATTAATTGTGATATTAATGGATGGATAAATATTTGAGGAAGGCGTTGTTAAAATAACTAATCCTTTGCAATTTTTTCTAGAAGGGTTAGTTATCTAAACTAATATTATAAAGAGAAAAGATTTCATTTTTTGTATGTTTGAAATGGATAAAGTCAAAATATACTGAACCGATTAAAAAAAATCTTTCACCTATAGAAAGCTACATTATCATCGAGTAACATGGGCTGTATTTTATCGACTTCCACGCGGACGAAGTCGCAGGCAGAAGCTAGTTTTTTTTATTTTATTTTAACAGTAGGATACATCCTACCGTTAACATATTTGTATCTTCTCACGAACACTATTCACTAATACAAGTACTTTTCAAATACAGCGGCTTATGGGGATGACAGCTCATCAGCTGCTTTTGCTGGAGCCGAAAGTGGTAAGTCATTTTGTTTTATATCTTTAGTACCTGGGCGACCAAGCTCTGCTCTGGTGAAAATAGAAAATGCTTATTTAAAAGTATAGGAAATTTCATACTAATTCCATGTATAGTAACTATAGGTACTTATTCCATGCTGCCATGTCATTATTCTAAGGTCAGCCATCTTGTTCTAAACTTTGACGAGTTCTGCTCGGGTGAAAATACGGAGAAAACGAATTTCAGATATGAGACTAGATCGATTTTTCGCCCCGTAAATCCCTTTATTGCAACTTTCATCGAAATTGAAATTGAATATATATACATAAAAATTGTTGCTCATTTAATAGTATAGGATTACCAACTAAGCAAATACATACCTATTATAGGTAGTTATACTCAGCCAACTAATTTTCTTTTCTTGGTTCAATATAATAATCATTGCATTCAAGTGCGTATCTGATTTTGTATGGCGCACTCACACTGACTGCTAGCCTAGATGGGATGCTCGTGTCATATGTATACGACAGAACACAACTTGGCAGAACTTAAATTGCCATAATCATAGACCCGTAATCATACAATTTCTCATAGACGTAATAAAATCGCGGCGGGATTTTATCACGCACTGGATTTTCAATTCTCGACGCTAAGCAGAGCGTTGAAAATCAAGTGTAATATTCTTCGTCATCATCATTGCCATCGTCATGACTTTGGCTTTGACTTTGACGTTGACGTTGACTTTGACGTTGACTTTGACTTTGACTTCGACCTTCGACTTTGACCATTGTCATCACCATCGTCATCGCTATTGACGCCATCATCATTTAATTTGTAAAACTTTTCTCTAATAATAAAAACTCTTTGCATCGGGCTGACGAAGATGTTAAAAATTAAAAAAAAAACAGAAAAGTAAAAAGCACTTGTAAAAAAAAGTGATACTTTCCGCCCAGTTTGGCTGCTTGGAAAACGCTCTTTTCGAGCACATGCATTGTAAAATATTTTATTTCACATAAACCTACATAGGCACTTATGAAACGTCAGAAGTTAGGTGCACGGTTCCAATTGGTCGTTTCCTATGGAGAAGAGCCGGCAAGAAACTTCACGGTAACCGTGGAGTTTCTATTATATTTTTAAAACAGTATCTTTAAAAAAAAAATTGTACAAGTAAAATAAATAGCAATAAATTATGCTAATAGTTTAAAATTTAATATAACTAATAGCTAAAAGATGTTGTCGAAATATTTCTCCGCAACGCTGTCGACAGTAAGCGTGCTCGAAAGACTGGCGGTATTGCCATGTTGGATGGCAATGCTCACCTTTGCATTGCTTGCCCTAGGCCAAAGTAAAAGTCGGAATGAATATTGGTAGAAATTAAGGGTCCCATTTTATTTCAGCTTCTGGTGATGGAGGATCATCATCAGCTATAGCAAGCGCTACAAGTAGTAAGTAAATTAGGATTTATTGCTAATACCAACCTTTAAAAAACTTGGTAAAAAATCGTGAACAAGCTAATTAGGTAGCTACTTAAATAAAGCTATCAAAAAACTTATTGAGGGTTTTTTAAATGCTGAAAATAATTATTTTTGGAAAAACAATCTTGATGATATTACTAATAAGATGACAGACAGACAAATCAAATGAGTAAGTAATTATGTACCAAAAAGTTGTAAAATAATTTAAGTTTTTTTAACGATTTAGGTTCTGGCGGAAAAAGTGGAAGTACTGCACAATCCTATGCTAGTTCATCCAACAGTAAGAATGATTTAATTAAATTACAAATATTGGAGAAGGTTTAAACGTTATGATACTTAAATATAAAAACCATGTATCGTTGCAGGTGGAAATGGTCAAAGTTCAGCACAATCAGGAGCATTTTCAGATTCTGGAAGCGACAGTGGTGAGAATTTAAACATTCAAGAATTATCAAATAACACTTAACTTTATGACGTTCTTAAAAGTTCGTTTTCTTTATGACGGAGACAGCATGAGATTAACGGCGTCTTAAAATGAATAGACTCTTTTACGAAAGCCACCAATAACAATCAAATATCAAATTAAACCCCGATCCCTAATAATAGGCAATTTTAACGCAAACGGCATTCGGCCCCAACGCGATGAGATGGCCATTTTTCTTCGCGATCATCAAATAGACGTACTCTTAGTACAAGAGACTTTCCTAAAGCCTTGTCACCGTGACCCGTCAATTGCCAACTACCGGATAGTTCGCAACGATAGGTCACGATGCCAAAAAGGTGGTACTCTGATTTATTATAAAAAGCAGCTTCACTGCATCCCAATCGACCCTCCTCCCCTCTCGCGATTAGAAGTTTCAGCCTGCCGCCTAGGCATGTCTGGCCATGAGCCGATCACTCTCGTATCGGTCTATCTCCCCCCCGGTAACGCTTTGGAGAATTTCCAACTCCTCTCTGACGACCTTTTGATTCTACTCACTATGAGTAACTTGATCATTATAGCGGGTGATTTCAATGCCAAACATCCCTCTTGGAATATTTCGGTAACCACTACTAGAGGTCGACACTTGTTCGACCTCTCAAATTCCCTGACCTTTGACGTCATCGCTGCGATGACTCCCACTCACTTTTTGGTTCAAAACCCAAATCATACCCCAGACGTCTTAGACGTGGCGCTCCTTAAGAACGTCAACCTGAGATTAGATTCAATAGAAACGGTGAATGAGCTCGACTCTGACCACCGCCCGCTAGTCATGAGACTAGACCCCTGCATAGCTCTCCCCGACCCTAACTCTCCCCCTATCACCAAGAGGGTCACGGACTGGAAGAAAGTAAGCACTCGGCTGAAATCCAACACGTCCCCCCAATTGGACTCTATCCCCGACCTATTCCACTCTATCGCTGACACAACGTCTGCGATCGACTCACTCACTGATCACGTACAAACCGTCCTGAACTAATGTTCAAGGGAAGTTCCAGCGGCGGATAACCGTCGTCGACCTTGCCTGGTAATGTGCATGCATTACTGACTGAGAAGAACGCGGCCATTCGTGTTTATACCAACTTCCCCTGTCCCGCCAACAAAGCCCATATGCGCTATTTGCAGAGATCTGTAAAGACACATGTAGCGGAGCTGCGTGACGCGGGCTGGGACAAGATGCTCAGTGATTTAGAGCCTACCCATCTGGCATTTTGGGAACTCCAGAGGAAACTCAGGTCCCCCAATCCTCCTCCATACCCCCCCTGACCCGTCAGGATAAGATCCGATGATCTTATCCTGACGGGTTTTTTGTATGTTTGAAATGGATAAACTCAAAACATACTGAACTGATTAAAAAAATTTTTCACCAATAGAAAGCTACATTATCATCTGGCATCTGGCATGGGCTGTATTTTATCGACTTCCACGCGGACGAAGTCGCAGGCTGAAGCTAGTTTATTTTATTTTATTTTAACAGTAGGATACATCCTACCGTTTACATATTTGTATCTTCTCACGAACACTATTCACTAATACAAGTACTTTTCAAATACAGCGGGTTATGGGGATGACAGCTCATCAGGTGCTTTTTATATCTTTAGTACCTGGGCGACCAAGCTCTGCTCTGGTGAAAATAGAGAATGCTTATTTAAAAGTATAGGAAATTTCATACTAATTCCATGTATAGTACCATAGGTACTCATTCCATGCTGCCAAGTCATTATTCTAAGGTCAGCCATCTTGTTCTAAACTTTGAGTGACCGAGTTCTGCTCGGGTGAAAATACGGAGAAAACGAATTTCAGATATGAGACTAGATCGATTTGTCCTCCTTTCCTCCTCCATGCCCGCCCTGACCCGTCAGGATAAGATCATCGCCTTCGAGGACGTTGAAAAGGCTGAATGCCTAGCAGACAGCCTCGAGGCTCAATGTTCTCCCAGTTCCCTACCAGTAGACCAAGCTCACCTGTTACAGGTCGACGCTGTAGTCGAACGTAGAGCCTCTTTCCCTCCCGTTGATGACTCTGATTGTCCGCTGCCTCCCGTCCTTCCAGACGACGTGCATGACATCATTAAAGGTCTTAAAGCCCGAAAAGCCACCGGATCAGATGGTCGCATCAATAGGGTGATTCAACTTTTCCCTGCCCACCTAATAATGCTTTTGACTACCATCTTCAATGGTGCCTTAAGCAACAACATCTTTCCCCAGTCGTCGAAAGAAGCCACCGTCATCGGTATCCCTAAGCCCGGTAAGCCCAAAACCGAGCCTGGGAGTTACCGTCCCATTAGTTTGCTCAAGGTTCTCGGAAAAATCTATGAGAGGCTTATTTATAAGCGTCTCGGAGACTTCGCCGAGACCAAGGGCCTCATTTCCAATTAGCACGAACATTGTATGAATAAGTAACAGGCTGGCAAGAGAGAGAGAGAAAGTGTGAATTTGGTTAAAATGAAAATCCAAGATGGCGGCTCTGAAATTTATAGAAATTCAAAATTAGTGAAAGTTTCAACTGTCTTCCTATTACGGTTCATGAGACAGCCTTGACGTACAGCCTGCTGACAGACAGACAGACGGACGGGCAGCGGAGGCTTAATAAAAGGGTTTATTTGGCACACTTCGGGTACGGAAACATAAAAATACTTCCTGTCCTTAACCTAGTTGCTTTTTTCCTGATTGAACTTGACACAAATGTTAAGAAAAAACCTTTATTGGTTCAGTAAAAAAAAAAAACACTGGCAACACGGTTTATACATAATTATCCCCTTTTTTTATTATCCACTTGCAAGACAATGACCTCGTCTCTTACAAAAAAAATAACATTTCTTCTTAATCAGAAAAAATGTGGCCCGAGACGACCAAGCGTGACAGCAAGCCACACTTCCAATATTCGATGATCGATGCGTTGAACGCTTGGAAAATGGCTTATCCCAACACGGATTTACCCGATAACCCATCCTCCCAGAGACGATGGGACGTGCCGCTCTGCAGTATTATACGGAATACCCTGGTAAACACGTCGCCTAACACTGTTGAGCGCGCCCGTCTGCTGGCTGTGGGAGAATGGGAGTCAGGCTTGTGGCTTCAGGCGCTCCCGTCATCCACCATACGCACTATGATGGATAACTCATCGTTTCGGTTCGCTACGTGTCTCCGCTTGGGTGCACCTTGTGTTTCTTCGCATCGGTGTCACTGCGGTGAAGCTGTCGACAATCTCGGGCACCATGGCCTGCCCTGCTGCAGAAGCGCAGGTTGCATAGCGCGGCACGCCAGCATCAACGACATACGTCGAGCCCTTGTCACCGTCGGCGTGCCAGCGGTACTAGAACCAAATGGCTTGGTACATAACGATGTGAAGAGACCAGAAGGGATGACGTTGTTGCCTTGGACGGTGGGTAGGCCTCTGGTGTGGGACGCAACCTGTATCGACACCCTTGCGCCATCTCATGTTCCTAGCATTGCGGGCTGTGCTGGCGCCACTGCTGCGGCTGCTGAGACCCTCAAGCGGCGCAAATACTGTAACCTAATGGGTAACTAAAGTTTTGAGCCGTTTGGGGTCGAAACGTTTGGGGCTGGAGTGCACATCTCCTTTTGAAGGAAATATCTCGCCAACTGCACGCGTAGCATGACCGAGTTTTTATTATTATTATTCATTTATTCCATCGAGTTACAATGACTCAATGTACAAAATACAATAATACATCACACATAGTTTTGTCGACAGAAGACAAAAATGACGTTCCGTGTAGACAGGACGGCAGGAAAGTAGAAAGACTCAACTGCACTTTTAACGAAATTCACTCTTTTCATAATTCGACTCAGAATTGTTTGTTTTATCATAGGTTTTTTTTTTGTTTGATTCTTAATTTTTTATTGATATTAAGTGACGTCTACTACAAAAAAATGTCAAAGTGCCAAAGTATCGTATTTTGGAAGACAAAATGTTTACAGTAATATTGGATTTAACCATTTCCTTGGTAATGGTGCCGATTCTCTTGTACACCGAACTAAACTATCACTAAAACTCCTTACTTTTGACTATGAGAATCTTAAATCTATTCTGCAACCAAAAATCTCTAAATTTTAAAATAATTTTGACACAACTTAAATCAAATTCAAATTCAAATAATTTCAAGAACCCATTTGTTCTTCCGCAAGGATATTATGTTTTTCCATATAGTTATACAAATGATTATATATAATTTTTTCAAAAACTTTTGACAAGATAGGTATTATAGATTTTGGTCTATAACAATTCATATTTTCTCTATCCTGTTTTTTAAATATTGGAATGATAATGGATAATTTAAATTTTGATGAAAAGGCCCCATCATCAATGCATTTATTAATTATATGACACAGTACTGGCGCCATTGTTTCGGCCACTACCTTAATTATTTTAGTACATATTCCATCATATTGTATGCACTATTTGTATTTTTTAGGGATTTTATTATTTTAACGATATTCTCTGGGGTACACGGGCTCATAAAGAGTGAGTTTGAATTGTTATATGTAATTTTATAATGGGGGCTTTTGTTAATAGAATGTTTATTTGGTACCTGAATTGCAAAAACATTTTTGAATTCATTAGCTATAGCAATTGGATCTGTGATTGGTATATTATTTACATTTATTTTGTCAATTTTCTTAAACTGCTGGTGGACATTTGTTTTATAATGATTTATAACCTTCCACGTAGCTTTAGCTTTTTTAACTGAGATTTTAATATAGTAATCATTTTGAGATTTTTGAGTTAATTTAATTATTGTTTTTAATCTTTTATTATACATTTTGTATGAATCTTTAAATTTTTGGCTTGGTGTTTTCCTGTATTTCCAAAGTAATTCACGTTTACGCTTGGAGCATTGTGGTCGTATGTTTATAGGGACTTTGACTTTTATTAAAGGAAAACAGAGATCATAGAATAGTCTCAACAAATCATGGAATTTGCTAAAAGCATCATCCTCTGTTTCTGCCTTATAAACTTCATCAAAGGCGAGATTTTGGATACACTCAACGAACTTATCCGTGTTGGAGGCGCTATAGTCTCGTTTATGTGTGTACCAATGTGTAATGTTAAGACTTTCTTTGCAATTGAGCAGTATGATCCGACAGCGCTAGTTCTAGTATTTCATACCTGGAGCCCCTTTTATTACAAATAAAGTTGTCAATACAAAGTTTTACTACATAATCGCGTGGGTTCGTTAATCATTCATTTAAGGTTGTAGCTAACCAATAGTTGCTCCAATTATATTGCCATTTTATCTCTTTTTAGTCAATTGATATTAAAATCGCCGCCCTCAAACCCCTAAGACTCAACATGTAGGTAATAATTTTTTATTTTTAAAAATATTGAAAATTTCTAGCCCCTTCATAATAATAAAGAGGGTAGAAATTTTCACTATTTTTGCGATTGGACACACCATTTTCGAGATATAAGCAAAAGAAAAAAAAAGATACAGTACTGTTTTTGCACCTGAATTCGCGATTAGAAATAGTCAGATTTAGTTAGACAATCAAAATTTTTGATGAAAAACGTCAAATTCAGAATAGCAAAAATCTCATTTTCAGTAAATTAATAACTCAGTGCCATCTTAGTGCTGTCTAACTAAAACATAGTTAAGTTGTTTCACTTTAGTCTATTTCAGAATGGGAAATCGTCGTTTGACAGGATTAAACTAAATTTTGATGATTTTTGGTCTAGTTTAGAGGCATTTGTGACAAAAGTATCGGCACTAGTGCCCTATTTACAAAATTACGGATAATAGGAGAAGATAACTTTGTTCTTCTATTAATTATTATCACAGTTTTGTATTCAAAACGCGCTCCCGTAAAATCATGATTTTGTAGATAACCGTATATTGTGGCCGTCGAGTAAAGATTTCTACTGTCTTTAGCATGGCGATTACAAAATCAAATTGTCTTCACTACCTTAGTGATTTTGACAGTTTGAGATAGGAACCTTTCTTCTGAAATAGTCTATCTGTAAAAGGACCTAGACAAAGATCGTTAGCAACGAAAGACAAAATGACAGATTAGAGAATGATGTCAAAAATGGAGAAACGAAATGTCACTTTGTATAGAAAGAGCTGTCTTTTCTTCGTAGAAATAGAAAGCGTCATACTACGCGTGCTGGTCGACACTTAACGTGACTAGAGAACTGGCTTGTTCTTTGGCCAAAGAATGAGCATTGCCATTCAACGTGGCATTGCTGCCAGTCTTCTGGGCCCGTTTCTGGATGACAGCGATGCGGACCGAATACTTCGACGCCTAAGTGTTCTTTTGTTTTTCTATTTATTTATACAGATAGTTAGTTGGTCTTTAAATTTAGTACCTAGTGTAAATAGTTAGTGATGTTAAAAACTGTAAAGTTATATTAAATATAATTATCTTTGTTTTCCAGTAACTAAACAAGCCGAACCAAAGCCAGAGCCAAAGCCACAGCCAGAACCAAAGCCTGAGCCACAGCCAAAGCCAGAGCCAAAGCCTGAGCCACAGCCAGAACCAAAACCAGAACCTAATCCCGGTTGCGAGCCCGAACCTCAACCTAAACCGATACCTGAACCAAAACCTGAACCACAGCCACAGCCTGAGCCACAGCCTGAGCCACAGCCTGAGCCACAGCCAAAGCCAGAACCAAAGCCAGAGCCAAAGCCAGAACCAAAGCCAGAGCCAAAGCCACAGCCAGAACCAAAGCCTGAGCCACAGCCACAGCCAGAGCCACAGCCAGAACCAAAGCCTGAGCCACAGCCACAGCCTGAGCCACAGCCAGAACCAAAGCCTGAGCCACAGCCACAGCCAGAACCAAAGCCTGAGCCACAGCCAGAGCCAGAACCAAAACCTGAGCCACAGCCACAACCAGAGCCAAAGCCACAGCCAGAGCCAAAGCCACAGCCAGAACCAAAACCTGAGCCACAGCCAAAACCACAGCCAGAGCCAAAGCCTGAGCCACAGCCACAGCCAGAACCAAAACCGGAGCCACAGCCAAAGCCAGAACCAAAGCCTGAGCCACAGCCGGAACCGAAACCAGAACCTAATCCCGGTTGCGAGCCCAAACCTCAGCCAAAACCGATTCCTGAACCAAAGCCTGAACCGAAAACAGAACCGAAACCTGAGCCAAAGCCTGAACCGCAGCCACAGCCTGAGCCACAGCCAAAGCCAAAGCCAGAGCCAAAGCCACAGCCAGAACCAAAGCCTGAGCCACAGCCAGAGCCAGAACCAAAACCTGAGCCACAGCCACAACCAGAGCCAAAGCCACAGCCAGAGCCAAAGCCACAGCCAGAACCAAAGCCTGAGCCACAGCCAAAACCACAGCCAGAACCAAAGCCCGAGCCACAGCCAGAGCCAGAACCAAAACCTGAGCCACAGCCACAACCAGAGCCAAAGCCACAGCCAGAGCCAAAGCCACAGCCAGAACCAAAGCCTGAGCCACAGCCAAAACCACAGCCAGAACCAAAGCCCGAGCCACAGCCAGAGCCAGAACCAAAACCTGAGCCACAGCCACAACCAGAGCCAAAGCCACAGCCAGAGCCAAAGCCACAGCCAGAACCAAAACCTGAGCCACAGCCAGAACCAAAGCCTGAGCCACAGCCACAGCCAGAACCAAAGCCTGAGCCACAGCCAGAACCGAAACCAGAACCTAATCCCGGTTGCAAGCCCGAACCTCAGCCAAAACCGATACCTGAACCAAAACCTGAACCACAGCCACAGCCTGAGCCACAGCCTGAGCCACAGCCAAAGCCAGAACCAAAGCCAGAGCCAAAGCCACAGCCAGAACCAAAGCCTGAGCCGCAGCCACAGCCAGAGCCAAAGCCTGAGCCACAGCCAGAACCAAAGCCTGAGCCACAGCCAAAGCCAGAACCAAAGCCAGAGCCAGAACCAAAACCTGAGCCACAGCCAGAGCCAGAACCAAAACCACAGCCAGAACCAAAACCGGAGCCACAGCCAGAACCAAAGCCTGAGCCACAGCCACAGCCAGAACCAAAGCCTGAGCCACAGCCAAAGCCAGAACCAAAGCCTGAGCCACAGCCAGAACCAAAGCCTGAGCCGCAGCCAAAGCCAGAACCAAAGCCAGAGCCAGAACCAAAACCTGAGCCACAGCCACAGCCAGAGCCAAAGCCACAACCACAACCAAAACCTGAGCCACAGCCAGAACCAAAGCCTGAGCCACAGCCACAGCCAGAACCAAAGCCTGAGCCACAGCCACAGCCAGAACCAAAGCCTGAGCCACAGCCAGAACCGAAACCAGAACCTAATCCCGGTTGCGAGCCCGAACCTCAGCCAAAACCGATACCTGAACCAAAGCCCGAACCACAGCCACAGCCTGAGCCACAGCCAAAGCCAGAACCAAAGCCAGAGCCAAAGCCACAGCCAGAACCAAAGCCTGAGCCACAGCCAGAGCCAAAGCCACAGCCAGAACCAAAGCCTGAGCCACAGCCAGAACCAAAGCCTGAGCCACAGCCACAGCCAGAACCAAAGCCTGAGCCACAGCCAGAACCAAAGCCTGAGCCACAGCCAAAGCCAGAACCAAAGCCAGAGCCAGAACCAAAACCTGAGCCACAGCCAGAACCAAAACCGGAGCCACAGCCAAAGCCAGAACCAAAGCCAGAGCCAGAACCAAAACCTGAGCCACAGCCAGAGCCAGAGCCAAAACCACAGCCAGAACCAAAACCGGAGCCGCAGCCAAAGCCAGAACCAAAGCCAGAGCCAGAACCAAAACCTGAGCCACAGCCACAGCCAGAGCCAAAGCCACAGCCAGAACCAAAACCTGAGCCACAGCCAGAACCAAAGCCTGAGCCACAGCCACAGCCAGAACCAAAGCCTGAGCCACAGCCAGAACCGAAACCAGAACCTAATCCCGGTTGCGAGCCCGAACCTCAGCCAAAACCGATACCTGAACCAAAGCCTGAAACACAGCCACAGCCTGAGCCACAGCCAAAGCCAGAACCAAAGCCAGAGCCAAAGCCACAGCCAGAACCAAAGCCTGAGCCACAGCCAGAACCAAAGCCTGAGCCACAGCCACAGCCAGAACCAAAGCCTGAGCCACAGCCACAGCCAGAACCAAAGCCTGAGCCACAGCCAGAACCAAAGCCTGAGCCACAGCCAAAGCCAGAACCAAAGCCAGAGCCAGAACCAAAACCTGAGCCACAGCCAGAACCAAAACCGGAGCCACAGCCAAAGCCAGAACCAAAGCCTGAGCCACAGCCACAGCCAGAACCAAAGCCTGAGCCAGAACCAAAGCCTGAGCCACAGCCAAAGCCAGAACCAAAGCCAGAGCCAGAACCAAAACCTGAGCCACAGCCAGAACCAGAGCCAAAACCACAGCCAGAACCAAAACCGGAGCCGCAGCCAAAGCCAGAACCAAAACCAGAGCCAGAACCAAAACCTGAGCCACAGCCACAGCCAGAGCCAAAGCCACAGCCAGAACCAAAACCAGAGCCACAGCCAGAACCAAAGCCTGAGCCACAGCCAGAACCGAAACCAGAACCTAATCCCGGTTGCGAGCCCGAACCTCAGCCAAAACCGATACCTGAACCAAAGCCTGAACCACAGCCACAGCCTGAGCCACAGCCAAAGCCAGAACCAAAGCCTGAGCCACAGCCAGAACCAAAGCCTGAGCCACAGCCACAGCCAGAACCAAAGCCTGAGCCACAGCCACAGCCAGAACCAAAGCCTGAGCCACAGCCACAACCAGAACCAAAGCCTGAGCCACAGCCAGAACCAGAACCAAAGCCTGAGCCACAGCCAGAACCAAAGCCTGAGCCACAGCCAGAACCAAAGCCTGAGCCACAGCCAAAGCCAGAACCAAAGCCAGAGCCAGAACCAAAATTTGAGCCACAGCCAGAGCCAGAGCCAGAACCAAAACCTGAGCCACAGCCAGAACCAAAACCGGAGCCACAGCCAAAGCCAGAACCAAAGCCTGAGCCACAGCCACAGCCAGAACCAAAGCCTGAGCCACAGCCAAAGCCAGAACCAAAGCCAGAGCCAGAACCAAAACCTGAGCCACAGCCAGAGCCAGAACCAAAACCTGAGCCACAGCCAGAACCAAAGCCTGAGCCACAGCCAGAACCAAAGCCTGAGCCACAGCCAAAGCCAGAACCAAAGCCAGAGCCAGAACCAAAACCTGAGCCACAGCCAGAGCCAGAGCCAAAACCACAGCCAGAACCAAAACCGGAGCCACAGCCAAAACCAGAACCTAATCCCGGTTGCGAGCCCGAACCTCAGCCAAAACCGATACCTGAACCAAAGCCTGAACCGAAACCAGAACCGAAACCTGAGCCAAAGCCTGAACCACAGCCACAGCCTGAGCCACAGCCAAAGCCAGAACCAAAGCCAGAGCCAAAGCCACAGCCAGAACCAAAGCCTGAGCCACAGCCACAACCAGAGCCAAAGCCTGAGCCACAGCCACAGCCAGAGCCAAAGCCACAGCCAGAACCAAAGCCTGAGCCACAGCCAGAACCAAAGCCTGAGCCACAGCCAGAACCAAAGCCTGAGCCACAGCCAGAACCAAAGCCTGAGCCACAGCCAAAGCCAGAACCAAAGCCTGAGCCACAGCCAAAGCCAGAACCAAAGCCAGAGCCAGAACCAAAACCTGAGCCACAGCCAGAGCCAGAACCAAAACCTGAGCCACAGCCAGAACCAAAACCGAAGCCACAGCCAAAGCCAGAACCAAAGCCTGAGCCACAGCCAGAACCAAAGCCTGAGCCAGAACCAAAACCTGAGCCACAGCCAGAACCAAAACCGGAGCCACAGCCAAAGCCAGAACCAAAGCCTGAGCCACAGCCACAGCCAGAACCAAAGCCTGAGCCACAGCCAGAACCAAAGCCTGAGCCACAGCCAAAGCCAGAACCAAAGCCAGAGCCAGAACCAAAACCTGAGCCACAGCCAGAGCCAGAACCAAAACCTGAGCCACAGCCAGAACCAAAACCGGAGCCACAGCCAAAGCCAGAACCAAAGCCTGAGCCACAGCCACAGCCAGAACCAAAGCCTGAGCCACAGCCAGAACCAAAGCCTGAGCCACAGCCAAAGCCAGAACCAAAGCCAGAGCCAGAACCAAAACCTGAGCCACAGCCAGAGCCAGAGCCAAAACCACAGCCAGAACCAAAACCGGAGCCACAGCCAAAGCCAGAACCAAAGCCTGAGCCACTGCCAGAACCGAAACCTGAACCTAATCCCGGTTGCGAGCCCGAACCTCAGCCAAAACCGATACCTGAACCACAGCCAGAACCAAAGCCTGAGCCAGAACCAAAACCTGAGCCACAGCCAGAACCAAAACCGGAGCCACAGCCAAAGCCAGAACCAAAGCCTGAGCCACAGCCACAGCCAGAACCAAAGCCTGAGCCACAGCCACAGCCAGAACCAAAGCCTGAGCCACAGCCAAAGCCAGAACCAAAGCCAGAGCCAGAACCAAAACCTGAGCCACAGCCAGAGCCAGAACCAAAACCTGAGCCACAGCCAGAACCAAAACCGAAGCCACAGCCAAAGCCAGAACCAAAGCCTGAGCCACAGCCAGAACCAAAGCCTGAGCCAGAACCAAAACCTGAGCCACAGCCAGAACCAAAACCGGAGCCACAGCCAAAGCCAGAACCAAAGCCTGAGCCACAGCCACAGCCAGAACCAAAGCCTGAGCCACAGCCAGAACCAAAGCCTGAGCCACAGCCAAAGCCAGAACCAAAGCCAGAGCCAGAACCAAAACCTGAGCCACAGCCAGAGCCAGAACCAAAACCTGAGCCACAGCCAGAACCAAAACCGGAGCCACAGCCAAAGCCAGAACCAAAGCCTGAGCCACAGCCACAGCCAGAACCAAAGCCTGAGCCACAGCCAGAACCAAAGCCTGAGCCACAGCCAGAACCAAAGCCTGAGCCACAGCCAAAGCCAGAACCAAAGCCAGAGCCAGAACCAAAACCTGAGCCACAGCCAGAGCCAGAGCCAAAACCACAGCCAGAACCAAAACCGGAGCCACAGCCAAAGCCAGAACCAAAGCCTGAGCCACTGCCAGAACCGAAACCTGAACCTAATCCCGGTTGCGAGCCCGAACCTCAGCCAAAACCGATACCTGAACCAAAGCCTGAACCGAAACCAGCACCAAAGCCTGAACCCAAGCCGGAACCAAAACCAGCACCAAAGCCTGAACCACAACCTTCACCAAAGCCTGACCCCAAGCCGGAACCGAAACCAGAACCTAATCCCTGTTGCGAGCCCGAACCTCAGCCAAAACCGAAACCTAAACCAAAGCCTGAACCTAAGCCAGAACCGAAACCTGAGCCAAAGCCTGAACCTAAGCCAGAACCAAAACCAGCACCAAAGCCTGAACCCAAGCCGGAACCAAAACCAGCACCAAAGCCTGAACCACAACCTTCACCAAAGCCTGACCCCAAGCCGGAACCGAAACCAGAACCTAATCCCTGTTGCGAGCCCGAACCTCAGCCAAAACCGAAACCTAAACCAAAGCCTGAACCTAAGCCAGAACCGAAACCTGAGCCAAAGCCTGAACCAAAACCAGCACCAAAGCCTGAACCCAAGCCGGAACCAAAACCAGCACCAAAGCCTGAACCACAACCTTCACCAAAGCCTGACCCCAAGCCGGAACCGAAACCAGAACCTAATCCCTGTTGCAAGCCCGAACCTCAGCCAAAACCGAAACCGGAACCAAAGCCTGAACCTAAGCCAGAACCGAAACCTGAGCCAAAGCCTGAACCTCAGCCAAATCCGAAACCTGAACCGAATACCAATTGTGAGCCTGAACCCAAGAAGAAGCCAACATCCAACGGACAAAAAGAATAGATTTCCCGTAAGTTTATTTGTGATTAACCTTCACCTTCAAGTTGTCGAACATCAGAAGGTCAATTCTTGTAATTAAAACGTACAAAACTTTTCGCAATCTCATCTCAGCGACTCATGATTTTGACATTGACCGTCGTCGCGTCGATCATGGATAAATATTAAATAATGCTCTGGGTAAATGTGAATTGGAGGATTTTTTGACAGATTGAGATTAGGATAAAAACGCGAACGTTATTAAAAATACCTGAGCTGTCCCTCTGAAAGCTTGAAAACGGAACTTATTGTAATACCCTGAATTTCGTTTATGTTTTTAATTTGTTTTCTTATATAAATAGGTAAATTTAACATATTATATTTAGTATTTTTTTTCATGTGCATGCTCATCAGTTGACGGACAGCCTTATCCTTTCGTTCAGAACGGGTAAAAAACTAATTGATGCAGTGAGGAAAATATTTGGGAATACATTTTTTTTTCGAAACGAAATTATTTTTGTAGAAACAATCTACAAAAAAATCACGATAATCTGATTGAATAAAACTATACTTAAATAAATCTGACTTGTTTTAATTAACACGTACAAACCCACAATAATATCAATAGCGTAAATATAATGGAACGAGTTTTTGTAATGCGTTAGTGCAGCAAAAGCATATACGGGTGACTGGTAATTTGACGTATTCCTTCCAGGACGTGATAGTGTGACCCATTTGCAACAATTAAGCACCCCATAAAGCCTACGTGAAAATTCATGGGATTCGAGAAAACCCAATCTTTATGTCATTTGGAAAAAACTCCACAATTTGTCACTAAATATCACTTTTCTCTAAACTTTCAAATTGGCCTGCATTTTTTTTTCCATGGGATACCTAATATTTTAATAAACATTTCGATGGAACCAAATTTTCTAACACATCAAACAGGTAAAAGTTAAAGGAAGAAGTTTTCAATAATTTTCAAAAGTCGTTTAAGTACATGAACTTTGACGCCAGTTATCCCGAAATTTTAGAATGGCACTTAGCGTACAAATTACGGAAAAGACATCTTCATTTACCTACCGACTCGCTTGACTGCAATAATATAGTTTAACAAAGATGATTTAATTGAATACAGACCTACAGAAACTTGTGTCATCACATTTGATGGCCAAGTTTTACCAAAAAGAATATTCTGTTTTTATACATCTCTAACAGTAGAACAGTATATCTACCCCACCATTCAATGCCGCAAGTGTTGCCGATTTGGTCATGTAGAATCTCTCTGTCGTTCCAAACCCCGTTGTAGCAAGTGTGGCAATGATCACCCCGGTGATGGTTGTAGCATTGCTGAGAGCGAAACTTTCTGTGTGTTGTGCTCTGGAAGTCACTTTGCAAATAGCAGGGCCTGTCCGGAGTACAGCAGACAGAGGACAATTAAAACAATCATGGCTGAGAAAGTGATGTCCTATTCAGAAGCTAGTAAAACTGTTCCAATTTCTACTCGTAGTTATGCAGACACTGCTAAATCACAATCTCAGTCATACCGTAAAACTGTATTTCTTAAGCCAAATACCCATGCTCCCCTTTCTCCTTCTTATGATAAAACAGCTCATCAGCAGCTCATAGCACTCCCCAATCTTCTCAGTCTAATGGCTGTGCTCTCAATAGTCAGTTAACAGAATCTCCTGAAAACTTGTCTTCAATAATTGAACTTCTCAGTAAACTCCTGTTAACTTTAATGTCTTCATCAAATAAAACTTAATTACCGTCCAACGTTGCTACTTTACTTATTAACTCACTTTCATCCCATAATAATGGCTCAGTTGGTGTTCCTTCAATGGAATATCAGGAGCGTGTGGCAAAAGAAGCACGAGCTCATATTCCTTCTGAACAAATACAAACCTTTAGCTTGTTCCCTTGCTGAGACTTGGCTAGTTCCGAGTCTTAGTTTTCGTGTACCTTCTTTTAATATTCTCAGATGCGACCGATCTGATGGCTATGGCGGGTCGAAACAATCGTGTACCACTTGTGGTTGTATCTTAGCCTCCTCTAGGTGATAACATTAATATTGTGGCTTGTAGGGTAGAGGATACCCTCTACCCTACTTATCTATTTATATTGCTCAACCTCATCAAAGTTTCCTGTCAATTTTAAAATGTACATTAGAAAACATAGAAGGCCCTGTACTTGTTATGGGGGACTTCAACTGCCATCATTTCAGGTGGGGTTCTGAACGTTGCGACTCTTTTGGGGAAGGTTTAGTTGAAATCTTAGATGACCTTAAAATAAATAAAATGAAATAAAAAAGCCTTTATTCTACCATAAAAACATAGAATAATTTAAGCATATTATTTTATATTAACACATAATGGTTTATTACATTTTGACATTTCATTATCATTAATATTATTGTTTATTATTTGAGTTAAAATCATGTTTATAATTGTATTTATTATTCATTGGTGCTTGTAAGCAAAATAAGTTTAAAAAATGTATAAAGTATTAAAATATTATTATTAATGTTGACATGCACGTGAAATTAGTTATTTATGGAATTCGCCTCTGCAGCGTAGGCCTCCCCCAACTTTCTCCATTTTTCCCTATCTCTAGCTTGTCTCCTCCAGTCTGGTCCACATCTTTCTTTAAATATATCTTCCCAGCGCTTCCGCGGCCGTCCTCGTGGACTCTATGATTTTCCTTGTCCATCTTTCGTTTTCCATTCTACAGATGTGCCCTGCCCATTTCCATTTCAGACTTCTTATTCTCTCTACTATGTCAGATATTTTAGTTTTTCTTCTAATTTCCTCATTAGTAATTCTGTCGGACAATTTAATACCCAACATGCTTCTTTCCATTTTCCTTTGCATAACTCTGAGTTTGTGTTCTTCTTTTATCCGTAGTGATCATGTTTGGCATCCATATGTAAGGCATGGAAGGATTGCTATCTCATACAACTTTCTTTTCAAATTCATATTTATCTTGCTGTTCTTCATGATTTCTTTAAAACTCCAGTACTTTTTCCATGAAATTGCTATTCTCCTATTTATTTCCTTTTCCGTTTGGTCTTCAAATGAAATAGATTGTCCCAAATAGACGTATTCTTTAACATATTGTATTGCCTGTCCAGCTATAATCATAGCTACTTCCGATCCGTTTGTTAAAATTTTGGTTTTTGCAGCATTCATAGCCAATCCTACCTTCTTACTTTCTCCCACCAGCTCTTGCAACATGTTCTCTAAATGTGCGGACTCTTCTGTAAACACAACGATGTCATCTGCAAAACGTAAATGGCTCAAATATTCACCGTCGATTTTCACGCCTTTGTATTGCCAATCAAGGTTTCTAAATATTGTCTCCAGAACAGACGAAAATATTTTAGGTGACAGCGGGTCGCCCTGCCTGACGCCTTTTCTAATGGGAAAAGTTGGTCCTTTTAATTCCAACTTAGATGACCTTAACCTGTGTATATTAAACAATGGTTGCCCAACTCGTAGGTCTCTTCCTGGACAGAATAAGAGTTATGTTGACCTCACCTTTTGCTCACTGGATATTGCAGCATCATGTCATTGGGAGTGTACCAGTTTGTCACATGGTAGTGATTACTATCCAATTATAATTTCTTTGGCTGAAAAGACTTATTTAGAAAAATCAAGCCCTCCACTCTTGAGATATAATTTATCTAACCCTGATTGGTCAAAGTATGCCTCATTATTGGAGGACAAGATCGATACACTTCCAAATTTAGTTCCTCATGATTTTGATCCTCTTGGTGCCCTCCATGTGTCAAACTGTTATAATAACCTCATTTCTGCCATATCAGCTAGTGCAGACTCATGCTTCCCTGTTAAAAACTCAGCACGTGGGAAGATTCCCCCTCCACCATGGTGGGATCAGGAATGCACAACAGCTATAAGGGAAAGGGAAGATGCTGAGATTGTGTACAATGAGGCGATGGTTAGCGATAACCTAATAGCATATAACAGGACTCTCGCTAAATCGAAAAGGTTGCTGCGAAGGAAGAAACGTGCCGGTTGGGCTGACTTTTGCGGTTCTCTGTCCTCCTCCACTCCTTTATCAGTTGTAGGAAGGAGATCAACCGTTTTAGATCTGGATGTTCCCCTTCAATTTCTTCCCCCATCCCCCGAGGGACTGCTGACAAGTTCTTTAATAAATTGACTCCTCCGTATGTACCATCGGAAGCAGAATATAATCAGCCGTCTCTCATTTCTTCAGAGGATCCTGTTGATGCACCATTTTCTATGCAGGAGCTTACCTCTGTTTTAAAATATGTTCATGACTCTGCCCCCGGTATAGACGGTATTGTCTATTCCTTTATGTCGCATAATAGAGAAATTGTGTACTAAATATAATGAAATAATTGTGTTAGGTGATTTTAATCTTTATTCGTGTCCCATAAATGTCGGGAATTATTATGAATATTTTTTGTCCTATTGCGGATTTACTCAAAACAATAATGTACCTAATTGTTTAGACAACTAGATTTGATATTGAGCTCGGGTCTTCACGAGGTGTCAGTGGTGATGGCGGATGGGTCGCTCGTGCCCGTGGACGCACATCACCCGCCGCTTGCGGCGAGCGTGCGGCTCGCGGGCGCGAGCGCCCCGCACCCCACGCCCGTCGGCGCCCTCGGCACACGCACTGGTACTAGACCGCGTTGGAATTTTTATAAAGCGGATTATGAATTGCTATATTCTATGTTAGCATCTACTGATTGGACCGATATGTTCGAACAGAGCGATGTGGAAGATATTTTGAATTTATTTTATGATAAACTTAATAATATTTTAGATGCTAGTGTTCCTAGGAAAACGTTTACGGTCAAACAGCGATATATTTACCCCAAATGGTACACGAGTGATATAATAAAAAACTTAAAAATTAAAGCAAGACTACATAAAATATATAAAACAACGAAATTAAATACTGATTACGGCGAATATTCTAAATATAGATCGCATATAAAAAAATCAATAGAAACTGCACGCAAAGACCATGAAAATAAATTTCAATGTCAGTTTGCTAAAGACCCAAACTCATTTTGGCAATACGTACGATCGCAGAAAAGTACAACGAGTAGACAGAACATTATTAAGGACGGTCAGTATCTATCAGACGAGGAGTGTGCTGAGCAGTTCGCGACTTATTTTGAGTCGGTATATAGTAGTGCGCCGCCACGACTAGACTCAGAAGCGGCGGCAGCTGAAGCGGGGAACACTGGTAGTGCATGCGTACAACTTAATAATCTTAGTCTTAGGGACGTTAGAAGTGCACTCGACCGCCTCAAGCCTAAGCGATCTGCGGGCCCGGATGGCATACCAGCGTTTCTTCTTAAAGATTGTGGTAGGGTACTCGCGGAGCCATTACTTTATATATATAACGCCTGTCTTCATTCTGCGAAGTTCCCAGCTCGGTGGAAGATTACGCGAGTTATTCCAGTGCCCAAAGGCAGGGCGGGAGCTGACATCGGTGGGTATAGACCGGTGGCGGTGTTGTCGACGCCGGCAAAGGTGTTCGAGTCTGCCATTCAGCGCTGTATGCAAGAGCAAGTGCGCGGACAGTTATCGGAGGCGCAACACGGATTCCGGCAGGGGCGCAGCACTGCTACCAATCTTCTTGATTTCATGGGACGTGTGGTGCCGGCGGTAGATGCTGGGGTGCAGGTGGACGCAGCTTATTTTGACTTTAGAAAAGCTTTTGACACCGTCGACAATGATATCTTACTGCGGAAGCTAGCAGAGGTCGGATGCACCCAGCATCTATTACGGTTTTTCGCCAGTTACATGCAAGGCAGACAGCAGTATGTGGATTGCAACGGATGTGAATCCGACTTATATTACACTTGGTCGGGTGTAAGTCAGGGCACCAACTTGGGGCCTCTGGAATTCATTATTATGATAAACAATTTGCCAGAAGTCGTAAGACATGGCGCTTGTTTATTATTTGCTGATGACCTCAAGTTGCTGCTTGAGATTGGGTCCGAGTCTGATTGCAGGCGCCTACAGGAAGATATCGATCGAATAGTACAATGGAGTCATGAAAACAAACTGTACTTCAACGTATCCAAGTGCTCGTTGATGAGTTTCACCCGTGCTCGTGCACCTCTACTCTATGAGTACATGGTGGACGCGGCGCCACTGCAACGAGTCACGGAGGTGCGAGACTTGGGTGTTTTCATGACTCCCGATCTGACATTCCGTGGGCATGTAACCAAGATCTGTAAGAAGGCGTACAGAAACTTAGGATTTGTTCTGAGACAGACACAAAGCTTCACAAACATCACAGCAGTTAGGGTCCTGTATGATGCATTAGTCAGGAGTCATCTGGAACATAGTGCGGTCATATGGGCTCCACATGAAGCTAAGTACTCTGTAATGTTGGAGCGTGTTCAAAACAAGTTCACGCGCCATTTGTACATGAAATTATATGGGGTATATCCGTTTTACCCACTGATGTATCCCACTCTGTTTGTCCTGGGCATGGTTGGCTATAATCAACTGTGTGTCCGACGGGAGTTTACGCTGGTCGCCTACTTGGTGAAGGTGCTTCGTGGAGCGGAGAGCCACCCGGGAGTATTGCAGCGCTTGAGTCTGTGTGTGCCGGACCGCTACGTGTGGAGGCGGCGCATCCCGCCATTGCTACTGGTACCTATAGCTAGAACTAACCTGCTTGCCAAAGCACCCCTTACCAGAGCTATCCGTACCATCAACGACCTTCAAACTCAGATTGATGTGTTTACATTTTGTTTTAGTGAATTCGCAAGGGCATTACTATTTATATTATGCTACAAGCAAAATAATACTTAATTTTAACTTCGTTATTTTTTTTTATTTTTTTTTTGTACTATGTTTATGTTAGTAATTATGTAAGTAATGCTAGGTTTTTGTATTTTTAAATTTTAATAGTGTGGTTAGTTTTATAGTTTAGTTTATTAGTTTAAGTTCTTAGCTGTCGCATTAGGGTAAACCCTGTAATGATAGTTTAAGGTGTTATAAATAAATAAATAAAAAATTGGTTGCCTGTAAAGTCGGTATACGGGCGAAAGTTTTACGTGACAACGACTTTGAGTGGTAAAATAATTTTAATGTGAATATTCATTCGTATAGTAGGAAGAAGGATGAAATAATAGTAACAATTTAAAACATTTATTTATACACATGAACCGGTGTGTATGCCTATCTCTCTCACTCTCTCTCTCTCGCTCTGTCTCTCTCGCTCTTAGGCGGGCTAACTGTGCTCGAGTGGAAGGGACGCGTGCCTTTCACTTTTTATGTCTGTCTCTCTCGCTCTTAGGCGGGCTAACCATGCACGCGTGCCTCTCACTCGCTCTCATTGTGAGCGCATAACGTGAGCGGAGCGTAACGCAGTTTCTTGAAGTGTCACCCGGCAAACCAATTTATAAGACGTTGTCACGTCAGTAAATAAATGTCGCACGCAGGTCGTAGAGCAAAAAATATTTTTTAGACATTTGCTATTTTTGTTACACCAATGGCTGGGTACCCGATCAGTGGAAAACTCAAATAATCATACCTATTTTAAAACCTGGCAAGCACGCTGGTGATCCAAACAGTTTCAGACCAATTGCTTTGTCATCAGTCCTTGCAAAATTATTGGAACATTTAATAAAGAACCAATTAGAATTTATAGTGGAATCGAGAGACTTACTTCCTAGGTCTCAATTTGGTTTTAGAAAGGGACTCGGTACCATGGATAGTGTTGGGGTTTTGGTTTCAGATAAACGCTCATCGTTTTTCAAAAATGAATCCGTCGTCGCTGCCTTTTTAGACATTTCCTCGGCCTATGACAATGTCCTTCTTCCCATTCTCAGGCAAAAATTGCAACAGTTGAGAATACCGGAGAGAATGGTACAGTGCATCTGCAATTTGCTCATGTGTCGAATTTTGGTTTTGAGAGTCCCGGGTGAGGAATTTGACGTCAGGATGTCATGGAAGGGCCTATCACAAGGCTGTGCTTAGTCCCTTACTGTACAACTTATATACAGCTGACATTGGTTCATGCCTCAATAATGATTGTCAAATTCTTCAGTACGCTAATGACTTGGCTTTATATGTCCCTGGACTCTCTAAACCAATGGCTAAATTCTCACGGTCTGAGTTTGTCTGCCCCCAAAAGTGCTGTCGTTGTATTTTCCCGCAAGAGGCTGATCCCTCAAATTTCAGTGGGCATCCAAGAGCATTGTATACCGGTTTCTTCAAAAGTAAAATTTTTAGGCGTTTTTTTGGACTCCATACTGAGTGGTTTTGAATCACCTAAATTATTTAGTAAATACTCGTAGATGCGAGAGAACTATTCCCATATTAAAAGTGCTTGCCGGTCTGGTGGGGTGCACATCCCTACACCATGAAACTGGTATACGATGCCTTAATTCGGAGTGTTCTGGACTACGGATCCTTTCTTTTAATTCCCTGCAACAAAGGTGCTTTGGCAAGGTTGGACAGAATTCAGGCTAAGTGTCTACGGATCATATCAGGTACATCCTGATATGATCCGTAGACACTTAGCCTGAATTCTGTAGACACTTAGCCTGAAGTCCTCGCCAATTAACGCGTTGCAAGTAGAGTGCGCAGAACCACCATTGGCCTTGAGAAGGCAGTATCTAGCATCGAGATTCTGGGCTAGAGTCATTACCAAATCCTCCCACCCTCTTGTTCAAAAAGTGAACGACTTGGATGTTGTACCCCGGAGTTCCAATTATTGGAACCATAAAGAAGTCCCTTTGTTTTTAAAATCCTTTCGTTGTTTTTACTATCACATATCACGTATTTTTTATTCTAAACCCTTTATTGCAATAACAACATTAATAAAAAGGCAGCAATATTTAAAAAATATTATTATTGCAAACAAAAATAATAATATTTGCAAAAACAGCGCTGTGATTCACGAGATTAGAACCTTAGCCATCTTGAATCTAAGACCAACGCTTAACACTTTCTGCTATCTGCACATATAATTTACTTTCAAATTTTAGGATTGGCATACACTGGCCAAGGTCCGCGTATGATGCGTGTCTAACAAAAGGCGCCCGCAAACCGTGACGATACGACAGTGTGTAGTGCAAAACTGCGTTCTCTGTGGTGTGTGTACGGCACACACACCACAGACGTTTGACTGTTTACACATACACATGTACGGACTACACCGCGTGTTCACAGCAAAACGACTCTTAGCGTGCCTATGCACTTTGAACGCTTACTGTAAATATTTTAAAATCGCCAGGACAGGATCTGCTGTCAAAATCTGTAAAAAATCATTATATTCCTACAGTCTTTAGCTCTAAAATGATCAGAATACAACCTTGAATGTTTTGTGACAGTAAAGTACTTAGTAGTTTCCCATAGTTTACGAAGTTTTCCTTTTTTTGTGAATTAATACATACATAATCAAAACCTGCCACAAGCACACCTCTGCCCAACCCTTCGGGGAAACAAGGCGTGATGTTATGTTATGTTATAATAAAAAAAAAATCGTTTTACAAAATGTAAAAAAAAAAGTTTTAAAAAAACATGGAAATTGAACTTATTACCCCAGGGACTTCAAATCATTCGTCCAACCGCTTACTTATTCGCTTTGTTGAAAGTTAGCTAAAATAGCCGTTCCTATATAATTATGTCATGGTTGACTGCATAGTTCCATAAAGGTACAGCGTGATGATAATCATTTAAAAAGTTAAATCGGTAACTATCTACAATGTCCCAACCTTTTGGCGCGTCCTTTTACAATTTGCAGAGAAAAATACGAACATAATGTAATATTGCTCATACCCCATAGCAAATAGCGTGATAGTCTACTGTCAGTTGGAACAGACAAACATTCTAAAAACTATATTTTCCGCATAAGAATCGATCGTAGCAACAACTTTCTTTAAAAAAATTTAACTTCACTACGATTTTATTATATTTATAGATTATATGTACATAATAAAAAAAAAATCGTTTAACAAAATGTAAAAAAAAGAAAAACAAAAAATAACTGTAGTTGGGAATCGAACTTACAACCCCATGTTTGCAAAGCAATCGTCCAACCGCTGAGTTAATTGCTTCGTTGAAATTTATCTAAACTAGCCGTTCTTATATATTTCATGATTGACTGCTTAGTTCTATAAAGGTATAGCGTGATGATAATCATTTAAAAAGTTAAATCGATAACCATCTACAATATCCTAAAATTTTGGCACGTTTTTTTTACAAAAATACGAACATAATATAATATTGCTCGTCCCCCATAATAAATAGCGTTATAGTTTATAACCTACAGTTTGACCACACTTATAGGGAACACCTATGCAAAATTTTAACAGAATCTATCAGGTAGAATTTGCATCATGCTAGAACATAAAAATACGACATAATAATATAATATTGATCATCCCCCATAACAAATAGCGTGATCATTTATACCCTATAACTTGACCAGACACACAGGGAATATCTATGCAAAATTTAAACAGAATCTGTTCGGTAGAATTTGCGCCATGCTGGAACATACATACAGACAAACAGACAAAAATTCTAAAAAATATATTTTCGGCATTAGAATCGATCCTAGACCTCGTAGCAATTACTTATTTTGAAAAATATTTAATGTACAGTTTTGACTTCGCTACGATTTTATTATATATGTCGGATCCGGTCATTGGTACGGACACGAAACGAATCGCAAGCGCGCCACTGGCGACATCAAGAGTGAGCTACCTACACCAAAAAAGGCGCTTCTACAGAGTCGTGATGTTTGGAGGCCACGGCGAGGAGGGCATTCAGCCTCTGGTTGCATTGGAATCAAGATGTCACGGAACTGTTCTCGATTCGTGGTGCTGTTATTGTGTTAGTTGTAATTTTGTGATCATTGTGTTAATTGGTGATTTTAATAAACGCCGTCGCACCCAGTGTGTGTATAATTTAGCTAGTGTGATTCATTTGATAGTAAATTATAATGTGATCTGAACTGCAAACTGTTTTTCTATTGCGCATTAACCAACACTACCCACACTACGCCCACAGTAGTTAAAATATCGTTGATAATAACGAAAGTCACATACCCGTCTCCGACATATATGTATAGACTAGCTTTTTACTACAGCATACCGGGATAAAAAGTTTCCTTAAAAATTCAGATTGAACAAATTGTATATTTTTTTAAATAAAATAAACTATTTCATATTGTATTAGATTATTTTATTTTCTCGCAATCGCAGTGAAAAGTAGAGTGGAACATACGGCACTAAAACCCATTCTAGTTCGGTTTCTATTTACTCCCTCGCTAAAGCTCGTTAGTAAATCTACCTCGATATAATGGGTTATTTTAGCCCCTCGTATATCAATCAGTCTACTATTTCTCCATGATACACACTTGTTGCTACGAAAAAAGATCCAATTTCAAAGTAAGGAATTCTTCATAGGGGCCGATCTTATGAAGATTTTTCTCTTAGAACATGTGCTCTAAAAGTGTTATTGGAAATATGTAGTAAAGGTAAATGAGATTTGCCTCTCACAGATGTAGTTACCAGCCACTTCAATCTGCTCTCGCGCTTCATTTCATCGGCTAAACGAAATTCGCTCTTTTGAAGGGTGAATATATCTTAATACATCTATCTACACTATGTAGACCGTACTCTTTTACCGAACTTCAATTTTGAAGGTATGTTATTTTGGAGGCATTACACGTGTATCGGAAAACTCACCCATCTATGGGATAAGATTTTAATAAAAAAGGGTAAGATTTTTATCGTAATACTAGTAGGTAGTTCTGCGAACAGTAAACGTCGCGAGCAAAAACTTTTGCAGCAATTTAATATACCATGGGCTGGCCAATTAAAAGATGACCAATGTATTGAAATCCATTGGTGGACAACTTTAAGGGGTTCAACATGGCCGGGGATAAAGATTGTGGTGGTTGAACATGGACTAAACCAATTTATCATGTTTTTAAAAGAAAGAAAGAAAAGAAAGAAAGAAAAAAAAAGAAAAAAAAAACATGATAAATAACTATAGTAGTGAAAATAATCATGTCAGTTTAAAATGATATAACTAATATAGGTACCTATCAAACTTAAAAAAACTCGACTGCGGCTGTAGGTTACTAAAAAGCATAATTATTACGGTGGCAAGATGATAATTCGCCGTCCCCGGCGAATAAAATGGTAATGTGCTACTACGATAGTTTTAACTTTATTGCATATTCGATATTTAGAGGTCCGATTACACTCTGTCAATTTTTGTAATTCATTTCCTACGGTTATTTCAGAAGTTACGAGATTTTAAGGTGTATTGTAATAATGAATGTGAAAAATCACTTTTGTTGTGTTGTATATTATTAAGATATTCACAAAAAACTGTTTTGTTTTGTTTTGCTTTTAGTTTTTACGATTACGATTTTATTCGCCGGGGACAGCGAATTTAACATATAAACTAAACTAACTCTGAAAATTATTTTCAGAATTCTCTAGTTTTGTGATGAGAAGGTGGTCCTAGGTGCTTCATCAATCCCTACCTATTAGTTAAGGGCCGATTCCACTGGTTGAAATCTAAAAGTGAGCAATTTACCGCATTTTGAGGAGCTATTCTGCTCATCACGCCGAAGATCCTCATCAGATCTTCACCAATTTTTTATGAGACTATTTTATAGTTACTATCTTTCAATTAAAAAAGAACCATTGAAATCGGATCTCATAACTCGAAGATATTCAGTAGCCCCCTTTTTGCTCCTTTTTGAAGGAAGCACCCCTCCAGTCAAAAATCCTCGACGCTAAAACAAATCTATAAAGTTGCAAAACCTGTATACCAAGTTTCATCTAGATCGGTTTCAAAATACGTAGAGGAGTACCAACAAACTGACACACGAAAGCAAATTTTGCCAGACTTGAAGCAAGACGCTTCGCTCGCTTCGTTCGCTCGGTCAATAACGTAGGTAGATAGTATTCTTTTGAAGCATTAATGTTCCTAACACGGTAGAGTTTAGCACAAATGAAGGATTCGTGCTAAAGAAGTCTACCGTGTGTTTAGTGAGTAGAAGTTTGACATAATCCTCCGCCTTTCCTAACCGGGAAGTAGGGTGTATCTACTCAGTTACCTAGACGGCAGGTCCGTGAGGATTTTCACAGAATAATAAATATGAGTATTAATATGTATTATCATTTTATTTCAGATAAAAATTAATCCATAAAATTACAAATAATAAGTTTAATAACATAACATCATAACATCACGCCTTGTTTCCCAGAAGGGTTGGGCAGAGGTGTCCCTGTAGCAGGTACACCCACATTTCGCCAGTTATGTTTAAGTCCCATGTAATAGGGGGCGAGCCTTTTGCCATCAACCGGGCACAAATCCAGACTCCAGGCTCCTACTGAGAAATTTCAGATAGAAAAACCCAATAACACTTTGCCCGACCCGGGAATAACTGGTATCTATGTTTTAGAAGTTAGCAAATTTGTGAGAAAATACCAGTCACTATTCCCACTCACTAAGTACATTCGCCCGCAACATCGCAGTGTTAGACGCCAAAACAAAAATGAATTAGCCTTACCAAGCTCAAAATTAACTATGTTCCATTCAGGACCTTTAGCCATGTGCGTGAAAATATATAATAAGCTTCCAAATTCAATTAAGGACATAGAGTACGAAAATAAATTTAAAAACAGTCTCCAAAAATACCTTATATTAAAATCGTATTACACTCTAAAGGAATTCTTTGACGATAAGTAAATCTTGACATTGAAATTCAGACCTGTACACAATACACACAGCACCTACAATCTTGACTTACTACTTACCTATGATATGATGTGTTGTTTCATGATTATTATTGTTATCGCTATTTGTTTTAATTTTTATCTTATTTTAATTTATGAATGGAATTGATGACAAATTAATTGTTCTTACCCTATCCTATAATATATCATGACAGTAACTTATTTATATTATATTTAAATGATAAATGATGGACATCTCATAACCATGTAAAATTAGTATTAGGTAATTTATTAAGCACAGTGGTTTTAATATTGTGACACTGTAGCACATTAAACTATGTATATTGCTGTGCCGTAGCAGGGTTCATGTATGAAACCTATTTAAACTTGTAACAACTTGTAAACTACATGAATGCAATAAATGATGATTATGATTATGAATCGAACCCAGGACCTCATGCTTAACAGTAGCGCTTGCGACCACTAGACCAACGAAGTTTAATAAGTTTATTACATATATGTTTATTAGTGTAAAGGTTCTTATATCTTAATATGGCGAAGTCAATGGGCAAAAAGGAGGCCTATTTTAGCATTGAAACCGCACAGTAACCAGAATTAAACTAATTGGACAAACTTGTTTAATTGATCTAATTCTTTTTCCTTTTCGAACTCAGCACAATTACTCAATGTTCTAGAATTTTATCTACATTCACATACACATCGTGTTTATCTAATTTCTAGCAAAATGTTACCTTGTACAAGTATTTGATAGTTTAGTAGTTAACTCAGTGTAATCGTCAAGCGAAACTAACATGAGAGGAATTGTGGTATTGTGCCGCGCCACCTAATCTAATCTATTTATATGTTTTATACTAAATACCTTTCGATCTATTTACAACATATTAAAATCCTATGACGCAAACATAACTCACCTTTTATAATTACTCGTAAACATTGTTACCTCTGAAAAGTATACTTTTAATTATTCTTTGATCGTCTTAGTATCCAAAGCTTATTTTATGTTACTAATTTTCGTCTTTGTAAAAAATCTTTATTTTTCTATACCATAGACATAACACACCATGGACAAGTACACTTTATAGTTTTCTAAACCTTTCATAAAGCCGGTTTATACACTGACCTTAGCAATAAGAACACCTGTAGACTTCCCTCTCTGTAAACCGTTTGTATTCATGCTGGCTATCTATCGCTTGATATATCTTTGAAAACGTTTAAAAAAATGGCACAGAACGATAGAAACGGGCTTCAAATTTTTCAGTTTGTAGTGGGAGTTTGAGTTGAGGTCTAAGAGTTTTTGGTCTGAAAGCGGCTGGTGAGGCTGTATTTTCGTAGCCCTAGAGCCTAGTTCTTAAACATAGCTATTTTAAATACTTAAACCTTTGTCTAGTCAATTCAGTGTCTAGAGACAAATAAACCTTGAGTGCGTCTGAACTTTTGTATATCATTTAACAAGCTCCTGTACTACACCCTTCCGGCCGCGTGGCGCAAGGCGCCACACGTATACAGCGGCATAAGAGGCCTCCGAGGCCACGACGTGACGCTAAGCGACGCCATCCTCCAAGAGAGGCCCCCGACACTCTCCGACAGCAAGCGGTGCGACGCTAAGCGCCGCGACGCCAAGCGCCGCGACGCCAAGCGCTGCGACGCCGATCGGCGCGGCGCCAAGCGACACCATCATAGCCTGCCGACATTGACGCAGGCCTCCCATTAGCGTGAGGTAGCACGGAGTGCCTCCGCTATCTAATTGTTATTCACACCCACCTCTCCGTTCGACAGGACTCGCCGTTAGACGCGTGACGCCGCAGCCCGGCTCCTCCACACTTCCTGACTGCCTACCTGCCTCCGCGCCTGCCTACACATCTGTCAGCCTGACCCCGCCTATCCCGAACATCCCACGTCCTGTGAAGCCAGCCCTTAATTTTAATTCTAAGCTAATCTGAATTAAATTTTAACTACCTTATTATCTATTTTAATTTAACCCGTAACTAACATTTACCTCCAAAGAGGTAAACGTTACGTTACAGAATCACGATTTAATTAGGTACTTGTATTGTTTAAATACACATTAAGGCTACGCGCACTTTGGATGCGTTTTCGTACGAATTTCACTCGTGTGTACACGTACGAACACGCACGAACGATCCCGACTTTCCAAGTACAAAGGGAGCGCGCAGACTACGTGCGACTTAGTCGTACGTATACGTACGTATAGTTCCGACGTCCTAAAACAATCCGAACTTGTTGGGATTTGTTCTATTTGACGGAGAAAAACGAATCCAGTGTGCGCACTCAATTGGTACGACCATGGTCATACACGTGTACGCACAAGTGAAATTCGTGCGAAAACGCACCCAAAGTGCGCGCGGCCTTATTATTATTACCAGTTGTTTGTGTCCCACTGCAGGACAAAGGCCTCCCTTCTCTACTTCCCGTTATTCCTATCTTCGGCCAATCCTTATGAAAAAAGTCAAGTTCGTCCCGTCATCTCCTCCTGGGCCTGCCGCGTTGTCATCATACTTAGACAGAATCATAGCAAAATACAGTTTAATCTAGAAAAAGTTAAAAAGAGCGTAGTCATTGACGGATAAAATTGGCTTCAAATATCAGATTCTCAGTTCTATTTTAACAACGAAATTATTTGACCGCAACAAAATTACAACCGCGGTGCGGGCGGTTGATTGGAGGGCTGCAGTCTGCTTCGCGGCTAGCCGTCCTGTCTTTACGCGCTAGGCGGTTCATAAGCGGTTTAGTTTGCGACGACCCGCCGCGGTGAGTTTGCAAGTTCACGTTCGTTAGTTGCATGCCATGAACTTCGACACAGAGAAATTTAGTGTTGAAATTCAACAACAAGAAGCTATTTGGAATTGTGAAGGAGCAGACATGATAAAACGGAGACAATGTGTTTTTTTTTCTTTGTTTCGGGAGTAACAATAGATAACACAAGCTACCTCGACGGCGTCCATTTTGTTTATGGACCAACTCCGCCTTCGAGCGGTCCAACCGCTTGACGCGGTTCAACATCGCGGTTGGCCGCCATGGCGGTCAGCCGCTATTCCAACCGCGTCAGGCGGCTGGCTGCTCAAACGAACCGCCTAGGCGGCTAACCGCTAGTACGTATCAGCGCTAAGTGTTTACAAATTGTATAATCGTATCGTTTTTCACGATCTTGATGATTGCATAGAAGAAGGCTATAAAGCTAAGTTGAAAAATAGCCCCAAGTAAAATGTAGTGTAACTGTGTTCCCTGTGTCCTCCAGAACCCTCAGGAGACGATGTTCTCTTCCGAGGGTTATTTATTTTTAAATTAGATTTGGTTTCGGATGCGGCCTACCTTCTGTTTTGTATCCAATGCCATTACGTGGAATCTATCACGCCCGCACACATCCTTCAAACACAAGACGATTTTTGAAGGACATCCTTTTTGATATTCAAATCATGGACAGAAAATTCGTTTATCGTGAGTAAAGCAATATTAGATTTGTGGGTGTTTTCATCATGTAATATTTCAGTTCTTTCAAAACTATTTCGTCTACTTTTGTTTTTCTTTGTTGCTAGTAATTTTCAACGTTACATTATTTTTCTCAAACCTGCTTGGAAATTTGAATATTATTTTGACAATCTTCTTCGGAAAAAATCGAAATTGCTGTACTGGTATAAACAAGGGAGTAGGCGGCCAACAATGTTATTAAGAAAATCAATATCTGTCGTGTTTAGCGGCCAAATAAATTACTATGAAAACTCATATCTGTCTGTCACTTAAAAATGGAACGAACTTTTTACTTAAACACATGGCAACCAAGAAGGCCAAATTCATCAAAGATTTTATTTAAATTTCAATTTGGCTTTAAAATAGAGCTGTTTATAGTAAAGAAGAAACAAATGAACATATTGGCGCGTGAAAAATTTACGTTGTTCGTCATTGATTCTAGATTTTATAATTAATTTACTCAGTATGAATTTCCGCGCATTATTTTAGAAAAGTAAGTAAAGAAAGCAAGTAATTTGACGTATTCCTTCCAGCACGTGATAGTGTGACTCATTTGCAATAATTAAGCACCCCATAAAGCCTAGCCGAAAATTCATGGGAATAGAGGAAACCCAATTTTATGTTATTTTGAAAATTTTCCAGAATTTGTCATTAAATATAACTTTTCTCTAAACTGTCAAATTGAATGGCCTTCATTAGTTTCCATGGATTATCTAATACTATAATAAACCTTTCGATGTAACCAAATTTTCTAAAACATCAAACAGTTAAAAGTTAAAGGAAGACGTTTACTAACCATTTTCAAAAATCATTTAAGTACATGAACTTTGACACCAGTTATCTCGAAATTTTACTACCGCATTAAGGGTACAAATAACGGAGAAGACATCTTCATTTAATCAACTACCTAATGAGGTACAAATGTTAAAAAAATATGTAGAGGTGCCGATGAAACAGTCGATAGTACTGGCAAAGGTCGAATTTGCTAACTGAAGAAATATTTAAAAATTGTGAGATAATCGAAGTAATTAACTAGTTTATGCCATCCCACTACTTCCTAACCTCCCAGCAATCCAACACACGGCAGGCAATCATGTCGTCATGACCAGATAACAAGTCGCGGAGCGGTTTTTGGGTTTTTAACATGACTCACGGTCTACTCGCTGGTCACGGTTCACTCGTTGCTTAGTTTGCATGTACACATAAACAAAACTATTAATCATTTTGTTTAAACATGCGCACGTACATACTCTAATAGTTTGATATACGCCGACATTTGAGGCTTTAAAAAAATCCTTTATTTATAATGACTTAGCCTTAATTTCAGAAAAAATCCCAGAATGTCACATAAATTATGAGTTCTTGAAGATATGAAATTGAAAAGCCTTCATTACTAATTTATTTGCAACAACATCTAAAACGCTTCACAGGAAAACAAAAAAATAATTAGGGCCTATTGTTGATAATGCGGAAAAAGATAATTGGCAATTCTTGAAATAATTTCAAACCTGAACCTGATTGCTGTTTGTTATTCAAAAGTTTTGTTTAAAATGGGCACCTCTGTACCTTATTATTTTTCTAACTTCTATGTTGGTAACCTATAAAGTGAAATTAATTCTAATGCGTTCCGCTGCATGTATTATTCTTTGCCTTAATGCTTATTTTAAACACACGTGAACTAAGCGACAAGTGAACCGTGACCAACGAGTAGACCGTGAGTTATGTTAAAAACTCAAAAGTCGTTCCGTGACTTGTAATCTGGTTATGACGACCTGATTGCCTGCCATCTGTTGGAATGCTGGGAGGTGAGGAAGAAGTGGGATGGCATAAATAAGTTAATAAATTCGATTTTCTCACAATTTTTTAGTATTTCAACAATGAGCAAATTCGACCTTTGCCAGCACTATCGACTGTTTCACCGGCACCTCTAAATATTTTTTTATCATTTGTACCTCGTTAGGTAACTGATTAAATGAAGACGTCTTCTCCGTAATTTGTACGCTTAGTGCCATTCTAAAATTTCGAGATAACTGACGTCAAATTTCATGTACTTAAATGACTTTTGAAAATTGTTGATAACTTCTTCCTTTAACTTTTACCTGTTTGATGTGTTAGAAAATTTAGTTCCATCGAAAGGTTTATTAAAGTATTAGGTATTCCATGGAAAATCAATGCAGGATATTCAATTTGAAAGTTTAGAGAAAAGTGATATTTAGTGACGAATTCTGGATTTTTTTCCAAATAACATAAATATTGGGTTTTCTCAAATCCCATGAATTTTCACCTAGGCTTTATGGGGTGCTTAATTGTTGCAAATGGGTCACACTATCACGTCCTGGAAGGAATACGTCAAATTACCAGTCACCCTGTATATGCTTTTGCTGCACTAACGCGTTACAAAAACTCGATCCATTACATTTACGCTATTGATATTATTGTGGGTTTGTACGTGTTAATTAAAACAAGTCAGATTTATTTAAGTACCTATAGTTTTATTCAATCAGATTATCATGATTCTTTTGTGGATTTTTTCTATAAAAATAATTTCGTTTCGAAAAAAAAAATGTATTCCCAAATATTTTCCTCACTGCATCAATTAGTTTTTTACCCGTTCTGAACGAAAGGATAAGGCTGTCCGTCAAAAGATGAGAATGCACATGAAAAAAAAAAAACTAAATATAATATGTTTAATTTACCTATTTATATAAGTAAACAAATTAAAAACATAAATGAAATTCAGGGTATTACAATAAGTTCCGTTTTCAAGCTTTCAGAGGGACAGCTCACGTATTTTTAATAACGTTCGCGTTTTTATCCTAATCTCAATCTGTCAAAAAATCCTCCAATTCACATTTACCCACAGAGCATTATTTAATATTTATCCATGATCGACGCGACGGTCAGTGTCAAAATCATGTGTCCTAGTCCTGAGATGAGATTGCGAAAAGTTTTTGTACGTTTCGACAACTTGGAGGTGAAGGTTAATCACAAAGAAACTTACGGGAAATCTATTCTTTTTGTGCGTTGGATGTTGGCTTCTTCTTGGATTCAGGCTCACAATTGATATCCGGTTCAGGTCTTGGTTTTGGCTGAGGTTCAGGCTTTGGCTCAGGTTTTGGTTCTGGCTTAGGTTCAGGCTTTGGTTCAGGTTTCGGTTTTGGTTGAGGTTCGGGCTCGCAACTGGGATTAGGTTCTGGTTTTGGTTCCGGCTCAGGTTCAGGCTTTGGCTCAGGTTTCGGTTCTGGCTTAGGTTCAGGCTTTGGTTCAGGTTTCGGTTTTGGTTGAGGTTCAGGCTCGCAACTGGGATTAGGTTCTGGTCTTGGTTCTGGCTTAGGTTCAGGCTGTGGTTCAGGTTTCGGTTCTGGTTCAGGTTTCGGTTTTGGTTGAGGTTCGGGCTCGCAACTGGGATTAGGTTCTGGTCCTGGTTCTGGCTTAGGTTCAGGCTTTGGTTCAGGTTTCGGTTCTGGTTCAGGTTTCGGTTTTGGTTGAGGTTCGGGCTCGCAACTGGGATTAGGTTCTGGTTTTGGTTCCGGCTCAGGTTCAGGCTTTGGCTCAGGTTTTGGTTCTGGCTTAGGTTCAGGCTTTGCTTCAGGTTTCGGTATTGGTTGAGGTTCAGGCTCGCAACTGGGATTAGGTTCTGGTTTTGGTTCTGGCTTAAGTTCAGGCTTTGGCTCAGGTTTCGGTTCTGGTTTAAGTTCAGGCTTTGGTTCAGGTATCGGTTTTGGCTGAGGTTCGGGCTCGCAACTGGGATTAGGTTCTTTTTTCGGTTTCGGCTTGGGTTCAGGCTTTGGTGCAGGTTGTGGTTCAGACTTTGGTGCTGGTTTTGGTTCCGGCTTAGGTTCAGGCCTTGGCTCAGGTTTCGGTTCTGGCTGAGGTTCGGGCTCGCAACTGGGATTAGGTTCTGGTTTTGGTTCCGGCTTGGGTTCAGGCTTTGGTTCAGGCTTTGGCGCAGGTTGTGGTTCAGACTTTGGTGCTGGTTTTGGTTCTGGCTTAGGTTCAGGCTTTGGTTCAGGTCTAGGTTCTGGCTTAGGTTCAGGCTTTGGCTCAGGTTTCGGTTCTTGCTGAGGTTCGGGCTCGCAACTGGGATTAGGTCCTGGTTTCGGTTTCGGCTTGGGTTCAGGCTTTGATGCAGGTTGTGGTTCAGGCTTAGGTTCAGGTTTTAGTGTCGGTTTCGGTTCTGGCTTAGGTTCAGGCTTTGGCCCTGGTTTCGGTTTTTGCTGAGGTTCGGGCTCGCAACTGGGATTAGCTTCTGGTTTCGGTTCCGTCTTGGGTTCAGGCTTTGGTGCAGGTTGTGGTTTAGGCTTTGGTGCTGGTTTTGGTTCTGGCTTAGGTTCTGGTTTTGCATCAGGTTTCGGTTCAGGCTTTGGAACAGGTTTCAGTTTTGGCTGATGTTTGGGCTTGCAACTGGGATAAGGTTCTGGTTTCGGTTCCGGCTTGGGTTCAGGCTTTGGTGCAGGTTGTGGTTCTGGCTTAGGTTCAGGCTTTGGCTCAGGTTTCGGTTTAGGCTTTGGCTTAGTCTCGATCTTGCAACTTGGTTCAGGATTTGGTGCAGGTTTTGGTTCTGGTTTAGATTCGCAATTGGAGTCAGGTATGTCCTCTTCCGTTATACATGGGTTGTTTTTAATACATGTACCACCTGTGTTAAATTAATAATTAATCATTTTCTTACACAAACTTACACAAATCAAATGAGGCCTTTGTCTAAGGACGAGCAAAAATTACATGTTTAACATTACCTAATTTATTTCGTGTAAATTCTAATAACATAAATCAACTTAATTTGACAAGTCACTCAGAATTATTAATATTTCTAAATTGTCTTTTGGAGCAGGACCAGCTTGTTTCCAAGCACTCTTATCTTGGATATAATCCTCTAATATTTGTTTGCTATCCACTATCATTATGTAGTTTATCTTAAATAACTCATGCGCCAGTATAGTTTTGAGAGCAACAAGTAGCATTAAGTAAAACATTGCCTTCTTAACTTTAAGACATAGGTATTATTAAACGTCTTTTGAAATGGATTGAAGATTATAAATAATAACAGGTTTTTTATATGAAAAAAGGTATTTTTATCACATCTATTCAAAAAGAGCTAGTTTATTCTTCGTAAACAGGGATCAAAATAGCTTTTTAATCCCTGGGACTAAAAGTGATTTGAATTTGTAATGTGGATATTGTTAGTAAAAGCTCCAATCACGAAAGAGATCAATCACGAACATTGTATGAACAAGTAACAGGCTGTATGATAAAGTAAAGCGTCCGAGACCCAAATTAAAAAAGGGGCTGAGAAAAAATAAAAAAACGTGCGTAATGCATTCTGCCTTCGTTCGTAATTGTTTACTCAAATTCGAATTTTATATTATAAAAAAATTGTGTTTCTTCCAAGTAGTGAGAATGAAATAAATAAACGTAGGTACTATTCTTATTCATAAGTTGCACTTATTTATTTTTACCCGACTACGGCAAAGCCAAAAGGAAGGGTTATGATTTTAGCAGTCTATGTATATATGTTTGTATGTATGTATGTATGTTTGTTTTTACGTGTGTTCCACCGTAGCGCTTAAACTACTGAACCGATTTTGATGAATGAGGTATCAGTGGATTTGTAATAATAGTCCGGGTGACATAGGCTATATAAATTTTCGATAAATTTAATATTGTGGACTTTACGCGTAAATATCTAACCTCGAAAAAAATTAAAATGAGATGATCATGACATGTTTGGTATCAAAAGAAAGGCCTTAACGAGCACATTACAAATATATATATATCATATTATATTTTCAAAGTAAATAAAGATGTTTAAATAGTTAAAAACAAGCTAAACTGAGACTGCGCTACGTAATATCGCAAGATGATACCAACGTGCAGCTAATCAAATCTTAATAAATAGTAACGATTTGTAATTCCACTCTTATGAAGAAAAACAAGTACAACGAAATATTTATATTTAGGATTTCTTCGAAGCTCGATGTCGATATACTTGTTATTTTTGCGATACTAAAAAAAATATACTACAGGTTATAATTTTTAAATAAATCTTTTCAAGTAACTCTCCATTGGCGTCTATACACAGTTTCATACGTCTAGACCAATTTTCATAACACATTTTCCAGTCCGCATCAGACACCTCTTTAAATTCCTTCTCAAATGCAGCCAGTGCATCTTCCGGTGATGAAAACTGTTTTCCCTTGAGTTGATTTTTTATTTTGGGGAACAAAAATGATAAATGATTCATCACCCGTAATGAAATCGTAAACGTGCCGAGACGAGCCTGCTTAAAATTTTGCTATCATGTCTCGGCACCATTCTACCCGAAACTCCTTCTGACCCTGCGTTAAATTGTGCGGTACCCAGCGTGGAACTTTCTTCCTTACCCGAAGATGTCCGTGTAGAATTTCATACACACTTCCCGATCCAATCTGCAGTATATGCTGAATCTCTTCATATATTAATTCGCCTATTTTCTTAAATTAAATTATTCACAAGCAGCACGTTTTCTTATGTAACAGCCGTCATAGGGCGGCCACTTCTTTCTTCGTCCGCCAAAGTTTCTTGACCAAGCTTAAATTCATTGAACCAGCGGAAAATGGTCGCTTTTGTCTATGAACTCAAACTTAATTTCAAACTCAAAGCATTTATTTCAATTAAACCATTTAATGGCACTTTTGAATTGTCAAGGAATCGGTCAGTCAGAAATATGAAGCTAGTTGTCCAAAGCGTAGTAGGTACCTATGGAGAAGAACGGGCAAGAAACTCCACTCTTTTAAATATTTTTTAACAAAATATTGGTTACATCATTCATGTTGAAATTATACATGTGAGAACAATGTAGAAAGACGTGCACGTTAGAAGCGTCCGTAATAAAAATATAAAACAAAGAACAATTCAAAAATTAAAATAAATTAAAAATAAGCCCTGGCAGCTAAGAGATGACCAGTCCCAACTGCCGGCGCCCGTGCACGAACATGACGCATGGATTAGCACCATTCAGCTCAACCATTTTGAAGGGAGCTAAATGATCCAACACACACGCCACCATCAGCGAAACATCTGAGTGAGCATGACATACTCACAGCTGCCAGGGCACATTCAAGTCAATGCAAGACATATTACCCGGTAAATGGTACCTAACTCCAGTACATAGTGCTCACACCTGTGCTACGCAATTATATAATACAAAGGAGATTTAGTTTATACAATGCAAAGATGGTCTTACAATCTTCAGCAGCACCAACAGTATTTGTAAATCAATTAGTTGTGGTTGTGGAGCAGGACTAGTATTGAGCCAAGCATTTTTATCAGCGATGTAATCCATGCAACTTATAATATGCCTGCCTGCATAGTGTGCGTTTTATACAAGATTTGAATTTTGTCTCATTCAGTTGAATACCATTTGAAGTCTTTCAAATGATTCTTCTGGTTTTAGTCGACATTTGAAATCGTACAAAATCATCGCGCGAAAATGTTCTCGTTGCAAATTAAATTTTCAGTGAAACAGAGTATTTTGATTTTGCTCGTAAAAAAATGTGGAGGGAATTTTGAATTTGGAATGTTGTGTTTTTTTTTTTGTAATAAATAGTCATAGTTTTAATTGTCATCAAAACTAGGCAGTGTCCCATAGACAAAAACTGTTAGTCACAAAACTTTCTGAGTGACCAGTAGTGCTATTCTGTAAAAATATCACCGTGATATCTTAGATGAAGTGAGCTGCCAATAGTGTCAATTCTTAGCAACTGACAGCTCACTCCACGCCGTCGAAATAATCGCGCTATGGTTTCGTCCAAAGCACTATGCGCTGCTATTGGAATTTAAAATAGGTTAATTACTGACCTATTGTATTACTCTTATTTACTTTGTCGTAACTTTTAGCAAGCGTAAAAATGGAAAAGTATAAAATAAAAATAAAGTTTAATAAAAACTGTAACCCGACTACGGGAAAATAAAAATGATCTAAAAAGTACGAAACAAGCCAATATTTCAGACAGAAATCAAGACATAGGTACAAAAATGGTCAAAGTAAAGCCGTCGTCGCATGCCATTTTAATTTTGTAGGTGTTCCTGGCACCAACATGGTACATAGGCATGCGACCACGGCTTTACCTTGACCATTTTTGTACCTATGTCTTGATTTCTGTCTGAAATATTGGCTTGTTTCGTACTTTTTAGATCATTTTTATTTTCCCGTAGTCGGGTTACAGTTTTTATTAAACTTTATTTTTATCTCATAGAGGGTGCGTGATAAAAAGTAGAGTGTCCACTTCGGAAGCAACACTATTTTAAGCTCTATTTTAACTCTAGAATGCTTCGCTCCGCTCTGGATTCAAAGAAAGACACTTTCGCCTTTAAAATAGTTGTTTGTTCTCTCGGCAAATAATTTACTATTACCTACTTTCGTCCTTATCACATCAAAGATTCATTCATCTGATTCGTCTTTTTTTGCACTTCTCACTCTTCCTTTGTTACAACCATTCTAGCCATTCACTCACGTGCTCCTCATTTTTTCGAATATGCTGTTCATACCACAAAAATCGATTGCTTAATCGCTAGTTTTTATTTTTAACGGTCTAAAGGGCAACAATCAATTACAACTGTCAATTGTTACGTGATTGATACACATTGATGCGCAAAATGATCGTCTATAAAATGCAAACGAAAACGAAGCGATTGACAATAAACACATAAAAATTGACAATTGTAATTCATCGTTTAAAAAATCTGTATGAAAGTAAAGGGTCCCCTCCCTTTACTTTCATACAGATTTTTTACCCTGTATGGATGATTTGATCTAAGGTACTACTAGCTGCGCCCCGTGGTTTCACCCGCGTAAGTTTCGATCCCGTGAGAATACCGGGATAAAAAGTATTCTATGTCCTAACCCAGGTCATGGTCTACTCATGTGCCAAATTTCATTCAAATGTGTTAAGCCGTTTTACCGTCAAAACGTAATAAACAAACAAAAACACTCACTTTCGCATTAATCATACCTATTAGCTAGGATTAGGATACTTACCAACAACCACCGCTAGGGCCAAAACATATAATAAAATGTAGCGATTCATCGCCTTCATTTGCGTTATTAGGTTTTTTAACTGATAGTGAAATGTTATAAATGTATGGGTTGTATAGGGTAACGAAATGGTCCGATTTAATAGTGCACCATGATTTCTTTTAATGAAATTGCCGTAATTAATTTATTATTACTTCGTGACTGTTTCATATAATCAATTTGTTTGAATGACGTACTTTATATTCATAAATCCGAATGACTAATAAATTAAAACTACACGTGCCCGAAGTAATACACGTTACATCCATACTATAATACTATACTATAATATAATAAATTCTAAAGTAACTCTGTCTGTCTGTATGTTACTTTTTCACGCCTAAACCGCTGAACGGATTTCGTTAAAATTTGGCAAGGAGATAGATGGCATTACAGTGAAAGACATGACAGGCTACTTTTTGTCTCAAAAATTATCCTACGGGGGAGATATATAGGGGATGAAAGAAATGATAGATTTCCCACACAAGTGTGGGAAATCTATCATTTCTTAAGTTAGGGATATGAAAATTTAAATTAATGCTTTTGGTACCAAATAAAGAATTATATATTTCAGCGTTTTTCAAAAATCATCCCTCAAGAGGGTAAAATAGGAGATGATATTAAAATTCACATGTAATAATATTTTTTTTAGAATGAAGTTCTTTAACGCGGCTTGTAAACTTTCAGAAATCGTCACGCTAAAAAGCGTTAATACTTGCGACTGTCTTTTAATTCTATTCTTCTAATTTCGGTGTTCTAATTCAAAGAGAGAGAAAAAGAGAGAGAGAGAGAGAACGCCGGCAGAAAAAAACAAAAGAAAAGAGTAAAGTGATTACGCTGTCGTGGGATAAAATTGTACACATTGACCCGACTACACAGCATGCCAGAGAAAGAGAGAGAAAGCGTGAATTTGGTTAAAATGAAAATTCAAGATGACGGCTCTGAAAATTTTCATATTTTTCATCATAGGTATCGTTTTCATGGTTTTCAAGGGTGCAAAAGCTGATACTGAGGTCAAAATGTAAATCCAAGATGGCGGCTCTGAAAATTTTCAAATTTTTCATCATGGGTATCGTTTTCATGGTTTTCGAGGGTGTTAAAGTCGATATTGGTTCGAAATGAAAATATAAGATGGCGACTCTGAAAATGTTAAAATTTTTCATCATAGGTATCGTTTTCATGGTTTTCGAGGGTGTTAAAGCCGATAGTGGGATTGAAATGTAAATCCAAGATTGCGGCTGCAAAAATTTTCAAATTTTTGCAGCCGCAATTATTTTATTAAAATTGGCCCACTCTGTCAAAAGTTATTACAATTTAAATTGATAAACTAACCTTTCTAACATGTACGTATTATGTGTTCAATGGCGGCAAGAGTGGGTACTTATTACAAATCAATGGTGATAATAATAGTAAAATTAATCATTTGTATTTTAAGAAAGGCATTTAGAATCATTTGCAAACGTCGGACCAGTCATTCGTGTAGTGTTTTTAGGATTGTATATAATTATATTTTTTAGATATTAATTTTATTTTACATTTTTATGACATCTGATAACGAATCATTTTATTCTGCCAACGAGTCTAGTGCCTCTTCCAGCGATGAAACTTTCACTTCTCTTACAGACACCTTTTTTTTTTTTTTGGGTGGGAAATTTCTTACAGACACCTTAGGTGTTCTTTTACGTCAAAATTAGAGCCAACATTCTTGGCCACCTCAATGCTCAGAGTATTCCCAGTCACTACAATGAACTATTGAACTATACGACACATTTCCGTCAACAACGTTCACGCCGACCTGATTTCCGAGACTTGGCTCAAACCTGACCTGCTTCAGAGGGGGGGGGGGGGAGTGTAGCCTAACCTTCGTGATGATTTCCCATTTTAAATTCTAGCTTCTTCTTCTTCTAATGAATCTGCAGCCTTTATTTTCAATTTTTTTTTTTTTTTTAATTACATGGCTTTGATTTGTATGTGTCGCAGCAAGATGGTTGAAGCCGGATATAGTTATATCCCTAGAGATAATAGCTATATACCGTAATATAGTTATATGAAAGCGGTTCATAACCGTCGGAGTGCCCTAATTTTGTTACTGCGACCAATTTCGACGTAGTTGGTCACAGTTCTAACTTAACTAATTTGGTCAGAGTGCCCTAATAAATAATAAGGATTAATATTATGACGGTACCTTGCCAATTCATTTATGAAAATATTATGTATGTAAGGAAAAATCCACATCTTTTTAATAAAATAAGTGATAGACATAATTTTAATACTAGAAATAAAGATAAACTCGATCAACCATTTATCACATTATCTAAAGTAGGTACACATATCTTTTATGGGGTACTGTGTTAAATGTTACAACAAAATACCTTGTGACATATTGCAAATAAATGAAAGAAAATTTAAAACTCATATTAAAAGTACACTTTGTAAACAAGCATATTACAAATTAGAGGATTATTTATATCCAAGAAAAAAGTGCTTGGAAACATGCTGGTTCTGCTCCATAGGACAATTTAGAATCGAGACAAAATCAAACTGGTTACTAATTGAATTGTAAAATTTATTATTTTTTGTTACACGAAATTGATTTTACATTCTGTCATTACTTCCTCACACATTTGGTGCCGATTCTCTTGTACACCGAACTAAACTATCACTAAAATTCCTTACTTTTGACTATGAGAATCTCAAAGCTATTCTGCAAAATAAATTCTCTAAATTTAAAAATAATTTTGACACTTCTAAATCGAATTTGACAATCGCGACTCCACACGTGATACCTAACCACGTGAATCTTTTTATAGCCGGAGATGCGCAGGGGGGCAGCCTCGACGTGTTTTATATGGAATTTTTCAAAATAAGAAAAATTATTTCCTACATGTAGATTGTTAGAGGGTTAAGGCTTTGTAAAGGGGGTCGAAATTTTCATTACTTTTGCGATTGGACACACCGTTGTAGCGTTGTGAGCAGTCTCACTACAATTAGTCGAGTGATTCTCACTTAGTTACTAACCACATCACTACAAACGTGGCACAACACTAATATTCTAAGAACACTGTCATTTCGACTGCCGCTTGCCTTCCTGAAGGAAGTGTCCCTCAGGACTGTGTGCCCCGACCTAGGGTGAGTTCCACATTGGTATTATTATAATATAAGCTATTAATCAAGCCATCTGCTATATATTTATCTTGTATTCTATGCTCGCGTGTTCACCATACTTAACCTCACTTTGCATCTGTCATTGTGCCACGCTAGCTCTGCTCTTTCTCTCTCTGCCTGTAAGCCGCTGCGATGTGTTAGCTACTACCTATTCTGCTTTCCCCGTACCGTACCTTGGTCACTAAAAGGAGGAAGAAGCTGACACATCGCATGCGGCCTGCTACTGCTCGCACCCCACCTGACATGCGCTTACTACCGCGCCTTTCAAGGTTCTCTGTACGGGCTCAGGCTGCACGCTGACGAAGGCCTGCCTACCGTGGCCTACCGCCGCACGTCTGTGCTGACAGGCGACCTTCCACGTGTGGCCAATACCTGTCTACCTGCGGCCTACCGCAGCGCGCCTGTGCTGACAGGCGATCTCCACGTGTGGCCAATGCCTGCCTACCTGCGGCCTACTGCCGCGCGCCTGTGCTGATAGGCGTTCTCCACGGCTACTCACGTGTACTACCACGTGCTAGGGCCGTCCGGCCTACTGCGGAGCCTGTGCTGAGCAGGCCCCGCACATCTACCATGTGCTACCAAGGACGGTACCCTTCCTGCCTATCCTAAGTGTGCGAGTGCTCAGACTCAGTGTCAGGATCTAACCCACGTCCTAGCCGTGTTACTGCTACCTATCATTATATAACGATTAACTTATCCAGCTGTTTTATTCTACCTCTATCTACCTATCCGTTAACGGCCTGCGCAACCTACCCTGCGCAGCCCTAGCCGTTACACCGTTTTCGAGATATAAGCAAAAGAAAAAAAAGATACAGTACTGTTTTTGCATCTGAAGTCGAGGTGTTGGTGTGAATTTAAAGTTCATGACAACCAACTTTACTCCACACGTTTTTAGTCACGATTGAAAATAGTCAGATTTAGTTAGAAAATCTAAATTTTAGATGAAAAACGTCAAATTCAGAATAGCAAAATTGCCATTTTTACTAAATTAATATCTCAGTACCATCTTAGTGCTATCAAACTAAAGTATAGTTAAGTTGTGTGACTTTGGTCTATTTCAGAATGGGAAATCGTCGTTTGACAGGAATAAACAAAATTTTGGTGATTTTTAGTCTAGTTTAGAGGTATTTGTGACAAGAGAATCAGCACCATTGACTGATTAACTTTAAAATTTTAGGACAATCGTCTACTTTTACAATGTTTGTAAATATGTGAGCACCATGTATCTATCACATAATTAAATTATCTGTCGTTGCTTCATTTTTAGTTCTTTTTACCTATTGTGGTATAGTAATTTTATTCTAGGTGTATCGTCTTAACATATGATTATTTAACTAATGCACCTACATAACCTATTGTAAAGCATTTTAAAATAGTGAGGGTGGAGTTTCTTGCTCATTCTTCTCCATACGAAAACTACCTTTTGGAAGGGACGACTAGAATCAATTCTATTATTTTGTAAATTTTGACGTTCAAAAATGCCATACATGGGCCTATTTGAAATAAATGATTTGACTTTGACTAATAGTTATATTACTAGATCGTGCTTGTATCACAGTGATATTCCTAGTAGGTACGACAGACAGTTAAGAATCGCTTTCATATAACTATATTAAGATGTTGGGAAGTGACTGCTGGTGCCATTTATGCACCGCGATCGACAACGGGCTCCGCCTTCGAATCTCGCGCACTCCGGATTATCGCTGTGCACGTCACCTAGTCGTCTGCAGGATCCCTTTCCACCTACCTCACTCTTCTCTTGACGGTCCCTGGACGGTCGCACGTTAGCATCGTTCCTTGTACAATTTTATATTTTATAGCAAATAAAGTAAATTCAATTTCGAACAATAAATTATCTCATTGAAGAGCACCCGCTGCGTCCCGCACACATCAGGACACATAATATAATCAAAATATATATATAGCAAGATTCTGAACCCGGGTACAGTATACAGGGTGGCAAAAAAAATCTGCTGTTCCATACATTTTGACCGCGTAGGTTTTGCAATTTTCTATGAAACAGCAGATTTTTTTTTAAACCGACGAAAAATTTCAACGCTGGGGGTTCAGAATCATGTACTGAATCCATGGTTTCAGTTTTCGCGTCGTTGTCCCTGCCACCCTGTATAGCTAGCTATATTCCTAGGGATATAACTATGTATATTACGGCTTAAACCATCTTACTGCGACAAATGCATTAGCTTTTTTTTATTAAGCTGCAAAAAGAAAAAAAAGTATTTTACTAAATCTGAATATCTAAACGCAAAACCTAGGACGCACGCTTTCAGTACTCCGTGCTAGGACGGTAGAAGTAGGGTTCCCATATTCATCAGAATATGGCATTTCTATTTCTATAATATATGCCAATTAGCAGGATTTTGCTGGTACTGGTTTCATCGTTTAAAGAATTAAAAGACTTTTGCTACCGCGTTTCATTTAGAGAATCCAACTTCGGCGACCAAGCTCGGCTCTGGTGAGAATAGATAATGCTCATTTAATAGTATAGGAAAGTTCATACTAATTCCATGTTCATACTAATTTCATGCTGCCATAATAGGTACTTACTAATTCCATGCTATCATGTCATTATTCTAAGGTCTATCTTGTGGCTCAAGCGAAAATACAGAGAAAACAAATTTTCCCAGATATGAGACATAGCTAAATAGATTTTTCGCCCACGTAAACCCCTATATTGCAACTTTCATCGAAATCGTTACAGTCGTTTTCGAGACCGTTCTTACAAATATAAGTACCTGGTCGACCGAGCTCTGCTCGGGTAAAAATAAATAAACATATCATCCAGCAGGAAAAAGAAAGTTCTCGCGATTGTCATGTTAGACAAGCGCGAGAACGCTCTTTTTCTCGTTTTATCGTAATTTGTCTACGATTCTGACGTCATTCTAATCCCTAACATGACAGTAAACGACGAGTAAACTCGAAAAAGGCACTTTGACACTTCTTTATCGCGCGACGAGAGACCGATGTTACAAATTGTTAAAAACAAATTATTTTTATGATAGCAACATCGGCTTGAAGTTCTGTTTCATTCATTCAATTTTATGCATGGAACTATGTACTTTATTGAATAAACGTCTCTCTCACTTAATTATTCTCTCGTTTAATTATTTGCGAGGGAGCGATCGATGTCGTCCGATGCAGTGCGATGCGGTGTGGGCGATATTCAACATCCAAATGCGTATCCGGGCGGATAAATTTGGGTCAGCTCTAATCCGTTCGCAAAACGTGATTCTATTACGCGAACTATGTTAAAAATTGTAAGTTCTGTAAAAGCATGATGATAACAGTTTTTTACCTGGTTCATCTTCGTTGTAAGATAGTTCTTCGGCTTCTAGGCATATGTCGGTTATTTCTCCGTCTTCTAAATCCTCGTCGGCTTTGTCTCCGTATTCTGAATCCTCGTCAGCTGTGTCGCCGTATTTTAAATCTTCGTCAGCTGTGTTTCCGTATTCTGAAACTTCATCAGCTGGGTCACCATATTCTGAATCCACGTCAGCTGTGCCTCCGTCTTCTAAATCCTTTTCAGCTGTGTTTCCGCATTCTGAATCCTCTTCAACTATGTCTCCATATTCTGAATTCTCGTCAGCTGTGTCACTGTATTCTGAATTCTCGTCAGCTGTGTCTCCGTATTCTGAATCCTCATCAGCTGTGTTTCTGCATTCCAAAACCTCGTCAGCTGTATTTCCGTCTTCTAAATCCTCTTCAGCTGTGTTTCCGCATACTGAATCCTCATTAGCTGTGTCTCCATATTCTGAATCCTCGTCAGCTGTGTCACCATATTCTGAATCTTCGTCAGCTGTGTCTCTGTAGTCTGAATCCTCTTCAGCTGTTTTTTCGTAATCTAAATCCTCGTCAGCTGTGTTTCCGTAATCTGAATCCTCGTCAGCTGTGTCTCCGTATTCTGAATCCTCGTCAGCTGTGTCACCGTATTTTGAATCCTCTTCAGCTATGTTTCCATATTCTGAATCTTCTTCAGCTGTGTCTCCGTATTCTAAATCCTCGTCAGCTGTGTCACTGTATTCTGAATTCTCGTCAGTTGTGTCGCAATATTCTGAATCCTCATCAGCTGTGTTTCCACATTCTAAATCCTCGTCAGCTATGTCTCCGTCTTCTAAATCCGCTTCAATTGTGTTTCCGTGTTCTGAATCCTCATTTGCTGTGTTTCCATATTTTGAGTCCTCGTTAGGTGTGTCTACGTTTTCTAAATCCTCTTCAGCTGTGTTTCCGTAATAAGAATCCTCGTCAGATGTTTTTCCGCATTCTGAATCCTTGTCAGCTGTGTCTAAATCTACTAAATCCTCTTCAGCTGTGTTTCCGTATTCTGAATTCTCGTCAGCTGTGTTTCCGTATTCTGAATCCTCGTCAGCTGTGTTTCCATATTCTGAATCCTCGTAAGTTGTATCTCCATATTCTGAATCCTCATCAACTGTGTTTCCATATTTTGAGTCCTCGTTAGGTGTGTCTACGTTTTCTAAATCCTCTTCAGCTGTGTTTCCGTAATAAGAATCCTCGTCAGATGTTTTTCCGCATTCTGAATCCTCGTCAGCTGTGTCTAAATCTACTAAATCCTCTTCAGCTGTGTTTCCGTATTCTGAATTCTCGTCAGCTGTGTTTCCGTATTCTGAATCCTCGTCAGCTGTGTTTCCATATTCTGAATCCTCGTAAGTTGTATCTCCATATTCTGAATCCTCATCAACTGTGTTTCCATATTTTGAGTCCTCGTTAGCTGTGTCTACGTTTTCTAAATCCTCTTCAGCTGTGTTTCCGTAATAAGAATCCTCGTCAGATGTTTTTCAGCATTCTGAATCCTCGTCAGCTGTGTCTCCGTATTTTGAATCCTCTTCAGTTGTGTTTCCGTATTCTGAATTCTCGTTAGCTGTGTTTCCGTATTCTGAATCCTCGTCAGCTGTGTTTCCGTATTCTGAATCCTCGTCAGCTGTGTTTCCGTCTTCTTCATCCTCTTCAACTGTGTTTCCGCATTCCGGATCCTCACTAACTGTGTCTCCGTATTCTGAATCATCGTCAGCTGTGTCACAATATTCTGAATCCTCGTCAGCTGTGTCTCCGTAGTCTGAATCATCGTCAGCTGTGTCACAATATTCTGTATCCTCGTTAGCTGTCTTCGTAGTCTGAATCCTCGTCCGCTATGTTCCCGTATTCTGAATCCTCGTCAGCTTAGTCTCCGTATTCTGAATCCTCTTCAGCTGTGTTTCCATATTCTGAATTCTCGTCAGCTATGTCACCGTATTCTGAATCTTCTTAAGCTGTGTCTCCGTATTATGTATCTTTGTTAACCTTTCAACTGTCATTAACGAGACAATAGAATTTTAATTGTTATCCACCTAAATGAGGCGTCGTAACAGATGATGAGTTAACTAGAATGACAGAACAATATCGTGACGGCTTCTTTATTTAGCTATCTTTATAGCGCTACCGTGCCGTGAGTCAGAAAGGATTGGTTTGGATTGGTGACGGATGATTGGTTTTTCGCCATAAGGTCAGGGTAGCCCGTGAAATTCCCGGCGGGAGTTGGGATACTAGCTAGGTATAAACACTAATAAAGGCTGAGATCGTTATGTTTATTTATAAAATTATCTTTGTGTTATTCATGATTTAAGTACCTGTGGTTGTAGTCGTCGTTTGGGCTGTTTCCTTTGCATTTTTATCTTCGCTCTTGGCTGTAAACAAATTATTGTTTTTGATTCATGTTTACACAATATTATTACATTAATTATTATTGTAATACATCTCGTTTCCGTAATTTTTATAACTATAATTATTTTGACGCACTTCTACAAGAATTTTCCTTAATATAATCTTGAAACCAGAAAATCGTAAAAAAACCAATAAAAAGATCTTCGAGATATAAGTACTAAAAAAGATCTTATTTTACCAAAATGCAATAGAATTCCATCAAAAACTACAGAATCTGAGGTGACATGACAGATGTCAGCTCCAGACAACAATAATGAACAGAAAATAAGAACACAAAGATGAAATGTTGACGAGATCGGCTGCACGCCTAGCACGCCCACCACCTCCGGACTCGTCGCTCAGCTCCGCCTCGCCGCCACCGGTACCCAGCCCCACCGTGAGCGTTGTGACGACGCCGGCCGCGGTAGTTGCGTCGAGCTCGAGCAACGAGTATTTTTCCCCGCCGACGTCGCCAGCACCTGTACGTCGGCAGGGGAGAGGCCGGCCACCAGCGGGCTTGGGACCACGGGGCCAACAGGCCCCGAACAGGGTCTCCGCTGCCGGTGGAAATGTGTCGCGCATGCGATGGACCCAGTCCATGAACGAAAATGTGATGCGCGCATATTATGGGGCTACAGAGGGAAGAATTAACCTTACAGCGTACCGAAGTCGGATGGTCTCTCTGTTTCAGGTGCTGGAACCTGCCGTCAACGTCTCAGCCCAACGATTGTCGGATCAGGTGAGCGTCATTCAACACAATCATAGGTTGGATAACGCTACACTTGATCAGCTACGCTCGGAAATGCAGAATAGCTCTGCTAGTAACCCTCTCCCATCTCAGAATGTTGTGCATGCGCCTGCCGCGGTTCCACTGCAAGCAAACCAACACGATGAAGAAGAGAACGGCAGGGCTATATCTGCAGATAACCTATGCAATGTGGAATTAAGGAACGCACTGGAGGATGCGATTTGTGAGTACCGGTTCACATCACCTGACCTTAGACCACGGCTACCACGTTTGCCCATGAATAAAAGAAACAGAGCACTGGTGTGTGCACACACTCTTGTATTGCACGGCTGTTGCGGCATGTCGTATGGCTCGGGTCAAATTTCCAAATACTGACCGATCTGCACGACCGAAACCCGCCGCACCAGCTTGGCAGTGCAGGATTGAGTGTCGGATTAATGAGGCTAGGGTGCTCATCGGGAAGCTCATCTGCTTCAGGGAGGGCAATACACGCCCAAGGGTGATGCGCTTTGTGAAGCGGGCGTTTTTGGGAACTAGTATTAGTCCCGAGAATATGTATCCTATGTCACAGAGCGCATCGACTTCATGAAACAGAAAGTTTATGCATGGGCAAACCGTATCCGTCGGTATAGGCGAAGAGTGGATCGGTACACTCAGAATCGCATGTTCTAGAACGATGAAAGGTGGGTATACAGAGCATGGGAGCGGCCCACTCCCAATCAAGGTGTGACTGACGCGCATCTACCGGATACTGATGCCATGAAAGCTTTTCGGCGAAGCATTTGGTCGGTGCCTGTCAGTCACACTGAAGGTGATTGGATGCGTGTTGTTGAGCAGGCGTGTGATCTAATACCAGACATGGAGACCATTACCATTACTCCTCTGGATGTGGCCCGTGCAGTCCGTCCGTTACCTAACTGGAAATCTCCAGGACCGGACGGACTGCACAATTTCTTGCTTAAATGGCTACAAAGGTCACATGCCTGCTTAGCCTCGCAATTCCAGTCATCTTTAGAGACTGGGTCGTTACCACTGTTCTTCACAACAGAAGTTACCCACCTGCTCCATAAATCGGACAGTACTGCGGAACCTAAAAATTATAGACCAATTACATGTTTGCCGACGGTCTATAAAGTTCTTACATCCATTCTTAGAGCTAAAATTTCACATCATATTAACAGCAACTCAATTATGTCTGTGTCTCAGAATGGATGTAAGAATGGGTCCCGCGGTACTAAGGAGCTGCTCCTTACAGACATGACCATCAGCCAATAGGTTCGTAGATCCCGGAAGGATTTGTCGACTTGTTGGATATATTATAAGAGTTGCATTTATCTTGTACAACTCCAGCACCCTTATGAGCCATGTATGTAGTACCGAATCATAGCGGTGCCACATACATGGCTCATAAGGGTGCTGGAGTTGTACAAGATAAATGCAACTCTACGCACCTTCCTGATGTCATGTATGCGGCAATGGAGGACGGTCCTTCTCTGTCCAGGATGTCGACAGATCCGGGGAATTGATGAACCGATCAGGATTGAACGGGGAATATTTCAGGGCAATAATTTGAGTCCGCTCTGGTTTTGCTTAGCCTTGAATCCTTTAAGCACACTGCTGGAGGATTCAGGTCTAGGCTACCGGTTGAGAAGAGGTGGTCAGGTGATATCTCACCTCCTTTACATGGATGACTTGAAACTCTTTGCCCCCAACAATTTGCGACTGATGGAGCTACTGAAGGTAACAGAAACGTTCAGTAGCGCCATCAGGATGGAATTTGGTGTGGACAAATGTGCAGTCATGCATGTAAAGCGAGAGAGGATTATGGAATCCATGGGAACCCAACTCTCGGATTCCATACACCTTAGATCTGTCTCCTCAACCGAAACCTACAAGTACTTGGGTATGTCGGAAGCATTAGGCATCAATGTTGCCGACATGAAACAGTCGTTGAGGGAACACTTCTTTGGCCGCCTGAATAAAGTGTTAAATAGTCTTTTATCAGGCGGAAACAAGGTTTTGCCTTGCCGAACAAGGCCTTCAACGGTTGGGTCATGCCTGTTTTGATGTATTCTTTCGGCATACTCAAATGGACTTAGACAGAACTTGACGCTCTGGATAGGAAGGTCCGTACATTGCTGACAGCAAATCGGATGCATCACCCACGGTCATCAGTGATGAGACTGTACATCCCGCGAAAGTGTGGGGGAAAGGTTTCCTAAATGCTAAAACCCTCCACAACCGCGAGATTTACAGTCTCAGGGAATATTTCCTTCAAACTGACGTGGGTATGCAACGAGATGCGGTTGCAGTGGACTAGAGCCTCACCCCGCTCTCCTTGGCAAAAAAGAACTGGCGCAAACCTGCAGTACTTGATACTAACGATCGTAAGAAAGTATGGCAGGGCAAAGAGCTACACGGACGCTTTTTCCGAGCCCTCCACGGGCCTGATGTAGACTTTTTGGCGTCTGTATCCTGGCTGCGTTTCGGCGACCTCTTCGGGGAAACCGAACGTTTTGTCTGTGCGATTATGGATGAAGTTATCATGACGAATAATTATCGGCAATACATCGTCAAGGACGGTACGGTTGACATCTGTCGGGTATGCCACCGGCCCGGTGAATCAATCCGACATATTGTTTCCGGTTGTTCTCGTCTTGCTAATGGCGAGTACTTGCACAGACACAATCTAGTGGCTAGGATTATTCACCACCAACTTGCCTTGCAGTACAACTTTGTGGATTCCGAAGTACCATACTACATGTATGTGCCCGACCCAGTTCTCGAGAATGGTCATATCATCACTGACAGGACTATTGCAGCCAATAAACCTGATATTGTGGTGATAGATCGACGAGAGCTTCGTGCAATGATTGTTGATATCGCTGTCCCTCATGACGAGAATCTCGTGAAAGCTGAGAAAGATAAAAAAATCAAGTATCTTGACTTAGCACACGAGGTTGTCGACATGTGGGATGTGGACTCTGCAATCATTGTTCCAATAATCGTTACGGTTAATGGCTTAATAGCGAAGAGCCTCGACCAACACCTCAGGAGGCTCTCATTGCGCGGCTGGGTCAAGGGCTTGATTCAGAAAACAGTACTCCTAGACACGGCACGCATAGTGAAGAGGTTCCTCTCTCTAGAGCCTTCACCACCGGCAGCTTGGACCCTGTTCCTGATGCCGATGGGCGACTATTTTTTATATTTTTAAATGTTTTTTTAATGATTTTTATAAAAATATTTAAAAATGTGTTTAATATGTAAAAAAAATGAATAAATGAGAATTTTAATACAATTTGCAGGGTGAAGAAAGATCCATCATAAAGCATATCAACCATAACCTCCTGACACTCGACACTGACTTCTTAGCTGTAACAGAATCGTTTCTCACTAGTTCTGTACTTGACTCGGAGATTACGAACCACGGATGGAATGTTTCACGTCAGGATCACAGCACCGGTGTCGGCGGCAGCGTACTGCTCGCTGTGCGACCCAGTATCACGATGACACGTCGCTGTGATCTGGAGCCACAAGCTGGCGAGGACTTGTGGGCACGTTTCACAACAAAGGAATCCACCTTATATGTTGTGTAGTGTATTATCCATCCATGGGCTTCAGACGAAATGACGTTGGTTTCAAAAAGTGGAATCTATCATTAATTCATCAAATGGCGCAGTGATAATTGTTGGTGATTTGAATTTAAACGATAATCGTACATCAAATATATTATTTTAAGTTACTTTTGTTACTTATGTGGTCCGATTGAGAGGAATGAGGTGATGAATGCGCGGGGAAGTAAGTTGGATGTAGTGTTGGTGTCAGACTGCATTAGCTATGTATGTTTGATGTCTTCTAAATCCTTTTCAGCTGTTTCCGCATTCTGAATCCTCGTCAACTATGTCTCCGTATTCTGAATCCTTGTCAGCTGTGTCACTGTATTCTGAATTCTCGTCAGCTGTGTCTCCATATTCTGAATCCTCATCAGCTGTGTTTCCGCATTCTAAATTCTCTTCAGCTGTGTCTCTGTATTTTGAATCCTCATCAGCCGTGTTTCCGCATGCTTAATCCTCGTCAGTTGTGTTTCCGTCTTCTAAATCCTCTTCAACTGTGTTTCCGCATTCTGAATCCTAATTAACTGTGTCTCCGTGTTCTGAATCCTCGTCAGCTGTGTCTCCGTAGTCTGAATCCTCTTCAGCTGTGTTTCCGTATTCTGAATCCTCTTCAGCTGTGTCTCTGTATTGTAAATCCTCAACAGCTGTGTTTCTACATTCTAAATCCTCATCAGTTGTGTCTCCGTCTTCTAAATCCTCTTGAACTGTGTTTCCGCATTCTGAATTCTCATCAACTGTGTCTCCGTATTCTGAATCATCGTCAGCTGTGTCACCATATTCTGAATCCTCGTCAGCTGTGTCTCCGTAGTCTGATTCCTCTTCAGCTATGTCTTCGTATTCTGAATCATCGTCAGCTGTCTCACCAAATTCTGAATCCTCGTCAACTGTGTCTCCGTAGTCTGATTCCTCTTTAGCTGTGTTTCCGTAATCTGAATCCTCATCAGTTATGTTCCCGTATTCTGAATCCTCGTCAGCTGAGTCTCCGTACTTTGAATCCGCGTCAGCTGTGTATCTGTATTCTGAATCCTCTTCAATTGTGTCTCCGTATTCTGAATCCTTGTCAGCTGTGTTACAGTATTCTGAGTCCTCGTCAGTTGTGTCTACGTATTTTGAATCTGCGTCAGCTGTGTATCTGTATTCTGAATCCTCGTCAATTGTGTTTCCATATTCTGAGTCTTCTGCAGCTGTGTCTACGTCTTCTAAATCCTCTTCAGCTGTGTTTCCGTTTTCTGAATCCTCGTCAGCTGTGTTTCCGTATTCTAAATCCTCATCAGCTTTGTTTCCGCATTTTTAATCCCCGTCAGTTGTGTCTCCGTCTTTTAAATCCCTGTGTCTTCGTATTCTGAATCCTCTTCAGCTGTGTCTCCGTCTTTTGAATCCTCTTCAGCTGTGTCTCTGTATTCCGAATCCTCATCAACTGTGTTTCCGCATTCTAAATCCTCGTCAGCTGTGTCTCCGTCTTCTAAATCCTTCAGCTGTGTCTCTATATTCTAAATCCTCATCAGCTGTGTTTCCGCATTCTAAATCCCCGTCAGTTGTGTCTCCGTCTTCTAAATCCTCCTCAACTGTGTTTCCGTATTCTGAATCCTCGTCAGCTGTGTCTTCGTATTCTGAATCCTCTTCAGCTGTGTTTCCGTATTCTGAATTCTCGTAAGCTGTGTTTCCGTATTCTGAATCCTCGTCAGCTGTGTCTAAATCTTCTAAATCCTCTTCAGCTGTGTTTCCGTATTCTGAATTCTCGTCAGCTGTGTCTCCATATTCTGAATCCTCATCAGCTGTGTTTCCGCATTCTAAATTCTCTTCAGCTGTGTCTCTGTATTTTGAATCCTCATCAGCCGTGTTTCCGCATGCTTAATCCTCGTCAGTTGTGTTTCCGTCTTCTAAATCCTCTTCAACTGTGTTTCCGCATTCTGAATCCTAATTAACTGTGTCTCCGTGTTCTGAATCCTCGTCAGCTGTGTCTCCGTAGTCTGAATCCTCTTCAGCTGTGTTTCCGTATTCTGAATCCTCTTCAGCTGTGTCTCTGTATTGTAAATCCTCAACAGCTGTGTTTCTACATTCTAAATCCTCATCAGTTGTGTCTCCGTCTTCTAAATCCTCTTGAACTGTGTTTCCGCATTCTGAATTCTCATCAACTGTGTCTCCGTATTCTGAATCATCGTCAGCTGTGTCACCATATTCTGAATCCTCGTCAGCTGTGTCTCCGTAGTCTGATTCCTCTTCAGCTATGTCTTCGTATTCTGAATCATCGTCAGCTGTCTCACCAAATTCTGAATCCTCGTCAACTGTGTCTCCGTAGTCTGATTCCTCTTTAGCTGTGTTTCCGTAATCTGAATCCTCATCAGTTATGTTCCCGTATTCTGAATCCTCGTCAGCTGAGTCTCCGTACTTTGAATCCGCGTCAGCTGTGTATCTGTATTCTGAATCCTCTTCAATTGTGTCTCCGTATTCTGAATCCTTGTCAGCTGTGTTACAGTATTCTGAGTCCTCGTCAGTTGTGTCTACGTATTTTGAATCTGCGTCAGCTGTGTATCTGTATTCTGAATCCTCGTCAATTGTGTTTCCATATTCTGAGTCTTCTGCAGCTGTGTCTACGTCTTCTAAATCCTCTTCAGCTGTGTTTCCGTTTTCTGAATCCTCGTCAGCTGTGTTTCCGTATTCTAAATCCTCATCAGCTTTGTTTCCGCATTCTTAATCCCCGTCAGTTGTGTCTCCGTCTTTTAAATCCCTGTGTCTTCGTATTCTGAATCCTCTTCAGCTGTGTCTCCGTCTTTTGAATCCTCTTCAGCTGTGTCTCTGTATTCCGAATCCTCATCAACTGTGTTTCCGCATTCTAAATCCTCGTCAGCTGTGTCTCCGTCTTCTAAATCCTTCAGCTGTGTCTCTATATTCTAAATCCTCATCAGCTGTGTTTCCGCATTCTAAATCCCCGTCAGTTGTGTCTCCGTCTTCTAAATCCTCCTCAACTGTGTTTCCGTATTCTGAATCCTCGTCAGCTGTGTCTTCGTATTCTGAATCCTCTTCAGCTGTGTTTCCGTATTCTGAATTCTCGTAAGCTGTGTTTCCGTATTCTGAATCCTCGTCAGCTGTGTCTAAATCTTCTAAATCCTCTTCAGCTGTGTTTCCGTATTCTGAATTCTCGTCAGCTGTGTTTCCATATTCCTCGTTAGGTGTGTCTACGTTTTGTAAATCCTCTTCAGCTGTGTTTCCGTATTAAGAATCCTCGTCAGATGTTTTTCCGCATTCTGAATCCTTGTCAGCTGTGATTCCGTATTCTGAATCCTCGTCAGCTGTGTCTCCGTATTCTGAATCCTCTTCAGCTGTGTTTCCGTATTCTGAATTCTTGTTAGCTGTGTTTCCGTATTCTGAATCCTCGTCAGCTGTGTCTAAATCTTCTAAATCCTCTTCAGCTGTGTTTCCGTATTCTGAATCCTCGTCAGCTGTGTTTCCGTCTTCTACATCCTCTTCAACTGTGTTTCCGCATTCTGAATACTCATTAACTGTGTCTCCGTATTCTGAATCATCGTCAGCTGTGTCACAATATTCTGTATCCTCGTTAGCTGTGTCTTCGTAGTCTGAATCCTCGTCCGCTATGTTCCCGTATTCTGAATCCTCGTCAGTTTAGTCTCCGTATTCTGATCCTCTTCAGCTGTGTTTCCATATTCTGAATTCTCGTCAGCTATGTCACCGTATTCTCAAACTTCTTAAGCTGTGTCTCCGTATTCTGTATCTTTGTTAACTAGAATGACAGAACAATAACGTGACGGCTTCTTTATTTAACTATCTTTTTAGCGCTACCGTGCCGTGAGTCAGAAAGGATTGGTGACGGAGGATTGGTTTTTCCCCATAAGGTCAGGGTAGCCCGCGAAATTCCCGGCGGGAGTTGATATACTAGCTAGGTATAAATACTAATAAAGGCGTGATATCGTTAAGTTTATTTGTAAAATTATCTTTGTGTTAGTCATGATTTAAGTACCTGTGGTTGAAGTCATCGTTTGGGCTGTTTCCTTTGCATTTTTATCTTCGCTCTTGGCTGTTAACAAATTATTGTTTTTGATTAATGTTTACACAATATTATTACATTAATAATTATTTTAATACAATATGCAGGGTAAAGAAAGATCCATTACATAGCATATCAACCATAACCTCCTGACTCTCGACACTGACTTCATAGCTGTAACAGAATCGTTTCTCACTAGTTCTGTACTTGAATCGGAGATTACGAGCCACGGATGGAATGTTTCACGTCAAGGACTGCAGCATCGGTGTCAGCGGCAGCGTACTGCTTGCTTTGCGACCCGCTATCACGATGACACGCCGCTGTGATCTGGAGACACAAGCTGGCGAGGACTTGTGGGCACGTTTCACAACAACGGATTCCACCTTATATGTTTGTGTAGTGTATTATCCATCCATGGGCTTTAGACGAAATGACTTTGGTTTAAAAAAGTGGAATCTATCACTAATTCATCAAATGGTGCAGTGATAATTGTTGGTGATTTGAATTTAAACGATAATCGTACATCAAATAAATTATTTTAAGTAACTTTTGTTACTTTTCTGGTCTGATTGAGAAGAATGAGGTGATGAATGTGCATGGAAGTAAGTTGGATGTAGTGTTTGTGTCAGACTGCATTAGCTGTGTTAATGTAGCAGTGATCAGGTATCATCCACCATTAGATGTGTGATGTCAGTTATGTTCCCGTATTCTGAATCCTCGTCAGCTGAGTCTCCGTACTTTGAATCCGCGTCAGCTGTGTATCTGTATTCTGAATCCTCTTCAATTGTGTCTCCGTATTCTGAATCCTTGTCAGCTGTGTTACAGTATTCTGAGTCCTCGTCAGTTGGGTCTACGTATTTTGAATCCGCGTCAGCTGTGTATCTGTATTCTGAATCCTCGTCAACTGTGTTTCCGTATTCTAAATCCTTGGCATCTGTGTCTCCGTCTTTTAAATCCTCTTCAGCTGTGTCTCTGTATTCCGAATCCTCATAAACTGTGTTTCCGCATTCTAAATCCTCGTCAGCTGTGTCTCCGTCTTCTAAATCCTTCAGCTGTGTCTCTGTATTCTAAATCCTCATGAGCTGTGTTTCCGCATTCTTAATCTTCGTCAGTTGTGTCTCCGTCTTCCAAATCCTCTTCAACTGTGAGTCCCCATTCTGAATCCTCATTAACTGTGTCTCCGTATTCTGAATCATCGTCAGCTGTGTCAACATATTCCGAATCCTCGTCAGCTGTGTCACTGTATTCTGAGTTCTCGTCAGCTGTGTCTCCGTATTCTGAATCCTCATCAGCTGTGTTTCCGCATTCTAAATCCTCGTCAGCTATGTCTTCGTCTTCTGAATCCCCGACAGTTGTGTTTCCGTATTCTGTATCTTAATTAACTAGAATGACAGAACAATAACGTCATGGCTTTTTTATTTAGCTATCTTTATAGCGCTACCGTACCGTGAGTCAGAAAGGATTGGTTTGGATTCGTGACGGAGGATTCTTTTTTCGCCATAAAGTCAGGGTAGCCCGCGAAATTCCCGGCAGGAGTTGGTATACTAGCTAGGTATAAACACTAATAAAGGCTAACATCGTTATGTTTATTTATAAAATTATCTTTGTGTTAGTCATGATTTAAGTACCTGTGGCTGTAGTCGTCGTTTGGGCTGTTTCCTTTGCATTTTTATCTTCGCTCTTGGCTGTTAACAAATTATTGTTTTTGATTAATGTTTACACAATATTATTACATTAATAATTATTTTAATACGAAAATGTCATGCGCGCATACTTTGGAGGCTACAGAGGGGGGAAGTAACTTGACTGCGTACCGTGGTCGGATGCTCTCTCTGTTTCAGGTGCTTGAACCAGCTGTCAACGTGTCGGCCCAGCGACTGTCGGATCAGGTGCGGGTCATCCAGCGTAACCATATGCTGGATGACGCCGTACTTGATCGACTACTCCTCGAATCACGGAATTACCGTGTTACACCTGCCTCGCCACTGGTCGCGGTGCAACTACAAAATTCACCCAGTGCTTCACCGCTACCTGACCACGTTGGCGAAGAAGATGATGACGGGGTTATATGCGTGAGTTCCCAATGCAATGCAAGATTGAGGAGCGCTTTGGAAGATGCTTTCCGGGAGTACCGCTCCACTCCGCCTGGACTTAGACCACGTTTACCTCGTTTGCCCATGCACAAGAAAAATAAGGCGCTGGTGTTTACTCTAGACTCGCTGCTGTCAAACTGTTTTGACGGCAGCAAAGACCTCGCCGATACCCACTCGATCTTGTACTGTGCAGCTGTAATGGCATGTCGTGTAGCTCATGTTAAATTTCCCAACAGTGACAGAGCTCCACGACCAAAACCAGCTGTACCAGCTTGGTAGTGCAGGATTGAGTATCGTATCGGTGAGGCTAGAGTACTCATCGGCAAACTAATCTGCTTCAGGGAGGGCAATACTCGCCCTAGAGTGATGCGCTTTGTGAGGCGGGCGTTCTCGGGAACTGATATCAGTCCTCGAGATTATTTGACCCGCGTCACAGAGCGTATCGACTTCCTGAAGCAGAGGATCTGTGCATGGGCAAATTGTATTCGACGGTACAGGCGGAGAGTGGAGCGGTACACTCAGAATCGCACATTCCAGAGCGATGAAAGGTGGGTTTACAGGGCTTGGGAGCGACCGGATCAAGGTGTGATTGACACGCGCCTGCCAGATGATGACGCCATGTGTTCGTTCTGGCAAAGCATCTGGTCGGTGCCTGTCAATCACACTGAAGGAGATTGGACTAGGGAGATCGAGCGAGCTTGCGAGCAAATACCAGTAATGGGGGCACTTACCATTAGCCCCCAAGATGTAGCTCGTGCAGTCCGTCCGTTGCCTAACTGGAAATCTCCTGGGCCGGACGGGCTGCACAATTTTTGGATAAAATGGTTCCAAAGGTCACACGCTCGATTGGCATCCCAGTTCCAGTCAGCCTTAGAGTTAGGGTCACTGCCCAAGTTCCTAACAATAGGAATAACCCACCTGCTCCATAAATCAGGTAGTACTGCGGAACCCAAAAATTATAGGCCGATCACTTGTCTATCGACGGTCTATACAGTTTTTACATCCATTTTGAGAGCTAAAATTAACAAACATATAGACACCAACACCATCATGTCTGCCTCTCAAAATGGATGCAGGAACGGGTCCCGCGGTACTAAGGAGCTGCTCCTCATCGATATGGCCATTAGCCAACAGATCCGTCATTCCCGAAGGGATTTGTCGACATGTTGGATAGATTATAAGAAGGCCTATGACTTTGTGCCACATACATGGCTCATGAGGGTGCTGGAGTTGTATAAAGTAGATGCAACTCTACGCACCTTCCTGATGTCATGTATGGGGCAATGGAGGACAGTTCTTCGCTGTCCAGGATGTCGACATATCCAGAGGAATAGCGAGCCGATAAGGATAAAGCGAGGTATATTTCAGGGCGACAGTTTGAGCCCACTTTGGTTCTGCCTAGCCTTGAATCCTCTAAGCACACTGCTGGAGGATTCAGGGCTAGGTTACCGATTGAGGAGAGGTGGTCAGGTTATATCTCACCTCCTTTACATGGATGACTTGAAACTCTTTGCCCACAACAATTTGCAACTGCTGGAACTACTGAAGGTAACCGAAACTTTCAGTAGCGCCATCGGGATGGAATTTGGTGTGGACAAATGTGCGGTCATGCATGTCAAGCGAGGGGAGATTGTGGAATCCGTAGAAACCCACCTCTCGGACTCCATACACCTAAGATCCCTCTCCTCAACCGAAACCTACAAGTATTTGGGTATGTCGGAAGCGTTAGGTATCAACGCTGCTGACATGAAGCAATCGCTAAAGGAGCGCTTCTTTGACCGCCTGAATAAAGTATTAAATAGTCTTTTATCAGGCGGGAACAAGGTACGCGCCTTCAACGGTTGGGTCATGCCGTTTTTGATGTACTCTTTCGGCATACTCAAATGGACTCAGACAGAACTTGACACCCTGGATAGGAGGGTCCGCGCACTGCTGATCGCTAATCGGATGCATCACCCACACTCATCGGTGATGAGACTGTATATCCCACGGAAGTGCGGAGATCGAGGCTTCTTAAATGCTAAGACCCTGCACAACCGTGAGGTATGCAGTCCTAGGGAATACTTCCTAGAAACCGACGTGGGGATGCACCGAGATGTGGTCTCAGTGGACAAGGGCCTCACCCCACTATCCTTGGCTAACGAGAACTGGCGCAAACCTATAGTATTAGATACTAATGACCGCAAAGAGGTATGGCAGAGCAAAGAGCTTCACGGGCGCTTTTACCGGGCCTTACATGGGCCCGATGTAGACCTGTTAGCGTCCGTATCCTGGTTGCGATTCGGTGACCTCTTTGGGGAAACCGAAGGTTTTGTCTTTGCGATTATGGACGAAGTTATGATGACGAACAACTACCGGAAATATGTTGTGAAAGACGGCACGGTTGACATCTGTCGGGCATGCCACCGGCCCGGAGAATCAATCCGACACATTATTTCTGGCTGTTCTCGTCTGGCTAACGGAGACTACTTGCATAGGCACAACCTTGTAGCCAAGATTATCCACCAGCAACTTGCTCTGAAATACAATCTTGTGGAATCGGAAGTTCCGTACTATAGATATGTGCCCGACCCAGTCTTCGAAAATGGCAATATCACATTGTATTGGGATCGATCTATCATCACTGACAGGACTATTATTGCCAATAAGCCAGACATAGTGGTGATAGATCGATTAGAACGTCGCACAATGATTATTGATATAGCGGTCCCGCATGACGAGAACCTTGTGAAAGCTAAAAAAGATAAACAGATTAAGTATCTTGACCTGGCTCGCGAGGTTGTCGACATGTGGGATGTGGATACAGCAATCCTTGTGCCGATAGTCGTGACGGCCAATGGCATAATAGCCAAGAGCCTCGACCACCACCTGAGGAGGCTCTCATTAGGCAGCTGGATCAGGGGCTTGATCCAGAAAGCAGTACCTACTCCTGGACACGGCGCGTATTGTTAGGAGGTTCCTCTCTCAGGAGCCCTGACCACCGGTGGCTTGGACCCTGTTCCCGACACCGGTGGGCGACTATTTTTTATATTTTAAATGTTTTATTTTTTTACAAGAATATTTTAAAATGTAAATGGTATGTTTTGAAATGAAATAAATGTAATTTTAATTCAAACACAAACCGCGGCACAAGCTTCAAATATTGATGCAATCCCGCCGCGGTTCAATCATGGTGTTGAAGAGGAGGATGATAGGGTTGCCACAGTAAGTAATAATTTTTTTTTTTTTTTTTTTTTTTTTTTTTTTTTTCAGGTAATAATTTTCTTAGTTTTACTTGTTTGGATTGACATGCTCGCATTGTATCCATTTGACATAGTTTTAATATTGTAGCCAGTGAGTGACATTTGATGTAAGATTATGACATTTTACATTTATTGTGATTCAAATGATTTGACATTACTCTGTAAAATTTGTAATTATGATAATATTTTCTAATGTGATTAAAATGATATTAATTAATTTGATTTGCATGCCATGTGACGGCAGAACATGGAGAGCTAACTTTATGACAACACCTATGTACAAATTTACCCATGTTTGCAAAGAAATAAATGATTTGATTTGATTTGATTTTGAACGTCCGATTGAGGAGCGCACTGGAGGATGCGTTTCGTGAGTATAGGTACACTCCGACTGATCTTAGACCCCGCCACATTACCACGCCTACCCATGCACAAAAAAAATAGGGCGCTGGTGTGTGCCTTGGACTCGCAGCTCAAGAATTTTTTCGAGAGCAGCGAGGATCTCATTGATACACACTCGATCCTGTATTGCGCGGCTGTTGCGGCATGTCGTTTAGCTAATGTGAAGTTCCCAAATTGTGACGGAGCTACTCGACCAAAACCAGCCGTACCAGCCTGGCAGTGCAGAATCGAGCGACGTATCGATGGGGCCAGGGTACTCATCGGCAAACTATACTGCTTCAGGGAGGGCAATACACGACCACGAGTGATGCGCTTTGTAAGGCGGGCATTCTCGGGGACTGGAATCAGTCCTCGAGAATACATGTCCCGTGTCACAGAGCGCATCGACTTCCTGAAGCAGAAAATTTGTGCATGGGCGAGCCGTATTCGGCGGTATAAGCGGCGGGTCGATCGATACACGCAGAATCGCATGTTCCAGAGCGATGAGAGGTGGGTATATAGAGCTTGGGAGCGACCTGAACAAAATGTGACAGACGTGTGCTGCCCGGATGATGCCACCACAAGTGCATTCTGGCGCAGCATATAGTCGGTGCCCGTCTGTCACGCTGAGGCTGATTGGATACGGGATGTCGAGCGAGTGTGTGAAACTATACCAGAAATGGAGAAAGTGCAAATCACGCCATTAGACATAGCCAAAGCAGTCCGTCCGTTACCGAATTGGAAGTCACCGGGACCGGACGGACTGCACAACTTTTGGCTAAAATGGCTAATTAGTTCACACACTTGCCTGGCATCTCAGTTCCAGACATCCTTAGAGTCTGGGTCGCTACCACAGTTTCTTACAACAGGCGTTACCCACCTGCTCCATAATTCAGGTATTCCCGCGGAACCCAAGAATTATAGACCGATCACATGTTTGTCGACGGTTTATAAACTTCTTACATCCATTTTGAGAGCGAAAATAAACACACATATTGACAATAACTTGATTATGTCTGCCTCTCAAAACGGATGTAGGAACGGGTCCTGCGGTACTAAGGAGCTACTCCTCATCGACCTGGCCATAAGCCAGCAGGTTCGTCGATCCCGCAAGGATCTGTCGACATGCTGGATAGCCTATAAGAAGACCCACGAATCGGTGCCACATACATGGCTCATGAGGGTGCTGGAGCTGTACAAGATAGATACAACTCTGCGCACCTTCCTGATGTCGTGTATGGGGCAATGGAGAACGGTCCTTCGCTATCCAGGATGTCGACAGATCCAGGGGAATGATGAGCATGTATGGATTAAACGGGGAATATTCCAGTGCGACAGTTTAAGTCCACTTTGGTTCTGCTTAGCCCTGAATCCTCTTAGCACACTGCTCGAGGATTCAGGTCTAGGCTATCGGTTGAGGAGAGTTGGTCAGATCATATCTCACCTCCTCTACATGGATGACTTGAAACTCTTTGCCCCCAACAAATTGCGAATGATGGAGCTACTGAAAGTAACTGAAACATTTAGTAGCGCCATCAGGATGGAATTTGGTGTGGACAAATGTGCAGTCATGCATGTAAAGCGAGGGGAGATAATGGAATCCGAGGGAACTCAACTCTCGGATTCTATACCTGATGCCTCTCCTCATCCGAAAGCTATAAGTATTTGGGTATGTCGGAAGCGTTAGGCATCAACGCTACTGACATGAAGCAATTGTTGCAGGAGCGCTTCTTTGGTCGCCTGAAGAAGGTATTAATTAGTCTTCTTTCAGGCGGAAACAAGGTGCGCGCCTTCAACGGTTGGGTCATGCCGGTTTTGATGTACTCTTTCGGCATACTCAAATGGACTCAGACTGAACTCGACGCCCTGGATAGGAGGGTCCGTACACTGCTGACCGCAAACCGGATGCATCACCCACGATCATCGGTGATGAGATTGTACATCCCACGGAAGTGCGGGGGTCGAGGCTTTTTAAATGCGAAGACCCTCCACAACCGCGAAGTGTGCAATCTCAGAGAATATTTTTTAAAACCCGAGGTGGGTATGCATCGTGATGTGACAAGGGGCTTACCCCGCCCTCCATGGCTAAAGAGAACTGGCATAAACATATAGTACTTACTACAGATAATCGCAAAGAGGTATGGCAAAGCAAGGAGCTTCACGGGCGATTCTATCGGGCTCTTCATGAGCCTGGTGTAGACTTCCTAGCGTCCGTATCCTGGCTACGTTTTGGTGATCTTTTCGGGGAAACTGAATGTTTCGTCTGTGCAATTATGGACGAAGTTATCTTGACGAATAACTACCGAAGACATATTATGAAGGATGGGACGGTTGACGTGTGTCGGGCATGCCACCATGCAGATGAATCCATCAGACATATTATCTCTGGTTGTTCTCGTCTGGCTAACGGCGAGTACTTGCACAAGCATAACCAAGTGGCCAGGATTATCCACCAGCAGCTTGCTTTGAAATATAAACTTGTGGATTCTGAGGTACCGTATTATAAGTATGTGCCCGACCCAGTTCTCGAAAATGACCATGTCACGTTATAATGGGATCGGTCTATCATTACTGACAGGACTTATTGGCAATAATATGCCAATAAGCCTGATATAGTGGTGATAGACCGATCAGCGCGCCGCGCAATGATAGTCGATGTTACCATTCCACATGACGAGAACCTCGTGAAAGCTTAGAAAGAGAAACAAATTAAATATCTCAAGTTAGCACACGAGGTTGTCGATATGTGGAATGTGAACTCAGCTATTATTGTGCCGATTGTCGTTACGGCCAATGGCCTGATGGCCGAAAGCCTCAACCAACATCTCTCGAGGCTCTCATTAGGCAGTTGGATCAAGGGCCTGATTCAGAAAGCAGTACTCCTCGATACGGCTCGCATTGTGAGGAGGTTCCTGTCTCTGCAGCCCTAACCACCGGTAGCTTGGACCCTGCTCCCGACACCGGTGGCACTCTCATTTTTTTTATATTTTTAAATGTTTTTTTATCCCTTTCATTTTAAGAAATATTTAAAAATGTGAATGAATAAGAATTAAAATGTATAAACGAAAATTAATACAATATGCAGGGTGAAGAAAGATCCATCACATAGCATATCAACCATAACCTCTTGACACTCGACACTGACTTCTTATCTATAACAGAATCGTTTCTCACTAGTTCTGTACATACTTGACTCGGAGATTACGAACCACGGATGGAATGTTTCACGTTTGGATCGCAGCACCGGTGTCGGCGGTAGCGTACTGCTCGCTGTGCGACCCAGTATCACGATGACACGTGCGTCACTGTGATCTGGAGCCACAAGCTGGCGGGGACTTGTGGGCACGTTTCACAACAAAGGAATCCACCTTATATGTTGTGTAGCGTATTATCCATCCATGGGCTTCAGACGAAATGACGTTAGTTTCAAAAAGTGGAATCTATCGATTGGTTTTTCGCCATAAGGTCAGGGTAGCCCGCGAAATTCCCGGCAGGAGTTGGTATACTAGCTAGGTATAAACACTAATAAAGGCTTATATCGTTATGTTTATTTATAAAATTATCGTTGTGTTATTCATGATTTAAGTACCTGTGGTTGTAATCATCGTTTGGGCTGTTTCCTTTGCATTTTTATCTTCGCTCTTGGCTGTTAACAAATTATTGTTTTTGATTAATGTTCACACAATATTATGACATTAACAATTATTTTAATAATTATTTAAATGGATGTAGGAACGGGTCCCGCGGTACTAAGAAGCTTCTCCTCATCGACATGGCCATAAGCCAACAGGTTCGTCGATCCCGCAAGGATCTGTCGACATGCTGGATAGACTATAAGAAGGCCTACGACTCGGTGCCACATACATGGCTCATGAGGGTGCTGGAGCTGTACAAGATAGATGCAACTCTGCGCACCTTCCTGATGTCGTGTATGGGGCAATGGAGGACGGTCCTTCGCTACCCAGGATGTCGACAGATCCAGAAGAATGACGAGCCTGTATGGATTAAACGGGGAATATTCCAGGGCGACAGTTTAAGTCCACTTTGGTTCTGCTTAGCCCTGAACCCTCTAAGCACACTGCTGGAGGATTCAGGTCTGGGCTATAGATTGAGGAGAGGAGGTCAGGTCATATCTCACCTCCTATACATGGATGACTTGAAACTCTTTGCCCCCAACAAATTGCGACTGATGGAACTACTGAAGGTAACTGAAACATTCAGTAGCGCCATCAGTATGGAATTTGGTGTGGACAAATGTGCAGTCATGCATGTAAAGCGAGGAGAGATTATGGAATCCGAGGGGACCCAACTCTCGGACTCCATACACCTTAGATCCCTCTCCTCAACCGAAAGCTATATGTATTTGGGTATGTCGGAAGCGTTAGGCATCAACGTTGCTGACATGAAGCAATCGTTGAAGGAGCGCTTCTTTGGTCGCCTGAAAAAGGTATTAAATAGTCTTCTTTCAGGCGGAAACAAGGTGCGCGCCTTCAACGGTTGGGTCATGCCGGTTTTGATGTACTCTTTCGGCATACTCAAATGGACTCAGACTGAACTCGACGCCCTGGACAGGAGGGTCCGTACACTCCTGACCGCAAACCGGATGCATCACCCACGTTCATCGGTGATGAGACTGTACATCCCGCGGAAGTGCGGGGGTCGAGGCTTTTTAAATGCGAAGACCCTCCACAACCGCGAGGTGTGCAGCCTCAGGGACTACTTTCTTAAAGCCGATGTGGGTATGCACCGTGATGTGGTCGCAGTGGACAACGGGCTCACCCCGCTCTCCATGGCTAAAGAGAACTGGCGCAAACCTGTAGTACTTACTACAGATGACCGCAAGGAGGTATGGCAAAGCAAGGCGCTTCACGGGCGCTTCTATCGAGCTCTCCATGAGCCCGGTGTAGATTTCCTAGCGTCCGTATCCTGGCTACGTTTCGGTGACCTTTTCGGAAAAAACGGAAGGTTTCGTCTGTGCAATTATGGACGAAGTTATCTTGACGAATAACTACCGGAGACATATTATGAAGGACGGTACGGTTGACGTGTGTCGGGCATGCCATCGTCCGGGTGAGTCCATCAGACATATTATCTCTGGTTGCTCGCGTCTAGCTAACGGCGAGTACTTGCACAGACATAACCAAGTGGCTAGGATTATTCACCAGCAACTTGCTTTGAAATATAAACTTGTGGACTCTGAGGTACCGTATTACAAGTATGTGCCCGACCCAGTTCTCGAAAATGACCATGTCACGTTGTACTGGGATCGGTCTATCATTACTGACAGGACTATTGTAGCAAATAAGCCTGATATAGTAGTGATAGATCGATTAGCGCGCCGCGCAATGATAGTCGATGTTACCATTCCACATGACGAGAACCTCGTGAAAGCTGAGAAAGAGAAACAAATAAAATATCTCGACTTAGCACACGAGGTTGTTGACATGTGGAATGTGAGCTCGGCTATCATTGTGCCGATTGTCGTAACGGCTAATGGCCTGATGGCCGAAAGCCTCGTCCAACATCTCTCGAGGCTCTCGTTAGGCGGTTGGATCAAGCGCCTGATTCAGAAGGCAGTACTCCTCGATACGGCTCGCATTGTGAGGAGGTTCCTGTCTCTGCAGCCCTAACCACCGGTAGCTTGGACCCTGCTCCCGACACCGGCGGAACTCTATTTTTTTATATTTTTAAATGTTTTTTTTATCCTTTTTATTTTAAGAAATATTTAAAAATGTAATAGAATAAGAATTAAAATGAATAAACAATTTTAATACAATATGCAGGGTGAAGAAAGATCCATCACATAGCATGTCAACCATAACCTCCTGACACTCGACACTGACTTGTTAGCTGTAACAGAATCGTTTCTCACTAGTTCTGTACTTGACTCGGACAGTACGAGCCACGGATGAAGTGTTTCACGTCAGAACCGCAGCACCGGTGCCGGCGGCAGCGTACTGCTCGCTGTGCGACCCAGTATCACGATGACACGTCGCTGTGATCTGGAGCCACAAGCTGGCGAGGACTTGTGGGCACGTTTCACAACAAAGGAATCTACCTTATATGTTGTGTAGTGTTTTATCCATCCATGAGCTTCAGACGAAATGACGTTGGTTTCAAAAAGTGGAATCTATCACTAATTCATCAAATGGTGCAGTGATAATTGTTGATGATCTGAATTTAAACGATAATCGCACATCAAATATATTATTTTAAGTTACTTTTGTTACTTATTTGGTCTGATTGAGCGGAATGAGGTGATGAATGTGCATGGAAGTAAGTTGGATGTAGTGTTGGTGTCAGACTGCATTAGCTGTGTTAATGTAGCAGTGATCAAGTATCATCCACCGTTAGATGTTTGATGTCTTCTAAATCCTTTTCAGCTGTTTCCGCATTCTGAATCCTCGTCAACTATGTCTCCGTATTCTGAATCCTTGTCAGCTGTGTCACTGTATTCTGAATTCTCGTCAGCTGTGTCTCCATAAATATTCTGAATACTCATCAGCTGTGTTTCCGCATTTTCAATCCTTGTCAGATGTGTCTCCGTCTTCTAAATTCTCTTCAGCTGTGTCTCTGTATTCTGAATCCTCATCAGCCGTGTTTCCGCATTCTTAATCCTCGTCAGTTGTGTTTCCGTCTTCTAAATCCTCTTCAACTCTGTTTCCGCATTCTGAATCCTAATTAACTGTGTCTCCGTGTTCTGAATCATCGTCAGCTGTGTCACCATATTCTGAATCCTCGTCAGCTGTGTCTCCGTTGTCTGAATCCTTTTTAGCTGTGTTTCCGTAATCTGAATCCTCGTCAGTTGTGTCTCCGTATTCTAAATCCTCTTCAGCTGTGTCTCTGTATTCTGAATCCTCATCAGCTGTGTTTCCGCATTCTAAATCCTCATCAGTTGTGTTTCCGTCTTCTAAATCCTCTTCAATTGTGTTTCCGCATTCTGAATTCTCATCAACTGTGTCTCCGTATTCTGAATCATCGTCAGCTGTGTCACCATATTCTGAATCCTCGTCAGCTGTGTCTCCGTAGTCTGATTCCTCTTCAGCTGTGTCACCATATTCTGAATCCTCGTCAGCTGTGTCTCCGTTGTCTGAATCCTTTTTAGCTGTGTTTCCGTAATCTGAATCCTCGTCAGTTGTGTATCCGTATTCTAAATCCTCTTCAGCTGTGTCTCTGTATTCTGAATCCTCATCAGCTGTGTTTCCGCATTCTAAATCCTCATCAGTTGTGTTTCCGTCTTCTAAATCCTCTTCAATTGTGTTTCCGCATTCTGAATTCTCATCAACTGTGTCTCCGTATTCTGAATCATCGTCAGCTGTGTCACCATATTCTGAATCCTCGTCAGCTGTGTCTACGTAGTCTGATTCCTCTTCAGCTGTGTCACCATATTCTGAATCCTTGTCAGCTGTGTCTCCGTAGTCTGATTCCTTTTCAGCTGTGTTTCCGTAATCTGAATCCTCGTCAGTTATGTTCCCGTATTCTGAATCCTTGTCAGCTGAGTCTCCGTAGTCTGATTCCTCTTCAGCTGTGTCTCCGTATTCTGAATTCTCTTCAATTGTGTCTCCGTATTCTGAATCCTTGTCAGCTGTGTTACCATATTCTGAGTCCTCGTCAGTTGTGTCTACGTATTTTGAATCCGCGTCAGCTGTGTATCTGTATTCTGAATCCTCGTCAGCTGATTTTCCATATTCTGAGTCTTCTTCAGCTGTGTCTACGTCTTCGAAATCCTCTTCAGCTGTGTTTCCGTATTCTGAATTCTCGACAGCTGTGTTTCCGTTTTCTGAATCCTCGTCAGCTGTGTTTCCATATTCCAAATCCTCATCAGCTGGGTTTCCGCATTCTTAATCCTCGTCAGTTGTGTCTCCGTCTTCTAAATCCTCCTCAACTGTGTTTCCGCATTCTGAATCCTCATTAACTGTGTCTCCCTAATCTGAATCATCGTCAGCTGTGCCATCATATTCTGAATCCTCGTCAGCTGTGTCACTGTATTCTGAATTCTCGTCAGCTGTGTCTCCGTATTCTGTATCTTAATTAACTAAAATGACAGAACAATAACGTTACGGCTTTTTTATTTAGCTATCTTTATAGCGCTACCGTGCCGTGAGTCAGAAAGGATTGGTTTAGATTGGTGACGGAGGATTGGTTTTTCGCCATAAGGTCAGGGTAGCCCGCGAAATTCCCGGCAGGAGTTGGTATACTAGCTAGGTATAAACACTAATAAAGGCTTATATCGTTATGTTTATTTATAAAATTATCTTTGTGTTATTCATGATTTAAGTACCTGTGGTTGTAATCGTCGTTTGGGTTGTTTCCTTTGCATTTTTATCTTCGCTCTTGGCTGTTAACAAATTATTGTTTTTGATTAATGTTTACACAATATTATGACATTAACAATTATTTTAATACAATATGCAGGGTGAAGAAAGATCCATCACATAGCATGTCAACCATAACCTCCTGACACTCGACACTGACTTGTTAGCTGTAACAGAATCGTTTCTCACTAGTTCTGTACTTGACTCGGACAGTACGAGCCACGGATGGAGTGTTTCACGTCAGAACCGCAGCACCGGTGCCGGCGGCAGCGTACTGCTCGCTGTGCGACCCAGTATCACGATGACACGTCGCTGTGATCTGGAGCCACAAGCTGGCGGGGACTTGTGGGCACGTTTCACAACAAAGGAATCCACCTTATATGTTGTGTAGTGTATTATCCATCCATGGGCTTCAGACGAAATGACGTTGGTTTCAAAAAGTGGAATCTATCGATTGGTTTTTCGCCATAAGGTCAGGGTAGCCCGCGAAATTCCCGGCAGGAGTTGGTATACTAGCTAGGTATAAACAGTAATAAAGGCTTATATCGTTATGTTTATTTATAAAATTATCGTTGTGTTATTCATGATTTAAGTACCTGTGGTTGTAATCATCGTTTGGGCTGTTTCCTTTGCATTTTTATCTTCGCTCTTGGCTGTTAACAAATTATTGTTTTTGATTAATGTTTACACAATATTATGACATTAACAATTATTTTAATACAATATGCAGGGTGAAGAAAGATCCATCACATAGCATGTCAACCATAACCTCCCGACACTCGACACTGACTTGTTAGCTGTAACAGAATCGTTTCTCACTAGTTCTGTACTTGACTCGGACAGTACGAGCCACGGATGGAGTGTTTCACGTCAGGACCGCAGCACCGGTGTCGGCGGCAGCGTACTGCTCGCTGTGCGACCCAGTATCACGATGACACGTCGCTGTGATCTGGAGCCACAAGCTGGCGAGGACTTGTGGGCACGTTTCACAACAAAGGAATCCACCTTATATGTTGTGTAGTGTTTTATCCATCCATGGGCTTCAGACGAAATGACGTTGGTTTCAAAAAGTGGAATCTATCACTAATTCATCAAATGGTGCAGTGATAATTGTTGGTGATTTGAATTTAAACGATAATCGTACATCAAATATATTAGTTTAAGTTACTTTTGTTACTTATGTGGTCTGATTGAGAGGAATGAGGTGATGAATGCGCATGGAAGTATGTTGGATGTAGTGTTGGTGTCAGACTGCATTAGCTGTGTTAATGTAGCAGTGATCAGATCTATATAATACGTTGCCAAAATCTTGGAGGGAACATCCAATGGAAAAATTAAGAAGTAGGTTGAAAAGCCTTTTGTTAGAAAAAGCCTATTACAGCACTGACGAATTTCTGAATGATAAATTAATCTAATTCTTGTTATTGTGTTATTTCTAACTACTTTGACATTAAATTAACTTATCTTATTAAAATATTAAGAGTTGTTGACATCATTCTGTAGAACTTTTTAATTTTTAAATTCTAATTTGGACTGTTAATAATAATGGATAAGTTTATAATTAATTGATTAAATGTAACCTACCTATTTATATTTGTACGCCGTTAAGGCAAAACATGACTGTGATATAATTTAATTGTAACATCTTGCATGCCATGTGTGTATATACTCATGTTTTGGACAAATATATGATCTTTATCTTTATCTTTATCAGGTATCATCCACCATTAGATGTTTGATGTCTTCTAAATCCTTTTCAGCTGTGTTTCTGCATTATGAATCCTCGTCAGCTGTGTCACTGTATTCTGAATTCTCGTCAGCTGTGTCTCCGTATTCTGTATCTTAATTAACTAAAATGACAGAACAATAACGTTACGGCTTTTTTATTTAGCTATCTTTATAGCGCTACCGTGCCGTGAGTCAGAAAGGATTGGTTTAGATTGGTGACGGAGGATTGGTTTTTTGCCATAAGGTCAGGGTAGCCCGCGAAATTCCCGGCAGGAGTTGGTATACTAGCTAGGTATAAACACTAATAAAGGCTTATATCGTTATGTTTATTTATAAAATTATCTTTGTGTTATTCATGATTTAAGTACCTGTGGTTGTAATCGTCGTTTGGGTTGTTTCCTTTGCATTTTTATCTTCGCTCTTGGCTGTTAACAAATTATTGTTTTTGATTAATGTTTACACAATATTATGACATTAACAATTATTTTAATACAATATGCAGGGTGAAGAAAGATCCATCACATAGCATGTCAACCATAACCTCCCGACACTCGACACTGACTTGTTAGCTGTAACAGAATCGTTTCTCACTAGTTCTGTACTTGACTCGGACAGTACGAGCCACGGATGGAGTGTTTCACGTCAGGACTGCAGCACCGGTGTCGGCGGCAGCGTACTGCTCGCTGTGCGACCCAGTATCACGATGACACGTCGCTGTGATCTGGAGCCACAAGCTGGCGAGGACTTGTGGGCACGTTTCACAACAAAGGAATCCACCTTATATGTTGTGTAGTGTATTATCCATCCATGGGCTTCAGACGAAATGACGTTGGTTTCAAAAAGTGGAATCTATCGATTGGTTTTTCGCCATAAGGTCAGGGTAGCCCGCGAAATTCCCGGCAGGAGTTGGTATACTAGCTAGGTATAAACACTAATAAAGGCTTATATCGTTATGTTTATTTATAAAATTATCGTTGTGTTATTCATGATTTAAGTACCTGTGGTTGTAATCATCGTTTGGGCTGTTTCCTTTGCATTTTTATCTTCGCTCTTGGCTGTTAACAAATTATTGTTTTTGATTAATGTTTACACAATATTATGACATTAACAATTATTTTAATACAATATGCAGGGTGAAGAAAGATCCATCACATAGCATGTCAACCATAACCTCCCGACACTCGACACTGACTTGTTAGCTGTAACAGAATCGTTTCTCACTAGTTCTGTACTTGACTCGGACAGTACGAGCCACGGATGGAGTGTTTCACGTCAGGACCGCAGCACCGGTGTCGGCGGCAGCGTACTGCTCGCTGTGCGACCCAGTATCACGATGACACGTCGCTGTGATCTGGAGCCACAAGCTGGCGAGGACTTGTGGGCACGTTTCACAACAAAGGAATCCACCTTATATGTTGTGTAGTGTTTTATCCATCCATGGGCTTCAGACGAAATGACGTTGGTTTCAAAAAGTGGAATCTATCACTAATTCATCAAATGGTGCAGTGATAATTGTTGGTGATTTGAATTTAAACGATAATCGTACATCAAATATATTAGTTTAAGTTACTTTTGTTACTTATGTGGTCTGATTGAGAGGAATGAGGTGATGAATGCGCATGGAAGTATGTTGGATGTAGTGTTGGTGTCAGACTGCATTAGCTGTGTTAATGTAGCAGTGATCAGATCTATATAATACGTTGCCAAAATCTTGGAGGGAACATCCAATGGAAAAATTAAGAAGTAGGTTGAAAAGCCTTTTGTTAGAAAAAGCCTATTACAGCACTGACGAATTTCTGAATGATAAATTAATCTAATTCTTGTTATTGTGTTATTTCTAACTACTTTGACATTAAATTAACTTATCTTATTAAAATATTAAGAGTTGTTGACATCATTCTGTAGAACTTTTTAATTTTTAAATTCTAATTTGGACTGTTAATAATAATGGATAAGTTTATAATTAATTGATTAAATGTAACCTACCTATTTATATTTGTACGCCGTTAAGGCAAAACATGACTGTGATATAATTTAATTGTAACATCTTGCATGCCATGTGTGTATATACTCATGTTTTGGACAAATATATGATCTTTATCTTTATCTTTATCAGGTATCATCCACCATTAGATGTTTGATGTCTTCTAAATCCTTTTCAGCTGTGTTTCTGCATTATGAATCCTCGTCAGCTGTGTCACTGTATTCTGAATTCTCGTCAGCTGTGTCTCCGTATTCTGTATCTTAATTAACTAAAATGACAGAACAATAACGTTACGGCTTTTTTATTTAGCTATCTTTATAGCGCTACCGTGCCGTGAGTCAGAAAGGATTGGTTTAGATTGGTGACGGAGGATTGGTTTTTTGCCATAAGGTCAGGGTAGCCCGCGAAATTCCCGGCAGGAGTTGGTATACTAGCTAGGTATAAACACTAATAAAGGCTTATATCGTTATGTTTATTTATAAAATTATCTTTGTGTTATTCATGATTTAAGTACCTGTGGTTGTAATCGTCGTTTGGGTTGTTTCCTTTGCATTTTTATCTTCGCTCTTGGCTGTTAACAAATTATTGTTTTTTATTAATGTTTACACAATATTATGACATTAACAATTATTTTAATACAATATGCAGGGTGAAGAAAGATCCATCACATAGCATGTCAACCATAACCTCCCGACACTCGACACTGACTTGTTAGCTGTAACAGAATCGTTTCTCACTAGTTCTGTACTTGACTCGGACAGTACGAGCCACGGATTGAGTGTTTCACGTCAGGACTGCAGCACCGGTGTCGGCGGCAGCGTACTGCTCGCTGTGCGACCCAGTATCACGATGACACGTCGCTGTGATCTGGAGCCACAAGCTGGCGAGGACTTGTGGGCACGTTTCACAACAAAGGAATCCACCTTATATGTTGTGTAGTGTATTATCCATCCATGGGCTTCAGACGAAATGACGTTGGTTTCAAAAAGTGGAATCTATCGATTGGTTTTTCGCCATAAGGTCAGGGTAGCCCGCGAAATTCCCGGCAGGAGTTGGTATACTAGCTAGGTATAAACACTAATAAAGGCTTATATCGTTATGTTTATTTATAAAATTATCGTTGTGTTATTCATGATTTAAGTACCTGTGGTTGTAATCATCGTTTGGGCTGTTTCCTTTGCATTTTTATCTTCGCTCTTGGCTGTTAACAAATTATTGTTTTTGATTAATGTTTACACAATATTATGACATTAACAATTATTTTAATACAATATGCAGGGTGAAGAAAGATCCATCACATAGCATGTCAACCATAACCTCCCGACACTCGACACTGACTTGTTAGCTGTAACAGAATCGTTTCTCACTAGTTCTGTACTTGACTCGGACAGTACGAGCCACGGATGGAGTGTTTCACGTCAGGACCGCAGCACCGGTGTCGGCGGCAGCGTACTGCTCGCTGTGCTACCCAGTATCACGATGACACGTCGCTGTGATCTGGAGCCACAAGCTGGCGAGGACTTGTGGGCACGTTTCACAACAAAGGAATCCACCTTATATGTTGTGTAGTGTTTTATCTATCCATGGGCTTCAGACGAAATGACGTTGGTTTCAAAAAGTGGAATCTATCACTAATTCATCAAATGGTGCAGTGATAATTGTTGGTGATTTGAATTTAAACGATAATCGTACATCAAATATATTAGTTTAAGTTACTTTTGTTACTTATGTGGTCTGATTGAGAGGAATGAGGTGATGAATGCGCATGGAAGTATGTTGGATGTAGTGTTGGTGTCAGACTGCATTAGCTGTGTTAATGTAGCAGTGATCAGATCTATATAATACGTTGCCAAAATCTTGGAGGGAACATCCAATGGAAAAATTAAGAAGTAGGTTGAAAAGCCTTTTGTTAGAAAAAGCCTATTACAGCACTGACGAATTTCTGAATGATAAATTAATCTAATTCTTGTTATTGTGTTATTTCTAACTACTTTGACATTAAATTAACTTATCTTATTAAAATATTAAGAGTTGTTGACATCATTCTGTAGAACTTTTTAATTTTTAAATTCTAATTTGGACTGTTAATAATAATGGATAAGTTTATAATTAATTGATTAAATGTAACCTACCTATTTATATTTGTACGCCGTTAAGGCAAAACATGACTGTGATATAATTTAATTGTAACATCTTGCATGCCATGTGTGTATATACTCATGTTTTGGACAAATATATGATCTTTATCTTTATCTTTATCAGGTATCATCCACCATTAGATGTTTGATGTCTTCTAAATCCTTTTCAGCTGTGTTTCTGCATTATGAATCCTCGTCAGCTGTGTCACTGTATTCTGAATTCTCGTCAGCTATGTCTCCGTATTCTGAATCCTCATCAGCTTTGTTTCCGTATTCTAAATCCTCGTCAGCTGTGTATCCGTCTTTTAAATCGTCTTTAGCTGTGTCTCTGTATTCTGAATCCTCATCAGCTGTGTTTCCGCATTCTAAATCATAGTCAACTGTGTCTCGGTCTTCTAAATCCTTCAGCTGTGTCTCTGTATTTAAAATCCTCTTCAACTGTGTTTCCACATTCTGAATTCTCATCAACTGTGTCTCCGTATTCTGAATCATCGTCAGCTGTATCACCATATTCTGAATACTCGTCAGCTGTGTCTCTGTAGTCTGATTCCTCTTCAGCTGTGTTCCCGTAATCTGAATCCTCGTCAGCTGAGTCTCTGTACTTTGAATCCACGTCAGCTGTGTATCTGTATTCTGAATCTTCTTCAATTGTGTCTCCGTATTCTGAATCCTTGTCAGCTGTGTTACCATATTCTGAGTCCTCGTCAGTTGTGTCTACGTATTCTGAATCCTTGTCAGCTGTGTTTCCATATTCTGAGTCTTCTTCAGCTGTGTCTACGTCTTCTAAATCCTCTTCAGCTGTGTTTCCGTATTCTGAATTCTCGACAGCTGTGTTTCCGTTTTCTAAATCCTCGTCAGCTGTGTTTCCGTATTCTAAATCCTCATCAGCTGTGTTTCCGTATTCTGAATCCTCGTCAGTTATGTTCCCGTATTCTGAATCCTCGTCAGCTGAGTCTCCGTACTTTGAATCCGCGTCAGCTGCGTATCTGTATTCTGAATCCTCTTCAATTGTGTCTCCGTATTCTGAATCCTTGTCAGCTGTGTTCCCATATTCTGAGTGCTCGTCAGCTGTGTCTCCGTCTTCTTAATCCTTCAGCTGTGTCTCTGTATTCTAAATCCTCATCAGCTGACACGTCGCTGTGATCTGGAGCCACAAGCTGGCGAGGACTTGTGGGCACGTTTCACAACAAAGGAATCCACCTTATATGTTGTGTAGTGTATTATCCATCCATGGGCTTCAGACAAAAAGACGTTGGTTTCAAAAAGTGGAATCTATCACTAATTCATCAAAATGGTGCAGTGATAATTGTTTGTGATTTGAATTTAAACGATAATCGTACATCAAATATATTATTTTAAGTTACTTTTGTTACTTATGTGGTCTGATTGAGCAGAATGAGGTGATGAATGCGCATGGAAGTAAGTTGGATGTAGTGCAGACTGCATTAGCTGTGTTAATGTAGCAGTGATCAGGTATCATCCACCGTTAGATGTTTGATGTCTTCTAAATCCTTTTCAGCTGTTTCAGCATTCTGAATCCTCGTCAACTGTGTCTCCGTATTCTGAATTCTCGTCAGCTATGTCTCCGTATTCTGAATCCTCATCAGCTTTGTTTCCGTATTCTAAATCCTCGTCAGCTGTGTCTCCGTCTTTTAAATCCTCTTCAGCTATGTCTCTGTATTCTGAATCCTCATCAGCTGTGTTTCCGCATTCTAAATCCTCGTCAGTTGTATCTCCGTCTTATAAATCCTCTTCAACTATGATTCCCCATTCTGAGTCCTCACTAACTGTGTCTCCGTATTCTGAATCATCGTCAGCTGTGCCACCAAATTCTGAATCCTCGTCAGCTGTGTCACTGTATTCTGAATTCTCGTCAGCTGTGTCTCCGTATTCCGAATCCTCATCAGCTGTGTTTCCGCATTCTAAATCCTCGTCAGCTGTGTCTCCGTCTTCTGAATCCTCGTCAGCTGTGTCTCCGTATTCTGTATCTTAATTAACTAGAATGACAGAACAATAACGTTACGGCTTTTTTATTTGGCTATTTTTATAGCGCTACCGTGCCGTGAGTCAGAAAGGATTGGTTTAGATTGGTGACGGAGGATTGGTTATTGCCATGAGGTCAGGGTAGCCCGCGAAATTCCCGGCAGGAGTTGGTATACTAGCTAGGTATAAACACTAATAAAGGCTTATATCGTTATGTTTATTTATAAAATTATCTTTGTGTTATTCATGATTTAAGTACCTGTGGTTGTAATCGTCGTTTGGGTTGTTTCCTTTGCATTTTTATCTTCGCTCTTGGCTGTTAACAAATTATTGTTTTTGATTAATGTTTACACAATATTATGCCATTAACAATTATTTTAATACAATATGCAGGGCGAAGAAAGATCCATCACATAGCATATCAACCATAACCTCCTGACACTCGACACTGACTTGTTAGCTGTAACAGAATCGTTTCTCACTAGTTCTGTACTTGACTCGGATAGTACGAGCCACGGATGGAGTGTTTCATGTCAGGACCGCAGCACCAGTGTCGGCGGCAGCGTACTGCTCGCTGTGCGACCCAGTATCACGATGTCATGTCGCTGTGATATGGAGCCACAAGCTGGCGAGGACTTGTGGGCATGTTTCACAACAAAGGAATCCACCTTATATGTTGTGTAGTGTATTATTATTCATCCATGGGCTTCATACGAAATGACGTTGGTTTCAAAAAGTGGAATCTATCACTAATTCATCAAATGGTGCAGTGATAATTGTTGGTGATCTGAATTTAAACGATAATCGTACATCAAATATATTATTTTAAGTTACTTTTGTTACTTATGTGGTCTGATTGAGCGGAATGAGGTGATGAATGTGCATGGAAGTAAGTTGGATGTAGTGTTGGTATCAGACTGCATTAGCTGTGTTAATGTAGCAGTGATCAAGTATCATCCACCGTTAGATGTTTGATGTCTTCTAAATCCTTTTCAGCTGTTTCAGCATTCTGAATCCTCGTCAACTATGTCTCCGTATTCTGAATTCTCGTCAGCTATGTTTCCGTATTCTGAATCCTCGTCAGCTGTGTCTCCGTCTTCTGAGTCCTCGTCAGCTGTGTCTCCGTATTCTTTATCTTAATTAACTAGAATGACAGAACAATAACGTTACGGCTTTTTTATTTAGCTATCTTTATAGCGCTACCGTGCCGTGAGTCAGAAAGGATTGATTTAGATTGGTGACGGAGGATTGGTTTTTGCCATAAGGTCAAAGTAGCCCGCGAAATTCCCGGCAGGAGTTGGTATACTAGCTAGGTATAAACACTAATAAAGGCTTATATCGTTATGTTTATTTATAAAATTATCGTTGTGTTATTCATGATTTAAGTACCTGTGGTTGTAGTCGTCGTTTGGGCTGTTTCCTTTGCATTTTTTTCTTCGCTCTTGGCTGTTAACAAATAATTGTTTTTGATTAATGTTAACACAATAGTATGACATTAACTATTATTTTAATACAATATGCAGGGCGAAGAAAGATCCATCACATAGCATGTCAACCATAACCTTCTGACACTCGACACTGACTTGTTAGCTGTAACAGAATCGTTTCTCACTAGTTCTGTACTTGACTCGGACAGTACGAGCCAGATGGATGATCAGGTATCATCCACCATTAGATGTTTGATGTCTTCTAAATCCTTTTCAGCTGTGTTTCCGCATTACGAATCCTTGTCAGCTGTGTCACCGTATACTGAATTCTCTTCAGCTATGTCTCCGTATTCTGAATCCTCATCAGCTTTGTTTCCGTATTCTAAATCCTCGTCAGCTGTGTCTCCGTCTTTTAAATCCTCTTCAGCTGTGTCTCTGTATTCTGAATCCTCATCAGCTGTGTTTCCGCATTCTAAATCCTAGTCACCTGTGTCTCGGTCTTCTTAATCCTTCAGCTGTGTCTCTGTATTCTGAATCCTCATCAGCTGTGTTTCCGCATTCTAAATCCTAGTCAACTGTGTCCCGGTCTTCTCAATCCTTCAGCTGTGTCTCTATATTCTGAATCCTCATCAGCTGTGTTTCCGCATTATAAATCCTCGTCAGTTGTGTCTCCGTCTTATAAATGCTCTCCAACTGTGATACCCCATTCTGAATCCTCATTAACTGTGTCTTCGTATTCTGAATCATCGTCAGCTGTGCCACCATATTCTGAATCCTCGTCAGCTGTGTCTCTGTATTCTGAATCCTCATCAGCTGTATTTCCGCATTCTAAATCCTAGTCACCTGAGTCTCGGTCTTCTAAATCCTTCAGCTGTGTCTCTGTATTCTGAATACTCTTCAGCTGTGTTTCCGCATTCTAAATCCTCGTCAGTTGTGTCTCCGTCTTATAAATCCTCTTCAACTGTGATTCCCCATTCTGAATCCTCACTAACTTTGTCTCCGTATTCTGAATCATCGGCAGCTGTGCCACCATATTCTGAATCCTCATCAGCTGTGTCACTGTATTCTGAATTCTCGTCAGCTGTGTCTCCGTCTTCTGAATCCTCGTCAGCTGTGTCTCCGTATTCTGTATCTTAATTAACTAGAATGTCAGAACAATAACGTTACGGCTTTTTTATTTAGCTATCTTTATAGCGCTACCGTGCCGTGAGTCAGAAAGGATTGGTTTAGATTGGTGACGGAGGATTGGTTATTGCCATGAGGTCAGGGTAGCCCGCGAAATTCCCGGCAGGAGTTGGTAAACTAGCTAGGTATAAACACTAATAAAGGCTTATATCGTTATGTTTATTTATAAAATTATCGTTGTGTTATTCATGATTTAAGTACCTGTGGTTGTAGTCGTCGTTTGGGCTGTTTCCTTTGCATTTTTATCTTCGCTCTTGGCTGTTAACAAATTATTGTTTTTGATTAATGTTTACGCAATATTATGACATTAACAATTATTTTAATACAATATGCAGGGCGAAGAAAGATCCATCACATAGCATGTCAACCATAACCTCCTGACACTCGACACTGACTTGTTAGCTGTAACAGAATCGTTTCTCACTAGTTCTGTACTTGACTCGGACAGTACGAGCCACGGATGGAGTGTTTCATGTCAGGACCGCAGCACCAGTGTCGGCGGCAGCGTACTGCTCGCTGTGCGACCCAGTATCACGATGTCACGTCGCTGTGATATGGAGCCACAAGCTGGCGAGGACTTGTGGGCATGTTTCACAACAAAGGAATCCACCTTATTTGTTGTGTAGTGTATTATTATTCATCCATGGGCTTCATACGAAATGACGTTGGTTTCAAAAAGTGGAATCTATCACTAATTCATCAAATGGTGCAGTGATAATTGTTGATGATCTGAATTTAAACGATAATCGTACATCAAATATATTATTTTAAGTTACTTTTGTTACTTATGTGGTCTGATTGAGCGGAATGAGGTGATGAATGTGCATGGAAGTAAGTTGGATGTAGTGTTGGTGTCAGACTGCATTAGCTGTGTTAATGTAGCAGTGATCAAGTATCATCCACCGTTAGATGTTTGATGTCTTCTAAATCCTTTTCAGCTGTTTCAGCATTCTGAATCCTCGTCAACTATGTCTCCGTATTCTGAATTCTCGTCAGCTATGTTTCCATATTCTGAATCCTCGTCAGTTGTGTCTCCGTCTTATAAATCCTCTTCAACTGTGATTCCCGATTCTGAATCCTCACTAACTTTGTCTCCGTATTCTGAATCATCGTCAGCTGTGCCACCATATTCTGAATCCTCGTCAGCTGTGTCACTGTATTCTGAATTCTCGTCAGCTGTGTCTCCGTCTTCTGAATCCTCGTCAGCTGTGTCTCCGTATTCTTTATCTTAATTAACTAGAATGACAGAACAATAACGTTACGGCTTTTTTATTTAGCTATCTTTATAGCGCTACCGTGCCGTGAGTCAGAAAGGATTAGTTTAGATTGGTGACGGAGGATTGGTTATTGCCATGAGGTCAGGGTAGCCCGCGAAATTCCCGGCAGGACTTGGTAAACTAGCTAGGTATAAACACTAATAAAGGCTTATATCGTTATGTTTATTTATAAAATTATCGTTGTGTTATTCATGATTTAAGTACCTGTGGTTGTACTCGTCGTTTGGGCTGTTTCCTTTGCATTTTTATCTTCGCTCTTGGCTGTTAACAAATTATTGTTTTTGATTAATGTTTACGCAATATTATGACATTAACAATTATTTTAATACAATATGCAGGGCGAAGAAAGATCCATCACATAGCATGTCAACCATAACCTCCTGACACTCGACACTGACTTGTTAGCTGTAACAGAATCGTTTCTCACTAGTTCTGTACTTGACTCGGACAGTACGAGCCACGGATGGAGTGTTTCACGTCAGGACCGCAGCAACGGTGTCGGCGGCAGCGTACTGCTCGCTGTGCGACCCAGTATCACGATGACACGTCGCTGTGATCTGGAGCCACAAGCTGGCGAGGACTTGTGGGCACGTTTCACAAAAAAGGAATCCACCTTATATGTTGTGTAGTGTATTATCCATCCATGGGCTTCAGACGAAATGACGTTGGTTTCAAAAAGTGGAATCTATCACTAATTCATCAAATGGTGCAGTGATAATTGTTGGTGATTTGAATTTAAACGATAATCGTACATCAAATATATTATTTTAAGTTACTTTTGTTACGTATGTGGTCTGATTGAGCGGAATGAGGTGATGAATGCGCATAAAAGTAAGTTGAATGTAATATTGGTGTAAGACTGCATTAGCTGTGTTAATGTAGCAGTGATCAGGTATCATCCACCTTTAGATGTTTGATGTCTTCTAAATCCTTTTCAGCTGTTTCAGCATTCTGAATCCTCGTCAACTATGTCTCCGTATTCTGAATTCTCGTCAGCTATGTCTCCGTATTCTGAATCCTCATCAGCTTTGTTTCCGTATTCTAAATCCTCGTCAGCTGTGTCTCTGGCTTTTAAATCCTCTTCAGCTGTGTCTCTGTATTCCAAATCCTCATCAGCTGTATTTCCGCATTCTAAATCCTCGTCAGCTGTGTCTCCGTCTTCTTAATCCTTCAGCTGTGTCTCTGTATTCTAAATCCTCATCAGCTGTGTTTCCGCATTCTAAATCCTCGTCAGTTGTGTCGCCGTCTTCTAAATCCTCACTTACTGTGTCTCTGTATTCTGAATCCTCATCAGCTTTGTTTCCGTATTCTAAATCCTCGTCAGCTGTGTCTCCGTCTTTTAAATCCTATTCATCTGTGTCTCTGTATTCTGAATCCTCATCAGCTGTGTTTCCGCATTCTAAATCCTAGTCAACTGTGTCTCGGTCTTCTCAATCCTTCAGCTGTGTCTCTATATTCTGAATCCTCATCAGCTGTGTTTCCGCATTCTAAATCCTCGTCAGTTGTGTCTCCGTCTTCTAAATCCTCTTCAACTGTGATACCCCATTCTGAATCCTCATTAACTGTGTCTCCGTATTCTGAATCATCGTCAGCTGTGTCACTGTATTCTGAATTAAAGTCAGCTGTGTCTCCGTATTCTGAATCCTCATCAGCTGTGTTTCTGCATTCTAAATCCTCGTCAGCTGTGTCTCCGTCTTCTGAATCCTCGTCAGCAGTGTCTCCGTATTCTGTATCTTAATTAGCTAGAATGACAGAACAATAACGTTACGACTTTTTATTTAGCTATCTTTATAGCGCTACCGTGCCGTAAGTCAGAAAATATTGGTTTGGATTGGTGACGGTAGATTGGTTTTTTGCCATAATGTCAGGGTAGCCCGCAAAATTCCCGGCAGGAGTTGGTATACTACCTAGGTATAAACACTAATAAAGGCTTATATCGTTACGTTTATTTAAAAAATTATCTTTGTGTTATTCATGATTTAAGTACCTGTGGTTGTAGTCGTCGTTTGAGCTGTTTCCTTTGCATTTTTATCTTTGCTCTTGGCTGTTAACAAATTATTGTTTATGATTAATGTTTACACAATATTATTACATTAATAATTATTTTAATACCATCAACCATAGCAACCCAAACCCTTAGTCCGAAATCTTTGTTTCCTTAACTTACAATAGTCCTACACCAACCGGGGGTTGTCCTTGGCTGCACTTGCAGAGTGCGAACAGGGATAATCGTCGGTTGGTACTTCATTTCATTAAAAACGTCTAAGGGGCCTCTGCTAGTTGGTTTCGGCCCCTCGTACGCCTTCCAAAGGTCCGGGACCCCTGGGTCCCGAGAAATGTCAAAGACGTTTAAATAATAGTAATTTTAATACAACATGCAGGGTGAAGAAAGATCCATCACATAGCATATCAACCATAACCTCCTGACTCTCAACACTGACTTCATAGCTGTAACAGAATCGTTTCTCACTAGTTTTGTACTGGACTCGGAGATCACGAGCCACGGATGGAATGTTTCACGTCAGGACTGCAGCACCGGTGTCGGTGGCAGCGTACTGCTCGCTTTGCGACCCGGTATCACGATGACACGCCGCTGTGATCTGGAGACACAAGCTGGCGAGGACTTGTGGGCACGTTTCACAACAACGGATTCCACCTTATATGTTTGTGTAATATCCATCCATGGGCTTCAGACGAAATGACGTTGGTTTAAAAAAGTGGAATCTATCACTAATTCATCAAATAGTGCAGTGATAATTGTTGGTGATTTGAATTTAAACCCTCTTCAGCTGTGTCTCTGTATTCTGAATCCTCATCTGTTTTGTTTCCGCATTCTAAATCCTCGTCAGTTGTGTCTCCATCTTCTAAATCCTCTTCAACTGTGTTTCCGCATTCTGAATCCTCATTAACTGTGTCTCCGTATTCTGAATTATCTTCAGCTGTGCCACCATATTCTGAATCCTCGTCAGTTGTGTCACTGTATTCTGAATTGTCGACAGCTGTGTCTCCGTATTCTGAATCCACATCAGCTGTGTTTCCGCATTCTAAATCCTCGTCAGTTGTGTCTCTATCTTCTAAATCCTCTTCAACTGTGTTTCTGCATTCTGAATCCTCATTAACTGTGTCTCCGTATTCTGAATTATCTTCAGCTGTGCCACCATATTCTGAATCCTCGTCAGTTGTGTCACTGTATTCTGAATTCTCGACAGCTGTGTCTCCGTATTCTGAATCCACATCAGCTGTGTTTCCGCATTCTAAATCCTCGTCAGCTGTGTCTCCGTCTTCTGAATCCTCGTCAGCAGTGTCTCCGTATTCTGTATCTTAATTAACTAAAATGACAGAACAATAACGTTACGGCTTTTTTATTTAGCTATCTTTATAGCGCTACCGTGCCGTGAGTCAGAAAGGATTGGTTTGGATTGGTGACGGAGGATTGGTTTTTCGCCATAAGGTCAGGGTAGCCCGTGAAATTCCCGGCGGGAGTTCGGATACTAGCTAGGTATAAACACTAATAAAGGCTGAGATCGTTATGTTTATTTATAAAATTATCTTTGTGTTATTCATGATTTAAGTACCTGTGGTTGTAGTCGTCGTTTGGGTTGCTTCCTTTGCATTTTTATCTTCGCTCTTGGCTGTAAACAAATTATTGTTTTTGATTAATGTTTACACAATATTATGCCATTAATAATTATTTTAATACAATATGCAGGGTGAAGAAAGGTCCATCACATAGCATATCAACCATAACTTCCTGACACTCGTCACTGACTTCTTAGCTGTAACAGAATCGTTTCTCACTAGTTCTGTACTTGACTCGGAGATAACGAACCACGGATGGAGTGTTTCACATTAGGATCGCAGCACTGGTGTCGGCAGCAGCGTACTGCTCGCTGTGCGACCCAGTATCACGATGACACGACGCTGTGATCTGGAGCCACAAGCTGGCGAGGACTTGTGGGCACGTTTCACAATAAAAGATTCCACGTTATATGTTTGTGTAGGTAGTGTATTATCCATCCATGGGCTTCAGACGAAATGACGTTAGATTCAAAACGTGGAATCTATCACTAATTCATCAAATGTTTCAGTGATAACTGTTGGTGATTTGAATTTAAACGATAATCCTACATCAAATAATATTTTAAGTTTCTTTTGTTAGTTTTGTGGTCTGATTGAGAGGAATGAGGTAATGAATAAGCATGGAAGTAAGTTGGATGTAGAGTTGGTGTTAGACTGCATTAGCTGTATTAATGAAGCAGTGATTGATGTTGCATATCATCCACCATTAGATGTTTGATGTCTTCTAAATCCTTTTCAGCTGTTTTTCCGCATTCTGAATTTTCTCCAGCTGTGTCTCCGTATTCTGAATCCTCATTAGCTGTGTCTCTGTATTCTGAATCCTCATCAGCTGTGTTTCCGCATTCTTAATCCTCGTTAGCTGTGTTTCCGTCTTATAAATCCTCTGCAACTGTGTTTCCGCATTCTGAATCCTCATTAACTATGTCTCAGTATTCTGAATCCTTGTCGGCTGTGTCACTGTATTCTGAATTTTCTTCAGCTGTGTCTCCTCCGTATTCTGAATCCTCATCAGCTGTGTTTCCGCATTCTTAATCCTCGTCAGCTGTGTTTCCATCTTCTAAATCCTCTTCAGCTGTGTCTCTGGATTCTGAATCCTCATCAGCTGTGTTTCTGCATTCTCAATCCTCGTCAGCTGTGTCTCCGTATTTTGAATACTCATCAGCTGTGTTTCCACATTCTCTATCCTCTTCAGCTGTGTCTCCGTCTTCTAAATCCTCTTCAGCTATGTCTCTGTATTCTAAATCCTCATCAACTGTGTTTCCGAATTCCAAATCCTCGTCAGTTGTGTCTCCGTCTTATAAATCCTCTTCAACTGTTTTTTTGCATTCTGAATCCTCATTAACTGTGTCTCTGTATTCTGAATCATAGTCACCTGTGTAACCATATTCTGAATCCTCGTCAGCTGTGTTCCCGTATTCTGAATCCTCGTCAGCTGAGTCTCCGTACTTTGAATCCGCGTCAGCTGTGTATCTGTATTCTGAATCCTCTTCAATTGTGTCTCCGTGTTCTGAATCCTCGTCAGTTGTGTCACCGTATTTTGAATCTTCTTCAGTTGTGTCTCCGTATTCTGAATCCCTGTCAGCTGTGTCACTGTATTCTGAATTCTCGTCAACTGTGTCTCCTCCGTATTCTAAATCCTCATCAGCTGTGTTTCCACATTTTTAATCCTCGTCAGCTGTGTCTCCGTCTTCTAAATCATCTTTAGCTTTGACTCTGTATTCTGAATACTCATCAGCTGTGTTTCCGCATTCTGAATCCTCGTCAGCTGTGTCTTTGTCTTCTAAATCCTATTCAACTGTGTTTCCGCATTCTGAATCCTCATTAACTGTGTCTCCGTATTCTGAATCATCGTTAGCTGTCACCATATTCTGAATCCTCGTCAGCTGTGTTTCCGTATTCTAAATCCTCATCAGCTGTGTTTCCGCATTCTGAATCCTCGTCAGCTGTGTCTCCGTCTTCTGAATCCTTTTCAGCTGTGTTTCCGTAATCTGACTCCTCGTCAGCTATGTTCCCGTATTCTGAATCATCGTCAGCTGTGTCACCATATTCTGAATCCTCGTCAGCTGTGTCTCCGTAGTCTGAATCCTCTTCAGCTGTGTTTCCGTAACCTGAATCCTCGTCAGCTATTTTCCCGTATTCTGAATCCTCGTCAGCTTAGTCTCCATATTCTGAATCCTCTTCAGCTGTTTTTCCGTATTCTGAATTCTCGTCTACTGTGTTTCCGTCTTCTAAATCTTCTTCAGCTGTGTTTCCGCATTTTTAATCCTCGTCAGCTGTGTCTCCGTCTTCTAAATCCTCTTTAGCTTTGACTCTGTATTCTGAATACTCATCAGCTGTGTTTCCGCATTCTGAATCCTCGTCAGCTGTGTCTCCGTCTTCTAAATCCTCTTCAACTGTGTTTCCGCATTCTGAATCCTCATTAACTGTGTCTCCGTATTCTGAATCATCGTTAACTGTGTCACCATATTCTGAATCCTCGTCAGCTGTGTTTCCGTATTCTAAATCCTCGTCAGCTGTGTCTCCGTCTTCTTAATCCTCTTCAGCTGTGTTTCCGTAATCTGACTCCTCGTCAGCTATGTTCCCGTATTATGAATCTTCTTCAGCTGTGTCACCATATTCTGAATCCTCGTCAGCTGTGTCTCCGTAGTCCGAATCCTCTTCAGCTGTATTTCTGTAATCTGAATCCTCGTCAGCTATTTTCCCGTATTCTGAATCCTCGTCAGCTGAGTCTCCATATTCTGAATCCTCTTCAGCTGTGTTTCCGTATTCTGAATTCTCGTCAACTGTGTTTCGGTATTCCTTATCCTTGTGTGCTGTGTCTCCGTATTCTGAATCCTCGTCTACTGTGTTTCCGTCTTCTAAATCTTCTTCAGCTGTGTTTCCGCATTCTGAATACTCGTCAGCTGTGTCTCCGTATTCTGAATCCTCGTCAGCTGTGTCACCGTATTCTGAATCCTCGTCAGTTGTGTCTCCGTATTCTAAATCCTCTTCAGCTGTGTTTCCGCATTCTGAATCCTCTTCAGCTGTGTCTCCGTATTCTGAATCCTCGTCTGTTGTATCTCCGTATTCTGAATCTTCGTCAGCTGTGTTTCCACATTCCGAGTCCTCGTCAGCCGTGTCTACATCTTCTAAATCCTCGTCAGCTGTGTTTCCGTATTCTAAATCCTCATCAGCTGTGTTTCCGCATTCTGAATCCTCGTCAGCTGTGTCTCCGTCTTCTGAATCCTCTTCAGCTGTGTTTCCGTAATCTGACTCCTCGTCAGCTATGTTCCCGTATTCTGAATCCTCGTCAGCTGTGTCTCCGTATTCTGAATTCTCGTCAACTGTGTTTCGGTATTCCTTATCCTCGTGTGCTGTGTCTCCGTATTCTGAATCCTCGTCTACTGTGTTTCCGTCTTCTAAATCTTCTTCAGCTGTGTTTCCGCATTCTGAATACTCGTCAGCTGTGTCTCCGTATTCTGAATCCTCGTCAGCTGTGTCACCGTATTCTGAATCCTCGTCAGTTGTGTCTCCGTATTCTAAATCCTCTTCAGCTGTGTTTCCGCATTCTGAATCCTCTTCAGCTGTGTCTCCGTATTCTGAATCCTCGTCTGTTGTATCTCCGTATTCTGAATCTTCGTCAGCTGTGTTTTCACATTCTGAGTCCTCGTCAGCCGTGTCTACATCTTCTAAATCCTCTTCAGCTGTGTTTCCGTAATTTGAAACCTCATCAGCTGTTTCTCCGGATTCTGAATCCTCGTCAGCTGTGTTACAGTATTCGGAATCCTCGTCAGCTGTGTTTCCATATTCTGAATCCTCGTCAGCTGTGTCACCGTATTCTGAATCATCTTCAGCTGTGTTTCCGTATTTTGAATTCTCGTCAGCTGTGTTACCGTATTCTGAATCCTCGTCAGCTGTGTCTCCGTATTCTGAATCCTCTTCAGCTGTGTTTCCGTATTCAGAATTCTCTTTAGCTGTGTTACCGTATTCTGAATCCTCGTCAGCTGTGTTTCCGTCTTCTTAATCCTCTTCAGCTGTGTTTCCGCATTCTGAATCCTCTTCATCTGTGTTTCCGTATTCTGAATTCTCGTCAGCTGTGTTACCGTATTTTGAATCCTCGTCAGCTTTGTTTCCGTCTTCTTAATCCTGTTCAGCTGTGTTTCCGCATTTTGAATGCTCGTCAGCTGTGTCTCCGTATTCTGAATCCTCGTCAACTGTGTCACCGTATTCTGAATCCTCGTTAGTTGTGTCTCCGTATTCTTTATCCTCTTTAGCTGTGTTTCCGTATTCTGAATCCTCGTCACTAGAATGACAGAACAATAACGTGATGGCTTTTTTATTTACCTATCTTTATAGCGCTACCGTGCCGTGAGTCAGAAAGGATTGGTTTGGATTGTGAATTCAGAATACAGTGACACAGCTGACGAGGATTCAGAATAAGGAGACATAGTTGACGAGGATTCAGATTGCGGAAACACAGCTGAAAAGGATTTAGAAGACATCAAACATCTAATAGTGAATGATATGCACTATCAATCACTGCTACATTAACAGCGGGCCCATTGCCAGGAAAAGAGTTTCACCCGCGCATCTTGCAACCCCCGCATTAGTCCATAAAACAACTACGGGCGGCGCGATGACGCGCGCAACCATACTCGCGTACTCGAGGTCACTGAGCGGTCAACTGCAGTGCGTATTATATGCAATATGGTAAGATAGAACCACAGCCTTTTTTAAAATTCTATTTTTACATTTCTTTGGATAAAACAGGACTGTAGAAATGGATATGCGCATATGCTATTGGTTTCACAGAATCATCAATTCGCAAAATATATGTACTTCTAATACTATAATTTTTATTTTTATTTTTATTCAAAAGGAACAACAAACAGCTACAATATAAACAATATGGCAACCCACAACGCTGTTCACGGATTAGCAACAGGACAGTGACAGTGAAAATAATCGCTAGGGTTACATATAATTTTTTTTTCTTAACTAACGTGTTTATAGTATACCCATATAAATTTTAAGAAATAGTACACAAAAAAAGAAGAAAATTTGTACAAGAAAGCTCCTTAAGTATAAGAGTTCTGAACGTATAGGGGGCACAAACAAAAATGTCTATGTGTTCAAAATTCCCATTGTAGGAATCGACCATTCTGCGAACAGGCGAACGCAGGCCAGAGTTGGACATGCAAGTACCCACTGAGAATAATCTGTCAGCACGTACTTTTCGCTTGTGGACTGTCCTAGGAACCGCATAGCATACCATGTTGGACAATTCAATGCAGTCAAATATATTTCTTACAGTATTATATAGATTTATGGCTTCTTAGAACTTACGTCTGTTATCAAGTGCTGCGAGCCTATACTTTGCAAGCAAATCTTGGTATGGCAAATAATATCCATAGCATCTATAATGCATGGTACGCAGGAATTTGTATTGAACACGCTCAATCATTTCAACGTACTTTTTGTAGTATGGACTCCAGACGGACACGGCATATTCCAGTTGAGACTTGTACAAGCAAATATAGGAAGAAGGCTTTTTAAAATCGACAGTTGATCGCATTACAAATCCATATAGTTGATACGGTTTATTAACTATCTTTTCTATATGAAGGTCCAAGCAAAACTTAGAATCAAGGATAACACCGAGATCACGAATGAAGTCCACTTTAAGTAGGAGGGCATTGCACAACGTGTATGCGTAGTTTAATTTATTTTTATTTTTAGTAAAATTTACATAGTTACATTTGGGTAAACTTAGTTGTAACTTATTTTTCTGGCAGTAACAGGATAGTCGGTCCAAATCTTGTTGCAGCAGAAGGCAGTCATTTGTTTGTAGTATGGCTCTGTATACCTTGAGGTCGTCGGCATATAGCAGAAACTTGGTATTGTGAAAGCATTGACTGATGTCATTTATGTATAAAATAAACAAAAGGGGACCAATTATAGAGCCTTGAGGCACGCCAGAGGTCACCTGTGCGATGTTAGACTGGTGACCATTGATTACAACCCTCTGACTGCGATTGGTTATATAAGAAGTAAACCACCGCAGAAGATTTCCACGGATTCCGTTGAACGCTATTTTATTTAATAGTATTTCATGGTCTACCTTGTCGAAGGCCTTACAGAAGTCTGTGTACACTGCATCTACTTGTACACGGCTATCAACACAATCAAACATATATATGTACTTCTGGACAGGTCCACTCAAATCTGTGTGGTTCTTTCTACAAAATACCTTTTCAGACTCTAATCTCCTCACCAAGATTATGTCTGGACTTTAAAAGAGACTGGAACCTATGAGTTTGTTTCGGCCTTTTTTAAAAGTAAGTAAAAGTAAAAAAGCTTTATTCAGTTCACAAAAACACGGTACAATAAAAATAAAAACGAGTAACAGATTACATAGGAGCCTTAGGTGCTAGTTTTTTACAAATTCCCTGGACCCCACACTAGGATTCCCTGTGTCGTGGGGTCAGGTCAAGATACTTTATCTGCTTATCTTTTTCAGCTTTCACGAGGTTCTTGTCAAGCGGGACTGCTATATCAATAATCATTGTGCGACGCTCTAATCGATCTATCACCACTAGGTCTGGTTTATTGGCAACAATAGTCCTGTCAGTGATGATAGATCGATCCCAATACAATGTGATATTGCCATTTCCCATCAATACAATGTGATATTGCCATTCCCATCGAGGACTGGGTCGGGCACATATCTATAGTACGGTACTTCAAGGTTGTGCCTATGTAGGTAGTCTTCGTTAGGCAAACGAGAACAGCCAGAAATAATGTGTCGGATTGATTCTCCGGGCCGGTGGCATGCCCGACAGATGTCAACCGTGCCGTCCTTCACAACATATTTCCGGTAGTTGTTCGTTATCATAACTTCGTCCATAATCGTAAAGACAAAACCTTCGGTTTCCCTAAAGAGGTCACCGAATCGCAACCAGGATATGGACGCTAACAGGTCTACATCGGGCCCATGTAAGGCCCAGTAAAAGCGCCCGTGAAGCTCTTTACTCTGCCATACCTCCCTGCGGGCATTAGTATCTAATACTATAGGTTTGCGCCAGTTCTCGTTAGCCAAGGATAGCGGGTTGAGGCCCTTGTCCACTGAAACCACATCTCGGTGCATCCCCACGTCGGTTTCTAGGAAGTATTCCCTGAGACTGCATACCTCACGGTTGTGCAGGGTCTTAGCATTTAAGAAACCTCGACCTCCGCACTTCCGTGGGATATACAGTCTCATCACCGATGAGCGTGGGTGATGCATCCGATTAGCGGTCAGCAGTGCGCGGACCCTCCTATCCAGGGCGTCAAGTTCTGTCTGAGTCCATTTGAGTATGCTGAAAGAGTACATCAAAACCGGCATGACCCAACCGTTGAAGGCGCGTACCTTGTTTACGCCTGATAAAAGACTATTAATACTTTATTCAGGCGGCTAAAGAAGCGCTCCTTCAGCGGCTGCTTCATGTCAGCAGCGTTGATACCTAACGCTTCCGACATACCCAAATACTTGTAGGTTTCGGTTGAGGAGAGGGATCTGTATGGAGTCCGAGAAGTGGGTTTCTACGGATTCCACAATCTCCCCTCGTTTGACATGCATGACCGCACATTTAACCACACCGCGTATTTCCCTTTCCGTGTTCAACGGGCGACACCGGTCTCGCGAAATCCACACACTTTTGTTTTACTACGGAATCCTACGATCTCGTGTTCAATTCGCGTCAACTGAGCACGCTTTTGCGATCAAGCAACGTTAAAAGAAGTTTTACAAAACAGTGTGTAATTGAATTGAACACGGTTTTTTAACCTGTCTATTCGAAACAAATCCGTACTGATTTAGCGCGTTCGTAAATGTTCGGGATAAATCGTGCGGGCCGAAGCAGGCGAGAGCGCCCGAAGTTGGATTCGCGCGCTTCTCATTGCAGTTTGTTACTGTGCGTTCAAGGTTATGTTTTGTTTACATAGTGCATAATGGAAGAGTTTAAAAGGGTTTTCAGTGAAATCACTAAAGATTTTGAAATACTCAACTATGACGGACAGTCGAGTGACAGTTATAAGTGTAAAGTTCAGTGCTTATTACATTATGACGGAGAATACGACGAAAAATGTGCTAGATTTGTGGAATGTTTTTCAAAACAAACAAATTCTAACTGGGTTATGAAAAGACGGTTTGCAGAACCCATACGTTATGAATTCAGAAAATTGTTTGTATGCCATCTTTCGGAAAGAAATAAATTGATAAATAAAACGCAAGGAGTTAACAGAAACTTTAATTGCAAGTCGTCTCTTAATATTTTTTTTTTTAAAACTACACCAAGTACTCTGAGAAGTTCAGCCCTGCTGAGAAAAGGATATAAAGTTATAGGTGACATCCACTTCAATCATTCCCACAGAGTTAATGTAGCTCAATCGTTATCCTTGCTCCGATGTTCGAACGATACGAAACAAATATTTATATCTTATTTCGATAGAGGTATGACTGCCGCGGCCGCTAAGATGTACCATGAATTAAATATTATAAGTACTTATGAAAGCGATGCCTACAAAATCTTAGCTAACGCTCAGCATAACCCTCTAGATCGTCAAGTTGTGTATCTTTACGAACAATGGCGTAAACAAAATTATGGAAATAGAAATGAACAGACTGTGTTACAAATTTTGAAAAGAAAACAAGACGAGTTAGGGAAGTTGGGTATAGACTTGATCATACTCGAGAATCCTACTATTTGTGTAATTATTACACCAATAATGCAGCGAGTTTTCACTAAAGGATTAGCCGATGAAATAGTTTTTATAGATACCAGCGGATCATGTGATCAATCAAACACATGTGTGACATTTATTTTTGCAGCTTCTAATATTGGTGCGTTGCCTGTTGCAATAATTTTACACGCTAATCAGACAGAAGAACAATACAGTTTAGCGTTCAAAACTCTGAAAGAGTTCCTCGAAAATAAATTCAACAAATTATTTCAGCCAAGTGTAGCCATGACCGATGACAGCAGAGCTGAAAGAAATACGTTGAAGTCAGTTTTACCTAACACCCGGCTTTTGCTTTGCATATTTCACGTTAATCAAGCAATATGGCGTTGGCTTTGGCAAACAGAGCATAATGTTAATAAAGATGACAAACAATACATAATGAAACTGTTCCGCAAAGTTATGTATTCAAATACTATAGCAGAGGCCGAATTAAATATGTCCATATTGAATGAAGATGTAAAAGTCGCAACAAATTATAAATTGCAAAATTATTTAACAAATATGTGGGCCCGACGAGAAGAATGGTGTTTGTCATATAGGCATGACATTATCAATAGAGGACATAACACAAACAACTTTTGCGAGGCGTCTATAAGAATTTTTAAAGATATTATATTGCAAAGATGTAAAGTTTTCAATATGTGTGCCCTGCTGGATTTTATCACTGACACGTTTGAAAATTATCACAAAAAAAGATTGTTGCAATTTGCTAATGGGAGAGAGCGAAAGTTAACAGTAAGCTACGAAAAATTTTGTCAGAAAAGTTAGTCGATAACTCAAATATCACCACTTGATGACACTTCTTACTTAATAAAAGAAAAAACAGACGTGTATGTAGTTGATTCTGAAATGGGAACGTGTGACTGTTTATCAGGGAAAGGTGGACGCTACTGCAAGCATGTATGTGCTGTGGAACTAAAGTTTGGCAAAACGATTACTACATCGTTAAATTTGACTGAAGATTGTCGCCAAGATTTGGCCAAATTGGCATTGGGAGACGAATATAACCCCTATTTCTTCCAAAATACTAGATTCAAATGACGTGGAGATGGCTGAAAAAAGTCAAGGCACCTCACAGCAACAGTTTACGTTGCCGATTAATGAACCTGATAACACAGAAAATAATATTTCCACAGAGTCTTCAATTCAAGAAAACTATATGATTACTGTAGACGCAATTGAGTCTGAGTTTATTAGAATAATCAAAGTACTTAAGAAGAACCAAATCCAGTAAACACACAAATACTGAAAAAATATTCATCTGAACTATCTCGATTGCAGACTCCTTCCTCTATTGTTTCATACATGCATGATAAGAAAATACGACGTTCACGAAAAATAAAGGTCCAACCTACATCTATTTCGAGACGGCATCAAAAACAATTACCCAGCAGTGGTAGAATTCAGTCCGGCCGTCCTGTTAAAAAGAAACGTGCACACAATATCGCTGTGAACATAGACCAAAACGAACGTTCCGCAAAATAGTTGTCTTGTCGGTGTTTTTTTTTGTTATTTTTGTGCTGATAATAAATGTTTCATTAATTGTATTGTATGTAATATTTCATTGAAATCATATTGAGTTAATAATACAACCTACTGTATACTATAAAATAATACCGTCGCTGATTCAACACGCTTTTGAAGACTCAAACAGTCTAAGAGTCAAGTTAAAAAAGTGTTCAGTTCAACTGCACACGATTTTGTTAAACCTTACCGAGCGCCACTTGATCACAAAGGCGTGCTCAGTTGACGCGAATTGAACACGTGATCGTAGGATACCGTAGTAAAACAAAAGCGTGTGGATTTCGCGAGACCGGTGTCGCCAGTTGAACACGGAAAGGGAAATACGCGTCCACACCAAATTCCATCCTGATGGCGCTACTGAAAGTTTCGGTTACCTTCAGTAGTTCCAGCAGTTGCAAATTGTTGTGGGCAAAGAGTTTCAAGTCATCCATGTAAAGGACGTGAGATATAACCTGACCACCTCTACTCAATCGGTAACCTAGCCCTGAATCCTCCAGCAGTGTGCTTAGAGGATTCAAGGCTAGGCAGAACCAAAGTAGGCTCAAACTGTCGCCCTGAAATATACCTCGCTTTATCCTTATCGGCTCGCTATTCTTCTGGATATGTCGACATCCTGGATAGCGAAGAACTGTCCTTCATTGCCCCGTACATGACATCAGGAAGGTGCGTAGAGTTGCATCTACTTTAGATAACTCCAGCACCCTCATGAGCTATCTATGTGGTTACTCGTTTGATTTGTCTGTCTGTCATCTTATTAGTAATATCATCAAGAGTGTTTTTCCAAAAATAATTATTTTCAGCATTTAAAAAAACCTTTGTATCAATTAGTATTTGTGATAGCTTTATGTAAGTAGCTACCTACTCAGCTTGTTCACGATTTTTACTAAGTTTTTTAAAGGTGTGTATAAGCAATACATTCTTATTTACTTACTACTTGCAGCGCTTGCTATAGCTGATGATGATCCTCCATCACCAGAAGCTGAAATAAAATGGGACCCTTAATTTCTACCAATATTCATTCCGACTTTTACTTTGGCCTAGGGCAAGCAATGCAAAGGTGAGCATTGCCATCCAACATGGCAATACCGCCAGTCTTTCGAGCACGCTAACTGTCGACAGCGTTGCGGAGAAATATTTCGACATCATCTTTTAGCTATTAGTTATATTTAATTTTAAACTATTAGCATAATTTATGGCTATTTATTTTACTTGTACAGTAAGCGCTCAAAAGTGCATAAGCACGCTAAGAGTCGTATTGTTGTGAACACGCGGTGTAGTCCGTACATTTGTATGTGTAAACAGTCAGACGTCTGTGGTGTGAGTGCCGTACACACACAACAGAGAACGCAGTTTTGCACTACACACTGTCGTATCGTCACGGTTCGTGGGCGCCGCACTTATATTTCCATCACTTTTGTTAGCATGCATCATACGCGTGACCTTGGCCAGTGTATGGCATTGCTAAAATTCGAAAGTAAATTATATGTGCAGATAGCAGAAGGCGTTAAGCGTTGGTCTTAGATTCAAGATGGCTAAGGTTCTAATCTCGTAAATCACAACGCTGTTTTTGCAAATATTATTATTTTTGTTTGCAATAATATTTTTTTTTAAATATTCCTGCCTATTTATTAATGTTGTTATTGCAATAAAGGGTTTAGAATAAAAAATGCGTGATATGTGATAATAAAAAATAAATAATATTTATTCGTTATATTTATTTTACTTAAGTATAGTTAACAAACTGCTACAATTATTTATCATTACTTCACCTAAATAATATGTGAAATAGATGTCTAGAAACTTAGAAGCAATTTGTATTATTATGACATATTGAAATTTTGAAATGTTTTAAATTTTAAATGGATTTTCACCATATATATAAAGCTTTGATCATGTTCGAAGTAATTAAGCAATAAATAAGAATATTAGACTACTTAAAATGTAAAAAAATCTACTGACAATATTGTTGATTTTAAGGTTAAGTATTATTTTAAATTTTATTTGGCTTTAGTAAATATTGGTTGGTATTGAGGTTATAGCTTAAGTATTCATTTTCTTTACGAAAAGAAGATTGAAACTAAACCTCAAATTTTAATCCTAAAATAATAATATTACTACAATAAATTTAATTAAACAATTTCGGTCTATCTGCAAGAAATACGACAAACACCCTATTGAAACGTGCTTAAAAAATTCGTTACCATAAATTCATGCAATAATGAATCTGTTGTTTATTATGTTGGTACGGTCAATATTTTAAGGTCAAAAACGGTTTTCTAGTTGGTCTTCAGTGATGCAAGCCTTCAGAGTGCACGGCGAACGGTTCATAATGACGTGTTTTTAATAATTCAGCAAAATATCTCGTTGGTATGAAACAATTTGTTTCATATTCATTCACCATTTGACGTCGCTGCACCTCGATAATAAGCCCCTTCCTCATATCTCTTAACCCTCACAGTATTTCTCTAGAACAAAGAAAAACATTGTTTTTATTACACATAATACCTAATTATTTATTCTTCACTAATCGAATTAAACCTCATAATGAATTTAAAACTTTAAAGGCATCTTCTGTCTCAACAATACCTCTGTTCTATCAACAATACCCTTGATTAAGATTTATGTTTAGTAAAATATGAAATATATAAATGATAACACTCACACTTAGTCCGGTTTGATTAGATATTCACTTCACTTTTACGCAGCGCAATAATATTCTCTGATCTATCTGATCTCTTCAATATATTTTATGCCTGCTTTTTGAAAATAATAACCACAACACTGCGCTAAATTCTCGTCAACAATATTATCCACGAGCCAACAAAGTTCTATTAATTGAATACTCGTAACGAACTGTATCTGTCTACCCTACAGAAATCGAAATAATTTACTTAGTTTTCTGTGGTCTACCTGCTAAACTTTAATATTTATGTGAACAAGACGAATGAAACAAAAAACGAATGATTATCGAACTAGTCATTGGTTGCAGACAAAGTGAGTGTGTGTGTGTGTACTGTGCGTGTCTATAGTATTGTAACAATTTATAGAAGAAGGTCGTAAGTCAAACCGAAGCGTCAGTCTATTGCTTTGTGAGATTGCTTATGGACTTTTGGTCGGTACTGTACAATTATTTTTAAAAGAGGTACTGTTTTAAAAAAAATATAGAACCGTGGAGTTTTTTGCCGGCTCTTCTCCATAGGAAACGACCAATTGGAACCGTGCACCTAACTTCTGACGTTGCATAAGTGCCTACAGTCCTACCAACTTATCTGTGAACTGAAAGAAGACAGCACCGTCGATTCAGTGTTATTAATAATAAGGTGCCCAAAATTGAGTAAGTTTTAAAGAAGGAAATTTCACATTAGACATAATCGTTTAATAAGAATTACAGTTTTTACAAATTAAAAACAATGATACTCATATAAAAATAATAAAATAAATAAAAAGAATTTGATAATTTACAGTTACGTAGGTACGCTAACAGTTTAGTCTCTCAGCAATAAACAATGGCTTTATCTAAAAAGTAATCCAATGAAGTGGAAATTCAGCAGATAAAATGTTCCACGGGGGGGATACAACTTTCATTTAATGCGAAGTTAAGTAGGTAGACATCCAGGTACCTACCCTGCAAGAGGTACCTGGATGTCTAGCATTTAGTTATGACCGTACCTAACCCCTAACACCAGATTTGACTAATTATAATTAGCAGTGGTACCTAGTGGTAGTGTAGTGTAATAAAAAAAAACCGGCCAAGTGCGTGTCGGACTACGCACAATGAAGGGTTCCGTAGTTGAGATGAATTTATTTATCCCAAGAACAAACTTAACATTGTAGTTGAAAAACATGTTCTCCCATACATTCCAACTGCAAATCGTCGCTCGGCATCCAATACCGCGAATGTGACATTAAATAGGTGCTCGGGAACAGTATGAGCACCGTGTTGAAAATCAAATGTTGGAAGACCCAAAGTCGTTCTGGAATTATGCAAAATCTAAAAGAGGTAGTAGAAGTCAGAAAAAGATTTTAAAGAATGGCGAGGCGTTGACTGACGAACAGTGTGCTCAGGAGTTTGCTGAATACTTCTATTCGGTGTATAGTACAGAGCAGGCCGAGTTGGATGTGAGTGCAGCTATGGCGGAAGCGGGCGGGGAGAACGGAGCGGCGCGGGTACATCTTGATCACTTACAACTGTCGGACGTATGTTGCGCGCTTCAACAGCTTAAACCGAAAAAGTCTTCTGGGCCGGACGGCATTCCACCTTACATCTTTAAGGATTGTCGTTCGTTGCTAGCCAAACCGTTACAATACATTTATAATAAATGTTTGGATGGAGCTATTTTTCCGGAGGAGTGGAAGATTACCCGTGTCGTTCCGGTACCAAAGGGAGGGTCGGGGATGACGGTGGATGGTTACAGGCCTGTCGCAGTGCTGTCGACTCCGGCGAAGGTTTTCGAAGCGGCTATTCATAAGACCATATTTCGACAGGTTAGTGGCCAGCTTTCAGACGTCCAGCACGGTTTTCGACCGGCAAGAAGCACTACTAGCAATCTCCTCAGCTACATGGCTAATCTTGTGCCAACTGTGGACAGTGGGGGGCAAACTGATGCCGCTTACTTCGATTTTAAAAAAGCATTCGATCTGGTAAATAATGATGTTTTGCTCAAAAAGTTAGCGGCCGTTGGTTTCACTCCACACCTGCTAAGGTTTTTTGCAAGTTACTTGAGCGGTAGGCAACAGTACGTTGAGTATTCGGGACACAAGTCTAAGCCATATTTTACCAGGTCGGGGGTGAGTCAGGGCAGTAACCTTGGGCCTTTGCAATTCATTCTTATGGTAAATGACTTGCCAGAAGTTGTTAAAGACGCCAAATGTTTACTGTTTGCTGATGACCTCAAGCTGTCGCTGGAGATAAGTAAATTGGAGGACTGTGACAAGCTTCAAAGAGACATAGACAGAGTGGTGACCTGGAGCAAGAAGAACCTCTTGCAGTTCAATACTTCAAATTGCGTAGCAATCACTTTCTCTCGCGCGCGTACTCCTTTATTATATACTTACAATATAGATGGATTGCCAATGGCTAGGGCTACAGAAGTTAGGGACTTAGGTGTCAAATTCAACACTGGGCTAACGTTTCGAGATCATGTCACAAGCTGCTGCAGAAAAGCCTACCGTAATTTAGGTTTCATGCTCCGTATGGTGCGTGGTTTTAATAACATTAAAGCGGTTATCGCTTTATATAATACATTAGTTAGAAGTCAATTAGAGTGTAACGCAGTCATTTGGGCTCCACATGAATCTAAATATAGGCTCATGTTGGAGAGAGTACAAAACAAGTTTGTGAGGTACTTGTACTTGCGCTTGTATGGTGTATACCCGTTTTATCCGCTTATGTACCCGACTTTATTTATTTTGGGTATGGTTGGATATAACGAACTGAGGGTCAGGAGGGATCTCGCACTCATCTCGTACATATTCAAAGTACTTAGAGGAAGGGTACACAATGCGGACATTTTAAGACACATAGGTTTGTGTGTTCCGGATCGGTACATGTGGCGACGACGTCAGCCCCGGCTGCTGGCGGAGCCGCGCGCTCGGACCAATCTTTTAAGCGAGGCGCCACTGACGCGTGCACTCCGCACTCTCAACCTCATAGCTGATAACTCGGACCTATTCTGTTGTTCTCTGAGTGAGTTCACAAAGAATGCATTATTTGTAATAAGTTACAAAATTTAATATATAATTATTATAAGTTAATAATAAGTTAGGGTAAGATTAAGATAAGTACGCTATCGCATTAGGTTATCCTGTAATGATAGAAGTAAGTTGGAAATAAATAAATAAATAAATAAATATGTTTTTTTTTTAATTGCAGGCTCGTTATTTGAAAGTGTCGAATGATATAAAACAAAAAACTGATTTTCGTTAAAAAATTCACATCGACGGTATTAATATAATAATAATCTAAATCTAATACTTTTAAATTATTAATTAATATTACCGAGCAATTCTTGTATAAATATAATCTGAATCTCGGAAACGGCTCCAAGAATTTTTATTAAATTTAGTATGCAGGGGGTTTCGGGAGCGATAAATTGATCTAGCTAGGTTTAATTTTTAGAAAACGTCGTTAAAAAAAAATGGTCATCCAGATATTTTTGTTTATTCAAGTAACAAGGACTCATTGTGTTAGTAAACTTATGAACTATGTTAACTTATTTTGCCAGGTCACTCAGAAAGTTTTGCGACTAACAGTTTTTGTCTATAGGATACTGGCTGGTTTTGGTGTCAATTAAAACTATAACTATTTATTACAAAAAAACATAACTTTCCAAATTCGAAATTCCCTCCACATTTTTTTACGAGCAAAATCTAAATACTCTGTCTTACTGAAAACTGAATTTACAACGAGACCATTTTCGCGCGATGATTTTGTACGATTTTAAATGTCGACTAAAACTAGAAGAATCGTTTGAAAGACTTTGAATGGTGTTCATAGAAAAAAGCCCTTCTAAAGCGACTGGTTTCCGCTGGTTCAACGAATTTATGGGTATTCGAGTAATTCTGACGGACATAGAAAGAAGTGGCCGCCCTATGACGGTTGTTACATAACAAAACGTACTGGCTGTGAAAATTTTAATTCAAGAGAATAGGCGAATCACATATGAAGAGGTTCAGCATATAGTGCCGATTGGATCGGGAAGTGTGCATGAAATTCTACACAGGCATCTTCGGTTATGGATGATAGTTTCAAGCTGGTACCGTAAAATCTAACGCAGGCTCAGAAGGAGATTCGGGTAGAATGGTGCCGAGACATGATATCAAAATTTGTAGCAGGCTCGTCTCGGCGCGTTTAAGATATCATTACAGGATATTTATCAATATGATCCAGAAATTATGCGTCAGTCGACCGTGTGGCTGTTTCAAAATGAACGAACGCCTACCAAAGTGAAGCGAGCTAGAAGTGCAGGCAAAATTTTGATCGCAAGTTTTTTTTCTTTGCTTGGTTATCTGGTGTCAGTACCCTGACGAGATCAAAGGAGCATCAATGCTGAATGGTATGTTACCAAATGTTTGCCAGAAGTTTTTACTACTGCAAGCAGAAAGCGACCGAACACTGGCCACTTCATCACGACAACGCGCTGGCTCACTCGGCGCTCAAAACAAGGGACTTTCTGGACAGCACACCAGTCAAATTTATGGGTCATCCTCCTTACAGTCCCGATTTGGCTCCGTGCGACTTTTTCTTGTTCCCCAAAATAAAAATCAACTCAAAGGAAAACAGTTTTCATCACCTGAAGATGCACTGGCTGCGTTTGAGAAGGAGATTGGAGAGGTGTCTGATGCGGACTGGAAAATGTGTTGTGAAAATTGGTTTAGACGTATAAAACAGTGTATAGACGCCAATGGAGAGTTCTTTGAAAAGATATAATAAAAAACATTATAACCTGTAGTATATTTTTTTCTAGTATCACAAAACTTTCTGAGTGCCCCACGTAATCTAGTTTAAATTTATTTCACCCTATGAGAGATGTCACTGCAGTGATTGATGTACATGCAATCCAGCCTGCTAGCGATCTTTTTTAGGATATTGTTGGAGCTGGCCCGTACTCTGCGCACCAGGGATGCACACCTCATTCGCATCGTTGCGTAAAAGCAATTAATATGTGCGTCCGCGAACATTCCCGATGCGCTACAAAAACGGGGCAACCCCACCAATACCCTGAAAGCGTTGTTATATTGGACACGAAGGGCGTTGCACGACCTTTGGGTATATCTAGCCCACAGGCTGCACGTGTAAAACGTTGTAAAATAAGCTCGAAACATAGTAATTTTTACTTTTTAAGTGAGCAGCGTGCAAACCTGCGAGCCAGCATGTTCGCCCTTACCGACAACGCCTTTCGTTCCCGCTCAATATCGAGTCGGTCATTGAGGTCTGGGGTCAATATATGACCAAGATATTTAAACGTAAATACTCTTTGTAGTGGAGTCCCATTGAGTAATACAGGTGGTACATAACCCGGTCTACCCCCAGCCTCAAAGACCATGATCTCCGACTTATTGGAGTTATACATCAAACCATGTGTTTTGGCATACTGCTCACATTTGGCGACCAACTTTCTGAGACCACAGATTGACGCGCTCAGAAGCACCATATCATCTGCATAGCTAATATTATTTACACAAATATCATCTATATAGCAACCCATTCTGGTGCTGCTGAGCTCGCCAATCCTGCCTCACCCCGCATTCCAACCTGTGTGGCCTGGAAAAAGTTCCAGCCCATCGTACACTATTGATCTGGTTACCATACCCCTATTTAAAGATGTTTATAAGTTCCGTTGGCAACCTATCCTTCTCCATCTTTCTCCACAATACGTCATAAGCAACCAGATCAGAAGCCTTGAATAGGTCAAGGAAGCTAGCATAAATCGGCGTCCCACGTTGTGTATAGTAAGTATGTGATAGTTTGCTTAAGACACAACACTGCACTTTCTGTTGATAAACCACGCCGAAACCCGAATTGGTTGTCATGAACATTTACAGTTTTATTTATTTGTGTGTTAAGCAGACAGTCAAACACTTTTGATATTTTGATATTATAGTAGCTAGAGAGATGGGCCTATTGGATGCCGAGCGACGAAATGTAAGTTTGTACGCACAATATTGAGAGATTTACCATGTTATTTTAAGACCATAGACTTCTTATAGGTTTTCCTGTAATCTATGAGTAAAGAGCCATACTTCGTATTTTTTTCAAAATTTTTGGTCCAGTAGTTTTGGAGATAAGAATGGTCAATTTTCATTGAATTTATTAAATATCTTTAAAAGTGTTTATTTTAAAATTATAAAAAAAATATATTTAAGATCCTCGCAACAAGTCCTTTCATTTGATATGTCACACGGTACTGTTAGCAAAACAATTTTTTTAAATTTTCTTGTTTGCGCCACAAAAGTGACCCATATATTCAAAATTAATTTATTTACGTTACACATTCGTGTTTGGGTCACAGAAATACATATGTGTACCAAATTTCAACTTAATCGGTTCATTAGATTCGGAGTAAATTGGCTGTGACAGACGGACAGACAGACAGACAGACAGACACACGAGTGATCCTATAAGGGTTCCGTTTTTTCCTTTTGAGGTACGGAACCCTAAAAACAAATTGCTTTACAATAATTTATTGAAAACCAGGTTTACAGTAATTGTGATCTTTAGATGAACCTGCATACACAACCTCATCCTGGTTGTGAGGTCATACTCCGCTTATTTCCGTACCACTATCATCATAATCACTATCGCTTTCGGTTTCAGTGTCACTTACCACTTCTATAATAAAAGGTTTATCTAAATACAAATCATGTTTTAAGTATTCTCCTTTTAACCTGCGAACGTGTTTACAATGCTGTGCCCACTCATGAACTGTAATAGCGTCAAAAGCTTCTCTAACTAGGCGGGCAATTTCAGAATTTTAGTGCTCAATATTTACATCAGCAACTTTTCTTTTCATTGTGCTCCATATGAGTTCAATGGGATTGAGATCACAGTGATAAGATGGCAAATATAAGCATTTGTGTCTATTGTCTTCTAAATTTTTTTCAATCTCATATTGAGGTTCAGGCTTGTTTCTCTTAATTATTTCTAAAAGCTGAGGTTTAGTCAAATTCTCTCCGTAGTCAATTTTATTTTGGGTCAACCATAATTGCATATATTTTTTTAAGGAATTCGTATTTGGGACTTTATTCACACCAATACGGTGATAAGGAGCATTATCCATCACTATTATGGATGGCTCTCGTAAATTAGGCACAAGTTTTTCAATAACCCACTTTTTAGAGTTGGTACTATTCATCTCGTCATGATAATCACCACTTTTTGTGTTTGATTTAAACACAAGTAGTGCATTTGTAACAAATCCAGTAACTCCTCCCGCATGAACAATAATATATCTTTGCCCTTTCTATACAGGCTCCAATACTCCGTCTTCACCCTCTCCTTGCCAACATTTACCCGATGCATGCGAAGAGTGAATATAGGTCTCACCTAAATAAATTATGGGCCGGGGCTGGGAGATTTATTATTTTTATCCACTGCATGCAAGTACTTAGCTCTCCAAGCTGATATTTCATTACGCTCCATAAGAACCTTCCGATTGGATTGAGATTTTTAAAACGAAATCCCACCTTGTGAAGCAGCTTTCGCAGACTCTCTCGCTGTCCTGTGTAATTTATATACGTCTTTAAGACCTCTAGAAGCTTTTTAACAGTAGGGACCTCTTTTTTAGCAGAATAACTCCCATGTCAAAATCATCAACTGCACAAATCCACTTTTACGTTTTCTCTCCTTGCTTGGTGTCCGAATTTTTGTACCAGTTTCTTCTGCTGCGTGCCCTTCCTTAACTATTTTTGAAATTAGTCCTTGACTCACACCTGAAATATAAGATGATAAATTAAATGTTAGTAGATATTTGAAATCTGGCAGGTTAGTTGGCTCACTCACTTAGCAGGTTACCTAATAGATGTACGTTACCGTTACGCTAACCTGCAGCAAGAATACAAACGAATATTTCGTGGACTTAAATAATTACTTAATTATAACAAGAAAATTGACAACACTAACCTGTCGCTGCCGAAATTTGTTTGTAAAATGGAATAATCGGAGACCCCGCCCGAGCTTCTTCTTCAAAAAAGGTTTGAACCTTTAGAATAATGTTTCAAGCATCACTTTTAATACCTAGCTTTCGGCATATTTAACTTTATAAATTCAGCAATATCACGACAAAACAACCAGAGAACCCGAATGTAGTAGACACTGACAATCGAATGACATTTCAACATGACGGCCGTAGTTCCAATTTTCGCCATTTCACAGATAAGTTGGTAGGAGTCCATGTAGGTTTATGTGAAATAAAATATTTTACAATGCATGTGCTTGAAAAGAGTGTTTTCCAAGCAGCCAAACTGGGCGGAAAGTATCACTTTTTTTTTACTAGTGCTTTTTAATTTTCTGTTTTTTTTAATTTTTAACTTCGTCTTCAGCCCGACGCAAAGAGTTTTTATTATTAGAGAAAAGTTTTACAAATTAAATGATAATGATGATGATGACGATGGCGTCAATAGCGATGACGATGGCGATGGCAATGGCGATGGTGAAAACAATGGTCAAAGTCGAAGGTCGAAGTCAAAGTCAACATCAAAGTCAACGTCAACGTCAAAGTCAAAGTCAAAGCCAAAGCCGAAGTCATGACGATGGCGATGATGATGACGAAGAATATTGCACTTGATTTTCAACGGTCTGCTTAGCGCCGAGAGTTGAAAATCCAACAGGGTTTTTTCAACGCTCGGCATAACACCGAGAATTGAAAATCCAATGCGTGATAAAATCCTGCCGCAATTTTATTACGTCTATGAAAACGTCGGCTAATAATTTTGATGGTTAATCCAATTGTATGATTCCGGGTATAGACCCGCCCTAGCCCTAGGCCAAAGTAAAAGTCGGAATGAATATTGGTAGAAATTAAGGGTCCCATTTTATTTCAGCTTCTGGTGATGGAGGATCATCATCAGCTATAGCAGGCGCTGCAAGTAGTAAGTAAATTAGAATTTATTGCTTATACACACCTTTAAAAAACTTGGTAAAAAATCGTTAAATTGCCATAATCCTATGATTATGGCAATTTAAGTTCTGCCAAGTTGTGTTCTGTCGTATACATATGACATGAGCATCCCATCTAGGCTAACAGTCAGTGTGAGTGCGCCATAAAAAATCAGATACGCACTTGAATGCAATGATTATTATATTGAACCAAGAAAAAGAATATTAGTTGGCTGAGTATAACTACCTATAGTAGGTATGTATTTGCTTAGTTGGTAATCCTATACTATTAGATGAGCAACATTTGTATGTATATGTCACCGTATAATTATGAACTTTGTTAGTTTATATCGGTATTATTTCCGTTAGATTATAAACTGTCGAAATATTGTGAACTGTGACAAATCATTTACAATTTAACGCATAATTTTTCGATAGTTTATAATGAATCCATGAATAACTGACAAATTGTGAACTGGTAACCAACTTGTTGGCGACGTAATGCACCTTGCGCTAATATTAAATAGCCTGCGTGGCTGCGAGCAACTTGGAAGTAGCGCTCGCTCGGCTCGCGCGTGTTTGGTCACAGTTCTAATTTAACCTAACCCATTTCAACCAGTTCACAATTTTTCCTCAGTTTATAATCTAACGGAAATAATACCGATAGATTATAAACTTACGGTTCTCACAATCTTACGGTGACATATATAATATTTGTAGCCAAGTGCTCGAAAACAGCTATAACAATTTCGATGAAAGGTGCAATATAGGGGTTTACGGGGCGAAAAATCGATCTAGTCTCATAGCTGAAATTCGTTTTTTCCAAAATTTTCACCCGGACAGAACTCGGTCGCTCAAAGTTTAGAACAAGATGGCTGACCTTAGAATAATGACATGGCAGCATGGAATAAGTACCTATGGTACTATACATGGAATTAGTATGCAATTTCCTATACTTACTATTAAATAAGCATTCCCTATTTTCACCAGAGCAGAGCTTGGTCGCCCAGGTACTAAAGATATAAAACAAAATGACTTACCACTTTCGGCTCCAGCAAAAGCACCTGATGAGCTGTCATCCCCATAAGCCGCTGTATTTGAAAAGTACTTGTATTAGTGAATAGTGTTCGTGAGAAGATACAAATATGTTAACGGTAGGATGTATCCTACTGTTAAAATAAAATAAAAAACTAGCTTCTGCCTGCGACTTCGTCCGCGTGGAAGTCGATAAAATACAGCCCATGTTACTCGATGATAATGTAGCTTTCTACAGGTGAGAGATTTTTTTAAATCAGTTCAGTATATTTTGAGTTTATCCATTTCAAACATACAAAAAATCAAATCTTTCTCTTTATAATATTAGTTTAGATAACTAACCCTTCTAGAAAAAATTGCAAAGGATTAGTTATTTTAAAAACGCCTTCCTCAAATATTTATCTATCCATTAATATCACAATTAATCGTGTCAGCCAGGATTAACGAAAATTTGATTTTACTCTCTAGATGTGACCATTTACGGCCGAACCCAATAACCTATTTTCAGTAAAAACAGATTGCTATTGATGGTAGACAGTATAATTCTATCTGTCACTGCATGTAGTCCCACAAGTCTGTAAGACTCCTTACTCTCTGACAGAATATTGGGACGTTAAAACCGACCGACGTTTTTCTATCTCCAGTATGCCAAAACTGGGATAGTTAGGTTATTGGGTTCGGCCGTTAAACTAATTGAACTACTTTGGACCCCTTCATGCAATTATGGACGAGTAACAAAATGCCAATGTATTCTAGACTCCTCAGTCTAGAATACATGTATAATCGCAACTGATTATACATGTTGACCTCGCCGGGGATGGATATATACAATCACCATTTAATTATGAATATGACAAATTTGCCTAAGAATTTTTGAAAATGTATTTATTAAATTTTTAAATAGTTCTTTCGAAATTCGAATGGTAAGAACCTGCACCGATGCACTCGAAAAAATAACAAATTGGTTTTAGAATTATTGTGCGAAATTTTCAGGCCCAACAAAATGTGGGCATACAGTGGTTACGTGTGAATAGTGTTGTAGTTTTGAGTGTCGGTGGTTGCGATGTGGCTGCGACGTAGCCTTGATGTGGTCGGTGAGACTAAACTATTCATTTTCATACAAATTAGCGCCCGTCCACATGTTGTCGTTGTGGTTGTGGTTGTGGTACGTGTGATCGGCGCTTAGATTTTTTTTGCATAGGTCACTTAAAAGACTAGTGGACGTTCATGTTCGTGTATCCAATGAAGTAATAAGAAATGAGATAACAAAAGTTATTTTACCTGATTGGGCAGCAGCCGAACTTCGGGAGCATCTTTTATCTAAAACACATAAACTTATTATAATATTGAATCATCTACAAGTATTTAAAATTAAAGTTACTCAGATGGTCTAAAAAGGGTACGGAGAGTAGGAGCATGGACCCAGATGACCCTCGTTTCTAATAAAATGTATCTGGGTTTTTTTGTGTCCTGAAAGAAGAAATCACAAGAGTAAAAACTGGTCAAGTGCATGTCGGACCACGCACAATGAAGGGTTCCATAGTGGGAATGTATTTATCCCAAGAACAAACCTAACATTGTAATTGAAAAACATATTCTTCTAGACATCGATATACGTCACGATCAATTCTCCAGCTGCAAATGTAAGTTGATAAAAACAAAAACAAAAAAAAATTGTGTGTTAAAACTACAAATTATATATTTTCGGACTTTTCCCTTTACATGTGCTGTAAGACGTTGCTTTCTGCCAAATTTCACGATTCTAGGTCAACGGGAAGTAGTTTTTGATTTATTTGCGAGAACCAAAACATGTCGCATAAATGGCTGTATTTTATTATTGCTTTGAATTAAAGCTTGATTTTTTAGAACTCCAAGGGACCATAGACCTACGTAATTGATATTAATTTCTTCATGATACCTCACGCGTTCCTGAGAAAAAGGGTCTTGACAGACTAACGGACGGAACACGAAGTGATCCTATAAGGGTTCCGTTTTTTCTTTTTTAGGTACGGAACCCTAAAAAAACAGATTAGTAGGTAAATCTCTTCTTCTTCCAGGATTTCGAACCCAGTACCGTAAGTTAAGTTGAATTATTCCAAGAAAACATGAAAAAGTTTTTGTACGAATATATTTTCTTTTCAGCAAAAAGTGATGAAATCTAAACTCACCTGTGGGTATCGCTAGTAAGGCCAAGGGCAAAATAAATAAAACGACGTAAGCCCAGCGTTGGGTACCCATCTTCCCCAACGAGTGACTGGACGACAGCTAATCAAGTCTAGGTGTTTTATGGAAACGAAAGACAATTAAAATGAACTTAACATAATATTCGTGAGTAATTAATTTAATAAAAGTTTTATTTCTATGAAGTATTTCACTTCATTTATTGTGATCGTGATCCATAATATATAACAGTTTTCACTATAACGTATAATAAAAACTGACCAAGTGCAAGTCGGACTTGCAAATGAAGGGTTTTGTACCACCGTACATTGTTTTGCAAAAAAGCCGAAAAAAAAGGTTTCTTGTATGGGGAACTGTGCGCGCAGCGGCACGTTGAGGTTGTCCACTCGCGTGTCTTCAATTGCTGGACATGGGTACACCACAGACTACCCCCGTAGATAATTTGTGGTGTCACTGTTCATCCGAAGGTTATCCTGGTATCTGTACAGTGTGAGTCTTTATAATGTGCACATATGGAAATAAGGGAATCTAAATCAATAATCAGCTGAAGAAAACATGTTTTTTTTCACAATTTTCATTTTATGAGGACGTCTAATGACTTCCAATCACTATGGAGTTTGTTTCATCGCGATAGATCATTTAGTTTAAAAGTTACACCGTTTTGTTACATTTTTTTAAATTCCTTTAAAAATATTTCGATTTATTTAAATAATGATGTACAATAAAGCATATTCTATCCTATTCTATTCAAATAGGCATTTCACGTCGCCAACAATAGGATTTGCTCTAGTATTTTTGATAAAAAACAATAGACTAATATTAATTAGTAAATATTGGTGTTTATGAAGGTCTGAAAGAAGAACTTAACCATTAATCACGTGCTAACTTGTAACGTGAAGTTTATTTGTAGGTACTTACAACCATTCCTTCACTAATATCAGTACTAATATTAATTACAACGTAGCGCTGTGTTCCAACTGGCTGTCAATTACATCTTTGAATAATCATGTATGGCTTTAAGAGTCTGTAATACCTCAAATTGCTTAGCATGGTCCTCCGTTATATCGAAAACACTCTAGCATTGATTTTGAAATAAATATATGGTAAAGTTGAGAATTAATGTTAAGTAGACGAAAACACGATTCCATATAATTTTCTCAACACAAAAAAAAATACCAAAACTAGGTAACTCTAAACTGAACAATAAAATACTGGTAGTAAAAAAATACTTCATATTAGACCATGAAACTTTGCTTATTAACAACTAACTATAAAGCAGATATTTTTTTTATTATTCCTACCATTATTTTCGCCGTAAAAAGAAATTATCTAAACTATTGACACCTTGGAGCCCCCTGCACTCAATCTCGCTCTCACTCAGCCCGCAAGCAGTATCGTGCGAGCAAAACAAGGAGTGAATTTGAGTTGAAGTTAAGGCTCTTAAAGAGTAATATTCTCTCTACTTACTGTGACTCGCGCCATTTGTGTAATATCCTTGCATAGAAGTTTCATTTAAATAAATCCATTAGGCTTTTACTTCCGTAACAAAACGACTCAATATAGGGTGCAAATAATATGCAATGAGACAATCTGTTTTTTATATTTCTGTGGACAATACCGTCTCAATATGCCTATTTTTCACGAAGTCTCTTGATATGAATGTAAACATCTTGCTTTTATGACGTTGTTGAGCCACAGAATACATAGGTACAGAAGGTTGGCTCCATACAGTGAGCGAAAACACACGCTTCACGTTTGCTGAGAGTAAAAGCAGTCGCGACTGGAATTCGACGGAGATAGACCGAGATCGCCGCGCCGCCTACGCGCGTCCCCTTTTGCTTGTTGTATAGAGCCGAACTTCTGTAGATACTACTCTGTGGTTGAGCTGAGCCGATTTCAATATACGGACAAAGCCATTGCTTGTTCACGTTCATTTTTCCACGTTTTCGCCGCCGTGTGCACACCGTTATTTTGTGAAATCTCCTGGCAAATATTCATATTATGTTTGGCTTTACATGGAAATTTTAGTACAGCTAGGTGTCTAGATTTTTGTGGTATTGAATACTGATGTATCTGAAAATTCGTCCGCATCGCTGTCAACAGGAAACGTGCGATGTGTCGAAAAACTAATCGAAACTAAATGCAGAAATAGTTTATTCTGTAAATAGGATATCGGAATAATTTTCATACGTAGGCAATATAAAGAAAAAAAATCTAGATGGAGTCGAGATTATCACTGAGAAGAAATGGCGAGACAAACTCAAGGGTCAAAGTGTCTTTTAAAGTCAAGACATAATCTTGGTGAGGCCATATGAGAACCATGTAAGATTAGTGTCTGAATTTAAGAACAACACAATTTGAGTGGACCAGGGGGCCTACCACCAGCTCAAAAGCAGTATTATTTTAATATTACTTCAGTGGGAGAAAGAGATGGAGCTATACGTCCTGTAGAGCTTCATCTCTTTCCCACACTGAAGTAATATTAAAATAATACTGCTTTATGAGCTTGTGGTAGGCCCCCTGTCCAGTCAGTGCAAGAATTTGTCAGTAATCGTGTAGCTCAACTCACAACTTAAGGAGCTTAACGACTCGACGAACAATACCAGAAAAGGTATTTGGGTAGGCCGCATAATCTACTCAAACTGCCAGACCATCATTATAAAAAAGCAGAAAGAAAAAAAACCTGCCTAGTGCGAGTCGGGCTCGCGCACGAAGGTTTCCGTACCATTATCTATAAAAATGGCAAAAAAATCGCGTTTGTTGTATGGGAGCCCCCTTAAATATTTATTTTATTTTGTTTTTAGTATTTGTTGTTATAGCGGCAACAGAAATACATGATTTGTGAAAATTTCAACTGTCTAGCTATCGCGGTTCTTAAGATACAGCCTGGTGACAGACAGACGGACAAACAGATAGCGAAGTCTTAGTAAAAGAACCCCTTTTTTACCCTTTGGGTACGGAACCCTAAAAAAGATCCACGTAGCCTTCACAATAATTCAAGTAATAGGTACTTTACAAAGTAATAATGACATTTTGTATATAATGCCATGAACATTTATAAGTCCCAATAATATTGGACAATTATCGTCGTTAGCGGTTTTTAGTATACTAATATTGGGATTTAAGATATTGAAAATGCAAATGAAACGATACAATTTAGTGCTTCTATAGTAATTTAATGCGTGCAATTTTACAATTAGATTTATATTGTTTTTTTTAATACAAGTTATCCTTGTCATGTAATATTTTAATCATCAATAATCGTCTTAGTTACATAAATTAAAGGCAAAGAAGACAATATAAAGATAAAAATTAAAATAATATTAAGATAAAAATTAAATCTCATTCCGAATATGCGGTGCGAAGCAAATTGAAGAACTGGTAGGATAGGCGACAAATCTGAACATACAAATAAACATTTTGTCGAAATCATTGCCTCCGACCAATGACACAATGTCTACTAACCAACCACACAATGTCTACTAGGTTTAGTTGATCATCACATTCTAGACAATTTTGTACTGCCGAAGCAGCTTCAAATATCTACCAATTTTTTATAGTTAACGTCACAATTTAGGTCCAGTTGAAAACCAGCGTCAGGCAGTAGTTGTCTGGCATTTTTGCTGAACTGTGGCCTACTTGGTGCAGCCGCGAGGTACACTTTCCGGTTAATTTCTTAGTTTACACTTTTTATTAGTTTCCTTTTTATTTTTATTTTACTTGTAATATATTATTATGTTGTGTTGTGTGCCTTTTAGTCTGTGCTAAATAAATGTATTTTCTTTCTTTCTTTATTTCTAGTTCATAATCAAACCATACTGTATCATGATCTGTACGTACCCCACTGAAAGTATCTAAATTCATTGCCAAGTAACCTCTGGCACTAAATTCAAAAGGTTTTTGAGAACGCATCAAGAAAATTTGCACCATCTTCTTTTTATTTTCTAGGTGGTTGATGATCTGTACAAATCTATGCGCTACTTTTCTTTTTTCTGTTCGTTGCTCGTGGAGGTATTCTTTCAGTGCATAATGGGATAACTCCTCTTTGATCATGTATGATATTTTGTTTTTCACTCTGGATCTTAATATTCTGTCATTCGAATGAAAATATTTATTTACTTGCATAACCAATTCTTTGGTGCTTCTCATATGGCCTCACCAAGATTATGTCTTGACTTTAAAAGACACTTTGACCCTTGAGTTTGTCTCGCCATTTCTTCTCAGTGATAATCTCGACTCCATCTAGATTTTTTTCTTTATATTGCCTACGTTTAAAAATTATTCCGATATCCTATTTACAGAATAAACTATTTCTGCATTTAGTTTCGATCAGTTTTTCGACACATCGCACTTTTCCTGTTGACAGCGATGCGGACGAATTTTCAGATACATCAGTATTCAATACCACAAAAATCTAGACACCTAGCTGTACTAAAATTTCCATGTAAAGCCAAACATAATATGAATATTTGCCAGGAGATTTCACAAAATAACGGTGTGCACACGGCGGCGAAAACGTGGAAAAATGAACGTGAACAAGCAATGGCTTTGTCCGTATATTGAAATTGGCTGAGCTCAACCACAGAGTAGTATCTACAGAAGTTCAGCTCTATACAACAAGCAAAAGGGGACGCGCGTAGGCGGCGCGGCGATCTCGGTCTATCTCGGTCGAATTCCAGTCGCGACTGCTTTTACTCTCAGCAAACGTGAAGCGTGTGTTTTCGCTCACTGTATGGAGCCAACCTTCTGTACCTATGTCTTCTGTGGCTCAACAACGTCATAAAAGCAAGATGTCTACATTCATATCAAGAGACTTCGTGAAAAATAGGCATATTGAGACGGTATTGTCTCATTGCATATTATTTGCACCCTATTTTGAGTCGTTTTATTACGGAAATAAAAGCCTAATGGATTTATTTAAATGAAACTTCTATGCAAAAATATTACACAAATGGCGCGAGTCACAGTAAGTAGGGAGAATATTACTCTTTAAGAGCCTTATCTTCAACTCAAATTCACTCCTTGTTTCGCTCACACGATACTGCTTGCGGGCTGAGTGAGAGCGAGATTGAGTGCAGGGGGCTCCAAGGTGTCAATAGTTTAGATAATTTCTTTTTACGGCGAAAATAATGGTAGGAATAGTAAAAAAATATATCTGCTTTATAGTTAGTTGTTGATAAGCAAAGTTTCATGATCTAATATGAAATATTTTTTTACTACCAGTATTTCATTGTTCAGTTTAGAGTTACCTAGTTTTGGTATTTTTTTTGTGTCGAGAAAATTATATGGAATCGTGTTTTCGTTTACTTAACATTAATTCTCAACTTTACCATATATTTATTTCAAAATCAATGCTAGAGTGTTTTCGATATAACGGAGGACCATGCTAAGCAATTTGAGGTTAATACAGACTACTTAAGCCATACATGATTATTCAAAGATGTAATTGACAGCCAGTTGGAACACAGCGCTGCGTTGTAATTAATATTAGTACTGATATTAGTGAAGGAATGGTTGTAAGTACCTACAAATAAACTGCACGTTACAAGTTAGCACGTGATTAATGGTTAAGTTCTTCTTTCAGACCTTCATAAACACCAATATTTACTAATTAATATTAGTTTATTGTTTTTTATCAGAAATACTAGAGCAAATCCTATTGTTGGCGACGTGAAATGCCTATTTGAATAGAATAGGATAGAATATGCTTTATTGCACATCATGAATTTAAAAAAATGTAACAAAACGGTGTAACTTTTAAACTAAATGATCTATCGCGATGAAACAAACTCCATAGTGATTGGAAGTCATTAGGCATCCTCATAAAATGAAAAATTGTGAAAAAAAAACATGTTTTCTTCAGCAATTTTTTTTTTCTTAATTTTTTACAATCGTAAAATTTCTCAATAAGATGCCAAACAGAAAAAAAAGTTTATAATGTGTGCACATTATAAAGACTCACACTGTACAGATACCAGGATAACCTTCGGATGAACAGTGACACCATAAATTATCTACGGGGGTAGTCTGTGGTGTACCCATGTCCAGCAATTGAAGACACACGAGTGGAAAACCTCAACGTGCCGCTGCGCGCACAGTTCCCTATACAAGAAACCTTTTTTTCGGCTTTTTTGCAAAAAAATGTACGGTGGTACGAAACCCTTCATTTGCAAGTCCGACTTGCACTTGGTCAGTTTTTATTATACGTTATAGTGAAAACTGTTATATATTATGGATCACGATCACAATAAATGAAGTGAAATACTTCTTAGAAATAAAACTTTTATTAAATTAATTACTCACGAATATTATGATAAGTTAATTTTAATTGTCTTTCGTTTGCATAAAACACCTAGACTTGATTAGCTGTCGTCCAGTCACTCGTTGGGGAAGATGGATACCCAACGCTGGGCTTACATCGTTTTATTTATTTTGCCCTTGGCCTTACTAGCGATACCCACAGGTGAGTTTGGATTTCATCACTTTTTGCTGAAAAGAAAATATATTCGTACAAAAACTTTTTTCATGTTTTCTTGGAATGATTCAACTTAACTTACGGTACTGGGTTCGAAATCCTGGAAGAAGAAGTGGTCTATCTACTAATCTGTATTTTTAGGGTTCCGTACCTAAAAAGGAAAAAAACGGAACCCTTATAGGATCACTTCGTGGTCCATCCGTTAGTCTGTCAAGACCCTTTTTCTCACGAACGCGTGGAGGTATTTTGAAGAAATTAATATCACATACGTAGGTCTATGGTCCCTTGGAGTTCTAAAAAATCAAGCTTTAATTCAACGCAATAATAAAATACAGCCATTTATGCGACATGTTTTGGTTCTCGCAAATAAATCAAAACCTACAGGGTACATCTCACTGACCTAGAATCATGAAATTTTATTTTACCTAGAATCAGAAAGCAAGGTCCTTACAGCACATGTAAAGGGAAAAGTCCGAAAATATATAATTTGTAGTTTTAACACACTATATTTTTTTGTTTTTGTTTTTATCAACTTACATTTGCAGCTGGAGAATTGATCGTGAAGTATATAGGTGTATAGAAGAATATGTTTTTCAACTACAATGTTAGGTTTGTTCTTGGGATAAATACATTCCCACTATGGAACCCTTCATTGTGCGTGGTCCGACATGGACTTGACCAGTTTTTTACTCTTGTGATTTCTTCTTTCAGGACACAACAAAACTCAGATACATTTTATTAGAAATTAGATTATCGGGGTCCATGCTCCTGCTCTCCGTACCCTTTTTAGACCATCTGAGTAACTTTAATTTTAAATTCTTGTAGCTGATTCAAAATTATAATAAGTTTATGTGTTTTAGATAAAAGATGCTCCCGAAGTTCGGCTGCTGCCCAATCAGGTATAATAACATTTTTTATCTCATTTCTTATTACTTCATTGGATACACAAACATTAACGTTCACTAGTCTTTTAAGTGACCTATGCATAATTCTTCAAAAAAAAAAACTAAGCGCCGATCACACGTACCACAACCACAACCACAACGACAACATGTGGACGGGCGCTAATTTGTATGAAAATGAATAGTTTAGTCTCACCGACCACATCAAGGCTACGTCGCAGCCACATCACAACCACCGACACTCAAAACTACAACACTATTCACACGTAACCACTGTATGCCCACATTTTGTTGGGCCTGAAAGTTTCGCACAATAATTCTAAAACCAATTTGTTATTTTTTCAAGTGCATCGGTACAGGTTCTTACCTCGACACCATAAGAATTTCGGACGAACTATTTAAAAATTTAATAAATACCTTTTTAAAAAATTCTTAGGCAAATTTGTCATATTCATAATTATATGGTGATTGTATATATCCATCCCGGGCGAGGTCAACATGCATAATCAGTTTGCAGATCGGATACACCCTCAGTCTAGATACATTGGCATTTTGTTACTCATCCATAATTGCATGAAGGGGTCCAAACTAGATCAATTAGTTTAACGGCGGAACCCAATAACCTATCTATCACCAGTTTTAGCATGCTGGAGATAAAAAAACGTCGGTCGGTTTTAACGTCCCAATATTCTGTCAGAGAGTAAGGAGTCTTACAGAATTGTGGGACGACATGCAATGACAGATATAATTATACTGTCTACCATCGATAGCAATCTGTCTTTTACTGAAAATAGGTTATTGGGTTCGGCCGTAAATGGTCACATCTAGAGAGTAAAATCAAATTTTCGTTAATCCTGGCTGACACGATTAACTGTGATGTTAATGGATGGGTAAATATTTGAGGAAGGCGTTTTTAAAATAACTAATCCTTTGCAATTTTTTCTAGAAGGGTTAGTTATCTAAACTAATATTATAAAGAGAAAAGATTTGATTTTTTGTATGTTTGAAATAGATAAACTCAAAATATACTGAACCGATAAAAAAAAATCTTTGAACTATAAAAACCACCTATGAAAGCTGCATTATCATCGAGTAACATGGGCTGTATTTTATCGACTTCCACGCGGACGGAGTCGCAGGCAGAAGCTAGTTTTTTATTTTATTTTAACAGTAGGATACATCCTACCGTTAACATATTTGTATCTTCTCACGAACACTATTCACTAATACAAGTACTTTTCAAATACAGCGGCTTATGGGGATGACAGCTCATCAGATGCTTTTGCTGGAGCCGAAAGTGGTAAGTCATTTTGTTTTATATCTTTAGTACCTGGGCCACCAAGCTCTGCTCTGGTGAAAATAGAGAATACTTATTTAATAGTATAGGAAATTGCATACTAATTCCATGTATAGTAACATAGGTACTTATTCCATGCTGCCATCTTGTTCTAAACTTTGAGCGACCGAGTTCTGCTCGGGTGAAAATACGGAAAAAACTAATTTCAGATATGAGACTAGATCGATTTTTCGCCCCGTAAACCCCTATATTGCAACTTTCATCGAAATTATTATAGCCGCTTTCGAGAGCTTGGCTACAAATATATATACATACAAATGTTGCTCATTTAATAGTATAGGATTAACAACTAAGCAAATACATACCTATTACAGGTAGTTATACTCTGCCAACTAATTTTCTTTTTCTGGTTCAATATAATAATCATTGCATTCAATTGCGTATCTGTTAGCCTAGATGGAATGCTCATGTCATATGTATACGACAGAACACAATTTGGCACAACTTAAATTGCCATAATCATAGACCCGGAATCATACAATTGGATTAACCATCAAAACTATTAGCCGACGCGACGTTCTCATAGACGTAATAAAATCGCGGCGGGATTTTATCACGCACTGGATTTTCAATTCTTGGTGTTATGCCGAGCGTTGATAAAACCCTGTTGGATTTTCAACTCTCGACGCTAAGAAGAGCGTTGAAAATCAAGTGCAATATTCTTTGTCATCATCGTCGCCATCGTCATGACTTTGGCTTTGGCTTTGACTTTGACATTTACTTTGACTTTGACTTCGACTTTGACCATTGTCATCACCATCGTCATCGCTATTGACGCAATCGTCATCATCATCATTTAATTTGTAAAACTTTTCTCTAATAATAAAAACTCTTTGCACCGGGCTGACGACGAAGTTAAAAATTTAAAAAAAAAAACAGAAAATTAAAAAGCACTAGAAAAAAAAGTGATACTTTCCGCCCAGTTTGGCTGCTTGGAAAACGCTCTTTTCGAGCACATGCATTGTAAAATATTTTATTTCACATAAACCTACATAGGCACTTATGAAACGTCAGAAGTTAGGTGCACGGTTCCAATTGGTCGTTTCCTATGGAAAAGAGCCGGCAAGAAACTCCACGGTTCTATATTTTTTTTTAAAACAGTAACTCTTTTAAAAATAATTGTACAAGTAAAATAAATAGCCATAAATTATGCTAATAGTTTAAAATTAAATATAACTAACAGCTAAAAGATGTTGTCGAAATATTTCTCCGCAACGCTGTCGACAGTTAGCGTGCTCGGAAGACTGGCGGTATTGCCATGTTGGATGGCAATGCTCACCTTTGCATTGCTTGCCCTAGGCCAGAGTAAAAGTCGGAATGAATATTGGTAGAAATTAAGGGTCCCATTTTATTCCAGCTTCTGGTGATGGAGAATCATCATCAGCTATAGCAAGCGCTGCAAGTAGTAAGTAAATTAGAATTTATTGCTAATACACACCTTTAAAAAACTTAGTAAAAAATCGTGAACAAGCTGAGTAGGTAGCTACTTACATAAAGCTATCACAAAAACTAATTGATACAAAGGGTTTTTTAAATGCTGAAAATAATTATTTTTGGAAAAACACTCTTGATGATAATACTAATAAGATGACAGACAGACAAATCAAATGAGTAAGTAATTAAGTAGCAAGAAGTTGTAAAATAATATAAGTTTTTTTAACGATTTAGGTTCTGGCGGAAAAAGTGGAAGTACTGCACAATCCTATGCTAGTTCATACATCAGTAAGAATGATTTAATTAAATTACAAATATTGGAGAAGGTTTAAACGTTAAGATACTTAAATATAAAAACCATGTATCATTGCAGGTGGAAATGGTGAAAGTTCAGCACAATCAGGAGCATTTTCAGAATCTGGAAGCGACAGTGGTGAGAATTTAAACATACAAGAATTATCAAATAACACTTAACTTTATGACGTTCTTAAAAGTATTTCTTTCGCTGCAATATACCTTAAAGTGACGAAGACAGCATGAGATTAACGGCGTCTTAAAGTGAATAGACTCTTTTACAAAAGCCACCAAATAACAATCAAATATCAAATTAAACCCCGATCCCTAATAATAGGCTATTTTAACGCAAACGGCATTCGGCCCCAACGCGATGAGATCGCCATTTTCCTCCGCGATCATCAAATAGACGTACTCTTAGTACAAGAAACTTTCTTAAAGCCTTGTCACCGTGACCCGTCAATTGCCAACTACCGGATAGTTCGCAACGATAGGTCACGATGCCACAAAGGTGGTACTCTGATTTATTATAAAAAGCAGCTTCACTGCATCCCAATCGACCCTCCTCCCCTCTCGCGATTAGAAGTTTCAACCTGCCGCCTAGGCATGTCTGGCCATGAGCCGATCACTCTCGTATCGGTCTATCTCCCCCCGGTAACGCTTCGGAGAATTTCAAAATCTAACACGTCCCCCCAATTGGACTCTATTCCCGACCTATTCGACTCTATCGCTGACACAACGTCCGCGATCGACTCACTCACTGATCACGTACAAACCGTCCTGAACGAATGTTCAAGGGAAGTTCCAGCGACGAATGACCGTCGCTGGAACTTGCCTGGTGCGTGCATTACTGACTGAAAAGAACGCGACCATTCGTGCTTATACCAACTTCCCTTGTCCCGCAAACAAAGCCCATATGCGCTATTTGCAGAGCACGTTTGTTTTACGTGTAGCTGAGCTGCGTGACGCGGGCTGGGACAAGATGCTCAGTGATTTAGAGCCTACCCACCTAGCATTTTGGGAACTCCAGAGGAAACTCAGGTCCCCCCAATCCTCCTCTATGCCCCCCCTGACACGTCAGGATAAGACCATCGCCTTCGAGGACGTTGAAAAGGCTGAATACTTAGCAGACAGCCTCGAGGCTCAATGTTCTCCCAGTTCCCTACCAGTAGACCAAGCTCATCTGTTAAAGGTCGACGATGAAGTCGAACGTAGAGCCTCTCTCCCTCCCGTTGATGACCCCGATTGTCCGCTGCCTCCCGTCCTTCCAGACGAAGTGCATGACATCATTAAAGGTCTTAAAGCCCGAAAAGCCCACGGATCAGATGGTCTCACCAATAGGGTGATTCAACTTTTCCCTGCCCACCTAATAATGCTTTCCAACTCGGTGTACCAGATCGTTTTGTGCTCATCTTGCGAGACTTTTTATCGAACCGCGTCTTTCGCTATCGCATCGAAAGAGCGCTATCCTCCCCCCACCTTATCCGAGCAGGTGTCCCTCAGGGTTCAGTGATCTCTCCTCTCATTTTTATGCTATTCACCAGCGATATCCCTAAGGATGGTAGAAGGGCGCAGTTGGCTCTGTTCGCAGACGATACGGCCATCTACTTTAGATCTAGATCCCCCGATATTATCGGCCGCACTCTCCAAGGCTCAGTCAATAGATTTGCTGCCTGGTTTAGAAAGTGGCGCATAGAAGTAAATCCCAATAAAAGCCAAGCGGTTCTCTTTTCGAAACCGTGCATTAAGCTTAAAGACCCCTCCCCCGACCAATCACCATGTTTGGCAAGCCGATCCCTTGGGAGAAGCGAGCTAAATATCTAGGTGTTGTTCTCGATCATCATCTCACTTACGCAGAGCACATAAAGATGGTTTGTTTGCGAGCCGCTTTCGCTCTCGCTACCAAGAGCTGCTTTCGCTCTCGCTACCTCCATTTCGTTCTGAATGCACGTAGCAAATTGCGCATCTATACAGCGTGCATTCGACCAATCATGATCTATGCGGGTGCCGTCTTTGCTCATGCAAAACCCCATCATTTCCATAGGATGCAAACCCTTCAAAATCGTTTCCTCCGTAGGGCCACCGGTTCCCCCTGGTACGTTAGGAACGAGAGTCTCCATTTCGACCTAAAGATTCCCACTATCTACCAATTCCTAAAACGCCTTGCAAAGCGTTATTTTGAGTCCGCGGCCAAACATCGCAACCCTCTGGTTGTCGAGGCCGCCAGTTATGTCTCAAGTAGAATTAGTCATACCCGACGTCCAAGACACATTCTCACCGACCCCATAACCCTGCTCCAGGAGAGCAATAGGGAAACAAGCACAGTGTACAAACACAGACGCCTCCCGTCATTCCGGCCCCGCCGCCGAGGTCCTTTGCGATCGCGACCGCCGCGTACGCGAGTAAATGATACTCCCCCCCGACCCTTGCTCGAAAACGAGGTGCCAGCAGTTGTTGCAGCTGTGCACGTAGCTTTATATTCCCCGATTAATAATCATGATCAAAACTTTGATCCAGCCCATCCCATCTTTGATGTCCTCCCTCCGGTAAACGCCCTAAGCCGAGGTTCGTACCCCACAGGGGGTGCCCTTAACGAGCGCTCACCTAGTTTTAATTAGCTTAGTTGAATAACCCCAGGCTGAAGGTTTTAAGTAAAAAAACAAATGTCGAAGTTTTGAATTTGACCGAAATGTTTAAAAGCTAGCTGTTATTAGAAAAAAATATATTAGAATTTTAAATCGCAAAGAACCTAACAGTGCCTACAGACAAATCAAATAGTATTTTCTACGCCAAGTATACCTACTACTTTTTATGTTCCGTTAAAATACTCGTATACCCTCATAAATATATTCCCATAGTTCACTGTCTATTTTTTTTTTTCTATTATTTTAGTTTTTCTATTCCACTACTTGCTTCTCATTCTGAGTGGGAAACCAATGATTTTGGACTCCGGTGATAAATATGGTTGCAAAGCTGAAACTTAAAGAATTGACGGAAGGGCACCACCGTGTGGAAGCCTGCGGCTGAATTGAACACGGGAAATCTAACTAGGCCCAGACACCGGAAGGATTGACAAATTTACAACTCTTTCCTGATTCGGTGGACGGTGGTGCTAGAATGAAAAAACAAGTAGTGGAATGAAAATTCAAAAAAAAAATGAAAATATTATGAGACAGTCCGATATAATGTTAGCTAAAGTTTAAAATAGCAAGGTGTAAAGTGGTTCAGATTTCAAGTAGTGATGTATAGTGAAATGATATAAAATGTGCGCATACGAGCACCATGTCTTTATTAATTTTACCTTCTATTTATCCAGGATTTGACAAAAATTCAAGATTCCCCTTCCATAAAGGTAAATATGAATTTTTTTTCTACACTTTATTAATATTTTCTGTTAGATGGGTAAACACTTTCAAATAAATAATCGTATCATAACAGGTACTGTACTAAAAAGAAACGTGTTGATTTATTCAATTAACTGAACTTAAAAAACATAAAGGCATAGGTTTCCTTATTAAGCTTCACAAGACAGTATAAAAATGGGTTTGACGGGCGGTATGGCTCAATTTGCGTCCAACGCTCGGTGTGGCAACACGCCGTGTTCGGGTTCGCGACAAGTCAATTGCCACCTTGAGGATGCCTCGTTGAGAGGTGAAACACGTGTCGATTTCTTTCAGGGTTTTTATGGCTCTTGAGGAATAGTTAAGCGGAACAGGTTACTAAATATATTATTGTCAACGTTTATTGTATTTTTTAGCTTCACAATTCGCATGAGAAGTCATACTCGTTAATTTTTTAACAGGATCGCCTTTCGGACATAGAAGAAGATATGGTCAGTCGTATGCTGGCTCTTCGGCGACAGGTGATTATTAATTGTCAAAAATTTCCAAGTAGTCGCCTACTCTTGATATAAGAAACACCGTTTTTTAACAAACACCGAAAATCTACACAATATGTTAATTTATTTTTCTCTGATGAAGTTATTTAAGTTCTGACAATGGTAACTACGAAAACATAAAGGTAAAACAAAAGAAAAATGTCTTTAGTAATATTAGATAGATAGACTACTCAGAAATTGTTGCAATTGAATGATATCATGGTAAACGAATAATATTTGTATTAATCTGTGGTTGATATAAAGACAACGGTTCAAATGACGGTACTAAGAACACCACGGTTTTTTTAAGTTTTGTAATACGGACAAATTTAGACCATGGTTCTGCAGATAAGCCTGGACTTGATAGGTCAGGTTTAAAGCAAGGTTTTTTAGGGGCATGAGGAACAGGGTGTAAAGTTCACTCATCCACCATAGAAAAGGGAGGATCCTCCGACCAGACGGGTGTTGTGTCTGGTGGGCAACTGCCCATCGGTTGGAAGTTGAAATCTTGTATGTATGTCGATCGCTCGGTAAACTCTAACTGCGCGATGCAGTATTTGTGTGACGTCATGTCTTTGATGCGTAGTTTGTATGTGGCGATGTAACCGCTACATCACTCCCCTCCGGAGACCGGAGGTCGATAGTGGGCTGAATCTTGCGATGCTTCACACAGTGCCAGCTGTGGTTCCAGTGAGTCGGAACCGGGTGCCGCATAGTTCGCGGTGAGTCGGAACTTTCTGTGGTGATTGCGGCGATTGTGGTGATTCCCCAGTGAATCGGGGTGATTGAAGTGATTGCTGTGATTCCCCAGTGAGTCGGGGTGATTGAGGTGATTGCGTTGATTCCCCAGTGAGTCGGGGTGATGAGGCTGATTGCGTTGATTCCCCAGTGAGTCGGGGTGATGAGGCTGAGGGTGATGACCAGGAATGCGCGTTCACTGCATGCTGGTGGTCAGGATACCCGTTGAAGCCGTGGGTGCTGGCTGGCTGTGTGACTCGCCTCACGAAAGCTTGCGGGAGTGATGATGATGATGACGTCACGCCGAAGTAATTGCACGAAGGCTGCGTTGACGTTCATACTCGGGGTCACCAATTTAGGGGCATGAGGAACAGGGTGTAAAGTTCACTCATCCACCATAGAAAAGGGAGGATCCTCCGACCAGACGGTTGTTGTGTCTGGTGGGCAACTGCCCATCGGTTGGAAGTTGAAATCTTGTATGTATGTCGATCGCTCGGTAAACTCTAACTGCGCGATGCAGGAGTTGTGTGACGTCATGTCTTTGATGCGTAGTTTGTATGTGGCGGTGTAACCGCTACAGTTTATTTAGTTTTTTGTAATAAGACGGTTATAGTTTCGTCATGTCCGTCTGTCTGTCTGTCTGTCTGTCCGCGGTCTAGCTCCAAGACTGTTAGTACTAGAAAGTTGTAATTTGGCATGGGTATACATATTAATTACCTATGCCGACAAAGTGGTAAAATAAAATTTTTCTTCTATCCCTTGTTGTGGGGTATCGTTGAAAAGGTCTTTCAAAAACATTGTGAGTGTAGTAAAACCATTTTTGAATTCAGAGATCCGTTTGCGAAATATTAAGCTTTAAAGTGCAAATTTTTGTTAGAGTCAAGTGTCCCCCCCCCCTGCCAGCTAAATGGTTGGTTTTAGGTATGTGAAACAATTCACGGCAGTAGCTTATATAACGAATTTAAAAGGAAAACTATCACAGCTGAGTAGGCTTTACAAGTTAACGAGTAATAATCGACCAACTTAAATTTGCGGTTGTAAAAACATGTTCTCCCATACATTCTGTATGAAAGATTTTTTTTTCAACTACAAAGTTAAGTTTGTTCTTGGGATTAATTCATCCCAACTACGGAACCCTACATTGTGCGTGGTCCGACATGCACTTGGCCGGTTTTTTATCATCCCCTTGCAAGACAATGACCTCGTCTCTTACAAAAAAAATAACATTTCTTCTTAATCAGAAAAAATGTGGCCCGTGACTATCAAGCGTGACAGCAAGCCACACTTCCAATATTCCTCTCCTCGGTCCACAGTACCGATAAATTAACCAAATTAACCAGCTTATTATAATGTTAATGAATTTTTAAATGATAAATCCCTCTGAAGATACTGACTGAATCTAATCTATTTATTTTGAATCATGACTATTGACGTTATTTCATTTAATATTATTGTTAATTGTTGATTTATTTATAATAATGTTCATTGTACCTATTTTAATTTTAAAATCCTAAAATGTCTTTCGACCAAATTTGTACATCAGCCATGGTCAAACATGATGAGCCAAAAAATACCTTGTCACACCTATAATAAGCATCATACCATGTATATTATCTACACATGTTTTTGCAAATAAATGAATCTAAATCTGAATCTGAATCCTCACTGGTCGATTTTGAGGTACCGTGTTTGATCGATGCGTTGAACGCTTGGAAAATGGCTTATCCCAACACGGATTTGCCCGACAACCCATCCTCCCAGAGACGATGGGACGTACCGCTCAGCACGCGTAGCATGACCACCGTAGAAACGAGTTTTGTCGACGGAAGAATAGACAAAAATGACGTTCCGTATAGACAGGACGGCAGGAAAGTAGAAAGACTCAACAGCACTTTTTACGAAATTCACTCTTTTCAGATTCAGAATTCTTTGTTTTGTCACAGGTTTTTTTTCTGTTTGATTCTCAATTTTTATTGATATCACGTCACGTCAACTACAGAAAAAAATCACAAGAGTGTCAAAATTTTGTATTTTGGAAGAAAAAAATTTGGTACAGTATTTTACATGGAATTTTTCACTTTTTGTATGGAAAATAAAAGAACTAAGAAAAATGATTACCTACGTGTTGAGTATTAGGGGTTTAAGGCTTTTATAAAGGGGGTCGAAATTTTCATTATTTTTGCGATTGGACACGCCATTTTCGAGATATAAGCAAAAGAAAAAAAAAAGAGACAGTACTGTTTTTGCACCTGAATTCGAGGTGTTGGTGTGAATTTTAGTTCATCTTTTCTTCCACACCTTTTTAATCCGATTAGAAATAGTCAGAATTAGTTTGACAAAATTTTTAGATAACCGTGTAAACTTTGTGGCCGTCGAGTAAAACGTTTTCTACTGTCCTTAGCATGGGGATTACAACATCAAATTGTCTTCACTACCTTAGTGATTTTGACAGTTTGGGATAGAAAAGTTTCTTCTGAAATAGTCTACATGTAAAAGGACCTAGACAAAGATCGTTAGAAACGATAGGCAAAATGACAGATTGCAGAAAGATTTCTACGGTGCGATGTCAAAAATGGAGAAACGAAACGTCACTTTGTATAGAAAGAGCTATGTCTATTCTTCGTAGAGATAGAAAGCGTCATGCTACGCGTGCTGCAGTATTATACGGAATACCCTAGTAAACACGTCGCCTAATACTGTTGACTACCTTAGTGATTTTGACAGTTCGGGATAGGAAGCTTTCTTCTGAAATAGTCTACTTGTAAAAGGACCTAGACAAAGATCATTAGCAACGAAAGACAAAATGACAGATTGTAGAATGATTTCTACGGTGCGATGTTTCTTCGTAGAAATAGAAGGCGTCATGCTACGCGTGTTGGTCGACACTTCACGTGGCTTGTTCTTTGGCCAAAGAATGAGCATTGCCATTCAACGTGGCATTGCTGCCAGTTAGTTGGTCTTTTAATTTAGTACCTAGTGTAAATAGTTAGTGATGTTAAAAACTGTTAAAGTATTTTAAATATAATTATCTTTGTTTTCCAGCAACTAAACAAGCCAAATCAAAGCTGGAGAAAAAGCCAAAGCCTGAGCAAAAGCCAAAGAAAAAGCCAGAGCAAAAGCCAAAGCCAAACCCAGAGCCAAAGCTAGAGCCAAAGCCAAAGCCAAAGCCTAAGCAAAAGCCAGAGCAAAAGCGAAAGCCAAAGCCAGAGCCAAAGAAAAAGCCAGAGCAAAAGCCAAAGCCAAACCCAAAGCCAAAGCTAAAGCCAAAGCCAAAGCCAAAGCCTGAGCAACAGCCAGAGCAAAAGCCAAAGCCAAAGCCAGAGCCAAAGCCAAAGAAAAAGCCAGAGCAAAAGCCAAAGCCAAACCCAGAGCCAAAGCTAGAGCCAAAGCCAAAGCCTGTGCAAAAGCCAGAGCCACAGCCTGAGCCACAGCCACAGCCAGAGCCAAAGCCACAGCAAAAGCCAAAGCCAAAGCCATCGCCAAAGCCAAAGAAAAAGCCAGAGCAAAAGCCAAAGCCAAACCCAGAGCCAAAGCCAGAGCAAAAGCCAAAGCTAAACCCAGAGCCAAAGCTAGAGCCAAAGCCAAAGCCTGAGAAAAAGCCAGAGGAAAAGCCAAAGCCAAAGCCAGAGCCAAAGCCAAAGCCAGAGCCAAAGCCAAAGAAACAGCCATGCCAAAAGCCAAAGCCAAACCCAGAGCCAAAGCTAGAGCCAAAACCAGAACCAAAGCCTGAGCCAAAGCCTGACCCACAGCCAAAGCCAGAACCAAAGCCAGAGCCACAGCCAAAGCCTGAGCCACGGCCAAAGCCAGAACCAAAGCCTGAGCCACAGCCAAAGCCAGAACCAAAGCCAGAGCCACAGCCAAAGCCTGAGCCACAGCCAGAACCAAAGCCTGAGCCACAGCCAGAACCAAAGCCTGAGCCACAGCCAAAGCCTGAGCCACAGCCAAAGCCAGAACCAAAGCCTGAGCCAGAACCAAAGCCTGAGCCACAGCCAGAACCAAAGCCTGAGCCACAGCCAAAGCCAGAACCAAAGCCTGAGCCACAGCCACAGCCAGAACCAAAGCCTGAGCCACAGCCAAAGCCAGAACCAAAGCCTGAGCCAGAACCAAAGCCTGAGCCACAGCCAAAGCCAGAACCAAAGCCAGAGCCACAGCCAAAGCCTGAGCCACAGCCAGAACCAAAGCCTGAGCCACAGCCAAAGCCAGAACCAAAGCCTGAGCCACAGCCACAGCCAGAACCAAAGCCTGAGCCACAGCCAAAGCCAGAACCAAAGCCTGAGCCACAGCCAAAACCAGAACCAAAGCCAGAGCCACAGCCAGAACCAAAGCCTGAGCCACAGCCAAAGCCAGAACCAAAGCCTGAGCCACAGCCAAAGCCAGAACCAAAGCCTGAGCCACAGCCACAGCCAGAACCAAAACCTGAGCCACAGCCAGAACCAAAGCCTGAGCCCCAGCCAAAGCCAGAACCAAAGCCTGAGCCAAAGCCAGAGCCACAGCCAAAGCCTGAGCCACAGCCAAAGCCAGAACCAAAGCCTGAGCCACAGCCAAAGCCAGAACCAAAGCCAGAGCCACAGCCAAAGCCTGAGCCACAGCCAGAACCAAAGCCTGAGCCACAGCCAAAGCCAGAACCAAAGCCTGAGCCACAGCCAAAACCAGAACCAAAGCCTGAGCCACAGCCACAGCCAGAACCAAAGCCTGAGCCACAGCCAAAGCCAGAACCAAAGCCTGAGCCAGAACCAAAGCCTGAGCCAGAACCAAAGCCTGAGCCACAGCCAAAGCCAGAACCAAAGCCAGAGCCACAGCCAAAGCCTGAGCCACAGCCAGAACCAAAGCCTGAGCCACAGCCACAGCCAGAACCAAAGCCTGAGCCACAGCCAAAACCAGAACCAAAGCCTGAGCCACAGCCACAGCCAGAACCAAAGCCTGAGCCACAGCCAAAGCCAGAACCAAAGCCTGAGCCACAGCCAAAACCAGAACCAAAGCCTGAGCCACAGCCACAGCCAGAACCAAAGCCTGAGCCACAGCCAAAGCCAGAACCAAAGCCTGAGCCAGAACCAAAGCCTGAGCCAGAACCAAAGCCTGAGCCACAGCCAAAGCCAGAACCAAAGCCAGAGCCACAGCCAAAGCCTGAGCCACAGCCAGAACCAAAGCCTGAGCCACAGCCAAAACCAGAACCAAAGCCTGAGCCACAGCCACAGCCAGAACCAAAGCCTGAGCCACAGCCAAAGCCAGAACCAAAGCCTGAGCCAGAACCAAAGCCTGAGCCAGAACCAAAGCCTGAGCCACAGCCAAAGCCAGAACCAAAGCCAGAGCCACAGCCAAAGCCTGAGCCACAGCCAGAACCAAAGCCTGAGCCACAGCCAAAGCCAGAACCAAAGCCTGAGCCACAGCCACAGCCAGAACCAAAGCCTGAGCCACAGCCAAAGCCAGAACCAAAGCCTGAGCCACAGCCAAAGCCAGAACCAAAGCCAGAGCCACAGCCAAAGCCTGAGCCACAGCCAGAACCAAAGCCTGAGCCACAGCCAGAACCAAAGCCTGAGCCACAGCCAAAGCCAGAACCAAAGCCAGAGCCACAGCCAAAGCCTGAGCCACAGCCAGAACCAAAGCCTGAGCCACAGCCAGAACCAAAGCCTGAGCCACAGCCAAAGCCTGAGCCACAGCCAAAGCCAGAACCAAAGCCTGAGCCAGAACCAAAGCCTGAGCCACAGCCAGAACCAAAGCCTGAGCCACAGCCAAAGCCAGAACCAAAGCCTGAGCCACAGCCACAGCCAGAACCAAAGCCTGAGCCACAGCCAAAGCCAGAACCAAAGCCTGAGCCAGAACCAAAGCCTGAGCCACAGCCAAAGCCAGAACCAAAGCCAGAGCCACAGCCAAAGCCTGAGCCACAGCCAGAACCAAAGCCTGAGCCACAGCCAAAGCCAGAACCAAAGCCTGAGCCACAGCCACAGCCAGAACCAAAGCCTGAGCCACAGCCAAAGCCAGAACCAAAGCCTGAGCCACAGCCTAAGCCAGAACCAAAGCCAGAGCCACAGCCAAAGCCTGAGCCACAGCCAGAACCAAAGCCTGAGCCACAGCCAAAGCCAGAACCAAAGCCAGAGCCACAGCCAAAGCCTGAGCCACAGCCAGAACCAAAGCCTGAGCCACAGCCAAAGCCAGAACCAAAGCCTGAGCCACAGCCAAAGCCAGAACCAAAGCCTGAGCCAGAACCAAAGCCTGAGCCACAGCCAAAGCCAGAACCAAAGCCAGAGCCACAGCCAAAGCCTGAGCCACAGCCAGAACCAAAGCCTGAGCCACAGCCAAAGCCAGAACCAAAGCCTGAGCCACAGCCAAAGCCAGAACCAAAGCCTGAGCCACAGCCAAAGCCTGAGCCACAGCCAAAGCCTGAGCCACAGCCAAAGCCTGAGCCACAGCCAAAGCCGGAACCAAAGCCTGAGCCAGAACCAAAGCCTGAGCCACAGCCAAAGCCAGAACCAAAGCCAGAGCCACAGCCAAAGCCTGAGCCACAGCCAGAACCAAAGCCTGAGCCACAGCCAAAGCCAGAACCAAAGCCTGAGCCACAGCCAAAGCCTGAGCCACAGCCAAAGCCAGAACCAAAGCCTGAGCCAGAACCAAAGCCTAAGCCACAGCCAAAGCCAGAACCAAAGCCAGAGCCACAGCCAAAGCCTGAGCCACAGCCAGAACCAAAGCCTGAGCCACAGCCAAAGCCAGAACCAAAGCCTGAGCCACAGCCAGAGCCAGAACCAAAGCCAGAACCAAAGCCTGAGCCACAGCCAGAACCAAAGCCTGAGCCACAGCCAAAGCCTGAGCCACAGCCAAAGCCAGAACCAAAGCCTGAGCCAGAACCAAAGCCTGAGCCACAGCCAGAACCAAAGCCTGAGCCACAGCCAAAGCCAGAACCAAAGCCTGAGCCAGAACCAAAGCCTGAGCCACAGCCAAAGCCAGAACCAAAGCCAGAGCCACAGCCAAAGCCTGAGCCACAGCCAGAACCAAAGCCTGAGCCACAGCCAAAGCCAGAACCAAAGCCTGAGCCACAGCCACAGCCAGAACCAAAGCCTGAGCCACAGCCAAAGCCAGAACCAAAGCCTGAGCCACAGCCAAAACCAGAACCAAAGCCAGAGCCACAGCCAGAACCAAAGCCTGAGCCACAGCCAAAGCCAGAACCAAAGCCTGAGCCACAGCCAAAGCCAGAACCAAAGCCTGAGCCACAGCCACAGCCAGAACCAAAACCTGAGCCACAGCCAGAACCAAAGCCTGAGCCCCAGCCAAAGCCAGAACCAAAGCCTGAGCCAAAGCCAGAGCCACAGCCAAAGCCTGAGCCACAGCCAAAGCCAGAACCAAAGCCTGAGCCACAGCCAAAGCCAGAACCAAAGCCAGAGCCACAGCCAAAGCCTGAGCCACAGCCAGAACCAAAGCCTGAGCCACAGCCAAAGCCAGAACCAAAGCCTGAGCCACAGCCAAAACCAGAACCAAAGCCTGAGCCACAGCCACAGCCAGAACCAAAGCCTGAGCCACAGCCAAAGCCAGAACCAAAGCCTGAGCCAGAACCAAAGCCTGAGCCAGAACCAAAGCCTGAGCCACAGCCAAAGCCAGAACCAAAGCCAGAGCCACAGCCAAAGCCTGAGCCACAGCCAGAACCAAAGCCTGAGCCACAGCCAAAGCCAGAACCAAAGCCTGAGCCACAGCCAAAACCAGAACCAAAGCCTGAGCCACAGCCACAGCCAGAACCAAAGCCTGAGCCACAGCCAAAGCCAGAACCAAAGCCTGAGCCACAGCCAAAACCAGAACCAAAGCCTGAGCCACAGCCACAGCCAGAACCAAAGCCTGAGCCACAGCCAAAGCCAGAACCAAAGCCTGAGCCAGAACCAAAGCCTGAGCCAGAACCAAAGCCTGAGCCACAGCCAAAGCCAGAACCAAAGCCAGAGCCACAGCCAAAGCCTGAGCCACAGCCAGAACCAAAGCCTGAGCCACAGCCAAAACCAGAACCAAAGCCTGAGCCACAGCCACAGCCAGAACCAAAGCCTGAGCCACAGCCAAAGCCAGAACCAAAGCCTGAGCCAGAACCAAAGCCTGAGCCAGAACCAAAGCCTGAGCCACAGCCAAAGCCAGAACCAAAGCCAGAGCCACAGCCAAAGCCTGAGCCACAGCCAGAACCAAAGCCTGAGCCACAGCCAAAGCCAGAACCAAAGCCTGAGCCACAGCCACAGCCAGAACCAAAGCCTGAGCCACAGCCAAAGCCAGAACCAAAGCCTGAGCCACAGCCAAAGCCAGAACCAAAGCCAGAGCCACAGCCAAAGCCTGAGCCACAGCCAGAACCAAAGCCTGAGCCACAGCCAGAACCAAAGCCTGAGCCACAGCCAAAGCCAGAACCAAAGCCAGAGCCACAGCCAAAGCCTGAGCCACAGCCAGAACCAAAGCCTGAGCCACAGCCAGAACCAAAGCCTGAGCCACAGCCACAGCCAGAACCAAAGCCTGAGCCACAGCCAAAGCCAGAACCAAAGCCTGAGCCACAGCCAAAGCCAGAACCAAAGCCAGAGCCACAGCCAAAGCCTGAGCCACAGCCAGAACCAAAGCCTGAGCCACAGCCAAAGCCAGAACCAAAGCCAGAGCCACAGCCAAAGCCTGAGCCACAGCCAGAACCAAAGCCTGAGCCACAGCCAAAGCCAGAACCAAAGCCTGAGCCACAGCCAAAGCCAGAACCAAAGCCTGAGCCAGAACCAAAGCCTGAGCCACAGCCAAAGCCAGAACCAAAGCCAGAGCCACAGCCAAAGCCTGAGCCACAGCCAGAACCAAAGCCTGAGCCACAGCCAAAGCCAGAACCAAAGCCTGAGCCACAGCCAAAGCCAGAACCAAAGCCTGAGCCACAGCCAAAGCCTGAGCCACAGCCAAAGCCTGAGCCACAGCCAAAGCCTGAGCCACAGCCAAAGCCGGAACCAAAGCCTGAGCCAGAACCAAAGCCTGAGCCACAGCCAAAGCCAGAACCAAAGCCAGAGCCACAGCCAAAGCCTGAGCCACAGCCAGAACCAAAGCCTGAGCCACAGCCAAAGCCAGAACCAAAGCCTGAGCCACAGCCAAAGCCTGAGCCACAGCCAAAGCCAGAACCAAAGCCTGAGCCAGAACCAAAGCCTAAGCCACAGCCAAAGCCAGAACCAAAGCCAGAGCCACAGCCAAAGCCTGAGCCACAGCCAGAACCAAAGCCTGAGCCACAGCCAAAGCCAGAACCAAAGCCTGAGCCACAGCCACAGCCAGAACCAAAGCCTGAGCCACAGCCAAAGCCAGAACCAAAGCCTGAGCCAGAACCAAAGCCTGAGCCACAGCCAAAGCCAGAACCAAAGCCAGAGCCACAGCCAAAGCCTGAGCCACAGCCAGAACCAAAGCCTGAGCCACAGCCAGAACCAAAGCCTGAGCCACAGCCACAACCAAAGCCAGAACCAAAGCCTGAGCCACAGCCAAAGCCAGAACCAAAGCCAGAGCCACAGCCAAAGCCTGAGCCACAGCCAGAACCAAAGCCTGAGCCACAGCCAAAGCCTGAGCCACAGCCAAAGCCAGAACCAAAGCCTGAGCCAGAACCAAAGCCTGAGCCACAGCCAAAGCCAGAACCAAAGCCAGAGCCACAGCCAAAGCCTGAGCCACAGCCAGAACCAAAGCCTGAGCCAGAACCAAAGCCTGAGCCACAGCCAAAGCCAGAACCAAAGCCTGAGCCACAGCCAAAGCCTGAGCCACAGCCAAAGCCAGAACCAAAGCCTGAGCCAGAACCAAAGCCTGAGCCACAGCCAAAGCCAGAACCAAAGCCAGAGCCACAGCCAAAGCCTGAGCCACAGCCAGAACCAAAGCCTGAGCCACAGCCAAAGCCAGAACCAAAGCCTGAGCCAGAACCAAAGCCTGAGCCACAGCCAAAGCCAGAACCAAAGCCTGAGCCACAGCCAAAGCCTGAGCCACAGCCAAAGCCAGAACCAAAGCCTGAGCCAGAACCAAAGCCTGAGCCACAGCCAGAACCAAAGCCTGAGCCACAGCCAAAGCCAGAACCAAAGCCTGAGCCACAGCCACAGCCAGAACCAAAGCCTGAGCCACAGCCAAAGCCAGAACCAAAGCCTGAGCCAGAACCAAAGCCTGAGCCACAGCCAAAGCCAGAACCAAAGCCTGAGCCACAGCCACAGCCAAAACCAAAGCCTGAGCCACAGCCAAAGCCAGAACCAAAGCCTGAGCCACAGCCAAAGCCAGAACCAAAGCCAGAGCCACAGCCAAAGCCTGAGCCACAGCCAGAACCAAAGCCTGAGCCACAGCCAAAGCCAGAACCAAAGCCAGAGCCACAGCCAAAGCCTGAGCCACAGCCAGAACCAAAGCCTGAGCCACAGCCAAAGCCAGAACCAAAGCCTGAGCCACAGCCAAAGCCAGAACCAAAGCCTGAGCCAGAACCAAAGCCTGAGCCACAGCCAAAGCCAGAACCAAAACCTGAGCCACAGCCAGAACCAAAGCCTGAGCCACAGCCAGAACCAAAACCTGAGCCAGAACCAAAGCCTGAGCCACAGCCAAAGCCAGAACCAAAGCCAGAGCCACAGCCAAAGCCTGAGCCACAGCCAGAACCAAAGCCTGAGCCACAGCCAAAGCCTGAGCCACAGCCAAAGCCAGAACCAAAGCCAGATCCACAGCCAAAGCCTGAGCCACAGCCAGAACCAAAGCCTGAGCCACAGCCAAAGCCAGAACCAAAGCCTGAGCCACAGCCAAAGCCTGAGCCACAGCCAAAGCCAGAACCAAAGCCTGAGCCAGAACCAAAGCCAGAGCCACAGCCAAAGCCTGAGCCACAGCCAAAGCCAGAACCAAAGCCTGAGCCACAGCCAAAGCCTGAGCCACAGCCAAAGCCTGAGCCACAGCCAGAACCAAAGCCTGAGCCACAGCCAAAGCCAGAACCAAAGCCTGAGCCACAGCCAAAGCCTGAGCCACAGCCAAAGCCTGAGCCACAGCCAAAGCCAGAACCAAAGCCTGAGCCAGAACCAAAGCCAGAGCCACAGCCAAAGCCTGAGCCACAGCCAAAGCCAGAACCAAAGCCTGAGCCACAGCCAAAGCCTGAGCCACAGCCAAAGCCTGAGCCACAGCCAGAACCAAAGCCTGAGCCACAGCCAAAGCCAGAACCAAAGCCTGAGCCACAGCCAAAGCCTGAGCCACAGCCAAAGCCAGAACCAAAGCCTGAGCCAGAACCAAAGCCAGAGCCACAGCCAAAGCCTGAGCCACAGCCAAAGCCAGAACCAAAGCCTGAGCCACAGCCAAAGCCTGAGCCACAGCCAAAGCCAGATCCAAAGCCTGAGCCAGAACCAAAGCCTGAGCCACAGCCAAAGCCAGAACCAAAGCCAGAGCCACAGCCAAAGCCTGAGCCACAGCCAGAACCAAAGCCTGAGCCACAGCCAAAGCCAGAACCAAAGCCAGAGCCACAGCCAAAGCCTGAGCCACAGCCAAAGCCAGAACCAAAGCCTGAGCCACAGCCAAAGCCTGAGCCACAGCCAAAGCCAGAGCCAAAGCCTGAGCCACAGCCAGAACCAAAACCTGAGCCACAGCCAAAGCCAGAACCAAAGCCAGAGCCAAAGCCTGAGCCACAGCCAAAGCCAGAACCAAAGCCTGAGCCAGAACCAAAGCCTGAGCCACAGCCAGAACCAAAGCCTGAGCCACAGCCAAAGCCAGAACCAAAGCCTGAGCCACAGCCACAGCCAGAACCAAAGCCTGAGCCACAGCCAAAACCAGAACCAAAGCCTGAGCCACAGCCACAGCCAGAACCAAAGCCTGAGCCACAGCCAAAGCCAGAACCAAAGCCTGAGCCACAGCCAAAGCCAGAACCAAAGCCAGAGCCACAGCCAAAGCCTGAGCCACAGCCAGAACCAAAGCCTGAGCCACAGCCAAAGCCAGAACCAAAGCCAAAGCCACAGCCAAAGCCTGAGCCACAGCCAGAACCAAAGCCTGAGCCACAGCCAAAGCCAGAACCAAAGCCTGAGCCACAGCCAAAGCCAGAACCAAAGCCAGAGCCACAGCCAAAGCCAGAACCAAAGCCTGAGCCACAGCCAAAGCCAGAACCAAAGCCAGAGCCACAGCCAAAGCCAGCACCAAAGCCTGAGCCACAGCCAAAGCCAGAACCAAAGCCAGAGCCACAGCCAAAGCCTGAGCCACAGCCAGATCCAAAGCCTGAGCCACAGCCAAAGCCAGAACCAAAGCCTGAGCCACAGCCACAGCCAGAACCAAAGCCTGAGCCACAGCCAAAGCCAGAACCAAAGCCAGAGCCACAGCCAAAGCCTGAGCCACAGCCAAAGCCAGAACCAAAGCCTGAGCCACAGCCAAAGCCAGAACCAAAGCCTGAGCCAGAACCAAAGCCTGAGCCACAGCCAAAGCCAGAACCAAAGCCAGAGCCACAGCCAAAGCCTGAGCCACAGCCAGAACCAAAGCCTGAGCCACAGCCAAAGCCACAGCCAAAGCCTGAGCCACAGCCAAAGCCTGAGCCACAGCCAAAGCCAGAACCAAAGCCTGAGCCAGAACCAAAGCCAGAGCCACAGCCAAAGCCTGAGCCACAGCCAAAGCCAGAACCAAAGCCTGAGCCACAGCCAAAGCCTGAGCCACAGCCAAAGCCTGAGCCACAGCCAGAACCAAAGCCTGAGCCACAGCCAAAGCCAGAACCAAAGCCTGAGCCACAGCCAAAGCCTGAGCCACAGCCAAAGCCAGAACCAAAGCCTGAGCCAGAACCAAAGCCAGAGCCACAGCCAAAGCCTGAGCCACAGCCAAAGCCAGAACCAAAGCCTGAGCCACAGCCAAAGCCTGAGCCACAGCCAAAGCCAGATCCAAAGCCTGAGCCAGAACCAAAGCCTGAGCCACAGCCAAAGCCAGAACCAAAGCCAGAGCCACAGCCAAAGCCTGAGCCACAGCCAGAACCAAAGCCTGAGCCACAGCCAAAGCCAGAACCAAAGCCAGAGCCACAGCCAAAGCCTGAGCCACAGCCAAAGCCAGAACCAAAGCCTGAGCCACAGCCAAAGCCTGAGCCACAGCCAAAGCCAGAGCCAAAGCCTGAGCCACAGCCAGAACCAAAACCTGAGCCACAGCCAAAGCCAGAACCAAAGCCAGAGCCAAAGCCTGAGCCACAGCCAAAGCCAGAACCAAAGCCTGAGCCAGAACCAAAGCCTGAGCCACAGCCAGAACCAAAGCCTGAGCCACAGCCAAAGCCAGAACCAAAGCCTGAGCCACAGCCACAGCCAGAACCAAAGCCTGAGCCACAGCCAAAACCAGAACCAAAGCCTGAGCCACAGCCACAGCCAGAACCAAAGCCTGAGCCACAGCCAAAGCCAGAACCAAAGCCTGAGCCACAGCCAAAGCCAGAACCAAAGCCAGAGCCACAGCCAAAGCCTGAGCCACAGCCAGAACCAAAGCCTGAGCCACAGCCAAAGCCAGAACCAAAGCCAAAGCCACAGCCAAAGCCTGAGCCACAGCCAGAACCAAAGCCTGAGCCACAGCCAAAGCCAGAACCAAAGCCTGAGCCACAGCCAAAGCCAGAACCAAAGCCAGAGCCACAGCCAAAGCCAGAACCAAAGCCTGAGCCACAGCCAAAGCCAGAACCAAAGCCAGAGCCACAGCCAAAGCCAGCACCAAAGCCTGAGCCACAGCCAAAGCCAGAACCAAAGCCAGAGCCACAGCCAAAGCCTGAGCCACAGCCAGATCCAAAGCCTGAGCCACAGCCAAAGCCAGAACCAAAGCCTGAGCCACAGCCACAGCCAGAACCAAAGCCTGAGCCACAGCCAAAGCCAGAACCAAAGCCAGAGCCACAGCCAAAGCCTGAGCCACAGCCAAAGCCAGAACCAAAGCCTGAGCCACAGCCAAAGCCAGAACCAAAGCCTGAGCCAGAACCAAAGCCTGAGCCACAGCCAAAGCCAGAACCAAAGCCAGAGCCACAGCCAAAGCCTGAGCCACAGCCAGAACCAAAGCCTGAGCCACAGCCAAAGCCAGAACCAAAGCCTGAGCCACAGCCAAAGCCAGAACCAAAGCCTGAGCCACAGCCAAAGCCTGAGCCACAGCCAAAGCCAGAACCAAAGCCTGAGCCAGAACCAAAGCCTGAGCCACAGCCAAAGCCAGAACCAAAGCCAGAGCCACAGCCAAAGCCTGAGCCACAGCCAGAACCAAAGCCTGACCCACAGCCAAAGCCAGAACCAAAGCCTGAGCCACAGCCAAAGCCAGAACCAAAGCCAGAGCCACAGCCAAAGCCAGAACCAAAGCCTGAGCCACAGCCAAAGCCAGAACCAAAGCCAGAGCCACAGCCAAAGCCAGAACCAAAGCCTGAGCCACAGCCAAAGCCAGAACCAAAGCCTGAGCCACAGCCAAAGCCAGAACCAAAGCCAGAGCCACAGCCAAAGCCTGAGCCACAGCCAGAACCAAAGCCTGAGCCACAGCCAAAGCCAGAACCAAAGCCTGAGCCACAGCCAAAGCCAGAACCAAAGCCAGAGCCACAGCCAAAGCCTGAGCCACAGCCAGAACCAAAGCCTGAGCCACAGCCAAAGCCAGAACCAAAGCCTGAGCCACAGCCAAAGCCAGAACCAAAGCCTGAGCCACAGCCAAAGCCTGAGCCACAGCCAAAGCCAGAACCAAAGCCACAGCCAGAACCAAAGCCTGAACCACAGCCAAAGCCAGAACCAAAGCCAGAGCCACAGCCAAAGCCTGAGCCACAGCCAAAGCCTGAGCCACAGCCAAAGCCAGAACCAAAGCCTGAGCCACAGCCAAAGCCAGAACCAAAGCCTGAGCCAGAACCAAAGCCTGAGCCACAGCCAAAGCCAGAACCAAAGCCTGAGCCACAGCCAATGCCAGAACCAAAGCCTGAGCCACAGCCAAAGCCTGAGCCACAGCCAAAGCCAGAACCAAAGCCACAGCCAGAACCAAAGCCTGAGCCACAGCCAAAGCCAGAACCAAAGCCCGAGCCACAGCCAAAGCCAGAACCAAAGCCAAAGCCACAGCCAAAACCTGAACCAAAGCCTGAACCTAATCCAGAACCGAAACCTGGGCCAAAGCCTGAACCTGGGTCAGAACCACAACCTGTACCAAACCCTGAACCCAAGCCAGAACTGAAACCAGAACCTAATCCCAGTTGCGAGCCTGAACCTCAGCCAAAACCGATACCTGTACCAAAGCCTGAATCTAAACCGGAACCGAAACCTGAGCCAAAGCCTGAACCTAATCCAGAACCAAAACCAGCTCCAAAGCCTGAACCACAACCTGCACCAAAGCCTGAACCCAAACCGGAACCGAAACCAGAACCTAATCCCAGTTGCGAGCCCAAACCTCAGCCAAAGCCTGAGCCACAGCCAAAGCCAGAACCAAAACCTGAGCCAAAGCCTGAATCTAAGCCAGAACCAAAACCAGCACCAAAGCCTGAACCACAACCTGCACCAAAGCCTGAACCCAAGCCGGAACCGAAACCAGAACCTAATCCCAGTTGCGAGCCCGAACCTCAACCAAAACCGAAACCTGAACCAAAGCCTGAACCTAAGCCAGAACAGGAACCTGAGCCAAAGCCTGAACCTCAGCCAAAACCGAAATCTGAACCGGATACCAATTGTGAGCCTGAACCCAAGAAGAAGCCAACATCCAACGGACAAAAAAAATAGATTTCCCGTAAGTTTATTTGTGATCAACCTTCACCTCCAAGTTTTCGAACATCAGAAGGTCTATTCTTGTAATTAAAAACGTACAAAAACTTTTCGCAATCTCATCTCAGCGACGCATGATTTTGACATTGACCGTCGCGTCGATCATGGATAAATATTAAATAATGCTCTGTGGGTAAATGTGAATAGGAAGATTTTTGACAGATTGAGATTAGGATAAAACGCGAACGTTATTAAAAATACGGGAGCTGTCCCTCTAAAAGCTTGAAAACGGAACTTATTGTAATACCCTGAATTTCATTTATGTTTTTAATTTGTTTACTTATATAAATAGGTAAATTAAACATATTATATTTAGATTTTTTTTTTCATGTGCATGCTCATCAGTTGACGGACAGCCTTATCCTTTCGTTCAGAACGGGTAAAAAACTAATTGATGCAGTGAGGAAAATATTTGGGAATACATTTTTTACTCGAAACGAAATTTTTTTTCATAGAAAAAAATTACAAAAAGTCACGATAATCTGATTGAATAAAACTATACTTAAATAAATCTGACTTGTTTTCATTAACACGTACAAACCCACAATAATATCAATAGCGTAAATATAATGGATCGAGTTTTTGTAACGCGTTAGTGCACTCCATCAATGCCTGATTTCACTTTTCTAAAATAATGCGCGGAAGTTCATACTGAGTAAATTAGTTATAAAATCCAGAATCAATGACGAACAACGTAAATTTTTCACGCGCCGATATGTTTATTTGTTTCTTCTTTACTATAAACAGCTCTATTTTCAAGCCAAATCGAAATTTAAATAAAATCTTTGATGAGTTTGACCTTCTTGGTTGCCATGTGTTTAAGTAAAAAGTTCGTTCCATTTTTAAATTACAGACAGATATGAGTTTTCATAGTAATTTATTTGGCCGCTAAACACGACAGATATGGATTTTCATAGTAACATTGTCGGCCGCCTACTCCCTTGTTTTTACCAGTATAGCAATTTCGATTTTTCCCGAAGAAGATTGTCAAAATAATATTCGAATTTCCAAAGCAGGTTTGAGAAAAATAATATAACGTTGAAAATTACTAGCAACAAAGAAAAACAAAAGTAGACGAAATAGTTTTGAAAGAACTGAAATATTACATGATGATAACACCCACAAATCTAATATTGCTTTACTCACGATAAACGAATTTTCTGTCCATGATTTGAATATCAAAAAGGATGTCCTTAAAAAATTCGTCTTGTGTTTGAAGGATGTGTGCGGGCGTGATAGATTCTACGTAATGGCATTGGATACAAAACAGAAGGTAGGCCGCATCCGAAACCAAATCTAATTTAAAAATAAATAACCCTCGGAAGAGAACATCGTGTCCTGAGGGTTCTGGAGGACACAAGGGACACAGTTACACTACATTTTACTTGGGGCTATTTTTCAACTGAGCTTTATAGCCTTCTTCTATGCAATCATCAAGATCGTGAAAAACGATACGATTATACGATTTGTAAACACTTAGCGCTGATACGTACTAGCGGTTAGCCGCCTAGGCGGTTCGTTTGAGCAGCCAGCCGCCTGACGCGGTTGGAATAGCGGCTGACCGCCATGGCGGCCAACCGCGATGTTAAACCGCGTCAAGCGGTTGGACCGCTCGAAGGTGGAGTCGGTCCATAAACAAAATGTCCACCAATGGATTTCAATACATTGGTCATCTTTTAATTGGCCATGAGATACCAATTGTTGCGAAAAAGTTTGTGCTCGCAAAGTTTACTGTTCGCAGAACTACTTACTATGTAGTATTACGATAAAATCTTACCTTTTTTAGGGTTCCGTACCTCAAAAGGAAAAAACGGAACCCTTATAGGATCACTCGTGTGTCTGTCTGTCTGTCTGTCTGTCTGTCCGTCTGTCACAGCCAATTTACTTCGAATCTAATGGACCGATTAAGTTGAAATTAGGTACACATGTGTATTTCTGTGACCCAAACACGAATGTGTAACGTAAATAATTTAATTTTGAATATAGGTGTCACTTTTGGGGCGCAAACAAGAAAATTAAAAATAAAAGTTTTGCTAACAGTACCGTGTGACATATCAAATGAAAGGGCTTGTTGCGAGGATCTTAAATATATTTTTTATATAATTTTAAAATAAATACTTTTAAAGATATTTGATAAATTCAATGAAAATTGACCATTCCCCCCCCCCTTATCTCCGAAACTACTGGACCAAAAATTTTGAAAAAAATAGATAATATGGCTCTTTACTCATAGATTACAGGAAAACCTATAAGAAGTCTATGGTTTTAAAATAACATGGTAAATCTCTCAATATTGTGCGTAAAAACTTACATTTCGTCGCTCGGCATCCAAAAGGCCCATCTCTCTAGCTACTATAATATCAAAATATCAATAGTGTTTGACCGTCTGCTTAATACACAAATAAATAAAACTGTAAATGTTCATGACAACCAATTCGGGTTTCGGCGTGGTTTGTCAACAGAAAGTGCAGTGTTGTGCCTTAAGCATACTATCACATACTTACTATACACAGCGTGGGACGCCGATTTATGCTAGGTTCATCGATTTATTCAAGGTTTCTGATCAGGTTGCTTATGACGTATTGTGGAGAAAGATGGAGAAGGATAGGTTGCCAACGGAGCTTATAAACATCTTTAAATAGTGGTATGGTAACCAGATCAATAGTGTACGATGGGCTGGAATTTTTTCCAAGCCATACAGGTTGGAATGCGGGGTGAGGCAGGATTGGCGAGCTCAGCAGCACCAGAGTGGGTTGCTATATAGATGGTATTTGTGTAAATAATATTAGCTATGCAGATGATATGGTGCTTCTGAGCGCGTCAATCTGTGGTCTCAGAAAGTAATTGGTCGCCATATGTGAGCAGTATGCCAAAACACATGGTTTGATGTATAACTCCAATAGGTCGGTGCTGCCCCGTTTTTGTAGCGCATCGGGAATTTTCGCGGACGCACATATTAATTGCTTTTACGCAACGATGCGAATGAGGTGTGCATCCCTGGTACGCAGGCCAGCTCCAACAATATCGTTAGCAGTCTGGATTGCATGTACATCAATCACTGCAGTGCCGTCTCCCATGGGGTGAAATAAATTTAAACTAGATTACGTGGGGCACTCAGAAAGTTTTGTGATACTAGAAAAAATATACTGCAGGTTATATTTTTTTTTATTATATCTTTTGAAAGAACTCTCCATTGGCATACACAGTTTTATACGTCTAAACAAATTTTCATAACACATTTTCCAGTCCGCATCAGACACCTCTCCAATCTCCTTCTCAAATGCACCCAGTGCATCTTCAGGTGATGAAAACTGTTTTCCTTTGAGTTGATTTTTTATTTTGGGGAACAAGAAAAAGTCGCACGGAGCCAAATCGGGACTGTAAGGAGGATGACCTATAAATTTGACCGGTGTGCTGTCCAGAAAGTCCCTTGTTTTGAGTGCCGAGTGAACCAGCGCGTTGTCGTGGTGAAGCAGTAGCCCACAGAGGCCAGTGTTCGGTCGCTTGTTGCTTGTAGTAGTAAAAATAACTGGCAAACATTTGGTAACATACCATTCAGTATTGATGCTCCTTTGATCTCGTCAGGGTACTGACACCAGATAACCCGGCAAAGAAAAAAAACTTGCGTCAAAATTTTGCCTGCACTTCTGGCTCGCTTCACTTTGGTAGGCGTTGGTTCATTTTGAAACAGCCACACGGTCAACTGATGCTTCATTTCTGGATCATGTTGATAAATCCAAGATTCATCACCCGTAATGATATCTTAAACGCGCCGAGACGAGCCTGCTACCAATTTTGCTATCATGTCTCGGCACCATTCTACCCGAACCTCCTTCTGACCCTGCGTTAGATTTTACGGTACCAGCGTGAAACTATCTTCCATAACCGAAGATGCCTGTGTAGAATTTCATGCACACTTCCCGATCCAATCGGCAGCATACACCGTGAAATTTGAATCACAGTTTTGCTAGAACAAACTTTATTCAGACCATGGTCTACTACCATTCTACAGAATCCAATAAAAAAAAACATAAATTGGTTTTTGAAAAAACGTATACGTGGTGTCTGTGTTGTATGGAGTAACGATAATCTTGACATTTTAAACTTTGCTTTTTTTGTGTTATTTCAAAAACCAATTATGTTTTTTTTTATTGGATGCTGTAGAATGGTAGTAGACCATGGTCTGAACAACGTTTGTTCTAGCAAAACTGTGATTCAAATTTCACGGTGTATGCTGAACCTCTTCATATGTAATTCGCCTATTCTCTTGAATTAAATTTTTCACAGCCAGCACTTTTTCAACAACCGTCATAGGGCGGCCACTTCTTTCTTTGTCTGCCAAAATTACTAGACCACCCATAAATTCGTTGAACCAGAGAAAAACAGTCTCTTTAGAAGGCCTTTTTTCTATGAACACCAATTGAAGTCTTTCAAACGATTCTTCTGGTTTTAGTCGACATTTGAAATCGTACAAAATCATCGCGCGAAAATGTTCTCGTTATAAATCCAGTTTTCAGTAAGACAGAGTATCTTGATTTTGCTCGTAAAAAAATGTGGAGGGAATTTCGAATTTGGAATGTTATGTTATTTTGTAATAAATAGTCATCGTTTTAATTGACATCAAAACCAGCCAGTATTCTATAGACAAAAACTGTTAGTCGCAAAACTTTCTAAGTGACCTCGTAAAATAAGTTAACTAACATAGTTCATAAGTTTACTAACGCAATGAGTCCTTGTTACTTGAATAAAGAAAAATATCTGGATGATAATTTTTTTTTGAACGACGTTTTCTAAAAATGAAACCTAGCTAGATCGATTTATCGCTCCTGAAACCCCCTGCATACTAAATTTAATAAAAATTCTTGGAGCCGTTTCCGAGATTCAGATTATATATACATAGGTATATACAAGAATTGCTCGTTTAAAGGTATTATTATTATATTAATACCGCGAATGTGAAATTTTTTACGCAAATCTGATTTTTGTTTTATTTCATTCTACACGTTCAAATAAGTGACCCTGCAATTTAAAAAAAAATGTCACAGTCGCGGTATTGGATGCCGAGCGATGATTTGCAGTTGGAATGTATGGGAGAACATGTTTTTCAACTACAATGTTAAGTTTGTTCTTGGGATAAATAAATTCAACTCAACTACGGAACCCTTCATTGTGCGTAGTCCGACACGCACTTGGCCGGTTTTTTTATTAAAATCTTGTCCCATAGATGGGTGAGTTTTCCGATACACGTGTAATGCCTGCAAAATAACATACCTTCAAAATTAAAGTTCGGTAAAAGAGTACGGTAGACTGCGTCTACATAGTGTAGATGTATTATGTATATTATGATATATTCACCCTTCAAAAGAGCGAATTTCGTTTAGCTGATGAAATGAAGCGCGAGAGCAGATTGAAGTGGCTGGTAACTACATCTGTGAGAGGCAAATCTCATTTACCTTTACTACATATTTCCAATAACACTTTTATAGCACACGTTCTGAAGGAAAAATCTTCATAAGATCGGCCCCTATGAAGAATTCCTTACTTTGAATTTGGATCTTTTTTCGTAGCAACAAGTGAGTATCATGGAGAAATAGTAGATTGATATACGAGGGGCTAAAATAACCCATTCTATCGAGGTAGTTTTACTCTCGAGCTTTAGCAAGGGAGTAAATAGAAACCGAGCTAGAATAGGTTTTAGCGCCGTATGTTTCCGTCTACTTTTTACTGCGATTGCGAGAAAATAAAATAATCTAATACAATATTAAATAGTTTATTTTATTTAAAAAAATATACAATTTGAATTTTTAAGGAAACTTTTTATCCCGGTATGCTGTAGTAAAAAGCTAGTTTTACATAAGAATAAAGACTTTTCGTTTTTGTAAGCTCGTTGGTTACAGACAAAAATTACTTTATTATCCCCTAGAGCAAGATATGCTTTTTATTCCCCGCTCTGATACTCTACAATGACGGCCTTTTTGAGCAAGAAGAGTGAAAATACATTTTCAAAAAATAGCATTTCTTCCTCTAGGGGAAAAATAATTTCTTTTTAATTTTTGTCTGTTCCAACGAGCCTTGAAAAACGAAAAAGTCTTTATTCTTATGTAGAATGATCATGATTACGGACTCTACTTATTACTGTTTCACAAAAAAGAAGAACATTTTATTTTTGAAAATGGAACTAAATGCGGCTATCTCTTCGGTAGAATGCGTGCATTGCATTGCGGCTACAGAAGAAATTAAAAAAAAATTGGCGCGATATCTTTAGAATTTTTCTCTAATTGAGAATTGAATTGGTGACCGTAATATAATTTACAACAGTGAAAATGTCATCATCTAGTGAGAACATCTTTACAGAGGACTGAAATTAAGTTGCCGGAAAAAAACATCTCGGTAAATACCTATATCCAGAAATTGTACATTTAAATAAAATAAACAATTTAATATTGTATTGGATTATTTTATTTTTTTCGCATTCGTTGTGAAAAGTAGAGTGTAACACACGGCGCTAAAACCCATTATAACTCGGTTTCTATTTACTCCCTCGCTAAAGCTCGGGAGTAAAACTACCTCGTTACAATGGGTTATTTTAGCCCCTCGTATAACAATCTACTATTAAATACTAGCTGTTGCCCGCGACTTCATCTGCGATCCAGGATGAAGTTTTTCATCGAAATCCGTTCAGCAGTTTTGGCGTGAAAGCTAACAAACAAATACACAAACTCACTTTCGCATTTATAATATTATTTAGGAAGTTAGATTTATCGTCGTCTTTCTGTATGATATGTGCAAAATCTAACAGGTGACTGAAAAAATTTCGAAAGTGATTCCGGTTGTTCAGAATTTTTGAGTATAGAAACCCACGAAACCTTGCAGGGTGTGCTACACATAAATAGTTCTAATCCTGACTTTGTACATATATCCTAACTAATATACAGGGTGCCAGGGACATCGATGCGAAAACTGTTACCATGGACTCAGTACATGACTCTGAACCCCTCTGCGTTAAAATTTTTCGTCAGTTATTAAAAAATAAATCTGCTGTTTCCTAGAAAAGTGCAATACCTACGCGGCCAAAATGTATGCAACATCTGCAACAAATCCATGGTAACAGTTTTCGCGTCGATGTACAGACGCCAGCACATCAAGCTACCCGAAACTGTCAAATTTTTCCAATCAACTTTGAACCTTATACTTTAGCGATAAAGTTGAAAATCTATTAAATAAATTTGACAGATTGTAGTAGCTTGAAGTGCTGGCGTCTATACCTGCCACCCTGTATTATAAAAGGGAAAGTGAGTTCGTTTGTTTGTTACGCTTTCACGCTAAAATCGCTGAACAAATTTCGATGACATTTGGCACATGGGTAGACCATGATCTGGATTAGAATATAGGATACTTTTTATCCCGATATTCGCACGGAATCGAGACTTATGCGGGTGGAACCGCAGAGCGCAGCTAGTATGAAATTAAAACTGATAAAGACTGCCTCGTTGGTCTAGTGGTCGCAAGCACTACTGCTGAGCATGAGGTCCTGGGTTCGATTCCCAGGTCGGGCAAGATGTTATTGGGTTTTTCCATCAGAAATTTCTCAGTAGCAGCCCGGAGTCTGGATTTGTGCTCGGTTGATGGCAATAGTCTTGCCCCCTATTACATAGAACTTAAACATAACTGGTGAAATGTCGGTGGGTATACCTCTGCCTAACCCTTCGGGAAAAACAGGCGTGATATTATGTTCAAAATTAAAACCAGGATATTTAGAAATATATTACACTTTTATTTACATACATTTTTCATATTTATATTTACATTATTGTTCACATTAATTCCCATAATTCATAAAAAATATTACACATCATTCGGCACATTCTATACGGTAAAAAAAAATACTTTACATCTGTCATTCCTTTATTGTAAATACATACTTATTTTATTGTTATCACAGTTTTTCATAATTGTGTTGTATTTACATAATATAACAAGAATAGGTAAATAGAGAATAAGGCGTGTTCCACCATAATTTCCATGACTAATGAAGTTTATGAAGCAGATGACACCCTGTATAATCTGAGTTTACGAATACTATCTTATTATCCACCCTGTAAATTTTTTAAACAAAGTTAAATGATGGAGTTGTCTACATTTTTGTGATAGATATTTTCATGAATAACATTGCAAGGTAAGTAGATTGGTGTCCACACAAATAACGGTGGAAAGTTATAGGGGAGAAATTTGCCCAGCTGTGGGAATGCAAGTTAATTAAAAAAAAAACTGGTTAACTGTCTCAAAGATGGTGGGGCAAAAGTAATGTCACAATGTGAATGTGCCATATATTTTGCAAATGGCGTCAAATGTCATTGTGCATTGACATTTAAATAATAGACAGATGGAGAATTAGTTGACAATGCAATGGAGCCATACACACAGCTCAGGAACCTCAGGCAGTAACGGAGATATCAAAACACCAATTTCTGGACCGTAAAATCTCTAGTTTTGACAATTTGATCTGGCTGGATCACCAGCTCTGACAGCGCCAGACTTCTTCCTTTGGAGCTTTTTGAAATCTCACGTTGTCCAACATAAACCACAACCTTGCAAGTCTTGAAAGCCAACATTGAACAAGAAATCACCAAAATTAATTCAAAATGCTGTAAAACGAGCAGAAATGTGCATCAACTCAGAAGGTTGTAATTTTGCAGATATATATTTTTTTGACTTAATGTCGTCAACAATCTTTCCGTGAAAACAGGGCCCAATTTTTTTCATTTTCAACAAAATGGTAGCCAATTCACATGATGTCATTACTTTTGTCCCACCCTTTATTAGTGTGCATCGTCTTCACATATAATTATTTAACTAATGTACGTACTAATACAAACTATTGTAAAACATTTTAAAAGAGTAACGGTGGAGTTTCTTGCCCATTCTTTCTCCATACGAAAACTACCTTTTGGAAGGGGCGACTAGAATAAATTTTATTATTTTGTAAATTTTGACGTTCAAAAGTGGGCATACATATACATGGGCCTGTTTGAAATAAATGATTTGACTTTAACTTTATTGTAAGTATACCAACATGAAAATTATTAAGGTGTCTTTCAATAGGATTTAAAACACAGTAGGTATCAAAATTGTAAGGTAAAGATATGCTACTAGGTATAAACACAAATTCCTGAGACTTCGCAGAGCAAAGGAGCTAAGTTGCCATATAAGTAAGTAACCCGATTCCGGGCAAATATTTCAATAGTACAGTACCAGCTACATAATGGCAACAATTCCCAAATAGCTTACTTGTTAACTGTCAGATAACCAACCGCTTACGGAATATTGTGAACTCAAAATATGGGCGAATTCCAAGTTTAAACAGCAATACACAATACTCAAAAGCATTTATTTAACCAATTACAGGCACTTTTGAATTGTCAAAGAGTCTGTCAGTTAGTCAGAAAGCTGAAGCTAGTTGCCCATTCCAAAACGTAGATCTCTATGAAGAAGAACAGACAAGAACCTCCAAGGACACTCTTTCTTACTTATTTTCTTACTTCTTACATAGTTTGTTAGTTTGGTATAGAAAGGGAACGCAGGGCGTTGGCGGTAAGGAGCAATATGCTGGCCCGTAGGTTCGCTCGATGTACCAAAGAAGTTAAACTGACACTTTTTAGGGCATATTGTCAGTCTTTTTACTCGAGCGGCCTGTGGGTTCGGTATACGCAACGTGCCTACAGCGCCCTGCGTATTCAGTATAATAATGCTTTCAGAATGCTGTTGGGGTTGCCGCGGCATTGTAGTGCGTCGCAAATGTTCGCAAATGCGCGCGTTGACGGTTTCCACGCTATAGTGCGTAAGAAAGTGGCGTCATTATTCCACAGACTGCGCGGTAGCTCCAACACCATTTTGCAAATGATTGCATCCCGACATGACTGTCCCATACAGGCACACTGGGTGGGAATAGTTACAGGGAAATTGTAAAACTATATTAGATTATGTACCTACTAACATAGATCTTAAGAAAATTGTTACTAACACATTATATGGATTCTGTCCGAAATAAATGAATAATAATAATAGTTTATGGAACAAACCTCAACTTTGAATAGCTTTTGTATAAATGATCAGATAGTATTAACTAATATGCAAAACCTTAAGTACGCACGAACGAACAAAACAGTAAACACGAACATCGAACAGGGAACATTTGGTTTGTACGTGTGGACGTAAATAAGCAAAGCGAGCACGAACACCATACGAACACTGTTCGATTAGTGTTCGCGCTCAACCACCCCGCTCTATTTAGTAGACTAGCCATGGATTCGAAATTGGTTCGCCACGAACATTTTTGACAAACATAATGCGATGTTCGTGTTCACCATGTTCTTGTTCCTTCGTGCGTACACGCTTTTGGAACATTATTTTAAGGATAGAACATTTCATTGTTGATGGCAGTGATCCAAAAGTAGGATCAAAATTGAATTTAAAGGCAGAACTAAATTCAGCTTCTTTTTTTTAAATTAAGGCAAATTCTTTACGTAGTAACATCTACTTCATAACATGATTATTATGTTAAAGATTCGCCTTAATTTAAAGACGATTTAAGTTAAATTTTTGAGTCAAGGGCTCTTGGATACTTCGTGATAATCACTTTATTATACATAATGGTGCAACATGTCTTAATCAATATTTATATACACACTGCATACATTTGTCACGTTCATAAATCAAGATTTTCATTAATTTTACACAAAAAGGTACTCAGGTAACAATTAAATAATTATTTTGTACAAACAAACGTAGACACCACTTCGTGTTTTTATTTTTACTAATTGTTCTACCTTCTTAGATAAATACGTCTTCTGTAGAAAAACCTCGGTATCGCCGGTCCTGAAAAAAGAAAAAAATATGTGAAAAAGTTGTATGTCATATTTTGTACTTTGTGGGGATCAACTCTTGTAATTTTAACAATGTCTTAGGCCGAGAATAATAAACCTAATATTTTTACCGACTTTCAAAAGCACGAGGTTCTCAAAGCGACAGTTTTTTTTTTTTTGAAGTGAAAACTTCTTTAGGCGCGTTTTGTTTTTTCTGTTCTGTGGCGCGTTGGGCATTTTTGAGATGGGAATAACAATTGAACTCGCGACACCGCTACCGACACCTCACTTTTGTAAACGCGATTGTGCTCTTTATTTATATTACGTTACGGACCAATGTAACGTAGGTACCAATTCTATACAAGTATTTTTCTTCCACCAAGGCGATATTGTTTAAATTTTCACTTCTGTCTGCACTCCCGGAGTGCCAGTTTTTTTTTTTTTGTATGTTATTACGCTATTACTCCGCTAATATGTATTACGAATTGATTTTGATGTTTTTTTTTTTTTTGTAGGTCATGTTTCAGAGGTGATCCCATATAAATTTTATTAACTTTGCTTGGGTAGTTTTGAGTTAGCTTCATTAATACGTATTTTTTCCCACTTAGTATGTAGATGTTATAAGTTCCTGTCACTGTTATTTACACATCAAGTAGTAGTAGGTATTCGAATTTATGTGGGGTAGGTACCACAACTAAAAAGTGAAACGAAAATCTTTTAACAAAAAAAACAACCAACTTTCATTATTATTTTATATTTTTTCTTTATTGCGAAATATGCCTCTTAATTCAAATTTAAAATATTTTATTTCACATAAACCTACATGGGCACTTATGAAATGTCATAAGCTAGGTGCACGGTTCCAATTGGTCGTTTACTATGGAGAAGAGCTGGCAAGAAACTCCACGGTTACTCTTTTAAACTCCTGACCTCGATCTTGTCCGGTGGAAAGCGATGAATGAAGTCGGCGATGGAACGAGCAAGCCCAGAACATGCCTGTACATTCTTGCTTTGAAGGCTAACGGGTAAACGAGACGCTGGCAAAGAGTTCAACACTTTGTTAGTGCGCATTATAAATGTGGAGAAGCCCTGAGTGTGACTAGTCATTATATTAACTAAGTGAAGATTTATTTATTTATTCAAATCACAATTATAACACCTTTACAGACTCATCCAAGGCGATGTTATAAGTCACTAAGTCTACACAAGTTTACAAAGAAAATGATTAAATAACCCGTAAGCAGAATTATAAAGAATCATATAATGTTAAGTAATGTAACAATTATTCTAAACATGACAACTTTTATTCTATTAAACCCTTTTCAATTATTATTTGTGCCATATTAATGAATTGCGGCAGGTTTTCCCAAATATATCCGTATACCGTAATAACATTAATAATACGTGCGGCTCGTGACATAGGGGCAAACTTGAGTAGGTTAGTCCTAGGCCTAGCCGCTGGCACATCTATCAGTGCAGCACCTCCGTGTGGTGCAGCAACCATAGCAGTACGCGGGCCACGTAGTTGACCAGCGTGACGTTTCTTACGGCCAGCCTGGTGTACCCGACCATGGATGGAGGATGGTACCCTGCAGTACGTCTGATAGTCCGGTAGTGAACCGGTAGAGATGGTGGGATCAGGTATTGGAGCTCCTGCTAACACTCTACGAGGTGTGCAGGAGTTCTAGGTGTTTAGCATTAATCCCGGCCTAAGAAACCCAGGTTGCCTCTTTGACATATTTTTTTGGCGTTGATAGTTGCCTACATTTTGTTCACAACGTTATGGATGCATTCTAAGACGACTAAGCCGACGTTCGCAAGGACGTAATAGAATCGCGGCGGGATTTTATCGCGCACTGGATTTTCAACTCTCAGTGTTAAGCCAAGTGTTGAGAATCCAACGCGCTGGGACGCACTCTCGTCCCAGCGCGTTGAAAATACACACGGTTGGATTTTCAACTCTAGGCGCTAAGCAGAGAGTTGAAAATAAAAAAAAAACAGTGGCACTCCGTGAGTGCCAACAGAAGTGAAAACTTTAACAAGATCGCATTGGTGGAAGAAAAATGCTTGTATAGAACATTGGTCCGTAACCTTATCTAAATAAAGAGCACAATGACGTTTACAAAAAAAAATACTTTCAAAACCTTCAGGTTAAAAATATTTGCATAGAACATTGATCCGTAACATAATATAAATAAAGAGCACAATCGCGTTTACAAAAAAATAAGGTGTCGGTAACACTTTGTAAACAAGCATATTTATTACAAATTAGAGGATTATATCCAAGATAAGAGTGCTTGGAAACATGCTGGTCCTGCTCCATAGGACAATTTAGAATCAAGACAAAATCAAACTGGTTGCTAATTTAATTGTAAAATTGATTATTTTGTGTTTTATGACATTGATTTTACATTCTGTGATTACTTTCTCACACACTGACTTCTTAATTACAAAATTTTAAGAAAATCGTCTATTTTTACAATGTTTGTAAATATGTGAGCACCATGTATCTATCACATATTAAATTATCTGTCGTTGCTTCATTTTTAATTCTTTTTACCTATTGTGGTGTAGTAATTTTATTCTAGGTGCATCGTCTTCACATATAGGTAATATTATTTAACTAATGTAAGTGCATATACAAACAATTGTAAAACATTTTAAAAGAGTAACGGTGGAGTTTCTTGCCCATTCTTCTCCATACGAAAACTACTTTTTGGAAGGGGCGACTAGAATCAATTTTAATATTTTGTAAATTTTGACGTTCAAAAGTGCCATACATGGGCCTATTTGAAATAAATGATTTGACTTTGACTTTGACGGTGTCGCGAGTTCAATTGTTTTTTCCCATCTCAAAAATGCCCAATGCGCCTAAAGAAGTTTTCACTTCAAAAATCACCGCGATTTTATTACGTTCGTGCGAACGTGGGCTAATACGAGTACTTCTATTCCACGCCACTGCTTACGGAAGAATGGATGTCAGTCACATTCAGCAGTCGAGATTTTTGGCACGAATAGTTCAAGAATGCATGTGATAAAATTTTGGGTCGAAAATAAATAATCAGGCAGTCTGATTTTGGGCACGCCACAATTGCGGCGATAAGACCCCTCTTTGAGGAGTGGCTTGAGAGGCGTCACGGCGTCCTCACCTTCCGCCTGACGCAGGTCCTCACCGGACACGGGTGCTTCGGGAGGTACCTGTTCAGGATAAGGCGGGAGGAAACACCCGGGTGTCACCATTGTGTGGATCGGCCTGAGGACACGGTGGAGCATACGGTGGAGGTCTGCCCGGCTTGGGCGGAGCAACGCCGTGTCCTCGTGGAGGCGATCGGCGGCGGTGATCTCTCGCGTCCGGCCCTGGTTCAGGCCATGGTACGGAGCGAGAGGAAATGGCAGGCCGTCACCTCCTTCTGCGAAGCGGTAATGCTCGCGAAGGAGGAGGCGGAACGCGTGAGGGAGAGGCAAATTTCGCGCCCTCACGCCCCTAACCGCCGCAGTAGGAGACGCCCGGGGCGGGAATCGCGAGCCGATTTCCGGCCACCGTAGGCGCGGGCTTGCGGACGGTGAGCAATGGGTAGCTCGCCGTCCGATAAGGACCAAGCCCGGGTCGACGGCGCGTTGTGTTCCACGCGCGCCTCAAAGAGATGTCAGCAGAATTGACGGGGTCCGTTAGGGCCAATGCCCGCCGGGGGTTCGAAGAAAACCGATAGGGAAATCGTGGCCCCCGGCAACAGGGCAACCGAAGGAACACGGGTGGGTTTTAGTCAGTAAGAGTCTGACACGCCCTCCCGCTCCACCCAGAGCGGGAGAAGTTATTTGATAATTTCCCACCCAAAAAAATAGTAGTATTCCTTTGAAACGCATTCAAGGACAATAAACGAGGCACAATATAAGTTCTGTACTTCCGAATAAAAAAACGGTGTATGTGTCTGTCTGGCTGGCTGGCAGTATGTCCGTCTGTCACAGCCAATTTGTACCGAATCTACTGGACCAATTTAGTTGAAATTTGGTTCACATATGAATTTTCGTGACCCAAACACGGACGTGTAACCTAAATAAATGAATTTTGAATATGGAACTTTTCGGGGGCAATTGGAAAATTAAATTAAAAAGTTTTGCAAACTGTACCGTGTAACCTAACAAATGAAAGAGCTTGTTGTGAGTTTACAAATGTATTTTTATTAAAATTTTAAAATAATTACTTTTTAATATATTTAAGAAAATAGATGATTAAATAGATTATTTGATGATGATTTTACTTGGTTTTTTTTTCGTTTATTTATGTTTTAATGAGTGAGTTTTAGTTTAATTTGTGATTTCCTGTGCGAGTCTCAATAAATGTTTTTTTCTTTCTTTATTTTCTTTAAAATTTACCCTTTATCTCCAAAACTGCTGAGCCCAAAATTTAAAAAACACCCCGAGCATATTTCTGTACTTATAGAATACAGGAAAACCAATAAAAAGTCTATGGTCTTAAAACAACTTGGTAAATCACTTAATATTTTGCGTACAAACTTACATTTGCACTTGGAATGTATGAGGGAACATATTTTTCAACTAAAATGTTAAGTACGTCTTGGGATAAATTCATCTTAACTACGGAACCTTTCATTGTACGTGGTCCGACACGCACTTGGCCGGTTCGTTTTTGTTATAAGGCCTATTATTGGCGTTTAGTGTCCCTCAAAGTATTAAATAATGCTTCAATCAATCTGCCTAGCCTTTTCCCAACTATGTTGGGGTCGGCTTCTAGACTAACCGGCTGCAGCTGAATACCAGTATTTTACATGGAGCGATTGCCTATCTGATCTCCACAACCCAGTAACTGGGTATTACGATACTAAATAATAAAAAATAATGCTTGTGCTGGTGATTAAATAATGCTTGTGCTCCTTTTATCTGACCACATAGTTTCATAATAATCAAGATCATAGTTTTCTTATTAATAAACACATGACGACAATTTGTTGTAGTTTGATACTTTCAAATAATTATGACAAAAAACACTAACGTATATTTGATTGGCTGCAATATTTACAAAACTGACCACAAGGTTATAATCAAATAAAAGTCAATGTACAACAAATTGCTTGTAATTGCTTGTATTTTTTGTCTAGATTTCATTTCTATTGTATCGCTTTCAGTAATGTATTATATCCTACACTTTTAAACGAGCAATATTTATATACATGTCACCGTATAATTATGAACTTCGTTAGTTTATAATCTATCGGTATTATTTCCGTTAAATTATAAACTGTCGAAAAATTGTGAACTGCAACGAACCATTTACAATTTAACGCATTATTTTTCCCTAGTTTATAATCTTTCCATGGGAAACCGACAAATTGTGAACTGGTATCAAACTTGCTTGCGACGTAACGTACCTTGCGCTAATATTAAATAGCCTGCCTGGCTGCGAGCAACTTGGTCACAGTTCTAACCTAACCTAACCCATTTCACCCAGTTCACAATTTTTCGACAGTTTATATCTAACGGAAATAATTCCGACAGATTATAAACTAACGGTTCTCACAATCTTACGGTGACATATATATTTGTACTCACGTTCTCGAAATCGGCTTTAATGATTTCGATGAAAGTTGCAATATAGGGGTTTACAGGGGCAAAAAATCTATCTAGCTAGGTCTCATATCTGGGAAAATAAGTTTTCTCCGTATTTTCACCCGAGCAGAGCTCGGTCGCCCAAAGTTTAGAACAAAATAATAATATGAGAATAATAACATGCCAGCATGGAATAAGTAGGTACTATACCTAATGGATTATTAAGAACTTTCCTATACTAATAAATGAGCATTCTCTATTTTCACCGAGGCAGAGCTCGGTCGCCCAGGTACTATATTACCATGTCTGATAATTGTGACAGGCCTTCATAGCCTAATTAAATTCCAAACAAAATTGAGGCAGTGTTGAAATATCGTGGAGTTTTGTCGAACTCATACTTTGACTGACAAAATGTAATTGCCAAATTGTAAAGTGTGTGACAGTGTTATCATACAAGCCACCATAGATCTATGATACTAGACATTGATTGACAATCTACATGTAGATCGTCAAAAAAAAATTGTATTCGGACATCCTGTGTTGTACCAATTATTATTTCTAAACTCATTCATTCGTTTATAATACCGGTGCCAGAAATTATTACATAAAAAACAAACAGTGGCACTCCGGGAGTGCCGACAGAAATGAAAACTTGAACAAGATCGCCTTGGTGGAAGAAAAATATTTGTATAGATCCGTAACCTTATCTAAATGAAGAGCACAATCGCGTTTACAAAAAAAATACTTTCAAAATCTTTAAAGTATTAATACTTGCATAGAAAATTGATCCGTAACGTATTATAAATAAAGAGCACAATCGCGTTTACAAAAATGAGGTGTCGGTAACGGTGTTTTTTCCATCTCAAAAATACCCAACGCGCCTAAAGAAGTTTTCACTTCAAAAAACCATTATTAACTACTACTATACTTAGCAGTGATAGCCTAGTGATGTGACCATCGGACTGCCAAGTTATAGGTCTCGAGTTCGAACCCAAGGCCTCAGACCTCTGACTTTTCAGATTCAATTGCGTATTGTATAATTAATCACTTGCTTCAAAAACGGTGTAGGAAAACATCGTTAGGAAACCGGCATGCCTGAGAGATATTTCTCGACGGCATGTAAAGTGAAGTCAGAGGCCCATGGGCGGCATAAAAACTCTGATACCAGGTTAGTCAAACGAAGAAAAACTACTACTAATGAAGGTGGCTGGGGCAGACTGGATGCAGAAGGCCGAGGACAGGGTGTTATAGTGCAGCCTGGGATCTGCCTATGTCCAGCAGTGCACTGCGATAGGCTAAGTTGATTGAACCACCTTCAACTATCGAATTAGGTACTATACAATGTCGCCCATGGGCATGTGCTCGCCCACATTTTTCTGAATATTCATGAAACATTATCGAAAAATAAATTTAGAAGGGGGTCAAGACTTTTTTTTTCATTTTTTTTTTCTGAAAACCTATTATTTCATAAACTTACTTAAAACATTAAAAACACAAAAAACATAAAACTTAAAACATTTTTTCTAAAAAAAAACGCAAATGTTTTTTTTTAGAAAAAATGTTTTCACTTCCGTTTTTTTTTTTTGCATAGTCGACAAATTATTATTGTAAAAATGTTAGTTAATCCGAAAAAATAACTCGTAAGCTTTTAGAAATAATAAACAGAATCCAAATCGAGCCATCGAACATAATTATGGCAAACGCTACCCAAACCAAAAAAATTAAAAACATGAAAAATGTTAAAGATTTTTAAATTCATTTTTCAATTATTTTTCATGAATATTCAGAAAAATACGGGCGGGCACATGCCGATGAGCGCCATTGTATGTAATAAAAACATCCACAAAACTTCTAATTCGTGACTCCTTCCAAGCAGAACCATTCAACTCATTGTTTACTTACGCTAACAATTTAATACAAAATGTTTCAAACACATTCAATATACCAAGTATAATCACTCAAGTAAAGTTATATCAGTATTGAAGAGTGCTTGAGATCACACACAGGGGATTTTGGATCGTACGAAATTAATTGTAAGGTTTAAAGTTGTGCGGGGTCGTTTGTGTCGGATTTCACGCTTGTCGGCTCGGAAATGCACAAAGTTTCCTTTTGTGGCGTTTCTCATAACTTGATTTGTGACGGGGCAACCCTTCAGCCGGTTCCGGCGTGGCGCCGCTACGGCGAGACGCGTCACTTCCGTCATAGTACAGCCCTAGTCATAGGATATAGCGGGTGCATTTGAATTAAGACTAATTTTATTAGGGTTTGGTTTCTTATTTTGTGAAGAATTTTTGGCGGGTGTGTTAGTTTACTGACAAATGCTTGCACTGACTGGACAGGTCTACTCAAATCTGTGTGGTTCTTTCCTCAAAAGACAATTTCAGACACTAATCTACATGGTCTTCACATGATCTGACCAAGATTTATGTGTGGACTTTAAAAGAGACTGTGACCTCTGAGTTTATTTCGGCCTTTTTTCTCAGAGCAGTGATATAGGAAACTCCGACCACACCTAGCTTATTTTTATATTTTTTATAGTATATGTAAAAGTGATTGCGATATCCTAGGAATCACGCTAGACGAGAAATTACAATGGGGACCTCATATAACATCTCTTGCGGGGCGGTTAAGCTCGGCCGCTTATGCTGTTAGAAAGATAAGACAGTTAACAGATGTGGAAACCGCGCGTTTGGTCTATTTTAGCTACTTTCACAGCATTATGTCGTATGGCATTTTACTGTGGGGTCGGGCTGCTGACATTGAATCCATCTTTATTTTGCAAAAGAGAGCTGTCAGAGCCATTTATAATCTACGTCGCCGCGAATCTCTCAGGGAACTTTTTAAAAGGATTAATATTATGACGGTACCTTGCCAATTCATCTATGAAAATATTATGTTTGTAAGGAAAAATCCACATCTCTTTAATAAAATAAGTGATAGACATAATTTTAATACTAGAAATAAAGATAAACTAGATCAACCATTTTACAGATTATCTAAAGTACATACATCTTTTATGGGGTACTGTGTTAAATGTTACAACAAAATATCTTGTGACATATTGCAATTAAATGAAAGAAAATTTAAAACTCATATCAAAAGTGCACTTTGTAAACAAGCATATTACAAATTAGAGGATTATATCCAAGATAAGAGTGCTTGGAAACATGCTGGTCCTGCTCCATAGGACAATTTAGAATCAAGACAAAATCAAACTGGTTGCTAATTTAATTGTAAAATTGATTATTTTGTGTTTTATGACATTGATTTTACATTCTGTGATTACTTTCTCACACACTGACTTATTAATTACAAAATTTTAGGAAAATCGTCTACTTTTACAATGTTTGTAAATATGTGAGCACCATGTATCTATCACATATTAAATTATCTGTCGTTGCTTCATTTTTAATTCTTTTTACCTATTGTGGTATAGTAATTTTATTCTAGGTGCATCGTCTTCACATATAATTATTTAACTAATGTACGTACCTATACAAACTATTGTAAAACATTTTAAAAGAGTAACGGTGGAGTTTCTTGCCCATTCTTCTCCATACGAAAACTACCTTTTGGAAGGGGCGACTAGAATCATTTTTAATATTTTGTAAATTTCGACGTTCAAAAGTGCCATACATGGGCCTATTTGAAATAAATGATTTGACTTTGACTTTGACCTATTTACAGAATAAACAATTTCATTTTAGTTGGTTTGTGTGTGATTTTAACGTAGAATGTAGAGACTCCGCTGGGTTTAATAGTTTTTTTTTGACTTGATGTGATAACGTCTTATAAATCGATGAACGCTGGCTGCACGCACGAAAAAGTGTCACGTTCCGCCTGAGCCGAGCGTGCAAGCGAGAGCGCGGAACAAGCGATAGAGAGGCACGATTGGCCTAAGCGTTCGGCTTGTGACGTTATCACGTAAAATTATCGTCCGTAAACCGACTTTACAGATAACCAATTTTTTATTTATATAAGAATAATATGACCCATGTCAGATCTTACAACTCCACAGCTGAACCCAGCTCCCCAGCTTTAAAAGCTTCATTATAGAAACGCTCGCCGCTATTCGCTATGCCCATCACCATAACCTCACTCTTACTCAGAACAAGCGATGCACGTATTACAGACGTGGAAAGTTTTAAGTCAGACAAGAACTCGTGTTCATTAAGAACAAACCTAGAATTTAATTCGTGTTACTATTTAAACTGACTAAAATACACGTAGACTAGTTAGTTCTATGTTAATTTTGAGAACAGATAAGGCTTATCATTATTTTAGATATAGTATTTAAGGTACGGTGGGCTGCACCAATTGGGTACCCCAGTTGTATTAAAATTTTAATACAACTGGGGTACCCAATTGATGCAGCCCACTGTACATGATGCTTATAATACCTATGCGTTTATCGACATCTACAATTAATATTTGTAGATGTCGATCACACCGATGTGACGCCTCTATCACATATTATGTGATGGAAGCGTCACATCGGTATCCAAAAAGTACCCATCAACTTACATAAAATATTTGAAATAAGAATGGCATAAGGCCGCGTCTTATTTAAAAGCAATCGTCCTGCGAATACGCGATCGGTTGCGTGAATATGTTACTTTTTGTTCGGAATACCGGAAAGCGCCATCTGTCGGCGCGACCACGCGTTCAGGTTCACCGAACAAAAGGTCCAAACAATAGTGTATTCGTGCGATGATGGCTTTTAAATAGTACGCGGGTTAAGAGACCCTAGCACGAACGCACGACGTAAACATAACGTAAATTCGAACGAATTTTGATTCGAAAACCTATTTGAACTTCAAAAACACACACACTGCCTGTGACTGTCTGTCTAAATATCTGTGTACTATAGTTTGACCGATACCGCTGTACCGTGCCTTAGGTATGTGTGCGGCGAGACGGGGGTAGTGCAGGCCGCTCATTCGTCAACGCTCACGCCGAATTCATTAATTTGTGGTTGTGGTGAAGAAGAATATAAAATAAGGTAAAAAAGTTAGTTAAAAATCTTAGGTATGTACTACTTGGGATGTTTTTTTTTTGTACGGCCCGTCGTCGATCTAATAAATGCTATTTCAAGGTTATCCATTATTTACCGGACACCCTGTATATGTCTTGCTATAAATCTATCCACATAATTATTTTGGTGACGTAATAGAAATATATATTATAACTACGTCTGTGACGGATTTTAAATGCGAAACGGGTACTTTCAATTTTAAAATAATTCTTACGTTACGTTTACTCCACAAGTTGGAGCCAGAATTAATTTTTAGGGATACTCTTCCATTCTTTCTAGCTCAAACTTTTGTCCCTATAATCAATAATTTATCTTACTCCCCTCGAAAAAAAATATATTTTATAATTGATATAATGTAAAGCTTTGCAAACAACAAAAAAAAAGTATACCTTCAATTTCATTTCATAGGGGAACTTTCTTATACAACACATCTTATATGGAATGTCTTCAGAACAATAACGAAGCAAAACAAACAATTCTTTCATAAACCAGAATACAGGTCTGAGCTGTCACAGCAAAAAAGCTTATGAAACTGTCTTAAGTTGGCAACACTGGGGAAAGTTTTCAAGAGGCATCCGTTTTTCCTCCCCTCTGTTAAAACAATTGTTGTCTCAGAAGAAACGCTTAAAAACACTTACCACAACACACTTATATACTTAAAGAAATTAAAAAGCTTAAATAAAACAAAAAAGGATGTTTAATAAAAAGGCATACAGTGTGTACCTATTTATTTAAAAATACAAAATAAAAAACCGGCCAGGTGCGAGTCGGACTCGCACACGAAGGGTTTCGTACCACCGTACAATATTTAGCAAAACAAGCCGAAAAAAACACATTTCTTGTATGTAACCCCATTTAATTTTTAGCTTTATTTTATTTTTATGAAGAGAAAGATCAAGGAATGGAGAGAGAAAGAACTCGCACACGAAGGGATTTATATTAAGATCGGGCAAAAAACACGTCGAAAAAAACACGTTGCTTATAAGGGGACCACCTTTAATAATTATCTTTATTTATTTTTTATTATAGCGGCAGGAGGAATACACAATCTGAGAAAATTTCAACTGTCTAGCTATTACGGTTCATAAGATACAGCCCGCTGACAGACAGACGGACGGACAGCGGAAGCTTAGTAATAGGGTTCCGTTTGGCACCCTATTACTAAGGGTTCTAATGTGAATGAATTAAACAAACAGACGAAACAACACCCTATTTTTGTGTGAGCAAACATATAACTATGCATTAGATAAATATCAGAGGTCTGCCCAGAAATGGCACAGGCAGGCTCCAATTAATTTCGTAAGTCCAAACTCTTTTATTAAATTACAAAATGTGCTCAACCCATGGACTTGTGATATGTCAATTTCATAATTAAAACGCATTTGACCGTGCAGGGAGGGCCCACGAGATTATGAGTACGCAAATTGAATATTCCGGGCTGAAAGTGAACCCGAAAATATAAATGAAGTCATCGAGAAATTTCGTCCAAACACAATTTAAAAGGTCCGTTATGAATAATTTAATCTCATACTGTTTTGTGTTATTAATTTGATGAAGCCTTAATTTATGCGAGTGTTTGATTGCGAAAACGTTTCTGGGTATTTTTATTTTTTTAAGCATTTTTATGAAATTAAACAAACATTCATATTTTGAACCAGCGCAGCGGTGTTGTTTCGCACGGATTTACGACTTTACATAACATCGATATTTCTTTATGATATTACATAAGTTTAATAATAATGTATGCATAAAAAACAACGCGGTCACACAGACAGACACCAAAAGCGATTTTGATTTATAGTATTTTTATATGTAGATAGATGAATATTATTGTTTATGGAGGAGATTCTTTTTAAAACTTGACTATTCCACTTTGGACAGTTTTTTTTTGTTAGTATTGATATCTACATGCAGCGAAAACAAGTTTGTCAAAACATGATTGAACCAGCAGAAAAAAAATGCATATTCGTGCAGTTCGAAATTCATTCCTAAACACAATTTTCTAAAATTCTAAACAAAATTAAAAAGTGGAAAAATTAAGTTTTGAAAAGAACCTCAATTATACAACCTTTATAATTATTTATCCTATGCTTTTGAACGAGCAATATTTGTATGTAGGTACCTATATATATTTGTTTTTATAATATTTTTACCTACTCACGTTTTCGAAATCAGCTCTAACGATTTCGATGAAAGTTGTAATATTGGGGTTTACAGGGGCGAAAAATTTATCTAGCTAGGATCTGGGAAAATTAGTTTTCTCCGTATTTTCACCAGAGCAGAGCTCGGTCGCCCAAAGTTTAGAAGAAGAGAATGAATAATGACATGACATTATTGACATTAGAATAATGATCATGGTAGGATGTAACTAGTAAGTACCTACTATCATGACATGACATGACAGTATGGAATTAGTAGGTACTATTAAATGAGCATTCTGTTTTTCACCAGAGCAGAGCTCGACCGCCCAGGTACTACTATATTTAAGTTCGTACACAAACGAAGCAAGTTGAATTAACTGAGTGCAAGCTGTCTGCGAGTATCTGTGAGGTTGCATTTCAGGAACAATGCCCGTTCAAAGTAACAGACATTTCAACAGCAATGACTCAGCTACTATGCATGTAACTTATACTACTTTAAACTGCTTTATAACGTTTCCTATACAAAGTTATTACACCGAACTTAATTGATAGATTAAAATTTGACGTGTCAAAACGCAATGCCCTCAGGTCAATTCCACTGTTTATAATCTATAAGGCCCCCTACATACCTTGCGAGTTAGTCAACTGGCCATGATTTGAATCACCTGACACATTCACATTTAATCAGTTTTTTTTTTGTGATTTCGGTTTACTCATTGGAGTTCCCGTTTCGAAATTATAAAGGGGTGAATCAGTGCACGTGCATGTAGTTTAAAGCTCGAAAAAAACTAAATCTTATTTTGAACGTTCCTGTGTTATAAATATATTATTTTCAATAAAATCGCTCGTGAACCAATAGCATCGAAATCTACTCTAACCCTTTACGACAATTCCGATCGAGACTTCTAACCAGCTCGAAATCTTTAGTCATCTGTGCAACACGAGCCGCCTATTCATTATTGTATTTACTTCCATTCCCTTCTTCTTTGTCAGCCATTTTTTTTTTGTTTTTTTGTTTTTTAATATTTTTGTATTTCCGATCGCATTTGTGACCATAACTCATCTCTGATTCTACTTTATTTTAAACTCATAATTATGTTATTAACTAACGATATCTTGCACGTTCTATTATGTTCTTTGTTAGTGCTGTGTACTTCTGTAAGTGACGAATTCACAACTCCTAAAACTGTATGTGTTTTTTGTTTGTGTATTTTTTTGTGAATAAGTCGATAAAGTGCCATAACAATAAATAAATTTTCTTATTATTAGAAGATAATAAGAACCAATAAGATTTTTTTTATGCTTTTACTAATGACAAGCTCAACATCATCTGGTTTTCTGCGAGGTTTTCTGTTAGGTACTTAATTCTTAGTTTTATACAGACCGAACAAAACCTAACATAACCTTTAACAAGCAGGTTCTTACTAAAACAATAGAAAAGTGAAAGATGCTTGCCCTTTTATCTAACAACCAATCATTCAACTATCCCTGTATGGACAGCCACGACTCAGATCACTTGTTCCAGCAAGTTAGTGAGATGTCAGAAGGCCTAGACAAATTGACATTCAATCAGCGATAACGATTATGAAAAAGAAGTTAGAAGTCAATATAAGAACCTATTACAAAATGGTAGTTACAATACAGCTTTACTTACGAAAAATGTTTTCGGCATGGGTAACAAAATACCAAATATTTCAAAAAATTACCCAATCCAAATGTTTAAAAAGAAACTGACAGCCCTATTACTTGATAAGTGTTATTATTCAATTAATGATTTTTTAAATAACCCTAATATTTAGATTTAATTATAGACATTGTGTATTTCTTTATTATTATTATTATTATGCTAGTTTTAAATTCTATATTTTTTTATTAATTTTTATTTATATTTTTTTTGCCAATTTTAATTTGACCTTTTGATGTTAATTAGATTTTTTTTTTTTAATAAAATTTACTTTCAATGTTTGCATGCCTAATTGGTAGATTGTACAGGGATCTCAACATTTTGTGAACACCTTTATTTATGTACCTACTTTCAAAGCGAATGAATGATTATGAAAAGTCAAAAGTGTATGGGACTAATTTATGCTACCGAAAAGCTAATGGAAAGTCGTTGTAGAAATCTGAAACGCTTTGAACGCGATGGCCAGCTGTCAAACCCCAAAATTCTCCTAAAACAATTGGTTTGTCCAGCAGTAAATCGTCAAACTATCTCCGTGTGCAAACAGCCTAATGTCAGATCACTCGTTCCGGCAAGTTCGCGTGCATGATCAAGTGACCTTCATAATGCCGGATCAGAAAGCCAGTACTCGTTTCCCTATTAAGTTTATTTATAATTATTTTCTTTGTCCACTATTGTCGAATCAATCACGACTTTCGATATGGACTGAATGTCGCACAGTTCTTAATTTCGAGTAATATGTCGACAATTTATCTTTATTATTTGACCTAGTTGTATTGTATTGACATACTTTTATGTTGTTATTATGTAAATTTTTTACCTTTCTAGATTTAGTCGTAAATGTTAATTTGGTTAATTGGTGAATAATGGACGAAAATAAGTTTAATTTATTTTATAATAAAGTAGTTTTAATATATTTAGAACTAGCCGCAGCCCGCGGTTTCGTCCGCGTGGACCCTAATTATTTATCTTTTTCTAAAATAAAAGTAGCTTATGTTACTCCTTATAATATCAACTATGTGCCAGTTATAGTCACGTCAAAATCGGTCCAGCCGTTTCGAAGATTAGCCGAGACAGTGTTTTTCAATGTTTTTTTTATTTAAGTATACTTATTTAGTTTCATGTGCATTTAGTAAAAAGCTGTAATTTTGACATTACAAACATACACTTAAATTTTATTTATTTGTATAGCTAACAAAATTATTGTACCTAATGCCGCTAACTTAGCAAAGAATATGAAACAGATTTTTTTTAAATATTTTATGTATTAAATTAACGTAGTTAATCACAGTGTTTTTAATATTAATCATTGTTTTTATAAATAATAACAGATTTTTAATATTAATGTTTGTGTTATTTATTATATTCTCGTATATTTACTTTAAATTATCTTAGAGCTAAATTGACGTGACGGATCGTTGTGTCTTGCCTTACCAAGTAAATCGTGCAAAAGTCTTGATCACGACTAATTTGACTATAATTATACTATACAGTGTAATTAAAAAAGCTATTAATGTACTGCTCTACAATGCTAATTACAATTACATTCTCCATTGTTATTCATTAGTAGATAACTATCTACTTATAACGGCAGTGCAAACATGCGGATTATTGTGCAACGCAAGGTAAAAAATAAAACAGATAAAAATTCATTCGTTTATTTTATAAATTATAAATAATAACATGGGCTCTAATCACAACTTCATTCACAACACTTATTTAATAAAAATTCTTTCAGCTCACATAATATACAATAATAATATACATGCCTTAATATACCAGCATTTATTTTAATATACATACAACGATTTTCCCACTACAGGTTTGCCCAAATTAATAACTCATCCCGTGGGATACAGTCAGTTGGGAACAACTCATGCAAAAACTACCCATGCAATTAAATTAAACTACAGCAATATTTAACAAAAAATAATTTACAATCAATATGCTATTCTCCAATTAATAGTTCTTGGTAGAATAACATATTAAATAGTTACATTTATTTGTACAAACTTGTAACACGAGATTAGAAAATATGTAACTTTCCTATATTGTTAGTTTTACCTTTACGCCAGTCTTCGTCATTTGATGACATTCTCTACTAATATAACTCATACATAAAATAACTACTTTTATTATTTTACATAATTTTGATTTCCTGAAAAAATCGCAATCATACCCTACACAACTAAGTTTACAGCCACCATTTTGTTAGTAAACCTTTAAATTTTTTGCATAATTATAAAGCCAAACTAAGTAACTGTCTAAATTTTAAATTTAAGAAGAAATAGAGTCCTGTTTGACTATTCTTTGACAAAAATTGTCGAACAGGGGTCTATTTCCCAGGCATAACTGCCCAAAAGAATTGTCCATTGTACAGACAAAAAATATGTTTTTCTAGAAACCTCGTGTTACAATTTTTACTTTTATATTAGTACTAACTACGTTTGACTAGGGGGTAATCATCGGCCGTAGGTTTTACCTTGCGAGCCGGGGGGTACAAAGCCGTAGCCTGAAGCTCCTACAACCACGCCGCTGGTCTGCGAGGGGTCGCCGCTCGGAGAAGGAGGGAACAGCACTGGACCTGGAACAGTTAACATATTGTGTTATTGATTTTCTTTTGGAAACATATTAAGTTTTTTTATACGGATTTTAAGACTGTTTCGAAAGTTTCTAATATCTCAGGGCAACGTATATTTAATGAAAATATAGATTTACGTAATCCCTAAGAAGTCGAATTGGGACAGATAAGTTGATAAGCTGAAGGAAATATGCTAAAAATCGCCTAACACAGTGTCGATCACAATTTGAACGATTTTGCTAATCCATTGCTTCATATGTTCAAAAAAGTTGTCTGCTCAACAACGTAAACAACGCAATGAATGTTGTTGAACTGTCAAAATGGAAGCCATTTCTTCTGTAAGTGTGTTATGCAATTACACCGCCGTTCGTGAAAATTTTTTCAATAAAAATAACCTCAATTCAACCTCAACACCCAAATAATTCTCAGAAATAAAACAAAAACGAACAAAGAAACGTTTCTTTTTGATCATACCAGACGAAGCGATTACAATCAATCTGTCAGTTCAAAGATCAACTAACGACCATTATAAAATTTGTCAGCAGTCTGACAAAAGTTAAATCTTTAATCGTTAATCAATTGTCAAGATTTTATCAATTAGGTAAATCGTGAATTTGACAATGAAAAAATATAGAACATTGACACTATTGTAACTTGTTAATTGAATGACAATGGCCTTTGGGCAGAATAGAAGGGGGAGGCACGCTAATGCGCACACGCAAATTCTGGGTTATTTTAAAACAATTATTTATGAATCGCTTCATTGGTTTCGTGGTTAGCTCAGTTTTGGGAGGTTTGATAGTCGAGGAAGAGCAAAAAGTGTAATTGGTTTGAGCAAAACCAATAGTTTTGCTTGACATTGGGAATACGATCTTAAGATTGCTATTGGCTTGCTACCAATTAACCTTGGTTTCGTCACTTCACTTGCAAATGCAAGCTGAGCCTTTAAAACAATCCTCACAATGTTGAATAATGATAATAGAATGTATGTAAATTACGTACGATCTCCTGCATTCAAATCGAATTGCGAGCTTTCAATTCTAGCATTCGTCTATTCGTCGCCTACTGGGTGTGACATTGTTGAAGATAATTTATATAATACTTGATTAAGAAACTTGTTTAGCGGACTCACAAATTATTAACCCACAAATGCAACAATTTCCCAAACTTGCTTTTGTTAATATTTGGTTCAAAATTGGTTATTCAGAAGACTTTACTAAAACAGGTATTCAAAAATTCCTAGCGTATGTTCGAGAAATAACCTGGGAAGGAACCGAAGTCGGAATCGGAGGTGTAAAATTAATCGGAAGTTTCGACATTTCGGAATCGGAACCGAAGCTCCGTAACATCCCTGCTAGGGATAGGCACTATTGACAGGTCACTTCAAGCTTACTTAACCTAAGTTTTCATTGTGAGACTTTTACAGAATGGATTGGCACTTCCCTTTTATGGAGAGAACAGAACTATGATCAACGATCTCCTGATAGATTGAAAAGATACAAAGCCCGCAATCAAGTCCATTGTCGACGATTGCTTCAGTTTTTACCTCGCAGATCTCAGTCCGATAAGGCAAGATAATCAAATTATACTGCTAGAAACAAAGTTTCAATAAAGGCTAGATTCTAGATAAACCATAAACTAGTTCAAAACACTAGATAAACACCCTTTCCCTCTTTATACAGACATTTTCATGCCGATATTATCTACTAAAGTACTCAATAGTAATTCAATATAGCGGAGTAAACTTTGTTTATACTTTGACACCATAATGAAGATTTGCTGCCAATAATTTTATCGGTAATTGAGATATTATGCAATTACATCGTATTATGTAAAACGAACCGGATTAAGATTGTATTGGATTACGATGAGATTTTCACATTTCTGTAAATAACTATAAAGTTATGTGTCGTAAAAATGCGTCACTTTCATCATTCATATTTGTATCCTTGCATACTTTCCTTATCAGCTACGAGTATGTAAGTTTCTTAAAGGCCACATAGGGTTTAAAAACTGGTCTTTCGATCCATAATCGCGTCACGATTTCTGCATATTTGATCCTACTACTTACTATCTCATCCACAAGGTACCTATCTTAGGAACTAGTCATGCACACAATACGCAAGGGCACGACAATTAATTCTTACATCCATAGTTCCATATTATGCAAGGTTTTAGTTCAAACGTATAATCTTAACTTAGCAATCTGACATTCGTCATCCTTATTTGTTCCGCGTTTCCGTATGACTGAGAGGGGCTTGTGACTAAGTAATAACAGCTGCACGGGTTGATCGATCAGGTTAAGCTACGCTTGCCCCGGTTGGTCCGTGGATGGATGACCATCTTTACATACCAAGACCCCTCCGTGCCTCGGACAGCACGTTAAGCCGGTGGTCCCGGCTGTTATTTGTAGATCTTTGACAGTCGTTACGGGTAGTTAGAAGCCCAAAAGTCTGACAACCAGTCTTACCAACGGGTATCGTGTTACCTAGAAATTAGGTTGTGGAGGTCAGATAGGTAGTCGCTCCATGTAAAATACTGGTATTCAGCTGCATCCGGTTAGACTGGAAGCCGACCCCAACATAGTTCGGAAAAGGCTACGCAGATGATGTTTCCGTATGACTGTATTATAACAGTTTCTATAGGTATCTTATAGACACACTTAGAGTATCGTAAAATTGTGGGAAGGCCGTTTTCAAATGTCTCTGGCACCTGTTATTACCCCTTTGGTGTGCTGTTGCTGAGCATGGGGTCCTGGGTGCAACCCTGCCCGGAGTCAGGCTGTAATATGTTTCTCAGTAATATTTGTTTTCAAAAGTTTATAGGTGTTTAATGCAACAGGCTCACCCCCCTATTACATGGGACTTGCCTCAACTTCCGACAGTAAACAAATCGTCTCTTGAGACCACGGGGGGTTCCTCCACCTTCGGTACATACGCCCGAATTGCCTCCCAAAACGCCTCTGAGGCACTAACAAACAATAAAACGATTATTTAGTGCTTGATCCATAGTATCATCCAATTCATTAGAATCAAATATAATTAGACCCTTAAACGCAAAGATCATATCACTTTCACATTTCACAGGATAAGCATACTTACGTCCTTCCAGTAACCTTTTCAACATACTAGGAACACAAAACTTATAAGAAAACTCTTCAAACCATAGGTAGGTACTTTACGATAACTTGCATAAAAAATTTACCCACACCGGGATAAAACATACTTCATATTAACACGACCAATCAAACATTCAGTATAAGAAGATTTACCATTATTTGAAGGACCATATACATATAAATACAATTGCTTACGCTTCAATCCAACTGTTCGCAAATAGTCACTCCACCATATACACATTTCCATAGTCCAATTACCATAATATTCATTGGTCTCAGAACAATATTAACAACTGGTTCTTTAATTATGAGAAAATACTTTTTGTAAAAAGCAATAACAAAATCTATGCTGTATTAAGAGAACGCAGCAGGGGATGGAACAGCATATATCAGAAAGGTGTAGTCGAGAAAAAGTAATAAACCATACCATATAATTTGGGTCAAGAGATATTGAAGTTGTGTATGGGACAGTTGATGATTTTTTCGCGATTACGATGTTGGTCCCTTTGAGAAAATTGTTAAGTTTGATGGCTTGTATTAAATAATTGCCCTTAAATTTGACCACATCTTTCGGACACATGCTGTAAACTATACACCTCTGCTTGAGCCCTTTGAGGAATACTAGCGCGATGTTATATTGTGTTCGATGCCTGATTTAAATAGCCTCTCTATTTAAGAAACGTACAACTCTTTATGCTCAATACATTCTTTGCAAAAACAAGGAAGCATTAGTAATTTCGTCATGTCCGTCTGTATAATTTCCTCTATCAGCTATTAAAGCCTCACTTACAGGTTTTTTTAAATATGTTTCCTGGTACTAAGCGTACAACTGTCTTCATTACCTGATTCAATGATACTAATGATATGCTAAGTTATTTACATTAATTATCTAAGATTAATGATGTAAACTATTAATGAGTTCGACGCTCTAAATCTTTTTATTTTAGTGTTGTATTTTTAATTTCTTTCATTTGTTTTGATAAATAAAATATAGGCGCACTTGAAGATCGCGGGGAAGACCCGGGGTACCCTAATTGCGTAACTTATTTTCGTAAACGATAGTGACAAATTTGTTTCGTTTTGTTGAGCAGATTTTTTAACTGAAAACTTCTTTAGGCGCGTTGGGCATTTTTGAGATGGGAAAAACAATTGAACTCGCAACACCGTTACCGACACCTCATTTTTGTAAACGCGATTATGCTCTTTATTTATATTAAGTTACGGATCAATGTTCTATGCGAGTATTTTTACTTTAAAGATTTTAGAAGTATTTTTTTTTATTGTTCAAGTTTTCACTTCTGTCAGCACTCCCGGAGTGCCACTGTTTTTTTTTCCAACTTATGAAGCAAAGGATTTAGCAATCTGTTTCAAATCGAAACAGATTGTGATTGATCGTGTATTACGCAATTAGGGTACTGGATTAGACTCGCACAGACCAGGGAAACATGGCACAAAAGGGAGAAGGCCAATATATTACGCAGTGCGTGGGACATGGATGCAAATAATGATGTTGACATTGATGACACAAGCTTTGGCATTGACCATTTCTAATTATTTATTTTTAAAGAAACCTATGACCTATGTGAAGGTGTGTATCTTTTTAAGGCCTACTGCCAAACCTTCTACACGTGCAACTTATGGGTGAAGTATACGCAAAGGGCCTACAGCGTCCTACGCGTTCAATTTAATAATGGGTTTAGAATGTCGATGGGGCTTCCGCGCTTATGTTCGCGGAAGCCCGTGTTGATAATTTTCATGTACTAATGAGAAAGCGGGTGGCGTCAATAATGGGTAGGTTGCGCGGAAGCTCCAACAGCATCCTAAAAACATTGGTCGGCAAGGTGGACAACCCTTTTATTAGGCACTGGATGAGGAGGCACGTGCCAACATGTGTTGAGCCACGTAGTTATTAGTTGTTGTTTGGTTAGTTTGTAAGTTTTACTAACATAGTTTCTAAGTCTTTGTTACTAATATAATACTATATGGATTGTATGTACCTTTTGTGTGTGATCCGCAATAAATGAAAATATAATATATATACATTATTTTACTCCATAAAGACTAATTAATTAACAACATCGAACTACTATTTAATCTTTTAGAGGTATGAGGAACAGGGTGTAAAGTTCACTCAACCTCTATAGAAAAGGGAGGATCCTCCGACCAGATGGGTGTCGTGTCTGGCGGGCAACTGCCCAACGGTTGATGTCGGATAATCATATTTATATGTCCTTCGCGCGGTAAACTCTAATTGCGCGATGCAGGACTTATGTGACGTCAGGTCTTTAATGCATAGTTGGCATGTGGCAATGTAGATGCCGCCACAATCTTATTAACAGTTGAGCAAACTATAAAGCTACCCCAACCTACGATAAAAATACAGATAATTATACATACCAAAAATAAATCCTTTCCAATTAAAAGTCCTTGATAAACCTGCTAATTAGCGAACAATAAATACGTCCAAATACGACTTAACATACAATTATTACACAATTGATTTCAAATGTAAATCAGTAGCACGATAAGCTTTCGTTAACCTTAAACTAACTAGGTACTAATTATTTGTACACTAAATTATAAAGCTATGAATGTTGGTCTATGACAAATAAAATATTAAAACATAAAGGGGCCGCTCCACAGCAGCCCACGGCAAAATTACGCAGAAATCTAACGATGTGGCTCTATCTCGCATAGGGTCACAGCATTATGCTTCTTTTTTTTGTCGTGTGGTTAGTGATTAACCTGGTGTCAGAGTTTTAAACCCACCCATGGGCCTCTGACTTGGCTTCACATGCCGTCGAGAAATATCTCTCAGGCACGATTCCTCACGATGTTTTTCCTCTCAAGTGATAATTATACAATACGCACATGAATCCCAAAAGTCAGAGGTGCGTGCCTTGGGTTCAAACTCGAGACCTATGACTTGGCAGTCCGACGGTCACATCACTAGGCTATCACTGCTAGAGCATCGCATAGCATTATGCTGAGCGATGGCCGTTTTGCGTGGATGTGACGCATGTCTTCTGCAACTTATTCTTTTATGTGTTTTTATAAATCAATAAATCTACCTAGCCTTTTCCCAACTATGTTATGGTCCGCTTCCTGTCTAACCGGGTGCAGGTAGATACCAGTAATTTACATAGAGCGACGTCCTATCTGACCTCCACAACCCGGTTACTGGGTACCTCTTGGCAAGACTGGTTGTCAGACTTTCGGGCTTCTGACGACCCGTAACAACTGTCAAAGATCTACAAATGACAGCCGGGACTTCCGAGCCGGGCTTTCTGAGGCACGGAGGGAGCCATGTCATGTAAAAATAGTCACCCATCCACGGACCAACCGCGGCAAGCGTAGCTAAAAAGCGCACGAGTGACCGTAGTAAAATGATCTAATTATTCTCCAATAATTACATCTATTGCCCACGCATTTCATAATCCATTATTTAAATTAGGTCCCTTAAAAAACGATCGCTTTTAAGGAGGTTATATTTTCGTCTCCAAGTATTTTTTTAATGTATGTTCATCGATATTTTCGTCAATTCTGGAAAAATTACATTAATTTCGGAAGGCGTTGGCAAAAAACTAAAATACAGATCCAAGGACAGCGACCTCCGAAAATAAAGTAATTTTTCACTATGTAGTGTTTTTTGGCAGTCATTTGTTTTTTTTATAAATAAGTATACATAAAACAAAGAAGCTACTAAGTTCAAGGATGAGTTTTAATTTATTCACATACGCAATTAGCAACCGGGAAGTAAGACTTCCTAATTAAATCTATTTATAACCAATAAAAAGCTTCTTAAAGTTTTAAGTATGCATAACAACATTATTTATTGCAAATAACTTTAGCCATAAATGTCTTGATTTACTGATAATATTCTAGAATTACGTCTCTATAAATAGATTCCTTAGGTGTCTTCATAAATACTAACTACCTACTTTAATTTATTATGTAGCGTTGATTTAAAAAAAAAAACTTAAAAATCTCGCAAACAAATCATTTTTTGCTACAGAAAGTTGGTGACGGGTCAAATAGCTATTTTTACAATATTTCTCATCACAAACAGCGATAATTTTAATAAACTCTGGTCCCACCTATCTAGGTGAGTGTAGCATTTATTTATTGTAAGCTAAGCTGTGAAACCTAGCCCAGCACTTCCGTGTTAACAATCAGCTTTCCTCATATACCTAAGTTATTAGAGCAAACAAACATAACTCAGATCCTATTACGTCAAAATCTATCGTAGCTTAGTAGTACAAATTACCTAATTCATCATCTACCTAGCCTTTTCTCAACTATGTTGGGGTCAGCTTCAGTCTAACTGGATGCAGCTGATCTGACCTCCATCACTTAATTACTAGGTAACACGATACCCCTTGGTTGTCAGACTTTCGGGCTTCTGAAAACCCGTAACAACTGTCAAAGATCTACGAATGACAGCCGGGACCAACGGCTTTCCAAGGCACGGAGGGGTCTTGGAATGTAAATATGGTCACCCATCCACGGACCAACCGCAGCAAGCGTAGCTAAAAAGCGGCCGAGCGAGCATAGTAAAACTACCTAATTATTCTCTAATAATTACATCTATCGCCCACGCATTTCATAATCCATTATTATTAAATTAGGTCCCTTAAAAAAACGATCGCTTTTAAAAATTACATGATTGGCCCCCACGGCTATTTCAGTGGCCCACATAGGTACATTTACGCAATCAACGATTGTAGGTACGCATTATTATAATAATGTAACAAACGTAATTAATAGTATCGTTATGACGAGACAATAATGTGATGAAATATTAAACTCATTATGAGGACACTGTTTTTGGAAAGGAATGTTAATTTTTCTGTAAAGATTTTCCACTGATGATCAAAGACCTCCCCCAAATCCTTCCAGGCATCCCTATCCTCAGGATTTTCCACGGTCTTATGTGGGAATACCTCTTCGAGGAGCTCGTGGCTAAGTAATAACGATTTATCCGATTAAGCTACGCTTGCCGGGGTTGGTCTGTGGATGGGTGACATACCAAGAATCCTCTGTGCCTCGGAAAGCACGTTAAGCCGTAGGTCCCGGCTGTCATTCGTGGATCTTTGACAGTCGATAAGGGTCGTCAGAAGCCCAAGTCTGACAGCTAGTCTTACCAAGGGGTATTGTATTACCCAGTTACTGGGTTGTGGCGGTCAGATAGGCAGTTGCTCCATGTAAAATACTGGTATTCAGCTGCATCCGGTTAGACTGGAAGCCGACCCCAATATAGTTGGGAAAAAGGCTAGGCAGATTGATTGATGTGGGAATACATCCTAAATAGCTACTTAAGTTATATGGTAAAAAACTCTAGAACATGGTAAGTAAATAGTTGTATCAGCACGAGCTATTCATGAACAGCTATGGCCGACAGTATATAGATTAGTCAGTCAGATAGACTAGGCTAGCAGTCAGTTGTACTACCTACTTCCGGGTAATTCTTCAGAAACTATCTACTCACTTCCTTTCCGTTCTAGTAAGTTAACATTATATACAAATTTCGTTAATGTTGCCACTTTCTTTCATCGTTTTTCAATGAAAAATTTGGGTTAATATTATTATAAAATGGATATTCAACATCAGCATTTAAAAAAATTTGGCGTGACGATGCCATTTTTTGATTTGCAAAAAGTTACGTCGAAATCAAAATGCTCTCAATATTAAATAATAAGCTGTGCTATTGAGAAGCATAGTAATGTTCTATCGTATTGACGAAATATTTATTAGCTGTAAAAAATTAATGACTAATTATCGAAATTAAAAATGCAAAAACTAAGGTCAGAAAAACTTAAATATGCACTGAAATTTATACTTGGCCTCTTTTTGAATCTGATATTAAAATTGCACACATATTAATTAAAATTGCACACATACGTCCCTTTCCCTCACCTTTCATATCCTGTTGCCTAATATATGTGGGTGGTCGTTGACGTTTGTACACAGGATGTGGCAAAAATATTGCACTTAAATATTTAACTACAATTTTAACAAACTTTTGTATTCCAATATTTTCGCAAAAAATATTAAATTATGTTTTTTTTTTAAATTAATATTTTAGTAGATTATATTTTAATATTATTTATTACCAGCGACTCGCCCATATTTCGCACGGGTGCAATCTACTTTCTGCGCAACTTTCTTAATTTTTCCTATCATAAGAATCTTCTCCTGATATTAACAAATACAAAAAAAAGAATTTGCGAAATCGGTCCAGCCGTTCACGCATGATGCCGTGACCAAGGGAAATAGGGATTGATTTTTATATATATAGATTGTTATTATTTTTATCACTGTTATTCATTTTTATTTTTGTGTGTTGGATAACATACAATCTGCTTTTTGGTAGGGAGAGATACCCAGGAATGGGACAGAATAGGCTGTTAAAAATTTAAATTGGGACCTAGGTACAACTTATAATTATTCGAACTGATAAAATACTTCTACACTAAAAACATTATTGAATGTATGTGATAGGATATTTAACTCAACCTTAACAGCTGATTAATGATTATCCTCTATTTATGCAATTTACTGTATAATACATGTACGTGGGTATAATTTACTTCCGAGATACATGCTTAATGATAAATGTTATTGTCTTTTCATTGTACTTACAGCACGCGACATAAGCGTTCGTTGCGAAATATTTGTCCTTAGGAGAGCTAAGGTACTATTGTAAAGTAGGATGTCAGTTCTGATACTAAATAGCTCGTGTATTACAAATGTTTGTGAGTCATTGTTTCCCTTTGTGTGGTTACGAAAAGACACACTATAGGTACAGTTAAAAGAAATTGAAGACCCAATGTTTTGATACATAGGATAGGAGACTCGAAGTTCGTCACGTTTAAATTGAAAATTTAAAAAGAAAAACGGCTTCTAAATACGAAAAAAATACTGCGAATAAACAACGATCTCTAAAAACCATAGAGTAATTTTTGAAGTGAAAACTTCTTTAGGCACTTCGGGCATTTTTGAGATGGGAAAAACAATTGAACTCGCGACACCGTTACCGACACCTCATTTTTGTAAACGCGATTGTGCTCTTTATTTATATTACGTTACGGATCAATGCTCTATGCAAGTATTTTTACTTTAAAGGTTTTGGAAGTATTTTTTTAAATTGTTCAAGTTTTCACTTCTGTCAGCACTCCCGGAATCTCACTGTTTTTTTTTTCTACAGCTTATTACAGACAATTTACTTTCAAAAACAGGATCTTAATTAATAACTAATTACTCCAAAACAATCTAAGTACGCATAAATCTATGAACATCTAAAAAACTTCACGCAACAAGAATCATGCTCTAATTGCAAAACGACGCATCACCATGACATTGAAGCAATGAAACAGACCGCGTGAACGTATTAGCAAACGCTAAGCTAATCGTGACTGTAACACGAAAGAATTAAATTAACCACACTTACATGATATTATCTGGTTTATTTTCAAATGAATTGTAATTAAAATTCTAGACGAAACCACGTTCTGGTATTAGATGATAGCAATCGATGTTATTAATGAGGATTTGGAGGATTTTATCTTGCTTCGAAACGTTGTTGAAACGCATTCCAATTTGCAACTCAGCTTCTGTCAAAATCATTCAAAGTTTCGATGAATAAGTCCTTAAGAGGAGACCAAATTGCCCAATGCAGGAGTCGGGATGCAGAATATGTACCGACACAATTTAACTGCAGTGGCTAGGATAGACAAGATGCGAAAGGCAGAGAGAGGACCGAGGATTGTAAACCAATATTGATGAGGCCACCAGTGGAATGGCTTAGGCACAGTTAGCCTAGCTTGAGAAATGACCAACCTCATGAAGAATGCAGAATCATAGTATGAAGTTTCTAACCAGATTTAAAATGGAAGATCAAGGAACGGAGAGAGAAAAAACCGGCCATGTGCGAGTCGAACTCGCACAAGGACGTCGAAAAAAACACGTTTCTTATAAGGGGACCCCCTTCAATTATTCTTCTATTTAATTTTTATTATTTTTTGTTATAGCGGCAATAAAAATACACAATCTGTAAAAATTTCGGACGGACGGACAGCGGAGGCTTAGTTATTACAGGGTTCTAGGTTTGACGCCCTTCGGATATGGAACCCTAAAAAGCAACTAGTTGGTATTGGTATCCGCTTATTGCAAATCACTATTTCTTTTTAGCACTGAGCTCTATATATTGACTCAATTTGAATATGAACTTTTCAGACACCTCTAAAACATTCACGAAAATAAATGGGATGTCCAACACTGACCTCTTTATGAGGCTTATGGTATTTATAGAATTCGTTCTAAATCACACAGTAAATTTCAGAAGTTATTACATTTATATTACCAATCGACATCTTTACGCAATCGAATAAAATAATACAAATCGATAGACATACAGAGTTTATAAAATGTAAATTTTATGTTTGTCGCGTGATTAGTTAATTAAATCGGATCTATTTAGATATGGAAGTAGAAGAAAAACAGTGGACGGAGCTTTACGGAGAAAAAACAAGTCACTATGTAAGTCGTTCCATAATGAACGTATGTCAATGTCCGTTTACGGGTTTACTATTGTGTTTTTATGAACTCCTAGTACTTAGGTATATTTTGCAACAAAACTTGGAACTTGGTACCTTAGGCCAGAGGTTAGAAAAGTCGAACTATTGAGAATTTGAGAAAACACATATGGATGTAAAAACTCATTTAAAAAAAAAACCTGAAACGTTTCAGCTGATAAATAATCAAAATTAACCCAACCATAACTGCCCACCCAAAATCATACAACATACAAACTTTATTTATTTAGGAACACAAGCTGTAGCCATAATTAATTCCGATTGAGGGATGCGTCTGTCAAACGCGGGCTTGCAAAATGTCCTCGGTTTTTGCTCGACGGAGCATGATTTTGTCATTAGGACCCTTCTAAGACCGTGTCACACTGCGGTTACGCACGTTGAAATTGAACGGAAAATATGCCATGGCTAGATGACCAACGAGAGCATGTATGGCTTAATTTGTCTCCTTATAATGGACAAGTGGTGTTAAATTGCTGGCGTATCTTATTATCTTCGTCTTGAGCTATTGGCTTGGAAAATTGGTGTGGACATGTGTGTGGACAAATTTTGTTTAACATTTAATTACAGTATAATTATTTTCTTAATGTCCCTCGGTAAATTTCGTGTTTTTTCAGTCGTCGGATTTCTATCAGTTGCCCTTTGCACTTGGTGCAGACCGGACGCTGTCAACCGACTTGGAAGTATATAAATTTGTTAATACTCTTTTAACTTAATGTAATTTATTAAAAAAATGGGAGGAAAGCTACTAAAGTCGCACGAAAATAGTTTTACAGCTCTTTAAAGTTCACACGGAAATCAAAACAAAACAACAATAAAGTACTTAGTTCTGAACTCAAATTATTATAGGTACACGATAAATCTAATAATTGATGGACATGGAAATTAACATTCGTTTGTATTCGGAAATACGATGATTCCCGAGGGACTGTATTTACACTGAATTCCGTTTCACAAAATATAGACGCTCTTTGATTCTAAACCCTACAGAAATTCTTCGCTTCAAACTTTAATAGAAAATATCTAAAATATCGAATCAGATCAGTTTCAGTACCCATACCTACCTATCTATCGACGATAAAATCAATTGCACCAAAGAGTCTCTTAAACAATTGAATTTGCAGAGAAATAACCTTACTCAATACTTCAAATTACATGAGTTTACGTGTAAATAAATTTCTAATTTTATGTAATGTTTTATGCCCAACCATTTAGCACATTAGCGTTACATTTACCTATTAACTTTTAACAACACTTTGTCTCAAACAAAGTTTGACAATAAACACTTGTGACAACGGTGTGTATCGTTGTTTCTAACGTAAACAAGTTAAATCATGTATGTATTACACAGTTTACACATTTTGTATCATTTACATAACTCCAGTGACTTCTAACTGCACACAAGTAACCCGTAACAAATACTAAATACACAATATCGTTAAACTAATTGTCGCGTAATATATAACACTGCAATGTTAAAATCTAATTGGCAAGATAAAATATTACCAAGAGAAGAAAAAATTAAAGACAATGCGAAAATTATGAGTCTGTCGGTCGTTAAACTCATTCACAATCATAAGCCCGCGCTTTTTCACACAGATAATGAAATATTTCTGAGAATAAAACAAACAAGAAACATGACCTTTTTGGAATGCACATTGAAAAAAGAAGAAAAAGAACATACATTTTCTGATTTGTTTATAAAGAATAGCGTTCTTAAATCAAATAATTTTGAAATGAGAATTGATGTCATAAATATGAAAAAAAACTATGATTTAGATACTGATATTTTGTACAACATTATGAATTACTTTGACTACAGCGTTCACAAGACGCCCTTGTAAAATATAGACTGGATACAAAAAGTATTTATCGGCTATTATGCATGGTTCACTACCGTCTGGTCTATTGTCCGTTATTTATTCACAGCAAAATAATTATTGCCTTAACCAAATTGATATTGAAACCATCTTAATTAAGAAATCACTCAAACAGTGTAACGAGGTTTTTATTTGTTTAGATGACAACCAGAAATTCGTCCTAGAATATAAACGTCATTATTTCGAAAGCGAAGTTTTGCAAGTTCAATATTGAATACAAACAAAAGTTCTCGTCAAGATACTTTATTCAAAAAGCGCAGGGTACTGAAGGCAAGCATTGGGTTGGTCCTTACAAACAGTTCTAATCAAGACATTTTCTATTAAAATAACTCAATCCTAGGGGTAATTCCAAATCTGAGAATTTAATAAAAATAAACGTTATCGAGTAGCGTTTTTGGAGGTGTAATCGTCTTCGTAAACTGAGGTGAACAGATATTATTATTATAAAAGAAATTTAAAAAGTCTCTTCAGGGGTTATTGCTGGAGAAGTGCTATTACAGCGTAGAAGAATTTTTAAATGATATTTTGCTTGTATAGATTTCTGATTATGCTTATTGATTTGTATTTTTCTGTCTGTCTTACTCTAATTAAATTTTGACATTGTGATTACGAATTGAATTTAGACTTTATTATTGTAATTTTTAATGAAATATAAATTTTGACATTGTAATTTCTATTTAATTAAAATTTTGACATTGCAATTTGTTTTATTTAATTTTTTTTTGTATTGTTTTATTGCAACTAGTTTTGTACGCCATAAATGGCAAAACATGTAGCCACCTCATATTAATTATAAGACCTTTTTTATGTACTCACGTTTTACAAAATAAATATTATCTTATCTTATCTTTCTTGAAGATAGTGGAAAGTGAAGAAAACGAGCTAACAATCAACATCGCGAATCAAAGAAAACATCCTACAAATCCTTTATAATTCTCCATACAATGTGTAAAAAAAAACCAGTCCGATCCGTGAGGGTGTTGTTAGGTATCGTACTGAGAGTCTATTTATTTGGTAATTATCAGGAAAAAAGAAGAAAAAAAAACCCCTAATTTTTTTCAATGGGGCATTTTACCGGTATAATACATGAGGCTGTCATTTAGCGGATGTCTACAAGTCATAACTTATGACACCTGTTGAAAGTTTACTAATTTTTAGTGGAATTAGGATCATTTTGGTACTAAAAACGTGAATTTTAAAATAGGTAGCAATAACTTTTTTTATTTTCAATAATAATTTTAAAAAAAACAGTGGCACTCCGGGAGTGCCGACAGAAGTGAAAACTTGAAAAAAAATCGGCACCGCGGCAATCAACGCGTTGATGTCTTTAACTCCACGGTGTCGGTAACGGGTCGCGAAATCAATGGTTTAGTCCCATCTCAAAAATGCACAACGTGCCTAAAGAAGTTTTCACTTCAAAAATTACTTTTTGGTAATGTTATTGCAATACCTATGTGCCAGGGTCTTTTTTTACACATTGTTTAAAGAACGTTATCCATCTAAATCCATCCAATTCTCATGATAAACTAAACCTCTCCCCTCGCTCCAAATTTACACAGATCTCTCTCGATGTCTTACAACGAATAAAACCGAGATAACTTACATAACAAAATGCAAATAAACCAACGACTGCGGTTTGTTTAACTGTAGCAAAAGGACCCAGCATTTAATTATGTTTAATTTCCATATAGCAAGTCTTGTATCAATCTACAAAGGTTCCGTAACAGCGAAACTTTGCTCGCTCATTCCAATTTGTTTTATTGCACATAGCTTTAACAAATACTTGTTGCAATGTATATAAACCACGAATAAAAAGACCAAAGTATTTTATTAACTTTCCGGAACTGTGTACTTTTTTTTCCTGCCATATTATGTGGTAATAATATGCCTTGTACATAATGCTTACGTCCCGGAATTTAGGTGTGTCCATTAATCAAAGTGTATTGGATTGAATGGATAATTAATTACGGGTATAAGCTTAAAATCCGAGCATTGGATGTATTAAACGCTTAATTTACTTCCTGCAATGGATTTTAGGGCGCAAGGTGGTCTCGTAATTTAAATCACCTGATAAAAGGTGCGATTTGTGTTATAAACTGGTGTCTTTAAGTGTCTGTTTTCTTCCCATCAGGAATAGACCTGTGTCCAAAATGTTTTTTGTCCTTCTTGTAGATTATAAAAAAATATTGAACACGTATTTTTTCTTTTCTGACGTAATCAAAAAATTACGGCGATACATTGAGTTAAAATGTGGCATGACGTCACGCCTTGCTAGATTTAATACGACGTTGTGATCTAGCGAGCCCCCACTCCCCAACTTTAATGCGTGTTTTCTAAGTTATTTTTGATTAATATGATAAAGCAAAAAATACGTGTCTAATATTTTTTTATTATCTGAAAGACGGACAAAATAGAATTTTTTTTTTTTTACCTAGGCAACTACCGTATTTAATTTTCGCAATGCAGCTACATCGATTTACTAATGGTGGTACTCGACAAACGACATGAAAACAAAACACAACGGGGGGTTTATCAAACGACACAGGACATTAGCCGTACAGTAAAAGGACAAGCGCTTAGTACTGGCAACAACAAAGCGTTTACCAGCGGCAACTGTTCTATCAGTTACATGCAATTAATTATAGTACAGTCGTCCACAGCCGTACTTCCTCAATTTCATCGCTACGGACATTAGTGACTGCCGCGCCTTAGGGAATTGCTGCTTGTGCAACAAGAAAAACGTCATTATGGTGCTATTTGACCAATAACTAGTAACTAGTGGACTGCCTGAGCAAGATCTAGTGCGAGAATCGTCACATCATGAACAGATCATAAACTGCTAACTATTAGTTTGGTAGCCGATAGTTTTGTAGCTCATTTCCTTCATACTAATAGGTACTTATTTAAGCTCAATCAAACTGGTGTATCTATGAAATCGGAAACGAATAATTCATCCGGTCGTTTGAGACAGTTTGACTGTTTACCATGAATTTAAGTAACTTTTCTTTGAAAAAAACAGTGGCACTCCGGGAGCGCCGACAGAAGTAAAATACTTGAAAAAAATCGGCACCGCGGTAATCAACGCGTTGATGTCTTTTACTCCACGGTAACAGGTCACGAAATCAATGGTTTAGTGCCATCTCAGAAATGCCCAACGCGCCTAAAGAAGTTTTTACTTCAAAAATTGCTAAGTTTCTAGTCAGCGTTTCAACGGCATCCGTGTATACACGGAATGAATATTAAACGTGCACATAACTGCCAAAAAATGTACGCAATATGGACTTTTCGTAATATCCAAACGCGATACATATCTACATGGGCGAGTTACTTATCAACCATGTCCGTTTTTGACAAACATTGTGAAATGTTTTGACCAAGCACAAGTTGATTGAATAAATCGCAGAGCTGATAAAATTACGATGACTGATTGCGATACCGGAATAATTATTATTCAGCAATCGTTTGAATGGAAGAATGTTATTTGCATAGTTGTAGGAAATTGTGAAAATTGGTGATGGCGTGTCTGTATTGACTCGAATCGATGCTGTAGAAATCGATGGAGGTGTTCATAGGTAAATATACTTGGCCTACTGTATAACTCTGTGGCAACCAGAAGCCGTTTCAATAATTATTCCGGTAATGCATATCTTAATTTGTCTGCTTTACATGCCTTCTCACTTCGAGAGGCAGTGAGCTGTGATCTACTACGCGGGCCCAGCGCGGTTTGGTAGATGTCACATATCCTCGAATTTTTAATTCTAGGATATGCCAGTTTTCTCACGATGTTTTCCTTCACCGTTTTGAGAGCAGTGGTGATGAAATTATTTACACAAAGTAAAGCGCAAAGCGCCTGAGTTCGAACCCACGCGACGCGTCAGGGCCGGTACGACTGGGCCACCACTGCTCTCACAAAAAAATCACGTAATTAATATTTGTCTGCTTGCTGCAGATTTACTGTTCGGTTGGAATTGGTTAGTTTAGCTTTATATAGTAATTTATTGAAGTGAAAATTTATTTAGGCGCGTTGGGCATTTTTGAGATTGGAAAAAACAATTGAACTCGCGACACCGTTACCGACACCTCATTTTTGTAAACGCGATTGTGCTCTTTATTTATATTACATTACGGATCAATGTTCTATGCAAGTATTTTTACTTTAAAGGTTTTGGAAGTTTATTTTTTTTGTAAACGCGATTGTGCTCTTTATTTAGATAAGGTTACGAACCAATGTTCTATACAAGATTTCCTGCACAATAAAATTGTTTAAGTTTTCACTTCTGTCAGCACTCCCGGAGTGCCACTGTTTTTTATTTGATCCAGAACATTTTTAACTGTAGCCCAAACTACCAAATCCACGCACTGCCTGTTTGTCAACGTGATAAATTATTATTAGTCACACATTTTCTACATAACGAGACCCAATGCATCAAATTGGACAATTATATCTCTATTTTTTTGCAAAAACGAAACCATTTTTCAAGCTTAAAACGTGTAACAGCAGCCGTACACGGCATGGGCTAACATTTTACGTTTCGCAAGTCCAAGATAACCATCGTACTACAATGTTCTTCACATGACCTTGAGACGGAAGTATTTGTGTCTCTGTCTTAATAAACAATTAAACATTAGGGCGAACGTTACGTTTGACATTGTTTTAATACCAAAAACAGTTGACATTTTTAATTGCTTAGAGGTTATTTAGAGGTTGGAGGCTTGAGAATAATTAATGTTTTTGTCGTTTTAATGACATGTGTCATTGAAAACTAGTACTGGGGGTATGTAGGTTGGTACAATGTTATTCAGGGAGTATTTTTTATACTTTCATCAGAATTTTTTTGACTGTAAAAGGCAATTTTTTATAGGTACGCTTAAAGTTGCAGAAATACAACATATTATAAAAAAGACCCTATCCGATCAGTGAGGGTTTTGTTAAGTATCGTACTGAGAGTCTATTTATGTGATAATTTTCAGGATTACGAAAAAAAAAATCACCTCATTTTTTTTCAATGAGTTTTTACATGGGGCGCGGGCAGCCGTCATTTGGCGGGTGTCTACAAGTCATAAGTCATAACTTATGAAAATTTGCAAATTTTTATGGATTTTGTGTAATGTTGATACTAAGAACGAGAATTTTAAATAGCCAAAACTTTTAATTTTTAATAATAATAAGATATTTTATTACTTTTTGGTACTGTTATTGCAGTACCTATTGCCCCTTTTGAATCGGACATGGTTTTTTTATACACAATTATTGTACAATAATTAAAATAAGTAATTATTACGACAAAATAATACAACATGCATTTATAAAGCCAAGTAAATAAACATGTAGAACGAAATAACTATTCCATTTTCATTTATACGAATAGGCAGAATAACAGTACCTTTTTTTTTTTTGGGTGGGAAATTATCAAATAACTTCTCCCGCTCTGGGCGGAGCGGGAGGGCGTGTCAGACTCTTACTGACTAAAACCCACCCGTGTTCCTTCGTTTGCCCTGTTGCCGGGGGCCACGATTTCCCTTTCGGCCCATATTCGTAGCCCAGAGTAACAGTACCTAGCAATCAATCCTTGACGGATTTAGCAGTGGGTATTATAATCAGTGATAAAGCAGTGACTTGGAAACTACGAGATTGTGCAGTGAATAAATTACGTTTAACATGCATTCTAATATCGTGAAAACTTTAAGTTTACAATTAATTCTATATTTAATTGATTATATTCAAGATTTTACTAAATTAGAATTATCCTAACTAATATTACAAATGTGAAAGTGGGTTTGTTTGTTTGTTACGCTTTCACGTTAAAATGACTGAACGGATTTCGATGAAATTTAGCACATGGGTAGACCATGACCTGGGTTAGACAGAACATAATATACTTTTTATCCCGATATTACCACGGGATTGAGACTTATCCGGGTAAAACTGCGGGGCGCAACCAGTGTATAATAATACGGTAGTTGCCTAGGTAACAAAAAATAAATTCTATTTAGTCCGTTTTTCAAATAATAAAAAAATATTAGACACATATTTTTTGGTTTAATCAAAAATAACTTAGAAAACACGCATTAAAGTTGGAGAGTGGCTCGCTACGTCACAACGTCGTATTAAATATAGCAAGGTGTGACGTCATGCCACATTTTAACTCAATGTACCGCGGTAATCTTTTGATTACGTCAAAAAATAAATACGTGTTCAATATTTTCTAATAAACTACAAGATGGACAAAAAAAAATTTGGACACAGGCCTATAAATTGTACTGAAAGACCTCGTTTTCGTCGGTTCTGATCCAGCGTAGGACATGCAAGATAAATTAAAAAGCATCTAGTACAGACTGGATGCAGAAGGCGGAGAACCAGGTGTTGTAGTAGATACAATAAAGTATTGAGTACTTTGGAGAAGCCAATTTACAACAGTGGACTGCTATAGGCTGAGTTGATTTGAATGATTACTCGATTTCCGTAGTGTACCTACAATATCCATTCCACACCAAACAAGCAGGCATGCAAAAATAAAAAATATAAAAAACCTTGGAATCCCTTACCGGGGTTAGCCCTGGGGTCTCTCGCTGCGGCCGCGAAGTTATTGTAACTCGGGGCTCCGAAGCTAGTGCCGAAGTCGGAAAAGTCGACATCGTAATGTCCGAACTGTGCCGACGTCAGCGCTATGCATGCGCATACAACTATGGCCTGGGGACAAAACAAAAACTTTGTTAGTAAAACGGAAAACAATATTAAATTCAGAGTCAAAGTCAATCGTTTATTTCAAATTGGTACATAAAAGACTCTTTTGAACGTCAAAAGTAACAATAAAAAAAACCAGAGGCACTCCGGGAGTGCCGACAAAAGTGAAAACTTGAACAATTTTATTGTACGGGAAATACTTTTAATGAGGTATCGGTAACGATATCGCGAGTTCAATTGTTCATCCAACGCGCCTAAAGAAGTTTTCACTTCAAAAATAGAATGATTCTAGTTGCCAAGAAACAGAGAGACAGAGCATTGGCTTTTTTCTCAAATACCAATAGAATGGGTAGAAATGGTTCTTTCTAAAAAAAAAACAGTGGTACTCCGGGAGTGCCGACAGAAGTGAAAACTTGAAAAAAATCGGCACCGTAGTAATCAACGCGTTGATGTCTTTTACTCCACGGTGTCGGTAAATTGCGTTACAGTGTACCGAAATCAATGGTTTAGTCCCATCTCAAAAATGCCCAACGCGCCTAAAGAAGTTTTCACACTTCAATAATCATGACGTAATAAATGTATATGTTATTATAACGTTTTATTAATCCCACGAAATAATACTGCCGTCCTCTTCGCTTTTAGAAGAATGGGGATAGGTGCTACTTATTATGAAAAACTATTAAAGTAACAGAGTAGGTTTTTTTGGAAACCACAAAGACCATTTAGAATATAGTTAATATCAAATATTTTGCAGGTGGTTTACCTTTCAAACTTCACCAACAGTAATGAATACAAAAACTTACGTACGCGCAAAAAACACGTATATAATAGAACGCGTGCTTTTTCAATGTCATGGATTTTGAACCATTATCCATTTTAATGCTCAACAAAGATATTTTTTTGTTATAATTACGTACATATTTAAGAATTTTTAAACGAAATGACAGAAAAAATATTCAAACGTTAAGGTTTTAAGGGGTCATTGGTCATTACAATATATACCCTGAACAAAATGACTTTTAAGAAGCTTTAAAAGTAAAAAACGTACATTACTTTGTCTATTTACGAAAATAGAACCTCCTAATCTGTGCGTTAATATTCTAAGGTCACTGAACTGCGTCTTACAAAGAATTCGCAAGGACATCCGTTTTCAGAGCTATTTTTTCTTCTTCAATACCCAGTTCTCAGTAAGATTGAACTAGATATCACCGTCAGACTTCCTATAAAAATGTACCTATCAGTCAATAAACTAGCAAATTGTAGCATTTGAAACTTTATTAATAAATCAGTTGCTATTTTGGTATATTAAAAAGAAGGCAAAAAGTTACTTAGAAAATTCACACCGTGAACCACGATTTGATTGTATTATAAAATCTAGAGCATTAAAAACTCCAAATAAGAACAATCATTGGGAATGCAGTGATATTTAATTCTAATTTGAACCATAAACTTTTGGTCTAGATCAAAATCTAAGATACATTCAAATGATACATGAACATATCAACGGAAACGACATATCGATCGGGCAAAAACATAAATACAATTGTTATCTCACAAATCAGATTATATCTTGCGCTGATATAAAAATATTTCATACACATGACCCGTAACATATTTATCATTAAAACAAAGAACCTTTTAATCGACATGAACATGTTACAATATGTAAAACTTTATCATAACGCTCTATCAAAATTTATGTTACAATTTTGACTCCACGTCTCTGAACGTGGAGTCAAAATTGTAATATAAATTTTTTAATGATGTTTTTGTCATGTCGTTGATATTTCTTCAACTATGTTAGAGTTACCCACAGAAACTAACTAACGGATAACTGGACTATCTAAACTTAGACTGCTTGTCAAACTTTCGAGCCTCTGACAAAATTCACAGGATAAACTGAAGGCGTCAGCTGTGAAAAAAACAGAACGTAGGTAAAACCTTCTGCAGAATCTAACTACACAAGCTCTTCAACGACCTTCAATACTTTCTAAATTTTTAGACTACTAATACTCATACAATTCAAATAAAACAATACAATTTACACAACCGGCTTTTATCAATTCACAATTGCGATAGTAGGAAGGTAGTACACGGAAACGTAATGACGTAAGCAATGCATACATTCATACGGGCTCGAACTGGTTTAGAACAGATTCAGAAACAGGTATGTGATCTTGATATGTGACCTCAAACGGGGACGGAGACTGGGCGTGCGTGAACCCTGCCTCGGCACTCAGCTGATGTGTGCACACGTGCTCGGGTGGGCAGACCGGCGGTATAAACGACTTTAAGTTCAATTTTACTTTCGATAATGAATTTTACTTCCGATAATGGTAGAAACAGATTGTGTTTTGTTTTTTTTTTCTTTATTTAAAATGACCAGCAGTGCTATTCTGTAAAAATCTCACCGTGAACGCTTAGGTGAAGTGACCTTGAAAGTGAGCTGTCAACATTGACAGTAGTATATGACAGACCCTAGTATATGGTGGAATGACAGCTCACTTCAAGTTCACTTCACTTTAGCGTTCACGGTGAGATTTTAACAGAATAGCACTGCTGACGTCTACCAAGGAACCAAAGAAACAAGCATTCTATGTATGATATCTAGATTTATTTAGAAATAGTACAACTGAAGCCACCTTTATATTAACTAAGTTTTCATTTCTGTAGTAAATAAATATGTATACTCCATTTGAAAAAAGATTAGACATGAAAATAAACCTTTTTTACAGTCCGTTCAACCGATTTTGACTTCTATTGCGTTTGTGTCATGACAAATGGCAGCTGCAGTAAACAGTTGGTATTGTAACCACTTTTTTGCTTTTAATGTCATCCTTGTGCCTACAGTACAGAAGTCAGAATCGGTTGAACGGACTGTAAAAAAGGTTTGTTTAAATGTCTAATCTTATTTCAAATGGAATATAGAATGGTTCCTGCTAAGTGTGAATCAATCAAGCATGATTATTTCACTCGATTTTAAAAGTTAAGTTTCTAAGTTTTGCTAAAAGGAAAGCTTTCGCAAACAATGGCCAGTTTAATTAAAACAACATAATCAGTAAACAACCAGAACTATATTTATAAATTGATTGCTTCCGTATCTAGAAACAATTTATCTGCTACTGAACTAACTTCTTTCGCAACTAGTCTATTGGCTACCCGCCCGTCTGTATGGCCCTACGCAACATACCTCACCTGTACCCATTTAAGGACACGTTGTAAATGCTTTCTGAATCGAAAATGGTAATAAGTTCGATACACTTTGCTTTGCTTGCAAAACTGTGACAAATTTTATTGCTTAGTAGGTAAGTCAAAGCCCTTTGGAGGTGTCCCAATTAGTAATGGTTATTGTCTAAAAATGTAGGTGAATACTGTTGTTTATAGTCACAGCGATGGGTGTCAAGGCAGATTTGGAACAAAAAAAAAAGAACAATTATAAATTGCGAATCAAAATGTCGTTTAATTTCCCATACTTAACCCAGTTTAAGGTTATTCGTAGAAAATACTTTGATTAGATATCATTTTTAACGAATTTAATCTGTTTCGTCAGAAATTGTTATCATTCTAACCATCTTCTGAAGTATTCGCACATAATGATCACTATTTTAACACTGTTTTAGTATCCATCAATCACTGCCTAACAGATAAAATGGCACTTAAACAGGTTAGCGATTAGTTCATCGCTTATCCAAAACAATCGGGGTCCTATCAACAAATCGCTTTCCTAATGCTAGATGCATGTACACAATGGTCCACGTTGGTCACTTTGCATTCGTTCATCGATCTCTTTGAACCAAAAAGTATTTCACACTCAGACTTTTGCCAGCAGTAACAGAGTACTGGCCGGAAAGAATACTTATTTTAAGTTTGGAACGCAGGAATTCGCTGAATGCGGAAAGCACAGAATCGGTCGAAATGGCGGTGTTTGGGGTAGGCTTATGTCCAGCAGTGGACGTCTTTTGGCTGAAATGATGATGAAGTTTGAAACAGCGATAAAAATAAAAATCTATTTATTGTCAAGCAAAGTAGCAGGGTCTATTTCCCAAAGTCTTTTTCATAACTTTTCTCCCAAAGTATAATGCTTATATAAATGCCCAACGAGCCTAAAAAAGTTTTCACTTCAATAATGGTATAGAAGTGAAAACTTTTTAGGCTCGTTGGGCATTTTAGAGATGGGACTAAACCATTGATTTCGTGACCTGTTACCGACACCGTGGAGTAAAAGACATCAACGCGTTGATTACCGCGGTGCCGATTTTTTTTCAAGTTTTCACTTCTGTCGGCACTCCCGGAGTGCCACAGTTTTTTTAATCCTTTCTATCCGCACATAATTAGTACTATTTAGCACTGTTTTAGTATCCGTGCCTAACAGATAAAATTGCACTTAATACAGGTAAGCGATTAGTTCATCGCGTATTCCAAATAATTAGGGTCCCTATCATCAAATCGCTCTCCTAATGCCGCAACACAATAATGATTAATTAAATACCAGTAATAAATGCAGTAAATGGAGTAAAGAGCAATAAAATAGTTAAAATATTCTAACCTGGTTTTGTGAAGTAACGAAGCAAGTTTAAATGCTGTCTAGGAAGTTTAGCAACTAGAGTGTTCAATTGATGAAACTGTTCGCGATAAAACTATACAGATAATTGTGTTATACAACGACTTTTAGAAAGGCTTTTAGGGTCTGGTGGGTGCCTTACTTCTAGAGTGGTGAAAGACATCGTCAAGAGTCAGAAAAATATCATAAAATGTTTCTCTTGCATGTCAAAAAAAACCGGCCAAGTGCTTGTCGGATCACGCACAATTAAGGGTTCCGTAGCAGCAAGTAACATTGAATTAAAGGTAAATTGCGGATGGTATAATATATCATCCTTTTTTTAGTTTCATCATTCTCTTATTTTAGAAGTTACAGGGGGGGGGACACATTTTACCACTTTGGAAGTGACTCTCGCGCAAACTGTTCAATTTAGAAAAAAAATATATTATAAACCTGAATATCATTTTTAAAGACCTATCCATAGATACCCCACATATATGGGTTTGATGAAAAAAAAAATTGTGAGTTTCGGTTCTAAGTATGGGGAACCCCCAAAATTCATTGTTTTTTTTCTATTTTTGTCTGAAAATCTTAATGCGGTTCACAGAATACATCTATTTACCAAGTTTCAACAGCATAGCTCTTATAGTTTCGGAAAAAAGTGGCTGTGACATACGGACGGACAGACAGACATGACGAATCCATAAGGGTTCCGTTTTTTGCCATTTGGCTACGGAACCCTAAAAACGGGGACTCGCATAATATGAACATGTGGCGGTGGTGGATGTGCAAGATTAAATTACGTTTCGTGTGCATGGACGAGTGATTGATGTGTAATATCTTTCCTCTCGCTTTCCCACAATTAAAATCTAAATCGAAATAATCAAATCTGTGGGAGTGATTTCGTGAAAAGGGACGGAAGTGTGTAACAGGAAGCCGGGCAAGCCCGCGCTATTTGATTTGACCAATGAGCGCGCGCGGTGTCAGCAACGCGCGCGCTTCTTTATTTTCTTTCTTAAAAAGGCTTTTAGGTACTGGTGGGTGCCTTATTTTTAAGTATTGAAAGACCTATCATCGCCAGGGGTAAGAAAAAATACCTTAAAACGTTTGACTTTCCTGAATATTAACACGACCAATTGTGTACCAAGGGAGGTATCGCCGTCTATCGACTGAAACAATTAATTAGCAAGATTAAGTTGTTTCGTGTGATAATACACGAACGGGTAATTAGTTTTTTCAGCTAAGTAATTTATTGCCTTAGGAAGCGCGTTAATTGCTAGTCCAAGAGGCCAAATATATCCTATACTATTAAATTAGCAATATTTATTTTGTAGGTATATATATTTTTAATCACTTCTCGAAAACGGCTCTAACGATTTCGATGACGTTGACGTTGCAATATAGGGGTTTACGGGGGCGAAAAATCGATCTAGCTAGGTCTCATATCTGGGAAAATGTTTTCTCTATTTTCACCCGAGCAGAGCTCGGTCACCCAGGTAGAGGTACTTAGTCCTAAAAGCGATAACATGGTTAGGAACAGGCTAGACAAACGCCATTTTACTTTTCATCATTACTAATTCCATTTACGAAAAATGTGTGTCTGTAATTAAAAAAAAACAATTATTTAAGACTTCAAATTATATTAATCCTAGGAACAGACGAGATCCTCATAAAATAGTGTTGAATAACTTACCTAGACTAGCTAAACACAATTATAACTGCTTAGCAATGTGTGTGCGCATCTATAACAAAATACCAAGGCACTTCAAAACAAGATTATTTAAAATTATTTTTTATAAATAGTTACTGGAATGTAGTTTTAAAGTTTTAAAAAAAATGATAAAAAATGTTGATGTTTTTTTAAAATGTTGATGGTTGATGCCTTCTTCTCCTAATTTTATAATTTTGCATGCTGTTTTTATCCTAGCTAAACATGTTTGTGTCATATAAATTTGTATTTAACACCATTGTATACCATGTTTTACACAATTTTTATTTTTATTTATTTATTATTAAGCAAGACGATACCCGCAAATTGGTTCATTGACTTCTATTTAATTTCATAAAATAATTTGCGTAAATTCTTAGTTGACAGGTATAATGTGACTTTCCGATTACTAGCAAATTGCTAAGAGTGGTTAAGACTAGTCGTTGCAAAACTGACAGGGTGCAAGTTTCGATAGCACTGAGTCGCCGATACTACTCGTTAATTAAACGATTAATAAGTGGATTGTAAACTCTAGTGATATAATAATTGGACCCTATTTTATGAGCATACGTCCTGAAGATGTTTTGCTAATAAAAATTGAAAATATGCATTATTTTCTTCATAATTTGTTCATTACTACTACGTACCTACTTTATTTTAATATGCACTAGATTTTAAATTATCCTACGGGAACGTACTACCGGGATAAAAAGTATCTTATGTCGAAACCCAGGTCATGTTCTACCCATGTACAAATTTTATCCAAATCCGTTCAGCCGTTTTAGCGTGAAAGTGTAACAAAAAAAAATAACAAACTCACTCTCGCATTTATAATATTATAGTATAGTACTAGTTGCGTCCCACGGTTTCACTTGCATAAGTCTCGATTCCGATCCTACACATAAAATAATATCACGCTAGTAATTCCCGAAGGGTTAAGCAGAGGTGTTCCGTAAATAATTTTATAAAATACCACAATACAGGGTGGCAGGGACATCGACGTAAAAACTGTTACCATGGATTCAGTACATGATTCTAAACCCCCCTGCGTTGAAATTTTTCGTCGGTAAATTTTTTTGTTAATAAGCTGTTCCATACACTTTGACCGCGTAGGTATTGCACTTTTCTGTGAAACAGCAGATTTTTTAAAGTGAAAACTTCTTTAGGCGCGTTGGGCATTTTTGAGATGGGACTAAACCATTAATTTCGCGACACTAACGCAATTTACCGACACCGTGTTGTAAAAGACATCAACGCGTTGATTACCGCGGTGTTGATTTTTTTTTCAAGTTTTCACTTCTGTCGGCACTCCCGGAGTGCCACTGTTTTTTTTTAAATAACCGACGAAAAATTTTAACGCAGGGGATTTCAGAATCATGTACTGAATCCATGGTAACAGTTTTCGCGTCGATGTCCCTGCCACCCTGTATACTTGTGATGTAGATTATACCTATCGGTATCTCTCTCTTCGTATAAATACCTATTTTCTATAAATCTAAAGTTAAAGTTATGGCTTAACGATTATTGTTCATAGTTAACGCAAATCTCGAAACAAATTGTTATTGTTTATAAGTTATTCAAGTTTATGTGGCTTGAGCTTAAAACCGAGATTAAATTTGCCAATTAGCTGACATTTTCTCTTAAATTATTAAGCATTTCATAAGTTCATAAAATGAACGATGAAAAGAAGATATTACTACAGGTACTTATACAGCGTGTATCAGAAAGTTGTGATAAAAAAAAAACGTGGTACAGATCATCAAACTGAACAAATTTTTCCATGGGACGAACATTATAATCGCGAAAAAAATATCGACTGTCCCATGTAAAATTTGCTGCTCGGCCCAAGTGTATGGAAATGTAGATAATTTTTTTAATATTTTTTTCTTTCAATACCGTGCATGCATTTTAGTTTATTTTAATTTTTTAATTGTTTTGTTTTCATATTTTTATTACGGACGCTTTTAACGTGCACGTCTTTCTACATTTTTCTCACATGTATAATTTCAACATGAATGATGTAACCAATATTTTGATTTAAAAGAGTGTGCTTCATCTTTCTGACTGACCGATCCCTTAACAATTCAAAAGTACCTGTAATTGATTTATTATAAATAAATGCTTTGAGTTGAGTTTGCGTATATAAAAGATATCTGCATCTTTACAAAAAACACATGCACTACTTTTAACAACGTAGTGAGGTCCTAACTAGACAAAAAAGGGATAAGTTTCACAAAATCCTGTGTAACCACCCTATCATAAGGATATCTATAAGAAAAATGTGTTTAAAATGTGTGTTTTAATTTATAATAACTTACCAAACAATTTAAAATTATTACAGGGTAATGTGTCAAGACAAAATTGACAAAATGGCTACTAAAGTGTTGTTTTTAAAGTTTTATTAAGGAATATATCTATACGAATCTATACTAATATTATAAAGAGAAAAGATTTGTATTTTAGAATTTTTGTATGTAACGAATAAACTTAAAAACTACTTGAATAAACTTAAAAACTACTAGACCGATTTGAAAAATTATTTCAGCTATGGATAGCTACATTATCAGCGAGTAACATAAGCTATATTTTATCCCCGTACTCCCACGGGAACGGGAACTACGTGCGTGAAACCGCGTGACGTCCGCTAGTGGAACAAAAAATTGAAAATGAGTACCTATGATGATAAGAATATTAACAATATAAATAAAATAGTGAATAAATGCATGGTAATAGTAATAAAATAAGAATGTATGTCAAATTAATAAAAAAATTGCAATGATACTTAGGTTATAAGATCTCACCTGTATCAAAACAATGTGTTTCTGGCAAATAAACATTTTTTTTGATTTGATACACGCTGTATACATACCTGTCTTCTTAAATTAACCTTAAATAAATCTCACACAAATAATTACCTAAGAGTTATTCTACAAAAGCAATAGTTATCCTCATAGGTACCATAAATCTGTCTAAAATCTTACAAACAACTCTTCCTGACAAGTTTCTACCTTCCTACTGTTGCTAATTGATTACTCAATCCAATAATACAACTTATTTAAATAACAACAAAATATTTCTATAACCACCGGCTTGCCAGTAACGGCCTTTTCACAATTATATTGATACCTGTCGTAATAAATTATAATACCAAGACAAGTGATATTAAATTACGCAAATGTAAAGAAACTGTAACAAAGTTTCTAAAAATAACCTTTTGTTTGCTAAGGTCAACATGTTATCAAATTTCAATAATAGCAGCATTTACACAATGGTCCACGTTGGCCACTTTGCAACGACCATCAATCTATTTGAACCAAAAAGTATTTCACTCAAACCTTCTGGCCGGAAAGATACATTATTTTTAAATTTGGAACAGTGTTAAGAAATTCAATCCTTCTAATTTCAAGCAAAGCAGCATTCACAGCCATTCAACTATTCTCTGCTCATCAGCCCCAGTCTTTTTCATCTCCTTTCTCCTCTCTCTTTCCCTCTCTCTTTTTCCCTTTCTATTTTTTCAGCCTTTTCGCTTTTACGCCATTACTCCTTGTTTGTTAAAAATCTTGTTTGTCAATCCCTAAAGTTTAATTAGGTCGTCAACCATCTTTCCTATGCTCAAAGCTAGACTCGTGGTCTCATTCCGTCAGATATTGCGTAATTCAGTTCTATTCTGATTCTCATCGCAAAATTGCACCAGAATCAGCAAGGCCCTTTACTAAAGTCTACGTGTACCGTGTACAGACAACGGCCGGTCATGTGATTTGAATAACATTCTCTTAGTCAACCCACTCGGTCTGATTTCGGGAAATAATCGAATAGGACTGTCCGATTTGAGAGTCAAATTGGGTGGTGAATCGATTTGAATCAGGCTTTTATATTAGTGTTGTTCCGCTGGACAATATAGTGCGTTTCTTTTTTACCTTTGGTGTTTATCGTATAAAAAAAAAAGATTTATTTAGATATAGGTAATTATGGGCATATATAAACCTAGTTTTGTCTGGATTTATTTAGAATTATCCAAGCTCTTTGGATAAAGGCCAAGTCCAAATAATGACTAAAAATAAATACCTACCTAATATTATATTTTTTTCGACGTTATATGCATCAGTCATGTCAGTCAACACACTGGTGTATTTATATCTTTAAAATGAAGGTAACCTGGTTTCATCTTGTTTGATTTAAAAATACTCACTTAAATGTAATCAAAAACATTTATACATTATTCAATTAACTATCTAAAAAGACTTAACGGACTGTTAATAGCTGCAGACTAATTTCTCATGTCAGGAATTAAAGCAAGGTTAAACAGCATTATTAATTGACTAACAAAATACTTTTGCATAACATTCTTGGAATATATTAAATTCTTTGTGTACATATTACATACACTGCACATGTGAAAAACCTGCCACACAAAAGTGAGCCTTATTTTAAAGTAATACGTTTAACAATCACGTGCAAGGTAACTCAGTAGCAAATTTATTTAATGACCAGCACATGCCTGAGGCCAATTTATATATAGGAAATTAATTATATTAAAAAAGCTACACTTAATACATGCAGAGTTGAAAAATGATCTGTGAATTAATTTATAATGGTGCAACATTTCATAACATCTACGCATCATTGTTGGGTAAGAGTGAGTTTAACTTGTGTTTTAAATAGCCAACTTAAATGATAAGTTGATAACTTATGTTTAAGTTATTCAGACCATTAAACACAAACATGGAGATGGATTCAAATTTACTTCAGTTTACTTGTTTAACAATCAAAGTCCTTCACTGAGATTTCCTGCGCCTTACGCACTGATATACTGTGATCTTAAACTGATAACTTAACACTATAGATATATACTATCCATTTCAAAATACAAAAAAAAAATGTCCACCGCAAAATAACTAAGTATGTAACTATGTTTCTTCCAATACCTCGTCAATAAATGTGAAATAATAATTATTAAGTATACTGAACAATTGTAATAAGAATGCTCAAATCTTGACATGTTAATTCTTCTTTTTTTTATTATGTAATTTTTACGCTGTCTCCTTGAATTGAAGAAGCACACGTAAATGAACCCTTTTTAATATTGTGTATGTGTATCCTTTGTTGGAGATCCCAAATAAATAAATAAATAAATATGACGATGACATCGAATTTTAATATGCAAAACATCGTCATTATGGTTCGAATATGGTGGCCATTGTTGGGAGAGGCCTATATCCAGCAGAAAACGTAATAAAAAGAATCTGTGGAGACCCTTTTTAAATCTCAAGAAAACTTAGGGATTCCAGTTTTTTTAGATCCTGACCTGATCATGAATCTCTTTCTCCAATAACGCCAATACTTACTCTGACAAAATTAAAGACTTATCTAGAAGAATCAACGTCAGATGCAATAATATTCTGACATCCCTCCTCTGAAGCAGCGAAGTTAGGTTATACAGTGTGAGTCTTTATAATGTGCACATATCGAAACGAGGGAATCTATGCTTAATTTTATCGACGGAAAAAATATTTAAATTAATCTAAATATTTATTTTTACAGTAATCGTAAAACTTCTCAATAAGACGCCAAACAGACTTAAATAAAAAAGTTTTTTTTTTATATTTTTTCCCTCATTTCGATTATGTACAAATTATAAAGACTCACTCTGTATAAACTTGTACTCGTAGAAGAAGAATAAAGTTATGTTTATAAAATGGTATAATAAACTATAAAAAGGCAAAAAGACAGGGTCTATTTCACGATGTCCGAATAGCCACTACTTACCGAATCAATTCAAAAATGGAACAGAATTTGTAGGATATTATCCGCCAAGTAAGTTAACGAGAACCTAATCGGAAGTGGTGAAACAGGCCCTTAGTCTGGTTGACCAAGCTACTTATATAAAGAAAAAAAAAAAAACAATGTCAACAATTCTCCAGTGTACGCAGAGCTTATGCATTAAGTATGTCTACAATTCACAAATCACGCGCATGCGTGCGGCGAAACCGAATCAAGTGTGAACGCACCGAGTTGCGCTTGCGACACTGTTACGCAACTGTCCGACGGCCATTGTGTCGAGACACTGTTGTAATCCCATATTTAGCATTATTCGTCTAATGGTAGAATCATGGGCTAATTTTTGGATTTTCCGTAGTATGAGAAATTGAAACAATAATAGTTGATTGTTATACGAGGGGCTAAAATAACCCATTCTATCGAGGTAGTTTTACTCCCGAGCGTTACCGAGGGAATAAATAGAAACCGAGTTATAATGGGTTTTAGCGCCGTGTGTTACTCTACACTTTTCACTACGATTGCTAGAAAATAAAATAATTCAATATAATATTAAATAGTTTATTTTATTTAAAAATATATACAATTTGTTCAATCTGAATTTTTAAGGAAACTTTTTATCCCGGTATGCGGTAGTAAAAAGCTAGTTTTGCATAAGAAAAAGACTTTTTCGTTTTTGTGGGCTCGTTGGTTACAAACAAAAATTACTTTTTCCCCTAGAGCAAGATATGCTATTTTTTTCCCCGCTCTGGTATGCTACAATGACGGACTTTTTGAGCAAGAGGAGTGCACAATGGATAAAGGTAAGTCAATGTAAGCGTTGAAATACCTTTGAAAACTATCTATCACCTCTACTCTTTCTTGTCCTTCTATAGATTTGATTGCCTGGTCATGCTCGAAATCTGAGCAGTGGTGGCACAGAGGTAACGGCCCCAGCTTACGAGTTGTATCTAGGTCGTGGGTTGGAGGCGCTTTACTTTGTGTAAACAATTTCATCACCACTGCTCTCAAAATGGGAGAAGGAAAACATCGTGAGGAAACCGGTGTGTCCTAGAACCAAAAATTCGTAGACATGTGACATCTACCAACCCGCATTGGGCCTGCGTGGTAGATTTCAGCCCACTCCCTCTCGAAGAGAGGAGGCCTGTGTCCCAGCAGTGGGAACATTATAGGCTGATTATGCTTAAAATCTGTTAGGTCAGGGAAAATCTCTTAATCATCAGAATGAACAATACTTCTACTACAGGAATAACAATCAAAATGGCTGGTTGAATGTTCAACAGCAACTCAAAGAGTACTTAGGTGTCACATGGGCATTGCGGTTTCTGGGGACATAATGTAGTTAAATATACTATTAATAAAAAATAAACCATTAATAAAAAATCATGAATAGTCACGTTTTTACCGCTACGATTCTCCCACTCCTATGATAGTTACACTTATCAGCAATAGGCCAAAATAAAATATGATTTTTTTAACAACAATATAGTACCAAACTAAAAAATGACGAAAATGGAGTTATCAGGTTTCTCCCAGACACCACAGAAATATTCTATACAATAGTATGCAAAATAATTTACATTATGCAAGTAATCAATGCAAAGTTTGTTATACCGTCCATGGACCTCTGATTTCACATGCCGTCGAGAAATATCTCTCAGGCATGCCGGTTTCCTCACGATGATTTCCTTCACCGTTAGACAACGAAATCTGCCTACAATGTTCCCACTGCTGGGACACAAGCCTCCTCTCTTTGAGAGGAAGTGGCCCATAATCCACCACGTGGGCCCAGTGCGGGTCGGCGGATGTCACATGTCTTCGAATATCTTGGTTCTAGGACATGCTGGTTTCCTCATGATGTTTTATTCCTTCACCATTTTGTAAGCAGTGGTGATGTGGCCGATACCATTGGGCTTGTGGTGTATCAGCCACTTAATGAACTATAGAAATAGCACAAGAACACGATTGTGTGTAATAATATAAGTAGTAATTATTTACACATGTCTCAAAAACCAGACTAAACGAAAAACTGACCGCCTAACCCACTGAAGAAAAAGAGTTACACACGCGTTTTATTAGGAGCACACTTCAAGAAGCCAATCGACAGTAAAATTACTATTTCAAGTCTATGAAATAATACTATAAATAGCATATTATCGAACAGTTACATTTATATTGCACAAGTGCTTTCGGAAAGGCAACTTGTAATTCTTAATCGACGTAATATGTTTAAAATTCGTTGTGTATGCTTGGTTAGAGATAAATGGACGATGTATGGTAATAGACGACTGCATTTCGCTTTATTAGATAAGCTAGATTAGTTCGTTTTTAGACTCGTTTTCCTAGGCCAGAATATTATGATGTAAAACTGTAAGTTTCGCACTAGAGATCTTCAAACATCACAATGATAAACAGTATATTGTTTTTATTGCTGAACTTTCTGCGTATCTATATATACATACATACATACAAATAAATAAAATTCAAGTGTCTGTTTGTAATGTCAAAATATCAGCTTTTTACTAAATGCATATGAAAGTGTATACGGTACATACAACAAAAACACTTTTTTTTTTGTCTGTCTTTTTGTTCTGGCAAATCTCCGAAACAGCTGGACCGATTCTTACGGGACGTTCACTGGCAGATAGCTGATGCTATAAGGAGTAACTTAAGCTACTTCTGTCTTAGGAAACTAGAAAAATTGATAAAAATTGATGTATAATTCCACGCGGACGAAGTCGCGGATAACTGCGGTAACAGCATTTATGACAGTTATCTGCTAAACGGTTCTTGCAATGTTTTCAGAAATCAAGCCCTGTATGACGATTTTTCTAGTACAACGAGTCATAAGGTTCTGCAAAACTGGGGTAAAGGGACACTACAGAATGTGAACGCCAGTAACAGCTACAGTTCAAGATTCTCTAAAAATAACTGCTCCAACGCAGGAAGTGAATTTTCCGCACTTATTTCGTATTTGTAGATAATATTATGTTCACGGCTATAAACCACAAAACCAAGTAATACTAATAACTCATTTTAGATACTGTATAACGGATATGCCTCGGATCTTAACACATAAATAATACTCACGAATGTAATCCATCTTGACTAATGTATGAATTAAAGGATTTATATCTGGCACATTAGCCTCTCACTTCGAAGATGATCAGGTTTCTGGGCCCGTTGCTATGGTTACGAGCGCACGACACAAACGAACTTGTTCGTCTATCTGGGAGTATGTTTGGAATTCGAACTTAATTGAAATAATTGGCTGCATTTGAGGAATGTTGGTCCAATGATCCTGGACAGGTCACTTCTACTCCTAATAAGCAGTCAGCTGGGAATAGTAAAGCTTAGTACTTGTTAACAGGCTTACATTGTCCTCCCATACCTATTAAGACGCCACTAAATGCCAGTGACCTGGAGTGCTTAGCTTGCGTGTTCTGTGCTGAGTTCACGCAACGCGTCATACGTCCAGCCAGTAATAGGACTCGCCCAACAAAGAGCGCTGTTCCGAATTAGACGTATTATTAATTTATTTATTGATTTATTTCATTTTTTGGAAAACTTACAGCTAAACAGACACAATAAGTAATAGTTTAAACAAAATATGGCCAATTACAAGTTTCCACATGTATTTAGTATAGATACATAAAACAAAAGTTATTTTATTAAAACATGTATACTAAAAGATATATTATTAAATTATCTTTTAAATCGGGAGGGTTTCAGAAAAATGCGCTTCATAGTTTTTACGTGATTCTCCGTTTTTTATCCGCGCTAGACATGACTTTACAAATTAATTACACTATGTATTATAAACATAATCTAAAATGTTAATAGATTAAGTTATTAAAAAAATGCTTTAATTTAACATATATATTTTTTCGAATCATTAACACTATTCGTTTAGACGTGAGCTTCAGTATAAAATCATTAAAAATCGGTTATTGTCGCCTTAACTCTGCAAGTTGAAGACATTGGAAAAGTCTTGCTGGCTAGCGGCTCTAGGAACCGTGCACCTAGCTTCTGACGTATCATAGTACCCATGTAGGATACGTGAAATAAAAAAAAATTGAATAAGAAACATCTAATGCCTACAAAGACGACTTAGAATTTCTTCTTGACACTATCTCTAATCTCCGAAATAATTAGCGTCCACTAATATCAACACAGTTTTAGGCGATATGTAAAGATCAATTCTGTCTATTTAAAAAAAACTGAAAACAAAACACGAAACAACTGCAAGAGCGAAATTATACTGCAATTAAAACGATTAGTCATTAAATTTACGCAAAGCAAACCTTGAAACGCAGAGAAAACAATAGACCTTAAAAAATGCCCAATAAATCTCAAATAGTCATAATAAATATTATAAGTGGAAACAGTCTAGTCGATAACATCCTCATTTGTCAAGAATCATGGACAATTCACGAACACAAATCGTACGAATTAAACAGCTTGAACATTTAATAATCATGTACCTAATTGGTAATTATATTTTATTTATGCGAAGATGATTTGGTGTTAAGATAATTATTAGAGTTTCGGTTAGAATAACAGACGGATTTTATCACGAATACCGGATATTGCGCAGGGTCATGCGATATAAAAATGTTGAGCATCACGCGTCTAGTTTCACCTATTATTTTATGATAATTATTGATTCATATCTGCTTTATGTTTTATCTGAGGTCATGATTATTGCAATTATTTAGAGCACTATAGTGCGAGGTCCCCCAATAAATACTCGTATTGTCTAATGCATCGTGAGAAAACCCCGCAACTGGAGCTACAAGATTCCTTAAAAGGCAACAACGACCTTGAATGGTGTTAGAAAATCCTTCCAACATCCGCCCCGTTTCAAAATCCCAGAACACTCAATAACTAAACCGAATGCTAGGAAACTGTTCTACAGGATGCATTTCTTCTACTCTAAACTTCGGTAGTTAAAAGATTGATTCAGGCGTAACCTTGCGGAAATCCATTATAAAATACAATAGACGTGAATATATTTAGTAACCTATTCCGCTTAACTATTTCTAAAGAGCCTTAAAAAAACCCTGAAAGAAATCGACACGTGTTTCACCTCTCAACGAGGCATCCTCAGGATGATGATTGACTTGTCGCGAACTCGGCGTGTTGCCACACCGAGCGCTGAACGCAGAGTAAAACGTAGTTAAATTAAAGTAAACTAATAAATACACAGCAGCATTTTCGAACGTCTCGTATCTGTACTTACGACATTATGCCTCTTGATCAGTTGTTCTAACGATCCATAAAGAAGGCCCTATGTCCAACAATAAACGTTTACGGGCCATTATCGATTCGTATCAAAGTAATATGTTATCTAAGGTCATACCTATTATAAGCTTTATATAGGGCAAATCTGAATATTGTGTATCATGATTTACGACATCTAACCGCTATTATGTTGAGTACAATGTTTATTACGTCAATAAATACTGGTGGTAGTTGTAAGCTCAGTAAGATTTTATTAGTGGAGCATTTCTCCACAGGCATAAAGCTTTAGCTCCAGATGTGGGCAATTTTGTTTCCGTATTTGAGAAATAGCTGAAATCAACTGTACAGCTTTCCTTGCAATGTAATGTGACTCTAGCTTTATATGACCAGAAGAGCGCTACTCTGTAAAAAAAAAACCGTGAAAACTAAGTTGAAGTGAACCTGAAGTGAGCTGTCATTTCACCTGGGGCCTTACTCCCGACAGCTTCGAGTTCTGAATCAATCGAATTCTATTCGAATTCAATGCCGATTCATACTCTTGAATTCGACACTAGCGCTCGATCGTGCGGTGGTTCGAAACGAAACTAATTTCGATCGAGAGATTCGTTAGGACTGGTTCTTGGAATCGACACTATTGACAGAATACATCAACTGAACTTAGTTTTTTTCCGAAACGAATAAAAATTAGTTTTTACATTTGTAATTTATGCTCGAATGCCACTTTTAGGCTAGTTTCACAGCTGTCCGGGAGACCAGCCTTAAGGATAAATTTAAGTCAAGAAAAGAAAGTAAACTACAAAACAAAACGGCCTGAATCTTTTAAACATTAATCTTTTTTTTAAGAACAGTGTACAAATATTCTGTCCTGTTCCAAAACCAAATTATGCAGCGGCTGCATTTTTTTGCAACGGAATTATCCTGTTGAATGTCAATAATATTATAGCAACGAGGTCGTTTCCGTTTTTTCAAAATATCCATGACATTCATTAAGAAACGTGTCTGCAATAATAAAAGTTTTAAATGCACCGATTTTAAAAGATGCTAAGGATAATTCAAGTTTCTCTGTCTGCCTAGCCTTTTCTCAACTATGTTGGGGTCGGCTTCCAGCCTAACCGGATGCAGCTGAATACCAGTATTCTACATGGACTGCCTATCTGACCTCCACAACCCAGTTACTGGGTAACACAATACCCCTTGTTAACGATAATTCAAGTAAAAGGTATAAAACTGCCAATTGGACGCTTTAAATGTTACTGTGAATCTGGTATGCCACTAAGCTAGTTATTTCAAACACTTATGCTAATTTAATGCCACTTCTGTTGCTCCTGATCGGTAGGTACTATAGTCCATTCACTATGGCATGACACGAAATGTAAACAAAAAAATGACACACTAAATCACTTCGGTTTATTCAAATTAGAGCGTTGATTGAGTCGTTATCTTTTATTTAGGTTCTAACGTATAGCCTATGTAACACATTAATGTATTCGTTCATGCAACACTGGTAAAATTTAGTCCACTATATCTTTAAGATTTCGATTACTTTAATACAGTGAGGCGGCAACATTACAAAATTATAACGCTGAACCATAGACAATTAAACTAAGGTCAATAATAACATCTCAGTACACTTGAATGAACAAACATCACAACAGCGCGTTGACATCTTCAATGAATGCGATGCTAATCTCGATCGCCAAGTGTCACCTAGATACCCAAGGTTAGCACCTACTACGTCACAGCGGCCCAAGCCAACATCATTATAGCCACGCCTATTCCAAGCCACTAACTTAAGTCAGTACCAATAACAACTTACATTCGTTTATAAAACTGTCCACAAGTATTGAAAGCGATTCGAGAAGGTCGCATGTCCCCGACGACCGATTTAATAACGTATTATGTAAAGACTTTCGATGTTTATTTTTAAATTAAAGTCTACATTGTACACTGAAGGACGTCTAAAGCCTATTTTCTGAAAGAAACCTAAAGTTGAAGTTTCACTTTTTTATGAACATTACACAATTTGACTAGGTAGTCTTCTGGTTTCGATAGATAATATTTGTTATTTATTTTACGATAAATTTTTTGTCGGAAAAAAAGTCTCTTTAAAAACGACTTCGATTGCTAATTTATGTACAATCTAGCCGTTTGTTTTAAGCTGCTCGTTGGTTGTAATTTATGGTCTTTAATATCCTCATATTGACAAGCGGAGAAGTGGTAACAATGTGGTATTTATCAACGTCCCCTTGACATGCCCTAACGACCAACACTAGTTTGAGATAGCTGAATTATGATACGAGGAATTAATACATTCCCAGACATTAAGGCTGTAGGCTATACTGACATTAAGTACCATTTATAACCACCAAACTAACAATATCAGTACATTGATATTTATGTACACGTACGTTTCCGAGTGTTCTCGGATACGAATGAAATATATTACTTCCCGTGAATTTAACAACTTTTTTTTCTCACGATGTAAGAGCTAACAAGACACGGTTTCCGTATCAAAAATCAAACATGAAGTAACATCGTTAAGAGTTTTGTTAAAACACAGGACCAAAAAAAGCGACAGCTGGATTTCAAAATGCAATTCCAAAACGACAGGAGTATGGAGGGTTTTCAATCAGGAATTTCTCTTCAGAACTCTCATCAGTACTCGTCTATAGGCAAGCATTAGTTATATCATAGGACTTACATAATTGGCCATATGTGGATGCACAATCTGCCTATGAGGTACTCTGTCGGAAAATACAAAATACAAAAAAAACGCATAAACCTGCAAGGGCACTTAAGAAACGTCAGAAGCTAGGTGCACGGTTCCAATTGGTCGCTTCCTATGGAGAAGAGCCGGCAAGAAACTCCACGTTTACTTTTTTTTAATAAGTGGTTTCTACAATGTTTTCAAATTACAGTATTATTAGGTATGATAGGGAGGCCTATCAACATGTACCAGGTACTTAGTAGTAACTTGACGTTATATTAGTTCTCAAACGATTTGCCAATCAACACTTAGTACAAGCCTCACATAAAACAGCTGTAACCATCACTTTACTATGACCACATAGACCCGAGCCTGCACTGAATAATCCACGAATATTTATTAGGTTCACGAAAAGTTCCGCATTCCGACAAACCAGCCCCTAAACACCTAACTGTGGTTTACCAAACGAACGGATTTCTTACATTCTCGTATTTCTGCGTACTATTCTATTACATACGGATATGTCTTTTCTATGATTGCGTATGGCGGTAATTGTAGCTAATTAGTTTCGTACGTATCCGTGATAAAAATAAATACATAATTGGATGTCTTGACCGAGTCCGTGTGTGTTTCTTGTAATCTCGGAAGCTGTCGAGTTATTTTTTAAATGAAAACTTCTTTAGGCGCGTTGGGCATTTTTGAGATGGGATTAAACCATTGGTTTCGCAACACCATGACGACACCTCATTTTTGTAAACGTGATTGTGCTCTTTATTTATTTTATGTTACGGATCAATGTTCTATGCAAGTATTTTTACTTTAAAGGTTTTGCAAACGCCATTATGCTCTTTACTTATATTACGTTACGGATCAATGCTCTATGCAAGTATTTTTACTTTAAAGGTTTCGGAAGTTTTTTTTTTTGTAAACGCGATTGTGCTCTTTATTTAGAAAAGGGTACGGACCAATGTTCTATACAAGTATTTTTCTTCCACCAAGGCGATCTTGTTCAAGTTTTCACTTCTGTCAGCACTCCCGGAGTGCCACCACTTTTTTTAATTAACCGACTTCAAAGAAGGAGGTGGTTGTGGGGTTTATTTATAAACGTTGCTTTAAGTTAAGTTATGATTAGTGTCTGTTTAACCATACATTTTTGACATTAGAATTTGAACGTCACTAAGCTCACTGATCAAAGAAATAAATAAATAAAAATATTTTATTTGGAACACGCACGGAAATACACACAGTAATAAAAAAGTCAGTCTGTCAGTGAAATACAATCTCATTGAGCAAGAAATTCATTGCTTTATTGCTTGTACAGTTGTACTTTACCAAGTGTCGGATTATAAAAGTTCCGTCAACATCTACAACAATATTACGAAAGCATTATGATATGAGTGTCAAATTAAACAGTGAGTGAAAAGAATTGATCAAAATCCAGGTTGACTCTTGTCGTTGAGTGGATAGTATTTCTTCGCAAGGAAAAAGAAAATGGACCCCGTAAAACAATATGTACGACCCACCTCTAATAAGTCAATCGTCGCGTCGTGTCTACTTGCAATAAATATAAGTTCATTCTATACTATCAAATGAGCAATATTTATATATATATATATCGATCTAGCTATCGATCTAGCTACGTCTCATATCTGGGAAAATTCGTTTTCTCCGTATTTTCACCCGAGCAGAGCTCGGTCGCCCAAAGTTTCGAACAAGATGGCTACCTTAGATTATTGACATGGCAGCATGGAATTAGTAAGTACCTACTATCATGGCAGCATGGAATTAGTAAGTACGTACTATCAAGGCAGCATGGAATTAGTAAGTATGTACTATCATGGCAGTATGGAATTAGTAAGTACCTACTATCATGGCAGCATGGAATTAGTATGAACTTTCCTATAGGTGAGCATTTCTCTCTATTTTCACTAGACCAGAGCTTGGTCGCCACGGTACATAAACTAATAACACACAAATATTTATTTATACCAAAGTAATTTACTAATTATCGACAATCGCAGATTAGCAGCTGTGCGTAAAATTATTCCCATTATGTATCCACATTTTTGTAACATTACATTTCTTACTTTTCCGGTCAGACTGGGTATGATAAGTATGATTATTTACGTTAAGTAATCATAAAGCTAAACGTTCTTGTCATGCATTTTGAAACTAGGTTAAGACTGATAAATGTCTACTTTTAAGGAAATAACTTTAGACTTAATTGTTCAGTCAATGACTTACTTATTTGAATACTAATAACCAAAACACGGATTATCGAAAATATACAATCTGAAGACAACAATAAAACCTGTCTAGCCTTTTCCCAACTATGTTGGGGTCGGCTTACAGTCTAACCGGATGCAGTTCAATACCAGAATTTTATATGGAACGACTACCTATCTGACCTCCACAACCCAGTTACTGGGTACCACGATACCCCTTTGATAAAACTGGTTGTCAGACTTTTGGGCTTCTGACTACCCGTAACGACTGTCAAAGATCTATGAATGACAGCTGGGAACGGCTTCACGTGCTTTCCGAGGCACGGAGGGGTCTCGATATGTAATAGATGGTCACCCATCCATGAACCGACCGTGGCAAGTGTAGCTTAACCTTCAATAAATAAAAACGCTGGCAGAACCTACATGTTTATAAGTATTTTGGAACAATCAAATAAATCCTAGCATAGAAAATAAAAAGTGATTTTAAAAATTAAATAGTATTAGTGACTAAACTATTGGATATATTTTACTGTTTTTTATTTTATAATTAGAATGGGAACGTCATAAGATATACGAAGTTTAATTTATCGTCGTATTGTCACCTCAATCTTACATAAGAATGATTAAAATAACATAAAATATGTAACAATTAACATGACATCATATTATATCAATAATCCTGACATTTAACGGCTAATATGTGTTTATACAAAATATCATCCATCATTATCTTATAAGATCAGTTTTATAGCGCATATTATGTTTTTGGAATAATTTAAGTCAGTTGCGTCAAAACGCGGTTGATAATCTTTTTTAAGAATAATTTATTTTAATAAATTAACATTTTTAAACATAATTAACACATTATGATCGAGCACACGTGCTGACGTGCAGTAGATTGAGGCAAATAGAGTAAACTGAAATGGAAGGCAAACACCAGAATTATTAGGCAAAATAACAAATTTTGGACATAGATGGAAATACAAGTAACACTATGTAAGTACAATAAAAAAAAAGTTACAAAAAATCGGAAAATCTGTTTTCAAATTATCACACATTTCCTAAAACAGCCAATAAAAACAGACATTTAATGTTTAGGATTTATAGGGTTGTGTAGAGACATAACCCTATAAATCCTAAACATTAAATTATAAAATCTAACTCGAAGTAAACCAGTAGCTTATATCACGCAATAAAAAGCTACGCTCGGACCATGAATGGGCAGCGTATAGCGTACGTCACATAGCGGGAAGCCGGCGCCGGCGCATTAAAATACTCACATGATGATAAAGGGGCTATTCCACTTGACTAAATTCAGTCTTTAGAATTTAGTTGTCTTTTTAGGAAGAGATAATATTTAGAAAGCTTCTGTACACACTACACTAAATCCGACTGCAGATTGAAGTGCGACAGAGGCGGACTTATTACGACCTTTCTTCTTTCTACTTAGGATACTTTTAACAGGCCAACTTAGTGCTCAAGTATCTGCAAGCGTAGTGTGGGACGCCCCCAGCTAAATGGACCAACAACCTTAAAAAGGTGGTTGGGATAGACTGGATGCGGAAGGCGGAGGGTAGCGCAGCTTGGGAGTGGCCTATGGCCAGTAGTTGACTACGATAGACCAAGTTGATTGTCTGAACTCAGTAGCAGGGCTATTTAGACAACTAAATTTAGCCAAGTGGAATAGCCCTCTCACATGATAACGCTTACGGACCGGTCCTACAACTGTCACTACTTCCGCCTTCCGACTGCCGCAAAGACATTTATCGATTCTATACAACTTATGCATATTGTTTGTATATTTTTAATTCGATATATCTTACATCTAATCAGCTGTGAGTGCTATGACGCTGTGACCTTTAAGTATCCGGAAAAATACAATCAATAACGCAATAAAGCGGATTTATGATAAGATAAGGTTTTGATTTTAATATTTTTTATGACTTCTTATAAATGGACTCATCTTCTTTTGAAGTTACCTTGATTATAATTTGAACTATAATGACCTGATTGAGATAGAGTAAATTAACACACGCTAAATTCAAAGCGTATGATATAGATATTTTTATGGGCTGAAAATTAACAGTCATTTTAGTTACTTAATGTACTTTAGAGGATGCGTAGAAATGTTTTCTTTCCTCAAAAAAATAAATACCACAATACTCTAAAAAAAAACTTGCTGAACGTTCTAGTATTTTTATTTATATCTTATTTTATGCTTACACACTATAACTAATAGCGTAAGCTCTCACATACATATGTCACACACAACTGCAGTAGGTACTAAACTGACAGCATGCTACAGACATAAGTGACGCCTGCGCACTCTCTCCGTTACATCAGTAAAGAAAAATACAAAAATTTCTCATCAGCCGTACGTTGCGAAAACTGCCGACCGTAGCATGACTTGGATTCATTGATGAATTATGTAATGCGATGATCTTATATGTAAATTATAAAAATAAAGGGTAAAAAGGCGGTTTACATACGTATCTAATGTAGTCATCTGTCCATTAGAGGTAAATGACGCTGATTATAAAAATTGTCGGTTGTGAGTTCGAACACTGACAGGCGAGTTACTTTGTGTAAATTATTTCATCACCACTGCTCTCAAAACGGTGAAGGAAGACATCGTGAGGAAACCGGCATGTTGTAGAACCAAAATTCGAAGACATGTGACATCTACCAACCCGCACTGGGCCCGCGTGGTGGATTACAGCTCATCTCACAGAGGGGAGGCCTGTGTCCCAGCAGTGGGAAACGTTATAAGCTGATTATGATGATGATAGAAATTGTCGAAGAAGTAATCAGTATAACAGACCTTCCATGTTCATTTGTGAACATTTCCGAGATCCTTATTGTTTACCTAGATGATCCAAATAATATCTATGTCGCAGGCAATTTGTATGATTCGTATTTTCTTTTTTCCTTACTTTTATTTTCTTTTTCTTTTTTTCTTTGACAAACGGCGTCGTTCGTTTACAAACGCTCGCAGTTATGAAATATGCCGAGGTATTCTCCCATACATCGATATACGTCACAGTCAACTCTCCAACTTCAAAATTAAATGTAAGTTTGTAATCTCGAAAGTAGTAGTAGTTGATAATAACTTTACAATTAACGAATTAACACTGACTAGTAAATCGAACGGAGTGAAGATTTGCAAAGAAAATTGTGCTTTTCCCAGCTGAAAATATAATAAAACGGTCCTGAGAGTTATCCTAATATTATAAATTCGAAAATGAGTTTGTTTGTTTATATGTTTGTTTGTTTGTAACGCTTTCACGCTAAAACAGCTGAACGGATTTGAATGAAATTTGGCACATGGGTAGACCATGACCTGGGTTAGGACATAGAATACTTCTTATCCCGATATACCCACGGAATCGAGACTTATGCGAGTGAAACCGCAGGGTGCAGCTATTCAAATGATAAATGATGAAATCTTTACACCAACTGTAGATGATCGTAGATTTAACAATTTCAAATTAAAATAACGTTAGAAATATAAATACCCACTTAAAATCTGTAAGTAGCATCAAAGGAACAATAAGCTAAGAAACGAATGAATTGCAAGCATTTCAAAACACGTGATACTCACACAGAACTATTGAAAGATGTCAATTACATAGAAACTGCAGTTACGAGGTCGACATTTATGTAAACAGAGAGACAAGGCCTTTATAACGCATTAAACGACATATTTAAACTTACCTTGACAACAATGAGGCCATAACACTTGGATTGGAAAAAGGAAGTGGACCTTACAATGGAAAATTCGTCCATTGACTGTTTAAAAACGACGTTTGATGAAGGCTAATCCCTATGGCATTGGCACCATAAGACTATATTATTAAAGTATCGTTAGCTCTACTTCCCATATGATTTGAATCATTCAATTGTGTCGTAGTGTCGTACAAATTACTAGTTAATTTAGATAGTGATGTGATTATAATCAATAATAATAGCAACGTATTATTGTCCCACAGCAAGGCAAAGACGTCTTCTTACGAGCATTGATCACCAGACGTATATCTACACTAATCTATAAATACTAATATTATAAAGAGGAAAGATTTTTATTTTTGTATGTAACGAATAAACATAAAAACTACTAGACCGATTTGAAAAATTCTTTCAGCAATGGATAGCTACATTATCAGCGAGTAACATAGTCTATATTTTATCCCCGTACTCCCACGGGAACGGGAACTGCGCGGGTGAAACCGCGTGACGTCCGCTAGTCATATTAATATTATTAATGCGAAAATGAGTTTGTTTGTTTATTACGCTTTTACGCTAAAACGGCTAAACGGATTTGTATGAGATTTAGCACAATAGTAAACCATGACCTGGGTTAGGAGATAGAATACTCTTCATCCCGATATTCCTACCTGATCGAGCCTTATGCGGGTGAAACCGCGGGACGTAGCTAGTTAACTACAAATACAAAACGATATTTTCCTTCACTGATGTCAGTAAAGTCCAAGATAAACTCAAAAAGCTTATCATGGACATTAGCGACATCATCCTACTATCCTCCTTAAAAATATAATATTAATATTTTAATATAATAATTATTACAAACGCGAAAGTTTGTGAGGATGGATGGATGGATGTTTATTACTCTTTCACGTAAAAACTACTGAACGGATTTAGATAAAATTTGGCACACAGATAGTTTATCACCTGGATTAACACATAGAATACTTTTTATCTCGATATTACCACGGGATTGAGCCTTATGTGTGTGAAACCGCGGGGCGCTGCTAATAATTCATAATTCTTTAAATTTTCTATTTAAAATACTATTTATAGCCAACCCAAGCATGTGAAGCCAAGCCCATAGGTGACATAAAAATCTCTAACACCAAGTTAGTCACTAACCACACGAAAAAGAAGAAGTAGCCAACCCTAACATTAAACATACACATAATATTAACATTAATATTGAATTGCAGGAAATTGTTCGTGCAATCATTAACATATGTCAACAATATTACGGTTTATAATTCCCATGGAAACAGAAACTAAAATAACAAGCGTTGAATGCAATCGCTGATTTCGCTTTCTACGTACATTTTACGAATGCGCTTTCTGCGTTACACAATCTTACAACACCGCTCTTAAAACTGCGCTAACCCTATCGTTAAAGTCCTATTATTTTAGTCACATACGTATTGTGACCACATTTATGTCCACAATCGCTTGTTTAAAACTTGGTATAGTTTTGCGCTTTGTTTTAAATAAAATATCAACGTAATCACACTTCAATAGATCGTTAAAGAACACGATAATTACCGAAGATTAAGACAACTCATCATTAGGTTTAACACACAATTAACGCACTTACAGCAAAAACTAAGTCAACATACTTCGTCACTTACAAAATAGTTCATTCACCCACTGTATGTAAAGTCGTGAAGGTCGCTTTTTGCATATCTCGGTCACGAGCTAACTGATGATCATCTGGCGATCATGAATTATAAAATTTATGCGAATAAACCACACAAAAAAAATACTGCAATTATTATGAGAACCATTGTTTGTACACGACACCCTTGGCCGTAATTAATCAAATACTTTTGTTTGATTAATGTATAGAGGCAGGAACAAGTGACCGACTTGTGAGCGCAACATGGAAACTGAATTCATCTTAGATAATTAATTAATTGTCTGAATGCGATGTTCTGTCATTGCCTAACTGGTAACAAGGAAGCGTGCTCACTACAGTTATGTAATTACATACATGGTTATAATAATGAAATTGGTTAAGTAAATCAACGTGTATTGAAAAATTATGTGACGTAGAATTAACATGCATTCATATTATGCTTAAAGCCATTTGTCATAATATCCGATTGACAGCTCAGACTTATTTTATCATTAGGAAGTAAGTTACGCAAGAACCCCCAAAATTGTTCAGAGCTTCCTTTTAATACTTGTTTTTTCTTACTACTACTCAGTTTAAGTACTAAGATTGAAATCTATGTGGAGTTTTTTCATCAAACAACAGTCACTAGGAATTACTACCAAGGTCTCATAAGCGGAATGTAAATTAGGCGGTTCAAACTGACGTTTACGCCAAAGGAATAAAGCAAATAGTTTCAAATTCAACTAAAACTGACCACGTCTAAACACAGATGTTGAAATATGCACAATATACTGCATGATGCATTAGCTACAAAATAATACACTAGTGACATTAATGACATTAATAACCTATAGGTATTCCAAATGACACAAGTCATAGGTCATTGTCACCTATCAAAGATTTGCTCTCTGCTCTGAAACGTGCATGATAATATCATAATTTTGACGTATAATATAATTTGAAATTTGATTTATCGCAGCAAACAATTGGACAGTCGCGGTGCAGAAATAAATAAGATTGGGCAAACAAAAAATGTATCACGGTAAGTGAGAGGTTTGAGAATAGTTTAATGTCATTGTTATATAGTTGGTGGATTTTGTGGATTCTAATTCTATCAGGAGTGTGAAAAAGAGGATTTCTGTGTGGTTTGACCTAAACACAACCTATTTTTACGAGGAAAGCTCGAAAACACTTTAAAAAAAAGATACTGAACTTCAAGATAAAGTTTAGATCCATACTAATACAGTGTGAGTCTTTATTATGTGCACATATCGAAATGAGGGAAAAAAAAAATGTATTAAATTTTTTTTTTAACAAAACGGTGTAACTTTAAAACTATATGATCTATCGCGATGAAACAAACTTCATAATGATTGGAAGTAATTAGGCGTTCTCATAAAATGAAAACTGTGGAAAAAACACTACCCTCAATTGAAAATAAACATGTTTTTTTGCAAAAATTTTTGTTTATATTTTTTACAATAATCGTATAGTTTCTCAATAAGACGCTAAACAGAAATCATCCACTATATCTATTTATATGTCTGTTACCTTCTTACGCCGTAACGGCCGAACGGATTTGGACGATATTTGGCACATGGATAGACCATGACATAGGTTAGGACATAGGATACTTTTAATTCCGGTAATACGTTCCCATGGGGTTATTTCCGACCTCCATGCGGGTGATGCTGGGAACTTTTGCCCGCAAACTTTTCCTAGTTTGTCATTAATCTTGACATTTCTTAAGTCATATCAAATGTCTATAGAATTTTCCTATGGAGGAGACCTTCAACAAACTCGGCCTTCTTTATGGGAAACCTCAAGTGCTGTCAGTTTATTCCTTATCTAAGAACAAGGGACTATTTACATTTATGAAGTTCCATTCGTATAAACAATCGTTTTTTTCACAATAGCTTGATTTTCTCATACAAATATTATGTCATTTCATTTGCATAAGTAGGTGTGTTTTGATAATCCATCATGCGAATAGATATCATGAAAAGGTCTGTTTGTTTTAAAATTTACGTAAAAATGATTTAATCTGAATGATTTGCAACTGCAAGGCCCACGGAATTTTATTCATGACTAGCTTCAAGCTTCCTCAAGAATTGATCTATCCAATTCAAAATATTTTTTTCAAATCTGACTAGTAGTTCCAGAGATTACCCCTTATATACAAACTTACAAACAAATTTTACCTCCTTATAATATTATTATTCCCCTTATTTCATCTATATACATACCTATCATTTACATTTATAAATATTTTTATAAAAAATTAAATAAAAATTATTATAGTATAAGTATAAATATAGATTTGAATTTCTTTTCAGGGGGTTCCGTGGACCATTGTTATTCTCAGTTTGCGGAATGATAATTTCTAATTTCAGATTTAGACTGACAAGCTCGGTTACCATATATAACTCAGAAAATAAGAATGTAGCCTATTAAATAAAAAACCAAGATCAGACCACAAAAAAAAACACAAAAGGTGTCCAATAAATCAACAAATACTTTACATTTTACGAACTATGAACCCGTGATAACTTATTCAAACAAACACTTACTAAAACTAGATTAATTCTTCATAATCTCAGTATTTATTTCGAACCGTTTTCTGCAATTTATAAGCTTGGAATCGTAATGGATAGTTATCGATCGCGATCGTTAGAAACAAGTATATCGTTCTATCGCGATATGAATTGTGAAACTATTACTGGATAATAGTTTGATATTAAACAATTTTACCTTTGTATTATCAAAATGTAAACGGAAAATTGTTATTTGTGATAAATAATGAAAATTGTTCTGGAGGTGTGGCGACAGTTTAAACTATTTTGTTAGGTTATTGTTTTAGGCATTTATTATGAGTGTTATTTAGTAAACTTATGTATCCGATATATTTGTATTACTTACAGCACAGGTATCTTTTTATACAGTGTGAGTCTTTATAATGTGCACATATCAAAATGAGGGAATCTATGCTTAATTTTATCGACGGAAAAAATATTTAAAAAATCTAAATATGTTTTTTTTATATTTTTAACGGAATTTTTAAAAATTTCGCCATACTGAATGGAAGTAATTAGGCGTCCCCATAAAATGAAAATTGTGGAAAAAAAACTATTCTCAATTGAAAATAAACAAACATGTTTTTTTAGCAAAAAAAATTTTTTTTTTTCATCCGTTTTTACTATAATCGTAACATTTCTTAATAAGATGCCAAACAGAACAAAACAATTTTTTTTTCCCTTCGATTTAATTAACTCATTTCAATATGTGCACATTATAAAGACTCACACTGTACCTATCAAGATTGGCGTTACGGCTTTTTATTTAATTTCCCATTTAGTGAACTAGTATTCTCATATTATCTACGATATTTTATATTAAAAAGTCTTAAAAGTACCATTTAAGCTATTTAAAAAGTAAGTTGGTACTTGCTTTATTAGAGAAAGTAAATCAACTATTAAAATCTAATAAATACTTTTTTCATATTCACGTCTCTAACAATACAATACCAAAATGAAAGAATGCCAATATAAAAAGTATTTTGAAACCAATTAAAACTTATGTAACGAAGTCTTAAAACTTTTCAATACCTCTTATCATAATCAAAACGTCAATTTTGAATACTATCTCTTAATAAAGATGAGCCACTTTAATTACTTTTTAATTTCTAGTTTTTTGAGAGAGAATCAAAAGTTTGAACATAATCTAGAGAATCAAATGATTCTGTTATCAGTAAGCATTAATTCATAAATCAATTAATATAGCTGATGATTAAAAGAGACTTTAGTACCTACTTATAAGTCATCACATAACATCACGCCTTTATGCCCCGAAGGGTTAGGCAGAGGTGTACCTATAGTACATCTACATATCGCCAGTGACGCAGATATATATGCCAGTGACCTTGTGTAGTTAACTTGCGTGTTCTGTACTGAGCTCACGCAACGCGTCATACGTCCAGCCAGTAATAGGACTCGCCCATCAAGGAGCGCTGACCCAAATTAGACGCATTATAAATTTATTATACATAAAACAAAAGGTATTTTAATAAAACCCGTATACCAAAAGATCAATAATTAATTTATCTTTAAAATGATGAAAATTTTCAGAAAAATACGCTTGTTAGATTTGCGTGATTTTCAGCTTTTTATCCGCGTTAGACATAACTTTATAAATTAATTTCACTATGTAATATAAACATAATCTAAAATATTCAAATAATAAGTTATTAAGAAAAATGATTTAATTTAACATTTCTTTTTTTCTAAATCAGTTTAGACGTGCTCTTCAATACAAAATCATGAAAAGTCGCTTAGTGTCGCCTTTAGTCCCATATAACAGGTGGCAAGCCTATTGCCATCAACCGGGCACAAATCCAGACTCCGGGCTGCTACTGAGAAACACCCGATGGAAAATCCAATAACACTTTGTCCGACCCGAGAATCGAACCCGGGACCTCATGCTCATCAGTACAACCGTATACCGTCTATCCGTCTAAATGAATTGCAATTCATATCAATTAAAGATAGACATAAAAATTCTATTATGTATCTAACTTCAATAGATTAAAATACATAAACAAGGTGTCTTTAATTGAAAGTGCTAAATTGCAGTGAGACTAACGAAACTTAACCGTAACGTAACTAATTACGTTTATGCAAACTAGTTAGTATCATAAACAAATAAAGTAGGATTGCTTTGCAATTAAATAGTTATAAGAGCTAATAAATTAACCAATAAATTGATAGTTGAACGGACAGTTAAAATAAACTAATTTTTTCGCACTTGTCAATAACGCGTCATAATTTTGAAAATTATGATCCGGATTGAGAGATCTATATAATTTATGTAAAAATATTCATCATTTAACAAATCGGCAACAGGCGTTTATCGCGGATATCCGTGTCTAAGTTATCGATTGACTGATTAATGTCTACAACAGCTAAATGACTCACTCTAACAATGCAAGTTACGGTTCCAATAACATAATTAAAATTATTTTCGGTACTTTTACCAGACCACGAAATAAATTAATTAAAATTATTATTATTAAACAGATCTTATCTATGAAATCAAAAGTTTAATGTCTAAATCTTTGGTTTAGATCAGATAATTAAAATAATATGGATAATTAAAATATGGCGTAATATTTAGGAATTTAAAGTACTTTTATTATTTCGGTATTGTTCTTTAAAGATATCTAGATATAAACCCAAAATGTTTAAAGACGGTCAATTTTGGAAATCGTCTTTAAAAAAGTAATTGTTTAATTGTCGTAAATCTTTAGCCTCCATACAAATTGATCAGTTTACAACTTACATAAAACTCAATAATATTCAATTTTCGTAAAAAAATTGTGTTTACGGATAATCCTTGTCACAGGAACTGGTTTCTTATTCTTACATAACTTGAGAAACGCAATGCGTACCTAAGTTATGCATGTGTATCTTGTAATTAACATGTTAATAAAATATTATCTGCTAACTTACTCAAATTATAATTATTTTACTGGGAACTAACTAGTTTATAAGAATAAGAACCTAAAATGAATTTGTTTATTCTGTAAATAGGATATTGTAATAAATTTAACACGTTGTATTAAAAAAACAAAATAGAACCGACATTTCCTGTCTGACTACCTCTGAGAAGAAATATCGAAAAAAACTCAAACGGTTATTGTTCTAAGTGTATTTCAATCATATTTTAAAATTAAACTATGTAAGTATTAATAAAACAGTGCAAAATTAAATGTAACTTGCTTAGTTAGCTGTTAAATCTAACTATAAAATTGCACACTATTTCTAACTCATAAAATGTTGTTCACACAAACACTTAATTATCGTCTAAGCATTACACAAATGCGTAACATACACACGTTAACTTTGACCATTTCATCATTGTTTTTCAAGTTCATCATATATTATACCAAAAGTATTTTTTTTATAGCCGTGTGTTAAAGAACTTGACATAATTTAACGAAAACTGGCTCATTGACACTTTAACACTTACGTCTGTAACTATCATGACTGACTGACATTAATATTCACGAAAAAATGTGTTCGATTACGTGTTTCCGATTATTTAATCATAATTGTTACCACTACTTTAAAATCTGTCTAAAATTGTTTGTTTATATTTCTACAGTAGCCAAGTTCTTAATTCAAACTAATTGTTCTAACGGCCAGTAATTTGAAAAAAAAACTAATCACCTCTACCATGAAGGTTGCACAATTTTAATGGCAAACAAAAGTAAAATTACTTACGATTTTCACGTAGTGGTTCATGTTGATATGGTATACGAGTACTGTCACTGTCACAGTATCACTGTGTTGCGCGCACACTATGTCCGAGTAGTAGATGCGTTCGCGCAGACTGACTGGTCTCGGAGGTGCAGGACTGACCGCTCCCGCTAGAACCAAACGTACAGTGGTGGGTCCACAATTACTAACGCAACGACACAACCGGACTAACTTAAGAAGTCCATACACACGCTTTTTGAAAAAAAAGTTTTAATGTAACCTTGAAAATTGTAATTAAATTAATGTTATGTTCTTTTTTTAAATATCCTTTGTTACGTACAGTGTTTAGTGGGTGGATGTTGGCGGCGAGCGCGTGAGTGTGGTAGTGTGCGCTTGGGCAACTTGTTCACATTATATAGAACGCTGCGCGACCTCCGACACGCGGGAAGTGCGTCCGCGCACCACGTGGAGTTGCCATGGTGACCGATGCAGGCTACAGGACAACTGAAAAAGGGGCTGTTGGAAAGTATTGAATCGGTTTCAGGAATATGGTTTCTGGGGTGTCCTGTGAAAGAAAGTTTAAATTTTAGGAGAAAATGTTTTTTTTTGCTTACAGACACTCTTCCTTAAGTATTTTTAGTGGGTAGTATTGGACATGATATAATTTTTTTATTGCATTTTTACGTTGGTAAGTGTCCAGGGGGCATAATATTCTAGCGAACTGACAAACGTTTTCTTTTTCGACTTGTGTAGTCTCAACCTTCTACTACTTATCTACCTTCGTATCTAATATCTCGTTACTACCCTTGGGTTTATTGAGTACCTATAATTCAGTTTAAACACCAGCGATTATCCGTTTAGAGAAATTAAAGAAGAAGATGCGAATAAAAATAATAAGTGAGTAATTTAAAGAAAGGCTATTTTAATAACTTATTTATTATTTCCAGAATTCAATTCTGGAAATGTATTATTTTAATTACTTACTTATTATTTTTATTCGCATCTTCTTATTTATTGCAATCCTTTATACAATTTTGGCTATTGCAGTAATAAGGTAGGTGCCTAGAAGGATAATCGCTGGTGTCTATGCAGAATTATCCTCAATAAACCTTAATAAGCTTAATGGCTTAATAAGCCATAATAACGTTAATAATAAAATAAATAAAAAAGCCATTTATTCCATATTTCTAGGTTCCATTTCAGATGCTGTTAGTAGGGTATAAGTAAATTTACTTATTATATACTGTTTGTATGGTTAGTCTTCTTTTGTTGGACCCCTTTTTGGGTAAAGGCCTCCTCTAGTTGTATCCATAAATCCCTGTCCTTGCCTGTAGTTATTCAGTCGTTTCCTGACACTTGGATAATGTCATCATAACGTATTATTAACGTTATTGTCAATAACGTTAATAATACCAGCCTATTATTTTCCCACTGCTGGGTAAAGCCTTCTTCTCATGCAGAGAAGACACGAGCATTGATCGCCAAAATTGCTTAAGACGGGTTGGCGATTTCAAACTTATATTAATGTTATCTGGGGAAATGTGAGTGTAATATAGGTCTTCTTTTCGTGTGGTTAGAGACTAACTGGTGTCAGAGTTATAAAGCCGCCCATGGGCTTCTGACTTAGCTTCACATGCCGTCAAGAAATACCTCTCAGGCATGCCGGTTTCCTCACGATGTTTTTTGTTTTTGTTGTTTTTTTGTACTATAGGTACATCTCTGCCCATCCCTTCGGGTAATACAAGCGGTGTGATATTATGTTTTTTATAAACTACATTTAAAGTTTTCCTCATTTCGTTGAAGTGAAAACTTCTTTAGGCGCGATGAGCGATTTTTTGTAGGGGATAAACTTATATGGATTCGCGTCACCAACATGCTCGCATCGTAGTGCTGTACTATAGAATATAGATGGCACTAATAGTGTGTACGTAAATGGTAAAATAAAAAAATGATATAATTTCATTTGAATTGTAAACATTATGCCTTCAAAATAGCTAGCTTAGATAGAAGTGCTAAAACCTAAATTCTTGAACCTTGGAAACGTTGTAACACAATGTAGCATAGTGAGAGCTACCTTAGGAATCTGGATTAGCTATTGAGGTCCTTGCGATGAGCCAACAATCCGGCATCGACATGGTTGTGTGGCTAGTAAATCAATATGTAGGTACAGTACCGACCAAAAGTCCATAAGCAATCTCACAAAGCAATAGACTGACGCTTCGGTTTGACTTACGACCTTCTTCTATAAGTTGTTACAATACTGTAGACACGCACATTACACACACACACTCACTTTGTCTGCAACCAATGACTAGTTCGATAATCATCATTCGTTTTTAGTTTCATTCGTCTTGTTCACATAAATATTAAAGTTTAGCAGGTAGACCACAAAAAACTAAGTAAATTATTTCGATTTCTGTGGGGTAGATGCAGTTTGTTACAAGTATTCAATTAATAGAACTTTGTTGGTTCGTGCCGTGATAATATTGGTGACGAGCATTTAGCGCAGTGTTGTGGTTATTATTATCAAAAAGCAGGCATAAAATATATTGAAGAGATCAGATCAGATCAGAGAATATTATTGCGCTGCGTAAAAGTGAAGTGAATATCTAATAAAACCGGACTAAGTGTGAGTGTTATCATTTATATATTTCATATTTTACTAAACATAAATCTTAATCAAGGGTATTGTTGATAGAACAGAGGTATTGTTGAGACAGAAGATGCCTTTAAAGTTTTAAATTCATTGTGAGGTTTAATTCGATTAGTGAATAATAAATGATTAGGTATTATGTGTAATAAAAACAATGTTTTTCTTTGTTCTAGAGAAATACTGTGACGGTTAAGAGATATGAGGAAGGGGCTTATTATCGAGTAGCAGCGACGTCAAATGGTGAATGAAACAAATGGTTTCATACCAACGAGATATTTTGCTGAATTATTAAAAACACGTCATTATGAACCGTTCGCCGTGCACTCTGAAGGCTTGCATCACTGAAGACCAGCTAGAAAACCGTTTTTGACCTTAAAATATTGACCGTACCAACTTAATAAACAACAGATTCGTTATTGCATGAATTTATGGTAACGAATTTTTTAAGCACGTTTCAATAGGGTGTTTGTCGTATTTCTTGCAGATATACCGAAATTGTTTAATATTATTTTAGTAATAGTATTATTTTAGGATTAAAATTTGAGGTTTAGTTTCAATCTTCTTTTCGTAAAGAAAATGAATACTTAAGATAACCTCAATACCAACCAATATTTACTAAAGCCAAATAAAGTTTAAAATAATTAATATGAACAACTGCCTTTAACCTTAAAATCAACAATTTTGTCAGTAGATTTTTTTACATTTTAAGTAGTCTAATATTCTTATTTATTGCTTAATTACTTAGACCATGATCAAAGCTTTATATTTATGGTGCAAAAAAATCCATTTAAAATTTAAAACATTTCAAAATTTAAATATGTCAAAATAATACAAATTGCTTCTAAGTTTCTAGACATCTATTTCACTTATTATTCAGGTGAAGTAATGATAAATAATTGTAGCAGTTTAACTATACTTAAGTAAAATAAACATAACGAATAAATATTATTTATTTTTTACTATAACATATCACGCATTTTTTATTCTAAACCCTTTATTGCAATAACAACATTAATAAATAGGCAGGAATATTTAAAAATATTATTATTGCAAACAAAAATAATAATATTTGCAAAAACAGCACTGTGATTTACGAGATTAGAACCTTAGCCATCTTGAATCTAAGACCAACGCTTAACGCCTTCTGCTATCTGCACATATAATTAGTTTCGAATTTTAGCAATGGGATACACTGGCCAAGGTCACGCGTACGAGTATGATGCGTGCTAACAAAAGTTATGGAAATATAAGTGCGGCGCCCGCGAACCGTGACGATACGATAGTGTGTAGTTCGAAACTGCGTTCTCTGTGGTGTGTGTACGGCACTCACACCACAGACGTCTGACTGTTTACACTTACAAATGTACGGACTATACCGCGTGTTCACAGCAATACGACTCTTAGCGTGCTCATGCACTTTTGAGCGCTTACTGTACCTAGATATTGCTAAACCAGACTGAGCGAGAATATAATGCATTAATTTAAGTACCTACTGGTGTAACCCTTAGAATTTTTGTGGGAGTTTCAATCGTGAGTTTCCGAACCTTAAGGTTACCCTAGTGGGTCATTCGTCCGTACAAACGTAGTATGGTGATTACTCGTGTTTGACGGTGTACGTTCAAAACTAAAAATTATATCAATTTGTCTTGTCATTATCTAGCCCTGTATGGAAGCAGAATTCGAAAAAAAAAAATTGTTTGTAAGTTATGAGCGTCGAAACTTCTCTCTAGTCTAAACTGATCTTTAGTCGTAAATAAATATCGTATTTAGTATGAAAATGGCAAAATAAAAACCATACAGGGATGGATAATTTATTTAAAAGTTCAAATAATTTTATTTCGAGTAGTTTTTCCATAATATCTATACGCCCAAAGGTCTTTTCAAGAAATTGTATGCGCTCGTTTTCGTTATAAATCGTCGTCTATTTCACTAAATAAATAATTAAACATATTGATAAATAAATAAAACTAGATAAATAAATACTAAATAAATAAATAACTGTGTTAAATTGCATGCATATTAGCCACGCCAGCAATGAGTTCGAGCCGTCGACTAGTGACTCTATGTACACAACACCTAGAAATTACTTATTTCTCAACGATGCCAAACCACCTAACCTAACCCTTCAGGGAATACAGTCGTGATGTTTTGTTATGTTTTATCAACTATATTACCCCAATTTACTTTTACTTTAGTAGTATAAATTCAAATATGAAAAGCTGGTTAAGCATACTTTCAGGAGCCTGGCCACTGTGTTTCATTTCAAAATCCTATTTAGGAATCTAGATTAGTAACTGTGGTTCTTGTTGCGATGAGATAATATGCATGTTTGTGACTTGTAAACCAATAGATTACAACACATATATGTATTAATGCATTAAGGCTAATGTTAGATATTACCTCATGCATTTGCTGAGTACAGTTTTGTACCATCATTGCCTTCTCTCTTCCAGACCCATGGTCTTTTAACAAACGGTTTCAAATGATGTTTGATAGGATAGTGATTAATTTGCTTAAGTAGGTATCCTTAATTAGTCACCTTCTTCGTCACCTGCGACATAAAAGTGTATGATTCACTGGCATTTTTATAGAAACCCTCATAGAGACACTCCGTTTGGGCATGACCGGAGGCTATAATGTGACTCCTTTTTTTTTATTTGATGGGAAATTATCAAATATCTTATCCCGCTCTGGACTCTTACTGACTAAAACCCACCCGTGTTCCTTCAGTTGCCATGTTGCTAGGGCCACGGTATCCCTTTTGGACTTTCCGGCGACCCCGGCAGGCATTGGCCCTAGCGGACCCCGTCAGTTCTGCTGACATCTCTTTGAGGCGCGCGTGGAACACAACGCGCTGTCGACCCGGGCCTGGTCCTTATCGGATGACGAGCTACCCATTGCTCACCATCATACACACACGACTCCTAATGATACAATCCGGAAATCATACCGTTTAGAATGGAGGCGAAGATATTGTCACTATCCTTCGGTAACTGGTTGAACCAGAAGTATTTATTAAATTGGTGGCATTTCTAAATCAGATAATAATTTTTAATCTGAATATAATCTGAATATTTTAAAAATACAATCATCATCTATCCTTTTCCCAACTATGTTGGGGTCGGCTTCTAGTCTAACCGGATGCAGCTGTATACCAGTATTTTACATGGAGCGACTGCTTATCTGACCGCCACAACCCAGTAACTAGGTAATACGATATCCCTTGGTAAAACTGGTTGTTAGACTTTCGGGCTTCTGAAAACCTGTGATGACTGTCAAAGATCCACGAATGACAGCCGGGACTAACGGCTTAACGTTCGGAGGAGTCTCGGTATGCAGAAATGGTCACCCATCCACGGACCAACCCCGGCAAGCGTAGCTTAACCTGACGGATCGACCCGTACGGCTGTTAGTACTTAGCCACGAGCTCTTTAAAATACAATATAAAGATAAATCTAAGATTGTAGAAGGAAGGAGGACGTGTATATTTCTAATTAAAATGGTATGCAAAAACAAAACCGAATCTAGGCCAAAGACTATACTATACTCTCTAAAGGTACCATTCCGTACCCGACCGCAGGAGGCAACTGCAGGCGACGTGTCGCGGGCTCATGTCGCGGCAACACGTCGCGGCGTCATGTCGCTGCAGTCATGATTCCGAACCCGACCGCAGGCGGCAACTGCCCGTATTCCAGTCGGTAGATAGAAGATAGAAAAACGTGACTATCACTAGAGCGTTGGCGGCACTACTGGTCTGCGGTCGGGCTGCACGTGTTGCCTGTCACTCGCCCGTAGCTGCCAACGACGTGTCGCTAGCTACGGAAAGTATTTCATTGAAAACAGTCGTATCGTGACGACACGTCGCCTGCAGTTGCCTTCTGCGGTCGGGTACGGAATGGTACCTTAAACTCTAAAATATAAACAAAGGAAAACCAAGAAAAAAATAGAGCACGGCCATTGATAAAAATGGTAACACAATGTCAGAACATATCACTATACATTTATTTTTACCTATATCAAGTAACTTTCGTACAAATAAAACTGCACGTTGATCTTGCCCTTGTTGATATTGAAACGTAGAAACAGTTGGTAACTGGTTCGCTTCCGTGTTTGACATGGAAGGTGAATGCCCGTGGGCCGAAAACAGGGCAATGTCAGTTGACAGTACAGTGAGTGGGACTTTTCAAAATCCTTCTCCATATAATAATTAATTTAACTTCATATTTTTACCACGGTTTACTATCGATTGCTTTTTCTCGATTATGTAATTTAGGGTAATATGTTAATTGAGTGATAAGATATTGAAAGCATTTTTATTTTTTTTAAATCCAATTAATTATCTTTATAGTTTTGTTAGTTATTGTGGCTTAAAACGACACTGAAATTAAAATAATAGACTTGATACTTACTGAAACGTTTCTCCGCTTCTTTTCCGTGTAATGAAAATAGTAAATAAACCAACTAGGGCACGGAAATGATAACGTTTTTTATTTACCATAACATTAAATTACTTATTCTAACTTTAAGACTAACCCTGAAAAAGGCTGACTGAAACTGAAATAAAGATAGTTTATCGAATTCTATTCAATTTCTTAACTAAACATCCTTATTTTACAAACAATTGTCAATGTTATTTCATTAAAATTATTTAATTTAATTTCAACTCTTTATTAGTGGTTTTTGTGGACATGATAATTATTCAGATTTGTTACAGTTGTAATAGCACTCATGTAATTGCGTTTAATTAAAATAGGTTTTATTTTTATTAATTTGTATATCTTCTGTACATATTCTTTTCTATTTTGTGAAAGTGAGAACGCTGAAGGCTTAGTGGCCTTCAGGTTTGTTGACTATTCTCTATTTTGTTAAGTACCTCTTGAAAGACCTACACTGTCCTCCCATACCTATTAACACTGTTATTTGAAAATATTGTAAAAGCCAACTATTTTTAAAAGAATATCGTGGAGTTTCTTGCCGGCTCTTCTCCATAGGAAACAACCAATTGGAACCGTGCACCTAGCTTCTGACGTTTCATAAGTGCCCATGTAGGTTTATGTGAAATAAAATATTTAAATTGTAAATTTTGAATTTTTTTTTACTAAAATATTTTATAAAAAAGACACGTCGTCTTGATCATTGAACTCATTAGATAGATACTGACGCAGTCTTCTTCAGGACATATCCAGATTCAAGTATTTTTGGTGAGAGAATCAAAGAGACTTGGAATAAATAAATCACCATGCAGACCGTAATTCCGGCCCTTACTCCAATGCTGCTGACCGTCACTGATTTTCCAGACATTTTCGGTCATGCCAAATCGTTTTGCATTCTTCTACCGGTCGTCAGGACCTAATTAATTTACACTATGTCTATCTGAGTTTACCAAGACCTGGATAAGAATAATTTATTTGTGAAACGTAGGTTGTATACAAAGATCTTACAGATTTAGGTAGTGCGCTATGTTTTGTTGCCAAAAGTGACATAGAAATTATCAATATTATTCACAACTGTAATCGTTTTGAATAATATTAAATTACAATGATAAAATATAATTACTTGTGATGTGTATTTCAGTATCATCAATCTGCCAAGCCTTTTCCCAACTATATTGGGGTCGGCTTCCAATCTAACTGGATGCAGCTGAATACCAGTATTTTACATGGGGCGACTGCCTATCTGACCTCCACAACCCAGTTACTAGATAATACGATACCCCTTGGTTGAGACTGGTTGTCAGACTTTCGAGCTTCTGACGACCCGTAACGACTACCAAAGACCGACTCGACTATATTAACACATTCATACAAATTAAATATTCAGAGTTAATTTCATTTCATGTCAAAATTTTAAATGAATTCAATACAAAAAGTTAGTGTAAAATGTATGTCAGGATTATTGCATGCAAATTAATTCAGAGTCCATTTCATAAACATTGACAAAATATTTGGCAAATGGACTGGAATCTCAACACTATACCGAATACAAATCTTCCGCCTGGTAAAAGGCAGGGGTGGTTTTTGAGCTGGAGTTCCACCTCATGTAGTAAAGCGGAGTGTCAATAAAAGTGGAAGAAAATTACAAACAAACACAATGATATTGTAGCCATGGTTACTGGTAAAAGTTAACATTTTAAAAGAGTTACGGTGGAGTTTCTTGCCCATTCTTCTCCATATGAAAACCACCTTTTCGAAGGGGCGACTAGAATCAATTCTATTTTTTTGTAAATTTTGACGTTCAAAAGTGCCTTATAAGCCTTTTTGAAATAAATTATTTGACTTTGACTTTAAATATTGGTAATCATCATCATCATAACCTCACGCCTGTTTTCAACGAAGGGTTAGGCAGAGGTGCACTAGTACACCCACATTTCGCCAGTTACCTAGCTATGTTTAAGTCCCATGTAAGGCTGTGTTTCCACCAGAGATGTGTCCTGATGCGTAGCGAGGGATGTGTTTGTTAAGAACCAATAGAATCGATTAATTTAACTAGCTTTGCTCAGCGTAGCTCCGGTGGAAACGGCTTAGCGGTGCGAGGTTTTTTTACATACAAAACAAGCGAGGGATGGGTGCGACGGATGTGTGTTAGGGATGGACGCGAGTGAGAAATCGTATCTGAAAAGAGCCCGCTCCGCATCCTCGCACCACTCAGCGGCCTAGCACATCTCTGGTGGAAACACTCACATCGTTTCACAGCTTCGTTACGCATCCTCGCACCGCTCAGCTTCCTCGCACATCTCTGGTGGAAACGCAGCCTAATTGGGGGAGCCTACAACATTAAATATGTTGGCAATTTTTATGTGAGTTTCCTAAAACTATAATACCTTGTATAAAAACTGATGCAGTAGCACCAAGAGTCCGGATACCAGCAACACCACGAATAATGAAAAGAAAAAATATACTAACACCCGGCCACTATAAAATTAGTTTTGTACTGAAATACAAACGAAATACTGAAAAGAAAATTGGTGCCCAGACATTTCATAATTTTTAACGGAAAATCAGTCTAAAGAGTTGCTGTTTTTTTATCAGTGTCATCGAACTTTGATTCGGTCATGGCTAATGTTGCAGATAAGATGGGGTGATACTTAATCGAAAGTTAGATCACTCGAAACTCCTAGTTAAATCTCAATTTAGCACACACATGGAATTGATTTTAGTAAATTTTTATTGAATTACTTGGACAAGAACGCTTTTATAATCCTAACAAATATTGTAAACACGAAAGTAAGTTTGTTTGATACGCTTTCACGCTAAAACGGCTGAATGGATTTGGATGAAATTTGACACATGGGTAGACCATGACCTGGGTTAGGACATAGACTACTTTTTATCCCGAACATAGGATACTTTTAAATTTTTTTCCCACGGGGTCGAGACTTATGCGGGTGAAACCGCGGGGCGCAGCTAGTATTATATTTATTCCTAACTAATGTAATATATATGTCACCGTATAATTATGAACTTCGTTAGTTTATAATCTATCAGTATTATTTCCGTTAAATTATAAACTGTCGAAAAATTGTGAACTGCAATGAACCATTTACAATTTAACGCATTATTTTTCGCTAGTTTATAATCTTTCCATGAGAAACCGACAAATTGTGAACTGGTATCAAACTTGCTTGCAACGTAACGCACCTTGCGCTAATATTAAATAGCCTGCCTGGCTGCGAGCAACTTGGAAGTAGCGCTCGCCGGCCGCTGCCGCGGCACCGCTCGCTTCGCTCGCTCGGCTCGCGCGCGGTTTGTCACAGTTCTAACCTAACCTAACCCATTTCACCCAGTTCACAATTTTTCGACAGTTTATAATCTAACGGAAATAATTCCGACAGATTATAAACTAACGGTTCTCACAATCTTACGGTGACATATACATCCTTAACTATTATTAAGTGAGTTATTGGGGTCAGCTTCCAGTCTAACCAGATGCAACTGAATACCAGTATTTAACATGGAGCGACTGCTTATCTGACCTCCACAACCCAGTTACTGGGTAACACGATACCCCTTGGTAAGACTGACTGTCAGACTTTCGGCAAACTTATGAACCAAATAAATGTATGAAAAAAGTTACAAGTCACTGCATCCGTACCTACTGAGGAAAAAATATGTAGAAAATACTATCGATGATGTAAGAGAATCGTAATAATATGGTATTATGATCATTATTTCACGTGAGTTACCTACATCGAAATAAGAATGCGCTGACTAAGCATGACGAAGATAATTCTAAAGATGGCGTATTTTAAACGCTATGATCGACCGCACAAATTGATGCTTATCGACCACCAAATTAACCATTAAAGCTTTCAGTTTCAAATAATATAATAACACGCTTATTTTTCCTACAGAAAACAGGACATAAAACCTACACCCGCATTTCGCCAGTCATGTTTTAGTCCCTAAAGTTCGTTTTTTTAAATCCCAGAGACTAATTTGACATTTCAAGTGATTGTTGTTTTTTTTAAAATTTGGAATTTGACATTTGCACCTGTCAAATTAGTCTCTGGGAATAAAAACGAACTGTAGTACAGACCGACCGTTTAGAGAATACATTCCTAACACCTGTCAGTTGGACAATTTCTAGCTGTAATAAGGATCAAATTCGCCTAACACATAGTCTGTTACACATATTACAAAAACTGTAGATACTTAATTAAAATAAATGGAAAAGTAAAAAACTAAAACTTACAACGAACAATACAAAAACCTAGACCTTACTACGCGACTGGATGTTCCAGCCTTCGATTTGCGAAACAGTTATATAATAACGTAAAAGTAAATATTTTTTACGGTTCTACAAACATTGAACTTGACTAAAAATAGATTGACATCGACCTAATTAATACATCCATGGTCCGTTAAATAAACCTTTGCGAGTGAGTTGGCAGTAATTAAAAAGTTTTTTTTATAAAATATGTAACAATGCCAGTCGGGCTATGAGGCTGAAAGTCTGACAAATGGTAACCTTAGGTTATCTGTAACGTACATCTACCCTCCAAAATTAATACTCTGTACGTAGGTAAATGTAGGAGGAGCTCGTGGCCAAGTAATAACAGCCACACGGGTCGATCCATCAGGTTTGGTTGACCATCTTTACGTATCAAGTCTCCCGCGTGCCTCGGAAAGCACGTTAAGCCGTTGATCCCAGCTGTCATTCAAGAATCTTTGACAGTCGTTACGGGTCGTCCGAAGCCCGAAAGTCTGACAACCAGTCTTACCAAGGGGTATCGTATTACCCAGTTACTGGGTTGTGGAGGTCAGATAGGCAGTCGCTCCATGTAAAATACTGGTATTCAGCTGCATCCGTTTAGACTGGAAGCCGACCCCAACATAGTTGGAAAAAGGCTAGGCAGATTAATTGTGGGTAGATATAGATTTTTGGAGGACAGATGGTCCTGTGTATAGGCATAATAGCATAGCATAATCAGCCAATAATGTTCCCACTGCTGGGACTAATTTTGTCTATTCTTCCGTCGACAAAACCCATTTCTATTGTGGTCATGTTAAACGTGCTGAATCAATTCTTATTTTTAACCGACTTCCAAAAGGAGGAGGTTCTCAATTCGTCTGTATGTTGTTTTTTTTTATTTTTTTTGTATGTGTGTTACGCGATTACCCCGCCAATTGTGAATTGATTTTGATGATTCTTTTTTTGTTTGGTAGATCATACTTCAGAGGTAGTCCCATATAAATTTTATTGACTTTGCTTGGGTAGCTTTTGAGTTAGCTTCAATAATACGTATTTTTTCCCACTTAGTATGTGGATGATATGATAACTTCCTGTCACTGTTATTTACATAGCAGGTACTCGTAGTGGTATTCGAATTTGTTTGGGGTAGGTACCACAACACTAAAAAGTGAAAAATAAAAACTTTTTACAAAAAAAAAAACAACCGACTTCGGCGTGTCTTGGTTTTGAATTTTCGTTCTTTGTCACCGACTTCCGAAATTAAAGTAATTTTTCACTTTGTAGTGTTTTTTTTTTTGAAGTCGGTTGTTTTTTTTTTTATTTTAACTTTCAAAAGTGCCTTTTATGTGCCTATTTTAAATAAGTACTTTGACGTTTACAAATAAATTAAGTTACCCCCTACTTACAAGTGACAACGAACCACTTTAATTAACAACGCATATTAAAATTAATCAGTAAATCAATAAAATCATAGAATTATTAACTAAAGCGTGGAAGTTGAAGCTGACCTTGTTTCACACAAATTAGTAAGGGCTAACATTAATTTATGAAATATCGCTGTCACGCCATTTAAACTAACAATTGACTTAGTTCTTATTTCACTCTTCTTAGGAATCAGGGTAATTAGGGTAATTTAATCACTTAGAAGATCCTGAGTGACCTAAATTGTACACGTAAGTGTCACAATCACGCAAACCTAAAAAACTGCAGTACAACCTTAAGCCACTGCTACACTCTACTGTATATCAATGAAGTTTTTTTTTTTTGGCTCGCCCCCTATTACATGGGACTTAAACATAACTGGTGAAATGTGGGCGTACTATAGGTACACCTCTGCCTAACCCTTCGGGGATTGCAGGCGTGATGCTATGTGTGTGTGTTGTTATTTTTTTTTTATGTTGGACAAGCTTCTGCCTGCGACTTCATCTGCGTGGACTTGAAAATTGGGTCCAAGGTATCTTGTGTTAATCCTGGTTATAACCTGTGTGCCAAACATCCAACCCGTTCAGTCGTTTTTGCGTGATTGAGTAACAAACATTCAAACATACAAACTTTCACATTTATAATATTAATAAAGTACGATTGTAAGTACATGTAAAAAAAGTTTTTAATTTGCCAGTCACAACTCGGTTTAATTCACAGACCGTATCGTTTCGTGTATCGTATTACCCAACTGGGCTGTGGAGGTCAGATAGGAAGTCGCTCCATGTAAAATACTGGTATTCAGCTGCATCCAGTTAGACTGAGAGCTGGCCCCAACATAGATGAGAAAAGGCTAGACAGATGATGATTCACTTGGTTTAACACTTCCTGGCCCGAGAGTCAAACCAGAACCTCACGATCAGTAGTAGCACCTGACACCACTAAACCGACTACCTCCATGGTTTAGTGCCATCTTTGATGATAATCAAAACAATAATCAAGATCTTACTAAACATCACGTCATTGAACATAACTAACAACAACTAACAATAAATACCCGTCAAGAACCTCGTGGAAGCTGAAAAAGATAAGTAGATTAAGTATCGACCTGGCTCACGAGGTTGTCGACATGTGGGATATGGATACAGCAATCATTGTGCCAATAGTCGTGACGGCCAATGGTATAATAGCCAAGAAAGAGCTTCGACCAACACCTGCGGAGGCTCTCGTTAGACAGCTGGATCAAGGGCTTGATACAGAAAGCGGTACTTCTGGACACGACGCGTATCATTAGGAGGTTCCTCTCTCAGAAGCCCTGACCACCGGTAGTTTGGACCCTGTTCCCGATACCTGTTGGCTACTATTTTTATATATATATATTTTTTACTTTTGTTTTTTTTATAAAAATATTTAAAAATGTAAACGATTTGTACATAGATGAAATAAAGGAGAATAATACCCGTCATACTGATCTTCTTCGATGACTATTCCGCTGCAAATATTTACCAACAAACATTTCATACGACACGGTACATCAAACATGATAGGCATTCTCGAAAATCCTTCACCTTGCCAATCTGGCAACCAAGCGTGACTTCAAATCGCGAAAAAAACCGTTATTACCTAATAAGAACAAAATTATGCCAAGTTCATTGGGCATTATGGCTAAGTTCGAGACAATGCAGCCGATTGTCGACAAAATAATGTAGTTTCGTGTGATTTTTCCCTTCAAAAATAGTCAACACATACGTTTATCGTTAATTGTTGTGTTTAAATTAGAATGCAGATGAATAACTGAGAAAATATATTAGAAAAAACCATGTAGCGTGGATAACGATTTAAATAATCTAACCATTTAAAGTCAGCCTTAGTAGTCACTCAGTTTATAGTACGGAAGGGTTAATAATACCTACTTGCTAAGAATGGCATCCACGGACAAAAACTGATCAAAAGAAAACTGCTGGAAGACACTTCATGAGAAAGGCGGAAAAACGACGTGTGGTGCAACTTGGAAAATACCTAATATAAGCCTTGAATTCATTCATTGAACGGCCGTCTAATCTCCGTAAAACTGATACCTGCGTATCAGGACATTGATAACTTTATCGTGACGGAGGCTACCCCGCTTATCAATGCATACCTATCGACACACGTGCGTCAAAGAACGTCTTCAAAATGAATATTGATTAATCTATATTTTAGTTAATCGAAATAATGATAACTTGAAATGAATTATGACACAGACAGAATGTCCACACCTAATTAACTCATTCGTAATGTCCTCGACACAACATTGAAACCGAATTGGGCAAATATAAGTAACGTTTAAATATACTAAAACATTCAAATTGCATGCAATCGTGCAATAATTACCGAGTTACGAATCAAACTTTGAAAAAGGTATCATTAACACGACTTTTTTTCGCGGTTACAATTGTATGGAAATAGGTGAATGTCGCAGTTATATCTATGTAATAAAAATGAAGTGCGTTGGTAAACGCATCACTTCAGAACGGCTGTACCGATTTGGCAGACTTTTGTTTTAATATGTTCGTAATAGTCCGAACAGACGTTATACGAGGACCATCTTTCCCAAGGTTTTGCTCCTACGGAGCCCAATAATGAAGATATGGAACCCAGTAGGTATACTCAAAAGAAACAGACTCGAAGAGACAGTCGAAGCGGCCACTATACATTTAAAGAATAGTAAAGCTATCGGCAAAGACACTATTCCAATCGAGACTAATGGCCACAAGTGAACAAGGGGTAAGAATATTTCATGCTCTTTGTAACAAAATATGGCAAACTGGAACTTGGCCTTAAGAATGGGCCCACACTATCTTCATTACACTTCATAAAAACGAAGAAAGAAGTAATAATTCTACAAAGAAGTGCAGTAACTACCGCCTGATTGCACTGATATCGTACACCAGTAAAATTTTACTACATATGTTAAATGAGCAACTGAAGACATAATTGTCCAAAGAATTTCCACCTGAACAGGCTGGGTTTGTAAAATGAAAAGGTACTCGAGAGCAGATCTTTATAGTGTGTCAAATTACTGAGACAGCCCGAGAGTTCAACAAACCGACATTTATACGCCTTGTTCACTTTTCGAAGGCGTTTGACGCCGGTCCAAGGTGAAATGGCCGATACTGTGGAGATCCCTTCGCGCTATGGGTACACTAAAAGACCTTGTGTACTTTTTGAGGAGTCTTTATGAGGATGGAACAGCGTCAGTGACAACACATGGAACACTATCGAGTGATTTCAATCCCAGAGCAGGCGTTCCTCAAGGATGTATCATATCACCGCTCTTGTTTAACATTCACACAGACAATGTGGATTACCCTCGAGGACGGTGGAATAAAAATGTCGAATTTATGCTATGCGGAAGATGCTACGCTACTCGCGACTATTATTGGCCACATGGAGCAGTTGCTTTCCAAGATGAAACATGCTAGCTTAGCATTTGGCTTGAGAATAAACAGAAGTAAGACGAAGATGATAATTGTCGACCGTGCAAACAATAACTCGCCCGAAGTTACCCAGATTGCGCACTGCGACTTCGTACAGTCATATATCTACCTAGGAGCTCTGATCTCGAGCCACGGTGGCTGCGTAGACGAAATCTAGCGACGCATGGTCATAACTAAGTCTGCTATGGACAGGCTGAAAAAAGTCTGGAAGAATCGTAACATCATCAAAGCGACCAAAACCCGGCTTATTCGAGCATTAGTATTTCCCATGTTCCTATACGCTGCTGAGACGTGGACACTTACAGAAATTGAGAAGAAGAAATAGAAAATAGATGCTCTGGAAATGTGGTGCTGGAGGAAAATGCTTGGAGTATCGTGGACAGAATTTCGCACCAAACACATGTATACTCTATGAACTCGGCATCAAGCGGCGTCTATCAGCTACAGTACAGGCTCGAATACTCCGATTCTTTGGGCATGTGTCACGATGGGGAAACGATTCCTTAGAACACCTTGTAGTGCAGGGAAAGGTCGAAGGAACGAGAACACGCTGCGGTGGACCGACCTGATTAAATCCGCAGTGGGCGGCCCATTACACGAACGCAGACATGTTACAGCCGACAAAGAAGGATGGCGTCTCATCGTGAGGCAAATCACGGCTGTCCGAAATCTCACTGCAACGTGATGACCACGACCACTCTGTCAAGAGTGCACCGACAAAGAAGAAGAAAAGTCCGAATCAGGTTCTTACGGAAAGAAAATTTGAAAAGTTGACGGGAAAATTCGGGAAAACTGAAAGTGCATTTTCTATGGGAATTTTGTGTGAATTATTAAAATTTGAACAATGTCTGTTGGGTCAGCCAGTTGTAAATAATTTAAAGTACCTACGTAAGTATTAGGATATGATAATCTTATAGCGGAAGGAAGGATGACGGTGGCATAGACCTTGCATATACTTCCTTTAACGTAATCGGAACTAGTGCACTCACTATCAACCTCCACACTCGAACCAATGAAACGTATACCGCGTATTAACTAAGTAGTTAATTTCTTATTAAAAAACAATGTCAACCAATTACGGTCGTAGAAAATGCTTGTTTTTAAACTTGTTTTACTTGAAGTTATGATATTATGCAGGCGAGGCGTTATATGCACCTATATACAATCGCACCTAAATGCAAATGCGGTTTTTCACATTTATCATGATATAAACTAATAATCTGGTGTCGATTATTACGAGCACTGTTATGCAATTTAATTTTATTATTTTAATACACGTCAAGCTAGATTATACCCGTTTGTAGAAAGCATTATTTATTCGAGTAATGTTTGAGAGCTGCTGATTTTATTGACACACTACTCGTCGTATGTAATTTATAATAATTACCGTTCTGTAAAACGACCGTACTGCAGAATTAATTAATACTATATTACACGTAAGTCTGAATCGCCACCCGTCTTGAGCAAGCGTGGTGATCATTGCTCGTGCCTTCTATGTATGAGAAGGGGTCTTTGCCCTAAAGTGGGACTATAATTTTTTATTATGAGAGGAGCTTGTGACTAAGTAATAACAGCCGCACGGTCCGATCCATCAAGTTAAGCTGCGCTTACCGGGTTTGGTCTGTGGATGGGTGGGTGACCATCTTATCATACAGAGACTCCTCCGTGACTCGGATAGCATGTTAAGCCGTTGGTCCCGGCTGTCATTCGTAGATCTTTGACAGTCGTTACGGGTCATCAGAAGCCCGAAAGTCTGACAACCAGTCTTACCAAGGGGTATCGAATTACCCAGTTACTGGGTTGTGGAGGTCAGATAGGCAGTCGCTCCATGTAAAATACGGTATTCAGCTGCATCCGGTTAGACTGGAAGCCGACTCCAACATAGTTGGAAAAAGGCTAGACAGATTGAATTGGGACAATAACTTTTCATTCATTTCAGCCGAAAGACGTCCACTGCTGGACATAGGATCCTCCCTGTGGGAGGCAAGCCCAAAGAATTGCCAAACTTAAATGGCAGATGGCCGATAGGGCCGAAAGGTTCTGGAGTGGCGACCGCGTGCCGGAAGACGTAGCATTTAGAATTTTAGACAATAATGAACTACTACTACTTGTACTAAATCATTTTAATTTAACTGTAGTGACCCCATCATCAATTATTTACTGAATTTCATCTTGACATGGTAAAGTTGTATTGATTTGATTGTGTTAATAATATTATATTGAGTGAGTCTTTATTATTAAAGCTTAAACTGTTTGCATGCAAGGTAGTATAAGGGTAATTTTAAACTTAACTTCTGTTACTTGTACCTACTTTCTGTGCAAATAAAGAACTATAGGCCTGTGTCCAAACTTTTTTTGGCCGTCTTGTAGTTTATAAAAAAAATATTGAACACGTATATTTTCTTTTCTGACGAAATCAAAAGATTACGACGATACATTGAGTTAAAATGTGGCAGACGTCATGCCTTGCTAGATTTAATACTGCGTTGTGACGTAGCGAGCCCCCACTCCCCAACTTTAATGCGTGTTTTTTTTAAGTTATTTTGGATTAATATGAAAAAGCAAAAAATACGAGTCTAATATTTTTTATTATCTGAAAGACGGACTAAATAGAATTTCATTTTTTTACCTAAGCAACTACCCTGTTCTATTTGGTATTTTTATTATTCGCATAACTATAGCAACTTTAACTCTAATCAAATCAAATCATAAAGAAGCTTTTCTTTTCTTGAGAAAGCTAAAAGCAATAAAACAAATTATTAAAAAAAACAAAAAACCCGACTGCAAAAACTCAACAGAAAAGAGAAAAACAAGCATTATAATCTATAGGATTTTGGTATTGCAGGCGGGGACAAACCAATAACCTGAAATTTTGGTGAAACTTTTGTTTGTCGACAAACAAAAGTTTCACCAAAATTTCAGGTTATTGGTTTGTCCCCGCCTGCAATACCAAAATCCTATAGATTATAATGCTTGTTTTTCTCTTTTCTGTTGAGTTTTTGCAGTCGGGTTTTTTGTTTTTTTTAATAATTTGTTTTATTTCAAACTTTTTAGTTTTATTAATATATAAATAACTAGCTTTTGCCTGCAGCTTCGCCCGCGTGGATGTCGGAAAATATCCCACAGGAACGTGCTACCGGGATTCAGAGTATCCTATGCCCTAACCTATCTAGGTCATGGCCTATCCTATGCCTAGAAATCCGTTCAACCCTTACGGCATGAATAGGTAACAGGCAGATAATAAATCTATTTTAGAGTTCCGTATCTCAAAATGACAAATTTAAACCTTTAAATGATGACTTATTTTATTTTTATTTTTTCTACTTCGTTGTCTGTCAAGACCCTTTTTCTCAGGAACGAAGAGGCATCAAGTTGAAATAGATATCAAAAACTTAGATCTACGGTCTCTTGGATCTGTAACGAAATCAAACTTCCAAGTCAACGCAATAAAAAAATACGGCCATTTATGCCGCATATTTTGACACTCGCAAATAAACCAGTCTATTTGGTAATTTCCGTTGGCCCAGCAGCATGAAGTTTGGCGAGAAGCAAGGTCAAGTAAAGAGGAAAATCCGAAAATTGGTAATTTATGAACTGCAAAGTTAAGTTTGTTCTTCAATCCGGGATCAAAAATGTATAGACCGTGTCTTGAAGTAACATTTAGTATGTAGGTATTTCATTCAAATCGGTACTCTCCACTCTATTAAAAGTTCTTTTTCTATTGAAAAGTTAAGTTTGTACTTCAATCCTGATTTGGAAATTCAGGCAGCCGATCAAGCACAGCTTTGAGACGGAAACTTTAGGGCGTAAATCGTACTCATATTTGTCCGGCTTTTTAACATAAATAAAACAGGTTTATAAGATTCTAAATGCCTTTCTTAAAATACTAATGATTCATTTTACTATTATCACCACCATTCAATTGTAATATCTACTCTAGTGCCGCCATTGAACCGAAGTAAAACTCACATGTTAGAAAGGTTACCTAGTTTACGTCTTTAAATTGTGATAACTTTGACAGAGTGGGCTGATTTTAATGAAATATAGACTAAGGGCCTATTTCACGATGTCCGAATAGCCACTACTTACCGAAAAAGGTATAGCGTGATGATAATCTTTTAAAAGGTTAAATCCGTAACTATCTACAATATTCTAACCTTTTGGCTAGTCTTTTTACAATTTGCGGTCTATAGAAGAATACGAACATAATGCTACATGGCTCATCCCCCATAGCAAATAGCGTGATAATAATTTTTGAAAAATCTATTGTGATGTTTCCATTATTTGACTTATAGATTATTTATACCAATTTTCAAGTTAATTAAACCGCACAGTAAAATCCTCCACTGTAAAAATGACGTTTCACCCCGTAAGGGGTTGATTTTCAAAAAACCCTGATATACGTTTTTATTTATTTTCAGTTTTAATTATAAATACTGAGTTTCGAGTTAATCAGACCGCTCGTTAAAATTCTTCCATACAAACTTTGACATCCCCCAATCCTCCTTTAGAGGGTACTTTAGAAAAACTAAAAATGGCAAACTTTATAATTTACAAAGATAAGTATTCGTGCCAAGTTTCAAGTTTATTAACTCAAGGAAAAACATTTTTCATACAAACTAAATCCCCCCTTTTCACCCCCTTAAAGGTCGAATTTCCAAAAATCCGTTCTTAGCGAACGTCTACTAAGTAGGTATAAACTACCTCCCTACCAAATTTCATCTTTTACGTCAAGTAGTTTTCGATACTTCGTGATGAATGAGTAAGTGAGTGAGTGACCTTTCGCTTTTATATATTTAGATTATGTATATATATTTGGAATTGACTCATTTCTAACTTTTGTTTGATACCAATAATGTATTTTTTTTAAACCTACCCCTCCTTTTTTCTATTTGCAGATGCAATATATAAATATTATATAGCCTATGTCACTCCCACTATTAAGACGAACCTAACGACACCTCATATGTTAAAATCCATCAAGCCGTTTAGGCTACAGAGCGTGCCAAAGAAATAGACATACATACATACATACATACAAACATACATACATACATACATACATACATACATACATACATACATACAAACATACATACATACATACATACATACTCTCGAAAAACATTACCCTCCTTCTGGGGCAGTCGGGTAAAAACCGCTCGATGTTGTCGCGGTTCCGATTGTCATGTTATTTAGTTCGTCACATCAGGAACCATGTTCCAATAAACTTACGAGCATAACATAGTACTTTAAATATTGGTCCACATAGCTGTGGTTAAACCATATCATTACAAAGACAGTAGGTAGATCTCAGACAGGCTTACGTGACCACTTGCACGACTCACAAATCGTGCTAACTCCATGGTGATAACAAAGATACTTTTGCTGTTCAATGAACCTTGATACTACGAAATACGTGCTAAACTCCAATGCCTTCGGAGAAGAAAGGATTGCAGTTACAAAAAATTATTTAATTTTAAACTTCTCAGTGATTTTTTTTTTTTATACTCACTGTGGTAGTGTTTGGATGCCATAAAGAAAAAGTATCAAAATATTTGTACCTGATTTAATAAATTTTGCAAGCTAACAAGGTTGTATTTACTGAACCATGCCCGCTTAGGAATGTCTACTTTGTATGGCTATTTTATTATTTTCTTTTGTCGCAATTTTTCATTAGTATATGATTGAACAAATCTATAGGAGCCATGCCGGAACTGGGCATGTGATTCTACGCAAAACAAAAAAAAAAAAAAACGACTGCCAAAAATCTAACTAAAAAGTAAAAAACAAGTTTTATTAGTTAATCTGTATACAGGGTGGCAGGGACATCGACGCGAAAACTGTTACCATGGATTCAGTACATGATTCTGAACCTTTTTTGAAATTTTTTTTTTTTTTTTCTTTGCTTTGAAATTTTTCGTTGGTTATTTTAAAAAAATTGTTATTTCATAGAACAGTGCAATACCTACGCGGTAAAAATGTATACAAAGCGGAAGGTCACTCATTTACTCGCTGACTAAACAGATAAATAAAATTGTCAATACGGTAGGGGGACCGATCTGTGGAACACTTTTTAATCTAAAAGGTCCCCCGACTGCAATGAGAATTTTATTTATCTGTTTAATGATAAGGATTCTAACGATACCCCATACATCCAAATCTGTTCAGGCATTTTAAAAATTATGGTGCAACAAAGAAACTTACATAGATACATGAACCCTGAAAACACTGCACCCCTTTTTTGGGCAGTCTTGTAAAAATTTGGTCACTCTTTTCTTCCCGTAGCGGACTACGGGAATATTTACGCGCGTAGCACTTGTAGCCCATATCTGACTACGGCGTAGCAAGGGATGCGTAGCTACGTAACGTCCACAAACATTAGCTTTTGGCTTATTGTTTGCTTTGTATAAAATCTACAAATTATATTTTATTGGGTTCCGTAGTAAACAAGGAACCCTTATAGTTTCGTCATGTCCGTCTGTCTGTCTGTCCACGGTCTAGCTCCAAGACTGTTAGTACTAGAAAGTTGTAATTTGGCATGGGTATACATATTAATCATGCCGACAAAGTGGTAAAATAAAATTATGAAAAATATTTTTTTAGGGTACCTCCCCTACACGTAAAGAAGGGATGATTTTTTTTTTCTATCCCTTGTTGTGGGGTATCGTTGGGAAGGTCTTTTAAAACATTGTGAGTGTGTTAAAACCATTTTTTAATTCAGAGATTCGTTTGCGAAATATTAAGCTTTAAAGTGCAAATTGTTGTTAGAGTCAAGTGGCCCCCCCACCTGCCAGCTAAATGGTTGGTTTTAGATATGTGAAAAAATTCACGGCAGTAGCTTATCTAACGAATTTAAAAGGAAAACTATCACAGCTGAGTAGGCTTTACAAGTTAACGAGTAATAATCGACCAACTTAAATTTGCGGTTGTAAAAACATGTTCACCCATACATTCTGTATGAAAGATTTTTTTTTCAACTACAAAGTTAAGTTTGTTCTTGGGATAAATTCCAAGAAAACCCTATAACATTTTGTCCAACCACGGAATGGAACCCAGGATTCTCTGCAGTCACGCAGAGAACTGCGTGACTTCCATAGATCGATTCAATCTTCGAGTCATTGATTGAAGATTCTTTATTGCCTTGATGTCATATAAAATACCTTCTAACGAAGCACTTCGCAACCCCCCTAGCGGGGCGTAGAGAGATCTTAAGGGGGGCATGAAGTGTTCGGATATTTTAATTTAATTTGTCTATCATTGTCTATGATTTAAAACACTCACACACAGATTTAGTCACGCCACCTAGTTTCCTTAGGATTTTCAGTGACTAAGCAGCGAAATCGTCTTGCAGCCGATAATGATTTGACGATAGCTCTTTCAAAAACTGAACCAGAAATCGACCAACTGGTTCAAAAAATACAGGCACAAACATCGCATTAATAAAATAATTATGACTATTTTACATTTGAGTTAGTAAGTAACACCAAATAAATAATTGATTTAATTTTCCTGTGAAATAAATGTCGTTAAATAATTTGTGTTTTTTATTAAAGCAATGAAGAAAATATAGGGGGGCATGAAAATATTTTTTATAATCCGGGGGGGGGGCACCAGAGTGCACAGAGTTTCTCAACCTTATTTGCTTGGTGCCCAAGCAAATAAGGTTGAGAAACTCTGTTCTAACGCATAAGTAGATAGTAGTAACATACTAACATCTAATTGTCGATGTCAAGTGCATTATTATATTTGTATATTCAAACATGCAACGACGACCTCTAGCGGAGAATTAGGTTCCTAATTAACATGCACTCTATGTTGAGACGACGTTGAGGCCGCACTAAATAGGACAGAACCAGCGGAAATTGTTCTACGAATGTTTTGTTTACTAATATTACGTAAATGCTGTGAACTATGTCGTGGTTACGGTGTGGGGATTTGTGATTAGAGGGTCTTTTTTTAAATGTAGGCTCGCCTTGACCACTATCTCACCTGATGGTAAACGATGATGCGTTTGACAGCGTTATGCATGCCTACAAGAAACCCACTCATAATGTCATAATATTATTTATAGCTGTCGCAGCCATCTGGTTAAATTAGCACGCCAATTGGATGCCTAGGCCGATAGTTAATTGAACTAGAAGAAAAAGAAAAAAACGTTTAACAACTTGGCGTATTGAAAGTGAGCCCTTTGAAGATGACTGACCAAGCCAAGTGATTCTAATGGTGAAAAAAAATCTGCGAGCAACTTGGAAATAGCGCTCGCCAGCCGCTGCCGCGACAATGCTCGCTTCGCTCGCTCGGCTCGCGCGCTGTTGATCACAGTTCTAACCTATTTCACCCAGTTTAACTAAATGACTACACGACAATCAGCTATCTGGTTAAACGTTGCGCTCAATGACTTGGCTAGTTGTCTTTCAGCTCTTTAATTGGATACCAGCGTTTAATGAACAACCTAGGCGTCCGATTAGCTGGCTAATTTAACTAGATGGCTGTGATATAGCTAATGAGAAATACAGGCGTTTCACTCCTCAGCGGTACAAACATTGAATGAGTTCACAATCTGTATGATCTGCCCACCAGTAAAACGATGTCCGTGACTACCACAGGACCACCAACGCCAATCGCTTCCATATTTAATAAATAATTAATAACCAATTGGTACTAATCAGTACTCGAACGACAATATTGGTACCTTAGTAGTTTTCGAGAAACTCGACTTTGAAGGTGGTCCGGCGGTAGTCACGCTTCCTTCAGCAGGACCACCATGAGCGCCGTAAAACGGGACATGCTGCAGCTATTCTAAGTATACAAATAATTAGTACCCTTAATTGTGATTCATTGCGTAAAAAAACAGAACTGAAACATTTATATTTACCGAGAAATCAACGATGATAACTTTCGTGCGCTTGTTCAGCAGGACCACGACTTTGAATGTTGATTCCAAGTTTGAGGGGCTTGTCGCTTTCGTCAAACCTACCTAGAAAATTAGTACCTTGCAAGATAAAATTAGTGCCCAAAATTCAAAATTAGTTTTTCAGTAGTTTACGAGATATACCATGCCATTGGGTGGGGTGGCGGTAGTCACGGTGTTAAATTTTCATTTCAAGATTTCCCTATTAAAAACTCTGTGATTTCTTCCCAAATTTATACAAAAATTTGTGCTCTTAAAGAAGTTATAGCGACCAAAAATTCAGATTCCTAAGTGTTGTATTTGAAGAGAAATTAGCTTTCATTTCTTTTCCATACTAAATCTCCGCGTATAACCCGACCAAATTAAGTTGTCAACGGTATTGAGCAGTCTATCTATTCTGTAAAAATCTCACCGTGAAAACTTAGGTCAAGTGAGCTCGAAGTGAGGTGACAATAGTGCTAATCCCTAGCATAAAGTGGAATGGTAGCTCACTTCACCTAAGTTTTTACGGAATAGATTTTAGAAGATGTACACTCGTGCACATAAATTGATGGATGTCGGAATAGTAATAACAACAGTCCAATATCTATAATTTTTTAACAAACTATGTACCTAGGTACAGACGCCAGCACATCAAGCTACCCGAAACTGTCAAATTTTCCCAATCAACTTTGAACCTTACAGCTCAGCGATAAAGTTGAAAATATATTAAATAAATTTGACAGATTGTAGTAGCCTGATGTGCTGGCGTCTGTACATATTAAGAAAAAAATATCCATGGATGGCCTGTGATACATACCTTTGTTAATGACTCGAATAATTATTTTTCAAGTACCTACCTACCTTCTGTGTTGTACTAATTTACAAGTTACTAGAATGCATAAATTAAAGAAATAAATAAGAAATCTCTATTGCTCTTTAATGCACATGCTATTTGCAAATTCTCATTAAAAAAAAAAATTGAGAATGTGCAAATAGCGCGTTTTTATATGATTATGCCCTAGTAGCTCCACTTCGAATTTGTAAGATTTTTATTTCTTTTATTTGGGCAAACGTCATCTAAAACTATTCTAAATTTCAAGCTGATAACATTAGTAGTTGTTCTTGAGATATCCAACTGTGACAGAAAGACGGACAGACAGACTGAGTTGCACCATAAGGGTTCCTTTTTACCATTTTGGTACGGAACCCTATTATTAGCTTTAGGATTTTTTTATTAAGTTAATAAAATAAATACAATACAATAATTATAGATATTGAACTGTTGTTATTACTATTCCGACATCCATAAAGTGATGTGCACGAGTGTACATCTCCTAAACAGCTCAATACCACTGACAACTTAATTTGGTCGGGTTATACGCGGAGATTTAGTATGGAAAAGTAATGAAAGCTAATTTCTCTTAAAATACAACATTTAGGAATCTGAATTTTTGGTCGCTATAACTTCATTAGGAGCACTAATTTTTGGATAAATTTGGGAAGAAATCACAGTTTTTAATAGGGAAATCTTGAAATGAAAATTTAACACCGTGACTACCGCCACCCCTCCCAATGGCATGGTATATCTCGTAAACTACTGAAGAACTAATTTTGAATATTGGGCACTAATTTTTTCTTGCAAGGTACTAATTTTCTAGGTAGGTTTGAGGAAAGCGACAAGCTCCTCAAACTTGGAATCAACATTCAAAGTCGTGGTCCTGCTGAACGATCGCACAAAAGTTATCATCGTTGATTTCTCGGTAAATATAAATGTTTCAGTTCTGTTTTTTTAACGCAATGAATCAAATTAAAGGGAACTAATTATTTGTATACTTAGAATAGCTGCAGCATGCCCCCTTTTACGGCGCTCATGGTGGTCCTGCTGAAGGGAGCGTGACTACGGCCGGACCACCTTCAAAGTCGAGTTTCTCGAAAACTACTAAGGTACCAATTTTGTCGTTCGAGCACTAATTAGTACTAATTATTTACTAAATATGGAAGCGATTGGCGTTGGTGGTCCTGCGGTAGTCACGGACATGTCTTTTTTACGCAATGAATCACATTTATGGGTACTAATTATTTGTATACTTAGAATAGCTGCAGCATGCCCCCGTTTTCGGCGCTCATGGTTGTCCTGCTGAAGAGAGCGCGACTGCCGCCAGACCACCTTCAAAGTCGAGTTTCTCGAAAACTACTAAGGTACCAATTTTGTCGTTCGAGCACTAATTAGTACCAATTGGGTACTAATTATTTACTAAATATGGAAGCGATTGGCGTTGGTGGTCCTACGGTGGTCACGGACATACAGACACTTCAATTTTATTTATTTGTATGTATGGAGTGATTTTCCTGCAAACAAGCGTGAGGTAATTTTGAGATTTTCAGCATAATTTCAAAATGTGTAAAACGCTTTTATGTGTAAAAAGGAAGGCAAATAATTTCAAAATAAAACATTTGTTCCCTTAAATAATTTTTTTATTCACTATAGATCAATTTAAATAGAGGTATGGTCAGGGAAATACATTGTTTATCAAATTGACAGACTAAGTCAATTTGCCGTGTTATAATCATTTCATACAACTGTCAAAGAATGACATTTGTGATTAAGTTGAATTTGATAAAAAAAAATATTTCCTTGATTTTACATAGAAACGGTAAAATACAATTAAAAAAACAGGATTCTAGTGGACACTAGAAAACGCAAGACACCCTGTTTTAGATCCTTTTTTCTTATTTTAAATATTTTTTTAGTCTTTTTTTCAGGGACAGAAAAAATATTTTTGCGATGGCTTGCTTTCACCCTTAAGGCACTATAAACGCTTAGCTTTCATAATTTAGCAGACCTGGCGAAGGGCGATGCAGCGCGTTTTCCACTGCCAATGAAATGTCAACTTTGAATACGTTAGATTTAAAGTCAAAAATAAATTAGCTTGACCGTGTGCATCCGTTTTGATGCTTTCGCGGACTATGGCTAAGTTTATTGGGCCTAAAGGGTACCACCGAAAAATTACTGACCTGTTAAGGAATCTTACATTCTATTGATACTATTCCACTACAAAATTGTAACTAGTAACGGTAAACATGAATATCGTAAAGGAGCCGGCACTAACTGGTGATATTTATATTATAGTACTCGCGTTATGAACTGAGTCGTCGGGCCATTCTTTTTTTTTTCGTGTGGTTAGTGGCTAACCTGGAGTCTAGAGTTTTAAAGCCGCCCATGGGCCTCTGACTTTGTCTTCACATGCCGTCGAGAAATATCTCTCAGGCATGCCGGTTTCCTTACGATGTCTTCCTTCACCGTTTTTGAAGCAAGTGATAATTATACAATATGCAATACAATACATGAATCCGACAAGTAAACATCATAAACATCAGTAGCAATAAGAAACTGCAACGCCTTGTGCCTTGTCGATAGTTCCCTACCTGCTCCATAAGCCCTATAAGTGCGATCGAGACAGACTAATAACAATGATTTATGGCCCGACGACTCAGTTCTTAACGCGGCGACTATAACGCAGATCTTAACAAATATTCAAGGCAATGGCACGTAAAATTTAGATCGAAGAGTCAACCGGATGTAGGATGGTAATTTGGGTCTTGAAGTGATACCGAACCCCCCCGTACCGTCCGAATGGACCCCAATTGGACGCGGGCGGAGATGGGGGGGGGGGGGGGAGGGCAAAACATTAATCCAAAATTGGCGAGCTTATTTATTGGTACCATTATAAGTTGTAAAAAGAATGCCATCCGATCCTGCTGCAGTTTCTGAGAAACAAGCCTTCAAATTCTCCAAAAAAACCCTTTTTTCGGGTTGTTTCTCAGAAACTTTACACAACAGAATTGCTTCACAAATAAAAATAACTATTTATATGCAACTTATAAAATAATACAAAAAGTGACTCTCAGGCTTATAAACAAGAATTTGCATAAAAATTTAATTATACAAAATGTCAATCACAAACTAAAACTGTAGGCGGAGATAATTCATTAGTAGCGGCCCCTCGATTTTTTTAAAACAATAATCATGGTATAAGGGAGCGTTCAAGTATTACGTAACGCAATTTTTGGAGATTTTTACCCCCCCCCCCCCCCTCCATTTAAGGCGCCGTAACGTTTTTCTTTACCCCCTCCCCCTAGTAAAACGTTACGTAACCACCACCAAGTGACCATATTTTTTTTTGCTTTACATTTGGAGATTAAAAAATAAAATTTAAAATTATTCACTATCCTGTAAAGCAAGCAAGAAATTTAGTGAAGGTAAAAAAAAATTCAAATGGTCAATTCATTTGAAATTTTAAGAAAATAAAGCGTGAGAAAAAATCTACGCGACCGTTCTAAAGGGTTAAAACAATGTTACGTAACGGGTAGTTCAAACACCCCCTCCCACCTCTGTAACGCATTGTAACGTTTCAGAAGACCCCCTCCCCAAAAATTGCGTTACATTATTCTTGAACGCTCCCTAAAGAAATTAAAAATAAGTTATTTTTCTAACAACAAACAGAGAATAAATGTATATTTTAAAAGTTGACTATATTGATTTTCCATTGATCTATGCTACCAATAATTTAATTTGACACAATCCGTACATCACTCTCCTACTATGCTGTCCAACAGGGTCCATAATTGTTTCAATAATTTTAAGCCTACCAACTGTCTTACCAACATTATGGAATGCAATAAAGAATTGAGTATTGAGACTAATTGCAAATAATTATAATCAGAACAAAGATCCCACTTTTTAAGATTAATTAATAGGCAAAAAATTGATTCCTTAAAATTACGTTAATTAAGTAACTGAAAGTAAACTACTTTATTAGTAGTTAACTTTCAGTTATTTAAATGTATAGAAAAATAATTGATGACAAACGTAAAGTCAATAATAATTGAAATGCACACAAAAAATGAAATAAATCTCACACATTTTTTTAAGTTTTTTTTTTTAGTTTTATTATTCTATTTATTTACAACGAGTTTAGAAATACTAAAACATTGATTTTGTATTTTTTTTTTGTTTTTTGATTTGTGCTTAAATACAACAATAAGCTTTTCCAGAAATACAAGTTACTATATTGAAAATACAAGAATAAATTCAGACATCCAGAATCACAAAAGTTACTATATTACTAGTAAATATTTAAACAAAGAACATGCGGCTGAATTGCAGCATCTTGTCGAGGACACGAAGCCGCTTTGGTTTACGTTCCAGTTCATGGTTGTCGAATTTCTCGCCACTGTAAATAAAAAAGTACTGCATCATATTTTACACCCACCAATCTAGTAATGTATGTGATCTGCGTTCGCGATTTATTTCCCAAACTTGTAAACAAACACGAGTTTTAGGATAAACAACTGTAATGCCTACACATAAGGTTTAGTTTGCGCTACAACTTCATATTTTTTATAACTTTTTCAACAGTACTAGTCAGTCTAAACTCTTCTTTATTGACACTTGCATTAAGTTGATGTTAAGTGGAAATAACAACAATTGGAAACAAGGTTTTAAATAGACCTTAGGTTGCATAGTAGGATTACTAGTATTCCTGCTAATACCTCCAAGTAAGTTAAATATGCCCTAGAAGTGAGTTCACTTAACAGAAGCCGTCGGGCTATTGCCGCTTATCTAAACTTCTAAATTAACATTATAAAGAGAAAAGATTTGATTTTTGTGTGTTTGTTTCTTACTCTTTCACGCTAAAACGGCTGACAGGATATGGATGAAATTTGGCACATGGGTAGACCATGACCTGGGTTAGGATATAGGATAGTTTTCATCCCGATATTCCAACGGGATCGAGGTTTATGTGGGTGAAAACGCGGGACGCAGCTAGTATTATTAAAACTACATAGGTAATCCCTCACGACCCGATACCCAAACCAGGCCAGGCACACTAAGCATTTTAGGTATAAAGCTATAATAAGCACGCGGCGGGCTCGACTTGGAGGGCCTATTCAATGGGCGTAACGTAGTCAGAAGATATTCGAGTTACGCGATAGAAAGAGAGGCAACTTCTAGGTGAATATAACTGTAGGTAATTAGCGCTGTGCGACCTGAATTGTACTTTATTGTTTCGTAACAAGAGTCGCTATTTATTTAAAAGATTTTGCAGAGTGAATTTTCTGTACTTGTACTATTATGTATTCTGTGTCCAAACGCAACTTAATTTTGACTCTCCAACTCATCAAACGTTCTATCGCCCAACGTCGGGGCATAAGAAATTAATTCTCATTTGGTCTCTGTCAATTTAAGGTGCGTGTGTGTCTTAGTGACAGAAAAACTTTTGACAATGGCTTAAAGTAAAATCCACATTTTTAATTAACCTTTATTGTCTTACTGCTTGTTCCCACTGCTGGGACACAGGCCTCTCTGTGAGATGGCGGTGGGCTGTAACCACGCGGCGGGCCCAGTGCGGGTTGGTAAATGTCACACGTCTTCGAATTTTTGGTTCTAAGATGGCCGGTTTCCTCACGATGTTTTCCTTCACCGTTTTGAGAGCAGCGGTGATGAAATTATTAATATATAATTACAAGCTGCACCCCGCGGTTTAACCCGCATAAGTCTAGATCCCGTGGAAATCTCGGGATAATAAGTATCCTATGTCCTAACCCAGGCCATGGTCTACCCATGTGCTAAATTTCGTCTAAATCCGTTCAGCCGTTTTAGCGTGAGAGCGTAACAAACAAACAAACTCACTTTCGCATTTGTAATATTAGTATAATCATGCGTCCTACTGCTAGGCAAAGGTCTCCCCCATACTTTTCCAATTTTCTTCTCCGGCCAAGAACAAGTCTAAATTGTCACGCCAACGTTTCTTAGGCCTGACTCGAAGCAGACGAGCAAGACTTATAAAAAAATATGTAATACAAATACGTACTGAGTAAGAGAACGGGCCCGCAGGCAGGCAAGATGCGCGTAGTACGTGGGTGTCGGATAGGACACCGACCTCATACAGCGAGAGTACAAGTGACACAGATAGTACGTCAGCTGTTCCACCTCATCGTCAGGAATCCTGCCGTCGTTGCAGACGGCGTGGTAGCGGGTGGGACGAGCTGTGCCTTTAATGGCTTGATGGGATACCTAGAACAAAATGTAACCATTCTTATAATTATTTATTTGTAGTCGGCATAACATTAACGTTTTTCTTCTATACATCGAGGAAAACCGTTGATAAAAACTGTTATCTCAGTATTCGCTCCCTTTCTGGCTATAATAATTAGAGATACCGCGAATACTCGCTATTATTCTCGTATTTTTTTGTCATTCGTCGAATACCGAATAATAGTGTCTATTATTCGATATTCGGCAAATAGTTGTCTCAAAATAAACAATGAATGAACAGAAAAACTATAAACTTAAAAATAATTAAACTTTTATTAATCTTTAAAAACAAAACACACTTAGTATTATTATCATTAATATAAAAAGTTTGCCAAAAAACTTTTTGACAAAATGCTCTAGTATATACTCACCTTTTGAGGTTGAAAACAAAAGCTTACGTACCAGATAAAAGTCCAATTCAGACGAGTGAACGATATCAGTGTCAACAACTGTCCCCGGTTCAACGTTGTAGTGCCTGTTTCCTGCGTCATTAAACAATCTGAAAAATAAAGTGTTTTGAGGTTATCGATTTATCTAAATCCTGGTAATAATCAAAGAAAAGATGAATGGAATGTGTGAGGGTCGACAGGGGAGAATGGAAGAGAAAGTAATTTTACGTCACCCCCAATTAACATGGGGCAAGGGCAAACATTCCACGCACGTGGTATTATTATCCACGCACGTGGCGCAATAGTATTATCAATATCATTTAATAAAAAACTGATATAATGTAAACATGCCTTTTATATACAGATATTATTATAAATGCATAAAAAAAGTACAAAATATGTTTCTTAAGCTTGAATGATTATAATTCTAAGTGAACATTTTTATGTACTTTTACTGTTAATTTGTGGTAGAAATAAAGGCCGACACCGCTGTTCCGCGCCGTAGGTATGTGCGCGACTCACGGGTTGGGCAGTGCAGGCCGCTCAATCGTCAACGCTCACGCCGTCTCACCACTCATTCGTCAACGCTCACGCCGTGCCACCACTCATTTGTCAACGCTCACGCCGTCCCGCTGCTCATTCGTCAACGCTCACGCCATCCCACTGCTCATTCATCAATGCTGCCCCCCCTCGACTCGCCGCGCATTCTTAAGACGCGGAACGGCGGTCTCAATCAAACTTATAGTTAGTGTTGTATTCGTCGATAACGGTGTAGTGTACGCTTGCCTTGCCGTTCTAGGCCCGATAAAGTATAATATTTCGTACCTCGTGTGATGTCGTTTCTGCACCAATAGAAACAGTACTTCTGGCTTCCTATTCTGTCCCGCCAATCGCTGGTAGGCCAAGTGTACTGCTGCAAGCTCGCTGTTCATCACCTACAAGAGCAAGGTTTTTTTCACAGATATTAAGCAAGCAAGCGTGAGCGTGGCCATCTTTGCTCATGCCATAAAAACTGTCATGATAGACCCCCCTTTTAAAGTCATTTTTCGATAATTTTTCAAGAATATTCAGATAAATGTGGGCGGGCACATGTCTTGTAGGGCCACATGTGCCCACATGCCCATGGGCGACATTGTTTATATGTCGATCGCACGGTAAACTCTAATTGCGAGATGCAGGATTTAAGGCATTTCATTCCTTTTTATTTTAGCTATTTACCATTCGATTTAAAAAAAAAAACTGACCCTATTAATTTGTAAGTATTACCTGAGCAAACTGTCCTTCGGATACGCCATCGCGGAAAACAAATATCTTCTTTGGAAGTACATTATTGTTACGTTCCTTGTACAGCTTCAGGTGGTCAAACATCATGTCTTCAAACTCGACGATCACCTCTTTCTGTTAACATAAATTAAGAGTTTTTGAAACAAGTCGTGTGCCCGATGGAATTTTTCATCGCCTTAAGCGTCCATACAAATTTGTATCGCCTATTTAATCCCATTAGAGGACGAATTGTCAAAATTTTATTACTTAGTGCTCACTTTCGTTATATATGGAACTCTTGTGCAAAATTCCATGCTGTATGAGCCCCTAGACCCAGCGGTCTAGGGGCTCAGTCGCAAAATGACCACTTCTCAAAAGTCTACCAGACGCAAAGTGTCCATTTCTCAGAATGTCTCTTTCGCAAAATGTCTCTTTTTTCCAATGCACATTCAATCCTTCATATCATTACAAAATTGCTCAAGTGCGAGTCGGATTCGCGCACAGATGGTTACATAATAATCGTTTATTCAGATATATAAATATGGAAAATAAATTCTATGCAGTTGACTATAGATTCCAAATCACAAGCCAAGTTTATAAATCTAAAAAGAGCTGGTTACTTACCTTTGGCGTTTGTATGCTAAGCTCAATGTTATAAATAAAGCATTTAGGATCCAAGGACGCAGTCACCGCTGCAATGCTTGGTACATTCGACTGAAAGAGAATAATAAAATTCAGTTATGATATGTGCAGACGCTTGCATTATTAATTGGCCACACCAATTTCTTAAATATTCGACTTCATGAGTGATGTAGTAAAGTTTTGTCTGCTTTTCTAAGCATAGGTCTTTAATAACACCAACATTCGTGGCAGCCGTAGTCTTAAAATGTGGGGTCGGGATTACACGAGACTCAGTGGAGAGTTTTCAATAAACCCATAATAATTATCACTTGCTTCAAAAACAGTGAAGGAAAACATCGTGTGGAAACCGGCATGCCTGAGATATATTTCTCGACGGTATGTGAAGCCAAGTCAGCGGCCCATGGGCCCATGGCAAAATTCTGACACCAGATTAGTCAGTAACCACAAGAAAAGAAGAAGAACATTGGTGCCGATTCCCTTGTTCACAAACTAAACAAAATTTACGTTCAGTGCATCTTTTTCTTTCTATTTCATTAAGAAAAGGACAGAAGATAAATTTTAGTTTAGCCCTGTCAAATTAATCAGCGCTTGACGTAAATTGACGTAATTTTAGTTGGCAAGTTTTTAATCACGTCTAAACTTGTATGCAGTAGTGACAGGCGCTGATTAATTTGACAGGACTAAACTAAAATTTATCTTCTGTCCTTTTCTTAATGAAATAGAAAAAAAAGGATGCACTAAACTTAAATTTAGTTTAGTTTGTGAACAAGGGAATCGGCACCAATGTCAAACAGCTTTTTACTAAATACTTATGAAAGTATATACGGTACTTGTAACAAAAAAACAAATTTTAAAATGTTTGTACGTGCCCGTGGGATAATTTGCGACCACCACGCGCGCGAAGCCGCGGACAAAAAACAGTATTTCTAATGACTAAATGTTTTCCATCCTACTCACACGTTTCAAGATCATGACTGCCAGGAGTCTTGGCGTATAGTATATAATAAAGAATGAACTGTTAATACCTGGTCAGGAGAAGGATGCGTGACGTCAGCGCCCACTATCATGACGCCTCCCTCCCTCAAACATTTGGGCATGGTGACAGCATCTATCGATTGGTTTATACCCATGAGCTTCGAATTCACCTGTTTTCAAACAAATATACTTATCATGACTGCCAAACTAAAACTACAGATTATAAAGTGATTTTAGAAGATTTATGTTCCTGTTAGCGCAGACAGCAGCAAACTGCTCAAGCAGTTTTTCATTGATAGATTGATACATGAACTCAATCACAACTGGAATAGAGTTCAAAATAGAGAGCATGAGATGATGATATGTGGCGTGTTCGAGTGAGTATGCTTGCGCAAATCTTCACCAAAAGGACTAAAGGTACGCTAAGAACAGATTTTCCAAAAATTAACCCCCATAAGTTAAAAAAATGGAGCTATCAAGCCTTTCTTAGAATACTAATACATTCTAATATTATAAATGCGAAAGTAACTCGTGTCTGTCTGTCTGTTAACTTTTCACCCCATAACGGTGGAACAGATTTCGATGGAATTTTGTTCGGACATAGGATTTTTCAGATTTTCGTGGAACAATTTCCAAACTCCACTGGGGTGTAGTCGCAAGCAAAAGCTAGTCATCATCATCATCATTCAGCCGAAAGACGTCCACTGCTGAACATAGGCCTCCCGCAAGCACCGCCACTCGACCAGTTCTGTGCTTCTTGGTGCTTGACATTTTTGGGTATGCCATAATCGCCACGCTTGGCAGACGGGTTGGCGATCGCAGTATGGTGTTAAAAATGCAAAGAGAACGCTGCTGTCCATTCTCTAGTAAGTCCCTTAGTCGCCTTTCACAACTGCCTTGGGAAAAAATAGGGTAGTGCTATTCTTTAATTCCGGCACCACACAGAAAGCTAGTGTTTGTCATAAAATAATATTCACCTTCAACAGAATGTTTTTAGCAGTCATCGGGTTCATGCGACGCGCTGTCATTTCTTTGACGCACTGAGTCAAAATGCCCACTTCACGTTCAGCTAGTTGTTTCACCTGTTCAAAATATTCAATTCTAAATATTTTATATCACATAAACAAACAAGGGCATTTATGAAACGTCAGAAGCTAGGTGCACGGTTCCAATCGGTCGTTTCCTATGGAGAAGAGCCGGCAAGAAACTCCACGGTTACTCTTTTAAAAATAAATGGTTTTTACAATGTTTTCAAATTACTGTGTTAATATGATATGTATGAGAGGACAGTGTAGGCCTATCAACAAGTACCAGGTACTTAGCAAAATCTTATAATATAAAAATGAATCGCAAAATGTGTTGGTAAGCGCATAACTCAACAACGCCTAGACCAATTTGGCCAATTCTTTTTTTTAAATGTTCGTTATTTTAGGACAAGGTTTTAGGGTAGGTAGGGTAGGTAGGGTAGGTAGGGTAGGTAGGGTAGGTAGGGTAGGTAGGGTAGGTAGGGTAGGTAGGGTAGGTAGGGTAGGTAGGGTAGGTAGGGTAGGTAGGGTAGGTAGGGTAGGTAGGGTAGGTAGGGTAGGTAGGGTAGGTAGGGTAGGTAGGGTAGGTAGGGTAGGTAGGGTAGGTAGGGTAGGTAGGGTAGGTAGGTTAGGTAGGGTAGGTAGGTTAGGTAGGGTAGGTAGGGTAGGTAGGGTAGGTAGGGTAGGTAGGGTAGGTAGGGTAGGTAGGGTAGGTAGGGTAGGTAGGGTAGGTAGGGTAGGTAGGGTAGGTAGGGTAGGTAGGGTAGGTAGGTTAGGTAGGGTAGGTAGGGTAGGTAGGGTAGGTAGGGTAGGTAGGGTAGGTAGGGTAGGTAGGGTAGGTAGGGTAGGTAGGGTAGGTAGGGTAGGTAGGGTAGGTAGGGTAGGTAGGGTAGGTAGGGTAGGTAGGGTAGGTAGGGTAGGTAGGGTAGGTAGGGTAGGTAGGGTAGGTAGGGTAGGTAGGGTAGGTAGGGTAGGTAGGGTAGGTAGGGTAGGTAGGGTAGGTAGGGTAGGTAGGGTAGGTAGGGTAGGTAGGGTAGGTAGGGTAGGTAGGGTAGGTAGGGTAGGTAGGGTAGGTAGGGTAGGTAGGGTAGGTAGGGTAGGTAGGGTAGGTAGGGTAGGTAGGGTAGGTAGGGTAGGTAGGGTAGGTAGGGTAGGTAGGGTAGGTAGGGTAGGTAGGGTAGGTAGGGTAGGTAGGGTAGGTAGGGTAGGTAGGGTAGGTAGGGTAGGTAGGGTAGGTAGGGTAGGTAGGGTAGGTAGGGTAGGTAGGGTAGGTAGGGTAGGTAGGGTAGGTAGGGTAGGTAGGGTAGGTAGGGTAGGTAGGGTAGGTAGGGTAGGTAGGGTAGGTAGGGTAGGTAGGGTAGGTAGGGTAGGTAGGGTAGGTAGGGTAGGTAGGGTAGGTAGGGTAGGTAGGGTAGGTAGGGTAGGTAGGGTAGGTAGGGTAGGTAGGGTAGGTAGGGTAGGTAGGGTAGGTAGGTTAGGTAGGGTAGGTAGGGTAGGTAGGGTAGGTAGGTTAGGTAGGGTAGGTAGGGTAGGTAGGGTAGGTAGGGTAGGTAGGGTAGGTAGGGTAGGTAGGGTAGGTAGGGTAGGTAGGGTAGGTAGGGTAGGTAGGGTAGGTAGGTTAGGTAGGGTAGGTAGGGTAGGTAGGGTAGGTAGGGTAGGTAGGGTAGGTAGGGTAGGTAGGGTAGGTAGGGTAGGTAGGGTAGGTAGGGTAGGTAGGGTAGGTAGGTTAGGTAGGGTAGGTAGGTTAGGTAGGGTAGGTAGGTTAGGTAGGGTAGGTAGGTTAGGTAGGGTAGGTAGGTTAGGTAGGGTAGGTAGGGTAGGTAGGGTAGGTAGGGTAGGTAGGGTAGGTAGGGTAGGTAGGGTAGGTAGGGTAGGTAGGGTAGGTAGGGTAGGTAGGGTAGGTAGGGTAGGTAGGGTAGGTAGGGTAGGTAGGGTAGGTAGGGTAGGTAGGGTAGGTAGGGTAGGTAGGGTAGGTAGGGTAGGTAGGGTAGGTAGGGTAGGTAGGGTAGGTAGGGTAGGTAGGGTAGGTAGGGTAGGTAGGGTAGGTAGGGTAGGTAGGGTAAGTAGGGTAAGTAGGGTAGGTAGGGTAGGTAATAAATGATAAAGATGGTGCACCCCAAGCATTTATAAGGCAAAACAACGTTTGCAGGGTCAGCTAGTAGAAAATAAAATTGTCCACAAGTCTACACAGCCTACAACGTTCTCACATTCACAAAATCGAAAAGAAAAGAATCTATATAAAAGATAAGAAAAAAAAGAGATAATAAAGAATATAACATACATAACATCGCGCCTGTGTTTCACTGAAGGGTTAGGCAGAGGTGCACCCACATTTCGCCAGTTACGTTTATGTCCCATGTAATAGGGGGCGAGCCTATTGCCATCAACCGGGCACAAATCCAGACTCCGAGCTGCTACTGAGAAATTCCTGACGGCAAAACCCAATAACATTTTGCCCGACCTGGGAATTGAACCCAAAACCTTACGCTCAGTTGTGCTTGCGACCACTAGATCAACGAGGCAGTCGAGAACATATTAAGCTATTAATCTTAAGAGGGCCCTTCCCGGTCCATCTATCGTCAACGCGAGCATGGTCGAAAAGCTTGTTGTTTCATCCAGCGCAAGTGACAACTGCTAATAAGCAAGTGAGAACGCGATAACATTGTACGAAAAATAACTTGCTTCAGGAAATACGTGTTTTTGAATACGCCTTACAAGTTTGTGAAATAAATGTTTGTCATTTAGAATCTTCATTACATGTGCGAGGTTTCTATAACAATGTTTTTTTTAACATTTACAATTTATGAGTATATTATGAGCGGTCAAAGTTCAGGTAAAATTTGTGCAAAAAAACAGATTTTAGGAGACTTACACTGAATTAGTTTCTCCAATTTTTTTCTTTTATGCTGTCATAGAAACCTAGATATAGTGCACAAAATACCTATTAGTATAAAAAATTTGAAGAAAGATGTGTTACAACGCCATAATCGCTTACGAGCGTTTGTATGAAAAGTATGACGGGTTGGCCGCTCTAACTATTTGAGGAAGAGAAAGGCGATAAATCACTGAGTTTACTACTGATAAACAGAGGTATGACGATTCCGACTTGCTAATTAGACACTTATGATTTTATTTATTGACTAAGTATAAATGTTTTTATTTGTCTAAAATTTTATGATCTGGTTACATAACTGACATATTGTTTTAAATTGATATTATTATTTTTTGTAATCCATTGGCATGCCACCTTAATTGTAATTACTTATTTGTGTTAATTTTGTACGCCTTAAATATTGGCAAAACATAGTGCGCATATTTTACAGAATATACTATCTGTAACCACACCTATGTTTAACAAAATAAATGATTAATTGGCATTTTCAAACTCACATAATTGGTGGTTTTGGTTTTTGGAGTACCTACACTAAATTTGACTATATATATGACTATAATTGTATTATTAAGTTATTCCGCTTATCCACCCCGAGAATCCACCCTAGGCCTAGGGTGAATAAACGGAAATTATAGGCTTAGGGTGAATTCTCGGACATACGTTTCCAAGGTATATGGGGGGGATAAACGGAATACCCCAAATTATTAAATCACACAATACCTTGTGATAATCGTCTCGACCCCGTGCAGAAACAATGATGAACATGAAACGTACATCTTTGTACGCGTTCAGCAAAAGGCTATGCAGAGAATTCATTCTGGCATGCACATTGACCAGCTTAGGCTGTGCAACGTTCATACCCAATGAGTTGCCAGTGCTGATAATCTGAAATGTTAAAATATCATTAAAAATATTACTCTAGTGATAATTTTATTATAATCAGAAACTCAGAAGTTTAGTGCGCTTCCCTGGTGCGCAGGGTGTGGAGCAGCTCCAAGTGTCTTAAGCATGGTTGCAAGTCGCCTGGACTGTGAATACGTGGGTCAATGTTGTGCTCTCTCTCATGAGATGTCACAGCAGTGACCAACCGTTATTTATTGGATTTTTTTCCTTGTTTTTGTTTAGTGTCTGTGCTTAGTAACATAGTCGTAAGTTTTACTAACTATCTTGTTGAGTCTTGGTTACTCCAATAAAGAAAAATTATATTCTATTCTATTCAATTAGTCATATCGCACACAGTTGAGACGTACAGTCGTCGCAGAATGAAATGCGATTGCTTTTTTTTTGACTACGTACTGTCCACATTTTAAATGCAAATGACGTTTGCCAATGTGTTAGGATATCTACTGCAAATTACATTGTGTGCCTTTTAGTCTGTGCTAAATAAATGTATTTTCTTTCCTTTCGTTTCGTACGTGTACGTCGATCAATAATTGTCTGCCTAGCCTTTTCCCAACTATGTTGGGGTCGGCTTCCAGTCTAACCGGATGCAGCTGAATACCAGTATTTTACATGGAACGATTGTCTATCTGACCTCCACAACCCAGTTTCTAGCTAATACGATACCCCTTGGTAAGACTGGTTGTCATACTTTCTGGCTACCGACTACCCGTAACGACTGTCAAAGATCCACGGATGACAACCGGGACGGCGACATAACGTGCTTTACGTCAATATGTAATATATATGGTGGTTATCAGCTACAGAACTCTAGAATATGATGATAAAATCTTACCATGTTTATCATCGAGTCATACTCATTCCTTGGGTCAGTATCAACGGCGATGAGACCCCAGGATGTAAGTGGTTCGGGCTTCAAGAGGCGATTCGCTTGCCATTGTCCGTTCCTAGAAAATTACAATAGGGTCTAAGTCAGACAGACCAGGAGATTTAATCAACTTCTGGAGGGAGGTTGGTTGGAATAACCACCGCCGGCCGCCATGGCTGACACACAATTGTTCACCTGAAGGTCTAATGCCCATTGTTCCTTCACTAAGTGACACTTAAGTGAATCCCTAAATAAAAGTGCAATGTTGGATTTTCAACTCTCAGTGCTGAGCCTAGCGTTGAAAATCCAACAGTGCATTTCACTTAGTGAAGTTGAAAACGGTCATAAGTGCGGAAACCAAACCCTATAACGTAGAACATAGAAGGTTCTTAGCTAACAGACATACTACTTTTAGCTTCTATAGTCAATTTCGCGACTTTATTCATGCGGCATCGCGTTTAAGGCTGGTTTTACAGCTGTGCGGCAGACCCGCACGGGTTCCCGGAACGGAGACACACGTAAGGCACTAGAACATTGTTTCACAGCGATGCGGATGGTCCGTACAGTCCGTCCGTACTAATCTCCCGTGTGCGGACGGCCCGTGCGGGTCTCTCGCACAGCTGTGAAACCAGCCTAAGCGACTCACTGCGTTTGAGCACGGTATCAAAATTGCTCTTTTTCTGTCGCTGAAACTAAATCGCTCAAAAATAAAAGTTGCATGTCTGCTAAGGTCCTAAAGAAGATAACATGCAACATACCTGGGTTTAACTTTTCCATTTCCAATCTCTAAGACAGGAGGGTCCAAAACTTTTGCCTTGACAGTGTAAAATTTATCGGAGATCTCCAAACCAAACTTCATAAAGTCTCGGTTTTGGGAATATTTCATCTAAAATAAACAAGTGAAGAAAATATTGTTGAGTCGAATGGCATTTCATAATTCAGGTATCTTATAAATTCTTATTTTGACGTGGGACACATGAAAGATTTTGACTTTAATTCATTCAATTTAGTCCATAAAAGTCCATAAAATTATATTGTAAGGTTTGATTGGACCTATCCAGACAATGCATACACGTCAGTTGTCGTGAAGCTCAACTTAATAACTAAGAAAATAATTGGTTATTGCTACTTGATAAATCACAACAGCTTTTATGAGATTGACAGCATATATTCTATAAATCAGAAACTGAATCAGGCTTAATGTTACGGTCAAAAGAGTGATTACACCACTTCTTAGATAGTGTTTATTTTTTAGTTTAGTAATCCAATATGGCACCGAAGAGAAATACTTTTGTACTTACGTCGGAAATAACTTCAGTAATTTTCTTCAAACGCTCATCGGGTGGAGTAGCGGCTTCCCTTACCATCTTCGACACTTGGACTTCGTTTAGTTGCCTATTCAAGGGCTGAAAATATACGTTTATATTAAATGCAATTCTTATCTTAGGTACAGAATAGTACAAAAGGCGCACTCCGCATTTTAGGTACGAAGCTACAAATACACGGCGTCGCGGCAGGCTCGTCTTGGTGGGCTAATTCAGTGAGCATAACGTAGTCAGAAGATATAAGTTACGCGATAGAAAGAGAGGCAACTTCTAGGTGGATATAACTGTCGGTATAATTCATTAGGGCTGTGCGACCTGAATTGCACTTTATCGTGTCGTAGCAAGAGTCGTTTTTTATTTAAATGATTTTACGGAGTGAACTATCTGTATTAATGTGTCTTAGACTTTCACCACAAATCACTAAATTTAAAACATCGTTCCGTTTCTGCTAATCGTTTGAAAATGATGGAAACAAAATGATGTTTTAAATATGTTTAGAGTTAAACGCATTTATGGCCGATTCCTATAATTTACGGACCGTTTCGGTTAAAATTAAGTCTCTTGTATCTTTACCAATAATGAAGCAAAGACCTCATAGCTTTGCATAGTAGACTAATAGCTGTCACAGGTGAAATTACGAATCTATATACTAATATATAAAGCTGAAGAGTTTGTTTGCTTGAACGCGCTAATCTCAGGAACTACTAACTGGTCCGATTTAAAAAACATTTCACTGTTAGATAACCCATTTATCGAGGAAGGCTATAGGCTACATATCATCACGCAAAGACCAATAGGAGCGGAGCACCAAAGTAACTATTCCACGCAGACGAAGTCGCGGGCAGAAGCTTGTCTATTTATATGCCCAGTTTGCGTTATCAGTTAGAAGTAATATGATAGCGCGTAGGTTTGTGCGTTGTTCGAGGGAGGTAAAAAGAACGCTCTTTAGAGCTTACTGTACATCCCTCTACACGTTTTTTTTTTAACTAGGGCAGTTTTGACCACTGAGGTCTTGCCTGCTTAACCGGACTATCCTGTAGGTGCCTTAAGCTTCTACACTTAAAGCCTCCAGCCAGGGGCAAAAACTATTCTAAATTAAAATGAGGCGAGCACTCGCTAAGGGCACCCCCTGTGGAGTACGAACCTTGGCTTAGGGCGTCGCTGAGGGGAGGACAGCAAGAAGGGACAGGCTGGATCAAACTTAGATTTTCATCATGATTAATATGCGGGGTATTTAAAGCTACGTGCTCAGCTGCAACAACTGCTGGCACCTCGTTTTCGAGCAAGGGTCTGGGCCCTCTACACGTGCAGCCTGTTGGCAAAGTATACTCGTGCAGCATACATCGCCCTCCGCGTCCAGTTCAATGACGCGTTCAGGGCGGTGGTGGGGCTGCCCCGCCACTGCAGCGCCTCGGGCATGTTCGCGGAGGCGCGCACCGACTGCTGTCACGCGACGATGCGCAAGCGGTGCGCAGAGTGCGGGGCAGCGCTAACACCGTCCTGGCGATGATCGCCAAGAGACTGGATTGCTCTTATAGTTAAAGCAATGGCACGTAAAATTTAATCGGAGAGGCAACCGGATGTCGAATGGTAATCTGGGTCTTGAAGTGATACCGATGATGACGCGGCATTCAAAATTTAAGCTCTAATATGTGTATTATACCATTTTTCAAACTCCTTACCGATGATTTATGACCGAAAATGAGGGTGAATTTTATCAAAACCAGATGGCAGTGGTACACACAAATTCCTTGCGCTTATTAGAGCTTAAATTTTGAATGTCATGTCAAAAAAAAAGTTTTGCCCCCATACCCCATATCTCAGCCCCATCCGTTTGGGGTCCATCCGGACGGTACGGGGGGGTTCGGTATAACTTCAAGACCCAGATTACCATTCGCCAATAGGTTGCCTCTCCGATTAAATTTTACGTGCCATTGCCTTGAATATTATAACCGGCAGTGCTGCAGCAGATATATTGTAACCTTGTGACTCTTGTGAGTGTTCGTTTTTGTCTGTGCTTGTTATCCTGTCTATATCCTTTAGTTACTTGAAATAAACTAATTTTATTTATTTATTGGTAGGTAAAACGATTCGTTTTCGTTTATAGGAACCGAGCATTAGTGATTTTTAGTGCAAGTAGTCTTCAAAGTGGTATTATGTTTCACAAAAGTTAACATAATATATTTATTATGGAATTTTCCTCTAGAGAGAGAATACAAGATTATTAATCTCAAACATGCTTGGAAATTCGAACATTATTTTGACCACTTTCTTCGAAGATTTTATTTAAATTTCGAACTGGCTTACAGTCCGTGCAATCCACGAAGACGCGCCCCACTCCGCTCCGCGCCGTACTAGAGTTCAGCTTACAGTACAGTAATCGCGGAGTGGGACGCGTCTTCGTGGATTGCACGGACTATAGCAAATAGAGCTGTTAAAAGTAAAGAAGAAACAAATAAACATATTGACGCGTGAAAAATGTTCTTTGTTCGTCATTGATTCTGGAATTTATAATGAAGTTTGAATTACCGCGCATTGCTTGAGAAAAGTACTATTCAAGCCCTAATTACAATAAATCATGACGTACCTGCCCTCCGGCCACTGTTAGCAATTCTATGGGGAAGTAAATGCTTCTGTCCCTGTTACCAACCCACAAACAATTCAGTTTTGGGTATTTAAGCCTGAAAAACAATGATACATAAAGTTATTGTTCGTGAAAGAAAGAGACGAGTATAAAAAGGTTAGGGGACTGTTAATGAGGAATCCCGTGTGTTTACAATCTACTATTGTATTATTTGAATAATAGCTGTTCGTCAGGAATAATCTATAAGAATGCAACAGTCTGTGTATCTGTGTTATGCCATTAGGTAGTATATGCAGGAACGCAGGGGTGCATTAATTCACTAAAAACGTGCTTCGCAAGTAATGGGAAATTGCTACCGGCTGCGGGTGTCGACCTCAGGACGAGCAAGCTGCTTCTCATACACACAACTGTACGTCGCTTTCTCCTGCGATCACCAGTCCTGACTTTGTATATTTTGGCTACTGAGACCAAAACTACAAACGTTGTACACATATAGGGAAATTTTATAAAAATGTGGCTGTTATTTTAGTATATTGTGGTGTCTTACGACTTCCACGCGAACGAAGTCGCAAGCAGAACGCAGTACGTATAAAAAAATTGTAAGGAAGTCAAAATTGCATACTGAATGTTTTTGAAAAAAGTCATTGCTACGAGTCTGATGCCAAAAATATGTTTTTAGATTTTTTGTCCAATTGTTTGTCTTGATATATTATCCGTATTGGCGCAAAAACGGCTGAACGAATTTGGATAAAATTTGGCACACAGATAGTATATAACCTTGATTAACACATAGGGTACTTTTAATTCCGATAATACGATCCCATGGGATATTTTCTAACATACACGCGGGAGAAGCCGCGGGCAATAAATAGCTAGTAATTATATACGCGTCGACTTGAGAACCTACTCCTTGTTTTCGTCGGTTTAAAAGAGAGAGTTATAGAAGAGTTTAACCGTTTCTTTTAGCAAATTTACAACAAGTAGCAAATAAAGAGCCTCACGTTAAGTGATTCTACAAACTGCTAAGTCTAAATAACTATTCCATAATCCACAAAACCTGCACTTACTTATACTTCTTTTCTTGGCTGAAATAATTAAGAACTGAGATCTTTCGTGTGCGACCTTCAGATACATCCATGTTGAATGTCAATCCATCAGGCGCGCCAACAAGGCTGTTGCAAACATACTCACGACGTTGACCCGCCGTGGGCGTATCACCGACCATCGTTGCAATTACCTGAAATAGCAGTCTTTTACTGTGGATTTCATGGCTCAAGCTAAAATTCCACGTCCTTAAACACATAATATAACATCACGCCTTGTTTCTCCGAAGGGTTGGGCAGAGGTGTCCCTACAGGTACACCCACATTTCGCCAGTTATGTTTAAGTCCCATGTAATAGTGGGCGAGCCTATTGCCATCAACCGGGCACAAATCCAGACTCCGAGCTGCTACTGAGAAATTTCTGATGGAAAAACCCAATAACACTTTGTCCGTCCCGGGAATCGAACCCAGGACCTCATGCTCAGCAGTAGCGCTTGCTACCCCTAGACCAACGAGGCAGTCCATCACGTCCATAAAATGCTTGAATATGACGTGTCGTTTTCGGTACAGGTAATGGGCATGCTTGCAGTGTAGTAATAAGGGTTATTCCGTATATCCACCCCAAAAAATCCACCCTACATAATACAGGGTGGCAGGGATATCGACGCAAAAACTGTTACCATGGATTCAGTACATGATTCTGAACCTCATTCTGTTTTGACATTTTTCGTCGGTTATTTTAAAAAAAACTGCTTTTTCATAGAAAAGTGCAATACCTACACGGAAAAAACAGCGTAGGGTTCAGAATCCACGGTAACAGTTTTCGCGTTGATGTCACATTGACATTGTTGAAAATTATATTCAAAATAACATGATTACTTTGTAAAGTATTATGTTATTTTAATTATTGTGAATGTGAGGACTACGTGGATATTTTTTTTTCTCAGCTAGTTTTAATGATGGTTTGGCAGTTTGAGTAAGTAATGCGGCCTACCCAAATATCCTTTCTTTGGTATTGTTCGGCGAGTTGAGCTCCTTAAGTTCTGATTTGAGCTCCACGATTACAGAAAAATGCTTGCACCAACTGGACAGGTCTACTCAAATCTGAGTGGTTCTTTCCTCAAAAGACCATTTGAGACATTAATCTACATGGTCCTCATGTGGCCTAACTAAGATTATGTCTGGACTTTAAAAGAGACTGCGACCTCTGAGTTTGTTTCGACCTTCCTTTTCAGAGTAGTCATCAGGTAGGAAACGCCGAACTCGTCTAGCTTGTTTTTATTTTATTTTTTTAATATAACGTGTAAAAGTGATTCCGATATCCTATTTACAGAATAAACAATTTCATTTCATTCCCTAAGGTGGATACTCGGAATCGTATGTCCGGCCTAGTTAAGTTAACGGAATTTATAGGATTCTCGGACATACGTTTTCAAGTATACACCTTAGGGTGGATAAATGGGCAGGAGACGCCGGAATCGCAGGCCGATTCCCGGCCACCGTAGGCGCGGACTTGCGGACGGTGAGCAATGGGTAGCTCGCCGTCCGATAAGGACCAGGCCCGGGTCGACGGCACGTTGTGTTCCACGCGCGCCTCTAAGAGATTTCAGCAGAACTGACGAGATCCGCTAGGGCCGATGCCTGCCAGGGATTGCGAAGAAGTCCGAAAGGGAGATCGTGGCCCCCGGCAACATGGCAAGTTAAGGAACACGGGTGGGTTTTAGTCAGTAAGAGTCTGACACGCCCTCCCGCTCCGCCCAGAGCGGGGAAAGTTATTTGATAATTTCCCAAACAAAAAAAAAAGGGTGGATAAACGGAATAACCCAATAATAGTGACTTATACCCGTTTTGTGAAACACTAGGCAACACTTTGCACGTTGGATTTCAGAAATCAGGGTTTTATCTGCGAAAAGTTTCGATTTTGCTTACATATTTAGTTATAAATGATCATTTATCTATCTTGTATTAGTTACCTTGAGGCCTTTTACAAAGGATGCGAAATAATCACCGCCGCGTTGGTTGTCGACCGGACGAGTGGGATCCAAGTTGAAATCTTTTGTGAGAGCGTCTAGCAACGTCTGGTGTTTAGGAAATCCTTTATGAGCAACTGAAATATGAAATACTTATGCTACATTGTGGACTTTTTATAAATACAGTGAAAACCGTTTACAACGACTTCGAAGGGACCGTCGGATTACGGTTGTTACAGCCGATAGTCGTTATAACCAAAAACTATGTTTAATAAACAAAATTGTTGGGACCCCAAAATTTCGTCGTAATAACCGGTACAACGTTTTAAGCGAAGTCGTTTTAAACGGTTTTTATTGTATCATTATGTACAGTGACCGCAGAAATTCGTAGATCATTGACAGTCGTTAACGGTAGTTAGAAGCCCAGATGTCCGACAACCAGTCTTACCAAGGGGTATTGTGTTACCCACGAACTGGGTTGTGGAGGTCAGATAGGCAATCGCTCCAAGTAAAATACTGGTAATATAGCCGTCCCCGGAGAATAAAATGATAACTGCCATTATCTTAGTTTTACTGTTGTCATTTTTGGGATCTGTGGGTGCTAATATATCTGCTCAATTTTTTTCGTAATTTTTATACAGCTAATTACGAAGTTACAAAATATTACAATAGTATTCAAAGATTTAACACAAGCCTAAAGCGTTTAGATTTAAATTACGAGAATAAAGTGTTAATATAATATTATCAAAATGTTTTTTTTTTTTAGGTAGGGCATCTCGTAGTTGACCTCTGAGATCATGACTACTTAACCGGGCTTTCCTGTGGGTGCCTTAAGCTACTACACTTAAAACCTCCAACCAGAGGTTATTCAACTATGCTAATTAAAACTAGGTGAACGCTCGCTAAGGGTTCAAATTATAGGCGAGGACGCTGGCACCCTAAACACAAGTTAAATCTTACTTCGGGTGCCAGAGTTCATCTAAACACTCTTTCCTTTAGTTTTAACGCTGCATAGTTTTTAGTTTATGTTTTTGTACAACTGAATGGTAATAAATTATTATTATTTATTATTACTAAGGGCACCCCCTGTGGGGTACGAACCTAGGGTTAGGGCGTCAACCGGAGGCAGGACATCAAGGATGGGACGGGCTGGATCAAAGTTTTGATCATGATTATTAGTCGGGGAATTTAAAGCTACGTGCTCAGCTGCAACAACTGGTGGCACTTCGTTATCGAGCAAGGGTCGGGGGGGAGTATCATTTACTTGGGGACGCGGTCGCGATCGCAAAGGACCTCGGCGGCGAGGTCGGAATGACGGGAGGCGTCTGTTTTTGTACACTGTGCTGGTTTCCCTACTGCTCTCCTGGAGGAGGGTAATGGGGTCGTCAGGGTCGGTAAGGATTCGCTTAGGGCGGTGGGTTCGATTGATACTAGAGGGAGTGTAACTAGCGGCCTCGACAACCAGAGGGTTGCGATGTTTGGCGGCAGTATCGAAGTAACGCTTGGTAGAGGGGGGCGTTTGAGAAATTGGTGGATGGTGGGGATTTTTAGGTCGAAATGGTGGATCTCATTCCTAACAAACGAGGGTGCTCCCGAGGCCTTCCGAAGGCAACGGTTCTGTAATGTCTGCATCTTATGGATGTGACTGGGTCTTGCTTGTGCAAAAACAGCACCCGCATAGGTCATGATTGGGCGAATGCACGTTGTGTAAATACGCAATTTGCACCGTAGTGACAATTTGCTACGAGCATTTAGGATATAGTGAAGCCTTCCAAGGACCCATGCGGCTCGCGCGCGGGCTTGGGATGGCTCTTTAAAGGAGAGATGGTGGTCAAGGGCTACATCTAGGTACTTGGCTCGCTTCTCCCAAGGGATAGGCTTGCCTAGCATGGTGATGGGTCGGGAGAGACGGGGTTGGGTCTTTTTTAAACGGTTTCGAAAAGAGAACCGCTTGGCTTTTGGCGGGATTGACTTCAATCCTACATTTCCTAAACCAGGCGCCGAGTTCATCGACTGCGGTTTGGAGAATGGCGGCTATCGAGTCGGGGCCGAAGCCTCTGTAGTAAATGAAATCGTCTGCGAACAGAGCCAACTGCGCCTTTTTACTCATAGGAATATCGCTGGTGAATAGCGTAAAAATAATAAGGACCCCTTTTCTACGGATCCCTGAGGAACTCCGGTGCGAATGGGACGGGGGGAGGATAGAGCACCTTCGATTCAATAGCGGAAGGTGTGATTTGACAAAAAGTCTCGTAAGATAAGGTTGTGACGGTCGGGCACCCCGAGTTTGCCAGACTTTGTCGAACGCTTTTGCTATGTCGAAGAATACTGTACCGGTCAAAAAACCACGCTGGAACCCAGCGCTTATGTGTTCAGTGATCCAGTGGGCCTGATGCACGCTAGAGTGCTGGGAACGAAACCCAAACTGTTCGTTGGGAATGAGGCCCTTGGTCTCGGCGTAGTCTCTGAGACGCTTAAAAATAAGCCTCTGATAAACTTTACCTAGGACTTTAGGCAGACTAATGGGACGGTAACTACCAGGCTCGGACTTGGGCTTGCCGGGCTTAGGGGTACCCATGACGATGGCTTCTTTCCATGCTTGTGGGAAGATGTTATTGCTCAGGGCACCATTGAAGATGGTGGTCAAGAGTATTATTAAGTGAGCTGGGAAGAGTTGGAGCACCCTATTGGTGATTCCATCTGAACCGGGGTCTTTTTGGACTTTAAGACCTTTGATAATGTCATGCACTTCGTCAGGGGTGACGGGAGGCAGAGGGCAATCAGGGTCGTCAACGGAAGGGAGGGATGCTCTACGTTCGACTTCGGCGTCTACCTCAGAGAGGAAAGCTTGGTCTAATGGTAGTGTGCTGGGTGAGCATTGAGCCTCTAGACTGTCGGCTAGGCACTCGGCCTTGTCGATGTCTTCGAAAGCTATGGTCTTATCTGGGCGGACCAGGGGAGGCATGGAGGCGACCTGCTGGGATTTGAGTTTCCTCTGAAGTTCACAGAAGGCTAGAATCAAAATGTATTCCCATTTTTTTGTATGACAAACAGTCACAGAATTATGTTCTCGTGACAAATAACTTTTCTTCAAATCTGACAATCATCTCTCTACGTTCATTATTTATGGAGCAATCGACGAAAACATGTTTTTTATTTTTCCTGAAAAGTTGCGTTTTTGTAGTTATCATTTTATTTTCCGGGGTCGGCGATTATCATAAATATATATATTAGAGAGTATTTATATCTTAGAGAGATGTATTAATGATTCTAATGATTAGTTAATTCTGTAAATACATATCTATTATAGTCGCGAATCATATTTTGATCAAAATACAACCTGACTCTGACATGCAAATAGAAAAAAAAAAAAAAAATCGCGTGCTGCAACTGCGGATCCACCATAAGGGCTATTTTTTGTCTGCTCATTCCACAATACCGCGATAATCGGGACCGCGTTAAATGCACTGTTATTAAACTTACAGACAGAAAACAATAAAATGTATCGTTTGCAAACATACTATAACAATCCACTTAATGTCTATTTTAGTTGTTTTTTTTATTTTTTTCTATGTCTAATGTCTATTTTAGTACCATAATATGAATAAGTTACTTTTAGAAAAACAAGAAAACCATCATAAATAAAAAAAATTGTAAAAGTAATCCATAAAACTAAAAAATATTAATTCACTCACCATCAATGTTGATAAAGGCCTTGCTTGTAAAAATTGCCGATTGAAACATTCCTGTCCACATTTCATAGCCGTAACCTAAATCTACAGGACGCAGTGGACGCTTGAAGAATTGACGGCCAGCCTGATAAAATACAGGAACATTATTGAGTTGATTTGGTCAAATTCAGTAAAACACGAAACAAACATTATTGTTTACGGTACTAGCATAAGCATAGCATAATCAGCCTATAATGTTCCCACTGCTGGGACACAGGCCTCCACTCAGTGAGAGGGAGTGGGCCGTAATCCACCACGCGGGCCCAGTGCGGGTTGGTAGATGTCACACGTCTTCGAATTTTTGGTTCTAGGACATGCCGTTTTCCTTCACCGTTTTGAGAGCAGTGATGATGAAATAATTTATACAAAGTAAAGCGCCTATCAGGGTTCGAACGTACGACGTAAAGTCGCGGCCGTTACCACTGGGCCACCACTGCTCTGATCATAATCTCTTGCATTTTGATAATTGAATAATATCCATTGCGCCGTTTGGTATGAAATCAGTATTTAATTAATTATTATCAACTGAACGGTATGGATGTTGTTAAAGTGCCAAAATGAAAGTGATTATTACTGTTTTTTAAAAGGCGTTACGGTTGTTATTCCTACAGTTTTTTCTTTCCTAATTTAAAATGACTAAGGTTGGTATTTCTGCCTTCAAACAATAAATACCTTTATATATGACTCCAAAGCACCCTGGCGCAGAATGACGTCAATGCATTGGACCTCTTCAGTAGGATGGCAAAAAGACGAACTACGATTCACCATGTAACTATAACATAATAACGAATATCGACTTTAAACAAGAGAAAATTAAATTGATTTTAGAATGACTGGTAGTATTGCAAACGTTGCAGTGGAAACTAAACTTTACATGTAGATATTAAAATATTTTTTCCCAAAATCACATAAGGTTGAAAGAATCGTGAATGTAGTTTTACAATTAAGAACTACTCACCGCCTTATATTATCGAGATCTACAACACCAGTGGCTTTCATTGACACCTCAAAATGCATGGTCTTTCCATTTGGGTCTATTATGTCGACCTGAAAAGAGTTAGCCGTATTTAATATCTCATGCTTAAGATAATAATTGTACAACTTGAATATATATGCAGAATTATGTAGTAAATACACATCACAGAAAAAGGGAAAATAAAAAAAAATATACTAACATTCGTACTGAAGCGGTCCGACGATGGTACATTCTTGAGCGGATGCAAAGAATAACAATTCTTCATCTGATCAAATGCAATTAAATCCTTAGCGAAAAATTTAGCTTTGACCTTTGCGAATATCTCTGGTAACATCTTCTTTGGTCTGTCGGGAGTAAAGCTCACATCATAACGAGACTGCAAAAAATAAAATCATATCAATAAACTTGTGGAAAATAAAAAACATTATTATTTTGAAAAAATTACAAAAGCAGGTTCCAGGAAAGACAATATCCTTAATCCAAGAGTTGGATATCTCTTTAGCGATGTATTATGCACACTACAGGACAATGACCACAATGTCACAGAAAGGAATAAATAAAGGATATAACTTTTGGTAAGTGCAATTTAATGTTGTAATTTTAAGGGTGTGAGCCTGGAGATCTGTCATACGGGACCCAAACCCAGTATAGACTCCAGTTCTCACAAAGGTTTGAATCTGCCTGTAACCTAGATACCATGTACCAAATTTGTACCTTTTTGAGAGAAATAAATTACTACTATTAATATTACTGCTAAATTAGTTTTGGGGATTTGGAATGTGGCCTTTCAAGACATGTTGCATAATAAAATTGAGTTACTTACTATTTTAAGAGATTTAAACTCCATTTCCAGATAATTTACTAGTACTCTGATGTCTCTGCCACGAACTAGACCACCAGGAATTTTTGTAGGTATCTTGTATCGGCATAAAACAGGTTCTAGAGACTTAGCGGGCCGAGAAGGATATGCTTGTTGCTGACTAGAACTTGTCTGCGAAACGGACGGTGTCGGCGTTGGTGTTGGCGTTGGTGTTGGCTTTGGTGTTGGCGTCGGGGTGGGTATCGGTGTGACTTGCGGCGGTTGTGGAGTTGGCATGCCAGGGGGTGGACCTGCAGTCGTAGCCCAGCCACGTCCAGCAGATTGCGGGCCTCTGCCCCAAGGTGCCGGTGGCGCAGCTTTCACAGGCTCCGGTATTTGCGCGGGTAAAGGAGCAGGTCCTGTACCAGACACTACCGGCGAAGTCACTTGCTGGCTCGAGCCAGATATTGACAACGCAGACAATTCACTAGCTACAGCTTGTACTTCCTGTGGACTCGATACCTGCTGGGCTGCAGTTGGTTGAGCATCTGCCTTCTTCTTTCGAGGTTTCTTTTTCCTGCCTGCCCCTGTTAAACCTAAACCAACGTCATCCGCTTCTTCGGTTGTTGGTTCTGCTTTGGCTTTCGCTGGCTCCACTGGTTTTTCGGAAGGTTTTTCGGGTGGAACATCAGCTGAAGCTTTACATGGTTGCTGTGCTTTAAGTGATGGTTCAGAAGGAGCCTCAGATGGAGCTCTAGATGGTGGTTCTGATGGAACTTCTGATTCGGTTCTAGAAGTAGATTCGGAATGTGAAGATGGTTTTCGAGACGCTTGCAGAGCTTGCAAAGCCTGTAAAGCTTTTTCCTTCTTATCTTTTTTTTCCTTTTTCTTACGGGCAGCTCCAGTAAGACCTGCTTCATCTTCTATTTCAGCTGCTGGTGGTACGGGAGATGGTTCTTCAATAGTCTCAGTGCTTTGTGAAGGCTCCTCTTTTGGAGCATCCTTTTTTCCGCCCTTCTTTTTCGCTGTGGAAATAGTACATTCATTACTAACAATTACAAAAAAAAGTGATGTTAAGTGTTATTTATTTTCGTGATGTCGCGCCTTAAGTTTGTACTAGTCGATATTTTTTGCATACAAATTTCGGTAGGGTATTACTCTACTGTTTGACATTGTATATACAAAGTTAAACATGATATCGTTTTGTCTCATTATTAATTTTGTCTGTGCGGAAACAGAATAGTAAAATAAAAAGCCATTAAAAAGTTATGAGCCAACAAAGATTCGTTTTTCTGGCTAATTTTAAAGCAACTTTGGACGTAAATAAGTAATAAAAGAAATGTATGAAGTCCAAAATAAAGTCGGCCAAAGCTAAATTATTATTGAAGAGTTCAATAAACTATATTTGTAATTGATTTATAAAGGGACATTCTGAGAAATGGACATTTTACGAAAGGGGGACATTTTGCGAAGTGGCCATTTTGTAACTGAGCCGTATTCGCTGGATTCGAGAAAGGAGAGTAGGTTCTTACTTTATGGTTCAGACTAGTATTTTGAACTTGTTTATTAAAAGAGAATACAAAATAAAAAAGGTACCCTTAACCCGATTTCATTACATAATCCATTTGCGGTAAGTTAGTTTATGTAATAACATACATATCATAAATAAAGTCGCTTTTCTTGTGTAACCGCGTTGTTCTTGAAACATGATTTTGAACCCCCCTGCGTCGAAATATATATATATATAAATAACTCCATAACGGATTTCGACACAGTTTTCAAAATTATTTAGAAAAAAATCGCTAGGTTTGTGTATGATAAGTACATGAATATTAAACTTATCTACAAATAATAAAGAAATCTCGATGTCTTTTTTTTTAGATTATTATTTTAAAGTCGCTTTTCATGTCTCTCTCTATGACCGCATGTTCATCAAAACTATACTTAGCCGACGTACAAACGGACGAAATAAAATCGCGGCGGGATTTTATAGCCCACTGGATTTTCAACTCTCGGTATTAAGCCGAGCATTGAGAATCCAACGCGCTGGGACGCACTCTCGTCCCAGCGCGTTGAAAAAACACAGTTGGATTTTCAACTCACGGCGCTAAGCAGAGCGTTGAAAATCCAATGCGCGATATAATCCCGCCGCTATATTATAACATTCGTGCGAACGTCGGGTTACGCAACAGATTTTGATACTAAGGCTTTCATTATAATTTAGGGAATTTATTCCAGAAGATTTATGCGTAAAATACGTTAACATTAACCTTAAATATCAAGGTTTCACGGGCTATTTGTACTAAGCGTCATTTTTGGAACTTTGCAAGAGAGTATTTAAAATATTAATTTTTAGGAAAAAAAACATGAAAACGTATCAATATTTTTTACGAAAAAGTGGCCTGTTGTTTTCCTTTACAAAATCCGCACAATTTAGTCTAGTTTTCATTTTTTAAAGCTGTTATTACCAGAAATAAATGTCGCTTGATACCTTCGATCAACAATGTTGGTATTGTTGATCGAAGCTTGATACAAAATTACCTCAAATCAGTTTTATTTAGAAACAGGCAGACACAGGACACAAGCACCATAAACTGTAAATTATAGGTTCAGGAAAAAGGATTTAAGCGACACTCGGTGTTGTTTTAGTGTAAGGCTAAATGCATTAACAACCGTCGCGATAGTAAAATAGAATCAGGCTATTTAGCTTAAGCCCCTGAAGTATAATAAAGTAGTTGCAGATCAAAATGATTTATGTAGCACTTAACACTAAAAGTGAATGGGTTGAAATTAGATGCAGCGACATAAGGTACCTATGAATTTGAGGTGCAGGCTAAATGTTTGAAGCGAGATCAAGTATGGATTTCAGATGCAGGTGAAACGATTCAAACGCCATGTTACGAAATTTATATCAGGAGCAGCTTAAGTCAAAATCACAAAATATTTTGTCCGTATGAAGTCCATCTTTTATAAAATTGTATAAAAATTGTGTCGCATCAATCAAATTAGATTCAAACTAGACCTAAAGGGCTTTGAAGGTTTTGGCCCTAACATCAGCAAACATTTAGATTTTTTTTGAAAATTGCGGTGCACAATAAATGTTATATTTTTGGATAGGGGACACTTATACAAACATAAAACGAATTTAACATAACATCATAAAGCGTCACGTTTCTGAGATATTCAAAGATAAAAATAACAATTGTTATAACTAATTTATTTATTTATTTTGTAGTTAATTTATGTCGATAAGTTATTTACTGTTAATCTCAACCAGACAGAGAAAGAAAACAAATGTTATAGTACTAATCATTTATTTCGTTCATTAAAATCCTTTTAATACAATCGGAACATAAGAATATGAGATAAATGTGTCGAATTACAATTATATTTTTGTAGGTAAACATGAAATAATTGAATACCTAGTGGATAAAACATAAGATTTATTCATCATATTCGGTATAAATAATATCATCCAAGAAGGCAGCGGGAGGCTGAATAGGATATTCTTGATGTCGCGCCCATGTCATGTACCATATAATACACATAACATGGGAGCAACATCCAAGTGTTCGTTTTACTACAATGCAATTACAATAGTAGCCAACTATTTTATTCCTGCCTTGCAAAGTATTATTGAGCAAGATGTAGACAAAATAAATTCGATTGTTTTGGTGTCTTGAGTGGATTCGGGCTCTTAAAAGCCAAGGATCAGAAACGACTATATTGTATTGACTCAAGTCATAATCGATAGCAACTTCTTCGCACAATTCAATAAAAAAATCGGGGTGTCCTCATTCGGCGGGGGGAATACTTTCGTCTCTTTCGCTCATAACTAAAATATTACCTACACATGATGCAATTATGTTTCATAGTTCAATATGCTTACCTGAAGAGAAAAAAACAAAAAATCCTGTTTCTTCAAGGTTCAGTTTTCTACTTATATTTCGGTGAATAACTCCAAAACCTGACGCTTTAGGATATTATGTTTCATGAAATGTTTTGTTTGTATAAGAGTCCTTTATCTAAATATATAACTTACGTTGCGCACTGCGATTTTGAAAAAAAAACAAAATGGCGGTAGACTTTAGGGCCACCCTCCATACAAAAATCTTCAAACCCCTTTACTGAATGTTTCAAGCTGCAAAAAAGTGCTCAGATCGCCACTAAACCGGATTCAAACGGCGCAAGAAAATCTGGCGATTCCAAATATAATTAAAACTCAATATCGGCCTCATGTCGCCTCAGACCAAATAAAAAACCAAGACATAGCGCTGGTAACAATGGCCAGAGGCCGGTTTCGTAAACACGTGTGCTCTGGTGAGGTGTACCTAGTTTGATTGTAAATACTTGTAAATGTGTGCGTGTGAGTGTGTATGCACAGAGCGGAGGTGTAGTTTTGGCTTGCTTCACTATATTGTTCGCAGAGCTGTCTTGGTTTTTTATTTGGTCTGAGGATGTCGCTTAATACAAATAGCCTGTGAACCCTCGATGTTATAATTTTGTAAAGTTGTAAAAAAACCGTGCGAAGCAGCGGGTCACAAGTGATTGATAAAAAATACTTTACATTTGGAAAGCAAATATGAGATTGACCTTCACTCATACGGATAGACGGAAACTTTGAAAAATCTAGAATACAACCTTTATTTTTCATTAAACAGCACCTTTATTTATCATAACTGGCTTAAAGTTCAAGGTCAACAAAAAGGGTACACCTCTGCCTAACCCTTCGGGATAAACAGGCGTGATGTCGTGTTGCAATCAAACATTTGAAATCAATTCAACAAATCAGGATATACTAACTGGACATAATTGCACAATTTGCACTGCAGTTGCATCATATTATTAATCTTCACTATGTCTATTAATAGCCTTTAGACTTCTTTTTTTATGGAAGTTTTCAATCCAAGCATCACTGTTTGATTTGAGATTACTTGAATACAAGCAATCAAATTATGGTAATAAAGGAAGCAAGTACCAACTATGTTAAACAGTCTTGCTACCATAGTAGGTCAACAAGAAATGATTAAAGAAATTCAACACTATTTTCCTTATATGCAATGGAGAATAGCAATAGCTATTTCCTAAATGAGATGTCAATTCCGTGCTTACCCTACTTTGTATATAATAATAACAGAAACACTCTATTTACTACTAATAAAATAACATATTGTATGATCAGTTTACTTACGTGGTTTACCCATTTTAAAAGCTTCTCACTTCAGGTTGTAATCTGCAATTGAACACAAATGTTTTGAACAATAAATTTAAGTATGTGTTTAGTTTAAACAGGTGCAAAATTGGACAATTGTAAGTTCAGATTGAATGATTGTATGAGAAGAAAATTTTTACAACACACACAATACCAAACAGAATGATGTCATGATGTCAGAAAGGTATGTAACTTCTAGATCATAGTGTTGTGAAAGTGCAAGGATTCCCCTACAATAGTGTTGCCACTTCATTTTTTTTTAACTAGCAACATTTTTTTTACTAATTTCATTTTCTTTTAGTTTAAAATTTTATTATGAACCTAATAAAATATTAAGTATAGTAATGTTAGAGATGTTTTAATAAGTCTATTACTTCAGTTACCATTAGCAGAAATCAAACAACATGAAGTGTTTTAACAAATAAATTATTGATGAACTGAAATTATGAACAAATATGGCATGTGCAACAATATCATGATTTCATGACATTCGACACCTTTGCTAACTTAAGGAGTTGTATTACTGATTGTAATGATTATAATTGAGTAAAGCCATATTTGTTACGGCCGCAAATCATATTTTATTCAACATAAAACCTGACACTGACCTGCAAAATGCAAAACAAAAGAAAATTTGAATTTTGCGGGCTACCCAGACGCTTCCCCCTTAAGTAAATTCATTAAAGTGTGACTATTAATCAAAACAAAAGTACTTGTTTATAAACATTTAATTAATTTAATTTACAAATGTTTCAATTTTGTATTATTGCCATCCTCTCCAAGTTTAATCTGATCCTGGTGAAGGCGACCTTGGTGGACCATAATATAATGGAATATTGGTCTTAGTGTCAATTTCCACAGCAGATTCATTGTTACTTGTTACCCAACATTCAGTTTGTAATGTTTCTGTAGTTTCTTGGGTGTCATTTTGGTTCTTCATTAAGGACTTAAACACCATATTCTGAATAGTGTTCATAACACTTTCTCTTTCATACATGTCATAAATTTTTCGTATTTTAGCAGCAATCATTAAAGCAAAATGATCATATTCATCTAATCCTTGTGTTAATATGTTACTTATTTTCGGTATTTTGCTATCAGAAGATGCAGCAATCTGTTTTTCCGATGTAGATACATGTTTTTGTTTCTTTGAAGAAGAGCAATTTTGCTCCTCAGGATTGTGATGATCAAGTTGAGAATGATTGGTCCGTTTCAGTACTTGAGGTAAACCTCGATGTTTTGATTTCACCATCGGTTCAGTTACTGGACTTGCATCATGATAACTATTTTCATGACATTCAGATGTCTCTGATTCTGATATTGATTCTCTGCTTTGCGTACCGGAAAACTGGAATAAAGAATTTATGAATTTAAACCAAGTAGTTTTTCATTAATGATTTTTTTTTGCACTCATCAATTTAAAAAGTTTAGCTTCCAAGTGCATCATAATATAACAACAAATTTTAATATTTCTTCTAATATTGTAAGTAGAGTAGGTAACTTAGTTTTTGTTTAAGTATATTCTTTTTAAATAATACATACCATATTGCCTACATAAACAGGCCTAAGGAAGCTATGCATGAGATCAAATGCAAACCAGCTTGTTGTGTACACATTGCTTGCTTCTGTACCAGATTTTAATGATTTCTTGTATTTGTTTAAATGAATTCTATAATATGCCATTAAAGATTCTTTTTTCTTTTTTAGTTCTTCTACAGTTGAAGAGAACTGTAATCCTTGGTGAATTCGTTGCCAGGCTTCATTTTGAGCTCCGCGGTTTTTATATGATTCTTCTTTAGGATCCCACAGGCTAGGCTCTGTTTGATATAATTCCAAAAATTCCATAATTCTCTCGTTAGTCCATTGCATCGTAGACATATCGTTTATTAACTTCACAATCAACTCGCAGTTTTTCAAAAGCTGCCGACAATAAACGGGGAACTGTTGCGCGATAATTTACGCGCTAAGCCACTTCCTTGTGATACAGAATCCGCCCAAATTATCGTCTAACGCTGAACGAGAAATGGCGAATGTTCGAGACCGTTCAAGACCGACACAACGATAATGCCTGAACTTGTAAGTCACATAACAGAAGATGGCTAATCTATTAATGTCATTTGATTAGGAAGAATAGAACCGAGTCTACGACATGAACTAAAATCGAACTGTGACGACATTTTGTTTTTATGCAATTAAAGTACATGTTGCATTTTGCACTAAGAAATGTCAATTTGGTAATTTAAAGATAAAAGTTTACTTACATAGTGCTATTTTGTTTTCAACTTGGAATTTTAACGAACCTGGAAATCCACTTCCAGATTGTAGTTATTCTGATGCAATTTCGTCTTCGAATTTATTTTAACTGACCACTTCACTCACCTCAAATCGTGCACCAATGGCAGGTTAATGCACAGAACTGTCTTTAATAGTAATAATCTTTATCTAACAATATTTTTCAAAAAACCACTGATTGTAGCGCTGTTTATTTTTATGTGCAAATGTGCAATCAATTCAATCACACAAGCAATCAATCAATAACAAATGTTATCTCGAAAGGATGTACCCGATGTAGGTACTTTACCCTACCTTCCTCAACTCTATTCGATTTATCGACTACACAAAAGTTAATCGAGTAAAATAATGGGAAAGTCAAGTCAAGTTTCTACACAAGTGGCGCTAGTAGACAAACAATGTCATTTTAAATTTGTGTCATTCATTATGGGGGAAGCGTCAGGGTAGCCCGCGAAATTCAAATTTTCTTACGTTTTTTTGTATTTTGCAGGTCATGGTCAGGTTTAATGTTGATTAAAATATGATTCGCGGTCGTAACAAATATGGCTTTACTCAATTATAATCATTACAATCAGTAATACAACTCCATAAGTTAGCAAAGGTGTCAAATGTCATGATTTCATGAAATCATGACATCGACACCTTTATTATCTTCTGCTTAATTACTATTGCTGATTGTAATGATTATAATTGAGTAAAGCCATATTTGTTACGACCGCGAATCATATTTTAATCAACATAAAACCTGACACTGACCTACAAAATGCAAAAAACGTAAGAAAATTTGAATTTCGCGGGCTACCATGACGCTTCCCCCTTAAAGCTGTAATGGGTGCGTTACCATTACCATAAATAACTACAATGCTGGGACTACATTGTCACGTTATCGCGAACTTTATTTCGTGCGCTCTCTCTTGCACACCACTCGACGTCTCGCTGAGCAACAGAGAGCTCACGAAGTAAAGTTCCCGATAACGCGACAATGTAGCCCCAGCATAATGCTGGAGCTGCATCTGCATCTATCGTGAATTCGTGACGATGCTTTGCACAGTGGTTACGATACATGCACTACACGAAGATGTGACCAAACATTATAGCACTTATAGCCCGGATGGCGGTACAGCGGTACATAATAAACATGGCTCGTGATCGGACTAGGGTTGCAAAATTACATAATTTTACTGAAAATGCTGGTAAAAAACGGGTTTTTACGGTCGTTTATATAAATTACGGTAAAATTACCTGCGACTTATGAAGGTTTAAAATTTAATTTGTGCTGTTCTCTTCTCTGCCTATGCACATAGATGATATTATTATAATCCATGACATGTACAAAGCCTTAATTAAAGTAATCGAGCACAGAATAGCTGGAGCCCTCGACAAACATCAACGTCCCGAACAGGCGGGATTTCGTCGCGGCCTCTCTACCACTGACCACCTCCACTCCATCAACCAGGTTATTGAAAAACATACAGAATTCCAGCTCCCACTTTATATTGCATTCGTAGATTACACAAAAGCTTTTGATAGCATCAGCCATAGCTAAATTTTCAACACCTTACAGAATCAAGAAATAGACACCACGTACATAAACCTTTTGCAAAATATTTATAGAAGCATTACCGCAGCCATCAAAATCAGTTTTAAGACAGGACCGTCTTTCCAAATCAATAAAGGAGTTAAACAAGGAGACCCGCTGTCTCCGAAATTATTCACGGCTGTACTGGAACTGGAAGAAGTTTTTAGAAAGCTGGCAGCAGGCTGGGCAGAAAGGGGCATTATGGTTGGACATAGGAGATTGTCCAATCTCCGTTTTGCCGACGATATTGTCCTTTTTTCGTCTTCAGCCTCCGAGCTGACTCAGATGCTAGAAGATCTTAGCACGGCAAGCCTAGAGGTCGGGCTGCAAATGAATATGTCAAAGACCAAGTTGATGACGAACAGCGCGTATCGCAGGATCACCGTGGCGGGTGGGGAGGTTGAATATGTCTATGAGTATCTCTATCTTGGTCAAATAGTCTCTTTCCAGGCAAGACAAAACAAAGAAGTTGCAAGACGCACCGAAAATGCCTGGAAGAGCTATTGGGCCATGAAAGATCTAATGAAGGGCGATCTTCCTCTATCCCATAAGAGAAGACTCATCGACGTGTGTATTCTTCCTATCCTCACGTATGGTTCTCAAACATGGTCTTTGACAATTCAGCAGAGGTCCACGCTCGGGGTTTGCCAGAGAGCTATGGAACGGAGTATTCTTGGTATTAAACTTGTGGACCGGGTTAAGAATACAACAATCCGTTCCATCACTAAAATAACTGATGTCACTCGAAAGCTGCCACGCTTAAATGGAATTGGGCTGGACACATCTGCCGCATGTCAATCGATCAATGGGCCAAACTTACGACCCAGTGGGTCCCGCTTAGTGGCAAACGACATCGCGGCAGGCCCAGATGGAGATGGCGGGATGAACTGGACTCCTTAGAGAAAGATTTGTCCTTGGAAGCTCTGGACAGATAGAGGTGGAAAGAGGGTAGGGAGGCCTTTGCCCAGCTGTGGGACAAAAATGGCTAAGAAAAAAAAAAAAGAATGACATGGTGTGATTCATATCTTGAATTCTTGACTTGAGAATGATTAAGTTTCAGTACGCATGAATCGCACAAGCCCAGTTTTCTGTTTTTTTTAGTTCCTATACTGCTATATCTCTGGAAAATAATCATTGTAATCCATTTATCCGTTAATAGTGAAGTAGTGACATACACATGATACACATAAACATACTCAGTACCGTAGTTGTAGGGTTTTAGCGGGTATGACTGTATGAGTACTAGTGATGTGCCGGATATCCGTATCCGTGGATATCCGAGGGAGAAAAAGATCTGTATCCGTTACTTTTTGGCGGTTCTTTAACGGATCTTTTATATTAATACATTTCATTACGTATACGTAATGAAATGTAAACAGATACAGGATACAATCTTTTTTCTCCCTCGGACATCCGCGAATCACGGATATCCGGCACATTACTAATGAGTACACACGGCTACACATCAAGCTATACATTTCCAGTATAAGCTGACCTCGCATTGGACAGAAATCCGATACAATGCGAGATCAGCATAAACTGGAAATGTATAGCTTGATGTGTAGCCGTGTGTACGTTTAAAACGTTTTTCACCGAAAATTACCATATTTTACCGTAAAATACCGAAAATTACAAATAAAATTTTTGACCGTATTTAACCAGGGTAATTTTACCGTTTTACACCTCTAGGTCGGACTTGGTCATTTCAATGTTGTTTCCGGGCTGCGTAAACGCTCTGTCGAGATAATGGAGACCCATCTTGGATTATTGCACAATAATTCATTAAAATGATGAAACCTCTAATGTGACCACCGCATTAGCGCGATAACTTTTTAGCGAGCAGAACATACGAAGTTGCGGTACGCATTGCTCTATCACGCACGATGGACGCAGATGCGGCCGGGGCATAACTCTGTTTGGCTGTAATTCCGATGGGTTAAAGATCCATCATCGCGATAATTAACGGCGTTTTCCGTTGGTGTGGCCCGAGCATAAAACGTTCTATTTATGTACCGATGGTACTACTGTTGCTTTCTGTTACCCTAGTTTTGCGTGTACTGTTCCCTTCTTTCCAAGTGCTATTAATAAGTAATGATGAAGGAATGATTACAGAATTTTAAGAAGTAAGAAACCAACCAACCGTAATATATTTGCTAATGCCAGGGCCACACCAACGGGAAACGCCGTTGATTATCGCGCGATGATAGACTTGGTGTGGCCCGAGAATTATAAGGTGACGACGTGTGTTCAGGCAAGTACACTGTACTGCTGTCCACCTTTTAAACCAACAGAGCAGCGCCGTTACCGGGCTGGGCTTGCTGCAGTTAACACCACCTGCATCGAGCTAAAATTACAAAGTAACTAGCTTTTGCCCGCGGCTTCACCCGCGTGGATGTCGGAAAATATCCCACGGGAACGTGCTACCGAGATTTCATTTCATACATAATAGCCGAGGAAAATGTCATGTGACTTGCTGCTTGCTGGCTGTGGTGCCCGCGTTGCCGTCAACCATAATTACGCGTAATTTTGAATCTGTGATATCTTTTCATTTAAATTAAATGATATGATGTCAAGGCATATTTAAATTTAAATAACATATTTTATAGGATAATTAAACCGGTCAAAATAGCCTCGGAAATAATGAATTTTTTATCAAATTCTGAAAGATAAAAACCGTTATGGTGGGTCATCCTTAGAAGATAGACATATGCCATCGCGGACTTTTTTGTTGAACTTTTTAAGATAGAGTCCTATAGAACATAAATTATATTTACCTCTCACGGTTTACGTGGCGCATATCAGTAAAGCTCCCAGTCTGTATAATTTTTTCTGACTTCTTCAACAATAATCGTCATATTTCAGCCAATTTACAGAAAACCTTAATGAATTATACAAAACCTTCCATTGTGCATTGGTGAAAACCGTTTGAAAATACATTCGGTAGTTTTTGAGTTTATCGCGTTCAGGTAGACGCAACGGGGGACTTTGTTTTCTCAACAGACGCCAGCTAGTTTGCGCGCAGACACAGGTGAGGTGTACTCTCGCTTCCTTCTCTCAATCTCATAGTACAGACGCCAGCACTTCAAGCTACTACAATCTGTCAAATTTATTTAATAGATTTTCAACTTTATTACTAAAGAATAAGGTTCAAAGTTGATTGGGAAAAATTTTCAGTTTCGGGTAGCTTGATGTGCTGGCGTCTAAACATACCTACAATGGGACAGAAAAGCTAAGCATTGAATTGAAGGAGGTCGATTTGTTAAGAAAACGGTCACCCATCCTATCCATAGAATGAACTCGGAAGACGGCACCTCGTCGCTCACTTATGCATCTGCTCGGTTATAATATTAGCCACGAGCTTTACGATATAATAAAAACCATAGACTTCTTTGGGCTGGGCCAATGGCAACACAGATTTTTTTAATTCCTGTTTTGTCTGTGGAATATGGATTGAGTCAAAGCAGCAAGGCAAACATGTATTATCTATGCAGCGTTGTTATTGTTAAGGCAATTGCCGCATTATACGGCAATCCACGTTATATTTTCGGAAAATACGGCATACGGCAGGCCTCTCATTGCTGTATCACAAAATACGGCAATTGTCTAGAGGTTATACGAAACGTTTTTTTACTAGCTTAATGAATTAAACGAAAATGAAACTCAAATTTCTGTCACCTGAAGAGGCTGTGCGCCACAATAATATAGAAAAAAATCGTCAGAAACTACCATGAATTGTCAAAATTGAAAATGACCAAAAACATCGATGACAACTGATTCAAAATCAAGGCAAAATCAAGGATACTTTTCCAAGTGCACGACATGTGCGATAAGCAAAGAGAAGTACACTCTAGATAAACATGAATCTAAAGTAATAGAAACGATAAGAAACCTTTATGGAGAAGAAACAAATGTGGTATAGATTTTTTAAAAATAAATACGGCAATTCAGTATTTTTTTTCCTTAAAATACGGCAATTCAAACTGTGACATACGGCAGCACAGATTTTTACGATAACAACACTCATAGGAAAATAAAAATACGGCAATCCAGACTGTGACATACGGCAGCGCAGATTTTTACGATAACAACACTCATAGAGGAAAGTAATATGACAACACTGTATCTATGAAGGCAAGCAAGCGAGCGAGTTCAAGCAATGTCTGTGGCAATGTTGTGAATGCGAAACGAATTTATATTTTGTTTGATGGGCTATGAAAAAACAAAACATTATATAACTAAGGTTAACTTAAGTATGCGGTTTGTGGTAATAGTGTTTCTTATGGGTATTATTAATTAATACGTATCCAAACTGCGTAATTTTAGTCATGTGTATTGAAGTGTTTACGGCGACGACATTCGACAGCAATATCGTGACTTTATTTGAAATATGGCTTATTACGATGCCGGCAATGTCGTAAATTTACCTAAGTCATCTGACCAAACTGATGATACAAATATTACAGACGATCTTACAATAATACCACTAGAAAAAGACAGTTTCGGTGAGTACCTCTACGGGTAATAAAAATATCAAGTCAATAGATCAATTATTTAGTGTTATTATTCCAGCAATATGCGAATTATGTGGTCGCGTCGGGCGTCGCGGACAGTTCTACCCAAGAAACAATAAGTTTTGTTCGCTCAGATGCAACGCGAGTAACACGAGAAGACGACATTGTAATTGGAGGTTCAGGTTGATGGAAGGTGCCGAACACATGGCGGGTATGATACCGTTGGAGCCACTGCCCCAGCTGCAGCACTGGCAGACTTCTTTGAACGAGTTACAGGTAAATAAATAACAGTTATTCAGTAATGTACTCTGTGTTAAATACCTTCTTTACATTGTGTCAGCTGACTGTTGACAAGTGCCTGAGTACAGGCACTAAAACAAACAAAATATTTACAAATTATTTGCATTTTATTTTACAACTAACTGTATCAGTTCATTGCAGTTTGTAAAAAAACATTTCATGTACATTTTATAATGACAGAGGACCATGCCCAAGTTATTTCTGTAATAATAGATGCATTACAGCAGTCAGTAGCCAATACTGCTTAATGTCGATTTATGAAAAACACTTTTCTCTTAATATTATTATAATCACACTGACAAAATATAGGCTGGACCCATAAAACAATCGGCTGCAGTAGTAGCCAACAGCTATGAATGGAAGGACGAGTTGTTTGGCTGTGATTTCCTGGCTGCACCAGTGAGCTTGTTCAAACATGCTCCACTTCATGAAATGTGGGACAGCACATTTGAGGGCATGAAAGTTGAAGTAAAAAATACTGACATTGAGAACAGCAATGAGAAGATGAGTGACTATTTTTGGGTAGCTACAGTATTGAAAGTAAGTACATCTCCTTTTTTTTATTATTGATCACTGACCCTGCAATATATGACTTTTAGTAAACCAACTGTAACAAAATATTCACACATCGTGAACCATTTGTTGACAGCAATAGACTCCTACCTAAAGGATCGAGATTTAATTGCAAAAGAGAGAGAAAAATGTAAAGACGAAAGGGAGGCCTTTGACCTGCAGCCCAGCACAACAGGCTCATACCATTAATATTAAATCATTTGTTAGCTCACATTCACAGAGAATGTGGGCTTACTGTTACTGCCCAAGACGTTTTCATGACCATGTTTTTTAAATCTTAGATAGTGTCAGTTATGAACTGCAGCGTTAATGGTGTGACTGAACCCTCTGCTGGTCATGCTTTTTACTTGATTGCTTTTTCAATGGTACCATTTTTCATCTATGTGTTAGGGATCATACCCATACTATGTGACCCATTCTGAGGGGGGGGTCTTCAAAATACCATGCTTGATCACAGGTCAGGCTCAGGTTTTTGTCACCTAATATCCTCTAGGGAAATCTCGTGCTATTTTGAGCTATATTCAAATATGGTGTGCAGCGTTTAGTGCTTTTTAAACTCATAAACTCATTTAGCACTTTTTGGTGGCACCACTGACGTACATATGCCGGGACGTCAAATGATTGAAAACTCACTTGTTATTATAGGTATAATATGCACTCTTGGTGTCACGCGACTAGTGCTTTATTAATAAAGACAAATATGAGAACTATATTTATGAATTACTACATAAAAACTAGAGGGGGGGGGGTCTTGGCATATACTAGGGGTGGTCACCGAGGCGGGGAGGGGATAAAAAAATAAAAAAATGGATCATGTAGTATGGGTACGTTCTCTTATACTAGTCAATTACCAATTATTCATCTCAGCCTCATTAGATCTAGGCATGAGTTATTCCTAATATATCACCACAGAGCTGGTCCTCAGTGTGCCAAATCAGAGGGATCTCTTCTTTTCGCATAATGTTCTTTGTCCTAATATACTTCGGCATAACGATTTTGGCACAATTTGTTTTGGCATAATAATACTTCGGCATAATTTTTTTAGGCATACATTTTATGTTGGCATAATCATCTTAAAGACTAATTTGTTTTGGCATAAATTTGATTCGCATAACGTTAGTAGACCTAATGAATATTAGCATAATAATATTTAGGCATACAATTAATAGAAATAAGGGAAACAAATTTGAGTTATTTTTACGTATTTATTTTGGATTTTCATGCAAATCAGTTATAAAATAAAATAAAATATATAATTAAAGTATTGTCTTAAAAAATCATTATGTTGTGCTACAAAAGTTAGTGACAGAACCGAATCGCTGCAAAACCGACTCCACGTAGTCTTGTCTGCCCTACCCCTAGAGTGTAATTTAATCGCGTAGGCGTGTAGGGGCGAGGCGGCCCGCGGGCTGAGGAGGAGGCGGCTGGGAGTGAATGCATGCATGCTTGCTTGCATGCTGCATGCTTGCTTGCATGCCTGTTGTATGCTTGTTTACATGTTGCATGCTTGCTGCATGTATGGTATATGCTTGTTTGCATGTTTCTTACAGCAAAAAAAACTTATGCTTGTGAATGTTATGCTTAATAAAGTTATGCTTTAGAATGTTATGCTTAATAAATTTATGCTTTAGAATGTTATGTTTAATCATTATTATGATCAGAGAAATTATGCGTAAAAAAATTATGTGTAATTATATTATGCGAAAATATAATTATGCTAAACAAAATTATGCTAAGTTATATGAGGTCTTAAAATTTTATGCAAATGGATAGGGAACCCAAATCAGATTTAGATAGATAAATAGAATTTATGCTTTATTTCTTGTATACCAAAATTTTACAAAGCTCATTTACAAATCCACATCAGCAAATATATTTAACGTTTTTCAACAAAATATTCTGTTTTAAAACTCTGTTGTACAGGTGAAAGGTTATATGGGACTGTTACGGTATGAAGGCTTCGGCAGCGATGATTCTAAAGACTTTTGGGTCAACCTTTGCTGCTCAGAAGTGCATCCTGTTGGATGGTGTGCAACTAGAGGCAAACCTCTTATACCCCCTCGTAGTATTGAAGATAAATATACAGACTGGAAAAGGTATGTTAAATATTATTACCGTAATGTGAATTGTACAAATAAATGAAATGGTTTATTTATTTATTTTATTAATTAAGATTAAGAGTGACAGGTAGGTTGACTGAAGGCTCTTTCAAACAGGTGCGACACCGCTTGTCGCGCGACGAGCGGTGTCTTTATGTCGCGTTGATCTGTACAAGCCTTGATAGGTGAGATTCTCCGATCTTGGGGCGGTGGATTGTATCCACCGCAATCGATCCCGGGAAATGCCTACTCAGTCAAGTATCCCGGGAAATGCCTACTTGACAGCGTGCAGTCGTCTGTACGTAGTCAAGTAGGCATTTCCCGGGATCGGTGTGCCTCACGCTTCAGAAAAAAAATTACTAACTCTAGTTTTATAAGTTTACATTGTTTCTAACAAATATGGAAGTGATTCTGAAATAAAAGTTTTTAAATTTTATATACAGGGTGGCAGGGACATCGACGCGGAAACTGTTACCATGGATTCTGTACATGATTCTGAACACCCCTGCGTTAGCATTTTTCGTCGGTTATTTAAAACAAAATCAGCTGTTCCATACATTTTGACTGCGTAGGTATTGCACTTTTCTATGAAACAGCATATATATTTTTTAAATAACTGGCGAAAAATTTCAACGCATGGAGGTTCAGATCCATGGTAACCGTTTTCGCGTCGATGTCTTTGCCACCCTGTATAATTCAGCGCGGATTTTTTTCGCGCGGCTTTTTTTAGCAGTGGGACACAATATAGACTAATAAAAAAATCATGTATTTATGGCCAAATATTATATGTATTTTTCCTTATTACTAAACTAAACATAACTGGCGAATTGTGGGTGTGCAATAGGTACACCTCTGCCCAATCCTTCGGCGAATACAGGCGTTATGTTATATTATGTTTTTAGGATTCCGTACCCGAAGGGTGTCAAACGGAACCCTATTACTAAGCCTCCGCTGTCCGTTCGTCTATCTGTCAGCGGTATCTCATGAACCTATAATATGTAGACAGTTGAAATCTTCAGAGATTTTGCGTTTCTATTGTCACTATTAACAACATGTAATAAAAAATAAAATAATAAATGTCATACAAGAAACGTGATTTTTTCGGCGTTTTTTTGCTAAATATTGTACGGTGGTATGGAACCCTTCGTGTGTTAGTCCGACTCGCACTTGACCGGTTTTTCTCATTCATACAATCATATCATAATTAATTTGTGAATTTCAGATTCCTTGTGAAGCAGCTAACAGGCGCGAGAACACTACCCGCCAATTTCTACACTAAATTGAATGATAGTATTGTATCTAGGTTTTCTATTGGTTCCATCATGGAAGTTGTTGATAAAAATAGGATCTCACAAGTTAAGGTACCTATTTATTATTTAAAAATATTCTTTGTTATTTATCTAATTATGTAGAGTACTAATCTCTGTGATAAAAGGCCTGTGTTCTGTGACAATTAATTCTTAAGCATAGATCAATGTATATTAAAAAAAAAAATATTGATTTTATATTAGTAACTAATGCATGAGTATTCTGTAGATAGAATACAGGTGCCCTAGTGTGAGTTTCTTTTCATCATCTCGACTTTACGTATCGAACGCGTTCGGCGCTTCGATTGGCTATTCACTAGTGAAGAATAAAACATGTACTTATACACTGTACCACCATGTATAGTACAACATGTAACCTGAATAGAATACTCGAATGTACGCGAATAGAATACTCCTGCTTCTATGTAAGTCGATGTGTGTGCCTGGTCGATGCGTAAAGTCGAGATGGTTAAAAGAAACTCACACTAGTGTGAGTTTCTTTGCGTTTCTTTGTTTTCCGCGTATATTCGAGTATTCTATTCCGGTCAGAGGCCTAGAATAGAATACTCGAATACACGTGAATAGAATACTCCTGCTTCTATGTAAGTCGATGTGTGTGCCTGCACGATAATACAATTATTTATTTAAATTCCAGGTAGCTACTGTGTGCGAAATTATAGGAAAACGTTTACACGTGAAATATTACGATAGTTCACCGGAAGACAATGGTTTTTGGTGCCACGAAGACTCGCCACTAATACATCCAGTCGGCTGGGCTTTCAGAATTGGGCATCCTTTAGATGCACCGCAGAGTTATTGCCAAAGAGTGGCCGCTGGTCGGCTGATACCCAACGATAGTACACCTGACATGTTTTATAAATACCCGAGCAATGAACCGCCATTGTTTGCGGAGGGGATGAAGCTTGAGGCTATCGATCCTCTGAACTTATCAGCTGTTTGTGCTGCTACAGTGATGCAGATATTGAATGAAGGGTACATGATGATCAGGATAGATTGTTACCCTGCTGACGCGTCAGGAGCCGACTGGTTTTGCTATCATCAGAGATCGCCGTGCATATTTCCCGTTGGTTTTGCACTAGCTAATAATATTACTCTTGTGCCTCCTGCTGGGTAAGTCAACATATTTTATGGCCGTGAAATGGATTTACAACATTTAATTGTAAAGTGCACCTGTCACGGTAAAGCCGCGGTCCCACGGCCTGTCGATGTTTGTCGCCGCCTGGCGCGCGGCCACGCCTGTCGAGGCCACGATCTGGGCTGTTACGCCATGAATGCTAGCGACCCGCTCGCGAGCTGCGTGCATGCATTTCAAGTTCGCCTGCCGTTCCTTTGCCACCCGCCCGCCGCTCACGCGCCAGCTATGCGCCGTGCGCGAACGGCGCGATATCCACGCGCTGCACATACTTCCTCCCGCCCGCTCACCCACTTTGGTTCCCAAGTTCGTTTCTGATATATAGTATAAAAGCGAACTGAACTACATGCGCGCGAGCGGGTCACGAGTGGCGCATTCGTGGTGCATTCGCCAGATGTGAACACACCCTTAGAAAGCGGGCCCTGGGACCGCACAAGTATTAGGTGTACTTTATCTCTGCCTCTACTTTCAGCATTACATAACGCGAATAGCGTATTATAATATCATGCTCAAAGTTCTGGTTAGTCAATCCTTCATGACAGCCAGACCTTTTTGAAAAAGGTGTAGTAGTCAATATTACCGAAGGATGCCGTTTATTCGTTTTGGAAGCCAGATTTTCCGCTAAACCATGTTTCGGTTTTCAGGATAACTATGGAGGAGTTCAGTTGGGAGCATTACTTGACAGTATGCGGTGGACAGGCGGCCGATCGTTCGCTGTTCGCGGCTCGAGGTCACGTGGTATCACACGGTTTCGTCGCTGGCATGCGACTCGAGTGCGCTGATCTTATGGATCCGCGACTAGTCTGTGTCGCTACTGTCGCTAGAGTTGTCGCTGATCTACTTAAGGTTTGTTTTTCTTTATGTTATTGAATGGCAAGCAAGCCAAGCCGACGGCTCATTTAATAGTGAATGGACACTGCCGCCTATGGACGTCTGCAATACCACAGATTAATATAGATGAGACACTCCGCAGTTTAGGTATGAAGCTACAAGTACGCGGCGGGCCCGTCTTGCTGGACCCGCCGCGTCTCCCGGCTCGCTGGCAATTCAGTGAGCGTAACGTAGTCAGAAGATCTAACACGCGATAGAAAGAGAGACAACTTCTAGGTGAATATAAGTGTAGGTGATTAGCGCTGTGCGACCTGAATTGCACTTTATTGTGTCGTGGCAAGAGTCACTTTTTATTTAAATGATTTTGCGGAGTGTCCCATTTGTGTTCATCTGTGGCAATACCAGAGACATCGCAGATTCATTGCCATAGAAAGCTGAAATGTCTTTTTTGCCTGTAAAAACACCGGCATTCATACTCTTTGCTTTTATTTATTTTTAAGTTTTACATACAACCATAACATACCATCACGCCTGGTTACAACATACTAGCTTCTAACCGCGACTTCGTTCGCGAGCCCATAACCTTCCTCAAGAATTGGGCTATCCAATTCAAAAAGAATTTTTCAAATCTGACGGGTAGTTCCAGAGATTACCCCCTACATACAAACTTACGAACAAACTAATTTTATCTCTTTATAATATTAGTATAGATTCCCGAAGGGTAAGGCAGAGGTGTACCTAAACTAGGTACACCCACATTTCGCCAAGTAATAAAGTCTATTCTATGAATACTAATTACCTAATTGCTTTATCAAGGTCCACTTCGACGGCTGGGGTATGGAGTACGACCAATGGCTGTGGGCGCACAGTACGGACGTGTACCCTGTCGGGTGGTGTCGCGCGGTGGGCCATCGGCTCGAGGGCCCGCTACAGCCGCCGCCGCGCCCGCCGCGCAAACTGCCTCCGAAGCAGCCGAGACGACGACGGAAACCAGGTACAGACAGCACGATTCAAATTTTATGGCGTCTCAGAACATGAGGCGAGTCGCTGCGCAGTAACGAATTTACATGTCAGCGGGGGTAAGGGGTGGGATACTGCGCAGCGAGTAGCGCACTTCAGAGCCGCCATAAAGTTTGACGCGTACTGTACTATGAACTCGTAAATATGCACTAACATTACTACTATAAAGGGTATTCTAAACCCCCATGCGGTGAAATATTTCATTGCAAGGGGGTTTAGAATCATCTAAAATCCATGGTAACAATTTGAAAAAACAAAATCCTTTGTAAACGACCCTTTTTTTCGTAGGTAATCGTTACTATAGCGGCTGAGCGCTGCAAGCAAGAATAGTTCTTACAGTGTACAGATATGCGTCTCTTCGATAGTACTTCTAATACATCCACATTTCGAAATTAACGTTATAAGGTCCATGTAATAGATGACGATTCTATTGATAGTAAAATAACCATGAGGCATAAATTTAGACCCCAGGCTGCTATTGAGAATTTGTAAATGGAGCCCAACATCACAATTTGGTTGAACCTCAAATAAGACGCGTCGAAATGTTGCCACTTTATAAAACGTAAAACGTTTTTTGAGGATGATATTCTCGTAACATAGAATAAAGTATGTCTATTTATTTTTTATCTTTTATATCTATTTAGTAAATCAGTTATATATCAGTTGTGTATTTAGTTGCATCACATTTTAATTTTAATAAATTATTTTTCTTTAAGTACACTGTACTGGTACAGCGTCTTAATATTTGTTTGCTGCACCGATCGACGTCATTACGTCGGCGCCGGCTGCCGCTGAAAACCAGCGCTGGGGCTCTGTCTTGCACAGGGTCGTAGCATTATGCTGAGTGATAGCCGATTTGCGTGGATGTGACGCATGCTTTCCCCAACTTTTTCTCATTTTTGTAATGTAATTTTTTTTTTTGCGTCATGTTTACCGCAAATAAACGTTTTTTCTTTCTTTCTTCTTTCAACAACGTTGCGCAACCTAGGACCGTACGTTCATTGTTTTACAACACAGTTTTGTAAAACTAAGGGCTCTCAACTAAATTGCCTATCTCTGAAACATGTCGAAGCAGGACACGTAAACCAAGAGCCTCATCTTTAATTCCTACTTTTCAATACTGTTCTTAACTCCAATCAATCTGTCTAGCCTTTTCCCAACTATATTGGAGTCAGCTTCCAGCTGAATACCAGTATTTTATATGGAGCGACTGCCTATCTGACCTCCACAACCCAGTAACTGGATAATACGATACCCCTTGGTAAGACTGGTTAACAGACTTTCAGGTTTCTGACGAACCGTAACGACTGTCAAACATTCACGAATGACAGCCAAGACCAACAACTTAACGTGCTTTCCGAGGCGCGGATGAGTCTCAGTATGTAAAGATGGTCACCCATCCACGGACCAACCACAGCAAGTGTAGCTTAACCTGATGGATCGACCCGTGCGACTGTTATTACTTTGCCACGAGCTCCTCCAATACTATTCAAAAGTAACTTAACATTGGTGCCAATATACCTTTACTAGTTGAATAAGAAGTAATATACTTACGTCTTACACTTTAAGGGGATTTATTTCATCTACTCGACGTCCGTATGTCACTGCAGGGATTCAGCAGAATATCAGCGTCAAGTATATTTGCCTGACACATGCTGAGCTGGACTCCCATTTGGTGCAACTTTGAGACGACACCACTTTTTATGTTCGTTGATCCATTATTTTACAGTGTCATCGCAACGTCTTGTTTTCTTCCTTTTATTTTTTTTTGTTTGTATATGGGCACCTTGCAGCTATTTCCTAATAGCTAATAAGTTATTATTTAATCGTACTATTGTATGTTGTGCCGTCTTTTGTGTGCACTAAATAAACGATTTATCTATCTAGGTATAAAAGTCCCACAACCGCCAAACACGGCAGAGGATAGCTCACAGAACTCAGACATGGGTGATTCCAAGAGCCTATCCCCCCCTACAAGCGTGTCTGAAGTATCGGCAGATGTCCCATGTCTGCCTGAAGTTGACTCCAACCCAGCCAAGATGGACGTCGATACAGAGTCTAAAGATAGTACTGAGCCTTCTGAAGAAAGGCTTGCTGATATGAAGCCGGAGAGCCCGGTAAGTCGAGAGTTGCTTCTTATGTCTATGGTCTATTGCAAAAATATCTGTGGTTCTCTTCTCTTATTTTTAAGGTGGATGCGCTAAGGTAGCCCGCAAAATTCAAATTTTCTTACGTTTTTCTCAATTTGCAGGTCAGTGTTAGCTTGTATTTTGATTAAAATATGATTCGCGACCGCGACAAATATGGCTGGCTTTACAGAAATATAATCATTAGAATCAGCAATACAACTCCTTAAGTTAGAGTAATCCTCAAATGTCATGATTTTATGAAATAGTCATTCAATAGGGTTACATGATCTTAGAGAGTTGTATTGATAATTTTTATGATTATAATTCTATAAATAAATATTTGATACGGCCGTGAATCATTTAGATCAACATACAACCTGATACTGACCGGCAAATTGCAAAAAACGCAAGAAGTTGAATTTCGAGGGCTATTATGACGCTTTCGCCTTAAGAACAAAAATTCAAAATTAAAAAATGCATTTATTCAAACTAGGCTGAGAATCAGCACTTTTCGAACGTCAAAATTACATAAGACAGTCCCCCAAAAACGCCCACCCTTCACCACTTCCTAGTGCCTTTAGCTGGGAAGAAGAAGTGGCGCAACAAACTCCCCAGCAGCACAGCTGTCTGTTCAAGTTAGAAAAATAAAATGATTCTATACAATAGTATGCAAAATTATTATGCAACACAAAACATTATTTTAATTATAAATTACTGGCCATATGTTAGCTAGCACACGCCAATCTACCAACCAAAAACATCGAGAACTATACTCAAGCAGAATTTAAAAAAATAAAAACTAAACGTAAACAGAACTAAATATCTAAATAAAAGCCTCCAGGCATAAAGGGCGTGCCCGGTTACATAAAGCTATATAAAGCTGTAATTGGAAGTTATAAATGATAAACTAGGACCATCGAGGTAAAATAAATGAACAGTTAATTACTAGTAACAATAACAAAACCATGATCAGCAAGACGACCAGTCACCACAAGCAGTACCCGTTCACGAGCATAACGCAAAGATCAGCCATTACCCCCCTCGCCATATTTGTGGGAAGGAGGCAACCCGACCCCCGACGCTACTGCAAGCAGTGACATCTAAGAGAGCATGACGAACTAGCTGCCGGTTGCTCAGGCAAAAAAAAAAACATGATTAATTGTCGAGGTCACTAGCTAACCTCGCCATATTTGAGGGAAGGAGGCAACCCGACCCCCGACGCTACCGCAAGCATTGACATCTAAGGGAGCATGACGAACTTGCTGCCGGTTGCTCAGGCAAAAAATAATATGATCAATTGTCGAGGTCACTAGCTAACCACAAATTGCAATACAACTCATAACAAAAACATTGTAATGAGTAGATTATGTCAACAATAAAGTAAAATAAAAATAAATTGAATCTTAAAAAATAATTACTCATAAATTCATTCATATTCTAATCTCAATCTGCCAAAAATACCTCTATTTTTGACAAATTTTTGACATTGATTATCGCTGAAATAAAATTGCAAAGGAGAACGGGCATTCTAGCCTAAGAACCAATAACAACATGCGATATATCATTGGAAAGATTTTTTTATGTACTTCAACTATTGTTATGGCGGGAAGTTCCAAATCGCTGTGTGGAAAAAGTTATTGCATAATAAAGCCAGACTTAAGCAAATAATTTTTTTTTCGGCATTTTATAAATGTAGGTATATAATAACCGTAAGGCGTCGTCCTTTTGTTCGATGAACCGGAACGCGTGGTCTTGCCGACAGAGGGCGCCTTCAGGTTTTCCGTACAAAAAATGACATATGAACGTGACAATCGCGCATTCACGCAACGATCGCTTTATATTAGAACGACGACTCAAGGCTACTACAAACAGGCGCAACACGCGACGTGACACAAAGACACTGCGTGTCGCGCGACGAGCGGTCTCTTTGTATCGCGTCGCATGTCGCGCCTGTTTGTCGGAGCCTTTACTTGACTGTCCACTGGTTTCTTATGTTTTTCCTTATCGCGTTCGATGAGACAGCCAATAAGAGTGAATATTCCACAAGATCAACTTGAGCTTGCAGATTATTTACAGGAACATGCACTATTGGAGGTTTGTTTATTTGTTTTTACAGTGGATATATTATACTAGGGTTATGTTGTGTTTGTTCATCTTCTGGTAATACATAAATAGCAATAAAGACTTAGACTGGTATGGGCCCTTATTTTAAAGCCCTACTTACTAATAAGAATCAGCTTAAATTAGCTAAATCATATTGTACAGAGCATTTGCATAATGGCCTATATGTAATTGAAGTGAAAAGAGGTGATTTAATTGGGGATTTGCAACGGTACAATATGCTTCAAAATGTCTGGTTTTTAAGAGGCCGTATACAGTCTCGCCTTATAAGGGCAAAAATATATCTACGTTACCTTTTGGTTATTAGGGACGTAATAGGTATTAGTGCGATAGCACAATATTATTGCACTTAATTTACAGGGCGCCGGACAATAGGGAGTTGTGACCATAACTTCTTTTGTCTGGTATCTAGGTGTAGGAAGGCATGAGCCGTTTAATTTTCCAGTCGGGGATTTAATTGGTATTCTTGATGAAGATTGAAAAGGAGATTTGTTACCATATTGTAAAACTTTAGTATTATTTAACCAATAAAAATATTTATGTATTTGATTTATTATTGCATTGTATTTTTATAAGGCAAGTGTTAGGGCGCGCTAGAGTATTCATACTTTTTTTTGTTTTAAATCCTTTAATTTATATCTACGTATATTGTCACTAATGACCGTCTCAAATGTTTCGTTAGCAAAATATAATATTGTAAAACGTTTAAATTCATTGTTATTTATAATTTAAAAAAAAAAACCACGTGTTTGTTTTATTTTGTAGAGCAAGAACTTAGATCCACCAGACCTTACTTATTTTCTCAGAAATAAAATGTGTGGGATAATGAGATGAGCCGAAAGCATTAGGCACTCCTATAAAACACGTGCAACTAATAGAGTATAACAAAAACTAAGCTACCTATCTATTAAACAATACTCCACGCGGTGTATTAAAACGTTAATTAAACAATAGATACGGTATTAAGGTATTTTGAGGTACCATAAAACACCTGGTCCACAACACAATTAGCTAGCTTTATTGCGCCATAACTTCATCCACACAGCGATTTAGGACTTTCCTCCATAACAATAGTTGAAGTACATAAAAAAACCTTTCCAATGATATATCGCATGTTGTTATTGGTTCCTAGGCTGGCTTCCATACATTTTTGCCCGTTCTCCTTTGTAACTAGATTTTGAACATTTTTAATTACAGGAATTAACCTTCTGATGAAAATGTAAGTAACATCGGTTTACTTACATTTTCATCAAAAGATTAATCGGAAAATGTACCTGTGGAAGCGAATTTGTAGTGCCACTACAAATTGAGTGCTCTGATTAAATTTTTCCTATACTTGAACCCGAAATTATAATTTTAAGTCGTTTTTCATTTGACAATTGAGGTTAATTTTATGACCTCAATTTACGTCGATGTTTTTTCAATTACTTACAATTTTATAATGTTATTCAAACAATAATTATTGGAAAAAGTGGTGAGTTATAAATTTTAAATTTAAACTAGTGTCCGACCGAAGGTGAGGCTTTAGGTTCGGCCAAAAAGTTGCACTAGTTGAAACCTAAATATAGATGAACTAGCTGCGCCCCGCAGTTTCACCCGCATAAGTCTCGATCTCGTGAGAATATCGGGATAAAAATTATCCTGTCTTAACCCGGTTCATGGTCTACCCATGTGCCAAATTTCATCCAAATCCATTCAGCCGTTTTAGCGTGAAAGCGTAACAAACATACAAAAAATATCAAATCTTTTCTCTTTATAATATTAGTTTAGACATTGTGTTAGTTATTCCATTGAGTGAATGATTGCATAAGAATTTAACCTGAACATTTGTTTACATTTTCATCAAATACTTTTGGAACAGACATTTAGAAACATGAATCTGTAGAGGCGAATATTACTTTCCGTGTACAACCTTACTAACACCACAGATTAGTACAGATGGCACAATCAGCAAAATCATTTAAATAAATAGCAACTCTTGCTACAACACAGTAAAGTGCAAATCAGGTCGCTCAGCGCTAATTACCTACAGTTATATTCACCTAGAAGTTGCCTCTCTTTCTATCGCGTAACTCTTATATCTTCTGACTACATTATACCCACTGAATTCGACAAGTCGAGCCCGCCGCGTACCTACTTGTAGCTTCATACCAAAAATGCGTAGTGTCTCCCATCTGTATTCAAAATTCATTTATTCAAACTAGGCTGAGAATCATCACTTTTCGAACGTCAAAATTACATAAGACAGTCCCTCAAAACGCCCACCCTTCACCACTTCCTAGTGCCTTTAGCTGGGAAGAAGAAGTGGCGCAACAAACTCCCCAGCAGCACAGCTGTCTTTTCAAGTTAGATAAAAGTGATTCTATACAATAGTTTGCAAAATAATTTACGTTATGCAACACAAAACAAAAATTATTGGCCATATGTCAGCTAGCACACGCCAATATTCCAACCAAAAAATAAAAACTAAACGTAAACAGAACTAAATATCTAAATAAAAGCCTCCAAGCATAAAGAGCGTGCCCGCTTACATAAAGCTGTAATTGGAAGTTATAAATGATAAACTAGGACCATCGAGGTAAAATAAATAAACAGTTAATTACTAGTAACAATAACAAAACCATGATCAGCAAGACGACCAGTCACCACAAGCAGCACCCGTTCACGAGCATAACGCAAAGATCTACCATTACCCCCCTCGCCATATTTGTGGGAAGGAGGCAACCCGACCCCCGACGCTACTGCAAGCAGTGACATCTAAGAGAGCATGACGAACTTGCTGCCGGTTGCTCAGGCAAAAAAAAAACATGATTAATTGTCGAGGTCACTAGCTAACCACAAATTGCAATACAACTGTGCTAACACTTTCTTGCCTGGACAGAGGTTTTTGATCAACCTAAATGATCTCATTGTAATTTTTACATTTTATTTATTTCAGAATACGCCTACAGACATATCTCGGAACACACCAACTGATATATCTCAGAACACACATGATCACACCGACATATCTCAAGATTCAAGTCAGAACATACCACAGCTTTCCCCAGTTGCTTCCATTGAGGATTCAGACCCTGACAAGGTGATACCTAGACTAGTCAATACTTCAGTACCCTTAGATGTCCTGAACTCCGTTGATCCTGAGAACTGGACCACAGCAGACGTTGCCAGGTTTCTCACTGTGAACGACTGCCAACCTTACTGCGTTAACTTCACAAATATCACCGGCCATATGATGCTACAGTTGACAAAAGACGAAATCATCGAACTATTAGAAATGAAAGTAGGTCCTTCATTAAAAATTTTCGACCTGATACAACAATTAAAATGTAAAATAAAACAACCTCAATGCAGATTGCTAAGTAGTTTTAAGTAATGTTTATTTGAATAAGCTCCCTTAGTTCTCGTTTGTAAGTATTAGGCCCTAGTTATAACAGGCGCTAGAGGCGCGCGTCTTGAATTGTATGAATTTCTATGTAACTAATTACATCAAGCGCTGCTTGCTGTCCAAGAGCGCGCGTCATGTAATTCAAATCAATCTGCCTAGCCTTTTTCCAACTATGTTGGAGTCAGCTTCCAGTCTAACCGGATGCAGCTGAATACGCCTACAGTACCAGTATTTTATATGGAGCGACTGCCTATCTGACCTCCACAACCCAGTTACTGGGTAATACAATACCCCTTGGTAAGACTGGTTGTCACTTTCGGGCTTCTGACGACCCGTAACGACTTTCAAAGGTCCACGAATGATAGCCGGGACCGGCTTAACCACGGAGGAGTCTCTGTATGTAAAGATAGTCATCCATCCACAGACCTACCCCGGCAAGCGTAGTTTAACCTGATGGATCGACCCGTGCAGCTGTTATTATTTAGCTACGAGCTTCTCGAGCGCGTCATGTAATTCATTACATAGAAATAAAAAATAAAATAAAAATTGCGCCCAAAACGCAGCGTACAAGACGCGCGCCTCGGGCGCCTGTTACAACTAGGGCTTTAGAAGTTTTTCAAAACAATTGGCCTTTTGGGAACTGACCAGCGTTATTGCATATTTTGGCACTAACAAAACCATCGAATAACAAACAAACGTAAAAGGCCAATGCCTAAAATTTGCGTCTTCTTGTTTTCTCGCGGTCATCAACCAAATTTTGTTTTTCTAGTACAGAATAATGTAACAAACGAAACTTATTTGACATGCATATCTCATATGAGATATAAAAGTTACAAGTTTGTATGTATTTATTAGCTTTGTAGGCAATTTTTAACTCCTAAGTGCGAAAAGATTATAATACAAACCTGTTCGTGCTCAGACGCCCGAAATGCACGGGAGGGTGTGTACCGACTATTCAATGTCCAAAAGCATTTAGCGGCTATCTATTTTGTGGTAACTTAACACGAACCTTGCACCTAGGAGTCAAAAATTGCTTACAAAGCTAATAAATACATACAAACTTCTAATTCTTCCATCTCATTTCGGACTGAGTTTAGAGATATGCATGTCAAATAAGTTTCGTTTGTTACACTATTCTGTAGAAAAACAAGATTTGGTTGACGGCCGCGAAAAAAAATAAAAGACGCCACCTGCCATACTAAAATCGGCATTGTCCTTTTAACTAAATTGATTGATCAAGAGCCATTGAAATCATGGAACTATACAAACGTGTAACGAAGTAGCATTGTAAACATTTGATTCTACTCCCGCCTATATTTTTGTATCGCATAATAGCCGATGTTGTTTTATAAAAGTGCGTAAACACGTAAAGAATTTTGTCGAGCATTTTCATGTAATGTAACGTTCTTACGAATGGTACAAGACAAAAGAACAATTAAAAAAAAAACAGTGGCACTCCAGTACCCTAATTGCGTAACTTATTTTCGTAAACAATTATGCCTAATTTGTTTCATTTTGACAGTTCAACAACATTCATTGCGTTATTTACGTTGTTGAGCTGATTTTTTTTCCAACTTATGAAGCAATGGATTAGCATTCTGTTTAAAATCGAAACAGATTGTGTTGTATTACGCAATTAGGGTACTGGAGTGCCGACAGAAGTGAAAACTTGAACAATTTTATTGTGCAGGAAATACTTTTATTTTTTGAAGTCGGTAAAATAAAAGGGAAATGTCAATGATGTCGTTGTCATGTCTCTATGTTTGGAATGTCATTAATCCCAAAGAAAATGTATCGCGCGTTGATGTCTTTTTAATGGTCAAAAGCTGGTGTCGGTAACAGTGTCACGAGTTCAATTGTTTTTCCCATCTCAAAAATGCTCAACGCGCCTGAAGAAGTTTTCACTTCAAAAAGAATTTCCATGTAATGTATTGTAACGTTCCTGCGAATGGTCGACGCTGCGTTCGACGTAATGCTCACGGCGAGTGAGCATTTACTTGTAACATTTCTTTCTACCTTGCGTTCATTGTAACGACCTGAACGCCTGAGTCGCCCTTGCTCGTGGATATTAAAATCGGTTAACAAAACATCGAGCGTCGTGTTCGAAGTGCGGTTCGATGAAATTTAAAAATGTCGAATGCTCGATGTTCTGTTACAAGTAAATGCTCTAGTCCAGGGCTGTCCAAACTACATACCTTCGCGGACTAATTAAATTTACTACAAAAGCTGGAGGGCCGCAGAAATTATACCAATATATGTTTTGACAAAGAATTATATTATCCAAAACTATTTTCTGATTAAAACATGCGTCGCGGGCCGTTGTCTGGACAGCCCTGCTCTAATCTATGCTCATAAAATAAAAATATTTTGGTCAGTCACTAATGTTCGATATCAGATTTGCGTGTCGTGTTGCAGTGTATGTCTTTTATATTCGCCATTATTTTAATTTTCATATTTATTGTTTTTCATTTAACGTGTGAATGGCTTTGAAATTTTACCATACGAATGTAGTTTTACTCTTCTAGATTAGTAATGCTCTTATCTTAGCACGCGGGTGAGATTTTTATTGTTCCACAAGTACCTAATGAATAATCAGACCATATTTAATTATGAAACTATGAATTTAATTACAATGTAATACTGTTCCTTTTGGATCGAGCACTGTATATTGTTTAACTTATTTGTGTGACTTGAATGTGCTATGCAAATGCATTTTTATTTGAAAGTTATTCATTTATTTTACTGTTTTTGTGATTTGGTATAGATAAACCGCCCTCAGAAGGATTGGGGTTTGAACAGCGTTTGAAATATTTCGTGGACGCTTATAGGGCCTGTCGATACCGGTTCATTAGCTCCCTATGATATGAAATAAAAATATTTTCGTGTGTATAAACTGATCTCAGTATTTCACAAATAATAATATTCAAAAAATATTATTTAGCTGTCTTTTTGTGTCCGAGACAAGTGAATTTTAACCTTGAGAGTTTTTAATTGAATTAAGTTTTAGGGTGTTTTTTCCGAGTGAAATAAAATGTGTATTTGACGTACAGACGCCAGCACCACAAGCTACTACAATCTGTCAAATTTCTTTAATAGATTTTCAACTTTATTGCAACAGCATAAGGTTTAAAGTTGATTGGGAAAATTTGACAGTTTCGGGTAGCTTGATGTGCTGGCGTCTGTACAATACGGCCGATATATCTTGGCAGTTCTGAGCTTCGCGCAGAAGGCTGCGCAATAACATTTTTTAGGAACCAAATGGTGACATGAGGCAAGTGTGAGTGAGAGAACATGCGCGAAAGTTCTTAGTGCCTCAGAACTGCCAAGTTATATAGTCCGCGCAATCCACGACGACGCCCCCCACTCCGCGATTACTGTACTGTAAGCTGAACTCTAGTACGGCGCGGAGCGGAGTGGGGCGCGTCTTCGTGGATTGCGCGAACTATATCGGCTGTGTAACTTTTACGAACTTCTCCTAAATATTACTGAATATTTTATAGGAGTGATTAGTTAATAATGTGTTGTTTACATTACATATTTGTGAATATCATAAAACCTCCAATTCTTCGAACTGAACAACTAAAGCAATATTGACTTAGACATCCATAAAATATTTTTAATCTCATCATTTACATATTTACAATGACAAAATTGGTGATATTATATCGATATAATTTATTTGATGTGTAGGTAAATCGGTATTTTGTATCAATACATTTTAAAATCATGAATCTTGTATGAATATCATAAGAAACCATTGTCTAAAATTCCGTTGATCAATCCGAAATTATACAATAGAATTGTAATGGGAGGAAGATTATTGTAAATATAGGAATTTATGGCATATTCCTCATTTTAATGTATTGTTGTGGAATTATTGTGTTAATTTTAAATATGACCAAACGGAATTTTAAGCTTAGACAAAAAGTATATTCAGTGATAAATACATTGCCTTTTTAGAGACTTACATAAGAATTTATATCATCTAGTACCATCAGCATAGTATGTGTAATAGTTTCAATGTTCTGGTATTAAAAGCGAAACTATACATAATCCTGTGTTTTTTATTTATTTAAACTTTTAACACATCCTTATTTTTCAGGAGTTTAACAGCAGTGATAGCCTAGTGGTGTCACCGTTTGACTGCCGAATCATAGGTCTCGAGTTCGAACCCAAGGCAACACCTCTGACTTTTCGGATTCATGTGCGTATTTTATAATTATCACTTGCTTCAAAAACGGTGAAGGAAAACATAGTGAGGAAACCGGCATGCCTGAGATATTTCTCGACGGCATGTGAAGCCAAGTCAGAGGCTCATGGGCGGCATGAAAACTCTGACACCAGGTTAGTCACTAACCACACGAAATACAAAGAAAGGAGTAGTTTAGTAACTTCATTCACAGTTATGACTTGCAGTTTCCGTTTTGGACCGAAAATTAAATACCCTGGTCATCTTAAAGAATTAGGCAACAGGGTTCAGTATAGCTTTAAATGCTGCTAGAAACTTATCACATACATTCTGTGTATCATCAGCATTTCACCAGTAAACGTCTTTATTACTGCTCAAATCCTGCAGAATTTGATTTGTTATTAATCTGAAACAAAAATCATAAAATCCATAAAATCAGCCTTATAAGATCACTCGTGTGTCTGTCTGTCACAGCCAATTTGCTCCAAATGTAATGGACCGATTAAGTTGAAATTTGGTACACATTCTGTTACCCAAACAGGGACGTGTAACGTAAATTCATTTCATTTCATTTCAAATAAATGAATTTTGAATATGGAGGTCAGTTTTTGGGGGGTAAATAAGAAAATTAAAAAAAAGTTGCGAACTGTACCGTGTGACTCAAATGGAAGGGCTTATTGCGAGGTACTCAAATACATCTTTTTTTATAATTTTAAAATAGATACTTTTAAAGATGAAAATAAAATAAAATAAAATTAAAAAAAAATAGATGAAAATTTACCATTCATACCAGCCTTATCTCCGAAGCTACTGAGCCAAAAATTTTGAAAAATAATCAGAGAATAGTTCTGTACTTATAGATTACAGGAAAATCTATAAGAAGTATATGGTCTTAAAATACGTTGGTAAATCACTTAATATTGTGCGTACAAACTTACATTTGCAGTTGGAATGTATGGGGGAACATGTTTTTCAACTACAATGTTAAGTTCTTGGGATAAATTCATCCCAACTAGGGAACCCTTCATAGTGCGTAGTCCGACACGCACTTCACCGGTTTTTTTAACACCGTGTTACATACCTTATAGTCTGCATTTGCACTGTTGATGCATAAAGTGTGCAACACAAAATGTTTCCAGATCTCTGTGCGTGACATTTGTGGTATTCTGAACACCAGTAGGTCTCGCACATGTTCACAATGTCCTCGTTCATTCCTAGAATTAAAATGAAAGTGAAAAATATGACCAATACAATCAAAAATCTTGGAATCAGTAGGGTGAAAAGTCTTGAAGGCAGACCTGGCGAAGCGCGGTTGTTTCTGCCAAACAAATGCCAACATTTTTTTTTTTAATAAAGTCGAAAATATATAACCTGACTTGAACCTGAGATGCGCACCTCTGTTTGGTTTGATGGTTTCTAGGGTTAATGGAAGTTTATTTATTTTAAACTTTACTTCAACTACAGCAAATTCGATATTTGTTTCTCCAGGTCTGCGTCGACTAACAGCGCTAGGTCCTGCAAAAGGAAAACATGCTAAAATTACCTTTATGATTTCTATCCTTGAGTTTTAATTCCGGTGCCAGATCTCTTGCTGAGGTAACGTAAAAAGTTCTTAAAATGTCCATTCTGTGTGCCCCCGACATCCCTCGGCCCTTCTGATTAGATATGTGCAAATGGCGCGAGAATACACATCGTCGCTTATTTATGTGTATTACGAGTACCCTGAAATAAGAACCGATGATTTAGTAGGGTCATAATTGATGAAATTGGTAAATGCCTGCCGCGGAACTGACACTTGATATTATAATATCATCCCATGGAATTAGTATGTACTATAATATCATCCACAGCCCTGAAATCCTATGTAAGTACTTTCCGCAGCCCTAATAGCCTCACTACACCCAAATTACTTATGACAGTCTCCCCCATAGAGGAAAGTAATATTGGTCTCCCCAAAGATATAGATGGTTAGAAGTGACGCATAGAGGAAAGTAATATATGGCGTTCGCTACAAACTCCCCAGCAAAAGTTAGAAGAACTTGATACTGTACATTACTGCCGCGGTCTATAATGACTTCTTTGCTGGTCGCGCTGATGATGGCCGACAGCGCAGCGTAGCGCAGCTCCAGGCCGATACAGCGCGGTCAGCGTGCAGCACTTGATGGACGAGCTGAGATAAAGGCCGAGGCCGTAGGTCGAGGCCTTTACAGCGAGGACAGCAAGGGCCGCAATGATGGCCAAGCTGGAAGGCCTAGAGCGTAGCTAGGCTAGCTCGAGGCAATCATAGCGTGACCAGCGAAGCAGTCATAGTGGGCCAAGGCTTGTATAGTGCTTTACTCAAAAATGCAAGTACCTTCATTTTGTTGGAAAGATCATTGAAATACGCAAGAAAAACATTTTCGGATAAAGATTTAGATTTCCTACTGATTTTCCACTGCACAAATTTTTCATATGCAAGCTTATATTTTTCCTTTGAGTTTCGCGGTATTACATTTTCAACCACTAATTTAGCTTCATCTTTAATATCTGGCGGTGTTAAACACATTGAATCGGAAGAATTTTCGCTTTGAGAGCTCATTTTTAGCAAAAAAGTCACTAAATAAAAATAAAATTTTCACTGAACCGCGCTTTTGTTACTTCTATGTTTTTTTTTTTTAACAATGGTAGTTGGAACCATAGAGGAAAGTAATATATACAGCCAAATTTGGAATAAAATCTTTTTGTACCTATCTCTATAAATACAAACAGCTGTGTTTTAAATAAAACCTTTTTGCATTTGATTTTTTAAAACGTTGAAACGTCAAAATAGCGGCCGGCAATGTTTTGCCGGCCTGTTAGAGCGACCAGCAAAACTTTGCCGGCCGCTCCTTGAAACAGAACGGCAAGGTCGACTTTGCTCAAACAAGGTTGTCAAAATAATGACCACATTACATGCATTTTTGAGTAAATACAATATGTGCCATTCTGCCTCTTTCTTTAGACAAAAGCAAGTATGAAATGAATATTATTCAAGGCGTATTACAATAATAAGGGGTCATACTAATGGAACCTACTTACCCTAAGACACATGGCTCAAATGTCAAGCTCATGGGAAAATTTCGAGGGTGTGCAAGTTTAGCTTCTTTTATAATTGATGCATAGCCTTCCCAGCACTGCAGAACTATTTCATCTATCTGCGATAAAGCAGGGGTCGCTCCGCAAACTACCAAAATGTAAACATCTGCCAGAAGTTTACATGTCACTGCTCTGAAGGCAATCTGAAAATTACTTTTTATGAAAAGGTAGCTAGACTTACTTACTTTGTCCCGGTTAAAACTGCGATGAAAGCGGGCTGTTGTATTTTCAACTTTTGGTAGCGAGGGAAATCACAGATGAATAGGTAATACGGGCTGTATCCGCAACTCCACGTCAAAGCGCGTATTTTACGTACGGGTGGGAAAATCGGTTATACAATCCACCCCAGCTCCTCAAAGAAGGCCAGCAACACCTTGGTGGCACTGACAATCTCACGTAAGGTACCTGGGTAACCGAAGTATTTAGCCTTGTATGTGGCGACCACCGGGCAGTTTAACAGCACAGACAAATACAGATGGTTCACTCCGCAAAATCGTTTAAATAAAAAGCAACTCTTGTTACGATACAATAAAGTGCAATTCAGGTTGCACAGCGCTAATTACCTACAGTTATATTCACCTAGAAGTTTCCTCTCTTTCTATAGCGTAACTCTGATGTCTTCTGATTCTAACTACTTTACAGTTACTGAATTGTCCCGGCAAGACGGGCCCGCCGCGTGCTTGTAGCTTGATACCTAAAAATAATATGGAGTGAACCATTTGTATTCATCTGTGGCGAAACGTTGAAAATCCAACAGTGCGCTTTTATTCAGGCATTAATTTTAATGTTGGTTTGTGTTAGTGAAAATGGGTATTAGGGTATATACTAACATTAGGGCTCATCTGTGGCAAATACACAGGTGTATCTCTCAGTGGTGCACCATCTTGAGCTGCAGCTAGTAGCAGCATCAAACGGGCCTCTCGTGGATCCAGCTCGCAGAAGTCTGAACTAGTAGCCACCAAGTGTCCATGAATAATAAGACATGCCCATCTGCCAGTCACACTTTCTGCATAGTTGTCGAGAGCTTGCTGAAATTAATTAGTTATGATTATTTTGTATTTTTAGGGTTCCGTACTTAGAAAGGAAAAAACAGAACCCTTATAGGATCACTTGTGTGTGTGTCTGTCACAGCCAATTTGCTCCGAATCTAATGGACCAATTTAGTTGAAATTTGGTACATATATTGATCTCTGTGACCCAAACACAGACGTGTAACGTAAATAAATTAATTTTGAACATGGGGGTCACTTTTCGGAGGCAAATTGGAAAATTTTAAAAAAAGTTTTGCATACTGTACCATGTGATGTATCAAATGAAAGGGCTTAATGTGAAGATCTCAAATATACTTATTTTAAAATTAATACTTTTAAAGATATTTAAGAAAATAGATGAAAATTGACCATTCCTCCCCTTATTTTCGAAATTACTGAGCCAAAAATTTTGAAAAAAATACAAAGAATGGTTCTTTACTCATAAATTACAGGAAAACCTAGAAGAAGTCTATGGTCTTAAAATAACATGGTAAATCTTTACGGAACCTTTTCATAGTGTGTGGTCCGACAAGCACTTGGCTAGTGTTTTTAGATGATATTGCAAAGTATTAAATAGTACATGAATTAATGTGAGTGGGTCAGTCGTGGCTATAAATAAACAACATGCTATAGTTACAAAGCTACAATGGACATGTAAAAATAAAAGTATAATATAATAAAAATTTGAATAGTACCTGTAATTGTTGAGCCTGTGGGCACAAAATGCTTTGTATCAAATCCAGTACCAATGTTGGAAGGGGACTGGACAATGCGTTAGGATCCAAAGACTCTAACAAGTAATCTAGAATGGGATAACATTGTCTCAAATCTCTTTTAATTTGGTCAATATTCTTAAAATTTTCCAGCTCTTTCTTTCCGATGCAGAAAACCATGGCATCATGGACACAGGATAGGAGAAGTTCTAGATCACATTCCAGTCCTCCTGTTGCTATGCCGATCAATGTTACGCTGAAAAGTTTACATTATCATATCACACTGAAAAGTTTATATTATTACGCTGAAGTTTACATTAAATACATTACTGCGGAAATCTCAAGTTACTAGGTTTAAAAAATCTCCAGGGTCATATAGCGGGAATAAGTCTTTTTTTTTATAACTAACGATTTTTATTTTCATCATGTGAAAAGACAACCAAGACGTTTGCCATTAAAACCTGTTGTGAATGAAAATAACATACCTTTTACAATATTCTTTCCAAAGAATTGCTCCATTATCAACTTGAGTCTCTATCATGGATAAATTGTGACATTTACTGAACATATTGATGCCATGAAGAGAGGCTATGGTGGAGAATTGTACCTAGATGAATAATGGGATCACAAAGTACATTAGAATGGGATAGATCGTTGGTAAGTGTCAGGAACTGGAAGTGTGTTCGAAGAAATCAATTTACTAGACAGCAACTACTCAGTGGGTCATCTTAGGGAACTTTTTAATTTATAGCAAAGAAGAAACGACGTTTTTATTTTCTCTTTTGGGTAGATAAATTTAATTTTATCTGAATTTTGTTCATGTTTACTTACACTTTCATTATTACCGCGTTTTCTTGAAAATATGGGAACACCACTTTCAGTGGCTACAGAAATTACGACAGCAGACATTTCAATTAACTTTAATACATTTTCAAATAGAAGTTTATCAAAGTTACGAAAGTTTTTAAAAAAAGTTTATTGACCCCTCAACTCACTCAAATGACATGACATTGACTATCCAGTATTGCCAGAACCGATGCCAAAAACTCCACTAATATTTTTAGTAACTACTTTCACGTTTTTGAGTTTTGAGTTAGGTTTCTGCAAACGTTAAACGATATTGATAATTTTCATTCCAAAGGTAAAACTTTACAAGTGTGTGCAGGTTACCAAACCCATTCTATCGTAGTTATTTATCGAAAGTAAAAAAAAAACAACAAAAGGGTTCAAATAACACATTATGTAGGTATTCGTAAATGTATAATATGCAAACAGGCACAGTGAACACACACATTATTACCTAAATAACTGAGTTAGATTCATTTATTTATTATAAAATTACATCAAAAATAGATTATTTGAGTACCTTATTTAAGTATGTACCACCATTTATTTATAGGTATCGCTATCGTTGCTTAATTTATTTGTGAATGAAGTATTCCCGAGCATATGACCTAGTGGAGTAGGTAAGATCTAGTTGTAGGTAGGTACCTATTATTTTATGTTCGCTCTTTTTCTCTTCATATTAAAAAATAATAATTAAATAATAACTTCTATAAAATAACTTATTAATGGAAGGTACGTAAGTACCTAGATATGATAGATTATGATTGTCATATTTGAGTAGATTGTTGATTTTCTGGATCTGGAATTTGTATCGCGTTAGCTGTAATGAAATGAAGCAATAATTTAGGACCATTATCTTAAAAACACGTACATTTTCCATAGTTCATATTTGTTACTTACAGTCATCTTTAGTAAGCAATTTAGGGCCAGCAAGAGCAATGAGTAACGCTCCTAGAGGGGCTGATATCATTACACTTAAAACACTGACAGCTAAGATTGTTTTGGCATAGTATTCTTCATCTCCTTTTGCAGCACCGGATGTTTGTCCACTATTAACTAAGTCTAAAGCAGCTGGACCTAATGCTGCCTGGGAATCACAAGTGTGTAAAATTAGAATAGGCACTCAAGTACAAAATTTTAAAGGAACGGTTTAAGGGTGCATCAATAGACATTAGTATGCATTAAAAAAGGTCTGGTCTGGGATACCTGTACAGTAGCTTTCGCTGTCCACGTGAGACCGATGAATATTTTCTCTTTACTATTGAGACCACAGCCAAAGCTCACAAAATATGTGGCGACACCACGTATTACTAGACAGGACACGAGGCAAATAGTGGCCATTTTTATAACTTGTGGATCCAAGGCACTAATCTGTTGACAAAATAAATTATTGTAATAGCTCAACATCCATACTAAAATATGTATAAATGCATTACTTACCGTAACTTGAGCTCCTGTGAATGCAAATAATATGGGCTCGAAGAATATCCACAATATTCTAAAAATATTACTGACTGGATTTTTATTTACAGGCCAGCCCTGTTTTTCCCAAAAGTATGCCGCTACGAATCCTGACGATACTATGGCCAGAGGACCTAAAAGTAATAACTATATTATAGAGGTAACTTTTATTTAAGTTTCAAAATTCAGAGAGCTTAAGGAACAAGCGGCGCCGGCCCTAGCCCTTGGTCAGGGTAGAGCGAGATTGTCTTTCGGCGCCCTTTGATCGACGCTTTCACTTCACCTAAATTCTGCTTCGGTTTCATGAATCTAAATTAAATTAAGTATCTCTAATTAGTAAACTCCTGTTTGTTTAAGAAAGCTTTTACTGCTACATAATTAAATTAGTATTTGGTGTTAATTTCAATCAGTCACTAAATAATAAAATACTCCCGTGCCTCTCAAAAAGCGCTCCATTCACTCTACCCCAGGGCCAGCAGGGACTGGGAACAATCCTTTAAGAATACATATTTACCTGCACCACTCCATCCAATCATGCTCGATATGAAATAAGAAAAAAGCCCTCCTAGGAATAGAGCTAAGAATCTTAATGACACTACATAAGTATCTCCTTTTTCGGGAATAACTGACGTCATTGCTCCCCAAAGTGATCCGAGGGCTACACCAGCAATAATGGATAATGGGCCCTAAAAGTCAAAAGAAAATAATATGCACTTCAGTAAATTGTCAAAAACATAACTCGAGTTTTTTCTTGTAATTAATTGTATGTTTGAGGTTAATTTGCAGAGATCTAAAAAAAAAAGGAACAAATATATTAAATGCCTGCCTTACCTTAATGATATTAAAAGTGGCAGATCCTGTTGAGAACATAGCATTTAGAATAATGGCGAAGATAGCAACGCTTATGGAGTCATCCACCGCAGCTGCAGCAACGACAATTGTTGGGATACCCTTGGAAACTCCATAGCCAACGTCACGTAACCTGAATAGACATGGGACAACAACTGCTGGTGACACTGAAGCTATCATTGAACCTAGAAGGAAGCCTGAAACAAAGTGATGAGCATTAGAGACTGTTGTGTAATCAAATTTAAGCAAATTCGAGTTTATGTGGTGAAGGGCTTAACGAGGAAGAAATATACGTGTTTAGTGAGTCTACCCAAAGGACCACAGTTCCTACACTAGAGGGCTAAATAAAAATAAAAAAACTTGTATACTCCATATCCAAGGTAACTGCAAGAGGTAATGTGTGCTGATGGATATTGCTACGCATTCCACCAACCACGGTAAGAGACCTAGTTGCAACACGGCTGCATAGTGTTTCCTTAAAACGGCTGCATCCAGACCAAGTCCAGCTCTGGTTAGGATAATGACCAACGCAATTTTCCTGAAAAGTTTGATAAACATGAACAATAAAAATTACGATAAGAATCTGGGCGCTCATAACAAAGACCGCTAAAGAGTAAACATGAAGAAACATTTACCTCAAATCTTGATTCAACTTTCTGTAAGAATCCGTCATATGCACCAGCTGAAGATTTTGGAAGGCTATACCAGTCAGTAGCATACCTATTAGCGCTGGCAGTGTTGTGATCTTCAGCCATATCCAGCCTATTAAGTACGCGGAGATGACTAGTAGTGACATACTAAGTAGCTCGCCATTTAATCCTATCGACTCACCGAGCTCTGCATACAGGATACCCCATGTGAGAAGGACTGAAACCAGAACAAAATCGTATTGTTTCAAATAGAAGGGTTTTATAGAAGTGTGGGAATAGTTGGGTGGTCTCTGCGTCTGGCGCTCGGCGTGGCAACGTGGTTCGCGACAAGTCAATCGTCATCCTGAGGATGCCTTATTGAGAGGTGAAACACGTGTCGATTTCTTACAGGGTTTTTTATGACTCTTTAATAGTTAAGCGGAATAGGTTATCTATTAAATATATCTACGTCTATTGTTTTATAATGGGTTTCCGCAAGGTCACGCCTGAATCAATTAACAATGTTATAGAAGGTGTCATATCATCGCAGTTCATTGATTGACAAGATACTATTTGCGAATTTTACCGTCGACTCGTGATCGTAGTCATAGGTGTACTTTGTCAGGTGCTTTCAATAGAAGTAGGTACGTCAACATCAGAATGCACAATCATTTTAATGTGAAGATACATTATTGACAATAGGTGTGAGTGACTTAGATAAACATAACTTTATTAAATTAGATATGTATGGTAAGGTCACAGCAGCTTCCAGGGGGCCTACCACCAGCTCAAAAGCAGTATTATTTTAATATTACTTCAGAGGGAGAAAGAGATGGAGCTAAACGTCCTGTAGAGATTCATCTCTTTCCCACACTAAAGTAATATTAAAATCATACTGCTTTATGAGCTAGTGGTAGGCCCCCTGTGCATGCACTGCCCGCATTCTATAGCCGCACTCGGGCCTATTACCTACCTATATTCATATAAAAAAAACATGTGATGAGTTTTCTTTTTAATGTTTTGGTTATAGTGTGATATTGAACATGTAAACAGAGATAAACTAGATCTCGTGGATAAGCAGAACAGTAGGTATCTAATCTCTCGTTATTTCTAAGCATGTTTAGATACCTAATCTTCTTTACATGCAAAATAAACTACGTGAACTGTAGAAAACAAAACTTACAGAACATTATAATGCTGATTTGTTGTGCCGATTGTCTGTAGGTTGAAAAGAACGGAAAGGGAAAAACTTTTGACCACCATGACGGTTGCCATGATGGTGTCGAGTCTTCTTGATGACATCGCAAGCACAATTTTTCCCACCATCTGCAATTTTAAACATACAAAATATAGACCTTTAAAATAATTGAAATTGGGCTAAAAAAACAATATTTTCACTTACCTATTATGACTTTTTCGATTTTTGCCATTGCCATCTGTAATAATAATAAATATTAAAATAATTAGGTAATGTACCAAATGTGTGTTTGCATAGCGTAAGTATCTTAAAATCGTGCAAATAGACAGAGAGACAGGCAAACAGATAAATCTAGAAAACGAAAAAGAGTGTCAGCAAGAAAACAAATAAGACAATGAACAAACACAGAGTAGTAAACAAATGGAGACGTATGTGTAACTGCAAACGTAACGAAGAAAAGCGGCTTTCTTTCTTGCAGAAAATTAATAATACAAGGTAAGGCATTACACACGCATATCATCACATTTATTCAATGTGATGATGATGTGTGTGTAATGCACTCAATTTCTTTACTACTTGTATCTAAGCGAGGCGTGCAATAAAGTCCCCAGCTTACAACAAAGATTTGTTTACCTACGAATGTATATACCCGAACACCTATAAACAGTAAACACAAAAATGTATGAGACATGTATTTTATAGGTACGACAAGACACATAGATAATACACAAAAATAAATAAAAATAAAGTGTTTGTCTGACCTGGAGTTTCATGATTTTGTTCCATATCTAAGTCTATGTAACCCAGCCGCTTAGCTGAAAACATTTCAACGGAAATAAGTATATAAAAACACTTGAAAATTAATTTACCTGCACGTGTCTAACGCGTATCACAAGATCACAACAATATATAATTTATTATGAAATAGTTCCTAGATAATAATATGATAAGACTATCTTAAGTAATTTCATTAGTGCATAGGATGCATAGAAAAAGGTATAGGTTACATACCTATAAATAGTGCAATTATAGATAAAAATAAAATAATTATTAATTATTTTATTTTTTATCTATTAATTAATTATAATATTAGCTATCGGACGGGGTAAATATGCTGAAGATGATTAACCATACAACATGTAAGTCCGATCCGTGAGGGTGTTGTTAAGTGTCGTACTGAGAGTCTATTTATGTGGTAATTTTCAGACAAAAAAAAAAATATCGCCTTATTTATTTTCAATGGGGAACTTTACCGGGTTAATACAAGGGGCGCGGGCGGCCATCGCGTCGTTTAGCGGGTGTGTACAAGTCATAACTTATGACCCCTGTTGAAAATTTGCTAGTATTTAATGGATTTGGTATACTTTTGGTAATAATAGTGTGAATTTTAAATAGCAATAACTTTTTATTTTTTTAAATAAGATTTTTTAAACTTTTTGTTAATGTTATTGCAGTAGGCTTATGTGCCCCTTTCAAATCGATCGGACAGGGTTTTTTTTTACATACTGTATAGTAACTTGACGTATTGTAACATTTATTTATAATAGGTATTCATTTGGTGCTTCGAGGCGATAATTTCAAATTATCATTACTTATTGAGCTCTTGTTTGGGGTTTGTATAGATCTCAGAATTCATATTACACTAAGCAGAAAAAGTTTACCTGAATTTATACTTAACCTCGTCTTCCTATACATCGAAATAAGTACAATTAATAGGACCGACCGATATCAGACTTTTTAAATCTTATCTTATAATCAAACTGTAGGTGCTTGGTGGTCCTGTGGACTTTCAGGGTTGTTTTCGGTTCCGACTCTACAGTCGCAGTATACATACGTATACTACGACCACCAGCGCGAGGTCTAGCTTAAACACCGTTCTGTTAGAATCCATCTATTCGCATTTATTTCGTAACCGTTTCGTAAAACTAGGAAATTAGGAATATGAATCATAGTGAGTTCAAAATACTATTGGTCAATACTGTGAATGAGTCATTGGCTTATTTTTATTGATGTCGTTATTTATGGCGCTTCGCGGCTTGGTAGATAAAGAAACATAGATTAAGCCGACGTTCGCACGGACGTAATAAAATCGCGGCGGGATTTTATCTCGCACTGGATTTTCAACTCTCGGTGTTGAGCCAAGCGTCCGTGCGAACGTCGGATAATTAGAATAAAAAAAAACACGCCTGTGTTCCCAAAGTGATAGGTAGATACAAGTGTTTATTAGGGTAGTGAAGGTGTAGGTACATCTTCATTTAGCCGGTTACGTTGGAGTTCGAAATAATCGCCGGATAGTCAGCTTATGGCTATAACCAGGTACAAATTCAGACAACGTGTTGTTATGGAAAAAGTCATAATGCAAAAACCCAATAACACTTTGCCGGACTAGGAAATTGAACCCAGGATCCACATTTAGCAAACACGCTTACAACTAAAATACCAATGAAGTATGGGTCGGTACTTTCGTAGTCGTTAGTATATATAGTTTCAACATGGTCCTCCAACTACCTAGAACTTGGAGGCCCATGTTCAAAATATTAACGACTCCAAGATAAGATAAGATAAGATAATTTATTTGTCCAAAACATAAGTATACACACATGGCATGCAAGATGTTAAAATAAAATTATAGCACAGTCATGTTTTGCCTTAACGGCGTACAAATATAAACAAGTGAACAAGTGAATGGTGAGTGCAGTATGGGGTTACAAGTAAACCGAAGAACGCTGCTCAGTTCATCATCTTGACATGGTCTAAGTACTTAAATCTAGGGATATCCATCTATGAGGCTTCCCTGTTTTTTTCTGGAAACCTGACACTGATGGTTATGGGGATCTAATACTGCTTTCTTCTTAGGTAAATCGTCCGAAATTAGTATCAAACAATCAAGTATTGTTCGAGAAAACATAAAAATGGAGAGAATGCTAATAAAATCGTAGATGTATTCTACATTTACCTACCTTCACCCTTTATATTCTAGAATACAGTCGTGTATGTCGTCTTTATATGTTAGAATAGAGTGATATATCCATCGCGGAAAGCAATAACTATAACCACCGTAAGGACTATTCTTGCTTGCAGTGCTCGGCCGCTATAGGACCGGGGAGGTAACAAATGTGGTCATCGTGTGCACGGATTTTATTTTCAAAGTGGTTAGTTATGGCTTCCACGGTGGTACAACAATAGAGTATTTAAGACATTGCTGATTGCAATAATAATTGTTGTTGGTCTTAGTCTCGATAAAAAAAAAACCACAAAAATATTTTTATAACTTACCACTTGTAAACAAGTGCCAAAAAAATTCATCTAAATAATAGATAAACTTTAAAGAAAATATGGACAAATTTTGTATGTGGTTTACTGAGTGAAAAACTAAATGTTACACCGATTTATGTATTATAAACGTTTTATGCGAAATTCTAAAATACCGCAAAAAAATATCTGCTCGGTTTCACTTTTGTTTTACAACTAGTGTCCAGTTGTTAACTTGTATAACGTTTACGTTATGTGAGAAGGCCGCCTAAAGCCAAAAGTCAACAAGATAAATGAACTATCTGAAAACATGTGGTTCCTATCGCATGTGATAAGTTTATTTGCTCTGGCAACAATAGAAAATGTAAGGACAACACCAACCAAGCACGAGTGACATCCCAGACTCAGATTTATATATATTTTTTTGAATTGCAATAAGCACTGAGTAATGAAAGAAAATTTTTAGTTTTCCCGTACATTTATTTGAAAATATTGATTCTAAATAAATTATACGGAAGCAGCTGCAAAAAAAAAATTGGTTAGATACTTATTACCTACGTCAATGAGGTAAAGTCATAAAGTCCACAGAGTACTTTTTAAAATAAAGTCCGTGAACTACTTTTGGGAAATCAATGACACTACTTGACTTTTGATGGACTTTTATTGGAGATATTATTACCCATTTTGCCACGAAACTTTATTGTATAACCCTAAAGCTAAGGTAAATTTTTTATTTTTAAGTAATTTTGAGCATTGCAAAAAAACAGCTGTGTTTTGACAGCTTTCTACTTTGTTATTTGTTTATTTTTGCGGAGGTGTTGTTAATCGTATTTCCTACAGTTTTATTTACAAGGAAACGTTCTAGCTTAATTCTAAAAGGTTTATTTTAATACCTACGGCCCTAAAACATTCATGTTTACGAAAATATTAAAGAATATAACCTCAAAGTGTGTTATTTTTATTTCTGCCTGATAAAATATAATTATGTAGGTACAAGTTAGTAGAAATGATATTTTGTTGGATGTAATGCAAGTAAATACTTACCAAATTAAGACCTGCGATGAGCAATTTATACTCAAGTTACTCCATTTATTTAGTTTTGTTTACCACAAGAAAATTGCGATAAGTAATACGCAAATAAACTACTTTTCCAACATTTTTTTTATACATAATGTGTCAAAATACCTACGATTTCAAGTGACTTGATAGCTTAAAAATAAAAGGCAATTATGTTTTAAATAATGGTTAAATTAGCATTATTTTATTCTTATTAGTATAATAAGAAATAAGACAGGCACATGAGCATGACAAAAGTGATCAATGGGCAAAGTCAGGCAAAGTCAAAGTCAATGACTAATAGTTTGACAAGATGTCGCTAGATGTCATTAACATAAATAATTAAAATCTTGGTTTTTGAAAAAGAGTTTTTTTGATCGAAGGAAAAGAGGTAAATAATAAATTCAATTTCCAATTAATATAGATTGAATATGTGTCTTATAGGACGTAGGACATAAAGAGTGGGACTATTAGGTAAATAATTGTTAATACACCACATTGTTTTAGTATTTACCATTTACCAATAAGCTTAGGTAGGTACCTATCTCTACATTGTTTACATTCCAGATTTTAATAGAGATTGTGATATTATTGTTAACTTTATCTCTATGTTTCAACAAGGATAAATCGAGTTTGTGAGATAAACTTGCAGAACCCCTTAAAAAATATGACTTGTAGAGAAAAAATAACCAATTTTTTTCAAAACAATTTTTTTCAATAGTTAGGTAACATTAAAAAAACCGCCATACTTTTTTGTGATCTGTACCTACTCAAACTCAGTTACAGGCACTTTTGAATTGTCAAGGAGTCTGTCAGTTAGTCAGAAAGTTGAAGCTAGTTGTCCATTCCCACACATTGTAGATCTCTATGGAGAAGGACTGGCGAGAAACTCCAAGGATACTCTTTCAAATCAAGATATTTCAAAATACTGGGTACTCACTGTACCATACCTGGGCAAAGGCCGTCCCCAAATTCTTCCAGCTAGTCTTATTCTGTGTCAAATTCAAATTAAAATTCAAATCTTTATTGCATATCACATGTGTTTACAAGGTCTTAATAATAATAATTAAGTTCACATGGACTGTCGGGCACAACAATGACATAAAATATGAGTAGTAGCATGATTTAAAATAAATGCTGTAAATAGAAATTAAAAATAATTATCATTAAAAAATCGAATAAAATTACATTATATAATATCACATTTAAATTTGTGATATACGTCTTTGCAAATTTTACCTCTAGAAATCATTAAATCAATCAATAAAGAATCAATATTCATTTCAAGTAGGTACCTAAATAAGATCACACACAAATTGAATGTAACAATCCTTAACACAAATTTAAATTATAAAATAAAATAAATGAATAATTAGGAATTATTCAGAGTTCAATTAATTTGAAATTAATAATGTCACAAATTAAATTAATATAAAAAGTAAAATATAACATAAAAAAATTCAATTCACATACAATAGATATATGTCACAGGTTAATGTCAAAAAGTCAAATCAATTTGTAATAAAATTCAATTAATTTAAAATAAATAGTGTCACAGATTAAAATAGTATCATAAATTCAAATAAAAGTCAAATAAAGTATAATAAAAATCAATGTCTACAACTGAGTAAATGGGGTAAGTCATCCCATTTTCATGTCTTCATTAAGAAATTCGTTTAGTGAATAGTAGCATTTATCCACCAGTAATTTTCTGAGCCGTTTAGTAAATATTTTTTCATTTTGTTCCATTTTTATGTCGTTTGGTATTTTATTATATATTTTAATTGATGTTAGGTACGTGAGGACTTGTGCTGTGTAATTTTAGCTTAGATTGTGGTATTACGAGCGTATTTTCAAACCGTGAACGTGGTGCATATCGGCGAGGTTGGTCTGTAACTTTAAGGTAGAAGTGTGGATATTGTCTAACGAATTTACAGATTTCTAGAATATAAATTGATGTCAAAGTTAGAATGTCTAGTTTCCTAAAATGCGGTCTACAACTTACGTCATTGTCAATATAAACCATTATTCTAATACATTTTTTCTGTAGGATAAACAAGTCGTTGCTATCTAGGTACACTATTTCCCCAAAAAATGATGCCATATTTAAGCCATGCGTATGCATAAGCATAGTAAGTGGAAAGGGCAGTTTTTAAATCTGTAGTTTTTTTGAGCTCACGTAATGCATATATAAAACTAGATAGTTTTGATTTAATTTTTTGTATGTGCGCTTTCCAGGTCATGTGGATATCTAAGTCTAGACCCAACAAAGTAAAAGTATTTACACATTCCACTTTGATACCGTCAAACGTGAATTAATAGACAATGGATTTTTTTGGTAAGGCCTGAATTGCATAATTTTTGTTTTCGAGAAGTTAATTTCTAAATTGTGGTCATTCATCCAATTTTGTATATTAAACATTATATTATTTCAATTCTCATTTAGATGTTGAGAATCATTACAAGAAGTTATTAAAGAAATGTCATCGGCAAACAGTACGCACGACTCTGTCATAATTTTAGGGAGGTCGTTGACATAAATTAAAAATAGCAAACACCCGACAACACTACCTTGCGGAATCGAATTCTTAATGCAAAGCCTATTCGATCGTATTAAGCTGAGTTCCCCAGTGTCACGATCCCAATGTTCAATTTCTACAAATTGTTCTCGGTTTTGTAGGTAGGATGCGAACCACTCGTAAGTTATTCCTCTAACGCCGATATCTTGTAATTTTTCTAATAATATTTTGTACAGCACCTTATCATAAGCCTTGGTCATGTCAAGTAAAATTCCGATTGCGTATTTTTTATTGTTCAAAAAAACTTGAACCAGTCCTCATTATGAGCGTCTAGGCCCAGTCCAGAGGCATCTTGCCACATGATCAGTGTCACCCCCGCCCCGGCGTCAATCTTCAGGCACCCCTTTTGACCCATTGCGTGAAGATAATTTTTGATTATTTATTTATTAAGCACATAAGTAAATGTACACAGGCGGACTTAATGCCATAGGCATTTTCTACCAGTCAACCTTTGGGTGACGCAGATGCAATTCCAGTGGTAGGTGCAATATCGAAAATTGTGTAGGTAATAAATATTTATTCAAATTTAGGGATATTTAAATACCTATTAAATACAATGTAGAATATTGAAAACCATGGATTTTTTCTGCAAAAAGGATTACAGGTTTAGTGGTATGAGGAACAGGGTGTAGGTAAAGTTCACTCATCCACCATAGTAAAGGGAGGATCCTCCGACCAGACGGTTGTTGTGTCTGGTGGGCAACTGCCAATCAGTTTGAAGTTGAAATCTTGTATGTACGAGTATGTCGATCGCTCGGTAAACTCTAACTGCGCGATGCAGGATTTGTGTGACGTCATGTTTATGATGCGTAGTTCGTATGTGGCGGTGTAACCGCTACATCACTCCCCTCCGGAGACCGGAGGTCGATAGTGGCTGAATTTTGCGATGCTTCACACAGTGCCAGGTGTGGTTCCAGTGAGTCGGAACCGGGTGCCACATAGTTCGCGGTGTTTGTCTGTGGTGATTCCCCAGTGAGTCGGGGTGATGAGGCTGATAGCGTTGATTCCCCAGTGAGTCGGGGTGATGAGGCTGAGGGTGATGACGAGGAATGCGCGTTCGCTGCATGCTGGTGGTCAAGATACCCGTTGAAGCCGTGGGTGCTGGCTGGCTGTGTGACTCGCCTCACGAAAGCTTGCGGTAGTGATGAAGATGATGACGTCACGCCGAAGTAATTGCACGAAGGCTGCGTTGACGTATCACGTCCGGGTCACCAATTTAGGTACTGGTATGAGGAACAGGGTGTAAAGTTCACTCATCCACCATAGAAAAGGGAGGATCCTCCGACCAGACGGGGGTTGTGTCTGGCGGGCAACTGCCCCATCAGTTTGAAGTTGAAATCTTGTATGTATGTCGATCGCTCGGTAAACTCTAACTGCGCGATGCAGGATTTGTGTGACGTCATGTCTATGATGCGTTGTTCGTATGTGGCGGTGTAACCGCTACACAGGAAAGAATAGAGTACGAACGAGAAAAATCTTATGTAGTGCGATAGTGTGCTGATCTGAAGGTGTAAAACACTTCATTATAACGAATTAACTTCTGCCCGTGACTATGTCCGTGTGAAATTTTGGCCCCCGAGCCCCCGACCCACCACATCACATCGCTCGCATAGTCGCACCCTATCGTCCAGGCGATAGGACGCGATTTTCGCCCGCCTGTGCTATGATTTCGTTTACGCTTAGAGTTCTTTTTGACTTTTAAGGGTTCCATAGTCAACAAGGAACCCTTATAGTTTCGCCATGTCCGTCTGCCTGTCTGTCTGTCAGCGGCTTAGGTCAGAGACTCTTAGTACTAGAATTTGGCATGGGTACACATTTTTTTAGGGTAGTCCCTCTACATGTAAAGTGGGGTGTTTTTTTTCTCGTTTATTCCATGGTGTGGGGTGTCGTTGGAAAGGTCGTTCAAAAATATAGTGAGTGTATCACTACCATTTTTGGATTAAGGGATCCGTTTACGAAATATTAAGTATTAAATACCAAATTTTTGTCAAGTGTCCCGCCCCATTAGTGAAAAATTCATGGCAGTTGTATTATAATATAGAGAAATTAAAAGGAAAACTACACAGCTAAGTAGGCTCTACAAGTTAACGAGTAATAATCGACCAACTTACATTTGCAGTTGTAAAAAGATGTTCTGCCTTACATTCCTTATGGGAGAACATCTTTTTCAACTACAATCTTAAGTTCTGTTCTTAGGATAAATTCATCCCAACTACGGAACCCTTCATTGTACGTTTTTTTCTTTTTGCTCGGCTCCTAAGGGTAGTAGTGTGATGTTAAATAGCCTATAACCTTCCTCAAGAATTGGACTATCAAACGCAAAAACAATTTTTCAAATCCGCCGGGTTCTAGAGATTACCCCCTTCATATAAACTTACATACAAACAAACAATACCTCTTTATATTAATAGTATAGATAAGCTAGACATAGAATTTCAGATTTGTTTCTTTCATCTCCGGAAATTATATCAATAATAAATGATTTGGTCATACCCATCAATTTACATCAATGGTCATACTATTACCTTCTAACAATATTTTCATGGCGCCATTTGTTAAGAAAGAGATTGAAGAAAGAAAGGATAGAAGAAGCAATGAACGCAAGTCAATTGTGTTGGTCGGCTACTGTATAGAGGCAGGGTCAACAGCAGTTTGCACTGTGAATCGCGATCAAGAGGGGCATTTTACTTTTCTCTGCGTGTTGATTTCGCGTCGTTTGCCGCTACACCGCTGCACTGACCGCGCGCATTTTGCGTTCTATTTATAAATACTTAACTTTTTTAAACTTCTTTTTTTTAAAGAGGATTCCTCAATGAGGTGATAACAGTTTTTTTTTCAAAAAAATTGTGTTCTGTGCCTGTGATAATGTGTGTAATGAAGTGCGGGATATTATTGTCTTTAGTAATTGTGTCCACGGAATTAGGCAAGTATTAATTAAAACCTACACCTATTAGGTGTCCTTTCACCATGTGCCTGATGAATAAAATCTTAACTTTTTATAAAGGTTTGATACGATCTATGTTTTGTACGTACCCAACACACAGTTAGGTTAGATATGTTAGGGTAGTTATGTATCGGTGACCGACTCTACAATCCAAAAGTGACTTCGCAATAGTGTTGCCAACTTTTTATATCAAATATAGTATTATCGAAGCCATTGCCTGAAAAATAAAGTAGATGTCGAAAAAAATTTAAAAATATAGGTAGCAGTAGGTATTTAATTCAAAAACATTTTTATTCTTTAATTGCATATTTATTGCTATTATGATACCTTTATTAACAGGTTTTTTTTTAATGTCTCATATCTGTTTTTACTCTGAATTAAAAGGTTACAAAATACCATAAACATACTGGCCCTATTGCGATCATTTCGCCATTTTGTATTGAAATAAAAATATAAGTAGGTTTTCGCTTACTATAATTTTTTCTTTAGAAATACTTCGCAAATATAATAACACCAGCCGCTTCCAATGAAATTCATTTTCCCATGTCTATAGAGTAGGTATCTGCAATTCTGTACCGGTCTCCAGATCTCCACCGGTATTTGCAGGAACCGACATCAATCGATTATTACCCTATAAGGGTTTTGCATAAACTTCTGAGACTCAATCAATTAGCCAACATCAGAACAAAGTACCTGGGCGACCGAGCTCTGCTCTGGTGAAAATAGAGAATGCTCATTTAATAGAGGATAGTTCATGCTAATCCCATAAAGTACCTACTATACTGGCAGCATGGAATTAGTATGTACATACTAATTCCATGCTGCCAGTATAGTAGGTACTTTACTAATTCCATGCTGCCATGTCATTATTCTCGTGTCATTATTTATTATCTTGTTCTAAACTTTGGGCGACCGAGCCCTGCTCGGCTGAAATTACGGAAAAAACTAATTTTCCCAGATATGAAACCTAGCTAGATCGATTTTTCGCCCCCGTAAACCCCTTTATTGCAACTTTTATCGAAATCGTTAGAGCCGTTTTCGAGAACGTGATTACATAATATTATATATCTACTTATACAAATAGGTATTGCTCGTTTAATAAGATTAACAAGCGCAGGTTTAATGGTTTAGCCACTATTACCTACCACAGCCACGTCCATCACTAATAATACGGTTTCTGCTTAATAATACTTACATGAAATCAAGACTGATTTTTCCACCTCTAATGATGTTCGCTGACAATCCGAAGAGAAAATATGTCTCAGTTAATTGGTTTACAAACACATTGTAATGTCCTCTTCATCTTAATTACTTGGCCATCGAGGCGGATCGAACTGGTGGCCATATTTACATAAAGATGGAAATAAATACAACTTACATCCAAGAATAAAACCTAGGTAAGTATTTTAATTTATAGAGTGGGTGTACTTAGGGTCAATTTAAGGGGACGATAACTGACTTTTAATGATTTTATACTGAAGATGACGTCTAAACGAGTAGTGTTAGTGATTTGAAAAATATATATGTTAAATTAGAGCATTTTCTTAATATTTTAATATAGGCATATATTTGATTATATTTATATTACATAGTGAAATAAATTTGTAAAGTTATGTCTAACGCGGATAAAAAACTGAGAATGACGCAAAATCTATCAAGCGTATTTTTCTGAAAACTTCACCATTTTAAAGATAATTAAATTATCAATCTTCATTTTACGTGTAATAAATTAATAATGCGTCTAATTCGGGACAACGCTCCTTGATGGGCGAGTCCTATTATTGGCTGGACGTACGACGCGTTGCGTGAGCTCAGTACAGAACACGCAAGCTAACCATTCAAGGTCACTGTCATATATCTGCGTCTTAAATAGCGAAAACAACTTCACGTGACGTCTGTATCCCGAAGTAAGTGTTATTCACAGCCCCATTTAGCCAGGTACACACGGTTACACATCAAGCTATACATTTCCAGTTGCTGATCTCGCATTGTATAGGATTTCCGTACAATGCTAGGTCAGCTTATACTGGAAATGTAGGTATAGCTTGATGTGTAGCCGAGTGTACAGACGCCAGCACTTCAAGCTACTACAATCTGTCAAATTTATTTAATAGATTTTCAACTTTAACGCTGAAGCTTAAGGTTCAAAGTTGATTGGGAAAATTTGACAGTTTCGGGTAGCTTGATGAGTATATTTTAGTCCCATAATAGGTAAGTACATATTATAGGGTGCAAGTCAATTTCCATTAACCGGGAACTAATTCGGACTCTGGCCTCTTGAACCTAGAGTCTCAAAGTGTTATTGGGTTTTACCATCAACAGTTTCTCAGCAGCAGCCCGGGGTCTGGGTTTGTGCCCGGTTGTTGGCTTTAGGCTCACCCTTCTTTATATGGGATTAAAACACCGCGTATCTGCAAGCGTAGCGTGGGACGTCCCCGTAACTTTCTTAAAAGGTCGTCGGTCAATCTAGCTGAGATTGACCGACGACTTTTTAAGAAAGTTGCCGGGACAGACTGGATGCGGAAGGCGGAGGAAAGGGTATTGTGGCGCAGCCTGGGAGTGGCCTATGTCCAGCAGTGTACGACTATAGGTTGAGTTGAAAACATAACAGGCGAGTGGTTGTTACTTATAGGTAGGTACAATTCTGCCTAATCCTTCGGGGACTACAGGCGTTATGTTATGTCATTCTGACTCCTGGCTGCAACGGAAAAGTTCCAAATGGAAAATTCGATAATAATTAGGTATTTGTGTGACATAGAGATCGAATTTAAGACCCTACAAAAGGGTATCAGGTATACAATTGATCACTGTATTGATGTGGTTGAACAGACACAATAAGGTACTGATTTGCTAGATCTATGCCCGTTTTCCCGACAACTAAGCGACACCTAAATAAAAGTGCACTGTTGGGGATTTTCAACGCTAGGTTTAGCGCCGAGAGTTGGAAATCCAACAGTGCAATTTTTAAAGCTCAAGCGTGACTCAGTCCTACAGATAAGTACCGTTAACAGGTAATTATAAAGTCAGTAAGAAAACAAAATATTCTGCATCTCATTACAAGTCGTTACATAAACCGTTTGACCGGTATAACTAACAGAACAGGCTATTTGCACTACATAACAGTGAAAATACTAAGAATTTTTATAGGCCGCTATGTACACACACAGCACAAGGCAGTTTGTCTGTTTGTATTCATAGAGATTATTATTTCAATGTATGAAATCCATTGTTAAAAAAAAATACAAAAATAAAACAACTTAGTTACAAAAAAAAAAACAACTAAGTACCTAGTTACAAAAGAAACACTACGAAGTGAAAAATAACTTTAATTTCGGAAGTTGGTGTCATTGAATTAGAATTTTAATTTTTTGCCACCGTGATACCGTCTTCCAAAATTTAAATTATTTTTCACTTCGAAGTGTTTCTTTTGTAACTAGGTTGTTTTTTTTTTGTATTTTTTTTTAACAATGGATTTCAGTCAATGTAATAATAATCTCTATGAATACAAACAGACAAACTGCCTTGTGCTGTGTGTTTAAATTAATTAAAATTATTTTTCACTTTGTAGTGTTTTTCAAGTTAGTAAAATTTATATGGGACCACTGCGCATGCTTCCTCTACCAAATGACAAAAGAATATCAAAATCGGTCTGCAAATGACGAAAATATCGATGGACAATTATTTAAAAAAATATACAGACGAACATATCCTCCCTCCTTTTTAGAAGTCTGTTAAAAATGGGTTTCATACTTGACCGATAAAGAAAGGTGACAAAGCTGCCCTATTGATGAATGCATTGTAACATTTGTAACTACTGATGGAATGATGCTGGACTAGCTGTACCTATCTTCGTAATAGCATCATCGTGACATAGTGACATAATGGAAGGAAGAAGCCCCCTGCTATTCTTAAAATAGAACACTCTGAATTACAGATATATAAATGTAGAGATTATACATAGGATGACACAATGGGCGACCTTAGGTACTACGCATTGCATTCTAATTGCGTAACACACGATCAATCACAATCAATCTGTTTCATTTTGACAGTTCAACAATATTGCGATAGTTACGTTGTTGAGCAGACTTTTTCAAACATATGAAGCAATGGATTGGCCTTATCCTTCAAAATGATTGATTTTTTTTCACTCCTTTCAATAAGGAATGGAAAAAAATAGTATCACACGAGTGTGATACTTACTATTAAAAATATGAGTGAAATAAAAGATCAAAGTTGAAGATCAAAAATAAAAAATATCCCACGAAATTCAGTACAATAAACCGTATGAATGGCGCCAAAACCCAGCACATCACTGCGCATGCGCTAAAGCGGGCGCTGCTGTATTACAAAAAAATAATGGAAACTCCTTGGTGATATTAACTTCTTGGATTTGCCCTGTATCGTAATTGTAAAAAAAATGTTTTATAGCATTATTTTGTCATGCTGCGGCCGCATCTGCGTATATCGTGACGAAGCAATGCGTGCCGAAGCTTCGTATGTTCTGCTCGCTAAAAATCGCGCTAATGCGGTGGCCACAACATTAGTGCGCTAAATCCCTTATAATGTACCCGGGTGATAAGTGCTACGCAGCCCGAACTATCGCGACGATAGCCGATAATAGTTGGTCACATCTGCATGTATCGTATCATTGTGCGAAGATTCGTCACGATAGACGCAGATGCGGCCCAGCATTAGAGAAAAAGTGTTATAATAAGATTATATTTTTAAATTTCGGTATTGTGTGTATAAAGTATGTCAAAATAGTCAGTCAGTCCATCTAGTTATACAATATAACAGAATCGACAAAAAATGTTCTATTTGTTATACTGCTCAATATAACTTATTGGATTCGAAAATAGAGGTTTGTCTATGTAGTTATATCTACATACAAACAGCTATAGTTTCGAAGTTTTTAATTTTAATTTTACAGTAAGAGAGTAGACAAAGTTTATTACGGTTTGTGAAAGTCTAAAACCTACATAATGATTCTAGTCTACCGCAATATGCAGTTGTCGTTTTACGCTTATAACCTCTTAAACATATCATCGTCTACTTTCACTTGATCTGCTCTGCTATCAATGCGAACTGCGAATCATCAATGCGAATTCAATCAATGTTATAGATTATTTATTACTAGTTTTTGCCTGTGGCTTTGCTCGCGTTGATGTCGGGAATTATCCCACGGGAACGTACTACTTACACGGATAAAAACTATCCTATTTCCTAACCCAGGTCATGGTCTACCCCATGTGACAAATTTCATCCAAAGCGTAACAAAAGTTTTTTACGTCAACGTCGTCGTCGCCGTCTTTTGGATTTACTAAATATAGGTAGGTAATATATATCTGTGGTGTCTGGGAGAAACCTGTTAAGTCCAAATAAGTTTGATAATATCATGACTAGTTTAGTTATCGAATTTGTAACAAACCATTAATAAAAAATCATGAATAGTCACGTTTTTACCGCTACGATTCTCCCACTCCTATGATAGTTACACTTATCAGCAATAGGCCAAAATAAAATGATTTTTTTAATAACAATATAGTACCAAACTAAAAAATGACGAAAATGGAGTTATCAGGTTTCTCCCAGACACCACAGATATACACTTCTCATCAGAAAAATCGAAACACCTTGCAAGATTATGTTTAGTAATTATCACAAAAATGTGTAGGTATATTTAGGAATAATATGAGGTTTTCAAATCCTAATGTTAATGTTCTAAATTAAATTAAATTTTAATAGGTTTCGTATTTTGTTAAACAAGTCATTTTTACCCTGTATGGAGTATGAAGGAAATTGATAAAACAACACACGTAAATGAAAAAAAAAGCTAAGAAACGTTTATTGTATTCAAAGTCAAAGTCAAATAATTTATTTCAATTAGGCCCAAAAAGGCACTTCTGAACGTCAAAAACAAAAAATACTTAGAATTGATTCTAGTCGCCCCTTCCAAAGGGTAGTTTTCGTATGGAGAAGAATGGGCAAGAAACTCCACCGTTACTCTTTTAAAATGTTTTACAATATTTTGTATACATTAATTATATAATTATATGTGAAAACGATGCACCTGGAATAAGATTACTATACCACAATAGGTAAAAATAAAAATGAAGTAATGATAGAAAAAAAAATTATGTAGTGGATACATGGTGTTCACATATTTACAAGCATTGTAAAAGTAGGTACCTATACGATATTCCTAAAAAAATTACAAGTGATACTAATTCGTCAGTGTGTGAGTTCAAGTAATCACAGAATGTAAAAAAAAATGTTGTAATATTCCCTCCCCGAGCTCTTATTACTGCTTCCATACGGTTCTTCATCGATCGGATGAGAGTCACGATCAAATGTTGTGGCATTTCATTCCATTCCTCTTGGATTGCATTTTGCAGCTGGCTAAGTGTTTCTGGGACAGGATCTCTTGCACGAATTCGTCTCTTTAATTCATCCCATAGATGTTCAATTGGATTCATGTCCGGGCTTCTTGCTGGCCATTCCATAATGGAGATACCGACTTCAGTAACGTAATCTCGTACGACGCTCGCGGTGTGTGCCCTAGCATTGTCGTGCATGAATATGAAACCGTTGCCAATAAAATATGCATAAGGCATCACGTGAGGCTCAAGAGACTGTTCGATGTACCGATGACTGTTTAGTGCAGGCAGACGTGGTTCAGACACAAAGACAAGCTCTGTCTTACCGTCGGCGCTGATTCCTTCCCAAACCGTCCACGAACCTCCACCATAGCTGACCTTTTCTACAATGCAGAATTGTGCAAAGCGTTCTCCATCTGTTCTGTAGACCTTGTTCCTTCCGTCGTTACCATACAGCATAATTTTACACTCATCAGAAAAGAGGATTTTGTTCCACTGGAGGTATGACCAATTTAAGTGCTCACGTGCAAAGTTAAGGCGCGCTCTTCGATGGTCTGCAGTTAATTTCGGCCCATTTTCTGGCTTGTGCGGTACCAGTCCACGTTCCTTCAACCTTCTTCTAGTTGTAGAGTCACTTGCAGCCACCCTACGTACAACATGAAGCTGCTGCTGCAGTTGAAAAGCATTAAGGCGTCGATTTTTTTAAGAAGTTGTCACAAGAAATCGATCATCTCGCTCAGAAGTGACCTGATTTCTGCCAGATCCTGAACGGCGCGTGAACAAACCAGTCACCCGATAGCGTTTGTAGACTCTATGAACAGACGACAGGCTTAGATGCAATCTATCTAAGCCTGTCGTCTGTTCATAGAGTCTGAACTGAGATGCAATCTTTTAGCCACAACACGCTGACTAAGTCCAGAATCCAGCAATGCCACCACATGGGCGGCTTTTGCGGGCGAAGTATCCATATGTTTTAGAAAAAAAACTTTTTCAGACGTCCCAAAGTCACAGTACACACACAATATACAGAACACATAACAAAAAGTTTTAAGATAAGCGCTAATTTTTAGTTTTCAAATGTGAAATGTACTCCAACTCTAAACACACATTTGTCTAAAAACAGTGAATCATTTCATTTATAGGATAAACAAATGAACTAATTTTGAATTTAGAATTTTCGCTTATCACTGTAATGGCCAAGTTGCCAGCTATACAATCATGTGATTTTTTTCATGGAATAAAAACTCTTTCGTGTTAAATTAAGACAGAAACCATAAAAACGGAAGTGTTTCGATTTTTCTGATGAGAAGTGTATATAGGGTCAAAACCGTAGAAATATATATTACCTATATTTGGTAAATTAAAAAGTGCACGCCTCATATCGCTCATTCAAAAACAGAAAAATATTTGAACGGCTTTTTATGAAGTATGTTTTGACTCACAGATGTAGAATCTGTGGTTTTGACTGCTTTTTTACCATAGACATATCAAGTAATTTTACCCATCAAGGGTAAAATTTCTCACCTCGCAATCTTTACGTACTGCCAAAGACTATTTAGGTTTGCTTTGTTGGTTGCTAGGCAACGGAAGAGGGTCGAAGTTGGAAATGTATAGTTATTTAGATATTATTTTAGTTAGTTTTTTATTAATTATAATTAAATTACTTTAATAAAAGAGCCATTTTCAATAAGATTCCTCCTATGGCTGAAATGAATCTAAAAACATAAATTGACTCAATAAATTGATTTTCTCGCAAGCTACGTTTTCAGGTTTCATACATTGATTGACGGGAATTTTTTTTAAACTTTTTCATTGTTTTTTTCGTTTCTGCTGCATTAAATCAACTTTTGAAACAAAACAGTATTAATTTCCATTAAATTATCTATACAATGGTATATAAATTAAGTAAGTTCTGTGTACGAGCAGGAGTGTAACAATAAAAACAGTTGCAGAAAGGAGGCAAAACAAATTTTTCGATCGCAGAGCACTCTCTAATGCTTCGCATTATGAGTCGTGTAATATTCATAGTTAATTAAATAACTTTAAGTTAATCGTAGTCTGTCTGTTTGACACTGAATTTAATAACTGGACAAACACTTAGCAGCATACTATAGATATAGTCCCCAGCGAAAATGGAAAATTAGCCCCGCTGCCAACCTGCTGACTGGTCACAATACCAGTTGACCACGGTATGACGTAGGTAATAGACGATATTCTCGTAGGTACCTGTTTATAGCTGCTAGTGCCAGAGATTAGTACAATATTTAAGTAAGTACAGTACAAACAGTACAGTACCTCGGCAAGCCACGTGTTTCGTCAGTCGTCGGATTTCTATTAGTTGCTCTTGCACTTGGTGCAGACCGGACGCTCTCAATCGACTTGGAAGTACCTATATAGAGTTTTTAATACTCTTTTAACTTAATGTAATTTATTTATTAAAAAAATGGAAGGAAAGTCGCAGGCACGACAGATAGGAAAATAGTTTTACAGCTCTATATAGTTCAAACGGAAATCAAAACAAAACAACAATAAAGTACCTACTTAGTTCTGAATTCAAATTATTATACACGTGAAATCTAATAATTGATGGATATGGAAATTAGATTTTGTTTGTATTCGGAAATCCGATGATACCCGAGGGTCATTAAGAAAATAGAAGTAAGTACTATAGGTAAGTATATAATTATATTCACTCAATCGAACCGTTACAACGTTTAAAAACGAAATTTTAATGAATTCACTATCATTTTCTTTTAACAGACTCTTATGTCTCGACGTTAACACGCGAGGCGTAACGAAGCCGAAAGATTAATTTATTATGTACCTAACTAAAGCACTATATAATAAAATTGTTTTATTACAACACCTAGGTACAGCCGACCGCACATAGGTGGTTACACTTTGACCTAGAGTTGACCTAGCGTAGGTATAACTCGATTTTGAGTTGTCAAAGTCGTAGGCCTGTTAGGCCTGAATTCCTGTTACGCTGATGTCGGTCACGTCCGCAATGTACGTACGTACGTGCCGCTCACGTCAGCGTCACAGTATGGTGCTATATAGAACACAATGTATGTACGCACGCGCGACCGACGTACGCGAATGACGTACGCGACCGACGTACGCGACCTACATACGCGACCGACGTACGCGACGAACGTACGCGGCCGACGTACGCGACCGACGTACGCGACCGACATCAGTGTAAGAGGAATTCATGCCATAATAATTCAATAGAATTCACCCGCCCGGTTACCCCCGCAGTGCTCAGTGTCATCTCCACAGTTCTGTTATTATTCGTTAAGAAGTTATTATTTAAACCTACATACACAGTAACATTTGGAAGTTGACCGGCGCACAGTTAGAAAAATCGGGTTATAGTACGGAATTTCAATCCGAATTCAATCTGAATTGGGAATGTTCTAAATTCGGACGGAGTAAGATCGGATCTAGTGCACATAAAAATAGTACTGTGGCTATTTCGAACCGACATTTCTCAGTTTCGGATCGGATTCGGATGGGACGTAATGCGAAACCGCTCTAAGAGACCAGTTTTTATAACACTGACGTGCGGCCTAATGTACGGTGGGCTGCATCAATTGTTTACCCCACACAGTGGAACGAATGTATGGGAGCGGTTGGACGTAGACATTTCCGAAAAAAAAGAGTAAAATTATGCCAAACTAATGATGCCATCTTATTCGATTACTTAATGCCTTCATAACTTGTGGTGATGAATTTCTTCATAACTCCCATATTTCGGGAGTAATTTGAGAAAATGTGAAATTTTACTATGAAAATGAGTGTATCGAGCTCTCTCCCTCCTGATTCCGGGCTTGTTTCAAGTAGCGGTCTCTAATATCATAATGCTAATACTAAGAGCTATATTTAATACTAAGACACATAGTGCGCCAAATGTGCACTTTCTGGGATAAAGAGTGATGTTTATTTTATAACACAATTTTTTTATTTTTTGTTTATTTTGTTGATTAAAACCGTTTTTCTAAAGGTTTACCTTATTACAATAACATTTCTGAGCAGCCAATTAGAGAAGATATAAGCTAATTAGGATATATAATTAGGGACTTAAGGTTTACATATAAAACTGATGCACTAATGATTACTGATAAGAACATTGCTATTATTTAATTACTAAATGGCTCTTAATACACTAATTTAGCATGCATCATTTACTAATTATCACAATAACTAATTACCTTGCAATATTTAACAAAGGATACCTGGGATACCTGGATTTTATATAAATAGGTCACTATTAGTAACTTTAAAATCAGTGTTGATTTACACCTCGTTGTATCCAAGCTAATCTCGCAATGTATTTTCCAAATTTTAATACAAATCTTGATATTCACGTTGCTTTATGCGCACGCGCACATAAAGATTTACGCGACTTTAACTATTTGTTCAGTGTTTTAAAAGATAACAGTTGTGTTCAGTTATGTGAAAGTGCTGAAACAAGTTTAAAAGACTGGTGTCGTCGATTTTGCTACCGCATTTATGCAAAATGGACACAGTCTGGAAGAAGCACAGATAAGTTTCGGAAGAAACATGAGATTTGGCTACAGGCTGCAATTCAATGGCCGGAATTACAGAATGAAAATATGGAACCTTCTACAGAAAATATAAGTGACGTCATCGAGCCCATAATTTCTCCTGCTAAATCTGATGCTTCAACTTGTACACATCCTAGTCCTCGTAAATCTTTTGAGGACCTTAGTAACCGGCAAAAAAGAAGACGCACTGAAGATAGTCTTTCATGCAGCAGTAGCAGCGCTGAAATTATGTTTTCGGCCGAAAGGGCGCTTCAAAAGGCAGGACAAAGCGATACAGCTTATGTTATGAAATACTTGACGGAGAATCCAGAAGAGGCCTCAAAAATCAAAGCCTTCATTGAAGGTAAATCAATTCAGGTACGGGAAATATCCCCTTTGAAGGCATTGGCTCTTTATGTATCGATGAACTTATCGAAATGGCGCTATAACACTCTTCGGGATTTCAACACTCAAGAAGGAGCTCTTCAATACCCGAGTTACTACATGTTGGTTAAAGAAAAAATTAAGTGCTATCCGGCCAAAGAAGATCTCACAGTTACAGAGAGCTCTGCAAAAATCAAATTACAAGCCTTGATGGATTTAACCTCAAGAAGACTTATTAGGTCGTTAGAAACCCCTGTTGATCCCAATCAACAGCTCGTATTGACCAGCAAATGGGGTTTTGACGGATCATCTAGCCAAAGCATTTATCATCAAAGGACGAGTGAAGATGAGCAAATCGATCTTGCTAGTAATTTTGTGATTAGTCTTGTACCACTGCGGCTCGTCTCAAAAGGTGTAACAATTTGGGAAAACGAGCGACCATCTTCCACTTCATTTTGCCGGCCAATATTGTTTAAGTTTATAAAGGAAACCAAAGAAAATGTGCAGAGAGAGATGGCTGAAATCGAAGCAGAGATTGAAGCCTTAACTCCATCCACCATCACTGATGGAATTAGTGTCAAACACCAACTGCTGTTGACAATGATTGATGGTAAAATTCATTCCATTATATCCAATACAGCAGCTTCAGTGTGTGACATATGCAAGGCTTGTCCTAAAGAAATGAATAATTTAGAGTTAATCAAAGATAAACACGCAAACGAGGACATGTATAAATATAGCTTAAGCACCCTTCACGCTTGGATTCGCTCAATGGAATGCTTATTACACATTTCCTACAAATTAGACATAAAATCATGGCAAGTAAGGGGTGATATAGCAAAAAGGCAAGTTGATGACAGGAAGAAAAGAGTTCAAGAGGCTGTAAGAAGAGAAACGGGCTTACTTCTCGATGTTGTGAAACAAGGCAGTGGATCCACCAACAATGGCAACTCGGCAAGGAGATTTTTTGAAAACTACACTAAATCTGCTGAACTGACCGGAATAGATGCTATGCTTTTAAGAAAAATCTGTGTGATCTTGCAGTGTATTTCATCAGGAGAGAAGATCAACGTAACTAAATTCCGAGAGTTCTGCTTTGATACTGCTAAGCTTTACGTGGAGTTATACCCATGGTATTATATGCCTTCTTCACTTCATAAAATTTTAATGCATGGGCCAGACATAGTTCAGAACATGTCAATTGTGCCCATTGGTTTTCTATCCGAAGAGGCATCTGAGGCTAGAAATAAAGATTTTAGAAAATATAGAGAGGGGCATTCTCGAAAGCATAGCAGTATCTCATGCAATGAAGATATTATGCACAATCTTTTACTGTCTTCTGATCCACTTGTTACAAGTATCCGTCCAAAAGGAAATAAGTTTGTAAAAAAATCTTCTTTTAAGGAATTTTATGAGCTTACGGATTCTGAGAAAAGTGATATCGAATTTGTTAACATAAATGATTTAGCGGACATCGATTCTGAATTTGAATTAATTGATGATGATGATGATGACGAAGATAATTAAATGATGTTATTGTTTTAAAATGTGTAACTTAGTAAATTAGAGCTTACATCTTAATTATTTATTGTACTTTTAATGAAACTAGGTAATTTATTATCAACTTACTTAAAAGTCATACTCTCATCAGTTCTTGTGAATATTTTTGTTAATATATATTTCTGTATATATATAATATATTTATAGACCTCTTAATAAGTCTGTCTGCGGTTTAAAGTAAATACAAATGGGGAAAAAACGTTTTTTTTTTTAAATTTTCATTTCCTTTTATCCCAGAAAGTGCACATTTGGCGCACTATGTGTCTTAGTATTAAATATAGCTCTTAGTATTAGCATTATGATATTAGAGACCGCTACTTGAAACAAGCCCGGAATCAGGAGGGAGAGAGCTCGATACACTCATTTTCATAGTAAAATTTCACATTTTCTCAAATTACTCCCGAAATATGGGAGTTATGAAGAAATTCATCACCACAAGTTATGAAGGCATTAAGTAATCGAATAAGATGGCATCATTAGTTTGGCATAATTTTACTCTTTTTTTTCGGAAATGTCTACGTCCAACCGCTCCCATACATTCGTTCCACTGTGCCCCAGTTGTATTAAAATTTTAACACAACTGGGTTACCCAATTGATGCAGCCCACCGTACAGTACCGACCAAAAGTCCATAAGCAATCTCACAAAGCAATAGACTGACGCTTCGGTTTGACTTACGACCTTCTTCTATAAGTTGTTACAATACTGTAGACACGCACATTACACACACACACTCACTTTGTCTGCAACCAATGACTAGTTCGATAATCATCATTCGTTTTTAGTTTCATTCGTCTTGTTCACATAAATATTAAAGTTTAGCAGGTAGACCACAAAAAACTAAGTAAATTATTTCGATTTCTGTGGGGTAGATGCAGTTTGTTACAAGTATTCAATTAATAGAACTTTGTTGGTTCGTGCCGTGATAATATTGGTGACGAGCATTTAGCGCAGTGTTGTGGTTATTATTATCAAAAAGCAGGCATAAAATATATTGAAGAGATCAGATCAGATCAGAGAATATTATTGCGCTGCGTAAAAGTGAAGTGAATATCTAATAAAACCGGACTAAGTGTGAGTGTTATCATTTATATATTTCATATTTTACTAAACATAAATCTTAATCAAGGGTATTGTTGATAGAACAGAGGTATTGTTGAGACAGAAGATGCCTTTAAAGTTTTAAATTCATTGTGAGGTTTAATTCGATTAGTGAATAATAAATAATTAGGTATTATGTGTAATAAAAACAATGTTTTTCTTTGTTCTAGAGAAATACTGTGACGGTTAAGAGATATGAGGAAGGGGCTTATTATCGAGTAGCAGCGACGTCAAATGGTGAATGAAACAAATGGTTTCATACCAACGAGATATTTTGCTGAATTATTAAAAACACGTCATTATGAACCGTTCGCCGTGCACTCTGAAGGCTTGCATCACTGAAGACCAGCTAGAAAACCGTTTTTGACCTTAAAATATTGACCGTACCAACTTAATACATTTTTATATAATCTATATTCGTTATTGCATGAATTTATGGTAACGAATTTTTTAAGCACGTTTCAATAGGGTGTTTGTCGTATTTCTTGCAGATATACCGAAATTGTTTAATATTATTTTAGTAATAGTATTATTTTAGGATTAAAATTTGAGGTTTAGTTTCAATCTTCTTTTCGTAAAGAAAATGAATACTTAAGCTATAACCTCAATACCAACCAATATTTACTAAAGCCAAATAAAGTTTAAAATAATTAATATGAACAACTGCCTTTAACCTTAAAATCAACAATTTTGTCAGTAGATTTTTTTACATTTTAAGTAGTCTAATATTCTTATTTATTGCTTAATTACTTAGACCATGATCAAAGCTTTATATTTATGGTGCAAAAAAATCCATTTAAAATTTAAAACATTTCAAAATTTAAATATGTCAAAATAATACAAATTGCTTCTAAGTTTCTAGACATCTATTTCACATATTATTCAGGTGAAGTAATGATAAATAATTGTAGCAGTTTGATAACTAAACTTAAGTAAAATAAACATAACGAATAAATATTATTTATTTTTTATTATAACATATCACGCATTTTTTATTCTAAACCCTTTATTGCAATAACAACATTAATAAATAGGCAGGATATTTAAAAATATTATTATTGCAAACAAAAATAATAATATTTGCAAAAACAGCGCTGTGATTTACGAGATTAGAACCTTAGCCATCTTGAATCTAAGACCAACGCTTAACGCCTTCTGCTATCTGCACATATAATTTGCTTTCGAATTTTAGCAATGCGATACACTGGCCAAGGTCACGCGTACGAGTATGATGCGTGCTAACAAAAGTTATGGAAATATAAGTGCGGCGCCCGCGAACCGTGACGATACGATAGTGTGTAGTTCAAAACTGCGTTCTCTGTGGTGTGTGTACGGCACTCACACCACAGACGTCTGACTGTTTACACATACAAATGTACGAAGTATACCGCGTGTTCACAGCAATACGACTCTTAGCGTGCTCATGCACTTTTGAGCGCTTACTGTACATGTGGAAACGCTACAAGAAGCAAAGATACTAAATATCAATGGCATAATAAAATACGATCGCATTGTTCTGCAAACAATAACTAGGTAGATAGGTGCTGTAAGTAAACATCGCCTTGAGAAAGTAAAAGTGATTTTTATCATACAATAAGATTACTAAGTCTATTATTCCAGAGCAATAACCCTTATATCTTTTCAATTATCTTCATTATGATGAATTGTTGGTTGCAGTATTAACAGAATACACATACACGTAACATCACGCTTTATTTCCCCGAAGGGTTGGGCAGAGGTGTACCCATAGCAGGTACACCCACATTTCGCCAGTTATGTTTAAGTCTCATGTAATAGGGGGCGAGCCTATTGCCACCAATCGGGCACAAATTCACCCTCTTTATTTTGGTTTCCAGTGGACTGAGCGGCTTGTGACTAAATGATAACAGCCGCTTGCCGCAGTCGGTTCGTGGATGGGTGGGATCCATTACATATCGAGACCACTCCGTGTAGATCTTTGCCAGTCATTACGGGTAGTCAGACGCCCAAAAGTCTGACAACCGGTCTTACCAAGGGATATTGTGTTACCCAGTAACTGGGCTGTGGAGGTCCGAAAGGCAGTCGCTCCATGTAAAATACTGGTATTCAGCTGCATCCGGTTAGACTGCAAGCCGACCCCAACATAGTTGGGAAAAGGCTAGGCAGATTGATTATTATTGGTTACAAGTGGACTACCAGATTAGGTAATAGGTAGGTACTATATTACTTGTAACTTCCTACCAACAGACTCATTAAAAATCTTTGAGCATTCGCTAGATGAAAGGGATAGTGGACCCACCACCGTGAAGTTTTTCGCATTCAGCTGTTGTTTTGACAGTTACATTTAAAAAAATGACCAACAAAAACCTGATGTGATGATGCATAAAAAGTGGGTCAACTTTCAAAGAAATCAAAATAAATTGTCACTACGCTGGTAGTGTACGGAATTTAACAAGAACGAAAGTACTTGCGCAATGCGTTTGCGCATTGACCGCGGAAAGTTTTGTTGTCGTAGGTCGGAACGGTGTATGGATATCAGAGGATGAGAGTGATTTAGGATTTGAAGCGTGCAATTAAAGAGGCTTGTGGCGGCATCTACATCGCCACATGCGAACTACGCATCAAAGACCTGACGTCACACAAAAACCTGACGTCACACAAATCCTGCATCGCGCAATTAGAGTTTACTGCGCGATCGACATATATATACAAGATCCCGAGTTCAACCGTTCGGCAGTTGCCCGCCAGACACGATACCCGTCTAGTCGGAGGATCCTCCCTTTTCTATGGTGGATGAGTGAACTTTACGTCATGTTCCTCATACCCCTAAAGGCTCATGCCCAGCAGTACAGGTGTGGTATAAGTCTGATGAGGTTGGATCTGATGTAGTGAGTCTATGTCGTTCTGACTTTTGGATTTTTTCGCGCAATACCTGTTGGTAAGTTAGATGCTCCATGTAAAGTACTGGAATTCAGCTGCATCTAATTAGATTAGAAGCCGACCCCAGTAAAGTTGGTAAAAGGCTAGTCAGATGACGAGCTGTTGGTAAGTAAGTTAAATGCACTCTACCTAATGATGAAACGGCGCAAATGTAACAACCGTATTGGTAGCTATATTTTTGAGCCGTTTGGGGTTGAAACACTAGAGCCGTGGGGTCCGAGTGCTCATCGAGTATTTCGGGACATCGCCGCTAAGCGGTTGATCGACTCTTCACGTGACCAGAGGGTTGGCCAATTTTTAGCTCAAAAAAAAAGCATTGCAATACAACGTAGCAATGTTGCCAGCCTTTTGGACACTTTTCCCGCTGACAGCGATGCGGACGAATTTTTTGATGCTTAATGAGCTGTTCCTATATTTTTTTTTCCTCTGTATTGTACATAATTTATATATTTTAGTGTTAGATGTATTTTGTAATATAACACATCTTAATAAAGATAAAATAGTAAATAAATTATAGTACCAAAATATGTACATGTAATATTGAAATACCTAAAGATGACGCACATAATTACAATACTTTTGTTCTAATTATATAATTGAAATATCTACACTAATATTATAAAGAGAAAATATTTGTATTTTTGTTTGTAATGAATAAACTCAAAAACTATTGAACCGATTTAAAAAAAATCTTTTACTAAAATAGTTGATAGAATGCTGTATTATCATATTTCTGAGTAACATAGGCTTTAATTTATAAAGACATCACGCGGGCGAGGCCGCTGGTGGACGCTAGTAAAAAACAAACGACTAAAATATGCTAAGCAAAGAGAGTTTAAAATAAAATATTTTTGGACATCAACTTTCTATTCATCATCTTTATGCTATAAAACCTAGCATTTTAATTTATTTTAATGTATTTACAAAATTCCGACGTTTCAACAATCTACCTACATGAGAGCTTCTCCTACCTTTTTTGTCATTTTGTAAAATGTCATTTTGCAGTTAAATCTCCGAGTGATAAAGGTTAAAAAATTAAGTTTCACATGACATTTTAAAAGGGCATTCTTGCCCCTTATGTATAGTTACCATTCGTCCGGATTTATCTGGACATGTCTGGAATTTTGGCCATCTGTCCGGACTATGTACAGCCTTCTCTTTTGTCCGGACTTTTCAATTATTACTAAGAAGAAAAAAATAAAATTATCAGGTTAAATAAGTATCCGGACTTTTTTGCAAATGTCAGGCTTTTTGTCAGGAATTTCCAAATATCGAAACAGTAACCGGTATGCGACCCGAATTGTTATGGCTCCTCACTTGTGTATTACGTCAGCCAATGTGATTACTTGCCACTGAATGACCTTTTTGGTATTCGAAGCAGTGTCCAAGCCCTTTTAGTGGTGCTGTTATATTCAGCTCAGTCAGAACATTACCTACGTGATTAAAATAAATTCAGACAACGAGGAAGACGAAGATGATAAAATTGGGTCGTTGTACTTAATGCCATGTTTTACCGTTTGACCAACAGAAATAATTATGATCTTCCTGTCGGAAACAGGGGTGATGACATTTATTTTTTATTTTGTCTGTCAAGTAGATCATAAAAAATATTGGACACGTATTTTTTCTTTTTTTACGTAATGAAAAGATTACGCGATGCATAAAGAAATAAAGGAAAAAAACTAAATCATTTTATTTTTAAATAATTAAATATAAAAGCAGAATAACTAATTCGAATATAAAAAAAAATATTACTAAACTTATTATAATAAAAATGCCATGACGTCACGAGTATGTAGATTTTATACTTGCGACGTAGCAAACCCCACTCCCCAACTTTAATGCGTTTTATCTGTCATTTTTAACCGACTTCCAAAAAGGAGGAGGTTATATGTTCGACGCGTATGTTTTTTTTTTTTTTTTTTTTTTTACGTATGTCCACCGATTTCTCCGTCATTTGTGGACCGATTTTGAAAATTCTTTTTTTGTTTGAAAGGGTATGCTCCCGAATTGGTCCCATATAAATTTTATTAACTTTGCTTGGGTAGTTTTTGAGTTAGCTACAAAATACGTATTTTTTTCCCCACTTAGTATGTAGATGATATGATAAGTTCTTGTCACTGGTACCAGGTAGTGGTATTCGAATGTGTGTGGGGTAGGTACCACAACTAAAAAGTGAAAAATAAAAACTTTTTACAAAAAAAAAAAACACTACAAAGTGAAAAATAACTTTAATTTCAGAAGTCGGTGGTAAAAAACAAAAACACAAAACCCAAGACACCGACTTCCGTAAGTTATTTTTCACTTTGTAGTGTTTTTTTTTTTGGAAGTCGGTTGTTTTTTTTTTATTAATATGTTAAAGCAAAAAATATGTGTTTAATATTTTTTTATTATTATCTGAGTGACGGACTAAATCGTTTTTTTTTTAACCAGGCAGTATCCCTATCCCACGGGATAAAAAGTATCCTATGACGTCCAACCGGGATAAAAAGTATCCTATGACCTATCATGGTATGGTATCAGGTCATGGTCTATCTTTGTGCCAAAAATTTAAATCCGTTCAGCCGTTGAGGCGTGAAAAGGTAACAAACGAACAGACAGAGTTACTTTCCCAGATATAATAGTAATTAAAATAATAAAGTATGGAAGTCTGGATTCAGTTGGTTTCGAATAGTAGCTGATTTCTAATGTTCTGCCCGATATTTCAAGTTTTGTGTGTCCTCTTGGCCAGCTCCCTAATTGCGCAACACATGATCAATCACAATACCTTTATTTATTTATTAATAGGTTAAACCTACAATTGTTTACACATTTCATTTCTTTTAAAAGTACACAATATACATTTATAAGTGCAACAATTAAATAATATATAATATATTTGGATTTTACATTTTTATGACTGCAATTTTTTGATAGTTTCATTTTGACAGTTCAACAACATTCATTGCGTTATTTACGTAGTTAAGCAGACATTTTTTTTGAATATTTCATATATAAGGATTAGCAATATCCTTCAAAATGATTTAGATTATGATTGATGAATTGGTAACAAACGGTTAGGTACGCAATTAGGGTACAGGAACTTTGTAGATTTGATCTAATGATTAATTTGTTCGTTCTATCACTTGTATTTTGTGCAGTCTATAACGTTTATAACCTGATTATGTGCATATCTGCTACAAACTGGCCTGTCCAGTGGTGGTGGTGAAAGTGGAAGTTATGCTAGTGTGTTCCCCTTCACTCTCCTTGATAAAGTTTCTAAGCATAGGAGCATCGTTTATTTGTTGATCGAAGTTTATAATGCTTTTTAACCATCGTTATATACTCGTATAGGTAGGTAACAGGTAAGTAAGCCTTTATAATAAACGTATTAGTTTATTCTATTCGTTTTAGCATGATGTACCTTCTTTCGCTTTTTGGATTTAAGTATAGATACAACACACATCGCAGTATAAAACGAAATTATTTGTTATTATTAATAACAACTACTGCCTCGTTGGTCTAGTGGTCGCAAGCGGTACTGCTGAGCATGAGGTCCTGGATTCGATTCCCGGGTCGGGCAAAGTGTTATTGGGTTTTTCTATCTGAAATTTCTCAGTAGCAGCCCGGAGTCTGGATTTGTGCCCGGTTGATGGCAATAGGCTCGCCCCCTATTACATGGGACTTAAACATAACTGGCGAAATGTGGGTGTACCTGCTACAGGGACACCTCTACCCAACCCTTCGGGGAAACAAGGCGTGATGTTATGTTATGTATTATTATTTTACACTAATTTATATTATTTAAGTATACATGCACGCACATTGCAGTATAAAACTGATTTACATCAATCACCTCACACTTTAGATCCAGTTGAAAACCAGCGTCAGGCAGTAGTTGTCTGGCATTTTTGCTGAACGGTACCCTAATTGCGTAATACACGATCAATCACAATTTGTTTCGATTTGAAACAGATTGCTAATCCATTGCTTCATAAGTTGGAAAAAAAAATGCTCAACAACGTAAATAACGCAATGAATGTTTTTGAACTGTCAAAATGTAACAAATTTGTCATAATCGTTTACGAAAATAAGTTACGCGATAAGGGTAGGTACTAGGTCTATTTGGCGCAGCCGCGAGGCACACTTTCCTGTAAAATTATTATTTTACTCTTTTTATTTGTTTCCTTTTTATTTCTTTTTTTTACTTGTGTAATAATTATACTGTGTTGTGTGCCTTTTTATCTGTGCTCTTCGATCAACAATACCAACTCTGTGCTAAATAAATTTTCACTCCTCTTGCTCAAAAAGGCCGTCATTGTAGAGTACCAGAGCGGGGAAAAAGTTGCATTTCTTGCTCTAGGGGAAAAAGTATTTTTTTTTAAATTTTTGTGTTTTCCAACGAGCCTTGAAAAATTAAAAAGTCTTTATTCTTTTGTAGAATAATCATGAGTATGGACTCGACTTATTACTTGTTCACAAAAAATAGAAGAACATTTTATTTTTGAAAATGGAACTAAATGCGGCTCGGTAGAATGCGAGCATTGCGTTGCGGCTACAGAAGAAATAAAAAAGGCATTGGCGCGAAATCTTTAAAAAAAATCTCTAATTTAATGCTTAAAACAATTCTATTTAATTTTTCGATTTCTGATATTCGACATATTAATTAATCGAGACGATCAAAATTGAAAAAAAAAAAATCGTTTGGAATACCTAATCGTTTTCGCACATCATCACAATAAAAAAAAAATGGTCGGCGATTTTTAACACAAATTGAGTAGTGGTAATGAATATTACGTGTTATTGGACCTGTGTTCGTATATTACGTTAAGATCTGGGCATTTTCTAGTTGTGTATAATATTTTTAATAATATTTGTCACATTTTAAATCGTATCTACATGTGTATGTGTGATATTTGTGAAAAGTTAAAATGTAAACTCGCACGATTGGCGCGAAACTTCGACTTTGGATATCAAAAACTTAATTACCACTACTTATTTAACTTGAACAATGGATGAACTCGTCAAATAATTAAATGATGTAGTATTCACTGCCCCTGTGGTGGAGTTTGGATGTTCGAAATTCCCAATTTTTATGTTTTTAGTCTCGACTTCGACTGTCATCAAAATGGCGATAATCGCATTTACAGATTTGAATTTTATAAAGGTAAATTAATATTGTATTGGATTATTTTATTTTCTCGCAATCGTAGTGAAAAGTAGAGTGTAACACACGGCGCTAAAACCCATTATAACTCGGTTTCTATTTACTACCTCGTTACAATGGGTTATTTTAGCCCCTCGTATAACAATCTACTATTATTTCCTTTCTTTTTCTGTATGTTTGTACAGTTCTTGTTCTCTTTTCAGTAATTTTTTATAAGTCCGTTCTTGTAAAAATTTTTTCGGGAACCTTCAGTACATGAGTAAAGAAACTCTGTGCCTTCAGCTACGATCCAGTAAAGCCTCGTGCAGACTGTTGCGACGCGATTCTAACAAAAACAATTTAAGGAAACTTCACGGTAGAACAATTTCCGATGTCGCGTCGCGCCAATCTGCACGAGGCTTAAATGTGTGTTGAAGCTTTTATGAAAACAATTTCACTGATATCAAAAGGGTTGAGTTATAAGTACCTAGGTACTGTCTCGTTAGTTTAGCCAGTGGGTCAACTGCGAGAGTGTCTGGACATGGGTTGGATTCTCCTTTAGCCAGGCAAAACTGTTGCTCCATTACAAATTTTCTGTAGTAATTGGATTTGTGTCCGGTTGAGGGCAATAAGCTCGCCCCCTATTACCTACATGGGACTTGGGGTGTCGTTACAGACCTCTGCACCTACACTTTCGAAGTACCTACACAAGCCTGCTGTTACCTTAGCTACTTATACCTACTGTTTCTCACGGAAGACGACGACGACGTAGCTAGGGCTGCCAACATTTCTTCAGCGAAATATAGTATTTTTCAAAATAAGCTAGAAAAATATAGTACACTTAAAAAAATATAGTATTTTATGGAAAAAAGCTAAAAATAGACAAAGATATATTTGTTACTTATTAATTTTTATAAAAAACTATATTTTTTTGCACTTCTTGCATTAAAAAAAATATCTAAAATTCAAGTGTCATAATACTCATAATGCTTTATTATTTAGTGGTATGAGGAACAGGGTGTAAAGTTCACTCATCCACCATAGAAAAGGGAGGATCCTCCGACCAGACGGGTGTTGTGTCTGGCGGGCAACTGTCCATCGGTTGGAAGTTGAAATCTTGTATGTATGTCGATCGCTCGGTAAACTCTAACTGCGCGATGCAGGATTTGTGTGACGTCATGTCTTTGATGCGTAGTTTGTATGTGGCGGTGTAACCGCTACATCACTCCCCTCCGGAGACCGGAGGTCGATAGTGGGCTGAATCTTGCGATGCTTCACACAGTGCCACAGTGCCAGCTGTGGTTCCAGTGAATCGGAACCGGGTGCCGCATAGTTCGCGGTGAGTCGGAACTTTCTGTGGTGATTGCGGCGATTGTGGTGATTGTGGTGATTCCCCAGTGAGTCGGGGTGATTGCGGTGATTGCGTTGATTGCGTTGATTCCCCAGTGAGTCGGGGTGATGAGGCTGCTTGCGTTGATTCCCCAGTGAGTCGGGGTGATGAGGCTGAGGGTGATGACCAGGAATGCGCGTTCGCTGCATGCTGGTGGTCAGGATACCCGTTGAAGCCGTGGGTGCTGGCTGGCTGTGTGACTCGCCTCACGAAAGCTTGCGGGAGTGATGATGATGATGATGACGTCACGCCGAAGTATTTGCACGAAGGCTGCGTTGACGTTCATACTCGGGGTCACCAATTTAGTGATATGAGGAACAGGGTGTAAAGTTCACTCATCCACCATAGAAAAGGGAGGATCCTCCGACCAGACGGGTGTTGTGTCTGGCGGGCAACTGCCCATCGGTTGGAAGTTGAAATCTTGTATGTATGTCGATCGCTCGGTAAACTCTAACTACGCGATGCAGGATTTGTGTGACGTCATGTCTTTGATGCGTAGTTTGTATGTGGCGGTGTAACCGCTACAATTACATTAAATATTTAAATTAATGTAAATCAAAAGCTCATTTTTTATTAATGATATACGCTTCTGTTTCTTTCTTCTCGCCATTCCGAATTCATAACCGAAAATATCCTTTCTGTGAATGCCGAAGTGGCGGGATAAATAAACATAATAACTTATTTTCAGTATTTTTTCAAATATGCTACCATTTTTAGCCTGTAGTTTTGTCAGTAAACTCATTACATTCTTTTACTTTTGCAAAGATTTAATTTAATATTGTTATTTCAGAGTAGTAGAGTAGCGTTTACTTTTTTTTTTTATGAAGGATTAGTTTGTTAGATTTCAGTGTTGAAAATATAGTATTTTTGCGTACTATACATTTCTTCAACAGTGTATAGTACGCAGACTCGAAATATAGTACAATACATATTATAGTACGGTTGGCAACCCTAACAGTAGCGTGTGAGCGTAAAATAAATGGTTCCGTTTCTTTTAATTACAGTGTCTGAAGTGGATGGCGATCTAGCATCCATGTTGGATTTCCGTTACTTTCGATGTGTTATGAAGCGAGAGTGGAAGTGTCCAGACAGCGAGATTAACTTTTTTATGTATACGCCGTAAGTATTTTCTATCTTTAGATACTTACTTTAAGTTCTCATAGTTGCATCTTCAATGTAGTTCAAATCATAATATCATATAAAATTCATTTCCTTTAATTACATTTTAAAATATTTCTTAAGATAAAAAGAAGTAAAAAAAAAAAAAAAAAATATATAAAAAAATACAGGTCCGCCAGTGTCAGGAGCAGGGTCCAAGTAACCGGTGGTTAGGGCTGTAGAGACAGGAATCTCCTCACAATGCGAGCCTTATCGAGGAGTACTGCCTTCTGAATTAGTCCCTTGAACCAACCACCTAACGAGAGCCTAGACTTAAATTTGCAGTTTTGTCATTTATATTTTCTGATAAGTTGACTGCCTCATTGGTCTAGTGGTCGCAAGCTCTACTGCTGAGCAAGAGGTCCTTGGTTCGATTCCCGGGTCGGGCAAAATGTTATTGGGTTTTTCTATCTGAAATTTCTCATTAGCAGCTCAGAGTCTGGATTTGTGCCCGGTTGATGGCAATAGGCTCGAAATGTGGGTGTACCTGCTACAGGGACACCTCTGCCCAACCCTTCGGGGAAACAAGGCATGATGTTATTTTCTGTTAATTTAATTCGTTAGGACTATTCACACATATCAGCCTATCCCGATGACCCTCGGTACGAAGTCCGTATAATCCACTAAACATGACGCTGGTCCAGTGCACGTAGGTTTATTTACTGTACCACAGATTAGTACAGATTCACTCCTCAAAATCATTTAAATAATAGCGATTCTTGCTACGACATAATAAAGTACAATTCAGGTCGCACAGCGCTAATTACCAACAGTTATATTCACCTAGAAGTTGCCTCTCTTTCTATCGCGTTACTCATATCTTCTGACTACGTTACGCTCACTGAATTGGCCCGACAAGTCGAGCCCGCCGCGTACTTGAAGCTTCATACCTAAAATGGTGCGCCTTCTGTATTGTTCTGTGACTGTACCTAGTCTATCTATACTAAATAATAATAAAAAAATAATAAAAGTTTATTTTGGAACAATAACACAAAAATAATAAACGATGTAAAACGATGATAGCTGCAAAAGTATAAACTGTAGCGCGTATACTAATATTAAAAACAGGTAAAATTTCTGAGTTCATATATAGGGTGACTGGTAATTAGTGATCGATACTTCAACACGTGACTTTACTTATCATTATAAACAACTTTTACCACGGGACCAAACCTGAAATCGCGAAAAAAAAACGAGCTGTTCCCTTTTTCACACATTTATGTTCGCATAACTTGTCAAAATATAGGGAACAGCCAAATGCCAAATGTAAGGGGATGTTAAGTATCGGTTACTAATTACCAGTCACCCTATATGGGCTAATCTTCGAAACTAGGTACTGACCCGATTCCGAAAATTCTTTCACTAATGGGAAGCTACAGTATTGCTGAGTGTCATAGGATATACCTAAATAAATTTCACGCCAACGGAGTCGTCATCAGAAGCTATAAAGGGATCCATTAGGAATCTCATGTTCAAGGACAGAAACGAGTACAGCCTGGTGGTCGTCAATTACTACCAGTATCCTATTGTAAGTTATGTAGGTACCGGATCATAATCTTCTTCCTTCTAATGTTTCCAGAGAACATCCAAAACAGCATTTCGTGGATCCTCGATATCCAAAACTTCTTCGCGATTTCGGGTGGAAGAAAACGAGGAAGAATGTTCTCATCATTCATGGTTTCAACGGAACATACTCTAAAACACCGATGACTTACATTCGAGATGGTGAGTTTATTTAATCATTAGATGCACTGTTGCATAATTATTTTAGATATCCTACACAGTAAAAAATAGTAAAAACTGAACTAATATTATGGAGGTAGGTAGCGAGTTTGTCTGTTGGGGGTAATCTTCGGAGGTAGGTATAGCGAGTTTGTCTGTAGGGGATAATCTTCGGAACTCCTGATCCGATTCCGAAAATTCTTTTACTAATGCAAAGCTATAGTATTGCCGAGTGTATAGGATATATTTTATGTTAACACTAGAAATTTCACGTGCGCAAAATCCCAGGCAGAAGCTAGTAAAAAAATAATAAAAAACAAAATTATGTATCGGCAAACAAAACATCCAGTTTCACACTTATCCCGGCTACAAGTATCACGCATTCTTCTCACGGAAGGATGAATCAGTAATAAGTATTGTAGACTCGTTATTTCAGCAAGAAGATAAATAAAAACAACCAAGAGTGTTCAATGAAAGTATGAAAGTGATTTAGAGACGACAGACTTTTTGCGCATGATCATACAGAAGGCGGAACGCTCGATATATCTTTGCATGATGTTTTTATATCAACTGTACCACAAGAATTAGATGGGCAGCCGGGATATTCTGTTAAAATCAATCACTTTGTAAATGGTACACCACTGACTACCTGCAGTAGTCTCTCCTTCTCCTTTTAATCCATCCAAAGGTTGTCTGTAATATATCCTTTTTAGCGATAAGACCGCCCATTAATATTGTCACGCTAAAATGTCTACATTAATGTCTGTAATTTTTATGGTGTCAATAATAAAGAGTATTCTCTCTATATCCACTTTTTGTCCAAGTATGGGATATTCAGCATATATCCCAAATATCATGGGATATTTGGGATATATGCTATGCCATGCTCTTGGCAGTCTTTGTCCAGTATACAGTAAAGAGTTATGCTTCAGGCTTGTTTGCTTGATAATTATTATAAAAATAATCTCTAGATTTAAAAAAAGTTTAGCCTCTAAATTCACAAAATAATTACCTGCGTAAAAAAACGGCTTGAATTTCTCTTAAAAAATCTAGGTCTGCTGCATAGTCGGCTTACAAAGTCTGCGGTAGTGATTACATCATTCGTTTTATTGGCCATAGTAACTGTTCCGCTTATTTATTTACCTACATTGTCTATAATTCTGTCTGTTTATCTATTTACAGCGTATCTATCTCGAAAAGATTACAACGTATTCATGGTAGACTGGTCGATGCTCACCAGATTTCCTTGCTACCTTTCTGCACTGTCTAATATGAAGTAAGTTTATATTTGAAGTGATTATGAGGAAGAGGATAATGATTTATCACGATCATACACAGCTTCGTAAGACTTTTACACGAACCTTTATCATTGCCTAACATTATTGTTATAGGCCCGTCCAACATACGGCCCCCGGGCCACCATGTGGCCCGCGTAAGTCCTCCATCCGGCCCGCGACCTAGTTAAAACTTTATAACACATCAATAGATATATAACGCGAACAGTATTAAATTCTCCCAATGTCAGTTATTCGATGATCTATCTATCGACTTCGAGTAAAATGTACATGTTTGTAGGTATTACAACTAATGTACTTACCTACAATATTTAAATCTCACTTTGGCATTGGACATTTCTTTTGGCCCGCTATGGTTACAAAAATATCAAACCTGGCCCTCCAGAAGATTATGTTGGACACCCCTGTGCTATAGTTACAGGTATTCCTAGTGCAGACACCAGTCTCTCATAAACTAGTGTCACATACTTTTTTTACTTGTCTAAATTAATAAGATACAATTGTTTGTGAAGAGAAAATAAATTATTCGAATTTGAATAAGTAAAAGCCGTGAGTCAAGTCAACGGTTTTTATTTATTGAATTCGGTCAGATAGTGAGAGTATATCCATTCGTTAACAACTTTCACTATTTGGTCGACATAATCCTGGTTTCTTTATCTTTTTACGCTGCGGTTATTTTTGAGAAAAGCAAAGACTAGTGATGAAAGGCAATTCCTAGACACTAAATTATACTGAAAAAAATTAAACCCGTTCATATATTTTCCAGAAAAGCAGCTCAATGCACGGCTCAACTCTACTCAGCGATCACGCAAGCTGGGGCGTTGGCAAAGATGACCACCTGTGTGGGACACTCCCTTGGTGCTCACATCTGTGGCATGATCTCTAACCATCTCACTGAGAAGCAGTACAAAATTGTCGGTGAGTTACTTACTTCTTCTCTCATATCGGCACGAAGTATGTTGGAATCACGGAATAGATATTTTAAGAAAAGAAAGAAAATAAGTTTATTTGCGGTAAACATAAGGCAAAGAAAGTACACATAGGTTCACGAAAAGGACGTTGAAAGTTGGGGGAAAATATTCGTCACATCCACGTAAAACGGCTATTGCTCAGCATAATGCTGCGACCCTATGCGAGACAGAGTCACAGCGCTGGTTTTCAGCGACAGCCGGTGTTGATGTGATTATAGAGGTTTTTATCTATTTCGTGATTGGAATCACTCTAGTCCAGGGTGGGACGCTACATCTTCTTCTGCCTCTTTGCCCACTTTGCCCAGCCTTTTCCCAACTATGTTGGGGTCAGCTTCCAGTCTAACCAGCTGCAGCTGAATACCAGTATTTTACATGGAGCGACTGCCTATCTGACCTCCACAACCTAGTTACTAGGTAACACGATACCCCTTGGTAAGACTGTTTGTCAGACTTTTGGGCTTTGACAAATGACAGCCGGGACCAACGGCTTAACGTGCTTTCCGGGACACGGAGGGGTCTTGGTATGTAAAGATGGTCACCCATCCACGTACCAACCACAGCAACCTGTGCGGCTGTTATTACTTAGCCACAATCCACTCCAGCGCTACATATACTTAAATAATAAATATGCAGTTGTATTTAACTTTAATTAACACGGTTAAAACCCAAATACAGTAATTAAAGACAGAGACACATACACATAAAAAAGACAATATAAAAACGTTGTGGAGGCTACTGTAGGGCATGCATTGAGTGACTTTACGAATAGTTTTGGATCGTTAGAGAACCGTATCTGGGGTTCTGGGGTTACAAAAGATGGAGTATTGCCAAAGACTCTCAAAAAAATATTTTCTCCCTACTTTGAAATTACTTTTGTTTCTCGATGACGCAAGCTGGCGCGTTTACTGGTATGATCTCGTTAATAGAGCATACATATCTTTCCTTCATTTTAGTTTGGAACGGAACCTTAGCATGCCAGCTGGCAACATCGCGCGCTGTTGTGCAACGTTGCCGAACGTGTTGAGCGTCACATCTTGCGCGTCAATTGTTGCCTAGTAGATACGAGGCTTAACTTTTAGATATGGTATGGCACAAATTAAACCATAACTAATTGTTGTTAAACCGAATGCCAGGAATAAGAGGAAATTGCCCAAATGGCGTGGCATTCACGTTAGTTTAAATATACTCGCTCTTCTTCGCTTATCAGTTTAATTTTTCTTTATAATATTTATTATTTAACATTTTATTATAATAACATTTATGAGCGCTTTTGAAGCGTTAGTAAAAAAATAATGCTTTGTACGTTACTATAAATAATATTCCTAATTTATAATCTTTTTTTTTTGTAAATTAAATACGTAACGTTAAGTTTCACAGTTGTGGTTGTTTTGGCAACGCCAAGGTGACTGTCTTAATTTCCAAGTATTGGTTGATGCCGTCTTCGCCCCTGAAAAAATAAAATAGTTGTGAATTAATTATAGAAACTGTTTTAGCGTTTCGTATGGTTGTCCACTGCATAGTTTCTTTAATATAGGATATTTCAATATCTTATTATTTCTTAACGAATTCACTGTCAAAATCTCATTCAACATAAAATTTGACTGTACCTGTGTTATTTTAGGAGCCAATACTTACAATTCTCTACCAATGCCCGAGTCCTTAAAACCGCCAAACGGAGTTTGACATGTTGTGTGGTCATACGTATTGATCCTGAAAAATAATATTATAACTCATGGGAAATATAGTAAAAGTGTTATGTGGGTAACTGTAAAGAAAGAGGCAGACTATAGGAAGAAACGGATTCTGGGGAAGATGATATAGCTAGGAAGAAAGTAAACTCTCGAGATGATGGCTACTATGAGATTAATAATGAAGAAGTTATTATAGAAAAGGCGTGCTTCACCGATAAAAAATTGAGGGAAGTAGGATGATGACATTATGGTGCACATGATTTATATCCTTGTAACCGACGAGACCCCCACAGGCTCGTACTGGATGTCCTTCCGAGACTAGCTAAATATAATAAAAGTTGAATATCCATGTGTGTACGTATATATAGGGTAAGTTTTTATCGAGTGCGCAAACTTTAACATGTGTCTTTACTCATCTGTTTGATTTCTAATCATTATTAATTATTAGAATAGAATAATATTTCCCTACATTTCGACGAGTTATGCGAACATAAACGTAGGGAACAGCAGATTTTTTTTTTCGCGATTTCATGTTTGGTCCCATAATAAAAGTTGTTGAAAATGATGAGTTAAGTCACGTGTTAAAGTTTGCTCACTGGATAAAAACTTATCCTGTGTAAATATGAGATTATTCAAAAATAAATTGCATGAATGGTTGTGTAGTCACAGTTTTTATAGTGTCAAAGACTTCTTTGAAAATAAATTTTAAATATGCTTGTGAAAATTTGTATGCTTAACCTCTCGCGTGTTTATGATGCACACGTGTGCAGCATAATTAAGCAAAAACATGTATACTCTTGTTATTTTTTTTGTATTTTACCATTTTTTAAGCAAATAAATATTATTCTAATAATTATTAATGATTAGAAATCAAACAATTGATTTGAAACTTGAAAGCGCATTAATATTTACCAGATGGAGCCAGCCCGGACTTGCTTGGCGAAGCTAAGAGCGGTTGTGATATCATTGGTGATGACTCCGGCGCCGAGACCGTAGTTAGAATCATTTGCTCGATCGATAACTTCTTCAAACGTGTCGAATTTAAGGATGCTTTGGACTGGACCGAATATCTGGAAAAAAACAACGTAATTGGATATGGTAATGCAGGAAATTCAAAAGAATTTGTCCAAACTTGTGAAAAACTTTAATAGAACTGGCTTGTTTATAAAAATATTTTGGTTTTACCATACCCACCGTACTGGGTGGGCTTAAACCACGTTGTTAGTTGTCAACTGGTTGCAGTAACTAACATCACGACGACATCTTTAGGACGGACTTTGTTCATTGAGATGAAAATATCTTTGTAGCTACCTTTAGGGCCATATGAATAGTTTGAACTGACGAGAGCGTAAGTGTAGTTTTTTTTCGGTGTTTTGGCAAATAAATAATCTTTCCTTACCTCTTCTCTAGCAATCTTCATATTGTCAGTAACATCAGCGAAGACAGTAGGCTTGATGTAGTACCCCTTATCTCCCACCTTATCACCACCAGCTACGCATTTGGCTCCACCCTCTTTACCAGCTTGGATGTATCCTAACACTCTGTTGTACATGTCTTTGTCAATCTGGAAATAGGAAACAAATTTTTACGAACCGTTTCGGAGGTCTCGAGTAACTTTAAATTTTTTGTAGGGTTTTGTCCATATTGAAATCAGAAGTGCGCGGTATTAAAACAGATCTTTTCAACATAAAATACGGGGTCAGAAAATGTGAACATTGGTTAAAATGACATATGTTCTACGATCTTAAGATGATGATGGTGTGCTATAGAAAGAAAAAGAAAGAAAGAAAATACGTTTATTTGCGGTAAACATGACGCAAAGAAAGAACATAAAACAAAAAGAAGAAGTTGAGGGAAAATATGCGTCACATCCACGCAAAACTGCCATCGCTCAGCATAATGCTGCGACCCTATGCGAGACAGAGCGTCAGCGCTGGTTTTTAGCGACAGCCGGCGTTGACGTTACTTAAGAAGAGTTATTATTTTTTGGCCATTCTTTCGATTGGCATCATAAAAGTAGGGGTGTTTTTTTTTTACATTTAAGTCGGTTCGATTCCCAGACGAGGCAAGTAATTTTTAGAAAATCTTTGAATGCAGAATTACTAACTTTTAAAAATAACATAAAGTCTTCTTTCAGCAAAATACCCTATCTACGATATTTAAGGTACTTTCCCTTCATGTCCCATAATTTTGGGACGCCCTGTATAAGTACACTTCTGCCCAATCCTTCAGGGAGAAAGGGCGTGATGTTATCTTAAGATATCATACCTGAGGTCCTTGTTGTACATCATCGAAGGGATTTCCGACAGACCTCTTAGAGGCAATCTCAGCGGATTTCTGTACAAACTGGTCATAGATACCAGACTGGACGTAAGTTCTTGTGCCGGCGCAACAACACTGGCCACCATTGGCGAATGCCGCTGCATGAGCTTTCTGAGCTGCTTTTTCAACTGGAACGAGATCAGAACATCATTTTTTACACCTTTCGGAGGCCATTGATATTGGTAGTAGCACTAGTAGCTACGCTACACAAAAATAAACATTCAGCAAAACCGTAATACGTATTTTGATCTGTCGAAAATCAAAAACGATTATCATTTTATCCTCGGAATGTGAATGAAAACATCGTGAGGAAACCACCATGCCTGAGACATATATTTCTCGATGGTATGTGAAGCCAAGTCACCAGACACCAGGTTATTCTCTAACCACACGAAAAGAAGAACAGATCTAAATCTGATTTGGCGTTAATTTTTTTGCTGCTAGGCGCAAAATGATAAGCTAACCTGCCTAGCTAGCATGCCAACAAAGTATGCGTTGGTACAAGTAGAGACATTGTCATGGTTGCACGGAATTCGTTAGAAAATAAATTTTAGTTACCATCAGCATCATTGAAGACCACCAAAGGACTCTTGCCACCGAGTTCCAAAGTGACTCGCTTCAGGTTTACAGCAGACGCTGCTCCCAAAATCAAGCGGCCTACCTGTAAATTTAAGTAATTGCTGCTAAAAATTTAGGTAATTGTTGTAAATCAGCGCTGTTAACGTTAGGTTCGTCCGAAGTCACAGCATTTCGCTGAGCAATGATCTGTTCTTGCACAGATGCGACGCATAGCTTAATTTTTCCTGTTATTTGTTACAAAATTAGTTAATTCTGCAATCGGCATTTTGTTTTTGTTATGTTTTTCTTGTCATTTGCCAATGTCGCAACAGTGATTACGCAAAATTGTCTTTGGTCCGTGGCCTTGACATCAACCAACGAACAACGACGAACAAATACGAGGCTTTTGGCAACTTTTTTAAATGTGCGTTTTTTTTGGGCAGAATAAACAAGCTTTCTTTCTTTCTAAATATGAAGCAATAAAATTCAATTCTCTGATGGCATTTATTTCTCCAGATTACTCTGCCAATATTTGGTAACTATTATAAACTAGCTGACCGGCAGACGTTGTCTCGTCCAAATAATAATAATTCATACAAAATTGTTATGTTTATTAGAAAATGCACTTTCAAAGTTTTCTGTCCGTAAAAACCTGGTTCTGAACTATTACGAACATTCAATCTGAATCTGCCTAGTCTTTTCCCAACTATGTTGGGGTCGGCTTCTAGTCTAACCGGATGCAGCTGAATACCAGTAATTTACATGGAGCGACTACCTATCTGACCTTCACAACACAGTAACTGGGTAATACGATACCCCTTGGTAAGACTGGCTGTCAGACTTTCGGGCTTCTGACGACCCGTAACGACTGTCAAGTGTCAACGATCCACGAAAGACAGCCGGGACCAACGACTTAAGGCTCCTACAAAGAGGCGCGACACGCGACGCGAAACAAAGGCACCGCTCGTCGCGTTGAGCGGTGTCTTTGTGTCGCGCCTTTTTGTAGGAGCCTTTAACGTGCTTTCCGAGGCACGGACGAGTCTCGGTATGTAAAGATGGTCACCCATCCACGGACCAACCGCGGCAGGCGTAGCTTAACCTGATGGATGGATCCGTGCAGCTGTTATTACTTAGCCACAAGCTCCTATATTACGAACATTCTAAAACAAAAATTTGCCAAATCGGTCCAGCAGTTTTGAAGTGATGCTTACCAACGAACAGCATTTCAATTTTATTATATGGAATAACCCGATGACTCCAAGGGCTTGAAACAAGTGAAGAAGATTTATGACTACGAAAGCCATTCTGATGACCCATGTTTGAGACGCCTTCAATTTTTGTTAAACTAAAGAAATGCAACATACCTCAGTAGATCCAGTAAAAGCTATCTTATCGACATCAGGGTGGTGTGTAAGAGCTGATCCTGCTGTGGGTCCGTACCCCGGAACTACGTTGACAACTCCGGGGGGGAACCCTGCCTCTTTAATTAGGGCTGCCACTGCCAAAGCAGTAAGGGGTGTCTGTTCTGCTGGCTTAAGGACTATTGTGCAACCTGAAAACCGTAATAAACGTAGTAAAATATTTAATATTCACTTAAATTAATATTTCCTGATTAGTGATAAACCTTATAAGTAGGTCAAGTTCCTATTTTCTACTCATTAATAGGACAAGCGTATTTTATTCATTCCATGGATTACTAGTATTCAAGGCAATGGTAGGCAACCAGATGGCGAGTGGTAATTTGGGTCTTAAAGTGATACCGAACCCCCCGTTCCGTCTGGTCCGAATGGACCGCAAATGGGTGGGAGCGGAGACATGGGGGAAGGAGCCATTTTTTTTTGATATGGCATTCGAAATTTAAGTTCTAATAAGTGCAAGGAATTTGTGTGTATCAATGCCATCAAATTTTGTTAAAATTCACCCACATTGTAGGGACTACAGCAGTAATGCTAGCGGTGCAGAATGCAATGTCCCCCGCGCATTAGGTTTAGCGGCCAGTCGTGAGTCGTTTTCTCAGCGCCGTGGCAACAACTTGTGTACCGTGTAACTAATATAAGAAACGTCATTTGTGCTAAAGATTCATGGTCATATGAATAGACTTTATATTGTACACCTGAATTTCATTTATTATCCCTCTCCGACCACGATACTCATAAAGTCCCAACACACATTTATGTGATAAATCATCGGTAAGGAGTTTCAAGAATTTTATACAGCGTAAGACATTATTTCAATTATAACGATGCTGGGGGGTGGCCATTTTTTAAAATTATGTAAATAGGGTATAAACTTCAAAGCAACCGCAATTCCACTCGGCTGCCTCGTCAAAAATAATATATTTTGCCCCCCCTCCATATCCCCGCTCCCGTCCATTTGGTGTCCATTCGGACGGTACGGGGGGGTTCGGTATCACTTCAAGACCCAGATAACCACTCGCCATCCGGTTGCCTCTCCGATTAAATTTTACGTGCCATTGCTTTAACTAGTTACAAATAGAAAAGCCCATAACACTTTTCTATACTCCGGATATCAATTCATCTCCGGATCTCAATTCAATAATCATATTTAATCCCCATTCAATTCAGCTAACAAGGTATAAGTAAATAAGTAGTAAGTTCTATATTTACATTTCCGATCGTAAACACTAGTCGCTAATTAAACACGACGTATAATGTTAATTATTGTACTATAATTGTAAACAAATAATACATACCCGCCGCTAAAGCTGGTGCAATTTTCCACGACAACATTGGTATCGGATAGTTCCATGGTATGATCTGGCCACATACACCTACTGGCTCTTTCAAAGTAAAAGATAATACTTCACCATCTGTAAGAGACAAAAAAAAAAGTATAACATCACGGTTAACATCCAAAGGTTTTTTATTTATTTATATTCTATTTTAATTAGGGTCTTTTGTAACCGCAATGCGTATGACAGTCCCATCATACCCTAACAAATAATAACAAAATAAACACCGCTATGGATTACATTTGGGCTATAAACCTGAACAGACTTCGCATCATCACCATTTGGTTGAGACAGAATTCTATGAAATGTGTCTAAATCAAGTCGGTTCAACCTCAAGACCCCAAACACATAATTTCTATCAGACTCATATCGAACACAATCCATCAATAAGTTATGTAAGTCTTCCACAACTCCACATTCCAAACAATTAGGCGAGTTAATTTTTTTCATCATGAACGCAGACTTATTACATGGAATGTGTCCAGATCTGAGTCGTAAGAACCAATTTTTTACTTAAATTACTATTAATAAACCAGGGCACACGATAAGGTTGACCCTGCACCTACAGATCCCTTTTCCAATGAACGTTTATCAAAATACTCCTTCTAATTATCGTTACATTTATTTTTTAACTTATTCAAAGGGTTAGTCAGGCAGTTGTGCAACAGATCAATAAACATCATTTCAATACATTACATTATCTACACATTACACGCGTGTACACGCATGACTTAAGCTAGTTGCCATTAATAACGCGAAATCCGCAAAATGGCTTTAATCATGATTTAACAACCGAACCCTGTCTATAAGATCAATTAAACAAACAGTTCCCCCTCAAAACAGCTTCACAATGACAACACGATCTCGAAAAAAATAATTGTGCCAGCTATAAGGCCTGGGTCTAAAATGCAATTAGTATGATATGATGCTCAATCACGTTATCTAAAATTATAGAAATAGATCCACAATGTAACACATCTATGCCTGTTAGCAAATACTACGCATGTAACCTTGATTTTCAAACATTATCTACTAGAAAACAAATGAACAGCTGAGTATGATTTTCATCTGGAAATGCATCACACTGCAATCATGCTTGATCCTGCCACAACATCGTGACAAAAGACGTCAATGAATTATCTAAATGTCTAGGAGAGATAACATTAACAATGCGGATATAATAAATTGTGATCTAAATAATAGAATCATCTGCAATATTCATGTTGCATATAGTCGGTACCTACCTATTACTTTTTATCAAAATGAATTTCGTTAAAATAATAATAAGAAATCGAAGTAGAAAATAAAAAGTTATTAAAATTAGCTATCATCAGGCAACGTATATGATAATTAAATTATGTAATGTAACTCATTTAAAACACTTTTTATTTCTTGATGTAACATTTTCTTCAAATCCCTTTCTTTGTAACTAAAGAGTAACCGTCTAGTCTTTTGCCGGCTCTTCTCTATAGGAAGCGACCAATTGGAACCGTGCACCTAGCTTCTGACGTTTCATAAGTGCATGCTTAATTTTATCGATGGAAAAAATATTTAAAAAATCTATATCTATACATTTTTTTGGATTTTAAAAAGAAAATGTAACAAAACGGTCGGTGTTACAGCTAAATTACCTATCGCGATGAAACAAACTCCATAATGATTGGAAGTAATTAGGCGTCCTCACTTGTGGAAAAATCTACCCTCAATTGAAAATAAACATGTTTTTAAGCAAAAATCGTTAATTTTTCACAAATTTTAATCATAAAATTTCTCAATAAGACGCCAAAAATAACAGAAAAAAAGTTTTTTTGTATATCCGTCGATAAAATTAAGCATAGATCTTCCCTCATTTCGATATGTGCACATTATTAAGACTCGCACTGTATATTGAAAGCCTTATGCAAGCTTTGTAATTCTTTCTTCTACTTTCATGCATCTTTCCGAATTCCTACGAACGATGCACATCTTTTTGTAAATCAAGAAGTGGTTTACCTGCAGGGATTGTGTTTCCCAAAATTTTGTCAGCTTTGCCGGCGTAATATCTTAAAACAGTCGCTGAATAGTAAACTTCTTCCTCGGCGTCTTTGACTGGTTTCCCGCAATCCAAGGTTTCTAGTTCTGCCAAGTATCTGGCCTGAGATTCTATCAGGTCTGCCAGTTTGAGCATTAGAAAACCTCGTTGTGAGGCATCCATTGTGCGCCATTCTGAGTAGCGGGCAAAAGCTTTTTTGGCCGCTGCTACCGCCAAATCTATGTCGACCTATAAAACATAATTATGACAGTTTTTATTTGGAAGATATCATTCTCGGAGACTTTTAAAATTTATTCATCAATGGATAAAAATTTAATGTTGTCTAGAGAACTTAATTAGTTAGATTAGGTATGGTCCGCTGCATTTATCATAGTAAAGCTAATCCAGGGTCCACCAATTCGTTTAATTGGGGGTCCGTTTTTTTTAAATAACATGGCTATCGAGGTCCGTTTGGTAGACGATTACTAGCAACTAAGATTAAAAACATCAATATTCAGGTTCTTACCTGAATATTTTTGTTATTAAGTAATAAACGAATATTAGGTATGTAGTGCAGTAGCGCAGGGTGACTTTATGGAGGAGGTAAGCCGAACCAACAAAAAAAAAAACAATTATTTACCGTACATCAATCAATCAATCAAAATTTCATTTCATTACATTTCGATATACTACTTTTCTATTATGAGCTTCATACAAATTCCCGATTTCCGAACTCATAAAACAGCTGCCTACGAATATGTTTTTCAGTCTGCACATCTTTTTTGATGAATTCAACTACAATCTAACAAAAGTAAACACGGGAACGACTGCCAGTCAGTCATTGATATTTATCGTAAAGGGAAACATTACAATTTTTGAAAAAACCATCGCGGCGTTTGAGATTTATAGTCACATCGGGGCGAGCACGTATTTTCAAAACTTAACCTTGAAAAGCATGTTTCTTTACAAAATTCACACACTATGACATTCTAAAACTATGAATGCCGCCATCCTAATAAGATCGTACTAATTAGTTGTCAAATCTACTCTAAATAAGTAATTTCAGCTTATTAAACTATCTACTTACCCCAAATACCTAATTACAAGGTACTTTACATTCACTACACACAAAACACCATGTTAATCATTCTCAAAACACTATGTTAATCACTGTCCTATAACTACAAACAAATATTAATACTAGTAGTATTGATAAACATATGAATTCAATTAATACTGAGCGAACAAAATGCAAATTAATAAGATTCTAATGCGATTACGTCAAAAAACAACCACATAATATATTTGTCAAACGAATGATGAAATTTTTACGAACTCCTAGCCGAACGCATTACGAAATTTACCGAATCAAATGCGTGTGCCAGAAAGAGGTGGTGCAATAGCAATAATTCCTTCTCGCTCCCGCGCGCACGTTTCTGCTACTCTGTGCCTACAATAACTCGCTACAGACCGGCTTACTCGGCTCATAGAAACGGCGGATCACGTGACCGAAGTGACGTCATGATGACTTTATTTTTTGTAAGGAAATTGAATTTAGCGTAAGCCGGACGCGCCTACGAGTTATTTTAGCGCAGTGTTTTGTTGTTGGGTTATTAAGACAATTTTTAATGTATGTAGGCGTTTTGTAATAGGTAGTTTAATTTTATGGTGTATCAAATACTTATATTTTGATTATTCAATGACGATAGAGTGGTTGTGTTCCGAATTTCCAAAGGGAAGCCGGTAGGAATCGGCTTATATGGACAATTCGCCACTGATGTAGTGAACAAAAATAACAAAGTAAGATATTAATATTAATGTGAAAAATTTAATTTTAATTTTTAACGATCTGTCTGAAGACAAAGTGAGGGCTAAATTAAATTACTGAACATTTCAATATTAATATTTTTAGATTAAGTTTTAGTTATAAATTTTACTGTTTACTTTACAAAATAGGTCCGGATCCGGACCACGGTCCGCCATTTTGGTACGTCCTGACCTAGTCTTTTTGGCTCTTCTTACGACATTCGCGGAAAACTAGGGTAGTCTTTGATGTATACCTACTATTCATTTGGTCTTAGATAGTATCTGGGCAACCGAGCTCTGCTCTGGTCAAAATAGAGAATGCTCATTTAATAGTATAGAAAAGTTAATACTAATCCATGTATAGTACCTACTTATTCCATGCTGCCATGATAGTAGGTAGGTACTTACTAATTCCATGCTGCTACGTCATTATTCTCATGTCATTATTCATTATCTTGTTCTAAACTTTGGGCGACCGAGCTCTGCTCAGGTGAAAATACGGAGAAAACTAATTTCCCCAGATATGAGATCGATTTTTTGTCCCCGTAAACCCCTATATTGCAAATTTCATTGAAATCGTTAGAGCCGATTTCGAGAATGTGGGTACAAATATATATACAAATATTGTTCCTTTAATAGTTAAAGGATAGGATTATACAATGATTATTATGCAGTAGTTACCTAATACGACTAATTTGTTTGCTAATTGGGACTTTCCCTAGAATCTAATTACTGCAGTGTATGGCGAAATTATGTTGATCGTGGGAGATTAAAAGGTTTATGTCACTGCCCTTCTATTCAATTTTAATTAATATTGTGCCCTAGTTTTGCCTCCCAGATTGCAGTTTTATTAACAATGTTTCATGAGATAAATTGTAACAAGTTAAAAAAAACAATAATACATTCATATCTCCTATACAAACAAAACAGATGTTTCAGTAATGACGTCGTGATAATTTTAATTGCTGCCACAGTATCTTAGCATTAATTTGTTCAGGTAGATACTGCCATGGGTACAATTATGCTTTTTACGACTTTGTTAGGTACGTAAAAAACTATAAATTTTAGTCTTTTTTGCAGTAATTAGACTAATTCTTTAGAAATATTAACAACAGATATAAACAGTACTTAGCTCCTTAAGGTGATAGCAATATCACCTTGTGTATTTGAGAGTCACTTTGTGATGAGTCCACGCTGGGATGATGAATATTTGGTTAATGTGACTTACCTTGTCTGCTTCAGCCACTTGGGTGATGACGCTCTCATCCTGAGGATTTATGGTAGGGAATGTTTTCTTGCTGACTGAATCCACCCACTCATTGTTGATGAACAACTGTGTAAAAGATAGCAAATATGAGTATTTTTTTATTTTTCTTCTAAAAAGGAGGTTCCATGTTCCACATTTTTATCTTTTTTTTGTGTATGTTTATCGATTTTTCGTCATTTGTGGACCGACTTTCGAAATTATTTTTCCTTTGGTAGAGAAAGCTTGCGCGGTGGTCCCATAAACTTTTCTTGGGTAGTTTTTGAGTTAGCTTCAATAATACGTATTTTTCCCACGGATGGATGATGTTGTTATAATAACTTCCTGTCAATGTTATTGACACAAGTAGTGGTGTTCGAATTTGTGTGGGGTAGGACAATTAAACTCTTTTACAAAAAAAAAAAAAACAACCGACTTCCAAAAAACAAACACTATAAAGTGAAAAATAAGTTTAATTCGAAAGTCGGTGGCAAAAAACGAAAATACAAAACCAAAGACTTGTAGCTTTTTTTTGTAAAACGTTTTTAATATGAACCTAACTCAGACTGTCTATTGAAATGGAATCGTTTACAAAAAGTCTCTGATGCAATATAATATTTATAACAGATACTAAAAACCCATGTTATTTGGTAAACAAGGACTTTGCTAGGCGAAGTATCTTGACAGTATAATTTTATGAAATTGATTCCATCCGCCAGGCAATTACGTCGTGAGTGAAATAGATGCGCTGTTATTATTAAGGAATTCTGCACAAGCTAACCCTATGAGGGCAATCCGGTATTTGAAAACTGGTTTCTAGGCCTGCGTCTAAATTCCACAAATCAAAATTTGAGACTTATCACAGTGTTGCAATGGCTAGTATTCTTTAAACCAAGAACTTAGTTCGGGGTTTGCAACTTCGGATGAACAAGCTGCCTTGTTATAATTAGATCTCATTCCCATCATTACGAATTTGGGACCTATGGATCTATTACATTATTTAATAGACACCACAATGTCCGTATTCCTGTGAGCATAGGTTCGTCTTCACCTTTGGTCTTAGATATAAAAATAATCCTATTAGAAAAACGTAAATAATGTAAATAGAAATTTTTTAATCACTTTGTTGAATTTAATTTCTGTAAGCATTTTCTTGGTCATTTTCCGTTTTATTTTGTTGACAACAAACTGAAAATTGTTTGATTACATCAACAGTGACTTTTGACCAAAATGTTGCAACTTTCTCAAAATAAAAAAATATGTTTTCGCGGGAATAATAAGCGAGATTATTTAGCTGAATGTAAAAGTAGAAAATAAAAATGTGGAAATTGGTAATTGTCAGTAAAAACCGTTTTACTACCCGTGATTGATTTCATAAGTGGACTTTTTTTTTTACAATCCGCTCTTTATTTAAGCAGCGCTTCTCAGGCTTTTTTTCTTACTATAATCAGCCTATAATGGTCCTGGGACACAGGCCTCCTTTCTGTGAGAGGGAGCGGGCCGTAATCCACCACGCGGGTCCAGTGCGGGTATTGTCACGTTTTTGAATTTTTGGTTCTAGGACATGCCGGTTTCCTCACGATGTTTTCCTTTACTGTTTTGAGAGCAGTGGTGATGAAATAATTTACACAAAGTATTCTTCTCAGACATGGTCAGTTAGAGTGCAAGAAAATCACTAAAACCTTTACCTACTTGTAAATATCATTTCAAATTAACACCTCATAAAAAAAAAAAAACTTATTTTTCATCCTCCCCTTTTTATTTTTATCATAGTTTTATTTATCGGAAATGTATTTTTGGTGAAGTAGATAATTAATTTAACTGTCGCCACGAGCAGTTTGTTTTTCTAGTGATAGCAGAACGGAGTCATAAAATACAAGATTGGTCACTCATGTTCAATAACACTCGTAGGTAGGTCGATCTTTTTTTTTTACTATAGTTAACTTACTTTTATGCTCGGGCCACACCAACGGGAAACACCGTTAATTATCACGATGATGGACCTTAACCCGTCGGAATAAAGTCTATCATCGCGATCGGCGTTTCCCGTTGGTGTGGCCCCAGCATAAAACATAAAAAACAGGTGCTGTACTATTAAAAAAACCCAGGCATTTATTTTTGTGCTATACCGTCTGTGCTAAACTACTAGAAGAAAAAAAACATGTTATCAATGCACCCGCGACTACGAATCTATAAATATTTTATGGCGCGACCACAGATGTTTTACTTTTTTATTCATAATTTCTCAAAATTCTTATTGATTCAAGGAAATCGACACTTACCTTAGTGTATTTTACATCTACTTTCACCATATTTGTTACAAAATATCAGTTGTTTGTTTACTACACCGTTCGCGTACGCACCCAAACCCGGCTTCAGGAGTACTACTTAGTCTGTGGCTTCAAGCAAACTGACACGTATTGGTAGTTGCCAGCATCAAAACTAAAAATAATACGACTTGTAACTACTTATTTGAAAAATGGAAAAAGGAGATCGAAATAATAAATATCAAAATGGTTTTGGTTTTACTGTGGGTAGACTGGGTACGGATGCCAATTTTCATTTGACGGCCAATAATTTTGTTAGTGTAGCATATAGCTGTATAAAACAAGTTTTTTATTGTGAATACAATTTTAGTATTTGTACGTAGGTAAATCTACTCCATTTGCCTACGTACAAATACAATTTTTTTATATCTAAGTACTATGGTTAACACACAGGAGCAAGTTAGAAAAAAAGAGAATGTCATAACCGACCACACCCCATTATTGGCGGTTGTTGTAGCCACATTGAAGCTGCCAGTAGTGCCCACTGTAGACCGGACTTGGGTACTGCATCGACTGTACATCTCCCGAATCATTTGCACATACTTCCCTTGCACACATTTTTCCTTAAGGGTGAACCACAAAACTTCGCAAGGCACTCGGTCGTATGCCTTTTCGAGGTCAACGAATACATACTATGTGCAAGTTTTTATGCGCACCTCAGTATTTCTCGCACAGCTGGCGGATAGCGAAGATCTCGCATCTGTCGTTCCCCGACCAGGCATAAATCCGAATTGGTTTCGCTAAATGTCACTCTCTTCTCTCAGTCGCCTTTCAATAACTTTCTCCCACGCCTTCATACTATGTGACATTAGCTTTATTCCTTTAGAGTTGTTTCACTCCAGCACATCACCTTTGTTTTTAAATGTAAATATTTTACGATGTTAAGTTTATTCTTGGGATAAATTCATCCTAACTACGGAACCCTTCATTTTGCGTGGCCCGACATGCACATGGCCGGTTTTTTTCTTTACGCTTTTATTTTTTATAGCGTTATAATATAATATGTCGGACTTGGCATTTTCTGGAATCATTTCATTCTAACGTTTAGAGATATTAAATATTATTATCACCGACGTGATTCCCAAGGCGTACGAGATAGCACCTAAAGCGGGAATTCCGGTTATCTGGCAACTCTGAACTTGAACTTGTCAACCAATCATCGCATTTACTGTGAATTAAACCGTATAGCACAGAACATAATGCCTAATTCAGAATGAATGAAATGCGAGTCATTAAAATAAATAGGTAGTCGTTTCATGCGCCAGTTTTGTCGATAACATTTCATGCCATACAATTATGATCCTTATTACTTTGGATTGTTATTTTAGTTTTATCATTTATCTTGTCAACTAAATATATGCATCTTTTGTGATCTTAACGTTTTTAGAGCGATTAATGGCTCACACTGCTCTGTCTGGAAAAGATTAGACGCTCGATGCGAGCGCTATAATTACCATAAAATATAAATAAGTACAGTACGAAGGGTTGAGAAAGGGTTACCCTTTTATGGTACCTAAGTCAGCAGAATGGTTAGGATGGAATTAATTTAAAATTGGTTTTTGCTACTTCTTCCGCTGCATGGTTGTCCAGCCAGGTGACATTTTTCGGATGTAGTAATAATGATGCGATGTCTTAAAGCATCGTATCCACTAGGCAACAATTGACGCGCAACACCTGACGCTCAACATGTTCGGCAACATTGCACATCAGCGCGCGACGTTGCCAGCTGGCGCGCAATATGACGCGCGGCTTGTTGTTTGTTTCTGTGCAACATGCAGTTGAGCATCAAATGTTGTCGAGTGGAGACGTGACGCGCAGAAATGTCCGTAACGTGTTGTAAAATTAATTAAACTGTACCTTAACTATGAATGTTTAAGCCAGCGGACGCAATAAAATCGCGGCGGGATTTTATCACGCACTGGATTTTCAACTTTCGATGTTAAGCCGAGCGTTGAGAATCCAACGCGCTGGGACACACTCTCGTCCCAGCGCTTTAAAAAAACACACTATTGGATTTTCAACTCTCGGCGTAGCGTTGAAAATCAAGTGCACGAAAAAAAATCGCCGCGATTTTATTACGTCCGTGCGGACGTCGGCTAACCATCGCCGCTGAAAACAACACTAGTTCCTCTGGCGACATGTTGTCGACGACTGAGCATGCGTAGACAGACAACGTTGCTAAACAAAAGTTCCGCGCTAGCTATCAACATGTTGTGCAACATGTCGCGCGGCAAATGTTGCCTAGTGTATACGAGGCTTGAAGACGACATTAAAGTATGACCCGTTATATCATAAATCATAATATTACTTTTTTGTTCCCAGGTTTAGATCCAGGAAGACCTTTGGTATCGGATTATGGATCTCGCCAGTTCCGCCTGGGCAGGGATGACGCATACGTGGTGCATGTCATCCATACCAACGCTGGTTTCCTTGGCGAAGATGGACTGGTGGGTCATGCTGACTTTTGTGTCAATGGCGGAAGACTTCAACCTGGCTGCAAAGGACATGTTATGCGTAAGTGTTTTGTTTTAGGATTTGAACGCATCAAAGGTATTGTGTACCATTCGGGTGGATAATCGTCCAGAGTCCAGAACTATCGAGATCCATCGGCATTTAGAAGAGTTAGCTGGCCCTGTGAGATGTAAATCATAGAATCTGCCTCTTATATATAGCCATTTTGGCAGTTATATATTTTGGCATTTTGGCAGTAGAACTTTTTTTCAGAATTTGAGAAAATTGTATTTTAGGAATAAATTTCGAACTGGATTAAACTACTTTTGATGAAATCAAGCGTTTTATAAAAAAAATACTACTTTATTTTTGCTGCATGTAGATTTCAATGGTACCAAACAAGTTTTGAAAATAACCTCCTCAATTAATGCTTTTTTTAAGCCACATCTGGTAGTCATCATATTAATTTAATATTCTTCGTTCAATTCCTTCAGGTATAGCCCGTTGCAGCCATTTCATGAGTGCATGTTACTTCGCCGCTAGCGTGCGTAAAAAGCGACGTCTGGTTGGTTTACCGTGCGACAGTACATGCCCTAAGGAACGAGGGCATTGGGGCATCAAGTTTGACAGAAAAGCTGTGATGCTTGGTGAAGAGGTTCCTGATTCGTAAGTTCTTAAATATTTCTTTTAGATGGGGCACCCGGTTCTGAAAGGCCGATCTCAAATCTCTCCACTTTTCCACTTCCACCACTTCACCACTCACCACCACTCCACTTTTCCAGTCCTTTCTGTGAAAGAACTGGAAAAGTGGTTGGTATTTTGCCTCCGATTTAACATCACTGTCAAAATCACAGTGATCTTTATTCTCGTTACAATAAAGGTGCTGTTGGACTGCTGCTGACAGAGGCAAAATAACTGTGAAAGGACTGTAATAGTTAATCTTATGTCAAAACTCGTGTCAACTGTGATTGGTTGGCTAAAATAAAAACGGCTAATTAAATCACTTGAAATAACTTTTCACAGTAAATTAATTTGCATTGCCTTGCAGAATTCAGGGGTCAGAAAAACGTTCTGCTTTTATCTGCACACTTTATCAACATACTGCACCAATTTCTATTTTTAAATAATAATAGACCACATGGTCCTAAAAAATAACAAAATAAAAAAAAGTTAATAATAAAAAAAATTGCACCTATTGTTGGAAATGTTGGAATGGATTGAATTATATATTTACTGTCTTGTTTGTGTCCAGGGCGCGAGGGATGTACTGCATCAGTTTCGACCACAACGAAGATTGTCCATTCGACTGATTTACTTAAGTTAATTAATTAATTCGTCTCCAAAGAGATGGTTCACAGAGAAGGGTTACTTTTAAATCGTACACAAATCCAAAGTAAAATGTTATGTTGTTAAGTTATTTATTTTATAATTAAGAAATAAAATTAAGTTTTGTTACTTTTGCCAAAGGGTTTTGTTTGAATTTCATACAATAAGTGGAGATGTAGATAATGCTACAAGAGTTCCTCTGCGATGTAAGTAGATATTATAAGTCGGTCATTTTAAATGGTCCTTCGAGCCGGATAAGGCCTTTCAGGGGGCCTACCACCAGCTCATAAGCAGTATTATTTTAATATTACTTCAGTGTGGGAAAGAGATGAAGCTCTACGGGACGTATAGCTCCATCTCTTTCTCCCACTGAAGTAATATTAAAATAATACTGCTTTTGAGCTAGTGGTAGGCCCCCAGGAATTACTTTCTGAAAAAACTTTAATCGGTTGTTTTTTTTTTCACTTTTTGCTGTGGTACCTACCCCACACAAATTCGAATACCATTACCTGCTATGTAAATAACAGTGACAGGAACTTATTATAACATCATCCGTATATAGGTACTGTTTGCGCTGTAGCATGGTGCGGGTGACAGGTGACAAAAAAAAATACATTTATTTAATTTACTACAGATATTACTGGTTCCGTATACTACACACTCTCGTATGTACGTATCATAGTCGTAAAATACGGAATCAGTATCAACTTTGAAAAAATAGTGTAGGTAAATACAACAAATTTCCCCTTTTTGTCACCTGTCACCCGCACCATACAACAACGCAAACAGTTTAAGTAAGTGGTATGAATACGTACGCCTGTTTGTAGGCGCCTTAATATGACCCAATGTTTAGTGAATAATTATTGCTCGTAGTAGCTACGAGCGAGAATCACTCACTCGAAAATGGGTCATATTATGTGTAGTCAAAATACAATAAAAAATTTAATACAATAGATAGGTAATAAAAAAATAAAAATAAAACAAAAAATATGTAATAGTGTGTACTCAAAATTGGGTTTGAATATGAATTCATCTGTTTGATTAATTATTTATCCTTTTTCGATGGAGACATCACCACTTGAATTTTAGTACAGGAGAAATTGCAAGCATCGTTGTAGAACACTGCCTTGAATGTCCAAGTGCCGAATACAAATGTACCACCAAAATATGACTGTGCTATTGCTAGAATGTCAACGTTGAATCTGTAGTGTCCCTGAAAAAAGTGCCATAATATAATTTCTTTTTTTTTCCCTTAATGGTGGGTTTGTGTTGTGTAGTAATTATTTCTGAGCTATTAGTAAATAAACAGCACAGTTTCTCAATCCATATTGTAAAACTGCGGATACGGCATCGTTACCCCAGTGTAATATCATAATTTATTTGTTTTATTACATCACATGCTTGGAAGGAAAAAAATGGTGGCTGTGCACCTCATCATCTTAGCCGAACGACGTTCATTGTTGGATATAGCTGTCCCCCAAGCATGGCTGCTTGCATAAAGATACAGGTTCCCAGTACGGACAAGTCGGAGCGGATCGGTACCGATCGGTGCGGGTAAATAGTCCCGCACTTTCTGTATGAGCTCGCGCATGAATAAACAGTACCCTAATTGCGTAACTTATTTCGTAAGCAATTATGCCTAATTTGTTTCATTTTGACAGTTCAACAACATTCATTGCGTTATTTGCGTTGTTGAGGAGATTTTTTTTCCAACTTATGAAGCAATGGATTAGCAATCTATTTCAAATCGAAACAGATTGTGATTGTGTTGTATTACACAATTAGGGTACCTACTGGTTGAAATTTAATGGTATCGACTACATTTTTCATTCAGGCACCCGTGCCAGTGGTTTAATCTGTACCTGTACCGACAAATCGGGACTAGAAAACCTGTATCTTTATGCAAGCACCCTATCGCCACAATGACCTGTCCTGCGTTGCTCACATCTAACGGTGACTCACAAACTACACCGAGTCATCGGTCCACGCTGTGGGAGGGTCATGCTGCGTCGTTTGCCGTTTCCATTGCCCTTTTGGATGCTGTTCTCGTTACGCCAATTAAACTCAACTCAAACTCAATTAGGCACAGGCATTAACATATACAGGGTGGCTGGGACATCGATGCGAAAACTGTTACCATGGATTCTTACATGATTCTGAACCCCCCTGCGCTGAAAATTATCGCTGGTTATTTAAAAAAATAGCTGTTTCTTAGAAAGGTGTCAAATCTACACGGTCAAAATGTGAGGAACAGCATTTTAAATTTTTTTTTTTTTAAATAACCGTCGAAATATCTTTTTTATTTATGTTCAGAATCATATACTGAATCCATAGTAACAGTTTTTGCATCGATGACCCTGCCACCCTGAATACCAGGGGCGACGGCTCTAAACAACTCGATTCCTACCGGCCTTCCCTTCGGAAATTCGGAACACAACCACTCTATCGTCATTGAATAATTACACTATAAGTATTTGATACACCATCAAATTAAAACATTACAAACCGCCTACATACATCACTTTTGTGTCTTAATATCCCAACAACAAAACATTTTGCGCTAAAATAACTCGTAGGCGCGTCCGGCTTATCGTGAATTCAATTTCTTTAGAAAATAAAGTCCATCATGACGTTACTTCGGTCACATGAAACCGCGGTTTCTTATCAGCCGGGTAAGCCGATCTGCAACGAGTTACAATAGGGATAGTAGTAGAAAACGCGAGAAGGAATTATTGCGCATTTGATTCGGTTGTTTTCGTTGAATTTCGTAATGCGTTCGGCTCGGAGTCCGTAGACATTTCATCATTCGATTGACAATGTGTGGTTGTTTTTTGTTCATTTTGTTCACTCAGTATTCATTGACTTCATTAGTTTATCATTACTAGTCTACTACTAATATTTGTTTGTAGGTATAGAACAGTGATTATGATAGTGTTCATGTGTTTTGAGTTTAGTAAAAGTAAAGTACGTTGTAATTAGGTATTTGGGGTAAGTAGATAGTTTATTATGTTGAAATTACTTATTTAGAGTAGTTTAGAAAAGTAATTAGTACGATCAGTAGGATTAGGATGGCGGCATTAATAGTTTTAGATTATTGACAGATTATTTACTTTGTGAGGAAACATGCTTTTCAAGATAAAATTTTGAAAATATGAAACACATAATTAAGTTAGGGCGTGCTCGCCCAGATATGACTATAAATTACAAACGACGTGATGGTTTTTTCAAACATTTTAATGTTTTCCTTTACGATAAATATCAATGACTGACTGGCAATCGTAAATTAAATGTATTGTTCCCGTGTTTACTTTTCTCAGATTCTAGTAGTTTGTCGATTCGAATAAAGGCTTTTTTTACATTTTAATCTGACGAATTCATTCAAAAACATGTGCAGACTTAATAAAATATTCGTAGCTGTTTTATGAGTTCGGGACTGGTAGCAACAGAATTATTTTCACTAATTTGCATGAAGTTCATAATAGAAAAGAAGATCGAAATAGGAATTTAATGAAACGGTTTATTGACACCGCTATTTTGACAGGTAAACAAGAAGTAACTTTTTGCGGCCACGACAAAAGTCCGCAAGTGACGTACTTTTTTTTTTGTTACTTCGTCTTACCCCTGTCGTTTTACCATGCCTCGCCACTGCTGTATACTTACTTTTATAACGAAGCAGTCTTTTGTAACGTTCATGAGTGCGGTGAACAAGGGCCTCAAGAACAGATGATCACACGGTTTCTTCACTTGTAGTCTAAGAAAATCCTTTCCGTTAGTCATTGCGACGATTTTACCCTGAAATTATTATTTTAGTAACAAAGAAGTTTGTCAGATTGATCGATTAGCAACAGGGTTAAGCCCATGCGCGCACTAGTGACCAGGCCGTATCGGCCAGGTCACAACGGCCAGCGAAATAGTCGGTGGGGCCGCTGGCCACGTGCGGCCAGGTGTGCGTGGTCCATGGCGATTTCATACTAATGTGTGAATCTCGCTGCATGGCCGCTGCGACCTGGCCGCTAGTGCGCACCTGGGCTATAATGCATATTTGTTGTGCTTAGTTAAAAAAATCGTATACCTTACCTTTGATGGTGACACAGTCTGAAAAACCGTCAAGTTATAATTTATAGTAGAGGAGTTGCTAATAGTAGCTGTTGCAAACGCACAATCTTTTTGTTTCGGTCCTTTGCATGTGTCGAACTGTGTTATTGATAAATTGAACGTTCCCTGGAAAGTAATATGAATATTGTAAATTATTTAAATGTACAACAACAATAACTTTAGAAAATGGTTCTTATTATGAAAAAGACCAATGGAGGTCATAAGACAGGTGAAGGATATTGACTAACATAATCCTTTTGTGCATTTGGTTCTACGTAGACAGTGTAAACTGTGATCAGCATAAGAAATTTTATAAACATATTTGACTGCAAGTAAGCTGCACTTTTGTTGGGAATGTAAATGCTATCACGAAGATAGTTGAGTTAACGTTTAGACTTTAGGATTATTTTGTAAAAAAAAAAAAACAAGCGATTACTGACCAATGAAATGGTTCGTTGAACAGTGAAATTCCTTTATGATTATACTGTGAATTATTGAAAACTGAGCATTTAATTTCGTTTGCTGGAAATAATTATGATTATTTATAGAAACGGCCAACATAGCAGAAATAAATGATGATAATAGTTACCCATGATACAGATTATGAATGAGATATAAGACGGTTATTGGGTAGCTATTAGGAAGTTTCTAGAAGCTTCTACTATTATCTGAGTAATAAGATCAACAATAGTTGCGTCACCCATAATACTTGGTCCTCCGCCTCTTTGTATCCAATTCGTCCCAGCTACCCTTTTTGAAGTCTTTACTGGCAGATTTAGATCAGCTGCAGCGGATATCAGTCCTCGGACAGACAGCCAAATAGCCAACCACAGTGGGTTGGCTATTTCACTTCAATGCTGAAAAATTACACAAGCTATGTAGTGACAGGGCTTCCTGAATCTTCGTTTTTTTTTTAACTTCTATACGAACCGCATCGTCGTAGGATTTCCGAGGTTTTACGATAGTTTTGATATTGTAAAATGTGGATCAGGTTTTAGGTGAGAATGGTCTCAGAAGCAGCTTAAGTTTTTGGAAAGTCCTCTAAAATAGGCTCCACTATAGGGTGGGTACAACTGTTTCGTGTACATTTGATCACATATAGTCATAATGTGGGTTTATTTCTAAAATAACAATTGTCCTCCCTTTGCAAGAATGCAGTCCTGACTAACCTTTTACATAATTATTATTTATACGTCTTTCACATTTCTCGGGACCCAGGCGTCCCGGACCTTTGGAAGGCTTACGAGGGGCCGAAGCCAACTCGCAGAGGCCCCTTAGACGTTTTTAATGAAATGAGGTACCAACCGACGATTATCCCTGTTCGCACTATGCAAGTGCAGCCAAGGACAACCCCCGGTTGGTGTAGGACTATTTACATAATTATTATTATAAGTTAGAGGTATGTTCAGGGGTTTACTAAAGGAGGCATAGCAGTGTCTAGTGTCATTGTAACTGTCTTTTGGGTTGTAAAATGGGTTGAATAAAAATGTACAAGTCAATTTGAATTATAACTTGTTCATTTCTTTATTATTTATCACCAACAGCGAATCGTTTTGGAGTCATTGTTAGGTACATAATATTGCATTGCATGTTACAAAACTCATTATAAAATATCCATTTGAATTTCCAGTTTCCGTATATGAATTTGCCTCCGTAGAAATTACGAGCAAGCGTTTGCACGTCTACATTTAAATGAAAGCGACCCTGAAAACAACAAAAAAAAGTTAAAGGTGTGGTCCTGTTGCTGCATATCATGTCAAAGAGATTCTAACTACTTAAAGATGTTGTTTGCCAACGTTTCCCGTAAGCTAGTCTTATGAAAGAAGATCTTAGGTAGTTCATAGGGTTGCTGAACATATTGACGCTTCTACCCGACAATCCTGACGTGGATGGACGTTTTGAAGATCTATGTGATCCCAACCTTAGACACAATATTGAAATGCTTCATGTGCCTGTAGATTTTCTGGTACGCATACCTTATGCTTAAGGTGATTTTACACCGGGCGGCGCGGCGAGGCGTGGATGCGATGGGCGAGATGTGACATTTGTATGGCAAAATTTCTATCCACGCCCTGCCCATCTTTGATGTAAAAGGTCTAGATGCGCGAGGATGTACGAGGCGAGAATTTAAATATTTGGTAGTACAATATTGAATTTTATTCTTGTATGAATAGAGCAATTATTTAGCTTGTAAAACGAATATACAAATCTCGCACCGGTAATCGAGGACCCGCACGGTCTCTCTCCGTCTCGCGATGTCTCGCGATGTCTCGCGCTGGCACACGCGGGCACGCGCCGGCTCGCTCCGACCAACGCGAGGCATACTATGTTCTCGGCTGGCCGGTGCGCCAGATATGGCTGGCCGGGCGGCGTGTGATAGCGCGAGCCGGCGCGAGACATCGCGAGCCGGCGCGAGGCAGCGCTGGACATCTTTCGGTGTAAAAGGGTAAGCGTGATTTCAATTCTCGCCCATCCCATCCACGCCTCACCTCGCCGGTATAAAACCACCTTTAGTCCCTATTAGTTAGTTCCTAGCAATGTTACTCGACGGTTCAAATAGCTGACAGGAGCAGCTCAACGGGTACAATTTTTCAGTTTTATAAAATATATATTGTTGTGTTCTAAGATTACCTTCTCAATCGCACAATGGTCTGAGTTATTAAAGAAACTCTGAACTAACGGTCTGATGATGATGTGGTCGCACATGTTCTTTATCTCGAGTCGAAACAACGGTTTTTCGTTAACCGAACCGATAATTTTACCCTGAAAAAACAAAATGTACCCTTGATTTGAGATTATGGTAAGAGGGCCTTAATAGGGTACACTAGTCGGTCATTCTTCCATACAAACTTAGTAAGGTGATTACTCGTCTAATTGATAAAATTGGCAAAATTCATAAGAAATTACAGCTGGCGTTGATGTTATGACGTCGACCGGTGCAGCATACAATGAGATTTGATATAAAAATAAAATAATAATCTAATGTAAATGACTATATAAAATACAATATTTGAAATGGCAGCATTCCGCTCGGTCGGCATGGATTTGCGCGCCACCGGCTTAGGTGCAGCGCAGAGGACACACTTTTGTGCGGTTCCTAAATTAAATTTTAAATTGACAGAAATTACTATAGAGCGACACATCCTATATAGAATAACCTGCATTCGGAAAAACATCGGGGACAAATAAGACATTTTCGTGCGCCACAGACTCGATCGCACAAAATGTGTGTCAAAAATCAAAATCAAAATATTTTATTTCACATAATCCTACATGGGCACTTATGAAACGTCAGAAGCTAGGTGCACGGTTCCAATTGGTCGTTTCCTATGGAGAAGAGCCGGCAAGAAACTCCACGGTTACTCTTTTAAAAATAATTGGCTTTTACAATACTTTCAAATAACAGTGTTTCTAGGTATGGGAGGACAGTGTAGGTCTTTCAATAAGTACCAAGTACTTAACAAAATAGAAAATGGTCAACAGGTCTACAATCCACTAAGCCTACAGCGTTCTCACATTCACAAAATATGTAGAAAAGAATCTATACAAAAAAATTAATTAATTAAAAAAGTAAAAAAACCTATTTTAAATAAAACGCAATTATATGATTGCTATTACAACTGTAATCAATCTGAATAATTATCATGTCCACAAAAGTCACAAAAAAAAAGTATATAATGTCAAATAATAGAATAGTAAATATGTCAAGGGCGAATGTAAAAATAAATAAAAATAAAGATTTAAATAAACATGGTAATTTGGGAGCAGTTAATAGACTCTTACTTATTTATGCCGTTAATGAGGTACCAGGGAAGCCACATGTGCAGAAGGAATTATTGCCAAATTTCCTTGTCTTCAACGTAGTCTTTAATTTTATAATATGAATTCTTGATAAGGACACGTTTGATGTGGGTTTTGAACTTCCCATCGCTAAGTTCTGTCACAGACTTTGGCAACTTGTTATAAAAGCGGATACTGTTTATAAGAAATGACTTGCTTGTTTTAGTTAATCTAAATTTGGGTATCACAATTTCATGTTGACTACGTGTATTTATATTATGGAAATCGCTTCTTATTTTGAAAAGTCCTAAGTTTTTGCGAACATACATAATACTTTCTAAGATATAAAGTGAAGGCAAAGTCAGTATATCAATTTCTTTAAATTTGTCTCTAAGGGACTCGCGAGGGCCCATTTTATAGATCGCGCGGATTGCCCTCTTTTGTAAAATGAAAATTGAATCTACGTCAGCTGCCGATCCCCACAGCAGGACGCCATAAGACATAATACTGTGGAAATAAGCAAAGTATACTAACCTAGCTGTGGCTATATCAGTCAACTGCCTTATTTTTCTTACTGCATATGCAGCTGAACTTAATCTACCTGAAAGAGTTCTAATATGGGCGCCCCATTGTAATTTTGAATCTAAAGTAATTCCTAAGAATATAGTTTCCGTTATTGCATCTAGTTTTTTGCCATCAAGTTTTAGATTTAGACCTACTTGAGGTACATTTGGTAATGAGAACCTAATACATTTCGTTTTGTTCGCATTAAGTAAAAGATTATTAGCTGCGAACCATTTTGAAAGTACAGCCAGACTTTCGTTGACATGTAATACATCTGTATCTTTCCTGTCTATTTTAAAAATAAGAGAAGTATCGTCAGCAAATAGAATTATATCTGATAAGTTAGTCATCATGTAAGGAAGATCATTTATATAAACTAGAAATAAGAAAGGGCCGAGAATTGAACCTTGAGGCACGCCCATTTTCACTAGAGACCCCGAAGACATCGCCCCATTAACATTTACTTTTTGCTGCCTGTTTGATAGATAGGAAAGAACAAGATCAGCAGCTTGTCCACGAATTCCGTAGTGGTGTAATTTACAGATCAGTGTATTGTGGTCAACGCAGTCAAACGCTTTTGAGAGGTCACAGAAAATGCCAATTGCATCCTGGGACTTCTCCCAGGATTCCAAAATGTGACTGATGAGTTTAACTCCTGCGTCAGTCGTCGACCTACCTTTCGTGAAACCAAACTGGTGACTATGTAAAATCCCATTAGAATTAAAATGTGCCAACATCTGGTCTAGCATGATTTTTTCATATATTTTACTCAATGCTGGTAGCACAGATATTGGTCTATAATTAGAGGGATCATTCTTACTACCCGATTTGAAAATTGGTACTACTTTACTATGTTTCATTAAATCAGGAAACGTACCACTATCTAAACATTGATTAAATATGTGCGTTAGGACTGGGGCAATTGTGTCAATGATATCTTGAAGAACCTTAACGGAAATCCCCCATAAGTCTTCAGTGTTTTTTATGTTAAGACTTTTAAATGCTTTTTTAATTGTGACAATTGAAATGGGCTTAAATTCAAAATTTGGAATGTCTCTACTGAAGTGTTCTTTTAAAAGAGATTCAGCTAGTATAGATGATAAGGGGAGAGATTTTGTAACCTCTATTGGGATGTTGGTAAAGAAGTTTTCTAGTCTCTCAGCAACTTTTAACTTATCTGAAATGGTTACATTATCAATTTTTAATGACAATTCATTCTGATCTCGCTGTTTTGTGTTTCCAGTTTCTTTGTTAATTACCTGCCACACAGCTTTTATTTTATTGTTAGAATTATTAATTTTGTTACTTATTAATTTAGATTTAGCTTGGGCGCAGACTCTTTTAAATATCTTTGAATAGTTTCTTACATAATTATGAATTACTTGATCAGAAGTCAATGATTTTTCGTTATATAAATTATATAAAATATCTCTGCTTTTTCTAATGCCTCTGCGCTGCGCCTTATTATAGTAATAATTCCGCTCAGTCGGCATGGACTCGCGCACCACAGTCTTATAGTAATGTGTGCGCGCAGCTGTCAGAAAAACTTTTTATATGACGTTTTGACATCTCTGTTACCTAACAATTATCATGGCGAGTGTTGCCAACCCGTACGATAATTATGGGGGCGTACGATAATTTAAACTTATTTTTGAATAACTTATGTAGTATAAAAATGGCAGAATATAAACCGTACAGGGATAGATAATAATTTATTGAAAAGTTCAAATTTATTTTGAGTAGATACATTCTGTAGTTTTTCCATAATATCTATACGCTCAAAAGTCTGTTCATGAAATTTTACGCGCTTGTTTTCGTCATTAATCATCGTCTATTTCACTAAATAAATAAAAACTAGATAAATAAATACTAAATAAATAGATAACTTTACTAAATAGCATGCAGTTCGAGCCGTCCGCTGTCCCGGGTTCACCTGACGAATGCTTAGACGAAATGATGACGTTACATTTTGACAGATCTTTGTTAATTAAATGAAATAGTTTTAAATTGCTGACAGTTGCAGGTACCTTAGCTGTCTTCATATCTTCCTTTACAGTAATATTCATGTCCAAGGATTGTCCATTTACAATTCTTGACACAACTTCAACACAGTTCTTACGTTTTGGTCCTTTGCACGTTTCAAGTTTTGTCATTTTTAAGTCAAATTCACCCTGAAAAAAACGAACAAAAATGATCTGATTACTGGTGTCTTATACATGAGTGTCAATTCATCACACGTGCAGTGAGATGATATTTTAATATGTACTGTGTTTCTCGGATCCAGCTGAGTACAGAAAATGCAAGGCGGGTGTTATCAGTTCTGAGCTGCTGTCAATATTTGTGATAAACTTGAGGCATAAGCAACCCGCCTTTGAAGTATCTAAAATCATTACAAGACTTACATAATCCAACAATGACTTCGAGGCCATGAAATAAAATGAAATAACTACTAGATATTTTAACATAACTTCGAGTTTTGCTTTTAAATTGAATGAATTCCTGTGTACTGTATTATTTTTATTCTAACATATAAATTACAATTTGTCTATAAACCATATCATAGTTCGTTGGCTACAAATGATCATGATTTGTCAATGATTTTCCTATGTTTGTCTGTAATTATATTAATTTGTACAGTCAACCGCACATTAGTGGTAACGCTTGCACTACGAAAACCGCTCTTACTGCTGCGACATAAAGGAAATTAAATTGATAAATTATGAAATTGTTACCAGTGATAAGTGGTTTCCTGTACACGAGTGTGAAACATGCTAGAATGTTTCATGGTTCACCGAACAAAATGATTGGTTATTTTTTCTGCCTCATGGTCTAGTGGTCATTGTGTTATAGAAGGCCCGGTTTTGTTACACAGATCAAGCACCCTTATTGCTTAACACACGATCAATCACAATCTGTTTTATTTTGACAGTTCAACAATATTCATTGCGCTATTTACGTTGTCGAGCAGACAAATTTTTCGAACATATGTTGCAATCATTGATATAAGAAAGAAGGAGAGCCCGGTATTTGAAAATGTATCGAAACTCATTGTCTCCAATTTGTCCCCACCACGTCTCCACAACTACACATGCAGATCAGTAAACCCAATAGATACATTCATAAATCTGAACGTACATACTACACAATCAATTATAAACTTTATTTCATCAAACACAGCATACATTTACCATGCACTGTACAAAGTAATTAGTACGATCAGTAGGTTATGGATGGCGGCATTAATAGTTTTAGATTTTTGACAGATTATTTACTTTGTGTTGCTTTTCAAGGTTAAATTTTGAAAATATGAAACATAATTATGTTAGGCCGTGCTCGCTAGATATGACTATAAATTACAAACGACGTGATGGTTTTTTCAAACATTTTAATGTTTCCTTTTACGATAAATATCAATGACACGAATAAAGAAAAAAAAATCAATGATTGACTGGCAGTTGTAAATTTAATAAAATGTATTGTTCTCGTGTTTACTTTTCTCAGATTCTAGTAGTTTATGGAATAAATTTAATCTGACGAATTCATCAAAAAACATGTGCAGCGTGAAAAACATATTCGTAGCTGTTTTATGTGTTCGGGACTGGTAGGAATAGAATTATTTTCACTAATTTACATGAAGCTCATAATAGAAAAGTAGATTGAAATGGGAATTTAATGAAACGGTTTATTGACACCGTTATTTTGATAGGTAAACAAGAAGTAACTTTTCGCGGCCACGACGAAAGTCCGATGTGACGTAATTTTTTTTTTTTGTTACTCCTGCTTACCCCTTTCGTTTTACCACCCCTCGCCACTGCTGTATACTTACTTTTATAACGAAACAATCTTTTGTAAGTTAAGTTAAGTAATAACATGTTGTAGTTAGGTATCTAAATTATTTATGCACGTATGGTGATGCCTGCGGATTAATTTTTATGTTTTTAATCATATTCATTCTTATAATTCGTTGTATAGTTGTCTTATATTCTAAGCACTGTTTATTTTATTTTATTTTGTTACCTACCTATTTAATGGAAAAATCACTGAACCTGACTTGATTTCCGTACATCTTTTTTCGGGTGACCACTGTAAATCAGCGCTGTGCTGTGGGTCCCCATAGCACAGCATCATGCTGAGTGAAAGTCATCTTGTCACAGTCATGTCGTGCAGCTTCCGCCTAAGTAATTTCTGTTCTATGCTGATGATTTATTATGTACTTTGTGTTGTTCTCTGATTACTCTTATATTTTATGTACGCACGTGTTTCTGTGACAAATAAACCAATTTTTCTATCTTTCTAAGTTCATGTGAGGTGAACCTGTGAACAAGGGCCTCAAGAACAGATGATCACACGGTTTCTTCGCTTGTAGTCTAAGAAAATCCTTTCCGTTAGTCATAGCGACGATTTTACCTTGAAATTATTATTTTAGTAACAAATAAGTTTGTCAGATTTATCGATTGGCAACAGGGTTAAAATGTGAATTTGTTATGCTTAGTTGAAAACTTACTATGCTTTACCTTTGATGGTGACACAGTCTGAAAAACCGTCAAGTTATAATTTATAGTAGAGGAGTTGCTAATAGTAGCTGTTGCAAACGCACAATCTTTTTGTTTCGGCCCTTTGCATGTGTCAAACTGTGTTATTGATAAATTGAACGTTCCCTGGAAAGTAATATGAATATTGTAAATTATTTAAATGTACAACAACAATAACTTTAGAAAATGGTTCTTATAAGGAAAAAGACTAATGGATGTCATAACACAGGTGAAGGATATTGACTAACATAATCCTTTTGTGCATTTGGTTCTACGTAGACAGTGTAAACTGTGATCACATAAGAAATGTTATAAACATATTTGACTACAAGTAAGCTGTACTTTTGTTGGGAATGTAAATGCTATCACAAAGATAGTTGAGTAAACGTTTAGATTTTAGTGTTATTTTTGTAAAAAAACAAGCGATTATTGACCAATGAAATGGTTCGTTGAACAGTGAATAGTAGATTGTTTACCAAGGGAGCAAACAACTATTTTTAAGGCGAGAGTGTTTCTTTGAATCCAGAGCGCAGCGAGGGATTCAAAATACGTCACTCGAGCTTAAAATAGTGTTGCTCCCGAGGTGAAAACTCTACTTTTTATCACCATCTATGAGAAAAAAAAAACGTGTGCGGTTCGACCCCCGTTAGGAACGAAGTTCCTTCTCACGTATGATTTAAAACAAAAATAAAAATTTCGCCGCCATCGTGGATTTATATTTTGACCTCAGTATCGACTTTAGCACTTTCGAAAGCTATGAAAATGATACCCATAACGAAAAATTTCAAAATTTTCGCAGCCGCCATCTTGGATTTTCATTTTGACTAAATTCACACTTTCTCTCTGTCTTGCCAACAGGCTGGCAAGACAGAGAGAAAGTGTGAACACGTTCATACAATGTTCGGTTTGATCTCTTTGGTGATTAGAACTTTTACTAACAATATCTACATTCCAAATTCAAATCACTTTTAATCCCTGGGGATTAAAAAGCTATTTGAGTCCCTGTTTACGAGGACTAAACTCATTTTGAATAATTGTGATAAAAATTCCTTTATGATTATACTGTGGATTATTGGAAACTGAGCATTTAATTTCGTTCGCTGGAAATAATTATGATTATTTATAGAAACGGTCTGTTAGCAGAAATAAATGATGATAATAGTTACCCACGGTACAGATAATGAATGAGATATAAGACGGTTATTGGGTAGCTATTAGGAAGTTTCTAGAAGCTTTTACTTTTATCTGAGTAATAAGATCAACAATAGTTGTGTCACGCTGTCACGCATAATACTTGGTCCTCCGCCTCTTTGTATCCAATTGGTCCCAGCTACCCTTTTTGAAGTCTGTACTGGCAGATTTAGATCAGCTGCAGCGGATATCGGTCCTCGGACAGACAGCCAAGTAGTCAACCCACTGCCACTTCAATGCTGAAAAATTACCTAAGCTATGTGGTGGGGCTTGCTGAATCTTGGTATTTTTTTAACTTTTTTACGAACCGCATCCTCATAGGGTTTCTGAGGTTTTACGATAGTTATGATACTGTAAAATGTGGATCTGGTTTTAAGTGAGGGTCTCAGAAGCAGCTTAGGTTTTGGGAAAGTCCTCTAAAATAGGCCCCACTAATGGGGTGGGTACAACTGTTTCGTGTACATTTGATCACTTATAGTCATAATGTGGGTTCCTAAAATAACAATTGTCCTCCCTTTGCAAGAATACAGTCCTGATAAACCGTTATCATAATTATTATTATTATAAGTTAGAGGTATGTTCAGGGGTTTACTAAAGGAGGCATAGCAGTGTCTAGTGTCAAAGTAACTGTCTTTTGGGTTGTAAAATGGGTTGAACAAAAATTTACAAGTCAATTTGAATTATAACTCGTTCATTTCTTTATTATTTATCACCAACAGCGAATCCTTTTGGAGTCATCGTAAGATACATAATACCGCATTGCATGTTACAAAACTCGTTATAAAATATCCATTTGAATTTCCAGTTTCCGTATATGAATTTGCCTCCGTAGAAATTACGAGCAAGCGTTTGCACGTCTACATTTAAATGAAAACGACCCTGAAAATAACAAAAAAAGGTTAAAGGCTCTGACACACAGGCGCGATACGCGACGCGACACAAAGGCGACGAGCGGTGCCTTTGTGTCATTAGAGCCTTAAAGGTGTGGTCCTGTTGCTGCAAAGAGATTCTAACTACTTAAAGATGTTGTTTGCCGACGTTTCCCGTAAGTTAGTCTTATGAAAGATCTTAGGTAGTTCATAGGGTTGCTGAACATATTGACGCTTCTACCTGACAATCCTGACGTGGATGGACGTTTTGAAGGTATATGTGATCCCAACCTTAGACACAGTATTGAAATGCTTCATGTGCCTTTAGATTTTCTGATACGCATACCTTATTCTTAGTCCCTGTTAGTTGGTTACTAGCAATGTTACTTACTCGACGGTTCAAATAGCTTACAGAAGCAGGTCAACGGATACAATTTTTCAGTTTTATACACTGTGACATTTGAATCACAGTTTTGCTGGAACAAACGTTGTTCAGACACCATGGTCTATTACCATTCTGTTCAGTTTAGTTTGTTTTAATAACATATTTGATGAATTATCATCAAATATGTTATTAAAACAAACTAAACTACTTAGGCGTTCTCAAATAAGTGTTACGTTACTCAAACGTGTTCAAACATTAACCGTAACATCAAAGTACTCATCGCGAAAGCGATATGGCATTCAAAACGGACGTAATAAAATCGCGGTGATTTTTTTTCGTGCACTTGGTTTTCAACGCTCTGCTAAGCGCCGAGAGTTGAAAATCCAACAGTGTGTTTTTTCAACGCGCTTAGACGAGAGTGCGTCCCAGTGCGTTGTATTCTTAACGCTCGGCTTAACATCGAGGGTTGAAAATCCAGTGCGCGATAAAATCCCGCCGCGATTTTATTTCGTCCGTACTAACGTCGGCTTATGATGAGTCCACGGGACTACAAGAATGTCCGGCCAATGTGGGCCGAAATGCAAATAAATTATTGGCCAATGACATGCAATCGCGCGAAGTATCGTTTCGCCCATTTCTTTTATTGACTGCCGCAGGCCTCTCGCGCCGCCCGGGCGGTAGCTAGTCTACATAAATCTCTCGAGCGGGCGACGCGTATGCATCCGATGTACTTACGTCACAGTCACGTATCGCGCGTTTTTTGTGAAAATGTGTTCTAACTGTTTGAATTTGGAGTGGTGTTGGATATGGTGTTTTGGGTGAAATTTTGTACCAACATTGTGAATTGTGATGTAAGAAAGTAACTAAGTAGGTAGGTACCTACTTTACTTACCAAAACTAATAATATAATTAACTTCAGCTAGAGATTCTGACGGTCCTAAGCCCGATTTAGTATGAAGGAAAAATTAGACGCAATGTTGTCTTGGTGCACACGGAGCTAACTCAGTTTTGTGGAAGTTTTGTTTTTTGTCTTATTCCTGTAATATCCCAGTCCCAGTAAATAAATAATATATAAAAAGCTAACGTTCGATACAATAGGTACCCGTACCAAGTACCTACAGAAAAGAATTAAAACCATGTCTGATAGTACCTACCGTAAGTTCGCACCTAGAACGAAATGATAAAATTAGAGGTCAGCCACCTCGCCGCACCGCCGCTACGGTGCGTCGTGTCGTGCAGTCGTGCATAGGTAGAAAATACCTACCAAAGTTTACCATAGCCAAAGCCATACCAAGCCACAAAAATCTGTTTTAAAGTAGCCACTTATCAGTGATAAAATACCTACCGAAGTTAACTTTTAACTTTGGTATTTTCTAGTAAGATGAACAAAAATAAGTGCTTACAAAATTTAATTTAAGGAGGTACATTTCCCTGTAGACAATCCTGTGTCTCGTTACTTTGATACGCGAGCGCCGCAGTGTCTGTGTTGTAGAGAGTAACTATAATCTCGACTTTTAAACTTTGTCGTTTTTGTGTTTTTTCAAAAACCCATGAAGTTTTTTTTATTGGATGCTGTAGAATGGTACTCGTAGTAGACGACGAAGGTCTAAACAACGTTTGTTCTAGCAAAGCTGTGATTCAAATGTCTTTGTTATATATATTGTTGTGTTCTTAGATTACCTTCTCAATCGCACAATGGTCTGAGTTCTTAAAAATACTTTGAACCAACGGTCTGATGATGATGTGGTCGCACATGTTCTTTATCTCGAGTCGAAACAACGGTTTTTCGTTCATCGAACCAATAATTTTACCCTGAAAAAACAAAGAGTACCCTTGATTTGAGATTATGGTAAGAGGGCCTTAATAGGATACACTAGTCGGTCATTCTTCCAAACAAACGTAGTATGGAAGTAAATACATCCACCAACACTGCCGAGCGTGCCCGCCTGCTAGCTGTGGGAGAATGGGAGTCGGGCCTCTGGCTTCAGGCGCTACCGTCACCCAACATAGGCACTATGCTGGGTGACACCACTTTCCGGCTCGCTACAAGTCTGCGTCTGGGTGCTCCTTGCGGGGCTCCACATCGCTGTCAGTGCGGTGAAGCTATCGACCGCCTCGCACACCATGGCCTTTCCTGCAGCAAGAGCGCTGGTCGGTTGGCACGGCACGCAAGCATTAATGACATCCTCCGTCGGGCTCTTGTCACCGCCGGGGTGCCAGCTGTTTTAGAACCCAATGGCTTGGCACGCGACGATGGAAAGAGGCCAGACGGAATGACCATAATGCCTTGGAAGTTGGGTAGGCCTTTGGTGTGGGATGCAACCTGTGTCGAAACCCTTGTGCCATCCCATCTTCCTAGCACTACGGGCTGTGCCGGGGTGGCTGCTGCAGGTGCAGAAAACCTCAAACGGCGCAAATATAGCAACCTTACTGGTAGCTATATTTTTGAGCCGTTTGGGGTTGAAACACTAGGGCCATGGGGTCCGAGTGCTCACCGAGTATTCCGGGACATCGCCAAGCGGTTGGTCGACTCTTTACGTGACCAGAGGGCTGGCCAATTCTTAGGCCAAAGAATCAGCATCGCCATCCAACGTGGCAATGCTGCCAGCCTTTTGGGCACTTTTCTCGCTGACGAATTTTTTGACGCCCATTGAGCTCTTGTCTTTATTTTTTACTTTTTCCTGTACATACTTGTACATAATATATATAGTAGTTAGTTGTAAATATGTTTGTGAATATTATATATTAACATGGTAAACAATAAAGTGTATACCTAGTATACGTTCAAATCTAAAAATTATATCAATTGGCTAAAAATCATTATCTAGCTCTGTATGGAAGCAGAACTGAGGAAAATGTCCAACACATTTTCCTCAGTTCGAAGTTTGTTTGGAAGTTATGAGCGTCGAAACTTCCATATTTCAACACTAATTTTAACTCATCTTTGGACGTAAATAGGTAACTTAATATGTAGTATGAAAATGCCAAAATAGAAACCGTACAGGGATAGATAATATAATTTGTTGAAACGTTCAGATAATTTTATTTTGAGTAGATACATCCTGTAGTTTTTCCATAATATCTAGAAAATTTTACGCGTTCGTTTTCATTATTAATCATCGTCTATTTCACTAAATAAATAAATAACTTTACTAAAATAGCATGCATATTAGCCACGCCACCAACGACTTCGAGCCGTCGACTAGTGGAACCGTCGGCTGTCCAGGGTTCAACTGACAAATGCTTAGACGAAATGAAGACGTTGCATTTCGACAGATCTTTGTTAATTAAATGTAATAGTTTTAAATTGCTGACAGTTGCAGGTACCTTAGCTGTCTTCATATCTTCCTTTATAGTAATATTTAAGTCCAAGGATTGTCCACTTACAATTCTTGACACGACCTCAACACAGTTCTTACGTTTTGGTCCGTTGCACGTTTCAAGTTTTGTCATTTTTAAGTCAAATTCACCCTGAAAAAAACAAAAAAAAAAATGATCTGATTACTGGCGTCTTATACATGAGTGTCAATTCATCACATATCCAGTGAGATGATATTTTAAATACTGTGTTGCTCGGATCCAGCGGAATAGAGAAAATGCAAGGCGGGTGTTATCAGTTCTGAGCTGCTGTCAATATTTGTGATAAACTTGAGGCATAAGCAGTCCCGCCTTTGAAGTATCTAAAATCATTACAAGACTTACATATTCCAACAATGACTTCGAGGCCATGAAATAAAATGAAATAACCACTAGATATTTTAACATAACGTCGAGTTTTGCTTTTAAATTGAATGAATTCCTTTGTACTGTATTATTTTTATTCTAACATACAAATTACAATTTGTCTGTAAACCATATCATAGTTCGTTGGCTACAAATGATCATGATTTGTCAATGATTTTCCTATGTTTACCTGTAATTATATTTTAATATGTACAGTCTACCGCACATTAGTGGTAACGCTTGCACTACGAAAACCCCATTACTGCTGCGACATAAAGGTGCTACCATAATGAAATTGTTACCAGTGATAAACGGTTGTCTGTACACGAGTGTAACATGTTAGAATGTTTCATGGCTCACCGTACAAAATGATCTCATGACCTCACTTAGAGGGAAGGGTTATATTTTCTGCCTCATGGTCTAGTGGTCATTGTAGTAACGCGCCGCCTCAAAATTTGTTACTTAAATTGTATCCAGTTCGTCCCAGCTACCCTTTTTGAAGTCTTTACTGGAGGATTTAGATCAGCTGCAACGGATATCGGTCCTCGGACAGACATAGCCAAGTAGCCAACCCACTGCCACTTCAATGCTGAAAAATTACATTAGCTATGTGGTGACAGGGCTTGCTGAAACTTAGTTTTTTTTAACTTCTTTACGAACCGCATCCTCATAGGATTTCTGAGGTTTTACGATAGTTTTGATATTGTAAAATATGGATCAGGTTTAGGTGAGGATGGTCTCAGAAGCTGCTTAGGTTTTATTTCTCTAAAATTGGCTCCGCTAATGGGGTGGGTACAACAGTTTTGTGTAGGTACAATTGATCACTGAAAGTCATAATCAGAGATGTAACGGATATCTGTATCCACATTCGCATAAAATTTGATATCCGCAAAACATCCGCTTCCTTAACTTTTGGTTTTAAAAGCTCCGCATCCTAATAATTTCTATGGGGATGTGACCCCACGTTGTTCGCTCAAATAGTGAATTTTGTTAAACGCGCTCCGAGCCAAATGTGCGGGCTGGAGTGTGAGTGACGCGTTCCTATTGCCTGAATTCGCAGTGTCCCTGTCCTATGACAGACCATCGGCCGCACGTGGCAGTGGTGGTATGATTGTGGTGTCAGATATCAAAAACAAGGGCCATTTTTCATACGACATCTGCATCCGCACCCTCATCCGCATCCTCAATAAGGAATTTTCCAATATCCGTATCCTCATCCGCATTCTCAAACCCGATTATCTCGATAACCTCATCCGCATCCTCATCCGTTATACGACATCCGTTATAACCCTGGTCATAATGTGGGTTTATTCCTAAAATAACAATTGTCCTCCCTTTGCAAGAATACAGTCCTGATAAACCTTTTACATAATTATTATTATAAGTTAGAGGTATGCTCAGGGTTTTATTAAAGGAGGCATAGCAGTGTCTAGTGTCAATATAACTGTCTTTTGGGTTGTAAAATGGGTTGAACAAAAATGTACAAGTCAATTTTAATTAAAATTTGTTAATTTCTTTATTATTTATCACGAACAGCGAATCCTTTTGGAGTCATCGTAAGATACATAATACCGCATTGCATGTTACAAAACTCATTATAAAATATCCATTTGAATTTCCAGTTTCCGTATATGAATTTGCCTCCGTAGAAATTACGAGCAAGCGTTTGTACGTCCACATTTAAATGAAAACGACCCTGAAAACAAAAAAAACCGGCCAAGTGCGTGTCGGACTACGCACAATGAAGGGTTCCGTAGTTGAGATGAATTTATTTATCCCAAGAACAAACTTAACATTGTAGTTGAAAAACATGTTCTCCCATACATTCCAACTGCAAATCGTCGCTCGGCATCCAATACCGCGAATGTGACATTTTTTAATTTTTTTTTTAAATTGCAGGATCACTTATTTGAACGTGTAGAATGAAATAAAACAAAAATCAGATTTTCGTAAAAAAATTCACATTCGCGGTATTAATACAATAATAATACCTATAAACGAGCAATTCTTGTATATACCTATGTATATATAATCTGAATCTCGGAAACGGCTCCAAGAATTTTTATTAAATATAGTATGCAGAGGGTTTCAGGAGCGAAAAATCGATCTAGCTAGGTTTCATTTTTAGAAAACGTCGTTCAAAAAAGAATTATCATCCAGATATTTTTCTTTATTCAAGTAACAAGGACTCATTGCGTTAGTAAACTTATGAACTATGTTAACTTATTTTATGAGGTCACTTAGAAAGTTTTGCGACTAACAGTTTTTGTCTATAGAATACTGGCTGGTTTTGATGTCAATTAAAACGATGACTATTTATTACAAAAAAACATAACATTCCAAATTCGAAATTCCCTCCACATTTTTTTACGAGCAAAATCAAAATACTCTGTCTTACTGAAAACTGGATTTATAACGAGAACATTTTGTACTATTTCAAATGTCGACTAAAACCAGAAGAATCGTTTGAAAGACTTCGAATGGTGTTCATAGAAAAAAGCCCTTCTAAAGCGACTGTTTTTCGCTGGTTCAACGAATTTATGGGTGGTCTAGTAATTTTGGCAGACAATGAAAGAAGTGGCCGCCCTATGACGGTTGTTACATAACAAAAAGTGCTGGCTGTGAAAAATTTAATTCAAGAGAATAGGCGAATTACATATGAAGAGGTTCAGCATACACCGTGAAATTTGAATCACAGTTTTGCTAGAACAAACGTTGTTCAGACCATGGTCTACTACCATTCTACAGCATCCAATAAAAAAAAAACATAATTGGTTTTTGAAAAAACACAAAAAAAGCAAAGTTTAAAATGTCAAGATTATCGTTACTCCCTACAACACAGACACCACGTATGGGACACAGCATTGTCTACAGGGACCATGTACCTCCATAAACGAAATTTAGTAAGCAGTAGATAATCTTGACATTTTAAACTTTGTCTTTTTGTGTTTTTTTCAAAAACCAATTTATGTTTTTTTTTATTGGATTCTGTAGAATGGTAGAAGACCAAGGTTTGAATAAAGTTTGTTGTAGCAAAACTGTGATTAAAATTTCACGGTGTATACTGCCGATTGGATCGGGAATTGTGCATGAAATTCTACACAGGCATCTTCGGTTATGGAAGATAGTTTCACGCTGGTACCGTAAAATCTAACGCAGGGTCAGAAGGAGGTTCGGGTAGAATGGTGTCGAGACATGATAGCAAAATTGGTAGCAGGCTCGTCTCGGCGCGTTTAAGATATCATTACGGGTGATGAATCTTGGATTTTTCAATATGATCCAGAAATTAAGCGTCAGTCGACCGTGTGGCTGTTTCAAAATGAACCAACGCCTGCCAAAGTGAAGCGAGCCAGAAGTGCAGGCAAAATGTTGATTGCATGTTTTTTTTTTCTACCTGGTTTTCTGGTGTCAGTACCCTGACGAAATCAAAGAAGCATCAATGCTGAATGGTATGTTACCAAATGTTTTCCAGAAGTTTTTACTACTGCAAGCAGCAAGCGACCGAACACTGGCCTCCGTGGGCTACTGCTTCACCACGACAACGCGCTGGCTCACTCGGCGCTCAAGACAAGGGACTTTCTGGACAGCACACCGGTCAAATTTATAGGTCATCCTCCTTACAGTCCCGATTTGGCTCCGTGCGACTTTTTCTTGATCCCCAAAATAAAAAATCAACTCAAAGTAAAACAGTTTTCATCACCTGAAGATGCACTGGGTGCATTTGAGAAGGAGATTGGAGAGGTGTCTGATGCGGACTGGAAAATGTGTTATGAAAATTTGTTTAGACGTATAAAACTGTGTATAGACGCCAATGGAGAGTTCTTTCAAAAGATATAATAAAAAAAATTATAACCTGTAGTATATTTTTTTCTAGTATCACAAAACTTTCTGAGTGCCCCACGTAATCTAGTTTAAATTTATTTCACCCCATGGGAGATGGCACTGCAGTGATTGATGTACATGCAATCCAGACTGCTAGCGATATTGTTGGAGCTGGCCCGTACTCTGCGTACCAGGGATGCACACCTCATTCGCATCGTTGCGTAAAAGCAAGTAATATGTGTGTCCGCGAATATTCCCGATGCGCTACAAAAACGGGGCAGCCCCACCAATACCCTGAAAGCGTTGTTGTATTGGACACGAAGAGCGTTGCACGACCTTTGGATATATCTAGCCCACAGGCTGCACGTGTAAAACGTTGTACAATAAGCTCGAAACAGAGTCATTTTGGCTTTTTAAGTGAGCAGCGTGCAAACCTGCGAGCCAGCATGTTTGCCCTTACCGACAACGCCCTTCGCTCCCGCTCAATATCGAGTCCGTCATTGAGGTCAGGGGTCAATATATACCAACCAAGATATTTAAACGTAAATACTCTTTGTAGTGGAGTCCCATTGAGTAATACAGGTGGTACATAACCCGGTCTGCCCCCAGCTTCAAAGACCATGATCTCCCATCAAACCATGTGTTTTGGCATACTGCTCACATTTGGCGACCAATTACTTTCTGAGACCACAGATTGACGCGCTCAGAAGCACCATATCATCTGCATAGCTAATATTATTTACGCAAATACCATCTATATAGCAACCCACTCTGGTGCTGCTGAGCTCGCCAATCCTGCCTCACCCCGCATTAAAACCTGTATGGCTTGGAAAAAGTTCCAGCCCATCGTACACTATTGATCTGGTTACCATACCACTATTTAAAGATGTTTATAAGCTCCGTTGGCAACCTATCCTTCTCCATCTTTCTCCACAATACGTCATAAGCAACCAGATCAGAAACCTTGAATAAATCGATGAACCTAGCATAAATCAGCGTCCCACGCTGTGTATAGTAAGTATGTGATAGTATGCTTAAGGCACAACACTGCACTTTCTGTTGACAAACCACGCCGAAACCCGAATTGGTTGTCATGAACATTTACAGTTTTATTTATTTGTGTATTAAGCAGACGGTCAAACACTTTTGATATTTTGATATTATAGTAGCTAGAGAGATGGGCCTTTTGGATGCCGAGCGACGAAATGTAAGTTTGTACGCACAATATTGAGAGATTTACCATGTTATTTTAAGACCATAGACTTCTTATAGGTTTTCCTGTAATCTATGAGTAAAGAGCCATACTATGTATTTTTTTCAAAATTTTTGGTCCAGTAGTTTCGGAGATAAGGGGGGGGGAATGGTCAATTTTCATTGAATTTATTAAATATCTTTAAAAGTGTTTATTTTAAAATTATATAAAAAATATATTTAAGATCCTCGCAACAAGCCCTTTCATTTGATATGTCACACGGTACTGTTAGCAAAACTTTTTTTTTTAATTTTCTTGTTTGCGTCCCAAAAGTGACACCTATATTCAAAATTAAATTATTTACGTTACACATTCGTGTTTGGGTCACAGAAATACATATATGTACCAAATTTCAACTTAATCGGTCCATTAGATTCGGAGTAAATTGGCTGTGACAGACGGACAGACAGACAGACAGACAGACAGACAGACAGACAGACAGACAGACAGACACACGAGTGATCCTATAAGGGTTCCGTTTTTTCCTTTTGAGGTACGGAACCCTAAAAAAAGGTTAAAGGTGTGGTCCTGTTGCTGCACATCATCTCAAAGAGATTCTAACTACTTAAAGATGTTGTTTGTTTGTTGACCGACGTTTCCCGTAAGCTGGTCTTATAAAAGAAGATCTTAGATAGTTCATAGGGTTGGTGAACACACTAACGCTTCTACCTGACAATCCTGACGTGGATGGACATTTTGAAGGTCTATGTGATCCCAACCTTGGACATAATATTGAAATGCTTCATGTGCCTGTAGATTTTCTGGTACGCATATCTTATTCTTAATCCCTAGTAGTTGGTTCCTAGCAATGTTACTCGACGGTTCAAATAGCTTACAGAAGCAGCCCAATGGGTACAATTTTTCAGCTTTATTTAAGGTCGTGTTCTAAGATTACCTTCTTAATTGCACAATGGTCTGAGTTATTGAAGAAACTCTGAAACAACGGTCTGAGGAAGATGTGGTCGCACATGTTCTTTATCTCGAGTCGAAACAACGGTTTTTCGTTCATCGAACCGATAATTTTACCCTGAAAAAACAAAATGTACCATTGATTTGAGATTATGGTAAGAGGGCCTTAATAGGGTACACAAGTCGGTCATTCTTCCATACAAACGTAGTATGGTGATTACTCGTCTAATTGATAAAATTGGCAAAATTGATAAAAATTTACAGCCGGCGTTGACGTTATGACGTCGACCGGTGCAGCATACAATGAGGTATATTTATATGATATAAAATAAAATAATAATCTTATGTATACTAATCTAATGTTGCCATTTTAAATATTGTATTTTATACGTGACTATATAAAATACAATATTTAAAATGGCAACATTCCGCTCAGTCGGCATGGACTCGCACACTTATAGTAATGTGTGCGTGCAGCTGTCAGAAAAATATTTGTATGACGTTTTGACATCTCTGTTAACTAACAGTTATCATGGCCAGTGTTGGCAATCCGTACGATAATTATGGGGGCGTAAGATTATTAAAACTCACCTTTGAGCGTAAATAAATAACTTATGTAGTATGAAAATGGCAGAATAGAAACCGTACATGGATAGATAATTTATTGAAAAGTTCAAATGATTTTATTTTGAGTATAGATACATTCTGTAGTTTTTCCATAATATCTATACGCTCAAAGGTCTGTTCATGAAATTATACGCGCTCGTTTTCGTTATTAATCATCGTCTATTTCACTAAATAAATAAACAAAAATTAGATAAATAAATACTAAATAAATAAAATTAGATGAATAAATACTAAATAAATAAAACTAGATAAATAAGTACTAAATTAATAAAACTAAATAAATAAATTACTTTACTAAATAGCATACAGTTTGAGCCGTCGGCTGTCCCGGGTTCACCTGACGAATGCTTTGACGAAATGATGACGTTACATTTCGACAGATCTTTGTTAATTAAATGAAATAGTTTTAAATTGCTGACAGTTGTAGGTACCTTAGCTGTCTTCATATCTTCCTTTACAGTAATATTCAAGTCCAAGGATTGTCCATTTACAATTCTTGACACAACCTCAACACAGTTCTTACGTTTTGGTCCGTTGCACGTTTCAAGTTTTGTCATATTTAAGTCAAATTCGCCCTGAAAAAAACAAAAAAAAATGATCTGATTACTGGCGTATTATACATGAGTGTCAATTCATCACATATCCAGTGAGATGATATTTTATATACTGTGTTTCTCGAATCCAGCGGAGTAGAGAAAATGCAAGGCGGGTGTTATCAGTTCTGAGCTGCTGTCAATATTTGTGATAAACTTGAGGCATAAACAGTCCCGCCTTTGAAGTATCTAAAATCATTAAAAGACTTACATAATCCAACAATGGCTTCGAGCCCATGAAATAAAATGAAATAATCACGATATATTTTAACATAACTTCGAGTTTTGCTTTTAAATTGAATGATTCCTGTGTACTATGTTATTTTAATTCTAACATATAAATTACAAATTGTCTCTAAACCATGGTTCGTTGGCTACAAATGATAATGATTTGTCAATGATTTTCCTATGTTTACCTGTAATTATATTTTAATAATTATGTACAGTCAACCTCACATTAGTGGTAACGCTTGCATTACGAAAACCGCTCTTACTGCTGCAACATAAAGGTGCTACCACTATGAAATTGTTACCAGTGATAAGTGGTTGTCTGTACCCGAGTGTGACACATGTTAGAATGTTTCATGGTTCACCGAAGAAAATGATCTCGTGACCTCACTTAGAGGGAAGGGTTATATTTTCTGCCTCATGGTCTAGTGGTCATTATGTTATAGAAGGCCCGGGTTTGTTTCACAGATCAAGCACCCTTATTGCTTAACACTCGATCAATCACAATCTGTTTTATTTTGACAGTTCAACAACATTCATTGCGCTATTTACGTTGTTGAGTATATAAATTTTTCGAACATATGAAGCATTGGATTAGCAATATCTTTCAAATTGTGTGTTATGCAATTAGTGTGCAGGTTTAGGCGAAACGTGAGTGTAACACACCTGTGTCGATCCATTCGGGTAAAGTATATAGGTACCATTGGGGTAACGCATAGGTATCTAAGCAATTTGAAAACAAAATCCTGTGCACACGACCCTTTTTTTTCGTAGGTAAGCGATATTATAGCGGCCGAGCGTTGCAAGCAAGAATAGTCCTCACAGTGTACAGATATGCGTTTCTTCTATAGTACAATGTGAAGGGAATTCTATCTGAGGTACCTATCTAAATTACCTAAGAATTCCAAAGCCTGGTTTTTCAAGTTATCTGTAACCCTTTAGAATTTAAAAGTTTTTTCAAGGCAGGACTTAAAATAAAGATATATTTAGAATATACTAAGAAATTTTAAAGGCAATAAAGATATGTGTACATTCTTATTTTAAACATATCATTTTTAAGGTGCTGATAAACTTGAGCATTCACTTGTAATGAGCATTGAGGCGATGTTTCATTACAGAAAAATAAACGGGAGCGTTTTAGCGAGCATTGTAGCGAGCGTTCTAGCGAGCATTCTAGCGAAAGGACAGTAAATTTGCTTCGAGCTTTTTGCCGAGTCGAGCCATCCACACGCGACCGTCAAGTAAACCGTAGACCGTCAAGAATATTTTTGATGAGTGTTGACTAGATCATTCGCTAGAATGATCGTGAAAATGTTCGTAGCGATGTTTGGCTCTATGCTTGGCTCTGTTCGTTGTTCAGTTCGACAAATTTAAAAACGGCGAATGCTCGATGGTCTGTTATAAGTGAATGCTCAAGTTTATCAGCACCTTTAGGCTCAACAGTCTATCCATGTAAAAAAAGATATGTCAAAGTTTTATGGAAAGGGAATGAAGATTACGACTGAATGGTTCCTCGTTACAAAAAGTACCTAATTAAAACGCACATAATAATATCATTGAAATTTTCTTTATTGTCAAATTACGAACGATCTATGGCAATTGTAAATTTGTACGTAATTGATACACATTGATGCGCAAATTGATCGTCTACCAAATAGAATATATGCGATTGACAATATTACTACAATAGGGATGATGACTAAACATATTTTTTGTGTCCGTCGGGTAGTTTAAAAAATATTGGACACGTATTTTTTCTTTTTTTACACGATCAAAAGATTACGGCGATACATTGAGTTAAAATGTGCCATGACGTCACAAGTATGTAGATACTTACTTGTGATGTAACAATCCCCACTTTAATGCGGTCTAATCTAAGTAATTTTTTATTAATATGATAAAGCAAAAAATACGTGTCTAATATTTTTTTATTATCTGACTGACGGACTTAATAGAATTTCTTTTTTTTTTACAACCCTATTACAATTGATTGCAATTTATCGTTTCGGGGACCCTTAACATTATACGAAAGTTTCGTTACATTTTCTTCGGAGTGATCATTGCTTGAAAGATATCGCAACGCACATTGCAGTAATCGTTGAAGAACAAATTCTTGTACGTCCAGTTTCCATACATGTACTTGCCACCAGAGAGGGTGCGAGAAATAGCTTGAATATCCACGCTAAATTTATGGCGACCCTGAAAGGATTTACTTTTCATTATTTTATTATTGCCAAAAAATAATCAGACTGTCTGTTGAGGAAGACGCGTTCTTGAGTGGAGATCGCGAGTTTGCAAAGTAAGGGTGGCAAACTCAGGCTAGGCACCGACTTTCTTTGCAGGGTGGCTGGTGGCAGCTAGATCAGAGCAGCCGACGATCAAGCAAAATGGTGTTTGATTGTAGAGGCCTTTGTCTAGCTGTGGGGGGGTTGTACTACTATATGGTAATGAGAATGATGATTTACTTAATATAATATAAAGCAGTTTTCCACAAAACTAGTAAAGAAGATACTCATGATAGTGTTTCAAGCTGTTTTTTTATGTTGCAAGCTGCTAGATTTAGTACAGACATGTCACAACGCATCAGCAAGCTCTTTGATGCATCTGGTATGTAAAGCCAGTGGAACGCTTTTCATCTAATGAAGACAAAAGATACTTTTGAATCGGCTGCCCGCCGGGCTGAACTCGTTGGTGGCGTGGCTAATATGCATGCAATTTAGTAAAGTTATTTAGTTTTATTTATTCAGTATCTATTTATTTATTTACTTATTTATTTAGTGAAATGCACGATGATTTATAACGAAAACTAGCACGTAAAATTTCATGAACATACCTTTGGGCGTATAGATAGGTATTATGGAAAAACTACTGGATGTATCAACTCAATATAAAAATATTTGAACTTTTGAATAAATTATCTATGTCTGTACGGTTTTTATTTTTCCATCTTCTTTCTCCATAAGTTATTTATTTACGCCCAAAAATGAGTTAAAATTTGTATTGAAATATGAAAGTTTCGATGCTCATAACTTCCAAACCAATAATTTTTTTTTCGATTTTGCTTCCATTTAGGCCTAGATAAGGACGAGATAAATTGATATAATTTTAAATTTTGAACGTACTCCGTCAAACAGACGAGTAATCACCAAACTACGTTTGTATGGTAGAATGACCGGAAAGCGTAACCTTAAATCAATCTATCACCATTTCCTCAGGGGAAAAATATTTCATACTAGCTTTTGCCCGCGGCTTCGCCCGCGTGGATGTCGAAAAATATCCCACGGGAACGTACTACCGAGATTTTATACCTAATAACAAAGAGAAACGTCATTGACTCCTACCGCCGCGCCCACGTTGCTCCGCGTAATTTTGAAACTTTGATATCTTTTAAACTATTCGTTTAAATTATATGATTTAAAGAAATACTTTAATCTAAATTAAATGCCCAATTTAAATAACAGATTTTTTTGGATAAGGATTAATACTATACCGGTCAAAAAAGCTTCGGAAATAACAATTAAATTTTTATCAAATTCTGAAAGATAAAAATGGTTATTATGGGTCATCTTTAGAAGACAGACATATGCCATCGAGGACATTTTTGTTGAACTTTTTAAGATAAACAATACCGTAGAACATAAATTTGATGTATCTTTTTCGGTTTAGGCAGCGCACGCCAGTAAAGCTCCCAGTCGGCATGATTTTTTCCGACTTCTTCAACAATGATCGTCAAATTTCAGCCAATTTACACAAAACCTTAATGAATTATACACTAAAACCTTCCGCATAAATCATTCCATCCATTGGTGAAAACCGTTTGAAAATCCGTTCGGTTCAGACAGACAGGCAGACAGACGCGGCGGGGGCTTTGTTTTATAATATGTAAGGATAAGGATGAGGTGTATGTACCTACTTCATAAATACCGCAGCGCCCGGTTGTGACGTTGTAGATAGCCAGGAACAGAGGTTTGAAGAATACATGTTCACACATGTTGTTTATGCGTAATCTGATTACTTCCTTGTTGTTCAACTTACCCACAATTATAGACTGAAAAATATAAAAGTTTACGTTGGTGCAACGTTGACAACTTGGGAAAGGCGCTTGTTTTTCTTCTGTCTACTCTTTCTTTTTTTTTTTGGGTGGGCAATTATCAAATAACTTCTCCAGGGGGGAGGGCGTGTCAGACTCTTACTGACTAAAACCCACCCGTGTTCCTTCGGTTGCCCTGTTGTCGGGGGCAAGCGATCTCCCTTTCGGTTTTCTTCTCAACCCCGGCAGGCATCGGCCCTAGCGGACTCCGTCAATTCTGCTAACATCTCTTAGAAGCGCGCGTGGAACACAACGCGCCGTCGACCCGGGCCTGGTCCGCAAGCCCGCGCCTACGGTGGCCGGAAATCGGCCTGCGATTCCCGACGCCTAGGGCGTCTCCTCCTGCGGTGGTTAGGGGCGTGAGGGCGCGAAATTTGCCTCTCCTTCTGTCTACCCTGAGACCAAATTACATGGGGTTGATGTAATACGGTTAGTAGATTAATCGAGATCGAGGCACTTATGTATTTTTCCATTCAGTTTCGTCAGTCATCTCAAGGCAATGAGGCAATAATAACCCACAATGCTATTTTCTTATGTTTTTGAATCATGGCACTGTATAATAAAGTAACAGTATTATGTCTCGGCAGTGACCTTGAAATAATTACCCACGGCCGCTCGGTAGATAAACTTTCCGCATCCGTGCGTAACTGCCGCGCACTCGATATTGTTGTGTACTGATATACACTGAGATTTCGAAATTATCGTATGTTTAGTGTCTAATCTGGTGTCAGAGTTTTAAAGCCGCCCATGGGCCTCTGACTTGGCTTCATATGCCGTCGAGAAATATCTCTCAGGCATGCCGGTTTCCTCACGATGTTTTCCTTCATCGTTTTTGAAGCAAGTGATAATTATACAATATGCACATTACTCCGAAAAGTCAGAGGTGCGTGCCTTGGGTTCGAACTCAAGACCTATAACTTGGCTTGGCTAGCCTAGTGGTGTGTCTGACGGTGACACCACTAGGCTATCACCCTCTTATTTATTTATACTGTGCTTATGGGTTCCATTTCAACATTTATAAATATTGCAACATTTAAAACTGTCCAGCTAGGTAGGTCCAACTTCGAGAAAGAGGTCAATCGTCGAATCCGACTCGGCTGGGCAGCGTTCGGGAAGCTACGCAATATCTTCTCGTCCCACATACAACAGTGTTTCAAGGCGAAAGTCTTTGACCAGTGCATGTTGCCAGTGATGACCTATGGTACTGAAACGTGGTCGCTCATAATGGGCCTTATCAGAAGGCTAAAAGTCACCCAAAGGGCGATGGAGAGGGCTATGCTTGGAGTTTTCCTATGTGATCGAATCAGAAATGAAGAGATCCGCAGGAGAACCAAGGTAACCGACATAGCCCGAAGAATTGCCAAAGTTCAGTGGCAATGGGCAGGGCACATTGCTCGCAGAACAGTGGCCGATGGGATCGAAAGGTTCTGGAGTGGCGACCACGTACCGGAAAACGTAGCGTTAGAAGGCCTCCCACAAGATGGACCGATGACCTTGTAAATGCCGCAAGAATCCGCTGGATACGGAAAGCACAGAATCGGTCGAAGTGGCGGTGCTTGGGGGAGGCCTATGTCCAGCAGTGGACGTCTTTCGGCTGAAATGATGATGATTATGATTTACAAATGACAGTTTTGCATAGGGACACTTACTTTGATTGTCGTCATGTTCTCTTTTACCAAGACGTCGTATTTTATCCAGACATCGTTAAACACGTATGCCTTAACTTCAGCACAATATTTTCTTCTAGGTGCTTTACAAGCTACGTAGTTTGTCACCTTTAAATCGAATTCTCCCTGAAAATTTAATTTAACATGCTTATATTTCGACAAGTTGTGGCTAAGTAATAACAGCCTCACGGGTCGATCGATCAGGTTAAGCTACACTTGCCGCGGTTGGTCCGTGGGTGGGTGACCATCTTTACATACCAAGACCCTTCCGTGCCTCGGAAAGCACGTAAAGCCATTGGTCCCGGCTGTCATTTGTAGATCTTTGACAGTCGTTACGGGTAGGTAGTCAAAAGTCAAAAAGTCAGACAACCAGTCTTACCAAGGGGTATTGTGTAACCTAGTAACTAAGTTGTAGAGGTAGTCGCTCCATGTAAAATAATGGTATTCAGCTGCTTGCGGTTAGACTGGAAGCCGACCCCAACATAGTTGGGAAAAGGCTAGTTAGGTGATGATTCATCAGATTTTATCAATAGCCCGTCACTGTTCACGACGTTTTCTTTCTCAGGTATCGATAGTTTATGAAAATAACAAAGGTAAAAATGCTAGCCCAGTCGGCAAGAGGGTAAGTTGGTACACTACAAGACCAACTATGATCATCTACCTAGCCTATTCCCAACTTACCTTTGTTGGAGTCGTGATCATCCGCTACCTGACCGACCAAACGTTTCCCAAAAGAGATAAACTCAAGCAGAGGTGGCGTAAGGCGTGGGCGACGTTGGCCACCACCTACGGCCTCGCGGTCCGAGGGGCCTTGCACCTCGAAGGTTGTTATGCAATACCTAAAAGCCGTGAACGCGTCGAATTTTACTTGCCCTAAAACGACAAATATATTGACACGAGCCCTCCTGGGTTCCCGGCACTGAATGTGTTAAAGCTTAATATTACGCAAACGGATCCCTGAATAGAAAAATGTTTTTCACAGACCTGCAATATTTTTGAACGGCCTATCCTATAACTCGACCTATACCTAAAAATTTGACAACTGTTTAACTGCTTTTTTTTTCTTCTTCTTGTGCCACTAGAGAGAAATGTACCTCGCCCACATCAAATTTTGATCTTGCCCGCTACTGCAGCTAGTTTTATCACATTCATGACACTCGGGCAGAATTCGGCTAAAGAACTGAATCGACACTTTTTTTCTGTTGGCGATTCACATGAAGTTAATTTATTTGTGGGCGAATTGATAGCTCCAGAAATATGTATTAGGCAATTGGGATAGTTAGAATTTTATGCTTAATATTGCGTGCGAATCTATCAATAAGCTGTCACGCTGGATAAATCTGTATCCTAATTGCGTACCTGATTAGCAATCTGTTTCGATATGAAACAGATTGCTAATCCATTGCTTCATAAGTTGAAAAAAAAATCTGCTCAACAACGTAAATAACGTAATGAGTGTTGTTGAACTGTCAAAATGAAACAAATTAGGCATAATTGTTTACGAAAGTTACACAATTAGAGTACTGGCGTAGTAAGGAAGAAATTTCAGTTACCCTAGAATTCGCAGTTAATAAGTAAGTGCTGTATGGGTGGGTACTCACATACTCAAACGTAGAGGTTGTGATTATTATAGAAAATGAAATAAAAGTTATAAATCGAAACATTGCGTGTAGTGTGCTCATTTAAAGAGAGTACGAATTTAAAATATTGTATCACTTAAATGTGTGTAAACAGTTTAAATAATCATAATTCGTAGGATATGAATTAAACGATATATGGTCTGCTGAACAGAAATTATCTTTGAATATGAGTTCTCATGATTTTTGTAAGTAGTCATTATCTTTGAAATAGAATCTCAACGTGAAGGTCAAAAAGTATATTTTTTTAATACCTACACAATAGGTACTTGTTAAAAAAACAACACACATACTTATCTAGCCAAGTCAATCTGCCAAACCTTTTCCCAACTATATTGGGGTCGGCTTCCAGTCTAATCGGATGCAGCGGAATACCAGTATTTTACATGGAGCGACTGCCTATCTGACCTCCATAACCCAGTAACTGGGTAATACGATACCCCTTGGTAAGACTGGTTGTCAGACGGGCTTCTGACGACTCGTAACGACTGTCAAAGATCCACGAATGACAGCCGGGACCAACGGCTTAACATGCTTTCCGAGACATGGAGGAGTCTCGGTATGTAAAGATGGTCACTCATCCACAGACCAACCCCGGCAAGCGTAGCTTAACCTTATGGATCGACCTGTGCGGCTGTTATTACTTAGCTACGAGCTCCTCCACATACCTAGCCAAGTCATCCTTACATACATATTATAAAACAAATTCCCCCGCGCCGCGTCTGTCTGTCTGAACGCGATAAACTCAAAAACTGCCAAATGGATTTTCAAACGGTTTTCACAAATGGATGGAGTAATTCTTGCGGAAGGGTTAAGTGTATAATTAATTACAGGTTTTGTGTAAATTGGCTGAAATATGACGGTTATTGTCGAAGATGTCAGAAAAAATCATGCTGACTTGGTGCTTTACTGGCGTGCGCCGCGTAAACCGTTAAAAGATACATAATATGTTCTACAGGATTGAAGATCTTAAAAAGTTCAATAAAAAGTCCGCAATGGCATACGTCTATCTTCTAAGGATGACCCATAGTAACCATTTTTATCTTGAAGAATTTGATAAAAATTCCACTGTTATTTCCAAAGCTATATTGACCGGTATCATATTAATCCTTATCCAATAACCTATGTGATTTAAATTGGGCATTTTATTGAGATTAAAATATGCCTGACATTATATCATTTAAATGAAGGGTTTAAAAGATATCACAGATTCAAAATTACGCGTAACAAAATAATTATGGTGGGAGCGCAGCGGTAGGAGTCAATAACCTGTTCCTGGACTATTAGGTATGTAATCCCGATACTGCCCGGTAGTACGTTCCTGTGGGATATTTTCCGACATCCACGCGGGCGAAGCCGTACAATATCAAAAGTTTTGTAATAAAGGTTTTTTTTCCAATGTGGCCTCTGCGTCACTCATGAAATATCAATGGATAATTTAACTGCCGACACATTTTTTTGATAGCAGCTACAAATTCACTGAAAGGATTATAACATAGAGATAAATAAAAAAGCAAATAAAAAAAATAATTGATACTTTTGTATTTTCACAAATTAATCAATAACAAGTATTTTATAAGTAAGTAAATAAAAATAATAGTAGTGTAGTCTCGTATTTAGCGGGGATTTGGCATTTGTTTCAGTTTGCTTTAGTTGGTTTACAGCTGGGGTTTCTTGGGGAGGGCGAAGGACACTGTCTTGGTCTCCAGGTACTGCAGGATACCGTCCTCACCCCTGAAAAGATAACATAGTCACCCGTTAATATAGTCAAAAGAAATATAGACTATACGTCCAGTCGGTTATCTTTCAAAGTGAAAGCACGTGAACATATTCGTGAAAAGTTGGCAGAATCTTTGCAGCGCTGATTTGCTGGATTTGTTTTCTCCTCTACCTATCGTTATTTCTCCTGACAAAGTTTAATTGGTTTATATGTATGTATTTATGTATCTATGTATTACTATGTATTCATTTTCAAGTTATCTGTCATTTATGTTGCACCTGCCATGTTTTGTCTCTGCATCACCCTAAGGTTGACTGGTAGAAAATGCCTCAGGCATTAAGTCCGCCTTTGTACAGTATTTTTTTTACTTGTGCATAAAGTTTTAATAAATAAATAAATAAATAAATTATACTAGATTGTGATTTGTCGGAAGTAAGGGTTTTCCGGTCAAGGTGGAAAATCTTAATCACACAAGAATTGTTTTTGAAGTGAAAACTTATTTAGGCAAGTTGGGCATTTTTAGATGGGACTAAACCATTGATTTCGCGACACTGTTACGACACCAGCTTTTGGCCATAAAAAAGACATCAACGCGTTGATTACCGCGGTGCATGGAGTAAAAGACTTCAACGCGTTGATTACCGCGGTGCCGATTTTTTTCAAGTTTTCACTTCTGTCGGCACTCCCGGGTGCGCCTTTTTTTAAACTTGTTAGATTTATTAAAAGTCAACAGTCGACATTCTTTTTAGCAAATGGGGACCAGAGTTATGTCTACGTTTGATCGATATTACCTATTATAATTAACTCTCACAAAGAGGAGGTCTATGACCTAGCAGTGAGAAAATTGTAGGCTAAATGAGTTTTTATGGCTTATCAGCTTGTTTAGCCTACAATTTTCACTTGCTATCATTAAGCCAAGTATACTATACTATAATACAGGTATATACAGGTATTGGCTCGAAGTCCATCGGAATGCCAACAGACGATAGAGTTTGTGATAATGTAATGAAATTTTATTTTAATGACTACTCAGTTTTAATGTAATTTATTTTGTGAATGTATGGAATTTTGAATTTTAATTTTAATGTACATATATTATTTTAATGTTCTAATGAATTATTATGTACTTATTTTGTATTGGTGTAATGAATTTAATGAATTGTATGTATTTGTGATTAGTGTATTGAGACTTGGTGCCTTATTAAGTAAATAAATAAATAAATAAGGTTTCTGAGAAAATGATACTTACAATTCGCGTCCGATACCGGATTCCTTGAAACCACCGAAGGGAGTTTGAGGAGCCACGTGTTCGTATGTGTTGACCCTAGAAACATAAATAAATAAACATGTTTAGTTTTTATTCATAGAAACCATTCCATATAAGGCTTAAATATTCTGCAAGTTACTCATTTCTATTAATAATACCAAAGTGGGCTTGAAGTGGTTCTTCTTACAAGGTCAAGATATACTAATCGTGTATGTACTCACACACACAGCTCGCATATCTTCGAAGTGATTAGAATCCATAATCAATCTATGGAATTTACAAATCCTCTAAGACCTTGAAAAATTTTAGTACAAAGTATCATTTTTGCAAAATGTATGCAGGTCTTTTTTAATAAAAGTTATACTAACGAAGATTATTTAAAAGAAGAAGAAAAACATATCGTACCACATGGAGCCAGCGCGCACATGCTTGATGAAAGCGAGGGCGGTGGTGATGTCGTTGGTGATGACGCCAGCACCGAGACCGTAGTTGGAGTTGTTGGCTCTGTCAACGACTTCTTCGAAGTTGTCGAACTTGAGGATGCTCTGGACCGGTCCGAAGATCTAGAGATGGAAATTGAGAAACATTTCAAAATCGGTGTAATATTATTGGCTAAAATTGTATTTATTCATCAGGATGCATTGAAGCGTATGACATAATTTCAATTTTAATATTATGAACAAAACATAAGATGTAATTTATTGTACAGGAAACATGGGCACGTTTTTTAATAGTCATAGATGTATAAAAATTTGATTTGGCCTTGGATTAAGAATTTGCGTCTACACTACAAAAACAACGATCAGACATTTGAATCGGATATGGCATAATTATGTAATTAGACACTCGATGAAAATATAGCAAGAATTACTGTATGAACGTAATATTGCAGTCAAAATATTGGAATTTTGTAAAATATTTCTTTATCAGGATTCAAGTCTAACATCCGTGAACGCAGATTTGTATGGTTGTTCGTACATTAATGGCCCAAAATGACATATCATTGCCAATGGGTTCTTTAATCTACTATTACAAGTTATCGTTACCCACCTCCTCTTTAGCAATCTTCATGTCTTCCTTGACATCAGCGAAGACAGTAGGCTGGACGAAAAAGCCGACTTTGCCTTGGCGTTCACCTCCAGCGACGCAACGGGCACCACCCTTCTTACCAGCGTCGATGTAACCCATAACTTTGGTGAACATTTCTGTGTCGATCTGAAAACAACGGTAAAATCCATTATTAAAGTTTAATTTTGATTGATTAATTTGTGTCTTAAGTATGAGTTATGATATTGTTATTTTGTTTGATTTTATTATGAATATAGATGATTCAAACATATTTCAACTATTGCTTCATGAATTAGATACCATTTTCAATGAACCGCGTCCCGCACTGATTTTATTATCATCATAATCTCGGCCAAATTAGGTTCTTTGATGGCCACAGAAAACCATCACTTCACTGCTCGTCTCGTATCTAATTTTAGTAGACAATGGAATCAGATTGATGAAGCTTCTGAACCATATAAATCATTCTTTCACGAACCTGAGGTCCCTGTTGAACATCTTCGTAGGGGTTTCCAACGGTCCTCTTCTTGGCGATCTCGGCGGCCTTGGCGACGAATTTGTCGTAGATACCAGACTGGACGTAAGTCCTGGTGCCGGCGACGCAGCACTGGCCAGCGTTGGCGAACGCAGCCCTGTGAGCGATCTCCGCGGCCTTTTCGACTGTGAATAGTGTCAATTTTAAGTAACGTTAATTTTATTTCATTGAAAGGAATTATCGGTCAATTCAAGAAACAGTTGTACCAAGAAAGAGATTCTGTATGTAGTTCAAAATGTAAAGCGAGTATGAACAAAAAAAAAAACTTTTATTTACAGGCTTTACGGAATGCCAATTGCCAGGCAATGATACTTTGCAACGAGTGCTCATTAAAAATGCATGGTCTTATCGTACTATTATAAGTTCAGTTCTGGATGCAATTTTGGGTTTAATTTATGTGCAGCAGCATTGGTATCATCAGACAATAATAAAAACAATGTCAATTTTATTTCATTGACCGGAATTACCGGCAGATTCTCAGAAACCACATAAACGGTAGCGAGAAGGGATTAACTCAGATTTCTATGAAAGTAAATAAATCAAGGTTGACATTAAACTGGGAAAAATACATTGTAGTAAGTATCTTCGTGTTAAAACAAGATCAGTTTATGAATTTTCATGATGCTGAAACACGATCAGTTCCAGTTTTTGTAATTATTTAATAATTAAGACAGATTTTAAAATGAAATTAGAAATCACGCCATGCAAAAATGATATTAATTCCTTATTAATCGGTTCTAAACGATCCAATTTTTATTTTTAGATCAACCGTCTAAGTAATGGCTGTCCAAATGATCAGCTAAGAAACTTTGACTTGACAAAAAGCCTGATTGAAGATTTCTGTTGTACTGACCATGACCTTTAATCCATAAACTCTCATAGAGAAAATATTTCGTCAACATCAATGAATACATAGTATAAATTTGCACATGAACTACACCGCCAATAAAACACATGATTTAATTAGCATAATAAACAGAGTTAGCTGACCTTGGTTTATATTTTATGTTTTTTTACATCTACAAGTTCTTCAGCATCTCTCAGGATAAAGATGACTATTTAGTACTCATTTTAAGAAGTAATTAGCTAAAACTGAGATAACAACAATACAAGTCTTTATTGAAGCGATGAATGCACTTCGGTTAGTATCCTTAAATTAGTCTTCACAATCAATTGAACGATTTAAAACAACACTGTTCGACTGTTCTGGGCAATTGCATTTAAGTGTGTTGACGGTTAGAGCAATGAAGATTCATATCTTCGTCAAATTGATACAACCCATTAATTGTGTAACTATATATATTGAATTTGTTACTAGACGTCTTACAAATTCAATATTTATCTTTGCATCGGGCGCAAAAATACATGTGTTTAGTTACAATATCAGTACGAAATGTTCAAAGTAGCCAACCAATTTCAGACTACTAGCAATTGTGAAGTCATCCGCAAATATTTTGGGAGTATGGCTGACCCTGAGACGGTAAACGCCTAAGTATATAGGCATACCTGCATATCGCTCTACACCCACTGGCTAAATTTTCTTTGTCGGAAGATATGAAAATGAAGTTACCATCAGCATCATTGAAGACGACCAGCGCGCTCTTTCCTCCAAGTTCAAGTGTGACTCTCTTCAAGTTGACGGCGGATGCAGCGCTCATTATGATTCTACCCACCTGTGCAATAAAAATAACATTCCTATATCAATCGCTATTCTAAGTACGTAGGTAATAATAGTTTGCATTGCTAATATAATGTCGCATTGTGTAGTATTACTAAGTGGAAGTTTGTTTAAATAACTTATAAGACAACATTATAATGTTGTCAACATCACATCAGTAGTATTTCCCAAAGGGTTAGGTGGAGGTCGTGAGTACACCCACATGTCCCCAGTTATGTTTAAAGTAACCACATCTGTGGTGTAGTGGTTAGACCACCTGTCTCAGACCAAAGGTCCCGGGTTCAATTCCCAGTGGAAGCAAAATTTTCTCCTCAGTTTGGTTGACCGTAGGGCTTGTTCTAAGTCCACCTGGCTAGCTACCACCATCTTATCTGAATCTGTCGCCGTAACAACATTGTTAACAGCATTGTTGTGTTTCGGCAGTTAGAGGTAAGATAGATTAGCCAGTTCCTCTGTGGTTGAGGATTCGGGATGAAGCTCGCTTCCACCTATGGTCTGATCATCACTTACCATCAGGTGAAATGCAGGCAGCTTCAACGTTGTGGTTAACAAACAAAAAAGAAATGTAGTGTGTGAGGTTGTTGCCAACCGGGCACAAACCCAGATTACAGACTTTTAACATTTTGCCCTACCTGGAAATAGATTCCGGGGCATGGGGTACTGGAATCGATCAGCTTATAGCAGACGCAGCAGACATTCCATAAGAGCAGATATTTTAATAGAAGTGAATGATAATAAGAAGAAGAAGAAGATAAAGCCGTAAGAGTTATAGTCATTGTAACAACAATATAGATATGACAATTTACATAACATTGTGTAACATTCTTTATCTTATTTTACAAGTATGACATGAAATTGACGGATTTCGTTATTTCGTGTAAATTTTTGTCGTGTCATTTTATATCATAATACTATCTGCTGGTATTGTTTGAAATAGAATTAGTGAGTAATACGATATACGAAAAAAGTTTACGATTCATTTTATTGTTCAAATCAGTTCAAACCATGCGATCCAGTAATAACGACAACGACATGGTATTGTAATTATTTTGGTTAGGTATATCGATTCACTTAGAAGGTTCAAGGTTCAAATTCAATATTATGTGCGCACGAACGTCGATCATTAAATTCGAGCAAATATACGTAGGAATATTCACCCACGCAAACCTTGGGAACCTGACTGACATTTTGTTTAGAATATCTTGAAGATTCCAATTCCACTTTTATATTATCTTAAGCATGCTCGTAGATAAAATTAGATACTATTGAGAAAGAGTAAGATTTTGCAGTAAGTAAATTTATATCCTATAATAATTTAAACTAGGTAGACAAAACTAATAATTTTAACGTGTTGGAAGATTAAGGACTATTTTTGCTGGACTTGGCAAGCAAAAATAGTCCTTTCTAAGATAATGAACCCAGATCTACAAAATTATAAGTTTACCTCAGTGGAGCCAGTGAAAGCAACTTTGTCGACATCAGGGTGGTGTGTCAGGGCAGATCCAGCAGTGGGTCCGTAGCCGGGGACCACGTTGAGGACTCCAGCAGGGAAGCCAGCCTCCTTGACCAGAGCAGCCATTGCCAAGGCCGTAAGAGGGGTCTGCTCAGCGGGCTTGAGGACTACTGTGCAACCTATAGAATAACAATAAAAAAATTAGTTCATGTTTCTTTGTATATATCTGAGAAAATAATAGGTAATTATTGTCACAGTAGATACAAATTACGTATATTCTGTATTGAACACCATGAGTTTACACATTAGATCAACAACAAGAGCCACCAGAAATAATCTCAAAGTGGCTTATTCGGAGGTTTCACATCGTTTTTGCGTTGTTTGAAAACGTAATTATTCAGTGAAAACAAAAACAACAAAATGTAACGACATAATTTTTAGACAAGTCAGAAAATGATAAGCTGTAAAATAATACCTACAAATGCGTTCATTATAACTTGACCCGTGCCGCAAGAAAGCGATTGGTAGTACTGTTCTGTCAGTTGCCATTTTGAACTCTATTAGTATTGAAACTAAGCTTGACGAGCAATGGCGCCAACATGACGGCAAGGGCCAACTTATAGTGAACAGTCTGTACGTATTTACATACAAATAATAAATAAACAAGAAACTTACCGGCAGCAAAGGCGGGGGCGATTTTCCACACGAACATGGGGATGGGATAGTTCCATGGCAGAATTTGGCCACAAACACCCACGGGCTCTTTCAGTGTGAAGGTCACGACGTCACCGTCTGAAATACGATGGCGGATTTAACAAAGGGGCCAAATGGCTTCATACAAGGTCATGGTTGAATTGAAGTCTAATAGTTGCTATGTGCGTGTGACATGAGTATTTGAGTATGTGTACTATGTAAATTGCTGTTCCGTCTTCAAAGAAGTGTACAAATATTTGGAATTGAATAGAATATTATTTATTGTTGCTACAGACATTTACAAATAAAGCTGGTAAAAAAGTGTCTCTGTACGTTAAATAATAAGAAAATAAACAGAATAATCTAACATGGATACATAGAAAACTAAACTATTTAAGTACAAAAGTTCACTTTGAATCCTAATATTATGTTATTATATTATATAATATGTATAATTTCGTTGGTAAGCGCATCACTTTAGAACTGCTGAATTGGTTTGTAAAATGTTCGTAATAGTCAGAATCAGATTCTTACGGAGAGAAAAAAAGCTTCCCGGAAAATATTTTTTTGGATGAATTATTGAAATTTTGACATGACAACGTCAGTCGAGTCAGCTAGTATGTATTTAAATATCATTTCAAGGTGATGTCCGACGGTTTTTTCTGTAGACCGCTGAGAAAAAGTAAAAAAAGTAATAATTTAATAATGGTTTTTCTGATAATATCTAATCTCTAATGACATCAAGACACCATCAAATTAAGATTGATTTCTATTTCAATCAGTAGTTATAGCTGTGTATTATGACGTAGGAGAGTTGATCTAATTCTAGTTACATACTAGAATAACTAGACATGTTGTAGCAAGGACTGGTTCTTGCAGTTTCTTAAACTTTACTTTCTCATTATTTCATCATAAAAAAAAAAGTTTATTTGTGATAATTTTATGCCAAGACATCATAATGTTTTCAATAATCTTATTTTCGTGTGGTTAGTGACTGACCTGGTGTCAGAGTTTTAAAGCCGCCCAAGGCTGACTTGGCTTCACATGCCGTTGAGAAATATATCTCAGGCATGCCGGTTACCTTACGATGTTTTTCTTCACCGTTTTTGAAGCAAGTGATAATTATACAATATGCACATGAATCCGAAAAGTCAGAGGTGCGTGCCTTGGGTTCGAACTCGATACCTATGACTTGGCAGTCTGACGGTCACACCACTAGGCTATCACTGCTTAATTAATTAATAATTTTTCAATAATGATTAATGCATATTTATGGCTTGTTATCTTGTTTTTTTCGCGAACAGTCTTTAAACAATTGGTTATTTAAATTGTATGTTTATCAGTGCCTTGAAGACTCTGTTGTTTATTACATTTAGGTAGGAATCAAGTCTAACGCTAAAATCTTAAGAAGTAGGTACCTGCGGGAATAGTGTTGCCAAGAATTTTGTCAGCTTTGCCGGCGTAGTATCTGATAATGCCAGCAGACCAAATAACTTCGCCTTCAGCCTGTTTGACGGGTTTGCCGCAGTCCAGGGTTTCCAGTTCACCCAGGTACTTGGCATCTCTCTCCATGAGGTCAGCCAGTTTGAGGAGGAGGCGACCTCTTGCAGAGGCATCGAGAAGACGCCATTCTGAGTAGCGGTGGAACGCCTTCTTGGCTGCAGCCACTGCAATGTCTATGTCAGCCTAAAAAAAAACAACATCATTTTCATCATAAAATTAATAATATCCTCCCGACGTTCACGGAGGACGAGATATTTAGTGCACAAGTGTGTGCGTAAACACATATGCACTTTCCACTGGACTCTCATAGTCTGATGGGATGGAATCCGATATGACCGGGGAGAGGTCAGGCTTGACGTGCTTTCCAGGCACGGGGGTGTCACTCCACCACATTCCAAATTTTTCAAGACTTTGAAATGCCTAATGGAACAACCCAATAAAACCTTGCCCGACCCGGAAATCGAACCAGGACTACGCTCAGAAGTCGCGCTTGCCATCCTTGAGATCAACGGGGTAGTAGTCATTTAAGACATATCATTAGCTGGAAATAAGCCTCCGCAATCCTATGTTATTTAACTCGATCCTCAGCGGCAGATATCCAGCTGCTGTCAGTCAGCCTGCGAAGATCGTCACTCTAAATAACTTGACCTGACCTGGGGCCTATTGACTAAAACCAACAGGCAACAAGTGCAGGCGACAATACGAAAATTTTACAAGTTTCTTTAAAGGTGCTGATAAATTTGAGCATTCACTTGTAACAGAACATCGAGCATTCGCTGTTTTTAAATTTGTCGAACTGGACAACGAACAGAGCCAAGCATAGAGCCTAACATCGCTACGAACATTTCCACGATCATTCTAGCGAATGCTCTATAGTCAATGTTCGTCAAAAATATTCTTCACGAAGATGTCAGACTTGACGGTCGCGTGTGGATGGCTCGACTCGGCAAAAAGCTTGAAGCAAATTTACTGTCTTTTCGCTAGAATGCTCTCTAGAATGATTGCTAGAATGCTCGCTAGAATGCTCGCTAGAATGCTCGCTAAAATGCTCCCGTTTATTTTTCTGTAATGTAACATTCGCTAGAATGCTCATTAGAAATGAATGCTCAATTTATCAGCACCTTAATACATTTTGTGTTTTGTTAAATGTAAGTAATGTAATGTAATGTAAATAATGTTAAATGTAAATAAAATATGTAGTTTATTTGACAAATATGTAGCCTTGTCAGTTATATTTAACCGCGAGGTGGTGAGCATTTCGAGGTTAAAAAATCAATCCAATAGATCGATATCATCCGATCACTGTTTGATAATAACATCACAAAAATAAAGATAATTTTGTTATACAATGATAAACATGTTGGTATGTTTTTGTTCAAATAAATGCAATTCATTTTATTATGTTATCCATGATAAAGAATTTAGGTAGGTAAATATTGTATTACATAAAATTATATCTTTATGAATGATGATAAAAAGCAGTATGTAAAAAAGGGGCACATAGGTACTGCAATAACATTACCAAAACGTATTTTTTTTTTATTATTATTGAAAACAATAAAGTTATTGCTATTTAAAATTCACATTTTTAGTACCAAAATAACCCCAGATCCATAAAAAATTTGCAAATTTTCAACAGAGTTATGACTTTTAGAAACCCGCTAAACGACGGCCGCCCGCGCCCAATGTGATAACCCGGTAAAATTCAATTAAAAAAATGTGGCGAATTTTTTTTTCTTTTTTTCTGGAAATTTCCACATAAATATACTGTCAGTACAGTACGATACTTAACAACACCGTTACGGATCGGACAGGGTTTTTTTTACATGTTGTATTATTTGGCTGTAAGTCTACACAATATACATAGGTACCGTACTTAAGGACTGTATGTCTTTTATATAGTCTTTTTATATATCATAAAAGTAATTTTCGTAATATTTTCTAGTTTTCACATACCTTGTCGCCTTCAGCCACCTGTATGATGACACTCTCATCCTGAGGGTTGATGGTGGGGAAGGTCTTCTTGCTGACTGAGTCTACCCACTCATTGTTGATGAACAACTAAACAGAAAACAAAAACAAGAAGTTTATTAAAGTTTTGTTTTTAAGTTGGATAGGATTATAGGATTTTAAACTGACATGGTTATTTTTACTACTAAAATTATTTAAAACAGGATATTAACCACGACTTTTGTTAAAAAAAAACACACATGGTAAATATCCCGTTTTAAATAAGTTTTGTGGTATATTATTTATTGTAAAATGTTTGTGCTCGCGAGGTCTACTTTTCGCAGAACTGCTAGTAAATAAAAATAGTGTTGAACGACTACAAACAAAAATGTATTTTATTTCTAAGGTAAAAAAAACATTTTATGTAGGAACCCACCTATTTTTTATATTATAAAATGTCATTGATGACAAAATAAATAATATTTTTCTTGAAAGTTTTTACTTTCTATTATTTTTCTAAGATGTAAATAATTGTTATGCACGATAATTGACTAATAAAAAAATTACTTATTGTTGAACGAAAAAATCTATTGGTACCTTCTTTTTATGAATGGAAAATTAGTTTCATAACGTACATTCATGAACCAATACCATTCATGAAATTGTGTTTTCTCCTGAAAGGTGCGAGCAGGTAAGTACTATATCGCGGAATAACGAGCCATTCGTTTCACAGAAACAGCAATGTTTTGACTGAAAATGTATTTGGTACAATAGGTACATATTGATCCGTTAATCACCTATTGTGGTTTTGTTGGGCGATTCAATACTGAGTTTCCAGTACGTTGCATTGTGTATACCACAAGTATTGAATACACAAGTCTGAAATTACAGTCTGTCACTAAACGTGTACCTTCTAAGTAGGTACACACGGCTACACATCAAGCTATACATTTCCAGTTTATGCTGATCTCGCATTGTATGTCGCGAGGTCAGCTTATACTGGAAATGCATAGCTAGATGTGTAGCCGTGTGTACACATAAAATCAAATATGAACACTCGACATTCCATACAGAGACAGAAATATAGAATCGAGCTGGCTTGTAAATATAACTGATGTGAAAAAGCTGTCAAATATTTACCTGTTTTGATTAATTTGGCAATATTACAATATGGAAATATGAAATATCGCTGTATAGTGACCTAAAATATTAATAATGAATTGCAATTATAACACTGAATTTGGTGTTCTAACCGTTTTAGGTGTAAAAGGGCAAATATTTTTTTTACATCTAAAACTAAATATTCAGTGTTACGATATTATTTATTGCATTTTATAATCAATATTTCAGGTCACCCTAGAGCGATATTTCAATATTAATATTGCCAAATTAATCAAAATAGCGAAATATTTGGCAGCTACTCGCGATGTTGCCCACTTTCAGAATACAAACTTTTCAATTATTATTTAGGATTTAAGGGTATTTAAAAAAAAATTGTGTATCTTTAATCTACTATAGTTAATTTAAAATGATCAATAAAGTAGATACAACATAGTGTATTTATTTTAAGATATATGCAATTCCCGATCTTAGGCTCTATAAATAAATGCTCGATTTTAATCCAAATCTAAATCTATCTCTAAAAATAATAATTAAAAACCACACAATTTATAAAACCTCAAAAATAATAAGTCAGAATTATGAATGTCTTATCAGTAAACTATGTTTTTACAAGTGTAATCATTTATGTACTCAATTCATACGTGAGCCGGCAACCAATTGAATAATTTTGTTAACACTTTTTTTTAACCTAAGTAAGTACATTATATTGAGAACTTAACAGTATTTTCTTTCAGTAATATTTTCATAAGTACATTATTTAAAAAAATAAATATATAAAAAGTCTTACCTTAGTATATTTGATGTCTACTTTAACCATTTTCAAGCCGGGTTGTTTGAGCACGTGCGTTCGCTCTAGTGGTCTGATATAAATGGTTAGTTCTCGCCTCGCACCTCGCACACCGAGCCGGCAATAAACATCGCGTCACACACATAGCCACGATAACGTAGATAACTAAATCCGCCTCAATACAGATTATATTGACCAGTGTTCCGTACGTTTTATTAGAACTGTCAATTCTATAATGGTTGCAGGATTTTAATAATGTTTTTAAATGGTATAGCATAAGCAAGTCTAGTCCGTTTTCATTTTTGTAAGACGCATGCGTGGAATGCTACCGATGTATTAATAGCGCATGCGTCAAAATTCTTGACATTTTGTTTTTGGAGACAAGTGGTTCGAAGAACAACCTAGAATAATTTCCTTTTTTTTGTAAATTTTGACGTTCTAATAAATGAATTGACTTTGACTTTAACTTTGGTTGGAACATCGTTATTGCTGGCGAAAGTCAAATCTATAGGAGATTTGACTTTCGCCAGCAATAACGATGGTGGAAAGTCATTTTTTTTGGGATTGACATAAACTTCCAAAAAGCTTAGGATGTAAAGTGCGTGCTACACGGTTGCCAACCACGTCCCCGACAGAGATGACCTTGGTTAGCGACCGGCAGAGCTGTTTGAAAGGTCGTAAACCACCAAGGTCACCTCTTTGTTGGCGACCGTACCAGGCATTTTAATCATGTTAAAACTCGTTGCAGGAGTACAGACGCCAGCACATCAAGCTACCCGAAACTGTCAAATTTTCCCAATCAACTTTGAACCTTAACTTTCAACAATAAGGTTCAAAGTTGATTGAGAAAATTTGACAGTTTCGGGTAGCTTGATGTGCTGGCATCTGTACAAAACGCTTTGGAAGCAATTGCCCCCTTGTCTAGAATTTACAGAAAAATAATCTTGCAAGGTGTTGCATATTTATGCTGCTCTTGCTGTAACTACACGTTCACACTCATCTACATATGTATAATATCATTATGAAAACGGTGTGTTCTATTTTAGTTCTATTGTTTCTACAGTCGTTGTCGTTGAAAAAGCAACAAGAATAATGTACCCAAGATTTTGTAATATCTTGATTTAAAAGTGAGTCCTTGGAGTTTCTTGCCTGTTCTTCTCCATAGACCTGTACGTTTTGGAATGGAAAACTTTTCAACTTTCTGACTAACTGACAGTTCAAAAATGCTTGTAAATGGTTTAATTGAAATAAATGTTTTATGTTTTTGTGTTGTTCAGCATTGGCACCTGCTGTTCCTTCCTTAAAATAGAAGGTTTTCTTATTTGTGTGAACGTCACCTTTAATTTCAGTGTCCTTAATTTTTTTTTACCTGAAGCCCCCTCTACACAAGTTGAAGCAAAAATAAAAATTGCTCTGTCTAAACAGTGTTTCATTTCTTGTTTCATTTTTTCAATTTTATTGTATGCCACAGGCAAGAAACCTGCATCATGTAAAAGGAACTTTACACACACTGGTTTTTTTTTCGTTTTTGTCGCGTCCGCTTCAATACTGAATCCTGAAAATAAATCTTGGCATTGGCATTGTGTAGAGGAGGTCGACATTGTTTAATTATATCAATTAGGTATAATTATTATATAACTAAATTGTATTTGTGTGACTTGTCAATATACTCACGGAATGATTTGACAAAATAATTATGATAGGGTTATAATTTAATTAATCTGACGTTGGCTCATTTTAAAATGTTTAATTAATTACCTTCAGGTTCTATGCAACTTCAACATAATTGGTGTCTTCAAAGACGTGGTTGAAACTGTAAAATATATATAAATATCGAACTACAATTTTAACGATTTTTGTAAAGACAAGATCGGAACATAAGTATTTACGGCATTAAAAATACAAACGCCATGTAAAATTATTACATGATATTCTGTTCCTATCTTTAATACGAGTTGTCACTAACTTTAGGCGACTAACTTATGCCTAACTATTATTGCACTGTTGGAATTAGAACTCTCGGCGCTAAGCCGAGCGTCGTAAATCCAACGGGTTTGTGGTTAAGGGCCGTGATACCGCAGCACGTCCCGGAGGGCCACAATTTCGATAAATTTGATCACGTTTTTTGTTTGTAATTATTGAAGTGAAAACTTCTTTAGGCGCGTTGGACATTTTTGAGATGGGACTAAACCATTGATTTCGCGACACTGTAACGGAATTTACCGACACCATGGAGTAAAAGACATCAACGCGTTGATTACCGCGGTGCGTCGAGTGAAAGACATCAACGCGTTGATTACCGCGGTGCCGATTTTTTTTCAATTTTTCTCTTCTTTCGGCACTCCCGGAGTGCCACTGTTTTTTTTCTATTGTTTTCAACTTGTACCGTTGACAGAACTGCGCTTTTATTTAGACATTCATTTAGTGTCGCCCAATGTTACTCAAAACAGGCATTAATTTCAAGTGTTTATTTACTTTAAACTACAGTCTATGATAAAATTCGTTGAAGGTTATTAGAGATAAGCAAGTAGATATCTTGCATGGAATGGTCCAAAATACTGGACGTAGGTAGTAGTAGAGATTGATAATGTAGAAAATCACGCCTGTTGGTAATCCTTGTAGATATGGGCAGAAGAGTAGGTCTTTCCTGTACCCATTGCACGAAAATTTTGCAAAATAAAAGAAAAATATTTTATTTGGGACACGCACAGGATATACAAACAGTAAAAAGGAGCATTTAGAACTAACAAAATCAACAATATTTTTCTTATTGACAAAACAAAAAAAAAAGTCTTATTAAAATTCAAAATATTTTATTTCACATAAACCTACAAGGGCACTTATGAAACGTCAGAAGCTAGGTGCACGGTTCCAAATGGTCGCTTCCTATGGAGAAGAGCAGGCATGAAACTCCACGGTTACTACTCTTTTAAAAATAAATAGTTTCTACAACGTTTTCAAATTACAGTGTTAATAGGTATGAGAGGACAGCCTAGGCCTATCAACAAGTACTAGGTACTTAGTAAAATAGAAAATGGTCCTCAAGTCTACAGCCTAAAACGTTCTCACATTCACAAAATCTAAAATAAAATAATCTATATAAAAGATAAACAAAATAATAAAAACAAGGACCTATTTAAACCAAATGATATGATTGCCACTACAGCTGTAATTATATTAGACTTAAGTAATGTTAGTTCAGTTATTGTATAGCTCGTGGCTAAATAGTGACAGCCGCACGGGTCGATCCATCAGGTTAAGCTACGCTTGCCAGGGTTGGTCCGTGGATGGGTGACCATCTTTACATACAGAGACTCCTCCGTGCCCCGGAAAGCACGTTAAGCCGTTGGTCCCGGCTGTCATTCGTGGATCTTTGACAGTCGTTACGGGTCGTCAGAAGCCCGAAAGTCTGACAACCAGTCTTACCAAGGGGTATCGTATTATCCAGTTACTGGGTTGTGGAGGTCAGATAGGCAGTCGCTCCATGTAAAATACTGGTATTCAGCTGCATCCGGTTAGACTGGAAGCCAACCCCAACATAGTTGGGGAAAGGCTATAGGCAGATTGATTTTGACCTGGGCGACCGAGCTCTGGTGAAAATAGAGAAAGCTCATTTAAAATAGTATAGGATAGTTCATACTAATCCCATGTATAGTACATACTAATTCTATGCTGCCATGATAGTAGGTACTTACAAATTTCATGCTGCCATGTCACTATTCTTATGTCATTATTGATTAACTTGTTCTAAACTTTGGGCGACTGAGCTCTACTCGGGTGAAAATACGGAGAAAACGGCTATATAAGTATACAGGGCGTCCCAAAGTTATGGGACATGAAGGGAAAGTACCTTAAATATCGTAGATAGGGTATTTTGCTGAAAGAAGACATTTTGTTATTTTTAAAAGTTAGTAATTCTGCATTCAAAGATTTTCTAAAAATTACTTGTCTCGTCTGGGAATCGAACCGACTTAAATTTAAAAAAAAAACACCCCTTCTTTTATGATGCCAATCGAAAGAATGACCAAAAACTAATAACTCTTCATAAGTAACATAGTATTTTAAAAGAAACTAACAACGTAAAATGTTTGAGTGAAATTTCAAGAAAGTTATTGATTGCCGACGATGACGTTCGAAAAGTAGTGAATGTTTTCCTACTTGGATTGGTACGAATGGACCGATTAGATGGCCGGCCAGATCCCCGGACCTTACACCATTAAATTTCTTCTTTTGGGGATACGTGAAAGATATGCTATACAAAAAACGATACGAGAACGGGCGAGTTACAAACAGAATTGTGCCATATCATATCGAGTATTCACCATAAAATGATAAGAAAATCAACAGGCAGCGGACTCATTAAAAGATTGGCGATTTGCGTAAGACAAGAGGGATCACATTTTGAGCATTTAATTAATTAATTTACAAAAAAAAATACCCACTTAATTTACTACGGCAGTTTCATGTGTGTTTTTAATTTGATTAAAATGATTAATTTCACGCCGTTCCATTCTTTTAAAATACTATGTTACTTCAGAAGAGTTATAATTTTTTGGCCATTCTTTCGATTGGCATCATAAAAGTAGGGGTGTTTTTTTTTTTCTTTTAAGTCGGTTCGATTCCCAGACGAGGCAAGTAATTTTTAGAAAATCTTTGAATGCAGAATTACTAACTTTTAAAAATAACATAATGTCTTCTTTCAGCAAAATACCCTATCTACGATATTTAAGGTACTTTCCCTTCATGTCCCATAACTTTGGGACGCCCTGTATATAAATATGAGACCTAGCTAGATCGATTTTTCGCCCCCGTAAACCCCTATATTGCAACTTTCATCCAAATCGTTAAGCTGTTTACGAGAACGTGAGTACAAACACATATACAAATATTACTCGTTTAATAGTATAGGATTTTGAAGTAGTAAATACCAATTAACATTAAATACTTTCCACCGTTACAATCACAAAATTTTATTTATAAATAAACTTTTATCAAACCGAAAGCATAAAGTTTTATCATTGGGTGTCCTCATTATAATATAACAGAGGTCTGTCTTATCAGGACATTATTAACAATAAATAATAAACAGCATAAAGTGAAATGGAAAACAAAAAGATAAGAGGAACAATTCATCTGTATAATGCAATTAATAAATGAACTCACACCCACCACAGAGTGGCGTGATCAATATTGATCATTATTATTCCTTTGTTAAGAGTACTTTTTTAATCCTAGTTTAGATCCATAGAAGTATGAAGCAAGAGGAATAGACAAGCTAATAATTTATTGATTTAATAAATGCTACTTTTGGTATGCAAAAGCTGTTTCAACATCTAAAGGCAGAGAAAATAACCAATTCAGCCCTAACAAGGCATGGCAAAGTCCCGTCGTAGTGCCCTCCGAGTCCAATTTAATAATGCGTTCAGGGTGCTGCGACGATTCTGTAGTGCATTAGGGATGTTTGCTGAACGTCGCGTAGACTGCTTTTACGCTACGATGCGTAAAAGGTGCGCATCCCTGGTGCGTAGAGTACGTGGCAGCGCCAACAGCATCCTTAGCATGATCACTAGTCGGCTGGATTTGTCATGTAATGGCGCAGTAGTGATTGAGTTAACTTTCTTTTATATGTTTTGTTGTGGGTAGTTTTAAGTATTACTAACACTAGTCCATAGAACATTGTTATTAACAAAATGGACACATGGTCTGAAATAAAGTCTTTAATATAAAGGGCTTATTGGTGATTCACCTGAATTTACTCGACCGAAACTGGCGAATCGATTTTTTTTTTAATGAATTAAAAATGAAATGAAATCTTTTATTGCCAGATATAAAATCCACATACAGGGCGAGAGGCGAATAGATTTCTGGAGTTGTTGATTCGCCTACAAATAAATAGAGTTGATACGTTTAAGTATCTTGAACACTTATTAACCTCTGACCTAGGGGACGATGCAAACATTGAAAGGAAACGTAGGGCGCTGTCTGTTCATGCGAATAATATGATAGCCCGTAGATTTGCTCGGTGTTCGAGGGGCGTCAAAATAGCCCTATTTGGGGCATTTTGTACGTCCTTTTATACTGGTAGTCTGTGGATGAGCTACACGCAGAAACAGTACAGCGCTCTACGCGTCCAATACAACATCGCGTTCAGGATGTTCTTGGAATGAGGAGGCAAATTTCGCGCCCTCACGTCCTTAACCGCCGTAGGAGACGCCCTAGGCGTCGGGCCGTCGTTGCCGGCCGACTCCCGGCCACCGTAGGCCCGGGCTTGCGGACGGTGAGCAATGGGTAGCTCGCCGTCCGATAAGAACCAGCCCTGGGTCGACGACGCGTTGTGTTCCACGCGCGCCTCAAAGATATATCAGCACAACTGAAGGGGTCTACTAGGGCCGATGCCTGCCGGGTTTGCGAGTTTGTCCGAAAGGGTTACCGTGGCCCCTGGCAACATACAGGCAACTGAAGGAACACGGGTGGGTTTTAGTCAGTAAGAGTCTGACACGCCCTCCCGCTCCGCCCAGAGCGGGAGAAGTTATTTGATAATATCCAACCCAAAAAAAAAGGATGCTCTTGGGGCTGCCTCGCTTCTGTTGCGCGTCGAGGATGTTTGCCGAGGCGCGTGTGGATTGTTTCCACAGAATCATGCGTAAGCGGTGCATATCCCTGGTATGTAGAGTGCGGGCTAGCCGCAACAGTGTCAGTATGTGAATCACTGCTGCATGGTTTACGTACTGACTAATGTTAAGATATTATTTTAATTTTGTTTATCCATTATAAATTCTTTTTTTTTTAATTTTTGTCTATAATTTCCAAGCTATTTGTTATTCCTTAATTTTATTAATAATTTTTAATTTAGTTTAATTGTACGATCCAAAGTTGATTGAAATAAATAAATATAATAACAAAAACAAATAAATTAACATCGTGCGAATCGCCTTAAGAAAAACTAATATTAACTAAGCGCTACTGCTGAGCATGAGGTCCTGGGTTCAATTCCCGGGTCGAGCAAAGTGTTATTGGATTTCTCTATCTGACCTTTTCAGTAGGAGCTCGGAGTCTGGATTTGTGCCCGGTTGATGGCAATAGGCTCGCCTCCTATTATATGGGACTTAAACATAACTGGCAAAATGTGGGTGTATCTGCTACATGCTACAGGGACACCTCTGCCCAATCCTTCGGGGAAACAAGGCGTGATGTTATGTTATGTAATTAAAATGGTCGATAACTCAAAGAATTTATTTCACCAAAACTTGACATTAATGATATTTTAATATTATGTATTGTCCTTTGTCATTGTGTCCATATTATCAAATGATATCCAGAATATCATGTAAACACACCACTTCAAAGTACTCAATAACTAGACTTTAATAACATATGTGATGGAATCCAAGGTCTTACATACTACAGGCATTGTTTGAGATGTGGTCTACTATAATTATAATTACATCAGGTGAGGTTTGAACAATGAAGTTTCAATTCACTGTGATATGTCTAATATCATGAATGACATTCTAGGCGGAAGTACAGAAGAAATATGACTTTGTGTCTTTATAGACAGGTGCAATGAATGTTTTTTATTTTTTTATCCATAACGGGGAAGCTCTTGGCTTGCATCTGACGCTGGTAAGTGAAGATCAGGCCGACGGTGAAGGCAAGCTTCACCCAGAATCCTCAACCATAGAGGAACTGGCTATCTTACCTCGAACTGCCAAAACAGAACAATGCTGTTAACATTGTTGTTATGGCGTCTGACTTAGATAAGATGGTGGTAGCTAGCCAGGTGGACTTCAGAACAAGCCCTACCACCAACCAAACCGAGCAGAAAATGTTGCCTTCACAGGTTATCGATCCCACCAGGCGGCGGCCGATTTAGCGACACGCGGGGTTGCGTCGACAGAATCCGGCAGTTGGGACTCGAAGTGGCCCTGCACAAGTCCGAGGCCATGGGTTTTTATGGTGCTCGGAGTGCGCCACCGTCGGGTTCCCAGGTAATGGCGGGAGGTATTCACATCGGCGTCGAGTCGACGATGAAGTATCTGGGACTCGTCCTCGACAGCCGGTGGAACTTCGTGGAGCATTTCCGACGTTTGGCTCCCAGACTGGACCGGGCCGGGGCTGCCTTGAAGCGGCTCCTGCCCAATCTGGGAGGTCCAAACGCCTCCTACCGGAGGCTCTACGCGGGAGTCGTGCGGTCCATGGCCCTTTACGGGGCGCCGGTGTGGGCGCGTTCATTGAGGGGGCAGCCAGCCCGCCGGTTGAACGCGTCTCAGAGGGTCATGGCCATCCGGCTGGCCCGAGGATACCGCACGGTCTCCTGCGAGGCGGTGAGCCTCCTTGCCGGATTATCGCCATGGGATCTGGAGGCAAAGGTCCTCGCGCACATTTGGGAGTGGCGCGAGGAGGCGAAACCCCCGGGGCTTAACTCCGATGCAACAAGAAATTGCGGCACAGCGGACAGAGCTCCGGCGGGATCTCATGGCGGCATGGAGAGTGCGATTGTCGCAACCCAGCGCTGGACACGCCACAATTGCGGTGATAAGACCCCTCTTTGAGGAGTGACTAGAGAGGCGCCACGGCGTCCTCACCTTCTGCCTGACGCAGGTCCTCACCGGACACGGTTGTTTTGGGAGGTTCCTGTTCAGGATAAAGCGGGAGGAAGTGCCCAGGTGTCGCCATTGTGTGGATCGCCAGGAGGACACGGTGGAGGTCTGCTCGGCTTGGGCGGAGCATCGCCGTGTCCTCATGGAGGCGGCGGTGATCTCTCGCGTCTGGCACTGGTTCAGGCCATGGTACGGAGCGAGAGGAAATGGGAAGCCGTCACCTCCTTCTGCGAAGCAGTAATGCTCGCGAAGGAGGAGGCGGAACGCGTCAGCAGAATTGACGGGGTCCGCTAGGGCCGATGCCTGCCGGGGTTGCGAATAAGGCCGAAAGGGACCCCCGGCAACATGGCAACTGAAGGAACATGGCTGGGTTTTAGTCAGTAAGAGTCTGACACGCCCTCCCGCTCCACTCAGAGCGGGAGAAGTTATTTGATAATTTCCCACCCAAAAAAAAATAGGTAATCGATCCCGGGACCTCTGAGTCTGAGACAGGTGGTCTAACCACTAGACTACAGAGGCCATTAATGATGTATCATTGAAATACTCAATCTCGATGTAAGTTAGACTATCACCCAAGTAACAAGATCGTAAATTGATAGTTCCATTAGAAAGAAGAAAGAAAGAAAATAAATTTATTTTGCACAGACCAAAAAGCACACAATATAATTAACAGCAGATAAAAACCAAATAAAAATTGTAAAGTGCGATGTAAGAAATTGTAAGGAAGTTCAGCAAAAATGCCAGACAACTATAAATGCCTGACGCTGGTTTTCAACTGAACCTGAGAATGTGACGGATGTTAATCAGTTTTATAATGTAACATGTGTGCACCTACTTAAATAAAATAGTGTCAGATAAAAAAAAAAAACGAATATGTAGGTACAAAAATAGTGTGATTGTGCATAAACTTGCAAAACAAAACAAAAAAAGACTGACAAATAAATGAGTAAACGAGACCGACGCATGATAGACCATTGTTAAATATGTAAATAGAGATATCCTTCGAAAATGAGTCGGAACAAAAAACCTGTTTTGGGCGATGAGGCGCCACTTCTTCTTCCCAGCTAAAGCACTAGGAAGTGGAGAAGAGTGGGCGTTTTAGGGACTGTCTTATATAATTTTGACGATCGTAAAGTGCTGATTCTCAGCCTAGTTTGAATAACTTACTCTGGTTTTTTTTTGTTTGATCCATGTGAATTCGGTCAATGAGATGAGGGACTTCTATTTTTAACCGACTTTCAAAAAGGAGGAGGTTTTATGTTCGTTTGTATGAATGTTTATTTCAAAACCAAAGACACCGACTACCGAAATTAAAGTAAATTTTTACTGTGTAGTGTTTTTTTTGGAAGTCGGTGGTGGTTTTTTGGAAAAAGTTTTTTATACCTAAATCATTAAGTACGATACAAAATACCCTAGTAAGTTTGGGAACCCTTCTTTGCATTCAAGGTTCAATCTGCCCAGCCTTTTCCCAACTATGTTGGGGTCGGCTTCCAGTCTAACCGGATGCAGCTGAATATCAGTATTTTACATGGAGCGACTGCCTATTTGATCTCCACAACCCAGTAACTGGAGAATACGAAATCCCTTGGTAAGACTGGTTGACAGTAAAGTAACGACTGTCAAAGATCCACGAATGACAGCCGGAACCAACGGCTTAACATGTTTTCTGAGGCACGGAGGAGTCTCGGTATGTTGAGATGGTCACCCATAGACAGTCCAACCCCGGCAAGCGTAGCTTAACCTGATGAATCGAACCGTGTGGCTGTTATTACTTAGCCACGAGCTCTTTCCATTGCAGGCTAAAATGAAAAAATATGTAAGAATTTAACATTAAAAGTTGTTTTGTCTGTTCCTCTCGCTCTTTTGTTGTCATCCAAACAGACGTCCTTGATTTAGAGTCGTTCCGGTCTGGGGTCTCATTGAATAGGGCCCCATTCGCTGTGAAACACGAACTGATTCCGGTCTTTAATAGGTACTGGATATTATTTTCTTTTGACCTCTAGCGTCCCTCATCTTTCCTACTATGCTGTCTACTTTGATTTGCCTTGAAGTATGGAATAGCAATGGTACAAGTACAAAGTACAGGCATGATCTAGAGCAGGGGTCGGCAAGTAATTTTAAGTGGGGTCCGGATACTGTTGAATTTTTTATCGAGGTCCAGAAAAAAAACTCATAATACTTTTTATTGTAATATTATAAGTACAAGGTAATTATATAAAAAGATAGAACGCATACGAAACACGCATGGAAACACATTTTTTTTCTATCTTTATGAAGCAGTTTTATAGATATTTGCACCCGCACCCCCGCACTGAAACGCTCTCTCTTGCGCCACAGAGCACAGCATAGGAACTGCAGCTGTGTACCTACTAAAGCTAAGCTAAGTATACAAATTAGATTAAATTAATCAGAAAAAAATAATAGTAGGTAAACTTACCTACTATTAATTTTTTAGGGTTCCGTAGTAAACAAGAGACCCTTATAGTTTCGTCATGTCCGTCTGTCTGTCTGTCTGTCTGTTTGTCTGTCTGTCTGTCCGCGATCTAGCTCCAAGACTGTTAGTACTAGAAAGTTGTAATTTGGATGGGTATACATGTTAATCATGCCGACAAAGTGGTAAAATAAAATTATGAAAAAAAGGGTTTTTTAGGATACCTCCCCTACACGTAAAGTGGGGATGTTTTTTTTTTTTTTTCTATCCCTTGGTTTGGAGTATCGTTGGAAAGGTCTTTCAAAAACATTGTGAGTATGTTAAAACCATTTTTGGATTCAGAGATCCGTTTGCGAAATATTAAGCTTTAAAGTGCTAATTTTTGTTAAAGTCAAGCGTGGGGGATACTTGACTCTAACAAAAATTAGCACTTTAACCCCCTAACAACTCAATGGTTGGTTTAAGATATGTGAAAAAAATCAGGGCAGTAGCTTATATAACGAATTTAAAAGGAAAACTATCACAGCTGAGTAGGCTTTACAAGTTAACGAGTAATAATCGACCAACTTAGATTTGCGGTTGTAAAAACAATTTCTCCCATACATTCTGAATGAAAGATTTTTTTTTTCAACTACAAAGTTAAGTTTGATCTTGGGATAAATTCATCCCAACTACGGAACCCTACATTGTGCGTGGTCCGACATGCACTTGGCCGGTTTTCCTTATTTATCAATATTTGGCGGTCAAACCTTTTGATTCGCTTGTTGCCGACCGTTGATCGAGTAAATGGCCAGCCTTTCATATTTTCATAGTAGGTAAACTAGACTGCTATCTTAGGAAAGACACTAGCTAGACACTATCTTTGAAGGATAAAATTAGAAATTAAATTATCCGGAAAAGACCTGGAGTTATCGACATACGTAGTTTGCAGAGTAAGCAAGCTGAAGTGGCTGTGGGCTGGCCATGTTTGTCGAAGGACTGATGGCCGGTGGAGACAGGTAGCTGGGACAGACTGGATACGGAACAGGGTGTTGTGGCGCAGCCTGGGAGAGGCCTATATGTCCAGCAGTGTACGGCGATAGGCTGAGTTGATTAATAAACTGCAATGAGACTCTTATATATAAAATATAGTGAGATAGCATGTTTACTTTTCAAAAGCAAACAAGAATGACTACTCATTAACCGATTTCAAAAAAGGAGGAGGTTCTATGTTTGTCTGTATGTTCTTTTTTATTTTTATGCTTTATTTTTCCCACTTAGTCTATGTGGATGATGTTATAATAGCTTCCTTTCACTGTTATTCACCTAGCTGGAGGCTAATTCTCGTGTTTACACTCGTACTTGTCGCATTCGTCAATGCCGCTCGTCTCCTTATGTCTAAATCTAATTTGTGTGGGGTACCTCGGTACCACAACTAAAAAGTGAAAAATAAAAACTTATTACAAAAATAAACAACCGACTTCTAAAAAACTCTACAAAGTGAAAAATAGTGTCAGTGGCAAAAAACCAAAATACAAAACCAAAGACACCGACTTCCGAAATCATAATTATTTCTCACTTTGTAGTGTTTTTTTATTGCGAATAATCTTAATAAGGTGATGATATTGCAGTTTGTTTACAATGTGTAGGTATTAATATACTTTTAATTTCTAAGATAAATTGGCATAAGCATTTAATCCCTTTATTAATTACATTAGAAGATTGTTCATGGATAATCCGAAAAAACATTGGGTGATATTTGTAATTTTAATGTTAAAATAGGTGAACTTTGATGTCTACACAATAAAAATTGCATTCGTCACTGTAGAAGAGTGATCTAAAAGTCCAATTTCCCAGCAGGAAGCTCCCTCCATAGTATGATTGAGTGATTTTTTGTATATCAACACTGTATTGGTATCGACCCTGAAAAATATTATTAGAGAATAAGTAAAAAAATAAAAAATAAACACGAAAAAAAAGTTATTCTAATTCCTAAAATATACATTTTACTTTGTTCGGTTGAGACCGTTTTCGTGACATGTATATATAGAGCAGTGGTGGCCCAGTGGTAACGGCCGCGACTTAAACCCAGACAGGCGCTTTACTTTGTGTAAGTTATTTCATCACCACTGCTCTCAAAACGGTGACGGAAAACATCATGAGGAAACCAGCATGTCCTAGAACCGAAAATTCGAAAGACATGTGACATCTACCAACCCGCACTGGGCCCGCGTGGTGGATTACGGCCCGCTCCCTCTCACAGAGAGGAGGCCTGTGTCCCAGCAGTGGGAACATTTATAGGCCAATGATGATGATGATATGTATATCCTTACATATTATAAAAAAAGTCTCCCTACCGCGTCTGTCTGTCTGTCTGAACGCGATAAACTCAAAAACTACCGAACGGATTTTCATACGGTTTTCACCAATGGACGTGTCCCTCCCGTGCCAGCTAAATGGATGGTTTATGATATGTGAAAAAATTCACGGCCGTAGTATTTATGTAATGAAATTAAAAGGAAAACAATCACAGCTAAATAGGATAATCGACCAAGTTACATTTGCAGTTGTAAAAACATGTTCTCCCATACATTCCGTATGGGAAAACATGTTTTTCAACTATAATGATAAGTTTATTTTTGGGATAAATTCATCCCAACTATGGAACCCTTCATTGTGCGTGATCCGACACGCACTGGCCGGTTATTTTTTAGAATGAAAACGAGCAACAGAGAGTAAAGAGCAAATAAGCCTATTTGCTATTTCTCACCCTAGGTTTAAAAAAAACAAGCAGAGTTACAGCGCAAATATTAATATTTTATTAATATCTGAATAATTTTCCTTTTCGGCCGAAAGTAAGACTAAAGCCGAAGCTTCTTCTTCGTTTTTGTTTTCTGTTGAAAATCCATTTTCGGTCCGACACAAAGGAGACAGAAACGATTACATACAATCTTGGGCCTGAATGTAACGAGATGAAAATAATGTGAATGAATAGATTTAAACTTATCAGTCCCTCGCGATCCATAGTTTCAACAATATCCAATCCAAATTAACGCGGCCGTTAAATCCAAAATAACAATTAAATGAACTATATTGGTGCCGATTCCCTCGTTCACAAACTAAACTAAATTTATGTTCAGTGCATCTTTTTCTTTCTATTTCATTAAGAAAAGGACAGAAGATCAATTTTAGTTTAGTCCTGCCAAATTAATCAGCGCCTGTCACTACTCCATACAAGTTTAGACGTGATTAAAAACTTGCCTACTAAAATTATGTCAATTTACGTCTAGCGCTGATTAATTTGACATGACTAAAAAAAAAATTTATCTTCTGTCCTTTTCTTAATGAAATAGAAAGAAAAAGATGCACTGAACTTAAATTTAGTTTAATTTGTGAACAAGAGAATCGGCACCATTGTATATAAATTATAGTGCATTGCTAGTGCGAATGTTTTTATTTGTGTAATTGTGTAATCGATTACCCACTTAATTAATCGATAATCTCACGAAAACTATCTTTATCATATTTCTCCGCATACAGATTGAGAATTGAGCTGATTTCTGAAATTCAAGAATTAAAAATATGACTTATTTTTTAGATCATATCTCAACTTATCTCAACTTATCTCAACTACATTTGGGTCCACCGTTTCCCATCTCCCGTTGGCACTGGTTCAGAAACTTTAATAGATGATTTATAGCATGGGTGTATGTAGATAATGAAATAAATATCATTTTATTTCATGTTATTTTATTATCACCACAAATTGATTAGCGTAGGTAGATAAGTACATATAGTAAAAAGATAAGCTGAAGTACCTACCTTTAATATTACACAATCTTTTGTAATATTAAAAATGGAGTAGAGTATAGGCTTCAGGAAGAGATGTTCACACGGTTTCTTCAATTGAAATCTTAGGTACTCTTTCCCATCCGTTATGGCTATTATTTTACCCTGAAATTTACAAAACTAAAAGTTAATCAATTAGGATTGGTGCAATGATCTTAATAATGATAGAAAGAAAAATAAGTTTATTTTTCACAGAAACACGTGCATAAAAGAAGAGAACAATAAAATAAAACAATAGAATCACGAGCACAAAACAGAAATATGCGGCAGCTGCTGGCACGTCATGACTGTGACAAGAAGGCTTCCACTCAGCATGATGCTGTGCTATGGGGACTCACAGCACAGCGCTGATTTTCAGTGGTCACCCGAAAAAGTCGTACGGAAACCAAGTTAGGTTTAATGAATTAAATGTAAATAGAAAACAAAATAAAATAAAACAAATAGTATTTTAGAATATAATGCTACTTTACAACCAATTATATGAATAAATATGATTAAATAACACAGAAAATTATCAATATAATAGAAGTATACTCTTAGAACTAACGGTGAACTTAAGATTAATATGTATTTTTAAAATTTCTTAAATTGTTTCTAAGTATTAGAAAAAAAAAAAATTGTCTTGAAGTTTTGAGAAAGTTACGTTATTTCAACATTTTTTTTCTGCTATATTTTGTATGAAAGTTGAAAAAAGTGGTTGCCTTATGTATAAGTAGACCATATAATGATGTTGATGACATTTTTTAATTTTCAAAATCAAAAGCAGTTTCTTCTAACGAAACGATCAAACGTCAGTCTCGCGTCATTTTTTGGAAAACTTGTTGCGAATTTTAGTGATTTTTCACGAATCCTTAATTTATTTGAAAAATTCCTTTCCCCTATGTACAAGACAAAGAATTGGACTTTTTAAATCACAAATAATTTTGTTTAAATTCTGGTCCCCTTTCTCACAACTGATGAACAAAATTGATAAAAAATCAGTGATTTCGTGCGGTGCGGCGGCACAGAGCCTTAAATAGCGACCGCATGACAACAAGTGTCATGAAAAATGCAAACCCAATTCTCTCTGCGGCGAACGACGAAAGAAAAAACCACAAATAAGTAAGCGCGAGAGAATGTGACAACCGGCGACGGCGGGCGTGTCTGAATAAAACCGGTTTATTCAGGTTAGCACGAATTTTAAAATTATATTCTCTGTAATAACCAGTAACCAACATTATTTAGATTTAGTCGAAACCGTTTTTGTAATTAACCGGTTAATTAATGAACGGTATTATAACGGTTTTAAGAACAATATAAACTGGTTTCAAGCCCTGATCTATCTATAAAAATATCAACCTTGCATCCACCATTCCCTTCTGGAATCGTAGGCAAAAACAGCGACCCACGTGCGCGTCTGCGCCCCTGCATATTCTTTGGCCATCATTTTAGTGTAGCGCGCGCTTTACGTATTCCGGGGGTAGGGGGTTTAGCTCCGCCCACATGCGCAAGGTCAGTGAGCCTACTAATCACCTTAATGTAATTGGTGTAACCGTTTTAATTAACAATAGTCTACGTTTTCATCAGATATTTTTTGAACAGATAATAGGAACTTACTTTAGTTGGAACAACACTTTGTGTCACATTCACATCATATTGTAATACATTATGGCTTGTGATCTGAGCTTTCATAACAGAGCACTCCTTATGTTTCGGACCCCTGCACAGTTCCACGTCAGTCACTGTTAAGTTAAACGACCCCTGGAAAACAACTTGTTGCTATTATTAAGACAAAGGCGTTCTCATAATACAAGTACAAAATAAAGTCGGGTTTCGTGTTTGGCTGTGTAACCGGTTCTTTCGCAGTTCTAAACTATACAATGGATTTTGATGCAATTTTCAACATAATTTAGATAATTTTATTCCGAAAAGTTTATGTACCTATATAGGTAATAGCAGTGATAGCCAAGTGGTATGACCGTCGGCCTGCCAAGTCATAGGTCTCGAGTTCGAACTCAAGACCTCTGACTTTTTGGATTCATGTGCGTATTGTATAATTATCACTTGCTTCAAAAACGGCGAAGGAAAACATCGTAAGGGAACCGGCCTGAGAAATATTTCTCGCTGGCATGAGTAGCCAAGTCAGAGGCCCATGTGCGGTTTTAAAACTCTGACACCTGCAGTGCTATTCTGTAAAAATCTCACCGTGAACGCTTAGGTGAAGTGAGCTTGAAAGTGAGCTGTCAACAGTGTCAATCCCTAGTATTTGGTGGAATGATAGCTCACGTTAAGCTCACTTCACCTTAGCGTTCACGGTGAGATTTTTACAGAATAGCAAGGCTGGTTAGTCAATAACCACACGAAAAGTATGAAAGGTAGGTAATTCATATTAAACCTAAATATAATAAATAAAGAAAAAATCACAATGAGAAAGATGTTTTGCCAAATCGAAAAAACTGCGACGCAGAGGCGGCGCGCCGCCTCTGCGTCGCAGTTTTGAATGAGAATGCGACATACAAGTTTCATGTATTTTGGGAATGGTTACTATACCTAGTGTCATACCTAGTTTATCATCAAACTAGATACAGTAATGGCTGGTCTCTTAAATTACAAACACTTAACCGTTTTTTTTTACTATTTCTAAATATTGGGAATCCACCAACCTGCACTGGACCTCATGGTGCCACTCCCTCTCACAGAGAGGAGGCCTGTGTCCCAGCAGTAAGAACTTAAAGGCTGATTATGCTTACGCTTTGAAGTTATCCGGAAAAGAACCGGAGTTAAAAAATAAAAACGTTTATTTTCTCCACCACATAATAAAAAATCAGTACAGTACATAAAACAAAAATACATTGATGTTGTGGAGACTGGAGCCTGTACTAGGAATACCTGTGTTACAGGTCTCCAGGCCTCCAAACTACCCGGACAAGTCACAGTTACACAAACATAATAATAGATGATAATGTTGGGATGGAAGATTAAAAGCAATTTAAGACAAAAAAAAAGACAGCAAAATAAGAAAGAAAGAAAAATATGTTTACTTGTCACAGAAACACGTGCATAAAAAAACAAGAAGATAATTACTCGAGTAGAACAATAAAATAAAACACAATAGATTTAAATATAATCACGAGCACAAAAAAGAAATAGTCGGCAGCTGCACGTCATAACTGTAACAAGAAGGCTTCCACTCAGCATGATGCTGTGCTATGGGGACCCACAGCACAGCGCTGATTTTCAGTGGTCACCCGTAGGTAAGGTAAGTAGGATATAGGTGTGTAGTGAAGTGTGTGATACTCCAAACTGATGGTATACGCAGGACATATCGAGCTGCTTTTTACGAAATTACTTCTAAGAGTCTCTCATAATTGAGAGATTGAAGCCAATAACAGTTACTGACATAGCTTGCAGAGTAAGCAAGCTAAAGTGACAGTGGCCTGGACCGATGGCCTATGGAGCAGACGAGTCCTGGAGGGGAGACCGCCTATCGGCGAGTGTAGTGTGGGAAGCCCCCAGCTAGATGGACCGACGACCTTAAAAGGTGGCTGGGACAGACTGGATGCGGAAGACGGAGGACAGAGTGTTGTGACGCAGCCTGGGCTCTCCTAGGCTACTTATCTCAGTTCACTGCTGTACACAGGCCTCTACCTGTGTACAGCAGTGAACTGCAATAGCCTGAGTCGACTGATGCTTACGCTTATGCCGTTAGTAAATGCATACTTCGAATTTTATATATATTTCTAATGCAGCCCAGTCGAAGTAACGGTGTTTGGGGGTGGCCTATGGCCAGCAGTGCGCGTAGGTATTACAACTGATGCAGTGCAACAAGTTTACTTAAATGTATGGACTAATTCAAAATAGCATCTTTTTCTTATTAAAATGTCATTGTACTCACATAATTTTTGTCCGATACAACCATTATAATATTTAGACCCAGCAAAATGAGATGTCTCTTTAACATTTTGAACTTCGGATTGTAACTATAGTAAAACCGCAAGCCCATTGCGGCGTATTTATGTGATACGATCACGTTGTTACTTTTCCACAGCTGCTCAATATGAAAGAAAGAAAGAAAATACGTTTATTTGCGGTAAACATAACGCAAATAAAGATTAAAAAAACACGTAAATTACAAATTGTGGGAAAATATGCGTCACATCCACGCAAAACGGCTATCACTCAGCATAATGCTGCGACCCCATGCGAGACAGAGCCCCAGCGCTGGTTTTCAGCGACAGCCGGTGCAGACGTGATGACGTCAACCGGTGCAGCATATAGTGAAATAACAAATCAAAAATAAAATAAATACAATACAGTACAATATGTACCTATGCTTCGCCTGCGGTTTTTCTTATGCACCCCTACAATTATTTAAAAAGCTATAAAACGGCAACAATAATGTGTATTAAGGGCTCATTTTACAATGGTCAGATAATCTTCATCTGAAGACTAAATATGGTGGTTTGATATAAATTAGATAGATAGATAGAAGATAGAATATTCTTTATTATGTACACCATAAAAATTACGAATATGAATGTAGAAATGTAATTAGCGTGCGCAGTGCGGGACGCCCCCAGCTAGATGGACCGACGACCTTAAAAAGGTGGCTGGGACTGGGACAGACTACATGGATGCGGAGGCACGTAAGAGTTTGTAGCGCAGCCTGGGAGAGGCTTTTGTCCAGCAGTGGACAGTGTGGATATAAATTCCACACAAAAGCTGTCAAACCGCCATATCCTTAGATAAAAATATGTGACGATTAAAAAATTGGGACTATTACCAAATAAAAAGCCGCTGTCGCATTTACTTGCAGAATTATCAGAAATGGTCTCACCACTAAGTTTCGAGTTTTTAGCGTTTGTGCGCGCCGCAATGAGTTAGTGGCTTAAACGTTTATATTTATAGGAGCCTATAATGCTTATTAAGTAGTAGCAATTTTGGCTTCGGTCCTATTACTATGTAGGTAACTACATATATACAATGTTATGGTTCGATGAGCCTGAAAATATTGAGGAAGAATGTGAATTCATTTTAATAATAAGTTTAAATTACAGTAGGTAACTATACTGATATTTCCATACAACAGTAGTAATAGCCTAATAGGCCGTTTACATTTTCTGAAATGTCAGTAGGTAGGTTCCAACTATAGTTTCAATGTGGAAAATTTTAGCAGTTGAAAACATTTTGAAAGAAAGAAAAGTATTTTATTTGGGACACGCACAGAAAATACAAACAGTAATAACAACTAAAAAGGAGCATCTAAAACTAACAAAATTTTTCGAATTACCGAAAGGAAAAAAATAAAATAATAATAAACGACCTGTGCGAGGCCAAAAAGGCACCTATCTCAGCATAGGCTGCGATATTTAAAAAAAATACCGCAGCGCTAGTATTCTGATAGGGCCCGCTGTGATGCCACGGACACACGTACGGACACATAAATCGCACTATGGGATTACAAAATAAATAAATAAACAAAAAATTTTAATAAAAAATAAAAATAAAAGTTTGTTAAATTGTTTTGTTATATTGTATGAAGCCCTCTGTGGTTTCGTAGAAGCAAACTTCAGTAGCTGAAAACATTTTGTTATATTGTTCATCAATCAATCTGCCTTACCTTTTCCCAACTATGTAGGGGTCGGCTTCCAGTATAACTGGATGCAGCTGAATACCAGTATTTTACATGGAGCGACTGCCTATCTGCAGACCTCCACAACCCAGTTACTGGGTAACACGATACCCCTTGGTAAGACTGGTTGTCAGACTTTCGGGCTTCTGACAACCCGTAATGACTGTCAAAGATCCAAGAATGACAGCCGGGACCAACGGATTAACGTGCTTTCCAAGGCTCGGAGGAGTCTCGGTATATTAAGATGTACGGAAAATTGGTGACGAAGATTTTTCTAAAGACTTTCCCGGCTTGAGAAATTTCCCCCCGTTCCCCAGAGAGTAAACTTTGCCCCCCGCTTGAAAGGAAAACCTAGATCCGCGCCTGGATGAAGATACTTACTTATTTACAATCAATTAATTATTATTAATACTTACGATAGTTCAATGTTGACTACTTTTGTTGGTACAGGAGTATTGTAAAGAAAATATATATTTTTGCAATCATTAAAGAAAGCTCTTTCAAATGAAACCATCATGATAAATTTACAAAACTTTATTATCCATAAGATCAAAATAAATATAAAATAAATATTGTTTTGGTAAGTGGCAATCTGTTTGGGGTCATCGAGACCAAATTTTATGCCAAAATCCTACGTTGCAAACCTTTGTGACAAACGGACAAAAAAATTACTTTGTATAGGGTCCCGCAGACAGGCGCGATGCGACGGTGCGGCGCGTCGTGCCTCTAGTGAAACCAATTCTACGAAAACTTCACAGAAATTGTTCAACCGGCGTCGCGTCGCACCTGTCTGCGGGAGCCATAAAGGTTCTGAAACGATTTTCTATTAAGACAATCGACCGAAGTAAAGATTTATGAGTTTACAATACCCACATCTTTACTAGGGCATGCGATTAAGGTATGGGTACAGGACAGGAGTGATGCTATGTATCGTAAGCAAAGCTTATTGAAAGGAGGATGGCCAAAAAAACTCAGGCCCGACGCAAAAGTTTTATATCTCAGATTTTACATTTAAATTAGTATAGTTATTCTCATCATCATCGAAATTTCAGCCGAAAGACGTCCACTGCTGGACATAGGCCTCCCTCAAGCACCGCTACTTCAACCGATTCTGTGCTTTCCGCATCCAACGGATTCCTGCGGCCTTCACAAGGTCATCGGTCCATCTTGTGGGAGGCCTTCCAACGCTAAGTCTTCCGGTACGCGGTCGCCACTCCAGAACCTTTCGGCCCCATCGGCCATCCGTTCTGCGAGCAATGTGCCCTGCCCATTGCCACTTAAGTTTGGCAATTCTTCGGGCTATGTCGGTTATTAATATGTATACTCATGCCAAATTACAACTTTCTAGTACTAACAGTCTTGGAGCTAGACTGCGGACAGACAGACAGACGGACATGATGAAACTATAAGGGTTCCTTGTTTACTACGGAACCCTAAAAATTGTACCTAAAGAAAAATTATCCGGTAAAATTACGCTCAAAATTTTTTTCATGCGACATAGTTTACACCATATATGATTCTGATATGAATTGAAGTGAATATGATTCAGCTAAAATATGTGTCACCATAGAGGAATTGCTAGGAATTCAGAAAATTAATTGCTTAATGGGGCTATTTTAGGACCCTTAGTACTTAAATGTAAAAAATTAATATTGTAATTATGATATCATTATTATCGGTTACTAATTACTATGCTTAATGATCACGATGGCTGTTGCAATACCATTGTAAAACTTTTTAAAACAATGTTTTATTAAACATAATCAACTTCATTACATTTGTTTATTTATATGAATATCGTCGACCGTAGGTTTAATTGAGGTAAGGGACAAAATAAGATTTTTTTTTTCATATTCACCATTCGATACAGCGAAAAATTCTGAACAAAACTGTATACTCAACTCATTTTGGGTAATTTTGTCCCTGACCTCAATTGAACCTACGGTCGACGATATATTTTACTACTAAAACCAGTAATTTTTACTTTCTACAGTCTTATAAAATAATCATAAGAAAGGATGTCAATTATTGACAGATTAAAAAAAAAAAAATTGCCTTGGGCGCCTACGCAACTTTAATGAGCAAAAAGAACATGTTAGCCACTGGATTCGGCAATGATGACAAATGAGGATAACTTTATCTTCTTCTATCTTAATATATATAAATCTCGTGTCACAATGTTTGTCCTCAATGGACTCCTAAACCACTTAACCGATTATAATAAAATTTGCGCACCATGTGCAGTTCGATCCAACTTGAGAGATAGGATAGGTAGGGTAGGTAGGGTAGGTAGGGTAGGTAGGGTAGGTAGGGTAGGTAGGGTAGGTAGGGTAGGTAGGGTAGGTAGGGTAGGTAGGGTAGGTAGGGTAGGTAGGGTAGGTAGGGTAGGTAGGGTAGGTAGGGTAGGTAGGGTAGGTAGGGTAGGTAGGGTAGGTAGGGTAGGTAGGGTAGGTAGGGTAGGTAGGGTAGGTAGGGTAGGTAGGGTAGGTAGGGTAGGTAGGGTAGGTAGGGTAGGTAGGGTAGGTAGGGTAGGTAGGGTAGGTAGGGTAGGTAGGGTAGGTAGGGTAGGTAGGGTAGGTAGGGTAGGTAGGGTAGGTAGGGTAGGTAGGGTAGGTAGGGTAGGTAGGGTAGGTAGGGTAGGTAGGGTAGGTAGGGTAGGTAGGGTAGGTAGGGTAGGTAGGGTAGGTAGGGTAGGTAGGGTAGGTAGGGTAGGTAGGGTAGGTAGGGTAGGTAGGGTAGGTAGGGTAGGTAGGGTAGGTAGGGTAGGTAGGGTAGGTAGGGTAGGTAGGGTAGGTAGGGTAGGTAGGGTAGGTAGGGTAGGTAGGGTAGGTAGGGTAGGTAGGGTAGGTAGGGTAGGTAGGGTAGGTAGGGTAGGTAGGGTAGGTAGGGTAGGTAGGGTAGGTAGGGTAGGTAGGGTAGGTAGGGTAGGTAGGGTAGGTGGGGTAGGTGGGGTAGGTAGGGTAGGTAGGGTAGGTAGGGTAGGTGGGGTCGGTCGGGTAGGTTGGGTAGGTAGGGTAGGTAGGGTAGGTAGGGTAGGTAGGGTAGGTAGGGTAGGTAGGGTAGGTAGTTAAGAAAAGTACTAAGTGCTACCCGTGTGAAACCGGGGCGGGCAGCTAGTTGTATATAAAATTCTCGTGTCACAATGTTAGTTGCCATACTCCTCCGAAACTTTATATGTATATTCGGTAAGTCTGAAAATCGGTCGTAATCTATTTTTCATACCCCTAAGTGATAAGGGTGGTTCACCACAAACATTTCTATGGCAAAACAACGTTTGCCGGGTCAGCTAGATTCTGAGATGTAAAATTTTTGCACCGGGCCTGGGTTTTTTTCGTATGGGCTGCGGCCATTCTCCTTTTAGGGGTTTCCGTCTTTTTTAGCTTCTAAAAACTTGTACTAGTTTAGTAGCTTGTGTGCGTTCACTTATTTAGACTAAGAATAACTGCATCTATACGTAATTCAAAGAAGTAGTGCGTTAGTAGCATGACAAATGGCAGCTGCAGTAAACAGTTGGTATTGTAACCACTTTTTTACTTTTAATGTCATCCTTATGCCTACGGTATAGAAGTCAAAATCGGTTGAACGGACTGTAAAAAAGGTTTATTTAAATGTCTAATCTTATTTCAAATGGAGTATAGGTAGATACTAGAAGTGTAAGTGCACACTACACTCCGTAGTGTTCGTTGTGTGGTATGCACTTTACCTTTGGTGGAGCATCTATATTTACAGCGTCACTGAAATGGGGGACCAACCTTTGTAGTTTGGTAGTATGCAATTATTGCGTGCCCTCAGCATTTTCGGCCATATAATGCGTTCACCTAAGCATGGTCTCGAAAGGCTTATGTTACTTGGCCAGGTGGAAGGAAACCGCGCTCAAGGCAGAGCACCGGCAAGATGGTCAGATGCGATCAAGAAGGCTGTTGGCGGCAGTATTTACCAAGTGGTCACACTGCCCGCATAGCTTGGATATGCGTCGTATGTGGTCGCGATCCTCAGCATCGAGGGAACGACGAAGAAGAAGTATGCAATTGGATATATCCATCATATTCCTGAGTGGACTGCTAGGTCTATGATAGAGTCTGGCCACGCTAACTAAGTCTGCAATGGAATAAATGGGCAACCCCAAAAAGTTTTTTACATGGTATACTTTTATAACAGTCAGTTATGTCAGTTTCGGGGTAGTAAGTAGATCTAATGATTTTGATATTTTGCCTTTTGATTTTTGCTTAATAGACTATGTCGTACCTATGCTCTACCTCTAAAACTGTTTCAAATCAACACTGCATCGTGTTAAAGTGACTATTCTTTATCAGGAATTAATCAGAATATAAACAAAATAACCTATCAAAAACAAAAAGACAACCAAAGTATCAAATTCTTTTTTCGTGGGACAGGATGGTGTTGCCGTCCATAGATTTTTAAATTCCACCGTTTTTTACTTATGCAGACTTAGCGTGGCCAGACTCTAATCACGATAAATAATAGCCTTTTTCTAAGTACCAATATTTATTTTCAACTATTTATGGGGTGACAAAACCAGAACTGCATTAGTGCATAAAAAGTTACAGTGTTTACTATAAAACAATGATTTCCATCTTTGAGTTCCATACAGATACATCCCCGCGAAATATTTGTGAAACATTTCATCGACATTTAAGCTGATTTTATACAGACCCTGAAAAATTATAAAATGTCAGTATTAATGTATTTTTTGTGAATCTATACTTCAGTCATACTGTCATCATAATTACAGAGCCTATGGGCAATGCAGAGTACTTTTCTCAAGCTGAAAATCATGACTGTTTCAATGTTTCGATGGTTTTTCTCCATTTGCTTCTTCTTTTTTTCGTGTGGTTAGAGACTAACCTGGTGTCCAGGGTTACGATCACGAGGAGGAGGAGGAGGTGTCGAGGATTTTCTCTATTTGCTACGATCAATTTAGCTTGCTACAGTATGGCGCTAATAAGGTATCACCGGATATTTGATCTGACCACCGCTTCGGGGCTTTGGTCTCGAGGTCTCAAGCAATTTTAAAACAACATTTTGAATGTTGATTGCTTAGTCTAGTTGAATTCTAATTCTATTTCTTGTAAATTTTGACGTTCAAAAGTGCCTTATTTATTCTTATTAGCCTTATTATTTAACTGCTTTGATTTTAGTGGTCGCAAGCGCTACTATTGAGCATGAGGTCCTGGGTTTAATTCCAGAGTCGGGAAAAGTGTTATTGGGTTTTTCCTATCTGAAATTTCTCAGTAGTAGCTCGGTGTCTGGATTTGTGCCTAGTTAGTGGCAATAGGCTCATCCCCTATTACATGGGTGTTAAACATAACTGGCGAAATGAGGGTGTACTAATTTATACACCTCTGCCCAATCTTCTGGGGGAACAAGGCGTGAAGTTACGTTATTTTGAATGTTTTAATTATATTGTAATCTTCTTATATTTTATTGTACTCTACTAGCCCTTAGTAAATAGGTAAACTGCTAGTTAATTACTTTTTAACCGACTTCCAAAAAGGAGGTTATATGTTCGACGCGTATGTTTGTTTTTTTTTTTTTTTTTTTTTTTTTTTTTTTTTTTTTTATGTATGTCCACCGATTTCTCCGTCATTTGTGGACCGATTTTGAAAATTCTTTTTTTGTTTGAAAGGGTAGGCTCCCAAATTGGTCCCATATAAATTTTATTAACTTTACTTGGGTAGTTTTTGAGTTAGCTTCAAAATACGTATTTTTTTCCCACTTAGTATGTAGATGATATGATAAGTTCTTGACACTGGTAGCAGGTAGTGGTATTCGAATGTGTGTGGGGTAGGTACCACAACTAAAAAGTGAAAAATAAAAACTTTTTACAAAAAAAAACAACCGACTTCCAAAAAAAACACTACAAAGTGAAAAATAACTTTAATTTCGGAAGTCGGTGGCAAAAAACGAAAACACAAAACCCAAGACACCGACTTCCGAAATTAAAGTTATTTTTCACTTTGTAGTGTTTTTTTTGGAAGTCGGTTGTTTTTTTTTGTAAAAAGTTTTTTGGTACAACACATCGACTGCTGGCATTTAAAAAAGCCTGAAAAAATGGCTTCAGGAACAAACTTTCGCAAGGCTTATTGTACGGTACATGTATAGTTTGATTGTATTTTGGCGAAAAAGACATCATCTTTGCCTGAAATCATAACAAATATTTTACTTTGACAACAACTGATCTGAGACAATTCACGGCATTGTAGCATCAATCAACAAATAAAAAAGCGGCCAAGTGCGAGTCGGACTCGCCCATGAAGGGTTCCGTAGCAGCAAGTAACATTGAATGAAAGGTAAATTGCGGTTTACGATTTATGACGTATTAAAAAAAAACTACTTGCTAGATCTCGTTCAAACCAATTTTCGGTGGAAGTTTACATGGTACATCATATATTTTTTTTAGTTTTATAATTCCCTTGTTTTAGAAGTTACAGGGGGGGGGACACACATTTTACCACTTTGGAAGTGTTTTTTTTCTAAACTATTCAGTTTAGAAAAAAATGATGTTAGAAACCTCAATATGATTTTTAAAGACCTATCCATAGATACCCCACACGTATGAGGTTAATGAAAAAATTTTTTTTGAGTTTCATTTCTAAATATGGGGAACCCCAAAATTATTTGTTTTTTTTCTATTTTTGTGTGAAAATCTTAATGCGGTTCACAGAATACATCTACTTACCAAGTTTCAACAGCATAGCTCTTATAGTTTCGGAAAAAAGTGACTGTGACATACGGACGGACAGACAGACAGACATGACGAATCTATAAGGGTTCCGTTTTTTGCTATTTGGCAACGGAACCCTAAAAATTAGCAGACAGTTCTGGACAGAGACCTCTCACGTTCCTTCGCATTACTCGCGTCTTTGCTTTCCACATCCAGTCTGTCATAATCGCCTTTTTATGGCCGTCGGCCCATCTAGCTGGGGGGGATGTCCAATGCTATGCCTTCGATTCTTCGCTACAGTGTGGCGGATAAAAGTATTTAGTAGGTAATACTATGAAAATGCCTCATTGGTTTAGTGGTCACAAGTGGGTATACCTCTGCCCGTGAATCCCCCTCTTGGCATAAAATTTTAAGGCATAATATTGTTGGGCATAACGTTTTCGCATAACTTTTATTAGCCTAATAATACTGTGGCTTAATAATACTTTGGCATAATGTAAAGGTTAGTATAACTGTAATTTTGGTCTAATTTGTTTTAGCATGACTGCCTCGTTGGTCTAGTGGTCGCAAGCGCTACTGCTGAGCATGAGGTCCTGGGTTCGATTCCCGAGTCGAGCAAAGTGTTATTGGGTTTTTCTATCTGAAATTTCTCAGTAGCAGCTCGGAGTCTGGATTTGTGCCCGGTTGATGGCAATAGGCTCGCCCCCTATTACGTGGGACTTAAACATAACTGGCGAAATGTGGGTGTACCTGCTACAGGGACACCTCTGCCCAACCCTTCGGGGAAACAAGGCGTGATGTTATGTTAATGTTATGTTTTATGTTTGTTTTAGCATGATTTGGAGTTGCATACATTTTTAAGGCATAATATTTATTTATCATAATCATGAGCCATAAATATAAACATTATTTATTATAATTTGGGAATTACTCTATTGGATTAGGAAAAGGTGCAGCGATGGTGTTATGTGTTACGAAAATATAAGAAAACCTTACTTTATCTAATGTAGTACTTTCAATAACGGTCAGTTCAATATTAACGGTACTGTCAGAAGCTACATTTATTTTACCAACAGCACAATCCTTAATTTTCGGCCCTTTACAGAACTCGAAAGTTTTCACAGTTAGGTTGAATGAACCCTGAAATATTATAGTGTCTATTGAAAGTAAGGAAGTGAATCATCAGGAAGAATGGTAGAAACGGCGGTTAGTTGCTAAAAGTTTTTCTGACAACGATGGGGTATGAGAGCCCCCGCAGACTACAGACTTTTATCGGCCGTTAGTTTGGTCAGATTGGGTTACTGGCGCGCACAATTTTTTTTTTGTTTCATCGTGGTTATCCTCATGAATGTCCTCCGCCCTGGGGCAGGCGAAAGGGTCTGTCAGACTCTTACTGACTAAAAACCACCCCGGTGTTCCCCACACCTGGACCGGGGATCATGAGATCTTGTGCGCCTTCCATGATTCCGACTGGTGCCGGCCCGCTTTTGCAAGCCACTTCATGCCCGCGGGGGGAGTGAAGTGTGAGACTCCCCTCGTGACGTCATATAGGGGCGCGCGTGGAACACTACGCGCCACCACCTCGGGTCCTGCTGGATGGGGGGTGGCGGATGTCCCCGAGTCCGCCGTCCCTCCGGACCTGTTTACGGGGGCTGGAAGAGGGCGTTGTCCACTCTTTGCCGATGCTCGGTCCGTTTGCTACGGATCAGGAGAGTGGTCTCACTAGCGCGCACACTGGACCAACTAAACAGTCGGGTTGTTGGTGCTGATACTAAATAATAGTCGACCAACTGATCAGTGTAATTTTCGATCGTCGTTTCGACAATCAGCGATGGAGTAGAACTGAACAGAGCCATGATGAAAAAAAAAATGCATGACCATCCGGCGCCAAAGCTCGGAGCAAAGTGAACCGTCGGCCGACAAAACAATCGGTAAGTGTGAACGCGTGGGAGAACGCCATACTGATTTAGCAGTTGGCCGATACTTCGCCAACAGTTCAGTTTGAATTCAACCGTGTAGCCCATCAAACATTTTTATCGGCTAATACCGAATCGTTATATAATGTGCGCATTTGCATACATATTCATACCAGACTTATTAGTAAACCGACCAAACTATGGGCCGATAGAAAGTCTGTTGTCTGCGGGGGCTCTAAGGGAGTCACTAGGTAAAGCCAGAGATTAAAAAAAAAAACAATATGACTGACTACCAACTTAAATTGTACGTGTATTAACAGCAGTATCGTCATTCTTTGACAGTTGTTTGAGATGGCTATAGCACGGCAAATAAATTGACATAGGGTGTCAATCTGCCTTACTATTTATTTTCCCTGTCTGAAGAAAAGATGTAAAGATATTCTAAAGGTGAGTATACACTAGAGCATTTTGTCGAGCATTTCCATGTAATGTAATATTCTTACGAATGGTACAATACAAGCAGGGGCTCAATTTAAAAAGCATTTCTCCGGGTCGTCGGCGCGTTGTGTTCAACGCGCGCCTCAAAGAGATGTCAGCAGAACTGACGGGGTCCGCTAGGACCGATGCCTGCCGGGGTTGCGAAGAAGTCCGAAAGGGAAATCGTGGCCCCCGGCAACATGGCAACTGGAGGAACTCGGGTGGGTTTTAGTCAGTAATTGTCTGACACACCCTCCACCCAGAGCGGGAGAAGTTATTTGATAATTTCCAACACAAAAAAAAAGATAATGTAACGTTCCTGCGAATGCTCGACGCTGCGTTCGATGTAATGCTCACGGCGAGTGAGCATTTACCTGTGTTTTTCTATCTTGCGTTCATTGTAACGACCTGCCCTCGGCCCACGCACCTCACTCCGCGTCGCCCGCGTTCGTGCCTTTGCTCGATAAAATGTTACACCAATACGTTCATTGGTTTTTAAAATCAGGTTGTAACAAAACATCGAGCGTCGTTATCGAAGTTCGGTTCGATAAAATTTAAAAACTGCGAATGCTCGATGTTCTGTTACAAGTTAATGCTCTAGTCTATTCACCTTTATGTTAAAATTCCAAATATCTTTTGTAATAATTGTTAGTTTAAAATACTCACATATTGTTTTGCTGAATCTGTCAATACGAAAATAGACCAAAATATTATAAAAATAATACGTCTATTGTTCATGATGGACGGCTATTTAATACTGACATGATAAACGTAAGTAAAAGTCATGAGACAATACTTTAACAATAATTACGAAATTACGAAAATTATTCGTATTTTAGATTAAATTGAATGTCGATGAAAACATATTTAAATGCTCCAATTATTTGGCAAATAGGACCGACTATTGATATTTTTTATTTGTTTTGGACTGTAGGTACATATAACCTTTGTAAATTGCACAAATTAAATCCAAACTGCAGTACTGGTGGTAACGGCCGCGACTTACGAGTTGTATGTAGGTCGTGGGTTCGAACCCAGACAGGCGCTTTACTTTGTGTATTTAATTTCATCACCACTGCTCTCAAAACGGCGAAGGAGAACATCGTGAGGAAACCGGCATGTCCTAGAACCAAAAAATTCGAAGACATGTAACATCTATCAACCCGCACTGGGCCCGCGTGGTGGATTACAGCCCACTCCCTCTCACCAAGAGGAGGCATGTGTCCCAGCAGTGGGAACATTATAAGCTGATTATGATGAAATCCAAACAAAAGGTAGTCTAAACCAAAATAAAATGGAGGATTTATCGAAGATGTCGAAGTACCATAAAGAGCTACTAAATAAACGACTAAGTATTCGTTTCTGCATAGTTTCCCTAATTATTTTGGATATAGATACTTACATATTTCCCATCCATCCAGGCTATGCCATAGCTTCATCTGGTCAATTTTTCATATAATTTTTTAACACGATGGGGCAGCTCTTGGCTTGCATCTCACCTGATAGTAAGTGATAATCAGACCGAAGGTGGAAGTGAGCTTCACCCGGAATCCTCAACCACAAAGGAACTGGCTATCTTACCTCAATGGCCGAAACACAACAATGTTGTTAATATTGTTGTTATAGCGACAGACTTTGATAAGATGGTGGTAGCTAGCCAGGCTTTAGAACAAGCCCTGCCTACCGAACGGAGCAGAAAATTTGCCCTCATTGGGAATCGAACCCGGGACAGGTGGTTTAACCACTAGACCACAGAGGCGATTAAAACCTTTATCTACACCCATGCTCAATAAAACCTCTATTAAAGTTTCAGAAACAGCTTGTTGCCAACATTAAAACAGCCAGTGTCATAGTAACCATAATATCATCCAAATGAGTGTTATAATATTGTACTAAATTTCATTATGCAACTCGTTTCAACGTTTAAGCGGGGGACAGCAGCACCCGCTGCATGCTTGAGCGGTGATGTGCTGCTGCAGGCGACATTCATACGTGCACTTGTACTGAATTACGAGGGATTCTTTTTATTCTTTTATTGGGGATTCATATCATGGGTTTAGATAATAGTAGTTTATGAAACTGTTGCATAATGAGGGGTATTAAAACATGAGTGTGTATGTACAATAGTATCACACGAATTTTTTAATACCTAGTTATGTGCAGTTTCATACACTACTTTATCTACTCTTATACATTGGGATTGAACCCTAAATAAAAGATCAAAGTTAAAGATCAAGAATAAATTTGAAAAATCCCACGAAATTCAGTACAACAAAACAAATGAATGTCGTCTGCACCAGCACTTCCCCGCACATGCGCTACAGCGGGTGCTGCTGTCCCCCGTTTAAACGTTCCAATGTAAAAGTTGATGGAAACTCCTCGGTGATTTTAACTTCTTGGAATAGTCCTGTATCGTAATAGAAAAAAAATTGTTTTTATAGTATTATTTTGTTAGAGAATTTTTTTTATAATATGATTCTATTTTTAAATTTCGGTATTGTGTTTATAAAGTATGTCAATATGAACTCTGAATGAGAGTAGATAATAGTACATTACTGCCGCGGTCTATAATTACTACTTTGCTGGTACTAAAATTCAACACCGACTTTCCCGGTTTGATATTACTAATAGTTTGCGATCATTTTAATGCGGTGTTTGACTGCTGTATTCTTTCTTCATTTATTACGCAAAAAAGTCACTAAATAAAAATAAAATTTTCGCTGAACCGCGCTTTTGTTACTTCTTTGTTTTTTTTTATTTTAACAATGGTAGTTGGAACTATACAGCCAAATATGGAATAAAATCTTTTTGTACCTGTCTCTATAAATACAAACAGCTGTGTTTTAAATAAAATCAATTTACATTTGATTTTTTAAAACGTTGAAACGTCAAAATAGCGGCCGGCAATGTTTTGCCAAGGTTGTCAAAATAATGACCACATTGCATGCATTTTTTAGTAAAGTCTTGTATGCAACTGTATACAATTACTAGGTATTAAAACACTCATGTTCACGTGATACTATTAAGCCCACATTCGGGTTTTAATACCCCTTACTATACAACAGTTGCATAAATAACTATGCCTTACTAGATTAATTATTTGACTATTACATAGTCTATTTACGTCATTTTCCAACGGACTACTTTAATTATCGGATGTATTTAGCTAAACTTCAACCGGAAATAATTGGTCATTTTATTTGTATCTATACTCCAATATATACTACGTATATATTATATACTACATAATATATGCTACATATATATTGGGGAACTAAGTGGAAATGGCATACAGAATATTATTATTTTTATTCATAAGTTTTATTATTATTGTGCTTTCTGAAAAACATAAGAATTATGTAAGTAGTTGTTGTATCCTATACTATCACGTTCTCGAAACGTTTTCGATGAAAGTTGCAATTTAAGAGTTTTCGGGGGCGAAAAATCGATCTAGCTAGGTTTTCACCCAAACAGAGCTTGGTCGCCCAAAGTTTAGAACAATATGGCTACCTTAGAATAATGACATGGCAGCATGGAATTAGTACGTACACACGGCTATACATCAAGCTATATTTTCCAGTATTAGCTGACCTCGCATTGTACGGAATTCCTATACAATGCGAGATCAGTATTAACTGGAAATGTGTTGCTTGTTGTGTAGCCGTGTGTACCTATGATGGCAGTATGGAATTAGTATTAACTTTTCTATACTATTAAATTAGCTTTCTCTATTTTCACCAGAGCAGAGCTCGGTCGCCTAGGTACTACTAAATAAATTAGATTAAGATTTAAAAACTATCTTTGCACTGTGTAAATTCAATCTCTTAAGTATCGTAGATACACATAGCATATGTATGAGTACTATGTATCTACTATAAAGTTACAATTTATTGGGTACGTCTTTCATTGACTTAAATGTGCCCTGGTGGCTGAGAGTATGTCATGCTCACTCAAATGTCTTGTTGATGGTGGTGCGTGTGTGGGATCATTAAGTTCCCTTCAAAATGGTTAAGCTGAATGATGCTGATCCATGCGTCATGTTCGTGAACGGACGCCGTCAGTACGGAATGGTCATCTTTTAGCTGCCACGGCTTATTTAAATTAAATCTAATTTTTTAAATGTTTATTTTTTGGACGCTTTTATCATTCTGCATCGTTCTCACATGTATAATTTCAACATGAATGTTGCAACCAATATTTTGTAACCATATCTTGATTTAAATTCCACGGACTCTCTGTCCGTGGAGTTTCTTGCCGGTTCTTCTCCATAGGGTACCTATTAAGCCTTGGAATGGGCAACTAGCTTAATTCTGACCGACCCTTTAACAATTCAAAAGTGCCGTAATTGGTTTATTTGAAATTAGTGGAAATCACGCAGTTTTACCCGTGTAGTTCCCGTTCCCGTAAGAGTACGGGGATAAAATATAGCCTATGTTACTCGCTGATAATGTGGCTATCCATTGCTGAAAGAATTTTTCAAATCGGTCTAGTAGTTTTTATGTTTATTCGTAACATACAAAAATATTATTATTTTTAATTATTATTATTAAATAAAATTAAGATCATATTATTATTTTTAAATGTCTTTGACAAGTCTCGGGACCCTGGGGTCCCGGGCCTTTGGAAGGCTAATGAGGGGCCGAAGCGAACTCGCAGAGGCCCCTTAGACATTTTTAAGCGTTGAGGCACCAACCGACGATTATCGCAGTATGCAAGGGCACCCAAGGACAACCCTCGGTTGGTGTTGGACTATTGCAGGATATGGAAACAAAGATATTGGACTATGGGTTTGGGTGCCTAAAGTGGACTGGTTACCTGGAACTATGGAAGGACTATGGCCCCTGCCTGATCAATGTTTAAATGTACACGGATAAAATGGCAGGGGGTGACTTGCACACTCAATAATGGGCTCCCGAAAACGGTCGCTAGCACAAAGTGTCGTAGCGACAAGGGGGCAACATGTCCTGAGGTGCTTGTGAGGAGTCGAGAGATATTCCACGGCTATCAGGACAATCCCGGAAGTACGGTCAAGATCCCTACTAGCATCTTACTGGAATACTTCCTTCCTCCGAGCACGTTTGCTCTTGCGAATCTCCACTCAAGCCGGCCAATTAAGGCAAGAATGAGGTGGGAGCTCCGTTCCTCGTCAGTGTTCACTCCAGCCGGCCAATAAAGGCAAGCCAGAGGTGAGGAACAAGACTTCCCCCGGGAGATAGGGTCCGTGGGGTCGCTACTGCCCAACAACTCGCCACATGCTGCCCTACGGGTTTTTGTATCTCTCTTGATCTGGCTCCTCATCCCAGTCCTGTTCCGGCAGAGTAAACTCTATCGGCACAGGCCTAGAGTTTAGAGCGCGCAAGCCCCACCACGACGTCATTGTAGAGACACGGCGGTGGGGCTATTATTATTAGTATTTTAGTATTAGTATATTAGTAAGTATAGATAAATACTTTGAGTTTTAGTTTGAATACTAAAATGAGTTTGTTGCCTTATCCCTTTTTCACGTAGCAACGGAGCTAAAAATCTAATGGATTTTTTATAGTGGTAGTTTATTGGCCGGTGAGTGACATAGGCTCATAGGCATAGGTACCTGTCCTTACTGCCCCATCTCAAAAATCCACCCTGAATATTCTATAAAAATGGGACATTTGGGATGAGAAGCAAAGGAACAACGACAATAAAGCCGCAGCTAAAAAGCTTGTGATTTATCATCGTCATCAGCCTTCATCACTCCACTGCAGGGGGCCTAAAACGGTCACATTAAGAAATCCTCTAAAAGCAATTCATTTTCTAAATTCCCAGCAATTTCTCTATGGTGACACATATTTTAGCTGAATCATATTCAATTCAATTCATATCAGAATCATATTTGGTGTAAATAATGCCACATAAAAAAAATAAGACTGTAATTTTACCGGGGAATTTTTCTTTACAGTTTTTATTAATCAAATGAGATTTTAATTTTTTATTTCTACAGTTTAAATGTTATTTTATTAAAATACAAAACTGTCAATCAGATGAATTGCGTAATATGAATTGAAAGCAGATAATATTATGAATTGCCAGTTTGTGTCATAATATTTTATTTTTATTTTATTTGTCTAACTTGAACAGACAGCTGTGCTGCTGGGGAGTTTGTTGCGCCACTTCTTCTTCCCAGCTAAAGGCACTAGGAAGTGGTGAAGGGTGGGCGTTTTTGGGGGACTGTCTTATGTAATTTTGACGTTCGAAAAGTGCTGATTCTCAGCCTAGTTTGAATAAATGACTTTTGTTTTTTTTTATATTATCATATTATTATTCTGCCAAAGCGGCCGTTTTAAGCCCCCTGGTCATATCTCAGCAACTTTCATTCAGCTAATACCAGCCACTGCGAAAATCGTCGCTCCACCCAGCCTAAGAGCACCTTCCTTACGTTTGGTTTCCAATCAAGAACACGTCAACCCGGACATCGGTTCTATGGCAAATATAGCCGGCTTGTGATTTACATAAATAAATTAAATCCATTTTCCTCTTTCTTCTAGGGCTCATTCAACCTCGTCTTGACTAGAGTAGAAGTCTGTAAGGGACCCAAGAAGAGAGATTGCGGTGAGTTTCGTATGAAGATAAACAATAGCGTCATCATTGACTTTGATGTTCAGCTCAATGAGAGTTTAACTCCGAATAAGGTAAGGGTATTTCATGTATTTAGCCGTGTTTACCGACTCTTATCAACGTGCATTCTCAAACATTCCCGACGACGTACTGAAGAAGTAAGGCAGCCCCAATATCACCCACAACGCCATAATATATTGAAAGCGGAGAGCGTTGTAGGATTTCTGCGAGTATAACACCCACAGGCTACTAAAGATGTGCAGTAGGCTCGAAACAAGTTTATTTTGACTTCCTGGAACTGCAGGCTATTATATTCGCCCTCACCAACAGCGCTTTTCTTCCTCGCTCAATATTAGCGTCGTCCTTAAGGTCAGGCGTCACAATAAGGTCCAAGTATTTAAAACTTGGTACCCGCTCCAAGGGCACCCCGTACAACTTCACTGGTGAAGGCTATAAGGTCGCTCTTCTTAACGTTGTAAATGCTTATGAACTTCCTGAGTCCTGGAGTTTTTTGCCGGCTCTTTTCCATAGGAAACAACCGATTGGAACCAAGCACCTAGCTTCAGACGTTTCATAAGTGTAAGTAATGTGAAATAAAATATTTTGAATTTGAATTTGAGTCTCCCTCAGCAGCTCCATGTCGTCTGCGTAGGTGATATTGAATAAACAAACATCATTAACTGGCGGCTGCTGAGCTTGACAATAAGCTTATTGATGTACAGATTGAAGAGCGTTGGCGAACTCAATCCCCCCTGCCTCACGCCACACTCCAACCTGTACGAGTCTGAAAGAGCTCCCGTCCGTTTCACGATATTGACCTGGTTTCTGTACCAGTGTTGGAAGATCTTGAGTACTTCTGGAGTGACTTTCATATCTAGTAACTTTTCCACAAGATTTTGTACGAAACCAGGTCAAATGCTCTGGAAAAATCGAGAAAACAGGCGTACTCGAATGTGTTCCGATCCGTATAATATCTAACAACATGTTTTAAACGCAATATATTAGTGGAAAGTTTGGGCAACAACCCAAACTGGTTATCATGCAAAATTATGATGTTATATAAGTGTGAATTCGAATGCTGTCAAATACCTTTGCGATGACTGTAGCTGATGAGACCGGCCTATTTATTGTCATCAGAAATCTCACCTGTTTTGTTCTTGACTAGCGGTACTACGCCAGTTTTCATTAGTTCATGTTATAAGTAAAAGTGCCTAAGGCAAAACGAAAACAGCATTGCCAAAACACGCGGCAAGTGAGAACCTGAATGATGAAGGTGTAGCCCGTCATGTCCTGGAGACTTACCCCTGGTCACTTTATAGTCTTTGCTTTATCTGCAGCTGAGAACTTAATTCTTGGTTCCAGGACTTTACACTGCGACTCAGCATCAACCTCCTTCGTGGGGGAATATTGTTCGACTCCACGCAAAAATGGGACTTAAATTAATACGTATCCTGTGCCTTCGCTACTTGCTTTGCCCAAATTCTAATAAAAAGAATAACCCAGTAATTAACTAAAACTGTAAAAATATATTGATAAAGTGACTTAATTATGTCAAGATATCATCCTCTGTCTAGCTTTTTCTCAACTATGTTGGGGTCGGCTTTCAGTCTTACCGGATGCAACAGAATACCAGTAATTTATAGCGAGCGACTGCCTGTCTGGTGTCCACAACCCAGTTACTTGGTAACACGATCCCCTCGGTAAGACTGGTTGTCAGACTTTTGGGCTTCTCCCTTATTTTCCTTACATAATAAATCCATGTACTTTACAGGGAAAAGTGCTTGCCATATCTAACGGCAATGAATTCCTGAGGTTGCAGATTAACAAGCCTTGTGAAAATTTGTTTGTGAAACCTGTTCTGAAGAAGCTATTCAATGCTACGAACAGCTGCGTTATTAAAAAGGTATGGGTGACAAAAAAAAATGTGACATCCATTTAGATGATATTTATTGCCAAGGTAGACCAGTCAGACGAGTCTTTTGTAGTTTTGAACATTCTATTCGGATCGGTTACCATCAGGTGATATAGTGGGCAAAGGCAAATCATAAAAAGACAATTTATACCGCGTGTAACAAAAACCCTGTCCGATCTATGAGGATGTTGTTAAGAATCATACTGAGAGTCTATTTATGTGGTAAGTTTCTAAAAAAAAAGCGCCTTTTTTTCAATGGGGAATTTTATCGGGTTATTACAAGGGGCGCGGGTGGCGTCGTTTAGCGCGTGTCTACAAGTCATAACTTATGAAAATTTAAGAATTTACCAATTTTTTAAGTAATTGGTGTAATTTTGGCACAAAAAATGTGAATTTTAAATAACAATAACTTTTTATTTTCAATAATAATGTCTTTTTATAAATTTTTGGTAATGCAGGACCTACATGCTTTTTTCAGATCGGACAAAGCTTTTGTAACACAATGTAATAAAGGTTTCATCAAGATTTAATGTCATGCCGGAGACAGATTGGTGAAAAATAACATAAAATGTAACACAAAAACTGGGTGAATTTGTGAGTAACATTTCAGTATTTCATCAATCTGTACCCAGCATTAGGTACCTGCATTCAATCATGGTGATTATGATGTCTTCATGGAATTAGTACGGTCTATTTAGTACTACTGTCTTTATCTACTGATAAGGACATTACAGCTGGCCAGTGGAGCAGACGAATCCTGGAGTGGAGACCGCGTATCCGATGCGTAGTGTGGGACGCCCCCCAGCTAGATGGACCGGCGACCTTAAAAAGGTCGCTGGGACAGACTGGATGCGGAAGACGGAGGACAGAGTGTTGTGGAGCAGCCTGGGATAGGCCTATCCCAGCAGTGGACTGCGATGGGCTGAGTTGATTGATTGAAGGACATACCCCTTCTTTTTCTTTTGCTTTTTATTGGGTTTGGTTTGGTTTCCGCACTTAGTCCTTCAGATAGACCATTGTGCGTGGGCCATGGCGGCCGTGGCAGCCGTCGGCGGTTATCCCAATTAGCCCACCTCCCTCCAGAAGTTAATTAAATCTCCTGGTCTGTTCAGAACGTCTGCGAAAGATCTGGGGGACCCGAGGGTTTCTGTTCTAATTTGTGTGACGCCTGTGCATTCGAAGAGCACGTGCGCGACGGTTTCCTCAGCACATGCATGCCCTGCACAAAGGACTATCCGTCATGACTATTGTGTGGAAGTGTTTGTTTAGCGAGCAGTGTCCCGTGATAGTCCCCGTCACCAGGCGCAGGCCGTTCCTGTCCAGGCGTAGGACATACCCCTTACCTACCGCGTGGATTTTGTCAACGTAATTTACACCAAGATTATTTGTATAGTTATAATATTTTAAACAAGCGGTTGATCTTTCTTCTGTTTTGTTATGTAAAGCTATTTTAGTTAAGCTTAGACGACGTTCAAAAGACAAAATATTATGTTTTAATGCTGCTATTTTTTCTTACAGGGACACTATACATTTGCCCTAGATTTCGAGGAGATTTTGCGAGCTTACTACGGTGGAATGCATTTATTTGGTCTTTATGCATTTAAATCCATATTCTATGGTGATCAATGTAATTTGTCTTGCTCTGTCATTGAAGTTAGAATTTCAGGAGACAGTAATTAAATTGTGTTAAGTTCTTTTATTTTTATTATTTTGTGCTAATTAATTTCTCCTTTTCTATTTCTTCGTGTTACATACATACATAAACCTGCTATGATCCTAATACAGGGTGGCAAGGACATCGACGCGAAAGCAGTTACCGTGGATTCAGTACATAATTCTGAACTCCCCTGCGCTGAAATATTTCGTCGGTTATTTAAAAAAAAAACAGCTTTTACATACATTTTGACCACGTAGGTATTACACTTTTCTATGAAACAGCAGATTTAAAAAAAAATAACTGACGAAATATTTCAACGCCCTGGGGTTCAGAGTCATGTACTGAATCCATGGTAACAGTTTTCGCGTCGATGTCCCTGCCACCCTGTATACTCCTTGTGCTTCGTTTACGTTCATGGTTGGTTGGTTCATACCTAAATGGTCATACACGCACGCTAGTTACAAGTATAACGCAAGTTATATAAAGAAATTTTTACAAAAAAAAAACGACTTTAAAAAAAAAACAAAATTCTATAGGTACCAAAGACACTGACTTCCGAAATTAAAGTTATTTTTCATTTTGAAGTGTTTTTTTTTTGAGGACGTGTGTTTTTTTGTATTAAATTAAATAATTATTTTATTTTTCACTTTTTAATTGTGGTCCATACAAATTCGAATACCACTTCCTGCTATGTAAATAACTCGAAATATTGAGGTTTTGGGTTTTTGTGTTAGATGGGCTGAATATCAACTGTTCTACCACGGAGAGGGTGGTGTGAAAAAGACACAGAACTTACGGTATTCGCTTTAATATTGTCTTTTTTCTCTTTTTGTGAAAGCCAAGAACGATAGAACAGTTGATGTTGACCCCATCTAACACAAAAACTCAAAACCTCAATATTTCGAGTTGTGCCCTTATATTTCTAAGCGTGCGACATGTAAAGGAAAAAGTCCGAAAATTGTTAATTTGTAGTTTTATGAAACAAAAATTTTTTTTTTGCGATTACGTACTTACATTTGCAGTTGAGAATTGACCGTGGCGATATATGTGAGAACAGGCTTTTTAACTACAACATTAAGTTTGTTTTTGGAATAAATTCCTCCCAACTACGGAACCCTTCATTGTGCGTAGTCCGCACGGGGTCAGTTTTTTGTGAGTTTTCTTGATTGCGAAATCAGTTTCTGTCAGAAAAAGGTATGACGTCGTTTTATTATTTAGCTGACGTAATTTTTTTGTTGAGTAACACCGTGGTATTACTCAACAAAGTATTGTATAAACATAGCAGGTACGTAATGTTTATACAATAGGGCTTTTATTTTGTTTCCGTTATGAAATGTTCTGTTATAAAAAATATGACGTGATGAATCTGGACCACCTAACTTTAATTGATTCAGGCGTGACCTTGCTGAAATCCATTAGTATTTAGCAGTAGCGAAGGCTCACGTTATGGAGGAGGGAACACGGAGCAGCAAAAAAAAAAAAAAATTTATAAAAACCCTATATTCTATAAACAACTACAATCTATGAAAAGTAAACACGGGAACAACACATTTTATTAAATTTACGACTGCCAGTCACTCATTGATATTTATCGTAAAGGGAAACATTTAAATGTTTGAACGAACCATCGCGGCGTTTGTAATTTATACCTAGTCACATCTGGGCGAGCACGTATTTTCAAAACTTAACCTTGAAAAGCATGTTTCTTCACAAAGTAATTGTCAAACGACATTCTAAAACTATGAATGCCGCCATCCTAATAAGATCGTACTAATTATTTTCAAATCTACTCTAAATAAGTAATTTCAGCTTATTAACTATCTACTTACCCCAATACCTAATTACAACGTACTTTATTTTCACATCCAATAAACTCAAAACACTATGTTAATCACTGTCCTATGACTACAAACAAATATTAATACTACTAGTAATGATAAACTAATGAATTCAATAAATACTGTGCGAAAAAAAAGCAAATTAATATGGTTCTAATGCGATTACGTCAAAAAGCAACCTCACATTGTCATACGAATAATGAAATCTTTACGAACTCCGAACTCCTACCCAGTATTACGAAATTCAACGAAAACTACCGAATCAAATGCGTGTGCCAGAAAGAGGTGGTGCAATAGCAATAATTCCTTCTCGCTCCCGCGCGCACGTTTTTGCTACTCTGTGCCTACAATAACTCGCTACAGACCGGCTTACCCGGCTCATAGAAACCGCGGTATCACGTGACCGAAGTGACGTCATGATGACATTATTTTTTGTAAGGAAATTGAATTTAGCATAAGCCGGACGCGCCTACGAGTTATTTTAGCGCAGTGTTTTGTTGTTGGGTTATAAGACAATTTTTAATGTATGTAGGCGTTTTGTAATAGGTATTTTAATTTTATGGTGTATCAAATACTTATAGTTTGATTATTCAATGACGATAGAGTGGTTGTGTTCCGAATTTCCAAAGGGAAGCCGGTAGGAATCGGCGCTGAACGCAGAGCACGCACGCTCTGCGTTCAGCGCACGTCTATTATATTTTGTATAGGTAATCTTTATATAGACTGGATAAACTGCATAATAAATTAACTACCAAACTTTAATTAAAATATATAACCTAACTGTATAGACTGGGTTTTTGCATAAAGTATTTACTTTTCATGCTAAATATATTTTGGGCTATATACAATTTACCATCTGCCGTCGAATAGTAAAACTGCTAAGGCAAACAGAAATCTACAATACTTTGCAAGCTGAGTGTCAAAATTGATCCAAATCCACGTATTGAACTTGAACAAATAAACTCGAAAATCGTCAATACACGGCGCAGTATTTAAAAAAAAGGTTGAAATTACAAAAATGTTACGAAGTATCCAAGAAGATAATGAAGCAGGAACTACAGGATAAGAAAGATATGAAGGAAGAAATAACAAGAACAATAAACAAAAACATAAATGAGAAGTTCAAAAATATCAAATGTGAAACCAAATACTGGAAGACAAAATTATATACGTATGTCGTAGGGATATTGTCAACACATTTCAGCCACTAAAGCTTTGCAGACGACATTATTTTAAGTATCTGAATCTGCAAAACAACTAGAAAAAATGTTAAACGATCTCCATACAGTAAGTTCAAATGTTGGTTTAGAAATGAACACACAAATATACTAACAATCGGGACAAAACAGGAAATAAAATTTAACGACGAAACTATAGACTACGTAGATAATTGTATAATATGGAATAATGAAATCACGCCTACCTGTAAAACTTAAAGCTAAAGTCACGAACTCTTGCCTGTTATCATGGCTTACTTATGCTTGCCAGACGTGGATCTTGAATAGCACAACTGAAAATAAAATGCAAGTTTGCCAAAGGGCCATGGAACGAAGCATCCTAAACATCCGACTAAGAGACAAACAACGAAACACAACAGCAATCAGAAAGAAGATAAAAGTTATAGATGCACCTCAACACGCTCAAGCACTAAAGTGGAGATGGGCAGACCATCTGGCGCGATCAGAAGACGACAGATGGACCCTTAGAACAACCGCTTGGAAAGGTCCACACGGAAAGAGAAAAAGAGGCAGACCAGCAGAACGTTGGCATGACGAGATAGTGGAATTTATTGGCAAATCATGGCTTGCGAATGCAAAAAAAAAAACCGACCAAGTGCGTGTCGGACCACGCACAATGAAGGGTTCTGTAGTAGGGATGAATTTATCCCAAAAACAAACTTAACAATGTAGTTGAAAAACATGTTCTCCTATACATTCCAACAAAGTTTGTACGCACAATATTGAGAGATTTACCATGTTATTTTAAAACGATAGACTTTCTAAGGTTTTTCTGTAATCTATGAGTAAAGAACCATTCTACATATTTTTTTGAAAATTTTGGCCAAGTAATTTCGTAGATAAGGGTATTGGTAAATTTTCATCGATTTTCTTAAATAACTTAAAAAGTGTTTATTTTCAATTTATTAGAAAAATACATTTGAAATCCTCGCAAGAAGCCCTTTCATTTGATATGTCACAAGACGTTGTTTGAGCCCTGGGCGTCGGGAATCGCAGGAAGATTTCCGGCCACCGTAGGCGCGGGCTTGCGGACGGTGAGCAATGGGTAGCTCGCCGTCCGATAAGGACCAAGCCCGGGTCGACGGCGCGTTGTGTTCCACGCGCGCCTCAAAGAGATGTCAGCAGAATTGACGGGGTCCGCTAGGGCCAATGCCAATGCCGGGGGTTCGAAGAAAACCGATAGGGAAATCGTGGCCCCCGGCAACATGGCATAGGAAGGAACACGGGTGGGTTTTAGTCAGTAAGAGTCTGACACGCCCTCCCGCTCCACCCAGAGCGGGAGAAGTTATTTGATAATTTCCCACCCAAAAAAAAAAAAAAAAAAAAAAAAAAAAAGACGTTGTTTGAAAAACTTTTGTTTTTAGATAAGATAAGATAAGATATATTTATTTGCTCAAACATGTGTACACATACAGAAATAAAAACGTGCATGCAAGATAACATTAAAAAAGTACAGGTTCAAAAAAAGTACATGTTTGCCACATATTACGGAGTGCAAATATTAATAATTACGATTGTTAATCATTTTGGTAATCAAGTCAATATAATTAATGTACCCTGAATTTAGCAAACAATAATAAATTATAAATGTCAACAGTAAATAAAAAATAATCAAAAAAATAAAAATCTATGTCAAAATAAATGGTTCTGTCAGAAATTCCATAGTATTATAATATGCTTTGGCGGTTAGAAATGACTTTAGTTGTTTCTTCAATTGTATATTATTAAGCTCCCTCCAACTTTTTGGTAACTTTATTATAAATGATGGGGGCCATGCAAAAAACACTCTTGCGCATAAGTGCAGTCCTACTACTATGCAGACAGAGCTGACTTTGATCACGCCTGTTTCTGGGAAATTTATCTGCCATACGCGAAAATAAATTACTATTATATCTAATAAACATTACTGATTCCAGAATATAAAGAGATGCCAATGTCTTTTTATAGCGTATGAAATACGGCTTACAACTATCGGTAGTTTTTAACTTGAACATGGCTCTGAGCTTGCATGGCTTTAATTTTCTTATTTGCCCACCAAAAGTGACCCCCATATTCAAAATTTATTTATTTACGTTACACATCCGTATTTGGGTCACAGAAATACATATGTGTACCAAATTTCAACTTGATCGCTCCATTCGATTCGGAGAAAATTGCCTGTGACAGACGGACAGACAGACAGACACGAGTGATCCTAAAAGGGTTCCGTTTTTTCCTTTTGAGGTACGGAGCCCTAAAAACAGTAAAAAACTGGAAATTACTGAAAGAGTCATAAACCCGTCAAGGGGTCCTTAATTAAATAATTAGATTATTACTTACTTTATTAGGAACTACTTTTTAACTCATTTTTTTGTAATTAAGGAATTGCAAAATTTTATTTACTAATTCCATGCTTTTAGAAAATGAAACAAATATTTTACTGTTAATCAATGTCAATGTAGAATTATTTGACATTGTTGTTTTTATAAGAAAAGTAGGCTTACGGAATTTAGCTTTACGATTAAAATTTATTTGTATATTTCCAGACGAAAATGTATAAATAGGTCGCATTTAAACCCCAATTTACTGACAAATGCTTCTAAATTATTTAGAAGTAATTATAAAAATTGCGAGTTTAGGTTTAGTAATAGCAGCAGCTGGATTATGGGCCGGCGCAGGAAATTCTATGAGACCGAAACATAGAGATGAACAGACTCTCATAGGAGGGACAATCTGGAGCCAACTAATAATACCCATTGGTATAATAATATCCAAGTTAGTAGAAGAAAACATGGATCTGTCCATTGAAGGATATTATTTGCTTTCTGGAATATTGCTTTTGTGGATTACTGGACTTGTTCTGGTTAGTATTTTGTTATACCACTGGGTCTTTATCTATACCATATTATTATATTCCTTTATTTCATTATTTATATATAAATTATATTTTTAAATATTAGAATAAAATTATATAAAAACACTTAAAAATATAAAAAAAACAGTATCCCCACTGGTATCGGGAACAGGGTCCAAGCTACCGGCGGTCAGGGCTCCAGAGAAAGGAACCTCCTAACAATGCGAGCCGTGTCCAGGAGTACCGCTTTCTGAATCAAGCCCTTAACCCAGCTGCCCAACGAGAGCCTCCTTAGGTGTTGGTCGAGGCTCTTGGTAATTAAGCCATTGGCTGATACGACTATCGGCACAATGATTGCTGAGTCCACATCCCACATGTCGACAACCTCGCGAGCCAAGTCAAGATACTTGATTTGTTTATCTTTCTCGGCTTTTACGAGGTTCTCGTCATGCGGGACCGTTATGTCAATAATCATTGCGCGCCGCTCTCCTCGATCCACCACCACTATATCAGGCTTATTGGCAACAATAGTCCTGTCAGTGATGATGGATCGATCCCAGTACAATGTGATATTTCTATTTTCGAGAACTGGGTCGGGCACATACCTGTAGTACGGCACTTCCGATTCCACAAGGTTGTATTTCAGAGCAAGTTGCTAATGGATAATCCTGGCTACAAGGTTGTGTCTATGCAAGTACTCTTCGTTAGCTAGACGAGAACACCCGGAGATAATATGTCGGATTGATTCTCCCGGACGGTGGCATGCCCGACAGATGTCAACCGTGCCGTCCTTTACAATGAATCTCCGGTAATTGTTCGTCATCATAACTTCGTCCATAATTGCACAGACAAAACCTTCGGTTTCCCCAAAGAGATCACCAAAACGCAGCCAGGCTACGGACGCTAGTAAATCTACATCGGGCCCATGTAGGGCCCGGAAGAAGCGCCCATGAAGCTCCTTACTCTGCCATATCTCCCTGCGTTCGTTAGTGTCAAGCACTACAGGCTTGCGCCAGTTCTCTTTAGCCGAGGAGAGCGGGGTAAGGCCCTTGTCCACCGCAACCACATCTCGATGCATCCCCACGTCGGTTTCTAGGAAATATTCCCTAAGACTGCATATCTCGCGATTGTGGAGTGTCTTAGCGTTTAAAAAGCCTCGACCTCCACATTTTCGCGGGATATACAGTCTCATTACCGATGATCGTGGGTGATGCATTCGATATGCAGTCAGTAGTGTACGGACCCTCCTATCCAAGGCGTCTAGTTCGGTCTGAGTCCATTTGAGTATGCTGAAAGAGTACATCAGAACCGGCATGACCCAACCGTTGAAAGCGCGCACCTTGTTTCCGCCTGAAAGAAGACTATTAAATACTTTCTTCAGGCGGCCAAAGAAGCGCTCCTTCAACGATTGCTTCATGTCAGTAACATTGATGCCCAACGCTTCCGACATACCCAAATACTTATAGGTTTCGGATGAGGAGAGGGCTCTAAGGTTTATGGAATCCGAGAGTTGGGTTCCCACGGATTCCACAATCTCCCCTCGCTTTACATGCATGACCGCACATTTGTCCACACCAAATTCCATCCTGATGGCGCTACTGAAAGTTTCAGTTACTTTCAGTAGCTCCATCAGTTGCAAATTGTTGGGGGCAAGGAGTTTTAGGTCATCCATGTAGAGGAGGTGAGATATAACCTGACCACCTCTCCTCAACCGATAGCCAAGACCTGAATCCTCCAGCAGTGTGCTTAGAGGATTCAGGGCTAAGCAGAACCAGAGCGGACTCAAACTGTCGCCCTGAAATATACCTCGCTCAATCCTTATCGGCTCGCTATTCCTTCGGATATTTCGACATCCTGGATAGTGAAGGACCGTCCTCCATTGCCCCATACACGACATCAGGAAGGTGCGCAGAGTTGTATCTACTTTATACAACTCCAGCACCCTCATGAGCCATGTATGTGGCACCGAGTCGTAGGCCTTCTTATAATCTATCCAGCATGTCAACAGATCCTTTCGGGAACGGCGAACCTGTTGGCTAATGGCCATATCAATGAGGAGTAGCTCCTTAGTACCGCGGGACCCGTTCCTACATCCATTTTGAGAGGCAGACATGATGGAGTTGGTGACTATATGTCTGTTAATTTTAGCTCTCAAAATGGATGTAAGAACTTTATTGACCGTCGGTAAACACGTGATCGGCCTATAATTTTTGGGTTCCGCGGTGCTACCAGATTTATGGAGCAGGTGGATAACTCCTGTCGTTAGGAACTGTGGTAGCGACCCAGACTCCAAAGCTGTCTGGTACTGAGCCGCCAAGCGAGCGTGCGATCTTAAAAACCATTTGATCCAGAAGTTGTGCAGCCCGTCCGGCCCTGGAGACTTCCAGTTAGGCAACGGACGGACTGCACGAGCTGTATCTTGGGGGCAGATGGTAATAGCCCCCATTTCTGGTATTGGATCGCAGGCTCGCTCGACTTCCCGAGTCCTATCACCTTCGGTGTGACTGACAGGCACCGACCAGATGCTGCGCCAGAAAGAGCACATGGCATCATCATCCGGTAGATGCGTGTCAGCCACACCTTGGTTCGGTCGCTCCCAAGCCCTATAAACCCACCTTTCATCGCTCTGGAAGGTGCGATTCTGAGTGTATCGTTCTACTCGCCGCTTATACCTACGAATACGGTTCGCCCATGCATACACTTTCTGCTTCAGGAAGTCGATGCGCTCTGTGACACGGGCCATATATTCTTGAGGGCGGATATCAGTCCCTAAGAACGCCCGCATCAAAATAGTTTGACAACTGCGAATCCAGAACCGCCATCAGCGCCCTATTTTTGTTATGCATGGGCAAACGAGGTAAACGTGGTCTAAGTTCGGGCGACATGAACCGATATTCGTGAATCGCATCCTCCAAAGCACTCCTCAATTCCTCATTGCAATGGGTACTTACGTTTGTAGCCCTGTCATCAATCCTTTCGTCAGCTTGTAGTGTCCTGTGATGGTGCTATAACACTTTGCGACGGGGGGGCGATGACATGGCTACTTCGCATTTCACTTCGCAGGCGATCAAGTACAGTGTCAACCAACATATGATTACGCTGGATGACCCGCACCTGATCCGACAGTCGTTGTGCCGAAACGTTGATAGCTGGTTCAAGCGCCTGAAAAAGAGAGAGCATCCGAACACAGTACGCGGTCAGATTATTTCCCCCCTCTGTATCCCCATAGTATGAGCGCATGACGTTTTCGTTAATGGATCGTGTCCATCTCATGCGCTGCACACTTTCGCCGGGAGCTGGGACCCTATCAGAGGCCGGTGGGCCTCGAGGTCCTAAGCCGACCGGCGGCCGGCGTCCTCCCCGTCGACGAGCAGGTGGTGGCGTCGTGGGCGGAGAAAAATACTCGTCGCTCGAGCTCGACGCAACTACCGCGGCCAGTGTCGTCACAGCGCTCACTGTGGGGCTGGGTACCGGCGGCGGCGAGGCGGAGCTGAGCGGCGAGTCCGGAGGTGGTGGGCGTGCTAGGCGTGCAGCCGATCTCGTCAACATTCCATTATTATATTTATTATTTATAATTACTTTCCTAAACTAAACTTATCTTTTACCTCCTTTTAAGCTATTGCATAGCTTTTATCGCGGGCTTTGAGCGCGGCGACCGAATCAAGAAATTCCGTAACGTAACGAAAATAAAACCTAACACCCCTCACTCCGCCTACCATGTAATGACGGTTCTCATGACAACGTGATGTTGTCATGGGAACGTAATTTTTGTTTTATGTCATCACGTCATCATCCCAAGTGTAGCGTTGACAAATAGGAAGTATGGAGGTTACAAATGCTATGCAATAGCTTTACCGCGGCAGTCCTCGAGAGCCACACGTTTTTTTTTATTTATTTGGGATCACCATCAGATAATACACAGATACAATATGAATTACAACAATACGAAAGGTTCTTTTAGGTGTACTTCTTCATTTATAGGACATCACAGCATGCACGTATAACTAGGTGCAAACATGATAAAAATAAAAATAGAGGAAATAAACTTCGAACAATAATGCGCATAAATTTTGCAATTAGAAAAAAGTTTACATTTCTAGACTGAGCATTCATAATACAATTGTTAAGTATGATAATAACTAGCAACGCCCCGCAGTTTCACCCGCATAAGTCTTAATCCCGTGGGAATATCGGGATAAAAATTATCCTGTATGTTAATTATACAGGTTATCTATCTGTGTGCCAAATTTCATCGAAATCCGTTCAGTCTTTTTTGCGTGAAAGAGTAACAAACATCCATCCATCCAACCTCACAAACTTTCGCGTTTTTACGAGTATTAGTAGGATAGTAGCCTAGGATTAATCTGTTCAATATTGAATGGCAGAAATGAGTTACCTATGTAACAATGTTTCTTCCCTTCAATAGTCAAAGGACATTGACCGGTTTTGGACCAAATGTTGCCCAAACATGGGGGAGTACTTCCATTAATGGTTCCTTGCATCAATTTACACATTAAATTGGTCCCCAGGTTAAAAAGTTTTTTAAATGTTTTTCTTGTAGTTTTATTTATTGATTTTATTTGATTATAAGAAATCTATAAGATAGCGTTGTTGAGTTTGAACTCATTGATTTTATATCTTGACAAATGCTATAAGCCTCAGATGGCGTCCAGGGTCTGATGATGGAGCTGGGCACTTCTCAAGTAAACCAGATAGCCCCGTTGTATGTGGTTTCATTGGATACGTATTGACAAGTGCTATTCCACTAGGTGGTGTCCAGGGTCTGATGATGGAGCCGGAAGGTGGCCCTAATAACTCCTCGACCAAACAATATGGCAAGATCGTGTTTGGACTCGCTGACTTTTTCTTGACAAGTAGTATAGCCCAAGGTTATATCCAGGGTCTGATGATGGAGCCGAAAGGTAGCCAAAGGAACTCCTCAACCAAACAAGACAGCACCATCGTGCTTGGACTCATTGCAAAGTGCTTTACACGAGATGGTATCCAAAGTCTGATTATGGAGCCGGAAGGTGGCCATAGGAACTTCTCAACGAAACAAGATAGCACCGTCGTTTTTGGACTCATTGGCTTTGTCTTGAGAAGTAGTATAGCCAAAGGTTGTATTCAGGGTCTGATGATGAAGCCGGAAGGTGGTCACGGGCACTCTTCAACTAAACAAGACAGCCCTGTTGTGTTTCGGTCAATTAGATTAATCTTGGCAGTTGTGTGTTATGTGTCTAGTTTGGTTTTTAGGGTGGGCTAAGCACCATTTTATGACCATATTGATGACGATGATGACGATTAAACGTTTATGTATAATAACATAAACGTTTAATCGTCATCATTGTCATCAATATGGTCATAAAATGTATGAATAATGGGTCCTACATGGGCCTAATGTAGACTCTTAGCATCCATATCGTGCTTGCGATTCGGTGATCTCTTTAGGGAAACTGAATATTCTGTCTTTGCCATTATAGACTAAGTTAGAATGACGAACAACTACTGAAAATATATTTTGAAGGACGGCGCAGTTGACATCTGGCAGGCATGCCACCGTCCAGGGGAATAAATCAGACACATTATTTCTGGCTGTTCTCGTCTGGCTAACGGAGACATATTGCAAAGGTACTACCTTATATATAATCCGGAAGCCCTCATTTGGGTCTTTAAAACTTTACGACATGTTATGCCCGCGCAACTTATAAACAAGATCTGTCTAGCTCTGGCGCAATCTATAATAACTTACTGTATTCCGATTTGGGGTGGAGCTACCAAAATTAAATCCTCGATCTGGAAAGAGCCCAGCGATCACTTATCAAGGTTATGTATTTTAAACCATTTAGGTTTCCTACAACAGACCTCTATAAAGATACCAACTTGCTCTCAATTAGAAAACTTTGTTTTAAACATATCCTTAGCCCTACATAAGTGTCTACCTTTTGACTCGGCAACTCAGAGCAGAAGGCGCAGAGATATAGTGGCCTAATCCCCAGGGATTCGAACTGTCTTTGCTAGACGTCAATATGTTAAACAATCCACCTACATCTATAGTAAACTGAATCGTAAATTAGATATGTATCCTCTGTTGGTATATGACTGTAAAAAAACAATAACAGAATGGTTGGGATCCCTAACATATGAAGAAACAGAAAACATTCTGACAAGAATAAGATTTAAAATTAGGCGCTACGGTGGAACACACGTAAAAGCAAACATATATACATACATACATACAAACATATAAACATACATACAAAGACTGCTATAATCATAACCCTTCCTTTTGGCTTTGCCGTAGTCGGGTAAAAAAACTGTACACCCACACACACACACGCACACGAATACACCGACAGCTGATAAATTAATGTTTCATTTTACTTTATTTTTATTTTTCTATAAACTCAATTTTTAACCTCATCGTTGTAAAGCTACCACTTAAGGGAAGAGTGAGACAGCTCCGACACAAGTACTATTGTAATTTACTGGGGCTGCCTCAATTTATGTATGAAACAATGTATTAGTTGAAATATTTTTTTTTTTTTTTGTATTATGGCCAGGATTATCCACCAACAACTTGCTCTGAAATACAGTCTTGTGGAATCGGAAGTACCATACTATAGGTATGTGTCCAACCCAGTTCTCGAAAATGGCAATATCACGCTGTATTGGGATCGATCTATCCATCACTGACCAATTTTTTTCATTCTCCGTTCAAGTATTGTTCGCGATATGTTAAAAATCGTGGCGAGTCTTTCATTCGATGCCCTAGTGTAGTGAAAAGATCATCCCAGGTGTTGGCTTTTAAATGTTCCTGACACACTCGTGACATAGTGGTGATAGATCGATTAGAGCGTCGCACAATGATTATTGATATAGCGGTCCCGCATGATGAGAATCTCGTGAAAGCCGAAAAATATAAGCAGATTAAGTATCTTGACCTGGCTCGGAACGTTGGAGACATGTCGGATGTGGATGCAGTAGTCATTGTGCCGATAGTCGTTACAGTGTTGCCATTGGGCTTATTAACCTGAGACTCTGAGGAGGCTATCGTTAGGAAGCTGAATCAAGGGCTTGATACAGAAAGCAGTACTTCTGTACACGACGCTTATCTTATGGAGGTTCCTCTCTCAGGGCCCTGACCATTTTCGGGAGGTTCCTGTTTAGGATAAGGCGGGAGGAAACGCCCGGATGTCACCACTGTGTGGATCGCCCGGAGGTCACGGTGGAGTATACGGTGGAGGTCTGCCCGGCTTGGGCGGGGCATCGCCGTGTCCTCGTGGAGGCAATCGGCGGCGGTGATCTCTCGCGTCCGGCCCTGATTCGAGCCATGGTACGGAGCGAGAGGAAATGGAAGGCCGTCACCTCCTTCCGCGAAGCAGTAATGCTCGCGAAGGAGGAGGTGGATTGCGTGAGGGAGAGGCAAAATTCGCGCCCTCACGCCCTTAACCGCCGGAGGAGACGCTCTGGGCGTCGGGAATCGCGAGCCGATTTCCGGCCACCGTAGGTGCGGGCTTGCGGACGGTGAGCAATGGGTAGCTCGCCGCCCGATAAGGACCAGGCCCGGGTCGACGGCGCGTTGTGTTCCACGCGCGCCTCAAACAGATGTCAGCAGAATTGACGGGGTCCGCTAGGGCCGATGCCTGCCGGGGTTGCGAATAAGCCTGAAAGGGAAATCGTGGCCCCCGGCAACATGGCAACTGAAGGAACACGGGTGGGTTTTAGTCAGTAAGAGTCTGATACTCCCTCCTGCTCTACTCAGAGCGGGAGAAGTTATTTGATAATTTCCCACCTAAAAAAAAAAGGACCTTGACCATCGGTTGCTTGGACTCTGTTCCCGATACCGGTGGGCTACATTTACATTTTTTATTGTTTTTTATAAAAATATTTCAAAATGTAAATGTTATACATTTATAAATGAAATATTAATGTGTTATATAACATAATTACTGTCATTTATTAATAAAATGCGCCATTGATTGTCATTATTCATCAATAAAAATACTTAACAAAAAATAGTTTTTCTCAAAACTCCTCGGATAGATTTTGAAGAGCTTTGGTTTACAGACTAGTTAAACCCAAGGAACATAATGCACTATGTGTTCATTCTGGGCAGCACTTGGTCCAACTCCCATATATTGATGGTCAAAGTCCTTTGTTAATTAATTAACTTGCGGTGGTACACAAAAGTAATGTATTATATTTTAAAAGGGGAGGGTTATGTCCAGGTTAAAACGTTATATCTTTAAAATAATATTATAAAGAGGTAAAGTCCTGGAGGGTGCAGTTAGTTGTGCACGGGAAACGGCTGATAACATGCGGAGTACCCGTGTGACGGGGCTCCACCCACACTCACTGTTTTGCTTAGTGGCCAAGCGTATTGAGAAGGGGAAACAGAAAAGAGACAGTCTTCAACATCCTGTATGGACAATATTCCATATTTCTACTTGCACCCTCCAATAGAGCTATCCAGGTTGCCACGTACTGGTTGGAAAAAATATGAGGCATCCACACGAAAAGAAGAGGTAAAGTGGTTTTTGTAAGTTTTTGTGTTTGTATAGGGAAATCTCTATAAATACTGATACGATTACAAAAATTATTTCACTAATAGAAAGATAGGAAGGTGGGGGGACACCGGATAGTTAAGGTAAAGACACAATAAATAAATCACTATATTGTTTATTGAGATAATCAATATCATAAATGTTTAAGTATACCTTTGGCATAACTTTGACATGAAAATGTTTCAGATCAATCTTAATAACTACAAAATAAAACAATTTTAACAAAAAATTATAAATCCGAATTCACCCCATACCTATGGGTCACACCGGATAGGCATTTTATATTCAAGGGGTGAATATAGATACTATCAATAAAACTAAATGTTAAAATTTATCGCAGTTTTTGCATTAAAAATAAACTGTTCTTGCTCAGAACAACCGATGCAACTTTCGTGAGCCCATTTAAGACAAGCAGTGCATTGGTACCATTCATCTGTGGAATTAGTTTGACTGTACTTTTTGCCACAAACCAAACACCGAATTCTCATGATAGTTTTCTTTATTCGTCTTTCTACGTGGCATGTTGACGCTCGCACTCTGTAACAAGTAAAAAAATAGTAATTAATAAAAACTTTTTACAAAAAAAAAACAACCGACTTCCAAAAAAAAACACTACAAAGTGAAAAATAACTTTAATTTCGGAAGTCGGTGTCTTGGGTTTTTTGTTTTCGTTTTTTGCCACCGACTTCCGAAATTAAAGTTATTTTTCACTTTGTAGTGTTTTTTTTTGGAAGTCGGTTGTTTTTTTTTTGTAAAAAGTTTTTATTTTTCACTTTTTAGTTGTGGTACCAACCCCACCCACATTCGAATACCACTACCTGCTACCAGTGACAAGAACTTATCATATCATCTACATACTAAGTGGGATAAAAATACGTATTTTGTAGCTAACTCAAAAACTACCCAAGCAAAGTTAATAAAATTTATATGGGACCAATTTGGGAGCATACCCTTTCAAACAAAAAAAGAATTTTCAAAATCGGTCCACAATCGACGGAGAAATCGGTGGACATACATAAAAAAAAAAAAAAAAAAAAAAAAAAAAAAAACAAACATACGCGTCGAACATATAACCTCCTCCTTTTTGGAAGTCGGTTAAAAAGGGGAATAAAACAAACGCCCACAATACCCGGAAACCGGATAGCCGATATCACCCCGTCCGCTTGTACCCCACAGGTACCATGTTTGAAATTGTCATAACTAACAGGTTATGTATACACTTATAGCAACAACCAATACCGTTTTAACAAGTTAATTATGTATTACTTCTTAAAAAATACAACGGTATATGATAGCACATACCTAAAGTTAATGATAACACTTCCAAAAATTCAAAATATTAGATAACTTACCTTTGTTTTAAATCTTCGTATATAGACGCACGCGCTGAGATGTTACCATCACCGCCATTTGCAACCGCACTGAGTAAGTTTTGCGCGTATTTCTCCACTAGCTAGATCGAGACAGCTGTACGTGTAGAAGTGAAATAGCAACTATCTGGTTTTACCCCCTATCCGGTTTCCCCCCTTTTTCCCCTACCATTCCCGATTGATTAGGAAACTCTTATGCCAGTAAAATGCACGGTTCCTATGGGAATCTCTATGTGGCCACTGCTTGCTTAAGTTAAGCTTGCCTAGTTAAGCTCCCGCAGACAAACGTTTATTAAAATGTCTACAATTCTTTCATTATTTTATAATGTTTCCGTCGGATTTTTTTTTCCAGATAGTGCACGAGACAAGAACCTATAAAAGAAGGCAACAAAGGTTGCACGAAACTTCCTCGGTATCGATTGCGCAGAACAAACGTACCACTTCGCAGCAGACGACGGCATCGATGTCTTACGACAAAGTGTACTACGGGATAGGCGTCATCTGTTTACTAGCCGGTGCTGTGAAGATGAGTGAATTTGTCGTGTTTGTGGTTTTGGCTGATGATTTGGACTGAAAGTGCATCTGTAGTTGCAGAGGTGGGTAGGCGCGTCAGCTGCGCTTTTGAACAGGCCATCCGACCATCGAATGTAAATATTTAGTTTTCATCATCTTTAAGTTCGTGATTTCTTGCTATACATTATGACAGGTTTGGCCTGGTGGATTTGACCAAACAGTCCAGATCTCTAGAAGTAAATAACCAGTACAAATAGAAGACACAAGTGAACAGCAGTGTTCTACAAGTTCTCCGTTAAATTCTACTTTTATTCTTTCGGATTTAAAGTGTAAATCATCATGTCTTCATCGATCGGTTAATGGATTTGGATTTGATCGTAACAATTGAAACATGAACATCAAAAATAATTGAGTAAATGTTTTTATCATGTGTTTAATTTTTTATCCACTTCACAGGATGCTCTTCTGACGAATACAAGGATGTAGAGTAAAGCCAGGAAAGTATCTTTACTACATCAGTGATGAACGCTAGTGGAGAACATCGCAAGGAAACCTGACTTATGTATAATGGTCTGAAATCGAAACCCACACTGAGCACTCGTTCCTTTTCTGTATGAGAAGAGGCCTTTAAGGCCCAGAAGCAGCATATTAAAATACATACACAAAAGCATAATTAAATTATTACGTGCGTCTTTAACTTGTATTCCTCTCATACGAAAACTTGAAAGGTCGGCTGTTTAAATAGGAACACAGAAATGTTGCTTCACAGATTGTTAGACTTGGGGATGTGGTAAAAGAAAGAAATGGGGTGAATGGTGGTTATTTTTTACGAACTGCTTTAAGACAAAAGAGCCAGGGTAGCTCGCGAAATTAAAATGTTCTATAACACTGGCCTGTAAAATGCAAAACACGTAGGTAAGCCGACGTTTGCACGGACGTAATCAAATCGCGGCGGGATTTTTTCGCGCACTGGATTTTCAATTCTCGGTGTTAAGCTAAGCGTTGAGAATCCAACGCGCTGGGACGCACTCTCGTCCCAGCGCATTGAAAAAACACTGTTGGATTTTCAACTCGCGGCGCTAAGGCAGAGCGTTGAAAATCCAGTGCACGAAATAAAATCGCCGCGATTTTATTATGTCCGTGCGAAGGTCGGCTAAATATGAATTTTGCAGGCTATCTTAGCGAATCCTTCTTAATATCCGTAGGAAGCCGCACTATTAATCTGCTGATTCGCTAATATTTTTACCACTAGCTATAGTTTGACCGAGATCGCTGTTCCGCGCCTTCCACTATACTGCAATCTACCGATCATCGGCATGGCACAATCAGCTTTTAATGTTTGCCATACAATTGGGACGCAGGCCTCCTCTCTGTGCCTGTAATCCACCACGTGGGTTCATCAGGTGGTCATCGGAATTAAGTTTATATCGCAAAAAAAACGACTTCCAAAAAAAGCACTACGAAGTGAAAAATAACTTTATTTCGATGATCTTTATTTAAGTCGGTGGCAAAAAACGAAAATTCAAAACAAAAGACACCGACTTTTTTTTTCACTTTATTGTTGTGGTACTTACCCCACACAAATTCGAATACCACTACCTGCTATGTAAATAACAGTGACAGGAAGTTGCATCATCCGTACAGACTAAGTGAGAAAAATACGTATTATTGAAGCTAACTCAAAAAGTAGGTACCCAAGCAAAGTTAATACAATTTATATGGGATCACCTCGAGAGCACCCTCGAGAGAACTTTACTTACATTTAGAAAAAAAAACATCCAAATTGAGAACCTCCTCCTTTTTTGAAGTCGGCTAACAGCGACATTTTTTAATTCTTTAAAAAAAACTGAGAATAGCGGGTCATAGCACGCTGACCGACCTTGAATATTATATAAGAAAGTCGTATGTTTATGTTTGCGTGTATGATGTACGCCACTTAAATGAAAATTATCGTTTTAAATGATATTTTTGTGTGGACTGCAATAAAGATTTAAATTTATTTATTCATAAAGTTTAAAATCGAAGATGTTTTTTTAAAACTGAAAAATTCTTTGAGAAACATCTTCGAGATGTTTTTTTGTTTCATGAGAAGTAAATGCAGTAGCATTTTCTAAATCTACACAATGGTGCCGATTCTCTTGTACACTGAACTAAACTAACACTAAAATTCCTTACTTTTGGCTGTGAGAATCTAAAGAGGCCGTGCACGAAATTGACTGATTTTGATGAATTTTGTTCATTAGTTGTGAGAAAGGGAAACAGACAAAATTGTTTATGATTTGAAAAGTCGAATTCTTTGTCTTGTACATAGCGGATTCCAAAAATTGACGCGAAACTGACGTTTGATCGTTTCGTTAGAAGAAACTACTGTTGATTTTGAAAATTAAAAAATGTCATCAACATTATTATATGGTCTTGTATTCAATTATTTTAAGCTATTTTACAATTAGATAAGTTAGTGACCAAAAAGGGTTGTTTTCGTGCACGGAGCCTTAAAGCTATTCTGCAAAAAAAAACTTGTCTAGTTTAGAGAGGCATTTGTGACAAGAGAAGCGGTACCAATATATAATGTAAGTAAAAACCTTTTTAAAAACAAGCTTGTAATTAACTAAAAAGTACAAAATAAAACTTACGTAAACATAGAACTTTAATATTTTCTTAAAAGCTTGAGGCTTATCTTAAAGGGTAAGAAAGATGTTCACGCCTCAAGCTTTTAAGAAAATATTTAAGTTCTATGTTTACGTAAGTTTTATTTTGTACTTTTTAGCATTAGAATATGTTTAAATATCTCTCATTCTCCCTTGATAATGTTTTGCGTGATTTATTTCTTTTTGGCAGTATTAAGTCAACTCGTGATTTTAAATCTCTGCCAAATATTAACCTAGCGGGTGAATGCCCAGTACAACAATGTACTGTGTTTCTATATTCAAATAAATATCCTAATAATTTATCATTTTGTGATGTACTTTCACTTAATATACTCTTTAGCATCTTTTTACATGTCCTCACTGAGTTTTTTTGCTTGTCCGTTGCTACATGGGTGGTAAATCGGTGACGTCATGTAGTTAATACCATTATTAGAACAGAACAAATTAAACTCCTTTGAATTTATCTTAACGTCATTATCTGAGACTAAGGTAGCTGGTAATCCAAATACTGAAAAAAAATGCTTCAATTTTTTTATTAAGGATTTTGTGGTTACATCATTCCGCATATAGACTCCAACCATTTATAGTAGGCATCAATTACTACTAAGTAAGTTTGTTGCCATATAGATAAATAGTTGATATGAATTCGTTCCCACGGTGCCGCTGGACTGGGCCACGGCGACGGTGCGACCCGTGGTGGAGCGGGCCTCAAACTCGCGCATACATCGCATGCTCCGATCCACCTCTCAATATCTTCATCTATTCCGGGCTACCACATCCTACTACGCGCGTTGCATTTCATTTTAACGATGCCTAAATGTGTGTTATGTAGTTCCCGCAACATTTGTTCACTCAATGTCATCGGAATTACCACCTTATGACCTCGCAATAATATCCCATTTTCATATTGCAAATCCGTACGACATAAAAAATATGGGCGAATAGACTCGCAAACAATTTTTCGCGCCAACCTACATTTGTATATTTAATAACAGTTTGTATAGTTTTATCACTACAAGTAGCATTCTTCACATCTGTGAACAAAAGAGCTGGCGCATTCGTATCTACAAAATTAAGTGAGCAATATGCGTCATATTCGCCATCTCCTCCACACACAGTCTCAGGCATAGGTGCACGGGAAAAATAATCGGCGACCAGGTTATTTTCACTAGATATATACTGAACAATATAATTGTATGCAGATAATATAATAGCATATCTTTGCAAACGTAACGCCGCGCCGTAGTTGTTGAAATACCCGTTTTATTATTAAATATTGACACAAAGGGTCAGTGATCTGTTTTAAGGACATATGGTTCACTTCTGTCGTATAGGTATTGATGGAAATGTTTGACTCCAAATATTATTGCCGTCGCCTCCTGAATTTGACTGTAATTGCGTTCACTCGCTGAGAGCAAGCGTGAGGCATATGCTAGCGGTCGTTTATAGCTATCGTTACCCAGCTGAGTCAAAACTGCTCCGAGACCGTGCGGACCCGAGTCCACAGTCAGCACACTCAGCACTAGCTGTGCACTGGGCTCGAAATGTGCCAGCAAACGTTCCGAGGCGAGCTCGGCGCACACGCGACATACAGCGCGACGCTGTCGCGGGCCCCATACCCGCCGTGTGCCGCCACGCAGCAGCTCGTGGAGCGGGCTCATAATGCTTGACGCGTTTGGAATAAAATTTCTGTAGTAGACAACCCCAAGGAACCTTTTTACTTCTGTTATGTTTGTTGGTTCCGGAGCGTTTAATATGGCCTTAACTTTATTGGGGTTAGTACGTAATCCGTTCTTATCGATAACATAACCCAAGTAAGTTACGTTCTCCTTAAAAATCTCTCATTTTTTCTTTTGAAGTCGCAAACCTGCTTCATTCAACCTGCTCAAAACCTGAGCTAACCTCGTCATATGAAGCGTTTTCGTTGGCGCAGTTAAACAAATATCGTCTAACCATATACTAACACCCTCAATACCAGACAGCAGTACTTCCATTGCCTTTTGGAACAAAGCTGGAGCATTTGCGAGACCGTAGACCAGGCGTGTATATTTAAATAAACCCTTTGGTGTGTTAATGGTAGTCAGCTCTTGGGGTCCTCAGAGAGTATAAATTGATTATACGCATTTTTTTAATCTAGTTTTGAGTAATGTTTACCGCCGCCTAGTTTCGCAAACACTTCTTCAATTCTTGGTAACGGATACTTATCTATAACCATATCCCTATTAAGTGTCACTGAAAAATCACCTGCAATCTTAACCGTGCCATTATATTTCAGGACCGGTACTATGGGTGTTGCGTAGCGAGAGTTACTAACAGGAATTAGTACACCTAAACTGACTAATCTATTTAATTATGTTTCTACTTTGTCTTTCAAAGCAAACGGTATTGGTCTAGCCTTAAAAAATTTTGCCACTGCATTTTCCTTTAATTGCAAATGGACTTCAAATTTATTAAAGCAACCAAGTTCGTACTTCCATAAATTCGGATACTGTTCCAATAATCTATTAACGTCATCGTCTTGGCATATTTTATATATATTGGTTTAAATCAAACCGAAGGCGGATATAAAATCACGACCGAGAAGAGGTGGGCCATTTGAATCTACAACAAATTATTTGATGTTCTTTTTAACATCATTAAATTCGACGGTAGGCTGGAAATACCCCAACGGTGAAATTTTATGTCCGTTATACAAACACATTTTGATTTTGCAATCTTTTAATTCATAATTTGCAAATTTTTTGACATTACCGAAACACCTGACCCTGAATCTAACTCCATAGTTACCGTCACACTACCCACTTTAATTATTAAGTTCAACGGTTTATCGGTTACATACCTTACATTGAAATTATTACATTCATCACAGCTGCCATCCGTGTCCTCACTGTTATCACTGCCGATATTATTTACGCGAACACGGCCGTCTTTATTATTTTTAGAACACACTTTCTTCAAATGTCCTACTTTTCCACATTTTTGGCACTTATAATTTTTGTAGCGACACTTGTCCTTATCGTGACTTTTTAAACCGCATACCGAACAACGGAAATCTTCGTTACGCTGATCACGATAGACATTCGACGTTGATTCGCGCCCATCTCGCGAGCCCGTACGAGCGCCGCCGCCGCCAGCACCACCACCGCCATTGCCTCCACGTTTACCGCTTCCATTGTTCGACCGCTTGCATCCACCTTTGCATGATATATTGTTCACTGCTTCCTCTTTGATCACAGTCATATCAGTGGATATTACGTTCCTGGCTTCTCTAGCGCTTTCCGCTCATTCTGCTATCTCCTGTGCTCTCGACAAACTTAAGGTAGAAGCATTCTGCTCAAACAATTTGTCACGCTCGGGCCCCGCTCCTAGGCCTAAGACAAAACAACCCGTAAGGAACGTGTCTAAGGCGGCGCCAAAGTTACAGTAGCTCGCCAATCCTCGCAATCGTGCAGCCCAATCGCTCAACGATTCGCCTAAGCTCCTTTTCGCCCCGTAAAATTTTGCCTTGTCCGAATATGAGCATTGCTTCTGTTTAAAATGAGTATCAAGCAACTCCACTAGCTTCTTATAGTCCAGTTCCTCCAAATCAACTGGATATGCTAAATTACGCACCGACCGATACGAATCATCTGATAGATATGTTATTAATATTGCACTTCTATTCTCTTCTTTCACATCGTTGACTTTGAAGAATTGAGTCAACCGGCCTTTTTAAATTAACCACTCACATGATTTATAATCAAACGTAGTTAAATTTCCTAAAAACGACTTCGCTATTTTTTATTCTATTCGCGGGTAAGATCGTCCTCGTCGCCAATGATATGTTTCTAATTGAGGGTGCGGAGATAATGAAACGAGTGTCTTCATTGAACGCTGGTTTATTACTCAACTGACATGGGTCCACTCACACATTCACAATATACGAACTATGTGTGAGTAGCAAGCGCATACACATCAGGAATACTTCCTAGAAACCGACGTGGGGATGCACCGAGATGTGGTCTCAGTGGACAAGGGCCTCACCCCGCTATTCTTGGCTAACGAGAACTGGCGCAAACCTATAGTATTAGATACTAATGACCGCAGGGAGGTATGGCAGAGCAAAGAGCTTCACGGGCGCTTTTACCGGGCCTTACATGGCCCAATGTAGACCTGTTAGCGTCCGTATCCTGGTTGCGATTCGGTGACCTCTTTGGGGAAACCGAAGGTTTTGTCTTTGCGATTATGGACGAAGTTATGATGACGAACAACTACCGCAAATATATTGTGAAGGACGGCACGGTTGACATCTGTCGGGCATGCCACCGTCCCGGAGAATCAATCCGACACATTATTTCTGGCTGTTCTCGTCTGGCTAACGGAGACGACTTGTATAGGCACAACCTTGTAGTCAGGATTATCCACCAGCAACTTGCTCTGAAATACAGTCTTGTGGAATCAGAAGTACCGTACTATAGATATGTGCCCGACCCAGTCCTCGAAAATGGCAACATCACGTTGTATTGGGATCGATCTATAATCACTGACAGGACTATTGTTGCCAATAAGCCAGACATAGTGGTGATGGATCGATTAGAGCGCCACACAATGATTATTGATATAGCGGTCCTGCATGACGAGAACCTCGTGAAAGCTGAAAAAGATAAACAGATTAAGTATCTTGATCTGGCTCACGAGGTTGTCAACTTGTGGGATGTGGATACAGCAATCATTGTGCCGATAGTCGTTACGGCCAATGGCATAATAGCTAAGAGCTTCGACCAACACCTGAGGAGGTTCTCGTTAGGCAGCTGGATCAAGGGTTTGATCCAGAAAGAGGTACTCCTGGACACGGCGCGTATTGTGAAGAGGTTCCTCTCTCAAGAGCCCTGACCACCGGTGGCTTGGACCGTGTTCCCGACACCGGTGAGCTACTATTTTTTTATATTTTTAAATGTGTTTTAAATTATTTTTTATAAATGTAAATAGTATGTTTAAAAATGAAATAAAGGGCAATAATAACATAGATGTTTTAATAACAAGATTTTTTGGGGCTGTGGTACAAGTCAGTGAATGCAATGAATGATCATATTTATTAATCACATGCCACTATTCTTTACTACACAAAACGTGTTTGGACAACATGAGAAATTGCTTCATGAGAAGAATGATAGCGTTTGTGCGTAGTGAATGCTATATGGAGCGTAGTATAGCTAGACTAATCTATATTATTTATTAAAATTATAATACAAAAGTAAAATTTGTTTGTTTATAAGCATACACCGTGACATTTTGGTCGTCTTACAAAGGGCCACTCCAATGTATCCGACATAAAATACCTCTAGGAGCAATTAAAAAATTGTTACAATTAATAAAATAAAATTTATGAATGTTTAGTAGTAATTGGATACAACGCTGTCCCCAGCGAATAAAATGGTAATGTGCTACTACGATAGTTTTAAGGTTATTGCATATACGATATTAAGAGGTCCGATTACACTCTGTTAATTTTTTTCATTCATTTCCTACGGTAATGTATTTACAAGGCTGATGTGAAGGGAAAGGCCGGGCGGGGATGCCCTAGGAAGACTTATACTGACCTTATTGGTGATGTTCTTCAGAAAGGCCAGGTGCATAGTACTCGCAACCGCCGCGGCGTGCGTGTATGACTAGCTAGTATAAAATTATAAATGTAAAAGTGAGTTTGTTTGTTTGTTACGCTTTCACGCTAAAACGGCTGAGCGGATTTGGATGAAATTTGGCACATGGGTAGACCATGACCTGGAAAAGGACGTAAAATACCTTTAATTCCGATATTCCCACCTCTCTTCCTCATTTACGTGAACGAACTGTGCCAATTATCTTCTCCTAACTCTAAAAACATCGCATATGCCGATGATACAGCTCTTATAATTCACGGCAAAGATTGGTTTCATGCTTTTTGTAAAGCTACATATAAAGTTTGCATGTCTTTTATTTTTGTATGTTTAAGATTATGCGGGTCAAACCCCGGGGCACAGCTAGTTGAACATATTTTGGGCTGATATACCGATGATCAATTTACCTAACTGAACATCTGTATCTATCTACTATATCTATACCTACATGTTATAAAACAAAGTCACATTTCAGATCTTTTAAACAACGGATTTTCATTTAGGGAGTGCCTCCGCTGCCGGTGCCGGCTCCCAAAATTAACGCCTTTGGGAATCGGCATGACATTACTCCCAGCAGCCGAGATGAAAAACATCGGCTGCCGGCACATTACATACGAGTACTCCCTGGCCGGCACCGCCTTGTATAATGGACACCGGCGGCGCGGCGTTTATGGAAACCCCTCCAGTATTCAGAATTCCAACTAACTAACCCTAACTAAAGTATTTTTTTATAGGTATACATTTTAGTCGTTTTTGCCACGTCACAGTTTGGGGTCACAGTTCTAACCTAACCTTTTTTAGGGTTCCGTAGTAAACAAGGAACCCTTATAGTTTCGTCATGTCAGTCTGTCTGTCTGTCTGTCTATCTATCCGCGGTCTAGCTCCGAGACCCTTAGTACTAGAAAGCTGTAATTTGGTATAGGTATACATATTAATTACGCCGATAAAATGGTAAAACAAAATTATGAAAAACTTTTTTTTTAGGGAACCTACCTCTCCTACACGTAAAGTGGTATTGTTTTTTTTTTTCTACTTTGTGGGGTATCATTGGAAAGGTCCTGTAAAAAAATTGTAAGTTTGTGAAAACCATTTTTGGATTTAAGGATCCGTTTGCGAAATATTAAGCTTTAAAGTGCAAATTTTTGTTAGAGTCAAGTGTCCCCCCCCCCTGCCAGCTAAATGGTTGGTTTTGGATATGTGAAAAAAATCACAGCAATAGTTTATATAACAAAATTAAAAGAAAAACTATCACAGCTAAGTAGGCTCTACAAATTTACGAGTAATAATTGACCAACTTAATTTTACAGTTGCAAAAACATGTTTTCCTATACATTCCGTATGGGAGAACATATTTTTCAACTACAAAGTTAAGTTTGTTTTTGGGATAAATTCATCCCAACTACGGAACCCTTCATTGTGCGTGGTCCGACACGCACTTGGTCGGTTTTTTGTGAGTATAAATATTTAACCTAATCTGACTATTTCGGTTCCGGGTACCTACTTAGTACTTGATTACTGGAATATGGAAATAATTGATTATGGAAATATAATTTTGAGATTAAACGAACTTACATGTAAGTGAAGTTCTATGTCAATTATACGAACCTCCTTGTCTGAGACGGTTTAACAGTGTAGTCTACGACTAGTGCTCCGGCGCCCCGCCACAATATTGAAAGCTCCCATCCAAAGCAAAAACTCTCTGCGTATTTCTGAACGAACCTGTCAACTTATTTCGTTTAAAGCACATTTCATGAACAACAAAGATTTATTTATGTATGTTAGGGAGGGTAAAAAATTTACATTAGGAGGAAGTCCCGTCTCGGACAAGGAGTTCCTTTAATCTCATTATACTCTCTCCTTGTCCGAGACGGTTTAACGGTGTAGATGTTTAAAGTTACCTAAGTTGTGAATGAAAGACTGTTGTAATCAAAATAATTATAATTTGAAAGATACAAAACATTACAAGTTAAAAACGCGGCGACGCATAAATTGTCCATACAAACGTAATACCCAAATCATTTGCATTTTGGGCATATTTCCACCATATTATGTTGTTATTCGGATTTAGACAGTGTTTATTTAATTCCACCACAAAAACTATGTTTATTTGCGGAGGCGCAGTAACTAAACCGTCTTGAACAAGGAGAGAGTATAATACTGAAAAAAAGTAATGCTTTATTCCGTCTTTTTAATTATGCCTACCCCGTCTATCTACTCCAATATGCCAAATTGCCGACTCCGTTATCCGTTTTTTTTTCTAAACTCAGCGCCGGCAGCCAATTCAATAACCGGTGCCGGCAGCCAATTCAGGAGTCGGCGCCGGCAGCGGATGCACTCCCTAATATTTAACCTAGTTAAGCACAGAAATCTCGATGTTTTGGTACGTCTCTATTGCAACAACGCGAAGCAGGTTTAGGTCGCTATTGATCTTTTAGAAACAATATCGGCAAAAGATCAAAGGCTGTATAATTTAGATTAAATAAAAAAAAGAAAACAAAAAGTTAGCTTCGTCTTGCGGGACATCGCTTTGGCTCGCAGTGTAGTCTCACCCTTAATCGGAATGAGCTATATAAGGTATTCATAGCCACTATTATATTACTCGTGTGTACCGTTAGTGTCGTAAGCGGCTGATTGATATGTGTGGCGAGTTTACTAAGCAAAGATAAAAAGCAGAGATGCCTTTTGGATTGTAAGTGATTGTAAGTTACTATGACATAGAACATTATTTCAAGTGGTGTTAGGTGGTGTATGACAGTCTTTATGATTTGTGTTTAGTAAAAAGGTTGAATTTAAAATTGGTTCTGGAACTCAGTTATTATACTTGTGTTATACAGGGTGACTGGTAATTTAACGTATTCCTTCCAGGACGTGATAGTGTGACCCATTTGCAACAATTAAGCACCCCATAAGCCTAGGCGAAAATTCATGGGAATCGAGAAAACCCAATTTTTATGTTATTTTGAAAATTTTCCAGAATTCGTCACTAAATATAACTTTTCTCTAAACTCGCAAATTGAATGGCCTTCATTGCTTTTCCATGGGATACCTAATACTTTAATAAACCTTTCAATGTAACCAAATTTTCTAAAACATCAAACAGGTAAAAGTTAAAGGAAGAAGTTTACTAACCATTTTCAAAAATCATTTAAGTACATGAATTTTGACACCAGTTATCTCGAAATTTTACTATGGCATTAAGCGTACAAATTACGGAAAAGACATCTTCATTTAATCAGCTATTTAACGAGGTACAAACGTTAAACAAATATTTAGAGGTGCCGATGAAACAGTCGATAGTGCTGACAAAGGTCGAATTTGCTAATTGTAGAAATACTTAAAAATTGTGAGATAATCGAAGTAATTAACTGGTTTATGCCATCCCACTACTTCCTAACCTTCCAGCAATCCAACACACGGCAGGCAATCAGGTCGTCATGACCAGGTAACAAGTCGCGGAGTGGTTTTTGGGTTTTTAAGATGACTCACGGTCTACTCGCTGGTCACGATTCACTTGTCGCTTAGTTTGCATGTACACATAAACAAAACTATTAATAATTTTTGTTTAAACATGCGCACGTACATACTCTAATAGTTTGACATACATTTGAGGCTTTAAAAAATCCTTTTTTTATCATGACTTAGCCTTAATTTCAGAAACAATCCCAGAATGTCACATAAATTATGAATTCTTGAAAATATGAAATTGAAAGCCTTCATTGCTAATTTATTTGAAACAACATCGAAAACGCAACACAGGTTAACAAAAAAAAAAAAATTCGGCCTCATAGTCGATAATGCGGAAAAAGATAAAATTGGCAATTGTTGAAATAATTTCAAACCTGAACCTGATTGCTGTTTGTTATTCAAAAGTTTTGTTTAAAATGGGCACCTCTGTACCTTATTATTTTTCTAACTTATAAAGTGAAATTAATTCTAATGTGTTCTGCTGCATGTATTATTCCTTAGTACTTCTACTGAAGGTACACGAGCATTATGTTTAAACACACGCGAACTAGCGACAAGTGAACCGTGACCAGCTAGTAGACCGTGAGTTATGTTAAAAACTCAAAAGTCGTTTCGCGACTTGTAATCTGGTCATGACGACCTAATTGCCTGCCATCTGTTTGAATGCTGGGAGGTTAGGAAGAAGTGGGATAGCGTAAATAAGTTAATTAATTCGACTATCTCACAATTTTTAAGTATTTCAACAATGAGCAAATTCGACCTATGGCAGCACTATGGACTGTTTCATTGGCTCCTATAAATATTTTTTTTAAATTTGTACCTAGTTAGGTAGCTGGTTAAATGAAGGTGTTTTTCCCATAATTTTTACGCTTAATGCTATGGTAAAATTTCGAGATAATTGGTGTCAAAGTTCATGTACTTAAATGATTTTTGAAAATTGTTAGTTACCTTCTTCCTTTTACTTTTACCTGTTTGATGTTTTAGAAAATTTGGTTACATTGAAAGGTTTATTAAAGTATTAGGTATCCCATGGAAAAGCAATGAAGGCCATTCAATTTGCGAGTTTAGAGAAAAGTGATATTTAGTGACAAATTCTGGAATTTTTTCAAATAACATAAAAATTTGATTTTCTCGATTCCCATGAATTTTCGCCTAGGCTTTATGGGGTGCTTAATTGTTGGAAATGGGTCACACTATCACGTCCTGGAAGGAATACGTCAAATTACCAGTCACCCTCTATAATTTTTTCGAAAAGTGGTTATCATTATGTGCTTGAAATAATGGCGTAGTGAGATTTCGATTTTGAGAAAAATAAAATAAGTGATTTTTTTTTTTACCTACGTTCATATCGTACTTTACTTTAACTTTTTTTTTCTCTCTCATAAATTTTCCAATTAATTAGTCAGTTGGAAAGCTTGTGCTTTTCATACCATATTTGTTTGAACAAAAAAATTCACTGTACCTACTCCTAGAAATTCATATTTTGACTTGACTTTGACTTTAGTGAATTTATACTAATTAATTTTGGTTTAATTTTATATTACAGTATAATTATCACTGGTATATTGGCTTTCGGCGCATATTGGACGACAAAATATTTGATGAATATGCCGATGAACATGCACGATCCAACTGTAATACTCGAAACGGCCCCATCAACGACCACAGCCCACTAGGTACACACGGCTACACATCAAGCTATACATTTCCAGTATAAGCTGACCTCGCATTGTACGGAAATCCTACACAATGCGAGATCAGCATAAACTGGAAATGTATAGCTTGATGTGTAGCCGTGTGTACAACCGCAGGTACAATAAACCAAGTAACCATGGCAACCGCGACAGCAAGATTATGACACAATTACGTTTAAAATGCATAGCTATTGAGAATTGTCTGCTATATTGTAGGATATAACTTTAAGTTTTGTTGATTAAATTGTTATTATGTTATGAATTTTTTGCTGTTCTATTATTACATTATTTTTATGTAACTATATCTTTTTCTATCTCGGGACCATGGGGTCAAGTCTTTGTATTTAGAAGGCGTATGAGGGGCCAAAGCCAACTCATAGAGGCTCGAGGAGTAATTGCGTAACATACATACAATGTCAGTAGGGATGATGCTCAAAAAAAAAAGAAATTCTATTTAGTCCGTCTGTCAGATAATAAAACAATATTAGACACGTATTTTTTGCGATAAAGCAAATAATATTAACAAAAAATTACTTAGAAAAACGCGTTGGGAGAGTGGGGGTCGCAACTTGCAAGTATAAAATCAACATACTCATGACGTCATAGCACATTTTAACTCAATGTATCGCCTCAATCATTTGATAACGTAAAAAAAGAAAAAAAAATACGTGTCCAACATTATTTAATAAACTACCTGACGGACAAAAAAAAACAGTGGCACTCCGGGAGTGCCGACAGAAGTGAAAACTTGAACAAGATCGCCTTGGTGGAAGAAAAATACTTGTATAGAACATTGGTTCGTAACCTTATCTAAATAAAGAGCACAATCGCGTTTACAAAAATGAGGTGTCGGTGTCGCGAGTTCAATTGTTTTTCCCACCTCAAAAATGCCCAACGCGTCTAAAGCAGTTTTCATTTAAAAAAAAACTTTCAAAACCTTTAAAGTAAAATACTTGCATAAATATTATTGATCCGTAACGTAATATAAATAACTAGCGAACGTCACGCGGTTTCACCCGCGTAGTTCCCGTGGGAGTACGGGGATAAAATATAGCCTATGTTACTCGCTGATAATGTATCTAGATATCCATTGCTCAAATAATTTTTCAAATCGGTCTAGCAGTTTTTAAGTTTATTCGTTACAAAAATATAAAAATACAAATCTTTTCTCTTTATTGACCGAGCGAGCGTAGCGAGCGAAGCGTCTCTGGCAAAATTTGCTTTTGTGTGTCAGTTTGTACGTACTCCTCTACAGGTCGTATTTTACAACCGATCTGGACGAAATTTGGTATACAGGTTTGACGATTTTTTTGTAATTTTTAGTCGTCGGAGATTTTTTATTGGAGGGGCCTTTCTCCAAAATGGGGCAAAAAGGGGGGCTACTGGATATCTCCGCCTTATGAGATCCGATATCGATGGTTCTTTTTTTATTTGAAAGGTAGTAGTTCCATTGTTCAAATCCGGTGATAGTAAAGAACCCAACAATTATAGACCTGTGTCAATTCTGCCAGTTCTCAGTAAGGTGTTCGAAAAGTTGATGCTCAATCAAATGTTACGTCACTTTACCAAAAATTCCATCTTTCATGAACAACAGTATGGTTTCACCAAAGGGCGTTGTACCACTGACGCCGGTGTCACCCTAATAAAGAACATTTTTAATGCCTGGGAAGAAGCACAAGATGCCATTGGAATCTTTTGCGACCTCTCGAAGGCGTTTGATTGTGTAGAACATGAGACACTTCTGCTGAAACTAGAGCAGTATGAGATTAGGAATACAGCTCTTGATTTACTTAAATCATACCTGAAAGATAGAAAGGTTAAAGTTCAGGTAAACGGCGTAAACTCATTAGGGTTTGAAATGGCAATGGGCGTTCCTCAAGGTTCTATATTGGGTCCATTCCTCTTTTTAGTTTACATTAATGATTTACCCCAATTACTTCAAAATCAACCAAAGATGGTGTTAATTGCAGATAACACATAATTGACCGAGCGAGCGTAGCGAGCGAAGCGTCTCTGGATCAGGTCTGGCAAAATTTGCTTTCGTGTGTCAGTTTGTACGTACTCATCTACAGGTCGTATTTTACAACCGATCTGGACCAAATTTGGTGTACAGGTTTGACGAATTTTTGTAATTTTTAGACGTCGGAGATTTTTGATTGGAGGACTACTATCTCCAAGATAGGGCAAAAAGGGGGGCTACTGGATATCTCCGCCTTATGAGATCTGATTTCGATTGTTCTTTTTTTATTTGAAAGACAGTAAATCTAAATTGATCTAAAAAAAAATGGTGAAGATCTGATGAGGATCTTCGGCATGATGAGCAGAATAGCTTCTCAAAATGCAGTAAATTGCTCACTATTTTATAAAACCTATTAGTTATTTTTTCTAGCTGGCCTACATATTTTTACTCATGATTTTTCTGCTTTTTAGGGTACTGTAGTCAACAAGGAAACGATATAGTTTCGACTTGTCCTTCTGACTGTCTATCCGCGGCTTAGCTCAGAGAATCTTAGTGCTAGCAAGCTGTAATTTGGCGTGTGTACCTAAATACATTATATACATTAAACACGCCGGCCGACAAAGTGGTAAAATAAAATCATGATATATATTTGTTTTTAGGGTACCTCCCCTTCCTACACGTAAAGTGGGGATGATTTCCTATGTTATGGGTTGTTGTGTGGGTGTGTGTTAACTATTTTTTGACTCAGGAATCCATTTGCGAAATATTAAGCTTTAAAGTGCTTATTTTTGTTGAGAGTCAAGTGTTGTCCCCCCTTTTTTTTTTGTGTGGTTTGTTATCAGATAACTTCTCCCGCTCTGGGTGGAGCGGTAGGGCGTGTCAGAATCTTACTGACTAGAACCCACTCGTGTTCCTCCGGTTGCCATGTTGCCGGGGGCCACGATCTCCCTTTCGTACTTCTTCGCAGCGGGCAGGCATCGGCCCTAGCGGATTCCGTCAATTCTGCTGACATCTCTTTGAGGCGCGCGTGGAACACAACGCGCCGTCGACCCGGGCTTGGTCCTTATCGGACGTTGAGCTACCCATTGCTCACCGTCCGCAAGCTCGCGCCTACGGTGGCCGGAAATCTGCTTGCGATTCCCGACCCAGGGCGTCTCCTCCTGCGGCGGTTAGGGGCGCGAGGGCGCGAAATTTGCCTCTCCCTCTTTAAAATAAACCGATGGTCACAAAATCTTGACAATGTGAATAGCTCTATTCTGCAAGTCCAAGATTGGTTTACGGTAAATAATTTGGTACTAAATAAAAATAAAAAAATCATTAGATTTAAATTAGAAGTATCGAATGTGACGTATTGAATGGAGAAAAACTGGAATTTATTAGTCAAACGGTTTTCCTAGGAATCACGCTAGACGAGAAATTACAATGGGGACCTTCTCTTGCGGGGCGACTAAGCTTGGCCGCTTACGCTGTTAGAAAGAAAAGACAGTTAACAGATGTAGAAACCGCGCGTTTGGTCTATTTTAGCTACTTTCACAGCATTATGTCGTATGGCATTTTACTGTGGGGTCGGGCTGCTGACATTGAATCCATCTTTATTTTGCAAAAGAGAGCTGTCAAAGCCATTTATAATCTATGTCGTCGCGAATCTCTCAGGGAACTATTTCGTGTTTAGGGAGTAGACCTGCAGGAAGAAAACATGAACGATGGCTTGTAGTTTTAGCGTTCGAAAATATTTTATGCTTCCAACGCACTTCTATGATTTGACGGCAATGACCTATTTTTTTTCCTATAATAAAAAAACATGACATCGTTCAATACGTCAAATTCAAATTAAAAAACCGGCCAAGCGCGTGGGCCGCGCACAAAAAGGGTTCCGTAGTTGGGATCAATTTATCCCAAGAACAAACTTTAACATTGAAGTTGAAAAACATGTTCTCCCATGCATTCCAACTGCAAATGTAAGTTGGCCGATTATTACTCGTTAACTTGTAAAGCATACTTAGTTGTGATAGTTTTCCTTTTTAATTCGTTATATATATTATATACTTCTGCCGTGATTTTTTTGACACATCCTAAAACAACCATTTAGCTGGCAGGGGGGACAACACTTGACTCTAACAAAAATTAGCCCTTTAAAGCTTAATATTTCACAAACGGATTTCTGAGTCAAAAAATAGTTAATATACATCCACACAACACCCCATATCATAGGAAATCATCCCCACTTTACGCGTAGGAAGGGAAGGTACCCTAAAAACAAATAATAATTTAGGTTGGGGAAAAAGTCTTTTCGCATTATAGTATGTATGAAATAAAATCTCCTAATAAAAAACTTGTAATAAAATCTCTTTGGCTATACTATTTGTATCTGGCTGGTTTTGGTATCATTGAAAGTTTAAATTTTTAAAAACATAATTCCAAATTCAAATTGGGAAAATGTGTGATTTTCATTTGTTTTTCGTTCCGTCAAGATGAGTGAATCTAATGAAGAAATTCGATACATTTTAAAATTTTACTACAAAACAGGTAAAAATGCAACGCAAGCCGCGAAAAAAATTTGCGATGTTTATGGACCTAGTGCAGTATCTGTGAGAGTAGCACAAATTTGGTTTAAGCGTTTTCAATCCGGAAATTTTAATGTCAAAGATGCACGTCGCTCTGGTCGCCCTATTACGGATGAAATGGATGCCATTTTTGAAAAAGTGGAGCAAGGCATATCAGTAGTTACGACGTAGCTGAAGAACTGAGAATTGACCACAAAACAGTTTTGGCGCATTTGAAAAAAACTGGGTACACAAAAAAGCGCGATATTTGGGTACCTCACGAGCTCACTGAAAGACACCTAATGAACCGTGTACTCATTTGTGATTCTTTATTACGACGTAATGAAACCGAACCATTTTTGAAGAAGCTGATAACTGGTGATGAAAAGTGGATCACGTACGCCAAGAACGTGCGAAAAAGGTCGTGGTCAAAGGCCGGTCAGGCTTCACAGACTGTGGCGAAACCCGGGTTAACTCGCAATAAGGTGATGCTGTGAGTGTGGTGGGATTGGAAGGGCATTATTCATTATGAGCTGTTACCACCAGGCAGGACCATCGATTCTGAACTCTACTGCAAACAAGAAAATGATAAAGAAATGAAAGATGAGATTAAAACAAGAAGTTGAGAGAAAGCGCCCGGAATTAATCAACAGTGGTTTTTCATCATGACAACGCTAGACCTCACACATCTTTAGCCACTCAGTAAAAATTAAGAGAGTTTGGCTGGGAGGTGTTAATGCATCCGCCGTATAGGTAGTCCTGACCTTGCACCTTCAGATTTCCACCTGTTTCGGTCTCTTCAGAATTCTTTAGGCAGTGTCAGGTTAACATCACGAGAGGACTGCCAAAACCACTTGTCGCGGTATTTTGATCAAAAGTCCCAAAATTTCTATAGCAATGGGATCATGTCCCTACCTACAAGATGGCAAAAAGTTATCGAACAAAATGGTACCTACATACTTTAGTTAAATGAAAATAAACTATATTAAAAAATGTTTTGAACTTTCTTAAAAAATGCGAAGCAAATTTTTCCCCAACCTTTACTATATCATGATTTTATTTTACTACTTTGTCGGTCGGCGTGTTTAATGTATATAATATATTTAGGTACACACGCCAAATTACAGCTTGGTAGTACTAAGATTCTCTGAGCTAAGCCGCGGATAGACAGTCAGACGGACATGGCGAAACTAGGTATATCGTTTCCTTGTTGACTACAGTACCCTAAAAACCAGAAAAAATATGAGTAAAAATATGTAGGCCAGCTAGAAAAAATAACTAATAGGTTTAATTAAATAGTAAGCAATTTACTGCACTTTGAGAAGCTATTCTGCTCATCAATGAATATAAATAATTTGATAATTTGTGAATCTATTGTTAGATAATGGTTGTATACATATGCTTATTTACCTATAATTATTTATTGCAAACATATTTTAATCCAGTCAAATCGATTATTATATTCACACACCTACGACCTATCTACTATTATCATAATAAGATTATATACATTTATCCATTTAAATAATCAAGTAATCAAACACACAATCATCATAGAACGGGAACGTTTCCAAATGCTAAACTTTACTGTAGAATACATTATTTAAATTGCGGGTATACTTACATTTTCAGTCCGCACATTCCTCTTTTCACAACACCAATAACTCGCATATTTATCTCATCTACTCGACGTCCGTAGGTATGTCACTGCAGGGATTCCTCAGAATATCAGCGTCAGGTATATTTGCCTGGCACATGCTGAGCTGGACTCCGATTTGGTGCAAGTTCATTGATCCATTATTTTACGTTGTGTCGTAGCCAATAGTGTTATTAAAAGTCTTATTTTCTTCCTTTTATTTTATTTGTTTGTATATTCTCACTCGCGGCTATTTCCTAATAGCTAATTATTTATTACTTTATCGTGCTATTGTATCTTGTGCTGTCTTTTGTGTGCACTAAATAAACGATTTATCTATCTATCTATCATGCCGAAGATCCTCATCAGATCTTCACCAATTTTTTTTGAGACCACCATTTTGTTACTACCTTTCAAATAAAAAATTAACCATCGAAATCTCATTTTACCTAATTTCATATGTTATAATGAACAGTTTATATAATGCACATTTGAAATAATATTCAATTAATATAATATTCAGTTGCTATTATATTCAAAATCTATAAGTAACGTTTAGTATAATTTGGAAATGTCTACTTTTATTTTTGCAAAAACTATACTTATATAAATAAATAAATATGTACGTATTATTTTTTTAATTATTAACACACGTTGTTGCACAACGCGAGCAGTGCACCCAGACCCGGATTTAGAGCCCCAGGCCCCCAGGTATTTGAAATTTAAGCCTTCACCCCATCCCGAAGCCGTTTTGGTAATTTAGCAAACAAAATGCACTAGTACGTTTACTAAAAAATTTAACCGATTTTAATTACTATAATTAAACATCAGAAATAATGCAGTCAGAAATCGAAGTTTCTAAACAAAGACGTTCTTTTTCTCGTATTCCTTTACACTCAAGTTGCCTACTTGAACCAACGTAATTTCTTTAAGTAATACTAATTTTATTATACTACTTTGTAAAAACCTACATGATTGATTTCTCGCATAGTTGGTGCCAGCAGTGATTGAACGGTGATCTTTCTAGGAGAACTTTGGATGCAAGAGCGAGCGGAGCGAGCTCTATAATTTAAGCACCTCGGATAGGTTAGGTTTTTTTTTAATATTACTCAAGGTCTTATACCAGAAAGCTTAAGAATTAAGAGTAACTATGATGCAATAGCAAGTGACGCGAGCTCGGAAATTTTGAGCACTAAGCCTCGAAAAGTTTTAGATTTCTTTTGATAATTTAAAATAGAAAAAATAAGAGTTGTTTTGTCAACTTATACAGAAGAAATAGGAGAAACCATAATGCAGAAGCGACCGCAGCGAGCTCGATTCCCATCAGGGAGGCAAGCTACCTGGTCGTGGTAGCTGGGTAGGTGGGGTCCTTTAGGTTGGCTGGGTCCGTTATATTGTATATTTTGAGTAATAACAGTTTTCCAGATTCCGGTAAATTGTTTAACATTGAGCAGGATATGCCATCCTGCCCCGGGGCCGAATCCTTCTTTTTAAGACAGTTATCGAGTTCCTGACTAGTGAATTCAGCTTCTAAACAATCATTTCTTGACTTAAACCTCGGGACGAGATTTGGAGCATAATCTGGAGTAAGTGAGCGTAACAGTGTTCTTCAGTGAGAGAACACGATCCTTGTTGTTTAAAACCTTTCATCCATCTCTTGCGGCGCCACATCTCAGGTATCAGGCCATTGCATACTGTACTTTTGACCTGTAATTTTGGTAAAACTATTTTCGTCAATAACTTTATTTTGTAAAACTACAAAAAAAAAGTCATAATCGAAAATATATTGTAAAAAAAACGCTTTTTTTGACGTATAAATGACTATCCTACGATCCAACCGTGTTGAGATATAAGCATAAAACAATTTTTAATTTTTCCAGTTAAATATAGAATTTTCGATTACCATATTATTCGTCGGGGGGTGCGAATTATGTAAAACAAAATTTCGAATTTTTGTGCTCTCCTAGAGATCGATAACAATTAAAATTCTATTGTTTTTTTTTTTTTGGACTGTTGAAGGTTTATGGTTACTGAAGTTTATAGCAAACGTGTTATGGAAAATGATTTTCGGACAAACAATTTTAGGAGAAAGGGAGTACCCTCTGGTCCGCTATAGACTCAGACCAACTAGGGCTTTAGATAACTATCAATAGAAAGATTCAACAGAACCTAATGACAAAAATGTTCCCATGGATCATGATTGTGTTTACTCAACAACAATCATTGTCCAATTCAAAAAAAGTAAAGGCTTCTTTACAATGCCGCACGGAAACGTTAAATATCATACTTAATTTAAATAAGTAGGTAAGTAGTGTTTACCAAAATCAATAATTTCATCATACTTTGGTACTTTACAGATTATTGGGCAAAACATGCTCAATAATCAGGTACGTGCGTTTATTAGATGGGCAGTCATCAAGCCAGTGGTGGATTCCGGGGGGCCGCTATGGGGCTCAAGCCCTCCCCAAAATCGTCTGAGTTCTTCTATGACAAATCTTAAAGTGAACTTGATATTATTCTAATTAAACTTTTTAGCACTCATTACACTACCTAAGGTACAGTTGTTATTAACTATCCTTAACTTATTATGTTTTCAAGTTTTAAATTTCTATGAGATGTTTGTGTACGTGACGAATTTTGAATCCGCGCGACACTCATTCATTCTGCTTACGCAGATTCCACCTACAGCCCGCGCGTCGCTGCGATCGCGCCTACGTGATACCTATTGCAATTGTCGTTTTTTGTGTTTACTTTGCTAAAACCTACCCTCAACGGGGTGAAGCCCTCACGCCTCTAAGCGCCGCAGGAGGAGACGCACTGGGCGTCGGGAATCGCAGGCTGATTCCCGGCCAAAGTAGGCGCAGGCTTGCGGACGGTGAGCAATGGGTAGCTCGCCGTACGATAAGGACTGGTCCTGGCCTGGCCGGGTCGACGGCGCATTGTGTTCCACGCGCGCCCCAAAGAGATGTCAGTAGAATTGACGGGGTCCGCTAGGGCCGATGCCTGCCGGGGTTGCGAATAAGGCTGAAAGGGAAATCGTGGCCCCCGGCAACTGAAGGAACACGGGCAGGTTTTAGTCAGTAAGAGTCTGATACGCCCTCCCGCTCCACTCAGAGCGGGAGAAGTTATTTGATAATTTCCCACCCAAAAAAAAAGGGGTACCTACTTAGTTTTATTTTGGCAGCAAACGTGATCACCAATCCGCTTGTTTGAACTCGAGATTGCCATCCCGGAGCTTAAATGAAATTACTCTTCGAAGAACAGCTTTAGAAGTATTTGGCGGCACAAAGACGTATGTTGGAGGTACTCCCGGGCGAGCTCCTTTATTTACGTAAACGATAAATGATTTTATTTCTGTAAGTAGGTTTGTACAAACACTTTTACACATCAATCATATTTTAAAAACCAGATGAGATTGGCGTTTCCTATCTGACTATTCTGAGAAGAAAGGGCGAAACAAACTCAGAGGTCACGGTCTCTTTTAAAGTCCAGACATAATCTTGGTCAGATCATGTGAAGACCATGTAGATTGGTGTCTAAAATGGTCTTTTGAGGAAATAACTACACCAATTGAGTGGACCCGTCCATTCAATGCACGCATTTGTTAGTTATCGTGCAACTCAACTAAGAATTTAAGGAGCTCAACAATTCGACTAACAATACCAAAGAAAGGACTTTTGGGTAGACCACATAAATTACTCAAACTACCAGACCATGATTAAAACTAACTGAGAAAAAAAAAAGGAATAAGACCAAATAGTTTTCACATTCACAATAATTAAAATAATATAATACTTTAAAAAGTGAATAATCATGTCATTGTATAAATGAAATTCATTAATGTCAATGTGTATACGTATAAAAATCCGGAAATAATCTTGATCAGATCATTTGAGGACCATGTAGATTGGTGTCTGAAATGGTCTTTTGAGGAAAGAACCACACAGATTGAGTGGACCTGTCCAGTCCGTCCAGCAAGTGCACGCATTTGTCAGTAACCGTGTAGCTCAACTCAGAACTTAAAAGGAGCTTAACGACTCGACGAACAATACCAAAGAAAGCACATTGGGGTGTTTACATAGCTTTAGCTCTACAGCTACTAGAAAGAAAGAAAGCAAATACATATATTTAGCACTGGCTAAAAGGCACACATTCACGCACAAAAATGAAATAAAAAGTGCAAAGTGCATTGTAAGAAAAAAAACGAGAACTAGTGCCTGTCGCTGGTTTCCAACTGGAATTGAAACTAGGGAAACAACTAGCATTATACAAGTTTTTTTTTTTTTTTTTTTTGGTGGGAAATTATCAAATAACTTCAGACTCTTACTGACTAAAATCCACCCGTGTTCCTTCAGTTTCCATGTTGATGGGGGCCACATTTTACTATGAGAAATTTTCAAAGTCATCGTAAACTTGACCTTACCTGTAATCCACACTATGGCATTGTGGTAGTATTATATGTTTTGATAATTCACACACTTTGATATAAGAGTTCGTCCTACAGACGTCAAGATCCGAGGGAATTTAGTATATTGGACAAATGGCTTTCGGATTGTAAGTAATTGTTTTTCTTAAATATAATAACAAGTACAGGCGTTTTACACGAAAAGGCTGAGATGGAGGCATAAATGAATTGGGGCCGTCGCCATCACCGGTAAGTGGGAAATGGGCCATATTTATCTTACATTATAGTTCCGTTGCTGCGAGGCCGTTGCCATTTCGGTGCAGTGCTGGCCAGTGGTAAAACGCAAAAAAAAAACACGGAAGTGGAACGGTTCCCGCGCAAGCATTGATGTCAGCCACATGCAGTCTGGATTTACAGGCGTTAGAGAAAGAGGTTGAGGATGTTGCTCTTACCAATTTCGAAGTGTAATTTTGCAAGCCCTAAACGGTAATAAAAGTTACTATAGCTAGCTATAGTAACGGAATTAAAAATTTTATCAACCTTGATTACCGACTATTTCATTCCACTTTGACCATGATTTATTTTGATTAAAAAATTAAAGGATTGTCATTCGGAGTGTGTTGCTCAGTTAGGATGTTGGCATACATAATGAACGTGCCTTCCTAAAAAATGGCTGCCTATAAGTCGTGCAGAAACCAGCATTGTGATTAGAGCACTATTATAAAAGCTTAAAAATAAACGAATTCAGATGCGAAAGAGGAGGATATAAGGGTGAAAATAATATTTTAACAACAACAACAGTGTGTGCCTCAAAGCACACACTCAGCTGCGCCAAAAAGGTTCATTTCAGCATGAATGCCAGACAGATGCTGTTTGGCGATGGTTTCCTAATGAACATTTAGGGGCAAGTGACGGATAAGTAAGAAACAGTTTTAACATACCCAATATACACAGGTCACTCAGAAAGTTTAGCGACTAACAGTTTTTGTCTATGGCTATATATTACAAAAAAAAACACAACATTCCAAATTCGAAATTCCCTCCACATTTTTTACGAGCAAAATCAAATACCTACTCTGACTCAAAAATGGATTTACAACAAGAACATTTTCGCGCGATGATTTTGTACGATTTCAAATGTCGACTAAAACCAGAAAAATTTTTTGAAAGACTTTGAATGGCGTTCATAGACAAAAGCCCTTCTAAAAGCGACTGTTTTTCGCTAGTTCAGCGAATTCAAGCGTGGTCAAGTAACTTTGGCGGACGAAGAAAGAAGTGGCCGCTCTATGACGGCTATTACAGATGAAAACGTGCTGGCTGTGAAAAATTTTATTCAAGAAAATAGGCGAATTACATATGAAGAGATTTAGCAAATACTGCAGATTAGATCGGGAAGTGTGCATGAAATTCTACACGGGCATCTTCGGGTAAGGAAGATAGTTTTACGCTGGTACCGCACAATCTAACGCAGGTTCAGAATGAGGTTCGGGTAGAATGGTGCCGAGACATGATAACAAAATTTGAAGCAGGCTCATTTCAGCGCGTTTATCATTACGGGTGATGAATCTTGGATTTATCAGTATGATCCAGAAACCAAGCGTCAGTCGACTGTGTGGCTGTTTCAAAATGAACCAACGCCTACCAAAGTGAAGCGAGCCAGAAGTGCAGGCAAAATTTTGATCGCAAGTCTTTTTTCTTTGACGGGTTATCTGGTGTCAGTACCCTTACGAGATCAAAAGAGCATCAATGCTGAATGGTATGTTATCAAATGTTTGCTAGAAGTTTTTACTGCTGCAAGCAGCAAGCAACCGAACAGTGGCCTCCGTGGGCTACTGCTTCACTACGACAACGCGCCGGCTCACACGGCGCTCAAAACAAGGGACTTTCTGGACAGCACAACGGTAAAATTTATAGGTCATCCTCCTTACAGTCCCAATTTAGCTCCGTGCGACTTTTTCTTGTTCCCCAAAATAAAAAATCAACTCAAAGGAAAACAGTTTTCATCACCGGAAGATGCACTGGCTGCATTTGAGAAGGAGATTGAAGAGGTCGGACTGGAAAATGTGTTATGAAAATTGATTTACGAGTAGACGTATGAAACTGTGTATAGACGCCAATGGAGAGTTCTTAGAAAAGATATAATAAAAAAATGATAACCTGTAGTGTATTTTTTTTTATTATTGCAAAACTTTCTGAGTGCCTCATATAATTTTAATTTAATTAATAAAAAAACGAGTAATCAAATATATTGAAGGTTCGAATAATTTTGAAATCTAATTCAGCAACAATAAAATCGGCCCAGTGCGAGTCCAACTCGTGCACGAAGGGTAGGTAACTTAATTTAGTTTACATTCTATTTTCTTTAAAGACAGATATTACATACATTATACCCTTTTTTTGACATATAAAAAAAACAAAGTCCCCAGCCGCGTCTGTCTGTTGAACGCGATTAACTAAAAATGTACCGACCGGATTTTCAAACGGTATTTACGGAGTGATTCTTGCGAAAAGTTTTAGTGTATAATTCATTATGGTTTTGTGTAAATTGGCTGAAATATGACGAGTATTGTTGAAGATGTCGGAAAAAATCATGCCGACTGGCGTGCGCCGCGTAAACCGTGAGAGATAAATAAAATTTATGTTCTACAGGATTACATACTTTAAAAAGTAAAAAAAAAATTCGCTATGGCTTATGTCTATCTTCTAAGGATGACCCACAATAATCATTTTTATTTTTCAGAATTTGATAAAAATTTCATTGTTATTTCTGAAGCTATTTTGACCGATATTATATTAATCCTTATCAATAAAATATGTTATTTAAATTGGGAATTTAATTGAGATTAAAATATGCCTTGACATCCTTATCCTTACATACATATTATAAAACAAAGTCCCCCGCCGCGTCTGTCTGTCTGTCTGTCTGTCTGAACGCTATAAACTCAAAAACTACCAAACGGATTTTCAAACGATTTTCACCAATGGACGGAGTGATTCATGCGAAAGGTTTTAGTGTATAATTAATTAAGATTTTGTGTAAATTGGCTGAAATTTGACGATTATTGTTGAAGAAGTCGGAAAAAATCTTGCCGACTGGGGGCTTTACTGGCGTGCGCTGCCTAAACCGAAAAAGATACATCAAATTTAAGGTCTACGGTATTGTTCATCTTAAAAAGTTCAACAAAAAAGTCCGCAATAGCATATGTCTATCTTCAAAGGATGACCCACAATAACCATTTACATCTTTCAGAATTTGATAAAAATTTAATTGTTATTTCCGAAGCTTTTTTGACCGGTATAGTATTAACCCTTATCCAAAAAAATATGTTATTTAAATTGGGCATTTAATTTAGATTAAAATATGCCTTTTAATCATATAATTTAAATAAATAGTTTAAAAGATATCACAGTTTCAAAATTACGCGGAGCAACGCGGGCGCAGCGGTAGGAGTCAATGACGTTTTCCTGTTATTTTATTAGGTATAAAATCTCGGTAGTACGTTCCCGTGGGATATTTTCCGACATCCACGCGAGCGAAGCTGCGGGCAAAAGCTAGTATTATATATATCTAATAATGTAGAAAATTTCAACTGGCTATCTCGAATGGTTAAAAAGGTACAGACCGTGTCCGTGACATGCAGACGACAGGATTGTAATAATATTCTTATTAAAATTGTGTTATACAATAAGCTCGCCGTTTGAGTTGGGTTTCTTGTGACCATACAGCAAGAGATTGAAGAAAACACTCAATGTTTTCTAATAAACGGCTTCTCGATATTTAAGAAGTTTTATTTTTCAGTGTATTGTGCCTTGCGATGCTGATATTTGTAGCGTATTTTGGAATGATGACCTATTTTGAGTTTGAAAAGTTGAAACCCAAAGGCTCTGCTGGAAAGAAGATCAAGAACGAGACTTTGCCCAGTGCAAACAAAACAGATGACGGGTGGGGCCATTACAATCCAGATAAATTTTTTACTAGAGCAAATAGAAGATCAGCACGAACCACAACACCAGATCCTCTTTATTACTAACCTAAAATTTATTATAATTATAAATAATTTCTGTTTATAGTACCTTGTTTTTTTTTTCATATTTATTGATATTAGTTTTAAAATATCCTTGTAGCAAAAGCCCGAATTAGGAAGGCCCACCTTAGTATAGAATAGCGATGTGGGTGCAGAACACGAAAGCTTAATTTAATGGAATAATAATCCAATAAATAATTATAACAATAATAATTTAATTAATAATCTAATCAACATGTGAGTTGGAATTGTCACAGTTTAAGTTGATATTCGAGAAATTGTTTTCATTCGGTACAGCTAAGTAAACGGAACCCTATTACTAAACCTTCGCTGTCCGTTCGTTCGTCTGTCTGCGGGCTGTATCTCATGAACCGAAACAGAAAGACAGTTGAAATTTTCATCAAAAATTAAATAAAGTTAAAATTAAAGGTCCCATACACCAAAAAGGGTGTCATTGTCTAGAACTCATCGAATAGAGTAGATTTTTTGAAGAAAATGGTCTAAAACTGACCACTTTTACAGCCCCCGATGGCCGTAAAAGTGGTCAGTTTAAGATCATTTTTGTACGTTCTCTATCGCAACAACTAAAGAAGTTAGGAATTTGTAACTTCCATTTGACACGTACATACCTACCATTACTGTATTTAATCAACAAATATTAAAGACGCCAATTCACAAGGTATTTTCTTTAAATAATGACGTTTTTCTGCAACTTCAAAGATAACTTTGTAATTCACAGTAGGTATCATTATGAAATACAAAATCTTTACGATTTTTTAAATAAAATTTTGTAATTGTGTTATATATGGCACTTGACCGGTTTTTTTAAATATTGACACCACTGCTCTGGGGGTCTACTCTCTAAGTCCGTCAGCGACGATACGGGCTCGTCCGAAAGTAATTGGAAACTTCGGAGTGATCCTACACCAAAATAATTACCTTTTCGGACGGGCTATTAACACATCGGGAGTAGCGACAACTGTCAAATCATAGTGGCATTCATTCTTAGGTCGGGCCCCAAACTACCTAATCTTATGTCCGTAGGTGGTACGCAGTAGGAATCACCCGTGACTTTGACCGATAAAGCACATTTCGTACTTAGAGAGTAGATCTTCTAATCACCTAGTGGTCGTAAGTGCAACTGCTGAGCATGGTTCTTTTGTTTGAACCCCAGGTCAGGTAGGGTTGGGTTTTGTCAGTCTGGATTTGTGCCGGGTTGACAGCCTGAACCCTATTACATGGGACTTAAACGTAACTGGCGAGATGTGGGAGTAATATATACCTTTATCTACACCCATGCTATAAATCCTCTATAAAAGTTTCTGAAATAGTTATCTTATTGCCAACATTAAAACAGCCAGTGTCATTGTAACCATAATATCATCCAAATGAGTGCTATAATGTTATACTAAATTTCATTATGCAACTCGTTTCAACGTTTAAGCGGGGGACAGCAGCAACCGCTGCACGAATGTGCGGTGATGTGCTGCTGCAGGCGACATTCATACGTGTAGTTGTACTGAATTTTGTGGAATATTTTTAATTCTTGATCTTGAATTACAATCACCCAATGGTTTCAGAACGTTTTATAGAGGATTCATATCATGGGTGTAGATAAAGTCTTGTATGGAACTGTACATAATTAGGTATTAAAACAGTTGCATAAATAACTATTACTTATGCTGAATGACAATGAAAACTGGCGCCACCACATGCACCGTTGGGTGTGATATTCCCCTATACCTACATACTCGAGGAAGAGTTTAATATCTAAAAACAGTTTCTAGTTATTTATGCAGATTTTTTTTCCAGTTTATTGTGCGCTGCAATGCTGGTATTTATAGCGTATTGGGGAACGCTGTACGTAATGAAGGTTATAGAGGATAGAAGGCTAATGATTACCACGACTTTACTACAGACGATCACCTTCGCAAAGATTGCTGCTGCTAGTTCTAGTACTGCTAGTACTGCTGCTACTACTGCTGTTACATATGAATACTATAGTGATTGATTTGTCTTGAGTTTTTATAAATATTTTAAGTTTATAATACCTGCTTTTTATTGAAAAAAAAAAGCTAGAATATCCTTACGGTAAAAGCCTGAATTTGGAAGACCCAAGAGACTTTAGTGTTATTGTAAGTATGGCGGCTAATTTCCAAAAATTCCAACGCAATGAAAAGATGGCTGTTATTCCTTTGCGGCACGATAAAACCGGCCCGGAGCGAGTCGGGCTTGCACAATTAGGGTTAAAAACCAAACTACAATTGTGTGCAATTGGAGAGGCCTATGTATGCATGGCCCTCCAGCAATCTACTGCTGGAGGCTGATGATGATGATGAGCAAACTACAGTGAGCAGTCAATTGACCGGCCACTCGTCTGCCGTCTACTGACATGGTGTAAATTTGTTTACCTCATAACGTCTAAACTGCCGATTATAATTTGACAAATGAGCTATCATTTGATTGTCCGCTGGTTATAGGCTATGTGACGTCACATTAAATGCAATATGGCGCCCTGTAGAGGACATAAAGTAACGAAATAAAAAATAAAAATAATTGAATTGTGCCATGTTGGGTATCAAATGAAATAACTTGATAAGCAAATTACAAATATGTATATATGTATATCATATTTTCCAAGTAAACAAATATGTTTAAATAGTTAAAAACATGCAAAAGTGAGACTGTGCTACGTACGGCGCGGCTGTAAAGTTAATACCTATTTTACCATAAATGCCGTGATGGTCCAGTGGTTAAGGTCTCGCCTCTCATGCACAAGGTTGTGGATTCAAATCCGGGCAGGTACCAATGTGAATTTTTCAATTCAAATGTACTTTCACAGTTTATCTTGGACATTACTAACATCGGTGAAGGAAAAACATCGTGAGGAAACCTGTATTCTTATTGCGTAACACAATACAACCTGTTTGGATTTGAAACAGATTGCAAATCCATTGCTTCATAAGTTGGAAAAAAAAATCTGCTCAACAACGTAATTAACACAATGAATGTTGTTGAACTGTCAAAATGAAATAAATTAGGCAAAATTGTTTACGAAAATAAGTTACGCAATTAGGGTAGGCACTGGACTTATCTATATATATAAAAATCAATTGCTGTTCGTTAGTCTCACTTTAACTCGAGAACGGCTGGGCCGATTTAGCTGATTTTGGTTTTGAAATGTTTGTCGTAGTCCAGGGAAGGTTTAAACGGTGAGAAAATATGGAAAAACTAACGAAAAAAAAAAATATGAAGAAAATTCACGTTCTCATACGTTTTGTGTGGATCGGCTTTTTTGATATCTCGGTAGGTAGGTAGGGTAGGTAGGTAGGGTAGGTAGGTAGGGTAGGTAGGTAGGGTAGGTAGGTAGGTAGGGTAGGTAGGTAGGGTAGGTAGGTAGGGTAGGTAGGTAGGGTAGGTAGGTAGGGTAGGTAGGTAGGTAGGGTAGGTAGGTAGGGTAGGTAGGTAGGGTAGGTAGGTAGGGTAGGTAGGTAGGGTAGGTAGGTAGGGTAGGTAGGTAGGGTAGGTAGGTAGGGTAGGTAGGTAGGGTAGGTAGGTAGGGTAGGTAGGTAGGGTAGGTAGGTAGGGTAGGTAGGTAGGGTAGGTAGGTAGGGTAGGTAGGGTAGAAATTTTAAAATCCTAACAATGAATGTGTTCATTGACTGTTAGGCGGAACGAAGTTTGCTGGGTCAGCTAGTAGTTAATATAATATATAAGTCTGAAATCGCCAACACGACTTGAGCGCGCGTGGTGATCAATGCTCGTGCCTTCTCTGTATGAAAAGAGGCCTTTTCCCAGCAGATAATAGGCTGGTATTATTATACGAAATAAACCAAAAAAAATAAGCTGCACTGCAAATACTTTATCCCGAAACTATAACCCCAAAATACTTTAAATAAAAAGTAAATTCAAAAATAAACGTAAGTTCAAAAACTAAAACCGGACTAAAATGTGTGAAACAAGAAAATATTTCAGACAGAAGTCAAGACATAGGTACAAAAATGATCAAGGTAAAGCCGTGGTCGCATGCTTGTACACCTACAAAATTATAATGGCATGCGACTACGGCTTTACCTTGATCATTTTTGTACCTATGTCTTGATTTTTATCAGAAATTTATTTTTGTTTCATACTTTTAAGAGCGTGATATTTCAGTAGTCGGATTTTAGTTTTTGAACTTACTTTTTATTTAATTTATTTTGGGGTTATAGTTTCGTGATAAAGTAATTGCAGAGCAGCTTAATTTTTTTTTTTGGGTTTTATGTTATTATTAATACCAGCATATTACTGTCCCACTGCAAGGCAAAGGCCTCTTCTTATACAGAAAAGGCACGAGCATTGATCACCACGCTTGCTCAAGACGGGTTGGCGATTTCAGACTTATATATTAACTATAAGTCCACGTTTCCTCACGATGTTTTTCTTTCACCGATGTTAGTAATGACCAAGATAAACTCAGAAAGTACATATGAATTGAAAAAGTCAAATCAAATCAAATCAAATCAAAATATTTTATTTCACATAAACCTACATGGGCACTTATGAAACGTCAGAAGCTAGGTGCACGGTTCCAATTGGTCGTTTCCTGTGGAGAAGAGCCGGCAAGAAACTCCACGGTTACTCTTTTAAAAAATAATTGGCTTTTACAATAACATAACATAACATCACGCCTTGTTTCCCCGAAGGGTTGGGCAGAGGTGTCCCTGTAGCAGGTACACCCACATTTCGCCAGTTATGTTTAAGTCCCATGTAATAGGGGGCGAGCCTATTGCCATCAACCGGGTACAAATCCAGACTCCGAGCTGCTACTGAGAAATTTCAGATAAAAAAACCCAATAACACTTTGCCCGACCCGGGAATCGAACCCAGGACCTCATGCTCAGCAGTAGCGCTTGCGACCACTAGACCAACGAGGCAGTCAATACTTTCAAATAACAGTGTTTCTAGGTATGGGAGGACAGTGTAGGTCTTTCAATAAGTACCAAGTACTTAACAAAATAGAAAATGATCAACAGGTCTACAATCCACTAAGCCTACAGCGTTCTCACATTCACAAAATATGTAGAAATAAATCTATACAAAAAAAAAAAAAAAAAATTAATAAAAGTAAAATAAAATAAACGCAATTATATGATTGCTATTACAACTGTAGTCAATCTGAATAATTATCATGTCCACAATAGTAACAAACAAAAAAAAAAGTTGAAATTAAATCGTAGGTATATAATGTCAAAGAATAGAAATATGTCAAGGGCGAATGTAAAAATAAATAAAAAATAAAGATTTAAATAAACAAGATAATTTGGGAGCAGTTAATAGACTCTTACTTATTTATGCCGTTAATGAGGTACCAGGGAAGCCACATGTGCAGAAGGAATTATTGCCAAATTTCCTTATCTTCAACGTAGTCTTTAATTTTATAATATGATTTCTTGATAAGGACACGTTTGATGTGGGTTTTGAACTTCCCATCGCTAAGTTCTGTCACAGACTTTGGCAACTTGTTATAAAAGCGGATACTGTTTATAAGAAATGACTTGCTTGTTTTAGTTAATCTAAATTTGGGTATCACAATTTCATGTCGACTACGTGTATTTATATTATGGAAATCGCTTCTTATTTTGAAAAGTCTTAAGTTTTTGCGAACATACATAATACTTTCTAAGATATAAAATGATATATCAATTTCTTTAAATTTGTCTCTAAGGGACTCGCGAGGGCCCATTTTATAGATCGCGCGGATTGCCCTCTTTTGTAAAATGAAAATTGAATCTACGTCACAATGGTACTTGCCCGGATTTGAATCCATAACCTCTTGCATGAGAGGCGAGGCCTTAACCACTGGACCATTACGGCATTTATGGCAAAATAGGTATTAATTTTACAGCCGCGCCGTACGTGGCACAGTCTCACTTTTGTTTGTTTTTAACAATTTAAACATATTTATTTACATGGAAAATATGATACATATATACATATTTGTAATGTGCTTGTCAAGTCCTTTCATTTGATACCCAACATGGCACAATTACATTAATTTATTTTTTTATTTCGTGACCATATGTCCTCTAGAGGGCGCCATATTGCATTTAATGTGACGTCACATAGCCTATAACCAGCGGACAATCGAAACGCTTCCAATGATACCTCATTTGTCAAATTATAATCGGTAGTTTAAAAGTTATGAGGTAACAGATGAACATACATAAATACATACATACCGGTCAGAATCATAACCCTCCTTTTTGCTTCGCCGTAGTCGGGTAAAAATGGCATGGTTGCACAATAAACAAAGGACTGTCCGTCAATAAATAATAGTTAATTCTATCATAGTACAATCATCATGTCTAGCTTCCGTTGCGCATCCACGAAATACTGCCGTAGGCGTCTTCTAAATGTATCGATCGTTTCTACTGCTCGAAGAGGTGGTGACAGGTTATTCCACACTTTAGAAGCCGCACAGCGGAAACTACCTCTAAAAGCTGCTGTGCTCAACTCAACTTGTCGTACAGGTAGTCGGTTTCTAGTATTTAACAACACCAAACAGAAGGCAAACCAAGTGTAGTTTGCGCTTGGATTTCATTTTTAGATGAAAATGTTTGTTTAGGAAAGGTGTTACATGGCTTCTGCGAGGGATATTGTAACAAAACCGCGCACAAGCGTTTTGTACCCTTTGAGCGGGCCGGGGCTGCCTTGAAGCGGCTCCTGCCCAATCTAGGGGATCCAAACGCCTCCTGCCGGAGGCTCTACGCGGGGATCGTGCGGTCCATGGCCCTCTACGGGGCGCCGGTGTGGGCGCGTTCATTGAGGCTGCGGCCAGCCCGCCGGTTGAACGCGTCCCAGAGGGTCATGGCCATTCAGCTGGCCCGAGGATATCGCACGGTCTCCTGCGAGGCGGCGAGCCTCCTTGCCGGATTACCGCCATGGGATCTGGAGGCAAAGGTCCTCGCGCACATCTGGGAGTGGCGCGAGGAGGCGAAACGCCGGGGCTTAACTCCGATGCCGCAAGAAATCGCGGCACAACGGACAGAGCTCCGGCGGGATCTCATGGCGTCATGGAGAGTGCGATTGTCGCAACCCCGTGCTGGGCACGCCACAATTGCGGCGATAAGACCCCTCTTTGAGGAGTGGCTTGAGAGACGCCACGGCGTCCTCACCTTCCGCCTGACGCAGGTCCTCACCGGACACGGCTGCTTCGGGAGGTTCCTGTTTAGGATAAGGCGGGAGGAAACACCCGGGTGTCACCATTGTGTGGATCGGCCTGAGGACACGGTGGAGCATACGGTGGAGGTCTGCCCGGCTTGGGCACAGCAACGCCGTGTCCTCGTAGAGGCGATCGGCGGCGGTGATCTCTCGCGTCCGGCCCTGGTTCAGGCCATGGTACGGAGCGAGAGGAAATGGCAGGCCGTCACCTCCTTCTGCGAAGCGGTAATGCTCTCGAAGGAGGAGGCGGAACGCGTGAGGGAGAGGCAAATTTCGCGCCCTCACGCCCTTAACCGCCGCAGGAGGAGACGCCCGGGGCAGGAATCGCGAGCCGACTTCCGGCCACCGTAGGCCCGGGCTTGCGGACGATGAGCAATGGGTAGCTCGCCGTCCGATAAGGACCAAGCCCGGGTCGACGGCGCGTTGTGTTCCACGCGCGCCTCAAAGAGATGTCAGCAGTACTGACGGGGTCCGCTAGGGCCAATGCCTGCCGGGGGTTCGAAGAAAACCGATAGGGAAATCGTGGCCCCCGGCAACAGGGCAACCGAAGGAACACGGGTGGGTTTTAGTCAGTAAGAGTCTGACACGCCCTCCCACTCCGCCCAGAGCGGGAGAAGTTATTTGATAATTTCCCACCCAAAAAAAAAAAAAAAAGGTTTCCGTTGGTTGCCAAATGGCAAAAAACGGAACTCTTATAGATTCTTCTTTCGTCTGTCTGTCTGTCCGTCCGTATGTCACAGCCACTTTTTTCCGAAACTATAAGAGCTATGCTGTTGAAACTTGGTAAGTAGATGTATTCTGTGAACCGCATTAAGATTTTTACACAAAAATAGAAAAAAAAACAAAAAAAATTTGGGGTTACCCATACTTAGAAAAGAAACTCAAAAAAAAAATTTTTTTTGAGTTTCAAGAGAAGAAGAAGAATCACCCTGTACCCTATAAAGTAACTGAAGTTTACACAGATTTTTAGGGTTCCGTACCAAAATGGTTAAAAGATGCATTTTGTTGGTGGCTAGTTTTTGGGAATCCGTTCCGAAGTGGTGTTAACGGAATCCTTTTCAACCGACTTCTAAAAGGAGGATTACTTTAATATGGTTGCCAAAAAATGTATGCTCGGCACAATGCATATGGAGAAGTGGAGCTGATGGTGAAGTACCAGGAGAACTCCTCAACGATTAACGTCCCTGTATCGGGATAAGCAATATTTTGTGAAATGTGATGAGTAGTTGACATTAAGCTATTGTAACTTAGATAAGTTACAAACTGACCCACTAAAAAGCGAGAAATAAAAACATTTTCACAAAAAAAAAAAAACAAACGACGACGAAAATACAAAACCAAAACCAAAGACGTGTAGTTTTTTTTTTTAAGTCTGTTGTTTTTTTTTTTGTGAAAAAGTTTTATTAAGCCTTTGTCGTCTGTCAGCTTTCATGGCAGTAAGTATCACCCCTTAAACACTATTATTGTTAGCCGTTGTTCTGACTGGAAAAATATTTATTGTAATTTAATCTACTAATGTAATGTTTTTAAAGAAACATTGCATTGGTATGTGAAGAGTAAATAAAAACACGACAGCATAATAAATAAATGTATTTCGAATTTAACATTGGCAAAACATGTCTTGTTGTAAAGACGATATGTAAATTACATTATTAAAGTAATTTTATTCAATAAATTGAACAAAATGGTTTTAGGCGGATTGTAAGTACCAATTCAAACGAACATTTTTGTTAACTTCGGTGTTTAAGGCCCCACCGCCGGGGATTAAGGGTCAACTCACACCGAAAGAGCGGCGAAGGGCAGCGAAGCGGAGCGCAGTTTCAGTGTCATATGAATTTTAACTTTATTTTCATAACTATAATACTTACTATCGCATGAGAAACTCGAACGAGTCGCGCGGATGCCCGCGGCGCCGCCGGAATTCCGTTGAATTCCATAAACGGGCGCCTTCTCTACCGAGCGGGTCGCTGCGCTTCGCTGCGCTTCGCTGCCCTTCGCTGCTCTTTCGGTGTGAGTTGACCCTAAGGTGAGTAGCAAGTAGAGCAAGTAACTAAAAACGAGTTGGCGAGCAACGAAGAGCGAGTGCGCAACGGCGACGAGCGATTACACGCTGTTATACGTATGTATCAAGCATGAGTTTATCGGCGAGTGTTCAACCCGCCAAGCGACCGTCGCACAGTGGATCTAAAAAAGGCCCGTGAAGACATAGGAGCTAAAATTTTAAAGTGTCTGTTTTTTGTTTGAAAGGGCTTATAATAGCCAATATTATGCATAAATATATCATAGGATATAATCTAGTAGGCAAAGTGGCAACAATTTTTTTTGCATAAAATATGCATGGAGCTAATGCTTATATCTCGGGAACGGAGAGAATAACCATAATATCACACATTACACACTGACGGTGATGTAAATTATGAATGATTTTTTAACATACTTGATATTTTCAGATTTATTTTCAAAAAAGTTGCCACTTTGCGTACTAGATTGTATCCTATGATATATTTATGCATGATATTGGCTATTAGAAGCCATTTCAAGCAAAAAATCGACACTTTAAAATTTAAGCTCCTATGTCTTCGAGAGCCTGTTTTCGATCCGCAGTGCGTCGCTAAAGCGAGTACTATCTTTGATAGCTCTTGTCGCTGCGACAAACGAGTACTCACGGTGTGAATAGTCAGCGACCAACTGTTAATGTAATGTATCTCTTTTACATATACGGGATCTACTATTATTTGTACGGTTCTTAAGCGAGAAAATTGTTTTTAGCTAGTCGCTTCCTCGTCGTGGTGCACGGTGGGACAGGTGTCCAAGGGATAATCTGCACGCGTAGTACAACCACTTTTTATATCTACTCTACGAAGACAAAGTGATATTATTGGAACGAAGTTCTTTAACGCGGCTTGCGATAGGACTCCACAGGCAGAAATTGTCACGCGAAAAAGCGTTCATATTTGCGACTGTCTTCTTCTAAGGGCTGATTTTTCAATCCTCAGTTAAATCGTTGAATAGTTATCTGGAGTATAAAATTATCTGGCTGTTTATCAGGCGAATAAATATTTTCAGTTCCCCGTGTGGTCTCCGGGCAGTAGAATAGAACCATCCCATCTCATCCCGTAAAAAGCCACTAAGGGAACAGCTGCGGGATTTTATTGTTTTTCTCTGTGTGGTATGAACAACACAGACCCAAGCTAAGGTTGCCGTGCCGAGAGCTGCATGGCTAGGGGGGAGCCTGGTCGCGAGCGTGCCTGTTGTCTGGGATCGGGCGCCCCCAGGCACTAGCAAGTCTTACCTCTACATGCGGGGATATGTAGAGTGTTGACAGATTTTAATATTTGAAATTAGAACTAAATGAGTCTAATTTCAAATATTAATAATCAACTCGGAGGCGGCGGTGATGCTCGCCACACACCACGTCAGTTGTTTCCACGGGGCGTAAAGCGAGCAGCGAAATGTCACTTAGCTACGCTCAATGTGCAGGGAGGTATAAAAGATAAGATGGATGAGGTGTGTGAGTTGGTGAAGGATAAAAGGATAGATGTGTTATGTGTGAATGAGACGAAAAGAAAGGGAGTGGACATATCCAAACACGGTACTCTGACCGCAATTTGGTCCGGTGTTCAAGAGACACATAGGGCCAGTCAGGATGTGGGGGTTGTCCTGTCCGAGCGGATGATAAAATGTGTGAAAGATTATGTTTGTGTGAGTCCCAGGATTCTATGGGTAAGAACCAAGGCGGGCCTAAACTCTATTTTATTTTGTGCGTTTATGCACTCGATATGGGAAGCTCACCTTCGGAGAGGGATGAATTTTGGGGCAGTATAAGGGATTTAGTGAATGGATGTAGGTCAAACGAGAAGATTGTTATGCTTGGAGACTTTAATGGTTGGGTTGGTGTGAAGAGGAATGGCTACGAAAAAGTGTTAGGTGCATTTGGGGATGAAAGACTGAATGAGAGTGGGATCAATTTACTAGAGAATTTGTTTGTTATGAACACTATGTTTAATCATAGAAAGGTTCACAGGTATACGTGGGAAAGGCAAGACAGTAGAAGTATGATCGACTTGTTGATTGTGAATGGAAGATTAAAGAATAAAGTCACAGATACTAGAGTATATCGGGGTGTTAATGTAGGGACTGATCATTATCTGGTTATGTGTCGGGTGGATGGTCTGTTCAGGCATTGGCGTCACCAAGTTTGAGTTCCTGTGACTGCTCTAGAAAGAATAAAAGTAGAAAGACTGCAAGAATTGAAAGTAAAAGAGGAATATAAGATGGAAGTGAAAGTGAAGACGGATAAAATATTTGATGATACGAATTAATGATTACAGTCTAGAAGAAGTATGAGATAAAGTGAAAAGTAGTATGGTTCATGTAGCCACAAAAGTATGTGGCCTGGCGAAGAGGAAATGTGGTAGTAAAACGAATGATTCTTGGGTAGATGGTGAAGTAAAAGAGGTTGTGAGGTAGAAGAAAGAGGTCTGGCTTAATGTTTTAGCCTGTAAGGCCCAAAATAGGACGAATGGGACAACGAATGTGACAGATGATTTGGTAAGAGTGAAGAAGAAATACTCCGAAATGAAAATGAAAGTGAAAGAGATGGTAAAAATTAAGAAGGATGAAAAAGAAGAAAAGTATAACAGGAAGTTCTCTAATAACTCAAAGAGCGATTGAAAAGAAGACGAAGACATGCATAGCATGACCACCATAGAAAGTCAAGCCAAGCCAAGGTCTAAGTTAAAAATGCTCTCAACACAGTACACTAGTCATGTCAATTAAAATATATAATAAATTACCAGAAATAATTAAAGAGGAAAAAAAATTTACACATTCATAAATTAAAACAATTTATATTATCTAAATGCTATTATAATATCAATGATTATTTAAATGACGAATTATCATTACATTTATTTCAGACCGGTTTAGATGTCAGTATATATACACAAAACACAAACAAAAACACACATTTATATCACAAAACAGATTAAACAGCGACATGAAGCCGCATCCACCTTCGAAACATGGGGGACTCCCCCCGATCTGTAAATACACCCAATATAGAGTTGGGACTACCACGAACGCGAGTGAGCAGGGAGGCACATCTTTTCCTTATGACAGCGGCAAATCCATTAACCCGCGCCTCAGCAAACATCCCTGACGAACTGCAACGCCATGGCAGTCCTAACAGTACCCTGAGTGCATTGTTGTATTGGACACGCAGGTCGCTGTATACCCGCTGCGAATAACTGACCCACAGGCTGCAGGTATACAAAGATTGGCAATATGCTTTAAAAATCTTAACCGCATTCATATACTTTGCACAGATAAATTGACAGCCGATTGCATCCACAGAGTAGTTAATGCATCGCAGAGTATAATACAGATAAACTTCTGCGCGCGTCCCTTCGCTTGTCACATGGACAAGTGTTGTTGGAACGTCGTGTCGGGTGTGCGTCGATTTATTTTTTATTTTTTGTACAATTGTTTTGATTTTTTTATATTAATATTGTCATTGTTTTATTTTGTAATCCCCTAGTGGGATTTATATGTCCGTAGGTGTGTCCGTGGCATCACAGCAGGCCCTATCAGAATACCAGCGCTGCGGTATTTATTTATTTTTAAATATCGCAGCATCATGCTGAGATAGGAGCCTTTTTGGCCTCGCACAGGTCGTTATTAATTTTGTTTGTTAGTTTAATATGCTCCTTTTTCATATTTGTTAATTATTTTTTTATCTTTTATTCCTGTTTTATATTTCCTGTGCGTGTCCCAAATAAAATATTTTTCATTATTTCTTTCTTTCTTTCTTTCATTCGTACACCGCATAAATTACATGTTTTATAAAATAATTACAATATAATAATAAAGTATAACAACTAAGTAGTCAAATAAAAGTCCTCTTCCTCTCTCCTACTTTTTCTGTGCCCGACAGTGTCCCAAATGATCAAATTTTTGTACAAACCTACCACCTAAGTTCACATGTGGAAGAAAACAATATATTGAGTATTGAGAAACAGAAAAAATGACAGATTTTAGAACGATTTCTACGGCGTGATGTCAAAAACGAAGAAGAAAAAACGTGTGCGGTCGGAGGAACCCGTTTCCCGTCCAGCTCACGTAGCATGACAACCATAGAAACGGGTTTTGTCGACGGAAGAATAGACAAAATGACAGATTGTGATTGTTTATCTGTCATTTTGTCTATTCTTCCGTCGACAAAACCCGTTTCTATTGTGCTCATGCTAAGCGAGCAGGAACACGATTTTTTCTTCTTCGTTTTTGACATCACGCCGTAGAAATCGTTCTATAATCTGTCATTTTTTCTGTTTCTCAATACTCAATATATTGTTTTGTTTTCAATAACAATACATTGAAAACAAAACAATATATTGAGTATTGAGAAACAGAAAAAATGACAGATTATAGAACGATTTCTACGGCGTGATGTCAAAAACGAAGAAGAAAAAATCGTGTTCCTGCTCGCTTAGCATGAGCACAATAGAAACGGGTTTTGTCGACGGAAGAATAGACAAAATGACAGATAAACAATCACAATCTGTCATTTTGTCTATTCTTCCGTCGACAAAACCCGTTTCTATGGTTGTCATGCTACGTGAGCTGGACGGGAAACGGGTTCCTCCGACCGCACACGTTTTTTCTTTTTCGTTTTTGACATCACGCCGTAGAAATCGTTTCATTTGTCAAATTATGATCAGTAGGTAGTTTAGAAGTTACGAGGTAACAGATGAACATACAAACATACATACCGGTCAAAATCATAACCCTCCTTTTTGCTTCGCCGTAGTCGGGTAAATAGTTAAACAAGAAGTAACTATACATTATACGTATATATGGTACTTGTATATTTTCCACTTCTTGCACCGTGTTCCTAGTTACCGAGTTTTTGTAACCCACGGAATTATTATCTTTATGAAAATCTTGCACCACCTAAGCCACTTGTGTGTGTCTGTGCTTATGCGTAAAGTTCATCTGTTTTTAAATTAAATAGTGCTGCCTTAGAAACATACCACGACACGTATCCCGCATTCCCGCCGCACTTAAAACGAACTGCATGTCCTGGGTTAAATCCTCGGATCAAGGATCGTCTGTCACATTAGAAAATGATCAGTAGCAGAACGAAGTCTGGATTTTTTCTCTTATGACTTTGGACAAGCGGCTCACTCCTGATTCGCACGGTGTTTAAGATTTTTAAAAACACTGATATTTCTTTAAAATACGTCATTTCCCTCCGGAATAAACTCTCTAAATTATGTTGAAAACTACATTAAATTCGTTGCGTAGTTTAGAAGAACAACACAGCCACACCGACAGATACGAAAGGCGACTTTAATTTATAAATATTATTATCTATAGATGTTGATTTTTAAACTGGTGAATATCATGGCTTATGTATAATATTAAGCTTCTAGGTGTTCCTTTTATTTCCTTAGAACAATATAACATGGTCTTGGGAAATAATTGGAGTACAAGTTGACTAAAGAGCATAATTCATCATTTTCAAAGAGAAAGCACGTGAACATATTCGTGAAAAGTTGGCAGAATCTTTGCAGCGCTGATTTGCTGGATTTGTTTTCTCCTCTAGCTATCGTTATTTCTCCTGACAAAGTTTATTCGGTTTATATGTATGTATTTATGTATCTATGTATTAGTATGTATTCATTTTCAAGTTATCTGTCATTTATGTTGCACCTGCCATGTTTTGTCTCTGCATCACCCTAAGGTTGACTGGTAGAAAATGCCTTAGGCATTAAGTCCGCCTTTGTACAGTATTTTTTTACTTGTGCATAAAGTTTTAATAAATAAACTAAATAAATAATTATGTTTTTCTCGCAGAGTTCTTTTATGGAGCGCGCTTATGGTGACCGCGTTCCTTGGTGGACGATATCTTGTGGAGATGGACAGCAAAAATAACAAGATTCCGTTTGGAAATTTAACTGGAATTGGTTAATAAGAAATTAATCATTAAAATACCTTAATACATAATATTCATATTTCTAATACGAGTCTAACATATATTTTTCTAATTCTAGGCCAAGGCAGACTTCAGAATATGGTGGGAATGAATCTTTTTAGATAATATTGAAAGATCTGTGTTGATAAATAGTTTTTAAACAATTTTATTCTTCAATATGAATTTTATAATAATTTTAAAACTTAATACAAACAGGAAGTAACAATGTAAAAACATGGCAATTTAAAAATGTAAAAATAGAAACAGCAATCAATGATTAATTTTTTTTTATGTCTTCTGTTATACTTTAATAATTGTAAAGCTACAATTCCGTAGCCTGTCCGTATGAATTTCTATGAAATACCTTCCGTATCTAGCGACACGTCGATTTCATAGAAATAAATAAAACCAGTCGTGTCGTGACGACACGTCGCCTGCTGCTGCCGCCTGCGGTCGGCTACGGAATGGTACCTTGAGGATCTTGATAATCTTGCTAATGCATTACAATTTTTGATTTTCCATTTGTGTTTCATTATTACATAACTTCAGCATCACGTCGTATTCCCTGAAGGGTTAGGTAGACCCTTCGGAGAAATGTGTGGGTTTACCTACAGCATAATCAGCCTATAACGTCCCACTGCTGAGCCACAGGTCTCCTGTCTATAAAAAACTTTTTACAAAAAAAAAACAACCGACTTGAAATTTGGCACACAGATAGTTTATAACCTGGATTATCACATAGGATCCTTTCATCCCGATATTCCAACGGAATCGAGACTTATGCGGGTGAAACCGCGGAGCGCTGCTAGTATTATTAAAGTCATGAAAGATAATAATAAACCACCGACAACATGGCATTTTTACAGTCGTTAAGTCAGGAGAATTAAGCTTTTATCAAAATGATGACCAAATTCAAATCACAACAGTCGTTTTTTGATAGTTGTATGAAATGTTGTCAACACGGCAAATTGTCGTAGTGAGTCAATTTGAAAAAATAAAATATGCCTGACTGTACAACAGCGAACCAGTCCCTAGAAAAAAGTATTTAAATAAATATAAATAGGGTAACATCTGTACCTATCATATTTTTAACGTGAATACATGCATATATGCATTAAGGATTTTTGTTTTAATTAAAATCAAATAAGAAAAGAAAGAAAGAAAAATAGGTTTATTATCACAGAAACACGTGTATACATAAAAGACAAGAGTAATCAGAGAACAACACAAAGTACCTACATAACAAATCACGAGCATAGAACAGAAATTACTTAGTCGGCAGCTGCACGACATGACTGTGACAAGAAGGCTTCCACTCAGCATGATGCTGATAATGATGGAAGGATAATACAAGATGTTCGGTAAAGAATAATAATGTACAGACGCCAGCACATCAAGCTACCCGAAACTGTCAAATTTTCCCAATCAACTTTGAACCTTATGCTTCAGCGATAAAGTTGAAAATCTATTAAATAAATTTGACAGATCGTAGTAGCTTGAAGTGCTGGCGTCTGTACTATTAATAGAATCTTCATAATAATTTGTGACATTTAAATATGATTAATTTGCACGCTTGCTCGCAGGCAGAATACAATGACTTTAAGGCTGTCAGATCTTCTCTTGTAAACCATATATTTTCTTGCAAATAAACAATTTTAATTTGAATGGATAACCCTGAAATAGTATAATTATAATAAACCCTATGGCCGTTCAAAAAAAAGAAAAAAGAAAAATATCTTAAGTCGTACCTACCTAAGAATTTTAACTTACTTTTCTACCTTGTTTTACATTCTTTTTCACCACGACCACAAATTAATGAATTCCATTGGTTATTTGTTGTTGTAATATTGTACGTTGACAGAGAGGCAGTAAATAATATGACGAGAAATTGCACAGCAGAGAAGTTTTTGAAAAAAAAATACGGTCTAATAAATAATAATACAAAAAAAAGTCATTGAGTTTTTTATTTTATTGTTTTAAGAACGGTCATAAAGTCTTTAATTTCCCAACTATGTTGGGGTCGGTCCAGTCTAACCGGATACAGCTGAATACCAGTTGTTGAATTTATATATTCACAATTTATTATTATAAGTATACTGATAATATACAATGATTGTGGTCCATCGGCATGTGACTACCCGTATTTTTATGAATATTCATGAATTTTTTTCGAAAATTAGCTTTTAACGTCTATCTTTAATATTTTTCATGTCATTCAATTTGTAATTTTTGAGTAGCGTTTGTGACCTTGCTTTACATTTTTTACCATATCTCTGATGTTATTGGCTTGATTTGGATTCTGTTTATTATTTCTAAAATCTTATGAGTTATTTTATCGGATTAACTAACATTTTTTTAATTAAAATTTGTTGACGATGAAAAAAAAACGGAGGTGAAGACATTTTTTCCTATAAAAATCAGTACTTATTTTTCCATAAAATCCCCGGATAGGGGGACATTTTTAATCGTTGTTAATTATTTACTACATAACAGCTACAAATTCCCAGAACATTATTAATACCTAACTGTAACTAAATCCAAGGAAAAAATTTTAAATTGTAATAGTAAAAAATATGGGTGGAGCGGGAGGGCGTGTTAGACTCTTACTGACTAAAACCCACCCGTGTTCCTTCAGTTGGCTATATTGCCAGGGGCCACGGTAAAACCGCCCCTTTCGGACAAAACCGCAACCCCAGCAGTTCTGCTGACATCTCTTTGAGGCGCGCGTGGAACACAACGCGCCGTCGACCCGGGCCTGGTCCTTATCGGACGGCGAGCTACCCATTGGTCACCGTCCGCAAGCCCGCACCTATGGTGGCCGGAAATCGGCCTGCGATTCCTGACGCCCAGGGCGTCTCCTCCTGCGGTGACGTTAACGACACCTTCGAGCTGAGAAAAAGTAAAGCTTCTAAGTAAACGCAAAAAAGATACGGCCTTTTATGCCGCATATTTTAACACTCACAAATAAATCGAAACCTACGAGTATAGGGTACTTCCCGCTGACATGGAATTCGATAAGAAGTAAGGTCTCATAGAACAGGTTAATGAAAAAAAAAAACGTGTGGCACTCGGGGACTGCCGCGGTAAAGCTATTGCATAGCATTTGTAACCTCCATACTTCCTATTTGTCAACGCTCCACTTGGGATGATGACGTGATGACATAAAACAAAAATTAGGTACGTTCCCATGACAACACATGACAACATCACGTCAACATCACGTTGTCATGGGAACCGTCATTACATGGTAGGCAGAGTGGGGGGTGTTAGGTTTTATTTTCGTTACGTTACGGAATTTCTAGATGCGGTCGCCGCGCTCAAAGCCCGCGATAAAAGCTAAGCAATAGCTTAAAAAAAATTGACAATGCCATTGTTCAAATCACGGTTCAAATAGACTATCTGTAGTTATATCTAACATAACATAACATCACGCCTTGTTTCCCCAAAGAGTTGGGCAGAGGTGTCCCTGTAGCAGGTACACCCACATTTCGCTAGTTATGCTTAAGTCCCATGTAATAGGGGGCGAGCCTATTGCCATCAACCGGGCACAAATCCAGACTCCGGGCTGCTACTGAGAAATTCCAGATAGAAAAACCCAATAACACTTTTCCCGACCCGGGAATCGAACCCAGGACCTCATACTCAGCAGTAGCGCTTGCGACCACTAGACCAACGAGGCATATCTATATTTTTTTAATAATATTACACAAACACAAACTTACACATATTTTTTTTTTATTATTATTAAACTAAGTACATATATTTTTTCGTGTTATTTTTGCCATCGACACGCTAAGTAGATAATTATATTAAAATATTTTACCTACTCTCATAGCGTAATATTCGAATTATACAATTCAAAACGAGTTTATATTGACATACTTTATGAACACAATACCGAAATTTAAAAATAGAATCATATTATAACATTTTTTCTCTATCAAAATAATGCTATAAAACCATTTTTTTTCTATTACGATACAGGGCTATTCCAAGAAGTTAATATCACCAAGGAGTTTCCATCAACTTTTGCATTGGAACGTTTAAACGGGGGACAGCAGCACCCGCTGTAGCGCATGTGCGGGGATGTGCTGGTGCAGACGACATTCATTTGTTTTGTTGTACTGAATTTCGTGGGATTTTTCAAATTTATTCTTGATCTTTAACTTTGATCTTTTATTTAGTATTAGGTTCAATCCCAATGTATGAGAGTAGATAAAGTAGTGTATGAAACTGCACATAACTAGGTATTAAAACATTCGTGTGATACTATCATGTTTTAATACCCCTCATTATGCAATAGTTTCATAAACTACTATTGAAATGTTATTGATATGTATTTACAATGAATAAAAGACAATAATAATAATGTAATGAAAAAAATATGTAGTATTATTTTTGTACAGTCATGTTCGGTGTTAAATGTAAAGTATTTTCGTAAATAAATAAACAACAAACTGCAGGAAACAGCGCATTCCGATAACGTATATTTACACGACTTTCTTTAGTTAAGTTTAATCTGTGACACAGTAACCACTACTTACTATAAATGGCTGGATTGTAAGTATTTTATAAAATTAAAAAAATACCAACCTTTGTACTCTTTATCGTTTGTCAGTAGTCAGTGTAGTGACTAAAGTAAACTTGGAAAGTATCAAGATGATTTTGAAAAATTCGTGTTGGTTTGTTATTTAATTTGAATTAGATTTTTCTTTAAATTGAAATTATGTAAATAATAATGTTGTTTTAATAATGTAGGACGTGTCCCACTACCGCATTACGGCTTCGTCCATACTCATCCCCAGTTCGAACTCGCTCGCATTTTTATATACCAGGTACAGTGTATCAGAGAAGTGCTACGATGTAGAAAATAAATACTTATCACGTATTAATTTATAATTTTTTTTTTACTTTCTTCCATTAATCAAATTGGTGAAGGTCGTTCCTCTGCGTATTCTCTACTTTAAACAGACAGTGATTTTTTAACAGAGAGCTTTAATTATTGTAAAAGCTGTGACTTTTTAGACAATAGTTTGGATTATTGTATAATAAATAATAATATATAGACTGCGATTTTTCAGAGAAATATTTAAATATTTTTTTTACTATTTCATTATTGTACTTTGTTGGATAAACGAAAGGTTTTTTAAACGAGCGTTTATTACCTATCTTGTTTATAAATATTGATTCTATTTATGGATGGTGAGAAAACACTAATAGAACCTACCTATCGTCGCGCGACGAGCGGTGTCTTTGTGTCGCGCGACAAGTCGCGCTGGTCTGCACAAGCCTTAATTTTATACCGCGTCTAATGACTGAATAAAAAAATAAAAAAATCATACTAGCACTTTTCTTACCATCAGTACTTTTGCGCCTTCTAGCTATACACGTAGGTAGATATAAATGAACCGGGCGAGTTCGAACTGGGGATGAGTATGGACGAAGCCTGCATTACCGTGTGCGTAAAATGCGGTAATGGAGCATGTCATTTTAGAATAGACAAGCTTTACCTATTTTTCGATTTATTATAAACTTCGTGTCAGTTACCTGCCTTACCTAAACTAGTTTATACAGGTACCGCATGCCTTTAATGGTTCGAATTTGTTTGTAAAAAAACTTGCTACTAACTAACATTAAGACCTTGCATTTTTAGACCTACCACATGTAATGAACATTTTATCAGGCGCTTAATATCGAGTTCTTGAAGCGTACATTATGAAGATGACAAAGCATAATCAGCCTGTAATGTTCCCACTGCTGGGACACAGGCCTCCTCTCTTCGAGAGGGTGTGGGCTGTAATCTACAACTCGGCCCAGTGCGGGTTGGTAGATGTCACATGTCTTCGATTATTAGCGTTCCGTAGTAAACAAGGAACCCTTATAGTTTCGTCATGTCCGTCTGTCTGTCTGTCTGTCCGCGGTCTAGCTCCGAGACCCTTAGTACTAGACAGCTGTAATTTGGCATAGGTATACATATTAATTACGCCGACAAAGTGGTAAAACAAAATTATGAAAAACATCAAGGATCCGTTTGCGATATATTAAGCTTTAAAGTGCTAATTTTTGTTAGAGTCAAGTGTCCCCCCCCCTGCCAGCTAAATGGTTGGTTTTGGATGTGTGAAAAAAATCACAGCAGTAGTTTATATAACGAAATTAAAAGGAAAACTATCACAGCTAAGTAGGCTCTTCAAGTTAACGAGTAATAATCGACCAACTTAACTTTGCAGTTGCAAAAACATGTTTTCCTATACATTCCGTATGGGAGAACATATTTTTCAACTACAAAGTTAAGTTTGTTTTTGGGATAAATTCATCCCAACTACGGAACCCTTCATAGTGCGTGGTCCGACACGCACTTGGCTGGTTTTTTTTTTTATTCTAGGACATGCCGCTTTCCTCACGATGTTTTCCTTCACCAGTGGTGATGAAATTATTTACACAAAGTAAAGCAGTGTCTGGGTTCAAACCCACTACCTATAACTTCTAAGTTGGGGCCGTTACCACTGGGCCACGACTGCTGCTCAAAGATGGTTGGCTCATTGGTGATTCTTAAATAATATTATATTGACTTTTAAATAATATTTTTTTTTGTCTTGAGGCGATTCGCGCGAAGTGATTTTTTTTTACGTTGCACCACACTTTGAATTTCTCCTGTATTGTGGGTGCGTTTACAAACATTTAAACCCACATGCACAAACAGCCAGACCCGGAACAATTACTTGTAGGTTATACAAATATTTGTTCCGTGCGGGAATCGAACCCGCGACACGCAGCGCAGCAGTCAATCGCTTAACCACTGCCAACCATGCCAAATTTATATGTAGGCGAATAGATTTTACATATTTATGCATAATCTTGCATGATTAATGTATTTCTCGGTGATTTATACTTTAATCATCAATAAACAGACTCATTGGTCTAGTGGTCGCAAGCGCTACTGCTGAGCATGAGATTCTGGGTTCAATTCCCAGGTCGGGCAGTGTTATTGGGTTTTTCATCAGGAATTTCTCAGTAGCAGCTCGGAGTCTGGATTTGTGGCCGGTGAATGGTAATAGCCTCGCCCACTATTAATGGGACTTAAGAGCGTTTATTCTGAAAGTGGGCAACGTCGTAAGTAATAAGATGTCAAATATTTCGCTGTTTTGATTAATTTGGCAATATTACTGTATGGAAATAAAAAAAAATGTGGCTAACTAGCGAACTAGAATATTAATAATGAATTGCAATTATAGCACTGAATTTGATGATGTAACCCTTTTAGGTGTAAAAAAGACATTTGGAAAGTTTCCAAATACTTTTTTTACATCTAAAACGAAACGTTCGGTGTTACGATATTAATTATTGCGTTTCATAATCAATATTTTAGTTCCCTAGTTTGCCACATTTCTTAATTCCATACAGTAATATTGCCAAATTAATCAAAACAGGTAAATATTTGACAGCTATTTATGACGTTGCCAACTTTTAGGATAAACCCTGTTGGCGAAATGTGGGTGTAGGTACTAGACACTTCTACCTAACCTTTCGCGGATTACAATCGTGATGTTATGTATGTGTTATAGAAAGAGATGGCACGCAGTTTTTTTTTTTTTTGCTAGGTCATCGCGTAGTTGACCTCAGAGGTCATGACTACTTAACTGGGGCCCAAGTCTGCTATTTTTATAAATTCGTCATTCCAATACGATCCCATTGTCATTTTGATAAAAGTTCGTAATCTGCTAAATTCATAATGGTCAATCATTGGTCTGTCAATGGTCTCGTAATAGAATTGTGTTATAATGGCATAGTCGTACAATACGACCAATGATACCGCCTAAGTCAGTCATTCATTTGTCATACTCATTATGTACGAGATTACCAATAAGTGTCAATTCTTTCAATGGAGTGTCAGTGGCTGACCATTGGAAAGTCAAAATGACGCCATTATATTAGTAGATTACCAAACTTGTCAAAATCAACAATTAAGAAATCAATGATAGACCATTCTGACACTATTGTAATAGCAGACTTGAGGCCCTGGGCTATCCTGTGGCTGCCTTAAGCTACTACACTTAAAGCCTCCAGCCAGGGGCATAAACTAAACTTATATGTATACTAGGCGAGCGCTAAGGGCACCCTCTGTGGGGTACGAGCCTCGGCTTAGGGCGTCACTGGGGGGAGGACAGCAAGATGGGACAGGCTGGATCAAACATGGGTAATTATTATTAATCGGAGAATTTAAAGCTACAGGCTCAGCTTTGGCACTTGGCACGCAGTGTTTCATGCGCGCCTTTATAGGAAGACGTGCGGTCGTGGGAACGGCTGCACTTGGTGATGGGGCCCGCTAGGCATGGCGTGCTGATACCATTCGAGGGTGCGGCGAATGTACAAGTTCAAAACTCAAACTCAAAGCATTTATTTCAAATAAACCAATTACAGGTACTTTTGAATTGTCAAGGGGTCGGTCAGTCAGAAAGATGAAGCTAGTTGCCCATTCCAATGCGTTGTAGGTACCTATGGAGAAGAACGGGTAAGACACTCCACGGACACTCTTTTAAATCAAAATATTGTTACAAAATATTGGTTACATCATTCATGTTGAAATTATACATCTGAGAACAATGTAGAAAGACCTGGGGGCCTACCACCAGCTCAAAAGCAGTATTATTTTAATATTACTTCAGTGGGAGAAAGAGATGGAGCGTCCTGTAGAGCTTCATCTCTTTCCCACACTGAAGTAATATTAAAATAATACTGCTTTATGAGCTGGGGGTAGGCCCCCTGCACGTTAACAGCGTCCGTAATAAAAATATAAAACAATTCAAAAATTAAATAAACCGTAGCAGCTAAGAGATGACTAGTTCCTACTGACGGCGCCCGTTCACGAACATGACGCATGGAAGTATCTCCCGGACCCCTCGACTCATGATAGTAGTAGGAACAGGGGGTTTTAGTCAGTAGGAGTCCGAGATTACCAATGACTATATAACCTCGAGATAACCCTCCGTGCTTCCAAGACGGAGGATTATATCGGACTCCTACCAACAACAACAACAACAACAAAAACAACCCATGAGAATTTACCAAGGGAAAAAAACAAAGAAAGGGTACGGTATTTGTCTATGGACCTGTGTCGCCAAGACATAAATGGATTTATTATTATTATTAAAGCGTTTTTACTGTTTCCCATTAAAAATAACTCATATTTTCAGTTTTCATAATTAAGACGCAGATATATGACAGTGACCTTGAGTGGTTAGCTTGCGTGTTCTGTACTGAGCTCACGCAACGCGTCGTACGTTCAGCCAGTAATAGGACTCGCCCATCAAGGAGCGCTGTCCCAAATTAGACGCATTATTAATTTATTAGACGTAAAACAAAAGGTATTTTAATAAAACACGTATACTAAAAGATCAATAATTTAATTATCTTTAAAATGGTGAAGTTTTCAGAAAAATACGCTCGATAGATTTTGCGTCATTCTCAGTTTTTTATCCGCGTTAGACATAACTTTACCAATTAATTTCACTATGTATTATGTAATATAAACATAATCAAAAATATGCCTATATTAAAATATTAGGAAAATGCTCTAATTTAACATATATTTGTTCATTTCTCATACTCTGAAAGTAGTGTTTGTTTGATCCAAGTAGCGGGTGGAAGACGCTGATCCCCACCCTTGGGCGGGAAAGACTCATAGTAGTTGCTTCCCTCTCTAGAGCGGGAATGAATTTTAAAAATAGAACGAAATTTGGGTAAGTAATAGATGATATAACAACAAAATCTCTAATTTTAACAACATATAACAACGGAACCCATAATTTTATTTAATATAGCGATTAGTTAATATAATAAACGATTGATATAATTTGAAAATAACTAATTTTTATAAGCATAACATACATTAATATAACATCGTTTGACATAACATACATTAAATATAAAATCGTTTGACATACCACTCAAAAGATATATAAAACTTATTTGGTCTAATATGATGAAAACGCCTACTTAAAAACACAAAGCAAAATTGCATAGACACGAGTTAGTTTATTTAGTCTTAATCATTAAATAATCATTCTCTGTAAGTTCTATCGTAGTTATAGGTAATAGTAACCTAAGTAGATATTAAACATAACTAGTAACTAATTACCACCTGTGCTAAGATAGGTCGACGGAGCCACCCAGAAATAAGCGGGGCTCCTATTTCTGGGTGGTTTAAAAAAAAATAACCACGAAGGCTAAGACGATATTACACTATCATGTTATATCATATACCTATCTACGAAGCTCACAAATTACCCATGTTTTGTCTATTTTACAATTTAGTAATGTCTTTGATCATGGATCTGTGATCGTAGATATGATGGTGTAATACCACCCTTATAGAAAAATACTGATTAAAAAAAAATTCTGCAGTCTTGTCATTATATAAACAGCCAATGTGAATGAAAAAAATACCTAATGGCGCAACCACACATGCCGGCGGCACGGCCGGCGGCCAACCTGGCGGCACGCGCATTTTTTTTTCTATTCCGCGACAAGGCAGCCTGAAAGCTGGCGGCAAACCCGGCGGCATAAGCCTGCGGCAGGTGTGGATGCGCCATAAGGCGGCGGTGACGCGGTGTGTTCCATATTCAAAATTAAAAAAGACTAATAGGTACTAGAATACCCATGTTATTATTATCAATTCATATTTTAGAAAAACTACAACTTTTAACTTTCCTTATATTCGAAATGAAAAGTAGAGTGTTTAACACGGGTGAAAGTCATCAATTCCTTTCGACCCTTGTATAACAATCTACTATTTCCTAATCACTAACACTACTCGTTTACAGCGGCGAGCGTTTCATAAAGACAAAAAGACACTGCCTACCCTACCTAAATCAGATAATATAAATATTTCTAATCTTGTTCTGTTTTCAAATATTATTTTATCTACGAGTACTTACTATCAACAAAAAAAAATCTTTAACCATAATTCAGCTCCACCTGTCGCGTAAAATTTGAAGCAACTTCACATTGCGCTGCACTAGCGCCGCTGAGTGTCTCGGGAAAGACACAAACTATTCGCGTCTAAATGTTTATATGTGTGCACGCGTGGCTATGCGGATTTAATGGGTGTGCATTCCTATAAATACGTGACACATAATATCACAAATAACTCAGGCAACCGCACAGAGTAGACACTGTCTTTTGATTTCCGAGTTCGATCCTCGCCGTGCCGACAAGTCTAGATAATAAATGATATCGTTTTTTATTTACTTTTTATTTTATTTTACACTGTAGATAATGTTGATGATATTTTTTTAATTTTTAAAATCAGAAGTAGTTTCTTCTAACGAAACGATCAAACGTCAGACTCGCGTCAATTTTTGGAAAACTTGTTCCGAATTTTAGTGTTTTTCCACGAATGCTTAATTTATTTGAAAAATCCCTTTTCACTACAAAACAAAGAATTCGACTTTTCAAATCACAAATAATTTTGTTTAAACTTTGTTTGAATGTTTGTATGTTTGAATGTGTGAATGAATGTTTGAATGTTTGTATGTTTGAATGTTTGAATGTTTGTATGTTTGTATGTATGAATGTTTGTATGTTTGAATGTATGTTTGAATGTTTGAATGAATGTTTGTATGTTTGAATGAATGTTTGTATGTTTGAATGAATGTTTGTATGTTTGAATGTTTGTATGTTTGTATGTTTGAATGTTTGTATGTTTCATGTTTGAATGAATGTTTGTATGTTTGAATGTTTGTATGTTTGTTTATTTATGAAAACATCATGTAAGTAAGGAAAAATCTAAGTCTTTTCAGTAAAAGAGGTGATAAACACAATTATGGGACTAGAAATAGGGACCAATTAGTTCAACCGGGTTTCAGACGGGCTAAAGTAGACTCATCCTTCATGGGGTGCTGTTTAAAATGTTATAATAAAATACCTTCCCACATACTCCAACTGAACGAAACGAAATTTAAATCATGTATAAAACGCACACTATGCTGCCAAGCATATTATAAGTTGGGGGATTACATCGCTGATAAAAATGATTGGCTCAGCGCTGGTCCAGCTCCACAAGAGCGCATAAACTAATTGATTAGCTTTCGAAAGTATTGTTGCAGCTGCAGTATTAATGGGACTTAAGAGCGTTTATTCTGAAAGTGGGCAACGTCGTAAGTAATAAGATGTCAAATATTTCGCTGTTTTGATTAATTTGGCAATATTACTGTATGGAAATAAAAAAAAATGTGGCTAACTAGCGAACTAGAATATTAATAATGAATTGCAATTATAGCACTGAATTTGATGATGTAACCCTTTTAGGTGTAAAAAAGACATTTGGAAAGTTTCCAAATACTTTTTTTACATCTAAAACGAAACGTTCGGTGTTACGATATTAATTATTGCGTTTCATAATCAATATTTTAGTTCCCTAGTTTGCCACATTTCTTAATTCCATACAGTAATATTGCCAAATTAATCAAAACAGGTAAATATTTGACAGCTATTTATGACGTTGCCAACTTTTAGGATAAACCCTGTTGGCGAAATGTGGGTGTAGGTACTAGACACTTCTACCTAACCTTTCGCGGATTACAATCGTGATGTTATGTATGTGTTATAGAAAGAGATGGCACGCAGTTTTTTTTTTTTTTGCTAGGTCATCGCGTAGTTGACCTCAGAGGTCATGACTACTTAACTGGGGCCCAAGTCTGCTATTTTTATAAATTCGTCATTCCAATACGATCCCATTGTCATTTTGATAAAAGTTCGTAATCTGCTAAATTCATAATGGTCAATCATTGGTCTGTCAATGGTCTCGTAATAGAATTGTGTTATAATGGCATAGTCGTACAATACGACCAATGATACCGCCTAAGTCAGTCATTCATTTGTCATACTCATTATGTACGAGATTACCAATAAGTGTCAATTCTTTCAATGGAGTGTCAGTGGCTGACCATTGGAAAGTCAAAATGACGCCATTATATTAGTAGATTACCAAACTTGTCAAAATCAACAATTAAGAAATCAATGATAGACCATTCTGACACTATTGTAATAGCAGACTTGAGGCCCTGGGCTATCCTGTGGCTGCCTTAAGCTACTACACTTAAAGCCTCCAGCCAGGGGCATAAACTAAACTTATATGTATACTAGGCGAGCGCTAAGGGCACCCTCTGTGGGGTACGAGCCTCGGCTTAGGGCGTCACTGGGGGGAGGACAGCAAGATGGGACAGGCTGGATCAAACATGGGTAATTATTATTAATCGGAGAATTTAAAGCTACAGGCTCAGCTTTGGCACTTGGCACGCAGTGTTTCATGCGCGCCTTTATAGGAAGACGTGCGGTCGTGGGAACGGCTGCACTTGGTGATGGGGCCCGCTAGGCATGGCGTGCTGATACCATTCGAGGGTGCGGCGAATGTACAAGTTCAAAACTCAAACTCAAAGCATTTATTTCAAATAAACCAATTACAGGTACTTTTGAATTGTCAAGGGGTCGGTCAGTCAGAAAGATGAAGCTAGTTGCCCATTCCAATGCGTTGTAGGTACCTATGGAGAAGAACGGGTAAGACACTCCACGGACACTCTTTTAAATCAAAATATTGTTACAAAATATTGGTTACATCATTCATGTTGAAATTATACATCTGAGAACAATGTAGAAAGACCTGGGGGCCTACCACCAGCTCAAAAGCAGTATTATTTTAATATTACTTCAGTGGGAGAAAGAGATGGAGCGTCCTGTAGAGCTTCATCTCTTTCCCACACTGAAGTAATATTAAAATAATACTGCTTTATGAGCTGGGGGTAGGCCCCCTGCACGTTAACAGCGTCCGTAATAAAAATATAAAACAATTCAAAAATTAAATAAACCGTAGCAGCTAAGAGATGACTAGTTCCTACTGACGGCGCCCGTTCACGAACATGACGCATGGAAGTATCTCCCGGACCCCTCGACTCATGATAGTAGTAGGAACAGGGGGTTTTAGTCAGTAGGAGTCCGAGATTACCAATGACTATATAACCTCGAGATAACCCTCCGTGCTTCCAAGACGGAGGATTATATCGGACTCCTACCAACAACAACAACAACAACAAAAACAACCCATGAGAATTTACCAAGGGAAAAAAACAAAGAAAGGGTACGGTATTTGTCTATGGACCTGTGTCGCCAAGACATAAATGGATTTATTATTATTATTAAAGCGTTTTTACTGTTTCCCATTAAAAATAACTCATATTTTCAGTTTTCATAATTAAGACGCAGATATATGACAGTGACCTTGAGTGGTTAGCTTGCGTGTTCTGTACTGAGCTCACGCAACGCGTCGTACGTTCAGCCAGTAATAGGACTCGCCCATCAAGGAGCGCTGTCCCAAATTAGACGCATTATTAATTTATTAGACGTAAAACAAAAGGTATTTTAATAAAACACGTATACTAAAAGATCAATAATTTAATTATCTTTAAAATGGTGAAGTTTTCAGAAAAATACGCTCGATAGATTTTGCGTCATTCTCAGTTTTTTATCCGCGTTAGACATAACTTTACCAATTAATTTCACTATGTATTATGTAATATAAACATAATCAAAAATATGCCTATATTAAAATATTAGGAAAATGCTCTAATTTAACATATATTTGTTCATTTCTCATACTCTGAAAGTAGTGTTTGTTTGATCCAAGTAGCGGGTGGAAGACGCTGATCCCCACCCTTGGGCGGGAAAGACTCATAGTAGTTGCTTCCCTCTCTAGAGCGGGAATGAATTTTAAAAATAGAACGAAATTTGGGTAAGTAATAGATGATATAACAACAAAATCTCTAATTTTAACAACATATAACAACGGAACCCATAATTTTATTTAATATAGCGATTAGTTAATATAATAAACGATTGATATAATTTGAAAATAACTAATTTTTATAAGCATAACATACATTAATATAACATCGTTTGACATAACATACATTAAATATAAAATCGTTTGACATACCACTCAAAAGATATATAAAACTTATTTGGTCTAATATGATGAAAACGCCTACTTAAAAACACAAAGCAAAATTGCATAGACACGAGTTAGTTTATTTAGTCTTAATCATTAAATAATCATTCTCTGTAAGTTCTATCGTAGTTATAGGTAATAGTAACCTAAGTAGATATTAAACATAACTAGTAACTAATTACCACCTGTGCTAAGATAGGTCGACGGAGCCACCCAGAAATAAGCGGGGCTCCTATTTCTGGGTGGTTTAAAAAAAAATAACCACGAAGGCTAAGACGATATTACACTATCATGTTATATCATATACCTATCTACGAAGCTCACAAATTACCCATGTTTTGTCTATTTTACAATTTAGTAATGTCTTTGATCATGGATCTGTGATCGTAGATATGATGGTGTAATACCACCCTTATAGAAAAATACTGATTAAAAAAAAATTCTGCAGTCTTGTCATTATATAAACAGCCAATGTGAATGAAAAAAATACCTAATGGCGCAACCACACATGCCGGCGGCACGGCCGGCGGCCAACCTGGCGGCACGCGCATTTTTTTTTCTATTCCGCGACAAGGCAGCCTGAAAGCTGGCGGCAAACCCGGCGGCATAAGCCTGCGGCAGGTGTGGATGCGCCATAAGGCGGCGGTGACGCGGTGTGTTCCATATTCAAAATTAAAAAAGACTAATAGGTACTAGAATACCCATGTTATTATTATCAATTCATATTTTAGAAAAACTACAACTTTTAACTTTCCTTATATTCGAAATGAAAAGTAGAGTGTTTAACACGGGTGAAAGTCATCAATTCCTTTCGACCCTTGTATAACAATCTACTATTTCCAAATCACTAACACTACTCGTTTACAGCGGCGAGCGTTTCATAAAGACAAAAAGACACTGCCTACCCTACCTAAATCAGATAATATAAATATTTCTAATCTTGTTCTGTTTTCAAATATTATTTTATCTACGAGTACTTACTATCAACAAAAAAAAATCTTTAACCATAATTCAGCTCCACCTGTCGCGTAAAATTTGAAGCAACTTCACATTGCGCTGCACTAGCGCCGCTGAGTGTCTCGGGAAAGACACAAACTATTCGCGTCTAAATGTTTATATGTGTGCACGCGTGGCTATGCGGATTTAATGGGTGTGCATTCCTATAAATACGTGACACATAATATCACAAATAACTCAGGCAACCGCACAGAGTAGACACTGTCTTTTGATTTCCGAGTTCGATCCTCGCCGTGCCGACAAGTCTAGATAATAAATGATATCGTTTTTTATTTACTTTTTATTTTATTTTACACTGTAGATAATGTTGATGATATTTTTTTAATTTTTAAAATCAGAAGTAGTTTCTTCTAACGAAACGATCAAACGTCAGACTCGCGTCAATTTTTGGAAAACTTGTTCCGAATTTTAGTGTTTTTCCACGAATGATTAATTTATTTGAAAAATCCCTTTTCACTACAAAACAAAGAATTCGACTTTTCAAATCACAAATAATTTTGTTTAAACTTTGTTTGAATGTTTGTATGTTTGAATGTGTGAATGAATGTTTGAATGTTTGTATGTTTGAATGTTTGAATGTTTGTATGTTTGTATGTATGAATGTTTGTATGTTTGAATGTATGTTTGAATGTTTGAATGAATGTTTGTATGTTTGAATGAATGTTTGTATGTTTGAATGAATGTTTGTATGTTTGAATGTTTGTATGTTTGTATGTTTGAATGTTTGTATGTTTCATGTTTGAATGAATGTTTGTATGTTTGAATGTTTGTATGTTTGTTTATTTATGAAAACATCATGTAAGTAAGGAAAAATCTAAGTCTTTTCAGTAAAAGAGGTGATAAACACAATTATGGGACTAGAAATAGGGACCAATTAGTTCAACCGGGTTTCAGACGGGCTAAAGTAGACTCATCCTTCATGGGGTGCTGTTTAAAATGTTATAATAAAATACCTTCCCACATACTCCAACTGAACGAAACGAAATTTAAATCATGTATAAAACGCACACTATGCTGCCAAGCATATTATAAGTTGGGGGATTACATCGCTGATAAAAATGATTGGCTCAGCGCTGGTCCAGCTCCACAAGAGCGCATAAACTAATTGATTAGCTTTCGAAAGTATTGTTGCAGCTGCAGAAGATTATAAAACTATCTTTCCTTTGTATAAATTCAATCTCTTTGTATTGTATAATTGCATATCACGTGTGAGCACTGTGACCATGTTGTACATTCCATAAAGCTACCATTTACTGGGTATGTCTTTCATTGACTTGAATGTGCCGTGGCGGCTGAGAGTATGTCATGCTCACTCAAATGTCTCGCTGATGGTGGCGTGTGTGTTGGATCATTAAGTTCCCTTCAAAATGGTTGAGCTAAATGGTGCTGATCCATGCGTCATGTTCGTGAACGGGCGCCGTCACTGGTCATCTCTTAGCTGCCACGGTTTATTTTAATTTATTTAAATTTTTGAATTGATATTATATTTTTATTACGGACGCTTTTAACGTGCACGTCTTTCTACATTGTTCTCACATGTTTATGTTCAACACGAATGATGTAACCAATATTTTGTAACAATATTTTGATTTAAAAGAGTGTCCGTGGAGTTTCTTGCCCGTTCTTCTCCATAGGTTCCTACTACGCTTTGGAATAGGCAACTAGCGTCATTTTTCTGACTGACCGACCCCTTGACAATTCAAAAGTAATTGGTTTATTTGAAATAAATGCTTTGAGTTTGAGTTTGAGTTTGTATGTTTTATGTTTGAATTAATGTTTGTATGTTTGTATGTTTGAATGTTTGAATGTTTTATGTTTGTATGTTTGAATGTTTGAATGAATGTTTGAATGTTTGAATGTTTGTATGTTTGAATGAATGTTTGAATGTTTGTATGTTTGAATGTTTTAATGTTTGTATGTTTGTATGTTTGAATGTTTGAATGTGTGAATGAATGTTTGAATGTTTGTATGTTTGAATGTTTGAATGTTTGTATGTTTGTATGTTTGTATGTATGAATGTTTGTATGTTTGTATGTTTGAATGTATGTTTGAATGTATGTTTGAATGTATGTTTGAATGTATGTTTGAATGAATGTTTGTATGTTTGAATGTTTGCATGTTTGAATGAATGTTCGAATGTTTGTATGTTTGAATGAATGTTTGTATGTTTGAATGTTTGTGTGTTTGTATGTTTGAATGTTTGTATGTTTGTATGTATGTATGAATGTTTGTATGTTTGTATGTTTGAATGTATGTTTGAATGTTTGAATGAATGTTTGTATGTTTGAATGAATGTTTGTATGTTTGAATGTTTGTATGTTTGTATGTTTGCATGTTTGCATGTTTGTATGTTTGAATGTTTGAATGAATGTTTGAATGTTTGTGTTTCATGTTTGAATTAATGTTTGAATGTTTGTATGTTTGAATGTTTGAATGTTTGTATGTTTGTATGTTTGTATGTTTGTATGTTTGAATGTTTGAATGTTTGAATGTGTGAATGAATGTTTGTATGTTTGAATGTTTGTATGTTTGTATGTTTGTATGTTTGTATGTTTGTATGTTTGTATGTTTGAATGTTTGAATGTTTGAATGTGTGAATGAATGTTTGTATGTTTGAATATTTGTATGTTTGTATGTACTCGTATGAATATTTGTATGTTTGTATGTTTGAATGTATGTTTGAATGAATGTTTGTACGTTTGAATGTTTGAACGAATGTTTGTATGTTTGCATGTTTGAATGAATGTTTGAATGAATATTTGAATGTTTGTATGTTTGAATGAATATTTGTATGTTTGAATGTTTGTATGTTTGTATGTTTGAATGTTTGTATGTTTATATGTTTGAATGTTTGAATGAATGTTTGAGTGTTTGTATGTTTGAATGTTTGAATGAATGTTTGAATGTTTGTATGTTTAAATGTTTGTATGTTTCATGTTTGAATGAATGTTGAATGTTTGTATGTTTGTATGTTTGAATGTTTGAATGTGTGAATGAATGTTTGAATGTTTGTATGTTTGAATGTTTGTATGTTTGAATGTTTGAATGTTTGTATGTTTGTATGTTCGAATGTTTGAATGAATGTTTGTATGTTTGTATGTTTCATGTTGGAATGAATGTTTGTATGTTTGAATGTTTAAATGAATGTTAGAATGTTTGTATGTTTGTATGTTTGTATGTTTGTATGTTTGTATGTTTCATGTTTGAATGAATGTTTGAATGTTTGTATGTTTGAATGTTTGTATGTTTGTATGTTTGTATGTTTGAATGTTTGAATGTTTGTATGTTTGTATGTTTGTATGTTTGTATGTTTGTATGTTTGAATGTTTGAATGTTTGAATGTGTGAATGAATGTTTGTATGTTTGAATATTTGTATGTTTGTATGTACTCGTATGAATATTTGTATGTTTGTATGTTTGAATGTATGTTTGAATGAATGTTTGTACGTTTGAATGTTTGAACGAATGTTTGTATGTTTGCATGTTTGAATGAATGTTTGAATGAATATTTGAATGTTTGTATGTTTGAATGAATATTTGTATGTTTGAATGTTTGTATGTTTGTATGTTTGAATGTTTGTATGTTTATATGTTTGAATGTTTGAATGTTTGAATGAATGTTTGAATGTTTGTATGTTTGAATGTTTGAATGAATGTTTGAATGTTTGTATGTTTAAATGTTTGTATGTTTCATGTTTGAATGAATGTTGAATGTTTGTATGTTTGTATGTTTGAATGTTTGAATGTGTGAATGAATGTTTGAATGTTTGTATGTTTGAATGTTTGTATGTTTGTATGTTTGAATGAATGTTTGTATGTTTGCATGTTTGTATGTTTGTATGTTTGCATGTTTGCATGTTTGTATGTTTGAATGTTTGAATGTATGAATGTTTGTATGTTTGTATGTTTGAATGTTTGAATGTGTGAATGAATGTTTGAATGTTTGTATGTTTGAATGTTTGTATGTTTGAATGTTTGAATGTTTGTATGTTTGTATGTTCGAATGTTTGAATGAATGTTTGTATGTTTGTATGTTTCATGTTGGAATGAATGTTTGTATGTTTGAATGTTTAAATGAATGTTAGAATGTTTGTATGTTTGTATGTTTAAATGTTTGTATGTTTGTATGTTTCATGTTTGAATGAATGTTTGAATGTTTGTATGTTTGAATGTTTGTATGTTTGTATGTTTGTATGTTTGAATGTTTGAATGTTTGTATGTTTGTATGTTTGTATGTTTGTATGTTTGAATGTTTGAATGTTTGAATGTGTGAATGAATGTTTGTATGTTTGAATATTTGTATGTTTGTATGTACTCGTATGAATATTTGTATGTTTGTATGTTTGAATGTATGTTTGAATGAATGTTTGTACGTTTGAATGTTTGAACGAATGTTTGTATGTTTGCATGTTTGAATGAATGTTTGAATGAATATTTGAATGTTTGTATGTTTGAATGAATATTTGTATGTTTGAATGTTTGTATGTTTGTATGTTTGAATGTTTGTATGTTTATATGTTTGAATGTTTGAATGTTTGAATGAATGTTTGAATGTTTGTATGTTTGAATGTTTGAATGAATGTTTGAATGTTTGTATGTTTAAATGTTTGTATGTTTCATGTTTGAATGAATGTTGAATGTTTGTATGTTTGAATGTTTGAATGTGTGAATGAATGTTTGAATGTTTGTATGTTTGAATGTTTGTATGTTTGTATGTTTGAATGAATGTTTGTATGTTTGCATGTTTGTATGTTTGTATGTTTGCATGTTTGCATGTTTGTATGTTTGAATGTTTGAATGTATGAATGTTTGTATGTTTGTATGTTTGAATGTTTGAATGTGTGAATGAATGTTTGAATGTTTGTATGTTTGAATGTTTGTATGTTTGAATGTTTGAATGTTTGTATGTTTGTATGTTCGAATGTTTGAATGAATGTTTGTATGTTTGTATGTTTCATGTTGGAATGAATGTTTGTATGTTTGAATGTTTAAATGAATGTTAGAATGTTTGTATGTTTGTATGTTTAAATGTTTGTATGTTTGTATGTTTCATGTTTGTTTGAATTTTTTGAATGTTTGTATGTTTGAATGTTTGTATGTTTGTATGTTTGTATGTTTGAATGTGTGAATGAATGTTTGAATGTTTGTATGTTTGAATGTGTGAATGAATGTTTGAATGTTTGTATGTTTGAATGTTTGAATGTTTGTATGTTTGAATGTTTGAATGTTTGAATGAATGTTTGTATGTTTGCTTGTTTGCATGTTTGTATATTTGTATGTTTGCATGTTTGCATGTTTGTATGTTTGAATGTTTGAATGTTTGTATGTTTGTATGTTTGAATGTGTGAATGAATGTTTGAATGTTTGTATGTTTGAATGAATGTTTGTATGTTTGAATGTTTGAATGAATGTTTGTATGTTTGCATGTTTGAATGAATGTTTGTATGTTTGAATGTTTGTATGTTTGTATGTTTGCATGTTTGTATGTTTGTAAGTTTGTCAAACATTCAAACATACATTCAAACATACAAACATTCAAACATACAAATATTCATTCAAACATACAAACATTCAAACATACAAACATACAAACATTCATACATACAAACATACAAACATTCAAACATACAAACATTCATTCACACATTCAAACATTCAAACATACAAACATTCAAACATTCATTCAAACATTCATTCAAACATGAAACATACAAAAATACAAACATTTAAACATACAAACATGCAAACATTCAAACATTCATTCAAACATTCAAATATTCATACAAACATTCAAACATACAAACATTCAAACATTCATTCCAACATGAAACATACAAACATACAAACATTCAAACAAACAAACATACAAACATTCAAACATTCAAACATTCATTCAAACATTCAAACATACAAACATACAAACTTACAAACATTCAAACATACAAACATACAAACATTCATACATACAAACATACAAACATTCAAACATACAAACATTCATTCACACATTCAAAGATTCGAACATTCAAACATACAAACATAAAAACATAAAAACATTCAAACATTCAAACATACAAACATTCAAACATTCATTCAAACATGAAACATACAAACATTCAAACATACAAACATACAAACATGAATTATATGACTCCATAATGCAGACATTCTGACTGAAAGATTAACGTGTAGATTTAATTAAAAAAAACTTAAAATAACTTTACAGATCCGATCAACCAAAACAAACATGATTTTTGGTTTGGTAATAGCTTTATTAAAAAAATCTGCCTACCCTGTCTAAAAATTCTGTGCACGCCGCTGCTCGTTTAGATGTCATCTTCAGTATCAAATCATTAAAAGTTGGCTATCGACCCCTATAGAAAAAAATAAAAGAAAGAAAACTTGTTTATTGTGCACAAACCAAACGCACATTTTAAAAACTAGACATAAAATACACACAATACAAAAGTAGCCAAAAGCCTCGTATTAAATCGAAAAAACTTTGACATTGTTGTTCATAGCTAATTTAACACTGGTTCATTGGTTGATGTCAAGGCCGTCAAAGCCACGGACCAAAGACAACATTGCGTACAATGTTGCAACATTGGCAAATGACAACAAAAACAAAATGCCGATTGCACAGATAACTACTTTTGTAACAAATAACTAGAAAAATACACATTGTAGATTAGGGCGCATATCTCGGGACGGATTTACTTTAGAGAGCTGAGCTGCCATAGTACATATTTTTTTGTATGGAAGTACTCTACACATCTAACAAGGTTGCGTTAGTGTGCTATCAAAAAAAAAATGGCATCAAAATTGGGCATAGCCCTTTCAATAGCAGCTTAGGGTCTTGGATTTATGTGATTCTACAATTAGGGCCAATTTTATCAATAAACATGAACGATCAATCAGCACATCTAAACCGCGTTCAACAGCTGTCAGTTTCAATATTCTCTAAAGTTCCCGTACACGTTAGGCGAGCCCATTGGTCGCTAACGGCACACGTAAATCACACGGCATCTACACTCAAAAAGGCCTGGGCTCGCTCCAACGTGTACGCTTACGTTAGCATCCATTATCCCCACATCAAAGGTGCTTTTTTTTTTGTTCTGAAGTAAATATTTCGTCGGATAATCCTAACTATAATATATTTAATCTACTCTCATAGCGTAATATTCGAATTATAAAATTCAAAACGAGTTTATATTGACATAATTTATGAACACAATACCGAAATTTAAAAATAGAATCATAATATTATAAAATTTTTTCTCTAACAAAATAATGCTATGAAACAATTTTTTTTCTATTACGATACAGGGCTATTCCAAGAAGTTAATATCACCAAAGAGTTTCCATCAACTTTTGCATTGGAACGTTTAAACGGGGGACAGCAGCACCCGCTGTAGTGCATGTGCGGTGATGTGCTGGTGCAGACGACATTCATTTGTTTTGTTGTACTGAATTTCGTGGGATTTTTCAAATTTATTCTTGATCTTTAACTTTGATCTTTTATTTAGTATTAGGTTCAATCCCAATGTATGAGAGTAGATAAAGTAGTGTATGAAACTGCACATAACTAGGTATTAAAACATTTGTGTGGATACTATTCATGTTTTAATACACACTATGTTTTAATACCCCTCATTATGCAACAGTTTCATATAATACTATTATAGTATAAATGTGAAAGTGAGTTTGTTTGTTACACTTTCACGCTAAAACGGCTGAACAGATTTAGATAAAATTTAGCACATGGATAGACCATTACCTGGATTAGGACATAGGATTCTTTTAATCCCGATATTCCCACGGGATCGAGACTTTTGCGGGTGAAACCGCGGGGCGCAGCTATTATATTATAATTTGTTTATTTATTCTCAGTGCTCTTCTGTCAGCTGCGATTATGGTGACCGTATTCCTAGGCGGAAAGTATCTACTAGATATGGACCGCCGAAACAATGCAGTTCCAATAGGAAACCTTACCGGATTAAGTAAGAAAATAAAATTAATAATTTATCATAATAAATAAAAACACAGACGCACGTAACTCAAATCAATTTGCCTGGCCTTTTCCCAACTACATTGGGGTCGGCTTCCAGTCTAACCGGCTGCAGCTGAATACCAATATTTTACATGGAGCGACTGCCTATCTGACCTCGACAACCTAGTAACTGGGTAATACGATACCCCTTGGTAAGACTGGTTGTCAGACTTTCGGGCTTTTGACGACCCGTAACGACTATCAAAGGTCCACGTAAAGATGGTCACCCATCCACAGACCAACCCCGGCAAGCGTGGCTTAACCTTATGGATCAATCCGTGCGGCTGTTATTACTTTGCCACAAGCTCCTCACAGACCCTCCTCCCCTTCTCCTCTCCTCTCAGAGACGCACGTAACTAATTTATTTTTAATTTTAGGCGATGAAAAAATCCTCAAACTGATGTCAGGAAAATTGGTTGGATGATCTTCAAAACCCTCATTAAACTTATGATAGTTTTTTAATAATTTAATTGTTACTTAATTTTGTATTCCAAGAAAGTGGTTAGGTACGTGTTAGGGCATAAATTGAACAGATTACGTGTGACTCCAGATTTTTAATTTGTCTGTTTGTAACGTCTTGTTTACACCTTTTTAGTTGACTTTTTTGTCGTAGTTGAGTTTTAGTTTTTATAACTTTTATTTTTATTTAAATTATTTTGGTGTTTTATTATATATATTTTTTAAATGTGCTAATTTAGCCCTTTCATTTGAAATCCAACATAGCATAATTAAAAAAAACAAGCACTTTTTTTTTACTTCCTGTCTTTACGTCCTCTAGAGGGAGCCATATTATAATCAAATATGAAGTCACATAGCCTATAACCCGCGGATAATCGAGACGCTTCCAACAATACCTCAATTGTTAAATTTAGAAGTTGAGGGAACAGATGAACATACATACATACCGTTCAAAATCATAACCCTCCATTTTGGTTCGCCTTAGTCGGGTAATTAATTGACAGTTCATAGAATTCTAATTACTTTTTTTATGTTTAAATGTGTGCTCCTGAATAGACTATGTCTTATCATATCAAATCAAAAGTTGTTTATTGAGAATCAGTACTTTTTGAAAGTCAAAATTACATAAGACAGTCCCTCAAAACGCCCACCCTTTACCACTTCCTACTGCTTTAGCTGGGAAGAAGTGGCGCAATAAATATCTGATTTCCATACAGTAATATTGCCAAATTAATCAAAACAGTGAAATATTTGACATCTATTTGCGACGTTGCCCACTTTCAGAATAAACGGTCTTAAGGCACTGACAAGAGGTAAATGTTAAGAGTAGGCATGTTTTAAACAAAAAAAAATGCTAAATCTATGTTATCTATATTTGTGGTAGCGGAAAAATATACATTAAGTATGTTTATCTTGACCATGTTTCTCAAAACTTGGTTGTTACCAAAACACGTTTTGAAAAAAAAACCTCGATACAAATTAACTGTAAACTAACCTTTTACCTTGAGTTCCAATCCAAAATATCTGTATTAAATATCAACGTGCTTCGGTATTTTAATTAATAACAAGAACGCTTTATTTGAATCCAGAACTTGGTTGTTTTTATTTTCGATTACTCAACAAATTTTCGAGTAAATAAGCAGTTTTTTTTCATATTTTGCAATAAATTACAAGCGTTGTGTCACCGCGCTTCACTTTCTTTTCTATGCAGTCCAAGAGTGAGCGTGGTTGAGATGTTGTCAGTGTCTTAATGATGGTGAGAACCGCACCAAAATCTATTCTGTAGTAAGAAGAACTAAGCGGTCACTAAACAGACACGGTAAACGATATTATTGTATACTATATAATAGATATAGGTAGGTATGTTCATAATACTTCATAGTAGCTCACCTGGATTTTATTACGATGGTCGATGACAATAGTTATTGTTTCATTGATTCACATAACATAACTACTCCATGTTTGAATAACTGTTGTACATTTTTAGGGTTCCGTACCCGGTGCCAAACGGAACCCTATTACTAAGCCTCCGCTGTCCGTCCGTCTGTCTGTCAGCGGCTTCTATCTCATGAACCGTAATAGGAAGAGGGTTGAATTTATCACAAAATGTGTAAATAAACATTTGATGTTGAAAAAAAAAATACCTTGGCATGTGGGGTGTCATTGAGTAGAGTACAATAATATTATTTTTTTTTATCGTCAAAAATTAAGAAATAGGAGCCCGTAAAAGTTGATAGTTTTAGACCATTTTATACGAGTTCGATCGCAAAAACTAAACAAGTTAGGAATTTGAAACTTCTGTATATCATGAACCATACACTGTATATCAACAAATATTAAAAACGCCAATTCACAAAGTATTTCATTTAAATATGGGCGATTTTCTGCAACTGCAAAAAAATCACTTTGTAATTCACAATATATATATATATATTATATGAAATACAAATTTATCTTTGCGATTTTTAAAATTAAAGGTAAAAATATTCTTCGTTTAGTATTTTCATTTATCTGGACTAAACAAAAATACGATATGGTACGGAACCCTTCGTGTGCGAGTCTGACTAACACTTGGCTGGTTTTTTATGGTTTATATTGTTTATATCCCTTCGACATTGTTCATTATTTTAGTAGCCGTCATACTTAGCTGTTTGTGTTCATAAAAAGTGAGTACTATTCGAGTTACAGTACCAAACGATTAAAATAGAAGATAAAAAATCAACTGCTGACAAAGCGTCTGTTTCGTAAAAATACTTTTTTGAAAATAGTAATACTATTGTTTCATAAAAAATTTCAATGAAGCCGAATAATGTTGATAATAATGTTAATGTTGATAAACAAGTTTTGGAATGAATAGGTGATGTAATGAAATAATCGTGTTTATTTTAATTGAAAAAATGGGATCCAAACATTAGTTGGTGTACCTACAACAGTTTAAGCACTGGTATAAGTACTAAGAAGAGTTTTAACAAGAGTTAAAGAGATTCTAACAAGGTACGTTGAACGTTGTGGTAAATACGAAAGTAATTGGACTGAAATAAAAACAAAATGGCGGCGGGTCTGTGAGTATTTCTTTGTTTTTTTTTTCTCTCATGTAGAAAATAAAGTTTTCTTAGTTGATTATTTTTGTCTCTTGTCCATATTTTTGAAACTATCAACTATAACACCACAAAACCTATACAGCGTTTATCAGAATGGTGTGGTCATATTTAAGGGTGTCCCATACAAAACTTTAAGACCTACGACTCAAACGTTATGATTTTTTTTTTTTTTCGAGTATGATTTTGTTCCCATGGAGAAAGTTGTTCAGTATGATGGTCTGTACCACACTCTTAGCCGACGTCCGCACGGACGTAATAAAACTACGGCGATTTTTTTTCGTGCACTGGATTTTAAACGCTCTGTTTAGCACCGAGAGTTGAAAATCCAACAGTGTGTTTTTTCAACGCGCTGGGACGAGAGTGCGTCGCAGCGCGTTGGATTCTGAACGCTCGGCTTAACACCGAGAGTTGAAACTCCAGTGCGCGATAAAATCCCGCCGTGATTTTATTACGACCGTGCGAACGTCGGCTTAAACATGTGACCACACGTTTCTGATACACGCTGAATACTTATAATACGATTAAAAATGATATTTTCGCTTTTTGTAATGATGATTAACTTAATTCTTTTACATTTGCGTTTTGCGAGTTCAGAAGTAAAATTTCATTATTTTGGCTAACGGACAAGATAAAAATTTAATCACAATCCCCTTCTAGTTTGTAAAATTAAATGTTTAACCGTAGGACATGAATAATAATGTAGAATAATTTATTAGCTTTGTTAACTAGTCGTAGGGTTTTTATAGGAGGTGGGTATTTGTGCATAATAGAGTTATGTAGTTTAAGCTCACATAGGGTGATTTTTATAAACGTTGCTTAAAGTAATGATTAGCGACTCCGGAACAATACATTTTTGACGTTTAAACGTCTATTAACATTGAGGAGCTCGTGGCTAAGTAATAACAGCCGCACGGGTCAATCCATCAGATTAAGCTATGCTTGCCGGGGTCGGCTTCCAGTCTAACCGGATGCAGCTGAATACCAGTATTTTACATGGAGCGACTGCCTATCTGACCTCCAGAATCCAGTAACTGGGTAATACGATACCCTATTGGTAACACTGGTTGTTATACCTACTTTCGGGCTTCTGACGACCCGTAACGACTGTCAAAGATCTACGAATGACAGCCGGGAGCAACGGCTTAACTTGCTTTCCGAGGCACGGAGGAGTCTCGGTATGAAAAGATAATCACCTATCCATGGACCAACCCCGGCAAGCGTAGCTTAACCGATTGATGGATCGACCCGTGTGGCTGTTATTACTTAGCCACGAGCTTCTCATGATATTTAAAAAAGACATAACAAAAAAACAATTGATGATTTTTTGGGGTCAATGACCGTATAGTTCTGTCTGCGAAGGTTTTCTAGCTAGTTTAATTTAACCTTGTATAATACGTATTACTTATAACTAGAGATGCCGCGAATACTCGCAATTATTCGGTATTCGGCATTACTCGACATTTTTGTTATTCGTCGTATACCGAATAATAGTATCTATTATTCGACATTCGGCGAATAGTTGTCTCTAAATAAAAATAAACTTGAACAGAAAAACAATAGACTTAAAAATAATTTAACTTTTATTAATCTTTAAAAACAAAACACTGTTAGTGGGTGTTATTATCATTAATATAAAAAGTCTGCCTCGTTGGTCTAGTGGTCGCAAGCGCTACTGCTGAGCATAAGGTCCTGGGTTCGATTCCCGGGTCGGGCAAAGTGTTATTGGGTTTTTCTATCTGGAATTTCTCAATAGCAGCTCGGAGTCTAGATTTGTGCCCGGTTGATGGCAATAGGCTCGCCCCCTATTACATGGGACTTTAAAAAAACATAACTGGCTAAATGTGGGTGTACCTGCTACAGGGCTACCTCTGCCTAACCCTTCGGAGAAACAAGGCGTGATTATGATTATGTATATAAAAAGTTTGCCAGAAATCAGTCATATTAAAGTTAGGCTTTTTAATTCATAATTTAATATTTGAAGTCCAAAAGGGGCAGATTTTGGTACAGGAAAACTAGTTTTTTTGCACGGTTGGGATCAAGTCGACGCACAGCGATTCGATTAGAACATGCTAGCTGGACAAAAGTCACTGTTGAATTTCCTGGAATTTATTACCTGAGCACCTAGCCAGAACCCCATTAGTCCCAATTCCAAGAATTATTTTGCGCTAATGTCAACTACTGATAAGGTAATGAAGGAAGTATAAAAAGAAAGGGTTAAAAAATTACTTATTTAGTTCATTTTTAGGCTTATCGAAGTAACACTATATGTCAGCGAGTTTAAGTTTTTTTTTTAATATTAGTGATGGATCTTCAAGTTAAAGGTATGTACTTTTTAATTATAATTAGTAAATGTATATACTTTAACCGCACTTTTTATTATTACGTTGAGTTTAAATAATTTTATTAGTTTTTGACGATTTTCTGTATTCATTGGACTAGAAACTACTTGTACCCTCATGTACCCGGGCTAGAAATTATATATTTCATAACTATAACCATTAGCTTTTAAATTGTTGTCATTTCAGCTTGCGCACTTGAGTACAACTTTGTTTTTTGCCTGTTTTTCAGAATTCGAATTCTCAGTCTCAAAAATAGAGTTTTTTGATGAATGGCAGAAACATCCCAAAGAGAACCGTAATAGTAGATTATATGATTTTCTATCGATGAAAAATGATTTTACAAATATCACAGAAGCATCTGCGAGGGAAGTCAAAATGATAATTGGAAGATCGGCATCCAAGTTGACAGAAAAATGGGAAAGGTGTGGGAAACACCGCGATCGCTTCCTGACTAAGAACTCTGAGTGGTTGGCTGGGTATTTTACGTTCAAAGTATCCGTCCTGCACTCAGCACCATCATCAACAGGAAAGGTTTCGATTCCTGGGCGTCCATCAGTAGATTTCACTGAAGCTAGTGAAAAAACGAAAAGGAGGCGCGTGGACGACCTTCTTCAATCACGGGATGTGAACGAATTGGTAGTGGCAGCTGAAATATCGGCACGATTGTCCGGACATCGGAACTTGGCTTCAGTGATTAAAGAAGCAAGTCACAGTCCTGAAAAGTGCCAAGTAATGAAAAAAAGTGTGGGTGTTCACGAAGGTCCAAGATGTTTATCAAAAGACGAGGCTTTGGCATACTACGTAGACGCCAAATCTACAAGCCATTCCTATAAACAAACAAGGAAGTGGAGCATCAAAGCAGGACATCAGGTATTTCCATCATTGTATAGTGTAAGGCAGGCAAAAATTGAGTGTTACCCTCCCGAGGAACAGATTTTTGTAAACGAAACGCGTGCAGAAATTAGACTTCAGGCGGTTTTAAATAAAACGGCCGAACGTCTAATTTCTGCACAGCATGAAGTTTTAAAATCTTTAGTTCCTGTCTCATCATTCTCCCTTACAAGCAAGTGGGGGTGCGATGGAAGTTCCGGTCATAGCACTTACAAACAAAAATTCACAAACAGTGAAGACACGGATGAGTTTTTGTTTGTGTTCTCATTCGTACCGCTTCAATTACGTGATAATAGTGGTAACGTTGTTTGGCAGAATCCCCGACCATCTTCTACTATGTATTGTCGACCGATTAAGTTTATTTTCTCCAAAGAAACTACAGATTTCACTGTAACTGAAACCAATAAAATTTTGGAGGAAATAAACCAATTGGTACCAACAATAGGTAATGTAGATGGTGATCAGATATCTGTCAAACACGAATTACTGTTCACGATGATTGACGGTAAAGTGTGCAACGCTATGACTGGAACTTCTTCAGCACAAAAATGTTACATTTGTGGAGCTACTCCTAAATTTATGAATGATGTATCTAAGGAATTTGTAGTAAATAAGGAAAATCTTGGTTTTGGTATTTCTCCCCTTCACGCTTGGATACGTTCTTTCGAATGTTTGCTGCACATAAGCTATCGTCTTGAAGTTAAAAAATGGCAAGTCCGAGACGAAAGTGAAAAAGAAAATGTGAAGCAACGTTCGGCTCGTATCCAAGATAGGTTTAAGGCTGAAATGGGTTTAATTGTAGATAAACCAAAACCAGGATTCGGTAATACGAATGATGGGAATACTGCTCGTCGGTTTTTTGAGAATCCTGAACAGGCTTCAGATATTACAGGTGTAGATGTGACTCTAATTAAGAAGTTTGCCACTATCCTTAGAACTTTGGCTTCGGGTTACAATATTGATGTTGCTAAATTTAATTCTTTCACACATGACACAAAAAAATTGTACCTTAGTCTCTATTCGTGGTATTACATGCCTGTTACTGTGCACAAAATTCTTGTGCACAGTGTCGATATTGTAAAATTGGCTCTTCTACCTATCGGGCAGCTTTCTGAGGAAGCTCAGGAAGCGCGCAATAAAGATTGTAGAAGATTCCGAGAGCACAATACTCAAAAACATTCACGTATTAGCACAAATAGGGATTTACTTAATATGTTGCTAATCACATCTGATCCTGTAATAAATGGTCTTAAAGAAGTTCACAAAAAACCGACAAGTAAACTTCCTTCTGAGGTTTTAGAATTAATAATACCTCCTACTGTAAATATAAGTTCTAGTGTAAGTCTAAGTAATTTTTGTCAAAATATTAGTATGTCAGATTATAATGTAGAAGATTCTTCAGAAGAAGAATTTAGTGATGTAGAATAAATTTCTAAGCAGTGTATCCTTTATTATTAGTTAAATCATATTGTTTTTTTTAATACTAAGTTAGTTTTATGATCTGCATGTTAATTAAGGAAAAAAATTTGTTAATGAGTAGTAATGATGTCCCATTATGTGCCTTTGTGTAATTAGTAGCTAGGTTATAAGTAGTTGAGTATTTTATGACTGTTGTTAATAATTTTACGATTGTTATTTTTTTACCTGTCTCAATATACGAAATATTGATTACCATTTGTTGTTTTTTTTTGGTACGCGTGACCCTGCTGTCTTTTATTTGGGTGTTTTGTGCTGAAACTGCATTAAAACATCATAAGAAAGCCGTACGAAGCAAAATACCCCAATAAATAATTTTGTCTAGCTAGCATGTTCTAATCGAATCGCTGTGCGACGCTTTTTTTCATAAATCAAACCTGCCTCAGAAAATTAATAAACTATATTATTATTTGAGGATAAATAAACTTTTGTTTATACTTAATCCTTTTTTATGTCGAGTAATAATGGCGAGTATTCGACTATTCACCATAGGGAATGGCGATTAATCGGTATTCGACTATTCGCTATAACAACTATTCGCGGCATCTCTACTTATTACGTTCGATTTGGTAAACAAACACGGTACAAAAAAACACTGTAGTTAGACGTAGTAACGTAGTGTTTCACACTTTCTTACAGCATACTTGCGCTTGGAGCTTTTGCAGTATCATTTTCAGTTTTATGGACTACAATATTCATGCGAGAAGTTTACGTCAACAGTGAGCGCAGTGCAGTAACGGTTAAACCATTATTGCACAATTATTTTCCGATTTTGGATAAAGTGTATAATATAAGTGTAACATAAACCTAACTGGAGAAATGTGGGTGTACTACACACTCTGCTAGAATACTGGCGTGATGTAATAAGATCCCAAAAAACCAGCAAAAATATTTTAAGCACTTAATGTTTATAAATCAAATGTTAATGTAGTTGACGAGCAATATGTAAAAATATTGTTTGGACGTAGAGATAATTTTACAACTTTTGCTTAAAACCAACTTATTATTATACAATGTGTTACAAAAACCCTGACTGATCCGAAAAGGGCACACAGGTACTGGAATAACATTACCAAAAGGCAATAAAAACTTATTAAAATTGAAAATAAAAAGTTACGTTTTTGGTAACAAAATTATCCCGATTCCATAAAAATTGTCAAATTTTTAACAAAGGACATAGTTATTATTTTTAGATACCCGCTAAGTGACGCGGCCGCCCGCGGCCCATAACCCGGTAAAATTTCCCGCGATTTTTTTTCATTAACCTGAAAATTACCACACAAATAGAACTCTCAGTACGATTCTTAACAACACCCTCACGGAACCGACAGGGTTTTTGTTATAACTTTAGTAGGTACATTTCATTATGTATGTTAAAAATTAATGTTAATTTAGTTTTAGTAAAGCTATGTAGTGTTAGCACAGTAAATTAGACTTATTTATATATTTGTAAATAGTACTTATTAATTTAGTTACTTGGATAAAAAAAAATTGCTTTGCCATTAAAATTCCTAAGCTTAATTTTTAGCAATATAAAGGCGTTTTATTACTTATTATTTAGCTTATTATTACTTTTTGTCTGATTTGATAAACAAACAACACGAAAATCCCAGTGTCAAAAATTTAATTCTCAATACACCACCGTTTCCCAATTTTTATTTATTTATTCAAAGTAATAGATAGACACAGGTTGAGCACAGTGGTCAATATAGGTACACACGGCTACACATCAAGCTATGCATTTCCAGTATAAGCTGACCTCACATTGCACGGAAATCCTACACAATGCGAGATCATCATAAACTGGAGATGTATAGCTTGATGTGTAGCCGTGTGTACTAAAATGATTTGTATCATATATCGCCGCCCCCGCAGAATAAACGCGAAAGTACTATTGCGGCGGTTTTGATGTTAATCCATATTCGTTAATTATAACGAATATGGATTTTTGCATTTTTTCCAGATTTTTATATAAATTATTTACGAAGTTACATACACACGATATACCGTAACATAATGTTATATTCCGACCTTGATGATAAATATTATCCAGAACAAAAACTTAATCACCTATTACATTATCAGAAACTTTTTGAATGCACCAGAATAAACGAGTAAACCCCATTAACGGTATCACGGTACTACGAAAAACGCAAGTTATATTACATTGCAAAACAACAAAAAAAACAATAGTTGGCAAGAAAAAAGAACTCAAAGTAACATTAACGATATAAAAACTGTATTTTTTTTTATCGATAACTCAAAAACGATATCTGTTTAACACTTAATATTAATTAGACGATCTACAAAAAAAAAAAAATCTTTTAAACGACTTAAAAAACAAATTTATATTGGGTGTAGTCATAAAGATAATGGATCAATTTAGGTTTTTTTATATTTCCTGTAAAACAGACTTTTTACACTTGTGCGTTTATTCTGCGAGCGCGGTGATAATATATACGTAATTGTTTGCACAAAAATTAAAAGGCTCCAAAAATCTATACAAACAAAAATATAAACTCTGTCTCTTAAACTGTTTCTATGTTTTATATAGTAGCTGTTTGTTGTTACTTTTGAATAAAAAAATAAAATAAAATATTTAAAAAAACTAGGAGGCCTATTTCTTCGATCGTTTACACGATGCAAGTTTCTTGCTGTGGCATACCATAAAATTGAAGCAACAAATGCAACTTTTATTGTTACTTTAGCTCAATTCACGGGAATCGCGAGCCGATTTCCGGCCACCGTAGGCGCGGGCTTGCGGACGGTGAGCAATGGGTAGCTCGCCGTCCGGTAAGGACCAAGCCCGGGTCGACGGCGCGTTGTGTTCCACGCGCGCCTCAAAGAGATGTCAGCAGAATTGACGGGGTCCGCTAGGGCCAATGCCTGCCGGGGGTTCGAAGAAAACCGATAGGGACATCGTGGCCCCCGGCAACAGGGCAACCGAAGGAACACGGGTGGGTTTTAGTCAGTAAGAGTCTGACACGCCCTCCCGCTCCACCCAGAGCGGGAGAAGTTATTTGATAATTTCCCACCCAAAAAAAAAGCTCAATTCAATTCAAATTCAAAATATTATGTTACTTCACATAAACCTGCAAGGGCACAAGCTTCTGGTATGCCACAGGCAATCAAATCGCACCGTGTAAATTTCGTTTAAAGACAGTATATACCACACAAGCATAGAAAATTACACGTTACACGTAGATAACGTAGCCTTTCACATTTTCTTACAGCATTCTTCTGCTTGGAGCTTTTGCATTTTCAGTTTTCTGGACAACAAAATTCATACGTGAAGTTTACGACAGCAATAATAACTACGTAAATGAAACAACAACCATTAAAACCATTGAACCAATTATATTAAAGAAATCATTGACGGATCGGGAGTTTCTTGAATACTTAGATTGACCACAATGGTAGATATTGCTTCTTTATTTGCAACTGCATAATTAATGCTCATTTTAATGAACCACTCTTGAAATCTGGGATTACGTGGCTCTCGACACTCAGGCTATCGAGATTGGTTTGTTAATGCGAATGTCACAGTATTGCTGTAGTTATTACTAAATAGTTATGTTTTGTTGGGAGATGTTACCTAAAAGGTTTTTTACATGAATCTTTACTTATGTTAAAAACTATGCGATTGACAACCGACGCGGTTGTGAAACCAATTAGATAACCATCTCCAATCTAATACATAGCTCACTAATAGCTCACTAGTATATGTTTCCTACTCAACTGTGTGAAGCTAAGAGATATCTTAGATAAATAAGGATTCTAGAGTAAAAAAAGATTGAACAATTCTTTTTGGCTTTTATAAAAATAAAATAGTGTTTTATTTCAAGCAAAATACTCAAATAAAAAAAAAGATTAAATAAGTAGTAAAAAAGAGTAAAAACATTAAAAAATATTTAAAAATTATCGTTCAAAATTAAAAAAATGATCTGTCTTCAAAAACATGTCGTCATTTTTACTTACCATGTACTTACTTTTTTTTATTTACTTTTATTCATCATTTTCATTTTCTCTAAAACCGGGTCAAATTTTGATGACGCCATCCATAACAAAAAATTTAACCTATATGGTGTTCCATAAATTGATTCTAACCATATCTCTGTAGCTTCATAGACCACTTTCCATACAATTTTGCCAAGTGTTCTTTAAATTGATGCTGTTCCTTGGAATTCTCCTGCTCAATCGCAATCGCGGCTGATGCGCTAAAGAAAATTGGCACTTAATTTAAATAAAAAATCAACTGTTTTTTTCTTACAGATTCCTGATAGGCGGCGCAATGTCGTACATGGTGTATGCTATATACCCCCCCATTAAACTGGTTATCCAAACATATTTAGCTCAGTTCGATGAAACTGGCTCCAACGATCCTGAATCTTACGAGACTTATGCGAATTGGACAGACACGTTGAATTTTACGTCGAATTTTACTGGAAATGACAGCACAACCGGAATGATGGAAATGCTACAAACAAGATTATAAGACATAAAACATTTTTGATGTGCTTTTGATAGTGGTTTCTATTTTCGATAGCGCTATTGAATCAATAAGTAGATCTGCTCAACCAAGCGATTTTTAATCTATGGTTGAACTTTTAATTTGATTTAGAACCATACATTGGAGGGATACCGTTTCTAACGAAAATAAGGTAGTGTGGTGAGATAAACAAATTTCATTTAACTGAATCAATAGTAAATGGACCTCAAAAATCGGGTATAAGAAAGATTTATTACTTATTAGCTATGAAACAGAAAATTTTATTGTTATTTTTTGCACTGTTACGTACCTGCTACAAAAGAGACGATTGCATGACATTTATATATCTAAGCTCGTAAGCAGATCCTAAGTTCGTTTATTTTTATATGACTAAAAATATATACAACGTGTTCCTTTTGATATCCCATATCTGTAGTGTACTAATGAAATCACGTCAAAAAATCAACTAGCATATAAATTATATTTTTTAATTTTATTTTTCGTTAAAAATAATTCTACTTAGTCACGATTATGTATATAAAACTTCCTCACGTAAAATAAATAATAATTAAAAAAATCGTCAATATTTTTGTTCATAAAAAAATATGTCACTGTCGCATTTTCTTAGCTTTAAATGTGAACGATTGGTTTGAATGAAATTGATTTACTCGTACTTATCAATTAAACTTAGATACACACATCGAGACTCTAGTGTTAGGTACATACGTTATCTTCGAAACTACATAGTTACGTGTTTTTTGTAAAAATTATACAAAAATATAATTTCTTAAAACATATAACCTTAGACTTATGGGACATCAAAAAGAACACGTTATATATATATTTTTAACTATTTTTGTACGTTTGCTGGTTGTGATTGTACAGACATACGCATGTGGAGTTACATAGTTAGGGATAGTGAATGCAACTATTGATATAAATAGCGTTATACTTTAAGTTAAGACTACTACTATCAGATATAAGTAACTGTTATTTTGTCCAACTGTGTACTTGTTCGGTGTATAGAGTTTACTTGTGTATTATAATATTTTTGTAGAATATTTAGAACTTAGTTTATAAATCATGATCATGATGGTATCATGCATGCTTTATAATTATTGATTTGTATATTACAAATATGTAAATAAGAAATCTTGAAAATTACTTTTCTAAATAAAACTGTAGAATAAAGTTATGACTGTGTATAATTAATTAATATCAATTTTAGGTTATGTCTTCGTAATTACGGTTTTTTCCAGTTATTTTCTGTCAAGTCTCAATTTATGAACGTTATGCTGGTATCACGGAATTTGAAAAACATCACTTCAACTAACATATCTAGCTGGACGAAGACATAATATAGTGGCAAGCACGAATTCAGCTTCTTGGTGGTAAGTGATAGATTATTTTAAATAGTCTTTTTTAATTTTTTATATTAAAATATTTCATATAAATTATTAACAATTTCTCTTTTTTTCTTTTTATAATATTAATACTAAAACTTACATTGGAAATTAGACAATATCGTCGCTCTATGGATCTACAGACTTCGCAGATTCGTCGTCATTCCAGAATGACGACGAATCTGCGAAGTCTGTGGCATCTGGATGCTTTCTTGGACGGCGAAGCATCTGCGAAGAGAAAGCTAAAATGTCATATTATGTGCCAATAAATACATTGGCATCAGGAAGAAAATGTGTATGGGTACATGTGTACGCATACACATTCTCTTCATGATGCAAAAGGCGTTATAATGATGATGAAGAGAACATTCTCTTTTTTTGCTAGAAATTGGATTTTGGCAGCACTTTCCTAGGCGAGCTCCGTCAAAAAGAGCTATAGAAGAACCGAAGTGTAAATAGCAGTATACAATTTCGCACACAGTCCTTTTATTTTATTGGATCTCCAAAGTTATCTAGCTACACAATTACATGCAAGTTTACAAGTACGGGGATAAATACTAGTGTGCGCTTCCAATTATAGGAGACCACATCATTCTATTATAATCTAGGTAGATACATTAAGCTTGACAAAGCGAAAATAATAATAATGACAAAATAAATCAAAACATACACTACACGAAATCTTAGAAAGAAACAAAATGAAATACAAAACAAATTAATAATAAAAACATAAAAGACAACAGATAAAAAAAAAACTTTTTTTTTTAAACCAACCCATTAAAAAGTGAAAAAAAACTTTTTCAAAAAATACAACCAATTTCCAAAGTACAAAGTTAAAAATAACTTTAATTTCGGAAGTCGGTGTCAAAAAACTAAAATACTTATCCAAAGACACCGATTTCCGAAATTAAAGTTATTTTTAACTTTGTAGTTTGGAAGTTGGTTGTATTTTTTGTAAAAAGTTTTTTTTTTCACTTTTTAGTGGGTTGGTTTGTAATTTATCTAAGTTACAATAGCCTTATGTCAACTCCTCATCAAAAATACCCAAATCGCTATAGATGTGCCTATAATATTTGAAGAGTTCCCTCGATTTCTCCAAGATCCCATCATCAGATCGTGATCGTTTGGTTCAAACAAAAATAATTTTTCAAATCGGTCCAGCGGTCTTCGAGTAATCGGGGAACATATACAAAAAAAAAAAAATATCCCGACGAATTGAGAACCTCCTCCTTTTTTTGAAGTCGGTTAAAAATAACAGCAATTAAGACTTGGATATTATGACTTTGAATAATATTACTGTGGAATAAATATCTATCAGGATGATTGCGGTTATTTTTGCTATTCATTTCAGAGGGGCAAGTACTGTAGGTATACGAACGTTTGCATTGTAATCTCAGTATCAATCTGTAAAAAATACTTGTAATTACCTACATTTTGACAAGTTTTTAACATTAATTGTCGCTGAGATGAGATTATGACTAGATTTTGAACGTTTTTAGGGTTCCGTACCTCAAAAGGAAAAAACGGAACCCTTATAGGATCACTCGTGTGTCTGTCTGTCTGTCTGTCTGTCCGTCTGTCCGTCTGTCACAGCCAATTTACTCCGAATCTAATGAACCGATTAAGTTGAAATTTGGTACACATATGTATTTCTGTGACCCAAACACGAATATGTAACGTAAATAAATTAATTTTGAATATAGGGGTCACTTTTGGGGCGCAAACAAGAAAATTTAAAAAAAAAGTTTTGCTAACTGTACTGTGTGACATATCAAATGAAAGGGCTTGTTGCGAGGATTTTAAATATATTTTTTATAAAATTTTAAAATAAACACTTTCAAAGATATTTAATAAATTCAATGAAAATTGACCATTCCCCCCCCCCTTATCTCCGAAACAACTGGTCCAAAAATTTTGAAAAAAATACATAGTATGGCTCTTTACTCATAGATTACAGGAAAACCTATAAGAAGTCTATGGTCTTAAAATAACATGGTAAATCTCTCAATATTGTGCGTACAAACTTACATTTCGTCGCTCGGCATTCAATAGCTACCCATCTCTCTAGCTACTATAATATCAAAAGTGTTTGACCGTCTGCTTACACAAATAAATAAAACTGTAAATGTTCATGACAACCAATTCGGGTTTCGGCGTGGTTTGGCAACAGAAAGTGCAGTGTTGTGTCTTAAGCATACTATCACATACTTACAATACACAGCGTGGGACGCCGATTTATGCTATCTTCCTCGACTTATTCAAGGCTACTGATCTGGTTGCTTATGACGTATTGTGGAGAAGGATAGGTTGCCAACGGAGCTTATAAACATCTTTAAATAGTGGTATGGTAACCAGATCAATAGTGTAAGATGGGCTGGAACTTTTTCCAGGCCATACAGGTTGGAATGCGGGGTGAGGCAGGATTGGCGAGCACAACAGCACCAGAGTGGGTATTGGTATATAGGTAGATGGTATTTGGTAGCTATGCAGATGATATGGTGCTTCTGAGCGCGTCAATCTGTGGTCTCAGAAAGTTTGTTGCCAAATGTGAGCAGTATGCCAAAACACATGGTTTGATGTATAACTCCAATAAGTCGGACCGTCCAACTTTTTGTCGGTATGGAAATCCTGGGGTGGGCAAAGGGGTCTGTCAGACTCTTACTGACTAAAACCACCCCGGTGTTCCCTCTCACACTTGCATCGGGGGCTGCGATTACAAATGTGACTTCCGCTGCCCGGACTGGTGACGGCCCGCGCTCTGCGGGCCTCGATCTGTAGGGGGGTGAAACTCCCCCAATTACGTATTATAGAGGCGCGCGAAAAAAAACAAAAGGAATGGCGAGCTCAGCAACAGCAGAGTGGGTTGCTACATAGATGGTATTTGTGTAAATAATATTAGCTATGCAGATGATATGGTGCTTCTGAGCGCGTCAATCTGTGGTCTCAGAAAGATGATTGCCAAATGTGAGCAGTATGCCAAAACACATGGTTTGATGTATAACTCCAATAAGTCGGAGATCATGGTCTTTGAGGCTGGGGGTAGACTGGGTTATGTACCACCTGTATTACTCAATGGGACTCCACTACAAAGAGTATTTACGTTTAAATATCTTGGTCATATATTGACCCATGACCTCAATGACGGACTCGATATTGAGCGGGAACGAAGGGCGTTGTCGGTAAGGGCGAACATGCTGGCTCGCAGGTTTGCACGCTGCTCACTTAAAAAGTCAAAATTACTCTGTTTCGAGCTTATTGTACAAAGTTTTACACGTGCAGCCTGTGGGCTAGATATACCCAAAGGTCGTGCAACGCCCTTCGTGTCCAATACAACAACGCTTTCAGGGTATTGGTGGGGCTGCCCCGTTTTCGTAGCGCATCGGGAATGTTCGCAGACGCACATATTAATTGCTTTTTCGCAACGATGCGAATGAGGTGTGCATCCCTGGTGCGCAGAGTACGGGCCAGCTCCAACAATATCCTAAAAAAGGTCGCTAGCAGGCTGGATTGCATGTACATCAATCACTGCAGTGCCATCTCCCATGGGGTGAAATAAATTTAAACTAGATTATGTGGGGCACTCAGAAAGTTTTGTGATACTAGAAAAAAATATACTACAGGTTGTAATTTTTTTTACTATATCGTTTCAAAGAACTCTCCATTGGCGTCCACACACAGTTTTATACGTCTAAACCAATTTTCATAACACATTTTCCAGTCCGCATCAGACCCCTCTCCAATCTCCTTCTCAAATGCAGCCAGTGCATCTTCAGGTGATGAAAACTTTCCTTTGAGTTGATTTTTTATTTTGGGGAACAAGAAACAGTCGTATGGAGCCAAATCGGGACTGTAAGGAGGATGACCTATAAATTTGACTATAGTGCTGTCCAGAAAGTCCCTTGTTTTGAGCGCCGAGTGAGGCAGTGCGTTGTCGTGGTGAAGTGGCCAGTTTTCGGTCGCTTGCTGCTTGCAGTAGTCAAAACTTCTGGCAAACATTTGGTAACATACCATTCAGCATTGATGCTCTTTTGATCTCGTCATGGTACTGACACCAGATAACCCGGTAAAGAAAAAAAACTTGCGATCAAAATGTTGCCTGCACTTCTGGCTCGCTTCACTTTAGTAGGCGTTGGTTCATTTTGAAACAGCCATACGGTCGACTGACGCTTCATTTCTGGATCATATTGATAAATATCCCGTAATTATATCTTAAACGCGCCGAGACGAGCCTGCTACAAATTTTGCTATCATGTCTCAGCATCATTCTACCCGAACCTCCTTCTGAGCCTGCGTTAGATTTTACGGTACCAGCGTGAAACTATCTTCCATAACTGAAGATGCCTGTGTAGAATTTCATGCACACTTCCCGATCCAATCGGCAGTATATGCTGAACCTCTTCATATGTAATTCGCCTATTATCTTGAATTAAATTTTTCACAGCCAGCACGTTTTGTTTTGTAACAACCGTCATACCACTTCTTTCTTTGTCCGCCAAAATTACTCGACCACCCATAAATTCGTTGAACCAGTGGAAAACAGTCGCTTTAGAGGGGCTTTTTTCTATGAACACCATTCGAAGTCTTACAAACGATTCTTCTGGTTTTAGTCGACATTTGAAATCGTACAAAATCATCGCGCGAAAATGTTCTCGTTGTGAATCCAGTTTTCAGTAGGACAGAGTATTTTGATTTTGCTCGTAAAAACATGTTTTTAGGGTTCCGTACCTCAAAAGGAAAAAACGGAACCCTTATAGGATCACTCGTGTGTCTGTCTGTCTGTCTGTCGGTCTGTCTGTCTGTCTGTCTGTCTGTCTGTCTGTCCGTCTGTCACAGCCAATTTACTCCGAATCTAATGGACCGATTAATTTGAAATTTGGTACACATATGTATTTCTGTGACCCAAACACGAATAAGTAACATAAATAAATTAATTTTGAATATAGGGGTCACTTTTGGGGCGCAAACAAGAAAATTAAAAAAAAAGTTTTGCTAACAGTACCGTGTGACATATTTAATGAAAGGGCTTGTTGCGAGGATCTTAAATATATTTTTTATACAATTTTAAAATAAATACTTTTAAAGATATTTAATAAATTCAATGAAAATTGACCATTCCCCCCCCCTTATCTCCGAAACTCCTGGACCAAAAATTTTGAAAAAAATACATAATATGGCTCTTTACTCATAGATTACAGGAAAACTTATAAGAAGTCCATGGTCTTAAAATAACATGGTAAATCTCTCAATATTGTGCGTACAAACTTACATTTTGTCGCTCGGCAGCCAATAGGCCCATCTCTCTAGCTACTATAATATCAAAAGTGTTTGACCGTCTGCTTAATACACAAATAAATAAAACTGTAAATTTTCATGAAAACCAATTCGGGTTTCGGCGTGGTTTGTCAACAGAAAGTGCAGTGTTGTGTCTTGAGCATACTATCACATACTTACTATACACAGCGTGGGACGCCGATTAATGCTAGCTTCCTCGATTTGTTCAAGGCTTCTGATCTGATTGCTTATGACGTATTGTGGAGAAAGATGGAGAAGGATAGGTTGCCAACGGAGCTTATAAACATCTTTAAATAGTGGTATGGTAACCAGATCAATAGTGTACGATGGGCTCGAACTTTTTCCAGGCCATACAGGTTGGAATTCGGGTGAAGCAGGATTGGCGAGCTCAGCAGCACCAGAGTGGGTTGCTATATAGATGGTATTTGTGTAAATAATAATAGCTATGCAGATGATATGGTGCTTCTGAGCGCGTCAATCTGTAGTCTCAGAAAGTAATTGGTCGCCAAATGTGAGCAGTATGCCAAAACAAATGGGTTTATGTATATCTCCAATAAGTCGGAGATCATGGTCTTTGAGGCTGGGGGTAGACCGGGTTATGTACCACCTGTATTACTCAATGGGACTCCACTACAAAGAGTATTTACGTTTAAATATCTTGGTCATATATTGACCCCTGACCTCAATGACGGACTCGATATTGAGCGGGAACCTCTGAGTTTGTTTCGGCCTTTCTTCTCAGAGTAGTCAGATAGGAAACGCCGACCTCATCTAGTTTTAAAATATGATTGACGTGTAAAAGTGTTTGTACAAACCTACTTACAGAAATAAAATCATTTATCAACGAAGGGCGTTGTCGGTAAGGGCAAACATGCTGGTTTGCACGCTGCTCACTTAAAAAATTACTCTGTTTCGAGCTTTTTACAACGTTTTACACGTGCAACCAGTGGGCTAGATATACCCAAAGGTCGTGCAACGCCTTTCGTGTCCAATACAATAACGCTTTCAGGGTATTGGTGGGGCTGCCCCGTTTTTGTAGCGCATCGGGAATGTTCGCGGACGCACATATTAATTGCTTTTACGCAACGATGCGAATGAGGTGTGCATCCCTGGTGCGCAGAGTGCGGGCCAGCTCCAACAATATCCTGAAAAAAGATCGCTAGCAGGCTGGATTGCATGTACATCAATCACTGCAGTGCCATCTCTCATGGGGTAAAATAAATTTAAACTAGATTACGTGGGGCACTCAGAAAGTTTTGTGATACTAGAAAAAAATATACTACAGGTTATATATTTTTTATTATATCTTTTCAAAGAACTCTCCATTGGCGTTTATACACAATTTTATACGTCTAAACCAATTTTCATAACACATTTTCCAGTTCGCATCAGACACCTCTCCAATCTCCTTCTCAAATGCAGCCAGTGCATCTTCAGGTGATGAAAACTGTTTTCCTTTGAGTTGATTTTTTATTTTGGGGAACAAGAAAAAGTCGCACGAAGCCAAATCGGGACTGTAAGGAGGATGACCTATAAATTTGACCGGTGTGCTGTCCAGAAAGTCCCTTGTTTTGAGTGCCGAGTGAGCCAGCGCGTTGTCGTGGTGAAGCAGTAGCCCACGGAGGCCAGTGTTCGGTCGCTTGCTGCTTGCAGTAGTAAAAACTTCTGGCAAACATTTGGGAACATACCATTCAGCATTGATACTCCTTTGATCTTGTCAGGGTACTGACACCAGATAAACCGGCAAAAAAAAAACAATCTTGCGATCTAAATTTTGCCTGCACTTCTGGCTCGCTTCACTTTGGTAGGCGTTGGTTCATTTTGAAACAGCCACACGGTCGACTGATGCTTCATTTCTGGATCATATTGATAAATTCAAGATTCATCACCCGTAATGATATCTTAAACACGCCGAGACGAGCCTGCTACAAATTTTGCTATCATGTCTCGTCACCATTCTACCCGAACCTCCTTCTGAGCCTGTGTTAGATTTTACGGTACCAGCGTGAAACTATCTTCCATAACCGAAGATGCCTGTGTAGAATTTCATGCACACTTCCCGATCCAATCGGCAGTATATGCTGAACCTCTTCATATGTAATTCGCCTATTCTCTTGAATTAAATTTTTCACAGCCAGCACGTTTGGTTATGTAACAACCGTCATAGGGCGGCCACTTCTTTCTTTGTCCGCCAAAATTACGAGACCACCCATAAATTCGTTGAACCAGCCGAAAACAGTCGCTTTAGAAAGGCTTTTTTTCTATGAACACCATTCGAAGTCTTTCAAACTATTCTTCTGGTTTTGGTCGACATTTGAAATCGTACAAAATCATCGCGCGAAAATGTTCTCGTTGTAAATCCAGTTTTCAGTAAGACAGAGTATTTTGATTTTGCTCGTAAAAAAATGTGGAGGGAATTTCGAATTTGGAATGTTATGTTTTTTTGTAATAAATAGTCATCGTTTTAATTGACATCAAAACCAGCCAGTATTCTAATAGACAAAAACTGTTAGTCGCAAAACTTTCTAAGTGACCTCGTAAAATAAGTTAACATAGTTCATAAGTTTACTAACACAATGAGTCCTTGTTACTTGAATAAAGAAAAATATCTGGATGACCATTTTTTTTAAAAACGTTTTCTAAAAATGAAACCTAGCTAGATCGATTTATCGCTCCCGAAACCCCCTGCATACTAAATTTAATAAAAATTCTTGGAGCCGTTTCCGAGATTCAGATTAAATATACATATAGGTATAGACTGCCTCGTTGGTCTAGTGGTCGCAAGCGCTACTGCTGAGCATGAGGTCCTGGGTTCGATTCCCGGGTCGGGCAAAGTGTTATTGGGTTTTTCTATCTGAAATTTCTCAGTAGCAGCTCGGAGTCTGGATTTGTGCCCGGTTGATGGCAATAGGCTCGCCCCCTATTACATGGGACTTAAACATAACTGGCGAAATGTGGGTGTACCTGCTACAGGGACACCTCTGCCCAACCCTTCGGGGAAACAAGGCGTGATGTTATGTATAGGTATACCTACAAGAATTGTTCGTAGGTATTAGATTTAGATTATTATTATATTAATACCGCGAATGTGAATTTTTTACGAAAATCAGATTTTTGTTTTATTTCATTCAATACTCGTACGTTCAAATAAGTGATCCTGCAATTAAAAAAAAAACGTAAAAGTGTCACATTCGCGGTATTGGATGCCGAGCGACGATTTGCATTTGGAATGTATGGGAGAACATGTTTTTCAACTACAATGTTAAGTTTGTTCTTGGAATTCATCTCAACTACGGAACCCTTCATTGTGCGTAGTCCGACACGCACTTGGCCGGTTTTTTTTGTAATAAATAGTCATAGTCATAATTGACATCAAAACCAGCCAGTATCCATAGACAAAAACTGTTAGTCGCAAAACTTTCTGAGTGACCTGGTAAAATAAGCTAACATAGTTCATAAGTTTATTAACACAATGAGTCCTTGTTACTTGAATAAACAAAAATATCTGGATGACCATTTTCTTTTTGAACGACGTTTTCTAAAAATTTAACCTAGCTAGATCGATTTATCGCTCCCGAAACCCCCTGCATAGGTACTAAATTTAATAACAATTCTTGGGAGTATTTTCCGAGATTTAGATTATATATATATAAGAATTGCTCGTTTAAAGGTATTAGATTTAGATTATTATTATATTAATACCGCGAATGTGATTTTTTTACGAAAATCAGATTTTTGTTTTATTTCATCCGACACGTTCAAATAAGTGATCCTGCAATTTAAAAAAAAACGTAAAAAATGTCACATTCGCGGTATTGGATGCCGAGCGACGATTCGCAGTTGGCATGTATGGGAGAACATGTTTTTCAACTACAGTGTTAAGTTTGTTCTTGGGATAAATAAATTCATCTCAACTACGGAACCCTTCATTGTGCGTAGTCCGACACGCACTTGGCCGGTTTTTATATACGGGTAGCCTTCTGCTCTTCGGCTATCACAGAAAGTTATTCAAGAAACCCAAATGTAATGCATTATCTACAATTTCTACAAATGATTAGTCGTCAGAACTCTGGAACTCATAGAAAGAAGGTCAGAAAGAAGGCTTCATTCACTATTTACTTTTTTCTATTCATTACACATTCTATTAATTTGTAAGGTTCCATCAGCGACTTACAGCTCAAATGACTTACGTAATCTACCGTAATAACAAAATATAACAAGAGATAATGTTTATTTGCTTTGTTCATTATAACAATTGGTAAAGATAATCAAATAAGATGACGTAAACTTCTTCCATTGTTACAGTTGGTTTACTGAGCAGAATTGCAGAGCAGAGTTCATATTGGTATTTGAAGGTGCTGAAATCCCCAAAAAACACAAGAAACATGGTGTGTTTATATCTGTAAATATCTTTTTCTTATTTTTTTTAGAACATTTTACTTTCTCCTTGGTCTAGTGGTTGTCAGTGCGTTTGCTGATCAAACTCAAACTCAAAGCATTTATTTTAATCAAATCAATTACAGCCACTTTTAAATTGTCAGTCGGAAAGATGAACCTATATACAGGGTGACTGGATCTGGACCCGCCATAGCAAATTCGCATATAGAGGAGGTCATTTGCTAATGATTGAACCATACTTTCCCTAACTAAAGTTTTAGAGTTTGGGAGATATGTCAATTTTATACAATCTCAATAAAGATATTTTTAAGTGTTTTTTTATTATTTGTTGATAGTCATAAACATTGATGATTAAAATACCTCGGAACTTCCCTCAAACTAGGGTTAAAAAATAAGAAAGGACGGTTTTATTTTTAAATACATTTTTTTTTATTACGATCAAGGGAAAGTAATGTCTAATAATTAGCAAATGACCTCCTCTATACGCGAATTTGCTATGGCGGGTCCAGATTCAGTCACCTTGTATTTGTCCATTAAAAAGCGCAGTGGGATCGTGGGTACGATTTCAGTTCGGGCAAATTGATATTGGGATTTTTCATCCGAAACTTTTCAGTAGCAGTCTGGAGACTAGGCTTAGCATAATCACCTTATAACTGTTCCCATTCCTGGGACACAGGCCACCCCCTTGTGAGAGCGAGTGAGCCGTAATGCACCACATGGCATTGATTTTTTGGATCTATGACATGTCGGTTTCCTCACGATTCTAAATGGAGACTGGGTTTAGTTATGCCCAGTTAGAGGTGAGCGTCCTTAATGGGATTTCAGAATAGCGTAATATGTAGGTGGTTCGTTTGGGGATTATCAGGCTTTTTGTTATGTTCATTTCTATACTAATGATGTTTATTTTTCACTCTTTTTAGATTACTAGTTAGCGGAGCTCTAGCGTTCTACATATATTCGGTGGTGAAGACCGTGAAAGATACGTTTAATAATATAATGGAGGTTGGGCAGAAAAATGAGACTGGATAGCATTTAAGTTATTGGACGATTTAGTTAATTTAATAATTTTCATTAAAATGGACCCTGTCCCCGATGCCGGTGGGCCAGTATTTGTAATATTACATCATTTTGTAGTAGTAATAAATTCATTGTGCAAATAATAAAAAAATAAAGATAATTTAATGATAATAAGATAAGATTATAGATAATTTTTGATGTCATCATTATTCATTTTAAAAATATTACATAAGTAGGTAACGTTTATATGTAGTCTGTCAATTTAGTAATTAATTGTAAAAATAAACTTAAAAATCTAAATTAAAAATGGATTGAATTATTTTCTTTTGTTTTATAATTTTGAATATTACTTATGTAAACTTTCTCTATTAACTTAACTCCGGACTGTCTGGACGGGCTGACTTAACAATTATGCCCGTTTCCCCCTTAAAAATACTACCTTCTATTTCACCCCCCCTTTTTTTTGCGGAGCGGGGGCCCTGTCAGACTCTTACTGACTAAAACGCACCCGTATTCCTTCAGTTTCCTGTATGTTGCCAGGGGCCACGGTAACCCTTTCGGACAAACCCGCAACCCCGGCAGGCATTGGCATTATCGGACCCCTTCAATTGTGCTGACATCTCTTTGAGGCGCGCGTGGAACACAACGCGCCGTCGACCCGGGCCTGGTCCTTATAGAACGGCGAGCTACCCATTGCTCACCGTCCGCAAGCCCGCGCCTACTTAGGCCGGGAATCGGCCTGCGATTCCCGATGCCCAGGGCATCTCCTGCTGTGGTTAGGGGCGTGAGGGCTCGAAATTTGCTTCTCCCTCACGCATTCCATCTAAACAGTGTTCAGACGATGCTAGTCATTTGTTGCTTCAATTTTATTGTATCGTGAAAGTTGCGTCGTGTAAATGAAACTTTACACGATTTAACTTTAATTAGGTACTAAACTGACTTGCAAGCAGGCCATAAAGATTAAATAAATGGGCATCAATAATAACACCAAGCCGAGTTAGATGAGATAAGTTGACAAAACAACACAATTTCAACACAAACCGAGCCAGAACAATATAAAGTAGTTTAATTTTATTAAGGTCCCGGCAGAGATATGAAAAGCAATTCCTCAAACAAGTATAATATTTTAACTATTATAGCACATTATAGCCGTAGAGAGCAGTAGTGGCCCAGTGGTAATGGCCGCGACTTACGAGTTGTAGGTCATAGGTTCGAACCCAGACAGGCACTTTACTTTGTGTAAATAATTTCATCACCACTGCTCTCAAAACGGTGAAGGAAAACGCCGTGAAGAAACCGGCATGTCCTAGAACCGAAAATTCGAAGACATGTGACATCTACCAAAACGCACTGGGCCCGCGTGGTGCATTACGGCCCACTCCCTCTCACAGAGAGGAGGCCTGTGTCCCAGCAGTGGGAATATTTATAAGCTGATGATGATAGCCGTGGCGAGATGCAGCGCTCCATTTTACAAAAATGCGTCAAATCACATTCGGAGCCGCGGCGGGCCGCACCGCAACGCAGTAATTATTTTAGACAGATTCAAATTTCGAATTTGAACTGTTTCCACTCCAGTGACATTTGGGTGAGCCGCACCGCTCATTTTCGGATTATACTAAAGCGATGCTGGAGGATGTTTGCTATGCTGTGCAATACGGCGCGGTCCGCCCCTATACGTGCGCGAGTGTAAAGACTACAGTGGTAGATGAGTCCTGTTTAAAATAATAAGATTTTAATTGTAAGCCTAAATTGTTCGGGCCCGATCAGATAATCGACTAAACTCAACCGTAACGAAGCAAATCTCTGAAAGGCGGACCGTTCTAACGTCGGCGCGGCAATATGGCGACGAAAAACACTTCACTTCAGTCAACAAACTAGTAGTCGACGATTTACACAATTTCAAAATTTTCAACAAATCTAAGATAGTCTTGTCCAAATAAAAGTAAAGCAGCATCATCATCTTCAGTATTTTATTGTAAAGTACAAGTCTTTTTCATTTGTCATAGGTACTCGGAAAATAGTGTGTTTGTTTGATCCAAGTAGCGGGTGGAAGACGCTGATCCCCACCCTTGGGCTGGAAAGACTCATAGTAATTGCTTCCCTCTCTAGGGCGGGAATGAATTTTAATAATGGAACTATATTGGTTAGGTAATCAGCTACGATTTTTTTTACTAAGGAGGTATTACACTGTCGAGTCTGTGGTCATGGATCTGTGATCGAAGATATAACGGAATTGTAAAATAGACATTTTGTTATGGGTATGTCCCCCCCTTACTACGATCATGTTATATCATATAAATATCGACGAAGCTCACAAATTACCCATGTTATGTCTATTTTACAATTTAGTTATGTCTTTGATCATGGATCTGTAATCGTAGATATGATGGTGTACTACCCTACTTCTAGAAAAATACTGATTAAAAAAAATGCTGCAGTCTTGTCATTGTATAAACAGCCAGTGTGAATAAAAAAAAATACCTAATAGCGCATCCTCACATGCCGGCGGCACCACAGACGTATAAAGAGTACAAACATTCGCTAAAAATTGCGTAGCCATTACGCACACATAGGGAATGTTGTCAACACAAGGCCGGACTAGGGCCAGTTGCCGGTATTATCTAACGATATTGAAACAACCGATATAGGTACTTACTAAAAATCCGCGAAAATTGATATTCTCTGGGTATAAGAAGTGTAAATTACTTAGCAATAAAGTCAATAAATTATTACCTGCCAAATAAAATTTCAAAGTTATGTGAGTAGCCTATTTATGTATACTTATGCCTATGTTCATGTTTTCCATCACACAGATACAGGGTAACATAATTTATTTTATAATTTATTACAAAAGCATGTGTGTACACTGACAATCTTCACTTTGCAGTATTCTGGAACAATGTCACCAAAAAAATTAAAAAAATCGTAGAGTAAACTGAAGCTCTGTTTGATAATTCAATGGTAAACATTTTACAAAAAAATTCGTCTTTGTTGCCAAATCCGTCCCTGACTAAATAACGCGGTTGAAACAAAGAACGCGATGCAGATAATGTTGCTTATCAATATGGCGGCATGGCACAGACAAGCTACAGGTCAAATTTTGTCTATGTGTGAGTCAGTGTGACAACAGGTGACAGAACGAGATACAATTTACGACTTGTCGCTTAGCAAAAAAAGGATAGAGAATCATGTCCATAAATATAAATATAACTATGGATTAATGTTTGGTCTGCTACTCTTTATATGTCTGTGGGCAGCACGGCCGGCGGCCAACCCGGCGGCACGCGCAACTTTTTTTCTATTCAGCGACAGCGACAGGGCAGCCTGAAAGCCGGCGGCAAACCCGGCGGCATGTGTGGATGCGCCATAAGCGGGACGACGCGCGGCGGTGACGCGGTGTGTTCCATATTCAAAATTAAAAAAGACTAATAGGTACTAGAATACCCATGTTATTAATATCAATTAATGTTAAAAAAAAACTACAACTTTTCAGTCATCGCGCGCGCGCATTGATGTGCGGTCGCCGATTTTTTGTGCTAAAAATGTCTGTGAATTGTGCAAATACGGTCAAGTGTGCGAGTTGTAATGTTGTTATCTCGGAAGTTCTTGCCTTCATACGTAATAGGCATGATGTAGTGGACAATGAAGGTTTAATTAAAATATGCTCGTCGGCCTTTTCTGAGGAAGATATTGATGAGGCAAAAAAGTTATTGTTTGTTTCTACGAAGACAAGCCTAAAACTCGTGTCGAGGCGTAAAAACAAAAAGCAGAAAGACCTGGAGGACATGATTACGGTATTTAAAACCATGGATCCTGAACAAATCCCTATTTTTGTGGCATATGACCTTCACAAATTGCCGCCAGTTTGCTTCGATCACGTAGACGTGACGAAGTTGTTGAAGGATTTATTGGTACTACGATCTGATGTGAACGAGATCAAAAGTGATTATGTGACTAAGCAGCAGCTGGAAAACATGAATTTGAATACAAGCCAGTCGACGCTGCCGCGGTTACCAAGTTTGAATGTGAATACCAAAATAGGAGGGTATTTTGAAAACAATAACTCAGAGGTTTTAAGTGTTTCTCATAATACGACCTGTGCACCATCCCCGTGTCAACCAAGCCCCAGTTGTATGAGTCATGAACGTTCATGTGTTATGCCGCCTGCTAGTACTGCGAGTGAGAAGCGTATTATTCCTGTCTTGCCCGCCTCGCAGCGTCCGACTGGTTTTGCGAGTGCGGAGAAGCAGCAGACAATGGCGGAGATTGTAAGCAATGGCAGGTGGAAAGAAAATAAAAGGGAGGATGATTGGACATTGGTGCAGAAATCAAGACATAGAAATCGTTTCACTGGTTTGACAGGAAAAGCTGTAGCAAATGTTCCAATAAAGTTTCGTGCTGCAGATGTGAAAATACCCTTATTTATATCCTATGTAAATAAGGAAACTACTGAGGAGGACATATGCGACTACATACAAAGTAAAGTTAACGAAGTAGTGACTTTGGAAAAAATTAATATGAAGACTGATATATATAACTGATATAGGCAATATAATGCTTTCAAATTGTTTGTTCCTAAGCACAAAATAAATACATTTTTAGACGACAACTTGTGGCCAGAGGGTATTGCTTTCAGAAGATTTATACACTTTAAGAATAGAACAGACAACAGGTTTTTGAATGAAAACGCACCTCGGAATAATGGATACGAAAATAAAGAACACATACCTAGCAACGTTTAATTGCAAAAATGTCACTCGATCAGCTGATTGTGTGAGAAGATTATGCGGAGTGGCTGACGTCATCGCGCTGCAGGAAACCTGGCTGTTACCTCATGATTTAGCCTACTTAGGCACAATACACGATGACTTCGCGTATACAGGGAAGTCTGCTGTTGATACGTCGGCCGGAGTACTCATAGGCAGACCCTACGGAGGGGTTGCCCTGTTGTGGAGGAAGTCGGCTTTCTCAAAAGTGTCAGTGTTGTCGTGTAATAGCGATCGTTTAGTTGCTATTAAAATTGATCATGCAGATCGGTCGATGTTAGTTTTCTCGGTTTATATGCCGACTGACTCGAGTGATAATATAATAGAATTTACTACTTGTTTGAGTGAAATTATTGCGATTACTGAAAACAGTGACACGGAAACGGTCTGTATATTAGGTGATTTTAACGCTCACCCGGGTGAGCGTTTTGCAAATGAACTGTTAACCGTGTGTACGGAACAATCGTGGTCGTGTGTGGACATGGAATTATTGCCGGATGATACTTTTACATTTGAAAGCACAGCTAACGGTGCGCTGCGCTGGTTAGATCATTGTGTGGTGAGTAGTGCAGCGAGACAATTAGTAACTAAAACGACTGTTTTGTATGATGTTTACTCGTCGGACCACATTCCTTTGGTTATTGAGTGTAACATAGATTTAATAATACCTAAGTCAGTGAGCAAAACCCACTCTTGTAATAAGGTCATTTGGGGTGAAAGAAATGTTAAACAAATTGATGAGTATACAAACTTTTGTCATTCAAAATTAAGATTAATAGATTTTCCTACGGAATTTCGTTATTGTTCGCATGGAATGTGCTCTGATACTAGCCACCACAGACTGTTAGATGAAATGTACGACACGGTAATATGTATTTTGAAAGAAGGCGCAGATATTACGTATATTGGTTCTAATAACATACGCTGTAAAAGGAAATATGTGGTTGGTTGGAATTTGCATGTACGTGACGCTCACAGGGAGGCCCGCATGCATTATCAAACTTGGATACTACATAAAAAACCTACATCGGGGTACAATTACACAAACATGTGTCAATCCAGAAAAGTTTTTAAAGAAAAGCTTAAATATTGCCAGGACAATGAAAAACAAATAAAAATGGATATAATAGCTAAACATCAGTCAGACAAGCAATTTGGTGCATTTTGGAAGGCAACCAATAAGTTAAATCCGCGGTCGAGTTTTCCGGTGAGCGTGGCGGGCGTGCACGAGTCGACAGAAATAGCTAACTTATTTAAGCAACACTTTAGGGTTGAGTCACCTCTTGTTAAGACGACTCGGATTGTCGATGCTGAGGCTATTTCTGGGGACATTTATGTTCGATTTACTCCTAAGGAAGTTGCATCGGTGGTAAAATCAATGAAGAGAGGTAAGTCACCAGGTCACGATGGCGTCAGTATCGAACATCTGAAATACGCCGGGGTGCACTTGCCACGTGTACTTGCCATGTTTCTTAATTTGTGTGTCAGTCACTGTTATTTACCAGATAGCTTCATGTTTACAGTTGTGGTCCCTGTTATTAAAAATAAAACTGGAAATGCTTCTGATGTCTCCAACTACAGACCTATATCCTTGGCAACTGTTTCAGCCAAGGTACTGGACAGTCTGCTTGACAAACAATTGGCTAAGCATCTCCAATTACATGACGCTCAGTTTGGCTTCAGGCCGGGGCTGTCCACTGAAAGCGCTATATTGTGTCTAAAGCAGACTGTGCAGTACTACAAGGATAGAAAAACGCCTGTCTTTGCCTGTTTTTTGGACCTATCGAAGGCATTCGATCTTGTCAGTTATGACATGTTGTGGGATAAGTTGCTGTCTGAAACTTCTTTACCTACTGAAGTTATGTCCATATTTAAGTATTGGTATAGCAATCAATGCAATTGTGTGAGGTGGAACGGTTCTCTGTCGAGTGTGTACCGGTTGAAATGCGGAGTGAGGCAGGGGGGTTTAAGCTCACCTCGCTTGTTCAATCTGTACATAAACCGGCTGATTGCTGAACTCAGCAGCACCATGGTCGGATGTCATATTGACGGAGTGTGTACCAACAACCTTAGTTACGCAGACGACATGGTGTTGCTGAGTCCATCAATTAGTGCCTTGAGGCAGCTAGTGTCTATCTGTGAATCATATGCGGTGTCTCATGGGCTCAGGTATAATGTTGGGAAGAGTGAACTAATGCTCTTCAAAGCAAGTGGTTTTTCTTACCCAGCATTTCCGAATGTGTCACTTTATGGCACTCCACTGTGCAGGGTGTCTAAATTTAAATATTTGGGTCATTGGGTCACCGATGATTTAAGTGATAATTTGGACATAGAAAGGGAACGCAGGTCGCTGGCTGTCCGTTGTAACATGCTGGCCCGCAGGTTTGCACGGTGTATGAATGCGGTTAAGATCACGCTTTTTAAAGCATATTGCCAATCTTTGTATACCTGCAGCCTGTGGGTCAGTTATTCGCAGCGGGCATACAGCAACCTGCGTGTCCAATACAACAATGCACTCAGGGTACTGTTGGGGCTGCCATGGCGTTGCAGTGCGTCAGGGATGTTTGCTGAGGCGCGGGTTGATGGATTTGCCGCTGTCATAAGGAAAAGATGTGCCTCCCTGCTCACTCGCGTTCGTGGTAGTCCCAACTCTATACTGGGTGTTTTTACAGATCGGGGGGAGTCCCCCATGTTTCAAAGGTGGATGCGGCTTCATGTCACAGTTTAATCTGTTTTGTGGTATACATATGTGTTTTTATTTTTGTTTGTGTTTGTGTAAATATCCTAACATTAGTCTTTTTAAGTATATTGTTACTAACAAGAATATGGACCTGGTCTGAAATAAATGTTTAATAATAATAATTTAACTTTCCTTATTATTTGAAATGAAAAGTAGAGTATTTAACACGGGTGAAAGTCGTCAATTCCTACTCAGACTATAGCCGCCCGAGCGCATTGATTCCTTTCGACCCTTGAATAACAATCTACTATTGTTCCATTGCGAACACTAATAAAACTACTAAATAAAGTTTAGATGTTATTTTTTTCAGATTTTGTGATATACGATCGTAGAATTTTGTTCTTTTCCCAATATTGAAATAAATTTGTAGGCGATGATTGAGATTATACCGAGCTACCTAAAGGTGGTTTTACACCGGCAAGGCAAGGCGTGGATGGGATGGGCCCGAATTGAAATCACGCTTACCCTTTTGCACCGAAAGATGTCCATCGCTATACCGCGCCTCGCAATGGCTAGCGCTGCCTTGCGCCGGCCATCGCTACCTAGCGCTGGTTCGCGTAGCACTGGGAGCTGGAGAGTATAGTATGCATCGAGTTCTTGCGATGGTCGGTGCAAGCCGGTGCGTACCAGCGCGTGCCAGCGCGAGACATCGCGAGTCAGCGCTTGATTGCAAGAGATCGTGCGGGTCCTCGTTGACCGGTGTGAAATTTGTATATCCGTTTTACATAGTAAATAAATACTATTCTCATAGCAATAAACTTCAATATCCTTGCCGCGCATCCTTGACGAACTATGCGAACATAAATGTAGGGAACAGCAGATTTTTTGAAGTGAAAACTTATTTTGGCGCGTTGGGCATTTTTGAGATGGGACTAAACCAATGATTTCGCGACACTGTAACGACACTAGCTTTTGACCATTAAAAAGACATCAACGCGTTGATTATCGCGGTGCGTGGAGTAAAAGACATTAACGCGGTGCCGATTTTTTTTTCAAGTTTTCACTTCTTTCGGCATTCCCGGAGTGCCACTGTTTTTTTTTCCTCAATGACTCCTTAAGAGGATGCCCATGAATTCAATTTCACCCTGTATATTGGTTTGAGCGTTTGTGCAAAATTTTTCTCTAACCGGTTCCAATAGGGGGATGATAATCTGTAGGGGAAATTACAGTTAAAGAAAAAATTAAGGTATTGAAATAACTTGAACTCTGAAGCAGGCTAGGCATACTTTAACAAAAACAACTCGTAAAGTATTGAAAAAGGCCGTTTAAATTTTTATGGAAAAATTCAAAATGTATGCGGAATCAGGGCAAGATTCATAGATCATCACACTTTAACTTTTCTTAAGAAAAGCTAGTGTTTTAAACAAAAAAGCCATTCATTTTTAAAAGAGTAACCGTGGAGTTTCTTGTCGGCTCTTCTACATAGGAAACCGCCAATTGGAACCGTGCACCTAGCTTCTGATGTTTCATAAAACATTTTGATTTTGATACGAATTTGAACCTTATTTTAAGTGAATTATTTTAATATTCGTACAAGCGGATAAAAGCAAGCGTTTCATGAGTATATCTTGGACATTACTGACATCGGTGAAGGAGAAACATCGTAAGAAAACCAGGTCTTTATATTAATTGGAAAAGCCAATTGGAACCGTTCACCTAGCTTCTGACGTTTCATAAGTACCCATGCAGGTTTTTGACAAATAAAATATTTTCATTTTGATTGATTTTGATTTTTGAACATAAGTCTGAAATCACCAACTCGTCTTGAGCAAGCGTGGTGATTAATGCTCGTGCCGTCTCTGTATGAGAAGAGGATTTTGTCCTGCAGTGGGACACTAATAAGCTGGTATTATTGATGGTTGTATTGTTGTTCGTTGTTCGTTATTATTCGTTTTGTTTTATCACACAGCTGGGAGAAATGATTTTTTAACGATGTTCGTTCTGCAAAAGCCAATGAAGTATTAGTCTTGACCAATAATTACCATCCATTTTCATGGAATTCTAAATGATCTACAGTTAATGGACACAGCCAGTACCTCCAGCCTCCACGGGTGGCAAATCCTTTAAACCTACACTCGGGCATCCTGTGCAGGCACATTCGTCACTATCTTGCTAACTGGCTGATATCGCTAAAAAAACATGAGCAAACCTTAAATAGTTCGTGCTATAGAGGTATGAGGAACAAGGTGTAAAGTTCACTAATTCTCCATAGAAAAGGGAGGATCCTTCGACCAGCCGGGTGTCGTGTCTGGTGGGCAACTGCCCGATGATTGATGTCAGGACTCATCGCGTGGTAAACTCTGTTGCGCGATTCAGGATTTTGCGTGACGTCAGTGTTATGCGTAGTTCGCATATGTCGTTCACACATACTACATCAATGCTCTCCAGAGACCGGAGGTAGATTGTGGGCTGAGTCGTGTATTTTGCAATGCTTGCCAGTGCCAGTTGAGGTTGACCCGGAACTGTTTGCGGTGATTCCCCTGTGAGTCGGGGTGGACTGCGTTATGATCCAGTGAGTCGGATGTGGTACAGCGCTGGGTTGAGGCTGACTGCTGGCGTCGAACAGGAGAGGGTTTAAGGGCTTTGCTTGTGGACCAGCCGAAAGTGCAGTGTGCTGTGCGAAGGTTACTGATGACCCTGAGGGTGATGACCAGGTATGCGCGTCCACTGTGTGCTGGTGGTCAGGATACCCGTTGAAGGCGTGGGTGCTTAATGGATGTGTGGCTCACCGCTCGAAAGTTTGAAGAAGTGATGATGATAACGTCACGCTGAACTAGCAGCACGAGGGCTGCGTCAATATCCATGTTCGGAGTCACCAGTATAAAGGTATGAAGAACAGGATGTAAAGTTCCTGACTTGGTTCACGTTCCCCGTCTCGAACCTGCATCTGTTCAGGCAATCTGCCTAGTCACTGGGACCCCTAGTGATAGTGGCATCCTCCGGCACCTAGTGTTGCAAATTAGGAAAGCTTCTATGGCCTCTTCCCGCCGCCGTAAAAGAAGGTGACAGCATCTCATGTGGTCCCGACCATGGACTGAACTACGGCCTGAAAGAAACCACTACGCTGCTTAGCATCACTGTGAGCTGGGATGGCACTCTTCAATTGTGTGCTGGGCCGAGTCTTCAAGGCAGTTGTCAGAGTGGTGACAACCGGGCGTCGGCTACCGGCCAGTAAGTATATCCGCATAGCACTGCGTCAATCGGAAGGTAAAGGCGTCATGCCCTATCTGGAACGAAGCAAATTTTCCATTCCAGAATGGAAAATCGCATTGCCTCTTACAAAACAATTTTATGACATCACTATCATCATTTCAGCCGAAAGACGTTCACTGCTGGACATAGGCCTCCCCCAAGCAGCGCCATTTCGACCGGTTCTATGCTTCTTGCATACAGCAGATTCCAATTTCATAAAGGTATGGCTTATTGTTGAACTTTTAAATGGTTCTTATTGATACATTCTTTGACAAAGGTTTGTTAATAATTCAATAAAATTATTAACAATCCGTCATTTTTAGCAGCATTTGTTCGAGAAGAATAGTGTTGTGGGACCAAAGAATTAATATATTGTTATTATATAAATGTAAATATATCAATTATTTAAATTTCCTCGTTTTGTTTATTATGAGCATAGGCTTACGAAATATAAATAATTTCCTTATTGAATAGACTAATAGAGTATATTATAAAAAGCGTGTTTTTATTGGAACCATAAGAATCGTACATTGGATAAAAGTGAGACGTCAAAGGGTGCGGGAAATTAAATTCAAATTTATTTATATAAAATCAGGAAATCAGGAATTAGAAGGACTTTGGACTGAAATTAATGAAATGGGGGAAGCACCGGGGCTGTGAGTATTTCTATGAATTTTTATTTCTTACTTAAAAAAAAAAATGTCGTAAAATAATACTAACCACATCTCTATAGTTTCGTAGACCACTTTCCATACAATTTTGCCCAGTGTCCTTTAAATGAATGCTACATTTTTCATCGAATTCTCCTGGTTAATCGGTTTACCGTGGATGAGGCGCTAAAGTAGCATGATGGCACTTAAGAGCGATGCATTTTCTTACGTTTTTTTCATAGATGTTGCTGTTTTAGCGGATTCTCCTTAATCATAAAATTTCTCCTTTCGCAGATTCTTATTTACTGGCACGTTATATTATTGTTTGGTTTTAATGTACCCTGTTGTGAAAAAACAATGGGAAAAATACACAAAATTACAAGGCGATGAAACTGCCTACAACGATCCAGGATCTTACGCCATGTTTGCGAATTGGACAGACACATGGATATCAAATTTTACTGGAAATGAAAGCACAATGGGATTATCGGATAACCAATAGTCGAAATTAAAGTTGACCAACAACATATCTGTCAGACAATTCTTCATATCGTGATGATTTAATTTGATTTATGAGCGATGGCCGTTTTGCGTAGATGTGACGCATATTTTCCCCCAATTTGTTATTTACGTGTTTTTTATCTTTCTTTGCGTCATGTTTACCGCAAATAAACGGATTTTCTTTCTTTCTTCTTCTAATTTGGTTTTTGATTGATTATAAAGTTATAGTATTAAGAGCCCATACTACTTTAGCTCAAATTCACTATTTACCTCACTCGCAACATACTGCTGGAGGAGTGAGTGAGAGCGAGACAGAATGGGGTGCTAGCGGCTCTGATGCGCCAATAATTTAGATAATTGCTTTTTACGGCGAAAATAATGATAATTTAAAAAAAATAAAAACATAGTCGCTGCTTTATAGTTAGTTCAGTGATTGTGCAAAGTTTCATGATCTAATTTGAAGTATTTTTTTAATACCAGCGGTTTATTGTTCGGTTTGGAGGTATCTTTGGAATTTTTTTCTACAGAGAAAATTAATCAAAAAAAAAAAATGCTGCAGTATTTTCGAAATAACAGAGGATCATGCTAAGCCATTTGAGGTAGTATAGGCCCTTAATAATGGACTAAAAATGCTATGGTGTGAAGTATCTACTCGTTTTAACTAAGTATTCCTTTTCTTGTTTTTGTATGTAGTTACTCCATTTGAAATAAGATTAGTTTACAGTCCGTTCAACCGACTTTGACTTCTAAACCGTAGGCATAAGGATGACATTAAAAGCAAAAAAGTGGTTACTATACCAACTGTTTACTGCAGCTGCCATTTAACATGCCACTAACGCAATAGAAACGTCAAAATCGGTAGAACGGACTGTAAAAAAGTTTTATATAAATTATTCTACTTATTTCAAATGGATTATAGTTAGTTATTAAAAAGTAGATTTATCTTGAAATAGTTAAAATTATGGCATGAATAATTTATAATCCATATATATTAATATTATTATATCTTCATAAACCAGACATAAGGATACAGTCTTAAATAAATAATTTGAAATGGAATTGGTAAATGGTTTAACTTCAGCTTATTGTTATAGTTTTATTTATTGAAATTACAGTTATAATTCCCTGTCTATAATAATAGACAGGGAATTTAATTTAATGTTTAGTGTAGTAACTAAATTATGTAAATAAAGTACTTCTTAATCATTTTCTGCGCAGAAACTTAAAAAAATCGTTTGTTTCATGAAACTGTTAAGTTAATATTATATTCCGGTCACCGAGAAAATACGTTCCTGACTTCTGTCAGTTGGAACTGATTGGGGATTAATAAAGTTTAAATTCGTAAAACACGCATTCTTTAGTACGCAGCGTTTGGTGTCCTTTCAGTTATTTTACGTCTTTTACATTACAGTGATCTTTGTTGTCGTTACTATAAAGTTGCTGTGAGATAAGAAGGAATGCGTGTAGATATGTCGCAGATGGTTTGTCGATTCCGCCGTTTTACATAACCGCTAGCCGTTTTACAAAACAGCTCCGTTATGTAAAACATCTGAACGACGTTTAGCGACTCTCCATAATTACTGAACTTTAACACACATAATTGCATAAACGTTTAACATTTATCAAAGCACCGCGCGCTTTTTAATTTTTTCCAGCGGGTCAATTATTGGAGGTTATGTAAAACAGCTTGAAATGAAACGTCAAATTGTAGATTTTAATTTTAAATTTTGTCAATCGTGAATCTGTGTGTCATAACAGCAATAACGGCGTCCGAAACAGAAATAAATAAAACGAGTAATAAGAGTGAAAACAGTGATTTTAAAGACAATTTTAACATAAATTTGTCAGAGTTTTCTGAAAGTCAGTCCTAAAAATACTAAATATCCAGGTAGCTGCGACCAACTTGAAAGTAGGTTGGTCACAGTTCCAAGCCAACCTAAATCAATTGATCAGGGTGCCCTAGCTTAGTTACTGCGATGGATTTGGCATTAGAAGCCACACCAAACGCTTATTATGACTGCAGATAAGTCATCCATTACGTCTAAACGTGGGTAGCAGTTTTGTTAAACGTAACGCAATGACAATCCAGCTGAACGTTCGTCAGCTGTTTTACATAACAGAGCTGTTTTGTAAAACAACTAGCACTTTTGTAAATCAACGGATTCGACAATCATCTACGACAGATACATACTTAACTACCAAACCTAACTGAGATATATAGAGAGTTGTCCTCAAAAAATGATAAGAAACACGAGAATTGGAAAAAAGATAATTATGTTATGCAATCGTATTCAAAATGTGTAGATAGAATAGCTTTATACATATTAAGATACCGTGGTAAATAAATTAAATATAGGTTACGTTACTTGGACTTTTGACTTTGAGTAGATAGAGATACCTACTGATTATTTTGCCTCGTAATACTAAACTTTTTCCTTCTAGGTAACTTTCAGTCAAGTCTCATTTTTCTACTAGATATACTACATTAGAGTGACCACTAGAACTACAATATTTTGCTAGTCGATGGATAATTGGATATACTCATTCTGAACGAGTAAGGTACGAGTATGTAATTAGCCACTTGGTTACAATTTAAATGTGACCAAAAAGACGTCCTCTTTGATTCTCTAACGGTACTTTTCTTTATCACCCAAAGCTAATACGTAAATAATGCACACAAGCAATTAGCCTGCGTTATAGGAAAGTTCACAACTACCTATTTTCTTCTTCTTCATAGCAAACTTGTCAGAGTGGTTGTGGTCTTCATAATAGTTTCTCGTCCAGGGGCTGATGTGATTTGCCTCACGATTTCTCGCCATCTACTCCGATTTTTGGTGTTTTTAGCGCACTCATACACGGGTTCGCCCACTGCGGATTTAATTTGGTCAGTCCATTTCATGGGTGGTCTCCACTATTCCGCGTGGTCTCCACTATACCCTGCACGAAAAGGTGCTCTATAGAGTCACTGTCACGCCTCAAGACGTGTCCGAAGTATTTGAGAATGCGGGTTTGAACCAGAACAGATAGACACTTTTTGATGCCGAGTTCTTACTACCCATGGACATCTGCAATATCAGAGACATTGCAGATGTGTTTTTTATTCCAGAGACAAAAGTCTAATGTCTTATGCACCAGCACCCAAACACTTCACTGCTGGAGTTCAAGCTCCTATATAAAGAAGAAAAAGTCCTTCAACACTGAGTACTGAGGTGATTCGGGCACTTAAAAATCTTGCATACTAGTTCCTATGTAGGTAGTAGGTACAAGACAAATAGGGAATGAGAAGTTACAATAGGGAGCTTTTGTAGACCTGAGATAGAATGCATATTCCTTCAACGATCAGAGTTTAGAACTCCAACAGCGATTAACAACACTAATGTCTTACGTAATTATAATAATAACAGAATTTAACAATGCATATTATTTTATTAGCTTTGTTCATTATCATGATGACCCTTGTTGTAAAGCCTATTTAAATTCTTCTGATTTTTAATCTCATATCGGGTTTAAGAGCCATTTATTCGGTGGCGCGGCATATAAATCACCAATAATTGTTTAATAAAGTCTTGTTAACAAGAGATTTCATAAAATAGTGTTAATTTCTTCATGTTTTATAAGTAAAAGGAAGTAAAAAATAGTAAAAAAGAATCAACTTCTTTATAGTGCAAGTGGGATTAAAAAATCGCTAAATGTGGACGTAGGTATTTGCTTACTCTTTTGGGGGCTATAATAGTGATAGACATTTTGTTTCAGTAAATTTTATTTTGGATTATTTATTTTACAGAATTATACTCATCGGAGCTGTGGCGTATGGCATGCTTAAACGATTTAAACATGTTTAAACGCTCAGTTGAAATAGAGTTTATAGAAATTAAGACAGTTGAAGAATTGACCAAGTTGGGTTTTGAATCAGACCACAAGTATCCCAAGTGTATGATTAGGTACTCATTTTATAATTATTTGGCTAAAGTAAAGCACCCATAGGTTATAGGTTTATAAATGTGGACCCAGACCCCGAATGCGGTGGGCCGCTACCCAGTTGTGATAAAAATTGAAAATGTTTTAGATATGCAAATAAATATATAGGTACCTATTGTGTAGATAAAGAAAAAGTCATAAATGATGTAGAAGAAGATAAAAGAAAATTATATTGAAATTTAATAATATTACATAAACTCACGCCTTCTTCCCATGGGTAGGCAGAAACTACAGAACGCCTCCTGCTACGATCCTTACATACTCCTTTTGCCACGTTTACGTTCATACATCTGGTCATACACGCACGCCGGTTACGAGTACTACGCACCTGGCCTTTCTGAAGAACATCACCAATAAGGTCAGTATAAGTCCTCCTAGGGCGTCCCTGCCCAGCCTTTCCCTTCACATCAGCCTTGTAAATACATTTTGTTAGTCGCCTTTCATTCATCCTCTCAACATGCCCAAACCGTCTCAGCATACCCTTTTCAATTTTTGTCACACTACATCTTCTTTTAAATCAGACTGCTGTCTTATCACATCATTCCTCAGCCTATCATTCATAGTCAGACCACACATGCTTCACAAGGAACGCATTTCCACAGCATTTATTCTACTTTCATGCTTGTTTTGCCACACCCAACAATCAACATTGTTGTTAATATTGTTATTTAATAATATTGTGCGTGAATAAGTGATACATGTCATTATGACCAACCAGTCGATGTCCAAAAAGGCTTGACTGACTGTTCACAATGGTGTCCTGGTGCTGAATGTTGGATGTGGCAAAAGAGGATTGAAAGTTGAATAAATGCTGTGGAAATACGTTATTTGCGAAGCATGTCCATAACTATGAATAAGGCAAAGGAATGATGTGATAAGGCAACGATGGGGTTTAAAAGAAGATGTGGAACAATTTAAAAAAAAAAAAGTTTATTTATAATATGGTTTGGTCATGTTGAGAGGATGCATGAAATTGGACTAACAAAAGCTACTTACAAGGTATAGATGAGTGGAAACGCCAGGCGGGGATGCCCTAGAAGGATATACGAGTATAGCGAGCCTATTGGTGATGTTCTTCAGAAAAGTCAGGTGCGTAGTACTTGCAAAAGGCAGCGGTGTGCGTGTATTCGAACGTAAATGAAGCAAAAGGAGTATGTAAGAATCGTAGCAAGTGGCTTCCTATAATTTCTGCCTAGCCCCAGGAAGAAGGCGTGAGCTACTGTATGTACCTATGTTAATAATGGTAATCTAATGATTTAAGGTCAGTACTATTGTTAGTAGGTAGTTTGTATGTACTTGAAGATCATGAAGAAATTAAAGATTTTCTTAAAATGTGTGTTACTTATTTACCCGAGTTTGTCCTAATATTGAGCCCAATAGGTATCTATTAAAGAATCCATCTTTAATTGAATTCTAAATGGCCTACAACTTAACAGAAAAACGAATTATTGGTACCTACTTGAACATGAATACATTTCATATTAGGTATAGCAGGGTTGGCATAAAACAAACAAGTCGTTTTAAAACACGTAGATATTTTAAATAGTGTTTAAAACAGTTTCAAATAGTTTTTTATTAAGTGTTTCAAATCACAGTATAAAACAAGTTTAAAACGTTAAGAAAAAAACAAGGTTTTAAATCGCGAATGAATGGAAATAAATGAAAAGTAATAAATTTTTAGGACTTCAAATAGCTCGAAGAGAAATTTAAAAGGTTTTGAGAGAGTTTTATACACTTCATCGCCGGTTGAAATGAAGTAATTCCCCGCAACTATTTTGGGGATTCCCCTTATTTAAATAAGATCTAAGAACGAAAATCGGAATTCGTAATTCTGAACGTACAGAGTGTACTGGGTGGTTCAGTATCCTTGTTACATATCTACTCACATTGATTACAAAAAAAAAAGTATGTTCGCAGATTAGATAGGTAGTTTATTAAAACATTTTGAACTGTTTGTTTTATGAATAAAAAAAACTGATTTTTTTCCAACCCTGGAATATAGGTACTAAAAAATTAATGACTCGTTCTTTCCACTGATTGTCCACTGCACCGAGACCAGGACGTCAACGAGAAACGAAATTATTCGAACCGAACGTGACGTCCCGTTGACGACGATCGTTTGTCCACCGCAACCGAACTCGGCGGTTCAGTTTGATCTCGCTGTCGTGCCAGGGTAAGCGCGTTTTCGTAGAAATAAAACAAACTAGGAGGATGCCTTCGTTGAACCGGCAACAACTTCTTCTGCTTTTGGACGTTCGAAGGCAAACGCTCCGGTGATGTATCGTTCACGTATTAGCGGATGTATGATGATGTTTTATGTTTCTACTTCATGACAAGTTGCGGTAGGATGACGAGAACTTTTTAACTACTATAATATGATGCCCATAATTACGTTCGATTTTTATCTTATATAGTAATCATACTTCAAAACATGAACTACAGGACATGCATACCACCAAATGAAATGTTGGCTGTGACTTTGAGGTACGTAAATAGAACTCCACCACTACTAGAAGAACTCATGTCAAATATATAATAAACAGTGAACAAACTATCACTTTACATTTCTGAACGCTTTCTTTATACTGCTCTCTTGAAAAATTATCAAAATTTACATTTGCCTTCATGTGAGGGGGAATTCCTGGTCTAATAATGAAGATGTTAATTGCATTACAAAAGCATTAGACTAGCATTATAAGTTTCATTGAAAATTTTCACGCGCCTTCGATACTTTGTGGTTTTGATATAAAATGTTATTAATAGATATGTGTGAAATAACCAAAACAATTGTGTATTCCTAGTATAGAACGAATTTTGCATACTTAACATAATAATATTCGTTGGGCAGTATTAAATTAAGTTATATCATTATTAAATAGGTCTATTGCTTTTATAAATAGGTCCGAATGATAATATTTTATGGTTATAAAATTGTAAATATTTTTGTAAATGGTGTCGGTCTATAGCAGCCTGGTGAGCCTTTAAAAAGGCTAATTAATGCCGCCAGCAGTATAAATACTCACGCGTGAACAATTATTAAGCCAGAGGCCAGAGAGACGACTTTTGATGAACCACTGTAGGGATTGCAAATATTCGATAATTTTAGTATTCGAATATTCGAATACTTTTTATGCCTTATTCGAATTATTCGAATAATATTCGAATATTTCAGAAAAATAAAGTATTTTTAAAATTTGTCACATTTTATTGCCTTAGAAACTAGTAACATATTTGTATGTGACCTAACATCCCAATCAGAACCAATATTTTAACATAAAACTTTTAATCACATAAAATAATTAACAAATCTTTAATAAAGTTAGAACTAATATGTCCGTCCTGCTGTTCCACCGCGTTTTACAGTCTAATACCAGGGCCCGCGCTTTTGTATTCTTCGAGAACATATTTGTTCAGAATTACTGTCCTGGTTGGAGATTTCTTGAAAAACTTCACTACTTTTCTTTGTCAATCAGATCTTTGTATTCAACATTGAGATTGGGTTCACTTCTGAAAATCACATTCCGATCGACTACAAAGCCTTGTTCATCATCACTTTCATCTGTTTCTTCTGATTCATCTACCTCTGTATCTTCTGAATCTATTGGAACTTCTTCTGTGTGTATTTCTTCTAACTGTTCATACGTTTCACTCTGATTACATCGGTTCTTATATATTATATCCACCAAGGCACATTGAATGCCGTGTGCAAGGCTCATATGATGAAATGATTGCATTTGACGACCCATGCAAGTCATGACGCTTGCACCGTCTGTCACCACACCAGCTATATCATTTTCTAAAGTTATATCGTATGAAGCTAATTTGACCTTTACAATATTGATTTTAGTGTAAAATTGCACACTATAGGTTAACAAAAATTATACTTAAATTGAATTGGATAACCCGTAAATACTTATATATAAACCGTCAGCCCAAAATCACTTCACAAAATAATAAAATGCACCACTCTGTTGTTAGAAACTACGTGACTGTTGTGCTGTACTTGTGATTGTGAAATAACCTCAAAATGGCAGCAAACGCCCGGCGAGTGGCAGTCAGCAGAAAAATGGAGGCAGTTGATTGGTCGAATGGCCGTCAATCCGAGCAGTACCGATCTATTCCGAGATTTGACGACTACGCGTTAGATGTCGCCTTCGTAATCAACAAAATAATGTTGTAACCTTAATTGCTGTGTAAAATGAATGTATATACAGCTTTACGCATTACAATAACTTACGTGTATTTGATTAAAGAGCTCTTAGCGGTACAACAGAACTCAGTTAGTCTTTAAAAAATGCAAGCATTACATTGATTAACATTTATATTGTTCAGCAGTACTAAGCTGTTACTAATCACTTAAAAGTGCTATTACACAACAAAAGGCACTAGAAACAGCTCAAATCTGCATAACGGATTTATGGTGCATTATAATGGTACGAGTTTATGCTATTAAGCAGCATTAGGCATTATCTTACTACTTAAAAATGCTATTGTAGACCCTAAGGCACTAAACACAACTGAAAGCTGTATAGCGGATTTACGGGTCATTATAATGGTTCATGTTTATGCTATTAAACAGCATTAAGCGTTTATTTACTACTTGCACATTAAGCATTTATTTACTTTTAAATGCTATTGTAGATCTAAATGCACTAAAAACAGGTGAAAGCTGTACAGCTGCGTTATGGTTTGCTGCACTAAAACTAAAGGCTTTACAAAAGCATTTTACAGTGTAAATCATCATAATGGTTTTAAATGCCAATATACAGCGTCAAGATGCTCGGTGAACTTATGTAAGAGTTTATACGGACCTTAAGTTCTACATAAGTTTATTATTCGTTTCTTAAAATGCTTCCTGTGTTACTTGGGTGGGCACTTATGGATCACGGGGCCCCTGTGTAGATAAAAGTAGATAAGTAAGATTCTAAAATTATTTTAAAGGAGAATGCCCATAGACAAGCTCAGTCTTTGTCCGAGTGTTTAAAAAAAACCAAGGTGCTAAAAAAAATCATTTTTTTTGTCATGAAATACAAAAAAAATGTACTTAGTTTGCCGTGGATAAGTTTTTGGTTTAAGATATAAATTAAGGTAACCTATTAGTTTTATGGTAAATATTAGAATACTGATTGAATTGTGATATATGTGGGGAATAGGAGATAATATAAATAATATAAATGACTGACAAAATATCTTGGTGCTTCATATTATTTTCCTTATCCCTGAAATATTGTAAATACCTATTTACAATATTTCAGGGATAAGGATATGTTGTTTAATATGTAGTTATTGGGTTTTTCTATCTGAAATTTCTCAGTAGCAGCTCGGAGTCAGGGTTTGTGCCCGGTTGATGGCAATAAGATCACCCAAATGTGGGTGTATGTACCTGCTACAGGGACACCTCTGCCCAATCCTTCGTGGAAACAAGGCGTGATGTTATGTTTATGTGTTATTTTTGTTTTATTAAACAGTTTTAGATTATGATATTGGGGTAACGATTTTCAGATTCATTTGGGATTAGTATCTATTTTGAGGTTAAATAATTATATTCGGTAGGTATTAAATTAGTATTTTAGACCAAGGGTAGCTTCTTATTACACTAGTTTCGCCATTTTTGGCGAACACGGCGCCACGCGCTAGAAACAACACGCAAAAAAAAAAAACACTCAAACTTTGGATCCCAGTTTAAATCTCGTTGCATTTATTTCAAATCTAAATGTACATTCTACTGTAGGTTGATATTTACTAATGGAAAACACTACACAAAGGCTTGTTGCCTCACAAAACCATTACCGAAATCAACAAAATTAAAATGTAAACAAACAAAATCAAAATGTAAACAAAAGGCGTCCGTCATCATGACGCCTTTGTTTATATTTTGATTTTGTCAGCGTATTCAGCACAAACTTCAAACATTTCGTCACGAATTATTGTCAGATGCTTAGCATGTGCGATTGTATGGCATCCTTGTTCCATTCCGTACACAATGGTCCATGTTTAACCATTAAAAACACAGATTATTAAATATCAAAATATCTGGTTCAGATATGCCAGAGAACAGATCAGCGCTTTTTGGCACATATCTGAACCAGATATTTCGACAGACGAGACTTCCACGCGAAAGAAGTTGAGGGCAGAAGCTAATTCTTCTTCTTCTTCATTTCGCTCTTGACAGACCGATCGTGTTCACAATGAACTGTGTCCAATCGCAGGTGTAGTCGTTGCCTGCCTCACGATCTCCCTCCATCTGGTTCTGTTACATGACAGTCTGGCGTATTCATTAACAGGGCATCCAACCGCAGATTTTATTTGATCGGTTTACCTCATCGGCGACCTCCCGCGTGGCCTATGGGTAAACCACTAGATGGAGTCATTATTCCGCCTGGAGACATGACCAAAAAACTTTAGTATTCGAGACTGTACTAGTGCTGATAGACGCTGTTTGATGCCGAGTTCTTGGAGTATGGAGACGTTTGTGCGGAATTCTGTCCATGATACCACAAGCATTCTTCTCCAGCACCACATTTCTAGAGCATCTACTTTTTTCTTTTTCAGTTCTCGTAATGTCCATGTCTCAGCTGCGTATAGAAATATGGAGAATATAAGTGTACGGACGAGCCTGATCTTAGTGGCCTTAGTTATGTTGCGATTCTATTATGACTTTATGAGAAACTAATATTCAATGCTTATTCAATGTACTTCTTTGATGCACTCCTATCTTTAATCAAATTTATTTAGTGTCGGCGCAGTATGTCTTCCATACAGTTTTATTAGCCAGCAACTCAATAGTCACCCTCTTTCTAGCCATATCATCTTTCATAACTCCGATAACCATCGACATTCGTAGTCAAAACTTTCCACACGACTTGTTTCTCAAATCTCTGGATCACATACCCAAACCATGGCAAACGATTAATTAAGGACATGAATTAATGTAATGTTCAAGTCTAAATAATGCCTGTTTCGGTTAAGTTGTAGGCCATTTAGAATTCAATGAAAGATGAATGATGCTTGTAGTTACTGGACAAACTCGGGAAAAAAAGCACAACCATTTTAATAAAAAAAAAAATCTTCATTACCCTCAAGTCTTATAGTACTTTTAAGATAACAACAGTACTTAAAATCATTAAAAATAATAATAATAATTGGAACGGGAAATCACCGGGACCGGACGGACTGCACAACTTTTGGTTAAAATGGCTGAGTAGTTCGCACACTCGCCTGGCATCTCAATTTCAGTCATCCCTAGAGACTGGGTCGCTACCGCAGTTTCTAACAACAGGCGTTACTCACCTACTCTATAAGTCAGGTAGACCCGCGGAACCCAAGAATTATAGACCGATCACATGTTTGTCGACGGTCTATAAACTTCTAACATCCATTTTGAGAACGAAAATTAACACACACATTGACAGTAATTCAGTCATGTCAGCCTCTCAAAATGGATGTAGGAACGGGTCCCGCGGTACTAAAGAGCTTCTAAGAAAGAAAGAAAGAAAAAAACATTTATTTTGACACAGTTCGTGAAACACAACGTAGGTATACATAAAATTAAAAAAAAAATGAAAATAATATTTAACAATAGTGTGTGCCTCACGGCTGCGCCAAAAAAGGTTCATTTCAGCATTAATGCCAGACAGATGCTGTCTGACGCTGGTTTTCTAATGAACCCTTAAAAGGACAAGTGACGGGGAGTAGGTATAAACAGTTCTCCTTATCGACATAGCCATAAGCCAACAGGTTAGAAGAAGGCCTACGACTTGGTGCCACATACATGGCTCATGAGGGTGCTGGAGCTATACAAGATAGATGCAACTCTGCACACCTTCTTGATGTCGTGTATGGGGCAATGGAGGACGGTCCTTCGCTACCCAGGATGTCGACAGATCCAGAAGAATGACGAGCCTGTATGGATTAAACGGGAAATATTTCAGGGCGACAGTTTAAGTCCACTTTGGTTTTGCTTAGCCCTGAACCCTCTAAGCACACTGCTGGAGGATTCAGGTCTGGGCTATAGGTTGAGGAGAGGAGGTCAGGTCATATCTCACCTCCTATACATGGATGACTTGAAACTCTTTGCCCCCAACAAATTGCGACTGATGGAGCTACTGAAGGTAACTGAAACATTCAGTGGCGCCATTAGTATGGAATTTGGTGTGGACAAATGTGCAGTCATGCATGTAAAGCGAGGGGAGATTATGGAATCCGAGGGAACCCAACTCTCGGACTCCATATACCTTAGGTCCCTCTCCTCAACCGAAAGCTATATGTATTTGGGTATGTCGGAAGCGTTAGGCATCAACGTTGCTGACATGAAGCAATCGTTGAAGGAGCGCTTCTTTGGTCGCCTGAAAAAGGTATTAAATAGTCTTCTTTCAGGCGGAAACAAGGTGCGCGCCTTCAATGGTTGGGTCATGCCGGTTTTGATGTACTCTTTCGGCATACTCAAATGGACTCAGACTGAACTCGACGCCCTGGACAGGAGGGTCCGTACACTCCTGACCGTAAACCGGATGCATCATCCACGTTCATCGGTGATGAGACTGTACATCCCGCGGAAGTGCGGGGGTCGAGGCTTTTTAAATGCGAAGACCCTCCACAACCGCGAGGTGTGCAGCCTCAGGGACTACTTTCTTAATGCCGATGTGGGTATGCACCGTGATGTGGTCGCAGTGGACAACGGGCTCACCCCGCTCTCCATGGCTAAAGAGAACTGGCGCAAACCTGTAGTACTTACTACAGATGACTGCAAGGAGATATGGCAAAGCAAGGCGCTTCACGGGCGCTTCTATCGGGCTCTTCATGAGCCCGGTGTAGATTTCTTAGCGTCCGTATCCTGGCTACGTTTCGGTGACCTTTTCGGGGAAACCGAAGGTTTCGTCTGTGCAGTTATGGACGAAGTTATCTTGACGAATAACTACCGGAGACATATTATGAAGGACGGTACGGTTGACGTGTGTCGGGCATGCCATCGTCCGGGTGAGTCCATCAGACATATTATCTCTGGTTGCTCGCGTCTAGCTAACGGCGAATACTTGCACAGACATAACCAAGTGGCTAGGATTATTCACCAGCAACTTGCTTTGAAATATAAACTTGTGGACTCTGAGGTACCGTATTACAAGTATGTGCCCGACCCAGTTCTCGAAAATGAGCATGTCACGATGATCGGTCTATCATTACTGACAGGACTATTGTAGCAAATAAGCCTGATATAGTAGTGATAGATCGATTAGCGCGCCGCGCTATGATAGTCGATGTTACCATTCCACATGACGAGAACCTCGTGAAAGCTGAGAAAGAGAAACAAATAAAATATCTCGACTTAGCACACGAGGTTGTTGACATGTGGAATGTGAGCTCGGCTATCATTGTGCCGATTGTCGTAACGGCTAATGGCCTGATGGCCGAAAGCCTCGACCAACATCTCTCGAGGCTCTCGTTAGGCGGTTGGATCAAGCGCCTGATTCAGAAGGCAGTACTCCTCGATACGGCTCGCATTGTGAGGAAGTTCCTGTCTCTGCAGCCCTAACCACCGGTAGCTTGGACCCTGCTCCCGGCACCGGCGGAACTCTATTTTTTTATATTTTTAAATGTTTCCTTTTTATTTTAAGAAATATTTAAAAATGTAATTGAATAAGAATTGAAATGAATAAACGAAAATAATAATAAATTATATAATTGTCTTATAAATTCTTCATACATTATTTATGACGACAACCTACATTTTCTTTATTTCCACAAAATATATTAATTTACATATTTAAACTAATAAACATTTTAAATATTTATCACAAGTACGCATGGACGTAATAAAATCGCGGCAATTTTTTTCGTGGACGTCAATTTCAACGCTCTGCTCAGCGCCGAGAGTTAAAAATCCAATTGTGTGGTTTTTTAACGCGCTGGCACGAGAGTGCGTCCCAGCACTTTGGATTCTTAACGCTCGGCTTAAGAGGGCCCTTCCCGATCCGTCTATCGTCAACGCAAGCATGGTCAAAAAGCATGTTTTTTCATCTAGCGCAAGTGAGAACTGCCTAACAAGCAAGTGAGAACGCGATAACATTGTACGAAAAAGAGTGTGCGGAAATTTCATAAAACTTGTTTCAGGAAATACGTGTTTTTGAGTAAGCTTTACTAGTTTGTGAAATAAATGTTTGTCATTTAGAATCTCCATTACATGTGCAAGGTTCTTATGCAGATTTTTTCTTAACTTTTACAATTTATGAGTATATTATGAACGGCCAAAGTTCAGGTAAAAATGGCGCAAAAATGCAGATTTTCGGAGGCTTGTACTGAATTTACTTCTCGACATTTAAATTTTTTGGTTTCATAGAAACCTAGAAATAGTGCACAAGATACCTATTAGTTTAAAATGTTCAAAGAAAGATGTGTTACGACGCCATAATCACGTACGAGCGTTTGTATGAAAAGTATGACGGGTTGGCCGCTCTTAACACCGAGAGTTGAAAATCCAGTGCGCGATAAAATTCCGCCACGATTTTATTACGTCCCGTCCGTGCAAACGTCGTCGGCTTAGGGGAAAGGGTCAACTTGTATAAAATTATAATCTCGATGCTTCACTTGAGTACCTACTTATACATTTGGAGTACTTGTGGTTTGATTCCATAACCAGCTGGTAAATTCTTCAATTGTCTTAATTTCTGTATACCCTTTTTCAAGTGAGCGTTTCATAATCTTCTTTACACCTCTATATATACCATACGCCACAGCTCCGGTGATTAAAACATCTCTGTAAAGTAAATTATCCATTATAAAATACACAGGAGTTGAAGTTATGTGGAAATCGGTTGACTATGGGCATGCGATGCGGAGAAAATGAGGCAAATGTCGTGAGGGAAGTTTTGAGAATGAATGTGGATGGCTATAAGAGTAGGGGAAGACCAAAGAAACGACGGATGGACTGTGTGAAATATGATTCAGCTAGAAAGGGGGTGACTACCGAGTTATCGAATAATAGAAAAATACATTTTGCTCCGACCTCAAATAACTTGGATTATGGGCAGGAGAGTAATCAAATGATAATGATGAATAAACAAATCTGTCAATATTCCCCAAAAGAGCAGGCAAATACCTACGGACACATCTCGCGATTTTGTAAGTCTCACTTAAAGAAGTCGATTCTTTTATTTTTTCTTGCACAGATAAATGATGAACACTATTCTATAAAATCTCTTGTTACCAAGATTATATCTTTGTTTCATTACTGCTGGCGCATGGCGATTATAAGACCTAGCCGCTGAATGACAGTAAGTCTTAAACCTATGAGATTATAGACAGCAGAAGAATTGAAATAAGCTTTTCAACAAGGGTGATTATAATAATGAACAAAGCTAATAAAATATGCATTGTTAAATTCTCTTTTTATATCAATAACGTCAGGCATTTGTGTTGTAAATTGCTGCTGCAAGCAATTCACATTATTAATTTTATGTATGGGTAAGTTTACAGCTGACAGTAAGTATAAAAATAGGAAGTCAAAAACAGAGAGAAGCAGAGATAATACTGAATAATGGAATTTTGTGAATGGAGAAAGATCATGTTGCTTCTAAACATTTTAACGAGTTGCAGGAGAATAATGGCGGCCAGTAAATACAATTTCAGCCTACTAAGGTATTTTCGTTCAAAGATACTCTCAAGAAGCATTAAATTTCTTCTCTACAAGACCTTACAAAGACCGTAATTATTTGGTGTGTATAGTCGAATCAGCTCATTATGGATATCAGGCGCATCGTCATACCCTTCCACACTTTGAGCATAACGCCTACCTGGCCACATGCCCTTCTGGTCTCCAGCGTATGATATCCCGTATGACTTACCAGCTGTTGCAAAATTTGCAGAGTGTCTTTTTTCGCGGATGACCTCAAACTTTATACTGCTGTCAATACCGTATTGGATTGCGAAGCTATGAAAAACGATATAAACGCCATACATGAATGGGGAGTTCAAAATAAAATGGAGTTCAATTCTTCCAAATGTTATGTAATGTCCTTTGGTCGAATGCGACACCCGATTGATTTTGAGTACAAAATGAATGGTACTAAAATAACTAGATCAACGAACATGAAGGACTTGGGTGTCACATTTAACCAGAAGCTTACTTTTCATGATCACATTTCTACAGTTGCCAAAGAATCTTTTAAAAGGCTAGGGTTTGTTGGTATGTAATAAGGCTCTTATGCACACTTGTCCGAACTAAGCTAGAAGTCAGTTCTTCTGTATGGAATCCGCACGAAGCAAAGTATGCACTTCTTCTAGAAAAAGTGCAAAAAGCATTCCTGCGTTTTCTTTACAGAAGAACTCTCGGTTACTATCCCTACCTCTATCCTACCAAGTTTCTTTTAGGATGTCTGGGATATCATACGCTGGAGACCAGTAGGGCATGTGGCCAGGTAGGCGTTATGCTCAAAGTGTGGAAGGGTATAACGGATGCGCCTGATATCCATAATGAGCTGATTCGCCAATACACATCGAATAATTATCTCCGTGGCAGAAAACATCGACTGCTAGGCGTGCCTTCGTGTCGAACAGCAGCTCGTGCTGCGCGTGTTGACCGCAATAAATAAGCACGTGGAAGCCAACCCGAACTGCGATCTGTTCGATGCTAAATTCGACAATTCAATGGTTATGTGCCTACCTTTTTGTGATAATAATTGTATTTAATTGTCCTTATTCGTTTATGTGTTATGTTTGTACTTAAAACTTTGATTTATGTAATTGGTATCTTAAGCCGTGTAAATCAAATAAATAAATAAATAGACTTCAAAATAATTAAACTTTTATTAATCTTTAAAAACAAAACACACTTAGTATTATTTACAATTAATATAAAAATTTAGCCAAAAATCAGTCATGTTGAAGTTAATTAGTTAGGCTTTTTAATTAATAATTTAATTAAAAAATCATGAATAACGAAAAAAAAAAAAATGTCCAAAAGGGGCAGATTGTGGTGCAGGAAAACTAGTTTTTCTGCACGATTTGGATCTTTTTTCATAAATCAAACCTGCCTCAGAAAAGAAATAAACTATATTATTATTTGAGAATAAACAAACGTTTTTTACATTCCTTTTTTTCAAGTAAAATGGCGAGTATTTGCCACAGGGAATGGCGATTAATTGGTATTCGCTATAACAACATCTCTAATCAAAACTCTGAAACTCGTTCAAAAAGCAGCGATATAATATTATATTTAAAAATAAAACCAGACAAATGCGTGTAGTACCACGCACAGTGAAGGCTTCCGTTGTTGGGAAGAATATTTACATATGCACAGTATTGTTTTTATTGACCGCAATAATTAGTGTATCTATTTCATAGTATTTTTCAGAAAAAACTTGAAAAAAAACAGTTCTTTCTGCTGTTGTAATCGAAAATATACCCTCAAACTATTGACTTACATATCAAAGTTACTTAGAAACATCAGAATCTTTTTAATTATGGGATCCAACAATAGGTACCCCACACGCCTATGTGCCACTCGACCCTATCTGCCTACCCCACAAAGAAAAGAGTAAGCGCAGTTGTATATTTATGTAGTTATCATAATTAAATAACCTATAATTCCATAACTTAAAAATGTTTTTTTTTTACATTTTATATTAACACTAGCTGCGCCCCGCGGTTTGACTCGCATAAGTTTCGATCCCTTAGGAATATTGGGATAAAAAGAATCCTTTGTCCTAACCCAGGTCATGGTCAATTTCATCCAAATCCGTTCAGCCATTTTAGCGTGAAAGCTTAACAAACAAACTCACTTTTATAATATTAGTTAGGATTACAAAGTTATAGGCACACCTTTTTTTTTTTTTTTTTTGGGTGGGAAATTATCAAATAACTTCTCCCGCTCTGGGTGGAGCGGGAGGGCGTGTCAGACTCTTACTGACTAAAACCCACCCGTGTTCCTTCCTATGCCATGTTGCCGGGGGACCACGATATCCCTATCGGCCCATATTCGCAGCCCCGGCAAGCATTGGCCCTAGCGGACCCCGTCAATTCTGCTGACATCTCTTTGAGGCGCGCGTGGAACACAACGCGCCGTCGACCCGGGCTTGGTCCTTATCGGACGGCGAGCTACCCATTGCTCACCGTCCGCAAGCCATTCTGAAATCTGCCTGCGATTCCCGACGCCCAGGGCGTCTCCTCTTGCGGCGGTTAGGGGCGCGAGAGCGCGTTGTCCTGTCATTTCAATCATGAAAAAATTTGTTAAAACCAAGTTATTGGTACACCTGGTTTTAACAAATTTTTTCATGATTTTATATTACAACTTTGTAGGCGTAATTACTATTTATAAGGCCCGTTGTACACGGCACGGTTTCTTTACGGTACGGCGCGTGGTAACCTCGCTGTTTAAAAATCGTGTGCGCGCGTACCATAGTGCCGCCGGTGTCTGCCAACATGCTGTCATAGAGATCCATACAACACTGATGATCATGCCTACACACAGCGAATCAAATGTAGTTTTACACGGCAAAACCGTAGTTTTTTACGGCTAGAAAAACGTGTTTGTTCAAAGGGTTCAAATTACAACTTTTTTAGTTCCAAGAGTTTTTGAGTTAAACAGTGGACAGACAGACGGACGGATTTCGTGAAGCTATAAGGGTTACTTGTTTTACTACGGAACTCTAAAAAGCCCTTTCTCTATTCACCAAATTCCATTACTCGGTATTATGATGCTAATTGTTTCTAACAGTGATTTGTGAAAACACAATGCCATTCGTAATTCTTATAATAACAGAATACTCGTAGAACAATGCATATTTTTTTGGCTTTGTTCTTTATATGACTCTGTTTGTAAAGCATTGTAATTCTTCCGATTTCTATTAGGATTATTATTTATATTATGTGCAAGAGACAGTGTCGGTCGGCGGCACAGCGCGCCTGCTGTTATAAAATAAAGATAATAAGTTGTTAACAAGAGATTTCGTAAAATAGTGTATAATTCTTCGTGATTTATCTGTGAATACAAGAAAATAAGGATCAAATTCGACTGTTTTATAGTGGGATTTATAAAATCGTGTCATGACGTGGATGTAGGTATCTGCCTAATCTTTTAAGGAAGTCCACGTTCGCACAGACTTTTTCGCGGGATTTTTTCGTACACTGGATTTCAACGCTCTGCTTAGCGCCAAGAGTTAAAAATCCAACAGTGTGTTTTTTCGACGCGCTGGGATTAGGGATTGCAAACCGGAAAACGGGATCCAGTAATCCGGCGGATCCGACGTCATTTAACATTTATCGGATCCGGTACAAATAGACCAGATCCGGTCACCGGATCCGGTTATAGCCATTTATGGCAAAATAATCTCGCTGTTACATGAGTTGTGCGTGTGCGTGCGACCGTGCGAGTCGTTCGATACTGAGCCGCCCCATCACGTGCGATTATTCCACTTCTCGCTCGGGTCACAAATGTGTGTGTTGTGGACTCCTACTTCATTTACGCACATCAGGGACTAAAAGCGACATCTCGAGGCAAGAAATGACACCATACGCTACGTCATACATATTACTCGACTATGATTGGTCGTCATATAAAATATTGTTCCCACTCCCCTCTCCTTGAATGTTGTAAAAATAAAAATGGCCAATACATAATTTGTTCGTTAAGACTAACGCATCGTTTTATTAAAATCCTCAACACAAAACTAAAAAGACACCTTAAGTTTTCACAAACCTCACCGCTGCTGCTACATTTTGGACCTTCGAACCGAACATTGGAATATTGATACCAACAAGATCGCTGAGCGACCTTTGGATAACCCCTTGCACATGGCGGATTGAGAAGAAAACGCAAAAGGTTTCATCGAAAATAATTCGCAATCGGTGGGGCCAATCCTTACTCCTTCCCATCATATCCCGAGTTCTATTTGGTGCTATAGTGTGTCTGTGCTCTTATTTCAGTGAAATTGCCGCATTGTATTCTCGGAATATTGGATTTCCAGTCAATTACTAGCCTGGTGACGTTGCTAGCATCAGTGTCGTGTGTGATTGAACTGACGATTATAAAACCGTGAGTACTCCTCTTTTCACTGACCACCAAAATGCCTTCTGACTCTGCTAAATCCCGTGACAAATCTCCTAATTTGCTAAGTGTAGAAAGTAGTGAGTTAGTTCGCGATTTAGTTAGGAAGCGTGGTATAATTAAGGGCAGGCTTACCAAATTTAATAATTATTTAGAGTCTTTAAAAGATTGTGATCATGACTTTCCTAATCAAAAACGCATTGATTTAAAGTTGAGGATTCAAGGATGCACTACTTTATTTTCCGAATTTAACGACATTCAAACTAAAATAGAAGAAAGAGTTTCTGATAGTGAATTAGGCGAACAATTAAATCAAAGAGAACATTTTGAAGATAGTTACTACAATTTAATATCACTTGCTGAATTTATGCTGAACACTGATGAGGTCGCTGCCTGCTCCAGGTCATGTCATAGTCATAATAACAGTCAAATACATTCCGTGAAGTTACCCACTATCACTATGCCTACATTTGACGGTTCCTATGAGCACTGGCTCGAATTCAGAGACACATTTATCTCACTAGTTCATAATTCTAAAGATATTTCCAACATCCAGAAGTTTCACTATCTCAAGTCGTCCCTAAAAGCCAGCGCAGAACTAGTTATACATTCCATAGAATTTTCTGCTGATAATTATCAGGTTGCATGGGACTTGTTGCTAAACCGATATAATAATTGCGGACTTTTAATTGATCACCATATCAAAGCTTTGTTAAATATAACTGCAATAACTAAAGAGTCGCCTTCTTCGATTAGAACATTAATAGACACTATTTTGAAAAATTTACGCGCACTTAAGGTTCTAGGTGAGCCTACAAACTACTGGGATAGTTTAATTATTAATATTATGGTGTCAAAGTTAGATAAAATTACTGAAAGAGAATGGGGCTCTCATAAGTGCACATTGTTTCCGAACCCAAACGAGAACAATAATTCTAAACGTTTATCAGTGGATGTTTTAATTAACTTTTTGCGCAACAAAGCAGACATGCTGGAGGCATTGCAGCGTTCACATAGCAAAGAAGCTCAAAACACTGACAGCAAAAAACAAAACTCAAAATGTCATAATATGTCACACTGCAATGTTTCTAGCGGGCCGAGTAAATCAAATAAACAATGCGGTAAGTTAATATGCGCAAAGTGCAACGCGAATCATCCACTGTATACATGTAAAGAGTTTATCGAATGCGACTTAGACACAAAGCTTAAACTTGTACGCGAGCACAACTTATGTGAGAATTGTTTACATTCGAGGCACTCAGTAAATAATTGTAGGTTTGGGCCTTGTAGACACTGCAATCAAAAACATAACTCATTATTGCACAATGATAACGCTAATAGTTCTGTTGCTTTGCATTCCACAACGGCTACTGAGGCGTCGCGTGCTAATGAGAGTAAAGCGCCGGCGCACTTCCCCGCGGCCGCACCATCCGCCTCGGACTCCGCAGTCCCTATTCAAGTAAACAAGGCACACATGCAACCGCAATCGATTAAGTCTATAGGTGTGCAGTCCGTGTTATTGTCAACAGCTATCGTTGATGTAGCAGATGTACACGGTAGATATCATAAAGCGCGGGCGCTTTTTGATAATGGAAGCCAGCGCTGTTTCGTTTCTAAATCATTATGTCAACTTTTAAACGCACCATTAATACAGTCCACTAACGAAGTTCGAGGCGTAGGTGATTCGGTAATACATTGTTCGCAAGCTTGTAATATCGTTATCAAATCCTGCGTCGATAGTTCATTTACTGCGCGCATTCATTGTTATGTGCTGTCTAGGATCACGGCTTCGATGCCTGCCGTATGTAAATTAAGCGCGCAAGTCTGTATTCCAGACAACATACGGTTAGCCGATCCGGAGTATCTAGACTACAAAAATATTGACATTTTGATTGGCGCAGATAGGTTTTGGGATCTGTTAGAAGACGGTAAAATTCGTTTAACTAGTGGTCCGTTTCTACAGAACACCAAATTAGGCTGGATTATTTCCGGACCTATACTTAATTATACGCGAAAAAATGCGCCAATTCATTGCAATATTATTAATTCTATAGATACGCAACTTCGATTGTTCTGGGAGATTGAGGAACTGTCTAAGGTCAGAGACGCACATACTGAGGAAGAACGTGCATGTGAAGATCACTTTGTTCGCACTACTACTCGCAACAGCGAGGGGAGGTTCTGCGTGCACATTCCACTCCATCAGTCACCTGATACCTTGGGGGATTCTTATACACAAGCAGAACGTCGATTTCTTGCGCTAGAAAAACGTCTGCAGCATTCGCCTGAATATAAAATTCTTTATTCAAATTTTTTGGAGGAGTATCTTAGCTTAGGCCATATGACACAGGTAGATTCCTATGAATCCCCGTGTTATTTTATGCCGCATCATGGCGTGTTCCGCGAGCTCAGCACCACCACCAAGTTGCGAGTGGTGTTTGACGCAAGCGCACGATCGAGCTCTGGTAAGTCACTGAATGATTTGCAACTAGTTGGCCCTCCTATACAGGGTGATCTCGTTGCCATTCTTCTCCGCTTTCGGTAGCACAGGTACGTAGCGTGCGCCGACGTGGAGAAGATGTACCGACAGTGCCAGGTAGATGAGGGTCAGCGCAGCTTGCAAATGATTCTGTGGCGTGACCATCCCTCCAAGCCGTTAGGTATATTTGAATTAAACACCGTGACGTATGGAACCGCCTCCGCACCTTTTCTAAGTGTTAGGTGCCTAAAACAATTAGCCTCTGAATCTCCTGATCCTGATGTCGCTCGAGCTATAAAAGAGGATTTTTATGTCGACGATTACATTACGGGCTTAGATGATAAAATAAAACTATTAGATCTATGCGACAAAACTCAGAAGACGCTGCAGTCGGGGTGTTTTCCACTTAGGAAGTGGATTTTTAATTTTAAGCACGATGATGACCATCAGTCGTCTAGTCAGTTTAAACCTTTAAGTTTAGATGAAAATTTTAGTTCTAAAACCTTAGGAATAGGCTGGCATAACGCAAGCGACAGTTTTTATATTAATTCTCACGTTAATATTGAGAATACCAAGCCTATTACAAAGAGGTCTATTTTATCAAACGTTTCGCAAATTTTCGACCCTCTCGGTTTGTTAAGTCCTGTCATAATTGTTGTCAAAGTTCTTTTACAGCAATTGTGGCTGTTAAAAATAGGATGGGATGATAACGTTCCAGATGGCACGGCGCGCGTGTGGAACCGGTTTGTTATTTCATTGCAGGCGCTAAGCACTGTCCGTATACCTCGCCACGCTATAGGTACACAACCTATGTATATTGAGTTACACATTTTTAGTGACGCATCTCAGACGGCGTACGGCGCATGTGTTTATGTTCGCACAGTTTGCAATGATTTAACAGTATCGGTTAGATTATTGTTTTCAAAAACAAAGGTCGCGCCCTTAAAACCTATTAGTATTCCACGTCTCGAACTTTGTGGGGCCTTATTGGGTGCTCGTCTGTATGACAAAGTACGCAACTCATTACGTTGTAAATTTAATAACATAGTATTTTGGACTGATTCCACGATCGTCTTAGGCTGGCTGCACATGAGGCCGAACCAACTTAAGACATTCGTTCAAAATAGGATCGCAGAAATTCATGATCTTACACTAGACGTCCCGTGGCGTCACGTAAGCGGTGTAGATAATCCCGCCGATCTAGCGTCACGCGGTGCTCGATTGGAAGAACTTTCTTCGTCTACCTTGTGGTGGGAGGGTCCTGAATTTCTGCGTGACCCTAGTTTTTCAATAGACGATCACAAAAGTTCGGACTCGTTCAAACATCGCGAGTTACCTGAGGTCAAGTCATGCATCACTGCCGTTGTAGCTCAGGATTGCTGTGAATTATCTTTGTTTCCTTTTCATCGGTTCTCTAAATTTTCACGTATGAGGCGTGCGGCTGCCTTTATGTTACGTTTTATAAATAACAGTCGTTGTAAAAATAATAAGCGTACAGGCGGCCTTAGTGTAGACGAGTTAGACCATGCAGATAAAACATTAGCTCGATTTTGTCAAATGGAGACTTATCCTGTTGAATATAAGGCATTATCTGATAATGAGACCATTAAAGGTAAAGGTTGTTTGTCTAAATTAAATTTGTTTTTAGATGATCACAAATTAATGCGCGTAGGTGGTCGTTTAGTTAATTCTAATGAATTCATTTACGGTAAAAAACATCCAATCGTAATTCATAGTAAGCATTATTTTACCACTTTATTATTTCGTCATGAGCACATTCAGCTTCTCCACGCTGCTCCGCAGGCATTACTTTTTCATTTACGCGAATCATGGTGGCCTGTCTTAGGCAGAAATTTAGCTCGCCAGGTAGTTCATCGTTGTGTCACCTGTACGCGTATTAGAGGTAAGACGCTTAGTCCTATGATGGGTAACTTACCTAGAGAGCGAGTTACACCTAGTCTTCCATTCGTTCGGTGTGGGGTGGATTACGCTGGGCCAGTGCTCATTCTGAACCGCAAGGGTAGGGGTGCTAGGCTTATTAAAGGCTACATTTGTCTATTTGTTTGTTTTGTGACACGTGCTATACACCTGGAGTTAGTCAGTGACCTCTCCAGTGAAGCGTATTTACTGACTTTAAAAAGATTTATTTCACGCCGTGGTAAGCCTGCAGATATCTACTCTGATAATGGTCGTAATTTCGTGGGAGTAATGAACGATTTTTCAAAATTTTTAACCAATTGTAGTAATGATATTTTAGAATTCGCAAGTAGTCAGAATATAAAATTTCATCTTATTCCCCCTTATTCTCCGCATTTTGGTGGTCTGTGGGAGGCAGGAGTAAAGTCGAGTAAACATCATCTTCGTCGTGTGATAGGTAACGCGCATCTCACGTTCGAAGAGTACAGCACAGTATTGGCTCAAATAGAAGCCGTACTCAATTCCCGACCTCTGTCTCCTCTCTCCCCCGATCCTCATGACTTCTCCCCGCTCACTCCCGGACACTTCCTTATTGGCCGACCATTGACTGCGCCAGCCTGCGTTGACCTACGTGATGTTCCTGCTAGTCGTCTCCGGCGATACCAGAGGGTAGAACAACTACGCCAACACTTTTGGAACCGATGGGCGAAGGAATACATCTCCGAGCTGCAGGTGCGGACAAAATGGACGGCGAATAAGGACGAGCTCAAACCAAACTCCTTAGTTGCTATTAAGGATGACAACCTCCCGCCGTTGAAGTGGCATTTGGGACGTGTGCTTTGCACTATCCCAGGAAAGGATGGTATATCCCGGGTGGCCGATATACAGACGTCGTCGGGCGTGGTGAGACGCGCATTCACCAAGATTTGTCCGCTTCTACAGGACGTGATCGACACTGATGCAGTGACTGAGGACCATTGAAAGACACTACTTCCAAGGCCGGGGGCATGTTGTGGACTCCTACTTCATTTACGCACATCAGGGACTAAAAGCGACATCTCGAGGCAAGAAATGACACCATACGCTACGTCATACATATTACTCGACTATGATTGGTCGTCATATAAAATATTGTTCCCACTCCCCTCTCCTTGAATGTTGTAAAAATCAAAATGGCCAATACATAATTTGTTCGTTAAGACTAACGCATCGTTTTATTAAAATCCTCAACACAAAACTAAAAAGACACCTTAAGTTTTCACAAACCTCACCGCTGCTGCTACAGTGTGTTTTGTTTTGTTTGTCGCTGCATGATTATTTGCTGACTACAAAGCCAGTGTAGAAGCTGAAAGGGCCTTTTTGGCTGCAGGCAATTATTTTTAGCTCTATTTGAAGTCGATTGGCAGATGTCACAATTAATACTATTTGTTATCTACGATCCTTTTTTCAAAAACAAAACTTATTTTTTGATACTGTATATGTACAGTCACGAGCAATAATATGTTTACACTAAGCAACTTTAAAAAGTGATTTTCTCTTACTGTGTTGATTGTAATATTATGTTGTAATGAACATAGTATTTTGGAACCTATACAAATATGAAATAGGTCTTATCTCCAGTCGTCATTCCACGAGAAAATCTCTTTTTTTAATTTTACAAAGTGTTTACATATTGCTCTGTCGTGACTGTACTTAAAATAATTATTTATCGTATCGTTGCGTTGATTAAACCAAAGAATTATATAACTCATTATTGTAATAATTGTAAGCATTCTCAAGTTATTGTGATCTCAGTAAATAGTAATGACGCAAGGTTGAATTATGTAAAATTTTATATTAAGCCAAGTATAATTATAAGTTCCAACATGAAAAATAAAAGTAAATTTCATATAAGTTTTTTTTTAAATAAAAAAACCTATTTAATAACTCATAAACAGTCCATTTTGGAAAGAAAAAGCAAAATTATTCTGATTTGATCAATCCGGTCGGAACCGGCCAGATCCGGCCGGATTGGAAATGACACCGGATTGCAATCCCTAGCTGGGATGCACTCTGTTGAATTCTCAACGCTCGGCTTAACACAGAGAGTTGAAAATTCAGTGCACGATAAAATCCCGCCGCGATATTTTTACGTCCGTGCGAACGTGGGCTTGGTGATAGATATTTTATTCCAATTCTTCTTTTACAGAATTTTACACTTGGCCATATTTTTTTATGGCACATTTCATGGTATAAAGAGCTTGTTTAAACGCTCAGTCGAAACAGATTATACAGACCACAGGAAATTTGAAGAATTGACCAGTTGGATTGGGAATGAAACCACAACAACTCCAAGTGTTTAAGTAGGTACCTATACTCATTTTATCACAAATATCTGGACTTTTTTTGAACGACGTTTTCTAAAAATGAAACCTAGTTCGATTTATCGCCCCGAAACTCCCTGCATACTAAATTTCATGAAGATTCAGAATTCAAATTATATATACAATGTCGCCCATCGGCATGTGACCGCCCGCATTTTTCTGAATGTTCATGAAAAATTATCGAAAAATAACTTTAAAAGGGGGTCTATCTTGACTTTTTTTTAAATTTTTTCTAATTATGTTTTCTCGTAATCTCCTCCTATGAGTTTATGAACGCAAGCTTGATTTTTTTATAAAAACGTTTTTTTTTTTTTTTAAATGTTTTCACCCCCTTTTTTTGCATAGTTGACAAATTTTAATGAAAATGTTAGTTAAGCCGATAAAATAACTCTATAAGCTTTTAGAAATAATATACAGAATCCAAATCGAGCCAATAACATCAGAGATATGGCAAACGCTAATCAAAACATAAAAATTGAATAACATGAGAAATATTAAAGATAGACTCCCTTTTTATAGTTATTTTTCGATCATTTTTCATGAATATTCAGAAAAATTCGGGCGGTAACATGACGATGGGCGACATTGTATACAAGAATTGCTCATTTAAAGGTATTAGATAGATTAAGCAAAAGTAAAGCGCTTTCATCATCTTAGGCTTTACAGCCGCGGGTTGACCTTAGGTTAGTCAAGTATATTTCTCTAATTTGACCTATTTCCGGCATTTTCTCTCCAATTTCTCACTCCAACAGTTGTAAAATTTTGGTCTACGCCATCCAACTGTCTGAGCTTGGGGCCGGCCTCGACTTCTCCAACCATCTGGTTTACTATCAAGTAAACGTTTGGGTCTCGTCTATTCTTGCGACATATCCTGCTCATCGAAGACGTCGTATTTTATTAGGCTCATCTTACATCTTGTGGAGCTCACGTTTGTTCCTCGTTCGCCATTGCTCGTATTCCAGCATTGGATGGAATATGCGCCTAAACTTCTACGGCCAATTTATTTTTATTTTTATAATCACTTACAACTATTGTACTCATCGCATGCATCTCGACCTGATTCTGAAAATGAAGATTCCAGAGTCATTTTAACCCACAGTTTCGACGAAAGACCTTTCAGAAGTCAGCCAAGACGAATATGTCTATGCCCAGGGTATAAATTAATTTCGCCCTTTTTTATTTCGCTGTAAAACTGCCTCGTCTCGTTTTCGCATAATTACATACCTACTACAAGTTTATCTTTCTCTTGTGCAGGTGTTTTTCTTTTCTGCTGTAGTATTCTATCCGCCTTATTTTTATGGTTATTAGCTTGTTGACATTCATCGTTGAACCACCTTTTACGCTTTGGTCTTTCCACCACTTCAAGAACTTCAGCCGCAGTATTAACTCTTTACAAACAGTGCCCATATACTTCGGTTTGACCTCCTGTTCGCTCTATAGCCCCGATGTGTCAAACTTCCTCACCTTAACGGTCTTGGTGTACTTGTGGCTTCTAACATCCAGAAGGTTAGAATAGTGTCGTCTGGCTATAAACACCTACATGATTTCATTGAAAGTGACACCATCCGGAGAAAGCCAGATAATCTTGTGTATACTTTTATTTGGAAAGCAGGTGCTATCTACAACTATGCCCAGAGACACTGCCAGATTAACGAGGTGAGTACCATTGTCATCAGACATCTCATGCAGGCTATGTTGGCCTATGGTCGGCCGAAACAAATCTTTATTTCTAACCGTCGCATTAAATATCCATAATTATATTATCTTTATGTTAATAAAGAGAGCCTTTGGGAGATTTGGAAAACTCTTTTCCACACAAAAACACCACCTCACCTTCTCTACCGTGTCTGTCTCTCATCTGTTGGAGCGTGCACATTTATTTTAGTAGGTATAGTTTCGAAATCGTCCTTTTAATTCGATCTTCTAACACAAACGTTCGTTAGTTGATTGGAAATCAATTACCATTTTTCAGTTGCTCACGATAAAACTTTTCCCAAGGTGCTTTTCACTGTAATAAGCAGTTGCTTTCTCGAGTACTCTCTGGGTAAGTACAATTTTGCATACGTACTAGATTCTGTGTAGTTACTGGGGGTTTTCACAGACCTAAATTTAAATGCTTGTACCTTCAACGATCAGTCTTCAGAACTCTGAAACTCGTTAACTCGATAAAATGTTTAGAAGTAACATGATCTTTCTCCATTTACAAAATTACATTATTCGGTATTACAATCTGCTTCTCTCTGTTTCTGAGTTCCTATTTTTCTGTGTATTTCGTTAGTGGCGTACTGTTTAGAATATTAATAATGTCATATTTACTGTCAGCTGTAAACTTACCCATACATGAAATTAATAATGCGAATTGCTTGCAGCAGCAATTTACAACACAAATGCCTGACGTTATTAATATAAAAAGAGAATTTAACAATGCATGTTTTGTTAGCTTTATTCATTATTATAATCACCATGTTAAAAAGCTTATTTAAATTCTTCTGATGTCTACAATAAATCTATTAGGTTTAAAGCCACTGTCATTCAGCGGCCAGGTATTATAATCGCCATGCGCAAGCAGTAATGAAATAAAGATATTATCTTGGTAACAAGAGATTTTATAGAATAGTGTTCATCATTTATCAATATCAGTAAAGATAATTAATTGATTCAGGCGTGACCTTGCGGAAATCCATTATAAAATACAATAGACGTGGATATGTTTAGTAACTTGTTCCGCTTAGCTATTTCTAAAGAGCCATAAAAAACTCCTGAAAGAAATCGACACGTGTCACGGCACTCAGCGCTTGGTGTGGCAACACGCCGTGTTCGAGTTCGCAACAAGTCCATCGTCATCCTGAGGATGCCTCGTTGAGAGGTGAAACACGTGTCGATTTCTTTCAGGAGTTTTTTATGGCTCTTTAGAAATAGCTTAGCGGAACAAGTTACTAAACATATCCACGTCTATTGTATATTATCAGTAAAAGAAAAAAAAGAAAAGAATCGACTTCTTTAAGTGAGACTTACAAAATCGCGAGATGTGTCCGTAGGTATCTGCCTGCTCTTTTGGGGAATATTGACAGATTTGTTTATTCATCATTATCATTTGATTACTCTCCTGCCCATAATCCAAGTTATTTGAGGTCGGAGCAAAATGTATTTTTCTATTATTCGATAACTCGGTAGTCACCCCCTTTCTAGCCGAATCATATTTCACACAGTCCATCCGTCGTTTCTTTGGTCTTCCCCTAGTCTTATGCCATCCACATTCATTCTCAAAACTTCCCTCACGACATTTGCCTCATTTTCTCCGCATCGCATGCCCATAGTCAACCGATTTCCACATAACTTCAACTCCTGTGTATTTTATAATGGATAATTTACTTTACAGAGATGTTTTAATCACCGGAGCTGTGGCGTATGGTATATATCAAGGTATAAAGAGGATTTTTAAACGCTCACAGAAATGAAGACAATTGATGAATTTACCAGTTGGGTATGGAATCAAACCACAAGTACTCCAAGTGTATAAGTTGGTACTCAAGTGAAGCATCGAGATTATAAGTTTATACATGTTGATCCTTTCCCCTAAGCCGACGTTTGCACGGACGGGACGTAATAAAATCGCGGCGGAATTTTATCGCGCACTGGATTTTCAACTCTCGGTGTTAAGCCGAGCGTTGAGAATCCAAAGCGCTGGGACCCGTTTAAAAATCACACTATTGGATTTTTAACTCTCGGCGCTAAGCAGAGCGTAGAAAATGAAGTGCACGAAAAAAAATCGCCGCGATTTTATTACGTCCGTGCGCATACGTCGGCTTAGTCTTTGGGCCGCTACCTACTTGTGATAAGTTTAAAATGTATATTAGTTTAAATATATAAATTAATATATTTTGTGTAAATAAAGAAAATATAGATTGTCATAAATAATGTAGAAGAATTTATAAGACAATTATATAATTTATTATTATTAATTTTAATGATATTAAGTACTATTGGTATCTTAAAAGTACTGTATGACTTGAAGGTAATGAAGATTTTTTTATTGTATAAAAATTGTTGTGCTTTATTTTCCCGAGTTCGTCCTAATAAGGAGTCCAATATCTACAAGCATCCATCTTTTATTGAATTCTAAATGGCCTACAACTTAACGGAAACAGGCATTATTCAGATTTGAACATAACATTTAAGCTTCGGCCAAACCTGAGCGACCACAACGCAGGAGGCGGGAAGCGAAGCGGGAGCGTCTACCGCGCGACGGACGCTGCTCGTGTTATTATAATGTGGCGCCTTGCACACCTACGCGACCGTAACGCGAGAACACTGCGTCGGCAAAGCGGGAGTCAGCGGGAAGCACGCGTCTTGTGGTCAGACGTGTGTATAGATCTTTACATTATTACGGACGTCTCATTATTTAAACTCCACGATGACACACGATAATAATAGAGAGATGTTTATCGAAAAAGTAAGAAAAAATACTCTTCTATACGATCTGAAAAATTCTAGATATAAAAATATACTAACGTAAAAGGATAAAATATGGGACTCAATCGGGCAGACTGATGAATCGGCCAGAGTTAGTCAGACTCTGATGTTAAATATGAGACTGACATAACACAACAATTTAGGTGCTACACTAAGCTAGACGTGTGGCTGTGACTATTCACTAAACAAAATGAAGTTCGCTGTTCGCGCTGTAGTCGCGCAGGTGTGCATGATAATTCTCGCGTTAGTTTCGTGTCGTTAACGCTGCGCTGCCGCTTCGCTCCCGCGTCCCGCGTTGTAGTCGCTCAGATTTGGCCGAAGCTTAATTCATATTCTTAATTAATCGATTGCCATAGTTTAGGTATGTGATCCAGAGATTTGAGAAACAAGTCGTGTGGAAAGTTTTGACTACGAATGTCGATGGTTATCAGAGTTATGAAAGATGATATGGCTAGAAAGAGAGTGACTATTGAGATGCTGGCTAATAAAACTGTATGGAAGACATACTGCGCCGACACTAAATAAATTTGATTAAAGATAGGAGCGCATCAAAGAAGTACATTGAATAAGCATTGAATATTAGTTTCTCATAATAGAATTGCAATATAACTAAGGCCACTAAGATCAGGCTCGTCCGTACACTTACATTCCCCATATTTCTGTACGCAGCTGAGACGTGGACATTATGAGAACTGAAAAAGAAAAAGTAGATGCTCTAGAAATGTGGTGATGGAGAAGAAATAATGCTTTGGGTATCATGGACAGAACTCCGCACAAACGTCTCCATACTCGTCTATCAGCATTAGTACAGTCTCGAATACTAAAGTTTCTTGGTCATGTCTCCAGGCATAATAACTCCATAAGAATGGAATAATGACTCCATAGAGCGTCTAGTGGTGCAGAAAGCATGCAAACAAGCATACACCATACATGCAGCAAGCATGCAGCATGTAAGCGAGCATGCAAGCGAGCATGCAAGCGAGCATGCAAGCGAGCATGCAAGCAAGCATGCAACATGCAGCGGCGAGGCGGCCCGCGAGTTATCGTCGCAGATGGTTTAACGCTTACCACCACAGCTTCGTCTTGCTTGCAGGCTATGCCGGCCAGCCTCAGCCGCGGTGGCGAGCGTTACAACCACCTGTTCCTCAACTCGCGGGCCGCCTCGCCCCTCCGCGCCTACGCGATTTTAAATTACACTCTAGGGGTAGGGCAGACAAGACTGCGTGGAGTCGGATTAACAGCGATTCGTTTCTGTCACTAAAACCTAATTTTTAGCAAAAGTTTTAGGACTAGCAATTTTATTTGAACATTCGGAATAATACACATTATATAATACAATACTTAGACATATGACTTTATTTCATGCAAAATTAGGAGATTCAATTATTATAGTACTCGATATTATGACAGAATAGTTTTAGAAGTAAAGAAAATTATGTAAAACAAAATTTCGAATTTTTGAACATTATGGTTACTGAAGTTTATAGCAAACGTGTTATGGATAATAATTTTCGGACAAACAATTTTAGGAGAAGAAAGGGAGTGCCGGTTCAGATATGTGCCAATAAGCGCCGATCTGTTCTCTGGCATATCTGAACCAGATATTTTGCGGCTGACTTACATTTTGAACGATATTTAAAATAATCTGTGTTTTTAATGGTTAAACATGGACCAACGTGTACAGAATGGACCAAAGATGCCATACAATCGCACATGCTAAGCATCTGAAAATAATTTGCGACGAAATGTTTGAAGTTTGTGCTGAATACGCTGACAAAATCAAAATGTAAACAAAGGCGTCCGTCATCATGGCGGACGCCATTTGTTGATTTCGGTAATGTTTACCTAACCTAACCTAACGTATTTTGGATGATCCAAAACACCATGTTCGCGCTCGATTTTGACTTAGTTGCCATAGTATAAATTAAATGACACCCCCAAAGCTTTCACATGGCATAAGTTTCATCACTGTTGAGAGTTGGTTCCAAAATGACGCATGGTCCTTTATTCAAAGTAAGTATTCTACGTACTGATTTTCTATGAAATTAATATTTATGAGAAAAAACTTATGTGAAACGCAATTCTATGAAAACGAAAGCCATAAAACAACTTACAACCAAATAAAATTCATGATTTCATCAAAACTAATAAATTAGTTTAAACTAATAAATTAGTTTTGATGAAATCATGCATTTAAAAAAAAACTCATTTTTTTTATTTTTTTTTATCTGAAATACAACAAATTCTGAAAAAAATGTGAAATGGAAAATCATGTTTTGAAAAGAACCTCCTCACTGTACACCCACGTTTCGACAGATAAGTTTCAGTTCCAGATAGGGGGCTAGACACTGGATTTTAGGTGCTTGGCATAAGCCAAGTACCTCTGGGCATCTATTGCAAGTTTCATAAGCAAAAACAAGAAAAAAACCTTCTGTGGTTATTTTTGCAGCACCTTTCTAAATATATGCAGATCTCCCAAGAAAACCGCGTGCTTCGGCAATCATCGTTTACCTTTGGAAATACGAACGCGAGATGATGAGATCCAACCTGTTCGTTTTGATGTCCCATAACTCTAATGTTATATGCTGTAAGTAAAAATACAAAAAGTCCTAGAACAAGTGTTCCAAAAATACACAGTTTCGAAAATAACATAACACTAGACTCTCGATGTGTGTATCTAAGTTTCATTGATAAGTACGAGTAAAAGCTAAGAAAATGCGGTATTGACGACGTCTTTCACGTAAGGGTGTTTTATATAAATAATCGTGACTTTGCCGAATTATTTTGAATGAAAAAACTAAACGTTTTTTTTTTTCAAAAATTCATGTGCTAGTTGATTCTTTGACATGGTCTCATTAATACCCTAGCCCTGGGCCTAGAGTTTTGGGATATCAAAAGGAACACGTTGTAGAGCTGTTACAACCAAGAAAGTAGTTGCCTATTTTGTATATTACCATGGTTAGAAAATTTTAGATTTACAACTATGTGATTTTAAAAACTTTTGAGTAACGAACCTCGTCATCTATCGATGACGAGGTTCGTCCAGAGTAGGTACCCGACGTAGAAGAAGGAGAAGCCTTTAGAAGGTTTGCCTCAGTGGGGGTTACACTGTGGTGCGACGTTCGTGCTAATTCAGAAATACGAACATAACCGAAGCACATACCTTTTCTGGTTTAACTGTGTTATGTAATTCAAGCGATTACAGTACTTTTCAATAGATAGGTAACGCGTATTTTTGCATAGTTTCACCTTTGTTGTTTAATTGAACGTTTTTTTACCATAGGAACCTCGTACTGACAGTAAATTATCTCTTACGTTCATTGACTTAAACCAAAGATGTAGGGTAGAGCGGGGCTAGTTGAGCAATTTTTCACTTGATCGATCATAGCTCCTTAACGATAAGGGTTAATATTTTATTCCTTTCCAAAAATGTCTCCAGTAATTTATTTCTAACAAATCGCATTTAAGAACTACAGCCGCTTAAGTGAAGAAAGTCAGAGATGCTGAACGTACCCCATAGGTGAGGTAAGTTGAGCACGGGTATGAGGCAAATTAAGCAATTAGAAATTCTAGCCACACCAATGTTTCAAAGTCTTTTTGATCTTTGACATTATTATGATATGAGTATATTTTGACATTTCATTCATAAGTAATAAGGAAAAATTGTAATTGACATTGTGTTCAAAATTAACTATTTTCATTTCAAACTAATTTATAATTATTAAGTAATAAATTGTACTTTAATTTTAATATTTCTACACCGGCAACGGTAGTATATGTGAAACTTTTTAATATTAAGATCTTAATGTATACCATGTACTTGGAAATAAATTACAACTTAACATAGTTATTTAAATATTGTTTTTTATTTATAGTCTTCAACAAAAACCCCAACCCGAAATTTTTTAACAAAAGTGAAATTATGAAAAAACTTAGAATTGTATCTAAATTATACCTTTATATTAAAAATATATTGAATTTATTGATTGAAAACGAATAATATTTGACAAAAAAACATTGAATGGGAATATTTCTTCTGTATAAAGAAGAAATATTCCCATTCAATGTTTTTTTACTTTTTTGTCGTAAAATAAACAAAGCGCGTGTGTACTTCATTCGATCGACAAGTCGTCACTGGCGTCTTTCCACTATTTGATTTGTTATCGTGCGGTATATAGGTTCTGAGATATTTCGATTGCCCAACTTACACCTATGCTCAACTAGCCCCGCCCTACCCTGCTAACAACTTTTAGTTTCAATTAACAAAATCAACCGATGTTGTGGAGAATATAACGAATATACTATGTCATCTCGTTCCGATTTACAGTATTTCTATTTTCTTAATGTTCCTCGGGTATCATCGGATTTCCGAAAACTAACGAATGCTAACTTCCATGTCCATCAATTATTAAATTTATCGTGTGTAATAAATAATTTGAAGTACTTTATTGTTATTTTGTTTTGATTTCCGTGTGAACTATAGTAAAAAAATATAGTGTAAATATATGTATCATCATCATCAGCCTATAGCAGTCCACTGCTGGACATAGGCCTCTCCAATTGCACGCCATTCAGCTCGATTCTCGGCAACTCTCATCCAGCGGCTACCAGCCACCCTGCGAAGATCGTCACTCCACCTAGCCTGAGGGCGTCCTACCTTACGTTTGCCAATTCGCGGTCTCCACTCAAGAACACGTGTACCCCAACGGTCATCGGTTCTACGGCTGATATGGCCGGCCCACTGCCACTTCAGTTTGCTAATTCTGTGAGCTATGTCGATAACTTTGGTTCTCTGCCGGATCACTTCGTTCCGGATTCGATCCCTCAGAGAGACTCCAAGCATAGCCCGCTCCATGGCTCGCTGAGCAACCTTAAATTTATGGACCAGCCGTACCGTGAGTGTCCATGTTTCGGCTCCGTAGGTCATAACAGGCAGGACGCACTGATTGAAGACCTTCGTCTTTAGGCTCTGTGGAATACGCGACGAGAAGACTCGACGAAGTTTCCCAAACGCTGCCCAGCCCAGCTGAATTCTTCTGTTAGCCTCCCTCTCAAAGTTGTTCTTACCAAACTGCAGAGTTTGCCCGAGGTAAACGTATTCTCGAACAATCTCGAGAGCACCGCCATTGACAGCAATCGGCCCCGGAGTGACGTGTTCGTTGAACATAACCTGGGTTTTTTCCATCATCAAGTTCATCCGGAGACCAATGCGTACAGAAGAATCAACTAGGCCGTCCAGCATCTGCTGTAAGTCATGCAGCGATTCGGCCAGTATGACGATGTCATCTGCAAATCTCAAGTGTGAGATGTACTCGCCGTTGATGTTAATGCCACGCCCTTCCCAGTTCAGCGTCTTAAACACATCCTCCAATGCGTTAGAGAACAATTTCGGGGAAATTACATCCCCTTGTCTCACCCCTCGACGCAGGGGGATATGTTCAGTACGCTGATCCTGAATTTGGACGGTCATTGTTGCGTTTTCATAAAGACATCTCAGCACTTGGATGTATCGCCAGTCGACTTGGCATCGCTGCAGAGACTCCAAAACAGACCAGGTCTCGATAGAGTCAAAAGCCTTCTCATAGTCCACAAACGCACACAAATATATGTATATATAGTGTAAAATAGTTTTACAGCTCTATATATAGAGCTGTAAAATAGTTTTACAGCTCTATATATAGAGCTGTAAAACTATTTTCCTATCTGGCGTGCCTGCGACTTTAGCAGCTTTCCTCCCATTTAAAAAAAAAAAAAAAAAATCAGTTAAAAGAGTATTAACAACTCTATATACTTCCAAGTCGATTGAGAGCGTCCGGTCTGCACCAAGTGCAAAGGGCAACTGATAGAAATCCGACGGCTGACGAAACACGACGTTTGCCGAGGGGCATTAAGACCATATTTGTTCTGTACTTATAATGCCAATAGAAAACACAGTCACGTGAGCGGAGCTGCAGGCACAGCTAGTTAATATAATAAGAGAATGCATTTCAATGGATCAATCTTCGATCAATAAGGGATCAATGCATTTTTTTTGCTTTGTTCTCTATTATGATGACTTTGGTTGTAATGTTTATTTCAATTCTTTCGATATCTATTCGGTTTAGAAGAGATAGTGTCGTACAGCGGCGCGACGCGCCTGCAGAAATATTATGTTGTTAACAAGAGATTTCATAACTAGTGTTCAATTCTTCATGATTTATCCGTGAATGGAAGAAAATAAGGAAAGCATTCGACTGTTTTATAGTAGGATTAAAAAAATCGGGAAATGCCGTTTGCGTAGGTACCTATATACTTTTGTGAGGAATATTAGTGACAGATATTTAATTTCTATTTCTGTACCTACATTTTATAATGTAATTAAACTATTAAAATTATTTTACAGAATTATAATATTGGCAGGTCTGCTGTATGGCGTATATTGGGGTGTAAGGAGACTGTTTAGATGTTCACGCTCGGTTGAAACAGAGTATACAGCACGTATGACATTTGAAGAATTGACCAGTTGGATTGGGAATGAAACCACAACTACTCCAAGTGTTTAAGTAGGTACTTATTTTATAAAGCTAAAGTCTATTAGCTTAATAAAAAAAACCATTTTTTTTTATTAATAAGAATGGACCCTGTTCCCAAACCGGTGGGCTGCTACTTGTGATAAGCATTTAAAATGTTCAGTAGTTATTTTGAAATACACATAGGTAAACATTTTTGTACATATTTCTTTTGCCTTTTTTGTGATTTTGTTAAATATTAATTTACCATCGTATTTATGAACATTTTCAGTTTATTTTGTAACCTGTATGTAATTCAGCAACGGTATCTTACACATTCTTTAATCTTATATTATTTGCTAGTGCTTTGCACTTCTGTAAGTGACGAATTCAAAATACCTATAACTGTATATTGTGACTTTTGTTTGTGTATGTTTTAGTGAGTAAGTCGACAATTTACGCGCATTTTTGCAGCGCGGCGCCGCTGCGGCGTTACAACGTTACGGCGGCGCCGCAGCGCCCGTGTGACCGCTAAGGCGGCGAAAACTTTGCGGTGCGGCGCCACAACGCAAATATTTTGCTAGTCAAAACGCACACCGGTTGCGGTTTTAATTTTGAAATATATGTATTGTTTAAATAAAGGAAATGTGGGTTCGTCATAAATAATATAGAAGAACATAAAATATAGTTATATTGTTTAACAATACTAATCATTTTAGGTAGGTACTTACCATTAGTCATTTATTCATGAACAATAAATTGTATCTGAAATTACGCGGTATAAAAAAAAGAAAATTAAATTAATAATAGGTATAAAAATTAAATTACTTATGGGAAAAAAAAAACACGTTAGATATTACAATAATGAATAATTTAATTTTATTTATTTATTTATGTCAGACAACATGATCCATTATGGTTAGTAACAACAAGAGCTTATAAACTATGTTAGTAGGTAAATGAGGTAGGTGAATGGTATGTTGTAAATATAAATAACAATTAAAACATTTTATTTTACCGTCCCAACCACGATGCTTACCCAGAGCGAGTGCATCGGACACTGAAATTTACTCGAAACTAACTTCAGAATGTCGTTGCTGCTGTCGCGTACTCTGCTCAACAGTGACGACACACGCTTGCATCTTATTGCGTAAAAGTCGTCTGTACGCGCTTCGGCAAACATGGCGGACGCACTGCAGAACCGTGGCAACCGCAACAACATCCTGAAGACGTTATTGCATTGTACCCGCAGAGCGCTGTATGCCTTTTGAGTATAATTAACCCACAGGCTGCTCGTGTAGAAAGATTGGCAATATGCTTTGAATAGCGCTAACTTGACTTCAGCTGAGCAACGAGCAAACCTGCGAGCCAACATATTACCCCGGACTGCCAGCGCTCTGCGTTCACGTTCAATGTCCTCGTTGTCCCTAAGATCATCGGTGATAATGTGCCCTAGATATTTATACTTTTTCACTGTAGTGAGAGGAGAACCGTTCAGAAAAAGAGGTGGAGGTTCATGAGAGGTTTTATCACCAAGACCAAAAAACATACACTCGCTCTTGGCAGCATTATACTTGAGACCATGACTCTCAGCATACCGCTCACAAACTCCAAGTAGATGACGAAGGGTTCTAATAGACGGGCCCAGCAGCACCATGTCGTCGGCATAACTTATATTATTGACAGCGACTCCATCAATATGACAACCTACATGCGTGCTACTGAGCTCACCAATCATTCTATCCATATAAACATTAAAAAGCGTGGGCGAGGAAATTCCCCCTTGCCTCACGCCATACTCTAGCTTGTACTCCTCAGACAAGCAATCCGCCCACTTAACAACATTTAATTGATTGTCATACCATAATTTCAGAATTTCCACTAGTTCCCTAGACACATTTTGCTTACACAGTTTATCCCACAAGACCTCATAACAAAATAGATCAAAGGCTTTGGATAAATCTAAATAACAAGCATAAACAGGTATCCTACGATCCAAATAATACCTAACCGTGTGCTTCATACAGAGAATAGCATACTCTACTATATACTCTTACTATGTATATACTCTTGATAAATGACTGCCCGCTTGCCGTAAATGTTCAACGCTCAAGCTGTCATGCCCAGGCGATCTACCCTGAGTCATGTGGTCAATAATACTCTTAACATCTTTAGGCCTTATTTGTATAATGGTAAAAGTATCTGGCTGGAGACTGCATTGCGTTGCTAATGAAGACACAAGTGGACTTACCTTAAAATTAGATTTAAATATATTAGCAATTTTACGAGGATCCCTTTCAGAGTTAATGCATTCAGCCCGATTCTGCTTTATATTTAGTTTATCAGTACATTGCCAGAATTTTTTAAAGTCATTCTTAGAACAATGAGATGCCAAAGTGTCCATTTTAATTCTTTGTGCTATTAACACCACTTATGTCGTTATTTTAAAAAAATCCTACTTTTACATATGGCGTCGTAAATGTATCCAGATGATGGTTTTCATGCCAGACCCAATTGTTGAAGTTATTTTTAGCCTCCTCATGTGCCTTCTTTACGTGCTTATTCCAGCCAGGTACTGGTTTTTTATTTTGAAAACAACGACGAGTAACAATGTTATAACTCTCGATACTCGCCTCACACAGTGTTTTTATTACATTGTTATACATTAAATCTATACTTCTATGATGCTCTAAATTTTTACAATATTTATCAGCGCATAACTGAAATTCTTGCGGAAAGTCGATACATTTAAGATTATTATTGCAAATTTCATGATACAGCTGGATTTGTTCTGGGGTCCTATTTCCCCAAACTATTTTGTTAGGTACACAATTTGAAGTCACTTTCCTATGTCTTACAATATTATTATATATGCACTCTATTTCAACAGGAAAGTGATCAGACCAGAATACATTATAATGAATTTTTACGGTAGATAAAATTGTATTGCCCATTTCAGTATCTACTAACACAATGGCGCAACCACCGACAAGAGCCATGAACATCGCTAATAAAAGTATAGTCACCTGCATTAAAGCTTAGGTGTTCCACGTCCGCACATACCCATCTTTGCTCCCCACAAAAATTCATGAGTTCATTATAGAAGAGACCGCCTGGGTGGGCATTAAAATCACCAAGTACGAGCACTGATTCTACGCTATTACTGTCTATTATTGCACATATTTCACTCAAGCATTCCATTCCGTGAACTCGGTAAAATTATCTCTGGACTCAACTGGCATATATACACAAACAATTAATACCGCACAATCGCTATTCACCACTACTTTACACGCTGCTAACCGATCACTACTGCAATCCACGGGAGTGACGGACACAAACGATTTTTTTCTCCATAGGATAGCCAATCCGCCATAGCACGCGTAGCATGACCACCGTAGAAACGGGTTTTGTCTACGGAAAAATAGAAAAAATGACAGATTGTGATTGTTTATCTGTCATTTTGTCTATTCTTCCGTCGACAAAACCTGTTTCTACGGTGGTCATGCTACGCGTGCTGGTCTTCCTTTCAAACATCCAGTTGACGTATCAACCGAAGATTTTCCAAGTATAATCATCACTTATTGTGCCCAGCAGTGGTATATCATGTGGAAGTAACCACGTCTCCTGTAATGTTATTATATCTGCCTTGCCACAAAAAGTCCTCACACAATCCATCGACCGCTTAAGGACTTTATAGTTAAATGTTATAATTTTACTATGTATGTGTGTCATCCATTAACTGTATTTTCGTTAATTAACGTGTCAGGGCGTTTGTCCGCAGTCCGGTCCTTGTAATGTACAAACCGACGAAAAACAATCCCTTTCGGCCACAATGACTCATTTAAAAACATTTGTAACTTATAACTCAGTACAAAAACTTTGTAAGCATTATATTTATTTTCATTCTTAATAGATAACTTTGTAAGTGTAACTTTTTCTCCGGTTTTCTTTAGGATATAATTGGCAATATCGTCTATCAAAGTTTCCCTATGTACATTCGTTATATATATATGTAATCTTTTCTCTGCTGCTCTGAAATTTACTTCTGTATCTTTTATGGCATTACCAATTTATCCATTGAAATTATTCTTCCTCTTAGACCTCTGCACTACTGTCCAATCATTACTATCCTCCACCTTGTTAGATTGTAACACATTATTTTTACGCAAAATCTCAGCCATCGTTATTCCTCTATTTGGGGACACAGTAATACACTCATTGCATAACAGCTGCGACACAGGCGGCGGCCGTCACGTCAACCCGGCTAGGCTGTTCTGTATCGGAAACAGGTTCGCTCAGCTGTTTAGTTACACACATTTCAGCCACTGTCATGTCAACATATTCCTTCGGCTGCTTACTGTTACTGTTACCGTCGGTAGATATTCTGGAATGTTGTGATAAACATTCTGTTGAGCTCTTATATGATTCATTAGTAGTTTTGCTAATATCATAATTTAATATTAGTCCTACGGGCCCACTGTCGAGTTCACCACCGGAAACATTAATATGCCGATACCCTCCTCTTTTTAGGGTTCCGTACCTCAAAAGGAAAAAACGGAACCCTTATAGGATCACTCGTGTGTCTGTCTGTCTGTCTGTCTGTCTGTCTGTCTGTCTGTCTGTCCGTCTGTCACAGCCAATTAACTCCGAATCTAATGGACCGATTAAGTTGAAATTTGGTACACATATGTATTTCTGTGACCCAAACACGAATGTGTTACGTAAATAATTTAATTTTGAATATAGGTGTCACTTTTGGGGCGCAAACAAGAAAATTAAAAAAAAAAGTTTTGCTAACAGTACCGTGTGACATATCAAATGAAAGGGCTTGTTGCGAGGATCTTAAATATATTTTTTATATAATTTTAAAATAAATACTTTTAAAGATATTTAATAAATTCAATGAAAATTGACCATTCCCCCCCCCTTATCTCCGAAACTACTGGACCAAAAATTTTGAAAAAAAATACATAGTATGGTTCTTTAGTCATAGATTACAGGAAAACCTATAAGAAGTCTATGGTCTTAACATAACATGGTAAATCTCTCAATATTGTGCGTAAAAACTTACATTTCGTCGCTCGGCATCCAAAAGGCCCATCTCTCTAGCTACTAAAATATCAAAATATCAAAAGTGTTTGACCGTCTGCTTAATACACAAATAAATAAAACTGTAAATGTTCATGACAACCAATTCTGGTTTCGGCGTGGTTTGTCAACAAAAAGTGCAGTGTTGTGCCTTAAGCATACTATCACATACACAGCGTGGGACGCCGATTTATGCTAGGTTCATCGATTTATTCAAGGTTTCTGATCTGGTTGCTTATGACGTATTGTGGAGAAAGATGGAGAAGGATAGGTTGCCAACGGAGCAAACATCTTTAAATAGTGGTATGGTAACCAGATCAATAGTGTACGATGGGCTGGAACTTTTTCCAACCCATACAGGTTGGAATGCGGGGTGAGGCAGGATTGGCGAGCTCAGCAGCACCAGAGTGGGTTGCTATATAGATGGTATTTGTGTAAATAATATTAGCTATGCAGATGATATGGTGCTTCTGAGCGCGTCAATCTGTGGTCTCAGAAAGTAATTGGTCGCCAAATGTGAGCAGTATGCAGTGCCATCTCCCATAGGGTGAAATAAATTTAAACTAGATTACGTGGGGCACTCAGAAAGTTTTGTGATACTAGAAAAAAATATACTACAGGTTATATTTTTTTTTATTATATCTTTTGAAAGAACTCTCCATTGGCGTCTATACACAGTTTTATACGTCTAAACAAATTTTCATAACACATTTTCCAGTCCGCATCAGACACCTCTCCAATCTCCTTCTCAAATGCACCCAGTGCATCTTCAGGTGATGAAAACTGTTTTCCTTTGAGTTGATTTTTTATTTTGGGGAACAAGAAAAAGTTGCACGGAGCCAAATCAGGACTGTAAGGCGGATGACCTATAAATTTGACCGGTGTGCTGTCCAAAAAATTCCCTTGTTTTGAGCGCCGAGTGAGCCAGCGCGTTGTCGTGGTGAAGCAGTAGCCCACGGAGGCCAGTGTTCGGTCGCTTGCTGCTTGCAGTAGTAAAAACTTCTGGCAAACATTTGGTAACATACCATTCAGCATTGATGCTTCTTTGATCTCGTCAGGGTACTGACACCAGATAACCTGGTAGAAAAAAAATATAAACTTGCGGTCAACATTTTGCCTGCACTTCTGGCTCGCTTCACTTTGGTAGGCGTTGGTTCATTTTGAAACAGCCACACGGTCGACTGACGCTTCATTTCTGGATCATATTGAAAAATCCAAGATTCATCACCCGTAATGATATCTTAAACGCGCCGAGACGAGCCTGCTACCAATTTTGCTATCATGTCTCGGCACCATTCTACCCGAACCTCCTTCTGACCCTGCGTTAGATTTTACGGTACCAGCGTGAAACTATCTTTCATAACCGAAGATGGCTGTGTAGAATTTCATGCACACTTCCCGATCCAATCGGCAGTATACATCAATATATCTTGACATTTTAAACTTTGCTTTTTTTGTGTTTTTTCAAAAACTATTTATGTTTTTTTTTTAATTGGATGCTGTAGAATGGTATTAGACCATGGTCTGAACAACGTTTGTTCTAGCAAAACTGTGATTCAAATTTCACGGTGTATGCTGAACCTCTTCATATGTAATTCGCTTATTCTCTTGAATTAAATTTTTCACAGCCAGCACTTTTTGTTATGTAACAACCGTCATAGGGCGGCCACTTCTTTCTTTGTCTGCCAAAATTACAAGACCACCCATAAATTCGTTGAACCAGCGAAAAACAGTCGCTTTAGAAAGGCTTTTTTCTATGAACACCATTCGAAGTCTTTCAAACGATTCTTCTGGTTTTAGTCGACATTTGAAATCGTACAAAATCATCGCGCGAAAATGTTCTCGTTATAAATCCAGTTTTCAGTAAGACAGAGTATTTTGATTTTGCTCGTAAAAAAATGTGGAGGGAATTTCGAATTTGGAATGTTATGTTTTTTTGTAATAAGTAGTCATCGTTTTAATTGACATCAAAATCAGCCAGTATTCTATAGACAAAAACTGTTAGTCGCAAAACTTTCTAAGTGACCTCGTAAAATAAGTTAACATAGTTCATAAGTTTACTAAAGCAAAAAGTCCTTGTTACTTAAATAAAGAAAAATATCTGGATGATAATTTTTTTTTGAACGACGTTTTCTAAAAATGAAACCTAGCTAGATCGATTTATCGCTCCTGAAACCCCCCTGCATACTAAATTTTCTTGGAGCCGTTTCCGAGATTCAGATTATATATATACATAGGTATATACAAGAATTGCTGGTTTAAAGGTATTATTATTATATTAATACCGCGAATGTGAATTTTTTACGAAAATCTGATTTTTGTTTTATTTCATTCTACACGTTCAAATAAGTGACATGGCAATTAAAAAAAAAAAAAATGTCACATTCGCGGTGTTGGATGCCGAGCGACGATTTGCAGTTGGAATGTATGGGAGAACATGTTTTTCAACTACAATGTTAAGTTTGTTCTTGGGATAAATAAATTCATCTCAACTACGGAACCCTTCATTGTGCGTAGTCCGACACGCACTTGGCCGGTTTTTTTATTGATATTGCAATCGAAGTTGTTAACGATTGATGCTTGTTTTATATTGTCAAGGTCCGAACACAACTGATTCAGTTGTACCGCTGTGGCATAATCACTTCTAAGAGTTGTTATTTCATTTTGCATCAAAATAATGTCTTTTAGTAACCTTGTCGCGTCGATATGATCAAACGTAACTGGGGGTAAACGGTGCAATTCTCTCGCCACAAAAATTTGAATTTTCTCAGGATCCACTCGTTTTAGTGTATTTATTATATCTTCAAGGTTACGTTGATTTTTGCCGACACCTTTTCTCGTGGTTTTCTTAATTGCAGAAAACGAGTCGAATAATACATTTTTGGCCGCATCAATTTCTTTCTCTAAGAAAGACGTTGCACATAGACGTATAATGCTTTCTTCATCCATTACGTCCATTTTTGATTGAATGAACGCTAGCACTTCATTAATCACTATATTACAGTGAGCACATTTTACCGTATTTGATGACATTGTAAGCGACTACACAAACAACAGCGGGATAATACAACATTACATAGGAATTTCATTATAGATCTTCAACAGCGTAAAGACACTTATTCAATAGGATTTTAAAAGAGCTTGAGTAGATAGCGCTTTTTATATCTAGAGGCAATTTATTAAATAATATAACCGATTGATACCTGGGACTGTGCTTCACAATATTCAAATTAAGATGTACCTTGTAACGTTGAATGTCTTGTCTACGAGTGACTTCTCTAATCTGTCGTTCTTCTGCTGTTTCATATCTTATATATAGTATATAAATCTCGTGTCACAATGTTTGTCCTCAATGGACTCCTAAACCACTTAACCGATTATAATAAAATTTGCACACCATGTGCAGTTCGATCCAACTTGAGAGATAGGATAGGTAGGGTAGGTAGGGTAGGTAGGGTAGGTAGGGTAGGTAGGGTAGGTAGGGTAGGTAGGGTAGGTAGGGTAGGTAGGGTAGGTAGGGTAGGTAGGGTAGGTAGGGTAGGTAGGGTAGGTAGGGTAGGTAGGGTAGGTAGGGTAGGTAGGGTAGGTAGGGTAGGTAGGGTAGGTAGGGTAGGTAGGGTAGGTAGGGTAGGTAGGGTAGGTAGGGTAGGTAGGGTAGGTAGGGTAGGTAGGGTAGGTAGGGTAGGTAGGGTAGGTAGGGTAGGTAGGGTAGGTAGGGTAGGTAGGGTAGGTAGGGTAGGTAGGGTAGGTAGGGTAGGTAGGGTAGGTAGGGTAGGTAGGGTAGGTAGGGTAGGTAGGGTAGGTAGGGTAGGTAGGGTAGGTAGGGTAGGTAGGGTAGGTAGGGTAGGTAGGGTAGGTAGGGTAGGTAGGGTAGGTAGGGTAGGTAGGGTAGGTAGGGTAGGTAGGGTAGGTAGGGTAGGTAGGGTAGGTAGGGTAGGTAGGGTAGGTAGGGTAGGTAGGGTAGGTAGGGTAGGTAGGGTAGGTAGGGTAGGTAGGGTAGGTAGGGTAGGTAGGGTAGGTAGGGTAGGTAGGGTAGGTAGGGTAGGTAGGGTAGGTAGGGTAGGTAGGGTAGGTAGGGTAGGTAGGGTAGGTAGGGTAGGTAGGGTAGGTAGTTTAGAAAAGTACTAAGTGCTACCCGTGTGAAACCGGGGCGGGCAGCTAGTTCTTATATATATTTGGCAATGGTACTTAGAAGTACAAATACATAAATGCTCGGTACTGTTAATAAATTCAGATTTATGAAATGCTCACTACAACTCTCTCTTTGCGGAATACGAACTAATGCACGAATTGCGCGTTTTTGTAACACAAAAGCTCTTTTGATATTATAGTCATAACTTTTTCCCCAAAATATTATGCAATATCTAATTTTTAGGGTTCCGTACCTCAAAAGGAAAAAACGGAACCCTTATAGGATCACTCGTGTGTCTGTCTGTCTGTCTGTCTGTCTGTCTGTCCGTCTGTCACAGCCAATTTACTCCGAATCTAATGGACCGATTAAGTTGAAATTTGGTACACATATGTATTTCTGTGACCCAAACACGAATGAGTAACGTAAAGAAATAAATTTTGAATATAGGGGTCACTTTTGGGGCGCAAACAAGAAAATTAATAAAAAAAGTTTTGCTAACAGTACCGTGTGACATATCAAATGAAAGGGCTTGTTACGAGAATCTCAAATATATTTTTTGTATAATTTTAAAATAAATACATTTAAAGATATTGAATAAATTCAATGAAAATTGACCATTCCCCCCCCCCTTATCTCCGAAACTACTGGACCGAAAAATTTGAAAAAAATACATAGTATGGCTCTTTACTCATATATTACAGGAAAACCTATAAGAAGTCTATGGTCTTAAAATAACATGGTAAATCTCTCAATATTGTGCGTAAAAACTTACATTTCGTCGCTCGGCATCCAATAGGCCCATCTCTCTAGCTACTATAATATCATAATATCAAAAGTGTTTGACCGTCTACTTAATACACAAATAAATAAAACTGTAAGTGTTCATGACAACTAATTCGGGTTTCGGCGTGGTTGGTAACATACCATTCAGCATTGATGCTCCTTTGATCTCGTCAGGGTACTGATACCAGAGGTGGCAAAGAAAAAAAACTTGCGATCAAAATTTTGCCTGCACTTCTGGCTCGCTTTACTTTGGTAGGCGTTGGTTCATTTTGAAACAGCCACACGGTTTACTGACACTTAATTTCTGGATCATATTGATAAATCCAAGATTCATCACCTGTAATGATATCTTAAACGCGCCGAGACGAGCCTGCTACAAATTTTGCTATCATGTCTCGGCACCATTGTACCCGAACCTCCTTCTGAGCCTGCGTTAGATTTTGCGGTACCAGCGTGAAACTACCTTCCATAACCGAAGATGCCTGTGTAGAATTTCATGCACACTTCCCGATCCAATCGGCAATATATGCTGAACCTCTTCATATGTAATTCGCCTATTCTCTTGAATTAAATTTTTCACAGCCAGCACGTTTTGTTATGTAACAACCGTCATAGGGCGGCCACTTCTTTCTTTGTCCGCCAAAATTACTCTTCCACACATAAATTCATTAAACCAGCGGAAAACAGTCGCTTTAGAAGGGCTTTTTTCTATGAACACCATTTGAAGTCTTTCAAATGATTCTTCTGGTTTTAGTCGACATTTGAAATCGTACAAAATCATCGCGCGAAAATGTTCTCGTTGTAAATCCAGTTTTCAGTAGAGACAGACAGAGTATTTTGATTTAGCTCGTAAAAAAATGTGGAGGGAATTTCGAATTTGGAATGATATGTTTTTTTGTAATAAATAGTCATAGTCTTAATTGCCATCAAAACTAGCCAGTAAGGATACTATAGGATACTATAGGAATAGACAAAAACTGTTAGTCGCAAAACTTTCTGAGTGACCTGGTAAAATAAGCTAACATAGTTCATAAGTTTACTAACACAATGAGTCCTTGTTACTTGAATAAAGAAAAATATCTGGATGTCCATTTTTTTTGAACGACTTTATCTATAAATGAAACCTAGTTGGATCGATTTATCACTCCCGAAACCCCCTGCATACTAAATTTAATAAAAATTCTTGGAGCCGTTTCCGAGATTCAGATTATAATTATATAGGTACATAAATACAAGAATTGCTCGTTTAAAGGTATTAGATTTAGATTATTATTATATTAATACCGCGAATGTGAAATTTTTAACGAAAATCAGATTTTTGTTTTATTTCATTCTACACGTTGAAATAAGTGACCCTGCAATTTAAAAAAAAAAACCTAAAAAATGTCATTTTCGCGGTATTGGATGCCGAGCAACGATTTGCAGTTGGTATGTATGGGAGAACATGTTTTTCAACTAAAATGTTAAGTTTGTTCTTGGGATAAATAAATTCATCTCAACTACGGAACCCTTCATTGTGCGTAGTCCGACACGCACTTGGCCGGTTTTTTGATTCTACTAACGCAAAATATACCATTTTTAATTGCTCAATGCTAATTTCTGTTCTAAGTGCTCTTAAAGCATAACATGCGGAACAAACCCATGCATTTTATAGCATTCAATTCTGCTTTCCAATTTAACTATTCGTTAATGTGTATTCCTAAGAATTTAACTTCCTTGACAAGGACAATTTTGTCGTTCAAAACAACCTCTAAATCGTCTTTATTACGGGTTCTTGTTAGTAGGTAGCCTTTATGTACTGTACAACTTGAAAATTGATGAACATAGGCCATTGAGAGAGTTGTAGGCCACACTTTATTAAACAACAAATTATCACACTACCACCAATATATATATACTGCAAAGTTATATTTGTTAGGAAAAATAGGCACCTCTTCAAATCAAATATCGAACTAAATGAAAAATATAACCGACGAAACAAGAATAGACTAATACTACCCATCACACACTTAAAAGTTATCGGGAAAAGCCCACATTCAAGACTAGCTAATATATTTAATAAGCTATCGGAAAGTTTAAAATCCCTACCAAATGACTCAATTTTCTTGAAGCAGTTGAAATCTATGTTAATAAAGAAAGGCTACTATACCGTTGAGACAAATTGTGAATCGATTGACCTTGTAATAATAAGCTTGACGTAAATAATATTATATAATTATTAAATTTAATAATTAAAAAATATATTATGCTTACTTATAATGACTACAATGAATGAACGAATTAATAATAATGATTTGTTTGAAACAAAATGTAATAATGAATGAATTCATGTTTATTAAAATGTAATGAATTGTTACAATTAGAATCAATATTATATTTAGGGATTGCAATCCGGCATCATTTTCAGTCCGGCCGGAACGGGCTGGATTTTAATCGATCTGGCCGGATCCGACCGAATTGATAAAATCAGGATAATTTTCGCTTTTCGTTCCAAAATAGACTGATAATCGAGTAAGTGTAATAAGTAGATTGTTTATTTAAAAAAAAAACTTTTACTTTTCACGTTAGAACTTAAAATTATACTTAACTTTTATTAAATCTAACATAATTTAAGCTTGCGTCATTACTATTTACAGAGATCACAATAATTTGAGAATGCTAACAATTATTACAATAATGAGTTTATATTATAAAATCTAACTCTTTGGTTTAATCAACTTACGATAAATAATAATTATTTTAAGTACATATACAGTATCAAAAAATAACATTTTGTTTTGAAAAAAGGATCGTAGAAAACAAATAGTATTAATTGTGTCATCTGCCAATCGACTTTTAAAGAGCTAAAAATATAGCCTGCGGTCGAAAAGGTCCTTTCAGCTTCTATACTGGCTTTGTAGTCAGCAAATAATCATGCAGTGACAAGCAAAACAAAACACAAATTTGTGACTCGAGCGAGGAGTGGAATAATACTAAGCACGTAGTCACGTGATCCGACTTGGCAGCGCCGCGTGGAGGGTCGGGGCCCCCGTGGAGCGGCTCAGCGTCGAACGACTCGCACGCACACGCACCCCGCATTTAAAGTACAACCTCATGGAACTGCGCGATTATTTTGCAATAAAATGCTATTACCGGATCTGGTGACCGGTATTGTGGTACCGGAACCGGTAAACGTAACATGACGCCGGATCCGCCGGATTACCGGATCCGGTTTTCCGGATTGCAATCACTAATTATATTATGTAATTTAATCATTTATGTACACCTTTGCAGTGCCCTTACCAGGGTGCATGTCTTAAATACTGTGTCATTAAATTTTAGTAGTGTTTTACATGTTAGTTAATAAATAAATAAATAAAATACATACATACATACATAAACTCACGCCTTCTTCCCATGGGGGTAGGCAGAAACTACAGAACGCCACCTGCTACGATCCTTACATACTTCTTTTGCCTCGTTTACGTTCATACATCTGGTCATACACGCACGCCGGTTGCGAGTACTACGCACCTGGCCTTTCTGAAGAACATCACCAATAAGGTCAGTGTATGTCCTCCTAGGGCGTCCCCGCCCGGCCTTTCCCTTCACATTAGCCTCGTAAATACAATTTGTTAGTCGCCTTTCATTCATCCTCTCAACATGCCCAAACCATCTCAGCATACCCTTTTCAATTTTTGTCACTACATCTTCTTTTAAATCACACCGCTGTCTTATCACATCATTCCTCAGCCTATGAAAAAAAAAAAAAAAAAACATAAAATAATGTAGAAAAATTATTTTCTTAAAAAGATTTGTGCTTTATTTTTCCGACTTTGTCCCAATATTTCTCAATATACCAATTTCTGTTAGCATGCATTTTTTAGTGAATTTCAAATGACTCATAATTTAACGAACGCAGTCAGTAATATTCTAAATTAATCGATTGTTAAGGTATGAGCATGTGATGCGGAGGAATGGGGAAGAATTTGTGGGGGAAGTTTTGAGTATATAGAGGATTATAAGAGTAGAGGAAAACGAAAGAAACGATGGATGAACTGTGTGAAAGATGAAAATATGGCTAGAAAAGGGATGCCTACAGGCGGGGGGGGGGGGGGGGATGAAGTCAGGAGGAGACAAAATGTGTAGATTGAAATTATTAAGATACTCATCATCTGCCTAGACTTTCGGGGTCGGCTTCCAGTCTAACCGGATGCAGCTGAATACCAGTATTTTACATGGAGCGACTGCCTATCTGACCTCCACAATCTAGTTACTAACGACTGTCAAAGATCTACAAATTACAACCGAGACCAATGGCTTAACGTGCTTTCCGAGACACGGAGGGGTGTTGGTATGTAAAGATGGTCACCCATCCACGGACCAACCGCGGCAGGCTAATAAGATATTGTGGTAACTTAATTCCTAGCAGTATCCTGTTTGTTTTCTCTTAATTCCGGGTTTCCGTTTCCGGTTAATTTTCTGTCAAGACACTATTACGTAAGGAGTAGATATAAATATTATATACCATATCAAACACGCAGACCCTCTGCATGATTGGCTTGGCGTTTCACATCATTAGAGTGACAACTACAACAACAATCTTTTTCTAGTCGATGGACAATTGGACAGGATACACTCGTTTTGAAAGAGTTGTAATTGTGGCACATTGCGCTAATGATATTGTATCTAAAAATAGTTGTGTGAAATGAAGAGATCTGTAGGAGAACCAAAGTAATCGACAATGACCGACATAGCCTGAAGAATTGCTAAAATATTAAGTGGCAGTGGGCAGGGCACATTGCTCGCAGAACAGATGGCCGATGGGGCTGAAAGGTTCTAGAGTGGCGACCGCGTACCGGAAGAAATAGCGTTGGATAGCCCCCAAAAGGTGGACCGATGACCATGTGAAGGCCGCAGGAATCCACTGGATGCGGGAAGCACAGAACCGGTCAAAGTGGCGGTGCTTGCGGGAGGCCAATATCCAGCAGTGGACGTCTTTCGGCTGAAATGATGATGATGATTGGTGTGTATGACGTACACACGGCTACACATCAAGCTATAATTTCCAGTTTATGTTGATCTCGCATTGTGTAGGATTTCCGTACAATGTGAGGTCAGCTTATACTGGAAATGTATAGCTTGATGAGTAGCCGTGTGTGCCAATAAAATTATTTTCAAATATATCACCAGTTCAGAAAGAGAAAAAACATCAAATTCCTATTTTTTGTTGGGTTGCTGGGTGCTCGCTCTTATACCCGTTTGAAAGAAAGATGAATTTGCTACAATAAAATTGTTTCCATAGAAAGTTTTAAAAGTCTATAGCTCTACATCTATCTATATTGATATGTATTAATTAAGATATCAAAGTTCAAAATTCAAATTCAAAAGTCATTTATTCAAACTAGGCTGAGAATCAGCACTTTTCGAACGTCAAAATTACATAAGACAGTCCCCCAAAAACGCCCACCCTTCACCACTTCCTAGTGCCTTTAGCTGGGAAGAAGAAGTGGCGCAACAAACTCCCCAGCAGCACAGCTGTCTGTTCAAGTTAGAGAATGATTCTATACAATAGTATACAAAATAACTTACATTATGCAACACAAAACATAATTCAAATGATAAATTATAGGCCATATGTCAGCTAGCACACGCCAATATACCAACCAAAAACATCGAGAACTATACTCAAGCATTATTTAAAAAACCGGCCAAGTGCGTGTCGGACTACGCACAATGAAGGGTTCCGTAGTTGAGATGAATTTATTTATCCCAAGCACAAACTTAACATTGTAGTTGAAAAACATGTTCTCCCATACATTCCAACTGCAAATCGTCGCTCGGCATCCAACACCGCGAATGTGACATTTTTTTTTTTTTTAATTGCAGTGTCACTTATTTGAACGTGTAGAATGAAATAAAACAAAAATCTGATTTTCGTAAAAAAAATCACATTCGCGGTATTAATATAATAATAATACCTTTAAACCAGCAATTCTTGTATATACCTATGTATATATATAATCTGAATCTCGGAAACGGCTCCAAGAAACTTTAGTATGAAGGGGGGTTTCAGGAGCGATAAATCGATCTAGCTAGGTTTCATTTTTAGAAAACGTCGATCAAAAAAAAATTATCATCCAGATATTTTTCTTTATTCAAGTAACAAGGACTTTTTGCTTTAGTAAACTTATGAACTATGTTAACTTATTTTACGAGGTCACTTAGAAAGTTTTGCGACTAACAGTTTTTGTCTATAGAATACTGGCCGATTTTGATGTCAATTAAAACGATGACTACTTATTACAAAAAAACATAACAGTCCAAATTCGAAATTCCCTCCACATTTTTTTACGAGCAAAATCAAAATACCCTGTCTTACTGAAAACTGGATTTATAACGAGAACATTTTCGCGCGATGATTTTGTACGATTTCAAATGTCGACTAAAACCAGAAGAATCGTTTGAAAGACTTCGAATGGTGTTCATAGAAAAAAGCTTTTCTAAAGCGACTGTTTTTCGCTGGTTCAACGAATTTATGGGTGGTCTAGTAATTTTGGCAGACAAAGAAAGAAGTGGCCGCCCTATGACGGTTGTTACATAACAAAAAGTGCTGGCTGTGAAAAATTTAATTCAAGAGAATAGGCGAATTACATATGAAGAGGTTCAGCATACACCGTGAAATTTGAATCACAGTTTTGCTAGAATAAACGTTGTTCAGACCATGGTCTACTACCATTCCACAGCATCCAATTAAAAAAAAAACATAAATAGTTTTTGAAAAAACACAAAAAAAGCAAAGTTTAAAATGTCAAGATATATTGATGTATACTGCCGATTGGATCGGGAAGTGTGCATGAAATTCTACACAGGCATCTTCGGTTATGAAAGATAGTTTCACGCTGGTACCGTAAAATCTAACGCAGGGTCAGAAGGAGGTTCGGGTAGAATGGTGCCGAGACATGATAGCAAAATTGGTAGCAGGCTCGTCTCGGCGCGTTTAAGATATCATTACGGGTGATGAATCTTGGATTTTTCAATATGATCCAGAAATGAAGCGTCAGTCGACCGTGTGGCTGTTTCAAAATGAACCAACGCCTACCAAAGTGAAGCGAGCCAGAAGTGCAGGCAAAATGTTGACCGCAAGTTTATATTTTTTTTCTACCAGGTTATCTGGTGTCAGTACCCTGACGAGATCAAAGAAGCATCAATGCTGAATGGTATGTTACCAAATGTTTGCCAGAAGTTTTTACTACTGCAAGCAGCAAGCGACCGAACACTGGCCTCCGTGGGCTACTGCTTCACCACGACAACGCGCTGGCTCACTCGGCGCTCAAAACAAGGGAATTTTTTGGACAGCACACCGGTCAAATTTATAGGTCATCCGCCTTACAGTCCTGATTTGGCTCCGTGCAACTTTTTCTTGTTCCCCAAAATAAAAAATCAACTCAAAGGAAAACAGTTTTCATCACCTGAAGATGCACTGGGTGCATTTGAGAAGGAGATTGGAGAGGTGTCTGATGCGGACTGGAAAATGTGTTATGAAAATTTGTTTAGACGTATAAAACTGTGTATAGACGCCAATGGAGAGTTCTTTCACAAGATATAATAAAAAAAAATATAACCTGTAGTATATTTTTTTCTAGTATCACAAAACTTTCTGAGTGCCCCACGTAATCTAGTTTAAATTTATTTCACCCTATGGGAGATGGCACTGCAGTGATTGATGTACATGCAATCCAGACTGCTAGCGATATTGTTGGAGCTGGCCCGTACTCTGCGTATCAGGGATGCACACCTCATTCGCATCGTTACGTAAAAGCAATTAATATGTGCGTCCGCGAATATTCCCGATGCGCTACAAAAACGGGGCAGCCCCACCAATACCCTGAAAGCGTTGTTGTATTGGACACGAAGGGCGTTGCACGACCTTTGGGTATATCTAGCCCACAGGCTGCACGTGTAAAACGTTATACAATAAGCTCGAAACAGAGTAATTTTGACTTTTTAAGTGAGCAGCGTGCAAACCTGCGAGCCAGCATGTTTGCCCTTACCGACAACGCCCTTCACTCCCGCTCAATATCGAGTCCGTCATTGAGGTCAGGGGTCAATATATGACCAAGATATTTAAATGTAAATACTCTTTGGCATCACAGCGGGCCCTATCAGAATACCAGCGCTGCGGTATTTATTTATTTTTAAATATCGCAGCATCATGCTGAGATAGGAGCCTTTTTGGCCTCGCACAGGTCGTTATTAATTTTGTTTGTTAGTTTTTAATATGCTCCTTTTTCATATTTGTTAATTATTTTTTTATCTTTTATTACTGTTTTGTATTTCCTGTGCGTGTCCCAAATAAAATATTTTTCTTTCTTTTCTTTCTTTCTTTCTTTGTAGTGGAGTCCCATTGAGTAATACAGATGGTACATAGCCCGGTCTGCTCCCAGCCTCAAAGACCATGATCTCCGACCTATTGGAGTTATACATCAAACCATGTGTTTTGGCATACTGCTCACATTTGGCGACCAATTACTTTCTGAGACCACAGATTGACGCGCTCAGAAGCACCATATCATCTGCATAGCTAATATTATTTACACAAATACCATCTATATAGCAACCCACTCTGGTGCTGCTGAGCTCGCCAATCCTGCCTCACCCCGCATTCCAACCTGTATGGGTTGGAAAAAGTTCCAGCCCATCGTACACTATTGATCTGGTTACCATACCACTATTTAAAGATGTTTTCTCCGTTGGCAACCTATCCTTCTCCATCTTTCTCCACAATACGTCATAAGCAACCAGATCAGAAACCTTGAATAAATCGATGAACCTAGCATAAATCGGCGTCCCACGCTGTGTAAGTATGTGATAGTATGCTTAAGGCACAACACTGCACTTTTTGTTGACAAACCACGCCGAAACCCGAATTGGTTGTCATGAACATTTACAGTTTTATTTATTTGTGTATTAAGCAGACGGTCAAACACTTTTGATATTTTGATATTATAGTAGCTAGAGAGATGGGCCTTTTGGATGCCGAGCGACGAAATGTAAGTTTTTACGCACAATATTGAGAGTTTTACCATGTTATTTTAAGACCATAGACTTCTTATAGGTTTTCCTGTAATCTATGACTAAAGAACCATACTATGTATTTTTTTCAAAATTTTTGGTCCAGTAGTTTCGGAGATAAGGGGGGGGGGGAATGGTCAATTTTCATTGAATTTATTAAATATCTTTAAAAGTATTTATTTTAAAATTATATAAAAAATATATTTAAGATCCTCGCAACAAGTCCTTTCATTTGATATGTCACACTGTACTGTTAGCAAAACTTTTTTTTTTAATTTTCTTGTTTGCGCCCCAAAAGTGACACCTATATTCAAAATTAAATTATTTACGTAACACATTCGTGTTTGGGTCACAGAAATACATATGTGTACCAAATTTCAACTTAATCGGTCCATTAGATTCGGAGTAAATTGGCTGTGACAGACGGACAGACAGACAGACAGACAGACACACGAGTGATCCTATAAGGGTTCCGTTTTTTCCTGTTGAGGTACGGAACCCTAAAATAAATAAAAACTAAACGTAAACAGAACTAAATAGCTAAATAAAAGCCTCGAGACATAAAGGGCGTGTCCGCTTACATAAAGCTGTAATTGGCAGTTATAAATGATAAAACAGAACAGTTAATTACTAGTAACAATAACAAAACCATGATCAGCAAGACGACCAGTCACCACAAGCAGCACCCGTTCACGAGCATAACGCAAAGATCAGCCATTACCCCCCTCGCCATATTTGAGGGAAGGAGGTAACCCGACCCCCGACGCCACCGCAAGCAGTGACATCTAAGGGAGCATGACGAACTTGCTGCCGATTGCTCAGGCAAAAAATAATATGATCAATTGTCGAGGTCGCTAGCTGACCACAAATTGCAATACAACTCATAACAAAAACATTGTAATGAGTAGATTATGTCAACTATAAAATAAAATAAAAATAAATTGACTCGTAAAAAAAATAAAAATAAACAATTATATAAACTCATATAAACTGTCAGTAGGTAAGCTAATTCTGGAGAAAGAACATAAACATCTCTGAACATAAACATAAACAGTGTCTTGAGTTAATCACAGCGACCAACTATTCTTATCATTTAAGTAGTCGTTGATACAATAGTGCCTTTGAACAAAGGTTGGATTTTACTTTAGTTTTAAACGCATTAAAAGGCAAATCTAGCAAAAGTCAAAGTCAAAGTCAAAGTCAAATCATTTATTTCAAATAGGCCCATGTATGGCACTTTTGAACGTCAAAATTTACAAAATATTAAAATTGATTCTAGTCGCCCCTTCCAAAAGGTAGTTTTCGTATGGAGAAGAATGGGCAAGAAACTCCACCGTTACTCTTTTAAAATGTTTTACAATTGTTTGTATATGCACGTACATTAGTTAAATAATATTACCTATATGTGAAGACGATGCACCTAGAATAAAATTACTATACCACAATAGGTAAAAAGAATTAAAAATGAAGCAACGACAGATAATTTAATATATGATAAATACATGGTGCTCACATATTTACAAACATTGTAAAAATAGACGATTTTCCTAAAATTTTGTAATTAATAAGTCAGTGTGTTGGAAAGTAATCACAGAATGTAAAATCAATGTCATAAAACGCTGCTTTTCAGTGGTCACCCGAAAAAGTCGTACGGAAACCAAGTTAGGTTAGATATAAATAGATAACAAAATAAAATAAATAGTACTTAGAATACAATTTTACAACTAATTATATGAATAAATATGATAAAATAACATAGAAAATTATCCGCAGGCATCACAGAACGCGGATAAAAAAAAAAAAAAAATATCAATTTTTGACTGACTGACGGAAAGACCGAAAACACAAAATAATCAATTTTACAATTAAATTAGCAACCAGTTTGATTTTGTCTTGGTTCTAAATTGTCCTATGGAGCAGGACCAGCATGTTTCCAAGCACTCCTTGAATATAATCCTCTAATTTGTAATATGCTTGAATTTGTAATATGCGGCAAAGAAGAGGGTAGCTTGTTATAAAAGGTTATACCAAGCCCAACAAATGAGTTGTGAACCTTATGAAGCCGGTGAAAGGGAGCTCGTAGTTTGTCCTTATTTCAGGTGTTAACATTGAGAATATCACTGTTTTTAGTGTAAAAGTGTATATTTTGCCTAATATATAAGATGTTGGCGAAAATGAATTGTGATGCCACCGTGAGAATACCAACATCTTTAAAAAAATCTCTTAGAGAAACTCTGGCACCTAGCTGGTAAATTGCTCGAACTGCTCGTTTTTGAAGAACAAATATATTTTGAATGTCAGCGGCTTTGCCCCACAGCAGAATACCATAGGACATAACGCTATGAAAATAACTAAAATAGACTAACCGAGCTGTATCAACGTCAGTGTATTGTCTTACTTTCCTGACAGCATAGGCGGCCGAACTGAGCCTTCCCGCTAGGCTTGATATATGTGGGCCCCACTGAAGTTTGGCATCTACTGTTATGCCTAGAAAAACTGCCGAGTTCATAGTTTCAAGCACCTCTTTATCTAAGACGATGTTGGGTCCTAGATTTCTAACATTTGGTAGAGCAAATTTTACACATTTCGTTTTCTTAGCATTGAGAACTAGGTTATTTGTCGTAAACCAATCCGTAACCATTGCGAGTGCACTGTTTACGTCGTCAAAATCTTGTCTATTCCTGTCTACTTTAAAAATAAGAGAGGTATCATCTGCAAACAGTACAACGTTACAGATATCCTTTAAATAAAAAGGTAAGTCATTAATATATACTAAGAATAAGAATGGACCCAGTATTGAGCCTTGAGGTACACCTAACTGAACTGGTAGTCCGGAAGATTTCACACCATTTACATCTACACATTGGAACCTATTATGTAAATAAGAATTTATTACTTGAAGAGCTTCGTTTTGAACACCGTAATGACGTAGTTTACGCAAAAGTGTGTCATGGTGCACGCAATCAAAGGCTTTGGAGAGATCACAGAAAACTCCAATAGCATTTTGTGAGTTCTCCCATGCGTTAAATATGTGTTTCAGCAGAGCAACACCCGCATCTGTGGTCGAACGACCTTTTGTAAAACCATATTGTTCATCATGAAGAAGTCTGTTTAAATTAAAATGTCTTAGCAACTGCTTGAGTATTAACTTTTCAAATATTTTTCTGAATGCAGGTAAGATAGAGATAGGCCTGAAATTGCCAACGTCATTTTTGTTACCCGATTTAAATAATGGTATGACTTTACTACTCTTCATGAGGTCAGGAAAAGTTCCTAAATCAACACATTTATTAAAAGTTACAGCTAAATATAGAGCTACTATGTTTATTATATTACTTAATAGTTTAATGGAGATGCCCCAGTAATCACCACTGTTTTTAGACTTAAGTGTGTTAAAAACATTAACTACATCACGAGGTGTTACATGCTCGAAGCTAAATAAGCTACTACATTTAGGCACACTGTTATGCAAAAGGTTTTCAGGAGGAGAATTTAAGGAACGAGTCGTAGTTATAGGTATGTTGGCAAAAAATTCATTAAATGCCTCAGCTACGTCGGCTGCTATATTAACTAATTTATTGCCGACCATAATAAGGGTCTATAAGTTTAAGTATCTAGGTCACATATTAACCCCCAATCTCAAAGACGATGACGACATTGAACGGGAGCGGAGAGCGTTGTCGGTTAGAGCGAATATGCTGGCGCGCAGGTTTGCACGATGCTCACTTCCTGTTAAGATAACACTCTTTCGAGCCTACTGTACATCTTTTTACACGAGCAACCTGTGGGTAGATATACGCAAAGATCGTACAACGCTCTCCGCGTTCAGTACAATAACGCGTTTAGGATGCTGGTGGGGCTGCCCCGCTTCTGTAGTGCGTCGGGGATGTTCGCGGATGCGCATGTAGATTGTTTCTACACAACCATGCGCAAAAGGTGCGGTTCCATGGTGCGCAGGGTGTGGAGCAGCTCCAACAATATCCTAAGCATGATTTCAAGTCGCCTAGACTGTGTTTTCGTGGGTCGCTGTTGTGCCATCTCGCATGGGTTGTCACAGCGGTGATACACTACTACTTGTTTTTCTAATATAGTTGTAAGTGTTGTTGTTTTGTGTGTTTTGTTTATGTAATTTGTGAGTCATATGATACTTGAATAAAGATAATTCTATTCTATTCTATTCTATAATCTCGGGTTGTTTAACTGAAGAAAAGAAAGAAAATTGGTTCCATCGATTTAGGAGTTTCGACGTGTTTTTTTTTAGAAAGAAAGAAAGAAAAGTATTTATTGTGACCCGCACAGGAAATCACATATTAAAATAAAACACACTCATAAAAACATAAATAAAAAAAAATACTCAGAAAAGCTCGTGGCTAAGTAATAACAGCCGCAAGGGTTGATCCATCAGGTTAAGCTACGCTTGCCGAGGTTGGTACGTGGATGGATGACCATCTTTACATACCGTGACTCCTCCGTGCCGCGGAAAGCACGCTAAGCCATTGGTCCCGGCTGTCATTCGTGGATCTATGACTAAGCGTTACGGGTCGTCAGAAGCCCGAAAGTCTGACAACCAGTCTTACGAAGGGGTATCGTATTACCCAGTTACTGGGTTGTGGAGGTCAGATAGGCAGTCGTTCCATGTAAAATACTGGTATTCAGCTGCATCTGGTTAGACTGGAAGCCTACCCCAACATAGTTGGGAAAAAGCTAGGCAGATTGGTTGACTGTCCTGTTCCTATTATATGAGTTGTGGAGGTTAGATAGGCAGTCGCTCCATGTAAAATACTAGTATTCAAATGCAACTGGTAAGGCTAAAAGCCGACCCCAACTTGGGAAAAGGATAGGCAGATGATGATTGTCCCACAGCTGGGCAAAAGTGAAGGTGAGTAATTATCAAGGTCTTCCTCATGACGCAATACTTTGACAAAATGAGTAGCCAGAGAAGGGAGAGCAAGAGAGGTGGGAAGTCCACGTCTCTCTTTCTGCTCCTTCTCTAGCCAATGATTTTGTCCTAATGAGCCTAAGTTGTCGCGCCAGCGTTTCCTAGGCCTGCTTCAATGGGGCACCCGCTGCATGATGATCCTGGCCCATATATCCTGGTGCATTCAATAAGGAAGTAAACGTTTTCTTTTTTTTTAATTCTATTTATTTTGGGACTTTTATAATCGCAATGCGTATGGCAGTCCCATCATACCCTAAACAAATAGTAACAAAACACACTGCTATGGATTACATTTGGGCCATAAACCTAAACAGACTCTTTGCGTCATCACCATTTGGCTGAGATAAAATTTTATGACATGTGCCAATACACAATACATGTTTATTTGCTTTGTGCATTATATTAATACCCCTTGTTGTTAAACCCATTCAATGTCTTCCAGTGAGTTTTCTCTTAGATACTGTTGGTCGGCAGCGTTCATATCGCCATCAGCAAATAAACGAAGGAAAATAACTCAAAGAAAGTCAAACTTTTTAGTGGGCTTTAAAAAAATCGTGAGATGTGCCTTTGCTGGTAGGTAGTACCTCTGCCTACTCCATCGCAGAATATTGACGTGATATTTTTTAAATGTCTGTATTTATTTAACTAATGATAAATAATTTATTTTTCAGCATGTTAGCCTTCCTAGTTGTAGCGTATGGCGTATACTATTATTTAGTAAAAATCAAGGGTATGGACCTGAAAATTGAAAATATATTATAAAAATGTGGCTATTATTGTAGTATATTGTGGTGTCTTACGACTTCCACGCGAACGAAGTCGCGGACAGAAGCTAGTTTAAATTATATTTATTGTATTATTGTGTTGTTCGCGGAGGTGAGGCTGAACGCGTTCAATGCCATTTAGAGAAGCAGAATTGCATCATTGCTGTCCAGGGTTGGTACGTGTAGAAACAGTATAGTTAAGAAACTTGATGATTGGATGTATCAAGACCCACAAGCAGTGGTTGGAAATAATCGCGTAAATGTTAATACAATAAAAGTTACGCGATTATTTCCAATCGTGTGCGTGTTTTATTGTGCAAGAGAAGAAAAGCATAAGTTTATGTAGGCATGTGTGTATATAGTATAATTTGTATTATGCCATTTTATTGTTTAACTTCTTATTTTTAAATTGTGTGATTTTTTATGGATCATGTGGTCTGCAATAAAGATTTTTATATATATGTTTTTTTTTTTATATCTTGGTAAGATTAGAAAGAAAGAAAAATATTTTATTTGGGACACGCACAGGAAATATAAAACAGTGATAAAAAATAAAAATAAAAACTTAACAAATATAAAAAAGGAGCATTTTAAACTAACAAACAAAATTAATAACGACCTGTGCGAGGCCAAAAAGACTCCTATCTCAGCACGATGCTGCGATATTTAAAAATAAATAAATACCGCAGCGCTGGTAAAACTTTAAACTCATGAAGAAGCAAAAATTAAATCAAAAATTAATAAATCAAAAATTAATTTAATCAAAAATACAGAATTAAGTTTTCTTACAACAAAGCTCTCTCTATCTAACCTTATCGACTCAACCCTGTTTCGTACGGTTTTTAAGACTTTTAAAAACAATCAAGATTTATTTAGATTGTCAACAATTTTGTAACATCTTAAAGCCCGTCACAAACGTAGCTATAATATTTATTGACATAAATCATAGCTAGAAAACCCGTGGAAGACCTATTGGTCGATGAAAACCCTTATGAAAGGAGATCTTCCAATTTGCCATAAACGCAAATTAGTGGACATGTGCATTCTCTCTATCCTAAATTACAATAATATAAGTTTACAGTTTTTAACACAACTAACTATTTACATAGTTAGTTGTGTTATTATTAGTACCCAGTGTAAACTAGGTACTAATTTAAAAGACTAACTAATATCTGTATAAATAAATACAAAAACAAATTATATTATTTGTTTTTGTATTTATTAAACAAATTAATCCTGTCTAATTATATTTATTTAGATAGGATTTTCTACCAGCAAAAATTACGAACTTCCATACAAAATGTCATCCCCCATTTAACCCCCTTAGGGGAAGAATTTTAAAAATCCTTCCTTAATGCTCACTAAGGCTGTGCATTGTCTGTCAGTGAATCATTATCATCATCTTTTTAGCCGAAAGACTTCCACTGCTGGACATAGGCCCCTCCAAAGCACCGCCACTTTGACCGGTTCTGTGCCTCCCGCATCGAATGAGTTTTATATATGTTTATGTAAGCGTCGTTTTCAAAATGTATGTACCTTGTGTAAGTTATTGGTAAAATAAAATAAAATACAGTTCGAAATGTAAACATATAAATCAACATTCAGACTATTTTGTAATAAAATTGCAAGTTTAGATTTTTTTTAAATATCGAAATTGGTTCTATTGCTTTAAAAAACTAAATTTTATTCTGGTCATAATTTGTTTCCCATACAAAATTGCTATGTCGCACGTATTTAAATAAAAACCGGCCAAGTGCGACCACGCACAATGAAGGGTTCCGTAGTTGGGATGAATTGATCCCAAAAACAAACTTAACTTTGTAGTTGATAAACATGTTCTCCCATACGGAATGTATGGGAAAATAAGTTTTTGCAACTGCAAAGTTAAGTTGGTCGACTATTACTCGTTAACTTGAAGAGCCTACTTAAGTGTGATAGTTTTCCTTTTAATTTCGTTATATAAACTACTGCTGTGATTTTTTCATACATCCAAAATCAACCATTTCGCTGGCGGGGGGGGACACTTGACTCTAACAAAAAATAGCACGTTACAGCTTAATATTTCACAAACGGATCCCTGAATCCAAAAACGGTTTACATCAACTCAAAATGTTTTTGAAGGACCTTTCCAATGATACCCCACAGTATGGGAAAAAAAAACATCACCACTTTACGTGTGTGTACCTACCCTAAAAAAATGTCGGCTTCCAGTCTTACTGGATGCAGTTGAATACCAGTATTTTACATGGAGCGACGGCCTATCTGACCTCCACAACCCGGCAACTAGGTAATACGATACCCCTTGGTAAGACTGGTTGTCAGACTTCCGGGCTTCTGACGACTCGTGACGACTGTCAAAGATCCACAAATGACAGCCGGGACCAACGGCCAGATGCCAGCACAGAGTGTATTACCTGATGTATATTTTCAGCTGCAACCCACGAGTGCCATACGATTTAATATAATTCTATGTATATAATTTGCCCTTTGTGATGTGATTGATTTGGCAAAGTAGTACCTAGGTACTTGCTATCACCATACCAGGGATGCTACGGAGCTTCGGTTCTGATTCCGAAAGGTCGGAACTTAAGATTAATTTTAAACCTCCGATTCCGACTTCGGTTCCGTTAATTTTTTATCGGAGTTATACCGAAGTTCGAAACGCAGCGACGCACGTGACTAAAGCGCGTACAAACAAGTTTTAACTCGTTGCCAAGGTAAAGTCTGTGTATTTTATATACGCTCGCGCGCCCAGTCTCAGTTTATTGTATTGTTTGTGAATGTTATCGCTAATATTTGACTGATTAAAGAGACTGAATTATATTTCGATTGTTTCATTAAGCCTTCCCTTAACACATCTTTCTCCTACATACGCCTCCGGTTCTGGTTCCGATTCCATACAATCAAAATTAAAACATCCGATACCGGTTCCGGTTCCGGTACAATGCCTTCCGTAACATCCCTGCACCATACCATTGCCGCGTAAGAATCGTAGGCACTTATAACTGTAATTTATTGATGTTTACACATTTTGTTTACGCTTAGCTTACGAAATTGTATAAACAAATCAATGTGTGACTCACAAAAGTAATATTATTCAGAAAATCTATAGCTATGACGTGGGATTTGAAAACAATAGGCTTAGTTTTTTATTCACAACATCTTGTAATTCAGTTAAGTCATCTTTTTGCTATTGAAGGAACTGGATAATAACGTGACGATTTTTTTTAGTTAATACCTACGTTTTTAATTGAAAATTAGATTATATTTAATTCTTAAAACATTATTATGGAATCAATATCCATATCGTACTATGTGTGATATTGTTGTTATTACATTAAATATTTGCAGAATATGGGATGCTTTAGGTAACGTATATTTTACTTGATATTAATTCAATAAGGAAAATAATAAAGCTTCCGAAAAACAAATTATTTTCCGAAAATCTGTGGTTGACTGTAAAACAAAATTTCCAAAATTTTTTTTATTGAACTTCCGAAAAAAACACTGTCTCCGAAAAATCAAAATGTTGTGCTACTACTAGCGATTCGTTTCTGTCACTAAGACAGAAACGAATCGCTGCAAAACCGACTCCACGTTGTCTTGTCTGCCCTACCCCTAGAGTGTAATTTAAGCCCGCGTAGGCGCGGAGGGGCGAGGCGACCCGCGAGCTGATGAGCAGGCGGTGAGCATTACAACCATCTGCGACGATAAGCTCGCGTGGGACCGCTGGAGCTTCGCAGCGCGGGAGCCGTGACAGAAACCATGCCTGCTGCATATTTCATGCTCGCTTGCATGCTGCATGCACGGTGTATGCTTGTTTGCATGTTTGAAAAATATTACGTCAGCAAATTTTGTATTGATTTTTCGAAACTTTCAGTATTTTATTTGGTCGTTTCAGTATTTTATTCGGTCGTTTCTTTATTTGTATTCACATATAAGTTGTCGGAAAATTTGTATTTATAGCAGTAAAATTCATATTTTGAGTATGCTCATATTTAATAAATTGTTTCAACCGCTTCTGTGGTCTAGTGGTTAGACCACCTGTCTCAAAACCAGAGGTCCCAGGTTTGATTTCCAGTTGGGGTAAAATTTTCTGCTCGGTTGGTGGTAGGGCTTGTTCTTAGTCCGCCTGGCTAGCTACCACCATCTAATCTGTCTGTCGCCATAACAACAATGTTAGCAGCACTGTTGTGTTTCGGTAGTTAGAGACGGTGACGCGTGTGTTGTATCATTTAGCTCCCTTCAAAATGGTTGAGCTGAATGGTGCTGATCCTAGCGTCATGTTCGTGAACGGGCGCCGTCAGTAGGGACTGGTCATAGGTACCTACTACGCATTGGAATGGCAACTAGCTTCATCTATATGACTGACCGACCCCTTGATAATTCAAAAGTGCCAGTAATTGGTTTATGTGAAATAAATGCTTCGAGTTTGCGTTTGATAGCCAATTCCTCTGTGGTTAAGAATTCCGGGTGAAGCTCGCTTCCACCTTCGGCCTGATCATCACGTCCCATCAGCTGAGATGCAGACCAAGAGATTACCCGTTGTGGGATAAATTAATTCCAACTACGGAACCCTTTACTGTGCGTGGTCCGATACGCACCTGGTCGGGTTTATTTTTTAAAGTTATTTCATTTTCAAGTGGGGTTTTTTTTAAAACCAACATTTTGAAACAAAAACTCGTTTTTACAAACTCCCGAAGTTTTTACTAAAAGAGTTGGTAAAATTTAGTATTGTTTAGAATTTAACATTATGTCATTATTTTTCTTTCAGCCTAATCCTTTTCGGTACATTCGTTTATGGGTTAGTTTTATATTACAAGGACATGAAAGCACGTATTGAGGAATTCATGAATCCAAGTAATGCTACGTCTGACGGCAACGCGTGAAATCCATTTTGCAGAGAAAATTACTCATTTTCCTGGCTTCCAGTCTCACCGCCAAAGTGCAAACTAAATGACCAAACCAATGGTTTCCTACAGACGGTAGGAGGGTTAACTCATAAATAAGCTAAGATTTGAGTGTGATTTTTTGTGTTCGGTTTGATTTAAAAGAAGATATACTTAGTGACAACAATTTTATGGGGAATACTTAGATGGTTTGGTTATGTCGAGAGGATGAATGAAAGGCCCCGTTCCCACTATGCCGTGACGACAGATTATCGTGTCGTTAAAAGCGTCGTGGCTTATGTATTTAAATAGAGGTGCTCACATATTATAGGACGACACGATTAACTGTCGTCCACGACTTTTTTTTGCAGTGACGACAAATTTTCAAGTTAATGGGAACGGTTAGCACGATAGTCGTAAAACGATGAAAAAAACGTCACGACTTATTGTCATGGCAAATCATGTGTCGTTATTGTGACTATCTGTCGTTTACACGTGTTTTCTTCTCCCGTCACGTAGAGGCGACTGATGTGAACAGTAAAAATGTTGTCACGATCCAATGGGAACAGCTAGATACGAAAGTATTTCAACGATAAAATGTTTCGACGACAGAGTGACGATAAACAGTCGATATAATATTAATGGGAACAGTTAGAGATGACAGTCGTTCAACGATAAATTAATCGTCACGACATAGTGGGAACGCGACTAACAAAATGTATTTACAAGGTAAATTTGAGTGGAAACGCCGGGGGGAGACACCCTAGGAGGACACTGATCTCTCTAGGCGTCTCTGGGCCGGACACCGAGTACCTGAAGGCTTTCGCGTCCGCGAAGAGCTGGCTCCCCCGGTATTCGTGTACATCAAGTTCCACGCTGGGTGCGCCGGCGAGGATGGTCCCGTTTTTGTTGGCAGCGTTGATAAGCGCCCGCAGCTCTACAAGATCTAGGTGAGCCACGGGCGGCTTATAGCAGGCGTAAATGTTAATATCCTCGCTGGCTACGTGCAGCTGTACACCCAGCGCGTAAAAACTTTTACGCGCTTGATGGACGACTCTACGCCTCACAAGTACCGCCAGTCCACGGTAGCGTTTTATGTATTTCAGAAAGGACAGGTGCGTAGTACTCGCAACCGGCGTGCGTGTATGAATGTATGAACGTAAACGAGGCAAAAGGAGTATGTAAGGAACGATCCTTACATACTTCTTTTGCCACCTGCTACGAAGCAGGTGGACTTCTGTAGTTTCAGCCTACCCCCATGGGAAGAAGGCGTGAGTTTATGTATGTGTAAATAAGTAAAGTTTGTAAAATCTAGTATTGTTTAGAATGTATGTCTTGATGTCATTATTTGTGCGAAGACTTATACCATAGATAGACCATTACCATTTCTTATTGTGTCTAGATGACATTATGGTGGTCTTCTCACAAATTCATCTTTAGTTTTAAGTTACTAACAATTTATGAATCTTTTTGCTATCTGAAATAAAATGATTTTATTTGTTATTATTTTTTATTATTTTTCTTTCAGTCTTGTCATCATCAGTTCATTAATGTATGAGATAGTTTTATTTTAAAATGAAGTGAAAGCACGTATTGACCAATTAGTGAATCCCGAGAAATTGATGGATGACGTGGAGACATTCACTCTAGAACATTATTACGAAGATCATGATTACACTACTGTTGAAGCGGAACCTGCAGGTAATAAGCAAATTAAACTGTTCAATTTTGTACCAATTATAGCTTTAAGAGCGTTCATTCTAAAAGTTGGCAACGTCGCAAATATTGAAACGAGTCAAATATTTACCTGTTTCGATTAATTTGGCAATATTACTGTATGGAAATAAGAAATATCGCTAACTAGTGAACTAGAATATTAATAATGAATTACAATGATAACACTGAATTTGACGTTGTAACCGTTTTAGATCTAAAACTAAATATTCGGTGTCACGATTTAATTATTGCATTTCATAATCAATATTTTAGTTCACTAGTTGGCTATATTTCATATTTCCATACAGCAATATTTCCAAATTAGTCAAAACAGCGAATTTTTTTTTCATCTATTTGCGACGTTACCCACCGTGTATTCTACACGTTCTTTTAATAAATATATGAAAATGCCTGTTGGATGGTGGCATAAGGTTGCTCGGAAGTCGGAACCGTGATAGGAGGCGCACTTCAATCCACAAACCAACTGAATGCTTTGAAACAAATCGTCTTGAAGAGACAAGAAGCGACAAATGCGAAAAAGTAACCCAAAGCCTTCCTACGATGCTGATCTGCTCTTCTGTACACGTTGTGACCGGGTTTTCAAGACCAAGTTTGGTTTTGCAAGTCATCAGAGAACTCACGAAAGTAAAGAAAAGTAGTCTGGGTCGCCGTCACCGCGCGTCAGTAAAGGTAAAGATGACTTATGTTACCGTAAGAATACGGAATACCTACCTTCGTTAATATGCGAATTAACTAGGTAATCTGCAAATTACCGGGAACAATCCATTAAAGTGTGAAATTTTACATTAATTTTCAGATATCAGCACTTTACCTAGTTGATCTTATTAACAGATGCTACACCGTCAAGGCTCTTTCAGACAGGCGCGACACGCGATGCGACACAAAGGCACCGCTTGTCGCGCGACGAGCGGTGCCTTTGTGTCGAGTCTCGTGTCGCGCTGGTCTACACAAGCCTTTAAATCGCGGAAGACAGTGAGCGAAACCTTTTGTCTCGTTTACTGCCTAATTTGATCGGTTATATGAAACTTCTTATAGAAAATATGTAAAACAAATTATTTGTATACCACTTGCATTGGTAGAACATTGAGATCACGCTGAAATGTATATTTTTAAGACCTTTTCTGTATCCTATGTTCACAAATAAAGTTTGATTTGATTTTGATTTGAAAATATACGGTAAGTCTTTATTTCCATGAATGGTGGGTAGGCCTTTAGTGTGAGACGCAACGTGTGTCGATACTCTAGCGCTATTCCATCTTCTTGGCTCAGCTTGCTGTGCTGTCGTTGCCACTGAGGCTGCGGAAAACCTCAAGCGGCGAAAATATAATAATAACTTTATAGGTCACTATATTTTCGAGCCGTTTGAGACTGTTCAATGAAATCTCCAAACGACTGGTTGACACTTCCCGTGACCCAAGGGCTGGCTTTTACCTACGACAAACATTTCAAAACTAAATCGCTAAATCGGCCCAGCCGTTCTCGAGTTTTAGTGAGACTAACGAACAGCAATTGATTTTTATATAGGTATATAGATAATATAGATGAATTAAAGACTACTTATCTAAATAATAACATATAGAAAAAGAAATATTATTTGTTATTAGCTTTTGCTCGCGGCTTCGTCTACATGAAAGTCGTACATTATCGTAATGGAACGTACCCATCACTACCGAGAGAAAAAACAAGGTTGGTGATTAAAATGCCTCTCTAAGAAAATAGGTTTTAAGCCATGCAGTAAGACAATAATAGGCTGGTATGATTTAATAAGATTTTCGTATGATGATGTTATTATTATTCTCGTGTATTTGTTTTCAATACATATTGTTTACATTTTTAAATATTTTTATAAAAAAAACATAAAAAAATTACAACCCATCGGTATCAGGAACAGGGTCCAAGCTGCCGGTGGTCAGTTATTTTTTATTTTTTTTATTCCCAGAGAAGAGGAGGGGCTTGTGGCTAAGTAATAATAGTCTCTTGGGTCGATCGATTAGGTTAAGCTACGTTTGCCGCGGTTGGTCCGTCGATGGATCTTTACATATGACCCCTCCGTGCCTCGGAAAGCACGTTAAGCCGTTGGTCCCGGCTGTCATTTGTAGATCTTTGACAGTCGTTACGGGTACCTAGTTAGAATCCTAAAAGTCTGACAACCAGTCTTACCAAGGGGTATCGTGTTACCTAATAACTAGGTTGTGGAGGTCAGATAGGCAGTCGCTCCATGTAAAATACTGGTATTCAGCTGCATCCGGTTAGACTAGAAGCTGACCCCAACATAGTTGGGAAAAGGCTAGGCAGATGATGATTTTTAATCTCACAGAAACCATAACATCAATCTATCGAACAATCAGTGAAATACATAAGTATCTATATGAAAGTAAAATACATACAAATGCCGCAGTAGCCAAGTCTGTTTGTTTATAACTGTAGGTAAGGCTAGGTTCATACATTTAGCTTTTTTGTTCAAGCAGTTGCCTATGATTTTGTTTCTTACAAATTTTGACCCTTTTTACCAACTGAAGAATTGAGTTCTCTGACCACCTATTGTGCCACGCTAGCAAGGTCTGTCGAGTTCTCATCCAGGTCTTACCCGCCAGGTTATTCTGCCAAGACTCCTACCGTCTCACGGCAATCATGTGGTTTGGTTATTTTGTCTGCATTTGGTTGGTTAGACTGGAAGCCGACCGAACATAGTTGGGACTAGGCAGGTAACGATGATGAGTTATTTTGTCTGCAATATAGATTTTATTATTTTACCGCTAGAAGTATTCTAGTACGAACCACAAAGTGAAAACTTCTTTGGGCGATGGGCGATTGTGCTCTTTATTTATTTTATGTTATGGATCAATGTTCTATTCAAGTATTTTTACTGTAAAGGTTTTGGTAGTATTTTTTTAATTGTTCAAGTTTTCACTTCTGTCGGCACTCCCGGAGTATCACTGTTTTTTTAACCGACTTCCAAAAGAAGGAGGTTCTCAATTTTTTTTTTTTTTTTTTTTTTTTTTTTTTTTTTTTTTTTTTTTTTGCTACGCGATTACTCCGCCAATTATGAATAGATTTTGATGATTCTTCACCATGCCTTAAATCGCAGTGTAATGTCAGATGGTGTAAACGTGGCCTTATAAATGAGGCTAGTCATCATCTTTGTTATGTTCCTGCTAAAGATTTAAACAACAACACAGTTGCACAGTTGGACGGAACGGCAAGCGCAATGGGGTGCGGGTAAGCTGAAACAGTACTATATATTATTTTTTAACCGACTTCCAAAAGCAGGAGGTTCTCAATTCGTCTGTATGTTTTTTTTTTTTTGTATGTTTGTTACGCGATTACTCCGCCAATTATGAATAGATTTTGATGATTCTTTTTTTGTTTGGTAGATCATACTTCAGAGGTGGTCTCATATAAATTTTATTAACTTTGCTTGGGTAGTTTTTGAGTTAGCTTCAATTATACGTATTTTTTCCCACTTAGTATGTAGATGATATGATAACTTCTTGTCACTGTTATTTACATAGCAGGTAGTGGTATTCGAATTTGTGTGGGGTAGGTACCACAACTAAAAAGTGAAAAATAAAAACTTTTTACATAAAAAAACAACCGACTTCAAAACAAAACACTACAAAGTGAAAAATAACTTTAATTTCGGAAGTCGGTGACAAAGAACGAAAATTCAAAACCAAAGACACCGACTTCCGAAATTAAAGTTATTTTTCACTTTGTAGTGTTTTTTTTTTGAAGTCGGTTGTTTTGTTTTTTGTAAAAGTTTTTTGTAGTGAAAACTTCTTTAGGAGTGTTGGGCATTTTTGAGATGGGAAAAAACCATGAAAAAGCAATTAAACTCGCAACACCGTTACCGACACCTCATATTTGTAAACGCGATTGTGCTCTTTATTTATATTATGTTACGGATCAATGTTCTATGCGAGTATTTTTACTTTAAAGGTTTTGGAACTATTTTTTTTGTAAACGCGATTGTGCTCTTTATTTAGATAAGGTTACGGAACAATGTTCTATACAAGTATTTTTCTTCCACCAAGGCGATCTTGTTCAAGTTTTCACTTCCGTCCGGCACCACTTTTTTGTTTACTTGTCTCGTAACAGTCAGTGGTCTTAATTTGTTGTTAGTGTTAAATCCAATAAAAATAAGAGAGAAATTATGATAAATCTGAACTAATATTATTAAGAAAAAATCTGCCTAGTCTTTTCCCAACTATGTTGGGGTCGGCTTCTAGTGTAAACGGATGCAGCTGAATACTGTATTTTACATGGAGCGACTGCCTATCTGACCTCCACAGCCTAGTAACTGAGTAATACGTTACCCGATGGTAAGACTGGTTGTCAGATTTTCGGACTTCTGACGACGGCACGGAGGAGTCTCGATATGTTAAGATGGTCACCCAACCACAGCCCAACCAGCATTTTATGAAAATGCTGTCATAATCCAATTTTTTTGGTGTATTTTAATATGTATATTATTCTATGACACTCGACAATACTGTAGCTTCCCATTTGTGAAAGAATTTTCGGAATAGTATCAGTAGTTCAGAAGATTAGGTACCTACCATCGTGGTAACGCCTATCTAAGCATTTTGAAAACAAAATCCCGTACACACGACTCTTTTTAGGGTTCCGAAGCCAAATGGCAAAAAACGGAACCCTTGTGGATTCATCATGTCTGTCTGTATGTCACAGCCACTTTTTTCCGAAACTATAAGAACTATGCTGTTGAAACTTGGTAAGTAGATCTATTATGTGAACCACATTAAGAGTTTCACACAAAAATAGAAAAAAAAACGATACATTTTTGGGGGGTCCCCATACTTAGAACTGAAATAATTTTTTTTTTTTTTATCAAACCCATACGTGTGGGGGGTCATCATTTTTAAAGACATAGATGGATAGGTCTTTAAAAATGATATTGAGGTTTCTAATATATTTTTTTTCTAAACTGAACAGTTTGCGTGAGAGACACTTCCAAAGTGGTAAAATGTGTGTACCCCCTGTAACTTCTAAAATAAGAGAATGATAAAACTAAAAAAAATATATGATGTACAGACGCCAGCACATCAAGCTACCCGAAACTGTCAAATTTTCCCAATCAACTTTGAACCTTATTGTTTAGTGATAAAGTTGAAAATCCATTAAATAAATTTGACAGATTGTAGTAGCCTGATGTGCTGGCATACAGACGCCAAACAAATTTTCGGTGGAAGTTTACATGGTAATGTACAGACATTACCATGTAAACTTCCACCGAAAATTAGTTTGAACGAAATTGCTGTTTACGATTTATGACGTATTAAAAAAAAAACAACTAACTAGTAGTTTTTTTAATACGTCATAAATCGTAAACAGCAATTTTTTTGATAATGGTACGGAACCCTTCGTGCGCGAGTCCGACTCGCACTTGGCCGGTTTTTTTCGTAAGTAAGCGATACTATAGCGGCAGAGCGCTGCAAGCAAGAATAGTCCTTACAGTGTACAGATGTGCGTTTCTTCGATAGTACCCCTTACATACAAACGGATTAACGGTATGGCAGCACATAAATACGAACAAACAAACATAGATTTTTATATTATTAGATACCTAGGCTTTTTCATAATTTTGTTGGATACCTATTTCTGTTTGATTTTTACCGGTTCTTATTTTCTGTAAGTGTGTTAGCCCAGGTACGCACGGGCGATTTTTTTCGGAAGCGATTTTTTTTCACGCGCTGGATTTTCAGCCTACAAACTAGCGCTGAGAGTTGAAAATCCAACGGTGTTTTTTCGACGCGCTAGGATGCTCTCTGTTGGATTTTCAATGCTCGGCTCCACACCGAAAGTTGAAAATCCAGTGCGTGATAAAATCCCGCCGCGATATTTTTACGTCTGTGCGAACATGGTCTTAGGTAATAGGAAATAGGGGCTGGTATCCGCAACTCAACGTCAAAGCGCGTATTTTGCGTACGGATGGGAAAATTGGTTATTCGATCCACCCCAGCTCCTCAAAGAAGGCCAACAACGCCTTGGTGTCACTGACAATCTCGCGTAGGGTACCTGGGTTACCGAAGTACTTTGCCCTGTATGTGGCGACCACCGGGTAGTTTAACAGCACATGAGCTGCTGTCTCGTCGTCCTCCATGCAGACTCTGCACAGCGGACTATCTGTGACTCCTATGACAAAGAGGTGTTTATTAAATGGCCCATGGCCAGTTACAGCTGCTGTAACTATACGCAACTACTGTTTTGTTAATCGGAAAACCTGTTTCTTGAGGCGGCCGTCGATTGCAGGGAGTGCCTCCTTGGTCTGCCTGCATTCACCATGGTCCACCCATAGTTTGTGATGTTATTCCCTGGTTCGGTTCCTTACCAGAGTGCGCAGGTACCCGAAGGGGAGTGGCACGATGGGTTCAGTGGTACGTGGTCTTAGTTGTCATAACATGCTTGCCTTGCAAAAAAAATAGGTACTGAACTGCTTTTTGAGGATATGAACATCATTTTATTGGCTTAAAACAAAATTTAGAACAGTACTTGGGCTGTAGTTGACATTTTCTGAGCCATTTATTCCGAGAACCGTGGGTTCTTCGAGAATCTTGTCTTCGACTTTGTAGTGCACAATTAAGTAAAGAAGAAACTTGTAATAACATAAATAAAAGTAAAAGCAATATTTAATGAAATATTTGCAAAAAACTGACTTTCGGGATCTTTGTCAGCCGACGTTTTTTATTCGCACATGATGTCGTGAAGGACTTTTCACACACTATTTCTAATGTGTGCTTAAAGATAATCCCGGTGATAAATCTTAACTAAGACGAATGTTTGGACGCCTTTTTTTTTGGGTTGGAAATTATCAAATAACTTGTCCCGCTCTGTGCGGAGCTAGGGCGTGTCAGACTCTTACTGATTAAAACCCAGCCGTGTTCCTTCAGTTGCCATATTGCCAGGAGCCACGGTATCCCTTTCGGACTTTCCCACGACCCCGGCAGGCGTCAGCCCTATCGGACCCCTTTAATTGTGCTGACATCTCTTTGAGGCGCGCGTGGAACCCAACGCGCCGTCGACCCGGGCCTGGTCCTTATTGGTCGGTAAGCTACCCATTGGTCACCGTCCGCAAGCCCGCGCCTACAGTGGCCGAGAATCGGCTTATGATTCCCGATGCCCAGGGCGTCTCCTGCGGCGGTTAGGGGCGTAAGGGCGCGAAATTTGGCTCTCCCTCACGCGTTTCGCTTCCTCCTTGGACCATGGCCTGGACCAGGGCCGGACGCGAAAGATCACCGCCGTCGATCGCCTTTACGAAGACACGGCAATGCTCCGCCCAAGCCGGAAAGACCTGCACCGTATGCTCCACCGTGTCCTCTGGGCGATCCACACAATGGTGACGTCTGGGAATTTCCTTCCGCCTTATCCTGAACAGGAACCTTTCGAAACAACCGTGTCCGGTGCGGACCTGTGTCAGGCGGAAGGTGAGGACGCCGTGGCACCGCTCTATTCACTCCTCAAAACTAATCACCGCAATTGTGGCGTGCCCAGCACTGGGTTGCAACAATCGCACTCTCCATGATGCCATGAGATCCCGCCGAAGCTCTGTCCGCTGTGCCGTGATTTCTTGCGGCAGTGGAGTCAAGCCCCGGCGTTTCGTCTCCTCGCGCTACTCCCAAATGTGCGCAAGGACTTTTGCCTCCAAATCCCATCACCCGTACCAGCCGCCCGACGTGGCGGTCTGAAATGTCTCTTTCAAAGAGCTTGCCTGAGGTAGGTCGTCAAGCAGCACGATGGGCCGATAAGCGGACGGAGAGTCCACAGGGCGCCCCGGCTTCTTAATGAGGACCAGTTTCCCCGTCTTTTCCAAGCATACGGTTAGAAGCCCCCTTAGTCGAGGCCCGAGAGCCTCCAAGGCCAGGACCCAGGCTTTCCCAGGTAAGCTGTTGGGTCCTAGGGTGGTATTTTTAGCACTCAGCTTACGTACCGCCACTCATATATGTCGACACCTAAGTGTTCTTTTGTTTTTGTATGTATTTATACAGTTAGTCTTTTAATTTAGTAGGTACCTAGTGTGAATAGTTAGTTGTGTTAAAAATTGTAAAGTTATATACCGTGCACTAGGATTTATTTAACTTATTTTTCTGGGCTATATTTTTGTTTGCCAAATTAACCTAAAAATGTAGTGTAATAGATTCTACTCTCGAAACTAGTTTCAGATTTTGTTATTTCAGTCACACCTTGTAGTTGACCGTTAAAATAACGCATTTTACGTGAGCGAATCAGGGATTCCGGGGCACAGCTATTTCCTTGCTACTTCAAGAAATTATACAGGTAGTGTGGTATATGTCATCAAACTGAACTGCTTTTGTTCACATACATACATCTAAATCCAACGAACACGCGACGTCGTCAACGAACGACCGCCCGGCACGGCGCACAGTGGAAAAAAATGACTTTTTTTGTTAAAAAATCTGCCTACACCACAATTTTTGACATATCGCTGCCATTTTTAGGGTTCCGTACCTCAAAAGGAAAAAACGGAACCCTTATAGGATCACTCGTGTGTCTGTCTGTCTGTCTGTCTGTCTGTCTGTCTGTCCGTCTGTCACAGCCAATTTACTCCGAATCTAATGGACCGATTAAGTTGAAATTTGGTACACATGTGTATTTCTGTGACCCAAACACGAATGTGTAACGTAAATAATTTAATTTTGAATATAGGTGTCTCTTTTGGGGCGCAAACAAGAATTAAAAAAAAAAAAGTTTTGTAACAGTACCGTGTGACATATCAAATGAAATTGCTTGTTGCGAGGATCTTAAATATAATTTTTATATAATTTTAAAATAAACACTTTTAAAGATATTTGATAAATTCAATGAAAATTGACCATTCCCCCCCCCCCCTTATCTCCGAAACTACTGGACCAAAAATTTTGAAAAAAATACATAGTATGGCTCTTTACTCATAGATTACAGGAAAACCTATAAGAAGTCTATAGTTTTAAAATAACATGGTAAATCTCTCAATATTGTGCGTAAAAACTTACATTTCGTCGCTCGGCATCCAAAAGGCCCATCTCTCTAGCTACTATAATATCAAAATATCAAAAGTGTTTGACCGTCTGCTTAATACACAAATAAATAAAACTGTAAATGTTCATGACAACCAATTCGGGTTTCGGCGTGGTTTGTCAACAGAAAGTGCAGTGTTGTGCCTTAAGCATACTATCACATACTTACTATACACAATGTGGGACGCCGATTTATGCTAGGTTCATCGATTTATTCAAGGTTTCTGATCAGGTTGCTTATGACGTATTGTGGAGAAAGATGGAGAAGGATAGGTTGCCAACGGAGCTTATAAACATCTTTAAATAGTGGTATGGTAACCAGATCAATAGTGTACGATGGGCTGGAACTTTTTCCAAGCCATACAGGTTGGAATGCGGGGTGAGGCAGGATTGGCGAGCTCAGCAGCACCAGAGTGGGTTGATATATAGATGGTATTTGTGTAAATAATATTAGCTATGCAGATGATATGGTGCTTCTGAGCGCGTCAATCTGTGGTCTCAGAAAGTAATTGGTCGCCAAATGTGAGCAGTATGCCAAAACACATGGTTTGATGTATAACTCCAATAGGTCGGTGCTGCCCCGTTTTTGTAGCGCAAAGGGAATATTCGCGGACGCACATATTAATTGCTTTTACGCAACGATGCGAATGAGGTGTGCATCCCTGGTACGCAGAGTACGGGCCAGCTCCAACAATATCGTTAGCAGTCTGGATTGCATGTACATCAATCACTCCCATGGGGTGAAATAAATTTAAACTAGATTACGTGGGGCACTCAGAAAGGTTTGTAATAGGTACTAGAAAAAAATATACTACAGGTTATATATTTTTTTATTATATCTTTTGAAAGAACTCTCCATTGGCATACACAGTTTTATACGTCTAAACAAATTTTCATAACACATTTTCCAGTCCGCATCAGACACCTCTCCAATCTCCTTCTCAAATGCACCCAGTGCATCTTCAGGTGATGAAAACTGTTTTCCTTTGAGTTGATTTTTTATTCTGGGGAACAAGAAAAAGTCGCACGGAGCCAAATCGGGACTGTAAGGAGGATGACCTAAGAAAGTCCCTTGTTTTGAGCGCCGAGTGAGCCAGCGCGTTGTCGTGGTGAAGCAGTAGCCCACGGAGGCCAGTGTTCGGTCGCTTGCTGCTTGCAGTAGTAAAACTTCTGGCAAACATTTGGTAACATACCATTCAGCGTTGATGCTTCTTTGATCTCGTCAGGGTATTGACACCAGATAACCTGGTAGAAAAAAAAAAAACTTGCGATCAACATTTTGCCTGCACTTCTGGCTCGCTTCACTTTGGTAGGCATTGGTTCATTTTGAAACAGCCACACGGTCGACTGATGCTTCATTTCTGGATCATATTGATAAATCCAAGATTCATCACCCGTAATGATATCTTAAACGCGCCGAGACGAGCCTGCTACCAATTTTGCTATCATGTCTCGGCACCATTCTACCCGAACCTCCTTCTGACCCTGCGTTAGATTTTACGGTACCAGCGTGAAACTATCTTCCATAACCGAAGATGCGTAGAATTTCATGCACACTTCCCGATCCAATCGGCAGTATACACCGTGAAATTTGAATCACAGTTTTGCTAGAACAAACTTTATTCAGACCATGGTCTACTACCATTCTACAGAATCTAATAAAAAAAAACATAAATTGGTTTTTGAAAAAACGTATACGTGGTGTCTGTGTTGGGAGTAACGATAATCTTGACATTTTAAACTTTGCTTTTTTGTGTTATTTCAAAAACCAATTATGTTTTTTTTTTTATTGGATGCTGTAGAATGGTAGTAGACCATGGTCTGAACAACGTTTGTTCTAACAAAACTGTGATTCAAATTTCACGGTGTATGCTGAACCTCTTCATTATGTAATTCGCCTATTCTCTTGAATTAAATTTTTCACAGCCAGCACTTTTTCAACAACCGTCATAGGGCGGCCACTTCTTTCTTTGTCTGCCAAAATTACTAGACCACCCATAAATTCGTTGAACCAGCGAAAAACAGTCTCTTTAGAAGGCCTTTTTTCTATGAACACCAATTGAAGTCTTTCAAACGATTCTTCTGGTTTTAGTCGACATTTGAAATCGTACAAAATCATCGCGCGAAAATGTTCTCGTTATAAATCCAGTTTTCAGTAAGACAGAGTATTTTGATTTTGCTCGTAAAAAAATGTGGAGGGAATTTCGAATTTGGAATGTTTTGTTTTTTTGTAATAAATAATCATCGTTTTAATTGACATCAAAACCAGCCAGTATTCTATAGACAAAAACTGTTAGTCGCAAAACTTTCTAAGTGACCTCGTAAAATAAGTTAACATAGTTCATAATGAGTCCTTGTTACTTGAATATAGAAAAATATCTGGATGATAATTTTTTTTTGAACAACGTTTTCTAAAAATGAAACCTAGCTAGATCGATTTATCGCTCCTGAAACCCCCTGCATACTAAATTTAATAAAAATTCTTGGAGCCGTTTCCGAGATTCAGATTATATATACATAGGTATATACAAGAATTGCTCGTTTAAAGGTATTATTATTATATTAATACCGCGAATGTGATTTTTTTTACAAAAATCTGATTTATTTCATTCTACACGTTCAAATAAGTGACCCTGCAATTTAAAAAAAAATGTCACAGTCGCGGTATTGGATGCCGAGCGATGATTTGCAGTTGGAATGTATGGGAGAACATGTTTTTCAACTACAATGTTAAGTTTGTTCTTGGGATAAATAAATTCATCTCAACTACGGAACCCTTCATTGTGCGTAGTCCGACACGCACTTGGCCGGTTTTTTTTTATAAACTCCTGAGATAGCACACTTTGGTGTGTCACTGCCACTTTTCCTTAAAAGTCAATAGGTACCATAACCTCAAAAAAAAAAAAACAAAATAAAGTAAATTTTTTTTTAGGCCGCCTCGTTGTATCCGCCATTTTGAATTTTTATAAACAGACAATAAATTCATGACCTGAAACCCCTAGAAACAGATTTTTGATAAAATTTTTTTTTAGAAATTGTTTTTGCTTCATTTCGCGATTTTTTGAGGTTTTGACTTATTAGGAAAAGTGGCAAGGCACACCAAAGTACACTCAGGAGTGTATAAAAAATGGCAACGATACGTCAAAAATTGTGGTGTAGGCAGATTTTTTGACATAAAAGTCATTTTTTTCCACTGTGCGGCGGCGCGGGGACCGGGAGCTGACATCAACATCAGTGCAGCGCTTGGATATACCTTTTGACCAGTACTTACGTTGCTATATATAGACATGGTCCTTCGAGCAAAGGACCATGCCTAAGCTCAGGTTGAAGTAAAGCAAGCGGACTGGGGGCCTACCACCAGCTCATAAAGCAGTAAGTATTATTTTAATATTAATTCAGTGGGAGAAAGAGATGGAGCTATACGTCCTGTAGAGCTTCATCTCTTTCCCACACTCAAGTAATATTAAAATAATACTGCTTTATGAGCTGGTGGTAGGCCCCCAGTACATAATTATAGCAAGGTATTACCTGTTCTGGCGTGCGCTGAGTATCTGTTCCTCATAGAAAATTTTGATAACAGTGATATTCAAATTCCAGTTAAATTTTATGTAAATACACGACAAGCCAAATCTAAATCGTTTCAAGTGCCACGCAAAAATAACTTTTATGGCAGGCGTACCGCTTCTTTCACAATAGGTACCCAATTTACTAAACCAAATACCAGAAGGTAGACATTAGAGACTCAATGAATAGTAAAAACATAAAGCGTAAGTTGAAGGAACATTACATCAACTCGATTATAATTAACTATTAATAGCGCGTTGATCAAATCTCAGGCCATGGCATGGCATGCTAAGAGAAGAAGAGACCCCAGAGGTCTAATTGTGTTCTTTTTATGTAATGAACATGTAATTTATAAAATAAAATAAAAATGATTAAGTATCTTTACCTGGCTCACGAGGTTGTCGACTTGTGGGATGTGGATACAGCAATCATTGTGCCGATAGTCGTGACAGCCAATGGTATAATAGCCAAGAGCCTCGACCAACAGCTGAGGAGGCTCTCGTTAGGCAGCTGGATCAAGGGCTTGATCCAGAAAGCGGTACTCCTGGACACGGCGCGTATTGTTTGTAGGTTCCTCTCTCAGGAGCCCAGGTTCCCGACACCGGTGGGCCACTATTTTTTATTTATGTATTTTATTTTTAAAATATTTTTTTATAAGAATAAAGAAAGGTGGAAGGAGTGGAGGGAGGCCTTTGCCCAAGAGTAGGACAGCGTAGGCTAGCAAAAAAAAAAAAAAAAGATTATTTAAAAATGTAAATAATATATTTAAAAATGAAATAAATAATAATAAGTACTGGTCAAAAGGTATGTCCAGCGCGGACGCTGCTCTGATGATACTGTTGGCTCCCGGTCCCCGCGCCGCCGTGCCGGGTCGCTAGTGTGTTCGTTGGATATATGTATGTGAACAAATTTCTCCATGGGACCAACATCGTAATTGCGAAAAATTATCAGTTGCCCCATACAAAACTTCAACACCTACTTAACCCACATGTATAGGACAGTTGATAGTTTTGGTCTGTAAGTATCACCGCCTCAAATATGACCGCACATATCTGATCATGCTATAATTATACAATATGTAAAAAACTCTGTCCGATCCGAAAGGGGTATATAGGTACTGCAATAACAGTACCAAAAAGATAAAAAATAAATAAAAGTGTTGAAAATAAAAAAGTTATTGCTATTAAAAATTCACATTTTTTGTACCAAAATTACCCAAAATCCATAAAAAATTTGCTATTTTTCAACAGGGGTCATAAATAATAACGCGGTAAAATTCCCCATTGAAAAAAAATTTGTCTTTTTTCCTGAAAATTTCCACATAAATATACTCTCAGTACGTTACCTAACAACACCCTCACGGATCGGATTTTTTACATGTTGTACATTATGTAAATTGTGTTATCTTTGCAGATTCGCAGTCTACGGCACATTAGCTTACATTATATATTTAGTTGTTAGAGAAGCGAAAGGAAAACTTGACCAGTACATGGAACAATTTACTGCCCCAGTAATACGTCCCGAAAAAATGAAAGCAGATGTTCATATTGAAGATGTTTCGACGAAAGTGTATAAATTGAGTGATGATAGGAGTGACACTACTACTTTACTTACAATCCTGAAAATTGGAAAGCGTAGGCTCAAATGGGAAAGCAAAATAGAATATGGTAAAGATGCGCCAGAGTACTTAGAAGGTAGAAAAAAAGGAAAGAAGGAAGGTATTAAGGAGTCTGATTGAAAGATTTTGTCAAATCACACCATATCTAATACCTAGATATATAGATAAACTTTCATTATTTGTAATATTATTTTGTAGATCTGTGTTAGAATACTTTATCTTTTATTTTCACATAAATAATACAATGTATATAATTTTATATATCTCGTTAATTTATAATGATATTTATTATTATAATTATTATGTGTATACCTAGGTACATTTTAATTCGATTATTTTAGTAAATATAAGGGAAATTCAGTAAAAACACTGCCTTCGATTTTTTTGTTTTTTATTATTATTGGAAACAGACATTACATCAAATCAACAACAAAATGTTATACTAATTTACAATGCCTTGTAATAAAATAAAAATAATAGTTGTGTCCTTAACTAAGTACCAATTGAACACTAATAAATTACTAAAACTAACGATTTTGTGATGTTATATTATAATATTATAACTTTTATAAAGTTCTATTCGATGCAATCTTCTTACATAGTAGGTTTTGTGCGTTACTACATTTAACACTGAATGTGTTATTATTTCTTAGGCTCTTCACATTTTATATCAAACAATAATAATAATAATGTTATAATATCATCTATTCAGCCTATTCGCTACACTTTTATTAATTGCTGCTATTAAAGAAATTGTCGGTTTCTATTCTAAATAAAGACAAAATAGTGAAAAATATCACTAACAAAATTTGTATAATTACTCGTATTCTAGTAATATTTCACATATACAGCACCTATCAGTAAGGTACATCTTTCTCCTTGGGACCAACATCGTAATCGCGAGAAACGAATCAGCTTTTCCATACAAAACTTCAATATCTACTCGACCCAAATGATAGAATAGAATTTAATTTTTCTTTATTGGAGTAACCAAGGCTCAACGAGTTTTTTAATAAAACTTACGACTATGTTAGTAAGCACAGACACGAAACAAAAACAAGGAAAAGAATACAAGAAATAACGGTTGGTCACCGTTGCAACATCCCATGAGAGACGGCATTTGTTTTTTTTTTGCTGTTTGTATAGAACAGCAGATTTTGTTTTCGCGATTTCGATTTTGATCCCCATGGAGAAAGTTGTTCAGTTTGATGGTCTGTACCACACCCATAAATATGACCACACTTTTCTGATATACGCTGTTTATATAATAAATATATATCATTAGCAAAGTTTTATTGTACAAATAATGTGTTGCATGCGTTTCGAATCCAAATATAATAAACAATATCTATGAAATAATTTGTGAAGTAGGTACAAGTTTTCATTTGTGATGATTGAATTAAATTATGATCTATTAAATTGTTTTAATTAAATGTTTTATTTATGTAAATAATAATAACAAGCGTATTTAACATCATTGTTGTTTAAGTACTTGGGTTTTAAGGAAATTAAGTGTATCCTATTTATAATGAAAATTAGAGTCAAGCAGTAGGTACCTAAGTGCAAAAATAAATTGTACCCATCATTTTTGTATAACTTGAATAATGTTTTTATTTGGTAATGTGAATGAGTACCTACTAGTGTATAATATACTATTCGTTTTAATTAAATTCTACGCCATGTGAGTTTATTGAACTACATTTGTTTTTTTTTTATTGTACATCAGAAATACCTAGTAATAATTATGTTCTCTAAGGCGCCGTCCGCTCCGGCAGCGTAGATATTCATTCAACTAAAATGTATTCACATTATTTAGGGTAGCATTATAATATCTACTACATGTGTAAAAACAAATCACCCTTTTGCTTCCTTTAAGTATATTGGGTGGCAGTTACCTACCCTAAAATAAAGAGAAAAAAATATAATGATTGAACATTTTAAGATCAATGTTAGTTCATAAAATACACATAAAAATCGTAATATGTTTGGATTCTCAGTATGTTTTTTGCCAAGCAACATTCTAGTAAATTATTTACAGTAAAAAATTACTAGTAAATATAAGCAGGACAGAATTTCTTCCTTTCTTTGTCTTAAAATGTTATAACATCACAAATCAAGAGCAGAACGTTACGTAACGTAACGTACGTTACGTTACGCACCAATCACCACCATCATCACTATAACGTTAAATATTTTTTTTTGTTTTAATAAAAAACTTATCAATTACTTTCCTTATAATTTACACCCAATGCCATCTTGTCAACATTAATAATAACGACAAATATCACATTATTAATTTTAGTGTCAGTGTTTTAAAGTCCCTGTGATAAATGAAATAATAAAAAAAAATATAGGTCTTAGGCCTTTGTGATGTTTTATTAGTAGAATAGATATTTATTTTATATATCCTTTCTTTCTTTATAATAATTAATTCCACTGAAAAAATCAAGTGGAGTGATGTGTTTTTTACGATGTCCTATATCGAGCGATTTTACTCATCTATAACACAATTTTTTTTCCGCATAGTAAGTCTGACACATTAAATTGAGAATCGCTATAAGAGTACTTTAAAGATATTATTTATTCCCACTAGTTTTTTATTTATTTCTTAATGGAATTCTTTTTGCTCTTCGGATACAGCCCGTCCATTCCTTTTCCGAACGGTGTTTCGGAGTTTGTCGTCAAATAATACGATCCTTGGGCACTGGAAAAAGAAAAACACAATAAGTGGTAGTAGGTCTCAAAAGAAACACGTTGTTAAGAAGAGTCATATTTTTGTGGATATTTTTTTTCTGAAAATTCATAAATTTTTTGAAATATTTAATTGATCCTCTAAAAAATTATTGACCTTCTAATGCTTGACACTTTTTAAAATTAATGAACCTCTAAAAATTTTTTGTGCTTCTAATGATGCACACTTTAAAAAATATTGAGCCTCTTTTTAAGTTTCTGACCGACACACATTTGGTCGCAGTAACAGATAAGCTAGGGTACCCCGACCAAACGGGTTAGGTTATATTGGAACTGTGACCAACTACGCGTGAGTAGAATTGGTCACATTACTTAAACTAGGGCACCCTGATCAAATGGGTTAGGTTAAATTACGGTGAACAACCGCTACAACCAAGTTGGTTACTTGGCTGTTTAGTATTTTTGGGACCCCAAAATATAAATTATTTGAGGTTCACAAAAAGAGGCGCAATCATTATTTTTAACCGACTTCAAAAAAAGGAGGTTCCTCAATTCGACCGCAAAAGCAAAAGCTTTTTCATCAATGCACAGCTAATAATCTTAACGCACATTATACATGTTAACTCTTTTTCTTTTAAATATAGCTTCTATTTTTATATTATGTACAGCAGTTTTCTAGTGAGACTGTTTGTTCCCAGCCTTTGTTCCCACTAGTACCTACTACCGAACTGAACCACCGGTGATACTAGCGATAGTAACTGCGATGTCCAACTGGTTGTACTACGGAGAAGTAAATTTACCCATGGTTCAACTGGTTGTTCTATGGGGAAATATCTTGGTAAACTGCACTCGAAAACACGGTGTTCGCACTGGCACTCGCCGGCCGCTGCCGCGGCACCGCTCGCTTCGCTCGCTCGGCTCGTGCGGTATATTATGTGGTCACAGTTCTAACCTAACCTAACCTACCATTCAGCCATAGAACAACCAGTTTTGTTTTTTATATTTTATATTATTAATTTGCTGTGCAGTCAGTATTTATGCTATGTACCTATGTAGTATTTTTGTACAAAAATAAATTTAACTGTATTGCATTATGAGGAAAAAGTAATGTTACGTTGATGTATAATTTCGAATTATCTGCAGTTTGAGTTTTGTTAAACATTTAGTTTATTTGTAGTGAAGTAAGTTATTTGATGTAAAAAAGAATATAAATGATGAGTACATTGATAGGCGATTATTTATTTGATATGCAATTTATAATATCCCTTTTTCAATTTACTGTTTTTTTATTTTATTATAATTTTTATTATTACTGGCCACTACTAGCCCTACCCGTGTGTTAAATTAATGTCGCCATTGTAGCGGCACGTTGTATATTATATATATATATATTTTTTTAATGTGTGTTCGCGGATAACTTCGTCGTTTATGAACCCATTTTGATTATTCTTTTTTTGTTGGAAAGGAGATATCCCAAGGGTGGTACCATGATAAGGAAACCAGGATCTGATGATGGCATCCCAGAGAAATCGAGGAAACTCTTCAAATATTATAGGCAAACCTATAGCCTATAGATTTTGGTATTTTTTATAGTAACATGTGCAGTTGCTCTTGGAAAGCACCATTTGGTTAAGTGGAACTGATGATGAAGACCACAAATAGCCACCGGAACTACTCAAAAATAATTATTTTACGGGTTGCGATTCGATCACTTTAATATGGTTGCAATGCAATTTATGCTCATCACAATGCATATGGAGAAGTGAAGCTGATTGTGAAGTACCAGGAGAACTCCTCAACGATGAACGTCCCTGCATCGGGAAAAGCAATATTTTGTAAAAAGTGATGAGCAGTTGGCATTAGGCTAATGTAATTTAGATAAATTACAAATTGACCCACTAAAAAAGCGAGAAATAAAAACTTTTTTACAAAAAAAACAACCGACTTCCAAAAAACTACTACAATGTGAAAAATAACTTAAATTTCGGAAGTCGCTGGCAAATAACGAAAATACAAAACCAAAGACACCGACTTCCGAAATTAAGTTATTTTTCACTTTGTAGTAGTTTTTTGGAAGCCGGTTGGATTTTTTTTTTTTTAGTTTTTTTTTTTTTTTAGTATGTAGAAGGAGATATGTGCACATAAAAAACACTGTGTTTTAATTATAAGTACGGTTTAAAAAAGTTTAAAAGCCCTTTTCACGAAATAGGTATTTCTGAGATACAGTGTTTTGGATTGACACGGCAGCCTAGCTAGAGTCATTCAGCAAGTACTCTCTTTGATAGTCTTATATAGAATACCGTAGAATAGATTTTATATTATTTCGATGTTTATTGAATGTTGCTCTAACTTACTTATTATCACAGCTAAAGCCCATATACACCATGCCATCTTCCGGGGTGGGATTTTCTCTAAATTTGTGGTAAGATTCAGCAGGGGAGGCTGGGAACGCTTCAGGATGTATCACCGATTCTGCGAAGAACCGCCATGACCGCCAGTGACTGCATAAATCTGGAAATATTTAGAAAAAAGTAAGATTAATATCGAAAATATCTAGTGGTAGTAACTATAGTGTTATTGTAGTTATTTGGTTACAATTACCAAATATCCCAGGGATGCCTACTTAATAATCAATTTGAAAGGTAAATGTAGTGGTGCTTGTGTTATGTTGTTATTATCGCAAAGAAATAATAATATCCTGCTGGATTGGTCATGGTTAAATGCACTCATGGAGACAAGGTAAATTCTGTAGCTAATGAGAAATGATGGGAATGATCTGTTCCGTCCCGAAATTTAAATGAACTTTTCATTAATTTAGCAGAGATTTATATAAGACATACACCAATATTAAAATAAATGTTAAAAATCTACCTACTATTCATCCTTTTAGCGTTTTTCCGAGAAGGTTGGGCTCGTCTGCCAGTGTTACCAGATGAAGCTGAATATCATTACATTTTAGAAAAATATCTAAAATAATAGAACCTGTCCTAATAGAACAGCTATTTAAATACCATACCATAGGCACAATTAAATTATAAGAGGACGTCACATTAGCGTAGGTGTTTGAGAAGCGTAAGCGCAAGGCTGCGTGAAAAAGACGTGTCCGTCAGACACGTTGCTTTGTTCATACAAGCGCAACGAAGCATTAGGTCAGTAGCCTGTACCCACTATCCAGTATACGAAGTATCAGTAGATACCTATATTTTAATTAAGCTCACTCAAGCTCAATAATAACCATTGCAGAGATAATCTAGATGATGCAGCATTAACAGTGCTGTCATTCTGTCAAATGAAAAATTACTTGGTAATTAAGATAAACTAATTAGTTAAAACATTTAGTACTTACTATCATCGGAGAGAGGAATAGGCGCAAATCGGGGACATCCAGGCTGTATGCTTTTGCCACCGTTCGGCCAGAAGTCGGCCGTTCCGGTCCGGACCGGCGCGCCATAGCCGCCGGCATCCGTATGTATGATGTCAACGAACTCCGCATCCTTCCCGTTGACATGTTCCATCACCACACCGTCAGGGTAGAACGCTGGAAAAGCAGGATCGAGTGCCGTTAATCTGAAATGTTTGTAGGCTGATGTTAATTTAGTGCAGTTTAGAAGAAAAATGTGGTAATTTCACGAATGATTAACAAATGAATTGAATTTAATGGCGAAGACTCTCTAACTCCTTTTTCTGCTTCAATGTTCAAAGTAACTATACTACCAGAGGAGGCGCAAAAAAGATCTAGCTCGCTTTTGCTAGCTCTTTTACATTCTTAGGCTTTTCTGCATAAGTCGACCAAGTAACTCGGGGCTTAGTGATTTTAATAGAAAGTTAGAGGGGCGCGTATGTTAAAAGGTTGGGAACCCCTGGTGTAGATAGAACGAGGACGAGATGGAAGAAAATTACTTAATGCTGCCAAAGTTTGCAAAATTTCAGAGTTTTAAGTCGTAGTTTAGCTTCGAAGATATTTCTTACTCAATGGCTATGGACATTTCTGATATTCTTTTCATAGTAATGTAACCTGGCCATGTTAGCCTGAAAAGACCTTTTTATTTCTCTACACATAGAAACAAACAAGAATATATCGAAGCTAAACTAAGCTTCGAAGATATTTCGTACTCAATGGCTATAGACATTTCTGATATTCTTTTCATGGTAATATAACCTGGCCATGGTAGCCTCAAAAGTACTTGTTGTTTCTCTACACAAAGAAACAAACAAGAAGATATTGTTTGATACGAATAATATTATTATTGTAATCATGTGTCTTGTGACATTAATTTGCTTTAACATACTCGTACATTTTATTTTGGGCCGAGATTAGCTTGACATAATTTTAGAATTTAACTAAAATATAAAGAGAGGCCGCACACTAACGATTCTTACCCAAGGCCAATACTTATGCAGTGTTTGTTGCAATTAATCGCTGAATAATGCGAGTACATTTTTAATTCTGTGTATTTGGGGTAAATTAGGTAAGTATCTATATTATCGATACAACATTGATTTGTATATTATTGGCATCACTGATTTAATTTTAAGTAGGTCATAAAAGTTTGTTAAAGACAAATTCGATGATGGTTATAATGGAAAATACTTAATTACTTAATTTAATATATTACTTCATTGTAAATATGTCTTGCTTGCAACAACAGAAAATGAAAGTAGAGACTGTTAGACAATGGTGCCGATTCTCTTGTACACCGAACTAAACTAACTAAACTATCACTAAAATTCCTTACTTTTGACTATGAGAATCTTAAAGCTATTCTGCAAAATAAATTCTCTAAATTTAAAAATAATTTTGACACATCTAAATCGAATTTGACAATCGTGACTCCACACGTGATACCTAACCACGTGGATCTTTTTAGAGCCGGAGGCGCGTAGGGGGGGCAGCCTCGTCGTGTTTTATATGGAATTTTTCACTTTTTGTATGGAAAATAAGAAAAAATATTACCTACATGTAGAGTATAAGGGGTATAAGGGGTTTAAGGGTTTTATAAAGGGGGTCGAAATTTTCATTATTTTTGCGATTGGACACACCGTTTTCGAGATATAAGCAAAAGAAAAAAAAAAGATTTAGTACTGTTTTTGCATTTGAAGTCGAGGTGTTGATGTGAATTTATAGTTCATGACAACCAATTTTATTCCACACGTTTTTAGTCGCGATTAAAAATAGTCAGATTTAGTTAGAAAATCTAAATTTTAGGTGAAAAACGTCAAATTCAGAATAGCAAAATTGCCACTTTCACTAAACTAATATCTCGTTGCCATCTTAGTGCTGTCAAACTAAAATATAGTTAAGTTGTGTCACTTTAGTCTATTTCAGAATGGAAAATCGTCGTTTGACAGGAATAAACTAAATTTTGGTGATTTTTAGTTTAGTTTAGAGGCATTTGTGACAAGAGAATCGGCACCATTGTTTAAGATTATAGAATTCTTAATGTATTCGTTTTTTTATGGAGGACAGTTTCATTAAAAAAATATGATCGTCGTATCATAGATTTTAGGGAGTGTCTGCGCAGCCAGCGCCCCGGCTCCCAAAAATAACGCTATTGGGAACCGGCATGATATTACTGCCGGCAGTTGAGATTAAAAACATCGGCTCGACATATTACATACTCTGTGGTCGGCACCGCCGGCTCCCATAATGGACACCGGCGGCGCGGCGTTCGGAACTCCAACTAACTAACCCTAACTAAAGTATTTTTTTCTATATATTCTAGTCGTTTTTGGGGTCACCTAACCTAAACTTTTTTACGAGTAAAAATATTTAACGTAATCTAAAGGCTCGTGCAGACCAGCGCGACACGCGACGCGACACAAAGGCACCGCTCGTCGCGCGACGACCGGTGCCTTTGTGTCGCGTCGCGTGTCGCGCCTGTTTGAAAGATCCTTAACCAGTTCGTTTTTTAATTATGCCTATCTACTCCAATATGCCAAATTGTCAACCCCGTTTTCGGCTTTTTTTTTCCAAACACAGTTCAGTGATTTTAATTACGAATAAACTTTATTAGGTTCTATATAAATGTACCAAGAAAGCAAATTGTACATTTGTTTAAAAAAATCTCGGCTTGCGCCGGATGGGTCAAATTTTTATTAGATGCAAAAATTAGATTTTTTTATGTAGTATGGGTACCTTTTTACTGTCTTGCTGTACTTAGTCTTCAGTTCCCTTGCAGTGTATCCAGCCACATGGCTTCCTAGAGAGTGGCCTATCATGTGGAACTTCTCAAGAAGAAGTCCTGATTCTAATAGTTTGTTTAATTGTTCTGCCGCCACTGTTCCTACCTGAAAGAAGAGAGGATTTCGTTAGCATATGAATTAACGTAATTAGTGTAATTAATTACACTTTTTTAATTCAGTTTATTTTAAATGTTTTTTGGTTCCGGCATAACGTAAGGCTATTTTTCAACCGTTTTTAGGGTTCCGTAGTAAACAAGGAACCCTTATAGTTTCGTCATGTCCGTCTGTCTGTCTGTCCGCGGTCTAGCTCCGAGACCCTTAGTACTAGAAATCTGTACTTTGGCATAGGTATACATATTAATTACGCCGACAAATTGGATACAGGGATCCGTTTGCGAAATATTAAGCTTTAAAGTGCTAATTTTTGTTAGAGTCAAGTGTCCCCCCCTGCCAGCTAAATGGTTGGTTTTGTGTGTGTGAAAAAAATCACAGCAGTAGTTTATATAACGAAATTAAAAGGAAAACTATCACAGCTAAGTAGGCTCGACAAATTAACGAGTAATAATCGACCAACTTAACTTTGCAGTTGTAAAAACATGTTTTCCCATACCTACATTCCGTATGGGAGAACATGTTTTTCAACTACAAAGTTAAGTTTGTTTTTGGGATAAAATCATTCCAACTACGGAACCCTTCATAGTGCGTGGTTCGACACGCACTTGGCCGGTTTTTTAACAATAATTTAAAAACGCAGTTCTAATCTGTAAAGTGCCAAGTTTTATGTATGTTTCGTATGTCCTGCAGCGTAATAATTGATTAAATTACCTACTGCGATTTTGTACCTACACGTTTTCAACGCCATTTTAGTATCCGTGTTGTTGTATTAGTCCAAAAATATACTCGTGTAAAACATAAGGAAAATTAGTAGACCTGATAATTTATTTTTAAACCACGACTCTTCAATGCTCGTATAGTAGTTTATGGAACTGTTGCATAATGAGGGGTATTAAAACATGAGTGTGGATTGAATCAAATACTAAATAAAAAAATCAAAGTTAAAGATCAAGAATAAATTAAAAAATCCCACGAAATTCAGTAAGTACTACAAAACAAATGAATGTCGCCTGCACCAGCACATCACCGCACATGCGCTACAGCGGGTGCTGCTGTCCCCCGCCAAAAGTTGATGGAAACTCTTTGGTGATATTAACTTCTTGGATTAGCGCTGTATCGTAATAGAAAAAAAATTGTTTTATAGTATTATTTTGTTAGAGAAAAAGTGTTATAATATGATTCTATTTTTAAATTTCGGTATTCTGTTTATAAAGTATGTCAATATAAACTCGTTTTGAAGTTCATAATTCGAATATTACGCTATGAGAGTAGATAAAAGTATTTATGTACCTTCATACAGACGCATAGAATTTGATAACAGGGCATTCCTCAATAGGCAATAGGTTAATTGTGACTCCCTATAGGTGTGAAACTCGAAATCCTGCTACTTAGGTAACCTATCAATCCTTAAAAAAAAAGAAAGAAAATAAATAAGTTTATTTGCGGTAAGATATTATGACGCAAACAGAAAATACAAGAACACAACAAAAAATACGTTGAGGAAAATATGCGTCACATCCACGCAAAACGGCCATTGCTCAGGATAATGGTGGCCATACACTATGCTGCCTATCGTCCAATCGGAATGACGCTGCCGAATCAAGTAGAACTGACCGTGTGTGGGCGTGAATTGGCATGACAGTTATAATAATACTTGACGGAACAATTGAAATTCAATTCTTTTGGCTTGATCATGCATGGTCATCGTCAGCTCAGTAGAGTCAAGATTTTTGGTTTCCTTATCACGAGTTAATGCCCAAGACGGCTAAAACACCGTCGTTCGTCACTGGTGACGCCATGGCTTCAACTGAACGTCACTGCCGATTGATTTTATGAACTTACTTTTTAAACAGAATCCAAATCGAGCCAAAAACATCGGAAATATGGCAAACGCTAATCAAAACACAAAAAATTGAATAACATGAAAAATATTAATGATGGACTGGATTAAAGTTATTTTTCGATAATTTTTCATGAATATTCAGAAAAATTCGGGCGGTCACATGCCGATGGGCAATATTGTATACGAACGAACTGCAAATTAGATCAGGCCAGCAGCGGCATGCCAATTGGACGATAGGCAGCATGGTGTATGGCCACCATTATGCTGTGATCCTGTGCGAGACAGTGTAGTATTGTTTACTCTCATACTCAACAATTTTAGATTAAAAACTTTAATTTTAATCATCCCAAGACTTTCCTAAGATTATAGTTAGGAAAATCTGTGGATGGATTAACCTCGTATTTCTACTGCAATAGACCTAGATTCGTCAACGCGTCCTTCAAACGTGTCTGTATAGCGGTCTAATTTTAAGCTGCCGTCATTTCTAGAAAATAACTGCTAATGAGTAACGCCAATCTAGGTTACCTAGTTCTCCGCTATTAGGAAAATATTCTAGGCTTCAATATTTAGTCAAAAGTCTAGGTTTTTAGAGTACCCTACTTTCTTTTTACCTAGATATAGAATATACTTAGGAAGGTATTATAAACTTTTGTTTTATTTATTTATTTTACTAAAACTTTATACAGCCTGTATCAAAATTGTGTGGTCATATTTAAGGGTGTGGTACAGACCACCAAACTGAACAACTGTATACGTGAAAAATTACTGTACAAAGGCGGACTTAATGCCTCGCTGTTAGGCTAGATTATTAGGCAATAATGCAATTGCTCCTTATTATATTATTTTTATGAGCTATATCGTTAGAAAGCAGTGGGTACACGTGTTACCGGCTAGAGCCAGGGTTTCTTAAGACTGCGGTGGCCGCGATATTGCGTCCGCAATTTACCAATGCGTCCGCAATTTGTCACTACTACACGTTATTATGAACGTAAGTGGTTGTTTTTCCCTAAAGAGCGTTTTTGTTACCGTGAAGTAAAACCCCGTTGCGATCATTTTCATAACGACCATCACTGAGGCCGTTACGTGGCGGTCACCGCTCTTCTAAAAAAAACATAGTTTTAGTGCCTACTTATTTATAGAAAGAAAGAAAGAAAAAACTTAAAAAAAAGACTTCCAAAAAAACACCACAAAGTGAAAAATAACGAAGTCGTTTTTGTTGTTGTAACAATTACAATTTATGTTATTATTATTACTAATAGAGAAGACATACGAAGGTCGTCAAGTCAACAAGGTGTGGACTTCACTCCAAAGTTTCCAATTATTGTTCGATTATTCTAATAATAGGTACTTACGATGAAGTAACAAGTTTTTATTGCGCCAGTAGACTTAAGGCTACCGCAGACAGGCGCGACGCGACGGCGCGTGGCGATACTGGTAGAACAATTTCCGTGAACTTTTCATAGAAATATAGTTAAGGCGACTGTTAACAGTGACAGTTAAGGTGAAATATATTATGTTATATAAGAGCATTTTCTTAATAGCTTAATATAGGAATATTTAAGTTTTTTTTTTTATATTACAGAATGAATTTAATTTGTAATGTTATGTCTAACGCTGATAAAAAACTGAGAATCACGCAAAATTTATCAAGCGTAATTTTCTGAAACCTTCACCGTTTTAAAGATCATTTACCTAACTTTTTCGACCTGATTACTTGAATTCTGCTGAGTTTCTATCGTCGAAAACAGATACGTGAAAAAGGTCGTTGTCATTAATAAAACCCCGAGCAGACTGGCGCGATGCGACGTCGCGACGCTACATCGGTAATTGTTCTACCGGAAGTTTTCTTAGAAATTCATTTGTTGGAGTCGCGTCGCGCGAGTCTGCACGAGGCTTAACTCTGTAACTATGTAATTTTTCAGTGAAAATAAGCCACACCCATCAAACTACTATTTATTTTCAACGAATTTTATTTTTTTCTAATAATGGCGAATTACTTGATTTCATGTTTGAGTAGCCGGCGACTTACACATCCTTTCTTAAAACCTCCTTTGAGCTTTCACTGTCAAATATAGGCTTCCTACTTATTTACCTTTAACAAAGGATTTGAAAATGCAATTGGTACTTAAAATGTAATCGCCACCATCACACAAAATAGCTTCGTAACTTCGTATCGATAATTCCCTATACCTACATAATGCGTTCGCGATTTAGTTTCCAAACATGTAAACAAACTTGTATTTTTCGAAAAACCACTTTAACACCAACTCATAAAGTTCAGTTTGCGCTACAACTTTAAACATTTTTATGAATTTTTCAAAAGTACTAGTCATTCTGAAATCAACCTAATTTGCACTTTCTTATTGTTGATATTCGTTTAAATGGTCACGGGGAGTGAATAAACTTTAAGTTATTATTTGTATTTGCTTTGAACAAAACTCAGACACATCGTTAACTGTGGCCTCGTGTCTGTGTATTATTTTTAGGTGGACAAATTAGCCATAAAGCCTTTTAAGTAAAATGATAGTGGGTGTCCAATTGTCTTCTCTAACATTAAATATTACCTTTTTCGTGTTTCGTGCGGCATTGACTAAGTAAGATCCGTGGGCCATATTCGACCAGTCCAATAATATAACGTTTGTGTCCGGCCTTGCTTCCAAGTATGAACTCACCACGACCTGAAGATAGAAAAGGAAATCATTAAAATACAAAAACTAAAAATGATCTAGAAAAATTATTATATTAAATAGTTTCTGGGAAGTACCTACACACGGCTACACATCAAGCTATAAATTTCCAGTTTACGCTGACTTCGTATTGTACAGAAATCCTATACAATGCGAGATCAGCTTATACTGGAAATGTATACCTTGATTTGTAGCCGTGTGTACCTACGCCAACATTACTGCTCTATCTCTGGGGTCCTTAAAATCAAAATCGAATAAAACCAAAAGTCATTTATTCAAATTAGGCTGAGAATCAGTACCTACTTTTTGAACGTCAACGTTAAGTATTACAAAAACCATCCCAAAACGCCCGCCCTTCACCAATTCCTACTGCTTTAGCTGGGAAGAAGAAGTGGCCCAAAAACTCCTTAACATGGATTGAAATTAACTTAAATTAAATTTTCATTTAAAATCATGGTTTCTGGCATCTTCCTGTCTAGTGTCAACTAATACAAAAAACTGCGATAGCTAATTCCTCTTCTTAGTATGGTCGAAATTATTGAATTTCTCGTTTGACAAGGTTAAAGCTATAGTACTTCTGTATTACTTGTAGCGTACATAGTAAGAAAAAACCGGCCAAGTGCGTGTCGGACTACGCACAATGAAGGGTTCCGTAGTTGAGATGAATTTATTTATCCCAAGAACAAACTTAACATTGTAGTTGAAAAACATGTTCTCCCATACATTCCAACTGCAAATCGTCGCTCGGCATCCAATACCGCGAATTTGACATTTTTTACATTTTTTTTTAAATTGCAGGGTCACTTATTTGAACGTGTAGAATGAAATAAAACAAAAATCTGATTTTCGTAAAAAATTTCACATTCGCGGTATTAATACAATAATAATACCTATAAACGAGCAATTCTTGTATATACCTATGTATATATAATCTGAATCTCGGAAACGGCTCCAAGAATTTTTATTAAATATGGAATGCAGAGGGTTTCAAGCGCTCAAAACAAGGGACTTTCTGGACAGCACACCGGTCAAATTTATAGGTCATCCTCCTTACAGTCCCGATTTGGCTCCGTGCGACTTTTTCTTGATCCCCAAAATAAAAAATCAACTCAAAGTAAAACAGTTTTCATCACCTGAAGATGCACTGGGTGCATTTGAGAAGGAGATTGGAGAGGTGTCTGATGCGGACTGGAAAATGTGTTATGAAAATTTGTTTAGACGTATAAAACTGTGTATAGACGCCAATGGAGAGTTCTTTCAAAAGATATAATAAAAAAATTATAACCTGTAGTATATTTTTTTCTAGTATCACAAAACTTTCTGAGTGCCCCACGTAATCTAGTTTAAATTTATTTCACCCCATGGGAGATGGCACTGCAGTGATTGATGTACATGCAATCCAGACTGCTAGCGATATTGTTGGAGCTGGCCCGTACTCTACGTACCAGGGATGCACACCTCATTCGCATCGTTGCGTAAAAGCAAGTAATATGTGTGTCCGCGAATATTCCCGATGCGCTACAAAAACGGGGCAGCCCCACCAATACCCTGAAAGCGTTGTTGTATTGGACACGAAGGCCGTTGCACGACCTTTGGATATATCTAGCCCACAGGCTGCACGTGTAAAACGTTGTACAATAAGCTCGAAACAGAGTCATTTTGGCTTTTTAAGTGAGCAGCGTGCAAACCTGCGAGCCAGCATGTTTGCCCTTACCGACAACGCCCTTCGCTCCCGCTCAATATCGAGTCCGTTATTGAGGTCAGGGGTCAATATATACCAACCAAGATATTTAAACGTAAATACTCTTTGTAGTGGAGTCCCATTGAGTAATACAGGTGGTACATAACCCGGTCTGCCCCCAGCCTCAAAGACCATGATCTCCCATCAAACCATGTGTTTTGGCATACTGCTCACATTTGGCGACCAATTACTTTCTGAGACCACAGATTGACGCGCTCAGAAGCACCATATCATCTGCATAGCTAATATTATTTACACAAATACCATCTATATAGCAACCCACTCTGGTGCTGCTGAGCTCGCCAATCCTGCCTCACCCCGCATTAAAACCTGTATGGCTTGGAAAAAGTTCCAGCCCATCGTACACTATTGATCTGGTTACCATACCACTATTTAAAGATGTTTATAAGCTCCGTTGGCAACCTATCCTTCTCCATCTTTCTCCACAATACGTCATAAGCAACCAGATCAGAAACCTTGAATAAATCGATGAACCTAGCATAAATCAGCGTCCCACGCTGTGTATAGTAAGTATGTGATAGTATGCTTAAGGCACAACACTGCACTTTCTGTTGACAAACCACGCCGAAACCCGAATTGGTTGTCATGAACATTTACAGTTTTATTTATTTGTGTATTAAGCAGACGGTCAAACACTTTTGATATTTTGATATTATAGTAGCTAGAGAGATGGGCCTTTTGGATGCCGAGCGACGAAATGTAAGTTTGTACGCACAATATTGAGAGATTTACTTTGTTATTTTAAGACCATAGACTTCTTATAGGTTTTCCTGTAATCTATGAGTAAAGAGCCATACTATGTATTTTTTTCAAAATTTTTGGTCCAGTAGTTTCGGAGATAAGGGGGGGGGAATGGTCAATTTTCATTGAATTTATTAAATATCTTTAAAAGTATTTATTTTAAAATTATATAAAAAATATATTTAAGATCTTCGCAACAAGCCCTTTCATTTGATATGTCACACGGTACTGTTAACAAAACTTTTTTTTTTAATTTTCTTGTTTGCGTCCCAAAAGTGACACCTATATTCAAAATTTAATTATTTACGTTACACATTCGTGTTTGGGTCACAGAAATACATATATGTACCAAATTTCAACTTAATCGGTCCATTAGATTCGGAGTAAATTGGCTGTGACAGACGGACAGACAGACAGACAGACAGACAGACAGACAGACAGACAGACAGACACACGAGTGATCCTATAAGGGTTCCGTTTTTTCCTTTTGAGGTACGGAACCCTAAAAATAGTAGAATCAATTATATTTCATCGCACTTGCAGCCTAATTAGATCTTCAAACGCTTTCTGTGAAGGCTCAAAAGTTATATGTGGTTGTTCCTATACGATGTGACGGTTAATCTACATTGCCTTCAATGTCAACATTAGCAGTATTATGTCTATGTAAACACCATATCCCAGTCATCAATCCTCTTCCGTAATTGTGGAACGTTTTCCTATGGCAGGAGATAGCGAAATGGAAGACAGATGACTTCCTGTTGAAGGGTTAATGGCGAGATAACACAGATGCGTATAGGATAGGAAACATGAAGACTTGGGGAATTATGGCGAATGTTCTATGACAAACAGGATAAAGCCAAAACCCGGATGGCATGGCTTGAGAAATGAAAAGGTTAAAATTGACAAGTAAAGATATCAATATAGAATTTGATGGCAATTATGTATTATCAGTAAGATAAGGTAAAGAGAGTTTTGAAGTTCTAAGACTAAGCGTATGCTGAAACGCAGTTGACATAGCACAGCACAGTAAAGATTTAGCAGGGTAGGGCAGGCGAGGCAGACATAGGCCGCGAACGCATGCTGCGACGCAGCTACAACGACACGTTTGCGTCCTAGCTAGTACAAACAATAGGCGATTGCAATAAAATTATGAATTAGTGGGAAAAAAACGTGACGTCCTGCACGCGTCACGCAGAAATCTGTGCCTCTACTACAACGAGACGCAGAGCAGAACAGACACATGTCTGCGTCGCACGTGCCTGCGCCGCAGCGTACGCAGCTCTCAGTACGTTTATGCATTACAAAATCTACTCTGCCCTGCGCTGCGCGGTCCTTCGTCACCTTCGTCTCAGCATACGCTTAGCCTGATTGTTGTTATAAAAGTGGTTATTGGGGTTTATCTATTAGGAATTTCTCAGTAGCAGCCCAGAGTCTGAATTTTTGCCCGTTTGATGGCAATAGGCTCGCCCCCTATTACATGGGACTAAAACATAACAACGAAATGAGACGTGTATGTACACGTCTCAGAGGTGTACCTTAGTACATGCTAACCCTTCGGGGAATTACAGTCGTGATATTATGTAGTTGATACTTCAATGTATATAAACATAACTTCGTGTGTTAAGTGATTCTAAACTTCGTTAAAACCACAGTCTGTAGAGCTTGCAAGTGCATCAGAATATGAATGAATCGTTTCGGTGATATTATTCTTGAGTTTGTGTGCAATTCATAGAGTATTGCTTTTACACATCACGGAACGCCAAGTGCATGATTCACTTGGCGTGAATGTTAAAAATTATGTTGAGTAATCAATTGGGGAATACGTTTGAACTGATTGATAACATTGAAGATGCTACAGTTATTTGTTAAATTAACCAACATGATGAATGGAGAACACCATAAAAAAATGGTGAAGAGGAAGACATAAACGCCTGCCCCAAATTACGACCGTTTACACGGCGTTGTCCTGTATTATATTTTACGGTTAAAAGTTAGGATCACACTTCAACATACCACTGTTCTTGGTTAAAAACAAATTCAGTATGAAATTACACTGTCATCTCAAAATTACAGTAAAATTTCGAACCTACTGATCAATGACGTCTGAACGGGGCTATAAGCTGGGATAAATAAAGGCATAAGGATGTTAATCGTGAAGAGAAAACGATACTCACGACAATACAAGATGCCACTTACATCGAGGAAAATGGTTCTAATCTTCGAATCAAACTTTTATGAGGCACCAAAACCTATCAAGTCTCCAAACAGCACAGTACAAATATGTTCTTAATGTCCGGCAAACCATCAGTCGTCGGATTTGTATCAGTTGCCCTTTGCACTTCGTGCAGACCGGACGCTCTCAATCGACTTGGAAGTATATAGAGTTGTTAATACTCTTTTAACTTAATGTAATTTATTTAAAAAAAATGGTACGAAAGCTGCCAAAGTTACAGGGACGACAGATAGGAAAATAGTTTTAAAGCTCTATATAGTTCACACGAAAATCTAAACAAAACAACAATAAAGTACTTATTTCTGAATTCAAATTATTATACAAGATAAATTTAATAATTGATGGACATGGAAATTAGCATTCCGTTTGTATTGGGAAATGCGATGATTCCCGAGGGACATTAAGAAAATAGAAATACTGTACAGATTGTGATCTACACTACCAAGTAATTTAATTAGTAAATTACGGTAGACTTACTCATGTATAGTGTTAATTAGTTTTTACTACTTTTTGGCTTGCTTTGTATCCATGATAGCCATGTCTCGATGTTTACACGAACTATTCATCTTATGATAATATTACTAACACATAACTCATATTTGAGTATGTTGGGCTTTGAGTCAAACCAGATAAATTTAAAAATAGACTGATGTTTGGACGCAGTCAGATTTAATTTCGTCATGTTTTATCAAACAGAGGACTATCTAAGTAGAATTTCAAGAAGACATGGATTAAAATGAAATATCTCTTTCTGAATATAATCTACCCAGTCTTTTAGGGTTCCGTACCAAAATGGTAAAAGGAACCCTTATGGTGCGACTCAGTCTGTCTGTCCGTCTGTCTGTCACAGCTGGATATCTCAAGAACTACTAATGCTATCAACTTGAAATTTGGAATAGTTTTAGATGACATTTGCCCAACTATTTTGCAATTAAGAAAGAAATAAAAATATTTATAAATTTTTTGCATCAGGGACTGAACGGGGTTCTTGAAATTTCTAAGTGGGGCTACTAGGGCATGTGGGGTATCATAATGAAAGAGCGCTATTTACACATTCTCAAAAACTTTTTTAGGCCCTATAGTTTTCGACTTTTGATGAAAAATGTTTAAAAAAAATACCGTTCCCCCACCCTTATCTACGAAGTTTGCATAGAGAAAAATCTGAAATTATTCTACGTGATAGAAGTTTATGTACATATTACAGGAAAAGTAAAACTATATCTCTAAATAGCACACTTTTTCAGAAATCATCAACTTAAATTACATTGTTCCACTATCGGTCAAGAGATGGCGCCGACCTAAAACTGCAATATTCTACACCGCAGTGTGCAGTGTTAAAATTCCCCGATGAAAATTTAAAATGATACGGAACCCTCGGTGCGCGAGCTCGACTCGCTCTTGATCGGTTTTTTCCTAACTATACCTACTAGGGTTTTACTCCAACCATTTCTAACATTCAGCGTGATCCCTCTATAGCTTTTTGATAGCCAACTCTTGTTTCGGGCCTCTGTGTTTTGGAACTCACCTGGATACTTTCCTGCTGAGCGAGTTCAATAAAGCCATGGATGTATAAGACGGTAGGGTTGTTCTTGTCAAAGCCTTTGATTTCGAATAACCGACTGGCTTGACTGAGAGGAATGTCCACGTAGTCTTCGGCTGTTTCTCTGCAAATTATAGAAACAATTTTAAGTAAGACCCAAACTGGCAAGAAGGTTGCCTTCTATAATGACGGATTTAAATAGATGTGTAGTAATCATTGGTGTGCAGTGAGCAGTGGTGGCCCAGTGGTATCGGCCGCGACTTCGCGAAAAAATGTGCGTTTTGTTTGTGCAGAATAAACAAGTTTTCTTTCTTTTTTTTTACGAGTTGTAGGTCATAGGTTCAAACCTAGGCAGGCGCTTTACTGCCTTTACTTTGTGTAAATTAATTCAAAACGGTGAAGAAAAACATCGTGAGGAAACCGGCATGTCCTAGAACCAAAAATTCGAAGACGTGACATCTACCAACCCGCACTGGGCCCGCGTGGTGGATTACGGCCCACTCCCTCTCACCGAGAGGAGGCCTGTGTCTCAGCAGTGGGAACATTATAGGCTAATTATGGTGCAGTAATCATTGGTAGGCACCAGCAGACTGGCACGATGTGTCGATGCGACGCGACTGTAGTGGAAAAATTTATAAGAAAACTTGAAATTGTTCTACCGGAATCGCGTCGTGCGAGATTCTGGAAGACATTCGCTCGTGCCGATTGTGCCAAGTAACTTGTATGGAGGTACCATCGGGGTAACGCATATCTAAGTAATTTGAAAACAAAATCCCGTGCACACAACCCTTTTTTTTTCGTAGGTAAGTAATACTATAGCGGCCGAGCGCTGCAAGCAAGAATAGTCTTTACAGTGTACAGCACGTTTCTTCGATAGTACCTATTCAATCTGTCACGAATAGTCGCGTGACTTCCTAATCATTAATTAAAGATTGCCTCATTGTGTTCATGGCTTCAAAATTGCTGGAGTTTTTAATGGCATTAAGCTTCAGTTTTATTATTTCTACTTCATTTTATTAAAAAGAACTAAGAATAATAAAAAAACTTTTTACAAAAAACAAAACGACTTCCAAAAAAAAAGAAAACTACAGCAGAGTGCAAAATTACTTTAATTTCGGTTTTGAATTTTCGTTTTTTTTTCCCGATTTCCGAAATTAAACTTATTTTTCATTTTGTAGGGTTTTGTTTTTGGAAGTATGTAATTTTTTTTTTTTTTGTTAACGTTTTTAATTTTTCACTTTTTGTTGTGGTACCTACCCCACACAAATTCGAATACCAATACCTGCTATGTAAATAACAGTGACAGGAACTAATTTTGGCATCATTACATCATCCATATAAACTAAGTGGGAAATATACGTATTATTGAAGCTAACTCAAATTATACCTATGGGAGCACCAAACAAAAAAAAGAATCATCAAAATCAATTTGTAATTGGCGGAGTAATCGCGTTACAAACATACAAAAAAAAAAACATACAGTCGAGTTGAGAACCTTCTCCATTTTGAAGTCGGTTAAAAAGATTGCTATCTAGTACAAATAAATACAGTTGTTTAAAAAAAATCTTATACCTTACCCTAGAATAGTTTGTAATGACTTCAGATCGCGTGACAAACAACAATACGATGCGTTTTCCAATAAGCATTTATTTTTCTTTTACCGACTTATTGTGGCTGAACCATGATTACGTTTTCTTTTTTATTGGAATTATGGTTTTATTAACCTAAAATAGGTTAATAAAACTATAATGTCTCTCTTTCAGATAGGAACTAACTTTATAGGTCGAGTAATTTTATATATTTTTTTATTTATTAAAACTTTATGCACAAGTAAAAAAATTTTGTACAAAGGCGGACTTAATGCCTAAGGCATTTTTACTAGTCAACCTTAGGGTGATGCAGAGACAAAACATGGCAGGTGCAACATAATTGATAGATAAACTCTATAAACAAAATAAACTTAGGAGAAATAGCGATAAGTAGAGGAGAAAACGAATCCAGCAAATCAACGCTTGGATGATTAAAATGGAGAGAAAACATTTTGTTATAAAATTAATATAATGGTAACTGAAAGTTAACCTGTCCCTCTTTATATTTAGTGATAAGGCCGCCCATTGTATATTTTGTAGTGTTGATTTATTTTTTGTTATGTATTTTTTGTGGTTTACAATAAAATCAATAAATAAATATTTAAAAAACTTTTACTCACCCATTATAATATCTTAAATAAATATCTTCCACTCGGTTTGTCCTGTCTGGCAAGATTCCTGAAACAAAAATTCAAATGTTTGAGCTTCGGAGAAAAAAATAAAAACTTTCTCAAACTGTAATCTAAGAAAGTTTTTTTTTTTTCTAAAGTTTTTTATGCAGTCCTCTAACTAAGGCCACGCGCGATTTTCAAGTATTGCTTCACAATGTAAGAGTTTACGATGGCATGGCAAGGTACACCTTTGTCCAGAATAAAAACTATTCTGAAATGTAGAAAAAAAAAATAAAAAAAGCGAGTATCGCTTTTTTATTTTTTTTTTAAGGCAATAATGTAGCCGTGGAAATACGCCACATAATACTCAAAAATAATTTAAAAAAGCGTGAATACATAGTTGAAAAAAGTGGAAAAAGATTTTGAATTGTGAAAGAAATTGTACGCTTTTATAATTTCTAAATTCTAATCGATGTCGTGAACGGAAATTTAAAAGCGTCTTCATGTATTTCCATACATTTTACTTCCCTGTGGTGTACCTTGACCACAATAATATTTAAAATTTATAAAAGCGCACAATGAAAGAAAAATTATTGAAGATTACCGTCGCCAGTAATAGGATCGACTGAACTCTTCGTCAAAATACCGGCAGCTATTTCCGTTACACCGTACGTTATTAAAAATAAAGAAGCGATTTTCTTAGAAAACATTGTAAGCGTTCCACTTAGGCCTATTTCTTTTGAATGCAGCAATATAAAGATTTTCTTTCACTACTGAAAACTTGTGTTTACTGAGAATGACTTTTTCTTTCAGAGACAAAAATGGCTTTGTTTTTATTGCGATATCGCGGAAGTACTGAAAGCAGAATGTCATGAATCTACTATTATATGTGCGAAAGGAAAATTTGAATACAATAGCTTGCAAATTTATTGCAGTTGGAATCGCACGCGTTGAATGATGTAGCAATTTAACCAATTTATAGAACGCAGTTGTTCGGAAAATGACAACTTTGTTTAGATTTGTTTACCTAACTGACCTTTGATCGCTCAAATTGCATATTGCTACGTCAGTTAAACGCCACTGAAAATGAAGATAAACAGCATGAATATTTCGATATTGCTGTTGTATATTGGTGATAATTTTATGTCACGACTGGCCTTGACAAAACTTATAGAAAACTAGCAGTGCCTCACGGATTCACCCGCATAAGTCTCAATCTCGTGGGAATATCGGGATAAAAAGTATCTTATGTGTTAATCCAGGTTATAAACTATCTATTTCTCACATTTCATCCAAATCCGTTTAGTAGTTTTTGCGTCAAAGAATAACAAACATCCATCCATCCATATCATCCTCACAAACTTTCGCATTTATTATATTTTCTTATACTTTTAAATGTTTTTTTTGTTTTTTATAAATATATTTAAAAATGTTAATGATATAAAGGAAATAATATAAGTATAAGTGGGATTAGTAGGATAAACTTGTTATTACGTAGAGTTTTGGTAAATACTTTTTTAAGATTACGTTCTAAACGCGGATCATGGAAAATACACTGCAGTTTTATATACCTATTTTGTTACCTACACTGAAATGCCACAGGCGCTTTGCGAAGTAGAATTTTTATCAATATACCTATGACATCTGTAATTAAATCAAGTAAAAGAATGATGCTGTGGAAATGCGTTACTTACGAAGCAGGTGTGGTGTGACTTTGAATGATATGCTAAGGAATGATGTGATAAGACAAAAGATTGATTTAAAAGAAGATGTAGTGACAAAAATTGAAAAGAGTATGCTTAGATGGTTTGGTCATGTTGAGAGGATGAATGAAAGGCGACTAACAAAATGTATTTATAAGGCAAATGTGAGTGGATTCGCAGGGAGGGGACGCCCTCGGAGGACATATAGTGACCTTATTGGTGATATTCTTCAGAAAGGCCAGGTGCGTAATACTCGCAACCGGCATGCGTGTATGAATGTATGAACGTAAACGAGGCAAAGGGAGTATGTAAGGATCGTAGCAGGTGCAATTTTCTTGCGCTTCGATATGGATAAGGTTGTGTTTTCCTTAACTTTTACTCATTTTAACTTATTCGTAATACGTCACATGAGGTAACAGGTGTATGACCGTTATTAAGTTACTTAAAGGCTTTCCTTATTTTATGTGCTGAAACGGATTGAAGTTTTCTTGAAAATTCAAGGGTTTATTAATTCCTGACATACTTTTATTGTTAAGGGGATCGTATTTATTACGATCGAGCCAGATTTCGAATACGAATACTTACCTTCAGTTTTTGAGCTATCAAGTATAACAAGTTTAACAGCAGGTTTTCATAGTTATTTTGAATAGTATTTATATGTCTTACATACTAAAAGTACCTGGTCGACCGAGCTCTGCTCGGGTGAAAATAGAGTATGCTCATTTAATGGTATAGGATAGTTCATACTAATTCCATGTATAATATAACCTACTAATTTCATGCTTCCATGAAAGTAGGTAAGTACTTACTAATTCCATGCTGCCATGATAGTAGGTACTTACTCATTCCATGCTTTCATGATAGTAGGTAATACTAATTCCATGCTGCTATGATAACTTTCATCGAAATCGTTAGAGCCATTTTTCAGAAAGTTATTTCAAATATATATAAATGTTTATGCAAATATTGCTTGTTTAATAGTATAGGATATTAACACGTATTTTTTCAGAATGATGTGTGAAGTTAAGAATCATAAATAACTACTTTGTTTATAGAGCTTTTCACTGCCTATTGTTTAGTCATTAACGTTTTTATCGCTTACGAAAATACAGGCCTTTTAAGTTTAAAGACGCTATCAAAATCGTTTTCTCTATAAAGTTGCATATCATTAGAAAGAATACGAAAACTCCGTTTGTAAACGTTCTTGCGACATACGCGCATAAGTACACTCTTACTTGAACGAGCTGTCGTGTCGACGTGACACAGCACGGGATTGACCAGCAGGCCTAACATGACACACGCGACATATATCCACTCTCGCGCGACAAATTTTTGTCTATTTCTGTAGTTTTATCGTTTTCTGACAGCTTCGCCATACAAAATACTCGACTCGTTCTGTCAAACTTGATGTTTTGTCGACAAACCCTAACATGACACGTTATTTATCTCGATTTTTGACAGTTCAACACGATATAATCAGTCATTTTATTGTATTTAGTCGTCGTCAATTTTGACGACGATAAAGAGTAGACAAAACGACAAAATTATGATACATAAAAATACTCGAAAAAAGATGGCAGATTCATAGTCGTACTTATTGTACAATATATATATATATTTTTTTTTTTTTTTTTAATGTGTTTGTACACCGGTGTACTATAGTGGAGGGAAGCACTGCCAATCTGGATATTGTCGCTTTGCCAATTATGGTGATTAAATTAATTAATTAACGAAATCTATTTGTACAATTATAAACTTCGATTTGTCAAATTGCGATCGTCGGCCCATTTGTCATTTGTGGTTATTATTATTATCTAATATATTATAGATGCCACTAATTTTAATTACCGTCATTTTGTATTTTAATTTCAGCATGCCAAAGAAATCATTTAATTTTAATCAAAAAGTCGGTTACATAAAAAACTAATCATAAATAATTAAAAGAGAGAATAATTAAGAGCGAGAGACGTTTATTCAATGAAATACATAATTCCATGCATAAAATTGAATGAATGAAACAGAACTTCAACCCGATGTTGCTATCATAAAAATAATTTGTTTTTAATAATTTGCAACATCGGTTTATCGTCGCGCGATAAATAAGTGTCAAAGTGCCTTTGTCGAGTTTACTCGTCGTTTGCGGTCATGTTAGGGATTAGAATGACGTCAAAATCGTAGACAAATTACGATAAAACGAGAAAAAGAGCGTTCTCGCGCTTGTCATGTTAGCCCTGCAGCTGACCCGGATCGTCGCAATAAAACAGAAATGCTATGGTCCTGTAATATTTTGACATATTCACCACTCTCAAGTCATATTTGAATCCAAAATACCAAATCAATCCTCTCCAAAAAGTGGTAAATATTTAGAAAGAATTCGAAAAATCAGGTTTGTAAACGTTCCAGCGACACATACGCATAAGCAGACACTCACATGAACGAGCTGTCGTGTTGACGTGACACGACACGGGCTGACCCGAGGTACAGGTCAGCTGACCCGGATCGTTCCATTAAAGATTCATGAAACTTCACTCTTCCTTTGATATTTAGAACTGTTTATGTTTAGTATCTGTGATTATGGGTGGAAATTAGTTCGTGGATTCTCATTGAAATAAAGCTTTAGGAGTTAATTGACATTATTCGATACACCGTGAATTTATTTATTTATTCATTTAGGTACACACATGTATACAGCATGTAACAAAAACCCTGTCGGATCCGAAAGGGGGCGCATAGGTATCGCAATACTAACACTACGAAAACGATTTTTTTTAAAAGTTGCTGTTAATTAAAATTCTCGAGGAACTCGTGGCTAAGTAATAACAGCCGCACGGGTCGATCCATCAGGTTAAGCTACCTTGCCGGGGTAGGTCCGTGGATGGATGACAATTTCTACATACCCAGACTCTTCCGTGACTTGGAAAGCACGTTAAGCCGTTGGTCTCGGCTGTCATTCGTGGATCTTTGACAGTCGTTACGGGTCGTCAGAAGCCCGAAAGTCTGACAACCAGTCTTACCAAGGGGTATCGTATTACCTAGTTACTGGGTTGTGGAGGTCAGATAGACAGTCGCTCCATGTAGAATATTAATATTCAGCAGCATCCGGGTAGACTGGAAGCCGACCCCAACGTAGTTGGGAAAAGGCTAGGCAGATTGATTGTTATTTAAATTTTTTAATTATAAATTAGTAAAGTGCCTGCTAAGTTACACAATACAATTAAGACAATTATGTTATGGGTAGTTTGATGGTGTGAGGCTATTGGAATTCAGTTCATATTTCCAGTTCAGTAGTTCCATAGTTCAGTTTATTTTAGCTTCCACAAGCGGCTTCGTCCGAGTGATATCTATATAAATTATAGCCTATGTTACTCAGTGATAATATAGCATTCTACTGTTTTTTTTTAAATCAGTCCATTAATTTTTGAGTTAGTTCATTACAAATAAATACACAAAAAAAACAAACTCAAACTCAAAGCATTTATTTCAATTAAACCATTTACAGGCACTTTTGAATTGTCAAGGAATCGGTCAGTCAGAAATATGAAGCTAGTTGCCCATTCCAAAGCGTAGTAGGTACCTATGGAGAAGAACGGGCAAGAAACTCCACGGACACTCTTTTAAATAAAAAATTGTTACAAAATATTGGTGACATCATTCATGTTGAAATTATATATGTGAGAATTTGTATGTATTTTAATTTCTCTCTATTCTTACACACGGTGTCTACATCTCTGGTGTAGGTGACATAAAAAAACGTACCTTCTCGCTCGAAATGAAATATGGTATCGATATTGACTTTGATCTAAGTAAAGGTACTTTAATTTATATTTATTAAACCCTCCGTTTTAGTTTAAAACTCACATGGGAACAAGACAGGTGAAGGAAGGAAGTACCTAATTAAAAGTTTTAAATAGCGTGACTTTGGCAAGGACATTCGATATCAAAGTAAAATAGTTTACCTACCTTAAAATGCTGTCTGATATTAAAATACTTCGTTATTTATTACAAAAGTAATAAAAAACTCATTACTTATACCGTCAGCGTTACCACACACGACCAGAAAAATACATACTTACTTTAATTTAATAGAGTGTGCGGTCTTTGCTAACAAGTTATGCTACGGTAATAATCGATGTTTATGAAATTAAGCTGACATTCGCACGGACGTAATAAAATCGCGGCGGGATTTTATCGCGCACTGGATTTTTAACTCTCGGTGTTAAGCCGAGCGGTGAGAATCGAACGTGCTAGAGAGCACTCTCAAAAACACACCGTTGGATTTTCAACTCTCGGCGCTAAGCAGAGCGTTGAAAATCCAGTGCCCGAAAAAAAATCGCCGCGATTTTATTACGTTCGTACTAACGTGGGCTTAAAGAACCTCCACTAGTTTCTACGATATTTCAGTTAACTTAGTACTTACTGCCTTGCTGATCTAGTGACCGCGCTACTGCTGAGCATGAAGTCCTAGGTTCGATTCCTGGGTCGGGTATTAGCCCTGTGTCTATTTTTTTTTTGTCCGTCTTGTAGATTATTAAAAAATATTGAACACGTATTTTTTATTTTTTGACGTAATCAAAAGATTACGGAATACTTTGAGTTAAAATTTGGCATGACGTCACGCCTTGCTAGATTTAATGCTGAGTTGTGAAGTAGTGAGCCCCACTCCTCAACTTTAATGCGTGTTTTCTAAGCTATTTTTGGTTAATATGATAAAGCAAAAAATACGTGTCTGATATTTTTTTACTATCTGAAAGATGGACTAAATGGAATTTCTTTTTTTTACCTAGGCAACTACCGTATTGTTAGTGGGTTTTTCTAGATTTTCTTAGAAGCAAGCCTTTTTTTTTGGGTGGTAAATTATCAAATAAGTTCTCCGGGAGAAGCAGGCGTGTCAGACTCTTACTGGCTAAAACCCACCCGAGTTCTTTCAGTTGCTATGTTGCCACGGTATCCCTTTCGGACTTCCCCGCAACTTACATGGGACTTAAACTTAACTGGCAAAATGTAGGTGTACCTATAGATACCTCTGCCTAGCTCTTCTTTCCTTTTGGGCACTCGACCCCGCATGCTCGTGACGACGGAGAGAGATTGATAGAAGAAGTACAGTCGATCTATCGTCAATAACTAGGTACTGGTCTTAATCTGCCAAGCTTTTTCCCAACTAAGTTGGGGTCGGCTTCCAGTATAACCGGATGCCGCTGAATACCAGTATTTTACATGGAGCGACTGCCTATCTGACCTCCACAACCCAGTAACTGGGTAATACGATACCCCTTGGTAAGACTGGCTGTCAGACTTTCGGACTTCAGACGACCCGTAACGACTGTCAAAGATCCACGAATGACAGCCGGGTCCAACGGCTTGACGTGCTTTCGAGGCACTTAGTAGACTCGGTATATAAAGACTTGTCACCCATCTACAGACCAACTCCGGCTAACGTAGCTTAACGTGATGGATCGATCCTTGCGGCTGTTATTACTTAGCCACGAGATCCTCAATAACTACCGGTCTATTTTCTAAAAATCTCAGTATGAAAACTTAAGTGAAGTGAACTGTCTTGCCACTTTTGACCTCAGTTTTGACAATGAGATTTTTAAAAATAGACCGGCTGGTCTATGAAATAACTGTTGAATGTACGACTATATTTACTTACCTTTATATTTTACCTACTTATGTTCCCGTAATGATGTTTACTCGGTAGATCGATAACCATACTATATTGAGCCTGACACTAGACAGGACTGTTGGTTACTAGCCAGTAAAGAAAATACAATGTCACCCGTATTTTTCTGAATACTGATGATTTTATTTCCAAAAATAACTTTAAATGGGACCCCCATTCTTTAATATTTTTCATGTTACTCAATTTTTTATGTTTAGAGTAGCGTTTGCTTCATCTCCGATTTGGATTCTGTTTATTATTTCTAAAAGCTTATGAATTATTTTGACTAACATTTTTATTAAAGTTTATCAACTATGCAAAAAAAAAACGGAGGTGCAAAAATTTTTTTTCTAAAGAAAAACAGTATTTATTTAAAAAAAGGTGCAGGCTGTTCCTGCATCTCACAGGATTTAAATTAAGCCAATGGTAATGCTGTCCAGTTCTGTTATTCTCTAACATCACTTCGAAATTCGAACGGTGTCTCGTATTGAAACCGCGATTTTATACTTTAAAACCAAAGGAGTTCGGTTTCGAATTGTGAGCGCTGACTTGAGTGAGGTACCAAGTGAACTTTACAGAATAGTATTACAGGTGGCGACATATTGGTGAGACAAAATTTTAGTCAAATCAATACTTAAAAAAGAAAAAGTACTGTATGTAAGGAAGAAATACAAAGTGCAAACAGTGTCACACCTACATTAGCTGTGGAAAACAACAAATATAAGACAGTATAGTTTCCTTAATACCGTTAGTTAACGCCAAAGATGTGGCGTTTGTAACCAGAGCATTGACTCGATTTGCCTAGATTCCTGCCTAGAACTTAACACCCAAACAAAGTAGCGTGTTTCAAGGCTAACAACTTAAGATTCTAGATCAGGTAACTATAAATTGAACGCATCATAATTCAGTAATAACAGTAGTCTCTTCCTATTCAATTTTTTTTTCTCAAATTTATTTGAAAATTCGAACATTATTTTGACAACCTTCTTGAGAGATAAATCGAAATTGCGGTACTGGTCGAATACATGCGAGCGCCCGGCTGACAATGTTTCTATGAAAATCCAAATCTGTCGTGTTTAGCGGCCAAAAAAATTAATAAGAATACTCATATCTGTCGTGTTATTTAAAAATGGAACGAACTTTTTAGTTCAACACATGGCAATCAAGGAGGTAACTTATCAAAGATTTTATTTAAATTTCGATTTGGCTTGCAATTATAAAGTGAAGAAGAAACAAATGAACATGTTGGCGCGTGGAAAATTATCGTCGTTTGTCATTGGTTCTGGAATTTATTATTCATTTACTCAGTTTGAATTTCCGCGCATTATTTGAGAAAAGTACTACACAAGCCTTGGCCTTAACCAGGCATTGATGGACTCACATAAATGTGCCTCGGCTTCGCCTCGCCTCACATTTTTACCCAAAAATTCCATGCCCCCCAGTTGCAGGCCGCGACAATACCTAATGTACCACAGACTTAAGTCAAAGCTGTTTTGTAATTTTTTTTTTATAGAATTTATGAAGGTTGTTTTGTTCTATATGAACGTTCGTGTACACCTGTAATTGTTATATATATAAGATAAGAATCCATACCTGTTAACTTTAATATTTAATGTACAATATAATTATAATGCATAATAATAATTATATTGTACATTAAATATTGGTTGGCGTACCTGTTTTAAATAAATGAATAAAGTGTAGGTAATAATAAACCGACTCCGGATAAACTAGCACCTATTATTAAATTAAACAAGCTGGCTTAAAACATAATAGCTCTTCTATTTTTTTAGTAATTGATTGCCTTTTAAATTATCAAAATGTAGGATACTCTTGTGATTCTAATAAGATAAAAGTCCCTGTTTTAGGTATCGTAGTTTAGATTGGTAATAGGTTTATTTGTAAGATCTTTAAACGCTAGAATGAAAATAAAGATAAGAATATTAATATTTTTCTAAGTAGTTTTACATAACTGCACTAAAGTCTGTCATTCTGTACTCTTGTCTATGCCCTTAACTCTTGAAATGTCGCGTGATACCCCATAGGTGCATAAGAAAAAGTGCTCCAAATGTCAAATGCACCTATGCGGTGCATAAGGATACTGCTTGCCATTGGACGATAATATTTGACATTTATTTGCACTTGCAACACGATCTGGTTGTATCATTCGACTAATCGATTAATACTTGACCGGTTTTAGTAACAATTTACTGGGAACACCACCAAAATGAACGAAAAAAAAAAAACAAACAAAATGTATCTGTGGTTTCAGTGACGCGACGCCGCCATACTGTCAAAACTCGGTGAAGTGTGTGTGTTGTTTACATTAGTTCGCAATGTTTTTATGAAGAAAACGGCGAGTGATCTTATTAGAATGTTACACAGAATTACTGAGAAATAAGTATAGATTTCATATTGAGTGTTAGTTTATCGAAAAGTGATAAATATTTCCATGAAAAGATAACGAAAGTTTTGTAATGCACAAATTTTGAAGCTGTCGCCGCCGCCGCCGTGTTTAGTAAAGTTTTTATGATAAATATTCTTGTAAACTGTTTGAAATACACATAAGTACCTAGTTTATTTATCTACGAACGTAATTTGGCCTATAGCTACTGATACTATTGCGTATTTTTATCGTATTCGTATTTCCAAAAGTAAAATTCGGCGTAGTTCCCGCGTACCGTGACACGTCAAATTTTTATCGTTGTGTAAACAAAAAGTTTTTATGGTTTAGATAAGGTTTCAAGTGCTATGGGTTTCTGTTATCGTGTTTATGGCGTGGCCTACACATTGTATTGTCGTAATCAAGTGTTTATGTGGTGAATGAGTGTGTGAATTCGATATATTGTGATAAAGTTTCAAGGTTATGTGAGTGAAAATTAACAAAATGAAAAGATATCACATCACTGCAAAATCAGGTGAGTACAAACGTCTGTGAAAATTATTTATTTAGTTAGCTTAACTCATAACGAAGCCAGAAAGGTATAATATGTGCCATGTTAATGACTATATATTGACGAATTCTTCGTTTTTCCGAAGGCCTACCCACAAATCAAAGCAAATGGCAATTAGGTTGACAAGATGTGTGTTATATATGTAAACCTAGGCTCACAGTCAAGGGGTTAACAGATTCCCAGATCGCGAAGAAGACACAATAGTTAAACTAGGACTGAGAACGGGTATCTAATTGCGTAATTTTCGTAAATTATTAAATAAGAATAATCAATTTAATTTTGACAGTTCAACAACATTCATTGCGTTATTTACGTGGTTGAGAAGATTTTTTTTTCGAACTTTGAAGCAATGGATTAGCAATCTCTTTCAAAATGATTCAGATTGTCATTGATCGTGTATTATACAATTAGGGTGCGCGTTAAATCATAATATTTATGGCGACTTCGTACGCGTGAAATTTCTTGTTCCCCCGTCCCGCTCCGTGGCATCGCATTGCCCACCCGCGCTGTTAAGAGGAGGCTCCCTAAATTGTATGTTAAGTTGCATTAATACTCTGAAAAAGTCATGCATACAATCAAAACAGAACTTTTGTAAGTATATGTTTTATTTGATATTTTTCTTTCCATAAGACAGTTTCGAAATTGGAACATTTTCGATATATTCATTTTTTATTCGAAAATCATGTCTTTTTAATGATTATTTGAAACAAAAACAAGATTACGCGGCTTCTGTCTAAAATAATTATTGACAGTAAGAAAATGCAGTTTATTATCCAAATATAAGATATTATTTCTTTAGATCAATTATTACTTTAGTTATAAACGAAATAAGAATTGAGACTTACGACATTTAGTTCCGTGCTCGAACATGACCAAAGAGCGCACGCGATATTCAAGTTTATTACTGATGTGTTAGCGTTTAGTACATAGTGTAGTGGTGGGGTGCATGGGGGCGGAGTTTGCGTGGAAATTGTCTTTGGAGTGCCTGGTCTTAATTCGTTTTCGATTAGCGTTCTTTCCAATTTTTTTCTTTTTGCTCTCCTCCTAAAGTTCTTGATGCGTGATGTTAAATAGCCCATAACCTTCCTCAAGAACTAGGCTATCAAATGCACGAAGAATTTTTCAAATCGGACTGATAGTTCCCGTGATTAACGCGTTCAAACAAACAAACAAAAAAACAAACTCTCAGCTTTATCAATATTGGTATGTAATTAATGTATATATAGATTATCTTGTGAGCCAGTGGAATGTGACAGCTTCGAAACATCCTCCACAATAAAAAACCCTTTTCAAGTCAACGTTATTGACATGACAATACCGTTATCAGTACTTATCAGTGATCCCCAATTGATCTCATGTTATGTCAAGCATTGTTTGGGAGTCAAAATGCGATACGTACGGTCAGCGACAAAAGTCGATTAACACTGCTACATTTATTTACACATATCTAAATTGATAATAAATTATTCGATTCATTTGTATTCCAGCATTCATATCTCACCTAAGAGTTAATTTACTTTTAATAACACATTTTAGATTCCTTTCTGATTTTAAATTTTTCTTTCTTCAAAATGACTTCTCTCCGTGACCGTCGAGTATTTAATTTTTGCATAAATTTGTTAACGGAAAAATATATTGTAGTCACACTGTCCTAACACATTTTGTCCTCCATTCTGCCGCACTAATATCGGTGCCCATGATCCGGTAGTAAGAACCATTAGAATATGCTCAAAAAAAACTCAGATTCAAACCTGGACATATTTCATGACTCCTTGGGTGGTATTCGGAAAAAAATACTTGACAATTATCATTTAGTTTCATGAGTTATCTTAAAGTGGAATTATGTATTTGAATTAGAATTATGTGTGTTATGTTGTGTTCATCCCCTTAATTAATTTGTATTCAGTCGTATTTTATTTGTTGAAGTTTTGTTTAAATTTTTAAATCTTGCTTTTAGTTTATGAGCTGTTTCTGTCCAATGTTGTTATTCCTTAAATGTTATGTACACCTATAATTTGTGTACCTATACATTAGCAGTAGGATACCTTTCCTAATTATTATTATTATCTTTAATCCAATTGTTCAATGTATATATATGGTGTTGGTGTTCTTTAATCAATAAATAAATAATAAGCTCAATAATTAAAATTTAAAAAACTGGATTGATGTTGTTGCTAACTGTACCATGCGTATACGTCCGTGATAATTGTAGAAGATAACACGTTTGTTTAAAAGTGCCACCAACCGTATCGTTTCGGTTTGGTTGGCTCTAGAATTGTTATTTAGTAAAAGTACGGTTTTTTGTTTAGTTCTATCTCGTCAGAGTTGCATATCATGTATTTATTATTTTATACTACATTTTAATTAAGTACGTAAGTATATCTATTTTAGTGACATGTATTTCAGAAGTATGTATTTAAGTTTATTCTCATATTGTATGTTTATATTTAAATTAGTGAATTGTTAAGTTTTTTATTTTATGTATTCTGTTTTTTTTCCTATCGCAGGTATGCTGGAAGAGATTTCTTTAGAAATAAGCGTCACCTTTCTACATATTTTTCTGTTCCTTTCTTTTTGTCTGTTTATATGTGTGAGCATAAACTGTTAAAAAAACCGCTACATTTGAAAATCAGGTAGTTCTATGTAGGTAATTTCAATTTCCTTAAGGGGCTCGCGGGCTACCTCAGCGCATTCCCGCGAAGAGGTAGCCCGCGAAATTAAAATTTTATATTTTGCAATTTGCGGGTCAATGTTAGATTGTCAAATCTATCTAGCTTTTTCCCAACTATGTTGGGGTCAGTTTCCAGTCTAACTGGATGCAGCTGAATACCAGTATTTTACATGGAGTAACTGTTTATCTGACTTCCACAACCCAGTAACTGGGTAATACGATACCTCTTGGTAAGACTGGTTGTCAGACTTTCGGGCTTCTGACGACCCGTAACGACTGTCAAAGATCCACAAATGACAGCCGGGACCAACGGCGAGGTACGGACGAGTCTCGGTATGTCAAGATGGTCACCCATCCACGGACCAACCCTGGCAAGCGTAGCTTAACCTGATGGATCGATCCGTGTGGCTGTAATTAATTAGCCACGAGCTCCTCCGTCAGTTTTAGGTTGTATGTTAATCAAAATACGATTTGCGACCGTAATAAATGTGAATTTATAGAATTAAAATCATTAAACTCATCGATACAATTATCAAAGAAAGAATTAACCTAAAATGTCACGATTTCATGAAATAGTCATTCAATAGAGTAATCTGAACTTAAATAGTTGCATTGATGATTTTAATGGTTATAATTCTGTAAAGAAAGAAAAGAAAGAAAAAACGTTTATTTGCGGTAAACATGACGCAAAAAAGAGCTTAAACACAAAAACGAGAAAAGGTTTGGGGAAGCATGCGTTACATCCACGCAAATCCGTTAGCGCTCAGCATTAAACACATATTTGTTATGGTCGCGAATCATAATTTTGATCAACATACTACCTGGTAGATACTGACATGCAAATTGCAAAAAAACGTAAGAAAATTTGAATTTCGCGGGCTATCCTGTAGGGTTCACCTTAATGTTCTAGTTGTTGAATCACAAGTAAAAAGGATAAAAAAAAATAGAATTACCAGTAACTAGAAATCTGATCATAAACTGTATGTTACTTCCACTGTCCAGTAAGTACCTCGGCTATCAGCTATCTGCCAGTGAAAGTCCCGTCAAAATCGGTCCAGCTGTTTCAAATGTTAGCCGGAACAAAAAGACAGACAGACAAAAACATTTTCTTTTTTTAAAGAAAAGTACCGTACTTTCATTATGTATTTAGTAAAAAGCTGTTATTTTGACATTACAAACAGACACTTCAATTTTATTTATTTGTATGTAGTATATGTATTTATAGATATGTTATAAATGTAAACTTGCCGGATTTCAAGTGTCGGGGTTTAATTCAAAGTCAAATGCAGAATGAGGTTATTCAAGTTTATTTATATTTTTTAATAAAAAAAACATATGAGGCTTTTATCCTCAATGTCATGTCAGTCTCATCATAACGTACGAGTCGTTTTAGTTGATTTCAAACAATAACGTAAGAAATCTTTAATCACTCTATCATAATCGCCCATTCGTCACTTAACTTAATGACATGTACACACGGCTACACATCAAGCTATACATTTTCAGTTTGTGCTGATCTCGCATCGTGTAAAATTGCCGTGTGTACTTTAAACCGAGACTACAAAGTATACAACCTCTTTTGAGAATCACAGGGCGTGACGTCAATCCGTGTCATAACGGATTCCATAGTTTTACGGTAACATAAACACTATAATGACTAAAGGCTTCTGCATACAGGGTCGACGCAACAACGCAACGCGACGATAGTTTAACAATTTCTATGAAAACTTCATGGGGATTATTCTACCAGAATCACGTCGCAACTGTCTGCAGGAACCTTTATACTATCTCTCTCGTAGTAGATAAGTTTTGAGATAAGAAACAATGTACGAGTGTAGTACGATATTAACAGTGTAAGATAATGTTGTTATCTCAGATACGGCTACTTCCTTGAGATTATTGAAATAATTAAAAGGTTGCTGTAAAAAAAAGTGGTTTTGCGGCAATTTTTCTTCGGATGAATGAAAGGAAATCGGGAGTCTAGGATAAGACAGATAATGAAAAATAAGAGATGTACAATATTTCTATTTTCTTAATGTCCCTCGGAAATCATCGCATTTCCGAATACAAACGCATGTTAGTTTCCATGACTACTATAAAAGAATTTTCAAAATCGGTCCACAAATGACGGAGAAATCGGTGGACATACATAAAAAAAAAAAAAAACAAACGTACCCGTCGAACATAATAACCTCCTCCTTTTTGGAAGTCGGTTAAAAAATCGTATGACAAAACAAAGAATTCCGAGTCGAATTATGAAAAAAGTGAATTTCGTAAAAACTGCAGTTGAGTCTTTCTACTTTCCTGCCATCCTGTCTACACGGAACGTCATTTTTGTCTATTCTTCCGTTGACAAAACTCGTTTCTACGGTGGTCATGCTACGCGTGCTGTAACACAGATGTTTTTACCTAGCGCAGGAGTCAGGGCTTCACTTTGTTTCTACACATTTTTTATGCCAATAAAGAATTTTATTTATTATTTTGTATGGGACACTTGATATTTTTTAGCGACTGCGATGTACCAACATCGCCAGGGAGAAAATTGTTCAGAAAGATGGTGTATACCACACCATTCAATATGACCTTTTTAATACATGCTATAATTATTATAAACACATAAGTTAAGGAAGAAAAAAAGTATTTGTAATCCGATTATTTTCACTATCCTATAGCTAATCCGTAAAGAAATACTTCAGTGTGGGAAAGAGATGAAGCTCTACAGGACGTATAGCTCCATCTCTTTCTCCCACTGAAGTAATATTAAAATAATATTGCTTTTGAGCTAGTGGTAGGCCCCAGCGTTGTGGGCTGCAATATTGTCTGTAATTTTTATGTATTTCTTGTTCCTAGGTTTTATATTGTAGCTGTTTGTTGTGCCTTTTGAATAAAATAAAAAATAAAATAAAGGATTCATGACGTGTTAGTGGGTCTACATGGCATGGGCAATCAAAAACACGTAAGTACCTGCATTTTATTTGCGAAACATGTAAACAACCACAAGTTTTAGGAAAAACAACTGTAAAGCCTGTACATAAGGTTCAGTTTGCGCTACAACAACATATTTTTTGTGACTTTTTCAACAGTACTAGTCAGTCTAAAATCAACTTTATTTGCACGGTCATAAAGTTGATGTTTGTTTAAAAAAGGAAATAACATCAATTGGAAACAAGGTTATAAATGTTTTGTTTTTTTTAGGTTTGTTATCTTACGCGTTTGTATGCCAAAACTCAAGACTGTATACTTAATTATAAGTTATCAATTAAAACGTTATTATTATTTTTGTCGAGACTAATTACTTGATATCTATATACCTTTTTATTGATAAACGGGGCTGTATGTTTTTTAACACCTTGTCACGTCAGTCGTGTCATGTCAAATACATGTATGGTTTCTTGATTTACATTTAAACGTTGTTTTCATACTAATAACATGTTGAGCGCGATTTATATTGTGTTTTACATTCTTACCTGCGATTATAAATACATTCGATATGAGTTTTTATGAAAGGTATCGCAATCATTAGACCGTGCATATGTAGGTAGGTATAGGGAATATTTATTCAAAGAGCAAATAATGTAGACTTCTTTATGCAAAGTTAAATCGAATTCCTGTCTTTGCACCTTTGGAGCCATATGTAGGTACCATCAGGGTAACGCATATCTAAGCATTTTGAAAAGAAAATCCCGTGCACACGACCCTTTTTTTCGTAGGTAAGCGATACTATAGCGGCCGAGCGCTGCAAGCAAAAAAAAAAACAACTGACTTCCAAAAGAAATCACTTCAAAGTGGCAAAAAACGAAAATACAAAACCCAAGACACCGACTTTCGAAATTAAAGTTATTTTTCACTTTGTAGTGTTTTTTTTTGGAAGCCGGTTGTTTTCGTTTTGGTAAAAAGTATTTATTTTTCAATTTTTAGTTATGGTACCTACCCCACACACATTCGAATAACGGGAACTTATCATATCATCTACATACTAAGTGGGAAAAAAATACGTATTTTGTAGCTAACTCAAAAACTAACCAAGCAAAGTTAATAAAATTTATATGGGACCAATTTGAGAGCATATCCTTTCAAACAAAAAAATAATTTTTAAAATCGGTCCCCAAATGACGAAGAAAACAGCGGACATACAAAAAAAAAAAAACACGCTACGAACATATAACCTCCACCTTTTTGGAAGTTGGTTAAAAATAGTCTTTACATTGTACAGATATACGTTTCTTCGATAGTACTTACACGGCTTCAAGAGTTATTTATTTATTTAATACTAGCATCTGTCCGCGACTTTGCGTGGCAGTCGATAAAATACAACCCATTTTACTCGCTGATAATGTATAGCTACTATAGGTGAAATAATTTTAAAAATAGAATAAATATTTTTTGTGTACAAACAAACATTATTAAATACTTTCTCTTTATAATATTAGTTTAGAAAATCATTATGCACAAGTAAAACAATACTTGTACAAAGACGGACTTAATGCCTGAGACATTTTCTACCAGTCAACTTTAGGGTGATGCAGAGACAAAACATGGCAGGTCCAACATGAGGAATAGATAACACGAAAATCACTATAAAATACAAGAATAAATGCTAATACATAGATACATATTACATACTATCAAAGAAATGCATATCTGTACACTGTGAGGACTATTTTTGCTTGCAGCGCTCGGCCGCTATAGTATCGCTTACCTACGAAAAATAAGGGTCGTGTGCACGGGATTTTGTCTTCAAACTGCTTAGATATGCGTTACCTCGATGGTATATCATCATCATCTGCCAAGCCTTTTCCCAACTATGTTGGGGTCGGCTTCCAGTCTAACAGGATGCAGCTGAATACCAGTATTTTACATGGAGCGACTGCCTATCTGACCTCTACAACCCAGTTAGGTACTGGGTAACACGATACCCCTTGGTAAGACTGGTTGCCAGACTTTCGGGCTTCTGACGACCCGTAACAACTGTCAAAGATCTACAAATGACAGCCGGGACCAACGGCTTAACGTGCTTTCCGAGGCACGGAGGAGTCTCGGTGTGTAAAGATGGTCACCCATCCACGGACCAACCCCGGCAAGCGTAGCTTAACCTGTTGGATCGATCCATGCGGCTGTAATTACTTAGCCACGAGCTACACATACATACATTTATATCTAAACAAAATAAATATTTACGGGTCAAAGGTCATCAAAACTTCCGAGAAGAAAATTCTGCTGTCATTTGCACTGAATTCTTGATTTAGAAGACGAAACAAATACGAATAAAATTAGCACACAAATGATATAATATTATCTTGTGCCGATACATTATCTAAATGACATTGACGCAATCCCAAACACTGACAACTTCCTTTACTTGTGACTTGCATTTTATCTTTGTAAATCTTTGATAATGCTGTGAATCATAATATAGTATATACATATATATTATTACAACGTAATAATATTTTACGTCACGACATTCACGTTGACACGATTTCCCTGTAATGCTCCACGTTTGAGGACTGACTCCCAAAATACAAGCCCTGGCTTAATTTGGGTATCAGTTTCAGTACTAATAGCAAAAATAAATAAATCTGTATCTATGTACTTATCAAATTCTTGTGAATGCTCTCAGTTTGTGAAAATAAACTTATTGAAGTGAAAACTTCATTAGGCGCGTTGGGCATTTTTGAGATGAGAAAAAACAATTGAACTGCGACACCGTTACCGACACCTCATTTTTGTAAACGCGATTGTGCTCTTTATTTATATTACGTTACGGATCAATGTTCTATGAGTATTTTTACTTTAAAGGTTTTGGAAGTATTTGTCTCACGATGTCGCCTCTGTCTCGTTTCATAATCTACGCAAACAAATGACGACATACTGATGTTGCATTCCAATACACGTAAGTATATTACACTGTTTAACATAGCCATAGCACAGTGTAACTACTTGCAGTAAATCAATGGGAGCGTTTTCGCAGAGCAATCGTACAGTCATCGGGAAGCTTAAGTTCCAAACTGCTATACTGCAGTTCGAGACCTAAGTAGGTATAATATCCAGTCAGCGAAATTAATTGTTTATCAAATTGACAAACTACGCCAATTTGTCGTGTTTTGACTGCCAAAGAATAACCGTTGTAATTTGAATTTACGCACAGTTTAAATTGGTTGTCAATTTGCACCCTATAAATTTTTAAAGAAAAACTTACATTTCTCAGGTCCTGTTAAATGTATGGACAATGAACTACTGTAAGCAGGTCCACTGTGGCAATAGCATTGCTTATGCCTAGACTCACGAGTCGTGACGTATGAATTTTAAATGACTGCGGCCGCATACATCATTTTTTCTCCCACTTCTCATTTACACATGCTAATAGCCCGTAGCCCACAGCTTTGCTCGTGTAAATTAAGGGCTACAAAACAACTGAAACCCTACAGAGGTTGTATAGGGCTGCCCTGCGTAGAAATTGTTGAAAGATATAAAAGACATTTATACAGGTTCAAATTAAGTTACAGTACTTGGGCGACCGAGCTTTGCTCTGGTGAAAATAGAGAATGCTCATTTAATAGTTCATACTAATTCCATGTTTAGTACATACTAATTTTATGCTGTCATGATAGTAGGTACTTAATAATTCCATGCTGCCATGATAGTAGGTACTTAGTAATTTCATGCTACCATGTCATAATTTTAAGGTAGCCATCTTGTTATAAAGTTTGGGTCACCAAGCACTGCTCAGGTGAAAATACGGAGAAAACGAATTTTCCCAGATTAGAGACCTAACTAGATCGATTTTTCGCCCCCGTAATTCCCTATATTGCAACTTTCATCGAAATCGTTAAAGTCGTTTTCGAGAACGTGATTACAAATACATACATGTACAAAATGTACAAATAATGCTCGTTTAATAGTATAGGATAGGATATCGATACCCGTCACGTCTGTGGAGTTTCGCTAGCTAATTTAATTTGACCCTGTATTGTGCTAAATACTGGTGAAATCTACAGTTTTCTCGAGGATAATATAGATTGAGAGAGATAAAACTACTTTTCAAGAAATTTTGTGATTGGATTTGCTGATGATTTTATTTTATTAATTTAACATTGGTGCCGATTCTCTTGTTCACAAACTAAACAAAATTTAAGTTCAGTGCATCTTTTTCTTTCTATTTCATTAAGAAAAGGACAGAAGATAAATTTTAGTTTAGTCCTGTCAAATTAATCAGCGCCTGTCACTACTCCATACAAGTTTAGACGAGATTAAAAACTTGTCAACTAAAATTACGTCAACTTACGTCAAGCGCTGATTAATTTGACAGGACTAAACTAAAATTTATCTTCTGTCCTTTTCTTAATGAAATAGAAAGAAAAATATGCACTGAACTTAAATTAAGTTTAGTTTGTGAACAAGGGAATCGGCACCAGTGTGTCACTGTCTAACTCTAAAGGTGCTGGGATCACCGGGAGCATTCGCCAGTAATGTAACGTTCAGAGTCGAGCATTATAGTGCGCAATGTCTGTATTCTGTAATACGAATACTCGTCAGTCAGGGAGGCAGTATTGTGATGTAATGCTCAAATTCGAATCTGTAACGTTACATTACAGGCGAATGCTCCCGGTGAGCACCTCAAGGCATTTTACGTTTTGGTCTGTTTTTATTATTTTATTTTTAACATCTCTTGTATGCTCACAATTTGTGTTGTATACAACGTGTAACGTTAAATGCGCAAAACCTGAAAATAGTTTGATCAAAATAACGAGCAGAATCAATTGAACCACTTTTTAATATAGGTCACATTTTTCAAAAATCTTCCTTAAAATTGTCGCCGTGTCTATTTATTACCTAATAGGTCAAGCCATCACATGCGCAAACCCGCCAAAATAGGTAAACAAACACAAATTGGTATCGACTAAATAAAATTTTCTCATAGGCGGGATAGGTAATAATAGCTATTATTGCAATGCAAATACAAACCTTACGAACTAAAACAGCACATAAACCTTTACAATTTTTTTAATGGTTTGTTTTCTCTCTGAAATAGGTCAATTGAATTAAAAATCAGTTGGGGTGTCTGAGGTTTTGCGCATTTAACGTTACACATTGTTTAATATTCTACTCATGTTTGAGTAAATAAAGTTCCTAAAAAAAATCCTAATTTAGTTGTGTACTAATTAAAACTGGCATAAAATGCGGTAAAAATCGAAGCAAAATGTAAAAACCGTTTCAGCAATCTACATTACATTGACTAAATGCAGCGATGCGATGTAGCGAAGGCCCAAAGTTGATCTGCAATATTTATAGCACGATTTCGGAATAGAACTCTCATAAGTGTGTTGTTTAAAAGCGGAAGCATTATTAATAAATAGCATTTAATAATATATCACGTAACCACGTACTGTTATTGATGTTAAGGGATTGGTATGCTTCAAATGCTTGATTATTAATTATATTATTCGATTGTGCAACTATTGAAATGCAAATAATTACATTGCTGGCAACATCTACTCTTCGTAGAGTTGTTGGTTTGAATTAAGATCGTGCATTCTGAAAGTGGGCAACGTCGCAAATAGATTTCAAATATTTCGCTGTTTTGATTAATTTGGCAATATTACTGTATGGAAATATGGCTAACTAGTGAACTAAAATATTGACTATGAAATGCAATAATTAATATCGTAAAACCGAATATTTAGTTTTAGGTAGAAAAAAAAAATTTGGAAACTTTCAAAATGCCCTTTTTACATCTAAAACGGTTTCAACATCAAATTCAGTAAAAAAATGTCTGTGTATGTGTAATGTATTCAGTAATAATAATGGTTGGTTTGGAAATAGGTGCTGTTACTAAATCAAATGCAATTATTTTTATTAATTTTGATTGAAGGGTTGCTCAGGCACTTCCCTTTTACTCGTTGATCCCAAATATGATCTATACTAATATTATAAAGAGAAAAGATTTGATTTCTTGTTTGAAAATGGCTGAACGGATTTGGATGAAATTTGGCACATGGGTAGAACATGACCTGGGTTAGGATATAGAATACTTTTATTCCGATATTCCCACGGGATCGAGACTTATGCGGGTGAAACAGAGGGGCGCAGCTGATCCCAAAGATTTTGACTTATTTAAAAGGCAGAAAGGTGGCGAGGCGACTTGGATGCGCAGCACAAGGGTTGGATTGAAGTGACTCTGAAAAAAGATGCCTGGAAGGATTTGGGGAGGTTATAGGGTAGGCTAACTTAAAAAAACAAACCACATCTTTGTGGGTGTAGGTACCTCTGCCAAACCTTTTTGGAATCAAAAGGTGTAATATTATGTTTATCATTAAAATAATTTGGAATATGAATTCGCTAACCCAGAGAGGGCTGATCGATGGACGAGGTGTGCCCATCTTAGTTTTTAAATGAAGCACGGCATTATTAAGGACATGCAAAAATAAATTGGATTTTTTAAGCATACTTAATTTAATTTAAAAACGTCATATACTACAGTTTCCTATACATGAACGTACAGAAGAATGCAGTAAATTGGTTCAATCAATCTACACTCAACCGCAATCGATTTGATAGGAATGATTGTTCCTCTCAATTTATTTGTCCCATAAACATACTCATAAAATATATCATACGATGTTTGTTCTGCGTAGATTATGGTTGTTATGTTAAAGCGACGATAATCGATTTTTAATTATGTTATACTGAAGATCACGTCTAAACGAGTAGTGTTAATGATTTGGAAAAAAATATATGTTAAATTAGAGCATTTTTTTAATAACTTAATAAATAGGAATATTTTAGTTTATGCTTATATTACATAGTGAAATTAATTTGTAAAGCTATGTCTAACGCGGATAAAAAACTAAGATCACGCAAAATCTATCAAGCGTATTTTTCTGAAACCTTCACCACTTTAAGGAAATTTAATTATTGATATTTTTGTATACGTGTTTTATTAAAATACCTTTAGTTTTATGTATAATACATTAATAATGCGTCCAATTCGGGACAGCGCTCCTTGATGGGCGAGTCTTATTACTGGCTGGACGTACGACGCGTTGCGAGAGCTCAGTACAGAACACGCAAGCTAACCACTCAAGGTAACTGGCATATATCTGCGCCTTAAGGGCTTTATTTGATCTACAAAAGGGATCCCGTATAATTTCAGTGTTGGTTCCTGAGTATAGTATTTGAGAAAAGTAGAGGAACAATGAACTCCTTTATAGAGAATTGGATGTCTTTGGTCTGTAATTATAGGAACGTCATAGCTTTAAAGATATTAGCAGATAGGTAAACAATCTGCCTAGCCTTTTCCCAACCATGTTGGGGTCAGCTTCCAGTCTAACCGGATGTACCTGAATACCAGTATTTTACATGGAGCGATTGCCTATCTGACCTCCACAACAGAGTAACTGGGTAACACTATAGCCCTTTGGTAAGACTGGTTATCACACTTAAGATGGTCACCTAACCACGGACCAACCCCGGCAAGCGTAGCTTAACCTGATGGATCGACCCGTGCGGCTGTTATTGCTTAGCCATGACCTCCATTACCATTTATTATTCAATATTATCACGATTATGTGGTCTTATCACTATTATTAATACAGTAAATATATCTGTAAATATTTATCTATAAATATGTATTTTATGTTCAGTTTTAGATTTTGATTTGAGCTTTGTACTGTGGCTAGTACTTACTGGAGTACTGACCTATATAACCCTGCAAAAATCTGCAACTATAACAGTTGCAATTCGTTATCGGGAAATAGAACAAAATGCAATGAACAGGTTATATTTCTATTTTCACTGACTTTTAGAGCGTGACGATAATTTAATAACTATGTTACGAATCCAAGTCAATATCAATTATATTGCATTTTCGCGCTGTTTTGTAAGTCCGATCAAAGGCCTTACTTAATTAATAAATTCTATGTATCGAACATTCCCTATAGACTGGTTTAATCATTTGATTGGTATCGACCGGTAGAATATCACGAAGGGATATAATAAGCTGATTGATAATAATGATTCATTAATATCTATTGCGATCTCTAATAAATTAGCGGTGGCTGATAATACTAACTATTAATTTATGTTTGTTATAAATGAGTTGGTCATTAAGTTAATTGATTGTTATATATAAGTGATAAGAAATTGGTGTTATTTATTTCTCTGTTAATTCACAGATATGTTATAATCATTCTTAAGGACTAGGTAATAATATTGCTGGCATTTGCTGTTATTGTAATAAATGGCTCATTAATATTTTAATTTCACTCATAGCCGTGGCACAGAGTACCTACTCATGTGGCCGTGGTAAATTAATTAATACCTAACTGTATTATTTTCAGTAAATATAGGTAAGTAAGGAAAAAAATTGTTGAAAATATAAACATAAATGTGCATAATAAAAAATCCCACTTATGAATTAACTAAAATTAATAATAATATTATAAACGCGAAAGTTTGTGAGGATGGATGGATGGATATTTGTTACTCTTTCACGCAAAAACTACTGAACGGATTTGGATGAAATTTGGCACACAGATAGTTTACAAGCTGGATTAATACATAGGATACTTTTCATCCCGATGTTCTCACGGCATCGAGACTTATGCGGGTGAAACCGCGGGGCGCTGCTAGTATAAGGATAAAGGGCCGTATCTTTTAACCGTACCACGGTTTACGGCCCTTTAAATCTTGATTGTCATGTTTATTACGACAATTCTGTAGTTTTAACAAGTTTGAAAAGTACAAAGCCGTTTGTAGATAATGATTAGAAAACTTTTCTTACGTTTTAAGTTACATATAACACGTTTCAAGATTTTCATTTTGTTATCATAAGTTGGAATGTATGGGAGAATAAGTTTTTAAAACTACAATGTTAAGTTTGTTCTTGGGATAAATTCATTCCAACTACGGAACTCCTTATTGTGTGTGGTCCGACACGCACTTGGCCTGTTTTTATTATTAAAGCCGGGTCTACTGCATCTGTTTTTTCGAAACATTGCACAAAAAACCTTACACATAAACATTTGTTTTCATACAAAACATCGTATTTGCATACAAAAATGTGTATGGCCACGCCTCTTTGTTGCGATGTTTTTGTGTAAAAACACGCGCAGGAGCTTAAGATATACATATTCTAGAATGAAAATTATGAAACAAGAACCTCCTTTATTCACTGCCATCGAACTCTAACGATAAGATTTAAATTACTGTGTAATTTCAATCTAAATGGCCGTAGCCATCTAATTTACTGCCATATAAAGTATGTAATTTACAGAGATTGTCCAAACTCCATAGTTCACGAACATGACTCAAGTGGATTCCTCGTACCGGTTACTGGCCACGACTCGTTACTTGTTGTGCAAAGGGACTGGTTATTAAAGCAATGAAACCGTATGAGCTCCCTGGACCGGTTAATTATATGTGCATTCCGTTATAAATGTTGATATAAGATGAACGCCACATTTATACTTCTATTTATATGTGTATGTTTTATGTATGAGCGTGTGTAAACATGTTAGGTTATTATTGTGCAGTTGTGGCGGCATCTACATCGCCACATGTGAACTACTCATCAAAGACGTGACGTCACACAAAATCCTTACGTCATACAAATCCTGCATCGCGCAATTAAAGTTTACTACGCGAACACCACATACATATATAACTTCCCCGACATCAATCGTTAGGCAGTTGCCCGCTAGACACGACACACGTCTGGTCGGAGGATCCTCCTTTTTATATAGAGGTTGAGTGAACTTACATACTTATAAAAAGTAGTTCATTGATTCAGGCATGACCTTGCGGAAAACCATTATAAAATACAATAGACGTAGATATATGTAGTAACCTATTCTGGTTAACTATTCCGGAAGAGTCATAAAAAATCCTGTAAGAAATCGACACGTAGGTGACGTGTCGATTTCTTACAGGATTTTTTATGACTCTCTCAACGAGGCATCCTCAAGATGACGATTGACTTGTCACGAACCAGAACACGGTAAAGTGCCACGCCGAGCGCCGGACGCAGAGAGCCAAAGTAAACAGCGGGATTCTTTTCGAATAGCAATGTGGTAGTCAATAAAGAAGATATTTCACTCTTCCTTATTATACACTACTTTAACTTTAATGTAGGATTTTAAGTCCGGAAAAATTGTAATTTCTTCCATCGGAACAATATAAACTGTGGTGACACATAATAATATGGCGATCTTTTGCTTTAGGCGTCTATTTAAAAAACTACTCCTCTTTAAAAAACAATTAACATCAAGTAGTTTTGAAATGCCGACGAATTCCTAAACTACTCATTAATTGACGAGAATTTAATTATACTATTACTAAGTACTCGCAACCGGCGTGCGTGTATAGTCCGTGCAATCCACGAAGACGCGCCCCACTCCGCTCCGCGCCGTACTAGAATTCAGCTAACAGTACAGTAATCGCGGAGTGGGGCGCGTCTTCGTGGATTGCACGGACTATATGAATAAATGCATGAACGTAATCGAGGCAAAAGGCGTATGTAAGAATCATAGCAGGTGGCGTTCAGCTGTTTCTGCTTACCCCTAACTGCCTACCTCATGGGAAGAGTGCGTGAGTTTATGTATTGTCTTGTAGTTAAAGCAATGGCATGTAAAACTTAATCGGAGAGGCAACCGGATGGCGAATGGTAATCTGGGTCTTGAAGTGATACCAAACCCGGGGGGGTTTTGACATCAACTTGGCAAGTGGGCACATCTCACAACTGTTACTCAAAAGTCCCTGAATAAACCACTCACACTGCCCGATCAGAAAATCAAACGCAGGACTTCACGCTTAGCAGTCCTACTTGCAACCACTAGACCAATGAGTCAGGTCACCAATATTCAAAGCAATGGCACGTAAAATTTAATCGAAGAGGCAACCGAATGGTGGATGGTAATCTGGGTCTTGAAGTTATATCGAACCCCCCCGTACCGTCCAAATGGACCCAAAATGAACGGGGGCGGAGATATGGGGGATGGTGGCAAAAATTTTTTTTTGTCGTGGCATTCATAATTTAAGGTCTAATAAGTGCATGGAATTTGTGTGTATCAATACCATCAGGTTGCCACCCCCAACATCGTTATAATTGATGAATGTGTACAATTCTTGAAACTCCTTACTACCGATTATTTATCACCGAAAATGAGGGTGAATTTTATCAAAACCAGATAGCATTGATACACATTGCACTTTTTAGACGTTAAATTTTGAATGACGCGTCAAAAAAAAATAACGTTTTGTCCCCATACCCCATATCTCTGCCCCGTCCATTTGGGGTCCATTCGGACGATACGAGGGGGTTCGGAAGTGATAAATTCAAGACCCAGATTACCATTCGCCATCCGGTTGCCTACGTGCCATTGCCTTGAATATTGGTGACCTGACTCATTGCTCTAGTGGTTGCAAGTGGGACTGCTAAGCGTGAAGTCCTGCGTTTGATTCTCTGATTGGGTAGTATTATTGGGTTATTCAGGGACTTCTGAGTAACAGTTGTGAGATGTGCCCACTTGCCAAGTTGATGCCAATTGGTTCTCCCCCTATTTATTACAGCATGGGGTTTAATATGTACTTTATTTTTTTTAAACACTTTTTTACTCCTTCGTGAGATACAGGCTTGATGTTATAGTATATTTAAATAAATAAATGACAATAGAAGATTGTAGAAAACGAACATTGAAATGTGGTGAACTCATAAGGCACATATTTCTCAACGGTATGCGGCATATGAAGCCAAGTCAGAAGTCCAAGGATGGCTTTAAAATTTCAGACACCTGAGGGGCAATTCCCGTAATTAGGGTTCCGTACCTCAAAAGGAAAAAACGGAACCCTTATAGGATCACTCGTGTGACTGTCTGTCTGTCTGTCTGTCTGTCTGTCCGTCTGTCACAGCCAATTTACTCCGAATCTAATGGACCGATTAAGTTGAAATTTGGTACACATTTGTATTTCTGTGACCCAAACACGAATGTGTAACGTAAATAAATTAATTTTGAATATAGGGGTCACTTTTGGGGCGCAAACAAGAAAATTAAAAAGAAAAGTTTTGCTGACAGTACCGTGTGACATATCAAATGAAAGGACTTGTTGCGAGGATCTTAAATATATTTTTTATATAATTTTAAAATAAACACTTTTAAAGATATTTAATAAATTCAATGAAAATTGACCATTCCCCCCCCCCTTATTTCCGAAACTACTGGACCAATAATTTTGAAAAAAATACACAGTATGGCTCTTTACTCATAGATTACAGGAAAACCTATAAGAAGTCTATGGTCTTAAAATAACATGGTAAATCTCTCAATATTGTGCGTAAAAACTTACATTTCGTCGCTCGGCATTCAATAGGCCCATCTCTCTAGCTACTATAAATCAAAATATTAAAAGTATTTTACCGTTTGCTTAATACACAAATAAATAAAACTGTAAATGTTCATGACTACCAATTCGGGTTTCGGCGTGGTTTGTCAACAGAAAGTGCAGTGTTGTGTCTTAAGCATACTATCACATACTTTCTATACACAGCGTGGGACGCCGATTTATGCTAGCTTCCTCGACTTATTCAAGGCTTCTGATCTGGTTGCTTATGACGTATTGTGGAGAAAGATGGAGAAGGATAGGTTATAAAAATCTTAAAATAGTTGTATGGTAACCAGATCAATAGTGTACGATGGGCTGGAACGTTTTCCAGGCCATACAGGTTGGAATGCGGGGTGAGGCAGGATTGGCGAGCTCAGCAACACCAGAGTGGGTTGCTATATAGATGGTATTTGTGTAAATAATATTAGCTATGCAGATGTAATGGTGCTTCTGAGCGCGTCAATCTGTGGTCTCAGAAAGTTGGTCGCCAAATGTGAGCAGTATGCCAAAACACATGGTTTGATGTATAACTCCAATAAGTCGGAGATCATGGTCTTTGAGGCTGGGGGCAGACCGGGTTATGTTCCACCTGTATTACTCAATTGGACTTCACTACAAAGACTATTTACATTTAAATATCTTGGTCATATATTGACCCCTGACCTCAATGACGGACTCGATATTGAGCGGGAACAAAGGGCGTTTTCGGTAAGGGCGAACATGCTGGCTCGCAGGTTTGCACGCTGCTCACTTAAAATGTCAAAATTACTCTGTTTTGAGCTTATTGCAACAACGCTTTCAGGGTATTGGTGGGGCTGCCCCGTTTTTGTAGCGCATCGGGAATGTTCGCGGACGCACATATTAATTGCTTTTACGCAACGATGCGAATGAGGTGTGCATCCCTGGAGCGCAGAGTACGGGCCAGCTCCAACAATATCCTAAAAAAGATCGCTAGCAGGCTGGATTGCATGTTGTACATCAATCACTGCAGTGCCATCTCCCATGGGGTGAAATAAATTTAAACTAGATTACGTGGGGCACTCAGAAAGTTTTGTGATACTAGAAAAAAATATACTACAGGTTATAATTTTTTTTATTATATCTTTTCAAAGAACTCTCCATTGGCGTCTATACAGAGTTTTATACGTCTAAACCAATTTTCATAACACATTTTCCAGTCCGCATCAGACACCTCTCCAATCTCCTTCTCAAATGCAGCCAGTGAATCTTCAGGTGATGAAAACTGTTTTCCTTTAAGTTGATTTATTTTGGGGAACAAGAAAAAGTCGCACCGAGCCAAATCGGGACTGTAAGGAGGATGACCTATAAATTTGACCGGTGTGCTGTCCAGAAAGTCCCTTGTTTTGAGCGCCGAGTGAGCCAGCGCGTTGACATGGTGAAGCAGTAGCCCACGGAGGCCAGTGTTTGGTCGCTTGCTGCTTGCAGTAGTAAAAACTTCTGGCAAACATTTGGTAACATACCATTCAGTATTGATGCTCCTTTGATCTCGTCAGGGTACTGACACCAGATAACCCGGCAAAGAAATAAAACTTGCGATCAAAATTTTGCCTGCACTTCTGGCTCGCTTCACTTTGGTAGGCGTTGGTTCATTTTGAAACAGCCACACGGTCGACTGACGCTTAATTTCTGGATCATATTGATAAATCCAAGATTCATCACCCGTAATGATATCTTAAATGCGCCGAGACGAGCCTGCTACAAATTTTGCTATCATATCTCGGCTCTCCTTCTGAGCCTGCGTTAGATTTTGCGGTACCAGCGTGAAACTATCTTCCATAACCGAAGATGATGGTGTAGAATTTAATGCACACTTCCCGATCCAATCTGCACTATATGCTGAACCTCTTCATATGTAATTCGCCTATTTTCTTCAATTAAATTTTTCACAGCCAGCACGTTTTGTTATGTAACAACCGTCATAAGGCGGCCACTTCTTTCTTTGTCCGCCAAAATTACTCGACCACCCATAAAAAACAGTCGCTTTAGAAGGGCTTTTTTCTATGAACACCATTCGAAGTCTTTCAAACGATTCTTCTGGTTTTAGTCGACATTTGAAATCGTACAAAATCATTGCACGAAAATGTTCTCGTTGTAAATCCAGTTTTCAGTAAGACAGAGTATTTTGATTTTGCTCGTAAAAAAATGTGGAGGGAATTTCGAATTTGGTATGATATGTTTTTTTGTAATAAATAATCATAGTTTTAATTGACATCAAAACCAGCCAGTAACCTATAGACAAAAACTATTAGTCGCAAAACTTTCTGAGTGACCTGGTAAAATAAGCTAACATAGTTCATAAGTTTACTAACACAATGAGTCCTTGTTACTTGAATAAATAAAAATATCTGGACGACCATTTTTTTTTTAACGACGTTTTCAAAAAATGAAACCTAGCTAGATTCATTTATCGCTCCCGAAACCCACTGCATACTAAATTTCATAAAAATCTTGGAGCAGTTTCCGAGATTTAGATTATATTTATACATATATACAAGAATTGCTCGTTTAAAGCTTATTAGATTTATAAATACCGCGAATGTGATTTTTTTTACGAAAATCAGATTTATGTTTTATTTCATTCTACACGTTCAAATAAGTGATCCTGTAATTTAAAAAAAAAAAAAACGTAATAAATGTTACATTCGCGGTATTGGATGCCGAGCGACGATTTGCAGTTGGAATGTATGAGAGAACATGTTTTTCAACTACAATGTTAAGTTTGTTCTTAGGATAAATAAATTCATCTCAACTACGGAACCCTTCATTGTGCGTAGTCCGACACGCACTTGGCCGGTTTTTTTTAAGAACGTTTGCATTTGCATCTCTTTCGCAATCTGTCAAAAATACTACATAATTACCAACATTTTTGACAAGTTTTACATATCGTCGACCGTAGGTTCAATTGAGGTAAGGGACAAAATAATTTTTTTTTTTTCATATTCACCATTCGATAGAGCGAAAAATTCTGAACAAAACTGTATACTCAACTCTTTTTGGGTATTTTTGTCCCTTACCTCAATTGAACCTACGGTCGACGATACCTATTACGACTAGAATGTGAACGTTTTTTAAGTACAAGAATTGGGCTTCTGGTCAGTCTCTAACTACACGAAAAGAAGAACATATAAGGCTCCAAACAGAAGAAGAACAGAAGAACAACACAACAAAAATATGATTGATGTTTTATGCGTCTGTTTTGAACTCTATGATTTTGACAATGTCTTTACATGACAGGTTCTTTGTGAAGGTTAAATGTTAACAGTTGTACGAGTAGGTACTTAGCTATTTACTCGTTTTTTACACAATTGCGTTTTAAGATTAATTATCTCTTTCAATGTATTGTCTGTTGTAAGTTGTTATTCAATGTATATTGTCGTGGCTAAGTAATGGGCTTGCCGAGGTTGGTCTGTAGATGGGTGACCATCTTTACATACCAAGACTCCTCCGTGCCTCGGAAAGCATGTTAAGCCTTTGGTCACGGCTGTCATTCGTGGATCTTTGACAGTCGTTACGGGTAGTCAGAAGCCAGAAAGTCTGACAACCAGTCTAACCGAAGAGGTATCGTATTACCCAGCTACTGGGTTATGGAAGTCAGATAGGCAGTCGCTCCATGTTAAATACTGTATTCAGCTGTATCCGGTTAGGCTGGAAGCCAACCCCAATATAGTTGGGAAAAGGCTAGGCAGATTGAATGTATTGTCTGATGAAATATTAAAATCTTGGTCAAATTTAGGGTTCTACTCTCTGAGTCCGTCAACGAAGATACGGGCCCGACCAAAAGTAGTTAATCCGTCAAAACAAGTGACAAATTATTATTTTTGGACGGTTCAAAACATTATCAGTATTAGGGACAACTGTCAAATCGTGATGTCCATCGTTCGGGTCCCGAACTAATCTTATGTCTGTAGGTCATACGGAGTAGGAAATACCCGCAACATTGGCCGGAACTACGGACGTCCGTCGTGACTAAGCAGGAGAAGACCCTCTATTTTGCCTTTTGAGGTTTGTGATTGTGACATATAAATTCTACCAAAATTTGTATAATTATCTTAATTTCTTATTACATGGGATTAAACATAGCTGGAGAAATGTGGGTGTACCTGCTACAGGGACACCTCTGCCCAACTCTTCGGGGAAACAAGGCGTGATGTTTAATTTCTATAAGTACAGACTCAAGAGTCGAAATCGTACGTTTCAACATTGAATGAAATATCAAGTCATTCATTACGTTCATTCAATTGATTTTTATCAATAGTAGTTACAGTACAATCATCATAGTGACTGCTCATTTTTAACTGACTTCCAAAAAGGAGGAGGTTATTATTTTCGTCGCGTATGTTTGTTTTTTTTTTTTGTATGTCCAGCGACTTCTCCGTAATTTGTGTTTCGTCTCCGTATTTTTTTCCCACTTAGTATGTAGATGATATGATAAGTTCCTGTCACTGGTAGCAGGTAGTGGTATTCGAATGTGTGTGGGGTAGGTACTACAACTGAAAAGTGAAAAATAAAAACTTTTTACAAAAAAAAAAACTACCAACTTCCAAAAAAAAAAACACTACAAAGTGAAAAATAACTTTAATTTCGGAAGTCGGTGGCAAAAAACGAAAACATAAAACCCACGACACCGACTTCCGAAATTAAAGTTATTTTTCACTTTGTAGTGTTTTTTTTTTGGAAATTGGTTGTTTTTTTTTTTGTAAAAAGTTTTTTTCAATTTTAATTTAAACTTTAGATTGGCGTTAAGAACTTCTTTCTTTTTTTATCAAATTGACTTATGGTTTTTTCAATGTTACCATCGTAAATAGTCATAGGCAGCATTAATATTGTGTCTTGTTGGTTTTGTATAAAAAATACAAATTAAGTAGGTAGATATGAGTACGTATTTCATTCATTTTTGCAAAATATTTAGAGGTACTTATTTTTTGTTTGTTTGTTTGTTATGCTTTCTCACTAAAACGGCTAAACGGATTTGAATGAAATTTGGTACATGGGTAAACCATGACCTTGGTTAGGACATAGGTTACTTTTTATCCTGATATTCCCTCGGGATTGAGACTTAGGTGGATGAAATCGCGAGGCGCAGCTAGTTATATCTAAATACTACCTCTTTATGTTTAGTCAGCAATAATAATTGGCAAATCACAAAAAGACTAAGTAGCAATAGCAGTACAAAAAACCGGTTTTTTCTATTGATTCTACAAGTATTTAAAATAAATACATTACGCATTGGAGCGAGTACAACGATACTGACACTTCAAGGCAAGCAAGCCTATTGCAGTCTTAAAGTAACTTGTAGTACATCATTAAATTGTAAGTGACTAACTGTATATAGTTGACCTTATATTTGCTGTACCACTTTTGACAATAATACCCAGTATCCTATACTATTAAACGAGCAATATTTGTATACATTTATAAATATATATATATTTGCACTCACGTTCTCGAAATAGGCTCAACGTAGACAATTTTTGTTTACGGTCGAATGGCCCGCGTGCCATTCGATTTGGGCCGTTCAGACTAAGTACCCACGATTTCGATGTATGTTGCAATATTAGGGTTTATGGAGACGAAAAATCGATCTAGTTAGTCTTATATCTGGGAAAATTCCCAGATATAAGACTAAGTTTCCGTTTAGAACAAGATATTGAATATTGACATGAGAATAATGACAAGAATAATTAAATTAGAGTAATGAGTTAATGACACTAGGATAATGACTTAATAACAATGAATTAGAATAATGACATAAGGATAACATGGAATTAGTAAGTACCCACTATCATGGCAGCATGGAATAAGTAGGTTTAACTTTCCTATACTATTAAATGAGCATTCTCTATTTTCACTAGAACATAGCTCGGTCGCCCAGGTACTAATATTAAATGATGGACAGACCAGGATGAGACTCGCACAGACCAGGGAAGCATGGCACATAAGGGAGAAGGTCTATACTCAGCATTGGGTGGAACAAGTCTGCCATTGATGATAATAATATTATTGAAACTTCACTAAACTCGCGACAAACCAAAAAGTCCGATTTGACAGCTATAAAAATATTGTGTGCAGTGATGGAAAAAAAACGGTTGCTTTAAAAACCGATTCTCGAGACATATCGATTGATCTTACTTAAAGAGTTTTTAATCAACGATTTATTTACATTAAAAGGCATAGGGAATATTCTTACTACCATATTTTACAGCTCAAAAATAAAAGTGTTCCAAGTAGGTATTCTATTGTTTTACAAAGGCTGTTTAAAGACTTATCAATCACTGATTAAATAATCAAAAATTTGTTTTCTACTAATAATACTTATAACCAACGACTATTTGGCATTGTTGTCCGATTGCTAAATCGTTATGACCGTTAAAGGGTTACTGATTCTCGAGGCATATCGTTTTATTACATGTAGTACAAGTACAAACCGCCAAATCGGACTTCTTAGATTGTCGCAAGTGTAAGATTGAAACAATGTAACTGTCACATAGACAAATAGGCCTTGTTGTTTTATGACGTGCAAGTGACATTCAACCTTAGGACTGTATTAATTGCTTTACAATCCTAAGGTTAAATGTCACTTCCACGAGGTCTATTTTACTTACATCTAAACTAATATTAAAAAGAGAAAAAAATAAAATTGTGAGGTTGTTTATAATGGAAAAACTCAAAAACTACTGGACCGATTTTAAAAATTCTTTCACCAGTAGAATACTATAATATCACTTAGTAACATAGGCTTAAATTATAAAGAAATCACGCGGGCAAAGCTAGTACAACCTAACAACAATCCAGTCCAATCTAGTTACAATCCTAAGGTTGAATGTCACTTCCATAAGGTCAACTTTACCTACATAAACGAGGAAAATATTGAGTTTGCCTCACAACGGTATAATGCAATCATCAATTGATAGCTCGCTTTACCCAAATGTTTTCCTATTAAACTCTCATTTGGAGCTGTTATTGTATTAATTATACATACGTTGGGGATTTCATTGTGTAATAGCGGCTATATTTGTATGGAATTCTCCTATTTAGGGTGATGTAAATAAGCTGAGTGAATTTGATGAGTAATTAGGTATTAATATTTATGAATAAATCCACTGCTGTACTGGCTGGAACGGCCAAGAAAACCGGGCTAATTTTTATTTAAGGTACTCAGCGATTTAAAATTTAAAAAACGTGAATTTAAAAAAAAAGCAGTTGTGGCCCAGTGGGAACGGCCCCGACTTACGAGTTGCAGGTCGTGGGTTCGAACCCATTCCAGGCGGTTTACTTTGTGTATTTAATTTCATCACCACTGCTCTCAAAACGGTGAAGGAAAACATTGTGAGGAAAAAATTCGAAGGCTTGTGACATCTACCGACCCGCACTGGGCCCGCGTGGTAGATTACAGCCCACTCCCTCTCACAGAGAGGAGGCACGAGTCCCAGCAGTGGAAACATTATAAGCTGATTATGATTGCTGATGAATAAAAAAAATAAGGGCAGATTTTAGCATAGTCAGTTAACTTACAATATTGGAATAAAATGGTCGTCTGACAGTTTTTGTATGGAAACTCTGTCAAAAATTCAAAATGTATTTCCCGATGACATACCTTCTAGGTATAAAAGTTTGTTCGATATCACCCTAATAAGGAAGAATTCATCTAGATAGGTACCTACTAAAGATAAAGGCACGGATGTCGCAACGCAACGGATCATGAAATGAAACAGTTTACAAGTAACTCTATGTTACTTCTTCTTCAATTGGGCTCACTAATAAAAACTTCCGAAGCGCGCTAGCTATGACTACAAAGATTATTTTTGTAATGAAATGGTTGATTAAATGATTATCTGGAAGCATGACTATAATTTTAGACGCTGAAAACTTTACGACAAAATAACAATGTATGTAGATTGTTGAAATTGTTATGCTTGACTCTCTAATATTTAGGTAGTTCCATGATCTGTGAAATAATAATTATTTACTGATTATGTAGTAGCTCTAGCTAGTAATTTAACGGCCGCGGTAAATCAGTAACTAAGGTAGGCAATTTACATTCATAAAACGAACGTTTTAAATTGGCATTCCATCTAACCAACAAGTTCGAAAAACATAGATTAACATTATTTCAAAAGTAACTTTACATACAATAATAATTGCACATCATTAAAATGTTGTTAGTAAATGTTGTTATTGCTCATTTATAATGCCTGTAATTACTTGAACATATCAGTTTTAAACTATTAAGAAAACCGGTTTATAAACGACAAGTATTTAATCACTGCTTTGTGGAATCGGGATTATTAGTTTGAAAATTGTATTCATGAGAACTATCACAAACCATTGTTAATTGCAGCACACAATAGATTGTATTGTTGTCATTAATACACGAGCACTATCTTTAAAAAAAAACCGGAAAGCGAATGTTGTTATCGGTTTTACAACACCTGTCAACACGGTCTCCTTACCACGTGCTCCGGAAACGCACGAGCGCGCGCGAAGTTGAACGAACGCAGACGCAAATAGTTTTGAACTTCTGAGGTGTGCTGTACTTCGCTCCGGTTAGCACCCTTTACACAACTAGACTTTTCTTTTGCAGTAACGTGAACCGACGTGTTAGTTTTCACAAACAATAATCTATCGTGACAATAGCACATAAAGGACACCTGACAGAATATTAACAAGACGCCTTCACTTCTTCATTAACCCGTTATTTTCTTCGCTTAGGTATTCAGCGAAAATTTGCGCGGGCAATAAATTTCAAAAAATATATAACGTCGGCACTTTTATCTTTTCACACCATGGTAATAATTAGGAAGTTTATTGAGGAAGTCGTGATTATTTGTTCCGTACCTGTTCCCCACCAATATCGCTTCCAGCCGTCTGTCACAGCGCGGAACATGGCGCCACGTGCGCCGCCGACTACGCGTAGCGGCCAACTGACACATACCAACCAAACTCCGCTGAGAGTGTGTAAAAACGTTCGAAATTCATAATCCCAAATCGATTCTTTTATCACCATGAATTAGAAATCAATCAAAGTTTATTCATTTAGCTACAATTGAAAAGTTCTTTTTAAGGGGTTCGTTCGATGGAGAGGCCGTTTTATGCGAGTAACCGACAAAGGGCTCTCCGTCGCTCCCTGATTCAATTAATCTCTAATTAGAGACGAGAGTGCTCTTAATGTTGAGTAGAGACGGATTTGACATCGTAGCCTGTCACCGTAGTAAATGGAAATCTGACAGCAGGATGGGTTTCAGCGACCCTATAACTGAATTGAGGTCAACTGTGTCAATGTGGCTACACCAGGTATACACAGGTATATGAATTCATATGAGTATTATCAAGCGACCTTACGCATCTTAGTTTGTTTACACATAAGAACTATCAAAAGATGTCTCTACACACAATTGTCAGATATTGTTGCTTATGAGAGTAGATATTCAAATCAAATAAAATAAAATAATTTATTTATATTGTATTAGTATTAAAACTTACAAAATTTTTGTTTTGTTTGTATCTCCAACACTATACATGGTATACAAGGTAAACCGGCTTCGTCATAGATACGTAAAAAGTATCTAAAAATAATATATAGATCTCGTTCTGCAAATTGCGAAATATGTACTTATCTCAATTCGGCGCAAAACTCGAGTTATTGCACTTTTCGTAAGGACGGCAGTTTTTAAAATAAAGTTCTCTATTTTACCGTTACGTGGACATGCAAAGGTTTACGATTCCAAAGAAAAAATCAAGAATAAGCGGCAGATCATTGGAATTACAAAAAAATATAAATATATTAAAAATGTCAGTGTGGTCACAGCAATAAAAAATAAAATAACTCTATGTAATGTCATACGGAAACAAAAAGTCGCATTGTCAGTTATATTTAAATAGGGCCCAGGAGTTTTTGTAGATCATCTACAGGGTGCACCATAGCCATAGTTAACTTGATATTATACACCTAAGTACGTTCAATTATTTTTGATGACTATGTTATTGTATCTAATAGTGCTGTATAGATACAATAGGTACATAACAGAAAAGTGCAAAATCTCAGACGGGTTGCCACATTATAATTTTGAAATCTAAGCCCAGCACAATATTGCTTTTGGACACTAGGATAGTTACGTACAGTCGAACAAACTATTTTATATGCAGGCAGCTAACTTGCAAGTTCTTTTAAGACGCAGATATATGACAGTGACCTTGAATGGTTAGCTTGCGTGTTCTGTACTGAGCTCACGCAACGCGTCGTACGTCCAGCCAGTAATACGACTCACCCATCAAGAAGGGCTGTCCCAAATTAGACGCATTATTAATTTATTACACGTAAAAAAGGTATTTTAATAAAACACGTATACTAAAAGATCAATAATTTAATTATATTTAAAATGATGATTTTTTCAGAAAAATACGCTTGATAGATTTTGCGTCATTCTCAGTTTTTTATCCGCGTAAGTAGACATAACTTTACAAATTAATTTCACTATGTAATATAAACATAATCTAAAATATTCCTATAGTAAGTTAATAAAAAAATGCTCTAATTTAACATATATTTTTTCCAAATCACTAACATTACTCGTTTAGACGTCATCTTCAGTATAAAATCATTAACCGATAAAGCCCCACTGTATCCAATAAAGTCGGTTATCGTCCCCTTAAGGCTCCGGCAGATGAGCGCGATCCCGGTATCCCGGAGTCTGGATTTGTTCCTGGTTGATGGCAATAGGCTCGCCCCCTATTACGTGGGTCTTAAACATAACTGGCGAAATGTGGGTGTACTATAGGACACCTCTGCCCATGCCTTCGTGGAAACAAGGCGTGGTGTTATGTTATGTTACACAAAATTCAAAAGAGTTTTCTTGTGAAATAAAATTACAACTTTGAAAAAAATCCTATTTCGTAAAAGTATGGTTTTGATAAAGCCTCGTGCGACAGCGCCAGCGACGTGACTTTGACAAAACAATTTCTAAGAAAATTTCACGCTAGAACAACTACCGGAGTCGCGTAGCGTATAGGCCTGTGTCAATTCTGCCAGTTCTCAGTAAGGTGTTTGAAAAGTTGATGCTCAATCAAATGTTACTTCACTTTAATAAAAATTCCATCTTTCATAAACAACAGTACGGTTTCACCAAAGGGCGTTGTACTACTGACGCCGGTGTCACCCTAATAAAGAACATTTTTAATGCCTGGGAAGAAGCACAAGATGCCATTGGAATCTTTTGCGACCTCTCGAAGGCGTTCGATTGTGTAGACCATGAGACACTTCTGCTGAAACTAGAGCACTATGGGATTAGGAATACAGCTCTTGATTTATTTAGATCATACCTGAAAGATAGAAATGTTAAAGTTCAGGTAAACGGCGTAAACTCATTAGGGTCTGAAATGGCAATGGGCGTTCCTCAAGGTTCGATATTGGGTCCATTCCTCTTTTTAGTTTACATTAATGATTTACCCCAATTACTTCAAAATCAACCGAAGATGGTGTTATTTGCAGATGACACATCATTAATCTTTAAAATAAACCGACGGTCACAAAATCTTGACGACGTGAATAGCTCTATTCTGCAAGTCCAAGATTGGTTTACGGTAAATAATCTGGTACTTAATAAAAAAAAAACCAAATGCATTAGATTTAAATTACCTAATGTTAAAAGTAGCGAATGTGACATCATATTGAATGGAGAAAAACTGGAATTTATTAATCAAACAGTTTTCCTAGGAATCACGCTAGACGAGAAATTACAATGGGGACCTCATATAACATCTCTTGCGGGGCGGTTAAGCTCGGCCGCTTATGCTGTTAGAAAGATAAGACAGTTAACAGATGTGGAAACCGCGCGTTTGGTCTATTTTAGCTACTTTCACAGCATTATGTCGTATGGCATTTTACTGTGGGGTCGGGCTGCTGACATTGAATCCATCTTTATTTTGCAAAAGAGAGCTGTCAGAGCCATTTATAATCTACGTCGCCGCGAATCTCTCAGGGAACTTTTTAAAAGGATTAATATTATGACGGTACCTTGCCAATTCATCTATGAAAATATTATGTTTGTAAGGAAAAATCCACATCTCTTTAATAAAATAAGTGATAGACATAATTTTAATACTAGAAATAAAGATAAACTAGATCAACCATTTTACAGATTATCTAAAGTACATACATCTTTTATGGGGTACTGTGTTAAATGTTACAACAAAATACCTTGTGACATATTGCAATTAAATGAAAGAAAATTTAAAACTCATATCAAAAGTGCACTTTGTAAACAAGCATATTACAAATTAGAGGATTATATCCAGGATAAGAGTGCTTGGAAACATGCTGGTCCTGCTCCATAGGACAATTTAGAATCAAGACAAAATCAAACTGGTTGCTAATTTAATTGTAAAATTGATTATTTTGTGTTTTATGACATTGATTTAACATTCTGTGATTACTTTCTCACACACTGACTTATTCATTACAAAATTTTAGGAAAATCGTCTACTTTTACAATGTTTGTAAATATGTGAGCACCATGTATCTATCACATATTAAATTATCTGTCGTTGCTTCATTTTTAATTCTTTTTACCTATTGTGGTATAGTAATTTTATTCTAGGTGCATCGTCTTCACATATAATTATTTAACTAATGTACGTACCTATACAAACTATTGTAAAACATTTTAAAAGAGTAACGGTGGAGTTTCTTGCCCATTCTTCTCCATACGAAAACTACCTTTTGGAAGGGGCGACTAGAATCATTTTTAATATTTTGTAAATTTCGACGTTCAAAAGTGCCATACATGGGCCTATTTGAAATAAATGATTTGACTTTGACTTTGACTTAGCGCCGCCGTCGCGTGGCGCCAGTCTGCACGAGGCTTAATACTATGTTTGGAACATCACAACATATCTATTAAAATAGGTACTTTAGGAGAAAATCGCTTTTTATGCTCCTGACTGTACATGTACGTACTTACATCAATCGGCCTAGCGTTTTCCCAACCATGTTAAGGTCAGCTTCCAGTCTAACAAAATACCAGTATTTTACAAGGAGCGACTTACTCAGTAACTGGGTAACACGATACCCCTTGGTAGGATTGGTTGTCAGACTTTTGGGTTTCTGACTAACCCGTAACGATTCTCAAAGATCTATGAATGTAACAAGTAGCTACATTAACAATAAAAATATTATTTTCCGCGGTCACGCTATAAAGATGCGGCGTTTCGTTAATTAACACCGTCATTCATCATTAAGGGGTTTATTTATAAACGTTGCTTAAAGTTAAGTGACGTTCAAACGTCAAAAATGCAGCATATTTTTTCAGTTTCGGTAGAACACAGGTAGGGCCAGCACGCGTAGCATGACCACCGTAGAAACGGGTTTTGTCGACGGAAGAATAGACAAATTACAGATTGTGATTGTTCATCTGTCATTTTGTCTATTCTTCTGTCGACAAAACCCGTTTCTACGGTGGTCATGCTACGCGTGCTGGCCCTACCTGTGTTCTACCGAAACTGAAAAAATATGCTGCATTTTTGACGTTTGTCATGCTACGCGTGTTGGGGCATTTATGTAAAATTGTTAAACGCAACTCCATTTTTTTTTAAATTCCTTTTTGAATTCGGAAACCCCAGAAAATTGGAAGTGCATCTCGATAGCAATCAGACCATCAACAATCACTGTTAAACTTATGCCAATAAACAAAACATACATACTTTCATAAAACGTTAGGTCAAGATGAAGTGATGCCAAATGAAAAACTAACTTACATAGCTGCTAATAGGTACTTAATTAAATTATACATAGATTGTGTCACGAAGTACAATACGCGCCACGAATGATGAGACTTCACCGCGCCTCCCGCGCTCTATACGCCGCACGGTGGGCTGAAAATCGGCTTTCATAGACTTTTTGCCGGATATCGCTTCTATTAGTTATTACTATATACAAAAATGACACCCGAGTTAATTCTGCACAAAAACGAAGGAATTATAATTTATTTTCGAAAAATTTGTATGAAGCTAGTATGAAAAATCTAATTATCTCTTAAACGGCAAGGAAAAACCGTAATATCCTTACAGGTGGTTATAGTACTAATTATTTATGATTTTTTGTCATACTCCACTTATCGGTTATCACTGCTGATTTTTTTAATAAATCATCAAAATATTTTTATTTATTTTTACATATGAAACGGTTCCTTTTAGTGTTTAAGTTGAGGAACACAGACTTTTAACAACACATAACATAAAATAGCATCACCCCTATATCCCCGAAGGAGTAGGCAGAAGTTTATAGTACACCCACACTTAGACAACTATGTTTAGCTCGTTATTTATCAACACAAAATGAGTTTAAAACTTTCCATACAACCAAAATACCAAATAACAAAACCACTTCTAATGAGTCTGAAAACAAGTGATTAAGTAATTACAATGATTTAGTCTTCTAATAAGTCTGAAAACAAGTGATTAAGTAATTACAATGATTTAGTCTTCTAATAAGTCTGAATAGGTGATTAAATGTTTGCAATATCGCCCAACAATGCCAAGCATGGACACTACATTCACCTTTTTCTGATATGTAAGCTTATTTGTTGATTAGTTGTACTAGACATGATTTTCGAATAAAAAATGAATCGAACGAAAATGTTCCAATTACGTAACTGTGTTATATTTGGAAAGAAAAAGATCCAATAAATCGTAAACTAAAGTTCCATTTTGATTGTATGTGTGACTTTTTCAGAATATTAATGCAAATTAACATACAATTTAGGGAGCCTCCTCTTAAGTCTCATCTTTAGTGGCACGTACTGTACCTCTCAGTAAAAGCTATTAACTAATACAACATCACAAATATTCGTAAACTTATTTATACTTATTCCTTCAATGCCATTTAAATTACACAACACATGAATTTGACACTGAACATTCACTCCCAATACAATAGACAGCATCATAGCACCATCCGAAAATAGAAACAGAATATCGGTCCGGAATTCCTGATAAGATTCGGGATGTTCGCAGCTATCTTTAATCTGCGATACATTGGTCAATGTCTAGTGTCTTGTTGAATGTCTGACGCTCTACGTATCCGTGTCACGTCGGCGTCGGTACATAGCCGAGGAGTCCGTGTCACGTCGGTAGCTAGTCGAGGAGAGATTGTATTCAGCATTTCTGCCTGCGTTTTCAGGCCACGACGCTCGTCTACAATCTGCATTGTTTGTTTTGAGTGCTACATTCTTTAGCTGTTTTGTTTTAAATGGTGTCAATGAGACTAAATGCTGTTCTTTTTTCATATATAATAATTATGCAAAAAGTTTTTAAGATTTGTCTTTTATGAAGTGTAACTTCTTAGGCGGCGATTCGATAATTGGACGAGAATTTAGAGTGAAATTTCAAGGACGTGTCACTTTTAGGCACATTTCGTTACATGAGAGAGAAAATAGATATAACTCTCTTTATCTCTCATATTAAATCTCTCCTATTCTTTATGAAGTTTCACTTCTATCACATGTACGATGCTGCACGCGCAATTTTTTTAATTTTTTTTATTTATTTATTTCAAATAGGTACGCCGACAGCATATATATTGTACATTAAATATAAAAATTAACAGGTATGGGCTCTTATATATATACCAATTACAGGTGTCCACGACATTCACATAAAGCAAAGCAACCTTCTTAAATTACATAAAATTAAAATATGCATTAAAATTAAAATGGAAAATAAAATCATTAAAAAAAACAGCTTTGACCTAAGTCTAAAACTGACTTACACAAATATCATTCAATATAAAATAAGCTTAACTAAGTATTATTAGTTTAAATGACTGCACAAGAGGGTTTTGAATTGCGGCAGGGAACCAATGAATACATCTAAATCAGGTAGTTTTGTGTTAAGTTCGTTAATCAATGCCTTCTACTTTTCGGAAGTTCTTCATCAATTGAGATTGTATGTAAAGAAACAATAATGTTTTTGATGTAAATACTTCTTTAGGCGCGTTGGGCATTTTTGAGATGGGATTAAACCATTGATTTCGCGACACTGTAACGCAATTTACTGACACCGTGGAGTAAAAGACATCAACGCGTTGATTACCGCGGTGCCGATTTTTTTTCAAGTTTTCACTTCTGTCACTGGCACTCCCGGAGTGCCACTGTTTTTGTTTTTAAATGCACATTTCGTATCTATTAAAACCATCAAAATAGGAAGTCTTCGATGGGCAGGGCATGACGCAAGAATGGACGAGAGCAGAGCACCCAAACGTTTACTGGATAGTAAACCGGATGGCCGAAGAAGTTGAGGGCGGCCCAAGCTCAGAAGGTTGGATGGCGTAGACCAAGATTTAAGAACTGTTGGAGTGAGAAATTAAAAAGAAAAAGCGAATAGGTTATGTTGGAAAAATATACTTGACCAGGCTAAGGCCTTAGATGATGTTGACACTTCGTATTTATATTATCTTTTACAACTTATTTTTATAACTAACACGACAATTACTTAATCGGTTCAAATTTGAAATTGATCTAGGCTTTAGCATTATAATTATTTTAACGATACGGAATATCTAAAAAAGTTTATTAGCTACTTTAACTAACTGCGATCTACTAAAGCTTTGATTTCATCTGCATCATAAAGTATAATGGGCCGCAATGATTCTAGTTCAACAAACATAGCCTAATATACAAATACATAGTCTAGTACACACGGCTACACTTCAAGCTATACATTTCCAGTATAAATAAGCTGACCTCGCATTGTACGGAAATCCTATACAATGCGAGACCAGCATAAACTGGAAATGTATAGCTTGATGTGTAGCCGTGTGTACACATTTACAGGTCAAACTGCGTACGCATGAGATCGATCTTATAATTGCATAGTTGACATTGTAATGGTCAGTTGTTGCAGCGCTCGAATAAGGTCAGTAGGTGACAACATTGCCAATTTCTCTGACACGTTTTTTATTAGATTGATGGACTCAGAGTAGTATAAAGAAAGAAAGGAAGAAAAATAAGTTTATTTGTCACAGAAAAACGTGCATAAAAGAAGAACAATAAAACTCGGGTAGAACAATAAAATAAAACAATAGATTTAAATATAATCACGAGCACAAAACAGAAATATGCGGCAGCTGCTGGCACGTCATGACTGTGACAAGAAGGCTTCCACTCAGAATGATGCTGTGCTATGGGGACCCACAGCATAGCGCTGATTTTCAGTGGTCACCCGAAAAAGACGTAGGGAAACCAAGGAAAAAGAGTAGGTGGCATAGAAACATCGGCTGTGTAGAAACTAGAAAAACTTAAATTACATAATATAAAAATAGCATCACACCTGTTTAGGTAAGGCAGAGGTGTTCTGCCCTCTAGTAAACCCACATTTCACCAGATATGGTTCAAGTCCCATGTAGGTAAAAGGGGCGACCATGTTTCCATCAATCGGTCACAAATCCAGTCCAGATTGCTACTGAGAAATTCCTAATGGAAAAATAATGACCCTTTGTCCGACATTGGAATTGAACCCACGACTTCCTTAAGCAAAGCCGTAAATTAATGACAAGGAATCATAAAGGTGGGGTAGGATTCCTAGCAGGTGAATAGCTGTCATACATAAGACCGTTATTGTGATACATGACATAAGACCTTTATTGTAATACCTGTGTTCACGAATAAAGATTGATTGATTGATTGTTTTTTTTTACAGTTCGTATAAGAGCGGACCGAATTCTTACATTTTCATTGAATTTTTGTTTAATACTAGCTGACCCGTCAGACGTGAAAATTGCAATCTCGAATTTTCCGCTGTTGCTTTGGGTTTTTCCTAAACCACCCCAGTAATGAGGCAAAGAAATAAAAAAAACAATATTCAAATCGGTCGAGCCATTTACGAGTTTTTGCGAGACTAATGCATGGCAATAGATTTAAATGTAATTACATATACGAGTATGTCGGAGACGGGTATGTGACTCTCATTATTTTCAGGCATATTTTAACAACTGTGGGCGTAAAAAAAAAAACAATAAAGCGCAATAGAAAAACAGTTTGCAGTTCAGATCACATTATAATTTACTATCAAATTAATCACACTAGCTAAATTATACACACACAGGGTGCGACGGCGTTTATTAAAATCACCAATTAACACAATGATCACAAATTACAATTAAACCACTAACTGAGCAGCACGAATCGAGAACAGTTCCGCGACGTCTTAACTCCGATGCGACCAGAGGTTGAACCCCCTCCTCGCCCTGGCCTTAAAACATCACGACCTGTTTTTTATATTTCTTTGATCACGACTCTGTAGAAGCGCGCTTTCTGGTGTGGGTAGATCACGTCCTGTCGCCAGCGATTCGTTTCGTGTCCGTACTAATGACCGGATCCGACATATAGATAGATGGATAGATGGATTTTGAACCAGTCAACAAGGCGGTTTGTAAGGATTTCTTCTTTTTACAGCGAACTGGCCAAGTATGGGAGGTATATTTTTGAACATTTTTAAAGTTACAAATTGACACCGTTTTTTAAACCATAGTTAAAACTATTTGAACTTATGCGTTAATTATTAAGATTATAACGTTACAAGAAATAAAACAGTGTCATTAAAATTAAGCTATTAACTTTTCAAATAATTAATTGGTAGAGTTTCTGAACATCACTTGATCCATTATTTCTGCGGGTTTTTTTTAATATTACGGATTATTCACGAATAGAGATGATACTTGGGTAAAAAAAAACTATTTAGACCATCAGTCAGATACAAAAAAATTTTAGACACGTATTTTTGCTTCATCATATTATTGAAAAAATACTTAGATGAAACGCATTAAAGTTGGGGAGTGGGGGTCGCTACGTCACAAGTAAGAATAAAATTAACATACTCGTGACGTCATGGCACATTTTAATCCAATGTATCGCCGTAATCTTTCGATTACGTAGAAAAAGAAAAAAATACGTGTCCAATATTTTTTAATAAACTATCTGAAGACAAAAAAAACATTCTGTTGTCATCCCTATTCTCGTCAAGGTTATGATAATGCTTATGTTATGTAGTTGAGAATGACATCCCAGAAAATCCCAACATTTTAGTAATACTATACTGCTGCACCTGCAAGACTACGTAGAAGAAGTTTAAAAAAAACCTGAATCGTCAACTTGCCACACAAATCGGTCAGGCGTTTTGTCACGCAGACATACGAACAGCGCGATTTCTCTGTACTCAATACTTACTTTTGTAACAGCACTGTAGCAAGTTGTTCATGTTATATGCCCATAACCGTTTCCAGGGCAGGTGATGTGCAGAGCAGGTCATGCAATCTGCGTGCACGGGCCCTATCAGAATACCAGCGCTGCGACATTTAAAAATAAATGTTGCAGCATCATGCTGAGATACCTTTTGGCCTCGTACAGGACTTTCTGATTTTATTTTAATTTTAGTTACTCATAACTATTTTTATTTTTCCAATACCTAAGAATGAAAAAGAAAACAGTGACACTCCGGGAAGGCCGACAGAAGTGAAAACTCGGAAAAAATCGGCACCGCGGTAATCAACGCGTTGATGTCTTTTTAATGGTCCAAATAAAAAAAATCAAATCAAATCATTTATTACTTTGCAAACATGGGTAATTATTACATTGATGTTTTGTTAAGAAAGTCCTCCATGTTCTACCGTCACATGGGCACGCAAATCATGTTAATTTACACAAATTTAAAGACCCGGTTTGAAGAGCCGGTGTCGTCACAGTGTCGTGAAATCAATGGTTTAGATACATCTCCAAAATGCGCAAAGCGCCTAAAGAAGTTTTCACTTCGAAAACAACGTACATAAGCGTGTGTGAGATCCTTGGATCCCATAATTTAAAAAATGATGATGTTTCTAAGGTACGTTTTTATCTAAGCCAATGGTTTGTGAGATATGGGCATGGTAGGTTTTCAGTTACAACCGCAGAAATAACTTTTGTTTTTCAGTTTCTTTGAGAATTACAATGAAATACAAACTAATTTTTGCGGTCCATAAATTCACTACTGTGGAAGTGTGCATGCGTAAATATTTATCCCAACTAAGGAACCCTTCACTGTGCGTGGTCCGACATACATAATGTATGTCAGATCTGTTTAATTTTCTATTTTCTAGAACTGAAACACATGTAACTAAAAGAGTGATGACTATAAATGTTGGTGGATTGAGAGGGAGAGCAAGGCGAAAGAAAAGATGGATGGATTGTGTGAGGAATAATATGAAAGAATAGGGAGTGACTGATAGCGTGACGGTGGACAGGGGAGAATGGAAGAAGAAAACGTGTTGAGTCGACTCCAAATAACAAGGGACAAGTATTATAGTTGGAACGTCATCATCTAATCAGTATATAATGTTGACACTGCTGGCACACAGTCCTCCTCTCTTCTAGAGGGAGTGGGCTATAATCACACGGACCCAGTGCGGGTTGGTAGATGTCACATGTCTTCGAATTTTTGGTTCTAGGATATGCCATTTATGATATACCATTTTGAGAGCAGTGGCGATGAAATTATTTACACAAAGTAAAGCGCCTTCTTGGATTCGAAGTTCGAACCCATGACCTACATGACCCACTCGTAAGTCGGGGCCGTTATCACTATGCCACCACTGCTCTTGTTGGAACACACGTGCTGACTATAAGCTTTAAAAACAATATGACGAATAATGATCATGAATTCTTAAATACGATTCCTAAACTGCATGAAGTAACAAAGACGCATTGTAAAAATAAATATATCTTCTGTCTGAAGGTTGGAATAAAATTCCAATAAATTGTACTTAAATAATTTCCGGGCTGACCCTTCTGCAAAGCCTATAAGTTTTCTGAACATAACCTTCTTTCCCTATAGTTAGTTCGTACTTGGTTGTTATAGGTACGTTCGTGAAGTAATCTGAGGCTTAGGTTTTTCAATTTGAGTACCTAACAATAGGTAATAGTGCATAGGTAGGAACAATTAATTACAGTTGTTCAGAAAAACTGTCTGTAACGACAGGAGGCTCTGCAAGCTGGTGTAGTTTGGGTTTCTGACGTGCGCATCTCTAATCTTGATACGTTTATTACACAGGTACTTCAGAAACCTCAGATACCGTTGAGTTCTATACTAGAACCGGTATGTGACCGTTCTGGCCGTCCTCAGTACAAGAGGCGTCCGGACTCCGAAACCTCTGGTGGAACGAAACAAGTACCACTTCTGTGCATCGCAAGAAAGCCAAGTCTTTTCCAAGTAAGTAAGTGCATAAAGTATATCAGATAAATATCAGATCTTGTCTGATCTATGCCAGAGTGATTTTTGTGAAGAAACAGGTTTTTATTTTTGAGTTGACGAATACGTAACAGTGCATCTTTCACCTTTTCTTTCGAGGACACGGAATTTATCGTATTGGGCATGAACCCTGTGTTCTATGTTATTGGGTTTGGTTTCCTTACTCAGTCCTTCAGATGGATCATGGCGGCCGTCGGTTATTCCAACCAGCCCACCTCCCTCCAGAAGTCAATTAAATCTCCTGGTCTGTTCAGAACGTCTGTGAAATATTTGGGTGACCCGAGGGTTTCTGTTCTAATCTGTGTGACGCCTATGCATTCGAAGAGCACGTGCGTGACGGTTTCCTCAGCTACCATGCAGGAACCCTATGAGACATGCCGTGGTAAATAGTCAGTCAGTAAGAGGGGTACGGGACTGACTGGCCAGGGTCTTTATAGCCGTATTCGTGTACCCAAATAACATAAAGTTAGGAACAAAAGTAGCAGTTACACAAAGGCATTGATGTAAATATGGTCGTAACAATACAATATTGCGATATAGTCGCCCGTCTGTACTTGAATCCAAACGATCATAGCTATCAATGTAATGGCGTCGTATTGTGTCCAAATTGATGACATTGCGCCATTCTGCTGCAACGGCACTGCAATAAGCTAGTTGACAGTATTTGAGAAACCAATATAATAATTTTCCTTGTGGTTTATGTTCCTCAAAATATTGACCGAACTAATTTAACATTTTTAGGGTTTCGGTTTCCGTCAGTCTGTCAGCGGGCTGTATCTCACGAACCGTAATAGGTAGACAGTTGAAATTTTCACAGATTGTGTATTTATATTGCCACTATAACATCAACTAATAAAAATAAATAAAATTAAAAATAAAATGGGGTTTTGAAAAAAAAAAGCATGAAGATGATGGTACATAAAAAAACACGTTTAAGTATGATACCATAAATCTAACAAGAAAAGTAAGTACGTACCTTGGTCGTTCTACAAAATATTGGCGACACGTTAAAAAAAAATTAAATACATTTTACGCATTTTTATGAAAAGACTTTGGACTTTGGGAAAAGTCATAGATTCCAATACAACATTCCCTAATTCAAGAAAATTCTCCATACACTACTGTTCATTGTCCTCATATAGCAACATCTACCGGTAGCTTCGAGAACTCGTTTCCTTTCAGAGTAGCACCGTGTAGCCGTGTAATGCCACCGCTTTCCCTCCATTTTCCTCACTTTCACATCTAACAATATAGATGGCTATGCTTGCTATTTTCTTAAATTGTAAACTGATTATTAAATCGTGGAATTAAACTGATGTATTACACAGTTTTTGATTGATTTGAATGATGTTCTTTTTTTTTTTTCTTTGGATAAAGATATCTGGCGTTGGAAAAATCGGCCCTGAGGCTAAATTCGGATTCTTTGACTCATAATAAACTAGCTGTGCCTGCGGCTTTGCTCACATGACAGTGTATTTATTCTATTGGCATTTGTTAATTTAAACTAAAACTTGTTAGTAGGTACATGTTTGGTTCAAGTATATAAAAGAAAGAAAATACAGTCAAAACTTATAACGACTTTGAAGGGACTTCGGATTACGGTTGTTATAGCCGATAATTGTTATAACCAAACACTATGTTAAGTAAACAGAAATGCTGGAACCTCAAAATTTCGTCATAATAACCAGTACGTCGTTTTAAGCGAAGTCGTTATAAACGGTTTTGACTGTAGTTGTTTCAATTTATGATCACTCCTGGGTCCCGACTGTAAAAAAGCATTCTTGTAAAAAAACCTTAACTGTAATTTTATTTACTTCTTCGACAACTTGATTAGCCGATTATAGAACAAAGGTACTAAAAAATATTGTAATCGCTAGAATTTTATGTAATTAAGTAAAACAGTTACACCAGAAAAAGTATGTGCTTAGGAAATCTTCATGTTTCCGAATTAGTAAGTTTGTAAACCCCCACAGAGGCAAAGCTTCTATAAGCTTCTCCTTCTTCTACGTAGGGTTTCCTTCCCGGTCGCACCTAGACAGATGACGAGGTGCGATCACTCAAAAGTTTTGAAATAGTTTCTGGAATCGCAGAGTTGTAAATTTATAATTTTCTAACCATACAATAGACGTGGATATATTTAGTAACTTGTTCCGCTTAGCTATTTCTAAAGAGCCATAAAAAACTCCTGAAAGAAATCGACACGTGTTTCGCACTCAGCGCTTGGTGTGGCAACACGCCGTGTTCGAGTTCGCAACAAGTCCATCGTCATCCTGAGGATGCCTCGTTGAGAGGTGAAACACGTGTCGATTTCTTTCAGGAGTTTTTTATGGCTCTTTAGAAATAGCTAAGCGGAACAAGTTACTAAATATATCCACGTCTATTGTATTTTATAATGGATTTCCGTAAGGTCACGCCTGAATCAATTAATTATCTTTTCTAACCATGGTTATAGATAGTGCCATCCATGAAGACGCGCCCCACTCCGCGATTACTCTACTGTAAGCTATACTTTAGCACGCAGCGGAGCGTGGTGTGGCGCGTCTTCGTGGATGGCATTAACTATATATACAATAGGCAAGTACGTTCGTGGTTGTAACAGCTCTATAATATTAAATTTCATCACGCGTTTGCCGAAGCACATAATTTAACTAGGAGATTTGTATGTATTTAGAAAAAATGCCAGCGACTGCTGCAAAAATAATTAAAGAAGTTTTTTTGGGTTTTTCCATCACAACTCAGTAGATGCCCAGAGACTGGATCTTAGGTACTCCTTTGGCAAAAAGCTTGCCCCCTACCTGGAACAAAAACATATCTGGTGAAAGGTGGGTATACTATTTATTATACACCCCGCACTCCTCCTTTTTGGGGAATAAAGATGTGAATTTATTAAGGTGATGCAAAAATTGTTGTCTAATTTGATTTTTTTTTCCATTTTCATAATTTTTCTCAAACCACTAAAAGCAAGCATTATAGCAAACATTTCTAATTTGATTTTTTTTTCCATTTTCATAATTTTTCTCAAACCACTAAAAGCAAGTATTATAGCAAACATTGATGTGACCCCACGTCCTAATAGAAAGCGAATACGCGATCGCCGTGTTCATATGTCACTTTTCGTTCGGTGAACTGGAACGCATGATCGCGCCGACATACCCTTCCGGTTTCTCGAACAAAAAGTGACATATGAACACGGCGACCGCGTATTAGTTTTCACGCGAACATCGCTTTCTATTAGGACGCGGCTTGAAGCGTCTCGGCGTTCATAAACGATGAGTTTTGTGCCTGTAGAGATACATCTTGTAATCAGAGCAACAGCCATCTGACCTCCACCGTATAAACAAAGTAATGGATTATATCCAAATACTTTACGTATGAAGACGGGTAAAAATTTCTGATATAGCCAACTGCAGTGCTATTCTGTAAAAATCTCACCGTGAACGTTTAGGTGAAGTGAGCTTGAAAGTGAGCTGTCAATAGTGGAATGAAAGCTTACTTCACCTAATCGTTCACGGTGAGATTTTAACAGAATAGCACTGCTGAACTGAATGTGAACGCTAGTAACCGATTTTCAGCATAATATTGTTGTACTTTATTCATAAACAATAAGAGCTGTCGTTTTCACCTTGAGAGAGCTTGTCATGGTCTTCATAGGTTTTTATGTTTAGCTTGACGAAACCTTGATTCAGATTGTGATTGATTGTGTATAAAAGCTCCTGCAAACAGTCACGACACGACTTTTATAAAAAAAATCTAAGAAGTATTCATGGAGATTGTTCTACCAGAATCGCGTCCCACCGTCGGCGTCGCGTCACGCCTGTCTGCGGAAGCGTTTGCGGAATTAGGATGCAGTTCCTTTAAGAAAAGTTTGTGCAAAATTTTAACAGAATCTATTTAGTCGTTTTTGCGCCAACCCGGAACATATATATCCAAAACATAAACAGAATAAAGGGCAAAAATTCTAAAATATGTATTTTCGGCATGAACTTGAAAGTAAAGTGAGAATTTTTGTTTTTAAACTAAATTTAAAAAAAAAAAACATTGAAAATGCTTTTTTGGTCACTACAGTAGAGTAGGTACCCGTTTTCAAGAAAAGTGCGACCGGGGTCTAGCTTCCTCAGAGCATGAAAATGGTATCAAAAGATGCGTTACTGAAAGGGTTACATTTTTTTATTTTTTTTTTAACGCTAGTTTTGAACCTTTTTTTTTTAAGAATCTTAATCTTCTCAAAAACGAAAAGAGACATCCAAAAAAAAAAAAAAAAAACGATTATGATTGAGGTGTTTACTACTTTCGGAAATACCTTTTTGGTGATTTCCCATATTTTGTTTAGAACATGCTGATTGAATTTCTCGCTTTTTTTAACTTCTATCTGATTTCTAAGTGCCTTGTTGAAATAGAGACATTTTCAATGCGCCATAAGGTCATGGGACCATGACTTCTGTGGATTTTTTTAAGAAACAGGTCCTTATCTGCTAGTTCATCGGTTGAAGGCCACATCAATTTAAACTAATTAATATCTTCTTTTTTTTTAAAGAAATTTAACCTGTTTCTGCCATTGGGAGGGACGCAATAGAAATCTATTGCCCCCAAACGTAATAAATGTCTGGTTTCCCAGCGATCACTTGAGACCATAAATGAATTGTCAATGCCAAATATTACATCAGAAACATAGGTATAATTCGCGTTTTATTAATGACCCACAAAATAAAATGTGATGTCCTTTTTACTATTCATTAAGTATGACATTAAAGAATGACCGTAATGAGATTAAATAAATACAAAAATATATTTATTACCACTAGCTGTTGCCCTGACTTCATCTGCGTGTATCTACACAACATTTCATACATAATCTTTTAATATAAATATCCGGAGTTAAAAGTAGCTTGTGTTTTTCTTCAGATCCCAGGCTACATAACTTTCAAATTTAATAACAATCGGTGATTTAGGAGTGAAAAAGTAATAGACAGGCAGAGTAACATTGTAACTGGCGAAATGTGGGTGTACCTACTACAGGGACACCTCTGCCCAACCCTTCGGGGAAACAAGGCGTGATGTTATGTTATGTAGTAACATTGTAATCATCATTATCATCAGCCTATAAATGTTCCCACTGCTGGGACACAGGCCTCCTCTCTGTGAAAGGGAGTAGATCGTAATCCACCACGCGGGCCTAGTGCGGGTTGGTAGATGTCACGTGTCTTCGAATTTTCGGTTCTAGGACATGCCGGTTTCCTAACGATGTTGTTGTAGTAACATTGTAATATTAGTATGGATTTAATAAACATACAATCCTTACTAATAATATTATAAATGTGAAAGTGAATTTCTTTGTTAGAGCATCACGGTAAAACGTCTGAATAGATGAATGAATGGATGAATTTGGCATAAAATCAGTATTATAAACCTGGGTTAGGACATATGATACTTTTTATCAAATTCAAATCATTTATTTCAAATTGGCCCTTGTATGGCCCTTTTGAACGTCAAAATTTAGAAAATAATAGAATTGGTTCTAGTCGCCCCTTCCAAAAGGTAGTTTTCGTATGGAGAAGAATAGGCAAGAAAATCCACCGTTACTCTTTTAAAATGTTTTACAATATTTTGTTTAAGTACACTAGTTAAATAATTATAGATAGATAGATAGAATATTATATTTGAGGACAATGCACCTAAAATAAAATTACTATACCATTATAAGTAAAAATAATTTAAAATGAAGTAGGTAACAACAGATAAATTAATTATGTGATAGATACATGGTGCTCGGTGATATCTCGGTAGTGGAATAATTTTCGAACTCTACGCGGGTGAAGCCGCAGGCAAAATGTAGTTATAAATAAATGGTACCTGGGTGACCAAGCTCTGCTCGGGTGAAAATAGAGAAAACGAATTTTCCCAGATATGAGACCTAGCTAGATCGATTTTTCGCCCCCGTAAACCCCTATATTTCAACTTTCATCGAAATCGTTAGAGCCATTTTCGAGAACGTGATACAAATATTTATACATATATACAAATATTGCTCATTTAATTTAATAGTATAGGATGAATAGTATAAATTGTTCGTAAACGATTTTCAGCTTACTGTTTGAAACTATTTTGAAGGGAACGCACGTTTTTTTAAATCTTTAACATAAAAGAAAATCCTTGTTGTTTTCTGAATTTTTCTAGAAAATATAATTCCATAAGGTCGGTAATGTAATTTTCATTGAGAAACATTTATTACCTATGTCATAATAGATGATTTCCCTTTATCGACATTAAATTGTTTTATATGTGAAGCGATATTAACCTCTTGAATGCCGTAATTAAATTTATTTATGAAATTAAAAATTTAATCTCTTGTTCTTAATTCAGGATTTATAATTCAAAATGGTTGATGCCGATGGGTCAAAGGTGGCATCCTTTTATTCCGGAAAATCTGTGTTTGTGACTGGCGGTACTGGATTTGTTGGCAAGGTAAAACATTTTGTTTTTTTTTATTTTTATTCTAGATTTTTTTAAGTGAAAACTTCTTTAGGCGCGTTGGGCATTTTTGAGATGGGAAAGACATCAATGAGTGATACGTTTTATTTGGGATTAATGACATTCCAAACAATCGTATGATATATAATTAGTGCATTATTATATCAATTATATAAAAATCCAAGTCAGTCTTACTAAGGGATATCGTGTTACCCAGAAACGTGGGTTGTGGAGGTGGACAGGTAGTCGCTCCAAACAAATGCTGACAGAAGTGAAAACTTGAACAATTTGAGTGTGCAGGAAATACTTTTCTTTTTTGTAGTCGGTAAAAAAAAGGGAAATGTCAATCAGGTTGTTGTCATGTCTCAATGTTTGGAATGTCATTAATCCCAAAGAAAATGTATCGCACGTTGATGTCTTTTTAATGGTCAAAAGCAAAAAATAATGAGGTGTCGGTAACAGTGTCGCGAGTTCAATTGTTTTGTTCCATCTCAAAAATGCCCAACGCACCGAATGAAGTTTTCACTTCAAAAAAGTATATTTTAGTCTTCTAAATTTAAACTAAAATAAAGAGATTTTTTTTGTATATTTATTTGTAATGAATTAATTCAAAAATTACTGGACTGATTTAAAAAAAAAAAATTCACCAGTAGAATGCTATATTATCACTGAGTAACATAGGTAATATATAATTTATAAAGATATCACTCGGACGAAGCCGCTGGCGGAAGCTATTAGTCTAAATATGAATTGAATTCCAATAGCCTCACACCATCAAACTACCCATAACATAATTGTATTTCATCACCACTGCTTTCAAAACGGTGAAGGAAAACATCGTGAGGAAACCGGCATGTCCTAGAACTAAAAAACCGGCCAAGTGCGTGTCGGACCACGCAGAATGAAGGGTTCCGTAGTTGGGATGAATTAATCCCAAGAACAAACTTAACTTTGTAGTTGAAAAACATGTTCTCCTATACATTCTGTATGGGATAACATGTTTTTGCAACCGCAAATGTAAGTTGGTCAATTATTACTCGTTAACTTGTAAAGCCTACTTAGCTGCGATAAATTTCCTTTTAATTTCGTTATATATGCTCCTGCCGTGAATTTTTTCACATACCCAAAACCAACCATTAAGCTTGCAGGGGGGGGGGGGACGACGACGACGACGACGACACTCGTCTCTAACAAAAATTTGCACTTTAAAGCTTAATATTTCGAAAACGGATTCCTAAATCCAAAAATGGTCTCCGCAAACTCACAATATTTTTGAACGACCTTTTTAACGACACCCCACACTATGGGATTCCTGAGAGAAAAAAAATCATCCTCACTTTACGTTTAGTACTTAGCTCCGGAAACTGAAAAAAAAAAATATATGATTTTATTTTACCACTTTGTCGACGTAATTAATATGTATACTCATGCCAAATTACAGCTTTCTAGTACTAAGCATCTCTGAGCTAAGCCGCGGAAAGACAGACAGACAGACGGACAGACGGACAGACAAACAGACAGACAGACGGACATGACGAAACTATAAGGGTTCCTTGTTTACTACGGAACCCTAAAAATTCAAAGACATGTGACATCTACCAACCCGTACTGGGCCAGTGTGGTTGATTACGGCCCACTCCCTCTCACTGAGAGGTGTCTCTCCTGTGTCCCAGCAGTGGGAACATTACAGGCTGATTATGATTACGTATTTACTGGAGCGAATTGAGAGTCAACGTCTCTGAATTCGTAACCCTTCTAATATCATAAACATTAGGACATGCACGTAGTTTACTTCAAAATTATATTCAAAACAGCATGTTTAATAATTCCAGACTTTAATAGAAAAGTTGCTGTACAGCTGCAGTGGGATTGACAAAATTTATGTCCTAGTACGTGATAAGTATGGCAAGCAGGCGAATGAACGACTGGCGCGTATCACTAACACACCAGTAAGTATAGGTTTTAAATGAGCATTTATTATTTTGTTACAGTTATTTTAAATTAGAGGCAGTAGTTTGGGTTTCCATTTTCACCAGAAGTTCCCATGAAAGCACATCAAATGGACAGACACCTTTTTTTTTTTTTTTTGTGTGGGAAATTATCAAATCTCCCGCTCTGGGTGGATCAGGAGGGCGTGTCAGACTCTTACTGACTAAAATCCACCCGTGTTCCTTCGGTTGCCCTGTTGCCGGGGGCCACGATTTCCCTATCGGTTTTCTTCGAACCCCCGGCAGGCATTGGCCCTAACGGACCCCGTCAATTCTGCTGACATCTCTTTGAGGCGCGCGTGGAACACAACGCGCCGTCGACCCGGGCTTGGTCCTTATCGGACGGCGAGCTACCCATTGCTCACCGTCCGCAAGCCCGCGCCTACGGTGGCCGGAAATCGGCTCGCGATTCCCGCCCCGGGCGTCTCCTCCTGCGGCGGTTAGGGGCGTGAGGGCGCGAAACAACTTCAAAACAAAAAAAAAAAATGGACAGACACCCAAGTTTGTTTTTGAAGTGAAAACTTCTTTAGGCACGTTGGGTATTTTTGAGATGGGACTAAACCATTGATTTCGCGACACTGTTACGCAATTCACCGACACCGTGGAGTAAAAGACTTCAACGCGTTGATTACCGCAGTGCCGATTTTTTTTAAAGTTTTCACTTCTGTCAGCACTCCCGGAGTGCCATTATTTTTTTTTTAATCAACATTGTAGGTAAACAACATTACTGTCGCGGCCTGCAACAAAGGCATTGATGGGGGATCGTGAAAATGTGGGCCGAGGCGAAATCAAGGTACACATACATGCGTCCATCAATGCCTGATTGCGGCCAAGGATCGTATAGTACTTTTCTCAAATAATACGCGGAAATTCAAAATAATGTAAATTAATTATAAATTCCAGAATCAATGACGAATAACGATAATATTTTTCACGCGCTAATATTTTCATTTGTTTCTTCTTCAAACAGCTCTATTCTGCGCTGCTAAGCCCAAAGGCGGTATCTCTGAGATACGCCCTTTTAGTTTTTTTAATACCATTCAATAGCTTTAAAAAATTTACATCTAATGGTCTAAGCGGAATAGCGCTATCTAACTTAAAACAGTAAAAAAACCACTAAGAAGTTATTTTTATCACCATTTTTCCTTATATTACAATTCACAAACAGTCAATTTTCTCAAAACTTACTCCGGTTGAGATACCGCCTTTGTGCTTAGCAGGGCAGTATTTACAAACCAAATTGAAATTTAAATAAAATCTTTGATAAGTTACCTCCTAGGTTGCCATGTGTTGAAGCAAAAACTTCGTTCCATTTTTAAATAACACGACAAATATTGAGTTTTCATAGTAATTTATTCGGCCGTTAAACACGACAGATCTGGATTTTCATACAAACATTGCCGGCCGGTCGTTCGCATGTATTCGACTAGTACAGCATTTTCGATTTATCTCGAAGAAGGTTGTCAAAATAATGCTCAAATTTCGAACCTTGTTCGAGAAAATGTACTCATTTTTATGTCATTATTTTCGTAGTAGCACCTCGAAGAATTTTTATTTCGTAATACGAATGTTTATACATAATGAAAATCTTAAATTCACTGATAGACCCAATAGCTCGGTCTAAAAATATGACATTTTGCACTTAAGCGTATGTGAGCACTAAGGATGAATTTTTGAAAATTCATCTTCTAAAGGGGTTAAATCGGGGTTGAAATTTAATATGTTAGTCTGTCATTTTTGCCGATGGAAAATTCCATCGGCCATGGCTATTTTATATTTCTCTAAACCCTGAAAATGATGTCTTAAAATAAAAATAGAGGACTTTTTCGGCGGAAAAAATTCTGAGCGACATTTAGATGTTAATTTCAAATATCAAAATGTTTTCAGGTTTTCGACAGATTAAAAGAAAGCCGAAATGAGGAGCTGAAAAAAATTACGGTCATCAACGGAGACATTACCCGCGAATGTCTTGGATTGCCGGATGATGTTTTAAAAATATTCGAGGACGAGGTACGTAAATAAACTAAGAGGGTTTAGGTATTTTATATCCCTCTATTTCATACAAATTTTAATGTCCAATTCCAAATGTTTGTTTGTGAAATATTTGTTTTTGGGCTTAGTCAATCAATCTGCCTAGCTATGTCAGCAACTATGTTGGGGTTGGCTTCCAGACTAACCAGATCCAGCTGAATACCAGTATTTTATATAGAACGATTGCCTATCTGACCTCCACAAACCTGTAACTGGATAATACGATACCCCTTGCTAAGACTGGTTGTCAGACTTTCGGGCTTCTGACGACTCGTAATGACAGTCAAAGATCCACGAATGATAGCCGGGACCAACTGCTTAACGTGCTTTCCAAGGCACGGAGTAGTCTCGTTATGTAAAGATGGTCACCCATTCATAGACCAACTCCGGCAAGCGTAGCTTAACCCGATGGATCGCCCCGTGCGTCTGTTATTACTTATCCTATCCACTAGTTTTTGGGTTTAGTAAACAGATCCAAAACATGATGAACTTATTTACCAATGTATTAACAATAGCAAATATGCATTTAATTTTTCGCGTTAACTTCCGTTTCTATCGCGGTCATGATGTGACGTCATTTACCATAGTACTGCTCTATTTACATTTGTTTTGTAGCCCCAAATCATACAAATTAAATTATTTTTCTGTGTTTTCAAGCAGTAATCGCTTTTACTTACCTTAGTGAGATTTCAAGCAATTTGCAAAGAATAGATTTTTTATTCACATAGTTTTTTCGTCACTTTCGGCACTGTCCCAGACGACGTTTTGAGTTTGCGTTCCGCTCCACCAAAAAAAAAAACATAAAATAATGAATTATTAAATAAGTACCTAATGCTTTAAAAAATAAATGATAGGTAATTTGTTTCTCGACTCCTACACGTATTAGTTCATTGTTCGACTTATAACTTCTGCATAGTTTCCATTTAACTGTTTTTCTATTGAATTTTTAGGGTTCCGTAGTAAAACAAGGAACCCTTATAGTTTCGTCATGTCCAGACGGTCTCGGAGCTAGAAAGCTGTAATTTGGCATAGGTATACATATTAATTACCTACGCCAACAAAGTGGTAAAACAAAATTATGAAAATCGTTTTTTTTTGGGGTACCTCTCCTACACGTAAAGTGGTGACTTTTTTTTTTAACCCATTGTGTGGGGTATCATTGGAAAGGTTCTTTAAAAACATGGTGAGTTGGTGAAAACCATTTTTGGATTCAAGGATCCGTTTGCGAAATATTAAGCTTTAAAGTGCTAATTTTTGTTAGAGTCAAGTGTGTCCCCCCCCCTGCCAGCTAAATGGTTGGTTTTGGATGTGTGAAAAAAATCACAGTAGTAGTATATATAACGAAAATAAAAATAAAAACTGTCACAGCTAAGTAGACTTTACAAGTTAACGAGTAATAATTGACCAACTTAACTTTGCAGTTGCAAAAACATATTTTCCCATACATTCCGTATACATATTTTTCAACTACAAAGTTAAGTTTGTTTTTGGGATAAATTCATCCCAACTACGGAACCCTTCATTGTGCGTAGTCCGACACGCACTTGGCCGGTTTTTTTCTATCATGATGGTACCTAGGTACCCAATCGGTTGAATAAATTGTCATGTATATAGAAAAAACTTTTTGTAAAGCAAATTGACACCTCACATCAATTTCCAGTGTATTAAAAATTAAAATACTAAAATAGTAAATAATTATTTATTGAAACTTAAATAATTTGGCGATATTTTAGTTCATTTAGTCTGTTTAACAATTGATATTTCACGAATAAACTTTAAAAAAATTGTAGGATATCGATGTTCAAAAAATATTTTATAATAAAATTAATATTTATAAGTTATAATATAAATTTAAAGCTATTTCATACAACTGTAAAAGAATGACAGTCATGGTTCGAAAAACAGTCTTTACTTTTTTCCCGATTTCATATAACTACTATATAATTTTCTTTTCAGGTATCAGTAGTATTCCACTTAGCTGCCACAGTTGTATTCGAGCTGCCTCTCAAGGATGCCATGAAAATCAATGTAAATGGGACAGAAAATGTCATTGAATTATGTCGCCGGATGAAAAAATTAGAGGTGAGAAATTTTCTATTACGTACCTATTTATGGGGTTTGGTGCTTGATAATTTTTCGTTTGGTTTTATAATGATTAGAATTATAATACCAAAGCTTCTGATTGAATGACGAACATATCGGAGACGGGTATGTGACTCTCGTTATTGTCAGCGATATTTAAACTACTGTGGGCGTAGTGTGGGTAGTGTTGGTTAATGCGTAATAGAAATACAGTTTGCAGTTCAGATCACATTATAATTTACTATCAAATTAATCACACACTGGGTGCGACGGCGTTTATTAAAATCACCAATTAACACAATGATCACGAATTACAACTAACACAATAACTGAGCACAACGAATCGAGAACAGTTCCGCGATGTCTTGACTCCGATGCGACCAGAGGCTGAATCCCCTCCTCGCCGTGGCCTTAAAACATCACGACTCTGTAGAAGCGCGTGCTTTAGGTGTGGGTAGATCACGTCCTGTCGCCAGCGGCGCGCTTGCGAATCATTTCGTGTCCGTACTAATAACCGGATCCGACAAACATAAAATCATGACGTTTCTATAGGTAGGTATAGGAAGTTTGAAGCCCAACCTCTATTGTTCACCAAAGACTTTTTCACTTTTTTTTAATTGTTAGGTACATTAGATGTTTCTGATTTGGAAACGATCGTAATAGGGCTTTTGTAACTGGCGTTGTCTGGCGTAACCGTTGCATAGACGCTCCGCTAACGTCGTGTTGTCGCAACTTTTTAACGGACGAAAAAAGAAGGAGGATCTCAAGTCGACGCAATTTGTTTTTTTTTATGTATGACGGTTTTTTACAAAGTAGTAGTAGTGTTGACGTTTCTTTTTAGGGTTCCGTACCAAAAGCCCTTATGGTGCGACTCAGTCTGTCTGTCACAGCTGGATATCTCAAGAACTACTAATGCTATCAATTTGAAATTTGGAATAGTTTTAGATGACGTTTGCCCAATTATTTTGCAATTAAGAAACAACGTAAAAATTTAAGTTTTTTGAACGGGTGTCTTAAAAATCTGAAGTGGGGCTACTAGGGCATGTGGGATATCATATGAAAGAGCGCTATTTGTACAATCACAAACATTTTTCTTAATTTTTTTAGTCTGCATAGTTTTCGACTTTGACGAAAAATGTTAAAAAAAAAGGTGTGTGTGCGATTCACACACGATAGAAGTGAAACTTCAGTAAATCGACAAAAGAATGAGATGAATATATATAACAAGGGTAGGATAATTACAAAGTTTAATTGTTTAAAAATGAAAGTATTTTGATTAATTTTAAAAGATATTTTATTTAACATATGTTACATAATCTATTGCTCAAGTTCCATATTTTCAGTTTCAACAAATGATCAACAAATGATGAATGAGTGTAGGTGAGCTTTTGCCATTTTTGTATAAGTTTTTTGTAGTTTCTAGTTAGATTTAAGTGTTTTATGATGTTCTAATTAGTTATTTAGTTGCATTTAGTTATTAGTTTCCTTGTTACCATCTAATAAGATAAAGTAAAGATGCAAATTGTATAAATTTTAATGTTTGAATAAAATGTTCAGTATAATTACGTAACTTGAAAATGAGGTTTTTTGTTTACGGAGATATAACATAATTTTAGTTCCAAATAAGAGGATTAGGTGTAAAAACACTTGTCACGTTTGAATTGTATAAATCGACCCACGGGTTTTGAAGATATTAGCAGTTTTATATAATGAAAATGTACCAAAGTTAATTTTAGACAGTTAATGTTCTAGGAAATCCTTTGTTACTGAAGATACCATAAAAATTGATATGTATACTAAGACAAGATTATGTAAGCTCTGTTATGTGCAAATTTCATAGCGATCCAACCATGGGATCAAAAAAAAAGTAGAGGTTTGAAGCCATAAATCATAGAGAAAATTGCACGTAAAATGGTCTTAAAAATCGCGGCTCTCGTTACGGGAACTTAGCTTAAGCGAAATTTATTACATCAGTCACATTAACACTTATATTTGAACATCTATTTTGATTGTTCAATAATTGTTTTTTACGTGCACGAAACTCGCGACTACGTTCTGTTGAACTTTTTCCTGGATTTTTTTTCATTTCTATTTTATTTTCTTTTTTTTTTGCGTCGATATTGACGACACATTTCGGCATCTTATAAAATTTATTATTTAGCACAACAAGATATAAACAAACACACAGTTAAATAATAACACACCACGCTGACATCTTACTAAAAAGCTGTAATACGCAGCCGCATACAGAGTAGCTCACGTAGTTTTCACATACACTAACACACGTTACATGCTCAAATACAAGCACGTATTAAACAGTATGCAATATCTGCTCTCTCGCTCTGGCTCACAAATTACAGGCGACTATGCTTAGAAGACGGGAGTGGGGACGCTACGAAGTATGGGACAAAGAGGAGAGACCGATAATATTATTTCTGTCTCATTCTTTCCTGGCTTCATCCTACACATTTTTGTATTTGTGTCTCTTACCTGTCGTTTTTTCCGTTGCATCCGGTTTGAAATCACAACGATTCTAAAGAAGTTTCACTTCAAAAATACCGTTCCCCCCTTATCTCCGAAGTTTGCATAGAGAAAAATCTGAAATTATTCTATGTGATAGAAGTTTGTAAAGATTACAGGAAAAAATAAAACGATGTCTCTAAATAGCACACTTTTTCAGAAATCATTTATTTATTTAGGTATATATACTTTATTGTACACCACAAAAATATATAACGAAAAATAAATCAAACACTACAAAATATACAATGGGCGGCCTTATCGCTTTCCGCGATCTCTTCCAGGCAACCTTGGAATGGACAGTGATTTGCCTGTACATAAAATGGGGCTGTCGTAGGTGCAAATAATAAGTATATTATATAATAGAATAGATACACAGATATATACATATCCTAAATAATATATACATAAATACATACATACTTACTAAATATATAAGTTTTTATTTATAAAGATAGTTAGTTAGTCTTTTAATTTAGTACCTAGTGTAAATATTTAGCTATGTTAAAAACTGTATAAAGTTAAGGTGTTAATTAAAATATAAAATTACATTAGTTCCACTATCGGTCAAGAGATGGCGCTGACCTAAAACTGAAATATTCTACACTGCAGTGTGCAGTGTTAAAATTTGTTGTTTGACGAATAATAGGCCTCGCCGATAAAAATTTGAAATGATGCGGACCGGTTTTTTTAACATTATTAAGTACTTTTATTTGTACGCAGGCTTTTGTGCACGTATCAACAGCATTCACCAATTCAGATCGAAGGGAGATAGATGAAATAGTATATCCTATGCCGATGAAGTTAGAAGCCGCCAGAGTTTTTGCTGAAATGTACTCACATAATGACGAGATTATCAGCAAATTTATGGGTAAGTGTTTGTAGGTTTACCTACCATTTGAGTTTGTTTAGAGTTGCATGGTAATTCTCTCCCACGGAGAAGCTCGTGGCTAAGTAATAACAGTCGCACGGGTCGATCCATCAGGTCAAGCTACGCTTGTCGGGGTTGGTCCGTGGATGGGTGATCATCTTTACATAGGTACCGAGACTCCTCCGTTTTCGGAAAGCACGTTAAGCCGTTGGTCTCAGTTGTCATTCATGGATCTTTGACAGTCGTTACGGGTCATCAGAACCAGAAACCCGAAAGTCTGACAACCAGTCTTACCAAAGGGTACCTATCGTATTACCCAGTTACTGGGTTGTGGAGGTCAGATAGGCAGTCGCTCCATATAAAATACTGGTATTCGGCTGCATCCGGTTAGACTGGAAGCCGACCCCAACATAGTTGGGAAAAGGCTAGGCAGATTGAGTTGCATGGTAATTATTAAGTTATCTGTGCTCACATAAAATTATTATTGAGTAACTTTAGCTCGCGGCTTCGTGCGCGTGGTGGTCGGAAACTATCCCACAAGAAGATATTACCGAGATAAAAAGTATCCTATATCCTAAGCCAGGTCTTGGTCTATCTGAGTGCCATATTTCATCCAAATCCGTTCAGCCGTTTTTGCGTGATTGAGTATCAAACATCCAAACGTACAAACTTTCACATTTATAATATTATTTACTAGCTGTATAAAAACTGGAGGAACTTCTTAGAATTTTGGGAAGTAAAATAAAATCAGGATGTAGCACACAGTGAACCCTTTAATATATGACTGGCATGACATTCAAAAACGAAACCAAGGACAGCAAGGTTAACGCCTGATAAAATACCTATAGCTAAATTCTTACTGGCTACATATTGCTCCGAGTTAACTTGAGCTAACGGTGCTTTAACACTAGCTGTGCCCCGCGGTTTTTCCCGCATAAGTCTCCCGTGATAAGATCCCGTGTGAATATTGGGATAAAAAGTGTCTAATATTTTATATATATATATTTTTTTTTAATGCCTTAATATTTTATGGCCTATTTTGTTGGTTTTCGTGCCTAATTTCATTCAAATCTGTTGAGCCGGTGTAGTGTGAAAGTGTAACAAACAAACTCACTTTCGTGTTTATATGATATTCATTATATAGGATTCAGTTTTTAGTAGGATCGTGAATTAATTTGGGACTGTAGCTATTATAAATAAATAAATAAAAATCTTTACTGCAGACCACATGATCCATATAAAAACACAATTTTATTTTATTATATTTAATAAATATTATATAAGGTTACTTACAAATTATACCGGCAACCAGGTAAATATTTAACCAGTTAATAATGGGTTAGTGGTTGCCACAAAGTGCATTAGCAAATTGCAGCGCTGCGAGGTTTTGAAGTCAACAAAGTGTGATTTTCCTTGAAAATATAAAAGCCGCAGTCAACAATGAAATCTATAACATAACATCACGCCTTTATTCTCCACAGGGTTGGACAGAAGTGTGCTTGTAGTACACCTACATTTCACCAGTTATGTTTAAGACCCATGTAATAGGGGCGAGACTATTGCCATCCAGCGAGCAAAAAATCCATACTCCAGGTGGCTACTAAGAAATTCCTGATGGAAAACCCAATAACACTTTGCCCGGCATGGGAATCGAACCCAGGTCCTCGTGCTTAGCAGTAGCGCTTGCGACTAATAGACCAACGAGGCAGTCAGAAAAATAAATGACTAATAACAAAATTCATATTAATTGCAGGAGAGAAGCCAAATACGTACACTTTCTCAAAAGCGTTCGCGGAAGAGCAAGTTATGAAGCAATGCGAAGACTTGCCGGCTGCGATCGTCAGACCATCTATAGGTAATAAGATTAAATTATACTTGGAAATGGCCTTTGAAGTTAGAGCCTGTGCACACGATGCGTTGCGGCGCCCCGCACCGCAAAGATTTCCCCACATCGGTGGTTACGTCATACCTACGCATTATTAATTTATTATTCATAAAACAAAAAGTATTTTAATAAAACACGTATACTAAAAGATTAATAATTAAATTATCTTTAAAATGATGAAGGTTTCAGAAAAATACGGTTGATAGATTTTGCGTGATTCTTAGTTTTTAATCCGCATTAGACAGTAACTTTACAAATTAATTTCACTATGTAATTATTATAACCGTAAAAAAATGCTCTAATTTAACATATATTTTTTCCAAATCACTAACACTACTCGCTTAGACGTGATCTTCAGTATAAAATCATGAAAAGTCGGTTATCGTCACCTTAATGAGTTTGACACTAAAATATTATATTTTCTTAGCAAAATTGCTGTTTACCTGAAGAAATACTTGATAAGATAAGATCATTTATTTGTCCAAAACATAAGTATACACACATGGCATGCAAGATATTACATAAAATTATAGCATAGTCATGTTTTGCCTTAACGGCGTATAAATATAATCACGTTGGTTATTTTTATTAATAGGATATAAACATCAAATAGTTATAAATTTGTCCATTATTCAAAGCAATTAACATATTAAAAAGGGCTTGTTAACGTTACCAAATAACAAAATAATAACCGTTACGTAACGTTAATTTCAATGTGATACCTTACTAACGTTACAAAAAAGTTAACGATACTTGATAACATTACCAGTAATATAACGTTAATTAACATTAACGAAAAACACGATAGCTAACGTTAATTTTATCGTTAATTTAGCTGCGTTGCCGTTCTGTAGGTTAACATTGTGTACACTCGCTTAGCATTGGATTACTTTAGATACACTGTTGCCGCTCCGCCGCGCGCCGACCGCGCCGGCTGCACCGCACCTTCACAGTCGTGTCCAAGGAACGTCGTGTCGCAGTACTTATAGTGAATTGGTTTGTTGGAGACGCTTATGACGTGACACGCGACGCGACACAAAGACAGCGCTCGTCGCGCGACGAGCGGTGCCTTTGTGTCGCATCGCGTGTCGCGCTGGTCTGCACGAGCCTTAATTCCACAACTTTAACCATTTAATAATAACGATAAAATTAACGTTAAGATAGAATTGACGTTGTTATAGATTAACGATAAAAAATTGCATAAATACCGTTAAATCTACTAACGTTATTTTAATATTAACGGTAACTCTGTCAAATAAAGGTAACGTTACGAAAATTTTACCGGTATATAAAGCCCTGTATTAAATTAAAACTTGAAGTTATAATTGTTATCGAAATTGATTGAAACGTTTCTACGTTATGGCTTCTTGTCGGATTCACCTGAAAGTACTACTTACGTCTCCATAACATCACTACCTACGCGTTCACAAGTTTTTAATAGGAATTATAAGTACCAAAATCTATTTACGCCGTATTCTCGGCGGCAGCGGGCAGCCGGGCGGCGGCGGCAGCAGCGCGAGAGCGGTACGTTCAAATGCATAGTTTTTTAAGGAACTGTTCTCGCTTCCCGCGCCGCTGCGGTCACTTTTGGCTTTGCCGTGGTCGTGTGATAAAAACGCCTTTTAGCCCACGTTCGCACGGACGTAATAAAATCGCGGCGATTTTTTTCGTGCACTTGATTTTCAACGCTCTGCTTAGCGCTGAGAGTTGATAATCCAACAGTGTGTTATTTCAACGCGCTGGGACGAGAGTGCGTCCCAGCGCGTTTGATTTTCAACGCTCGGCTTAATACCGAGCGTTGAAAATTTTGTGCGCGATAAAATCCCGCCGCGATTTTATTACGTGCGTACGTCGGCGTCGGATGATCGCCCTGTGGAATCCTGTGGGTGAGGTTTACGACGCAACGAGCGTTCCTTTAAGAAGTCTCTCTCATCTCATTCTTGTTTTAAAGGTTAATGAGCTAACTTCATATTTTCCGTATTTTCCAGTGATATCAGCCCTCAAAGAGCCATGTCCTGGGTGGATAGACACGTGGAACGGTTCAACTGGCCTGTTCGTGGCGGTGTCTGCTGGAGTTCTAAAAGTGGCTAAAGGCAGAGGAAGCAATGTGACCGATTTGGTGCCTGTGGATATTGTTACAAACCTTATTATAGTTGCTGCCACGGAATGTCAGAAGTAAGTACTGCCCTATTTCATTGTCACGAGCATAAACTGTTTTCAGATGACCCACTTTTATAATAGTTTACCTTTGAGAGACACAGTTCCGTTTTTTATTGTTAGAACTAGTACCAACACACTATTACTCGGAAACATATTATTAGGAAGTGTTATTGGATTTTTCTATCTAGAATTTCTCAGTAGCAGCCCGGAGTCTGGATTTGTGCCCGGTTGATGGCAATAGGCTCGCCCCCTGTTACATGGGACTTAAACATAACTGGCGAAATGCGGGTGTACCTACTACAGGTACACCTCTGCCCAACCTTTAGGGGAAACAAGGCGTGATGTTATGTTATGTTATATTATTAGGAAACCGGCATGCCTAAAGATATTTCTTGACGGCATGTGAAGTCAAGTCAGAGGTCCATGGACGGCTTTAAAACTCTGACACCAGGTTAGTCACTAACCACACGAAAAGAAGAAGATAACTAAAGCCTCTACCCCACAGGCACATTAATATCGGTCGATAATAACGCAAGCGTTAATGCAATATCTGGTTTCAGTACATTTTGTATTAGGACGGCTATGTAGTTACACACTGCAGCGATAATAACGACGCAATAGAAGTAGGACACTTGCGTTCCTCCGTCCTACGATATTCCGATATTTGTGTTCTTAGAACATTTTGTATTAGAACGCATGCGATCTTACACACACCTGCATTAATACGTTAGTACAGAGTAGTGTGGGCTCCCGAGGCCTGTAGTGTAGGTTACACAGCTGTGTGCAAGTAATCGGGACGCATTATCACGCTTGCGTTATTATCGACCGATAAAAACGTGCTTGTGGGGGAGAAGCTTTATTCTCTCCATATCTTTGTAGCTGTTTTATGTGGTAGTTGAATAAAATTCCTTCCTATCTTCATCTTTTCTAATTTACAGTTATGTCTTTCATTTGATTACAGATCAAAACAAATTAAAGTGTACAACTGCTGTACTGGAGCTTCGAACCCCATCACGTGTGATGGAGCAAGTGCCATCACCAGAAGTGTGACTCTTAAGCACTCATTAAGTAAGTTACTGAATTTATTCACGATAATTGAGAGATAAACCTGCGACTATTTTGTAACCGACTATAAGAGTATTTTCAGAAGTAATGTAGTGCTTTCTTCTCTTTTTACCCTGCTGCCTCAGAAGGAGGGTAGTGTTTTTCGAGTGTATGCATGTATGTATATCGCAGCCATCTGGTTAAATTAGCCAGCTAATTGGACGCCTAGGTTGTGCATTAAACGCAAATCCAATTAAATAGCTGAAGGACAACTAGCCAAGTCATTGAGCGCTATGTTTAACCAGATGGCTGTATGTCGTGTAGTCATTTAGTTAAACTGGGTGAAATAGGTTAGGTTAGAATTGTGACCAAACCGCGCTCGAGCCGAGCGAGCGCTATTTCCAAGTTGCTCGCAGAAAGGGCTGACTTTCAGTACGCCAAGTTGTTAACGTTGAATGATTCTAGTTCAATTAACTATCGGCCTCGACATCCAATTGGATGGATTTAATGAACAGCCTAGGCGTCCACTTAGCTGGCTAATTTAACCAGATAGCTGCGACATATATATGTATGTCTATTTCTTTGGCACGCTCTGTAGCCTAAACCTCTTGATGGATGTTAACATATGAGGTGTCGTTAAGTTCGTCTCAATTGTGGAAGTGACATACATAGGCTATGTAATACGAGTATTTATATATTGCGTCTGCAAATATGAAAAAGGAGGGGAAGGTTTTTTGAGTGAAAACTAGGCTTAACACATCATTTTTGTAAACGCAATTATGCTCTTTATTTATATTACGTTACGGATGAATGTTCTTTGCAAGTATTTTTACTTTAAAGGTTTTGGAAGTATAATTTTTTTTGTAAACGCGATTGTGCTCTTTATTTAGATAACGTTACGAACCAATGTACTGTACAAGTATTTTTCTTCCACTAAGGCGATCTTGTTCAAGTTTTCACTTCTGTCGGCACTCCCGGAGTGCCACTGTTTTTTTTTTTTAAACATATTGGTACCTATCAAATCAAAGCTAGTAATGAGTCCCTTCCAAATATATGAACGAAAGAAAGAAAGAAAAATAGATTTATTTGTTATAGGAACACGTGCATACAAAGACAACAGTAGGTAAGCAGAAAACAAAATAGGTAATTAGGTATAACTTAGTACATTGAGTATAAAACAGAAATAGTCGGCAGCTGCACATCATGACTGTGACAAGAAGGCTTCTACTCAGCATGATGTTGTGCTATGGCGGACCCACAGCACAGCGCTGATTTTCAGTGGTCACCCGATATTATACTAGCTTTCGCCCGCGTGATATCTTTATAAATTATAGCTTATGTTACTCAGTGATAATATAGCATTCTACTGGTGAAATATTTAAATCGGTCTAGTAGTTTTTTAGTTTATTCGTTACAAACAAACATACAAAAAATTAAATCTTTTCTCTTTATAATATGTATTAGTTTAGAAGTTTAGATTGATAAAACTAAAAAGCTTGAAATAAAGCAAATTATTAAAAAAAAACAAAAAAAACCACTGCAAAATAATTGAAAAGAGAAAAATAAGCATAACAATAATATAATACATTTAGATCATACAACGTGCCGCTATACAATGGTGACATTCATTTTATAGCTATTAGCCAGTTATCATAAAATTATGTTATGATAATATGATTCGTAAATTGAAAATTTTATTTTTTTAAAAAAAGCTCTCATTTTCCTTCAATCCGCCTACTCTTTGAACGTTAAGTCTTGTGCAGACTGGCGCGACGCGACAGCGTGATACGACTCTAACAAAACAATTTCTAAGAAAATTTCACGGTAGAACAACTACCGGTGTCGCGTCACGCGCGTCTGCCCGCGGCTATATTCGTTTTAATTTCATTGATGCGATGTTATGATCCGCGACCCGGCAAATGACCTCTGCGCCACAGTTCTTTAAGCACAGGTTGCTCCAAAATGCTATTCTAGAAAATTTAAAATTAATCAATTAATTTAAAATACATGTCTTCGTATAACGAAATCGCGAGGCTGTATACGTGTTTCAAATAAATGTCGCCATTAAAGCGGCACGCTGTAATAATGCTTGTTTTTCTATTTTCAGTTACGTGTTTTTGCAGTAGTTTTTTTCTTTTCTTAGATTTTGTTTTTTATTTTGATTGCAGGAAAGCGAGAGGAAAGGTACACATCAAAAACTTTCCCCATAGAAATACCTGTTGCTACAGATTTTTCGTACACTGAAAATAATATTGTTTTCCTTATTTTCAGATGAATTCCCGTGGCCCTTTATTATATTCACCCCAAGAATGTTTTTATACAATTTAATAACCTTCGCCCTGCAGATTATACCTGCTTTCTTGATTGATTTATGGTGTATATTAACTGGAAAAAAAGCAACGTAAGTTACCCTTATTTTTATTTTACCTTAGATATAAACGTTGGAAACCATTTTCGAGGCCTAGGATGGTTTTGTGGAAAGTTGGTGGACCTGGGAACCTGAAAGAAAAAATCTGTTTTAAAAAACCTATCTGCCAAGTCTAGCTCTCCAATATAAAGGCTCCCGCAGACAGGAGCGACGCGACAGCGTGATGCGCCTGTAGTAGAACAATTTCTTTGAAAACTTCATGGAAATTGTTTTACGAGAATCGCGTCGCGCCTGTCTGTAAGAGCGTTAAAGAGTTGTGCGATTTGAAGTACGTGTGTATAAATTGAGGTAAGCATGTAATGCTCCCATACTAACAACTATGCTATTGAAATAAGCAATAAAAACTTGGCCAGATTAATACGGTGCCATTTAATTGCCACCGCCGTCTAACAGTGTTTAGATGATGCAAGTCAATTCAAGCCGAGTCAAGCAGTTCCTTCAATTTGATTGTATAGTAATTTTATCTCATTAAGCGTCGCGTGCTTTATTTGTGGTCACCAAGTGTACAAACACACTGTGAATGTGTGCATGAAGACGATATAACACACACATGCACATACACATTTCAGACTTCACCATTGTCTCGGACGGTACCAAGAGCTTCTGCGCTTACACACACATTCACAGCGTGTTTGTTCACTTGGTAAACGCAAGTAAGGCGCGCGTCGCTGTGTGAGATAAAAATACTGTATGCCACAAGCAAGAAACTTGCATCGTGTAAATGGGGTTTTAGTTACAGTTATGTAACGATATTTTAGGTTAATATAAACCTCTTTATTTTCCAGACAACTGAAAACACAGAACCGGCTGCTGAAAGTCGTAGATACAGTAAAATACTTCTTAATCAACGAATGGAGCTTTTCTGATAACAATATAAGAAATCTTTTAAAAACGATGTCTTCTGTAGATAAAGAAACGTTTAACTTCGACGTGCGCACGATTAACTGGGAAACTTGTATTACTGATTACATTTTAGGAGCGAGGAAATATTTTTTGAAACTTGACAAATAGGTCACCATCATTCTCCTGGCTTTATACCTATTTGGGGTGGGTGTAACATGTCCATTCATTCCATATTTCTTTGTGATCTCGCGCACTAGACGGCCACGGCCACGACCGCGACTAGGTAAGCTATAGAAACCAATACGAATCGCGCACTTCTCATCTTCAGCGTTTAAATATTCTAACATTACCCAGCATAAACATACATACTTGTGTTGTTAGTTAATTTTAAAAAATATATCCCTGAATACGAGTCTGGGGAAGAAAGAAATAGCCGGGGAAAACACTCGTAGAAAGGACTTTAAAAATAAAGTTGTGCCTAATTTTAACATTGTCAAGCATAACCTTCATTATCAAGCTGTACAAATATTTGATAGACTGCCAGCGGATTTGAAAATTTTGTTAAACACTAGCTCTTCTAATTAAGGCTACGCTCCAATCATTTATGTTAGATAAAAACTTATACACAATGGACGAACTGTCATTTAATATTAATATTCCAATTTTGTATTTTAAATAAAAAAAAAAATGCTATTTATTACAATTGATATTTGTAAAAAAAAAAAAAAAATATTATTATTGCTTCATGTTCACTTTTAGAATTTATATTAATAAATTGTTAATTATGATGTATGTAATGTATCAAACACAATATGAATTTTATTGTTCTATATAAATAAATATTAAAAAATACTTGGTCGCAACGGCCAACTAGCCGCACACCAATACAACTAAACTCCATTTGAAATAAGATTAGACATTTAAATAAACCTTTCATACAGTTCGTTCAACCGATATTGACTTCTATTGCGTTGGTGGTATGACAATTGGCAGCTGCAGTAAACAGTTGGTTTTGTAACCACTTTCTTGCTCTTAATACCATCCTTATGCCTACGGCATAGAAGTCAAAATCGGTTAAACGGACTGTTAAAAAGGTTTGTTTAAATGTCTAATCTTATTTCAAATGTAGTATAGACGGCCACGACTGGCCGGAGTCGTGGCCATCTAGAGCACGAGATCCATTTGTTGTCATCTCGGTAATCACTCCCATTTTAGCCATATCGTACTTCATACTTTACAAATATGTAGGTATTAGAACATAAATTGCTTCTTGTTTAGGTTTAAGTGTAAGTGTTTTTTTAATTGTATATGTTTAACGAATGAACGGAGTTAGGTGAAGAAATTGTTTTGTGAAGCCATTTTATTAAATTTTTTGTAAATACTTAGGTATAAAATGTAAATTTCTCTCCCATAATAAAAGGTTTTTTACAACGAATTTTGTATTTGATTGGTTTAAAATACTTCCTTTTTTGGGTTTCTGACTTTATTTTAAAAAATGATTTGGTTTTATTATTTTTATAGTTGTATCTTTAATGAATAAACGGAGTTAGATTAAGAAATTGTTTTGTAAAGCCATTTTATGATATTTTTGTACATTTTGTTAAGTTTTCTCCCATATAAAAAGCAATTTTGCAACGAAATTCTATATATTATTAGTTTAATATGCTGCATAAGAAATACTCACTTGCTACTAAAGCTACCTCAAAAATTAAACTGGGCTAAACTACAGGATGAGTCGAGCAGACTCATTCATGCTGCTTACTAAGTAGTTCTACAAAAATATTTTAACAGCCTGCATATTTATTTTAAATTTATTATTATTAACAAACGTATTAGTCACCTCTGCTTTACCCTTAGGGGGAAATAGGGGTGATGGTATGTTAGCCAATATCATTGAATGATCGTATTATCCTATACTATTAAACGAGCAATATTTATTTAATCAAAATCGCCTCTAACGATTTCGATGAAAGTTGCAATATAGGGGTTTACGGGGCGAAAAATCGATCTAGCTAGGTCTCATATCTGGGAAAATTCGTTTTCTCTATTTTCACAGCCTCGGGAATGAGATACAACGTTGATACACCTGGTCGATATGTTTATCTATTTTCACCCGAGCAAAGCTCGATCGACCTGGGGGTCTACCACAAGCTCATAAAGCAGTATTTTTTTAATATTACTTCAGTGTGGGAAAGAGATGAAGCTCTACAGGACGTATAGCTCCATCTCTTTCTCCCACTGAAGTAATATTAAAATAATACTGCTTTTGAGCTGGTGGTAGGCCTCCAGGTACTCAATTATGAGTGACGTTCAAAATCATTATTTTATTTAAAAATGTGATAAGAAACAGAGAAATCGTTTTTTTCAAAAATCAATCAATCTGTATTGATATATTATTGAAAGTCCAATCTATTTACATCGTTTCCTAAAAAAAATATAACAAAAGGGACCATTCATAAAACCGAGTAAAGCCACAGGATGTCACAGTACTCGCATAAGTATTGATCTCAGCTTGCCAACTAACGAAGCGGAATGCTCACTAAATCATAGGATTATACGCACTATCTCACTCATGCAGGTAACACAGTTAAAATAAATGAAGGTTTAGTATCAGCTGGAGAATAGTTAGTGCTGTGTGTTCTATTGTGTGGTGGGATGACAGATTTATGTATATCTCTATACTAGGCATGGAATTACTATTTTCTTAATGTCCCTCGGTTATCATCGGATTTCCAAATACAAACAAATGCTAATTTCCATGTCCATCAATTATTAGATTTATCGTGTACAATAATTTGAATTCAGAACTAAGTACTTTATTATTGTTTTTTGGTTTTGATTTCTGTGTGAACTATATAGAGCTGTAACACTATTTTCTTATCTGTCATGCCTGCGATTTCAGCGGCTTTCCTTCCATTTTTTCAATTAATAACATTAAGTTAAAAGAATATTTACCACTCTATATACTTCCACGTCGATTGAGCGCTTCCAGTCTGCACCAAGTGCAAAGGGCAACTGATAGAAATCCGACAACTGACGAAACAAGAAGTTTGCCTAGGGACATTCAGAAAATAAAAGTACAGTACTGTATAGGGTTTGGTAGCATTCTGGGCGTAAAACGAACTGACAGAATAGGGTGCCTGAGGATGGACGGCGTCGCCGAGGCCGGCCCAGAGGTGGCGAGATGACCTAGATGTGTACCGCAAGAGTTGGATCGAGATAGCCCTGGAAAAGTATACTTGGAAGGATTTGGGGGAGGCCTTTGCTCAGCAGGGGAACAGTGTAGACTAACAAAAAAACATATTGCGTGCTTGTTGCTGAGAGAAATGGAGCTTGTTACGAGTATCAAAGTGTTGAAGTACCAAAACTAACCCTCCAAACGAAGGCTACTACTATATTTTCTTGTATAACTTAAGCAACTTCACTTTTATTCCGGGTAAAGCAGACACAGCATCCGATTTTTTCCCTAACACCCGCACTTAACCAAAGCGGGGACGAGACGAGAAGAGAGGAGACGTGTTTTAAACAACCAATAGAATTTCGTTATTCACACATCATACGTGAGCTGTGTCTCGCTGAGATTGAGCTGGGCGGCGCGGCGGTACAAAGCGGAGATGTGAGCTGTGCTTCACAAGCTGGTGACGGTGCGCATCGGAGACGAAAAAGATGTGAGTGGCTTGCAGTGAGCGGCGCCGTAATTCGTTCACATCCAACGCTTGCCGCACGTAGCTCAGTTCCACTCTAGCCCACACACATCTCCGCTCCAGTCTAGCCAGTACGCATATCCGCACAGCTTCGGTGAATAGGTACACCCTAGCTGAAAAACATCTCTTCTCGTCTCCGCTTCGGACATCTCCACACATCTCTGCTTTGGTGGAGTCCAGGCCTACGGGATAACCTTAGAGATACAATCTGATGCTGATGTGCATAAGTAGGTACTACACTCATATTTCGTTAGTTAGTTAAACGTCTCACGTAACAGTGGCATTATGCCACAAATCCAGAGTCCGGGCTCCTACGGAGAATTACGTGATGGGAAAGACCAATTAAACTTTGCCCGACCCGATCATCGAACATAGGAACCAAGCTCAAAAGTAGTGCTTGCAATTCCTTGACTAAAGAGGCTATATTTCTGCAATATTTTTAACCCCCGTCGCAAAAAGAGGGGTGTTATAAGTTTGACCGCTATGTGTGTGTCTGTCTGTGGAACTGTAGCTCTTAAACGGGTGAACCGATTAGAATGCGGTTTTTTTTATTTGAAAGCAAGTTTTCTTGCTATGACATTTTTTTGAAAATTGGTTCAGTCGGTTGAAGATTATCAGCTCTTTTTAACCGACTTCAAAAAAAGGAGGAGGTTCTCAATTCGTCGGGATATTTTTTTTTTTTTAATATTTGTTCCCCGATTACTCGAAGACCGCTGGACCGATTTAAAAAAATATTTTTTTGTATGAAAGGATATACTTTCAAGTTGGTCCCATTGTCATTTGGTTACGATCTGATGATGGAATCTTGGAGAAATTGAGCGAACTCTTCAAATATTATAGGCACATCTATAACGATTTGGGTATTTTTGATGAGCAGTTGACTGACATAAGGCTATTGTAACTTAGATAAATTACAAACCAACCCAATTAAAAGTGAAAAAAAAAAATAACTTTAATTTCGGAAGTCGGTGTCAAAAAACTAAAATACTGATCCAAAGACACCGACTTCCGAAATTAAAGTTATTTTTCACTTTGTTTTTTGGAAGTCGGTTGTATTTTTTGTTAAAAAGTTTTTTTCTAGTTGATGAATAGTTTGATTTATTCAAAATTTGGTATTCTGTTACTTCGATGATATTAGAATAACATAGTAACCTTGAACTGATGCTGCAGCATCACCTGGAATTTGCAGGATACCCTTACCAACTTAAAGTACAGGTATCATGTATGCGGGCTTATAGGATTGGTCTCAATGAACAGGTTATAGGTAGACGGTGAACGGGGTCTGGTGATGGAGTAGGAAAGAGAAATGAGGAAATGTTTGTGTCGGGGGTTTTTAGGGTTCCGTAGTAAACAAGGAACCCTTATAGTTTCGTCATGTCCGTCTGTCTGTCTGTCTGTCTGTCTGTCTGTCCGCGGTCTAGCTCCAAGACTGTTAGTACTAGAAAGTTGTAATTTGGCATGGGTATACATATTAATCATGCCAACAAAGTGGTAAAATAAAATCATGAAAAATATATTTTTTTAGGGTACCTCCGCTACATGTAAAGTGGGCACGTTTTTTTTTTTTTTCTATCCTTTAGTTTGGGGTATCGTTGGAAAGGTCTTTCAAAAAAATTGTGAGTGTGTTAAAACCATTTTTTAATTCAGAGATCCGTTTGCGAAATATTAAGCTTTAAAGTGCAAATTGTTGTTAGAGTCAAGTGTCCCCCCCCCTGCCAGCTAAATGGTTGGTTTTAGATATGTGAAAAAATTCACGGCAGTAGATTATATAACGAATTTAAAAGGAAAACTATTACAGCTGAGTAGGCTTTACAAGTTAACGAGTAATAATCGACCAACTTAAATTTGCGGTTGTAAAAACATGTTCACCCATACATTCTGTATGAATGATTATTTTTTCAACTACGAAGTTAAGTATGTTCTTGGGATAAATTCATCCCAACTACGGAACCCTACATTGTGCGTGGTCCGACATGCACTTGGCCGGTTTTTTTTTTAAATTTTAAAATTGTACTTGTCGTTATGATAGTGACAATCTAAAGTTTAACAACAGAAAAATGCAAAAAAAACACATTGCAGGATAAATTAATCACAACCATTTTCATTCTCCTAGTATTGAAACTCCTAGTCGATATTCTTATTTCGAGCACGAACGTACGCCTCATATTCTAGTTTCGACCACAACCAATTTCCTTGTCAAAATCCATAATCGTACCGATGACTCTATTTCTGAGATCGACTCGACCTGACTATACAGCATGTATCAGAAAGGTGTGGTTAAATTTCCTTAAATTTGACCACACTTTTCTGATACATGCTTAATCGGAGGTTTTAAATTTGATTGATCGGAATCGAAACCGGAATCAGAACCGGAACCGAAATCGAAGGTGGAAGTAGAAGAAAGATGTGTTATGGGAAGGCTTAATGAAATAATCGAAATATAATTCAGTCTTTTTAATCAGTCAAATATTAGCGATAACATCCACAAACAAAACAATAAATTGAGACTTCGAGCGCGAGCGTGTATAAAATAAACTAAAATTACATTGGTGACGAGTTATTGTATGTATGCGCTCTAGTCACGTGCATCGCTGCGTTTCGAACTTCGGTATAACTCCGATTCAAAATTATCGGAACCGAAGTCGGAATCGGAGGTGTAAAATTAATCGGAAGTTCCGACCTTTCGGAACCGGAACCATAGCTCCAAAATATCCCTTGTCTGTACTACACTCTTAAAAAATCACCTTTCTGATACATGCTATAGATTCTAGAACATTCACATTTCATCTTGCTTTTATGTTCTATTTGACATGCCCGTATCTCGTTACCATGCAGTTTGCGTTGGCATCAGCACAAGTATTGAGGTTTGTGGGGACACAGCTTTGCCTTATGAGATGCTAAATTCATATGCGTGAGTGTGTTAGAGAATTTAATAGTAGTTTCGTTGCAAACTGAAACGGACTGACTGAGAATGACTAACATTTCATACACACACATTTTTCCCCTAAAGGGATTGAGAGGTGTATTAGACCATTGACCAAGCACCTAAAATCCCAGTTCAAAATCTGGGCTGCTATAGAGAATTTCCTGAGTCCTATAAGTCCTTTTCCCAAGCTGGGAATAGAACATGGAACGTCACGATCACAGCACGCTACTTGCGACCAATTGCTAGCTACATCAACGAAGTAATTACAGTTTTTACAAATAAAACGAACAATTCGCTGTCCCCGGCGAATAAAATGGTAATGTGCTATTACGATAGTTTTAACTTTATTGCATATTCGATATTTAGAGGTCCGATTACACTCTGTCAATTTTTTTCATTCATTTCCTACGGTTATTTCAGAAGTTATGAGATTTTAAGGTGTATTGTAATGAATGTAAAAAATAACTTTTCTTTTGGTAATTTAACAATGCCGCTAGTAAATAAGTTTATAAAATGTCCACAAAAAACTTTTTTTTATTTTTCCTGTAAAATTTAGTTTTTACGATTACGATTTTATTTAAAATTTTGATTCAGTACTTAAGAAATAAACCAACATACCAACCAAAAGCAATAGACCAACTTTTTAAAAGGTTTGTCCATTTAGTCAGACCTCATTTTCATTCACAAAAAAAAATAAATAACCGACTTAAAAAAAAAACACTGCAAAGTGAAAAATAACTTTAATTTCGGTGTCTTTGGTTTTGAATTTTCGTTCTTTGTCACCGACTTCCGAAATTAAAGTTATTTTTCACTTTGCAGTGTTTTTTTTTTTAAGTCGGTTGTTTTTTTTTTTTGTAAAAAGTTTTTATTTTTCACTTTTTAGTTGTGGTACCTACTCCACACAAATTCGAATACCACTACCTGCTATGTAAATAACAGTGACAAGAAGTTATCATATCATCTACATACTAAGTGGGAAAAAATACGTATAATTGAAGCTAACTCAAAAACTACCCAAGCAAAGATAAAAAAATTATATGGGACTACCTCTGAAGTATGATCTACCAAAAAAAAAAAAAGAATTATCAAAATCTATTCATAATTGGCGGAGAAATCGCGTAACAAACATTAAAAAAAAAAAAAAACATACAGACGAATTGAGAACCTCCTCCTTTTGGAAGTCGGTTAAAAAGGTGGTTAGAGATAAAATGTAGGTCAATTCATTCATCAAACTCACCTCGCTAAGTACCAAGTAGTCAAGAATTATAATAATTATCGACAACCAAGCGTACTGAAATCTTGATCTTTCATGCATGGTCGGCTTTTTGTACGAGATAATCTGCACAAATTGGCAATTTCGATATTATTGGCGATGTTCATTATTACGTGTTCATATGAGATTCGAAGATAATGAGCTTTATCATATTATGAATGTGTACATGCGAATGATGGTAAACTGATTTAAAATTGTGGTGTGCTGATGAAGAATATTATTGTTAGTCTAGATAAAAGGGCGGTGTTAAGTTTTTCGGTCTTTTGTGCTTACTTATTTTTTTTAATAAAAGGGTTCATTGAGTAATAACAGCGACACTAGTCGGTCCATCAGGTTAAAGTACGCCGTGGATGGGTGACCACCTTCGATCTAGCTAGGTCTCATATCTGGGAAAATTTGTTTTCTTTATTTTCACAGTCTCTGGTAATGTGATACAATGATTTATATTTACCTGGACGATATGTTTATCTATTTTCACCCGAGCAGAGCTCCGTCGACCACATACTTCCTATTATTATAATTAACAAATAAATCGACCAACCACTTGTCAATATCTCTAAAAATTAAGTGAGCACTCGGACCCCATGGCCCTAGTGTTTCAACCCCAAACGGATCGAACATATTAAGTCCCAATAAGATTGGAATATTTGCGTCGTTTGAGGTTTACAGCTTCTGCAGCAGCCGCCCCAGCACAGCCCGCCGAGCTAGAAAGATGTCTTGACAGAATAATTTACGTCCCATCTTTGCCTCCGACGATGTGTTACGAAAGCTTTTTAATTTCGACACTTTTTTTTGTGTCTTCTTATCAATAGTTGTTATAATTTCTTTGCTATCGTTTTCCACTACCTTCGTACAAACTCAACGTTTTTCCTCACAAAAAGAACGAAAGAAAAAGTGTTTATTGGGACTCACACAAGAGATCACAAATTAAACTAAAACACACTCATAGAAAATAACAAAAAAGACAGAAGTGAAAACTTGAACAAAATTGCCTTGGTGGAAGAAAAATACTTGTATAGAACATTGATCCGTAACTCAATATAAATAAAGAGCACAATCGCGTTTCCAAAACCTTTAAAGTAAAAATACTTGCATAGAACATTGATCCGTAACGTAATATAAATAAAGAGCACAATCGCGTTTACAAAAACGAGGTGTCGTTACAGTGTCGCGAAATCAATGGCTTAGTCCCATCTCAAAAATGCCCAACGCGCCTAAATAAGTTTTCGCTTAAAAAAACTATCTCACTTCTCACGATTGCTTTGGTACGACAAAGTACTAAGATGTCTTTTTTTCGGACACAACATCAAAGTTTAGCTGCTCCTTTCATCTGAACTGTGGGAAGTCTCCCATTATTTGAAATAAGGACCTGACTAACAATGACTGTATATTTTTAGCTAACATCTCTTTCATTATAAGTTTTAGGCTTTTTTGTCTGTTCTTGGTAATCAAATGCTTTGAAATGTATTATTATCAATGATACAATATCTGAATAGCAATTCTAAGAGACTTGTGTTGTTATTTATAAGGGAATATCCACTGGTATTTTGATAAGTACTTACTTAATCCGTGAAATGTGTTACTGGAATAACAAGTGTGATTCTTGAAAGACGTTCGCAGAAGCAATAACTATTGGATAGGTACTTACCTACATGCGGACATATTAGTTACTGTCGTTAAAATATTAATGATAGATAGGAATCAATTAAATAGACAATGTTAATAGTTCTGGGAACTTGGTTATGGTTAATAAAGCATCCTTGATAAGCAAAATTTGTATAATATATTGTTTCATTAATAAGGATAGCGACGACATTGACATTTGCGTCTTATACCTACTTAATTTCGACGCCATATTATAGCTTGTTAATCTTACTCATCCAAAATAGTCCATCCCTCTAACTTCCCGACACATAATAGTTTAAGCATTTTTTATTTATTTTTTGCATTTAGTTCTTTTTTTATGTTTTATATTGTTTAAATCTCTGAGTCTATATGTTATGTTATGCCCTATCCCTTCATATTTACTAACTGATTATGTTTACATACCGTGTGGTGGGACCCTGGTGATCTGCGATACAGGTATTCCTAGTGCAGACACCAGTCTCTCACAAACTATTGTCACAGTTTTTCAAGTCTGTCTAAATATAAGATGCCATTGTTTGTGAAGAGAAAATAAATTATTTGAATTTGAGTTTAATAGTTTTGGTTAGGTTAGGGTATTATTGTTGTCATTTGGGTGTTTAGTCTGAACGGCTCAAAGCGAATGGACCGCGGGCCATTCGACCGTAAACAAAATCGTTTACGTTCCAAAGGACCGGTGATAATTTGATCTAAAAATTTTGTACATTTATTTCATTTTTACTTACTAACTTTTATACTGGTATTCAGCTGCATCCGGTTAGACTGAAAGCCAACCCCAACATAGTTGGGAAAAGATTAGGCAGATCATGATTCCATTAAATTCTTACTTAATTTCAGTAAATAAATAGATGGTTAACTTTTTTCCTAATGACATGTTGAAAAAAACTTCGTTTTCTTCTCTCTTATGATTGAAGAATAAGAAGCTGTTTCCGACAAGTACCTAACCTTTACTTAAGTTCCTTCAAGGTCTTCATCCTGGTAGAAAGCATTATAATTTCAAGCACAAGGTTCCTAATAATATTTCTGACATTTCACTGTATAGACTTAAGAGGAAATAATTTCTATACGTCCCACTACAGATAATTTTTATAAATAAATGTTTTGATACCAATATAAATATTAAATCTGATAAAGTGTCACCCCTTGTTATATTTTAGTAACACAATGTATACTAGTAACGCCATCTATGATATTAAATTATTAACTATTTATAACTGTCAATAAAGTTAGTTGTTATCCGAAAGTGCACGTTTTAATAGGTTATGGGCTAATGTGCTTTAATTTCTTAAGTAATCCAGATTACAGTAAAATACTACCAAAATAAATAAGAAATCTAACAAAGTGTCACCCCCTGTAGGTATTAGAAATCATAATTTTCCAGTATGAAAATTCTAACTGATCCCGAGTACTGTGGTGATGTATGTAAATCTTTTGTTTCAAACAATTTTCTGTTCAAAACAGTAACCAATACATACACAGAAATAAAGGCCCGCAAAATACTACCAAAATAAATATTAAATCTAACAGTGTCATCCTTTGTAGGTACTAGAATTCGTAATTTTCCAGTATGAAAATTCTAACTGACCCCCGAGTACAGTGGTAATCTATATAAATCTTTTTTTTCAATCAATTTGCTGTTTAAACCAGTACCTGATACATACACAGAAATAAAGGCCCGCAAAATACTACCAAATGAAAATATTAAATCCAAAAAAGTGTCATCCCTGTAGGTACCAGAAATCGTGATTTTCCAGTATGAAAATTCTAACTGACTACAGTACTGGTGATGTATGTAAATCTTTTGTTTCAAACAATTTGACAGTACCCGATACATACACAGAAATAAAGACCCGTAAAATACGAACAACACAAAAATATACATTACCATTGGAGCGGGCCAACTTCCTTTTGCTCGGAGTTAGCTCGTGGAACAAAGCGAAACTACAACCTACACTTTTCTATCAAGTGTCTGTCTGCGGACTTTGTGCCTCTGTTGCCTTTACCTCCTGAGATCGCGACAAGTGGGACGCGTCTGTATTTTCCATTGTACGAATGGAAAACATGTGTGCAAGATTCAGGTCGAATGGGATTTTTTTTCCCAGATTTAGGGTAATAGAAAACAAGTTAAATATAGATAAGAATCGACAGTATTGCTTTGCCAACGCCCACCGAATGATAAAAGTTCCTGAAGAGTATTTTTCTCATTGTGCTTACGACGATCGATGATTGAAAATAGAAAATATTGAGAACCGAAACACAATGGAAAGTAAGCGCAAAGGCAACAAATATTCCACTCTTGTTAGTAGAATCTATCAGTATTGATGATACTGATAGATCCTACTAACAAGAGTGGAATATTTGTGTCATTGTTGTTTCTGAAGGTTGAAATAAGTTTTCACGGAAAGGTATAACTGTCTGAATTTTTCACAGTTTCTGCTAAGAATTGATTAGTTGATAAATACCACGAACATTTTAAAGTATTCGGAAAACAATTAAGAAACGCCTTTGAAAAAGCACTGGGATAGGAAAAAGCTGACGTCTTTTTGTGGACGACAAACTTTGTTTTTGAATGTTGCAAAAATTGGTACAATATTCTATTCATCAGCGCATTTGTGAGGCAAAATTGTATTGTTTCAGACTTTAATTGAAAAGTTGTTATACAGCTGCAGTGGGATTGACAAAATTTATGTTCCCGAACGTGACATGACCGGCAAGCAGGCACGCGAGAGACTCGCGCAAATAACTAGCACGCTACTGGACTTTATTTATTTAGACCTAAATGTAGTTAGGAAAAAAATAAAATAAACTGCAGACGTGTCACCAACTGACGCTGGTAAGTAAATATTCATACATAGGGAAGCTTGCTATTTCTGTTCATGTTATTAAGTTTAAATTGAACACTGCTGTTTTGTTCATAAAAAAATACAGTTTTCATCAAACACATGCTTCTGCTTCTGCTGTCAGACTGCATCATTCCACTGCTGGGCAAAGGTATTATCTTATAACTTCCAATTATATCGGTCAAGAACCATATTACACTTTTTTAAATGATTTGACCGACGCGAGCTTTTGAAAATAGATAAAATATAGAGCAAACATTTTGATCACTACATAATCATCACTCATTTGAATCGAACCAAGTCATACCCAAAGTTTAAGCTTTTTATGCTCTACGCAGGCCATTCAGAACAAACCACCTACCGAGAGAAGTAAATTGTGGGACGAGAAGCATCCAACATCCCGACTTCGTTAAACCCCAGGAGCATTTGCCTCCCGGGCGTGATCTGCAGTGGCCTATATGGAAAGCCCTCAATCGATTACGTACCCAAGTAGGCCGCTGCAGACACAATTTGTCGAAGTTGGGCATCACTAAACCATCTAACATCCAGTGCGAGTGTGGTGCTTCTGATCAGACTATGCCCCACTTGCTGGAGTGTCCTATGTGCCCGTTCACCTGCACCTCGGATGACCTAAAGAATGCCACTGATGCCGCAATCAACGTGGCCACCTACTGGGCTCATATGATATAATTATAAAGAAGAGTACCATCGACACGAAAAGAAGAAGAAGAATACTCAAAGGTTTTATTATTACGTGCCAAACATGGATACTAATATTTAGTAACATTCTCCGTCGTGAATTTGTAGTTCGATAGACCCAAGGCTAGACAAGTTGGAGTCGTCCAAATAATTATAGCCTTTAGCCTTGTCTGGATACGTTGCCAGAAAGAACCTTGGAACGAGCGATGTTTGTCTGAGCAGTCTATTAATATTTTACATAACGTCGACACATTTAGAATTTATTGCAGTTTGAAAAAAAATAGATTGGAAACGCTATAGATACAGTATACTACAGTAAAAGTATTACGTCTCGGCAGTGACCTTGAAATAATTACCTACGGCCGCTCGGTAGATAAACTTGCGGCGGCATCTACATTGAACATGTGAACTATGCACCAAAGATCTAACGTCATGCAAAATCCTGACGTCACACAAATCAAGACGTCACACAAATCCTGCATCGCGCAATTAGTGTTTACCGCGTGAACACCATATATGTATATAACTTCCCCGACATCAATCGTTGGGCAGTTGCCCGCCAGACACGACACCCGTCTGGTCAGAGGATCCTCCCTTTTCTCTATAGAATGAGTGAACTTTACACCCTGTTCTTCATACCTCTAAAAACTATTCGCGTCCGTACATAACTTCTGCGCACTCGTGGCTATTGCGTACTGAGATTTGGAAAGGCGTCGTTTCGGCCGTTTTGTAGGAAGACGTAATACTGTTACTTATTTATACTGTGCTGTAGAATAACAACGCAACGCATATACATAGATGCATATCCTTGTACATAGCAAGTATAAGTAGGGCTTTGTTGTAACCATACATACGACTGTCTCTGTCTCATTAGAATCACACAAAACATCACGCCTGTATTCCCCGAAGGGTTGGGCAGAGGTGTATCTACAATACACCCACATTTCGCCAGTTATGTTTGAGTCTCATGTAATAGGGGGCGAGCCTATTGCCATCAACCGGACGCAAATCCAGACTCCGGGCTGCTATTGAGAAATTCCAGGTGGAAAAACCCAATAACACTTTGCCCGACCCGGGAATCGAACCCAGGACATGGTCAGCAGTAGCGCTTGCAACCACTAGACCAATGAGGCAGTATTTTTTTACCTGTTTTGTTTAGGTGGAAAACGACAACGGTATTATTGTGCTAAATAAACGTATTTTTTATTTTTTTATTTAAATACGTACCAATAAGCTTGTGAAAATTAATTACCTACCTCCAGTGTCCATAGGATTTCTTTATTAATCTCCTCTGAAAACTTTACAAACCTACCTTTGTACTCAAATAACATGATAATTATGTCGTATCTCTATGTATTTTTCTGTGTGTATATAAATAATAACAATAAAATAAAATTTTGTGGTCCTTTAATGGCTATTTTATTTCTACTTAGTTGAGTACTAACCCGTACCCTAATTGCGTAATACAACACAATCACAATCTGTTTCGATTTGAAACAGATTGCTAATCCATTGCTTAATAAAATGGAAAAAAAAATCTGCTCAACAACGTAAATAACGCAATGAATGTTGTTGAAATGTCTAAATGAAACAAATTAGGCTTAATTGTTTACGAAAATAAGTTACTCAATTAGGGTACCGATATTTATTTCATAAGTATAGGATAAATAAAGCATAGTTTTAATTTAATAAAGTCAATAAAAATTTTCACTGCCCTTTACAACAAACGAGTTTTCCATCATTTTGCCAGCGATAGCAAGGCATGACACCAAAAATGCTTTTCGCCAAACAGGCCTTTGTGAAAATTTCGACAGGCATCCAGATTCAGTTGAATATAAAACAAGCGAAGTGCTCCCTATATCTGCCATGTATGACTCGATTGACGCTAGAAAACAAAGTGATATGAAAAAGAAAATGAATGGTGTGACACACAACACAAACACCATGCTATCAGCGATGGTGATAGTACAGATCTCCCAGTAAAAGTATGCGCTTCGGTAATCATCGTCTATGTTCGGTATGTCTATGCGATGACGAAATCTAATACAGAGCTGTTAAAACCATGAAAGTACTTATGGTTAAAAAATAGAGATTTAACAACTCTATGCAATTCTAAAAAGTTTTCAACATTTTTGAGTGACAATTTACAAGGTGCGACCGTAGTAGGTAGAAAACAAAAATTGATTCACTCAAACGCGCACTACTACAAAGCGCGGAAGTATAAAACTCTGCCTCTGTGGGGGTTAATCTGTGGTGCGACGTTCGTTAAAATTGGGAAACACGAAGATTATCGAAGCGCATAGTTTTTCTGGTTACCAGACAGACATACTAAAGAAGGTTCATGCCCGTTTTCACCTTCACTAAGAGACACTTAAATGGATTCCTAAATAAAAGTGCACTGTTGGATTTTCAACTCTCAGCGCTGACACTGAGAGTTGAAAATCCAACAATGCACTTTTATTTAGGGATTCATTTAAGTGTCTCTTAGTTGTCGGTGAAAACGGGCACTAGACCACCTGATAAAAACTAAATATAAAATATATATATATATATATATATACTTGCCTATATCTTAAAATACGAACAGGAAATAAAGTCTAATTCAACAGAGCTAATATATCCCATCCCAATTGGGCTTACCCAATTAGTTACATAACTCATTCTACGAAAAACCATTCATTGTTATGATCAGGAATTCGTGATATTATAAGTCTAAGTCTGGAACAAAAATTTATCCCAAGAATAAACTTGACATTAAAGTTGAAAAACATGTTCTCCCATATATTTCAACTTAAATTGTAAGTTTGTACGCACTTTATTGAGAGATTTGCCATGTTATTTTAAAACTATAGACTTTTCAATAAAGGTTTTCCTGTAATCTATAAGTACATAACAATTTTCTGTATTTTTAACCGACTTCCAAAAGGATGAGGTTCTCAATTCGTCTGTATGTTTTTTTTTTTTTTTTGTATGTTTGTGACGCGATTACTCCGCCAATTATGAATAGATTATGATGATTCTTTTTTTGTTTGGTAGATCATACTTCAGAGGTGGTCCCATATAAATTTTATTAACTTTGCTTGGGTAGTTTTTGAGTTAGCTTCAATTATACGTATTTTTTCCCACTTAGTATGTAGATGACATGATAACTTCTTGTCACTGTTATTTATATAGCAGGTAGTGGTATTCGAATTTGTGTGGGGTAGGTACCACAACTAAAAAGTGAAAAATAAAAACTTTTTACAAAAAAAAACAACCGACTTCAAAAAAAAAACACTACAAAGTGAAAAATAACTTTAATTTCGGAAGTTGGTGACAAAGAACGAAAATTCAAAACCAAAGACACCGACTCCCGAAATTAAAGTTATTTTTCACTTTGTAGTGTTTTTTTTTTTGAAGTCGGTTGTTTTTTTCTGTAAAAAGTTTTTTCTTCAAAATTGTAGGCTCAATAGTTTTGGAGCGAGTGGTCAATTTTCATCTATTTTCTTAAATAACTATAAACTGTTTATTTTAAAATTGTAAAAAAGCTATTTTTGAGACCCTCACAGTAAGCCCTTTCATTTGATATATCATACGATACAGTGCTCAAAATTTTTTTTTCTGGCAAAGTGACTCCAATAATCAAAATTCATTTATTTACATAACACGTCCATATTTGGGTCACAGAAATTGATATCTGTACCAAACAACTTTATCGGTCCATTAAATTCGGAGAAAATTGGCTCTGACAGACGAGCAGACAGACACACGAGTGATCCTGTTAGGGTTCCGTTTTTTCATTCGGACGTACGGAACTCTAAAAATAGCTATTTCAGTTTGTATTTTGGTTTATGAGGTAACATGTCATACGCGGTAACCTAAACGATAAATAAATTGTTTATTAGGATCATAAAATCCAAGGGTTTAACAATGTTGCTTGACCATATCATTAACTAGCTTCTGTCAGCGAATTTGTCCGCATGTAAACTAAAACATAAAGTATCCTATGGCACTTAGAAATAGTTTAAATTCCATCAGTGAAAAAATTTTTGAAATCGGATCAATATCTCCAGAGATTACCTCTTACAAACATACAAATAATGTTACCTCTTTAAAATAATTATTATTAGTTTAGAAGTTTAGATTCCTCTGTGTCTCCGAATAAAGATAAACTTGTAGAAATAGCTTACGTTCCTGTACTAGGTTTTTAAGTCAAGAAAGAGTAGTGTTATTCTCTGAACATCACTTCGAAATTCGAACGGTGTTTCGTTGTGAATCCGCGATGATTTACTTTAAAAACAAATGAATTCGCTTTCGAATTGTGTGCGCTCACTTGAGTGAGGTTCCAAGTGAACTTTAATTACTCCTGCACTTCGCAATTCGAACGGTTTCTCGTTGTGAATCCACGATGATTTACTTTAAAAACAAATGAATTCGCTTTCGAATTGTGTGCGCTCACTTGAGTGAGGTTCCAAGTGAACTTTAATTACTCCTGCACTTCGCAATTCGAACGGTTTCTCGTTGTGAATCCACGATGATTTACTTTAAAAACAAATGAGTTCGCTTTCGAATTGTGTGCGCTCACTTGAGTGAGGTTCCAAGTGAACTTTTAGTACTCCTGCACTTCGAAATTCGAACGGTGTCTCATTGTGAATCCGCGATGATTTACTTTAAAAACAAATGAGTTCGCTTTAGAATTGTATGCGTTCACTTGAGTGAGGTTTCAAGTAAACTTTACAGAATAGTATAACTGGTAACTCCTGTAGACGTACAAAATGTTTTTTATCCAGTGTGGCGAATCGCCCCATTTTTGACTTTGCATGGCCAGAAACATTACATAACCGATCCCTGACGCGGATCCAGAGAGAGCTATTGATAGTTCATTTAGATAGGAACGACCACAGATATAGATATACCTAGATAACGCAAGAGCAACTACTTCGCGTGCCATTTTCGTGCCCAGCTTACGTACAATAATCGTAAGCTGCCACTTTCGCGCTCAGTCTGCATTGGTGCCACGCTTGTCGGAAGTCAGTAAAAAAATTGAAAATGGTTAATTACGCTGTTATAAATTGTAACAACTGTGCAAATGCGAGGAAAAACCTTAAAATAAACGTTTTCTAGTGCTTATGACGTCATAGTAGGTAGTCAAAAAATGGTACGCTTGGTTTTCATACAGATCGTGATACTTGCGTTATCTAGGTATATCTTTATCTGTGGGAACGACCTTCACATAATTTATTTTGATGACTTTGTGCTTTGTGTGACTTGTACTTTGTGCTTTGATTGAGTTGCTCCATTAGGAATTGCTCAGTAGCAGCCCGGAGTCTGGATTTGTGTCCGGTTGATGGCAATGGTTCGCCCCCTATTACATAGGACTTAACATAAGTAGCGAAATGTGGGAGTACTACTGGTATACCTCTGCCCAACCCTTCAGGGATAACAGGCCTGATGTTATGCTTCTTTGACTTCAACCGCTGCTGAGGAAGGGAATCTGGTATAGTAACTTTGCTATATTAACTATGGTCGTAATAAGACAAGCGGTCGGATAAAAAAAATGAGTTGGTAGAATCAGGAAAATTTATTGTTTAGCAAAATACTACCAACTGAAATAGAGGAGCTCGTGGCTAAGTAATAACAGCCGTACAGTTCGATCCATCAGGTTAAGCCCACCCTTGCCGGGGTTGGGCTGTGGATGGGTGACCATCTTAAAATACCGAGACTCCTCTGTGCCTCGGAAAGCACGTTAAGTCGTTGGTCCCGGCTGTCATTCGTGGATATTTGGCAGTCGTTACGGGTCGTCAGAAGCCCGAAAGTCTGACAACCAGTCTTACAAGGGGTATCGTAGTACCCAGTTACTGGGTTGTGGAGAGTCGCTCCATGTAAAATACGGTATTCGGCTGCATTTGTTTAAACTGGAAGCCGACCCCAACATAGCTGGGAAAAGGCTAGGCAGATTGGCTACCAACAGAAATTGTCCGTATATTCAAATCACAACTGTCATTCTTTGGAAGTTGTATGAAATGGCTATAACCCGGCAAATTGACGTAGTATGTTAATTTGAAAAACAATTTCCCAAACTGATCGAGTATAAGCAATATTCGGTTTTTTAGAGCGTCGTTCTTGTGTGTCTGTCCCTTTTTAAACCCCGATAGATACTTTATAAGATATATTATCTTTAAGGGTCGGCTATAGACAAATTGTGTTATGGGGTATGGATACATTTATTTAGAAAACTTAAAGTAGTAGCTACAAAAAATAGTCGGTACAAAATCCGATTTTGTCACTGAATTTTCAGCAAACCAAACGTTTTTTTTCGTGGCTACTACTTATAGTTTTCTACATAAACTTACCCAAAACCTATAACACGATTTGCCTATAGACGACCCTTAATAATCATCTTGCATTCAGTGAACCACAATGCACCTTATTAAAAATACTTAGTAAGTTTATTAGCCTGGCTTGGTTTTCATCAAAGAAAACTGCAATTTATGACTTTTTCGCGAAACAATTGCCGTTTCTTGCTTTTCCCGGAAGGCGACAGGAAATAATACTGTGTATAATAATTTATTTCACTTAGATGGAAAGCTGACTTACTTAATTATTTTATTTATTTATTAATAGGAGAACCAACAGCTATAACAAATGGATAACAATTGTTTAAGAAACATAGTTTATTATATAACTTGATGATGCACGTGTTTTGAAATTCACATAAATAATTAATTTTAGCTATAAGTTTTTTATAGTGTTTCTTTGTCAAAGTTATGACGTGTTTGGGACACGTGCTAAGATGCAAACTACTTATTATGTACTTAAAATAAACGCTTAGTCACTGCAAATAAATATTTTATTGCTTATTCCAAACATCTCATTATGTTTCGGACATTTTTGAATATGTTATTTATGACTAAGTGAGATTCACTGTTTGAAAATATTGTCAAAACTTGCCCAATACCTAAATACCTAAGTGGAAAATAGAATAAAATAAATATTTGCAAAATCCAAAAGTGCACGCCTCATAACGCTCATTCAAAAACAGAAAAATATTTAAACGACTTTTGTTGAAGTATGTTTTGACTGCTTTTTTACCCATCAATATGGGTAAAATTTCTCACCTCACAATCTTTGCATACTGTCAAAGACTATTTAAGTGTGCTTTGTTGGATGTTAGGCAACGAAAGAGGGTTGAAGTTGGAAATATATATAGATATTTATATTAGTTAGTTTGTTATTAGGTAATTATACCTAATTAAAGTATTTTGAATAAAAAAGACATTTTCAATAGGGTCCTATGGCGTCCTATGGCTGAAACGAATCTATAAAACAAATTGACTCAATTAATTGATTTTTTCGCAAGCAAGATTGATGTTTTCAGGTTTTTCAGGAATAAACCTAAAAGCTATTTTGATGTGTTTTACGTTTCTGCTGCATTAAATAAATTTTTGAAAAGTACAAAATTAATCTACATTAAATTATTTATACAATGGTGTACAAATAAGTAGGTTCTGTGTACTAGCAAAAGTGTAACAATAAAAACAGTTGCAGAAAGTAGGCAAAACAAATTTTTCGATCGCAAAGCACTATCTAATAAATAAAAAACAGAAAAAAATAAATAAAAAGTATTTGCACCTTCAATGAAAACATATGGTTGACAGTAAACATAGGCCTTAAGGTCCTATCTCATTAGGATACCAGAGGCGGCGCAACCATTGGCCCACTGCCAAAAAAATTATGGATATTTGTGCAACCGATTGGACGCCTGGCCAGATACCCACGATAAAGCTGTGTATCTTAAAGGACATCGCCCATTATAACAGCACCCTTCCAGCACAGTAACGTCCCGGCACTGCCTCGAAAAATCTAGTCACCAACGCGCCGTAAGCAAGGCGACCGCTAGTCGCCAACGCGCCGTAAGCAGGGCGACCGCTAGTGCTAGTCGTCAACACGCCGTCAGCAAGGCGACTGCTCGTTTCCGGCACGCCATCGGTGAGGTGACAGAGTCGTTGTTGGCGTCACCAAACTCACCGCGCGGACGACGAGGCGCCTGCATGCATACCGCCTGCAGGCGTTTCTTCGCCGGGGAGGGGCTCCTCACTTGAAGCGAGCAGTCGGCGCGACGCGGACGTGTGACGGCTTGCGTTCCGCTCACTGCCCGCAAGCCATCCACTATTAAAATAGACTTTAATGCATTTGATTTAAAATCCTAACTTGAATGACAAGTTATTTGCCGTATCGGAGCGGTGCTGCGATAATGAGCGATAGCCTATATTTTACTAGTAGCATGACCGTGTTTGCGCTACCACGGTGTCCTAGTGAGTTAAAGGCCTTAAGGTTAATAAAGATGCATGTTAGAGTTGCAGCCAATACCTAAGCTAAGATAATATCTTGTTATTATAGGTATCAGCGCCCACCCTCGTTATTATTAGGTACATCCGTTATTATATCAAAACTTTATCTACCTGCAGACATAAATGGGTAACTACTAGGTAGTTTATGTATCAAAAACCGCGAGAATCGTGTAGTCTTGTTGCTGAAAAGTTTCTTAAGGCGCTTCGTCTTTCCAACTAAAATTACACCCTTTATTCTGAAAGTTAGCTTAGTTATGTTAATATTTCATCTGGCCAGACGCCTCCCTGAATTGAATTCTAACTATCTCTTAGTGATTATTTTTATTGAGGACACAGTAGGCATGCTGAAGGGCCCACTTCAGCATGCCCACTGTGTCCTCAAAAAAAATAATCACTAAGAGATAGTTATTATAGATATTTTATAGAATAAGGTATTTTGATAGAATCTCTCTTATGTGACATCCTGTCTAAGCAAAACTACCATTTCGTAGAAAACTTAGTTTAATTTCCGCCTTCTATGTAACGCTTTCACTTTACGGTAGTCATTTTTCCTGAGAAAACGGGCATAATCCAGAATCTAAATCACTATTTCAACATAATCTGGAGTACCTGCTACATCTAAAAATGCAATGCAATTTTTAGCAACGGACGCAAAAAATACTTTTGATTTAAAACCTACCTAAAGGCTCCTTTACACAGTACCTTTTATCACGCACTGGATTTTCAATTCTCGATGTTAAAGCCAAGCGTTGAGAATCCAATGTTCTGGGATGCACTCTTGTCCCAGCGCGTTCAAAAAACACACTGTTGGATTTTCAACTCTCGGCGCTAAGCAGAGCGTTGAAAACGCAGTGCACGAAAAAAAAATCGCCGCGATTTTATTACGTCCAAGCGAACGTTGGCTTACTGCCTATATCCTTTATCTGGTTACATTGTAATAATACATTTCATTTATTTATAGTAGCTTCTGCCCGCGACTTCGTCTGCGTGAAATTTCTTGGTTTAACATAAAATACAGGGTTCTTAATTATACGTCCGCAATTCATTATGGGGATGCAGGAGAGGTCATTTACAACCAAATGACTCCTTTTGACTTATCAGGGGTCATTTGGTTGCAAATGACCTCTCCTACATCCCCTGAACGAATTGCAGACATATAAGTAACCAATAACCCTGCATATCCAGTGACATTGCAATATTATAGCTTGAATTAGTGAAAGATTTTTTGGAATCGGATCAGAAGTTCCGAAGATTACTCTTTATAATATTAGTATGGAAAAAACACCTGATGTTAGAAAAAAAAAACCGATTAGATGCGCAACCAAGCGAGTATAATTATTAATCGACTGTCCGCACCACTAATTAATCGAATCGACATTTGCTATGATTAAGCCAAGGTTTAACTAACAGATGCGTTCAAATTTCCAAAATGTTATCACGTTATTCCAAATTGGTTGGACATAGCACTAATTGGTTACAATTAAAATGCTCATCCCGATTTTAATTGGATATTAATTTGGAGGATTTTACGTTTAAATAAATAGATTCACTAAATTAGGACCTGTACCCTAATTGCGTAACTTATTTTCGTAAACAATTATGCCTAATTTGTTTCATTTTGACAGTTCAACAACATTCATTGCGTTATTTACGTTGTTGAGCAGATTTTTTTTCCAACTTATGAAGCAATGAATTAGCAATCTGTTTCAAATCGAAACAGATTGTGTTGTATTACGCAATTAGGGTACTGGTAAACATATAAAAAGACTGTGATCTTATTGGGCTATAGTAGGTACTTAGGTACAGTAAGCGCTCAAAAGTGCATGAGCACGCTAAGAGTCGTATTGCTGTGAACACGCGGTATAGTCCGTACATTTGTATGTGTAAACAGTCAGACGTCTGTGGTGTGAGTGCCGTACACACACAACAGAGAACGCATATTTGCACTACACACTGTCGTATCGTCACGGTTCGCGGGCGCCGCACTTATATTTCCATCACTTTTGTTAGCATGCATCATACGCGTGACCTTGGCCACTGTATGGCATTGCTAAAATTCGAAAGTAAATCATAAGTGCAGATAGTAGAAGGCGTTAAGCGTTGGTCTTAGATTCAAGATGGCTAAGGTTCTAATCTCGTAAATCACAGCGCTGTTTTTGCAAATATTATTATTTTTGTTTGCAATAATAATATTTTTAAATATTCCTGCCTATTTATTAATGTTGTTATTGCAATAAAGGGTTTAGAATAAAAATGCGTGATATGTGATAATAAAAAATAAATAATATTTATTCGTTATATTTATTTTACTTAAGTATAGTTAATAAACTGCTACAATTATTTATCATTACTTCACCTGAATACTATGTGAAATAGATGTCTAGAAACTTAGAAGCAATTTGTATTATTTTGACATATTTAAATTTTGAAATATTTTAAATTTTAAATGGATTTTTTTCACCATATATATAAAGCTTTGATCATGTTCGAAGTAATTAAGCAATAAATAAGAATATTAATCTACTTAAAATGTAAAAAAATCTACTGACAATATTGTTGATTTTAAGGTTAAGTATTATTTTAAATTTTATTTGGCTTTAGTAAATATTGGTTGGTATTGAGGTTATAGCTTAAGTATTCATTTTCTTTACGAAAAGAAGATTGAAACTAAACCTCAAATTTTAATCCTAAAATAATAATATTACTAAAATAATATTAATTAAACAATTTCGGTCTATCTGCAAGAAATACGACAAACACCCTATTGAAACGTGCTTAAAAAATTCGTTACCATAAATTCATGCAATAATGAATCTGTTGTTTATTAAGTTGGTACGGTCAATATTTTAAGGTCAAAAACGGTTTTCTAGCTGGTCTTCAGTGATGCAAGCCTTCAGAGTGCACGGCGAACGGTTCATAATGACGTGTTTTTAAAATTCAGCAAAATATCTCGTTGGTATGAAACCATTTGTTTCGTATTCATTCATCATTTGACGTCGCTGCACCTCGATAATAAGCCCCTTCCTCATATCTCATAACCCTCACAGTATTTCTCTAGAACAAAGAAAAACATTGTTTTTATTACACATAATACCTAATTATTTATTATTCACTAATCGAATTAAACCTCATAATGAATTTAAAACTTTAAAGGCATCTTCTGTCTCAACAATACCTCTGTTCTATCAACAATATCCTTGATTAAGATTTATGTTTACTAAAATATGAAATATATAAATGATAACACTCACACTTAGTCCGGTTTCATTACATATTCACTTCACTTTTACGCAGCGCAATAATATTCTCTGATCTGATCTGATCTCTTCAATATATTTTATGCCTGCTTTTTGAAAATAATAACCACAACACTGCGCTAAATACTCGTCACCAATATTATCCACGAGCCAACAAAATTCTATTAATTGAATACTCGTAACGAACTGTATCTGTCTACCCTACAGAAATCGAAATAATTTACTTAGTTTTCTGTGGTCTACCTGCTAAACTTTAATATTTATGTGAACAAGACGAATGAAACAAAAAAGGAATGATTATCGAACTAGTCATTGGTTGCAGACACAGTGAGTGTGTGTGTGTGTGTACTGTGCGTGTCTATAGTATTGTAACAATTTATAGAAGAAGGTCGTAAGTCAAACCGAAGTGTCAGTCTATTGCTTTGTGAGATTGCTTATGGACTTTTGGTCGGTACTGTACCTACAGCATCATATAACATAACATCAAGGGGCGATAGAGGTAGTGCACCCACATTTTGTTTATGTCCCATATGATATTTGCTGTTACCACTAATCAGAGACAAATCCAAGCTCCGGACTACCTACTGAAAAAATTTCAATGGAAAAACCCGATAACACTGCCCAACTCGGGGATCGAACCTAATAGGTACTCCAGGTCGAATCAATCAGATAAGTTCCCTTTTTGAGGAGTGGCTAGAGAGGCTGACGCCTCTCTAGCCACTCCTCAAAAAGGGAACTTATCTGGCGTCATGGAGGGTGCGATTGTCGCAACCCCGCGCTGGGCACGCCACAATTGCGGCGATAAGACCCCTCTTTGAGGAGTGGCTTGAGAGACGCCACGGCGTCCTCGCCTTCCGCCTGATGCAGGTCCTCACCGGACACGGTTGTTTCGGGAGGTTCCTGTTCCGGATAAGGCGGGAGGAAACGCCCGGGTGTCACCATTGCAATTGTGTGGATCACCTGAAGGACACGGTTGAGGTCTGCCCAGTTTGGGCGGAGCACCGCCGTGTCTTCATGGAGGCGATCGGTGGCGGTGATCTCTCGCGACCGGCCCTGGTCCAGGCCATGGTACGGAGCGGGAGGGCATGGGAAGCCGTCACCTAGGCGGAACGCGTGAGGGAGAAGCAAATTTCGCGCCCTCGGTGAGCAATGGGTAGCTCGCCGTCCGATAAGGACTAGGCCCGGGTCGACGGCGCGTTGTGTTCCACGCGCGCCTTAAATAGATGTCAGCACAACTGAAGAGGTCAGCTAGGGCCGATGCCTGCCGAGGGCCGCGGGAAAGTCCGAAAGGGATACCGTGGCCCGTGGCAACATTCAGGCAACTGAAGGAACACGGGTGGGTTTTAATCACTAGGAGTCTGACACGCCCTCCCGCCCCGCTCAGAGTAGGAGAAGATATTTGATAATTTCCCAACCAAAAAAAAAAAAGGTCGGATCAATTAACCATCATTTATAACATATAGGTACTCAGTCAACGCCAATTTGAAGAAAGAATTAACTTTCAACCAGAGCATCTTCGTCAAATTAAGATCATAGAAAATAACATTTCAATTTCATGTTATAATTTTCATTGGCATTGTCATTTTCAGAAGAGTAAGACCCACTTCTGGGTATCAAATTCACGTATTAAGTTAGTAATCCCACTGTAGTAAAACCAGAATTAATTTGATTCGGTAAACAAGGGATTTATTAAGTTATCCCTGGATTATCGCTTTCGTTGTAGGATAAACAATAGACACAATTGGGCCATAAGTAATTGTCCTAATGAACAAAATTGTAGTATGATTTGGCTATATGTACATAGCTAAGCACTAGAATTTTAATTTTTAAGTTGTATTTTTGCCCTACTTACAATAAGTAAACAATATTTTTTAATAAATCTGTATTGAAGAACACGTTTGCTACAATTCAGATTTTTTGAAAATCTATATTATAGAAGATAAAAACTAAAACAAAACCACGACAAAAAAGTCAACTAAAACGTTATAAACAAGACATCACAGACAAACAAATTAAAAATCCGGAGATACACGTGTTAGGGCAAAAATCGAACTGATTACGTGTGAGTTTAGATTTTTTGTGTGACATCACATAGCCTATAAATCAGCGGATGATCAAGACGCTTATATCCATACCTCATCTGTTAAATTATGACGAGTATTTTAGAAGCTAAGAGGGAACAGATGAACATACTTACAAAATCTTAACCCCCTTTTTGCTTCGCCGGAGTCGCATCACTTGAAAACGGCTGGACCGATTTGGCAATTTTTTTATTATAAAATGCTCGTAACAGTCCGAATAAGGAAAGAAAGATTGCAAAAAATCCCGGAAAATTTGAAAAATGGGAAAAACTGTAGGTCTTTTTTTCTTTGGGATTTTTGTATGAACAACTTTGCTTTGGCCAGAACAACGTTTGTCGGGTTAGCTAGTATAAAAAAGTCGGGAGGTTTCATGGGACACCCGATTGGAACGACGCGTGACGTTCTGTTCGCTGTATATTATGTGTTGTTAAAACAGAGCCACCTCCATAGTATGGTCTCAAGTTTCAAGTGTCGAAGTTTCGTTTTTTTAATACAACTCTGTATTAAAAACTAAAACTAAAACTTTTGACACTTGAGACTGACTTTTTCGGGCAAAACGCTCTGTATTAAAATCCAAAAACTGAAACTTTTGACACTAGACTGATTTTTTCGGGCAAAACGCTTTTTCGTTACGTGACGATTTCTGCCAGTCAGGGCTGATTTCACAGCTGTCCGGGGGTCCTGCACGGGTCACCCGTAGGTACACGTAGACCCGTACGGGTAGCACCCGCCGTGCTCTGAAACGAGGGAGTTAGAACGATACGGTTGCTAACGTTGTACGGGCTCTACCCGGAGCGGGTCCGCGTCGCTGTGAAACAATGTTCTAGCGCCTCACGTGTGTCTCCGTTCCGGGAGCCCGTACGGGCGGCCCGCAAGGGTCTCCCGGACAGCTGTGAAACCAGCCTAACTCCTACCATAAGCCGCGTAAGACTTCATTCGAATCATTATGATGATTTTTTAGGATGCTGTTCCAATATGTATGTATCTGCTTCATCACGCGTATATATAATAGGAATCCTTTTCTGCTAAATTAATAAAACAACAATTAATTCTTTTGAAAATTCAATTTAATTAAACAAACTACTTATCTAACTACACTATCACATATTAAGGTTCTTTTATTTGAAATGACACTCTGGGTTTATTAAATAAATAAAGACGCACTTTATGCTTTTGTCATAAATTATAAAAAAATCACTTGATTTTTTTTAATATTACATTAATATTTATTTACATGTTGCGAATGGCACTGTCGTGAATATTTTTCTCAATTCCACACGTATTTCTTTCAAAAGAGCTCAAGAAAATGGGTTGTTGTAAATAAGAGTGAGCCTTATTGTCTATACTGTAAGGTTGATTCTGAATTGTATAATTATAAGCACAACTTTTTCAAAGTTGGGCATCTGATACAGTAAACCTTGCTCTCTTTTTGGTTTTGGTGTGCTGTGCTTTGCATTATTATAATGAAAGTTTTCATTATCACTATCCCTATTCAACCAAGCTTATTCCCGTTCAATCATCTTCAATCGTAGCTCATGTCCACACGGCTACACATCAAGCTATACATTTCCAGTTTCTTGCTGATCTCGCATTGTATAGGATTTCCGTACAATGCGAGGTCAGCTTATACTGGAAATGTATAGCTTGATGTGTAGCCGTGTGTACAGTACAATGTTCTATGACATGAATAAATTAAGAATACCTCTAATATTAGTAAAAAAATATCCTTTACCAAATAGCGGTTGTACTAACTAATTATTTAAATAATTATTTATTTTTTCATACAACTTTCTTCAAATGCCCTGGGCCCCATACCATGTCGATGATAAGCCATTGGCTTGTATAGTAGAAAAAGTTTTCGACGAAGACGTAAGTCACTAGTACGGGGAACTTTATCCCTGTGAACAGTTTGAGACCTGGATAAATGTACTCGCCTTTCAGAACACTTTGCACGCACCTGGAAAACAGAAAAACAAATGAAAATCACCGATTTTTTTAATATAATTGTAAATTCACTGACAGTCAACGCACATCCTTAGGCTGCCTGTCCACTGGAGCGGAGCGAGGCAACGGAGCGGAGAAATGTGCCAATATTAACCAATAGGAGCGGAGCTCTAAAGCGGAGTTTAGATTCTATTGGTTAATATTGGCGTATTTCTCCGCTCCGCTGCCTTGCTCCGCTCCAGTGGACAGGTAGCCTAAACCGTTGGGTCTAGAAGCATGAAATTTTGCATAAGAGTCCTTTATACAGGGCGATTGGCATATTAGTCAGCAATCCATTAAAGGGATGTAGGAGAGGTCGTTTACAACCAAATGACCCCGTGTGACCCCTATGCAAATGTCAAAAATTTTCGAGTAATTTGACAGTTTGTATTTTTATTTCATTCATTTTAAAATATCAAATTACTCGAAAATGGTTGACATTTGCATAGGGGTCACAAGGGGTCATTTGGTTGTAAATGACCTCTTCTACATCCCCTTAAGGCTTCGGTCTTGAAGTCAGCGGGCGCGGGGCGGCGGCGACAGCGGCGCGAGAGCGGCACGTTCAAATGCATAGGTAGTTTTATATGAAACTGTTCTCGATCCCCGCGGCGCTGCCTTCGAGGCCAGTTCCATATAAGCCTACGTGCGCACGGACGTAAAAATATCGCGCACTGGATTTTCAACTCTCGATGTTGAGCCGAGCGTTGAGAATCCAACACAGTGCATCCCAGTACGTCGAAAAAACACTCTGTAAGATTTTGACAGCGTTGAAAATCCAATGTACGAAAAAAATCGCCCGTGCGTACTTGGGCTAAATCTATGCATGAAACATGCCGCTGCCCCACGCCCCCCTCTGACTTCGTGTCCGTAGCCTAATGCATTGCAAATATTAATATTACCAATAACCCTGTTTATCGAACATGAGCACTAAGGAAGGAATTTTTTTAAATTAATTCCCTAAAGAGGTTAAATAGGGGATGACAGTTTGTATGGAAGTTCGTCATTTTTGTCAATGTGAATCCCATCGGGAATAATACTTGTTATTGGATACTACAGAACGATTTTTTTTAATTTTTTCGGTACCTAGGAGCTCCAGTGCGCCATCGGTGTGTGTTTTGTTCGTTTGTTTAAATGTTGCGTTCCATATAAATGGATACAGTTTCAAAGTTACAGACCTAACGAAAAATGGACACCACAAAACATGAGCAAACAAACCATACGGATTGTGTCCTGCATCCGTGGCCAGTAGTATAGAGCTCTTTTTCAAAAATATTTCAAAATTTTCGTTCTGAGGAATCTAAAAATTGGTTATCTTATACTAAGAAGTGTCTGACCTAACCTTACTCTTTAATAGAACAGGATAATGAAAAATGACATAACAATAATTAAACTAGAATAATGATCATGACAACATGGAATTAGTAAGTACCTACTATCATGGCAGCATGGAATAAGTAGGTACCTACTATACATGGATTAGTATACTATTAAATGAGCATTCTCTATTTTCAACAGAGCACAGCTTGGTCGCCCAGTTACTAATCAAAATAGAATTAACGATTTCTGAATAAACCAAAATGCGACATGTCCAAGTGTTGTCTTCAATAACATTATGAAAAAAAACGTATTGCCTTTTCCGCAGCCTGCACTGTATAATTGCATCAAAATATTCTGGATGTGTCTCGATTCTCCAGAGCTCAGTAATTGGGTTGCGAAAGTCAGCTGGCAGCCGCTGCGTGTAAAATACTTATATTTGGTAGCATCTGGCGAGATTGAAAGCCGACACTTACGTAGTTGGGGAGGACGTAGGTAGGAATGCAGGTTTTAGCTCTGTGTTAGCTTGGAATATAATGGACACATTACAACACACCTTTTTTCCCGGAAGGGTCATATAGGCTGAGGCCACAGAGTTTAGGTATACCTAGGGTTGCCAGTTTTTTATATCAAATATAATATTTTTGAAGCCATTGCCTGTAAAAATATAGTAGGAATAAAAAAAAAATACGACAATATTTAAAAGCTTTATTTACTTTTTTTATGTGTCGTTAAATACTTACGAGTATTTTTACACACTAAATTAAGGTTATAAAATACCATTAATTCAGCTTTTACGAGATTAATACTGGTCCTAGTGCGGTTATCAAAAAATATAGCAGTTTCGCCTACTATATTTTTTCTTAAGAAATCCTAACCTATACTATTAAACGATCAATATTTATATATATTTGCAATAACGTTTTGGAAAAAGGCTCTAACGATTTCGATGAAAGTTACAACATAGGGGTTTACGAGGTCGAAAAATCGATCTAGCTAGGTCTCAATCTTGGAAAATTCGGAGCAGAGCAGAGCTCGGTCGCCCAAAGTTTAGAACAAGATGGCTACCTTAGAATAATGACATGGTAGCATGGAATTAATAAGTACCTACTATCATGGTAGCATGGAATATGTATGTAACGCATAGGTATCTAAGCAGTTTGAAAACAAAATCCCGTGCACACAACCCTTTTTAGGGTTCCGTTGCCAAATGGCAAAAAACGGAACCCTTATAGATTCGTCATGTCTGTCTGTCTCTCTATCTGTCTGTCGGTCCGTCTGTCTGTCTGTCCGTCCGTATGTCACAGCCACTTTTTTCCGAAACTATAAGAGCTATGCTGTTGAAACTTGGTAAGTAGATGTATTCTGTAAGCCGCATTAAGATTTTTATACAAAAATAGAAAAAAACAAATAATTTTGAGGTTCCCCATACTTAGAACTGAAACTCAAAAAAAATTTTTTCATCAAACCCATACGTGTGGGGTATTTATGGATAGATCTTTAAAAATGATATTGAGGTTTCTAATATCATTTTTTTCTAAATTGAACAGTTTGCGCGAGAGACACTTCCAAAGTGGTAAAATGTGTGTCCCCCCCCTGTAAGTTCTAAAATAAGAGAATGATAAAACTAAAAAAAATATATAATGTACATTACTATGTAAACTTCCACTGAAAATTGGTTTAAACGAGATCTAGCAAGTATTTTTTTTTAATACGTGATAAATCGTAAACCGCAATTTACCTTTCATTCAATGTTACTTGCTGCTACGGAACCCTTCATGGGCGAGTCCGACTCGCACTTAGCCGCTTTTTTTTCATATTTAGTAGGTAAGCGTTACTATATCGGCCGAGCGCTGCAAGCGGAAATAGTCCTTACGGTGTATAGATATGCGTTTCTTCGATGGTACTATCAAGGCAGCATGGAATTAGTATGTACTCTAAATGGATTAGTATGAACTTTTCTATAAAATTAAATCGCTGTCCCCGGCGAATAAAATGGTAATGTGCTATTACGATAGTTTTAACTTTATTGCATATTCAATATTTACGTAGAGGTCTGATTATACCCGTTACGAGATTTTAAAGTGTATTGTGTAATGAATGTAATTGAACAATTCCGCTATGTATATTAAGTTAATAAGATATCCACAAAAAAAACCTAAAAAATTTAGTTTTTACGATTACGATTTTATTCGCCGGGGACAGCGAAATGAGCATTCTCTATTTTCACCAGAGCAGAGCTCGGTCGCCCAGGTACCTACTATAGTATTTAGGCCTCTATTATAGTACGATACTATATTATATAGTAGGGTTGGCAACCCTAGGTAAACCTCTCCTTAACCCTTCGGGGAAAACCGGCGTACCTACGAGAACAGTCACGAGCAAAAATAGGCATACGCTTAGCAAAATTCTAAATTCTCGTGGAATAACGATTGCAACTTGACATAAGCCCTATGTAATGTGGGACTGTGGGTTCCAAAATACTATATTCCTAACAACATACAATTACAATCAATACAGTAGGAGAAAATAACTAAAAAAAATTACAATAGATGTGGATATATTTATTAACTTGTTCCGTTTAGCTATTTCTAAAGAGCCATAAAAACTCCTGAAAGAAATCGACACGTGTTTCACCTCTCAACGAGGCATCCTCAGGATGACGATGGACTTGTTGCGAACTCGAACACGGCGTGTTGTCACGCCTGAATCAATTAATTATTTAAAAAAAGTTGACAATTGTATACCTATATTTCGCCCACGTTTCGCCAATTATGTTTAAGGCACATGAAATTGGGACGAATAGAGTATTAAAATACCTAGGTGATTTTGTTGTGCCTTGTCTACTAAAGTCACACCAATCAAGAGTTATTTTCTTGTGGACGAACTAGGTGGATAGGTACATAAGGATATCTCATGCCGTGGCTGTGGTTTATTAGCATTAAAGTAGTATTAAATCAAGACAGGATGTTATATCGGTATTAACTATTTTCATCCAAGTGTCGGAGATCCAACGTTCTATAAACTGGGGCATAGCAAATGAATAATTTAGGATGCAGTCGTAGAGCCGGGGTTGCGAAGAAGTCCGAAATCCCAGATCGTGGCCCCCGGCAACATGGCAACTGAAGGAACACGGGTGGGTTTTAGTCAGTAAGAGTCTAACACGTCCTCCCGCTCCACCCAGAGCGGGAGAAGTTATTTGATAATTTCCCACCCAAAAAAAAAAAACAAAAAATAAAAGGATGCAGTCGTTGGATTTGAGTGAAATTCAATCTGTTGAAGATATCAGGTTTGAGAAGGGTCTTGTATGAATGTATGACTGAAAGTCAGTATCATAAATATTTTGTAGTTTTAAACAGACTACTGATGTTGCTAACGACAATACAAAGTGTAATTGAAATACCTCACTATGAATGACTAGCTTCTAGCCGCGACTTCATCCGCGTGAAATTTCGTGACCAACCGCGTCGCATCGCATCGCCCGCCTGCGCTATAACTTCGTTTTCGCTAATCTTTTTTTCTGACATTTTTACTTTTTGCTCGGCTCCTAAGGATCGTAGCGTGATGTTTCATAGCCTATAACCTACCTCAAGAATTGGGCTATCCAATGCAAAAATATTTTTTCAAATCTAACTGGTAGTTCCGGAGATTACCCCCTACATACAAACTTACAAACAAACAAATTTTACCTCTTTATAGTTTTATTATAGTATTTATAGTATAGATAACTTTTACTATGGGACCAACCCCGAAATCTCCGAAAAAAATCTGCTGTTCCCTATGTTTTGTCGAGTTACGTACCTATAGATAATAAAAAAATCTTGATATTGTGTTAAATCGTAAAAACCACGCGAAGCAGGGTCTGGTGGTTAGCGAGAACATAATTGTATGCAACTGCTGATTTCTTTTTCGCGATTTCTGGTTTTGTCCCATAGTAAAAGTTATTTTATAATGATGAGTAAAATGACCCCTTAAGAGTTTTTCAGTTATGACAATTATACTATGTAATTCTGATTTAATTTGATTACTTACACAACAGTATACGCGACGAGGAAACACGACAGTAATCCCACGTTCAGCACATTACTCTTGGGTCTTTTCCTCCGTACCAGTACGAGGTCCATCAGTACCACAACTAAGGAGACTGTGTGCATGCAGTGTTGGGACCAGAATGGGACCACTTTGTGGATGCTAGGTGGTGCGATCAGCTCTCGATGAGTATTCCATACTCGCCAGAACAGGATGTCACCGAACTGAAAACAAATGAATGTCGTGGTTAAGTAATATAATTATCACGCCAATGTTTTTCGAAGGGGTGGGCAGAGGTGTACCTATACATTTTTCTGGTCATGTTTTAAGTTCAATATAAAAGGAATAGAGCCTATTAACTGATCGAAAATCCGCGAACCAATTCCCCCCTTTCGTAATACGTTGATAAATCTGCCTAGCCTTTTCCCAGCTATAAAAAAAAAGAAAAACAAAAGTCACTTATTCAAACTGGGCTGCAAATCAGCACTTTTCGAATGTCAAAATTACGTAAGACAGTCCCCCAAAACGCCCGCCCTTCACCACTTCCTAGTGCTTTAGCTGGGAAGGAGAAGTGGCGCAACAAACTCTCTAGCTGCACAGCTGTCTGCTCAGTTAGAAAAAAAAAAAAATATATACAATAGTATGCAAAATAATTTACGTTACGCAACACAAAACATAATTTAAATTATAAATTATTAGCCATATTTCAGCTAGCACACGCCAATATACCAACCAAAAACATTGAGAACTCAAGCAGAATAAAAAATAAAACTGAACGTAAACAGAACTAAATATAAAAGCCTCCGGGCATAAAAGGCGTGCCCGCTTTAATAAAGCTATATAAAGCTGTAATTGGAAGTTATAAATGATAAACTAGGACCATCGAGGTAAAATTAATAAACAGTTAATTACTAGTAACAATAACAAAACCATGATATGCTAGCATATATATATATATATTGCTTGCTAGCAATATGTTGGCGTCGGCTTCCAGTCTAACCGAATGCAGCTGAATACCAGTATTTTACATGAAGCGACTGCCTATCAGACCTCCACGTAGGTAAGACTAGTTGTGAGAATACGGGCTTCTGACGACCTATAACGACTGTCAAAAATCCACGAATGACAGCCAGGACCAACGGCTTAACGTGCTTTCCAAGTTGATATTAAACTTAAATCTAATAAAGAAATCTCGATGTTTTGTCAAGTTTTAAAACCGTGCGAAGCAGGGTTGGGTTGCTAGTGTATACAGGGTGGCGATTTAGACACCTGCAAGGGGGTGATTCTACCCGTCATATTAAACAATTTTCACCATGAAACCCATATCCGATCCGTGAAAAAAAATCAAATTCCTATAGAACAGTAGACAGACCAGGCCAATGTCAATGGGTCAAAGGTGGCATCCTTTTATTCTGGAAAATCTGTGTTTGTGACTGGTGGTACCTAGGTACTGAATTTGTTGGCAAGGTAAAACAGTTTTGTTTTTTTATATTTTTATCCTAGATTTTTGAAGTGGAAACTTCTTTAGGCGCGTTGGGCATTTAAGATGAGACTAAACCATTGATTTCGCGACACTGTGACGGAATTTACAGACACCGTGGAGTAAAAGACATCAACGCGTTGGTTACCGCGGTGCTGATATTTTTTCAAGTTTTCACTTTTTTCGGCACTCCCGGAGTGCCACTGTTTTTTTACTAATCTTGTACATGTATGTGTTTCATAAAGTTCTTTAGTATGACAGGTAAAATCATCCCCTTGACGGATGCAGGTCACTAAATGGCCAGCTTATATAAGTTAATTGATACTGTTGTTGCAAATGCGGACGTTTTACGTTCTACAAAATTATTCACGGAAAAATGCTCTGTTCCCACATCCTAATTTAAACAAAATAAGAGTTATACTCATGCATAATACACCCTTTCCTTCCTTCTCAACGTGGTTCAAAAATTTTGAAAACTCGAATCATAATCGCCCGCTTGAAATCATTAAAACTTTTAATCATTATTGTTTATTCGACGATTAGGAAACAGTTCATAAGAAAGGCATAAAAATATAAATTTTTCCTCATGACGAAATTATTACATAAATAAATACAAGGTTAGACATACAGAAATGGAGTCAAAATAATTTCTGTATTATGTTGCTCCTTTTTAAAGCCGTGTTGATTCATACCGACATTCCAACAGGTTTTTATTTCTGTGTCAACACACCGAAATTAATTGGCTAATTTTTTACCTACATTCAGTTAAAATCATTGCTGATGTTTCATAATAGCATCTACATTATCTTTCTGCTCAGATTCAGATGATTTATTTGTAAACATAGATTACAAATACACAGGTGTGTGACATGTTACATTTTATCTATGCTTTGCCATTAGGCGTACAAATGCTCTTATTCCAATTAATTTGAGGTCAGCACGGTATGTTTTTTTTAGGGTTCTGTACCTAAAAATTGCTAAGGGACCTAAGTACGTGAGTCTGACTCACATTTAGTCAGAACCCTAATTGCACTTTAAATTATAATCCAAGGGTTTTGAAGGATATTGCTAAACCTATGAGGTTTGAAAAAATCGTCTACTCATCAACGTAAAAAACGCAATGAAAGTGGTTGATCTGTCAAAATGAAACCCATTGCGATCAATTGTCATTTTATTTGTGTAACGCAATAGGGATGATGATTAAAAAAAATTGAAGTGAAAACTTCTTTAGGCGCGTTGGGCATTTTTGAGATGGGAAAAAACAATGGAACTCGCGACACAGTTACAAACACCTCATTTTTTTAAACGCGATTGTGCTCTTTATTTATTTTATTACGTTACGGATCAATGTCCTATGCAAGTATTTGTAATTTAAAGGTTTTGGAAGTATTTTTTTAAATTGTTCAAGTTTTCTCTTCTGTTTTTTTTTTCTTTTTTTACATTATCAAAAGATTACAGCGATACATTGAGTTAAAAATAGAATTAAGAAATAGAAAAAAGAAAAAAGAGAAGAATAAATTTAGAAATAGAATGTCTTTTTTTTGACCCAGGCATCATCCCTATTACCCCCCAGTTCCAACTTCTATACACATCTATCGACCGTCATCTGTTTCTTGTCACATTCTCCTTATTTTTTTATATGACCCGTCATCGGCAACAATGATGACCTTTCATACAAACTTTCATCCCTTATTTAACCCCTTTAAGGTATGGATTTTCAAAGATCTGTTCTAAGTGCTCACTTTCATTAAAAGGAAATCTTGTGCAAAATGTTATCCTTCTTCTAGACCCAGAGGTTTAGGTTGTGTGTTGTCTATCAGGATATTTTAGATTTTTATTAAGTCAAACAAATAATAAGAAGATTTAAGCATTTAAAGTTTTAGGGGAGGATTTTAGTGGTTTTTGATTATAGTTTTTTTTTCTCAAGATTTTTGTTAATCAAGAACAAAACTTCTATTTGGCAATGACAGGGCAAAATATTGATATAGTTTCGTTGAAACTCATCATAAGCATCCATGCTTGAAGGTATCAGATTGACTCAGTAAGATGTATTTACCAACTCAAAGAAGTACAGTCGCCAATAATGACAGTAACATTTAAAATTCGATAATTACATATTATTTTATTTTTACTCGATTCTGCATCTTCATAGTTAATTACATGTTTTTCGGGTCACTTCCAAACAAGCCAAGGTAGTGGCATTGTAAAGTAATTGTAATCTGATGACATCTCTTAAAATCTTCCACATTTTTGACAGCTATAAGGCCAAATATTATAAGTAGGCATATTTTTTACTTTTATATTACTCCGTCCATTTTATTTTAATTTAAAGCTTGATTGGTAAATCGATTACAGGATTCGTCGGAAAAGGGCTTTACGTAAAATTAGTTTTATCCGTCTTTTCATGAAAAAGTAACCAATAAGTGGAAAGGTTTTTACCGGATCCAGGAAGGAAGTCGAAATTTAAATAACATCTGAATTGCTTTTGGCAAGTGAACCGTATTTTTTTAAATTCAGTTCTTTATTTTTCTTAAGAGTAACTTATTTTATTAATTTTGAGTTTTTTATTTAAGTTTGATTGTGTTGGGCACTCGGCATTGACCGAACATTTTTGCATTATAGAATGTAATTTAATGTGTTTATAATAAATAATTAAAACATTCAAAGACACCGTCCGTCGTGTACCAAAATTCACATTATTGTGTTCTTTTGAGGCAAGAAATGACATTGCTTACGTAAGTATTGTTGTCACAAAAAGTGACGAACAGAGGTACTGCTAACTTTATTGATCTTTTGTTTCCATGCCATGCGGATAAGTAATTATAAATAGCATATAATTAAATTTATTTCATAAGCCAAATACATAAGGAGAGAAATAGGTTAACAATGAATTTCTTAAGTAGGTAACTTGGATCCTTATAGTAATTAGACTAAGTACATGCACGACTTTGTAAAACTCCTGACACCCAAACTAGGACATGTATCTCAGGTGTCAGCGTTCCTTCCTGCCAGACACATTGTGGTCCGTAACGTATTGTATAAATGATACCTATATAAGGAAAAATAACAACAAAAAGAAAAAAAAAATTTAGTAGTAAATGAAAATAAGTATATTTAGTTTAATAATACACTCAAAGGTATTATTTTATATCAGTAACTGATCAGAAAAGGTTGTTTATTTAAACAGAAAAGGGATATTTTAGATAGTCTCTTTGGGTAACCACTTAGGTAAGTAGATTACAGTAGTAAATGGTTGCCAAGTGATTTTCAATTATGCGTTTGAAAAGCGACTCGGGATTTCTTTTCCTTGATATTTTCGCATCCTAACCGACCCGAATTTTGTTATGCTAGTTCGTGGTTTCTAAGAAATTGAACGGCACAAAAAAACCGTTTTATAGAAAATTTACCCTTTTTTTTTTTTTTTTTTTTTTTTTTTTTTTTTTTTTTTTTTTTTTTTTTGGGTGGGAAATTATCAAATAACTTCTCCCGCTCTGGGTGGAGCGGGAGGGCGTGTCAGACTCTTACTGACTAAAACCCACCCGTGTTCCTTCCTATGCCATGTTGCCGGGGGCCACGATTTCCCTATCGGTTTTCTTCGAACCCCCGGCATTGGCATTGGCCCTAGCGGACCCCGTCAATTCTGCTGACATCTCTTTGAGGCGCGCGTGGAACACAACGCGCCGTCGACCCGGGCTTGGTCCTTATCGGACGGCGAGCTACCCATTGCTCACCGTCCGCAAGCCCGCGCCTACGGTGGCCGGAAATCTTCCTGCGATTCCCGACGCCCAGGGCGTCTCCTGCTGCGGCGGTTAGGGGCGCGAGGGCGCGAAATTTGCCTTTCCCTCACGCGCTCCGTCTCCTCCTTCGCGAGCATTACTGCTTCGCAGAAAGAGGTGACGGCCTCCCATTTCCTCTCGCTCCGTAGCATGGCCCGAATCAGGGCCGGACGCGAGAGATCACCGCCGCCGATCGCATCCACGAGGACACGGCGATGCCCTGCCCAAGCCGGGCAGACCTCCACCGTATGCTCCACCGTGTCCTCCGGGCGATCCACACAGTGACGACACCCGGGCGTTTCCTCCCGCTTTATCCTGAACAGGTACCTCCCGAAACTGCCGTGTCCGGTGAGTACCTGCGTCAGGCGGAAGGTGAGGACGCCGTGGCGCCTCTCTAGCCACTCCTCAAAGAGGGGTCTTATCGCCTCAATTGTGGCGTGCCCAGCGCTGGGTTGCGACAATCGCAGTCTCCATTCCGCCATGAGATCCCGCCGGAGCTCTGTCCGCTGTGCCGCGACTTCTTGCGGCATCGGAGTTAAGCCCCGGCGCTTCGCCTCCTCGCGCCACTCCCAAATGTGCGCGAGGACCTTTGCCTCCAGATCCCATGGCGGTACTCCGGCAAGGAGGCTCGCCGCCTCGCAGGAGACCGTGCGGTATCCTCGGGCCAGCCGGATGGCCATGACCCTTTGGGACGCGTTCAGCCGGCGGCCTGGCTGCCGCCTCAATGAAGGCGCCCACACCGGCGCCCCGTAAAGGGCCATGGACCGCACGATCCCCACGTAGAGCCTCCGGCAGGAGGCGTTTGGACCTCCCAGATTGGGCAGGAGCCGCTTCAAGGCAGCCCCGGCCCGGTCCAGTCTGGGAGCCAAACGTCGGAAATGCTCCACGAAGTTCCACCGGCTATCGAGGACGAGTCCCAGATACTTCATCGTCGACTCGACGCCGATGTGAACCCCTCCCGCCAATACTTGGGAACCCGACGGTGGCGCACTACGAGGACCATAGAAACCCATGGCCTCGGACTTGTGCAGGGCCACCTCGAGTCCCAGCTGCCGGATTCTGTCGACGATTGTCGCAACCCCGCGTGTCGCTAAGTCGGCCGCCGCCTGGTACGACCTCCCCTGCGCCAGGACCAGCGTGTCGTCAGCGTAACAAACGACGCTGACGCCAGTAGGGAGGTCGGCGCGCAGCACCCAGTCGTATCCGATGTCCCACAGATGCGGCCCCAGGACCGATCCCTGTGGGACACCGCACGACATCTCTCGCCGGTTCCACTCTCCTTGGTGACCGGGGTAGATGACAAACCTGTCTGTCAAATAGGCCTCGACCACACGACAGAGGTAGGTCGGCATCCGGTGATACCGAAGTGCCTCCCTGATGCAACTCCAGGGCAGGGTGTTAAAGGCATTGGCGATGTCTAGAGACACCGCCAAGACGACCCCACCCCGGGCCACAGCATCCCCCGTCGTGAGGGCCCGCACGCGCATGATGGCGTCCACCGTAGAGCGCCCCCTGCGGAAACCGAACTGGCTGTCCGCCAGATCCGGCCCCACTCGCACCAGCTGCCCGACGAGGCGGTCTGCAATGACTCTTTCAAAGAGCTTGCCCACCTCGTCGAGCAGCACAATGGGCCGATAGGCGGACGGAGAGTCCGCTGGGCGCCCCGGCTTCCTGATGAGGACCAGTTTCCCAGTCTTCCAGCAAAGTGGGAACTGGCCCCTCTCCATACATGCGCTTAGGAGCCCTCTCAGTCGAGGCCCGAGAGTCCCCATGGCCAGGACCCAGGCCCTTCCGGGTATGCCATCGGGTCCTGGGGCGGTATTCCTCGCACTCATCCTGCGTACCGCCACTCTCATCTCTACCTCGGTCACCTCCGGAGCATCGTCGTCGTCGTCGGCGGTGTGGTCCGCATCGGGCACCGCAATGGGCGGAGCCATGGGCGGGGGCGTATGTTCCCCTCTTGAAGGGAACAGAGCGCTCACCACGTCCTCCACAAGCTGGGGCCGGAGACTCTGCGTCAGCGGGGGAGCCCATGGGCGGAGTTTCTCCCGCACCATCTTATATGGGCGTCCCCACGGGTCTCTGTTCAGAGTCTCCAGCATCTCCTCGCGGGCCAGTGCCCTGGCCCGCAGGATCTCCGCTTGGAGGGCGGTCTTCGCCGCTCTGTACCCCTCGTACAGCTCCGCCTGAATGGCTTCCGTATCCGGAGGACGGATACGGAGCCTGCGGTGCCTGGCGTACCGGCGTCGCGCAGCAACGCACGCCCTGCGTAGAGCTTCCAGCTCTTGCGACCACCAGTACACCTGGCGCGAAGCGCGTCCAGGGTGGACTCGGGGCATTGCCACGTCACATATATTGGACATGGCCTCCCGGAACCACTCCGCCTCGTCGTTTATGTCGGCAGGCCTGTCCGGTGATGACACCCAGGCCTGCACGATCGAGGCTTCCAGGAGGAGCTCCCGGTCCAGCCGCTTCAGCGCCCACCGCGGACCACTCGGGGCCTGTCGGACCAGCGCGCTCGAGGTCTGGGTGGAGACGTCAAACCGGATGTACCGGTGGTCGGAATAGGTCTCCACCTCCTCTATGACGCGCCAGTCGATTACACGCGGCGACAGAGCGGGGCTGGCGAACGAGATGTCCACCACTGATTCACCCCGCATCCGCACACACGTGGGGACAGAACCCCGGTTTAGGACGACCAGGCCTGTCTCCAGAGCCCAGTCCTCCACCATCCTGCCCCGTGTGTCCGTAAAGCGGGAACCCCAAGCCAGATTTTTGGCGTTGAAGTCCCCGAGGACGAACACGGGGAGGGAACCGAACCCGACGACGACGACTCTCAACTCCACAAGGGAGTTGTGGAACTCGGCGAGAGTTCGGTTCGGGGAGAAGTATACCCCTACCACGACAATCTCCCCGAACCGTGCTGCCACGCAACCCCGTCCTCTCTTGACAGACTCGAGGGACGGGGTACCAGCGGCGGCCGACGAAATGAGGGTCACTGAGCCGCTCAGGTCCTCCAAGAAAATTTACCCTCACTAACCCCCCAAAGGTGACTCGACGACGAAAACACAACTAGAAAAAAACAACCATTTATATGTCGATTTAGCTATGAAATTTATTCAAGAGTAAACGTTTTGAGCACGTCGGTACTTATAACGGTCATCTAACTACCTCAAATGGCTTAGCATGATCCTCCGTTATATCGAAAATACTGCAGCATTAATTTTGAAATAAATGTATGTTAAAGTTAAGGAGTAATGTTAAGTACTATGTTAGACGAAACCACGATTCCACAAAATTTCCAAAGTTACCTCCAAACTGAACAATAAACCGCTGGTATTCAAAAAATACTTCAAATTAGATCATGAAACTTTGCATATCAAATGTTTATTTATACAATTATAATCATAAAAATCATCAATACAATTCTCTAAATTCATGTAATTCTATTGAATTACTATTTCATGAAATCATAACATTTATTTATGTAGGTAATCACTTATAACTATTTGAGGATTATGCTAACTTAAAGGAGTTGTATTGCTGATTCTCAGGTTTATAATTCTGTAAAGCCATATTTGTTACGGTCGCGAATCATATTTTAATCAACATACCACCTGACACTGACCTGCAAATTGCAAAAAACGAAAGAAAATTTGAATTTCGCGGGCTACTTTAGCGCATCCCCTTTAAGGAAATATGTTTACGGAACCGCTTAGTGGCAATTTGTATGTTAAAACTTACTGCAGTGGTCGGCAGTAGGATGCTTGTGAAGCACAAGTACCTAACTTGATTGAGAAGTTTCACGTGAGTCCTCTCGTTTTCCCCTCTCAGTTCTCTCCAATCACAGTAGAAGCATATCGGGAAATACACCAACGTGAAGAGCTGAAACAAAACAAATTCTGATTAATTTCGGGAAAGGGAAACATTACCTTGTTTGAGAAATTCGAAGGTTTTCATATACCATAACGTGTGTGGGTGATGTTCTTGTTTTACACAGAAAACTTTGACGAACATTTTTCATCGTAAAATGTAAGGGATGAACGCAGCGAAATAATATTTTTTCGTTGATTTGCTCGCACGTCACGTAAACAATACCGGACGGGTTTTAATGGGATTTTAATCTGCGGGGTCCTGAGGAATAGTGATGTGCCTGATAAACTCCGTGCTAGCGTTTGTCTTGATGAAAATTGTATGAGATTTATTTATTTTAATTGGTGAATTTTTTGTTTTTTAGAGAGTTTAATTATCGATTTTCATATAAGGCCCGCGCTATGGAAATTTTATGAGGAATGAACATACAAGCGTTAACTCAAAAGCGATACAGGGGAGGTGGGGGGTTATATTTTTTTTTTAAGATATGCATTTTTTTACCCTCTTTGTCTATTAACCGACCCCTTGACAATTCAAAAATGGCTGTAATTGGTTTATTTTAAATAAATGCTTTAAGTTTAAGTTTATTGCATATTCAATCGTAGTAAGGAGTAAAACTCCAGTCGTGCGTCGGATCTGATACACACACACTTTTTTTGTTAACATTGACTTTTTTGCCATTGTTTGTAGGTAATTCAATTAAAAGCACTAGGACTGAAATAATTTAAAGGAAAATATTTAACTGATCCTCTAAATACTTATAGATTTTCTAATGAAAAAAAAAAAAATTTGAACGCTTTTTTTAATTAAAGAATCTCCAAAAAGCGCTCCTATTAATGCACACTTTTTTTTACTAACTGAGCCTCTTTTTAACTTTCTGGCTTTTTCTCACAGTTGGTCGCAGTAACTAAGCACACCAAATGGGTAAGGTAAGGATGGAACTGTGACCAACCACGCGCGAGCCGAATTGGTCGCTGTTACTTGGCTATTTAGTATATTTAGGAAGCCCAAAATAGAAATTATAGTTAGTTAAACATTCACTAACAAAATCGAAAAAAAACACTACGCATTACTAATACAGTAGAATCTAAAGGGTGGTAGGGACATCAACGCGAAAACTGTTACCATAGATTCAAGGAGAACATGATTCTGAACAGATCTTTTTTTTTAGGTTTGGAAATTATCAAATAACTTGGCGTGTAAGACTCTTACTGACTAAAACCCACCCGTGTTCCTTCAGTTGCCATGTTGCCGGGGGCCACGATCTCCCTTTCGGTTTTATTCGCAACCCCGGCAGGCATCGGCCCTAGCGGACCCCGTCAATCCTGCTTTGTTATAAAAAAAAAAATGCCGTCTAAACATTTTGACCGCGTAGGTATTGTACTCTATGAAACAGCAGTTTATTTTTTAAATTTTCAACGCAGTGTGGTTCAGAATCATGTACTGAATCCACGGTAACAGTTTTCGCGTCGATGTCCCTGCCACCCTGTATAATATTAATATGTGAAGCAAAAACTTTGTAAACCTTTTTACGAAAATTACGCGAATCGAGGAATACGAAATCTGGCACAGTTAAAGTTTATATGGAGAAGGACTGCAGAAAGCCAGTATTTATATATACCTACGCATTAAAAATATATTTAAAAATAAATGATAAATGATAAATTTATTTCCATAAAAATACAGATGGGAAGGTGTTCATTGTATACATTTGGTTGTACATTAAAATCTGTACTCAAGTATGCCTCCCTGCCTCTTAAACTAGGTAAACCTGTATCTTAAGAGACAGTGATCAGCCACGAGGGTCTTAAACATAGTTAATGACAAAAATAGATGTGTCGATTCATCCCTTTGAACTAAATCTTAGTATTTCATGGAAACAGAAAACAAAACTAATAATAATAAAAAATAAACATACTATCACGTGTTTGACATACACTATTGGTTAAAGATGGCTACATTAAAATAATGACTTAGTAGCATGGAATTAGTATGTACTATACATGGAATTAGTATGAAAAATCATAAACTATCTTAAAACTTAAAATTTAAAAGAATTATGGTCATATTTCGACCACTGGGCGACCACATTATTCTTAATTCCGTAACTTTTTCGTCGACCAGATAATTGGTATAACAATGCTGCAATCATAATACACGTGAATACTAAAGTCTGACATCACCTGGCATAAATTATGACATTCGTATCAGTTTCAATTTGCAAATAGTAATGTCATAATAATAGATTCACGTGTTTCTACCAAGTCTAAGTTTAAGGTAAACAATAATTACGGTAAATATCTGTCAAATACACGCAAATTGTTTCGTAGACAATGATAAAAAGCTAAGTTTGTCAATTTCATCTTAAGAATATAACGACCTCTGAAAATGCAAATCATTCTCTTATGAGTGGCCAACCCGTCATACTTTTCATACAAACGCTCGTACGTGATTATGGCGTTGTAACACATCTTTCTTTAATTCTTTTAAACTAATGGGTATCTTGTGCACTATATCTAGGTTTCTATGAAATCAAAAAAATAAAATTTGGCGAAACAAATTCAATATAAGCCTCCAAAAATCTGCTTTTTTGCACAAATTTTACCTCAACTTTAACCGTTCATAATGTACTTATAAATTGTAAAAGTAAAGAAAACATCTTTATAGAAACCTCGCCCATGTAATGGAGATTCTAAATTACAAAAAAAATATTTTACAAACTTGTAAGGCGTATTCAAAAACACGTATTTCCTGAAACCAGTTATTTTTCGTACAATGTTATCGCGTTCTCACTTGCTTGTTAGCGGTTCTCACTTGCGCAGGATGAAACAACAAGCTTTTCGACCATGCTCGCGTTGACGATAGACGGATCGGGAAGGGCCCCCTTAAACCTTAGAACTAGATTTTGGTCACGTGATTCTCGCTTAGGTACATCTGGATAAAACAATTATTGTTTTCAAAGAACATGTTTTACAGCAGTCACAACACTACGTTCGTCTACCTAAATCCAACAATATGCGTCTCTCAGCTTTTGCCGACTGGAATTAAGTACCCTATTGTAATATTATATTATCTGACGATCGAATTAGGGGTTTATCGTTTGCGCCCACACGGACGAAAACGTTAGTCATCATTATTTTGAGCATCATAAACTTTGTTGCGATTGATACACTTAAATGTCTTCATTACTAAATAGCAAAAATATGATAGCTTTTTTGGTGCCAAGTGGTGAACAGTGATAACCCAGTGGTAACCCAGGCAGGCGCTTTACTTTGTGTAAATAATTTAATCACCACTGCTCTCAAAACGGTGAAGGAAAACATCGTGAGGAAGCCGGCATGTCTCAGAACCAAAAATTCGATGGCAAGTGACAACTACAAACCCGCACTGGGCCCGCATGATAGATTACAGCCCACTCCCTCTCATAGAGAGGAAGCCAAGTTTCCCAGCAAAAGGAACATTATAGACTGATTTTATGCTTGGTGCCAAGGACCTTGTAAGGCGACCTTCAAAATACGTATAAAATATAGATTCCTCGGAACTGGCCAAACAGCTGGGTGCTAACCTAGGATCAGTGAGACCGGGTATCTCATCGATTCCTAGAAACTAAGTGTGTACATAGCCTCCAGTGTGTACATAGCCTAAGCAAACTATAGACTTAAGGTCAATTGTTACGTACATAGGACCGGAACCTACTGAGACAACTTGGGTTATTTAAACTACGCTTTGGAAGATGTTTAAAATAAACATTGGCCTTTCGATAACCGCTAATTTGCCTAATCTCCTCACTTGCCAAATGAATTGGGGATCCTAGTTAATTTTATTAATCCATAGCACTTAAACTCGGTCCATGTCAGAACAAAGTCGAAGCATTTATTTCAATAAAACAATTTATAGGCACTTTTCGAGGCGGTCATTTAGTCAAAAAGTTGAAACTAGTTGCCTAAAACAAAATGTAGATCTCTATGGAGAAGAACGGGCAAGAAACTCCATGGACATTCTTTTAAATCAAGATTTTTGGTAAATTATTCTTCTGGACATATCCGTCTCCCCTAGCTTCTATGAGTCTGATCAAATCAATTTACTCAATTGCCATCATTCATTTACATGACCAAGATTATGTCTGGACTTTAAAAGAGACTGCAACCTCTGAGTTATTTTCGGCCTTTCTTCTCAGAGTAGTCAGTTAAGAAATGCCGAACTCATTTAGCTTATTTTTAATATTTTTTTAATATGAGGTTTAAAATTGATTCCAATATCCTATTTACAGAATAAACAATTTCATTTCATTTCATTTCAATGGTCAGTGATTATCTGTTGTTTCAAGTATGCCTAACCTTTTCCCAACTATGTTGGAGTCGGCTTCCAGTCAAAGTCAAATCATTTATTTCAAATGGAAAAAGGCACTTTTGAACGAAATTTACAGAAAAATATCATTGATTCTAGTCACCCCTTCCAAAAGGTAGTTTTGAATGGAGAAGAATGGGCAAGAAACTTCACCGTTACTTTTTTTAAATGTTTTACTATATTTTGTATACGAGAAGACGATGCACCTAGAATAAAATTACTACATCTAACTGGATACAGCTGAATACCAGTATTTCCCAAGGAGCGACTGCCTATTTGACCTCCACAACCCAGTTACTGGGTAACACGACACCCCTTGGCAAGACTGGTTGTCAGTCTTTCGGGTTTCTGACTACAAAGTAACGACTGTGTTTTTATAAATAAGCATACATTAAATCTGTTTATAGCCAATAAAAGCCTGTAAATAACTTTAGCCACAAATGTCTTGATTGATTTACGGGTAACATTCTAGAGTTACGAACCCTATAAATACTTCTTAGATGTCTTAGTAAAAACTTACTTAAATTTATTATCTAAGGCGATTATCACACTGCACCGCATCACGCTGCATATTGCGTGTCAACGAACTAAAATGAATGCGCGTGGATGCATTTTCTGTGTGTTGGACTGTGCGTGTTTTCTATACAAATGGAGATACTTACAAGCAACGTTAAAACACGCATTCACGCGCTACGCTGCGTGATGCGGTGCAGTGTGCCAATCGCCTTAAGTTGATTTTAAAAAGATTTTTTGGCGACCCTAGGGGTCGTCAAAAAATGACGGGCTCCTTGGTAAGACTGGTGGTCAGAATTTCGGGCTTATGATTATCCGTAACGATTGTCAAAGATCTACGAATGACAGCTGGGACCAACGACGTAATGTACCGAGACACGAAGGTGTCTCGATATGAAATGGATGGTCACCCATCTACGATCCGACCATGGCAAGCGTAGCTTAAGGTCGTCAAGGTAGCCCACGAAACACAAATTTTCTCACGTTTTTTTGCAATTTGCAGGTCAGTATCAGGTTGTATGTTGATCTTATATGATTCTCGACCGTATTAAATGTTTATTTATAGAATGATAATCATCAATACAACTCTCTAAGTTCATGTAATCCTATTGAATGACTATTTCATGAAATCATGACACTTGATGATTATGCTAACTTAAGGAGTTGTATTGCTGATTCTCAGAATTATAATTCTGTAAAGCCATATTTGTTACGGTCGCGAATCATATTTTAATCAACATACAGCCTGACACTGACCTGCAAATTACAAAAAAAACGAAAGAAAATTTTAAATTCGCGGGTTACCTGAGCGCATCCCCCTTAAACTTCGATTGATCCGTGCGGCTGTTAGCTGTATCCTCTTTGGTAGCAGCAGATCTTCTGACATTGGGAGTAAGTCATACAATGCATACGAAGTGTCATTGTAACGTCGTGTTAAATTCTTTGTCAGGGACTCCACAGTAATAATAGTAAAACCCTATAGCAAAGCGAAACTTTTTCTCCCGGTCACTTGTCGTCCTGCTAATTCTACAAAGGAAAGAAGCCATTTTGTTCCGTAAGTTATTAAATTAAGCCCCTGTTCTGACGTCATTTGCTGTAACGTTGGGGACGTCGAAGGCTTAAATCTCTAAAAACTTTGACAGAAGGAAAGTGGGGAGCTTTCAAATGGGGGGACAGTGCTACCATAATAGCTTTTGTTCTTGCAACTTTGTTGCACGATAAGTTTATTTTAAAGTTTAAATAAAATGTTAAGAATGGTGTAGTGTTACTTTAACTAACAGTTCGTAGAATTAAATAAGGGTATTACTGTACAGTTTCTAGGAAACGGGAAGCCAATTTTAATGGCTTCTGCCAGGAAAAACTTGAATGACAATCTCAGTAATGCAATTTAATGATGACGGCACTGCAATATTGCTGTCCTGGATAATTAAAAAAATTGGCCAAGTGTCGCACATGAAGGGTTCCGTACTACCGTACAATAGTTAAGACCACGTTTTTTACTTTAGTAAAAAAAAACGTGTGCGGTCGTGGGACCCCGTCAGGAACGAAGTTCTTTCTCACGTATGATTTCAAACAAAAACCATTTTTTTTCAGCCCCTATCTTGGATTTTCATTTTGACCTCACTATCGGCTTTTGCACCCTTGAAAACCATAAAAACGATACCCACGACGAAAAATTTGAACATTTTCAGAGCCGCCATCTTGGATTTTCATTTTGACCGAATTAACACTTGCCCTCTCTCTTTCTCCGTTATGCAGTGTACTTGGGCCGATGTGTACAATTTTATCCCACGACACTGTAATCACTTTACTCTTTTCTTTTGTTTTTTCTGCCGGTGTTCTCTCTCTTTCTTTCTCTTTGAGTTAGAAGAAGACGGTCGCAAGTATTATTGACACTTTTTAGCGTGACGAATTCTGAAAGTTTACAAGCCGCATTAAAGAACTGTTCCAAAAACACGTTTCTTGTATGGAGACCCCTTTAATTTTTTACTTTAATTTATTTTTATTATTTGTTGTTATAGCGGCAATATAAATACATAATCTGTGAAAAATTCAACTGTCTTCCTATTACGGTTTATGAGATACAGCCCGCTGACAGACAGACGGACGGACGGACGGACACCGCAGGCTTAGTAATAGGGTTCCGTTTGACACCCTTCGGGTACGGAAACATAAAAAGGCACTTAATAAAGTCCGTCACAGACTTAGCTGTAATGTATTTAGGAATTTATATTATAGCTCCGTCTGAGGTCTCTCGAAGATTACTGTGGAAAATATATCTTAATTTGTCTTGCTTTAATATATATTATAGCTACGTCTGTGATGCCCATCACAGACGTAGCTATAATAGAGCTAAAATAATAAAGCTATCATTGTTTGTTCAAAAAATACAGTAGACGTGGTTTTTTTTTGTCTTTTGTATTTTGTAATGGGTTTCCGCAAGGTCCCTGAATCAATTAACTATCTTGTTTGTTCAACTCATAGCGTCAGTAAAGCTAGCTATCAGTTGCTAAGTTTGTATTATTTAATCTGCAAAATAGCATCAAAATGACGTGATATATGCATGGTCAAATAAGCATTTAATAAATAATAATAATAATAATTTTTATAAATTCACATTTCTTAGTAAGCACTAAGAATAATGTGAATTTATTATTATTTGCAGACAAAATGCTGCTGCCTGTACTCTTAACGGAATCATCTTTTATCATCGGTTGGGAGGATATTACACTATCATATATCTAGAATCATAGATCTATGATTGCTAGATATATGACAATGTCAAATAAATATATATGAATAATTTTTAACCTACATATTGTTTAAACAAGGATAAGGGATATGATCCTATATTATACGATAGTGTAATATCCCCCTTTGGGGGAGGTCTGCTAAGAAAATGTTAGGTATCTACTATCATATTCTATATGATTTACAGAAAAGTGCGAAAAATAAAAACAATTTTATGATTCTCCGTGAAAAATATATTTTATGAATGATATTGGTCCTCCGGGATAGCGGTTTGGTTATCTCTCACAATAAATTGGGATTGGTATAACTTTTATGTAGCAATATGAATCTGATTCGTGTTTTTACGAAGGTTTGGGAACACAGTCATTTATATTATCAGTGCAGATCCAGCCAGTGCCCAGTCTGTCATGGTATACTCACATGTTTCGAGATGTGGTCTGTTACTGGGAAAGTTTGGTTAGTCCATTTCATTCATTCAACGAGCTATATGTATCTGGAGTTTTAGAATGCTGCTTCCCCCACCCCCCGACCCTTGCTCGACGATGCTATGCGAATTTACATATTTATATTTTCATATTTGATCCAGCCTGTCCCATCTTGATGTCCTCTCTCAGCGACGCCCTTTTTTTTTTGGGTGGTTAATTATCAAATAACTTCTCCCGCTCTGGGCGAAGCGGGAGGGCGTGTCAGACTCTTACTGGCTAAAACCCACCCGTGTTCCTTCAGTTGCCCTGTTGCCGGGGGCCACGATTTCCCTATCGGTTTTCCTCGCACCCCCGGCAGGCATCGGTCCTAGCGGACCCCGTCAATTCTGCTGACATTTCTTTGAAGCGCACGTGGAACACAACACGCTGTCGACCCGGGCCTGGTCCATATCGGACGGCGAGCTACCCATTGCTCACCGTCCGCAAGCCCGCGCCTACGGTGGCCGGAAATCGGCTCGCGATTCCCGACGCCCAGGGCGTCTCCTCGTGCGGTGGTTAGGGGCGTGAGGGCGCGAAGTTTGCCTCTCCCTCACGCGTTCTGCCTCATCCTTCGCGAGCATTACCGCTTCGCAGAAGGAGGTGATGGTCTGCCATTTCCTTTCGCTCCGTACCATGGCCTGAACCAGGGCCGGACGCGAGAGATCATCGCCACCGATCGCCTCTACGAGGACACGGCGATGCTCCGCCCAAGCCAGGCAGACCTCCACCGTATGCTCCACCGTGTCCTCCGGGCGATCCACACAATGGTGACACCCGGGCGTTTCCTCCCGCCCCCAGCGACGCTCTTAGCCGAGGTTCGTACCCCACAGGGGGTATTAGTTTATTTTACGCCCCTGGCTGGAGGCTTTATGTTAGTACCTTAGGGCAGCCACAGGATAGCCCGGTTAAATAATCATGACTTCAGAGGTCAGCTACGAGATGCTATACATAAAAAAGACGTGTGCGGTCGGGGGTCAGGAGCGAAGTTCCTTCTCGCGTATGATTTAAAACAAAAACAAAAATTTTGCGGCCACCTTCTTGGATTTTCATTTTGACCTCACTGTCAGCTTTAGCACCCTCAAAAACTATGAAAACGACACCAATGACGAAAAGTTTGAAAAATTTCACAGCCGCCATCTTGGATTTTAATTTTGACCAAATTCACACTTTCTCTTGTATTGAACTGTACTTGTGAATTGTACTCGGGCCAATGTGTACAATTTTATCCTACGACAATGTGATCACTTTACTCTTTTCTTTTGTTTTTTTTCTGCCGGCGTTCTCTCTCTCTCTCTCTTTTTCTTTGAATTAGTAGAAGAGAATCGCAAGCATTAACACTTTTTAGCGTGACGATTTCTAAAAGCTTACAAGCCGCATTAAAGAATTTCGTTCCAATAAACAAATTGGATGATTATGACAATATGATTGTCACAAAATTGGAGATCGTGATATTGACAACTTGTATACACATTAAACATTCACACTTTTATACTAATATTAACTCTGTTTGTTTGTTACCTTTTCACACCAAAACCACAGAACAAATCGTTTTGAAATTTTAGATAGCTAGGCAGTGATTTCGAGAAGGATATTAATGCTTCTAGTTCTAATTGCCTACCTAAGAAATTATATCATTAAACTCATAAATGCCGAATTTCAAGAATTTGTTAAGACTATTCGGTGTTGTTAATCCACTTTATATTATCCAGTAGTGTAATGAATGTAATGATATACCATTTCAGTACTAATATTTATGTATTTATATTCTTGCACACATACATTTTAGCAATATTTAACAATCTATTTAATTAGGTACTCAATAAAATAACGTTAAAATAGTTATCAATATTCTAGGTTACTAGTTAGCCACATTTCTTATTTCCATACAGTAATATTACCAAATTAATCAAAACAGCGAAATATTTGACAACTATTTGCGACGTTGCCCACTTTCAGAATAAACGCTCTTAAACTTCATGATTACACTGATACAATATCATTTGAGGCAAATCACACACTTTTAATTTTATATTTGGTATATAAAATCACTACAAATCTTATGAATATTTAGAAATCATGACAGTGGGTACCACCACGATAGACCCACTCTCTCTTACCACTTGTTGTATTTTTGTTACGCCAGTTTAAATTAAGAAAGGTCAAGTCCAGCATTTGCAATGTTTGCGAAAATAATTTACTCAAGTTTTCGCAACTCTGCCACGCGAATCCACAAGAATGAAACAGATAATAGACACACAATAGGTCTGAATATGGCTCGGTGACCTGCCCAATGCGTTTGCCGACTTTAAAATCGGAGGTTATTTATGTTTATATTTAATTTAAACGACAACGCCTTTTTCGGCGACTGTAGTTTTGGATAACAATGTGTTTGATAGTGGTTTATGTAATGTAATGGTGTCATTATATTATTGTTGATAGTTGTTTTTCGACAAATAAGTTCGAATGACTAGTGTGATTGATTCTCAATGATTTATTTTATTAAAAAACATATAATCTTAAATGAAATTGTTCACTAACAAATAAACGATAAACAAAATAAGTATCGATCTTCAGAAGCAAGTGATTTAGTTATTTACGAAAATGACTGTATCCTATTATTTAAAACAAATATAAATCCTAATTCAAGTTCAGTCAACGAGATAATTAACATCATAATATTTTTTGAAAAATATTTATAATTAATATTTTCATAAACGCTTTTCAGTTTTCGATATTTAAAATTATTAACAAACTTACATTAAACCAAGCAGTGATCAGTTTAAACCTGATCTTCTGATACATCTGGATATCCGGATCATCATGAGCACCAAAATCAATGGTCAACAACAAAGCCGCAACGGCCACCAAATGCAGATACGAAAACGCATAGAACCACAGTCTCACTTTTAATAATGTTCTACTTTCTTTCATGAATCCAGTGCTCAAAATAGCTGAATCTAAACGCAACATTGTGTAAAAAAAAAATACAAGAACGCACAACACACCACACTCGTAAAAAAAAAATCCGTAAAAGAAATGGCCGCTCGTTCGCAGCGGTCAGTGCGCGCGTATACAAACTTAAGACGATACCAATGTACTGCAGTATCTACTCGTATTTTAAGTCAAGTTTAATGGAGGAGTCGTAGCTCGTAAGTATAAATCGCTGTATATAAGGAGTGTAAATACGTCGATAGCCGTAAACGATTGTATTTTAGTGGACAAAAAATTTATAGGTTTTTAATAACTTACAATTTCAGTGTCATCCCTTCGTGATTCTATGTGACTTGTGTTTTTCGGTTTAGTGACGTAAATATTGCAAGGTTATGCAGAATGACAGTTTTATGCGCAGGCACCCAGTGTAGGGTTAGATGATTAATCATCAATCAGAACACAGAGACTGGATCACCAAGCGAGTCGCGGAACCGCCGCAGGAGACGCCCTGGGCGTCGGGAATCGCAGGCCGATTCCCGGTCAGCGTAGGCGCAGGCTTGCGGACGGTGAGCAATGGGTAGCTCGTCGTCCGATAAGGACCAGGCCTGGGTGAACGGCGCGTTGTGTTCCACGCGCGCCTTATAGATATGTCAACAGAACTGACGGGGTCCGCTAGGACCGATGCCTGCCGGGGTTGCAGAAAAGTCCGAAAGGGATACCGTGGTCCCTGGCAACATGGCAACTGAAAGAACACGGGTGGGTTTTAATCAGTAAGAGTCTGACACACCCTCCTGCTCCACCCAGAGCGGGAGAAGTTATTTGAAAATTTCCCACCCAAAACAAAAAGGCGTGTCGCGGAAATTAAATTTAAATGACGGAATGACGTTTTCAAAGGGTTAATTCGATGCAGTCTTTGTGCTTCATATTTGTGTTTCTTTCAAAAATTAAGCCCGATTTACACGGTGCGATTTAATTGCCTGTGGCATGAAGCGGACCAGACACCATCAGTTACAATGACATTACATTCAAGTAATGTCATTACTACTGACAGTACGGTGGTTGGAATGATGATTTGATCTAAATCCTAACTAATATTATAAATACGAAAGTGAGTTTGTTTGTTACGCTTTCACGCTAAAAGGGCTGAACGGATTTGAATGAAATTTGACACGTGGGTAGACCATGACCTGGATTAGGACATAGGATACTTTTTATCCCAATATTCCCAAGGGATTTATGTGTGTGAATTTGCGAGGCGCAGCTAGTATTTTATTAGTTTTACGTCAATATTGGAAGGAATGACAGTAATAGTGATGTCATTATTACTGAAAGTGTCTTTGCCAGTCTTACCAAAAAATACTGGTATCCAGCTGCATCCGGTTAGACTGGAAGCCGACCCCAACATAGTTGGGAAAAGGCTAGGCAGATTTTTATTACTGATAGTGTCTGGTCCGCTGTAAGTTGATGCAACAATCAAGTTAATTATTGTTTCAATTTTATTGTATGCCATACGCAAGAAACTTTAATCTTGTAAATGGTGCTTTAAAAAGTTCATTCCTGACTTACAGTCTGATTTTCATATCGTATTTTTTTACCAAATAAAACATTATTATGTGAAAATGCACTGTAGTATGGGATTTAGCAATAATGCCTAGTAATGAGAATGGCCCATTGATAATTAAGTGCATTGTTGATCTAAGATAATGTAGTTGTTAGTCCTTACCGATGTGGATAATATTGGATAATAATTGGCAATTAATTAGACTCTATTGTTTCTATATTAAGGTCGCATCTTAGTGTGGATAATCTATTAATGATTTGATTTAATCTGTACGCAACTGAAACTAAAATATACCTAAATAAATTATAGATCTACTGTCATTAAATAATAATTGTATCTTCTTTTTTAACGGACTCCAAAAAACGAGGAGGTTGTTTTGTTGAGGTGAATTTGTTTGTCTGAATATATATTTAAATATTTTAAATTATTTTCATCATTATTTTCGGAAATTATGTTTTTCTGAAGTGTTATTGGGTTTTCCATCTGGAATTTCTCAGTAGCAGCCCGGGGTCTGGATTTTTGCCCGGTTGATGGCAATAGGCTCGCCCCCTATTGCATGGGACTTAAAAATAACTGGCGAAATGTGGGTGTACACCTCTGCCTAACCCTTCGGGAAATACAGGCGTGATCTTATGTGAATGTTATTTTCTGAAATATTAGATTTAGAAAATTATTTTTACATTTGGTAGAGGAAGCTTGCGCAGTGGGTCCTTACAGGTTTTTATTAACTTTGCTTGGGTAGTTTTTGAGTTAGCTTCGATAATGCATATTTGATCCACTTTGTGTATCTTGATGATGTTATAATATATTTATTTTATTAAAAACCAACTTATATTAGCAGTTTGCACCACACATACAAGTTATAGGTCAATATCTATCAGTAATAAATTATAATTACACATACAATCATAAATTTGGTTAAATTACATAAAACTAGACAAATTAAATGAAATTAGTCTAAATTAGACTAAATTAAATATATTCCACAATTAAATACTTCCTATAATTGCTGCTGTTGTTACCTAGCAAGTATTGGTATACGAATTGGTATGGGGTAAGTAGGCCACAATTAAACCTGAAAAATATAAAAATATTTTACAGAAAGAAAAACAACTTTAATTCGGTGGCAAAGAACAGATAATTGGATTTGGATATAGATCCAAAGACACTGACTTCCGAAATTAAAGTAATTTTTGACTTTGTAGTGTTTTTTTTTGCTAAAAGGTAGGTTTCTGAATTCTCTTTTGTATGGATTTAATATTAAGTAGGAATAAACAGTGGATAAAAGATAAGTGTTGAATCACAAGAATTTTTACAAATGAAAACCGTTTGAAAATCCGTTCGGTAGTTTTCGAGTTTATCGCGTTCAGACAGACAGACAGACAGACGCGGCGGAAGACTTTGTTTTATAATATGTGAGGATATTATTATATTATATTTATTTAATTTTTATATTTTAATAATAAAAACGCGAAAGTTTGTGAGGATGGATGGATGTTTGTTACTCTTTTACGCAAAAACGACTGAACGGATTTAGATAAAATTTGGCACAGATATAGTTTATAACCTGGATTGATAAATAGGATACTTTTTATCCCCCATACAATTTTTATTGTATTTTTAATTCTTGTTTTGTAAATACATATTTATAACGGTCACAATTCATATTTTGATCGGCATACAACCTGGTATGGACCTGAAAATTGAATTTCGCGGGCTACCTTGGCCCTTTCGTCTTAAGGAAAAAGACAAGAAAAATAAAAGAAATGCGACATGGGAAACACACCCTACGCCAACCCGGACGTCAGCTTTACGTTCACTTGTATCCCAAATTGCGTTTAATTACATCTCTGTGACATGAAATGTCAGCGTGTCTGACCACTTCACCAATCTAGGATAATACAGTGTGAATTACTTTTTTTGTTCTATTTGGCGTCTTATTAAGAAATTTTACGATTACTGTAAAAATGTATGAAAAAACAACCGACCTCCAAAAAAAAACACTACAAAGTGAAAAATAACTTTAATTTCGGAAGTCGGTGTCTTGGGTTTTGTGTTTTCGTTTTTTGCCACCGACTTCCGAAATTAAATACCACTACCTGCTACCAGTGACAGGAACTTATCATATCATCTACATACTAAGTGCGAAAAAACTAAATATTTTGTAGCTAACTCAAAAACTACCCAAGCAAAGTTAATAAAATTTATATCGGACCAATTTGGGAGCATACCCTTTCAAACAAAAAAAGAATTTTCAAAATCGGTCCACAAATGACGGAGAAATCGGTGGACAAACATAAAAAAATAAAAAAAAAACAAACATACGCGTCGAACATATAACCTCCTCCTTTTTGGAAGTCGGTTAAAAAAAACAGATTTTTGGTAAAACAACATGTTTATTTTCAATGAAGGGTAGTTTTTCTTCCACAATTTTCATTTTACAAGGACGCCCAATTACTTCCAATCATTATGGAGTTTATTTCATCGCGATAGATCATTCAGTTTAAAAGTTACACTGTTTTGTTACAATTTTTTTTGTTAATTTCTTAAAAAATTATTTACATTTTTTTAAATATTTTTTTGCGTCGCGGAAATTAAGCATAGATTTTTCTCATTTCGATTTGTGCGAAAAGCACATGTGTTTGTGTGTGTAAAGACTCACACTTTATAACGGTCCTGGAATACAGAAGCTACAGCTGCTACGATCCTTACATAATCCTTTTGCGTTGTGTACGTTCGTACAACTGTACACACGCAAACCGGTTGCGAGTAGGTACTAGGCACCTGATCTTTCTAAAGAACACCACCAATAAGGTCAGTTTACGTCCTTCTCACAGGCTTCCCACAAGATGGACCGATGACCTTGTGAAGGCCGCAGGAATCCGCTGGATGCGGAAAGCACAGAATCGGTCGAAGTGGAGGTGCTTGGGGGAGGCCTATGTCCAGCAGTGGACGTCTTTTGGCTGAAATGATGATGATGAATGATGACGTCCTTCTAGAGAAAACTACGGGAGGAGATGTCCTACCGTAGTAGTAAAATCCCGAATCTGTTGACTTTTTTGTATGTAGGGCGCAAGCCTATGAACGCAAACAATGTTGGCGAAATGTGGATGTACAATATACAATGTACTGCCTTTCCCTTCGAGAAATACACACGTGATGACATAAACAATAAACTCTATATAAATAAATAGCAACCTGACAAAGTTTATTAACTAAAAATGAAAAAAAATAATGAAATGTACTATATTTCTATTTTCTTAATGTCCCTCGGCAAACTTCGTGTTTCGTCAGTTGTCGGATTTCTATCAGTTGCCCTTTGCACGTGGTGCAGACCGGACGGAGTTGTATTACTCTTTTAACTTAATGTAATTTATTTAAAAAATGGGAGGAAAGCTTAGCGGCTTTCCTCCCATTTTTTTAATAAATTAGTAGCAGGCACGTCAGATAGGAAAATAGTTTTACAGCTCTATTATAGTTCACACGGAAATCAAAATAAAACAACAATAAAGTACTTACCTAGTTCTGAATTCAAATTATTATACATTATAAATCTAATAATTGATGGATATGGAAATTAGCATTCGTAAATCCGACGGCACCCGAGGGACATAAAAAAAATTGAAATACAGTATGTATCTATGTTTTATAATATTTTCTTTCGAGTTAACTATCCTTTATGCTTTTTTTATCCTTTGTGTTGCACTTGCCATGTTTTGTCTCTGCATCACCCTAAGGTTGACTTGTAGAAAATGCCTCAGGCACCAAGCCCGCCTGTGTACAGTTTCTTTTTACTTGTGCATAATCATTTAATAAATATAAATAAAATAAATACACCAATAAACTTCACTACGGCAACAAATGATAATAAATCTGAGGTCCAATGAGTCCTTTACGGCGAGTATTTTTTTGATCGAGTCGAATCTTACAATTGTTAGGTTTCAATTTATTATACTGGCAGCACCGAAAGATTCGATGTGTCCTTCTGGGTTGGGCGCTCGTGACGGTAGGACGTGCTTAGTGGCGGTGTTGGTAAAAATACAGATTGGCATAGAATTGGTTGGAGATCTACTGTAAATTAAGGTAACCTATTAGTTTTATGGTAAATATAAGAATACTGATTTGATGGTGAAATGAATTGTGATATTATGTGGGGAATAGGAGATGTGATGAAATATATATGACTGACAAATATCTTGGTGTTTCATATTACTTCCTTATCCCTGAAATACTGTAAATATGTAGTTATATTATATTTCAGAAGTGGTATGTGGCCCGCTTATTTCTTTTGCATTATAATAGAATTCATTTAAAAGTATTATTAACGGTTAAAATTGAATTGTAGAAATACCTAACCTACCTACATCACATCTCTTTTGGTATATTCGAATTTTCGGTTACAAAAATTAAATAGACTGTGATCCGTATAGTACCACTTTATGAAGGTTATGTGAAGGTCACATTTTTCTTTCTCTAAATTTATCTCCTGGATAAGTTCGACGGGTGCAAGGGGAAGTAAAATCTTGTTATTTTTGAGCTACGACCTACCGTTTAGAAGATATTAGACATTTTAACTTTTTCACGGCTTGTTCGAAAAGGAGTCAAACCCGTTGTTATGAGTTTCAGATAATGTTTCGCGACAGTGAAGCGTCCTCACTGGGCACCGGCTGACGACCCCGGCCCGAGGTGGTATCCATTCAGGGGTAGAACTGGGAACTAGTCGCAGTCATAGCCGACGCCATGGAGGTCGCAGCCACCGTGGTCGGAGTCTCGTGTGCAGCGTCTATTGTGAGCGGACCGCGGGATGTGCGAGCGAGAGCCGGCAAAAGCGGTTACGCTGCTGCAGCTGGACGCCAGTGCAGCTGGACGCCAGTGCAGCTGGACGCCAGTGCAGCTGGACGCCAGTGCAGCTGGACGCCAGTGCAGCTGGACGCCAGTGCAGCTGGACGCCAGTGCAGCTAGACGCCAGTGCAGCTGGACGCCTGTACAGCTAGATGCCAGTGCAACTGGATGCCAGTGAAGCTGGACGCCTGTATAGCTGGATGCTAGTGCAGTCGCACTTGGTGCTGATAATCAGTACTATTGCTTCAATATCTTTTCAACCATTTATTTGCAAATAAGGTACAGAAAGTTTTTAAGAAAATTATTTCTATCTTATATTATGCCTTTAATTACGGAGTGCACATACTGGATTATTATTTTGAGAAATTAATTAATTAAGTTATATAATGGATGCGATTAGTAAATAATATTAAATTAAATCCTTATTCATAAATGGCATCAAAATACTACAATTTACAACTTATAACTTACTGTACTTGGGATTCAGTTATACAATTCGATACACATGATAAAGCTGTGTTTGGATCTGAGTGTGAGTTTCGTCTTGGGTTGATATAACTAGTTAGTATTACGAGATCAATACTCAATTCTTTATTGCGTTCCATATGTATTACATAGAAAACATAACAAAGTAAAATATCAATATGGACCTCAAGGGGGCATCAAGTCGGGCATCAAGGGGCATATAGTAGCTTGTTGCCTGCTGTTAGTTTCTTACGAGTACATTTGATTAATAGTACTTCCCAGATGTCATAAGGTAAACTAACTAAGTTTTAATGAGGACAAATAGGAGAAATCAATCCGGATAAGTTTATGTACAATTTTATTGTGTCTAAAGTTATTAGTATTCCTAGTTAATTATAATGTGTAGATTGACTGGTTTGAGATTTGATTAATAATATCTGGATCGATAAGGATGAGAATATGTATGTGAATATGACACATATGTAGCACACATGTATATATGTGTGTAACTGTTATTTTGTGATACTTCTGTGAATATCAAAATTATAATTTCGAACAATCAGTATATACTTATGTATTTATGCTTGTGAGAGCGTTCACAAGTTATGAGCACGGTTGGCGAGAGCGTTCGCTACCACCGTGACTTTATGATTATATTTATATATTTATGCTTGTGAGAGCGTTCACAAGTTATGAGCACGATTGGCGAGAGCGTTCGCTACCACCGTGACTTTATGATTATATGTATTTATGTACTTATGCTTGTGAGAGCGGTCACAAGTTATGTCGCCATGATTGGTGAGAGCGTTCACTACTATCATGACTTTATGATAATATTTATTTATTTATGCTTATGCGAGCGGTCACAAGTTATGTCACCGTGGTTGGCGAGAGCGTTTGCTACCACCGTGACTTCATGATTATAATTATGTATTTATACTTGTGAGAGCGGTCACAAGTTATGTCACCATAGTTCGAGAGAGCGTACATTGCCACCGCGACTTAATAATTATTTTTATGTATTTAATATGAGAAGGAGGGTTCAAGAAATTATGAAAAGTATAGAATAGCTCTTTAGTTGCACAGAAAGTAGGTACAAGTTACAGATGTTAAGTTTAAAATTGATCCTTATACTAACTACCTCAATTAAGGCATGCAAACAGTTTAAGCTATGATAAAGACTCCCTTAATATAATATTATTAAAACTTTCAATCAAAACAATAGAAGTTTACTATGTCAAGATGAAATTTAGTAAATAATTTGAAATAAGCAATACCTACAATACATAATGTCAAGTTTACTAAAATGGGATCATAAATTCATCAAGTTCGAGGTCAATACGGTTAAATTAACATGATTTAGTACAAGTCAAGAGTACAGAGATTTATTTATTATTATTAGATATATAATAACAATTTACATTCTCATCAGAAAAAAAAAAGACGCCTATTTATTTTCTTATTTAACTCGAACACAAATGATTCATATTGTTGTTACTTGAGTAATAACATTTATCAATTAATTGATCTGACAATTTATTTTTGAAAAGTGGAAATGTCTCATTTTTATTACATCGGGTATTTAGTTAAATATGGTTAGTAAGAAGCTACTCGTTAGAACATATACAGTTAGTTCTGATAATAATATCAAGGAATTGAATTGTTTTAGTTTAGAATCAGATTATAAGATAGATAGACAGTTAGATAGAATATTCTTTATTATGTACACCATAAAAATTACAGACATTGTATTCAGAAATTTTAAATTGGGTGTCACAATGGGCGGTCTTATCGCTAAAAGCGATCTTTTACAGACAACCTTTGGATGGATTTAAATGGCAAAGGAGAGACAATACTGCAGGTAGTCAGTGGTGTACCATTTACATATACAACAGATACACAGATACATAAAGCATATATTTACCTATATAAACATACATATATATTAGATAAATAACAGATACACCTATATAAAATTATAAACATGAAACAAGAGCAAGGAACTACATGTAATGATGATGTTTAGGGAGAGAGGAAGTGTTTAAACCCCAACAGAAGCTTGTTTGGTTGTAATTTAATCCTTGGTAGTGAGAATATTATGAATGAAATATTTTTAGATACAAGACGGTTATCTGAAAAATAATGATTAAGTTGATTAGGCAGGTGATGAATGAAATACGCCTAAATTGTGGAGTATGTAATTGGTCATAGGTTTTAAAAACAGAATAATTGTGTTGCATCAGAAGTTTATGATTTACGTTTCTTCATATGATACGGTTGACCTGAAAGAATAAAAATAATGATTAATAAGGAAATAGTAACAAATAATGTATGTTAATTAATCTATGAATTTTATGATTAAGTTATTGTTTGAAAGTGAAGAGGAAGTGTGAATTAAATATTATTCTGCTGTTTTGTTAAAAGTCATGCTGTGTTAAAAATAATAGAGGCAAATATTATGATTTTAATGAAACTGAAACTTTTAAGGGAAAATATCGATATTACTTAAGTTAAGCTAAAATGAAAATACATACTTATATATGATTGAGAGATGGAAGTCGAAGCATAGGCCATTCATTGGAAGTCGTACAGTGGCTGGCAAGTGAGAGTGCTTAACCAGTAAAGCTTGCGGTGCAATGTTTGGCACGTGCAGGATGTTATGTCACTTATTGGAAATCGTACAGTGGCTGGCAAGTGAGAGTGCTTGTCCAGTGAAGCTTGCGGTGCAATGTGTGGCATATACAGAATGTAATGTTAACATATTAGGTCGAATGTTAGCTTTTGATTTTAACGCAACTAAATCTTGTTGATATGATGCAGATTATTTTGTAAATGTTTTATTTAATTATTTGACACTTTCTGAAACCGACTTCCGGTGCTGTAATTACAGTCTCCGCGGGTTTATTACGTATCTTGCAGAAGCCTAGCGATTGCGAAATTTGCGCAATAGTTGCTCTTAAATTGCAAATCCGTATTATGTATCGGCGATAGCCACACCATAGCAAACTAGCGATAGTGCTGCCTCTAGAGAACAATCAGTCAACTGAAGTGTGCAGTGGTCGCATGGTGATCGCGATTATTTCGTATTATCTCATCATCTGTTATGACGCCTCAGTGGATAACAATTAAAATTCTATTGTGTCTCGTTAATGACAGTTGAAAGGATAAGCATAGTTTTTGGTAGCCGAGAGACAGCCATTAGCGAGCATATTTGGCTGTCAAATTGCGATAACCTTTTCCCGTGTTGTTGATCGCTTGCCTGTCGCTCGCTGATTGAAAAATGTAAATTGGTCTTATAATTCGAAGAATTTTAACTAAAATTGTGTACCTACATTAAATTTAACTACGTCGCGTGTTCATTAGAATAAACTGTGTGTAGCGTAAAAGACTATTCATTTAGTTATGTTTGCGTCTCTATTGATGTATTGGGTAAGGATGGCTAAGAAACTCTAAAAGTTCATCTAATTGATCATTGGATACTCTATTTGCCATTTTACACTGAAACAGGATTAGGTACTGTAAATTTTAAAGTTAACTTTATTAAGATAAGACATATTCATTTGCTCAAACATGTGTACACGTACAATAATAAAAACGTGCGTGAAGGATAACAAAAAAAAAAAAAGCAAGTCATGTTTGCCACATGCTATGCGTGCAAATATGAATAGTTATGATTATTAATAATTAATTTCAAGTCAAACATTCATTTAATGTGAATTTAGCAAACAATAATAAATTAAAAATGTCGACATAAAAAATATATAGATATTCATAAAAATATCTAAGTTAAAATAAATGCTTCAGTCTTAAATTTATTAATATTACTTATAACTCTTTGTTTCTCATATTATCAATGTTTTAAAACTTATTTTAACTTGTTGAGAACAGTCGAATATTGTTTGTAGTTCAAGTAAACACTGATTTCATCCACTTATCCATCTTGTAGCCGACGCTAAACTATTTGGTAAATTTCAAGTAGAAAATGGATTCTTTGTTTTTTTCATGACAAAGATTTTGTTACATGTGTTTGAAAGTTGAATTTCTTATCACGTTAGTTTCGAAGATTGCTACTTATTTGTTTTGGCGCTAGTGTCGATAATTGCTGATTGCTATTTAATATGCGTAATAGACCTTAGGTTAGCGAATGGAAGTCGATTACAAACTTGATTGAAATAATATTTAATGTTTTATTTTGGAAGTTGCTTGGCACGCCACCTAGTTGCAGTTTTTAGATGTAGAAAGGTATAAAAGCAAATGTCAGTGCATTTTATAGTAAGTTCCGTGCAGAATAAAGAAATGTAAATGTGAGTACCATGTATCCATTTATAATGTTATTATGATGTTGTTAGACTTGAAAGTGAGTATGTCATGCACACTCAAATGGTTGAGTTAAATGGTGCATAGCCATGCGTCATGTTCATGAACGGGAGCCGTCAATTCAGACTGAACTGCCAGCGCTTATCTTTAATCGTGTGTTTTGAGTTGTTTGATATTGTTTCTTTTTTACATTGTTCTCACATATAGAATCAACAATAATAATGTACCCAGGATTTTGTAATATCTTTATTTAAAAGAGTATCATTGGAGTTTCTTGCCCGTTCTTCTCCATAGAGATCTACCTATGTTTTGGAATGGGCGACTAGCTTCAACTCTCTGAATAACTGACAACCCTTTGAAAATTTTAAAGTGCCTGTAAATGGTTTAATAGAAATAAATGTTTTGAGTTTTAGTCTACGGCATACCATCATATCACGACTAGTGGAAATTTCAATAATTTTTCTCTCATTTGCATTATGTTTTATATTCTGGCTAGAAGAACGGTTCTCAGTTTATAAGTTTTAGAAATAACGTATAAATAGTTGTAAGCCGAGTGTTAGGTTCTAGATGCTAATTCACTTGCGTGCATGAGGACATGCACGATGTCAGGATGGTCGAGTGTTAGGTTTCAATTTATTATACTGGCAGCACCGAAAGATTCGATGTGTCCTTCTGGGTTGGGCGCTCGTGACGGTAGGACGTGCTTAGTGGCGGTGTTGGTAAAAATACAGATTGGCATAGAATTGGTTGGAGATCTACTGTAAATTAAGGTAACCTATTAGTTTTATGGTAAATATAAGAATACTGATTTGATGGTGAAATGAATTGTGATATTATGTGGGGAATAGGAGATGTGATGAAATATATATGACTGACAAATATCTTGGTGTTTCATATTACTTCCTTATCCCTGAAATACTGTAAATATGTAGTTATATTATACAATGATGCTACCTGATTAGTGTCAAGGCACACTTGACAATAAAATGAAGACGGGTGAAATATACCATTATCACACCTAGCATTGAGTCAGCGGCTCTCAATATGTGTGATAAATTGTAGCGGTGGGTGGTGACCCTTTATACTTAATTTGTCACGATCATACGAAGTGAGGAGAAAGTTGGTTCTTTGGAGGGCGAGGATAATAATGAGCCTAATAATACAAAGAGTACAGAAATACAAAACACACACAGTTGCATTCTTTTTTTTTTCGTGTGGTTATTGACTAACCTGTTGTCAGAGTTTTAAAGCCGCTCATGGGCCTCTAACTTGGCTTCACATGCCGTCGAGAAATATCTCTCAAGCATGCCGGTTTCCTCACGATGTTTTCCTACACATACCTATTTACCTACCCACACATAGCTGCAAACTCAAACTCAAAGCATTTATTTCAATTAAACCATTTACAGGCACTTTTGAATTGTCAAAGAGTTGGTCAGTTAGTCAGAAAGTTGAAGCTAGTTTCCCATTCCAAAACGTAGATCTCTATGGAGAAGAACGGGCAACAAACTCCAAGGACACTCCCTTAAATATAGATATTACAAAATCCTTGGTACATTATTCTCGTTGCTTCTATATGTGAGAACAATGTACAAAAAAGAATTGCATTATTAAAATACAGTAATATGTTTTATTTTTTAATAAATATGTAATCTAATGAAGCAAATAAGTTAATTTCCACTTTTATGAATAATTCTTAGCCGTTAAACTGAGAATGGCTGGTCAGTGCAGAAAAACATAAAATTTTGAACCTGAGGTATATTTCGTTTTTCAGCATCTTTTATACTACGTTCCATGTAACCTGCCTGAAATTTCAAGTAAACCGTTGTTGATGTCCATCAAAGACATCCTCCTACAACCAACCTTTTTCCTGTTCTGAAGGACATGGTCGTTTTAAGGAAATTGAAATGGGATGATGCAATGGGAAGTTCAAAACCCATATCAAACGCGTCCTTATCAAGAAAGCATATTATAAAATTATAGGCTACGTTGAAGACAAGGAAGTTTGGCAATAATTCCTTCTGCACATGTGGCTTCCCCGGTACCTCATTAACGGCATAATTATGTAAGAGTCTATTAACTGCTCCCAAATTATCATGTTTATTTTATTTAATTCTTTTACATTCGTCCTTGACATATTCATCCTATTATTTGACATTATATACCTACGATTTAATTTCAACTCTTTATTAGTGGCTTTTGTGGACATGATAATTATTCAGATTTATTACAGTTCTAATAGGAATCATGTAATTGAGTTTAATTAAAATAGATTTTTAGTTTTATTTATTTATCTTTTATATAGATTATTTTCTATTTTGTGAATGTGAGAACGCTGTAGGCTTATTGGACTGTAGATGTGTTGACCAATCTTATTGAAAGACCTACACTGTCCCATACCTAGTAACACTTTTATTTGAAAGTATTGTAAAAGCCAATTATTTTTAAAAGAGTAACGTGAGTTTCTTGCCGGCTCTTCTCCATAGGAAACGACCAATTGGAACCGTGCACCTAGCTTCTGACGTTTTGTGCCCATGTAGGTTTATGTGAAATAAAATATTTTAAATTGAATTGAATTTGGTGTACCAGAATGTTTAATTTTAAGGCTCAGAGCGTAAATTTGACTATTGGATATTCAAGTTCAGAGCAGCCATGTTGATTTAAGATATATGTATTTGTTCCGAATGTATATTTGTCATGTTGAGACTGGCTTTGACGTCACAGGGTATTTGAAGTATATTTAATCACTTGAAACTAAAATAAAGTTCGAAGACATTCCGGACAAACGTCCGGCTAAACCGTATGTATATTTATGTAGAATATGCACATAATGTTCTTAATAAAAAAACTAACTACACTCCTAGGTACAATAACACAGTTACCTTTAATAAACAATGAAATGGCTTCTATTTGATACAAGTGTAACTTAAAACGATAATCAAACCAAAATATTATGTAAGTAGCTGCTATCAAGCCAAAATATTATGTCAGTAACTGCTATCAAGCCGAAATATTATGGAAATAGCTCAGACCAAATAAAAAACCAAGACATAGCGCTGTCAACAGTGACGTGAGGCCGGTTTCGTAAACATGTGTGCACTTAGTAAGGTGTAGTTTGATTGTAAATGGTTGTAAATGTGTGCGTGTGAGCGTGTATGCACAGAGCGGAGGTGTAGTTTTGGCATGCTTCACTGTATTGTTTGAGGTAGATAGCTATTAAGTCAAAACCAACCTTATAGAAAGAAAGTTCCTAATCTATACAACATGTAAAAAAAATCCTGTCCGATCCATGAGGGTGTTGTTAGGTATCGTACTGAGAGTCTATTTATGTGGTAATATTCAAGAAAAAAGAAAAAATAATGGCCGCTTTTTTTTCAATGTGGAATTTTACCGAGCGCGAGCGGCCGTCGTTTAGCGGGTGTCTACAAGTCATAACTTATTGAACTATTGAAAATTTTCTTATTTTTAATGGATTTGGGGTAATTTTGGTACTAAAAATGTGAATTTTAAATAGCAATTACTTTTTTATTTTCAATAATAATTCGTTTTTTATATCTTTTTGGTAATGTTATGCAGTACCTATGTGCCCCTTTCGGATCGAACAGGATTTTTTTTACATATTACATACCTAAGAAAATGTATAAATCTAACACAATGGATGATTAAAATGGCGGTGTTATACAATTACCATCATTTTCCCCAAGACAAACACACCTAAAACATATTTTTTATTGGAGGCCTAATGCAATAATACAATACCACAGATAATGTAATACTGCTCAAACACAGCCTCAAATAACAAACTTATTTAGCCTAGAAACCAACCTAGGTATTCGCAATATAAGCCAATAATCCGAGCTCTTATACTCGAGTGTCATTACAGTGAATGGTTCGCACACAATGCACCCAGATTGCGTCGATAGTTCATATTGAAGCTGACAGGTGGCAGGATTGAAGGCAATATGGCGGCTTTTGTTATGATTATAGATACCCACCTATCTGTGCAATTTATATGTGACGAAGGGCTTATATCGAGAAACTGATGGTGATAAGTGATTGGGAAGCAAGGTCTTTATTCTGCAATAAAGTTTATATAAATTAATTATAAACAAGATATATTTTTTTTTGTTTTTTTTTTTTGTTGCTGTTTTTCGAGTCGATTAATAGGGTCAAGTTAAAGTAGCTACCTAGCGAAACTCCATACATACACATGATGGATATAGAATATTTTAAAATTTTAATTATAATACAGGGTGGCAGGGACATTGCCGCGAAAACTGTTACCATGGATTCAGTACATGATTCTGAACTCCCCCGCGTTGAAATTTTTCGTCGGTATTTAAAAAAAAAGTCTGCTGTTTCATAGAAAAGTGCAATACCTACGCGGTCAAAATGTATGGAACAGCAGATTTTTATTTTACTAACCGACGAAAAATTTCAAAGTCAAAGTCAAAGTCAAATCATTTATTTCAAATAGGCCCAAGTATGGCACTTTTGAACGTCAAAAATTACAAAATATTAAAATTGATTCTTGTCGCCCCTTCCAAAAGGTAGTTTTCGTATGGAGAAGAATGGGCAAGAAACTCCACCGTTACTCTTTTAAAATGTTTTACAATTGTTTGTATATGCACGTACATTAGTTAAATAATATTACCTATATGTGAAGACGATGCACCTAGAATAAAATTACAATACCACAATAGGTAAAAAGAATAAAAAATGAACATCAACGCCCGCGCCGGGGAGCTCAGAATCATGTACTGAATAGGTAACAGTTTTCGCGTCAATGTCCCTGCCACCCTGTATTATAATTAAAATTTTAAATTATTCTATATCCATCATGTGTATGTATGGAGTTTCGCTAGGTAGCTAATTTAACTTGACCCTATTAATCTACTCGAAAAACAGCAACATAAAAAAAAGATAAAAATATATATTTATATTATATATCTTTTTTATAAATAAAATAAACTTTATTGCAGAATAAAGACCTTGCTTCCCAATCGTCCCTGCCACCCTGTATACTTTTATTAATTAATTACTAATAAAATTTAATTTAACTTTTGTATAACCGCAACTGCTTCTAAACATGATTAAACAAAAAAAAAATACAGATTTTATAAACTAATAAACTCTGCGGTCGTTGACCCCCTAGAAAATGTTTTATTTTTATTTTTTTATCGTGTTTATATAACGAGACCGATGGGTCTCGTTAAGTCAAATTCATACAAATCCGGGCAGCGGAGTGAAGCAAATTAAATTAGCTAGTAAAACTGCATACCTACCTAGAAATCATGATGAATATTTAAACTAGTTCGCAAATCCCTATCCACTGAAGCGGAGCGAAGATTTTAAGCAATTCTATTGGTTAATATTGCTACAGCTCCGCTCCGCTCCTCTTCTCTCCACTCCACTCCAGTGTACGGTTAGCCTTATGGTGCGACTTTTTCTGTTCGTCTGTCATAGCTGCTTATTCAATATTGATGAAGGATTCGTAATTTAAAAATGTTTTGCCGATGACCTACTTTTATGCGTAAAATAGTTCTAGTAACACTGTTTGATAAATTACCAGTATTATGCCTCGGCAGTGACCTTAAAATATTTACTAAGCCGACCTACGCACGGACGTAATAAAACCGCGGCGATTTTTTTTCGTGCAGTGGATTTTCAACGCTTTGTTTAGCGCCGAGAGTTGAAAATCCAACAGTGTTTTTTCAACGCGCTGGGACGAGTGCACCCCAGCGCGTTGGATTCGTAACGCTCGGCTTAACACCGAGAGTTGAAAATCCAGTGCGCGATAAAATCCCGCCGCGATTTCGTTACGTCCGTGTGAACGTCGGCTTGCTGCCACTCGGTAGATAAACCTTCCGCGTCCGTGCGTAACTGCCGCGCTCTTGAGACTGTTGCGTACTGATACTCGTATACACTGAGATCTCGCAGTGCGTCTTTTCGGCAGTTTTGTATCAATACATAATACTGTTTTTTATTTATACTGTGACAGTAGGTACTGACACGTTTCAGCTTAAAAATAAAGAACAACAACAACAAAAGGTTTAATTAAAATTCTGCTCATAAATAATATGCACTTAACTATTTCATTATGTAGAAAAAGAGATTCCGCTATCCATCTGTGCTAATAAATTCACACTTTATTCAGAAATTTTAATAATTAGCCTTAGTTCACTCGCAAAAACTGCTAATTTTCATTTTTATTATTTAAATTCTTAATATAATCAGAGCGAAGCATTTTTTAATATTGTGGCCTTGCATATCTATAGCACGTGCACGTGCATTTTAATAGAGGAAAAAGACAATTTATGGCGAAATTTAAAGATCGTGAGGTTAACTGTGTTGTGTTATTTTTAGGGTTCCGAACCCGAAGGGTGCCAAACGGAACCCTAGAGCCTCCGCTGTTCGTCCATCTGTCTGTCAGCGAGCTGTATCTCGTGAACCGCAACAGGTAGACAGTTAAAACAGATTGTATATGTTTATTGCCGCTATAAAAACAAATAATAAAAATTTAATAAAGTTAATAACTACAGAGTCCCCAAACACGAAACGCGTTTTTTTCGGCATTTTTTGCTCGATATTACGGTAAAGAAATTACGGAACCCTTCGTATGCGAGTTTGACTCGCACTTGGCCGGTTTACTGAAGTAGTCCACTTAGAGCACCCGTCCGAATAGCACCTGCGACCTGGAGCATACTGCTGGGATGTATTTGTTTTACAGGCCATTATTAAATGATAGATATCGATAAAAATCACTAGAATGTTTATTAATTACACATCTTACGTACAGACGCTAGCACATCAAGCTACTACAATCTGTCAAATTGATTTAATAGATTTTCAACTTTATCGCTGAAGCATAAGGTTCAAAGTTGATTGGGAAAATTTTACAGTTTCGGGTAGCTTGATGTGCTGGCGTCTGTACATACGTTTGTTTTATCGATATCTTTCATTTAATAACATCCTGTACAACAAATTCATCCCAGCAGTAGGCTGCTGAGTCGCAGGTGCTATTCGGACGGGTGCTCTAAGTGGGCTACTTCGGTTTTCTTTATATCTCTGCTGTAATATGCGTTTTTTACAATTTCTCTGTTCCAGGACGTATCATTTCTTGAACGGTTTCATTGCGAAAATCAATCTGGAAAGCAATATTGTCAAGCTAAGCTACTAAATTTACCTATGTATCCTATAGTATTAAACAAGCAATAACCATAATTAGCCTATAATGTTCCCACTGCTGGGACTCAGGCCTCCTCTCTGTGAGAGGGAGTGGGCCGTAATCTACCCTACCACGCGGGCCCAGTGCGGGTTGGTAGATGTCACATGTCTTCGAATTTTTGGTTCTAGAACATGCCGGTTTCCTCACGATGTTTTCCTTCACCGTTTTTGAGAGGTGATGAAATAATTTACACAAAGTAAAGCGCCTGTCTGGGTTCGAACCTACGACCTACAACTCGTAAGCCGCGGCCGTTACCACTGGGCCACCATTGCTCCAACAAGCAAAAATCGAAATCGGCTCTAACGATTTCGAAGAAAGTTGCGATAATGGGGGGGGGGAAACGATCTAGCTAGGTCTCATATCTGGGAAAATTTGTTTTCTCCGTATTTTCACCCGAGCAGAGCTCGGTCGCCCAAAGTTTAGAACAAGATAATGAATAATGACATTAGAATAATGACACGGCAGCAAGGAATAAGTTGGGTACATCAGGATACATGGATTAGTATAAACTTTTCCATACTATTAAAAAAAAACTTTTTCTAAAAAAAAAACTACCGACTTCCAAAAAAAACACTACAAAGTGAAAAATAACTTTAATTTCGGATGTCGGTGTCTTGGGTTTTGAGTTTTCGTTTTTTGCCACCGACTTCCGAAATTAAAGTTATTTTTCACTTTGTAGTGTTTTTTTTGGAAGTCGGTAGTTTTTTTTTTGGAAAAAGTTTTTATTTTTCACTTTTTAGTTGTGGTACCTACCCCACACACATTCGAATACCACTACGTACTACCAGTGTCAGGAACTTATCATAATATCATCTACATAGTAAGTGGGAAAAAAAATACGTATTTTGTAGCTAACTCAAAAACTACCCAAGCAAAGTTAATAAAATTTATATGGGACCAATTTGGGAGCATACCGTTTCAAACTAAAAAAGAATTTTCAAAATCGGTCCACAAATGACGGAGAAATCGGTGGACAAACATAAAAAAATAAAAAATAAACAAACATACGCGTCGAACATATAACTTCCTCCTTTTTGGAAGTCGGTTAATGAGCATTCTCTATTTTCTCCCGAGCAGAGCTCGGTCACCCAGGTACTACTATTATAATATCGCCGTGACTATAGAAGAATTCAAAAATCAAAAAATCAAAAATCATTTATTTGCCTGAATAAGGTACAGAAGGTTGGTAAAATGTACAAAATTGTTCTCTTATTCTGCCTTTAATTTCGGCGTGCAAATATAAAATAAGTTACATTTTATTTAAATTTATTATTGATCATAATCATGCAGTCATTAAACAGATAATCCCATTAAAATTTTATTAAGTATTGAATTAAATAAATGTCAACATAATGAAAAAATTAATAAAAATAACAAGTAATAATAAAATAAAATGGTAATCATAAATGTCAATAATAATCATATCAATAATTATCATGTCAATAATGGGAGAGATTCGCCATACAATAACAATAACAATACTAACAATTTAGAAAGACCGTGCAATTTACAAAACTTACAATTTATAATCTAAAAACTCATGTACACTATAAAAGCATTTTTCAATTAAAAACCTCGTCAAATTACTTTTAAATCTAGATAATGGTAGCGTTTTAATGGAATTTGGTATTTTATTATACAATTTTATGCACATAATATAGCTGTTTTTACCTGTACATGTGAGATTCGTCCTCGGTTGAAATAACTTATTAGTATACATAGATCGTGGGGCATAGTAGCTTGTCGCTTGCTGAAAAAGTCTCTTATGTTTGAAAACAAATATACAGGATTCTAATATATAAATACATGGCAGAGTTAGTATTTTATATTTCCTAAAGAATGGACGACATGACTCTATTTGCTTCAACCCAAATATAGCTCTTAGACACTTTTTTTGCATTATGAATGCTTGATCGATCTCCACACAACGACCCCACAGGATAATACCATACCTTAGAGTAGAGGTTATATAGCCATGGAAAGCCGTTATTGCGGCATTTCTAGATACCTCGCAGCTAATACGCCTCACAGGGTATATAAAATTATTTATTTTAACACAAATGTCGTTTATATGATTTTTCCATGAGCAAAATTTATCTAAATTTATTCCAAGAAACTTGACAGAGTCAGTTTCTACCAGGGCGACCCCTTTATAAGATATATTTAGGGTCTGCGGTTTTGATCGATAGGTATGAAATTGTATAAATTTTGTTTTATTAATATTAACTTTTAAATTATTAGCCTCTAGCCACTCTATAGTTCTTTGAAGAGCACTGTTTATTTCTTGTTCATACGAACTTTTATCGTGCCCTTTGATAATAATTGTAGTATCGTCGGCAAACAGTACACATTTATGATTTATAACTTCTGGGAAATCATTTATGTAGAGCAAAAACATTGGCGGCCCTAAAATACTGCCCTGTGGCACGCCATACCTATTATACTTAAACGAAGATTGGCATGATTCTAACGTTTTAGTTTGGTCATTATAATTCGTTACTTCCACTGATTGTACTCTGTCGGACAAATAAGATTCCAGCCAGTTATATGCCGTTCCTCTGATTCCATATCTGGAAACCTTTTCCAATAATCGTTCATGAGAGACATGATCAAACGCTTTACTCATATCCATGAATAAAACTGTAACAGGTATTTTCTTGTCAATACAGTCTGTTATTTCTTTTATTAATTGAAAGGCTGCCAAAGAAGTACTTCTATTTTTACGAAACCCATTTTGTTCATCCTTAATAATCTTATGCTTTTCAATGAAGTTTGCTAATTTGTTGTGAAACGCTTTTTCAAAAACTTTAGAAAATATTGGTATCAAAGTCACGGGTCTGTAATTGTCCATTTGAGTGCTATCCCCTTTTTTAAATATTGGTTTCACTACTGATCTCTTTAATAAATCGGGAAATATTCCTTGTTCTAGAGAGAGGTTAACAACATGTAGAAGTGGCTCTAGAATTATATTAACTGACATTTTTATGATGTCAGTGCGAACATTATCATAACCACTAGCTTTGGAATCGTTTAGAGATATCACTATTTTTTTAAGGTCACTGCCATCTAGTGGGTACAAAAATATTGAACTACTGATTGAATCAATATGATCCATTTGTTTTAATCTTGAATCTTCTTTATTATCAAAGCTGTTACTGGTAACCGTGTTAATGAAAAAATTATTGAAATGGTTTGCAATAGAATCAGGACTTATACAGTCACTGTTGTCCATAGTAATTTTTGAAATACAGGAGCGTTTTAAGTCTATGCCAGTGTGCTTTTTTATTAAATTCCACGCTGCCTTACACTTATTCTGGGCTTTATTTATGTATTTGGTATTATTATTTTTCCGAGACGTTAATATGCATTTTTTCAGTAAATTACAATAGCTTTTGTACTTGTTTTTATGAGGTTCATTATTTTTATATTTTAATTTATAGTGTAATTTACTCTTATTCCTACAGCTTATTTTTATACCTTTAGAAAGCCAGTTTAATTTATTTAATGCTTTATTTGTAACTTTTACGCGAATGATAGGAAAACATAAGTTATAAAATAGCAGAAATGTATCGATAAATTTGTGGAATGCTTCGTTTGTTGAGTTTTCTTCAAATACGTCACTAAAAGTCAGACATGAGATTGTGTTTAAAAATTTTTCCTTATTATCATTACTATAGTCTCGTTTAAATTGATACCACCATTTTAAAACTGGCTGTTGTATTTTTGTAACAGCCCAAGAATATGATTGGGCTGAGTGATCCGATAAACCTAAATTATGTATTTTTGCACACCCTTTTTCTATGCTGGTTATGATGTGATCAATGCAAGTTTGTGTCTTTTCTGTTACTCTAGTAGGTGTCAAGATAGCATGTTTTATGTTGTAACTATTTAGCAAGTAATTATATTCCCTACTTTCCTTTGACTGTTTTAAAATATCGATATTTGTATCCCCACAGATAATAATTTTCTTTCTTGTATTTCGACACAACATCCTCAATAGAGTCTCGAGTTTATTAAGAAATATCGTAACATTCGAAGAAGGGGTTCTATATACACATATTAATAAGATACCGTATTTGGTTAATTCTAAACCACAACATTCAAATACACATGTTTCGCTTATTTTTTGTATTTCCTGTATTATTTTAAATTCAATTTCGTTTTTTAAACAAATAATCACGCCCCCTCTTTTTGAAGTTTTCCTTGAATAGTAAGCTGCCGTCGTAAAGCCTTTAAGGCGAAAGTTTTTTTCAGTACTTCCCAGCAAGAATGTTTCAGTAAGACACAGTATATCTACGCTGATCTCGTTATTTAGCAAATCTAATATGGCAAACGAAATTTCGTCTCGTTTGCTTAAGGCTCCGGCTATATTTTGATGAAGAATTGTTAAGCGTGACTCATTTTTTGTCACGAAAAAAGTCATCTATATTTTGAGTATCTATATTAATATTATCCGTTTGTACACTAACATCGTTTAAACTATAGGTCTGTACAGCAACATCCCTGGTGCATTTTTGTTCATTCTGAATAATTACGTTTTCGGTATATTTTTGAAAATTACTTTTATAATTTACATGCAAAATTTGCCTGTGAATTAACCTACAAGCATTCAACTCTGTGATATATTTTGTTGACTTATAATCATTATGAAAATGTACAAAAGATGAATTCTCACAATTAGAACACACAAACCTTAGTAAATTATTAACATTTTTTTCATTTAGGTATTTATTTTTGTAATTTTGCCCGACTAACACATTGGTGAATTTTAGTTGACATAATGTATGGTGTAAATACGTTTGAATGTGTATAGGGTTTGTGTCATTTGAACCTGCTAATATAATTACAAAATCAGATTTGTTAAAGTCCTTACACGTTTTTGCGCAGGTTTTTAGTACTTCTTCAGTGGTTGCATTCGGTTTTACGAATGATGTCACAGCAAATTTCTCCCCAAGATAGAACTGCAGAATGTTTCGGACACCCCGTCCAGATTGGTCGGCAAAGATCATAACTCTCTGGGTATCACTTGACAGAGATTGGTGTTTTAGTGGTTCTTGCCCTTCGTTAGATGTCTGTATTTTGCTTATTTCCAACTTCTTATCCAAGGTCAAAGATGTCTGCTTAATTCGTTCGTTGTCGTCGGTGTCGTGGTCAATGCGATTCATGCACGTGCTGGAATTTTGAACGTCATTAACCGATAGCGGTTTTGTATAAAGTATTTCATCAGTACTGCAGATCGATTCGGCTGTGTTGAACGAGCTGTCTCCCACGTCTATCGCGGTCGCAACTCTGTCAGGTCGATGAGTCGTAGGTGAAAAACTCTTAGTGGGGGTAGAAAAACAGCTTGTTTTTAGAATATTTCTTTTCCGTGCTGAAATCGGCGAAAACTTTTTTGTTTCAAGTAGATTCACCTTTTTATAGGTTTCGATAATTTTCTGATACTGGCCTATATCCATTTTTAAGCGAGAATTTTCGCTATTTAAATTGTCGATCTCTAGGTGAGCACTTTCCAATTCCATTGTTAGCCTTTTTATTTCATCTTTAAAGTTTGAATAGTCGCTGTCATTTAGTGAAGCATTCGGTAAGCTCACCGCTGTGGCGTCTAGTATCGTAGAGCTAGTGCTTAAATTATTATTTAAAATATTGTCCACTGACTTTACTCTTGATGGTTTACGGACAGTAATATTTTCATTTTCAAAATTGTCCATAGTGACTATAAAGATTTAGAAAGGTATAATTCAAATAATTTGACCCTTTTTTTTTTGTTGAAGTGGACGTTCCAACTCTTTTTTAAGCCGCTTGTATAAAAAGAAAAACATAAAAGTTCATAAATGCAAAAAGTGACTTTTGTGGGTTTCGAACACGCAGCCTCTTCGGTAACACCTCTCATGCGCGCGTTGCTTAACCACTGCGCCACGGTGCTGTGATGTTAAGGTGTCGAAATAGTGCAGTACTTTACTTTATCCAAGTGATTAGTAATCGGCTTGCGCTCGCTCGATGACCATTTAAGGTAATGCGTCGCCAAAACTGTCTGTCACGATGAATCACTCTCGAGTCACACTGAGTTCACAAATTAGTGTACTAGAACAATTTTTTGTTGTAGTGATTTTTGTTTTGTTATTTATTCACACACCGTTTGATTTAAATGAATTTTGTTTTCGATCACGTTGCACTCACACGTTTATCTTTCGATTAGTTTAAGTTGCAATGATATTCACTCATATTCGTAATTTATAAATATTTATTTAACGGAGCTCTCACTGTTTGTGTGCGGTCAGCGTGACGCGCGCGCGCGAGCCAGCCTAATTACAGCCCTAAAGCACAGATTACATATACTAATAAATAATGTTTCCTTCGGACAAATAAACATTATTTATAATTTATTTACTTTCTGAGCCGATATTCTTCTCTAGTCACGGCGATATAGTAGAATAATGGCTCTAATGTAATTAATTTAAATAATTTTATCTACTAGTAATACGTAGGTACTTCATTCTTAGAACTAATTTCGAAAAGCTCCAATATTTACCAAGCCAGAAATATTTAAGACACACTGGTTTAATCTGAAATTACGACCAACTGGTTTGGTTCGGCGGTAAATAAACAATGCCGCTTCGAGATGAGTTACAAAATATTGCAAAATTTCTGCAGATCAAGTTATTTCGCGAATATTTCGTAAAATAATTAGTTCATTAAGATGTTTTTGGAGGTGAACTTTGGCGGTGCTTTCGTGTTCTACTTGTGGGAGGGGGTTACAAGTGGTTGAACTTGAAGATTTGCCTGGAGGCTAACGGGCTTGTTACACGCCAACCGCGTCCCAACAGAGGTGACCTTGGTGGTTTACAAACGTGTAGTTGGTGGTTTACGACCAAATTTCAAACAGCTCTGCCTGTCGCCAACCAAGGTCACCTCTGTCGGGGACGCGGTTGGCAGCCGTGTAGCAAGCTCTTCACCGTAATATGAATAATATTTTTGTTTGTAGTGCCAAAAGCCTATCGTCGACGACGGTACTAACGTGCTATTAAGTAGTTTGTGATTGGGACACGACTACAGATGAATACTGATGGTTCACTCCGCAAAATCATTTAAATAAAAAGCGACTCTTGTAGCGACACAATAAAGTACAATTCTACTTTTTACAATTTTATTTTACTGTTTTTTTCGTAGGTTCTCTCGCAGCAGACCTCTGAGATCATGACTACTTAACCGGGTTATCCTGTGGCTGCCTTAAGCTACTACACTTAAAGCTTCCAGCCAGGGGCGTAAACTAAACTTATATACTAGGCGAGCGCTCGCTAAGGGCGCCCCCTGTGTGGTACAAACCTCGGCTTAGGACATCGCTGGGGGGAGGACAGCAAGATGGGACAAGCTGGATCAAATATGGATAATCATTATTAATCAGGGAATTTAAAGCTGCAGGCTCAGCTTCGACGCGGCTTGGCGCATCGTTGTTGAGCAAGGGTCGGGGGGGACACGCGGAGTGTGCTTTCTGTACTATTCTATGACACGACGCACGTTTACGCACCGCCATTGAAATACTATTGCTGTGCTGTTTGAGTTCGTGAACGATGGGCCTTAGGATTAATTTTGATTTGCAACCTACGTCTACGTATTGCCAAGATTTTTAATGAAAATAACAGTTTGAAAAGGTCACATCCGCCCGCTATGTGCGAAACAAATGTGTACCTTTGAAGAAACGTTTATCCATACACCGTAAAGACTATTTCCGCTTGCAGCGCTCGGCCGATATAGTAACGCTTACCTACGAAAAAAAGGGTCGTGCACGGATTTTGTTTTCAAACTGCTTAGATAAGCGTTTTTTCAATAGTACAATACGGCCGATATAACTTGGTAGTTCCGAACTTCGCGTAGAAGGCTGCGCAATAACATTTTTTAAGAACCAAATGGTGACATGAGGCGAGTGTGAGTGAGAACACATGCGCGAAAGTTCTTAGTGCCTATGTTCAGGGGGCCTACCACCAGCTCATAAAGCAGTATTATTTTAATATTACTTCAGTGTAGGAAAGAGATGAAGCTCTACAGGACGTATAGCTCCATCTCTTTCTCCCACTGAAGTAATATTAAAATAATAGTACTGCTTTTAAGCTGGTGGTAGGCCCCCACCAGACCTGCCACGTTATATCGGCCGTATTGTACCTAAATGTCTATAAATGGCAATTAAATCATTCTATTGAGATAATTAATTGATTCAGACGGGACCTTGCGAAAATCCATTATAAAATACAATAGACGTAGATATTATTTACTAACCTGTTCCGCTTAGCGATTAATTCTAAAGAGCCATAAAAACTCCTGAAAGAAATCGACACGTGTTTCACCTCTCAACGAGGAATCGTCAGGAATGCCGTGTTCGGGTTCGCGACAAGCCCATCGTCATCCTGAGGATGCCTCGTTGAGAATTGAAACACGTGTCGGTTTCTTTCAGGAGTTTTTTATGGCTTTTTAGAAATAGCTAAGCGGAACAGGTTACTAAATACATCCACGTCTACTGTATTTTTTTTTCGTTCTGTTGAGGACTACTATCAGAAATCAGAAATCAGAAATCATTTATTTGCCAATAATGTAGGTATACATATATTCTACATATATTACCAATGTAATATTATCATAATAAATGTATTATTATCATATATTACATTCTTTGTTTCCTAAGTTGGTATGCTCAATCTTCACTACAATACAAAGGCACCAATCAATCTCAATCTGCCTAGCCTTTTCCCAACTATGTTGGGGTCGGCTTCCAGTCTAACCGGATGCAGCTGAATACCAGTATTTTACATGGAGTGACTGCCAATCTGACCTCCACAACCCAGTAACTAGATAATACGATACCCCTTGGTAAGACTGGTTGTCAGACTTTCGGGCTTCTGACGACCCGTAACGACTGTCAAAGATCCACGAATGACAGCCGAGACCAACTGCTTAACGTGCTTTCCGAGGCACGTAGGAGTCTCGGTATGTAGAAATGGTCATCCATACATGGACCAACCCCGGCAAGCGCAGTTTAACCTAATGGATCGACCCGTGCGGCTGTTAGTTCTTAGCCACGAGCTCCTCCACTACAATACAAAGGCATCTTTAAGCTTATAAAGGCAAGGAAAGGTCATACTTCAAAATAATAAGAGGAACCCTTTGGATACAGGTACTATCGCTAACTTCATACTTACCATAACAACGTAATAATCGTACGTAATCTAACCAAATTGGTCCAGTCTTTTACATAATAAAACATGGCTTGTCTCCTTATCCCTCTAGCCAAGTATTCATGTGCCACCATATCTGAACCATTAGAGAACCATTAACAAGGAGCTTCGATAAATTAATCAATCACATCACGTCAGGCCAACACTACGTGACGTCTCTATGATTTATAGAACCTTATTTATGGTTCGAGTTGTCATTAGTGCGTTGGTAATTCATTTGATGATATTCTTTGGTTTGTTGACTCGTGATAAATACTAGCACTTAAGCGTAGTTCAACAAACTTTAACACAGCATTTCAACCTTTACGGAGGGTTTATTTTTTACTAGCTTTCGCCCGCGGCTTCGTCCGTATGGGGGTCGGAAATTATCCCTCGGGAACTACTACGGTTATAAACTATCTGTGTGCCAAATTTCATCCAAATCCGTTAAGCCATTTTTACGTAATTAAGTAACAAACATACAAACTTTCACATTTATAATAAAGGTTGTTTTTTTTCGGCGTTCGAGCTATCTCGACTTTGAACCGACTTCCAAAATGGAGGAGGTTCTATCAGTGTTCGTCTGTATGTGTATTTTTAAAATTTGTATGTTCATTGACATTTTCGTCAAAGTTCCATATAAATTTTATTAACTTTGCTTGGGTAGTTTTTCAGTTAGCTTCAATAACACGTATTTTTTCCACTTAATTCATGCGGATGATGTTGTAATAACTTCCTATCAATGTTGTTTACATAGCAGGTAGTGGTATTCGAATTTGCGTGGGGTAGGTACCATAACTAAGAAGTGAAAAATATTTTTTTTTACAAAAAAGAAAAGACTTCCAAAAAAAAACACTACATGTGACACACACTCAATCGGATAAATCTCGGTATTTTTACCATATTACCAACATACAAGGTGTAAGGGACATTCAAACTTAAACTTAAGCATTTATTTCAATTAAACCAGACACTTTTGAATTGTAAAGGAGCCGGTCAGTCAGAAATAATTACGAAGCTAGTTGCCCATTCCAAAGCGTAGTAGGTATCTATGGAGAAGAACGGGCAAGAAACTCCACAGACATTTAATAAAAAATTGTTACTAAATATTGGTTACATCATTCATGTTGATATTATACGTGTGAGAACAATGTAGAAAGACGTGCACATTAGAAGCGTCCGTGATAAAAAGATAAAACAAAGAACAATTCAATATTAAAATAAATTAAAAATAAGTCATGGCAGCTAAGAGATGACCAGTCCCAACTGACGGCGCCCGTTCACGAACATGACGCGTGGATTAGCACCATTCAGCTCAACCATTTTGAAGGGTGCTAAATGATCCAACACACGCCATTGGCACGGAAACTCCAGACCAAGACCCCACAGCGCACAGCGTAGACATTTTTCGTCGATTATTAAAAATAAAAGTCAGCTGTTTCATATAAAAAGCAATATCTACGCAGTCAAAATGTATGTATATATATATTGTACTCATCATTATGACCAACTTTCACTGTGGGACTAAACCTGAAATCGCGAAAAAAATATCAGCTGTTCCCTACATTTATTTATGTTTGCATAACTCATCAAAATGTAGAGAACAGCTGATAATTTTTTTTTTTTTTTTTGTAAACAGGTATACAAATATTATGTAGGTACCTAATAAACAAAAATAACAAAGTAATTAATTAATATTAATGAAAAAAATTAACATTTTTATTTTGAATTATCTTTCTGAAATCTGGAGTCTGGAGTAAAAGTTGGTGCAAGCTAAAAGTGTTTTATTTAAATTTTATTACTTTTAGATTAATTTTTAGTTATACATTTTACTGTCAACATAGGTCGGCAATCAGGAGCTGGACCGCGGTCCGCCATTTGGTGACTTCTGCTATAAAGCATGAGAAACTCCGCATTAAACTTTAAACTCCACTTAAGGACTCGCGCGCAGAGGCAGCTAAATAAAATAGCAGTGGTGGCAATACTGCATCGCACCAGGCAGTTGGCCGGCCACCTAACGAGTTCAATTACGCGCTGTACTGATGCCCGGGTTACACGGAGTAGTTAGTAAATGGAATGATCATGTTACCGTCAAAAATAGGGAGACGATATTTGCACAATCCTCATTATGTCTCCAGTAGTTGTTAATGCTAATATAAGGTTAGACATTTAAGAGCAGCAGCTCCTCATAGTATTTGTTTTTGGCTAAGGGAGCAAAGCAAAATAACGATCAGCCTTTAAATTCGTTTTTTTTCTATTACAAAATTTCATTTTCAGGCTTTTCACCAACAGGTTTTTGAAACAGCGAAAACGATCTCGCGCAATCATTTCATTAGACAGGTGCGACAATCTTTATGAGCAATATTTGTAATCACGTTCTCGAAAACGGCTTTAATGATTTCGATGAAAATTGCAATATAGGAGTTTACGCGGCGAAAAATCGATCAAGCTAGCTCGAGCGATCTAGCTCTCATATCAGGCAAAATTCGTTTTCTCTATTTTCCCTTGAGCAGAGCTCGGTCGCACACGTACTTATTATACGTGTACCAAAAGCTCCATTTATTCACTACTCCGTGCCAGACTATTCGACGTGTTAAATGAGGCATACGATAGAACTTGAATGAGAATACATGAACGGACTGAATATTGACTTGACAAATGTAAATATTGAAAGTTTCACGTTAGTTTGGCTTTCCGATAATTGGGATGTGGGTATACCTTTTTTATTATATCTATTTAACTAGGTACTGAATAGGATAAAGAATTACTAAAACCCCAATTAAAAATGTAAAACGCCCTCCGCAGGTGGTGCGGTATCCTGTAATATCGATAACTAGTTCCGCAGAAACGTTCTAAAAGAGGACTTATAAATCCATTGGGTTCTATCACGATAACGCCGTTAGATACGAAGAACTTATTTCCAATTAAATCATGATCAAATAATTATTTCAAAAAACTGGTTGTCTGTAAGGTCGATTTACGGACGATAATTTTACGTGATAACGTCACAAGCCGAACGCTTAGGCCGATCGTGCCTCTCTATCGCTTGTTCCGCGCTCTCGCTTGCACGCTCGGCTCAGGCGGAACGTGACACTTTTTCGTGCGTGCAGCCGGCGTTCATCGGTTTGTAAAAAGCACCTCGAGGTAGCTCCCCAGAATTATTTCGTATTAAGCTTCTTCTTACACACACGACTTTCTAAATCATTCAATAATGTAAATTCATAAATAATTCCAATATTTTTTTACATCGATATTATATCTCTCTTCCCATTAAATTGTTTCATGTTTTCAAGCTGCTGTTTTCCCCACCCAATTTAACGTTGGTGACCTTTTGCGTGGAAATGATGGCATGTAAAGTGGTTAATCGACACCAGCGGGCAAACTCTTGGGGAGTCAACTTCGTTTGCAAATAATATTAACCTCGAAGCTATCATCTTTCCTACTTGTTGAGGGGTGGAGCTAACTTCATTCTGTCAATATGTGGGTTAAATAAAATATACGACGATCTTTAATATTTATGGACGGTTTGATAATTATTAGCAGTTCATTGGCTAATATTATTAATTACTAACAGCGCCCTGCGGTTTCACCCGCATAAGTCTTGATTCCTTGAGAATACCGAGATAAAAGTACATCCTATGTGTTAATCTAGGTTATAAACTATCTGTGTGCCAAATTTCATTCAAATCCGTTTTGTAGTTTTTGCGTGAAAGAGTAACAAACATCCATCCTTCCATCCTTACTTTTTCGCATTTATAATAGTATAAGATAAGATTATTAATTAATTAATTAATCTTCTATAAATATAAATTCTCGTATCACAATGTTAGTTGCCATACTCCTCCGAAACGGCATGATCGATTTTTATGAAATTTTAAATGTATATTTGGTAGGTCTGAGAATCGGTCGTAATCTATTTTTCATACCCCTATAAGTGATAAGGGTGGTCCACCCCAAACATTTATATGGCAAAACAACGTTTGCCGGGTCAGCTAGTATTAATATAGTATTAAAAAATATAAATTAATTAATTAATCAATTATAGTAGGATTTATTATAACTATTGCTATTATGCTGCCAGCCAGCTGCAAAGAGTCGGAACTACAGTTACCACCGGTAGTTCTGTAACTCCATCAAGCCACAGACCGTAGCAAAAGGAGATCCACTATTCATGAGAAGAAAGGAGTGACGATCCACATCAGTGAAGGATCGACTGAAGAGGAGGATTACCTGATGCTGCTGATCAGCATAATCAGCCTATATAATGTTCCCACAGCTGGGACACAGGACTCCACCGCGCGGGCCAAGTGCGGGTTGGTGGATGTCACATGACTTAAAATTTTTGTTTTAAGAACGCGGTGACGCATGAATTATCCATACAAGCTTTTCTAAAATGCAGTTTAAACGAATTTAATTTCGCACATTTTTACAGCGTAAATGACATGTCTTCATATTGTTTTTTCTGTATTATAAACAACAATATTTATAATATTGTTTCTGCAGAAGCATAGCAAATTACAAATTATCGAAAAAAGAAAATAGAAAAATATTAAGTTTTCATTCATCATTTTTCGTATTACGGAACACATCCAAATTTATTATAAATTTTCGAAAGCTAGTAGTGCTATCGCGTTAAGCAATAATTGTCAATGTGTGCGTGGTAGTATTGCTCACTGTAGGTGTATATCGCTCTGACAGGCACTCACACTAGCGCAACGTGCTTGGAATTGAAGTTTTCAAACATCTCGATTTGTAGTTGCGAACCGTGTTCGCAGGCCTCTTAACACGCCAATTTTCTTCACCTTTTTGAGAGCAGTGGTGATGAAATAAATTACACAAAGTAAAGTACGATCTAGAACTCGTAAGCCGCGGCTGTTTCCACTGATGTGCCACTTCTCCAGCCGCTGTTCATCTACTGTAAAATTATAATCCCTTTATACCAGCTTGCCCTGTTAAAAACCAAACACCGGGAATGGCACTCGGTACTTAGATTTTTTGATCTTATGTGTGTATAAGTAGGGTTGAGGTTAAAATGAAACAACCAAACTGTGTACTGATCTAAGATGGTCTATATTTAATAAAATTTGCAAGACCCCAGCCAAATTGTGGTAACGAAACCATAGCGACTTCTAATTTGACGCCAACGCCATCTAGTTACGTCGTTTACAACTTTGCACAAAAATACAATTTATTATGTTGACCTGATGAGCGGCTTGATCATGCATGATCATTAACATGCCCCGTTGCCTGATAGCAGTTTACTGAAAGATAAAGGGTACTAGGAAGTGAGGCGATGCCAAATGGCATGTCATTATTTATACACAATAGTGATCGCTCATCCAGCATTTGCTGCGGTAGATACGAAGTATTGAAAGGCGAAGATTGACGAGGAAATCCGTTCAAAGTGAGGTATCGTGACGAATAACAAGAAAATCTACGGAAATATCAAAGCCTGACAGGCTAAAACTATGCTAAAAAGTTTTTGTTTTTATTTCATTTGTGACTTTTAGTTAGAATGCATACAGTTTAGATATCATTATTATTGTAATGAACTTCTTCTTTTCGTGTGTGCTAGTGACTAACCTGGTATCAGAGTTTGAAAGCCGCCCATGGGCCTCTGACTTGGCTTCACTTGCTGTCGAAAAATAATGAACAACAACGAAAAAGCTGTTCAATAATGAACTGACGAAGTACTAAAGGAATTATTTATTTGGAAATTTTCTTTTTATCAGAACAGTATTTAAACGAGACTGACTTGCGAAAATACCTTAGCTTTATTGTTTTTAACAAATACATTTATCTGTCAGCATTAAGGCTCCCGATGACAGGCGCGACGCGACCGTGTGACGCAATTCTGATAGAACAATTAATTTCTTCTTCCATGAAGATTTCAAAGAAATTGTTCGTAAGAGTCGCGTCACGCTTGTCTGCGGTAGTCCTTAAATATTTTTAATCGGAATGATCCAATACATGTTTGCAATAAAGGTTATACAAAAGTCACGGGCAAAAAGTTATTAAAATCCCCCGCATATTTAACAACATATTGTGTTTCCTAAATAAATATTTACGAATTGTTAAAATAATATTTTGTCAAAACACAAAACCGTGTGGTCAGGCTAGTGTTTGCCCGGACAGGAACAAACAGAGTTGTAAATGTATTGGTTTTAGCTGGAATCATAGCAGGTATATGTATTAAATGTTTTGCTAACATGCTTTAAAGTATAGTTTATTAAGTGAAGGAAAACTTCGCGGGGAAACCGGCCATCCTAAGAGATATTTCTAGATGGCTTGTGAAGCCAAGTTAGAGGCTCATGGGCGGCTTTAAAACTCTGACACCAGGTTAGTCTCTAACCACACGAAAAGTAAAAGAATTAAATAAAAATATGGCATAAACTTCGTGGAACGTTCAAAATTATTGAACACTAGCTGCTCGATCCAGTGGCAATACCAAAGTATTATATGTCCTTTTCCAGGTCATGGTGTACACATGTGCCAAATTTCATCCGAATCCGTGCAGTCGTTTTAGCATAAAAGCGTAACTGCGTAACAAACAAACAAATATTCAAGGCAATGGCACGTAAAATTTAATCGGAGAGGCAACCGGATTGCGAATGGTAATCTGGGTCTTGAAGTGATACTAAACCCCTTCGTACCGTCCGAATGGACGTGAAATGGACGGGGGCGGAGACATGGGGGATGGGGGCAAATCATTTTTATTTTTGACCTGTCATTCAAAATTTTAACTCTAATAAGTGCAAGGAATTCGTGTGTATCAATGCCATCTGGTTTTGATAAAATTCACCCTCATTTTCGGTGATAAATCATCGGTAAGGAGTTTCAAGAATTGTATACATTATATCAATTATAACGATGTTGGGGGTGGTAACCGGATGGTATTGATACACACAAATTCCATACACTTATTAGAGCTTAAATTTTGAATGCCATGTCGAGGATATTTTTAAATACATACCTACCTATACCTAAAAGAGGTATCTACCCACTGATGTAAATACAACGTGCTTCTAAGTAGACCTTCGCACGATTTGGGATATTATAAATTGCATATCAAATAAATAATCGCCTATCAATACATACTCATCATTTATATTCTTTTTTACATCAAATAACTTACTTCACTACAAATAAACTAAATGTTTAACAAAACTCAAACTGCAGATAATTCGAAATTATACATCAATATAACATTACTTTTTCCTCATAATGCAATACAGTTAAATTTATTTTTGTACAAAAATACTACATACATAGCATAAATACTGACTGCACAGCAAATTAATAATATAAAATATAAATAAAATATAAAAAAACAAAACTGGTTGTTCTATGGCTGAATGGTAGGTTATGTTAGGTTAGAACTGTGACCACATAATATACCGCACGAGCCGAGCGAGCGAAGCGAGCGGTGCCGCGGCAGCGGCCGGCGAGTGCCAGTGCGAACACCGTTTTTTCGAGTGCAGTTTACCAAGATATTTCCCCATTGAACAACCAGTTGAACCATGGGTAAATTTACTTCTCCGTAGTACAACCAGTTGGACATCGCAGTTACTATCGCTAGTATCACCGGTGGTTCAGTTCGGTAGTACTAGTGGGAACAAAGGTTGGGAACAAACAGTCTCACTAGAAAACTGCTGTACATAATATAAAAATAGAAGCTATATTTAAGAAAAAGAGTTAACATGTATAATGTGCATTAAGATTATTAGCTGTGCATTGATGAAAAAGCTTTTGCTTTAGGAAAAATCGCTGTACGCTGCGAAAATAAATTGTAGTGTGTTTAGTGATATTTTGAGTTGAATATTTTGCTGTGCAATCAGTAATTTTGATGGGAATTCGGAATCTTATTGCATAGAAAAAGGATATTTTTTGATTTGCGTTTAAATACATGCGTATAAAAACTTTTACCAGTTCTGTGAAAACAAAGAATAATTTTTTCGTCTTCATAAACTGTGTATCTATAATCATATATGTAATCATAATTTTGTATGAGAAGTTAATTCCTACGTATCGTATTAAGCCTCGTGCAGACTAGCATGACAAGACGGCGCGATGCGAACAATACAATTTCTAAGTAAACTTCGCGGTAGAACAATCGCAACGAAACACCGATGCACGAGGCTATAGTCCAACCACAACAATACAATTTCACAATTATAAAACTTCTAAGGCTGATTTCACAGCTGTCCAGTAGACCCGCACGCACGGGAGACGTACGGGTAGCGCCCGCAGTGCTCCGAAACGAGGTAGTTAGTACGATACGGTTATTGGCGTCGTACGGGCTCTATCCAGAGCGGGTTGTGTACGGATTAATCTGCGTCGCTGTGAAACAATGTTCTAGCGCCTCACGTGTGTCTCTGTTCCAGGATTCCGTACGGGCGGCCCGCATAGGTCTCCCGGACAGCTGTGAAACCAGCCTAAACGTTGCATCTAAAAACTTCTGTAAAGTAGTAATGTTACTTCGTTCATAATCTTTCAAGCTTCCTTGCACTTTCCCAGTTATTTTTATGCATCTTCTTTGTTCAACAATGCTCTTCTACAGAGATCAGAATCTTGCACACAGTACCATATCGTCACTCGGCATCCAATACCGCGAATATGACATTTTTGACGAAAATCAGATTTTTGTTTTATTTCATTCTTCACGTTCAAATACGTGATCCAGCATTTAAAAATAATTTTCATCAAAAATGTCACATTCGCGATATATGAGGTCGCGCCATTGAGGGGGTATTGGATGCCGAGCGTATCATAAGCATCGTAAACATGTAAAAAAAACCCTGTCAGATTCGTGGTGTTGTTAAGTTAGGAAAATCGAAAAAAAATATCGTCCCATTTTTTTTCAATGAGAAATTTTACCGGGTTATTACATGGGGCGTGACCGGCCATCGTTTAGCGGGTGACCACAAGTCATAACTTATGATCCCTTTTGAAAATTTGCTCATTTTTAGTGAATTTGGGGTAATTGTGGTACAGACGCCAGCACTTCAAGCTACTACAATCTGTCAAATTTATTTAATAGATTTCAACTTTACCGCTGAAGTGCAAGGTTCAAAGTTGATTGGGAAAATTTGACAGTTTCGGGTAGCTTGTAGTGTGATGGCGTCTGTACAAAGAATGAGATTTTTAAATAGCAATAACGTTTTTATTTTCAATAATAATTAGATTTTTTATTACTTTTATGTAATGTTATTGCAATACCTATGAGCCCCTTTCTACAGGGATGATCGTCAATTGGTGCCTCATTTAATTAAGAACGTCTAACGAGCCTCTGCGAGTTAGCTTCAGCCCCTCGTACGCCTTCCAAACGTCCGAGTTCCAGGGTCCCGAGAAATGTCAAAGACGAAAAGAATAAAAATAATTGCTTTATTTTTAGGCAACTAAGGCCCATAGATAAAATCGCTCCTTTATTTAAATTCAGGTGTAGTCAAGGAAAGTGTAATTAAAAAAATATTAGGCATGTAAAAAGTTTATTTTTTTCACAAAAATCCAGTCTTAGAACGGGTACTGTCTTCTAGTGTTGATTCTGTAGATATAACCTTGACTGAAAACAAAATTTTCAACTCATTAATTATTTATCTAAAGATAATTAATAAAAATACGCCATGTGCGTGTCCCACACACAATGAAGGGTTCCGTAGTTGTGTAATTGCAAAACATGTTTTTCCACACATTCCAACTGCAAATATAGGTTTTTACGCATAATATTGGGAGATTTACTATGTCAATTATATTGGGAGATTTACATGTATAATATTGAGAGTTTGCAATGTATAATAATAACCTTGAAAAGGTTTTAAGTAATAGTGTTCTGTATTTCTATATTAGTGACTGCCTCGTTGATCTAGTGGTAGCAAGCGCTACTGCTGAGTATGACGTCCTGGGTTCGATTCCCGGATCAGGCAAAGTGTTATTGGGTTTTTCTATCTGGAATTTCTCAGTAGCAGCCCGGAGTCTGGATTTGTGCCTAGTTGATGGCAATAGGCTAGCCCCCTGTTACATGGGACTTAAACATAACTGACGAAATGTGGGTGTACCTGCTGCAGGGACACCTCTGCCCAACCCTTCGGGGAAACAAGGCGTGATGTTATGTGTTACATGTGTATTTAATATGTTATTTTAAGACCATAGACTTCTTTATAGGTTTTCCTGTAATCTATGAGTATAGAACTATTTTCTGTATTTTTTTCAAAACTTTAGACTTAGTAGTATCAGAGATAAGGGGGGAATGGCCAATTTACATCTATTTTCTTTTTAAACAAATAATACTGGAGATTGAGGGTCTCCAGTATTTCTCCAGTAAGCCTCTTTATGCTTCATGAATTTGTTATGATCATAACAGAAATCTGTTCAGTTAGCTTGCCTCAGTTGAAGCTAACATTGTACCTACTTTAAGAAAATAAAATAAACATACCCTCTTTTATTTAATTCTGTGCCACCCATTTTCAATGAACTTCCTCTGCACCTATTAAGGTTCAACTGCGTAGTTGAGCTGCATGGGTATCCCACTAGGTTCCAGTTGAACATAGACGCTGCAAAGAGCTCGTAGGCGCGGTTATGGCTACAGGAGTGGGAGAAGCAGCCTGGTTGGTTGCTTCCACCGTTAACGTAGAAGTTTATTAGTCCAATTGCAGTTCCAATACCGTTGGCACGCGGACCTGAACCATCTGTGTGAATAACTTCGACGTAGTGAGCGTCATCATGTCTCAAGCGTTGGGAATTCGTACCCCATCCACTTCCAGATGGATCCAATCCTAGAAAGGCAGCACAAAATAAAAGATTTAAAGAAAGTGATCGTTAACCAGGCGTTCTATTTTAGCTTAGAAGAATATTAAAATAGTGGCTTCTAAGGCTTGCGTCTACAGTTTTGCATCATGCGCATCGGATGCATCGTATCAAATGGGTTTTAGTAATACAAGTGCATCCACTGATCCACATCGTATAGACCGCACGAACCTAGCATCGGCCTGAAAGTAATGCCGACGCTTTGCTCGGCAATCCATTGCTGGTAGTTGCCTCGGCTGCTGTAACAGTGGATGTACTGCCACAAACTTATCCATTTCATACAATCAGTCCGTTGTGTAGGTATGATGGGAAACAGTGGACGCAAGCCTTTCAGAAATCAGAAATCAGAAATCATTTATTTGCCAATAATGTAGGTATACATATATGATGGTTATTTTGATGAGAGTCCCGATACATTTTGCCTTACGGCATGTAAAATTATTTAATATAATACATTTACTAGACAAAAAAAAAATACAAAACATAAACAACCATAAAAAGGAAAAAATTACAAAGAAAACAAAAAAGGATTCCATTCACTAAGTAACATTCTTTGTTAAAAATACTTATATTATTTCGATTACAAATGTCAACAAATTTTAATAAATAAATAAATAATAAATTAAATTTAAAATGACAATAAATTTTATCACCATTGCTACACTAGCTGCGCCCTGTGGTTTCACCCGCATAAGTCTCGATACCGTGGGAATATCGAGATAAAAAGTATCCTATGTGTTAATCCAGATTACATACTATATGTGTGCCAAATTTCATACAAATCCGTTCAGTAGTTTTTGCGTGAAAGAGTAACAAATATCCATCCATCCTCACAAACTTTCGCATTTATAATATTAGTAGGATTAGTTTATGAAATTAATCAATTAAGTTTATCGGACGAAAAATAAACACTATTTATGGCCTAACGTACTTATACCATTTTACGTTTTAGAGAGGCAAATACGGTTAAGGATTTACACCAATTTTTTTTGACAATCTACATTTAAAAAACGGATTATAAGCCTGATTACGACCTAAATCTTAAGCCCGAATCTCAACATTTTTACTAATAAAAAAGATACTTAAGTAGTTTATTGTTCGGGTTCCTTGAAGAGATATTAAGTTTAAGGGCAATGACTGTTATTTCAAAGCTAAAACGCAACTTATTGTTTATAAATATGAAAGAAAACAACCATCACTTACCAGTGATTCTACCAACTATTCCAGGTATTCCGTGCAACCTTCTACTAGCGATGCCAGCAACGTGTGCTCCGAGACCAAATCCAACTAAGTGCAGTCTGCTCACATCCAATGGAGGTGACAGTTGGGTTAACCATTTTATGAAATCCGTCAACTCATGAGCCACAACTGGCACGTTTGACGATGCCACCGCGTAACTCAAGATAGCGTATGCTTCCCAGTCAACCACTAAAACGTTATGTCGTGCTTGTAACCTAGATATTTCTGAAAAAAAAATAACTTCATTAAAAATAACGTTAGGTTTTATATTATGTAGAACACTTAGGTTGGAAAAAAGCTCACTTTCCATTTAATAAAACAAGGGATTGCTGTCGCCTTAACAGGAATGTATTGTTTGAAAACAACCGTAAATAAATTCATGAAGAAAAATGCCTTGTGACTAAAAATAAAAGGTACTACACACGCTTTTCTTGGGAGTACAGTCTACACTCCGAGGTTTATATAACAATCAATCAGCCTAGCCTTTTCCCAACTATGTTGGGGTCAGCTTCCAGTCTAACCGAATGCAGCTGAATACCAATATTTTACATGGAGCGACTGCCTATCTGACCTTCACAACCCAGTAACTGGGTAATGTACACCTTGGTTAGACTGGTTATTAGACTTTCGGGCTTCTGACGACCCGTAACGACTGTCAAAGATCCACGAATGACAGCCGGGACCACGTGCATTCCGAGGCACGGAGGAGTCTCGGTATGTAAAGATGGTCACCCATCCATAGACCATCCCCTGCAATTATAGCTTAACCTGATGGATCGACCCGTGCGTCTGTTATTTATTACTTGGCCATGAGTTTATATAACAATCACCAGCATACACCATATCTGAGGTACTTACCATGCTTGACCAATGTATTAAATGGCGATCGAGGGCTTCCACCGTGCCCATGGATCAATATGATTGTATCGTCTCTTATATTGAAATTTGAGTCCACTGGCAAGGCACCACGGCCTGCTATTTGCTCTGGTACAATCGGGTTATTCCTTGAATCAAAATAAATATCTGACATTGACTTTCAATGTTTCAACTTAGTTAGACTATAACGTATAACTACACACAAACCGCCCAACGGTCATTGGTTCTGCGGCTAATATGGTCGACCCATTTCCACTTCAGCTTGCTTATTCTGAGTGCCATGCCGACTATTTTGGTTCTCTGCCGTATCTACGCCTATACCTATTACCCACACACACATGCATACACTCCAACACATCACTTGTAGCGTAGATTTTTTTTTACGGAGCACTTACCTTGTGTATAGGAAATATTTATTCTCCGCATGTACACAGCACACTAGAAAATAATACAAAAACTTTGCTTATTAAAAATATCACCTGTATAGAATCATAAAAAATGGTTTAGAATGCTTCGTACCGGATATTTATATTTTGGTACTATAAATACAATCAAAAAATAATTCCTAACGAATACTTGAAACGGATTTATTAAGAATATGCCCAAAAACTATTTATAGATACTGTAATCACCAATGCGTTTGCATCGGGTGATGACTCAGGCATTTTTATTACATTTATTCATAAAAACAATTCTGCCAATAAATTTAAAAAAATCTTCAATATTTTAAGAGGTCGATACTTTTCATGCCAACGCTCTGCTTAGCGCCGAGAGTTGAAAATCCAATAGTGTGTTTTTTCAACGTGCTGAGACGAGAGTGCGTCCCAGCGCATTGGATTCTCAACACTCGGCTTAACACCGAGAGTTGAAAATCCAGTGTGCGATAAAATCCTGCCGCGGTTTTATTACGTCCGTGTGTACGTCGGCTTACAGCTGGGATCAAATGGATGCTTTCCGAGGCACCGAGGGGTCTCCGTATGTATTGGATGTAAGCTGTACCCATTCAAGTACCGACTTCGGCAAGTAAACCTTAACATTGATCGAGAGACCCGTGTCATTATTATTACCTAGGCTGGTTTCACAGCTGTCCGGGAAACCCGTGTGGGCCACCCGTATAGGCTCCCGGAACAGAGACACACGTGAGGCGCTAGAACATTGTTTCACAGCGACGTGGATTGATCCGTACGCGACCCGCTCTGGGTAGAGCCCGTATAACGCTAGCAACCGTATCGTACTAACTTCCTCGTTTTATAGCACTGCGGGCGCTACCCGTACACGTACGGGTCTCCCGTGTGCCAGCGGCCCGTGCGGGTCTCCCGGACAGCTCTAAAACCAGCCTTAGCCACGAGCCATTGAATTACCTATAGACTTTATGAATAAATTAAAATAACTAACTTACCTGCCGCAATAGACAAAATAATGGCTAACTTCAACATATTACTTGATCGATCGTTTCTTTACACTTCAGATTTTAAAATTAATTTTATTTATATATAGCTGACTATTATCTAAACTAATAATATAATAATAAAGCTGAAGAGTTTCCTTTTTTGTTTGTTTGAACGCGCTAATCTCTGGAACTGCCAGTCGGATTTGAAACAATCTATTTGCATTTGTTAGCTCAATTCTTGAGGAAGGTTATAAGTATGCTATTTAACTTCACGATACGACCATCAGGAGCCAAGCAAAAATAATAATAAAAAAACAAAAAACGTGTACGGTCGGGGGACCCCCGTTAGGAACGAAGTTCTTTCTCACGTATGATTTAAAACAAAAACAAAATTTTTGCAGCTGCCATCTTGGATTTACATTTTGACCTTATTATCGGCTTTAGCACCCTTGAAAACCATGAAAACGATACTCATGATAAAAATTTGAAAATTTTCAGAGCCGCCATCTTAGATTTTAATTTTGACCAAATTCACACTTTTCTCTCTCCGGCATGCAGTGTACTCGGGCTGATGTGTACAATTTTATCCCATGACACTGTAATCACTTTACTCTTTTCTTTTCTTTTTTTCTGCCGGCGTTCTCGAAGAAGACAGTCACAAGTATTAACACTTTTTAGCGTGACGATTTCTGAAAGTTTACAAGCCGCGATAAAGAACTTCGTTAAAAAAAAGGAACAAGAAATTTCACGAGGACGAAGTCAGGTGCAGAAGCTAGTTGTTTATAAATCTGATAACCAGATAACACACTGTAATCTCAAAATCCAACAGACTGTAATTAATTATAATTAAGAATGATAAAATATTTATTTTTACCCGACGTCAGAGAATAAAAGTTATGAATGTAGGTGCCTATAAGTGTGTTGTACTTACAGCTATTTAATAAAATACCTGGGTGACCTAGTTCTTCTCTGGTAAAAATAGATAATGCTCATTTAATAGTTTAGTATCTAGGTTCATACTAATTCCATGTATAGTACATACTAATTCCATGATGCCATCTCATTATTCTAAGGGAGCCATCTTGTTTCAAACTAGATCGATATTTCGCCCCCGTAAACCCCTATATTGCAACTTTCATCGAAACCGTTAGAGCCGTTTTCGAGAACGTGATTACAAATATATATATATTTTTGCAAATATTGCCCATTTAATTAGTATAGGATATAGTCTGTGTAAAAATGTCAGCCGCCAGAGAGTATTTATGTTCTGTGGACTCAGACATTATTCTATAGTCTATTCCAAAAGTATCAAATGAAAGCGTAAGCAAACCTCATTTAAGTTAAATTATTAAACAATCACTCAATAAAGGGAATTAGGAACACATTTGCCTGTATTTAAAAGGTTTAAACTTTATATCTCACCACTGTTTTCAACAATCATTGTTTGATAAACATTATTAAATGCTGTAGGTCCCCCATAGCACAGCATCATGCTGAGCTGCCGACTAATTTCTGTTTTACGCTCGTGATTTATCATGTACTTTTTTTTGTTTTCTGATTACTCTCGTCTTTTATGTATGCACGTGTTTCTGTGACAAATAAACCTATTTTTCTTTCTTTCCAAATTATAATTGAAATATCGTAGACATCAATTGAGGTTATAAATGTTTTTGGAATTTATTTCTTTTCAATAATTCTTAACATAACTTTACAGTTTTTAACATAACTAACTAGTATTGCCATTCAACGTGGTAATGCTGCCAGTCTTCTGGCACGTTTCCGGATGACAGCGATGCGGACCGAATACTTCGACGCCTAAGTTTTGTTTTTTATTTATACAGATAGTTAGTTAGTCTTAATTTAGTACCTAGGTTATAAATTAGTCTTAATAATCGAATGAAAAACATCTGCTAGGTGATTTATAGAATTTTGGGTTTAGGTTAATTAATTGACACTACAAATTGGTAACCATAAAGGCTCTTACAAACAGGCGCGACACGCGACGCGACACAAGGGTACCGCTCGTCACGCGACGAGCGGTGTATTTGTGTCGCGTCGCGTGTCGCGCTGGTCTGCACAAGCCTTAATAAAGGAGCCACGGTGTAAGTTTTATTAATATCATGTCTCCTTACCTACTTATATCGGCTATATCAACTTCAACATTTTTATTTTTTTTGGCTTCAACAAATGAAGTATTTTTGAATTTTTCTTAATCCTGACATCAATTAAATTTATTTTTGCTAATGAATAGCGATACTGTGAATGTCGCATTTCTATTACAATCTCTTTATTTATGCTAAATAGTTTAACTTTGTATGTACCTTTAAATAGAAAATTAATACGTTATTATACACAGAAAATCGGTTTAAGGAAAAATAGGAGAAAAAAATTCAATACTAGGTATCTGACATCAAAAGATATTCATTATTGCGGAAACTGGACGTCTTTCGTACTAATAATATATATGCTAAATAATTTAACTGCCTATGTTTTGCTGTAGGATTTTTTCAATAGTATGTACTTATACCTTAACTAAATACTAAAAAGCGGTTATTATAAATATAAAAAAAACAATGGCACTCCGGGAGTGCCGACAGAAGTGAAAACATGAAAAATTTTATTGTACAGACGCCAGCACATCAGGCTACCCGAAACTGTCAAATTTTTTCAATCAACTTTGAACCTTATTTGTCAATGATAAAGTTGAAAAATTATTAAATAAATTTGACAGATTGTAGTAGCTTGATGTGCTGGCGTCTGTACAAGAAATACTTTTAATGAGGTGTCGGTAAAGGTAGTGGTAACAGTGTCGCGAGTTCAATTATTTTTTCCCATCTCAAAAATGCCCAACGCACCTAAAAAAGTTTTCACTTAAAAACATTAGAGAAACAATTTAAACTTAGGTACTAGGAAAAAAAAACAAAGTGCAATCAATGGAACAGGAAAATATGTACATTCCTATCTGACGTCAGATTGTTATATATTTGTCAGCAGTAAACGGAATTGATAAAACTATTTCGGAACAATGACTTGTAACCTCTAATTTTGTTAATATGGACATGACCGCGGGATCCCGCGAATTTCAATTTAACAAAAATTTTGATGAAGAAAATCGAATTACTTAGTTAATGCTTGGTAGATATTCAAACAAAATTATTACCCACCCGATGTCGCGTAAGATAACGAATATTTAATCTAAATATATGCGGATGAACTTAGTATTATCCAAGTTTAAAAAAATAAAAATATTTTGTTCACAACACTTGTAAACATTTTATAAACCTGCCAAATTGCGCGATGGCTTGTCGGTAGGATTAGCGCTCGTCTTAACACATTTGGTAAACATTCTAATTAAACATCTGAGTAGGTAGATATAAAGAGTTTAAATGGACGGTAAGAATATTTTTAATCAATTGTTCAGTTCAGTGTTTCACAATAGATTAATTGTCACAAGTTGCGACCATTTCATTCAAAAGTTCAGCCTTATATTCAGATATGACCCATGACCGTGATATAAACGGTAATTAGGTTATTTGCCAAATTATAACACTACGCAATCACACGATACCTATCTTATCTTATCTTATAAAAAATGATCGGAATAGGTAAAACTATTTTACGTACCACAGCGACGTGCGTGCTAAATATTTTCAAAGAATGGATATGCCAGAGATTCCAGGATTCGCCCAGAATTAGATTATTCCTAAATTGACGCTACACAGAGTGAGTCCGAGTCCTAATACTATTGTTTGAATATCTAACAAGCTTTAACTAATCCGATGTTTTTATTAATAAAGTTTTCAATAAATTGAAAATACCGGAATTTCGCGGGCATGTCCATATTAATATAATTATACGTTTAAAGTCATTGTCACGAAATAGCTTTATCTATTCCGATAACTACTGATAAACATAATAACAATTGAAATTTTACGGAAAAATAAATGACATGATAATATCTACGTACTTTGTCCTATAGGAATCATCGATACGAGGAATAAAAAGAACCTTCTTTTGTTTTGTAAATATGACCACGACTATGACGTCAGATAGGAATATATGTAAATTTTTTCCTTTTTCCTGTTTCAATATTTTCAATTCGTTTTTTTTTCTCAGTACCTATCTAGATTTCAATTTTGTCTCCTACTTTTCCTTATTTTGCGATTTTCTGTGTTTAATAATACCTAACGTATTAGTTTTCTATACTTAAGTACCTATACATAGAATAAAAAAAAACAGTGGCACTCCGGGAGTGCCGACAAAAGTGAAAACTTGAACAAGATCGCCTTGGTGGAAGAAAAATACTTGCATAGAACATTGGTTCGTAACCTTATCTAAATATAGAGCACAAACGCGTATACAAAAAAAAACTTCCAAAACCTTTAAAGTAAAAATACTTGAATAGAACATTGGTCCGTAACATAATATAAATAAAGAGCACAATCGCGTTTACAAAAATGAGGTGTCGGTAACGGTGTCGCGAGTTCAATTGTTTTTTCCCAATTTTCACTTCAAAAAATCATACAACAAAACAAAGTTAGTTAAACTATATAGCATAAATAAAGAGATGGTAGGTACTTAAAAGTGCGAAATTCGTATTGCCCTATTCATTTGTCCAGTATTCGCAATAATGCATTTCTTTCGTTAACAGGATTTAAAAAAATCAAATACACTTCTTTTGTTGAAATTGGTATAGGTACCGATGTAAGTAGGTAAGGCGACGTGATAATAATAAAACTTATATCGTAGCTTCTTTAGGCCGCTTTCACATTAGGACGTTAGCAGCGCGACAGTAGCGCGGCAGAAGCACATGCCTTCACATTATAAGAACAGCCGCGCGTTAGCAGCGCGACTGCCGCGCCGCAGCTCGCCGTTTAGATCAGTGCGCTTGCTATTGGGGCAGGTAATAATAATAATAACTTGGTTTACTTGTATAGCTATTATTACATTTCAAATTTCATTTTTTTTTTCTTCTATTAATAGTAATAATCTTTATTTCTCTGTTCACTAAAGTTCATATAATTATAAACGAGACAAAAATGCGTAAAATATTATGCTATGCGAGAGGCTGGCGTTCATACTAAGAAACCCTGTGTCACGGATCACTAGGCTCTCGCCCTGAATTTAATCTAATTAACATTACAATGGTCAATTTTCCTCTAAACAAATTATTTATTGACGAAGGGGAAAAAAAACAGCCATGTTTAAATTAATTAACCACAAATGACAGGTATTTATAAAAAGAACATCGACAATGTCAATAGACAATAGTCGCATAGACAATAAAATCAAATTGAGTTTGTATTCCGACACTTGCAACACTGGCTCATTGCCGATTGAGCGAAAGCGGTGGCCGCGCGCTGCTGCCGCGCTTCTGTTTATTATGAAATTCTGACAGCGCGACGGCCGCGTGCCTGTCGCGCTGCTAAAGTCGCCTTAATGTGAAAGCGGTCTTAGTGTCCCGCATAGTCTTACTTACAAAACTATCATTATCTATTAAACTATCATTGTTGCACATAATTATCAATTGTTCGATCTCACTTATTGTGACTATGAGAATGTAAACGAAACAAATGTATCAGAAACTATACCTGTAGGTAGATCTCAATTTGTAGTGCCACTTACTACGAGTGTTTTGTTTTGATAATTTGAATGCCGAAATTCTAATTTAAATCAGGGACCGAAAACCTTTGTAAATATTTTTTTTTTAACTTAGCACCACATGAGGAATTTCTCTTTTAATTTGGGTGCGTGAACAAACATTTAAACTCACATACACAAATAGCCAGACCCGGAACAACTACTTGCAGGTCATACAAATATTTGTTCCATGCGGGAATCGAACCCGCGACACGCAGCGCAGCAGTCAATTGCTTAACCACTGCGCTAACCGTGCCGTCCGAATTACGGTACAGGTATCGAAGAATTTAGGTTACTTCTACGATTAAAGTTACCGCTATCTGGGTTCCCCAAGAAGAAGAAACAGGTTACCTCTATATAAGTTACCCTTTTAATACCGGTTACCTAAAAATTACCTTGATTACGAAAAAGAAACAGAATATCGCAATGCCGACAATTTGTTGGCATTAGACAAAATATATTACCAGGGAGATCGTCATGCGTGCTGTACTATTTAGGTATTATTACAAGCTTTTATTCAACTTGCCGTGTTAGTTGGTTAGTTAGCAAATCTTGCAAGCTGAATTAAATAAAACTACTTCCTCTTATCCTACGGAGTTGACATTTTACATGTTGGTTCTGTTTTGAAGACAATGCATTCGTTTATGATGTATGACATGATTCTACCCCCAAGATAGGCTCCAGATAGGGTTGTCAGATGGTCGGGATTCGTTTGGATTCTCCCGATATTTTAAATGATCTCCAGACTCCCGACAAAACTCAATATCTCCAGACAAACAGCATCTCGGAAAGTTCTATCCAAAATAATAATGATAACAAATTCTTTGGTAGGTAATAGAAATAGAACCTTATTATGGAATGTTTTCGATATTGAGGGTGTGAGTTTTTGCGTCAAAGCTGAATCCATACATATTATAAATTAAGTCGGTTTTCGTGTTTGTCTGTATGTCTGCTTGTTCTTCTAAACCACGCAAAAGATTTTGATGCGGTTTTCACCACATTTACAGAATGTATTCCGGAAGGTTTATGTGTATTATACGATAATATTAAAGTTACATAAAACTAAGAAATCTCGATGTTTTGTCAAGTCGTAAAAACCGTGTGAAGCAGGAGCGGATCCATAACTAATGGTATGAATTTTCTGAGAACTCTTTATATAAAAAACTCGCTGAATTGTCTCTAAAAGGTGCACATTTATTTACATGGGAAGAGCTATACGTACTGCCCGACGCACTTAATATTTCAAACGATATTGACCAAGATCACAAGATGCCTTCTAAACAGATTACTGTTCTTATATTTTTTATTTTTTCCAATATTCGTCTTTGAGAAATATTTCAATATCTTCCAAAAGACAAAAGACATGTCGAATGACATAATTTGGGCATATTTAAAAAAAAAATCCACCATAACAACCTCAAAAATAATAAAAATAAATTATAAAATTTGTGTTGTCAATTCCTGTAAGCAGTGCTTACTGTGAAAGGGTTTATTTATAGATTTATGTTATAAAGAGGTAAAATTTGTTTGTTTATAAGTTTGTATGTAGGGGGTAATCTCCGGAACTATCAGTCGGATTTGAAAAATTCTTTTTGTATTGGATAGCCCAATTCTCGAGGAATATAGGCTCGCAGAAGAAGTCGCGGGCAAAAGCTAGTAATTTATATACTAAAGAGAGAAATCGTATGGTCTTTGATTTAATAAAAGCTGAGTTAGTATTTACACTGAACTTTGAAGTATATTGTTTGAATTTTAAATCTTTTCTGAATGGGTACTCCTAAAGGCAGTGGTGGCCCAGTGCTAACAGCCGCGACTTAGGTTCGAACCCAGACAGGCGCTTTACTTTGTGTAAATTATTTCATCACCACTGCTCTCAAAACTGTGAAGGAAAACATCGTGAGGAAACCGGCATGTCCTAGGACCGAAAATTCGAAGACATGTGACATCTACCAACCCGCACTGGGCCCGCGTAGTGGATTACGGCCCACTCCCTCTCATAGAGAGGAGGCCTGTGTCCCAGCAGTGGGAACATTTATAGGGTGATGATGATGATGACTCCTAAAGGATCCAAATTGGTGGACTCAGTAAAATTCAATGCCAAATACATGTGGCAACCTAAGAATTAAGTAGTGTAGGTTCTTAAATTAGTTATGTGTCAACAAATCTTTTTGTAGACTAATAATTTAAAAATAGACAGATTAAAAAAAAAAATCTCCCGACTACAATCCCAAAATCCCGACATTTTCAAATTTTGTCCAGATATTTTAGTCTTCCGATCTGGCAACCCTATCTCCAGACGAAGGAACTCCACAACAGTCAACGGTACAGACACGGAATTTAATATACGCATTTAATTATGATAGTCCGTTCAAATACTATCATAACCTGGCTACATCATCCAGGATTGGCTCCACATGAGGAAACTCCTCAGCGATGAACAACTGAGACACTCAGTTTTATATCCGCATTCAATTTCGATAGCCCGTTTTAAAGTTCGCCATGACCTGGCTACAGCATCCAGGATTGACTCCACACGAGGAAACCTCAGGTGTCACAAGTAGTCTTAGTCAAAGTCCAAACTAGTAGTATTTGACTTACGAATTTATTTCTAATCCTAGGAGAGAGCAACTTGGACAGTCAACCGCCGAAACTCAATACGATCAAATCGGGGCATAACCAGTCGGACCTAAATTAGGTACAAGAATGTGTTAGTTTGTTACACTTATGTATAAAAAATCGGCCAAGTGCGTGTCGGACCACGCACAATGAAGGGTTCCGTAGTTGGGATGAATTTATCCCAAATACAAAATTAACTTTGTAGTTTAAAAACATGTTCTCCGATACGGAATGTATTCAATGAATGTAAATATGTTTGTGTATATTATATGTTAACATGGTAAACAATGAAGTTGAAAGCAAAAAATACCAATGAAAAAAAAAATAATGTACGGAATGTATATATATATAAACATGTTTTTGCAACTGCAAAGTTAAGTTGGTCGATTATTACTCGTTAACTTGTAGAGCCTACTTAGCTGTGATAGTTTTCCTTTTAATTTCGTTATATAAACTATTGATGTGATTTCACGTATCCAAAACCAATCATTTAGCTGGCGCGGGGGGGGGGGGGGGGGTATACTTAACTCTAACAAAAATTTGCACTTTAAAGCTTAATATTTCGCAAACAGGTCCCTGAATCCAAAAATGGTTTTCACACACTCACAATGATTTTGAAGGACCTTTTCAACGATACCCCGGAACATGGGATAAAAAATAAGTCCCCACTTTACGTGTAGGGGAGGTACCAAATTTTTTTTTCGTAATTTCATTTTACCACTTTGTCGGCGTAATTAATATCTATACTTATGCCAAATTACAGCTTTCTAGTACTAAGAGTCTCGGAGCTAGACCGCGGACAGACAGACAGACAGACGGACATGATGAAACTATAAGGGTTCCTTATTTACTACGGAACCCTAAAAATACATTGTTCTTTATGTTTATTGTTTCAATAATATAATAATGGATTAATACTTATTCAGAATAGGACATAATGTTGTAGCATTTAAGACGGGGATACTATAAAGAAGTTTTCATAACAGCTACTTTAGCAAATTCTATCTCACAGACAAAATTCTCATAATTTCGTTTATTCTCAATATGAAATGAACTCTTGTTTTTAATCTAATTATTAATTTTCTGCATAAATATCGCTTTTAAAGCTTCTGTATCCACATCCACACAGAGGCTAATGTTCTAAGAAGGCTTGTCTTAAAAAAAAGCTAAATCTAAAAATGATTATTATCTATTTCAATCCAGTATCTGGTTTCTAACCGATAAAAAGGAGGAAGTTCCCAATTCATCGGAATCTTCTTATGTATTTTTTTTTTTGGTTTAAGGCTAAAAAAATCAACCCAACCTTTAACAGCAAAAGGACAGTTTGGAAAAGAATCTAGAACTTTAAGGAACTGAATACCTTAAGAAAATTTTTAAGTCAAAATCAAATTATTTATTTCAATTAGACACATACATATAAGACACTTTTGAACGTCAAAATTTACAAGAAATAGAATTGAATCTAGTCGCCCCTTCCAAAAAGTAGTTTTCGTATGGAGAAGAATAGGCAAGAAACTGCACCGTCACTCTTTTAAAATGTTTTACAATATTTTGTATACATTAAATATAAAATTATATGTGAAGACTATGCACCTGGAATAAGATTACTACACCAGAATAGGTAAATATAATTAAAAATGAAGCACTGACAGAAAAAAATATTTTGTGATGGATACATGCTGCTCACATATTTACAAGCATTGTAAAAGCACCTATACGATATTCCTAAATTTTTACAAGTAGTACCAATAAGTCAGTGTGTGAGTTCAAGTAATCACAGAACGTAAACACAATGTTATAATAATAATAAATTATACGATTAAATTAGCAACCAGTTTGATTTTGCCTAGACTCTAATTGTCCTATGGAGCTAGCTAGACCAGCATGTTTCCAAGCATTCTTATCTTGGATATACCTAATCCTCTTATTTTTAATATGCTTGTTTACAAACAGTACTTTTAATGTTAGTTTTAAATTTTCTTTCAGTTAATTGTAATTTTTAATAAAATATAACATCGCGCCTTGTTTCCCCGAAGGGTTGGGCAGAGGTGTCCCTGTAGCAGGTACACCCACATTTCGCCAGTTATGTCTTAAATCCCATGTAATAGGGGGCGAGCCTATTGCCATCAACCGGGCACAAATCCGGAATCTGAGCTGCTACTGAGAAATTTCAGATAGAAAAACCCAATAACACTTTGCCCGACCCGGGAATCGAATCCAGGACCTCATGCTCAGCAGTAGCGCTTGAAAACACTAGACCAACGAGACGCGGTCGAGGCAATTTTTAATAATAATTAATTTAAATTTAACAAATTACATCCAACAGTACCTAGGACACATTGGACCTACCCCAGACGATTCTTATAGACGAGTGTACCGTTACGGTAATCCTGCAGGATAAGTTCACTCACTTAACGAGGCTTCTTACTTATTTCACTTAATGCCCCTTAGCTGGTCACTGAACCATGTAAGTGGAAACTTTAGAAGCTATAGCGCTCAATTTACGTATTGTCATAGTGCTTTTTAGGGTTCCGTTGCCAAATGGCAAAAAACGGAACCCTTATAGATTCGTCATGTCTGTCTGTCTGTCTGTCCGTCTGTCTGCCTGTCCGTCCGTATGTCACAGACACTTTTTTCCGAAACTATAAGAGCTATGCTGTTGAAACTTGGTAAGTAGATGTATTCTGTGAACCGCATTAAGATTTTCACACAAAAATAGAAAAAAAACAAATAATTTTGGGGTTCCCCATACTTAGAACTGAAACGCAAATTTTTTTTTTTCATCAAACCCATACGTGTGAGGTATTTGTGGATAGGTCTTTAAAAATGATATTGAGGTTTCTAATATCATTTTTTTCTAAACTGAATAGTTTGCGCGAAAGCACTTCCAAAGTGGTAAAATGTGTGTCCCCCCCCCTGTAACTTCTAAAATAAGAGAATGATAAAACTAAAAAAAATATATGATATACATTATCATGTAAACTTTCACCGAAAATTGGTTTGAACGAGATCGAATACGTCATAAATCGTAAACCGCAATTTACCTTTCATTCAATGTTACTTGCTGCCACGATTACTGACAAATGCTTGCACTGACTGGACAGGTCCAATCAAATCTGTGTACCTAGTTCTTTCCTCAAAAGACCTTTTCAGACTCTTATCTACATGGTCCTCATATGGCCTGACCAAGATTATGTCTGGACTTTAAAAGAGACTGCGACCTCTGAGTTTGTTTTGGCCTTTCTTCTCAGAGTAGTCAGATAGGAAACGCCGAACTCATCTAGCTTATTTTTTTTTTTTATTACGTGTAAAAGTGATTTCGTTAACCTATTTACAGAATAAACAATTTCATTTCATTTCATTTCATTTACGAAACCCTTCATGGACAAAGCTGTTTGAGGAACTTTTTGCTTAAGGCTAAGAAGGCTAGAAATGAAAAGGAGGAGGATGAGAAAGCCTCCCGTAATTTAAAACATTCAAAATCTAGTTGCAACATGTCAAAAAGGTAAATCAGAGGTATTTTGACGGATTGAGATTGAAGAACGTGAACGTTCTTTAAAATACGGGAATTCCCCTCTAGTCCCGTATTCTAGTTTATTTTGTTTTTTTTTTAATATAACGTCTAAAAGTGATGGCAATATCCTGTTTACAGAATAAACAATTTAATTTCATTTAAAAAAAAAAAATTCAATCAGCACCAATGTGGTCATCCCTACGTTTTTGCGTACAATAAGTATATATTTATTTAATGACCTGTGCTAAAACTGATAAAGCCACAAAATATTTGAAAACTGCAACAATACTCAGGCTTCCGATTTTTATTTTTGGGATCAGCTCGTCCCATTAGGGATATAAATACAACATACAACAAAGAGTAAACTTTGTCTTGGAATACAACAAAGACGCTTTGAAAAAAAATTGCTCCTATGTTCTCGAAAGGCGCTTACGCTTCTTAAAATTTGATTATGTTTAATATTTTTTTATTATTTGCACGGGGAAGCTCTTAACTTGCATCTCTCCTGATAGTAAGTGATGATCAGGCCGAAGGTGGAAGCGAGCTTTAACCAGAATCCTCAACCACAGAGGAACTGGCTATCTTACCTTTAACTGCTGAAATACGACAATGCTTTAAACATTATTGCTATGGCGACATATTTAGATAAGATGGTGCTAGCTAGCCTGGCGGACTCAGAAAAAGTCCTACCACCAATCAAAGCGAGCAGAATTTTTTGCCCCCACTGGGAATCGAACCCGGGACCTCTGGATCTGAGACAGTTGGTCTAACCACTAGACCACAGAGGTGGTTGAATATTTTAAACAGTCTATCGACAATCATCATCATCATCGTACGGTACATAATCATTGCAAACTGAACTAATTCCTTGTAACCAATAACCTATCATCATTTCACCGTCCCCGGCGAATAAAATGGTAATGTGCTATTACGATAGTTTTAATTTTATTGCATATTCTATATTTAGAGGTCCGATTACACTCTGTCAATTTTTCATTCATTTCCGATGGTTATTTTAGAAATTACGAAATTTTAAGTAATTAATAAATTAATATAAATAAATAAATTTTAATATTAATAAATAAATTTTAAGTAATTAATAATTTTATTGTAATGAATATAAAAAATCACTTTTCTTTTCATTACAATACAATTCCGCTATGTATATTAGATATTCACAAAAAACTGTTTTTTTTTTATTTTTCCTGAAAAATTTAGTTTTTTACGGTTACGATTTTATTCGCCGGGGACAGTGATTTAACCAAAATACATCCACTACTGGACACAGTTCTCCTTCAGGCATCAGGCATCGATTGATGGTCGAGAAAAGTAGGGGTAGGGTATGGATGCTTTTGATTCTGCAGAATATTTAAGACAGAGTAAAAGTCGCTTTTATCTTTGCTCGATAACATAGGCCTCTGGCCAAACACATGAATTATAAATTATGATAGCAATCAATCTATCTAGCCTCTTCCCAACTAAGTTGGTGTCGGCTTCCAGTCTAACTGGATGCAGCTGAATACCGTATTTGACATGGAGCTACTGCCTATCCAATCTCCACAACCCAGTACCTGTGTAGTACGATACACCTTGGTAAGACTGGTTGTCAGACTTTCGGGCTTCTGACGCCCCGTAACGACTGTCAAAGATTCACGAATGACAGCCGAGACCAACGGCTTAACGTGCTTTCCGAGGCACAGAGGAGTCTCGGTATGAAAGATGATCACCCATCCACAGACCAACGCCGGCAGGCGTAGCTTAACATGATGGATCGAACCGTGCGGCTGTTATTACTTAGCCACAAGCTCCTCTTTTAAATTATGGCAATATTGAATTAATTATTGGTCTGGTCTTCTGCTGCTCTTATTACTTCATTTTTAATTATTTTTATTTTGAAAAATATCGGTCCTACGTAAATCTTGTTGAAAAACATTTGGACAGACCTGGGTGCAGGTCTGTCCAAATGTTTTTCAACAAGATTGGAGGGTGAAAGTTACAGTTCTAATTTTTTAGGGTTCCGTAACTCAAAAGGAATAACGGAACCCTTATCGGATCACTCGTGTGTCTGTCAGTCTGTCTGTCCGTCTGTCACAGCCAATTTGCTCCGAATCTATTAAAGGCCACATATTATAATTTAAAAATAAACCTTAACTTCTGCCTAGCACATACATAGTATCTAAATGAATTGTAATATTTTTCTTTTTCATTTTAATCTTTTCTAAAGTAACTTTATCGTGTGTTTTATTCCAACTATCTTCTATTATGTTCTCTTCCTGCATATATAATATACTATACACCGAGAAATTTGAATCACAGTTTTGCTAGAACAAACGTTGCTCAGATCATGGTCTACTACCATTCTACAGCATTCAATAAAAAAAAACATACTTAGTTTTTGAAAAAACACAAAAAAGACAAAGTTTAAAATGTCAAGATCATCTACAGCTTACTAATTTTCGTTTATGGAGGTAAATTTCCCAGTAGACAATGCTGTGTCCCTTACGTGGTGTCTGTGTTGTAGGGAGTAACGATAATCTTAAACTTTGTCTTTTTGTGTTTTTCCAAAAACCAATTATGTTTTTTTTATTGGTTGCTGTAGAATGGTAGTAGACCATGGTCTGAACAACGTTTGTTCTAACAAAACTGTGATTCAAATTTCACGGTGTATATTGGTGCTGCCTTCAATTTTTCATTAAGTCCGTTATTCACTCTTCCTGTATGGCTAATAAACCTATTTCTTTATGACTTTTTGTATTGCACTTTCACCCATTCATCCGTGTCTAATGTCAACTGTCAGTTCACCACAAATAGCGGAAAACAGTTGAAAGTGAGACGGTGCCTTCACAAGAGGCTTTTCTTTTTTGAGTGGAACATAAAACAGGTAGGTATCATGGTACCCTTAGTTCGTAAGGCTAGTTTGACAGCTACCTGAGAGACCCGCACGGGCCACCCGCACACGGGAGACCCATACGGGTAGCACCCGTAGTGCTATGAAACAAGGAAGTTAGTACAATACGGTTGTACGGGCTCTACCCAGAGCGGGTCGCGTTGTCTAGCGCCTCACGTGTGTCTCCTTTGCGGGAGCTCAGACGGACGGTCCGCACGGGTCTCCCGGACTGCTATGAAACCAGCCTAATATTCTCGCTACATTTCTGTCGACATTCCAAAATCCAGTTGTCTTGAAACAAATGGAACATTTACTTTCAAGTTTGATTAAATCAAAAAGTTTTCAGTGCCTTGCTCTTGAGCCAAATGTTGAAAGTGATCGAAGTTATTTCGACCCCTTCGAATTAGTTTATTCAGGGTTAAACAAGCTTTACTTTAGGCTTTTCCTTTATTTTAGCATTCATCATCTGCCTAGCCTTTTGCTCAACTATATTGGGGTTGGCTTCCAGTCTAACCGGATGCAGCTGAATACCAGTATTTTACATGAAGCAACTGTCTATCTGACCTCCACAACCCAGTTAGGTACTAGGTAAGACTGGTTGTCAGACTTTCGGGCTTCTGATGACCCGTAACAACTGTCAAAGATCTACAAATGACAGCCGGGATCAACAGTTTAACGTGCTTTCCGAGGCACGGAGGAGTTTCGGTATGTAAAGATGGTCACACATCCACGAACCAACCCCGGCCAGCGTAGCTTAACCTGTTGGATCGACCCGTGTGGCTATTATTACTTAGCCACGAGATCCAAAGCATTAAGACTATGATATTAAAAGGTAAAGTTAAAGGTTTTTCAAAGTGTGTCGTCCCACTCACTGGCGAACGACCAAAAGAGAGACTGAAGCTGTGGTGAGACAGTCCTTCCTTACCCAAACCATTCGTTCCACCTGCTGAAGATCTCCCACCTGGACATGAGTTGCTTTGGGTAGCCTAGAAGTCTTTAAACAGACTCCGGACCCATGTTGCCGAAGCAAGGAAAATATATTTAGGTTAATGTCGTGACCTGCGTGTTCTGTCACCTGCACGTTACAGGAACTTATGGACGCTAGTGATGGCGCCAAACACGCGGCCGAATCCAGGGGTGAGTCTATTTAGATTGCCAGCGACACACTAAGAAGATAGTAAAAGGATGATGTTAAATTACAACAATAAATGGTCAGTTTTCTCTTAGATTTTGTGAAATCATTTGTTCATCCTCATGTCAAGGCAGCGGTTAGAAGTGGCGTTCTGTAGATTTTATTCAAATTGAAGGTGATTAATTATAGTTAATTGATTCAGACGTGACCTTGCGGAAATCCATTATAAAATACATTAGACGTGGATATATTTAGTAACCTGTTCCGCTTAGCTATATCTAAAGAGCCATAAAAAACCCTGAACAAAATCGATACGTGTTTCACCTGTCAACGAGGCATCCTCAGGATGACGATGGTCAGTCTGCGTTCTGTGCTTGGTGTGGCAACACGCCGTGTTCGAGTTCGCGACAAGTCAATCGTCATCTTGAGGATGCCTTGTTGAGAGGTGAAACACGTGTCGATTTCTTTCAGGGTTTTTATGGCTCTTTAGAAATAGCTATGCGGAACAGGTTACTAAATGTATCCACGTCTAGTGTAATTTTTTTGTGATGAATTATATTAAAGCTACCTCTTCTTTGGTACACACTATAGAGCACGGTGACATCTCGGCGGCCGCTGCTAGAGATGGAATTGGCACCGCTTTTCATAAAAACCCTCTTAGGGGTGGAATTTAGAAAAAAAACATTTCTTAGTGGATACCTACTCTTCACAAAAAACACCCTCCAAATTTCATGTCTCTAGGGCCAGCAGTTTAGGCTGTGTATTCATATATCAGTCAGTCAGTGAGTCACTTTGAATTTTAAATACAGATGTTACCCAGTCAGTGATAATATAACATTCTACTGGTGAACGAATTTTTAAATTCGGTCCAACAAAAAAACAAAAATAGAAAAATATAAATCTTTTCTTTTTATAATATTAGTGTAGACTAGCTAATCCAACAGACGTTGTTTTTTCCGATTTATCTTTCCCTGTAAACCTTAGCCAATTCGGCCCAAGCGTTCTCAAATGATGCGCTTATAGAATTTTTATAATACAAAAATGTCGCCCATGGGCATGTGCCGTATTTTTCTGAATATTCATGAAAAATTATCGAAAAATAACTTTAGCATCTTTAATGTTTTTCATGTTATAAATTTTTGTTTTGTTTTGAGTAGCGTTTGACATAACTTTTTTTTTTATTTTTTTTTTTTGGGTGGGAAAAACAAATGCGTATCAAACGAAGTTTTTTAACACACTTCCGAGGAAATAATGCAAAATACAATATTTTTAAACAAATATTTGTGTAAACCAGCACACTAACCTAACTGGCGAAATGTGATAGATATCCTTTTTTTTTTTTTTTTTTTTGGGTGGGAAATTATCAAATAACTTCTCCCGCTCTAGGTGGAGCAGGAGGGTGTGTCAGACTCTTTCTGACTAAAACCCACCCGTGTTCCTTCGGTTGCCTTGTTGCCGGGGGCCGCGATGTCCCTATCGGTTTTCTTCGAACCCCCGGCAGGCATTGGCCCTAGCGGGCCCCGTCAATTCTGCTGACATCTCTTTGAGGCGCGCGTGGAATACAACGCGCCGTCGACCCGGGCTTGGTCCTTACCGGACGGCGAGCTACCCATTGCTCACCGTCCGCAAGCCCGCGCCTACGGTGGCCGGAAATCGGCTCGCGATTCCCGCCCCGGGCGTCTCCTCCTGCGGCGGTTAGGGGCGTGAGGGCGCGAAATTTGCCTCTCCCTCACGCGCTCCACCTCCTCCTTCGCGAGCATTACCGCTTCGCAGAAGGAGGTGACGGCCTGCCATTTCCTCTCGCTCCGTACCATGGCCTGAACCAGGGCCGGACGCGAGAGATCACCGCCGCCGATCGCCTCTACGAGGACACGGCGTTGCTCTGCCCAAGCCGGGCAGACCTCCACCGTATGCTCCACCGTGTCCTCAGGCCGATCCACACAATGGTGACACCCGGGTGTTTCCTCCCGCCTTATCCTAAACAGGAACCTCCCAAAGCAGCCGTGTCCGGTGAGGACCTGCGTAAAAGAAAGAAAGAAAGAAAATTAGTTTATTTGCGGTGGCCTCTCAAGCCACTCCTCAAAGAGGGGTCTTATCGCCGCAATTGTGGCGTGCCCAGCGCGGGGTTGCGACAATCGCACCCTCCATGACGCCATGAGATCCCGCCGGAGCTCTGTCCGCTGTGCCGCGATTTCTTGCGGCATCGGAGTTAAACCCCGGCGTTTCGCCTCCTCACGCCACTGTGCAACCGTGCGGTATCCTCGGGCCAGCCGAATGGCCATGACCCTCTGGGACGCGTTCAACCGGCGGGCTAGCCGCAGCCTCAATGAACGCGCCCTCACCGGCGCCCCGTAGAGGGCTATGGACCGCACGATCCCCGCATAGAGCCTCCGGCAGGAGGCGTTTGGATCCCCTTGATTGGGCAGGAGCCGCTTCAATGCAGCCCCGGCCTGCTCCAGTCTGGGAGCCAAACGTTGGAAGTGTTCTACGAAATTCCACCGGCTGTCGAGGACGAGTCCCAGATACTTCATCGTCGACTCGACACCGATGTGAACCCCTCCCGCCATTACCTGGGAGCCCGACGGTGGCGCATTCCGAGGACCATGAAAACCCATGGCCTCAGACTTGTGCAGGGCCACCTCGAGTCCCAGCTGCCGGATCCTGTCAACGATTGTCGCAACCCCGCGTGTCGCTAAGTCGGCCGCCGCCTGGTACGACCCCCCCTGCGCCAGGACCAGCGTGTCGTCAGCGTAATAAACGACGCTAACGCCGCTAGGGAGGTCGGCGCGCAGCACCCAGTTGTATCTGATGTCCCACAGATGCGGCCCCAGGACCGAACCCTGTGGGACATCGCACGACATCTCTTGCCGGTTCCACTCTCCTTGGTGACCGGGGTAGATGACGGCCCTGTCCGTCAGATAGGCCTCGACCACACGACAGAGGTAGGTCGGCATCCGGTGATACCGGAGTGCCTCCCTGATGCAACTCCAGGGCAGGGTGTTGAAGGCATTGGCGATGTCTAGAGACACCGTCAAGACGACCCCACCCCGGGCCACAGCATCCCCCGTCGTGAGGGCCCGCACGCGCATGATGGCGTCCACCGTAGAGCGCCCCTTGCGGAAGCCGAACTGGCTCTCCGCCAGATCCGGCCCCACTCGCACCAGCTGCCCGACGAGGCGGTCTGCAATGACTCTTTCAAAGAGCTTGCCCACCTCATCGAGCAGCACAATGGGCCAATAAGCGGACGGAGATTCCGCTGGGCGCCCCGGCTTCTTGATGAGGACCAGTTTCCCCGTCTTCCAACAAAGTGGGAACTGGCCCCTCTCCATGCATGCGCTTAGGAGCCCCCTTAGTCGAGGCCCGAGAGCCCCCATGGCCAGGACCCAGGCTTTTCTGGGTATGCCGTCGGGTCCTGGGGCGGTATTCTTCGCACTCATTTTGCGTACCGCCACTCTAATTTCTTCCTCAGTCACCTCTGGAGCATCGTCGTCGTCGGTGTGGTCCGCATCGGGCACCGCAGTAGGCGGAGCCATGGGCGGAGGGGTATGATCCCCTCTAGAAGGGAACAGAGCGCTCACCACGTCCCCCACAAGCTGGGGCCGGAGACTCTGCGTCAGCGGGGGGGCCCATGGGCGGAGTTTCTCCCGCACCATTTTGTATGGGCGCTCCCACGGGTCCCTGTTGAGAGTCTCCAGCAACTCCTCGCGGGCCAGCGCCCTGGCCCTGGCTCCGATGTTATTGGCTCGATTTGGAATCTGTTTATTATTTCTAGAACCTTATGAGTTATTTTATCGGACTAACAAGCGCTATTGCTGAGCATGAGGTCCTGGGTTTGATTCCCGAGTCGGGCAAAGTGTTATTGGGTTTTTCTATCAGAAATTTCTCAGTAGCAACTCGGAATCTGGATTTGTGCCCGGTTGATGGCAATAGGCTCGCCCCCTATAACATGGGATTTAAAACGTAACTGGCGAAATGTGGGTGTACCTGCTACAGGAACATGCTACAGGGACACCTCTGCCCAAGCCTTCGGGGAAACAAGGCGTGATGTTATGTTTATGTTAATATTTTTATTAAAATTTGTCGAAGCAAAAAAAAAAACTGAGGTGATTTTTTTAAATAAATATTTAAATATTATAAATCTGTGTTTATTTAAAAAAACACAAGTGTAAGTCCAAAAAACGTTAGGGGGATTTTGAAAAAAATAATTAAACTGTCAAGACCCCCTCCCCCTCTTTTAAAGTTATTTTTCGATATTTTTTATGAATATTCAGAAAAATACGGGCATTCCCATAGGCGGCATTGTATACATAAACTAAATCTGTATTCCCGGAAGGGTTAAGCAGAGGTTGTACCTACTACCTATAGTACACCCACATTTCGCTTTACTTTGTCTTTAAATTAATTTTAACAAATATTGGATGTGATGTACTAGCTGACTGATGTTTTTTTTTTAATACCATCTTTATTAATCCAATTTAAAATTGTTTTTAGGTTGATTGACAAGGTTTTCTTTGAATTTACTAACTTAAATTGAGTAAAGCTGATACTAAATACATGAATGTTAAAACTTTTTACAAAAAAAACAACCGACTTCCAAAAAACCACTACAAAGTGAAAAATAACTTAAATTTCGGAAGTCGGTGTCTTTGGTTTTGTATTTTCGTTATTTGCCACTGACTTTCGAAATTTAAGTTATTTTTCATTTTGTAGTAGTTTTTATTTCTCGCTTTTTAGTGGGTTAATTTGTAATTTATCTAAGTTAAATTAGCCTAATGCCATCTGCTCATCACCTTTTACAAAATATTGCTTTTACCGATACAGGGACGTTCATCATTGAGGAGTTCTCCTGGTACTTCACCATCAGCTCCACTTCTCCATATGCATTATGACGAGCATAAATTGCATTGCAACCATATTAAAGTAATCGCATCGTAACCCGTGAAATACTTATTATTGAGTAGTTCCGGTAGCTATTTGTGGTCTTTATTATCAGTTCTACTTAACCAAATGGTGCTTTGGTGGTTACCATAAAAAATACCCAAATCGCTATAGGTTTGCCTATAATATTTGAAGAGTTCCCTCGATTTCTCTAGGATGCCATCATCAGATCCTGGTTTCCTTATCATGGTACCACTCATGGGATAGCTCATTTCCAAAAAAAAAAGATCATCAAAATCGGTTCATAAACGACGAAGTTATCCGCGAACATACATTAAAAAAATATATATACCTATATATACGGTCGAATTGAGAAACCTCCTTTTTTGAAGTCGGTTAAAGAGGTACTTCGCTTACTTTAAAAATAAAGCAGATAATGCAATGAATAAATCATGAAAATAAATAAAAATATTAGCCAGGTAAAAAAGTTTATTTATTCACAAAACAAGCCAATTTCAGAATGGGTAGTTCCTTCCAGTGTTGACTCTGTAGATAGAAGCGCTGAAAAAAAAAAACAGATAAAGTATAAATACTTCAGAGATTATAAAGAATTTGTTTCAAACTACTGGTTAGTATATTAAATGAGGTTAAAAACTGAAAGTTCGCTCTTGCGATGGCAGCACTGTCGAAGGTCCTGCCTCTGTATAATTACAATGTATGTGACTTGTAAAGTGCGAAGAGCGCCCCATTAAAAGATGTGCTAAGGAAATGAAAAGTGGGGAGCATCTGTTCAAAAGTCATATTTCTATCATAAACAAACTTTAGAAAAACAGAATTTTATTATATGGGAAATGCGCTCCTTTTGAACAAGTTTTTACGCTAATTCAATGGACATTAAATGCCAAGAGTTAATCAAAAATAAAAAAAATTGAAAAGTGAAATACGACCTTTTGTCTCAAGTGACTATCACTGGTAAAAGAGCAAATTTTTTTTTTATTTGTAATTCGCAGAGGTTTTCCTTTAAAAAATGTCCCTATGGTGAAAGCGGCCGCTCTTTCTTGCGGTTGTGGGTTCTAAACAGGGCGTTACGATACCAGCGTTTAATCAAAGGCCTAGACGTCCAATTAGCTGGCTAATTTAGTCAAATGGCTGCGACAGATACACAGCTAACTTTCAAATTCATGTACAATCGACAGTGGCGACGTCTGAAGGCAAGTGGCAGCTTTTATCCCCATCGTTTGAAGGTTTGTTGTACAGTTTTGATTTGAGCAGTTTTCTATGTCATAACTATATTTACTAACTAGGATTGATTAGTTTAACCGGTAAAGGACCGGCGTCTCTCATGAGAGACGGCACACCCACGCGACTTACATCTCTATTTGTACTTGTTGTAATGGCTATTATCGTCTGTGGATTTTTCTGTCTATGGTCGGATAGATATTCTCGTCAAATAAATCGACTAAAAGCAAAAATATTAATAGGCAACATTTTAAAAAAATGTTGAAAATCACGTTCCCGCGCGGTAAAATGTCAGTCAAATGTCACTCCCGTCCGCTGTAATAATTCGTTTTTTAATGGTTTTTGTGTGTAAATCGTCGGAAAGTGGTGATATTTTCATTTTGAAGTAAATATTACATCGTTTTAGATAATATTCGCACTAAATAACACCTATTTTGACCCAACCAAAAAAGTGTAAACAACCAAAAAAGAGAAAGTTCCCGTCACAGTGAAAGTTGTAATATTTTGTGGTTTTTCTGTATGGATCTGATCCGTAAGTGTTTTATTTCTTTTCTATATTACATGTATCATCGTTTTAGACAACATTTAGAACAAAATAAAACAAAAAAATATTTTTTTGGTACGGTGAAAGTTACGTAAGCAATAGAAATTCTAGATCATCAAAAATCTAGATTTTTTGAATTTTTTGTTTTCAATGTTTGTCTCTAAAAACGCTTTTGTTAGATAACTTATCTATCCATAATGTACCCTGCAAAATTTCGTGTGAATTGGTACGGTAGTTTTATCAGAAATCGTTATCACAAAGAACAAAAGAAATAATAACAAAAGCGGGTAATAAAGATAAGTGAACGTTGTTTACAAAGACTGTAACCATTTGAAACGTATTTCTAATCTATTCGAGTAGCAAAAAACATTAACAATACTACTTGAGACATTGTAAAGAAATCCGAGTGTTTGTTTATTTAAGTGCGGTCGTAAAACTGTCACGGCGCGGACCACCCACGGCGACTCAGCCGTCCCTTACCGGTTAAAACAGAAAACATACCCGGATTTAGTCATAGCTGTGCCACCCATGGCTAATGCATTTCCTCTACATAAGTTTAGGTTCATCTGCGTCATTGTGCTGCATGAGTTTCCGCGTAAATTAGGGTTGCGCATAGACGCTGCAAAAAGCTCCCAGGCCCGATTATGGCTACAAGAGTTGGTTAAACAACCTGGTTGGTTGTTTCCACCGTTGGCATAAAAGTTTATTTGACCGATTGCGGTTCCAATACCGTTGGCGAGTAAACCTGAACCATCTGTGTGTATCACTTCGACGTAACTAGCGTCTAATTCTCGCAACCGCCCGGAATTGCTGCCCCATCGACTTCCAGCTGGGTCCAATCCTAGAAAAGCAGTAGGTATACTTGATTAAGGGAATAAAGATTTTATGAAAGTAATTGTGCATGTGCAGTAAGTAGACGGGCCGATTTTTCGAGTGCGGACTCGTAGTCACATCAGATTGTAAAACCAGTGTGACTAACAGGATTTTTTTCCTGATTTCACTGGTAATTTATCTACACTATTTAACACGTATATTAATAGTGCGGTGAAGAAATATCGATACAAAAATGCATTGTGTAGATATGTACAGTATAATATTGAAAAATTAGATTTTGTGCATATGTGTCACTGTATAAAATTATAAACATCGTTAGTTTATAATCAATCGGTATTATTTCCATTAGATTTAAACTGTCGAAAAATTGTCAACTGCAACAAAACCATTACAATTTAACGCATTATTTTTCTATAGTTTGGGCCATAAAAGGGATGAATGAAGGGCAATTGCATGTAGGTAAGATGAGAATGCTAAGAGGGATGTGTGGAGTTACACGAATGGTTAGAATGAGTACAAAAGAAGAAGTCTGAAAGTGACACCGGTGACTGAAAAGTTGTGTGGAAATCGGTTGGGCATGTGATGCGCAGGAATGAGGAAAATGTCGTGAGGGAAGTTTTGAGTATGAATGTGGATGGCTATAAGACTAGGGGAAGACTAAAGAAACGATGGATGGACTGTGTAAAGATGATATGTCTAGAAAGGGAGTAATTACCAAGATGACGACTAATAGAGAAGTATGGAGGAAGAGAACATGTTGCGCTGACCCCAAATGATCGCTGATCAATAAGAGAATAGAAGAATGATGATTATAATCTACGTCTCACTTCTAGAAACTATGATGCAGGTAACATATCTAAACCTATAGAAAATAACCACTAACCTGTGATTCTACCAACTTGTCCTAATGTAGGCGTTGCTACCTGTCTACTGGCAATACCGGCTACATGAGCTCCAAGGCCAAAACCAACCAAGTGCAGATCCGCCAATATCACAGGATCAGGTTCTTGACCAGTTACGACACCATCGTTATTAAAAATACTTCTTTGAAGCTCGGTTAACAATTTCATGAAAGCGGTCAACTCATTAGCCACTAATTGTACATTAGCGGATGCCGTCGCATAATTGTAACCAGCTGCTATTTCCCAGTCAACTATTATGATATTACGATCACCTGATTGGTGAACAAAAATTTCTGAAAAAAATATATATTTCGTTTTTAAGATTTTTTTGAAGAAGTGTTAATTAAGTATTTAGAAACTATTTTATGAAAAAGGTTGTATGCGTCGCTCCTTTTAACACCTGAAATACCAAGGGGATTATTATTGCACTTCCAAGAGATTATTAATTGGAATAAATGTAAATAGGTAGGTATACTCTTGGAAAATAAATGTCTTTTGATAATCCCTCACGAATTTCTTTACCGGACTGTTTAGGCTACCATAAGCAGACAGGCGCGACGTGACTCTGGTGGAATAATGTTTGTGAAAACTTTGCGAAATTGTTCTACCGGTATCGCGTCGCGCCTGTCTACGGGAGCCTTTATGGCAATAGCCTCCTGACCACAAAACACAACCAAACATAACCAACCCCTCGGGGAATTCCGGCGTAACATTATGTTAGTTTAATATTATACTTATTTGAAGACGATGTATTTGAAGTAAAATTAGGTACAATAGGTACACACAGCCACATATCAAGCTATACAATTCTAGTATAAGCGGATCTCGCATTGTATAGGATTCTCGTAAAATGAGAGGTCACCTTTTACTGGAAAATTATAGCTTGATATGTAGCCGTGTGTACAAAGTATTAAAAATGAAGCAATGGCTGATCATTTAATAATTTTTGTAGTTAGGTATATGGTGCTCACATATTTACAAATGTTGCAACCGTAGACGATTTTTCAAACATTTTAACAAATAATAAATCAGTGTTTGAGTTATGGTAATCACAGAATTAATGTATATGTCTTAAGAATAACACAATTATGAAGTTATTTTAGCATCCAGATTAATTTTGTCTCTAGATTGTCCTATGGAGCAGGACCAGGATGTTTCCAAGCATTTATATCTTGAACATAATCCTCTGATTTGTAAAATGCTCGTTTACAAAGTGTACTTATAAAACGTACGTTCCCAAGTATAATAAGTTGTAGTAAATCTTACGTAAGCTGTTGTAAGGTAATAAATTGGTACTCACCGTCTCTTGTTCGTCTAGTGAAATCGTCTAATGCTTTTCCGTGATGCCCATGGATCAACACGATTGTATTATGACCTGGGTTCAAATAAGTGCCATCTAGCCAGTCGTTACTTGCGGTGACATCCAAAAGCTGCGCTATAGTCGGGTTTGTCCTTTACAGATAAGAATTGAATTTGTTGGTTATTATAATAATAATTATGTAGGTACACTTAAAACTCTTTGCCCCCAACAATTTGCGACTGATGGAGCTACTAAATGTAAAGGACATGTTCACTATCAGGATGGAATTTGGTGTGGACAAGTGTTGGGCAGTTATTCATCTCAAGCGAGGAGGATGACGGAATCCGTGGGAATCCAACTCTCGGATTCCATACACCTTAGATCCCTCTCCTCAACTGAAACCTACAAGTATTCGGTATGTTGGAAGCATTAGGCATCAATGCTGCTGACGTGAAACAATCTTTGAAGGAGCACTTCTGGATAATAGTCTTTTGTCAGGCGGAAACAAGGTGCGTACCTTCAACGGTTACGAGTTGGCTTTGGCCCCTCGTAAATGCCTTCCAAAGGTCCGGGACCCCAGGGTACCAAGATTTGTTAAAGACATTTTTAATCATAATTTTTAGACAAAGTCGATTACATTATATTTAATTCTAAAATTGATATTAAAATCACACATACACAATAATAAAATACTCAAACATTCAAATCAAATTAAATTAAAATACATTAAATCTTTTTTTTTACTATTTTAAACAGAATGAAAACGATGATTATGCCAAAAAAACCTCGGGTCAACATAATGTCAGATGGCAACACTAGGTTCTGACGTAGCGCTGATCTGTAGCCCACGTGTTTCATCTACTCGAATATGTTAACAAATCCTTAAATATAATTAAATAAATATCAAAAATTAAACCACATGTTGAAACATCGCCAATCGTCTAGTTGATAGTTTTTTTTTTAAACCGTTTAGTCATTTTCTTTGTTTATATAGACCGAAATGTGAATATTTCAGCGAAATATTAAAACCACCAAATCAATTTTTTAATTTTTTTTTACGTAACCAGCTGTTGCCCCCGGCTTCGTCTGCAATTTAGGTTGAAAAGTAGCCCATGTCCTTTTCTAGGCCATATGCCAAATTTCATCCAAATCCGTTCAGCCGTTTTAGCGTGAAAGCGTAAGAAACAAACTCACTTTCACATTCATAATATTTGTTATGATTTAATTTTGATTGTCGAAACGGGGCTTTCTGTCATGGCGACTCGAGTGATTTCAATACTTTAATTCTGTTTGTGAGTTTTTTTAACTTTGTAGCTCGCACACAAGCTTTATTTAATACTTCTAATGATAATATATATTATATGATAATATTTGGAAGTTTTAATTAACAACAATATAAAATATTTTAAAAAAATATTCCCAGCTGTCAAATAATTTTATTTGTGTTAATGTTTACTTATATAGACGATTACTTACAATACATTATACTTAGCAAGAGGAATAAAAAGATTTTTAAAGTGAAAACTTCTTTAGGCGCGTTAGGCATTTTTGAGATGGGACTAAACAATTGATTTCGCGACCTGTTACCGACACCGTAGAGTCAAAGACATCAATGCGTTTTTTTCAAGTTTTCACTTATGTGGGCACTCCCGGAGTGCCACTGTTTTTTTTCCTCCTCCTTGTACTGGTGAAATGTAGCTCACTTACCTCGTGAAAAGGTAATATTTAGTCAGCGGCTCTACTCCATAACACACTAGAAAATAAATAGAAATATTTGCATAAAATAAAATAACAAAATTTTACAATTTGATGCTATTGTGCAAAGTTTGCCATTGGTGTAATAAAACCATAGAAATATAAAAAACAGGAGAAGTGGCATGGGGGCGTGTCTGTGTCCGCGCGTAATGATCAAAGTGCTCATTGCATACGAAAATGGCCGTCTCCGCGAACTAGTGTGCTTTCGGCCGTGATCGGGACAATTTATAAGAATGCCGTGTTGTTCAGTGGTTTCTTGTAAAAACCGAAGTCAAAACAAAAACTTTGTGAATCATGGAATCACTTACCATATATAAGTACAAGTATTTTACTATATTTGTCTTTAAAATAATGAAACACAACAAATCGTAAAATATTTCTTGCTTTTACTACGTTATTTTTGTTTCCAAATATCACAGCGACTGTACTATTTTTGCACTACATACATTGCTCGTTAACCACTACCTAAATATGTCGCTCAGTGACTCAACAAGCAATGTAAAAATCACAAAACGATACTGTGGACTGCGGATGCATCGCGCAGTACGGCCGCTGTGTCTGGCGACGAGCTAGTGATGTAGTTGTGCAGATCCACTAACGTAGGCTATCGACAACAATGTCGTTTGGCGAATGAATTTATTGCTATTATACTTTATTCTTCAATTTGTCAACTGTTTTACCCAGGTGGAAGATCGATGTGAAATAATGTGTTTTACTTATTTTGATTATTTTACAGCGTGGTAGAGAAATGCGTAACCAACGGTCGTAAAGTAAGTTAATAAAATTTTAGGTGGAGTGTTTTGGGTTTGAATTATAGGATTAGATCTCTTTGATAATATTAAGTTTCACCAATTTGAGCAGTCTCCGATGAATAATCACATAATATTTCTAATTAAAGCAGTCATGGAAAAATGTATTAATTTAAGATTACACTATTTGACAAAAAATGCCACTCCAGTAGTATTAAAGCGTCAAGTGCTGCACAAATACCTCCACTTTACAGGACAGTGAGTAAACATCATAGCAGGGTTCAACAATACCTACTGTTTCAATAAACTATGACAGGTTAAACCAACGTAACTGGATTTTTTTTTTGTTTGAATTTTTTGCTTATTATTTATTTTTATTATAATATTTTCTGGACTTATCGTTTTTATTTATTTTATTTTCAGGACACCAAATTTTTTAAAGTATAACGACGGTGAAGTATCAATATCTAATAACTACAAAAACATGGTTTTACAGGAGGAGAAAAAAACGTTTAATTTCCATAGTTTTTGATCATTTGAAGTAAACATTAAACTCAAACTCAAAGCATTTATTTCAATTAAACCATTTACAGGCACTTTTGAATTGTCAAGGAATCGGTCAGTCAGAAATAGGTATGAAGCTAGTTGCCCATTTCAAAGCGTAGTAGGTACCTATGGAGAAGACGGGGAAAGAAACTCCACGGACACTCTTTTAAATAAAAAATTGTTACAAAATATTGGTTACATCATTCATGTTGAAATTATACATGTGAGAACAATGTAGAAAGACGTGCACGTTAGAAGCGTCCGTAATAAAAAGATAAAACAAAGAACAATTCAAAAAATTAAAATAAGCCCTAATAATTAGTAAGTGAAAACCGCCAAAATGTTAGTTATTAGATATTGATACTTCACCGTCGATAATATTAAATGGAAGAATCGATACCTTTCCGATTTGGTCAATCACTAGCGTATATGTAAAATAAATTGTTTCTGTACAGCACAACGATAGAAATGATGTTTTCGTGTGAGTGAGTTGTACGGTGCATGGTAAATGCACGCTGTGTTTGATGGGATAAGGTTTATAATTGATTGTGTAGTACGTTCTGATTTATGAATTGCAAGAGTGAGCGCAGCCTCATATCTATTTCTGCATGTGTAGTTGTGGCGAGGTAGTGGGGACAAAGTGGAGACATTGGGTTTCGATACATTTTCAACTACCGGGCATATCTCCTTCTTTCTTATATCTATGAATAAAACCAAGAGTTAAATGTCAAATGCGTATCAAACGAAGTTTTTTAACACACTTCCGAGGAAATAATGCAAAATACAATATTTTTAAACAAATATTTGTGTAAACCAGCACACTAACCTAACTGGCGAAATGTGATAGATATCCTTACATAGGTATTATAAAACAAAGTCCCCCACCGCGTCTGTCTGTCTGAACACGATAAACTCAAAAACTACCGAACGGATTTTCAAACGGTTTTCACCAATGGACGGAGTGATTCTTGCGGAAGGTTTTAGTCTAGAAATCATTAAGGTTTTGTGTAAATTGGCTGAAATATGACGATTATTGTCGAAGATGTCGGAAAAAATCATACCGACTGAGAGCTTTACTGGCGTGCGCCGCGTAAACCGTTACAGATGCATCAAATTTGTGTTATACAGGATTGAAGACCTTAAAAAGTTCAACAAAAAGTCCGCGATGGCAAATGACCCACAGTAACCATTATTATCTTTCAGAATTTGATAAAAATTCCATTGTTATTTCCGAAGCTATAGTGACCGGTATCATATTAATCCTTATCCAATAAAATATGTTATTTAAATTGAGCATTTAATTTAAATTAAAATATGCCTTGACATCTTATCATTTAAATGAATGGTTTAAAAGATATCACAGATTCAAAATTACGCGTAACAAAATAATTTACTATGGTTGGAGCGCAGCGGTAGGAGTCAATAACATTTTCCTGGACTATTAGGTATCTAATCCCGGTACTGCTCAGTAGTACGTTCCCGTGGTATATTTTCCGACATCAAAGCTAGTTTAATATATTTTTTATCACACTTGCTCAAAAACTGACTCTTTTTGCACACTGCTAGGTTCACAATGCACACTGCATGAACACGCTCAACACACAGTGTTATTATAAAGTCTTACTATAAATTTGCGATTGTTTTTCTCAGGGCAGAACCTTCATGCCTTTTTATGCGTAAACATGAGCGTGATAGAAGGGAAACTTCTTAAAAATAAAGATTAAGAGAGACTAATGCCCGTTTTCACCTTCACTCAAATGAATCCCTAAATAAAAGTGCACTGTTAGATTTTCAACGCTAGGCTTAGCGCTGAGAGTTGAAAATCCAACAATGCACTTTGATTTAGGGATTCATTTAAGTGTCACTATAGTTGTCGGAGACATTTCTCCAATTATCGAAACACCGCCTTTTCACTTCAAAAACTGTGTAAAAAATCAATAGTATTTTTCGTATTTTTTAGTTTTAATATTAAGCTGTATGGCGGATCTAAAGCCAGGCACGAAAAGAAAATCTACGAGTCCATCTGACATCTGTCATAAATATTTTTTGCAAAATATTTATGATTGTTGAAAAATAGTCCTTTGGTCCTACCATATCTAATATCACAACTTATTGGTATTACCCGTCTCCACACAATGCATCACTGACTGTTGATACAGTGGATAACAATAACCCTCTTAAACTTGGATTGTAGTGCACATACACTTCTGCCTATCCCTTTCATTCCCCACTAGCTGCTGCCCGCGGCTTCACCCGCGTGCACATTAATTATTTTTTCTAAAATAAAGCCTATGTTACTCCTTATAACATCAGCTATCTGCCAGTGAAAGTTCCGTCAAAATCGGTCCAGCCGTTTCGGAGATTAGCCGGAACAAACAGATAGCCAATCATTTTAAAAATTGATTTTTGTTATAAGACCCTTAAATACATTCATATTGCGTTCAGTAAAAACTTTTTACAAAAAAAAAAAAACAACCGACTTCCAAAAAACACTACAAAGTGAAAAATAACTTTAATTTCGGAAGTCGTGTCTTTGGTTTTGAATTTTCGTTTTTTGTCACCGACTTCCGAAATTAAAGTTATTTTTCACTTTGTAGTGTTTTTTGGAAGTCGGTTGTTTTTTTTTTTTTGTAAAAGTTTTTATTTTTCACTTTTTAGTTGTGGTACCTACCCCACACAAATTCGAAAACCACTACCTGCTATGTAAATAACAGTGACAGGAACTTATCATATCATCCACATACTAAGTGGGAAAAGTACGTATTATTGAAGCTAACTCAAAAACTATCGAAGCAAAGTTAATAAAATTTATAAGGGACCATTTCGAGAGCATACCCTTTGAAACAAAAAGAATTTTCAAAATCGGTCCACAATTGACGGAGAAATCGGTGGACATACAAAAAAACATACGCGACGAACATATAACCTCCTCCTTTTTGGAAGTCGGTTAAAAACCTGTTCTTTGGACATTACAAACAGACTTCAATTTTATTTATTTGTATGTAGGTGTGATACAAAATAAATTAAATAAACTAACTTACCTGCCACAGCAGCCAAAAGAATGGCCAACTTCAACATATTGTTTATTGAACCGTTTCCTTACTGTGCATTATTTGCAAATACCTTTGTTTTTATACTTAGCTAACTATAATTATCAAATCAGATTACCAGATCTTTAACACAATATGATAAGCATATTCTTTTGAATGAAAATTGTGTGACAATAACCTTTATTTTATCATCATCAAAGCTCGTCAAATGTTTACCGAAAGATTTCGATAGGTAGTTGATTGTTATAAATTGGTGATAGATAAGATGTATATCGTTATGTGATTGAATATTATTGTAATTTGGCAAGGATGGTAGCGATATTATCTTATTAGGGGCTTTTGGCTAAATAATAACAGCCGAACAGGTCGATCAAAGGTTAAGATATGCTTGCCGCGGTCAGTTCGTGGATGGGTGACCATCCATTACATATCGAGAGGCACGGAGGGGTGCCTCGGAAATAATGGTGCTGGCTGTCACTGGTAGATCTTTGACAGGCTGTCAGAAGCCCAAGTCTGACAACCAGTCTTACCAAGGGGTATCGTGGAGGCGTCTTTCCATTCTATACAAGGCTAGAACGCAGCCATAGGAAACTGCTCGCGTATAGATTGGAAATCACTTTTTTACTAAGGTCTTCCAATCTATACAAGAGTAGTACGCAAATACTGGCGTACCTATACTTCGTAGTGACCAAATTAACTACCTCATTCCATAGTATACAATGCCAGTACGCATACGGACTAATCGAGTTTAGATTGCGAGAAATTGTGAACTGGTAACCAACTTGTTTGCGAGGTAATGCACCTTGCGCTAATATTAAATAGCCTGCCTGGCCGCGAGCAACTTGGAAGTAGCGCTCGCCGGCCGCTGCCACGGCACCGCTCGCTTCGCTCGCTCGGCTCGCGCGCGTTTGGTCACAATTCTAACCTAACCTAACCTAAGCCATTTCACCCAGTTCACCCATTTCACACTTTTGTTCTTTTCTTTTTTTTATAGATTTTCTCTTTAAAACTCTTGTCAGGCTTAAGTGATGTAGTATAGTTTGGATCCAGGACGCGCTCGTCCGCGTTACAAACTATACACCAGCAATGCGCAAAATTTGTGTATACATTGTAATCACAGATTTAAAAATAGCATTACAATGTATACGCGAGCAGTTTCCTATGGCTGCGTTCTGGCTTTATATAGATTGGAAATACGCATCGTGGAGATCAGATAGGCAGTCGCTCCATGTAAAATGACTGAATGAATGTATTCAGGTGCATCCATCAGACTGAAAGCCGACCCCAACATAGTTGGGACAGGCTAGACAGATTATCTTAGACAGCGATATTATCTTGTTTGGATGTACATGACTAATCTTATAATGCGTTGCGACTCATAGGGTGTTATTGCACATAAATTTATGACGTAGGTACTATCGAAGAAAGGCATATCTGTACACTGTAAGGAGTAGTAGGTAAAGACTATTTTTGTTTGCAGCGCTCGGCCGCTATAGTAACGCTTACCTACGAAAAAAACTGGTCAAGAGCGAGTCGGACTCGCGGGTTCCGTATCATTTTAAATTTTCATCGGCTAGGCCTATATTCGTCAAAGAATTTTATCACTGCACACTCCGGTGTAGAATATTGCAGTTTTAGGTCAGCGCCATTTCTTGACCGATAGTGGAACTAATGTAATTTTTGTTGATGATTTCTGAAAAAGTGTGCTATTTAGAGACATCGTTTCATTTTACTGTAATCTTTACATAAACTTCTATTACATAAAATAATTTAAGATTTTTCTCTATGCAAACTTCGGAGATAAGGGGGAATGGTATTTTTTTACATTTTTTGTCACAAGACGAAAACTAAGCGCCCTAAAAAAATATATTTGAGAATGTGCAAATAGTGTGCCCCCCGTTCAGTCACTGATGCAAAAAAAAAATCTTTCTTATTTGCAAAATAGTTGGGCAAACGTCATCTAAAACTGTTCTAAATTTGAAGTTGATAGCAATAGTAGTTCTTGAGATATCCAGCTGTGACAGACAGACGGACAGACATTTTTTTTTAAACTTTGCCCTGCACTAGGAATTTCTCCTGTATTGTGGGTGCTTTTACAAACATTTAAACTCACATACACAAACAGCCAGAACCGGAACAACTACTTGTAGGTCATACAAATATTTGTTCCGTGTGGGAATCGAACCCGCGACACGCAGCGCAGCAGTCAATCGCTTAACCACTGCGCCAACCGTGTCATCAAAAGGGTCGCACCATAAGGGTTGCTTTTTACCATTTTAGTACGGAACCCTAAAAAGGGTAGTGTGCACGGGATTTTGTTTTCAAAGTGGTTAGATATGCGTTAGTACCTCTATGGTACCTCAGACCAAATAAAAAACCAAGACATAGCGCTGTCAACAGTGACGTGAGGCCGGTTTCGTAAACAAGTTTGCACTTAGTGAGGTGTAGTTTGACTGTAGTGTCATTGTAAATGGTTGTAAATGTGTGCGTGTGAGCGTGTATGCATAGAGCGGAGGTGTAGTATTGGCATACTTCACTGTATTGTTCGAAGCGCTCTGTCTTGGTTTTTTATTTGGTCTGAGAGAGTTCTAGAACTTTACTGCACTGCCAAGCAAGTTGCAGGTATTCATAAAAATATTTCGTATGGTTGCTAATTATTAAAAGGATGACAGTAATTGATGATTATGTTTGTAGGAATATAAGAACAATTTTAACAGTTAAAATTTAAAAAACCCCCGACAAAAACATTCCCTCATTTCTCTTTCCTACTCCATCACCAGACCCTGTTCACCATCTGTCTATAACCTACTCATTGAGACCATTCCAATGAGCCCAAACACGATACATGTGCTGTAAGTTGGTAAGGGAGTTGGGTATCCTGCAAATTCCAGTAGATGCTGCAGCGTCAGTTCAAGGTTACTATTATGTTCTTCTAATATAATTGAAGTAATAGAATACCAAATTTCAAAGCAATCAGACCTGTGGAAGATGCTCACATCCACTCATCAACTAAAAAAGAGCTGATAATCTTCTAACGGCTGAACCGATTTTGATAAAACATGTCTAAGAACCGTCACTAGAAAACCTGCTTTCAAATAAAAAAAACACATTCTAATCGGTTCACCGGCATAAGAGTTACGATGCCACAGACAGACACACACACATAGCGGTCAAACTTATAACACCCCTGTTTTTGCGTCGGGGGTTAAAACCCAATTACATCAGGTAGGTATAACGATAAAAGCGTACTGAATATCAATCCAAAAAAGTACCGGTCCCTTGTTCACCTTTCGTACATAACCATCAAAGCCATTACTTATGCCAGCATGGGCCATCTAATGAGTTACCTGTAGCAACAGGCTGTGGTTGAAGCCCTGTGAAAGGGTCGCGACCCGAGCAATTTAGCCTCATGACACCAGAAAGGGTGTAAGTCGACCCAACGGTAATTGCACATAGTAATATTAACAGTAACATTCTTGGTTCCTTATTGTTTCAGAATGTGTTCAGCGATTTTCGAGAGGAAATTGAGGGAGCCATTTTTGGTTATGTCATGGCGTAGGTGTGGATCTACATCCCCACATGCGAACTAGGCATCAAAGACCTGACGTCACACAAATCCTACATCGCGCAGTTAGAGTTTACCGCGTTAACACCACATATACGAGTATAATTTCCCCGACATCAATCGCTGGGCCGTTGCCCGCCAGACACGACACCCGTCTGGTTGGAGAACCCTCCCTTTTCTATAGAGGATGAGTGAACTTTACACCCTGTTCCTCATACCTCTAAACATACATACATTTACATCGTAAGTTTAATATGAATGTAATTCAGCAGAACAACGCCGTCACACAGACACAAACTTTAATTTATAATGATTTTGTAGATTTAGATGATAGATGTATACTTCGTGTACTCTATTTCATATCGCCATAAATATGCCTTTAAAATGAGATACTTACCTTTTTTTTTCTGCAGAAAGCGATATGGCCGCCCATTGTATGTTTTGTAGTAAATTTAATTTATTTCATTTAATTTATTGAAAGAAACAGTCATATTATCTTAAAAATAACATTGCTACCAACTACGTTCTCCACAGATTACAATATGAATTATTTAAAAACTAGCTAGTAACACAGATATAGCAACCTATACAACCGGCACTATCCTAGAACTCATATCTGGATTTTTTTATTTATAAAAAAAATAAAAGTAAGTTTGTTTGCGTACATTATTAAACATTACGTCATTATACAATACTTTGCTGATCCTTTAGGGTTGCTTGGATTTGCTTCCTAAATGCATTTTTACTAAGAAAAAGAATGTCGATTGAATTAAACTCATTGTTATACGAGTATGTCTTAACCAAACGATGAAGTGGTGAACGCGAGTCAGCGTTGCTGCTTTATGCTGTTTTTTCTGGTGTATAATAAAGTATATATTAATAAATAATTTGTAGAGATAGATGTATACTTCGTGTACTCAATTTCATGTCGACACATAACTAAGCCGTTAAAATGAGATACTATTTTGGTTCTTACATCCTCCCGTTGTAGGTCAGTTCGGTCGGGATTGACGCATACGGCAAGAAACTTGGCAGTCTCTTCATGTAGCTCTTCCAAGTAGATAAGTTATGAGGGCTACTCACTTACTGACCCAAAATAACTTGGCAGGCAATAGAACTGCTTGGAGACGGCTCAGTTTGGCCGCTCAGGGAATAAGGATTAAATAAGTGTCTGGAACGTTTATTATTCAACAAATTTCATAGTCATTGATATTCTAAAATATTTATCATTTCAATAGGTTCGAATGGCCTTGACATCTTTGTTATTTTACTCCCTCGGGGAATACAGGCGTAATTGTTATCTGATCCAAACTAATATTCATATTTATTTAATAAGGTATAAATGCGGATGTAACTCTGTCTGTTTGTCTGTTGCCATTTCACACTTAAACCACTGAATTGCGACACGTAGCCTGTAATGTAACGTTCATCAGTGAGGGAGGAGAACCGAGCATTACAGTGCACAACCTGCAATGATACAATTCGAGCATTATAGTGTGCAATGTTTGTAATATTTAACCAAAATCGAATCTGAAACGTTACATTTCAAGCGAATACTCATCAGCAGGGAGGCAGTAGGTATTGTAAAGTAATGCTCAAAATCGAATTTGTATCGTTACATTACAGGCCTTTTTTTGTATGTTTAGGTTAAGGTATTTATTTGTGGGCCTGCGTCGCCTGAATTAAATGGATTATTATTACTAATACAAAAAACACCCAAGACAAAGTCGCGGTTAGTACTTGATCTATATTTAGTCAAGGAAAGTAAAGATAATACTTACTCACGGTTATTTACTACTAAGATTATAATCTAACAAAATAACATTATTTTTAAGTTAAAAAAAACCTTCGATTGAATATGTGTTATCTAAGAAATCAATTAATCGATAAACAAAATATTATCAGAAGCTTAAAGGTCGTTGCAAATAATAATATAGGTATCTATACTTCCATAATATAAGTAAACAAGGAACCCTTATAGTTTCGTCATGTCCGTCTGTCTGTCTGTCTGTTCACGGTCTAGCTCCGAGACTCTTAGTACTAGAAAGCTGTAATTTGGCATGGGTATACATATTAATTACGCCGACAAAGTGGTAAAATAAAATTATGAAAAAAAAATATTTTTCACTCCTCTTGCTCAAAAAGGCCGTCATTGTAGAGTACCAGAGCGGGGAAAAAATTGTATTTCTTGCTCTAGGGGAAAAAATAATTTCTTTTTCATTTTTGTCTGTTCCAACGAGCCTTGAATAACAAAAAAGTCTTTATTCTTATGTAGAATAATCATGATTATGGACTCGACTTATCACAAAAAAATCTAAAAAAATAAATTAATTAAAAGTGTTTATTCACAACAATACTTGTTTTTAACTAGTAAATTACGTCTGCCAAACTGCACAGCAGTTTGTTGGCAGATGTAGCTCCTTTTTAGCACATATTTTTGTTTTTTCAAATATTCACTACGTTTAGGCTACGTTTAGAAGAACATTTTATTTTTGAAAATGGAACTAAATGCGGCTATCTCTTCGGTAGAATGCGTGCATTGCGTTGCGGCTACAGAAGAAATAAAAAAGACATTGGCGCGAAATCTTTTGAATTTTTCTCTAATTACGAATTGAATTGGTGACCGTAATATAATTTACAACAGTGAAAATGTCATCATCTAGTGAGAACTTCTTCACAGAGGACTGAAATGAATTTGCCGGAAAAACATCTCGTTAAATATCCAGAATTATACATTTAAATAAAATAAACTATTTAATATTGTATTGGATTATTTTGTAGTAGTAGTGAAAAGTAGAGTGTAACACACGGCGCTAAAACCCATTATAACTCGGTTTCTATTTACTCTCTCGCTAAAGCTCGGGAGTAAAACTACCTCGTTACAATGGGTTATTTTAGCCCTTAGTATAACAATCTACTATTAGTATACCTCCCCTACACGTAAAGTGGTGTGGGGTATCATTGGAAAAGTCCTTCAAAAACATTGTGAGTTTGTGGAAACCATTTTTGGATTCAGGGATCCGTTTGCGAAATATTAAGCTTTAAAGTGCAAATGCTCCACCCAGAGCGGGAGAAGTTATTTGATAACCTCCCACCCAAAAAAAAAAGGGACCCGTTTGCAAAATCTTAAGCTTTACAGTTCTAATTTTTGTTAGACTCAAGTGTCCCCCCACCCTGCCAGCTAAATGGTTGGTTTTGGATGTGTGAAAAAAATCACAGCAGTAGATTATATATTAAAAGGAAAACTATCATAGCAAAGTAGGCTCCACAAGTTAACGAGTAATAATCGACCAACTTATATTTGCAGTTGCAAAAACAAGTTTTCCCATACATTCCGTTTGGGAGAACATGTTTTTCAACTACTAAGTTAAGTTTGTTTTTCGGATAAATTCATCCCAACTACGGAACCCTTCATTGTGCGTGGTCCGACACGATTTTTGCAATTTGCAGGTCAGCGTCAGTATGAATGATAGGAATATGATTCGCGACGGTAATAAATAAGTATTTAACAGAATTGTAATCATTAATACAGTTCTCCAAGTTAGAATTGGCCTCAAATGTCATGATTTTATGAAATTGTCATATTATAGCGTAATTTGAACTCGGATAAATGTACCATCGAAGAAACCTATAACTAAGCAATTTGAAAACAAAATCCCGTGCACACGACCCTTTTTTTTCGTAGGTAACCGTTACTATAGTGGCCGAGCGCTGCAAGCAGAAATAGTCCTTACGGTGTATAGGTATGGGTTTCTTCAATGGTACCTACTGATGGTTTCATCATCTGCCTAGCCTTTTCCCAACTATGTTGAAGTCGGCTTCCAGTCTAACCGGATGCAGCTGAATACCAGTATTTTACATGGAGCGACTGCCTATCGGACCTCCACAATTCAGTCACTGGGTAATACGAAACCTCTTGGTAAGACTGGTTGTCAGACTTTTGGGCTTCTGACAACCCGTAACAACTGCCAAAAATCTACAAATAACAACGGCTTAAAACGTGCTTTCTGAGGCACGGAGGGGTCTTGGTATGTAAAGATGGTCACCCGTCCACGGACCAAACGAGGCAAGCGTAGCTTAACCTGATAGAGCGACCCGTGCGGCTGTTAGTACTTAACTACGAGCTCTATTTTTAAATCTATCGTTTAAATACTATTTGGATTTCTAGTAATGCACAGTTTTTTAAATAATTGAGCCTCTATTTTAATTCTTGGCCTTTTCTCAGAGTTGATCGCAGTGACTAAGTTTTAGTGGTATGAGGAACAGGGTGTAAAGTTCACTCATCCACCATAGAAAAGGGAGGATCCTCCGACCAGACAGGTGTTGTGTCTGGCAGGCAACTGCCCATCGGTTTGAAGTTGAAATCTTGTATGTATGTCGATTGCTCGGTAAACTTTAACTGCGCGATGCAGGATTTGTGTGACGTCATGTCTATGATGCGTAGTTCGTATGTGGCGGTGTAACTGCTACAACGTTAAGGTACCTCAACCAAATGTTAGGTTAGTGTAATATAATATAATAGTGGTAATATATTTAATATTTTTAGGTCCTCAAAATATAGGAATTATTTGAAGTTTACAAAAAGAGGTGCAATTGTTAAATTAGAGTGTTCAATAACACTATTTTTAGGAGCGTAAAATGAGAATTCATAGAGGTTCGCTTCATGCCTTTAATTATGCCTTTACCACGTGGCCACTGTTTGACGTTTTCTTTCAAAGTTTTTATTAATGGTAGACGTTGTCCATTTTTATCAACGGTAGATTAATTATGGTCGCTATCAACATTTTCATTTACCATTAGGCATATTATTTCCTATTACAGATAATTTCTTAATTCTTTAGATAGGTAGTATGTCTAGCCTAATCATTCATGTCTAATAGGTTGAAGATATAATCTAATATAGTATTTATTTACAAACAAACAAATACATTATAGGTTATATTATCAGTGGCTCAATAACATTTTTTTTGTAAGAAAACTCATTCAAGAACAAAAATTTTCGTGAAACATTTTTCTTTGTTTTGTAAGTAGGTGTGTATATAATATACTTACAAGATTTTTTTTTAACCAGTGCGCAAGCTTAAACACGTGACTTTACTCATCATTATGAACAACTTTTACTATGGGACCAAACCTGAAATCGGAAAAAAAAACCTGCTGTTCCCTACATTTTGACGAGTTTAAATGCGAACATAAATGTAGGGAGCAGTTGATTTTTTTTTCGCGATTTCAGATTTGATCCCATAGTAAAAGTTGTTTATAATGATGAGTAGGTAAAGTCACCTGTTAAAGTTTGCGCACTGGTTAAAAACTTTCCCTGTAGTTCTAATATTTAGAAGAGTTGCGCACTGGTTGGGCATGTGATGCAAAGGAATGGGAAGATGTCGTGAGGAAAGTTTTCAGTATAAATCTGGATGGCTGTAAGAGTGGGAGCAGACCAAAGAACCGATGGATGGTCTGTATGAAGGTTGATATGGCTAGAAAGAGGGTGACTACCACAGATATAGATATACCTAGATAACGCAAGAGCAACTACTTCGCGTGCCATTTTCGTGCCCAACTTACGTACAATAATCGTAAGCTGCCACTTTCGCGCTCAGTCTGCATCGGTGCCACGCTTGTCGGAAGTCAGTAAAAAAATTTAAAATGGTTAATTACGCTGTTATAAATTGTAAAAACTGTGAAAATGCGAGGAGAAACAATAAAATAAACGTTTTCTAGTGCTTGTGACGTCATAGTAGGTAGTCAAAAAATGGCACGCTTGGTTTTCATACAGATCATGATACTTGCGTTATCTAGGTCTATCTATATCTGTGGTGACTACCGAGATGACGACTAATAGAGAGTATACAAGAAAAAGCCATGTTGTGCCGACCCCAAAAATTTGAGATAAGGGCAAGAGATAATGATGATGATGATATATAGAAGAGTTATAATCTATTCTGAGAGTCAGCACCGAGGGTTCCGTACCATTTTAAATTTTCATCGGCGAGGCCTATATTCGTCAGAGAATTTTAACACTGCACTCTGTGGTGTAAAATATTGCAGGTTTAGGTCAGCGCCATCTCTTGACTACTGGAACTAATGTAATTTTTGTTGATGTTTTCTGAAAAAGTGTGCTATTTAGAAACACCATTTTATTTTTCCTGTTATTTTTACATAAACTTTGATCACTTAAAATAGTTTCAGATTTTTCTCTATGCAAACTTCGGAAATAAGAAACAAGAACGGATTTTTTTTTTAAATTTTTCGTCAAAATTCGAAAACAAGACAGCCAAAAAAAAATTTGTGAATGCGCAAATAGTGCTCTTTCATATATGATACCCCGCATGCCCTAGTAGCCCCACTTCGATTTTTTAAGAACGTGTTCAGTCACTGTTGCAAAAAAAAAACAGTTTTATTTCTTTCTTATTTGCAAAATAGTTGGGCAAACGACATCTAAAACTATTAAAAATTTCAAGTTGATAGCATTAGTAGTTCTTGAGATATCCAGCTGTGACAGACAGACTGAGTCGCACCATAAGGGTTCCTTTGTACCATTTTGGTACGGATCCCTAAAAAGCGACTCTCGTTACAACACAATAAAGTGCAATTTAGGTCGCACAACGCTAATATTCACCTAGACGTTGCTTCTCTGTCTATCGCGTTTTCCTTATATCTTTTGATTACGCTACACTCACTGAATTGGCCCGACAAGATGTCGTAGCTTGTAGCTTCATACCTGAAATGCAGAGTGAACTATCTGTATTCATCTGTGGTCGCGAAGAGTAAGAAAAACAACGTTAAGAATGGCTCATACGCATCACGGTTCATCACGGTTTTCACACGAATATCAATCAGTAGTGCTATTCTGTAAAAATCTCACCGTGATAAATTAGGTGAAGTGAGCTGCCAATAGTGTCAATCCTTAGCAACTGACAGCTCACTCCACGCTCACTTCACCTAAGATAACACGATGAGATGGTTACAGAATAGCACTACAGGTAGTAGTTTCTGTTAAATGATGTTACGGGGAGAGAGGAAACGCATGTGAGTAAAAGAGTGATGAATATAAGTATTGATGGATGGAGAGAGAGAGCGAGGCCAATGAAAGAGAAGGGAGTGAATGGTAACGTGACGGTTGACAGGGGAGAATGGAAGAAGAAAACGTGTGCGTCGACCCTACATAACATGGGACAAGGCAAGAAGATGATGAGTCGTTTTTGTTAAATCTGCTTATGTATAACAATTTTCCCACTCCTGGGAATCCGGCCTCCTCTCTGTAAGAAGGATCAGATTGTTATCCGCTATGCGGGGCCAGTAAGGTTTGGTGGATTTCACATGTTTTTGAATTTTTGATTCTAGGATATGCTTTAAATTGGTTTCCTCACAACGAGACGAGAACAGGCGACAGTTAGAAGAGCCCGTGACCGAGTCAAGACAATTAAATCAGTCCAGAAGTCTGATCAATCCTTACAAAGTGCACACGTCATGTTTACGAATCCGGCCTCACGTCTCTGTTGACAGAGCTATGTCTTGGTCTTGGTGCGGTGCTGGTCAACTTGCAGTTTCCGCGCTTACGGCTCGTCGTACCCGAGCTTACGTCTCTTCGTCCACTCTTGCCCCTCTCACCACTCCCGCGGCCTGCGTGCAGCACACTACTGCCACGCGCGCTTACGGCGAGCCGTAAGCGCGGCGTTGCCTAACCGTAGCCGAGTCGACGTATCGGAGCTGCTGAACCGCTTTGGTTACGTGCTTACGTTAGGTTGACGCCTGTTTGACGGCAGACTTAACCATAACTGGTGAAATGTGGCAGTACCTACTATAGGTATGCCTCTGCCTAACCTGTCGAGGAATACCGAGTAAAAAAGCCACCAGAACGTTGCGGTGGCTCTATCGGTTGAAAAACCTTCTCCTATCACACATAAAGGCAATGCTTGTACAGTCCCTAATCTTTCCCATAATAGACTATGGCGATGTGTGTTACTATGACATGAATGCAGATCTCTTCAATAAACTTGACCACCTTCTAAATAAATTTCAATCTTCGTAAGTATAATCATGTGTCTGCACACCGATTGCTTTTAAAATGGTTACCCTTACGACAGCGCAGAGAGTTGAGGGCTCTGTCTATGTTGTATTCTATACTCGACAACCCCCACTTCTCCTTCTTACCTCAATTCCCATGTTCAATACCTATGCTCTGTCCATAGTAAAAATCTTCGTCCTACCAACAATCGTATTCTACGATGTCCTTCTCACCGCTCTGGTTTTATTCACTCTTCTTTCTTTGTCAGGCGGTATTTCTTTGGAATGCGCTCCCTGTGATTTATGTATGTATTCTTTTTCGATTAAACCATCCCTTTTTTTTTTTTTTTTTTTTTTTTTTTTTTTGTGTGGGAAATTATCAAATACTCTGCATCACCCTAAGGTTGACTGGTAGAAAATGCCTCAGGCATTAAGTCCGCCTTTGTACAGTATTTTTGTATTTGTTCATAAAGTTTTAATAAATTAAATAAAATAAACAAATATTGGCGTGATGTTATGCTACAAAAATCTTTGGCATTTAAAAATAAAGTAACGCATAAAAAACCTAATAAACGAGTTCGTTTTCGAATTGTTAAAAATCCGGTTGTATGTTACAATAATAACTATGGCAGGATGAGTGAACAAAAAATAAATGAATAAAACTATATTTGTATTATTTCTCTATATTTGCCTGCTAGCTAGTCAGTGTTGGTTAGTGCATCGGAAAGGATTTTTTCAAATAAATTAAATAAATTATAATTTGTAGTGTTCGTGTTTTAAAACAAAAATGGATTTAAAACTTTTGCTTTTGTTCGTTAGTGTTGTGTTTTGTGAGGACCTGGTTAAAGGTGGGTTTTCTTTATGAAGGTGAATCCGCAGTTGTAGCTCGCAAAATTCAAATTTTCTTACGTTTTTGCAATTTGCAGGTCTGTGTCTTGATTAAAATATGATTCGCGACTATAACAAATATGTATTCACAGAATTATAATCATTGGAATTATTAATACATCTTTCTAAGCAAGATTTGTTCCCTAAAAACTTTTCCATAAGAAAGGAGATTATTCACCATCCAAACAAAAAAGTTATATTCCGTTAGAACGTTTTATTTTATTCACTTTTCACTATGGGACCAAATCTCTAGGTCCATTCCCTGCGCTATTATACGAGTTTGAAAAGCCTTTTGCAATAGCTTGCCTTCTGGTTACGGAGAATATCTCCGGTACAGGAGTTGATAACATTTCAAACTTGTTTTTGTGAAAAAAGGTTAATAAAAGTTGAAACTTTGACCTTCAATATCTCCTCTCGGCTTCGTTATGCTTCTTTTTACATCCGTTATTTATGTAGGTACCACCGAAGAAACGCATACCTAAGCAGTTTGAAAACAAAATCCCGTACCCCCTTCTTCTCATAGACCCTTTTTTTTCGTAGGTAAGCGTTACTATATTGGCCTTACGGTATATAGTTATGCGTTTCTTCGATGGTACCTAAAATGATGTGTTATTTTATTTCACTGTTTTTGCAAGAACAAAAACCACTAAATAGGCCTAATTGCGTAACTTATTTTTGTAAGCGATTGTAACTAATTTGTTTAATTTTGACAGTTCAACAACATTCATTGCGTTATAAACGTTATTGAGCAGATTTTTTTTCCGACTTATGAAGCCATAGATTAGCAATCTGCTTCAAATAGAAACAAATTGTGATTGATCGTGTATTACGCAATTAGGGTACAATTAATACTAGTGATACCTAAAAGTGGTGCCTATTTTAATCAGCTAATACCAAATACCGTCGAAAAAAAAACTTTATTTCGCACACTGTAGATAAGTGGAGAATAACCCTAGAGCCTTAGTTTTACAATAAAAGATAATAACTGTAATGTTTACTGGCATAAAAAGCTATTACTATAATTAGATTACTGTTATTATTTTGACTAAAACATACTAAAAACAGTATTTTTCAAACTCTATGCCCTACAGATTTGGTTCCATAGTGAAAAGTGAAGAACATAACATAATATTAAACGGATTTTTTTTGTTTTTTTTGTTTGCCATTTTCATAATTTAGCCCAAAATTAATGATCTCCTTTGTTCTTATGGAACAAATCTTACTTAGAGAGATGTATTAGAAAGAAAGAAAGAAAATACATTTATTTAGCACCGGCCAAAAAGCACACAATATAATAATACAGCAGAAAAAAATTAAATTCAAATAAAAAGTGTAAAGTGCTATGTAAGAAATTAGCAGGGGAGTGTGCCTCACGACTGTGCCAAAAAGGTCCAGTTCAGCAAAAATTAAGTGCCAACTATTAAGTGCCTGACGCTGGTAACAAATGAAGCCGTGCCGTGCCGTGCTTATGCCGTTTATTAATGATTCCATTGATTTTTAATTCTGTAAATATATATCTGTTACAGTCGTGAATTATGTTTTGATCAAGATACAACCTGACACTGACCTGCAAATAGCAAAAACCGGTCAAGAGCGAGTCGGACTCGCGCATCGAGGGTTCCGTATCATTTTAAATTTTCATCGGCGGGGCCTATATCCGTCAAAGAATTTTAACACTGCACACTGCCGTGTAGAATGTTGCAGTTTTAGGTCAGTGCCATGTCTTAACCGATAATGGAACTAATGTAATTTTTGTTGATGATTTCTGAAAAAAATTGTTATTTAAAGACATCGTTTTATTTTTCCTGTAATCTTTACATAAACTTCTATTACATAGAATAATTTCAGATTTTCTCTACGCAAACTTCGGAAATAAGGGGGGAACGGTATTTTTTTTTACATTTTCGTCACAAGTTGAAAACGATGCGGTCTAAAAAAAAAGAAAAATGTTCGAGAATGTGCAAATAGGGTTCTTTCATATTATATTGCACATGCCCTAGTAGCCCCACTTTGATTTTTTTTGACCCCGTTCAATCCTTGTTGCAAAAAAAAATTATACATTTTATTTCTTTGTTGTTTGCAAAATAGTTATAAAAAAACGTCATCTAAAACTTTCCAAATAAGTTGATAGCATTTCTTGAGATATCCAGCTGTGACAGACAGACGGACAGACAGATTGAGTCGCACCACGAGGGTTTCTTTTTACCAATTTGGTACGGAACCCTAAGAACATATCAGTTTTCGATTCGTGCTGTTTAATTTATTTTTTGTTAAGTATTTTTGTGGTGTAGGTACAATAAAGTAAATATATATGTCGGAGACGGATATGTGACTCTCGTTATTTTCAGGCATATTTTAACTACTGTGAGCGTAGTGTGGGTAGTGTTGGTTAGTGCGCAATAGAAAAACAGTTTGCAGTTCAGATCACATTATAATTTACTATGAAATTAATCATACTAGCTAAATTATACACACATTGGGTGCGACGGCGTTTATTAAAATCACCAATTAACACAATGATCACAAATTACAACTAACACAATAACTGAGCACCACGAATCGAGAACAGTTCCGGGACGTCTTAACTCCGATGCGATCAGAGGCTGAATGCCTCCTCGCCGTGGCCTTAAAATATCACGACTCTGTAGAAGCGCGCCTTCTGGTGTGAGTAGATCACTTGATGTCGCCAGTGGCTTGCTTGCGATTCGTTTCGTTTCCGTACTAATGACCGGATCTGACATATATACGTATAAATAAATCAGTTTTAGAGAAACGTCACGCTTTTTACAAGCTTTATATTAACTTGCCTTGTTAGTGTGTTAGTTAGTTAGCAAATTTTTCAAGCTGAATTAAAACCACTTCCTCTTATCCTACGGAGTTGAAATTTTACATGTTGGTTCAGTTTAAAAAACAATGCATTTTTTCTTGTTACGAACCGATGTAAAATTATATCTCGTTCTGAGACGAGAAACTGAGTTTAATATTTGAGTATGTCATTAAATTGTTAAAAGTTACGAGATAGTGAGAGTTCATAATATATTACGAACAGATTTCAAAGAAGCCTGTACTGTTCTGAAGACTAACTTCAGTAAACTTTCATATAGTTGTGGCACACGCTTATCTGCTACATAGAGATAATTATATAAGAAATACAAGTTGATATCGCTTTGTGTTCATTTTTCTTCGATATATTATTGGACAGTAACCCGGGGTCCGCTTGGCACAGTTTTTACGACTTGACAAAACATTGAGATTTCCTTAATATACAGGGTGGCAGGAACATCGACGAGAAAACTGTTACCATGGATTCAGTGTTGCACTTAGATAACGTACTTTCATCAAGTTACTATTTTTGATTTCATAATTACAACATTACGATAATATAATAAATGAGAGTAGATAAAACAAGTCTCATGTTCCTGCAATTAATACCGGCAATCTTCAAACTTGAAGACAGCAAAACGTATATAGGTATGGTGGGACCTACATGGTACTTCTTTGACGAAAGAACTCATTCACAAAGAGTTCTGCTACAATACGTAGGAACTACAAAAAAAAAAAATTGTTTTATTATTAAACACATTAAGGTTATCAAAGAACATTATTTTAGTACTAAATAAAAACAAATGAAAGTAATTTTCGTGTCAAAACGGTCACTGATATCACGAGCTCGTGGCTAAGTAATAACAACCGTATGGTTCCATCCATGAGGTTAAGCTACGCTTGCCGAGGTTGTTCTGTGGATGGGTGACCACCTTAACATACCGAGACTCCTCCATGCCTCGGAAAGCACATTAAGCCGTTGGTCCCGGCTGTCATTCGCAGATCTTTGACAGTCGTTACGGGTCGTCAGAAGCCCGAAAGTCTGACAACCAGTATTACCAAGGAGAATCGTATTACCCAGTATCGGTTGTGGTCAGGTAGGAAGTCGCTCCATGTTAAATACGGTATTCAGCTGCATCTGGTTAGACTGGAAGCTGACCCCAACATAGTTGGGAAAAGGCTAGGCAGATTGATTGGTCACTGATATCAAACAAAATGTTTTTAGGACTCGTGCGTGAGTCTGAAATACCGATAGCATTTTGTTTACTAACTATAACTTTAATGCCTAGGTTATGTCACGCCGCTACTACTGATTAAATACATTTCAGAGCAGTTTTATTATCATTTTTAATAGGGGGGAGGTCATTAGTTCGCGCATGCGTGTCAAAAGGTTGCGAGTTCGTTCCTGCCGGATGATCGCGGTTGTCGGTAGTCCATCGTTTGGTACCGTCGCAGACTGCCGCATCTAGTCCCACGGTTCACAGCTCCGCGTAAAAGTTTCCTCTCGTTCAAAAAAGGAATAGTACAAGTTTTGAAAAAGGAACGTTGCTAAAGTTCTCTATGACGTGTATTGTGTAAGTTTCGTTGAAAAATATCAACATGCGGTGGTGTTTAACTGCAGTTTTGTTCGTCGGCTTGTTTTGTTCAGGTATGTAAACTTTTTAGATTGTTGATAAGAAAGTTGGAACTAAGTTATCTCTTAAACTTACACGTTACATATACTCGTATTTTTTTTTTTGTTAACCTATATTGTGTCCCACTGCTGGGCAAAGGCTTATCTCTTAAACTTACACGTTACATTAAAAAAAAAAAAAATACGTTATTTTTTGTACATTTTAGGTACCTTCGTACCGTATGTCACAGTTGTTTTGGCAACGAATACGATTGACGTATGAAAAGTATTAAAAAAACCTTGAGACTGAATTTTTAAATTAATTCTAATGATTTACGCCTTGAGATAATTATATCGGCATTGGCCATTTTGGCTAGACTGCACTGATAGAATTAATAACTGTGACAAAGTAGCTATCTCCATACCAAGAGTTATGTAAGTTTCTATAGCTACTTACATAATGCTAACCGTACGTATATTATGTAATTAGGTTTTCTGGTTATTAAATCCTTCTAGATATCCAAACATTAAGACGTGATATCCGAACAAACGCGTATCTACAAAAGAATCAATATAAAGGAACCTCGTTGTTCAATTACCAGAATCATTCGAGTCACGTATATTTGTGAAGGAAGCCTTCCAATGCATTCATCAGATATCATCAAATATTCTGAAAGAAATCATAATACATTTTTATGAATCTTCGATTTTATCTTTTCGATTTCGTTGCTGTTATACTTTTTTCCCCAATCGTTCAATGGCATATTTTATTATTAGATTGAAATTAAACTAAAGTTTGGTTTTTAATCCCAGAGACTAATTTGACATTTCAAGTGATTGTTGTTTGTTTTTTCAATTTGGAATTTGACATTTGCACTTGTCAAATTAGTCTCTAGGATCAAAAAACGAACTGTAATAACAAGTCATTTAGATGTGTAGATGGCGAGACCTTACTACATGTCATGGAAACACAGAATCATATCGGATGGACTAATTAGAGTTGAGTCTCGACATTTAATTTCAGAACCAACTAAGCATAATGTGTGACCATTATAATTTAGAAGAGAAACGAGATACATTACAGTAGATGAAACAAAATCTTTATGTGCGAAGCTGTGTGCCCATGAATAAGATAAAGTGTTACCAGCTGAAACTAATCAACCATTAAAGTTAAAAAAAAGTAGAGATAACTTAAGAGCTGTCTGTCGGACCTGTTTATCTTAAGAGATGTGACGTAACAGTTAAAAACTAAGTTAAATATGTCATGAGTAATTTATTTATGCCGTGTTTTTAGTCTGTGCATTCTGATTTGTCAACTAAATAATTATTGCCTATGAAAGTTTTAGGACAAATAGATCGGTCTCTCTTTTTATATATATTTTGTCCGTTGTACAGAAAAAGAGGGAAATTGCTTAAATTAAATTTAAGCTTGTGCACAAAAAAGTCGCGACCTTGTAATTTTTTTTTCAATTTTTTCTTTTATGTTAAAATGAACATTGATTTAATATTTTACAAAGTAAACACTATCACAATGGCGTCCGAATATTTCAGAGAAAGAACGAATGAAACCCATGAGCGCATTTAATTGACAGGTCAGCCGGTGTGTCAATTATAGTTCGTTCAACTAATGAGGTTACGCACCAATAAAATTCATGGTGAATGACGAGATGACTCTATATATACGACATGGTTTTAAAAATCTTTGTCATCATTGCAAATAAAATTGTCATCATATTTATTTTGCTGCTGAACATTGGGTCTTGGATTAGGTGTCCAGGTTGGGTAGAGTAGGGTTAAGGGTTTTCAAGCAGGAATTTTCTCAGTAGCTGACCGGAGTCTGTGTCTGTACACGGTTAACGACAATAGATTTGCCCCTTATTGCATGGGACATAAACACAACTGACGTAATCTATAATAATAATAATAATTGGGGACGGGACGGTTGACATGTGTCGGGCATGCCACCGTCCGATTGAATCCATCAGCCATATTATCTCTGGTTGTTCTTGTCTGGCTAACAGCGAATACTTGCACAGGTATAACCAAGTGGCCAGGATTATTCACCAGAAACTTGTTTTGAAATATAAACTCATGGATTCTGAGGTACCGTATAATAAGTATTTACCCGACCTAGTTCTCGAAAACGACCATGTCACGTTGTACTGGGATCGGTCTATCATTACTGACAGGACTATTGTTGCCAATAAGCCTGATATAGTGGTGATTGATCGATTAGCGCGCCGCGTAATGATAGTCGATGTTACCATTCCAAATGACGAGAACCTCGTGAAAGCTGAGAAAAAGAAACAAATAAAATATCTCGACTTAGCACACGAGGTTGTCAACATGTGGAATGTGAGCTCGGCTATCATTGTGCCGAATGTCGTAACGGCCAATGGTCTGATGGCTGTAAGCCTCGACCAACATCTCTCGAGGCTCTCGTTAGGCGGTTGGATCAAGGGCTTGATTCAGAAGGCATTACTCCTCGATACGGTTCACATTGTGAGGAGGTTCCTGTCTCTGCAGCCCTAACCACCGGTAGTTTGGCCCCTGCTAACGACACCGGCGGACCTATTTTTTTTATTGTTATACGTTTTTTTTTTGTTATGTTTATTTTAAGAAATATTTAAAAATGTAAATGAATAGGAATCAAAATGAATAAACGAAATAATAATTGCTTTATTGGAATAAAAAATGTGTATAAACTGAGCGAAAACTTGACTTCTGCGCTAGATAACAACATCTGTGTCCCAATCAATGTACTTACATAAATTCTTCTTTTCGTGTGGTTAGAGACTAACCTGGTGTCAGAGTTTTAAAGACATTCAATGGCCTTTGACTTAGCTTCACATTCCGTCGAGAAATATATCTCTCATTCATGCCGTTTTCCTCACGATGTTTTCCTTCACCGTTTTTGAAGCAAGTGATAATTATCCAAAACGCACATGAACGCACATTATTTAGGATATGTATATTTCTGTGTATTATAATACTTATTATTTGCACCAACGACAGCCCCATTTCATGTCCAGGCAAATCACTGTCCATTCCAAGGTTGCCTGGAAGCGATCGCGGAAAGCGATAAGGCCGCCCATTGTATATTTGTAGTGTTTGATTTATTTTTTGCTATATATTTTTGTGGTGTACAATAAAGTCTATTTAAATAAATAAATGAATCGGAAAAGTCAGAGGTGCCTTGGGTTCGAACTCGAGACCTATGACTTGGTAGTCCGACGGTCACACCACTAGGCTATCACTGCTGGGCTGCGAATAAGGGCCGAAAGGGAAATCGTGGCCCCCGGCAACATGGCAACTGAAGGAACACGGGTGGGTTTTAGTCAGTAAGAGTCTGACATGCCCTCCCGCTCCACCCAGAGCGGGAGAAGTTATTTTATAATTTCCCAACCAAAAAAAAAAAAATTAAAAAGGCTATCACTTCTATATAATATACATAGATTGAATACTTAATGACGATAAAAATTAAAATAGCAATCTGGGTGTACCATACACCTCGGTCCGCGCAATACAGCCGTGTTGCTATGTTTGTTTTTTATGCTGGACCTACGGCCTACGTAAATCCCCTTAATTTTTATCTGTGCTTGGTAGTGGGCGTTGGGTAAATCCGTAACCCCGCTATCGCTTTGCATTGCCCTCAATAAAGTCTGACAAAATAGGATTTTATATTTAGAATTTCTTTGGGCATAAACTGGAGTTGGAACTAAGCCTGTTTATAGTCATTCTGTACTGGAATCAAGTTTCATTTATCTGCTTAAAAGGGATTGCCTACAACTTCATTATTTCAGTCAACTCAACTCAAAGCATTTATTTCAATTAAACCATTTACAGGCACTTTTAAATCGTCAAAGAATCGATCAGTCAGAAATATAGAGCAAGTTGCCCATTCCAAAGCGTAGTAGGTAGGTACCTATGGAGAAGAACGGGCAAGAAACTCCACGAACACTCTTTTAAATAAAAAATTGTTACAAAATATTGGTTACATCATTCATGTTGAAATTATACATATGAGAACAATGTAGAAAGACGTGCACGTTAGAAGCGTCTGTAATAAAAAGATAAAACAAAGAACAAATCAAAAATTAAAATAAATTATAAATAAGCCGTGGCAACTAAGAGATGACCAGTCCCAACTGACGGCGCCCGTTCACGAACATGACGCAGTCTGAAATTTTTTGTCCTTCTGAAAAAACAAGACAATTCGAAATGTGTAATGAATCAGGAATGTGTTGACGGCATAACTTCGAGTACGACGAAACAGTCTCCCCTAAATAGTCAAGACCAGTCAAATGAAAATGGGTCTCCCGAAACATTTCATTAGTGCATTTATGAACATACCTGCAGTATTCAGGTTTCCATTTCAATAATGGCTTCAGAAGTTTGAGCATACAGTACAGTCACGCCCTGAAGTTACGCAATTAGTGGTATTGACAAAGACCTGTAAGGTTAACCACGTTACTGTAGATACAGCGGCAATTGACGACTAGTCATGGATACAGTCGCCAACAACATCCCATGACATTATCTGCTTAGACAAACAATAATCGCTAATTAAGTGTGATACTTATGGATGATTTCTATTTTTGCTCGTGGCTAAGTAATAACAGCTGCACGGGTCGATCCATGAGGTTAAGCTACGCTTGCCGGGGTTAGTCCGTGGATGGGTGACCATCTTTACATATCGAGACTCCTCCGTGCTTCGGAAAGCATGTTAAACCGTTGGTTCCGGCTGTCATTTGAGGATCTTTGACAGTCATTACGGGTCGTTAGAACCAGTTTTACCAAGGTATCGTATTACCCAGTTACTGGGTTGTGGAGGTCCAATTTGCAGTCGCTCTATGTAAAATACTTGTATTCAACTGTATCCGGTTAGACTAGAAGCCGACCCCATATAGTTGGAAAACGACTAGGCAGATTGATTTTTTTGTTTCTAGCCAAACCGTACGTTTCCAATCTCTGGATTTGCTGGGACGAGATGATACAACTAAGTTCGTGGAATTGATTTTCTGGTTCGGCAATAACTGGAATCTTGATCAATAATTAAATACTTGATTGTCGCTAGCTTTTGTAGTTCTAATTTTAGGGATGTTATACTAGGAAATTCTGAACAGTCATGTCAAATTTCTTGATTCACAGGAATTAGGTTTCCATTTCGAAACTGAACTAAATACATTTTACGATAAACGTTTTTTTTTTGACTGCCTCGTTGGTCTAGTGGTCGCAAGCGCTACTGCTGAGCATGAGGTCCTGGGTTCGATTCCCGGGTCGGGCAAAGTGTTATTGGGTTTTTCTATCTAAAATTTATCAGTAGCAGCTCGTAGTCTGGATTTGTGTCCGATTGATGGCAATAGGCTCGCCCCCTATTACATGGGACTTAAACATAACTGGCGAAATGTGGATGTACTTGTTACAGGGACACCTCTGCCCAACCCTTCGGGGAAACAAGGCGTGATGTTATGTTATGATAATTTTCAAGTAAATGTATTTTTCCAAACTCATTCATGTAAAAAGAACCTTCTTTTTAGGTAGGTACCTACCTACCCGATGAAAAATATTTTTAATCCTGATAAAAATTACTTTATGATCATGAGGTAGAATAGCACATCCTGATTACACATATAAACACGTCGGGAGCAACAAAATTTGTAATCAGGTCACCATAAAAGGACATAAAGCGCCTTCAGATCTCGATAAGGACATTTATCACATTATTTTATCACATTTTTGCCGGCTTCAAGGGAATTAACTTGAACATGATATTTCCCCATCAGTCGTAAAATGGGAGTGGTGTTGGCCGAGCCCTAAAGATAATCTGCCATTATTGCCGGGCTGGGTCAACGTAACTTTCCTACCTACATTCCTGATGTAATTGAAGCTTTCATAATCCCTTATTTGCATATTTACGATATTAAAATAGAATATAGGTATCTATTAAGTACAGTACCTATTTAACAAAAACAGAATTCATTCATTCCCATCCGTTCCTTTCAAAATATCATAACACTAAACTTTCTATACTTAAATATTAACGTCGAATTTATGTCCCATTTTCTGGACTTCTCTCCCGTTCCTTTATAAAGGCTTTAAACCGTTAAATTTTACGTTGGCTGTTTCAATATTTTTACACTCTTCCTACATTTCATGCACGGTAATCTATGGAACGGGTTGTGGTGCGCGTGCGGCGAACTACAAACAAATTGAATTCATTTCAGTAGCCACACTTCTAATTGGTGACGTGTAGTCAACGGGACGTGTGTTCACTATCTCTTTGTTTCATTACCAGCGAGAATTACGATAAAAATGTGGTAAATAACATACCTACTCAATTTACTCTAATATTATATTTCCTGTAATATTATGATTGCTACTCCGCGGGAAATCCGTATCCTTAGGTAGGTACAGATTATACTACATATATATAATATTATAAAACAAAGTCCCGTGCTACGTCTGTCTGTCTGTTCGCGATAAACTCAAAAAATACCTTACGGATTTTCAAACGGTTTTCATCAATGTACGGAGTGATTCATAAGGAAGGTTTTGTGTAACTTGGCTGAAATATGACGATAATTGTTGAATATATCGGAAAAATCATGCTGACTAGGAGATTTACTAGCGTGCGCCGCGTAAACCGTAAGAGATGCATAAAATTAATGATCTACAGGATTGTACATCTTAAAAAGTTCAACAAAAAAGTCCGCAATAGCATAATATGTCTATCTTCTAAGGATGACCCACAGTAATCACTTTTATTTATCAGAATTTAATAAAAAAAATATTGTTATTTCCGAAGCAATTTTCACCGGTATTATAATAATCCTTATGCAATAAAAAATGTTATTTAAATTGGAAATTTAATTAAAATTAAAGTAAGCCTTGACTTCATACATTTAATTTTAAATTATTACTTTAAAATATAACAACTAGCACAGATTCCAAATTACGCGTAACAAAATAATTATGGTTTATGGCGGCAGGTGCAACAGCAGAAGTCAATGACCTATGCCTCGGTTATTAGGTATGTACCTAATCCCCATAGTACGTTCCAGTGGGATATTTTCCGACATCCACGCGGGCGAAGCCGCGGACAAAAGCTATTTATATCTAATTATACTTAGTCGAAACTATGAAGGTACGTTTTATGATTGAGTGTACAACTTTTGTGGATAATACTCGCTTACTCGCTCAGACACAGTCATTTATCTTTTGGTTAGGTGCCCGTTGGGATCCCGTGAGACATAAAGGATAAAGTCAACAATCAAGTATATTTCTTTCACTTTCCTTTGCTTGTTCGTTTGAGTCATCAATCATGGTGTGATTCATTCATTACGTGTTATACTGCGATTTTGGATCTAAAGTCGAGGAAAAAACGTTTAAAGTTGATATATTTGGAGCAATTTCCTTGTTTATCGTTACGTGATTCTGAAAGAACATTACCTAACCAACAGTCTTATGCTGTTTATAGGAATTCTTAAACGGAGTTTGTCTATTCAATAATGGTATTGGTTAGATATCTTGACAAATTGCGTTTCTGAATACTCAATTTATAAGAAAGTTCTTATAGTAAACTGCTAGTACCTATGTATTTTGTTTGAAAATGTACAATTTCTATGAGCTGTCAATGCTATTTTTGGATTTCGAGTTTTCCTAAAGTCACGGTAAGTCAAAATCCGGAAAATGTTGATAAAGCGTCCTTATAGGTCATCGGCTGGCTCTTGTAATTGGGTTCCGGGAATCAAATTGATGACAGCCACTGCGTGCAAAATTCTGTCAAACCGCATTCTGAACAGAATGGACGTCGGCTTCAAAAATAAAAAGGCTGGGCTGATGAATATGGCTTTTGTGTCATGTCGGATGTAGGTATACAGGGTGATTCATTCAATTTTAGAAAGAACAGAAAACTTAGTTGTAGATTTTAGAGGAACGTATGTAAAATTATATTTTCAGACTTTTCCATCGGAGCACATGTCAATGAACCACTCTGTATAATAAGCCTTATACATATATCTAGATAATTCAATGAGCTGACTTAATCAACTCAAGTGGATCTGTGGTCCAAGTGGCTATTATGTATATTATTCGGGAATGGCTAAGGAGCGTCACAATAGCGTAGTTTATCAACAAATAGACATTAATTGGGAACGTTGTATTGCTTAACCACTGCAACCACTTGCTGCACCACTCAAAGACAGGGCGTCTTTGAGTGGTGCATATAGGAGAATGGGCACTGAACTATGGGTTTTTGCCCTGAAGCCTAATAGCCATATCTTATGGCTATTGGGCCAAGAACGTTCCTTAACTTCGGTGCCGATCACCAATTTAGGTCATTAACTCCAAATTGACTAGCAATTGGCAAAAGACGTGTAGCAAAGGTTTTCCTTGAAAGCTCTTTCCATTGCTGCATTGGTGTATACTCGTATCTTATGGCTATTGGGCCAAGAAAATTCCTTAACTTTGGTGCCGAAGTAGTCACGTATTTAGGTTATTATTGGCAACAGTCATGTTAGTAGCAAAAGGTTCTCCTCCAAAAAGTTCTTTCCATTGGTGCATATCTAACGGCTATTGGACAAAAAAAATCTTAAGTTTGGTGCCCAAATAGTCACAGTAGGTAGTCACACATATTTAGGTTATTAACTCCGAACTGACTAACAATTGGTAAAAGTCGTGTTAATAGGAAAGGTTTCACTTGAAAAGCTCTTTCCATTGGTATATATCTTAACGCTATTAAGCTTCAGGGCAGAATCACCAATTCTCCTTTATAGTCGGTTGTAGAGAATAATATTAATACTAATATTATAGTTAAGTGGATAAATTATTTTACAAAGGACTTGGTTGTAAGTATCTACTGATAATGCTGAGCTAACATTATTTATAATGGCATCTTTACTTGTACGAATATTTTTAAAGTTCAATTTTCTTCTTTATGAAATTCATGCCTTAGGGTATAAAGCAAAAAATTTTACTTTTATACAAAATGGATAATTAAGCATTGTTACGACTTATTTGTCTTTCTAGCAATACTGTTTTAATTACTGTTAATTTGATAAGGCTGCCTGAGTGCAAAAATATGTTTGTATAATATAATTTTTACCCGACTACGGCGAAGCAAAAAGGAGGGTTATGATTTTGACCGGTATGTATGTATGTTCATCTGTTACCTCATAACTTCTAAACTACCGATCATAATTTGAGGTATCATTGGAAGCGTCTTGTTTGTCTGCTAGTTATAGGCTATGTGACGTTACATTAAATGCAATATAGCGCCCTCTAGAGGACATAAAGTCACGAAATAAAAAATGTACCATGTTGGGTATCAAATGAAAGGTCTTGACGAACACATTACAAATATGTAGGTATATGTATCATATTTTCTAAGTAAACAATTCAAACATATTATGTTTAAATTGTTAATAACAAGCAAAAGTGAGAATGTGCTAAGTACGGCGCGGGTGTAAAATTAATATCTATCATACAATAAAACCAAACAAAAAAAATTTAAGCTACTCTGCAAATATTTTATCACGAAATTATAACCCCAAAATAATTTTATTAAAAAGTTGGTTCAAGAACTAAAACCCGACTACTGAAAAATCACGCATGCCTGTGTACACCTACAAAATTATAATGGCATGCGACACACACAGCTTTACCTTGGCCATTTTTGTATCTATGTCTTGATTTCTGTCTGAAATATTTTCTTGTTTCTTACTTTTTAGAGCGTGATTTATCAGTAGTCGTGTTTTAGTTTTTGAACTTACTTTTTTATTATATTCACTCTATGTTCCAATTTCTTTGTACCTCTACTACTTCTTGCTTCAAAATAAGTGCACATAATCTTCTTGAACAGGTTTCTATGAAATTCCCTTCCCGTTTACCTGACGCCACGATATAAAGGAAAATTTAAAACTTGCTCGCCCAACAACATTCCCGGAATTAATTTATTAAACTGAAAGTCTAGCGTAAATGTGCTTATTTATAATAAAGTACTACCTACCAGTTTATTATGAGATACTGCTGAATATTTGATAGTTAAGATATTAAAGCGAAATGTGCAAATATTCATGCTATGCTGTGTCCCCCAGCATCATGCTGAGTGAAGTTTTGTAACAATTTTTTATTTAAAAGAGTGTCCGTGGAGTTTCTTGCCCGTTCTTCTCCATAGGTACCTACTACGTTTTGAAATGGGCAACTAGTTTCATCTTTCTGACTGCCCGACCCCTTGACAATTCTAAAGTGCCTGTAAATGGTTTAATTGAAATAAATGCTTAAAGTTTAAGATTGAGTTTGCAAGCCTTCTTGTCACAGTCATGACGTACAGCTGCCGACTATTTCTGTTTTATGTTCGTGATTACTCTTGATCTACTTTGCTTTACTGCCTCGTTGGTCTAGTGGTCGCAAGCGCTACTGCTGAGCATGAGGTCCTGGGTTCAATTCCCGGGTCGGGCAAAGTGTTATTGGGTTTTTCTATCTGAAATTTCTCAGTAACAGCTCGGAGTCTGGATTTGTGCCCGGTTGATGGCAATAGGCTCGCCCCCTATTACATGGGACTTAAACATAACTGGCGAAATGTGGGTGTACCTGCTACAGGGACACCTCTGCCCAACCCTTCGGGGAAACAAGGCGTGATGTTATGTGATGTTATGTACTTTGTTTAATTTTTCTGATTACTCTTATCTTTCTGTATGCACGTGTTTCTGTGACAAATAAACCTATTTTTCTTTATTTCTTACATCATCGTTCAACTATCACTGCACATATATTATTATATGCCCTTTCTTGAAAACATAGGTAGTTACGGTCAGGAAAATTAATTGTTCATCAAATTGACACACTACGTCAATTTGCCGTGTTAAAGCCATTTCCAACAACTATAAAAAATAATGATAGGTGTGATTTGAATTTAACAGTTGGTAGTCAATTTGATACACAATTAATTTCCCTGATTTTATTTACATCAGATATTGTAATCTTTCTAACGAAAGCTTACCTTACTAATATTTACTTAGTAACTGAACTAATTCAACAAAACTTCGTTAAAACTTCCTAAACTAAAGAGGAATGAAAGAAATGAAAATCCTATGCATTTCTACAACCAAAGTAAAACCATAATGCAAATTTGCCCATTTTCCTACAAAATATGAATGGGCAAAACACTTTTAAATGGTTAGAAAACGGTTTCTAGTTCCAAAACAATTTGTATTTAATGGTGCCAGTCTAGGAAGGTACCATCGCTTTGCTTTGACCTTAAACATTACCATCTACTGTCATATACAGGGTTAGGTTATAAGTCGGCAATCCGGTAAGGGGATGACGGAGAGGTCATTTGCAACCAAATTACCCTTGACAACCCCTATGCCAATGTCTACAATTTTCGATTAATTTGACATTTTATTTTAAAATGTATGAAATAAAAATACAAAATGTAACCAATAACCCTGATATACAGGGTTAATGATTATACGTCGGCAATCCATTAAAGGGATGTAAGAGAGGTCATTTACAACCAAATGACGCCTTTGATTTCTATGCAAATGTCAACAATTTTCGAGTCTTTTGACATTTTATATTTTTATTTCATACATTTTACAATATAAAATATCAAATTACTCGAAAATGGTTGACATTGGCATAGGGGTCATCAGGGGTAATTTGGTTGCAAATTACCTCTTCTACATCCCCTTAACGGATTGCCGACGTATAACCAACAACCCTGTATAGCAAGTAACTGACAGTCTATCACATCTGACAGTACCCAGCAAAGGAAAAAATAAGAAGTTTATAGGTATCAAACATCTTCATTAACTAATGTTCATGTTTGGAAAGGGAAGTCGAAATAATTCGTTTTACCAGACTCTTCGTCACTAACATCTGGTGAGACGAGAAAACTATACATACATCCGAACAAAGATACTTAAAAAAAACCGGTCAAGTGCATGTTGGACCACGCACAATGAAGGGTTCCGTAGTTGGGATAAATTTATCCCAAGAACAAACTTAACATTGTACTTGAAAAACATGTTCTCTCATATATTCCACCTGCAAATGTAAGTTTGTACGCACAATATTGAGAGAATTTTCATGTTATTTTAGAATCATAGACTTCTTATAGGTTTTTCTGTAATCTATGAGAAAAGAACCATTCCCTGTATTTTAAAAAGAAAAAATTATGCTCAGTAGTTTCGGAGATAAAGGGAGTCAATTTTCATAAATTTTCTTAAATTTCATTAAAAGTTTTATACTTAAATTATTAAAAAAATATATTTGATATCCTCACAACAAGCCACATGGAACAGTCCGCAATTTCTTTTTGGTTTAATTTTCCAATTTGACCCTGAAGTTCAAAATTCATTTATTTACGTTACACGTCCGTGTTTGGGTCATAAAAATTCATATGTGTACCAAATTTAAATTGGTCTAGTAGATTCGGAGAAAATTGGCTGTGACAAACGGACAGAGACACGAGTGATCCTATAAAGGTTCCGTTTTTTTTTCCATTTGAGGTACGGAACCCTAAAAAACGACTAGAAAGGAACATGAGGAAGTAAGTCAGCAAGAACGTTTCGTTTTTCTTTCACTCTTCGCCTGAAAGGATAAACTTACAACAAATCGACACGAAGTTTGAAGATTAGTACGGACAAAAAGAAGTTGTAACAGTTCCTGCTACTCTATGTAGTGATTACTTAGCACAGTCAAACAGCGGAGACTAGTCAACTGAAATAAAAGTTCGTAAGTCAAATAATGTATTAGGGGTTGGTTTTACGACTATTGTTTCGGAGTTAAGGGATCATTTTACAGTTTTTGGCAGCGTTCCCCTGTTCCACGGCGCGAAAATTAATGGCGTTCCTGCATTTGACAAGTCCCACCATAACTTCGCGTTCTGCTTATATAGCCATTGTGGATTTTAAAAATAATTTTAATTTACGCATTGGATTCGGGTTCTTGCGGCGTATTTTCTTTTACCTACTTTTCAGGCCCATTGATTCCGTTTTGATGAAAAGAACTAGGTCATGTGTTTATTAGAAAACTTACGGCTTTCGATCGTTTTTTTAGGGTTCCGTACCCAAAGGGTTCCATACAGAACTTTATTACTAAGCTTCCGCTGTCCGTCCGTCTCGGACGAGACGGACGGACAGCTGTCTGTCAGCGGACTGTATCTCATGAATCGTAATAGGTAGAGTTGAAATTTTCACAGATTGTGTATTTCTATTGCCGCTATAATAACAAAAACAATAAAATATAATTAGTGGACTTAGCGATCATTGTGCCGAAAGTCATGACAGCCAATGGCTTAATCGCCAAGAGCCTCGACCAACACCATCAAAGGCTTGATTAAAAAAAGTGGTACTCCTGGACACGGCTCGCATTATCAGGAGGTTCCTCTCTCTGGAGCCCTGACCGCCCGCCGGTAGCTTGGACCCTGTTCCCGATACCGGTGGACTACCATTTTTATATTTTTCTATATTTTTTATATCCTAATATTTTAAAATGTTTTTTATAAGTATTTCAATGAAATAAAGGACATAGTAATTAAAGGGAAACCCCCTTTAATTATAAAATTTTCATGTTAGGTGTTTTTCCGTCATCTTTTGCTCGATATTAATACGGTACGGTACGGCACCCTTCGTGTGCGAGTCCGACTCGCACTTGGTCGGTTTTTTTTTGACTGAAGTATAGGTTTCTATAGTCCAGTTGGTACTTTAATAAATAGGTACATTTATCCTAAGGATCCAATAATAACTTATTTAGTAGGTAGGTAAGTACAAAACTTTATGTGAACTTTCCGATTTTGATTATGAACATCTTAAATCAAAAGTAATTAGGTACTTGGCGTTTATTTATTTCACTCGATCATCTTCGTTTTATTCTAACAGCAAATTCCATTGACATTCCCAGCTAAAGGCACTAGGAAGTGGTGAAGGGTGGGCGTTTTTGGGGAACTGTCTTATATAATTTTGACGTTCGAAAAGTGCTGATTCTCAGCCTAGTTTGAATAAATGACTTGAATTTTGAATAAGTTTAAAAAAAGAACGCCGAAATAAAAATGTTATTTTCGGCGTTTTTTTACCCCTAAAATATTTAACGTTATTTTTTTATTATTATTTGTTTTTAAAACGGCCAAAGTAGTACACACTCTCTGAAAAAAAATACCTATTAAGCTACCTATTGCGGTTTAAAAGATAAAACCCTGTGATAGCCGGGCGGACAGCGGAGGACGAAGAGCAGAGCCTTAATAATAGGGTCCCGTTGGCACTCTTTGGGTACGGAACCCTAAAAAGAGAGACTCATAATTTTTCTCCTAGATAAATCTAAAAAACTAACATAAAATATCGCCCGAAACGAGAGCAGACGGAATACGAATAAGAATCTAGGAATATAAAATATATTAGGTGCTTATTTCTTATTGCATATCGTAAAAATAGACCCACACTATAAGAGTTAGGTTTAAACTAGCCTGGAAGATACGGTTACCTATAATTTTTTATCTGTTTCTTAATATCCAGGATAAAAGAACGGCTAAGATATGTGTGCTAAAACACAGTTTATTTAGGTAAAACCCCGTTTCTTAAATAAAAATATTCTAGGTCTTTTATGTCTCTCTTTTTTTTGTATTCTCTAGCTATTTATTTTCAAAATCTTTGCTCACATAGGAAGGTACTACAAGATGGAATGTACCATCCCCCTCATTTAGACCTACTTAGGGGTTAGGTTTTGAAAAATCATCCTTCTGCACGACAAGGAACAATCGTAATCTATTCGTCATACTTTTTCCATCTTCAGTGGCCAGTCAGTCTATAAAAATTATAACTTTCATAAATGTTTATGTTTAAGTATCTATTATCTCCGAACCATTTCAGTTTGTCCATCTCTCTGTCTATCTACCACGAATGTATATAGCAAGCCGATACGGTACAACAGCACATGGTACATGATTTACACGCTTGTGCCCAAAAGCCACACGACATGGACGTGAAACAGTGTTCCCTGGTGTGAACAATGCTTTACTTCTGCTCTTGTTATGTACGAGGACATGCATTTTATTACTGTGAACATCGTGTACCAAAACTTATAAACTATATAATTTTTACACGTTTTTTTACGTAGTAAACCACCCGGAACTTGCATTTATAAACATGTTCGTATATCAGCACATGTGGATCAACAAGAAGTGTTTACATACGATATATATATATGATAAGATAATACATAGGTTATCAATGCAGTTATAAGATTTAATCGTTTATTATTCTTTAAATTTTATAAATTTTATCCATAACAGACTAACATTCCTTAAAAATATTTTTCTTTACACTATCGGCACAAAAGATATCACAGCAGCTGTTGCGGTGAAAAAACATGTCAGTGGGCAAGCTCTTTGAAAGAGTCATTGCAGACCGCCTCGTCGGGCAGCTGGTGCGGGTGGGGCCGGATCTGGCGGAGAGCCAGTTCAGTTTCCGCAGAGGGTGCTCTACGGTGGACGCTATTATGCGCGTGCGGGCCCTCACGACGGGGAATGCTGTGGCCCGGGGTTGCATCAGGGACCCTTCCCTGGAGTTGCATCAGGAAGGCACTCCGGTATCACCGGATGCCGACCTACCTCTGTCGTGCGGTCGAGGCCTATCTGACGGACAGGGCCGTCATCTACCCCGGTCACCATGGAGAGTGGAACCGGCAAGAGATGTCGTGCGGTGTCCCACAGGGTTCAGTCCTGGGGCCGCATCTGTGGGATATCGGATACGACTGGGTGCTGCGCGCCGACCTCTCTAGCGGCGTCAGCGTCGTTTGTTACGCTGACGACACGTTGTTCCTGGCGCAGGGGAGGTCGTATCAGGCGGCAGCCGACTCGTGGTGGCCCTTTTTGTTTTTGGGTGGGAAATTATTAAATAACTTCTCCCGCTCTGGGTGGAGCGGGAGAGCATGTCAGACTCTTACTGACTAAAACCCACCCGTGTTCCTTCAGTTGCCATGTTGCCGGGGGCCACGATTTCCCTTTCGGCCTAGCTATTCAAAAAGGCTCTTAAATGCACCTATTGAAAGGCTAATTTGATTCTATGAAAGGACATTAGGAAATACGCCTCCACCCTCTAACATTTGAAACAAGTGACGTTTTGTCGTTCAAAAGTGCCTTTTATGTGCCTAATTGAAATAATGTCATTCGAAGCGTCTGGTAGGTTAGATATTTTTTTTATTATGGTGACATTCTTCATAATACGTGTTATTAGATATTCCAAATTTTTGCTGAAAAGATTTTTTGTTTTTAAAAAAAAAATCTCGTCGTTTTTGCAATAGGGATGATTACTAAAAATATATTTTTGTCCGTCTTGTGGATTATAAAAAAATATTGGACACGTATTTTTTATTTTTTTACGTAGGTAATCAAAAGATTACGGCGATCCATTGAGTTAAAATGTGCCATGACGTCACGAGTATGTAGATTTTATACTTGCTTGTGACGTAGCGACCCCCACTCCCCAGCTTTAATGCGGTTTATCTAAGTCATTTTCTATTAATATGATATACTTAGCAAAAAATACGTGTCTAATATTTTTTTATTATCTGACTGACGGACTAAATAGAATTTCTTATTTATTTTACGTAGTTTTCATCCCTATTGAAATAGACAGTACCCAAGTCTTTTTCTCGATTCTGATAAACATAATTATTGACATGTATCCTATGACTCTTGGAGGGTTGAGACGGGGTCCATACAAAATCTCCCATGGTCCTATTAAAATACTAGAAAAGGCACCAGTCTCCAAGCAAACACAAAAAAAAAACCTGCCTCAATTTTAAAGTCCAATATTTTATTCAAAAAACTAACTTTAAAGTACTTTTTCGCGAACTTCTTCAACTCGTTAGTCTCTCCGCTCCTTAAAGACGTAAATAAACAATAAATATAAACCCAATTGTGTCTAAGAGTAAATCCGGTAGTCTTGGAACAGATAACCGACCTTTTTCTCGGAAAGAATTATCCGTAAAGAGTTATAGCTCTGTGTTTTGTTTATGTATTACATTTTACGGGTGAATAAATATAAAAGTAATTGACTATAAGACAAGTAATCATGTTTTTTTGGAAAAGTCTATAGTCGTATTACTGATAATGAGGTTATTGTGTACATTGTTTAAGATAAATCTCAAACATGTGATAGTAAATGTATAGGTACTATATGTGCGTTGTATTCCTTGCTCTTACTGGTCAAAACTTCAAAACCAAAAAGGCCAATCTTGACCTAGTCATCTTTCAACGTTGATAGTACCTACCTAACAGCTTATAATTACAAACCCTTCACCGCCGGCGTCTTTTCAAACCCGCTCAAAAGATGCCCCAAAATTTTATGAACCATCAAATAATTTTAATACGACCAAATAAATCTTCGCCTTCTATTATCCAAGACTGTTCCTCAACCAATGATTGGGCAACCTGTGCGTTTCAAAGCTATTAACAAGTCACGTGTCCCTAACGATACTTTAATAAGTTAAGTCATCGCGACTCCGCCCTCGCAGCTTACTAATGAAATTCCCGTCTTACTAACTTTATTACAATGGGTCAAGAGGTTAAATGGCCGATCTTCGGGCTATGCCGGCCGGAATACTCTCGCTTCTATATTCCTTTTAATTATTGCTTTTAGTAGCATGTTTTTGATCTTTTAAAATGGTGGCGAAAAAGGTTGGGTAGGAACGAAGTTATTTGTAGAGACCCTTCCTTTAATACAGGGCTGGTATGTTGTGCGTGCTGATGACAATTTTTGGGATTATGTATTAATTTTTTCATCAAGAACACGCTTGTTTTTCAGTAGTGAAGGTAAACACGTAAACATACCGTTGAACACTTCATAAAAACCGCAACAAAGCAGCTGTTTATTGATTTAATAAAATTGGTAAAGCTACGTTAAGTATATTTGGACACAATAATTAATATTCGATCGTGTTTTCCAAAATAAGATTTTGTTGATTACAAACGATCGAAATTCAATTTTTAATATTTATGGAGCCTTACAATAATTTGAAAGTTCAGAAAATTTATTCATTGAAGGAGTTGGAGAGTATTTTAATAAATATAGCTAAAAATAAAAGCTGTTTAAAAGTTCAGCGCGACTTCCAAATGAATTCGTCAAACATTTCTGGATTGCTAGGAAGAATTCAAAATAAAACAGGGAACGTCGCAAACTATTTTAATTGAGAGCTCATATTTCACGAAAGCCGTCAAATTCTGTCGAAAGTACCTTTAGTTGATTGCTATATATTTCCGCGCTTTGATAATTTTAGCAATAGAATTCTTTTATAAGGATCTTATCCCTTCCATCTTTTTGGCTTTGACGGCAACTTGGTTTTCGCCAGCCATATTGGATTTTCGCCAGCCAGAGACATTCCTGACATAGCCAGTGACAAAACGCCATTCGACAAATTGGATGCAATCAATTAAGTGACTGTCTCATCGGTCTAGTGGTCACAAGCGCTACTGTTGAACATGAACTGGGTTCGATTCCCGGATCGGGCGAAGAGTTATTGGGTTTTTTCATCTGGAATTTCTCAGTAGCAGCCCGGAGTCTAGATTTTTGCCCGGTTGATGGCAATCGGCTCGCTCCCATTACATGGAACTTAAATATAACTGGCGAAATGTGTGTGTACTATGACATCTGCCAGGGCTTATTTTTAATCTTATATTTTAAATTGCTTTTAATATTTTTTTATACCTTCATTGTTCTCACTTATAGAAGCAACAAGAATAATGCATCCAGGATTTTATAATATCTATATTTAAAAGAGTGTTCTTGGAGTTTCTGGCTCGTTCTTCTCCATAGAGATCTACGTTTTGGAATGGGCAACTAGCTTCAACTTTCTGACTTACTGACCAACTCTTTGACAGTTCAAAAGTGCCTGTAAATGGTTTAATTGAAATAAATACTTTGAGTTTGAGTTTGAGTACATCTCTGCCTAACCCTTCTGGGAATACTGGTGTGATGTTATGATAGGTTATGACAATTAAGTTACACAGAACTTAATAAAAATTGTTCTGATTCTAGAGTAATAAAATAAGAAAATCCAATAGCCAGGGTGAATGAAAGTATCAAGACTTATAACAATAGCCTTCAAGAAACATTTTTACTCCGTCACTGAAGAAAAGTTGTGTTTCCAACTTTTTAATTCCTTTATACCTACAAAGTTAGTTGGGTACTCCCTCGACAATTTAACTTGGTAGTTCATTGCAAATTAAAAGTCACTGTAGATGTATTAATACAAAAGTACCAACATTCATAGGTACTTCTAAAAACCTAAACAAATATTTTAAAATAATGCGATTGTAGCTCTGTCTGCCAATGAGAGAGGCGGAACACGTGAGAGAGAGGCAAATGTCGCGCCCTCACGCCCCTAGCCGCTGTAGGAGACGCCCTGGGCATCGGGAATCCCAGGCCAATTCCCGGCCACCACAGGCGCGAGCTTGCGGATGGTGAGCAATGGGTAGCTCGCCGTCCGATAAAGACCAGGCCCGGGTCGATGGCGCGTTGTGTTCCACGCGCGCCTCAAAGAGATGTCAGTACAACAGACGGGGTCTGGTAGGGCCGATGCCTGCCGGGGTCGCGGGAATGTCCGTAAGGGATAATACAGGCAACTGAAGGAATACGTGAGGGTTTTAGTCAGTAAGAGTCTGGCATGCCCTTCCGCTCCGTCCAGAGCGGGAGAAGTTACTTGATGATTTCCCACCTAAAAAAAACAGCTCTATCTGCCAGAGATTACGATGAAATTTGGCACACAAGTAGACCATGACCAAGGTTAGAATAGTGGGTAGTACGTTGTTGTGGAATAATTATCGACCTCCACGCGGGTGTAATCGCGGGCAAAACCGCGGACAAAAGCTGGTTTTAGAATTACTTTTAGTGCAGCTTATCTCTGATGTTATTGAGACGTTTGAGCAAATACCACTATGTTCTATGTTAGAGGGTTTAATTTCCGCACTTAGCCATTCAGGTGGACCATTGTGCGTGGGTCATGGCAACCATCGGTGGTTTTTCCAACCAGCCCACAGGGGACGTTGATTATGTCTCCTGGTCTGTTTAGAACATCTGTAAAAGATCTGGGTGACCCGAGGGTTGCTGTTCTAATCTGGGTGACGCCTGTGCACTCAAAGAGAATACGCGCGACGGTTTGCTCAGCCTCCATGCATGCACAGAGGACTGTCCGTTATGCCTATCGTGTGGAAGTGTTTGTTTAGCGACCAGTGTCCCGTGATGGTCCCCGTCACCAAGCGCAGGCCGTTTCTGTCCAGGCGTAATAAACGCCTGGTTAGCCTGCCATCTAAGGATGGCATACAGCAAACACCACAAGACAATCATGGTTTAGTCTCAGTGGAGTCGCCTCCCATCATTCCGACCTCGCCGCCGAGGTCCTTTGCGATCGCGACCGTGTCCCCGAATAAATGATACTCCCCCGACCCTTGCTCGATAACAAGGTGCCAGCAGTTGTTGCAGCTGAGCACGTAGCTTTAAATTCCTCGACTAATAATCATGATCAAAACTTTGATCCAGCCCGTCCCATCCTTGATGTCCTCCCTCCAGTTGACGCCCTAAGCCGAGGTTCATACCCCACAGGGGGTGCCCTTAGCGAGCGTTCACCTAGTTTTAATTAGCATAGTTGAATAACCCCTTTTTTTTTTTTTTTTTTTGGTTGGGAAATTATCAAATAACTTCTCCCGCTCTGGGTGGAGCGGGAGGGCGTGTCAGACTCTTACTGACTAAAACCCACCCGTGTTCCTTCGGTTGCCATGTTGCCGGGGGGCCACGATATCCCTATCGGCCCATATTCGCAGCCCCGGCAGGCATCGGCCCTAGCGGACCCCGTCAATTCTGCTGACATCTCTTTGAGGCGCACGTGGAACACAACGCGCCGTCGACCCGGGCTTGGTCCTTATCGGACGGCGAGCTACCCATTGCTCACCGTCCGCAAGCCCGCACCTACGGTGGCCGGAAATCTTCCTGTGATTCCCGACGCCCAGGGCGTCTCCTCCTGCGGCGGTTAGGGGCGCGAGGGCGCGAAATTTGCCTCTCCCTCACGCGCTCCGTCTCCTCCTTCGCGAGCATTACTGCTTCGCAAAAGGAGGTGAGTTGAATAACCCTTGGCTGGAAGATTTAAGTGTAGTAGCACCACCCACAGGAAAGCCCGGTTAAGTAGTCATGATCTCAGAGGTCAACTTAGAGATGCACTACCTAAAAAAAAAATTTCAGAGGTGTATAAAAAAAAACTTGTACGTCACAAAACCACAAAGTCTATTTGTTTATGTGATAGTGAGATATTTTCAACCTTATTGAAGTTTCAATTTACTAGGTATTGTTATCAACGGTGTTAAAGCAATTACGAGCTTGACTATACATAGTGTCCGACAGTTGCATGTACTAAGTAATTGACTCATGCAATAAAGGGCTAACAAGGTGACAGCAATCAAGCCGCGCCTTTTTCTTGAATACAAATGTAATTAAGTATCAGTTCAGTACAAGTATAATTAAGTATCGTTAAAGTCTGTGTCCCATAGCGTTATTTTTTATCGACACAATTTTTTTTCTTATGTTTTTGTTTCACCAGATAAAGCATAAAAACTAAGTACAAAGTGAAAAATAACATTAATTTTGGAAGTCGTCTTTGGTTTTGTATTTTACCTCCTACTTCCGAAATTAAAGTTATTTTTACTTTGTTTTGTTTTTTTGGAAGTCTTAATTAACCAAATTACTCTTCAAACAAGCACCTATCAACTCTTTTTTAATTATTATATTTCAGCCGTAACTGGAAACGATTAAATAATCAATTCTGTAGGTACCTAAATTGCATTTTTTGTGAAAATAAAATAATTAAAAACGACTATTTGGCTAAATTTGCGATTAAAATTAGAGGAGTTTTCACAACAGGTTTTAAGTTCTGAAAAACCAGTTCTTTGACACTTGAAGGGTTTGCGAATAATTTTTTCATGTTTCATTCTCTAGAACGCTACCAACCAAAAGTTTCAGTTAAACTGATGTTGCAATTAAGATTTAGGTACTTATGTTCTATTTATAACCTTGTTTCAATTTGATGTTATTTCCACTTAAACAAACATCAACTTTATGTTGGTGTAAATAAATTTGATTTTAGACTGACTAGTACTGTTGACAAAGTAAAAAAAATATCAAGTTGTAGCGTAAACTGAACCGTATATGTAGGCATTACAGTTGTTTTTAATAAAACTCGTGTTTGTTTACATGTTTGGCAAATAAATTGCGTACACAGATTAGGTATTTACAATATTTAAGTAGATATTTGGTGTTAATTCAGACTTAAGCACGAGAGTTAATTAGGTAGCACAGAATGTAGACCATTTCGTCTTTGGCCTAATCCAATAAAATAAACTCCATTTGCCTAGTCACCATTTAAAACATATTAAAATAATAATCACGCCTATTTTCTCCTTAGGGTTAGATAAACCCACATTAGCTAGAAAAACATAATGGTCTCTACACCAAATTCCACTTCAGCAATCAATTTAAAACATCCAATTTTCTAAAATAAACAGTTTCATATAAACCACCCACACTTGGCTAAAACTTTCTTCAATAAAGTAATAGGAGAGGCCATCTAATCCAATCGCTTATAGACTTTTTATGTGGAAAAGGCCTCTGAATCAGTAAACAGGCATTTGTTCAACTCGTGGGGTATTACAAAGAGTTGCGCGTCTCAAGCAGCTGTCGCGCGGTCGTGACGGCAGATGTCACTGCCATCGATTATAATAAAAACACTGTTTCACGACGATTTACAATTTAACTTTGAAACGTAACGTGCGTAATGTATGTAACTCTATTACTTTTTTGCATGTTAAGTGTTGGAAACGTTTGTGATCGGAGTTGTCTTTAAAATACAGGGTGGCAGGGACATCGACGCGAAAACTGAAACCATGGATTCAGTACATGATTCTGAACCCCCCTGCGTTGAAATTTTTCGTCGGTTATTTTTTTTTTAATCAGCTGTTTCATAGAAAAGTGCAATACCTACGCGGTCAAAATGTATGGAACAGCTGATTTTTTTTTTTAATAACCGACGAAAAATTTCAATGCAGGGAGGTTCAGAATCATGTACTGAATCCATGGTTTCAGTTTTCGCGTCAATGTCCCTGCCACCCCGTATTGTTTTTAGCGATAAGACAGCTTATTGTGTCACCCTATGTAATATTTGTACATTAATATCTTGATTCGCATTGTGAAAATAAAGAGTATTCTATTTTTAACCCCTGACGCAAAAAGAGAGGTGTTATAAGTTTGACCGCTATGTGTGTGTCTGTCTGTGGCATCGTAGCTCTTAAACGGGTGAACCGATTAGAATGCGGTTTTTTATTTGAAAGCAGGTTTTCCTGCGATGGTTTTTAGATATGTTTTATCAAAATCAGTTCAGCCGTTTGATGATTATTAGCTCTTTTCTAGTTGATGAATGGATATGAGTAGCTTCCACAGGTCTAATCAATTTGAAATTTGGTATTCTGCTACTTCAATGATATTAGAAGAACATAGTAACCTTGAACTGATGCTGCTGATGCTGAATTTGCAGGATACCCAACTTCCTTACCAAATTACAGCACAGGTATCGTGTTTGGGCTCATTGGAATGGTCTCAATGAATAAGTTATAGATAGATAGATGAACAGGGTCTGATGATGGAGTAGGAAAGATTAAAAAAACCCCGACACAAGACGGGTTTTTTTTTAATTTTAACTTAAAATTGTACTTGTTGTCTAGTCTATTCTATGAATGGATTTATTGACCTTAATGTATGTAAGTCTTTGTTTACTTATTCAGCATAAATTAACTCCCGAATACTAAACAGCATTGAAACTTAGGTCTCTATTATTTTTTCTTTACTTGCGCAGACAAGTAGGTACCATCGGGGTAACGCATATCTAAGCAATTTGAAAACAAAATCCTGTGCACATGACCCTTTTTTTCGTAGGTAAGCGATAATAGTCAAGCAAGAATAGTCCTAACATTGTACAGATATGCGTTTCTTCGATAGTACTTACGTCGACTTATTTCCAAAACCAACTGACTTTATTAAAGTGTGTTTTGGAAATAATTCGATGTAGTTTTTAAATTTAATTTGCAAATAAGGATGTTATTAATTATTTTATTAAATACTAGCTGCTGCCCGCGGCTTCACCCGCGTGGGGCCGAATTCTTTTTCTAAAATAAAAGTGAAAGTCCCGTCAAAATCGGTCCAGCCGATTCGGAGATTAGCCGGAACAAACAGACAGACAGACAGACAAAAAATTTAAAAATTGTTTTTTTTTTATGCACCAAATATACTTTCATTTGTAAAAAGCTGTTGTTTTGAAATTACAAACAGACACTTAAATTTTATTTATTTATACGTATATGTATATATAGGTTTTATTTTATAATATTAGTTAAGACTAGCTTCTGCCAGCGGCTTCGCCCGCGTGATATATCTTTATAAATTATAGCCTATGTTACTAAGTGATAAATTGATAATATAGCATTCTGCAGGTGAAAGACTTTTTTAAATCGGTCCAGTAGTTTTTGAATTTATTCATTTACTAGCTTCTGTCCGCGACATCGTGCGTGAGCTTATACCCTTCCTCAAGAATTGGGCTATCCAACGAAAATTTTTTTTTTTAATTCGGATGAAAAAAAAAATTGTTTATTCTGCACAAACTAAAGGTAGGTACATTACAAAAAAAAAAAGTGGTGGCACTCCGGGAGTGCCGACAGAAGTGAAAATTTGAACAAGATCGCCTTGGTGGAAGAAAAATACTGGTATAGAACATTGGTCCGTAACCTTATTTAAATAAAGAACACAATCGCGTTTGCAATACCTTTAAAGTAAAAATACTTGCATAGAACATTGATCTGTAACGTAATATAAATAAAGCTAACAATCGCGTTTACGATAATGAGGTGTCGTCATGGTGTCGCGAAATCAATGGTTTAGTCCCATCTTAAAAATGCCCAACGCACCTAAAGAAGTTTTCACTTTAAAAAAAATACCGTACTGGTAGTTCCGGAGATCATCCCTTACATACAAACTTACAAACAAACCAATTTTACCTCTTTATAACATTTTAGAATAAGTATTATAATAAAGAAGTATAAATATAGACAAACAAAAATACAAACATACAAAAATACAAATCTTGCTCTGTGCATTGATTTTTACAGGGCTTGAAACTATCGATAGCATTTTTAACTCAAAAAAAGCAGCAATTTGTTAAATAATAGTAATAATCTATTGAAAAACTTACTTAATTAGTAATTCATCAAAATTATGTTGCGAATTAAATTTCGTTCATAGCTTGATGAAAACGAATCTACAGCCTTTCAGAGAAAGAACGCCATCAGCGCGCCTGTTATTAAAAATGGATCAGCAGATTTTTTTTAAATATTCAGTTCAGTATGTAGAAAGTTATCTGATATTCTGTTTGATCAATATATAAAAGGCTCGGTGAAAGGGATTTACCCGAATCTTTGCTTTAAAAAAAAAATATAAAACACTGATTTAATGGCTGGGTGGGCCTTTAAAGGAATATTGATACCACGGAAGAAACGAAAATGACGTAATTAGAGCATTTAAAAAAGCCCTTCACTTAGTTTTGAAATCAGAACGATTAAATCTGTAATACAAAAAATTAACAATTATTATTCTGGATACAGCATAAAACTTTGAAAAATTGGTTCTTATTTATTTAGGTTAGCCAACAATTTTATTGCTAACACAATACATTAAAAATAAATTCCGTAATATTACGTTTATGAGTGCAACAATACTTACAGACTGACACAATATGCACCATTTATGGTTTTACATAATATTACTAAGCCAAAAAGGATATTTTTATCTACAATTAATTTTTGGTAATTCATATGTAACAATAATAATTACAAAAAATCGAAATATTTAAAAAAATCTGATTGATAACATTAACAAATAAAAATAATAAAATCTCATCATTCAATTTAAATACATAGGTCTCGAGTTCGAATCCAATGCACGACCTCTGACTTTTCAGATTCATGTGCGTATTGTATAAGTACCACTTGCTTCAAAAACGGTGAAGGAAAACATCGTGAGGAAACGGCATGCCTGAGAGATATTTCTCGACGGCATGTGAAGACATGAGCCAAGTCAAAGGCCCATGGCCGGCTTTAAAACTCTGACACCATGTTAGTCACTAATCACACGAAAAGAAGAATACATAGAATCTTAAAATTAAATTTAAAATTAATATGACATTACTTATGCTAAGTTCACTTCACTTTCTATCGTCTGAATCTATTGACATTCATGATGATGCTTTTGAACAGTTGTCAAAGAAACACATAACTCATCATCTGTTACGACGCCTTATTAATGAAAACAAATTCCTGAAAGTTAAATGAACCATCACTACACGTAAACAGAAATTTACAGAATTCGTTCTTGAGCAACCAAACTGTAACACAATAATATCATTAAAATTAAATATTTCCACATTGAAAACTAAAAGCAACGACCAATAAACAACAGAATTTGAGAAGTTGGTAACCAGCATTTCGCTCGTTTGCCTGTCAAAGCGCTCCTAGCATTGTAAATGATTAATGACAATGCAAGGAAACACGTCAAAATGATACAGTTCAAATGTCACGTTGTTTTGGATACGAGATATAAACTGAAATGTTGTTCATTTGTATGTCCCAAAATATTTATGTTACTAATATTGCACAAAACATGTTTTTTGTTTATGGTTTGTTTGATTTGTCTATCCATATTTACTAGTTTATTACTAGTTGCGCCCCATGGTATCACCTGCATAAGTCTGGACCCCGTAAGAATAACGGGATAAAAAGTATTTTATGTATTAATCTAGATTATAAACTACTTGTGTGCCAAATTTCATTTAAATCCGTTCGGTAGTTTTTGCGTGAAAGAGTAACAAACATCCATTAATCCATCCTCACCGACTTTCGCGTTTGTAATATTTATAATGTTTGAACAGAGTGACATTTTTTTTTTTGTTCCAACTAATCCTACTTCCTATAATATATATTTAGAGAATATAAAAATCAATCCTTAGTAAGTACAATTTAACGACCGGTGTAGTCCCCAAGACTTTAGCGTTGGCCACCTACATTTGCAAGCCAAGTCTTAACTCAAAGCCTTGGTACACAAGGAGCTTTGTTTCATCAGTGAAGAAACATGTTCGTTCAGATTTCCACACATTTCTGAATATCCAGTGATTTGTTTGTAGGTCTGCGTAAGATAGGTACATTTCCTAGAAACAGAGATACTAATCTATTTTCAATCTTATTCGGTAGACGGTCAAAGGAATGGATAAGTTGTTTGAATGAATTTCAAAATAGTTGATTTATTTCAAAGTATTTGATCAACTGTTTCCAGCTGCTTCGTTCACATATAAACTTGAAACCCTCATTATTGCCACTCAGAATGTTACTTAGTAATTTAATTTCGTACCTAGAGTAAAAGTTAGTTGTGTTTTATATTGTACTAGCTGTTTCCGGCGACTTCTTCTGCAATCGATGGTGAAAAGTAGCCTGTCTTTCGCCAGCTCAAGGTTTACTTCTGTGCCAAATCCGTTCAGCCATTTTAGCGTAAAAGCGTAACAAACAAACAAACTCACTTTCGCATTTATATTAACTAGACCGGACTGGACCTGGATTAGGATACTACCTGACCCAACAGACGTTGTCCTTTTTTTTATCAAATATTTTCTCCCGCTCTGGGCGGAGCGGGAGGGCGTGCCAGACTCTTACTAACTAAAACCCACCCGTGTTCCTTCAGTTGCCTGTATGTTGGCAAGGGCCACCGTAAACCTTTCGGACAAACCCGCAATCCCGGCTTGCATCGACACTAGAGGACCCCTTCAGTTGTGCTGACATCTCTTTGAGGCGCGTGGAACACAACGCGCCGTTGACCCGGGCCTGGTGCTTACCAGACGGCGAGCTACCCATTGCTCACCATCCGTAAACCCGCGCCTACGGTGGCCGGGAATCGGCCTGCGATTCCCGACGCCTAGGGCGTCTCCTGCGGTGGTTAGGGGCGTGAGAGCGCGTTGTCCTGTCATTTCAATCAGCCGATCCATCCGAGGTGAAGTGAGTCGTCATTCCACCTGTTGCTAAGGACACAATTGACAGCTTACTTCACCTAGTTTTAATGGTAAGATTTTTACAGATCTCGTCGGAACAAATCCGAGATAACGATTCCACTCGTACATCGTTCATCGCTTCATGAATTTAGTGCTTTCCGACTTGCCCCATAAGAGCTAGACTAGTTAGTCTTGAGTTCATACAAAAATCGCATAGAAATACGCACTTTCCGTTTTTCCAGAATTTTCTCATTTTCTGGGCAAGTTTTCCAATTTTCCTTTCCATAAAAACTTAGTTCGGACTATTACAAAACTTTGAATATAAACAAGAGCGAGTCGGACCCGCGCACCGAAGGTTTCGTGTTATTTTAAATTTTCATCGGCCAGGCCTATATTCGTCAGAGAATTTTAACACTGCACTGTAGAATATTGCAGTTTAGGTCAGCGCCATCTCTTGACCGATAGATGTTGATGATTTCTAAAAAAGTATGCTATTTAGAGACTTCGTTTTATTTGCCCTGTAATCTTTACATAAACTTCTATCACATAGAATAATTTCAGATTTTTCTATATGCAAACTTCGGAGAGAATGCCCCCTCCCAAAAAATAAAGAAATATGTTTGTGAATGTGCAGATAGCGCTCTTTCATATGATACTCCACATGCCCTAGTAGCCCCACTTCAAATTTTTCAGATTCGATTTTTTTTTTCTGATTTTTCTGTTGCAATAAAATATACACATTTTTATTTCTTTCTTAATTGCAAAATAGTTGGGAAACGTCATCTAAAACTATTCCAAAGATAGCATTAGCAGTTCGGATAGCATGAGATATCCAGCTGTGACAGACAGACGGACAGACAGACTGAGTCGCACCATAAGGGTTCCTTTTTAACATTTTGGTACGGAACCCTAAAAATAGGCAAATCGGTCCAGCCGTTCTCAAGACATGCGCTTACCAACGAAAAGCATTTAATTTTTATTTTTAAAGAATAAGCATTTTATGTATTTATCTTAGAATTGAACTATGAAAATCGTTTCTTAGTGCAGGTGTAGGGTTAACAGGTGCATTAAGAAATTATTTTCTAAAGAAGTTGTCGGTGCGATCTCTATCAGTCAGACCGTCAATTAGTTTCAGAACTGCGGTACATGTCTATGTAAATGAATTCAACGTAGTAGTTTTAAACAACCAATATGTTCTAAGAAAGCTGGTTAAGTAGATCCATAGTGAAGGATTTCTAGTGAAGAAATCCAAAGAATAATTTATTAAAAGTAAATATATTCTTTCAAAACTCAAACCCAGGTATATATAACAGTACTTTCATCTTTGTTGATACTCTTTCCATTATCTTAAAAACGTGATATTCTTCCTACTTAATTGAGTTTTCCGTTATAAGTTCGGTGATAAGATTAAAAAATAATATTGCCTTTCACGAATATCTTGATACTTCAATTTCATTGGACCTTTCTAAGTTATTAATTATGTTTAAAATTGCTGAACGATAAATAGAATTTGATAACCAAGCTTAATACAATCTTGTTATTTGATTTTTGTTATTCAATTATGTTTCTAAAAACAGTGTAGGTCTATCGAAATTATTTTCAATAATATTTTACTCATTTTCCAGTAAATAAGTTTTCCTAGAAATATGAGTTTTTATAATAATCTTATTTAAAAAAAAAAAAATTAAATACCGATTAGGTCATCTGGCGAATAACTATTGGTTACTTTTTAACAGCTATAAGTCACGGGGTCATCTTGGTCACTGACCTTTGAAGTGTAACTAATTCGATCTATTGTGATCCAGAACAATAACGGTGGTGATATAAAAATAAATGCTACGCATTTTAAAAGCATTGAAGTTTGCCATTGTCTAGCTAGGAGTTACAATTATTCTGTCTATTTAATTCTCAGTACTAACATTTGTTCCGTAGGTAGCTTCATTAACGTGCCTTGGAAATAAATACGTCTTACAGGCAGTCACCTGCCTGTAAATTTATATGAGCAAGACGTATTTATTTCCATGGAAACTATAATATCAAACAAGAAACTTCATGATTTGATTTTTAATATTAGGTAAACTGCAATATTGTATATTGCATTTTGCGGCAATTGTAAATTGTTTTTGGTCTCTGGCCCTGACATCAAGCAATAGACAAAAGTCAAACATTTATTAGATTTGAATATTGAATACGAGGCTTTTGGCTAATTTGTAGATGTGTACTGTAAGTCTTTTTTTTGTAATGTGCGTTTAGTTTGTGTAGAATAAACAATTTTTCTTTCTTTCTTTTCTTTGTAACACTTTTTTTTTATAAATACAATTTAGGTAAGCCCAATATGAACAAGAAAAACAAACTTGCTTACGTGTGACCCCTAAAAAATGAACCCACCTTAATGACCATAAAAAACAATAATGATCTATTAGGATAATCCATTATCAACTATTATTGCTCGTAAAAAATCTATCATCCAAGTCATCCATCCATTTCAAAATGAATGCTCCCCTATTCCATGTTTCCCGGGTCTCATTATAACTCACGCAATGTAGTTTGCTAAACAAAAGTGTCATGGCGGCATGTGCTTACTTCCAATATTAGTTTCGGTTAGTTTTATGGCTAAGTATTTACCTTCGTAGGTATGTTGGTTACTTGAAAGTTATAACCACTTCCATTAGCATTTTACGTAGGACCAGATTTTTTTTTGCGAAACATAATTTTCAAAATGGATTTTACAACGGCTTAATACCTAATGACGTTAATTAAAAAATCGTCCATAATGGATAAAAAAATATTTTCGTAATAACAGTTTTTTTTGAAGGATTTTATATGCATGAAGAAAAACCTATACAGGGTGGCAGGGACATCGACGCCCAAACTGTAACTTGTATGAATTTAGCACATGATTCTAGACGTAGAAATTTTGCGTCAGTTATCAAAAAAAAAAGCGGGCCTTACAGTAGTCGAATAATAATATGATGTGTAACATCTGACATCTTACCTTGGTAATAAGCAACATTAAAGGGGCGGGACCTCATCAAGATCGTTTCTGACGGCACTCTAGCACATCACGCGTTTATTGATCAAATCAAATAGCGCGCGCTTCCCCGGCTTCCTGTGACACACTTCCGTCCCTTTTCACGAAATCACTCCCCCAGATTGGGTTATTCCGATTTTTTTAGATTTTGATTGCAGGAAAGCGAGAAGAAAGATGTTACACATAAAAAATCAGCTGTTTCATAGAAAAGTGCAATACCTACGCGGTCAAAATGTATGAAACAGCTAGTTTATTTTTTAATGACCGACGAAAAATTTCAACGCAAAGGGTTTTATAATCATGTACTGTATTCATGGTAAAAGGTTACACGTCGATGTCCCTACCACCCTGTATATTGTGTTTTAAAATAAATAATCGTTATTTTACAGAGATATTGGCAAATAGGCACTAGTTAGTAAAATAACGATGAAGTTATTTATTGAAAGAAAATAAAAAAAGTAAGAAAAATATTTTATTTGAGACATGCACAGGAAATAGATACAAAAAGTACCTAATAAAAATAAGAAAGGAGCATTTTAAACTAACAAACATAAGATGTTTGACTGGTTATCACATCGATATCAGTGTACAAATTGATGTCGCTAATGTAATCCCCTTATCCACCTCCTACGGTTCTCTGGGGAAATGATGGCTTGTCATCTATTTTGAGACTAATAATCTGGGTACGAAGACTGAATATTATGTGAATTATTATTGAGCTAAGCTTAATAATAGAATACGTACCATCGGGGTAACGCTTATCTAAGCACTTTGAAAACAAAATCCCCTGCACACGACCCTTTTTTTCATAGGTAAGCGTTTCTATAGCGACCGAGCGCTACAAGCAAGAATAGTCCTTACATTGTACAGATATGCGTTTCTTCGATAGTACCTACTATAAAAATACGCGAAATGTAATACATTTAAGATAATTTGCGTTCGCAATTTATTTGCCAAACATGTAAACAAACACGAGTTTTAGGAAAAACAACTGTAATGCCTACATATAAGGTTCAGTTTGCGCTACAACTTCATTTTTTTAATGACTTTTTCAACAGTACTAGTCAGTCTAAAATCAACTTTATTTACACTTTCATAAAGTTGATGTTTGTTTAAGTGGAAAAAACACCAATTGGAAACAAGGTTATAAAATAGACTAATTTTTTCGTAATTGAAGTGGTCTAATTAGAAAAAAAATCGGTCAAGTGCATGTCGGACCACGCACAATGAAGGGTTCCGTAGATGGGATAAATTTATCCCAAGAACAAACTTATCAGTGTAGTTGAAAAACATGTTCTCCCAACATATGGGAGAACATTTAGCTGGCAGGTGGCACTCTTGACTCTAACAAAAATTAGCACTTTAAAGCTTAATATTTCGCAAACGAATCCCTGAATCCAAAAATGGTTTTACGAACTCACAATATTTTTAAAAGACCTTTGCAATGACGCCCCCACACTATGCGATAGATAACAAAAGAATAAAAAAAATTTTTTTTCATGTTTTATGTTATCACTTTGTCGGCGTGATTAATATGTGTACTCATGCCAAATTACAGCTTTTTACTACTAACAGTCTCTGAGCTAAGCCGCGGACAGACAGACAGACAGACATGGCGAAACTATAAGGGTTCCTTGTTGACTACGGAACCCTAAAAGTAATTTTCCAATCTGTTGTTAGGTTTTGCCTTATTATTTTTATTAAGCTTGATGTTTCAAAAAACCTTTATAGTTTCATCAAATTAAATTACAATAAATAGCACCAACTTTGTATGATTTTCATGGCTGGTTATTGATGGAAACCCATTCGAATTATTTCATTCACCCACTCGTACTAAACAATCGAATGTGTATCGAGATAGAAACAGAATTTAGCGGAAATGTACGCAATTCATCCATAAATCAAGTGAGAAACACATTTTCTTTTTTCCGGTTGTAAGCAAAGACACACTCAGTAGAATATCATTCAGTGAACTTTTTGGGCGCCTCTACGAAATCATGATTTATTTGTATTTACTATTTATATTGACGCAATTATGATATGAACTTTTGTCAGTAAAAACTGCCTTTTAACCTGTTTCAGTAGTCTACAAACTAAAAAAGGTTAGCTGAGTTGAGCTCCACGATTACTGACAAATGCTTGCACTAACTGGACAGGTCCACTCAAATCTGTGTGGTTCTTTTCTCAAAAGACCATTTCAAACACTAATTTACATGGTCCTCATATGGCCTGACCAAGATTATGTCTGGACTTAAAAGAGACTGCGACCTCTGAGTTTGTTTCGGCCTTTTTTCTCAGAGTAGTCAGATAGGAAACGCCGAACTCATCTAGCTTATTTTTAATATGACGTGTAAGTGATTCCGATATCTTATTTACAGAATAAACAATTTCATTTAATTTCGTTATTCACTATTTGGAATCGACTCTTTCAGGAATGTGTTTTTAACTATACACTTTAAATTATTAGGTAGGTATCTTCTCAAAACACGCCTCCATACAAATGTATATTTGGCAAAAGTATTTTCAAAAGAAAACAGAGGTAATGAAACTTTCAAGGACCTTCTGAAACTTAGGTATACCAATAAAATGGACGCGAAAATAGAAAAACATATTATAAGTGATTTATATGTTTGTTTACCAGACCGTCTTGTGATGGTTTATTTGTGAAAGGTTCACATTTATTACAGCAGCTTTATGGGACTGCGTAATAACTTAATTTTTTTCGTACCTATGTACATTATTTCTATTTTCTTAATGTCCGTCGGGTATCATCGCATTTCCAAATACAAACGAATGCTAATTTCCATGTCCATCAATTATTAGATTTATCTTGTATAATAATTTGAATTCAGAACTAAGTACTTTATTGTTGTTTTGTTTTGATTTCCGTGTGAACTAGGTATATAGATCTGTAAAACTGTTTTCCTATCTATCGTGCCTGCGACTTTCCTCCCATTTTTTTAAATAAATAATATTATGTTAAAAGAGTATTAACAACTCTATAAACTTCCAAGTCGATTGAGAGTGTTCGGTCTGCACCAAATGCAAAGGGCAACTGATAGAAATCGGACAACTGACGAAACACGAAGTTTGCCGAGGGACATTAAGAAAATAGAAATAGAGTACGTACCTACTACCTACCGAACAAGTATTATTTCGGCGATATTTCCATATATACTTTACTAGCTTCTGCCATCGGCTTCGCCCGCGTGATATCTTTATAAATTATAACCTATGTAACTCAGTGATAATAGAGCATTCTACTGGTGAAAGAATTTTGAAAATCAGTCCAGTAGTTTTTGAGTTTATTAATTACAAACAAACACAAAAAATCAAACATTTTCTCTTTATAATATTAGTTTAGAAAAAGACACAATAATAACGACGTGGATCGCTTAGTTTTCCATCAGAAGGACATTAGGTCTTCCGTTAAAATTGGTATTTTCAAGCCATTGGTTCTGGAAGTCAGATTACTGTCACTTCGTGTATAATTGGATTTGATCCTAACCCAACGGACTGGACTAGAAGATAATGACTGAAATAACTATCCATTTACATTGGTCAAAAACCAAGCGTGCAATAAACAGCAATACCCAACATAACCAGCTGTATAAAATTCTATACTACTTACAAAAAAACGTGTGCGGTCGGGGGACCTCCGTCAAGAACGAAGTTCTTACCCACATATGATTTAAAACAAAAAGCCGCCATCTTGGATTTACATTTTGACCTCATAACGGCTTCAGCACCCCCGAAAACTATGAAAACGATACCCATGATGAAAAATTTGAAAATTTTCAGAGCCGCTTTCTTGGATTTACATTTTGACCCCACTATCGGCTTTAACACCCTCGAAAACCACAAAAAGATACCCAAGATGAAAAAATTGAAAATTTTCAGAGCCGCTCTCTTCGATTTTAATCTCACTATCGGCTTTTGCACCCTTGAAAACCATGATAACGATACCCATGATGAAAAGTTGGAAAAAACTTCAGAGCCGCCATCTTGGATTTTCATTTTTACCAAATTCACATTTTCTCTCTCTCTCTCTCTGGCATGCAGTGTACTCGGGCGGATGTGTACACAGTCGCAAGTATTAACACTTTTTAGCGTGACGATTTCTGAAAGTTTACAAGGCGCGTTAAAGAACTTCTTTCCAAAAAGACTTACTAAAACATTGGTTCTATTTATTTACTTAATTATTGTTCATCAAGAGAAAAGCTCACTACCTGCAAGCCAAATTAATTCATTAGACAAGATACCAGTTTCGTCTACAAACATCAGAATACAATTTTCAAGCTCCAATCAACCCTTGCCAGTCGCGTTGCTTCTGATGCGATGCGAGGCTCTTCAAGACCCCGTACGTTAGAGCGCTTTGCATACCAAGCCACATTTAGTGCAGCGTAATAACCGGGTCTTACAACAATTAATTTAATTAATCTGATTGCTTTGCACGGAAACAGCTCGTCACGTTTCTATTATTTCGTTCGTATTTTGGCTGGCTGTGGAATTAAATAGAGGAGCTGTAATTTGAAGTCTTATTCGCCTTTTCTAAATGTGTGTGAAATAATTTTAATAATTGCCTCGTTGGTCTAGTGGTCGCAAGCGCTACTGCTGAGCATGAGGTCCTGGGTTCGATTCCCGGGTCGGGCAAAGTGTTAATGGGTTTTTCTATCTGAAATTTCTCAGTAGCAGCTCGGAGTCTGGATTTGTGCCCGGTTGATGGCAATAGGCTCGCCCCCTATTACATGGGATTTAAACATAACTGGCGAAATGTGGGTGTACCTGCTACAGGGACACCTCTGCCCAACCCTTCGGGGAAACAAGGCGTGATGTTATGTTATGTTATGTTATAATTTTAATGAATAATATTTTTTTTACATCACAACCTATTATTGTTCCGATACAGGGCAAAAGCCTAGCACTTATGATACAGAGGAGGCACGAGCATACTGGATTATAAATGTATGTATAACACACAAATAACACTTGTGTTAATTTACATTAAAATATTTTCCTGTACAATTTTTTCCTTATTTTTGCACAATTATACGTGTTATTCAAAGGCCATATTAGGATTTAAAAAAAGAAGCTTGTTCGAAATGGGCGCGTGATGCGTAACACACATCTGCTGAACCTGGTTGCGCAGAAGACATTCGATACAGTCCGCATGGCATACGAAATGTAATGCTGCGTCGCTTTGACATTACGCAGCTCTATTGTAGGATGTGAATTTTTCAATTCATATGTACTTTCTACGTTTATCTTGGACATTATTGACATCGGTAACGATTTCCTCACAATTTTTTTTCCTATAAACTATAAAGTTAGGTGTCCAGTCATTTCACCAAAACTTAATTTACAAATTTTCACTTGACAAATAACGATTGGCAAAAATATGATTTGTTAATTCATCACTATACAACAACAAGTTTGTCAAATAATTCACTTAAGAAGCGAGCGGTGCCGCGGCAGCGGCCGGCGAGTGCCAAAAACGACTAGAATATATAGAAAAAAATAACTTTAGTACTTGCCTGCAAATTATTTGACCCAAATGGAAATTGCAACCATGATCAATTTGTGATTGGTTTAAAAAAAGAAAGAAAGTGATATTTATTATAAACGTGATTTTTCCAAAAGAATCTAAATATTAAATGAAAAATGTATAAATGATTAAATATCATGCAAAATATTTGTAAAGAGAAGCATTTGTTAAACAAATGTTTGTAAAACGAGTGATTATAAACTAAAACATTTGCGGAATAAGTTGTTTGTGAAACAAATAGTATACGAAACGTTGGTTGTAAACTAAAAATTTGTCAATGGTGTTTTGGTGAAACATTAGTGAACCATAAAGTTAATATAAGAAAGATCTGAAATCACCAACCCATCTTGAGCAAGCGTGGTGATCAATATTCGTGCCTTCTCTGTATGAGAAGAGGCTTTTGCCCTGCAGTGTGACAAATAGGCTGGTATTATTATTGTGAAATTATCCCTTTACATATCATACACGAAGGTCTTGAAAAATATGGAGGATTTAATGGATGGATAAAAAATCTGTTTCCGTCATTAAAAAAAGTATCAGTTTGCGACATACTTATTAAATCTTTCGTGGATGCAAGGAGAAAGTCGGAAGCTTGTAACTTACTCATTCCGATGAGGCGCTCAAATATAGTACTAGTGAATGCTTTACTTTTTTCTTCTGCCGTTTTGGCACACGCACACATTTTTTCTATTAGAAAATTGAAATCCGTTTAAAAAAAAATGGATGTCAGAAAGGGTAGTCAGAAACTGGACAGTAATGACAGTGTCAGACGAACTTTTAAGTGACGCGATTCTTGAAGGTTATTTAGTAGAATTTCTCTCATTCTTTACTGGAAACCCCACAATAATGATAAAGTAAAACACACGTAAAAACTAAAAGAATCCCATTTTTATTGCCCTCAAAGCCACTGAGCCCACTTTTATCAAATAGAAAAGCTTTGACTAAATGCAAACTTCAGCTGTGGCGAAGAAGAGAGCGCTCTTAAAACTCGAAAGTTTATATTACAACTTAACCTTCCCGACCTGTATAAAGGTTTCAAAACTTATCCAATAAGACCCTACAACTTGGTACCCTCGCCTTATACTTTCCTAGTTTTATTTAAGAAATGGTTAGAAAATCGACGGTTAACCTATTTTAGAACCATCGGCTATCCAATAGAAACTATAAATTTTTATGTGAAATTTTTTATTAGGTTTTAGTACCGCTGCTAGAGATGGGAAAGTCTAGTTCTTCAGTTTAGTAGATATGAAAGCTTAGACCACTCTAACTTTATTGCCAATAAAATGTATTTATTTTGTTTTGTTATAGTCTTTATTATATTTCCACTTTTAAAATGAATTACAGTTCCGCTTTCATAAAAACTGAAGCGAAATCGAGCGCTTACTGAAATAAAAGATTTAATTTCCGACGACGTAAATGTTTTAAAATTGGCTTTAATTTATTACTCGAGCGCTTTTGACCATAGTAAACGCCATTTTTGTGCGGTATTTTCAATGTATGAATAATGGTACAAGAATTCGATTTAAAAAGCCTGAAAAATCGTATTTTTTAAGTGAAAACTTATTTAGGCGCGTTGGGCATTTTTGAGATGGGAAAAAACAATTGAACTCGCGACACCGTTACCGACACCGCATTTTTGTAAACGCGATTGCGCTCTTTATTTTATTGCGTTCCGGATCAATGTTCTATGCAAGAATTTTTACTTTAAAAGTTTTGGAAGTATTTTTGTTTGTAAACGTGTTTGTAGGCACTCTTTATTTAGATAATTAACCTTATCTAAATAAAGAGCACAAACGCGTTTACAAAAATGAGGTGTCGGTAACGGTACAGTGTTCTATAGAAGTTTTCTTCCACCAAGACGATCTTGTTCAAGTTTTCACTTCTGTTGGCACTCCCTGAGCGCATTTTTTTTTTTTGTCATTGTGATTCTTTAATCTGTATATCTACGTACTACTCTTGTTTACCTAGCGGCTTTGGCAAAGACCCGGAAGCGGACTGTGATAGGTTGAAAGACCAGCAAGATATTTAAGATTTCAAATTGTTAATTAAAACAAATGAAAACCAGAAAATTCATTGTTTTTTTTTTAAACAACGAACGTATCCTTCTAAAAAAAGTAAAACCACATGCGATAACAAAGTGTAACACGTTCCCTCCTAAAAAAATATCCCATGGCTCGCAAGTACATGCAGATGAGAAGGTCCCTCACAAATTACGTAATTAATCGTGAGAGCCACTACGTCCACGAAGCTTTCAAGTATCAAGAAGTTCCTAACAAAGAACGTAGCTCCAAATGAAATATACGACTTTTAGTTGTCAGCTCAGGATGTTGGAAAAAACGAGAATTTTGATGTATCTGGATGTTGGAAAAACTTCACCCTACAGGGGGATCTAATGAGAACGGAACTATGACATCTTATTTTTTAATTTCTTCATCTAATATTATTAACTAGCTTTCTGAAAGTAATAGCAAACTGGTTAGACAGTCGTTTTCTTATTACTGTGCGTTTGCACTGGCGAAAAAATCACAACAAAACATGTTAAAATCTCTGTTTTCTGTCATTTTTCCATACAATGTTTGACAGGAACTGAACATTTCAACATGTTTTGTTGTGATGTTTCGCCTGAACATTTCAACATGTTTTGTTGTGATGTTTCGCCAGTGCAAACGCACAGTTAGACACTGGATCGCACTCCATGTGTCAATTTGACGTCGTTTGTTTTATTTTTGTGGTTTACGAACATAGTTCCTAAGTACTTACTAACACAAATATGGATGATTCTGTAGTGGATAGTTTGAAATAAAGTTACTATATATATATTATAAATGCGATGCGATGAGTTTGTTTGTTACATTTTCAAGCAAAAACGGCTAAACGGATTTGAATGAAATTTGGCACATGGCTAGAGTAAACCATGACCTGGGTTAGATAGGTTAGAACATAGGATACTTTTTATCCCGGAAGTAGGTTTCCGTGGGATGATTTCCGACCTCCGCAGAGATGAAGCCGCGGAAAAAACCTAGTACATACCTACTCGATAATTGGTGAAAATGAACATGACATTGCTAACATAACTGCATCATGTTTAAACAAGGAAAATACGACCATAATGATGCGGTTTTGAGAGTGGCATAGACACTAATTAGCGTGCTCCTGGGTTTTTACAGATTGGTACACTGATTGGTTCTAATTCGTGTCTTAATTGGACCAACTGTCAGAAGACAGTCACCTCTTATTCATATCCTACCTAATGTAGTAGGTATACTAGAATAAGTTGATTGTAATAAGAATAACCTAAAAATTAAATAGATAGATGTAGAATACTCTTTAATAAGTATACCATAAAAATTACAGTTAAAATTTATCCGACGGCTAAAAACCCGAAGTTCGGCTACACCTAGTTTTAGCCGACTACAACCTGGTGCGGCGGCAGTTGGTTAAACTTGCCTAAATGGACCCTGGCACTCGCCGGCCGCTGCCGCGGCACCGCTCGCTTCGCTCGCTCGGCTCGTGCAGTGTGTTATGTGGTCACAGTTCTAACCTAACCTACCTTTCAGCCATTTTCATTTGCTATAACTAAATTTAACCAACTGCTACCGGCCGCACCTTGTTGTAGCCGGCTAAAACTAGATGTAGCCGCACTTCGGGTTTTAGCCGTAACATATACAATAAATACGTACATAATTATTAAATAAAGCATAATACTTGAGCTTTGTAGGCAATTCAGAAATGTGATCATATTTGCGCAGGCCAAATAAAAATCATACTGTATAAAATAAATTATATATTATTGATATTATTAACTAACAAATATGATGTAATTTTTGTTCCATCTGAATCTTAAAATCAGTATCACGAAGGAGGATTAAAAACAGAACTCAATAATGCAAAAACGAAGAATATTTAGAATCCTTAGAAGATAATACAGGGTGGCAGGGACATCGACGCGAAAACTGTTACCATGGATTCAGTACATGATTTTTAATCCCCAGCGTTGAAATTTTTCGTTAGTTATTTTTAAAAAAACGGCTGTCACATAGAAAAGTGCAATACTTACGCGGTCAAAATGTATGGAACAGCAGATTTTTCTTTAAATAACCGAAGAAAAATTTCAGGGGGTTCAGAATCATCTACTGAATCCATGGTAACAGTTTTCGCGTCGATGTCCCTGCTACCCTGTATACACATTGCATTTCTTAATGCAGGATTATGCACACAATACGGCAATTTTAAGCTTATCACCAAAGACTGTAACATTAGCCACCATAGAACTTTACGAGATTCGGGGATTAAAGCAATAGAGACCTTAAAAGAGCTTGTGATGACAAGAATACCGACATCAGGGAAATAATGAAACAATTGAAAATGAATACTTTTACTATGTGCGAAACAGACACAATCGTTAAAAAGAATCTCTGAGTAGGAACCTCATAATAGGTCTCTGTAAGGGTTAAATAGACAAAAAGGTACCTATCTACACATGTAAAAAAAAAATAAGATTTTCTAAATAATTTTCCAAAAAGCATGAAAATTCTGACACAGTTAGCTTTTGATCCTCTTTTTTTATTCAGTACCAATAACGTCAGTATTTTGGCCTGCGTTCTTAAAAAACATAAGAACTCTTGCCAAATTCGTAAACAAATTCCATGGGATGTATGGCAGGTCATCTGGGCTCGTATCGATCCTGGTTCTGACGTCACGGGCGACGGCATGTCGCGACGTAGCGTCGCCGACGCACCCCGCCAGATAGGGGATGAATCCTTCGACCTCAATCCAGTACATTTATATTGCCAGAAGGCTGTTGTTTGCAAAGGTAATAATCGCGAAACTACATGCTTTTATGCGGTTTTAAAAATTATATTTGTTGTTTTTTTTTTTTTTTATCTAAGATCTATTATTAGTTAATACTTTGGGAAGGACGAGGTTTAGTAAACATCTATGTATATCTGCTCTACATATCGACGCTAGAAAGGCATATTGTATTAACTACCACTTTGGTCAAAATTGAGTTATTTACACTGTTGGAATCGGCAGATTTTTCTCTTTCGAATGGTCTAGGTTCCAGTTAAATCCGAGCACTTTTGTGGTCGTTAATACAACGGTGATTTCAGTCATTTTCGTATTTAATTTTGTTTTAAATCCAACCATTTTCGTCAATTGTTTCATAAACCGTACATATCGTCAAAAAAATGGCCATAATCATTTTTTTTTTTTTTTATCAATAAACCGTTTTACTAATTGGCCACTTTATCCAATTTTGAAAATAAAACAATTTATTTGCGTGTACTTTTTTGTTTATTTTCCGTTAATACACTGTACCTTTCAGCTAATTTCAATCACTTGGACGTTAAGCGCATTTTGTCGTCAATGTTCAATAGCAAGTTGGTCGATCATACATTTTTACCTGAAACGGTTTTGACGCATCGTTAGCATTTAAGCTACTTTAATTTAAGCAAAGTTTTTTGTATTAAGTAAGTTAAGCCTACTTAAAAAATCTTTTTTGGGTGAAAAAGTGGTGGATAAGCTGTACTCAAGGAGCGCATTTTTTATGCTCACGAAGCGCTGCGTATGAGGTCTGGCCGTTGCGAGGGCGCTTCAGTCGACCACGCACTGTCGATGAGGGCGGTCACGCACGAATTGCCCGCTGCTTCTACTCGAAAATTGTTTTCACTTAGGAGTGTAAAACATTAATTTATCATGGCGTCCGAACGATGCAAGAAAATATTAAAAAACGTTAGACTAAGAAGGAGATTAAGGTTTGATATTGAACCAAATTCAGCTGATTGTGAACAGGTTAGTGTAAATCTTAAAGTAACTTCTAAATCAAAATGCATGAAGCGAGTACTTACGTATTATTAAAAACCTACATTTTACACAAATCGTTTTTTACTTTAGGACGAAAACGTAGTAGCAGACCAATCGAATATTATTATTGAGGAAACCAACAATCAAGTATGTATCTATTTACCTACTATAACTAGGTTTTTGACCTTACCACACTTATCTACAATTGCGTAGGTACTTAACCTACCTAATCATTTTAATAAAATGTAATTAGTACCTTGATAATATTTATTACGATTTCGATTTTTTATTATTCATGTCTTTCTTATACTGTTTGCATTGTTTATTTCAGGATATTGGCCACAATAATTACTTTAATCAATATTCTTCGCTTAAACCGCTGTCGCCAACAATAATAATAAATAAGGATTGTACTCAGGATGATGTAAGTCTATAAGTTCTATGTGGATACCTATTTGTAAGATCAATTAATTACGATATTATTAAACAATCTTATTATAATTTAGCATCTGTTGTAAAATACAATTTATATTTTTTGAAATCCGGCTTTATTGTTATAGGTACCTATATTATCTTCTGAAAAATTTAAACACCAGACTACCTGGTTTGGTGCTAAGATTAGAATTTAATGAACTTATTTACAACTTATTTTCAGGATTGTGATTACATTGAAAACTCTGATACAGAAAAAACTTACGAAACTTTCAATAATATTGAAATTAGCAGCCAAATAAATATTGATCTGATAGATGCAGTAACTGTTCAGGTAAGAAGTACTTTTATTTAGAAGTGATTAATGAAAATAGGTTGTCATTTATTTTTATATTTATTTGTTCAATTATAACTTATCAGGCTTTCGATGAGGTTACAAACTTTGAGGCTGAAAACATTATGACACAGGTGGATGAACCAGGAATGGCTGAAAACATTGTTACACAGGTGGATGAACCAGGAAATGCAGAGGTATGTAACTTTTTGATTCAATTTTAAGCATTTTATAGCTTATGACTGTGCAGTGTATGTTATGTATGTTACTGTATCAGATCATGAAAGCATGTTGTGCTCATAGAACTTTATTTTCAGAAAGACACACCTGCAAAAAAAGCACGTACCAAAAATATTGTAAAAAAAAGTTACATTGATTATTTGTCTGACGATGGTGACTTTCAATGGTCATCTTCATCTTGGGTTGCATCTTCAAACGAAGAGCATAGTGAAGAAGAGAGATCTCGTAAAAAACAGAAGACACGCAATTTAGAAGACGGAAAAGTGGGTGACAATGGATTTAAGAAGAAGAAGAAAATTAATAACAGAAAAGAAAGAAAACGGCTACGTAACGAGGGACAAGAATACACAAAAAAAGATGGTTCTATTGTTAGGGCTAAGGTAATGAAACCTCATCCATGTCTCAACAAAAAATGTGGCAGATCTTGTGATCAAATCAACGATGAAAGAAGACAAAGTTTATTCAATTTTTTTCACAGTTTGACAGCAGAAAGGAAACGCGATTGGCTTGTTTCTAATAGTCAACTTGAAGACACTAAAAGAAAACGTTCAAAAGAACAGTTCAGTAGGCGTCAAAACTCCTTTTTTTATTTTATTAATGAGGGTAAAGGTCGACGACAAGTATGTCAAAAATTTTTGATTGCTACTCTTGATATTACACAGCGGTACTTATACTATACTCTCACTAACGCACAATATAAATTATCAAAGAATGATATGAGAGGTAAACATATTCCGCCTAATAAAACTAGTGCACAAGCTAAAGATAGTGTTATACAGTACATAAAAAATTTACCAGCAGTTCCCTCTCATTACTGTCGTAAGGATTCAACACGTTTATATTTACCTCAGGAGTTCAAAAATTTGAGTAATCTCTACCAATTGTATAAAAAAGATTTTAGCTCAAATGGAAAAGATTATGTAGGAGAAAGGGTGTTTCGCAATATTTTTACCCACGAATTTAATATTTCGTTCCATGTTCCGAAAAAAGACAAATGTCTCAAATGCGTTTCATTTAAAAATAATCCTGATGGATTCACCTCAGAAGAAAAAGCAGCTCACGAAAAAGAAGTAGAGGATTCTAAAACCCGTTTCAAATTCCACCAGGAAACATCAAAAGAGGATTCACAGACGTTATGCGTATCTTTCGATTTACAAAAGGTACTCAACACTCCATACGGCGAGAGTATGTTGTTTTATTACTCTCGCAAGTATTCTGTGTACAATTTTACATTATTTGAGAGTCAGACTAAGGAAGTTTTTTGCTATTCATGGGGGGAAGCTGATGCTAAAAGGGGCGGGAACGAGATTGCAACTATTCTATTTAATTACATTAAAATTGTGGACCAACGTAAAACCGTACGATATTTACTGCTTTACAGTGATTCTTGTTGTGGCCAAAATCGCAATAAAATTGTGTTTGCGGCTGTTCACACAGCATTACAATCCTGTGAATTTATCGAGAACATACAAATGAATTTTTTGATACCAGGGCACACTTCTATGCCCGTTGATAGTGTCCATGCAGTAATATAAAGGAGTGTAGAAAATTTAGTAGTTTATGCTCCTTCACAATGGGGAACGATATTTGAATTGGCTAGGAAAAATCCGAAACCGTACAATGTAGAAATAATGTGTCACCAAGATTTCAAGGCTTGGGACTCTATGTCCGAAAAATACTTTAAAAACAATCTTGTTGGCAAAATTAGTAAACTAAGAATTGTTACATTTAAGAAAAAAGATTTAGTTATTATTTATATAAAATACAGCATGAATGATACAGCAGCTGCTGAAAAAGTTGAAGTTATTGGCAAGAATAGGCGTCCAGGAGATAATTTGTATAAAAACAGACTTCCTATTCCTAAACAAAAATATGCTGATTTGGTAAAGCTTTGTAAAACCTTTGCTATCCCACGTAGGTATCATGAGGAGTATCTAAATTTGCAAACTTGCAACGCTAAAGAATTGTTGCCAGACACTGATATAGAAGACGTTGACGATTGAAGTAAGGTTTTATTATTCCATGTGAATGACCATGACATTTTAATTTTTTTAATTTTTCGTGATTATGTTTTCCCTACTCGTTTCCGAATTGAACACAGTGTGTTATTGTTTTTTATTCGAGTATTTTTTTACTTTCTATTACACTACCTAGTTAGTACCAATAAAGAGTCTACTAGAAGCATAATTATATTATTATCGGATCTATTGACTTATAATTATAAACTATTATTGTTTAATTGTTGAAACATCTGTATGATATTATGTTTCATAGGACTGATTGATGTCAAAGTTGAGTAGTTTAATTAAAATGTATAAGTTGCTTTATTTTTTGTTGCAATAATTATTATACGAACATCTGCATAATTTTCATGTGACTGATTGATCTCATATTTAAGTAGTTTTCTTGTTTAATTATAAATGTATAAGTTGTTTTTTATTTTGTTTTGTTGTGAATAACATGTAACAAAAGATTGAATTTTCATGTGACTGACAGTGATCTCAAAGTTGATTTAGTTTTTTTTTAATTATAAAGAAGTTGTTTTACGTTTATGTTGTCACTTATCAACTGTATAAGTTTGTGAAGTGTGCTTTTGTATAATAAACAATTTTATACTTCTTTATTTTGTATTTTATTTTCTAACTATCGCTAAAAAATATAATAATGTTGGGATATAATACCTTGATCCTAGATGGAACTAATTTTAATGAGTGAGATTAGATTTTTTGGTTTTCATCGGTTGAATATGCTCGGTTTGATAAAACATTTTATTGGAATATTAAAGTTTACCAAATAGAGCGTAAGATACTTTAGTTGTAGGTTGTATGCAGCTATTCGATCGTTAAAACATTTTTTACAGGACCTCTAATGTTGAAATTGTGACTTAAGTCAATTTTACCTAACCAAGATTATTCACAACCTTGTATTATCTCCTAAAAATATATCAAAAAACTTATGTACATTTTTTTTGACTTAGGAATTAAATAATAAACATATTAAATAATAACTATTCTGAGTTTCATCAAGAATACTCCAGTAGTTAATTTACTATGATTTTTTTTGTGAAAAGTAGAACTTCAAATCAATTTATTGAACAATTTATGCAATGGTCGTTAATACAATTTGCCTTTCTAGCGTCGATATTATAAACTAGTAGCGCCCCGCTGTTTCACCCGCATAAGTCTCGATCTCGTGGGAATATCGAGATAAAAAGTACCTATGTGTTAATCCAGCTTATAAACTATCTATGTGCCAAATTTCATCCAAATCCGTGCAGTAATTTTTGCGTGAAACAGTTACAAACATCCATTTATCCTCACAAACTTTCGCATTTATAATATTATTAATAAATATTTACTTATTAATAGTATTATAAAGTAATATTGCCTTTAATTAATATTCTCTAAATCCTACTTTAATTAATATTAATTAAAGTAAGATTTAGACATCTAGGCTTCAATTAATAGTAAGAAATTAATGATATATGATATTTTGTTCTGGTAAATTGGTTAAAGAACCACTTCTATGTGTCAAAAATAATGTATGTTTTAAAATTAGATGAGTTGAGTGTTTCCTATTATACTTTTCTGAGAAGAAAGACCGATACAAACAGAGGTGTCTTTTAATTTAGAGGTGTTTTATAATATTGTTATTAGTAGGATAGGATTAAAACCGCTTTTCGTGTCTGTCAGTGTAACCACGTTGTTCTTCTTAACTACGCAACGGGAGAGAATATATTTTACTAACTTAGAGAATATATTCCGGAAAGATTGTGTGTCAGAAAGGTGTGGTCAAATTTAAGGGTGTGGTTAATAAAATTCATCAAACTGAACAACTTTCTCCATGTCTTTATCAACTGTTCCATACAAAACTTCAATACTTACTCGACTCAAATTTATGGGATGGCTGATAATTTTTTCGCGATAACGATGTTGGTCTTTATAGAGAACGTTGTTCAGTCACCAGTGTGATAGTCTGTAGGTACCCCACCCTACTGTTTGAAGCCTGTTTATTAAAGAAAATCTCTACGTTTCTTAAGTCCATAAAAACCATGCGAAGCAGGTCCGGGTCGCTAGTTTTAGATAATGGATCAGTTAAAAGCTTTAAAACGTTATCTTCTATTTCTAAGCAAACTAAAGTTCCTACTCTCAACCTTAATTTCCAACAATAATTAAGTTAAAAAATACAACAGACGTGGATATATTTACTAACCTGTTCCGCTTAGCTATTTCTAAAGAGACATAAAAAACTCCTGAAAGAAATCGACACGTGTTTCACCTCTCAACGAGGCATCCTCAGGATGACGATTGACTTGTCACGAACCCGGCCACGGCGTATTGCCACACCGAGCGCACGCAGAGAAAAATTAAGTTACCTACCAGTATTATTTTATTTAATCTAGAAATTATTTCCATGAACAGAAATAACCGCCAGGGAATACGTCGATGAGTCGCTAGAATTATTCGATGTTCGCAAATAATTTAATGCGATTAATTAGATAGATAATAAGGACGGAGTAAATGTGATCACATAATACGATCCGAATTACAGAATTATCCACTAACATGGAAATACAACAGATATTTATTACGAAACAGGAGGAAAAATCGCGATAAAATTTGGGCAGAAAAATTGTGTAAGGACAGCCGAATCTTTTTTTATTGCACAATAAAATTTCCTCAAGGAAAGGTAACTTTAACTTCCAATTGATGGACGAACTTCAAAAGTTTGAATCTTTTGTCGACTGTACCTTTATAAATAACGTCAAAATGTGAGGTTAGTCAGCAAATCAAACTGTCAAACTGTCTCGCGGGTATCCTCGCCTGTCGGACCTTGAATATACGAACTATCCCTGGTTCCCTACTCCAGTGACCTCGGCGACTTTCACTGTGACGTCACAGGTTAGGCGCCTGGTTGTCGCGACCGAGAGACGCCAGACCAACACCTATAAAATGTTCGATCGCGAATTCTTTGGAAGTTTCAGAGTTCATCTTAATTTCTTACTTCAATCAAGCGTGAGGCACACAAAACTATTAAAAGTTTTCCTGCTTTTTGTTATTGTGTGAATATTGTGTGCCTAACCTAAACGTGTGACAATTTTTATTTCTTTCTTTCTTTCAATTTTGGAATAGTGAATAATTTCTTACAAAGAATAATCACTTCTTTTGCAGTCTCAACAGATGCTCTACAAAAGCATGCTAATTTGGAGCAGATACCCCTAGTAACTTACAATCATTACATATCTTATAAACAAGGTTAATAGGACAAGGGTTCCTCCAAGGGACTATAAGTGCCTTTTTTGACTTCACAGTCAATTTAACGTTACAAGTTTTGTAATATCAATGGTATTTCACATACCTAATACCTAATAATCAGTACCTAGGCCGGACAGGTATCTACCTCTTGCTCTTTTTATCAAAACATACAAATATATTCGAGCACATCATCCAACCATCCTAACATCTTTCTAACTAATTATTATTTGGTAAATAATAAAAGCAATAAGAGTTCTTTTGATCCAATTATTATTTATCCTAGTGGAATCAGAAATATATAAAATATACAGATTATATTAAATTAAACAGGATGATTCATTTTGTTTTTCTTCAAAGTTCGCCAACATGGTTACTTTGAATGAATTTATACAGTGAGAGATTATAGATGGCCATACAAAAAATATGATTCTAGATATAACCGACACCAAAAAAAAAACGAACGATGTGATGATCTACATTAAATAAATGTTAAAAATCGAATACCAATTTTAAAAGGGCAATTCTGCAAAAAAATGGGGCTTGTGGCTAAGTAACAACAGCTGCACGGGTCGATCGATCAGGTTAAGCTACGCTTGCCGTAGTTGGTCTGTGGATGGGTAACCATCTTTACATACCAAGACCCCTCCGTGCCTCGGAAAGCACGTTAAGCCGTTGGTCCCGGCTGTCATTTGTAGATCTTTGACAGTCGTTACAAAAGTCTGACAACCAGTTTTACCAAGGGGTATCGTATTACCTAGTAACTAGGTTGTGGAAATACTGGTATTCAGCTGCATCCGGTTAAACTGGAAGCCAACCCCAACATAGTTGGGAAAAGGCTTGGCAGATGATGATGATTCTGCAAAAAAATATAAAAGTGTTCTAAATTGCTACCTTTCCAATTTTCAATTTGTATTTACTGCATGACTTGCTGTTTTCACTGACACATCAGACATAAATTGAGACCAAAAACAGACGTGTGAATAACGTTACATCTGAAGATACGACGGTATTCACCGAACAATGTCGTATATGAGCGTACGAGTTACAGCATATTGCGACTAACGATGCATCTTCATAATAGAGCCATGAAGGGAGTATTTCAAGGAATGCCTGAGTGGTACTTGAGATGTTATGTAGTTCCGAAGTAATATGCAGAGTTGCAGACATTCTGGCTTGTATAAAGCTTGAAGAACATGTTTAAATTAGCTGCAAAATGCATTATTAAGGGGCTCAGACGAGTGTAACCACCGCTCAAAATAAACTATGGAAAAATAGATTAATATCGCGTCTTTTGAGGCGCAAACAGCAATGATGTATTAAAACGCATGAGTACCTACAATGCACAATGCAACTTACATAGAGGCTCCTTTTAGTGGCGTAAATAAGGCGTCACACATCTTATAAAAACTAGTTTTGTCACCGTTCCTTTGGAATAATTTCCGACATGCACGCAAGCGAAGAAGCTGTCAAAAACTAGTAAGGAGGCTGTTAGCGAGATTTACAAAAACCAGAAACGGATAGTAGCCAGATGAAACAGCAATGTGTAACACAGCATAACAGTGACATAGATAAGAGTCGAGACAACAGTTAGCCTTGCCAAAAGATGCACCAGTGAAGCTGGACATGAACTAATCTGGCGGCGATGTCATTAAAAGATGCCTCATAGATAAATATCACCTCTCCACTAGTCCATTGCTTACTCAAGGATGCATATCCTGTATGGCTCGCAAATCCTTCTATATCCTAAGCACACGTCTTCCTTACCATTATCGCGCCCCCCGGTCTACTCCTTGATATGCAATGGTCTCTGTAGCCCCATGAAATATGAGGCTCCAGGGGCTAGAGCAAATCTTGGGGTTCATTCGATTTATCGAGTCTGCTTAAACCAAAGTTTCATTCAAATAGGTATGAAAAAAGCATAAATCAGTAAGGGCAATATGTCTTCCAATATGTCAAACAAAAAATAACTGGTGTTACATAGGGCCTAGTTCAGATCCGCTTAGGGCAGTATCATCTATTTATTGGGAGTTTTCATCATTTACGGTATCCATGTAAGTTAGCGTAGATAAAGCCGGAATCATACTGCTTTATAGCCTAAATAAACCAAACGATTCTGTCAATTTCGGTGCCAACAAAATCCAATTTAATACCCGTATTTAGTAACTAAACCTTTATTATAGGAATAAACTTAAAGCCGAATTTAATGCAATCAGTATAGGCAAACACTACGTGAGTTTTAATCACTATAAATCATCTAAAAGCGTGTTTTAATTACGTCATATGTTGACAGCGACGATGCGCTAGCATGCAAATGTTATGCAAATCTCTCTAATATGCATTCAGTTAATGACTTACTTTTATGTAGTAGTAATAGTAGTGATTTATATCAGGCACTACACTGTAATTGTTTACGCGGTAATGCAGTTTACGAGCCAGAGAATGTAGGACAGTAACTTCTTCTTTTTTGTGTGGTTAGTGACTAACCTGGTGTCAGAGTTTTATGCCGCCCATGCTCGCCTCTGACTTGGCTCTCAGGCATGCCGGTTTCCTCACGATGTTTTCCTTCACCGTTTTACAAGCAAGTGATAATACAGTAGATGCCTAGGTAAAAAAAAAAGAAATTCTATTTAGTCTGTCTTTCAGATAATAATAAAAATATTAGACACATATTTTTTGATTTATCATATTAATCAAAAATAACACGCATTAAAGTTAGGGAGTGGGGGCTCGTTACGTCACAACGCAGTACTAAATAGCAAGGCGTGACGCCATGCCACATTTTAACTCAATGTATTGCCGTAATCTTTTGATTAGGTCAAAAAGAAAAAAATACGTATTCAATATTTTTAATAATCTACAAGATAGACTAAATAGAATTTAAAAATAAAAAATAATAAAAATGTTTGGACACACATGAATCCGAACGTGCCTTGGGTTCGAACTCGAGACCTATGACTTGGTAGTCCGACAGTCACACCACTATGCTATCACTGTTATGGCAGCAACTGATAGATGATAGGTGTATTTACAGTGGGAAAACAAATGAACTCTAGAAACGTAACACCCCTTCAAACGCTATGAGAAGTAAATGTTGACGTCACCAATCCGCCTGTCAAGTGCGACAATTTATGATGGCAATATACAATGATGATTCATAGTAAGTTAGAAGTTGGTTCAGAAAAATATAGGAAAGTTCTTTCCAGATTTTCGCGAACAACTCCAGCGATCACTATGAATATGGTACTCACATGAAGATTGTATCTGGACTTTAAAAGAGACTGTGACCTCTGAGTTTTTACCGGTCTTTCTTCGATCTCATCTAGTTTAAAAACATTATTTATTTTTGACGTGTATATAAGTGTTTGTACAAACCTACTTACAGAAATAAAATCATTTAGGCATCATTGAACGTCAGCTATTTTTTTAAATCAGTCTGATGTAACATGTTGGCTCGCAGGTTTGCACGCTGTATCAGGGCAGTCAAAATAACGCTTTTGAAAGCTTATTGCCAAGTGTTTTACATGCGTAGCCTGTCGCCCAACTGTACTCAGCGGGCTATTAGCGCCCTACGGGTCCAATATAATAAAGGATTCAGGATGATCATGGGGCTGCCCCCTTTCTGCAGTGCATCAGGTATGTTTGCTCAACCACACGTCAAAGGCTTCCACGCCGTCGTCAGACAGAAATCTGCCTCTTTGCTCTGCAGAGTGCGGGAAAGTTCCAGCTCCAACTCCACCCTGAAGACCAGAGCGTGGAGGTACAATGCTCCTTTGTTGGGTGATATTGTTCGAAGATGGATTCCGAACAATAGACTAGTTTCCAAATAGAAAATAAGTTTACTAACATAGATCTAACTGAACAGACAGCTGTGCAGCTGGACAGGTTATTGCGCCACTTTTTTTTCCCAGCTAAAGCACTAGGAAGTGGTGATGGGTGGGCGTTTTTGGGGGACTGTCTTATATAATTTTGACGTTCGAAAAGTGCTGATTCTCAGCCTAGTTTGAACAAATGACTTTTGAATTGGAATTTGAGATATAAGTTATCTTTTTGTTTACTAACACTTATGGATGTTGCTTATCCGAATCAATTTTTTTTTTTTAATTATCAAGAAGTATACTGACAATAAATTCATATATATTTTTGTTACGATAACGTTATGAGATTAACAGTAATTAATCTTTCTTTATTACAAAGAATAATCATTGTGCTTTCTGTGATCCGTATGTTGATCAACTTCCATTATTAAACATCGTTCCTCTACTACGAATGCTATCTATATGAAAATTTATATGGACTTAACAATGACGGTTGGATAAACTGGATAGACATTTAGTTTTGCTGACAGATTATAATTGAGTGAATCGCAGCTTTGTTCCCATGGGCGTATAGAATTATATCTATAATCTAATATCTATTCAACCATTTCATAGTATATTTCTTTATAATTACGCGGTCTCATGTGGGACCTAGGTCAAAAAAAGAAATTATATTTAGTCCGTCAGACAGATAATAAAAAAAAAATTGACACCTATTTTTTTCTTCATCATATTAATAAAAAATTACTTGGATAAAACGCATTAAAGTTGGGAAGTGGGGTCGCTACGTAACAAGAAGTATAAAATCTACATACTCGTGACGTCATGGCACATTTTAACTCAATGTATTCCCGTAATCTTTTGATAATGTAATAAAAGAATAAATGTGTCCAATATTTTTTAATAATCTACAAGACGGTCAAAAAATATTTTTTAGTCATCATCCCTATTGTTGGACAGGTCCACTCAAATCTGTGTGGTTCTTTCCTCAAATAACCATCTCAGGCTTCTGCATGGTTCTCATATGGCCTGACCAAGATGTCTGGACTTTAAAAGAGACCTCTGTTTGTTTGTTTCTGTATTTGTTCTCAGAAAAGTCAAATAGGAAACACTCAACTCATCTAATTTTAAAACATAAGTTATTTTTGTCAAGTAAAAGTGTTTAACCAATTTACCAGAAACAAATATAATTTATTATTTGTTACTGTTAATATTGAAGCCATGTTTAAATCCTACTCACCTACTATAATATATATAATAATATAAAATTATAATATAATATTAAAATTAATTAATTTATTATTAATATTATAAATGTGAAAGTTTTTGAGGATGGATGGATGTTTGTTACTCTTTCACGTAAAAACTACTGGCACACAGATAGTGTATAACTTGGATTAACTCATAAAATACTTTTTAACCCGATATTCCCACGGAATCGAGACTTATGTGGGTGAAACCGCGAGGCGCTTCTAGTTGTTCATAAATATAGTCTATAACTTATTCATGACTTAATTTACTGTGTGGTGGATGCTAACATGAAAATATGTAAAATATGTTTTTTTATGCCCGTTTACAAAAAAGTTATTGGATTGTGAATTTGTGATGCGTAGGCTTCATATCTAATTAAACTTTCAGTGTAAATAAGGTCAAATTATGAATATAAAAAACGTATCAAAGTTATATTTTCAGGTTTTCCTAACAAAAAAAATAAGGTAAACAGGACCTTTTTGTAGGCATCATAAAATTGCGTAAAATGGAAAAACGATATGTGAGTAACAACGTTCAAAACCACATAGGTACAGCAAACAACAATACTTTCGGCAAACTGGTGATTTTGATTATGGCAATAGGTACAGTCAGCCCCATGTCTACAACTATGGTTTCATAACATTGTATCCACCGTATAGCTGTACAAAACATAGTATACAATTTATTTTACCAAAACCATCTATCTATACACCTTATGACTAAAACAATGTTCTCAGTGATAGTTCCAGAAAAAGGTAAACAAGACTGATAACGTCATACGACTTATATCGAATGGCACGTGTTTTGCTTTGTTTAATAGAAGAACAAGAATTATATTTTTGTCCTTTTCATTTCATGCATGACGTCACTGACGTGTCATTTATTTTTACAGATAGGTATCATGTATCATGAACGTGCATTACGAATATTGCTTAGATTTTTAAGTTGGACACTCACCAGGTATTCGCATGTATGTCAATGCTCGATATTGACTCATTGTACTCACGCTCTGGAAAACGGCTCTAACGATTTCGATGAAAGTAGCAATATAGGGTTTACAGGGGTGAAAAATCGTTCTAGCTAGGTCTCATATCTGGGAAAATTCGTTTTCTCCGTATTTTCACCCGAGCAGAGCTCGGTCGCCCAAAGTTTAGAACAAGATTAATGACATAGAATAATGACATGACAGCATGGAATTAGTAAGTACCTACTATCATGGCAGTATGGAATTAATAGTTACTATCCTATAATATTAAATAAGCATTCTCTATTTTCACCAGAGCAGAGCTCGGTCGGTACTAATACTAAAAGACCCAAGCCCAACCGTATAGTACAAATAAGTTACCCATTATTCTTTTTAAAAGCAAGTCACTGTACCACAATAGTTCTACAATATAGTCTGGTTCATCCTTAACACAGTAGGCTCACTAAATTTCGTTATCTATGACAGCAAACGTGACAGCACGATACGTTACGATGCTATGCGGCAAAGTGTAAACCGATGACATCCATTTGTTACGCAGCGGACAAGCTCATGACGCGTTACAAATAACTTGGTGTCATGTTGTAGACATTTTTCTGTATAGTGTATCGAGGCCTTGTCAGTAGGCATTCATTATATCGATGAATATTTAGGAGGAAAAGGGTTAAGATAAACAAGTATAAAATGTTTGTGTATCTAATAATACATTTATTCAGAGAAAAAAACAAAACAGAAAATGATTGTCTGTAAAGTCGGTTTACGGACGATAATTTTACGTGATAACGTCACAAACCGAACACTTAGGCTGATCGTGCCTCTCTATCGCTTGTTCCGCGCTCTCGCTTGCACGCTCAGCTCAGGCGGAACGTGACACTTTTTCGTGCATGCAGCCGGCGCGGCGTGCATCGATTTATAAGACGTTATCACGTCAAAAAAACAATAAATATGTATAAGTAAATAATTGTAAGCAATTACAAAATAAATCAAGATATTTCAATGTGAATTTAAGATTTTATTTGTACGCAACTTGACTAGTAACAGTAATTTATTTCAATAAAAGATGATACTGTGTTAAAATATTACGTTACAATTAAATACGTAGAAATTAACTTGAGTTCAAATACAAAACATTAATGAGTATTAGAATAAATAATTAGTTACCATTTTGTATAAGTTTAACGTCCACCTAAATCTATTTCATTTACCTAATTTTAATTTAGTTTATACTTTATACTCATAGTTAATTTATTACATTAAGGGCCTATTTCACGATGTCCGAATAGCCACTACTTACCGAATAAATTAAAAAATGGAACAGAATTTGTAGGATATTATCTGCCAAGTAAGTTAACGAGAACCTAATCGGAGGTGGTGAAACAGGCCCTAAGTATTTATGCACTTCGTAGCCTGAAACACAGGTTCAACCTAGTTCAGCCAAATAAGCAACTGTGCTCTATTTTAATTATTAAGTTACTTGTTGTAAATGTGCACCTTTTTATAAATAAACGATTTATTCACGCGCTTTGCCGCATTTTTGTAACGTGGACACAAGCTGTCAATTAAATCGAATAGGTACTGTTTTCTGGATCATTATATTTTGGACTGTCGAGCTGTACAGTGCTGTTTAAGTGTAAAAGTGTAATTATTGTATACCTAAGTGTTATTAATTAAAAGGATGTACCCCAGTATAAGTGTCTTTTCTTTCTTAATATAGTCGGTCTTTAATAATATTCCCACTGCTGGAACTCTCAGCTTCCCCCCTTCTGTGAGAGAGAGCGGGCTGTAGTGTAATCCACCACGCAAACCTATTGGTATATATTTTTTTTCTTATAATATAATTTTATAAAATTCGCTTGTAAAGGTAGACTTTTCAGAAAAAAGTCGTACTTCCAAACCTGATTAAAATTATAAATTCAAAAATAAACAGCACATCAAATTAAAATGGCGGGCGGATCCTGAAAGACACTGACTAAAATTGAAATAACACATTTTTACGAAAATAAATGTGGAACAAAATGAACCACGTTATCATAACTTAAGTATAAGTAAGTAGCATGTGGTTATAATAATGATCGTAATCGACTATCAAATGCATTTAGCGATTAATCGAACTCATTTCGTCGTCTGACATTGATCTGATGAGAAATATTTATATTTCCGTGGATACTTATGTATCAGAAATTGATAACGTTGAGAACTTCCCCGGGCCGAAGGACACTATCACAAAGCACTACTGCAGCCGAATCTAACATAACATTAACAACTGATATTGAAGCAAAACAAAATAAAATCGATTATTATCATGTAAAGGTAGATAATCTTTATCAAAATCACAATCGATGATTATTTCGGGCAATAGTTGGTATCTTAATCGCTAATCAATAAATAGTTCATTCACTACAACATGATAATTGTTTTTCACAAGATAAAAATCGTAAAGTAATTATCAATCAACTCTGTCATAATTTTATTTGTCGCATTGCGGGTCAAAAGTCTCTTCTCATAAACAGAAGAAACGTGTGTTGATCACCATGGCTGGTCATTGGATGTTGCAGCACAGATTAATACAGATAGTTCACTTCGCAAAATCATTTAAATAAAAAGCGACTCTTGCTACGACACAATAAAGTGGAATTCAGGTTGCACAGCGCTAATATTATCTACAGTTAAATTCACCTAGAAGTTGCCTCTCTTTCTATCGCGTAACTCTTATATCTTCTGACTTCGTCTTGTTGGGCCAATTCAGTGAATGTAACGTACATTCACTGAATTGGCCCAACAAGACGAGCCCACCACTTTCTTGTAACTTCAAACCTAAAATGCGGAGTCTTCTTCTTTTCGTTTGGTTAGTGACTAACCTGGTGTCAGAGTTATAAAGACGCCCATGGGCTTCTGACTAGGCTTCACATGCCGTCGAGAAATATCTCTCAGGCGTGCCGGTTTCGTCGGGAATCCCAGGCCGATTCCCGGTCACCGTAGGCGCGGGCTTGAGGACGGTGAGCCATTCGGTAGCTCGCCGTCCGATAAGCCCGGGTCGACGACGGCGGGTTGTGCACAATTGACGGGGTCCGCCAGGGCCGATGCCTGCCAGGGTCGCGGGAAAGTCCGAAAGGGATACCGTGGGCCCCTGGCAACATACAGGTAACTGAAGGAACACGGGTGGGTTTTAGTCAATAAGAGTCTGACACGCCCTCCCGCTCCACCCAAAGTGGGAGAAGTTATTTGATAAAAAAAGCCATACCGTTTTCCTTACGATGTTTTCCTTCACCGTTTCAAATCCGGAGTGAACCATCTGTTTTCATCTGTGGTTGCAGTCAGAACACAAATTCAGATTTCCTCACGATAAATATTTTCCCTCATCGTCAGCCTCTTTCCGTCTGCCCGTAGCCGGTGCCGGTTACCCGGCCGCTATGTGTAGGTATAGGTAGGTAAGTACGAAAGCTTTCGCACGTACTGCATTTCATCGAGTTTACCCCTACATTTTCCACCATGCGCCCGGTATCCGGAGGACGTAAAAAGTGTGTAAATTCAAGTACCCAAGATTAACTTGGAGAGAATATAAATAAAGAAAAAACGAGCGATCCTAACATTAGTCACATATGATGTGTAATATCTGACATCTGACCTTGGCAACATTAAGGTCATAAGCAACATTAAAGGGGTCCTCGTCAAGGTCGTTTCTGACGACCAACTCTAGCACCGCGCGCGTTCATTGGTCAAATCAAACAGCGCGCGCTTCCCCGGCTGCCTGTTATACACTTCCATCGCTTTTCGGGAATTACTCCCACAGATTGCAGGAAAGCTAGAGGAAAGATGTTACACATCAGAAAGTCTTATGAGGCTAATAGTTGCTTAACATCGGGGAAAAATATGATCTTAAATAGATGCAATGGTGTAGGTAGGTATCAGTATATTATTGGTGGTAAGGTCGGTACTGGCTTGTAGGTTTTGCAGCGTTACTGGACATCGATGCTCAAAAGTAGAATGCACGCAAAATAAGTCTGCGCGCGAATGGTGGCGCTGGCGTTCTTAATTCTATTAATTAATATTATTATTTTTTTTAAATAATTCTATACTTCATTTGACCTAAAATAAACGACAAGATGGCGGCATACTTAGTTCCGATTTCAGCCACGCGCAGACTTATCTTGCACTCTAGAAACGATTACTATCAGTCTCTTGGTCTAGTTTTGTACAGTCTAACTATTTTATTAATGTCCCTCGGGAATCATCGTACTTCCAAATACAACTGAATGCTAATTTCCATGTCCATCAATTATTAGATTTATCGTGTATAATCATTTGAATTCAGAACTTAGTACTTTATTGTTGTTTTGTTTTGATTTCTGTGTGAAATTTATAGAGCTGTAAAACTATTTTCCTATCAGTCGTGCCTGCGACTTTAGCAGCTTTGCTACCATTTTTAAAATAAATTACATTAAATTAAAAGAGTATTAACAACTCTATATACTTCCAAGTCGATTGAGAGCGTCCGGTGTGCACCAAGTGCAAAGGGCAACTGATAGAAATCCAACGACTGACGAAACACGAGGTTTGCCGAGGGACATTAAGAACATATTTGTACTGTACAAGTATGTAACTTTATCAGCTTTTTATGTCTTGATCTTTTTACATGACATAGGTACCTACAAATTGCCAAATCACGCATTTGCCACAAACAATCCTTTAAATATAAGAAGTTTTCAAAAGATAAAATCTCAGGTTATTTTTCTATCTTCAACCTTAATTACTTGTAAATCACATGGGTCATCAGAAACTATCGCGATTAGAATCACACGTTATCGAAAATCGTCTAATTTTATTGTTATCAATAACCTACTAATAAAATAGATTAGAACTCGCGAAATTAGACGATAACCTATATTATTTTATGTTTGGATAACTTGTGGTTAAGTAATAACAGCCGCATGGATCAATCTATCAGGTTAAGTTACGCTCGCCGGGGTTGGTCCATGGATGAGTGACCATCTTTACATATCGAGACTCCTCCGTGCCTCGGAAAGCACGCTAAGCCGTTGGTATCGGCTGTCATTCGTGAATCTTTGACAGTCGTTACGGGTCGTCAGAAGTCCGAAAGTGTGACAACCAGTCTTACCAAGGGGTATCGTATTACCCAGTTATTGGGTTGTGGAGGTCAGATAGGCAGTCGCTCTATGTAAAATACTGGTATTCAGTTGCATCTGGTTAGACTGAAAGCCTACCCCAACATAGTTGGGAAAAGGCTAGGCAGATTGATTGAACTACCGACATTGACAACATATTTTTACGCGTACACATTTCAAGCTCTATTATATAAATAGCCTTGTCAGTGTGTTAAATGGATACCTAAGCATATAAAATTGTTACTATAAACGTACTATAGAGTGTTCTAAAATGCACAAAACAATAAAATTAAAAGATGACTGATTTTGAAGACGAAATGATAGTTAAACTTTTAACCTATAGCTCAGCCTAAATAGGTACTCATTATTCGTTATTATGCAACCACATAACATACTTGTACTCACACTACCTATAAATTTTTCTTGCAAAATATCTTTTAGCCCAGACGTCTAATTAATTAGAATTTCAAGATAAAAACATCACACACGTAATCTAAGAACTATAATCCAATAGAATCCAACGTTCATTGAGGAAAAAATACAAAATTTCAACGATGTCTCGGAAAGACTTTTCAAAATTAATATCCATTCGGCCTTCACACTCGTTCGATACTGCTGCTTTGGACCAAAATTTACTTATAGCCTCCGTTCCTCCCATCTATGGAAGCATACACAACTTTTAGAAAAAGTAGACCAAATTATTAGAAACACTTTAACTTCAATCCTAAATGTGGCCCTGGACGACCGAGCGTGGCAGCAAGCTACACTCTCCATTCGCCTGGGTGGTCTCGGCGTCCGCAAAATTTCAAGTATAAGTTTACCGGCGTTCCTCTCCTTGGTCCACAGTACTAATAAATTAACCAGGAACATTTTATCTTCCTCACTGGCCGATTTTGAGGTACCGTGCCTGACCGAAGCGTTGAACGCTTGGAAAATGGCTTGTCCCAATACGGATCTGCCCGACAACCCTTCTTCCGAGACGCTGGGATGTGCCGCTCTGCAGTATTATACGGAACACCCTGTTAAATACGTCACCTAATACTGCTGAGCGTGCCCGTCTGCTGGCTGTGGGAGAATGGGAGTCAGGTTTGTGGCTTCAGGCGCTCCCGTCATCCACCACAGGCACTATGATGGATGACTCATCGTTTCGGCTCGCTACGTGTCTCAGCTTGGGTGCACCTTGTGTTGCTCCGCATCGGTGTCATTGCGGTGAAGCTGTCGACAGTCTCGGGCACCATGGCCTGTCCTGCTGCAGGAGCGCAGGTCGCATAGCACGGCACGCCAGCATCAACGACATTATTCGTCGAGCCCTTGGCACCGCCGGCGTACCAGCGGTATTAGAACCAAACGGCTTGGTACGTGACGATGGAAAGAGACCAGATGGGATGACGTTGTTGCCTTGGAAGGTGGGTAGGCCTCTGGTGTGGGATGCAACCTGTGTCGACACCCTTGCGCCATCCCATGTTCCTTGCACGGTGGGCTGTGCTGGCGCTGCTGCTGCGGCTGCTGAGACCCTCAAGCGGCGCAAATACTGTAACCTTATAGGTAATTACAGTTTTGAGCCGTTTGGGGTCGAAACGCTCGGACCATGGGGCCCGAGTGCGCGTCTCCTTTTTAAGGAAATTTCTCGTTGACTGGTCGACACTTCACGTGACCAGAGGGCTGGTTCGTTCTTTGGCCAAAGAATTAGCATTGCCATTCAACGTGGCAATGCTGTCAGTCTTCTGGGCACGTTTCCGGATGACAGCGATGCGGACGAATACTTCGACGCCTAAGTGTCATTTTGTTTTTATTATTTTTATTTATACAGATAGTTAGTTAGTCTTTTAATTTAGTACCTAATGTAAATAGTTAGCTGTGTTAAAAACTGTAAAATAATTTATAAGTATTATAATGAAAATAAATAGTGAATAGAACTATAATATGCCATTTCGAAGTTACAGTCATCCCTTCCTAAAAAAAAAACAGTGGCACTCCGGGAGTGCCGACAGAAGTGAAAACCTGAACAAGATCGCCTTGGTGGAAAAAAAATACTGGTATAGAACATTGGTCCGTTACCTTAACTAAGTAAAGAGCACAAATGCGTTTACAAAAAAAAATACTTCCAAAACCTTTAAAGTAAAAATACTTGTATAGAACATTGATTCGTAACGTAATATAAATATAGAGCACAATCGCATTTACAAAAATGAGGTGTTGGTAACGGTATCGCGAAATCAATGGTTTAGTCCCATCTCAAAAATGCCCAACGCGTCTAAGGAAGTTTTCACTTCAAAAATGCTGATATTTAGTCGGCTTGCCTCAATCATCCTCCATCCGTCATTAATCTCGTCTGTGACAAGAACATTACCAGATAGACTGTATCAGGAGACGTCAAAGCTACGAACGTCTCCCACTAGATGCAAATGTGCCAAACGCTCGTGAAATCAGGGAGGCAATGCGATGAATTCGAGTGCGGACTTTGATGCCGCACTGACTGCTTAATTGAAATAGTTACAATTGGTTCCGTTTTGGCTTTGAGTTGAAGGATTGCAGGTCTCGTACAGTTCGTGATATGAATAGCTGGGCGATTGTTTGTGCCAAATCTGTTGGACTGCTCGGTTCAGTGGGATATTGGGTTGCATTTTGGTGAAGGGTTCCTAAAAGTTTGTTCAGGCGGATACAACAATAGAGTACTATTATCTATTCTTTGATAATAGTATCCTACTATAATAATATTTAAATGCGAAGTTTATGAGGATGAATGGATGTTTGTTACTCTTTCACGCAAAAACTACTGAACTGATTTGGATGAAATTGGGCACACAGATAGTTTATAATCCGGATTAATGCACAGGATACTATTTATCCCGATATTCCCACGAGATCGAGATTATGCGGGTGAAACAGCGGGGTGCTGCTAGTCAACAATAAATGCAAGTAGTGAATGTGTAATTAAACTATTTTGGTTTCCTTTTACTCATAAGTTCATAAGGCACATGTTCAGGTTCAGGTTCAGGTTCGTAGGCACTGACATCAAGCAATAGACAAAATTTGTAAACTTTGATTAGTTTTAAATATTGAATACAAGGCTTTTGGCTAATTTGTAATAAGTGTATTTTTTTTTTGTAATGTGCGTTTAGTTTGTGCAGAATAAACAATTTTTTCTTTCTTTTTCTTTTTATAAACCTTCCGATAAAAGATGGTTGGCGATTAAATATACCCAACTATCGAGTAAATCGTTTCGCCGTCGCTTCTACCTACAGATCTGAATAAACGTAAAGATTTACTGACCGATTTTACATTTTTGTCGACACTCATACCGTAATGGTGTCATACCTTTTGCAAAACCATTAGATACACAATAAAAAAGGTCAAATATCGCGAACCTTTTTCGGGTCTCCATTATTTCAAACGCGTATTCCGTATAGAATGTCAAAATTCAAAAGCTCGCGTCGTATTCTGCCGCGCGGTCAGTAGTACGTCGCTTGGATATTCCGAGCGCGCCACTGCCGTTACGTTTCAGAACGATATTCGACAGCATTACAGTCGGGACGTGCTGATGCATGCAGCCAACGAGTAATCTGACGAGCAAGGCACCCATCGCGCCCACATTAATGCTTCGATTCCTAACGTTTACTTCTGTTCCAATAACATTAACGAGGCGCAGACAATAACGTGCAGATGCGTTTTGGAGAGCTTTTAACGTAATATCTCTGAAACGGATTTCAATCGAAAACTGTTGAAAAACTTTGTCGTTTCAATCCTTTGCCCGTGTGTGTACCCTATACGCAAAAGGTGCGAGATTTTATAGTATCAAAACAATTCTCTTTATTCGAAAATTTGTAAAAATATGTAAAAATTCAAAATTCAAAAGCCTTTTATTCACTTTTCGAACGTCAAAATTACATAAGACAGTCCCCAAAAACGCCAACCCTTCGCTCATCCACGCTCACCATCCAATCTATATGTTCGCGATTTCAATGTTAGGTAGCTACCTATTTGTTTCCTCCAACGATATTCTCTTATTGACGATGGATATACGTATATTGTACTAGAAAAACCAATTCCGCTTTACAAAGGCGGCCAATTTATGACCCCGGCACACGCGAATTCCGTCGGGAGCGAATTGTACCTCGACACAGCGACACCATACCTAAATTTCAAATTAATTTCAAGATCAGAAAATGATGGTCGAAGCTCAAACGTCAATAGCGAATTATTATTTTCGTACAAATTGTATTTCATTGTATGGATGTCAAATATAAATCTCAAAATTTATTTTCCCGGCCCCCTGTTCAGTCGATATCGACGTCAATGTCAGGCCAATCGTGTCGGATTGAGTCGGGTCGCGTCACAACGCAACGTGAGTCGTTCTCAACACTATTAGGAGTTTTATTAGCTGTCAATTCGTATTTATTTTTTCGTAAAAGTCGATGCGAGTCCGAGCCATCGATATCGTTAATTGAGTTCTTCTGTCGGCAGCTCTATGTTCGTTAAATCAGTATCGACCTTTAAAAGGTAAAACGAAAACGCCAATATTAATCTGATTTAAGCAGATCACTGAAGCTCAAATTTTGTTAGGAATCTGAATCAAAATATTGGTATAGCGATTCTTCAGTCCCCAAAGTCTTTATAATTTTGGATTATGTTTACTGAAATAATTAATTGAAATAACTTTAGAAGCTACAATACAAATTAAATTTTAACAACGGGTGGAATCGTGTTTAAATGATTAACTCTCTCCTGTGTTATTATTAAATTAATATCGGAATACTTAAGTATTCCATATCCAGGATTTAGCTTAGCATACACTTACGGAGGTTAGCACTACGCAGTATTGAAGTAAAGCCTAGGTACAGTAAGCGCTCAAAAGTGCATGAGCACGCTAAGAGTCGTATTGCTGTGAACACGCGGTATAGCTCGTACATTTGTATGTGTAAGCAACACGATACACACACCACAGATAACGCAGTTACACGAAACAACAATATATTTCCGTCGCTTTAAACATGCTAGCACACACGCACTATGCGCGTGAACTTGACCAGTTAATGGCATTGCTAAAATTCGATAGTAACATAACAAGTGCAGATAGCAGAAAGCGTTAAGCGTTGGTATGGAATTCAAACTGCCTCAGGTTCTAATCTCGTGAAACACAGTGCGGTTTTTTGCAAATATTATTATTTTTGTTTTCAATAATAATATTTTTTAAATATTGCTGCTTTTTTATGTTGTTATTGCAATAAAGGTTTTAGAATAAAAAATGCGTGATATATGATAACAAAATTAAAAAAAATATGTTTATTCGTTATATTTATTTTACATAAGTTAATAAACTGCTACAATTATTTATCATTACTTCAGCTGAATAAGATGTGAAATAGATGTCAAGAAACTTAGAAGCAGTTTGTATTATTTAGATATATTTAAATTATGACTTATTTTAAATTTTTAATGGATTTTTTCACCATAAATATTAAGCTTTGATCATGGTCGAAGTAATTAAGTAATAAATAAGAATATTAGACTACTTAAAATGTAAAAAACTACTTACAGAATAGGTAATTTTAAGGTTAAATATGGGCAGTTTGTTTATATTTTATTTGTATTAATTATTTTACATTTTATTTGACTTTAGTAAATATTGGTTGTTATTGAGGTTAAAGCTTAAGTATTCATTTTCTTTACGAAAAGAAGATTGAAACTAAACCTCAAATTTTAATCCTAAAATAATACTATTACTAAAATAATATTAAACAATTTCGGTATATCTGCAAGAAATACGACAAACACCCTATTGAAACATGCTTAAAAAATTCGTTACCATAAATTCATGCAATAACGAATCTGTTGTTTATTAAGTTGGTACGGTCAATATTTTAAGGTCAAAAACGGTTTTCTAGCTGGTCTTCAGTGATGCAAGCCTTCAGAGTGCACGGCGAACGGTTCATAATGACGTGTTTTTAATAATTCAGCAAAATGTCTCGTTGGTATGAAACCATTTGTTTCATTCACCATTTGACGTCGCTGCTACTCGATAATAAGCCCCTTCCTCATATCTCTTAACCCTCACAGTATTTCTCTAGAACAAAGAAAAACATTGTTTTTATTACACATAATACCTTATTATTTATTATTCACTAATCGAATTAAACCTCACAATGAATTTAAAACTTTAAAGGCATCTTCTGTCTCAACAATACCTCTGTTCTATCAACAATACCCTTGATTTATGTTTAGTAAAATATGAAATATATTAATGATAACACTCACACTTAGTCCGGTTTCATTAGATATTCACTTCACTTTTACGCAGCGCAATAATATTCTCTGATCTGATCTGATCTCTTCAATATATTTTATGCCTGCTTTTTGATAATAATAACCACAACACTGCGCTAAATACTCGTCACCAATATTATCCACGAACCAAAAAAGTTCTATTAATGAAATACTCGTAACAAACTGCATCTACCCCACAGAAATCGAAATAATTTACTTAGTTTTTTGTGGTCTACCTGCTAAACTTTAATATTTATGTGAACAAGACGAATGAAACTAAAAACGAATGATGATTATTGAACTAGTCATTGGTTGCAGACAAAGTGAGTGTGTGTGTGTAATGTGCGTGTCTACAGTATTGTAACAACTTATAGAAGAAGGTCGTAAGTCAAACCGAAGCGTCAGTCTATTGCTTTGTGAGATTGCTCATGGACTTTTGGTCGGTACTGTACATTCAACAACTTCAGCTTTTACTATTCTATGGTCTAACTAAGTTAATCAGTTGCTAAAACCTAACATGTGCGGGCAACTAATATACCTTTGTTTTTTTTTTTTTGTTCTGTGACTGCCCCCTTGGTCTCGCGGTCGCAAGCACAACTGCTGAGCATGGGGACCTGGGTTCGATTCCCGGGTCGGACAAAGTGTTATTGGATTTTTCCATTAGAAATTTCTTAGTAACAGCCCGGAGTTTGGAAGTTGGTGGTGTGATACCCCCGTGCCTCGGAAAGCACGTTAAGCCGTTGGTCCTGCGCCTGATCTCTCTCCGGTCGTGTTGGATTGCCGTCCCATCGGACTATAAGAGTGAGGGAAGAGAGAGTGCACCTGTGTCTGCGCTCACACTTGTGCACTATAATATCTCCCGCGCCGAAGGCTACTCTGCGTTGAGATTGGCCGCCATGGCCGAAATATGGTCTAGAGGACTATATAAACATACCTTGGACAAAAGATACAACATCAATTTCCTATTTAAATAGGAAAAATTTGTTAATATTTATTGTAGGTAGGTATTAATATTTATTAATGTTATTAAAATATTTGCTAAGAATAAAAATCAAAGTTTGTTTGAAAAAATCTCACTTCGATTAAATAAAAATAACTCCGAAAGTTAGGTTTTTTTCTGTGAACATTAAAATTCGAATCCGCTACAATTCTAAAACTTTTTCCTAGCCAAGTAAGATTATGAAATCTATTGATCTAGATTATGACAAAAATGGCGAAATCAGATAATACAATTATTGGCCACCTACGGAACCTAGCTGGCAATAAAGCAGAAATTTAATTAATAATTTAGGTATGCAGGGTGGCAGGGACGTCGATGCAAAAACTGTTACCATGGATTCAGTACATGATTCTGAACTCCTATGCATTGAAATTTTTCGTCGATTATTAAAAAAAGTTTTTGCTGTGTCATAGAAAAGTGCAATACCTACGCGGTCAAAATGTCAGCTTTATTTTTTAAATAACCGATGAAAAATTTCAACGCAGGAGGGTTCAAAATCATGTGCTGAATTCACAGTAACAGTTTTCGCGTCGATGTCCCTGCCACCCTGTATAGGATTTAATCAGGCTTTATCTAAGCGTAATTCGAATTATTCTAGGCAACAAAATTTTTATTATTCAAGTCAGTTTCTCTTTCATTTGTTTCGGCATTCAACTGAGATACAATGATAATCATTAATGTTTTAACAATATTATGAGGATGTAGCGGTTACACCGCCTTATGAACTACGCATCAAAAAGAGATGACGTCACATAAATTCTGTATCGCGCAAGGCTAGGCGTATGCTGAGACGCAGGTGACACAGCACAGTACAGATTTTGCAGGGTATTAGCAGGCGAGGCAGACATAGGCCGCGAGCGTATGCTGCGACGCAGCTACACAGACACATTCCCGTCCTAGCTAGCACAAACAATCTGTCATTGAAACAAATTTATGAAGTGGTAAAAAACAAGTGACGACTTGCACGCGTCGCGCAGAAATCTGTGCCGGCTCTACAACGAGACGCAGAGCAGGTCAGACACTTGTCTGCGTCGCACGTACCTGCACCGCAGTGTACGCAGCTGTCAGTACGTTCATGCATTACAAAATCTGCTCTGCCCTGCGCTGTGTGGACCTGCGTCACCTGCGTCTCAGCATACGGTTAGCCTTAGAGTTTACCGCGCGAACGACATATATAAAACTATCCAACATCAACCGTCGTGCAGTTGCCCGCCAGACACAATACCTGTCTGATCGGAGGATCCTCCCTTTTCTATAGAGGATGACCCACTCTTACACCATGTTCATCATACCTCTAAAAGGATTATTATCGGGTATCTGTAAGAAGGTTTATTTCATAAAATAGCTTATGCCCGCGGCTTCGTGACCGTGAGCAGGGCGGAAATTATTCCACCGGAACGTACTACCGAGATAAAAAGTGTCTTAAAAGAAAGAAGACTAAAAAGCACACAACACAATAAAAAATAAATAGAAAGAAAACAAATAAAAATTTTAGGTTAATTAAGAAATAAATACAGATTAGGTTATAGTATATCCGTGTGCCAATCATCCAAATCTATTCAGCCGTTTAGACGTAAAAGGTAACAGACAGACAGAAAGACAGGCTTACTTAGCATTTTTATTATTACTATGGATTCTGAATAAAATTGTCAATGTGTTAGGTACAATATGGATGAATAAAGTGTCATTCTTTAATACCAGGTACTTCAAAGACAATATCCACGCAAACTCCGCCCCCATACACCCCACCACTCAACTATGTACTAAACGCTAACACATCAGTAATAAAGTTGAATATCGCGTGCGCTCTTTGGTCGTGTTCGAGCACGGAACTAAATGTTGTAAGTCTCAATTCTTATTTCGTTTATAACTAAAGTAATAATTGATCTAGAGAAAAAAAATATTATATTTGGATAATAAACTATGTTTTCTTAGTGTCAATAATTATTTTAGACCTAAAAGCCGAGTAATCTTGTTTTTGTTATCTTTAAAAAAGACATGATTTTCAAATAAAAAATGAACCGAACGAAAATGTTCAAATTACGTAACTGTCTTATATTTGGAAAGAAAAAGATCCAATAAATCATATTCTAAAGTTCCATTTTGATTGTTTGCGTAACTTTTTCAGAATATAATTAATGAAAATTAACATACAATTTAGGGAGCCTCCTCTTAACTTTGCATATCAGGACCAGTCTTTAGGCTAACACAGATGCAGCTAAAATACTGATATTCTATCGTCAGGCGGTTAACCAATATCAACATGATTGGATAACAGCTTTCCTAGAGATTATAATATTGGCACATGTCAATATAATGGATTTTAATTGAATAATTTGTAATTGGATCACGACTTAGTTATGTACCGTACATACATAGTTCGTCTAGAAATTAATTATTTACTAGATGCTGTTAATATCACATAACATAACATTGCGCTGGTATTCCCCAAAGGCTTAGGCAGAGGTGTACCTATTTTACACCCACATTTCGCCAGCTATGTTTAAGACCCATGTAACAGGGGGCGAGCCTATTGCCATCTCCTTGTTCGTAGCACTCTTGACAGAGCGGTCGTGGTCTTCATGTAGTTTCTTGTCCAGGGGCTGATGTGATTCGCCTTACGATTTATCGCAATCTTCTCCGATTTTTTGTATTTTTAGTGCACTCATAGATATTTAAATGGGTTCGCCAACTGCGGATTTAATTTGGTCAGTCCATCTCATGGATGAGCATCCGCATGGTCTAGTGCCCTCCACTCTACCCTGCACGACAAGGCGCTCTATGGAGTCACCCTCACGCCTCGAGGCGTGTTCGAAGTATTTGAGGATGCGCGTTTGGACCAGAACAGAAAGACGCTTTTTGATGCCAAGTTCTTGGCGTATAGAGGTGTTGGTGCGAAACTCCATCCACGATAGCATTCTTCTCCAGCACCAAATTTCCAGAACGTCTATCTTCTGCTTCTGCTATCAACCGGGCACAAATCCAGACTCCGGGCTGCTACTGAAGTTCCTGAGCTGGAAATTGAACCCAGGAACTTATGCTCAGCAGTAGCGTTTACCACCACTAAACCAACGAGGCGGTCTGCTGCTAATACTAGTATATATAGATATTCTATATCTACCATATTAAAGTCACGAAAATTAAAAGCGACTTTCATAAAAAAACCTCCATTAAATTTTCGGGACAGATTAATGAGATGCTACATGAATAAACATTCAATTGTTTCCTTTCCCTAATTACGTCATAAATAGGTAAGTACATGTTATTGGTTACATGGCACTGAGAGAAAAATAAATTATGTACCTATAATGATCAGGTTGTTCGAGACATGTTGACAGGTAAAAAGGGTTTTTACCTGTCAATAGGGTTTCTCTGCAAATACTCTACATTGTTTTAACCATTTTGTTTTTACTTTATAAAGCGGTGCGCGAGTAAAACAAAGTTTTATAAATGGAATTTTGTGAATACAAAATCTGTTATTAACTTAATTTAAAATTAAGGGTTGCGCCATCTCCACGGACGAGAGAAGCGCAGCGATAGTGACGCTATGCCTTCAAATTATTGCCGCGATGATATCACCGTGTGGAGATTGATTCATAGAGCTTCTATTGAATTTGATGGCATGGCGATACTATCGCCCCGATTTTCTGGCCCGTGGACATGGTGCCTTAATTAGTTAATCTAAGAATATGTCGGACAATCGGACCTAAGTTTACTCTCGTGGTATTAACATAAAAAATTATATAAAGTAAAAAAAAAATATGAAACTCAAGACACCGAGTTGTTGGTCACTATGTGCTATGCCAGTTTGGAAATCTTGTTTGTAACATTAGCTAGCATTTCTTAAGTCAAAAAGCACAACATTTATCAATTCCGGAATCGCAAGATTTTTACAATCGATACAAAAGTGCATTCCATATTAGCCAACACCTGAACTTAAGTAAATGTTTATAATTCAATTCTATAATCAGAACTCTAAATTTGTTGAGCAATATATGGCCTCCGCAGACGCGATTCTCTAAGGGAACTGTTTAAAGATATTAACATCATGACGGTACCTTGTCAATATATCTATGAAAACATCATGTACGTAAGGAAAAATCTAAGTCTTTTCAGTAAAAGAGGTGATAAACACAATTATGGGACTAGAAATAGGGACCAATTAGTTCAACCGGGTTTCAGACTGGCTAAAGTAGACTCATCCTTCATGGGGTGCTGTTTAAAATGTTATAATAAAATACCTTCCCACATACTCCAACTGAACGAAACGAAATTTAAATCATGTATAAAACGCACACTATGCTGCCAAGCATATTATAAGTTGGGGGATTACATCTCTGATAAAAATGCTTGGCTCAGCGCTGGTCCAGCTCCACAAGGGCGCATAAACTAATTGATTAGCATTCAAAAGTATTGTTGCAGCTGCTGAAGATTGTAAAACTATATTTCCTTTGTATAAATTCAATCTCTTTGTATTGTATAATTGCATATCACATGTGTGAGCACTGTGACCATGTTGTACATTCCATAAAGCTACCATTTACTGGGTACGTCTTTCATTGACTTGAATGTGCCCTGGCGGCTGAGAGTATGTCATGCTCACTCAAATGTCTCGCTGATGGTGGCGTGTGTGTTGGATCATTAAGTTCCCTTCAAAATGGTTGAGCTAAATGGTGCTGATCCATGCGTCATGTTCGTGAACGGGCGCCGTCAGTAGGGACTGGTCATCTCTTAGCTGCCACGGTTTATTTTAATTTATTTAAATTTTTGAATTGATATTATATTTTTATTACGGACGCTTTTAACGTGCACGTCTTTCTACATTGTTCTCACATGTATAAGTTCAACACGAATGATGTAACCAATATTTTGTAACAATATTTTGATTTAAAAGAGTGTCCGTGGAGTTTCTTGCCCGTTCTTCTCCATAGGTACCTACTACGCTTTGGAATGGGCAACTAGCTTCATTTTTCTGACTGACCGACCCCTTGACAATTCAAAAGTACCTGTAATTGGTTTATTTGAAATAAATGCTTTGAGTTTGAGTTTGAGTTTGAGTTTTTTGAGTTTGAGTCGATCCCGAGATCCCGGGATATTGTCCATACAAAACTTTTTACAAAAAAAAAACAACCGACTTCCAAAAAACACTACAGTGAAAAATTACTTTAATTTCGGAAGTCGGTGTCTTCGGTTTTGAATTTTCGTTTTTTGTCACCGACTTCCGAAATTAAAGTTATACTTTGTAGTGTTTTTTGGAAGTCGGTTGTTTTTTTTTTGTAAAAAGTTTTTATTTTTCACTTTTCAGTTGTGGTACCTACCCCACACAAATCCGAAAACCACTACCTGCTATGTAAATAACAGTGTCAGGCACTTATCATATCATCCACATACTAAGTAGGAAAAAGTACGTATTATTGAAACTAACTCAAAAACTATCGAAGCAAAGTTGATAGAATTTATATGGAACCACCTCGAGAGCATACCCTTTCAAACAAAAAAAGAATTTTCAAAATCGGTTCACAATTGACGGAGAAACCGGTGGATATAAATAAAAAAAACTAACATACGCGACGAACATATAACCTCCTCCTTTTTGGAAGTCGGTTAAAAAGTGCATTCCATAATAGCCAACACCTCAACTTTAGGTAAATATACATCCGAATGTCCTATCACTGGATTAGATAACAAAAATGATATCTGTCAAAACATTTCAATTATAAAAGTTGCTTCACCGTCATGCATAATTAAGGTCAACCTTGAAATACAATACTATGCCATAGCAAGTGATTCAATAATCTAGATAAATTAATCGAACAGGCAATGCGACTCGATACTTTTTATCAATATCGATTGATTTCGCGGTCGGTTCGTGGCTGGATGACCATCCATTACATATCGAGACCCCTCCGTGCCTCGGAAAGCACGTTAAGCCGTTGGTCCCGGCTGAGATTCGTAGATTTTTGACAGTTGTTACGGGTAGTCAGAAGCCCAAAAGTATGACAACCAGTCTCACCAAGGGGTATCGTGTTACCCAGTAACTGGGTTGTGAAGGTCAGATAGGCAGTCGCTCTATGTAAAATACAGATATTCAGCTGCATCCGGATAAACTGGAACCCCAACCCTAAAATAAGTAGGGACAAGGCTAGGCAGATTGATCGATTGAAATTGTAATTAACCGTCCCACCGCGGAAAGTTCACAACAGACAACAAAAGAATGAGAGAAGGAAAATTTCTTACAATTTAATTAATAAAATGGCATGATCCTGCTTCTTTAATTAGTGTAATCGGATCTGACAGCAGCTGTTTACGGTATCGATAAAAAGCGTCGTTTTTATTCATTAAACTTTACCGGTGGAACCCTTACATAAAACATATTGTTTTGGCTGTAGGTAGACGACATCTTAAGGTCGTAACAGTGCTTTAAACAGTGGGTATCTTTTCTATATTTCGGTAAATATTTTATGACATACGGTGCCGAAACGTGGACGCTGACAATTGGGCTGGTTCACAAATTCAAGGTCGCTCAGCGCGCTATGGAGCGGACTATACTCGGAGTTTCTTTGAAGAATAAAATCAGAAATAAATTTATCCGGAAAAGAACTGGAGTTACTGACATAGCTTGCAGAGAAATCAAGCTGAAGTGGCAGTGAGCTGGTCATGTTTCTTGAAGAACCGATGGCCGGTGGAGCAGACGAGTCTTAGAGTGGAGACCGCGTATTGGCAAGCGTAGTGCGGGACGCCTCTCAGCTAGATGGACCAACGACCTTTAAAAAGGTAGCTGGGACAGACAGGATGTGGAAGGCGGAGGACAGAGTGTTGAGGTGCAGCCTGGGAGAAGACTATGTTCAGCAGTGAGCAAAAAGAGTATAGTTGACTTGAGTATAGTTCTCGATATTTTCGATTGTTAAGTATATTGGCGTGTGCTAGCTGATATATGGCTAATAATTTGTAATTTAAATTATGTTTTGTGTTGCATAATGTAAATTATTTTGAATACTATTGTATAGAATCAATATTTTTTTTCTAACTGAACTGACAGCTGTGTTGCTGGGGAGTTTGTTGCGCCACTTCTTCTTCGCAGCTAAAGCACTAGGAAGTGGTGAAGGGTGGGCGTTTTGGGGGACTGTCTTATGTAATTTTGACGTTCGAAAAGTGCTGATTCTCAGTCTAGTTTAATTTTGAGAGAAGCAAATTGATTTTAATAAAGTGATTTGTCCCTTGAACCTACTTTTTGATGGATCTTATCACACTTCGCTAAAATTGATTATTTTATTGCTTCAAAGTTGACGATGACATATTTTATAAAAAGGTACCACGAATTGGGTTGTTTATTAACTGTTGAAATTATTTTAATAAGAGTCGATGGCAAAAACCACATAATATTATCCTACTGAAAACAGAAACTAGAGAAGCTTTCGAAACTTATTGATATTTTTTTATCTAAATGTCATTAACTAATAAATTATATTAGTTGGTACATAGAGTCTGGCTACGCTAAGTCTACATAAGTAAAAAAACGGTGGAATTTGAAAATTTATAGACGGCAACTGTCCTACGAAAAAATAATTTCATAGTTGGTTTTTGATAGATTATTTTGTTTATATTCTGATTATTTTATTCCTGGTAAAGAATTGTCACTTTAGCACTATGCAGTGTGAATTCGATACAAATTTGTCATCGTATGGAGGTAGAACATAGGTACAACATAATCTATTACACATAATCTATTATGCAAAAATCAAAAGGTAAAATATCAAAATCATTAGATCTACTTACAACCCCGAAACTGACATAACTGACCGATGCAAAAGTATACCATATATTAAACTTTTTAGGGTTGCCCATTTATTCCACTGCAGACTTTTAGCATGCTGGTCATGCTAAAAGTCTCTATAACATTGAAATGTTAGCTAATAATAAGCTTGTATTATTTTAGTGATCGAGTTATATTAAATAATTTTGTTTTGAAACATGACTGGTAAATAACCCGTCATGTTTTAATTGGGAAATAATTAATTAAATTACCTCTGTTTGAGGAAATTAATAAACACAAATTAATAATGCTTGATGACTGCCTCGTTGGCCTAGTCGCAAATGTTACTGCTGAGTGTGAGGTCCTGGATTCGATTCCTCGGTCAGGCAAAGTGTTATTGAGTTTTTCCATGAGGAATTTCTCAGTTGCAGCCCGGAGTCTGGATTCGTGCCCAGTTGATGGCAATATTCTCGCTCCCTATTACATGGGACTGGTACACTCTGCCTTACCCTTCGAGGATTACAGGCGTTATGATATGTCACTTTGAAGGACACTAAACGCCCCTATGCGATGTAACAATAAAATTTTTATTGTGTCTCGTAAGGCGTCCTTGAATGCGTTAGCAGCTTTCAAAATATTACCCAAAAAAATTGTTAATAACAACGCCAAAACGAACTTTAAAATAAATGCTTCATGTTTCCAAATAGCTAAATTTTAATTTCTTTCACAACTAAGTTGGGCCGCCGAGATAAATCGTTTGGATTATGCCATAATCTGGGTATTATTAGCTGTTTTCAATTAATGGAAGTTGAAGTATAAATTGGTTAAATTCCTTTCCTTTCGTCATTGATGTCATTATTTTGCTCTACCTATTGATGTAGGTTTGTATGACTATGTTCTTAAAACTTTAAGTCCAAATGTGTTCACATAATGTACGCTTTTATAATTTTAACGTGACGATAATATTATCGTGGACGTCCAAGGTATCACGATAACACAAGGAAGTAAAACGTATGGAAATAATATGAGGACGTTTTTTTCCGTACATTTTATAGACGTGGACGTTGACGTCCACGATAATATCGTTACGATAGAAATTATAAAAGCACACATAAGATATACAAGTACCTCGTCGACCGAGCTCTGCTCGGGTGAAAATAGACAAACAATAAAAACTTATCGTCCAGTAGTGCTATTCTGTAACCATCTCACCGTGTTATCTTAGGCGAAGTGAGCGTGGAGTGAGCTGTCAGTTGCTAAGGATTGACACTATTGGCAGCTCACTTCACCTAAGTTATCACGGTGAGATTTTTACAGAATAGCACTACAGGTATATTAACATTATATCACATTTCCGAGGCTGTGAAAATAGAGAAAACTAATTTATTTTCGAGAACATGATTACAAATGTATATATATATATAAATGAGCAATATTTGGGTGTCTCTTTCGTTATTATGAGCCATATTTTAATTACTGTGGGCGTACTGTGGGTAGTGTTGGTTATTGCGTAATAGAAAAACCGTTTGCAGTTCAAATCACATTATAATTATAATTTACTATCAAATTAATCACACGGTACATGACACAACTATACGGAACGCGCGACAGTTTCTAAACGTCTTCACTACTTGACCCCTATCCATGAACTCTGCTCAGCCACGGCCAGTCCGAGGAGTGTTATGTTGTACATTCTGTCATTACGTATTTCAGAAATATATATTTATAAATACATATATACAAATATTGCTCATTTAATGGTATAGGATATACCACCACGGACAAGGAATGTATGCTAATCATCCACTTGGCATAATAATGTAGTCGACTTTTATGACACAAACAGACTATAGGTAATTACGAAGATTTATTATTCCATAAGTGAGATAAAAGCTAAAAGTAATTTACCATGAAATTATATTTGTTTATTGTTTGTATTTCACACTACCTTTGCCCGCGGCTTTCGAAATTATCCCACGGAAACTTACTCCCTGGAAAAAAAAAATCCTATGTGTTAAGCCAGGTTATAAACTATCTGTGTGCCTATTTGTAGCATAATACTAATGATTTCATGCAAGCCTAGTACATTTTTTTAGGTGCTCAGAAATTGAGCTCAACGTGTCGGGAACAGAATACCGTCCTGTATGCATGCAACGTACTACTGACTTAAAAAGTATCCTACATAATGTTGTTCAATATTGGGCGGGATTCCAACATAAAATGAAACACAAAGTTACCGGTAGATAGAATATATTACTTTCAGAAAAACTCGCACTTTAGAACACAATTTCGCTTCGCGAGTCGTTGAGTTCTGAGATGAGCTGCACGATAACTGACAAATGCGTGCACTGACTGGGTTCACTCAATCTGTGTGATTCTTTCCTCAATAGACTATTTCAGACACCAATCTACATAGTCTTCACATGATCTGACCAAGATTATGTCTGAACTTTAAAAGAGACTGTGACCTCTGCGAGTTTGTTTCGGCCTTTGTTCTCAGAGTAGTCAGATAGGAAACTCCGACCTCATCTAGTTTTTAAAATATTATTGACGTGTCACGTGTTTATACAAATCTGTTGACAGAAAATAAAATCGTTTAATTATTTCATTGGGAACTTAAAACTAACATTCGTATTTTAATGAATCGAGTGAGTTGCCTACATTTATGTCCTAACCCAGGTCATGGACTAGGTACCCATGTGCCAAATTTCATCCAAATTCGATCAGCGTGAAAGCGTAATGCTGCGGCCGCATCTGCGTCTATCGTGACGAAGTTTCACACAGTGATACGATACACGCAAATGTAACATAAACATAACATCACGCCTTGTTTCCCCGAAGGGTTGGGCAGAAGTGTCCCTGTAATACACCCACATTTCGTAAGTTATATTGCCATCAACCGGGCACAAATCCAGACTGCTGCTGAGAAATTCCAGATAGAAAAACCCAATAACACTTTGCCCGACCCGGGAATTGAACCCAGGACCTCATGCTCAGCAGTAGCGCTTGCGACCACTAGACCAATGAGGCAACGCGCAGATGTGACCAACCATTATCGGTTATCGTCGCGATAGTTCGGGCTGCTTTGGGCTGACGGTACATAATAAACGTGTCGCAGCCCCTAATGTGACCACCGCATTAGTGCAATAACTTTTTAGCGAGCAAAACATATGAAGCTTCGGCACACATTGCTTTGTCACGATAGACGCAGATGCGGCCGCAGTATAACAAACAAACAAACTCACTTTCGAATAAAATAATACTTAATGGCAAGGACATCGACCCGAAAACTGTTACCATGGATTCAGTACATTATTCTGAACGCCACTTGCGTTGAAATTTTTTGTCGGTTTTTTTTTTAAATCAGCTTTTCCACACATTTTGACCGCGTAGGTATTGCACTTTTCTATGAAACACCAAATTTTTTTTTAAATAACCGCCAAAAAAATGTAACGTAGGGGTTCAGAATCATGTACGAATCCATGGTAACAGTTTTCGCGTCGATGTCCCTACCACCTTGTATAAGTTAGGATTTACATAGAAAGGCATGTAAGACACATATCACGCCTGTTTCCAACAATGAGTAAGGCAGAGGTGTACCTACAGTACACTCAAATTTCGCCAGTTAAGTAAGTGCCATGTAATAGGGGGCGAGCCTATTGCTATCAATCGGACACAAATTCAGACTCCGGGCTGCTACTGAGAAATTGTAGATGAAAAAACCAATAACACTGTCCGACCCGGGAATCGAAACCAGGACCTCTTGCTCAGCAGTTGCGCTTGCGACCACTAGACCAACTAGGTAGTACTTACCTTAACTTAAACCAAAGAAATATAAAAAAGTAAGTTGTACGATGCATGGTAAATGCACGCGGTGTTTGACGGGATAAGGTTTATAATTGATTGTGTATTGTGTAGTACGTTCTGATTTATGAATTGCAAGTGTGTGCGCGACTTCGTATCTATTGGTTTTACAGAAATGCATGTATAGTTGTGGCGAGGTGATAGGGACAAACTGGGGACACCGGGTTTCGAAACATTTTTAATTAGCGGGCATATCTCCTTTTTTCTTACATCTATGCCTAATACCAACAAAATGTTGTACTACAAAGTTGCATCCCGTTTATTATTATTTACTGCTAAATAAATATTGAATGTATCTAAACGGTAACTATAAATTGAACAGTATCTCGATCAGTATACCACAGTACTATAATAAATAGCTCAGTTTTGTTACTACAATGTAACAGTAAAGCTGCGCTCAACTTATCGCTCACAAATTTAGAGGTGCACATAATCCAGGCAACAAAGAACGGGAGTTTTCGGGCGAAAATAGGTTTGAAATATTGCTATATTAATATTGAGACGTATTATTACGGCTTTAGAACATTTATTTAATGAGCAAGGCACACCAACGACATAATTATTTACAAGGATAAGCAATAAAATTATAATATAAATCGCTAATATTTAATATACACAAACATATTTACAACTAACTACTATATATATTATGTACAAGTATGTAAAGGAAAAAGTTGAAAATAAAGAGAAGGGCTCATTGGGCGTCAAAAAATTCGTCCGCCTCGCTGTCAGCGGGAAAAGTGCCCAAAAGGCTGGCAGCATTGCCACGTTGGATGGCAATGCTGATTCTTTGGCCTAAGAATTGGCCAGCCCTCTGGTCACGTAAAGAGTCGATCAATCGCTTGGCGATGTCCCGGAATACTCGGTGAGCACTCGGGCCCCATGGCCCTGGTGTTTCAACCCCAAACGGCTCAAAAATATAGCTACCAGTAAGGTTCTCAAAAATGTACCTATATTTGCGCCGATTGAGGTTTTCAGCATCTGCAGCAGCCGCCCCGGCACAGCCCGTAGTGCTAGGAAGATGGGACGGCGCAAGGGTTGCATCCCACACCAAAGGTCTACCCAACTTCCAAGGCATTATGGTCATAGCAATAAATATAAATAATCACAAATCTTCACTATTGTATAAATACATGACTATGCACAACATTCTTAATAAAGGATGACCAACTATTAAATTAAAATTTTTATTTTTTAATAATTACAAAATTTATAAAATTTTATACATACGAAAATTATCAACATTACTAGTGCTTTATCGAATTAATTTGGTGTAGCATGAGATTACGCCTGAAAGGAAGTAATCAACAGGAAATAAGCTTTTAATCAGTGAGAAAGGCCTTCGTTTGATAGTGATTATAATGTCAAATATATTGGTGTAGATAATTGATTCTATAACTTTTTTTTTACATACGAATTTAATAATAGGTATGTAAATGCTATCATGTACTCGTACATAGAACCCTTATAATAAACCTCGTCGTTAACAATATTTTACAAGATAATTAATAATTTTAGTCCTATTTATAATCAAATCAACATGTTTATTTTGATGTAGGTTTGACGGAACATTGTTGTAGATCATCGGGTTTAATCAACCCATGTCAGCATAATAAAACACAATTTATTTTTGTTTTCTTAATTGATTCTCATAAATAAAGGTACATCATAGAAAGATTTAATTGTCATTCAGTTTATCATTAATTTTTTTAGGTTGGGAGGTAAAGGTATCTGGCTTTTTTTACCCTGTGTTATTTCAATGATATTTTCATTTCGATGTTATTATTTACTCTTGCATTCAGTCTTTAAGGAGAATTTCACCAATAAAACTGAACGCGATCAGCACATAAACCACGTTTAAGGGCTGTCAGTGTCATTAACATAACATTACATCACACCTTGTTTCCCCAAAGGGTTGGGCAGAGGTTTCCCTGTAGCAGGCACATTTCGCCAGTTATGTTTAAGTCCCATGTAATAGGGGGCAAGCCTATTGTCATCAACCGGGCATAAATCCAGACTCCGAGCTGCTACTGAGAAATTTGAGATAGAAAAACCCAATAACACTTTGCCCGACCCGGGAATCGAACCCAGCACCTCATGCTCAGCAGTAGCGCTTGCGACCACTAGACCAACGAGGCAGTGTCATTCTTTTCTGTGAAATATTCACACCTCTTGAACGTGGTTTAGATGTGCTGATCGCGTTTAAAGTCAGTGGTGAAATTCGCACTGAGTCTTTAGATTCTATTGCGTCATACACCCCACAACAAGTACCGTCAGAAGTATAAACATCTTCTCGACTAAGATGTTATTTTAGAAGTAGGTCAGTATTTCTTCATAAATACCTATTATTGTTTTGAAATATTAACTACGCTGGCCTCCAAAACTAAGTACCACACTTTTGAAATTGCAATAACTTAAGGCTTGTTCAGACCAGCGCGACACGCGACGCGACACAAAGGCACCGCTCGTCGCGCGACGAGCGGTGCCTTTGTGTCGCGTCGCGTGTCGCGCTGGTCTGCACAAGCCTTTACAAGATATTTAAAGTTCACTGATGAGTCTCAATTCTCACTATTCACTTCCGATGGAAGGCGCAGAGTGTACGGGCGACCTGGTGAGCGATACATTTAAGCCTGCTTCACAGAAAGAGTCCAATAGAGTGGAGGCTCTGTACATGTATGGGCTGGCATATCTTCAGAAGGTCGCACACAGCTAGTGGCCATAGAAAATGGCACCCTTACTGAGGAAAGATATGCTCAAGAGATTCTTAATGAGTATGCAGGGCCATATTTTGTAAATATGGATGAGGGATCGATACTAATGCAGGATAACGCCCGCTCGGGTCGTACAAGAGTGCAATCAGGAGGTTGGTATCAACTTGGTGGCTTGACTAGCAAGAAGTCCTGATCTCAACCCGATCGAGTACCTATGCCTTTTTTTTTTTTTTTTTTGGGTGGGAAATTATCAAATAACTTCTCCTGCTCTGGGTGGAGCGGGAGGGCGTGTCAGACTCTTACTGACTAAAACCCACCCGTGTTCCTTCGGTTGCCCTGTTGCCGGGGGCCACGATGTCCCTATCGGTTTTCTTCGAACCCCCGGCAGGCATTGGCCCTAACGGACCCCGTCAATTCTGCTGACATCTCTTTGAGGCGCGCGTGGAACACAACGCGCCGTCGACCCGGGCTTGGTCCTTACCGGACGGCGAGCTGAGTACCTATGCCTGGGATGAGCTTGGGAGGCTGGTCAGAAGCCACAGACCACCTCCTATAACACAAAAAACCCTAAAACAGGCCCTGATGGAAGAATGGGAGAATATTCCTCAACATCGCCTCCAAAACCTCGTCTTCAGTATGCCAAACCGGCTCGAAGCTGTAATCAGAGCCCGAGGAGGCAATAGCAGTTATTAAAATGTAAATAGGGCGTAAAACATACTTATAATTGTTGTTTGAGTTTTTTATCAGTAAATTAAAAATGGCTATTATTTGGTTTTTATCATTTTTTTTTGTTAAAAACGTTACTAATTTAATAACCTATAATTTCAAAGAAAGTTGATGAAATTTGCTTTAAAACGTTTTTTATTTCAAAGCTCTAAAATCTATAGTTTAGGAGAAATTGCAATTTTAAAAGTGTGGTACTAAGTTTTGAAGGCCAGTGTATTTTCTTCTAAAAAAATACCCGACATTGTCTCTACACAGTCAATCGTATTTACCTTAGTTTTTGATTTAATTTACTAAACAACCGGTTCAGTAAACTACCTACTTCTCAGAAAGGAGTTGGTAAAAAAGACTGAGGTACTGAGGACAGTAAATGACAATGAAGACTGTCTTTTTTTGTTGCGAAAAGTTTTTTAAACAATGAAAGATAAAACATAATTGAATTTGTAATATTAGCAAGCGTTTCAAGTTGAATTTTGATTGGTTTGGTTGATGGTTTTATCAAATACGTAAAACGTTTTCACAGAAAAGACTAACTTGACTAGTCTTAGTTTCGACTAAATACGTAGAACCTATATGTAATCTGTGGTAGAACATAATATGGCCAATATTCTTGTAATTAAACACGTACAAAATCTGGTCTCAATCTCATCACAACGACAAACAATGTCAAAAACTTGTCAAACATGGAAAGAAAGAAAGGAAAATATTTTACAATAGACGTGGATATATTTAGTAACCTGTTCCGCTTAGCTATTTCTAAAGAGCAATAAAATGCTCCTGAAAGAACGGCGTGTTGCCACACCGAGCGCTGAGCGCAGAGTTCAGCAACATGTGTCGATTTCTTTCAGGAGTTTTTTATGGCTCTTTAGAAATAGCTAAGCGGAACAAGTTACTAAATATATCCACGTCTATTGTATTTTATAATGGATTTCCGCAAGGTCACGCTTGAATCAATTAACTAAACAAAATATTTTATTTGAAAAAAAAAAGGAGCATTTAAAAACTAACAAAATAATAACGACCTGTGCGAGGCCAAAAAGGCTCCTACCTCAGCATAATGCGGCGAAATTTAAACAAATTAATACTTCAGCGCTGGTATTCTGATAGGGCCCAAAATCCAAAATGTAGGTAATTTCGAGTTATTTTTTAGATATTGAGACTGAGATTAGAATGTCAATGTTCTTAAAAATACGAGAATTGCTTGTCGGTTATTTAAAACCCCTAACCCAAAATAACTCCCATCTAGCAAATCGATTCCATATTTAATTTTAATCATAGCTAGAATTTCCAGAACCATCCATGCAATTAACAAAAGACGGTGCTAACGTCAGACAGCAGTGTGTAAAACTCAGTATCCACTACTGACAGCCGTCGGCTATTTTAGGTCCCACCTCTAAAATCTAATAATTCTCTATTTTCACCAGTAGACGCTGCTAGGAAAATGTCAAAATTACACCTCTATTTTCGGAACAAGTCTAGTTGAAAGCTGCTTAAAAAATTTGATACTTCATTGGTTGGTTGCCTAGAGTTTTATGGATAGGTAATGAAACGTGTAGAATGTGTGTTTTTAAAACTACAATTCTGAATATCAATTAATGGTTTTTTATCTATACTTGTTCAGATGGGTGATGCCCGCTGTCCCCAAGTTCCAAGTTCCCCAAAATTATTTTTCATACATTCATTCGTTATTTACGTTGTTAAGCAGATTTTTTTTTCCAACTTATGAAGCAATGGATTAGCAATCTGTTTCAAATCGAAACAGATTGTAATTGTGTTGTATTACGCACTTAGGGTACTGAATGGTACTAATCCATGCGTCAGGTTCGTGAACGGGCGCCGTCAGTAGGGACTGGTCATCTCTTGGCTGCCACGGCTTATTTTTTTAAAATTTAATTTAATTTTATAAATTGATTTTTTATTTTTATTACGGACGCTTTCAACGTTCTGCATCGTTCTCACATGTATAATTACAACATGAATGATTTAACCAATATCTTGTAACCACATTTTGATTTAAAAGAGTTTCCGTGGAGTTTCTTGCTCGTTCTTCTCCATAGGTTCCTACTACGCTTTGGAATGGGCAACTAGCTTCATCTTTCTGACTCAAGGGGTCACCCTTGACAATTCAAAAGTGCCTGTAATTGGTTTATTTGAAATAAATGCTTCGAGTTTGAGTTTGAATTTGATAGGAATTTATTATAATAAATTGGTTTTCTACCGGACCTTACAAGTATTTAAGCGTTAATTTCACTTTAATAAATAGGTACCCAATTTTCAAATAAAAATAAACAATATTCACTTTAATGCCCATTATAGTCTAATAAAAACTCCTTCCCAGCACCACGATGCGTCAAGAAGTAGTACGTTCTCAAGCAATAACCCGTAACGGCGACACCAGGTGGCGCCCGCTTCGCTGCATAATGCCCTTTTTTCCGACTCTTGCTTGCCATACAAGCGGAGTTTCCAACGCAATATTTCAAAGATTTATAACGTTGGCAACCCCGTTCGTAGATTTGTTTAATTGTTTTAAGTGGCCTTTTTAAACGGCTCGAATGGAATGGCTGCGAAGTGTAGGGTTACTTCGGCTGGTTTTTAGAACTTATGAACGTAATCAATTTCAGTTTGAATAAGCAGCTGAAATTTTTGGTTTGTTTTAGTTGATTTTGCTTAATTTATCTGAGTTCTCGACTACGGACATAGAACAGGAGAGGTATTTCTCAATTGATTTTATCTAAACTATACAAACTAATATTTTAAAGAAAAAAGATTTGATTTTTTGTATATTTATTTGTAATGAATAAACTCAAAAACGACTGGACTGATTTAAAAAAATGCCGACAGAAGTGAAAACTTGAACAAGATCGCCTTAGTGGAAGAAAAATACTTGTATAGAACCACAATCGCGTTTACAAAAAAAAAAACTTCCGAAACCTTTAAAGTAAAAATACTTGCATAGAACATTGATCCGTAACATAATATAAATAAAGAGCACAATCGCGTTTACAAAAATGAGTTGTCGTCATGGTGTCGCGAAATCAATGGTTTAGTCCCATCTCAAAAATGCCCAACGCGCCTAAAGAAGTTTTCACTTCAAAAATTCTTTCACCAGTAGAACGTGACATATTACCAATAACCCTGTATATAGATAAATGCGAAAGTGAGTTTGTTTGCTGTTACGCTTTAACGCTAAAACGGCTAAACGGATTTGGATGAAATTTGGCACATGGGTAAACTATGACACTGACACTTTTTATCCCGATATTCGCACGGGATCGAAACTAATGCGGGTGAAACCGCGGGGCACAGCTAGTTCTATACGTATTAATATCGTCAGGTTGGTTATCCTTTAGTGTCTGTCCCAGTCCACTAAGGGTTGGCTGGTCTGTATTAACTGAGATGACATGGCAGGCAGGTGCAATAATATTTTCCCTTATGCTCTGTCTGTTTATGTAATTATGGGCTCAATTAAACCGTTGTTTCATTCACAAATGATGGTTGCCGGGAAATTAATGTACAGTGTTCAACGTTCAACTGTTTATACGATGAAAATTATTACGAGGAGTGACAGGACCCTGTGACTATCGGAGGCAGATTTGTTTTTAATTAAGCTAGGCCGACCACATATGGATTCAGAATTCCGTTTCGAAATATCGATTCGGAATGCTGTTTCGAAATATCGATTCGGAATTCCGTTTCAAAATATCGATTGGGAATTTCGGAGGCAGCAAATCTATATAAAAGACTGGCCACATACGGACGGAATTTCGTTTCGGAATTTCGAATCAGAGAACTACTGTACGTGTGTGATAGATAGATCCTTGATTCTGTATGGATTTGCTGCTTTCGAAATTCCGAATCGATATTTCGAAACGGAATTCCGAATCGATATTTCGTAAGTTCCGTATGTATGTAGCCAGCCTAACTCGCTTTAGATTGAAAAGTACTTGGAATAGGAGATCTAAATTAACCAGGTTTTTTTTCATAATTTTCTAGTAAATTCTGGATACTATAGTTTTATATACATTATCGGCTAAAAGCCGCTTAAAATTTACTGGCCGTCAAACTGTGTTTCTTTCGAAACTAAATTCACCTTGTAGATATACATCTAAAATTATGAAAAAAACAATAATCTGTGGAGTAACAAGAGAGTAACAGATAATATTAAATTCCAAATACAAATTATTATCGATATCACAACATTCCCTTAACAATATCCGCCACAATCGTAAGTTTGAATATTGAAATAGAGGCAATAGGGAGGCAACAAAACGAATAAAATACAGAATATAAATTCGCGCTACAAATGGCACTGCTGGTAAAATTATGAGTTATAACTGCGGACAAAACGAACTAAAGGAGAGAGGAAAAATCTCCATTTGGTCAACTAACTGAATTATCGGTAAACAGAATATGCGTCGGTCGCGCATGCAGCAAATAAATTGTATTATATTCTTTTATTTATACAGGGATATTTTGAATAAAAAAGTGAATAGATGCTAGCTTCAATGGAGTATCGGGAATGGAAGAAATATAAATATTCAAATTCGTTGCTTGCTTTGGCTTTGGGGAAGTGGATTATTCTGTACAGAAGCAAAACAAAATGCACGGAAAACGTAGATGCCAATTTTTTGCTGGAGTAGGTATGTTGACTGGAAAAAAAACGATTTAGTCCGTCAGTCAGATAAAAAAATATTGGACACGTATTTTTTGCTTTAACATATGAATTAAAAATGGTTTAGATAAAACGCATTAAAGTTGGGGAGTGGGGGACTCGCTACGTCACAAATCAGTATGAAATCTACCGGAGACTGACGTCATGCCCCATTTTAACTCAATGTAATGCCGTAATCTTTTGATTCCGTAAAAAAATAAAAAATACGTATCCAATATTTTTTAATAATCTATCTGACGGACAAAAAGTAATTTTCAGTCAAAATATTTTAGTAACACGCGAGCCACATATATAAATATATTATTCAGAGAGACCATTTTTTTAACTCAGTAGGACTAATAATATAAGGATAAGGACCCCTTCTTATTTATAAGTCTGACTACCAGTAGATCATTTCGCAACAAAACATCTATCATACATAGAATCATCTCTATCTCTTCAAGGCATTTCAAAAAGGTTAAAAACCTACTAACACGTTACTGCCTGACTGCCTGGTTGGTCTAGTGGTCGCAAGTGCTACTGCTGAGCATGAGGTCCTGGGTTCGATTCCCGGGTCGGGCAAAGTGTTATTGGGTTTTTCTATCTGAAATTTCTCAGTAGCAGCTCGAAGTCTGGATTTTGTGCCCGGTTGATGACAATAGGCTCGCCCCCTATTACATGGGACTTAAACATAACTGGCGAAATGTGGGTGTACCTGCTACAGGCACACCTCTGCCCAACCCTTCGGGGAAACAAGGCGTGATGACATAACAATGTTATGTTATGTTAACACGTTACTGCAGTGTCGTGCCATAGCCCCGTAAAAAACAAAATGGCGGTAACAAAGAAAATGGCTCCAATTTCCTATCTGTTGTTAATTTTACAACGGATTTGCGGAATTGCAATGTCTTACATTTTAATAAATGTCCGCCGCACCTGGTTTCGAATCTTTTTTATTAAAATGCAAATTTTTATTTAATATTTACCTTTACACTGGCGTTTTTGCGAAGTATAAATTCATTCAATATCTTTAGAGAACTAATTAATTAAAGTTTATCAGGTTTCAAATGTTCCTATAATTACCTTATTAATGAGACGAGCTTCTTTGTTCTTCGGTCATGTCGGCACCAACGAACTTTACAAGGAATTAAATACAGTCAGCTTCAAAAAGATGTATATACAATTATACATCGGCAAGAACTCATTTGATTTTCTACAACTTTTTTTTTATAATACTGTATGAATGTGCATCTATAATAATTCAGTCTCCAATGTGTTATTATGTTTTGTGACTACAAATTGAACAAAGATTGTTGTAGATAATTTGAATTCTTGTCTGGTGTCATTTTTTTTTCTCTTTTTCTTAAAGAACTGAAAATTAACTCATAGTCATAGCTGACAGGCCTCCTCTCGGTGAGAGTGAGTTGGTCTTAATCCAGACCACCATGCGGGTCTAGTGCGGGTTGGTAGATGTCACATGTCTTCGAATTTTTGGTTCTAGAACATGCCGGTTTCCTCACGATGTTTTCTTTCATGGTTTTGAGAGCAGTGGTGATGAAATAATGTACACAAAGCAAAGCGCCTGTCTGATGGGTTCGACAAAACGACCTACAATTCGTAAGTCGCGGCCGTTACCACACTCATAAGATATGCAAGTGTTATTTGCCCCACCAAAATTAATTAGTGGGACACAGTGAAAGTCGAAATTTTAAACATCCCACTTTGTCCCACTGGTGGGACAGATTGGTAGGGTAAAGTGGAATAATCCAATACAACTATGAAAATTTCTTATACGGCAACTAGAATCAATTCTATTTTTTTTTGTAAATTTTGACAGTCAAAAGTGTCTTTTATGTGCCCAATTGAAATAAATTTTATTTAAAGATAAAGATAATTTATTTGTCCAAAACATGAGTATACACACACATGGCATGCGAGTTAAGTTTAACTCTGACTATATGTCAAAATTGGCATGGTTTTCTATAATTGTTACGGAATAGCGTACAATCATTGTATCTTGAAGGTATGGAATTATAAATTAAGGTGCTTATTACGCAATATCCCTTTTCAAGTTTCAAGTTTCCTAAGCGCCTTATGAAAATCATTTTATACTTCCTTTTCAACCTTAATAATTTCCACTGCTTAGTTATAATGCATGTACCGTCACTTTCTTATTCCTTTGTAACTTCTGTTACGTGTAAAAGGAAAAATAAGATTTTCTATAATTTATGCAACAAAGTGTTCAAGTTCTTACTAAATGATATACGGCCGCCCTAAATATTAGGATAAACATATTTTATACGTCATATGTTTTAATTTGGCGTTCCTCCTTATGCATTGTTTTTTTTTCGGTAAAAAATTTAATTAATTAAATATAATTGCTTGTAGGTAGATATAAAAAATGGTACAAATGAACTCCTGAAATGAGTATTATCATCGTTCTTCTAATAACTGACGCATCTTGCAAATGAATAATTAGTAGGTCTTTGCCATAGCTCTTTAACAATTAATGCATACCTTTTAAATAGTGATGTGCCGGATATCCGTATCCGTATTCGTATCCGCGGATATCCGAGGGAGAAAAAAGATCTGTATCCGTATCCGTTACTTTTTGGCGGATCTTGAACGGATCTTTTATATTAATACATTTCATTATATAAATGAAATTTTAAAGATATGTAGCAATGAAATACTATTAACATCAATCCAAATTAGTAAAAAAAAAATTATCATATTTATTATAATTCAAGTAGAGTAAGTACCAGTAAATTAAGTTATAAGGTAGTAATTAAACTATCTTTGTAGTGAGATCAAACCTCTAATATTTGTGCTATGCTAATTAAAATAATTATTTGAGTTAACACATCAATTAAAACTATGTTGTTTTCAAGAACTTAAAAAAAATATACCTCATAATTAATATTGAGTAATGGTAAATTGTATTTCAAAAAGAGTAACTTGGCAGCTTTTTCCCCCAAAAGTCAGTTACGATGAGGATCATAAATAATTTCTGCTGAACCTGAAGAAAGTTGAGATCCGTTTCCGTATCCGTATTCGCGGATCTTGACTCTTATGATCCGTATCCGTATCCGCGGATCACATTTTTTAACATCACTACTTTTAAATCATGATTCCTGCTGAAAACGATACGATAGCGAAGAGGCGAAGACGGAGGTGAGGAGTACAAAGACTATTAATACCAATAAAGATAAAATATAATAGTAGTATCATTGAAATGTAAACTAATTTCAATGATATGTTCTCGTTTGAGGAACGTACTTCTGATATCTACATGTGTACTGCAATATCTATTTACTAATAATAAAGCTGATGAGTTATTTTTTTTGTTTGTTTGTTTGAACGCGTTAATCTCTGGATTGGAAAAAATCTTTTTGCATTTGATAGCACAATTCTCGACGAAGGCGAAAGGCTATTTAACATCACATCGCGATGACCTTTAGGAGCCGAGCAAAAAGGAAAAAGTACAGAAAGAACGCTAAGTAATAACGAAATGATAAGATATATTTTATATTAAAACAATAAATTTAATGCGGACGAAGTCGCGGGCAGAAACTAATAATATATACAGCGGCAATTTATATTGCATATGCGAACTGTTTGCAGAAGGCAAACGGTCCTATAACTGAGTGTTCTGGGAAGCACAGAACTCTATCTCCGGCAGTGCACTACCATAAACGGATTTGATTGATTGATTTTAGGAATATTGAATCCATCAAATGGAATATATTCCCCGAAAACAGTACATTGAGGGTACACAGGCGGATTTAGGTATGCAAATAAAAGTACGTATTGACAATCAGTACCTATACAAAATATGAATTGAATTTGTCAGAATGATAAATTGAGTCAACAATCAATGATTGGACAGCTCTATTAAAACTACGGTTTTTTTTGAAGTAAGGAAAACTTTGGATGCACTTTTCGGATTGCATCCTCAAGAATTGACAAGAGGTAGCACAACAGTGATAGAAGGGGAAGGAAGGAAGGGGGGGTTCAAAAGTGGGACAGCATAGACTAATAAAAAAAACGAGCGAGCCTTACAGTAGTCGACATACGATTGTAACATCTGACATCTCACCTTGGTAATAAGCAACATTAAAGGGGTTCGTCAAGGTTGTTTCTGACGGCCAACGACCAACTCAAGCACCACGCGCGCTCATTGGTCAAATCAAATAGCGTTTGATTCCCCGGCTTCCTATTACACACTTCCGTCCCTTTTCAAGAAATCACTCCCACAGATTTTATTATTTAGATTTTTGAAGTGAAAACTTCTAAGGAGCGTTGGGCATTTTTGAGATGGGAAAAACAATTGAACTCGCGACACCGTTACCGACACATATCTATGTAAGTATTTTTACTTTATAGGTTTTGAAAAAAATAATATACATAGTTTTTACTTCTGTCGGCACTCCCGGAGTGCCACTGTTTTTACTTTGATTGCAAGAAAACAAGAGAAAATATATTACACATAAAAAATATATCATAACCTCTGGTCTTGAAAGATGCTTTTCAAATATCATAGTTTCTTCTCAGAGTATTCAGGTTTGTCAACACTAGTTTTATTCCTGATCACATTGCCAAGTAAATGTAGAATAAGCTGCAATTGAAGGAATGGCTTCAAAAGAACGGCAGTTAAGTTGGAAAAAAGCCTTGCACAGCAAAACGTTCTGGTTCTACACTGACTACTTTACTTCAACTTCTAAGAGATAAAAACATGATTTATATTCTTTGTCAGCAGTGCACACTAGATTTTCTCAAGCAGCCATTGTTAATTTATATTGAAAATTACATAACAGTTATGCTATGTGTTAGTTTACATTAAATTTACAAATATAAACCGTGTTTTGGAATAATAGAGTTTTAAGAAATTGAAATGCATCCATTCTTATTAATGCAAGATAACCTTTAACAACTAAGTTATTCTGATGATGCCTAGACTTTTCCCAACTATGTTGGGGTCAGCTTCCAGTCTAACCGGATGCAGCTGAATACTAGTATTTTACATGGAGCGACTGCCTATATGACCTCTACATCCCAGTAACTGGGTAATACGATACCCCTTGGTAAGACTGGTTGTCAGACTTTCGGATTTCTGACGACCCGTAACGACTGTCAAAGATTCACGAATGACAGCTGAGACCAACGGCTTAACGTGCTTTCCAAGGCACGGAGAAGTCTCGGTATGTTTTTCTACAAGGAGAGCACTTACGCATAAGTGATTTCTTTTTCTAATAATCCTTCAGCAAATTTCAATGCTTTCATAGTAGCCAATTACTAACAGGAAGACTTCTCCTTAATCGATAATAAGACCCTTATTCATAGTCCCTAAACATCCTGTAAAAAGTGATTTCTGTAATGACAGTAATACTTGAAAAACGTCCTTTATATCCACAAGTACATAACTTTGTAACCTCGAGGCAAAGCCGACGAAAACTTTTATTCGACTTCTTCCGAAATCCGTTCAGAATGTATACCCTAAACTTAAAGTTTTCTGCTACATATTTTTTATTTGGTACACGATTCTGGAATCAACTATTCGTTTTTGTATTCATAGTTTTTACGTCTTCTATATAGTCGTCGGGGCACGAATGTAAAAATTGTGGAAACTAATACATTTTTTGGAATATTTTTCTAAAATAAAAACGAGATACCTACTACTCCCTTGTTTGTCTAGTGGTCGCAAGCACTACTATTGAGCATGAGGTCCTCGCTTCGATGCCCTGGTCAGGCAAAGTGTAATTGGGTTTTTGCTGTCTGGAAGTCGTCAGTAGCAGACCGGAGTCTGGTTTTGAGCCCGGGTGATGGCAATAGGCTTGCTCTCAATTACATAGGACTTAAACATAACTGGTGAAATGTGGTTGTACTACGAGTTTAGGTACATCTCTGCCCAACCCTTTGAGGAAATTAGGCGTGATGTTTTGCTATGTAAATACCAACTGTACAAAAAATCGCACTGTAAAATCGCTGATGACATTTATCGTGCCGTGGTATAATATGAACAACTCCATTTAAATATCCAAGCCTTTTTACTTTGAAAAGGACAACAGTAAGATTCTATCGTCACTACACAGAGGGAAAACTTGCTTAATGTAGTTGGTTTACTATACAGAAGATTTTCCATATTTCTTACTCAAGCGGCGACTTCGATTCTTATATCCGGATAATATACGGTACAAGTGTACACAACTTACAAATGCTTAGTTCGGGATGTAGTGCCCGGATATTTGTGCATGTGATTTGAATATGTAATGTTGCCCACGATATATAAAATCCTATTGGATTACAATGTGATCCTATTTATTGAATACTCGTATTTTATTTGAAAACGTATGTTAAGTCAAGTGGGTAAGCACTAAATGGGATTATATCCGTTTGTGATTGTAGTGTTGTGGTGTTGAAAGGAAAGGCCTTGGTCACGTTTTATGTGATTTAGGTACAAATATGGTAAATTTGAGTAAGAATATTCGACTGAACATCAAAGCTGAGTAGAGTAAAGAGTCTAAAACTCTGACCATCGGGCTCACTGGGTAGGCAGGTACTTTATAAACCGACTACAAAAAAATGAGGAGGTTATGACGTATTCGGCTGTTTTTTATTTTCAGTATCAGTTTAGTTTAAAGCTTGGAAAACATGTTGTACAACAGTGACTGCTTCCTGAATAGTACCAAACTGCTATTTATTTAGCACTATCTTTTCCTGCTTAATAGGTCACAGGTCAGCTCTGCAAACCAAAGCACCTCCCAAAACATAAATCTCCCACTATCAGAACAAACTTCAAGCACACATAGGTGTAAAATATTAAATTTTACGACGTCATAGTAGAATTGAACATGAACTCGTGTTATTAAATCGAACGGGGACGGCAGGTGTGCCTCCAATATTACGCTGTTCGTCTATGATTTAAAATACACAGTGAATATCGACACGTGTACACTTACATCGTATTTTACCGAAAGTTCAAGAGTGCTGTCGTAAATTCGATTCGCATTTTTTGTTGAAGTTTTTTTTTTTTTCGAAATATTAATATTGGTATTTATTAAATAAGCAGGTGCATCATCTTTTTTCGATAAAAATAACCAGAAACTACTCAATATTCGTTGTGTAAAAATTATTTCATCATCACTGCTCACAAAACGATGAAGGAAGTGCATCGTGAGGAAACAAACCAGTATGTCCTAGAACCAAAAATTCGAAGATATGTGACATCTGCACTGGGCCCGCGTGGTAGCTTACGGCCCACTACCTCTTACAGAGAGGAGGCCTATGTGCCAGCAGTAGGAACATTATAGGCTAAAAAAAAATTTATCCTTAACTTAACTAAAACTATTAACGAAGTCGTATTGCGTCGAAAAATTGCTTGCTTGAAGTTATTAAAAGTTTTAAGAAAATATCTTTTTAGATAGTTGTTTTTTTTTTGTTAATTATTTTTATAACAACCTACTTTAATAAATGATTAATTCTAAGAAACTTTTGTTTTCTAAAACCGACTTTTAAAGAATTTTCAACGGAAACTTGAGCCTGTTACTGATTATCCAGGCTGTAGATTTATTAGGGGTTTGTATATTTTTCAGAGTCATGAAGTTTATGTACTTTATACTCACTATCCGCGACACAAAGCCGTGGTATCGTCTTTCGGTTATGTCGTATGCGTATGCGTCGATTAACACTGCAACTTTTTTTTAGACATCATCTAAATTGACACAAAATTATTTGATAAAATTGTATTTCAGCACTTCATATAGTAGCTAAGAGTTAATATTTTTGAAGTGAAAACTTCTTTAGGCGCGTTGGGCATTAATGAGATTGGAAAAACAATTGAACTCGCGACACCGTTACCGACACCTCATTTTTGTAAACGCGATTGTGATCTTTATTTATATTACGTTACGGATGTATTCTATGCAAGTATTTTTACTTTTAAGGTTTTGGAAGTATTTTTTTTTGTAATGCGATTGTGTTCTTTGTTTAGATAAGGTGACGGACCAATGTTCTATACAAGTATTTTTCTTCCACCAAGGTGATCTTGTTCAAGTTTTTACTTCTGTCGGCACTCCCAGAGTGCCACTGTTTTTTTATTTTATTTTACTTCTGTTCCGATTTTAATAAAATAGTTAGCTTAGTAATTAACTTAAAAAACTTTTTACAAAAAAAATACAACCGACTTCCAAAAAAAACACTACAAAGTGAAAAATAATTTCGGAAGTCGGTGTCTTTGGTTTAGAATTTTCGTTTTTTGCCACCGACTTCCGAAATTATGTTTCACTTTGTAGTGTTTTTTTTGGAAGTCGGTTGTATTTTTTTGTAAAAAGTTTTTATTTTTCACTTTTTAGTTGTGGTACCTACCCCACACAAATTCGAATACCACTATCTGCTATGTAAATAACAGTGACAGGAACTTATTATATCATCCACATACTAAGTGGGAAAAAATACGTATTATTGAAGCTAACTCAAAAACTACCCAAGCAAATTTAATAAAATTTATATGAAACCACCTCTGAAGTATGATCTACCAAACAAAAAAAAAATCATCAAAATCAATTCATAATTGGCGGAGTAATCGCGTAACAAACATACAAAAAAAAAATTAAAAAAAAACATATAGTCGAATTGAGAACCTCCTTCTTTTGGAAGTCGGTTAAAAACACGTCGCTGATTGTACGATGATACTGTTTTATAAGAAAATATTAAAACTGAAATGAAAGTTCTAACTTTATTTATTTGAGATACTAAATAATCTTAACTTTAAAACATGTTCCTTGTACAGGGTCTGACAGCCCACGTGTAACGAAACGAAGCCACAAGTGACAAAGTTATTCACGTCAGGGACATGCTTAGCAAATTGGGTGACTTAGTGAACAGTGGCAATGCTCGTTTTCACTAAAACTAAGAAACACTTAAATGAACGCCTAGTCATTTAGATGTTTCTTAGTGTCTTATTCTGAGAAACTGACTAGTCAGTTTAATTCTGAGAATCAACTTTACAAACTGCGTTTTGCAATTTCAAATTAGTTCATTGCAATGTTAATGTTATTCTTAGTTTGTCCTTTAAGCTGAAATGCAAACAAGGAATAAGACTGTTCTAGAAAGCAGGAAACTTTGGACTCCCATAAAGTTATATTAAAGTACCATTTTAACACTAAAATGTTGAAGAAGCAACAAGAGTTAAAGACACAGGGAACTAGGAAAATGATTTTTACAAATACACTGTGTCCTACCAACTGCGCTCTTCATTTCTGAAACAAAAGATAATCTTTTTAGTCTCTTCTTCTTTTCGTGTGGTTAGTGACTACCCTGATGTCAGAGTTTTAAAGCCGCCCTCTGACTTGGCTTGACATGCCGTCGAGAAATATGTCTCAGGCATGGCCGATTCCGGTTCGGTGCCATCTTTTTTGTAATTTTCTTATTTTTAGACACGTCACCATAAGCTTATATTATGCTGCTGATGTAACAGTGATTAAAAAAAGCTTTCTGAATCTAAAAAAAGTATGAAAATGAAAACCTTTTATCAAAATGATCTGCTATCGTAAATATTTGTAGTGTATGTTATTCTCATTATCGCTATTAAAACAGGATCGCAAAGCGTCCCTGGGACGGCGATAAAAAATTATTTTGTGTTGAAAATTCGTTGCTTGGTATACTTGTTATGAACCTATTATACTTAATATTACAGCCATTACAATTTAGAAGTGTCTACCTTTGCTGTCTTAAAATGTTCTGGGTAAACAAATAACCTACAAAATTATAGGTAACAAAACGTAAAAGTATTTTTCATTTAATCAAAATTGCAGGAATATCAATGAATTTTTGAGCTCATACTGTAAAATTACGAATACTTATCAAAAATCCACTTGAATTAACGTCCCGTGGTCGGTTCATTAGTCTTTTACATTTACGGATTCAATCAGAATGGACTACTGGATTAACAGGACCAAAGTCATTCACAACTGCATCAAGTTCATCACAGGTGCCACTCTATACGAACACAAGTTTAAGAAAGTATCCCCAATTTTTCGATCGACACTAGTTAGTGCGAATTTTACCAATGAAACTGAACGCGATCAGCACATAAGCCACGTTTAAGGCTTGTTTCATTAGTGAAATTCGCCCTTAGTGTGTTATTGAGTCATAACTGACTAAGGGCGAATTTCACCAATGAAACTGAACGCGATCAGCACATTGAAACCGCGTTCAAGAGCTGTCAGTGTCAATATTCCACAGAAAATAATGACACTGACAGCTCTAAAATTGATCGCGTTCAATTTCATTGGTGAAATTGGCTTTTAAAAGTGTCAGTTTGAGAATTCGGCATACACAAGTAAAAGTGTCAGTTTGAGAATACTATATTTGCTACTTTCCTTTGTCACCTGCCAAACGTTCAGCCAAAAAGATAATTCGTCTTCCTACAAAAAAGGCAATTAAATCGTGTTAAATGGTAGCAAAGTCAAAAGCGAATAATTATGAGTAATGTTCGCGCGCCCCGCCCTGCCTGCGACTAAGTGCAGCAACGGCTGGCTGCATCGAATGCGAAACCATACAAAACGTAATGCAGAGTCGTACAATTCACCATAAATTTACTGGAATAGGCGAGTTGGTCAATATTTTTTGGATAAAAAAACGTCCTATAACTCAAAACTGGTATGGTTTACCAGTTTTCTCTGGTTTTCAAACGGTTGTCTTGGTTTTGGTCTCTCGTCAGGTAGTCGAATCAGGGATCTTGGAGTCACTTTTGACTCTAAGCTTCTGTTTAATAACACATATTAATAACATATTCAACCAGTACCATAATTGCGTAACTTATTTTCGTAAAAGATTATGAGCAATTTGTTTCATTTTGACAGTTCAACAACATTCATTACGTTCTTTACGTTGTTGATCTGATTTTTTTTTCCAACTTATGAAGCAATGGATTAGCAATCTATTTCAAATCGAAACAAATTGAGATTGATCGTATATTACGCAATTAGGCAACTGGCTTCTAAAGCCTTGGATTTTATTTTTAGGGTCTCTTCAGATTTCTCAGGTTTGAAATCCAAGTTATAATGTTTACATTAATCTGCTTGAAAAAAAAAAAATAAAGGTATACAAAGACGATTTTTGAGGTACACTCAATATCGCTCGAATACCTATCTCCCGAATTATATAAGTATGTGTAAAAAAAAAACAGTGGCACTCCGGGAGTGCCGACAGAAGTGAAAACTTTAAAAAAAATCGGCACCGCGGTAATCAGCGCGTTGATGTATTTTACTCTACAGTGTCGGTAACAGGTCGCGAAATCAATGGTTTAGTCCCATCGCAAAAATGCCCAACGCACTTAAAGAAGTTTTCACTTCAAAAATCATATTCTGCCTCTACACGAGCGAAAGAAAATTGCATATCTTGCTTTCTTGTTTAGCGTTATGAACAGATCTACTGACGTTGGTCAGTTGGTGGGCAAGATCGGGCTTCGTGTACCAAGTGCATTTATTTGAAGACCATGTCTTATCCATGTGCCTCAAGTCAGAACTACCTACAGACAGAACTCGTACGTGATAAGAGCTTGTCGTACTTTTAATGTGGTGTGTCAGGATGTCGAGTTAGATTTAGATTTATTTACTAGTAGCGTTACTTCAGTGGTAGCGCGGACTCTAGTAAATGAATCGAGTTTTTATACATAAGAAAGTGTATTTTTGCCAGAAAATAAACACAAAGGTCGTGGAGTGTAGGTTCAAACACGTCGAGAATACAAAGCATGCCAGCACTTTAAGTGTTTTTGTGCTCTTGACTAGAGTTTTCAAAGGATCAGAGAGACGAAACTCAACTATCATGGTCAAAATATGTTACCTAAACTTATATTTGAAAGGTACCGTGACTAGCAGAGCTACCAATTCGAAGAAAGGATAAGATAGGTACTCATATACCTACTCATATATCTGCTTAGGTAGGTAGTGTAGGTAAATTAACACTTCTGGGTTAGAAAAAATTAAACGTTTTAACATTCAAGCCCCGCGGTTTGACACTGACGCGCACTTTACGTCACTTTTGAAATTTTTCTGAATTTTTCGGTCTTGCCCGTAATTTTTTGATTATTCTAGTTCTAATTGACGAGAATATCCATCAGGCCATAGAGTGAAACAGACCATATTAGCCTTTATTTTATAGTAAAAATAGATTTCTAAATCGCGTGTACCTGCCGTGACCAATGGTCACGGTAGTGTCGGAAGTGGTCACGGTGACACTTTAGCGGTTATCAAGATATGTCCATCACATTAGTTCTCAGTACTGTAACTACAGTAAACTAGAACCTAGTGATTAGGTACCTGAAAATGCTCATAGACAGTGAATCGACAAGTTCCAGATTTATATTTTAACGAAATTGTTTTTTTATTCAAGTTGCTTCTTTTTATGATAGACTGGCAGCATTGCCACGATGAATGGCAATGCTAATTCTTTGGCAAAACAACGAGTCAGCCCTCTGGTCACGCGAAGAATCGATCAGTCGGCGAGAAATTTCCTTAAAAGGAAACGCACCGCACTCGGGCCCCATAACCCGAGCGTTTCGACCCCAAACGGCTCAAACACCATTGTCAGTTTTTAGTTCAACGTAAAAGTATTTGATTAACACTTTGAGAGACACTAAACGCCAATAGACGTTATAAAAATAAAACTTCTATTGTGTTTCGTTCAGTGTCCTTGAATACATTAATTCCCTTGTTTGTCCCAAGAGGACTTTCAAAACGTTTCGTATTTCTACAACGATTTTCAACAAGATTGACTTAAGCTTTTCAGTAGCTTATGGGCGAATTTCACCAATGAAACTGAACGCGTTCAGCACATCTAAACTGAGCCTAACCTAGTTCAAGAACTGTCAGTGTCAAAATTGTTATGGAATATTGACACTGACAGCTCCTGAACGCATTTTAAATGTGCTGGTTGCGTTCAATTTCATTGGAAATTGGCACTATGTCAATCCAACACAGTTTTTACTTTCCATCATCGTTTTCGATGAAAGAATGTCACTTCGTCTCGGCCCTTAGCACCTTCTACTTTTTCTACATCTTTGACTGTGACAGACGGGATCCTTGTCACACAAGTAAGCGAGGTGTAAACTGGAGCATATACCTGTGAATTTCACGCTTTACCACACTATTTGTTCGTGGTCATTGACATAATGTAAAACCAATTTGTTAAAATAATTCGTTTTCTCGCAAATAAATAATTGTAATGAAGTTTACAATAATTTAAGCAGATAAGTAGTTTCTATAATGAATTAGTACCTGGGCGACCGAGCTCTGCTCTGGTGAAAATAGAGAATGCTCAATTAATAGTATAGGAAAGTTCATACTAATTCCATGCTGCCATGTCATTATTCTAAGGTAGCCATCTTGTTCTAAACTTTGGGCGACCGAGCTCTGCTCAGGTGAAAATATGGAGAACAAGATTGCTCGTTTAATAGTATAGGATATCTATAAGTAAATCATCCGTAATCATCTTTATTTATATAGACTGCCACACTGACTTGTTCACTTAGAAAAAAATTGAGCCTGTTTGTTTCTCACAATACTAACTTCTAGACATAATCTTTAAAACCAAAAGCTAGAGTTATTTTTAGCATTCTTAGCTCAAAATAACGTCTTGTTGTATTGAATAACAACGGGCTTAAGTGCTTCACCGATCGTTAAAAAGCGCGAGACAAAAGCATTTTCAATTTATCCCTAATCCTCTTCATTAATAAACTTAGAGGAATAAATACCCCTTTGAGGAAACCACCACCAAATTATTAATTTTACCAAAATCTTTTCACGAAGCTCGAGGTGCTAAATAAAACACAAAAGTTATTAAAACTTTCGGAGAAATCTGAGGAAAGTTTAAAAGTAACACGATGAGATTTAATAATTTCGTGAAACGTATTTGTGTTATTGAAATTAAGATTTAAAATTAACGAAGAGAAAATGTCAAATCGAGGCACGAAAGAAACGAGTCTCAAACGGCACAACAAGTCGAGTATCAAATCGATATCGGTAAAATTATTCGAATTGTAAAATCGAATGGTGGAATCAGCATTATTGAAGGCTTATTTCTTCCTTACTTTGAGCCTTAATTGCTCCTCCGGCAAACCTATTTCCTTTAATAAAAAATCGATTTCTTTACTCAAGGACTGTATTTCGTTTCAATAATCACAATCATTCCTTTGATACTTTTGCGGGCAGCTGTTACAAGGCTAATCTTGGCTAATAACGATTGGGAAGCGATTCTACACGGCTATACCTGAATAATGAGGCCGATAAAAAAGTATGTCCCAATCAAAATGTTTTTAAAATGTGATTTTCTTGGAAAGTTCTTGCAAACAATCTTTATCTACAATCTGTTTTACGTTTACACATTATCTTATTTTAGGAAAAATCGAGGTTCGGCTGAATATCTAAACGAGGTGTCGAACTTGTTTAGATATTGCACCGTAATTTTCTTTCTTCAAGACATTTAATGTTCCTTTTTTTTTCTTTCAGGTAAGCTGTTTTAAGTTAACTTCGGGAAACAACAAACATGAAGTGGGAAGGTAGGTTGCAAAGCTCGGACTTGAGATAGTGATGGTATATCGTGGAAGAATATCCGACATCTTGATGCCATTGAATTGAACAGCTGGTTGGCTATACTATTTAACAAGTAAAAAAATTGGTAGGTATTGATATTTTTTGGGTCCAGAAAATGCATTTAATTTAATGCCTCAAGTAAACATTAAAAATATTTTATTTAAAGCAATGCCTCGGTCATACCTATGTACTGATTGGCTCAATAGTAGGTCTCTACATATTTTTTTTCGGCGCCGTATGCGTTTGTTGTTCGGGGAACTACCCACCCCCAAGTGCAGTCAAGCGATCATAATCTTATCTTCCACAAATAATCATAATCATTACATCAAGTGATTCTCGATTACTGTCACGTAACATGATTAAAATCTTATATCTACTAATATGATATTATTAAAAAAAACTTGATTGGGTATTATATATTTCAGCAAATTTTGGAAACATAACTAAATAGTAATTTACGTCATAATTAATGGTTTTTGATCACCATAACCTACTTTTATCTACACCCATGCTATAAATCCTCTATATAAGCTTCTGAAACAGTTAACTTATTGCCAACATTAAAACAGCCATAGCCAGTGTCATTGTAACCATAATATCATCCAAATGAGTGTTATAATGTTGTACTAAATTTCATCATGCAACTCGTTTCAACGTTTAAGTGGGGGACAGCAGCACCCGCTGCACGCATGTGCGGCGATGTGCTCCTGCAGGCGACATTCATACGTGCACTTGTACTGAATTTCGTTGGAGTTTCTTTATTCTTGATCAATAATAACCATAGATAATTACATCTCGTCGAACTGAGAACCTTCTTTGTCACATTTTGATAGTTTTCAAAATTGTATTTCTTTTATAGCTCCTTTTTCTAATGCACTCAATATTTATAAGCTATTCAATAATAATATATTTATGTTAAAAGGTATTTGCTATAAAAATGTAGGTACGAGCGAAGCCGTAAAAAAGAAAAGGGTTAGTTGCTTCTAGCAAGAATAGTCTATTATCAGTACCTGTGTAATTTATGACTAGTTCTAAAAATCGTAGTAAACTGTCTGGTCTGCCAATTTTGGCATCGATTTGCAACCAAAGCAATCCCCACTCAAATTTATATTCCGTTGGTATAAAATACAATAGACGTGGATATATTTAATAACCCGAACACGGCGTGTTGCCACGCAGAGCTCGTCACTACGTTCAGCGCTCGGTGTGGCAATACGCCGTGTTCCGGTTCGCGACAAGTCAATCGTCATCCTGAGGATGCCTCATTGAGAGGTGAAACACGTGTCGAGTTCTATCAGGGTTTTATGGGTCTTTAGAAATAGCTAAGCGGAACAGGTTACTAAATATATCCACGTCTATTGTATTTTATAATGGATTTCCGCAAGGTCACGCCTGAATCAATTAACTATCCGTTGGTATAGCTAGCATAAGCCTGTCAACCTCAAACCAAATAAAAAACCAAGACAGAGATGAAGAGCGCTGTCAACAGTGAAGTGAGGCCGGTTTCGTAAACATGTGGGCACTTAGTGAGGGTGAGAGTAAGTGTAGTTTGATTGTAAATGTGTGCGTGTGATGTAAATGTGTACGTGTGAGCGTGTATGCACAGAGCGGAAGTGTAGTTCTGGCATGCTTCACTGTATTGTTCGCAACGCTATATCTTGCTTTTTTATTTAGTCTAAGCTGCCTACCAATAAATTCAAATTCAAAAGTCATTTATTCAAACTAGGCTGAGAATCACCACTTTTCGAACGTCAAAATTACATTAGACAGTCTCCCAAAAATTCTCGCCCTTCACCACTTCCTAGTGCCCTTAGCTGGGAAGAAGAAGTGGCGCAACAAACTCCCCAGCAGCACAGTTGTCTATTCAAGTTAGAAAAAAATGTTTATATACAATAGTATGTAAAATAATTTACATTACGCAACACAAAACTTAATTTAAATGATAAATTATTGGCCATATGTCAGCTAGCACGCGCCAATATACCAACCAAAAAATCGAGAACTATACTCAAGCAGAAATAAAAAAATAAATACTAAACGTGAACAGAACTAAATATCTAAATAAAAGCTTCCGGGCATAAAGAGCATGCCCGCTTACATAAAGCTATATAAAACTGTAATTGGAAGTTATAAGTGATAAACTAGGAACAGCGAGGTAAAAATAATCTAAACTCCGCTCCTAAATTCTATTGGTTAATATTGGCACAGCTCCGCTCCTCTCCTCTCGTATCCGCTCAAGTGGACAGGCAGCCTTTAAGCTTGTCATCTTCAACTCTAAGAGACACTACAACTTTGCCACGTAGGTACTATGATAGGTAGACCATCAAATCCTGGAAATTGACCATTGTTTTTTTTTAAGGCTTTCTTACCCATCTAAAAAAATCAGCCAAGAGCGAGTCGGACTCGCACACGGTTCCGTACTGTATTTAGATCGAGCAAAAAACGCCGAAAAATCACGATTATTGAGTACCCCCATTTAATTACTAACTTTTTTTTTTTTTGTTATATTGGCAATTGAAATACAGAATCTGTGAAAATTTTAGTTTATGAGATACAGCCCGCTGACAGACAGACGGACGGACAGCGGAGGCTTAGTACGGTTCCGTTTGGCACCGTTCCAAACTCTAATAAAAGTAAGTTCAAAAACTAAAACCCGACTAAAAGGTATGAAACATGAAAATATTTCAGACAGAAGTCAAGACATAGGTACAAAAATGATCAAAGTAAAGCCGTGGTCGCATGCTTATACACCTACAAAATTATACTGGCATGCGACCACGGCTTTACCTTGATCATTTTTGTACCTATGTCTTGACTTCTGTCTGAAATATTTTCTTGTTTCATACCTTTTAGTCGGGTTTCAGTTTTTGAACTTACTTTTATTTAAATTATTTTGGGGTTATACTTTCGTGATAAAATATTTGCAGAGCAGCTTAATTTTTTTTTTTTGGTTTATAATGGTATAATAATACCAGCCTATTATTGTCCCTCTGCTGGGAAAAGGCCTCTTCTCATACAGATTTCATTTGATACCCAACATGGCACAAATAAATTATTTTTATTTTTTATTTCGTTACTTTATGTCCTCTAGAGGGCGCCATATTGCATTTAATGTGACGTCACACAGCCTATAACCAGCGGACAATCAAAACGCTTCCAATGATACCTCATTTGTCAAATTATGATCGGCAGCTTAGAAGTTATGAGGTAACAGATGAACATACATACATACATACATACATACATACCGGTCAAAATCATAACCCTCCTTTTTGCTTCGCCGTAGTCGGGTAAAAACAGGGTATGATTAGGAAACCATTATGGGTCAAGATTACCAGAGTATTTAAAACATTTCGTACACCATGGAAAAACACAATCAGAACACCAAAACACCACCAAAACATAGGTGCTAAATGTATTCTCATTATATTCGTAGTGTGTAACCTGTCAGTGTCACTCAGTATCAAACGTGCATGCCTCCGTGAAGATAAGCACGTTGCCTGTCAGCTGAACGCCTCGATATACTAACGTTACGTATATCCACATCGAACAGCATGGATTTAGCTTGTCATACCGTGGTTCTTGGGCGAAAACTGATTTGATGTCTTGATGTTTGGTTATGATTTGGAGGTATTGTAATTAAGAAGCTAGTGATGGGTTGATTGTTGTTCCTGTTTTGTAAACAACTAGTGACCCGTCCCGGTTCCGCACGGTTTTTACGACTTGAAAAATCATTGGGATTTCTTTATTATTTTGAAGTTCAATATGAATGTATTATTTAATGTAAACCTTTCGGAATCAATTCTCTAAATTATAAATATTGTGATGAAAACCGCATCAAAATCCATAATGTACCTACCTAGTTAAGAATAACTAAGCGGAACAAAAACAACGAATGTTTATTTATTGCACAAAAACAATGTACACACTGCATTTTTAACCGACTTCCAAAAAAGAGGAGGTTATATGTTCGTCGCGTATGTTTTTTTTGTTTATGTATTTCCACCGATTTGTCCGTCAATTGTGGACCGATTTTAAAAATTCTTTTTTTTTTAAGGCTTTCGAAGTGGTCCCATATAAATTATATCAACTTAGCTTCGATAGTTTTTGAGTTAGCTTCAATAATACGTACTTTTTCCCACTTAGTATGTGGATGATATGATAAGTTCCTGTCACTGTTATTTACATAGCAGGTAGTGGTTTTCGGATTTGTGTGGGGTAGGTACCACAGCTAAAAAGTGAAAAATAAAAACTTTTTACAAAAAAACAACCGACTTCCAAAAAACACTACAAAGTGAAAAATAACTTTAATTTCGGAAGTCGGTGACAAAAAACGAAAATTCAAAACCGAAGACACCGACTTCCAAAATTAAAGTTATTTTTCACTTTGTAGTGTTTTTTGGAAGTCGGTTGTTTTTTTTTTGTAAGAAGTTTTTTACACATACAGACACGACAAGCGATTTTATTTTAAACTGGATACCTATCTTTAGTTTATGTGGTAAACTCAATCTTTCGGAATCGCCATCTTTATTATAATTTTATCCCTTTTTTTTTTTTTTTTGGGTGGTAAATTGTCAAATAACTTCTCCCGCTCTGGGTGGAGCGGGAGGGCGTGTCAGACTCTTACTGACTAAAACCCACCCGTGTTCCTTCAGTTGCCATGTTGCCGGGGGGCCACGATGGGATATCGGAATTTTATCCCTGAATCACACACCGCTAGGCCTTCCTTTTCTTCTGCCATGTTTCGTGCTTCCCTGATTCAGGTGTTTCCCGCAACATTGACGATATCGTCAACGCAACGCGATATTGGTGCCGATTCTCTTGTCACAAATGCCTCTAAACTAGGTAAACTAAAAATCACCAAAATTTAGTTTATTCCTGTCAAACGACGATTTCCCATTCTGAAATAGACTAAAATGACACAACTTAACTATATTTTAGTTTGACAGCACTAAGATGGCAACGAGATATTAGTTTAGTGAAAATGGCAATTTTGCTATTCTGAATTTGACGTTTTTTCACCTAAATTAGATTTTCTAACTAAATCTGACTATTTTTAATCGCGACTAAAAACGTGTGGATTAAAATTGCTTGTCATGAACTATAAATTCACACCAACACCTCGACTTCAAATGCAAAAACAGTACTGAATCTTTTTTTTTCTTTTGCTTATGTCTCGAAAACGGTGTGTCCAATCGCAAAAATAATTAAAATTTCGACCCCCTTTATAAACCCCTTAAACCCCTAACATTCTACATGTAGGTAATAGTTTTTCTTATTTTCCATACAAAAAGTGAGAAATTCTATGTAAAACACGACGAGGCTACCCCCCATGCGCGCCTCCGGCTCTAAAAAGATTCACGTGGTTAGGTATCACGTGTGGAGTCGCGATTGACAAATTCGATTTAGATGTGTCAAAATTATTTTTAAATTTAGAGAATTTATTTTTCCAGAATAGCTTTAAGATTCTCATAGTCAAAAGCAAGGAATTTTAGTGATAGTTTAGTTAGTTTAGTTCGGTTTACAAGAGAATCGGCACCATTGAACGCCCTAGTTTCTTAATTTACGAGAAAATACCTATATACACTGTGTAGTTTGCTATTAAATGATCGTTCTGACTTAAAATCCAAGGATACGTATTCCTGGAAGGAACAATTTGTTGATCTTATAAATTGTAAGTTAATATTCATTTTGCGTAAAATGGTTACTGTAGTTTCCTGGAATATAGGTCGGTAAACCTTGTTTGCTTTAATAACTTTTGAAAATTCCGTTCTAAACGTAATTTATTTTCCTTCTCAAATTCCGCATCCGAAATTATAATAGTAACAAGAGCTTATTTCCAATAAAGTGTTTCTGTAAAGTATCTACCTAATTTAAAATTAGAACTCTTCACCAGCTTTCTCAATTCTAAGAACACTTTCCGTGAATTGACTTTCTCATAAATATTAGATTCACAACCTTTTAAAAAGATTACTTTGTGGAATATAATATTTACATATCCGGAGAAAGATCTCAAACATTTTGTAAATATTTTATAACCAACTTTCCTCAGAGAGTATTTTAAATCATAGTTGGCAGTTATTGGCCCAGGTTTGCCAACTAGTTTCAGGCAAAAATAAAATTAAGTGACCGTGCTGGCTCGCTTTCGACGGCTGCGGAAGTTAAGAAAATGTTATAATTCAATCAAAGTATTCTGCATTCAGTTGCAATTCTTTAAAATGGTTTTTGTTAAAATGTTTTCTTCAGAGAATTTATTGCAGTCATTGTGTTACAGAACTTTCTTTCTAATTCAGATATTGTAGGTATTTACCAAATTTCACTAGGGAGGGAAGATTTCATGAAAACTGTACACCTAGTTTCCAGCCATTTAACGTTTAAGTTATAACACACTACGCATTAGTATGCGAAGGCTGCCGTGTCGTTATAATTCAATTAAAACTACTTAAGTGAAAGACGATGCTCAAATTAGTGTAGCAGGCTTTCAGAAAGCAACATCGTCGGAAGGCGTTTAAGTTCCTACTCTTCCTTAAAGCATGTTAAAAGCTTTTTAGTGCTTTAAGTAATTAAGTTTCATTAGCCATTATTTTATTACGGACTTATGAATAATTCGTGGTGAGCACTGTTAGAACCATTTTATAACTTTCCGGTAGGTAATTGAAACCAAAAGTATTGTGAAATAGGTACCTACTTAGTATAACATCATGCTTGTTCTTCATTATGAGATTCGGACAAGTGTTATTATATTATTATTATTTTGGCCATCCTCCTTTGTAATGACTTAATTAATAATAAGTATGGACATTGAATTGTAATAATAACGTATAATAAATAATTGTAATTTAATAAGTAATTTTATCTACTCTCATAGCGTAATATTCGAATTATGAACTTCAAAACGAGTTTATATTGACATACTTTATAAACAGAATACCGAAATTTAAAAATAGAATCATATTATAACACTTTTTCTCTAACAAAATAATACTATAAAATATATTTTTTTTTCTATTACGATACAGCGCTAATCCAAGAAGTTAATATCACCACAGAGTTTCCATCAACTTTTGGCCGCTGTAGCGCATGTGCGGTGATGTGCTGGTGCAGGCGACATGCATTTGTTTTGTAGTACTTACTGAATTTCGTGGGATTTTTAAATTTATTCTTGATCTTTAACTTTGAATTTTTGTTTAGTATTTGTTTCAATCCCAATATTTGAGAATAGATAAAGTAGTGTATGAAACTGCACATAACTAGGTATTAAAACATTCTTGTGATACTATTAAAAACCTCGCCTACGGCTCGGTTTTTAAACACACACTCATGTTTTAATACCCCTCATTATGCAACAGTTTCATAAACTACTATTATAATGTAATTTTGATAAATATAGTCGCGGTTTATGCACCATCTCTTCTTAGCAATTTATACGCCACGATATGTGGCTGAACATGATAGAACATTTCTATATTTAATATCTTGCATACAATCTATGTACACCATATTTATACAATTAATAAACTTACTTACTTATAACATAAGTGACTTTTTGAATGACACTACTGTTGTATTGAAGTGCCTTTAGTAATTTAGTTTTATAATGTTTTATAAATTTGTACGCCTTGCGGGTGAAACATATACGTACGAAATATTAATATTGTGATATACTAAATGCTTCATTTTCATGTTTACGCATATTATTTAGACAAATAAAAATTTCTTTATCTTCACAAAAGTTTAGGCAGAGGTATACCTGTTATACATACACCCACATTTCGCCAGTTATGTTTAAGTCCCATGTAATACGGGGCGAGTCTATTGCCATCAACTGGGCACAAATCAAGGTTTTTCGATCAGAAAAACCCAATAACACTTTGCCCGACCTGAGATCGAACCCAGGACCTCTTGTTTAGCAGTAGCGCTTGTGATCATTAGACCAACGAGGCATTTCAATACAACCATTATTAAACACAATTGATGATATATTTCAAAGGATAAAAAATGTTTTCTAGAAATCGTAGCACATCGTAAGAAATTGTAAATATTTCAAAAATATTATTTAGTGTCAACCCAAATTCACCTAATTATGATGGTGTTCAAATCTCGTCTTCCCCTTAAAAAATCAACAGGAAACCTTTCGACCGACTTATAATAAGAAGAGGTTATGTAATTAGATGCATAAACAAAATTATTAGGTACTAGCTGCGCCCCGCGCTTTCACCCGCATAAGTCTCGATCCCGTGGGAATATCGGGATAAAAAGTATGATATGTCCTAACCCATATCATGGTCTACACATGTGCCAAATTTCATGCAAATCCGTTCAGCCGTTTTAGTGTGAAAGCGTAACAAACAAACTCACTTTTGCATTTATAATATTATTATACTAGTTTCCGCAAGCGGCTTCGCCCGCGTTATATCTTTATAAATTATAGTTTATGTCACTCAATGATAATATAGCAATCTACTGGTGGAAGAATTTTTAAAATCGGTCTAGTAGTTTTAGAGTTTATTCATTACAAACAACAATTCTAACACAAAAAACAAATCATTTCTCTTTATAATATTAACTAATATTAAGTGTAGATAATATTTATAATAAATATTAAGTTAGGATTAGGAAATTAGGATAAATAGGTGACCTTTTTTAAACGCAGTAGTTAAAGAAAGACCTAAGTATTTCGTAAGAAAATGAATGTTTATGAAAGGTACTAATTTTATTGTTAGGCCCAATTTATAACGTTGAACACCAAAAGTGTTTTGTACCTGATGATTAATGATTTTAATAATTCAAGGGCTTATGAATGGGTAAACAGTTTGTTCTTAGAATTTGGGTAACCAGTCTTAACACAAAGGGTTTTTGTTTAACTAAAATATAGTTAAACAGGTTCGTTATAACTAAGATAACAATTTAGTTCAAACTCATATACGTACAGCGTGTATCAGAAACGTGTGGTCAAATTTAAGAGTGTGGTACACCATCAAACTGAACCACTTTTTTCATGGACCAACATTGTAATCGAAAAAAAAATCTGCCGTACAATACTTACTCGACCCAAATGAATGGGACATTTGGGTTGAGTAAGTATTGAAGTTTTGTATACTGATGCATGCTCTATTGTTATTACTAAAGAGGAAAACTGTTAAAAAATGCAATGCAGTAAAGCAGGAAGATCAATAACCAGATACATTTAGAAAATAACAGAAATAATAACTAACATAACAACACATAACATCACGCCTTGTTTCCCCGAAGGGTTGGGCAGAAATGTACCTGTAGTAGGTACACCCACATTTCGCCAGTTATGTTTTTAAGTCCCATGTAATAGGGGGCGAGCCTATTGCCAACAACCGGCACAAATCCAGACTCAGGGCTGCTACTGAGAAATTCCAGATAGAAAAACCCAATAACACTTTGCCCGACCCGGGAATCGAACCCAGGACCTCATGCTCAGCAGTAGCGCTTGCAACCACTAGACCAACGAGGCAGTAAAAAATTATAATAATAACCAGTCCACTTTAGCTACCCAAATCCATAGTCCAATGTTTTGTTTCCATGTACTGTAATAGTCCTACACCAACCGGGGGTTGTCCTTTGGTGCACTTGCATAGTGCATACAGGGATAATCGTTGGTTGGTGCCTCATTTCTTTAAAAGCGTCTAACGGGCCTCTACGAGTTGGCTTCGGCCCCTCGTACGCCTTCCAAAGGACCGGGATCCATGGTCCCGAGAATAGTTAAAAAATAAAATAATAATAATAATTATGATGTTACCATTCCACATGACGAGAACCTCGTGAAAGCTGAGAAAGAGAAACAAATAAAATATCTCGACTTAGCACACGAGGTTGTTGACATGTGGAATGTGAGCTCGGCTATCATTGTGCCGATTGTCATAACGGCAAATGGCCTGATGGCCGAAAGCCTCGACCAACATCTCTCGAGGCTCTCGTTAGACGGCTGGATCAAACGCCTGATTCAGAAGGCAGTACTCCTCGATACGGCTCGCATTGTGAGGAGGTTCCTGTCTCTGCAACCCTAACCACCGGTAGCTTGGACCCTGCTCCCGACGCCGGCGGAACTCTATTTTTTTATATTTTTAAATGTTTTTTTTATCATTTTTATTTTAAGAAATATTTAAAAATGTAACCAAATAAGAATTAGAATGAATAAAGGAATAATAATTAATTAGACATTAAATCAATTCTACTTAATCTAGAGCCATCAATTATATTCCAAAGATGTGAAACATGTTATAAATAAAAAAATACTATATTTCAGACCTTTCCGTCCATATGATGTTACACACTACTTATAAGCTATGTTAGTAACAAATGTAATACAAAATTTTAATTCATAAACATGTTGCACTCACCAGACGCACCAGGTACATGCACATGTTTTATGCACCCAATGCGCCATAATGGCACGGCTTATAACTAATGAAACATCAACACGATAATAATGAAATTATAAATATCTTCTATATTTAGCACTGAATTTGTGAATAAACTATTATCCACTATTATCGCTACAATCGTCTCTGAGGACGGAACCCCTATTTCGTGTCATACAAGTCCAAAAAAAAAAAAAACAAGTGACCGCGATCGTCTATTATTCTTCATCATAAATATTATGTAAAGTTGTTAGCATGTCATGTTGACACATCAGTCTTATAGGGGCTTATGGTCCGTTGAAAAAAATAACCGTCAAATCCTACGTTTTATTTCAATACCTTTTGAGTGATTATCAACCATATTTCGTAGGATTTTTGCGAAAAATAAAACGTTTATCCAATACAGTGTTTATGATCTGTCTAAGGGCTCTCCTTGCTGTACGTGTCCCGATTTAATTTTGTGAGATTTTGCGGTGAACTACGGTATACTTTATAGATTACACAGAGGATTTAGAAAGTTTTCAGTTCATAGATGGGATTAGAGTGGTGAGCAAGATAGAATTATTTTAATGTTGCCTACGTGATTATTTGGTTTAGGTTTTAATATCTCAGCTATAAGAGATTTTTTTTAAGTTTAGATTTTTATGAACTTTTCTTAACTTGATCTGAAGTGTTTCATAAAACTGCTTTACAAACCAAAATATTAGACAGACACATTTTCACGAAAAAAAAATTATTACTATAACAATATAATAACACGACAATATTGCACGTAACTTGGCAAAATTTTGCAACAAAAAAAATTACACTTTTATTGCACTGAATTTGATGTTATAACAATTTTAGGTGTAAAAAAGGCATTTGGATAGTTTCCAAATACTTTTTTAACATCTAAAACTAAATATTCGGTATTACAATATTAATTATTATATTTCATTATTAATATTCTAGGCAACTAGTTCCATACAGTAAATATTGCTAAATTAATCAAAACAGGTAAATATTTGACAGCTATTTACGACGTTGCCAACTTTTAGGATAAACCCTCTTAAGATACATTTCATGATAGTTTGTAGATTCACTTAGGTACGTTTTAATAACTCTTAATATTTATAAATGCTTCAATAAGTCTCTTAAAGCAATACGTCATAATCTAAAAATCACTTTAAAACTGCTTTAATTTTATTTTCGTAGAATATAAGTAGAACTTAGACCTCTCAAATTAGAATTACATATACAAGGCCATTTACTACACCAAAACATAATATGTCCTTACGGTAAGAGTTAAAGTAACAAAAGATATATATTTTCCAATTGAATCTTCTTTCAAGTCAATATAACGTTAACTCCAATCTATGGACGGTTTAACAATGCTATCGCGATCTTCAACAATAGCCTAAAGATTAATAGATTTATCGACAGTATCGATAGGCACTTATATTATCGATAAAGTGCAGCATTAACGTCATTGGAAATTCGATAATGATCTTAGAATTAGTCCTCGGGCAGACGGTGTTAAACTGTTTTGTATAGAGTGTACTTTCAGGGGCTCTGAACTCCGTTATGGAAATCTGAGTGTCTTGAATGGTACAGTAAGGCCATTTCCTCACTGGTCGGTGCGGCAGCGGTGTGGGATCAGCATGTTCGGTATACCCGGTACCGAAAGTTAACCGAGCGCCTATATTTCAATGAGCGTTTCCTGATTGGCTCGGTATGCGCGGGAGCGGGCAGATCGTTTCGGTATACCGTGTCTCGGTAGAAACATCCAGTGCTCGCTCGGTGTTTTGAGACACGTCACGCGGTATAATCGAAAATATGTGTAATTTTTTTTATTATTTACGGATGTCGCCAAAAAGGCTTTCGTTTTTTTCGTAAACGGAGATAAATATAACACGCCACAACATCTTCATCACTCAAAGACGACGTTTTCTCGCGAGGAATTAAGCCGTACTGCACAAATTATACCGAAACTATACCGCACTGCTTTCATTTACAGACCTGAGTCTGTAAATGAAAGCAGTGCGGTATAGTTTCGGTATACAAAGCAAACTATACCGAAACGATACCGCACCGACCAATGAGGAAACGACCTAAGACTGTGTGCCCACTAAACACAAAACAGTTTTATCTATCACTAGCTTCCGCCAGCAGCTTCGCCCGCGTAATATCTTTATAAATTATAGCCTATGTACTGACTGATAATATAGCTTTCTACAGGTGAAAGAATTTTAAAATCGGTCCAGTAGTTTTTGAGTTTATTCATTACAAACAAACAAACACAAACATTAAATCAAATCTTTTCTCTTTATAACAATATAATTATATTAGTTTAGATATTCATAGCTTTGCCGATTTCTGAATTGATAATTTGAAGATGAGAACTTGTCAATCTTTAGCATTAGGTGATTCTTTCAATGAAATTCAAAATATCTTACGTTTTTTGCTAATAAAGTTAATTTTGAATTTGACGCGCTTTCACTTTAAGTACCCAATGCTAAAATAGAGTTTGATGATGAGAGACTATTTTTTTACGAAATAATTGCTTTCAAAGAGCGATAGTCTGCCATTTACTCAGCCTGCACACGACCTAAGCTCAAAAGTGTCATCAGGGTTCACGTATCAAAAACAAAAGCAACGTGTGCAATGTGCATGACCTATTCAGATTGCCAATGCCATCACCACTGAACCATGGTCGCAGCTAACACATGCATTGATCACTAACCGCACACATGTAAGTACACACAGCTACATATCAAGCTATACATTTTCAGTTTATGCTGACCTCTCATTGTACGGAAATCCTATACAATCCGAGATCATCTTATCATTTGTTCTACTTTATCAATTAAATTAAACCTTAAGGTGCTTAATTTCTACAGGGAGCATTCGCTTGTAATGTAACGTTACAGAGTCGAGCATTCATCAGTGAGTGAGGCGAACCGAACATTTCAGTGCGCAACCTGTAATGACACAATTCGAGCATTACATCACTGAGGGAGCATTACGGTGCGCAATGTCTGTAATATTTTGATACAACTTGTAACATCAATGCGCATCACTCGTTACATAATAGGCGAATGCTCGTCAGTCAGGGAGGCGCAACTTTAAAAAGTCTAGAGGCTCAGAATAACTTTTTATTGAAACTACAACATCGGGCACGTGCATATCAACGCTTGTATAATTTTAATTTAAAAACGTAACTTCCTGCTCTACACAGGCTTGTTCGAAGAAACTTTTCCGTTCTAGATAATTATAGAACAACGGACGAGTCCCTGCAGTAATGAAGCTCCATATATTCTGCTTTGTTTACCTTGTACCTGCAAAATAAACTAGCGAACATTGTTCTCAATAGAGACTGGGTGAGTGAATTAAATCTACTTTCAGATCACGTATGAAGGCCTGTTGATTTGGTGTATTATGTGTTTCTTCATATCTTACGTTAGCATTTCGCCCGCGACTTCGTCCGCGTGGATTTCGTACTTTGCTCTAAAAAATTTAACACCCCTTCACCCCCTTTAAAAGGTAGTTTTCGAAAAAAAATATTCATGATCTTTATCATTTTACTAGCAACCCGCCCTGGATTCACATGGGTGCAATTTACATGTGAAGACGGTATTCTGTTCACAACACGTAGTGCACAGTTTCTGAGTAGTAACCTAAGAAAAAGTACTAGGCTTACATTAACTCAATATAGTATTTAATTAGTATTAATAAGTACTTCTGAGTAGCAGCCCGGTGTCTGGATTTGAGCCCGGTAATAGGCTCGCCCCTAGGCAAAATATGGGTGTATCTGCTACAGGTACACCTTTGCCCAACCTTTTGGGAAAACAAGGCGTAATGTTATGTTATTTTATTTGTAATAAATACTTATTTTTGTAAATATTTACTTAATATATGGCCGGCTAGCTGCACCCCGTGGTTTCACCCGCAAAAGCCTCGATTTCGTAGAAATATCGGGATAAAAATTATTATAATTATGTCTTAATCTAGGTAGGTCTGTCTCATGGCTAAGTAATAACAGCCGCACTGGTCGACTCATCAGGTTAAGCTACGCTTGCCAGGGTTGATCAGTGGATGGGTGACCATCTTTACATACCGAGACTCCTCCGTGCCACGGAAAGCACGCTAAGACGTTGCTCCCGGCTGTCATTCGTGGATCTTTGACAGTCGTTACGGGTCGTCAGAAGCCCGAAAGTCTGACAACCAGTCTTAGCAAGGGGTATCGTATAACCCAATTACTGGGTTGTAGAGGTCAGATAGGCAGTCGCTCCATGTAAAATACTGGTATTCAGCTGCATCCGGTTAGACTGAAAGCCGACCCCAACATAGTTGGGAAAAGGCTTGACAGATGATGATTTGTCTTAATCTAGGTCATGGCCTACCCATGTGCCAAATTTCATCTTAATCCGTTCAGCCGTTTTAGCGTGCAAGCGTCACAAATAAACTCACTTTCGCATTTATAATATTAATAATAAGTTAGGATTAGAATGTCCATCTAGAATAATTTACCTTTCAACAGAAGAAAGAAAAAAAATAGGAGCAGGCTGTGGTTCCAGAGATTACCCTCCATATATAAATAAACTCACAGAATTTGCTCTCACTCTTTATAACATTAGTATAAATAAATACATTTATTATGTTCACGTTTTTGTCATTTGAGGTGAGTGGAGTGAGACATATGCGGGAAAAAAGATTGGTGTATAAAGCTAGCTGTTGCTTGGTGTCGCGACCTCTGTCGTATACTAACTTCAATCTCTACACAGGGAAAGAGTTTCCGAAAATCTTTTCTTAGAAGTACAACTGTGAACTCTCTAAAGAACATTGCTTCCATGTTCATATCTGTTTTCATTGGACTGTGCGCTGTATGTCGAATCAGTCAGTCAATTTGTCTAGACAAATCTGCTTAGACTTTTCCCAACTATGTTGGGGTCGGCTTCCAGTCTAATCGGATGCAGCTGAATACTAGTATTTTACATGGAGTGACTGTCTATCTGACCTCCACAACCCAGTAATTATGTAATAGAATACTTATTCCTTGGTAAGACTGGTTGTCAGACTTTCGGGCTTCTGACGACCCGTAACAACTGTTAAAGATCCACGAACGACAGCCGGGTCCAACGACTTAACGTGCTTTCCGAGGCACGGAGAAGTCTCGGTATGTAGAAATGGTCACCAATTCATGGACTAACCCCGGCGAGCGTAGCTTAACCTCATAGATCGACCCGTGAAACGAAACTAAGTTCGTTTAGCGTCTTTATATACTTCGGTTCACACCACGTGCTATGACAAAGTAAATATAACTATAACAGTTAGGCCCGCTTGCACCGCAAATCACTAAATACGTTTAGCACTAAACATATTTAAAACATCGTTTAGCACCCTAAAAGGATTGATGCCTGTGTTGAAAAAAAGAAATTCTATTAAGTCCGTTAGTCAGTTAATAAAAAAATATTTTAGACACGTATTTTTTGCTTTATCATATTAATAAAAAATGACTTGGATAAAACGCAATAAAGTTGGGGAGGGGTGGTCGCTACGTCACTAGTATGTATAAAATCTACGTACTCGTGACGTCATGGCACATTTTAACAACCGTTTTTTTTATAACGTAAAAATAGAATAAATATCTGTCCAATATTTTTGTCATCATCCCTATTGCGTAACATACGATCAATTACAATCTGAATCATTTTGAAGGATATTGCTAATCCATTGCTTCCTATGTTCGAAAAATTTGTCTGCTCAACAACTTAAATAACGCAATGAATGTTGTTGAACTGTCAAAATAAAACAGATTGTGATTGATCGTGTAATACGCAATTAGGGTACAGAAAGAGAATGATGTTAATATGTTTAGAATTCCGGTGAAATCATGTCCAAAATTTTATTTGCACAATGCAATAGTAGAAACAAATACTGCACTGTAATGTGTATCTGAAGTAAAACAATACAACATCTACGAAAAAAACATAAATTAAACTTAGTCACATACGAGAACATGGCGTAATACATCGTACGTGGTTGAAACTGAAATAGAATTCTCAGTAGGTGAAGTTTTTAATTCAATTATATGACTGCGAGCGACCATACTTGGAAATGTTTTAACACTCCTCGGTGTCGCATTTTACTGACATTAAACTCATTTACCGGTAAATAGATTGTTCTGTTATCAATCTATCAAGGTAGGCGAGGTGATTGATAGACTGCGCTTGCTTGATTGATTGCTTACCTGCTGATATACATAGGATCCTTCTTCCAGGTTGCTTTCTCCATACACTCCACACTTGATACCTTCATTGGGTTGTCGATCAATTCCATTTGCACATCACGGTTCTACAACCCGGAACTTATCTGTTCCAACTTCCAACGGTCATAGTTATAAGAGTAAGCTTATTAAATCTTCATTTTTCAATATCGCAAAGATTTCTAATATAATATTTTTTTCCTAGCTATATTAAAGTTTTATGAGGAATCGTTTAGGCTCCTCTCTTATGACGCATTTACCTTCATATGTCGCAGCCGTGCCTCCATTATTTCATCCTAGACAGGCGTCCTAAACCTTTTCTTTATTGTCTTCTTTCCTTTTTTTCGCAGACCGAACAAGATTTTCACTTAAATCACTGAGTTGTCCCGATAAACGAATATTTATGTAAATGCAGCTTTTCTCGGCGACCGCATAAAATTGTACGATATTCCACACGATCTCTGCACAATTTCTCATTGCAGAGTCGTTTATGTCAGGAAAAGGCGGCCGGGGTTCGATTCCCGTTGGACAATTTGTTTTGTCTTGTTAGCGCTTTGGGATATAGCTTGTTGGAACTTGTTTGATGTAATAAATTATCTTGGGGACAAGGAAAAGAATCCAAAATTATTTTGCACTGGTATCTGGAGATACTTCACTAAGTCATTAGTGACGCGGAAAATTCTGAGAAGGTTTCCGTAAGAAAGTGTTTTGAAAAAAAAAAATGGGCGAATTTCACCATTGAAACTGAACGCAATCAGCATATCTGAACGCGTTTAACAGCTAACAGTGTTATCATTGTTATGGAATATTAACACCGACAACTCTTCAACGCGATGTAGATTTAGGACCTAAGGTTTTTTATAAAACCGAATCTTGATAGATGTAGTATTTACCAACCAACCAAAAACGTCTCGTAAAGTCAAACAAAATTCGACAGCACATGAATACAGGATTTTCAAATAAAATTCAAAGCATGCAAGCGAAAAATACGTAAATACACTCGCAAGTCACCTTAACGTGAAACATTTTTGCGAAGTGCAATATTTCACACCTTAAATAGATGGATGCTATACGAAAGAAAACCGAGTTATTTTAAAAAGACTAGCCATTAAGCTTGCTATCCAAAAACGCTTAGCTTGAAGCGCGGGAGAGGATTTTGTGAAACGGAATATTATGTAACAGGTAAACTAAGTTTAATAATAATGTTTAACAGACCACATCATTTTAAACCAAGGCTGCTCAACTCCAGGCCCGCGGGCCGGAAGGTGACCCGCCAGAGGATTTGAATTTGCCCGCCAACAACGGTCAACTAGACAGAGATTGTCTTTTTAGAACAGATTTCAGGAATTCGAACCAGATCGAAAAATATTTTGCCCTTTATGAACCCATTTTCAATTTAGTATCCAGCTAATAATAAAATAAATCCAAAACCACACTCCACCGATTTCCACTGAAATAAATGCTTTGAGTTGAGTTTGATAGCAGTCTCTAGAAATTTTGATAAAATTTTGGAAAATGGTACCAAAAGAAGAATTTCCTACAACTTGCTTTTGGAGATTTTATGCAGATTTTACTCAGTGAAAAATTATGAAAAACAAATACCTACCATACTTCAATACAAAACATATTTTTGGCTTGATTTTACCATCGACCTGAGATTTGTCGCCACCACAAAAACCACTTCAAAGGTCTCATTAAAGTTTTTTTTGGATTATTATTAATAAACTGAGTAACTAAAAGTTTTGTTTCATTTTAATAGTTAGGTGTCCACTACAACTGTAGGCAAGTTTTATTTACAAAAGATGGCCCGCCGGATATCACGAAATCAAAATTTTGGCCCTTCTTCGAAATTGGTTGAGCAGCCTTGTTTTAAACTATCTATCAGAACAACACACAACAACAACAACTAAACAACACACTAAAACTGTCGCATTAGGGTAACCTGTAAAGATAGATGGTGTTGTGGTTGTGGTGGTGGGAAGGTGTTGTAATAATAAATAAAAATATGACGGCAACCTCGTGAAAGCCGAGAAAAACAAACAAAACAAATATCTTGACTTGGCTCGCGAGATTGTTGACATGTGGAATGTGGACTCAGCGATCATTGTACCGATAGTCGTATCAGCCAATGGCTTAATTGCCAAGAGCCTCGACCACCACCTAAGGAGGCTCTCGTTGGGCAGCTGGATCAAGGGCTTGATTCAGAAAGCAGTACTCCTGGACACGGCTCGCATTGTCGGGAGGTTCCTCTCTCTGGAGCCATGACCCGGTAGCTTGGACCCTGTTCCCGATATCGGTGGGCTACTACTTTTATATTTTTAAATGTTTTATATTTTCTTTATTCTAATATTTAAAAATATAATTTATAAGTATTTAAATGAAATAAAAGAAATAAAAATAAATAAATAATGTTTTTTGAAATTATTTGATTATGAATAAACAGGGTGCTTTAACTTGAGTTACTCTGTATCTCATATTAACGAGTTCAAATTCTTTATAGTTTCATCCGGAATTGGACGCTTAATCTTGCAGAATGTAGGAGAATAAAAGGATTAATCGAATGTTTGCCTTTGATAAATAAAACGACCCCTTTCGACTGAAGAAACCCGTGTATTTATCTTTAACATAAACGAAATAGGTTTCTTATCATTATTGCAGCGTATTCTATGGCCATGGCTGCTTCGATTCTCAATTCTTCAGGTCTATCAAGTTGCCAAGTACAAGTACAAATATGTTCTTAATGTCCCTCGGCAAACCTCGTGTTTTGTCAGTCGTCGGATTTCTATCAGTTGCCCTTTGCACTTGGTGCTGACCGGACGCTCTCAATCGACTTGGAAGTATATAGAGTTGTTAATACTCTTTTAACTTAATGTAATTTATTTTTAAAATGGTAGGAAAGCTGCTAAAGTCGCAGGCACGACGTATAGAAAAATAGTTTTACTGCTCTATATAGTTCACACGAAAATCAAACAAAACAACAATAAAGTACGTAGGTAGTTTTGCATTTTAAATTATTAAATAAGAAAAATCTAATAATTGATGGACATTGAATTTTCATTCGTTTGTATTAGGAAATGCGATGATTGCCGAGGGAAATTAAGAAAATAGAAATACTGTAAATGGCTGTCTCTAAAATTAGAACGATTGTTTTAAATTGGCACTCTGTGACTGTCAAAAGTTATAATTGCGTATGAAAGTTTACGGCCACCATTTGAAAATCGCGAAAAGCTCTTACACGAATTTACAGGATGTTAATTTTCATTATTTTTAAGTATATTTTAAAGAGCAAATAAAATAAATTGTTGTCTACTGAATGGTGAACTGAAAATTGTGCGAGTACTGTGTAAATGCAGGGTCCCAGCACTCCCAGCAGAGGCCATCAGTTAGATGGGTACTGGGAAGGCGTCTCGAAATTAAAATGTTGAAAGTAACGTTAGTAATTCTAGCGTATTTATTCTATTTGTCACCTCTGTAACAATGGTGCACCTTGCTTAGCATCTATCTGGGTGCACGGCAATGCCTCCGCCAAGTCGAGCAATGGGCCTGTGCCCAAAAATTTTTTTTTTTGTCCGGCTGATAGATTAATAAAAAATATTGGACACGTATTTTTCTTTATTGACGTAATCAAGAAATTAAGGCGATACTTGAGTTAAAATGTAACATGACGTCACGCCTTGCTAGATTTTAAACTGAGTTGTGACGTTGTGAGCCCCCACTCCCCAACTTTAATGCATGTTTTCTAAGTTATTTTAGATTAATATGATAAAGCAAAAAATACGTGTCTAATATTTTTTTATTATCTGAAAGACGGACTAAATAGAATTTCTTATTTTTACCTAGGCAACATCCCCATTTTAAAATTTGTGTCTTTGTTATTCCGTTCAATTCCCTCGTTCACGAATGATTTCAAGCGGTAATTAAATGTAAACGAGTTCACGAACCCCAAGTTCAATTTAGGCATATAAGTTCAAGCCAATTAATTGTTCGATCCAACAGACTACCGTGTAATACCTGCCGATAATGGCTTGTTAACAAGCTGATAACTTGTGATTAACAATCTGGCTACAACTCTAACTGGATTATAGACGAGGAGTCTAATCTCAGTTTGACTTAGAACAAATCTACGTTTAACTAAAATTGGAGCAGAAACTTCCAGGCTGAAGATTAGGTACAGTTTGATTCACAACTTTTAATTATTCTATCCTAGCGTTTTGTTCAAGGATTCATCCGGATTTTCACATACAAGTTCAACAGCCAATTTCACCCCTTCAGGGTTGTATTCCTTAGACTGTGTCCTTCCTTAGAGCTTTAGTTATTCCTATGCCAAGCTTCATCGAAATTGATCCAGCGTTATGGCCGTTCCTCTTTTTTTTTCGTGTGACTAACCTGGTATCCGAGTTTTTATGCCACCCATGGGTTTTTGAAGCAAGTGATACATAATTAAACAATGTGATTCCGAAAAGTCAGGGGTGCGTGCCTTGAGTTCGAACTCGAGACCTATGGCACTAAGGCCGTGGAAATTTAATAAACAGAGACACCTTCGCATTTATTAGAACGGATTAAAGGACTTAAGATCATTTACAAATTTATTGAAACCACTCAGTAACCAAAACGAGTTAGTAGTAAGTTGAAGTCAAGTCTTCAAAACAGTATTTGCATGAGGATAGCTAAATAATAAGTACGGCGAGGAAGTAGGAGATGTGCAGAGGTTAAAAGTTTCCGCTCCCATTTCACTGTTGACTCTGCAACGGAGATCGCGATGTGAGGAGATTGTAACTTTTGACGCCTCATGTTTACTTTGAAAACAAATCTGCTAGATACGTTTGCGTTGTAAGTTGCTATCTTCGTTTGAATAAATGCTGGTTTAATGATTTTTAAGGTTCAGTGTCTCAAAAGGAAAAACCGGAACCCTTATAGGATCACTTCGTTGTCCGTCCGTCAGTCTGTCAAAACCCATTTTCTCAAGAACGCTTGAGGGTATCAAGTGGAAATTAATATTAAATACGTAGATCTATGTTCCCAAAATTTTAGAAATTATGCCCAAAAATCTGACAACCAGTCTTACCCAGGGGTATCGTGTTGTGGCGGCATCTACATCGTCACATACGAACTACGCATCAAAGACCTGACGTCACACAAAATCCTGACGTCACATAAAGCCTGCATCGCGCAATTAAAGTTTACCGTGTGATCAACATACTTATAAGACTATCCGACATCAACCGTTGGGCAGTTGCCCGCCAGACACAACACCCGTCTGGTCGGAGGATCCTCCCTTTTCTATAGAGGATGAGTGAACTTTACACCCTGTTCCTCATACCTCTAAATTGGTGACCCTGAATATGAACGTCAACGCAGCCTTCGTGCAACTACTTCAGCGTGACGTCATCATCATCAAAGTAAGTCACCAATAACTGGGTTGTGGAGGTCATAAAGAAAGAAAGAAAGAAAGAAAGAAAGAAAATTGCGTTTATTGGCATTAAAACAGAAAAATACACCTTAAAACTATAAAAACAGAAAACAATGATTATAATGCCAAAAGGGCCTCAGCTCAGCATAATGTCAGATGGCAACACAAAGTGTACCACCTGACGCTGATTTCCAGCGCTCCATGCCGCTCCATGGAAAATACTGGTATTCAGCTGCATCCGGTTGGACTGGAAGCCAAATCCAACATAGTAGGGAAAAGGCTTGGCAGACTGATTTTTCTGGTAAGGATAGATGTATCGGGTAGCTTCTAAATAGAGCTGGATTCTCGTCTCACTTGACTGAACCAATTTGTTCAACCACAGCGCGTAAGGTGTACGCACAAGTTGATGCATGTATGCCTATCTTAGCGCAATTGTAGGATCCTTGGTTTCTGTTGTTAAGCTACGCTTGCCAGGGTTGGTCCGTGGATAGGTGACCATCTTTACATTTTTCCGTGCCTCGAAAAGCACGTTAAACCGTTGGTCACGGCTCTCATTCGTGGATCTTTGACAGTCGTTACGGGTCATCAAAAGCCCGAAAGTCTGACAACTAGTCTTACCAAAGGGTATCTTATTACCCGGTTACTGGGTTGTGGAGATCAGATAGACAGTCGCTCTATGTAAAATACTGGTATTCAGCTGCATCCGGTTAGACTTGAAGCTGACCCCAACATAGTTGGGAAAAAGCTAGGCAGATGATCTAAGCTTGTTTTCTTGACAGACTGAATAAAATAAGGGGCTGTACATAAAAATGATAACCAGTGCCAACAAAGTCCACTAAACCCAGCATCAAAAGCTTGCGTTTAAAGAAAGCTCGGAATAAACGTCAAATACTTCCCAATGAGATTGGAGGGAATCTCTTTATTTCACCACGAAACTGTGGGAGTACTTACTAACGAAATTCAATTACTGACGACAAAGAGTAAAAATATTCTTTTCGCAGTCTGAGAGGGAATAAAATAAAATGGTCTCTAACTACGGGTACTCGGGTAGGTATTCAATAGCGGATACGGCTGTCCGAGTCGCGACTCGTGACACGAATTGTAGAACATTTTTCCGATACGAGTATGAAAGTGAGTGCAATGGAATTTAATCTGGAATGAAGGGAATCATTCCGTTTATTTGAGTATTGTTAGCATGTTTTACGCATATGGAATGAGTTCACAAAAATTGGATTAGTATTCATTCGCACGTATGTGGGATTTTTGCGTATTTGTTTTCATTAGGGTTTATTGTTCTGTTTTTTTCAATATTTTAATAGACATTTTTAATATATAGTTTATGACTGAATGGGTAAAATATCCGTCCTCCTAAAACGACTAAAAAGTACGTATAAAATACTGCCTGATTCATAACCAACGTTACAATCCTCCTTATGATTTTATTCAAGAAAATCCTTATTAAAATTTAGTCACATTAAAAATGTAAACTAAACTCGCTTCCCTGCTTAAGCTGGTACCCTTGAGCGGTAATTAGATACTTGCGAGGGTTCAAAAGGTACACGTCTCAAAGTTCTGGGGAAAGCAACTAATTAGTGGCATGTCATGCTAGTCTGTCTTTACAAAAAGAGTTCCGAGTTTCCTTGAAAAAACAGCGACATTAATGCATGGAAACGAAGCGGTGGTGCCAACATTATAGCTTGTCCTGTCTGAAATGACGCGCCACACTACCCATTTTACGTACACGGTGCCGCAGTGTGTACGTAAAATGCGGTAATGGGGCGCATCATTTTAAACTGGAGGAGCTATACCAGTACCCTAATTGCGTAACACAACACAATTACAATCTGTTTCGATTTGACACAGATTGCTAATCCATTACTTCATAAGTTAGAAAATAAAATCTGCTCAACAACGTAAATAACGCAATGAATGTTGTTGAACTGTCAAAATAAAACAAATTTGGCATAATTGTTTACGAAAATAAGTTACGCAATTAGGGTTGAACTGAATTATTTCGGTGTTGGCAGCTTCAAAATAACTGGTCTCACGCCTGATATAAAGAGCAATTTCATTTTCTTATTTTTGATAGTACAGTTAAGGCCGCAAGTGTGGTGCATCAGTGGTACAAAACCAATATAAACTGACCTCTTATTGTATTGAAACACCGTACTACCCTAGACCAGGTCAAGGTTAAAGTGTTACCCACCGAAGTGTGGTAGACTGCACGTGTACTAACACCGTACTTCAGTATAAATAACAAAAATAGTAGATTTAGCTTTTGGTGTGTAACATCTTTCCTCTGGCTTTCCTGCAATCTGCAATCCGTGGGATCCTGCAATCTGTGAGAGTTGAATCTAATGTAAACTAACACATATCATAACTGTCGTGAATTTTCAATATAAATGAACAATGGCTGCTTGTGAAAAACTAGAGTGCACTGACAAAGAATATAAATCATGTTTTTATCTCTTAGAAGTTGAAGTAGTCAGTGTAGAACCAGAACGTTTTGCTGTGCAAGGCTTTTTCCAACTTAACTGCCATTCTTTTCGAGCCATTCCTTCAATTGCAGCTTATTCTACATTTTCTCGGCAATGTAATCAGAAATAAAACTAGTGTTGTCAAACTTGAATAATCTGAGAAAAAACTTTGATATTTTAAAAGTATATTTCAAGACTCGATGATAGATTTTTGATGTGTAACATGTTTCCTCCCGCTTTTCTGCTATCAAAATGAAAAAAAAATCGAAATATTCAAAACTGTGGGAGTGATTTCGTGTAAAGGGACGGAAGTGTGTAACAGGAAGCCGGGGAAGCGCGCGCTATTTGATTTGACCAATGAGCGCGCGCGGTGCTATAGTTGGCCGTCCGATGTTACCAACTCATTTTCCGAGAGGTTGTAAACAGAATGATGATGATGATGACGATGATGATGAATGTGGTTTATATCATATATACGTCAGCCAAGATGTCAGATGTTAAACATCATATGCGACTACTGTAAAGCTCGCTCGTTTTTTTAGTTGAAAATAGCAAAAAAACGTAGGTACCGTAAACTGCTCTCAAGAGATCACTGAATTTATAGTACCTAGTCGTAACAGTTTTACGTTTAAAATGCGATGTTTTACAGCAAGGTGTAGGGTTGTTACACACGACTACACATCAAGCTACCGTTTTCCAGTTTAAGCTGACCTCGCATTGTACGGAAATCCTTTACAATGCGAGATCAGCATAAACTGGAAATGCATGGCTTTTTTTACCACTGATGTGTGGTGTACATGCAACCACACATCAGTGGTAAAAAAAATTACATTCAAAGCACCTTTATGTATTAGTTTAGGGGTGGATTTCATAGAGCAAGTGATAACCGTTGTGCGGTTGACTATACTCAAACCTCTGAGAAAAAAAAACGAATAAACCTCAATTTTGAGTAAATAAAACCGAAATAAACACATTTCAAAAGCAGAAAAACTTGTTGAGACACGTTCGGATCGAAACCTTTACCGTCTTCTGAATTCTTCTTGACTGTAGTAATCGAAAGTATTTTCAAAATCCCGAAAAACTTTTCTTGTAGTTATTGTCCTTCTTTCGTTTAAAACATCATTGACATAATTATCAAACTCTTCTTCGCTGCTGTAATCTATCAGGTTTAAATGTATAATAAATAAAACAAAATAACCACAATAAAATTTGACACACAACATTTTTGACACTATGCGTTGGTCAAAATAGCTGTCCAGCTCCTTCCTAGTGAACGCATAACGTTACACATCACTCAAGTATTGTTTTAATTCGGATTTACTGGCCCTATGCGTTGGTATGCACTGTGAGACCTCATAGTATCATTTTTGAATACGAGTGTTCACAAATCTCAACCAGCGTGTTCTGGTTTTCACGCGGATCGAAATAAAGACGGCGAAAATATAAACGAGACAGTTTTTAGAGTTTTTAAAAGAAACAGCTCCTAGTAAATATGCTTGCTTCTTACTTGTTTCTTTTACAACATTAAGGTAAGCAAAAAATTGGTAAGATGAAAATGTTACCTAATGAGGACATGGTTAATGGAAGGTAAATGTATGTCGAAGGGCGTAAATATAAAATAATGTTATCAAGAACGTGCTTTTAATTTTGTTTATGGAGAACTTGTAGGTTTTTAAGATAATTACCTAGTGGTAAGTCTATAAAATTATGATCTCATTAACTATAAACTTTAATTTGAATGATGTATTTCTCTTCATCAAGGATTAACCTTAAATAAATGTCTTATTTTTTACTTTTAATCTTTGCCTTTTCGGAAAAAGAATTGAATTAATGTAGACTGGGTTAATCTATGACTGAAACACACTTACCTCAGTGTATTTTCCGTTGAAAGAGAGTTTTCAACCAAGCAAAGCTATTCGATATTATTGGAACTACTAGAATGGCTTGTGAATGAAGTGCTTCTCATCAAATACATAAATATACCCAATAAATATTAAGATAGATAGATGGATCATTTATTTGGTGGACACAAGTCTTGGCATGACATACAAAAACACAATTAAATAATAACTAAATACATGATTACAGCTACAAGGTGCCAATATACAAAAAAAAAACAGTGGCACTCCGGGAGTGCCGACAGAAGTGAAAACTTAAATAATTTTAAAAAATACTTCCAAAACCTTTAAAGTAAAAATACTTCCGTAACGTAATATAAATAAAGAGCACAATCGGGTTTAAAAAAATGAGGTGTCGGTAACGGTGTTGCGAGTTGAATTTTTCCCATCTCAAAAATGCCCAACGCGCCTAAAGAAGTTTTCACTTTAAAAATAAAAGAAGAACACAAGACGTTGTGATGACACTATTGGCTATGACACACTTTAAAATAATTAAACATACAAAGTGCACAAACAGCCATGCTGAAACCCTAACCGGCATCTATTCCAAGTTCAGGCAAATTCTGGACTTGAGCCCAATACTTGGAAATAAGTATATCATTATTATATATAGAGTAGGTAGGGCCTACCTACCTTACCTACTTTCCAGGTGGTAGGCAAAAGCGTCATTGAGAAAGTGCACGTACACTCAACCACACTTCCATGATTTTACTTTGACAGCGCCTTTATTTCGCAGTTGGACCCATCTGTACGAACTATATGCAGGTATCATTCGGGGACTGAAAATAATATTACTAAACTGTTCCACCGAACCGCACTTATCAAAATTTTGTTTCAGTGCCGTTAGTGGAAGTGCTCAGGTGTGGTTCAGACAAGTGCTGTTGAAATCAGTGCTCTGAGTGGAATACCTCAGTTTTAACAAGTTTATTCGTTACCAATGCGTACTTTTGATCTTCCACCGTCTCTGCCTACCTCTCCATGTTATAAAAGCTTCATAATAAACTTCAATATAAATGAATAACATCTCATTACAACAAAGAACAAGCCAGCTTATCAGCAAAAGTAGAATGGACGAGCAAAAACGCGTTAAGTGTCTATCATAGCCCGCAAGACGACATTGAATAATTCTTGCTCCCTTGGGCAATCAATCAGAGGATTATAGCCTAGGCAACTATAATGTCAACGTTATTAATAAAACTACTGGATTAGCCCCTAATTCACGATCAGAGTTTCAAAATATAGGAAAATGTTTTAGTTTGTTTTATGTTTGGGGACATCTGTAGGTTAGAGGTGAGCTTTAAATCTGTTTTGAGGATTAAGGGGAAATAGTCATAACTTATTTAACTCGGAAATATGGGCTCCTACATTATAACATAATAATAAGCACTTTTATTTACAGGCTAAGTTAAGGCGCGTTTATTTAGTAAGGTTTGCGCGCCGCATACCTAGTGCCGCAAGATATACCAATAAGAATTACATCTGTTCGAAAAATGAAAATCAAGTGCCTAATAGGTAACATGTCCCCAAGGTTTACTTCGAAATCATAATTACAAAGAAAAACTATATTTTCCTGTTTGTAGGAAATGAGGAAAACTCGAGAAAAAGTGGACCGTGCTTCAGGACTGATTTCCACTAGTTGAACATAATATTACATGTTATCGATGTTTTATGTAGGTAGTTGCTTAACATGTGACATAAATACAAAGGTACTAATTGGCAGCTGACCTATTTATATTATTAAACAAGAAGGTGCGGAATACTAAAAACTAAAATAGAAAATCGGCGTCGAGCAGACAGTTCTCCGAATTGGGTGTGCTTTTATTTTTGTTTAAAAAATATTTGTGAACAAACTTGTCGGTGCTAAAAAATTGTAGAGGTTTTAGTAGTAGGTAATTGCATTAACTGAGAAATTGTAATAGAGTGAAGTTCAGTTTACAATAATTAATCATGTTGGCAACACAATACTGTCCGCATTGCTGATTGATTAATATTAAGTACTTCGACGAACCTCTTGTGGATATTGATAGATTTAGAGCGATGGATTCTGAAGAAAGTCGTGAACCAATGTGTATTATGTGCCTTAAGAGCGTTCATCCAAAAAGTTGGCGACGTCGCAAAAGGCTGTCAAATCTTTATCAAATTCAAATTCATGAGCACTTATGAAACGTCAGAAGCTAGGTGCACGGTTCTAATTGGTCGTTTCCAATGGAGAAGAGCTGGCAAGAAACTCCACGGTTACTCTTTTAAAAATAATTGGCTTTTACAATACTTTCAAATAACAGTGTTACTAGGTATGGGAGGACAGTGTAGGTCTTTCAATAAGTACCAGATACGTAACAAAATAGAAAATGGTCAACAGATCTACAGTCCACTAAGCCTACAGCGTTCTCACATTCATTATTATAGAAAATAATCTATACAAAAAATAAATAAATGATTAAAAATAAAAACCTATTTTAATTAAACGCAATTACATGATTGCTAGTACAACTGTAATAAATCTGAATAACTATCATTTCCACAAAAGCCATTAATAAAGAGTTGAAATTAAATCGTAGGTATTTAAAATAAGAAATATGGCTAACTAGTGACCTAGAATATTAATATAGAATTGCAATTATAACACTGAATTTGATATTATAATTGTAACCGTTTAAAGGCAAAGAAAGAAAGAAAAGGGAAAGTTTCCAAATACTTTTTTACATCTATAACTAAATATTCGGTGTTACGATTCTTCTCTTCAGTAATATCGCCAAATTAATCAAAACAGCGAAATATTTGACAGCGATTTGCGACATTGCCCACTTTATGTTAAAGCTCTTAATACTCCCGGCCATCAATAGTACAAAGGTAGACATAGAAAACTTTTGATACGGAAGCAATTATTATAAAATATATTCTCGTTTAATATCCATAAACTGTAACAAACTCTGAAAGCCGAACCTGATAACCAGAAACTTAATTTAACTAGCTACAATAAAGTTGAGTATATTTCTCAAAGTTATCATATTAATTTCACGAGCGATTAGTTATTAAAGCCGGCTTTATTCGGACCTGGCTACAGGTGGGGCAATAAATTATTCCCAAGTCCCTTTACCCTCCCCGTTAATGGGGAAACACACATTCACTTTGTATATATTTTTTACAAATAAATTGTATACCTACTTACGACAGTGGGATTCCGGTCCCTTTACCGGGTTTGCCCGCGGGTTTGTTTACGTATAACTTAATCTATTTTTTTATACGGAGGATATAGTTTTCTTTCTTTCCAACGAAAATGTAGTTTTATTTTTCCAAGGAAACGGAGTTAAGAGAGAATAAAACTAAATCGTAAATCTTTTGACGTACTTATATTTTTTTGCGACAGTTGGCGTGGAATAAATTTCGTTTGATGCTCATAATATGCTCTGCTATCAAATTGTAGTGACCGATCGTCGCACAAAAAATCTGCAGACTTTTATAAGCGGGTTGAATTTAATACTCATCATCATTTCAGTCCAAAGACGTCCACTGCTGGACATAGGCGTCCTCCAAGCACCGCCACTTTGACCGGTTTTGAATTTTTGCGGCCTTCACCAGGTCATCGGACTACCTTGTGGGAGCCTACCAACGCTCTTCCGGTACACGGTCGCCACTCCAGAACCTTTCAGCCCCATCAGCCATCTGTTCCCCGAGCAATGTGCCCTGCTAACTGCCACTTAATTTTGACAATTCTTTGGGCTATATCGGTTATCTTGGTTGCCGCATGGGTCAATCGATCAGGTTAAGCTGCGCTTGCCGCGGTTGGTCCGTGGATGGGTGACAATCTTTACATACCAATACCCCTCCGTGCCTCGGAAAGCACGTTAAGCCGTTGGTCCCGACGGTCATTTGTAGATCTTTGACAGTCGTTACGGGTGGTTAGAAGCCCAAAAGTCTGACAACCAGTCTTACCAAGGGGTATCGTGTTACCTAGTAACTAGGTTGTGGAGATCAGATAGGCAGTCGCTTCATGTAAAATACTGGTATTCAGCTGCATCCGGTTAGACTGGAAGCTGACCCCAACATAGTTGGGAAAAGGCGAAGCAGAAGAAGGTTATCTTGGTTCTCATAAGGATATCTTCATTTCTGATTCGATTACGTAGGGAAACTCCAAGCATAGCCAATTTATACTTATGTAATTTTATAAAAAGTTAAGTTTAGAAACTAATACTCAATACTCAATACTCAATTCTTTATTGCATTCCATATGTATTACTAGATGGTATAACAAAGTAAAAGATCAATATGGACCCTGTCGGGCACAGCAAAATTAGGAGAGAGGAAGAGGGCTAAGTAGCAATTCAATATTATTATAAATTATTAGATGTGTTTAATTGGGTAAACACATCTAATAATTTATAATTTGTAATTGTGTGTGGTTTGGGATGTGTTTAATAAAGACTAGTTACGTAAGTGACTTTAGAAAACTTGTCGTTAATCCTGATTCCTCATTAAAAATCTAACCTTCAAGTATATTTTATTAGTTTGTCCATTTAATAGCTTTGATCAACTATAGGAAAGTTGGGTCTGATTCGTATCCTAATTAATTGCCCTGTTTACCCATTAAACAGTTTAGAGTAACGACACCTTAGTCAAACTAATCGAATGAAGAGTCCCAAAGTATGTCAAGGCCTCCCTTTTATTTCGTATAAAAAAGTTATTGGTATCTTCAGTAAACAGGTTCGTATGAATAGATGAATAAATCGAAGTTGCCCTCCGCAAGTAAATGAGTTTCCACGTCCTTCGTCTTATCGCGGAGAGACAAATGAAGGTCATATGGGTGCCACTATCATGTAGAAACTTCGAATAGAATACGCGTTTCAACAAAATAGAGGCTTAGAACTAAGAACTTAAGTCCCTAGAAGCGTATGCTAACTATTTCGTGTGTAACTATCGCTCTGCCCGCAACCTTTGCTTAACTTTCGCACTGTTTGTTGTTGATCACGGAAAGAACGTTTGATAACCTTCACCTTATAACCGCATTTATTTATAAAAAAAAAATATTCGAACCGGAACAAAAATACATTTAGAAAAAATCATTTACGTAAGTAAATTGGATAGCCATTTACCAAATGCGCATTTTTCGGGACGTCCGATTTCATTTCAAATTCGATTTTTTTTTGTACCAATTAACATCCTGTATCGAGATAAATCGAATGACGCGTCATTTGGCCGAATTGGTTTTGTAGCCATTGCGCGAATTTCTAAATAAACAAATGCGTGTAAACATTTGCTTCCAAGTTGTGTACCAGAAAAATGTAACCTCTTGAATTCGTGGAACCTGATAAATATAATTTATTGTGTCGTTATTTATTCGCGCCGGAAACTGTGGTGTTGCAAACAAAACAAAAATACGTAGCTTTACCATTCCGCGAAAATAATGAAAAACACGTTGGTATATAAAAGTTTTAAATTAAAGTCCAGTCAACATCCTGAAATATTAAAATTCAAAACCAATAAACTACTTGTTTAATGAAAAATTCAAGTTTTATTTCTGAAACCTAAATTTAATATTGCTTTTACAATTTAATATTAAGTTTAAAAGTGTGCAAATGATTATCTTTTCAAAGGTTCGCTCTTTTGCCATAAACTGCTGTTTGATATGTTTTCGAGAAGCTGGGAGGAGAACAAAAGACGTAATTATAATATTATTGATTGACGAGGGAAAATGAATGATGCACCGATAGTGCAGTAACTCTGGTTTAAAGTCAGGTTAACACGTCTATAATCTGTAAGAGAGTACCTATAAGTTCGTGTTTTATCTATTCAAACGTTTACGTAAATGTCCTATATTGGCACAAACAGAATTAGCGTCAATTTCATTAGTTAGTCGGTAGGCTTTATATTATGCTGGAGTACGATACAGCCAGCAGATTTTAAACATAACATCACGCCTTGTTTCCCCGAAGGGTTGGGCAGAGGTGTCCCTGTAGTAGGTACACCCACATTTAGCCAGTTATGTTTAAGTCCCATGTAATAGGGGGCGAGCCTATTGCCATCAACCGGGCACAAATCCAGACTCCGAGCTGCTACTGAGAAATTTCATATAGAAAAACCCAATAACACTTTGCCCGACTCGGGAATCGAACCCAGGACCTCATGCTCAGCAGTAGCGCTTGCGACCACTAGACCAAGGAGGCAGTCAGCAGATTTTTTAACCCGTTTTCAAAGTTAAAACCAAGTAAAAGATTTTCATATTTCACCTTTTGATAGATAAATATAGCCAATGAATTGTAAAATAAAATTACATTACTCCTTTTAAAACTGAAGACGTGTTAAAACTCTGATGTCATCAGAATATTTTGTAATCACACTGTCACTGAAAGTCACTGAATACGTCACACATGCGGATGCGGACACTCAAGTTGACCCATCTGAAAGTGGGTTAAACAATCCTGAACCTTTACAAAAAGGTAAAATACGTAAAACAAACAGTTAGCTTTGTGGTTTTTATAATGAAAAAGACATCATTTCGTTGCCGCTTCCGAAATTCAATAGGTACGTACAGTCACGAGCACTAATATGTATACAATTATCAATTTTTTGAGTTATTTCCTCCTACTGTATTGATTGTAATTGTATGTTGTTAGGAATATAGTATTTTGGAACCCACACTCCCATACTACATAGGGCTTATGTCATGTTGCAATCGTTATTCCACGAGAAAATCATATTGAATTTTGCTAAGTGTATGCATATTTTTGCTCGTGACTGTACATTAGTGATCTGTCACAATGATAATAAATTAATAAAAACTTAAGTTTATTATTTACAATAAGATTCGGATGGAAAACGTCTAAAGGCTCCCGCAGACAGGCACGACGCGATTCTGCGATATATAGAACAATTTCTATTAAAACAAAATCGCAATGCAACACGTCGTGCAAGTCGCGCCTGTCTGCAGAGTATAACCGCAAAATAAAATAAAAACATTCCTGTGCCTTTACAAAGTAACCTAACGTAATACCCCACCACACCTGACATAATGAAATGTCTGGCAAAAAGTAAAAACTAGATCTTAGTACGTTTTCACTTGTTCTCTCTAGTCAACAAAGCAGGTGGTGTGTGGCGGTGTTTTAACTTCAACATTCTACAAAAATGCGATGTGCCACACTTGTTAAAAAGTTAACAGTGTTCAACTATTCAGGTTAACTGCTTTTTTTAACTTGGCAACTTTATAGCTTTCACTTAGACCACGAAAAACTTAATGGATACTTAGACGTGTAGTTTATTTACTTATTTCAACAATTTGGTGTTTTTGGGACTTATATAGTTTATTGTTTGGGTTCTCGGGAAAAGGCAATGACCAATATTGCTATGCTAAAAGACGACAACTATTGCTAACACGCAATCGATTACAAATAAAATCAATGCGTCGTCGCAGAGTAGTGGTGGCCCAGCAGTAACGGTCACGACTTACGAATCGAAACGGTCGTTGGTTCGCACCCTGATTGGCGCTTTACTTTTAGATTTGTTACCTACAGCTGTAGTGGCAATCATGTCATTTGGTTTAAATAGTTCCTTATTTTTATTATTTTGTTTATCTTTTATATAGATTCTTTTCTTTTAGATTTTGTGAATGTGAGAACGTTGTAGGCTGTAGACTTGTGGACCATTTTCTATTGTACTAAGTACCTGGTACTTAGTAATATTTATTAAATATTTATTTCGGCGCCTCCTGGCACAGGCATCTATATGCTTAAAAGGGGACGCCACCAACTGTATAACGTTTGTACAACGTGTAATATTGAAATAAACGATTTTGTATTTGTATTTGTACTTGTTGATAGGTCTACACTGTCCTCCCATACCTATTAACACTGTAATTTGAATGTAGAAACCATTTATTTTGAGTAACCGTGGAGTTTCTTGCCGGCTCTTCTCCATAGGAAGCGACCAATTGGAACCGTGCACCTAGCTTCTGACGTTTCATAAGTGCCCATGTAGGTTTATGTGAAATAAAATATTTTGAATTATGACTTTGTGTAAATTATTTCGTCACTACTGCTCTCAAAACGGTGAAGGAAAACATCGTGAGGAAACTCAAACTCAAAACTCAAAGCATTTATTTCAATTAAACCATTTACAGGTATTTTTGAATTGTCAAAGAATCGGTCAGTTAGTCAGAAAGTTGAAGCTAGTTGCCCATTCCAAAACGTAGATCTCTATGGAGAAGAACGGGCAAGAAACTCCAAGGCCACTCTTTTAAATATATATATTACAAAATTCTGGGTACATTATTCTTGTTGCTTCTATATGTGAGAACAATGTACAAAAAATAATCAAAGCAGTTGAAAATATCTGATTAAAAATAAGCCCTGGCAGATAAGAGATGACCAGTCTCAACTGACGGCGCCCGTTCACGAACATGACGCCGGAAACCGCTAGAACCAAAATTTCGAAGACATGTGCCATCTACCAACCCGCACTGACGCCGCGTAGAGGATTACGGCCCACTACCTCTCACAGAGAGGAGACCTGTGTCCCAGCAGTGGGAACATTATAGGCTGATTATGCTTATGCAGTGCGTCGCAACACTGAAGTAAACCAAGTATGAATGCATTATCAATTGAGTGAGTCCGCTGCAATTAAATTGTAGGTACCTAAAGGTACAATTTCGTAGTCGACCGCGGGCAGCAACTGCAGGCGACGTGTCACCGTGACACGACTGGTTTCTATATATTTCTATGAAATACCTTCCGTAGCTAGCGACACGTTGTTGGCAGCTACAGGCGAGTGACAGGCGACACGTGCAGCCCGACTGCGAACCAGTAGTGCCGCCAACGCTCGAGCGATAGTCACCTTTTTCTATCTTCTATCTACCGAATGGAATACGGGCAGTTGCGGCCTGCGGTCGGGTTCGGAATCATAACTGTAGCGACACCGCGATGTGTTGCCGCGACATAATTCCGCGACACGTCGCCTGCCGTTGCTACGGAATGGTACCTTTAAGGTACAATTCCGTAGCCGACCGCAGGCGGAAACTGCAGGCGACGTGTTACCGCGACACGACTGGTTTCATTATGTATTTCTATGACGGCGACGTGTCGCTAGCTACGAATGGTATTTCATAGAAATACGTAGAAACCAGTCGTGTCGCGATACGTCGCCTGCAGTTGCCGCCTGCGGTCGGCTACGGAATGGTACCTTAACTGAGTAAGTACTATAAATTATTATTTTCTTTGAATACTACACCGTATAGGTACAAGTAGCTCCTGTTATTCCAATACACATGATTATTTGTATGCAAATCGAACGAGCATCTTGTATGCTCAGTCAAGATGTTCAATATATTTATCGTAGGAAATATTCCCATGTTGAAAGCAATACCATTATGTCAGTATCAATATTGCACTAAGCACATTTAGACATGTTTCTTTTTATATTCAATCAGCCGATCCATTCAATAGCTGCTTGCAAGAGATTACTTCTTTTTTATGATTGCACATTTTCTATGGTATACCCACATTTCGCCAGTTATGTTTAAATCCCATATAATATGGGGCGAGCCTATTGCCATCAACCGGGCACAAATCCAGACTCCGGGCTGCTACTGAGAAATTCCAGATGGGAAAACCCAAAAAACTTTGCTCGACCCGGGGATCGAACCCAGGACCTCATGCTCAGCAGTAGCGCTTGCGACCACTAGACCAACGAGGCAATTACTATAGTGTATCTGTCGCAGTAAGATGGTTGAAGTCGTGATATAGTTATATCTCTAGGGATATAGTTATATGAAAGCGGTTCGTAACTGTCGGAGTGCCTTAATTTTGTTACTGCGACCAATTTCGACGTACTTGGTCACAGTTCTAACCTAACCTAATCTATTTGGTCAGAGTGTCCTAATAGTTATATTACTAGATCGTGCTCGTGTCATAGTTATATTCCTAGTATCCTAATAGTTATATTACTAGATCGTGCTCGTGTCATAGTTATATAGGCAGTTATGAACCACTTTTATTTAACTTACTGCGACATATCTACAAATTGACTGGGTAGGTATCACTAAGGTAAAGTGAGGTTTGCTTGACCTCGTGCTACCAACATACATCCAGCATTAACTTTTTTATAAGTGCCACCAAAAATAAAAGCTCATAGCCAAAAGTCATATAACCCAATTGCATTTTTGCATTGCAACAAAAATATTTTCATATCATAGTTTTCGATGTCGAGCGGTTTCGGAGTCCAACTTTGTGCATGAGAGTTGTATTTTAAAACTCATTACTTTCTTTGCTTTGCCGTATGTGCTCTGGTTTGAATATGCACCAATGCATCTCACTTTGAGGTCTTCTTGCCAAGTTTTGAATTTATAACATAAAATGTTCCATCCCAAACTTTCTGAGTGACATTTTTATTCTTTTTAATAGTGAAACATGTAGCTTTGTTTGTTAATTATTATAATTAATTTATCTGTCATTGCTTCATTTTAATCATTTTTACCTATTGTGGTATAGTAATTTATTCTAGGTGTATCGTGTTTACATTTAATTTATGTAGTTACAATTAATTTATACAATTTTTAAAGAGTAACGGTGGAGATTCTTGCCCATTCTTCTCCATACGAAAACTACTTTTTGGAAGGGGCGACTATAATCAATTCAATTTTTTTGTAAAGTTTTGTCGTTCAAAAGTGCCTTTTATGTGCGTAACTGAAATAAATTATATTTTGACTTTAATTATTGAGTCGTAAAATTGAGTCATAAAAAACTTCAATTTTACAATTTGAAGTGAGAGCCACAAAAATTGTGACGCAAACTAAAGTAGGTCAATTAATATTTTTTTACTATAACTTGCGTACTGAGAGTAAATGTGCATTTAATCAGTAGTATGTCATTAAAACACGTTGCAGTTTAAAACCGCTGTTTAAATTCATAATTAATTCTAAGAGTAAACTAATTAGAACATTAATAACAGTTTCCATTAAACAATGCACGTACGAATTGAATGCGAGCGTGTTTGCGACATGTGTGTCCCATTTAGAATTGTGTGACGTTAGAGCCACAAAATAGAGAGGTACGGAAGGTCGGCTTCATACAGCGAGCAGAGACGCACGCACAAGTAGACACGGGTCACGTACAGCGAGTATCAACGCACTCGCGACGTGCATGCGTTTGAGATAAGTTTAAAGGTATGATTCCGAACAACGCTACACGCGGCAGTCACTACTGTTGTGCGACGCGTCACTACTGTTGTGCGACGCGTCACTACTGTTGTGTGACGCGTCACTACTGTTGTGCGACGCGTCACTACTGTTGTGCGACGTATCTCTACTGTTGTGCGACGCATCTCTACTGTTGTGTGACGCGTCACTACTAGTCCCCATACATTTTCTATAGGTTTATATAAGATTACATTCCGAGTAGGGCACCAATGCCGCGCAATATTGCTGCATCACATAGCAGCACTGCTGTGGCAGCACTACCGCGTGCAGCTTTGTTGGGAATCATACCTTCAAGCAGCGATGCGCGTAACCATTAGTAAGTAATTGCAATGTAACTCTTACTTCATTGTTATAAAGTATATATTAGAATGATTGCGGTGAGTTTGATAAAACTCTCGGTTTAATAAATATTCTAATGTATACCTTACTTTACCGAGATAAGAGTTACATCGTAATGTAACTCTTTCTACGTCTACGTCTTCTACATTGTTCCCACATGTATTATTTCAACATGAATGATGTTACCAATATTTTGTAACAATATTTTGATTTGAAAGAGTGTCCGTGGAGTTTCTTGTCTGTTTTTCTTCATAGGTAACTACTACACTTTGGAATGGGCAACTAGCTTCATCTTTCTTGACAATTCAAAAGTACCTACCTGTAATTGGTTTATTTGAAATAAATGCTTTAAGTTTGGGATTTAAATGACTTACTAATAGTTTTACGGCGATCGTGAATGTCCTATCTAACACCTCCGTATGTACACGTCTATGTATGCGTTTGCTTTCACTCGTTAAATGGAACTGGCCTTCTGTAGGAACCTGTCTATTTTGTATGTGTGACGTCAGAGCTATTTATTACCCCTCCCCCCACCGTGTTTGAAGGCCGATGTTCACCCCAAACGCTTTCATGTCCTACTGATATTCGCGTGACCAACTTATTAATAAGATAACCACAAAACCACCATACCTCAAAACCACCATACCTCAAAAACTGCCATAGCTGTGTTGGTTTGGCCTTGTAACTCCATTAGATATTTACCAGGTTAATATTTAAGTTCACTGCGTCGTTGTCCTATTTAGTGGTCACAAGCGTGAATGATATGCGTTGGGTTCTAGTTTCAATGTTCGAATTGGGTAAAGTGGTTTTCCTTTCAAAAACCGCCCAAGTGCGTGTTAGACCACTCACAATGAAGGGTTTCGTAGTTGGGATGAATTTATACCAAGAACAAACTAAACATTGAAGTTGAAAAACAGTGTGTCCCATACATTTCAACTGCAAATCTAAATTTTTACGCACAATATTGTGAGATTTACCATGTGATTTTAAAATCATAACCACCATAGAAGTTTTTCCTGTAATTTATGAGTAAAGAATCATTCTCTGTATTATTTAAAAAATGTAGGCTCTTTCGGAGATAAGGTAATGGTAAATCCTCTATTTTCTTAAATATCTTTGAAAGTACTATTACAAAAATTAAAAAAAAAAATTTGATCCTCCCTTTAGGGGTATGAGGAACAGGGTGTAAAGTTCACTCATCCACCATAGAAAAGGGAGGATCCTCCGACCCAAACGGGTGTTGTGTCTGGCAACTGCCCAACGGTTTGAAGTTGAAAATTTGTATCGAAAACTCTAATTGCGCGATGCAGGTTTTGACACTCACAACAAGTCCTTTCATTTGATATGTCACATGGTGTAGTTTGTAAAACTTTTTTTTAAATTTTCCTATCTGCCCCCGAAAACTGACCTCCATATTCAAAATTCATTTATTTACGTCAACAAAATTGGTCCAGTAGATTCGGAGCAAATTGGCTCTGACAGACGGACAGCCAGACAGACAGACATGACTCGAGTGTTCCTATAAGGGTTCCGTTTTTTCCTTTTGAGGTACGGAACCCTAAAAACAAGAACAGCTTGGAGTCTTGTGCCCGGTTAATGCCAATAGTTTCCTCTCCAGGTTAAGGAGGCGAATTTGGATTCTCCCCCTAAACCTGGAAAGGAACCTATTAAAGTACACCCAAATTTTGCCAGTTATAGTGTAAAAAGGGTATTACACCATAACTGGCAAAATTTGGGGGTGATTTCCCCTTTGATACAGGTGTGATGATAATTTATGTTATCTGATTGATACGTCCATTGTTAGTCATAAAGGGGACTCTGTATGGCACATTTCATTTTTTTTTAAATTGCGCCCTTAGAAATTGAAGCTGTTAAATAACATTTTGAATATCTTAGTATGTATTTCAAAGGAACAAAAGATAACAGAGAAATATTGAAAGAGAACTCGCTTCGCGGAAAACTAAGGCTTCTTTTTATTCCCCGTTGATATGGATTCTTGTGAAGTGTGTCGTGAAGACATTATACCTCTTTGTTACAGTATATTCACAACTTCGTAATGAAACAGTCATGAAATGGTCGTTAGTAGGTAATTTAGTATTACGATACTAGGGAAAGGTGAGGAAACAAAACATGTTTGTAATTCCAAAATGTAGGTATTGTATTTTTGTATTTTAGACCACGCGCACTTTGGACACGAATTTGTATCGTACGTAAACGTATGATCCTGGTCGTAATGAATTAAGTGCGCAAACAAATCAACAGAATATTCGTGTATGCTCGACTACGTACGAACTCAACCGGAGTCTTGTTCATCAACTCCCTTTGGGTCACAATACGTCTAACTGCAGTTTAGGCGACATCGTGAATTATTGGAGCATGAAACCCAAATACTAGGTGCACTATAGGTACACCTCTACGTAACCCTTCGGGGTTTACAATGTTATGTTATGAAACCCGAAATATGGCAATGGGTATGCACGTGAATCAAACTATAAACATCAATACTAATCAATAAGGCTAAGCGTATGCTGAGACGCAGGTGACGGAGTACAGCACAGTTCAGATTTTGCAGGGTAGGGCAGGCGAGGCAGACATAGGCCCCGAGCGCATGCTGCGACGCAGCTACACAGACAAATTCGCGTCCTAGTGAGGTAAAAAACACGTGACAACATGCACACGTCACGCAGAAATCAGTGCCGACACTACAACGAGACGCAGAGCAGGACAGAGATATGCACCGCAGCGTACGCAGTTCTCAGTACGTTCATGCATTACAAAATTTGCTCTGCCCTGCGCTGCGTGGACCTGCGTCAACTGCGTCTCAGCATACGCTTCGCCTCTAGTCATTTCCCAACTATGTTGGAGTCGGCTTCCAGTCGAACCGGATGCAGAGCTGAATACCAGTATTTTACATGTGACGACTGCCTATCTGACCTCGACAACCCAGTTACTGAGTAACACGATACGCCTTGGTGAGACTGGTTGTCAAACTATTAGGCTTCTGACTAGCCATAACGACTATCAAAAATCCACGAATGATAATCGGGACCATTCTGAGGCACGAAGGAGTCTCGGTATATAAAGATAGTCAGTTACCCATCCACGAACCAACCCCGGCAAGTGTAGCTTAATCTGATGGATCGACCCGTTCGGGTCATTTTAGGAAAGTACTTTCATTTAAAACACCGGTCAAGTGCGTGTCGGATCACGCACAATTAAGGGTTCCGTAATTAGGATGAATTTATCCGAAGAACAAACTTAACATTGTAGTTGAAAAATATGTTCTCCCATACATTCCAACTGCAAATGTAAGTTTATATGCACAACATTTAGAGATTTACCAAGTTATTTTCAGCCAAAAGACTTCTTAAATAAGTTTTCCTGTAATCTATGAGGTAAGAACCATTCACTGTATTTTTTTTTAATTGTAGTTTCGACAGTTTCGAAGATAAGGGGGAATGGTAAATTTTCAGCAATTTTCTTAAATATCTTTAATAATATTATTAAAAAAAAATTATAACCTCACAACAAGCCCTTTCATTTGATATGTCACACGGTCAGATTGCAAAACTTTTTTTTAAATTTTCCAAATTGCCCCTGAAAAGTGAGCCCCCATATTCAAAATTTATAAATTTACACTACACGTCCGTATTTGGGTCACAAAAATTCATATATGTACCAAATTTCAACTAAATTGTCTAGTAGATTCGGAGCAAATTGGCTACGACAAACGAACAGCCAGCCAGACACACGGGTAATCCTATAAGGTCTCAGTTTTTCCTTTTGAGGAACGGAACCCTAAAAAACTCAGTCGTCAATTCATTATGTGACAAAAGTATGACCTTCTTCGCAATAAAAGCCTCTTGTAGTATTATGTGTAGTTTATTTTCGTACGCCATATTATGTTAACATTTCACTCCGACCTCTGTATTTACCCTCAGTATATAAATTATGGACCATCGAGCATTTATAATGTACGCCAGTTTCCTTATACCTACGCAATGAATGACAAACAACGACTTGAATGTTTTCGAGGCGATTCGCACGAAGTTAGTATATCTGTGGGCGAATCGACGCATCTTTCTATTCAATACAAGGCCAAAACGCAGCCATAGGAAACTGCTCGCGTATAGGTTGGAAATCACTTTTTTACTAAGGTCTTCCAATCTATACAAGAGTAGTACGCAAATACTCGCATATACTTCTAACGCTAGTATTAAATAGCCTGCCTGACTCCGAGCAACTTGGAAGTAGCGCTCACCGGCCGCTACCGAGGCGCCACTCACTTCGCTCGCTCGGCTCGCGCGCGGTTGGTCACAGTTCTAACCTAACTTAACCCATTTCACCCAGTTCACACTTTTGTTCTTTTCTTTTTTTATAGACTATATCTTTAAAACTCTTATCAGGCGTAAGTGATGTAGTATAGTTTGGAACTAGGACGCGCTCCTCCACGGTACAAACTATACACCAGGAATACGCAAAATTCGTGCATACATTGTAATCACAGATTTAAAAATAGGATTACAATGTATACGCGAGCAGTTTCCTATGGCTGCGTTCTGGCCTTGTATAGATTGGAAATATGCAATCGACAACTCCAGAAATACGTACGGCAATTATTGGCACATTTTTAATTTGATGCAGTAAAGTTCTCAAAATGTGCCAATTCCTAATACGTAGGTATTTCTGGAGTTGTCGATTCGCCCACAAATAAATTAACTTCGTACGTGTCCTCAAGAAAAAATAATATTAGTTCAAGTGTCGATTCGCCCGTTTCGGGCGAGGAAACTCGTGAGAATCAACCAATACCGTTAGTGGTGCCGATTCCCTTGTTCACAAACTAAACTAAATTTAAGTTCGGTGCATCTTTTTCTTTCTATTTCATTAAGAAAAGGACAGAAGCTAAAAATTTTAGTTTAGTCCTGTCAAATTAATCAGCGCCTGTCACTACTCCATACAAGTTTAGACGTGATTTAAAACTTGCCTACTAAAATTACGCCAATTTACGTCAAGCGCTGATTAATTTGACAGAACTAAACTAAAATTTATCTTCTGTCTTTTTCTTAATGAAATAGAAAGAAAAAGATGCACTGAATTTAAATTAAGTTTAGTTTGTGAACAAGGGAATCGGCACCACTAGCCGTTTTTAGGACCAAAATAGACATAAATACGCAAAGAAGTTAGATACATAATTCTGTGCTTTGAATAAGTAAGTCTTTTTTCAGAGACAAACTTAGATAAGCACTAAGGGCCGTTTTCTAGAAAGATGCTGATCATAAATCTCGACTTGAAACTATTTTATACTGTTTTCGCCTCAATATCAGTTTAAACATTCACGAATGCTTGAGCATCGTTCTAGAATCAGGGTTTAAGATATTTCTCTCATCATACAGACAGTTAAAGTTGAGCTCTTTGCGAAATTTCAAACCTGCTCTTTACTAATAAAAGTTAACTAAACCACAAACAAACAGCCCAAGACAACCAAGCAGCTAACACAAAATCCTCTTATAATAAAACATTAGTATGATAACATTACTAATTTGGTAGTAGGAACACGCCATAATACGCACCCGAAACGCGGCGCGTGCAAATTTCCTGTCTGGCATAATGGTTCCACCTTAATTCATGACCTCGGGTTGCTACAGACCGCAAGCGTGACATAATGAATATTGCGTCGCCTATGAAAGCCTTTTAAAGACATTTTGTCATGGTTACCGCAAGCTGTCATGTGATCAGGTAAAATAAAATAAATGAGACGAAATGCCACTAAAACGGTTGAAAGTTATTTTTTGACGAAAATTTTTACGTGGATTTTATGTTCGAGATTTTGAAGAGCTCCGAATACGTACCTACTCTTAAAATTTATAAATGGCGAAAGAGTTCAGAATAAGTTCTTATTATTTAAATTGAAAGACTATAATAATTAAGGAAAATGTGGGAAAATTGACTAACACTACAAGGCAAACAATACGAGTCAAACTCACACTTGAAGGGTTCCGTACCACCGTACAATTCTTACCACATTTATTTTATTTTATTATTACATTATTATTAGGAGCTCGTGGCTAAGTACTAACAGCCACACGGGTCGATCCATCAGGTTAAGTTACGGTTGCCGGGGTTTTTCCGTGGATGGGTGACCATTTCTACATACCGAGACTCCTTCGTGCCTCGGAAAGCACGTTAAACCGTTGGTCCCGGCTGTCATTCGTGGATCTTTGACAGTCGTTACGGGTTGCCAGAAGCCCGAAAGTCTGACAAATAGTCTTACCAAGGGGTATCGTATTACCTAGTTACTGGGTTGTGGAGGTCAGATAGGCCATCGCTCCATGTAAAATACTGGTATTCAGCTGCATCCGGTTAGACTAGAAGTCGACCCTAACATAGTTGGGTAAAGGCTAGGCAGATTGATTTTTTATTAAGATCGAGCAAAAAACGCCGAAAAAACACGTTTTTTATATTCCCAAAGGAATGCATTTTTCGGCGTTTTTTATACCTTTTAATTTTAAACTTTATTTTATCTTTATTATTGGTTATTTTAGCGGCCACAGTAATACACACTCTGTGAAAATTTCATGTGTCTACCTATTACGGTTACAAAAGATACAGCACTGTGACAGACGGAAGGACGGACGGATGAACAGCCGAGCCTTACTAATAGGGTCCTGTTGGCACCGTTGGGTGCGGAACCCTAAACATCGAGAAGACAGCAGTGACTGACAACAAAAATTACCTAATTACCTTTTTTTTTTTTTTGGAACTAGTTTTTATATTTCACTTTTTGGTTGTGGTATCTAATTCACACAAATTTGAATACCACCGCTATGTAAAATGTAAAAACAGTGACAGGAAGTTATAACATCATCCACATAGAGAAAGTGGAAAAAATACGTATTATTGAAGCTAACTCAAAAACTACCCAAGTAAAAATGATAAAATGTATGTGGAACCACCGTGCAAACTTCCTCTACCAAATAAAAAAGAATTTTCAAAAACTGTTCACAATCGACTAAAATAACGAGGGAAATACATTTTTAAAAACATACAGACGAACATAGAACCTCCTCCTTTTTGGAAGTCGGTTAAAAAATAAAAGAATTCCAAGCCTTAAAATAGACTTGTCAGTTCCAAAGCGTCTACACAAATATGAAATGTAATTATATTACACTGAACTTTTAGACTCATATTAATAAATTATTTCCAGTAAGTACAGAATTTCTCATTAAGTGTCGTTTTATTACTTATATGTTTTTAAGATGTCAAACATATGAAATTCATTAAACGTTAACGTTTACACAGCTTTTCATCAGTGAGCTCTCTCGTAGAGACGATTTATTAAAAGCCTTATACCCTAACCCCCCCTGCCCTGCCTGCCCGCTATCCTGCCTTACTTAACCTTCTACTAATAAGGCTTTAAATAATTCGTAAAATCAGACTACTACCTGTTTTCATCTCCTTATAATTATTTAATGCAAGGGACTCTATTCTATGATTTTGTTCCCACAAATCCTTTTATAAAAAAAAAACAACCAATTTACAAAAAAACACTACAAAGTGAAAAATTACTTTAATTTCGGAAGTCGGTCGCAAAAAACAAAAATTCAAAACAAAAGACATTGTTGTGTTTTTGTAAAAGGTTTTCTGGGAACAAAATCATAGAATAGTTTTTTTTTGGAAGTCGGTTGTTCGTTTTTGTAAAAAGTTTTTATTTTTCACTTTTTAGCTGTAGTACCTACCCCACACAAATTAGAATACCACTACCAAATACCAACACCACGATCTTATCATATCATCTACATATCAAGTGGGAAAAAATACGTATTATTGAAGCTAACTCAAAAACTACCCAAGCAAAGTCAATAAAATGTATATACCACCTACCAAACAAAAAAGTGAGTATAATTGGCGGAGTAATCAGGTAAAAAACATACAAAAAAAAAAAACACATTCGAATTAAGAACCTCCTCCTTTTGGAAGTCAGTTAAAAATACTAGCTTTACATTTCATTTTAGTGTTTATTACTTCCATTTCTAGCACGAAGAAAGCACTTAACTTTAAACAATAATAATGGCTGGTCAGCGGAAAGTGTTGGAAGACTAATATCTACACCAATATAGACTAGACTTAAGATTGCAGAAATACACAGTTTAATTCTAGTAAGCGTCGACGAACAAGTCCGAACAACTATTTCTGTTCTAATTAGGTGCATATAAAAGCTGCTTGAATCCATTTTAAGTGCAGATTTGTGAAACAAAACACAACCTTGTTATTCGTTCATTCATATTAAGTGGTTTTCTTCTCACGAAATTGATTTTTTTAAGCATTCTTTTTTTTTCGTTTGGTTAGTGATTAACCTGTACTCTAATTGCGTAATACAACACAATCACAATCTGTTTCGATTTGAAACAGATTGCTAATCCCTTGCTCCATAAGTTGAAAAAAAAATCTGCTCAACAACGTAAATAACGCAATTAATGTTGTCAAACTATCAAAATGAAACAAATTAGGCATAATTGTTTACAAAAATAAGTTACGCAATTAGGGTACTGGTGTCAGAGTTTTTGTGCCGCCCATGGGCCTCTGACTTGGCTTCATATACCGTCGAGAAATATCTCTCAAACATGCCGGTTTCCTCACGATGTTTTCCTTCTCCGTTTTTGCGCACATGAATCCAAAAATTCAGAGGTGCGTGCCTTGGGTTTGAACTCGAGACCTATGTTGGCAGTCCGACGGTCATACCACTTGGCTATCACTGTTATAAAGCATTAAATAAGTATTTTAAGGAAAATATCAGCTATACAAATGGTTACCCATATAACTCCTTTATTTGAATTAATTAGTTAACAGGCAATCAACTTAATTTTGTATTCTGAATTTTCAACGAAAATGGGCCTTTCATCTTCAAGATTTTGAAAGCTTCTACCATTAGAAAAGATCGTTAGTTTTACATCGAGGTCTTGATGAATTTGTAATGTTTCTTCCAAAACTTTGCAAAGGCGGAGCTGTGTCATTGTATTCTTGATAAAAATTAAGAAATTCTGATTGTGACCGTCGCGAGGATTTCAAAAACTTAATAGAAACAATTTCTACTAAAGCCTTAATGAATCTGTTTCAGTATCGCGATGTATTTCACGATACGTTTGTTCGTATTTATAGCGACATGGATTAAAGGATTTCTGAATATTACCAGTTACTGTGTCTGGGCAAGATTCATTGGGATATTATCTACTTAGGGGTTTACGTATGTATTTTTGGGACCAAACGTTGGTAATTACAATAAATTAATCTAATTTCAAAGTCGTTTTAGCAAGAACTAAGTGCTTTTAGCGAATGTTTTATCGTACTTATTATGTAATTTTTGCTTGTGTGGATTTGGTACGATTTTCGTCCTTACAAAAAGGTTCAAATTCAAATGTTTATTGCTCAACACAGTACATAATCATACATTTCTAGATATGAAGTGAATGCGCAGTCTACTGTGTTGCACCAATTCAGGCATGCAAAATTATCATTAAAATTATACCATGTCATAAATTACAATTAATATCTTATACAATGTCATTAATTACAATTAATACCTTACACAATGTTATTAATTCCAATTAATACCTTATACAATGTCATTAATTCTAATTAATACCTTACACGATGCCATTAACACCAATTAATACCTTATCTATTATATATATCTAAAACAGTCAACGCATTATTAAAAATTAATAATAAAAATAAAATAAATCGGATTCGGGTTCCTGTGGATGTTTCTAGTAGCCGAGGAAGATAGTTACTGCATTAGTTATCAGTAAACGTGTTGCACGTGACTCCATGTCCAGCATACGTGGTTCAAAGGTCTGGCAATTTGTAAGTACGGATATTCTACGACCTAACTCATGAAGACAGTTCTGTGTTTGTTATTTTTATGTCAGACGAGATTAATCCTGGCTTTGCTAGCGCCCACCCTATAGCGTAATATCCTTTATTTTCCTCGGATTTCAAACTTGTGAGCCAGTAAATACCCTCTTTGACTACAACCTCTTTAACGTTATTAGCATTCAGCTTGCTGAGCATGATGGTAACTCCAAGTAATTTACCTGGCAGGCAAATCAGCAGTCTTTTGTTTTCCTTTTTGTTTTTATATGAAAACTATTTCCTGTATTTCCAACTGTGCAGTGCTCAGGTATCTCTGCTAACAATATATCATTACAGTGGTGTCCGTATTATGACAGGTCTTTCGTTATTGTTACATCCATAATTGAGCAACGACCGATACCGGGCTGTATTTGTCTCCAAGAGACATCATCAATTCTCGCTACGTTGCCATTCGTAGATATCTTTGATAATTAATGCTATTTCAGTGCCAAATTCTATAACAAAGCCTTGGCAAGGACACGACAGGCACAAAAAATAAGGTTAAGTGAATTTATCATCGTAAACGTTAGTGTGTATCTGGCTTTAATTGTCTGTGAGCATGAAGGGTCCTTCAGTTGGTACTATTAGGTTATGAAAAAGTATCTTACATACAGTCATACTAGTTAGATAACTGTTCATACACGGTTATTTGCTGCGTATATTAGGTCAAAATATAGGTCACAAGGCTTCGGTACGGACTAATATATTTGCACCAAATTTTCATAGTCTGTTTCTTGGCGAGACATAACGTCGCCACTGTGACCCCAGACTTGGCTTCCATTCAGTATTCGCATTGATATAGTAGATACTTATCCAACCAACTTAAAATCTGTTAAAATGGATTTTGTATATTTGCTGACAATATTCGTCTGGATTCATGGTACTTATAGTTACAAAGTTGCTTATGGGTTTCAGAAATTGGAATCTATTCTTGTTCTTCTTTTCCTGTCAATAGATTTTATGTAAACACTTGAATTATATGAGTTAAGCGACGCGACTCCAGTGGAACAGATTCTATGAAAACTTCATGGAAATTGTTCTAACAGAATCGCGCGCGTCGCGCCTACCGGCGGGAGGTTTTTTTTTTTTGATTTTGGAAATTATCAAATAACTCTGTGTCAGACTCTTACTGACTAAAACCCACCCGTGTTCCTTCAGTTGCCACGTTGCTGGGGGCCACGGTATCCCTTTAGGACTTCCCCGCAACCCCGGCAGGCATCGGCCCTAGCGGACCCCGTCAGTTCTGCTGACATCTCTTTGAGGCGCGCGTGGAACTCAACGTGCCGACGACCCGGGCCTGGTCCTTATCGGACGGCGAGCTACCCATTGCTCACCGTCCGCAAGCCTTCTACAATTATTTTGTTTTAGTGTCATATATATGTCACCGTATAATTATGAACTTCGTTAGTTTATAATCTATCGGTATTATTTCCGTTAAATTATAAACTTTCGAAAAATTGTGAACTGCAACGAACCATTTACAATTTAACGCATTATTTTTCGCTAGTTTGTAATCTTTCCATGGGAAACCGACAAATTGTGAACTGGTTTCAAACTTGCTTGCGACGTAACGCACCTTGCGCTAATATTAACTGACTGCGAGCAACTGGGAAGTAGCGCTCGCCGGCCGCTGCCGCAGCACCGCTCGCTTCGCTCGCTCGGCTCGCGCGCGGTTGGTCACAGTTCTAACCTAACCTAACCCATTTCACCCAGTTCACAATTTTTCGACAGTTTATAATCTAACGGAAATAATTCCAATAGATTATAAACTAACGGTTCTCACAATCTTACGGTGACATATACAACAAGCTTTTTGCCCATAGACACTAAAGAATCCCTTTAGCTACGATCCTGACATACTTCTTTTGCTTCCTTCCACATTCATTTCTAAATCATTCAATTATTAGTAGGTATCACTATATTTATTCGTTTGTCCATTCATGTTCAAGCATCTGATCAGACACATCTTTAAAATCAATAATATTAAATTAGTTTGGCATTGGACACTCAGTGTCAGACAATTTGGCCCAGTTTAAAGCAGTTCTAATATCGATACCCTAGTTCACACTCGTACTAATTGCATTTACACCAATTTTACAGAAGAGCAATTCTTTTTTCGCATATGAATATCGTAACAGTGGTTAAAAAAACAATAAAAATTGAGGTTTTATATCATAGAATAGCTTTTTATTTTGTGTGTACCTACAGATATACCTCTGCCCAAACCCTTCCGGGAAACAAGGCGTGATGTTATGTTATGTTAAGTACTCAATTTCTTTTAATAGAAAGAGAAGGATTTACGTAACTCTGATAAGATAAAACGACGCAGAATTTCATAGGAATAAAAAAGTAAAAAATGAAAAAAATGTAATTAGTACGAGTGTGAACTAGGGTATCGACATAGTAACTAGGGTGTCGACTAGTCTATTGGTACAAGCCAAACGAGCTGTTCTTGCCTTGTTATTATTTGTATATAGCGGACGGTACATTAAACATTGTGTTAGACAGAATTTTGTCCCACAAATGGGAACAACAAATAAGCCTGTTGTAATGTTGTTGTTTTGTCCTGTTTGTCTGTTACTGTCATTTGTTTTGTTGCCAAAAGTGTTTTTTCTGATTGCTTTCCTACCGACTTTTCCAAATATACTGTATCTGAAAAATAAAAAGAGTTTTTAATTCGAACTTAAACTAATGGTATTAAGTTAATTGGTTTAAATGGACGTAAATGTAGTCACAACTATTTTGATCTGCTTCTTTTGCTCCTGAATTGATAATAAAACAATCACCTTGTTTGTCGAGACTAAGTGATCTCATTAATTACTGAAATGACCGTGACAAAAATACATAGGTATCCCTAATTGCTACTTATTCAGACATTTTAATCCCTTTGCCAACTCTTACGTCACCCTCGCAAAATTGAGGTTACCCGTTCCGTTCAAACAGAGGGTTACAACACTATTTTTTGAATAAACAACATAAATTGTAGGTTCCAGTACCTAAGCTTATTGCCAGCGAGTTTTAGTTTTAATGCTTTGCTTAACTTAAACAACGTTGTTAGGTAACAGGACCCCGTATCGGCGATATATAAAACAATTTGTTGGCGAGCAATAAAGCCCGCACATTTCTCTAAAAGCCGAGCTTTGTAAACAGCCTGGCTTTGATTTATGATCGAAGAAATCGGGTTTATGAGTTATTTTTGGATCTATCTGTATTAATAAAAATATAGTAAAGATTTTTATGAGTTATCCTGCGTTATATAAGTCGTAACCTCATGGTTATGAAGGTTATTTCCTAATGATCGTATTTTGTTTTTGTATTTGGGGTATTTTGATTGTTTTTCGTGGATTTCAGCAATGGTGTCGGTAGCGTCAATAATGTTCCTAGCTAGTTGGCTACAAATATCAACATTGGGAATTTACCGTTCAAAATTCAAAAATATCCGTGATTATTATCGATAAAGATTTCTATACTCTTAGGTTACGTGTCTGACGAGATAGAAGCAAGTTACGTGTAAAGTTTTTTCACTTTTAGTCATGACATAAAGGTCTACCCACCGAAGACTCCAAATGTCACTTTGGCAGCTCAACAATAACAAAATTCATTGACCTTTTTAGTGCGGAACATAGATATGGCTGCGCGTATGTCAACCTTTTTAGTACTTACGGAACTATGGAATTCTTGATAAGGTGCTTTGTGCATGAATATCTTGATATTGGTACTTTATGGGCGAAGGCGTAAATAAATATTTGGATGGGAATACGATGAATGATGAGGGTACTACGTAAGATATTATATTTTCTGTCGCGTCAACTGTTGTTATAGTTTATAACATACTAGCGACCCGCCCCTACTTTGCACGGTTTTCACGACTTGACGAAACATCGAGATTTTCTTTTTTATGTGTATTTAATGTCAATGTACCTACACATAAACCTTCTGGCGGTAATAACAGCAGCACGGATTGATCAATCAGGTTATCTACGCTTGCCGGGGTTGTTCTGTAGATGGGTGACCATCTTTACATACCAAGACCCCTCCGTGCCTCGGAAAGCACGTTAAGTCGTTGTTCCCGGCTGTCATTTGTAGATCTTTGACAATCGTTACGGGTAGTTAGAAGCCCAAAAGTCTGACAACCAGTCTTACCAAGGGGTATTGTGTTACCTAGTAACTAGGTTGTGGAGGTCAGATAGGCAGTCGCTCCATGTAAAATACTGGTATTCAGTTGCATCCGGATAGACTGAAAGCCGACCCCAAGATAGTTGGGAAAAGGCTAGGCACATGATGACATAAACCTTCCGGAATAAATGATCTAAATGATGACGAAAATCCAATCAAAGTCCGTTGCTTAGTTCAGAAGAACAACGCAGTCACAGACCGACATGAAAATCGATATTATTAAAACATGTATAGATTTGTCTAGATGTATCACAAAACCATATGGGGTTTTTATCTTCTGAAAACTGTCAACGTGGTTCCTTTCGTTGTCTTGATATTCTTTACGATACTAAAACTTTCATGAGGTCTTTAGGTTGAGAACTAAAAGATAAATCACGCTAAACTGCGGAGCCAAGGACTTGATATAGATGCAATTTTTCTTACGTTTAAGACGAAAAATAAAAGATAAATATTATGTTTTAATTTATATTATAAAATATATGGATGGATTGTGTGGGGAATGATATGAAAGAGAAGGGAGTGAATGATAGCGTGACGGTTGACAGGGGAGAGTGGAAGAAGAAAACGTGTCACGTAAAATGGGACAGCGGTAGGAAGATGGTAATGATGATGGAATTATCATTATCATCACATCATACGTCATCGCCGGTAATTCTCATATCTTATTTCAGCTCTACAAGTATTCTGTTCAATCCTACAACCCCCTCTTATCTTAAAGAACGTTTCAAGTTCCTTCATGACACACATAATAGATATCTGAGGTCATCGGAAAATTTGAGACTGTAAATGCCGATGCATTCCATCGGCTTTTATGACAAATATTTTACAGTTCAAGCAGTACGGTTATGATTGCCTTGCCCGTGTCGATTACGCGTGCTCAGTCTTTGTCCAAGTTTTAAAATTCACGTGAAAAAACACTTCCTCTCTCCTTAAACATCATCTTTACATATAGTTCCTTGCTCTTTTGTTTCATGTTTATAATTTTATGTATAACATAACATAACATGACATTTTATGTACATCTATGTATGTTTATATAGATAAGTATATGCTTTATGTGTCTATGTATCTATTGTATATGTAAATGGTACACCACTTACTACCTGCAGTATTGTCTCTCCTTTTTTATTTAAATCCATCCAAAAGTTGTCTGTAAAAGATCGCGTTTAACGATAAGACCGCCCATTGTGTCACCTAATGTAAAATTTCTAAATTTATGTCTGTAATTTTGATGGTGCATAATAAAGAATAATCTAACTATAATTTAAAAATTTAAACTTAGGTATAGCTATAACAGGAAAAAGGGAAATCTTTTTCTTTTCGTGTGGTTAGTGACTAATATGGTGTCAGAGTTTTAAAACCACCCATGAGCCTCTAACTTAGCTTCACATGCCATCGAGAAATATTCAAATTCAAATTCAAATTCATTTATTTAGCTTACACAAAGTTCTTAAATATACAACCTAAGTAGCATGGTATGAAATTCTCACTAACAGAAGACTTAGATTTGACAGCGGGTCCCAAACTAGGCACAGCCTGTATCTTGGTGACCCAAAGATATCTCTCAGGCATGCCGGTTTCCTCACGATGTTTTCCTTCACCGTTTTTCAAGCAAGTGATGATTATACAATACTAGCTTTTGCCCACGGCTTCGCCCGCGGGGATGTCGGAATATCCCACGGGAACGTACTACCGAGATTTCATACCTAATAATAACAAAGGAAAACGTCATTGACTCCTACCTCTGCGCCCGCGTTGCTCCGCGTAATTTTGAAACTGTGATATATTTTAAACTATTCATTTAAATTACATGATTCAAAGGCATATTTTAATTTAAATTAAATGCCCAATTTAAATAACATATTTTTTTGGATAAGGATTAATACTATACCGGCCAAAAAAGCTTCGGAAATAACAATTAAATTTTTATCAATTTCTGAAAGATAAAAATGATTATTGTGGGTCATCCTTAGAAGATAGATATATGCCATCGCGGACTTTTTTGCAAACTTTTTAAGATGAACAATACCGTAGAACATAAATTTGATGTATATTTTCTGGTTAACGCAGCGCACGCCAGTGAAGATCCCAGTCGGCATGATTTTTTCCGACTTCTTCAACAATAATGGTCATATCAGTCAATTTACACAATATGACATGGCAGTCAGACGGTCACACCACTAGGCTATCGCTGACCATAAAAGGGAAAAAACCCAGAGGAAAAAACGGGAAATTAAACCCAGAAAGAAAGAAATGTTTATTCACAAATCACGCATTTTAACAACTGTTCAAGCATCAGTATCGACTCATCTATCCGAAGAATTGAGATTACAAGACCACCTGGGCATTGATATATTACTTTCAGGAACTAATTAAAACATTTCGAGCGTACCACTCATCCGTATCGGACGGTGTGCGGAAGGACCAAAATTTATATCGGGTTGAAACAATTTGCGGTGTGTTTTGGGCTTGTGAACTGACAGTTTGGACCACAGATGTTTTCATCCTTTCCAAAGGCACTGGCTGGAACTTTTGACCAGTCTTCGTTCCCTTTTTTGTTTATTTGACCGTTTCAATGGATTTATTGCGCTCTGTGTAACACAATTTCGTTTTATGCCACGTTTCAAAGATTTACCTTGCAGTAATTGGAATTTGTATTAAATTCTTTTCACGTATAGGAGCAAGCTATACAAGAATTGCTTATGGGAACAACAAGTCAGCAAGGTTGGAGATCGAAGTAAAACTCGGGATATACGGAATTTACTTTAGAGAATGGAAATCACTCACGGTCAAATCACTACGAATCACTTATAGCGTTTTGTTTGATGCATTCAACATAGGTAAGGTAATTTTTTTAAGTGAAAACTTTTTTAGGCGCGTTGGGCATTTTTGAGATGGGACTAAACCATTAATTTTGCGACACTGTGACGACGCCTCATTTTTGTAAACGCGATTGTGCTCTTTATTTATATTATGTTACGGATCAACGTTCTATGCAAGTATTTTTACTTTAAAGGTTTTGTAAACGGGATAGTGCTCTTTATTTAGATAAGGTCATGGACCAATGTTCTACACAAGTATTTTTCTTCCACCAAGGCGATCTTGTTCAAGTTTTCACTTCTGTCGGCACTCCCGGAGTGCCACAGTTTTTTTTTTTGCTATAAAAATTTGATATAATCCTTATAAAACACACATTCAGTTATAACGGAGATAGCAGACCCCTATAATGATGATGATGCTTGAATACCCACAAGTCAAAATATCCTCTGCGGCGTTACTTTGTAGTTTGATACAGAACTTTATACTCTCTAAAATATATTCTAAAACACACCAGCAGCGGGAAGTATGCGACAGTAAATACATTTCAACGTTCTCCTGAGGTCAGCACTTGTTTTATTATTTCAAGCCTTCCGAGAGAACTCACGTTTGAGTTTTAGTGATTCCATTATGAAATACAGAGAAGTAATTTGAATGTTCTTGTAGATAAAGGATCATTTATTGGATATCGAATCCTAGTAGGAGGGCTGCATTGATTTGGGACCCCCTTTTCAAATGTATTTTGCACCTAATTTGTATGCAAGTAGGGTACACAATTAATTCAGGTGTTTGTACTTTACCCGTATATTTGATGGATTTAACATGCTCAATATAGCTGTCCATGTACCCCAGGGGGTAAAGTAACAATAGATTTATTGGTTGTGCTTCATTAGTCAGGACTACAGCAGTGATAGCCTAGTGGAGTGACCATCAGACTGCCATAGGTCCAGAATCCAAGGCACACACCACTGAGTTTCCGGATTCATGTGTGTATTGTATAATTATCAATTGCTTTAAAAACGGTGCAGGAAAACATCGTTAGGAAACCGGCATGCTTAAGAGATATATCTCGATGGCACGTGAAGCCAAGTCAGAGGCCCATGGGTGGCATAAGAACTCTGACACCAGGTTAATCATTAAACACATGAAAAAAAGAAAGAATGCTTTTCAAAAAAAAAAAGTGGTGGCACTCCGGGAGTGCTGACAAAAGTGAAAAAGTGTAAAAACGGTGAAGGAAAACATCGCGAGGAAACCAGCATACCTAAGAGATATTTCTCGATGGCATGTGAAGCCAAGATAGTTAATCGATTCAGGCGTGACCTTGCGGAAATCCATTATTAAGTACAATAGATGTGGATATATTATTTAGGAACCTGTTCCGCTTAGCTATTTCTAAAGAGCCATAAAACTCCTGAAAGAAATCGACACGTGTTTCAGCTCTCAACGAAGCATCCTCAAGATGACGATTGACTTGTCGCGAACCCGAACACGCCGTATTGCCACACCGAGTGCTGAACGCAGATACCGAGCGCACCGAGCGCTGCGAGCTAAGCGGAACAAGTTACTAAATATATACACGTCCATTGTATTTTTTTTATGTGAAACTAAGTCAGAGGCCCATGAGTGGATTTAAACCTTGACAACAGGTTAGTTACTAACTATACGAAAAAAAGAAGTCAGGACTTTACAGGTTAAATTAATTAAAATGTATCATATGGAAACTTTCCTCAATAACATCATGTGAGAGCAATCCAAAGTTCGGAGTTTGTGATTCCCGATAGTTTTCAAATACCTGAAGACCTGGGAGTTTTCAAGTCATCATCATTTTTACATAACATAACATCACGCCTTGTTTCCCCGAAGTGTTGGGCAGAGGTATCCCTGTAGCAGGTACACCCACATTTCGCCAGTTATGTTTAAGTCCCATGTAATAGGGGGCGAGCCTATTACCATCAACCGGCACAAATCCAGACTCCGAGCTGCCACTGAGAAATTTCAGATAGAAAATCCCAATAACACTTTGCCCGACCCGAGAATCGAACCCAGGACCTCATGCTCAGCAGTAGCGCTTGCGACCACTAGACCAACGAGGCAGTCATTATTATCATCATTATTCTCATGCCATTATCCCAATTTTTTTGTGGTCGGCACAACATGTCCCTTTCTTCCATATTTTTCTATAGTCGTCATCTAGATAGTCACCCATTTCTAGCCATATTATTTTACACACAGTCAATCCATCTTTTCTTTGGTCTTCCCCTACTCTTATAGCTATCGACATTCATACTCAAAACTGGGAGTTTTCACGTATCGCAAGTGAATGGGCTACTTCTAGGCCAGGGATTCCCAAAGTGGTTTCCTAGGGGTCGACATAAACGAAGTCAGAATGAAAAATGACACTCTGTAGCAGCTGTTTTAAGTTATGAATAATGGGGTTGATCTTAAAAGTAGGTAATTTGGCCATGGGGGTCTGAGGTAACAGTTAATTTTGGAAAAGGGGTCACTTGTCCAAAATAGTTTGGGGATCCCTGTTCTAGGCAAACGTGCACCATTGTCGACCGAAGGATAACTGAGCATCAAATGTTGTATTAGCCAGACGCGAGCCTTTAAAATGTATTTTAAAACAAAAATAACATCACGCCTGTTCTCGCCAGAGGGTTTTGGTAGAGGTGTATTTATTATTTTCAAAGTTTTAAATTCAAATCAGTCATTTGCTTAAATATGGATATGTACATTAGGTGATACATCCAACAGAAGATCTTTTAAACCATATCCAATCTTAATAGGTGTGCAAATATCTACTACTCTTCACTCTCTTTTCTCTCTCTACTTGTTTATTTTAGTTTTGTGTTCTTTCTTTGTGTCATGTTTACCGGAAACGTATTTTCTTTCTTACTTTTCTTTCTTTCTTTTTTTCTTATAACAATAAAAAATAATAAATCTTACATTAATCATACATTTATCTATAACAAATATTATTATTCGGGTATTTATGACATTCATTTGTTATATAATTTTTTATTATTACTTATCTTAAAAAATATATTACATTTATCATTTAAATTCGTTTGTTCATTCTGGTTCTTATTAAATAACATTTTTAAATATTTCTTAAAATAAAAGAATTAAAAAAACATATAAAAAATAGAGGTCTGCCGGTGTCGGAAACAGGGTCCAAGCTAGGTTAGGGCTGCAGAGACAGGAACCTCCTCACAATGCGAGCCGTATCGAGGAGTACTGCCTTCTGAATCAGGCGTTTGATCCAACCGCCTAACGAGAGCCTCGAAAGATGTTGGTCGAGGCTTTCGGCCATCAGGCCATTAGCCTTTACGACAATCGGCACAATGATAGCCGAGCTCACATTCCACATGTCATTTAAATAATCATTAACGTTATATTTGGCTTTATTGATCAAATAAGTCTTATTCTTATGTTTATAAATGAATTTCAAAATGTAACCTAAGTACCATTAAAGCATTTTAGTATAGTTGTAAAATGTTGCACATTTTTATGAAAAACTTTACTTGGCTTATTATGAAAAGCTACCAGGCGAAAAAGGTACAAACTTACCAATAAGTTACCTTTCTAAATTGTTCAATATTAAAAGGTAGTATAAGGGGATTTAACTTCGTTAATTTAAATTCACTACGTTTAGCAGTTTCTCGGAATTTAGGCCCCTGTTTGTTTAATAAACAACCAGTGTAGGTGGCATAGTCGTAGGTTTTAGGGTTGCTACCTTCAAGATCTTCTTAAAAAACTGTTCCAACTCTTCATTAACGATCGAGCATTTCAGGAGTCATTTCCTCCTTCATTTTCATCAAGGAGGAGACCTAAACCGACTCCAGGATTCTTAAATGCTTCCATAAAAGCTTTACACTTCCTGACATTTCGAAACTTACTTTACCTAAATTACATCTTAAGGTTCTAGGAGATTTCCGTACAAAGCGATTAGCCATAACGACGTTCTAATGATACCTCTCCACAGTATAATCTAATCAGTCTCAGATCTTACAACCCTGCACAATTCTGGCGTTCACGTGAACTATCCAGAATCCAGCACGAATTCTGACCACGTCTGTTAATCAAGTGGATATTTTAGGCACGGGCTTGTGCATACTTAATGAAATAATTTGCATAATCTTCGTTTGTTACCCGGGATTGGTTAGCGGGGCCGTTGCAGTACATTTGTTATACGAAAACAATGTTTAATTGTTGTTTCTATCTTTTTATCTCATTCGTTTCGTGTGCTGTCGCGAAACAGCGGCGGGATCTTAATTTGGTTTTATTCTGGAGGTATTATTGCTATCATTAGGACAGTGATTGTCCTGTTCTGAGATTTAAATGGAATGGTGTACTGACTTAATTGGAAATCTTTTTTTTTTTTGTGAATTTTTGTAGGAATTAGGTATGAGTAAAGCGATCATTACATTATCCAATTAGCAGAGCGCTAGGTAGGCTAGCATGCTAAAATTAGATGGTATAAAGACAGTTAGACAGTTAGTGATCCAATTTAGTGCGATCGTATGGGCTCTCCTACGCTTGCCCATCTAGTGCACTAGCTAGCGCGCCAGATTGGTTAGTGCAAATATATCTAGCGTGCTTAACGTTGTGTTAGGTGTGACTAATGTCAATAATTTTTCAAACTGTGAAGATCCCAATCTTAAAAAAATTCAGTACATTCAAAATATTTATGTTAGCCAATTTTTTTCTCAACAGTAAATATTCTTTGACCCAGCTTTTTCTGCGTCTTTTTTTAATCGCCATAATTGAAATCGACACCAATGCTAAAGCAATACCAACTTTCTGGTGTTTTTATGGCGCCATTTTTGTTTTTGGGCAAGCATGTATTTCTTTAGCGCTCTTCGGAAAGTGCGGTTCTGACGACGATCACTACTGAAATGAAGAAGTATCACTAACTAGCTTCGCTAGATAGTAGTAGTAGTGTAATGAGTAAGCTCTTTTTCATCTTGCACTGCAGCATTAGCTTAACGCTCTGCAAATTGGATAATATAATGCCCGCTTAAGAGATATAGGTACTGACCTTGAAAGTGATCAGTAAAAATTTGGGCTAGTTTAAATCTTTGGGATTACTGACATCGATATAGAAAAACATTGGTAGTGATCAATACTCGTGCCTTCTCTGTGTCAGAAGAGGCTTTTGCCCTACAGTGGGACCATTAAGGCTGATATTGTTATTCCCAAACGACAACAACTAATTAGGATGCAAATAAAGCAGGCCTAAGTTTTTGTGGACATTCTGGGTCACGAGTAAAAGGCGCGATAATAGGAATGATGGCGTTAATCTTAATTAATCGATTGATAAGCGCGAAAACCTGCTCGCGATGATTTTTGACTTGGTGTCGCGTGTGAGTTGTGACGCGGATATCAATCAGTCTTATAAAATGGTTAGGGGTGCATCATACTATGCGTTTTAATTATACCTACTAATTCTTATTTGTGGCTATTGCCCTATTTAACGTTAGTGACAATGCGATATGCAGGGTAACTTGGAAAACAATCGACGTAATTTACGGGGTTGTTCCACCCATTTTACTGTGGAATCAATCAAATTCGCAAAAAAAATCGACCTTCCCATTTAAAAGTACATACCCAATTGGACCATTTTGTATATGAAAGTCGAATTTACTTTGTGAATTCGATTGATAATATTATAAATACAGAGTGACATCGAGGCGAAAACTTTTACCATGGATTCAGTACATGATTCTGAAGCCCCTGAGTTGAAATTTTTCGTCGGTTATTTAAAAAAATCTGCTGTTTCATAGAAAAGTGCAATACCTACGCGGTCAAAATGTATGGAACAGCTGTTTTTTTTTAAATAACCGACGAAAAGTTTTAACGCAGGGGGCTCAGAATCGTGTACTGAATCCATGGTAACAATTTTCGCGTTGAAGTCCCTGCCACCCTCTATAATATAGAATAGATTAACTAACATAAAATGTCGATAAACACAAATAGCAATCGAAACAAAGCATCAACCCAGAGGTACACAGAACATAAACAGGTATAAATCCATTTGCAGTCACATTGCTGCTCGCAACGGGTGCAACATCAAACACAGGGGGCTGACGCAGCAATGAATGTCGTACGTAAATTACACAAGCCGTCAGATATGTGGCACTGTGCCGCTGGTCAAACTAAGTAATGGCTTTTAAGCGCAATGCCCGTAGATTTTACGGACATTGGTCAAGCTAATTAGTTTGGGGGGCAAATATCCAATTGGAAGTTCTGTTTCTGTGAAATTAATGTGTGAGTATGAAGTCATGAGTATGAACATAACATCAGCCCATCATGGTTACAGATAGAGTGGGATAAATAATAATGTAATTATAATATTTTTTTAAGTGAAAACTTCTTTAGGCGCATTGGGCATTTTTGAGATGGGACTAAACGATTGATTTTGCGACACTGTTACCGAATTTACCGACACCGTGGGATAAAAGACATCAACGCGTTGATTACCGCAAAGCGTGGAGTAAAACACATCAAAGCGTAGCGTCACACGGTGCCGATTTTTTTTGAAGTTTTCACTTCTGTCGGCACTCCCGGAGTGCCATTGTTTTTTTTTTTTATTGTTCAAGAAACAGTGTTACAGATTATTTTTCCACCAGTTATTGATAAGCAGAAACTTATAGCCAATACAATACAGTACTTAACTTTAGTGGAAAAGATCACCTGTATACTGTAAAATACTGTATCACAGGAGACAGGGCCTTCCGTTTAAAATGAATCAGCATATTGACAATGGATGTTAGCCAATTTTTGTTGGAAAAAAACTAACATAAAAAGTAGAAACACGTTTGTAATTAAAAGAAAGTAACTGTAGGTGGGTGTGTGCTGTGTAGGTGTGTCAATATTAATTAACGATCTATCTATCTTGTGTGTGTTGTATGGTATGTGGTGTAAGTAAGTTGGTGCAGTGTGTGTGTGTGTGATAGCGTATGAGTGTACAGATTTCACTGTAGATCTATATCGGTAATAACTAGAGTTTCAAGTAAGAAAAGTTTCAGTATTACTATAAGAAATTTTTAGAACACAGCAGTAATTTGCACTTGAGGAATGAATGCTCGTAAATGTTGAGTAGTTTGTTTGCCTAAACAACTACATCCCATTTATACTTAATATTATAAAGTTAAAGGCGAAAGTGACTCTGTCTGTTTGGCTGCTACCTTTTTACGCCTTAACGGCTGAACGGATTTTAATTTTGAAGTGAGTGTGAAATCATGACCTGGGTTAGAATAAAATATACTTTTTGCCCCGGTAGTAAGATTCCGTGGGATAATTTGCGACTTCCACGCGGGTGAAACCGCGTGAAAAAGCAATTATCGCGTCTTTTTTATTTTTCATATTTCAATCTGCCAATTGAGATCAGCTTCCAGTCTAACCGGATGCAGCTGACTACCGGTATTTTACATGGAGCGACTGCCTATCTGACCTCCAAAACCCAGTAATTGGGTAATACGATACCCTTTGATAAGACTGGTTGGAAGACTTTCGGGCTTCTGACGACGGGTAACGACTGTTAAAAATCTGCTAATGACAGCCGGCACCAACGGCTTAACGTGCTTTTCGAGGCACGAAGGAAGTATGTAAAGATGGTCACCCATCCGCGGACCAACCCCAGCAAGCATAGCGTAACCTGATAGATCGACCCGTGCGGCTGTTATTACTTAGCCACGAGCTCCTTCAGCTTTTATTTATCATGTTTATAGATAGATAGAAGATAGAACATTTTACATTCCTGTTATAGCTATACCTAAGTTTAAATTTTTAAATTATAGATAGATTATTCTTTATTATGTACACCATCAAAATTACAGACATAAATTTAGAAATTTTACATTAGGTGACACAATGGGCGGTCTTATCGATAAAAGCGATCTTTTACAGACAACCTTTGGATGGATTTAAATGGAAAAAGAGAGACAATACTACAGGTAGTCAGTGGTGTACCATTTACATATATAACAGATACATAAAGCATATACTTATCTATATAAATATATATACATAGACATACATAAAATTATAAATATGAAACAAGAGCAAGGAACTATATAAGCAACTGTAACTGCAGTTGCTATGCAAGCAACTGTGCTCTATTTTCATTATTAAGTTATTATTATAAATGTGCTCCTTTTTATAAATAAACGATTTATTATTATTATATGTAATGATGATGTTTAAGGAGAGAGGAAGTGGTTTTTCACGTGAATTTTAAAAGTGGACAAAGATTGAGCATGCCTTATCGACACGGGCAAGGCATTCCATAACCGTATTGCTTGAACTGTAAATGATTTGTAATAAAAGCCGATGGAATGCAAAGGCATCTCTAGTCTCAAATTTTCAGATAACCTCAGATATCTATTATGTGTGTCATGAAGAACTTGATTTATTTTATACATAAAAGAAGACGCGCTAATTGATCATCATCACACACTGAAGCTTGCGTCAGTTTAAACCAGCAACTGGTACTTAAGAACGGAATTCTTAATGCATCTAAAACAGTAAAACCACTACTGGTTGATGGCCACCACAACTAACGCAAAAACTTCGGGAAACACATGTGAGGTTAACTATTCAAGCTTCTGTTACTTATTATTTTATTCGTGTACCATGCGTGAAATGTATGGTGAAATAAATTTATTGTGGAGCGAATTGACACCCTACGTCAATTTGCCAAGTTATAGCCATGTAGTACAACTGTCGAAAAATCACAGTTGATTTTAATGTACGGACAATATTTGTTTAACAATTAATTTCCTAGACTGTACTAAACCTAGAGCTTGTGGCTAAGTAATAACAGCCGAACGGGTCAATCCATCAGGTTAAGCTTCGCTTGCCGGGGTTGGTTCGTGGATGGGTGACTGACTATCTTTACATACCGAGACTCCTACGTGCCTTGTAAAGCACATTAGTCCCGACAGTCATTCGTGGATCTTTGACAGTCATCTTTGGTCGTCACAAGCCTGACAACCAGTCTTACCAAGGGGTATCGTATTACACAGTTACTGGGCTGTGGAGGTCAGATAGGCAGTCGCTCCATGTAAAATACTGGAATTCATCTATATCCGGTTAGACTGGAAGCTGACCCCAACATAGTTGGGAAAAGGCTAGGTAGATTGATTTTGTCTGTATTGTAATCTCGTAGAGGGTTACCAGTAATTTAATGTAACCCAACTAAAATACTGCGATTATTTCATTTACAAGGACTCGCCTGTACCCAAATGTATGAAATCTACGAATAGTTTTTATCTTTTTAGTATCTGGAGGACATTATTTCATGTTCATTTTAGTAGTGATTTATGTCCATTAACGACCAAACTAACCAGTCAAAGCAGAGGCGAAATTTTAATCATAAATATCATTCGCAAAACAGCAAGTTTCACCAAATTGTCTATAACAGTACACATTAGTACATAAACAACGGGTTTGTTCCGAACTATTCGCAGCCACTGAACAACGGAACGTTTTTGAGTTTCCTACTAAAACGTAAAAACAATTTCTAAATGGATTTCGCGTTTGTTCGTTTTGGTCCATTTGAACTGTTTCGCGCAAAATAGGTAGGTACATCCCTATCACTACGTAGGAAAGTTTCGGTAGGTACATAGATCCAATTTCCTCCTGAAGAACGTGAATTATTATAAGCTAGCTGCGCCCCGCTATTTCATCCGCATAAATCTCGATCCCGTGGTATCTTATATCCTAACCCAGGTCATGGTTTACCTATGTGCCAAATTTCATCCAAATCTGTTCAGCCGTTTTAGCGTGAAGCGTAACAAACAAACAAACGAATATACAAACATACAAAAAGTCTAATCTTTTCTCTTTATAATATTATTATTTAAAAATGTCTTGCACATATCTCGGGACCCCAGGGGCCCTGGACCTTTGGAAAGGTGTACGAGGGGCCGAAGCCAACTCGCAGAGGCCCGTTAGACGTTTTTAATTAAATGAGGCACCAACCGACGGTTACCCCTGTTCACACTATGCAAGTGCAGCCAAAGACAACCCCCATTTGATGTAGGACTATTGCAGGATATGAAAATAAAGATACTGGATTATGAGTTTGAGTGACCAAGTGAACTGGTTATCTTGAATTATGGAAAGACTATGGCCCCTGTCTGACCAATATTTTATATAAAATACACAGATAAAATGGCACGGGGTGACTTGCACGCTCAATATCTAATTGGCCTACGAAAACGGTCGCTAGCACAAAGTGTCGTAGCGACAAGGGGGCAACATGTCCTGGGGTACTTATGAGGAGTGGAGAGGTATTCCACGGCTATCAGGACAATCCCGAAAGTACGGTCAAGATCCCTAACAGCATCTGACTGGAATACTTCCTTCCTCCGAGCACGTTTGCTCTTGCGAATCTCCACTCAAGCCGGCCAATAAGGCAATTAAAATTAATATAGTTTAGACTTGCTTGTCAAGTTGTAAAAACCATCGAGATTTTTATAATTATTATTTGTACGTTTATTATTAATCTTTTCTACATATAAGCCTTCCGGAATAAATATCTAAATGATAGTGAAAACTGCATCAAAATCCATTGCATAGTTTAGAAGACCAACGCGGTCACACAGACAGACTCGAAAAGCGATTTCAGTTTTTAATATGTATAAAAGATGACGACACTTTTTATGTAGATATGATACAAGTAAGATAAGCGAATAGCACAACACTATCATAATAAACGTATCTTGTTTTTCGGATATAACGTACGCCACAGATTTTGTAAGCTTTCTAAAACCCTAACCCTAACCTTACCTTATCTATTATTCTGAAAACTGTACCAGCCAGCCAGTGTTATCAATCAACTCAGCTGCAGTCCACAGCTACAAAAGGAACGTATAAAACACTTTAAAATTCTTGAACGATGGCACAGAATCCAAAACACACACCCACAAGTAATAAACACACAGCCACGAGTAACACACACATAGCTACAACATTGTAGACGTTAAAGAATTTAATATTTCACCCACAAAAAAACACGACGCAACGTTGATTAAACCGCCACATTATTACGATATAAATATTAATATTGCTTCGCCTGCCTCGTTAGTGTAGATATCGCAAGCACAACTGCAGAGAATGGAGTTTGATCTCCAGGTAGGAAAAAGCGGCCTCGATCGCCCGATTGATGGCAATAGGCTTGTTTAGAATATAATGTAGAATTTTATTCCAAAATTTGTAAAATTAGAGACACCAATTAGATATTGTACCTATTAGTTGTAGTACAAATTTTTGCGGAGTCTGGATTTGTACCCGATATCCTATTATAATCAGAACTGTCGAAATGTAAGTTCCCTTCCAGTCATTACTTATAATATAATAATAATATATTATATTATAAAGAGGTAAAATTTTTTTGTAAGTTTGTATGTAGGGCGTAATCTCTGGAACTACTAGTCAGATTGGAAAAATTCTTTAAGCATTGTATAGCAAAATTTTTGAGGAAGGTTATAGACTCGCGGACGAAGTCGTGGGCATAAGCTAGTGTAGTGATATATAAAAATATTAATGCCTCCTATTTCAAAAGCATAGTTTAGTATCTACATTATATTATCAGATAACTTGTAACATCTCACAAGTAGGGAGAATGTAGGAGCCTGATTAATGGCTCGAGTTCAAGAAGTATGCAAGTGCAATGTAAACGACTTGAATTATACCTATGTCTGACTTCGGACACTCCTTTGTATAAACGATCACGTTAAATAATGTACCTATAATGTATGTCCGTATGTGATGTTTCCTTCTAAGTGCTTACTGAAACTTTTGTGTACCTATATATTGGATCCAACGATACAGTACAGTACAAATATGTTCTTAATGTCCCTTGGCAAACCTCATGTTTCGTCAGTCGTTGGATTTCTATCAGTTCCCCTTTGCACTTGGTGCCGACTGGACGCTCTCACTTGGAAGCATATAGAGTTGTGAATACTCTTTTAACTTAATGTAATTTATTTTAAAAATGGTAGAAAAGCTGCTAAAGTCGCAGGCACGAGAGATAGGAAAATAGTTTTACAGTTCTATATAGTTCACACGAAAATCAAAACAAAACAACAATAAAGTACTTAGTTCTGAATTCAAATTATTATACAAGATAAATCTAATAATTAATGGACATGGAAATTAGCATTCGTTTGTTTTCGGAAATGCGATGATTCCCGAGGGACATTGAGAAAATAGAAATACAGTACCGTATTTTCATGAACTATATTCTTATTATGTAAATAAAAATTCATGAAGGAAACTGTAGGTCAAATCAATTTGCATTGCCTTTTCCCAACTATTTTACATAGAGCGACTGCCTATTTGACCTCCACAACCCAGTTACTCCGTAACACGACACTCCTTGGTAAGACTGGTGGTCAGACTTTCGGGCTTCTGACGACCCGTAACGACTGTCGAGGATCAAAGAATGACAGCCAGGGCCAACGGTTTAACGTACATTTTGAGGCACGGAGGGGTCGCAAACGAGGAAACTTAAGGTACAGAAAAAAAAATCTGTTAGTTTGCTCGATTATCAAGTAACTACCTACGTATTTTTTTTTTTTACTATGGGTCTCGCAGTTGACCTCTAAGGTCATGGCTGCTTAACCGGGCTTTCGTGTGGCTGCCTTAAGCTTCTACACTCGAAGCCTCCAGCCAGGGCAAAAAACTATGCTAAATTAAAACTATGCGAGCGCTCGCTAAGGGCATCCCCTGTAGGATACGAACGTCGGCTTAGAAAAAAAAAGGGCGTCGCTGGGGTGAGGACAGCAAGATGGGACAGGCTGGATCAAAATTAGATTTTCATAATGATTATTCGGGGAATTTAAAGCTATGTGCTCAGCTGTAACAACTGCTGGCACCTCGTTATCGAGCAAGGCTCGGGGAGAAGTATCATTTACTCGGAGGCGCGGTCACGAAGGACCTCGGCGGTGAGGTCGGAATGACGGGAGGCGTCTGTTTTTGTAAACTGTACACTGGCCCTGTTCTTTTCCTGGAGGAGCGTAATGGGGTCATCTGGGTCAGAAAGTTACCTACGCCAAAACAAACTGCAATTAAATAGGGATGACCTGCATATAGGTACTTTGACTAGGCTTTCAAATTGGCTTCGTAAAATATTTCGATGCAATGACGGCTTAAAACCGCTGATCAACACTGATGGCAAACTGCAATTTTTGCCTTCAATTCCGCTAACGAAACGTGGACGGTACAGTCATATTTCGATTTACAGCCAGTTTATTGATAAATAGAGAATTTGGTGAAGAATTTACAAAACATAACATAACATCATGCCTGTACCCCGAAGGGTTAGGCAGAGGTCTAAATATGGTACATCCACATTTCTCCAGTTATGTTTAAGTCCCATGTAATAGAGGGCAAGCCATCAACCGGGCATAAATCCAGACTCCGGTCTGTTATTGAGGAATTCCAGATGGAAAAACCCAATAACCAAATAGAGAAGTTAGTTAAGAATTTATTCGAAATAAAAGTATGTTCCGGATATTTAAGGACAAACAGAAATTCCTTGAATCTGTGGCTTCCAATCCGTTTTTATTGTTGAACGCAAGCCCGCAATAAGCTTTATTTACTTAAGGGTCTGTTTTGTGACCGTTTGTTCCAATTAAGGCAATTTCATGGCTTCAGGACTTACAGCGATTTTGGGACCTTACGTATAAGTGAGACAAACTTTTATAAATATGTTGGAGACGGGTATGTGACTCTCGTTATTATCAGCGATATTTTAACTACTGTGGGCGTAGTGTGGGTAGTGTTGGTTAATGCGCAATAGAAAAACAGTTTGCAGTTCAGATCACATTATAATTTACTAGCAAATGAATTACACTAGCTAATTTATACACACATTGGGTGCGACGGCGTTTATTAAAATCACCAATTAACAAAATGATCACAAATTACAACTAACACAATAACTGAGCACCACGAATCGAGAACAGTTCCGTGACGTCTTGATTCCAATGCGACCCGAGGCTAATTACAACTAACACAATAATTGAGCACCACGAATCGAGAACAGTTCCGTGACGTCTTGATTCCAATGCGACCCGAGGCTGAATGCCCTCCTCGCCGTGGCCTTCAAACATCACGAGTCTGTAGAAGAGCGCCTTTTTTGGTGTAGGTAGCTCACTCTTGATGTCGCCAGTGGCGCGCTTGCGATTCGTTTCGTGTCCGTACTAATGACCGGATCCGACAAATATATAATTTTTTTGTTTTATCATAATATCTAAACTTATCCCAACTAATATTACAAATGCGAAAGTGAGTTTGTTTGTTTGTTATGCAAAACAGCTGAATGTTTAGAACACAGGATACTTTTAATTCCGATATTCCCATGGCATCGAGACTTATGTAGGTGAAACCGCGGGACGCAGCACTTAGTAACATAGTAAGGTTAATGTTTACTAAGAAATCAAGGATGTTGTTCTGAAATAAAATGATTATTTTATATTATTATTAAATACAACCTACAACCAATCAACCAAACAATTTTCATGAAAAGACCAAAATACCCCCAGAAGATTTCTGAAACATTTATTGCTTTTTAATTGAATTACAACATTGTTGTATTTTCTCGTTTACAATATATTTACTTATTTATTTTATGTAAGATGTTGTTTTACTCACAATTGAATGATTTAATTGTAATTTTAGTCAATACAAATAAAAGTTTATAAAAGTTTATTTTGGAACAATAACACAAAAGGAACAATAAAACGATGATAGCTGCAAAAGTATAAACTGTAGCGCAGCTAACATATTGATAATAAATTTTTAACACATCATATATGAAGGATTTCCATATTATTATTTATCAATAATGAACAGCGAACATCCTGTTATTGTTTGATTAACGCATAATAATACTTCCTCGCAGGTAAAATTAAAACATCATTAATTATTATAAGCCGCCATTTTAACATATTTCAATCATAACACACATAAAAACATCACGCCTTATTTTCCCGAAGGGTTGGGCAGGTACACCTCGTACCTGAGTACATCCTATTTTTACCCGACTACGGCAAAGCCAAAAAGGAAGGAAATCATAACCGTACACGTAGACGTAGTATGTATTTACGTGTGTTCCACCGTAGCGCCTAAACTACTGAACCGATTTTGATAAATGAGGTATCAATAGATTTGTAATAATGGTCCGGGTAACACAAGCTATATATAAATTTTTAAGAAGTTTTATATGGTGGACTTTACAAATAAATTTCTGACCTCAAAAAAATTTTTAATTGAGATAATCATTACATGTTTGGTACGAAACAAGAAAATATTTCATTTTTGTCTTGATTTCTGTCTGAAACATTTTCATGTTTCGTACTTTTGAAATCACTTTTATTTTTGCGTAATCGGGTTACAGTTTTTTAAACTACATTTTTTAAATCAGTTACGTTTAAGTCCCATGTAATAGGAGGCGAGCCAATTGCCATCAACCGAGCACAAATTCAGACTCCGAGCTGCTACTGAGAAATTCAGATAGAAAAACCCAATAACACTTTGCCCGACCAGGGAATCTAAACCAGGACCTCAAGCTTAGCAAAAGCGCTTGCGACCACTAGACCAACGAGGCAGTAGGTAAAATTATGAGCAGATATTTATTATGCTTTTTATTAAAACCTGATAAAACGGCAAGCAAACCTGATTTATGAGAATTTGCAATTGAGTGTCGCGAATAGAGCAATACAGCAAGCTGCAGCTGCTTTAAAAAAAAAACAACCGGATTCCAAAAAAAACAATACAAAGTGAAAAATAACTTTAATTTCGGAAGTCGGTGTCTTGAGTTTTGTATTTTCGTTTGTTGCCACCGACTTCCGAAATTAAAGTTATTTTTCACTTTGTAGTATTTTTTTTTTGGAAGGCGGTTGTTTTTTTTTTGTAAAAAGTTTTTATTTTTCACTTTTTAGTTGTGGTACCTACCCCACACACATTCGAATACCACTACCTGCTACCAGTGACAGGAACTTATCATATCATCTAAATACTAAGTGGAAAAAAAATACGTATTTTGTAGCTAACTCAAAAACTACCCAAGCAAAGTTAATAAAATTTATATGGGACCAATTTGAGCATATACCCTTTCAAACAAAAAATAATTTTCAAAATTGGTCCACAAATGACGGAGAAATCGGAGGACATACATAAAAAAACAAACATGCTTAGAACATATATAACCTCCTCCTTTTTGAAAGTCGGTTAAAAATAGTAATTTATGCAACTGTTGTATAATAAGGGGTACTAAAACAAGAATGTGGTAGGTATCACATGAGTGTTGTAATACCTAATTATATACAGTTGCATACAAGATTTTATCTACACCCAGGAAATAAATCCTCTACTAATATCGAAAAAAAATGTTGGGATACGACGTGATTTCGAATAACCTATATGTATTTTTTTTTTTTTTTACGGCGCTGTGATAGTGAAACTCGCGTGCCTGGCAATGTTATTTTTTTTTAATTCCTAAAGATACCACGAATTGAGAATGTGGCTGTTTGATGAGTAAGGAAGGGATCGAAAAAGCAAAGGAGTTGCATAATGAAATTTAGTACAACATTATAACACACGTTTGGATGAAATTATGGTTACTATGATACTGGTTGTTTTAATGTTGGCAATAAGCTAACTGTTTCAGAAACTTTTATAGAGGATTTATAGCATGGGTGAAGAATTTTTTTTTTTTTTATCCATAACGTTACAAAGTTTTATTTTACAAAACACCTGCCAAACTGCAAAGCAATTTGTCGGCAGTAGATTCTCGTGGATTTTGCACGAATCTTTGCATAACTAAACATAAAAACGAAATCTAAGTTAAAACTAAAACTATGGATCTGTAGGCAAACACTCCATATATATGTGAATACAGAGTAGTTACCCACACAACCACAGATTCTACAACCACAGCTACCACACTCAGCGGCATCAGTCAACCTACTTGATCTTAATTCCAAAAGGGTAAATAATATATAAGACTTGTTTTAGAATATTATATCAGCTTCAATATAATGTTGCTATGAATTTGATATCATTAGACTATGAATTGAAGACATATAAATTGGAACGCATCTTCGGTTATCCATTAAATTGGAACGCATCTACTTGCATCCATTAAATTGGAACGCATCTTCAGGCATCCATTAAATTAGACGCATTTGACATCCATGAAATTGGACGCATTTGACATCCATGAAATTTGACGTTTTGGGCATGTCGATAATCTACAGCAGAATGTTTCCATGTGAATTGATATGACAAAAGCGATGTCAAAATGTAAAAGTATTTAAAAACATTTGTCATCAAGATACGATATTAGAATGAAGGCTGAAGTCGTGGCGAAGGAACAGTAGCACAAAATATGACACAGTGCTGAATGTCTTTGACAAGGATAACGCTGTTGGTAAACATTTGTGTTTGTTTAGTGCAATTATCATCTTCCTGCCCTTGTCCAATGTTAGGTACGTGGGGTTGGCGCAACACGTTTTCTTTTTCTACTTTCCCCTGTCAACCGTCATGCTATAATTCACTCCCTTCTCTTTCATATCAATCCTCACACAATCTATCCATCTTTTCTTTAGCCTTCCTCTCCCGCTCCATCCATCTTATATTCATCACTCTTTTAGTCACATGCGTTTCCTCCCTCCTCATCACATTCCCATAACAGGCCAAATGATTTCCTGTCAACTTTTCTATCACTGGCGCCACTATTAAACTTTCCCTTTTATACTCATTTCTTAGTTTATCCGTTTTCGTCACTCCACACATCCATCTCAACATTCTCATCTCAAAAACATGCAAAAAAAAAAAATCATCCGTCTTCTTCACTTGAGGGGCATCCAGGGAATATATTAAAAAAATAAGATGGCGGCGTTAGTTCAGATTCTGGCTACGCGCCAAAAGAAACTTATACAGCTATACTTCATCATACCTCTTTTCGCTGTGAGATAATACGATAACAGAATTGAATTTAGTCGTGGGCGCATGCCCGTGACACTTCAGTAGGCCAAGTTAATTGAATGGACATATTTATTTCCTCCCGCTACCAGTAAAAATGTTCACGGATATATAAAATGGGTAACTATTCTGTCACTGTCTACATTCAATATGCATTCGGTAGTTAATTAATTCCCATAGGAGTCGTAAGGGGAACTACGCCACTAAAACTCTTGGACTATTTATTATGTTGACACGATACGTATTTTATGCATTTATTTCACGAGGTGTGTAGGCAGCTACTGTTTAGCAAAAAATGCTGGCCATTTAGGCCGTGTTAAATAATTAAATCGTCCTTGAAACTATTTAACACGCACATTATGGTCATGGAACTTTGTTTATAAATACTAACTTTAATTAATAGTTTTAAATGAACTAGCAATTATTTGAAAGAAGGTAAACGCAACTATTTATATAGTTGTTGCGTTTTTGCATGGCAATAGCAGTCATTGACCCATATTTTTTTAAGTTTAACAACTTTCCTCTCACCTCTCTGCAATCTGTGGGAGTGATTTCGTGAAAAGGGACGGAAGTGTGTAACAGGAAGCCGGGGAAGCGCGCGCTATTTGATTTGACCAATGAGCGCGCACGGTGCTATAGTTGTCTGTCAGATGGTACCAACCTATTTTCCGAGAGGTTGGTACTGTCAGCCAAGATGTCAGATGTCACACATCACATGCGACTACTTCATTTAAAAAAACGGAAATAAACCCCTTTAACGTCCTTCGACATGACAACTATCATGATCCTCAAAAAAAAATCCTATTGAGAAACGATACTTAGTTTAATGTTCGGGTTTCTACGAATGGATATTAACGTACAAGCAATGAACGCTATTACCATGCAACTACAGTGTTTGTGATTTTATCATCCCATGTGATATTAGGTACTTAGGTAGGTAAGTACTTATTCAAATATGCACGTCACAACGAAAATGGACTGTGACTGACGTACAGTCTGCGCACTTGTGATCTTTTCCGTCATTTTCGTACAGAAGACAAATTACAAACATAGGTATCTACTGGCTTCCCCGAAATATCGTCGCCAAACCGCTCTTTGCCGAAAATCTTGATTTCACTCCGTTAATATAGTCACGGAACTTGGTTCATACAGGTTGCTACTAAAATTCATTATTAATTGGAAATTAACTAATAATTCATTTACCTACTAGCAGGAAGTTAAACGTAACTAATCTGCGTTCGCAACTTATTTGCCAAACATGTAAACAAACACGAGTTTTAGGAAAAACAACTGTAATACCTACACATAAGTTCTGTTTGCGCTACAACTTCATATTTTTATGACTTTTTCAACAGTACTAGTCAGTCTAAAATCAACTTTATTTACACTTTCATAAAGTGGAAACAAGGATTTAAATAGATCTTATGTCTAGTGTGTCCTTATTCAATTGTACACGTTACAGCAAAAATTGACTGTGATAGATAAACAGACTCCGCACTAGTAATATTTTCCGTCATTTTAGTATGGAAGACAAAATACAAACATACAAATATAAGTATCTTCTGGTTTAAGTACCCGAAGTATCGTAGTTAATCCGCTCTTTTCAGAAAATCTTGATTTCACTCCGTTTCACAACAGGCTTTGTAATTATGCTAATGGGCTTAAGTTTCGGGATCTGACCGGTTCGCAATACCGGTGAGACCGTTCACCTTGGGTTGACATAGCAACAGGGAGTTAGGGACCACCATAACAGATTTTCGTGGAAATATAAACATTAAAAATTCACCAGTTTTTGGACGTCAAGAGCGTTTATTCTGAAAGTTGGCAACGTCGCAAATAGATGTCAAATATTTGCCTGTCTTGATTTATTTGCCAATATTACTGCTTACTGTATGGAAATATGAAATGTGGCTCACTAGCGAACTAGAATATTAATAATGAATTGCAATTATAACACTGAATTTGATCTTGTAACCGTTTTAGGTGTATAAAGGCATTTGGAAAGTTTCCAAATACTTTTTTACATCTAAAACTAAATATTCGGTGTTACGATATTAATGATTGCATTTCATAATCAATATTTAAGTTCACTAGTTAGCCACATTTCTCAATTCATACAGTACTATTGCCAAATTAATCAAAACAGGTAAATATTTGACAGCTATTTACGAAGTTGCCAACTTTTATGATAAACCCTCTTAAGCATCATTGTTTTATTTATAACCTAATTCATCTTTACCCTACTTTGCGAATCAATTTTCCACTCGGTTCACTTACCACACAGCTTACACTGCAAGCTAAGCGAGCGTGAAGGTAACGAGCTGCCTGAAATTCTATGCCAACGTAAACTAAATCAGACCGCATAAATAAGATCGGTGACGTTCGAGACCCGGTTCAAGTGGTCACGTTTGGTTTACAGGGGTAACGAAGGCAAATATTCTGAAGCGAAATGCAAAGCGTCGTCGGTTCGTAGAAGATTCTTTTAGAACAATCGCAATTGATAAGTTTTTGAGTTTTAAAGGTTTTTAATGTTCGTGTGGCGGCATCTACATCGCCACATATGAACTACGCATCAAAGACCTGACATCACACAAAATCCTGCATCGCGCAATAAGAGTTTACCGCGCGAACGATATAATTTTCCGTCTTCAACCGTTGGGCAATTGCACGCCAGACATTACACCCGTCTGCTCGGAGGATCCTCCGTTTTCTATAGAGGATGAGTAAACTCTACACCCTATTCTTCATGCCCCTAAATTCGCACCAAATAATTCTGCTGGACATAGACTTCTCCCAAACTGCGCCACGACACCCTGTTCTCCGCCTTCCATCTAATCTGTCCCGGCCAACTTTCCATAACCACTTTCTCATTCCTGTTCCAAAACCTCCACGCAGGGCTGGCCTTAACCATCTAGGCGCCCCGGACGAGTCATAGATTTGGCGCCCTTTTATACGGGGTGGCAGGGACATCGACGCGAAAACTGAAACCATGGATTCAGTACATGATTCTGAACCCCCTGCGTTGAAATTTTTCGTCGGTTATTTTAAAAAAACAGCTGTTCCATACATTTTGACCGCGTAGGTATTGCACTTTTCTATGAAACAGCTGTTTTTTTTTTTAAAACCCTACGAAAAATTTCGACGCAGGGGGGTTCAGAATCATGTACTGAATCCATGGTTTCAGTTTTCGCGTCGATGTCCCTGACACCCTGTATTTCATTATAATTAAAACAACTTATGCAAAGTGTTATTGGGTTTTCCTTCTTGGAATTTCTCAGTAGCAGCTCGGAGTCTGGATTTGTGCCCGGTAGATGGCAATAGGCTCGCCCCCTATTACATGGGACTTAAACATAACTGGCGAAATGTGGGTGTACTATAGGTACACCTCTGCCTAACCCTTCGGGGTATACAGGCTTGATATTCTGTTACGTATGTTATTTTCAATTTTGTACCATGTTTGTTATTGAATTAATAGAAAACGACAAACAAGTATTTAATATTATTAATAATAACATATTTTACCCATTTTTTATCTAAAATTCTAAACAATGTAGGTACTGTGTGTCAGTTAGTCACGAAAATTATTTAAAAAAAACAAAATTAAAAACAGCTAAAACCTTTTCTAGCTTAAGCTTAGCTAAGCTGGCGTGCACAGCACCCAGTTTGCCTCGGCGGCGCCCTCAAGTTGGCGCCCCAGGCGGCCGCTCCGGTCAGCCCCCCCTAATGCCGGCGCTACTTCCACGAGTTAAATGCACGTCCAGCATAAGTACCCTGAGCAGTCAGTTTTAAAACCACTGACAGGCCAGAATTTTTTATCAATTTACATAAGCTATTCTCATATTGTTCGTGCCGCAGCACGATGCTAGAGTCGAAAGGTCAGTGACAGTTCGGCCCGAGTCAACTGAGCCCGAATAATAATATCAGATAACGTCGTCAAAACGCCAAAAAAAGTGGTGTGTACCGTCGGCATGTAAGTACCTCTTAAAATACTGCAGATTTTTTAAATTTATTGTAGTTCTTATTAACTGTTATCAATATCGACATCATAATGATTACAAAAATATTAAAGTTTTAAGTTACTAACTCAGTAACTTAAGACTTTTTGTTACATACTAGCAAATGCCAACGATTTCGTTTATGTATGTTTATAAAACTATACATAACAGATTGTCCAGTATTATTAATCACTTTAAACAAGTAAATAGAAAGGCACTAAATTAAAATCCCTTTCAAACCTAAAGAAACTTTATAACCGTTTTAGTAAACAAAACAAATTCATTTTCAATCTTTTTTACGTGGGGATCTTTAGGTTAAAGTTTCGTCTTAATTGACAATCTTATATTGATATAAGATTGAACCTGTAAGCAATCGTCGTTAATTTTAAAGTTGATTATATTATTAGTTAATTTGTGTTAATAATAGGTAATATTCCGGTTTATAGACGACTAGCTGCGTCCCGCGGTATCACCCGCATAAATCTCGATCTTGTGGGAACATCGGGATATAAAGTATCCTATGTCCTAATCTAGGTCATGGTTTACCCATGTGCCAATTCTCATCTAAATCCGTTCAGCCGTTTTAGCGTAAAAGTGTAACAAGCAAACTCACTTTCGCATGTATAATGTTAGTTAGGATTGTATAAAAGTACCTCCTTGTTTAATTTGGTAGTACTAAAATATTGTCATCATTTCCATAATCATCACCAATCAGCGCCCGTATAAACGCAATATTGTGTTTGCATATTCCCTTTAATTATATGCTATTGTTTCGACTCACACATTCAACACCAAAATTAAGTTATGCATACAGCTAATATTCTATACATTTAATTAAACTTCAACCGTACCTACTTGGACTACTTAATGCAGACTTCCCGGGTACATCTGCCTCGTTGGTCTAGTGGTCGCAAGCGCTACTGCTGAGCATGAGGTCCTGGGTTCGATTCCCGGGTCGGGCAAAGTGTTATTGGGTTTTTCTATCTTGAATTTCTCAGTAGCAGTCCGGAGTCTGGATTTGTGCCCGGTTGATGGCAATAGGCTCGCCCCCTATTACATGGGACTTAAACATAACTGGCGAAATGTGGGTGTACCTACTACAGGGACACCTCTGCCCAACCCTTCGGGGAAACAAGGCGTGATGTTATGATGTTATGTTCCCGGGTACATTTCGGAATCTACGTGGAATGACAAAATCTTTTGAAAGATGGTAGAAGTTTCACCCAATACCAAGAAATATATTCCACTTACTTATCTGAATTGCAGACCGCTTTACAGTTTTTTTTTTTACAACAAGAAAAATCTTTGTAGACACATACTGAAAATGCGTAATAGCTATTTATGCAACTGTTCTATAATAAGGGATATTAAAATACGAATGTGGGTCACATGAGTGTTTTAATACTTAACTATAAACAGTTGCATACAAGACTTTATCTACACCCATGATAATTATGAATCCTCTATAAAAGGTTCTGAAACCATAGGGTGTTTACAATACTGTTTTCTCGACTTTTCTGGCAATAATTGGTTAGAAATGTCCTTTGCTGCATTCGAAATATCTGGAGGTGTGTTATCAAAGCTTGTATCACTCATTTTTGTAAACAACATAGCATATACTATATAGTATTTTTTACAATCTACCATTTCACATTCTCCCATTTCACATTCTCCATCTGTTGACCTGCCTAAATTTAAATTTTATTGTCAAAATAACTTTAAACGATTTTTGGTCCATCCTGGGCTAGGATTAAGTTATTATTAAGTTACTCTGTATGGTTGTCTCATATATTCATGAATAAATAAATATTATTATTATTATTTAGTAATAAAATTTTGCAATATTATTATCGAACAAAAATGGCGGGATTCAACGGGAATTCGAATAACCTATAAGTTTTTTATTTAAATTACGGCGCTATGGTAGTGAAACGCGCGTGCATGACAATGTTCTTTTTTTGAAATTCGATTTGCATTAGTACAACATTATAACACTCATTTGGATTATATTATGGTTACTATGACACTGGCTGTTTTAATGATGGCAATAAGCTAACTGTTTCAGAAACTTTTTTAGAGATTTTATAGCATGGGTGTAGATAAAAATACACACATATTTGTCTGCCTCGTTACTAGTTGTCGCAAGCGCTACTGTTGAGCATGAGGTCCTGGTTTCGATTCCAAGGTCGAGTAAAGTGTTATTGGGTTTTGCCATTAGAAACTCAGTAGTGCCCGGTTGATGGCAATAGGCTCACCCCCTAATAACGCCATAACTGGAGAAGTTAAGAAGTGTTATGTTATATCTGACTGGCATTAATGTCAAAAAAATGTAATCATTTATATGAATACTTTTACTCTTGCTTGTTATGAAGTAATACATAAATGTTACTTCATAACAAGCAAGAGTGTGTAATTTTAATTAAAATAAAGTTACACTGGCTTTTACACAGACTCTTCTGCTATTATCTGAGGTAAAATGTCGACAGAGAGTCATAAACGTCTGTATGTTGCGGACTTCCGCCATTTTGTGTTTTGTACATTTTAATGGAAAAACTTTATTTATTAAAATCCTTCATTCAAATAGTGCTGTGAGAAACAATGGCTGCCTGGCTCATAACTGCAACGTTTTTATTAGAATTTTACATGAAAAGGTTATTTTATGAACTAAAAGTTAAGTGTATTACCATGCAGTTTCCTGAACTAAGCCTTATGAGGGGTGTTAGTGGTGTTTCACGCCTATAGAGGCGTTTAGGGTTATCGCAATATGTACCTAAGTACAATGAGCTGAAGTCCCTGTTCGTTTGATAGTAGTTACGTAGTGATTATGTTAATATTCTCTCACTGCCGTTTATCATAGGTTCTGCAGAAAAACACGTTAATCTAAGGATCTCTGTAGGTTCATTAATACAATTAAGGATGTTACGGAAGTCGTTTTACCCGACCCAGAATCGGAGGTTTAAAATTTGATTGATCGGAATCGGAACCGGAATCGAAGGCGGAAGTAGAAAAAAGATGTGTTAAGGGAAGGCTTAATGAAACAATAGAAATATACTCGTAATTCTGTCTATTTAATCAGTCTCTTTAATTAGTCTATTTAATCAGTCAAATATTATATCGATATCATCCATAAACAAAACAATCAACTGAGACTTCGAGCGCGAGCGTGAATAAAATAAACAAACATTGCCCTAGCGACGAGTTAAAATTTGTTTGTACGGCCTCTAGTCACGTGCGTCGCTGCGTTTCGAACTTCGGTATAACTCCGATTCAAAATTATCGGAACCGAAGTTAAAATCAGAGGTGTAGAATTAAGCGGAAGTTCCGACCTTTCGGAATCGGAACCGAAGCTCTGTAACATCCCTAGGTACAATCTTAAATATTTTGTTTCATTGCAAAGGCTTGCCCAAAGTGCTTTATGTAAAGTGTGTGATTAGCTGCCGCGAATTATACGAGCTGCGAAACTACCGAGATCTTCTTATTGACTTTGTTTAGTATACCCATGAATATATAAAACACACGCAAATATCTACCATGGCTTCTACCCGCGACATCGTCCGAGCCTATAACCTTTCTTCAAAAATTGGGCTATCCAATGCAAGAAATATTTTTTTCAAATCCAACTGGTAGTTCCGCAGATTACCCCCTACATACAAACTTACAAACAAAAAAAACACAAATTTTACCTCTTTATAATATTAAGTATAGATTGCTGTTCGTAACGATATAATTTTATTGTTTATCTCTCTTTCATTTTCCGTTTTTTAGTTACAAAAACACCACAAAGTGAAAAATAACTTTAATTTCGGAAGTCGGTGTCTTTGGTTTTAAATTTTCGTTTTTTGAAACCGACTTCCGAAATTTAAATTATTTTTCACTTTGTAGTGTTTTTTTTTTGAAGTCGGTGGTATTTTTTTTTTTGCAAAAAGTTTTTATTTTTCACTTTTTAGTTGTGGTATTTACCCCACACAAATTGGAATACCACTACCTGCTATATAAATAACAGTGAGAGGAACTTAACATTTCATCCAGATACTAAGTGGGAAAAAAATACGTATTATTGAAGCTAACTCAAAAACTACCCAAGCAAAGTTATTAAAATTTATATGGGACCACCTCTGAAGTATTACCCACCAAACAAAAAAATAATTAAAATCAGTTCATAATTGGCCGAGTTATCGCGTAACAAACATACAAAAAAAAACTTCCAGTTGAATTGAGAACCTGCTCCTTTTGGAAGTCGGTTAAAAAGTAAATTGCATCCCGCCGATGCTTGCCGTTACGCTCCGATGCACTTCATTTTGTGTGAATTGGTGTGAATCGTACTTAACTGGCAAGTGAAAATCTTTCTCGTTCCCAAATTAACGTGGACGTCCGAAGAGGCGCTGTTTGTTAACACAAATGTCAACAATTGTCCAAATTCAGTGCATTTGAATTCTGTTCCCTTTTTCACCGCCTACGCCTCCGCTGTTCTGTTCCTCTAGTAGTCGTTTATTGTGACATTTGGGCTTAAGAATGCTTATACGGTTAACTTCATTATGACAACCACTAAGCCCGACGCCGAAGGAAGGTTTTCTTTAGAACGTATATTATTAAAAGTTTGTTATTATAGAAAGAGATAATAAAAATGTACCAAAGTTTGGATGTAAATGGAAGAGAATATTTGTTTATATATCCGTTCGGAAGCCTAAATGAAAAGTATACTTGAAGATATTTTTTATTAATAATCTTCAGTCACAATTCAGACTTAAGACACAGATATGACAGTGACCTTGAGTTAGCTTGCATGTTCTGTACTGAGCTCACGCAACGCGTCGTACGTCCAGTCAGTAATAGGAGTCCCCCATCAAGGAGCAGGAGAAATTATTCTCATTTTTAATTTATTATACATAAAACAAAAGTAAAATTAAAACAAAAATACGTATAATCGATTTTGCGTGATTCTCAGTTTTTTATCCGCGTTAGACATATCTTTACAAAATAATTTACTATGCAATATAAACATAATCTAAAATATTCCTAAATTAAGTTATTAAAAAATGTTTTAATTTAACTTATATTTTTTCCAAATCATTAACATCACTCGTTTATTTATTTATTTAATACTTCAAGCACACAAGAGGCGGACTTAATGCCAAAGGCACGTCATTTAGACGTCGTTTAGACGTGATATTCAGTATAAAATCATTAAAAGTTGATTATCGTCGCTTGGTTCCGTTACAACTCTCCTAACTCTACAAAGGGCTGTCAATAACCTTGGCGCCTGGTTTAGACGGTGGAAAATCGAAGTAAATCCTAATAAAAGCCAAGCGGTTTTATTCACAAAACGCTCTTCTAGACCTTACCCCTTCCCCCGACCAATCATCTTGTTCCTTGTTCAAACCGATCCCTTGGGAGAAGCGAGCCAAATACCTCGATGTGAACCTTGACCATCATCTCTCCTTTTCAGAGCACATAATACGGTTCGCTCGCGAGCCGCTTTCGCTCTAGGTAGATTTCACTTCGTTCTGAATGCACGCAGCAAATTGTCACTCAGGTGCAAATTGCGTATCTATACAGCGTGCATTCATCCCATCATGATTTATGTGGGAGCAGTCTTTGTCCACGCCAATCCCCATTCCATCCATAGGATGCAGACCCTAAAAAACCGTTTCCTTCGCAAGGCCACGGGAGCCCCCTTATATTTCAGAAACGAGATCCTCCATCTCAACTATAAGATTCCCACAATCCATCAGTACCTAAAACGCATGTCCAAGCGTTACTTTAACTCCGCTCCAAAACATCACAACCCCCTGGTTGTCGATGCAGCCAACTATGTCCCCTCTAGAATCAATAAGATCCGCTGTCCCAGGCACATCCTTTCCGACCCAGATGACCCCATAACACTCCTCCAGGAGAAGAATAGGGCCACCAATACAGTGCACAAACACGGACGCCTCACGTCATTCCAACCTCGCCGCCGAGGTCCTATGCGATCGCGACCACGTCCCCGAGTAAATGAAACTCCCCCCCGACTCTTACTCGAAAACGAGGTGTCAGCAGTTGTTGCAGCTGAGCACGTAGCTTTAAATACCCCGCATAATAATCATAATGAAAATCTAAGATTGATCCAGTCTGTCCCTTCTTGCTGTCCTCCCCCAGCGATGCCCTAAGCCGAGGTTCGTACCCCACAGGGATTGCCCTTAGCGAGCACTCGCTGAATTTTAATTTAGGATAGTTTATTTGCTCCTGGCTGGACGCTCTAAGTGTAGTAGTTTACGGCAAAGTCCGGTTAAGCAGTCAAGATCTTAGGGGTCAAAACTGCGAGAGGCCATAGTTAAAAAAAAATATATATATTATCGTCGTCTTAAAACTGACTGCCAGATTATACTTTTGGAAATGTATATTTTCAGAGATAAACATTTAGGCACCTCTTTTCTCTAGATAGCGAGAAAATGTAATATTATCTTGTGGCTCGGAGTTTTTGTGTCAGACATAATAAATGCGAAGACAAAACATTTCCTGACTGTTATAGTAATAAAAATAAAAATAGAGAGCTGAATCTGTGTCTGAACTAGGACGGGTCCACAATGGTGATTTAATTAACCTAGTTGCACGACACGACGTTAAATGACAGTGTTGTTTAAGCCCGCAATACATCTGAGTCCACTCCTGGAAATGAATATCTGGGAAGGCACAAAAAAAAGTTCTAATTCAATATTACACATTACACACATATTATTTTCACTTTTAATTTTGTTATTTAAATTTTGTGTTTCACAAACTATGTCCAAATAAATGTTTAGTCTTTCTTTTTCTTTTCTTTTTATATTATAAAACAGTTGCTATTCGTGTCTGTCTGTGTGACGGTTAAGAGCGTGCATTCTGAAAGTGGGCAACGTCGCAAATAGTTATATTTATTACTAACATCATAACATAAAATCACGCCTTGTTTCCCCGAAGGGTTGGGCAGAGGTGTACCTGTAGTAGGTAAACCCACATTTCGCCAGTTATGTTTAAGTCCCATGTAATAGAGGGCGAGCCTATTGCCATCAACCGGGCATAAATCCAGACTCTGGGCTGCTACTGAGAAATTCCAGATAGAAAAACCCAATAACACTTTGCCCGACCCGGGAATCGAACCCAGGACCTCATACTCAGCAGTAGCGCTTGCGACCACTAGACCAACGAGGCATTTTATATTTATTATTCGCGCGCATAATAATATTTTGCTGTTGATTAATTTGACAATATTACAAAATATAAATATGAAATATGGCTAACTAGTGAATACAATAATTAATATCGTAACACCGAATATAACGTTTACAACATCTAATTCAACGTGTAAATTGCAATTTATTATTAATATTCTAGTTAATAATCGTTTATAATAATATAATAACAAATCGTTTATTTATAAAAAGGTGCACATTTACAATAAGTAGGTAACTTAATAATTAAAATAGAGCACAGTTGCTTATTAGTAGTAGTTCAATAGTTTGCGATATTTCCATACAATAATATTGCCAAATTAAACAAAACAGGTAAATATTTGACAGGTATTTGCGGAGTTGTCAACTTTTAGAATAAACGCTCTTAAGATCTTCTAAACAACACGTTGGATTTTGATGTGGTTTCCACCAACATTTAGAGCATTTACTCCGGATGGTTTATGTGTAAAAAGACATCTTGATGAAACAAAAATCTCGATGTCGAAGCAAGGGCGGGTCGCTCCTATAGGTATCATAAAGGGTCAATCAATCTACCTAGCCTTTTCCCAACTATGTTGGGGTCGGCTTCCAGTCTAACCGGATGCAGCTGAATATCAGTATTTTACATGGAGCGACTGCCTATCTGACCTCCACAACCCAGTAACTGGGTAATACGATACCCCTTGGTAAGACTGGTTATCAGACTTTCGGACTTCTGACGACCCGTAACGACTGTCAAAGAGAATGACAGCCGGGATCAATGGCTTAACGTGCTTTCCGAGGCACGGAGGAGTCTTAGTGAGTGACGTCACGGACGTCCAGTGAGTCGGTACTCCTTGCTGTTGTTTAAAGTGTTATAAATAAAATAACCCATTTAATAAGAACAATTTTAATACAGAAAGTTTCTACGTACAATAATCCAAGACAAGAAACATTATCTAGTGCGCAAGTGCAGTGTATCAATAGTATTTAATGTATAAACATAAATCTGTACACCAGTGAAAAATATCTACCCTTAACATTAAAACTATTAAAATACTTCAGTGAAGACACTTAAAAACTAGCCGTGAAGTGTTGCCCAGGAGTGTGCTTCAACTCTGTTTACCCCAGTGTCGTTCTATGGTGTTAACAACCTATTAAACTCCCATGAAACCATAACTCGCTTATATTCAAAAACAGCGCCATCTATTGAAACTGAGCAGAACGACTTAGCGGGATCGATAATCTAAAAGGGTTACGAACGTAGTGGACCATGCCTGCAGCGAAGTGCGGCGGTTGCGCCAAATTCTTATCGCCGATAGAGGCCGCTAAATGCAGCCAGTGCAATGCCTTTTATCATCGAGCTTGCGTCGGCTTGCTTAATACGGGTATTATTGCACACACTTGGCGCTGCCCTGAATGCAAAAAAAATCTGGTCCGTGACAACAAGACGGAGACACCAGTTCGGGGTAGGGTGGATCCTGCCCAGGAAGAGGAGCACAGTAGCCCCGAGGAGCTCATGGATCCATTAAACAGCACTGCCCAGGACGCTAGTACTAATTTATCTCCCGACTTGGCAGCCGAGCTGCGATTATTTAAGGAGGAGCTGCGTGCCGAGTTTCGCCTGATGCATCAGGAATTCCATAAATTACGCACAGAAATGGCTCAACTAAAGGATTCCCTTAAGACTTCTGATGACCGGATGGATAGCTTAGAAGCGCGAGTAGACGCCCTGGAACACAAACTGGAGCAAGCAATACAACCGGATAAGGATCCATTGGAAAGTACCATCGCAGAACTGAAATGCCAATTGAACGAGCGCGATCAGGAACTCCTGCTCAACGACATTGAGGTGACCGGAATACCGGAAAACAAGGACGAGAGCGCCCTACACCTTGTTAAGTTTCTTGCCTTAAAGCTTGGCGTCGTCATCGATGAGAGGGACGTCGTTCATGCTGAGCGAGTCGGATCCGCGCGCCGTAATCGAACTTCTGACGCGGATGGCGCCATCTCTGCCGACCCCACTGCGCAGCGACCGCGGTGTATATCCGTGCGCTTCGCAAGGCGCGCAACGCGCGACTCACTACTGCGCGCGGCTCGGGTTCGCCGCGGTTTGAGTACAAGTGACCTTGATATCACTGGGCCGCCGCACCGAGTTTATGTAAACGAACGTCTAACTCGGACAAATCGCCAGTTATTTTATCACGCTCGTCAGGCAGGGAGTCAACATAAATGGAAGTATGTATGGACAAGAGACGGGAGAATCTTAGCTCGCAGAGAAGATCACCAAAAAGCAGAGCGAGTCAGGTGTGAAGACGATATCTGTAGGATTTTTGGATAATGATCGGTTTGTATCACATCCGAATGCGTTCTGTAAACTTGTCTCGTTTGCCTATTGCTCCTGTGGATGTTAACAGTTTGATCTTTTTGTTATTTTGTTTTACACATAAAGGATTTATTTTTATTTTGTTCTATGAATTAAGTGATGTCACAGGGCGGTGTGTGTTTCCTGTAGTACCGAGTGGGAGTCTAATTTGCTCTCAACGCCATTGGTCAACAGTACGCAAATTATATTCTAAGAATGTTGATTATTTTGGTCAATTGTGGACAGATAAGCTATTTTATCAATTACTGTCAGCTTACAGCAAATTGTTAGTGTTTTCATGCACAGATTACTTAAATTTTAAAACATATTATTATGCACATATTATTTACAAACACATGACTGGTATTCACACTTTTAATACATGTATCCATAGACACAATTCGATGATAATGTCGATTATGACTTTCAAATTATTATTTGCAAAAACTTATACTATACAACTATTGTTTACACTGGCTAACACGCATTTATTATTTACAATGTCTATTATACAATTTTTACTAACAATTATTTATTTAAAATTATTATTTACAATCACTTATTTAAAACTATTACTTTTATTTTTTTATCTTTACAATATTGTTTTTATTTTTGCATTTTTTGGCTTTGTTTATAATTATTGTTATGAATTTCAATCATTTGTTGTTTACAACAGTTATTTACAATATTTACATACAATTTTACTTTACAATTTTATTTTGTGTCCCTTGACAAATGCGAAAACGTCAACACTTTACGTCTGCGACAGTGCTTCTCTATTTTGTTGTGTATTTCATTGCATTAAATATGCTTGAAAAATACCTTAAAGTTGGTTTGTTAAACGTCGGCTCCCTTGGCACTAACCACGATGATTTTATAGCAGCAGTGGAAAGGCATTCTTTCGATGTATTAGCAGTTAACGAGACTTGGCTACGACCAGGCGAAGAGGGGCGAGCGCCCGCTGTACCAGGTTACCGCCTGCGCCATACACCACGACCGCTTTCTGTGCATGAGGGTCGGGGGGGTGGTGTAGGGTTTTATCTAAAACGCGGCCTGACCGCTCGTACCTGGTCCATCCCAATTGACCCTAGATTCGATACTATCGAACAAATGTGGATTACCCTCACAATAAATGGAAATAAAATTGCTATAGGCACAGCGTATCGTCCCCCCCGTTTTGACTTGGACCTCTTTCTCGACGCCATAACCGACTCCATTAGCTCCTTAGTAAAATGTGATCACTACATACTGCTCGGCGATTTAAATGTTAACTTACTGAATGCTAACGGGCAAACTAAGAAAGTATGTGAGTTTTTGAATAGTCTGAGCCTAAAACAACTGGTAAGTTCGCCCACCCATTTTACAGACCACAGCGAAACATTGATCGACCTTGTCTGTACTAATCTCAACCACAAAGGGATATCTGTTGAGCCCTATGGCTCAATAAATGGTCACTCACTTGTTGTGTGCGAATTTAATATTAGGCGTAGTAAATATAAACCCCATACAGTTACGTACAGACCGATTAAGCAATTACATAGAGAAGTACTAGATAGTGATTTATCGCACATACACTGGGACAACATTTGTGGCTTGCTTAATGTGAATGACATGGTTGGGGAATTAAATAGAAACATTTTAACAATTTATGATGCGCACGCTCCGGTCAAGAAATGTTTAATTAAAGAACCGTCATATCCCTGGATAACAGATACAATTAAATTGATGATGCACTTGCGGAATGACGCTCTGACCAAGTACCGTAAAACGAGATCCGAGTCCAAAAAGGCATACTACAAGCAGCTGAAATCTCTGGTGCTAATTTCCATATTCAGAGAAAAAGTTGCATATTTTAAGTTCAATATCAATAATCAAATAAAGGATCCTAAAACATTATGGAAAAATTTAAAAAACACAGTACTACCTAAGAAACAAATAGATGACCTTCCTGCTCACTTCAGAGATCCGGACCAGATCAATAATCACTTTCTGAACGTTCCTGGTAACCCTGTCTGCAATATATCGCAACGCACTTTTTTTGAGTCTCATCGTTATGGTGATGATAGCTTTGCATTACAACCAGTAACTGCTGATCAGGTTTTGCGATACTTCCGTCAGCTAAAATCTAACGCTGAAGGCTGTGATAAGTTGACTCTGAATATGCTTTTGCTTACACTCCCACATACACTAAAAGCCATCACTGACATTGTGAACAGCTCAATTGTCTCAGCAACATTCCCGGAGATCTGGAAAATTGCTATCGTTAGGCCACTGCCTAAAAAAACAAATCCGACTGACTTGAAAGACCTCAGGCCTATTAGTATTCTGCCTTGCCTTTCTAAAATTGCTGAAAAAGCGGTATGCCAGCAACTGTCAAAATATCTAGAAGATAAACACATTCTGCCTGAACTACAGTCAGGCTTTCGCAAACAGCGTGGTACTTCTACGGCTCTTTTGGACGTGACAGATAATATTCTGTCGGCACAGGATAAGGGCCTATGCACACTTCTTGTCCTACTTGATTTCTCGCGAGCTTTTGACTGCATAAATATAGATTTGTTTCTGTCAAAGCTTAACTATTATGGATTTGAGCAAAATACGATACACTGGTTCCAAAGCTATCTGACCAACCGTCAACAGTGTGTGGAAATACGACTAAGCAATGGCTCATCTCTTGTTTCGTCACTCACTTCTGTTTGCAGGGGAGTCCCACAGGGCTCTATACTGGGCCCCATCATCTTTATCTTGTATTGTGCGGATATCATAAATTCCCTGAAGCGATGTAGGTACCATATTTATGCTGATGACGTACAGGTCTATATCTCCTTTAAGCCAAGTGACTATGACAACGCGATAAAGGATCTAAACGATGATCTGGACAGGATAGCATGTTGGGCTGAAAATAACGGTTTGGTACTTAACCCCACTAAAACCAAATACATGCTGTTTGGAACCAAGAACCAAATCAGTGCAGTGCCAGCAACGCTCAGCGTTACCCTGCTGGGTGAGTCGGTCAGTCGAGTCAGTGAGGCACGTAATCTGGGTCTGATCATGGACGCTGGGTTGAGATACGAAGCGCACGTGGCAGAGTCAGTGCGCACTTGTTTCTACCGGCTTAAGGTCCTTTATAAAATAAGGCCTTATCTGTCAGAGGAGCTGCGGATCCAGCTGGTTGAGTCACTCGTGCTATCCAATCTAAACTATGCGGACACAGTTATTGGCCCTCGACTACTGGTAAGAACTGATCGACTGATCCAGAGGGTGCAAAACGCTTGCGCTCGATTCTGCTTCTCAATCCCGCCAAGATGTCACGTAACGCCTTTCTTAAATAAGCACTATATCCTTAAGATGAAGTCACGGCGTAAGTTGCACTTAGCTTGCCTATTATTTGGAGTAATAAAGTATAAGCAGCCGTCCTACCTGTACAATAAACTGAGCTGGATCACTAGTAGAAGAGAATGCGCAAGTAGGCAGTGCTCGCAGCAACTCTCCACTCAATCACACAAAACAGCTGCTTTCAGAGGAAGTTTTCGATACGCCGCATCCAAATGCTGGAACAATATTCCCCCGCCGATAAGGAATCTTAAATGTCTTGGTACCTTCAGAGTTCGACTGCGGCAGTTTCTTATTACCTCTCAGCAAAAACTGGGTATGGCTGTTACGAACACGTCCATTATATAACTGGCTGTCGTGTTCTTCCCGACTCAATCCGTTTATTTAGCGTAACTCGTGATCACAAACCTGTGAACAAATAAGGGGGTACTTAGTAATTGAATAGCTGGGGATCTTATGTTGGATTATAGTTATAATTACACATTATTTACCTATATTTATTTACTGTAAACATTATTATTTTATACTAGCCAAAACGTTTATTTTACTTGCACCTACGCCACTATATTATATTAAGATTATTCATTTAAACATTATACATATGACTCTATACTTTATAAATAATCAAGTAATCAAAACAAAATCGACACATTAACGAACAAAAACCTTTCCTAATGCAAAACTTGTTGTAGATAGGTACATAATTTAAATTGAGGGTACTTGTAAGTACTTACATAATTGTACTCCACGCATAACACTTTGTCACAAGCACAACACTAATTTATCTCGTCTGCTCGACGTCCGTATGTCACTGCAGGGATCCAGCAGAATATCAGCGTCAGGTATATTTGCCTGACATATGCTGAGTTGGACTCCCATTTGGTGCAACCTTGAGACGCACACCGCACCTTATAAATATTTAATTATTCCAAAGTAGGTATGTCATAATGTCACTTCTACACTTATGTTTCTTTATTTTATTTTTTTTTACATTGGCATCTTGTTTTTATTTAATTTGTTATAATTTAATTGTGTTTACGTGTGTCTTTTGTGTGCACTAAATAAATGTTTTATCTATCTATCTATCTATCTTAGTATGTAAAGATGGTCACCCATCCAAGGACCAACCCCGGCAAGCGTAGCTTAACCTGATGGATCGATCCGTGCGGCTGTTATTACTTAGCCACTAGCTCCTCGAGGTATAATAAAGGGTAATAAAAAATAAGTGGCGAAAACTCCTGTCTTGTACCTATTCTAAAACATAGGTACTTAATATTCACGCAACAACAAGTCCCGATTATTTAATTATACGTGACGTAACGCCAGAATCCTTGCTATGCAGGGACAGTCAACACTGAGGCCGCAGCCAGAACTCATTAGCGACAGAGCAAAGGTCAGGGGCGGGAACCGACACGTTTGATCGATAAACTGACCCACTTCATGAGGAGTTTCAACTGCAGTCGGGTTAGGTAAATAGTGGCTGTGTTTAAGCTAACAAGCACAGTATTAGCCTCGAATAGAAATGGGACCAGCGGGCCCTGTGAACTCGTTTAAATGGGCAAGTAGTGTTATTTTATTCATTCTGAGATAGCATTGTATGATGTCATTCTGAGATAGAAAATCTAACGCAGTGATAAGTTAGAATAATATAAGTTTTTGATCTCTAGGTGAAGAAACTGTGGACGGTAAATCGTAAGTTACCATCCACAGTCCATATCCGTTACCAAAGGATAATGCAGCGCTTCTTATCGCAGGGAGCTGAATTCTGCAGTAGAAAACATGTTTTTCTACCTCATTAAGGTAGATTAATTAACATGTTTTTCTCCTCATGATCCTTAGTGCCTTCAAGCTACCTGTATATACCTACCTATATGCACGTACCTTAATAAAATAATGACGTCATATGAACGGTGGTTGCGTTCCCTCGCGGGTTATACTAGTCAATCGAGTGTCAATCATTTCAACTAGTTCACCGTTATTACGTCATCAATCATTCGGGTCAGAGTGAATTCCCGGTACGCCTGTGGTTGTATAATGTACCACAGTTAGAGAGAGTTTTTACCTACCTACTTACAAAAAAATGCAATAGACGTGGATATATTTAGTAACCTGTTCCGCTTAGCTATTTCTAAAGAGCCATAAACAACCTTGAAAAAAAACGACACGTGTTTCACCTCTCAACAAGGCATCCTCAGGATGACGATTGACTTGTCACGAACTCGAACACGGCGTGTTGCCACACTAAGTGCTGAACGCAGAATGAGCCTTATCGCTTGTTTTTTTTTTTTTTACTAGGGCAACTTGCAGTTTGGTCCACTAAGATCATGAATGCTTAACCGGACGTTCCTGTGGGTGCCTTAAGCTACTACACTTAAAGCCTCCAGCCAGGGGCAAAAACTATTATAAATTAAAATTAAGCGAGTGCTCGCTAAGGGCACCCCCTGTGGGGTACAAACCTCGGCTTAGGGCATCGTTGGGGGGAGGACAGCAAGAAGGGACAGGCTGGATCAAACTTTGATTTTCATCATGATTATTATGCGGGGTCTTTAAAGCTACGTGCTCAGCTGCAAGCCTTATCGCCCGTCAAACCCACTTATATACTGCTCGGCCCACCACGTTATCACAGGTTACTAAATATATCCACGTCTATTGTATTTCATAATGGATTTCCGTAAGGTCACGCCTGAATCAATTAACAACCTACTTATTCTCTTCCCGGCTATGTATCCTACATGGTGGTGGGGCCAGCCTTCCTCGTTCTTCCACTTCACTCTATCCTCGACATCGCCATCGTCTTCGGTTACTTGACACTCTTTCATGTCCATTAATACTACAGCTTTCCACCTTGTTTTGGGTCTGCCTACCATCCTACCTACTATTTTAGTGATATTTATTTTTGGCTCCATCAACGAAAGTCGGTTGCCTTTAGACAGTCTCCCGTCTCATTAACGTCACTACCAAAATGGTGTAATAATCTTTGCCCTTTTACTTCACTGACATGAAAATGACAAAGGCTAGTGCAGTGATTGTAAATCTTAAGATTTTGCAAATTAGAGAAAGTAGGTAGGTAACAAAACGTAGTAGGTAAACGCTTCAACCAACAAACACATAAGACCTTACACGGGCGAATTGACACTTTTATATAACGCCCCGCGGTTTCAGCCGCATAAGTCTCGATTTCATGGAAATTTCGGGATAAAAAGTATCCAATGTGTTAATCCAGGTTACAAACTAGCTGTATGCCAAATTTCATCCAAATCCGTTTAGTAGTTTTTACGTGAAAGAGTAACAAATCCATCTATCCTCACAAACTTTCGCATTTATAATATTAACTAGCTTTTGCCCGCGGCTTACTACCGAGATTTCATACCTAATAACCGAGGAAAAGGTCATTCACTCCTACCGCTGCGCCCGCGTTGCTACGCGTAATTTTGAAACAGTGATATCTTTTAAACAATTCATTTAAATGATACGAAGGCATATGTTAATCTAAATTAAATGCCCAATTTTGATAACATATTTTATTGGATAAGGGTTAATACTATACCGGTCAAAAAAGCTTCGGAAATAACAATAAATTTTTTATCAAATTCTGAAAGATAAAAATGTTTATTGTGGGTCATCCTTAGAAGATAGATATAAAATGCCATCCCAGACTTTTTTATTTAACTTTTTAAGATAAACAATACCGTAGAACATACATTTGATGTATCTTTTTCGGTTTAGGCAGCGCACGCCAGTAAAGGTCGCCATGATTTTTTCCGACTTCTTCAACAATAATCGTCAAATTTCAGCCAATTTACACAAAACCTTTATGAATTATATACTAAAATCTTCTGCATAAATTACTCCATCCATTGGTGAAAACCGTTTGAAAATCCGTTCGGTAGTTTTTGAGTTTATCGCGATCAGACAGACAGACAGACGCGGCGGAGGACTTTGTTTTATAATATGTAATGATATATATATTATTATTTATTTTATTATATTATATATTAGTAGAATAAGATTATTTTTGACGTGATAACGTCTTATAAATCGATGAACGCCGGCTGCACGCACGAAAAAGGGTCAAGCGAGAGCGCGGAACAAGCGATAGAGAGGCACGATCGGCTTAAGCTTTCGGCTTGTGACGTTATCACGTAAAATTATCGTCCGTTAACCAACTTTACAGGTAACCAATTTTTTTTCTTGAGTTGATTCGGATTTTTATAAAAATTATTTGTAGGCAAATTGATTTCTAGAGTTGTCGATTCGCCTAAAAATAGATTAACTTCATGCGAATCACCTCAAGAAAAATAAATATGCTTTAAAAGTGTCGATTCGCCCGTTTCGGACAAGTTAATTCGTGCGAATCACAAATAAGCCCGAAAATCGAATGAACGAAAAAGTCTAAGCAGCATTTAATGAGACCACACGTGTTGGAGAAACATTGATCATAATTAGACTTGAACAAATAACAATAACTTGCACGAATTAATCAAAGCAAACAACGAATGGTTATTATTAGCAATATTGAGCAGGAAGTGAGGCTGTGTTCCAACAACGGATATTACGAACGTAGAGATACTACATGGATACCTAATTAATATAACGAAGAGCTGATGTAATTGGTGAAATAAAAAAATCTTGTAATGGTGATAAAAAGTATCGGTTTCAAAACTTTTCTTTTATAACACGACCTAAATAAGAAAAATGTTATAAATAATAGAAAAGTTGAAGTAAATACCATCAACCCTCTTTAATCCTACTATTAAATAATATTAATAATTATTATAAATGTGTGTGTAATAATTATATATTTTATATGTTTGTTACTCAATCACTCAAAAACGGCTTAACGGATTTAGATAAAATTTGGCACACAGATAGTTTATAACCTGGAAGTTTGTACAAAATAAAAGCAAAAGTTAAATTGGAGACTGTACATAAAAATAGTTGCACTGTCTATTTGCAATTTTATCTCCAAAAACGTCCCAAGCCAATAATACAAATGACCTGACCTGACCTGTTTGGCCTGGTATGGGGGCATGTGATGTGGAGAGAAGAAACGCATGTGACTAAAAGTGTGATGAATATAAATGTTGATGGATGGAGCGGGAGAGGAAGACCAAAGAAAAGATGGAACGATTGTGTGAGAAATGATGTGAAAGAGAAGGGAGTGAATGATAGTGTGACGATTGACAGGGGAGAGTGGAAAAAGAAAACGTGTTGAGCCGACCCCAAGTAACATGGGACAAGGGCAGAAAGATGATGATGAATTAAAGTCTTAAATCGTCGAATTCAACTAACAGCGTCATTGTGCGGCTCGATCGTACTTTCAAGTTATTGAATGAAAATAAAAAGCAGACACCTAAATTGAAAAGCGCTCTTCGCAGCAAATAGCGAAGTAATCAGTACGATGCCAAAGTTGCGGATGTTAAATAGAACAACAACTTTACAATACAGTGCGCTGTACACGATGGAGGCTAAAAATAAACTTCGAACGAAGCTAATTTCTGCTCGTGATATTGTATCATGTTTTTAGTTTTTCGTACGTGGGTTTTAGCTTAATTAATACTGATGTTGTGGTAGGCAGCGGTAATTTTGGAAGTGATTACGAAGGTGGGCGTTATGAAAGACATGTCATTGAGAACATAATGTGTATTAATAACGTATAATCTGTTTTTTGTTTATGTAGGACTGAAGCCTTCGGAAATTAAATGAAATAAGTCCACACTTTTATCTTCATCTTTATTGGAACAAAAACACATTTTACAATTGATTATGTACGTAAATAGCTACATTAGTTACAAAACTGTGTCGCAGCTTCTATTAACGCCCACCTCTAAGAGGGAGACGACAGCGTTCCAGATTCCTGATATTAAAATACAGTAGGGGTTAAAAAAGAACAATAACAAATATTAAAAAAAAAAAGATAAAAAAAGATAAGTGCTTTATGTTGTGCATGTGGGAGTGTTGTATATGAGTGTAGTGCGTATCTGTGGGTTGTAAGTGTAGAGTGTGTTTGTGGAACCTCCATTATAATCATGTAAAGTCTAGAAACATACAAATAGACAACTTCATAATGAACATGCTTTGGTATTGTTTAAAAGAGTGCTACACTTTATTGCTCATAGACCAGCGGGTAATCCTCTTCCTACTGAGACCCCAAGTGAACCCCGCAGGAGGCCCAAGAAATGCTGGCAGGATATCGTAAAAGCCGACCAAAGTGCTAATAAACTCGACATGAAGGCCGGACAAGATTGTGCGAAATTGAGAAGACTTAGTTGCAAAGAGATGGCATAAAACTAGGAAGATAGGTAATAATTATGTTTGGTACAACATGTTTTATGGCCAGTGAGGTCAAGAGGTTACTTAAAGGATAATGGAAGTATTTAGAGGTTAAAGGATGCCCACTTTCCCAAAACTGACAAAGCGTGGAGAGGAAATCAATATGATGTATAGAAAAGGTTTATACAGGGTTATTGGTTATATGTCGGCAATCCGTTAAGGGGATGTAGGAGAGGTCTTTTGGAAAGAAATGACCCCTCATGACCCCCTACGTTAATGTCAACTATTTTCGAGTAATTTGACATTATTTTAAAATGATTTAATACAAAATATGAAATATCAAATGACTCGAAAATTGTTGACGTTTGCATAGGAGTCAAAATAGGGTAATTTGGTTGTAAATTACCTCTCCTACTTCCCCATAATGGATTGTCGACATTCAAAATATACAGGGTTATTGGTTAGCCTTGTATATTTTCAATATCGATTGATAAAATATTATATTATATCCGAAGATATCCTTTTCTTAGATTGTATTAATAAGTTTCCTAATAAACCCTAACTTTATTGTGGCAAGTCGTAATTGAGACGAATTCAAAAAGTTTTTGTGGTCTCTGCGGGTGCTGCCTTATTTACTTTTGTTGTAATGAAGCAATTTAGTGATATAATAGGAAGCTTCGATGTTTTTCGGCTACGGAAAGAGGATGATAAGTTTCTCTTAGCCTCTCAAGTCTGACGAAGTAATTATTATACTGCTTCACTCGTATTATTCTTGTGTTTTCTCTGTGGCTTTGTTATCCTTAACAAAACAGAGTATAATGTTTTAGTTGGTGAACATAATGTTATATATATCTTTGAAAACGCTACATCTTTAAAGAATATAGAAGATCAAATAACAAGTAGAAATAACCATGTAGATATATTCCAGCCAAATCAAGAATCATAGCCTAGAAACAGCCCCCATTTACGCAGAGATACGAATCCAGCTCGCTAAAACCAACATTACTTATGCAAAGAATACCAACAGTCTTTAAACGAAAGCTTAGCACAAAGAAACGCTTGAAGCAAAAACAGAGAAAATTTGCTTTTTATTCCATTTCGAGACTGAAGAGAGCGTGATACGATTACAAAAAGATACAGACGAACATAGAGAGAATTTAGGGAGGCAAACTGGTTAACATAATGCTCGTTTAATAAATTTAATGGATTCAGAAGTAGGTATAGCCGTTTATGGAGGCCTTTGATAAATAGCCGATGAGTTGCGTGTTTCTGGAGGGCAGGCCATCATGTTTATAGACTTTGTATTATGTTTAGTGGGGAATATTGAATGATGGGCGTTGTTGATTTAGCGGTTTTGTTTTGAGTGTTGATTGGAACTTGGTTTTGCAAGCAGCAACGTGGGCTGCTAAAACAATGAAGCAAAGATTGAACCCAATAATTTATGAAGAAGATCAAAACAAAACACGATGTGAGATAAATAAACGTATTAAAAGTTCAAGTTCATGAACAAAATAAATATGCTTAACAATTTATTAGTTCAGATAAAAATGAAGATCCGAACATTACAAATCCAATAACATAAAGTAATGAAGCGAGTCGTAAAGTAAGTAAATTTGCTTTAATACAGTACTTATATCTAGAAGTAAAGTAATAAGAAAACAAATAAAAAAAACTAGAACTATTACGAAAAGACATTACGATCACAAAAAGGCGGAGGATAAGGTAATAAAAGACATAAATAAAGATACTCGTAACATTGAGTTACTTAACGTTTTCTGTATGTTGGTCGATATTGATTATAACGCGGTCTGGCTAAAGTACTAGGCTAACATAGAGTCTAGGAGTGTATCCAAGTGTTTAACTGGAGGGGTCCCCGATCAAAGTCGAAGTTTCCATTTTCAAAGCGCTGTCAAACTTGAGGAAACCATTACATTAAGGCTCAAAGGTTGGCTATTAAAGGGGAACAAGCAAAGTGAATTGTTGTATGAATCATTTGTGACGTTAACGTTAATTAGCTTCCTAAATACTTTGGTGTTATTAATAAAAATGCTAAATTTTCTGAAGAATTGTTCGAATAACGTCATGATGTAGGTAACTGATCGGGAAAATTTTCCTAGCAAGCCCAAATGTAACTTTTATTGCCATCAGAATGATTAGTTTTTCGAGAAGTTTTGCGTGATTGCCCATTATGCAATATTTGACAGAATTGATCAGGGAAAAGGTAAATTGGGAAAGGTAAGCGAACGTCTACCAGTATCTACATTTGTGAAATCTGGGCTCAGCCACTTTGTAGGAGATCTAGAATGCAATTTTGAGTATCCAGCAAAAGAGTATACCAGCATTCTTTTTTTAATTCTTCTTGCATCGCTTAGCTTCGATAGCTTAGTTTAATTCTTGTTTTCTAAACTACGCAAGCTGTTTAAGCTCTTAGCTCTCCCACTATAGCAGCTAGTTTACATAATAATTGAATTGTTTGCTGTTCTCGTCGGTGTTAACAAACAAATTCAAAGCTGTTTTAGTTTTCAGAAAATGTGAGTCTGCGAAGTAATGGTTTAGGTACTTTACAGTAAAAGAAAATTGTAGAAATAGAAAAAATCCAGAAACAAAATAAAGCAAAAAAAAAACATTCGTAGATGTCTGGAATCGAATTCTTTATCACAATATTGAATCTTATGTCTTTCGGTTTGCCTCTTTAGATAGTTTTTTTAAGTACTTTAAGTAAAAGACTAATCAAATTTCATAATTCTTACTGTAGTAAATTAGGTACCCAAAATTTAATATTGAAACCTGAAAAACACATTTGTATTAACATGACACACACACACACACATAATATCTTATATGAGACCAATAATCTTATAAATAACTAGCATCGCCCCGCGGTTTCACCCGCATAAATTTCGATCCCGTGGGAATATCGGGATAAAAGTATTCTATGTCCTAACCTAGGTCATGGTCTACTCATGTGCCAAATTGCATCCAAATCCGTGTAGCCATTTAATATGAAAGCATAACAAACAAACATACAAAAAATCAAATATTTTCTCTTTATAATATTAGTTTAGTTAATAAATTTATAAACACTCAATAATTACAAGTAAAATAAAAATACTTCCGTACTATAAAATAACAGCACAAGAATTGAATGCTCAAACTACTTCTGCGATTAACTATTACTCAGGTCGCTAACGATACTACGGTTGGGCCATGAAATAAGCGACTCAGGGGTAATTAAAATCTACTATAAACCCGCTTGAGAAGTTTCTTCGAGTTGTACCGAGATATTAATGAGACTACGTTTTAATTTAATCTGAATTTAAGCGGCTTTGCTTTATTCTGTGAATGTAGTAAATAATACAACACGAAATGTTTTATTTATTATGTTTAGAAGAATTAAGCTGGTTTGAGATTGTTTTTTAATTAGGATTTACTGTTTTATTTGCACGAGGTGCTTTTATTTATTTCTGTATGAGAAGAGGCTTTTGCCCTCCAGTGGGACCGTAAAATGGATTATTATATTTACAATAAATCATTTAAAATAGAGATTTTAAATATATTGATGATTTATCATTTCTTTTAAAACATTATGTTTTATAAATCGAGTTTCGAAAATAACAGTATAAAATTACAAAATCTAAAAAATGATTCTTATTGAGGTTATATTTTAAGAAAGTAATACTTTCTATTTCTCACAATGGATTTCTTTAATCCTAAGCCAATGGAATGACGGATATCATCGAAGTTAATTTATAAAGACGCAACCTTTCACGAAGTTTTCTCGAACATTTAAACATTATTGAAAAGTTCGTGGCACATCCCTATTAAAAGCCTTTGACGCCTGTCAAGCATTTATTTCGTAATCGTTCTTCTTACTTGTCTCGACTTAAAAGCCATCATTTTATTAATATTAAGCATCGAATAAAATAATATTTATTAACAAATTGACGAGAATATTCAAAAACATTTACTATTTCATCAACATTTAATATTCATGGGATTTTAAATAAAGAATTTATAATAATTATCATATTATCTTCATTTCATTAAAATTTAATAGTATACAGTAAGTAATGCAGCATTAAAATATGTAATGATTTTAATATACGTACATAATTCATAATGTTTTAATTAAAGGTAACAATTTAATAATGCGAAATGTAATATTAAAATTAAGGGTACACTGTAATATATAGAGTATGTAGAAAAAAGTGGTCATATTTTAAGGGTGTAGAAAAAATTTTCAGCCGTCCCATACATTTGGGTCGAGTGCTTATTAAATTTTCACGATTACCATGTTGGTCTCATGGAAAAAGATGTTCAGTTTGATAGTCTGTACCACTCACTTAAATTTGACTTCACCTCTCTGAGAGACGCTGTGTATACTGTATTGGAACATCGACATTTAAATTAATTCTGCTTCCGTGCTCAGAACTGATTGCTTAGCTTAAACGACGGAACTAATATAGCGTGGAAGTTTATTGGCAGCGCTAAAACTAGGTGATAAACATATAAATTAGAGCTCGTAAATAAGTTAATTTTAATAATCTGTAGATTATTAAAATTAACTAAATAGATATACCTGAGGAATGAGTAGGTGCTGTCTCGTTTTCTCGTTTTTTTTTCATTTACTACCATATCGAGGTGGGTCAATCTCTACACCACAAACAGGGGCTGTAATCTAAACTAATATTATAAATAGAAAAGATTTATATTTTTGTTTGTAATTATTTAACTCAAAAACTACTCGACCTATTTAAAAAATTATTTCACCAATTCTATATTATCATTGAGTAACATAGGCTATAATTTACAAAGATATCACGCGGACGAAGCCGCTGACGTCAAAAAGTAACAATGCAATGTGACATATTCGGTGAGCTACAAACTAAGCGTCGCTTGTAACTTGTGGCTAAATAAATTGTATTTCATGACACTTTTTAACCAAACCAAATAAACAGTACGACTTTTAATTTCGGAACATATCCTTCAGAATTTGATACTACAATGGTTGCACAAAACATACCTAAGTGAATTAGGCTTAGTCGCTAATTTAAGAGCCCCAATCAATATCTTTACAACACCATACTTAATTAACAGGCTGTCCCGTACCTCGCCACTCCCTCCCGTGTAATAGTCAAAGGAGCATCAATTTGTGGCTAATCTACGCTAACTGCCTAGAGATCAATAAGTAATTAAGGTACACATAAGTTGTAAAGGGAACTAATTACATGTATGTAAATGAGCCCTTTATACTCTGAATAAAGTCCCGGACCTTATAGATTAATCACATCGGAGCACTCTTAAAGGATGGTTGTGTCTATTTTTGGACGTGTATGAAAGAAAATTAGTGTTGTTGTGTATGTGGTGTGTTTGTGTGTGGGGGTGTGTGTGTGTGTTAGTGTTTGTCCCTATTCTTGTAAACTTGCATGAAATTGTCTAGCCTCTGTTGGAGATATATAAATAAATAAAATTTATTTTGGAATAAAACGTAACTCTAAATTTTATAATTACAGTCTCTGTTAGTCTTATTTTGCATACAAAAGATCTTTTAAAAGTTAATTATGGTCGTCTGTATTATTGTTTCGTGATAAAATCTCTTAAATTTCAATCTGCAACAAATGTTTATTTACGAAATATGTTTGATGGTCTCAAAACCACTTAATCTTAGTTTTGAACTTTATGATTGCTTTTCGATTGATGAAAGTGATTTTAAATTACAAACTGAAGGTTTTAAAGTTAATTGAGTAAATAATTCCTTGAAAATAATTGTATAAATTGCGTTCTTTGATATAGGAGGGACCTATTGGTACCTAATCAGAACAGATGGTCGATGGGGCCAACAGGTTCTGGAATGGCGACCGTGTACCGGAAGACGTAGCGTTGGAAGGCCTTTTTTTTTACTGACTAGAAACCACCCCGGTGTTCCCTTCCCACACTTGGACCGGGGATCATGAGATCTAGTGCGCCTTCCATGATCCCCGACTGGTGCCGGTCCGCTTTTGCGGGCCACTTCATATCCGCGGAGGGAGTGAGGTGTGAGACTCCCCCCGCGACGTCAAATAGGGGCGCACGTGGAACACTATGCGCCGCCACCTCGGGTCCTGCTGGTTAGGGGGCGGCGGACGTCCCCGAGTCCGCCGTCCCTCCGGATCTCTTTACGGGGGCTGGAAGAGGGCGTTGTCCGCCTTCCGCCGACGCCCAGTCCGCCTGCTACGGATACGGTCTCCAATCTCCCTCTCCCTTTTCGCAGCCTCCTTCTGCGAAACTACGGTTTCACAGGAGGAGATCACTGCATCCCACGACTCGGCACTCCCGACCATCGAACGAGCGACAGCCGGCAGCGCCAGGTCAGCTCCGACTTCAGATACGAGGGCACGGCGCGGCTCCTCCCATGCGGTACACTCTGCCAGTGTATGCTGCGCCGTGTCCTCCCGACAAGCGTTGGAAGGCCTCCTACAAGGTGGACCGATGACCTTGTGAAGGCCGCAGGAATCCGCTGGATGCGAGAAACACAGAACCGATTGAAGTGGCGATGCTTAGGGGAGGCCTATGCTCAGCAGTGGACGTCTTTCGGCCAAAATGAATGAATGAATGGTACGCGTCGGTACTCTTATCCTATCTAGGTGCTACGTCATCTGTTCAGGCTATAAAACTCCAGCTAAGAGTTTATAGTAGGTATGCGGGCCACTTACTCGTAAAATAGGCCATTAAGAGTAGGTAGTTAAAGATAATGGAAACTAATTTAATATTGGAGTACCTACTTTTTTTTATAAATTAAAAGAAAATTATTTCTAATCTACAAATAAAAACTTATTTTTTTTTAATAATATATGTTATTTAATGATTTAATATATGTTTAATGACAAAACGTTTGAATAAATGTTGCTGTTTCTGGGTAATTTGTAATTAATTAGTTATTATAAGTGACTTGACGTTTTTAGTTACGTAATTTTATAATATTTTTATTATAATCACAAAATATTATAGAAAAACACATAAACACATAAAATAATCTAACACATAACACAATAATAGTATTGCGTTAAGTGTTAGATTATTTTATCTTTAGATTCACTTGCCCACTGTTTTTCTAAATAATAAATTGGAAAACAGTTTCTATTATTTGTAAAATTTGCATACCGTAAGGTTAAATGTATCGGGACCATTTATAAAAATTACATCATATCTGTGTACATTTTATAAGTAAATAAATGGTTTTTTTCTTAAAATCGGCTCACGTAACATACAAATAGTAAAAGGTTTCATATTTGTGAGTTTCATTGAACTTATAAAACACATCAGAAACCATTCAAAATTCCAAAGTAAAAAAAATAACTTCGTGGACAATGCGCACTTTTATATTTAACATTTCCATATTTTTGCGAATTCGAACAAATCCTATAGATTAATTTGGCTCAATAACAGCGCAGCTCTAAAATTTAACGTTTAATCGTTAAGCCGTGTATCGAATGAGAATGCTAATCGATTCAGATTGGCAGTTGGCGACAATTTATAACGATCGTTAAGAGAGAGTAGTTACAGGAAAAATTGGTAGTATCTTGAGCGTAAGCCGTAATGATGAAGTATCTATTGATCTATCCACTCAGCACCCAGTAACTCACAGCGACACCAAATGGCATGTAAAGAGCCCATATATCTTGTTCCCTATTGATATACTAGGATCACAAGTCCATTACCCTATATGCTTTAGAGTGATTGCACATTAGTTGACGACGAACGTCCGTAGCGAGTAGTTTCACGTTAAAAGCTCGATTCATGCAGTTTTTTCGGCCGTTTTTGTCCAATTTCGTTTAAACACTTTTCATTCGCCGACGGTTTTATACGGAGAGAGACGATGCGACGTTTCAATAGATAGGGCAACTGAGTGGATATGATTACCCTTTTACATGAGCTCATACTGTCATACGTAATTAATTTAACATTTTTGTTAATGTGTGATGAAGTCAATTAGTCAAAACATTTATATACAATGTCGCCCATCGACAAAAGCTAGCCTGCATTTTTCTGAATATTCATGAAAACTTATAAAAAAATAGCTTTAAAAGGGGGTATATCTTGACATTTTCTCTTTTTTTTCTTATTTTATTTTTCAAAATCCCTATGTTTTTATAAACTAACACAAGTTGCGTTTTTTTTAAAACATGTTTTCGCCTCCGTTTTTTTGCATAGTTGACAAATTCTAATAAAAATGTTAATTCATCCGATAAAATAACTCAAGCTTTTAAAAATAATAAACATAATCCAAATCGAGCCAATAACATCGGAGATATGGCAAAAGCTACTCAAAACATAAGAAATTGAATATCATGAAAAATATTAAAGATAGACCCCCCCTTTTGAAAGTTATTTTTCAATCATTTTTCATAAATATTCAGAAAAATTCGGGCGGGCACATGCCGATGGGCGACATTGTATATCGTTTTCCTTTAAAAGCATCTAAAAAGTTAACGTGTACCAATTCCAATTATTTTGATCAAACTTTACAATGTTCCTATATATTTAGAAGCCTCTTCTAACCCCAAAATGCTGATAGCCTATCGCATCGTCACACCATATACAATCTACATTGCTCGATTACAGGCAGATATGGGAACCAGTCGACACTATATGTGGCGTATTTAGTGATTGTACCGAGTTATACACGATAACGGGCATACAAACGGATAATTTGCTATCGCCAGGAGACCAGCACGGTGTAATAGCCCATTCGCTCGGAACTGTGATACAGAGGCGATTTACATCAATCAATATTACAATGGGATATCGCATCGCTTGAATAGGCTGCATTGAATAGTTTATGGCGTGATAGGGTTGAATGACTGCAGATCTTAAGGGTAACATAAAATTGATGAAGGATGCAATTCTTGGATATTGCGTTTAATAATAATCGGGTCAGTTTCTGACCTGTTAACAAATTCAGGATTATTATTTTTGTATCAGAAAATGAAGGTCCTGTATTTGTTGTTCCTTTTTTTTATCAAATTGTTCCTCTACGAAAGTGTCCCTCTACGCTGACGGAATAAAAATAATATGCAATGCAGGACTAACAATATTTTTTTTATATTAATTTTAAGGGCTTTATCGGTGAACGACAATGTAACATCAGCAAAGTAACTAAACCTAAAAACACTTGAATTCCAACGTAACTGTTACAATTACTACATACTTAATTTAAAACAAAAAATGCCAATTTGTACATTATCCTAGCTTGTTCCGACAAAGGAAAAGTCAGGATAGCGTTACAGACTCCAATGTCGTACTTGTTTGTTAGACCAAGTAAATTAAATCATAAATATTCATTCCACACACACTCCATCAAAACATGTTGCACATCTTCGACTACTCCATATTCTTCACAGTCGGGTGGCGTAACCTTTTTCATCAAAAAACTAAACTTTCTTGATGACTAACGATCTTTAACCCTTTACAATATGATGACAGCGACTATCTGAACACAGCTTGCGGTCATATTATTGGCACGAAGTTCTTTAACGCGGCTTGTAAATTTTCAGAAATCGTCACGCTAAAAAGTGTTAATACTGGCTTCTTCTAATTTATAGAGAAAGAAAAAGAGAGAGAGAGAGAGAACGCCGGCAGAAAAAAACAAAAGAAAAGAATAAAGTGCTTACAGTGTCGTGGGATAAAATTGTACGCATCTACCCGAGTACACTGCATACCGGAGAGAGAGACAGAGAAAGTGTGAATTTGGTTAAAATAAATGATGGCGGCTCTAAAAATTTTCAAATTTTTCGTCATGGGTGTCGTTCTCATAGTTTTCAAGGGTACTAATGCCGATAGTGAGGTCAAAATGTAAATCCAAGATGGTGGCCGCGAAAATTTTGTTTTTGTTTTATTTATTTATTTATTTATTTGGCACCTCAACGACTTGCTCACTTAAACATACACATACAAAAATCACATATAGTTATATAGGTCTTGTGAACTCGTCACTTACAGAAGTGCACAGCACTAGCAGAGAATTTAATGATTACAGGAAGTTTTATTTATCGTTAGTTGAATTATTTACAAAATAAAAATAGATTTTAATTATGAAAAATGTTCACAACTACGATGAAATGTTTAACTAAATAACAAAAAAGACCTATGAAGAAGGAAATGAAAGTGGATACAATTTTATTAATAGGCGGCTTGTGTCGCACAGAGGTTTTGAGACTCCGAGCTGGCTAAAAGTCTCGTACGGAATTGACGAAAAGGGTTAGAAAAGATGTCGACGCTATTGGTTCGTGTAGCGATTTTATTATAATTTCTCATTAGACGATTCATGGGTGCGGTGCTACCAAGGTTAGTACGACTTGCAGTTGTGGCAAAGGTAATGGTCTCGCGACCAGATCGAATAGTTTTCTGTCGAGGTACAGCTATACTTAATTCCGCCAAAAGATCGGGAACATTTAGTAAACCGTTAGCAATTTTGTAAAGAAGGATTTGGTCTGTTACGTCTCTTCGGTGTTCAAGAGAGCATATTTTAAAATAACTGAGCCTTTCACCATAAGAAGAATCTCGTGGACAGCTAGAGCTTCTAAAACGAAGGTATCTGGTGAAGTTTCTTTGGATACGTTCAATCCTATTTACGTGAACACGGTAAGTAGGGTTCCAAACTGGAGATGCATAGTCCAGTAGACTTCTCACAAGAGTATTGAAGAGCACCTTTAGGGTAGAGATGGACTGGAAATCCCGACATATTCTTTTTACAAATCCAGACATTTTTGCAGCTTTGGCAGTGATATTATCAATGTGGTTGACAAATGTGAGTTTAGAATCGAGCTGGACTCCTAGGTCGCGAATCGTGTCTACTTTTTGTAGTGCTACCCCATTTATTGAGTAAGATGTAGGTGAAGGTTTCCGTTTTCTGGTAAATGTTATGTGGTAGCACTTTTTCACATTGAGGGACATGCGGTTTTTTAAACACCAATCGTGAACTGCGTTGAGGTCAACCTGGAGTAAATGAACATCGACGGATGAGTGTATCTCTTTATAGATCTTTAAATCATCAGCGAAAATAGAGCAATTGCTGTGTTTTACTGAGAGAACTATGTCATTGACGAACATTAGAAAAAGAATTGGACCTAGGTGTGAACCTTGGGGAACTCCAGATGTAGAGAAATAAACTGGTGACTCATAGCCCTTAACAACCACTCTTTGTTTTCTTTCTGAGAGATACGATTTAAACCAAAGAAGCAACTGGCCAAATATGCCGAAACCTTCAAGCTTCTTTAAGAGGATTTTATGGTCCACTTTGTCGAACGCACTGCTGAAATCAGTATAAATTGAGTCTACCTGGACACGAGAGTCCATCAATTTACTTACTTCATTGACGTAGTGGACCAAGTTCGTAGTCGTAGACTTACGAACACAGAAACCATGTTGTTGGGGTACTAGCTGAGGATTAATGTGTGATGTAAGTAAAGGACATAGCAGGGATTCAAAGAGCTTAGCGAAAACTGAAAGGAGTGAAATAGGACGGTAGTTCTGCACGTCATTAGAGGCCCCTTTCTTAAAAATTGGTACGACATTTGCCATTTTCCATTCCGTCGGAAACTGCGATGTCGCAATCGAATGATTGAATATTATTTTAAGCGGTAAGGATAGACTAGTAGCACACTTCTTTACAAATACCGGTGGCAAACCATCTGGCCCCGGCCCTTTGCAGATGTTAAGTTTTTTTAGTGCTTTCAAGACATCATCATTTTAAATCATATGTGAGAAAGAATTTTGTTCCTGGCGGGGGTCCACAACCACACACGTTTTTTTAAAGTAAATCTATGACTCTGTACAAGATGTAGGTAACTGTACATTATTAGCAATCATTCTTTAAAAGAAACAATCGATTCAACAGTTATCGACCTAGCATTCGATAATTATATATATTGCCGATTGGCTTACCCCACAGATCCTAGTTCACACAAAGTTTCATCCCTATGCGAGCATTGTACTTGTAACTAGGTTATCTGTCCCGATTAAAGCGAATGGGAACGCAGAAACAATCTCCCACCTCAATCATACGTCGTTATAAGAAAGTGTATCTCGGATGAATTATTTATTTATCTCGCCCTCGACACGTGTAAATGATAATATATTTCTTTCTTTTGTTTTCGTATAAACAGATTGACGTAAACAGGTACTGTACAGCTTCATTTGGTGGATTATACATTTTGTAAGAATGTATGCCATGTATGGTCAGGGCCAATTAATTGTTAAGCAAATTGAATACCAACTTAAATTGTCAGTACTTATATTCAAATTACAATGGGAATGATGACTAAAAAAATATTTTTTGGCCGTCTTGTAGATTATTAAAAAATATTGGACACATTTTTTCTTTTTATACGTTGTCAAAAGATTACGGCGATACATTGAGTTAAAATCTGCCGTGACGTCACTTGTATGTAGATTTTATACTTACTTGTGACGTAGCGACCCCCACTCCCCAACTTTAATGCGTTTTATCTCAGTCATTTTTTATTAATATGATAAAGCAAAAAATACGTGCCTAATTTTTTTTTATTATCTGACTGACGGACTAAATAGAATTTCTTTTTTTTGACCCAGGCATCATTCTTTGGCAGTAGTATATAATGCCTATAACACCGCAATTGACGTATGGTGTCAATTTGTTTAATAAATATTTTTATGACTATATGTGGTCGTTTGAGTTTGAGAAATTAAGTTGTAAGAGTTTAAAAATAAATAACAACATTTTTTATGAAATACGTCATCTATCTTCAGTAACGTTCCCGCTTCAAAAGAAAACTCATCAAAGTTTGCTCAATACCCTAACTAACGGCCAGCCAATATACTATAAGAATTCTTTCAAAAAATTATGTCCAGAGAACCTATACTCCATTTGAAATAAGATTAGACATTTAAGTCCGTCCAACCGATTTTGACTTCTATACCGTAGGAAAATTATAATTAAAAGCAAAAAACCAGCCAAGTGCGTGTCAGACCACGCACAATGAAGGGTTCCGTGGTAGTAGGGATGAATTTATCCCAAAAACAAACTAAACTTTGTAGCTGAAAAACATGTTCTCCCATACGGAATGTATGGGAAAACATGTTTTTGCAACTGCAAATATAAGTTGGTCGGTTAATACTTGTTAACTTGTAGAGCCTGCTTGGCTGTGATAGTCTTCCTTTTAATTTCGTTACCTATATAAACTACTGCTGTGTTTTTTTTTCACACATCCAAAACTACACACACTTGACTCTAACAAAAATTTGCACTTTAAAGCTTAATATTTCGCAAACAAATCCCTTAATCCAAAAATAATTTTCACATGCTCGCAATGTTTTTGAGGAACCTTTCCAATGATACCCCACACCATGGGATAGAAAAAAAATCACCCCGCTTTACGTGTAGGGGAGGTTCCCTAAAAAAAATTATTTTCATAATTTTGTTTTACCACTTTGTCGGCATAATTAATATGTATACTCATGCCAAATTACAGCTTTCTAGCACTAAGTGTCTCGGAGCTAGACCGCGGACAGACAGACAGACAGACAGACGGACATGACGAAACTATAAGGTTTCCTTGTTTACTACGGAACCCTAAAAAGTGTTTACAATACCAACTGTTTACTGCAGCTGCCATTTGTCATGCCACTAACGCAATAGAAGTCAAAATCGGTTGAACGGACTGTAAAAAAGGTTTATTTAAATGTCTAATCTTATTTCAAATGGAGTAGACCTGTAGACCATTTTCTATTTTGTTAAGTACTTAGTATTTATTGAAAGACCTACACTGTCCTCCCATACCTAGTAACACTGTTATTTGAAAGTATTGTAAAAGCCAATTATTTTTAAAAGAGTAACCGTGGAGTTTCTTGCCGGCTCTTCTCCATAGGAAGCGACCAATTGGAACCGTGCACCTAGCTTCTGACGTTTCATAAGTGTCCATGTAGGTTTCTGTGAAATAAAATATTTTGAATTTTGAATTTTGAGTATAGACAAAGTGAAATTTTATCCGCGATAACAACGGTGGAAAATAAAAAGACATCTGGTACCAAAAAGCTTAACGTCAATGCCGTTGAAAAGAGCTGTCGATACGAAACGCTTTGAAAGCGATTTCCACTTGTCTAGACCCCATATCAGGTGATAAAGTCCTAATTAATTTCGCAATTATTTACGAAATCTACCTGAAGCTGATATCACGGGTAAAAACAAACAAAACATAGGCCGATGGACTTATTTCTAAAAATAATGATGAAGATAAAAACGTATGATAAACTGACAACGCCGTTTGCCCCTTTTCGTTCCCTTGGGGCTGAAATGGGTTCATATCTTTGAAGGTAAGCACCTTTACGGATACGCATGCATTTCCTTATTTATTTTGAAATACGATTGGGAGATATTTGAGGAATATTGCAAAACACACGTACATTTTACAAGCTTTTTTGTTTAGCATTTCGTCAAAGGAGACAGAATCGGTTGCAGTAAAAATGAAATTGCAAATATGACATAATATGATAAAAAACGTGCTACATGTGCCGTGTTGCCGAATTAAACAAGGTGAAAAGTACGAAATTATTGCTTTAAACGCGTTCAAGTAATTATAATATCGAAATCTAAACTAAAATGAATAAAGAGAAAAGATTTGATTTTTTGTATGTTTGTTTGTAAGGGATATACTAAAAAAATACTTAACAGATTTAAAAATTATTTCACCAATAGGAAGCTACATTATCAACGAGTAACATGGGCTGTTTTTTATCGACTTCCACGTAAAGCAAGTCGCGGGCAGAAGCTAGTTTAAATAAAATATTTTTAATAACATGAAAGTCAGATCCAAAACCATGGTTTCACACGTTCGTCTCCTAGGGGTGTCCCTAAGAGACGTGTGGATAGTAAACTTAAGGTATTTCATTATGTAATGAGATACCTAAAGTTTACTCACACTGTTTACAATTCTAAAACACTGTCGCATGCATATTTAATTAGTTATTTCCCGTCCCTAATTGCAATCATAAAGTGCCATCAACAACAAAGTGAAAAAAAAACAAAACAATGTTTACAAGCACGACAACAAAGTAAACAATTTAAAAAAGTTATTAACGTAAAAGCCTTTTGGCTGGGCCCAGTCAGCCCAGTTGTAGCGACATTGGGCCACAAGGCCACACACTCATACAGGTGGCAACAACACGCCCTGTTCTGGTTTATAGCTACCGAAAGTGACGCACCAAATTATTATGTTTGACAGGGTCAGAAAAGGGTCAGAAAATCGGTAATAATATGTCGTGATTGCTACGCAGAGGGTCAAATTCCTATCGTTTGGGCAGCTATAGGCTAATTGTATGTGTTGGGTAGTACCCACCTACATCTTTGTTTATCACTTCAGTGATTTTCTATTAGCGTTTTCGTTTGTCTTGCGTTAATTAGACTTAGAATTAGAATCTGCTGGTTGTGAGAAGCACAGGACTGGTCGAAGTGACGGTGCTTGGGAAGGCCTATGTCCAGCAGTGGACGTCTTTCGGCTGAAATGATGATGATGATGATGATGAACAAGACTTTCTAAAAGTTTTAATCCCAGTCAGCTTATAATAGGTAATCTTGCAGCCTCTAATTACTTTTTTCAAAAATAAACTTATTATACTTTCTGTTTAGTCCGAAAGTGATCCAAAAGTCAGCGAAATGAAGGTTTCGCCCTTTACCTTCATACCCTAACGTCGCCCTCATAACCGTTCCACCTCAAAATGTATACTGTTACAGCCGCAGAGCAAACAAAAAACAAGTACCCAAGTACTACGAAAGGTAATTTGGCGCTATCTTATTTATGTAATTACTCTAGTATTGCAAACATTTGACCGCCGTTACGGACCGTCATTTGTAACATGCCGGACTAACTAAGTTTCCGCATCAAATGCTCCTACACACGAGGCAGAGTTGCGAAAACCGAGCCGCAGCAGGCGTTTGAGTATGCGGCCATAAAAACAGCTCGCAAAAATAAAATAAAAACAACCCCTCAGCCCGTTTTTATTCCTGTAAATATGGACATCGGAAACCAAGTAATAAAGTGTGTGAAGCCACGAAAATAGCACTTGGAGTCGATAAATTGTCGTGTCTGGACACAAACTACCGGAGTAACTTGGATGCTATTTTGCTTACGTCAGCAAATATGGGTGTGGCGTACCGTAATGGCCGTAGATATATTATTATGTGCAGGGAAGATTTGTACCATTTGTCGCATTCAATGTGTCTGGTATTTAATTTAAGAACAGCTCGGATTGAGCGGACTCCGAACAAGCGAGAATCGGGCGTTGTACACTAGACGTATAACATGAAAACATAAATAAATTTACAAAATGGCTAATAAAATCACTGAAAGTACAAAGCTCGACTTCAAAGGCAACTCGTTGGTTTCATAGCCGAAAATGAATAGCATGTAGAACCACCATCTACAGCTTATGATTTAATACCAACTACGGCCGCAAAATACCAAAATGGTTCCCAAATAACGTTTTAATTGAACATTTGAAATCTAATAGACTTCTCAGATTAAATTGTTGTGGTATCGGAAAGCTTCGGAGAAGACTTGAAAACTGGAATACGCATTATTGTTCGTACAATAGTATTTCATTTATTAGGGTTCAAACACATTTAATAATGGACAGACATTGGTGCCGATTCCCTTGTTCACAAACTAAACTAAATTTAAGTTCAGTGCATCTTTTTCTTTCTATTTCATTAAGAAAAGGACAGAAGATAAATTTTAGTTTAGTCCTGTCAAATTAATCAACTTAAATTTTGTTTAGTTTGTGAACAAGGGAATCGGCACCGTCGCGTCGCCTGGAATAACGGACAAATTAAATAACAAATATTGTCAAGAAATCACAATTTATGTTCACCTATTTAATGTTGTTTTCTTGTAAACTTTAAGACTACATTTCATAAATAAACTTCATGACATTGGCAAAACTTTGCGATGAAGTTTCGGTCTAAAGCCTTCGGCGCTCTTTATTTGTGGCATGAAAATCGACTCTCAACTCGAACATTTTCCAATAAACGAACTATTGAGATTGTTTCAAAGGTTTATATTTTACAACATGGTAAACGAAGAATATAATTTTCTGTACTGGTGATTATTTTTATTACAGAATAATGGCATAAAAACGAGTTTCCGCGTACTGATTAAAGCGCAGGTGTCACATTAATGCAAAGTCCACTTGGCACAATTTTTCCCGACTTTGAAAATATTTAATCTCTATACGAATAATAAATCCCGACATTAACATCAACGTCACCATGGCCAACCTGATTCTTCGTTTAAAATGTAACCTTTTTAAACTTGGCTGCTTCAGTCCGCTCCTATTTATCCTGAATTGCAAACGATGATGAATAATTTTAGTGAAAGATAAAAACTCGCATTTGAACGGCGGGTTTTCATGCAAAATATATACGACATTAACGAAGAGAAAATAAGACAAAAAAAATTGTTGAACACAAAAACTAACTCGACGAAATGTCATGTTGTTTGAACTACACACCGCCGCCATTTTGCTTTTGTTTAAGTTTGTGCAGACAAAAAGATCTCAAAAGTTTCGCGTCCTCTAGTTTTTCAACTTCCTGTTTCTAGAAGACAGACTAGACTTTCTGCTAAGAAAGGAAACACTTCTTTACTTAAATAACTTTTAAGTTAAGAAAACCGCTCTGAATTTTAACATTTTTTAAGTTTTCCATTTTCGGTACCGAACGACTTACACAATTTGTGGTTAAAGTTTATTTCTTAAACATTATTTAAAGTTTTATGTAGACATTCATATCGTAAACATGATGATGAAGATGGTGAATGTTTATGTTTCGACAATTTACGGTGTGAAGAAAAATCAAAAGAAATAATGAAAAGACAACGTATAGTACGAAACCTTCTCAACCAACTGCCTACTGATATAAGAAGTCAGGAAATAAAGGGTAAATTCGGCAAATTACTTAAGCAGTTCTTTTGCAGGAGTTTGTAAGCGATGTTTTTAGGAAAGGGGTTTGCAGATTGTTGAGGGAGAGCAAATAAGTGATTTGGTATTTTATTTTTTTATGGTAAATGTCATTTGATGTAAGTAAAGATATTTTCTTTATTCACTTTCCATACTTTAAGATAAGATACTTATTATTGTTTGTTATTATAGAATAAGTGGAAATTAAGTGTCCGCAACTCCGCACAAATAAAGAATATTTGTAATTTTATTTGTTCTGTTCCCACAGACAAACCGTGAAAACGGTTTTGCGGGGCATTGTTCTTAAGTTAAGATTTTTATAAACTTTATTTGATAAAATAATTAAATAATTAATAATCTTACTGAAAACATAAAATATTACTCATATCTATCGCGAACAAAACTCTATATTTTATTATGTCGAGTGCCCCGATATAAGCTTAGCACCTACCTACTTATTGTTGAAAAACTTGTCTGTTAACGTTATTGTGTGAGCAGCGAGAAGTTGATAAACAGATTGCACAATACCTATTGTGGAAGATATTTCCCCTTGTCAGGAACTTGTGTTGTGAGACAAATACTTTTCTTTTTGCTAGTACGAATGTTTGTAAACTTGTTTGTAAAGAAAGTTTTGATAGTAATTTTTTCAATCTACAAAGTAGGGATGCCAAAGTAACAAGTAGACTTGAGGAAATAACACACATCAACTCGGAAAGGGATCGTCACCGTATCAACTCGAGCCATTCAGTATTTTCTTGTATGAAACTCCCTACTGCAACGCACACTAATCGGAGTCGTAACGTAATCGCCTCGCCTCGGGACCAGCTCACGAATCGCGGCGATACGGTGATGATCCCTTTCCGAGTTGTTGAGTTGTATGACCTTTATAAAAAGCAGGTGCCGAGTAAGTAGTGTTTTGAAACAAAAAACAGTGGCACTCCGGGAGTGCCGACAGGAGTGAAAACTTGAACAATTTTACTGTGCAGGAAATACGCGTTGATGTCTTTTTAATGGTCAAAAGCTGGTGTCGTAACAGTGTCGCGAAATCAATTGTTTAGTCCCATCTCAAAAATGCCCAACGCGCCTAAAGAACTTTTAATATTAGGTATAGGTACACGTTTCAATCTCTCTTAACATTATAGTTTTTATCTTTGCATTCTATTTGAAACCGGAAAACGTGTGCAACGAGCAGATAAATGTTTCAATCGTCATAAAAAAGCAGAAATTTTCAACTCGTTATTTTGAAAGATCTGAAACAGAATAATCCCGTACAAATGATTTAAAAATGGACGTTGCCTTAAACGGCTTATCTGTTTTCTGTTTTTTTCTTTCAGCTTTACAGATTATAAATAATGTAATACAGTTTACTCGTAATTCATTTTCTGAGAAGAAATTCTAAGAGAAGTTGTTTGTGAAGTATTTTGGTAATATTTTCTCTCAAAGTTTCGTTATGTAAGACAATCAATCACCCGGTTGGGTGCACCTCTATTGGTATTGGCACCAATCAAAACCAGAGTGGGATAACCTGTCCAGTTCAGAGGCCAACGGATAGGCTTCATGCCACATCACTATTTCTTCATTCCAATTTTATTCAGCAGTAAAGCCTAGTCGTAATTGAATTTTAAATTGGATGACTTTAGTTATATAGTCTTACGAACTAGACTCAGAACTTAAGCTCTTCTAGAAAATTCACAAATTAGGGCCAACATTTATTGAAACGATCATTGAGAAGCTCGTGGCTGAGTAATAACAGCCGCACGGGTCAATCCATCAGGTTAAGCTACGCTTGCCGGGGTTGGTCCGTGGATGGGTGACCATCTTTACATACAGAGACTCCTCCGTGCCTTAGAAAGCTCGTTAAGCCGTTGATCCCGGCTGTCATTCGTGGATTTTTGACAGTCGTTCCGGATCGTCAGAAATCCGAAAGCGACCACCAGTCTTACCAAGGGGTATCGTATTACCCAGTTACTGAGTTGTGGGGGTTAGATAGACAGTCACTCCATGTAAAATATGGTATTCAGCTAGCCGGTTAGACTGGAAGCCGACCCCAATCCAACATAGTTGGGAAAAGCTAGACAGAAAAAAAAATACTAACGTCACAATTTCACAAATGGCAATTTTTGAGATACCGACCCTTGTCATTGCATAATCAAAGATGTCCTAACTCACGCTTTGCGTTGTTTTAGTACAGAAATAAAGAAAAAAACATTTTCAGGTCACGCTTCCCTGGTATGCCACGAGTGTCTTGTTATTTTTGCATGCAAGTATGTTGTATGTAAAGGTACTAAGTGAAGAGCCGTCAGACCGCGGGTGCTAACAAGCACTACCGCTGAATTCTAAACCATCAATTGTACAGTAAAATGTGTGCAGTATTTTCCGCATAAAAACGGATATTACATTACATTCTTTCCCTCTGTCCGTGCTTTCATGGTTTGTTCTGGATATACGCTTTGTTAATTGTGTTATTTGTTTTTCTATCTTCAAAGCGTTTCTCATCCATGGCGTACAGATTTTAGGATTCTAGAATAACGAATACAAAGATGAAGCATATAGAGGGGTTTGTAGAATTTTGAAAAGCTTTTTTTATTTTATTTCAGAGACTATCAAAAAGCCTCACCGTATTTCCATATCCGAGCATTCGTCTGTTATGGTTTATTCGGCCTTAAACCGTTCCTAGAATCAACAACTAGCTGTTTGTTTAACCTGTGCCTGCCTGGTTTTATTGAATGGGAAGGTTCACAGAGTTATCGAGGTCAGGAACCTCGTTGTAACGCGCCTTGCACAAATAATTTTATATTCCGATATTGTGCGGGCTTAAACAAATACATAACACCCACAACTGTTTCATTTTCCTCTACCTTATTGTCGTCCTTGTCATGCCTATAAAAGTGGGTTCCTATTGAACGTTACTTACGATTGGATTATGCCCATGTTTGCGTATGCCTCTACGTGGTATCATTAAACCTTTGTGTATATTTTTCGTTGCTGTTTTTCTTTTACGTGTTTCTCAAGTTACTAATCAAGATTTAAAGAACATTACCTTTCTTATAAAGCCGATAACGACCTCCCGAAGGCAGTAGTTATTTAAATTAGGTATCGTTCAAAAATAATGTATTGCAGAGATTACCTACATTCCAGCAAAGCTGGGAATTTAAATTCAAAATCCCATAAAACGCGTTTATGCCTCGTTCTGAAATAACTCGTACGGAATAAAAAAGGGAATCCTCCGATGCGTATGAGCGATAAAAATAAAGCTCATCATATCCGGGTGACTCGAATCTCATTAAATTTGTATTGCATAAATAAAATGTAGTTATAAATAAAATATACTAGTTAAGTAACGTAGTAGCATAATATACTAATCATAGTAAAATACTCTCTTTCAGGACTTGTTTTCACAGAACTGTAATTGCTGCCATCATTTTTTACTTTTTTTTTTTGTCTTTTACGTCCTGCAGGTTCTTATTAAGTATTGCATAAAGTAGGTTACTGAGTAGTACCAAAACTACTTTAAAAAAATAAAGAAATATAACTGCAAAGATACCCCGTCTTTACAGTTTTTATTTCAGAAGTGCGAGAGTAACTTTATATTTTCAAATCAACGTGACTTGAAAATAATTGAAAGTCCTTCAAACATTTTTTTATTTCAAATCCTTACCTTGTAAATATATTATTATGTGCCTTTCTGTATAATAACTAGGTAATAAGAATCAGACACCAACTTTGGTTTTTTCGTATCTGTAATTTTTACATTTTTTTTTTGGACATCTTTAATCATTACAATATGTTATACCTATCCCATACATTACCTCAATAACATTAACCTACTTGGGTTTTTTAACCCCCGACGCAAAAAGAGGGGTGTTATAAGTTTGACCGCTATGTGTCTGTCTGTAGCACCGTAGCTCTTAAACGGGTGAACCAAATTGAATGCAGTTTTTTTTTTTGAAAGCAGGTTTTCTGGCAATGGTTCTTAGACATGTTTTATCAAAATCGGTTCAGCCGTTTGAAGATTATCAGCTCTTTTCTAGTTGATAAACGGATGTGAGTTTCTTCCACAGGTCTGATCGATTTGAAATTTGGTATTCTGTTACTTCAATTCTATTAGAAGAACATAGAAACCTTGAACTGATGCTGCTGATGCTGAATTTGCAGGATACCCAACTTCCTTACCAAATTAGAGCACAGGTTTCGTGTTTGGGCTCATTGGAATAGACTCAATGAATAGGTTATAGATAGATGGTGAACAGGGTCTGGTGATGGAGTAGGAAAGAGAAATGAAGGAAAGATTGTGTGGGGGTTTTTTAAATTGTAACTGTTATAATTGTACTTGTCGATCAGAAATTTCTCAGTAGCAACCCGAGCCGGCGAGCGCTACGTCGAAATTGGTCGCAGTAACAAAATCAAGGCACTCCGACAGTTATGAACCGCTTTCATATTACTATATCCCTAGAGATATAACTATATCACGACTTCAACCATCTTACTGCGACAGATACACTATAGTAATTGCCTCGTTGGTCTAGTGGTCGCAAGCGCTACTGCTGAGCATGAGGTCCTGGGTTCGATCCCCGGGTCGGGCAAAGTTTTTTGGGTTTTCCCATCTGGAATTTCTCAGTAGCAGCCTGGAGTCTGGATTTGTGCCTGGTTGATGGCAACAAACTCGCACCCTATTACTTGGGACTTAAACGTAACTGGCAAAATGTGGGTGTACTATTAAGTACACTTCTGCCTAACCCTTCGGGGAATACTGGTTTGATGTTATGTTATGTATTAACATTTACCTAAGTAGGTACAGTGATGTATAAATAAATTAGTTTCTTCACAATAACCTCAATGGTTGTTGTAAACAGTCCGTAATGGCTGGTTCTATACAGCCATAAATCACATTTTTATCAGTGTGAGTCCATTTCACGATAAAATAACTCGTTACTCGGTTGCCATTCCCATTATGTCAAGATACTTGTTATGTTTCCAATACGCTTACATGGTGCTATTGCAGTCATTGTATTTCTAATGAAACGGATAGTTATTTGGCCGGATATTGACCTTTAAGTCAGTATCCGGCCGGATAGTAAATAAAATAGTTCGAATAGGCCAGATATCGACAGTTGCTGGAAACTCGGCGAATCCTCTTTAAATGGCAACTGACTTGCAATTTTCGATGACGACTCTGTAGATAGGAATGATTTTTAATGAGCCACAATGTATCATTAAGAAACAAAAACTATTTTCTTATTAATTCGTTTAAGTTTTTAGTTCCCAAAGTCAAAGTCAAATCATTTATTTCAAATAGGCCCATGAATAGCACTTTTGAACGTCAAAATTTACAAAATAATAAAATTGATTCTAGTCGCCCCTTCCAAAAGGTAGGTTTCGTATGGAGAAAAATGGGCAAGAAACTCCACCGTTGTTACTCTTTTAAAATGTTTTACAATTGTTTGTATAGCTACGTACATTAGTTAAATATATATTGTGATATAATTATATCCCGTCTGCAAGCTATACTTATCCTAACTATCCTTCCTAACTATATTAATATTATGAATGCAAAAGCGAGTTTGTTTGTTTGTTACGCTTTCAAGCTAAAACGACTGAACAGATTTGGATGAATTTTGGCAGATGGGTAGACCATGACCTAAATTAGGACAAAAGATACTTTATATCCCGATATTCCTACAAGATTGAGACTTATGCGCGTGAAACCGCGAGGTGCAGCTAGTCATCTATAAATTACGTATTATCAACACAAATTAACTTAACTTTAACAAATACTGCTTACAGGTTGAATCTTATATCAATATTATCATACAATTTAGATGAAACTTTAACCTAAAGATCCTTCAGATAATTTCAATGTTTACATCTATTAATGGATCCGCATCAATCGCTAATTGTTCGTATTTGTTTAACCCACTTGGAAAGTTTGAAAATTAATTTGTTTTGTTTACTAAAACAGTTGCTCGGTTGCTCGGTTGTCGAGGGGCTTGTGGCTAAGTAATAACAGCGGCAAGGTTTGATCTATCAGGTTAAGCTACGCTTGCCACGGTTGGTCCGTGGATGGGTGACCATCTTTACATACCAAGACCACTTCGTGTCTCGGAAAGCACGTTGGTCCTGGCTGTCATTTGTAGATCTTTGACAGTCGTTATAGGTAGTTAGAAGCCCAAAAGTCTGAAAACCAGTCTTACCAAGGGGTATCGTGTTACCTAGTTACTAGGTTGTGGAGGTCAGATAGGCAGTCGCTCTATGTAAAATACTAGTATTCAGCTGTATCCGGTTAGACTGAAAGCCGACCCCAACATAGTTGAAAAAAGGCTTGGCAGATGATGATGATTCAAATCACAACTGTCATTCTTTGACATTATCATCATCGTCAACAGCCCGACTCCTCCCACTGCTGGGCATAAGCTTCTCTTGCCTTTTGCAAATCACCACGCTTCTGTGCCTGCCTCATCCAGGTTCTACCCGCGATGATAACAATATCGTCCGCCCAACTCCGTCCGGACGACCGACACTTTATCTTCCAGTTCTTGGACGATTCATTCTTTGAATCAAATGCGTGTGCCAGAAAGAGGTGGTGATGTAGCAATAATTCCTTCTCGCTCCCGCACGCGCGTTTTCTACTACTATCCCTATCGTAACACGTTGCAGATTGGCTTACCCGGCTGCTAAGAAACCGCGGTGTCACGTGACCGAAGTGACGTCATGATGGACTTTATTTTCTAAAGAAATTTAATTCACTATAAGCCGGACGCGCCTACGAGTTATTTTAGTGTAAAATGTTGTGTAGTTGGGATGTTAAGACAAAAATTTAATGTATGTAGGCGTTTTCATTTTATGGCATATCAAATACTTATAGTGTGATTATTCAATGACGATAGAGTGGTTGTGTTCCGAATTTCCGAAGGGAAGCCGGTAGAAATCGAGTTGTTTAGAGCCGTCGCCCCTGCTGTATATAAGCATAGGCAACGAACAATGTTTTATCAGAACAGTCAGTTTGATTCTTTCTACCCGATAAAACTATTTTCTTACATCTATTTCTAGGTAATCTCAGTTCGCATGGAATAAGGGCCGTTATCTTGTAGGGACTTCAAACTTGGCTTTCAATATTACTAGTTTTGAGTTAGTTATCAGACTTTCCCAAGAGCCTGTTTGCAGAAGCTTCTATTGCCATTTTTATTTTTGTATCTGAACCCTTTTTACCCGACTATGGCGAAGCAAAAAGGAGGGTTACGATTTAGAATGGTATGTATGTAGGTATGCATGTATGTATGTTTATCTGTTCCGTCATAACTTCTAAACTACTTATCATAATTTGACAAATGAGGTATCGTTGGAAGCGTCCTGGTCGTCCGCTGGTTATGGGCTATGTGTCGTCAAAAATTAAAAATCGGGAGTCACACGTAATCTGTTCGATTTACACGACGTGTGACTCCGAATTTTTAATTGTCTGTCTGTGATGTCTTGTTTATACCTTTTTAGTTGGCGTTTTTGTCGTAGTTGGGTTTTAATTTTAATTTTTTTACCTTTGATTCTCAAATGGTAAAAGAAGTTGTAGAGACAGGCTTTATCTGATTGGCCCAGTTTTCAACCCTAGTCGTATTTTTTTTTATTATAGTTATTTATTTATAAAGAGCTTACAATAGTCTTGTACTAAAACTATGCTCCACAGAACCGTTTTCACAGTTTGTCTGTAATTTAACTTACTTGATTATTATTTACGTTAGTGTGTCAATTGTGTTTTGAGTTACATACGCAATAAACGACCACTCCAGTCCCTGCGAACACTTAGAAAAAGGGAGTGGCAGCATCTACAACGCACCATGTGAACAACGCATTACACTGACGTCACGCAAAATTCTGCATCACGCAAGCAGAGTTTACTGCGTGACGAGTATATATACAACGTCCCGACATCCATCGTGAAGCAGTTGCCTACCAGACACGTTACCCATCTAGTCAGAGCATCCTCCCTTTTTTAAGGAGGATGAGTGTATTTCAATAAACAAAAAAAAAATCTAACCTAAAAATACCTTGGGCTACAAGCTTTCTAGTTGAATTTTAAAATAATCGATTTATTTACAAAGATATTAGCTACCCTCGTTAAAAGGCGCCGTCGCTCGTAGCGACGTCTAGGGAATTCTCTCGAATGTGATAAAATGTGCTTGCTCATCTGCACACCCTATTTCTAAAGGACGCTGCCGGGAAGTATCCTCAAGAGGCATCAATGTGTGAAGAGTCAATACAACTCGAAACAGTCATGTTTTGAATACGACATAATGTACAAACTTAACTAGTAACTTGCCCCTGCTTCGCACTGCCTATACGGCTTGACAAAACATCGAGATTTGTTTATAATAAACACGTAAACCTTCCCGTTTTTTTTTTCTTAATAACGTTTATTCTGAAAGTTGGCAACGTCGCAAACAGATATCAAATATCTCGCAGTTTTGATTAATTTGGCAATATTACTGTATGGAAATATGAAATATGTCTAACTAGCGAATATTAATAATGAATTGCATTTTTATAACTGAATTTGATGTTGTAACCGTTTTAGGTGTAAAAAAGGCATTTGGAAAGTTTTCAAATACTTTTCCTACATCTAATACAAAATATTCGGTGTTACGATACTAATTATAGCATTTCATAATCAATATTCTTGTTCACTAGTAGTATTGCCAAATTAATTAAAACAAGTAAATATTTGTCAGCTATTACGTAGCCAAATTTTAGGATAAACGCTCTTAATGATCGTGAAAACCGCATCAAAATCCGTTGCGTACTTTAAGAAGAACAACGCTGTCACACAGACAGACATGAAAAGTAATTTATATTAAGTAGAGATACACATACCTACACTGTGACGTATACATACGGGTATATATTTTTAATGATGTCGGTACTCGACAATTGTAACAGCGATCTCTAGTCTTTTACAAAAGACTTTTACAAAAGACTTTTTCAACTCTTAGCAACAGATTGCTTCACCTTAATGAATTATTTTTACGGTATTCAATTTCAGTTTTCCGGATTTTATCCGGTTTTATCCTTAAAAGGATGTTGTGATTACAACCAAAGCCATAAATAAAAGATAGATTGTAAATGTATAGTACAATCAAGGTCCTCGTTGGTCTAGTGGTCGCAAGCGCTACTGCTGAGCATGAGGTCCTGGGTTCGATTCCCGGGCCGGGCAAAGTGTTTTTTGGTTTTTCTATCTGGAATTTCTCAGTAGCAGCTCGGAGTCTGGATTTGTGCCCGGTTGATGGCAATAGGCTCGTCCCCTATTACATGGGACTTAAAACATAACTGGCGAAATGTTGGTGTACCTGGTACAGGGACACCTCTGCCCAACCCTTTGGGGAAACAAGGCGTGATGTTATGTTATGTAATCAAGGAAATATTTTTTAGGAAAAGTAACCTAGGTACGTCAATTTGCCGTATTATAGTCATTTCTTATTATAATTGTCAAAAATGACAGTTGTGAATAGAATAATAAACTCGTCAAAATATAGGGAACAGCAGATAAGACTGAATGTTGATAACACTGAAATAAAAACAAATGCATGTCAAGGAGTAGCCTTGACTACACAGTCGCAAGATGAGATAAATGAATCACAACCGACACTAATATCAATTGCCCCTACACAATCGCTAGAAAGACGTTCTGGTTATTTGCCAAACGGGTATGGCCTTGCCAAATATCGTATGATTGTATCAATTGTAACGTTCGAAAAGAATCACGACCAGTGAACATGAAATTGATCTGAATTATTTGAATCAGTTTCCGGTCCTGTGATAACAATATTTTGGTGTAAACGGCAAAGTTATCTATTTCAGATTTAGGTACAGTCAGAATTTGAGTGAGAATTCTGAGAATTTCAAAGTATAACTGTATTCGTCAGTTTATGGTAATGTAGACAAAGACAAAAAAAATCGAACCAATTGATTCCTGTCTGCCAAAAAGGTGGGATTCTCCGCTGTTAAAGCAGTGGATAAGTGTTCATGCGATGGGCGCTCAGCCCGGCGCGGGCGCATGCTTAAATTAAAAAAGATGCTGTACTAACATTTAGCTAAGTTTATTACTACCAACACCTATAGATATAATTTTTGAATCCGAAATAAATATATTTGATTGATTGAAGTTATTTGGTTGTAACTCCTGAATTTAGGATAAACCTTTCAAATCGCACATTTCTTTAAGTGTTTTCAGACTACGCTACGCCTTGGTCCCCTCGCTATTAAGCATGCCAGTTACGTATACATTTCCGAAACATTATGAATATTGCAAAAACACTTTTTATCGATACCTACTTCACTAAACATTTATTTGAAGAATTCCCGCCTAGGGAAATGTATGTTTCAAATTAATAATGTCGTTTTTAATAGAATGTACGTACGTATTGCCGAGTAAAGAGTTCACGTACCGCATAAATAATAGGACAAAACCCCTCGTAATGAGAACAAGTGTGCTGAATACTAAAATAGCTTCTTTTGTACTAAACGACTCCTCCGAGGAGTTTGATTGTCGCACACACTATCACTTAGATCATTAAGATAATTGAATAGAAGAACGTTGTTGAGTTTAGTCGGTTGAGGTCGATTCATCATCATCATCATCATTCTCTTACTATCATCCCAATTTAAGTATTTGGGGTCCGCAGAACATGTCTTTACGATTAAATCAATCTGCCTGGCCTTTATCCAACTATGTTGGGGTCGGCTTCCAGTCTAACTGAATGCAGCTGAATACCAGTATTTTACATGGAGCGACTGCCTATCTGACCTACACAACCCAGTAACTGGGTAATACGATACCCCTTAGTAAGACTGGTTGTCAGACTTTCGGGCTTCTGACGATCCGTAACCACTGTCCAAGATCCACGAATGACGGCCGGGAGCACCGGCTTAACATGCTTTGCGAAGCACGGAGAAGTCTCGGTATGTAAAAATGGTCACCCATCCACGGTACAACCCCAGCAAGCGTAGCTTAATCTGATTAACCGACCCATGCGGCTGTTATTAATTAGCCACGATTTCCTCTGTGTGATTATATGAATATACCTGTTAATTATTTACCGTAAGATATGGCTAAGCTTATCTATCAATTTAGTTTCAGAATATAGAAGCGTAATTTTCATATCATTCCTTAACAAGATTTTGCAGAGTCACTTTTGAGTAAGATTCAACAAGCCACCCTAGATGTAAGATCAAAAAATTAAGTAAACAGTTTAAGTAGCTTCTTACCCACTTTACATGCAAAAATTATTTATATAAATACTCTACTACAAGTATAAGCTCTGAAAATAGTAGTTTTAATCGTTGGTCGACTTCAGCCAAGGCCAAAGTTTGCTTTAACAAAGTGAATAACACAATCAAAAGTTGGCAGGCTCAAAGATTGTCATTAAAGTGTCGACCGACTTTTTATGTAAAATATTTTTGATGTGTAACAGTTTTCCACTCGCTTTCCTCTCGCTTTTCTGGAATCTGTGGAGTGGGAAATCTGTGGGAATGATTTCGTGTCGTTTCGACGGAAGTGTATCACAGCAAACCGAGGAAGCGCGCCTTATTTGATTTAAAAAGCGCGCGCGGTGCTAGAGTTGGCCGTTAGAAACGACCTTGACGAGGCCCCGCCCCTTTAATGTTGCATAATACCAAGGTGAGATGTCAGATGTCACATCTTATACGACTACTGTAAGACTCGCTCGTTTTGTATGGAAATATTCGTTTTTAATTTAATCAAACAAGTAGGAAAGGAAAATAGTTTTACAGCTTTATATAGTTCACACGAAAATCAAAACAAAACAACAATAAAGTACTTAGTTCTGAATTAAAATGATTATACAAGATAAATCTTATAATTGATGGAAATGAAAATTAGCATTCGTTTGTATTCGGAAATGCGATGATTCCCGAGGGACATTAAGAAAATAGAAATACTGTATATGAAAGCGGTTCATAACTATCTTACTAGGAATGTAACTATGATACGAGCACGATCTAGTCATAAGGGCACTCCGACCAAATAGGTTAGGTTAGGTTAGAACAGCGACCAAATACGCGCGAGCGAGCGTAACAAAATTAGGGCACTCACAGGTATGAACCGGTTTCATATAACTACATTATTGTATTGCTATATCCCTAGGGACATAACTATATCACGGCTATAACCATTTTACTGCGACATATGGAAACAACATGAAAAAAACAGATTTTGTAAACTCATACTTCAAATAACTACACAACCTGCTGTGGCTTTGATCAAACTTAATTGCAGTAGAAAACTATTTAATCTAAAAGATTCTTCATCGAAACAACTGACCCACTTTTAAGCTAAATTCAAAGTGGCTCATGTGTGTGTCGTCACCAGCGAACGATCACGTTTCATATTAGCGTCATTTTATAATGATACTGCTTACATTAATGCATTCACATGATCCCCCCTTCTTCCAATTACGTCATAACGAGCCATGTAGATATTCTTCCCTGAACGCTAGTTGAAAAGATTAAAAGTATTACTCCAAGGCGGAGTTAATAGCGAAACTATGGAATAAGTAGTCTATTATCTTCTATCTATTTATAAACAAATGACTAGCTTTTGCCCGCGACTTCACCCGCGTGAAATTTCGACCCCCGACCCACCGCGTCGCATCCCATCACCCGCCTGCGCTTTTAGTCCGTTTTCACTCAGCGGTCTTTCTGCCTTTTTTCCTTCTACTCGGCTCCTAAGGGTTGTAGCGTGATGTTACATAACCTATAACCTTCTTCAAGAATTGGGCTATCCAATGCATAAAGAATTTTTCAAATCCGACTGGTAGTTTCGAAGATTACCCCCTACATACAAACTTACAAACAAACAAATTGTACCTCTTTATAATATTATTAGTATAGCAATGCTGTTCGGTGGGTAAGCGCATCACTTCAGAATTCGAATCAGGTTTTTTCGGAAAGAAAAAATTCATATTCAAATTCTATAAATGAATTACTGTTTGCGCAGGACTACATCTGTCGGGCCAGCTAGCTATTAATAACTTTTAATAAGTAATGGACTGCTACGGTAGTTACGGTTTTTATTAACAGCGAAATGTGGGAGTACTATGGTGCACCCTCTGCCTAACCCTTCTCGGAAAACAGGCGTGATGTAATTGTTACGGCCCCGCCGCCGCCAGGTGGCGCATGGTGGGACTTACTGTAGCCATGACGTTGCGCCAGCACTCTCCGCGCCGTCAAGGGCGCCGTGAGTTTTTAAAACAAAAGAAGAAAACCCACCAGATTCGATGGCGGACGACGCCCTTTGTAATATTCAGATCATATTCAAATCAACTCAGAATACAGAATTGTACCAGTACTTAAAATACGTACATTATTTTGAAGCTTTACTTACACATTGGCAACAGCCGAAACAGTAATAAATGTTTTGAGTATGAAATGTTACGTAAAGAAGCCGAGGTCCATTTACAAGAAGTATGTTTGCCTTGATCCATGTAATTTGTAAATGTAAGTTCAATTTTAGTCAAACCTATTTAGTTCTGCATATACAAAATGGATATATTTAGCAACCTGTTTCGCTTAGCTGTTTCTAAAGAGCTTTAAAAAACCCTGAAAGAAATCGACACGTGTTTCACCTCTCAACGAGGCATCCTCGGGACACGGCGCGTTGCCACACCGAGCGCTGAACGCAGAGAAATAAACGATATATCGTATATACGATAGAATACTATTGTTTAGAACCTAGTTCTCATAACAGACAGCTATGCTGCTGGGGAGTTTGTTGCGCCACTTCTCTTTCCCAGCTAAAGCACTAGGAAGTGGTGAAGGGCGGGAGTTGTGGGGGACTGTCTTATGTAATTTTGACGTCCAGAAAGTGCTGATTCTCAGCCTAATATGAATAAATGACTTTTGATTTTGAATGTGGGCCTTCACTAGCAGATAATTTCTGAATTCAAAATAAAGCCTCTTTTAAAATAATAACTCGGCTATATAAAAACTAGGGTTGCAAGTCGTGAAATTTGACGCCTGTTGTCACGTCTAGCAAGAACTATTGGTCCGTCGCCGATATATCGGGCGTCAAGCATCCCTGCATTGACTGACACTCGATATTCCAAAGATATCGATAGCACTTGCTTATATTATAATAAAAACTATCCTTACTGTAGAATAACTAATTTAATTCCGAATACAATTATTTAACCTCAAAATAGATACCAATCCCCAAATGTATCTTAAAGTCGCTATACCAATATCATAATCTAAAACCGTTTAATAAAACTACATATTTACAATATTTCAGGGATAAGGAAAATAATATGAAACACCAAGATATTTTGTCATTCATTTATATTTCTTTGCCAACATCAAATTCAATATTCTATACCATACCATCACATCTCCTATACCCCACATAATATCAAAATTTAATCAGTATTCTAATATTTACCATAAAACCAATAGGTTACCTTAATTTACAGTAGATCTCCAACTAATACTTATGCCAATATATCCTTTTACCGACACAGCCACTAAATACGTCTTACCGTCACGACTGCCCGACCCAGAAGCCGTACCCGCGCCACTTTTGACACATCGAATCTTTCGGTGTTGCCAGTACCAACAATTATGTATTAATAAATTGAAACCTAACAATATGTATGTACCTATTTATGTTAAGAGGTGCTTACATACATCTAGCACCTCGTATCATATTATAGGGAGATGTCTGTACACTATAGGTACCACTAAGCTCAAACAAGGTGATCGTATTTCATTGAGTACCTACCCGAAATATAACAATTATTGATTCGGCAACCATCAAAGTGTAGAGTTCCGAACTATCGGTATTAGGTTCTATTTCGCCCTTAGTTCGTTCCATGGAAATAGCAAAATACATTTTGCTTTTTCTTAAACATAAAGTAAAATAATATAAAAATAAAGATCAAATAGTTTTCTACTGCAATTAAGTTTGATCAAAGATCTTTTCAAAATACACTCCAGGACTCCTAAATCGTGCCAACCTGCATTTTTTTTTTTTTTTTTTGTATTGAGGCTAATGACTTTTTAAATGGTTATGAATTCACCAAAACGATGGCGAGTATGTCTGCTTCAAAACTGCATAAAATGTTTCATTGACTCATCAATATTCTGATGTTTGCGACGTTGATACTGTACATGGAAATCACGGAAGCGCGGTCGGTGTATAAGCGGATAATAGAGTTTAAGTTCAAAAACGTATGTATAATATGGCAAATATTCGTTTTTAATTTCATCAAACAAGCCAGTAAGCAATGTCCATACAAATTATTTTATATAAAATGTCGCTCAACACTTTAATACCAATCTTCGAGCCTGCCAACTTTTAATTGTGTAATCCACTTTGTTAAAGCCAACTTTAGCCTTGGCTGAAGTCGATCAACGATTAAAACTGCTATTTCCAGAGCTTTTATTCTTAGTAGAGTATTTATATTAATTATTTTTGCGTGCAAAGTGGGAAAGAAGCTAATTAAATTGAATACTTAATTTTGAGTTCTAACATCTTAGGGTGCCTTGTTGAATTTTACACGTAAGTAATTCTGTGAAAGCTTCTTAGGGTTTGGCTTTGTTATGAAAATTACGCTTCAATATTCTGAAACTATTATAGAACTTTTGAACTATATTGTCTACATTTCTTTCGCAATTCTCCTTTCGCAGGTCTGCTGGAAATTTCTGAAGAAATAAGCAGTACCTACCTTTATACTCATAATTATAATTATGTCGTATCTGCATGTATTTCACTGTATTTACGTAAACAATAAAATAAATAAACTAAATTGATAGATAAGCTTATCCATAGCCTTAGCAATATCTTACTTTAAATAATTGACAGGTATAATCACACATACACACTATACACAAACACATACACACACCCTCACACCCCCACACACATACAGTGTACGTGCACAGCGTGATACATTGTGTGCAAGAAGTATTAAATAAATAAATACATAATCGTAAAAACATGTTCTGTCGACCTCAAATACTAAAATGATTATTTTGTAAGAATGATGATGATGGTAAATCGAACTGAACCCACTAAACTCAACAACGTTTTTCTTTTCAATTAACTCAAAGATCTAAGTCAGGGGTTCCCAACCTTTTAACATTCGCGCCCCCTTAACTTTCTTTTAAAATCACTACGCCCCTGAGTTACTTTGTCGACATAAGTGGAAAAGCATAAGAATGTAAAGCAAGCAAAAGTGAGTTCGAAAATATTTGCACCCCTTTGGATAGGTTAGATTTTCTTTTGATCATTCAAAGAGAAATAGAAGTTTCTTTGTCAAGTTTTACAGAAAAACGCAAGAATTATGAGAATGAATAATGTAAGAGCGAGCAAACTGAGCTCGAAAAATGTACAATTTCGGATTCGTTACATTTTCCTTTTGACCATTCATACAGAAATAGAAAAACTTATTTTGTCGATTGATGCAGAAAAGCTGAACCTAATTTAGATGCAGAAAAGCTGAACCTAATTTAGATGCAGAAAAGCTGAACCTAATTTTACAGCACATAAGTAACGTTTCAACGTTTGGGTTTTGGAAGTAGTCTTCAACCTTTTCTAATATTCCAATTGACAATTGACAAAATTGTTTTGATTTTTATGTATTTATTTTGTTGTTTTATGATTTAATTTAAAGATTTCACTGAATTTTAATTTTAATTTGTAATATTATTGATAATTTTAAACATTTTAGTAAATTAGGGTCTGATATTTTAATCTTAGTAATAATAGTATGATTGTGGTGTGTATTTGAATACTAACATAATTCTTAAGTATACTAACAAAAATATGGATCATTGTGTATGTATTAAATAAATAAATTAAAATAATACCAAGAACATAATATTTTGTAAATCTATAATTATTGAAGCTGCTGCGCCCCCCCATTGATCACTCTACGCCCCCCGTGGGGGGCGCGCCCCACCCGTTGGGAATCCCTGATCTAAGTGATAGTGTGTGCGACACTCAAACTCCTCGGAGGAGTCGTTTAGTACAAAAGAAGCCATTTTAGTATTCAGCACACTTGTTTTCATTACGAGAGGTTTTGTCTTATTATTTTTGCGGTAAGTGAACTCTTTACTTAGCATTACATACGTATATTTTATTAAATACGACGTTATTAATTTGAAGCATCCATCTTTACATACCGAGACTCCTTCGTGCCTCAGAAAGCACGTTAAGCCGTTGGTTCAGGCTGTTATTCGTTGATCTTTGACAGTCGTTACGGGTCGTCAGAAGCCCGATAGTCTGACAACCAGTCTTACCAAGGGGTCGTATTACCCAGTTACTGGGTTGTGGAAGTTTCCCTAGGCGGAATTTTTCATATAAATTTTACTGAAGTACCGATAAAAAATGTTTTTGCAATATTCATAATGTTTCGGAAATATATACTGTACAGGCAGGCATGCTTCAAAACGTGTAATTTGGAAGATTTATCCTAATCTCAGGAGTCGAACATTACTACCGACCTAAATAACTTCAATTGGTACGGAATACATTTTCAATCTCTTACATTTATCTTTTGAAATAGCAAAATGTGGGTGTACCTTTAGTAGGTACACCCACATTTGATAAGAAATACGAGGCGAGATGTAATCTCATCAAAACAAACAACAATCATGAATTTCTTCGCCACACAATCCATATGAATACACCTAGAAAATAGAAATCATGAGAAATATCGTACAAACGAAAACCCAGAATCCATTTACAGAATAAATGTAGCAATAATAACTCTTTGTTTGTATGAAGACGAATCTTGAGAGATTGGATCTCAGTTATTTGGATTTCTTAAGATTGTGTGATCCATCAAAAAATTAAGAGGTTATCACTTATTATCGGGTAAGTAATAGATGATATAACAACAAAATCTCTAATATTAATAACATATAACAACAGAACCTATAATTTTATTTAATATAGCGATTAGTTAATATAATAAACGATTGATATAATTTTAAAATAACTAATTTTTATAAGCATAACATACATTAAATATAAAATCGTTTGATATGCCACTCAAAAAATATAAAACTTATTTGGTCTAATATGATGAAAACGCCTACTTAAAAACAAAGCAAAATTGCATAACTAGTAACTAATTACCACCTGTGCTAAGATAGGTCGACGGAGCCCCGCGTCGCGGGGCTCCTATTTCTGGGTGGTTTAAAAAAAAATAACCACGAGGGCTAAGGCGGGAGCTCCGCTTCACTTCGCTCCCGCCTTAGCCTTCTAACCTAACCTATCCGAGTCGGGGTACTCTGAGTCGGGGTGTTAACCATAATGACGTTTTTTATATATATTAAACGTTAGACCTAATGATTTTCGATTAAATAAACAATATACATATTAAACGTTAGACCAAATGATTTTCGATTACATAAACGTTATATCAAAAAACGTTATACTAATTAAGTTTTAGAATAAATAAATATTATATGTAAAGAAATTATATCAACAGTTGGTATATCTCACGTTGATTATATCTTATGAACGGTAATAAAATGTAATTAGACCAAATGAGTTTATACGTTATGAGACGCACCCCTTATTATCTACCCGAGATTTAAGGCTCCGTGCATGAAAAAAACCCTCTTTTGTAAACTTATCTAATTGTGAGAAAGCTTAAAAACAGTGAAACATTAAGTCTGTGTGACTATAAAATACAGTTTTTGTGGGGTAAACCATTCGTGACAGTCACAGCACGTGTTAATAGTTTCAACACTTTTGCACTCTCGAAAATATAGTTTACTAGCTTCTGCCCGCGACTTCGTCCACGAGCCTATAACCTTCCTGAAGAATTGGGCTACACAATGCAAAAAAAAATAATCTAATCCGACTGGAAGTTCCGGAGATTACCCCCTACATAATAACTTAAAAACAAACAAATTTTACCTTTTATATTTATAATTATTAAGTATATTAAGTACAGATTATTTACCTACGAGTCGTTTTAAAAGAATTAAATTAAATTAAATTTAATTAATTCTGCACTAGCAGTAAACCTAGAGTTCTTACATTTCTTCTTATAAATATGAAATTATATTTAAACCAGTTCTGCAGAATTTTGTGAGAAAAAGCACAGCTGGCGCTTTGATTCTTTTTATCTTGAGATTCATAAGCCATCTCAAATCTACGCAATACAAAGGCAAATCCCACCCGGTTGTAGGCTCTCATAAAAATAGGAAGCCGAGCTCATCTTTCCAAAATCCTGGACCTTCCACGTACACAATGGATCACGTTCACACTTCAGTAATAACTCATACTCTAATAAACATTCACAAGCACGCGTGACAGATTTACCTACGTTGTCGTTCACCAACATTTTGCCGTGAAGGCGGCATCTCGCCCAAGATTTGAACAAACCTTTGCACAAACGTCTTACACTCGACAAAGGCACGTGCCCGAATTTTTGAAAGCCAATAGATAAAAGCCGTAAATCTTGACACACAGATATATTTTCCTTTTATGTTTGTGTCCCTTCTTTTACTTGGGATCTTACTCATAGTGCTTCGGAATAAGTTAAAAATTATTAAGTTTAGTAATAAATTAAAGAAGACAGGTCTCTATGTTATCTCATATGTTTTTTTAAAAGGTCTAAACTCTAAAGGCGGAAACTGACTTGCAACGTTTTTTTGTAATGCATCGAGTTTTTGTAACGTGTTACAGTAGTCAGTGCAGCGAGCCGAGCCGCTCGATGCGAGCCGAGCCGGATTCTCCACTCGACTGTCGGCTGTTTCGTGAATTCCTTTGAAACGGAAATATGAGAAACGAAGCAAGCTGAAGTGGCAGTGGGTTGGCCATATTCGTCGAAGGACCGATGGCCAGTGGAGCAGACGAGTCATAGAGTGGAGACCACGTATCGGCAAGCGTAGTGTGGGACGCCCCTTAGCTAGATGGACCGACGACTTTAAAAAGGTAGCTGGGACAGACTGGATGCGGAAGGCGGAGGACAGAGTGTTGTGGCGCAGCCTGAGGGAGGAGAGGCTTATGTCCAGCAGTGGACTGCGATTGGCTGAGTTGATTGTAACAACTACATAATTAAAAATCGATTTTCCTAAAATCGATTTTTGGTAACCGGTTTTGAGTGTACCGATTTTTATCAGTAAAAGTTGCCATCCCTACTTTGACAGGATTGACCAACAACCGAAAGTGTTAGATAAGACAATAAACGATTGAGTGTCTTGATAAAATCGGCTTTTAATTCCGGAGGTTTCGTTACAAATAAGTAATAGCAACATTTTAGTTAATAAATGTTTTTTTTTTATTATTTACCACATTGCTGGGCAAACCATGGCCAAGAATGGGCATTTTCCTTTAATGTGCTTGAAGCGAGCGTTCGCCAAGTCTTGTGTATCGCCGTATTGTAACCAAGCTCGCCTCAAATGATACATTACAAACAAACTTTGCGAGTCAAGTCAGTCTTCGCCTTATAGGATCACCCGGCAATTGCTTTCAAAGCGTTTCGTATTTCAACAGGATTGACATTTAGCTTTTCGGTACGTAGCGTATGTCAATCCAATAAATTTTTGACTTCACCATAATAGTTACCTATCACTCATAAAATAACACTTTGTCTAGGCTATCAGAATATTTTAACTGAATTTACAAGGTTGATAAAACTCAAAAGGAACAACGCTGAATGAGAATGGATGCCTGTCTGAAACTAATTCTCTAAACAGGGTGGCAGGGACATCGTCGCGAAAACTTACCATGGATTCAGTACATGATAAAAAATACAGCTGTTCCATATATTTTGACCGCGTAAGTATTGCACTTTTCTATGAAACAGCTGATTTATTTTTAAATAACCGACGAAAAATTTCTACGCAGGGGGGTTCAGAATGATGTGCTGAATCCATGGTAAAAGTTTTCGCGTCGATGTCCCGCCACCCTGTATATTTAAGTATTATTTTAATGGATGCAAGAATTTCATTAAATTACAAAATAAGTAATTATTAGTTTCTAATATACGACTAAGGGTAGTAATTATAAATTATTAATTACTAGGGGTTATTCGCTCAACTACAAAAGGAAATCAGCATTGTTAGTAAGTAACAACCGAGCCCAAACAATGGAACACAATGTTGAAGTTCTGTGTTGTACACTAGGACCACAGTATGTGTAAAAGGTATGTGACATTAATATCAAATATAATTAGTTCGAAACTCTTGTGACATAAAACTATTTTCTGCGGGACCTGTTTGTCTGTCCATAGAAGAAAATTAACCAAGTGGAAAGCTGTCAAGTTGACAGTTAGTAAGTGAGTAAATTACTTGGTAGTTTCGGAGATCCGACCTGAGTGTTGTCTGAGCAACAAAGTTCTATTTGATCAATTTGTGCAGCAAATTGCTGACGGCGTGGAGGCGTTTAGTGTTCTGGATTGCACAGACACAATCACGAAAATTTGGGAAATATTTAACGAATTCTCTAGAAAATTATTGGTATTCTAATGATGCACGCTTTTTTAAATTAATGAACCTCTAATAATTTCATTTTATTAATAAATTCGTTTAAAAAAACTTTTTTTTAAACTGCTTTCTTGTCCTTTTCTCACAGTTAGTGACAGTACCTAAGCTAGGGTACCCCGACATAACGGGTTACGTTAGGTAAGAATAGTGACCACCACGCGCGAGCCGAGGGAGCGAAGCAAGCGATGCCGCGCTGGCGCCGCCGCCGCCCGGCGGCGGCCGGGGAGCGCTACATCCAAGTTGGTCGCCTTTACTTTGTTATTTAGGTTTTTTAGGACCCAAAAATTGAAATGATTTGAAGTTCACAAAAAGAGGCGAACATAAGAGCTTTCAATAATAATTTTCGGAGTGCAAAATGGGAAATATAAGAGGTTCGATTAAATACATGCCTTTAAAATTTAGAGAAAAATATTAATGGAAAATTTCAATATGAGCCCCGCTACGCTGGTTCGTCAGCAAACGAGCCCATCCCGCCATATGCCCAGAGGCTGGGCAAAGTTGACTATGCCCGGGCGATATTAATTCTGCAGACCCCACTGAGTTCACCCAAAACATATTAGAATATTAATGATTAAACATCCATTTTAAAATTCTAAAATATCAACAGCAATAGTCCACATTTCCCTCATGGGCAAAATAACCAAATTACCTAGCTTTTGAGTTTACGTTATAAGGTGTATATAAAGCGTGCTCGGTGTGTACACTTTCAACTGAGCTGTAGTAATCATACGGAATATTTCATGACGACTAATTGGCTAATAGGACGTTATTCACTGGTGTTAGTCAGTGCGCTCGAATATAAATTTCCTTCAGTACCGCAGCCAATTTGGAGTAAATTAGCCTAAAATTTTGCACTCGGTAACTGTGAGCTGTAATAAATTATTTTCGTATATCTGTTACATATTTTTGTTGTGAAATATTTTAATTCGAGTAAAGTTCTTTCATTACAAAAGCCTATTGTAACATATTACATAAACTTTTCGTTTCAAAGAACTTAAAATTTGTTACATCTTACGCAACGAGTACTTTGATCTTGGATTTTCGCTGTATTCATGAGTCACTCCGAGGAACTACTTACGTATAGCTCTTTAACTAACGCTGGTACCTACATCAATCAAAAACAATGTATGTATTTCAGAGTACGTCACGATATTCGTAATGTACTCCCACTAACTCACAACGTGACACCCTACAAGACACAGCACACTTGAGAAAAGCCACTCAATTTCAAAAAAACATTTATGAATTTTCACCCGTGCACAATACAACCCTTAGCGATATGAGTCAGAAGTCGCAGCACAGTAATACAAAGATTGAGAATTATTGAAAAGTCTGTACGTATTACGTATTTGGGGAGATTATCCTACTGTTCCCGAATTCGCTGTAACTCAGCCGCCGAGCTGAAACCCAATAAGACGGCGTTAATAAATCATCTTGACAGGTATTACTTCGCACCTTGAGCGTCGGCGTAATTACATCAGACCTACTTCGATATTCAAAATAAACAGATCGTGTAATGAAGATGATTCCAGCTCCGGTATATGGGAACTATCTAGTTTAATTTGAAGTTTAGTATTATAGTGCTTGTCTATTGGTAACTGGAAGATAGTTTCAAAGGTTTTTGAACTTGATCATAGTTTAGCCTTTCAATTAGTAAGCGCTGTATTTTGGTTGAAACTAACCAACTTATTGACACAATAATTAGACTAATTGACTGACCACACGTTCAATTATTTAAATAAGGGCTGGTGACAAGATATAAATCAGAATTAAGAACAACTGAAATATGCAGACGTCTCGTCATGTTTAAATAAGCTTAATTACTGTTTTAAGTGTCCTTATCAAAAAAGCATATTATAAGATTAAAGACTACGTTGAAGATAAGAAAGTTTGGCAATAATTCGTTCTGCACATGTGGCTTCCCTGGTACCTCATTAACGGCATAACAATGTAAATGTGCTGCTCCCATATTACAATAATTATTTTATTTTACATTTTTTACATACTTCATTGACAAAATCTTTTCATTATTTGACATTATATACCTAAAATTTTTTATATTTTTTTTATCAAATTAGATTTGTTACAGCTATAGGTGGCAATCGTGTCATTTGGTTTAAATAGGTCCTTATTTTTATTATTTTGTTTTAAATCCTTTATATAGATTCATTTCTTTTAGATTTTGTGAATGTGAGAACGTTGTTGGCTGTAGACTTGTGGACCATTTTCTATTTTTACTAAGTACCTGGTACTTGTTGATAGGCCTACACTGTCTTCTCATACCTATTTACACTGAAATTTGAAAACATTGTAGAAACCATTTATTTTTAAAAGAGCAACCGTGGAGTTTCTTGCCGGCTCTTTTCCATAGGGAACGACCAATTGAAACTGTACACCTAACTTCTGACGTTTCATAAGTGCCTTGTAGGTTTATGTGAAATAAATATTTTGAATTTGAATTCGAATTTATGGGATGCATTTTAATTATATTCTTCAATTGACTGTATAAACAGTAATATTTTGAACAAAAAAATCGGTGGTGTAATATTTACACCATCAATAGATCAATTCTTGGAAAAATCTAAAGTCACCTAACCACAGGTATAAGTAAAGGGTTTCTTACATACATTTACCTGACACGGAACTTAATACGGTCGGTAAGCTTTTCAGTAAACCTCGATGATGGAGACCGACCGAATATCAATTTTTGAAGCTTCATCGCACACTTCATATGAATGGTTCTTGACTGTAAACGTACCTTCATAATCGATTCACCTTAACAGTCAATACGGGTTTTTAAAAAGAGCTTCTTAATGAGTTCTGGGAAGTCGGTACCTACCTTTCCATACTCGACTTGAGTGAACATCTGAAATGAGATGTTTAGTTACCTACTCAAAGACATTCATATACATGTACCTACATAAGCACATTCAAGGTATTCTTTATGAACATAATTAAAATAAATTGTATATTTGAGTCATACTTGTGTAAAAAAAAACAGTGGCACTCCGGGAGTGCCGACAGAAGTGAAAACTTGAAAAAAAAATCGGCACCGCGGTAATCAACGCGTTGATGTCTTTTACTCCACGCACCGCGGTAATCAACGCGTTGAAGTCTTTTACTCCACGCACCGCGGTAATCAACGCGTTAGTGTCGTTTACTCCACAGGTCGCGAAATCAATGGTTTAGCTCTCTGGCTAGAAAGGGGGTGACTACTGAGATGGCGATTAATAGAGAAGTATGGAAGTAAAACACATGTTGTGACCACCCCAAATAAATTGTGATAAGGTCATCAGAAAACGATAATAACTGAGTAAACGGGTTGGATTTAGAAACGTGCCGCCTCGCTAAAAATAATGTGAGGTTATTTGGGGGATTCTAGAGGGTCTCCTGAAAAATAATTCTTTTTTTGCCGGTTACAATTTTTTTTTGTATTATTTTTGTGTAGTTTTTTTTATGTAGTTTAAAAAATCTACTTATTTACAAGAGCGAGCCTAGCGAGCTTGATACTTGAGGAAAAGGTTTGCGAACAAAGACCCCGCCATCCCCTCCGAACCTAACCTGTCTAAGCTACGGTGCCCCAAGTCCCGACACATCTCGACTTATTAAAAATGCAAGAACTTAGAATGCAACAGCGAGTGAAGCGAGCCCGGGACTTGGGGCACCCCGACTCGAACAGGTTAGGTTCGAAGGGGATGACGGGGGCTTAAGTGAGCGAGCAAAGCAAGCGAACGAGCCCCCGTCATTTCCTTCGTGTTAGGTTGCTTTAAATCCTGCAGACAGAAATAGGAGCCCAGCGAAGTGGGGCTCCGTCGACTATGCCTTTTCCTTCACAAATTTTAAATTTACCATGTAACATACTTTTTTTTCATTTGGTTTTGAACTTCGAAACGTTTGACATTGACAACTGGTGAGTGGGGGGATGACTTGTCCTCTTCCTCTCTCCCCCCTAGCACCGACATTTAATTTATCAACCTTTTTATGAGATTTATGTCATATAAAAAAATTGTTTACAAAAATGTATCTCCGGCGGGGGGTTTGTTAACCCTCTCCCCCTTCCCTCCGATCAATCGATCGAGGCGGCACGTTTCTAAACTTTAACCATCGTCGTATCGCCATCTTTACTGAGACGGCATTTTTCATTTGTGAATCCATGCACCTGATATTTCTGGCCAGTTTTCATTCGACACCTGATAGACGTGTCCTGTCCAAACCCATTTACGCTCGACAGTTTGCATCTATATCGACGATTTTAGATCTACTTGAGCCCGGTATGATATTTTTATCACTCTTACTATGTTTTGTAAGTTTGGCAGATTTTATAATATTAATTTAAGTTACATACAATAAATAATTGACCATTGACCATTGTAATGTTAATTAGATTAAATTCGGGGTGAGAGCCTGGTGATCTGTCACACAGGGTATTCTAGTATGGACGCCAGTCTCTCGCAAAGGATCACATTTTATGCATTTTTGTCAAAACGCTATAATTCTTGTCTCTATGTTTATTACTATGTGAACCTTTGTGAAGAGAGAAATAAACATTATTATTATTATTCGTTATAATTGACTGCATGTGGTCCTGAGTTCGATTCCCGGGTCGGGCAAAGTGTTATTGGATTTTTTTATCTGAAATTTCTCAGTAGCAGCTCGGAGTCTGGATTTGTGCCCGGTTGATGGCAATAGGCTCGCCCCCTATTACATGGGACTTAAACATAACTGGCGAAATGTGAGTGTACCTGCTACAGGGACACCTCTGCCCAACCCTTCGGGGAAACAAGGCGTGATGTTATGTTATGTAAATTAACTACAAAATTAAATTGTTGTGTATTGTGTTGTATTGCATTGTCCGATTATACGGACAGTTTGAGTTGGTCGTCAATTTTTATTGGGTAGTAATAAACGCCCCGGAAAAAAATTAAAATATGTGCATACTCAAAATATGAAATTTACTGCTATAAATACTAATTTTCCGACAGCTTAAATGCGAATACAAATAAAGAAACGACCGAATAAAATACTGAAACGACCGAATAAAATACAGAAAATTCCGAAAAATCAATACAGAATGTGCTGACGTAATATTTTTCAAACAAGCATACACCATGCATGCAGCATGCAAGCGAGCATGCAATATGCAATATCCGGCGCAGCGAGGCTCCGGGGCGGTTCCAAGCGAGCTTATTGTCGCAGATGGTTTTAACGCTCACCACCGCAGCTTCGGCTTGCTGGCTGGCTCTGCCGGCCAGCCTTAGCCGCGGGCGGCGAGCGTTATAAAACCACCTGCTCCTCAGCTCGCGGGCCGTCTCGCCCCTCCGTGCTTACGCGGGCTTAAATTACACTCTAGGGGTAGGGCAGACAAGACTACGTGGAGTCGGTTTTGCAGCGATTCGTTTCTGCCACTAACTTTTGTAGCACAACTTATTGACTTTTCGGAAACTTTGTATTTTTTTTCGGAAGCTTTATTATTATCCATTTTTATTCATAAATGTAATTCTGACAGTTGTATGAAATTGCTACTTGGCAAATTGGCTTAGTTTGTCAATTTGATAAACAGTCAATTATCTATCCTACTATATTTATATACATATATATATTATAAATGCGAAAGTTTGTGAGGAAGGATGGATATTTGTTAAGAATATTACTTATTCCCATAGATCTTTTCAAACAAAATTGCTAAACAAACATATCTTTTATACAATAACAGAGCAAATTTTGTACAGAACAGGTACATGTGAAGTATATCAGCGGATTTTCCCAATTTCGTTAAAAGAACCACACTCATTCGTTTATTTCACTCTCGCGAAACGAGTTGAAACAAATTTCAGTGCGTTGTCGAGCGTTTAACATTCTTCATGGGGCCTAATTTACAACGGCGGAATACAAAACAAATTCGTTTTCTTTTATTTTTATAAGGACGTGAATGTGAACGTTATTAGAGAGAGTGAAATCATGTGTAAGCATTTCAGGGACTCCCCGTGTTTTTTCCTTTATTTTTGGATGTACTAATATTTCAAAGAATTGTTTAATCTTAAATATGACGGGGGGGTAATGGCTGATCTTTGCGTTATGCTCGTGAACGGGTGCTGCTTGTGGTGACTGGTCGTCTTACTGATCATGGTTTTTTTTATTGTTACTAGTAATTAACTGTTTATTTTACCTCGATGGTCCTAGTTTATCAAAATCATTTATAACTTCCAATTACAGCTTTAATAGCTTTATGTAAGCGAGCACGCCCTTTATGCCTGGAAGCTTTTATTTAGATATTTAGTTCTGTTAACGTTTAGTTTTTATTTCTTCTCGATGTCTCGATGTTTTTGGTTGGTATATTGGCGTGTGCTAGCTGACATATGGCCAGTAATTTATTATTTTTTAAATTATGTTTTGTGTTGTGTAATGTAAATTATTTTGCATACTATTGTATAGAATATTTTTTTTCTAACTTGAACTGACAGCTGTGCTCCTAAGGAGTTTGTTGCGCCACTTGTTCTTCCTAGCTAAAAGCACCAGGAAGTGGTGAAGGGTGGGCGTTTTGGGGGACTGTCTTACGTAATTTTGACGTTAGAAAAGTGCTGATTCTCAGCCTAGTTTTCATAAATGACTTTTGAATTTGAATTTATAAAATCTTAATAAGTGTATTAATACGTCGATGATGTAGAGTTCGTTATTAATGATAAAATTTAAAGCAATTGATGTTTAATTAGGATTAACAGCTAAGCCCGTTGTCCTTGTATAAGTCTTTCCATTTTGCTCATCCGCTTTGTGAAGCTTTGATTAACGGCCGCCATTTGCTGAGACTACATTCATGTCAGAGTCAAACAAATGACTGTAAAGTTCTAAACGCTTAATTAAACTTTTTCACGAGCATTTTTATAACGTAAAGAAAAAAATTAAACTTCTCTCTTTTAAAGGATTATTCTTTGTTTTGAAGTGAAAACTTCTTTAGGCGCGTTAAGCATTTTTGAGATGGGAAAAAACAATTGAACTCGCGACACCGTTACCGACACCTCATGTTTGTAAACGCAATTGTGCTCTTTATTTATATTACGTTACGGATCAATGTTTTATGCAAGTATTTTTACTTTAAAGGTTTTGGAAGTATTTTTTTTAATTATTCAAGTTTTCACTTCTGTCGGCACTCCCGGAGTGCCACTGTTTTTTTTCCAGTAAGGGGGAAAAGGGCATGACACTACAAACTTTGTTAGGTATTATTCAGCAGGAACTATTAAGTTGGTCACACTTGACGTTTGCGTATGAGACATAACACAGTCATGTCGTCACACATCCGGAACTTTGGTAATACAAAGATTCCATTTCGTTACATTTCGGCATGGTCCTGTAGCTTCCATGTAACTTGCTAATGGACGCCACACAGCATTAAGATGAAGTTGTGGACTTTATGCGACGCTTGCGTCCAACTTTGACCACTTCACATGTCCTTAATGTTTTCCTACGGACATTAAACTTTTGTTGACAACCCCTGACTTAGCTACTTATCTTGCTTTAGCGTTGAACGGTGACAAGGAAAATATTGAAGGTTTTTGTTTTAGTAATGAGGTAAAGTTTTCATTTCTTGGCCAATATTAAACAGCACCAATTTATAAAGGGATAGCTTCTGCCCGCGACTTCGCCCGCGAGCCTTTAACCTTCCTCAAGAATTGGGCTATCCAATACAAAAAGAATTTTTCAAATCCAACTGGTAGTTCCGGAGATTACCCCCTACATACAAACTTACAAACAAACAAAAGTTACCTGTTTATTATATAATATATATAAGTAATAAGTATATAAGTGTAGATTATTAGTATTAGTATAGATGTTTTACTTGAATACAAAAATAACGAAATTAAAGCTGAATACAGAAAGTTCCGGTAATGGTTTTTTTTTTCAATAAACTGCTGTTTACTTTAGCATTTTATTTTACCAAAAAATAACTTTCTCTCATTAATAATTTCAGTACTCCTTACAAACAAACGTGAACATTAATCAAAACAATACTGATCATTAAGGAGCAATGCCTTTCCTCTGCCTCTAATTATTTTCGTGTTATATTTAAAAAAAAAACCTCCAAAGTTATTGTTGGTCGTTACTCATCTTAGTAATAAGTGTCAAAATGATTTATTTCTTGCTCACTTATTGGGGAGCAGTTTTCCGTTTTCTTATTTTCATCTGTTTTCCGCGCTAGTTTTTCTGTTACGAGTTTTTTCCTAAAAACCGATTAGTTGGTGTTCTGAAATTTATTCGGGACACGTCAACTGTTGAAATAAGTAAAAGTGTGTACGTTTAGTTAAGGTTACAGGCAATTATTTTAAACAGAAAAGTTATGTCCCATAAATATAGAAATGAAATGAAATTTTATTTGCAAGAATTGTAGTAAGTGTAATGACAGATGGTCGAGTTTTAACAAGTTACATAAATAAAATATCAAGCTAATAAAATTGTAACATACATCATAGTTAACTACATGTTTTTTTCCTGGAGTGGAGACCACGTACTGGCAAGCGTAGTGTGGGATGGCCGCCACCTAGATGCACCGACGACTTTAATAAAGGTGGCTGGGACAGATTGGATGCAAGAGGACAGGGTGTTGTGGCGCGGCAGCCCGCCATCCGATAAAGACCAGGCCCGGGTCGACGGCGCGAAGTTCCACACGCGCCTCAAAGAAATTTCAGCAGAACTGACGGGATCCGTTAGGGCCAATGCCTGCCAGGGTCGCGGGAAAGTCCGAAAGGGTTACCGTGGCCCCTGGAAACTGAAAGAACTCGGGTGGGTTTTAGTCAGTATGAATCTGACACGCCCTCCCGCTCCGCCCAGAGCTGGAAAAGTTATTTGATAATTTCCCTACCAAAGGTATTGTGGCGAAGCCTAGGAGAGATATATTTCCAGCGGTGGTCTGAAAAGGCTGCGTTGATTGATTGTTTGACATATTTTTTAACTATAAATTCGTCACCGTCTTTGATATAAAGTTCACATTTACTTTGCTACTAGCTGTGCCCGCGGCTTCTCTCACGTGACTGTGTATTCTATTGGCATTATTTAGGCAATAATTAGATACTAGGCATTCGATAATTTCACTTCAAACACACATCGTATTTAGTCAATTACAATTACACGAAACTAAAGCTCATCATACAGTTAATTCGATGAGAAATCGAGTCAGTGCAAATGACATTCAATTAACATCATGATCTGTAGCTGTCTATAAGCTTTAAGTCTATTAGTTATCTCTATAATATTATGTCAATTGGTTGATATTATTACCCAAAGGGAGATCACAATTGGGGCTTAATTTATAACATAAACTCTTATTTTAAACTTTATCTTTTAAAACAGCTCCAGAAGTCGCTGCCAAAAAAAAAATGGCAGTGGCACTCCGGGAGTGCCGACAGAAGTGAAAACTTGAACAAGATCGCCTTGGTGGAAGAAAAATACTTGTATTGAACGTTGTTCCGTAACCTTACCTAAATAAAGAGCACAATGGCGTTTACAAAAAAAAATACTTCTAAAACATTTAAAGTAAAAATACTTTCATAGAACATTGATCCGTAACGTAATATAAATAAAGAGCAAAATCGCATTTACAAAAATGAGGTGTCGTCATGGTGTCGCGAAATCAATGGTTTAGTCCCAACTCAAAAATGCCCAACGCGCCTAAGGAAGTTTTCACTTCAAAAACTAAGCAAAAGAAGGTTCACATAAAAATAATAATATTAATTTGGTTATTAATTAATTATGTTGGTTTTAACTGGTAGGTTTATTTGTAGATAACTACATAAATAATTATGTAGATGCGTTCCATTACCTAAGTATATTGATGATTGAATAATTTATATTAAAGTTCACAATTTCACCGTCAATGGGGAAACCATGCATTTTCCCATTACCGATCGAAGATTTATTTTCCATTGGCTCTCTTCAAACCGACGAATTGAAAGGCTTTCATTGAAATGGCGGAAGCAGAAGAATTCATTCATTATTTTGATGGCTTCCCTGTCAAAAGCGAATTAAGCAATCAAGGCTCTTATTCATTGAATTTCCTATGATCCATAAAAATTGTTTTCTTCCAATATCCTCTTTACTTACGGGGAAGCAGGAAATTCGTGAAAATAAAAGATAATTAACGGCTAATAAACATGGTAGATATACACTGAATGTACTTATTAAAGATACGTAGGGTAGAGGTACCCATAACCTGTCAAACCTCTCACGAAATACATGTAAGAAGGTAGGTAGGGGTACCTGTACTTTCCATTAAGGAAATATAATATTTTGACATCTTCCTCATATTATGCGGTGCGTTAATGTATGCTTAACGACAAGTGACGTGGGATAAATTTATGCATTAAACGTATTCATATTTACACTTGAAAATCTTCGAAATTAATTTGTGTTGTTTGCTTTACCAAACGAAAAATTAAGTGAACTTTCAGTGAACTGATATAACTAGTATATAGCCATTTAATTCGTTAGTGCATAGTAACAGCCCCGTCTGAGCGCTTTAAGAGCTTATCCGTTCTCCGCTGGCGAGCTGTAAAGACCATCTGCTGCCAACATTTATCAAACAAAAAACTACTCTTTTAATTGCAAATTACGGTTGTAATTGCAGTAAATGATCGTCCACTCAGTGCTTAGCGCGCTCACAGTCGCTTTGAATTCAAGAGGGATTTCGATGCAGATAAGAAATACCGATGCTGTTGAAATGTTCACTTATTTCCTTAACAATATTAAATAAGTGAATGATACCTTTTCTTGGGTGGGAAATTATCAAATAACTTCTCCCGCTCTGGGTGGAGCGGGAGGGCGTGTCAGACTCTTACTGACTAAAACCCACCCATGTTCCTTCGGTTGCCCTGTTGCCGGGGGCCACGATGTCCCTTTCGGCCCATTTTCGCAGCCCCGGCAGGCATTGGCCCTAGCGGACCCCGTCAATTCTGCTGACATCTCTTTGAGGCGCGCGTAGAACACAACGCGCCGTCGACCCGGGCTTGGTCCTTATCGGACGGCGAGCTACCCATTGCTTACCGTCCGCAAGTCCGCGCCTACGGTGGCCGGAAATCAGCTCGCAATTCCCGCCCCGGGCGTCTCCTCCTGCGGCGGTTAGGGGCGTGAGGGCGCGAAATTTGCCTCTCCCTCACGTGTTCCGCCTCCTCCTTCGCGAGCATTACCGCTTCGCAGAAGGAGATGACGGCCTGCCATTTCCTCTCGCTCCGTACCATGGCCTGAACCAGGGCCGGACGCGAGAGATCACCGCCGCCGATGGCCTCCACGAGGATACGGCGATGCTCCGCCCAAGCCGGGCAGACCTCTACCGTATGCTCCACCGTGTCCTCCGGGCGATCAACACACTGGTGACACCCGGGCGTTTTCTCCCGCCTTATCCTGAACAGGAACCTCCCGAAGCAGCCGTGTCCGGTGAGGACCTGCGTCAGGCGGAAGGTGCCGTGGCGCCTCTCAAGCCACTCCTTAAAGAGAGGTCTTATCGCCGCAATTGTGGCGTGCCCAAAGTGAATGATACCTAAGCTTGTAAGATACATAGTTTATGTACTAACGTTGGTTACACTTAGTTACCCCTAAGGTGAGTTTCAGTGCGGTTAGTAGAAGTGCTTAGGTGCGGTTCGGACAAGTGCAGTTGAAATCAGTGCTCTGAGTGGAATATCTCGATTTAATGCGTCAGAGGTAGGTCATTAATGACGGTGTCTGAACGACCTTATATTAATAGCTAGCTGTGTTGGCAAGCTTCAACTTATATTCCTATATCATAACGAAGGTTAGGTTATATGCCTATAAAATTATCCTAATTATCCTATAATTTCAGTGACTAAGCTGTCTGGCCTCTAAAAAGACTTTATTAATTAAAAGTATGTTTAGGCACGAGTGACGACAAAATTACCTCATTACCTCAAACATATGATACCTTGGACATAGGCTAGGTCTCTAGGTATTACAAATGATGTAGATAGGCTAGGCTAGGTCAATGCTCCGCGGTCAGACACACCTACACGTTTACACACCCTTAGTAACACGACCAATTACTTATGGTTACGTAGTAAATTGCCTTCGGAACAAATATGTAATAAACGTTTATTACGAGAGTACAAATCTGGAATGTGTAGAGAAAATAATTTATAAACATAACTAATTAATTAATTTTTCTTCTGAACTGATCTCGTATTGTAAAGTGGTCACTTTGAAGTCTTAATCACTTTTAGGTTAGACCCAATTCGCGATGCCGATTGCTGGACCGTAATTATAAAATAAAACATAATTAGTTAACATAGCGCCCATATTCCATAAAGGGGTAGGCAAAGAGGTTTATATTAAACCTACTTTTCGGCCTTTATATTTTATAGTCCCATTTATTTCAGGCGACACAGGCCCATAGAAAAGTACCTTAACCTAAACATACATATTTTAATATAAACATAACTTGAAAACTTGTGTTAATAAATAGCTTAAAACTATGTTAGTAACACTTCACTAGCTTGTCCTTGTGCTGTCCTGTGGTACTTGTCCGCGGAAGCAATGGAACACCACGTCCTGCGGCCCAAAGTCCTCTTCCATGACGACGGACAGATAACAATTCGGTACTCGCACCACAAACGCCTTCAAGTTGAAGTTGCGGTGCGACTCCAGCAACTGCACCCTCAGTTTATAGGCGGAAAGCTAATCTGGGATTGAACCTTAAGTCCGCACTATGCAAACCCAAACTAGATCAAGGAGACAGCCGTAGTTAAATATTTTATTATAAAAATCATGAATTGAAGTTGTGGCGGCATCTACAACGCCACATGTGAACTACGCATCAAAGATATCACACAAATCCTGCATCGTGCAAACAGAGTTTACCGCGCGATCAACATACATTTAACTTCTCGATAGTTAATTAATTCAGGCGTGACCTTGCGGAAATCTATTATAAAATACAATAGACGTGGATATATTTAGTAACCTATTCCGCAGAAAAACGCGCGTTCAGCGCTTGGTGTGGCAACACGCCGTGTTCGGGTTCGCGACAAATCAGTCGTCATCCTGAGGATGCCTCGGTGAGGGGTGAAACACGTGTTGATTTCTTTCAGGGTTTTAATGTCTCTTTCGAAATAGCTAAGCGGGTAAATAGGTAAACAGGTTACTAAATATATCCATGTCTATTGTATTTTATAGCTTCTCAACATCAATCGTCGGGCAATTGCCCAACAGACACGACACCCATCTAGTTGGAGGATCCTTCTTTTTCTATATAGGATGACTGAAAATTACACCCTGTCCCGCATACCTCTAAAAGTAATTAATGTAACATTAATTACAATAACAACAAAAAGAACAATTATAGTTTTCTAAATGTGGTTGTTAGTATAAACTTCTGCTGAGCCCTTCGGAGAAAACTGGCGTGATGTTATGATACGTGTAGTTACAATAATACATTTATTTGTAGCTAATAGAAATACGCTAATAGCAGTAGGCGTGCCTCTAAAACTTAGTACAGCGACAGGACAAAGTTTCCTGTGACTGGAATTTGTGGACACAACAAGTTTCATGCTGCATAGTTCCGAGTCACATCAATGTTTAGCACTTCATTTAACTCTGCAAAAATTTGAATAAAATGAAACCTCAGTCATTTATAATACCCATAGCGAACGCGCTCTTCGATCTTCTTGAAAGATAATGTAAACATAAAATGTATATTCTCTAGCATCTAGCTAGAGAATATACATTTTACAGACAAGATATAGACAAGAGATAAGATTAAATAAGACATAAAGATCAAAAGGGTAGGCTAATTTGTAAATAATATGCATAAAGTACCTACTACAGCAGACACGACGTAAATTTTTCAAAAACCCATATGAATAACGATTAATATAATTAGCCTGAAAATCGAAATCTTTGCCTACAAATCTGATGTGAACATTATCATTGAATTCATCAAGTCCGTTCTCTTAAAACGTATCATGGTTTTAATTACCTTATCTTTCTTTCATTCTAGTTCGACCAGATGAGGAGGTTCCAGAGCCAACGCTCCGGATCATGGCGAGGTCGACGGTGTACAACGTCGGAGAAACCAAAGCCATATTTTGCAAAGGACAACACCTTGTAGAGGTACGTATAAGCTTTTGTTCAATTGCTAATTGAACTGGTTAAAATAACTTATGTTACTACTGCCAGTCATGACGGATTAAGGGGCATCAAGCTGCAGTCCACCCCGGATCCCCCAGGCTTGGGCCTCCAAAGCTCGAGAAATACTTTTCATCATATCCTGTACAAGACCAAAATATGTCCATTAAGTAAAAGGCAGTTCGTAGTAGGCCCCTACATATGCTAAATTTAAACGTAGGGTGCTAAAATATTCGAGCTCGCTTCGCTCGCTCTTCCATTTTGCATCCTCTTTTTTCGCAGACTTCTCTGCGTAAGTTGACAAAGTAACTACTATTTATGTATGGATAGTCAAAAGAAAACTTTACCTATCCAAGGTGGGGTGTTAACATTTTTCGACCTCGCTTCACTTGCTCTTGCATCCAACATTTTCTAACTTTTCTGTATAGGTTTACAAAGTAATTCCTATTTCTGTATATAAATGTTCAAAAAAAAGCTTAAACTATGCGGCGTGCAAAAATGTTCGAGCTACAGTCCTCTATTTCATCTAATGCTCTAGCTTTATACTGATGTCCACAAAGTATCTCCAATTTCTGTATCAATTGTCTAAACAAAACCTAACCTTATATATTTCGATGTTCATTCCTGGACGTGGAGGATCCATTTAATTTTTCCGCTTTCGGGCCCCCGACAGGCTTAGTCCACTGCCACTGCAGCCAGTAAATAAGCTTATTAATTACTACTGTTGTCAAGCAGAATTGCTGGGAAATCCAGCACTTAAATATAAGGAATCCGAGTACTAGTAAAATGACAGGCGGATTATCACAGGTTAACAACGCATCGCCAAAATCCTTGGTATTGCACGTGTCCATAAACGGAAGAAAACACTTAAAAAAAACATCCACATTATCTCTAGTACGGCAAAACCATAGTATAAAGAGAGGTAGTAAGCTATCTTCATAGAAACGCACCGCGCGCGGCTTGTATGTGTGCGCGGCTTGTATCTATGCGTCGCCGCACGCACACTTAACAAAATCTCGGCTGGTTACTCACGAGAAACGGGTCGAGATTTTGTTAAGTGTGCGTGCGGCGACGCATAGATGTAAGCCGCTCACACATACAAGCCACGCGCGGCTCGTTTCTATGAAGATAGCTTACTACCTCTCTTTATACTATGGCAAAACGTTTGGTGTTGTATATAACTTCATCATGACCACACGAGGCAGTTTTATATATTATTTATTTATATAATCAATTCATAATATTCCTTCCAGCCTATTCAATGGTATTCCCCCTCGGGAAAGTTAGTCGAGGAGCGATCTACCAAGAATAGCCGGGTGTTTGTCGAACGCAAGACTGAGGACAACGGAGTCCTGGTGCCCCTCATCATCCATCGTATCAAGATCAACGATGGAGGCAACTGGACCTGCAAAGCTGGGAACCTTAGTGAAACTAGGGAGTTTATTGTCGGAGGTATGTGTTTTGTAAAATCAATTGTATCAGCGACTACGAAAATGGATAAGTCGAAAATGTATGGGACGGATAAAAGCTACCGAAAAGTTTATGTCAGTTATTGTGTTGAAATTCGTTTGCCACTTGTCTTGGCCATTTGAACTAATGATTCAGTAGTTTCATGAGTTAATTCAAAGTCATAGGTACCTAGTTTAGCGGTTTAAAAGTTCACTATCTTATTAAGTACTAATTAGTGAGAAAGCCAAGAAAATTAAGAAACCTACTCAACAATATTTACTGACTTAAAAATATTAGGTATTTTCCTTATTCTCTCTCTTCAGAAAAGATGAAAATACACGATTTCGATATTCAGTTTGAGGAGAAAAAAAGCATAATTAAGCCAAACAGACGGTATGTTTGCACGTTCCTCATTTTTTCCTTATTACAACGTGTAAATATTTAATTTCCAGAGAAAGTAAACATCACTGACAGGAATGTAACCTTGGAAGGAGAGGAAGGCAAGTCTGTTAAGTTGACTTGTGAAGCCAACGGCTACCCTCCCCCAGTCGTTGTGTGGTACAAGGATAAGCAGCAGATTAGGGGTGAGTTTATTAGATAAACAAGAGTGCAATAAAATCTGATATTAATCACTCGTCAAATTTTATTGTTGACGACTTGGTGCCAAGTGTACAAGTTTAAGGCGTGTCATGAACGCGACGATATGGCGAATTCGCGCGACCGATCACTTTGGGTAGGAGAAGCCCCAGATTTACGCCTAGGCATACAAGGCACTGGCCCAGGGGGCCCAGCCAGCCTAGGGGCCCAGTCAGCCTAGGGGTCCCTCAACTACCCCGACTAGCTTGACTATAGGTTGGCAGGGACATCATACATACATTTTAACCGCATAGATATTGCACGTTTCTATGAAACAGCAGATATTTTTTAATAACCTACGATACATTTCAAGGTAGGGGGTTCAGAATCATGTACTGAATCCGTGGTAACAGTTTTCGCGTCGATATCCCTGCCACCCTGTATAGTGACATACTTAGCATAAACTGCATTAAAGTACATAATTAAAGTCAGAAAAAAATTGTAGAAAAACAAAAAAAATTAAATTTTCCCGTTCTAGTGCATTTTATTATTTATTAAATTTCCAAAATGGCTTCGGAATTAGGGCCTCAAAGTTGAAGTGCCTAGAGGCCCTGGGTCTCTAAGTCCGGGCCGGAGTAGGATGCAAGGTAAACATATTTTTTAAAGTGTAAGTCATCGCCCATTTACTCATAGTGTCACAGAGACATACAGCTCCATCCAGTACCAGCTACAATAACCAATTATTGTAGTTAATTGTTCAGGCGTGACCTTGCGGAAATCCACTATAAAATACAATTGACGTGGATATATTTAGTAATACACTAAACACACACGCTCTGCGTTCAGCGTTCGGTGTGGCAACACGCCGTGTTCGGGTTTGCGACAAGTCAATCGTCATCCTGAGGATGCCTCGTTGAGAGGTGAAACGTGTCGATTTCTTTCAGGGTTTTTTATGGTTCTTTAGAAATAGCTAAGCCGAACAGGTTACTAAATATATATACTCGTACGTCCAATTATTGTGATTTACATTTGAAATAAGAACCATCCTACTCTAAAATATCTAATTTAATTCCGAATATAATTATTTAACCTCAAAATAGATACTAATACCCAAATGAATCTTAAAGTCGTTACCCCAATATCATAATCTAAAACTGTTTAATAAAACTACTTAATTACAATATTTCAGGGATAAGGAAAATAATAAATGAAACACCCAGATAATTTGTCAGTCATTTATATTTCTTTGCCAACATGAAATTCAATATTCTACACCAAACCATCACATTTCCTATTCCCCACATAATATCACAATTCAATCAGTATTCTAATATTTACCATAAAACTAATAGGTTACCTTAATTTACAGTAGATCTCCAACCAATACTATGCCAATCTATCTTTTTACCAACACAGCCTTTAAGCATGTCTTACTGTCACGAGCGCCCAACCCAGAAGGCAGTTCCCGCGCTATTTTTTGACACATCGAATCTTTGGGTGTTGCCAGTACAATATCCAACAATTACGTATTAAAAATTGAAACCTAACACATTAAACTTTGAATTTCGATGGTTACCTACCTGGCGCATTATTAAAAGAATACTTGAAAACGTTGGCATAGACGTTAAACTGCATATGACTTTTAATCAGTATTTACAAAAAGTGTTTACAAATTTCATATTTTAATTAATTCTCTTTTTCATTCCAGATAAGGACGAACCCAAGAAGTACTCAATCAAGCAAGACAACACTCTAGAGATTAAGAAACTGAACCATGCCGACGTTGGCCTTTACGTGTGCAAAGTAAGACAAAAGGTTCTGTCCCACTACACTGAGAAGAATGTCCATCTTTCCGTACAACGTAAGTTCTTAACGCCTTAAAAGGGAATGCGGTAAGGTAGCCCGCGAAATTCAAATTTTCTTCTTTTTTAAATTTGTAGTTCGGTGTCAGGTTGTATCTTGATTAAAATATGATTCGCGACCGTAATAAATATGGCTTTACAGAATTTTAATAATTAGAATCAGCAATACAACTTCTAATATTGTAATAAACCTAAAATGTCATGATTTCATGAAATAGCATTCAATAGGATTATATAAATTTAGAGAGTTGTATTGATGATTTTATGATTATAAATATTTAAATAAATATTTAATATGGCCGCAAATCATATTTAGAACCTGACACTGACCTGCAAATTGAAAAAAACGTAAGAAAATTTGAATTCCTCGCGCTACCCTGACGCTTTCGCCTTAACACAATCACCAACACACCCACAATAGACTATAACAGAATAACACTGCTGGTTTTCCCCTTAGTGGAACTCAAACTCAAAGCATTAACTTTAATAAAACCAATTACAGGCAATTTGAGTTGTCAAGGAGTCGGTCAGTCAGATAGATGAAGCTAGTTAAATTGTTCCTCGCCCTGCTCCAGTAGTTTGTCCTGTAAAGCCTGTGCGTTTACAAATACAAAGCTTTAAGAGCGGCCAACCCGTCATACTTTTCATACAAACGCTCGTACGTGATTATGGCGTCGTAACACATCTTTCTTTGAAAATTTTAAACTAATAGGTATCTTGTGCACTATTTCTAGGTTTCTATGAAACTAAAAAATTAAAATGTCGAGAAATAAATTCAGTACAAGCCTCCGAAAATCTGCATTTTTGCACAATTTTTACCTGAACTTTGGCCGTTCATAATAACATAACATAACATCACGCCTTGTTTCCCCGAAGGGTTGGGCAGAGGTGTCCCTGTAGCAGGTACACCCACATTTCGCCAGTTATGTTTTAAGTCCCATGTAATAGAGGGCGAGCCTATTGCCATCAACCGGGCACAAATCCAGACTCCGAGCTGCTACTGAGAAATTTCAGATAGAAAAACCCAATAACACTTTGCCCGACCCGGGAATCGAACCCAGGACCTCATGCTCAGCAGTAGCGTCATAATAAACTATGTTCATAATATACTCATAAATTGTAAAAGTAAAGAAAAAATCTCCATAGGAACCTTGCACTTGTAATGGAGATTCTAAATGACAAACATTTATTTCACAAACTAGTAAAGCTTACTCAAAAACACGTATTTCCTAAAACAAGTTTTATGAAATTTCCGCACACTATTTTTCGTACAATGTTATCGCGTTCTCACTTGCTTGTTAGCAGTTCTCACTTGCGCTAGATGAAACAACATGCTTTTTGACCATGCTTGCGTTGACGATAGACGGATCGGGAAGGGCCCTCTTAATACGCAAACATTCAAAACCGAAATAACTATCTGTGGAACTTACACACAAACGCGGCTTATTCCGATTGGATCCCACAATCCGATCCCACTTTGTGGGATTTGTTAAGAATATGGATACAATTTACATTTTGTTCCGATCCGATGCCATTTTGTGGATTTCATTAGGAATGGGGATGAAATTAATATTTTGTTCCGTACTGATCCCAGTACGAAAATATTTATGATCCCGGGGTCCATGAGGCGTCGCAAGGAATCAGCAACGCATCGTGTGGCCTCACTTTTAGAATGTTGTAAAAGTAATATTTCTTATTATTTTATTTTACTATATTTTATTATGTTATTCTGTACTCTTAATTTTCATTTTCATCTATCGTTTCACAGCGGGGATCATTTCGTATTGGGATTGGTTCGGAACAAAATTTGAATTTTATCCATATTCCTAACGAATCCCACAAAGTGGGATCGGATTGTGGGATCCGATCGGAACAAGCCACAAACGCACAGGCTATACAGGCTAAGACGACCCACTGACCAAATAAAAAAATATGTATTTGTTCTAACGTAGGATTCAAATTCGCTTACCGAAACGCTGCAAGCAAATTGCTCACACACTGCACCAATCGTGCCGTCAAAATATGGACTGAAATATTACTGAAAAGATTGATTAATTAATAAAGCTCACCAGAAAAGTGCTGAGCTCATGACAGCAGATTCAATTTCCGAACTTTGCAGCGAAATTATTTGCATTTTATAAATAAATTGATTTTAAATTTCGAATATTTGCGCGTACCATTTGTTTGTTTCGTGTGGAATCCGTATTAATCAAACAAACGGAATCCTTACTTTGAGAGAGAATCCTCATTTATTACCAACACAGATTTATACTTGTTATGTCAGATTTTAACAATACCGATGAACTTCCGTTTTAAATGTATTATACATACTTGCATGAACTGAATTCTTATAAAACAATAGACGTAGATATATTTAGTAACCTATTCCGCTTAACTATTCCTAAAGAGTCATGGAAAACCCTGTAAGAAATCGACACGTGTTTCACCTCTCAACGAGGCATCCTCAGGATGACGATTTACTTGTCGCGAACCCGAACACGACGTGTTGCCACGCCGAGCGCCAGACGCTGAGTATTACTCTGCGTCTGGCGTGTCGGATTTTTTATGACTATGTTCTATGTTATGGGGTTTGGTTTCCGCACTTAGTCCGTCAGGTGGACCATTGTGCGTTTTTTTTATGACTCTTTAGGAATAGTTAAGCGGAATAGATTACTAATAAATATATCTACGGCTATTGTTTTATAATGAATTTCCGCAAGGTCACGATTGAATCAATTAACTGTCTAAATTCTTATTTCAGATAAACCAATTTTGTACAACAGTGACACTCAAATGATTTACACGAACCAAAAATACAAGACTGAAGAAGTGTACGCTATTTTAAATGATACGTAAGTATTTATTATAATATAACACTTTTAATTTACCAGCGAATCTTTTTACTTACCAAACAATAGCACCTCAAAGTTTGCAATATAAGCAAAGAATGGTAAACAAAAGTAATTTATTTCCAAAACTTCAGTAACGTATGTCACGTTACATTGTGGACTCGAACCCTGTGCTAGGACATCCTGTATGACAGGGTTTGATGGAACAGGCTCAAGGTTTTCAACGGGAGATAGAGGGAGATAGACATAATAATAACTTCCATCATTTATCAAATCCCCCCATTCCTAACTACGAATTGAAAATATATCTTACCGAGTGTTTATAAATTGGTGTCAAATGAATTCCATTCAATGGACGAAGTCTCAAACTTGACACGATTTCTTGTCTACTCATATCGGCATTATCAAACCAAGTATAATTCTGAATGGTTGGTTGCATCATCCGATACCAAATACCTTTTGTTAATGACTTCTTGTCGAAGTATCCTTTACACATTTCATAACATTTCAATCTAACTGTACTTAAAATATCTGTCCAGTAAAGTTTATACGTTACCGAAACACCCTCTAAGTTAGTGAGTAGTTTGAAGACTGTGAACGATTTCCAGGAAAAGGAATAAAATAGGTATAAAGATAGTAGTAAATTAATACTTGAGGTCTTTATTTTTCTTGTTTCCAGCAAAAACGTGACTTGCAGCGCTATCGCGAACCCACCACCTACCTACAGATGGTTCAGGAGAATAAACGGCTTCGATGACGACCCAATTACGGAGACCGACACGGTTAGCATACTTTATTAGCTTTCATAAAATCTATTCTGTATGCTTAGTATAGCAATTATTATGTAAACTACTTTACAGAAAATGCCATCGACGAAGACGCGCCACAGTCCGCGATTACCGTACTCTAAGCAGGGCTCGGATAGCGGTATATTTTACGATTAGTTTTTTAAAACGGTTTTTGAAAACGTTCTCATTTCGTTTTCGTTCCGAACAAAATGTTGTACAAACAAGAACGAGAACTGTTAGAAATGTTTTAAAAACGTTATTTTAAATAACGTTTCCAAGCCCTGATTCTGAGCTGTACTTTAAGTACGGAGCCGAGCGGAGTGGGGCGCGTTCTCGAGGATGAATATATCTATCTATACAATTTTACACGTCACTGAAGGCCAAAATTCTAGGAAAGCTGTTCCTATTTAAACCTCAAACAATAAATAAACCTCCTTTTTGCTTCGCCGTAATCAGGTAAAAATAGACTAAAGACGTTAACAGCTGAATATAAGAATTGTTAGAGCCTTCATCAATTGTTCATTTATAAACGTTGCTTAAAGTTAAGTGACGTTAAAACGTCAAAAATGTATCGTTAAACAGTCGTTAAAACTACTTAACTTTAAGCTACGTTTATAAATAAACCCCTTAGTTACTGCAGGCCGTCCAAAGTTTTGCATTGCGGTTAGTGGTCAGTTGTGAACTTGTTAATTCGCACCTTGCAATGTTTTGTAGTTGACAGTATATTGAGATGCTCCCAAAAATGTTTCATATCTTTTCAAATCTTGCGTCTTATGTTGAACACAAAATTTAAACCTACTGTTTTTTTTTTTAAGGTGATCACTTCTGAAGATGGGACCAACTCCGTGCTCATCCTGAGGATTCGGGAGGAGAGTAACTACGGCGAATACCGCTGCTCTGCCAACAACAGCAAGGGTTCCGAGTCCATTATCTTCCACGTCAACCCTGGCTCCAAGCCCGAGCCCCCGGATTTCGTGAGTATTCATTTAATATTTAACGAGAGCAAGTTTATGTTGTTTTAGTTTGGGAATTTATTTTTACTCGTCAATACTAGACGAAAATAGGAGCTTGTGGCTAAGTAATAACAGCCGCACGGATCAATCTATCAGGTTAAGTTTGCGGGGTTTGGTCCGTGGATGGCTGACCATCTTTACATACCGAGACTCCTCCGTGCCTCGGAAAGCACGTTAAACCGTTGGTCCCGGCTGTCATTTGTGAATCTTTAACAGTCGTTACGGGTCGTCCGAAGCCCGAAAGTCTGGCAACCAGTCTTACCAAGGGGTATCGTATTATCCAGTTACTGGGTTGTGGAGGTCAGATAGTCGCTCCATGTAAAATACTGGTATTCAGCTGCATCCGGTTAGACTGGAAGCCGACCCCAACATAGTTGGGAAAAGGCTAGGCAGATTGAATATCAGACGGAAATTAATTATTTTTCTCAAACATGCATGGAAATATTATCGTTATTTTCGAACAAAGAACACGCGAAGTATCGAATTTACGGTCAAGGAAAATCAAATACATTGCAGGCGCGTTTTTTGAATTTGGAACATTACAACGCTCCAGCAATGTTATATGAAATGGCGTGCTGGGGTTATTAAATACTCTTTAATTGGATCTCTTTTATCATACCAAAGGTCTCTTTGCTTAGTACAAATTGCGTTCACGTGGCTGTATAGCCTTAGATGCGTTTGCCTTTCGGCACAGATGATAAATAGAAAATTGGCGGCAAAGCTGAAAATTCGTCTTGATTTGTTATTTACTTATATAATAGATAATTAAAATGAGTTCCAACGGTTCAGAGAGTGAAATGGAGATTGATTGTACTCCACCAGATTTAAGATCAGAAGCCAAATTAGCAATGGAAAACCTACTTCCAGCGAAGTCAAAAGAAAAATACATGAAAATATATGAAAATTTCATGATTTGGAAAAACGAGAATAAAGTGAAAATTTTCTACAAACTGTGTATTTTTGGCGTATTTTAATGAGATTACTAAAACTAAAAAGCCATCTACATTATGGGCAATTTACTCCATGCTGAAATGTAAAGTTCATGTTAAAAACGGCATTAACTTGAAAAATTGTGGAAATTTAACTACTTTTATTTCCCTGCATTCTTTTGAGAAAAGCACTATATATGCCTCGGCGGAAATGGCAATTGCCTGTCTCGTATTAGTGAAGTCCTCGCCTACGGCTCGGCCTTCAAACTCATACTCGACCTGCAAATCCTGAAATTGCCTATTTCCCGGCCTTTGCAATAATGTACTATTCTTGCTTTATTTATGTTTAGTATTTCAACTGAATTGTATTACTTGTTTTATTTTCTATTACGGACGCTTTTAACGTTCTGCATCGTTCTCACGTGTATAACTTCAACATGAATGATGTAACCAATATTTTGTAACCATATTTTGATTTAAAAGAGTGTCCGTGGAGTTTCTTGCTCGTTCTTCTCCATAGGTACCCACTACGCTTTAGAATGGGCAACTAGCTTCATCTTTCAGACTGACCGCTTGACAATTCAAAAGTGCCTGTAATTGGTTTATTTGAAATAAATGCTTTGAGTTTGACTTACCGCTGATACTGCAGACACTAAGACTGCTAGCTTCTGCTTGTGGTACTGACGTAGACCAGTTAGGGCAAAAGAATATACACATAATTATGTTCAAGTACCATTATGTCGAAGTTGGCTTTGAAAGTTGAGCCTTTACAAAGTTGTCCCAAATATACTTATTTGAATATATTGTGTTACAGGTACAGCTGGCTGCGGCCAATACCACCGAGCTCACTTTCAACGTGAACTGTTCATCTTGCATCTTCGCTACTGGTGATGAGGTTTCGCCAGACCCCAAGAACTTGCCAGTTATTGGTAAATAATAATATTTGCCAGTTATTTGTAGAATTAGCACACCGAAAGCACACCTACACGTACGCGTATACACCCCTACCACTTCTACCACACCTTATACCTACACTACACACACATTCACATCCGATACCCACACTTCACACACCACACACATTCACACCCTATACTACACTACACACACCACACACATTCACACCTTATACCCACACTACATACCACACACATTCACACGCTATACCTACACTACACACACCACACACATTTACACCTTATGCTCACACTACACACACCACACACATTCACACCCTATACCTACACTACACACAGCACACAAGCTGCAAACACCACACACATTCACTTACTTCACTGTCCAACTCACACTGAAGAAATTTTCAAACCAGCCTGCATGTGTTAAGAATCACTGCGTTCTGCAGCAAGTTAGATGGCAGGTTGATGAAACTAAGGGTTTGATGAAGCTGTTTAGGTATTACTCCTGTTGTAAATTAATGGGGACAATTTTATTGTGACTTTTTGAAGATGCCAAAGTCGGGTTATTTCGTCTTTTAGTTCGGTGTATTTGGATAATTTTTCGGCTATTGTAAGTTATGTGTATTGGCACGACAATATCTGTAAGGAACCCAGTTTTGTTTATTTTATTTATTAACTAGCTTCTGCCCGCGACTTTTTCCGCATGCCTATAACCTTCCTCAAGAACTGGGCTATCCAATGCAAAAAGATTTTTTCAAATCCGACTGGTAGTTCCGGAGATTACCTTCTACATACAAACTTACAAACAAACATACAAACAAAAAAATTTATCTCTTTATAGTATTAGTATAAAAGTATGGATGTGATGGATGCGGAAAGCACAGAATTGGTCGAAGTGGCGGTGCTTGGGGGAGGCCTATGTCCAGCAGTGGACGTCTTTTGGCTGAAATGATGATGATAGATAATGTCGGGTCTTTGTAATTGTACGGTCGGTGAGTATGGCTCGGTCGAAGTACAGTTTTGTTGTAGGGTTCTCTAAAACCGTTTCGGGGTTGTATTTTCTAATATGGTACTACAGTGTCTATAAGGCCAACTTGCGCGTTAACAGCTAAGTCGGAGTTAACAGCTAACTCAGGGTTAATCCAATCATTATTTTTGGATTAACCCTGAGTTAGCTCTTAACTCCGAGTTATTTAGCTAACCCATGAACGCGTAAGTGGGCCTAAGTTTACATTGATCAGCTAGGCTAGTTTCTGGTATGACGCTGCCTACTAGATCATGCCGATGTTTGTAGCCTGTCTGAGCTATTAATTTGCATGCACCGGTATTACTAAATATGATTACGAACCATGAAAAATAATTATGATCAACATATTTATTTTTTTGTTTTTCAGATTACTTTGTCCAAAACATTCTAGCTAGTCAGGAGCCAAGAACTTATAGTCATAAGATGTACCTTTTGATTTGATAATGATATTATAGAAATTAAAAAGGTTTGTTACATTTCAGGATATATCTTCCAACTCGCTCCAGCTAAACAGGGCTATGCAGCAGACTGGGATGGAGCACCTGAATTCCGTGTTGACATCGAGGACGCCAACAGTAAGTTTTCTCATTGTTATACAGTCAAACCTGACGAAGTGAGAACTGGGTAAGCGAGAAAATTCTATAAATGAGAGTAATCTACCGGGGCTGCGAATAAGGCCCGAAAGGGACATCGTGGCCCCCGGCAACAGGGCAACCGAAGGAACACGGGTGGGTTTTAGTCAAGAGTCTGACACGCCCTCTCGCTCCACCCAGAGCGGGAGAAGTTATTTGATAATATACCACCCAAAAAAAAAAAAGGACCCGTCATCTGAACCCTCTTAAACCTCCATAAGTGAGAAACATAAACCTCTATAAGAGAAAGTCATAATTCACACGTGGACCTCTATAACTGAGACTCCTACTTTACGGGAGCTCTATAACTGAGACTCGTACGTGACTGTTCCTCTATAAGTGACAGTCGAGCGTAATTTAACATCTGCTATTTATGACTCATTCTTAATTTCCTGGAACTACATTGTTTTTGTTTTCATAAATTTGGAGGAACTAACTAACATTGCTTTTATATCGTATTCTATTCAATAGCCAAACGAGTATTTTTTTAAACCTCTATAAGTGAGTAAATCCACTCCTGTACCTCTATAAGCTAGAAACTCAAGTTAGTGAGAAACTTCCTTAAGCGAAGGAGAGATCGCGGTCCTTTGAAGTCTTGCTTTTCCAAGTTCGACAGTATTTCATCAATTTGATTCAACCGAAGATTCTTCACGGCTAGTTAGCATAGCCGCAGTCAGCCCTGCTTTCCGAAACTTGTGGGAAAAAGTTGTTATGATTTTCACGACGACAGACTAAGAAGAATAGTAGATTGTTAAACGAGGGGCTAAAATTACCCATTCTATCAAGGTTTTAAAATAGAAACCGAGTTATAATGTGTTTTAGCGCCGTGGGTTACACTCTACTTTTCACTACGATTGCGAGAAAATAAAATAATCCAATACAATATTAAAGAGTTTATTTAATTTTTTTGAATATACAATTTGTTCAATCTGAATTTTTAAGGAAACTTTTTATCACAGTATGCGGTAGAAAAAGCTAGTTTAGTTTTATGTAAGAATAAAGACGTTTTTGTAGGCTCGTTGGTTACAGACAAAAAATACTTTATCCCCTAGAGCAAGAAATGCAATTTTTTCCCCGCTCTGGTACGCTACAATGACGGACTTTTTGAGCAAGCGGAGTGAAAAAGATTTTTTGTACAATGAGTTTTCCTTAACAACTCCCTCCCTCTTTCAGACACCCTCTTCACAGTGGGACCTCTAACAAACGGTACCGTGTACCACGTGCGCGTCCGCACGCGTAATGCCGCGGGCAACTCCGAATGGATGGAGACTGCTGACGCGAAAACAACTGACGACGCAATCAGGCTCACCGCCACCTTGGTGCTCGTCATCACCGCCATGTTTGTGCATCTTTATTATTAAACCAGCTTTCAATTGACGTGGGGATACTTTTTTTTCGAGGTATATGTATAAAGAGGTTTGTGGTGAGGTTTTGAAGTATTTTGTTTTCACTAACTAGGTGACACCTGAATGAATGGGTAAGCACACTGTTGGATTTTCAGCGCTCGGCTTTAGAGCCAAAAGTTGAAAATGCAAAAAATCAGTGCAATAATAAATGGCGTTCATTTAGATGTTTCCTAGTACGAATGAGTGCCGACAGGATAGACAATGTTGTGTTTTAAACTTAAGTGCGGATGATTCAGTGTTGATGTTACTTTTATCAATTAAGAAATATATTTACTACATGTTAATAAATGAAATAAACTGATGTATCGTTTGACTTCAGATTTGTAAGAAAAATTCTTAAAATTTTAATTATCAGATTAATATAAAATTCCTTAGCAATTGATGCCAAATATTAAGCCAAAACGTTCATTTCGTGTTAATTTAAGAAACATTCTATCCCCATGACATTCCAAAGTAAATGTAGATAGATAATATTTAATTTAAACAAAAATAATTGTCTATTATTGAAGTTTTAAATTATTAAGTGTTCAATTCTCTTACCGAATATATAAACAGCCAGAGGTTATACTTTTTAATAGATAACATGTATTTAATATTTGAATAAAATAAATAAAATAATGTACATGAATGGTAACGACTTGACGAGTTCTTGCTTATTTTCAGTTGCAAGTAAAAATGCGCATAAATTTCATATACCTATATTATATTGCTGTGATTTGCTTGAGTACCTACGTGTTGTGTAAGACATCTACTAAACTATGAATTTACCAAAAAATACATTCGAAAAGATAAAGACATTGTACTGCCTAACTAAGTCTATAAGAAAACGTTAAACGTTTTCCATTTTAAGGCAAAACATACGACTTTCTAAAACATTTATTTTCTTGTATGTTTTTAAAACGTAACGAACTTGCAATCTCCGATACGGATAATTTAATTATTGACAACACTGGAAGCTAACATTTTCGACCAATTTTCGGCAAGAGCACCCCAGTTTTGCAGTTTGGTTTTCACTTGTAAATACGTATACTTATAAAATTATTTAGCTCTGCATAAAGTAATGTAGTTTTTAAGTTATCGCATATAATAATATGTAAAAGGGTGTAAAGCGTACTTTTGGGGTTAATTTTTTTTTTCATCCAGGTAATCTGAAATTAAATCTTCCTAGTAACACTTATATGTACAAGTGATGTCCACTGGCTTAGGAATTATAAGTAAGTTTCAACCCTATAGGTGTTGCCAACGCCATACCCATTTTCAAAAATATGGGAAATTAAATAGAGATAGTGGTTTTGCTATAAAATTCAACTTCGTATGTGTGAGTGAGAGGAAAATAAAAAACAATTGCGGATCCCCTGTTTCTGTTTTAATTCTTGTAGTAAATGTGTTGTGTGTTTGTCTATGAATTAACTCCAAAAGTACACTCATAGGTATGTTTAGCTGGAACTGATACATGCACTATGTACGAGTAGATAACTGTTAAGTATATTTTTAAGTTATGGTCGTTGTTAGAGTAAGTTTAATTTTAAATGTTGACGAAATCGAATCCTTAACGTTATAAACTATGACAATATTTATGCAGGTACTATTTATTCAAAATTTGTTGGCGATTTTTGTTTAGTTTTACATTCCAAGTTACTAATAACCTAACAAAATCGGTCAATTTTAATTGCTTATGTCACAGTTCTACCATGTTCTTACAGGAAGACTGATTATTCTATTGTATATTTGTTTCCTCTTGTATCGCTTTTTAGGTAAAACTTAGATAGGTATACCTAAACACGAGTTAAAAATTATCGATGTAAATGGTCAATCTTTGAGATTGATTGAAAAAAATGTCAAGATTGACAATCGCTATTGACATTTTCAATACTCCTAACCTAACACGTTAAGCATTATGTACCTTTGAATATTACTTGCAAAGTTAGCTTAAGAAGCTTGGTATCACTAAATTAAGGGCTTGTATGAGCCTCATACAAAACGTGCTGCATATTTACTGTCGTCAAACATTGAACAATGTAGCGTTTACATAAAAAATTATAAGTAGTTGAATGAAAATCATTGTTTTATAAAATGTTTATTGCCGTTTGTAATAAATGTACACGACTCTGGTAATTTCTACTGTGTACATACATAATATTGTCGGCTAATGAGTTTCATATACACTAATTGTTATGTTAATTAATTACACTGGTGTTTCTGCCTCTAATAAAATGGTTTATAAACATTTAATTGGTTTATTAATTTATTTTAAATAAGACTCCTTCATAAGAATTAATATTTATTTGCCATGAAAAATGTTCTCGAGAAATATTGGACAGATTGTACAAAACAAAGATACATTACATTTAATTACTTTAAAATAAGTATTTACAGCTAAAATACTTTATTAAAATCAAATTAACAATAGATACAATAAATACAAACAATTCACTTTACGTAAAACAAAACACAATCTACTTAACCATTCTCATCGCGAACATGCAAACAAAAGACACGACAAATATGCCACCAGCAAAGAAAATGCCATAGAAAGTGGCATCGGTCATAGATTCCTCATTATCAGTCACTTCTGGTTCAGCTTCGGGAGTTTCCGTGGTGGCGGTCTCTTCGTCTTCAGTTGTCGTGGAAACCAGAACAGGGTCTGACCAGAGAGACTCCCCGACTTCGTTTTTAACTCGGAGCTTGATCCAATAAGAAGTATCTACTTCTAATTCGTCTAAGCTTACTATGACACCTGAAAGAAGTAAAAAAAACGTGACGACAAGGCAAGTAATGGAACGCAAGCCTATAAAAACTACCGAAAACTATGCCTGTTGTATACATGTTTACCTAGGGTAATCTTCTAACGAAAATAAAAGTAACCTAAAAGTATAGTACTGAATCTTTTTTATGGGGTAATAATGACATAATATTACTGTCATTACTTCCAATATTGACGTTCTTCAGAAAGGCCAGGTGCATAGTACTTGCAACCGGCGTGCGTGTATGACCAGATGTATGAACGTAGACGAGGCAAAAGGAGTATGTAAGGATCGTAGCAGGTGGCGTTCTGTAGTTTCTGCCTACCCCCATGGGAAGAAGGCTTGAGTTTATGTATGTATGTGTATTGACGTAATAAGAGCGTTTATTCTGAAAGTGGGCAACGTCGGAAATAGATGTCAAATATTTCGCTGTCTTAATTAATTTGGCAACATTACTGTATGGAAATAAGAAATGTGGCTAACTATTGAACTAGAATATCAATAATGAATTGCAATTATAACACTGAATTTGATGTGTTGAGATGTTTAAAAAAGGCATTTGGAAAGTTTCCAAATACTTTTTTACATCTAAAACTAAATAATCGGTGTTACGATATTAATTATTACATTTCATAATCAATGTTTAAATTCCCCAGTTAGCCACATTTCTTCCATACAGTAATAATGCCAAATTAAACAATACAGGTAAATATTTGACAGCTATTTACGACCATGCCAACTTTTAGGATAAACCCGCTAGCACTCTGCTTTTACGACGTAAAAGTTCGTTGAAGATATTAATTGTCCTATAATCCTGTTGAGTTATTTAGTAAACTAAAATACACGAGTATTTTAGTTTATTAAATAACTACACTTGTCAATAAATGCAAGCAAAAGTGTACACTTTTGGCCACACTCGATCGCAACAGAATATCACAAGCAAATGTAATAGGTAATATGTCTAAATAATCAAAGACCACAAGGCGCGATCAAGGCCAACAGTGCGCTCATTTAGTAATAAATAAAAAGTTTAAATCGAAAGTTATTTTTTTATCATTACTCAATTATATTGTATAAGGTCAAAAACATTAAGCAAGGCAATGAAAAACGATATTCTGAACAGCCCAAAAATTTACAACATTGATTAACGCTGATGATCTTCCACTACAAAAATAATGAAACCCCTTACCGTTAATTTCTGGATCAATAGTTTCTGATTCATCAAACTGAATTTCAGTCTGCTTGCTTTTCCTCCACATGGCTAAAGTAGGCAAAACAACTTTTCTACCATCACTTTGCTCTTTTATAAATTGAACTTCGAACGCTGAAAAATAATAAAATTAAGGCTTAGATTTCGTTTCGTTAGGTTTCGCCGTCCGTTAAGAACCAGGCCCGGGTCGACAGCGCGTTGTGGTTCACGCGCGCCTCAAAGAGATGTCAGCAGAACTGACGGGGCCCGCCAGTGCCGCTGCCTGCCGGGGTTGCGAAGAAATCCTCAAGGGAGATCGTGGCCCCCGGCAACATGGCATCTGAAGGAACACGGGTGGGTTTTAGTCAGTAAGAGTCTGACACGCCTTCTCGCTCCGCCCAGAGCGGGAGAAGTTATTTGACAATTTCCCACCCAAAAAAAAGAGTTCGTTTTAAGTTTAATGTAACTGTTACTTTATACTTAGCTCAATTAACGAAATCTAACAAAGATTTTATAGTAAGTACACTGCCTACCCTTTTCCCAACTGAGTTGGGGTCAGCTTCCAGTCTAACCGGATACAGGTGAATACCAGTATTTTACATGGAGCGACTGCCTATCTGACCTCCAGAACCCAGTAACTGGGTACTACGATACCCCTAGGTAAAACTGACCTCAGACTTTCGGGATTCTGACTACCCGTAACGACTGTCAAAGATCCACAAATGCCAGCCGGGACCAACGGCTTAACGTGCTTTCCGAAGCACGGAGGAGTCACGGTATGTAGAAATGGTCACCCATCCACAGACCAACCTCGGCAAGCGTAGCTTAACCTGATGGATTGACCCATGCGGCTGGTAGTACTTAGCCACGAGCTTATATAAACCCGTAATATCAATAAAAACTTTACTGGTAAAGGCAAAATTTGCACAAAAAAAAAATTGTTTTGTTATGAATACTCCGATTGTAAAGAATTTTAGTGTCTTATAAAACGTAATACTTTAAACTTACCATTAATTGGAAATTGTATATCATCATACCACGTTATGTTCAAAAATACTGAATCTGAAGTGGCGTTATAGAAGTTTACCTGAAAATTCAGTAACTTTTATGTTAATAATGTCGGTCAATCTCATCCTATTATTAATATATACCTAGACAAAACGTTTTTTTTTTTTATTATTATTTCTATGAGAGTGCAAAGAGAGCGCCTTATTCAGACGCCTGCAACAATTATCAGAGCAAATCCTAAACTCAAAACAATTAGCTAAGTACCTTTTCTCAAACATGCTTAGAAATTCGAACATTATTTTGACAACCTTCTTCGAGATACCTAAATCAAGGTCAAAAACAAGCGAGTAGGTAGGTGGCCGGCAATGTAACTACGAAAATCCATATCAGTCGTGTTTAGCGGCCAAATAAATTACTATGAAAACTCATAACTGTCGTGTTATTTAAAAATGGAACTAACTTTTTACTTCAACCCATGGCAACCAAGGAGGTAACTTATCAAAGATTTTATTCAAATTTCGAACTGGCTTAGCAAATCGAGCTGTATAAATTAAAGAAGAAACAAATGAACATATCGGCGCGTGTAACATTTTTTGTGTACGTCGTTGATTCTGGAATTTATAATTAATTTACTTAGTTTGAATTTCCGCGCATTGTTTGAGAAAAGTACTATACAAGCCTTGGCCGCAACCAGGCATTGATGAACTCACCTATGTGATCCTCGATACGATCGTCCATCAATGCCCAAATTGCTGACCGCGATAGTAATAAGTCTCCAACTGCCGGGAGTCGTCGCCACGTCCGGTAATTCGGGTACCCGGTAGCAATGCGGATTGGTAAGCAGGATTTTTTAATGTTGCGTGTAGCTTTCATAGTTACTTACCCGCTTGACAACCAGGGACCTAACGGTAACATCAACTACCTTGGAACGGATGAAAGGAACTTAGCCAATTGTTTTGAGTTTATGATTTGCTCTGATGGCATCTGTATACAACATGTAAATAAAACCCTGTTTGATCCGTGAGGGTGTTGTTAGGTATCGTACTGACAGTCTATTTATGTGGTAAATTTGTGGTTATTACATGGCCCGCGGGCGGCCGTCGTTTAGCGGGTGTCTACAAGTCATAACTTATGACCCCATTGATTTTTTTTTAATGGATTTGTGGTACTATAAATGAGAATTTTAAATAGCAATAACTTTTTCATTTTCAGTAATAATAAAAATATGTTTTTTGGTAATTTTATTGCAGTACCTATGTGCCCCTTTCGGATCGGACGGGGTTTTTTTTACATATTCTTTAAGGGATCCCCGAAACGATCAATTGTAGTTGATCAATTGCCATCAATTTTTATTGTACAGACGCCAGCACATCAAGCTACCCGAAACTGTCAAATTTTCCCAATCAACTTTGAACCTTAATAGTCAGCGATAAAGTTGAAAATCTATTAAATAAATTTGACAGATTGTAGTAGCTTGAAGTGCTGGCGTCTGTACTTAGTAATATTGTCAATAGTGACTCCTTCTTATTATTTTATCAATAAATTATAATATCTTCATGCCAACCAACCTCATCAGGCTTTTTTGGTTTTTCAATCTTCATCACACGGAAATACTTCTCAGTGTCGCCATGCTCGTTGCTTGCCTGGCACTTGAACCTTGTCCAATACGTGGTCTGGTTAGCTACCACAGTCAATACCGCCTTGGAGCCGTCATCAATCAGTTTTATCTGTTTTTTATCGAACTCGAACAAAATATCGTCTCTTAAGTCTTTGAAAAATCTGTATGTGGGTGCTGGGTAACCGTTTGCGGAACAAACTATCTCGACTCTGAAATGTAAGAACCACAGTAAAAAAAAAGAAGTACCTATGTCGAAAATGTTTGACTGTAGAATCTTGCAAAAACCGGTTTATAATATATTATTAGCGTAAAAACATTATTTTAAAACTACCGTGCGGTGGTGCCTATAAAAGCGGGGTGCGACCAGTGCTCGCCCCTCATGACCTATGCGGGTGCCGTCTTTGCTCATGCAAAACCCCGTCATATCCACAGGATGCAAACAGTCCAGAATAGATTCCTTCGTAGGCCGACAGGTTCCCCCTGGTTCGTTAGGAACGAGGCTCTCCACCTCGACCTAAAGATTCCCACAATCCACCAATTTCTAAAACGCCTTTCCAAGCGTTTCTTTGAGTCCGCGGCCAAACATCGTAACCCTCTGGTTGTCGAGGCCGCCAGTTATGTCCCGAGTAGAATAAGTCACGTTCGCCGCCCAAGGCATATCCTAGTAGAACCCGATGACCCCATAACCCTACTCCAGGAGAGCAATAGGGAAACAAGCACAGTGTACAAACACAGACGCCTCCCGTCATTCCGACCTCGCCGCCGAGGTCCTTTGCGATCCCGACCGCCGCGCCCCCGAGTAAATGATACTCCCCCCCAACCCTTGCTCGAAAACGAGGTGCCAGCAGTTGTTGCAGCTGTGCACGTAGCTTTAAATTCCCCGATTAATAATAATAATGATCAAAACCCTTTGATCCAGCCCGTCCCATCTTTTGATGTCCTCCCCCCGGATAACGCCCTAAGCCGAGGCTCGAACCCCGCAGGGGGTGCCCTTAGCGTGCGTTCATCCTAAGCTTTTTAGCTTAGTTTATATGTGCCCTGGCTGGAGGCTTTAAGTGTAGTAGCTTAAGGCAGCCACAGGATTGACCGGTTAAACTGCGACGGTTTCTCAAAACCAGCTGTGAGATGCCATACCGAAAAAAAAAAAAAAAAAAAAAAAAAAGTGCTCGCCCCTTACTCCGTCTCCAGCAGCCATCGTGATAACATCGTTTTTTAATATTGCGTAAAGTCGTTATTTAAATCAGAATTTTTTTTATGTTTAAAATTGTATTTGTTTTAAATTTATTAAAGACTAGTTTCTAGTCATTTCTTTCGTTTTTTTTAAATAAAATTGATGTTAACCGCCATTCATATTTTTATTTCAGATCATATTCCAAGATCCATAAGTTGTTAATAAAAACCACACTCTTTATACAAAATTGAAACGACTGGCACCTACGTGTGCAGCCGTATCCAGTGAGCCAGAATGGAGCTGTCTCACCTATCATACAATATACTCAGGATGCTGTGGGAGCTAGCACGTATTCTACCGAGAATAGAAGCGCAGCGTTTCCGTTTAATGGCATGAAAACCATCAATCCTGGCCTCGGTGAACATCCCGGAAGCGCTACAAAAGCGTGGTAGACCCAACAGCATCCTGAATACATTGTTATACTAGACACGCAGGGCGTTGTATGCCCTCAGCGTATTCCTGACCCACAGACTGCATGTGTAAAAAGACTGGCAGTATGCTCTGAAAAGGGTTTTTTTTTACTTGCGTCGTCATCATCATCATCATCATCAGCCTATAATGTTCCCACTGCTAGGACACAGGCCTCCTCTCTGTGAGGGAGTGGGCCGTAATCCACCACGCGGGCCCAGTGCGGGTTGGTAAATGTCACATGTCTTCGAATTTTCGGTTCTAGGACATGCCGGTTTCCTCACGATGTTTTCCTTCACCGTTGTGAGAGACTTGCGTCGTACAACATGCAAATCTACGGATCAGCATATTACTTCAGACAGCCATCACCCTGCGTTCCCTTTCTATATCCAGGTCATCATTTAGTTCGTGAGTGACCCAGTGACCCAGGTACTTAAGAAGGTTAAGAAACAATCTTTAAATAATCTGATAAAATAATTTCGTTGAGTTGTTTTGGACCTAATACTAACAAATATATATGGCGCTTGAGCAAGTTCTTCGACGTGAAGTAGTGCAAATACTCAAGCAACACCATGTTGACAATACACTTCATAGAACATCTATTCAGTAGCTCTAAGTACAACAAGTACTTGTATTTTAAAATAGACTATGAAATCTATGATAGATAAGTTACTGACACGGGTTAGGTACCTCAAACCAACGACTAATGAACAAACCATCTCAAAACATATATTTTTTTAATAAAATTGAAGCAAAAATACAGATGAATACAGATGCGACACTCCCCATTTTAGGTATGAAGCTTCAAGTAGATACGCGGCGGGCTCGACTTGTCGAAGTCAGTGGGCGTAACGTAGTCAGAAGATTTAAGAGTTTCGCGATAGAAAGAGAGGCAACTTCTAAGTGAATATTACTGTCGGTAATTTGTGCTGTGTGAACTTTGGGCGTGCCAGACTCTTACTGACTAAAACCCACCCGTGTTCCTTCAGTTGCCTGTATTGCCAGCGGCCACGGTAACCCTTTCAGACAAAAAACCGCAAACCCGGCAGGGTGCTGTGCGACCTGAATTGCACTTTATTGTGTTGAAGCAAGAGTCGCTGTTTATTTAAATGTTTTTGCGGAGTGTCTCATCTGTATTAATCTGTGGCAAAAACGACTTGCATCGTCTTAAGACGGTTTATACAGTGTGACTTTTATTGCTGCTTCAACTCATGGCAAGCAATGAAATCGCTCTGTGTAAATCACGCATAATTGATTAATTAATTACCTAGTTTACAATCCTCCATCATATTGTAACAGCTCAAATTACGAGTCACGTGATTAGATTCGTTAAAACCTTTCTGTTAGATTCCTGTCTGAATAATTTAGCAGTGCCGTTAAAATAAAACAAGTTTAAAAAAGTTTTGAGTACTTATTCTTTTCTGGTATTTAAGTACATCAAATATGCTAAAAAGCATAAGTGAGTATATTAACCTCTCTGCTCGACAAGATTTTGACATGTGACACATCAGTTGACTCGACGGGGTGTTGCGAATTCAGTCATGAAATTCAGGAATTTACATCAACTTTCAGCATTCGAATTTATTAAGAAAAATATGTTACCGCGCCTACTTTATACAATAAGTTTGTGGAAAATATCTTTAATTATATGTTGAGATCAGTCAAACCGCGTCAGTACACTGCGAAAGTTGTATAGAATTGGTATTACTACACCTATCCAAAAGGTAGGTAGTTTAAATTTGCTGAAAATATGTACATAAACAACCCACTCTCTTGCTGAAAATATGCAAAAAGGAAAAATAAAGATATTATCATTCTCTTTGCATTCTTACTTTTACCATGTTTCATACATAAACTACATAAAAAACACGATCAAATCTTGATAAAAATTACTAAAAATTGTGTTGCGATGTGACACTTCTTAGTGCTGACCCCGTCTACCCAATTTTCTTATATCGATTCAAAAGTAGCATTCAGCCCAATCGATACTCGCAATAAAATCAGTGTGAAAAAAGTATTAGAAACTGAATAAAAACTCTTTGGTATATTTTCAATGAACTATTTTATTTTTGATATTAATAATTTTATTAGTAAGTTTACACATACAGTGTGGATAGGGCAGTAACTTTTGAGGGTTCCGTATGTACATACGAATGAAAAAACGGCACCAATAAAGGATTACTCGTATGTCGGTCTGTCACAGCCAATTTGCTCCGAATCTACTGGACCGATAAATTTGAAATTTGGTACACATATGAATTTCTGTGACCCAAATCAGAAGTGTAACGTGAATAAATGAATTTTGAATATGGGGTCACTTTTGGGGGCCAAACTAGACAATAAAAAAAGTTTTGCAAACTATATCGTGTGACATATCAAATGAAAGGGCTTGTTGTGGGGGTCCCAAATATTTATGTTAATTATTCTATATTATTTTTAGAACTAAGTTCTTTAACGCGACTTGCAGTAGGAGTAAACTGGCGTAAATCGTCACGCGAAAGTGTTCATACTTGTGACTTTTTTTTCTTCTTCTAATTTGATAGAGAGAAAGAGTGTGAATTTGGTCAAAATATAAATCCAAGATGGCGGCAACGAATATTTAAAAAAATTTAATCGTGTGAGTCGGTTTCATAGTTGTCGAAGACGTTGAAGCCGATAATGACGTTATAATGTAAATCCAAGATGGCGGCTGCGAAAATTTTATTTTTGTTTGAAATGTGAAAAAGAACTTGGTTCCCCCGGACTTCCACGTTTTATTTTTTTAATTTATAATAGAAAATAGACCATTTCCCACTTATCTACGGAGCCATTGAATATATATTTTTTAATACTGGAAATTGTTGGTTGATTATCAATTCCTGGAAATTGAAGAAAAGAATTCAGATTCCTGGAAAACCTATAAAAAGTCTATGGTCGTAAAATAATATGAGTTCGTTCTTGGGATAAATTATTGGTATAAAACATGGATGCTATTACAATTTGATAATTTTTCATCATGACTACAATTTTCATGTTTTTCGGGGGGATAGTGCTGATATCGAATAAGATGAACATTGTGGATTTTAAGTTGGCGGCTATTCCAGATAATAATAATATTGTAGATCAATTCTCATAGACATCAGTTTCATGCCGATTGTAAACTCGATAGCAAAAATCCGTGAAAAAAAACAGCCCTCGTCAAGTCCGTCTGTCCGTGCGTCCGGATGTCATACAGCCGTTTTACACGGAGACTATTTACTCTATCGATGAAAATTTGGAAAAAGGTGTATTCTTTGCAGCGCTAAACAATGGTGTAATGAAATTACAATAAACATAATATAGGGGGTGACATTCCCTATACATATAACCGAGGGATGAAAAAAATCTATGCACATAAAGCGTGTATTGTTGGATCTCTTAATTAAAATGATAAATATGTTTCTAAGTGGCTTTACTTTTCACGTCAATAGTTTTTGAGATATACAACCGCAGAATTAACTTTGTTTACTATAGTTTTTTCGAGAAATACAACCTTATTTTTGCAGTCGATAAAATTGATGCTGTGCAATATTTATGCGTAAATAAGTATTCATGCCAACTACGGAATCCTTCACTGTGCGTAGTCCAACATACACTAGGCCAGTTTTTTTTAATTTCGTTGGGAAACTACCACAAAAAAAAAACAATTTCTATTACTCAAGTAAGAGTAACCTATCAAAAACAAAAACTACCAAACTCATACAACTAACAAAAAATAGGGACGTCGTTTAAAAGCGTTTGCGGAATACCTACCCACTTTATAGAATTAATTTATCATCATTCCCAAACAAAGTTTTGTTAAGCCTACCTAAAAAATTTATACTGGGCGTTCTGTAGCAAACTATCAGAAAGTATCAAAAAAGAATCCACAGTAAATAATTGTCCAAAAATTCAAATAGTTTTGAACAGCGAGCGCATTCCGAATTTAAATTCAAATATAGAAACAATTCAGTGCGAAATTTAATAAATGAGGTAAGTATCTATCCCCGTCCTATCTGTTGACTCGTTTCATACATAATGTCCAAAAACGATTAATTAGAAATTACATTATAAAAGTATGAATAATTATTATAAGCAATGCTTAATGTATTTAATGCTTAAAACAATTATTTTAATTTTATATATATTTCAATTTTCAAGTTTCGATTTCTGACATTCGACATATTAATTAATCGAGTCGATCAAAATTGAAAAAAAAATCGTTTGGCATAATCGTTTTCGCACATCATTACAATAAAAAAAACAATAATGGTCGGATATTTTTAACACAAATTGAGTAGTGGTAATGAATATTACGTGTTATTGGACCTGTGTTCGTATATTACGTTAAGATCTGGGCATTTTCTAGTTGTTTATAATATTTTTAATAATATTTGTCACATTTTAAATCGTATCTACATGTGTAGGTATGTATGATATTAGTGAAAAGTTAAAATGTAAACACGCACGATTGGCGCGAAACTTCGACTTTGGATATCAAAAACTTCATTACTACTACTTATTTAACTTGAACAATGGATGAATTCGTCAAATAATTAAATGATGTAGTATTCACTGCCCCTGTGGTGGAGTTTAGATGTTCGAAATCCCCAATTTTTATGATTTTTAGCCTCGACCTCGACTGTCATCAAAATGGCGATTATCGCATTTACAGACTTTAATTTTTTAAAGGTAAATTAATAATCTTGCACGCTAAATATGAAAGATTTAATGGTGTAAACATTTGAGTTTTTTATTCAACTCTCTTAATTAACGCACATTCATAAGATTTAATGGTTAGTATAATAAATATTCACATAATCAAATAAGGGTGTTGTATGTGGTAATTCTGGGGTCCAATTGGACCCACTACCGAGCCGGCGGAGGTTTGTGTGTTCGGGTCCAATCGGGGGCGCTTCCGAACTATACGGATAGCATGTCTAAAGGTACTGATTATACTCAAGTAAAGTAAACAAAAATGCGGTTGCTAGGTAGATCAATGACCTTAAAAATGAGACCAGGAAAAACTGGATGTAGTGTGGATTTGTGGAAGGCATAAAACCGGGTATAGTGGGAGAACTTTGCAGAGGTGTATGGCCCTGCACTGGACTGTGGTAGGTAGAGTAACGTAAAGTGTACAAATAGTTAAACCACTACACTACTCGCAAAGTTGATACGAGAGTGTAGAAGTGCACTTGAGTTCGCTTCGCGCAACCTCGGCTCGCTTCGGGCGATTTCCGATCGTTGTTGGTTTTTGAGCCCGAGTCAAAAACTCCTGTAGTTCTTTGCACGAATGTATAGAGTCACGTACTTCGGACAATTTCGATCGAAGCAACTTCGCGAGTAGTGTAGTGCAGGTTTTACAGTACTCACTCTTGGTTATTCTTGCCGAAAACAAGCTTAGTATTATTGCCATCGTCAAATATAGGAGGATCTGAAATAAAACGAACATAATAACATAAAATGAACAAAAAAATAATCAAGCGGCTATAGACAAGAAGATAATTTTCGAATATTTTGGTTACGGGTTGGTGGCAGGGCTTGTTTGGTTAGTGGAAGGGCTTCAAATTCAAAATTCAAATTCAAATAATTTATTTTCTCTTCACAAACAATGGCATCTTATAATTTAGACAAGCTTGAAAAGCTGTGACAATAGTTTGTGAGAGACTGGTGTCTGCACTAGGAATACCTATATCGCAGGGTCCCGCAATACTCATGGCGGAATGGAGAGTGCGATTGTCGCAACCCAGCGCTGGGCACGCCACAATTGCGGCAATAAGACCCCTCTTTGAGGAGTGGCTAGAGAGGCGCCACGGCGTCCTCACCTTCCGCGTGACGCAGATCCATGCTACGGAGCGAGAGGAAATGGGAGGCCGTCACCTCCTTCTGCGAAGCAGTAATGCTCGCGAAGGAGGAGACGGAGCGCGTGAGGGAGAGGCAAATTTCGCGCCCTCGCGCCTCTAACCGCCGCAGGAGGAGACGCCCTAGGCGTCGGGAATCACAAGCAGATTTCCGGCCACCATAGGCGCGGGCTTGCGGACGGTGAGCAATGGGCAGCTCGCCGTCCGATAAGGACCAAGCCCGGGTCGACGGCGCGTTGTGTTCCACGCGCGCCTCAAAGAGATGTCAGCAGAATTGACGGGGTCCGCTAGGGCCAATCCCTGCCGGGGCTGCGAATATGGGCCGATAGGGATATCGTGGCCCCCCGGCAACATGGCAACCAAAGGAACACGGGTGGGTTTTAGTCAGTAAGAGTCTGACACGCCCTCTCGCTCCACCCAGAGCGGGAGAAGTTATTTGATAATAATTTACCACCCAAAAAAAAAAAAAAAAAGGGTCCCGCAATACGGTGTGTAAACATAATCAGTTGGTTAGTAAATGTGAAGGGATAGGGCATAACATAAAAATCAATTATACACTCAGAGATTCAAACAATATAAAACAAAAAAAAAATGCAAAAAAGAAAAATGCTTGGACTATTATGTGTCGGGAATTTAGAGGGATGGACTATTTTGGATGAGTGCAACTGAGGAATTAGTAATTACAAAAGTTACATTATAATCTGAACTAAGGAGCCATTCAAACAGAGCACTCTTACAAGCCTTTGTTGTTAGGTTAGGTTAGATCGTGGTAATACGATTTATTTTATGATATAAGTGGGAACCTAGGGCTTGTTCTAAGTCCGCCTGGCTAGCTACCACCATCTTATCTAAGTCTGTCGCCATAACAACAATGTAAACAGCATTGTTGTGTTTCGGCTGTTGGAGGTAAGATGGCCAGTTCCTCTGTGGTTGAGGATTCCGGGTGAAGCTCGCTTCCACCTTCGGCCTGATCATCAGTCACCATCAGGTCAGATGCAGGCTAAGATCTTCCCCGCAGTGGACAAAAAAAAATACTTACAGTTTACATTCAAACTGATATTAAACGTCGAGGTGTAGCTACAGTCTTCGGTTTGAGGGCTCTCTTGGATGCTCTGACAGGAGTAAATACCACTATCTAATGGCTCCAGCGATGTGATGGTCAGCAAACCTTCGAACCCTTGGATGTTGTACTTCGTCATCACTCTGAATTTGGCTGAGCTGTCCTCATCTAGACAAAATAGTTGTGGTTTACTATCGGCGTGATTTTGCAAGAATTGTGCATAATTTACTTAAATAATATTTGTTCCCAAAAAATATTTTAAGTAGTTCCTTAAATATTTTTTTACTGCTAACTGCCTAATTAAGTTAAAACTTAAAATCAATGGAAAAAATTAAGAAACAAAAAAAAACAAGAAAAAAAAAGTGTGTTACACAAAAACAGGTGTTAAGTACTCAATTTTTTCCATTGTTTTTAATAATACCTAATCAATATTAACAAAAAACGACCTTATATTTTCGAAAATGTCAAGGACCTGTAATATTCCAAAACAGAAAAATATAACTTTATATCCATTTAAGTTCTCAGTTAATAAAACCATTCTTGAAGCAAATTTTATTCAAATCAGATTAAACTAGAATGTTTTAGTGAAGTGCGAACTAGTTTATATACCTACTTAACTCTCACTAAAGCTCATCACACACGTCAAAGACAATAGCAATATTTGTATATTTATATATAATATATGTAATCACGTTCTCGCAAACGGCTCTAACGATTTCGATGAAAGATGCAATATAGGGAGTCGGGGGCGAAAAATTGATCTCATAATCGAATCGGTCTCATATCTGGGAAAATTTGTTTTCTCCGTATTTTCACCCGAGCAGAGCTCGGTCACCCAACGTTTAGAACAAGAATGACATGGCAGCATGGAATTAGTAAGTACTATCCTATACTAATAAATGAGCATTCTCTATTTTCACCAGAGTATTTTTAAGCGCTATATAATTATAGCGCTGAAAAATACTTTAAGGTAAAATATTTAAATTATTGTCTTCACTGTGTGTGGTGGTCCATTAAATTGTACGGTGAGCGATATGTCGAAGACAATATATATTATTTTATCTTCAAAGTGTGTGACGAGCTTAATGAGACATAATAGAATTTTTATTGTTATCGAACTGAATCAGCTTGCGGGCGCTGAGGGATGAGAAAATATCTGATTTGGCATACTAATATTTAGTACCTTCTAAAGTGACCAGACGCAATAAACATTGTGTTAATAAAATAGATTTTATGGTTTAGATCTGGACCTAATAAGAATAATAAAAATAATAAAACATAGGTAAATAGCTGACCGGATAGACATTGTCTTGTTTCCTCGAACTCGATTGTAGCCCACCTACCAGGTTCAATCTAACCCTCTCAAGGACTCAAACAGACACAAAAAAATCATCAAAATCGGTCCAGCCGTTTAGGAGGAGTTCACTGACATAACAGAAGAATTATATATGTCACTGTAAGATTGTGAGAACCGTTAGTTTATAATCTGTCGGAATTATTTCCGTTAGATTATAAACTGTCAAAACATTGTGAACTGGTTGAAATGGGTTAGGTTAGGTTAGAACTGTGACCAACCGCGCGCGAGCCGTGCGAGCGCTATTTCCAAGTTGCTCGCAGCCAGGCAGGCTATTTAATATTAGCGCAAGGTGCGTTACGTCGCTAGCAAGTTTGATACCAGTTCACAATTTGTCGGTTTCCCATGGAAAGATTATAAACTAGCGAAAAATAATGCGTTAAATTGTAAATGGTTCGTTGCAGTTCACAATTTTTCGACAGTTTATTATTTAACGGAAATAATACCGATAGATTATAAACTTACGAAGTTCATAATTATACGGTGACATATATATATCTTAAAGATATACTAGAGGAGTCTTTTGTTTTTCGTTTTAATTACAAAATCTTATCCGGGTTGTATATAAAAAGGTTAAAGTCATGTAGTAGACATAAAATAAATATTCTACTCATGTAGGTATATTATATACGTGACAAAGCATTCATTTAAAGGCTTTATTTAAACGTAAGTGCAATATTTACGTATTTTAATACATTTATTTACAAAAAACATTAACGTCTTACGATCAAAAGGAATAGGCACTAACACATAACATCACGCCTTGTTTCCCCGAAGGGTTGGGCAGAGGTGTGCCTGTAACAGGTACACCCACATTTCGCCAGTTATGTTAAAGTCCCATGTAATAGGGGGCGAGCCTATTGCTATCAACCGGGCACAAATCCAGACTCCGAGCTGCTACTGAGAAATTCCAGATAGAAAAATCCAATAACACTTTGCCCGACCCGGGAATCGAACCCAGGACCTCATGCTCAGCAGTAGCGCTTGACCACTAGACCAACGAGGCAGTTACAATAGGCACTAATAATTTTAAATGTTTAATTTTCCATGAAGTGACAACTACTTGGAATTTTTTGCTTTTAAATGTACACATTGTATACTTTTCTTACAGCCAAGCACTTTTTTATACTTAGTATAAGGAATTGATGGTGTCAGTCATTTAAATATAGAATACTTCGCAAAGATAAAAAAAAACTTTACTCAAAGTTAAGTTTCAAAGCAGAAACTTAAAAACATCTTTTGTTTTTATTTCAGGAGATAACTAAAAAAAAAATACCGCAATTACTTTCAGTGATTAATAAATAAAGTTTCATGCACACACGTCAATCACGTCAACGTCAAGTCGCAGATCAGTCACGTCAAAGAAGTTGTTTTGTAGAAATTGTAGGACGTTAGACATCAGTCACGTCATCACCGGCACGTCTCAATCGACGTCGCGTCACCGGCAAGTCAAAACTTGTATTGCTACGAATGAAACAAATGGAAAAATTTATTGAGTGAGTATCTGTTCACATATGTCCCTGAAATTGACGAGACTGATCGGCGACTTGACGTTGACGTGACTAGCTTATGACTGTGCAAGTGTGCAATTGTAGCAAATGAATATTGCAAAAAAATCAAGAGTAGATTTGATACCAAGACATGTAGGTAGCATATTGTTCCTACTTTGCATTCCAAATAACAGAAAATTCGTATACCTACGTAGGTACTCAAAATGTTAAACGTACCACTAATAATTACTCCATTGCGGTTCCATGAAATTCTAGGTTCAGGATCTCCCTTAGCTTGACAAGATAAGGTTATGGAACGTCCCAGGTCTGCGACCACTTCCACGGGCGTGTCTGCAAAGTCCGACGGTTCTGAGGACAATGGGTATATGTTAATGTTAGCCAAATGGAAGCCTCTTAAGAATTGTTCGTGTCTTGTGAGGACCAAACCAGCCTCGCTTCCCTTATACATCGATTACCTCAAAGACAAGCCTATATCCCGCTGAGTTTATATACTTTTGAATTGTTTTCCTTTCGAGGAATAAGCCAAGCCCTCTCTTTCATTAGATTTTGGATGTCGTAGAAAATAACACCTTTTATAAACAGTTCAAAACTCGTGCCAATTAAAAAAGAAGATTTATATTATTTATTTTTCAAATAATAACAATATGTATACAAGTAAGCATAGCCTATAAAGTTCCCACTGCTGGGACACAGGCCTCCTCTTTTCGAGAGGGAGTGTGTAATCCACCACGCGGGCCCAGTGCGTGTTGGTAGATGTTACATGTCTTCGAATTTTTGGTTCTAGGACATGCCGGTTTCCTCACGATGTTTTCCTTCACCGTTTTGAGAGCAGTGGTAATGAAATTATTTACACAAAGTAAAGTACCTGCTTGGGTTCGAACCCACAACCTACAAACACGTAAATAGGGGCCGTTACCACCGGGCCATCATTACTCTTTGTAAGTAAACTATTAAATAATTTCCAAAGCTTTTTGCCACTAGATTTCTATAGTACCATTATAATCGAGTAGCTGGTTAATTGTGCTTAGTTAACCTCAAATCTGTTGATTTTCCACTTCAAGTTACAACAGAGCTCTTACGACATCGCTTCCAAGTATGTTTATCCATCAATAGTTTAGTTTTTCTTTACAGTAAGGTTAACATAAAATGAGATTTGCGTAATAATATGAATGTATTAGCAGGTTGTACAATCAGTTAATACATTCGAATCCACTCACTTTTCATAGAGCTCATATGCCATGCCGCCATACAAATGCGCATATATAGCGGACCCTCATTATTCAAAATTATATACAAAATGACATAACTAGTTAGTAAAGTATTATATTATTTTAATTGTTGTGAATGTTAGGACTATATGGATATTAATATATTTTTTATTTCTCAGCTAGTTTTAATGATGGTCTGGCAAATGTCCTTTCTTTGATATTGTTCGTTGAGTTGAGCTCCTTAAGTTCTGAGTTGAGCTCCACGATTACTAACAAATGCTTACACTGACTGGATAGACAGGTCCACTCTAATCTGTTTGGTTCTTTTCTCAAAAGACCATTTCAGACACTAATCTACATGGTCCTCATATGGCCTGACCAAGATTATGTCTGGACTTTAAAAGAGACTGCGACCCCTGAGTTACTTTCGGCCTTTCTTGTCAGAGTAGTCAGATAGGAAACGCCGAACTCATCTAGCTTATTTTTAATATGACGTGTAAAAGTGATTCCGATATCCTATTTATTTTATTGTGTTTGGGTGGCGTACCGTTATCAATACTGAAGTAACAGTGAGGTAATTGACGACAAGCCTCCACAGTTAGCAATAGAATATCGTTGTACAAAATTTCAAATTGATTAGATATTCGTAAACTATAATACTAACTAAGTATAACCTTAAATCAACTATTAAATTAAATACCTGCAATCCTGCATAGGCAAAGATACATGTGCAACCGCTATTAGAATACATCAGAAACAAGGAAAATCTAAAAAGAGAAACCCCGGTCCGTGATCTTGGAATTCTATTGGATGACAAACGCCATTCAGATTCTCATATTAACAAAATTGTTAATAATGCCTTCCGTATGTTCGGCTTTATTATGAGAACGGCTACAGTATTAACCTGATCTTATGCCCATTTGTATCTTTATAAATCGTTGGTTCGTTCTCAGCTGGAGTACAAAGAAAGTTTTTAAAGGCCATGCATTTTCACGTTGCTATCGAACTTCATATCCTACAACGACCTATTGAAGAAGTTTCATCTGCAAAGTTTGAAGTCTAGACGAATGAAATGATGGAAACGATGTTCCTGTTTGATCTGTGCAATAATTATGATTGTATCGATATTCGCAACAAAATTAGTTATGTAGTACCCAGAACAACGATATGCCGTGGGGTGCGCGCAAGACCTCTATTTGCTGTAAGTTCTTGTCGTACGAACGCAGGCTTGCGTGCACCCTTACGTCGCCTTGCCAATCAATACAATAAGATCTTTGAAGATATCGACTTTTTTTCTGTCTCTGCTCAAAAATTTAAGTGTTATATACTAAACAATTTTGGATCATAATAGTTAGATTAATATTTACTCATTCTCTCTCCCTCTCTCCTTCTCTGTTCTTTGCATGCCTGTCTTTGTTTAAGTTCACTACTAACTACTTTTCTGTTTTAGCAGCTTAGAATAGCGCACTGTTAAATATAGTTTTTAATATGTTGTGGAAAATGTCGTAGGTTATACATTTGTAACTCCGTATATTTATAACCTAGTTTAAGATTTTAATGTATAACTGTTTATTTTCCCGAACAAATAAAATAAAGTAATATGTGTTTAGTTATAACAGTACTAATGGACGCTAATCTACTTGCAAACACATCGATTGAGGAGTGCTTATTCTTGACAATTTATTTTTTGTTTATTTACAGAATAAACAGTTTCATTTCATTTCATTTCCTCTAGGGGCGTCACCGACATTAGTTTGCGTTAAAGTGAACCCTCCAGGAGGGCTCACACCCGGCACTGAACGTGTAATTAAGCATAGGTACTTAATGGAAAGGTTTACGACATAATAAATAATACTGACTAGACTATAGCTCCATGACCGGTTAGCAATAATTCAATCGTTTTACACAATTTACTCACCTTTATTGGGTTACTAACATCCGGCGAACTTAACAAAACACACCACGCTACAGTCGTGAACTCGTGATGTGTTTCCACGAAGGGTTAGGCCAGTGGTCTGCAAACCGCGGCTCGCGAGCCGCATGTGGCTCTTTGGGCTATAGAGTGCGGCTCTGTGCAAATGTTGCTGAGTGCGAGCGTGGAAACGCGCGGGGATCCGGGTTTCGTTTATTAAGCAAGATATAAATTTTAATATCTGGATGACCGGGCATGTTAACACATAATACCTAACATAATAAACAATGATAGGAAAAGGCAATGTTATTGTACAAACCGCAGATATTTTACATAAAACAATAAATTTCAATCAATAGATTTTATTGTTTTGCACATTTATTTTGCTATAAATACGACTGTTTAGTAATATCGTAGAATGATAAAACAAATGAAAATCATGTAAATGTAATCGGTTTTAGTTCCTACGACGAACAATAACGTACAATACAATGTTTATGTTCTAATATCTGGATGACCTGATAATTTTTTTTGAACGACGTTTTCTAAAAATGAAACCTAGCTAGATCGATTTATCGCCTCCGAAACCCCCTGCATACAAAATTTCATGTAAATCGTTGGAGCCGTTTCAGAAATTCAGATTATATATTTAAATAGATACATATAAACAAGAATTGCTCGTTTAAAGGTATTATATTAGATTCCAAATTCAAACTATATATCAAAGATTTATTTCCGAAGTATTTTCACCAAAAATTTACAGGAAATTTAAAATTTATCATTTACTGAACTTTCAAATTTTTCCAAGTTTAACTTGAATAAGATGCCTTTATTATATTATTACCAGCCAGTATAATGATGATGATGAAGGCATCTTACTTCTTAGCAAGTAAATTTTTGGAAGCGTTGTGAAGTGAAAGATGATGGGAGTTTTAAGGATTAAGAAAAGTGTAATAATAAGACAGTTTGGACACACAGAAAGGATTGGCTCTAATATGAAATCTTAGTCGTTATTGTATATCATAGTCGTTGTATTATTGGTTTTGTTCGATTGTGTGTTGCAGTATAGTTAAATTTTATTTTATGTAATATGGGTTTTGCTGGAATTAAATGTTTTATTTTTATTTTTTTATTAATATTTGGCTCTATTGACTAATGAGTTTGCCGACCACTGTGTTAGGCAAAGGTGTTTCTATTAGTATACTCACATTTAGTTAGCCAGTATTCAAGTCCTACATGAGACTTGAATAAACCATGAGACTTGACTTGAATAACTGGCTAACGAAATGTGAGTAGGGGGCGAGTCTATTGGTATTAACCGAACTCGAACTTTGGCTTACTTATATCACAGTATAAACAAGTAACAGTATTATATCTTCATAAAAAACGGCCGAAACAACCCGCTTCGAAATCTCAGTGTACGCAACAGTATCGAGTGCGCAGCAGTTACACACGGACGCGGAAGATTTATCTACCGAGTGACCGTAGGTAATTCAATACATACGATATTTGACAATATTGTATGTATTGAATTACCTACAGTCACATTATTGCGTGTGTGTTGGCGACAAAAAATATCTCCTGATAGGTCTGCTCGCCTAGTATCATGCTTCATTAAATGTTTATTGTGTGATTATTTTCTCATCAGAGGCACTTCTAACATTGAGTGTACTTAGATAGAACGGCTGTAACGCGACTGATCCGAGAAAAAATACCCCTTCAAGAATACAATAGGGTTATAAACGGACGTTACGCGTAGCGGCCGTAGTGCGACTCCGTCATTATTTCAAGGTACCTGGCGACATTTAATACTGTAACTTTATTATACTGTGCTTTTATATCCAGTAAAAATTGACTTCGTGTCATCAACTGGCTAAAATTGACCCTTTCAAGGTCAATGTCAATTCGTTTATACCACCGAGTGCAATGACAAAAAAAAACTATTTCAAATAGTTATCACAATAAGTGAACAGTTATTCAGTAGGTATGGTAAATAAAAGTTAGAACATTTATGTCTGGGAACAAAAATTTGCCCACATTATCAAAGACATTCAAGCAAGTCATTACACAGTATAGTCCGTGCAATCCACGAAGACGCGTCCCACTCCGCGATTACTGTACTGTAAGCTGAACTCTAGTATGGCGCGGAGCGGAGTGGGGCGCGTCTTCGTGTATTCCACGGACCCTACCTGTCTAAAACCTACTGCTTATTTCCATTCATTCCATAGCAACAACCAAAATGCACATCAAATTAATAAATGCATGATGTGCTTACCTGTAAGAAATTGGTAAACCAGTCTATAAGTCTATTGAATGTATCTCATACCTTTGTATCGATGTATTCAATTGTTGGTGAGCCAAATAAAAAAATCACATAAAAACAATCATATTTTTCATGTGTAACATTTTTCCTCGCTTTCCTCCAATTTGTGGAGTGGGGAATTCATGGGAGTGATTTCGTGAAAAGGGACGGAAGTGTGTAACAGGAAGCCGGGGAAGCGCGCGCTATTTGATTTGACCAATGAGCGCGCGCGATGCTGGAGTTGACCGTCAGAAACGACCTTGACGAGGCCCCGCCTCTTTAATGTTGCTTACCTTATCCTACCAAGGTCAGATATCAAATGTTACACATCATATGTGACTTTTGTAAGGATCGCTCAGTCTTTTTAATTTTTTATTACCTTGCACTGTGCCACTGCTAAGCAAAGGCCTCCCACAAATCCTTCCAGGCATCCTTTTCCAGAGCCACCTGGATTCAACCCTTGCGGTACGTTAGAATCATATAATGACAGTTATTATGTTTTATATGTGAACAACTGAGTACTGATTGAATCGAATTTGCACGTTCCACTTCATGGTTCGACGAAAGCTTTGGACGTGAATTGCAATTTGAACTTTGAAGTAGGTAGTTAGAACTGTTTTGTAGTGTTTTATTCAATTTACCTTTAAAGTAATTAAAATGTAAGCACACGTTTTAGTAGATACCTAATTACCTACTTATGTTTCTCTTGGAGTGTAAGAGGAAATCGAGAGGATAACTGGCGCAAAAATAACGGAGAAAACATATAAAATGCCAGCCAAACTTTTATAGGCCGTATACCTCAAAATTTTACAATTACAATTTTCAAATTTGTAAATCTTACAAGTGCTTACCAGAAAACTCTAAACTAATTGTAACGGAAAAACCTTACAAATAATTTTTAAATTGTAGTGACAAGTCTACAATACTCATACATGTTTGTAATTTTTGTGTTACGCAATTTTTTCTACAACAAATTCTCGTTTTATTATTTTCCCCAATGATTAGCCTTTTCGAGAAAGGTATTTATAGAATTAGCTATTACGAAAATTAATCATTCGGTTCCCTACAAAATGGTTGAACTGTATGGTGCTGATCCACACGTCATGTTCATGAACGGGCGCCGTCAGTTGAGACTGGTCAACTCTTATCTGCCAGGGCTTATTTTTAATCTTATATTTTCAATTGCTTTTGATTATTTTTTGTACATCGTTCTCACATATAGAAGCAACAAGAATATTGAACCCAGGATTTTGTAATATCTATATTTAAAATAATGTCCTTGGAGTTTATTGCCCGTTCTTCTCCATAGAGATCTACGTTTTAGAATGGGCAACTAGCTTCAACTTTCTGACTAACTGACCGACTCTTTGACAATTCAAAAATGCTTGTAAATGGTTTAATTTAAATAAATGCTTTGAGTTTGAGATTGAATCCATTAAAGACTCAGTTGCCATTTTGAGAAATGGGCATTCTGCGCCTGAAAGGGACTTGTAAAGTTCTGTGGTGTAGGGCTCAGAACTATTGCGACCACTGACTAACCCTTTGGTCACCAACCGAATAATCAAAAGTTAACTATAGGAATCATCTCCGTTTCTAAAAACACCTAAAAAAAATAAGGTAAGGTAAACTCACCAATAACACACAAGGACACATTCTGCAACAAATTCCCGGACCTGCACTGGTATACCCCAGAGTCCTGCACCATAGCTTTGGTGACGGTCAGCACCAACGCCGGGGCTCGTCCTCTCATGGACTGCACAAAATGTTCCTGAGAGAATATCCGGCTGCCCGGGATGCGCTTGACCACGTGACCGTTTGGATCCAGCCATTCCACCTGAAATGAGATCAATTATGACCAGGCACTCCAAAGACAATTTCCACGCACACTCCACCCCCATGCAACCCACCACTCCACTATGTGCTAAACGCTAACACATCAGTAATAAAATTGAATATCGCGTGTGCTCTTTGGTCGTATTCGAGCACGGAACTAAATGTCGTAAGTCTCAATTCTTATTTCGTTTATAATTAAAGTAATAAATTGATCTGGAGAAAAAACATCTTATATCTGGATTATAAACTATATTTTCTTACCGTCAATAATTATTTTAGACATAAAAGCCGAGACCTAATCTTGTTTTTGTTTGAAATAATCTTTAAAAAAGACATGATTTTCGAATAAAAAATTAATCAAGCGAAAATGATCCAATTACGTAATTGTCCTCATATATGGAAATAAAAATATCCAATAAATTATATACTAAAGTTCCATTTTGATTGTATGCGTGACTTTTTCAGAATATTAATGCAAATTAACATAAAATTTAGGGAGCCTCCGCTTAGGAAGCTGTTGTCCTGTAAAGCCTTATTTATGTAACGGTACAATCACTCTACGAAAACCATGATGACTCAGTCAGGATAGTGTTTTTTTTTTTTTGCCGCTTTTTTCCCACTGCTGGGCAAAAGCCTCCCTACTCTCTTTCTACCTCTTTCTGTCCAGATACAATAGACGTTGATATATTTAGTAACCTGTATAGTTGAGTGCCTGCTAAACGGTCGCCAACCGCGTCCCGACAGAGGTGACCTTGGTGGTTTACAACCGTGTAGATGGTGGTTTACGACCAAATTTCAAACAGCTTTGCCTGTCGCCAACTAAGGTCACCGCTGTCGGGGACGCAGTTGGCAGCCGTGTAGTTTAAGCGGAACAGATTAGTAAATATATCAACATCTATTGTATTTTTTTTTCAACATCGTGCAGTAGACGACAGCTAAGGAGCGTTTTAACGTTAACTTCGAGTTCCACGACATAAAGTTTTTTTCTATGGCTCGATATTACCACATAACGTGTAGGTACTGTAGGTATCACGACTTCTACCGTAGGTAACTTTATAACCCTCCCCTACCTCAATATATTCCGAGTTTCTCTTTTTACTATAGACTATTTTCGTATTTTTATGGTGAAATGAATGAAAACGACATCCACCCGCGTGTGACTTATACTCCATTTGAAATAAGAATAGACATTTAAACAAACCTATTTTACAGTCCGTTCAACCGATTTTGACTTCTATACCGTAGGCATAAGGATGGCATTAAGAGCAAAAAAGTGGTTAAAATACCAACTGTTTACTGCAGCTGCAATTTGTCATGCCACCAACGCAATAGAACTCAAAATCGGTTGAACGGACTGTAAAAAGGTTTGGTTAAATGTCTTATCTTATTTCAAATGGAATATAGTGTTTCATTAAGTGATGAGAATCAATGGAAATAATACATTCGGAATAAACAATGAACGGCGTGCTTTGAAAAAAAATGCATCGCTAATTAAAATTTTTGCACACCTTGGATAAAATGCCAATTAACACAACAGTTTATCTGACTCCATGTATCTGCAGTAGACTGTTATGAGCTGATTAATACGATAATAGCTGAATTGTGCAACTTTTATTAGTGTAAATGTTGCAATTATTATTAACACAATACAACACAACAACAATTTACAAAATCAATTTAAAAATATGTTTTTTTTTTACGTTTTTGAACGAGTTGAATATTTAAAAATTAATCACAATTTATTTTGGGTTTTATCTATTTGGATTAGAGTTTATAATTTAAATGTATGAGTGAAAACTATGGACTATGAGTGAATTATGTCTGAAATAAATAAATAAATACTCGAATGTGTCCGATGGAACTTCGTATTTTTTTTTCTAGGATATCTCGGATATATGAGTTAACAGATATGAAACGTATGCAAAGTAATACACAGCTTACTATGCCTCTAAAAGAGGTAGACAGAGATATAGAGGTTTGAGGAACAGGGTGTAAAATTCACTCATACTCTATAGAAAAGGGAGGAACCTCCGACCTCGGGGTCTCGTGTCGACAATTGAAGTCGGAAAGTTATATACAATGTTGATTGCGCGGTAAACATTGCTTGCGCGATGCAAGTTTTGTGTGACGTCAGGTCTTTGATGCGTAGTTCGCATGTGACGTTGTAGATGCCGCCATAAAGGTATATTACAACCACATTTCGCCAGTTATACAGGGTGACTTTTAATTTGACGTATTCCTTGCAGGACGTGGTAGTGTGACCCATTTGCAACAATTAAGCACTCCATAAAGCTTTTAGATAACTGATGTCAAAGTTCATGTACCTAGATGATTTTTGAAAATGATTAATAAACTACTTCCTTTATTTTCAAAAATACATAAAAATTAGGTTTTTTGAATCCCATGAATTTTCGCCTAGGCTTTATGGGGTGTTTAATTGTTGCAAATTTGTTACACTACCACGTCCTGGAAAGAATACGTCGAATTACAAGTCACCTGTATAAAAGTCCAATGTATCAGCGATCAAACAATTTACCATTCATCATCATCATCATCACTATAGCCTGTAATCATGCACTCCTGCGTATAGGCAGGCCTCCTTTCCTTTGTGCCATACATTGGTTTTTGTCTTGGGCAAAAATCTTAGAACTTGCTGTCTAACACCTTACCTGACTCAGGTATCCCTCAACTATCGCGCTAATCACTACACCAACGAGGCATTCAAGTATGCAAATTGTCTTAATATTTGCGCGTTTAAAACTATTTTTAAGTGTTGGTACGGTCAGCAACAAAAGTCTATTAACACTGCTACTTTTACCCATCATCTAAATGGAAGCAAAATAATTTGATAACCTGTTTTTTAGCATTTCATAAAATAGCTAGGAATTATTATTCTTTAAAATTATATTTTTTTTCCGATTTTAACTAAATACTTTTTTCAATCATTAAGATTTAGAAAACGAAATTGTGAATCGACTCCTTCTTTTCGTATGGTTCAAAGTCAAAGTCAAAGTCAAATCATTTATTTCAAATAGGCCCATGTATGGCACTTTTAAAGTCAAAATTTACAAAATATTAAAATTGATTCTAGTCTGGTTAGTGATTAACCTGGTGTCAAAGTTTTAAAGCCGCCCATGGGCCTCTAACTTGGCCGGTTTCCTGCCGGTTTCCTCACGATTTTTCCTTCACCGTTTTTAAAGCGATTGATAATTATACAATACGCACATGAAACCGAAAATTCAGAGGTGCGTACCTTGGGTTCGAACTGGAGACCGGCCGGTTGACCTTTTGAAACTCACCTTTTGATTCCTATTGGACGCTTTACAGCTGATGGTTTTGTGACCCCCAACTTTCAGAAAATCGTCGTCGCCATAAGTGACAGGTTCCACAGACAAAGTGTTTTCCACTGGTTTTAGCCCGTACACTAAAAAAACATTAAATTAATTATGTTACTTCAAGCCTTTTGTAAAACGAAATAATTGAATGACTTAACAGTATTACAAAAACCTTATTATAAACATAAAAGGAAAAACAGAAGAATAGATATTCTCGTTTTATTTACTAATTACGATGGTGTCCTTCTCAAAGACACAACGATCGGTCCTCATTAATGTATCCCAAACATAAATCAGATTTTTTATAGTAACGTTAAGAATTATTTTTAATGAACGAACGACTTGTGTATGGGGCTTATACGATACCTGTCCTGTAGAACATGTACACTATAACGATCACATAAAATAACCACTTCATTTCAAACGATTTCGGAATTCAAATTCAAATAACGAACATCAAATGTCACATTTATTTTTTAAATCTTTTATTTTAACTTTCGCACATCACTGGTGAGTCCTATTTTTTTTTTCGTGATGGCAGTGGCGCGACCTGAATGAAAGTGCGGCGCTCATGAAGCAGCATACGCACCAATTAATTAATAGGAACAATTAATTTATTTTAATTACCATCATTGTGTACAATGTCATCAGTCAGGAAGTAACACTTATGTAGTTACCATGGAAAATTAAAAAGGTCACAATACTATGTCAAATATTAATACTTACATATTTAGGCAGAATAATTATTCTCACTAAATTATCGTAGCTAGGTGGCTATGATAATTTTGTCATTATAATCATTTTGCACTAACGCTACATGGACGCGAAGGTACTAAGTTGGAAAGATTTTTCTTTGAATATTGGAACGTTTTGAAGTGAAAACTTCTTTTGGCGCGTTGGGCATTTTTGAGATGGGAAAAAACAATTGAACTTGCGACACCGTTACCGAAACCTCATTTTTGAAAACGCGATTATGCTCTTTATTTATATTACCTACAGATCAATGTTCTATGCAAATATTTGACTTTAAAGGTTTTGCAAGTTTTGTCGGCATTCCTGGAGAGCCACTGTTTTTTTTTTTCTTTCTGAAGAAGGCTTTAAATGTCTAATTGAGACAATAAAACATAACGATTTCAAAAGTAATCGTAGCCAAATAAGAAATTAATCAGTAGATGGTCAATGAACGTATGTAATAGGTAAGTTTCACATACAAAATTACATAAACAAGGCATAATTAATAGGCAGCTGTATGTACAAGATAATTTGTGTTTGGCAAATAGAAATAATTACGGACATTTTTTTGTGTGTTAATATGATTTTTTTATTGCAATCTAAAATTAATTTGAACTTCGCACAACGTGTGCCCGGATGCAGGTTTTTATCAGTTGAAGGCAATAAGAGAGAATATCAATGTAAAACATATTTACAAATTAGTAAATAATTTTCATGTAAACAACGACGTAATTTTTATTCATACGGAGACGGTACTTTTTTGTCTTTGGTCAGACTTATCACTCTACTCAGAGAAGTTAACTAAAGTTAATGAGGCATTGCACGTGTAACCTGTGGAGCAATTACACAAAGAAAAACTTTTTCCAAATAAAACAACTAAATAAACGACTTTCAAAAAAAACACTACAAAGTGAAAAATACCTACCCCACACAAATTCGAACACACTACCTGCTATGTAAATAACAGTGACGAGAATTTATCATGTCATCTACATACTAAATAGGAAAAAATACGTATTATTGAAGCTAACTCAAAAACTATCCAAGCAAAGGTAATAAAATTTATATGGGACCACCTCGAGAGCGTACTCTTTCAAAAAAAAGAAAGACTTTTCAAATTCGGTCCATAATTGATGGAGAAACCGGTGGACACAAAAAAAAAAAACAAACAAACATACGCTACGAATATATAACCTCCTCCTTTTTGGAAGTCGGTTAAAAAAGCCTGTAATGTTCTGCGCGTCCAGTATAACAACGCGTTCGGGGGTTAGTTGGGGCTCCCATGGTGGTGCAGTGCCTCCGGCATGTTCGTCGACCACAACACGGACGGCTTCCAGGCGGTGCTTCGCAAAAGAACGGCCTCTCTGTGGTATCGGGTAAAGGGTAACACCAATACGGTTCTGAGCGTGGTGTTGGACCGAGTGGACAGCCAAATCCTGAGGCATTCTTCGTCCCTTATTCATGTCCAAAATAATAAGTATTTTAAATTTTACTAACATACATACATAAACTCACGCATTCTTCCCATGGTGGTAGGCAGAAACTACAGAACGCCACCTGCTACGATCCTTACATACTCCTTTTGCCTCGTCTCCGTTCATACATCTGGTCATACACGCACGCTGGTTGCGAGTACTACGCACCTGGACTTTCTGAAGAACATCACCAATAAGGTCAGTATATGTCCTCTTAGGGCGTCCCCGACCGGCCTTTCCCTTCACAAAAAACAATTAAATTTTACTAATAGCTATGTTAGTAAAATTTAATTGTTTATTTATTTTTTATTTGATTTAATTGTGAGTCCATATTATGTTTGAAGGTAGATACTTATTATCTACCTTCAAACATAATATGGACTTGTATCAATTACAGTACGCTTGGTCTGAAAAAAAAAAAAAAAATATTTTAATATTTTTATTAGCTAATGATTGTGTAAGGGGGCCAGTATTGTACATATGAACAGGAGGCGAAATGTACAGTACAACGTTCATAGAATCAATCAATTAACTCAGCCTAATCGCAGTTCCCTGCTGTGTGAACCTGTAGGCCTCCCCTAGGCTGCGTCACAACACCGTCCTCCGCCTTCTGCATCCAGTCTGTCCCAACCACTTTCTTAAAGTCTTCGGTCCATCTAGCCGAGGGGCGTCCCACGCTACGATTGCCGATACGCGGTCTCCACTCTAGCACACGTCTGCTTCACCGGGCATCAAGTGCTTCGACAAACATGGCCACTGCTACTTCAGTTTTTTTTTTCACTGCAAGCTATGTCGGTAACTCCGGTTCTTTTTCGGATGATTTTATTTCTGATTTTATCTTTCAAAAAAACTCCGAGCAAAGCCCGCTCCATAGCTTCCTTCCAATAAATTAACACATTCTAATGCCCGAGTTACACGAGGTTTGTTTTTGTAGCTAGATATCAAGCATTTATTTTATTTTTTTATTAGCCTATATTGTGTCCCACTGCTGGGCAAAGGCCTCCCCTTTTTCCTTCCCTGATTTGTGCGATTTCTCTGTCATGGTTTGAAAATTTATAGGGGGATTTAAATAGTCCACCACGCTAGTCCAATGAGGGTTGGTGAATGTTACGCCAGAGCCTCGTTCGTTGAACAGCAGGGTGCACTGCGGGCAGATGAGGTTGGCTTGGGTTTTTTTAACATGTTAATAGAACCACTTAAGCAGCCCAAGGAAGAGAAGAAGCAAGTAATGAGAGCTGTTTTCACGATACTAGGAAATTTTAAGCCAATAGCATTGCAATGACTTAGTCTGTAAAGTAAAATGATCCGATTGGATACTAGCTTTGCCAGTCACACGAGGCTAGTACAAAACCCAGGATTGTAAAATCAGTGGTGGGGGGCGCTACTAACTCAGAAATAGAACCCTATCCTATTAAACTATCACAGTAGCTTATTATTATTTACACTAAGTACCTTACTAGCCTAAAAATGAGGATAGTGCTGTATACAGGAGGCCAGAGTGACTAGCTCGCTGGCTTACTAGCAATCTTGATAACCTAGCTTGAAAAAGTAGCTTTGTATAACCCGGGCATAAGCAATCGATAAAACGATACAGTCAACAACACGTACCTACGCACTATCGAAGAAATGCATATATCTGTACACCGTAAGGACTATTCTTGCTTGCAGCGCTCGGCCGCTATAATAACGCGTACCTACGAAAAAAAGAGGTCGTGTGCACGGGATTTTGTTTTCAAATTGGTTAGATATGCGTTACCCCGATGGTACATGATAGTAATAATATTAACAGCGCGTTATTTCGTAGCAATACCTAAGTGTGGTTTTCGTAGTTCCACAGACGTGCAGCAATATACTATATGGTTGTATCAATCGTCGTACTTATGTTAGAAACCACATGGTATGTTGGACTAGAACAGGGATTCCCAACCGGTGGGGCGCGTAGAGTAAACAATGGGGGGGCGCGGCGGCTCTATTAAATAAAATACAGATTTATTCAATTTTATGTTTTTGGTAGGTATTAGAAAAGGTTAAGAATAGTTTCCAAAAGCCAAACGTTTCACCTCACTTAGATGCTGTAAAATGAGGTTCCACTTTTCTGCATAAGGCGACAAAATGTTTTTTTCCTATTTCTGTTTGAATGACTATCCAAGAGGGTGCAAAGATTTTCGACCTCACTTTCGCTCGCTTTACATTCTTATGCTTTTCTGCTTCTGTCGACAAAGTAACTCAGGGGCGTAGTGATTTTAAATGAAAGTTAGAGGGGCGCGTATGTTAAAAGGTTGAGAACCCCTTTTTTTGGGTGGAAAATTGGGAAATTATCAAATAACTTCTCCCGCTCTAGGCGGAGCGGGAGGGGCGTATCAGACTCTTGCTGACTGAAACCCACCCGTGTTCCTTCAGTTGTCTGTATGTTGCCAGGAGCCACGGTAACCCTTTTGGAAAAACCCGCAACCACGGCAGGCATCGGCCCTAGCGGACCCCTTCAGTTGTGCTGACATCTCTTTGAGCCGCGCGTGGAACACAGCGCGCCGTCGACCCGGGCCTGGTCCTTATCGGACGGCGAGCTACACATTGCTCACCGTCCGCAGGCCCGCGCCTACGGTGGCCGGGAGTTGGACGGCGATTCCCGACGCCTAGGGCGTCACCTGCGGTGGTTAGGGGCGTGAGGGCGCGAAATTTGCCTCTCCCTCACGCGTTCCGCCTCCTCCTTCGCGAGCATTGCTGCTTAGCAGAAGAAGGTGACGGCCTCCCATGCCCCCTCGCTCCGTACCATATGGCCTAGACCAGGGCCGGACGCGAGAGATCACCGCCGCCGATAGGTTGGGAACCCCTGGACTAGAACAATCCATGCGCTCGCGCAGGTTAACGACTCGGTGTCATCATAAATGTGACACACTTTAGCAATGTGCTAAATAACATCAGCATTTCACTTCGCTAATATTGCAATACTGAAATGTATTAGGAAATAAATTTATCAATAGTATCATATGTGCATGCTAGATAATCACAGAATCATGTTCGAGAAAAAACTGTTCTAGTTTTAATTTTGCGTCATGCTTGGGTACAGTGGGCCGCACTTCAGAGGAAACAAAACCATTTTAAGGCTGCCTGTCCACTGGAGCGGAGAAGAGAGGAGAGGAGCGGAGCTATGCCAAATCTAAACTCCAAGGCAGTCCAAGGAAGCTATGCCATCCATGGATAGCAGGCTAACCAGGCGTTTATTACGCCTAGACAGGAACGGTCTGCGCTTGTTGACGGAGACCATCACGGGACACTGCTCGCTAGACAAACACTTCCACACGATAGGCATAACGGACAGCCCTCTGTGCAGGGCGTGCATGGAGGCTGAGGAAACCGTCGCGCACGTGCTCTTTGAGTGCACAGGCGTCACCCAGATCAGAACAGAAACCCTCGGGTCACCCAGATCTTTCACAGATGTTCTGAACAGACCAGGAGTTTTAATTAACTTAAAGAGGAGGGAAGTGAGCTGGTTGGAATAACCATTAAACGGCCGCCATAGCCCACGCACAATGGTCCACCTAATGGACTAAGTGCGGAAACTAAGCCCCATAACATAGAAGGCTGCCTGTCCACTGGAGCGGAGAAGAGAGGAGAGGAGCGGAGCTACGCCAAATCTAAACTCCGCTCCAGAGTTTAGACTCTCTTTACTAATACTAATATTATTAAGAGGTAAAATTTATTTTTTTGTCTGTTTGTTTGTAGGTAATCTCCGTAACTACCAATCGGATTTGAATAATTATTTTTGCATTAAATAGCCCAATTCTTGAGGAAGGCTCGCGGACGAAGTTGCAGGCAGAAGCTAGTTGTTTAATATTGGAATAGCTCCGTTCCTCTGCTCCAGTGGACAGGCAGCCTAAACTGGTTGTGTTGAAACTTCGTACTACGCTAGGCCAGCTCAAAGTCAAAGTCAAGAATTTATTTCAATTCGTTTTTTTACGTAGATATCTAGTCAGTTCAGTAACGTTACACTACAGTGCCTGGATGGCCTGTTTTAATCTCCCAACTGCCCCCCTCTGACTTACATAATAACATTGAATAGATATAGTTTTTAACTCAATTGATCAACCAGTCCAATTTATACGTTTAAGTGCAATTAATCATCTGTGATTTTTTTGATCTACTGACCTTGAAAAAAAATTGTCACGTTTTGCACAAGTCATGTTATCCTGCTTAATTTAAGTAACTATTTTTTTTTTTTACATTTTATCATTAGAAAAAATATAACAACATTTATAATGACATCATACGTTATAGCCATGAGCCAAATAGTTTAGTCTAAAAACAGGAACATTCCAGTATCGTTTCTCTAATTTTAATACGACATATCCATGTTTAAAAACAAAATGATTCACGCCGTCGTCACCAATCACGCGTTTTATCAAAATTATCAAACGTTTTCAATGATCTTCGACATTCCCTGAATAACAATGTAGTGTCGTGACGTAGGTACAGTTGATGAAATAGGTTGGTATATGGGTTGGTAGCTTGCTTAAAGAGGATTTTATTTTCAACTCGAAAATGGTTAATTAAATAGACGTTAATAATTACGGAAGATGGGCCAGAGAAGTAACAGAATGGTATCCTGGAGAAGGAAAGAGGAAAAGAGGAAGACTATTTCAAAGATGGGAAGACTATTCAAGAACTACTGCGGGAGGGACATGGCGGAGAAAATCTCACGATCGTGAGTTATGGAAAAGCCTGGGGGAGGCCTATGCTAAAGAGCAAAACAGTCTGGAGAATGCTGATTTTTAAACCTTTAATTTATATAAACTTTAAAACTAGTTTTAAGATTGCTAATAAAGTCTATTTGAAATTGAAATTGAATCATTACTAATTAACTTTGTGCAACGTTTATAGATAAAACTCAGATCATTGCGCAAGTCTGTGACATTTTTTTTACTTTGTACGCACGTTATGGCACTGAACATTGCCTGCGTAGCGTTACGATTTTTTTGTTGACTATACCTACTAACCAAATCTTACCAAAGAAATAGTGTTGGTAGAATAATAATGGCCTAGCTTGCCCACAGTTTGTGACGTCACTTAGGAAATAGGTATCTACGTCTTATGAATGGAATATCTATTTTTTTACCTACTTCACGAACTTTAGACAGGTCTTTAAGTGCCTTTTCATACGTCCCGGTTCCCGGATAGCCAGTGCCGGGTACCCGGCGGCAATTGCATGGGCATGTACGTTATCCGTGGCCGGTACGTGTGAAAGATAACGTACATGCCCATATACTTACCCAGCACCGGCTAGCCGGCAACCGGGACGTGTGAAAAGGCACTTAAAGTCAGATAAGCAATCGCTCCATGTAAAATACAGGTATCCGGTCAGACTGGAAGCCAATCCCAACGTAGTTGCGAAAAGGCTAGGCAGATGATGATGATTGTCTTTAGAAATAGTTCTATTTCTATTTAAGAGGCTGACAAAGCTAAAGTGCGATAATTGGCGGACTGCATAGAAAAGAAAGGGGAAAAAATAAAAAAAAATGAGAAAGAATGAGAAGAGCGATGACACAACGCTAGCAGTTTAATGCAAAATATGAAACAATTGTCTAATTGAACAAAAAAATTAAAATACTTAACGAAAAAATTAAACTACTTAAAAATACTTAAATATGTTGATTGTAGAAAAATCTGACAAAAAATCAGAATGATAGCATGTATACAGGGTGTTAGGGAGACGGTTTGAACATACAAAAATGGCGGATCCGTGGGGCCTTCTACTACGTGTTTAGGCCCAATAACAAACCAGGCCACACAATTTTTTTTAAATTTTATTCGTAATTCGTCGTTGCTCAAACTTCAAACGTCAATAATTTCATTTAAAAATAACAAAACCGGCAACTTTTTTTAGGGTTCCGTAGTAAACAAGGAACCCTTATAGTTTCGTCATGTCCGTCTGTCTGTCCGCGGTCTAGCTCCAAGACTGTTAGTACTAGAAAGTTGTAATTTGGCATGGGTATAAATATTAATAAAGAGCAGTGGTGGCCCAGTGGTAACGGCCGCGACTTACGAGTTGTAGGTCGTAGGTTCGAACCCAGACAGGCGCTTTATTTTGTATAAATTATTTCATCACCACTGCTCTCAAAACGGTGAAGGAAAACATCGTGAGGAAACCGGCATGTCCTAGAATCAAAAATTCGAAGACATGTGACATCTACCAACCCGCACTGGGCCCCGCAATCATGCCGACAAAGTGGTAAATAAAATTATGAAAAATATTTTTTTTTAGGGTGTGGGACTACACGTAAAGTGGGGATGTTTTTTTTTTCTATCCCTTAATGTGGGGTATCGTTGAAAAGTTCTTTCAAAAACATTGTGAGTGTGTTAAAACCATTTTTGAATTCAGAGATTCGTTTGCGAAAGTGAAAAATTTTGTTAGAGTCAAGTGCCTGCCTGCTAAATGGTTGGTTTTAGAAATGTGAAAAAATTCACGGCAGTAGCTTATATAACGAATTTAAAAGGAAAACTATCACAGCAGAGTAGGCTTTACAAGTTAACGAGTAATAATCGACCAACTTAGATTTGCGGTTGTAAAAACATGTTCTCCCATACATTCTGTATGAAAGATTTTTTTTTTCAACTACAAAGTTATGTTTGTTCTTGGGACAAATTCATCCCAACTACGGAACCCTACATTGTGCGTGGTCCGACATGCACTTGGCCGGTTTTTATCATCTAGAATCATGCTAGAAAATTAAATACGAGCCCATATACTACAAACAAATTAAAAATAAATACCAAAAGCCCGACTTTGAACTGCGTTAAAAAAAAAGTGATAGAGCAGTTCTAATTCTAGGAAATAATCTTTAATTCATGCCCGTTCTAACGATATGCAATATGCATAATTTATTTTAAAAGAATTAGAATAAATCGTCAATTTTAACTGCCAGGGCCTTTTCTCACGGAACCCTACATTTGCGAAAAATTTACTACATTTTTTTACATGTTAGATTCAACAATTAATAGAGACGAAATTAAAAAAAAATCTGCCAGTTTTGTTATTTTAAAATGAAATTATTTTCGTTTGAAAGCAACGACGAATTTTGAAGTTATTATAAAAAATCCATGTTACTTGGGTCTTTTTATTGGACCTAAACACGTAGCAGACGGCCCCACGGATCCGCCATTTTCGTATGTTAAACCTTCTGTCAAACACCCTGTATATTAATATAGTTTTTATTTATTTATTTATTTATATAATCACTTACAACTATTTTTACAGGCAAAACCCAATGCAATAGTGAAGCAAACTTAATAATAACAACTTATTTCAAACAATGTTATCCTTGTGAATTCACTCCGTGTACAAGCAAAGATATCTAATTCCTCTGCTACAAGGTTAAGGGTGCGAATCGCCCGCGTCAGGGGCGCCTCATTTACTAAATTAGTGCGGCCACGAGGGACAGCCAGCAGCTGAGGCCGCCGACGTCGCCACACATATCTGTCGGGCACACTCAAACACACCAACTCTAATATGTTGGCGTTATGTATCTTGCCTCTAATTAATTTAAATAAATATGAGACAAGTACGAACTCGCGCCTAACTCTCAGCTCATTGTATCCAACCATGCCTAATATAAACAAGGTTGGATACATAAGGGGGTAAAAAGGATATACGCCATAAAGCCTCAAATATAAAAATCTAACAAATTTATTTTGTATTCGCTCCAACATGAGACTATATTTAGTCTCATGTGGGGCCCAGATGACGGCGTTGCATTCTAATTGGCTTCTCACCAAAGTGTTGTATAAAGCGATAATCGCCGTAATATTTGTGAAACCATGAACAGTACGCAAAATAAACCCCAAGTTTCTGTAGGCCTTTTTACAGCACTTGACTATATGATCACGAAACGCTAGCCCCGCGTTAAGACTAAGTCCTAAATCCCTAACCTCTGCAACCCTGATCATCGGCATCCCATCAATGGTGTAATCATGTACAATTGGACTACGCGCACGCGAGAAAGTGATGGTGACACATTTTTGGGCATTGAACTGCAGAAGGTTATCTTTGCTCCAAGTAACTACGCTATCGATGGCCTTCTGTAAGCGTTCACAGTCCTCATCACCCCTCACTGCCATGGAGAGCTTAAGATCGTCTGCAAATAATAAACAATTTGCATCCTTTACGACTTTGGGCAAATCGTTTACCATGATTATAAATTGCAGAGGTCCAAGGTTACTCCCTTGGCTTACACCAGACCACGTAAAGTACGGCTCTGACTTGTGTTCCTCGTACTCTACGTATTGCTGCCTATCCCTCATGTAACTGGCGAAGAAATGAAGTAGGTGCGGAGTGAAACCAACGGCTGCTAACTTCTTGAGCAACACGTCATTATCGACCAGGTCAAATGCTTTTTTGAAATCGAAGTAAGCAGCGTCAGCTTGCACCCCACTGTCTACAATCGGCAACACATGAGCCATGTAACTCAGTAAGTTACTGGTGGTGCTCCTCATTGGTCTAAACCCGTGCTGTGCATCTGAGAGCTGCGTTCTTACTTGCATAAAAATGCTGTTATGAATAGCGCACTCCAATACTTTCGCCGGCGACGACAGTACTGCAATAGGCCTGTACCCACCAACATTGTCGCGACCCATACCTCCTTTCGGTACCGGCACCACACGAGTGGTTTTCCATCTCTCTGGAAACACGGCTGCCTTCAGACACTTATTGAATATATGGAGCAACGGTCCAGCCAGCACAGATCTACAGTTTAATAGTTAAAAAATTTTTTTTGGGTATCTTCTTGATTTTTTTCTATCACGCGTATCAAATTAGTTGTATTATGTTTTAAAACACTGTCTAACTAGCATTATTTCGCTGTCCCCGGCGAATAAAAAGGTAATGTGCTACTACGATAGTTTTAAGGTTATTGCATATCTGTCAATTTTTTTCATCCATTTCCTACAGTTCAAAATCAATCTACAGCAATCTTGTATCAGAAGATACAAGATTTTAAGGTGTAGGTATGTAAAAAATGAAAAAAAACACTTTTCTTTTGATATTTGAACAATTCCGCTATGTATACCTATTAGTTAATAAGATTTTAACAAAAAACAGTTTTTTTATTTTTCCTGTAAAATTTGGTTTTTACTATTACCATTTTATTCACCGGGGACAGCGATATCCTAAAGAATATCATTTATTTTTCTGATTTTGTTTACTACAGTGGATCATATACTCGTACTTTTAGGCATTATAAAACTTAAGATAAAAAAATTGCGAGAGAGCGCACGATATAATATTGACATATTACAAATATATATTTTAATAGTCGCATAAATATATATGCGACTATTAAAATTAAAACCTCAATTAAAAAGAAACCACCAAAAAAGCTGATTATTGTTTTCAAATCTAAATTAGGTACCTACCTACTGATATCTTCCTTAGTTCCATACCACACGCATAATCAGTATTGCCAATGCGTTTCAATGTTAATTCAGTGACGCAGTCGGGATCTAAGCCAGTTCAAAGCTCTTCAAAACAAAGTGACATTGAATCTCTTTTAAACAGGGCCAAGGACCTGCAATATTTGACATTATTTGAAAACAAATACGATTTACTGCCTCATTGGTCTAGTGGTCGCAAGCGCTACTGCTGAGCATGAGGTCCTGGGTTCGATTCCCGGGTCGGGCAAAGTGTTATTGGGTGTTTCTATCTGAAATTTCTCAGTAGCAGCCCGGAGTCTGGATTTGTGCCCGGTTGATGGCAATAGGCTCGCCCCCTATTACATGGGACTTAAACATAACTGGCGAAATGTGGGTGTACCTGCTACAGGGACACCTCTGCCCAACCCTTCTGGGAAACAAGGCGTGATGCTATGTTATGTTATGTAAATACGATTTCTTACCATCTTTATATAATTTTGAAATCACCTGGTAACTCGCATCAGAAATTATTTGATCTAAATACAGACTTAATTGTAAAAATAAATACCTAAACATTTCCTTAAACAAGTTCTTCATAATCTATCTAGCCTTTTCCCAACTATGTTGGGGTCGGCTTCCAGTCTAACAGGATGCAGCTGAATACCAGTATTTTACATGGAGCGACTGCCTATTTGACCTCCACAACCTAGTTACTAGGTAACACGATACCCCTTGGTAAGACTGGTTGTCAGACTTTTGGGCTTCTAACTACCCGTATCGACTGTCAAAGATCTACAAATGACAGCCCAGACCAAGGGCTTGACGTGCTTTCCGAGGTACGGAGAAGTCCTGGTATGTAAAGAGATGGTCACCCATCCACGGACCCGTGCGGCTGTTATTCTTAACCACAAGCCCCTCAAAACAAGTTCTTAATAGGTACTAATGACATTTAACAATATTCTGTCTTCTGGTTGTTAACCCTACATCACAATATCAGCCACCATAGTACCCTAATTGCGTAACTTAGTTTCGTAAACAATTTTGCCTAATTTGTTTCATTTTGACAGTTCAACAACATTCATTGCGTTATTTACGTTGTTGATGAGCAGATTTCTTATTCCAACTTATGAAGCAATGCATTAGCAATCTGTTTCAAATGGAAACAGATTGTGATTGTGTTGTATTACGCAATTAGGGTACAAGTCAGGCTGTCATGTCTCCTCTATTTCCCTCCACTTATTCCTGTCCAAAGCTGTTCGTCTCCAACCTTTTGGCAGATCATCCTCCCACCTTTCTTCCTCTACGTTTTTTCTATTCCTCTGGTAGCATACTGTCCATTATATTCCATCCATTCAATCAGGCTAGATTGTACTATAATTTTATTGAATGATTTCACAAAAAACTGACATGGAAGACCTATGGATTAAAATTGACTTTAATCATAACAACGTTGTTAAAACTATAGCTTTATGTGTTGTTTATTTACCACCGCCAGTCAAACTGCTGACCTTAGATAGTATTTTAGATAATGTTAACAATATTATGAATATCACTAGTGATGTCATTATAATGGGAGATTTTAATTTAGGTTTTATAAATCGCTACGTGTCTCCGCTTGGGTGCACCTTGTGTTGCTCCGCATCGGTGTCATTGCGGTGAAGCTGTCGACAGTCTCGGGCATCATGGCCTGTCCTGCTGCAGGAGCGCAGGTCGCATAGCACGGCATGCCAGCATCAACGACATTATTCGTCGAGCCCTTGTCACCGCCGGCGTACCAGCGGTATTAGAACCAAACGGCTTGGTACGTGACGATGGAAAGAGAGACGGGATGACGTTGTTGCCTTGGAAGGTGGGTAGGCCTCTGGTGTGGGATGCAACCTGTGTCGACACCCTTGCGCCATCCCATGTTCCTAGCACGGTGGGCTGTGCTGGCGCCGCTGCTGCGGCTGCTGAGACCCTCAAGCGGCGCAAATACTGTCACCTTATGGGTAACTACAGTTTTGAGCCGTTTGGGGTCGAAACGCTCGGACCATGGGGCCCGAGTGCGCGTCTCCTTTTTAAGGAAATTTGTCGTCGACTGGTCGACACTTCACGTGACCAGAGGGCTGGCTCGTTCTTTGGACAAAGAATTAGCATTGCCATTCAACGTGGCAATGCTGCCAGTCTTCTGGGCACGTTTCCGGATGACAGCGATGCGGACGAATACTTCGACGCCTAAGTGTCGTTTTGTTTTTATTATTTTTATTTATACAGATAGTTAGTTAGTCTTTTAATTTAGTACCTAATGTAAATTGTTAGCAAAAATTGAATAAAAAGTTTCATAAATTGGATAAAACAAACCGGTCATTCTACCACCCTCCCTAATAACTACCAAACTGAATTATGATTTTCTCTGGTTGATTTTATGTCAATAAATAACCTTGCTCAATTGAATAACGTTCCTAATGAAGATGGTAAAACACTTGATTTAATTTTAAGTAATAAGTATTTCAGAATGTTGCGTGGATTATGCTCCTCGAGTTTTAAGCAGACTTGACTCAAAACATCCTCCGTTAATTATGAATGTACCTACCCAATTTAAATTCTAATTACCTACGTCCCCGGCATAGAGCCGATTTCAATTTTTCAATTCAAAGCTGATTATAAGAATATTGTTGTTGAACTGAGAAATATCAATTGGTTTGAGGTATTCAACAGAATGGAAAACATAAATGTAATGGTTTCAAAATTTTATGAGATTCTGAACAATGTTATAGTCAGGTTTGTTCCTAAACATGTACCTAAAAAGTCCAAATACCCCCTTGGTTTAGTTACAAACTGATTAAGCTTTTATCGGAAAAAAACAAATACAGATCCAGATATAAAAAGTTCAAAAATCCACGAGATAAATTTGAATTCGAACTTACGAGGGACCATTGTCAACAATGACTTCACAAAAATCTTAGTGACTATAAAAATAGGATCGAATCTAACATATCTAGTAATCCTAAACAGTTCTGGCGTTTTATCAAAGATAAGCGGAAAGGTAGCACTTCTATTCCTTCATCAGTTCATCTCAACAACACCGTTGTGAGTTCGGGTGCTCAAATTGTAGATGCCTTTGCCTCACATTTTTCGTCTGTTTTCTCTAGTAATTGGCCTATTATATCTGACGAAACCTCAATCAGTAACCCTTTTTTTTTTTTTTTTTTTTTGGGTGGGAAATTATCAAATAACTTCTCCCGCTCTGGGTGGAGCGGGAGGGCGTGTCAGACTCTTACTGACTAAAACCCACCCGTGTTCCTTCGGTTGCCCTGTTGCCGGGGGCCACGATTTCCCTATCGGTTTTCTTCGAACCCCCGGCGGGCATTGGCCCTAACGGACCCCGTCAATTCTGCTGACATCTCTTTGAGGCGCGCGTGGAACACAACGCGCCGTCGACCCGGGCTTGGTCCTTATCGGACGGCGAGCTACCCATTGCTCACCGTCCGCAAGCCCGCGCCTACGGTGGCCGGAAATCGGCTCGCGATTCCCGCCCCGGGCGTCTCCTCCTGCGGCGGTTAGGGGCGTGAGGGCGCGAAATTTGCCTCTCCCTCACGCGCTCCGCCTCCTCCTTCGCGAGCATTACCGCTTCGCAGAAGGAGGTGACGGCCTGCCATTTCCTCTCGCTCCGTACCATGGCCTGAACCAGGGCCGGACGCGAGAGGTCACCGCCGCCGATCGCCTCCGCGAGGACACGGCGTTGCTCCGCCCAAGCCGGGCAGACCTCCACCGTATGCTCCACCGTGTCCTCAGGCCGATCCACACAATGGTGGCACCCGGGTGTTTCCTCCCGCCTTATCCTGAACAGGTACCTCCCGAAGCACCCATGTCCGGTGAGGACCTGCGTCAGGCGGAAGGTGAGGACGCCGTGACGCCGCTCAAGCCACTCCTCAAAGAGGGGTCTTATCGCCGCAATTGTGGCGTGCCCAGCGCGGGGTTGCGACAATCGCACCCTCCATGACGCCATGAGATCCCGCCGGAGCTCTGTCCGCTGTGCCGCGATTTCTTGCGGCATCGGAGTTAAGCCCCGGCGTTTCGCCTCCTCGCGCCACTCCCAGATGTGCGCGAGGACCTTTGCCTCCAGATCCCATGGCGGTAATCCGGCAAGGAGGCTCGCCGCCTCGCAGGAGACCGTGCGGTATCCTCGGGCCAGCCGGATGGCCATGACCCTCTGGGACGCGTTCAACCGGCGGGCTGGCCGCAGCCTCAATGAACGCGCCCACACCGGTGCCCCGTAAAGGGCCATGGACCGCACGATCCCCGCATAGAGCCTCCGGCAGGAGGCGTTTGGACCTCCCAGATTGGGCAGGAGCCGCTTCAAGGCAGCCCCGGCCCGGTCCAGTCTGGGAGCCAAACGTCGGAAGTGTTCGACGAAATTCCACCGGCTGTCGAGGACGAGTCCCAGATACTTCATCGTCGACTCGACACCGATGTGAACCCCTCCCGCCATTACCTGGGAACCCGACGGTGGCGCATTCCGAGGACCATGAAAACCCATGGCCTCAGACTTGTGCAGGGCCACCTCGAGTCCCAGCTGCCGGATCCTGTCAACGATTGTCGCAACCCCGCGTGTCGCTAAATCGGCCGCCGCCTGGTACGACCTCCCCTGCGCCAGGACTAGCGTGTCGTCAGCGTAACAAACGACGCTGACGCCGCTAGGGAGGTCGGCGCGCAGCACCCAGTCGTATCCGATGTCCCACAGATGCGGCCCCAGGACCGAACCCTGTGGGACACCGCACGACATCTCTTGCCGGTTCCACTCTCCTTGGTGACCGGGGTAGATGACGGCCCTGTCCGTCAGATAGGCCTCGACCACACGACAGAGGTAGGTCGGCATCCGGTGATATCGGAGTGCCTCCCTGATGCAACTCCAGGGCAGGGTGTTGAAGGCATTGGCGATGTCTAGAGACACCGCCAAGACGACCCCACCCCGGGCCACAGCATCCCCCGTCGTGAGGGCCCGCACGCGCATGATGGCGTCTACCGTAGAGCGCCCCCTGCGGAAGCCGAACTGGCTCTCCGCCAGATCCGGCCCCACTCGCACCAGCTGCCCGACGAGGCGGTCTGCAATGACTCTTTCAAAGAGCTTGCCCACCTCATCGAGCAGCACAATGGGCCGATACGCGGACGGAGAGTCCGCTGGGCGCCCCGGCTTCTTGATGAGGACCAGTTTTCCCGTCTTCCAACGAAGTGGGAACTGGCCCCTCTCCATGCATGCGCTTAGGAGCCCCCTTAGTCGAGGCCCGAGAGCCCCCATGGCCAGGACCCAGGCTTTTCCGGGTATGCCGTCGGGTCCTGGGGCGGTATTCTTCGCACTCATCTTGCGTACCGCCACTCTCATTTCTACCTCAGTCACCTCTGGAGCATCGTCGTCGTCGGTGTGGTCCGCATCGGGCACCGCAGAAGGCGGAGCCATGGGCGGAGGGGTATGATCCCCTCTGGAAGGGAACAGAGCGCTCACCACGTCCCCCACAAGCTGGGGCCGGAGACTCTGCGTCAGCGGGGGGGCCCATGGGCGGAGTTTCTCCCGCACCATTTTGTATGGGCGCCCCCACGGGTCCCTGTTGAGAGTCTCCAGCATCTCCTCTCGGGCCAGTGCCCTAGCCTGCAGGATCTCCGCTTGGAGGGCGGTCTTCGCCGCTCTGTACCCCTCGTACAACTCCGCCTGGATGGCTTCCGTATCCGGAGGGCGGATACGGAGCCTGCGGTGCCTGGCGTACCGGCGTCGCGCAGCTACGCACGCCCTGCGCAGAGCCTCCAGCTCTTGCGACCACCAGTACACCTGGCGCGAAGCACGTCTAGGATGGACCCGGGGCATTGCCATGTCACACACATTGGACATGGCCTCCCGGAACCACTCCGCCTCGTCGTTGATGTCGGCAGGCCTGTTCGGTGATGACACCCAGGCCTGCACAATCGAGGCTTCCAGGAGAAGCTCCCGGTCCAGCTGCTTCAGCGCCCACCGCGGACCACTCGGGGCCTGTCGGACCGGCGCACTCGAGGTCTGGGTGGAGACGTCAAACCGGATATACCGGTGATCGGAGTAGGTCTCCACCCCCTCCATGACGCGCCAGTCAATGACACGCGGTGACAGAGCGGGGCTGGCGAACGAAATGTCCACCACCGATTCACCCCGCATCCGCACACACGTGGGGACAGAACCCCGGTTTAGGACGACCAGGCCTGTCTCCAGAGCCCAGTCCTCCACCATCCTACCCCGTGTGTCCGCATACCGGGAACCCCAAGACAGATTTTTGGCATTGAAGTCCCCGAGTACGAGTACGGGGAGGGAACCAAACCCGACGACGACTACTCTTAACTCCGCAAGGGAGTTGTGGAACTCGGCAAGAGTTCGGCTCGGGGAGAAGTAAACACCCACCACGACAATCTCCCCGAACCGTGCTGCAACGCAATCCCGTCCTCTCTTGACCGACTCGAGGGACGGAGTACCGGCGGCGGCCGACGAAATAAGGGTCACTGAGCCGCTCAGGTCCTCCACCCAGTCATCCCTGGGCGGGACAAAGTACGGCTCAGCGACCACGGCGATGTTAATCGACCACTGCGCCATGCTCTGGAGCAACAGATCCTGAGCGGCGGCGCAGTGGTTGATGTTCGCCTGGAGGAGGCGTAATGGGGCCGTTACTGGCATTCCATGTCAGCCCCCTCCTCCCCCCGAGCCCCCTGTGAGGGCCCTGCTGCGGCGGCAACGGCGGCGGCGACGACGACGGTGGACACGGCAGCGGCCCCGGTGGAAGTGGCGGCGGCTGCGGCGGTGACGGCGGTGGTGGCGGAGCGTTTGCCCCTGCCTCTGGCCTCGGCGGGTGGAGCGCAGGCCCTGCTCCCAGCCCGGTGATCGGCCGGCTTGCCAGCCGCCGCACATACGACACAGTGCGGCGTGGCGTTACACGAGCCGGCCTTGTGACCGGGCTGACCACAGCGAAAGCAGAGGTTACTGCGGTCCACCTCTGAGGTGCATTTGGCCCCCACGTGGTGACCCACCTGGCAACGGAAGCACCTCAGAGGTCTGGGTTCCAGCAATTTGACCTGCGCCGAAACCCAGCCCACCAAAAGCCTTTGGCCCTCCCCGGCTATCCCTAACCCTAAATCATACATTGCTTCTCTTAAGTTTAATGATAAGGATATAATAAATAAGATTAAAAAACTTGACATAGTCCTAACTAACACATTTTGTCCTCCATTCTGTCGCACTAATATCGGTGCCCATGGTCCGCTAGTAAGAACTATGCTCAACAAAAACTTAGATTCAAGCCTGGACATATTTCATGACTCCTTGGGTGGTATTCGGAAAAAAATACTTGACAATTATCATTTAGTTCATAAGTTATCTTAAGGTGGAATTATGTGTTTGAATTAGAATTATGTGTGTTATATTGTGTTCATCCCCTTAATTTAATTTGTATTCAGTTGTATTTTGTTTGTTGAAGTTTTGTTTAAATGTTTAAATCTTACTTTTAGTTTATGAGCTGTTTCTGTACAATATTGTTATTCCTTAAATGTTATTTGCTCCTATAATTTGTGTATACATTAGCAGTAATACCTTTCTTAATTATAATGATTATCTTTAATCCAATTATTGAATGTATATACTGTTGGTGTTCTTTATTAAATTAATAAATAAACACTCAATCATCGACAGAATTCCCCGAATAGTCGCACTCCCCTCTAAAATTGAACCAACTCCTGAATTATGTATTACGTACTTGACCTTTGGTACGTTTACGTCACCTTTGTGGGGTATCGTGACGAATTGCCCTAAATAGACATTTATATCATTGTAATATTCAAAGTATTGCACCAGAATTTCAGCCACATTTTATTGGCAATAACTTCAGTGCTTTACCATTCGATGATTAAATTATAGTAGACTAGTTATTTCAAAGGCCCTAGCACAAACCCGTGAATATTAATTCGAACGATTTTAGAATCAAAAATATAACTATAGCGTTTTGGTTTTTATGCGGCAAGCACAATAAGTATCACCCATAGATATGAAAAAACTACGTAAATATTATGTGCAAAACAAGTATTTTCAAATTTAAAATCGTACTGGGCCCACAGTATTTCTTGTTTGTTGTTTTTCTAAGTTTTAATATTGTCACTCACAGTCCTATAGCACTGATAATTTCATATCATGTGAAGGTCCGGTGATTGGAATAATACCAACACGAGATTATCAGACGGGATGACGAGAACTGATTCAAACATCGTTGAAACTGTGGACGTAATCTACCTATGCATCTAAACTTATAATACGTAAAATTTGTTTTTTGAAATATTTAAATATTGAAATTTGTTTTTTGATTTGAAATATTTATTCTATTAATGTATTATTATTATTTTATGTGTGAGTGCGTTGTTCTTCTAAACCTTACAAAGGATTTTGATGTAGTTTTCAACATCATTTAGAAATGTATTGAAGGAGTTATATATACAGGGTGGTCTAAATAATGACGTCATAAAAAAATACATTCCTTCTGCCCAGCGGTATTCGAAAATACCCATGTATGTTCCGCGATTCTTGATAGTTTTCAAGTTTATTTTAAAAACGGACTCGTCAGAATACCATTTTGGTAATGATATTGTATGACGGAAAGTCTTGATAAGTCATGTCGTATATTCGGTGAGGTATTAAGGCTTATTCCACTATTCCCCCCTGAGAGAATCCCCCTCAGGGGGGAAAACTGGACTCTAATTTAAAAACAGTCCAGAAAGTCCCCTTGTCATTTTAAGTTATTCCACTAATCCCCCCTGAGAGAATCTTCGTCAGGGGGGAAAACTGAACCCTAATGTAAAAAAATCCAGAAATCCCCCTTTTCATTTTGGATTATTCCACTTTTCCCCCTTATTTTTAGTTTTGATTTCTACGCTCTTAAAGTAAAAAAAAGTGATTAGGTAAAATGCAATAAACAAAAAAAAAACGACAGTATAATAAATGAGTCTTATTTTTCACAAAATTTTGTTATACATAATAAAATGTGATGAAGAGTAAAAACAATCACAAACAAACAGCGATAAGGGAAATCAGTCGATATTAGTAAAAATAATAATTAAAACAGTTTAAACAAAGTAGTTTAGCATACACCCCCCCCCCCCCCTGAACATCACATATTTCAATATGTAACAATTATCAAGTTTTTCGGCAATTTGCAGAAAGTAACAATGAAGTACAAAGATAAAGAGAAAACCATCACTAGTAGACGACAACACGGTTGACTAGTAATTAGACAGTTTACGAATCCAAAAAAAAACATCATTACTTAAACGTACAACAATAAAAAGAACTCATAAAATAAATCATAATAGGTAATGCACCGAGAATAAAACAATCATTATTATTTTGTAGGTTTGACTGAGCTGACTGTACCAAATTCAAGTTGTTAGTATTCGTTCGCAAATTAATTTCACTATTTAAAGAGAAGTATCCGTTCGGTGGACTGCCTCGATGGTCTAGTGGTTGCAAGCGCTACTGCTGAGCATGAGGTCCTGGGTTCGATTCCCAGGTCAGGCAAAGTGTTATTGGGTTTTTCCAGCAGGAATTTCTCAGTTGCAGCCTGGAGTCTGGATTTGTGCCCGGTTGATGGCAATAGGCTCGCCCCCTATTACACATACTAACTGACTGACATGACTTAAACATAACTGGCGAAATGTGGGTTTACTATAGGTACACCTCTGCCTAACCCTTCGGGAATTACGTGATGTTATGTTATTATATTATCCGTGGTTATGTGTTATCGGAATTCATTCGGAATTGAAACAAATACCAGTGGTATTAGAACAGAATAAGTCAAAATGTTCGCAAACTCGCTTCGCTCGCTCCTGCATTCTTAGGTTATCTAAGTAAAATATCCGCCGGCGTCCGTGGTAAATATTTTGGCAACCAGCACCGGCGAACAAATCGACGCCCAGCTCAGGTAGCAGAGCACTCTTTAAATTTTAAGGACCTCAGTGGGGATTTCTGGACGTTGGTTTTTCAGATTCCAGTTTTCCCCCCTAAGGGGGATTATCAGGGGGGAATTCTAGACTTTTTTTTTGTTGAGTCCAGTTTTCCCCCCCAGGGTGCACTTTCAGGGGGGATTTGTGGAATAAGTATTTTTTTCGATTCCAGTTTTCCCCCCCAAGGGGGATTTTCAGGGGGGATTTCTAGACTTTTTTTTATAAATTCCACTTTTCCCCCTTAGGGGGGATTTCAGGGGGGATTTCGGGAATAAGCCGGATTTTCAGGGGGGATTTCTAGACTTTTTTTTATAAATTCCACTTTTCCCCCTTAGGGGGGATTTCAGGGGGGATTTCGGGAATAAGCCTTCTTACGTGTATACTTAAAACATTAATATATTTACCGTAGATATAGTACAGAAACCTCGATGTTTTGAAATGTCACCACAACAGTAGATCACACCCTTTAGTCTTGTACGCACGAACGAACAAAACATAGCGAACACGAACATCGAACACGGAACATTTGGTTCGTACATGTGTACGTAAATAACCATGGATTCGAAATTGAATCGCCACAAACATTTTTGACGAACACAGTGTTTGATATTCGTGAGAGGTACGCACATGCGAACAAAGTGTTCGGTGTTCGTGTTCGCCATGATTTTGTTCATTCGTACACGGCTGTACGAAGCAGGGGCTGGTTTCTAGTAGTTCATAATTACCCGATCACATGAACTTGACCTTTAACTATGTATATTGGTTCTGTATAAAACGAACATTCCGGAGCGTATCGGAAGTGGAGCGTCCGCGTCGGTTAGATATGAAACAAGGACATTTTAGGGTAACCATCAATGATTATATATACTAACACAAGTTCGGTACTTACTCGGCGTAAATATTCAAACACATCGTGCTTTAAGGCTTGTGCAGACCAGCGCGACACGCGACGCGACACAAAGGCACCGGTCGTCGCGCGACGAGCGGTGCACTGGAGCCGGTCTGCCCAAGCCTTTAGAAAGAGAGTATCGCACAGTATGAGTGACAGAGACGACGACGAGCCGACGCTCTTCAAAGCTGTACTTTTTCTTAAGAGGGCGTACAATGGTACACTAGCGCCACTCCTTTAAAAAATATCTCGTGACTGAGAAGGAATTATGAATAACGGCTAATTGTGTTCTGTAAGTGTGTCTAAAATTTTCTAATACCTGTTACAAAGTTTTTTAAATTTGATCTAAAGAAAAGCGGCCACATTCCTCTAGGTCGTATTTTGTTGCTTCGTGTCTCAATACGAAACTTTATAAAAGGTATTAGAAAATTCTAGACACACTTACTGAGGGTTCTTATTAGCCGTTACTCATAATTTCTTCTCAGTCACGAAATAACATTTTTTTAAGGAGTAGCGCTAGTGTACCGTTGTACGCCCTTTTAAAATAAACTCGATGTATCACGCTCGGGTACTACCTACTGCCTACTGTCCTATGAAATGAGTGTATGTACACTCATATATCGTACTCGTATAAGTAGAATAGAATATAATAGAATAAATTTATTGAGCAAAGTTTACATTCAGGTGGATTGAATTCCCAGACCTCACACTAGGATTCCCTGTGTTGTGAGATCTGGGCTCCTTCGTTCCGTTAACATTTTTAAATAAAAAGGCAAAACAAAACATTTCTAAAACTTAAAATAGTTATAAAAAAGAGTGTATACATGGTGCTGTGATTCGTGTTAATTTTATTGGTGTTGTAAGAGTGTCTGTATGTTATAAGTCAAATGTGTCATAAGTATATACTTATGACACATTTGACTTATACGATGAATTCAGATACCATGGTCACCCTTCACGATAACATAATTAACCATTATAATTTACAGCGATAAATTCTCAGTGTCACTAAACTTTTAGACACAAAACTTAATTAAACAATATACATCAATATTTTTTTTTAAATACTTATTATTTAATATAAACTCGTTATACCGGATAGGCAAATATATACAATAATAAATCAAAAAACAGCATGACTTAATTCGTATTACCGGATTTCCATGTGCTGCGTAGTGACTAGTTAGTATTCATCACAAAAATAAATTAGTTAAAAACCGCTTTTTAGACTTCAATTGAAAGACAGCATAAATATGACATGGGTAAATGCAAGCCTTTTTCCCACGATAATAAAAGAAAATAAAAATTATATATCTGTCGGCAGAAACTACTGAACGCTATGCAAAACCACCTAGGTACTACGATTCTTACGAAAGAATATGAAACCGCGAACTAAGTACATTACTTTAAGGCGGCGATAACCGACTTTTAATGATTTTATACTGAGGATCACGTCTAAACGAGTAGTGGTAATGATTTGGAAAAAATATATGTTAAATTAGAGCATTTTCTTAATAACTTTAAAATCTTCTTCTTTTCGTGTGGTTAGTGACTAACCTGGTGTCAGAGTTTTAAAACCGCCCATAGGACTCTGACTTGGCTTCATTTAACCTATGAATATTTTAGATTATGTTTATATATTACATAGTGAAATTAATTTGTAAAGTTATGTCTAACTCGGATAAAAAACTGAGAATCACGCAAAATCTATCAAGCGTATTTGTCTGAAACCTTCACCATTTTAAAGATAATTTAATTATTGATCTTTTAGTATACATGTTTTATTAAAATACCTTTTGGTTTATGTATAATAAATTTAAAATGCATCTAATGTGGGACAGCGCTCCTTGATGAGCGAGTCGTATTACTGGCTGGACGTACGACGCGTTGCGTGAGCTCAGTAAAGAACACGCAAGCTAGCCACTCAAGGTCACTGGCATATATCTGCGTCTTAAATGAAACCATACGTATTAAAATTGACACAGCTGTGAAATAATCGTGGAGCAGAAAAGATTAAATAATGGATTGGTCGGTGATGACGCTCCAACGCCAGTTTAGCTGAGGTTAGTTGCCTAATACTTAATTATATAGGTATATTTTTTTAACATTACCGACCACACTAACAAGGTGAATTCTGATCGATAATGTAAATCGAACACATTTATTTTTCCAGGAAACTTCGATTACGAAAATAACGGGAACAAAACTATTCCATTCCGTTTCTATTAAATTATTTTTATCTTTTAACACATCGCTTCCGTGACATACGGAAACAACAGCTGATAGTTTTATATTGTTGATTAACATGCACTTGATAATGTTATCAATCATAATATACGCGACACTTCAAATCGGGTAGTTCAATGCCAAGACAAAAAAAAAAATACGAAACTTAAAGAAAACAAAGAAAGAAAGAAAAATAAAACTAAAAAATAAATTATTAAATAAAAAAAACGAAAAACCCAACTGCAAAAACTCATAACTGCAAAAACTAATGACCTGAAATTTTGGTGTAACTTTTGTCCCCGCCTGCAATACCAAAATCCTATAGATTATAATGCTTGTTTTTCTCTTTTCAGTTATGAGTTTTTGCAGTCGGGTTTTTTGTTTTTTTAATAATTTGTTTTATTTCAAACTTTTTAGTTTTATTAATATATAAATATGTAAATATATTTGGAATTGACTCATTACTAACTTTTATTTGATACCAATAATGTTGTTTTTTTTTAAACCTACGCCTCTCTTTTTACTATATTTGCAGATGCAATATATAAATATTATATAGCCTACGTCAGTCCCACTATTAAGACGAACTTAACGACACCTCATATGTTAAAATCCATCAAACCGTTTAAGCTACAGAGCGTGCCAAAGAAATAGACATACATACAATACTCTCGAAAAACATTACCCTCCTTCTGGGGCAGTCGGGTAAAAAGAACTTAATTAATATCTATTTATTACGAGAAGGACTATTTATTGGGTTGTAAGAAGCCCGAAAATCTGACAAACAGTCTTACCAAGGGGTATCGTATTACCCAGTAACTGATCAGATGTCTGAGTCAGATGGGCAGTGAAGTCGCTGCTTGTAAAATAGCTGCATCTAGTTTGACTGGAAGTCGACCTCATCTATTTATTTTATAAGTTTATATGTACAGTACCGACCAAAAGTCCATGAGCAATCTCACAAAGCAATAGACTGACGCTTCGGTTTGACTTACGACCTTCTTCTATAAATTGTTACAATACTATAGACACGCACAGTACACACACACACACTCACTTTGTCTGCAACCAATGACTAGTTCGATAATCATTCGTTTTTTGTTTCATTCGTCTTGTTCACATAAATATTAAAGTTTAGCAGGTAGACCACAGAAAACTAAGTAAATTATTTCGATTTCTGTGGGGTAGACAGATACAGTTCGTTACGAGTATTCAATTAATAGAACTTTGTTGGCTCGTGGATAATATTGGTGACGAGTATTTAGCGCAGTGTTGTGGTTATTATTTTCAAAAAGCAGGCATAAAATGAGTATATTGAAGAGATCAGATCAGATCAGAGAATATTATTGCGCTGCGTAAAAGTGAAGTGAATATCTAATGAAACCGGACTAAGTGTGAGTGTTATCATTTATATATTTCATATTTTACTAAACATAAATCTTAATCAAGGGTATTGTTGATAGAACAGAGGTATTGTTGAGACAGAAGATGCCTTTAAAGTTTTAAATTCATTATGAGGTTTAATTCGATTAGTGAATAATAAATAATTAGGTATTATGTGTAATAAAAACAATGTTTTTCTTTGTTCTAGAGAAATACTGTGAGGGTTAAGAGATATGAGGAAGGGGCTTATTATCGAGGTGCAGCGACGTCAAATGGTGAATGAATATGAAACAAATGGTTTCATACCAACGAGATATTTTGCTGAATTATTAAAAACACGTCATTATGAACCGTTCGCCGTGCACTCTGAAGGCTTGCATCACTGAAGACCAGCTAGAAAACCGTTTTTGACCTTAAAATATTGACCGTATCAACTTAATAAATAACAGATTCGTTATTGCATGAATTTATGGTAACGAATTTTTTAAGCACGTTTCGATAGGGTGTTTGTCGTATTTCTTGCAGATAGACCGAAATTGTTTAATTAATATTATTTTAGTAATATTATTATTTTAGGATTAAAATTTGAGGTGTAGTTTCAATCTTCTTTTCGTAAAGAAAATGAATACTTAAGCTATAACCTCAATACCAACCAATATTTACTAAAGCCAAATAAAATTTAAAATAATACTTAACCTTAAAATCAACAATATTGTCAGTAGATTTTTTTACATTTTAAGTAGTCTAATATTCTTATTTATTGCTTAATTACTTCGAACATGATCAAAGCTTAATATATGGTGAAAAAAATCCATTTAAAATTTAAAACATTTTAAAATTTAAATAAGTATGTCAAAATAATACAAATTGCTTCTAAGTTTCTAGACATCTATTTCACATATTATTCAGGTGAAGTAATGATAAATAATTGTAGCATATTGTTAACTATACTTAAGTAAAATAAATATAACGAATAAATATTATTTATTTTTTATTATCACATATCACGCATTTTTTATTCTAAACCCTTTATTGCAATAACAACATTAATAAATAGGCAGGAATATTTAAAAATATTATTATTGCAAACTAAAATAATAATATTTGCAAAAACAGCGCTGTGATTTACGAGATTAGAACCTTAGCCATCTTGAATCTAAGACCAACGCTTAGCGCCTTCTGCTATCTGCAGTCTGCACATATAATTTTCTTTCGAATTTTAGCAATGCCATAAACTGGCCAAGGTCACGCGTATGATGCGTGTCTAACAATAAAGTGCGGCGCTCGCGAACCGCGACGATACGACAGTGTTAGCGCAAAACTGCGTTTTCTGTGGTGTGTGTAGGGCACACACACCACAGACGTCTGATTACACATACAAATGTACGGACTACACCGCGTGTTCACAGCAATACGACTCTTAGCGTGCTTATGCACTTTTGAGCGCTTACTGTACCTCAAGACTGAACATACACAAAAATATATGGTTCAATATAACTCATCTATGTATTTGTATCAGTATTCTACCCATCCTTAGCTACAGTTAGCAAATGTTTTTAAAAGTCTTATAATGAATAGGTATTTGTGTAAATTATGAAACAATCCGTGTACGTTAGTCAGTCGTCATTTGTGAGCCATTCCCGGTATTCAAAACATTCAATTGTGTGATAGCAAGGCAGGATTGCCAATGCAATCATAGCATTTAACAACACACTTTGTAACTAAACTATCTTTGACAATCACAGCTTGTCAATCTGCCTAGCGTTCTTCCCAACTATATTGGGGTCGGCTTCCAGTCTAACCGGATGCAGCTGAATACCACTATTTTACATGAAGCGACTGCCTATCTGACCTCCACAACCTAGTAACTGGGTAATACTATACCCCTTGGTAAGACTGGTTGTCAGACTTTCGGGCTTCTGACGACCCGAAACGACTGTAAAAGATCCACGAATGACAGCCGGGACCAACGGCTTAACGTGCTTTCCGAGGCACGGAGGAGTCTCGGTATGTTAAGATGGTCACCTATCGACAGACCAACACCGGCGAAGCGTAGCTTAACCGGATGAATCGACCCGTGCGGCTGTTATTACTTAGCCATGAGCTCCTCCTACAGCTTGTAATGTTAATGAATTAAGCGTAAAGAAAGAAAGAAAAATATTTTATTTGGGACACGCACAGGAAATACAAACAAAAATAAAAAAGGATAATTTAAAAACTAACAAAATAATAACGTAAAGGCTTGTGCAGACCAGCGCGACACGCGACGCGACACAAAGACACCGCGCGTCGCGCGACGATCTGTGCCTTTGTGTCGCGCCTGTTTGTAAGAGCCTTAATGCGGCGAAATTTAAATTTAAATTGCAATGAAGAGATTAAATTAAACATTAAACGATACGTACGTAAACATTGGCAACTGCACCATTCACGATTTCGATCAAGACAGAGTCGTAAGTCACGAGCACTAACATGTATACAATTATCAACTTTTTAGAGTTATTTTCTGCTACTGTATTGATTGTATAAAATATTGTAAAACATTTTAAAAGAGTAACGGTGGAATTTTTTGCCCATTCTTCTCCATACGAAAACTACCTTTTGGAAGGGGCGACTAGAATCAATTCTATTTTTTGTAAATGTTGACGTTCAAAAGTGCCTTTTTGTGCCTAATTGAAATAAATTATTCGACTTTGACTTTGACTTTGTAATTGTATGTTGTTTGGAATATAGTATTTTGGAACTCACAGTCTCACACTACATAGGGCTTATGTCAAGTTGCAATCAAATCAAAATTATTCCACGAGAAAAACATTTTGAATTTTGATAAGTGTATGCATATTTATCCTCGTGACTGTACAACTTAATAATAATAATTAATAAAAGCTTTGGGGAACTTGGAGAGATAGGGCATCACACAAATTATTAATAGTAATATTATAGATTTTTAAAATTGTATTTACATTATTTAGTATCAGTAAAAGATTGGCTCCAGACGGCAGTCGGCAGTACATGGAGATACGAGGTTGGGTATATGGGAAACATTTGCTCCTCTTTTTTATTCTAATTCTTCATACTACACGTAAAATCATTACATATAACGTCACGCCTGTAATCCCCGAAACATTAGGCAGAGGTGTATACAGGGCGTCCGACTTAAATGTAAAAAAAAACACCCCTACTTTTATGATGCCAATCGAAAGAATGGCCAAAAAATAATAACTCTTCTTAAGTAACATAGTATTTTAAAAGAAAGGAACAGCGTGAAATTAATCATTTTAAACAAATTAAAAACATACATGAAACTGCCGTAGTCAATTAAGTGGGTATTTTTTTGTAAATTAATTAATTAAATGCTCAAAATGTGATCCCTCTTGTCTTACGCAAATCGCCAATCTTTTAATGAGTCCGCTGCCTGTTGATTTTCTTATCATTTTATGGTGAATACTCGATATGATATGGCACAATTCTGTTTGTAACTCGCCCACGTTCTCGTATCGCTTTTTGTACAGCATATCTTTCACGTATCCCCAAAATAAGAAATCTAATGGTGTAAGGTCCGGGGATCTGGCCGGCCATCTAATCGGTCCATTCGTACCAATCCAAGTAGGAAAACATTCACTACTTTTCGAACGTCGTCGTCGGCAATCAATAACTTTCTTGAAATTTGACTCAAACATTTTACGTTGTTCGTTTCTTTTAAAATACTATATTACTTAAGAAGAGTTATTAGTTTTTGGTTATTCTTTCGATTGGCATTATAAAAGTAGGGTTGTTTTTTTTTACATTTATGTCGGTTCGATTCCCAGACGAGGCAAGTAATTTTTAGAAAATCTTTGAATGCAGAATTACTAACCTTTAAAAATAACATAAAGTCTTCTTTCAGCAAAATATCCCTATCTACGATATTTAAGGTACTTTCCCTTCATGTCCCATAACTTTGGGACGCCCTGTATATAGTCCACCCACATTTCTCCAGATAAGTTTAAGCCCCATTTAATAGGGGGCGAGCCTATTGCCAACAACTGGGTACAGACGCCAGCACATCAAGCTACTACAATCTGTCAAATTTATTTAATAGATTTTAAACTTTATCGCTGAAGACTAAGATTCAAAGTTGATTGGGAAAATTTGACAGTTTCGGGTAGCTTGATGTGCTGGCGTCTGTACAAATCCAGAATCCAGGCTGCTACTGAGAAATTCCTGCTGTATAAACCCAATAACAGTTTGCACGAAATGAGAATTGAAATCCGGACCTCATACTCACTTGCGTCCACTAGAGCAACGAGGCATCATTACACATAATGGTAAAAGGCATATTATTATTGTTTGTATTTCCTGTGCGTGGTCACGCACAAGAAATACAAGCAGTATCTAATAATATGCCTTTTACCAAATAAAATATATTTTTCATTCTTTCTTTCTTTCTTATTATACAAAAGCTATAGACACCTAAATTTCACCAAATTAATATATTACATATTATAATCACCTAAATTTGTAGGCACGTAATACCTACATAGTGCGGATGCCGAAGAGTTGTATTTAACTATGTATAATATATTGCTCAATACAATATCGTCGAGTTTTTCTACTATCAATCATAAACCGGTTTCAGAATATTGATATTGAGTCATCGCTTATAAATAAAGTTGTTTATGACCTACATTTTATGCAATCGTTAACTTTAAAACAAAGAATGAATGTTTCCAAACTAAGCTGTGTTAAATGTTATAATAAAATACCTTGTGTTATATTGCAATTAAATAAAGAAAATTTAAAACTGATATTAAAGTACACTTTCTAAACAAGCATAATTATTACGAATTAGAGGAAACATGCTGGTCCTGCTCCATAGGACAATTTAGAGTCCAGACAAAATCAAACTGGTTGCTAATTTAGGTGTATAATTTATTATTTTTATGACAGTGATTTCACATTCTGTGATTAGGTACTTGAACTTACTCACTGACTTAATTGAGTTATTAGTATTAAATTACTTGTTTATTTTTTTTGGTATATCGTATACTTTTATAATGTTTGTAAATATGTGAGCACCTATGTATCTACCACATAATTATTTATCTGTCATTGCTACATTTTTATTTTTTTTGACCTATTGTGGTATAGTAGTGCCATTCCAGGCATGCTTATTCCAGGTGCATCGTCTTCACTTATATGTCTAATGTCATACAAAAAAATTGTGTCACGTTTTAAAAGAGTAACGGTGGAGTTTCTTGCCCATTCTTCTCCATACGAAAACTACAATTTGAAAGAGACGACTAGAATTAATTCAATTTTTTTGTAAATTTTAACGTTCAAAAGTGCCTTTTAAGTACAAATGCATTTATTACTATCACTATCATACTATTATTACTGTGTATCTACATTCTTATTTGATATTGGGCACCTATGATTTATGGCTGAAGGAAATTACGTACTATACATATTGAGGAAATGTGCAGATCACTTGGCTCGCGTGGTGACGGTAGGTGGAGCAGAGCCCTAACGGAATAGTTGCCGTTCAACTGTAGAAGGAGCGTTGGCAAACCAATAGCCAGGTGGGTAGATGACCTTCAGAAGATCACGGGGAAGACCTGGATGAGACTTGCACAGACCAGGGCAGTATGGCAAAAAAGGGAGGAGGCTTATACTCAGCAGTGGATGGAACAAAGCTATCAATAATGATGATGTTGATTGAGGAAAGTCACGCTCAGTTGGTAAGCAAGCGCAAGCGTCGAAGTCGTATTCAACACACATGTTCCTCCTCTGTTTGAGAAAAGGCCTTAGCTATGCTGTAGGACTAGTAGTTTCATCAAAAAACTTTTTATAAAAAAAAAACAACCGACTTCCAAAAAAACACTACAAAGTCAAAAATAACTTAATTTCGGAAGTCGGTGTCTTTGGTTTTGAATATTCGTTTTTTGCCACCGACTTCCGAAATTAAGTTATTTTTGACTTTGTAGTGTTTTTTTGGAAGTCGGTTGTTTTTTTTTTTTGTAAAAAGTTTTTATTTTTCACTTTTTAGTTGTGGTACCTACCCCACACAAATTAGAATACCACTATCTGCTATGTAAATAACAGTGACAGGAAGTTATCATATCATCTACATACTAAGTGGGGAAAAAATACGTATAATTGAAGCTAACTCAAAAACTACCCAAGCAAAGTTTATACAATTTATATGGGACCACCTCTGAAGTATGATCTACCAAACAAAAAAAGAATCATCAAAATCTATTCATAATTGGCGGAGTAATCGCGTAACAAACATACAAAAAAAAAAAAAAAAAAGAACATACAGACGAATTGAGAACCTCCTTCTTTTGGAAGTCGGTTAATAAAATACAATAGACGTTGATATATTTAGTAACTTGTTCCGCTTAGCAATTATAAAAAAACCCTGTAAGAAATCGACACGTGTTTCACCTCTTAACAAAACATCCTCAGGATGACGATTGACTTGTCGCGAACTCGAACACGGCGTGTTGCCACACCGAGTGCTGGCGCGCTCTGCGTCCAGCTTCAGCCTTCTTACAGGGTTTTTATGGCTCTATAGGAATAGCTAAGCGGAACAGGTTACTAAATATAACAACGTCTATTGTATTTTTTTATAATGGATTTCCGCAAAGTCACGCCTGAATCCATTAACTAGTTTCATAATGTTTGCTGTATTAGCATATGAACCGAGATTATTGTAATTAAGTACGATCGTTTAATAAATTTCATAACAGTACCTAAATAAATTACGTAACTTGCCCATGGCCTTCTGTATGGTTGACACTTTTACTCTCTAATCTCAATAGAAGCAAAGCAAACCTTTTTCATCATTTCAAAACGTAGGTAGGTATGTTTTATGACGGTCACATATAATTATGTGAACACCATATATCTATCACATAATTAATTTATCTGTCATTGCTTCACTTTTATTTCTTTTTACCTACTGTGATGTAGTAATTTTATGCTAGGTGCATCGTTTTCACATACATATATTATATATAATTAATGTATACAAAATATTGTGAAACATTTTTAAAGAGTTACGGTGGAGTTTCTTGGCCATTCTTCTCCATAAGAAACTACCTTTTGGAAGGGGCAACTAGAGTCGTTCTATTTTTAACCGACTTTCAAAAAGGAGGAGGTTATATGTTCGTCGCGTGTGTTTGTTTTTTTTTTTTGTTTTTTTTTTTTTATGTATGTCCACCGATTTCTCCGTCATTTGTGGACCGATTTTGAAAATTATTTTTTGTTTGAAAGGGTATGCTCCCAAATTGGTCCCATATAAATTTTATTAACTTTGCTTGGTTAGTTTTTGAGTTAGCTACAAAATACGTATTTTTTTGCCACTTAGTATGTAGATGATATGATAAGTTCGTGTCACTGGTAGCAGGTAGTGGTATTCGAATATGTGTGAGGTAGGTACCACAACTAAAAAGTGAAAAATAAAAACTTTTTACAAAAAAAAAAAACAACCGACTTCCAAAAAAAAACACTACAAAGTGAAAAATAACTTTAATTTCGGAAGTCGGTGGCAAAAAACGAAAACACAAAACCCAAGACACCGACTTCCGAAATTAAAGTTATTTTTCACTTTGTAGTGTTTTTTTTTGGAAGTCGGTTGTTTTTTTTTTTGTAAAAAGTTTTCTTGTTAATTTTTGACGTTCAAAAGTGTGTTTTATGTGCCTATTTGAAATAAACGATTTGATTTTGACTTTGGTCTTACACTTGTACCTACACTTTTGGGGAAGAATATTGCGAAAATGTATTTTTTATCCTCAGCACGAAACGTGGTATTATCTTCCTCAAATGACTTTCCTTAAACCCAAAGTAATATATACACAAGGAAATTAAAGCTTAGCTTTTAAAGCCTTACGGCAGATCAGATGTTGTGGTAGGTACAGACAAATATTTTTCCTGCCTCCATTATATATAAAGATACATAAAGTCTATAATGTCATAATCTTTATGATTAAAAAACCCATATATCGATGAAGAAGTCAATCTCCGAAACATGTTGTGCATACGACCACAAGTCAGTAGGTATACCTAAAGCAGTAAGCGGCCTTTTAGTCATGGCACCTACTAGAGTGATTTACATGATAATTTGTTTTCCCAGGGATTTAATTAAGTTGAATTTACATAATTAAATCATGAATTATTTGTGCGCATTGCAATCATGTAGCTGTCAACTTCAATATCTCATACTTGACCGACTGGTATAATTCTTAGTCATCATCAGCATTTCAGCCGAAAGACGTCCACTACAGCCTTTTTTTTTTTTTTTGTTCCGGGTTGGAAAATCCTCATGGATATCCTCCGCCCTGGGGCAGGCGAAGGGGTCTGTCAGACTCCTACTGACTAAAAACCACCCCGGTGTTCCCTTCCCACACTTGGACCGGGGATCATGAGATCTAGTGCGCCTTCCATGATCCCCGACTAGTGCCGGCCCGCATTTGCGGGCCACTTCATGCCCGCGGGGGGAGTGAGGTGAGACTCCCCCCGCGACGTCAAATAGGGGTGCGCGTGGAACACTACGCACCGCCACCTCGGGTCCTGCTGGATGGGGGGCGGCGGACGTCCCCGAGTCCGCCGTCCCTCCGGATCTGTTTACGGGGGCTGGAAGAGGGGGTTGTCCGCCCTCCGCCGACGCCCAGTCCGCCTGCTATGGATCAGGAGAGTGGTCTCAATCTCCCTCTCCCTTTCCGCAGCCTCCTTCTGCAAAACCACGGTTTCACAGAAGGAGATCACCGCATCCCACGACTCGGTGCTCCCGACCATCGAACGAGCGACAGCCGGCAGCGCCAGGTCGGCTCCGACTTCAGATACGAGGGCACGGCGCGGCTCCTCCCATGCGGTACACTCTGCTAGTGTATGCTGCGCCGTGTCCTCCCGACAGTGGGTGCAGTGATGGCACCGAGCGTCCGGCTCCCTGTTTATGCGACACAGGTACTTCCCGAAGCAGCCATGCCCCGAGAGCACCTGCGTCGCCCGAAACGACAGGGAACCGTGCCTCCTCCCGAGCCATTCGTCGAGCACTGGTCGGATCGCGTCGACGGTAGCGAGGCCGGCGGTAGGGCGCAGAAGCCTGTCCCGCCATTCCGTCATCAGGACCTCGCGGAGCTGAGACCGATGAAGCTCGATCTCACGCTGCATCGGTCCACCTTCCCGCGTTCGCGCCTCCTCGCGCCACCGGTGCAGTGAAGCGAGGGCTCTCGCTTCTAGGTCCCAGGGCGGGGATCCGGCCAGTGCACAAGCCGCCTCGTAGGAGATCGTGCGATACCCCCTGATAGCCCTGACGGCCATCGCCCTCTGCGGTTTTCGCAGTATTGCGATGCTACCGGCCGTCAGGTCAGAAGCCCACACCGGGGCCCCGTACAGGGCCATGGATCGCACGATCCCCAAGTATAACCGCCTACAGGCGGTGCTCGGGCCCCCCAGATTGGGAAGCAGCGTCGACAGCGCACCCGCGGCGCCCATCAACTTGGGCGTCAGCTGTCGAAAGTGGGGGCTGAAGTCCCACCGGCTGTCGAGCACCAGTCCCAGGTACTTCATGGTGGACTCGACAGCAATTTGGACCCCCCCGACCACGACGTGTGATCCCGGCGGTGGCGCTCGCCGCGGGCCGCGAAAGACCACGGCCTCCGACTTATTGAGAGCCACCTCCAGGCCCAGGCGTCGTATGCGACCCACCACCTGTGAGACCGCAGCCGTCGCCAGCAACGCTGCCTCCCTATACGAGCTCCCCCGGGCCGTAACCAGCGTGTCGTCCGCATAACACGTCAGGTCCACTCCCGGTTGGAGCTCGCCCCTCAGCACCCAGTCGTAACCGATGTTCCACAGGAGCGGGCCCACGACCGAACGACCGAGCCCTGTGGAACACCGCACGACATATCGCGCCGGCCCCCACCGTCGCGTCCCCTGTAGGTGACACACCTTTCCGCTAAATAAGCCCCAACGATGTGGCGGAGATAGCGGGGCACCCTATGGTACCGCAATGCCTCCCGAATACAACTCCAGGGCAGGGTATTGAATGCGTTGGAGATGTTCAAGGACACCGCCAATATAACTCCGCCCCGGGAACATAACTCCGCCCCGGGAACATAACTCCGCCCCGGGAACATAACTCCGCCCCGGGAACATAAATCCGCCCCGGGAACATAACTCCGCCCCGGGACCACTACAGCCTCCCCCAAGCACAGCCACTTCAACCGGTTCTGTGCTTCGCTCATACTCGTAATATTTACTTAGTTTTAAGATTTTATTCATATCTATGGGTCAATCTATGTGTATTATTCCGAATGTTAAAATAAAATTGTTAGTCCTAAAACTTTTGCAAAAATTAGGCTTTAGTGACAGAAACGAATCGTTGTAAATCCGACTCCACGCGGTCTTGTGGTGGTTGTAAAGTTCGCCGCCGCGCGCCGCCGCTGAGGCTGGCCGGCTTTGCCGGCCAGCAAGACGAAGCTGCGGTGGTGAGAGTTAGACCATCTGCTACGATAAGCTCGCGTGGGGCCGCCGGAGCCCCGCAACGCCGGAGCCGTGACAAAAACCATGCCTGCTGCATGTTGCATGCTCGCTTGCATGCTGCATGCTTGCTGCATGCATGGTGTATGCTTGTTTGCATGCTTCTTACAGGGAAATAAAAACCACATGTTTACAATCAACTGATTTATTGAGTGATAGTGATAATACATGCAGCGCCGCCGGAGCCGTGACAAACGCCATATTTCTTTTGCATCTTTACAAGTTTTTATTATTTAATGTTTATTAATCTAAATATATCCCAATAAATAAACATAAAATAATTTAAATTTAGGACTTATTACTTTTATTGAAAACGGTTTTAAGTCTTTTGTATATCATAGATTGCAATATTTATGACAAACAAATTTAGGGCATATTGTATTTAGGGATTTCAATTTTATGGCATGTTATATTATGTGACATTAAGTTCGGGCAAGTTATCATTCGGACAAATGATGATTAGGACTAAAACCATTATGGCACTTTAGATTATGGATAAAAAGTTAGGGAACACAATAGAGAACCTGTGTTTATATTTGTAATCATGTTCTCGAAAACGCCTCTAATGATTTCGATGAAAATTATTATGTAAAGGGTTTACGGGGGCGAAAAATCAATCAAACTATGTCTCATAACTATGAAAATTCGTTTTCTCCGTATTTTTACCCAAGCAAGCTCGGTCGCCTAGGTACTGTACATAATATTATGTATGTAGGTATCTCACTGTCAGTGCCCGTGACAAAACTGTTCCCAGAATAGAACTAAATTGTGTGAATACAGAATAAATAACCATCGTTACAAAATAAGTAGCGGGCTGATGTGATTTCAAAAAACATTTGTTATTAGATACTTAATGATTAATAACACTTTGTTACATACAAATGAAACTACCTCTCTCTGTCCTTTTTTCGTCTTCAGCCTCCGAGCTGACTCAGATGCTAGAAGATCTTAGCACGGCAAGCCTAGAGGTCGGGCTGCAAATGAATATGTCAAAGACCAAGTTGATGACGAACAGCGCGTATCGCAGGATCACCGTGGCGGGTGGGGAGGTTGAATATGTCGATGAATATCTCTATCTTGGTCAAATAGTCTCTTTCCAGGCAAGACAAAACAAAGAAGTTGCAAGACGCACCGAAAATGCCTGGAAGAGCTATTGGGCCATGAAAGATCTAATGAAGGGCGATCTTCCTCTATCCTTCAAGAGAAGACTCATCGACGTGTGTATTCTTCCCATCCTCACGTATGGTTCTCAAAAATGGTCTTTGACAGTTCAGCAGAGGTCCACGCTCGGGGTTTGCCAGAGAGCTATGGAACGGAGAGCTATGGAAACTAGGATACAACAAAATAATATTAAGCGTTGTGGTTTTGTTGGAAGTAGCTGCACATTCATAGTTTTGACATCATCATCTGCCTAGACTTTTCCCAACTATGTTGGGGTCGGCTTCCAGTCTAACCGGATGCAGCTGAATACCAGTATTTCACATGGAACGACTGCCTATCTGACCTCCACAAACTAGTTACTAGGCAACACGATACCGTTTGGTAAGAAACGTTGTCAGACTTTTGGGCTTCTAACTATCCGTAACGACTGTCAATGATCTACAAATGACAGCCGGGACCAGTGGCTTTACGTGCTTTCCGAGGCACGGAGGGGTCTTGGTAAGTAAAGATGGTGGCTTTATCTGATCGATCGACCCGTGGCTGTTATTACTTAGCCACAAGCCCATAGTTGCGACATCATCACCATATTAATAATTGTTTGCAATATTCAATGTAACAGGCCAATAGGTATCAGCTTTATCGTGCCCTATGTTCCCGGACGTGTGATAAATAGTTTTTTTTTTCAAGAGATAGTGCATAATGTTTACATAATATGGAGCCTCTAGCTAGGTAGTGAATGAACCTAGCGGATCATTTCCTGTATACTTAACATGAAACCATAATATTATGCTAGCATTGTGAAGCATAATCAGCCTATAATGTTCCCACTGCTGGAACACAGGCCTTCTCTCTGTGAGAGGGAGTGGGCCGTTATCAACCACGTGGATCCAGTGCGGGTTGGTAGATGTCACATATCTTCGAATTTTTGGTTCTAGGACATACCGGTTTCTCGCGATGCTTTCTATCGCCGTTTTGAGCGCAGATGGTGATGAAATAAATTACATAAAGTAAAGCTCCTATCAGGGTTCGACCTACAACTCGTAAGTCGCGGCTATTTCCACTGGGCAACCGGCACTGCTCTTGTGTTAGTTACCTTAAAGAAACAATAATAATACAGGTAAGTGTTGGTAATTCATTATCTTGCATATTTTTAGCCTAGTCAATATCGACACTCAAAAATGCAAACGTCGCAAACACGCATGTAACTACGATTTTTTTATATGTTGTTAGGACTCCTTTCTTTTTTTTTGGGTGGGATATTATCAAACAACTTCTCCCACTCTTACTGACTAAAACCCACCCGTGTTCCTACAGTTGCCATGTTTCCGGGGGCCACGATTTCCCTTTCGGCCTTATTCGCAACCCGGCAATTCGGCATCGGCCCTAGCGGACCCCGTCAATTCTGCTGACATCTCTTTGAGGCGCGCGTGGAACACAACGCGCCGTCGACCCGGACCAGACTAAATACTTGGTTGCGATACTTGCGATACATTACTATACCTACTCATAAAAAAAAGTTAGGCACAAAATACATAATGTATCAGTGTGTAAACTTCGTATTGATCTTATGTACATTCTTAGATACGATGCACGTTCTAAGAAGTACAATTTTTAAAGTTAAAGTTTTAAAACCCCCGACACTAACATTTCCTCATTTCTCTTTCCTACTCCATCACCAGACCCTGTTCACCATCTATCGATAACCTATTCATTAAGACCATTCCAATGAGCTCAAACACAATACCTGCGCTGTAAGTTAGGAACAGAATTGTGTATCCTGCAAATTCCAGTTGATGCTGCAGCATCAGTTCAAGGTTACTATGTTCTTCTAATATCATTGAAGTAACAGAATACCAAATTTCAAATCGATCAGACCTGTGGAAGATACTCACATCCATTCATCAACTAGAAAAGAGCTGATAATCTTCAAACGGCTGAACCAATTTTGATAAAACAATCTAAGAGCCATTGCTAAAAAACCTGCTGTCAAATAAAAAAACGCATTCAAATCGGTTCACCCGTTTAAGAGCTACGGTGCCACAGACAGACACACAGCGGTCAAACTCATAACACCCCTCTTTTTGCGTCGGGGGATAAAAAGTTTGAGAATGAAACCGCAGCAACTGTTTGTACTCTCCGTCACTTGTAGAAAACCAGCGTCAGACAGTATCTGTCTGGCATTAATGCTGAAATGAACCTTTTTGGCGCAGCCGTGAGGCCCACACACTATTGTTTTTAAAAACATTATTTTTTATTTTCACTGTGTTATTTGTGTTTTGTGTTTCACGAACTGTATTCAAATAAATGTCTTTCTTTCTTTCTTTTCTTTAACTCTCCCAGACTTCTGGCGATGTACAGTACCAACCAAAAGTCCATAGGCAATCTCACAAAGCAATAGACTGTCGCTTCGGTTTGACTTACGACCTTCTTCTATAAGTTGTTACAATACTATAGACACACACAGTACACACACACACTTACTTTGTCTGCAACCAATGACTAGTTCGATAATCATTAGTTTTTTGTTTCATTTGTCTTGTTCACATAAATATTAAAGTTTAGCAGGTAGACCACAGAAAACTAACTAAATTATTTCGATTTCTGTGGGGTAGACAGATCAATTCGTTACGAGTATTCACTTAATAGAACTTTGTTGGTTCGTGATTATTGTCGGTGACGAGTATTTAGCTATTAGCGGTGTTGATGGTTATTATTTTCAAAATGCAGTCAATTAAAAAGTGAATGCAGTAAAAGTGAATTTAATTTACACAAATATCTTATGAAACCGGACTAAGTGTGAGTGTTATCATTTAAATATTTCATATTTTACTAAACATAAATCTTAATCAAGGGTATTGTTGATAGAACAAAGGTATTGTTGAGACAGAAGATGCCTTTAAAGTTTTAAATTCATTGTGAGGTTTAATTCGATTATTTAATGAATAATAAATAATTATGTAATATGTGTAATAAATACAATGTTATTCTTTGTTTTAGAGAAATACTATGAGGGTTAAGAGATATGAGGAAGGGGCTTATTATCGAGCAGCAGCGACGTCAAATGGTGAATGAATATGAAACAAATGGTTTCATACCAACGAGATATTTTGCTGAATTATTAAAAATACGTCATTATGAACCGTTCGCCGTGCACTCTGAAGGCTTGCATCACTGAAGACCAGCTAGAAAACTGTTTTTGACCTTAAAATATTGACCGTACCAACTTAATAAACAACAGATTCGTTATTGCATGAATTTATGGTAACGAATTTTTTAAGCACGTTTCAATATAGTGTTTGTCGTATTTCTTGCAGATAGACCAAAAATGTTTAATATTATTTTAGCATTATTTTCGTAAAGAAAATGAATACTTAAGCTATAACCTCAATGCCAACCAATATTTACTAAAGCCAAATAAAATGTTAAATAATTAATTACTTAACCTTAAAATCAACTATTTTGTCAGTAGTTTTTTTTACATTTTAAGTAGTCTAATATTCTTATTTATTGCTTAATTACTTCGACCATGATCAAAGCTTTATATTTATGGTGAAAAAAATCCATTTTTTTTAAATTAAAACATTTCAAAATTTAAATATGTCAAAATAATACAAGTTGCATCTAAGGCCGCATTCCGAGTTACGATAAAAGTGATAATATCGCGAATCCGACCAAATTTAAAAGTCACAAAATGTAAGGGCTATTGAGTAATAATTTTGTGATTAAATTTGGTCGGATTCGCGATATTATCACTTTCAGCATAACTCGGAATGCAGCCTAAGTTTCTAGACATCTATTTCACATCTTATTCAGCTGAAGTAATGATAAATAATTGTAGCAGTTTGTTAACTATACTACTCATCTGTCAAAAAAGACCTGAGAGGTTATGTAAAATAAATATAACGAATAAATATTTTTTAATTTTATTATCACATATCACGCATTTTTTATTCTTAACCCTTTATTGCAATAACAACATTAATAAAAAGGCAGCAATATTTAAAAAATATTATTATTTCAAACAAAAATAATAATATTTGCAAAAACAGCGCTGTGATTCACGAGATTAGAACCTTAGCCATCTTGAATCTAACACCAACGCTTAACGCCTTCTGCTATCTGCACATATAATTTACTTTCGAATTTTAGCAATGCCATACACTGGCCAAGGTCACGCGTTTGATGCGTATGTAACAAAAGGCGCCCGCGAACCGTGACGATACGACGGTGTGTAGTACAAAACTGCGTTCTCTGTGGTGTGTGTATGGCACACACACCACAGACGTTTGACTGTTTACACATACACATGTACGGACTACACCACGTGTTCACAGCAATACGACTCTTAGCGTGCCTATGCACTTTTGAACGCTTACTGTACACACGGCTACACATCAAGCTATACATTTCCAGTATAAGCTGACCTCGCATTGTACAGAAATCCTATGCAATGCGAAATCATCACTCACTCACTCACTCGATCACTCACTATGAATGTGACATATAGTATTTTTTTTTATAAATCTCCTGTATCTATTCTATAATAAATAACTTACGAAGTTAATGATGATTATTTGCTGTCATAAGCTTAAAATAAGTTTTGTTTGTATTTAAAAACTCGAAATTGAAGATTCAATACGGAAATATCGGCTTCATAAATAATCGGTTATTATTAATTACATCCATCGGCTCATTTATTTACCGGACTGCCTCGTTGGTGTAGTGGTAGTAAGCGCTACTGTTGAGCATGAGTTCTTGTGTTCGATACCCAGATCGGAAAAATCGTTATTGGGTTTTTCCATTAGGAATTTCTCAGTAGCAGCCTGGAGTCTGTATTTGTGCCCGGTTGATGGTAATAGGCTCGCTCGCTATAACATAGGACTTACATATAACTGGCGAAATGTGGGTGGGTGTACTATAAGTATATCTCTGCCTAACCCTTCGGGAATTACAGGTGTGATGTTATGTTTACGAAACCAACATACATCAAAATGACGACAAAATGAGACAATGGACGTTGATATATTTAGTAACCTGTTCCGCTTAACTAGTCCTAAAGAGCCGTAAAAAATCCTGAAAGGAATCGACACGTGTTTCACCTTTCAACGAGGCATTCTCAGGATGACGATTGACTTGTCGCAAACTCGAACACAGCGTGTTGCCACGCCGAGCGCTGGTCGCAAAATGTAATCTTTTAAATAGAAAGGAACGCAGCTTTAGAGAAATAGGTACCTAGTACATCATTATTTTATATTCATGTTTATTTCATGCATACCTGACCACTTCAGACAACAGCTGGATTTTGTTTATATATTCCTAAGTAAAACAATGGGTTTTTATCTTATATTCGTAACTTTTTTGGCCACGTTAGCTAAAGTAATTTTATTGCACATCTCTTTTCAGTTTTTCATCATTTTTTAACATTGATAATAATATAATTTTAAATTACATATTTATCAAATAATTTAAACAAAAATAATTCATGAAAAAGTCACACCTATATTACATTTAATTTCGCAAACGCAGTGTGCGTTGCTCGGGCGTAGGCACCGCGGGCGTAGCACGGCGTAGGTACACACGGCTACACATCAAGCTATACATTTCCAGTATAAGCAAACTCAAACTCAAAGCATTTATTTCAAATAAACCAATTACAGGCACTTTTGAATTGTCAAGGGGTCGGTCAGTCAGAAAGATGAAACTAGTTGCCCATTCCAAAGCGTAGTAGGTACCTATAGAGAAGAACGGGCAAGAAACTGAAAACTGAAACTGAAAGCTGATCTCGCATTATAGTATAGGATTTCCGTACAATGCGAATTCAGCGTAAACTGGAAATGTATAGCTTGATGTGTAGCCTTGTGTACAACGTCGCACTTTTTTTTTGTAATCTATCTAATTAGGTATACTTAGATAGATTACAAAAAAAAGTATGTTCACAGATTAGATAGTTTATTAGCTAGTACTAACTAACTTTAGCTAGTATTACGTTGTTGTAATTATTATGTTATTCTGATCGTTTTTTATAAGTTAATATTTCCTCAGGTAAATTTTAAAATTGTCTAGAAATGAATTATATTAGGCCTGATCGATTTATGTTGATAATAAATTTGATAAATCACTCAATGAAAAAAAAACAAAAAAAAACTCTTGTTCAAAATATTTTGAACTGTTTGAATTATAAAATTAAAAAAAAACTGTTTTTTTTTCATCCCTTGCGCTACGTATGGGTACGTTCAACGAACGCCTACACTTAGCCAAATTAAATATCGGTGCACTATTAAGCATTAAATGTGTTTTTATTAAATTGTACTTATTTCTGCTGGCCAAAAATACCAGTTAAAACGTGCGACTTGGCTGTTGAATAAATAAGATTCTAGTTCTACGGTACATGTAACCTACATGTACCGTAGAACTAGAATCTTATTCTTAAGAAAATAATAGTATTAAAATCAAGTAACTGTGTATACCTACATATTTGAAGAACATTATGATAAATAATATACAACACACACCATTACCATTACACACACACACGCGCACATACAGACAAACACAAATAATCCAAATGTTAAATAGATTGTAATTTCTGGTTTGTGCAATTATGGTTTTATGTTAACTAGCTTAAATAAAAATAAACATTTGGTCTAAAAACTAAAATATGTATGGGCTTATACCACTAACCTTAATACAAGTTATTTTATAACTTAGTAAGGGTGCCGGTTGCAACACCTACCTGTTTTGTTAACTAGCTTAAGTCAAGTGTACCTCCGGGGCTGCGAATATGGGCCAAAAGGGCAACCGAAGGAACACGGGTGGGTTTTAGTCAGTAAGAGTCTGACACGCCCTCCCACTCCACCCAGAGCGGGAGAAGTTATTTGATAATTTCCGAACCAAAAAAGAAAAAAAAAAGCCAAGTGTACCTAGGATGATTGTTAACACTGTTATTTGATTAAATTAAATATCCAAATCGCTGACTTCCATCAGACCTGTAACAATCTCAACTCTGCAAGAGAAATCACCAACCAACAAACAATCAAAATACAATCAATGAAAGTGAACTGAGTACATGTGGCTCGAATGTATTTGTATTCATTGTATCACCGCGTAAAAATATTCAGTCGTGGTTTGAACCGTACGCGTCACGGTCGTGTTGCTGTGCATCGCAATTTCTATCGCGACGAAAATAATATCGCGGAGTTAGTTTATCAAAACATTTTTATCACTTGGATGACATAAAACTAATGTGTGTGGAGTTCAAATGTAAGAATTAAATTTTTATTTAAAATTAAACGTTGTTTTAAATGTATTTATTTTACATTTAAAAATTAGTTTGTATTTTTGGTGAGTCGTTGTTTTAGATATTGTAGAAAGGCGTGTATGTTTTTTGCTTTTCTTAACACTTAGCGGTGCAGTGTCGTATCTACTTTCATTTTATGCAAACGGTTAAATAAACGTGCCTAACCTACATTCGAAGCTAAACACTATATAATTCCATCGTCAAACAACGCTAAAGATAAGGATTCAATACAACCATAAAAGTGTCGTGCCTAATCTACCCTCCATGAATTTTATTTACTTAGTTCAAAATATACAACAGTCGTAAATTGCGTGGTCATTGCCAGTAATTGTTACTTTCAACTTTCTACACCATTCGATTTTTAAATTTACAAAAAATGGCTTACATTTTTGATGTACCGTTTTCGGAAAATAATTGACTTTCACGTAAACTGGCCAATTGCGTGGCATTTTAAAAACTGGCCGGTTATTTAAAGATTAAGTAATGATTAGCAACTGTTTTGACGTTTATACGTCTTTTAACTTTAAGCCTACTGCCTCGTTGGTCTAGTGGTCGCAAGCGCTACTGCTGAGCATGAGGTCCTGGGTTCGATCCCCGGGTCGGGCAGTGTTATTGGATTTTTCTATCTGGAATTTCTCAGTAGCAGCCCGGAGTCTGGATTTGTGCCCGGTTGATGGCAATAGGCTCGCCCCCTATTACATGGGACTTAAACATAACTGGCGAAATGCGGGTGTACCTACTACAGGTACACCTCTGCCCAACCCTTCGGGGAAACAAGGCGTGATGTTATGTTATGTGTGTTAACTTTAAGCAACGATTTATAAATAAAAGGGATAATAAAATTGGTAGTGTTGTACAATGGTAAAATCATTTATAACTAAAAAGTTATTTACAGTATTAAGTTCGTTATTGTGAAGGTTAACGAATTCTGCCGAATACTTTCATTAACTACCTAGGTGTATAATTAATTTTTGAAATCACGCACAGTTCATTAGGGAAATTAATTAAAATTCTTTCACAAAATTTTGTGGCTGATCATATTTTTAGTCGTGTAGCCTCATGTAGGTTAAAACAAGGTCATCAGTTACTGGGCAATGTCAATATTGCGTAGGTAGGTACTTTTAAACTAGAGTAAATGTTGACATTATTTCTCTTGCCTAACAAACGCAGTAAGCGCCTAGAATCCGGCTGTCGAGAGGATAAGTTCGTGACACCTGTCAGTTGGACAATTTCTAAAAGTAATAGGGATCAAATTCGCAAAACACATAAGATAAGTGATCAAAGATCAAAGACTGATAAGTGTCAAAAACGCATTGTCTCGACGGCCGGACTGTAAGATTATCGAAATAGGACTATTCCTCATACAATTTAAGATGGTAAAACTGTATAAAACAATCAATTCTAAGTAGACAATCAAATTTTTTCCAACGGTTTGGCAAAATAAAAATTTTAGTCATAATCAACTAAAACTGTTACGTCACTAAAAATATTGACGAGACGCAACAAAACAATGTTTCATGGAATAATCTAACAGTAGGATGAAAGTAGGTAATATGTTACAGATGTTATTGAAAATCTATACATATTATAAATACGTAATATACCTAGGGTTATTATAAAATCACTACAACGTTCACTTTCAAATATCACTGATTTGACAATATCCCTGCGACATGTATAATATAATCCATTCAAAATCAACTTACATTATGATTAAGAAATTTCGATGTTTTGTCAAGTCGTAAAAACGTAACTAAAATAAAATACCTACCTATGCGTTTACGATTGAAATGTAGTTCATAGTCAAACACAAAACTATGACACCACGAAACAAAACAGTGATGCTATGCTGGTCTAATTGCGAATTGCGAGTCTAGTGTAATGCGAGCAGCATTTTTTTATTGTGATTAGACATTTAAACAAACCTTTTTTACAGTCCGTTCAACCGATTCTGACTTCTATATCATAGGCATAAGGATGGCATTAAAAGCAAAAAACTGTATAACCAGTTTTTATACCAACTGTTTACTGCAGCTGCCATTTGACATGCCACCAACGCAATAGAAGTCAAAATCGGTTGAACGGACTGTAAAAAAACTTTAGTTAAAGATCTAATATTATTTTAAATGGAGTATAATTAATTACACTGAAATATTATCAGTTTTCATAGTATATCACTTTACTGTACATTTCGATTAGATAATAATATGTTATTAGTAATTACCTGCGCCCCGCGGTTTCACCCGCATAAGTCTTGATCCCGTGGGAATATCGAGATAAATAGTATCCTATGTCCTAACCTAGGTCATGGTCTACCGATGTGTCAAATTTCATTCAAATATGTTCAGCCGTTTTAGCGTGACAAACAAATAAACAAACTCACTTTCGCATTTATAAAATTAAGTTAGGATTAACTGTTTATTTATTTTATTTTAATGGTCCTAGTTTATCATTTATGCTTTCTAGTTACAACTACATGTAAGCTGGCACGCCCTATACGCCTGAGAGTTTTTATTTAGGCATTAACCTCTGTTTGTGTTTAGTAAATTTTTTTATTTGTGCTTGAGTATAGTTTTCGATGTTTTTAGTTGGTATATTGGCGTGCGCTAGCTGACTTATGGCAAATAATTTAATTGAAGGTTTTTTTTTGCATAATGATTTTGCATACTATTGTATAGAGTCAATATTTTCTAACTGAACAGACAGCTTTGCTGCTGGGGGGTTTGTTGCGCCACTTCTTCCCAGCTAAAGCACTAGGAAGTGACGAAAGGTGGGCGTTTTGGGGGACTGTATGTAATTTTGACGTTTGAAAATTGCTAATTCTCAGCCTAGTTTTAAGAAATGAAATTTTGATTTTGAATAATCTTAACTGAGTTACTTAGTCAGGATTTGATACATTACAGTTATGTGACAATAAAATATTGATCTATCTATCAAACTATCTTAACCGTTCGTATGACGTGCGTGAACGTGGATCCACGCGAGACACAATGGTTTTTTAATTGTTTCTGTAATTACGACATACGAGAGGTTAAACAGCTCAATCATGAAAATGGTTCATATAGGTATAATCCTACTTAATAACATTACAAACGCGAAAGCTTGTGAGGATGGATGAATGGATGGATGGATGTTTGTTACTCTTTCACGCAAAAACTACTGAACGGATTTGGATGAAATTTGGCACACAGATACTTAGTTTGTAATCTAGATTAACACATAGGATAATTTTTATCCCGATATTTCCACGGGATCGAGATATATGTGGGTGAAACCGCGGGGTGCTGGTAGTATGTTAATAATTTAATTCGCAAATATTTTACCGCACCATATGACTTATTATTACTGGCTGAGAATGCCTCGTTCATTCTAAAACTTGGCAAAGTCGCAAATAACTGTCAGATATTTACCCTGTTTTGATTAATTAGACAATAGTACCTACTGTATGGAAATATTAAATATCACTAACTAGTGACCTAAAATATTAATAATGAATTGCAATTATAACACTGAATTTGATGTTGTGACTGTTTTCAGTGAGAAAAAATTCTAAATTCCATTTTTCCAAAAAAATAAACATCTGATACTAAATATTCGGTGTTACGTTAATTATTGCATTTCATAATCAATATTTTAGTTCACTAGTTTGTGAGAGTTACAGATGTGGGTAGTGTGAGATTAATTTCTTATCAAATTAATAGGCCAGTGAAACCTCAGTTCTTCGTGTAGGTACTCTCTTGTTGATTCATGTATAACCAACAAAAATTCCCTTTAACGATTTTTTACAGTTTTCTTTTTTTTCTTTTATTAACAAAATAAATAGTTAAACTAAAATCTTTTAAATACTTCAGTTGTGGCTCAGTATTATGACATAACTCTATAAGGTGTGTTATCCAACCTCAGTGCTTTCGAGGGACTAATATTTATTAAAGTACTTACCTGGGCGACCGAGCTCTGCTCTGGTGAAAATAGAGAATGCTCATTTAATAGTATAGGAAATTTTATACTAATCCATGTATTATCCTACTTATTCCATGCTGCCATTATAGTAGGTACTTACTAATTCCATGTTGCCATGTCAATATTCTAATGTCATTATTCAATATCTTGTTCTAAACTTTGGGCGAACGAGCTCTGCTCGGGTGAATATAAGGAGAAAACGATTTTTTCCAAATATGAAACCTAGCTGAATCGTTAGAGGTTAGAGCCGATTTCGAGAACGTGATTACAAATATATATACAAATATTGCTCGTTTTATAGTATAGGATAAGTAACAGTTAAAACAGCCTCACCCCAGAAAGATAAATCTAACTTAGACCCTTGTACGACTCCGTTCTGTTACTGTTCTTTTCATACGTTCGGCAATACCATTCAAAGCCGAAGTATGTGGTACTGTTAAGTGGTAGCTGATACCTACCTTTCTGCGCACAGAATTCTTTCCTTTCATTGGATAAAAATTCCCCTCCATTATCACGATATAAGTTAACAATCTTCAGGCAAAAACGAGCTTTACTTTTTGTGACACAATCTCGAAATATAACAAAAACGTGCACGTTAAATAGAGGTCGTTTAATTTTTTTTGTTTTCAATTTGTTAAATGGCAAACATAGGTACTTGTTTTTCATAAATACAAGCTTAACACAATTTATCGTTTGGCATAATATTATCAATTTTATCAATATCAAAAAATAGTTTCTTTCTTTTTTATTTCCATAAATTTTTATTTGCCAGTATGGCGTAACCTTTAGAGCCACAATTCATAATTATTATTAAAAAAATATAAATGAAATACGAAATGTGGGAGTACCTACTACAGGTACACCTCTGCCCAACCCTTCGGGGAAACAAGGCGTGATGTTATGTTATTTGGAATTTTAAATGTTTTATTGATATATACTGTCACGATCCAGTTTCAAGTTCAGCAACCCTTTTTTATGGGACAGTTGCGTCGCTACGCTTTTCCTTTCAAAGATAGAGTCAAGCTTCGTGAAAATTTGTTTTGCGGTGTCTCGTTCTGTAGTGAGGCCAAGTAAAGAGTCTGAGAAACCCTCTATTGTTTGGTTGTTTATCTGCATGGTTCTAAGCACTTCTTTCTGTCGAAACTTCATCGTCGATAACGTTCAGTACGTCAAGTTTACTTAATAGATTGCGGATTCGAAACCACACACTACACTTATCTCCATCAAATGCGATTTGATTTTGCTATACTCCAACAGTGTGACGACATCATACAAATTTGTCTTGTAACTAAGCCAAATATTGACGTTGAAGTCGACGTAGGTAGTTTCACTATTTCAACGCAGTGTCAACGTCTCTTCGTCATTTCTTCGTCAACATCAATTTGAATTATGATATCCGGAAAAATAGCAAATATCTTTGCACTGTGTAAGTGATACAGGAGATAAGGGTGATTAACCTTTTTATTCCGCGAATTTACATAGAAATACTACCTAATTCAGTTATAAATTTAATTTTAAATTAAATTAAATTAATTTTAAATTAAATTAAATTAATTTAAAATTAATTAAATTAAATTAATTTTAAATTAATTTAATTTAATTTAATTTTTAAATAAAGAAAGAAAGAGACCAAGACGAACATTAATTATTCAAAAGTGTTCGCCGTAAATCTACTACAGTATTTGTATTTGTTTTTGTGACGACACTATACTAATAGACGTCTTGTAATTAAGCCAAATATTGACGACAGTTTCACTATTTCAACGCATTGCCAACGTCCGCGTCACTTCGGAGAATGACCGCGTCAATAATCTTTAAATACATTGGCGGAACGAAATGATTAGGCAATTCTCCTAAACGTTACTTTCGCTCATGGTAGGCATTACGTCATGTTTTTTAACTACTCTTTTCATTCATAATCATGACAAAAAAAGGTATTTTATGTTTTTATTCTGAGACAGCTCATTATAATCTTTTACTTAATTAAACTATTCTGTTATATAGATTTATGCAACAGGTTATCCAAAAAGATTCAAAAATTGCGTGTAACAGACTCACAATTTTGTATGTTAATTAAATGCCATCGACTTACATATTTATTTGAATGTGGAAAGGAGCGCCAGAGAGTCGAACTAGCGTTTCCGTGACGTGATAATGTCGCAATAAGATGGTTGAAGCCGTGATATAGTTATATCCCTAGGGATATAGCTATATACCGTAATATAGTTATATGAAAGCGGTTCATAAATGTCGGAGTGCCCTAAATTTGTTACTGCGACCAATTTTGACGTAGTGCTCCCTGGCCGCTGCCGCGGCACCACTCGCTTCGTTCGCTCTGCACGCGCGTAGTTGGTCACAGTCACAGTTCTAACCTAACCTATTTGGTCGGGGTGCCCTCATGGTTATATTACTAGATCGTGGTCGTGTCATAGTTATAATCCTAGTAAGACAGTTATGAACTGCTTTCATATAACTATATTACGGGATATAGCTATGTTTCAACCATCTCACTGCGACAGTAACATTATGATTCTACTGTTTTATGATTTTCTTTGTATCTATGTTCCTTTTTATTGAAGAAAAATAGCCTTGGTACCTAATTAAGGTAAAGCCTGATTTACACGGTGCGATTTAATTGCCTGTGGCATACCATAAGTTTAACCCTTGGTATGCCGTACGTGGATCCACGCGAGACACAATGGTTTTTTAATTGTTTCTGTAATTACGGCATTCGAAAGGTTAAGCAACAAAGTTGCACCATGTAAACCGTGTTTAGAGACTAACCACAGACGATGTACCTGAGTCATTATTTTGTTGCTTTATTTTTATTATGTGCCCCAGGCTAGAACAGGGGTCACCAATTACATTCATTGGGGATCCGTTTTAAAAAATAATATGTGAATGTCGCGGTCCCTTTGGTAGACGATTACTAACAAATAATATTTAAAAAAAATGAGTTAAACGATAATTTTTTTATTTATTATAATAAAGAACCAAAATTAAAATAACTAATTAATATTATCTGTCTGAGCTCTAGGGTAAATTGGAGAAAGCAATAACACAAAAAAAAAATTGTTATTAGATTTAAAAAAATACTGTTTACTTAAAACCCGCACAAAATAGATTGGCGGTCTAGATCCGGACCGCATTTCGTCATTTGGTAACTCCTGGGCTAGAAACTTGAGTCGTGTAAATGGGGCGTTATTACTTTTACCCAAGACTCGCTTTTGTTTTCCTTTATTTTAATAAAATAAATACAGGATTATACAGTACTACACAACTTAGATGTAGATAGCATACATTTTAAAATTTGCATTCATTAATTTCAATTTTTCGAATGTATTTGGTTAAGTATATGACTTTACAAGTTATTGCGTTTGCATAAAGATCATTTTCACCTAAGTTATTGTTCTTCGTAGGAACTAAAAGCGATTAATTACATTTACATGATTTTCATTTGTTTTATCATTTTACGATATTACTAAACAGTCGTATTTATAGCTTTAATAGGTACAAAATAAATGTACAAAACTATAGGTTAGGATAGGTTATCGTAGGCATATGTTTTATGTAAAATATCTGCGGTTTGTACAATAACATTGCCTTTTCCTATCATTGTTTATTATGTTGTAATATTAAGTCATAATTTCGTATTCAAGGGTGTGAAAATCATTGGCTGGGTTTTCAGTCATACTAAAGCTATAGTTTCCTAAGAAAGCGGTGAACGGTCACACAACAACGGCTATCCAAATACAGAGCCTTCACTAGTTTATACTAATACTGATATATACTAATTAAATTAAATTATTAGTTTTAGTACTACTACTAATAATATTATAAATAAGTTAAGTTTGTAATAGTCAATATTTTATCCATACAAATTTCGGGGGTTTTATTCCACTGTTTGACATTGTATATCCAAACTTAAACATGATATTGTTTTGTCTCATTTATTAATTTTGTCCGTGTGGAATTAGAATAGTAAAATAGTGAGCCATTAAAAAGTTTGGAGCCAACAAAGAATCCTTTTTCTTGCTAATTTTAACGCAACTTTGGGCGTAAATAAGTAATAAAAGAAGTGTAAAATCGCCAAAACAAAGTCAGCATCAACAAACCTCAATTATCGAAGAGTTCAATAAACTTTATTTGTAATTGCTTTATGCAGTGGTTTTTTCATAAAACTCGATTTTCCAAAGGACTTTTCGTAATTTTTTACGCGCTTGTTTTACTAAAATTGTTCGAAACGGTGTTTGTGTGCTGGCGTAATATGTGACTGCTCATCACTGATACTACTTATGTAGGACACGATGCCAGGTGAAACAGCGTGCTTTTTGGTCACGCCCACCAATGAGTTCGAGCCCGCGACACAGTTCAACTTTAATGCCAAATACTGGTGAAAATTACAGATTTTCATGACAGCAAAGACATGCAGCATGCATGCTTGCATGCATGGCAGTAATTTGAGCTCTTCTAGATCGTAGCATCACGGGTCAGTGACAGCTCAGCCCGAGTCAACTTAGCCCGAATAATAATACCAGACATTTCACTCCCGATTACTGTGATGTGTACGGTCAAGTAGAAAATCGATATTTTTAAATAAATCATAATTAATTATTTTTCAGAAGATTTTGGTTTTATATTTACATATAATTATCTACAACGCCTATTTCTATTATGATACCTATTTATGTAGCATAAGTTCATTAGTTTTTTTTAATTGTCTGGACTAAAAAAGATAACCATTCCTTTGCTAAGAAAATGAGACACATCGGTTTTCTGATGACAATGGAAAAGTTTTCTATCTCACTCTTGCACATCAAATTTACAATAGTATAGTCTAGAAAATAAAAGACAAGAAGGCGAGGCATATTTTTTTTTTAATTTGCAGCCTGTATTCTTGAAATAAGTGTAGAATTAGCCTGTTTCATTGAAACAGCAATTATTGTCAAGAACTTGGAGGAAGGATTGTCAGTAATAGAATAGAGGAAAACCGATTGATCAGTTATTCGTAGGTCATTGTGTAGCGATCTACCGCTTGGTACCTATCAGAATACCAGCACTGCGACATTTATTTTTAAATGTCGCAGTGCTGTTTATCGACAGAACACAAGACAATAAAATAATAATATAAATAATTGCCGCACTAGTGCTTGTGCGGCAATTATTTATAATTATTCTTTCATTTTTCAAGATACTATACACCAATAGATTTGATATTTGGACTAAATAAAATAAGAAAACAGAATGTTTTTATCAAAATGATTTGAAACATTTTCAAGCATTAAATGATAAATGATTTTATTTCTGTAAGTAGGTTTGTACAAACACTTTTACACGTCAATCATATTTTAAAACTAGATGAGGTCGGCGTTTCCTATCTGACTACTCTGAGAAGAAAGGCCGAAACAAACTCAGAGGTCTCAGTCTCTTTTAAAGTCCAGACATAATCTTGGTCAGATCATGTGAAGGCCATGTGGATTGGTGTCTGAAGTGGTCTTTTGAGGAAAGCACCACACAGATTGAGAGGGCCTGTCCAGTCAGTGCACGCATTTGTCAGTTATCGTGCAGCTCAACTCAGAATTTAAGGAGCTCAACGATTCGACGAACAATACCAAAAACAGGACATTTGGGTAGGCCACTTAAATTACTCTAACTGTCAGACCATGATTAGAAGTAACTGAGAAAATATTAAAAACAAAACAAAAAGGAATGACCCACAGAGTCTTCACATTCACAATAATTAAAATAATAAAATAAAATACATATTGTACAACCTGTCTTTTGAAAAGAAATAGATATAGTTGTATAATACACCCATATTTCTTCAGTTATACTCAGTCTAATTTCGAGATCCATAACCGTTACTTAGCTTTGGTTTAGTTTAGACATGTTACTTACTCGTGTTAAGTAACGTTTATAGATATCAGTCTCAGGCAGGCGTCAAATATCAAGCAAGTAAGTTCAAATTCCACTAAACACTGCATGCCTAACACAAAAGATAACACACATTCCGCATTACTGTATTGATCTGTATAGCCTGGCGCGTGCAGTGGAGTGACCTCAACGGCCTCGACCTTCAATGAGTCCGCATGGCCGCATTAAAATCCATAGAGTGGATAGTGATCATGCGGCCGATATGACCACATAGTAAGGAAAGTTTGAGCGCGGAAACTAGTGCGGTATTTTAGGGTTCAACGTTTTCCACTTTGCAGTAATTTCCTGGGGGTTAGATTTTACTAGTTTAGCTAGGGGCATGTGATGCGGAGGAACGAGGAAAATGTCGTGAGGAAAGTTTTGAGTATGAATGACGATAGCTATAAGAGTAGGGGGGGACCAAAGAAACGATGGATGAACTGTGGAAAAGATGATATAGGTAGAAAGGGGTCACCCCCTTTCTAGCCATCCCCCAACGAAGGATGGACTGTGGGACTGTGGGAGATGACGACTAAGTATGGACGAAAAATACATTTTGCGCCGACTCCAAATAAATTGGAATAAGTGCACGAGAATGATGATTTTTAACCAACTTCAAAAAGAGGAAGAGGACCTTTTTTTTTGTGTATGGCATCTCGTAGGTGACCTCTGAGGTCATGTCTACTTAACCGGGCTATCTTGTGGCTGCCTTAAGCTACTACACTTAAAGCCTCCAGCCAGGGGAGTAAACTAAACTTATATGTATACTAGGCGAGCGCTCGCTAAGGGCACCCCCTGTGGGGTACGAACCTTGGCTGGGGGGAGGACAGCAAGATGGGACAGGCTGGATCAAACATGGATCATTATAATTAATCGGGAAATTTAAAGCTACATGCTCAGCTTCGACGCGGGCTGGCGCATCGTTGTCGAGCAAGGGTCGGGGGGAAAGAGGTTCCTAATTCGTCAGAATCTTTTATAGTAGTGTAGGGTTTATCGTTTAATGTTTTTATTTTTATGACGGCATTGAGGTGTTTTATGGTTGACAGGAGATTTTTTCCCTTTGCTGATTTTTATTATGTACATTTATAAAAAAAATATAAAAATCTGCGCCGTTAGAAATCGATTCCCTATTCAGATTCTCATAATTATTTTGAAGGTATAGTTTATCTGTTTTTTGTTATTTATTAATTGAATAGGCATAGATACGAAGAAATAATTTCCATGTGATAAAACCTACCTCAACAGATGCTTGATAATCTAATTCCTATTAAGTATTTCGTTATTATCAAAAAGATTAGATACGTAAAGTAATATCACACCTGTATTTTCCAAAGGATTAGGCAGAGATGTACCTATCTTCTTCTTAGTATGTCAATGGCAAAATAAAACATAATTATTTTTTTTGGCCCCAAAATTTTGGTGTACCTATTAGTACACCCACATTTCGCCAGTTATGCTTAAGTCCCATGTAATAGGGGGAGAGCCTATTGCCATCAACCGGGCACAAACACTCCGGGTAAATGAGAAATTCCAGATGGAAAACCCAATAAAACTGCCCGACCCGGGAGTCGAACCCAGGAGCTCGCGCTTAGCAGTAGCGTAGTAGTACAATCATTATTTGTCTAATATTGTATTTTTCCATTGGCAACTATCACTAATACCTATTACTTATTATATTATATAATTTCAATCATGACGCATTAGATTTACTAATTACTTAATTACTCATTGCTTGAAAAACGTGATTTTGTTTATTTCAATAACAATCAATCTAATATTCTTTTTTTTTTATCAAATATAAACTAAGTCACGTTTTGTTTTACTTCAACTGCACTAAAACCACATGACATTTATTCATTCTTTTTTTTTTTTGTAAACTCAATTTTAGATGGTTATTTGTTCTCTAAAATGCCAATTAATTCGGTACACCAATTTTAGCAATTTTCTGTGCCTTCACGGTTCACAAATATTGTTTTTTTTTTTTTAAGTCTTGAAAATCGAGTGATGCAGGGGCGGTTCGTTAGTAACTTGCATATTATAAACTAGCTGCACCCCGCAGTTTCACCTGCATAAGTCTCGATTCCGTCAAAATATCGGAATAAAAGTATCCTATTTCCTAACCCAGGTCATGGTCTACCCATGTGCCAAATTTCATCCAAATCTGTTTAGCCGTTTCAGCGTAAAAGCGTAATAAACAAACAAACAAACATACACACAAACAAACTCACTCTTAACTACGCAACGGGTTTTGATGCAGTTTTCACCGTAATTAAAACATAAACTTTTCGGAATAAATTCTCTAAAATTTATTCCGAAAAGTTTATTAGTATAATACATTAACCCTAGCTCGCTAACCTTAATTTCGACTAACGTTATCACTAGCCATTCGTTAATTTTACGACGGATTAAAACGTTAATTAGCAATCTTATTTTTCTCTTTATTCAAAAACATAATCTGTTTTAGAAAAAACTACATTTGATCAATGATTGCTCATAGATACAATATGCTCCCTGCCTTTCCTCCTCTCTTTTGTCCCAGGATCAGGTTGCTAGTGAAGTATATAACAAAAGGTTTTATGTGCTTAACATGTCTTTAATCCGATCCAGCCTGTGCTGTCCTCCTCCAGCGACGCCCTAAGCCGAGGTCCGTACCCCACAGGGGGTGCCCTTAGCGTGTAGTCGCTTAGTTTCTAAATTTAATACCCTGGCTAGAGGCTTTAATTTATTGAGGCATCACAGAAAGGTCCGGTTAAGTAGCCGACAACCTCCTAGGTTGACTTGCGACTTACGAACTGCCAATCCCGAAAAAAAAAACAAAAATATGCTGAACTTTTTTTTTTTTTTTTTGTAGGGCATCTCACAGCTTGTTCCTGAAACCATGGCTGTTTACCGGTAAATCCTGTGGTTGCCTTAAGCTACTACACTCAAAGCCTCCAGCCAGGGCACACATAAACTAAGCTAAAAAGCTTAGGATGAACGCTCGATTAACACTCAAGTTATATTTATGACACTCAAGTGCCGTCAATTGAACATTGTATCCCGAGAATGATAAATAATTGTGTATTTATGTATTGCCATCCTGTATGGAGTGTTGACACAATAATTTATGCTGCCTATAACTAATAGTGACCACAATAGACCGATTTGTATGCTTATTTCATTTATGAGCCGTTAATTCTATTATTACATTGTTGCTAATTTATTGTATGTAAAATGCTGATTATAAAGTTTGTTTTATAGTAATCTTAATACTCCTCTCGAAGAGTGAAGACCTTTTTTTTTTTTTTTTTTGGGTGGGAAATTATCAAATAACTTCTCCCGCTCTGGGTGGAGCGGGAGGGCGTGTCAGACTCTTACTGACTAAACCCCACCCGTGTTCCTTCCTATGCCATGTTGCCGGGGGCCACGATTTCCCCATCGGTTTTCTTCGAACCCCCGGCAGGCATTGGCCCTAGCGGACCCCGTCAATTCTGCTGACATCTCTTTGAGGCGCGCGTGGAACACAACGCGCCGTCGACCCGGGCTTGGTCCTTATCGGACGGCGAGCTACCCATTGCTCACCGACCGCAAGCCCGCGCCTACGGTGGCCGGAAATCTTCCTGCGATTCCCGACGCCCAGGGCGTCTCCTGCTGCGGCGGTTAGGGGCGCGAGGGCGCGAAATTTGCCTCTCCCTCACGCGCTCCGTCTCCTCCTTCGCGAGCATTACTGCTTCGCAGAAAGAGGTGACGGCCTCCCATTTCCTCTCGCTCCGTAGCATGGCCCGAATCAGGGCCGGACGCGAGAGATCACCGCCGCCGATCGCATCCACGAGGACACGGCGATGCCCTGCCCAAGCCGGGCAGACCTCCACCGTGTGCTCCACCGTGTCCTCCGGGCGATCCACACAGTGACGACACCCGGGCGTTTCCTCCCGCTTTATCCTGAACAGGTACCTCCCGAAACTGCCGTGTCCGGTGAAAGAGTGAAGACCTGTGTCCCAAAAACGGGAACATTTTTTTTTAATGTATGGCATATCGCAGTTTAACTTACGAACTTTCCTGTGGGTGCCTTAATAAATTACGGGAGAGGACACGCTAAGGGCACCCCCTGTGGGGTACGAACTTCAGTGGGAACATTATTACGCTGATTATGCTTATGGCAATTTTTTACGATTCTTGGTAGGTATGCCTACTATATTTTTGTTATTATTAAATAGTATGTTCATTGTAACTAATTTAAATGATTCGCTTAAAGTTTAGCTATGTGGTAATAAAACAATTATATTAATACTAGTTGCGCCCCGCGGTTTCACCCGCATAAGTCGCGATCCCGTGGGAATATCGGGATAAAAAATCTTATATCCTAACCCAGATTATGGTCTATCCATGTGCCAAATTTCATCCACATCCGTTCAGCCATTTTAGCGTGAAAGCGTAACAAACAAAGGTTAGGAATACATTAAAAATATTATAGCATCATCGAACACTACATCAGATTCATTATGATCATAATTTTTCTGTCCTTATCTCAATTTCTTTGAGGTCCAACATGATTTTTAGGGTTTTTTACCTCAAAATGAAAAAATGGAACCCTTATAGGATCACTCGTGTGTCTGTCTTTCTGTCCGTCTGTCACAGCCAAATTTCTCCGAATCTAATAAACCGATTAAGTTGAAATTTGGTACACATATGTCTTTTTGTGATCCAAACATGGACGTGTAATGTAAATAAATTAATTTTGAATCACTTTTGGGGAGCAAATAGGAAAATTAAAAAGTTACAAAAGTTTTGCAAACAGTACCGTGTGACATATCCATATCAAATGAAAATGCTTCTTTTGAGAATCTCAAACATATTTTTTATATAATTTTAAAATAAATAATTGTAAAGATATTTCAGAAAATCGATGAAAATTTACCATCCCTTATCTCCGAAACTACTGAACCAATTTTTTTTTTTAAAGTGCCTAGAATGGTTCTTTACTCATAGATTACAGGAAAACTATAATAAGTCTATGGGTTTAAAGTAACATGGTAAATCTTTCAATATTGTGCGTACAGTCTTACATTTGCAGTTGGAATGTATCGGAGAACATGTATTTCAACTACAATGTTAAGTTTATATTTGAGATAAATTCATCCCAACTACGGAACCCTTCATTGTGCGTAGTCTGACACGCACTTGGCCGGTTTTTTCTTCCATACTTCTCTATTAATCGTCAGATTTATAATCACAAAGTAGTGAACAATTGTAATAAAATGCAAACACGCATTCAAACATCGTCGATAAACCATATGTAAGTAATATCCAATCAAAAATCTGTATTATTTCTTAGAACATAAGGTCGAAAATAATGCGGAATGTTGTAATCGAACCGAGTACCTACCTAATAGTGTTGATAGAAAGCGCGGTTCGTTGATTTTAACCATTTCAATTGCCAATAAAGTGTTATCGCTCCGTGGAAACGTTTCAGTTTTGGTCCAACTGTATTCATCAACGGAAATAGGTAGTTATTCATCTGTTTTTTTAATATTTATTAATCTTCTTTTTGTGTGGTTAGAGACTAACCTAATGTCAGAGTTGGTGGCTTCACATGCCAACGAAAAATATATCTCGGAGAAGTTATTTGACAATTTCCCACCAAAAAAAAAAAAGGCATGCCGGTTTCCTCACGATATAATATTAATATAAGTGTTTAATTTAAATTTTCTAAATCAAAAATCCTATTTCCGCGTTGATAAAAATCGCGTGTGTTTATAATTAGGTAAGTGTCAGATTTTACTGCAGAACTTTATAACATTTTGCTTACAAATTAACTATTTGAAATACTGCAAGGCACCCTCAATAAACGAATGCGTACAATAAGAACGTTATTCATTTCAATACAAAGAACAAAGCTCTTTTCAATGAACCTACTTGTTTCTTCATGCATCGTTTATTAGCAATTAATTTCTATTAAAACGTTGATTGATACAATACAGCTCCTACATTGATAAAATGAAACTCGTGTCCAACACAGGCATACAGTGTTCTATCTAGCTAACCTTCACATAAAGGGACATTAACTGTTTCCCGCAGATTCACTCGTATCCTATAGAAATTACTTCATGTAACTGAATAAAAAGTAAACTACACCTTAACCCAAGACATGGTCTATCTGTCCACAAAATCTCACCCCAATCCTTTCAGCCGTTTTTGAGTGATTGAGTAACAAACACACAAACATTTTCGCCAACTTTCAATAGAAGTGGAATAATTTGTACAGTTCGTCATAATTTTATTGAACTGCGTAACTGCGTACTAACATGAGCTCATTTCTGAATTCTGCAGATGTTTCAGTCTCGGCTTACACATGTTGTGTTTACGATAGTATATTTCTGATGCCTACAATAACACTATCTACAGAAGTCATTTCTGGACTAATGTAATGTAATCTTTGCATACTTTGCAATGTAAGTCGCGTGTTGTGATTAGTTCAGTCAGTAAAGTTCCTTAACCTAAGTTCATACTCTTACATTTCTTTGTTTTTGATGTGTAACATTTTTTATCTCGCTTTCCTGCAATCTGTGCACAGAATATTATTTATAGCCTAAAAATCTGTGGGAGAGATTACGTGAAAAGGAACGGAAGTACGTAACACGAAGCCGGGGAAGCGCGCGCTATTTAATTGGACCAATAGCGCGCGCGCGCTATTTAATTGCTAGAGTTGGTCGTCAGAAACGACCTTGACGAGGCCCCTTTAATGTTGCTTACATCTTATGCGACTGCTGTAAGGCTCGCACGTTTTTTTTATTTTGAAAATCCTACTAGATACTACGAGGTGAAAATTAAAAGCTCGTCAATTAGTTTTGCAATTTAATGACTATACTTTCAATTTATTTAAAGTTAAGTGAGTAGGTATTATTTGTTTCTTCTAAACCGCAAAAATGTTTGCGTTGCTTGCTTTTGATTATTTATGTTTTATTTTGTTGAAGTGTGTACACTGCAGTAAATACATATTGTCACGTCAAATTAAACATAAGCGTTGAATGTATTGATCTATTTAACCCAGTTTACACAGTAAACGATTAAATATTTTAATTAATAAAACCATTGTCAATTCCCAGTATTTGAAATATACGGAAGTGAACCATTATGTTCCTTTAATGATATCATTTTTGTTGACAATATTAAATAACCTAGAACACTGCGCGCGAGATATCAAGGCTAAAGAAGAGTAAACAAAATATTTGATAAGCTAAGTACACAAATTATTCCATTGTTTTGTTAACAGAAGGCAATAAATCGTAATTTATATGAAAAAAAACCCGCCAAGTGCGTGTCGGACCACGCACAATGAGGTTCCGTAATTGGGATGAGTTTATCACAAGAACAAACTTAACATTATAGTTGAAAAACGTGTTCTCCCAATACATTCCAACTGGAAATATAAGTTTGTGCGCACAATATTGAAATATTTACTATGTTATTTTAAGACCATGGACTTCTTATAGATTTTCCTGTAATCTATTAGTAAAGAACCATTCTCTGCAATTTTTTCAAAATTCTAGGCTCAGTAGTTTCTGAGTGTGTAATTCTAAGTGATATTCAAAATTCATTTATTTACGTTACACGTCCGCATTTGGGTCACAAAAATTCAAATGTGTACCAAATTTCAACTAAATTGGTCTGGTAGATTCGGAGCAAATTGGCTGTGACAGACGGACAGCCAGCCAGCCAGACAGACACACGAGTGATCCTATAAGGGTTTTTTTTTATGAGGTACGGAACCCTAAAGATAATTAGCAGTACTTGGTTGGTTTATTGGATTGGAGTCAACCATACTTTGAATGAATTGTTTGATATCGGTTGTTTCCTCTTTGTAGTAATGTAATAAACTAAGTTGAGAGCAAGGTCCTGCCCGCGTGGATTAGTTCCTTTACCTTAAGGCGACAATAACCAACTTTTAATGATTTTATACCCAAGATCACGTCTAAACGAGTAGTATTAATGATTTGGAAAAAATTAGAGCATTTTCTTAATAACTTAATATAAGAATATTACACAGTGAAACAGTGAAATTAATTTGTAAAGTTATGTCTAACGCGGCTAAAAACTAAGAATCACGCAAAATCTATCAAGCGTATTTTTCTAAAATCTTCACAATTTTAAAGATAATTTAATTATTGATCTTTTAGTATACGTGTTTTATTAAAATACCTTTTTTATGTGTAATAAATTAATAATGCGTCTAATTTGGGACAACGCTCTTTGATGGGCGAGACTGGCTGGACGTACGACGCGTTGCGTGAGCTCAGTACAGAACACGCAAGCTGGCCACTCAAGGTCACTAGCATATATCTGCGTCTTAATAGCCCTCCTGGAAACATTAATCTATTTTTTGGGATAATAAAAAGTATCCTATGTTCTTCTACAGAGCACGAAACCGACTGATTTTGATCATTTTTGTTCATTAGTTGTGAGAAAGGGAAACAGAATTTAAACAAAATTATTGGTGATTTGAAAAGTCAAATTTTTTGTCTTGTACATAGCGAAAAGGGATTTTTCAAATAAATTAAGGATTCGTGGAAAATCACTAAAATCCGCAAGAAGTTTTCCAAAAATTGACGCGAGACTAACGTTTGATCGTTTCGTTAGAAGAAACTACATTTGATTTTGAAATTTAAAAAATATTATCAATATTACATATAGTAATATTGATAATATTTTTTAAATTTCTACTTAAATATAAGGCAACCACTTTTTTCAAATTCCATACAAAATGAAGCAGAAAAGACATGTTGATATTACCTTTTTTTTTAAACCCTAATGTTTGCAATGTATTTTTCCTTTTATTTAAAAAACAAACCATATCAAGAAATTTTAAATCACACATTAGTCTTCAGCTATCCTTGAAATAAAATCAAAATTTTATTTTATGATTATACTATATCTTCATTAAGTAAATCAAAGGCGAAATAAACCATATTTTCGAGAGCGCAAAAGTGATGCAACTATTAACAGGTGATGTGACTGACACGAATGGTTTAGCACCACGAAAACTGTACTTTAATACTTACACAGACTTAATGTTTCAATTATTTCAAGCTTTCTTACAATTTGTCAATAACCTATTTATTGACGAAAAAGGGTTTTTTTAAGCTCCATGCCAAATCTCTTTTAAATTGGTTAATCAGTGGTTAAGTTATCAACAAGTAACAAACTAACACACTTACGGATTCATAATGTTAGTGAGGCATAACTCCAGTCCGGCTTTTATCAGTAAATTAAATACCGCAGTTCTCAGTAGCAAGTAATTAATTTTATTTCATATCTACAATCGTTAAGAGCGATGTCAAATGTTTCGCTGTTTTTTATTAATTTGACATATGTGTGGAAATATGAAATATGGCTGGCTAGTGAACTAAAATATTGATTTTAAATTGCAATAATTCATATCGTAATACCGAATATTTAGTTTTAGATGTAAAACAAGTTTATGGAAACTTTCCAAATGCCTTTTTTACCCTTAAAACGGTTACAACATCAAATTACAATTCATTATTAATATTCTAATTCACTAGTTAGCCATAAGTATTTCATATTTCCATACAGTAATATTGCCAAATTGTTTACGACGTTGCTAACTTTTAGAATAATCGCTCTTAAACTTAATTGATGTCCTTTTTTTCTACTATTTAATTAATTGTGATTGGTCTTTTTGTCTTATTACTGTTATTTCGTTTAACCTATTTATTATTATTTAAAGGTGATTGACACACACTAACTCATTGCAAAAAAAATTACAGCATCCACCAAATTTGTTTTTGTTAAGATCATTATGTACTGTTATTGTCATTTCGTCAAACAATGAGTCTTTTTTTGTTAATACTTGGGTTATTTTGTGTGTAAACCAAAACTCTATTCTGCTGTCAAAAAATCGAAATGGTCACTGGTACGTAAAGTGACCTGCAAAAAATTAACAATACATGCAAAAAATGTGCAAAAACATGTACCTTCCAGTTACCTACGTTTAGTTAAATGGTTTGACACCTGTCACTTTACTGTGATAGGTGTCAATCACGAATAATCATGACAAACTTCAAACAATCTTTGAATTCTTTCATATTCAGTTCATTGTCACTGTATTCTAACATCATTGTCTCTTCCACAGATACGCGCCAATGGATTATTCCCTATTCGACCTCGAACTTGGAACGACAACATAGAAGTTCCCCATACTGTGGTGCGAGCGAGACGGAATCATTTAGAAAGTGAGAACAATATTCGTGTATCGGTGAAAGTGATCCCGCGGTTGTTAGTGCCACGACGATGACGCCTGGTGCGGAAGACTTGACTATATTGGGGGGCAACAATAATGTTGTGCCCTTATTGCCCCGGCCTACTGTGGAATTGGAGTTCAGGAATATAACATGTGATATAAACATGTTTATAGCGAACAAGCTACGATTCGGTAAGTGTTTGTTTATTCTGTTTTTGTACCTGAACTTGGGTCGGTTGAAGGATTTATTTTTTACGCATGTAATGTTAGCAGTGACGTCATTTACCCTTATCAGTCCAGTTTGGAACATTTCCAGAGTTCACTTGAGACACCTTGACACTAACAGTGAAATCTCTGTACAAATAAGTTAATTAACGCTTAGCTAAATAAAATGGACTACTTATAGTAAATCAACATCTGAGTACGATGTCCATTCCCTATCTGTTTGATTATTTCCATTAGTGAAGATTTAATTTTATGTTCCGTACTTCAAAAGAAAAAAAACCGGCCAAGTGCGTGTTGGACCACGCACGATGAAGGGTTCCGTAGTTGGGATGTATTTATCCCAAAAACAAACTTAACTTTGTAGTTAAAAAACATGTTCTACCATACGGAATGTATGGGAAAACATGTTTTTACAACTGCAAAATTAAGTTGGTCAATTATTACTCGTTAACTTGTATAGCCTACTTAGCTGTGATAGTTTTCCTTTTAATTTCGTTATATAAACTATTGCTGTGATTTTTTTCACACATCCAAAACCAACCATTTAGCTGGCAGGGGGACACTTGACTCTAACAAAAATTAGCACTTTAAAGCTTAATATTTCGCAAACGGATCCATGGTTTTCACAAACTCGCAACGTTTTTAAAGGACCTTTCCAATGATACCCCACAATAAGGGTTAAAAAAAAAAACATCACCATTTTACGTGTAGGAGAGGTTCCCTAAAAAAAATGTTTTTCATTATTTTGTTTTACCGCTTTGTTGGCGTAATTAATATGTATACCTATGCCGAATTACAGCTTTCTAGTACTAAGGGTCTCGGAGCTAGACCGCGGACAGACAGACAGACAGACAGACAAACGGACATGATAAAACTATTAGTTTTTAGGGTTCCTTGTTTAGTACGGAACCCTAAAAACGAAACCCTTATAGGATCACTCGTGTGTCTGTCTGTCCATCTGTCACAGCCAATTTGGAATCTACTGGACCAATTCAGTTGAAACTTAGTACACATAATTATTTCTGTGACCCAAACACGGATGTGTAACGTAAATAAAAAAAAATTGAATATGGGATTCACTTTTCGGGGGCAAATTGGATTTTTTTTTTTAAATATGTGAAAGAGGTTGTGAGAATCTCAAATATATCTTTTTTTATAGTTTTACTATAAGTACCTACTTTAAAAGATATTTAAGAAAATGGATGAAAATTGACCATTCCCCCACCTAATCTTTGAAACTACTGAGCCTAAAATTTTGAAAATAATACATAGAATGGTTCTTTACTCATAGATTACAGAAAAACATGTAAGAAGTCTATGGTCTTAAAATAACATGACAAATCTCTCAATATTGTGAGTTCAAACTTACATTTGCAGTTGGAATGTATGGGAAAACATGGTTTTCAAGTATAATGTTAAGTTTGTTCTTGGGATAAATTCATCCAAACTACGGAACCCTTCATTGTACATTGTACAGACGCCAGCACATCAAGCTACCCGAAACTGTCAAATTATCCCAATCAACTTTGAACCTTACACTTCAGCAATAAAGTTGAAAATCTATTAAATAAATTTGACAGATTGTAGTAGCTTGATGTGCTGGCGTCTGTCCTTGGTGAGTTGCACGAGTTAATTTTAAATCGCCTATCAATTTAACTGTGCAAAATCTGCTTATACTGGAAATGTATAGCTTGATATGTAGCAGTGTGTACCTACCTATATTGAACAAAATACCCACGAAGGTGTAGTGTAGAGGCTTTCGCAGACAGGTGCGACGCGACTCTAGTAGAACAATTTCTATGAAAACTTCATGGAAATGGTTTTACCAGAATCGCGTTGCACCGTCGCATCTTGCCTGTATACTAGACCCACGACCCTTAATAGTGCATTTATCTAGATATTTTTTTTAACACCTCACCTACTCGCGTCGAGCAACGTGTTGAAGTTTGTTTGTTGAACGCAACTGACGATTGATACTAGAACATGAACTTGTAGGATACCTGTCCCTTCGGCATATTTCGTCAACTTACAAACCGGTATTCCACCTAGCCCACCCATTACATGCTTACAGCTACTTGTGGGTCATTATTGCCAATAGATGTAAGTACAAATGTATCTGAGACAATGGTGTCAAGGGACACAGTAAGTACCTACTTGTTGAATGAGATAGGTGCGATTTTGCCAATTCTGTTCACTTGATAATTAATTGATTGTGATGTACCATCTTATACCTGTACCTACATTGTTGGCAAAATAAATCTAAATTTGAATCTGAATTAATTGTTAAACGTGGCCTTTGTGTCATCTTCACACCCAAGGTGGTGTAATTTTCTTTTTTATTTGGTGTTCTTAAACCTTGTTTAACCTCTCGAATGTCGTAATTACAGAAACAATTAAAAAACCATTGTGTCTCGCGTGGATCCACGTTCTATATAAAACACAGGTATAGGTAAACCTAATAATAAAAGTAACATTTAAATACCAACCCACGGATAAGAAATAAATTAAAATTTTAAATCGTATACAAACATTTATGTACAATAATGTGAATTCTGCTTAATAAATAAATAAATAAATTCAAATGTTTCTACGAACATAGATAAAGTGAAAATTTGTATCCCACGTAGTAAGTAGCCGCCTAATTAACCGAAGAACTTTTACCCTTTTTTTTTAACTAGGGATTCTCGCAGTTGACTTATGAGGTTATGGCTGCCTAACCGGGCTTTCCTGTGGCTGCCTTAAGCTTCTACACTCAAAGCCTCCAGCCAGGGGACTTTCGTCCTGCCTCATAGCCGAACTAATATAGGTAATTTGTCATCCATTTGCCGCATGCTTTCTCATGGCAACTCTATTCGTGGCGAAATAGATGTGCTGGTTCCGTAGCCTCAGTAAGGACTAAACTTATTTAGATATAATTGTATAATTATTTTTATATTTAATTTTTCTTTCCCGAAAGTTTTCACTATCTATGGAAAAGTTTTAAATTTTATAGGATTTGTATAATTTTATTTTATTTTAAATAGTAAATGTCAATGTTGTTCATAATGATGAGTACAATGACCCCTTAAGAGGATGCCCATGAATTCAATTTCACCCTGTATAATATGCATGTTATTTGTTACAAAGTTATCGTACACGCAAAGGATTTCCGTACAATGCGAAATCAGCGTAAACTGGAAATGTATAGCTTGATGTGTAGCCGTGTATACCAAATCTTCTGAGCAATTTCTCAATCACTCTCCATAACCGAAGTTGCGATGACAACATAATTATTATAACTATTACAATAACGTAAATAATCAGATTATTATAACCAAGAGGTTAGATATTTCATTTTAATTAATTTACATATTAATAAATAACTAGCTGCTGCACGCGGCTTCGCCCGCGTGAACTCTAATTCTAATTATTTTTTCAAATAAAGGTCACTTAAGTTACGCCTTATAACTTCAGCTATCTGTCAGTGAAAGTCTCGTCAAAATCGGTTCAGACTTTTCGGAGATTAGCTGGAACAGAGAGACAAAAAAGAATTAAAATTGTTTTATAAGTACCGTATATACTTTCACATAGTAAAAAGCTGTTATTTTGATTTTACAAACAGACACTTCAATTTTATTTATTTTTATATAGATGTATAGATTGTATATTGACAAGAATATCGTAGCAAGTAACGTTTAATCATCATCATCTGCCCTTTTCCCAACTATATTGGGGTCGGCTTCCAGTCTAACCGGATGCAGTATTTTGAATACCAGTATTTTACATGGAGCAACTGCCTATCTGACCTCCACAACCCAGTAACTGGGTAATACGATACAATTTGGTAATACTGGCTGTCAGACTTTCGGGCTTCTGATTATTATTAGATTAATAATAATCAGAAGGTTAATAAACATATTAAGTTACTCTTAATGACTCGCAGAATTAATAAAAACGAACATAAGACAACGACCCCAGTATTTATACAAACTGCAGGGTGACCTGTGGTATTTTGAACTATTAATTTAGGTACTTTTTTCTGGCTAGCTTTCAATTTTTTATTCTTTTTTTTTCTGATTTTCCTGACTTGAACAAGGTTGTCAGTTTTATAGAAAAAAAGAGTCAGTCGTTAAGAATCAGAGTTGAACCTAGTCAATGATATAGGTAAATGAACTTTAAAATGAAAAAACAAAGTAAAAGTTATTGTATACGTATTTTATTTATTGTTGAATTCTGCTAAATAATAATGGTGTTCGAAAAATTTGTGTGCTCAGCAACGTAAATAACGCAATGAATGTGGTTGAACCACATACACATAGAAAATGCGTGTATTCCTGTAATTCAACAGTCAATTTTATAATTGGTAATGTAACACAAAATAACATATTGAAACCATGTTATAATTTCCTATTTTATTACTGTGGTGTGCCCGGGTAGGGTTCATAATGTGATTTTCAATAGGAAATCCTTCGTATTGCCCGGAGTTTGGATCTATGTCCGACGTTAGGCTCACCTGCTACTGGGACTTGGTATATAATTGGCGAAATCTCGTTGTTCTTTATACGCCTGCGATCCTCCCCCCCCCCCTCCCTATATCCCCTTTATCACCCTTCTTGGAGTGATGATATCGTCTACAATTCCAAAAGGACGCTACTCTACTTTCTACGTAAGTATAATTTTATCATTGTTTCGCTTACCTGCTGGCTTTGGGGTCAAGTGAAATCAAATCTATTGAATAACTACATAAAATGTGATTTTGTATAAAATGTAGACATGCTATTCATTATACACATTTCGCGAGATACGAGTTTCGTGATAAACATGACAAAAAAAATTATGTTATTCATCAGGAATGATTACAAAAAATGCGTTATATTGACAAATATTGTGATTGATCATATTTATGTAGGTATAGATATGGCACATAAATGCAGTGGTATTATACTGTTAATGATTGATTCGTTAAAGGCGTTCCATCAATAAGCCACCACCAAGCACTAAATTCTAATTGATATCTTAAAAATGTTTATCTACACCCATGCTATAAATCCTCTATAAAAGTTTCTGAAACAGTTAGCTTATTGCCAACATTAAAACAGCCAGTGTCATTGTAACCATAATATCATCCAAATGAGTGTTATAATGTTGTACTAAATTTCATTATGCAACTCGTTTGAATGTTCAAGTGGGGGACAGCAGCACCCGTTGCACGCATGTGCGGTGATGTGCTGGTGCAGGCGACGTTCATACGTGCAGTTGTACCTACTGAATTTTGTGTGATTTTTTTTATTCTTGATCTGTTAGTACTGTAAATTCTGACTCATAATGTAGATTCATCAATCAGCTCATCGTATCGCAATCTTCTGCTAGAAATAGCCCTCTCCCGTCACAATATCCGATACTTCGCCCGCTCTGGGCAGAGCGGGCTGGCGTGGATGCGGAAATCCAGTAGATCCCAGCCTCCTTTTTAACATCGTCAGTCCATCTAGCTGGGGGACATCCCAAGCTAGGCTTGCTGATTCTTGGTATATAGGCACATACCATCACCTTTCAATCTTGAGGAAACCGGCATGCCATTTTTTTTTTTGGGTGGGAAATTAACTTCTGGGCGTGTCAGACTCTTACTGACTAAAACCCACCCGTGTTCCTTCAGTTGCCTGTATGTTGCCAGGGGCCACGGTAACCCTGAGAGATATTAATTCTCGAAGGCATGTGAAGCCAAGTCAGAGGCCCATGGGCGGCTTTAAAACTTTGACACCAGGTTCCACAAATATTTTGTTTTAATCAAAATTGGGATTGATAATAATTTAGCATGCAAAATCGTGCGTTTGATTACAAATTACAAGGCATCTTATCAGGTATACTTCTCACGTACAAGATGTATTGGCAGAGTTGGCTTCCGCTGGTTTACGTAATGTTAACGGAAGTACCATGTGTCTGTTTATAACCACGTGGGAATGAAACAGCGGTTTAATTGTGAAAAATTTTAATTCTCACAGAATTGTAAACTTAATTGAAAATATTAAACAGTCACTCAATTTCTTAAATAGAGGTACGAAAATAAGAGACAGTAAGCCCACGTACACACGGACGTAATAATATCGCGGCGGGATTTTATCGTGCACTGGATTTTCAACTATCGGTGTTAAAAGATTAATTTTTCGCACACTGTATTTTTAACGCTCTGCGCCAAGAGTTGAAAATCGAACAGTGTGTTTTTTCGACGCGCTGGGTTGCACTCTGTTGGATTATCAACGCTCGGCTCAACATCGAGAGTTGAAAATCCAGTGCACGATAAAATCCCGCCGCGATATTTTTACGTAAAGCAGTAATCTTTTTATTATCTCAACCTTAATTAGGTTAAAATTTTATCTACCGGTTCTTATCACAATAGCGTTGAACTAAAATATTTACCGAACGAAAAATATAAACATGATAACAGTCAGTGTAAACTTATTGGTTTTATAATTTCAATAAATTGTCAGCGATTAGCAAACTCTCACGCAACACAACGTAGATTGTCAAAGAGACGCATCTTCGTCAGTATTAGGCAATAATAACTAACGACCGAAACTAATGGAATGACAACATGAATCAACAAATCTCTTGCCTCATATCTTCTGCTATAATGTAACTTATGAAGAAACATTCCAACCAATTGGTCTAGTTCCTACAATAAATTGGTACTAGAAACTTTTTTCCATTCACCAAAGAGACATATGGCAATTCTTCTAAAAGCAATTCATTTTCTGAATTCCCACCAATTCCTCTATAGTGACACATATTTTAGCTGAATCATATTCAATTCAATTTATATCAGAATCATATTTGGAGTAAATATTGCCGCATGAAAAAAATTAAGACCGTAATTTTACCGGATAAATTTTCTTCACAGTTTTATTAATCAAATGAGATTTTTATTTTTTATTTCTACAGTTGAAATGTTATTTCATTAAAATATAAAACTGTCAAACAGATGAATTGCGTAATATGAGTTGAACGCAGATAATATTATGAATTGTCAGTTTGTGTGATTCATAATATTATGATTCTGCCAAAGCGGCCGTTAAATTACAAAATCTAAAATAATGTTTTGTTACTCTTTTCATTTATTTTAGGTACTAAAGCTGTAATCGTTTCGCTAGAAACAGTTTTATCTAAAGCTGCTGCAATCACCTTCATAAACTACCCTAGATACATATCCAGACAAACAGTTGGGACCAAAGACCAATACCCTAATTGCGTAATACACGATCAATCACTCAATTTGAAACAATCCATTGCTTCATAAATTGGAAAAAAAAATCTGCTCAACAACCTAAATAACGCAATGAATGCTGCTGAACTGTCAAAATGAAACAAATTAGGCACAATCGGTTACGGAAATACTGCTCTAGCTTTGGCCTGCAACTTACATACTTCAATCACTGATGGAGACACTCAGGGGTGGGGAAAGAAAATACGTTTATTTGCGGTAAACATGACGCAAAGAAAGATAAAAAACACGTAAATAACAAATTAGGGGAAGATATGTGTCACATCCACGCAAAACGGCCATCGCTCAGCATAATGCTGCGACCCTATGCGAGACAGAGCCCCAGCGCTGATGGTTTTCAGCGACAGCCGACGCTGACGTGATGACGTCAACCGCTGCAGCATAGTGAAATAACAAAACAAGAATATAATAAAAACAATACTTAGTCCTAAATTTTTATACAAATATAACATTTAAAATAGCAACATTACATTTTCCTCCTTGCCACAACCTTTTTTCTAAGTACCAAGTTTTGATATTCTCCAGTGGCTATATTCTGTATTTTTTCTCATTATTCATTCACCCAGTCGCGGAACTGTGCTAAACTCTCGCTCTTAACCATATCCATTTGTAGGGCATCCGACTATTCTCATACTACATACATAAGATATGCAATACTTATATAAATTCTTTGCAAAACACGTTTCTCACATCTCTTTCCGGTTTCATCTAAGGCGACGAGCGTACACGGACCACTCGCGATTGCCACTTGCGACCACTCGCAATAGCACACACAGCGATAGTCACCTTTCATACAGTTGGCAAGTGGCTATCGCCACTCAAAAGGCAGTTGTCGCTGGCCACTAATAGTGGCGATGGCGAGTGGTCCGTGTGCAGACACACTAACCGTTTATGATGTGCTAACTCATAACATTGGAATTATCGCGAGAACTTTCTTTACAACTCAAACTCGATTTTGTCATTAGTCAAAGCTTACATAAGCAAAGCCGTTACTTCGAACGCTAGAACGTTGATCTACCCAACATACCGTTATGAGCATTGCATAACTAGTTACCGATAGAAAAATTGATAAATCGAATGTTCCATTGTTTACTAGTTGCGCCCCGCTGTTTCACCCGCATAAGTCTCAATCCCGTACAAATATCCGGATAAAAGTTTCCTGTGCCCTAATCCATATCATGGTCTACCCATGTGCCGAATTTCATCTAAATCCGTTCAGCCGTTTTAGCATGAAAGCGTAACAAACAAACCAAGTCACTTTCACATTTATAATATTGCTAGCAGTGCCCCGCGGTTTCAACCGCATAAGTCTCGATAATATTCTATGTGTTAATTCAGGTTATTAACTATCTGTGTGCCAAATTTCATCTAAATCCGTTCAGTAGTTTTTGCGAAAATGAGTAACAAACGTCCATCCATCCATCCTCACAAACTTTTGCGGTTCTAATATTATATTAGAAGTAGGATAGAATGTTGTCGATATCAGTGATTAGTTTGCTATAGAAAAATGTTGTTACGATTAGTTTGATAACAATGGTCAGGTGTTCGTAACCTTGGATTAATTAATTGATAGAGGAATAGTTTAAAATTTATTTGTATAGAGTTTAGACGATGTTGTAGCAATAGATTTTAATGCCAAGTTTTAGTGTCCTTATTTTTCATATATTTTATTTATATAAAAAAATAAAATAGTGTCCTAAATGCAATATTAACAAAAGTTTCATTAGGCCAGCAGAGAGAAACCATTCAAAAGTAGATTGTATTGTTTAGAAAATGTTTAACATATTTTTTTAATAATTCAAATTATGACCAACTAGCTGTGCCCCGCGGTTTCACCCGCATAAGTCTAAATCTCGTGGGAATATCGGGGTAAAAGTATACTATCTCCTAATCCAGGTCATGGTCTACCCATGTGCCAAATTTCATCCAAATCCGTTCAGCCGTTTTAGCGTGAAAGCGTAACAAACAAACAAAGTCACTTTCACATTTATAATATTAGTTACGATTATTGTTATACCTTCATATGAATAAAATAAAATAACCTTGTGTGAATTACGATTTTCTTTTATTATCTATACCAATCAAAATATATTTTAGCAATAATCCTCTATTAGTAGAAAACTATTTGCCGGTGCCTAAGCTATGATTTAATCTATTTTATGAGTATTGACGTATTTAAAGATAATAATTATTACACCACTGGTTGACAAATGATAAATAATTTTATTTATGTAAGTAGGTTTTTACAAACAAGACCATCCTTAGTTTAACTATTTTCTTACATATTAAATACATTTAAAATTTTAAATAAAACGAAATAATTAAAAACCTCTTAGATTAAAAAGTGTTCCACAGAACGGTCCCCGAGCGACAGCAAAGACAATTTTATTTGTTCAACTTGTTTTTTTTACTTTTTAGTTCGTTGTTTGAGCAGTCGTGTTTTAAATTTTTATTAATTATTTATTTTATGTTATACATTTTAGTGACCAGTTTTATTTTAAAATATGTTTGTTTTTTTTCACATTTGAAAATCAAGCCATATTGACGCGAAATTAATTGTTTTCAAAATAAATAGCCAATGTCACTCGGGATGATGTAAGGATTCTAACGATACCCCAATCATCCGAATCTGTTCAGGCATTTAAAAGTTATGGTGAAATAAAGAAATTCACATACATACATACATGAACCCTGAAAACATTACACTCTTTTTTGGGCAGTCGAGTAAAAGTAGTAGCCCATCGACATCAGGAACAGGATCCAAGCTGCCGGTGGTCAGGGCTCTAGCTAGAGAGAGGAAACTCCTCACTATGCCGCGTGCCGTGTCCAGGAGTACGACTTTCAGAATCAAAATCTTGACCGAGCCGCGCAATGAGAGAAGCTCTTCGCTATTAGGCCATTAAATCGTAACGATTTTCGGTACAATGATTGCAGAGTCCACGTCCTAGGTTTTATTGCTATGTTAATCTTTGAAACTTATTTTGACCTTTTAAAGACAATTTCAATTAGTTTGCGTAACGTATCAAAGTGTGATTATTTGGAACTAATTAAGTTTTTGTTGCGACACCTACGTAGGTACTAGAGATGCCGCGAACAGTTGTTATAGCGAATAGTCGAATACCGATTAATCGCCATTCCCTATGGCGAATAGCCGAAAACTCGCCATTATTACTCGACATAAGAAAAGGAATATAAGAAAGAGTTTATTTATTCTCAAATAATAACACAGTTTATTTATTTTCTGAGGCAGGTTTGATTTATGAAAAAAAAGCGTAACCGACTTGATCCCAATCGTCCACAATCTGCCCCTTTTGGACTTTAAATATTAATTAAAAAGCCAAACTAATTAACTAAAAATGACTGATTTTTGACAAACTTTTTATATTAATGATAATCTAAGTGTGTTTTGTTTTTAATTAAAGAAAAAGTTTAAAAATTTTAAATCTATAGTTTTTCTGTTCATTTTAAAAGTTTATTTTTATTTAGAGACAACTATTCGCCGAATGTCGAATAATAGACACTATTATTCGGTATTCGACGAATAAAAAAGAATCGAGTAATGCCGAATACCGAATAATAGTGAGTATTCGCGGCATCTCTACTACGTACCTACTTTTAGACTTAGGACCACTAATTACCGAGGGTTGAGTAACTATGTGTCACATAAATTTAGGTCACGTCTAATCTATTCATAAGATTTCGTCAGATCAGATGTCCAAGTTTCGTAAAAACACTGACTAATGGTTAAAGCAATAGCACGTAAAATTTTATCGCAGAGGCAACCGGATGGCGAGTGTTAATCTGGGTATTGAAGTGATACCAAACCCCCCAGTACCGTCCGAATGGACTCCAAATGGACGGGAGCGGAGATATGGGGGATAAGGCAAAACATTTTTTTTTGACATGGCATTCCAAATTTAAGCTCTATTATGTGCAAGGAATTTGTGTATCCGGTTGCCACCCCCCAACATCGTTATAATTGAAATAATGTATATAATTCTTGAAACTCGAGGGTGAATTTTATCAAAACCGGATGGCATTGATACACACAAATTCCTTGCACATAATAGGGCTTAAATTTTGAATGTCTTGTCAAAAATGTTTGGCCCCCATCCCCCATATCTCCGGTCCATTCGGAAGGTACAGGGGGGTTCGGTATCACACTTTTTGGCATTTAAAACGCAAATGTAGGTCAAAGAATTAAAAATATCATCACGAAACTCAGGAAGCTACTCTACTAGTTTTATTAAACTGGTTTTATAAGCCAGTAGAAATTTTATTAACTAACTTGTTATGTAAAAAATCATGAATCACATTTTGTTAAACATATTTTTACGATTAGTGCCGTCTGGGCAGTCTCCGTCAATGGTAAATAATAATAATAAATAAAGCGTTAGATAATCCGAAAGCAACGCTAAGCACCGTATGTTTCACTAAAACTTAAAATAATTGACGAAACGCCATTTTTTATGTGGAACATCTTTCCTCTCGCTTCCCTGCAATCAAAATCTAAATCTTAAAAAATCTAAATAATCAAATATGTGGGAGTGATCCCTATTAGGTGTATAAAAATCAAGGTCCTGAGTCAACACGATAAAAAGATATGGGCAAATTTAGATTTTCACGAAAACTTGTAAGTACCAAAATTTAGCTTAATTTTCAACTTTTTATTTTTCGGAATTTTCCCTTTACTTGTGCTGTAAGAGACCTTGCTTTTAATAAAAAAATACAATTCTAGATCAACCGGAAGTATCCTATAGGTATTAGTTCGAAAACTTATATGGTAGTTCCCGTTGACATAGAATCACGAAATTTGGCAAAAAGCAAGGTCTTACAGCACAAATAAAGGGAAAATTCCGAAAAATAAAAAGTTGAAAATTAATGTAAATTTTGGTACCTACTTACAAGTTTTCGCGAAAATCTAGATTTGCCCATATTTTTTTACCAATAAAAATGATACCAATTTTATTATGGCGGTACCTCGGTAACCCTCGGTGCGCGAGTCCGACTCGCTCTTGATCGGTTTTTTTAAATTGATTTGATTAAAACATAATTACTAAACTATGCAAGTTTTCCACTAGATACAAACATTTTGCATAATTACATAATGTCATTTCTGTCGCAGATTGCGTCATTGCCTTACTTTCGAAAAAAGTTGTAATCTAAACAAAACTTCACACAGTCAACGAATCAACTATCTACATTGTTTAAAACTACAACACCATGCTTCCTTGTATTGTTTGCTCTATTTCATAACACAAAATTAACGGTAGATAGACTATATTTTGGCAAATGCTCAGTTAATAAATAACAAAACATTATGTGGAAATTAGTTTTAATAGCTGTAATATATAGCACAAACATAACTGGCGAAATGTAGGTGTGCTAGGTACACCTCTGCCCAACCCTTCGGGGAAACAAGTCGTAATGTTATAGATAGATAAATCGTTTATTTTAAATAATAACTAATTAGGAAATAGCTGCAAGGTGCACGTGCCATTATAAAAAAAGAACAAAACAAGACATTATGATGACACTATTGGCTATGACACACTTTAAAATAATGGATCAACGAACATAAAAAGTGCGGTGTGCGTCTCAAGGTTGCACCAAATGGGAGTCCAGCTCAGCATGTGTCAGGCAAATATATCTACCTCACGCTGATATTCTGCTGAATTCCTGCGGTGACACACGGACGTCGAGTAGATGAGATAAATATGCGATTAATATGCATAGGTACAACAGATATAGATATACCTAGATACCGCAAGAGCAACTACTTCGCGAGCCATTTTCGTGCCCAGCTTACGTACAATAATCGTAAGCTGCCACTTTCGCGCTCAGTCTGCATCGGTGCCACGCTTGTCGAAAGTCAGTTAAAAAATTGAAAATGGTTAATTACGCTGTTATAAATTGTAAAAACTGTGCAAATGCGAGGAGAAAAAATAAAAGAAATGTTTCTAAGTGCTTGTGACGTCATAGTAGGTAGTCAAAAAATGGCACGCTTGGTTTTCATACAGATCGTTATACTTGCGTTATCTAGGTCTATCTATATCTGTGATAGATACTATAGTACATTCCAATTAAACGCAAAGGTATACCTAACTATCATTAGTGTCATTGTGTAGTTTTTTTTTTTACTGTCCATCGTGTTGCTGACAGATTTCAGATTTCCCATTATGGGCACTATCATGGGCCATTAGACTTCGGAACTAAGACGGCAATTTCGGCGATTCATCTACTCTTAACAAACAATAATTAAACTGGGATAACTCTCTGTAATTGGTATGTCATTGTGGTCAATCATTTACAAAAATATAATTAATTAACTGATGTATGGTAATTGGGAATTTATATCAAAGAAAAAGAAAGAATTTAGTAAGGAACTAATTTCTAAACTAATTTATTTGTTAAGTTAACAGTAACACTGTTTGTCCACCGCACCGTGAATGGGACGTCCGTGTCGGCGTCGTCATCTGTTTCTAGTTGACGTTCCCGTTCGCGGTGCGATGAGCGCAAAATCGTGGTGGAATTTCGTGTGCATAGCGCTGAACGAGGTAACGGACGAAAAAGTGTATTTTCCGCCCAGATAAAGGCACTTTTAGAACATTATCTTTTTCCGATGGACCAAAATTTTCGTCATGTTGTTTCATTCAGATTTGCTATGCAAATAATAATATTTTAATTAAGTTATCTTTTTTTATGCACCTCTGTTCAAGTGTTCAATGAAAACAATAATTTCTCGACAAACTCATGAATGAACACGTCTGTCCAAGTCTCAGTTATCAACTTATCATTTAAAGTACCGAGTGCCATATAGGTAGATAAATAATATATAGCAATGGCTATGTTTACAAATCACTTCCTCATTCATATTGAGAAGAGATACCCATATGCGCGGACGCACGTAGACGCCGCCTGCCAATCGATTTTTGCACTTTATAAATTATTCATCAGACCAACGTGTATTGTTGAGCCGTAAGTTATCGACAACCAAGATTTTTATCGTTTCATGCAAATGTTACTATTGGCATACTAACTATCTAGTTTCGAGATTATACATAATAACTATCAACAGCTGAAATTTTACGTGTCAAATTATTGTTTAAGATTCCGCGCCACCACTCAAGTCCGATAGACACGGCGGGCGCTAGTGTCTGTCATTGTTACAAATTGCATTAAACAAAAAATGTAGTTTCACAATTTTCCGCCGGACTCCAGTGGTAGCGCGGATTCTACTTATAATAATATTTCGAATTACGTTTTATTCATATTTCCATACAGTAATATTGTCAAATTAATCAAAACAAGTAAATATTTGACAGCTATATGCGACGTTGCCAACTTTTAGAATCAACGCTCTTAATCATTCATGTTTTCAAAGTCAAAGTCAAATAATTTATGTCTATTAGGCACATAAAAGGCAGTTTTGAATTTACAAAAAATAGAATTGATTCTAGTCGCCCCTTCCAAAAGACAGTTTTCGTATGGAGAAGAATGGGCAAGATACTCCACCGTAACTCTTTTAAAATGATTTACAATATTTTGTATAATATATAATTATATGTGAAGACTATGTACCTGGAATAATATTACTATACCTGTATCTATATTTTGAAATACAGCTCGTATAATGTTGTTCAATAGTGCATGAGGGTCGAACATAATATAATTGTATGCAGTCCATAATACTAACTTACCTATTGGTCTCAATATGTAAATTCCTACATATCGCATTTCCATTCATCCATTTATAATTTAAAGTGTCTGTCGTGCGTTGACAAACACTTCACTTTTTGTTGTGACTGCGTGTCGTGTGTCGTGTCTGTCTGTGACCGCGTTGTTCTTCTAAACTATACATACAACGAATTTTGATGCGATTTTCACCACCAAATTTATTCAATCTGCCTAGCCTTTCCCAACTATGTTGGGGTCGGCTTCCAGTCTAACCGGATGCAGCTGAATACCAGTAATCTGACCTCCACAACCCAGTAACTGGGTAATACGATACCCCTTGCTAAGACTGGCTGTCAGACTTTCAGGCTTCTGACGACCCGTTAACGACTGTGAAAGATCCACGTATGACAGCCGGGATCAACGGTTTAACATGCTTTCTGAGGCACGGAGGAGTCTCGATATGTAAAGATGGTCACCCATCCACGGACCAACCCCGGTAAGCATAACTTCAGCTGGTGGATCGACCCATGCGGCTGTTATTATTTAGCCACGAGCTCCTCGAGCTTTAGAGAATTAATTCCGGACGGTTTATGCGTTTATTTTTTTTATATAAACTCACATAAAATAAAGAAAACTGGATATTTTATCAAGTCGTGCAAACCGAGCGAAACAGGGGTGGTTCGCTAGTAGGCCAGTAAGTGCTGATTCTCAGCCTAGTTTGAATAAATGACTTTTGAATTTGAATTTTGAATTTGAATTTCGATTCTATATAAGTATAGTTTATATGACATAAATTCATAATATTTTTAATTCTGTTCGGAAAATGGAATGACAATAAAAAGGTAGATAATTATGTCGTGATTGTTTAAAGAAGAATGCTGATGGTAAAACGTAGAATCACGATACTCAATGTAAATACCTACTTATTGTAATATTTATAATAATTCTTCTTCTGCGTATCGATGAATCCATTTGACTTCGACCAGAATTCGGCCACTTCGACAGCGATAATGGTTAGCCTCGCAAAGGTTGGTTGGCCTTAGATAATGATTGGCCTTCGATAGTGCAGGTAGCTCCATAGTCATAATAGTTGTAAAATAATGCATGATAAAACATTGAGCAATTACTGTAAAAAAGATAAGATATATTTCATTGAAATTCTTTCTATTTCAGCACGTGTTTTTCCACTACTGTGAATGATCTCTCGCTTCCATTTTTCCTCTTTTTTAATTTGTAAAATGTTTTGACTAAATATCAGAATACTATATACTGGACACGTAATACTTTGAACATATTTTAGCACACTTTCTCTGTAAAATAATGGACACTGTTTGAATTAAGTTCCCATTTTTCTACGGTATTCTAAGACGTGGCGCGTTGGGTTAGGGGTACCCGATTAACGGACGGACTAAATACAATTTCTTTTTTTTACCCAGGCACAGGCATCATCCCTATTATCATTTACTTAAAAAACGATTAACCTCTCGAATGCCGTAATTACAGAAACAATTAAAAAACCATTGTGTCTCGCGTGGATCTACGTACGTATACCAAGGGTTAAGGAAAACATCGTGAAGAAACCGGTATGCCTGAGAGATATTTCTCGATGGCATATGAAGCCAAGTCAGAGGCCCTTGGGCGGCTTTAAAACTGACACCAGGTTAGTTACTAACCACACGAAAAGAAGAAGATCATGTATCAAGCATGTACTCCTATATTTTATTCTACACTTATACAGGAACAGTAAGTACATTATTTGGTTTGCTAACATATCTAGACCGATATCCGCAAGGCTACCGACAATTGTAACACAATACCGACCTGTATCCTCTAATAACGAACGGTTAAATGAGGAACATGATACTTAAAGTAAGCTATCGACAGTTTCAGTGGAAGAGGAAGCGAAACCGTATAATTTCGTTCAGGTTTTATGTTAATCTGTATTACAGAATATTGACGCTATTAAGTAGGTATATGTTGAAACTTAGGAAATAAATAGTGCAATTAATTTGAAACATGTCGAAATTTCGTTATTCCGAAATAGCAATAAGCTTTTTTTATTGCGTCTCACAGGTCATTCTAGGAGGTGGTCGGCTGCTTAACCAGACAATCATGTGGATACCTTAATAAATTAAGGCCTCCAGCCAGGGCATAGAGTCGCGGGGAAGTCCGAAAGGGTTACCGTGGCCCCTGGCAATACAAGTAACTGATGGAACACGGGTGGGTTTTAGTCAAAGAATCTGACACTCCCTCCCGCTCCGCCCAGAGCGGGAGAAGTTATTTGATAATGCCCCAACCAAAAAAAAAAAAAAGCCAGTATATTTAGTTTATAAACTAGCAATAAGTTTTTCAATTGGCTCGCAAAACGATATCTAGGATATTTTTTCATGGTTTCTTATTCTATTTTGCAATAGGGGCCGGTCTTACAAATATGATGTAATTTAATGTGATTTGTAAATACGTAAATATGGAAAAATAAAATACGTTTACCTATTCAAAGTCAAAGTAACGCTAATCTGAATTTTGTATTCCGCTGTATTTTATTTCTTCCATTTTAGTCTTCAAAATCTTGATTAACCGGAATTTTAATAAAATCTAGAAATAACGAAGTATGTTTTAAGAACCCTTGAAATATGCACAATTATTTTATTTTATTTATTTATTAAAGAACACCAAGCATATTTACTTTCAACATTGGTTTACAACAGTATTTAGGAACATTTAAAGAAAAAAGACATTGGACAGAAACTGCTTAGAAACTAAAAGTAAAATTTAAAAGAAGCCCCATAAAAAATCTTTTATATCGTTATTTCGCCCTGCATAATCTAGATGTATTTATTATTTTAATTAAGACTAGCATAACATTAGATAGGTATGCCTATGCCCCGGAGGTATCAGCAGAGGTAAGGCTAAGTTTCGCTAGTTATAACTTATAACGTGTGTTGGATCATTAAGTTCTCTTCAAAATGGTTGAGCTAAATGGTGCTGATCCATGCGTCATGTTCGTGAACGGGCGCCGTATTTTTTTACGCTTTATTTTAATTTATTAAAATTTTTGAATTGATATTATATTTTTATTACGGACGCTTTTAACGTGCACGTCTTTCTACATTGTTCTCACATGTATAAGTTCAACACGAATGATGTAACCAATATTTTGATTTAAAAGAGTGTCCGTGGAGTTTCTCGCCCGTTCTTCTCCATAGATACCTACTACGCTTTGGAATGGGCAACTAGCTTCATTTTTCTGACTGACCGACCCCTTGACAATTCAAAAGTACCTGTAATTGGTTTATTTGAAATAAATGCTTTGAGTTTGAGTTTGAGTTTATAATGTACAGTGCCGACCAAAAGTCCATGAGCAATCTCACAAAGCAATAGACTGACGCTTCGGTTTGACTTACGACCTTCTTCTATAAGTTGTTACAATACTGTAGACACGCACATTACACACACACACTCACTTTGTCTGCAACCAATGACTAGTTCAATAATCATCATTCGTTTTTAGTTTCATTCGTCTTGTTCACATAAATATTAAAGTTTAGCAGGTAGACCACAAAAAACTAAGTAAATTATTTCGATTTCTGTGGGGTAGATGCAGTTTGTTACGAGTATTCAATTAATAGAACTTTTTTGGTTCGTGGATAATATTGGTGACGAGTATTTAGCGCAGTGTTGTGGTTATTAGTATCAAAAAGCAGGCATAAAATATATTGAAGAGATCAGATCAGATCAGAGAATATTATTGCGCTGCGTAAAAGTGAAGTGAATATCTAATGAAACCGGACTAAGTGTGAGTGTTATCATTAATATATTTCATATTTTACTAAACATAAATCTTAATCAAGGGTATTGTTGATAGAACAGAGGTATTGTTGAGACAGAAGATGCCTTTAAAGTTTTAAATTCATTGTGAGGTTTAATTCGATTAGTGAATAATAAATAATGAGGTATTATGTGTAATAAAAACAATGTTTTTCTTTGTTCTAGAGAAATACTGTGAGGGTTAAGAGATATGAGGAAGGGGCTTATTATCGAGTAGCAGCGACGTCAAATGGTGAATGAAACAAATGGTTTCATACCAACGAGACATTTTGCTGAATTATTAAAAACACGTCATTATGAACCGTTCGCCGTGCACTCTGAAGGCTTGCATCATTGAAGACCAGCTAGAAAACCGTTTTTGACCTTAAAATATTGACCGTACCAACTTAATAAACAACAGATTCGTTATTGCATGAATTTATGGTAACGAATTTTTTAAGCACGTTTCAATAGGGTGTTTGTCGTATTTCTTGCAGATATACCGAAATTGTTTAATATTATTTTAGTAATAGTATTATTTTAGGATAAAAATTTGAGGTTTAGTTTCAATCTTCTTTTCGTAAAGAAAATGAATACTTAAGCTTTAACCTCAATAACAACCAATATTTACTAAAGTCAAATAAAATATAAAATAATTAATACAAATAAAATATAAACAAACTGCCCATATTTAACCTTAAAATTACCTATTCTGTAAGTAGTTTTTTACATTTTAAGTAGTCTAATATTCTTATTTATTACTTAATTACTTCGACCATGATCAAAGCTTAATATTTATGGTGAAAAAATCCATTAAAAATTTAAAATATTTCATAATTTAAATATGTCTAAATAATACAAACTGCTTCTAAGTTTCTTGACATCTATTTCACATCTTATTCAGCTGAAGTAATGATAAATAATTGTAGCAGTTTATTAACTTATGTAAAATAAATATAACGAATAAACATATATTTTTTAATTTTGTTATCATATATCACGCATTTTTTATTCTAAAACCTTTATTGCAATAACAACATAAAAAAGCAGCAATATTTAAAAAATATTATTATCGAAAACAAAAATAATAATATTTGCAAAAAACCGCACTGTGTTTCACGAGATTAGAACCTGAGGCAGATTGAATTCCATACCAACGCTTAACGCTTTCTGCTATCTGCGCTTGTTAAGTAACTATCGAATTTTAGCAATGCCATTAACTGGTCAAGTTCACGCGCATAGTGCGTGTGTGCTAGCATGTTTAAAGCGACGGAAATATATTGTTGTTTCGTGTAACTGCGTTATCTGTGGTGTGTGTATCGTGTTGCTTACACATACAAATGTACGAGCTATACCGCGTGTTCACAGCAATACGACTCTTAGCGTGCTCATGCACTTTTGAGCGCTTACTGTACATACTCCATTCATAAATAGAAGTGAGCATATTGCTATTAATCACTCTCTAAACCAGTCTCCGGGCGGGAAGTTTTTTTTTTATTTTTTTTATCCCTTACCCCGACTATATACTGAGCAGTAAGTAGTCGAGTTTGTGACCATTAGACCAGTCCTTTTAAAAATGTTTTCCTGCCTTTTACCATTAATTATCGCGTAAACGCGTAATTAGTCAAATTATAGATCGTGTGGCGTTACAACCAGGTGGTTGTTCCGTAAATGAGATCGCCGACAACAATATTTAAAAAATAATTATTATGATGTTACGTTAATTCATAGAAATATAACGAACGGACGAACCGTATTTCAAGGTTTGCAAAGAATATATTAAAAGTATAAAAATGTATTAATATTTTTTAAATACAATCATAAAAAATAATTTTAAGGTATTTTTTTTTAAATTTAATAATAAATTTACTTTAAAAGTTTTAAAAATGCACGAAAAATATACAAAAGTAGCGTTTTTATAATCTCATTATTATATTCCACACATATGACAAAAATCTCAGGTTATGTAAATAACACTATTGTTGAAAATTGTGAAATACCTACCTAATTATGTTCACAAGAACATTATTATTTTCAAGTCAATAAAAGAGGAAAATGTTTTCTGTGGTCAACAAGGAATGACAGGGTAGACGGGTATCATACCTAGTAACGCAGTAACGCTATGTTTTAATTAGAAAACGATTGTCTACTGTAGGAACCAATAAAAACGAATTTAACTTTTCCATCGTGTTACATCCGTTTCCATAACGGAAATGTTGTACGTAGAAAAATAATAATCTGTCGTGTAGGTAATTAATTAAATCGGATTTTAATATGATTTTCGATTGAACTGACCACAGCCACCTACGTCGACTTTGTTGACAATCAATAATATAATTGAACAATCAATAAGTGTCATGTTTTGCCAACACTCGGCTTATTATTGTATTAATTAATACAACATTAAATGCATCCTAGAAAAAAAAACAAAAATGAAATTCACTTATGAAATTCACTTGAGACACTTCTTCGACTGCCTCGTTGGCCTTGTGGTCGCAAGCGCTACTGCTGAGCCTGGGTTCGATCTCCGGGTTGGGCAAAATGTAATTGGGTTTTTCCATCGGAAATTTCTCATTTGATTTATATTATTTTCGTATCAACATTCAGACATATATTAATATGCAGAGAGGTACCTGGTGAAGGCCGCAGGAATCCGCAGGATGCGAGAAGCACAGAACCGGTCGAAGTGGCGGTGCTTGGGGGAGGCCTCCCTCTGAACATAGGTGTCCCCCGTGGAGGTATTTCGGCTGAAATGATGATGAGGTACAACGTGACAGTGCGACGCGTCGCACTGTCGCGTTGTGCCTGTCTGCGGAAGCCTTTAAACATGCTGTCTGTCTACTACCCTACCCCCTATATTGTACTGTCTATCTTTATCTAATTCATTAATTGACTTGAACTTGTTAATACTTACTTCCCCACTTACCAGTCTGATTCCTGTGGAGATGACCACCAGAGATGTGCGAGGATGCGCAACGAAGCTGTGGAACGATGTGAGCGTTTCCACCAGAGATGTGCTAGGCCGCTGAGCGGTGCGAGGATGCGTAACGACGCTGTGAAACGGTGCGCAGATGAGCGGTGCGAGGATGTGTAGTGGGCTCGTTTCAGATGCAATTTCTCGCACGCGTCCATCACTTGCACACATCCCTCGCACCCATCCCTCGCTTGTTTTGTACGTACAAAAACCTCGCTCCGCTAATTAACAAACACATCCCTCGCTACGCATCCTCTCACATCTCTGGTGGAAATGCAGCCTTAACCTAAGAAAATAATACGGAAAAGAGCCATTTACGTCAGATGTCAAAGAATTCCAAAATATAATAGGATCGTTAATTACACTATGTGTACTTTGCGGTAACGTCTTCCTATTATAAAGCAGTTAAATATTTTCTGGTTACTTTTGTTTATTAATAGAAGTAAAGGTAAACAAACCGCAATGGAACTAGAATTTCTCAATGTCATTAGAGGTTGACGACATAGAAGGGGTGACGATAGAGATATCGTCATAATCATGAAATTCGAGAATTCTCCTCAGACTTAGAGTTCTCAACAGTATCGTACTTTCTGCAACTGCATAGATAGATTACACAAATTTAACCAGAGTTCCCGGAATATTCATCATTTGCCTCACCTTTTCCAAGCTATCTTGGGGTCAGCTTCCAGTCAAACCATTATGTTACATGGAACGACTGCCTATCTGACCTCCAAAACCCAGTTACTGGGTAACACGATACCCTTGGTAAGACTGGTTGTCAGGCTTTTGGGCGTCTATCTACCCGTAACGACTGTCACAGATATACGAATGACAGCCAGGACCCACTGCTTAACGTGCTTTCCGACACACGGAGGGGTTTGGATATGTAGCTAATGGATGGTCATCCATCCACGAACTGACCGCGAAAAGGGTAGTTTAACCTCTGATCGACCAGTGTGGCCTCTACGATTGCATAGATTTTACAATTTAATAAGACATCCCGGAATATTCATCATTTTTTTTTTTTTTTTTTAATTCTCGGAAGGTTCCATTCGAGTCATAGATAATTTAATTATTTGTTGTAGATTTGTTTGCAAACATCTTGTAAGATTTTTTTTATGTATAAAATACATATTTGAATAGCCCATATTGTATATCGTTTGGAATGGGATCTTGTTTTTATTTAATTTGTTATAATTTAATTGTGTTTACGTGTGTCTTTTGTGTGCACTAAATAAATGTTTTATCTATCTATCTATCTATCTATCTACATACCTGAATAACTTGAATAATGAGTTCTTTTCAAACTAAATTTAAGTAGTTACACGAACTCTTCATGTCATTTGAGCAGGTTTTTTTGCCGTTTTGCAAAAAAATATAAATCCACCTTAGTACCTTTATATTGCTATGAAAAAATTAGTAAGAAGGCAGTGTCACCTCCGTAACCCGAGTTTATAACGCAGAATAGTTATGAGTTACTTGGAAACGTATTTCGGTGTAAAAAGAAACAAGTCCCATAATAATACACAAATAAAAATCCGTTGAAATATTATCATGAACATGGTAGGTAGGTACCTACTAAGTTCAGGATGTAAATTATATCACGATGAATCATCCACAAGCATTGTTACAATATTAACATACGAACGAAAGGATGACAAATTTCCTGTTTAACAAAACTTTGATAAATATGTTCTGTTTGAGTTTTTGCCTTCAATGTATCATTTATTGATGATGTAAATTAGGTATTAAATTACTAGGTAATTTGCTTTTAATTAGATATAATTTGTAGTTCTAGTTTGACCAATAGGTTCCGTTGTAGATTGTACTAAGTATCTCGGACACGCATATCTTTTCACTGCCGTAGCCCGTAAGGACTATTCCTGCTTGCAGCGCTCGGCTGCTATAGTAACGCTTACCTACAAAAAAAAGGAGCGGTAAGCAGGTGTAGTCATCATCTGCACGGGATTTTGTTTTCAAAGTGGTTAGATTTGCGTGACCGCGATGGTACTTGGGGCCCAAAACGGCCACTGGCAGAATCATAATATGAAAATACTAAGAATCACACATTATAATCTGCGTTCAATTCATAATACGTACGCAATTCATCTGTATATGTTTTCTATACTAATGTTATAAAGAGGAAAGATTTGTATTTTTGTATGTAAAGAATAAACTTAAAAACTACTAGACCGATTTGAAAAATTCTTTCAGCACTGGATAGCTACATTATCAGCGAGTAACATAGGCTATATTTTATCCCCGTACTCCCACGGGAACGGGAACTACGTGTGTGAAACCGCGTGACGTCCGCTAGTGTATTATAAATTATAATGAAATAACATTTAAACTGTAGAAATAAAAAATAAAAATCTCATTTGATTAATAAAAACTGTAAAGAAAAATTTTGCGGTTAAATTACGGTCTTTATTTTTTCATGCAACAATGTGTACACCAAATATGATTCTGATATGAATTGAATTGAATAATGATTCAGCTAAAATATGTGTCACCATAGAAGAATTGCTGGGAATTCAGAAAATGAATTTCTTTTAGAGGAATTGCGCTGTTTTAGACCCGCAGGTAGTAAGTTTTTATGAATTTATATTGAAACACACATAGTACCCAATAGGTTTTGCTGATCTCGCATTGTATAGGATTTCCGTACAATGCGAGGTCAGCTTAAACTGGAAATGTATAGCTTGATTTGTAGCCGTGTGTACAATACTGATAAATTACTCGGGACTCCCTTGGGTTAGTTGGGAAGTTATGAGTATTGGTATTTTGGTGATGTTCTTCAGAAAGGTCAGATGCGTAGTACTCGCAACCGGTATGTGCGTGTATGACCAGCATGCGTAGCATGACAACCATAGAAACGGGTTTTCTACGGGTTTTGTCGACGGAAGAATAGACAAAATTACAGACGAACAATCATCTGTCATTTTGTCTATTCTTCCGTCGACAAAACCCGTTTCTATTGTCACCAAGGTAAGCGTGCTGATGTATGAACGTAAACAAAGAAAAACCGGCCAAGTGCGTGTCGGACCACGCAATAAAGGGTTCCGTAGTTAAAATTGTAGTTGAAAAACATCAAACCTTATCTAAATAAAGAGCACAATAGCGTTTACAAAAAAAAAAACTTCCAAAATCTTTAAAGTAAAAATACTTGCATAGAACATTGATCCGTAATGTAATATAAATAAAGAGCACAGTCACGTTTACAAAACCTTTAAATTAAAAATACTTGCATAGAACATAGATCCGTAACGTAATATCAATAAAGAGCACAATCGTGTTTACAAAAATGAGGTGTCGGTAACGCGAGTTCAATTGCTTTTTTCCCATCTCAAAAATGCCCAACGCGCCTAAAGAAGTTTTCACTTCAAAAACTACCATAACGGACCACCCGACCAGAGAACCGAAACGAGAAATACATACTAACCAGTAACTAATGTAGTTGTTTTGTCTGTTTCTTTTCGTTGCTCTACTGCCCGAGATAATGAGGTACAATGAACTTGCTATCACGAGACACAAAAAAAAACTAACTAGCGGAACTCCAGAAATGACTTTAACGTCCGAATAATATGCGGTATAACTGCAAATTCAACTTTTTTAGACTGGTAATTTCATCATACTCACCTAGAATTATCTTAAAAAGATTACTCACCTTGATTTTTTTTTCTTTGCAGAAAAAAAGCACATTTTGAAGAGTGTGTCAGGATGCTTCAAGCCTGGACAACTTACAGCCATCATGGGCCCTTCTGGAGCCGGCAAGACCACTCTCCTCAACATTTTGGCTGGTTACTCGTAAGTATTACTATGCTATTAACTTCAGCTTTTGCATAATATGCGTGTCAATATTTCGTTTCTATGCAAAACAAAAAACAACTTTCTTCTTTCAACTCTAATTGATCTGATACAATCAGCGAGTCAATACGCAAAATTACTTAAAAAATTAAAAATCTAGTTTTCGATCACGAATTTGATGTCGTAAAAACTGAACTAGTGAACAGTTTTATGTTGCACATTTTTGTCCGCGGAACAGTCATATTTTGAATCATGCCCCGTCCTAATAGGGTTAAAATGAATCTTAGATAGTCACATACGTATCTATAAATAAATAATTTCAAGAATAGGAAGCATTTGACTCATTGGCATTGTCATCATGACCATTACACAATTGATTACTAGGTAAAGTCATGCCAAGGTCCGAATGATAAATTCATAAACCTCTTAATTTACTGACAAATAAAAAGTGGGTATCCATGGCTAAGTTTCCACATACATAGGTGTGGAAATCTTGAATAAATAATGATAATAAACAACCATTTGAAACATGATATGGTATTGTGCAAATCGATCAAAATACGAACAAAGTAGCCGCGGTCAATTCTGTTGTGACTAGTCGGTTTTGTCACATTAACACCTCGGTGTCTTCAAAAGTATGGTAAGCCCTTGTAATGGGAATACCTATTACAGTCATGGGTATTTACAAGCACATGCTTCCACCATCGTGATTGGACTACATAATTTAGTAGACTGATTTTCGGTAAAAAACGTTGTGAGTAGTTGTGACTGAATAAGTGATTAGAACACATTTTTGGGTAAATTCTTTGATGATCTTTTTCTTTCCGTGTGGTTAGTAACTAACCTGGTGTCAGAGTTTTAAAGCCGCCCATGGGCCTCTGACTTAGCTTCATATGCCGTCGAGAAATATCTCTCAGGCATGTTTTCCGTCACCGTTTTTGAAGCAAGTGTTAACTATACAATACGCAAATGAATCCGAAAAGTCAGAGGTGTGTTCGAAGTCGAGACGTTCGAAGTGGTGAAGGATGTGCGTTTTGGGGGACTGTCTAATGTAATTTTGACGTTCGAAAAGTGGTGATTCTCAGCCTAATTTGAATAAATGACTTTTGAATTTTGAATTTTGAGACCTATGACTTGGCAGTCCGACGGTCATACCACAAGGCTATTACTGCTATCTTCACGTCATTGATGATGTTAAGGGATAATTATTAAAAAAAATATTAAAATAATTTGTTTCAAACTATTGATGTAGGCAATATGAAATGAAGCCGCCGTCTAGCAAGCATAACAGTTTTGATTGTAGGTTAATTTGAACTTTGTCTAAATGGCTTAATTTTTGCTTGTATTAACAAAAAAAATAATGTTCTATATGTAAAGTCATAAAAGAGCCAACAGCACACAGTACGTGGATAAAATTGACTTTTTTATGAGAACAGGGTCATTGCAAAAAATATCTTCGGTAACAATAACGATTGGGTTGACTTTGACTTTGACCAAGCTGGAAATCTCGTGATTCATGTGTAGCCTGGTTGTGTAATTATGATTACCATGCGGAACGTTTTTCTTATAATGGTTTTCTTTTCAGCTTCGGTGAACCATTGTTCAATATTGAACTCACTCTCACGGTCCTATGAGCTTTACATTTTTGTTTTGTAACAGGTGGATAATTTTGGAAAAATACTTTTAATTCTATGCACCTAACGATGTAATATCTTGTTGAAGACCAAAACTAAACCGAGTTGCACATATATTGATATGTTTGCGAATTAATGGAAGATGATACTGGCAGAATGTTTGATTTTTTGTGAGAAGTATGCATGACTGTGTATGAATATTATTAGAAGTATGCATATTATATGTTTAAATAGTGTAATTGGCTTCGGCTGTTCTACTAAAAAAATAAAATAACAACAAAATATGGTGTTTCATACACAAAAGGCAGTTAAAAACTCATGATTCGCAATCAGTTAAAAATATTAATAAATTCTACGGTCTAAAGTAAATTCATCCATGCTTATTTATTTATTTTTTTTTTTATTTATTTATTTATAGTTAATTAAAACGGTACAACACCAATAACATTAATTAACATAGAAACAATTACAATATTGACATTAATTTAATTTAAAACTAACATGGAACAGTGGACTCCCTTGCATACTTACTCTCACAGAACACCAGACATATACGCATAATTTTACTCCATTCATCCGCAAACACATCACATTCAGGGTTGGCAGTCAGAAGGGCATTTAGCATCTTTAGGGTACGACAGACTGGGGATTCGGCTCTGGCTACAGTTTTGCATGACAGTTGTGCAAACAAATTGTGTCGGCGGCTTTGACGGTGTCCAATGTATTTGTCTGGCACAAATAATCGGCAGAAAAGGCCATGGAGCTCTGGACAGTCGATACGTCCTCGTAAGGTCTTACAGGCTACCGTGAGCTGATCAAGACCTCTTCTTACCTCTAACGAGTTAAAGCCTAACGTCCCTAAAAGATAGTTGGTAGGGTACAAGTACGGAAAGAAATGGTATAACCTTTGGAAGAGGCATCTTAAGAATGTTTTCTGAACCTTTTCTAGCATCAGTGTTTGGGTCGCGGTATAGGGGTGCCAAACACAGGCACTGGACTCGAGTTTGCTCCGAACCAGAGCAGTGTACAACAGACTAATAACATTTGAATTGCGAAAGTCACGAGCATTTCTCAAAACAAATCCCAAGCGTCTGAAAGATTCTTTCGCAAGGGCAGAAACGTGATCTCTAAAAGTCAGACAGCGGTCGAAAGTCACTCCCAAGTCCTTTATGTTGGTGACACGAGTAATTACTTCACCTCCCAAATTATAGTCGTAATGGATTGGTCGCAGCCCTCTACCGTATGTCATGACGTAGCACTTGTTTTTATTAAAAAATAACTTGTTCACAATGCTCCACTCATAGATGGCGTCAATATCCCTCTGAAGGAGCTTGCATTCCTCGTCCGTTCGGATTTGTGCGACTAGCTTCAGGTCATCGGCATATAGCAGGCACTTGGCAAACTTGACATTAGTTATGCTGTATCTTTTTCACCTTATCTATAGTTGTTTTTCCATCTGGAATTTCTCAGTAGCAGCCCGGAGTCTGGATTTGTGCCCGGTTGATGATAGAAAACCCCTATTACATAGAACTTAAAAATAACTGGCGAAATGTGCGTGTACTATAGGTGCAGTTCTGCCTTACTCTTTGGTAATACAGTCGTGATGTTATGTCATGTAATTAGGTATTTGTTGAATATTGCTGCCCATGGAATACTTACAATAAGTTTTATTATAAAACCCGAAACTAGCCTGAATTTTCGGCCGCTTCGCCTGAAGCGTCGGGAATAACAGGCCGATTCCCGGCCACCGCTGCACCGTAGGCGCGGGCTTGCGGACGGTGAGCAATAGCTCGCCGTCCGATAAGGACCAGGCCCGGGTCGACGGTGCGTTGTGTTCCACGCGCGCCTCAAAGAGATGTCAGCCAAGACAGGGTCCGCTAGGACCAATGCAACATACAGGCAACTGAAGGAACACGGATGGGTTTTAGTCAGTAAGAGTCAAGCGGGAGAAATTATTTGATAATTTCCCACCCAAAAAAAAGAACACAAATAAAAAACAACAAGTTGGGGGGAAATATGAGTGACATCCGCGCAAAACGGCCATCGCTCAGCGACCCTATGCGAGACAGAGCCCCAGCGCTGGTTTTCAGCTAAGTACAGCCGGCGTTAACGTTATGACGTCGACCGGTGCAGCATACAATGAGATATAAATATAATTCTACATGCTTATATAAAAAATTATATTTAAAAATGGCAACATTCCATTCATTCAGAATCGCCTCTTCGTATTATAGACCATTATTATTGAACATTCATCATTTTATATTTCGTGTACTTTTTAAACAAGTAACTAGAAAAAACTGAAAGATTGAAATTAAGTAATTACTACGTTCCACAGTCAAAATGGACAAACAGATCATTATGAAAAACAGTGATCTATTTGGCAACTCCATCGTGACGTAATTTTCCATTAGTAGTCAAGCCCACTTATCAGGAAATCATATCAGTATGTACCTATGTGTCATTGTATGATGGTGTTTACTGTAATTCGCATACTTTTAATATTCGTTTACTTAAATATATTTAAATGTACTTGAATAATTAGGTACAACAACCGAATAATATCGTCTGACCAAAGATCAGCTGATATCTTAAACCATTTACAGACGATTAATTGACTAAAAATATAAATGTAACACAGTAAAGTCCATTTTTTTTTTTTTTTGGGTGGGAAATTATCAAATAACTTCTCCCGCTCTGGGTGGAGCGGGAGGGCGTGTCAGACTCTTACTGACTAAAACCCACCCGTGTTCCTTCGGTTGCCCTGTTGCCGGGGGCCGCGATGTCCCTATCGGTTTTCTTCGAACCCCCGGCAGGCATTGGCCCTAGCGGGCCCCGTCAATTCTGCTGACATCTCTTTGAGGCGCGCGTGGAACACAACGCGCCGTCGACCCGGGCTTGGTCCTTACCGGACGGCGAGCTACCCATTGCTCACCGTCCGCAAGCCCGCGCCTACGGTGGCCGGAAATCGGCTCGCGATTCCCGCCCCGGGCGTCTCCTCCTGCGGCGGTTAGGGGCGTGAGGGCGCGAAATTTGCCTTTCCCTCACGCGTTCCGCCTCTTCCTTCGCGAGCATTACCGCTTCGCAGAAGGAGGTGACGGCCTGCCATTTCCTCTCGCTCCGTACCATGGCCTGAACCAGGGCCGGACGCGAGAGATCACCGCCGCCGATCGCCTCTACGAGGACACGGCGTTGCTCCGCCCAAGCCGGGCAGACCTCCACCGTATGCTCCACCGTGTCCTCAGGCCGATCCACACAATGGTGACACCCGGGTGACACAGTAAAGTCCTTCGACTTGATTAAGGTACCCGGACTTTAATAAAACCGGCCAAGTGCATGTCGGACCACGCACAATGAAGGATTCCGTAGTTGGAATGAATTTATCCCAAGAACAAACTTAACATTGCAGTTGAAAAACATGTTCTCCCATACATTCCAACTTCAAATGTAAGTTTGTTTGCACAATATTGAGAGATTTACCATGTTTTTTTAAGGACATAGACTTCTTATAGTATTTCCTGTAATCTATGAGTAAAGAACCATTATTTGTATTTTTTTAATATTTTAGGCCCAGTAGTTTCGGAGATAAGAAGGGGGAATGGTAAATTTTCATCGATTTTCTTAAATTTCTTTATTTTAAAATTATATAAAAATATATTTGAAATCCTCGCAAGAAGCCCTTCTTGCGAGGATTAATTCATTTGATATGTCACACTGTTCTGTTTGCAAAACTTTTTTTTAAATTTGCTTGTTTGTCCCCCAAAAGTGAAAATTCAAAATTCATTTATTTACGATACACGTTCGTGTTTCGGTCACACAAATACATATGTGTACCAAACAGACAGACACACGAGTGATCCTATAAGCTGACGTTCGCACGGACGTAAAAAAATCGCGGCGATTTTTTGTCCTACACTAGATTTTCAACGCTCTGTTTAGCGCCGAGAGTTGAAAATTCAGTACTGTGTTTTTTCAACGCGCTGGGACGAGAGTGTGTCCCATCGCGTTGGATTCTCAATGCTCAGCTTAAAACCGAGAGTTGAAAATCCAGTGTGCGATAAAATCCCACCGCGATTTTATTACGTCCGTGCGAACGTCGGCTAAGGGTTCCGTTTTTTCTTTTGAGGTACTTAACCCTAAAAACTGGCAGAAAAACTTATCTCATCATCATAATGATGATGATGATGAATGATTCTCCTCCCTTTATCCCAATATGTTTGGGGACAGCACAACATGTCCCTTTCTACCATACTTCTCCATTAGCCGTCATATCTGAAGTCACCTCCTTTCTAGCCATATCATCTTTCACACAGTCCATCCATCGATTCTTTGGTCTTCCCCTACTCTTATAGCCATCCACATTCATACTCAAAACTTCCCTCACGATATTTTCCTCATTCCTGCGCATCACGTGCCCATACTATGACAACCGATTTCCGCACAACTTTTCAGTCACCGGTGCCACTTTCAGACTTCCTCTTATGTACTCATTTCTTATTCTATCCATTCGTGTAACTCCACACATCTCTCTTAGCATTCTCATCTCAGCTGCATGCAATTGCCTTTCATTCATCCCTTTTGTGGCCCAACATTCTGATCCATACAAGACAGCAGGTCTAACCATTGTTTTATGTGTTCCCCTTAAGACGCAAATATATGACAGTGACCTTGAGAGGTTAGCTTGCGTGTTCTGTACTGAGCTCACGCAACGCGTTGTACCATCGAAGAAACCCATACCTACACACCGTAAGGACTATTTCTGCTTGCAGCGCTCGGCCACTATAGTAACGGTTACCTACGAAAAAAAAGGGTCGTGTGCACGGGATTTTGTTTTCAAATTGCTTAGTTATAGGTTTCTTCGATGGTACGTCTAGCCAGTAATAGGACTCGCCCATCAAGGAGCGCTTCCCCAAATTAGACGCATTATTAATTTATTATACGTAAAACAAAAGGTATTTTAATAAAACACGTATACCAAAAGATCAATAATTAAATTATCTTTAAAATGGTGAAGGTTTCAGAAAAATACGCTTAATAGATTTTGCGTCATTCTCAGTTTTTTATCCGCGTTAGACATAACTTTACAAATAAATTTCACTATGTAATATAAATATAATCCGAAATATGCCTATATTAAAATATTAAAAAAATACTCTAATTTAACATATATTTTTTTTCAAATCATTAACATTACCCGTTTAGACGTCATCTTCAGTATAAAATCATTAAAAGTCGGTTATCGTCGCCTTAAGTTTAAGGGGAATGCGGGAATCGCAAAAACATACTCTTCTCTCAATTGCATAAATTTACGTTTCAACCAGTGGTAAATAAATGGTTATAAAAATAAGTAAACAAATAACCAAAGTTCTGCGGTTTTTATACATTGTTCCCAATGATTAATGTTTTGTATAATGTAAAAGGATTATTACATACCTACTAACCATTTGTCATGACGCATATCTTTACTGCTTGTTTTATACAATCCCTACCTTTAGGTAGGTACTCATTAATTTATTGTTATCCTCACTTTGTCTAAAAGGTTCCCCTTCTATATATTTTATTTTCCTTTATTTGGCACCATTGCGGTCAACCACAGTATCCTTTAGAAAGAAAGAAAGAAAGAAAAATGCGTTTATTGGCATTACTGCAGAAAAAATACACCTTATAACTATAAAAAACAGAAAACAATGATTATAATGCCAAAAGGGCCTCAGCTCAGCATATTGTCAGATGACAACACAAAGTGAACCACCTGACGCTGATTTTCAGCTGCAACCCACGAGTGCCATACGCTAGAATAATAAACAGGGAAGTGTGTGTCCGCTTTAATAAATTAGAGGATAATATAAAAAATTGCTCACAAAATCAAATATACTGTAGTGACATACATGTGTGTGTGTTGTGTTGTGAATAAATACCCAATATCTGTGTCATAATAACTACTTAAATTAAACTATCATCTTTTTAACGTAAGAAGGTAGGTATGTACCTTCAAAGGTAAAATCGTATGACTGCTTTGATCTTATAAAACTACGAAACAGAACGGATCTTGACAATAATAAATGACTAGTTAGTTAGGCTTTAGTTAGGTAGTCAAAACTGTACCCTAATTGCGTAACTTATTTTAGTAAACAATTATACCTAATTTGTTTCATTTTGACGGTTCAGCAACATTCATTGCGTTATTTACGTTGTTGAGCAGATTTTTTTTTTCCAACTTATGAAGCAATGGATTAGCAATCTGTTTCACATCGAAACAAATTGTGATTATGTTACACACATAACATAACATAACACCACGCCTGTAATCCCCGAAGGGTTAGGCAGAGGTGTACCTATAGGACACCCACATTTTGCCAGTTATGTTTAAGCCCCATGTAATAGGGGGCGAGCCTATTGCCATCAACCGGGCACAAATCCAGACTCCGGACTACTACTGAGAAATTCCAGATAGAAAACCCAATAACGCTTTGCCCGACCCGGGAATCGAACCCAGGACCTTATTATGTTGTATTATTACGCAATAAGGGTACTGGACCTACAACCGTTTAATGCCTATTTGGATTGCTATTGCCTAAATAGACACAAGGGGCGTTTTCACTTTGTGCGTTGGTTAAGCATTCGTTGCTAGTTTGAATGCGTGAGGCAAGCGCCTTTTACGCAGCGTCTTCGTAGCGTTTTCGTAGTGATTTCGTAGCGATTTCGTAGCGATTTCGTAGCAATATCCTTTTAGCGTCTTCGTCCGTCAACATGGCGTCTACGCAGTGCATAATGTCCAACTAATTCCTTCCCTAGACAAACCAGTACGAAGACACTCTAAAGTTATTTTCCAATACCTACTAAATTATGGAACCATCTATTTGCGCTCTACGTAAATAATTGGACAAAGGCAGGGCTCATTAACCTTTATTAAGCATTCATAAGTTAATATGTGCACTTTATTTTCTCCTCAGAACACGTGGTGCTAAAGGCGAGATAGCCATCAACGGTAACTGCGGGTGCGCATCCAAGTCGTCGGGCCGCGGCGGTGCGCGGTACATCCGGCAACACGATGACCTGCGCGAGCACCTCACCGTGCATGAAGCCATGTCTCTTGCCGCTGCCCTTAAACTGGCTGACTTTACGCCTCAAGAGAGGAAAGAGAAGGTACATTGTCTTTGCGCAATTAGGTTACTGGTTAGTCACTAACCACACAAAAAGAGAAAAAAAACAATCAAAATTTTCTTTTCACAGGTGTACGAGATCCTTGCCTTACTAGGTCTGAGCAACACATCAATGACCCTCTGCCGCGACCTCTCGGGAGGTCAGAGGAGACGTCTTGCCGTAGCGTTTGAACTTCTGTCTGACCCATCCCTCATGTTCCTCGACGAGCCTACCACGTAAGTACCATCTGTACTAGGTTAGCTTGATTTTAGGGTTTTAATGGGGAAATGAGACTTTTAATTTAAGTACTCATTTAATATCGAATGTCTATAGTAATTTAAGTAACGTAAGTAATAACGGCCGCACGGTTCGATCTATTAGGTTAAGCTGCGCTTGCCAGGGTTGGTCTGTGGATGGGTGACCATCTTAACATACTGAGACCGTGCCTCGGAAAGCACGTTAAGCTGTTGGTTCCGGCTGTTATTCGTGGATCTTTGACAGTCATTACGAGTCGTCAGAAGCCCAAAAGTCTGACAACCAATCTTACCAAGGGGTAATTTCAGGGAAGTCAGATAGGCAGTCGCTCCAAGTAAAATACGGTATTCATCTGCATCCGTTTAGACTGGAAGCCGACCTCAACATAGTTGGGAAAAGGCTGGGCAGTTTGATTGATCTATGGTACATCCATTTGGATTCCTGCGGCGGACTTAATCCATTATTACGATTCTTGTACCGTGACGAACTACGAATAGATTTAATCGAAATTGAAACAGTTGACTGCATCCAAATGTAACCTTCAATCTCCAAATTCATGGTCACGGCAGTCATGGTCCATAGTTGTCAACCAAAAGCAAATTTTCGTACGTAGCTACATTTATAACATGTTACACTTATGTTAAAGTGGCTTTACGTGTCTCTCTGTTTGACCGCGTTGTCCTTCTAAAGCGTCATGGGTTTCAATACCATTAAGAGATTTTTTCCGGAAGGTTTATGTGTATTATTATTAAGACGCAGATATATGACAGTGACCTTGAGTGGTTAGCTTGAGTGTTCTGTACTGAGCTCACGCAACGCGTCGTACGTCCAGCCAGTAATAGGAATCGCCCATTAAGGAGCGCTGTCCCAAATTAGACACATTATTAATTTATTATACATAAAACAAAAGGCATTTTAATAAAATGCGAATACTAAAATATTAATAATTAAATTTTCTTTAAAATGGTGAAGGTTTCAGAAAAGTGCGCTTAATAGATTTTGCGTGATTCTCAGTTTTTAATCCGCGTTATACATAACTTTACAAATTATTTTTACTATGTAATAAAAATGTAATCCAAAATATGCCTATATTAAAATATGAGGAAAATGCTCTAATTTAACCTATATTTTTTCCAAATCATAATCACTACTCCTTTAGACGTCACCTTCAGTATAAAATATCTAAAAGTCGGTTATCGTCGCCTTAAACTACATAAATTCAGCGTACCTCGTTGGTCTAGTGGTCGCAAGCGCAATTGCTGAGCATGAGGTTCTGGGTTCGATTCGCAGATCGGGCAGTGTTATTGGGTTTTTCTGTTTAGAATTTCTCAGTAGCAGTCCGGAGTCTGGATTTGTGCCCGGTTGATATCAATAGGCTGACCCCCTATTACATGGGACTTAAACATAACTGGCGAAATGTGGGTGCACTATACTGCCCTGGTAAGCCGAAAGGCGCTATCTCAATCGAAGTCAGTTTTAAGAAAACACCTCTGCCCAACTCTTCCGGGAAACAAGGCGTCATGTTATGTTACATATAATCAAGATATCTCGGTGTTTTGTCAAGTCATAAAAACCGTGCGACGCAGGGGCAGGTCGCGGCCCGCGGGTTAACAATAAAATAAAACAGCTTTCTATGAGCCAAACTCTACAAATTCCTCAAGAAAAATCGGTAAGCTAACGTTCCCACGGACGTAATCAAATCGCGGCGGGATTTTATCGCGCACTGGATTTTTAACTCTCGGTGCTAAGCAGAGCGTTGAAATTATAGTTTTTCTTGAGGAATTTGTAGAGTACGCACGCATAAACTGACGCACGGTTAACATAGTATCGGTAGCGATACATATGTTAACCGTGCGTCAGTTCATGCTAGACTTGAACTACGTGAGGTGTGCTGGCCACACCAAGCCAACTGACGTCATAACGAAGACATTCCTCGATTAGATATGCGGTTTGTTTTGCCAAACAATGGAGTATTGTCACAAAAACCGGCCACGGACGGGACGAATGCAAAACTTGGTTTTACCTTGCCTTAAGGAAAACCGTAATGACAGGTATGACAGGCTTGACATTGGAATTTATGTGTCATCCTTGATGTAAACAAGAAGTTTTGTGATCATTACTAACGTAATTACTTAACTATTTAGTAATTATTAAGAGTTGAATGACTTTAGCGACGAGTATTTTTCATCTTAGCAACATAGCAACAGATGTGTAAAGAAAGAAAAAAGAAAAATAAGAGTATTTGTCACAGAAACACATGCATAAAAAAGATAATGACTCGAGTAGAACAATAAAATAAGACACAGTAGATTTAAATATAATCACGAGCTCAAAACAGAAATAGTCGGCAGCTGCACGTCATAACTGTGACAAGAAGGCTTCTACTCAGCATGATGCTGTGCTATGGGGACCCACAGCATAGCGCTGATATTCAGTGGTCACCCGAAAAAGACACAAGACATTATATTGAAATGTTTGTGTGTCATGAATTATTCATCTGGTTAATTTCAAAGACACATCTGCATATAATATAATGAGTTAGAAATCCATCGTTTGTTATATCTTGTCCATCATAATATCTTCACGAATAATGTTTTTATTTAAACTCACACTTCAAAGTACTAATTTCATGTTATCTTTTCCTCTACAGCGGTTTAGATTCATCTGCATCAACATCTCTGATAGCTCTGCTGAACAGCCTAGCCAGGGGTGGCAGGACGCTCATTGCCACCATACACCAGCCTTCAGCCCTGATCTTCGAGAAGATTGACACCGTATACTGCTTGCAAGAAGGAAGGACCCTGTATAATGGACCCAGGGTCAATCTCGTACCGGCTTTAGCCAGCGCTGGGCTGAGATGTCCACCTTATCATAACCCGGCTGATTTCTGTGAGTATATTTATTTATAAATGATGTTAATTAACAAAAGGCGTTCCCGTTAAGGCGCAACATTCTAAAAAACACCTTTTTTTTTGTAATAGTAAATGAATATTCACAAATAATATTAATAAATTAGTAAATAGATAACACTGTATTTAAGCGCGCATTTTGCTGTCCCCGGAGAATAAAATGGTAATGTGCTACTACGATAGTTTTAAGGTTATTTGCATATTCAATATTAAGAGGTCCGATTAAACTCTGTCAATTTTTTTTATTCATTTCCTACGGTTATTTCAGAAGTTACAAGATTAAAAGGTGTATTGTAATGAATGTAAAAAATCACTTTTCTTTTGATATTAGATAAGATTTTCACAAAAAACTGTTTTTTTTTAAATTTTTCCTGTAAAAATTGGTTTTTACGATTGCCATTTTATTCGCCGATTTGTCTTTCAACGTGGAAAGACAAGTGTAACAAGTGCACGTGTTTCTTTTACATTCTATCAATTTCATATTTTTTGTGAATATTTTATTTAAAAAAAAATGTATTTTTAGCATGTGTGGACGCTATACTATTGTGGGTTAACGGGAACGCCTTTCGTTAATTAACATACTGTATACCTCTATTCTAGAACTCGAATTTAATTTAGTGCAAGTTTCACGATTTCGAAAATTAAGCGACTTTGTTTTTACCTGTACCCTAATTGCGTAATACACGATCAATCACAATTTGTTTCGATTTGAAACAGATTGCTAATCCATTGCTTCATAAATTGGAAAAAAAAATCTGCTCAACAACGTAAATAACGCAATGAATGTTGTTGAACTGTCAAAATGAAACTATGTCATAATCAAAGTCAAAAGTCAAATCATTTATTTCAAATAGGCCCTTGAATGGCACTTCTGAACGTCAAAATTTACAAAATAATAGAATTGATTCTAGTCGCCCCTTCCAAAAGGCAGTTTTCGTATGGAGAAGAATGGGCAAGAAACTCCACGATTACTCTTGTAAAATGGTTTACAATATTTTGTATAGGTACAGATAATTAAATTATCTGTCATTGCTTCATTAGTTAAATAATTATATTTGAAGACGATGCACCTAGAATAAAATTACTATACCACAATAAGTAGGTAAAAAGAATTAAAAATGAAGCAATGACAGATAATTTAATTATATGATAGATACATGGTGCTCACATATTTATTTACAAACATTGTAAAAGTAGACGATTTTCCCAATATTTTATAATTAATAAGTCAGTGTGTGGGAAATAATCACAGAATGTAAAATTAATGTCATAAAATAATACATTTTACAATTAAATTAGCAACCAGTTTGATGTTGATGTCTTGATTCTAAATTGTCCTATGGAGCAGGTCCACCATGTTTTCAAGCACTCTTATCTTGGATTTAACCCTCTAGTTTGTCATATGCTTGTTTACAGTGTACTTTTAATATGAATTTTAAATTTTCTTTCATTTAATTGCATTTAAACACGGTATTTTGCTGTAACATTCGTTTACGAAAATAAGTTACGCAATTAGGGTACTGTTTTGGCAAGGTCAATGACATTTAATGACGGTCCAAAAATAATGAATTGCCTCATGGTACTTGCGGACCCAAAAATCTCTAAATGTGATAAAATACTCGGTCTTCGTCGACAAATCTTTTTTTTTAACCCTTTAGAAATGTTGGATTTTGAACAAGGGAAAAACCAATTTTAAACTGATTTAGGTACAAAATATATTATTATACCTATCAAAAGCTTAAAATAAAAATAGGTAGTTAAGCCAAAACACGCCCCAGATGACTAGGCTGTCCAGATTAACAAACTTGTTTATAAAATGCAATGTTTAGCAAACGATAATGCAACTATAGGCTGTAAGTAAGCAATAAGCAAAGCAATGGGTAGCTTGCCGTCCAATAAGGACCAGGCAGGGGGTCGACGCGTGTTCTACGCGCGCCTCAAAGAGATGTCAGCAGAACTGACGGGGTCCGCTAGGGCCCGATGCCTGCCGGGGTTGCGGAAAAGTCCGAAAGGGATACCGTGGCCCCTGGCAACATGGCAACTGAAGGAACACGGGTGGGTTCTAGTCAGTACGAGTCTGATACGCCTTCCCGCTGCACCCAGAGCGGGACAAGTTATTTGATAATTTCCCACACAAAAAAAAATAAGTCTGTAAGTAAGAAATCACAAATTAAAACCTAGTTAATTCAAAACGCTATTTGGATTTTTGGAACCTCGCGTTATCGTGTAGTTAAAAAGTCAAGTCGATAGCCTACTCTTTCCGGTTTTCAACCTTCGATTTCTTCGATTAATTTTAGCCTTCCAAAAAGGAAGAGGTTCTATTGGCTTTCTACTATTACTTTTAACTGATATATTATACAGCGACATATGTAATTATGTACATTATGAATCTAAGACTTTTACAGCAAAATACTCAAATAAAATTTAAAAAAAACCGGCCATATTCATGTCGTAACACTCACAATTAAATAATCCAATTTAATCTAAGAACAAACTTAACATTGCAGTTGAAAAACTTGTTCTCCCATACATTCTAATTGCAAATGTAAGTTTGTACGCACAATATTGAGAGATTTACCATGTTATTAGACTTCTTATGGGTTTTCCTGTGCTAAATCTATATTAAAGAACCATTTGCTGTATTTTTTTCAAAAAATTTTAGGCTCAGTAGTTTCGGAGATAAGGGCGGGAATGGTCAATTTTCATAAATTTTCTTAAATATCTTTAAAAGTATTATAAAATTTTATGAAAACATTTAAGATCCTCGCAACAAGCCCTTTCATTTGATATGTCACACAGTACAGTTTGCAAAATCTTTTTTTAAATTTTCTTATTTACCCCCAAAAATTTATTTATTTGCGTCCGTGTTTTGGGTCACAGAAATACATGTCTACGAAATTTCACCTTAATCGGTCCATTAGATTCGGAGCAAATTGTCTCTGACAGACGGACAGACACGAGTGGTCATATAAGGGTTCCGTTTTTTTTCCTTTTGAGGTACGCAACCTTAAAAAGTACCTACTTAATTAGCTATCTAACTATCTACATAGGTGTTTCATTTACAGTCTAACAAAACATAATATCTTAACAACTAAACATAACAATTGAACATAAGAGCTCTCTCTTTTATTAGTTGAACTAAAAAGTCTTGGCATATTCAATACTCAATATCTTTATTGCTTTACCATAAGCAACAGCTTCTGCTTCAGCTTCTTTTTTTTCTTTTTTGTTTCATTATTTTTACTTATCATAACTTACTACATTTAATAGAACTTTATGTATGTCCATCGATATTTTCGTTAGGTGCAAGGTAGTGGTATTCGAATTTGACCGACTTCCAAGCAGGGACCGAAACCGGTATGATGAATACGGGTATTTTTTCGGTTACAACATTTATATTTTTACAGGTATTTTAAACGTTACCTTAAATTGAACACAACCAGTATTAACACTTCTGGTTTTCAAAAAATAAAACATTTGAATACCGGTTACCTATATAAATATTTCCTATCTTACACGTGCCGTTGGCATTAGTCAAAGGGCGCACATCCCTGTGTGTTTGTAACCAGTATTGAAACGGTAACCTAAATGAGGTAACATATTTCTTCTTCTTGGTTATTCAGATAGCGGTAACCTTAGTCGTAGAAGTAACCAAAATTCTTCGATACCTGTACCGTAATTTATAAAGCTTTTCGGTCCCTACTACGTGAAAAATAACTTTAATTAGGAAGTCAATGGCAAAATACGAAAATTCTAATCCAAAGACACCTTTTTCAATTTGTAAGTCATTTGTAATTTTTTTGTAAAAAGTTTTTTCCATTGTCTGCATATTATTCTATTGTTTGCACAAATACCCTTGTAACGCGTTTGACTGAAAATGTTGGTACCTGTATTCTAAAGCAATATTTAAACTGTCGTCCATAGATACAAAATATTAAACTTCCAGCTTATAAATCTCATTCGTATTATTCAAAGTCCTGTTGCGCTAAATACATCAATATGAGCGACACATTAGGTTCCTAAGTATGGTTATCTGTACATCTTTGTACACGAATCGAATATTTAAATATCCATGAGGTCTCCGGCCATATATAAATACACGTAGACCACTAGCACTCGTTATATACGACTAATCGTCCATCTGACCATAATGTTGAACTGTTAAACACTATTTAAACTAATTTACGAGCAATTTATATGAATTATTTCAGTACTTGAGTAAAATTTTAATTAGTTTTGAAGAAAGACTATGGAATTGCTACTGAAGAGAGTATTTTGAGCTAAGTAAAATTTGATATGTCAGATTCGTGATGTAAATCTTAGAACCGGTGGTGTCATACGAAAATCCAGGGCCAGTTATTACAAAATTATCTATTGTACAAATGTATAGTCAATGTAAACTGGACAAGCGGAACCACCTAATACAAGCAAATCTTTGCTTAAAAGGTGACTCCAAACTTTAACAATGTAATTTACATAAGTTGATAACATTCTTATTTTATTATTATTATTTATTACGTTGTGTTGTGAAAAATCGTGGGTATTACATTAAAACCTTAAGGATAAAACGGACAGAGGCGGGCCGCGATGCAACGCAACGCATCGCAAAAATCCTGCTTCATCACTTTCATTCATTTTCTATGTAATTGCTCCGCTGGTCTCGTGGTCACAAGCGCGACTGCTGAACGTGGTCCTTTTTTTTATTTATTTTTTTTGGTGTTAAATTATCAAATAACTTCTCCCGCTCTGGGTGGAGCGGGAGGGCGTGTCAGACTCTTACTGACTAAAACCCACCCGTGTTCCTTCGGTTGCCCTGTTGCCGGGGGCCTCGATGTCCCTTTCGGCCCATATTCGCAGACCCCGGCAGGCATTGGCCCTAGCGGACCCTGTCAATTCTGCTGACATCTCTTTGAGGCGCGCATGGAACACAACGCGCCGTCGACCCGGGCTTGGTCCTTATCGGACGGCGAGCTACCCATTGCTCACCGTCCGCAAGCCCAGCCCGCGCCTACGGTGGCCGGAAATTGGCTCGCAATTCCCGACCCGGGCGTCTCCTCCTGTGGCGATTAGAGGCGTGAGGGCGCGAAATTTGCCTCTCCCTCACGCGTTGCGCCTCCTCCTTCGCGAGCATTACCGCTTCGCAGAAGGAGGTGACGGCTTGCCATTCCTCTGGCTCCATACCATGGCCTGAACCAGGGCCGGACGCGAGAGATCACCGCCGGCTGAACGTGGTCCTGTGTTCGACTCCCAGTTCGAATTAAAGTGATATTGGGTTTTTCCATAAGGAATTTCTCAGTAACAGCCCGTAGTTTGGAAGTCGGCGGTGTGATACCCCCGTGCCTCGGAAAGTACGTTAAGCCGTTGGCCCTGCGCCTGATCTCTCTCCGGTCGTGTCGGATTGCCATCCCATCGGACTATGAGAGTGAGGGAAGAGTGAGTGCTCCTGTGTCTGCGCTCACACGCCTGCACTATAATAGTGTGCTGAGATTGGCTGCCGTAACCGAAGTTCGGTCTGGAAGACTACATTTTCTATGACACGCACTTTTTTGTATGAAAATGCGTTGCTCTGCGGCCCGTGGAGGCTGTAATCTCAGCGTGGCTTTAACCTTCATTTCAAAAGACTTAAAACAAGTCTACAATCAATACTGTTACGAAGCTTTCCTTTCCTATTCCGTGTGGTTAGTAACTATCCAAGTGTCAGAGCTTATAAGCCGCCCATGGGCCTCTGACTTGTCTTCACATGCTGTCGAGAAATATCTGTCAGGCAAGCCGGTTTCCTCACGATGTTTTCCTTCACCGTTTTTGAAGCAAGTGATAATATTATACAATACGCACATGAATTCGAAAAGTCAGAGGTGCGTTCCTGGGGTTCGAACTCGAGACCTATGACTTGGCAGTCCGACGGGCACACCACTAGGCTATCACTGCTCACTGCAACTGCTGTTACGAAGCTGAAAACTAGATATAATTTTAATTAATACGAGTAATGTTTTAATTGCCCGTATCGACCCGTCAGACATTTATCATAATTAACGGTTTTAACGAGTTTATATTTAACTGACAGTTAACCTTTTGCGGATCAAACAATCTGTGACAGGTTTTGTCAACCACAGGTAGATGCATCACTTACATATAAGCCGATGTACGCACAGACGTAATAAAATGGCGGGATTTTATAGCGCACTGGATTTTTGCTGGGATGCACTCTCGTCCCAGCGCGTTGAAAAAACACACCGTTGGATTTTCAACTCTCAGCGCTAGGTAGAGCGTTGAAAATCAAGTGCACGAAAAAAAATCGCCGCGATGTTATTACGTCCGTGCGAACGTGGGCTTACTCAGTATTAGAAAGTAGTATCTACTTTTCCTGCTACAAACTGGATTCGTCCTTAACTTCCTATTTTCTCCATGATATAATGTAGGAGAAAAGGTTTGTATGTTTGTTTTTTACGCTTTCACACTAAAACGGCAAAAGACATATCGCTGCGAAAAATACAGTGAAGCATGCCAAAACTACACCTCCGCTCTGTGCATACACGCTCACCTGCACACATTTACATTCAGATTACAATCAAACTACTCCTCACTAAATACACACATGTTTACGAAAACGGCTTCACGTTTTTATTTTGTCTGAGATACCACTTTATATGATAATGCATCATAACAATGTGTGTTCTCTTACATCGTAATTTATAAAGTAGGTAATTCAAAATAAAATATTACATTCGTCGTACCTGACAGTATAAATGTGATTGTGGGATGTAATCTTGTTCTTTAAAATGCATGACTTTTTTACGACACCTATTAAATAAAGCAGGAAATAAACAATTCGTCCAAGGCATGTAGAAAAAAATATTACATATTTTTTTCAGATCTGCTGGTCCATACATTTTGACCGCTTTTCTATGAAACAGCAGATTTTTTTAACCGACGAAAAATTTCTACGCTGTGGTTTCAAAATAATGTAATGATTAGGTAACATAACACCCTGTGTTATGAAGAATCACCCTAGTGTGATTATTCATAATGTGCACATATCGAAATGAGGGAATCTATGCTTAATTTTATCGACGGAAAAAATATTCAAATTTTTTATTTGCTTTAAAAAAAAAACTATAAAAAAAATAAAAAAAATTCTCTTTGTCATCTTATTTTTAATTTAACAATTATTGTAAAAATTGACGAAAAAAATACAGATTTTTGCTAAAAAAACATGTTTATTTTCAATTGAGGGTAGTTTTTTTCTCAATTTTCGTTTTATGTAGACGCCTAATTACTTCCAATCATTATGGATTTTGTTTCATCGCGATAGATGATTTAGTTTAAAAGTTACACAGTTTTGTTACAATTTTTTTTTTAATTCCTTTAAAAGTATAGAAAAAAAATTGATTTTTTTTATATTTTTCTGTCGTTAAAATTAAGCATAGATTCCCCTCATTTCGATATGTGCACATTATGAAGAATCACACTGTATAATTATATAATATAATATTATTATAATATATATTTTTACGACACCTATTAAATAAAACAGGAAATAAACAAATCGTCAAATTTATGTAGCATCACGTTCTTTCTCCTCAATGACATAATCTGTAGGTAATCAACTTTGCATAATCCACTTAGCGACAACACCTACATTTATTTGCAAGTTTAATAGACCACAGCATTGATCATTCACATGATTGATTAATTAAGACTCGGATTACTGAGAATATCTTGTTATGTAGATGAGTTGTGTCAGTCATACTCCAATAGGTAGATTGGTTTAGGTAATTAAATAAAGGTAAACAAATCGTAAAAAGAGTTTTTTTAAATGACACTTTATTATTTAAAAATACGTTGTAACTTATAACAATTTTTTTTTTTTTTTACTACTGTTTCCCTTTTTATTAATGTATGTTGTGTATTTCATCACCACTGCTCTCAAAACGGTGAAGGTAAACATCGTGAGGAAACCGGCATGTCTTAGAACCGAAAATTCGAAGACATGTGACATCTACCAACCCGCACTGGGCCCGCGTGGTGGATTACGGCCCACTCCCTCTCACAGAGAGGAGGCCTGTGTCCCAGCAGTGGGAACATTTATAGGCTGATGATGATGTTAAACTTTATCATTTATTCTTAAGAGGCTGGCAAACACGGCTCGCAACTAAGATGTTTGCAAAATTCAATTCCAAGCACGTTGCGCTAGTGTGAGTGCCTGTCGGAGCGATATACACCTACAGTGAACAATACTACCAAGCATTGACAATTATTGCTTGACGCGATAGCACTACTAGCTTTCGAAAATGTATGATAAATTTGGATGTGTTCCGTAATACAAAACATTATGAATGAAAAATTAATGTATTTCCATATTTTTTTTCGATAATTTGTAACTTGATAACATAAACTATGCTTCTGCGGAAACATATTACAAATATTGTTGTTTATAATATAGAAAAAACAATATGAAAACATGTCATTTACGCTGTAAAAATGTACGAAATGCAATTCGCTTACACTTCATTTAAAGGTAAGTTTTTGGAAATAAAAAGACGTAGGAGCCTAGATAAATACTGTCTCAATCCGAATATCAACATAATATGGTGGAAATATGCTCAAATTGCAAATGATTGATGTATTACGTTTGTATGGACATTGGACAATTCATGCGTCGCCGCATTCTTAAACAGTTTTTCGTTGATGTGTAACTTCTTGAGCACAATTTTTAGTTAGATTTATAATATTAAGTACTGTAATATTTTGTTATCTGTGTATTGTAAAGAGCCCAAAAAGACAAGTTCTCTAAACGACAACGAATTATAACGTTGCTAAATTGAGGAGTACAACTGTGACGGTGCATGCCAATTGAAGTGACAGGTATTACGTTTAGTCGGTTACTTGACAGCTGTCTCGTCACGTAGTGGCTTTTTGTTTACCTTTATTTAACTACCTAAACGAAGGGAGTATAATGGCGTCAGTGCTTACCTATGATAGATATCATAGGTAATGTAGACAGGTATTTCGCCGTAAGGTTTTACAGGCTACCGTGAGCTGATCAAGGCCTGGGCTTTATTTCTTGTACAAAAAGTTGCAACCCTAGTTGCAACCCTAGTTGTACCTCGTACTAAGCCTCGGGCATACAATCAATCAAATTAGCCTAGACTCTCCGAAGTTGTGCCACAATGCCCGGTTCGTCGTCTTCCGTATCTGGTCTGTCCCAGCCAAAACCCAAGGCTCCTGCAGAGAGCGATGCGACGCGCGACGGTGTGACGCGATTCTGTTAGAACAACTTCCGTGAAGATTTCATAGAAACTGTTCTACAACTTTAGACTTCATTGACTTGAATGTCTTTCATTGATTTGAATGTGCCCTGGCGGCTGAGAGTATGTCTTGCTCACTCAAATGTCTCGCTGGTGGTTGCGTGTGTGTTGGGTCGTTAAGTTCCCTTCAAAATGGTTGAGCTAAATGGTGCTGATCCATGCGTCATGTTAGTGAACGGGCACCGTCAGTAGGGACTGGTCATCTCTTAGCTGCCACGGCTTATTTTTTTACTGTTTTTTATCTTTTTATTACGGACGCTTTTAACGTGCAAGTCTTTCTACATTGTTCTCAAATGTATAATTTCAACACGAATGATGTAACCAATATTTTGTTACAATATTATGATTTAATAAAAGAGTGTCCGTGGAGTTTCTTGCCCGTTCTTCTCCATAGGAACCTACCTACTACGCTTTGGAATGGGCAACTAGCTTCATCTTTCTGACTGACGGACCCCTTGACAATTCAAAAGTGCCTGTAAATGGTTTAATTGAAATAAATGCTTTGAGTTTGAGTTTTAAGTTTACTTGTCCTTTCTTTTACAGTAATGGAGGTTGCGTCAGGAGAGTACGACGTGGACTTGGTGAAAAGTGCGCAGACTATGACCCAGTTCAAGCCGGAACCAGTCGGCAACGGCAGTTGGGAAAGCCACATTCCTACTCTACCAGCACTACCTAGCCCTTTAGGTACGTATCCACTATGTTAATTAAACTGTGGTAAGTATTATTAATTCCTTAAAACCATCTTCTGCTCATACAAATACCTAGATAATATTCAATTTACTATATTAATCTTATCATTTTGAAACATGATGAGATTGAAGAAGAAGAAGCTGTCAATTTTTTTTTATTTGTTATAATTAAAAATATTTACAGCTTGCTACTATTTACAATGTGTAATTGCTATTGACTTGCCATCAAGAAACAATAATTTGTAATACATAGTAATAAAGTCTGTTTGTTAATCTCGTAGACTAATTTGACAGGTGCAAATGTCAATCTCAAAATTAAAAAAAAAAACAAACAATCACTTGAAATGTCAAATTAGTCTGCGAGATTAAAAAACAGACTTTAATAGTAAGAAGGTACTTACACTAACATTTTCTTTTTTCTTACTAGATTATTTACGATTACCTACCGTTCTTCGTAAGTTCGTGTATTTAGTATTAAGATTAACTTGTATTTCTTATGATAAGTGAAATGTATTCTTAAACCGTAATATTAACTTTTGTCCGGGACTTCGTCTGCATATCACTTTTTATACAAATATCCAGAATGAAAAGTAGGTAGCCTATGTCCTTCTCCAGGTTCCAGGCTACCTACTTATATGACGAATTTCATAACGATCGCTTCAGTGGTAGATAAAGTAATAATTGTAATAGATTTTTATTTCCGAAAAAACACATTTTGCGTTCTTAAAAACAAATTTTTGAGTAAAAAATTATCATTACAGAAAAAAGTGTATCTTTGGTGCCTGTACTAATGAAAAATCATTGTATCATTGACACCTGAATAAGCATAGGCGTGAAAAGGTAGATAGACAGAGTTAGATTCTTTCGCATTAATAATATTAGTATGGATTATGTTGAAAGCAGACATTAAAGTTTAGGTATTTTTAACGTGTCTTTACGAAAAGTAAAATGCAATGAACCTTCTCGCATCTAAGGCATTAATTCATTCATTGTCTAGACACTATCAGTAATAATGACATTAATATTACTGTCATTACTTCCAATATTGACGTAAAACTACGAAAATATTATGATCACATCATCATTCCAACCACCACACTGTCAGAAGTAATGACATTAATGTAATGTTATGTCATTATTACTGATAGTGTCTGGAGGCCTTATAATTATATTTATTATAAAAAGCCTTTGTTCAAAAATAATAAATAATGACGATAGTTTTTATGTTATTTGTTATTATTGTCACATTATTTGGCCTACACAAAAAAGACACCATTTACTAACAAAAGACATCTATTTACATTTATATGTATATCTTCAATATGTTCATGTAACGGTTACACCGCCACATACGAACTACGCATCATAGACATGACGTCACACAAATCCTGCATCGCGCAGTTAGAGTTTACCGAGCGATCGACATACATACAAGATTTAAACTTCAAAGCAATGGGCAGTTGCCCGCCAGACACAACACCCGTCTGGTCGGAGGATCCTCCCTTTTCTATGGTGGATGAGTGAACTTTACACCCTGTTCCTCATACTCCTAAATTGGTGACCCCGAGTATGAACGTCAACGCAGCCTTCGTGCAATTACTTCGGCGTGACGTCATCATCATCATCACTCCCGCAAGCTTTCGTGAGGCGAGTCACAGAGCCAGCCAGCACCCACGGCTTCAACGGGTATCCTGACCACCAGCATGCAGCGAACACGCATTCCTGGTCATCACCCTCAGCCTCATCACCCCGACTCACTGGGGAATCACCGCAATCACCACAGACAGTTCCGACTCACCGCGAACTATGTGGCACCCGGTCCCGACTCACTGGAACCACGGCTGGCACTGTGTGAAGCATCGCAAGATTCAGCCCACTATCGACCTCCGGTCTCCGGAGGGGAGTGATGTAGCGGTTACACCGCCACATACGAACTACGCATCATAGACATGACGTCACACAAATCCTGCATCGCGCAGTTAGAGTTTACCGAGCGATCGACATACATACAAGATTTAAACTTCAAAGCGATGGGCAGTTGCCCGCCAGACACAACACCTGTCTGGTCGGAGGATCCTCCCTTTTCCATGGTGGATGAGTGAACTTTACACCCTGTTCCTCATACTCCTAAATGTTCATGTGTTTTGGTTCAATTACTAATGTTTTAAAATAAAGGTAATTCAATGATACGCCTACTAATTTAAAAACGCCTACAAAAATCTAACCAATTTATTTCAGTTATTGGTTCAATTTAGGACAAAAATTATCTAAAATTGCAATACTATTTGTGAGATTCGCTCATCACTGTATTAATCACAAATTATCAACCTTATTGTAAAATGTAACTTAAGACAAGAAAAGTTGGGTTCGTTTTAGATATATTAAACCAAATTAATTTTATTTATTACAGATATAAGTACAGACTTGAAATCCAAACATCTGCTCAGCCCTAATTATAAACAAACGAAACTATCAAAGAACATTTATAGACAATCTGGACTACTGCGACAAACCTGGATTCTCCTCTATAGGAACTACTTAATGACGACAAGGAACTATGTGAGTACTACGATATATATAGTGCGTACCATAACACACAAAGAAGAAAAAAGTGCATTATACTTTTTTTTTCTTAAACAATCCTACTTTTACCCGATAAGCATCTAAAATGTTAAGCATTTTCCTTAAAAATGCTTCAAAATTCGTAAAGAAATTGTCATCCACTCGTCATTGGTGCCGATTCCCTTGTTCACAAACAATACTAAATTTAAGTTCAGTGCATCTTTTTCTTTCTATTTCATTAAGAAAAGAACAGAAGATACATTTTAGTTTAGTCCTGTCAAATTAATCAGCGTCTGTCACTACTCCATGCAAGTTTAGACGTGGTTAAAAACTTGCCTACTAAAATTACGTCAATTTACGTCAAGTGCTGATAAATTTGACAGGACTAAACTAAAATTTGTGTTCTGTCCTTTTCTTAATGAAATAGAAAGAAAAAGATGCACTGAACTTAAATTTAGTTTAGTTTGTGAACAAGGGAATCGGCACCATTATCGTTATCGTTGAATTTTTACTTCAACAAGCTTTCCTAAACCATGCTCTTGAAATATAATATGTCAATTTGCAAATTCCAATTTCGCCCTGAAATTATACTTTTCCAAACAAGTGAGCGGCACTTTTCGCGCAATAATTGTTTCTGAGCAAACTCTACAGTGCTGGTCCTATTTAATATAACTGACAATGCGACATATTTGTCAAAATTTACACATTTTCTATTTAATTATAACTGACAATGCGACATATTTGTCAAAATATACACATTTTCTATTTAATTTTATCTGACAATACGACATATTCGTCAAAAATTTTCATTCGCATTACCAGATTTTCGTCTGCTAGTTTTATTAAATAGGCCCCAGGAAACTAAAATTTGGTTTTCTTTACTTTTAGTCGTTGTTCATGTATCGAGTTGCTGCACACGTGGTCATCGCACTAATCTTCGGCTACCTTTATCTTGGGGTGGGCAGCGAAGCAGGCTCTGTCCTCGGAAACTACGTCTACTTATATGGGTCTATGCTGCTTGTTGTCTACACTGGAAAGATGTCTGTTACGCTATCATGTAAGTAGACCATTAATTTATAATTTTAAAATAACTTTTCTTTAAAATATTTCCGTATTAAAGAAGAGGCCAACCAATTATCGTCTATGATTGTTTTTAAGCTATTGCATAGCTTTTATCGCGGGCTTTGAAGCGCGGCGACCGAATCAAGAAATTCCGTAACGAAAAAAACCTAACACCCCCCACTCCGCCTACCATGTAATGACGGATCATCCCAAGTGTAGCGTTGACAAATAAGAAGTATGGAGGTTACAAATGCTATGCAATAAATAGCTTTACCGCGGCAGTCCCCGAGTACCACACGTTTTTTTTTTTGTCATAAAACCATTTTATCTTGAAAATTGACAGTAGCATTCTCCTGTGCTGCAATACCGCTAATCTTACACCTACTGATACCTACTTTAAAATATTTATTTTGTGTTATCCTATACTAATAAACGAGCAATATTTGTTTGTTTATATTGTTTGACGTTCGAAAAGTGCTGAACTCAGCCTAGTTTGAGTAAATGACTTTGAATTTTTAATTTTTTAATTTATATATTTGTACTCACGTTCTCGAAGTCGGCTCTAACGATTTCGATGTAAGTTATAATATAGGTTTACGGGGGTGAAAATTCGATCTAGCTAGGTCTCATATCTGGGAAAAATCGTTTTCTCTACCTTCACAGCCTCGGGAATGTGATACAACGTTGGTATTCCTGGATGATATGTTTATTTCTATTTTCACCCGAGCAGAGCTCGGTCGATCAGGTACTTTTAACTAAAATTTGTTAAACTATCATGTTATGCGTAAGTGCTTAGTGGGGATTACCAATTCCTCATTGCCTCCATAGATAATCCTGAAATTTATGTCAGCTGAATTTTGCGTTTCTCACCATGACCAGCGTGTTTTAAGCACCTGCCCTATTTTAGTTTTACGGAAATGATTAATTATGACGTAGGTACTTGATTAGAATCACGTTTTAACTAATTTAATCCGTTTCTTTTGCGCGATAAATATCTAATCACGTATTAATTCACGTGTGGAAATGTAAATGGAAAAGGTATTTAGGAATATTTTTGTAGGATTTTGAAAACATGTTCTACGCCAAAGTAAGTGCACTTACGGCACCGTAGAAAAATTACCATTAAAGAAAAATTACCACGGTAATTTTTGCAAATGAAACTTATTAATTATTTATTTATGCAACATAAAGATAATTTACCAATAATTCTCGTAAAAACAGCTTTAGGTACTTTAAAATGACCGCATAATGTATTTTATGATTAACATCAAGTAATTAGAATATATAAAACTTACAATAAAAAAAATTAATTAAAAAAATAGGAATGAGAAATTGTTCCTATAGTAATTTTGTATTTCAGCCAGCAACCTAAATTGTGTAACACAACCGTAATTTCCATGACTTTTTTTTCATTTTTGAAAACCCCTACTTTTTCTTATTTCCAGTTCCCTTAGAAATGGACATACTACGAGGCGAATACTTCAATCGATGGTATAATTTAGGACCCTACATAGTATCAATATTAGCAGTCGAATTACCATTTCAGGTGAGTTTTGACACGTTATTATTTTTATTTTACTCGGCAATACATCAGCTTTTTCTTCAAAATTAAATGTTGATTCATTGGTGTATAGGTGTAGAGTATACTATTTTAGAGAGCTAATTTATTATGAAATGTTATTCTACAGCTCACAAATCCTGTCATAGCAGGTAAAAATCTTAGACACAAAATGTAACTTCTTTTTTTGCATCTATATAATGACCGCAAAAAAGATAAATTAAACTTTGTATTTTTTTTTTTTTTTAACTACAATTTATATTTAATTCTCATTATAAAACAACAACATTTTTAGATTTACGTTTATTTGCATAAAAACCTGTTTAAATGCATTAAAAACATGAGTTTCATTTATTTTAAAGAATATAAATTATAAAATATTTAATATTTGCACAAGATAATCCATTGAATAAAAACTTGACTGTCGATATTTCTGTCTCTCAGTGTTTTATGTTAGGTGTCATGTTTGGTACAGTAACTAATGTAATAATAATGGAGTAGGTACCTACGTGCAGGCCCAGTATGCAACCAATTGTAGCTCAAATCAAAAGCCTAACTAACATTAAAAATCTTTGCACTACCCAAGCAATACATACGCGACAATTCTATGTCACAAGTCAACGCTAGGTTGACAATGTACTAATTTTATTGTTAGTTCATTGTTAGTCCAGTCAACGCTAGGTTGACAATGCACTAATTTTATTGTTAGTTCATTGTTAGTCCAGTCAACGCTAGGTTGACAATGTACTAATTTTATTGTTAGTTCATTGTTAGTCAAGTCAACGCTAGGTTGACAATGCACTAATTTTATTGTTAGTTCATTGTATAAACGAAAGTAAATAACACTCTCCTTACCCGAAATGTATTTAAGCCCACTTGCATCAAAAATTACTAAATGCGTTTAGCACGAAACATACTTAAAACATCATTCTGTCTTCATTATCTTCACACTATTGATAAAAACAAGACGATGTCTTAAACTCGTGTAGCGTTAGCTAGTAATTCGTGGTGCAAGCGGACCTAAAAGTACAATATTTTAAACCCAGTTCCTTTAATTTCAGATGATATCCTGCGTATCCTACGTGGTGCTGTCATACTGGCTGACTGATAACCCTATGGAGTCAACGAGAGCGACCCTGTTCCTTGCTACCATCGTTGCCACGTCACTGTGCGCGCAGGCTTGGGGTTACTTCATCGGATCTACTACACCTACCAAGGTAATATAATTTTCAACACTTTTAATCGCCTTAAAAAGAGGGATGTAGATTAAACAGCTGCAATAGATGATGCCAGTTAAAACTCGCTAGACATGGATAGGTGGTACCTAACGCAAAAACGCAAATGTCTTCTGAATACACAGTATCAGCACGCGTAGCCTAGAAACGGGTTTTGTCGACGGAAGAATAGACAAAATGGTTTATCTGTCATTTTGTCTATTCTTCCGTCGACAAAACCCGTTTCTATTATGGTCATGCTAAGCGTGGGGAGCAAAGGGTTTGAAATTCTAATTTTACCCAGAAAAGCACAATTGGCTCTCATTGACGACGTGAACCCATAATTGGTCAAATTTGTCCTGCCAGTTGCTAGTTCCGGGAAATACCAACGTGCCATATAGAGGAACAATGCTATTAGTTACCAGCCCACCAGACACTAGTAATTCCAGCTGAAAGACATCAACAATTTTAATTCTTATTAGGTTCTTGGTAAAGACTAACTACAACCGGGTCAGCAAAATAATCCTCATTCTTTCCAGATCGCGGTGTTCATCGGTCCTGTCCTCGCGTGCTTGTTCTCAATCTTCGGCTTCTGTCTGGCACTGGTGGACACTCCCTACGAGTTCCGCTGGCTTCATCACATCTCCTACTTCAGGGCTGGCTTCCACGTCGCCGTGCATTCTGTCTACGGCTTTAATAGGACCAGGATACACTGCTCTAAAGGTGAGATAAAAATGAGTGAACATCGGTAAATCTACGAAACGACCACACATAATTCGAAAAAAAGGCGTACGATTGGAGACGCCAATGACTAGCAGTGGATTGCTATAATAAAATAAATAAAAAAGCCAAGTGCAAATAATTGTGTGTACAAATAATTTAAAGTTATTACTTATGCTAAATTTAATGGATTATGATTATGGAACAGTTTATTATTAAGTATATAAGATTGATAAGTTTCAAACGCTTCATTTGACATAGTGACATAACAATATAAAATAAATACTCCATTATTGATACTAATAAAATTGATTAATTTTTTTTTGAATTTTAAAATAAGTAAAATTATTGATTATATAGTTAAAGTTATATTTTAGTTATTAAAATTCATATTATAATAATCATTAAATAATTGCACAAAAATTATACGCAACAATAAAGAATTTGAAATTTCTAATTAAATAAATAACACTTAAAAGTGGAGTTGTCAGTGGATTGCTATAGGCTTATGATAATAATGACCCCACCTACTAGTTGAAGCTTAAATTATCACCAACTAGCTGCGCCCGGCGGTTTCACCCGCATAAGTCTCGATCCCGTGATAATATCGGGATAAAAATATCCTATGTCCTAACCCAGGTCGTGGTCTACCCATGTGCCAAATTTCATCTAAATCCGTTCAGCCGTTTTAGCGTGAAAACGCAACAAACCATCAAACAAACTCACTTTTGCATTTATAATATTAATTAGGATTTATTAAACTGCAGATTGAAACCATGATAGTTGTCTAATTACAATATTATCTATTAATTAGGTCACTACTCTATTCAAGTTTAGATGTCAATTTACGTCAAGCGCCGATTAATTTGACAGGACCCAACTAAAATTTATCTTCTGACCTTTTCTTAATGAAATAGAAAGAAAAAGATGCACTGAACTTAAATTTAGTTTAGTTTGTGAACAAGGGAATCGGCACCATTATTCAACAAGTGCCAAATCCTATTTATATTAATACGTTTATATTCCTTTATTTCGTCTACACACATATAATTTACATTTTTAATTTACATATTAATATTTTTACGTCTTTGACATTTCTCGGGACCCAGAGGTCCCAGACCCTTGGAAGGCGTACGAGGGGCCGAAGCCAACTTATTATTACAAATGTGAAAATTTGTGAGGATGGATGGATGGATGTTTGTTACTCTTTCATGCAAAAACTACGGAACGGATTTGGATGAAAGGCACACAAATATAATCTGGATTAACACATCGAATACTTCTTATTCCGATATTCCTACGGGATCGAGACTTTTGCGGGTAAAACCGCGGGACGCAGCTAGTTAATCATAAATAAGTTGGCTTTCAATGAGGATCTATTTCTTGGCAAAACAAAATGTTCTATCGCTGCCAAGTCATAATCCTAGTGCGTTTACATTTTTACACCAGCTAATAAAAAAATCTTCTTCCAGAATACTGCCACTACATCACACCAAAGACATTCCTCAAAGAGATGGACATGGAGAACGTGGACATCGGAGGCAACATGGCGCTGGTTCTATCCAACACAGTCCTCATGCATGTCCTCACTGCAGCTGCTCTGTGGTACAGACTCAACAAGAGATGAATAGATAAGCTTTAGTTTAATACCAGCGTTGGATATTGGTTTGGGATCATTCATACTGTACTTAGTATTAGTTTAGAGACCGCATGCAGGGTAAAGTTAAGTGATTGGATTCTGCGTTCGAGGGTTGAATATTCACACAGCAAATAATTTAACTGTATTAAAAGAGGATTACATTTGCATAGAACGTGGAATATTTGAGGGGTCCTTGTCTGCGGTCTTGTAGTTCCCTATTTATTTAATGATAGCAAAGTACTTAGTTTAATTTAAACAATGAAAGAAGTGTCAGGCGCTTGAGAAATGTGTGATAATTTCTGTTTTGTTCAAGCTACCGTATCAGGCGTTTGAAGTGATATTTTAATTTCGCTATCATCGCATTTTTCCAAAATTGTATTTTAATTTAACCATTTGTCGAATCTTTTTATTCGTAATTTTGTGTTTGTAAAATAGATGCTCTCTTTAGATTTTCAATTAGCGGACCAGACACTACCAGTAATAATGACATTACATTCAAATAATGTCATTACTGCTGACAGTGTGGTGGTTGGAATGATAATGTTATCTAAATATTTTAGACCCCCAGACACTATCAGTAATAATAAAATTATAAATGACATTAATATTACTGTCATTCCTTTAAATATTGACGTAAAACTATTAAATATTGACGTAAAACTATTAAAATATTGAATCATCATTCCAACCACCACACTGTCAGTAGTAATGACAATATTTGAATGTAATGTCATTATTACTGATAGTGTCTTGACATCTTTAAATATTTTCACGTTAATATTGGAAGGAATGATAGTAATAATGATGTCATTATTACTAATAGTGTCTGATCCGCTATTTAGTCAAGCCAATTAGAATTTTTTCATGTAGGTATTTAAAGCCCCAATAAAGTCACCAATTCAACCGAAAACAAAGATACAATCATACAAACCTTAGTTTACCTAATATTAACGTAAACCTTGGAATATTTTTATTGAACAGATCTGATTCCATGACTGATAAAAATAATATAACTGTGGGACCTCAAGAAACTTCCAATACAATTATTAATTCATCTGTAGCTGGTGTAACTTCTTCAGCCGTTTTGTTTAAAAAAAATATTTAAACACTTTTAATATCAATATAATTTTCTCTTCTTCTTTGTTCTTTTGATCGAAAATCCATCTGTTCCTTTTTTATGTCAATTTTTTTAAAATTATTATCACTAGAATTATTATTGAGCCACACTTGCCTAACATCAAAATATGTATTTAATAACAAGTATTATTAAAACAATTTCTGTCATTATATATTGCAAAGATATAGTGCGAATAATGTAATAGTTAAATTATTTTTCTTTATGTAATAAGAATTATGTTTTAAAGGTAATATTTAATAAGCTTAATTGATAATGTAATGTAGTATTAATTAAATAAGATTATTTTTAGACAGACGGGGGCCTTGCTAAAGGAATATTTTATAAATAAATTATTGTAGTTACGCCGTGAAAAGGTGAAAGAAACTTGCGATTAATCCACACGAATATTATAAAGAGAGATTTTTTTTTATTTTTGTTTGTAATTAATAAACACAAAAACTACTGAACCGATTTAAGAAATATTTCACCGGTAGAATATTATCACTGAGTTTACCGGTAGAATTTATAAAGATAAATAGTTAATGTTTCGTGCACGCTGGTCGTAACACACAGAGATAATTATATTATATCCAAGGGCACTGTCGTAGAAATGTTTCCCAAAAAACAAATGTTTGTATCGTAATCGCAAGTTTGTTTCCAACTTCCAAATAACTGACCAACACTTGGCCACTTATTGAGTTAAGTCCTTAGATAAAATTATTAAATAATGCCGCATTTCTTTCTGGAGATTTCTCAATAAGTGAACACCTGGTACCTAACATACATAATCACATAGATATCATATACCTACAATATGAATCTCAGAGGTGATCAGAGATTTGATGACTGATACGAATGATTAACTGCAACATGTGTTTACCGAATGTGTAATAAAATAGACCCAGTGATTATTTGCTTTTTATTTTGGTCTCCGCAATTGCTTAAAAATAATATACATCTTTACAAATACCTAATGATAGGGTAAAGCCCCATTTAAACGGTGCAAGTTAATTGCCTATGTCACACCATAAAATTGAAGCACTAGCACCGTCACATTTTTGCTCAATAAGGGTAAATGTACCGTACAAAACTGGTATTGGTGTAGACCTGAGGACCTAAAACGGCCACTTTGGCAGAATCACACAAACTGACAATTCATAATATTATCTGCGTTCAATTCTTATTACGCAATTCATCTGTTTGACAGTTTTGTATTTTAATGAAATAACATTTAAACTGTAGAAACAAAAAATAAAAATCTCATTTGATTAATAAAAACTGTAAAGAAAAATTATTTAATTTAGTAAAATTACGATCTTAATTTTTTTTATGTGGCGTCATTTACACCAAATATGAATTGAATATGATTCTGCTAAAATATGTGTCACCATAGAGGAATTGCTGGGAATTCAGAAAATGAATTGCTTTTAGAGGAATTGCTTAAACTTGCCGTTTTAGACCCGCTGATACGTACAATTAAATCACATAATAATATGCAATTCAATTCAAATTTTTAAGTGTGTTATTTAAATAAAAATATAAGTTATTCTATCCTATCCTATTAAATGAGCAATATTTGTGTGTTATATGTTTATATATTTGTAATCACGTTCTCGAAAATGGCTCCAACGATTTTGATGAAAGTTGCAATATAGGGGACTCCGGTGTTGAAAAATTGATCTATCTTCTGACTGCGAAAATTCGTTTTCTCCGTATTTTCACCCGAGCAGAGCTCGGTCGCCCAAAGTTTAGAACAAGATGGCTAGGTACAGACACCAGCACATCAAGCTACCCGAAACTGTCAAATTTTCCCAATCAACTTTGAACCTTATGATTCAGTGATAAAGTTGAAAATCTATTAAATAAATTTGACAGATTGTAGTGGCCTGATGTGCTGGCGTCTGTACCTTAGAATAATGACATGGCAGCATGGAATTAGTAAGTACTTATTATCATGGAACTATCCTATACTATTAAATGAGCATTCTCTATTTTCACCCGAGCAGAGCTCGAATTTTTAAACAATCTTTCAAATATGATATATTGAGCCATACTAAATAAAAACGTTTCAATTCCTGTGGCCACCTTCTAACTTCACTATCAGACCCTGGATTACATTTGTCAAAACAAATCCAACGAGACCAAATACGACGGGGCTATCTTGTTTAGTTGAGGAGTTCCTTTGGTCAATTTCTGGCTGCATCATCAGACCAGCTCCATGGTACAAAATATTGCAATGTCACCGAAAGCACATAGGTAGGTATGCCAAGTTTCGGCTCAATCCAGACGCTAGGAAGCCCCCAACTATTTTATACACGGATAAAATGGCTGGGGGTAACTGTCACACTCAATAATGGGCACCCAGAAACCTTCGCTAGCACATGGGAGGTGGCGACAAGGGGGCAACATGTCCTGAGGTGCTTGAGGAGTGGATAGGTATTCCATGGCTATCAGGACAGTCCCAGAACCCGGAAGATGGTCGAGATCCCAAAAGCATCTGAGTGGAATACTTCCTTTCTTTGACCACGTTTGCTCTTGCGAATCTCCACTCAAGCCAGACAATAAAGGCAAGAAACAGGGGGGAGCTCTGGTCCTCGTCTGTTTTTACTCTGGCCGGTCAATAAAAGCAAGCCAGAGATGAGGAACAAGACTTCTCCAAGAAGATAAGGTACGTGGGTTTGCTACTGCCCAACAGCCACATGCTGCCCTGCGGGTTGATATATATCTCTCTTGGTCTGGCTCATCACCTGTTCGGCAAAGTAAATTCTACCGGCACAGGCCTAGAGTTCATGTTATACAAGCACGCAAGCCCCACAATGACTTCAACGTAGAGATACGGCGCTGGGGTTATTACACGATTATTATTATACAGTGTGATTCTTCATAATGTGCACATATATCGAAATGGGAATCTATGCTTAATTTCAAAGACAGATTTTTTTTTTTAATCTAAATATTTTTTTAATACTTATTATGGAATAAAAATAAAATTGTAATAAAACTTTTAAACTAAATCATCTATCGCGATGACACAAACTCCATTACGATTGGAAGTAATTAGGCGTCCACATAAAATGAAAATTGAGAAAAAAAAATACCCACAATTGAAAATAAACATGTTTTTTAGCAAAAATCTGTAGTTTTTTCGTCAATTTTTACTATAATTGTAAAATTTATAAATAAGATGCCAAAGAAAAAAAAAATCCCAAAAAAAATAATGTTTTTAATATTTTTTCCGTCCATATAATTAAGCATAGATTCCCTCATTTCGATATGTGCACATTTTGAATAATCACACTGTATTAATGTCATTTGCACAACATAAGAAGACCTATGGGACAGTTAGATAATTTGAACCTTAGTGAAGTTTCAATTTACTGGAAATTCTTGTAAAAAGTAAAGATAAAACAATAACAAGACCGACTATACTACTAGGGTTGGGAAAAAAACATTACGTTTATTCCGTTCACGCGCCTACTGATCAAGTACAAGTGCTAGGGCTTGCATAATACTGGTGTGGGCCAAGCCAAAAAATGCTCATTTGTGTTCGTAAACAGGGACCAAAATAGCTTTTTAATCCCTAGTGATTAGAATTTGGAATGTGGATATTGTTAGTAAAAGTTCTAATCACCAAACAGATCAATCACGAACATTGTATGAACAAGTAATAGGCTGAATGATAAAGTAAAAAGCGCGCGAGTGAAATAAAAAAAAATTAAAAGAAAAACTCGTGAATTGCATTCGGCCTTCGTTCGTAATAGTTTACTCAAATTCTGATTTCACGTTTTATAAAAAATCTGTAACTTCCTGAAATAGTGAGAATAAAATATATAAACGTTAAAATACTATTGTTATTCATAATTTGCACTGACTTATTCTCTCATAGAGCGTGATAAAAAGTAGTGTCCACCCCCGGGGCGAGAATCGCGAGCCGATTTCCGGCCACCGTAGGCGCGGGCTTGCGGACGGTGAGCAATGGGTAGCTCGCCGTCCGATAAGGACCAAGCCCGGGTCGACGGCGCGTTGTGTTCCACGCGCGCCTCAAAGAGATGTCAGCAGAATTGACGGGGTCCGCTAGGGCCAATGCCTGCCGGGGGTTCGAAGAAAACCGATAGGGAAATCGTGGCCCCCAGCAACAGGGCAACCGAAGGAACACGGATGGGTTTTAGTCAGTAAGAGTCTGACACGCCCTCCCGCTCCGCCCAGAGCAGGAGAAGTTATTGGATAACTTCCCAACCAAAAAAAAAAAAAAAAGAAGCAACACTATTTTAAGCTCGAGTGACGTACTTTGAATCCCTCGCTGCGCTCAAGATTCTAGTTTAGAATCCTTCGCTCCGCTCTGGATTCAAAGAAACAATGCCTTTAAAACAGTTGTTTTGCTCCCTTGGCAAACAATCTACTATTCAATTCCATTTTGGAGACGTCGTTTTGCGCATAGCTAATGATTTTCCAATTTTCTGCCTCGTGCTTGATATGGTTCGAAGGCTGTTAACTCATATTCCTAAAAGTCGCTGAGCTTCATTTTCTCAGATGCTTTTTGTGGGTCACCGGAGGGCGCAAAAGGAACTGCGATGTAATACAGCCACAGAAGGTGGCATGGAAGTCATGCGGACTAATACCTGGCTGTACCTGAACGTGACGAACTGTGCTAATCTTCTAGTTTCCCAGACAAAGGTAGTTGAAGATCACCTTGTGGTTTTAGTAAAGACTCTGACAGACACCTCCACCCGCCCAAGGACATGCAGGAGAATTTCCAAACACAAAAAAAAATCTAGTTGCACGTCGCTAACTTACCAGTGGTTTAGATATCTACTACTATAAATAATAAGGTGGCAGGAAGAACGACGCGAAAACTGTTACTATGGATTCAGGTCATGATTCTGAACCGCGTTGAAATTTTTCGTCGATTATTTAAAAAAAATCTGCTGCCTCATAGAAAAGTGCAATACCTACGCAGTCAAAATGTATGGAATCCTTAGAGTTACAATGACTCATACACAATATACAAAATTCAATACATCACACATACCTTCATCAAAACAATAGATTAACATTACAATAAAATACAAAACAAAAACCACCTTACATACAACACTTACACTACCACAACATTAATGACTGACGACTGTAGGTGACGTGCAAGTCACTGCAGCGTCGTATGTACGGACAGTCGAGCCCACAGATATAAGAAAGAAGGAGATATGCCCGGTAGTTGAAAATGTATCGAAACCCAATGTCTCCACTTTGTCCCCACTACCTCGCCACTAGTCGCCACAACTACACATGCAGATCAGTAAACCAAATAGATACGAGGCTGCGCTCACTCTTGCAATTCATAAATCAGAACGTACTACACAATCAATTATAAACCTTAACCCATCAAACACAGCGTGCATTTACCATGCACCGTACAACTCACTCACACGAAAACATCATTTCTATCGTTGTGCTGTACAGAAACAATTTATTTTCCATATACGCTAGTGATTGACTAAATCGGAAAGGTATCGATTCTTCCATTTAATATTATGGACGGTGAAGTATCAATATCTAATAATTAACATTTTGGCGGTTTTCACTTACTAATGTTTACTTCAGATAGTCAAAAACTATAGAAATTAAACGTTTTTTTCTCCTCCTGTAAAACCATGTTTTTGTAGTCATTAGATATTGATTCTTCACCGTCATTATACTTTAAAAAATTTGGTGTCCTGAAAATAAAATAAATAAAAAAGATAAGTCCAGAAAATATTATAATAAAAATAAATAATAAGCAAAAAATTCAAACAATTTAAAAATCCAGTTACGTTGGTTTAACCTGTCATAGTTTATTGAAACAGTAGATATTGTTGAACCCTGCTATGATGTTTTACTCACTAACTTGTAAAGTGGAGGTATTTGTGCAGCACTTGACGCTTTGATATTGCTGGAGTGGCATTTTTTGTCATATTTGACAAAAAATGCCACAGCTCTTTTCTGCAAAACAAAGATAGTCTGAATGTCGGCGGCATTTCCCCACAACAGAATACCGTACGACATTACACTATGAAGATAGCTAAAGTACACTAAACGGGCTGTCTCTATGTCAGTCAAATTACGAATTTTTCTAACAGCATATGCTGCGGAGCTTAGCTTTTTTGACAATTTATCTATGTGTGGGCCCCACTGAAGCTTAGCATCCAAAGTTAAGCCCAAGAAAACTGTGCTATCTTCGGGATTCAATTCTTCGCCCTTTATTAACACTCTAGTTTTCACCTGTAGTGGTTAACGAGCAATGTATGTAGTGCAAAAATAGTACAGTCGCTGTGATATTTGGAAACAAAAATAACGTAGTAAAAGCAAGAAATATTTTACGATTTGTTGTTTTTCATTATTTTAAAGACAAATATAGTAAAATACTTGTACTTACATATGGTAAGTGATTCCATGATTCACAAAGTTTTTGTTTTGACTTCGATTTTTACAAGAAACCACTGAACAACACGGCATTCTTATAAATTATCCCGATCACGGCCGAAAGCACACTAGTTCGCGGAGACGGCCATTTTCGTATGCAATGAGCACTTTGATCATTACGCGCGGACACAGACACGCCCCCATGCCACTTCTCCTGTTTTTTATATTTCTATGGTCGAGCCTGTCAGCTATCAACATCAACGCTGTTGGAGCTGCCGCGCACCCTGCGCACCAGAGACGCGCTCCGCTTACGCATCGTTGCATAGAAGCAGTCGACGCTAGCTTCAGCAAACATGCCCGAGGCACTACAGTGTCGCAGCAGCCCCATCAGCGCTCTGAAGGCGTTGTATATTGGACGCGGAGGGCTTGGTATGTTTTTTGGGTGTGATTCACCCACAGGCTGCACGTGTACAATGAGGCACGTGTACAATAAGCTCTGAAAAGTGTTTGCTTGACCGACTTAGAACAGCGTGTAAACCTGCGGGCTATCGTATTTGCTCTAATTGACAACGCCCTCAGCTCCCTCTCGATATCAGTATCGTCCCTGAGACCAGGCGCGGTCGCAGCCGAAGATTTTGGGGGGTCACCATGGGTGCCGAGGAATATTTTTGTGCATATAATAATATATCCAGGTCCACATTACTTATGCTATTCAGGGACGCAGTTTTTACATGCGGGGGGGGCTGTAGTTGCGGGCAAATTAGTCGCAGTAGCAGCACTTTTTGATCAACCAGCCTTGGTTAGGTTAGGTTGTATTAGATATTTTTAATTCTAAGAACTTTTGAACTGAATGCAGAATGCAAAAGCGAGCGACGTGAGCTCGAAAATTTTGCACACACTCGGATTGGTTAGATTTTCTTTTGATTATTCAAAAAGAACTAGGAATTAGTTGCTATGTCGACTTATGAAGAAAAGTTCAAGAATTAAGAGAATATAGAAAGCGCGCGTTGAGCGAGTGAAGCGAGCCTGAAAATGTAACCCGTGGCTGTAGTACAGTTTTAAAAGTTAGTAATACAAGTAAATCATTTAGCTGCCGACAGCGTGAAAAATTTTGGGTGGGGTCATGACCCCCAGGACCCCCCCTCGGACCGCGCCTGCCTGAGACCGTCTGTAACTAAAAATGTCCTTGGTATTAAAAATGGTTCACTTTGTTAAATAACCGACGAAAAGGAGATGGCCCAAATCCCATACAAAAATAACCCAGGCCCGGCGCAAAAGTTTTGTATCTCAGATTTTAGAGGATATTTCGAAATAATATTTAAAACTATCAGTATCTCTCTGTCTGGTGGCTAACATTCTTTTTTTTGCTCTAGAAGTTTACAAAACTTCTAGAGCAAAAAAAATAATGTTAGCTTAAAAAACCATTTATCGACCAAAATATTTTATTATACTTTAATTCGTTAATCGTTTACTAAGTAGGTAACCATTTACATTTTCGTTTCGCAAATAACAGTAACACTTCAATGAGAATAGAATTTGAAAAATAACTAGTTACTAAAATCACTAGTTTTCAAAACCGGTGACGTCCTCGAAGTCACTAGTTACGTTACGTTTCACAAAAATCACGTAACGACCCACCGCTACCAAAACAATTTTAAAGACCAACAACATCCAATCCAACCAACTGCGTACAACTCACCTACCTAACGACAAAAGTTTTAAATAATAACTTGAGACCGTGATTAATCCGCGGAAAATCTTAACACCGCGATTCAGAAAAATGACGTAATTGTACAACGCCATCTATGTTTAAATGGATAAAACGTCCGTACAAAGCATGTTCTAATGCGGTTCGTGAATGGACGGCGACATTTTGCGATTTAATAATTTTATATTATCTTCGAAACTATTTAACCAATTGACATACTGTATTGGGCAAATCGTATCTCTATGATGTTCTTGTGATCATAATAATATTTTTTTCGATAAGGTTTAATATTTTGTTGTTTAAAAAATCGTCCAAAGGTAAGTACGTTGAAAAATACTTATTTTAACACATAAAAGCTACTATATCTGCTAAAATATAAAAGATAAAAATATGGTGTCGCGGACTTTTTTGTAGAACTATTCAAAGCGGACCAGGTTGCTGTACATTGTTTTCAATTATATACAACTGTTATGGCAGCGCATGCAAATAACTCTGTTGTAAGAGCTATTTTTTTCTGCCTGGCTAGACAAAAATTGAGATAGTTCGGCTAATATGCATGATATCTTTATAATTTATAGCCTATAGCACTCACGAATAATGTAGCTTTCTACCAGTGAAACAATTTTTAAAATTGGTTCATTACTTCCGGAGATAACCCCCTACATACAAACTTACAAACAAATGTTACCTCTTTATAATATTAGTATAGATAAACTCTGTGAGTATGCTTATATAGGTTTCGTATCAGTATGCTTGTTAGTAAACGATTAACGAATTAAAGTATAGTAAAATATTTTGGTCGATAAATGATTTTTTAATAAGAACGCTTACAAAACTTCTAGATCAAAAAAAAGAATGTTAGCCACCGGACAGAGAGATACTGATAGTTTTAAATATTATTTCGAAATATCCTCTAAAATCTGAGATACAAATTTTTTTCGCCGGGCCTGGGTTATTTTTGGGCCATCGCCTTTTCAACGCAGGGTGGTTCAGAATCATGTACTGAATCCATAGTTTTCGCGTCGATGTCCCTGCCACCCTGTATATTACTACTATCTAGTAGATACTAACTACTATCGATACTACGAAATAACGTATTACTCACAGTAATACTACGAGTTACAGTGATTGGGATAAAGGTGATGAATTTTCCAGTAAAAATATATTTAAACAGATAATAGATTTTATCAAACTCTGTGTTATCGGATTCCTACGTCGTTTAATAAACTTAAATGACGAATTAAGTAAGCTTTATCGGTCCTTAGATTTCGTGACATGTAAGTGAGTCATTGGGACATTCGTCATATTAATCTATATGAACCTAACATGAGATAGATAGGTTCAAAAAAAATTATAATCTTACACACTCATAATATTATGATATAAACATGTTATAATCTTACTGACTCATTGGAGTCAGTAAAATTTATAACATGTTTTAATATTTACTTAAAAACATAGGTGACTAAGGAGTTTTTCCTCAATAAGGTAACAATACTAGATATGTCTACAATAAAACTTTTCTATCTTCTTCTTATTTTCGTGTGGTTAGTGACTAACCAGCAGAATTTTAAAGCCCTCTAGGCCTCTGATTTGGCTTCACATGCCGTCGAAAAATATTTCTCAGGCATGCCGGTTTCCTCACGATGTTTTCCTTAACCGTTTTTGTAGCAAGTGATAATTATACAATACGCACATGAATCCGAAAAGTCAGAGGTGCGCACCTTGGGTTCGAACTCGAGACCTATGACTTGGTAGTCTGACGGTCACACCACTAAGCTATCACTGTTCTAACTTTGCAATAATAAAAGTTATCTTCACTTACAAAACTCTATGTAACCCTCTTCTGGGGTTCAAAACTCAAACTCAAAACATTTATTTGAAATACACCAATTACAGGCACTTTTGAATAGTCAAGGGATCGGTCAGTCAGAAAGATGAAGCTAGTTGCCAATTCCAAAGCGTAGTAGGTAGTTAGGTACTATAGAGAAGAACGGGCAAGAAACTCTACGGACGCTCTTCTAAATCAAAATATGGTTACAAAAAGAAAGAAAGAAAAATAGGTTTATTTATCACAGAAACACGTGCATGCATAAAAGACAGAGTAATCAAAGAACAACACAAAGTACATAACAAATCACGAGCATAGAACAGAATTTACTTAGGCGGAAGCTGCACGACATGACTGTGACAAGAAGGCTTCCACTCAACATGATGAAAAACGATTCTGACTGTACATCTACTTAAACATTTCCATTGATAACATTGCCAATGGAAACACATCAGGCGCACTGAAAATTACGAAAACGAATTAATTTACTTAAATGTTTTATTTAATTATAATTTTCACGTTTTAGAATATGTAAAAAAGTTCTATAGGAGTAGAAATGATTAATTATCTACTGCATAAAGTGGTCTTAAATCCTAAACCTTAATCCTATAAAGGTTCCGTTTTTTCCTTTCGAGGTACAGAACCCTAAAAATACAAAAATGATGCTGCAAAGTCTGATAGGGCTCAAAACCTTGCATGAGTCATTATTTAAATAATTTGTAGGTAAGTACTTGAAAGCATGAATCATCATTGTAAAAGTGATATTAGTTTCGTATCACGGTATCTATACGCTAAAATACGTTTAGATCTCGTTATCATAGAATTGGTACCTTTGTGATACGAGGTTACACACCTGCATACAGATGTATGAATCATCTTTGTGTACGGGAAAAAAATGTACCTTTTGTACACACGGCTACACATCAAGCTATACATTTCCAGTATAAGCTGATCTCACATTGTATAAGATTTCCGTACAATGCGAGGATATGGTCTTGACGCAGAACGTCACTTTCGCAAAATGTCATCGTGAAAAATTTGGTCACTTTCGCAAAACGTCATTTCACTTTGTCAAAACCCTCGATAAGTATAGCTTGATGTGACAAATTTTCACTTGATTTTATTGTCTGATGGACAGTTAGGTTATTGCCTAAAAACTATAGAACTTCTACAGAGCTAAATGTTTTTTTTTAAAACTTCGTATGAATAAAACAGTAGGTAATTATGATATCAAAATTTCAATAAAAAACCCTTTCCTACTAATCTATACCCTAACCTATATATACTATATACTTTAATTTACACAAAGGCATTGTTCACTTTCATAAATAAAAAACAAATGAGTAGGAACCGCTCTTTATTTTTATAATAGGTACAACAACTTTATCTTACCTAAATAGCTCGTGAACCAGTTATAAAAATCCGATTCTTTATTTTTGCGATAACAAATACTAGATAAATATTACGCCCAATGTTTAGGTAATGCGAGTTGATAAAACGCGCAGTCTTCCGTTGTCAATAGATAGTTATACACATACCATTAGTCACGAGTATTAAAGGGTTACTGTCAAAACTTCCTGAATTTTACGTGTGTCGATAAATAAAATTCAATTTTGGTGACAATTACGCTTCGGATATTAGTAGTGATCAAAATGTGAGTACCAATTTAAAATCTATGAATAAGTATTTTATTATTATTTTAACATTTAAAACTATCAAGATAAAGATAAAGATAAAGATAATTTATTTGTCCAAAACATGAGTATACACACACATGGCATGCAAGATGTTACATTAAAATTTTACCACAGTCATGTTTTGCCTCAACGGCGTACAAATATAAGTAGGTAGGTTATTACATTTAATCAAATCATTATAAATTTATCCATTATTCAAATAATTTATAGTCCAAATTAGAATTTAAAAATTTAAAATGTTCTACAGAATAGAGTCAACAACTCATAATGTATAATAAAAATTTGTCAATTTAATGTCAAAGTAATTAGGAATACACAATTATAAGAATTAGATTAATTTATCAGTCAGAAATTCGTCAGTGCTGTAGTAGGCTTTCTCTAAAAGAAGGTTTTTTAACCTACTTCTTAATTTTTCCGTTGTATACATCCAATATTTTGGCAACTTATTATACAGAATTGGCGCCATACAGAATATGCTTTTACGCAGTAGAGCTGTCCTGGATCTAGGTATGCAAAGTTTGCTCTTGTCGCGTCTATTTCGAATTACTCTATCTGACAATAGGGAAAATAGATTTAGGTTCGATTTAATAAACATAATGGTCTCTAAAATGTACATGGATGGAAGGGTTAATATTTTATTTCAAGTATACAAATATAAAGGCTTGTGCAGACCAGCGCGACACGCGACGCGACACAAAGGCACCGCTCGTCGCGCGACGAGCGGTGTCTTTGTGTCGCGCTGGTCTGCACAAGCCTTAAGACGGGATTAACCAATAAATACATACATTTAAAAAATCCTTGTAAGAATTAAAAAAACCGTTCAAGTGCCATGCAGAATGAAGGTTTTCAATAAATATTTATGCATGTCTAGTATTGGTTTTATCCACCGCAAAAGTAAGTTAATAATTCATGGTGTTTTTCGTAAGTCATTTTCTATGGGATTACTTCTTCTTTTCGTGTGGTTAGAGAAATATCTTTCAGGCACTTATCCAATCGACGCGAAAACTGAAACCATGAATTCAGTACATGATTCTGAACCCCACAGCGTTGAAAAAAAAATGCTGTTCCATACATTTTGACCGCGTAGGTATTGCACTTTTCCTTTATTAATAACCGACGAAAAATTTCTGTCTGTTTTGTGTATGTGAAACCCCCCCCCCCCCACCCCTCAACCTTTTAACTTCGTTAAATACAACATGGCCCGGAATTAACGCACACCACCAAACACCCCAATTAGAATAGTTAAAATTATAGATATGTATAACATACATTGAATTTTTCTATTATGTATAAAACATTATTTATTTATTACATTAGTTATACTGATTGTGGAAGAAAAATGTTGGCACATTACAAATCAATCACGCACACTGTCACAAAAATTATAATCTTACAGTCTTGATTTACGGTCCATTTTGGTTTGTTTTGACTAAACAGCGGAAGTATGACTGTAATTTACGTAGCAGTTTTAATTATTTTTGAAATAATAAAATTACATAAATTAAAAATGACAGAAATTGATTCAGTAAACGATTCTGAACAAACTACTTTCATAATGTGCTTAATTCTGTTATAAATTGTATCTAATATCGTGAATACTTTTCACATAACCAAAAACAACAGTTTAACTGGTAACATAAATGACCACTTTAAAGCTTAATCCTTTGCAAACGGATTCCTGTGTTTGTCTTATTTGCTTTAATAGTATTTTATATGTATTTATTTTTGTTTATATTTATATATAATTGGAAATATATATTTATGTATATCTTTATATTTAAATAAATATCTATTCCTCAATTCTCGCTATTGCACCTACCACTGTTTGTCTCTGCATCACCCAAAGGTTGACTGGTAGAAAATGCCTTTGGCATTAAGTCCGCCTCTGTACATTTGTGTGCTTGAAGTATTAAATAAATAAATAAATAATAAATGTTTTTGAAAGACCTATCCAACCACACCAAGTCACAAAACGGAATAGGCGAGTAAAAAAACAACCCCGTTTTACCTGTGAGAGAGGTTATCATCATCATCAGCCTATAATGTTCCCACTGCTGGGACACAGACCTCCTCTCTGTGAGAGGGAGTGGGCCGTAATCCACCACGCGGGCCCAGTGCGGGTTGGTAGATGTCACATGTCTTCGAATTTTCGGTTCTAGGACATGCCGGTTTCCTCACGATGTTTTCCTTCACCGTTTTGAGAGCAGTGGTGATGAAATAATTTACACAAAGTAAAGCGCCTGTCTGGGTTCGAACCTACGACCTACAACTCGTAAGTTGCGGCCGTTACCACTGGGCCACCACTGCTCTAGAGAGAGGTACCAGAACAAAACAGTTTTTCAAGATTTTATGTCATAACCATGGGAAGTTACAGCTTTTAAGTACCAAGAGTCTCCGAATTAAATCGTGGACAGGCAGATGTACTTGGCGAAACTATAGCGGTTCCTTGTTTTACTAAGTAACTCTAAAAACGATAATATGAAATCAGTATTTTTTTAATTCTTGATTATTTTTCATGAATAGTGATAGATTTCTAAAAATATAAATTTTGAAATTGAATGCAAAGTAGAATTGATCACGAGTTACTTGTAGATTAAAGATAGGTGTGTGAAAATTTTCCATTATAACTCTCCTACCACAAAGTGCCTAATTTCACACACGAAAAAACAAAAACAATTTTTATTTTCTAATTTGTTATGTATGTATGTTATTCCTACGTAATTAGGCATTCCGCGTGCGTGATATGTGCGTATTGTATAAATCACTTGAAACTTAAAACGGTGAAGGAAAATATCGTGAGGAAACCGGCATGCCTGAGAGATATATAGATAGATATATACATGCATTCTCGACGGCATGTGAAGCCAAGTCAGAGGCCCATGGACGGCTTTAAAACTCTGACACCAGGTTAGACACCAACCACACGAAAAGAAGAAGAATGTATTCCGAACCAATCATATTACGTGATCAAATAAACGGGTACCAACATACACAATATAAAATTACAAATGAAAACATTGTATTGTGTTAATCACAAATATTGTGCATAGTAAGATAAGCCGGGAACTACGCACATATCTGCGCAGTTTGTTAGTGAGAAAGTGTTTTGCGTTGATGCATAACTTTGCTTTAAACAATTGATGCAACGCCAATTTCTTACATATTTATTAATCTGACGTCATTATAAAATATAATATAATATTGATATGTAGGAAGGTTAGTCATGATAGGTTACATTACGACAAATGAGAAATAGAGTAAACAGAAAATTCATAGAGACTTCAAATTATTGATTTAAATAATTATTTTTAAAATGTTATTTTAATTCGTTGTTTAGAGTTCCATACCTTAAAAGAAAAAACGGAACCCTTATACGATCACTCGTGTGTCTGTCTGTTTGGCTGTCCGTCTGTTCGTCTGTCACAGCTTTTGCCCCGAATCCAATCTTTAAATCTCCAATGGACCGATTAAGTTGAAATTTGGTACACATATGTATTTCTATGACCAAAACACGGACGTGTAACGTAAATAATAACGACGTGTAACGTTAATTTTGAATATGGTATCACTTTTGGGGGCCAAATAAGAAAATTAAAAAAAAAGTTTTGCAAACAGTACCGTGTGATATATTAAATGAAAATAATTGTTGCGAGAATCTTAAATATATATTTTATATAATTTTAAAATATATTTATAAAGATATTTAAGAAAATAGATGAAAATTGACCATTCCCCCTTATCTCCGAAACTACTGGGCCAAAAACTTTGAAAGAAATACATAGAATGGTTCTTTACTCATAGATTACGGGAAAACCTATAAGAAGTCTATATGGTCTTAAAATAACATGATAAATCTCTCAATATGTATTGTGCGTACAAACTTAAATTTGCAGTTGGAATGTATAGGAGAACATGTTTTTCAACTACAATGTTAAGTTTGTTCTTGGGATAAATTAACCCTTCATTGTGCGTGGTCCGATACACACTTGGCCGATTTTTTAACCTCGCATTGTACGGTAATCCTATTCAATACGAGATCAGCATACACTGGAAATGTATAGCTTGATGTGTAGCCGTGTGTACTAAACACCTCTGTATAATCCCTTGGGGAGTATACATAGGCATGGTGTTATGTTCATTTTTATTAGCTCACACTTTCAATCAAATCATGATTTTGATGGATATAGGTAATCCATTGCTTCAAAAGTTCGAAAATGTGCCTGCTCAACAACGTAAATAACGCAATGAATGTTGTTGTTGAACTGTCCAAATGAAAACCATTGAATATTGTGAGTGTGTTATGCAATTACCCCGCTGTTACTATTGTATAGAATTTTTTTTTTCTAACTTGAACAGACAGCTGTGCTGCTGGGGAGTTTGTTGCGCCACTTCTTCTTCCCAGCGAAAGGCACTAGGAAGTGGTGAAGGGTGGGCGTTTTGGGGGACTGTCTAATGTAATTTTGACGTTCGAAAAGTGCTGATTCTCAGCCTAATTTGAATAAATGACTTTTGATTATTTTTTTTTGAATTTTTGACCATACCATTCATATAAAATGGATTACACGCATTTCAGATTATAATGTTGCATGACATGAAATTGTCGCTTGAAATTTTTTACACGTTTCAAGAACCAACAACTCCACAATTATTTATATTGTACACCTTGTGGTGCTTTAGTTTTAAACTGTTATTTTACTCGAATCAACAAACGTCAGTAACGAGAGTAAATTTAACCAAAGTGTAAACAAAAAGTAAAGTAAATAAGTTTATTGTCACAAATGAGAGCATTTACAAGAATTTGGTGCATAGATACAGTATCTATTTATTTTTGCATTAGGTACAGAAACTGATACCCAAATTAAGCCAGTACCTTAATTGCGTGACTTATTTTCCTAAACGATTATGACTAATTTGTTTCATTTTGACAGTTCAACAACATTCATTGCGTTATTTACGTTGTTGAGCAGATTGGTAGTTTATTACGCAATTAGGGTACAGGGCTTGTATTTTGGGAGTCAGTCGTCAAACGTTGAGAATTAGCCATTTTCCTCTGAAGATTTAAAAAAGATCCGCCAGAGGCAGCACTAGTGCCCGGTACACGGTATTGTTCAATCGGTTCTTCGCGATAAATGAATCCACTCCAAACACTTTTTCTTGTCAACTTGAGGTTTTATAAAAACGGCACACCATCTTGCTCGTATGCACTGTCAGAACTGTAATTCGCGAATGCACAATGTTTAGTAGGCATGTTAATTTATTTTTTAATCAAACTCAAAGCATTTATTTCAAATAAACCAATTACAGGCACTTTTGAATTATCAAAGGGGTCGGTCAGTCAGAAAGATGAAGCTAGTTGCCCATTCCAAAGCGTAGTAGGTACCTATGGAGAAGAACGAGCAAGAAACTCTACGGACACTCTTTTAAATCAAAATATTGGTAACATCATTCATGTTGAAGTTATACATGTGAGAAAGATGCAGAACGTTAAAAGTGTCCGTAATAGAAAATAAAACAAATAATACAATTCAAAAATTAAATTAAAATAAGCCGTAGTAGCTAAGAGATGACCAGTCCCTACAGACAGCGCCCGTTCACGAACATGACGCATGGATTAGCACCATTCAGCTCAACCATTTTGAAGGCAGCGAGATATTAGAGTGAGCATGACATACTCTTAGCCGCGAGGGCACATTCAAGTCAATGAAAGACGTACCTAGTAAATGGTAGCTTTATAGTAGGTACATAGTACTCACACATGTGTTATGCAATTATACAATGCTAAGGGATTGAATTTATACAATGCAAAGATAATTTTTAAAATCTTCAGCAGCTCCAACAGTATTTTCAAATGCTAATCAATTAGTTTATGCGCCCTTGTGGAGCAGGACCAGCGTTTGGCCAAGCATTTATATCAGCGATGTAATCCCCCAACTTATAATATGCATGGCTGCATAGTGTGCGTTTTATATAAGATTTAAATTTCGTTTCATTCAGTTGAAGTATGTGAAGAGGTATTTTATTGTAACATTTTAAACAGTACCCCATGAAAGATGAATCCACTTTAGCCAGTCTGACACCCGGTTGAACTAATTGGTCCCTATTTCTAGTGATATAATTGTGTCTTGCACCTCTTTTACTAAAAAGATGTAGATTTTTCCTTGCGTACATAATGTTTTCATAGATATATTGACAAGGTACCGTCACGATGTTAATATCTTTAAACAGTTCCCTTAGAGAGTTGCGCCTGCGGAAGCCATATATGGCTCTGATGGCTCCTTTCTGCAGAATAAAAATAGATTCGATGTCTGCAGCCCGACCCCATAGTATAATACCGTACGACATAATACTATGAAAGTAACTGAAATAGACTAGCCTCGCGGTATCTACATCAGTAAATTGATTGATTTTTCTCACAGCATATGCTGCTGAACTTAGACGTCCTGAAAGGGATGTTAAATGAAGACCCCATTGTAGCCTTGGGTCGAGCGTGATCCCCAGGAAAACAGTTTTATCGACAAATTCTAGTTTCTCTTAATTCAATACTATTTCACAATTACTACTTTTGACATTTGGTAAAGAAAATCTTATGCATTTCGTTTTTTTACCATTTAATACTAAATTATTAGCAGTGAACCAATTTTGGACCTGCAGTAGGGAGTTATTTACGTCGTCAAGATTTGATACACGTCTATTAATTTGAAAAATTAAGGAAGTATCGTCAACAAATAACACCATTTGTGGTTGGGTTTTTAACAAATGGGATAGATCGTTAATACATACTAAAAAGAGGAAAGCACCCAATATTGATCCTTGTGGTACACCCATTTTTACTTTTAAACCGAGTGAATTGACACCATTTATTTGAACTTGCTGCTGTCTATCATTTAAATAGGATACTAAACTGAGCGAAAGTTTTCCAAGTCCGTAATGCTGAAATTTTGAGATGAAGATTTCATAGACGACGCAATCAAATGCCTTGGAGAGGTCACAAAAAATTCCTATGGCGTCTTGGGTCTTCTCCCACGCCATAAATATGTGCTTTAATAAGGTGACACCGGTGTCAGTCGTACAACGTTCCTTGGTGAAACCATACTGTTGATTATGTAAGATTTTATTGGTGTTAAAATTATTGAGCATTTGACCCTTTCAAACACCTTGCTGAAAACCGGCAACACGGATACGGGTCTATAGTTATTGGTGTCTTTACTATCCCCAGATTTAAAAAGTGGTATAACCTTACTATATTTCATTAGATCAGGGAAGACTCCTTGATCCACACACAAATTAAATATTAAGGCTAAGTATGGCGCTATAGTTTCAATAATGGAGGTACAAACTTTGATAGACATTCCCCATAGATCTTCGAATATTTTATATTCCCCTTATTAATTTATTTCGTTCAGTGATATGATAAGGCATGCATTTAACGTTATTGTCAATAGGGATTTTTTTTTAATCTTTAGAGGTAAATGGCTAAATGATTAAAAGTAAAGTAAACAGTTTATAAAATAAGAATTAATAAAGCCAAAACAAGATTCAAATACAATAGCAATTCGCTAACAAGAATATTTTCCTGTTTGCGTGAAAGTTTTGCGCAATTTCCCATATCCAGATAGAGGTTATCAATAGTGTTAATAGATACCGTAAATGTCAAGTTCTGTCGCCGTCATCGAAACGTGAACTACAGTGGGTTATTGATTTACATAGTTTTACCCCTTGCGTACTATTCTGGTTATCTGTAGCGTGATAAGAACAGATAAAAGAGCAGAGTGGAGTGTAGAGTTCATCGATTAAGTAATATAATTATTTAACATGCTTTTCAACATAATTTGTGCCAATAATAATGGTCAATACCTCTCTCTATAAACGAATAGAACACGAGTAATTTGTCCGCGTTTAATTAGTATCAGTCTTCACACTTGTAATTACGACATACTAACTTTTGGATTAGCTCATGTTTTATTAAGTACCTTCAATTAATCAGCTTGCTTCTGAATGCTCATGGACAATAGATTTGTAGACAATAACAACTAGTAATATTTTATCGGCGTCGTGAATCGCTACAACAACAATTGTTTACGGCACAATGGCAGCAGTGTTGCTCCGGCATTGACCGTTGTTGCGTTACTATTGCAGCTCTAGTTTTTACAACAGCCTATCTGTTTTACAGCGATAACGGCTACCGGAGCGCGTTGACGACTGCTGGAACCACAGCTGACGGCCATGTGGGGAGTGGGGGAGAACGACCGATAATCAGCGGCGGAGCAGCGCCAGCCGCCTGCGCAGCGCAGTTCGCCTTCCAAAGTCAGCGCGTCAGGCCGTCTAACGCGCAACTGTCGCGCTACCGTCTTTGTTTACATCGGACGCGTTTCTTTGTTCAAATTAGCGCGCGATGGATAAAGTGCGTTCTGTTGTGTTATAGTTATTTTTTGTGTGTGAGTGAAAAGTTCTCGAACATGGCCAGCGAACACTCCGAGTCCCAGGAGACCAACTCCACGTCGCTCGTGGAGGACTCGCTCAACATATCGTTTGAAGACATCAGCTACACTGTGCGACATGGCGTCTTGGCGGGAGGTAAGCGAACCTTCAAACTATTACGAAGTTTGTTTACATGAGTTTCTAATAGTGGCACCCATTAAGCAAGATTATGATACCCACTTAACTTATGTCGATATATTATACTACATAATTTGATAACGATATCGTGCAAGTTCTCTACTATTGCAATGTTTTTAATAGTTCCACACCCTCTTCAAGATTACAATTTTTACTCTACAACAATAAACTACGTAGATTGCTCCTTAGATTTGTAAATATCCGTGAACCAGTTCTTAATTACCCACTCAAGATATAAGTATCAACTTAGTTTTATATCAAACTGAATTTTAAAGTGTATACAAAGAAAAACCACCAAAAACAATCTTAAAAGGAAAATGATTAAATACTACACTGACCTTAAAAGTATTTTAAGCACATATGTACTGTACATAATAGCACTTGAAAATATTATAAAGAAAATTATATAAAAATGCATAAGTGGTTACACTGTGTCCTTCGTAGACAGTTGTAAACATGATATAGGGCTACAAATAATTAAAGATATGCTACTGCGTGCTACAAAACAGCACAGTTTAAGTAATGCTTTGTTTAGTTACCTTTAAGTAGAATAAGCATAACCCAAGTAAGAGTGTCAGGTTCAAGTAAAGCCAAATAGTTATTTTTTTGGGTCAGTGACAGCTCGGCCCGATATTATTCGGGTTGAGTTGACTCGGGCCGAGCTGTCACAGACCCATTTTTTAATCTTATCCAATGGCCACTTTCAGAACCATTGACAAAATTATCAGAATAGACACGTTATAAAAATATTTATAACACGTTATAAAAATATATAACGTGTTCTTTTTGATGTCCCATAACTTTCTTTGGTTATATATGCTATAAGTAAAAATAATACAAAAAGTCCTAAAACAAGTGTTAAAAAAATACATAGTTTCGAAGATTGGGTATCCAAGTTTCAGAGTATAAGTAAGAGTAAATCACTTTCATTCAAACCAAAAATGCGACATTGTCACATTTCACGTATATAATCGTGACTTGTCAAATTATTTTGTATAAAAAATAAAAAAACCAAAATTAATTTGAAAAATAATTCATATGCCAGTTGATTTCGTAAGTCGGTGTCTTTGGATCAGTATTTTAGTTTTTTGACACCGACTTCCGAAATTAAAGTTATTTTTCACTTTCTAGTTTGGAAGTCGGTTGTATTTTTTTTTGAGTTTTTTTTTCTTTTTTTAGTGGGTTGGTTTGTAATTTATCTAAGTTACAATAGCCTAATGTCAAGTGCTCATCAAAAATACCCAAATCGCTATAGATTTCTCCAAAATCCCATGATCAGATCGTGACCAAATGACAATGGGACCAACTTAAAAGTATACCTAATCAAACAAACAAAAAAATAATTTTTCAAATCGGTCCAGCCGTCTTCGAGTAATCGGGGAACATACATAAAAAAATAAAAATAAATATTCCGGAAAACTGAGAACCTCCTTTTTATTTGAAATCTGTTAAAAAGAAACACGTTGTAGAGACACCCCTATCCCTTATGTTTACTAAGCCTTTGCTGGTATATTCCTATAATCTAGGAGAAACTATAGACATTCAATATTTGTCTATGGGTGTGGGCGTCTACCCGCCACATCTAGCAACTACTATGCGATGTGATAAAAATAAAATAAACTGGCCTTGACTCGGGTCGCTGACTTCACATTGTGTTTCAATCTTTCAACTAAAGATAGTTTAACAGCTGAAACTTCATTAATTACAATTATCCTAATTTATTTATTCAATACTTCAAGCATACAGACGGTTAAGGCGACGATAACCGACTTTTAATGATTTTATACTGAAGATCACGTCTATACGAGTAGTGTTAATTATTTGGAAAAAAATAACATGTTAAATTAAAGCATTTTTTTAATAACTTATTATCAGAATATTTTAAATTATATTTATATTACATAATAAAATTAATTTTTAAAGTTATGTCTACCGCGGATAAAAAAAATTGTATCGCGCAAAATTTATCGAGCGTATTTTTCTGAAACCTTCACCATTTTAAAGATAATTTAATCATTGATCTTTTAGTATACGTGTTTTATTAAAATACTATTTGTTTTATTTTCAATAAATTAATAATGCGTCTAATTTGAGACAGCGCTCCTTGATCGACGAGTCCTATTACTGGCTGGACTTACGACGCGCTGCGTGAGCTCAGTACAGAACACGCAAGCTAACCACTCAAGGTCACTGGCATATATCTGCGTCTTAATGCCTTAGAACAATATTACCACCAGCTCCAGATGAATTACTTAATAATACATTTTGTAATTGTAAGAATGAATGTGGTCCACGCTTCGGGGGCAGAAAATCGGGGTTTCAATGCACTTTAGCTTGTGGCATGAGGTCCTGGGTTCAATTCCTGGGTCGGGCAGTCTTATTGGGTTTTTCCATCTGGAATTGCTCAGTAGCAGGCTCGCGCCTGTACTACACAAATTATTCATTGATATTTTAATGATTTAATAATATTATACAAGGTATTATTCGCAGAGATTCACAGTTGACCTTGAATTACAGTATGTATGGCTGATCGCTGCGCACTCTCCGCCCTCTATCTCAAAAACTTTAGAGCTCATGAAAAAATGTTTGATACAAAATTTGTTGCAAATTTTATGCTCTAGAATTGTATAATAGATGTTACCATCATTGGAGCTATAGAAACCTAGATAATATGAGGCTTTTGAGACAACGCGTTTAGAACGTCAAAATGAAGGTATATACGAGTTTCCAGCTTATTATCTCTCATTCCGAGTTGAAACGCTAATTTGACTGGACTACTTGCCAAGTTCCAATATTGATAAAACTCAGTACCTATGTACTGTCGAAGAAACGCATATCTGTACACTGTAAGAACTCTTGCTTGCAGCGCTCGGCTGCTATAGTATCGCTTACTTACGAAAAAAAAGGGTCGTGTGCACAGGATTTTGTTTACAAATTGCTTAGATATGTGTTACCCCGATGGTACCTATCCGTTCCGCTCATTTGATTGGCTGGCAGCTCTCACTATCATTGAACTAATTCTAATGATATGAGAACAGACCGAAGTTTGTGCCATTATCGATGCGTTATCGTGTTTCGAAGGAATCCCCCATTATTCTTTACTAATTTATTAACCATACAAGATGACCTAAGATAAATTAATGGGGATTAAGTACCTAATTTTATATTATTGTACCTAGTAAGTACTGAGGATTTAGTAATTTTAAATCAAAAATTAATACCTGGGCGACCGAGCTCTGCTCAGGTGAAAATAGAGAATGCTCATTTAATATTAGAAGAAAGTTCATACTAATTCCATGCTACCATGATAGTACATACTAATTCCATGCTGCCATGATAGTAGGTACTTACTAATTCCATGCTGCCATGTCATTATTGTAAGGTGTTTCGGAGAAAACGAATTTTCCCAGATATGAGACCTAGCTAGATCGATTTTTAGCCCCCGTAAACCCCTATATTATTGCAACTTTCATCGAAATCGTTAGAGCCGTTTTCGAGAACGTGATTACAAATATATAATATACACAAATATTGCTTGTTTAATAGTATAGGATTCATTTTCCTAAGTTAATTTCCTATTGAACGACTTTGATACATTTTGACTCTAGGTAAGTAAAATATGAAAAGTGCAGTGAAATTAGGTTATCAAATCTCTCGTCTTAGTAGATTCTAACTCTTGATTCAATCAATCTCAACCTGGCTAGCGTTTTCCCAACTATGTTGAGGTCGTCTTCCAGTCTAACCGGATGCAGCTGTATACCGGTATTTTACATGGAGTGACTGCCTCTCTGACTTCCACAACCCAGTAACTAGGTAATACGATACCCCTTGATAAGACTGGTTGTCAGACTTTCGGTCTTCTGACGACCCGTAACGATTGTCAAAGATCCACGAATGACAGCCGGGACCGTCGGCTTAACGTGATTTCCGAGGCACAGAGGAGTCTCGACTGTAAATATGGTCATCAATACCGTACGGCTGTTATTACTTAGCCACGAGCTCTTGATTCTTCAGGCAAAAATTGTTGTTCCCAATTGAATAGGCTGAGTGCATTTTCATACTCGTTTTCGTATGAAATCTACTACCTTTAAACAGTATCTGCTTTAATATCACCAAATACGCGAGTTTCAGTGACAACAAATAGATTGATAGTTTTACGAATTAGACATAATGCAGCTTTTTGTCATAAATTCATAATTTATCACCTAACCATGAACCATTCCCGGAAGAACCTTCAACTAACAACACAATTTTGATTAAATATTTTCCACATTTTTGCCTTCGAAGACGTGTGTTATTTAACAAAGAAATATTTAGTAACTCCTACCAAATTAATGGATTAGAAAACATGGTGTAATTTTTTATTATAGTTCTACTCCAGTATTCCCGAAATAGGTAATATAAAAAAGGCAGTAAGCTTTTTCGCGCCCTAAAAGACCGAAACAGTGTAATATTTAAGGCTGACTGAATAGTACATTACTGTCGCGGCCAGTAATTAGCCCATGTGGGCCGAGGCGAAACCGAGGCACACATACGTGAGTCCGTCAATGCCCGGTTGCGGCCCAGAATCAATGACGAACAAAGAAAATTTTTCATGCGCCAATATGTTCATTTGTTTCTTTCTACTTTACTTTAAACAGCTCTATTTGCTAAGTCAGTTTGAAATTTAAATAAAATCTTTGATAAGTTACCTCCTTGGTTGCCATGTGTTGAAGTAAAAAGTTAGTTCTATTTTTAAATAACACGACAGATATGAGTTTTCATAGTAATTTATTTGGCCGCTAAACACGATAGATATGGATTTTCATAGTAACTTTGCCGGCCGCCTACTCGCTTGTTTTTGACCATTACAGCAATTTCGATTTATCTCGAAGAAGGTTGTCGAAATAATGTTCCAATTTGCGTGTTAGTATTTGGGCGTACTTGTAGTATACCTGAGTAATAAATAAATTTAAAAAAAAATACAAAAATAGAACTTGGTGTCACAAGTTACGATAACAGATCATATAGATATCTGCAAGGCCTATGATAAGGCCGATGAACCAATACCGCACAGTTCGGTTCAAAATGGCCGAATGACTCAGATATAAAATCAATTTTGACAAACATGTTGATATAAGTATTGAGAACAAGTTTTGCCCGTACCAAACTTTAAAAATGAGCGATAAGCCGAATGAAGTTGGCGCTAGTTTATTAATACACTCTCAGATACCTGAATCGAGCCTGTTTAAAGGTCTCTATCTTTTTAAATAATGGTAGTTTGTAAGTACAAAGAAGTTTTAAGCCAGTCACTCGCATCATTTCCGGATGTCATTGTCCCAAATTCGAAATCGGAATACTAAAAACAGTTAATTGCAATAAGTCGTCTTTTCACGTTTCTCAGGGGCAAAATTAGAGTGGAATTTTTGAAGAAAACCAAGAAAACAACGGTTTACATAGAGAAAACATTTATTTAGTAACTTGTGTTACCTCCAAGAGCATTTACGACGGCCGTCATGCGGTTCGGCATAGAATTAATGAATGCCACTATGACGTGATGTGGAATGTGTTCCCGTGTTTCCAAGATCACAATTTTCAGCTCCTGCAATGTTTCTGGAGCTCTAATGGATTCACATCGGGGCTTCTTGCTGGCCATTCCATTCCATGCGATACTAACGTCATGCAACTATTCTCGAACAATTCTTGCAGTGTGCGCCCTTGCATTATCGTGCATAAAAATTAAATGAATCACATGAGCTTCTAGGCATTGACGAATGTATCGGTCACTATTTAATAGTGGCAACCGAGGTCCCGTCACAACCCCTAGGCTAGTTTTTCCTTCGGTGGAAATTCCCCCCCAGACTATCCATGACCCACCGCCATAACTCACCTTCTCTTCAATGCAAAATTGCTGAAATTGTTCTCCCTGTCTCCGGTAGACTTTCCTACGTCTATCATACAGCATAATCTTGGTTTCATCCGTAAAAAGAACCTAGCTCCATTGATATTTGAGTCCAATGAAAATGTCCGCGTGCAAACAGTAGGCACACCATTCTGTGAGCTCGTGTCAGTTTGGGACCATTAGCTGACTTATGAGTGAGACCTCATACGGTCAAGTTCTTCAAGTCTCCTTTTAACAGTTCGAGCGCAAATAGTCACACCATGAAAGTCTCGAAGCTGTTCTTGGACCTGTACGAAGGTCAGGTGACGATTACACAGGCTGGTGGTAAGGATAAACCAATCTTGTCGTGCTGTAGTGACCCGGCTTCGTGGTCCTCCTGGACGGCGCACGAAGCCGCCAGTCTCCAGGTATTGATGGTAAATTCTTTGAACGGCAGAACGACTTACATGAAGTTATGCACCTACATTTCGCTGACTAAGCCCAGACTGAAGAACTGCCACAGCTTGTGCTGCTACTTCAGGTGCAGTATCCATAATTGGAACGTCAGAATGGATTAGTAATAAGGAAAAACTATTTTGATACTCTTTTTATGCTAAACAAAATAAATAACTATTGACTAGATGCTCTAATCAAAGCTTATTGTTTCTTTAAGAGCGACCAAACTCCGATTTTCTTCTCTTTTTCAAATTCATGAATTCAAATTTGGAACAATGGTCATATCGAAATAATGGCCAGTATGTCAGCTTCGAACTGCATAAAAAAAATATCTGACGTATCAATATTTTGATGTTTTAGGCCTATAAACATAAAAATGCACGGTGGCCCGATTTAGGAGTCCGGGAGTATATTTGTATAGATTTTAAACTGTGAATAATTATTTTGATAATAAGTTGTAAATGGTTTACAGACTTTTTTTATGCGGTTCACACAATTTATTCTGTAACTATCGGCAGGACAAAGGGATCTTCTCAAACAAAGAAGGCATGAATACAAATTATGCCAAAATTGCTAGATCGTATACTGTCGCGAAAACCAACGCAGATATCGTGTCGCGCCCGAAAGTAATCGCGTGATAGCCGGAGTCAATTTTTTCTTTATGAGATATATCCGGTGCTTGTTGGAGGCTTCCTGTTCCCCACAAATAGTTCATATTATAGTTGTGATCTCTTCTAGAATTTTAATCTCATAATAACATAACATCACGCTTGTAATCCCCGAAAGGCTAGGCAGATATACAGGGAGTTAGGCATACGGTTGAAAATACGAAAATGGTAGATCCGTGGAGCCGTCTGCTACGTGTTTAAACCCAATAATAAGAAGCAGGTCACACGGATCTTTTTTTTTAAATTTTATTAGAAATGCGTCGTTGCTCGAACTTCAATAAAAATAACAAAACTGGCAACATATTTTTTTTTTCTTTTGCTTTCAATTCTGAATAAAACCCATGTAATAGGGGGCGAGCCTATTGCCATCAACCGGGCACAAATCCAGACTCCAGACTGCCGCTTATAAATTCCTAATAGAAAAAGCCACGATTAATCATAATCTGTTTCATTTTGACAGTTCAACAATATTCATTGCGTTACTTACGTTATTGAGCGAACAAATTTTTCGAACACATGAAGCTATGGATTAGCGATATCCTTCAAAATTATTCAATTAGGGCGCTGGTGTGCCTAAAGAATAATTATATCGTAGCCTTAGAGTGAAAAGCTCGGGAATGCAATTTTGGTCATTTATATTTGTGGAAAGAAAACCTTGCAACATAATTAAACTAATAAAAATTACACACAAAAAAAGTTAGGAACCTATAACGCCATCTATGACGAGTTCGAAAAACTTGCAAACGAACATACAATATTTTCAATTTACCAACACGTTTTTTATTCATTTAGGCTATAGTTAAGTAAGGCAACGAAATAAAACGGATTACAAAAAGTATATCGATTTTTATTCTATGTATGATAATGTTTCATTGATAAACTTGTAACTGCCAAAAGCAAAACATGTTTTTTTTTTTTATTTAATAAAAGCTTGCAAGTAAAATAAAATAAAATAAATGCGTAAAATGATAAATATGTGTCTTTTAGTGTTAAAAGACAAATATTTGAAGAAGCTGTGATAATAAAATTTTACAGGGCGCAGTTTTATCCTCCTTTTTCACATTATATGAGATTTTCACTCTAAGGCGACGTATGGAAACAAATCTGATGGAAAACAAGGGCAATTTACTTTATATAACTAATTTATTTAAAAGGTATGTATCTGATAATGTTAGCACTTTATAGATGGAAAAAACAAGAGAGCGCCCCATACACTCTTGTCAAGTGACATGACACGTCTATGTGCCAGACTGCTTATTATTATAGTCCATACTTTCATCAAAATCCTTAAAAAAATCATTGGCAACGAACCTTTCGAAATTAATCTCACACACTAATCTCTAATTGCTATAAAAATAACTCCTAACAAACCTGTCTACAGTTGATACTGTTATAAATAAACTCATACCTATTTCGATAATAAAAAATGTAAATATGAATTCGGCATAAAACTGGTTTCGTAGGTAATTTCTAGTCGGTACTGAAGAAACAGGTAACATTATTGATAATAAACAATCTTTAGCCAATATATAACTATACTAAACGTATTGTTCTGTACTCATTAACGGATGCACTCATTGCACTTAAATTCTCTATTGTCTAAGTACATAATAGTATACAGCACGTTAACGGTAAGTGGCTAGGGGTGCATATCTAGTAGTATATTATGTAACCTTATTTAATAATAATATTTATGTAAAACGTGTTAACACTTTGCGTGACACACGACAAAACATAAGATTTTTTTTATTTCTCAAACATGCATTGAAATTCGAACATTATTTTGACAAACTTCTTCGAGATAAATCAAAACTGCTGTACTGGTCAAAAACAAGCGAGTAGGCGGCCGGTAATGTTACTATGAAAATCCAAATCTGTCGTGTTTAGCGGCCAAACAAATTATTATGAAAACTCTTAACTGTCGTGTTATTTAAAAATGGACCGAACTTTTTACTTCGACCCATGGCAACCAAGGCGGTAACTAATCAAAGAATTATTTAAATTTCGAACTTGCTTAGCAAATAGAGCTGTTTAAAGTAAAGAAGAAACAAATGATGGTGCGTGGAAAATTTTCTTTATTCGTCATAGATTCTGGAATTTATAATTAATTTACTTAGTTTGAATTTCTGCGCATTGTTTGAGAAAAGTACTATACAAGCATGGCCAGGCAAGCAACCAGGTATTGACATTTTCACGATCGTCCATCGATGCCCTAATTGCTGGCCTCGACAGTAATGTACTATTGTCATTACCTACGTAAATAAAAAAACAAGCAAGCCATACAGTAGTCGCCAAAGTCGCATATGATGTGTAACATCTGACATCTTGGCTGACAATACTAACCTCTCGGAAAATGAGTTGGTACCATCTGACGGCCAATTCTAACACCGCGCGCGCTCATTGGTCAAATAAAATATAGCGCGTTTCCTCGGCTTCCTGTTACACACTTCCGTTCCTTTTCACGAAATCACTCCCACAGATTGCAGGAAAGCGAGAGGAAAGATTTTACACATCAGAAAAGAATTTGGCAAATTACGGTTAGTTACGTTGGTCCCGGCTGTCATTCGTGGATCTTTGACAGTCGTTATGGCTCCTCAGAAAGTCTGACAACCAGTTACCAAGGAGTATCGTATTACCCAGTTACTAGGTTGTGTAGGTCAGATAGGCAGTCGCTCCATGTAAAATACTGCTATTCAGCTGCATCCGGTTAGACTGGAAGCCGACCGCAAGATAGTTGGGAAAAGGCTAGGCAGATTAATTTGTAAGAGTAGTCTATCACGTCTGTTACTAATTTGCGTAGTTTGAGTAGCGTAACGTAATTACTGTCTTGTGCATTGAAATGTCTAATAATCGGCTGAGCTACGGTTTCTGGCCACCACTCAAATTCAAATTATTTTATTTCACATAAACCTACAAGGGCACTTATGAAACGTCAGAAGCTAGGTGCACGGTTCCAATTGATCGTTTCAGCTCTTCTTCTTTAATTTAATCTAATAGATTCGAGTTCTGTTTAGAGAAAATAATAATCCCAAGATTAACTGGTCTATAAAGCTAGTGACTTGCTATTAGTCTATCTTGTTATGAGTTTATTTATTCGTTGTTTAAATTAATCTTTTATTTATAAAATACAATAGACGTGGATATATTTAGTAACTTGTTCCGCTTAGCTATTTCTAAAGAGCCATAAAAAACTCCTGAAAGAAATCGACACGTGTTTCACCTCTCAACGAGGCATCCTCAGGATGACGATGGACTTGTTGCGAACTCGAACACGGCGTGTTGCCACACCAAGCGCTGAGTGCAGACTGAGCCTTATCGCCCGTGATCCACGTCTATTGTATTTTATAATGGATTTCCGCAAGGTCACGCCTGAATCAATTAATTATCTTTTATTTATACTAAAATCTACATCTCGATAATTTTAGTACCTAGTTAATTTCATACATTTATTTATCTCATTTAACAATATTATCATATAAAGTAGTATTAGCCTATACTCTATTTGAAATAAGATTAGGCATTTAAATAAACCTTTTTTACAGCCCGTTCAACCGATTTTAACTTCTATTGCGTTGATGGCATGACAAATGGCAGCTGCAGTAAACGTTGGTATTGTAATCACTTTTTTGCTTTTAATGTCATCCTTATGCCTACGGTATAGAGTCAAAATCGGTTAAACGAACTGTAAAAAAGGTTTGTTCAAATGTCTAATCTTATTTCAAATGGAGTATAGTAGGTAGGTAGGTAAGTACATATAAAAATAAGCATGTAGGTACTCTTAAACTGTGGCCTAGCTATAAATGAAAGTCGTAGCGAAAGGGCATTGATTAATAAAACTGATTGGTAATCCCAGTATGTTGTAAACAAGTACGAACCAAGGTACTTATAAAGAAACTACTTAGCTTAAACCAGGCCCTTACGACACTCATCTCATTTTATGGATGCAATCTTAATCGTTTAACAATTTACCATTAACTTTAAGATTCTCTTTACATGCAAGTATTAATGAATGCATGTTCTGTCTCAAGGGCAACCTTCTGAGAATCATTAAACAAGTAATTGATAATTGTATTATTATGTTTTGGTAACAAATTGGTAAAACAATAAGTACGACTGCGGACAATAACGGTTGATCACTTTTCAACCTTATGTTCTTAGTAATAAGGTTGAAAAGTGGTTCACCACCAGTATCCGCGATGAAGTACCTACCTGAAGTCATAATGACTGATATCGAAATCATTCAATGAATTTCAAAATTCTGATATTATCAACAATATGCAATATGCTGACTATGGCAAACAAAATACATTACGATTAATTAATTGTGAAGAAAGTTGGAAGGGATCAAAATACCAAATTTTTATTTTGTTTTAACTTCATGTACGGTAGTGGTCTATAGCGGACTTTTAATGCCACAAAGCATTCCGTACCAGTCTTCCTTTGGGTTACTACTCGTATATTATAGTACATTACTGTCGCGGACAGCAATTAGGGCATTGATGGACGATCGTGAAAAAGAGGGCTGAGGCGAAACCGAGGCACACATACGTGAGTCCGTCAATGCCTGGTTGCGGCCAAGGCTTGTATAGTACTTTTCTCAAACAATTCGCGGAAATTCAAACTAAGTAAATTAATTATAAATTCCAGAATCAATGATGAACAAAGAAAATTTTTCACGCGCCAATAGGCTCATTTGTTTCTTCTTTACTTTAAAACAGCTCTATTTACTTAGCCAGTTCGAAATTTGAATACAATTTTGATAAGTTACCTCCTTGGTAGCCATGAGTCGAAGTAAAAAGTTCGTTCCATTTTTAAATAACACGACAGATAGAAGTTTTCATAGTAATTTATTTGGCTGCTAAACACGGCCGCCTACTCGCTTGTTTTTGACCAGTAGAGCAATTTCGATTTATCTCGAAAGAGGTTATCAAAATAATGTTGGAATTTCCAAGCATGTTTGAAGAAAGTGCAATTATTTGCATAACTCATTATATTAAGTGAACTGTTTGTGTTCTTTATGAGAATAAATTCTTTAAACCGAACATTGTGACAGGCGTCCAAAATAAAATCATTTTGTTTTCGAAATTGTTAGAACAGGGTAAAGAGAGACTTCTTTTAAACACGTAAACAATTTACTTGAAAACAAACAATTTAGTAACATGTTACATTTGCTACAAACAGGTAGAATAACTTCCGCTCCAAGCAGTTACGTTTCCGTGTCCGTGTTGCTATACCTATCTATGTACATCTACATATAACCCTGTTTCCATACAAGTTAGCTTCCTTTTAGGTTTAAACTTCTATTCTATGACTTCATTTTGAATCTCATTAATTGTTAGCAATCAAGCCTGCCGCAGACAGGCGCGACGCGACGGTACAGTGCGATTCTGGTAGATTTTTTTTTCATGAAGTTTTCTTAGAAATTCTTTTATTAGAGTCGCGTACTCGCGTCGCGCCTGTTTGCGAGAGCCTTCATATGTAGTACGGTAAGTCGCACATCAGTGCTAATAAAACAAACTAAGCTGTTCTCTTATTTTATAAATGCACCGTTCCTACTAGGCTAGGCCAGGTCAAGGTCAAAGTGTCGTGTGGCCTACTGTACTTTCGTCACTTAGGTACAATACGGCCGATATAACTTGGCAGGTCTGAACATAGGCATTAAGGACTTTCGCGCATGTTTTCTCATGAGGCGAGTGTGAACTCGCCTCATGTCACCATTTAGTTCCTAAAAATGTTATTGCGCAGCCTTCTGCGAGAAGTTCGAAATAAAATGCTTTTTAGGAAAATGATAATGTAGTATTATCGTTTGTAAAGATAAATATACAATGACAATCGCTCTGCCATCAAGATTAGACACTCGTAAATAAATGAGACTTTGTAGTACCTATTATGTTTATAAAATTTTCTGACAATCGAGCCCGAATGATTTTAAACATGCAAAAAAAAAATCTATTCACGTTATTATGGTCCCTTATTGACCCTTATTCATTGCAGTACCTACCTAATTATTGTAAAAAAATAGATACAATCTCAAATTATTATGCATAAACAACTGTTTTTTGCTCAAATTACCCACACAAAAAGTGTTCAACTTAAATGTTTTAAAACTCTTTTACTTTTGTGAAGCTATCTTCAGATAATTAATTCAATATAGTAAAACTCAATTTTAACTGATGTTGCTATTGATATCGTGTTCGTCAAGGTCTGTTTAGATTCAATTTTATTTTAGGAATTCACTTGTCACCTTTGATCATATTTTATCATTTAATTACCTCATAGTGATATGCGTCAAGAACGCCGATATTAATACCCACTTACTTGGTTTAATAATAGCACTTGAATTCAATCGTAGTTTGATTATATTAAAGTATTTGTAAAATTCGAAGGCATGTGACATCTACCAACCCGCACTGGGCCCGCGTGGTGGATTACGGTCCATTCCCTCTCACAGAGAGGAGGCCTGTGTCCCAGCAGTGGGAACATTATAGGCTGATGATGATGATGATGATGATGATGATGATTTGTCTGCAATTGTGAGGTCACATAATTCGTCAATACACATTATTATGTAAGTAACAAGATTAATCCCCCTTTGCACTTAAGGCGACGATAACCGACTTTTAATAATTTTATACTAAAGATCACGTCTAAACGAGTAGTTTTAATTATTTGGAAAAAAAATGTGTTAAATTAGAGCATTTTTTTATTAACTTACCATAGGAATATTTTAGATTATGTTTATATTACATAGAGAAATTAATTTGTAAAGTACCCTACTTACGCGGATAAAAAACTGAGAATCACGCAAAATCTATTCAGCGTATTTTTCTAAAACCTCCACCATTATTAAAGATAATTTAAGTGTTAATCTTTTAGTATACGTGTTTTATTAAAATACCGTTTGTTTTAATGTATAATAAATTCATAATGCGTCTAATTTGGGACAGCGCTCTTTGATGGGCGAATCCTAGTACTGGCAGGACGTACAACGCGTTGCGTGAGCTCAGTACAGAACACGCAAGCTAACCACTCAAGGTTACTGGCATATATCTGCGTCTTAACACAGACATCCTCCAAATTGACACTTGAAAAGTTATGCAATTTCAAAGTCAAAGTCAAATAATTTATTTCAATTATGCACATACAAGGCTAATGCTATATGGAAATGCTTATCTCGTGTGACATCTTGTCATAGTCATTTGCCGTGCTAATTAATCCCCTGGAGCATAGGGCCTTCACGAGCTTCGTCACTTCCCTCGACCTTTTAGCAAATTTTTATGGGCAGCTATCTTAAGAACACGTTATTACAATCTAGACTCTAGCTAGACTGTCAATAAATCCATCTCAAAACGTTTCTTCTCGTTCTTGACAAAAATCTAGACTATTCTAGACTGAACTGTTCAGGATATACGTCAACGCCTACGCTTGCCAACGTCTTTTATTATTACAAACGTTTCCTTTATCTTTTGATAGAATAACTAAGTCATCGTTCCATTCGAGACAGTGGTGCCGATTCCCTTGTTCACTAACTAAACTAAATTTAAGTTCAGTGCATCTTTTTCTTTCTATTTCATTAAGAAAAGGACAGAAGATAAATTTTAGTTTAGTCCTGTCAAATTAATCAGCGCCTGTCACTACTCCATACAAGTTTAGACGTGATTAAAAACTTGCCAACTAAAATTACGTCAATTCACGTCAAGCGCTGATTAATTTGACAGGACTAAACTAAAATTTATCTTCTGTCCTTTTCTTAATGAAATAGAAAGAAAAAGATGCACAGCATTTCTAGCGTACACACGGCTACATATCAAGCTATACATTTCCAGTACAAGCCGATCTCGCATTGTATAGAATTTCCGTACAATGAGAGGTTAGCTTATACTGGAAATGCATAGCTTGAAATGTAGCCGTGTGTACCTACGCATTGGCATCACATAGGCTTTTCTTGTGGTACCTTAATACATTTTGATCGCGTTAGTATAAAGCACTTTTATATGGTGCAGCTGTTTTTATTTTTCATATCTAGTTGGTTCTTTAGTAAAAGTTGGTAGTTGGTTCATTTTCATGAGCTGCAACTGCTCCCTTAAAGTTTGTCTCTTCTTTTACCTGCCATACTGGATAGTGGATATCCATCTATCTATACTAATATTATAAAGAGGAATGATTTTGAATTAAGGTACAGGAATGTATCTTGGGTAACATTTGGGTAGCTTTATAAATTGAGAAAGGAAAACAAGACCTTCGACTTCATTTGCCGGAAAAGTCTACCAATTTAGGCGACGTTCACATAACGGCAAACCAGCACAAGGTTGTGCCCTTTCTAGTTAAATAGGTACACATGGCTACTTAACAAGCTATACATTTCCAGTATAAACTGACCTCTCATTGTTCGGAAATCCTATGACCTATTCAACGCGAAATCAGCTTGTATAGCTTGATATGTAGCTGTGTGTACCAATCATATTGGACGTAACTACATATTTACCTAAGTTGTTTGTTCGCTTCTAAAATATGATGTTTGTAGTGATGCCAACGTAGCACTATCTTAATATTTTGTATAGAACTATGTAAAATGTACATAAATATGTATTTAATTATGATTTAATCAGGGTCAGAGGTCACTGTTATAATTTTATTATCATCAAGCGCTCCTGCAGCAAGTCAGACTATCGCTCATAATTTGAGGTCCAATTTATCCTATACTATTAAACGAGTAATATTTGTATATATATATATTTGTACTCACGCTCTGGAAAACGGCTCTAACGATTTCGATGACAGTAGCAATATTGGGGTTTACGGGGGCGAAAAATCGATCTAGCTTGGTCTCATATCTGGGAAAATTCGTTTTTCCGTATTTTCACCCGAGCAGAGCTCGGTCGCCCAAAGTTTAGAACAAGATAATGAATAATGACATGGCAGCATGGAATTAGTAAGTACCTACTATCATGGCAGTATGGAATTAGTATGTACCATAGAAATATGATCTATGGTATGTACTATCCTATACTATTAAATAAGCATTCTCTATTTTCACCAGAGCAGAGCTCGGTCGCCTAGGTAGATACTAAATAATTAATAAATATCAATAATAAAATTTTATAAAATATTGTATTAATTTGAAATAATGAAGGTGTTGCAAAGTACTATATCACAGGTGACATGAGTTTAAAAAAATACTATTAGGACTGGAGTTCTCAAAAAACCCAACTACGACAAAAAAGTTTATCTAGAAAGGTATAAACAAGACATCATAGACAGACAAATTAAAAATCCGGAGCCACACGTGTTAGGGCATAAATCGAACTGATTACGTGTGACACCAGTTTTTTTTTTTAGTTAATCACTTTATGTCCTCTAGAGGGCACCATATTCAATTTAATGTGACGTCACATAGCCAGTGGACCATCAAGATGAATCCAACGATACCTAATTTGTTATGATGAGTAGTTTAGAAGTTATGAGGGAACAGATGAACATACATACATACCGATCAAAATCATAACCCTCCTTTTTGCTTCGCCGTGGTCAGGTAAAAACTACATAAAAAAATTGAGTCCATTTATTCAATATCAAGTCATTCTATTAATTTTTTTTAATGACATCGCGGTACATAGATATTATAACTTTGTTAAACCAAAGAGCTTCGTTAATGATAGAGCAATAGAGCTAAATCCCTCTGGATAAGACATCTCATTAGCTTTGTACACACGGCTACACATTTCCAGTTTATGCTGATCTCGCATTGTACAGGATTTCTATACAATGTGAGGTCAGCTTAAACTGGAAATGTATAGCTTGATGTGTAGCCGTGTGTACGAGGTAGACAACTGTAGAAGAGTTGCTCTACGTTATATTATTCCCTCCGGGATATGTCGCTTTTGATTTCCTTTCCCGTAGACAATCATAGGCAGGTCTGCAGAATAATCAGTTCTAATCCTACTTCCAATTGTGTGGTCAAAAAAAGATATATCTTCTGATTTATTTGCGTCTTCCCGCGGATGCGGGTGTCGTAGGAGTACATACTACGAAACTCTTTGGTATAATGTCCGTAGGCGATCGAAAACTGACTTTATGGCGAGCTAATCTAATGATTACCTACGAATACCTATAGACTGAGTTTCTGTGAAGGAAATTTTGAAGTGAAAACTTTGATTTCACGACACTGTAACGACACCTCATTTATGTAAACGCAATTGTGCTCTTCATTTATATTACGTTACGGATAAATGTCCTATGCAAGTATTTTTACTTTAATGATTTTGTAAACGCGATTGTGCTCTTTATTTATATTACGTTACGGACCAATGTTTTATACAAGTACTTTTCTTCCACCAAGGCGATCTTGTTCAAGTTTTCACTTCTGTTGGCACTCCCGGAGTGCCACTTTTTTTAAACTATTAAGATTTCAAGTAGCCCAAAACCTAACTGAAAGTTTTTCTTGTCACTTGATATCGGTATACACCTGCCTGACACAGTGACACTAATCTTGCATCAATCAACTGTAGTAAATATAGTAATAAATTGTAATAAACCAACTGATAGAAGTATTCATGGTTTACCGAACCCATATCTCCACTATTGGCTGATTCTTATACTTTACGAACCGTTATATGACTCTTGTATCTTTACCAATAATGAGGCAAAGACCTAATAGCTTTGCATAGTAGACTCTCCCATTTGGAAGTAGCTATCACAGTAGCTTACGAATCTATTAATTATGCAGTTTGACCACAAAAAAGATACCATTAGTAAGCAAAAGGATTAGTTTTTTGTTTATAGGAACCGAGTATAATATCAATATGGTGCAGCTGCAATCTTAAAAAGCCTGCACTCCACCAAAGCGGAGATGTGCGGAGATTTCCGAAGCGAAGACGAGAAGAGATGTTTTTCAGCTAGGGTGTATCCACCGAAGCTGTGCGGAGATGCGTACTGGCTAGACTGGAGCGGAGATGTGTGCTGGCTAGAGCGGGGATGTGTGCTGGCTACAGCGGAGATGTGTACTCGCTAGAGCGGAACTGTTACAGCGCCGCACACTGCACGCCGCTCACATCTCTTCTCGTCTCCGCTGCGCGTCGTCGCCAGCTCGCGAAGCACAGCTCACATCTCCGCTTTGTACCGCCGCGCGCCGCCTAGTTCTCGGCGAGGCACAGCTCACATCTCCGCGCTATACAAATATGATACATCTCCACTGAAGCTGAGTGGAGACGAGATGTGTGAATAACGAAATTCTATTGGTTGTTTAAAACTCCTCTCCTCTCGTCTCGTCTCTGCTTTGGTGAGGAAGGTTTACTGTAAGGAAAACCAATCTTAAAACCATCAGACCCTTTTAAAATTCGAACTCAGTACGGTAAGTGACACGTTTTCCTGTATGTCCCAGGACGCAAGACGATCCTCAACGCGCTATGCGGCACGTTCAACGCTGGTGAGCTGACCGTCATCATGGGACAGTCCGGGGCCGGCAAGAGCACGCTCATGGACATCCTAGCGGGATATACGTGAGTCTACTTTTTAATTTTATAGTCTGCATGAGCGCCATTGTTATTTTTGGCGTTCGAACTTCAAATGTAGGCAAGCTATAATTGAGGCATGATAGAATTTCGTCTGTGTTTGATTGTATTTTTAAAAGATCTTTGAACCCGATTTGAATTATTTGGGCGTGGTGTTCTTGCAATAAAAATATGTTGTCACGCAACCCAAGTTTATCTTTTTTGTTGTAGTCATAATAGAGATAAAAATTAGTAGCTCAACATGTCAACCTACAAGTGTGCATTATTAGATGGAAACTAAATAAAATAAACTGCTAGAGATAAAGCTTTGTCACATATCTCATGTTTCATGTTCTTGCATATCTAATTATCTACATATTTTGTGATAATTTATCTTTTTGAAACAAACAAGGCCATTAGGTAGATACTGATAAATTTTCAATGCAATATAATTTTGTTTATATTTTGTAACAATCAGATGATCACAAATCTGATACCCCAAGTTGTTATTTTTGTAAGGAAAAAGATAAAAGGTTTATAAGAAACTAGCTTCTGCCCGTGACTTCATTCGCAACCTTAAAACCTTCCTCAAGAATTGAGCTATACAATGCAAAAATATTTTTTCAAATCCGACTCTCCGTTCCGGAGATTACCCCCTACACACAAACTTATAGTATATTAGTATTACTATATTAGTATTCCTATATTAATATTAGTATATTAGTGTTACTATATTAATATTAGTATTCCTATATTAATATTAGTATATTAGTATTCCTATATTAATATTAGTATATTAGTATTCCTATATTAATATTAGTATATTAGTATTACTATATTAGTATTAGTACAGATTATTAAACCGTGCATCACAGTATGCACATTCGTTTTTCTTCGTTTTCCCAGCTAAAGCACTAAGAAGTAGTGAAGGGCGGGCGTTTTGGCGGACTGTCTTATGTAATTTTGACGTTCAAGAAGTGTCGATTCTCAGCCTAGTTTGAATAAATGACATTTTATTTGAGATTGAAAGTTAAAGTTGTTTACCTACGTGAATCGGTAAACAAATTTTATGTTTCTCGTATACTATGCACAAAATTGCTAATCTGTTTGCTAAAACCCAAGTAACAACTATATTAAAGCGACATCAGTTTCCTACATACTGATTGATACGTGAATAGAATAATAAGTATTGATGTCGCCTTTAAAATTACCTAAATAAATACCGTTATAAAAACGTTTCTAAGGCACAAATTAAAACTTGAACTTCTACTTACCTACATACAAGGTGGCAGGGACATCGACGCGAAAACAGAAACCATGGATTCAGTACATGATTCTGAACCTGCGTTGAAACTTTCATAGAAAAGTGTAATACCTACGCGGTCAAAATGTATGGAACAGCAGATTTTTTTTTAAATAACCGACGAAAAATTTCAACGCAGGGGATTCAGAATCATGTACTGAATCCATGGTAACAGTTTTCGCGTCAATGTCCCTGCCACCCTGTATATTTTTCGACTTAGTGGCCAGTTTTGATTAAATTATTTTTTTTATTATTGTTTTTTTTTTTATATAATATATATTATATTTTTTAAATATAATCGTCAGTCAGAAAAGGAAATTTTACAGAAAATTTGATTAGCTACAAACTTACTATGTAATAAATAAAATACTAACACTACATAAAAAGAACAAAAAAATATTTTTGTAAGAAAAAAAACTTTAACCGCGAATAATTTTAATAGCGCGATATTTTAAACAGCGTTTGGGTGGATGACATTTTAATTTGAAACATTGTGAATCAACATACAGATGTTATTCGGGTCTCTGGAAACCTAATCGCAGATATAAATGGATTTAAAATATTTGACTGCTATCTTTTACAAAGTTGCAGCAATGTCTGAGAACGTGACTACGATCAATCACATATCTGATAATTGGTGGTATTGACCCACAATATCAACTAGTGCGCTAATCACCCGACTGATATTGATATCACCACACGTCATTATAAATTTTATTTTGTTTTCAGGTGTTAGAGATAATGCTTAAAAACTAAAATACACATGGAAATTATAGCATGGATATAGGTACATTATTTTATGTTTGATATATTCTGGGTCTTACCTATAAATACATTACCTACCTACTATTTGTAATATTTCAATAGACATGGGCGTCATGGGCTGGACCTATTGACGCAGCCGTAAGGTGCACAATACTATTTTAAGATTTTCTGTTCTTTGTTTTTGTGTGAATATTGTCTGCGTGGGTCAAATAAATTTATTTTCTTCCTTTTTTTTTATTAATTTCCGATAAGATATCTAGCATACCTCTTTTGTTTCGAGAATATATCATATTATGCAAAAAAAAAATGAAATGAAAAGTGTTTATTCGCAGCAATACTTGTTTTTGCATGATATATTCTGCACCTTTTTAGCACATATTTTTGATTTTCAAATATTCACTACATTTAGGCTTTGACAAAACACATTTATGAGGTACTTATGTATTTTAAAAATACTTGGAATTAAAAAAAGTCTACATCTTCGACCATAATAGTTATTACAAGTTATTTCATATTATTGTTCCTTTGAGATCTTGTGCGTACAGTATTGTTTTTAAATTGTTTTTTATTTTGTCCACAATGGACGACGAAACGGTTGAACGATTTATTAAAATTGCTCAAGACGCGCATGGCGAATTTTCACCCCTGCTACGTCGTAGCTGCTTGCTACGGCGTAGTGAGTTTCATCTCTGTTGACAATTAAAACGCATCAAAGAAAAGAAAGAAAGAAAATAAATTTATTTGACACACAGTTTTCAAAAACAAAAAACAGAAAAAAACAAAGAAAGCTTAAAACAGTATTGTGTGCCTCACGGCTGCGACAAATAGGCCCAGTTCAGCATAAATGCCAGACAACTAGTGCCTGACGCTGGTTGCATCATGAAGTAAATTCACAAAATCTTGTATTTGACGTATCTTTGATCTTAAATCAATTTGAAAATCAATCAGCATTGCCATGTAACGTGGCAATATTTCATTTGTTTCGGATCACACATAAAAAGTAAGTACATACAATCCATATAGTAACAAAGACGTAAAAACAATGTTAGTAAAACTTAAAAACTAACCTAACAGCAACTAAAACCCACCTGGCTCAACACATGTTGGCACGTGCCTCCGCATCCAGTGCCTAATAAAGGGGCTGTCCACCTTGTCGACCAATGTTTTTAGGATGCTATCCATTATTGACGCCGCCTGCTCTCTCATTATGGCCTGAAAATGGTCAACACGGGCTTCCGCGAACATCTGCGAAGCACTGCAGAAGCGCGGAACACCCCATCAACAATGCCAGCCCAGCAATGCTACCAGCCTTTTGGGCACTTTTCCTGTTGACAGCGATACGAACGAATTTTTTGATGCCTTATGATTATTTTCCCGTATTTTATATGTATGTATGCATGTAATACATATTATTATTTTAAATCTGTAAGTTTTTAAATAATGTAAATACTACGACTAAACAAGTTATTTGAAAATAAATTTAACTTTTATTTATCAAAAACTTCAAAAAGTCGACCACTCCAAACTACGAAGCTTCAGAAGAGTTTTAGTTCAAAGTTCTCTCATAAAACAATTATTACGATATAGAGATAAGTACTTACATGATAGGTATACAATTTAACAGCACAGGTCCTTGCTTAACAAGTACCTACGTATCTATTGAACTATCGGACCTACGAAGGTCGTATCAAAACTATTTATTAAACTCGAGGTTAAAATGAATGGTTTGATTTTTAATTTAATTGCTTGAGTATTAGTCCGCGCGCACTTTGGATGCGTTTTCGTGCGAATTTCACTCGTGCGTACACGTACGACCATGATTGTACGAATTGAGTGCACACACTGGATACGTTTTTCTCCGTCAAATAGAACAAATCCCAACAAGTTCGGATTGTTTTCGGACATCGGAACTATACGTACGTATTCGTACGACTAAGTCGCACCCAGTCTGCGCGCTTCCTTTGTACTTGGAAGATCGGGATCGTTCGTGCGTGTTCGTACGTGTACGCACGAATGAAATTCGTACGAAAATGCGTCTGAAGTGCGCGCAGCCTTACCCCTTTAGTTTAACTCACCTTCGACATCTGCGTATAAGCATATTAAAATAGATAATAAAATGTATTGCATTTTTTTATCAAATTACACCAGTTCTGGATGTCCAGTGTATAAGAATGTCGATGATCAGCGAATTACGAAGCTAAAAAAATTGCAGCATTTCAAGATATTGTGATACCAAATTATTCATTTTTGTGATGATTTATAACATAACATATAATCACGCCTATTATACCCGAAGGGTTAGACAGAGGTGTACCTATAGTACCTACCTACAACCACATTTCGCCAGTTATGTTTAAGTCCCATGTAATAGGGGGCGAGCCTATTGCCATCAACCGAGCACAAATCCAGACTCCGGGCTGCTACTGAGAAATTCCAGATGGAAAACCCAATAACACTTTGCCCGACCCGGGAATCGAACCCAGGACCTCATGCTCAGTAATAGCGTAATCAACACCAGTCAGTGGTGATTTATATAAGTATCCATCCATTACCTAAAGTTACCTAAATCTTTCCTCGTTTTTTATTTTTTTTTAAACCGGCCATGTGCGTGTCGGACAATGCACAATAATGGGTTCCGTAGTTGGGATGAATTTATCCCAAGGACAAACTTAACATTATAGTTGAAAAATATGTTCTCCAATACATTCCAACTGCAAATGTAAGTTTGTACGCACAATATTGAGGGATTTACCATGTTATTTTAAGATCATAGACTTCTTATAGATTTTCCTGTAGGTAATCTATGAGTAATGAACCATTCTTGGTTCTTTTTCAAAAATTTTGACTCAGTTGTTTCGGAGATAAAGGGGAGTAATTATGGTGAATTGTCATCTATTTTCTTAAATATCTTTAAACGTATTTATTTTAAAATTATAAAAAATATATATTTGAGATCCTCGCAACAATTCCTTTCATTTGATATGTCACACGGTGTAGTTTGCAAAACTTTTATTTTTATTTCCTTATTTGCCCCCTAAAAGTGACCCCATATTCAAAATTCATTTATTTACGTTACACGTCCGTGTTTGGGTCACAGAAATACATATGTGTAACAAATTTCAACTTAATCGGTCCATTAGATTCGGAGTAAATTGGCTGTGACAGACGGACAGACAGATAGATAAACAGACAGACAGACACACGAGTGATCCTATTAGGGTTCCGTTTTTGCCTTTATATGCATTGCCTAATATAAATAGCCTAATAGCCTAGAATTGCCTCTTTTTACGTTTTTGCCTTAAAAAACAATTCTGCATGATTGTAAATAACGTCCGCTAATGTACGATAATAACAATAGTTAATTATGACGCGTGTTTCAACACAAGCATTGCGGTCAAGCAGCTAATAGGTCCACTGCTTATCATTCTCTACATGGATGGAACGTACCTACTTTACACATACATACATGCTTTATATTATTTTATTCGACTGTGTATGTGTCACACAGGTTCATTGTAACCTGTGGCTGATAGCCAGAAATAATATATTTTTGAATGTAGTAAACACCGCAATAGGTAAAATAATAATGTCATCATTCTAATATTCAAATTCAAAAGTCATTTATTAAAAGTAGGCTGAGAATCAGCTCTTTACGAACGTCAAAATTACATTTATAATCCTTTTTACAAGTTTCTGAAACAGTTAGCTTATTGCCAAAATTAAAACAGCCAGTGTCATTGTAACCATATTAATATCATCCAAATTAGTGTTATAATGTTGTACTAAATTTTATTATGCAACTCGTTGCAACGTTTAAGCGGGGGACAGCGCACCCGCTGCACGCATGTGCGGTGATGTGCTGCTGCAGGCGACATACATACATACAGTTGTACTGAATTTCGTGGGATTTTTTTAATTCTTGATCTTGAATTACAAACACCCAATGGTTTCGGAACCTTTTATACGGGATTCATATCATGGGTGTAGATAAAGTCTTGCATGCAACTGTACATAATTAGGTATTAAAACACTCATGTGATACAGAAACCCACATTCGTGTTTTAATACCCCTTATTATACAACAGTTGCATAAATAATTATTAAGACAGTCCCCCAAAAACGCCCACCCTTCACCACTTCCTAGTGCTTTAGCTGGGAAGAAGAAGTGGCGCAACAAACTCCCCGGCTTAACTCTTACAGACATTTAAACAAACAATTTTACTTCTTTATAATTTGGAAGATTAGGTCACTAACATACCAAATAATTATAGAACTTTAATCAGGTTTTATAAACATGATTTGTGTAAACAAGTAGCTAATGAAGTAGGTACCTAGGTGACCGGAAGTCATTTAGTTTGCCTCGAAGATAACATTTATCTAAGAGGATAATTAAAAAATCGTAATACCTAAAATGTACTACGTTGTAACAAAAGTTCGGATTCATTTATGTAATAATTATGTCTCTCTATTATTTAACTTTAATTTATTTTTCCATACAGAACTTAAAAATATTACTACTCTATTCCATCGTTTGCAAAATTATGGGTCGCGCGCGACCCAGGTGGGTTGCGAGAGACCCATAATTTTGGATGGGCCTTGAAAAATTTATTTTAAGCTATGATTAATCATCATCATCTGCCTAGCCTTTTTCCCAACTATGTTGGGGTCGGCTTCCAGTCTAACCGGTTGCAGCTGAATACCAGTATTTTACATGGAGCGACTGCCTATCTGACCTCCACAACCTAGTTACTAGGTAACACGATACCCCTTTGTAAGACTAGTTGTCAGACTTTTGGGCTTCTAACTACCCGTAACAACTGTCAAAGATCTACAAATGACAGCCGGGACCAGCGGCTTAACGTGCTTTCCGAGGCACGGAGGAGTCTTGGTATGTAAAGATGGTCACCCATCCACAGACCAACCGTGGCAAGCGTAGCTTAACCTGATCAGTCGATCCGTGCGGCTGTTATTACTTAGCCATAAGCAGCTATGATTAATATTAAAACTAAATACCGAAATAAACTGGACGTATCAAACTTATGCCGATTAAAATTAACTAAAATTGAAATTGATTCTAAAGCTATAGTAATGACAAAAAATAGGAAACAAATAGGTGCGTACATCCTTCTCATTGAAATAGCACTCCTTTGTATTTAATTAAGTATTCAAATTTTCGATCGTAACTGAATGTTTTTTCGTAATGAATAAACTCAAAACTTAACCGACCGATTTAAAAAAAATCTTTCACCAGTAGAATGCTGTATTATCACTGAGTAACATAGGCTATAATTTATAAAGATATCACGTGGACGAAGCCGCTGGCGGAAGCTATTTCATTCATATAGTAAAATTGTACCCCTTTTTTTCTCCATGACAGCCGAGAGGTGAGTTCCGAATTTGAAAGTATTCGACAGGTGTGTCGCAGTCCTGTCAAATTTTGGGAGCGCTCTATTTCCTATTCTAGTTTACTTACTGTATCTTAAACACTAACAAACTCTTCACAATCGAGAACTAGAGTACTTAGATAACGCAAACAAAGACTCAGGAAACTATCACAGAGTACACAACAATATTACGGTAGAAACGTTTACATAACACCAAACAATGCATTATCTCACTGCTGTTGTCATACTGACATAATTCCATACAAAAACACAACGCTTAGTTACTCTGTGGCGCTACCGAGAACGGACCACAAAGATACACGTGTTACTGCTCCAAAGGTCACTTGTTCCTTTACATATATTATTATGGTTAACAGTATTGTGTACTTGTATTTATTACAGTACTTTATTACTAAGTTGGAGTTACTATTATCAACCAAACACATTTTTAATCGACTTCAAAAAGCAGGAGGTTCTCAATTCGACTGCATGCTTTTTTTTTAACGCGATTACTCCGCCTGTTATGAATTGATTTTGATGATTCTTTTTTTGTTTGGTAGGTCATACTTCAGAGGTGGTACCATACCAATTTTATTAAATATACGTATTTTTCCCACTTAGTCTATAAGGATGATGTAATGAGCTCCTGTCAGTTCCTTTCAGTATTATTTACATAGCGCATAGGTAGTGGTATTTGAATTTGTGTGGGAAAAAAAGCAACCGTCTTCCAAAAAAAAACACTAAGTACAAAGTGAAAAATAAATTTAATTTCGGAAGTCGGTGGCAAAAAACGAAAATTCAAAACCAAAGACACCGACTTCCGAAATTAAATTTATTTTTCACTTTGTAGTGTTTTTAAGCTTTCACTTGCCTTGTGAAGCAGAATTATGTAATTCTTTAAAATTATGAATTATTGTAACTAAGACTTGACTTTGATACCTGTTTCTTATGAGTTCCTAACTTAAAGAAACAGGTATCAAAATCATTCGGTTTTACCAAATATATGGTGTCTATATCAATAACAAGTTTTTATGCGCAAATTGACTTCCTGTCTTTGGTCACTTTGACAGTTTAAATTTTAAAGTACCTAAATCTTGAAGCAACTTGCTAAAAGTGTTTCCATTGTGCAAGATGGTCGCGGAAGGTGACTTCCGCAATAAAATTGCTAGTGGACTTTAGGACACTTCGCTAAAGGAGTTCAGCATTTACTAAATTGAATTATGATGTTAATAAACTCTGAGACCAAATAAAAATCCTAGACATGGCGCTGTCAAAAGTGACGTGAAGCCGGTTTCGTAAACATATATTATGTGCACTTAGTGAGGTGTAGTTTGATTGTAGTTCTATTGTAAATGGTTGTAAATGTGTGCGTGTGAACGTGTATGCACAGAGCGGAGGTGTAGTTTTGGGCGTTGGCATGCTTCACTGTCTTAATTTTTTATTTGGTCTGAGGTTAAACTATTCTAAATTCAATTTAAATACCTACCTCTTTATATGCAAAACGTACGTTTATTAAGTGATTTGTCATAGCAGGAAGCTACATTAGTTGTTTGTAAATGCATTATACTGTTTTGTTTTATTTTTCATACGTGTTTTAACACAGCCCAAACAGGAATTAAATTTTATCTTATCTTGCTAGTGTGAAAAAGATTTATTCATTAATTTCATAGTTGCTTTTACTCTAAACGCCAAAATCATCCCTAAATAAAAGAAATATTAAATATATCAAATGGCCGTCCTTTTTCATCTCTTCCTTTTATCAAACCTTAATTTAATTATTTTATTAGATTTGATGATGAATTAGATAAACGTTGTACCAACTATAATAGTACATACTAATTCCATGCATAAACCACAGTTTTAACTGGCCAGATGAGGTCGAAATAATTATTAAAATGCCATTAAACTTTTTTTTAATTTGTTTTTCTTTTTTTTTTGTGGCTTCTGTTGCATTTTCTCTTCTTTTTGTGTCTGTATTATTTTAAAACAAGCCTCAGGTATTCTAAATACTAAACTTTTTGGTTATTATTAAATAGAACGGTTTTAGTACCGGCCGCTGTCAATAGAATGAATTATTTTCTATCACAGTATTGGTTGGTTTTGCTTGTTTGTGGTTATTGTGGGTTTTTGCAATTAATTTGTTGTTATCTTACTCGAAGAAAGCAAAACGTTTCTGTTATAATATTACATTTTTTAATGCTCACAAACGATTTCTTGAATCTCGTTCTGATTTAACTTGTGTTGTGGCTTTGCATTCTGGATAGTCAGTTAATTCAACATTTTTTTCACATTTTTTAATTTGTTATTTGGCTTTGAAATAACATTCATCTAAATTTTTTAAATGTTTCTATCCAACTGTGTTATGAATTAAAGAATTATTGTATTGTTATCCTGCAGGCCTGCTACGTCTTAACTTTTTTAATGCGCACAAATCTTTGTCTTCTGCCCACTTCTACTATAAACGTGTGCAATCGTGACGCATAACGTATATAATTTACGCCGCCGTAGGAAGTACCTACATTACAATGTATTCACTTATTTAAAAGAGCACGTTCCAAACATTACTCATAATAGTTATCTAACTGACGCGCATTTTCGTTCAGCTGCGTTCTAAAGACAACCAAATTACATAAACATTGGCTTATTTAATTTATAACTCGTTATCATAATACTGGGGCCGTATCTGCGTCTATCATATGAATGCGTGTTGAACCTTCGTATGTTTTGCTCGCTAAAAATTTATCGCGGTAACGCGGTGGTCACATTAGCGGCTTCATAATTTTAACGAATTATCGTGCAATAATCCAATATGGCACTCCATTATTTCAACAGAGCGTCTACGCAGTCCGGGTCCGGAAACAACAGTCGAAATGACTGAATGTAGTCCGACCACGCGCGCCACGCTTATTATGTACCGCCACCCGGGCGACAAGTTTTGCGCAGCCCGAACTATCGCGAAGTTATCCGATAATGGTTGGTCACATCTGCGTGTATCGTATCACTGTGCGAAGCTTCATCACGATAGACGCAGATGCGACCCCAGCATTTATTTTAATTTTATTTCTTTATTTAAGCATAAGCGAATTATGATGATGTTTTCTGACATGTAGACAGGGTGGCAGGGGACCGCAGGGACATCGCTGCGCAAACTCTAACCATGAATTCAGCACATGGTTCTAGAGCCCTTAGCATAGAAATATACCGCTGAAAAAAATTTGCTGTTTCATAGAAAAGTTTAATATGATACTTACGTGGTCAAAATGTATGGAAAACGTATTTTTTTTAATAACCTACGAAAAATTTCAACGCAAGGAGGTTCAGAATTCGACATTTCAAGAGATTGTTGTTTGTTTTTTCAATTTGGAGTTTGACATCTGCACCTGTCAAATTAGTCTCTGGGATTGTAAAACGAACTTTATTAGTATCGACGATTAACTGTGTTACGACACTGGCAATTGACAGCATACAAACAAACAATAATATACAAAATATCTGCCTTCCACATCCAATACCTTGACATTAGTTTTACAGAAACATTTTCGGCTTTAATTTGAATAAACCTGTGCCATTCAAAACTACCAAAACGACTGCTAATCAAAGTCGAATCGGGGTCAATGCACCATCTCAACCAGTTGTCAACAACTACTCTATGAGGAGTTCAAAATAAACCAGTTTAGCACCTTCTAAATAAAGAAGTAGTCAGAGATAGAATTAAGTAGCCCATGTTTATTTATTAATTATCAGTATCACCCATACTGCAAAGTTCGATTGAGAAAAGAGTTTTTGAAGTGAAAACTTCTTTAGGCGCGTTGGGCATTTTTGAGATGGGAAAAAACAATTGAACTAGCACCACCGTTACCGACACCTCATTTTTGTAAACGCGATTGTGCTCTTTATTTAGATTATGTTACGGATCAATATTCTATGCAAGTATTTTTACTTTAAAGGTTTTAAAAGTATTTTTTTTTATTGTTCAAGTTTTCACTTCTGTCGGCACTCCCGGAGTGCCAGTTTTTTTTTGGTCTCCGTATGTTTGTACTTAAATAATAAAGATAAATTGATCGTTATCATTTACAAACATTAACTTTGATATTAACTTAATAGCAAGTTTTACATGGCCGCTTTCAGTCAGTGTCAAGCGTTTCCACTGAAAAGAACCACCGAAAACTGTTATTTAGACATTACTAGGCGAATTGTTTGTTTAAAATCGACCAACTCATTTAACATCGTTGCAAAATGTAATAATAAATGATATTTATTTCTGTAAATTGAAAAAAAAAACACTTTTACACGACAAAATTAAATTATGTTTTAAAAATAGAGTTCAGTGTTTCCCAACAACAAACTCAGAGGACAAAAATTTACGATCTACATACAGCTGTCTGTCAGTAACTTTTGTTTGAGTTACTGCAGGCGTTGAAGCCCCCCTTGTGTGACATACATTGGCACGTGTCCCACAAATGTTCATATAGGTACCATCGCGGAAGCCCATAACTAACCACTTTGAAAACAAAATCCCGTGCACACGATGACCACATCTGTTACCGCCCCGATTCTAATATAGGAGCCGAGTGCTGCAAAGCAAGAATAGTCCTTATGGTGGTTAGTTATGGTTTTCCGCGATGGTACATAAGTGAATATACCAATGTTGAAACACTTTAAATACCCATGATTTAATGTAACGATGGATGTTAAAGGGGATGTAACAGATCATTGTTGACAGGAACTAATTAATCATTATTTTATTGCATGTATTCATGCATGTGGTGGCTCAAGGCATTTCCAATTAGGTGGGTGTTCCTACCAACTTACTCGTACCTCGTATTTTTCATGTTGGTTACTGACTTCTAAAGCACAGTCAAAGTTTTGATGTTTAATAACTTGAATTGGAATAATTCGTTTTATAACAAATTAATCGGCCCTTTAATGTGTTAAAAGGGTCCGTGCACGAAAAAATCCCTTTTTCGTCAATAACTTATCAGAAAGCTTGAAATAATTGAAACATAAGTACTTATAAAAGTACGGTTTTCGTGGTGCTAAACCAGTGGTGCCAAAATAGAAATTGTGTCAATTTTGATTTTATTTCAAGGATAGCTGAAAACGGATGTGTGATTTTTAAATTTCTTGATATGGTTTGCTAAATAATAGAAAAAAATACATTACTGACAGGGTTTAAAAAAAAATGGATATTATTTTCAACATTTTTTTCTGTTATATTTTGTATGGAAGTTGAAAAAAGTGGTTCCCCTATGTACAAGTAGACCATATAATGATGTTGATGATATTTTTTAATTTTCAAAATCAACAGTAGTTTCTTCTAACGAAACGATCAAACGTCAATCTCGCGGCAATTTTTGGAAAACTTGTTGCGAATTTTAGTGATTTCCCACGAATCCTTAATTTATTTGAAAAATCCCTTTCCTCTATGTACAAGACAAATAATTTGACTTTTCAAATCACAAATAATTTTGTTTAAATTCTGTTGCCCTTTCTCACAACTAATGATCAAAATTGATCAAAATCAGTCGATTTCGTGCACGGACCCTTAATCAATTCATAATTTAAATGTTATGACTTATGAGATACAGTTAGGAATCACAGTATAATGTTGTCGTAATTAATCATTCGTTTTATCTAACGCCCTTGAGCTTTTTGCTATACTTGACCTCTATACTTCAACGAACGCTCAATGGGTTAAAACACAAATACCTACCTACTTAGGTACGTTTCTAAATAAATACTTTATTTTTAACCTCATAAACACAGGAAGCTGATTTATAAATACGATCTACATACGTTTAGTAGTGGACAATCAAAGGGTAATGAAAGTTATAGCAAGATAATGGCATAGCATTCCACAGTAATTGAATTAGCTTACTAATTAAGACAGCAGATGGTAGACGGCTATAAAAAGAGTTAGAAGATGACATGAATAGGTATGTATAGAACAAATGATTGAACAAACAAATGAAAAGTGATAGTCATAGTAACACTGAAAGTAATCTTGTAATGTTTGGTTAAAAGTATACAGTTAGAGACTTAAATGGTGAACGTAAACTAGCCTAATTGCATTCATTTTTAGACTTATTTTTACTCCACTTGAGCACTCCGCCAATCAGCAGGTCAGTTTGACCTTTAAATGTACCTAAAATATCACAATATATATATAATATTATAAAGGCGAAAGTTTGTGAGTGTGTGTGTACGTTTGTCTCTTCTTCACGCTCAAACGGCTGAACGGATTTGGATGAAATTTGGTACATAGATAGTTTATAAACTGATTTAACATATAGGATACTTTTTATCCCGATATTCCCACAGGATAAAGACTTACGCGGGTGAAACCGCGGGGCGTAGCTAGTTAAAAGGTAAAATCCAGCTGACCCTATTAGCCCATCATTATTTATTATTTTTCGGGTTGAGTTGACTCGGGCCGAGCTGTCACTAATCCGTGTAAACATCCACGTGGTTTTATGTTTGTATGTTTAGGTTTACAAAATTAAGTGCAAGTGATTTTAATCATTTTATAGCTATATTTAATTAGGTACCATATTTTTCGATTGTTTTTTTCGTTTCCCGTTCCTGCCTGCATGTATGTGCCTCACCTGTTCTGAATCTTAAAAGTCGACGCTTTTTTTTTTTTTTTATCAAATAATTTCTCCCGCTCCACCCAGAGCGGGAGAAAGGACGTGAAAGGGCGTGTCAGACACTTACTGCACGCTCGAGAAAAAATACATTCCATTCATGAATCCTAACTAATAAAAATAATATAAGAGAGTTTGTTACGCTTTCACGCGGAACGGCCGAATGCATTTAGATGAAATTTGGTACATGGATAGACCATGGCCTGGGTTAGGACATAGGATACTTTTTATACCGATATTCCCACGGGATCGAGACTTATGCGAGTGAAACCGCGGGGAGCAGCAAAAAAATATATTTAGCCTTAATCTTTAATCTCATAAAATCCATTTATTACAGCATTACGAACATCTGAGTTGAAAATGAAAATATTATAGGTTAAGTTTATTTTACAACGGACTTAAAACAAAACTTCCTGTACCAAAGACAAGACTTTACACACGATATGAACTCATTGTTTACTAATTGTACCGACCCCATTCATATTCGATACTAACAGAAGAACGGTTACGCCAACAAAACTAATGACTGTGTGTTCATTACCACTTTTGATAACAATTCAACATTTTATGTGCTTTTCGACTTTAAAATTTATAGTGCAAGATTGAAAATTAAACAAATCAGAATATTTTGATAAAAATATTGGACAGTGAATTTATTCAAATACTAAGCTTTAAGTGCGGTTTTGTAATTATCTAAATACCCTTTGTCGTAGTAAAAATACTTACCTACCTTATAAATAGCCGCAGCACACAAAATCCATGGATAGACCTCAGTATCCTAGTTGCGTAAACGATTTTAACAAATTGGTTTCATTTTGACAGTTCAACAACATTCATTGCTTTATTTACGTTATTAAGCAGAATTTTTTTCCAACTTATGAAGCAATGGATTCTGTTTCAAATCGAAACAAATTGTGATTGATCGTGTATTACGCAATTAGGATACTGAGCATAATAAAGAACCAAGACATAGAGCTGTCAACAGTGACGTGAGGCCGGTTTTGTAAACATTTGTGCACTTAGTGAGGTGTAGTTTGATTGTAAATGAGTGCGTGTGATCGTGTATACTCAGAGCGGAGGTGTAGTTTTGGCATGCTTCTCTGTATTGTTCGCAGTTTTAAGTACGTACCTAAACGGTTTATTAATTTTACATTAAACTATAGGAACAATTACATAAGTTAACGACAGTTATCATAACACCCCGCAAAAACCTCATGTGCCATATTTTATACTGTCATATTATGCCTATGATAAATATTAAAATAAACGATAGTTCACACAAACGTGCCATCAATAATACACTGAGTAGTTAATTAATTACATAACTTGATCTCGTAGTAGGCGTTTTGTTAGAAATTTTTTAACACTGTTTTGACACACTCACGGTCGAAAACCGGTCTTAATAATCACAATTAAAATTATGTTAGTGACCACACTATAACATAATTACCTGTCAGTTCTTATAATTTTACTCTAACTCTTTCATTTCTTCATTAGGTACTTAACTATTTATTATTCTATAAAAAACCTTCTTAATATTCTAAAAATGAAAATAATAAACCAAAACATTGATTAAAATTAAAAATATTCTTAATCCATATTTTTAATGTGGTACATAACTAAACATTTGACGACAAACTCAGAACAAAAATAAGCAAAGTTTATTACTTTCTCTGTACTAATTAATACGTCACGCGTGATTTGCAATCGTAAATATTACTCGTTAATGATATTATTAATCCACGGATAATAATTACAAGGTTACCGGCACCAACCTACTGGGCTTCCAGTAATATTTGTTTACTATTCAGTATTTTGTTACTCAAGTGAATTCAAAATAACTCTCATTCAATATAAACAAATGACATCAATAATAATAAAAACAACCGTCACTCCACACTGCAGTGCGTCAGTAGATTAGGTTATTGTGATAGTATTCAAAACCATCAAGATAGCCAGATGAATGAGATAAATATCGATATTTATCTCATTCATCGGGCTATCTTGAAATATGCATTTTTGTTTAAATCAAGTTAATTTATTTTTTGATTTCCGTACATCAAAAGGAAAAAACGGAACCCTTATGGGATCACTCGTGTGTCTGTTTGTCTGTCACAGCCAATTTTCTCCGAATCTGTTGGACCAAATTAGTTGAAATTTGGTAAATATATGAATTTCTGTGAGTTTGAAAAATTAAAGTTTTGAAAAATGTGGTTTTGAAGCCAGTCAGTTCTCTACCCTTCACACACAATTTGCCTTAAGGCTTGTGCAGACCAGCGCGACACGCGACGCGACACAAAGACACCGCTCGTCGCGCGACAAGCGATGCCTTTGTGTCGCGCCTGTTTGAAAGAGCCTTAACTCAACCACGATCACATACCAACACCTTTTTTTTTTTGGGTGGGAAATTATCAAATAACTTCTCCCGCTCTGGGTGGAGCGGAAGGGCGTGTCAGACTCTTACGTCTTACTGACTAAAAACCCACCCGTGTTCCTTCGCTTGCCCTGTTGCCGGGAGCCACGATGTCCTTTTCGGTCCTTATTCGCAGCTCCGGCAGGCATTGGCCCTAGCGGACCCCGTCAATTCTGCTGACATCTCTTTGAGGCGCGCGTGGAACACAACGCGCCGTCAACCCGGGAACATGCTTTTTTTTTTTTTTTTTGGGTGGGAAATTATCAAATAACTTCTCCCGCTCTGGGTGGAGTGGGAGGGCGTGTCAGACTCTTACTGACTAAAACCCACCCGTGTTCCTTCGGTTGCCCTGTTGCCGGGGGCCGCGATGTCCCTATCGGTTTTCTTCGAACTACACCCGATTGCCGATTTGAGAATTTGAAGTAGAGTACTTGTTACTCCACTTTGGCATTACTTTACATTCAAATAAGTATTTACATGTACTCGTAATTCCTATCCATTTGCATTGGAGATTACAAAAGGAAAATACAACATCAGTTTAGATGACAAAGGTAGACTACGCAGGAAAACAGAAATGGCCGACGTGGAATGCAGAAAATCGGAATAAATTATAGAATCGTTGATCATTTTATTTGTAAACAATGAGGAGTAGCGTGAACTTTGGTCGACAATGCACTCTATTAGTTACATCTAAAATATGAGTAATAACTACCATGAGTAATGTACCTATCTATCTACCTATGTAGGTACCTACATTATAGGTATTTGTTTATTCAGACAATTCTGAATTTATTTCGTTCTATCAAAGCAAAAAATACATTTTACCTTATTCAATATGTAAAAAAAACTTGTCCGATCCGAAAGGTAATCCGACTAGGTATAGTCGTAGCAATAACATTACCAAAAAGTTAAAAAAATCATATTATTATTCAATATTAAAAGTTATTGCTATTTAAAATTCACATTTTTGGAACCAAAATTACCCCAAATCAATTAAAAACTAGCAAATTTTCAACAGGGGTCTTAAGTTATGACTTATGACTTGTAGACATCCGTAATAAAGAGTTCAAATTAAATTGTAGGTATAAAAGGTATAAAAAAATTACAGTTGGCTGGTATTTGTAATATTTAAAGTACCTACAGTTAGTGTATCCCATCAAAAAAATAAATGTGAAAATGGGAGCTAAGTTCAATATTAAGAATATGCGTGGTTGTGGACTTCGCCAGCAAAAGAATTGAGATCTGTGCTAGAGAATGAGTGCCAAGTTCTGTAGATAATTCTGAAATTTATTTACATGATTATACAACATTCCAAAATAAATTTAAAACACAATATCTTGTTTTCTTCTACTATAACAATGTTTGCTATTTAAAAATATAACTACTTAAATTTGAACAGTCGAATTATTTACACAAAGCACTTAGGATAAATTGAAGCTCAAGATTTGACTTGGTTAGTTACACATACCTACAACTTATCTTATGTGTGGCTAATTAACTTATCTTCTTTATCTTTGATATTTATATGTTTATAGAGTGTCGCACTGCAAAAGAACTAAAACAAACAAGGCAACATTTTTATGCTATTTTAGAAAAAACATTAATTTTTCTGCAGTATTCAAAAGCGAAAAATAACAATCCTTCAATTATTACAATATGAGTATTTAATTGAAGGTGTTGATGAGCACATTACAAAACTATATTATTTATTTTCATAAATTATACACAGGATCTAACACCGCGGAAGTCAAATTTGTATCAGTGTTGTACAGAAATGAAACGATTTTTTTTTTCTCCTGAAAAGTTGCCTATTTTGAGATCCACGGTGTTAGAACTTAAAAATGACGTCATCGCTTAACTTCTAACACCGCGGAAGTCAAATTTGTATCAGAGTTGTACAGAAATGAAACGGTTTTTTTTTGTATATACAAAACAAACATTTCATTTATGGCTGCAAACGATTTGATCAGACTTTAGTAAGACTGCGAATGTCTAAATGAGTGAATGGTTTCGTAGATGACTGAGTTATCATTAGAATTCTTTCATGATCACACACCAAACTTGTTACTAAAATGTATAAAATAAAAATAAATAATTGAAAGTCGGGGGACCTCCTAGATTAAAAAGTGTTACACAGGACGGTCCCCCGCAACAATAACAATTTTATTTATCTGTTTAGTCCGCAAGTAAATGAGTGACCTCGCTTTGTATAATAGATTAAGTAATACAACTTGTAATTAATTACTTTTTAGTTCGTTTTTCTGGCAGGGCAGTTGTGTTTTTTATATTTTTTATTACAAAGTAAACGTCAACTGTGTTTGTCGAATACCTAGTAAATTTCTATAATAAATAGCTACAGTTTAGAAGTTTGTTATTTATAGAGAGCAAGGTCCCTTCTGTTCTAAGTAAAAATCAGTTTAAAACAAACACAAAAATCACATCAGTTAAAGAATGTAATACAATACGGCCGATACAACTTGGCAGTTCTGAACTTCGCGCAGAAGGCTGCGCAATAACATTTTTTAGGAACCAAATGGTGACATGAGGCGAGTGTGAGTGAGAGAACATGCGCGAAAGTTCGTAGTGCCTATGTTCAGACCGGCCAAGTCATATCGGCCGTATTGTATACTTGCAGTTGAAATTCATAAAATTGACAGAATTAAGATACCTAATTATTACTGTATTAAACGCTTTTTATTATGAAACCAACTTCGGTCTCCGATGTAGAATAGGCCATACTTACTTCAATAATTATCTAAAATAAATATTTTTCTTATATGTCGTGTCGCTGGCACGACAGTATTTCAGATCTTGTTGGCCCAAAACTTTGCCACTTTTACGGGGCGTCGCGGTGGCAGTATAGAGGTCACTTTGACTGCATGTTTTTTTTTTTACAACTGCGAGCCCTTTGCCTGCGTCTCACCTGATGATAAGTGATGATCAAGCCGAAGGTGGAAGCAAGTTTCACCCGGAATCCTCAACCACAGACTGTGGAACTGGCTATCTTACCTCCAACTGCCGAAACACAACAATGCTGTTTACATTGTTGTTATGGCGACAGACTTAGATAAGATGGTGGTAGCTAGCCAGGCGGGCTTAGAACAATCCCTACCACCAACCAAACACCAAAATAGAGGGCAGGAAAGGAGGTGGAGCATAGTCATACATACACACAATAAATAGTAATAGGTACATTTATTTAATCGCGGCAGTAGACATTTTTAAAAATCTCGGAAATCTGGTAATTATAATACAATTAAAATGGTTTTTATTTATGAATACCGAATCGTTGCTGTTGTAATCGGCCATTCTCTTATCACTACCTGGTAACAGTGTTTAATTACTAATTTAATCGCGTCTATCACTAATTATGTAGATGTACGTTATCTACTCGTATACGTCAGAAGTTCAGAACAGTCCTCACAATGACTGGGTATTGTTTGTCTGAGCTGTTCCAAGAATCTCTTGTTATAAGGGACGGTCAGTATCGTCGTATTTTATCAGCAGACATATCACGATTCAGACATGTTACAAGTAATACAAATATATTAACTTATACACGATTATTAACATTACATAATATCACGCCTGTATTTAACAAAGGCTTACTAGGCATCTATGTATACAACTCAATTTCGGCAGATATGTTTAAGTCCCATGTAATAGGGGGCGAGCCTTTTGCCGTCAACTGGGCACAAATCCAGACTCCGGGCTGCCGATAACTGAGAAATTCATGATGGAAAGATCTAATAAAACTGCCCGACCTGGGAATCGAACCCAGGACCTCATAGTCATACGCTCAGCAGTAGCGCTTGCGACCACCAGACTTGCGAAGCAATCATACGATTATTAGTTTCTTCTCTATCATTCAAATTGATGTGTGAAAACATTACAAAAACCAGTTTTCTGAAATATGTTTGCTGTCAACTATAGGCACACCCTGCCCCCTTATTTCCGTATTTCCACTATCTGATCAGAAATTATTGCTATCAATCAGAATCATAATAAAAAGAAATAATATATTCGGCAATTTCTCATTCTCTTTTTTTTTCTCATAATGGTGATTGCCATTACTTTCATATTTCTGTTTCCAAACAGAAAAGTAAACATAAAAAATAAAATAAATAAATAAAAGTAAGTACACAGACTTGTAAAAAATCATCAGTAGTTATCTTAATGCTTAAGCCACCGACACATTACCGTGCCATGTTCTGTTGTGACGCGGGATACACCAATCAAAGTACAAATAATATACATTCTTTAAAAATTTGACTTAACGTACTGAATGTACCTGGTGCACGCGATACATCGCTATAGGTAAGTATATGTAGCGTTGCCAAACGGGAGCGTTGCCAGACGGGAGTAACCCATCTGTTCAGGACTATGTCAAATCACAACAAGTTTTTAAAAGCTTAGAGCGGTTTCGCACTGCATCCGATCCGAATCCGAATTTAAGAATTCAATCCGAATTGGGAATGTTTTAAATTCGGACGGACAAAGATCTAGTGTACAACCCCTCATACAAATAGTACTATGGCTACTTCGGTGCGACATTTCTCGGATTCGGATCAGACGTTGTGCGAAACCAGTCTAACACTGCGTCAGAAGGAATCACGACACGACACAACACAGTAATATAAATCCGGCATTAAGATAATAAAGGATTTGTTAGATTAAAAATATCACAATAGGTCTATAATTTGTCCTACTCCACATAATTTATGGTAAGCTTAAATTCGAGATTTATTTTAATTCGTCAAGATGTTATGTGAGTGAAATATTTTACTTCTTCATATTTTTTATACAAATTGTATTTGTTGTACATGCGATGTTCAATTGCCTAACCCTTGATGATATTTTTAAAACTCTCATAGTTTTTACATAGTTCTTTTGTTTTATTTTAACGTATTTTCAGTCAAGCAGTCACACAAATGAGTACCGTATATGATTTTCATAAATTACTATTCTATCTGTGAATGAATTGCATTAAGGCTCTTTCAAAGAGGCGCGACACGCGACGCGACACAAAGGCACCGCTCGTCGCGCGACGAGCGGTGCCTTCGTGTCGCGCTGGTCTGCACGAGCCTTTACCGAAATATACTTCGTGGAAGTAATTAATTATTAATACAGGCAAATGTTTATAATTTGTAGGTGTTTACCTACTCCAGACTATGTAAGCCTTGTTGAGCTTGTTTTTACTTTAATATAAACAACATTGCCTTTGTTTAGTCAAACTCAGTAAATATGTAGGTAAATAGATACTTTCAGTAGGTACCTACGCTGAAACACCACATTTAAAATAAAATGAATAAATAGATTTAAAATGTTGCGTTTGTGCTGTTACGTTTATTAACAAAATAAAAACCTATTATTAAAACAAAAGTGGAAGAATTTCTGGTTTATTAATTCCTCATAATTGTAATGAGTTCTGCCTACTATCCTCATAAAACCAATAATAGTAGAGAGCATTGATAAATTCATTAGCACAAACAACTAAATAAATTAATTATTAATTCCAGAATCAATGACGAACAAAGAAAATTTTTCACGTGCCGATATGTTCATTTGTTTCTTCTTTACTTTAAAACAGCTCTATTTGCTAAACTAATTCGAAATTTAAATTAAATCTTTGATAAGTTAAACTTAAGTGGCAATGGGCAGGGCACATTGCTCGTAGAACGGATGGCCGATGGGGCCGAAAGGTTCTGGAGTGGCGACCGCGTACCGGAAGACGTAGCGTTGGAAGGCCTCCCACAAGATGGACCGATGACCTTGTGAAGGCCGCAGGAATCCGCTGGATGCGGAAAGCACAGAATCGGTCGAAGTGGAGGTGCTTGGGGGAGGCCTATGTTCAGCAGTGGACGTCTTTCGGCTGAAATGATGATGATGATGATGAAGTTACCTCCTTGTTTGCCATGTGTTGAAGTAAAAAGTTTGTTCCATTTTTAAATAACACGACAGATATGAGTTTTCATAGTAATTTATTTAGTCGCTAAACACGACAGATATGGGTATTCATAGTAACTTTGCCGGCCGCCTACTCGCTTGTTTTTTACCAGTACAGAAATTTCGTTATCTCGAAGAAGGTTGTCAAAATTATGTTCGAATTTCCAAGCATGTTTGAGAAAAATTAATATTTGACCATATACATAATCTTCAGCAAAAGTTGTCAATCCACTTCTGCCTTTATTAAAAAACAAAAACTAGTTTTAATATTAACCTGACCACTTTTAATGGAAGGTCAGAAGTATTAATCTGGGGGCACGGTAGTGCTCCCGCCAAGTCGAGCAAAAACAAATAAACAAAGGCACAGCCGTACCATCTTTTTCTCGAATTCATTCTGGACATTTTCAACCTCCCTGTAACTTTGTTGTGGATGTCATTGACCAGCTAACATAACAACGTGTTGTTGTATTTCATATGTACTAATAAACATAAACTAAACTAAACTAAACTGAAATATCAAATAAATTCGGTTAAGAAGTTAAATAATAATTTTTGAGACATTTTTTCTCGTGTTATCTTTGAATGAAACTCTCCAAAAAAACAAGGCTGCAGTATAATATCATACCTACTCCTCTTGACACTTTTTACAAACATTCATCGCTTCTTAAATCAGAAGCACTTACTTATGCTAAATGAAGTACCTAATATAAGACTTTTAATTCTTAATTGACATAAATATTGACATAAACATTGACATAAACATTGATATAAACATTGACATAAACATTGACATAAACATTGAAATAAACATTGGACATCAATATTATTATTTAAGTATAAATAATCATTCTTAATCGCTACTGGAGACCAGTTTTTATAACTTGGGATAAAAGTAAAGAATGTTTAACAACTCTGCACCCTAATAGCGGAAGACATGATCAATCACAATTTGTTTCATTTTGACAGTTCAACAACATTCATTACGTTATTTACGTTGTTGAGCGGACAAATTTTTCGAACAACAGCAATGGATTAGCAATATCCTTGAAAATGATTCAGATTTTGATTGATCGTGTGTTACGCAAGGATGCTGATCACTGTCAACATCCATAAAAATAAAAAGCCGGTCAAGAGCGAGTCGGACTCGCGCACCGAGGGTTTCGTACCTACCCATTATACCGCCACAATAAAATTGGTATCATTTTTATTGGTAAAAAGATATGGGCAAATTTAGATTAAAACTTGTAAGTACCAAAAATGTACCTTAATTTTCATTTTTTATTTTTTTTATTCGGAATTTTCCCTTTATTTGTGCTGTAAGACCTTACTTTTTGCCATATAGGGACTATTTGCCTATACACCTAATAGGGACTATAGACCTCAGTATCTGATATAAATTTCAACTTGCTAGGTCCACTCGTTCCTGAGAAAATCGGTGATGGCACACGGACAGACGGACAAGAGAGTAATCTTACAAGGGTTCAGTTTTTTACCTTTTGAGGTACGGAACCCTAAAAATAAACAGCTTGACGCTGATACTGCTTTGTATGTGAACTCATGCTGAGTATACAAAGCAGTGGAAATATTCCTTCAACAGAAGTACATAGGTATAAGAAACAAGTTACATTCCACACAAAGGAAACAACTTATAGGACAATTAATGGATACTTCCTCATGCTCCAAATTCTTCATTGAGCGGTGAGTCAACGCGTAGGAGATGAGAAGCCACCGGTAGCACTTATGTTGTTACCATACTAACCTCTCCTAATGGTAATGGGCTTATTGTATGTAGTTGTCATTTTATTATCAGTACCTGGGCGACCGAGCTCTGTTCTGGTGAAAATAGTGAATACTCATTTAATAGTATAGGAAAGTTCATACTAATTCCATGCTGCCATGATAGTAGGTGCTTACTAAGTCCATGCTGCCATGTTAGTAGGTACTTGCTAATTCCATGCTGCCATGATAGTAGGCACTTACTAATTCCATGCTGCATGATAGTAGGTACTTACTAATTCCATGCTGCCATGTCATTATTCGAAAATACGGAGAAAACGAATTTTCCCAGATATGAGACCTAGCTAGATCGATTTTGCAATTTTAGGATGGAACACGGTACATTGTCAAATTGCAAAAGCCTATAGGGCGCTTTTTATTAGTCTGAGAGGCAAATCTAAACTATTTGTTTTATGCAGTCTGTACTTCAAGCGGAAAAATTGCAATTGAACACATGAATTTAAGAAAATCTTTATTTGGAGTTAAGAATTTAATTGAAACGTTTAAACTCTATCGTATTATTATAAAATAAAACCCATATTGCAAAGAGCAACGTCCAAAGCATCGGTACTGGAATGCCGATCGTTATTTAATTGCGTACCTACGTAAAAAATGTATTAGCGATAAGTAGAGATACAGTATTACTTCCTACAGATTTATTTTCTATCCCCAATAATAAGAATAAAATAATTAATCCAGATACTTCTACAATTAGATTCCTAAACAGATACTATCATTGTACCTAATAAGATTAAATAAATCCTTCCACCTGCTAGATACAACAAACTAAAGTCTAAATCTAAAGATAGGTGCGCTGCGTATTATCGATAAACGTTGCCAAGTCTGTCGTATGATAAAACAATAGGCGATATTATCGATAAACTAATTATCGTTCCTAACTAAAACGATCACCAGAGTTAACTGTTAAAAATAGGTAGGTAAACAAATCGTTAAACTAAGCAAATTGACTACCAACTTAAATTGTCAGTATATTCAAATCACAACTGTCATTCCCTGACCACTTTTTTAAGCGTTTTGACGACTAAGTATCTGGTGTTATCATTTGGGTTGAGTTGACTCGGGCCGAGCTGTCACTGACCCAAATTGACATAGGGTGACACCCTACGTCAGAAGTCACCAAATAGCGGACCGCGCTCCGCGATTTTTATATATAAATAAAAAATGAGTTATTTAATTAGCCCGCGTTTTGTGTTTTCTGCCGTCGACACGTCAATTAATGGCGTATTTAATGACAATAGCTTGCATCAAGTTTACTCCGTGCTTCAGATAAGATAGTAATAAGTAAAAAATAAAAAATATCGCATTTATATAAATTACCAACTTTTTTATTGTTGTTCATTACTTAATATATGTTTATTATTTAAGGAAAAAAAAAATCTTGATTGCTAGTACTTAATCGTCTACCAAACGGACCGCACCGGTCTTAATATTTTTTTAAACGGACCCCCAATGAAACCGATGGTGATCCCTGCCCTACGTTAATTTGGTACTCTACACAAACTGACAATCAATTTCACTGACTGCACGTTTAGGCTTGACGAGGTCGATGGGATACCTACCTGCCTTCATAATGTCATACGTATTTAGATAAGATTAGATTATCACTTTAAACGTAAACCATGATTCATGGACTGTGTTATTGATTTTTGGTTTAGTGAAGGTTTCTGACAATTTACAGTAAAAAATATAAACTTACGTTTCCATAACATTTGGGCCTTAAGCACCACTGAAAGGTACCCAACGAAAGTAAACGCAAAAACCGCTAGGTAGGGTAACAAGGTCACAGTGCATTTATACATACGATGTTGAACTCATGAAATACAGTACAAATATCACGGCTTACATAGTTTTTAGGTGAATGACACGTTGGCAGCTGCTCAAACATGAGATTCGTGTAGAGAAGACAAAAAATATATTGTTTGTCTGTCCGGTAGATTTATTAAAGAAATTGCACACGTATTTTTTCTTCTATTACGTTATCAACAGATTACGGCGATACATTGAGTTAAAATGTGCTATTACGTCATAAGTATGTAGATTTTATACTTACTTGTGACGCGACCCCCGCAACCTAACTTTAATGCGTTTTTATCTAAGTAATTTTTTATTAATATAATAAAGCAAAAAATGTGTGTTTAATAAAAAAAATATTATCTGACTGACGAACTAAATAGTTTTTTTTTTTTTGATCATCCCTATTGGTCATCTTCATCTTTTCAAACATGTATCATTATTATCATAATACGGTCTTACAACATTGCTTAAGTTATATTTGTCACCAGCAACTCACATACTGAGATCCATAAAAATATACCAAGTCAAGTAGGTATAAGGAATGGCTGCAAAATCAACAGACTACCGAAGATGTATTACTTGATCTTCTTCTTTTCGTGTGGTTAGTGACTAACCTGTTGTCAGAGTTTTAAAGCGAGGGCCCCTGACTTGGCTTCACAGGCCGTCAAGAAATATCTCTCAGGCATGCCGGTTTCCTCACGATGTTTTCCCATCACATTCACCTGATAATTAAACATTACGCACATGAATCCGAAAAGTCAGAGGCGTACCTTGGGTTCGAATTCGAGACCGAGGATTTGGCAATCCGACGGTCACACCACTAGGCTATCACTACTTGTTACTTGATGAAGAACAGGAATTAGAAACAATAATTAAGTAACTTACGTTGTTGTTAAATCACTATAGTTACATAAATCATCATTTGCCAAGCCTTTTCCCAACTATGTTGGGGTCGGCTTCCAGTCTAACCGGATGCAGCTGAATACCAGTATTTTACATGGAGTGACAGCCTATCTGACCTCCACAACATAGTTACTAGGTAAGACTGGTTGTCAGACTTTTGGCTTCCAAATAACCGGATCGATTGTCAAAGATCTGTGAATGACGGCCGGGATCAACAGCTTAACGTACTTTCCGAGGCACTCAGGGGTCTCGGATGGTCACCCATCCACGGACTGATCTCGGCAAGTGTAGCATTCCCTTCGATCGACCCGTGCGGCTGTTATAATTTGGCCACAAATCCCTCCCGAGTACTATAGTTACATAAATGAATGACAAATCAGTTAAGACGCAGATATATGCCAGTGACCTTGAATGGTTAGCTTGCGTGTTCTGGGCTGAGCTCACGCAATGCGTCGGACGTCCAGCCAGTAATAGGACTCGCCCATCAAGTAGCGCTGTCCCAAATTAGACGCATTATTAATTTATTATACATAAAAAAAGGTATTTTAATAAAACACGTATACTAAAAGATCAGTAATTAAATTATCTTTAAAATGGTGAAGGTTTCAGAAAAATATGCTGGATAGATTTTGCGTGATTTTCAGTTTTTTATCCGCGTTAGACATAACTTTACAAATTAAATTCACTAGGTAATATAAACATATTCTAAAATATTTCTATATTAAGTTATTAAGAAAAAGCTCTAATTTAACGTATATTTTTTCCAAATCATTAACACTACTCGTTTAGACGTGATCTTCAGTATAAAATCATTAAAAGTCGGTTATCGTCGCCTTAAATAGAGCTCCATCTAATAATGTGTTTTCTTTCTTATCTAACTTGAATGTTGTTTCAATTTCAGAAAACCGACAAGTGGCAGTATTTGCGTCAACGGTCGCGTACGCAATGAAAAGATGTTCAGGCGAAGATCATGTTACATTTTACAAGACGACAGAGTACAAGACATGCTCACAATACAAGAATCACTCCACATAGCAGCGGATCTCAAATTAGGCAACCATATAAGTGGTCAACAGAAAAAACAACGCGTAAGTGTTACCTATCAATACAATGTAGCGGATTATTTTAATATCTAAATTGATTGCATCACATGTTTTCTAATCTTTTGAGGTCGAACCATAATAATATTAAAATGTTCACTACTTTTAAATAATCGTATCAGCTATAAATGCTTACTGCCTTATAGTTACAAGAGCCTCGCTCCCGATAAGCTGTTTTAATAAATTGTGTTGAAGGTATAAAAATAAACTCTCCATAATCCGTAAAGCCTTCTCTAAGGCCATCGTTAGCTAAAAATAGTAGACATTGGTGCCGATTCCCTTGTTCACAAACTAAACTAAATTTAAGTTCAGTGCATCTTTTTCTTTCTATTTCATTAAGAAAAGGACAGAAGATAAATTTTAGTTTGGTCCTGTCAAATTAATCAGCGCTTGACGTAAATCGACGTAATTTTAGTAGGCAAGTTTTTAATCACGTCTAAACTTGTATGGAGTAGTGACAGGCGCTGATTAATTTGACAGGAATAAACTAAAATGTATCTTCTGTCCTTTTCTTAATGAAATAGAAAGAAAAGGATGCACTGAACTTAAATTTAGTTTAGTTTGTGAGCAAGGGAATCGGCACCATTTTATAGTTTTCTTCATAGTAGGTCCACTTCTGTCATTTGCTTCAAGTTTAATGCAACTCTACCACTATTATCATTAAAAAGTGAATTGCAATCCAGTCGCTTACTGTATATGATTGAGGAATTTTAAATATTAAAGATTCAGTACACAACAAGCAGTTATCATTATACTCTCCTCATCATTCTCATTATAAGAAATTAAATCCAGGGATGATAGCATCTATGGAAAATGCTATCAAAGAGGAAATTGATTCCCTTATTGAAAATAAAACCTGGTGTCTTCACTTCAATTCTTTCACGATTTTAAAGGTATATTATTCCAGACGGACATAATAACTTAATAATACTACTAATGAACTGCCATTTTGAATTCATGCAAGCCTAATTTTTTGTTAGGTTACTGCTCAGAACTTCTGCACAACTTGTCCTGAACAGAATACTGACTTCACACTGTGCAAATCTGGGGAGGGTCGCTAGTTTTATTAGATACCTTGATACTTCTAAAAATAACCATGTTATGCAATTCAAATTGAAAATTTAACGTTTACTTTTCTGCTATCAAGGTAGCCTAATGATTCCTCTTCTTTCCAGGTAGAAGAAATTATCACTTCCCTTGGTTTAAGTAGAGCACGACACACTAGAGCAGGCAATTTGTCTGGTGGACAGAAGAAAAGGCTAGCAATAGGTCTGGAATTGATCAGTGACCCTCCGGTCATGTTCCTAGACGAACCTACCAGGTAAATGGTTATTTATATATCAACTACAATGTTCAATTGCACGACAAAGAAAAGCAAATTGGCTCTGTACTTTTTAGTTGTTGGCCTTGATATCTAATAAAACGAACCCACTACATCCTTTCGGGAGTGGCCATGACTAAGAAACTGTATGATAAAAAACCGGCCAAAAGCGAGTCGGACTCGCGCACCGAGGGTTCCGTACCATTTTAAGTTTTCATCGGCGAGGCCTTTATTCGTTAGAGAATTTTAACACTGTACACTGCCGTGTAGAGTATTGCAGTTTTAGGTCAACGCCATCTCTTGGCCGATAGTGGAACTAATGTAATTTAAGTTGATGATTTCTGAAAAATGTGCTATTTAGAGACATCATTTTATTTTTCCTGTAATCCTTACATAAACTTCTATCACATAGAATAATTTCAGATTTTTCCCTATGCAAATTTCGGAGATCGGTGTCCCACAGGGATCGGTCCTGGGGCCGCAACTGTGGGACATCGGATACGACTGGGTGCTGCGCGCCGACCTCCCTACTGGCGTCAGCGTCGTTTGTTACGCTGACGACACGTTGGTCCTGGCGCAAGGGAGGTCGTACCAGGCGGCGGCCGACTTAGCGACACGCGGGGTTGCGACAATCGTCGACAGAATCCGGCAGCTGGGACTCGAGGTGGCCCTGCACAAGTCCGAGGCCATGGGTTTCTATGGTCCTCGTAGTGCGCCAGCGTCGGGTTCCCAGGTATTGGCGGGAGGGGTTCACATCGGCGTCGAGTAAACGATGAAGTATCTGGGACTCGTCCTCGACAGCCGGTGGAACTTCGTGGAGCATTTCCGACGTTTGGCTCCCAGACTGGACCGGGCCGGGGCTGCCTTGAAGCGGCTCCTGCCCATTCTGGGAGGTCCAAACGCCTCCTGCCGGAGGCTCTACGCGGGGATCGTGCGGTCCATGGCCCTTTACGGGGCGCCGGTGTGGGCGCCTTCATTGAGGCGGCAGCCAGGCCGCCGACTGAACGCGTGCCAAAGGGTCATGGCCATCCGGCTGGCCCGAGGATACCGCACGGTCTCCTGCGAGGCGGCGAGCCTCCTTGCCGGAGTACCGCCATGGGATCTGGAGGCAAAGGTCCTCGCGCACATTTGGGAGTGGCGCGAGGAGGCGAAACGCCGGGGCTTAACTCCGATGCCGCAAGAAGTCGCGGCACAGCGGACAGAGCTCCGGCGGGATCTCATGGCGGAATGGAGAGTGCGATTGTCGCAACCCAGCGCTGGGCACGCCACAATTGCGGCGATAAGACCCCTCTTTGAGGAGAGGCTAGAGAGGCGCCACGGCGTCCTCACCTTCCGCCTGACGCAGGTCCTCACCGGACATGGCTGTTTCGGGAGGTATCTGTTCAGGATAAAGCGGGAGGAAACGCCCGGGTGTCGTCACTGTGTGGATCGCCCGGAGGACACTGTGGAGCATACGGTGGAGGTCTGCCCGGCTTGGGCAGGGCATCGCCGTGTCCTCGTGGATGCGATCGGCGGCGGTGATCTCTCGCGTCCGGCCCTGATTCGGGCCATGCTACGGAGCGAGAGGAAATGGGAGGCCGTCACCTCTTTCTGCGAAGCAGTAATGCTCGCGAAGGAGGAGACGGAGCGCGTGAGGGAGAGGCAAATTTCGCGCCCTCGCGCCCCTAACCGCCGCAGGAGGAGACGCCCTGGGCGTCGGGAATCACAAGAAGATTTCCGGCCACCGTAGGCGCGGGCTTGCGGACGGTGAGCAATGGGTAGCTCGCCGTCCGATAAGGACCAAGCCCGGGTCGACGGCGCGTTGTGTTCCACGCGCGCCTCAAAGAGATGTCAGCAGAATTGACGGGGTCCGCTAGGGCCAATGCCTGCCGGGGCTGCGAATATGGATCGATAGGGATATCGTGGCCCCCCGGCAACATGGTATAGGAAGGAACACGGGTGGGTTTTAGTCAGTAAGAGTCTGACACGCCCTCCCGCTCCACCCAGAACAGGAGAAGTTATTTGATAATTTCCCACCCAAAAAAAAAAAAAAAAAAAGGGCCCCGGAACGGTATTTTTTTTTTAATTTTTGTCAAATATCAAAAAGAATGCGGCCTAAAAAAAAAGGTTTGAGAATTTTATTTTCTTTCTTAATTGCAAAATAGTTGGGCTAACGTCATCTAAAACTGTTCCAAATTTCAAGTTAGTAGTTCTTGAGATATCCAGCTGTGACAGACAGACGGACAGACACACTGAGTCGCACCATAAGGGTTCCTTTTTACCATTTTGGTACGGAACCCTAAAAATACCAGTCGATGATAAAAGTACCAAATGTAACTCGATTAGTTTCAACGACTCATGGCTATTGTATTGGTGTGGGTCATCTTTCGTTCAAAAAAGGCTATAGAAGCCACCTAAATAAAATAATTGCATTATTGTTAATAACAGACAATAGTACGACATCATCCCTCTATTTATAGTATATCATCTATCTAGAGACTGTTCTCAAACAACATGTAACTGTCACATGAAGCCCACTTACATACTAGAACAACGTTATCATACACAAATCAGAAGGATTAGTCGAGGAATTAAAATATTCGAGATAACGACACACGTTTTTTAGGTATATACTATATTTAATTAAAATTGTATTGTTTAAAAGATGGTGTAGTGTTTATATTAGCTTCGTGTGGTAAATATCACACAACACCCACGCATATAATGACTCAGTCACTAGCCTGCTATGAAATTAACTATGTTGAACTTTGCATAGTTCAATTACAAGTCAGTTATTACTGAAATAGTCGTTTATTCATTACCATGATTAGTGCACTGACATCACTATTTTAGAGGATTGAACAAAATTACGTTTCCCGGCCACCAAGTCACGCAGATGCGTGTCTTCACGAAACCGCTTAACTCAAAAATAAATGTAAAATTACATAACGTCATGGCTCCTTGCCAAAAGTATTTATCTGTTAACATTTTAATCATAACATTATCTTGATAATGAGGTGAGACTAAAAACATTGTAATTTAATCCAATATATGCCATTTATATCAATTTAATATAATCTACACTGTTGATTATTACAATGTAACAAATCCGGTATGCGTGAGTCTTACAATTTCGGCACAAATATAAGGTATTTTAAATCAATAAATTACATTTTTACACTGTAGATACTAGTTTTCTATTTCTTATCACGAATGCGTGACTTTGAAATTTGCCACCAGATATGAAATTATCTCAAGATATTTGGACTACTTACAATAAATATATCTTTACCTATACTCCATTTGAAATAAGATTAGACATTTAAACAAACCTTTACAGTCCGTTCAACCGATTTTGACTTCTAAAGCAAAAAAGTGATTACAACACCAACTGTTTACTGCAGCGGCCATTTGTCATGCCTCTAAAGCAATAGAAGTCAAAATCGGTTGAACGGACTGTAAAGGTTTGTTTAAATGTCTAATCTTATTTCAAATGGACATTTATGGACTTTCATTTAACAGTTTTCTGATTTTTCCTGAAATTCGCTGAAAAAACATTGAACTTGCTTTTGGAAACGTGATTTTTCTAGTGCAGGCTCTTCATGCATGCTTTTTGAGAGTGCACTTGTTGCACATTATTGACAGTCAGACTACCTTGTTGATCTAGTGGTTGCAAGTACTACTGCTGAGCATGAGACCCTGGGTTCGATTCCCGGGTCAGGCAAGGTGTTATTGGGTTTTTCCATCGGAATTTCTCAGTAGACGCCCGGTGTCTGGATTTGTGTCCGGTGGCTCGCCCCCTATTACATGGTAATTAAACATAACTGACGAAATTTGGGTGCACTAATAAGCACACCTCTGGCTGCCTAACCCTTTGGAGGATACAGACGTAATGTTATGACAGACAAATAAACAAAAAAGTCCATAAAACAAATAGCAAAAAGTTCAACCTAACTATATCTTCTTTCCAGTGGGCTGGATAGTTCAATATCGAAGCAAATAGTATATTTACTTCACCTTTTAGCGCGGCAAGGGCGGACGGTGGTGGTGACGATGCACCAGCCGTCCGCCGCCCTCTTGCACATGGTGGATCGCCTGTACGCCGTGGTGGCAGGCCGCTGCGCCTACGTCGGCTCCGTGCCGCAACTGCTGCCATGTCTAGAGGAAATGAACTTGATGTGCCCGCCGTACCATAATCCTGTTGATTTCTGTAAGTATACGTCTTGGTTTTGATGTTTGGAAAGATGTTCATGTTCATATATTTTTTATTTGGAAGTTGAAAATTATTCTGTACATTTCTTTTTAACATCATCAATATTCAACCGTAATCACTGCACTTAAAAAAAAATAAAAAATACAATAGACGTAGATACATATATTTAGTACCTAACCTATTGCTTAACTATTCCCAAATAATCATAAAAACCCTGTAAGAAATCGACACGTGTTTCACCTCTCAACGAGGCATCCTCAGGATGACGATTGACTTGACGCGAACCCAAACACGGCGTGTTTGGATGTAGAGAACAAGCAGCAACACGCCCGTTTTCGGAGTTTATAATGGATTTCCGCAAGGTCACGCCTGAATCAATTAACTATCAAGCACTGCACTTCACTGCTAGACATAGGCTTATCTAACATATCTGTTGTTATTTATATTCCCACATAACTGTTATTCAGTTTCTATTAAAAGCACAATTGAGCACACTTGTTACTTATTGTCAATATTTCACTACATTTCTACTGCAAACAAAATCAGCTAAGGTAAGAGGAATAATTTATTCGTAATGAATAATTTATTCATAGAAGAAACCAGCCTAGTTATAAACCGGCTCCCTCTTCGGAACACGCTGTGTGTGTTGTGTTGGTATACTTTTGAATATTTAATATCATAGCAACAGTGCAATAAGAATGTAGAAGATTATTTTATGCATACTTCTATTATTTATGACCTCGATAGCAACAAAAATATTCATTTTAACGTCTGCAAATGCAAAAACTTAAGTCTTTACTTTTAGATAGGTACAGGGGTGGCGAACCAATGATAGATGGAACGCGTCAAAATATTTTGGCCACGCCACCGATCGAAAAGGTTTGCATATTAGTTCAAAGTAACAAAGTTCACTATGCAGTTTTCTTTAGAAAAAATGGCATGTTGATCCATAAAGGTTCACCACCTCTGCTATACATTTTGAACACACTGACGGATGTTGTATAAAAGACAATAATATTCTAAAATTCTGAATCACACAGCCAATGAACCTCTATTGTCTAAACACACAAAATTACACCAGTATTTACATTAATTCGTACATTGCTATCATCCATACGAATTGTATACTATCCCACTAATCAAATGAATTAGATCGAATATCTTCCAACAGCTTCTTGTCATATTCAAATATGTGTTGCCATAGTAACGTTATTGTTTTTTTTTTCTTTCAGTAATCGAAATCTGTGTAGAAAACGCGAGCGATCTCGTGGAGAGCTCGGGAAATGGAAGAAATAAGAGATGGATTTCAAACGTATCTCATGAGACTGATAGTAATTTAATAGGTATGTATTACTTAAACGTCGACTAATAAACACTAAAAACTGACTACACAGCACATCTATGAATTAAAACAGCTATCGCGTAAATCGAATAAGTGATCGTCTAGATAGAAACGCACTAACTGACAGAAAGACGTCATGTTTTATGATAAGGATAGTAGGTAGTCCGTGTTTATTGTACCGTATTCAAACCATGTTGAATCCTTGAACAATCCGATGACTACAACACTGGCACGTCGCTTTATAATATGATTCGTATGGACTTCGTCCAAACTGACTGAATTAATTATAAAAATTATCATATTAATGAAAACCTCACACAGTAATGTGATAAAACACCATTATAGACTGGTATTTTAAGATATTTATAAGCGAACTATATACAGTGTGAGTATAATATGCACATATCGAAATGAGAGAATCTATGCTTAATTTTATCAACGGAAAATATTATAAAAAAATCTAAATATGATTTATATTTTTTATGAAATTTTTAAAATTTTGTCACAAAACGGTGTAACTTTTAAACTAAATGATCTATCGCGATGAAACAAACTCCATAATGATTGGAAGTAATTAGGCGACTTCATAAAAAAAGAAAAAAGTGAAAGAAAACCTACCCTCAATTGAAAATAAACATGTTTTTTGAGCAGAAATGTGTTTTCTTTTTATTAATTTTTAAAATTGTCGTATTATTAATTTCTCAATAAGACAAAAAAAAGAGAAACAAAAAAATACTTTTTTTATTTTTCCATCGATATAATTAAGCATAGATTCCCTCATTTCGATATGTGCATATTATCAAGACACACTGTATATACAGCATGAAACTCTTGATGTTTTTTAGGGTTCCGTACCTCAAAAGGAAAAAACGGAACCCTTATAGGATCACTCGTGTGTCTGTCTGTCTGTCTGTCTGTCTGTCTGTCTGTCAGTCTGTCCGTCTGTCACAGCCAATTTACTCCGAATCTAATGGACCGATTAAGTTGAAATTTGGTACATATATGTATTTCTGTGACCCAAACACGAATGTGTAACGTAAATAATTTAATTTTGAATATAGGTGTCACTTTTGGGACGCAAACAAGAAAATTAAAAAAAAAAGTTTTGTTAACAGTACCGTGTGACATATCAAATGAAAGGGCTTGTTGCGAAGATCTTAAATATATTTTTTATATAATTTTAAAATAAATACTTTTAAAGATATTTAATAAATTCAATGAAAATTGACCATTCCCCCCCCCCTTATCTCCGAAACTACTGGACCAAAAATTTTGAAAAAAATACATAGTATGGCTCTTTACTCATAGATTACAGGAAAACCTATAAGAAGTCTATGGTCTTAAAATAACAAAGTAAATCTCTCAATATTGTGCGTACAAACTTACATTTCGTCGCTCGGCATCCAAAAGGCCCATCTCTCTAGCTACTATAATATCAAAATATCAAAAGTGTTTGACCGTCTGCTTAATACACAAATAAATAAAACTGTAAATGTTCATGACAACCAATTCGGGTTTCGGCGTGGTTTGTCAACAGAAAGTGCAGTGTTGTGCCTTAAGCATACTATCACATACTTACTATACACAGCGTGGGACGCTGATTTATGCTAGGTTCATCGATTTATTCAAGGTTTCTGATCTGGTTGCTTATGACGTATTGTGGAGAAAGATGGAGAAGGATAGGTTGCCAACGGAGCTTATAAACATCTTTAAATAGTGGTATGGTAACCAGATCAATAGTGTACGATGGGCTGGAACTTTTTCCAAGCCATACAGGTTTTAATGCGGGGTGAGGCAGGATTGGCGAGCTCAGCAGCACCAGAGTGGGTTGCTATATAGATGGTATTTGTGTAAATAATATTAGCTATGCAGATGATATGGTGCTTCTGAGCGCGTCAATCTGTGGTCTCAGAAAGTAATTGGTCGCCAAATGTGAGCAGTATGCCAAAACACATGGTTTGATGGGAGATCATGGTCTTTGAGGCTGGGGGCAGACCGGGTTATGTACCACCTGTATTACTCAATGGGACTCCACTACAAAGAGTATTTACGTTTAAATATCTTGGTTGGTATATATTGACCCCTGACCTCAATAACGGACTCGATATTGAGCGGGAGCGAAGGGCGTTGTCGGTAAGGGCAAACATGCTGGCTCGCAGGTTTGCACGCTGCTCACTTAAAAAGCCAAAATGACTCTGTTTCGAGCTTATTGTACAACGTTTTACACGTGCAGCCTGTGGGCTAGATATATCCAAAGGTCGTGCAACGGCCTTCGTGTCCAATACAACAACGCTTTCAGGGTATTGGTGGGGCTGCCCCGTTTTTGTAGCGCATCGGGAATATTCGCGGACACACATATTACTTGCTTTTACGCAACGATGCGAATGAGGTGTGCATCCCTGGTACGTAGAGTACGGGCCAGCTCCAACAATATCGCTAGCAGTCTGGATTGCATGTACATCAATCACTGCAGTGCCATCTCCCATGGGGTGAAATAAATTTAAACTAGATTACGTGGGGCACTCAGAAAGTTTTGTGATACTAGAAAAAAATATACTACAGGTTATAATTTTTTTATTATATCTTTTGAAAGAACTCTCCATTGGCGTCTATACACAGTTTTATACGTCTAAACAAATTTTCATAACACATTTTCCAGTCCGCATCAGACACCTCTCCAATCTCCTTCTCAAATGCACCCAGTGCATCTTCAGGTGATGAAAACTGTTTTACTTTGAGTTGATTTTTTATTTTGGGGATCAAGAAAAAGTCGCACGGAGCCAAATCGGGACTGTAAGGAGGATGACCTATAAATTTGACCGGTGTGCTGTCCAGAAAGTCCCTTGTTTTGAGCGCTTGAAACCCTCTGCATTCTATATTTAATAAAAATTCTTGGAGCCGTTTCCGAGATTCAGATTATATATACATAGGTATATACAAGAATTGCTCGTTTGTAGGTATTATTATTGTATTAATACCGCGAATGTGAAATTTTTTACGAAAATCAGATTTTTGTTTTATTTCATTCTACACGTTCAAATAAGTGACCCTGCAATTTAAAAAAAAATGTAAAAAATGTCAAATTCGCGGTATTGGATGCCGAGCGACGATTTGCAGTTGGAATGTATGGGAGAACATGTTTTTCAACTACAATGTTAAGTTTGTTCTTGGGATAAATAAATTCATCTCAACTACGGAACCCTTCATTGTGCGTAGTCCGACACGCACTTGGCCGGTTTTTTGTTTCTGGATCCAAAACTGATAAACAGGTTGATAACTTTGAGGTAATACACAAATAGATAATTTTATTATTAATTCCTCTTTTCAGAAAAATCTAATTTAGGTGCGTGTGAAGAGGTTTGCTTGACGACGCTGCCGGCTCCCAAGGAGGATCCAACTAGTAAAATACTATTAGCACTAAAGAGTACATACACCACATCGTTTATGAAACAATTCACCACCCTCACAAGGAGATCGCTTTTGGTAAACTAGTGTAATTTATTTTATTTTCTGTTTGAGTAACTAATGATACGTTTGTAAAGTTTTTTGTTTGAATCCAAAACTGTAACTTAAATTAACTTTGAATTACTATTTCGAAATCGGAATACCGCTAACTGAGATTCAAACGTCTCTAGACAAGAGTGCTATAGAAAAACAAGCATACAAAATAATAACCGAAATCAACAATTTAAATGCTTGGTAATCATTTTAAAATTATATGCTTTGGATACTTGCCTTTCATTTCGTGTGAAAGCTCCGCGAAATAAGGGCAATGTTCTGGTCGTTCTCTTGAACTGTCAGTGCTGGGTCTAGTTGAAAAGCGATTTTTAAAAGCATATTTCAACCTTAAGTTTAGTCATTCACTACAGGCGTTATCGTCAGTTTATTGACTTTAGAAATGAGTTCTTTTAAGAACTGTAAGACTGCACCCTTTGTTTTCATGTACAGTCTGACTATTTTCTGAATGTCCCTCGAGAATCATCGCATTTCCGAATACAAACGAATGCTAATTTCCATGTCCATCAATTATTCGATTTATCGTGAATTTAAATTCAGAACTAAGTACTTTATTGTTGTTTGGTTTTGATTTCCGTGTGAACTATATAGAGCTGTAAAACTATTTTCGTGCCTGCCACTTTAGGAGCTTTCCTCCCATTTTTTTAATAAATTACCCTAAGTTAAAAGAGTATTAACAACTCTATATACTTGCAAGTCAATTGAGAGCGTCCGGTCTGCACCGTCCGGTGTGCAAAGGGCAACTGATAGAAATCCGACGACTGACGAAACACGAAGTTTGCCGAGGGACATTAAGAAAATAGTTATACTGTAACTCCTATTAAAAGCTATTAATTCCATTCCCAAACCAACATCTTTCTTAGATTAATTTGTCAATTCACCGTCGTCATTTTGTTTTCCAGTCGATATGGCGAGACCCCTCGTTTACAGTCATGACGACGGGCATCCATTGCGCGATGGCCCTCTTCATCGGCACTCTGTTCTACAACATCGGACAGGACGCTAAGGACGTGCGCGACAACTATAACTTCTTGTACTTTAGCCTTATGTTCCTCATGTTTACTGCTTTCAGTGCCGTTACTATCAAGTGTAAGTATATTTTATTATCCTATACTATTAAATGAGCAATATTTGTATATGTCACCGTATAATTATGAACTTCGTTAGTTTATAATCTATCGGTATTATTTCCGTTAAATTATAAACTGTCGAAAAATTGTGAACTGCAATGAACCATTTACAATTTAACGCATTATTTTTCGCTAATTTATAATCTTTCCATGGGAAACCGACAAATTGTGAACTGGTATCAAACTTGCTTGCGACGTAACGCACCTTGCGCTAATATTAAATAGCCTGCTTGGCTGCGAGCAACTTGGAAGTAGCGCTCGCTGGCCGCTACCGCGGTTAGTCACAGTTCTAACCTAACCTAACCCATTTCACCCGGTTCACAATTTTTCGACAGTTTATAATCTAACGGAAATAATTCCGACAGATTATAAACTAACGGTTCTCACAATCTTATGGTGACATCGGTGACATATATCGCTGTCCCCGGCGAATAAAATGGTAATGTGCTATTACGATAGTTTAAACTTTATTGCATATTCGATATTTAGGGTCCGATTCCACTCTGTAAATTTTTTTCATTAATTTCCTTCGGTTATTTCAGAAGTTACGAGATTTTAAAGTGTATTGTAATGAATGTAAAAAATCACTTTTCTTTTGGTATTTGAACAATTTCGCTATGTGTCACAAAAATCTTTTATTCGCCGGGGGACAGCGATATGACGGAGAAGGGTATGTGTCTCTTTCGTTATTATCAGCCATATTTTAACTAGGTACAAATTCAAATATTATAAATATTTATTCAGTTGGTTATTGCGCAATAGAAAAACCGTTTACAGTTCAGATCTCATTATAATTTACTATCAAATTAATCACACTAGCAATTCACACACTGTAGGTACACGACACAACTATACGGAACGCGCGACAGTTTCTAAACGTCTTCACCGCTTGACCGCCACCGATGAACTGTGCTCACATAGCTCCGCCCAGTGTTGCCAACTGCACCGTAATTACGGTAAAAACACCGTAATCAGCATAGATCTACCACCTACCGTAACAATGTAATTACAGTGTCAAAAAACACCGTAATGGGGCAGATGGATTATTGAGCGTATTTTTATGTCATAACATGGTAACATGGTAACATAGCAGTGGACTAGGGGGAATTCCCCAACCATAGATAAAAGTTTGAACCAATGTAATACGTTAAACTATAGAGTTGCATAATTTGACAGACTTCTTAACTTTTTTAGGGTTCCGTATTTATTACCAACTTTCTTCATTCAGGTATTTCTTTGCGTAATTGCGTTGTTATGAATCTGCATTGAAAGACATTAGGGTACAGGTCGTTCGTTTCCCTCGCAGTTGAGTTGATGCTTAGGAGACATAATACTGAAATGTATAAAATGATCATGATCACACAGTTATTTTGTCATATTCAGACTAATTAAAATATGGAATAAGCGAATTTCATTTTTGTTTTTTCAAACAACAATTTAATTTACACCACTGTTTAAAATCTACCGTATTTTTTTGAAATCTACCGTATTTATAAACTGGGAACACCGTAATCCATTATTTGGGGTTGGCAACACTGGCTCCGACCAATCCGAGCATTATGTTGTAGACTCTGTCGAACGCCACTAGGCGGTGCTGGCGTCCCGATTAGTCAACTCAGTAATGTATTTCCGAGATATATATGTATTTGTAATCACGTTCTCGAAAAACGGGTTTACGGGGGCCTAAAATCGGTCTAGCTAGATCAGGATTGTAACAAATGTCATATAACGGATAAGGATGCGGATGAGGATATCGAGATAATCGGGTTTGAGGATGCGGATGAGGATACGGATATTGAAAAATTCCTTATTGAGGATGCGGATGAGGGTGCGGATGCGGATGTCGTACAAAAAATAGCCCTTGTTTTTTATAGTATTTATATTTGTATTATAGGTTGTAGTTAAACATTTGGTAGGTCACCGTTTCGTAATTCGCCTGCAAAAAACTTCACTTCTACGAGCAAACAAAAAGTACTAAACAATAACACGCAACCTGACACCCAGTAACTCAAATTGTGACATGTGGATACACAGTCTTGCCACCACTGCCACGTACGACCGATCTTCATAGGACAAGGACATTGCGAATTCAGCCAATAGGAACGCGTAACTCACTTATCGGCCCGCCTATTTAGATCGGCGGAGTTTTTAAAAATAACTATTTGTGCGAACAACGTATGGTCACATCCTCATAGAAATTATGAGGATGCGGATGTTTTGCGGATATCAAAATTTATGCGGATACTCCGCAGTTGCAGATGCGGATACGGATATCCGTTACATCCCTGAGCTAGATCTCATATCTGGGAAAATTCTTTCTCTATTTTCACCCGAGCAGAGGTCGGTCGCCCAGGTACTTTAAAGTTAAACATTGAATACTGTCAATGGTTTAAAATCTGAGTCAGGCGGACCTACTTGTGATTAGGAATATACTGCAATCCCGATATTTGGTACCTACCAATAAGAAATAATTTATAAACATCTACAATACTAGTATCCAATTTCCACATTCATTGAAATGTTAAAAGTGTCTTAATTAAATTAAGTTTTAAAAATATTGCATGCACCTTGAAACAGAACTACAACAAGTTAAACGGTTTGTAAAGGTTTCACGTGTCGGTGAACTTGAAACGACAAGGTATTGGCAATTACATTTCTGAGTCAGAACACGTTATTAGGTCAAACGGAAGCTGTAATTGAATAATTATAACTTGATTTACACGTACGCATTGTTATGCATAAACAGAGAGCATTGAATAACCTACTACATTGTCACTGTTTACTGAAGTGTGTTTTCTTCCAATATTAATTACTAGCTTCTGCCCACAACTTCGTCTGCGAGCCTATATAACCTGCATCAAAAACTGGGCTATCTAATGCAAAAAGAGTTTTTCAAATACGACTGGTATGTGGAACACCCTACATCCAAACTTACAAACAAACAAATTTTACCTCTTTATAATATTATAAGTATAGATAGCGTACTGTTTTGGATACTCATATTTATCTTAAAAGCTCTACACAAAGGCTATTTTGAATTGTATTTATGTTAATTCTTTGTTCCTAAAAACACTTGAATTACATTTACAGTTACTAGAATTCGTACAATCCCACAAAGAATCACACCATTATCTTGATTTTATATAATCAAACAATTTCTTTTCTCACACCAATGGTTTTAAAAATACCATTCAATTCAATTTCAATTTATTTATTCTGAACAAAAATACATTTGTGTCGAATACAGGATTAATACAATAATAATAATCAATAAAAGTTACAATTAATTACAAGTTATTAATACACGGAATAATAATAATAATCAATAAAATTTACAAATAATATGGATAAAAAGTCAAAAATAAAATAAGAATTCAACTCAATTCCCACCAACTCGACAGGAAGACAAATCACGAATCAATTTCTCACTTCCAGTTCCCGAACAAATCCCGGTGATACGTCGCGAGCACTTCAACAGGTGGTATACGGCGGGAGCATACTACACGTCGACCTTAGTATCGACGCTCCCAACTCAGACGGTGTGCACATTGTCTTACGCGTTTATAGCGTACTGGCTCACGGGACAGCCGAACGAAATACGACGGTTTGCTGGATTCTGTTGCGTACTGTTGCTGGTGTCCTATGTGGCGTTGTGTAAAGGACTGCTTATTGGATCCTTGTTTAATGTTAAGGTTAGTACTTCCTCCTTTTTTTTCCTTTTGTTTGGTGAGAAGCACCCTACTATCTGAAAAAAATACGGCCTTGGATGATCTTGGGATGCTTCGAAAAATTTAAATTAAAGCATAATTAATCAGGCTTAGAAATGAACTTTAAACTGAAAACTTGTTTGATTATTAGATCAAAGATAACAGATCTACTTGTACCTATAATTTATATTTAAAGAAATAACGAATAGATGAACTCGTACAACCACAAAAGAAATGACCCGTGTATAACGTATTCTTGAGGTTAATCAAATGTTCTCTGATTTCAGAACGGAGTGATATTCGGGCCATTCTTCATAATGCCATTCACGATCTTCTCCGGGTTCTTCCTCCGCTTTTACGACGCACCGGTGTTCGTGCGCTGGTTGTTCCAGGCTTCCTTCCTCAAACACGGGCTCGTCGGCCTCGTTCTCTCCATCTACGGCATGGACCGGCCAAACCTCGTGTGTTCAAATTTGTACTGTCACTACGCATACCCCAAACAATTCCTACAGGACAACCACGTAGTCGGCGAGAAATTTTCTATGCTCATTGTTGCATTATTCTCCATAGGCCTAATTGTAAGTGTATTAGCTTTTCTTATATTAAAAATAAGGTTAAAGAACAAATGGTGATGATAGAAATGTATTGAATTAATAATAGTGATTGTAAGACGAGATGTGAAAATCTTGTTTTCTTATTGAATATGACAATACAACTAGTCGGTTCGTGATCGCGAATCATAGAATATATGAAATGCGTATCGTGTCAGCATTATTTATTATGATATTTTTACCAAACGAGGTTTTTACAACGTCAATAAATAGAGTTTTTAGAAAATAAATGTTATATGGTTTAAAGACTTACAAAGTTTTAAAAACACACATGATGTACCTAATAGGCATATATACTGTAATGTTACAAACACAATTTTACATACTGACAAGAACGATGTAAAAATCTCTTTGTTGCAGAATGTAGGAAAAATGCCTATTCTGAGGTGACATACAAATAGATTGTACTTGTCAAGATAATTATGGTTGACATTCCAATGTAAATATTAAGAATATTATATAAGAGATGGGATTTAAACTCATAAATTGTATCCAATGTCCAAGCAAATACGTATTACCAAAAATATGTTTATAATTTTATCAGAAATAAGTAACCCCATACTAGTATGTTGTGTTTTTACAAGCTCAAACAAAATACGCATACTCAATGATCTAGAATACGATGTAATCATATATGTATTTAAAACATATATGTACCTTTTTAAAACAGTTTCGTCTTGTAAACTAATAACATCTCTTTCCTTATTGTTTTCCTGGTCATTTGAATAATTATTCCAGTTAGACAAAACAAAAGCTTTCGACAACACTACAACCTCTATCCTATTTCACGTAAACAAGACAATAAGCTCAAAGCTATTATAGATTAGTTTTAAAGTAACTTTACTCATCAGAGCCAGTGTTTGGGTTAATGTTCAGGCCAGTACCTTAATTTAAAATAAATATGACTAGGAGTACCTCAAGGTAGAATTTCGGTGCCAACTTTATCTTTAACTGTTTTAAATGAGTTATTTCGTTACCCTTATTCAATGCAGACACAGTATGTACCTACAAAATTTGAATACTAAACAAGCTAGTGAAGCTCTGAGTACGAATTTGAGTAACGTTTCATTAAAATTGTACTCAACAATTTAAATCCTTTATCAAATACTAACGATGTAAGTATAATCATAATGTGTATATTTGACAACGGAATTATATCTGTTAATAAGTGTAATTTAGTGTTTTACATAATTAAAATATAAATGTGCATTAGTTTACAAGATATTTTTTTTAATTAAATAAATACAAAAAGTACTGTAGGTATACTTAAAGCATTAATCTGTGATGTTGAACATTATAATAGTAATGGACACACACATACATGTATAATAAATAAAACATTGATCAGGCAGACAATAGTTCTAGGTAACCAGTCCACTTTAGCCACCCAAACCTATCGTTCAATATCTTTTCAAATATCTTGCAATAGTCCAACACCAACCAGGGGTTGTCCTTGGGTACACTTGTGGAGTGCATACAGGGGTAATGCCCTCGTACGCCTCCCAAAGATATGTCAAAGACATTTTAAATACTAATGGACATAAAAAGATAATAAATGATAAATTCGTTTGAAATAAAGCCATGATTTTTGCAACATTTTATGCATTAATCTTTTCTTTGTCAATGAGTCAACAGGCAGGTGTGCTTTGTGGAGCTCAATAGAATACCGGAACGAAACATTACTGCTATTAGTGGTATTACAATTAAGACCATATAAATGTAAATAAAATATATAGACATATAAATGACAACGGGACTGTTTTTATCGAGTAAAACACCAATTTTACCCATTGTAAATATTTTTTTAATATATTTTTGATGTATTAGATTAGACTATATGTACTACATAGGTACAAATGTGCTTTTTTTATAAGGTTTATTCTCCTCATAATTAAAACGATTCAAAATTTTTAATGTATGTATGATATGATTGTAAATGTTTGGGCGGAGAATATGTTACTTGAAAATAGTAAAGCTGTGTTAAAAACTAAATTTTATATCATTTTATCCAATATTTTTAAAAAGTGTATAAAAGTCGCAAGTTTATCTTCTAATCATTCATTAATTAAATATGTTATTTTTTTACCAAAGTCTTGCCATAAAGTTTATTAGTGTCATAATATGATAAATGCAATGGCATTTAAATAAATATTAGGTACCTATTCATAGATATATTTTAATATAAATTATTTTGAAGTCAGAAATCTGATATGTTATAAAAGTTTCGAGGCATAGGTTATGTAGCGTGCATTTTATAACATTGACTCAGAATGTTTATTTTTTTTTTTATTAAATTGTCATTAACATTTTCGAAATCCTATAAGTAATGCAACTTCTTAATGTTATGCAGTTTCCTAAATAAATGTGTTTAGCTGAAATTATGTCAATATGAGTGAGTAATTAAAATGAACAAAAAAGGACTCGAAAATAACATAAAAATAAGAATGAAAAAAAAACGTTTTTCATAACTGTATTTTTATTAGATTCTATTTTTTTTTAATTTAATAAACGTGTATGATAAAATTGAAATACATTTTTTTAGGGACATACTTTCGGTACGGCCGTGCGAATAAATAATGAAACTTTGTAATAATTTCATTTTGTTTTTAATTACTTACCTCTAGAAGTCCAAACGATCATGCTGAAATTACCAACAAAGTTTACCAATATTTTCAGGTATGAAATCGAGGTTGAAAAGCTACATAAAAAGGGTGAGAACGTATGTCCACAAAAACACACAAGGTATTAAAAAAGGAGGGAAGAATCAGCTTCAGTTCCTTCTTGTTTTGTTGATAAATAATACACTGGGACCAAAAACGCTACCTTGTACAAAATTGGTACCTTAGTAGTTTTCGAGAAACTCGATTTTGATGGTGGTCCGGCGACGGTAGTCACGCTCCCTTCAGCAGGACCACTATGAGCGCCTAAAAAGGGGGCATGCTGCAGCTATTCTAAGTATACAAATAATGAGTACCCTTAAATGTGATTCATTGCGTAAAAAAAACAAAACTAAAACATTTATATTTACCGAGAAATCAACGCTTTTGTGCGCTCGTTCAGCAGGACCACGACTTTGAATGTTGATTCCAAGTTTGAGGAGCTTGTCGCTTTCCTCAAACCTACATAGACAATTAGTACCCTGCAAGATAAAATTAGTGCCCAAAATTCATAATTAGTTCTTCAGTAGTTTACGAGATATACCATGACATTGGGTGGGGTTGCGGTAGTCACGGTGTAAAATTTTAATTTCAAGATTACTCTATTAAAAATCTGTGATTTCTTCCCAAATTTATACAAAAATTAGTGCTCCTAAAGAAGTTATAGCATACTAAATCTCCGCGTATAACCCGACCAAATTAAGTTGTCAATGGTATTGAGCTGTCTAAGAGATGTACACTCGTGCACATAAATTTATGGATGTCCGAATAGTAATAACAACAGTTCAATATCTATAATAATAGGGTTCCGTACCAAAGTGGTAAAAAGGAACCCTTATGGTGCAACTCAGTCTATCTGTCCGTCTTTCTGTCACAGTTGGATATCTCAAGAACTACTAATGCTATCAGCTTGAAATTTGGAATAATTTTAAATGACGTTTGTCCAACTGTTTTGCACATTTTGCACAACATTTTTTTTTAAGAAAAAAAATTGGTTGCCTGTAAAGTCGGTATACGGGCGAAAGTTTTACGTGACAACGACTTTGAGTGGTAAAATAATTTTAATGTGAATATTCATTCGTATAGTAGGAAGAAGGATGAAATAATAGTAACAATTTAAAACATTTATTTATACACATGAACCGGTGTGTATGCCTATCTCTCTCACTCTCTCTCTCTCGCTCTGTCTCTCTCGCTCTTAGGCGGGCTAACTGTGCTCGAGTGGAAGGGACGCGTGCCTTTCACTTTTTATGTCTGTCTCTCTCGCTCTTAGGCGGGCTAACCATGCACGCGTGCCTCTCACTCGCTCTCATTGTGAGCGCATAACGTGAGCGGAGCGTAACGCAGTTTCTTGAAGTGTCACCCGGCAAACCAATTTATAAGACGTTGTCACGTCAAAATTAGTTCTTGAGATATCCAACTGTGACAGAAAGACCCTGCCCATTTCCATTTCAGACTTCTTATCTCTCTCTTTGTCAGATATTTTAGTTTTTCTCCTAATTTCCTCATTAGTAATTCTTTCGAATAATTTAATACCCAACATGTTTCTCTCTATTTTCCTTTTCATAACTCCTAGTTTGTTCTTCTTTTATCCGTAGAGACCATGTTTGGCATCCATATGTAAGGCATGGAAGGATTGCGCTATCTAATACAACTTTTTTTTCAAATTCATGTTTATCTTGCAGTTCTTCGTGATTTCTTTAAAACATGAAATGAAACTGCTATTATAAGAAATACTCTTGTTTATTTATTTTTCCGTTTGGTCTTCAAATGAAATAGATTGTCCCAAATAGACGTATTCCTTAACATATTCTATTTCCTGTTCACATCTATAATTATTGCTACTTCTGATCTGCTTGTTAAAATTTTGGTTTTACAGCAATCATAGTTAATCCTAGCTTCTTACTTTCTTTCGCCAGCTCTTGCAACATGTTCTTTAATTAAATGTGCGGACTCTTCTGTGATTTCACGCCTTTAAATTCCCAGTCAAGGTTTCTAAATATTGTCTCCAGAACAAATGAAAATATTTTAGGCGGCTGCCTGACGTCTAATGGGAAAACTTGGTCCTTCTACTTCTAACTATTCTTGTGGACGTTTTAGAATAAATGCTATGGATTACTCCATATTATTTATTCAAAAAAATCCTCTACATATTTTATGTCTATTCCTTGTTCTACTAGTGTCTTCCATATTGCACTATGTTCCAGAGAATCGAATGTCTTGTTGTAATCGATGAAGCATAAGTACAGAGTCTTGCCATATTCTTTGACCTTTACTATATGTTTAACCACTTGTATGTGGTCAGTTATTGAATAGTGTTTACGGAACCCAGCTTTTTCACGAGGTTGATTTTCATCTAGAGTATTTTTTAAGTCTATTGAATAGTATTTTTGAGAAAATGTTATACAGTGTTAGTCTTTGTATTGTGCACATATAAAAATGAGGGAATCTATGCTTAATTTTATCGACGGAAAAAATATTTAAATAAATCTAACTATTTTTTTTATATTTTTCATGGAATGTAAAAAAATAATTGCAACAAAATGGTGCAACTTTTAAACTAAATGATCTATCGCGATGAAACAAACTCCATAATGATTAGAAGTAATTAGGTGTCTTCATAAAATGAAAATTGTAGAAAAAAACTACCCTCAATTGAAAATAAACATGTGTTTTTAACAAAAAAATGTTTTTTTTATAATTTTTTACAATAATCATAAAATTTCTCAATAAGATGCCTAACAAAACAAAAAAAAATTATATACTTTTTAACCGACTTCAAAAAAAGCAGGTTTCTCAATTCGACGAAATTTTTTTTTGTGTTCGTGGATAACTTCGTCGTTTATGAACCGATTTTGATGATTCTTTTTTGTTGGAAATATCCCAAGGGTGGTACACACACGGCTACACATCAAGCTATACATTTCCAGTTTCTGCTGATCTCGCATTGTATAGGATTTCTGTACAATGCGAGGTCAGCTTATACTGGAAATGTATAGCTTGATATGTAGCCGTGTGTACTATGATAAGGAACCAGGATCTGATGATGGCATCCCAGAGAAATCGAGGAGAACCTTCGAAAATCGTAGTAATCGTATTACTATTTAATGAAGGTCTGGAGTCGATCTGATGATGGATCCGAAAGACAGTCGAGGAAACTCCTCAACGATTTACAGCAATTACCTGGTGTTTGGGCTTGATTAATTTGTATTGATGAGAACTTTACACCTAGATGGGTTGTGATTGTCATTAGGGGTCTGATGATGAAGACGATCCCAGAGAAATCGAGGAGAACCTTCGAAAATCGTAGTAATCGTATTACTATTTAATGAAGGTCTGGAGTCGATCTGATGATGGATCCGAAAGACAGTCGAGGAAACTCCTCAACGATTTACAGCAATTACCTGGTGTTTGGGCTTGATTAATTTGTATTGATGAGAACTTTACACCTAGATGGGTTGTGATTGTCATTAGGGGTCTGATGATGAAGACGAAGGACAGTCAAGGGAACTCCTCAACGTTTTACAGTAGATACCTTGTTCATAGTAACTCGTGCAGTTGCTCTCGGAAAGCACCATTTGGTTAAGTGGAACTGATGATGAAGACCACAAGAGCCCACCGGAACTACTCAATAATTAGTATTTCACCGATTACGATTCGATTACTTAATATGGTTGCCAAGAAATGTATGCTCGTCACAATGCATATGGAGAAATAGAGCTGATAGTGAAGTACCAGGAGAACTCCTCTACGATTAAAGTCCCTGCATCGGGATAAGCAATATTTTGTAAAAGGTGATGAGCAGTTGACATTAAGCTATTGTAACTACTTCAGTGATTTATTAAAATATAATTTAATTATAACGTGACGTATTTTACTGGGAATCCAATGAATTTTCCACGGGCCTCAGAAGGTATAATTACGCCTCTGTGAATGAAGAAACATCTACCTTACGGAATGAGTTCGCTGTGGCACCGGTTTCAACGATGTGTGTCGTGATAATAGCTGCGAGTTACATACTTTTATTATCATGAACGTGATTGTGACGTTCAAAAGTTTTAATCCTTTGCTAAGAATATTTTGTTCTAAGCTTCGAAGTCCAATTTATCGTCGATAATTATCACACAGGACACTACCCAATAATAATAAGTTAATAAGCAAAGATAAGTAACACTGGTCATTATTGTGTATCTAGTGATAAATTACTGTATGAAGATAAATATAACACCAGGCGGTGTTCCAATATCCAGTATAGTGTGCTAGTAGCGACTTGCGCGTTAATACGAACAGAGTCTCGCGGAGAGGAAGTCTCGCGGTCTTGTGACCGACGAGTGCCTGCATCGCTCCAATTTTCCAATTCCGCGCATAATACGTGATAATCACTACCATCCGTGCCAGCTCCTGATATACTAAAATAACGAAATTAAAGTTTTGAGTGCTAAGATGGATGTGGAAGCAGTACGGGATGACATTAGTATCGAAGATGGCAGTTTCATTGTTTACACTGATATTTTTTACGCAGTCAAAAGTACAAGTAAGTAGCTAGCTATTAATCATACTTTTATGAAAAACAAAATTATGTTTTATTCGAATTTTCCAAATAGCTTCAAGTAACGTGTCACAATTTTAGAATAATATGCTTAAAGTACCTGAGATGAAAACTGTGTGAAGGCAATCAAGTTCTTGCTGTACGTTCGAATGGCTTTGTCCGCAAACATTTTTATTGCGAATATTACGATTCTGTTTAAAATAATTTCAGACCCAAAATACATCTTCTTCGACTTCAATCTTCACTTGAGTACTAGAATACATGTTGCAGGTGCGCAGTTTCTGTTTGTTAGTCAACGTCAGACGTAAGGGATATTGTTTATACTCGTACTTTGAATGAAACCCATTGTTTAATTTGGATATTTCCGGATTTCCTTTGAAATCTGCATCAGTTTCGAATATATCTCAACTACTACTTACAATCAGGTTTCAAACTAAATAACTGCTGATTGTTTTTAATCTAAGAATTATTCTAAACAACCAACTACCTAACCTAACCTTTGCTTACTTTACCTTCTTACTTAATTAATTTTTTATCCACATTCTACTGAGTAATATTAAAGTTTATCTGACTACAGATGTGCATTACAGCTGAGCCCTATAACCTCAACGGTCGTTATGAATGTGATCACGTTTAATTTCTACACGCGTCGAAACTGTTGTAGGTAAGCTATTGTTTTAACAGAGGAATTTATTGCTAGTTTCAAACCACATTTCAAGATGTATATTCTTGTACCTACATGATAGAAGGGAAGAAATCTTTATAATTTACGCAATAAAACAGCTGGTTTCATTCGTGTCGGCACTTGCATTAAAGACTTTATCATGCTTATCAGTCATCGACGTAGATATCTATTTAAATTATCTGCAGACAGATGCAAGCATATGACCTAATAACTAAAATATACAAAATATGTCTATATTTCGACACTGGAAATTTCAAATGTCGTAAAGGACAGGGAATACAATGTCCTTTACGACAATTGAAATTTCCAGTATCGATTTGAACGTTGTTTGTAGACTTTATCACTGCGTTCTTTTTCCCAAGTAGAGTAGGCCCGGAGATACAGCCAATTAATGAATATTTCTAACAAACAACATATGACTGCACCTCACTTATCAAGTAGGTAGGTATTAGATAATACTCTGCAACATTTCACGGTACTTATCAACTGCAAATTACAAATTAATTGATTTCTATACGCTACACGGAAACTCTTCGCAACAGTATTGTACAAAATTTTCTGATACAGTAATGAAAGAGAGAAATAAACAGTTTCGTGCCAAGCGAGCCCAATTACGACACGACTGAGCAGAGTGCACTTACTTATTTTACTCAAGCAATGAGCGAGCGAAGTTTTATCGTCGAATATAATGTAAACTTTATAAATAAAGGAAAAAAAAATAACCAGTGCGCAAACTTAAACACGTGACTTTACTCATCATTCTGAACTACTTTTACTATGGGACAAAACCATAAATCGCGAAAAAAAAATCTGTTATTCCATACATTTTGACAAGTTATACGAACATAAATGTAGAGAACAGCTTTTTATGTTTTCGCGATTTCAGGTTTGATCCCATAGTAAATGTTGTTCATAATGATGAGTAAAGTCATGTGTTTAAGTTTGCGCACTGGATAAAAACTTATCCTGTATGTTTGTACAGTTAACAACTATGTAACGGTCTCTATAATAGTACTTACTTTTAAAATGACGAGTTCTGGGTCTAATAGGAATTTGTATTTATTTATTTCGTAGATACACGTGACGTCATTACAGTAAAAACTCAGTGTTGTTTTTTTTAAATTGTGCAATATTTTTTCACCATTTTAGTCGAAAAAAATATTGTTGTTTTTACATCATTTGACGACTTCTGGGTCACTGTCGACTTCACCCGCGTTTACCTTAACCCATAAAACATCCTATGGTAGTCGGCAATAGTGTAACTTTCTATCAGATATTTTTGTGATCGAATCAGTTCATCCAGAGATAACCTCTTACAGAAGAACAATTTTACCTCTTTATTGTTATATTAATATTTGGTTAAATGTTTAGATAGATTATTTTGAATAGAAACACGCTGTAGACGCTGCTGGAACTAAGTATGTCTTATGTTAAGATCGCCATATCTTATAAACGTTGTACACTCGGCTACATATCAAACTGTACGGAAATCCTATACAATTTGAGATCAGCTTAAACTGGAAATGTATAGCTTAGTATGTAGCCGTGTGTACCAGCAGCACTTACTACATACTACTGCTTGCGTTAGCCCAGGGGTTCTTAACCTGGGGGTCCATGAAGATGTTAAAAAATACTGCGCGTTATCAGTAAAAAAATCATCAGTCATAAATGACGAAGATCTTATCAAAGATGACTTGATTGATTTTGGAACGAAAGCAGTAGGTATTGCAAGCGGAATTTAACGCTGAAGATATTTGTAACTTTTGGTTTAGTGTACAACCTCTACTAGTAAAACGAGCTATGTTGCTGTTAGTGCCATTTGCTACTACATATCTTTCTGAGTCAGAATTCTCAACAGTAGTTGCAATAAAAACAAAAAATCGAAACCAACTACACGTGAAACATGATATGCGTCTTGCGTAGTCTAAAACAATCCCACAATTTAACGTACTTACTTATCGAAAACAAATAGCAGCAAACGTCGTATTAATTTTATCTTTTTATGTGGCAATAAAATAAAAGCGTATTTTTAAAATGTCCTGTTTTCTTTTCTACATTTATGTTTGTAAGGGGTCCATCATAATGAAAAGGTTAAAAAACCCTGCGTTAGCCGATAATATTTTCAACACGCTTTTATTAGGTTTACTAGTAAATACATAAAATTTAAAGGAAATCTAGCAGTAGGATGATACACACACTGGCCACTATCTCACCTGATGCCTAATGGTACCTACGCTATGATGCTGTTGACAACAGTGTACCTACGTTTGCCTAGAGTAAACTATGAAAACCCTGCTCCCGTTTTAGATAAGTCAAATACTTATCTAAATTACTAAAAGGTACCTATTCCTTAATAGCTTCAAGTCAATCAAATTCTAGTTAGATTAATAAAAACCCAAAACCAGTGAGTACCAGTAAGCAATAACACAAATTTTTTGAACCAGTAATGTCCGTCACAGACGTGTCTATAATATATATTAATACACTGTGCCAAGATATATTATATCATAGCAAGTCACCACACACGGTAGCTATACTATAACATATATTTTTGCCCTCATTTGATCTGCAGTTTCATGTACCATAATATTAATATATATTAATCCACACATTTTTGTGCCGTAATAGAAATATCAATCAATCAATCAATCATTTATTTTGTTAAACATAGGTATGGTAATAAATAATATGCGCACTATGTTTTGCCAATATTTATGGCGTACAAAATTAACAGTGTGTGTACTTTAATTTCATATCTAATCAATATTTTCAACTTTAGTTAGAGATAATTGCTTTTTAGCCTCACCATTAATATTTGCATGCCAAAATATGGCGAAATGTGTCATCGCACAAGAATACATACATAACACCTTTGTAACCGCATTTAAAGCAAATAAATGACTTTGACTTTGACTTTGACACAAATAAGTAATTACAATTAAGGTGGCATGTCAATAGATTACATTAAAAGAAATAATAATATCAATTTAAAATAATATGTTAGTTTTAAGATTACTACGAAAAATATATCAATATAATATATATCCAGCTATGATTTATAATAACATAACATAACATCACGCCTTGTTTCCCCGAAGGGTTGGGCAGAGTGTTATTGGGTTTTTCTATCTGAAATTTCTCAGTAGCAGCTCGGAGTCTGGATTTGTGCCCGGTTGATGGCAATAGGCTCGCCCCCTATTACATGGGACTTAAACATAACTGGCGAAATGTGGGTGTACCTGCATGATTTATCTATCGTCTAAATATATAAAAGCGAAAGGTCACTTATTCATCACGAAATATCAAAAACTGCTTGACGTATAAAAATATGAAATTTGGCAGAAAAGTAGTTTATAGTTAGTAAACGTCCGCTAAGAAAGGGTTTCTGGAAATTCGACCTATAAGGGGGTGAAAAGGGGGATTTAGTTTGTATGAAAAATCTTATTCTTTGAGTTCATAAACTTGAAACTTGGCACGAATACTTATCTATGTAAATTTATTTTTCTAAACTACCCCCTAAAGGAGGATTAGGGAGTGTCAAAGTTTGTATGGTATAATTTTAACGCGCGGTCTGATTAACTCGAAACTCACTCACACCTTTCCTCAATAATTTCAAGTTTCATGAAAATGGTGACATGAAATAATGACGGAAACTTTTAAGGTTCATAAAATATTATGTAAAAAAATTATTTGATTCAAAATCGTATCTGCTATCCTTCCCGAAATATTGACCATAAACAGAATTTGACACCAAAAAATGAAAACATTCGAGTTACATAATGAATATACATAATGAGTTACAATTGAATTTATTGTGGAAAGGTGTGCAGTATTTATACTTAAGACTGAAAATAAATAAAAACGTATACCAGACATTTTTGAAAATCTACCCCTAACGGCGTGAAAGGGGGGGTATTCATTTTTACAGGAGAGGATTTTACTGTGTGGCTTGGTTAACTAGAAAATTGGTATAAAAGTCAAATAATGGAAACGTCACAATAGACTTATCAAAAATTATTATCACATTATTTGTAATGGGGGATAAGCAATATTACAATAAGTTCGTATTCTTCTATAGTTTACCGCAAATTGTAAAAAGGCTAGCCAAAAGGTTAGAATATTGCAGATAGTTACGGATTTAACCTTTTAAAAGATTATCATCACGCTATAGCTTTATGGATCTAAGCAGTCTACATCTGGGTGAATTTTGAGATCGGGCAATAAGGGCAGGTACCTAAGACTGTTTTCTTGTACCGTTGTCGCTACAAGAAAACAGTCTTAAAGGGGTGATATACTCGTATAGGGTATGAAAGTTTTCTCGTCAATCTTCATGCTACTAGGTCAACTGGAAGTACCATATATCATAGGCTTTGTTTTATTTGCCAATGTCAACATAAATATGCAGTATATTAAATGGCCGTATTTATTATTGCGTTGACTTGGAAGTTTGATTTTCTTTACAGCTCCAAGGGACCGTAGATCTATGTTTTTGATATCTATTTCAACTTGATGCCTCCACGCGTTTCTGAGAAAAACGGTGTTGACAGACAACGAAGTCATCCTTTAACGGTTTCAATTTTTCATTTTGAGAACGGAACCCTAAAACAGATTTATTATCTGCCTGTTACCTTTTCGTGTCGTAACGGCTGAACGTATTTAGATGAAAGGCATACGGATAGGCCATAAGCTGGGTTAGGACATAGGATACTCTGAATTCCAGTAGCATAGCGGTTCCTGTTGAATATTTTCCGACATCCACGCGGGCGAAGCCGCGGGCAAAAGCTAGTATTAATATACGTTATAGCTACGTCTGTGATGGGCTTAAAACGTCACCATTAAAAGATTTTTAGCTTTTGATTTACTATGTTATCATTTTAAGTCATTCACGTTAAGGCATTACTAAAACAAACAGGTTGTATTAAAAACTTGTTTAGGAACAGCTTTTAATCCAACACTACACGCAATTTAGTCAGATCTTTTTATCTATCAGAGAGAGCTGTTTTGGTCATCATAATATGCGCAGACCACATACATACGCTGCGGCAGGTTAAACAGAAGACCGAAGAGTATAACCTGCCTCTCTGCTTAGCGTTTGTGGACTACGAGAAAGCCTTCGATTCGATCGAGACATGGGCTGTGCTGCAGTCTCTTCAACGGTGCCAGATCGACTTTCGGTACATCGAGGTGCTAAAGAGTCTGTACGAAAACGCCACTATGTCAATCTGACTCCAGAACCAGACCTCGAAACCTATCCTTCTGCAGCGAGGTGTGAGACGGGGAGACGTTATCTCTCCGAAACTGTTCACCGCTGCACTGAAGGATGTCTTCAAGGTTCTGAATTGGCAAGGGCTAGGCATCAACATCAATGGCGAGTATATCACTAACCTTCGGTTTGCCGAGAACATAGTTATCATGGCTGAGACTATGGAGGACCTCAGTACAATGCTCGATGACCTCAGTAGAGCCTCCGAAAGAGGGAGTCTTAAAATGAACATGGACAAGACAAAGGTCATGTCAAATGCCCATGTGACACCCACTCTCATGAAGATCAGAGACGCTACGCTTGAAGTTGTGGACGAGTTTGTTTACCTGGGACAAACTGAGAAGAAACAGACAAAAACGACGAGGAAAAGATATTTAAGACCCGTCGTAGAAATCGAAACAAGAAGCTCTGATGCTTCTTTACAGCTCATGGAGGAGAGTTACGAGATGACCCTGCAGTCTTCAGACGATGCGCTCGAATACCGGTGGCTCAATAGACAGATCTCTTAGTCCTTAAAAAGCGCTCACTTAAATAATTTAATACGGACCGTATTAAGGACGTGATAGAACGGACCAAGGGCTCCAAGGTCTTTGAAGAGATATGTCTATTGGGCAGAGCCAGCTTGCGACAATGAAGACCGATGATGGCAGGATCGTATCCGCCAAACCTGAACTATTGAGAGAGATCGAGAGGTTCTATCTAGACCTCGAAACCTATCCTTCTGCAGCGAGGTGTGAGACAGGGAGACGTTATCTCTCCGAAACTGTTCGCCGCTACTCTGGAGGATGTCTTCTAGGTTCTGGATTGGAAAGGGCTAGGCATCAACATCAATGGCGAGTACATCACTCACCTTCGATTTGCCGACGATATAGTAGTCGTGACTGAGTCTAGGGAGTACCTCAGTACAATGCTCGATGACCTCAGTAAAGCTTCCAAAAGAGTGGGTCTTAAAATGAACATGGACAAAACGAAGGTCGTGTCGAATGCCCATGTAACACCCACCCTCATAAAAATCGGAGACTCGAATCTACACTTGAAGTTGTGGACGATTATGTTTACCTAGGGCACTGTCCAGTTCACTCAGAGTCTGACTGTCGGGAGAACACGGCGCAGCATACACTGGCAGAGTTTACCGCATGGGAGGAGCCGCGCCGTGCCCTCGTATCTGAAGTCGGAGCCGACCTTCACTGCCGGCTGTCGCTCGTTCTATGGTCGGGAGCGCCGAGTCGTGGGATGCGGTGATCTCATTCTGTGAAACCGTCATTTCACAAAAGGAGACTGCGGAAAGGGAGAGGGAGATTGAGACCACTCTCCTGATCCATAGCAGACGGACTTGGCGTCGGCGGAGGGCAGACAACGCCCTCTTCCTGCCCCCGTAAATAGGTCCGGAGGGACGGCACACTCGGGGACGTCCGCCGCCCCCCATCCAGCAGGACCCGAGGTGGCGGCGCGTAGTGTTCCACGCAAGCCCCTATTTGACGTCGCGGGGGGAGTCTTACACTTCACTCCCCCCGCGGACATGAAGTGGCCGGCACCAGTCGGAGATGATGGAAGGCGCACGAGATCTCATGATCCCCGGTCCAAATGTAGGAAGGGAACACCGGGGTGGTTTTTGTCAGTAGGAGTCTGACAGATCCCTTCACCCGCCCCAGGGCGGAGAACATCCATGGAGATTTACCACCCCGGCACAAGAACGGCTTGCGCCGCCCCTCGCAGCCTGCCGCCCCTCGCAACCTGCCGCCCCGGGCCATGGCCCTTTTGGCCCTAGGGTAAATTCGCCCCTGAGCCGACAACAACATAGTTGGGAAAGGCTCGGCAGATTGATTTGATACTATTGTATCATCTATCATAATTATGTATCATTCTATCTATCTATCATTAACTTAACAAACACATGTGCTGCTGGGGAGTTTGTTGCGCCACTTTATATTCCAGCTGTAGCACTAGAAAGTGAATTTTGATGTTCAAAAAGTGCTGACACCCAGCCTAATTTGAATAAGTACGTGACTTTCGATATTTTTGATTTTATAACGAATCTTATACGTTGTAAAGAAATGTTTTCACAACAAATTATGAAAATTGCAACAAGGAGATAATTAACAATGCAGAATATCTTTAACAAAAACCTACACACGAGCAAAATCAGCACTGTAAATTTAGTACAAGTATAAAGATTATCCACACCAAAACCGCAATATATTTCAAAATAAATCGCTGTTAAGTTTAATTAACAATCGTATTCATGTCACAGTCTAACAAGATAATTTGACGAGTTTGAACAGAACCCTCTCTGCCACGAGTGTATGCAATGCAAGCGTTACATTAATATCGCGGGTCAGTCTCACAGCCGCCTGCGCGTACATCGCACGCGCAAACAAATCAATATCGCGATCGAAATAAATCATAACTTTCCGACTTACATTTTTAATCCCACAAAATGGACGTTGAACTTGGAAACCGTGATGATATCAAACAAAATTGTTATGTGTCTGTGTTTTCGGATGTACACTTTAGGATTCCTAATGGTAATGTTATTTTTCTAAGTGAAAGTTTCCTTTTGGCGGTAATATGCTGTTCGACTTACGATGGTGTAAGTTGTAACGGCATCAGAGGCTGCGGTTCTTTCTTACTGACAGCGGTCGTACTTCTATTTATTTACTTGAGATAAAATTTACCTATCCTCTAAAGGATATGAGATATTTATATCAAGGTTCCTAAAAAAGGTTTGTTAAATCACACCCTTTCTGATGAAAAGGTGTGATTTAAAAAATAAAATAAATTTATTTAGTTTGCTAATCTTTCTTTAGCATCTTAGCAGAATTTCTTTTATAAGAGGGGACCTGATCAGTGTCTACCAAACTTCGATGGAGACCTCTGCAAAGATCTACCTAGACCTACATTTATATACTTCGTCGCCAACACTGCAAAGGGGCGAACCTCATACAAACGGTCAAAAATTAGTTTAGTATACAAAAATGCTCCATTTGTCGAGCTCTATGTCGTCACAAAAGGGCGAAGCTCTAAGACTAATAGAAACGAAAAAAGATTGACGGCGTATCTTAAAATCAGTTTTAGGGTTTTTTTTTTGTTCTGAATTATACCTACATATTTTCTTAAATATCATCAAAATAAGCGCGTCATCGGGAGAAAAAAAACGTTTATTGGCTCTCCTGTAAAATTTTCTTATTTGAGGTTCGCCCCTTTGCGGTGTTGGTGACGACTTGTTTGAAAGCATTCTTTACTCGGCCTTGTGCAACTTCGTCAGATTGTGACACAGTAGATTAATAAACTAAAAATGATTTTTTTTTTTCAAAAATCAATAATGTAGATATTTACTTGGGTGAATGATGCAGAGTTTCATATTCATATATTCCATTCTTCATTACTTCGTTCCATACATACAACAATAGTTATAGTATTGTTGATATCGATAGGCAAGCTTGATCAAAATTCAGATTTCTTACAGTAAACCTGATGTATATAGCGAAACACGACAAAATTAAAAAATAATAATTGATGATTGTCTTTTTGGGGTCAACGACCGCTGTTAGTGTTGTTATTTGAAGAATGAGTTGAGAAATCTGTTCTTTGAACTTAGGTGAAGATACCCAAAAAAAAAAACGATGTTTCAAGAACATTACGGTTGATGACCAAAAAAAAGTTTTTTTTTTTCTTTGTCATATTTAGATATCGATACCATCACGTGTGCGGAGTTTTGCTAGCTAATTTAATTTGACAAGAAATTTTGCAGTTAGTTTATAACCTAGATTAGGTAAGTAATAGGTAATAGGTAAAACGGGTATCCGCAACTCCACGTCAAAGCGCGTATTTTAGTTAAAATCTGTTAGTCGATCCACCCCAGCTCCTCAAAGAAGGCCAGCAACGCCTTGGTGTCACTGACAATCTCACGTAGGGTACCTGGGTTACCGAAGTACTTTGCCCTGTATGTGGCAACCACCGGGCAATTTAACAGCACATGAGCTGCTGTCTCCATGCAGGCCCTGCACAGCGGACTGTCTGTGACTCCTATGACAAAGAGGTGTTTATTAAATGACCCATGGCCAGTTAAGGCAGCTGTAACTGTTCGCAGCTGCTGTTTTGTTAGTCGAAGAACCTGTTTCGTGAGGCGGCCGTCAATTGTAGGGAGAGCCTCCTTGGCCTGCCTGCACTAACCGTGGTCCACCCATAGTTTGTGATGTTGTTCCCTGGTTCGTTTCCTCACCAGAGTGCGTAGGTACCCGAACGGGAGTGGCGTGATGGGTTCAGGCCCCACTGGTGCCATGCTCGACCTCCTTCTGGGAAGTTCGTCGGCTGCATCATTGCCCCACAAACCGCTGTGTCCTTTGATCCATTGAATGGTTATATTATTGAGGTCACCTACCTGGTTGAGGCGCTGGTGGCACTCGTATATCAGCCCAGAATCAACAGTGTGACTGTTTAGCGCTTGCAGAACAGCCATGCTGTCTGATAGTATTCGTATCGAGTGGTCCTTAACTTCCCTGGCCATGATGGCTGAAGCGGCAAGAGATATACCCATGCATTCGGCCTGGAACACTGTGTTATGGACACCCAATGGTGTGGCTATGTGTATGTTGAAGTCCTCCGAGAAGATTCCAGCACCTGTGCCACTACCTGTTTTGGATCCGTCGGTGAAGATTCGCAGCACTGCGGGGCGCAACCCCTCGCATCTGCGATCCTAGTGGAGTTGGATCCTGTAATTTTTATAGAGATAAATTGTTTGGGTACCCGGTCATTTACGGCTTTCGTAATAGGGAACTCATTATTGAGTCCCTTTAGCAGCGCGGTGTGTTGTGTGACTCTCTTACCCCAGAGACCAATTGCATTAAGACGCACCGCCGCCATTATCGCTTCCTGCTGTATGAACAGGTGGAGTGGGGGCAGCCCCAGCATGGCTTCGATTGCTGCAGTCGGAGTAGTCTTCATGCAGCCCGTGGTCGCCACGCAGGCTAGTCTTTGCATGCGTTGTAGTTTGTTGGAAGCTGTAGCTAGCTGAGTGCGGGGCCACCAGACCACGGCCCCGTACGCTAGATTAACATATAGGATACTTTTTATCCCGGTGGTGCGTACCCAAGGGATAATTACCGACATCCACGCGGGCGAAGCCGCGGGCGAAATCTAGTGAATCACATCTGCCTAGCTTTTTCCCAACTATGTTGGGGTTGGCTTCCAGTCTAACCGGATGCAGCTGAATACCAGTATTTTACATGGAGCGACTGCCTATCTGACCTCCACAACCCAGTAACTGGGTAGTACGATACCCCTTGGTACTTTCGTACTTCTGACGACCCGTAACGACTGTAAAAGATCCACGAATGACAGCCGGGACCAACGGCTTAACGTGGTTTCCGAGGCACGGAGGAGTCTCGGTATGTAAAGAAGGCGAAATCTAGTGAATAATAAGGTATTAATGAACAATACAATTTGCATTATTATTACATTTGCCTTTTTTTTTTTTTTTTGGGTGGGAAATTATCATATAACTTCTCCCGCTCTGGGTGGAGCGGGAGGGCGTGTCAGACTCTTACTGACTAAAACCCACCCGTGTTCCTTCAGTTGCCCTGTTGCCGGGGGCCACGATGTCCCTTTCGGTTTTCTTCGCAACCCCGGCAGGCATGAGCGCTCTGTTCCCTTCTAGAGGGGATCATACCCCTCCGCCCATGGCTCCGCCTACTGCGATGCCCGATGCGGACCACACCGACGACGACGATGCTCCGGAAGTGACTGAGGTAGAAATGAGAGTGGCGGTACGCAAGATGAGTGCGAAGAATACCGCCCCAGGACCCGACGGCATACCCGGAAAAGCCTGGGTCCTGGCCATGGGGGCTCTCGGGCCTCGACTAAGGGGGCTCCTAAGCGCATGTATGGAGAGGGGCCAGTTCCCACTTCGTTGGAAGACGGGGAAACTGGTCCTCATCAAGAAGCCGGGGCGCCCAGCGGACTCTCCGTCCGCTTATCGGCCCATTGTGCTGCTCGATGAGGTGGGCAAGCTCTTTGAAAGAGTCATTGCAGACCGCCTCGTCGGGCAGCTGGTGCGAGTGGGGCCGGATCTGGCGGAGAGCCAGTTCGGTTTCCGCAGGGGGCGCTCTACGGTGGACGCCATCATGCGCGTGCGGGCCCTCACGACGGGGGATGCTGTGGCCCGGGGTGGGGTCGTCTTGGCGGTGTCTCTAGACATCGCCAATGCCTTCAACACCCTGCCCTGGAGTTGCATCAGGGAGGCACTCCGGTATCACCGGATGCCGACCTACCTCTGTCGTGTGGTCGAGGCCTATCTGACGGACAGGGCCGTCATCTACCCCGGTCACCAAGGAGAGTGGAACCGGCAAGAGATGTCGTGCGGTGTCCCACAGGGTTCGGTCCTGGGACCGCATCTGTGGGACATCGGATACGACTGGGTGCTGCGCGCCGACCTCCCTAGCGGCGTCAGCGTCGTTTGTTACGTTGACGACACGCTGGTCCTGGCGCAGGGGGGGTCGTACCAGGCGGCGGCCGACTTAGCGACACGCGGGGTTGCGACAATCGTAAATAGGATCCGGCAGCTGGGACTCGAGGTGGCCCTGCACAAGTCTGAGGCCATGAGATTATTACATTTGCCTACGTTACAAATTAATTAAGTAGGTATACAAGGTTAAAAAACAAATAAATTCACGTAGTTAAAAAACCTTTTAATATCTATGTGAATTAGTTTGTTTTTACAACACTACTACTTACTGACTACTACTGACTGTTTGACTTACTAAATAGTAGATTGTTATACGAGGGGCTAAAATAACCCATTCTATCGAGGTAGTTTTGTACTCCCGAGCTGTAGCGAGGGAGTAAATGGAAACCGAGTTATAAAGGGTTTTAGCGCCGTGTGTTACACTGTACTTTTCACTACGATTGCAATGATAATCCAATACAATATTATACAGTTTATTTTATTTTTTTAAATATACAATTTGTTCAATCTGAATTTTGAAGGAAACTTTTTATCCTGGTATGCGGTAGTAAAAAGCTAGTTTTACATAAGAATAAAGACTTTTTCGTTTTTTAGGCTCGTTGATTACAGACAAAAATTACTTCTTCCCCTAGAGCAAGATATATATGCAATTTTTTCCCCGCTCTGGTACACTACAATGACGGACTATTTGAGCAAGAGGAGTGAAAAAGACTTTAATACTATTTAGCGTCAAAATTGAGTCGTAAACTGTAAAAATAGATAAGTGTTGGTAAAATGAAGTTATAATTATCATTTCTGGAGATAATAGCCACATTGACACGACCTACGTAGGAAGGCCGGGATAAAAAATATGACCTCAAATGAAATGATAACCAAATGAAACATTCGACTGCTTAGATAACGTAGTAGCGAAAATGGGACAAAAGATAAAGTCCGCAGATCCCAAAAACAATATCATCATCATCACTGGCCTTGTTCCACGGCTGCTGAGTATAGGCGTCCTCCCTTTTGGCCATGCTGCCCTGTCTGTGACAGTTTCACAAGTTTCCAATTAACATTGTCAGTCAAAATCAAAGTAATTTCTAAATTAATTTTTGATAAATCCTAACTATATCCATACTAATACTAGATACTAAACTAACAATAATATACTATTCTAATATGCTATGCTAATATACTTATACTAATCCACCCATACTATCCATACTAATATTATAAATTCGAAAGTAACTCTGTCTGTCTGTCTGTCTGTCTGTTACTTTTTCACGGCTAAACCACTGCACGGATTTCGATGAAATTTGGCAAGGTGATAGATGGCATTCTGGAAAAGGACATAGGGTATTTTGTCTCAAAAATAATCCTAAAGAGGGTGATATAGGGGATGAAAGTTTGAAACCCAGCATTACTTAAGTTAGGGATATGAAAATTCAAATTTATGCTTTTGGTAAGAAATAAAGAATTACGCATTTCAGTGTTTTTGTAAAATCATCCCCAAAGGGGCAAAATAGAGGAAAATTTTAAAATTCACATGTATCCGCGTGTGTGTGCAGTTAGAATAGTGACGGCTGATAGACCGATTATTGTGCTAAGTGTATACATGCCTACGGACGCGCTTAATAATTTACCCGAGTTTACGGATTGCCTTGGCAGGGTGAGTGCAATTATAGATGAATATGGGATAGATTCTGTTTATTTATTAGGTGACTTTAATGCACATCCTAGTGAATTAATTTATAATGAACTAACTGTCATGAACAAGACTGGGTGTGTGTTGATGTTAATATGTTAGGTGTTCAGTCGGGCACTTTTATCTTTGTTCGTGAGGCTCATGGCTCGAAAAGGTGGCTAGACCACTGTGTTGTGACGCGATCCGCACTGTGTTCCGTTTTCAATGTTTATGTTAATTATAATATTACGTGGTCTGACCATTACCCTCTCATACTAGAATGTAGACTTAATTTATTAACGCCAAAGGTAAATGTCATAAATAATATTGATACGAGTGTAATATGGGGACAGAGAACTGATGAACAGATTAAATTTTACCAAGAAGAATGCAACCGTAGATTAAAATTAATTGATTTTCCTTCAGAATTTACTCAATGTGCAGATAAATATTGTAACAAGCCTAATCACAGATCGGTTGTAGATAAATTGTATGGGGATGTTGTGTCCGCACTTAGTGAGTCTGCGGCTGTTAGTTGAGGAAGTGCGTGATGCAGGGGTAAATCGCGATGCATTGTTGGGTGGAATAGGCACGTAAGTGTGGCGTACGGGGTGGCCAGGCTGAAGTTTCGTGATTGGCAACGATGCGGGGGTCCTTCTACCGGCCCTGCTTATGACGAGATGTATCTGAGTAGAAGGATTTTTAAGTCCAGGCTTAAGTGGTGCCAACCAAGACCATCAGCACCAGATAAAAATGGATATCCTTGCTTCCCCATCATTCATAAAAGGATTTCCGCAACTTTTTGAAAGGCACAAATAAAGTGGCACATCGGCCTGGCCTCCCCGTAGGCGTCAATGGGATGAGTGACCCCAAGGGCATTGCTAATCTCTTTAGAGAATATTTTCATGTGAAATCATCGCCCCTCGGGCTGCCTTCGCTGGGGAGGTTCAATGTTGAGACATGTTATGGTCAGGTGGGTACGAGAATTAGCACCAAAAATGTGGCGCGTGCTGTTAAGTCAATGTCCAGAGAAGTCCCCTGGCCATGATGGTCTCAGCGTTGAACATCTTCAGCAGGCTGGACATCACCTACCTAGAGTGTTGGCAATGCTTTTTAATTTTTGTTAACTCATGTGTACTTACCCTCTGACCTTGTTAAGACAATTGTAGTGCCAGTGGTGAAAAACTTTTTACAAAAAAATTGGTTGCCTGTAAAGTCGGTATACGGGCGAAAGTTTTACGTGACAACGACTTTGAGTGGTAAAATAATTTTAATGTGAATATTCATTCGTATAGTAGGAAGAAGGATGAAATAATAGTAACAATTTAAAACATTTATTTATACACATGAACCGGTGTGTATGCCTATCTCTCTCACTCTCTCTCTCTCGCTCTTAGGCGGGCTAACTGTGCTCGAGTGGAAGGGACGCGTGCCTTTCACTTTTTATGTCCGTCTCTCTCGCTCTTAGGCGGGCTAACCATGCACGCGTGCCTCTCACTCGCTCTCATTGTGAGCGTATAACGTGAGCGGAGCGTAACGCAGTTTCTTGAAGTGTCACCCGGCAAACCAATTTATAAGACGTTGTCACGTCAAAAAAAACTACCGACTTCCAAAAAAAACACTACAAAGTGAAAAATAACTTTAATTTCGGAAGTCGGTGTCTTGGGTTTTGTGTTTTCACTTTTTGCCACCGACTTCCGAAATTAAAGTTATTTTTCACTTTGTAGTGTTTTTTTTGGAAGTCGGTAGTTTTTTTTTGTAAAAAGTTTTTATTTTTCACTTTTTAGTTGTGGTACCTACCCCACACACATTCGAATACCACTACCTACTACCAGTGTCAGGAACTTATCATATCATCTACATACTAAGTGGGGAAAAAAATACGTATTTTGTAGCTAACTCAAAAACTACCCAAGCAAAGTTAATACGCGTCGAACATATAACCTCCTCCTTTTTGGAAGTCGGTTAAAAATAAAACAGGGGACCTGTCAGATAACGGTAATTAAAGGCTTATTTCATTAGCGACTGCTATTGTGAAAGTACTTGACGGCTTGCTTAACACACAGTTAAATGAATATCTGCATCTGCACAATAATCAGTTTGGTTTTCGCCCAGGATTGTCCACAGAGAGTGCTATACTGTGTCTTAAGCATGCCGTCAGATATTATACGGACAGACATACTCCAGTGTACGCGTGCTTTCTCGATTTGTCCAGGGCTTTTGATCTGGTTTCCTATGACATTCTATGGAAGAAGTTGGAGGACATCGATTTCCCCACAGAACTTATAAACCTGTTTAAATGTTGGTATGGAGGCCAGAGCAATAGCATGAAATGGGCGGGTTCTCTGTCGGAACCATATGGGTTGGAGTGCGGGTGAGGCAGGGAGGGTTGAGCTCCCCCGCACTTTTTAACTTATATGTTGATGCACTAATTGTTGCTCTCAGCAGTCATCATGTCGCTTGTCATGTTGATGGAGTTAGCCTGAACAATATCAGCTATGCGGACGACATGGTGGTGCTGAGCGCATCGGTTTGTGGCATTAGAACATTGTTGCAGATTTGTGAGGCATATGCTGAAGGACACGGTCTGAAATACAATGTGACAAAAAGTCAGTTTATGGTGTTTGAGGCCGGCTCTAAATGTCCTACAACAGTACCTCCCATCAAACTGTACGGGGTTCCCTTGATAAAAGTGAACCATTTTAAATACCTAGGACATTAAGTTACAGACGGTCTCAGGGACGATACTGATATCGAGAGGGAGCGGAGAGCGTTGTCAATTAGAGCAAATATGATAGCCCGCAGGTTTGCAAGCTGTTCTAAGTCGGTCAAGCAAACACTTTTTAGAGCTTATTGTACCTCATAGTACACGTCCAGCTTGTGGGTGAATCACACCCAAAAAGCATACCAAGCCTTCCGCGTCCAATATAACAACGCCTTCAGAGCGCTGATGGGGCTGCCGCGACACTGTAGTGCCTCGAGCATGTTTGCCGATGCTAGCGTCGACTGCTTTTATGCTACGATACGTAAGCGGAGCGCGTCTCTGGTGCGCAGGGTGCGCGGCAGCCCCAACAGCGTTCTGATGATGATAGCTGACAGGCTCGACTGACCGTACATGCGACGCTGCAGTGACTTGCACGTCACCTACAGTCGTCGGTCATTAATGTTGTGATAATGTAAGTGTTGTATGTAAGGTGGTTTTTGTTTTGTATTTTGTTGTAATGTTAATGTATTGTTTGATGAAGTTATGTGTGATATATTGTATTTTGTATATGAGTCATTATAACTCGATGGAATAAATGAATAATAATAATAATATATTTTTTGTGTCTTCTTTTTAAGAGATTGACATAGGATTGGAAATATACTCATAGTCTGTATCTTGAATTAACATTTAGTCTTTATTTCATTAAAATCAGCCCACTCTGTCAAAAAATTTTACAATTTAAAGTCATAAACTAACCTTTCTAACACATATGTAAGTATTATGTGTTCAATGGTGGCACTAGAATATATATTACAAATTAATGGTGATAATAATAGTAAAATGAAAAATTAGTATTTTAAGAAAGGCATTTAGAATTATACAAACCTATTTTATATATTTAAAAAAACCGGACCAGTGTGAGTGGACCGGTGCGCCTTGAGGGTTCCATCTCAAAGCTGCGTGTTTGCTCGACTGCCCGAATTTCCAAATCCGGAATCTCACTGCTTCATATGTTCAAAAAATTTGTCTGCTCAACAACGTGAATAACGCAATGAATGTTGAACTGTCAAAATGAAACAGATTATGATTGATCGCGTGTTACGCAATTTGGGTGCAAGTAATGATTGTCATTGTGTGTGACATTACCTGTGTATAACGTATGGCCCTTGAAGCACAATTTTTTTTTTCTGACTAACTAAATATTCTATTGTCCTTTACGCGATACTCTATTATCTACAATCCAATGTTGATATCTATTGCTTCTGATACTGTTGTTTGTACCAGGTTGAATCAATGTTTTGATAAGAATAGAAAATACTATCCTGTGTGGATATGCTTTATGCAAAGAATAAGTATGGCTTGCAGCAACACGGGAATGCAAATAATTCTGTTGACATTCTACGGTTCAAGACTCCTGCAGACATAGGTATACTTGTAGGTCGCCTAGCACTGAATGAAGATCTTAAGAGCGTTCATTCTAAAAGTTAGCAACATCGCAAATAGCTGTCAAATATTTCCCTTTATTGATTCATTTGGCTATATTACTTTATGTAAATATGAAATATTGCTAACTAGTGAATTAGAAACTATTAATGAATTACAATTATAACAGTGAATTTGATGTTTGACATTTAAGGTCCAAAAATGGCATTTGGAAAGATTCCAAATCCTTTTTTACATCTAAAACTGAACATTCTGTGACGATATTAATTAATGCATTTCATAATCAATATTTTAGTTCACTAGTTAGCTATATTTTATGTTTCTATACCATAATATTGCCAAATTAATCAAAACAGCGAAACATTTGACATCTATTTGCGACTTTTTAACTTCACAATTGGTCGCAGTACCAAGTATCATGCTAGCCTACCGTACCTAAGGTAGCCAACCGTACCTACTCTAATTTAGAGTATTGTACTCTTTTTCGCGTAGGGTAAGTACTTTATAATCTACAAAGGTAATAGAGTACGCTAAAATACTCTATTTATTTTGAATCTCAATTTGAATTAATTCAGCGTTCACTAAGAGTCTTTTGCATTGTCCACCGGACAAGTGCCGGGCCCCCTAGTTCCTGCCAGCGTCGTAACTAGAGGCTGAAAACTAACCTATTCTAGGCTGGTAGCGATAGGTTTAAACGGCCCTGTTTTCGGTCAAGATTGCAGTGAGAGAAAAAAAAAAAGTGGCGAGAAGACAGAAACAGGGCGTTGAAATTGATAATGGTGCCGATTCCCTTGTTCACAAACTAAACTAAATTTAAGTTCAGTGCATCTTTTTCTTTCTATTTCATTAAGAAAAGGACAGAAGATACATTTTAGTTTAGTCCTGTCAATTTTTTTTCCCCATGGGAAGAAGGCGTGAGTTTATGTATGTGTATGTATGTACTTTTATATAAAATTACAAAATTAAATTTACAAATATATCTTGACATTCTTATTTAATACATTCATGACATTTAATTTTTAATTATTGTAGTGACATTATTATTTGACACAGTGACATTACCCAAAATTGTGTTATTAATTATGAATTATTATTGCAAGTAATTGTATAATACTCGTAATGTTGTGATACAGTTAAAGCTTCAGATTTGCATACCTCAAGGCGTAATATGGTTGAACTATGCTCTATTTTTTTAACAACTTTATGTAATTACCCATATTAGCAAATAAATGATTTTGAATTTGAAAATCATTTGACAAAAAACTATACCCCTTAAAAACTCATGTTGGTTAAAAATTCTTATCCAACTTGGTTATAAACCTTTTTTATAAATTCGAAAAATTTCCTTTTTTTAGTTTTACACCGGTTTGTTCGTACATAACTTTTAATACAAACATTTAACCATAATGGTGCCGATTCTCTTGTACACCGAACTTGGAACTGGAACCGAACTTGCCTTTGATCTCGGGCCCAAACGAGATCATTAACCCGGCTCCGAGGTATCTAGAGTCTCCTTCTTTAGGTTCCATCGGAGTAATTCCTGTCCGACGCGTCCTAGTCGCGTAGAGTGATCGCTCCTGGACTTGACTCAGGCGGAAGGACAAGTTCGGCAGCACGACTGGCGACAAAGCAGCCCTATTTAGGATCGCTCTGCTTTCCCCAATCCGGGGAGGGGCCTAGAAAAGGTGGCCCAAACATAGTCCGTTTCTCCTCCAAATTGGATGGCAAACCGCAGTCATCTGATCACCAACCCCTTATTTGCGGTCGCAAGAGACAATAAGAATACGATGAAAAATTTAATAATAGGAGCATGGAATGTACGTACACTCTTAGATGATGACTCTAACCTGTATCCCGAGAGGAAGACTGCAATCGTGGCAAGGGAACTCTCAAGATACAACGTGGATATTGCTGCTATAAGTGAGACCCATCTTAGTGATAGCGGAAACCTTTGCAAACAGTTGGGTGGATATACGTATTATTGGATTGGAAGACCAGCAGGAGAGCGAACGGCTAGTGGTGTTGGCTTCGCAGTGCGTAATAAAATTGCAGCATCCTTAACTCAACTTCCAAAAGGAATCAATGACCGCATAATGACCTTACGCTTGCCCATTAGTGATACGAAGTATGTCCACCTCATAAGTATCTACGCACCCACTTTGACAGCTAATGATGATGATAAAGCAACATTCTATCGGGACCTGTCCTGCGTTCTTACGGGAATTCCACCACAGGACAAAATTGTCCTGCTGGGTGACTTCAATGCACGCGTTGGTACTGACTACGAAGCGTGGCCTGGTGTCCTTGGTCGGCACGGAGTTGGGAACTGCAATGCGAACGGCTTGGAGCTTCTCACCCTGTGTGCAGAGTTTGACCTGTGCCTGACTAATACCTTCTTTCGTCTACCAGGAAAATATAAGACCTCTTGGATGCATCCTAGATCCAAGCACTGGCACCTCCTTGATTACATTATTGTACGCAAAAAAGACCGTAACGACGTCTTGATAACAAGAGCTATGCGGGGTGCGGAATGCTGGTCAGACCATCGACTTATTCGATCGAAGATGCGTCTAAAATTTAAATCTCCTCGTCGCGCAGCACATAAGAAACCAGTGAATGCATGTGTTGCTGCACTGGTTCACTCCGAAAAGCTCAGGAGGGACCTGGATAGTCACTTCGGCACCAGTGTGGAGGACGTTACAGACAATGTTGATGAAGCATGGCGTTTATATGCTGAGCATCTACATAATAGCGTCTCATGTATTTTATATTTATACCAAAGCCGCAGAAGAAAAACCAGGATTGGTTCGATGATTCAGACGAGGAAATCCGAGCTTTACTTGAGAGTCACAGACTAGAACTGAGATCTCTATCAAACACCTATAGACGAAGATCCATTCAGCGCGTGCTAAAAATCAAAATTCGTGACCTCAAGAATCAATGGTGGCTAGATAGAGCAAAAGACCTGCAAATTTTTGCTGACACAAACCAGACGGGCAAGTTTTTCGAGGGCCTGAAAGCAATTTTCGGACCTAAATCAAGAATAACGGCGCCAATATATTCTCGTGACAGGGACTGTAGACTGACAGATCATAAGCAAATACTAGATAGGTGGGCTGAACATTTCAATGACGTCCTGAATCCCTGCTCACAGACAACTGATTTACCATATGTTGAAAATCTTGAATACCGTCCCGTTAAGGAAGACCTAGCTGATCCCCCAACCTTTGATGAGTTCATGTCAGCCGTAAAAAGATTGAAGAATGCCAAAACACCAGGCACTGATTGTCTACCATCGGAGGTCTACAAATATGGTGGTCCACACATACAAAGTAGGCTCTTCAATTTGGTGCTCAAGGTATGGGAAACTGAAGTAGTACTTCAAGACTGGAAGGATGCTTCCATTTGCAAGCTTTATAAAGGCAAAGGTGAATTATCCGACTGTGGTTCCTACAGGGGCATCTCCCTCCTGTCTTCTGCTGGGAAGGTACTGGCGCATATCATCAATCGCCGCTTGGCAAATCTTGCCGAACAGATACTTCCAGAGTCGCAGTGTGGTTTTAGACCTGGCAGAGGAACCGTTGACGGCATTTTCATAGTAAGGCAAATTCAGGAGAAAAGCCTCGAACAAAACCGTCCTCTGTACATGTGCTTCGTTGACCTAGAAAAAGCCTTTGACCGCGTGGCACGCGCTGCACTTTGGGTAGTGTTGAAAAAGGTTGGATGTCCTGAGAAATTCGTCAGCATGATTCGTCAGTTTCACGACGGTATGACAGCGCGTGTTCAACATGAAAACGATTTTTCAGACCCAATTCATGTAACCAGTGGTGTGAAACAAGGCTGTGTCATGGCTCCCACGTTGTTTGCACTCTATTTCTCGGCTGTGCTGAATGATGCACTAAAGCATAGTGTTGGACAGATTGAACGTAACGTCCGTACTGATAAGAGTGTCTTCGACATCTCACGATTCAGAGCGAGGACTAAAACGTCTAAGGTTCCGGTACTTGACGCACTCTGTGCCGATGATGTGTGCCTGTTGGCTGACTGAATGGAGACACTCCAAGACTATGTAAATGATCTTCAAGCCTCCTGTTGCAGATTTGGACTAGTAATTAGCATGAAAAAGACCCAAATCCTGAAGCAGCCACCAAGGGGATGTGACGCTAACAGCTCAACTGTTAACCTGCATTCTGAGCCACTGGAAGAGGTATCACACTTCAAATATCTTGGAAGTCAAGTCTGCAACGACAACAGGCTGGCGTCTGAAATTCCATCACAGATTGCTAAAGCAGCCGCCACCTTTGAGAAACTTACTAAACGTGTGTGGACCTCTCACGACCTGAAACTGCAAACTAAGATGTGCGTTTATAAAGCCTTAGTTCTGCCAATACTCACCTACGCCGCAGAAACCGTGTCTCTATAGAGGTGATATTAAAAGGTTTGACATTTTCCACTTACGGTGTCTTCGGTCTATCTTTCGCATAAAATGGCAAGATCGTGTTCCCAACTCGGATGTGCTTAGGCGCACTGGAATGATGGGCATGGAGGCGATTTTGATAAAGATCCAACTGAGATGGTGTGGTCATGTACAGCGCATGGATACGAGTAGACTACCTAAAACAACTTTCTACTCAGAGCTCGCCCAAGGAAAACGTGCACAGGGTGGGCAATACCTGCGCTACAAAGATGTCCTTAAACGTCACCTTACGACCTGCGGCATATAAAGTTGATCGTTGGCAGGAGCTTCAGAATGGCATTTTCACTAAATTAATAACTCCGTGCCATCTTAGCGCTGTCAAACTAAAATATAGTTAAGTTGTGTCACTTTAGTCTATTTCAGAATAGGGAAATCGTCGTTAAACGGGAATAAGCTAAATTTTGATGATTTTTAGTGTTGTTTAAAGCCATTTGTGACAAGAGAATCGGCGCCATTGTCTATCATCAACGCTTCAAGTTAATACACTAACAAAATTTTATAAATCCGGTTCCGACTATTTTAGAACATTATTGCATGGACCTTCAAATATTTAAATATCAAAGCAAATATTAGATGCAACGTCAACGTCATCGATAAGTCCTACACAGACGTACTTTTTAATATAGCACCAGAAAAGATAAAAAGAAACATTGATTTATACAAAGTTGTGGAATGTAGGTAAAGGAGGTCATCAGTGAACAATGACAGAAGTAACTGTCATTCTGACATGGATACAACACACAGGTTTATGACTAACCATGTTTTCCATTGAATAGCCAATTCATTTATGAAAATGTTATGTATGTAAGGAAAAATCCGCATCTCTTTAATAAAATATCACTTATTTTATTAAAGAGATGTGGATTTTTCCAGACATAATTTTAATACTAGAAATAAAGATAAACTAGATCAACCATTTTTCAGGTTATCTTTTATGTGGTACCTACTGTGTTAAATGTTACAACAAATTACCTTGTGACATATTGCAATTAAATGAAAGAAAATTTAAAACTCATATTAAAAGTACACTTTGTAAACAAGCATATTACAAATTAGAGGATTATATCCAAGATAAGAGTGCTTGGAAACATGCTGGTCCTGCTCCATAGGACAATTTAGAATCAAGACAAAATCAAACTGATTTCTAATATAATTGTAAAATTTATTATTTTGTGTTTTATGACATTGATTTTACATTCTGTGATTACTTCCTCACACACAGACTTATTAATTACAAAATTTTAGGAAAATCGTCTAGTTTTACAATGTTTGTAAATATGTGAGCACCATGTATCTATCACATATTAAATTATCTGTCGTTGCTTCGTTTTTAATTCTTTTTACCTATTGTGAAATAGTAATTTTATTGTAGGTACATCGTCTTCACATATAATAATTATTTAACTAATGTACGTATATATACAAACAATTGTAAAACATTTTAAAAGAGTAACGGTGGAGTTTCTTGCCCATTCTTCTCCATACGAAAACTACCTTTTGGAAGGGGCGACTAGAACCAATTTTATTATTTTGTAAATTTTGACGTTCAAAAGTGCCATACATGGGCCTATTTGAAATAAATGATTTGACTTTGACTTTGAAAAGCCCGGTTAAGTAGCCATGATCTCAAAGGTCAACTACAAGATGGCCAACCTAAAAAAAAAAAAAACATCCCGTTTTTTTGTCGTACTAAATTTTAATTTATGCACCAACACATGCACCGGCCTCATAATATATCGATGACATCTTCCAAATTTTTTAATAGATTTTGCAAAACTTCATAAGTACACACGGCTACACATCAAACTATACATTTCCAGTTTATGCTGATCTCAGTGATCTCGCATTGTAAAGGATTTCCGTACAATGCGAGGTCAGCTTATACTGGAAATGTATAGCTTGATGTGTAGCCGTGTGTACCTAGTTTTTGACAAAAATTTCATGAGTGCCCACCCAGTTTTGGCAAGTATTTCATAAGTAACTAGTTTTTGACAAAAAGTTCATGTAGTTTAGAGGAATTGACATACAATTATCAATTTACGTGTCGGAGTTCCATATGTAGAAATAAAATCTTGTCGTTTTACGGTTTGTCGAAATTCAGTTTGGTAGTCTTTTATCACATTTTTATTTAACCTTGAGCGTCACTTGTTTAGTTTTAAAAACGCCATTTTGAGAATCCCACATGCCATTCGTTAGGACAGGTTTACCCAAATTGTTCTGGTCCTTTCATAAAAGGCTAGTCCGAACGCTGACCTGCATCTGAGTTTTACTAGGTAAATGTTTCACAGCATAATTGAAGTCTGAACTTAAATGTCATGGAAAGAGACCTCGACACACTCTTTTATTTTTTTAGGTGGGTTTTTATCAAATAACTTCTCCCACCCTGGGCGGAGCGGGAGGGCGTGTCAGACTCTTACTGACTAAAACCCACCCGTGTTCCTTGTTTGCCCTGTTGCCCGGGGGCCACGATCTTCCTTTCGGTTTTCTTCGCAACCCCGGCAAGCATCGGCCCTAGCGGACCCCGTCAATTCTACTGACATCTCTTTGAGGCGCGCGTGGAACACAATGCGCCGTCGACCCGGGCCTGGTCCTTATCGGACGGCGAGCTACCCACTGCTCACCGTCACCGTGGCCGGAAATCGGCTCGGGATTCCCGCCGCCCAGGGCGTCTCCTCCTGCGGCGGTTAGGGGCGTGAGGGCGCGAATTTTGCCTCTCCCTCACGCATTCCGCCTCCTCCTTCACGAGCATTACTGCTACGCAGAAGGAAGTGACGGCCTCTCATTTCCTCTCGCTCCGTACCATGGCCTGAACCAGGGCCGGACGCGAGAGATCACCGCCGCCGATAGACCTCGACCCCCTGGGTTTGTTTCGAAATTTCTAACCAGAGGCCAGATAGGAAATGTGGACTGGTGTCCGATAGCTTGTAAAAAAAACATTATTATCATTGGCAGTCTTTTTCCATCCAATGATGAGTAGGATAGGTTTCTTCCTTTTTGTGCCATGCTTTCCTATAGGAGTGAGGCGTATTTATCGTAACAGGTAGAAATAACAGATATTTAAAAATAACAAATAACAATTGTTCCTAACAATATAATTTATCTATTACTTAAAAACAGATCCTCAAAGACTTTTACCGCGACTGTTACTGTTAATTAATTGTAACAATCCCCACACAGACTGTTACCACGGCTGTTACTTACATACCCACTCATACAAAGGAAGGAATATTGCAAGGTTATCTATTTCTCTCTCTCTTTCTCATTAAGAAATGGCCCTTGCTAAAAAGAGAAACACCTACTATTTACTTCGAAATATGTTTACTTCCCGCTCTTACTAAAGCGGTTAAACTACGCTACAAACAGAAGCACTTAGTATTTATTTTCCCTAAAAATACAGTTGGTGGTCTTACAAAACATTGACGAAAAAGCAACTACTAAATTAGGTCGTGTTACCTGTTATGTTACCTGTTACTGACCAGTGACCATTAAGTATAAAAAAAAACATAAAACGAAAAGAAATAAAGAAGTTAGTCAATTGAGATTTAAATACGTACTAATCGTCCCTAAAAAAATAACAGGCTGTTATTTAGTTAATAATATAATAATAATAATATAAGACGTTTATTTTCTCTACACAAGTTATAGACAATACAATACAACACAATAGTGCACGAACAAGGAGCTAACTTTGTGAGAGACTGGTGCCTAAAGTAGGTTTTAATAAAAACCCCATTAAAAGATATGTTATTTTTGTGTAACAGTAACAGTGATAACAGATATCGTGTTTAACCTGTTACAACCCATCTCTACTTACCTAACATAGAATATACCTTACATAGAAATGGGTTTTGTCAACGGAAGAATAGACAAAATGACAGATTGCGATTGTTTATCTGTAATTTTGTCTATTCTTCGACAAAACGCATTTTAATAGAAACGCGTTTTGACGGTCATGCCAAGCGTGCTGCAGCGTCTGTGCGGTCTTACCCGCGATCCACCCATCTGGCTGTTGGTCTGCGAAGACTCCTTCTACCGTATCTCAGTAGCCATTCAGTAACGACTCCAGTCCATCTGCCATCATAACGTCTAACCAAGTGTCCTGACCACCTCAATTTCAGAGCCGAAAGAAATTAAGCGTACCTAAATGTGATTTCGATAACCTGTACCCTGATTGCGTAATACACGATCAATCACAATTTGTTTCGATTTGAAACAGATTGCTAATCCATAGCTTCATAAGTTGGAAAAAAAAAATTGCTCAACAACGTGAATAACGCAATGAATGTTGTTGAACTGTCAAAATGAAACAAATTTGTCATAATCGTTTACAAAAATAAGTTACGCAATTAGGGTACTGGTTGCAGAATGAATGTAGGTACCTTTCATTGTGATTGGAAGTATTGATAAATAGTGATACCGAGAGATGAATAGTTTTCTGTTTGCATTGTGCACGTGCACTGTGATTCATATGTAAATGTGCAGCGCCTAATGCAGCCGTCTAACCAACAGCATTGTGATAATACGCAAGCCTTATGCGGAATCATTGTTTGGTCAAACCGTAAACAAACAGCATACGACTAATTCATTCGTGTTCTTTTAATTTTAAGCACGTGGAGTTTCTTTATTTAAAGATCATTGCCCAAGGGACATAATATTGGTACCTACCTATAATTTTAACAAGCAAGTATCAACAATTGTACACTGTACGAATACCGATTACTTAAGTATCAAACATAACACATAACATAACATCACGCCTTGTTTCCCCGAAGGGTTGGGCAGAGGTGTCCCTGTAGCGTCTTTCCATTCTATACAAGGCTAGAACGCAGCCATAGGAAACTGCTCGCGTATAGATTGGAAATCACTTTTTTACTAAGGTCTTCCAATCTATACAAGAGTAGTACGCAAATACTCGCGTATACTTTGTAGTGACCAAATTAACTACCTCATTTCATAGTATACAGTGCCAGTACGCATACGGACTAATCAAGTTTAGATTGCGAGAAATTGTGAACTGGTAACCAACTTGTTTGCGACGTAATGCACCTTGCGCTAATATTAAATAGCCTGCCTGGCTGCGAGCAACTTGGAAGTAGCGCTCGCCGGCCGCTGCCGCGGCACCGCTCGCTTCGCTCGCTCGGCTCGCGCGCGGTTGGTCACAGTTCTAACCTAACCTAACCTAAGCCATTTCACCCAGTTCATACTTTTGTTCTTTTCTTTTTTTTATCTTTAAAACTCTTATCAGGCGTAAGTGATGTAGTACAGTTTGGAACCAGGACGCGCTCGTCCACGTTACAAACTATACACCAGCAATACGCAAAATTCGTGTATACATTGTAATCGCAGATTTCAAAATAGCATTACAATGTATACGCGAGCAGTTTCCTATGGCTGCGTTCTGGCCTTGTATAGATTGGAAATACGCGTCCCTGTAGCAGGTACACCCACATTTCGCCAGTTATGTTTTTAGTCCCATGTAATAGGGGGCGAGCCTATTGCCATCAACCGGGCACAAATCCAGACTCCGAGCTGCTACTGAGAAATTTCAGATAGAAAAACCCAATAACACTTTGCCCGACCCGGGACCTCATGCTCAGCAGTAGCGCTTGCTACCACTAGACCAACGAGGCAGTCAAAGGCAAACAGTTGACCGAAAACACTATAATGGGTCCGCCCATAGGTTTTCTCTTCCTTCGTTTAATTTTTAACAGACTTCAAAACAGGAAGAGGTTCTATGTTCGTCTGTATGTACTTTTTATGTATGTTCATCGATATTTTCATCAATCCTGAAAATTCTTTTTTTGTTTGAAAGGGTGATCCCATAAAATTAATTAGCCCTTTTTATTTTGAACATCTTTGCGTTGTGGTATTTTTCAGTAGTTAACAGAATGTCTCTTAATGTGTGCCTTTTGACAAAGGCCTCCTCTAACATCTTCCACTGAGTCCTATCTGTCGCAACTCTTCTTCTATGTGGACCCGCTTTAAGCTTCAATTCGTCTTCCCATCTTTTATATGTCTTCTCCTATTCTTTTTGCCATCAGTAGTGTAACATTCTGTCACAAGTTTACTCCACTTGTCTTGAATGCCTCTTAACTCTTGCTTGCTTTTTGCCTCTTTGTGTTTCTGTGACAAATAAACTTTCTTTTCTTTCTTCTTTTTAACATGTGGCCTGTCCATATCCACTTTTGTTAATCTATTTTGGTAAGAACATCAATAACTTTTATGTTTTCTCTAATCAGGGTATTTCGTATCCTATCTTGTTTTTTAATACCAGTCATACTCCTTTGCATTGATCTTTGGCAATGTGCCAGCATTTCTCTGTTATGTTTTGTATACACGACACCGTTACCGACACCTCATTTTTGTAAACGCAATTGTGCTCTTTATTTAGATAAGGTTACGGACCAATGTACCATACAAGTATTTTCTTCCACCAAGGCGATCTTGTTCAAGTTTTCACTTCTGTCGCCAGTCCCGCAGTGCCACTGTTTTTTTATTATTATTTATTTACTATACATACGTTATTAGTTATTACTTACTTTAATGCTAAAACGTTTAACACTTCATTACATATTTCTATTCTTTACATCTGTCGGCCAATTGAGTTGACCACGTAGAATGACAACATTCATCGACTGTTTATGGCTTTAAGTATAAGTTATTCTAAAACGCACGTATTATTGGCAGATTTGAATGCAGTTTGCGTGCAAGAATGCAAAATCTTTAGCTGTAGGTATTAGGTATTATATTAAGAACTAGCTCCGCCCCGCGGTTTCACCCGCATAAGTTTCGATCCCGCGGGAATATCGGGATAAAAGTACCTATTCTATGTCCTAACCCAGGTCATGTCCAAATCCGTTCAGCCGTTTTACCGTGAAAGCGTAACCAACAAACAAATAAACAAACTCACCTTCGCATTTATAATATTAGTTAGGAATTAGCATTTAAAATTATCAGGTTCACTCACAATTATTTACCATTAGGTAGATAGTGTATACATAATAATTGTACGTGTACAAATATAATTGTAGTACATAATAATTGTACCAATATAATATGTATATTCAGTGTTGACTCCTTCAAAGTCAACTTAAAAGTCGCCGAATTAGACGGACTGCCATAATTTAGTTAGTTACAAAAAGAAATTAAACTCGTCAAATGTAGACATGACACACAGCGCAAATTGTAAGATCGTAAAATGTATCTATGTATGTAAAAACTCTAAACTAAAACTACTTCACGCTTTCAAGAAAATCCTTTCAGTTTACAGAGGGTGACTCAGTTCTTGGACAAAGGATTAACCAACACTGACTAAAGGCCCCGCAGGTAGAACAATTTCCATAAAATTTTCATATAAATTGTTCTACTAGAGTCGCGTCCCGTTGTCGCATCTGTCTGCGAAGGCCTCAAAACGTAAAAAGTTGTTGTAGAAAAAATGGATTTAACATGGGTAAATACGTACCTACCAACATTTAAAAAATAATAATTAGAACACCCAAAATGATATCAGAATGAAATCAGTACCCTAATTTCGTAACTTATTTTCGTAAACAATTATGCCTAATTTGTTTCATTTTGACAGTTCAACAAAATTCATTGCGTTATTTACGTTGTTGAGCAGATTTTTTTTCCAACTTCTGAAGCAATGGATTAGCAATCTGTTTCAAATCGAAACAGATTATGGTTGTGTTGTATTACGCAATTAGGGTACCAGTGTCGAAACCCACAGGGTACCGAGAAATGCCAGCTATTTATCTAATTTATAAAACCAGGACATCCACAACATCCGTTTGATAGGAATGTACAAATGTACTTTTGTTAAACAAACAATTTATACATATTTTATTAACTAGCGTTATTAATTAAAATAGCCTAATAATTGCCAACACTTTTGTAATAATTATCTTAATACTGATATCTGTGTAGATTGACATGTGTAATCCAAGATAATTCTAATAAGATATAAAAGGATAAACAATAATTAAAATCAAGGACGTAAAGAAATCTTCAAGACGTTAGGTACGTAACTACCTGCCTAATTAGTCAGGGCAATGATTGGTAAGCAATTTGACAACCAATTTAAATTGTCCACCCGTATATTCAAATCACAATTGTCATTTCTTGACAGATAAGTAGGTAGGTATACAGGGTGGTAGGGAAAACTGAAACCATGGTTTCAGTACACGATTCTAAAAAAAATCTGCTTTTTTTAAAATAACCGACGAAAAATTTCAACGCAGTGGGATTCAGAATCATGTACTGAATCCATGGTTTCAGTTTTCGCGTCGATATCCCTGCCACCCAGTATGAAATGGCTGTTGAGCGTTTATTCTGAAAGTGGACAACGTAACGTCGCAAATAGATATCAAATATTTTGCTGTTTTGATTAATTTGGAAATATTACTGTCTGGAAGTATGAAATGTGGCTAACTAGCGAACTAGAATATTAATAATGAATTGCAATTATAGCACTGGATTTGATGTTGTAACCGTTTTAGGTGTAAAAACCGGCCAAGTGCGTGTCAGACCACGCACAATGAAGGTTTCCGTAGTTGGGATGAATTTATCCCAAAAACAAACTTAACATTGTAGTTGATAAACATGTTCTCCCATACGGAATGTATGGGAAAACAAGTTTTTGCAACTGCATAGTTACGTTGGTCAATTATTACTCGTTAACTTGAAGAGCCTACTTAGCTGTAATAGTTTACCTTTTAATTTCGTTATATTAACTGTTGCTGTGTTTTTTTTCACACATCCAAAACCAACCATTTAGCTGGCGGGGGGGGGGGGACGACGACGACACTTGACTCTAACAAAAATTTGCACTTTACGTGTATGGGAGGTACCCTAAAAATTTTTTTTTTCATAATTTTGTTTTACCACTTTGTCGGCGTAATTAATATGTATACCTATGCCAAATTACAGCTTACTAGTACTAAGGGTCTCGGAGCTAGACCGCGGACAGACAGACAGACAGACGGACATGACGAAACTATAAGGGTGATTTAGCATGGCTAAGAGAGCTTCTGGTAAAGTTAATTAACATGTCAAGAATCATTCATCATTATAAATAAGGTGACCACACTTATTGAAGCGGAATGAGCCGATCCCGAATAACTACACTTGTCTCATTAAGTTCGACGCGGTGTCGAGTCGCGTTGTCCGAACCGAAACGAGACGAATGACTTCTTGTCGCTTTTATTGCACGGACTTGCTCTTTCTCCGGCTCGAGCCGATTGCGCGTCGATAAGTGTGGTCACAAAGACCTACAAGCATCGCCACTAGGCCCGGATTTAAAGGTGTCGAGGCCCTGGAGCAACCAAGAAGTGGAGGTCCCGATTTTTTTTTTTGGAAAAGACGAATTTTTGGTCACAGTTTTCAATAATTTATAAAAAGAATGGATTTTTGAGGCAGGTAGTAAATAGGTACCTTAACCGTTGTACCTACAGAAAAAACATCTAGGAGACTGCATAACTTTTTAAGAAACTTTGATCTGATGATTCACAGATTTTTGAAAAAAAAATACGGTCGGCGAGGAAATGGACAATATACACAAAATCTTTTTTTCATGTCAATCGATCCTATTTCTTATAAGGATCAAAAAACTATCGAACGAACTGAAGTTTCTGTAAGTTCTAGAAAAGTCAGAAAATGCTAAAAACTTTTCCCATACATTTTGTGGGAAATGAGACTCAAAGTTACTTTTTCATGATGGATAGACTGACGCTGGGCGCTGACATTGAAAAATCTATTTAATTCGGTTTTTGGGACCACAGTTATTCATCATATTTCATCACCAACTAACAACGTAGGACATAAAAGAAAATGAAAAAGGTAAAACTTTGTGAATTTAAACTTTTTCTCTTTGATTGACACAAAAGATGTATTTTTTTTCATTTCTAAAAAATACAAATTGTGGAGGCCCGGGGCCAGAGCCCCTGTTGCTCTGCCCTAAATCCGGCCCTGATCGCCACAGCGACCGGTTGTATGCTACGCGCATCCATTGGATTCTCACGACCTTCATCTTCAATTATCTTTGCATAATTCTAAACTATATAAAGATAATTTATTAAGTTTATCTGAATCCGAAGTTTTTCCTTCTATATTCCAATTAATACAAAGTTGCTCCATTCAACTAAAAAAAAACCACATATATCTAAATAGAATTCAATCACGCGAAGCGGATTATCATTAACCTAAATGACCTGATCATCTACCGGTTCTTATGATTTACTGACCAGTCAGTCAAAATAAATCCGAATCTTTGCATTACGCCCCGCGAGTCCGACAAATTTTAACGACTATGAAACGAGTTACAGTTTAACTTGACCTGTAAACGTTAGTAAAGGATTAAAATGACTGCACTTGCAAGAAAGTACGAAGGCTTGCTCGTTCAATTCAATTCAATTCATTTATACATAAATATTCTATGACAAAAAAAACCGGTCAAGAGTCAGACTCGCGCACCGAGGGTTCCGTACCTACCCATTATACCGCCATAATAAAATTGAAATCATTTTTATTGGTTAACAGTACCCTAATAACAAAATCACAATCAATTTGAATTTGATTTTTTTTTAAATTTTGTTTCGATTTGAAACAGATTGCTAATCCAATGGTTCATAAGTTGGAAAAAACTCTGCTCAACAACGTAAATAACGCAATGAATGTTGACGAACTGTCAAAATGAACCAAATTAGGCATATTTAGATTTTCGCGAAAACTTGTAAGTACCAAAATTTACCTGAATTTTCCCTTTATTTGTGCTGTAAGACCTTGCTTTTGCCAAACTTCGTGAATCTAGGTCAACAGTAACTACCATATAGATTTTCGACCCAAAACCTATAGGATACTTCCGATTGACCTAGAATTGTCAATTTTGGTTAAAAGCAAGATCTTACAGCACAAGTAAAGTGAAAATTCCGAAACTTAAAAAAGTTGAAAATTAAGGTAAGTTTTGGTACTTACAAGTTTTCGCGAAAATCTAAATTTGCCCATATCTTTTTATCGTGTTGACTCAGGACCTGATTTGTGTACACCTTGATAGGGACTATAGACCTCAGTATCTGATATAAATTTCAACTTGCTAGGCCAACCCGTTCCTGAGAAAATCGGTGGTGACACACGGACAGACGGACAAGAGAGTGATCTTATAACGGTTCCGTTTTTTACCTTTTGAGGTACGGAACCTTTAAAATAACATTCATAATATAAAAGTAACACATTTAAAAATTAACATCATGCATAATAAATATATGTTTTATATTTATTATGCATGATGTTAATTACAGTAAAAAAAAATAATGTCCACTCATTAAGAATTTAAGATTAGCAGTAGAAAATCATTTAAAAATTATTATTAAATTCAATAGTTCAATGTCAACTCAAATAAATAATAGGAATAATAATATATTTGTCATTTAAAAATGAAGTCATAATTACTCATAATGATAATTACAATCGGCTCTAGTAACATACCTACTTGAGTTGACAGGAGAAAACGCATGGTCATAATATTACATTTCGTCAACAGAGTAGAGACACTTATCTAGTAGAAATGCTTGAAGCTTTGTTTTAAATGCAGATGTATAAATCAAGCTTTTTAAGTGTAGTGGTAACCTATTGAATAATTGCACTGCTTGATATTGTGAACTGTGTTTCACAACGTTGAAGTGAAGACTTATCTTATTTCTCAATTCCTTCCTACGTGTGCTCTCTCTAACCAGTCTTTCCTAATCCGTCTCATATTAATTTATGTACTTTTTAAGATTAGTCAGAAGGACTAGAACGTAGAGACTGGGTACTGTAAGGATGTTTAAATCTAAGAAATGTGGACGACAACTCTCTCTTTGTGAAATACGGACAATGGTACGTATAGCTCTTTTCTGAAGGACAAAAACTCTTTGGCAGTTATAATTACAGCTGTTTCCCCAAAATTGTATACTATATCTTAATTTAGACTCAATTAGTGCTTAGTATACGATTTTTAAATGTTTTATGTCAATTTCATCTCCAAGGGTTCTTAACGCAAAACACGCAGATGATATAGATGCATCAATGGCGGCTAGTTCCTTTTTCCAATTTAATGTATCACCTATGTGTATTCCCAAGAATTTAGCATCTTTCATGAGTTCAATTTTGTCCTCATTTAATATTATTTCCGTGGTGTTTTTACGTTGACTCAATATCTCTTCGTTGACGTCATGATGGGGCAAAGTAAACTTTACCTAGAGTGTATATTTAGAGTTTACTTTTCCGAAAAGGGTCTAGGGTGAGAAGCCAAACCAAGAGAGATACAGAAACCCGCAGGGCAGCATATGGCGAAGCTGTTGGACAGTAGCGACCCCTCGGATCGTATCTCCCGGGAGAAGTGTTGTTCCTCATCTCTGGCGGCTTGCCTTTAGTGACCGGACAGAATGAACACTGACGAAAAATAGAGCTCTCACCTTTTTCTTGCCTTTATTGGCCGGCTTAAGCGGAGATTCGCAAGAGCAAACGTGCTCGGAGGAAGGAAGTATTCCAGTAAGATGCTGGTAGGGATCATGACCGTATTCCCGGGATTGTCCTGATAGCCGTGGAATACCTCTTCACTCGCTAGCGATAGCTTTTCGGGGCCCATTATTGAGTGTGCATATCGCCCCCTGACATTTTATCTGTGTATTGTATGTATATAAAACATTAGTCAGGCAGGCGCCATAGTAGGTATTTCCAATAGTTCTAGATAACCAGTCCACTTTTTTTGTTGTTTGTTTTTCTTGGAATCACTATTGACGGTAAATTACAATGGGGTCCACACATAGAAAAATTGTCAGGAAAGCAAGTTCGGGAGCATATGCTGTTAAAAAAAATTGACAGATAACTGACGTAGATGCAGCCAGAATTGTTTATTTTAGGTTTAGGTTTAAAGAAACTTTACTCTCAATAAAGACATATTATATACATATCACTTACTTGAGAACGATACTAAAAATACATAAATTGCACAAAGTTCGTCGTCATCAGTTACAAACTAGATATATTCAATGCTTTTATTTCTCCAAAAGTGATCGATCCGCAATTATAAACTCACCAATCATCATCTTCCTGCCCTTGTCCCATGTTACTTGGGGTCGGTGCAACACGTTTTCTTTTTCCACTCTCCCCTGTCAACCGTCACACTATCATTCACTCCCTTCTCTTTCACAAAATCTTCTATCTTTTCTTTGGTCTTCCTCTCCCGCTCCATCCATCAACATTTATATTCATCACTCTTTTAGTCACATGCGTTTCTTCTCTCCTCATCACATGCCTATACCAGGCCAAAAGATTTCCTTTCAACTTTTCTATCACTGGCGCCACTTTTAAACTTCCCCTTATACACTCATTTCTTACTTTATCCATTTTCGTCACTCCACACATCTATCTCAACATTCTCATCTCCGCTACATGCAATCTTTTTTCATCCGTCTTTTTTACGGCCCAGCATTCCGATCCATACAATACGACAGGCCTTATCACGGACTTGTAGATTTTCCCCTTTAACTTGAGGGGCATCCGTGGGTCGCAAGTTGTTCCAGTGACCTGTCACCATTTCATCCATCCTGAGTTGATCCGGCGCGTTACCTCTCCGTCTACTCCGCCATCCCCCTGGACAAGCAACCCGAGGTACCAAAAATCGGAGCAGATTGGCAAGGGCGTTCCGGCGAGAGATATGGGCAAAGCACTGGAAGGACCGCCAAAATCACAAAACAAGTATGTACTCTGTTTTGGTCCGACTTAATCTCAGGCCAACGGTCTCCAGTCTTTCCCACCACACCTCCAATCTACTCTGGACCTCTAAGCCATTCTCGGAAACCAGCACAATGTCATCGGCAAATAGCATACACCAGGGAGCCTCTTTCTGGATATCCGACGTAAGAGCGTCCATTATCACTAGGAAGAGGTAAGGGCTGAGTGCCGACCCCTGGTGCAAGCCTAAAGCCACATTGAAGCTGCCAGTAGTGCCCACTGTAGACCGGACTTGAGTACTGCATCGACTGTACATCGCTCGAATCAAATGCACATACTTCCCTGGCAATCCCTGGCACACATTTCTCCTTAAGGGCCCATCACAAAACTTCGCGAGGCACTCGGTCGTATACCTTTTCGAGGTCAACGAATACCATGTGCAAGTTTTTATGCGCACCTCTGTATTACTCGCACAGCTGGCGGATAGCGAAGATGGCATCCGTTGTTCCCACCAGGCATAAAACCGAATTGGTTTTGTGAAATTTCACTCTCTTTTCTCAGTCGCCTTTCAATAACTTTAATTAAATACTCATCAAGTTGAGTTTTAAATGCATTGAACGAGTGTAGATTTCTTTAGAGGGTATTCTATTATAAAGTTGTGCTTCTTCAAAAGTAAGCATTTTTTTGCCATAGTTAGTTCTATTTTTGGTTAAAACCAGTAAAACTAACAAGCTAGCTCGCCTTGTGCTACATTTTTCCGATGATAATACATCTGTTATAAATATATAAGTAGTTGTTTGATATTTATTATTTTTACATATCTATAAATTTTACTGCTTGATATTAATTGTGGAATGTTTTAGTTATATTCATAGTCTTATCGACCATGAACTACCAATTTTTTTTTGTCGTTTTTACTTTATTAATGCCAATAGACGCGAAATAGCATTTAACGTCGATTGGCACTAAAAACAAAAAACTGGCCAAGTGCGTGTCGGACTACGCACAATGAAGGGTTCCGTAGTTGAGATGAATTTATCAAAAGAACAAACACAACATTGTAGTTGAAAAACATGTTCTCCCCATAGACGTATGTTCTCCCATACATTCCAGCTGCAAATGTAAGTTTATACGCAGAATATTGATAGATTAACCATGTTATTTTAAGACCATACACTTCTTACAGGTTTTCCTGTAATCTATGAGTAAAGATCCACATTTTTTGTAATTTTTTCAAAAATTTTGTCCTACAATTTCGGAGATAAGGGGGGGAATTAGTCAATTTTCATCGAATTTCTTAAATATCTTTAAAAGTATTTATTTTAAAATTATATAAAAAATATATTTAAGGTCCCCGCAACAAGTCCTTTTATTTAATATGTCACACGGCACTGTTTGCAAAACTTTTATTTTATATTTTTCTTCTATGCCCCCAAAAGTGAATATATGGGTATTCAAAATTCATTTATTTACGTTACACGTTCGTATTTGGGTCACAGCAATACATATGTGTACCAAATTTCAACTTAATCGGTCCATTAGGTTTGGAGCAAATTGGCTGTGACAGACGGACAGATAGACACACGAGTAATCCTATAAGGATTCCGTTTTTTCTTTTGAGATACGGAACCCTAAAAATCGAAAAAGAGGTACCTAGTTAGGAGGTATTTATTGGTAGTTCATCGTCGATATGGGATTCTTCTCTGGGGAACCTGTGCGGACATTAATACTTTCTATGTTCGACAGAAAAAGGCTATTCAAGCCATGTATAATAAGCCTAGGTCCAAAAGATTCCCTTAGAGAAAAATTAAAAGAAGTAAATATTCTGACTGTAGCCTCACAATATATTTTTGAAAATGATTACTTTGTAAAGTATTATATTATTTTAATTATTATGAATGTGAGGACTATGTGGATATTATTATTATTTTTATTTCTGAGCTAGTTTTAATGATGATCTAGCAATTTGAGTAGTTTATGCGGCCTACCCAAATGTCCTTTCTTTGGTATTGTTCTGAGTTGAGCTCCACGATTACTGACAAATGCTTGCACTGACTGGACAGGTCCACTCAAATCTGTGTGGTTCTTTCCTCAAAAGACCATTATTTTCAGACACATTTCTACATGGTCCTCATATGGCCTGACCAAGATTATGTCTGGACTTTAAAAGAGACTGCGACCTCTGAGTTTGTTTCGGCCTTTCTTCTCAAAGTAGTCAGATAGGAAACGCCAAACTCATATAGCAAACTAAAAAAAAAAAAAAAATGACGTGTTAAAGTGATTCTGATATCCTATTTACAAAATAAACAATTTCATTTAATTTCATTGCATATCACTTTAGCCACCGAAACCCATTTTTTCCATATCTTGCAATAGTCCGGCGCCAACCGGGGTTGTCCTTAAATACACTTGCATAGTTGTGATCAATGATCACGGATAATCGTCGCATCGGTTGGTGCCCCATTCCGTTAAAAACGAGGAACGGGCCTCCGCGCGTTGGCTTCGTCCCCTCGTACGCCTTTTCGGACCCCAGGGTCCCGAGAAATGTCAACTGACGTAAACATAATAATAATCTTTATTTGCCAAAAGAATACAACAAATACATTAATATATACCTACTTATTTTTTATGAATCTTAAAGATACATTATAATAAGCCGATTGGAGAGAAAATAATTAGATAATCTCACTTTTCAAATAATACAAAGCGAAACTGTGGGTAATATGTATCAAACATTCAAATTGTTGTGTTTATAGGTAGTACCGTAAGTTCACATAGAATATGTAAAATTTTTAGGTCTTTTAAGTTAGTTTACAAAAATAATTGTTTTCTTTTTACTTTATACTTATTTAAAATTATAAATGAAACTAAATATCCCACCGCCATAGTCGGGTAAAAATAGGTAAAAATTTGCTAAAAATAAAACTTTTTGTTTTTCAATATACACAATATAAAGGCGTATATTTAAATTAAGATAATCGTAGCCCTAAACATAAACAAAGGTTTCCTTAAACAAAGGATACAACAATAAGTCAACAACAAACAATCATGTCCTAAATGTCCTTTAAGCGAATATTACTTAATTGTACATAGTCATTGAACTTTTGTATTTACCCGTCTACAAAGTCAAGTTTACAAAAGGTTGGGTAAGTACATATTTTTTTGTTATCATTGGTCTTATCAACCTTTTTTTTATTCTCAGGGCGAAGTTGCAGAAAAAAACCAGACTTATCAGAGGATCCAAATGATCCAAATATCATCCTACGTGGTGCTTCTGGAGCTCTCAGACCTGGGCGCATGACCTTCATACTGGGTCCTTCAGGAGCCGGCAAGACTACACTACTCAAAATCTTAGCTGGAAGAAAGTAAGAATATTGTTGAATATTATTTGCTATCACTTTTCAACGGGCCACAGTTAAGGTACACAAGCTTCATATAAAGCGAATTTAAGTATGTATACTTACATTCGCTTTGTATGAAAATGTAGGCGGATCGTCCGCTGCGACCCACGGCCACGCTATGCACGAGTGCGTGGTTGGGAAACAAAATATGAACTGCGCAGCTAACGCACGAACGTAATAAAAACGCGGCGATTTTTTTTCGTGCACTGGATTTTCAACGCTCTGCTTAGCGCCGAGAGTTATAAATCCAACAGTGTGTTTTTTCAACGCTCGGCTTAACAAATCCCGCCGCAATTTTAGTAGGTACGTCCGTGCGTACGTCGGCTTACTTCTCCGTTCACATCGTGTGTATAGATAACAGGTGGACGGTAAAAACAATATGTAAAAAAGTTAAGAGCACAAGGTTTGTTTTACCCATAGAGCTTAATGTAACCGTTACATTGTCCGTATACTTAGGTGCATGTAAATAAAGTTGTGATAAGATTTTAAGTATTTAATTAATATTTTCACAAAACCAAAACAAGTGAGAAATAAATACTTAGGTGCATGCAATTAATGTAGTGTTATGATTTTATTAACAAAACCTAAACAAGTGAGAAATAAAATCCCCAATCATTACCGTAGGTTTGCTCGTTGTACCACTCAAGTGAAAACAAAACATTGTTTAGAGCATATTGTACATCTTTCTACATCTCATACACGCGCATGCAGTACAACGCCTTGCGAGTTCCGGGTGCTGATAAGGCTGCCCCGATTCTGTAGCGCATCAGGGGGATGTTCGCCAAGTCGCAAGTAGACTGTTTCTACTCTACTATGCGAAAACGATGCACAAACATACCTGGAGCGCAGGGTTCGGCATCCTGAGGGCTTTCGCGTAGACGTTCGATTGTCAGTACCCACCTGAACGGTCCTGAACCACTGCTGCCATTGCTGTATGGTTCACGTCACGTACTGTCAATCGAAATTTATAATATATTAAATATGAAGTCTTTTTAACTCAATGTTTTTGTATGTTTTTTGTTTGGTGTCAACTAGGATCCATTGTTGGTCGAAATAAAAGTTTTCTTTTTATTTTTATATTAATTATTACTAAATCAGCTAGCAACGTACCTACCTATTTTTGACTAATTACAAATTCTATTGTATTAGAAGAGAGATTAGCATACCTACCTAAATGATAATAATCAAGCATAGTCAATTGCACGTAGGTACCTTATCTAATAAGTAATTTTTGTAAGTATTTCTTGTATGTGCATAAATTATACAGGGTGGCAGGGACATCGACGCGAAAACTTTTACCATGAATTCAGTACCTATAAAATATGATTCTGAACCCCGGGGAATTGAAATTTTTCGTCGGTTGTTAAAAAACAAATCTGCTGTTCCATACATTTTGACCGCGTAGGTACAGTAAGCGCTCAAAAGTGCATGAGCACGCTAAGAGTCGTATTGCTGTGAACACGCGGTATAGCTCGTACATTTGTATGTGTAAGCAACACGATACACACACCACAGATAACGCAGTTACACGAAACAACAATATATTTCCGTCGCTTTAAACATGCTAGCACACACGCACTATGCGCGTGAACTTGACCAGTTAATGGCATTGCTAAAATTCGATAGTAACTTAACAAGCGCAGATAGCAGAAAGCGTTAAGCGTTGGTATGGAATTCAATCTGCCTCAGGTTCTAATCTCGTGAAACACAGTGCGGTTTTTTGCAAATATTATTATTTTTGTTTTCGATAATAATATTTTTTAAATATTGCTGCTTTTTTATGTTGTTATTGCAATAAAGGTTTTAGAATAAAAAATGCGTGATATATGATAACAAAATTAAAAAATATATGTTTATTCGTTATATTTATTTTACATAAGTTAATAAACTGCTACAATTATTTATCATTACTTCAGCTGAATAAGATGTGAAATAGATGTCAAGAAACTTAGAAGCAGTTTGTATTATTTAGACATATTTAAATTATGAAATATTTTAAATTTTTAATGGTTTTTCAACATAAATATTAAGCTTTGATCATGGTCGAAGTAATTAAGTAATAAATAAGAATATTAGACTTCTTAAAATGTAAAAAACTACTTACAGAATAGGTAATTTTAAGGTTAAATATGGGCAGTTTGTTTATATTTTATTTGTATTAATTATTTTACATTTTATTTGACTTTAGTAAATATTGGTTGTTATTGAGGTTAAAGCTTAAGTATTCATTTTCTTTACGAAAAGAAGATTGAAACTAAACCTCAAATTTTTATCCTAAAATAATACTATTACTAAAATAATATTAAACAATTTCGGTATATCTGCAAGAAATACGACAAACACCCTATTGAAACGTGCTTAAAAAATTCGTTACCATAAATTCATGCAATAACGAATCTGTTGTTTATTAAGTTGGTACGGTCAATATTTTAAGGTCAAAAACGGTTTTCTAGCTGGTCTTCAGTGATGCAAGCCTTCAGAGTGCACGGCGAACGGTTCATAATGACGTGTTTTTAATAATTCAGCAAAATGTCTCGTTGTTGTGAAACCATTTGTTTCATTCACCATTTGACGTCGCTGCTACTCGATTATAAGCCCCTTCCTCATATCTCTTAACCCTCACAGTATTTCTCTAGAACAAAGAAAAAAATTGTTTTTATTACACATAATACCTTATTAGGTATTTATTATTCACTAATCGAATTAAACCTCACAATGAATTTAAAACTTTAAAGGCATCTTCTGTCTCAACAATACCTCTGTTCTATCAACAATACCCTTGATTAAGATTTATGTTTAGTAAAATATGAAATATATTAATGATAACACTCACACTTAGTCCGGTTTCATTAGATATTCACTTCACTTTTACGCAGCGCAATAATATTCTCTGATCTGATCTGATCTCTTCAATATATTTTATGCCTGCTTTTTGATAATAATAACCACAACACTGCGCTAAATACTCGTCACCAATATTATCCACGAACCAAAAAAGTTCTATTAATTAAATACTCGTAACAAACTGCATCTACCCCACAGAAATCGAAATAATTTACTTAGTTTTTTGTGGTCTACCTGCTAAACTTTAATATTTATGTGAACAAGACGAATGAAACTAAAAACGAATGATGATTATTGAACTAGTCATTGGTTGCAGACAAAGTGAGTGTGTGTGTGTAATGTGCGTGTCTACAGTATTGTAACAACTTATAGAAGAAGGTCGTAAGTCAAACCGAAGCGTCAGTCTATTGCTTTGTGAGATTGCTCATGGACTTTTGGTCGGTACTGTACCTACTGCACTTTTCTATGAAACCGCAGATTTTTTAAAGTGAAAACTTCTTTAGGCGCGTTGGACATTTTTGACATGGGAAAAAACAATTGAACTCGCGACACCGTTACCGACACCTCATTTTTGTAAACGCGATTGTGCTCTTTATTTATAACTAGCAGACGTCACGCAGTTTCACCCGCGTAGTTCCCGTTCCCTTGAGAGTACGGGGATAAAATATAGCCTATATTACTCACTGATAATGTAGCTATCCATTGCTGAAAGAATTTTTCAAATCGGTCCAGTAGTTTTTAAGTTTATTCGTTATATACAAAAATACAAATCTTTCCTCTTTATAATATTAGTATAGATATAGAAGTATAGAGTATAGATATCTGGAGGACCGGTTTTTTTTTTGGTAGTTTTCTAAAAATTTTACCTAGCTAGATCGATTTATCGCCCCCGAAACCCCCTGCATACAAAATTTCATGAAAATCGTTGGAGCCGTTTCCGAAATTCAGATTATATATTTAAATACACATAGGTACAAGAATTAAAGGTATTAATAGATTACGTTCAATGTAATAATCAATGTTCGTATCAATGTTCTATGCAAGTATTTTTACTTTAAAGGTTTTGGAAGTTTTTTTTTTTTTTGTAAATCGCGTTTACAAAAAAAAATTGCTCTTTATGATAAGGTTACGGACCAATGTCCTGTACAAGTTTTTTTTTCCACCAAGGTGATCTTGTTCAAGTTTTCACTTTTGTCGGCACTCCCGGAGTGCTTTTAAATATGCGACGCAAAATTTAAACTGGGGGGTTCAGAATTATGTACTGAATCCACGGTAAAAGTTTTCGCGTCGATGTCCCTGCCACCCTGTATACTTAGCTAATTAGGCATAATTGATTTGATTAGGAATGAGTGAAGGTGACGGACACCAAAACGCAAATTAAGTATCAAAAGTTAAAGCAGGAGAAGCACAGAACCGGTCGAAGTGGCGGTGCTTGGGGGAGGCCTGTGTCCAGCAGTGGACGTCTTTCGACTGAAATGATGATGATGATGAGGAACGCAGGTCGTAAGTCCTAAATATAACGATTTCCATAGCCAAGGCGACCGTAAATAACAGCCAGTCTTAAAACGTAAAAAAAATGCCCTTGCGCGTTATATCTATCTTATTTTTCATAGTGTAACTAAACCTGTTCACTAAAATTATTGCGCAAATAGCAGTGATAGCCTAGTGGTGTGGTCGTCAGACTGCCAAGTCATAGGTCTCGAGTTCAAACCCAAGGCACGCACTTCTGTCTTTTCGGATTCATGTGAGTATTGTATAACTATCACTTGCTTCAAAAACGGAGTTCGAACCCAAGGCACGCACCTCTGACTTTTCTTTTCTTAAACAAGGAGCTCGTGGCTAAGTAATAACAGCCGCACGGTTCGATCCATCAGGTTAAGCTACGCTTGCCGGGGTTGGTCCGTAGATGGGTGTCATTACATACCGAGACTTCTCCGTGCCTCGGAAAGCACATTAAGCCGTTGGTCCTGGCTGTCATTCGTGGATCTTTGAAGTCGTTACGGGTCGTCAGAAGCCCAAAAAGTCTGACAACCAGTCTTACCAAGGGGTATCGTGTTACCTTGTAACTAGGTTGTGGAGGTCAGATAGGCAGTAGCTCCATATAAAATACTAGTATTCAGCTGCATCCAGTTATACTGGAAGTAGACCCCAAGTACCCCAACATAGTTGGGAAAAGGCTAGGCAGATCATGTGCGTATTGTATAATTATAGCTTCAAAAACGGTGAAGGAAAACATGCCTGATAGATATTTCTCGACGGCATGTGAAGTCAAGTCAGGGGCCCATGGGCGGCTTTAAAACTCTGACACCAGGTTAGTCACTAACCACACGAAAAGGAGATTGCGCAAAAAAATCTTTGCCCATTGCTCTTCTTATACCTATTGAGGAAGTAATTCTTACTTCATGTGATAAATTATAGTAACTTCCGTCATTCCGTCATCTGTGAATAAAGAAGTATAGGTATCGATAGGTAAAGCCATAATCAAATACCTACCTGTTGATTGTCTCACTGCTAGGGCAGAGGCATCTTTTTAACTTCTTATTCACAGAAGTACTGAGCAATCCTACCTAATCAAAACATTTGTGTACCTACAGTGTTTTAGTGGTATGAGGAACAGGGTGTAAAGTTCACTCATCCACCATAGAAAACGGAGGATCCTCCGACCAGACGGGTGTTGTGTCTGGCGGGCAACTGCCCAACGGTTTGAAGTTGAAATCTTGTATCTATATCGATCGCTCGGTAAACTCTAATTGCGCGATGCAGGATTTGTGTGACGTCATGCCTATGATGCGTAGTTTGTATGTGGCGGTGTAACGCTACAGTGTTTCTAAGAATTCTAATTCACATTCAGCTCACTTCCGCGGCAAGAGGCAGGGAAAAGGGCATCGCGAAAATGTAAACACTTCACTTCTCATGGCTTCTGCCCCTGCCCCTCACGCTGCCCGGCGCTCCCCAAATTAGCGGTTTTTTGTGCAGAAGTCAAAGAAGTGACATGACGCGAAGAAATTGAAAAGTAATATGGGATAACAACATAACATCACGCTTTGTTTCCCCGAAGGGTTGGCCAGAGGTGTCCCTACATGGGATACTAGTGACAAAAACCATAAACTTAGGCATAAAGACCATGACGCGTGGAGGAGAAGAAGCGAACTCCAATTGACGAATTAAAAGCAAAGAAAAAGTCGCATAAGACCACGTTTAGGCCACTTTTAATGGATCGATATCATTCACCATCTTCTACGAAGACGATTTCTTTTTTTTTAAATTTTATTTATTTTTTAACAGTTTACATAGTTGTATAAACTAAGGCGCGCTGATGCACTGACGCTGTAATTATTTCGACGTCCTCCATCATAGACTTGTCCTCCATTGCCCAAAGTCGAACACGATTTGAGCGGAGCAGGATATAAACACTTCACTGCCCTCGATCCTGCCACGGCAATTTTTCCGACAGCTGGCCGGCAGCGCGAACAGCAGCAGCAGCTGAATGTAAATTCGTTTAAACTTCATTTTAGAAAAGTTTTTAGAAAAAAAAATGTAGGAGCCTAGATAAACACTGTCTAAATCCGAATAACAACATAATATGGTGGAAATATGCTCAAATTGCAAATGATTTAGGTATTATGTTTGCATGGACCATTCATGCATCGCCGCGTTCTTAAGTTTATTCAAGATGTTTTCCTTGAGATTGACCTAAATTTGACCCATCATAGAACAATGGTAACGCCTTTGTCTATTTGCCAAGTTTCAATCCCCAAAAACTTAACAAGATTTACCTATTGTTTTTATAGGAATTCGGTGAAGTTAATTATCAAGTGAATTTTTTGTGCACCGTAAACTGTTCAAACATTTTACAGTTACAAGAATGAACATAGCTAGATTATAACAGCTATTTATATATTTTTACTATTTTTGACTTATAAATCATTAGGTATCAAACAGAAAACCAGTATTTTTGCAAAAAATACCTTTGATTTTATACAGAGGTTACAAATAGTGCCTGTAATATATGTAGATTGCATAGATAATGCGCGATTAGCACCGGACTCAATGAGTGCTTTGTCTATATTGTCATCCGTTCTCAGTACAATTCTCAGTATCATTCATTAATTTTATAGGTATACTAGCTGACCCGGGTAACGTTGTTTTGCCATATAAATGTTTGGGGTGGACCACCCTTATCACTTAGGGGTTTGAAAAATAGATTACGATCGATTCTCAGACTTACCGAATATACATGTTAATTTTCATAAAAATCGATCAAGCCGTTTCGGAGGAGTATGAAAACTAACATTGTGACACGAGAATTTTATATATATAGATTATGAGGAACTCGTGGCTAAGTAATAACAGCCACATAGGTTGATTGCCGAGGTTGGTCCGTGGATGGATCTTTACATACCGAGACTCCTCCGTGCCTCGGAAAGCACGTTAAGCTGTTGGTCCCGGCTGTTATTCGTGGATCTTTGACAGTCGTTACGGGTCTTCAGAAGTCCGAAAGTCTGACAACCAGTCTTATCAGGGGTTTTGTATCACCCAGTTACTGGGTTGTGGAGGTCAGATAGGCAGTCGCTCCATGTAAAATACTGGTATTCAGCTGCATCCGGTTAGACTGGAAGCCGACCCCAACATAGTTGGGAAAAGGCTAGGGCAAGGGAACTAGCAAATCGGTCCAGCAGTTTTGACGAAAACGAACTTACAAACAGAAAAAAATACTTCGTAATGATTTTCTTACAGATGTGTTGATACTTACATTCAATCCTTAATAAACCTCAAATAATTAAGACCATTTGTTGCAGAAAGACAGGTGTAACGGGGTATTTGTACGGTGCAGGTCGAAGCTCAGTGCTGGTTGCCCAGGACACCACGCTCATTGACACCCTGACTGCTGGAGAGACCCTCAGGTTCGCCGCCAGTCTCAAGCTGCCGAATATCTCCTATAGAGAACGTAATAATGCGGTAATTACGATAACTTTTTGTTCTTTGTAATGCATGTTTGAACCAATTTTCGAAATTCTGAAAGAAAATGTTAGACTATCATAGATATTCGTATGATTTATTTAAAATAGGTACGCCAACAATATACATTGTACATTAAATAATAAAGAGTTACATAAAACAATACATACACGACATTCACATAAAACAAATGATCACGGGAATTGAAGGTTTTAAGCTAAGGGCACACATTACAGCCGCAGCGGACCGGAGCGCATTGCATAACAATAGGAACAAAAAAGTGTTGTGCGGTCCGCCTGTAGTGTGCGATTGTTTGTACAAAAAGTAATAAAGTGATCCAAAAAGAAAATACATTGAAATCTGCATTAGCCTTTAATGTCCTCAACGGGCCACGAAAGGCCTCGACATGTCGTGTGTGAACAAAGTGCGAGCGTAGTTAGCCTCGCAGATCGATCGATCTCCAGCTATTATTTAACAAAATATGACTTACTACGAGAATAAGGAATTCAGTTAACATGCTTAGTTTAAATATTTTTAAACAGTTTTAAAATAACCCTTTTAAGTATTCAGGCTTTTGAAGCAATTGACGGGGTCCGCTAGGGCCGATGCCTGCCGGGAAATAAACCATTATTTTTGTAATACAATCTGCAAAACGTCTGTCCTACTGTTACAGATCAGTACAGTCACAAAGCAGCTTGGCATACATGACGTTCTCAACACCAGAGCGGGTCGCTTATCAGGCGGTGAACGAAAGAGACTTATCATCGCTTGCGAACTACTCACAGACCCCACTATCATGTTACTAGACGAGCCCACCAGGTAATCCATGTACAAATTAATTTAAATTATTTAAGTACACTTTTATCACAATCTTCAATTAAAGATAAAATGTTAATTTTCATTGCACACGTTTAGTTCAGTAGGTAACAGGAAAGACCAGATTAGATTATACCCACCTATAGAATACAATTTTTGAATAATTTCTACGCCTATATTTTTTTTAAGCAAACAAAAATTATTTCTTCCCATAAAGTCTTTGAGAACTGGTTCGGACTTTGGAGTCACTCCACGCCTAAAAATACATGGCTTGTATTCAAGGCAACGGCACGTAAAATTTAATCCGAGAGGCAACCGGATGGCGAGTGGTAATCTGGGTCTTGAAGTAATACCGAACCCCCCGTACCGTCCGAAAGGACCAGATGGCATTGATTTTTATTAAAACCAGATGGCATTGATGCACACAAATTCCTTGCACATAATCGAGCTTAAATTTTGAATGAAATATCAAAAAAAAATGATTTGCTCCCATCCCCCATATCTCCGCCCCCGTCCATTTGGGGTCCTTTCGGACGGTACGGGGGGGTTCGGTATCACTTAAGGACCCAGATTACCACTCGCCATCCGGTTGGCTCTCCGATTAAATTTTACGTACCATTGTTTTAACTATTGTAATATCTACCGCTGACTGCACCAACTCCTAGATTTTTACCTTTCGAAAAAATACTACTGCTACTTTAAAATATCTTTCTCGTAGCAAAATTCGTAGACCTGCTACGTGGTTTCCTTAACTATCTACGTGTTTCGTAGCAGTCAGATGCTTCCCATGCTTTCTTGATTTTTATTAGTATCCCTGAAATGAGTTTTTCAAATGAAGAGTATCGTAACAGTCAGATCCTTGCCATAGCTATCTTCTTGCTTTTAATCGTGATAAGCAACTAATTTTAGTACCTAATAACGTACGGAATGACCATTTTTTACCCGACTACGGCGAAGCAAAAAGGAGGGTTATGATTATGACCGGTATGTATGTATATTCATCTGTTACCTCATAACTTCTAAACTACCGATCATAATTTGACAAATGAGATATCATTGGAAGCGTCTTGATCGTCCGCTAGTAAAAAATGGTCATGGTAAAGCCATGAGCGCATGCCTGTACACCTACAAAATTATAATGGCTTACGACCACGGCTTAACCTTGACCATTTTTGTACATCTATCTTGATTTCTGTCTGAAATATTTTCTTGTTTCATATTTTTTAGAGCGTGATTTTTTGTTATATAAAATAGGATATACAAAGAATATAACTACGATTTGATTGGTTTTCCAGCGGATTAGATGCTGTATCATCTCTGTCCGTGGCCCGGGCTCTTCACACAGTGGCCCGCAGTGGCAGGACTGTAGCATGTGTTCTTCACCAGCCGTCATCACAACTGTTCAACACCGCTGATGACGTTATCGTGCTAGCCAACGGCAGGACACTGTACGCGGGTGCCATAGCTGATGTACCTAGTGCACTCTCCAGGGCTGGGTTTATGTGTCCACAGTATTATAATATAGCTGACTATTGTAAGTATATAAGTAAACCATTGTGATTGATACAGAATTATAAAAATAAATATTATCTCCTTATATATAAATTTCTTGTCGCGGTAAGTCAATGATAGATAGGCAGTGTTATTTATACATTCCTGAAGACGATTGCTGTGTTATCTTGCCACGAGTGATGAAGAAATTAAAATCGCTTCATATTTACAAAAACTCACAAGTTATTACAAGAATTAAAATATACCTAAAATGCTAAAATTGTTATCTGTTGCGTTCAAGGGTAGCTGGAACCTAGGGATATGAGAAAGACGAAATAAAAATTACGTAACCCGTAAAATGAAATAGTCTCAATATTAAATCAGAGTTTCAAAAATGATCAATCAAAATCAAACTTCACAGCGGTAGTTCCGCGGGCCCTAATCTGTTCCAACAGCCAAACACGGGTTACAAACATATAATTTTTAAAGATAAAGCAGATTGAGGTGGGCTACGCTACAACGCACCGTATTGCAAAAATCCTCCTTGATCACTTTCCACACAGTACAGGCGGGCCGCACCGCACTTTTTTGTATAAAAATACCTTCCGTTGCTGCCGTAAAAATGCGTTCCATTGCGGTTTTAATTGTAATGTGCGCTTGACTTTAAAAATTTTTTCTTAGCTTTAGGGGAATCGGAAATAATTCAATCGTGACATTTTGTGTTGAGTTCGAATGATTTAGAGAGTTCCCCAAGGCTTCATTTTGGGCCCCCATGTGCCTGGCCTACATGGTTATATTATGATATTCAGATCGAACAAAAAACGTTTCTTTTATGGACCCTTTTTAATTATTAACTTTCTTTAATTTTTATCATTTGTTGTTATAGCGGCAATAGAAATACAAAATCTTTAAAAATTTCAATTATCTTCCTATTACCGACGGTTCATGAGATACAGCCCGCTGACAGACAGACGGACGGACGGACAGCGGAGGCTTAGTAATAGGGTTCCGTTTGGTACACTTCGGGTACGAAATCCTAAATAGTCACATTGGTACTTGCCCGGATTTAAACCCACAACCTCATGCATGAGAACCTAGGCCTTAACCACTAGGACCCTAGGCTATCACGACACCACAAGTGCCCACTTTTCATTAACTGTTTTTATTGTTGTTTTCCAGTGTTAGAGATAGCAAGCGACGAACACGCTGGTGACATGAGACTCTTGGAGAAAGAAGCCAACAGTTATGCTCACGAGATGAGCAAGATCGCCAAGAACGACATTTGCAATGGAAAAGGAATAGGTAACTTGCAATGCTGATAAATCTGTCTATAAGTACCTACTACGGAAGTTTGGCAAAGATCGCGGATTACGATAAGATTGCCCATTGTTTCAAACATTTCTACCTAAGTATTTCAAATTTTCAACGGAGGTCAACACACGGCTATATCGGATATCGGTTTGGTACAGTAAGGGAAATTAATTTTACACGTTCAGTGCCGGGAGCCCTCGTTGAAAGCTCATTTTACATGTTGGTTTTTCTTAGCGAATCATTATAAACCGTGAAAATAAAATCTGATGTATATTTTAACAAGATTTATTAGTATATGCGTTGGTTTTAAAACGCAAGCATGTTTTTTTTTGTTCGATTACAAATATTAGCTAAAAATTTTAAAGGTTGGAAAGTACGTACAGCGACAAGAGCCACTTTTTTTTTTTTTTTTTGGTTTTGAAATTATCAAATAACTTCTCCCGCTCTGGGTGGAGCGAGAGGGCGTGTCAGACTCTTACTGACTAAAACCCACCCGTGTTCCTTCGGTTGCCCTGTTGCCGGGGGCCACGATTTCCCTATCGGTTTTCTTCGAACCCCCGGCAGGCATTGGCCCTAACGGACCCCGTCAATTCTGCTGACATCTCTTTGAGGCGCGCGTGGAACACAACGCGCCGTCGACCCGGGCTTGGTCCTTATCGGACGGTGAGCTACCCATTGCTCACCGTCCGCAAGCCCGCGCCTACGGTGGCCGGAAATCGGCTCGCGATTCCCGCCCCGGGTGTCTCCTCCTGCGGCGGTTAAGGGCGTGAGGGCGCGAAATTTGCCTCTCCCTCACGCGTTCCACCTCCTCCTTCGCGAGCATTACCGCTTCGCAGAAGGAGGTGATGGCCTGCCATTTCCTCTCGCTCCTTACCATGGCCTGAACCAGGGCCGGATGCGAGAGATCACCGCCGCCGATCGCCTCTACGAGGACACGGCGTTGCTCCGCCCAAGCCGGGCAGACCTCCACCGTATACTCCACCGTGTCCTCAGGCCGATCCACACAATGGTGACACCCGGGTGTTTCCTCCCGCCTTATCCAAAACAGGAACCTCCCGAAGCAGCCGTGTCCGGTGAGGACCTGCGTCAGGCGGAAGGTGAGAACGCCGTGGCGTCTCTCAAACCAGCGACAAGACCACACAATTTTACTTCGTTTTGCAGTGTTTTATAATACGGTTTAAACCTAATGCCTCTGACCGTTTGCGATGGTTAACTTTAGCGCAAACGTAATCCGGTAACCCTCCCGGAGGGTTCACTTCCAATATATGTATATGGCGGCATGGCGTATAAGTTTTATGAAAGTAGGTGAGTCTGGAGTCGAAAGTGAGTAACAACATTACCAGCGCTCGCTAAGCAAATTGATACAATTGTCAAAAAATTACAGTTGTGATTTGAATTTATCGGAAATTTTAGTTCTGTTTGTCTATAAAGCAGTCCCGTATCTAGATTTTTCTTGAGACGGGGCAAAAACTGCCGTCTGCCGCCCCCCGCCAATCTTTTATGGGGATGCGCTAAATTAGCCCGCGAAATGAAAATTATCTCAAAATGAAAATTTTGCCAACTACATATTGATCAAATTTTATCGATCGATAATGCACCAATCCAACAGAGGCGGCAAAATTGTTGTAAAAAAGAAAAAAATTGAAAGATTTTATGTGCTGCGCGTCTCATTTATTGCAAAGTTGCGGTGTGCTGGGTGGTGCACTTGTCTGCTACGCTTGAATTTGTCTTTGTTATAGTCTTTATCTGTGGATATAATTAATTTCTCTACTGCCTTGTCGGTCTAGTGACTTCTTCTTTCCTAATAATTAATTAATTATTATTTAATCGTGCTAATGTATGTAGTGCCGTCTTTTGTGTGTACTAAATAAACGATTTATCTATCTATCTAGTGGTCGCAAGCGCTACTGCTGAGCATGAGGTCCTGGGTTCGATTCCCGGGTCGAGCAAAGTATTATTGGGTTTTTCCATCTGGAATTTGTCAGTAGCAGCTCGGAGTCTGGATTTTTGTCCGGTTGATGACAAATGGCTCGCCCCCTGATACATGGGACTTAAACGTAACTAGCGAAATGTGGGTGTACTATATGAACACCTCTGCCTAACAATAAATACGAGTACCTACGATACAATAGACGTGGATATATTTAGTAACCTGTTCCGCTTAAATATTCCTAAAGAGCATTGACAGGAGAAATCGACACGTGTTCTGAACGACGCATTCTCAGGATGACGATTGACTTGTCGCGAACCCGAACACAGCGTGTTGCCACACCGAGCGCTGGTCGGAGAGAAATAATAAATACCTACCTAATTAATTATCTTTCAAGCTGATCGGTAAATGTTCCTAATTAATTCCTTATAATATTATTGCAGAGTTATCTCCCGAATCAGTAGCTCTGCTGAACCCCAGCCCCAGTCCTTCAAACCGATACTCCGCCAGTATCTGTCAACAGTTGAACGCTCTACTATGGAGATGCTGCATAGGAGTCGTCAGAGATGTTTACTTGACTCAGGTTCGTACCTACTATTGTTTGGTGTTTTTATTTATTTTAATAAACACAAACCACGTCTGGGTTCTGACAATGAGCATACGATCACAACATGACAGCACTTATGTAAATATAATCGGTTCCCGAACCGTCGGTACTAAAATACTTGAGGTAATATAAAACTTAATTTGTAGAAGTTCTACGTATCACCAAATTAGCCTATCGTATAAGCTCTAATAAGTACTTCGTGCCGATATAAGAGAAAAAGTATATCATTGCACTTGACTATTAGCCGTGGTACCTACAATATAATCATCGATCACTAATTAGTGTTCGATGATTATAACCCATTCTCCATATGTATCTACCTACCAGTTTGTTATTGGCCGCCATTGCATAAATATTTTCAGATTCGGCTGGTATGTCATTTCGTCGTAGCGTTGCTTCTGGGCGCCCTATACAACGGCGCGGGCGCAGAAGCAGGGCGGATGATGTCAAATACCGGATGCCTGTTCTTCTTCCTACTTTTTCTTTTCTTCTCGAATGCCATGCCTACGATACATACCTGTAAGTACCTATTGAATCTTGAAATATGTTAGTCGAATTGTTTTAGATACTTTATTGGAATACCCAGGGACCGCGGAAGTACTCCACGACAGGAGGACAAACTTCTTTTGTCACCCCCTTCCAAAAACGAAATACTCCATGACTGGGGGGGCAAAATACCCTTCCAAAAACGAACCGAACGAACGAACTTCCACGGTCCCTGAGAATATCTATACCTACCATACACGGCCTGGGCCTTTTGAAACTTTAATTAAACCACCAGCCACAAAACACCGACTGGTTACAAATCCAGACTCTAAGCTGCTACTGCGCTACTGCTACTGAGAATTTTCTAATTGAAAAACCCAATAACACTTTGCCCAACCTGGGGATTTAACCCAGGACTCCACGCTTAGCAATCGGGCTGGTTTTTGAGCTTGTAATAAATACAGAATCTTGTTCAACGCAACCTTTTTTTTTCAGTCCCTGTCGAAGCTAAAGTTGTGCTACATGAACACTTGAATAAATGGTACTCGTTGCCAGCATACTGTGCCTCCAAAATCATTGTGGACTTACCCATACAGGTATGCTAAGTTTGAACACCTATTCGTTTCGTGTCCTTCACCGTGATATATACTCTAAGCCTTCACCATACAATTAATCCTCACCTTTGAAAACTTTATGAAAATTAATTTTGAGAACGCCAAAAAATAGTCATAAATAGTCGCCAAGGTTAAAAAATAGTCGCATTATGCTAAGTTGGTGAAGATTGTGGGGTAAACATCTCCACACATTCCTCACCTCAGTGCAAGCAAACGGCTGGGGGTATCGACTTGATTTCAATTCCAAAAAATTGTCAAGAAATTGTCGTTACGCTATGCCAAATCTCGAAACAGTCATTAAGGGATTCCAGAGGTCCTAAAGGTGTCTTGGTGATGATTACGTGGTGAGCCTTTCTCGCCACAATCCTCACCCTGATTACCGCGGAACGCTTACATTTTTTAATTTGATTTTGGTGTCAAAAATAGTCATTAAATAGTCGTCTCCGACCATGATAATTTCGACGGTTTCCTAAGTAATAAAGGGTCAATGACTTCTTAAGATTCCTTTAAGAAGGCATGTCTAGAGAACCAATAAACTGAAGTGCATGTACACACGGCTACACATCAAGCTATTCATTTCCAGTTTAAGCTGATCTCGCATTGTGTAGGATTTCCGTACAATAAATATTACAACATTTTTTTTTTACATTCTGTGATTACTTGAACTCACACACTGACGAATTGGTATCACTTGTAATTTTTTTTAGGAATATCGTATAGGTACCTACTTTTACAATGCTTGTAAATATGTGAACACCATGTATCCATTACATAATTATTTTTTCTATCATTGCTTCATTTTTATTTTTACCTATTGTGGTATAGTAATCTTATTCCAGGTGCATCGTTTTCACATATAATTATGTAATTAATGTATACAAAATATTGTAAAACATTTTAAAAGAGTAACGGTGGAGTTTCTTGCCCATTCTTCTCCATACGAAAACTACCTTTTGGAAGGGGCGACTAGAATCAATTCTATTTTTTGTTTTTGACGTTCAAAAGTGCCTTTTTGTGCCTAATTGAAATAAATTATTTGACTTTGACTTTGACAATGAGCTTATACTGGAGCACATGTAGCCATGTGTACCTACAACACTTAACAACTGATGTGCTTTAATAAAATCACTTGGAGAGATGAATTCCTTGTAATTCCAATAAACCACTTGAATAGATTCATTACTAGTTATCCTAGTAGGTACCATCGAAGAAACCTATAACTAAGCAATTTGAAAACAAAATCCCATGCACACGACCCTTTTTTTTCGTAGGTAACCGTTACTATAGTGGCCGAGCGCTGCAAGCAGAAATAGGTATGGGTTTCTTCGATGGTACATACCTATCTAATTCTAATAAAAAACTAAGTTTACGTTTTCCGGCGCTTGTTTCAGTTATTATGTGCGACAGTATTCTTATTCCCTGCCTGGTACTTGACTTCACAACCGTTGGACATGAACCGCATGGGGTTGGCGTGGCTGACTTGTGCTCTTGTCACCATACTGGCTCAAACATTCGGATTTGTTGTGGGCGCATCTTGTGGAATGAAGGTAAGAATGAGAATGAGGACAGTTCATAAATATTTCATAGAAACTTATTCTAAAAACGCAACTGGCACGGGAGTTGTCGTCGAACATAGACAATCCCTGTCCAACCAACAGTCCAACTGTTCGTCCAACCTTCCACGTGTAGAGAGATAGTTCGTGCATGTTGGACGATGTTGGACAGTCTGTTTTCATCAATCGTGAGTTGGGACAGACTGGAATCATGTTGGAGTGTTGGACTGTTGTATGATAGTGTGGAGCCGGCAACATAAAATTGGACAACACAAAATTGCTTGGAAGTTTAATGAATTTTGAAATATAACCAAGAATTTTGCTGATGTTGGATGCTGGGGTGGTGGTACGTATTGGTGGAATTATTCTGTTCTATCACAGGTGAGACACTCCGCAAAATCATTTAAATAAAATGCGACTCTTGCTACGACACAATAAAGTGCAATTCAGGTCGCATGGCGCTAATTACCTTAGAAGCTTCTCTTTCTATCGCGTAACAAAAGTCGAACCCACCGCATACTTGTAGCTTCATAACTAAAATGTTGAGTGAACCATCTGCATTGCCGGTTTTAGCAATACAGCACCCCGCCACAGAAAACTTAGGGATTTCTTTTATGCAGAAAAGTTTGAAAATTCAGAGTTCAGAGAACGCAGGGTGCAAGAGCAAGCTCAAACTTTTTTAGCACCCCGCTGCATCTTTTCTTTGGCCCATTCATATAAAAATAGTACCTAAACTTTGTCGACTTGTACAGAAAAGTAAGAGAAAAACATAACCCTGTCTTTGCTGTCCCGCAATCGGGTAAAAAAAAAGTTAAATAACAGAAAAGATAGAGAAATAAAAGGCCGATGGTTCGCGTTGGGCGCCTCTTCATGTCTGGCGCCTTGGGCGGGTGCCCGCGGCGCCTCTTCATATCTGGCGCACTGGGCGGTCGCCCAACCGCGCCCTACCCTAACGCCGCTACTGACCATCTGTATTAATCTATGGTAGGGTGGCCTGTTTGCTGTGTCAGCTGAAGCTTTAATTTTGCGATAACTTGGGTTATGTAAATCTTACCTACCTACACATTGTTATGTTTCACACAGACTAGTGAAAAACCCATGCACCATCACTAAACCTGTGATTTATTTTCAGCTGGGGCTGTTCGCGATTCCAGCGGCAAACATTCCAATGCTGATGTTCTCCGAGTTCTTCATACCGTATCGCGAGATGCCTGTGTATCTTCGACCATTCGCCACTATTTCATACTTCCGATACGCGTTCGACGCTTTTCTGGAAACCGTGTATGGTCTTGGTCGCGGAAAACTACCCTGCTATGAAGTATATTGTATGTTCAAAGACCCTAGCAGACATCTAGAGTTTTTAGGCCTATCTAGAAACCTAAGTGCTGACTTTTTGGCCTTGGTCATATGGATTGTTTTATTACAAATCGCCCTGGTGTTTGTTTTACTACTAAGGGTCTACAAGGCTTGCAGATAGGTTCGAACATTCAATTTTGTGCATAGGCTAAACTCTTGATGGGTCATTTTGTAAATCTCAAATTAAGAACACTGTTGTTCTGCAATATTTATTTAGACGTTATCCGCCTCGTAAAACCGGGTTAAGCATACGCAGAATAGTCAATCTGTATACTTTGACTCTCTTTATGTACCTATATTATATGAGTCGCAGAAATCCATAGGTATGTACAGTATTTCTATTTTCTTAATGTCCCTCGGGAATCATCGGATTTCCGAATGTAAACGAATGCTTATTTCCATGTCCATACATTATTAGATTTATCGGTATAATAATTTGAATTCAGAACTAAGTAGTAGATTTCCGTATGAACTATATAGAGAACATTAAGTTAAAAGAGTATTATCAACTCTATATACTTCCAAGTCGATTGAGAACGTCCAGTCTGCACCAAGTGCAAAGGGCAACTGATAGAAATCCGACGACTGACGAAACACGAGGTTTGTTGAGGAACATTAAGAAAATAGAAACACTGTACGAAAAACTATTGGTACCAACATCATTTTGACCTACATGACTCTTTTATTTAGATTTATGAATGAGTTTCTTTGTCAAGAAACCACGAAGAAATTATTGATTGAAGTATTCTTAATTCCTACATATTATTTTTATATGCTTAATAATCGTGAGATTATAAGATTTCGGGGTAAGGTACTAAATCAATTTTAATATCGGATGTTGGTCATAAATGAGTGGAAGAGGGACGACCCACTACAGGGTGGCAGGGGCATCGACGCGAAAACTGTTACCATGGATTCAGTACATTATTCTGAACACCCACTTTTTTTTTTGGTTGGTGAATTGCCATCCTGTATATTAATGATAGGTAATTTAAAATACTCTTATACGACATGAAATTATTTTATTGCATCAATTTGTTTTAATTGATATTTGTAAATAATGTACAATATTTTATAATATCTAAAGTCCCGGTGAAACGGTTGATTCAAGTTCCAGACAATGTCAATTATCAGAAAATAATGCGAACTGTGTCAACAATAGTTCAAATAATACAACATTTAGATTACGGACATTTACAGAATCCAGAATATTTTTGCTGTCCATGACAGCGCTTCTGAGTTAATTTATAAATTTGTTCAAATTCAGTAGTTTTACCCACTTGTCAAAAACTGAGCACTATGCTGTAAATTAAAACGCAAATTTTGACCATCTGTTAATTTAAATATCTAACCAGGAAATATACAAGGAGATTAATCGCTCGAATTTCCTTTGTGCGAATTATCTGTGCCCTCATTTTCGTATCATTATCATAAACAATGTCGAATGTTAGCACTGGGCCAATCATTGGCCCGTTCCAGTCAAAATAACAATAAACAATGAATTTACTAAAATTATAAGAGAATAATGTAAGTTACCATTGTCTTATTAATGAAAATGTTGACTCTGAAAAAGCTCTCTTTAACTTAGCAAGTATGAAGCATCTTTATAATATGATTATTTTAAGTTACTACGAACATTCCGTACAATTCAAGTATAATTATAATATTGACAATACAACTATCTACATTACGTTACAAAAATACTGTCCAGACTAGACATTTAAGACTATGACGAGATACAAATATACTTAGATACCTACTTGGTACAACACTACGACCATTGTATGAAAAAAATAAAAATAAAATATTTACACGCTATAAAAATAACGTCAAATGTTTTCAGGAAGTTTTATAGGTTTGTAATTATATATAGCACCACGGAAATCGTCATACAATGGTCGCAGTTAAATTAAAGCACATGTCAGAAGGAAAAGCGAGAGATTTTATAGATCCATCGAGTTTCTTGCCCGTTCCTCCCCATAGACAACTAGACTTTGGAATGGGCAACTAGCTTCAACTGTCTAACTGAACGTCTCTTTGGCAGTACAAAGGGTCGGTCAGATAGAGTAGGTTGAATACTTACCTGTAAATGATTTCATGAAATGTTTCGAGTTTAAGATTTAAAAAAAACACCATTCCAAAAAAGTTTTAAAATTTTTGATTTATTGAAATGGAAAGCAACCAAGACCGATAAATCGCTCACTTATCATCTGACGTGCTGTACAGCTATGTTAAAAAGCTGTTATATATAGTCGACCTCATAATAGGCTTTACCACTTGTGACATCAATTACCAGTAAATTAAAACTTCACTAAGGTCGAAATCATGTTACATACCTGCTATGTGCAAGATACCATCCGCACTTGGTCGATATAATTATCAACTAGCCATACTCAGCAGTTCTCCTCCACATTTATTAGGTATACGCACGCCCAGAGTGGAATTCTCTGCCAGCGTGTGTTCACTGCCACGTATAACCCATCGCCCTTCAAAGCAAGAGTAAACAAGCATCTTCTGGGCTTGCTCGTTCCAAAGAGCTGGCCCATATGGCATTTTTGTTGGCAATTTTTTTTTTTAAACGTAAGACAATTAGACCTTGTTGTTTATGACGTGCAATTGACATTCAACCTTAGGATGATAAAGCAGTTACGAGGTCGGCTATACAGAAATAGGTAATGAACATGACATGAGGATACAATTCTAAACAATACAAAAGCTGAGTAACACTTTGGTCACAACGTGCGCACTTTAATACTATTAACACATTAACATATCCTCCACGATAACGACTACATTACATTCAGACATGTGGAGGTATGGAGGACGATTAAATATTTAAGTGTACCATGAAAATAGATGTACAAGCATTTACAGTATTTCTATTTCCTAATGTCCCTCGGGAATCATCGCATTTCCGAATACAAACGAATGCTAATTTCCATGTCCATCAATTATTAGATTTATCTTGTATAATAATTTGAATTCAGAACTAAGTACTTTATTGTTGTTTTGTTTTGATTTTCGTGTGAAATATACAGAGCTGTAAAACTATTTTCCTATCTGTCGTGCCTGCAACTTTAGCAGCTTTCCTACCATTCTTAAAATAAATTACATTAAGATAAAAGAGTATTAACAACTCTATACACCGTGAAGTTTGAATCACAGTTTTGCTAGAACAAACGTTGTTCAGACCATGGTCTACTACCATACTACAGCACCCAATAAAAAAAAAAAAAAATTGGTTTTTGAAAAAACACAAAAAAAAACAAAGTTTAAAATGTCAAGATTATCGTTACTCCCTACAACACAGACACCACGCATGGGACACAGCATTGTTTACAGGGAAATGTACCTCCATAAACGAAATTTAGTAAGCAGTAGATGACATTTTAAACTTTGTCTTTTTGTGTTTTTTCAAAAACCAATTTATGTTTTTTTTTTTATTGGATGCTGTAGAATGGTAGTAGACCATGGTCTGAATGACGTTTGTTCTAGCAAAACTGTGATTCAAATTTCACGGTGTATACTTCCAAGTCGATTGAGAGCGTCCGGTCTGCACCAAGTGCAAAGGGCAACTGATAGAAATCCGACGGCTGACGAAACACGAAGTTTGCCGAGGGACATTAAGAACATATTTGTATATATATATACTGTACAAGCATATTCCTAACCAAAGAAGAATTTACGAAAACAACTAGGAACCAAATGTAAATGTCTTATATAACTATTTCATACAAAAGCTGCACTAAGGAAGTCCAAAAATAAGTGCGTTCGTTTCATACATCTCAAAGTTTGACTCATTCACAGCCTTTTAGGATCTAAGCGATAAAACTTATTGTACGTAGCTAATAAGGTGAATGTGATGATTATTTCAATATACTTTTTATTTTTATACATCATGTTTCATTTGTATTTGCCCGTAGGTACAATGTGGAGCACCATTTTATTTTTATTATTAGATATATTCCACATAAAATTAAGATATGACTTCTAGGTCGGAATAAAAATAGGAATGGTTTATTAATCTTAAAATTTCGGAGACGCGATAGTTTTGAAGTGAAAACTTCTTTAGACGCGACGCGATATTTTTGAAGTGAAAACTTCTTTAGACGCGTTGGGGCATTTTCAAGATGAAAAAAAAACAGTTGAACACGCGACACTGTTACGTTACCGTTACCGACGCCTCATTAAAAGTATTTCCTGCACAATAAAATTGTTCAAGTTTTCACTTCTGTCGGCACTCCCAGAGTGCCACTGGTTTTTAACAAATTCAATAACAGGATGTTTTGCATTCGGCGAGTTATTTTATTCATTGTTATCGAGCAATTTCGTCAATTTAAACAGTAAATAAAATTAGTTAAATGCTATTTTAGTACTGTATTGTAATATTTGTATTGTAAATTAACAAAATACTTTGTTTTTGTTTTACACGTTACAGACTAGGTGTCACCAGTTAAAATATTTAATACTAAATCAAAATACTCACGAAAAAACAAAAAAATATATCGGTTTCAAAGGAAAAATAACGATATATACATATATGCACGTGTATACAATATACTTGGTATGCACAATACTTAAAAAAAAAAAGTGGCTATAGAAACACGCTACTAAATCAGTAGGAAATCAATTAATAATACATACTATCAAGAAGAATGAAATCATTTTTGTAACAATGCTGGTGCGATTAACACATTATCTATAGGTATCCATTCAGTTTACAGCCCTCATAATAAACTTTATAAATCTTTGGTGCAAATAAGTTTCTTCCATTCTACAAACACCCGGTAACTTTTATTTGAAGCAAGAAAGTAATCTGTCGATTGAAAAATCGGCCTTTGATCACATAAACTATAAAATAAATAGATCTGTTTATTCATTAATATTAGTACGTTTATGTCGTATCTATCACACAAGCCTAGGCTTGGACTTAGGCGCACTTGGAAAGCTACAGCTATCAACGCGTAACATATATCCTGTTGCTACACAATTTGTTCAAGAAGTCTTCCATGACAATACTATGATGGCATTTCGGTTAGCTTTTTCAGGTTACTGCAACAAAAAAGGCATAACATTAAAATACACATTTTATGAAGTTTGCCATACCACAAATATAATAGGGATGATGACTGGGTAAAAAAAAAGAAATTCTATTTAATCCGTCAGTCAGATAATTAAAAAATTATAAACACGTATTTTTTTGCTTTATCATAGTAATAAAAAATGACTTAGCTAAAACGCATTAAAGTTTGGAAGTCGGGTTGGTACGTCACAAGTAAGTATAAAATCCACATACTCGTGACGTCATGGCACATTTTAACTCAATGTAGGTATAAAAAAATAAAAAATACGTGTCCAATATTTTGTCATTATCTAACTGACGGACAGAAAATATTATTATTCATCATCCCTATTGTTTATTAATTTACTGACAAATAAGCAGCACGTAAATAGAACTCACCTACAATATTCTGCGGGCAAATTCAGTGTCTTATACCACAATAGTATACTTAAAGCAATACTCCACGTCCTCAGCGGTCCAAATACAAGCGACATAGTTCCATATTCCAGCCAAAAGAAGTATGCCAATAGCAGCTGTATTGACAATAAAAAGACAAATGGCAAATTTTTTATTAGTCGTCTTACTCCTCTTATGTTCTGCCCATACAGACGATATTCTAAGCAGTGGGCCAATATAAGTACTAAGGGTATTTGCACAAACATTAGTTGCACACTTCCATACATGTAAGTAAATGGTTCGGGCAGAAATGAACCCTTTATTAGTATACCCCAAGCAAAAATTGCTCCAACATAACCATCTATGAGCTCTCCAATGGACCATGGACCAATTGGCAAGTAAGCCGCGTATAGCACAATCGGATAAAATATTCTATCAATTTTACTCAATAGCCAAATTCTCCTTAACAAATGTCGTCCGTATTTTCTTCGATACCTCGGTGGCCACTTGAATAATCTTAAAAAGACTAGTGGTAAAACATTAATCATCAGAAGTGTTCCAAATATTCCCTGAAACTGTTAAAAACATACTCGAGTTCAGTTCAATCAAAAAAATTAAGATCTGCAGAACCACAGATGAATACAGATGGGACACTCCGCATTTTAGTTATGAAGCTACAAGTAGATACGCGGCGGGCTCGACTTGTCGAATTCAGTGGGCGTAACGTAGTTGGAAGATATAAGAGTTACGCGATAGAAAGAGAGGCAGCTTCTAGGAATATAACTGTAAGTTATTAGCGCTGTGCGACCTAAATTGCACTTTATTGTGTCGTAGCAAGAATCGTTTTTTATTTAAATGGTTTAGCGGTGTGTCCCATCTGTACTAATCTGTGACAGAACAGAATAATTCCACCAATACATACCACCACCCCAGCATCCAACATCAGCAAAATTCTTGGTGATATTTCAAAATTCATTAAACTTCCATCTAACGTGAATGGATGTTCTACAAAAGCCTCTCTTTCTAACTCATCATGAACTTTCACATATAAATAGTGAAGACCTGTTTCAAACAAATGAGGTAGCCATTTACAAACATATAGAGGCTCTAGTTTAGTGTGCCTGCATGCCATCCAACTTATTTTATCAAAGGATATTTCCACAGTCTTAACAGTTACATCACTAAATACAAGTATTCTTATATGACTTGACTCAGGTATCAATTGTAAAGGTTCTCTCCCAGGCATGATATACCTGGCATGCTTGGGATTGGTGACCAATACAAGTGGCCACACATTATGTTTTTGATCAACAAATGAGAAATGCCCATGGTCTATAGCTGCCAACCTGTACATTCTGTTGTCTTTCCAGTCTGCTAACTCAAGCTCTAAGTAACCTTTTTTCTGTTTGGTATACATTCTTGGCACCAAACCACCCATGGAATGTAAATGCCCACAAACATAAACCTGTGATCCCCGACTACCACCAATAAGTTGGCGCAAGTTTAGTCTTTCGGCTTCATTTTCGAGGGGCAGTATACATGAGGTGGGATAGTGTCCAAACCAAACAATATGATCAGCCTTACTTTCTGCCTCTGCTTTGAGCTTTTGGATAACAACTTGTTCTGCTGGATCTAGGATGCCAATGAAATTGAATGGCCTTCTTAGTCCAGGATCTGGACAAGCATCAATGCCCAAAAATGCGACATTAACACCATTTGATTCCTTAAAATGCACATAAGATTTAGCATGTACCTTTCCTTGTACTGAATAATTTCTGTAGTAATTCTCTTTTGCATTTATTGTTCCGATATTAAAGTTATCTGGAAAAATAAATTTTGTATGAGATTGTAAAAAATACATTTTGTAAAGGATTGCATAGATTATAACATAGCAAAATAATTATTAGAAACAAAAGCAATGCAGAAGGTAAATAGAGCACATACCAAATATTGGAAACACAAGGTGATAATAATAATCCATACCTAGATTATAATCAACACTTCAAATATGTGAGTCATAATGCAATTACTTTGTCTTCTCTCTCATACATTTTGAATAAAATAAACAATGAGAAGAATTTAAAGAACCAATAAAAATTAAACTATAAAGTATTTTCATCTAAGTTGAAAGTGAAATAATTTTATGTCTTTGAAGTGTACTAAACAAAAAAATAACGATGCTAAATGACAATCTATTATAACAGGATTTTCCTGTACACGTTTTTCTATTAGCAAAACATAACTCGTTTGCACGAGACCCTTTTTTAAATACAGTAAAAACCGTATACAACGACTTCGCTTAAAACGTCATACTGGTTATTACGACAAAATTCCCAAAATATTTGTTTACTTAACATAGTTTCTGGTTATAATGACTATGGGCTATAGCAACCATAATCCGACAGTCCCTTCGAAGTTGTTATAAACGGTTTTCACTGTTTATATTTTCACACTATCCATCCATCCATACCCTGCTAAGTAGATCAAGAATAGTACCAGAAAGGCTTTACCTATCTTGCTAATGCAGCTGCTATGTAGTGGCAAGGAGAGTAAGGACCAGCTATTTAGTTATTATTGCAAATATAACTCACCATGATTTCCTCTTATGTCTAACCAGACAGTAGTTTCAGTTACTCCTGACTCTTCTATAATATTGTGATAATATATCCACTCTGTCTTTACTTGAGAACTCCCTAAGTTATCTTTAGCTTTAGCATCAGTCAGGTCACCTGTAGCCAAAACTAAAGCAGGTTTTATTTTATTTACTGTACTGTCACAAAATTGTTGAAACTGTGATATTCTTCCAGGATCCCGAAAAATACTGATATGTATATCTGAAATCTAGGAAAGACAAATTTATCAATATTATGCTTTCTACCTCTATAAGAACTGACTGACAGTGAAAACAAAGCAGAAATAAATAATTAAAATGAAGCGGCGCATAAAGTGCCGGCATTATTTATCACAACAATGGTAGTCTTTATTACTTTGCCTTTGTCTTTAAACTACGTCACAATTAACGAACAAGCAAGTATATAAGTGGGCACTATGAATTAAAACTAACATACCTGTAGAAACCAAATTATCTTCCCAGTAGTATCTGTAATTTTACCATATTTTTCAGCTAAATATTTTGTAAAGTTTATTCCTTCGTTTTCATTTTGAATATAAAAATTGTGATCCGTAGCTATACTATTTAAAAAATTGGCCATAAAAATTGATAGCAACAATAGCACACACAAACACCATACAGTACTTTTTGAAGGAATCATTACTAAATTTATTATCCTCTAATTTTGAGTCAGGAAACTTGAAAGAATTTAACGTTTGAAATAATCAGGAAAATTATCTTCAACAGTCAACAAGAAAGTTTGATTTGACATTTCTTTCATTCTTCCTAATCTGACAGTTTGTATCAGTACCAAGGGTACGTTCAATTATTACATACGCTCACGTTCGACCACCACGGAACCTTGTTGGCCGTTGACCAATGAGCGGCCAACCCTGAATGGGTCCTTTAACGCTCCGTGCGTCGACGAAATTGAACAAGCGTTATAATCAGTGTTGCCAACAAGGTGAATCTAAAACTTGCTAAACTGATGTTAAAATTTTGCCAAAATTATGCTAATTGCTTTATAATATTGCCAGAAAATAAGCTAACATTTTTCAATGTCAAATACAACGTCATTTAATTTTAAATGTTTATTAATCAACAAAATTTTGATTTATTCTACGTTTTAATCGACTATGTTACTAAATAAAATGTTAATATCTTCGTCTTCATCGGCAGGCTCGGCAGCTGATGTGCATGTAGACGTGGAAGCCTTATTCTCAAGACTATAACTCTCCTTGGTACCTATAGAGCGCAGTACGTTATCCGGAACTGTGTAAGAATAGCAGCATTTCCCTGCCCTCTTTAGGCCGAATCTGACGTATAGAATGGCATTTAAAGTTTTTATCGACAAACGGTTGCGAAGTTTAGTTTTGACTATATTCATTTGGCTGAAAACGCGTTCAATTTCTGCGTTGGAATGAGGTAGATCAAATATCAGACAGTGATGCCCTATCCAACTATAAAGAAGTACATCAACAATAAAAAACAAATGATAATTACAGTATATTTTATATATATTTTTGAAGTATTTGGACTTAAAAAAGGAAAGTAAACTTGTTATTCATAATTATTTTATATGCCAAAAAATATGCTATATTATTATGCTAAACGACGAAAAATTGTGCTAAACGGAAAGAAAATCTGCCAAATTTAGCACAAAAAATGCCAAAATGGCAACACTGGTTATAATTGAACGAACCCCTGATGACAGCTATGACATAAAGTGATGTCAAGTTCGAAGTCCCAGCTCGGAGCTCACCCAGGCTGCCAGCCGAGACGGGACGATATCGTCGATAGAATCGATACCTAGTGCGATAGTTGACATTTCATTAGTCACTTCCTCAAATGAGTCACTTACCAATACAGTGCGTTCAATATAGCTTGACCCGTGACGCGATTGGTAGCACTGAATTTTGCAGTCATGTGATTGGTGGTGCTGTTCTGTCAGTCGCCATTTTGAACTTTATAATTAAACTAAGAGCTAGTTCACATGAAAAGCGCGTTTACAACTTCTTAAAATGTATTCAAGGCGTGCACATGCTAGAACGCGCGTTTTAAGCAAACGCGCGTTCCATGCTGCGCCGCCAGTGCCCGACTGTTGTAAGCTAGTGGTGGTTAATAAAACGTATAGCGCCAAAACATAACACGATATGTGTATGTACAGACGCCAGCACATCAAGCTACTACAATCTGTCAAATATTGTAGTAGCTTGATGTGCTATTTAATAGATTTTCAATTGTATCGCTGAAATTTAAAGGTTCAAAGTTGATTGGGAAAATTTGACAGTTTCGGGTAGCTTGATGTGCTGGCGTCTGTACAAAGCATCTAGCGTTTGCTAGATCGACTATGACTTCGCGCTAGAGATATATTACTTCAACAAACTAAACGTCTAAAAGTCTAAACGTGCACAGCGGAGCCAGAACGGGATAGCAATATAATTTTATAGTCTGGCATAGCGCGTCGGGTGAACTCGGGCGGCAGTCGGCCCGCGTCGTCTGTTCTGCAAAATAAATTCTCTAAAGGACTATGGGCGGAATCGTCCCCACCCATCAACATTTTTGCCCATCCTCCTTTAAAAATAATTTTGATACAAGTAAATCGAATTTGACAATCGCGACTCCATGCGTGATACCTAACCACGTGAATCTTTTAAGAGCTGGAGGCGCGCAGGGGCACTTTTTGTATGGAAAATAAGAAAAAATATTACCTACATGTAGAGTGTATGTATGGGGTTTAAAGGTTTCATAAAGGGGGTCGAAATTTTCATTATTATTGCGATAGGACACACCGTTTTCGAGATATAAGCAAAAGAAAAAAAGAAACAGTACTGTTTTTGCACCTGAAGTCCGAGGTGTTGGTGTGAATTTAAAGTTCATGACAACCAATTTTTACCCGACTACGGCGAAGCAAAAAGGAGGGTTATGATTTTGACCGGTATGTATGTATGTATGTATGTATGTATGTATGTATGTATGTATGTATGTATGTATGTTCATCTGTTACCTCATAACTTCTAAACTGCCAATCATAATTTGACAAATGAGGTAACATTGGAAGCGTTTTGAGTGTCCGCTGGTTATAGGCTATGTGACGTCACATTAAATGTACTAAGGCGCCCTCTAGAGGACATAAAGTAACGAAATAAAAAATAAAAATAATTGAATTGTGCCATGTTGGGTATCAAATGAAAGGGCTTGACGAGCGCATTATAAATATGTGTATATATCATATTGTCCAAGTAAATAAATATGTTTAAATTGTTAAAACAAGCAAAAGTGAGACTGTGCTACGTACGGCGCGGCTGTACAATTAATACCTATTTTATACCATAAATGCCGTGATGATCCTGTGATTAAGGCCTCGCCTCTCATGCACTAGGTTGTGGATTCAAATCCGGGCAAGTAGCAATGTAATTTTTTCAATTTTCAAATGTACTTTCTGAGTTTATCTTGAACATTACTAACATCGCTAAGGAAAAACATCGTGAGGAAACCTGTACCCTAATTGCGTAATACAACACAACCATAATCTGTTTCGATTTGAAACAGATTGCTAATCCATTGCTTCATAAGTTGGAAAAAAAAATCTGCTCAACAACGTAAACAACGCAATGAATGTTGTTGAACTGTCAAAATGAAACAAATTAGGCAAAATTGTTTACGAAAATAGCTTACGCAATTAGGGTACTGGACTTATAGTTAATACTAGCTTCTACCCGCGACTTCATCCGTGTGGAATAGTTTCTTTGGTGTTCCGTTCCTATTGGTCTTAGCGTGATGATACTCGTATATAGCCTATCTATAGGCTTCCAAGACAAATGGGCTATCTAACACTGAAAGAATTTTTCAAATCGGACTAGCAGTTCCTGAGATTAGCGCGTTCAAGCAAACAAACAAACAAACTCTTCAGCTTTCTATATTATGAGGCTAAAATCGCCAACACGTCTTGAGCGCGCGTGGTGATCAATGCTCGTGCATTCTCTGTATGAGAAGAGGCCTTTGCCCTGCAGTAGGACAGTAATAGGCTGGTATTATTGTACCAAATAACCCAAAAAAAATGTTTTTACGCTGCTCTGCAAATAGTTTATTACGAAACTATAACCCCAAAATAATTTAAATAAAAAGTAAGTTCAAAAACTAAAACCCGACTAAAAGGTGTGAAACAAGAAAATGTTTCAGACAGAAGTCAAGACATAGGTACAAAAATGATCAAGGTAAAGCCGTGGTCGCATGCCATTATAATTTTGTAGGTGTACAAGCATGAGACCACGGCTTTACCTTGATCATTTTTGTACCTATGTCTTGACTTCTGTCTGAAACATTTTCTTGTTTCACACCTTTTAGTCGGGTTTTAATTTTTGAACTTACTTTTTATTTAAACTATTTTGGGGTAAACTATTTTGGGGTTATAGTTTCGTGATAAAGTATTTGCAGAGCAGCTTATTTTTATATTTTATGGTATGTATGGTTTGTATGTATGGTTATATGTTATTTGGCGTACGTTTTTATTTGTTTTTAACAATTTAAACATATTTATTTACTTGGACAATATGATATATATACATATTTGTAATGTGCTCATCAAGCCCTTTCATTTGATACCCAACATGGCACAATTCAATTTTTTTTTTTTTTTTTTTCGTTACTTTATGTCCTCTAGAGGGCGCCATATTGCATTTAATGTGACGTCACATAGCCTATAACCAGCGGACAATCAAAACGCTTCTAATGATACCTCACTTTTCAAATTATGATAGGCAGTTTAGAAGTTATGAGGTAACAGATGAACATACATACATACATACATACATACATACATACATACATACCGGTCAAAATCATAACCCTCCTTTTTGCTTCGCCGTAGTCGGGTAAATTCTACACATTTTTTTTAAAATCGCGATTTTATATAGTCAGATTTAGTTAGATAATCAAAATTTTTACACTTTTCACCAAAATGTTCATTGATTTCTAACGCTTCATGAGAAAAATGTTATATTCTTTCGTGTACAGCGCGTTGTGAGATAACATTCACCGCGCAACATTAAATCCATCTAGCTAGCGTGTTGGCAAATAAAATTATAACGTCTCTGCGTTGAGACTGCGGACGAGTTTTGTAACAAAGTGTTATAATGATAGCTTAGAAAATAACGCGCTAGAAAAATATATTTTATAGTCTATTACACGTCTATAGTTTCTAGCGGATTTGAACATCACTATTGTAAGCGCGCGTCATCGCGGCTTTGAGATCATTGGTTTACCATGCTACCGTTCAGTTGAGCGCGCGCTTTTGACTGAGGCCGCATTCCAAGTTACGCTAAAAGTGATAATATCGCGAATCCGACCAAATTTAATAGTCACAAAATATGGGCTTATTGAGTAATAATTGTGACTATGGACTTTGGTCGGATTCGCGACATTACCACTTTTAGCGTAACTCAGAATGCGGCCTTAGATGGACGTATTTTAGGGATGTAGAATTCGAACTGAACCGGGGCCGTATGTGTCCAACGCCTGATAAGCGCTCACCATGTGTACGCTGTACAAAAACTTACCGCGCGTTCAACGCTATGATCTGAACGTACCTTAATACTGAAAAATTCCAGTGCCACAGACTACAATGTAATTTACGCTTCAGTGCTACCAATCACGTCACGGGTCAAGATACAATAAACACACTATAGTGATGTATCGTAACAAACTGTTAGTCAAATATCGACATCTATAATAGCTTTTATTCCTAGCAAGGTTAGCTCTAGTTGCAAAAGATGCCAAGAATCTGTCAAATCTGATCTGAACAAGTGGAAATATTTTTACTGACTATAAATCATATTGATTATACTCTAAATTACTGCAAAGTAATATAGGGTACTCTATAGTCTCATAATAATCATAATCATAAATCTTTATATAATTTTCGACATCTTATTACTGGTGCTGGTTATGACTCACAATCTTAGATAGAGAAAGGTATCTGAGGTAGGAGGCTACAGAACACCGAGCGCTCTTAGATAGGACAAGTTATGTATACAAAAAGATAAAAATAATCTAGAATTAATGATGTGCTCAAATCCAGTAGGACCCATAATTTCATGAGATATAATTTCGCCACGCTCATAATATCTATAAAATAAGTGAGCACTATAATAGCAAAAATAGGTACAAATGGGGATCACAGAGTACTTGATGGGGATAAAAACTGCCACTTGCTCATTTCAGATGTCGCTATTATCACGTTTCCAACAAATTATAGCTAGCTGTCACTATCCGTTTTTTTTTTTTGTAAAAAAGTGACTTCTTGTACAAACGCCAGCACATCAAGCTACCCGAAACTGTCAAATTTTCCCAATCAACTTTGAACCTTATAGTTGAGCGATAAAGTTGAAAATCTATTAAATAAATTTGACATATTGTAGTAGCTTGAAGTGCTGGCGTCTGCACTTACGCAATATACGGTTCCTAAGGCTAACTAAAATAACACAATAACATATGCCCCGTTATACAGCAATTGATTGCAAAAATACGGGGACCCATGTATTTTCCAAAGATGATACGAAAACTGTGGGAGAAAGCTCCCCGAAAAACAAATGGAAACCCGATATTTCATCGGGACTATGTGCTATATTCTACATACTTCTAAGAGAGAAATTCGTATACAAGTGATGTTCCTTAAAAAACTTTGTCTACAGGTACTTGTGGTATGATATTATGTAAATTATAGATAAGGTGTGTTTGTTTATAATTATCATAATAGATCAATGCTAGAATTAACATCTCTGAAGTTTTTCAGTCAGGAAGATCACCTTGAGTTGGACTTCAACTCCGACGGTTATTCCTGTCGCACGCCTGCAGTCCTCAACAAAAATGTACAGACGCCAGCACATCAAGCTACCCGAAACTGTAAATTTTTCCCAATCAACTTTGAATCTTATACTTCAGAGATAAAGTAGAAAATCTATTAAATAAATTTGACAGATTGTAGTAGCCTGATGTGCTGGCGTCTGTACATAAAATCAACAAACAAAATCCTTATCCTTACAAATTATAAAACAAAGCCCCGTAGCGTCTGTTTGTCTGTCTGAACGCGATAAACTCAAAAACAACTGAACGGATTTTCAAACGGTTTTCACCAATGGACGGAGTGATTCATGAGTTTTAGTGCATAATTCATTATGGTTTAGTGTAAATTGGCTGAAATTTGACGATTATTGTTGAAGATGTCGGAAAAAATCATGCCGACTGGGAGCTTTACTGGCGTGCGCCGCGGAAATCGTAAAAGTTACATAAAATTTATGTTCTACAGTATTGTTCATTTTAAAAAGTTCAACAAAAAAGTCCAGGGTGGCATATATTTATCTAAGAATGTCACAATTACCATTATTATCTTTCAGAATTTGATGAAAAATTCATTGTTATTTCCGAAGCTTTTTTGACCGGTATTATATCAATCCTTATCCAATAGAATATGTTATTTAAATTGGGCATTTATTTAGATTAAAATATGCCTTGACATTATATGATTTAAATGAATAGTTTAAAAGATATCACAGTTTCAAATTACACGTAACTACATAATTATGGTTGACGACAATGCGGGCGCAGCGGTATTAGTCAACGACATTTCCTCAGCTATTAGGTATGTAATCCCGATCGATAGTACGTTCTCGTGGGATATTTTTCGACATCCACGCGGGCGAAGCCGCGGGCAAAAGCTAGTAATATTATAAATGTGAAAGTTTGTGTGTTTGGATATTTGTTACTCAATCACGCAAAAGCGGCTGGACGGATTTGGATGAAATTTGGCGCACAGATAGTTTATAACCTGGATTAACATAATATAGGATACTTTTTATCCCGGACGTACGTTCCCGTAGGATAATTTCCGACATCCACGTGGGCGAAGCAGCGGGCGAAAGCTAGTTAAAGGGCTTATTCCACTTCACTAAATTCAGACGTCTAAATTAGGATCCTAAAAAGAAAGCTAATTAGAAGCTTCTGATTACACTTGACTTATTTAGTTACTAATTCAGTTGCAAGCACGCGGCTAATTCGATCAGACGTTTTCGTGATGGCTCCAGTCCTGTCAAAGCTTCAAAAAATCGGTCTTCTCATAGGCCTGGCCGTTGGCTCAATAAAAATAAAAAAAAGTAAAAAACGAAAAACTTGGGTGAAAGAATATCTCCTGCTGCGCGAAAAATTATCAGACATGAACATTATGTACCTATCTCTTGGAACCAGCAGACTTTAGAAATTACCTATTTTTGTCATTTTTGCTCCACAGATATGGCATATCTTTATATAATTCTATTATACTAGCCATAATTTCTTTTTCTTTCGTCGCCGACGACATCGTACACTCACGTATTGACAAATAAAATAATTGAAAGAATTGCACGTCCTCTTGCAGTGGCGGTTGCGGTGCGACTAACGCGTCTAAACGCTATTCCACCTTCTAAATGGCTTTCTAATTAGGATGCTAAATGATTTAGTCAGTCAGAAGCCTCACTTCTTCCGATTTAGGATTCTAATTAGGATTCTAACTTCCTAAATGCTATTTCACTTGACTGAATTTAGTTACTGAATCATTTAGACGTCTGAATTTAATGAAGTGGAATAAGCCCTTGAACACCTTGTTGCAGCTGAGCACGTAGCTTTAAATTCCCCGACTAATAATCATGATCAAAACTTTGATCCAGCCCGTCCCATCCTTGATGTCCAGTGATATCTAACTCACGTGTGCGGTTCAAAAGTAGAACTTAATTTATTTTGAGGTTACTGTGATTATTTCAATATGGCTACTCAGGATTAGGGTTGAATCGGCGGGAATTCGGGAAAGAGGATTTTTTTGAGTTAGGCTGAGTCGAGACTGTTTTGTACAGAAAGAGAATGTACAGACACATCAAGCTACTACAATCTGTCAAATTTTTTAATAGATTTTCAACTTTATTGCTGAAATATAAGGTTCAAAGTAGATTGGGAAAATTTGACAGTTTCGGGTAGCTTGATGTGCTGGCGTTTGTACTATGTTAGTGAGTGTGAACTAGAAATAATATTTTCACGTATATTATTATGAAATAGCGTTTGTGGCCAATCAAATAAGTAAGTATATACTTAGGAATAAACAAATTCAAACAAACTGAATTAACAGTAGGTAACTACACACTTTACAATCATAATCATAATAATTTATTTGCAATTATTGGTACAGTGTTGGTTTTATAAGTTCCGAATATAAAGTTAGACATTTGGTGCCGATTCTCTTTGTACAGACGCCAGCACATCAAGCTACTACAATCTGTCAAATTTATTAAAAAGATTTTCAACTTTATCACTGATGAATAAGGTTCAAAGTTGATTGGGAAAATTTGACAGTTTCGGGTAGCTTGATGTGCTGGCGTCTGTACACCGAACTAAACTACACAGACACTAAACTATCACTAAAATTCCTTACTTTTGACTATGAGAATCTCAAAGCTATTCTGCAAAATAAATTCTCTAAATTTAAAAATAATTTTGACACAACTAAATCGAATTTGACAATCGCGACTCCACACGTGCTACCTAACCACGTGAATCTTTTTAGAGCTGGAGGCGCGCAGGGGGGGCAGCCTCAACGTGTTTCATATGGCATTTTTCACTTTTTGTATGGAAAATAAGAAAAATTATTACCTACATGTAGTGTTAGGGTTTTAAGGATTTTATTAAGGGGGTCGAAATTTTCATTATTTTTGCGATTGGACACACCGTTTTCGAGATATAAGCAAAAGAAAAAAATGATTCAGTAGGTACTGTTTTTACATCTGAAGTCGAGGTGTCGCGTCGGTGTGAATTTAAAGTTCATGACAACCAATTTTATTACGTACACACGTTTTTTGTCGCGATTAAAAATAGTCATATTTAGTTAGAAAATCTAAATTTAAGGTGAAAAACGTCAAATTCAGAATAGCAAAATTCCCATTTTCACTAAATTATTATCTCAGTACCATCTTAGTGCTGTCAAACTAAAATATAGTTAATAAGCGCAGTGGCATTATAACCGCCTTTTACAAGTCTAATTGCCTTTGATTCTTAATTAAAACTTATAAATACATTTTATAAGTACATTCAATCTTAGAAGTGACTATACTAGGTAATTGTTTTATTAGACTTTTGTAAAACTAGTGTTTTAAAAGTGTGATTTATCTCACCTAAGACATTAAAGAGTAGTAGGTACTAGCACTTTAAAAGTCCTACAAGTGTCCTAAACAATTCCCTATTATGGGTTATTTATTTTTCGTGTTGTGTCTGACACGAGAAATTGTTATAAAATCAGGTAATAGACCATTTTAATATTTAGTACGTTGTGGATTAACTATTTACTTGTACCTATAATGACTTCGTTGTTTGGATTGCTTTTACTTATTATGGAATCCAAAAATTTGGGGAAGTACGTCCAAAATGACATACGGTTTTGTTTTTTAATCATATATTTTTATAGTACCTATATATAGTTACGTAAAATCAGTATTTAGTTTGAATAATCATCTTTGGTTCATTAGTTGTAACCTACGTAAACTTGTAATTGAATATGAACCATGTAAAAAATAATTATAATCGCAGGTATGCTGGAAGAGATTTCTATAGAAATAAGCATCACCTTTGTACGTATTTTTCTGTTCCTTTCTTCTTATCTGTTTATATGTGTGTACATAAATTGTTCAATAAATAAATAAATAAATAATTTAAATTAATTAAAACCTCTAAGGAAATTCATTTTGTCCATAATAGTACGCATAAAAAGTAAGTTCAAAAACTAAAACCCGACTAAAAGATATGAAACAAGAAAATATTTCAGACAGAAGTCAAGACATAGGTACAAAAATGATCAAGGTAAAGCCGTAGTCGCATGCTTGTACACCTACAAAATTATAATGGCATGCGACCACGGCTTTACCTTGATCATTTTTGTACCTATGTCTTGACTTCTGTCTGAAATATTTTCTTGTTTCATATCTTTTAGTCGGGTTTTAGTTTTTGAACTTACTTTTTATTTAAATTATTTTGGGGTTCTAGTTTCGTGATAAAGTATTTGCAGAGCAGCTTAAAAACATTTTTTTTGGGTTATGTATGGTATAATAACACCAGCCTATTATTGTCCCTCTGCAGGGCAAAGGCCTCTTCTCATACAGAGAAGGCATGAGCATTGATCACCACGCGCGCTCAAGACATGTTGGCGATTTCAGACTCATATATCTATATATACTAATATATAAAGATGAAGAGTTTGCTTGTTTGCTTGAATGCGAATAATCTCAGGAACTACTGGTTTGATTTGAAAAATTATTTTAGGTTTAGATAGCCCATTAATCGAAAAAGGCTATAGGCTATATATCGTCACCAAAGTAACTATTACACGCGGACGAAGTCGCGGGCAGAAGCTAGTATGAACTGTAAGTCCAGTACCTTAATTGCGTAACTTATTTTCGTAAGCAATTTTGCCTAACTTGTTTCATTTTGACAGTTCAACAACATTCATTGCGTTATTTACGTCGTTGAGCAAATTTTTTTTACAACTTATGAATCAATAGATTAGCACACTATTTCAAATCGAAACAGATTGTGGTTGTATTGTATTATGCAATTAGGGTACAGGTTTCCTCACGATATTTTTCCTTCAACGATGTTAGTAATGTCTAAGATAAACTCAGAAAGTACATTTGAATTGAAAAAGTTACATTGGCACTTGCCCGGATTTGAATCCACAACCTTGTGCATGAGAGGCGAGGCCTTAACCACAGGACCATCACGGCATTAATGGTATAAAAAAATAGGTATTAATTTTACAGCCACGCCATACGTAACACAGTCTCACTTTTGCTTGTTTTTAACAATTTAAACTTATTTATTTACTTGGACAATAATATATATATACATATCTGTAATGTACTTGTCAAGCCCTTTCATTTGATACCCAACATGGCACAATTCAATTATTTTTATTTTTTATTTCGTTACTTTATGTCCTCTAGAGGGCGCCATATTGCATTTAATGTGACGTCACATAGCCTATAACCAGCGGACAATCAAAACACTTCCAATGATACCTCATTTGTCAAATTATGATCGGCAGTTTAGAAGTTATGAGGTAACAGATGAACATACATACATACATACATACATACATACATACATACATACATACATACATACATACATACATACATACATACCGGTCAAAATCATAACCCTCCTTTTTGCTTCGCCGTAGTCGGGTAATAAAATGACATACTTACCTACATATCAAACTCGAAAAATTGTGAAATACATATTAAACAGACGAAGTTTTGGTCTTCTTGGGTACAGACGCCAGCACATCAAGCTACCCGAAACTGTCAAATTTTCTCAATCAGCTTTGAACCTTACATTCAGCGGTTAAGTTGAAAATCTATTAAATAAATTTGACAGATTGTAGTAGCTTGATGTGCTGGCGTCTGTACATCCAGCACATGATGCTGAGCCCAAAGAGAACCAGCGTGCACCATGGCCAGCTTGGAACGAGGAAAAATATCGTTACAGTAAATGCATGTGTAGTCATCGCCGACACCGTTCGACGCAGCTGAAAAATCTTCTACATCTGAGTCCCCATCGTAATGAGTCTTCTGTACCTGTCTTCTTCATTTTTCTGTCTGTTTTTTGGGATCATTATCGTAGTCTGAGCCATCAGCATATATTGGCATAAATCGTTTTGCCCCGAATGTATGTACCTACTTATGTCATTTTGCCCCACAGGTTATCAAAACAATAAATAAGTCATAATTTTTATAAACACGAGATATATATTTTAATACTTATAAATAAAGCGTAAAAGTCATCAATAAAACAAATTATTAAAAAAAACAAAAAACCCGACTGCAAAAACTCAACAGAAAAGAAAAAAACAAGCATTATAATCTATAGGATTTTGGTATTGCAGGCGGGGGGACAAACAAAAGTTTCACCAAAATTTCAGGTTTGTCCCCGCCTGCAATACCAAAATCCTATAGATTATAATGCTTGTTTTTTTCTTTTCTGTTGAGTTTTTGCAGTCGGGTTTTTTGTTTTTTTTAATAATTTGTTTTATTTCAAACTTTTTAGTTTTATTAATATATAAATAATTAGCTTTTGCCCGCGGCTTCGCCCGCGTGGATGTCGGAAAATAACCCACAGGAACGTGCTACCGGGATTCAGAGTATCCTAACCTATCTAGGTCATGGCCTATCCTATGCCTTTCATTTAGAAATCCGTTCAGCCCTTCCGGCAGGAAAAGGTAACAGGCACATAATAAATCTATTTTAGGGTTCCGTATCTCAAAATGAAAAATTTTAACCCTTAAATGATGACTTATTTTTTTCTTTTTCTACTTCGTTGTCTGTTAAGACCTTTTTTCTCAGGAACGAAGAGGCATCAAGTTGAAATAGATATCAAAAACTTAGATCTACGGTCTCTTGGATCTGTAACGAAATCAAACTTCCAAGTCAACGCAATAAAAAAACGACAATTTATGCCGCATATTTTGACACTCGCAAATAAACCAGTCTATTTGGTAATTTCCGTTGGCCCAGCAGCATGAAGTTTGGCGAGAAGCAAGGTCAAGTAAAGAGGAAAATCCGAAAATTTATGAACTGCAAAGTTAAGTTTGTTCTTCAATCCGGGATCAAAAATTATAGACCGTGTCTTGAAGTAACATTTAGTACGTATTTCATTCAAATCGGTACTCTCCACTCTATTAAAAGTTATTTTTCAATTGAAAAGTTAAGTTTGTCCTTCAATCCTGATTTGCGAATTCAGGCAGCCAATCAAGCACAGCTTTGAGACGGAACCTTTAGGGCGTAAATCCTATTCATATTTGTCCGGCTTTTTAACATAAATAAAACAGGTTTATATGATTCTAAATGCATTACTTAAAATACTAATTATTATTCATTTTACTATTATCACCACCATTAATTTGTAATATCTACTCTAGTGCCGCCATTGAACCGAAGTAAAACCCACATGTTAGAAAGGTTAGTTTACGACTAATTGTGATAACTTTGACAGAGTGGGCCGATTTTAATTAAATATAGACAAAATTATATAATTCAAGATACAGACTATGGCTATATTTCCAATTTTCTTAAATCTCTTAAAAAGAAGACACAAAAAAAATCAATTTAACATGTGAATTTTAAAATCATCCCCCAAACAGGTAAAATAGGGGGTTTACCTGTTTGGGGGATGATTTAAAAAAAAACGCCGAAATGTGTACCTACTTCTTTATTTCTTAACAAAAGCATAAATTTTAATTTTCATAATATCTCTAACTTAAGAAATGCTGGATTTACCATACAAACTGTCATCTCCTGTAGGATCTCTCATTTCATGCCCTTTAGGATTATTTTTGAGACAAAAAGTACCCTATATCCATCTCCAGGATGCCATCTATCTCTTTACCAAATTTTATCGAAATCCGTTCAGTGGTTTAGCCGTGAAAAGGTAACAAACATACAGGCACAGTTACTTTCGAATTTATAATATTAGTATGGATGAATTGATGATTGACTGCTTAGCTCTATAAAAGTATAGCATGATGATAATCATTTAAAAGGTTAAATCTTTAACTATCTGCTACATTCGTTCCTTATTCAGCCCAGTGAAGTATTAGAATAATTCAACTGTTGTATATTGGTATATTGTGTTCATTTAAATAATGGTAACCTCATTAAAAAGATTTTTCAACAAACAAAGGTATATTGTGTTCTGTCTCTTCTCATTTCCTACGAAATGTATGGGAAGTTTTTTTGGCAATTTCTGACTTTTTTCGTACTCAAACCTCAGTTGGCCTAATATAGTTTTTTGATCTTAGTAATAAGAAATAGGATCGACCGGTATCAAAAAAGTTGTTGTGAAAATTGGCCATTTTCTTGCTGACTGTACAATTTTTTCAAAATCTGTGAATGCAAATCAAAATGTTTCAAAAAGTTAAGGACAGTCTTCTAAGACTGTTTTCTTGTAGCGACAACGGTTTTGTACCTGCCCTTATTGCCCCATCTCAAAATCCACCCTGTATATGCGAATTTCCAAAAATCCGTTCTTAGCGAACGTCTACTAAGTATAAACTACCTCCCTACCAAATTTCATCTTTTTACGTCAAGTGGTTTTCGATACTTCGTGATGAAGTCAGTGAGTGTGAGTCGCGTAAGTGAGTGAGTGTCCTTTCGCATTTATATATTTAGATTATACATTATGTATTTGGAATTGACTCATTACTAACTTTTATTTGATACCAATAATGTATTTTTTTAAACCTACCCCTCCTTTTTTTATTTGCAGATGCAATATATAAATATTATATAGCCTATGTCACTCCTACTATTAAGACGAACCTAACGACACCTCACACGTTAAAATCCATCAAGCCGTTTAGGCTACAGAGCGTGCCAAAGAAATAGACATACATACATACATACAAACATACATACATACATACATACATACATACATACATACAAACTCTCGAAAAACATTACCCTCCTTCTGGGGCAGTCGGGTAAAAACAGGACGAAATTCATCAAAACAAAAAACTTTGACGCGCACAAAACAAAACATGATGACTGAGCCAATGGCGCTAAAAATTTGACAGGTATGCCAACATGAGCGACATCACATGATGATATGCTAACTTCAGTATTGTAGCCAGCCAATTTCGAAATAAAACAAATTATTAAAAAAAACAAAAAACCCGACTGCAAAAACTCAACAGAAAAGAAAAAAACAAGCATTATAATCTATAGGATTTTGGTATTGCAGGCGGGGGGACAAACAAAAGTTTCACCAAAATTTCAGGTTTGTCCCCGCCTGCAATACCAAAATCCTATAGATTATAATGCTTGTTTTTTTCTTTTCTGTTGAGTTTTTGCAGTCGGGTTTTTTGTTTTTTTTAATAATTTGTTTTATTTCAAACTTTTTAGTTTTATTAATATATAAATAATTAGCTTTTGCCCGCGGCTTCGCCCGCGTGGATGTCGGAAAATAACCCACAGGAACGTGCTACCGGGATTCAGAGTATCCTAACCTATCTAGGTCATGGCCTATCCTATGCCTTTCATTTAGAAATCCGTTCAGCCCTTCCGGCAGGAAAAGGTAACAGGCACATAATAAATCTATTTTAGGGTTCCGTATCTCAAAATGAAAAATTTTAACCCTTAAATGATGACTTATTTTTTTCTTTTTCTACTTCGTTGTCTGTTAAGACCTTTTTTCTCAGGAACGAAGAGGCATCAAGTTGAAATAGATATCAAAAACTTAGATCTACGGTCTCTTGGATCTGTAACGAAATCAAACTTCCAAGTCAACGCAATAAAAAAACGACAATTTATGCCGCATATTTTGACACTCGCAAATAAACCAGTCTATTTGGTAATTTCCGTTGGCCCAGCAGCATGAAGTTTGGCGAGAAGCAAGGTCAAGTAAAGAGGAAAATCCGAAAATTTATGAACTGCAAAGTTAAGTTTGTTCTTCAATCCGGGATCAAAAATTATAGACCGTGTCTTGAAGTAACATTTAGTACGTATTTCATTCAAATCGGTACTCTCCACTCTATTAAAAGTTATTTTTCAATTGAAAAGTTAAGTTTGTCCTTCAATCCTGATTTGCGAATTCAGGCAGCCAATCAAGCACAGCTTTGAGACGGAACCTTTAGGGCGTAAATCCTATTCATATTTGTCCGGCTTTTTAACATAAATAAAACAGGTTTATATGATTCTAAATGCATTACTTAAAATACTAATTATTATTCATTTTACTATTATCACCACCATTAATTTGTAATATCTACTCTAGTGCCGCCATTGAACCGAAGTAAAACCCACATGTTAGAAAGGTTAGTTTACGACTAATTGTGATAACTTTGACAGAGTGGGCCGATTTTAATTAAATATAGACAAAATTATATAATTCAAGATACAGACTATGGCTATATTTCCAATTTTCTTAAATCTCTTAAAAAGAAGACACAAAAAAAATCAATTTAACATGTGAATTTTAAAATCATCCCCCAAACAGGTAAAATAGGGGGTTTACCTGTTTGGGGGATGATTTAAAAAAAAACGCCGAAATGTGTACCTACTTCTTTATTTCTTAACAAAAGCATAAATTTTAATTTTCATATCTCTAACTTAAGAAATGCTGGATTTGCCATACAAACTGTCATCTCCTGTAGGATCTCTCATTTCATGCCCTTTAGGATTATTTTTGAGACAAAAAGTACCCTATATCCATCTCCAGGATGCCATCTATCTCTTTACCAAATTTTATCGAAATCCGTTCAGTGGTTTAGCCGTGAAAAGGTAACAAACATACAGGCACAGTTACTTTCGAATTTATAATATTAGTATGGATGAATTGATGATTGACTGCTTAGCTCTATAAAAGTATAGCATGATGATAATCATTTAAAAGGTTAAATCTTTAACTATCTGCTACATTCGTTCCTTATTCAGCCCAGTGAAGTATTAGAATAATTCAACTGTTGTATATTGGTATATTGTGTTCATTTAAATAATGGTAACCTCATTAAAAAGATTTTTCAACAAACAAAGGTATATTGTGTTCTGTCTCTTCTCATTTCCTACGAAATGTATGGGAAGTTTTTTTGGCAATTTCTGACTTTTTTCGTACTCAAACCTCAGTTGGCCTAATATAGTTTTTTGATCTTAGTAATAAGAAATAGGATCGACCGGTATCAAAAAAGTTGTTGTGAAAATTGGCCATTTTCTTGCTGACTGTACAATTTTTTCAAAATCTGTGAATGCAAATCAAAATGTTTCAAAAAGTTAAGGACAGTCTTCTAAGACTGTTTTCTTGTAGCGACAACGGTTTTGTACCTGCCCTTATTGCCCCATCTCAAAATCCACCCTGTATATGCGAATTTCCAAAAATCCGTTCTTAGCGAACGTCTACTAAGTATAAACTACCTCCCTACCAAATTTCATCTTTTTACGTCAAGTGGTTTTCGATACTTCGTGATGAAGTCAGTGAGTGTGAGTCGCGTAAGTGAGTGAGTGTCCTTTCGCATTTATATATTTAGATTATACATTATGTATTTGGAATTGACTCATTACTAACTTTTATTTGATACCAATAATGTATTTTTTTAAACCTACCCCTCCTTTTTTTATTTGCAGATGCAATATATAAATATTATATAGCCTATGTCACTCCTACTATTAAGACGAACCTAACGACACCTCACACGTTAAAATCCATCAAGCCGTTTAGGCTACAGAGCGTGCCAAAGAAATAGACATACATACATACATACAAACATACATACATACATACATACATACATACAAACTCTCGAAAAACATTACCCTCCTTCTGGGGCAGTCGGGTAAAAACAGGACGAAATTCATCAAAACAAAAAACTTTGACGCGCACAAAACAAAACATGATGACTGAGCCAATGGCGCTAAAAATTTGACAGGTATGCCAACATGAGCGACATCACATGATGATATGCTAACTTCAGTATTGTAGCCAGCCAATTTCGAAATAAAACAAATTATTAAAAAAAACAAAAAACCCGACTGCAAAAACTCAACAGAAAAGAAAAAAACAAGCATTATAATCTATAGGATTTTGGTATTGCAGGCGGGGGGACAAACAAAAGTTTCACCAAAATTTCAGGTTTGTCCCCGCCTGCAATACCAAAATCCTATAGATTATAATGCTTGTTTTTTTCTTTTCTGTTGAGTTTTTGCAGTCGGGTTTTTTGTTTTTTTTAATAATTTGTTTTATTTCAAACTTTTTAGTTTTATTAATATATAAATAATTAGCTTTTGCCCGCGGCTTCGCCCGCGTGGATGTCGGAAAATAACCCACAGGAACGTGCTACCGGGATTCAGAGTATCCTAACCTATCTAGGTCATGGCCTATCCTATGCCTTTCATTTAGAAATCCGTTCAGCCCTTCCGGCAGGAAAAGGTAACAGGCACATAATAAATCTATTTTAGGGTTCCGTATCTCAAAATGAAAAATTTTAACCCTTAAATGATGACTTATTTTTTTCTTTTTCTACTTCGTTGTCTGTTAAGACCTTTTTTCTCAGGAACGAAGAGGCATCAAGTTGAAATAGATATCAAAAACTTAGATCTACGGTCTCTTGGATCTGTAACGAAATCAAACTTCCAAGTCAACGCAATAAAAAAACGACAATTTATGCCGCATATTTTGACACTCGCAAATAAACCAGTCTATTTGGTAATTTCCGTTGGCCCAGCAGCATGAAGTTTGGCGAGAAGCAAGGTCAAGTAAAGAGGAAAATCCGAAAATTTATGAACTGCAAAGTTAAGTTTGTTCTTCAATCCGGGATCAAAAATTATAGACCGTGTCTTGAAGTAACATTTAGTACGTATTTCATTCAAATCGGTACTCTCCACTCTATTAAAAGTTATTTTTCAATTGAAAAGTTAAGTTTGTCCTTCAATCCTGATTTGCGAATTCAGGCAGCCAATCAAGCACAGCTTTGAGACGGAACCTTTAGGGCGTAAATCCTATTCATATTTGTCCGGCTTTTTAACATAAATAAAACAGGTTTATATGATTCTAAATGCATTACTTAAAATACTAATTATTATTCATTTTACTATTATCACCACCATTAATTTGTAATATCTACTCTAGTGCCGCCATTGAACCGAAGTAAAACCCACATGTTAGAAAGGTTAGTTTACGACTAATTGTGATAACTTTGACAGAGTGGGCCGATTTTAATTAAATATAGACAAAATTATATAATTCAAGATACAGACTATGGCTATATTTCCAATTTTCTTAAATCTCTTAAAAAGAAGACACAAAAAAAATCAATTTAACATGTGAATTTTAAAATCATCCCCCAAACAGGTAAAATAGGGGGTTTACCTGTTTGGGGGATGATTTAAAAAAAAACGCCGAAATGTGTACCTACTTCTTTATTTCTTAACAAAAGCATAAATTTTAATTTTCATATCTCTAACTTAAGAAATGCTGGATTTGCCATACAAACTGTCATCTCCTGTAGGATCTCTCATTTCATGCCCTTTAGGATTATTTTTGAGACAAAAAGTACCCTATATCCATCTCCAGGATGCCATCTATCTCTTTACCAAATTTTATCGAAATCCGTTCAGTGGTTTAGCCGTGAAAAGGTAACAAACATACAGGCACAGTTACTTTCGAATTTATAATATTAGTATGGATGAATTGATGATTGACTGCTTAGCTCTATAAAAGTATAGCATGATGATAATCATTTAAAAGGTTAAATCTTTAACTATCTGCTACATTCGTTCCTTATTCAGCCCAGTGAAGTATTAGAATAATTCAACTGTTGTATATTGGTATATTGTGTTCATTTAAATAATGGTAACCTCATTAAAAAGATTTTTCAACAAACAAAGGTATATTGTGTTCTGTCTCTTCTCATTTCCTACGAAATGTATGGGAAGTTTTTTTGGCAATTTCTGACTTTTTTCGTACTCAAACCTCAGTTGGCCTAATATAGTTTTTTGATCTTAGTAATAAGAAATAGGATCGACCGGTATCAAAAAAGTTGTTGTGAAAATTGGCCATTTTCTTGCTGACTGTACAATTTTTTCAAAATCTGTGAATGCAAATCAAAATGTTTCAAAAAGTTAAGGACAGTCTTCTAAGACTGTTTTCTTGTAGCGACAACGGTTTTGTACCTGCCCTTATTGCCCCATCTCAAAATCCACCCTGTATATGCGAATTTCCAAAAATCCGTTCTTAGCGAACGTCTACTAAGTATAAACTACCTCCCTACCAAATTTCATCTTTTTACGTCAAGTGGTTTTCGATACTTCGTGATGAAGTCAGTGAGTGTGAGTCGCGTAAGTGAGTGAGTGTCCTTTCGCATTTATATATTTAGATTATACATTATGTATTTGGAATTGACTCATTACTAACTTTTATTTGATACCAATAATGTATTTTTTTAAACCTACCCCTCCTTTTTTTATTTGCAGATGCAATATATAAATATTATATAGCCTATGTCACTCCTACTATTAAGACGAACCTAACGACACCTCACACGTTAAAATCCATCAAGCCGTTTAGGCTACAGAGCGTGCCAAAGAAATAGACATACATACATACATACAAACATACATACATACATACATACATACATACATACATACAAACTCTCGAAAAACATTACCCTCCTTCTGGGGCAGTCGGGTAAAAAGGCCAATGTGGAATTTTGTCTGTACCTATATGTCACTATGAGCAGTATGGCCGTGTAGGCAATGGTTTTAGGTTTGATTTGACTTTTACGAGTGCGATATAAACCTTACACAAGAATACTGGACTTATATTATTCTGATAAAGTACTTATGAGTCGTGGTTGGTCGTAATGGCGACATTTTGATATAATTTCACAAATAATTAAAATAATATATAATAAAAAACACATTTTTGAAAAGACCCATGAAAATATTGTTATTCAAATTTCAAAATAATCGATAAAAACTACTTCGCAGCCTAATAATCGCATAAAGTGCGTGACAAACTAGCTTACACACTAGCGTTTTGTAGGAAAATGAAATAAAATATAATACTTTAGTTTTTAAGGGATTTTTTATTATTTTCGCAAAGTTTCTCTTTAGCTCACGGCGCCGGCGGTTTGTGATTATACTCTTATTAGCAGATCACAAAGAGGACTACTAGCGATATTACACTTAAAATGTCATTAGTAAGAGGACTTTAAGGTTATTTGCCCGTAAAGCATGCCCTTGTAAGTCACTTGTTAGTTTGTTTTTCATTTTTCAAAAGTATCAGCAAGTGTTTTGTAAGTTTGAATACCTATACATTTCGCGAGACCATTACAAGGCAATTGTAAGGGTGAATATACCTATTTATAAAGTGCGCCCAAATCCACACTTATGTGTCTATAAGTGTGATATAAGACTGAAAAAAATATGGTCTTGGGATATTTGTAAGATTATTTTTTGCTAGTTGGGTTGACATTGACAGCACCATTATGTCGTAGCAGTAAAGATGATTTTTCGTAGTGCGTTATTTACCTACTACTGATTTGCAGTTGACTGTACATACCTGTGTTTAGTATGACCGTAAGTAGGTACCTAGTTTGTTCAAATACTCCGTCTTGCTTGATTCTTATACTTACGTACTTACATAGATTCAATTTTAAAGTACTAGCGGACCCGACAGACGTTGTCCGGTCCGAACAGCGCCACCTACCGGGTCCAATTGTATTTTCAAACCATCCAGGTACCCACTCAAATATACAAAATTTCATTCAAATCAGTCCAGCCGTTTAGGAGGAGTTAGGTGACAAACACACGTACAGAAGAATTATATTTAATAAGTACAGGGTGGCAGGGGACTCGACGCGAAAACTTATACCATAAATCCAGTACAATGATTTTGAACTTTTTGAAATTTTTAGTCAGATATTTTTAAAAAAATCTGCTGTTTCATAGAAAAGTGCAATAACTACACGGTCAAATGTATGGAAAAGCGATTTTTTTTTAAATTACCCACGAAAATTTTCAGAGGGTTGGGGTTCAGAATCATGTACTGAATCCATTGTAACAGTTTTCGTGTCGATGTCCCTGCCACCCTGTAGGTATATAAAGAAAATATGCAGCTGCAGTTGGTACATTCAATAGTATCATTCTAAGGTACAGGGGGCCTACCACAAGCTCATAAAGCAGTAAGCAGTAGTATTTTAATATTACTTCAGTGTGGGAAAAAGATGAAGCTCTACAAGACGTGTAACTCCATCTGTTTCTCCCACTGAAGTAATATTAAAATAATACTGCTTTTGAGCTGGTGGTAGGCCCCCTGTACCTTCTTCAGATTTTTATAGATATGTAGATACTTACTTATTTCACTGTTACTTAATTATTATTGCACATAATTTACCTCCGTGGCATAAGACTTAGGTACCTTCCAGACCTGGATAGGTCACTAGGCATTACTTTAAAACAATCAAGACTAAAGAAGTTAGAAATGTTTTAGCAGTGTGGGCGCACTAGAGCCCTAGTTGTGACTTAACTGTAAGCTAAACAAAAGATTAAAGGTGCTCAAAGGCAGGTCGCCGGGGCCGCGGCCTCAAAGTGTTTGGAAATTCTATTTATTTTAATGGGCAGAGGTTGACCGCGCGCATTCCGGCCGCACGGTGACGCCGCCGAGTCGCGTCGCACACCGTACCCACTCGGAGGCTCCAGCCTACAGCGGGCCTCGGCCGGTACCCGCGCGCCACTATCTTGCCGCATTCCACCGAGCCGAAGTCGCGGCGCGCCCCGCGCGTGCCTTCGCCGCCGACCCACGCGCCCGCTTTGCTGCTTCACTCAGTCGTACTAGCGCGCCCATGGACTTAGTGCGCCTCGAACGTCAGCCGTCACGCCATTCAACTTACAAGATCGCGCAACTTATAGTGAAGTGAAGTGCCAATGGATGCGGTTTACCAAGGATTATAGTGTCTTTACGTGCAGCTGCATTGGATTTGTCTATTCATGGTGAGTGAGGTGGACCCAGACGGCGCCACGGACAGCCGCAGTGGATGCGCGCGCTTTCACGATGCGGCCACTTTCATTTCATACGCATAGGTCGAATTCCGCGCGCCCGCGCCGACCGCGCCGCGGCCGCTGACCCTGCGCTCGCGCGCCCTTCCTCGACACCACCACAGCAGCAATAGCAGCCATGCTCAATGCGGCGAATGGTCAATGCAGACTGATAAACATTCATGTTCAAGTTTACCTTAGTTCATTAGAAGCTGTACAAAGACCGTGCAGGAAGTTGGCTATCAAACTAATTTACTAAAGAGTTACAAATTATTGGCGTGTCTAGTGTTGTAGAAACATTTTAGTTTTTGACTTAAATACATAATTATTTTTAAATTTCTAAACGCTATTAACATACTTAATATTCATCTCATAACATCACACCAACTTAATAGAAGGTCTTCAATGTTCAGTGTTCGTTCAAAAATGTGAGATAGACCACGCTAGACTAGAATCACGCGATATCGTAAATTAATTCAGTTGCCAAAGTTTCAAACACTTATTGAGTAAAATTTTAAAAGAAGCACAATATACCTACATAACATGTTTGTAGAATGAACCTGCAAAACTAGTCCGAAAACCAAACGGGATTTGTATACTAGCTCATCACGTCACGCTCTACTTGTATATACAAACATCCACTTAACAAGGACCAACTTTAATATTAAATTTTAATTTATTCAAAGAGGTCATGTCCAGAATCGTTATAAAGATCAATATCGAATATGTATGAAATGTAATCATTAATTTGATAACATTTCTAAGATATCCGAAACGTTATAGAGCCCGATTCTAATGAAGCAGCAACTCAAGACGTCGCGATATATGTGTTGTATTAGGTAGGATACTGATAGCCTAATACTGATACAAAACAAACGCACGTGTTTTTACCTATAAGTACCTAACTAGGTAGATACTTACTATACCATAATAGATAAATACTACCCGAATCATTACGGTATTCCGCGACCATAAGCCCAAGTTTTTAAGTCGGGGATTGTGGAGACTTAGGAAGAAACTTCAGGAAGTTTTAAATCAGGGTTTGTGGAAGCTTAGGAAGAAACTTCAGGACCCTGGACCAGTTAATCCTTGAGTACTATATTGTACCAAGTTGTAATAGCATGAGTTAATGTTCAGTACAATGTAACTAAAAGCCCTGTCTGCGGCATGTTTCTCAATTCATAGTTTGTTTTTGGGGTTTTTATTATACTATATTCCTATACTATGCTTATTTTACTAACTAAAGGTACTGTCCACCTACTTATCGTCAGCCATAGCCAATTGCCATAACTATACAAATAAATAAAATTGAAATGTCTGTTTGTAATGTCAAAATAACAGCTTTTTACTAAATGCATATGAAAGTAAATACGGTACATACAACAAAAACACAATTTTTAAATGTTTTGTCTGTCTGTCTGTCTGTTTGTTCCGGCTGATTTCCGAAACGACTGGACTGATTTTGACGGGACTTTCACAGGCAGATAGCTGATGTCATAAGGAGTAACTTAGGCTACTTTTGTTTTGGAAACTATCAGCGAGCCTCTTCGTGTGCCTTGGTTCGATGTCGATCAACTAAGTAGGAATTATGATAAATTAATTTTAAGACTTCGCTCTGGACACTATCCATCAGCGAAGTTTGCATTCCTTATGAAAAAAACTGATTCACCAAATTGCAGAGAATGTAATCAGATTGAGGACGTGCAGCATTTGCTGATGGATTGTGTCCGCAACAGGCGCGAGAGAGAGTCACTTTTGAGAGAATTAGACTTGAATAGGCTTAACGTGGGATTAATACAATCAATCTTATCCCAACCAACTTCAGAAGGTGCCAAAAAGTTATGTAATTTAATAACAGTCCTGCATCAGTGATTTCTATCTTAATCACAAAGTGTTTCGTGTATTGTTTAATTGTTAATTATAACTGATGATGTTACAAGGTAAAAGGCACGATGGGGTTGACATAACTATTTAGATAAAAACCCCAAAAAAAATAAAGATAAAAAAAAAAAGAAGTCGCGGATAACAGCTAGTTCCTAATATGAATGGTTATATGAGTAAGAGGACGACCAAAGAAACGATGGATTGACAATGAGTAATTATGAGTATAATACAGTTACACCAAGTGCGAAGCATATACCTACAATGCAGACTCCCAGCAGATAATACAGAATATTCTGAGATAAATAGGTATATCTATTTCACAGACTCGTAGAATGAGATCACTTCTTATACTAACCTACGCCTTAACAAAAACTCGCGATCCTATTACCTACCATAAGGTCAATATAAGCCTGCTATAAGAGTGCATGGTAACATTGGGTTATGAGAACCGTTACTACCAAATCGATGCGAAGACAAAAATCATACAAGCAATTTTACTACGCGAATATCTATGCTTCATATTTTTCAATTCAAAAGCAAATAACTACCTCAGACCTGTGTAGGTAGTCTGGACCTTATGGAATTTATGGATATAATGGCAATTCACATTAAACATCTCATACATTCCGAATGTAAAACATAGCTGTAATACTTAGTGGTCAAACTCATCACTGCAGTGATTGATAAAGTCGATGAATCATTAGCTCGTAATATACGACTAACATAGCGACCGCATTCCTTTGATAGCAGAACGAGTAGGTAAATAAAAGTAAATTTAACCATTGACAAAGCATACTTAAAATTTTACGGCATGTTTTGTCGGCTCTAGAACACATGAACACAATCATAGCGTACCTACATAAAATCGCTTGCAGTACCATACAATACAATGGAGAGATTTCAATCACGATTATATCGGCATTTAGGTATAATTGAGAAAATAAAAGGTAGCTAGATTTGACCAACGTAAACTAATCATGACCTATTTGTAGAAACTTGAGCTGCTACTTGAGCATGAAACGCGATAGTGTTATAAACTATTATGTCACTATTACTCACTATCCAGCCAAACATTTTAGTCCATTCATCATAAATTACGTAAATACGATAAACGCTTTAATCCCTTTCTTCCAATCACTGATAGGTCTAAGCGAACGTTCTGTAGATATAGGTAGCTTTATAAATGGCTCTATAAAGGCACACACGGACACCTCAACACAATATACCTAGCTGCATTTATTTGTAAATATCCCCATTGTATCCATTAGTAAGTATTACAATACCTGCAAGCAAAAGTGCACTTACATTATCATGCATTCAGTGTCTTATGCAGAGATTTAGTGATAGCCACTTAATAATGACTGTGATCGTAATACAATTTTAGATACCTACAAAATAAAACGATGATTGAACAATGTTAAGTAGAATTAACACAGTCAGTATGAATACGAAATACTTGAAACGATACCTAACTATTGAATACCTCCTAGATAGATTATGAAGCTATGTCACATGTTTTCTTTACTCTATGGGTATAGCTACAGGTATCTGAAGTTAAAAACCAAAACGAGTACCCACGTTTTGTATATTTTAGAAGACAGGACTATCTTACAAATAATACCCTCGTGATTGTTGCGGATATTGCTGGTTTACCGTAGGATCGCCAAAATAACACTACTATGCTGGATTAATACACATGGCTCTAACCTATTTTTTGACGGTGCGATAGCAATCTAGTTTAATTTTCTGGCTTGCTTAAATGTCTGCAAGGAAATCATACATGGTTCATTAATCTGGACCTAACCGCTTGACAGCACGCGTAGAATGGGTTTTGTCGACGGAAGAATAGACAAAATGACAGATAAACAATCACAGTCTGTCATTTCATCTATTCTTTCTATTGTGGTCATGCTAAGCATGCTAGATCTAACGATGAAACCCTCACAGATTGATCGATGTTCGCACTAGTAATATTAGCTACAAAATGCAGTCAACCACAGAAAGTTACAACGAAACACCCAATGTATTCGCAATCGTCGGATATGAAGCACTTAACCGGCAGGTCATTCGAGTTATGGATGTGTCCATTGAACCATGAACTCTAGTACGTCAATCTACGCTCCTGCTAAATGGTCAACTGGCCTACAAATTCGTACTAAGCTTTGTCATCGTATAAGCAGGTCAAACACTTTAGATATAGTGCGGGAATGTGAATGCTCGGAATTTCGTAAAGCCTCTGAGCTCCAAAAGTGAACAGACACTATGAGTGTAACTGACGAAGTTGGAAAACTTAAGAAAGAAATAATAATCCAAAGTTAATCTTGGAAACAATCTTTTTCGTCTTTTGGTCCGCCGAAGAACCCGTTAATCGCAGCATAGTGCATTACGGTCAAATGTTTCAAGAAACTTCTGCGCAGCCCATAAATCTTTCTGGTTAGATTTTTTGTTATTTTTGGTCACCTAGTGAAACTAACCAAAAGGAGTTCAGTGCTCTATATTAGTAAGATTTTAATGATATACTAAGCCCTACATTATTGTAGCTAGGTATACCTCACTAAACGTTGAACTTGAGAAATACGCTACAGGCTAGTGCTGAATACTTTTAGATTTTCAACTAAAATAATGATGGTCGTGATTCTTCTGACACAGGTACTTTTTATTGATATATGCTTTATTAGGTAAACTGAGACTATGTCGAAACCATGTTATGTCACATGTAGGACAAACCAGTTAAGAACCTAACCGACAAACGAAAACGAACCATTCCCAAAAGTTTTTGATAAGTTATAGAGCCTTGTTATATAAAAAAACTTGTCGATGACGAGATGCAAGGCGCATTGTAGCTTGCAGTGGCCTTAGCAGACAGGATGTAATTACGAACCTACGAAAACATTCATTAAAAAGTAGCTCTCAGAAGTCATAGATGAAGATAATTATGCATGCTTGTACAGTTGTAAAAAATTAAAGGAACTTGCAACTCGGATAGGTGCACATCAACTTGAACCTGCTCAAGTTCCAGGCAAATACATTCTGTATGAGTACCTACTAGTTTTTAAGCCTGGGTACTTAGGTAGTTTTGTTTCAAAAACATTCATCTTGCATTGCCTGAATTGTCTTGTCTGTTATTTTAGTAAGATGAGAACTGAGAACCATATTACAAAGGTAAGATGATTATTATTGATCGTCAATTAATGATTGACGTCAGTGGCTCAATGCTAATTTAATACCTACATTGTCACTTTTCTCATTTTTTGGGGTAAGAATAGAGAATCAAAAAGGGACTAGGGAGAGCAACTTTAAGCGCTTATACAACTTTAAGTAATATTAGGTACATATCAAATTAGGTCAATAAATCTAGCTGAAAAACTAATTGAGACAAACAAAATGGTACCTACCTGCACGCTCAGCATGACCACAATAGAAACGGATTTTGTCGACGGAAGAATAGACAAAATGACAGATAAACAATCACATTTTGTCTATTCTTCCGTCGATAAAACCCGTTGCTATGGTTGTCATACGTACGCATGCTGGCTAAGCAGTAAAGTGTGCAGTAGAAATCATTTAGGTAGGTACCTCGTTTTCTTACACATTCTTGATATTTTCTAAGGCGAGACTGATTGAATTTGTTGTATTAGCAGTTTTTAATATAAACACTGCCACTATAATTCGATTATTATCTTCAAGGTAAATAAAATGAATTACTTACCATAAATTAAATTTAAAAAACTGCTGGTTTTAGTTTTACATACCCACTTTTGGACTTGTGCCCCAGTCGGAACTTAGAAGAGATGATAGATGACCCTATTTGAGTCCATCCATTATCGTCCTTAAAAATTTTTGAGTGTCAAAATTGGTGGCGAGATGTCGAAAATTGGAGGCAACGACGGCTTTAGGTATGCGAGGACGCAAGATGCGGCTGGCGTAGGGGGAGGGGCGCTCGGCATCTGAAGGTCGTCCGCATTCCTCGCGTCGCCGTCCGCTGCTACCGCGCTTACGTAGCGCCCCCCCTCCCCCTCCGGCCCGCGCCCCATCCGCCGCCCGCAGCCGCCTGCGCCGACCGGTCTGCTCCCGCCCCGCTGCGCCTGACCGCCATCACAAACTATCGCGCATTTACTAAAACAAAAAACATGTTCTTATGGCTATCAAGAGCTGAAGAGCCGCAGAGGTACCGGATGGGATGAAATTTATTCGCATCTAGTTTTTTTACGTGATCTTGTGGTTCTGCATTCCTATAAATGTTTTATATTAATATGTAGGTACCTACCTACCTACGTAGGCAACTATCGTAGTGAACATACCACTGACATGGCGTGAATTTGGTTCGTTATCCGACAAGCTTGTCCAGGTCTTACTAATCTGTCTAATCCTTTACGCTGCAAGGTTTTCTTAAATTTATGTCAGCACATTCAAAGGCCCTGAAAAATGATATAATAATTAGGTAGGGGTAACCTAAGGTCCACCCTACTTATTTTTTTTTAAATTGAAGTCTGTAGAGTCCATCAGTCAGTTTCTCATCTTTGCACAGCGCATATTTTTCATTGTTCTATTATATTCAACGAAATACCGAAGGATTTCAACCATAGGTGTCGACCTAAAGTAAGTCATCCCTATTCTCTACGTCCTTCTGTTCCGATAGACTCTTCAGTCTTCAACTAAATTTATTACATTTATCAGTACTTACCTAGGTCAGTTTCAATCATTATATAGGGTGGTTTAGTAAACTCTTCTGCATTAACGTCCTTATAGGTTTCAATATAACGATTTAGCATTAAAAGGTTTTTTTTTAATAAGTACGCGTCGCATTCACCAATGATTGACACATTTAATATTCTTTTAGTCGACCGCTTTTATTCCGAATTAACGTCATTTCTCCGATTTCTAATAAAAGGCTTGTCATAAAAAAATGCTTATAATCAATAGAAAAAACGAGATCTACACATGATCTACTACACAAATTGAACTCGTGCGCATGTATTCAAATTTTCAAAAATATAATTCACAAGTAAACGCAACAACGTGCGCCACAAAAACAGCAGGTAGCAAAAAGGAGATCGTGTACGAAAAAAAAGTAATGGAATGCACAGCTGGCGCGGATCCGACATTCCTACCACGTTCAGGCTCTGCTGGTGAATAGGAAAGTACACCGAAAAGGTCTAGCGTGTAGGTAGGACATATGCGCCTATAATAGTAATATAGTGGTGTCATATTTTTATGACATACAACATTCCGGGCATCTGTTAAACAAAACAAATATCAAGTGAGCAACAAATTGACTGAAACAATATTTGCTTTATGATTCTAAATTAGGTATGGTATTTATCGTCTTACGTCGTATATTTGTAGTTTTTGGTGAATGTTAAATCTACTATGACGCACAAAGAATTCGTGAGGATGTAAACACATTGGAATCCGGTCGAACGAAGACGCAAGTCAGAACAAATCTACCTAATACTTACACTGGCTATGTAGGTACAAATTAAATGTAAATTTTAGGTAGTTATGGTTTTAGCATTTGGTGACGATGCCTGTTCGAATATATCTAGCTCTCACTCTTTGCCTACTTCTGTCCCAATAAAATGGTTCGAATGCATTCACTTATTACGAAGGATCTCTCGCTTTGTTGTTATAGGACTATTATTCGACCTTTATAACTCAACTTGTGGAAAACTAGTATCGGGGCTTAGGAATAGACACATTTATAGGCTTTTAAGGCTCTGTTTGCTTGAAAAACACATATCGTTCGATATTTTTATGTCAATAATGATGAGGGATACCTTAATCTGCTCTTTAAAACAAGAGGGTCGTAGTGTATAATCTCTTATCCAGAACCCAAACCTTTACGGTAGCCTTAAGACCAAACCATGTGAGCAGCAATGACTAATTGTCTTAAGAGATGAGTTGTCAATCTTCTTTTCGTGTGGTTAGTGACTAACCTGGTGTCAGAGTTTTAAAGCCGCCCATGGGCCTCTGAATTGGCTTCACATACCGTCGAGAAATATAGCTCAGGCATGCCGGTTTCCTCACGTTGATTTCCTTCACAGTTTTTGAGGCAAGTGATAATTATACAATACGCACATGAATCCGAAAAATCTGAGGTGCGTGCCTTGGGTTCGAACTTGAGACCTGACTTGCCAGTCCGACGGTAACACCACTAGGCTATCACTGCTATAACTGTGTATAGTATACCTAGTTGTAGTATAGTCTATAGTTGTCAATGATCGCTAATATCAATCTTTTTTTGTTTCAGTGCAAGTAACAGTGGTTTCGAGATGCGATATGCGTGCTCTGTGTTCGGTTCGCGGGCCGTTGGGCGGCGACACGCGCGCGCTCGGCGCGGGCGCGCGGTTCCTGTCACTGCGCATGCCCGGCCAGCCCCAACCACTGCACTTCGTCGTCGAAGCCAAAGCAAGAGTCAAAGAATTGAAGTTTTTGGCCAATGCTCACGCGCAACTACAAGGCATGACCGACACAGAACTCTTCGGATTAGCAATTTTGCAAAGTGAGTGTCGTCATTTTCACCATAAGATTTACACATACTACTCCTACCTGACTTAAGTTCTAAACATTGGCGAAGTGATTTCACAAAACAAAGTTATTATGTATTCATGGCGTCACACATTCCACCTCATAAGCATTCCGTCTAACTTTACAAACAAACGCTGTTGGGTAATCAATGTTCTATATTGGCACAGGCATCACAATGTGACATTATAGAGACAATAATGTACTCTCCAACAAAAAACAGTGTATTGACCAAATAACTATAATATCTTTATGCAGAGCACCTTTTATAGTTAGTACCTGGTCGACCGAGCTCTGCTCGGGTGTAAATAGATTAACATATCGTCCAGGTATACCAACGTTTCATCAAATTCCCGAGGCTGTGAAAATAGACGAAACGAATTTTCCCAGATATGAAACCTAGCTAGATCGATTTTTAACTCCTATATTGCAACTTTCATTGAAATCGTTAGAGCCGTTTTCGAGATGTGATTACAAATATACTTAAATAAATATTTTTCATTTAATAGTTTATGTTATATATACCTACATCGAGTTTTTTTTTTTGTTTCATGTTGAATTATTTCGAACGCAATGTGAATTGTTACTGAATCAATTGAATTGAATGTATATATGTACGCCAAATGGCAAAACATATCTACCTATAATATAATATTATAACATCTTGCACACTATTGTAACCTATGTTTACAAATAAAGAATGTTGATTGATTGATTGAATTAATCAAATTTATATAGGTAACATTTAACACATTAACATAACATGTTGTCTTTTCAGATGGAGAATACTTGTTTGTTGACTTAGAAAGCAAACTATCTAAATATGCGCCAAAGAGTTGGAGATCATCTCACACCCATGTAAGTCAAACTTAAACCATTTTTTTTTTTAATTACAACTAAAGTCGCAATTGATAAATCACAGAAATCTAAAATGTTCAGATATTAATATTAACTTATTTGTTGCAGGGTTTGGACGCTCACGGGAAGCCGCTCCTTGAATTGTACCTGGTCGTGCAGTTCCACGTGGAGAGTCCGCTGCTACTGCACGACGAAGTCGGCCGCCATCTTTACTTCCTGCAAATGCGCCACAACGTGCGCACTCGAGACGCTCTGCCCGCTGAACTGATACTGCTGCTCACAGGACTAGCATTACAAGCTGAATACGGTGACGCGGACACTTTCGAGGACAGGGACTACTTCAAAGTTGATGATTACGCACCCTCATCCCTCACTGGTGATTGGGTAGCAGCAGCCATGCGCGCTTGCCATCGAGAACACCGTGGACTCACAAAAGCTGACGCTGAATCCAGATTTATTCGAGAAGTTTGTCTCCTCCCTGATACGATAAACTCACATAGATACCGCCTAAAACAATCTAAATCAGAACCCGAACCTGGGACAGTTTGGCTGCTGGTCACAGCTAAGGGCATAAAGATTCTGCCTGATAATGGATCACTTTCAAACTTCATATGGAGCGCTATCGGAAAACTAAGCTTCGATAGAAAGAAATTTGAAATTAGAACCGAGGAGGGCAAAATGACATTATTTTCGTCAAGTGAAGAAAAATGTAAATATCTTTTCGCTCTTTGTAGAGAGACACATCAATTCTCAATGAAAATCGCACCGAAATTCAATGAAATCTTGAGAAAGGAAGAAGAGGAGCGTAAAATTTGCTTTGGTTACTCGAAATCGTTAAACATTCAATACAATCAAAATAAAAGTGAACAAAGAATATCAGTGATTTCTTCCACGAGTTCGAATACCACATCTGGCATTGTGAGTGACAGAGTCCAATCTGAAGATGAATTAGAAATTATGATAGATTCTCCACCAGCACCGTCTACGGAAAGTTTGGCTTTTGCTCATTTGCTAGATAGCACAAATTCTTACTTTATACGGCATATGCCACAAGATAACCAGCCACTAACTAAAACATCGTCATTACAACTACAAAAATCTAAAATCAGAGTGAAGAAGACTAAGGAAGACTGTGAGAATGTCAATAGAAATGAAATTACACAACCAGAACAACACTCTATGAACCAATTAGAAGAAACGACTTCTTTACCTGATCAAAGTATTAGCGAAACCTTGACAGACAGTCCAAGATCTAATAAATTAAAATGCACCGGATCACAATGTTCCTCATCTTGCAGTACAGTGATAATGGCTAGAGCGGGTCTCAGCACTCTTAGTAGGACATCTAACGCGAGCAGTTTAGAATTGGGATACAGTCATACTGCTCAGAACTCAATGATGAGTGACAACAGTACAGTTGGCATAGATGTAGAATATTCTCAAGATACAGCCTCCGCTTTGTATGACGGTTTAGGTCAACCAGTTACTGTAGCGGCATCAAGTGAAACAAGCGGAGTCTACACCATGAGCAGTTCTGAACTTACTGCACGATCGAAAATGGACACCTTATCTGAAGCTAGTAGAACAGATTACGATGGCTCTCATTATGACAGCTATAAGCCAACAAAAGAAAATGATCTTGCAGATTTCGATAGCGTTTCTTCAATCCTGAAAAACAAGTCAGAAAGAACTAGTCATGCAACAGGCACATTAAGATTACAGTCATCTCAACCCAGCTCGGATTGTGTCGATGGAGCTGCAAAGTTTCAGACCCAAGAACAACATAATAAAGAAAACTTATTTAGAGAAAGAACAAATTCCGACGTAAGCGCAATCTCATTTCACGGTGACGGTAGCGATCCAACAGATAACAAACATAATTTACTGACGGCGAGTGAATTAAGTGACCTCATTGTGGGAAGAGGCGTATATCCTAAGAGCCAGTCTGTAAGTGATACTTTGGATTCAGTGTCAGATTACGTGAGGCTGCCTCTTCCGTTTTCTGGTGATAGTTACCTTCAGGGTCACGAAGACACTGCTCCTTCAGATGATCACTATCCGAATAACTCCTTCTTCGATCGACCGCCAACTCCTCCAACTAGAATTGATAGTCGTAAATTGCTCAATTTGTCTTTACCAAATATTTTTGACATAAGCGGCGATACACCCATCAGGCCTCCATTTCCTGATAAGCCGCCACCTCCTTACGAATACAATCATCAAACTGTTTCATCTTACGCACCGCCTCCTGCCAAGGCGCCACCAGCTTATCCTGGTCCAGCAGCGACAGCCAGGACTTTGAAACAGTTGAACGACAGCAAAGAAGAAGTGGCAGCCAGAGTGGTAACATCAAAGCCCATGATAACAATTCTGAAAGCAGAAGCGGGCGAAGTGAACGCGTCTAGTGAAAGGACATTTGCTAGTCCCATGGTGTTGGAGCACAAATTCCAAAAGTTTAAACGACAACAAGCATCAAGTCGGAGAGCCGAAAGATCGAAATTAGCTCAGGGGATAAGCAATAACCTGTCACCGTCCAGGGACATGGCGCACGGCGTGGACTCTAACGTGCTGGTGGCCATGATGAAGCTGGCGCCGGGCCCGCCGCCAGCACCGCCCGCGCCCCGCCGGCCGCGCCAGCCGCCGCCGCCCGCCGCGCGCCTGCCGCCGCCTCCACCGCCGCACAACCCCATGTTCCACCAGCAACTGTACAGCGACGTTGACTACGTCTACTACCCTTTACAAGATCCGGCCGTGTCACAGCAAAATTATCTCGACCACAAGCTGACGGAGTCTCGCGTGTCGAACATGCACAAAAATGGTCTGCAGTACAGAAGTACGCCTTACCTATCGACATCCATGGCTGCGTCGTCCATGTATGGATCGATCCAAAATCTCTCGGATTCTTATGTCCAGTTACCGGGAACGCGGACGAGTTGGTACTCGTTAACGAGCAGGACGTCGCTCAGCAACCATTCCATAAATCTTGAACGGCCGCAACAGGCCGCGCGAGTCCCAGACGTTTCGCATTTTATGCGGACGAAATCGGATGAGAATGTGTTGAATGCCAAGGATCCACCGCCAGTTAAAATGAGACGAATGCCGCCGCCTCCCCCGCCGCCATACGAATACAAAAAGAAACTTCTCAACTATTCAAGAGAAGTCAAAATTCCACAACCCTCAACAAATGTGAACAGTGAACTAAGTGTGAACAAAGTGAAAGATTCCAATTGTGATTTAGACATAAAAACTCTTCGAGAGAAAAGTAAAAACCTTGATTTGCCACTTATCGCGGCATTGTGCAACGATCGTTCGTTATTGAAACAAACTAAAGCTTTTGGTGCTCCAAAGTTAAATAAACCAACAGGTAGTGACTGTGAAAGTGAACGGAAATGCGTAAAGTCTGTTCAAAACACCACCGATAACATAGATTTTAAGAATAAACAAGAATATAATGCTAAGAGGGTAATGACAGGGTCCCAGAAAAAAATATTATTACGAAACCCTACTGATAAACTCCCAGCATTGCCGGTTACTGAAAGTCATCCAAGAGCAATGTCCAATACTTATGTCATGCATCCAACTGTAGCTAAAATTAAAAAGTCTCAACCCAGCTCATGACATTATGATAAATTCTTACCTACTGCTTGTGAATCCTTCCAGTGCTATGACCTTTCATCCACCGATTCAAAGACTGAGCTTAACGCCACCAGAACTTAAGATAAGGGCCACACTTGCATCAAATGATATGAGTTAATATCATTTCATTTTGACCTTAAAAGCAAATGAAGTAAGATTTAATTTTGAAAATTCAATTTCTGCTTCGAATTGAACTGACGTACAAATGTGGTTCCGAATTTAGATTATATTATACATATATGTTAAAACATATAATTAATATTTAAATCCACCTACTGTGCACAAAAGTAATAACCACAGATTTAGAGTAGGCAATAACAGTTCATATTTATTACCAAGAATGTAAAATGTATTTAGGGATACTGTTTCCCACGAACTGTACCTATTATGTGGTTTATTTACCTACTATTTGTGTACTGTGATGTTCTATTACATAGTGACGCATCACGTGACATTTGCTACAATGACTTAAGGTTGAAATTCAACTGAATTTTTTATGTATCATAAATTCATAATTAAAGAACAGCATGTTTTGTTTACATTATTGGCAAATAAAACACAATGTTATACTGTTTACCATACAAGAATAGTAGGTACCTATTTATAATGTCAGGGTTAAAACATTATGACTATTTATTTAAGCATATGATTTTTCAATTTTGTATTGCTCAATATTATAATAGAAATTATACCTAAACTATTTTTAGACATCATTTATACCAAAGTAATTTGGCAGATTATAAGTACTTGATTTAGAAAATAACATCACTTGTATGAAAATTCTTGGTAAGCACCTCAAAATTACCCGCTTAGCTATAATAATATCTTATTTTTATCAAGTAGGTTTGCCTGAAATTTTTAAGAATTCTCCAAACGAAGCAATAAACATTCCAGTATCCTATATTGTCTATGTTAGACGCCTCGAGAGAATATAATATAATCTAAAAAAATGTGATACAAAATGTGCCTTCTCAATAATTATATTCAAATTAAACTGAAGAATTCCGTAGAATTAGCGTTACATACTAAAACGCGATATCGTTTCGCATAGGTACTTACCGCTGCAAATTTATTTTTGTATAAAATATAGGTACATAACTCACAATTCTAATTCACTATGAAATAGTGAAATATAATAAGAAAACTTTGTAATGAAATACTCGCTGTTTGATATATTACCTGTTATAATTAAGTGTATCAAAAATCATTGCTTGTAATCATAGTAAATGAAAGTGTAATAATTTCAACAACTATTTATTTACTGTAATATCATAATGTGTACATAATAATACATATACTAAGTACATAATATTTGTTTTCAATATGTACAAATGTATATTAAATTTTTTGTAACTCTTAAGTTTTTTTTCTTATTTTTATGTAAGTACATTCCTATGGTTTACAATTTATATTAAGTATGTATATCATGCACACACAATATATTTGGTCAAAAGGAACTAATATTTGAGTAGTCAGGACAGGATACGCTCATTACACAAAAACAACAGAAACTATCAACAAATAACATTAGTATAGTGTGAAAAACCTAAGTCACTCTAAATAATTAATAATATTATCTATTTTTATGAGAAAACTGTAATTATATACTCGTAAATATTATTCAAATAAATTATTATTAATACTGCTACAAAATTTACTGAGTAATGAGACTAACATTCAGATCATTTCGGAAGCTCGAGATTCTGTTACTATGATACACATAGATCATATTTGTCTTATACTATTACATTTTCTTATTTTAGTATTTAATTGTAATCTATGATATAATATCAGTTTAAAATATGAAATTACATTCATAACACGTTTAGTTCTGAAGTTTCACATATACCTACAAATATATTGATTTTTAACTCGTAAGCTGCCAAGACAGGTACCTACCAAGGCCCTGATGCTAGTGGAGGACTTTCAACATTTTTGGCCTGGCAGTGTACCTATGAATTAATTTAAATTTTAGCTTTACAATATTTTGTTTGTAATGCCGTTTATCAACAAGAGTAATGTTTACTTACTTTTCTAACTTTAAAATGATCGCAGAATTTGGAGGAAACGTTATTTTATCAAAATACAATACTTGTCCGACTAGAGAGGTGTTTGTTCCAGCAAGCACAGTGCCACCATAAAACATGGTGGATAAATCAGTTGTAATAGATTTACTTCCTAAGTTCCCAACAAATACACAAGTGTTCCTCCTAGGATACCAGCGTTCTATAACAACGAGATTCTCTTCAGTTTCACGGATTTCCATATTTTTCAGATTATTGCCTTCCTTGTAAATAGATCTTAAATATATTGTTGGCGTGTCTAATCTCACTTTGGTAAACAATTTAATAATATCCAAGAAATGGTAGCTTGGTTTCCTTTCAGATTTCGAAACCCATGGTAAAATAGTTGCAGAATCTTTTTCATTTGGAAATGACATCGACACTATATTGCCAACATCTTTATGTTCGTGGAAATCTCCTTCAATATCACCAAGTCCACCGAGACCGATTTCGTCTCCATAAAATATGCTAACAGTTCCAGGTAAAGCTAATTCAAGAGCAGTCAACACCAAAGTGTTATTTACATGTTTTGTTGATATTCGTTCACTATGCACACTGCCAATATTCCAATGAACCCATGGATAATGTGGCTTCTCCCACAATTTGCCCTTAATAACTTTATCAATACGATTTTTCAATCCAGTAATACCGTCATTTAAATCTAGATGGATGTCAATAAGATCAATTCTAGACAACAATACATTTAATTTCAAAGCATTACCTTCAGCTTTTTCATATGCATTTTCACTGGCGATAAATATTTTGTCACTACCTAATATTTGTTTCCACAACTGTAAACTTCTACCAAAACTAACATCATCGACAAAATTTTCTAAATCTTTTAAGTAAAAACCATCAACCTTCTCTCTAGCCCAAAATATGATAGCTGCCGATGTGGGATCAACCAGGTTATTTGTTATAGTTTCATTTGCAATTAAAACAGCTTGAGTAAAATTTGCAGATGAATCAGATTTTGCTAGCGATACAACAGGCAGATCAAGGATTAAAGACATATTCCTATTGTGAACTTCATTGACCAAATCTCTGAAATCCTTGAGAACACCAACACTTCTATCTATCTTTACCAAGGAAGTGATATTAAAGTACTGATCCGGATACTTTAGTGCTTCATAAATATAGTTAAGCCTAATAGCAGATGCTCCTAATTCTTGGATATAGTCTAGTTTATTAAGAAGGCCTTTAATATCACCAGTGCCATCTTTATTAGAATCTTTAAAACTTGCTGGGAATACTTCATAAAATACCTTTCCTTGATACCAGGGTAGATCAGGATTGCAATTTTTTGGTATGGTCACAACCATACCTATGATTGCACCGATACAAGCAACGAGACCAGAGAGGACAATCCAAAGAAGTACTTTCCTGATGACGCTCCAGTTCCAGTTGATAAAGTTTGGTAACTTTCTGCCGTTGACATTGTGGTTGCCATTCAGCTTGCAGTCTTCAGTCTGAAAATTATAAAAGAAAAATCATTAGACCAATTCTTAGGAAATAGCTTTTTTTGCTTCTATTATTATAATGCTGAGAACCGTATCCAATATCCATTTTAATGTAATGTCTGAGTATGGACTACATCTACTGGTGCTCTTGCCTCTTGATATGCTGAATGATTGGTATTAATAACTTTCAAAGCAAGTAACAGTACAGTACGATACAAATTAGATGTAGCATCGGCAAAATTCGTAAAACCGATCTCCATCCGAACTGAGTGCGCCTTCAAAATCACCTATCTTTATTACTGCTTTAGGTGAAAATAATCTTTACGAAAACGCAATAACTTATAAAGTCGTATAAATAAATACATATCTAAAATGTACAAATTTTCAAATTTATGCTAATCGTTGTAATCATTCTCAAATTAGTAACCAATGATGCAATATAGCATAGCATAATCAGCCTATAATGTTCCCTCCACACAGGCCTCTATTCGAGAGGGAGTGGGCTGTAATCCACCACGCGGGCCCAGTGCGGGTTGGTAGATGTCACATATCTTCGAATTTTTGGTTCTAGGACATGCCGGTTTCCTCACGATATTTTCCTTCACCGTTTTGAGAGCAGTGGTGATGAAATTATTTACACAAAGTAAAGTGCCTGCCTGAGTTCGATCGGGATTGGGCGACTTTTATTTGGGTTTTTAAAGTTCCATATCTCCTAAACGGGGTCTAATCCGGAGTCTGGGGACGTAATATTTGTATCTGTCTGTTGGTGGTAGGCCCAGTCATAATACCTATTAGGTTTTAGCTTTAGTTCTGAATAGTTTTGGGAAAAACGACCCGAAAGGCCCGTTTTCAATTCATTCATTGTAAATGGAAATTACTATTTTTGTTCCTATCGGGACTACCAAGTTGAAACTGATACTGATTTGTCAAAAATCAAATATCCACCAGCACTAACGTTATTTTGGCCCTATTGTGCGCCATAGAGGTAAGACTCGCACTAACAGTGCTCTTGACTCTTGGCTGTACCTACAAATTATACTTTTGCCATCCTCCATGTATCAATTTGCCCCCCCGAGCCGTCGACTGGCGACGCCCTTGCCCCCGTACCGTCCGAATAGACCCAAATGGACGGGGACGGAGATATAGGGGAAGCAATTTTTTTCTTGACATGGCTATCGTAATTAAAGCTCTAATAAGTGCAAGGAATTTTTGTGTGCCAATGCCATCTGGTTTTGTAAAATTCTCGGTAAGGAGTTTCAAGAACTATATACAACGTAAGGCCTGAAACTGCGTTAAGCGGGCGCCCGCGACGGGCACCCGTCGCGTGTCTGCGCGCGTGGACACGTGGATGGGCTCCGTGGGAACGCCACGTCAATGTTGCTAGTACAATTCGGGTGAAAATACGGAGAAAACGAATTTTCCCAGATAATATGAGACATTGAGACCTAGCTAGATCGATTTTTCGCTCCCGTAAACCCCTATATTGCAACTTTCATCGAAATCGTTAGAGCCGTTTTCGAGAACGTGATTACAAATATACATATATATACAAATATTGCTCGTTTAATAGTATAGGATTACATTGCAAAACTTCTGGCCACACTGCTGGCGGGCAACGCGCGTGCCCCCGCGCGGGCGTCCGTCGCACGGAGGCGGGACACATGGCGCGAGTGCAGGGCCCGCTTCTCCGCGACCGACGCCCGCGCTTGGCTTAACGCAGTTTCAGGCCTAAGACATTTCTCCTGCGAGGCGGCGAGCCTCCTTGCCGGATTACCGCCATGGGATCTGGAGGCAAAGGTCCTCGCGCACATCTGGGAGTGGCGCGAGGAGGCGAAACGCCGGGGCTTAACTCCGATGCCGCAAGAAATCGCGGCACAGCGGACAGAGCTCCGGCGGGATCTCATGGCGTCATGGAGGGTGCAATTGTCGCAACCCCGCGCTGGGCACGCCACAATTGCGGCGATAAGACCCCTCTTTGAGGAGTGGCTTGAGAGACGCCACGGCGTCCTCACCTTCCGCCTGACGCAGGTCCTCACCGGACACGGCTGCTTCGGGAGGTTCCTGTTTAGGATAAGGCGGGAGGAAACACCCGGGTGTCACCATTGTGTGGATCGGCCTGAGGACACGGTGGAGCATACGGTGGAGGTCTGCCCGGCTTGGGCGGAGCAACGCCGTGTCCTCGTAGAGGCGATCGGCGGCGGTGATCTCTCGCGTCCGGCCCTGGTTCAGGCCATGGTACGGAGCGAGAGGAAATGGCAGGCCGTCACCTCCTTCTGCGAAGCGGTAATGCTCGCGAAGGAGGAGGCGGAACGCGTGAGGAAGAGGCAAATTTCGCGCCCTCACGCCCCTAACCGCCGCAGGAGGAGACGCCCGGGGCGGGAATCGCGAGCCGATTTCCGGCCACCGTAGGCGCGGGCTTGCGGACGGTGAGCAATGGGTAGCTCGCCGTCCGGTAAGGACCAAGCCCGGGTCGACGGCGCGTTGTGTTCCACGCGCGCCTCAAAGAGATGTCAGCAGAATTGACGGGGCCCGCTAGGGCCAATGCCTGCCGGGGGTTCGAAGAAAACCGATAGGGACATCGCGGCCCCCGGCAACAGGGCAACCGAATGAACACGGGTGGGTTTTAGTCAGTAAGAGTCTGACACGCCCTCCCGCTCCACCCAGAGCGGGAGAAGTTATTTGATAATTTCCCACCCAAAAAAAAAAAAAAAAAGGCCTAAGACATTATTTTTCAATTATAACGATGATGTCGGGGGTTGTCAATTTTTTAAATTATATAAATAGGGTATAAACTTCAAAGCAACCCCATTTACATCCGATATCAGGAGAGCTCTACAAAAAAAAAAATTGCCCCCCCCCCCTCTCTTCTTAATCTTATTCCTTGGTTAGTCTTAGTTAACTTGAAACTTCGCACAAATACTTGCCTAAGTAAGTAATAAAGTTAGTTATTATTACTTTTTCAAAACGACCCCTCAAGGGTTTAGAGGATGTTAAAGTTTGTATAGAAGAATATTAACGCGTGGCCCGATTACATCAAGTCTGTATTAATACTTTGGACAGAATAGAAGCAATTAGTTATTGGGTTTTTCGAAAATCGATAAAGGGGATAGTGTCGCGCAAAACGAGTGTAATTATATTTTTAAGGGGAGGATTTCACTCGCTTAAAACTTGGCCTAAATAAATGATTAAGATCGTAATCATTAATTTTCGTAAACTACGTTTTAAAGTGGTGCTGTTTGTTTACCTCATTCCTTTGGTTTATAAATTTGAAACTTGACAATCTTTGCCTTGATAAATTATAATGTTTGTATTTTTTTTAACCATCCCTCTTTTTTATGTATATTTTATTCTTGTTTAATTTTTTTTTTGTGGTGGGTGAAGTGCTAGTCCTACTAATATCCTACTTCCTACTAATATTCTACTTCCTACTAATATCCTACTAATAATATTGTATTTGTGAAAGTTTGTGAGGATTGATGGACGTTTGTTACTCTTTCTAGTAAAAAGTACTACTACGGATTTGGTTGAAATTTGGCACACAGATAGTTTATAACCTGGATTAACACATAGGATACTTTTTATCCTGATATTCTCACAGGATTGAAACTTATGCGGGTGAAACCCCGGAACGCAGCTAGTAGTAAATAAATACATACTTGTCCCATGATGAGATCACCATTCTTGCTAAGAGTCTGGTAGTCTAGCATGCTGATGTTATTGATAAGCTGAGCGCTGACTGGATCTTGAATAACTGAGCTGTTGTCTCCTGATGAACTAGAATCTCCTGCTGAAGCATCTGAAATTATTACAATGTCTAAATTAATTTTAAAAAGTAAATAAATCCAAGTTTAACAGTGAGATAAAATATTTATTATTCTCTTCAAGTTGAAAATCTGGTTCACATTATATTATTGAAATCAGAAACTTTGAAAAACAACATTCAGAGATTAATAGGTAGGTACTAATTAAATATGATGATGCAACTTACTTATTCAGCAGATATAGTAAAAAGATGCAACTTTAAAATTGAACGCTTGTTCAGCAGGTTCTAATAGTAATTTTTATATGGAAAAGCATGATAATAATTCAAAAACTACAAATATAAAAAGCACACAGACGTAATAAATTCTCACCTGTCTGTATATTGACCATGTTAGGATCATCATTTAATGTTAAAAACGGACGGTCACTCATTTCTTCTGAGAGAGGATGTTTGAAATCTAGTGGTGTAGGGCTAGGTGTCGTCGGTAGTAACAGGCACGTTGACGACTTTACACCGCGTAAATAATCCAAGGTGTCTAAATCATTGCCACCAGAGTTGTTACTAATCTCCGGCGATTCATTCATATTGGTGGACGTAATTGAATGGAATTTTTATTAGCACAATTGATACTTAAAGCATTTGTCAATTGATACTTGACTATAACGTAGAGAAGAATAGACTTACTGCATGTTAAAATACACAATTTAGCAATTGTTCAGTTAATCGCACGCATTATTCTATTTCAGGATCACATCGCAGTAATCTTTTTCAGTTTTTTGACATTAATTTCATTTGATCAAGGTTTTGACATTTTATTATTATCGACATCGACTAAAATGGACTGCTCTAGTAGTTAATATTACAAAAATTGGATGTGGGGCAGCACTGACCGAGCGGTTTTAAAAAAACATAATCGGACTTTGACATTTCGATTTCGAGTTCGTTGACATTTTAGTTTAATTTGTTTTTTACGAGCAAAATATTTAATTTCTTAGTACTATAATTTTTGTAGAGTAGTTAATTTAAGTGAAAGCTTTTTTTGTGTTATTGTTTAAGATGATCGGAGCTAACAAACTCATTAGCAAAAATAATATAGTGTGTCAAAAGTTTATTCAGCAAAGAAACTTTACTAATAGAAATATTAAAGATGTTAACTACCAGTATTTACAAAGAAGCAAGTTACCGACGATGCATTTTCAGAAATCTCTGCCTCGTTTGCCGATACCAGACCTATCCAAGACAGGGGAGCGATATTTGAAAGCCCTTAGGCCTTTATTGAACGATAATCAGTTTGAAGAAGCTCAACAGCGTACTAACAATTTTATTGATAAAGAGGGTAAAGTACTTCAAGAGAAACTCATTGCAAAAGATAAAAGGAACAAGCATACAAGTTATATTTCAGAGTATTGGTTTGATCTTTATTTACGTGATAGAGCGGCGCTTCCCATCAATTATAATCCAATGATTGTGTTCCAAAACGATGTGAGACCAGAATACAATGACCAGCTCATAAGGTCCACCAACATTTTGATAACCGCAGTTCGGTTTATGTTGTCCTTACGAGAACAAATATTGGAACCTGAAGTGTACCATTTAAATCCTAAGAAAAGTGACACACCAATGTTCAGGACCTTTACCAGAATGCTGCCTGAAGCAATTTCTTGGTATGTTTACACATTAATTTAATTTTGTCCAGGTACACACGGCCACACATCAAGCTATACAATTCAAGTTTATGCTGATCTCACGTCATATAGGATTTCCGTACAATGCGAGGTCAGCTTATACTGGAAATTTATAGCTTGATGTGTAGCCGTGTGTACTATTAAATACTGTTATTTAACAGTACCAAAATAATTGAATGGCCCAAAATAAATTAAAAAGTTTTTATATTTTAATGCATTTAATTTGAACTCTCAAAGAACTGTTTATTTGAGGGTACATATTTAATGTATTTCAATATAAAAAGTTTTTAATGTTTTAGTGGGCCATTCATTTATCATAGCATAATTAGCCTATAATGTTCCTACTGCTGGAAAACAGGCCTCCTCTCGGTGAGAATGAGTAGGCCATAATCCACCACGTGGGTCTAGTGCCTAGTGCCTAGTTGTATATACGTGAAAGGTGAAAAATTCAAAGACATGTATGTCTTTGAGTTTTTGAGAACAATGGTGATTAAATAATTTACACAAAGAGCCTCTCTTTGTTGAAGGACAAGCTGTTTAGGAAAAAAAGTGCACAAAATGTCAATATTTAAGAAAATTTTAGTAAGTATAATTTAGAAAAATATTTTAGAAAACTTTGTAGAACCAGCAATTCAAATCAAATTCAAATTCAAAATAATTTATATCACGAATACACCCATATGAAATTCACGACAGATTACAATTCAATTAATTAATACAATTTATAAATTATTACAACATTATTATAAAACAATCAATAAAGGCTTATTTTATTTTTTATAGAGCTTGCCTGTGTTCGAACCTACAGCTCGAGTCATGGCCGTTACCACTGGGCCAGCACCACTCCACCATTCATACAATAAATTTATTCGCAATTTGCTCTTTATTACTTCCAGGTATGGTGCCTACCTAATGAAGGTCTTCCCTCTGGACATGAGCCAGTTTGTTGGCTTATTTGGAGCCACTCGCCTGCCTCGTCTCAATAAGGATGAGATCTTTAGGGACCCAAAGAGCAAGCATGTAGTTGTTCAGAAACAAGGAAACTTTTATGCATTTGATGTTTTGGATGCCAATGGTAATTTTAAAGCTTTTTTTTTTAAATTCACATACATAATGGTGTTAACTTTAAACCATGTCTGAAAAAATTAACATAAGGAAACCCCAGCATTTCTGGTAATTCTTCCAAGTAAACTGATACAATTCATTTTATTTTTTGTTTTAACCTATGTTGTCCTACATTTGCTGACTATGAAAACAAAAAAAAACCTTGTAAAATGACAAAACATGTATTAATTGGCACCTCTAATCTGCTGACTGGCTAGCCACCACATGAACGATCTATTATCTTATAAAATAAAATCATACTGACACAATAGAAAAAATAATGATAAGTAATGGCAAACAATTTCATTAATCAGTTCAATGTACTTAATCCTGCTACTAACTGTTTTTTAATCCTAATCTTTAGATAACCTTATCAATTTAGTTTATTCACCTTATTTACATTTAAAATGGTTTTCAGGTAACCTTTTGTCACCCCTGGAAATGCTTGGCAACTTGAGTAAAATCATGAATGACAATACACCAGCTTCGGAACATCCTTTAGGAATATTAACTACCCAAAACAGGGACGAATGGGCAAAACAACGGGCCCATTTGGAGTCTACGGGAAATAGTGAAGTTTTAAGGAAGATAGACTCGGCAATATTTAATTTGATATTAGATGATGATAAAATAAATGATGATAAGCGTGTACTCTTGAAGAAATACTTACATAGTGATGGTACTAACAGGTAAACAGGTTATTAACTAATTATGTTATCTTTAAAGAGCTCTTGTACAGTTTTTATTTATGATATTTTTACTTACAATTACACATTAAAGTCTTACCCAGACCGGGACGGCATGGCAAGGGATTTAAATTTTTACCAATGGACATTCAAACATAAATTGCTATGTTTCGTGGCATCGAAAGGGATTTTTACAACAAGGAGTTTTTTTTAACATTAAGTAGGTACATAAACTATTAGACCATAGGAGCCTTTTTTTTTTGGGTGGGAAATTATCATAGATTCTATTCTTAGAATATTTATTTTCCTACTGTGTAACAACAATACATTCTACAACTACAGAAATATATTCTTTACTACGAATGAATGCAGCCTACCACTGCATTAATTCATGAAAAAAAATTAACATACTGGGAATAGTAATGTTTTCTTTTACATTCCGATTTCGTATTTTACAATTCAGTCTTAGTTATTAGTCTAGTTCTCAATTTTTATTTTTGTTTTACAGGTGGTTTGACAAATCGTTGAGCCTGATTGTGACTAATGATGGAGTTGCTGGAGTTAACTTTGAACACTCCTGGGGTGACGGAGTGGCAGTACTGAGATGCTTCCAAGACATTTATGCTGAAACTACCAAGAAACCTTTCATCCACCCTGATTCGAAGCCTGTAGATAGTAATATTAGTGTTCAGAAATTAGGTAAGAAGTGTATTTTTTTTTCATAATAAGGGATGAATTTTTCAGATGAAACTTCAGTTTTATCTGACACTGTAGGAAGTAGAACAAAGTAGTCAAAGACATTTTTGACTTTTTTTTTTGAGACAAGATATACTACCTAATAAAAAATGAGTGTAAGTACAATAAATAAAAAATACTAGCTGCGCCCCGCGGTTTCACCCGCATAAGTTTCGATCCCGTGGACATATCGGGATAAAAAGTATTCTATGTCCTAACCCAGGTCATGGTCTACCCATGGATTGCTCCTGTTCAGTAACAATTTATATTTTCAGAATTCAAACTAGACGATAAATCGAAGCATTTTATCGACAATGCCAAGAAAGAATACAAGGCGTGGTGTGACTCGCTCAGCATAGACTACATTTTGTATGAAGGCCTTAACAAAGCTGCTTGTAAGAAGTTCAAAGTTAGCCCTGACTGCATTATGCAGCTGTCGTTTCAGGTATTGTAACATTCTAGCAAAAATAAACTTCGAGGGCAAGTGCAGCGCAGCGTGGTTTCACTGCCAATCAAATATCCACATTACTTTACTTGGAATAAAGTCGAAAATAAACCAACTTCCGTTAGTCCGTGAGAGCATTAAAGCAGACGGAAGTGTATTTATTTTCGACCTTATTTCAATACACACAAGGTTGTTATTTATTTGACAGCAAGCAAAATCCGCGCAGCGGTGGGCTTCACAAAAAATAACTTCACATAATAAAATTAAATAATGGTGATAAAAAATTATAATAATGATGTTTTCACTAGTTGGCTAAGAAAGCGTCCTAGATAATGAGTAGAAATACACAAGAATTAAAATTTATATACTGTAAATGTTTCAGGCAGCGCACCATCTGTTGAAAGGAAACTTCGTTGGTACCTACGAGTCTTGCAGTACTTCGGCCTTCAAACACGGTCGCACAGAAACAATGCGGCCTTGCACAGACAAAACAAAGGTGTGAAAATATCTTGTTTACTTTTTTATCTATAAACTTTGTCCGTGATATGATACTATCATACAATGGTCGGTAAGTAATTATAATCCGATTATATTATCTCATGGTCCTTCAGTAAAATCTAAGCGATTTATAATTGACCTATAAACCAGCATACTCAGATATAATTATACCATAAACCTACGTGCAGTCTCGCAGTGCACGAAATCGACTGATTTTGAGCAATTTTGTTCATTAGTTGTGAGAAAGGGAAACAGAATTTAAACAAAATTATTTGTGATTTGAAAAGTAGAACTTTTTTGTCTTGTACATAGTGAAAAAGGATTGTCCAAATAAATTAAGGATTCGTGGAAAATCACTAAAATTCGCAACTAGTTTTCCAAAAATCGACGCGAGACTGACGTTTGATCGTTTCGTTAGAAGAAACTACTTTTGATTTTGAAAATTAAAAAATATCATCAACATCATTATAATGGTCTACTTGTACATAGGGGAACTACTTTTTTCAACTTCCATACAAAATATAGCTGAAAAATAATGTTGAAAAAACCATTTTTTTTTAAAACTCTGTCAGTAATGTATTTTTTTCCTATTATTTAGCAAACCATATCAAGAAATTTAAAATCACACATTAGTCTTCAGCTACCCTTGAGATAAAATCTAAATTTTATTTTATGATTGTACAATATCTTCAATAAGTAAATCAAAGGCGAAATAAACCATATTTTCGAGAGCGCAAAAGTGATGCAACTATTAACAGGTGCTGTGACTGACACGAATGGTTTAGCACCACGAAAACTGTACTTTTATACTTATACAGACTTAATGTTTCAATTATTTCAAGCTTTCTTACAATTGGTTAAGTTATTGACGAAAAAAGGATTTTTTAGTGCACGGACTCTTAATTGTACGTTACCAAATCATATCAGCGAGTAGTGTTCACGGCTATAGACATGCCCCACTCCGCTCCGTTCCGTACTAAAGTACAGCTTACAGTACAGTAATCGCGGAGTGCGGCGCGTCTTCCTGGATGGCACTATCTGTACCATTTAAAGGTCAATTCTGAAATTGGCATAATCATCAAAATGCATGAAAAACAGAGTGAACATCACAATTTGTTGTTCCTAACACACAGTAGGATGGTGCCGCCCAGCAACTATTTAATATAAACTCTTGGTCGCCAGACTCGCCAGTTAAGACGTCGTTAGGCGTAGAAGGGACTGGCCACAAAACAGATTATACTAGATAATCTCTCATCCACTTTACGTTACAGATTTTTTTTTCATTCCCTTGCCTGTCCTCTGACGGGTGTTTGTAAAGCAAGCAACTATACTAACCATCCAGTGCATTCACGTAATATTTATCAAAAAAAAAAAACAATCTGCCTAGCCTTTTCCCAACTTTTTTATGCGTTGCTATGTTGGGGTCGGCTTCCAGTCTAACCGGCTGAATACCGTATTTTACATGGAGCGACTGCCTATCTGACCTCCGCAACCCAGTAAGTGGGTAATACGATACCCCTTGGTAATACTGAGTGTCAGACTTTCGGGATTCTGACGACCCGTAACGACGGTTAAAGATCCACGAATGACAGCCGGGACCCACGGCTTAACGTGCTTTCCGAGGCACGGAGGAGTCTCGGTATGTTAAGATGGTCACCCATCCGCAGACCAACCCCCGCAAACGTAGCTTAACCTGATGGATCGAACCGTGCGGCTGTTATTACTTAGCCACGAGCTCCTCTAGCCTTGTCATATCATATCACGTCATATTTATATTCTTCAAAATCATAACATAACTCCTGTAATCCCCGAAGGGTTAGGCAGAGCTGGACCTATCGTACACCCACATTTCGCCAGTTATGTTTTAGTCCCATGTAAAAGGGACCAAGGCTATTGTCATCAACCGGGCACAAATCCAGACTCAGTGCTGCTACTGAGAAATTCCAAATGGAAATACCCAATAAGAGTTTGCCCGACCTAGGCACCGAACCCAGGACCTAATGAAGCACACTAGATCAACGAAACATTCTGCAAAATTACCACTAAAGTTCCTTCCCACTTTCCAGGCATTTTGCGAAACCCTACATTCCAACAAGAGTTCTGACGAAGAACTGCGCACTAAACTGACAGAATGTTCCAAATTGCACTTGGAACTCGTCAAAGATGCTGCAATGGGACAAGGCTTCGATCGTCACATGTTTGCCCTAATGAAGATGGCTGAGGACAACAACATGCCTAGACCTGAGATATTCGACTCATTTGAGTACAAGTTCTTGAATAAGTCCATTTTGAGCACAAGTACTTTGTCTTCTCCTAGTGTGATGGCCGGAGGATTTGGACCTGTTGTGAAAGAAGGATTTGGAATTGCGTACGTATATTTTATTTTTTGTCCCCTCGTTTACTCCAAGTCAAGGGCGTCGCCAGCCGATGGCCCAGGGGGGGCAAGTTGATATTATGGAGGATGGGAAAAGTATGTTTTGTAGGTAAAGTCAAGAGCACATGAAGCTGCGCACAATGGGGCCAAAATCGACGCTGGTGGACATTGATTTTTGACAAATCAGTTTCATCTCGGTAGTCCCGATAGGAACTGAGAAAAATAATAAATTCTATATTCAATGTATGAATTGGAAATGGACCTTTCGGGTCGTTTTTCACAGAACTATTCAGAACTGTAGAGCTGAAACATAATAGGTATTTTAACTGGGCCTACAACCAGCATATAGATATGAATATTACGTCCCCTGACCCCAGATTACACCCCGTTTAGGAGATATGGAACTTTTTTTAACCAAATAAAAGTCGTCCAAATAAACAAAATTGGCTGTATGTAGTTACTTTTTTTTAATCTCTAGGGGGGCGGCAACTGCCCCCTTTGCCCCCTCTTGGCGACGCCCTTGCTTCAAGGTACAAAAACATGTATTGTTTATGGTTTTCACCTAAAATTTGTTGTAAGTACACAAAACTTGTCGAAAAGGTGACCAAAATACTTAATAAAACATGTCGGAACAACATCAATACGTGTTTTAATATACGACATGTTTTCGAAAGCAAGTATCTAAGTAGCTAAGTTAAAAAGAGAATGAGAAGCTCAACTGTTTATCAAAATTATCGAATTAAATTATAGTCGTTGCAAATCACAAGCGTGTGTCTTGTGACTTTTATGTCATCGACATAAGGTTTAAAATGCAATAATTGACGCGCCATCGAGAAATAAAGCAACTACAGTAAATATACAGGCAGATTTAAATCATTTCAATTTATTGTATTGTTTACATGGTTTTACTTTTTTCAGATATTCGGCGTTCCCAGATAAGTTAGGCGCAGCAGTTGCGAGCTATAAGCCACACAACGACAGCTCACAGTACATTGAAGCGTTGCACAAATCATTCTTAGACATTACCAAAATATTATCCGCATAAGTTATTATTATCACAGATAAATACAGATTCACTCCGCATTTTAGGTATGAAGCTACAGTACGCGGCGGGCTCGACTTGTCGGGCCTATTCAGTGAGTGCAACGTAGTCAGAATTTATAAGAGTTACGCGATAGAAAGAGAGACAACTTCTAGGTGAATATAACTGTAGGTAATTAGCGCTGTGCGGCCTAAATTGCACTATATTGTGTCGTAGCAAGAGTCGCTTTTTATTTAAATGATTTTGCGGAGTGAACCATCTGTATTCATCTGTGTTATTATAGTGTATTTTTTAAGTTAATACTGTTGCATTTTTGTTACATATTTTTTGAATATTTTTTCAGACCAGCATTTTCACTGGGTTGAACGTTAGATGTTATATTTTTTAATAACAAAGCGTTTTTTTTATATATTTTTAAATATTTGCAATTTTTCAGACGATACTAACTTTAAAATAAAAACCGGCCAAGTGCAAGTCGGACTCACGCACGAAGGGTTCCGTACCATTATCTATAAAAACGGCAAAAAAATCACTTTTGTTGTATGGGAGCCCCCCTTAAATATTTATTTAATTTTATTATTTATTATTAGAGTAAAAATACAACTGAGTATTTTGTGAATATTTCAAGTCCTTACCTGTTGCTATTATTGTTATCGAGCAAAAAAGGGCAAAAAAATCGTGTTTGTTGTATGGGAGACCCCCTTAAATATTTATTTTATTTTGTTTTTAGTATTTGTTGTTATAGCGGCAATAGAAATACATAATTTGTGAAAATTTCAACTGTCTAGCCATCGCGGTTCTTGAGATACAGCCTGGTGACAGACAGACGGACGGACAGACAGCGAAGTCTTAGTAATAGGGTCTCGTTTTTAGGGTTCCGTAGTAAATAAGAAACCCTTATAGTTTCGTCATGTCCGTCTGTTTGTCTGTCCGTCTGTCTGTCTGTCTGTCTGTCTGTCTGTCTGTCCGTCTGTCTGTCCGTCCGCGGTCTAGCTCCGAGACCCTTAGTACTAGAAAGCTGTAATTTGGCATAGGTATACATATTAATTACGCCGACAAAGTGGTAAAACAAAATTATGAAAAACTTTTTTTTTAGGGTACCTCTCCTACACGTAAAGTCGTGTTTTTTTTAACCCATGCTGTGGGGTATCATTGGAAAGGTCCTTTAAAAACATTGTGAGTTGGTGTAAACCACTTTTGGATTCAAGGATCCATTTGCGAAATATTAAGCTTTAAAGTGCAAATTTTTGTTAGAATCAAGTGTGTCTCCCCCCCCCCCTGCCAGCTAAATGGTTGGTTTTGGATGTGTTGAAAAAAAACACAGCAGTAGTTTGTATAACGAAATTAAAAGGAAAACTATCACAGCTAAGTAGGCTCTACAAGTTAACGAGTAATAATCGACCAATTTAACTTTGCGGTTGCAAAAACATGTTTTCCTATACATTCCGTATGGGAGAACATATTTTTCAACTACAAAGTTAAGTTTGTTTTTGGGATAAATTCATCCCAACTACGGAACCCTTCATTGTGCGTGGTCCGTCACGCACTTGGCCGGTTTTACCCTTTGGGTACGGAACCCTAAAAATACTACTTTTATTATAAGAATATAGAAATACATATACTATTTTAATACCGTAAAGATATGAAAAAAACTATTTACTGAGCATATTGTTCACCATTATTTATGCCATGAAATAATATTAAAATAAGCATATTAAGTAGGTATGTAAAATATTTTGTTAATATTTTTATATTGTGATTTACTACTGATATTTAAGGCGATTTAAATCTACTCTTGTGCAGAGTTATACATTCGTTAAATATTCAAAACTATGAAATTACATGTATTGAGATTTAGGATCTATTTTGGCAGCCACATTGGTAGCTTTTAAAAAGAGGCGAAATCACGATTGAATCCCTATCGCCCTAAAATATACAACATTTAAAAAAACCCTGTCCGATCCGTGAGGGTGTTGTTGGGTATCGTACTGAGAGTATGTGGGAATTTTAAAGAAAATCGAAAAAAAAAACATTTTTTTTTTAATGGAGCATTTTTCGTGTTATTACATGGGGCGCAGGCGGCCGTCCTTTAGCGGGTGTCTTCAAGTCATACCTTATGACCCCTGTTGAAAATTTGCTTATTTTTAATGAATTTCGAGTAATTTTTGTACTAAAAATGGGATTTTTAAATAGCAATAACTTTCTTAATTTCAATAATAATTCGATTTTTTATTACTTTTAGGTAATATTATTGCAGTACCTATGAGCCCCTTTCGGATCGGACAGGTTTTTTTTACATATTGTATAAGTAAGTAATTCAGAAACGAAATAAGTTCGTCAGTAAGTGCAATTTATGAAAGTGCCTTAGATTTTACACGAAACTACTTATTATTAAGAAATACTTTTGTTATTGCCAAGCTGAGTTTAGGTATGCATCAGCGGCGCGTGATTTATGGAATGTGTTCAGTCATTTATTGGTAATATACAAAGATGGTAGATGATAAAGTATACACTGTCCCACCCACGCAACTCACGTGGCTATCGTGTAAACGCACCCTTAGATTATGTAACCTTAACGGGCTTCAGACAAGGATTTTGCTTGTAGAAATCCATGAATGATGCAATGCAACATAGATATGCAACTCTACGGCTTCTGATAATAATCTCATTACAACACGCTTTGCATTTTTTTTTGCTATTCCACGTATTTTTTTTTTATTTTTCAATATAAAATGGTTGTAATATATTTTGTGGTTTATGCATTAAACTTGATTTTCATTTAATTAAAGAGTTTGATTTGTTTAATTTTATCTTATTAGTTACTTTAGATTTTGACCTTGATATACCTACGAATAATCGAACACTGACATTATGAAGTAAACATTGAATTTACCGCGTAGGTACCTATAGAGTTATGGCCACTACTCTGCAAGAATCCTAGAGGTGTGATGATATTCTAATAGGGTACCTAGTAATTTATTGCACATTCAATACCACGACAAGAGGGGTTTCCGTGAACAATCACCACATAAGCAAACAAGTAAGGTGGCAGACAGCATCCAGCATCATAAATTCATAAGACATAGCTCCTAAACCTAATTAGAGAAATATTATTATGTATTTAAACGGTAGGTATAGGTACCTAGCCACTTATTAATCAGTTGCGCTCTGCGTTTCATAATGGAAAATTACCCGACAAAATAAATTAGTACCTAAGTAGGTCCATACAAGTTTTGTAGACGAATAAGATGATAGTTGGAATAGGCGAGTAGGTGTTCCTACACGGTGTACGAAAAGTACCAACCGACAAGAAACTAATTACTTATCCCTTAATTTATTTTAAAAAACTGCAATTACCTACTAATGAAATAGCTTACTGCTTCTTCAAATAGTGTATTGTGTAAGTGAGTAGATACATATGTATAACTACAACGTCGGCGCTTTAATTCTGCGACGACTGATATCGATTTTCTCATGTCCATCTAGTAAAGAGGAGAATATTCATAGTCGAGGCGTGTGTATTTTCCGACATAAATTATTATTTTTGATGCAGTGCTAGCTAACCATCAACCATCAGCAGCATAATAGAAATTAATTGTGGTCAGATTTACAGTGAAATCTCTTTAAATATGGCGTGTAGGGACAACAGACCGAGTAGAAATTACTACTTACTGTTGTCCCTACACTATTGCGCTTGCACGGAGGCTACAGCTGATCAGCACCCTAACTGCGTAATACAACACAATCACAATTTGTTTCGATTTGAAACAGATTTCTAATCCATTCAACCAACCAAAAAAAATCTGTTCAACAACGTAAATAACGCAATGAATGTTGTTGAAATGTCAAAATGAAACAAATTTCGCGAAATTGTTTACGAAAATGAGTTACGCTATTAGGGTTCTGGGGTGGACAGGTTGTGGCGCTTCGGTTTCCGGACTAAGATGAAGAGGAGGGGAATCATCCTTGACGAATTCCATTTTGTACATGTATTACTTACGCGAATTTAGTGATGAGAGGGCTAAGGACGTGCAATTGTATCAGGAAATCTACAGGTACCTATATAATTTAACCATGATACTTCAGGGCTTAGAGCTCTTTTCTTGCTGCTAATGCAGCCAAGATATCTGATAAGTCTATATTAGGAAAAGCACTTATATTAACACATTACACAAAAATATCGAAACAAAGAGGCAAGGCCTTACGCATTTGTGTATGCAAACACGATGTTTTTTTTTCCGAGCTGCATGGAAAACATTCCCCGCGCGGGTGAAGAGGGGAAGGGTTTGTTTCATTTTCAACCACGTGCGCACCGCGAACGTCTGTCACTGACAGTCTGACATTTAACACAGGTTTTAAGGTTATTACTGTCTTGTGAATAGTTGTGAACAAGTTGTGATAAATTGACGATAGCTTGGAATAGAGATACTTTTTAAGTACATCTTCCTCGTCGGAACTCATTACGACATTTACACAAAATGTGTAGATGTAATCTAAAAATATTTGAATACGCAGGAGACAACTTGTGTATGAAAACAAATGTTTATGTGTAATGTTTTAAAAAAACACGCGCAGGAGACACGGTTTTAGGTAGGTATCTAAGCTCCATAACGATCACTAGCTTGGATATAAAATGAGTAAGACAAATTAGGAATACAAGAAGAAGTAGGTACATCCAATTGTGTACCTACACATGCACATAATAATTATTGCCAACTTCCGATTTAATTTTTTTTTTTAACTATAATTGCAAAAATCTGTATGTAAAATGAGAAAGGCTATGAATACGACTTCGTCGTACCTACGCAGAATCAACAGCGTTCCAATCTACGATCGCGCATATAGCAACATAAACTTTGCTAGTACTGTATACAAAGTATATTTATTTACTCTACTCGTGGAACACTAGATTTGATGGTGCATTTTGTTTGTGAAATAGTCTCGCGTAGAATGTGATATCGTGCTAGCATATGAAGTGCATGCGACTGTTTTCTTCTTCTGTAGTTATAAAGCACCCCTTGTTACTGTTGTGAGATGCTGGATGGTCGTGTGTACAACATGAAAAGGAATGGCACTTAGGCCTTATTGACATTACGATCGCGAAAATGTCAAAGTTCATCCGTAGATCTGTGCTTGGGATGTGTTTTGTGAAAAACAGAAAATATTGAATTAAAAATGCCGTGTAAAGTGTGATGCGGCACTCCTCGTATTTCGATCTGTTGAGGTAAATATTTGTGATATAAGCTTTTCGACATTTTGTAAATAGAACAGCGTTTATGTTTGTATGAAAAATAGAGTTAAAAAAATATATAACTTACGTACACATTTTATCATAATACTATCTACGTTCAATTAAACGGAGGATCAATGCTTTTATGCGTTAAAATCCCTACCTTATCACCTATAAGTGATCAGTATAAATAAAAGATAACAAATGCATTGATTTTCAAATGATTACATTGTCATTGTTTCTTCATTTTCCAATATAAATTGGCGTGATGAACTGTAAGCTTGCTTGCATTTTAGATACCTATACATGATGTCCCTTTGATTAATACCTACTTGATTTTTTGATCTTTGAGAACCAACTATATTAATAAATGGCATTGTAATAAAGCTTTTTCTTTTCTATTTTCATAAATATATAATCACTTTGATCAGATTTAATAAATAAGGAAGAAAGCACTCAATACTTTTGTGCCCTTGAATTGATATTCTAAATGGCATTGTTCCAAATATTTTCCTACAACAATAACAACATTTTAATCTCTTTGTTTCAGAATATGTTTCATTATATTGAATGCTCCAATTAAGTCGCCAAAATGCTGATTAAGGAGTACCGAATACCTTTGCCTCTTACTGTAGAGGAGTACAGGATCGCACAGCTGTATATGATAGCCAAAAAGAGTAGAGAAGAAAGTTCTGGTGAAGGCAGTGGTGTGGAGATCCTAGTTAATGAACCTTATGACGATGGCCCCGGTGGAAAAGGTCAGTACACTCAGAAAATCTATCATGTTGGTAGCCATTTACCTGGATGGTTCAAAAGCTTGCTTCCAAAATCTGCCTTAACAGTGTCTGAAGAAGCTTGGAATGCTTATCCTTACACGAAAACAAGATACACATGCCCATTTGTTGAAAAGTTTTCATTAGAAATAGAAACATATTATTTTTCTGATAATGGCCACCAAGAAAATGTCTTCAAACTAACTGGAAGTGATTTAAAAAGTAGAATAGTTGATGTTATTGATGTTTGCAAAGATCAGCTTTATGGTGCCGATTATGTCAAAGAGGAGGATCCTGCAATATTTGAGTCACAGAAATGTAATAGGGGTCCACTTACTGACAACTGGCTTGAAGAATATTGGGGTGAAGTACAAGGTAAGACACAACCACTACCAAATGGAAAATCTCTCATGTGCGCTTATAAACTTTGTAAAGTAGAATTCAGATATTGGGGTATGCAAACAAAATTAGAAAAATTTATTCATGATGTTGCACTAAGAAAAACTATGTTAAGAGCTCATCGTCAGGCCTGGGCATGGCAGGATGAATGGCATGGTCTTACAATGGATGACATCCGAGAAATAGAGCGCCAAACACAATTAGCTTTGCAGAAGAAGATGGCAGGTGAAACAAGTGATGAACAAGAGGTGTCTGAAGAGAATTCTAAGTCTCTGGCAGCTACAATGAGCAGTTTAGAAAAGAATGAAGATGTGCCAACACCATTAGTCTCAAAGAAAATTGTTGAAAAGAGAATACAAAAACATCTTACACCCGAGGGGACTCCACCATCAGAACATAAAACCTCTTCCAAAACAAATCTTAGATCATCATCTTCGGGATCTATTAAAAGTTTGCAAGCACAAGCTGCTAACTGGAGAATGGAAACTCTTGTTAGAGAATCAGAAACAGAAACAGGCTCAGAAGATGAATTTTATGACTGTGAATCCTCATTTAATAAATGGTCTTCCATGTGCTCTCTTGATGAAGCTGACATTGATATATCACCAACACAAGGCGATAATAGTCAAGAAGATAGCATATTCAACCCCTCTTTCTTAAAAAGGGTGACATCTGAGAGAGGCTCACGCAGAATGCCTAATTTACAAAGTCATCCTAGTGTAGATGGTTGCCCAGAGACACCTGTTCACAGCTCATGCCCAACAACTGTCTTGATACTAGTATTTCATGCTGGAAGTGTTTTAGATGCTAATGTTGATATGACTGCTAAGAAATCGGATGTCACCACTTTTAAAGGAGCTTTCGAATCAGTAATGCGCCAGCATTATCCAACGCTTATAGGACACATAGCAATAAAACTTGTATCATGTCCATCTATATGCACTGAAGCTTTGGGGATCCTTTCAACACTGAGTCCTTACAGTTTTGATTGTTCACCTTCAACTATTGAATCTCCTTCTCTCACAAACGATCTTATACCTATTGGTGCCATACCATTAATTGCAACAACTTCTCCAGATTATGCAGAGTCCGTAACAAAAACGATAAACTCGGCCAATGCCTCTTACACTGAATTTATCAGATCCGATGATGGAAAAGGTTTCAATGGCCAAGTCTGTATTGTTGGTGACAGCATGGGCTCAGTGTTAGCATATGATGCTCTTATCAGAACTATGCAGTACCAATCCAGACACGACAGTGAGAATAGCATACTGGATACTGAAATAACTATTCCAAATGATCCATTAGAACCACATTACCTCAACAAGTCTCACTTACAAGCTCCGACACCCAGGAGGCGTTCGTCGTCCACAAGTGACAATCATATAAAATTTGAATTCGAAGTGAGCGACTTTTTCACCTTTGGAAGTCCATTGGCACTTATATTAGCATCAAGAAAAATTTCTGATGACAAAACTCGTGACATTACGAAACCACCCGTACAACAAGTGTTCAACTTGTTTCATCCTACAGATCCTGTTGGCTCAAGATTAGAACCGTTGCTGTCAGCTAGATTCACAAATTTACCACCAATAAATGTTGCTAGGTATACTAAATATCCTTTAGGTAATGGTCAACCTTACCATTTAATGGAATTGATACAGAGTCATCCTCAATTATTTGGTGATCACTTGCAAATGCCGCCAACTCCTGTGTTGAGAAGGCTTTCTGAAGTATCTGTACAAAGTACTATAAGTGGCTTAGTGGATAACATTCCTTTAATTACCATGAACGCGTTACAGCAGAAATGGTGGGGATCCAAAAGACTAGACTACGCTTTGTACTGTCCCGAAGGATTGACGAATTTTCCCACAAACGCTTTACCTCACTTATTCCATGCTAGCTATTGGGAAAGTTCTGATGTAATCGCTTTCATATTGCGTCAAATTGGTCATTTTGATTTAGCTCTTTATGGGCACTCGGACGATAAAGAGTGTTCAATGTTTAAACCTGGACAAGAGAGGGAAAAATGGATGAGAAAACGAACGTCGGTTAAATTGAAAAATGTAGCTGCAAATCATAGGGCTAATGACGTTATCGTCAAGGAAGGGTGCCCGCAAACCTTTTCTGCCCGTTTCATGTACGGCCCATTAGATATGATTACTTTAACTGGAGAAAAAGTTGACATATATATGATGAAAGATCCTCCTGCAGGCGAATGGGCAATATTGTCTACTGTCGTGACTGATAAGACTGGAAGAATCACTTACACCTTACCAGAACGACAAAGTGTCGCTTGCGGCATATATCCGGTAAGAGTTGTTGTTCGAGGGGATCACACCATGTGTAATTTCCATTTAGCCGTTGTGCCTCCCCAAACTGAATGTGTAGTGTTCAGTATTGATGGATCTTTTACTGCCAGCGTATCAGTTACTGGTCGAGACCCAAAAGTAAGAGCAGGTGCCGTTGATGTCGTGCGGTTTTGGCAAGATCTTGGGTATCTCATTCTATACATAACCGGGAGGCCTGACATGCAACAAAGGAAAGTAATATCATGGTTGGCTGAACATAACTTCCCTCATGGCTTAGTATTTTTCTCTGATGGATTTTCAACGGATCCATTAGGACATAAGGCAGCGCATTTAAACAATCTTATAAATGAACATGGAGTAATTATGCATGCAGCATACGGTTCGGGGAAAGACATTACTGTTTATCATAACTGTGGTCTTGCTCCAAAGCAAATTTATGCTATTGGACGCATCAGTAAAAAGTACAGCAATATGGCAACGACTCTTAATGACGGCTACGCTTCGCATTTAGCCGATTTAAAGCTGCCTGGAGCTTCGAGGCCTGCCAGAGGCAACGCTCGTCTTCTGGTTCCTAGACGGCTGCTGGCTCCTGTTAGTGGCGGGGCTATATCACGAATTCGTCGTTAATTTTGTGAAATCTTCTATTATAGTATTCCTTAAAACGCTTAATCTTCCTCGGGTTAGACGATATTTGTGATAGGATAACTGCTTAATGTATAATCGTCGTAACATTATCATCTCATTTTTAGATTATGACCATTCTGTCTCACGTACATCGCTATTGTTTGTGCGGACTACATTTATATGCACATACTTTTCCAATTCGGGTTTGATTATTTATTCAGATTTGCGTATGAATAAGCATTGATAAACAACTTCTAAAATAAGTAAATCGGGATGGGGAAAGCGCCTGTCTAGTTATTCCCATTGTATAATTATGCTAAAATATTGTAACGACTGTTTTAATATTCTAACTGTAAAAACTTGTTACGTACTTCTATTGTAACTGATAATGTGCAGAATATAATTAAAGAAGATCCTTATGATTTAATGTTACGATTGAGTGGAGGAGCGAAATCTCGGCACAGAATTTCATGATTTAGGTAATGTGCTGTTTCTAGTCTATTCGCTATTTGTAGATACCTAGTATATTTGCTTTTATGTATCTACTTTTATTCATGGCGAGAATAGGTGAAAAAGTAATATCGCAGTCTTACAATAATATTTATTAATCTTGTCTGGCAGTGTAACGTCTCGAAATACATCTGCAGTCATAGTTAGGTTTACCCGTGATGTTTTGTTTAAATAATTTATACACTTTGTATCTTAACAGTTTGTTTGTATATTTTTATCACTTCGAAATTACTGTGTATGTATAGTAAGATTGATAGGATACTTACATATTTTTCTTATTTATTGGTGAGTTTTCCATTGTTTCTGACATCTAAGTAATCGTACAATACACATAAGTAAGTAATGTTAAGGCGTTGTAACTATATTACGTGATATTATATCTTGTTATTTATTTATAGTTCTGAATAGTTGGCTTCGTCCATACTCATCCCCAGTTCGAACTCGCCCGGTTCTTATTATCTAACTCCATGTATAACTAGAAGGCGCAAATGTACTGATGGTAAGAGAAGTGCTAGTATGATTTTTATTTATTTTTATTCTGTCATAATACGCGGTATAAAATTAACAGTAGGTAGGTAGGTAATATTAGTGTTTATTCAACATGTATAAAATAGAATCAACATTAAACAAAATAGGTATTATACACTCGTTCAAAAGAACCATTCGTTTATATAACCTCTTAAAGTTATTCTGCGTAAGTAAAATAATTAAAACTTTGACTACATATTAAAATTAAAACTTTTCTCTAAAAAAACACAGTTTGTACAATAATTAAAGCTCTCTGCAAAAAAATCACAGTCTGTATATACAATAATTGAATTAAATTATTGTACAATTTCTAGGAATGAAATAATTAATCACTACTTATTTGCACGGAATCTAAGTAGGACATTTGTTAAAAAAATGTATACCTATAGAAAAAGATCAAGACTGCCATGTAAAATTAATACGTGATCAGTATTTATTATTTAGAAGAAGAGTATTTATTTTTTACATCGTAGCACTTTTCCGATAAACTGTACCCCTTGCAGCTGATAGGCATTTATAAAAGCGGGCGAGTTCGAACTGGGGATGACTATGGACGAAGCCGAATAGTTTTTGAACAAATAATATAATATTGATATTTTATGCATTTGCAACTTACTACCCGACTACGGTTAAGTACATATTATTCGTTTAAAATATTTACCGGAAAATATTAGGTAGATACCTTACCTATATGGTATGTTATATTCCGGGATTTATAATAATTTAGCTACTATCTAAATTACTAATAATTCTTAATCCTTTGTTAAAATTGCCGTAGTGGGCTATCTGTTCTAGAATATTGATGTTAGCTGGAACTGAATTGATCATGTAGACTTCTTACAGTTAGAAAAAGTTCTTTATTCTAAATATTTGTGCAATGCTATTCATTTTTGCATACCGTCTATGCTATTTTTTTTTTATAAATTCTTGTTTAAAATTTCATATTAAGTAGATACCTGTATTTTGCATTGTAAAAATTGAGCTGATTGTCAAATATCTGGAAAACTTGGTGTCACAAAAAGTATGTTATATTATACCTAACTTAGAATTATCTAAGGTTAAAAATAAGTAAATAACTAAAAAGGTAATATCGTAATTCAATTTATACTTAATTAAAAATATATAATTATATCGTTGATATTAAAAATTATAAACCAGATAATAAAATTATTTTTCTAGTTCACAATTATTTGAGTTCTTATCTCATCACCAGTTAAGCAGCCTTATAAAGGCGGATAACAATTAAAATTCTATTGTGTCTCGTTAATGACAGTTGAAGGGATAAGGAACATAAAATAAGTAAATTATATTAATTATTATTATCTATTATAAAGAAAGTTGTATAATCTTTATTATGTACATTCCTGTTTCAGAGATATTTCTATTGTTATGAAATTTTTGAAATTAATTATTATAATAATGTACCTAAACATAAAATATTTATAATACTGTCTAATGTTCTCATTGTAGCTAATATAGATTTATTTATAGGTTCAACACATTATTTTCTTAAACTCTGGTATGAGTAAACTGAAGTGAAGTTTGAATTTGATTGTTTTTAAGACAATCAAACTCAGATATCGAACAGTTTTTTGATCAGTGTATTCAATTGATGTTAGTATCATAATTTGGAAACAGAAATAATAAGAGACCTATAAAGAGAAGCGAATATTCTGTGTCGTAGTCAAAATTATCAGTAAGTACCCTAATTGCGTAACTTATTTTCGTAAAAAGTTTTGCCTAATTTGTTTCATTTTGATAGTTCAACAACATTAATTGCGTTATTTACGTTGTTGAGCAGATTTTTTTTTTCCAACTTATGAAGCTATGGATTAGCAATCTGTTTCAAATCGAAACAGATTGTGTACTACCCTAATTGCGTAATACAACACAATCACAATCTGTTTCGATTTGAAACAGATTGCTAATCCATTCCTTCACAAGTTGGAAGAAAAAGGAATGTTGTTGAACTGTCAAAATGAAACAAATTAGGCATAATTTGTTTACGAAAATAAGTTACGCAATTAGGGTACAGATTAATATTATAATGCATTTTAATCGCTTATTTATATGATCCGTTAATAACTAATTTCCTCTAACAAAGCAGTAAATTATGTATGCTATATTACAATAAGTCAGTAGGTATTTGAATTTATATAAATTTTTCCGAAGCTATAGGTAGGTAATCAAGGTCCCAAGTCACAATTGTCTTACAATAATAGTACGATATAAACCGGTTTGTAGTATGTACTACAATTCATGGATATAAGTGCAACCTGTAGATAAGCACATAGCCACTTGCATGGCTTCACGCGAGGTCGGCCACTCTCTACCAATCTAAAATTATCCGTTTGGTATAAACCTGAAGCCCTGGCATCGATGCTAACACGGGAGAATATGATCTATTTGATGTTTATATCCGAAAGCCGTAACGTGTTTCGCAAATAGACAGCTAACGCAAACGCGCCCTTGTACGTTGATACGATGTGCAGACATTAGCTATCAATCTTTATACCTACCTACCTACTACGTAGCTAGATAGAATTTAACAGATATCTGTTAAAATAAATTAAGTACTTTGGTTATTTTTAGCGGTTTTATTTAAATGCTTGAACTATCGTGGATCTCTTTGAAGGTCAATTACCTACTTCGTCTAGACTTGACCAGCTAGGAGACTGAAAATATATCTTCCAATCGTATACTTAATAAAAACTGTATTTATACATTATATCAAACCCAGGAATGTCAATGTCGCGGGTAAGTCCGAAAGGGATACCGTGGCTCCTGGCAACATGGCAACTGAAGGAACACGGGTGGGTTTTAGTCAGTAAGAGTCTGACACCCTCCCGCTCCGCTCAAAGCGGGAGAAGTTATTTGATAATTTCCCACCCAAACACAAAAAATGGAATGTCAATGTATTATGTGGTTACTCGATCAAGTATAACCATGTAAACATGTTCATTGTTCACGGTTAAAGTTCAAAGGCTCTAACTGTTTATTTTTATCCATATGAGGTCAGTTCTAGTATAAACCGCTGTTCTACTTTTTACGTTTCAATGGTCAATCATTTCATCCGCGATAGTCCGCTTCCTACTAGTCTATTTATTGATCGGGAATTCTGTACAAATTGTGTTTATAACAGAGAACAGATGCTCATTCTTATAATACATGGTAGGCATTCTAATCATGTCCTATAAATGGATACTTACAACATCTAGGTACTTATCTTGTTGTAGGCATCGCTGTATTGCGAAGTCGCTTGTATTGACATACATCACTCAAAATTTAAACATGCAAGTATATAAGTAGATAGGTAGGTACTGTAGGTGTTAAGAGTGAGGTTATTGAACTGAGCAAAAAAATTTAGTGTAAGTTTATGCGGTTAGCATTGGAGCCCGCCTGAAACCGGTAAATATTAGTCGAGACAAGTTACAACATAACGTGTTTTATGAGTGAATCTAATGACCATAGTATAGTAGTCCAAAATTATTATTTTTGAAGTCTCTCTGAGGGCTTACCGACATACCATGTATATTCCATGTCCAGCGATTATATATCTACCTACATAGTTTAGGAGAAAACTTAACTCAAAACATTTAGTTTGATAAAATTCGTTCGTGATTTTCGGTCCCTAAAAATTAATTAAAGGTAGTGTGGCGAAGACTTCCTGTCTTGACTCCTACGGTTGGTGGATAATTGACTTGCCAACACTTGGCAAACGAAATCCGAAGTGATAGAAGTAGACCACTTTGTAGCTGAATATACACCGTGGTGTGACGGTTAATAGGGAGCGCCAAGCTTTTATGAAACAGAAACAGTAGCTTACTTTAGGGACAAACAGTACTTACCCTAATTGCGTAATACACGATCAATCCCAATCTGTTTCGATTTGAAACAGATTGTTAATCCATTGCTTCATGAGTTGGAAGATAAATCTGCTCAACAACGTAATTAACGCAATGAATGTTGTTGAACTGTCAAAATTAAACAAATTTGTCATAATCGTTTACGAAAATAAATTACGCAATTAAGGTACAGAAAATGTAAACCAAGCAATTGTATGTAGGTACAAACCTCAAAATAATTTTCAAATAGCTATTTTTTTCTTATTGTTTTTTTCGCAGTCATTCCGAAACCATACCTTTAAATTACACACTTAGTGTCAACACCTGATAGCATGGGCGTAGCCATGATGGGGTGGGGCGGGGGAGTCACGGTGGAAGACCTTGCCGCACCTTAGTCCAGAAAATTGTAAACGCGACAAAGCGATGGATTTGTTCACCTTGTGTTTTATTTGTATGTACTAAGAATTACTACAATTGAATTGTAGCGGTCAAGATTTATACACTCTTTTTGGCATCCAATAATCCACTGGTATAAATGTGATCTGCTGTAGGTACTTAATATCTAAGAGTAAATCACATACCAAGTGATTCTTGTCCCATCTTGCACCCTAATTGCGTAACATACTTTCAATCACCATCCAAGAGTTTTGAAGGATCAGGAAGGTCAAAATGAAAGTCATTGCGATCAATTGTCGTTTTATGTGTGTTACGCAATTCGCTAGCTATGCCCATTTTGCAACTATGATTTAAAATTGCGTATTAAGCGATCTGTAATTAGTGTAATTCATGAATGAAACGGTCTCGTATTTTGCAAAATACTATTTATTCAAATTCATGCAATCTCATGTGTATTGTATTTAGGTAATCAGCAGGCGTAATAAATCAGTATTTTGATAATTACATAGTTTCTTCATTTTAATATTATTTATTTCATTAGAGTTTAAAGGTATTTCTGATAAGTATTATAATAAATGACTTAATGTGTATGTACCTGGTCTCTCTAAAAACCTATACAATTAGTAGTTTAACGATAAAATTTAAATGTATTTATTTGTACCTGTTTTAATAATTAATTTCTCCTTTATATTATGCTAGCTTCAAATTCTTTTATGATGTATGTACTAGTGTGTGAGAAAATAAATTATTGTTGTTGGCAACTGTTGTTTAATTTTACATTTAGAAAAGTAAGAGGGTAGTTGAGGAGCTCGTGGCAAAGTAATAACAGCCGCACGGGTCGACCCATCAGGTTAAGCTACGCTTGCCGGGTTGGTCTGTTGATGGGTGACCACCTTAACATACCGAGACTCCTCCGTGCCTCGGAAAACACGTTAAGCCGTTGGTCCCGGCTGTCATTCGTGTATCTTTGAGATTCGTTACGGGTCGTCATAAGCCCGAGAGTCTGACAGCCAGTCTAACCAAAGGGTATCTATCGTATTACCCAGTTATTGGGTTATGGAAGTCAGATAGGCAGTCGCTTCATGTAAAATACGGTATTCAGCTGCATCCGGTTAGACTGGAAGTCGACCCCAACGTAGTTGGGAAAAGGCTAGGCAGATTGAAGAGGGTAGTTGAGGATTTAATCAGCCTATCGCAATCAAGCATACTCTCTTCTCGGGTCTCATCATACAACACACCCAAGCTTTATTTCGCTGCAAGCGTAGCGTGACCACCACAGAAACTGGTTTTGTCGACGGAAGAATAGACAAGTACAATTTTAACAGTTAAAATGTAAAAACCTCCGACACAAACATTTCCTTATTTCTCTTTCTGACTCCATCGCCAGATCCAGGTCACCATCCATCTATAACCTATTCATTGAGACCATTCCAATGAGCCCAAACACGATACTTGTGCTGTAAGTTGGTAAGGGAGTTGGGTACCTATCCTGCAAATTGTAGGTGAGGCTGCAGCAACAGTTTAAGGTTAAGTATGTTCTTCTAATATCATTGAAGTAACAGAATACCAAGTTTCAAATGTATCAGATCTGTGGAAGAAACTCACTTCCATTCATGAAGTCAAGTCAATCAGTTCACCCGTTTAAGAGCTATGGTGCCACAGACAAACACACACAGCGGTCAAACTTATAACACTACTCTTTTTGCGTCGGGGGCTCGGGGGTTAACAAAATGAAAGATTATGATATTGTTTATCTGTTATTTTGTCTGTTCATCCGTCGATAAAACCCGTTTCTACGGTGGTTATGCTACGCGTGCAGGTGACTACCGGGCCAGGCATAGAATCAAGAAAACCGTCTGTCGGTCCTACAAAAAGCAGTCAACGGATAAAGCTAAAAACCCTTTAAGTAGGAAAGTAATCTTTATCTGATTATGATCGAGGTCAAGAGTCAGTAAGTCGTCAGAACTGAGTCATGGGTTTTTTCTTGTAAAAACGTAAGATACTAAAATTCTTTGTATCTTTATCATTTCCGTCACTGCATTTAAGGTAGGTTTAGGATGGTATGGAGCATTTATTTGTTTATTTTACTTTAACATAGAACGGTTAGATATCATAAAAATTACTAAATTCATAATTAAGTTAAGATTAGCTGTAAGCACCGATAAAAGTTGCGGTACATCCGTCTCATTTAGCCGAGCACTTGACAAGCGCGACATTAAATTCGCATTAATTATCTAAATTGACTAAGTGGTTATGTACACACGGCTACACATCTAGCTATACATTTCCAGTATAAGTGGTCCTCGCATTGTACGAAAATCTTAGACGATGAGAGATCAGCATAAATTGGAAATATATAGCTTGATGTGTAGCCGTGTGTACTCGAACTCAATCTATCATTCATACTTATCGAATATCTAAAAATGATGTACTTAAGTAATTGGCGAGTCACGATGATGTTTGCTTAGTTAGGTAGATCTGGACATAAAAAGAGGTGTGAACAATTCAGTAGATACGAACATAATATTCTCTCGTATGTGTAAAATTTAACTTGGGGTCAACAATTAGAGGACTGTAACCTAATTGCGTAACTTATTTTCGTAAACTATTATGACAAGTTTCATTTTGACAGTTCAACAACATTCATTGCGTTATTTACGTAGTTGAGCAGATTTTTTTTCCAACTTATGAAGCAATGGATGAGCAATCTGTTTCAAATCGAAACAAATTATGATTGATCGTGTATTACGCAATTAGGGTACTGGTTGGAATACTGCCCAGCCGCCCACAGAGTACATTGAATATCATGAGCAGTCGCTCCCTTAGCAATCAGGTTCCGCGTTCGTCAGTACCGTTAAAAACCGTGAAATATTTGCGAATGACCTCACGATTGGTAGTGCTGTCGAATTAATTTGGCTAGGTAGGAACCCCTTATTCAACTACTAAATTAAACAACCATATGTGTACATAATAATAAAGTTTATTTACATCAATTTACACCTACAAAGGCTTAGAAATAACTATATAACACTACGTATAAAACTGGATTTTACACAAAATATAAAACGTTAAAGATAGGTTGAAATAATATTAAGAGCGTTTACGCCTAGCGCGGAACGTCAAGTTTAGGTAATTGTTCGCAAATTTCACTCACACAGAAGCGTGCGTAACTGTGTGCGTAGAGATGCCGCGTGCGCTCTCTTTATAGCTAGACTAACCAACTTGATCCGTTCGCTTTAGAGCAATAATAATGTATTGTTATATTAAAACAAAATTAAATTGGGAGTTAAATCCAACTTAAATTTATTGTTATTCTTATGATTTGTAGATTTATGATATATAAATAATTAATATTTAAATGAAATATTATTTTGCCTTTCCTTTACAACTTTTCTTATATGAAATCCTCTACACATAAAATTAAGTTATTTAGGAGAAAAATAATATTAATAATTTTACTCACTGAAGCGTTGGTGATTAGTTCTAGTTGGTTGTAGATAGCTTTTTTCATTTTTATGCACAGGATGAGTAGGTGGGTAATTAAATAAAAAAATATCATGATATATTTAGTCAATTATTTAATATGAAAAAAACTGTGTAAATTATAAAATAGTTTCCCTCAATTGCATTGATCGGCTCTTTCTGGGATCAATTATTTCGGGAAGAACGCACACATAATAAAATTTTGTTAGACGAGGAATCATTTTTTCTTCCCAAAATTGATCGTCTTTATAAATTTTTACTGCTTTTATTGGAAATTCTGGACCAGTGTACACCGCAAACAAGCACACATTTTTGTTTGCAATATTTAGTTGGCCCTGAACTTGATAATACCAGTCATGGTTAACGTTAAAAATTACGTTATCGCCATCAAATACAAAACATTTCAATTTTTTTTGACGGATTGCTACATTAGGGTCAATTCCGCGTAAAGAAATGGGACATTTTATTTCTATGAGTCCTTCCTCATAAAGTCCGTCTGGTGAAGCACCTAAAAAACAATGGGTCTCATCGATAAAAATACCACATTTCTGGATGGTTATCTTCTCTTGAATGGCGAGTTGCTCAATAGCCTTCACCTCATTTTCTTTGCCATATTTTATTGACGCTACATGGTCCAAGGAATAGCCATATAAAATAGATTTTACTAGTGGTGCTGAATTCAAATTTTGGCGTCGTTTACAAATTTTGGCAAAATTGGAAGCAGTTAAAATACATCTTCTCAGCTCGAGCCACAAGGCACTCTCAGCCTGAAGAATTGTATCCCTTTCAATGTCATGCCGTTTTAAGGCCTGTTTTTTTAAATTTTCAAGGAAAACTTCCTGTGCCTGCTTAAAATCGTCTGGGTTCATATCAGGCTTTTGACACGCATTTCCGTAATCGACTTTGTTTACGGGCCCTGCGCTAAAGTTTATTTTTCGGCGAGGTATTTTGCGTTTCCGATTTTGATTAATTGAAAAACGCTTTTGTTCTAAATGTTTCAGGGATTGACCTGGACTTTTCTGGTAGGCTCATTTATACAGGGTAGTTTGAGGTTTACCTGTGTTAAAACTAACCACAGCGGCATGACAACGGACGGAGTAAGAATCTTTTAGGGAAAAATTTATGCGTTTCCCACCTACAGTCTTTGCTACTATGCTGTTGAACTGCTCTGCACGGTTTGTGGTAAATTCGTGGAGCAGACTTCGAGAATGATAAGCCAGCTGAGAGATATTTCGTTGCAATTTTAACATCAATGTTTTTGCTTCGAGTGTTTGGTTTGTTTCTTTTTTTCTCTCTTCAGTGCAGTAGTACAAGTCACATTCACTGTGATCGCCAAAGATGTGTTTGGCGCTGTTCAGAATATCTCTCTGTATTTTTATATTTTTTTCTGATTCGGTTAATGTTTGTGTATGCCAGTGCCGTACCGAAGATCTTACTGCTGTTCTCAGCCGAATCAATCGTTCAGGTGTCAACAATTTACGCTCCGACAGAGGGATTGATGTATCAGTTTTAAGCAACAAATTTTTTCCGTTATAATTGCGGAGGAGATGGTTGATACACTCAATTTTTTGAATCAGAACGCCGGGATATGGTCTGCTTTCTAATATATTCTTATATGTGCTGGCATCACCATCAGCAATCAATGTATTATAAATTAATTTCCGAGATTCTACGGAGGACTTGAATCCTTCTACCAGTATTGTTGGTTCCATACTAGATGATGAACCGACGTGATTTTTAGAACATTTGTGAGCAGCAGGCTGTTGTTCCTTTTTATTTGCGCGGGCACAAATGCCACAATACTTATTCCGGACCCCAATGTAGAGAACTTTCCCTGTGTGATGTCCTATAATAGCTGCAACACCAGACAACGCATTATACTGATTTTTATATGAGCGTTTGCTCCAGCAACAGTCTGCTTCCACCGGTATCATCGGGATGTCATGAGTGTCACCTCGTAATCGAGCAGCAGCTGTTTCCTCCTGAGCTGCGGCAAACATACTTTCTTCAGCGGCATTTTTCCACATGTCAGCAACTTTATCATGACATTTACTATATGTGAATAATGACATAACAGGTAAGTCCATCGATGCAACTACTTCATTTAAATTTGTTAGGCCAATTCCTGAAATTATGGCTCCTGACACGGCGCCTTCATTGACATTAAGTTTATCTTTTTGTGTTTCATCGTGACTACTCAATTCGAACTTAGAATTGCACATATTACATTGAAAGAAGAATTTAGATAGAAATCCTGTTTTATTTTCTTTTATTAGTGTTAGGTTCCTCAATGTACAACCAAAGCGATCGTTATGGTTAGCAATTTTAACCAAACCCTCAAAAAAATGTTGAAAATCAACGATTCTCCTTCCATTAATTTTTATTGGCTCATTAATCGGATTCTGTAATAAAAACATTGTATCGTCATAGATGATTTCAATTATTTTGATTATACTCGTAAAATAAAAATATTCTCTTAACTTTACTGTTACTCACCTCTGCAGAAATACTCATGTCGTGATCAAGAAGTTCATCCGAAAATACTTCCGAGATATCATCTCTGAAAATAAAACATTTATGTACATAGTCAAAATTATTACCAACGGTTCTTTGTCAGACGCTTTGGCATATACAGGATTTTTAAAAGAAAATTACGACAATACAACACTACAAACTATAAATACCTACCAAACACAACCACAATTATTGTAATAATAGTATTGTCATGGATTTCCGAAAAGTAACGCCATATTACATTCAAGCCCTATGAAATAAATAATAATAATGGGAAATTATACCTCAAAGACATCGTCTGCTCGCATTCATTTGTCACTTCTATTGTTTCTGATTGTGATTCCAGTATTTCCAATTCCTTATCAACTCTTGTGGTTGATGTTGACGGTAGCTGTGATTCTTCGTTATCATTCTCGTGTGACGTTCCCGCATTGTCTCGCAGTTTTTGTATGTTTTGCCGTTTAATCCTACATAAAAACATAATATTATATGACATCAATCAAGATTAAAGCGGGATTTACATTAACAACGTTACATACACGGTCAAATTTATTTCACAAAACTAGTTTCAATACAGTGCAACTTGTTTCGTATAATAATTAGTGTCGTGAAATCTACAGTATCACCGAAATAATGGCACCGTCAGCATCAAAGCTTTATTTTGCAATCTACATTAATATTATAAAGAGGGAAGATTTGTATGTTTGTAACGATTTTTTTTTTATTTTCGTCCTGTTTTTGAAGAATTTGACCTTCTCTTTTCTGCCTATAGCAATAAATAGGTTATTAAAATACCAGTGTAAGAAAAAAAATGTGAATTGGTAACCTGCTAGGTCATTAAAAGTGGCTCGTCGGCAACTTACTTTTTAGCTTCATTAGCCTTGGCCAAATTTCCGTAATTTTTCCTTTTCTTTCCCGAATAGCGCCTTTTGTTAGCCATAATTATCTGAAAAAAAAAAGTAAAATCATTCATAAGGAAGTCTTACCTAATTTAATCTTCTTAAATTATTTGAACTCCATTACTTTAAAATATGTACTTACCAAAGTTTTGTTTTATTTAAAAAAAAAAATTAAAACAAAAAGTATCAATATTTTCAGTCGCGCTAAAAACTCGTGAAACTATAATACAATTTTACGCAGCGCGCGGCGACGAGAGCGACACACGTCCTACCACTGAAAGGCGTCGGCCGGCACTGAGCGCTGGTGCGATTCCGCGCCGATTATATAGTAGTACTAAATAATTCATAGTAAAATAAACATATAAGTTATTTAAAAAAAGAATGTACCATTTTTTAAAACGTAAATGTCTTCATTTACTAGGTCTAAAAAAAAACAAAAATGTCTTTGATTTCATCCTAAACTAACACGTTTAATGACTCGAAAAGTGGCTAAAAATGACACTTTTAAGTATACTTTTCATGTATGAAAACTTACAGTAATAACGTTTTTTTTTCAGTCATACTCTAGTAAATTTTATAGTGTTTTTAATAGTAAGATTGTTATAAGTTTGTCGTATATGGTTTTACTATTAAATAGCATCTGCGTAGACCATCGACCGCTAGTTTTAAAAAGGGCTTGAATAAAAACTGTTCTAATAAGAAAACTATACGATAATTTGAAAATATTTTTGAACCATGCACTAGATTATGAAATCCTCAATAATTTGATGTCAATATCTTATCTATGAATTATATAGATTGTCGTTTTATTGTCCGTCGGAAATCATCAATTTTGACTCCAGCGTGGTTCTAACGGATGAACGCTCTTAACTATTAAAACAATACTTTTCTTTAGGAATAGGCGTAAGTGAGAGCAGGTTCTAAAAAATAAAAAAATATACCTATTTATACAGGATTTATATGAAACCTCGAGGTTTGACAGCAGATGGGTGGCAAAATAAATGTTCAGACTGTAGGAGGTACCTAAGGTCTGAACTGTGAACTCAAAAAGTCGTAGCACGATTTTTAATAGGATCTTGATTTAAACCTCAACGCTCCTCGATAACCGCGTCAACCTTCAACTAAGTCCAGTTTTGATCGATCTACCCATTACCACTTTTCATCATCAGTATTCTATTTTTACAATGGTCTCGAGTTAATATATAACATCATTCTATGATCTAACAGACCGACAGAACTGCCTTGCATGATTTTATGCACCCATTGTTAGAATGTAATCAAACAAGTCAGTTAATCAATTATCTAATCGTGATTTAAGTTCGATAACATTAAAATGAAACATAAGTTACCTACATTTTTAGGGCGACCCATTTAGTGGTCCAACATTTTTTTAGGTCTACGTAATCACTTTCTATCTTAAGATGTTACATGACTAAAGTAAAGATAAAATTAATCACAACTTGCGTTTAGTCCATGGGATGTGATCATGTCACGGAAACAAAAAAAAAATTTGGACCACTATAAATTGGCCACTCTGTATTTGCTTGTTATTCAACCTATACCACAAATGGTTATAATATTTATAAAAAAAAACTGTCGCTCTTTTCCCACATCAGTGTACATTTTGTAAAGGGAAAAATAATTCATGATTAACAAAATCATACCTATTGTAAACAGGTTGTGATATAACTTAGTCCATAAATCTCATTAAAAATCGATAAAAAATAATTAAGCTCATTTTTGTCCTCATTCTTCCGGACTCATAGCAAACTCTGTTATCAAAATGTAGGTATAAAGTAAGCGCGCACATACGCTGTTGGTTCCAATCGTCCTACATTCTGTTACAAATGGTTGAGCCAATTATTAAAACGTCAAACCACAAACTAGATAGGTACAGATGGCCGGCTCCATACTACGAGCGAAAACGCATGCATCTGCGTACAGAGTGCAAGTGCGGTCGCGGGTGGTATACGCACATAGAAACGCGTCTACGTACAGAGTGCAAGTGCGCACGCGATGCCATGCACACATAAACACGCGTCTACATACAGAGTGCAAGTGCGCACGCGATGCCATGCACACATAAACACGCGTCTACGTACAGAGTGCAAGTGCGCTCGCGAATGGCATTCGTCTGAGATAGTAAGCCTGTTTTCGCTCGTTGTATGAAGCGGGCCTTCTGAATCTATTTTGTGGTTAAAAGCAGTTCTCTGAACGCATGGAAACAGCATGTATTCGCGCCGTAAAAAGCTCAGCACAAGCATTTGTTGTGAAGATCTCTTCTTTATTTCATAGATTGCAATTAATTAAACGTATAGCATTATTATGATTTTAAGACGGGTTCAAAACTTCAACAAATATTTTTTTCTTTTAGTCAATATTGAAATTTGGTTCAATGTTGCTGAGCTTGGTTTTATTATACAAATTACATCAGTACTTTTGTGATTCTTTTTAATTTAGCAATAGGTGACTTAAGCTAGTGAACATAAATATTTTGGTCGAGCTTACAATTCACGACAATAATATTTCGTATGATGTGAACACGATACCCTGCGTGAATAGTTCTTTTTAAAGTTTGAAACCAAAAAAAATAATACAATAGACGTTGATATATTTAGTAACCAGTTTCGCTTAACTTTTCCTAAAGAGCCATAATCGACACGTGTTTCACCTCTCAACGCGGCACGAGGCGTGTTGCCACGCCGAGCGCTGGACACAGGTTCGGGTTCGCGACAAGTCAATCGTCATCCTAAGGATGCCTCGTTGAGAGATTAAAAACACGTGTCGATTTCTTATAGGGTTTTTTATGGCTCTTTAGGAATAGTTAAGCGGAACAGGTTACTAATAAATATATCAACGTCTATTGTATTTTATAATGGATTTCCGCAAGGTCACGCCTGAATCCATTAACCATGTTTGAAACCAACTCTAGCCCCCTATTGGTAAATTAAAGTATACAATATTTCTGTTACATGGTAGGGCCTAATGTATAATAATGGTTTGGTCGACTGCTAGGTTCATATTATTGATAGATTACGTTTTGTCAAAGTTTAGAAATCACCATTCGGTTAACTTTATTTTTAAATGTTATAAAATAATTTTCTTCTACTAAAATAAAAATTATGTAAAATTTACATCACTAGCTTTTCTATTCTTATACTACATTGACACGACATTATTTTTGAAACAATAACGTTATACTTCAATAGAGAATAGAGCATGCTTTACACAAATTATATCAGTGAATAAAAAAAAGCGAGTCTGCTTTTAATTTACGTGTCCCACAACAAAATAATATGACCATCGAATCTAACTATTCTAAAAATTTTAAAGAGCATGCTCTGCTATAATTAATTTATTTTATGTCCTAGAGATCGCTGAAAGAATGCATTAGAAGCTATTTTTGTCTAATAATTTTAATAGTGTGTTTAGTTTGACAATTTAGTTAATTTGGCGACTATATAAATAATTTATACACAATAATTAGACAGATAACACGAAAAGCAAATTAATGTTGACATTGCCAAAAATATAATTCAGCTGCCGTTTTGTTATAAAAATCACAAAGATAACATCAATTTGAGATCTAATTGTACTTTAACATTTCTAAAAATCACTGTACATCACGAATCTATTTGTTATATTCAAGTATCTATTTGTATACAAAATGTATCAGCGTTTTTTTCATAAGAATTCGATTTCACTAGCGAACCTTAACCCGTAAGATTATTAGACCTCATTCCAAAATAATACATTAAATTAATACAATTTCGTACGTTCTGATAGTTTGTTGAATATGGTGTTAATAACAGAAGAATTAAACAGTTTCACGCCTAGCAACTTTCCTGGCATAAGAACTTCATAAGAACCAAAATTGATACCATTTCATTTACGGCGCAGTTAAAACAGGGCTTACCAGTGCAGTGGTATAATTATATCAGTGCTATGCAAATATCATAATATTTTTACAATACTCAGGTACATCCAGGATCACTGTGCTTTAATGTTTTAATTACACATACCACAAACAATTAAACAGTAAATAAGTACCAGAAGTAGGTAATCGAACATGAATCTATTCAAGAACAATATAAACCAATACATACAAATTCATACAATAAGAAAAACTCCATTCAACTTTAACAGCACTTTTAACACTCATTTTCTTAAATATATTTTGGTAAATTCAGACATTTTTCACAAAGACACAATGATTACGAATACTCTTATATTATAGGTATCTGCAATATTTTCTTCGCATTACATAATAGTTGATTCAATCGTTGGCACATAGTACATTTGTGATATTTATTGTACCACTCTTAAGTGTCATATTATATTGAAACTGAAGAAAATAAACTTGTTAATTGACACTGATACGATCGCTTTGAGACCGGAACTATATCGCTTACAATGCTTACATAATAACTATGTATTCTTAGTTAAATTCAATTAACTTTGTGCTTTCAACGATTTTTTCGATTAGGAATCAATGTACTTGAATATCACGCAGCAGGATACATCAATTTAAAATTTACTATTGGCTAAATACAGGGTGACATCGACGTGAAAAGTGAAACCATGGATTCAGTACATGATTCTGAACCCCACAGCGTTGAAATTTCTCGTCGGTTATTTTAAAAAAAAATCTGCTTTTCATAGAAAAGTGCAATACCTACGCAGTCAAAAATGTATGGAACAGCTGATTTAAAAAAAAAATACCGACGAAAAATTTCAACGCAGGGGGTTCAGAATCATGTACTGAATCCATGATTTTAGTATTCGCATCGATGTCCTTGCCACCCTGTATATTAGCCATTATATTCGAATTTCTATCACTCATTCATAATCTCCTTCATTCAACATCATTCGTCTCGTATTTCATAATAAATATTACAAATAACAATATTAAATCGACACAATCAACATGACTTTTACTTCATAAATATTGGAGACAAATTGTTCTATGAGACCAATATAAGTAAATAATTTCGATCGTGTTAAATTCATAATTCCATTCGTCAGGGGGGCGGGCCCTGAACGTTATTTGACGGTATCCTCTCTTACTTGTTCGCATTGCTATGAGAAGGCGGTGCCGTTTTTGTGCGTCGCTCTGGTGAATATGATATCTTCGTCGTCTGCGTTGATGCTTTCGGCAGTTGTGAGTGCTACGGTGTCGCTGTGTACTACGTGAGGGGACTCGTTGAATTCGTCTAGCTCTTCAATGCCCGCTGGAAAAATTATAAAAAAATATTAATTTTTATTTTTTACATTCGTCCTTGACATTTTATCTACGATTTAATTTCAACTCTTTATTAGTGGCTTTTGTGGACATGACAATTATTCAGATTGATTACAGTTGTAATAGCAATCATGTAATTGCGTTTTATTGAAACAGGTTTTTATTAATTTATTTATCTTTTGTATAGATTCTTTTCTATTTTGTGAATGTGAGAACGCTGTAGGCTTAGTGGATTGTAGATCTGTTGACCATTTTCTATTTTGTTAAGTACCTGGTACTTATTGAAAGACCTACACTGTCCACCCATACCTAGTAACACTGTTATTTGAAAGTATTGTAAAAGCCAATTATTTTTAAAAGAGTAACCGTGGAGTTTCATGCCGGCTCTTCTCCATAGGAAACGACTAATTGGAACCGTGTACCTAGCTTCTGACGTTTCATAAGTGCCCATGTAGGTTGATGTGAAATGAAATTATTTGAATTGAATTTATTTGAACACTTAATGACCCGGTGAACTTCGTACCACGTGAGCGAAAATGTACATTTTTTTTCGATTGTTCGACTGTTTCATTGAGTTTTTCCAAATTTTCTTTTTTCCTAAACCACCTCAGTAAAGAGGTGAAAAAAACAAAAAAAAAATTCAAATCGGTCGAGCAATTTTCGAGTTTTTGGGCGACTAATGCACGGAAATTGATTTTTATACATACACAAGTACCAACTATGGCGGTTCAATGCCCAGCAGTAAAGGTGTGGGATGATAATATGATAATGGTGAGATAGTCATTGCATTTCACGACCGAGTGGCAGCCATTGTTATTTAAACCTTAATACCAATGTGGATAAAAGCCACATTGCGAGGGCTCTTAATTTGCAATAACTAATTATTATATCAACAATTAAGAATAACTGTATGTCTTCATTTATTAGATCGTATTCTGATCCAGCACGTGTCGCATGACAACCACAGAAACGGGTTTTCTACGAGTTTTGTCGACGGAAGAATAGACAAAATGACAGATTGTGATTGTTTATCCGTCATTTTGGCTATTCTTCCGTCGACAAAACCCGTTTTATTGTGGTCATGTTAAGCGTGCAGAAAAGAAAAAGCATATCGTTAAATAGTAGAAATAAAGGGGCAAAAGTCTTTAAAAGAGACGTTTATTGATAAGATTGAAGGTAGGTAACCCGAATAAATGTTTGTAGCAAAAATCTATCAGGGCCATTTTAATGTACGCTTCATGTGTACTTAATCAGGCATGCGGCCATTTCCATTACTACATGATGTTTTGCGATAAGTAGATGAAGTGCTTTGATAAACGCACAGATAAAATCATGATTATTAAGAGTCCATACTACCTCAGCTCAAATTCACTCTTTTATCTATCGCTCGCACACTGAGTGAGAGCGATACTGAGCGGCTGGGAGAAGGCTCCAAGGCGCTCATAGTTTACGTAATTTCTTTTTACGGTGAAAATAATGGTAATATAAAAGATATAAAAAACATAGTTTCTGCTTTATAGTTAGTTCAGTTATTATGCAAAGTTTCATGATCTAATTTGAAGCCTTTTTTTTTTTAAACCAGCGCAGCGGTTTATAGTTCGGTTTGGAGGTAACTTTAGATTTTTTCTATGAGAAAATTTTATGGAATCGTATTTTCGTCAAACATAGTACTTAAAATTAATCCTCAACTTTACCATATTTCAAAATGTATTCCGCAGTATTTTCGATATAACGGAGAATAATGCTAAGCAATTTGAGGTAGTATAGACTCTTAAGAAGGAAAAACTGATAGCCATCCATAGTACTTCGGCGATGCGAGTAATCCAGCCTACAGATATCAAGATTACTTTTTTTATTATGGTTTGATTATTTTCTTTGTCAATAAATCAACAGGGTTTAGTAAACTGAGCAGTTTAATGTGTATGATTTCGTCACTATCAAGCCTTGCCTTGGATCAAATAAAGTCCCGAACACAGTTGTCAGTTTTATTTTATTATAAATAATATCATACCACTTTAATCGCATGAGAGGTGGTCTTAGAGCAAGATTCACAAACCACACTTTGGCTTTACTTTGCTAAGTAAAGTAAGCGAATCAAACGAATATGCACATTATTCGTATAAATTTAATTTTCATATTCGTATGAATTGTTTGCTCACATTCACTTACTGATCAAATGATTCTTATGCCTACATGATTCTCCTAATAGACCGCTCCTAGACATTAATTCTTCTGCCAGGGTCCCGGGAAAGTTCAAAAGGGATACCGTGGCCCCTGGCAACGTGGCAACTGAAGGAACACGGGTGGGTTTTAGTCAGTAAGAGTCCCATTCCGCACAGAGCGGGAGAAGTTATTTGATCATTCCCAAATAAAAAAAAGTCTGCCTGTTCCTTGAAGCTGAGAAGTACAAGCATTAACTAGCAATTAAACTCGCTTCAAAACGTGAAGTTAGTGGAATTTTATTAGATAATGGTGCCGATACCCACAAACTAAACTAAATTTAAGTTTAGCGCATCTTTTTCTTTCTATTTCATTAAGAAAAGGACAGAAGATAAATTTTAGTTTAGTCCTGTCAAATTAACCAGCGCTTGACGTAAATGGACGTAATTTTAGTAGGCAAGTTTTTAATCACGTCTAAACTTGTATGGGGTAGTGACAGGCGCTGATTAATTTGACAGGACTAAACTAAAATTTATCTTGTCCTTTTCTCAATGAAATAGAAAGAAGAAGATGCACTAAACTTAAATTTAGTTTAGTTTGTGAACAAGGGAATCGGCACCAATGTTTTCCTCGCTCTGTACTTCTCCGCTCCGCTTCATTGGACAGGCAGCTTCATTATAGATCGTTGTGACATTAAACGACATCTGACATTACGCCCACAACCTACCAATTAACAAATGGACTGACTGGTAGATAGATAAGAGCACAATACATTAAATATATACTAAGTACAACTATACATTGTATTTATAACGCGTTACGATGACTTCCATTATAGATGCATTCAACTATGTAAAGTGATTTGTTTCTACTTATTGATATGCTTTGAATAACGCGATATCGTAACGTGGTCTATACAACGTGTAACTTTAAATGCGCAATGAATTCAGTACCTACATGATTCTGAACCCCCTGTGTTGAAGCTATACGTCGGTAATTGAAAAAAAAATCGGCTGTTTCATAGAAGTGCAATTTGACCTACGCGGTCAAAATGTATGGAACAGCAGATTTTTTTTCCCTGCCACTCTGTATAGGTAATGCATTTTATTCTCCGGTAGTGCGCTTACATTTCACCAGTTATGTTTAAGTCTTATGTAACAGGGCTAACGAGCCTATTGCCATTACCCGGCAAGAAAAATGAAAAGTAAGAAATTCATAATGAATGAAAAACCCAATAACACTGTCCGATCTATGGACCGAACCCAGAATCAACTCACGACCGACAATTTTCTCAATTAACATTATTAGTAACAGAAAAACAAAAAAAAACACGACTGCCCTGCCAAAAAACAGCGGCACTCCGGGAGTGCCGACGGAAGTGAAAACTTGAACAAGATCGCCTTGGTGGAAGAAAAATATTGTATAGAATATTGGTTCGTAACCTTATCTAAATAAAGAGCACAATCGCGTTTACAATAAAAAAACCTCCAAAACCCTTAAAGTAAAAATACTTGCATAGAACATTGATCCGTAAAGTAATTTAAATAAAGAGCACAATCGCGTTTATAAAAAATGAGGTGTCGGTAACGGTGTCGCGAGTTCAATTGTTTTTCCCATCTCAAAAATGCCCAACGCGCCTAAAGAAGTTTTCACTTCAAAAAGTAAAAACCAAGTTGTATTAGTTAATCTGTATATACAAAGCTAAAGGTCACTCATTTACTCGCTGACTAAATAGATAAATAAAATTGTCATTACTATCGGGGGACCGTTGTGGTCCCCCGACTGCCTATGTCACTCGAGATGATGTAAGGATACTAAAACCCCCATACATCCAAATCTTTTCAGGCATTTAAAAGTTATGGTGGAACAAAGAAACTCACATAGATACATACATACAAGAACCCTGAAAATATTACACTCGTTTTTGGGCAGTCGTGTAAAAATAGTAATAATTTATTAATAAATACCTGTATAGTCAGAGGGAGCTAGTAATAAGTACTGTTCTGAGCGCGTCGGCCACAGCAAGTGAGCCATCACACAAAACGCGAGACAGTCCGCTGAATATGTGATACCTGAAAACAAGTTTAGTATTTTTTGTAGCTTAAGATTGAAATAATATTGTATATCCCAAGTAAGCAAAACTGCAAATAGCTTCTATATGGTACAAGCCTTGTGCCCAATCGATGTGATTACCATCATAATCTGCCTAGCCTTTTCCCAACTATGTTGGATCGGTTTCCAGTCTAACCGGATGCAGCTGAATACCAGATTTTACATGGAGCGACTGCCTATCTGACCTCCACAACCTAGTTACTAGGTAACACGATACCCCTTGGTAAGACTGGCTGTCAGAGTTTTGGGCTTTTAACGGCTTAACGTGCTTTCCGAGGCACGGAAGGGTCTTTGTGTTGTCATCTGACAATATGCTGAGCTGAGGCCCTTTTGGCATTAATCATTGTTTTCTGTTTTTATAGTTATAAGGTGTATTTTCTCTGCAGTAATGCCAATAAACGCATTTTTCTTTCTTTTCTTTCTCTTCTTTTGTATGTAAAGATGATCACCCATCCACGGACCAACCCTGGCAAGCATAGCTTAACCTGATCGATCGACCCTTGCGGCTGGTATTACTTAGCCACAAGCCCCTCGATGTGATTACCCATTTAATTTAAAAAATTAAGTATGTTTTTTTTCATTGCTCCGTGGTTTATCAAATTAGTAAAAATTACTGTAAATTCCCCTCCTTTTAATTTACGAGCTTTTCCTTATTCATTTAGAAGGCCAAAGTCCCTGAACGAACGAGCCTTCTCCACGTAACGACTACATGACGTGGGAAAAAGATTAGGGCGGACTTGACTAAGTGCAGGCATGCGTAAATTGCTACTACATAAGTACCTACTACGGTAAGGTAATTCCATTGAAACGCCTCATTGACGTAGTTTTAATGAAGCAAAAATGCCTATTACGGATACACGTTATAACATTCAGACTCGAACAGAAGCGGCCCCCAGTTTTAAAACAACTAAAGTATTTCTATTTTCTTAATGTCCCTCGGCAAACTTCGTGTTTCGTCAGTCGTCGAATTCCTCTAAGTTGCCCTTTGCACTTGGTGCAGACCCGCTCTCAATCGACTTGGAAGTATAATATACTCTTTCAACTTAAAATAATTTATTTTAAAAATGGGAGGAAAGCTGCTAAAGTGGCAGGCACGACAGATAGAAAAATAGTTTTACAGCTCTATAGAGTTCACACGGAAATCGAAACAAAACAACAATAAAGTACTTAGTTCTGAATTCAAATTATTACACACAATAAGTCTAATAATTGATGGACATGGAAATTAAAGGAGGTCGAAATTTTCATTGTTTTTGCGATTGGACACACCGTTTTCGAAATATAAGCAAAAGAAAAAAAAATATTCAGTATTGTTTTTGCATCTGAAGTCGAGGTGTTGGTATGAATTTAAAGTTCATGACAACCAATTTTATTCCACACGTTTTTAGTCGCGATTAAAAATAGTCAGATTTAGTTAGAAAATCTAAATTTTAGGTGAAAAACGTCAAATTCAGAATAGCAAAATTGCCATTTTCACTAAATTAATATCTCAGTACCATCTTGCTGTCAAACTAAAATATAGTTAAGTTGTGTCACTTTAGTCTATTTCAGCATGGGAAATCGTCGTTTGACAGGAATAAACGAAATTTTGATGATTTTTAGTCTAGTTTAGAGGCATTTGTGACAAGAAAATCGGCACAATTAATTAGCGATAACTTAATTATTTTACACCAACAAGTTTCACAAACACGACTGTAAAAGATAATTTGCCGATACGTGACCAGAAATTATTCGGTTAAGTAACTGTAATCGCCATGACAATTTTAACGAGTCCATTACTAATAGAAGAAAATATAATTCATCATCATCATCAGCCTATAATTGTTCCCACTGCTGGGACACAGGCCTTCTCTCTGTGAGAGGGAGTGGGCCGTAATCCACCACGCGGGCCCAGTGCGGGTTGGTAGATGTCACATGTCTTCGAATTTTCGGTTCTAGGACATGCCGGTTTCCTCACGATGTTTTCCTTCACCGTTGTGAGAGCAGTGGTGATGAAATAATTTACACAAAGTAAAGCGCCTGTCTGGGTTCGAACCTATGACCTACAACTCGTAAGTCGCGGCCGTTACCACTGGGCCACCACTGCTCAAAAATAGAATTATTCACACGTTATTCTGCAACAGTAATAATAATAAGGTATTTCGCATATAAATGAAAGTTAATAAAGAAAACATTTAAATAAATGGTAATCGTTTTGGCAGTGAAGTATACTGGAAACAAAGAGAAAATGATATCTCCTCTGATATATAGCTATTAAAAAACTATGTCATTGATAAAGTGAACTCACTTTCTAGCAGCTACAAAATTGAACCGCAACTGAGGTGAATGTAACTGGTAATAAATAAAAAGAGTTGTGTAATGTCGCTGGGCTTACATAATGAATAAGAAAATAGTAACACTTACCTAATAAAAATTTGAACCTCCACAGAGGGCTGATCTGCAGCGCAATCAGCGCAATAATCGGCAAGTACACAAACCACACAAGGCTAGATGCGCCGAAGTGTAGTAAAAAGTTAAGTTTTGGCATATTGTGTTCATACATCATTGTATATCTGAGTTCTAGCACGAACCAAGTCATTATCGCTACGCGCAGCGCAAGGATCAACCAACCAGGCCATGTTTGGTATTCGTCTATCTCTTCTATGATGTCCACTTCAGTCTATAAACAAATAATATTGTGTTTTAAAAGAGATTGTCTCGAATAAAGGTCAGCATTCCAATATAATGGCATTGGTTATTAAAAACATTTTACACACAATACAAGTAACAGGCGTATTGTTGTACTTCTTTTTAACCGACTTCAAAAAAGGAGGAGGTTCTATGTTCGTAGCGTATGTACTTATGTTATTTTTATGTAAGTATGTCACCCCATTTCTCCGTCAATTGTGGAACTATTAAGAAAATATATTTTTTTTTGAAAGGGTTATGCTCTCGAGGTGGTCCCATATAAATTTTAGTAATTTTGCTTGTATAGTTTTTGAGTTAGCTTCAATAATACGTATTTTTTTCCACCTAGAATGTGGATGATATGATAAGTTGCTGTCACTGTTATTTACGTAGCAGGTAGTGGTATTCGAATTTGTGTGGGGTAGGTACCACAACTAAAAAGTGAAAAATAAAAAGTTTGTACAAAAAAAGAACAACCGACTTCTACAAAGTGAAAAATAACTTTAATTTCGGAAGTCGGTGACAAACGAAAATTCAAAACCAAAGACACCGACTTTTTGTTAAAAGTTTTTTTGCTTTAACGCAAGCAATTAGATCGCACCGTGTAAACCAGGCTTCGTCAACTCAACCTATCGCAGTCCCCTGCTGGACATAGGCCTCTCCCAGGTTGCGCCACTATCCTCCACTCCAGGACTCGTCTGATCTACCGGCCATCGATCCTGCGACAAAAATGGGCAGCCCACTGCCACTTCAGCTTGCTTACTCTGTGAGCTATGTCGGTAATTCATTCATCAACCCGGAAATAAGCTCGCTAATCAATCCATATAGAACCAGTAACTCAAAGGGGTCCTCCCTAACCACTAAATTGACGACTGAACTAGACTTCAATGAGGATTGATGTATCCTGAAATTTTGTGGGCCGCAAGTCTGTTGATAGTGTTAGTACTCGTTCAGTAATGAGAAATTTCTGTGTCATTAATGGTTAAGGTCATTGGTATGGTCATGTACGTTAACCTCTAATCATAACACGTATAACAACATTGATTTTTAGAGGCGAAAAATGGTAACAATACAAGGCAAAATAACATAGTGTTGGTTGGCGTTTATTTAATATTTGATGCAGCTGCATCAGCTGCACCTAACTGAACATGACTGTATGTTTTGATGAACTACATAATAAAAACTATTTTACAAACAAAAAAAAAACAACCGACTTCCAAAAATACACTACAAAGTGAAAAATAACTTTAAATTTCGGAAGTTGGGTCTTTGGCTTTGTATTTTCATTATTTGCCAACGACTTCCGAAATTTAAGTTATTTTTCACTGTAGTGTTTTTTGGAAGTCGGTTGTTTTTTTACACTACATTACAGTAGGTATGTTTTTGTCATATCTCATAATAAACTTCACCTTCAATGCCTAATGGCCGATTCCTATAATTTACAGACCGTTATAGGTTAAAATTAAGACTCTTTATCAATAATGAAGCAAAGACCTCATAGCTTTGCATAGTAGACCTCCCTTCCTGGATGGAAGTAGCTATCACAGATAAAATTAGCTTACGAATCTATTCATATGCCCAGTTTGGCAATAAATAAAGCTACCATTGGTAAGCAAAACGATTCGTTTTTGTTTATAGGAACCGAACATTACTCTCCAAATAACATAACATCACATCACGTCTGTAATCCCCGAATGGTTAGGCAGAGGTGTACCTATAGTACACTCACATTTCGCAAGTTATGTTTAAGTCTCATGTATTAGGGGGCGAGCCTATTGCCATCAACCGGGCACAAATCCAGACTCCGACCGAGATCCGAAATCTACTCTAGAAATATTGTTTTTAAAGTCAAAATATGTTTCAAAAACAAAAATACTCACTGTATTCCAAACGTAAAGTAGAATATGAACAATTCCATAAGCAAGCCAGACTCCGAATACTAGTGGTTTGTATGTGAGCTCCAACCTAGTCACTGCCCAGCCTTTTGCTAACAAAAGTAGGAGCAACATGAACAGTGTCTGAAATACAACAAATACTCATTATTCATGTGTTCAGTTAGTTTTATGGCAGATAAGTAACAATAGGAATTTTTTGCATGTAATAAAATGTAGGTATGTAAATGCATAAACAAACAAAACACAAGAGATATGACAGAATCCATTAATGTGCTAAAATAGGTATTAGAAATAGTGGAGTTGTTAGTAGTACGTAATACATCAATCAATCTGCCTAGCCTTTTCCAACTATGTTGGGGTCGGCTTCCAGTCTAACCGGATGCAGCTGAATACCAGTATTTTACATGGAGCGACTGCCTATCTGACCTCCACAACCCAGTAACTGGGTAATACGATACTTCTTGGTAAGACTGGTTGTCAGACTTTCGGGCTTCTAATGACCCGTAACGACTGTCAAAGATTCACGAATGACTGCCGGGACCAACGGTTTCACGTGCTTTCCGAGGCACGGAGGAGTCTCGATATGGAAAGATGGTCACCCATTCATGGACCAACTCCGGCAAGCGTAGCTTAACCTGGTGGATCGACCCGAGCGGCTGTTATTAAGTAATAACTGCCGCTCGGGTCGATCCACCAGGCTTGGGTATACGTACCTACTACTAGAGGAGATCGTAGCTAAGTAGCTACGACCTGCTCTAGTAGTACGTATACCTACATAGATAATATTTTTATTAATACTTATTTATTATGTAAAACGGAAGCTCAATGACCGCAAATCAAAAAAGTAAAAGGACTAAACTCTAAACAAAACATTTTGCGTCCTCTCGACCTTGCGAAAATAATTATTAATGGTTCATAAGGAAACAGCTATGGAAGTTTCCAAACAGGATAAAGGTATCATTCAATATTACATTTATAAAAGTCAACTGCATATTCTATACTATTTAATTATAATGTATTATATATATTTGTATTGACGTTCTCGAAAATGGCTTTAACGATTTTCATGAAAGTTGCAATAAAAGGGTTTACAGGGGCGAAAAATCGATTTAGCTAGGTCTATCTGGGAAAATTCGTTTTCTCTATTTTCACAGCTTCGGGAATATGATACAACGTTGGTATACCTAGACGATATGTTTATCTATTTTCACCTTAGCAGAGCTTGGTCGACCAGGTAATTATAGTAATAGGCAACCAAAATATGAATAATCAACACAAACCCGTATCAGGATACCAGCTCTGCAGCAACACTTATTTTTATAATGTTGCGCATTATGCTGAGATAGGAGCCTTTTGGGCTCGTACAGGACTTTCTGCTTTTATTTTCATTTTATTTATATTTAGTTAAGTAGTTGTTTTATGATAAGTTTAATTTGTGGTCTCATGTGCGAGTCCCAATAAATACTTTTCGTTCTTTGTTCTGTGTTGAATACTGTGAGTCAATACTAGCATTTCTTTGTGGAGTTTTCTAACAAAGTGACCCATAACAGTTTTTTTTTTTGAGGTATAGACAGAGTCTTAGGAAGATAGGACAACAATATTACTTTTGAATGTAAGGTATGTATGTTACAACTATGTCAAGCTATCTGTATTAGAAGTAAGGCAGGATCAGTGGCATGCAATTTGAAATGAATTTATGAAATAAACATTAATAAATTTACATAACACAACAAAATTTAAATTAAAAGCATGGACACCACATCACTTACACAGGATGAAAATAAATTTGCTATTGAATCTCCACATAAGGTGATGGGTGTCAAAAAGTTTAGACTAGCTGCAGTCTTAGACCACAAAAAAAGACATCAATTTTTTTTTTGTTTTGTCATTCGCTAACTAATTTAATTTAACCCTGTAGATTCAAACACAGAGAACATACAACTTATAATATTAAATTTTGTACCATAGAATTTTGCAGTTATTAGTAGTAAAATGACACCAATAACAGCAAACTTAAAACAAATACATTTTTCGGCGCCATATTTTAGTTTGTTAATAGTTTTAATTAGGTTAGGATGTTATAATTTAAGTTTTGGAAGAAAACTTTGTACAATATGAAAATAAATGTTTTTTTTTTTTTTAAATACAAGTTTTTTAAACTTTATCTTGGGAAAAGTATGTGACCTATCACAGGGCGAGAATATCTGGTGCAGTTATATTATTGTAAACAGGTTGAAAATAAACAATGACAGGTCACACACTACCAGCCAGATTGATCAGTGTAATAGGATGTATTGTGACTCACTCTGCTCATAATATCTAAAACATCGCCAGCGGCCGCCAGCCCAGCAAACCCTACACCATCAACAGCAAACTTCACAGTATGTAGCACATTGAAGCATAGAGCAATAAACTCCAGGACAAGGCTGCATGAGAACAACTTTGTCACTGGATGCTTTTGTGTTCTGAAATTGAATGGTTCATTTACTATACATTTTTGTGTCAAAATTCAAAGCAATAATGCAATAGAAAATAGTATAGTTATAGCAATATGATGAATAGGAATAAATATAGGTTAAATATGAAGATTATATTATTATTCAATGAAATATCTGACAATCTTATGAATTGAGAAAGCTCTAAAGATGTTGCATGTTGCATTGAGTTACACAAAAATCACAGTAATAGGTATACATAAAATACTGCTTACTCTATTGATCTAAAAGTTTTGGAGTGAATATCTCTGAAAATGTATGAATTTATTTTACATAATTGTAGTGGTGCATGTAAACAAACATTAGTAATTAAAAATGTTTTAAAATCTTACCTGACTGCATAAATCTGTACTGGCAGTAGGATAATATAGCATAGCCAGAAAACAAGATACAATTCCAGCGTATTCTGTCTGTCAAATGAAAACTGGTACAGCAATGTGTTGTAGAATGATAAGTTGGGACTTCCATTGACTAGCCAGAAATCATAGTTTATAGTCTGCGGTACATTTGTCAAGGTTTTGTTGTCCTTTGAAGGTGCTCCAGTGTAATGGTGCCATGTACAGGAAATCTCATCTAAGTAACATGACACCATTGATACATACCAAAACCTGTGAGAAAATTAAAAAAAAAAACATTCTAAAGTTACAAAGTAACTAAAGACCCAAGGAATATCAATTTTTATTTTTATTATCCTCTTTAATCTATGAGAACACTTTTAGAACACGTACAATAGAATAAATAAAGATAAATATCAGTTATCATTTACCTTGGTTGTCCAGAGTTTTGAATAACATAAGTAAACTGGTTCTTCTTTATCACATTCCAGGCTGTATCTTCATCTATACACAGATCACCTTTCGGACATGGAATTCTTCTAAACAGATCTTGACCATATGCATTGCATTTAGGATGATAGGCTGTTCCATTCAAATTTTGGAACATAACCTGGCATGCTAGCTCTTTATCAGCAATATCACGGCTTTTGTAATAGTGTAAAAAGTGACCTCTGTCTAATACAGCGAACGTTATGGGGTATTTGAATTGAGCATTCGCTGTTAAGTTCCCGAAAATATAGCCATATGTTTCCTTTTGATAATGGATGTCTGTCTTCTGGAACCCGAATTTCACTAGGAACTTGAAAAATTCATTTGTCGAAAATTCTCCCTTTATATGCGTGGATGAAACACAAAGGAAAAGTGAGCAAAATATTATTGTACCAGCTTTGATACACATTTTGAGAATCGGTGGATAGGACCGCAGAAAAATAACATTTCTGTAAAACACCGCAGCTTTTTTGTATGATTTCCTTCTCTATTATTTCATAACACCGAAATTTCAATACAACAGTACATTATTAATTTGTTATTTTATATAATTTCACAATGCCCAAGCAAAAATGAAAATAAAAAACATTTTTGATTAGACAGATGTACGAAATTTACAAAGACACTTCGCACGCCAGTTGCCACCCGTTGTCTCGTCTTACTGCATGTGTTACCAGATTTCATATTATTGATTTCTTCTATAAACCGAATTCGGGAATCGCCAAAAGTCCGATTTAGAATTTTACGGCACGGTTTCTGGACGTCTTCCTTCACAAGCAGCAAGGCTGCCATACTGCTGCCCATCCAGGGTCATAGCAATAATGCTTGGTTCCACTGGCCACTGTCCAGCCCGTCCCATCATTGATGTCCTTCCTCCGGTTGACGCCCTAAGCCGAGGTTCGTACCTCAGAGGGGGTGCCCTTAGCGAGCGTTCACCTGGTTTTAATTAGCATAGTTGACTGTTGAATAACCCCAGGCTGGGGGTTTTAAGTGTAGTAGCTTAAGTTTATGGGGCTTTAGAAAGGTTTCCTGGATGAGGAGGATATCTAACTGATGAACGCGGAGGAATTCCGCGATTTCATCTTTTGATTAATTTGTTAAGTTTTAAGGCACCCACAGGAAAGCCCGGTTAAGTAGTTATGATCTCAGAGGTCAACTACGAGAAGCCATACCTAAAAACAACCGACTTTAAAAAAAACACTACAAAGTGAAAAATAACTTTAATTTCGGAAGTCGGTGTCTTTGGTTTTGAATTTTCGTTCTTTGTCACCGACTTCCGAAATTAAAGTTATTTTTCACTTTGTAGTGTTTTTTTTTGAAGTCGGTTGTTTTTTTTTTGTAAAAAGTTTTTATTTTTCACTTTTTAGTTGTGGTACCTACCCCACACAAATTCGAATACCACTACTACCTGCTATGTAAATAACAGTGACAAGAAGTTATCATATCATCTACATACTAAGTGGGAAAAAATACGTATAATTGAAGCTAACTCAAAAACTACCCAAGCAAAGTTAATAAAATGTATATGGGACCACCTCTGAAGTATGATCTACCAAACAAAAAAAGAATCATCAAAATCTATTCATAATTGGCGGAGTAATCGCGTAACAAACATACAAAAAAAAAAAAAAAACATACAGACGAATTGAGAACCTCCTCCTTTTGGAAGTCGGTTAAAAAGAAAACTATCCACTGGTAAAAGGCACTGGTACACGGCCACAGATAATATAATACTATACACGGCAGTCAACCGTGTCCCTGACAGAGGTGACCTTGGTTGGCGACAGGCAGAATTGTTTGAAATTTGGTCGTAAACCACCAACTACACGGATGTAAACCACCAAAGTCACCTCTGTTAGGACGCGGTTGGCAGCCGTGTAGCAAGCCCTTAAGAGGGCTAAAGAGGGGAGAGCATGCGCTTACCCAGGGCGGGGGGAAGGCAGCTGTCCTCAATCAATTTAAAAAAATACTTTTTATTCATTCAGTTGAATGAATAAAGAGACGAAATTCAAATCTTGTATAAAACGTACAGACGCCAGCACATCACGGTACTCGAAACTGTCAAATTTTCTCAATCAACTTTGAACCTTATGCCTCAATGGTAAAGTTGAAAATCGATTAAATAAATTTGACACATTGTAGTAGCTTGATGTGCTGGCGTCTGTACATCCTACACTATGCAGATAGGCGTATTATAAGTTGGGGAATTACATCGCTGATATAAATGCTTGGCTCAATGCTGGTCCTGCTCCACAACTAAAACTAATGGGGATAAAAACTGGCACTTGCTCACGGTGGAAGAAAAATACTCGTATAGAACATTGGTCCGTAACCATATCTAAATAAAGAGCAGAATCGCGTTTACAAAATGAGGAGTCATGGTGTCGCGAAATCAATGGTTTAGTTCCATCTCAAAAATGCGCCCAACGCGCATAAAGAAGTTTTCACTTCAAAAATCTCGCCTCGCTCACTTTCCTACATTCTTGCTTTTCGATATTACCTCCCCCATGTAAAATCGGTTACTTCTGCGAATAGCTTATTGAGGAGATTAAAATACACCTTCCTGAAAAAAATTATAGAACCCGTGGTATAGAAAGAGTATAATTACGATTGATGAATATTTTTTGGCATTATTCAATAGTTGCAAAATTTAATTAGAAATATAGATAGTGCAATCCATGAAGACGCGCCCCACTCCACTCCACGCCGTACTAGAGTTCAGCTTACAGTACAGTTATCGCGGAGTGGGGCGCGTCTTCGTGGATTGCACTATCTATACCGACATAAACTAAGAAGACCAAGAGGGTTCATTTTGTTTTGCCGCCCCGGGCCCCCGAATGGTTTGGTCTACCACTGATTGGTGCAATCAAGCCATTGTTTAAAAATATCTTATTGAGACTGGTTATGCGAAATGTAAGAATAGAATAGTTAGTTTAGTTATTCATATTGATTCGTCTCAAAGAAGCAGGTATTTGTGGAGAACTAATTATTATTTTGCAAAAATTCTACCACAAAACATAAGTTTTTTCTTTTCTCAACATTCCACAATAGTGTTGTTCTGTTTAGTAAGTTTGACAAGGTATTGTGCATTCAATCAATCACTACCAAAAAATACTCTGCTCTCTTACGACTTCACCAAAGATTGTGCATTTTATTCGATTTATTTCGATAATCCGCAACGCAATATACGGCGGCGCATCACTTGCATCTTTTTTTAGTTTATGGCAGTTTATGGCGATTAAATAGATGGCGGACGGGTTTGGTGCTATTCTTTGACTTAAAAAAAGGAAGTGAACGAAGTTACATTGAGTTATTGTCTAAAACATGGATTTACCGTATCCTTTTTCCAGGATAAAGACATGATGTCCATAAACGCGAACTTCCTTAGACAGATTTAAGGAAGTATTAGTGCCATAGCAACAATCATCATACTCTTGCCCATTTCCTTTGTGATCTAGATACCTCTTTTTCGGAGTGTAGTTCAAGATTTGCCGTGTATTAACAGATTATGTGTATGTGAACTCTGTAAAATAGTGTTAATTATTGTTTAAAATGTTTTGAGAGTGAATTAATTGGTTATCTTGTAACCTCGAACGCGGAAGTTTTGTGATCTAGCCGCTACAGTACAATATCCTCGGAAGATGTGTTAAAGGGTGTTCATTTTACCTTAGTTATTGATGAATAAAGTAAAAATTTCATTATGTATGAACTTTGAGTGCCAATTATGAAATAATGGTTGAAATAGGCGCCCCTCAACAGTCAGCCGAAGAGAGTTTGGAGAATGCCGAATGGTATTGGGGTGATATCACTAGGTAAGTCTATTTGAATCATGTTTGTGTTTGTTTATCGCCTGTCACATGCAAAATTAGGTTTTATAGAAATCAGGAAGCAAAAATATTGTTTTATTTTTTGTTTAACTTTCGTTTCATTCTCAAAAGTGTCAGCTCAGCTCAGGCTTGACGCTGCATAGTATTGGCCTTTGATTAACTAAACGAATCTGCATCTAGTTTATCAACCTTCTTCTTCCACATTCCATTAAAACTGTTGGTAAAAGACATAGTCTGCTATTAGGTTAGTATTCTGGTTTACAGGACAGTGTCAAACCTATGTCCTTCAACCCAAATGTCTAGAACAACAAAACCGTTCAGGTTGTTTACAAAAATACTAGATGCTCACTTATGACCCAAATGTTGTGAAATATTACAACTTTAGGAGCAATTCATAAGTCTTATTAGAAGATGTACCAACACCTTTCTAGGTAATTTTTAGGTTCAAGTGATTTTTCAGAGTTAAAACATTTTTCTTATTCCATCCCTCATTGTGTGTTCCAGAGATGAGGCTACAGAGAAACTGCGGGATACATGCGATGGCACCTTCCTGGTGCGCAACGCATCTAACAAAGATAGTGGTTATACTCTGACAGTAAGAAAAGGGGGTATGAACAAACTTATCAAAATCTATAACCATGAGGGACGCTATGGATTTTGTGAACCATTTGACTTCAAGTCAGTGGTGGAGCTTGTTCGGTTTTATAGGGAATTCTCCCTGGCACATTGTAACAGCAGCCTCGACATCAAGCTTATGTACCCTCTGTCGAGACTCCTCGAAAATGAAGGTGGAGAAAATATGAGTGATGATACCCTAGAAACCAAATTTAAGGAAATCCACAAAAAATATGTATTGAAAACAAAAGACTTTGAGGGTCGCTCTTACAAATATACAAGATTACGAGAAGAGGTAAATATGAAAAAACAAGCACTGGATGCCTTTAGAGAAACGGTTAAAATCTGTGAAGATCATTTAAAATTACAAGAGAAGATGCAAGCTGAAGCGCAGCCACATGAAAAGAATCCTGTTTTAGAAAATAATAAAAATTTAATATCAAGAGTTCAAAACTTAAAGCAAGCTAAAGCTGAACTAAATGATATTTTGAGAAATACAGTTACGGCTCAATTGCTGCTTGAGAGAGAAATTGCTAAACTAAAGTCAGATGTTACAGATCTCTACAAAATAAAAGACCGCTATAAAGTGTAAGTAACATTCTTTAAATATAATCTTAGATCATAATAATTTTCACACACCTAAAAATATTTGTTTGTCCAATTGTTATTGTGAATGACAATAACAATGTGCCATAATAATGTATTTTAGTATGGGGATTTGAAAACAGGTATCTCGATAAGCAAATGGTGCAATGGTGTGACAGGTTATGTATGAGTCCTCACGTACATATGGTTAGTTTCTTTAAACATGATGTATGTAACATGATGTACTAACTGCGCCCTGCTGTTTCACCCGCATAAGTCCCCTTGGGAATATTGGGATAAAAAGTATCCTATGTCCTAACCCAGGTCATGGTCTACTCATCCCATGTGCCAAATTTCATAAAAATCCGTTCAGTCGTTTTAGCGTGACAGCGTAATGCTGGGGCCGCATCTGCGCCTATTGTGACGAAGTTTCGCACAATGATACGATACACGCAGATGTGACCAACCATTATCGGTTGTCGTCACTATAGTTCAGGCTGCGTAGCACTTATCGCCCGGGTGGCGGTACATAATAACCATGGCGCGTGGTCGGACTAGCGTTGGTCATTTCGACTATTGTTGCCGGAATGCGTAGACGCTCTGTCGAAATAATGGTGAGCCATCTTAGATTATTGCATGATAATTCGTTAAAATTATGAAATCGCTAATGTGACCACCGCATTAGCGCGATAACTTTATAGCGAGCAAAACATACGAAGCTTCGGCACGCATTGCTTTGTCACGATAGACGCAGATGCGGCCCCAGCATTACAAACAAACAAACATACTAAAAATCAAATCTTCTCTTTATAATATTAGTTTATAATTCAATACAAAAGAATTCTTGGTTTCTAATTTTTAGTATATTTATATTGAAGTCTCTTGAAAGATTTTTCATGTACCTAGTTATTCCTATGTACTTATATTTCAACTACCTATTTAATGGAAAATGCTTGTATGAGTTATAGATGTGTCATTAGATGATAGGGACCATAATATTTTCCAATATTGAATAAATTATTCCTCATACATTGCAAACAGTGCTGTTCCAAAACAATATTAATTGAATAAATCAAGGAAAACAGAGGGATATTCCTGGTATTTGTTACTTTTCAGACTACATAAATAGGCTCTGATTGGAAAAAATGTATTAAAAAAATTTTTTTGGTCTTCCCAACTGGCAAAAACATGTTCTATAATAGTCGAGACCACGTTTCTGTATCAGCTCATAGTTCAATAATGTAGATGTAATAAGTCGTATAAAAAGGGAGTAAACGTTTACTCAACGCGATTTGGGCGCAAATTATTCAGCTAATAGTGCTATGAAAGTCGTGTTACTGTTGAATAAGGAACATAATTGTGAAATAATTATCGAGTAAAAGCAAAACTGGACCAAATTTAGAGTAGCAATAGCGCTGCCTTCCATGACCATTGATGGAGTTAAAGCTGTTTTGTTACTATTAATCAACAAAATCATGGATTAAATGTTGCCGATTAGCCATAAATCGTCATTTTTGTCAGTTAAAAGCAAATAAATTGCTGTTATTCCACAATTTCGCTGTGTATCAGTTATTTCGTCACAATTTTTCCATTATTTTATGAAACGGAACTTTGTGTGTGACTTATTAGAACAAATATCGAAGTATTGAATATACCTAGTTACTTAACCGCTCAAGGTCCGCGGGCGGTCCGCGCCGTGACAGATTTACGACCGCACTTAAATAAACAATTACTCGGGTTTCATTATAACGTCTCAAGTAGTATTGTTTATGTTTTTTGCTACTCGAATAGATTAGGAATACGTTTCAAATGGTTGCAGTCTTTGTAAACAACGTTCACTTATCTTTATTACCCGCTTTTGTTATTGTTTCTTTTGTTCTTTGTGATAACGATTTCTGATAAAACTACCGTACCAATTCACACGAAATTTTGCAGGGTACATTATGGATAGATAAGTTATCTAACAAAAGCGTTTTTAGAGACAAACATTCAAAACAAAAAATTCAAAAAATCTAGATTTTAGATAATCTAGATTTTCTAATGCTTACGTAACTTTCTCCGTCCCAAAAAAATATTTTTTTGTATTATTTTGTTCTAAATGTTGTCTAATACGATGATACATGTAATATAGAAAAGAAATAAAACACTTACGGATCAGATCCATACAGAAAAACCACAAAATATCACAACTTTCACATTGACGGGAACTTTCTCTTATCTGTTTGTTTACACTTTTTTGGTTGGGTCAAAATAGGTATAACATGATGTTATTTATATCTAAAACGATGTAATATTTACTTCAAAATGAAAATATCACCACTTTCCGACGATTTACACACAAAAACCATTAAAAAACGAATTATTACAGCGAACGGGAGTGACATTTGACTGACATTTTACCGCGCGGGAACGTGATTTTCAACATTTTTTTAAAATGTTGCCTATTAATATTTTTGCTTTTAGTCGATTTATTTGACGAGAATATCTATCCGACCATAGACACAAAAATTCACAGACAATAATAGCCATTACAGCGAATACAAATAGAGTTGTAAGCCGCGTGGGTACTTGGACGCACCGGTGCGTCCGCGGTCCTTTAGCGGTTGTACAATGTTACAGCAACGTACTGTCTAGAATTTTGCATATCTATGTGTAAATGAACATGCAAAGTAACTTTATCGATGAAATCGTAGGAGTTATTTAACATATATTTGTGGGCCACGCTAATTATTAATAATATAATAGTAATAACAAATAAATTTTATCAAAATGTTAGATCAAGATCCATTAAACAAATTTAAGTAAATATATTGCTATTACACCACAATATATCGGTTATTAGTCGAAAATTTTTATAATTTTATCTCATTTATAGGACATAATGCCGCCATAAATATATAGACAATATTGGTGTTCCTAAATTATTATTTTTTTCCTTTTCCATAAAATACTTTTCCATTTCGTAATCCATCATGTAAATTGCAAATATTTTTCAATAAAATACTGGTGCGCTGAATGAGATATTATGTAGCTTGTAAAGTAATTAACAATCAGTTATACAACACCTAATTCAATAAATGTGTTAAACCAGCATTCATAACGATTCAAGTTCAGTAACTGCGATATAAAAACTTACATACGTCTAATCGATTTAGCATGCTATTGTAGATATTAAGATACTTTTCAGTAAATAGGCAGCTTTTATTCGGCGAATTCGCTCTAATGTAGTAATGTCGAATAGCAGCCATATAGCAGCTTTTTAAACATGAAACTTGGGAATCGATTACTCTAATAGCGCTATTACTGCACCACATGTCGTATAAACGAGAAATGGTAGCTACTGTATGACTATGGAATGAATGCACTATAAGAATATCGAGTAAACGTTTATACGACACGGTTAAAGCACTTAAAAGCAAAAAATGCTAAAAAGTCGTAATAAACGCTTTTACACTACATTGTGGTTACTAAGTAGCAACTACTCAACATTTATTCGATCTGTAGCTGAATAACTCATTCATTATTCGACTGTTTTGCTAGTTGGGTAGTTAAAAAAAAAAAACTTTTTTTTTTGTGTTTCAGTTTAGTTTAAGAAATTATTTGTGACTAACTTCCGTCAACGTCTTCGCCCGCGTGATATCGTTATAAATTATAGACTGTTACTCAGTGACAATATACCATTCTACTGTCGGTTAAAATCGGTCCAGTTGTTTTTAAGTTTATTCATTAGAAACAAACATACAAAAAATCAAATCTTTTCTCTAATATTAGTTTACATTACATTACGCGGATGTCTAGTCAACAACCTAAATTTCTATTATTATATAATAGAAATTTAGGTTGTTGACTAGACATCCGCGTAATGTAATGTTCACATGGGATTTTTTAAGTGAAAATTTCTTAATGCGACACCGTTGGGCATTTTTGAGATGGGAAAAAAAATTGAACTCGCGACACCGTTACCGAAGCCTCATTTTTGTAAATTTATTATGTTACGGATCAATGCTCTATGCAAGTATTTTTACTTTAAAGGTTTTTGTTTTTTTTTTTTTGCTGTCGCGATTTTGCTCTTTATTTAGATAAGGTTACGGACCAATGTTCTATACAAGTGTTTTTCTTCCACCAAGGCAATCCTGTTCAAGTTTTCACTTCTGTCCGCACTCCTGGAGTGCCACTGTTTAAAAAAAAAAACAAAATGTTTTCATTATCATATTCATTACAGGTGGCTACAAGGACGAGGGAAAACAGATGAATACTTGCATTTATTAGAAGATGACAATATACATAAACTTGAAGAATTGTATGCACACAGAGAGTGGATTAGTTGGAAAGTTAATTGTACAAGAGAAATGGCACAAAAACTCCTCACAGGGAAACCTCAAGGCACATTTTTAATTCGGCCTAATTCCACTGGTCAATTAGCATTATCTATTTGTTGTAACGATGAGGTCTATCACTGTATTATCTTTAAGACTGAACGAGGTTATGGATTTGCAGAACCCTATAATGTTTATGAGTAAGTTTTCTTATTGCAATTTTTGATCAAATGGTAATAATTTGGTTCCATTTGATAAAATGATAATCGGTAATAAATAGGTAAAGAATGACATGTAAATATTTTTGGCATAGATACTATAAATTAAATATATATTGGTGATGCATCATTATGTCTTGACAGAATGCCAGCCCATTACAAATCTGGTGGTACCACTTTTTAAGATTTATTTGACATCATAATTTATGTAATTTATATATAAAATGAGGTTTTTTTTTCTTGTTTTAGACCTTAGAATGTTCGAAATGAATGAAGAATAAAACATTACCTACTTATTATTTCGTAAATGTCGATTGATGATCCTATAAAAACTTTTGAAAATAATTAAATGAATATCCAATCTGTTTTAAACACAATAAATGAAAACTGGTGTTTAAAAACAATAAATTAAAACTTTTTTTATATTTCAGAACTTTAAATGAGCTTGTTCTCCATTATGCTGTGAACTCATTAGAAGAACATAATGATCAGTTAAAAACGGAACTGAAGTACCCAGTGAATGCACATCTTGTGAAGAAACCTGAAAAGAAGCAATAAAATGGTGATGCTGAAAAATTTGTGGTTGCCAGTTTTGTCTTCTATTTGTAGACATAGGTCATAATGACGACATTGAGGATGGAAACTGAAGTTGAAATTACCTTCCTGTGACCTTCAAATAATCAACGATAAATTAAAAGGATAAACTTCTCAGCATCGAAAGCTTATCAGCTAAGCATGATTTTAAAGTTATAAATCCAAAAAAATTGCAGATTCATGCAAAATTCTCCCAAAGAAAAAGGGATACTTACCTTTAAATTACTCTTCATTGTTTCTATAAATGTACTGTGAGGGAACATAATAATACGACACGAAAGTATTCATGTACAGGAAAGTAATATAAGTTGATATTTCCATGTTTTATAGCTTTATAGTGTCGTTATAATGTGATCAAATAATTATTGTACAAATAAAATGCTTTGGTACCCATGTACTATGGTACTTACCATATTATTTTAGATTTGTGCACAAATCATCATAAACTTCGATTTGAAAACTTGTTTCTATTGATTTGGTTTTATTTTTATTGTGATAATATTGTGATAAAACCATGATCAGTTTGGAAATCCCAGTTCTATTGTTTGTATGAACATTTAAAATGATTCTCAGGAGCTTTTAAGAGTAGGATACTCTGTACACATATTTTTATATTTGTTGTATGTATTTACAAAGATTGGAAAAGTGTTCTTTCTTATTCATAATTGATGTTATTAAATTGATCGGGGCCTTTACGGATCGGCAGCAATGGAGGAAGGATAAGAATAACAGCTGATTCGAAATTGGAGACTGTTGAGAACAAAATTACTTTGAAATGTAAGCTCTCAGTTCAATTTGATATTGAGTCTGCATCCATGTTGACACTTACGCTCTTGTAATAAGAGTGAATTTTGAATGACAAGCGTTGATCATAGTGCTAATAGCTGGGTTAATATTTTGAATGGCCTAATGTAATATTTTCACTTTTCCATTCAATCATAAAACATTGCAGTAATGTTGAGTGTTGTTTAGTCTGTCTCATGTGTTTATGAATGCAGATGCAGACTTAATACCTACGAAGTTCTCATAGAGATATGAATATTATGTATGTGATAGTAATGATTAGCATTTTAGTGTTCTGGTATTTGTGTATATTATGTGATTGCTTTTTGTTACATTGTTTTTAATGGTTTAATGTGATGCGAGGTTTGAAATTATTCCATATCATTGATATATATCCAATATCAACTGAAATATTTTCCTGGACTAGTGGTTGGGGAGGGGTTCATATGCAGCATTTATGCTAACAATATTATGAATGTGCAATATAACAATTTCGATAAGCATAACATATTTGGATATATATCTTAAATGGCGGTTATTTTCAAATATAAGGGTCTAATTAATTTAGCTAGCAAAACTGCAGACCTGATCGGTGTCAATATCTGAACAAGATAAAAGTTTTTTTTTTTTTTGGTGTCGATGACAGCTGTTAGTTTTGAATTTGATACTAAAAAGAAAACAAATCAACTAATACTTCAGTTGAGAAAATTTGTTTTCTTTTGTTTAATCATGTTTAGATATCGATGCACTTCATGTCTAAGAGATATACAAAAAACAAAAAAATTAAGCTAATATTTCAAGTAACTACACTAAGGCCGCACGCACTTTGGATGCATTTTTGTACGAATTTCACTCGTGCGACACGCACGAACGGTCCCGACCTTACTAATACAAAGGGAGCGCACAGACTGGGTGCAACTTAGTCGTACGTATATGTACGTAGTTCCGACGTCCGAAAACAATCTGAACTTGTTGGGAATTTTTGTGCGTTCAATGCGATATCACCGGAACACTATTTGACGGAGAAAAATGTATCCAGTGTGCGCACTCAATTCATACGATCATGGTCATACGTGTACGCACGAGTGAAATTCGTACGAAAACGCATCCAATGTGCGCGCGACCTAACAGTGGTCGATGACCCCGCAAAAAAACTCATAAAATTAATTTATCTTATCATGCTTAGATGTCGATACTCATCACGTCTGGAGATTTGCTAGTTTATATAATTTAACCCTGTATGTTTTAAAGACCTGCTTTGATACTGCGCAACATTGTGATGCTATTTATATTATTTTATATTTACTTTGCGGTGTAAATCGGACTTTATTGTACTAATAATTATAACTCATTTTACCTTGTATCGTCACAATCATCAGATCAGCTCATTTTACCTTTGTAAGTAAAAAATAGATTATGATCAGATCTTTTCCTTGTAACTCGAAAAATATGTTAATTTCAACGTAAACTACCGTAAGCATAATTATGTAAATTTCATATGTACAATGTCTGTATGTTAAATGACAAAATATAAAATGTTGCATAGTATTAAAGCAGTGTACTACATAATATTATGTATTATGTATCAAATGCATGGGTGATAAGTTAAATGTTTACTTGTCGCAAATCTATTACATCGAATGTTTTACTTAAAGTAGAATCAGACGTTTATCTTTACTGTTTTATCAGCAGTATTGATTTCAGTAAAAACATTGATAATAATGATTTGCCGCAGTGGATGTCTTTTATGATTTCAGTGCGTTTAAGTACTGATAATTTACATGGAAGTGTGTATATTTGTGTGCGAGTCTCGTCAATTAATGTTTTTTTGTGTTTAATTTCTATGTAACAAAATATAAGAAAAGATACTATGTATTGCTATAATAGTAGATAGATCTTAAGTAGGACTAACCAATTCGTAAAAGTTATATTTACCTAAATTTAGTTTCATTCAAAACTTAATGATTATACTAATTTGTAAACTGAACAACTTCTCGACTTAATGTCACAATTATCTCGTTATTTTTTCCATTTCAAAATAACAGAACATTAATATTAACCGGTAAAGTAAAACAGACTAAACGAACACGCGGAAAATTATGAGTCGCTTTTTTGTCAGAATGCTCCCCAACTCGTTTTTGTCACCCAGAAATGTACCATCGCGGTCACGCATATCTAAACACTGAAAACAAAATCCCGTGCACACGACTCTGTATTCATAGGTAAGTGTTACTATAGCGGCCGATCGCTGCAAGCAGGAATAGTCCTCACGGTGTTCAAATATGCGTGTCTCGATAGTACATGAATATCCACCAATTATTCTTGAAAATGTTCGACCCCTAAACCCCAGTGGCAATAAACATCGATAAATGCATGACAGTTTGTGATGAGTAATGATTAGGAAGCCCAAGTTTCTGCAGTCAAAATAAGTACCATGACAAAATTCTAAGTAATAACACCACTGGCTTTATGGTGACGACGATGCATCGCTTAAAAGTAATGTGATTAAGGGCTGATCTTAACACAATTTTTGGTCTATTTTATTACATTAATCGGTGGTTAGTTAGACAGAACATCTAATCTATATAATCTTCCACGCATCAAGTATTGTACCTTACTGAAAGATTTAAAGTAAGTTATTGATGAACTGAATATCTATGGTTTTGCTCTTGTTCACCTAATTTTTTATTGCAATTGGAGCTCACTGCGATGTAATCCTGAACAATTTGAATAGTGTCAGTTTAACCATACTCTAACGTATTGTCATACTATATTTTTAAAATCCATTAAAATGCTTAATAACATAAAAAAAAAAAATAGTGAACTAATGACGACCCAAATTCTACACTTTGAAAATGTGTATACCTATTCAAAACAGTTTTTTTTTTTACAAAATATATAATTTAAGTTATACATTCATAATATATACCTATTTACTTATAAGTTTAAAGATTATATAAGTGAGATTATTGATCACGTTATTTTTGTATTCAAGTCAGTAATACAATAAATTATCATTATAATGTAAAATATTCTGAGTTGCAATTTTATGTAAAACTAAATATCATTAAATGATCTCAAAAGTGAATTATAACTTAAGGTGATTCAGATGTTTGTTTGATAGTTTTTTAGACACCATATTAATATTAACTAAAGTCAATAGCAGCCAAATTGGAAAACTTACATACCTAAATTAGTTAACACTCAGTCGCCATTTTATAAGTGTAATAGTAGAACGTTTTAATAAGTGTTAATAAACAAACTATCAATGAAAACGGTGTTTTCTTTGCATGCCTACCTACCGGCTGTCGATAAGGCAGTGGGAGTTTTGGATCGCTGCCTGACTTTACGCACTGCATCCGAATTGATGATGGTCTAAATTCGGAGATTTGGACGGATGGAATTCCGATCTCGGGCACAATCCATCGTACTTACAAATGGTATCTATTACCAAGGCCATCTTTTCCATTGGCCACTTCAGGCAATTGCCCAGGGCCCTCTTGATCCTGCCGGCGTCGGTTACAGCTAGGGCAGGGGTTCCCAACCTTCTAACATACGCGCCCCCCTAACTTTTAAAATCACTACGCCCCTGAGTCACTTTGTCGACATATGCCGAAAAGTATAAGAATGCAAAATAAGCGAGTTAGGTCGAAAATGTTTGCACCCCTTTGGATAAGTTAGATTTTTTTTTGATTATTCAAACAAAAACAAAACAGTTTGTCGAGTTTTCCAGAAAAACTCAAGAATGATGAGAATGCATAATGTAAGAGCGAGCTCGAAAACTGTTGTACAATTTCAGATTAATTACATTTTTTGACTATTCATACAGAAAAAGGAATTACTTAGTCGACTTACGCAGAAAAGTTGAAGAATCAAGAGAATGTAGAATGGAAGAGCGAGCAAAGTGAGCTCGACAGTTGTAGCATGCCCCTTCGGATAGGTACGTTCTGTTTTTTTTATGTCCGTGACTACCGCAGGACCACCAACGCCAATCGCTTCCATATTTAGTAAATAATTAGTACCCAATTGGTACTAATTAGTGCTCGAACGACAAAATTGGTACCTTAGTAGTTTTCGAGAAACTCGACTTTGAAGGTGGTCCGGCGGTAGTCACGCTCCCTTCAACAGGACCACCATGAGCGCCGAAAAAGGGGGCATGCTGCAGCTATTATAAGTATACAAATAATTAGTACCCTTAAATGTGATTAATTGCGTAAAAAAAACAGAACTGAAACATTTGTATTTACCGAGAAATCAACGATGATAACTTTCGCGCGCTCGTTCAGAAGGACCACGACTTTGAATATTGATTCCAAGTTTGACGAGCTTGTCGCTTTCCTCAAACCTATATAGAAAATTAGTACCCTGCAAGATAAAATTAGTGCCCAAAATTGGTTCTTCAGTTACAGTAGTTTACGAGATATACCATGCCATTGGGTGGGGTGGCGGTGGACACGGTGTAAAATATTCATTTCAAGATTTCCCATTAAAAACTCTAATTTCTTCTCAAATTTATAAAAAAATTAGTGCTCCTAAAGAAGTTACAGCGACCAATAATTCAGATTCCTAAGTGTTGTATTTTAAGAGAAATTAGCTTTCATTACTTTTCCATACTAAATCTCCGCGTATAACCCGACCAAATTAAGTTGTCAATGGTATTGAGCAGTCTATCTATTCTGTAAAAATGTCACCGTGAAAACTTAGGTGACTACCGTGACTACCGCCACCCCACCCAATGGCATGGTAATATCTCGTAAACTACTGAAGAACTAATTTTGAATTTTGGGCACTAATTTTATCTTGCGGGGTACTATTTTCTACATAGGTTTGAGGAAAGCGACAAGCTCCTCAAACTTGGAATCAACATTCAAAGTCGTGGTCCTGCTGAACGAGCGCACGAAAGTTATCATCGTTGATTTCTCGGTAAATATAAATGTTTCAGTTCTGTTTTATTTTACGTAATTAATCACATTTAAGGGTACTAATTATTTATATACTTAGAATAGCAGCAGCATGCCCCCGTTTTTGGCGCTCATGGTGGTCCTGCTGAAGGTAGCGTGACTACCGCCGGACCACCTTCAAAGTCGAGTTTCTCGAAAACTACTAAGGTAGGTACCAATTTTGTCGTTCGAGCACTAATTAGTACCAATTGGGTACTAATTATTTACTAAATATGGAAGCGATTGGCGTTGATGGTCCTGCGGTAGTCACGGACATGAATATTGCAGTTTTAGGTCAGCGCCATCTCTTGACCGATAGTGGACCTATCGTATAATTATTGATGATTTCTGAAAAAGTGTGCTATTTAGAGACATCGTTTTATTTTTCCTGTAATGTTTATATAAACTTCTATCACATACAATAATTTCAGATTTTTCTCTATGCAAACTTCGGAGATAAAGGGGGAAAGGTATTTTTTTAAATTTTTCGTCAAAAGTCGAAAAACTATGCGGCCTAAAAGTTTTTTGAGGAATATGCAATTAGCGCTCTTTCATATGATATCCCACATGCCCTAGTAGCCCCACTTCGAAATTTAAGACACCGCTCTGTCCATTGCAAAAAAAAGCTTTTCTTATTTGCAAAATAGTTGGGCAAACGTCATCTAAAACTATTCTAAATTTCAAGTCGATAGCATTAGTAGTTCTTGAGATATGCAGCTGTGACAGACAGACTGAGTCGCACTACAAGGGTTCCTTTTTACCATTTTGGTACGAAACCCTAAAAATGGATGTAGAAAATTAACTTGGTTTACCAACATAAATGACTTCGTGGAATTCACCGAATTCATATTTTTTATAATAGTTATTTATGCAACTGTATATAATTCGGTATTAAAACACGAATGTGGGATTTCAGTCTACTATATAAAGCAAATTGAATGAAATAATAACCATATTATATTTTTAAAACGTCAATTTATTGATCTCAAAATCAATCGTTCTTCAACTTAAAATCAATACACATACACAGGAATGATAAAATTCTTACAACTGACGAACAGGTGGAGTGGATTTAATTACACTCGATTTGAGTGATGGTTGTACACAATAGAATAACGGATATTATATTAAGCAAAACTTAATTTGTTCAATGTAGGTATGCACAGAACTACTGTAGGTTGTTTAGGTAGATTTTTTAGAATCTTTGGATGGAGAACGAGATCTTGACCGCGACATAGACCTTGCCTTAGAGCGCGAGCGAGAGCGGCTGCGGCTGCGGGAGCGAGAGCCGGAGCGCGGGGAACGGGAGCGCGTGCGACGACGGGACCTCGACCGGCTGCAAATTTACAGAATATGGTATTAGAAAAGTTTCCATTGTGGTTACAACTTTGCGCCTAACCAAATTTAGTAAGTACTAAATGAGTACAACAACTTGTTTACAGAACTGAAACATGCTGGTAATAGGAATTCATATTTACTAAATTAGGTTAAACGCAAATCCTTCAACACTAGTGCTAATAAACCAGGTGTCGTCTTTTTAACAACTGTTTATTAACAATAGTATTTAATTACTGTTCAGTTTTACCCATTATTTGAGAAGTACAATTTAAAGAAACCTTCTCATTTAACGGGCTAACCTAAACAGTAGTAGGCTGGTATAGTTCTGTCCTCAATGATGATTTATATCTTCTGGTCCTCAAGAATCTTCCAGATCAGCGCTTAATCTATAGTGTCTATTCTAAACATACTACCTTCCTACTAAAAAAATGACTGGCCTAACAGCACAGGCTTTCTTTGAACACAAAAATGGGATAGTAATGTGTAACTCACTGAGTGCACGCAGTGATTACATTAGACGTGCGTTGCGACGCGCAGAACGAACTTTACTCTCAATGACGGTCTCGACAAGTGAAGTGTGCACGTAGGCTGTAGCTACGTAGTTCGCAGAGCGAGCGAAGTTACCGATGCAACCAACTCAATTGGAGTACACGCCGCGAAGTGAAAGCTACGTAGCGCAGACAATAAGAAGTGCAGACACTGACGAGTTCGTTCTCGGCGCACAGGCCAATGATAACCTATAACATAGTTATCATTGGTATAAGTGAGTCCAATACAGTGGAATGGAATCTTTGAATAAGAACAACAGTTCGCAATGACCAAGTCCAGTTAATATCTTGTGTTTCTGACACTAGGTTTGGAATAGTTCCTTTTACCTTTAAAGATTCCATGCCAAAGATAGGTTCCGACACACAAGATTTGTAAACAGATTTCAAATTGTCACCTGCGGCGGCGGCGGCGTGTACAGTCACGAGCATAATGTCCTCTGTCTCCACAGTCATAGCAGCGGTCATCATACGGCCGAGGCGGCAAGCGAGAGCGAGGTGGTGGTCCCCGGCCTCCGTAACCGCGACCGCCGTTGGACATTTCTACACGGGCGCGTCGACCACATATTGTTCGTCCATCTAAACCACGTATCTATAAATAGACGAACATTTTATTTAAAAAAGTCATTATAAAACCAAATATTATTCAGTTAAAAAGAGAGAACTTACGGCATCTTCAGCATCACGAGGATCTTCGAATTCTACAAAAGCGAAGCCGGGGGGATTTCTAGCTACCCAAACATTTCTCAAGGGTCCGTAATATGAAAATGCATCTTCAAGTTCAGGTTTGCTTGCATTGTTACCTAGATCTCCCACATACACTTTACAGTCACCATAACGTGACATTTTTCCTGAAAAAATACCACGCAATTATCAGCACTAGAATCAATTTTTCAAAGTCATACAAGTGTGGCGGTGGATGGATGGATGGATGCTCTACACGGAAGGCGTAGTTTTACTCGGATTAGTGCAAGTATAACAAGAAATCATAAGTTTATTGCAAATAAACATTAAAAAACGTCAATGCATTTTATTTTGTTAATTGAATATCAGAATTATAATATTTACCCGTAGTAAAGTAACACAATCGAACTACGCTAAATTATTACGAGCAAAATGGCGTGCAGACGCCACCGGAAGGATTGAGTTGTTTTTTTTTTGAAATTTGTAACTTTGGAGCCTTTGGTTTTTGGAGCAAGCCGAGCACAGAAACTGACAAATACACAAGTACAGTATGCTTAGTCTACTCTGATGCTATGGCCGGATGGCCGCACCAGTGTTTAACGCCACGAATGAACGAATGAAGCCGGGTCTCCTGCGCGTGGTTTTACCAAAAACGAAGAGGCGTGGTCATACACATTTGCTTTGTATGAAATGCTTTGTATGCGCAGGAGACCCGGCAATAGATACGCACGCAGTGATACGCTGCGACATAGTCACCATCCATCTTGCTGTACGTCCTGCCAAGGCCACGCACGATGCACGACGCAAAACGACTGTGATTAGTCTTGACGTACGTCAATTATTATTATTAATTGCTTGTTGGTTTTTCACGATGCAATTTTGCATTCAGCAAGCGCCCCCACCACCGCGACCGTCGTGTCGTGCAGATGAACAGTGAACCGCGACGTTCGCAACTTCGCACGGACATAATAAAATCGCGGTAATTTTTTTTCGTGCACTGGATTTTCAACGCTCTGCTTAGCTCAGAGAGTTGAAAATCTAGTGCGCGATAAAATCCCGCCGTTATTTTATTACGACCGTGCGATCGTGCATCGTACACACGGCCACACATCAAGCTATACATTTCCAGTATAAAGTGACCTCGCATTGTAGGGAAATCCTATACGATGCGAAATCAACATAAACTGGTTTTGTATAGCTTGATGTGTAGCCGTGTGTACGTGCTGGATCGTGTATAGACTTGCTGTACATCAGATTCAGCAAGTGTTTGCAATTTTGGGGATTTTTCCCTTTTTTAAGGTAAAATTATTAATATTATGCATGGCCTAGGGCTATTTTATTTAGACAAGGATTTAGGGAATCCTGGGGTAGAATCACGAAAAAAAATCCAATCTGGCAACATTAACTACGGTCTTGAGCGAACGTATAGCACGCTGGATGCGTGCACGATAGTGTGTATGCTACGTCCAGCACCGCGGCTAGTGATGGGCGTTGAATCAACGAACTAGTTGAATCAACCGTTGATCTCCTGTCAACATACGAGTATTAACGTTAACCGTTTATGAATCAACTTGTTGAATTCGTCAACGACGTTTATGAATTTGACTCGTTTATTGTTCAACTAAATTCGAGAACGCAAACACAACGAACTGAGCAAATTAAAAAACTTCCGTTGAAAATGAATAGAATTTGAATTGAACTCTGAAAGAGTTGATTTTTGAAAAAGTATGACGATATTGGTGACTGACGCGCGCCCATAGAAGAAAGTAATATACGCGCGCCGCTCGTGCCGCCTGAGAGAAACCGGTTCATACTGGTTTCATGGTTTGTTTGTTTACGTTTAGAAACGAAGTTCGCTTTCGTCAACTAAGTAGAACCATCTATGAAACGTTTCATAATTAAATCAAAATGTTTCAAAATTAGCATTACATCAGGTCAGTAGATATAGCTCAGAGACTAGTTCAACTCGTTGAACGTCGCGGCGTTGAATAAAAACCGTTGAATGAATTAACGGTTTACTTTGAAAGTTGACATTAGTGTACGTTGGCTCGTTGACGAATTTAACTAGTTAATCAACTAGTTGACGACCGTAAATCAACGTTGATGTTTCGTTAACGGAAAAACCTTCAACGACCCATCGCTAACCGCGGCCTTGGCAGGACGTACAGCAAAATGAATGGTGAAGGGTGCTTTACGCTGGTGATGTTCACCATCACCAGCGTAAAGCACCCAAGCACTATCGGTTACATTTGCCAATCGTACTGAACAGGTGGCGCTGCATGTCGTTTGAATCATAACAACACACTGTCAGTTTTGTCTCTCATTGTTGTTTAACTTTTCAATAATTGTAGCTGGAACTAGCACATGGAATATTCGACGTGGACTGAATTTCAGATAGAAGGTAAACTGAAGCCGATTAGGAGTCTGAAAACTAGTAGTCAGCAGATATATATAGCTTATTTTCTAGTTGTTAAAAGCCAAGTAGCTAATTTTATAATATATATTTTTTTTTTCTTTATCAATAAGGGGTTTTTATCCACACGGATACGTCAACCCCATTGTACCTTATACTCTACACACAACTATACACTTGTAATTATATTATATGTTACTACACTATCCACCACCACTATACATAAATACTATAAAAAAATGTAAAAGAGAATCACTGTCCAGACTTCTGCATTAAACCATAAATTATGCGTTTAGTTCTTTCTGATTTAGGGTATGCCAAAATATTTTGAATAAGTCCAACATCCCACATGTTCAGTTTAAACTCCCTAGCCAGAGATTCCCTTTCATTCCTGTTCTTAGCACATTCCATCAGCAAATGTTGCACATCTTCAAGATGTAGCCTTTCGCATTAAGAAAGCAAACTTTGCCGATGGAAAGTGGCCAGAACGAAGTCTTATCGCTAACTTACATAACTCCTATTTAAACATCTATCATCAAAATTTTATAATAACTTATTGTCGATCATTAATTATTAACGAAAATATCACATACTGTATTGTAATTAGTTAATTACACAGTAATTTTATTAAATACTAGCTGACCCTGCAAACGTTGTTTTGCCATATAAATGTTTGGGGTGGACCATCTTTATCACTTACTACCTACCCTACCTACCCTACCTACCCTACCTACCCTACCTACCCTACCTACCCTACCTACCCTACCTACCCTACCTACCCTACCTACCCTACCTACCCTACCTACCCTACCTACCCTACCTACCCTACCTACCCTACCTACCCTACCTACCCTACCTACCCTACCTACCCTACCTACCCTACCTACCCTACCTACCCTACCTACCCTACCTACCCTACCTACCCTACCTACCCTACCTACCCTACCTACCCTACCTACCCTACCTACCCTACCTACCCTACCTACCCTACCTACCCTACCTACCCTACCTACCCTACCTACCCTACCTACCCTACCTACCCTACCTACCCTACCTACCCTACCTACCCTACCTACCCTACCTACCCTACCTACCCTACCTACCCTACCTACCCTACCTACCCTACCTACCCTACCTACCCTACCTACCCTACCTACCCTACCTACCCTACCTACCCTACCTACCCTACCTACCCTACCTACCCTACCTACCCTACCTACCCTACCTACCCTACCTACCCTACCTATCCTACCTGCCCTACCTAAAACTTGTCCTGAAAATAACGAACACAATAAAAAAAGAATTAGCGAAATCGGTCCAGCCGTTCATGCGTGATGCCGTGACCAAGGGAAATAGGGATTCATTTTTATATATATAGATTCGATAGTATCGAGCTACGAATTTAAATCAAGAACCTTATAAATTAACTCAGAATCGAATCATTATTTTCATCGTAATTATGAACTAAGCCGTCTTGAGTTTTTGATAACAAGTTTTGATGATGATTTTCTGTGAGTCAAAAGACACTAGCGACACCCGTGGCAAAAGATTTATTTATTTACTAAGCCCCCTATCAAAAATGATGTGAACGAATGGGCTAGAACAAATTAAGCAAAAAGCAGATTTGTCTGCCAAGCATCTATTTACAGTGTTCACAACAATTGATATAAATCTAACAGCAAAAAAAGCACTAGTAAGTCTAACAGTAAGTAAATACTGATCTTTCTCCTGAAACACCTCCAAACAACACCAAAAAAAGTGTAGAAGGTAATAAGAAATCTTGACAGCAAAAAAAGCACCAGGATTTGATCACATCACTAAAGAGATTCTGCGAGAACTGCCAAGAAAAGCCATTGTACAGACGCCAGCACATCAAATTCAACAAATCTCAATCTGTCAAATTTATTTAATAGATTTTCAACTTTATCGCTGAAGTATAAGGTTCAAAGTTGATTGAGAAAATTAGACAGTTTCGGGTAGCTTGATGTGCTGGCGTCTGTACATCCAAGTGGAAATCCAATGAGGGCGCCACTATTGCACTTAGGCGACTTCGAATGGGAAATGAGTAGAAAAATCTAAAGGCTCCTTCAAAGAGGCGCGACACGCGACGCGACACAAAGGCACCGCTCGTCGCGCGACGAGCGGTGTCTTTGTGTCGCGTCGCGTGTCGCGCTGGTCTGCACAAGCCTTAAAGATGGCATGGCAAAGGGATTAGTTGGATGAATGAAGGATGTTCGGCCTGTTTGATCATGAGGTGTTTCAGAATAGTGAGGTGTTTCATACTATTTTATTGTAAACATAATAAGCAGGATTTCTCCAAATGAGTTTTTTTTAATAGGTACATGAAAAATATTTTGAAGTGGCATGTACTGTGCGATCATCATTGTCCTGTGAGGCGATTGGTAGCACTGAATTTTGCAGTCATGTGATTGGTAGTACAGTTCTGTCAGTCGACATTTTGAACTCTATTCGCTGACGTTCGCACGGACGTAATAAAATCGCGGCGGGTTTTTTAGCGCACTGGATTTTCAACTCTCGGTGTTAAGCCGAGCGTTGAGAATCCAACCCGCTGGGAAGCACTCTCGTCCCAGCGCGTTGAAAAATACACTGTTGGATTTTTAACTGTCAGCGCTAAGCAGAGCGTCGAAAATCCAGTGCACGAAAAAAAATCGCCGCGATTTTATTACGTCCATGCGTACGTTAGATTACTCTGAGCTATTTCTACTGAAACATTGAAACCAAGCTTGACAAGCAATGGTGCCAACACGACGGCAAGGGACAAGTTATAGTGAACGGTCACTCGGTCAGCACTCAGAAGTCCAGAAAATGTAACACCATGTTTATAATGGGAGATCCAGATGCTTGACAAATAATTTCAAATTCAAATGTGTTTGAAAGCTAGATCTAATAGGTATTTGGCTTAGCTTGCGGTTTAGGCCATAGACTAGATCCAGCTATCAAAACAATACAAACTATCCGACTATGGGATCGAACGTGTGTTAAATGTTCAAACAAAATAATGGCTCCAACGCCTTCCGATAGCCGGATCAGATTATCGGATCCAACTATCTGATGAATAAATCAGACGTTTATTCCCAGCCTTAGGCTTGCAACTTGCAAGGGTTTTGATGCCGATCCGATCGAATCGGATCGAGGGTCAGGTTTTGTGCACAAATCAAAAGAAGCTTGCGGGAATCACTTGCGATGCATCCACCCCTTTGTGCGTTTGTGGAGGTTTGTAGTTTGTGGCAAGTGTAAAGCATGTGGACCTGGCTTCAAGGTTTGTGGTAGCAAGAAAACAACGTTTTCAACACCTTCTAAAAAATAGATTACTTACTTCTTTGCAGTGGTCTCGAACGTCATAGTACGAAATCGGTAGAGCTGCCCTCTAAAATCGGTATATTTGTATCTAAACAGTCTAATTTACTTCATATCAAACACACTTAAATGTAATTATTATTTACAATCTTTGGGATCATACCAATATTCTTTGGACATAACCGCGGTCATCTTTGAATTAATTTCCAAGTCATATCAATTAGCGTCATTTAAGAGTCGTTTTGCCTGTGTTAGACCAGTGATTGAATCAGTAGACAGCCTATTTCGCTGTTTTGTTTTCATGCGAAAATATGCGTTCAGCATTGGCGGATGAATGGGGCAGTGATAAAATATTATATTAGAGATGAAAGTAGACCATAAAAGAAACATTTTTTGAGTGTCATCGCCACGCTTTAGTAAACTTACTTCAGCCCAAAATAGTTTTACATCATCAGGAAATGTTTTGACTTTGTTATTCTCTGAAATCGTGGAAAAATCATTGCATTTCAGTATTTCGGTAGGACAGAGCCCATTTCGGTAGAAATACCGAAAAATCGGTAGGTTCGAGACCACTGCTTCTTTGTCTTTGAATTGTCACGAAATGTATGGCAACATTGAAAAAAAAAAGTAAAAGCAATGTAGCGGACGGACGTCGTTGCGACTTTTCTTTCCGTCATGCAATAATTTTTGTCATTCATGAATTCGTCGATAAAAAATATTTTAGATGGTGTCACATACGTGAACATTAGTTGAAATATAGTTTTAATAATGTGTTAGTATTTCGTTTCGCATAGTTCATCATCGTAGTTCTATAGGATAGGTGTGTGACAAGTAAAGTTCGGTAATGGTAATGGTGGCCATGTCATGAAAATCCCCACAGCCATGGATGATAGCTCCGTATCTCATCACAACGGAGGGCAAGTTGGATCTCAAATCGGAGTCAGTGTAAATAACAAACAAAATGACGAACCTAGCCAAAGTATCCAGTATTCAATACCGGGCATTTTGCACTTTATCCAACACGAATGGGCGAGATTCGAGCTCGAGAGATCACAATGGGAGGTGGACAGAGCTGAGTTTGAGGTGATTTTTTTATTATTTTATCAATGTTTATCGTAAATAGTATAACGTTCATTGACACCAAACAATTTACAGACTGAAATTTAAAATCGAAGTTGTCGTGTCGTTGGCTCCACGCATTTTTACTACACCATCATTTTGGGACTTCAAAACAATTAGACCTTAGTCTGATACTGTATTCAGACCAAAATATTGGAATAATATACTTTTTAGAATTTATTTTTTCTTTTCAGATTTGTTTTTTTAATACTAGTTGTGCCATAATTGAATCAATGAATAATTAAATCTTGTATTCTATTTTATCAGAAATCTGATCAGGCTTAAAAGTATTGGTGCTTGAATTTAAACTTATGTTTCCATACAAATGGTGATTTCATTTTATTAAACCCACTGCTGTGTTATTGTAATGTTGATAAATATAGAATTGTCTACCATCTATTTTTTTTTAAATATAATGTAAAAATATGTTTTTAGTAGCAATTTTTTAAAATAATTTACTGTCTGTTGGATGTCTGATCTTTTTAATTGCATTTTATTGTCATTAAGTGCTATTTAATTACAATTGCTGTCTTGAAGATGTTTTTGCTAGTAATTGTAATTGGTAGGATGAATACATTGATTCAACACTGATCATTATTGCATTACTAAACATTATGATGTTAAAATATCTAAAGCTACTATTGAATTTGTTGTAAATGAGAGATTGGGTTCAAAATACAACTGATTTCTTATAGGATTCTTACCTGTTGTCTTTGGCAAATTATCCTTCATTTTGCTGAATTATTTCCTAATATCAATAACTAAATGTAAATTTGATTGATCAAGTTATTTATTTAAAATTTAAACATAACTTGGTAACATGTCAAGTCTTGAGTAATGAAACACTTTTAATACTCTGTTATATAGGTTTTAAAAAATTTCAAGAGCTTAAAGTTTTCTCCCCGCCTTGATCTCATGTTTTTTGTAGGCTAAAAATGTATTCTCTTCCATTATTCCCCTGTCAGCTGTTACCAATCCCTTTTCGCTCATATCAACCCTCATACAATCTCCTTCTGTTATTAAATTAATTGCATGCATATTCATAGATAATAGGTATGATTAGAAAGTGGCTTATTAGATCTGATATTTGTGACTCCTCATAAATGGGAAGAGCTAAGTCTGTGTGTCTGATGTGTCTGTGTGCTTATGTGCTACGTAAGTCTGTAGGTTTCTGTCTTTCTAGGTTTCAACACTCAACTATAACTGGTCTATTGCTAATTGGTTTTAAGCTTGACTGCTACCTCATTTTGCCTACCTACTTGCTCTCATATTGTAGATGTTGCAAAGATTATTTTCCCTATTCTTTTAAATAATTCCTCAAACAACTACTTTACTGAAATCATATTATTGTTAAAAAACCTTATAATTAGTGCATCCAAGGCGGGGGGGGGCTAAGGTGCGAAAGCATCTGAGTTCTTCCATGACAAATCTTAAAGTAAACTTGATATTATTCTAATTAAACTTTTTAGCAAGCTTTACATTACCTAAGGTATCTTCATCAATTATCCTTAACTTAATAAGTATTATGTTTTAAAGAGTATGTTTTCCATTGAGGAATTTGCTAAAGTAATGTTTGTTATGCATTAAGCAAGATATAATGTTGTGTGCTTTTTAGTGTTTATTTTGCTAAAATCTACCCTCAGCTGGGTCAAGCCCCTCCCAAACGACAATCGTGGATCCGCCACTGAATTTGTGTGTTATAATGAAAATGAGATGTTTATTATGTTACTGAAATAAATAGTTAGTGTTGATGTATACAATTTATGAGCAAACAATTGAATAACATTCTGTCAATTATTCTTCTGAGCATTATGCTTATTCCTATTCTCCCATATAAGGACTTAAATTGGCCTGAGAGTTGGCACAACTCACTGATGCTTCTATTTCTAGAATTGTCATATGAATATTAAAAAAAAGAGAAAAGATTTGATTTTTTGAATGTTTGTTTGTTACGCTCTAATGCTAAAACGGCTGAACAGATTTCGATGAAATTTGGCACATGGGTAGACCATGACCTGGGTTAGGACATAGAATACTTTTTATCCCGATATTCCCGCGGGATCGAGACTTGTGCGGGTGAAACCGCAAGGCACAGCTAGTGGCTTAATAATTCTTTAACTCATATTACTCACCCAGGAATGTCACAATGTGGGTAACATTGTAAATGAGTAAAACACTGGTATAATCTTATAGCAGATGAACTATTTCCTAAAATTTATGCTATTTGCTTTTATAAAAATAAAAAAATCATTTATGTTAATAACTTTAGTTGATGATTAATGTAACGTTTTTAAATCGCATTACTTAATTTGCGTTTTATGGTCACAGGCGCGGATTGCCTTCCTCCAGGGTGAGAGGAAGGGCCAAGAAAATCTAAAAAACGACCTGGTGAGGCGGATTAAGATGCTGGAATATGCACTTAAACAAGAGAGGGCGAAGTTCCACAAGCTCAAGTATGGGGTAGAGTTACAGCAGGGCGACGTGCGCCCACCGCCGGAGGAACCTCCTGCGGAGCCCGAACCGGCTGAGCGAGCCCAGTGGAAGCAAGGCCGTCAGCTCATTAAACAGTACCTGCAGGTATGTGCCCTGTTATTCTACGTATTGGCGCCAGTTCTCAACTTTTACTCCTTAACAAAAGTTGAGAACTGGCACCAAGACCCAAAGTCACTTTACCCAACCCATTGCAAGCCATTATACATATGTCATGAATTAGTCTATCCAATAAAATTATATTACGGTTGTCTCTAAAATCATAGAGCTGGTAACTGCAGTTCCAGACCCAAGAAAGGTAATACTAGACATACCAGTGCCTAAAGTGAAGAATACTGTTAGGTGTCTATTTCCTGTGCAATGTGTACACAAGTAGTAAAGTTTAATTTTATAAACACTGGTAATTAGCATATTTGCAGCTTTTCTAGGGATAAGCAGATCTAAGTTCCATCGGGATCCTTTTATAATATTTTTAAGGGTTTAGGGTCACTCATGTTTATAGAACCACACTGTTTATTAAGAATTTAAATGAACGTTAAGTTTAAAATTGTTGTTTATGTACCTACAACAAAAATTTCTTATTTATTTTACTCTTCCTAAGTGTTATCTCTCTCTGGTGTCGCAAATTGCTAATAATACGACCCATAAAAAATACGTTGAAATGTGTATAAGTACATAAATTATAATTATTAGATTAGGTGGTTTAGCAAAATAGATAATGACGATGATAATACGATTTATTTAAAGGATGTTGCCATTATTTGTATCAAACAAGTTTAATATTTATTATGTATCTACCTTATAGCGTAGCTTGTAAAGTACGGGATTGGGAATGTTCAGGATAAGTTAATAGACTAGGCTTTCCATTAACAGATTGCTGATTACACTATTTTGACATGTTGTTATTAGTGAACAGGAAAACAGCTGGCCACTATTGTGATATAATTATTCATAAGTTATTTAAGGACGACGTATGGTGCAATCGCCGCAATGCTTATTACTCTGCCTCAATTTTTCTTATGTATATTATGAATCTTTACAAAGCAAAGCATAGGGGACGCCCCGCGTCGTTCTCCCAACTGTGACAGTGTTATGAAGAATCCAGATATTTAATTCTTTGCTACAAATGACGTGATTATTATGCATATTAATTGTAACCATTCCTTCTGCCAAACAGGAAATAGGTTACACAGACACTATACTGGACGTTCGCTCAAATAGAGTGCGGGCTTTACTCGGCTTGAACAATGAGGAAGTAGAAAACCCAAACTACAGAAATTATGACAAGCAGCAACACGACAGATGTGATTACGCTATGAACCATATGGTTCGCAAATACGATTATGGTAAGTATAAAAAAAAAATTGTACCACTAAAACATAAATGTGTTGTAGGTTGAATTCGATACAATCAATTTTTCGGAAGTTGTTTTAACAAAACTCAATACATGCATGCATCGCCAAGATAACAATCTTTGCATAATGTAAATGTGCATAGAATTGGCCTAGACAGCCTTAGTAAAAAATTCTGTCTCAGTTAGAAGGCAGGTATCAAACCCCTATGCTAAGAAAAAAAAAAGTTTTTTTTGGATATATCATTTCATTCACAATTTGTTCAATTTCCTAAAGATATGTTCTATGTGGTGGTCATTCAGATACAGGAAAAGAGCCGCGTAAAAGTGGAGTTTCCGCGGGCGGTGGGTACAATGAGGAGGGGCTCTCGGTTCAGGAGACGGCTGCAGTGTTCGCCAACTTCGAGTTCCTCACCAACCAAGAGATGGATATGGACGAGATCGATGACTTGGATGCCAAGCAGACACACCACCCTCCTGGCAAACAAGGTACAGTTCATCAAAAACTAAACTAATTTCTTTACGACTTTGCTACGCACTTTATTACCAACAATGAATACAAAAAGTGTGTTGTTGCTATTTTTGATAAGACAAAGTTTATGAAATTATGCGACAAATCCGCGCAAATCAACCAAGTAACTTTTCTGATTCGAAGTATGTTTGAGTTATGTTTCAGTCTTATCAATTCTAGCTGAATATCTGTTTTAAATTATACTTATAGTACTTTGTCTTGAAGTAAAGTTTCCTGTTTAATTACAGCGGAAATACTGTTTAGTAATAACAATTGATTCATTCATCCATTATTAATTCACATTGATTTGCCGAATATTTAGCAAAAAGGAAATGAAGTTATGCATGAAAATAAAGTTGCTTCAAAAATTCGGTTCCTAACTTCACACACCAATAGTTATCATTATTTAAGTTTTCTTCTAGATCTCTGCCCCTATCTATAAGTTATTTCTAATTAGTGGAAGTCTTGAAATAATAGTAGTGTTTGTTTATTTTGTCACATAAGGCGAGGAAGTCGATCATGAGGCTGAGGAGGTTCTGAACGAGCTCAACTTGCTGACTGAGAGAGAGGCCGAAGCCGGAGGTCAGGGCGACGAGTACCCAGTTGGTAAGTTGTAGATGGTGTTTCTGGTAGGAGAGAGGAGTCAGGAGAGATTGAAATTTTTTAAAGATCCGGGTTGCTAAATGAAGTTACCAATTTTTCAGCTATAAAAAATTGGTAACTGCATTTAGCAACCTGTAAATTTTTTATAGTTGGCCCCTAGTGCAATGATCGTAATTGCCTCCTTATTTGGCATCAACCATAGCAGAACTTTACTCATTCGGAGCGGAAAAGTGAACTCCATTAATTGAACTTCAATTTTCCTCTACGTTGCGGTTTTTATTATCCTGACATTTATATTATCCTTACATATTTTTAAAACAAGCCCCCGCCTCGTCTGTCTGTCTGTCTGAACGCTATAAACTCAAAAACAACCGAACGGATTTTCAAAGGTTTCGATCAAAGGATGGAGTGATTCATGAGGAAGGCTTTGGTATACCAAAGCCTTCCAAAATTATGCATAATTCATTAAGGTTTTGTGTAAATTGGCTGAAATATCACAATTATTGTTAAAGATATCGGAAAAAATCATGCCGACTGGGAGCTTTGCGCCTCGTAACCGCCGTTAGAGATACATAAATTTATGTTCTACAGGTTTGTATATCTTAAAAAGTTCAACAAAGAACTTCGCGATGGCATATGTCTATCTTCTAAGGATGACCCACAACAACCCTACTTATCTTTCCGAATTTGTAAAAAATTTCATTGTTATTTTCGAAGCAATTTTGACCGTTATTATTATATTTATCCTTATCCAATAAAATATGTTATTTAAATTGGGCATTTAATTTAGATTTTAATATGATATCATATCATTTAAATGAACAGTTTAAAAGATATCACAGATCAGGCCACTCTTTGCCACTGGGCACTCTGGGCACGTGCCCAGGGCCCCGCGGACGATGGAGGCCCCGGCCTGCCCTCAAAAAATCATTCTATGCAGCCACCATTCCATTCTACGTATTATTAGTACTAGATTCAATGATAAAATAATTGATTTGCAGTGCGATTTACAATAAGTTTCTAGCCGCAAACTTATGAAATATTAGTAGGTAATAAGTTTCTTTAGTTGGTTTTTAATTAGATTCAATTTGAAAAAAATTGAATTTGCTAACTTTCAAAATAGGTACCTATTTTGAAAGTTATCAAATTCAATTAAATGGGACCAAATGCGGCAATGACATTGAACTATTATCTAATTAGCATACTAATTAAGTCGAAAAACATATCCAGGGTAAACCTAACCTAATAAAACCTTATGCTAATATTTTGTATTTCGTGATAGAAAATGGATTAATTTTTAGTACAGACGCCAGCACTTCAAGCTACTACAATCTGTCAAATTTATTTAATAGATTTTCAACTTTATCGCTGAATTTTAAGGCTCAAAGTTGATTGGGAAAAATTGACAGTTTCGGGTACCTTGATGTGCTGGCGTCTGTACATAATTGTTTATCTAACTACACATACACAAAGAGTGAGCCTCTTGGACATTCTCCTTCAAATACATTTTAGAATTTTGCTTATCTATACAGGGGCCCCGTGATCCTTATGTGCCCAGGGCCTCCAATAGGTTAAAGACGGCCCTGTCACTGATTCAAAATTACGCGTAACAAAATAATTATGGTTGACGACAACGCGGGCGCAGCGGTAGGAGTCAATGACCTTTTCCTCGGCTATTAGGTATGTAATCGTACGTAGTACGTTCCCGTGGTATATTTTCCGACATCCACGCGGGCAAAAGCTAGTACTAACTATATTACAAATCTGCATCTTTTTAAGAAAATAAGTGATAGACATAATTTTAATACTAGAAATAAAGATAAAATAGATCAACCATTTTTCAGATTATCCAAAGTACAAACATCTTTTATGGGGTACTGTGTTAAATGTTATAACAAAATACCTTGTGATATATTACAATTAACTGAAAGAAAATTTAAAACGCATATTAAAAGTACTCTTTGTAAACAAGCATATTACAAATTAGAGGATTATATCCTAGATAAGAATGCTTGGAAACATGCTGGTCTAGCTCCATAGGACAATTTTGAGTCTAGACAAAATCAAACTGGTTGCTAATTTAATTGTGTAATTAAATATTACAACATTTTTTTTTACATTATGTGATTACTTGAACTCACACACTGACGAATTAGTATCACTTGTAATTTTTTAGGAATATCGTATAGGTTTTACAATGCTTGTAAATATGTGAACAACATGTATCCATTACATAATTATTTTTTCTATCATTGCTTCATTTTTATTTTTACCTATTGTGGTATATAAATCTTATTCCAGGTGCATCGTTTTCACATATAATTATATAATTAATGTATACAAAATATTGTAAAACATTTTAAAAGAGTAACGGTGGAGTTTCTTGCCCATTCTTCTCCATACGAAAACTACCCTTTGGAAGGGGCGACTAGAATCAATTAAATTTTTTTGTTTTTGACGTTCAAAAGTGCCTTTTTGTGCCTAATTGAAATAAATTATTTGACTTTGACTTTGACATAATGATATCCCTTTCATGTTAATATAAAATTCTGAAATCGCCAACCCGTCTTGAGCAAGCGTGGTGATCAATGCTCGTGTCTTCTCAGTATGAGAAGAGGCGTTTGCTCTGCAGTGGGACAATAATAGGCTGGTGTTATTATATATATTATATTATGATTTCGCAGGCAGTGGATCGAGCGGCGGCAGCGCAGTGGTAACGGGCGCAGGCGCGGGCGCGGGCGAGGCCGACGAGGAGCCGCTGGCGCTCGGCGAGCTCGCTCAGCTCACCGTCAGCAACGAGCCCGAGGCCTACGACGTGGCCAGTGCCAACAAGGAGTCCTTCCGCAAGACTTGGAACGCAAAGTACACGTTGCGCTCGCACTTTGATGGAGTAAGTACCTTTTTACTTTATTTTTTTGTTATTTTTAACCGAATTCAACAAAAGGAGGAAGTTATGACTGTATTCCGCGTGTATCTTTTTTTTCTATTGAAATAAAGAAAAATTGTCACTTAAATTGAAACCAATGTCTCTTTGATTACTGGGCCGATTTACTTTTTTCATTTAGTAGAAGAAGCTCGTGGTCCCTTTTTATTAACTTTGCTTGGGTGTTTTTGAGTTAGCTTCAATAATACGTATTTAATCCACTTTGTGTATGTTGACGATGTTAAGTTCCTGTCACTGTTGTTTACATACAAAGTAGTGGTGTGGTATACGAATTTGTGTGGGTTACATACCACAAGTCCGTGACAAAAAATTAAAATACAAAACCAAGACTAACTTCTCAAATTAAAGTAATTTTTCACTTTGTTGTGTTTTTTTGGACGTCGGTTATTTTTTGTTTCGTAATTTTTTTTTGTGGGCGCGGTTTTCCCGTCGAATTTAGTACACTGTTATTACGCAAAATGCTAATTTAACTTTGTAATTTTTCCAGGTGCGAGCGCTCGCTTTCCATCCCACCGAGGCGGCGCTGGTGACGGCGTCGGAGGACCACACACTGAAGCTGTGGAACCTGCAGCGCACCGTGCCGGCCAAGAAGTCGGCCGGCCTCGACGTGGAGCCGCTCTACACCTTCCGCGCGCACACGGCGCCCGTACTGTGCCTGGCCATGGGCGCGCCGCGCTCCGAGGAGTGCTTCTCGGGCGGCCTGGACGGGACCATCCGCGTGTGGAACCTGCCGCCGCCCACGGCCGACCCCTACGACCCCTACGACCCCGCTGTTCAGGTATGACTCGTGTTTTTCTTGGGTCATTTTGCTTCGATGGTCAGAATGACCATAATCTTCCATATTTATGGAATTTGCTCAAAGTTAAGTAATGATTAGCGTTTGTTTAACTATTAATTTTTTTACATTTAAACATCTCTTAACTTTAAGCAACGTTAATAAATATGGGGATAATCTTCTAAGTATATATGGGGATAATCTTCTAAGAATATGATTGACTTCGGTTGATCTGCAGGCTGCGACTGATGATCGTCCCGCAAATTTATTTGTTAGGTATTAGCAGGACGTACCCACGCAGATGATTAATCTAGTTGTCTAAAAATAAATAAATCGTATGTCGGGGAAGCTAATCGGGCAGGGATAGAAAGCCTCATACCTGCCATGCTGAAAGTTCACTAAAATGAAATCAGTACCGTGACGTGCAGGGGGCGGTGCTGCGCGATCACACGGACGCGGTGTGGTCGCTGGCGAGCGCGCACGGGCGCCTGCTGTCGGCCTCGGCGGACGGCACCGTGCGGCTGTGGGCCCCGCGCGCGGGCCGGCCGCTGCTGGCCACGCTGCGGGCCGACGACGAGCCCGGCGCGCCCGCGCCCGCCGCCGCCGACTTCGCCGACGCCGCCTCGCGCGCCGCCGTCGTCTACCGCGACGGCACGCTGCTGCTGTACGACCTTGAAACTGGACAGGTAATTGAGATTCTTTCAATGTTATCGGTATGATTTACTGAGTTCGTATAACCGCAGTTCCATTATTATACTCTGCGTGCCCGTGCCGTTGCAGCCGGCGCTGCGCGTGGCGTGCGACAGCCCGGCACACCGCGTGCGCTCGCACCCGACACTGCCGCTGCTGGTGACGGCGCACGAGGACCGCCACATCCGGTTCTGGGACGGCGTGTCGGGGCGCTGCGCGCACGCCATGGTGGCACACCTGGACGCCGTCACGGGCCTGGCGCTGGACCCCAACGGCCTGTTCCTGCTGTCGGGCAGCCACGACTGCTCCGTGCGCCTGTGGAACCTCGACACCAAGACGTGCGTGCAGGAGATCACGGCGCACCGCAAGAAGTTCGACGAGAGCATCCTGGACGTGGCGTTCCACCCGCTGCGGCCCTACATCGCCAGCGCGGGCGCCGACGGGCTCGCCAAGGTGTTCGTCTGAGCGAGCCGCTCCACATATATATAGTATATATATACATTACATGTAATTTTACTTTCGATACGAACTTTATGTAACGCAGTAGCGAGTCGCGTCATCGCTCGTAGACGAGCGACCGGTACTCTTGGATTATGTGTCTAGTCCCTTCGGTACGGTTACGAGTAGCGACGTATCTGCGATTCGACGACGCCGTTGTGTACGGACGGAGCCGCCGGTTCGTTTTATCGTATTTAATATTATAACGTAATGGACGCGCGCTCGATGCTCGTTATAAGCGCGTAGTGAACACTCATCTATGTATAGACATTTGAAATTTATTATAATATATTTTTAGACTTTCAGTATGTGGATTTTAGGTTTTTATCGCGACTTTTTCACCGATTTTACTAAACGCAGTGAGAATATTGTTCGTTTCTATGCGTCTGTAAGCGAGACCTTATAATAAATATCATATGGACACGACGATGTTTCCTCGATATGTTCATTATGTTTACGTGTCTGTACAGTTAGAATGTTATGCAGTATTTGCTAATATTATGCAAAGAACGAATGGTGTTTCTTAGCTAGATTATTTTTATTTAAATCGATTGGATTTCTATAGATGATATTTTCTTTTGTTTTGTGACATGTATTACATTAACATGCTCTCATGATATCTTATGCGAATGAAGAGCAATCGAACAAAAATAATGATTGAGTAGAAGTACTATATCGAAAATAACATAAGTAATGTTTGTTCGTAACGAGTACTGCGATGTAGAGTATATATTATGAACCATTACATATTCCTTTATTTTCCTCGAATTCATACTTGTACACATACATCCAAAAATTGATAGTAAAAAGCAACATAACCGATTTGCATGTTGTTTTTTTATATTTTGTTGTTTTTTTCTTCCCTTCACCCCTACTTTAATAATCTAGTAAGTAAGATTTTATTGACTGAATAACTTTACCATGCAAGAAAAAAAAAGTTTTGAGAAATGGGTCTTCCTTATCTCATAAATACTCATTTCATACTATATAAACTCATTTGTTGCATTATGTACATTATTCAATTTATAACAATTCATTAAAGTCGGTTCATTGGGTTGCGAGTTTTAATGTAAACACTAGATATTGATGTTGGTAGATCTGTAACCCTTCTAGAACAACTGGCTCCCTATGCTATTGAATCATAAACATTTTATCACAAATAATATTGGAACTTATCAGATTCATCAGGATACTTACGGCTTATCAATTTCATTTCGCTTACATTGCACCACGAGGGAAATAAAGGCGTAAGTAAAAATCCGAATTACGTACAGATTCAGGACCCACGATTTTTTGTAACATTTCTTTTGAATTTTAGAAGTGGTATAAATGTGTATGTGTTATTTAGTCAATTTGTATAAAAATAAATAAATGCAATATTACAAACGTACTTATGCCTTTGTTTCTCCGGTTGCGGTATGGCTATTTAAATTAGTCTGGTTGTCCCACAACAAGTGTTGATTTAGTATACATGGACATAATCGTGCGCATCACACGGCATATGTGTTAATTTATTATATTCGACCATAACTACCTATTTTTCTCGACATAGGGCAACCAAACTATTTTTTTGGGGCCAATGAGCAAAATTAAGTGCTGTAGCAAAACAGCAGTAAAACCATCATAGACATATTTATGAACCGGTGTGGATCTGTTTGGACCTTAAGGATTCCATTACCACGCGACGGCTTCCCTATTTTTAAATGTCCTAATAAATATGGTGAAGGTTATGTTTGCAGTTGTCGTGCTATAGTTTTTTCCGTAAAGGACCTATGAGGGGTTAGTTACTCAGGATGTGCTCAGAACGACCTGACCTGGATTAAAGCAGCACTTATTGCTATATAACGATTCAAAATAAAATCCCATAGTCGCTTCAGAGACAAGCGAGAACATAGCATGATAGCAGGCGCAGGCAGGCGACATAATGCAAGGCTAGGTTTGTATTTACCTGTAGATAAAGATATCCCACCATCTTGACACGAAATGGATTTACTTCGTATCGCAGATGGATTATCGAATCCGCTGATTTATATCACCGCTAGCTGCTTTACAAAACTGCTCCGTTATGTAAAACAGCTGAACAATCTGCTGGATTGCCATTTACGTTTATAGGTATGTGGGCGGTGAGACGGGGGAGATAGACAAAGGCCAAGCTAACTCAGTCTGCCAATTTTGGCGCCCTCCTCCGTCTCACTGCTCGCACTGTTTTGTAAAACAGCTAGCGGTTATGTAAAACAGCTATAGTTTGACCAAAACCGCTGTTCTGCGTCTTTGGAATACGCGGCGAGGTGGGGGGCAGCGTTGACCAATGAGCGGCGGGCGGGACGCCGCGCGTTTTGAGCGTTGACGACCGAGTCAAACTATAATTAAGCAATCCATCTGCGATACCCATAAAATTACGACTTTTCCAATGGGGTTGGCGAAACTCCAGGACTCCACGTGGTACGGTCTTTACATACAGCTTGTACACTCATGCCTGTGACTACCGCAGGACCACCAATGTCAATCGCTTCCATATTTAGTAAATAATTAGTAGGTACTCAATTGGCACCAATTAGTGCTCGAACGACAAAATTGGTACCTTAGTAGTTTTCGAGAAACTCGACTTTGAAGGTGGTCCGGCGGTAGTCACGCTCCTTTCAGCAGGACCACCATGAGCGCCGAAAAAGGAGGTATGCAGCAGCTATTCTAAGTATACAAATAATTAGTACCCATAAATGCGATTCATTGAGTAAAAAAAACAGAACTGAAACATTTGAGCTGTCATTCCACTTGATGCTAGGGATTGGCACTATTGTCACCTCACTTCGAGCTCACTTCACCTAAGTTTTTACGGTGGTCGCAAGCGCTACTGCTGAGCATGAGGTCCTGGGTTCGATCCCCGGGTCGGGCAAAGTGTTATTGGGTTTTTCTATCTGGAATTTCTCAGTAGCAGCCCGGAGTCTGGATCTGTGCCCGGTTGATGGCAATAGGCTCGCCCCCTATTACATGGGACTTAAACATAACTGGCGAAATGTGGGTGTACCTACTACAGGTACACCTCTGCCCAACCCTTCGGGGAAACAAGGCGTGATGTTATGTTATGTTATTTTTACAGAATAGATAGATTGCTCATTACCATTGACACTATTAAACACGCAATTTAATGACACTTTTCCACTAAAGACTAAAAGTATTTACACAAAGTTCTTATTTAGTGATTGGGCGACTCCAGGTATTCGTAAAAGCAGGGAAAAACTATTTGAACTATATGGCTTAAAGCAACATACGAATAATACAAGCTTTCATAAGTATGTTGCAAAATATTCAAAAACTTTTAAAAGTGTTTGCAAAATAGCTAAAGCTCTTTATATTAGCAATAAAATAAAATCAGCTGATGATAAAATAAAAACTACCTGGCAAGTAATAAATAATGAAACAGGTAGGAAAAAACAGCGAAATACTGAATTTAATTTAGAGACTGCACCATGGCCCCATTAACTCAGATATAGAAATAGCTCAAGAATTTGAAAACTTTTTTGCTAATATTCCCCTTAAAACTACTGAAGCTTTAAATTCCTCACCCGCGCTTTCTGCTGCCTTATTTAGACAAAATGTGAAGGCATGCCCTTTAGAGTTTAGGTTCAGCATACAAACCCCCAGGCTGTTATAAAAGCTTTTAAAGATCTTAAAATTAAATCAACAGAAGATCTCTGGGGAATGTCTGTAAAAGTCTGTAGATCTATTATCGAAACCATTGCGCCCTATTTAGCTTACATATTTAACACCAGTGTAGACCAAGGAGTCTTTCCGGATCTCACGAAACACAGTAAAGTCCATTGTTCAAATCCGGTGATAGTAAAGAACCCAACAATTATAGGCCTGTGTCAATTCTGCCAGTTCTCAGTAAGGTGTTTGAAAAGTTGATGCTCAATCAAATGTTACGTCACTTTAATAAAAATTCCATCTTTCATGAACAACAGTACAGTTTCACCAAAGGGCGTTGTACCACTGACGCCGGTGTCACCCTAATAAAGAACATTTTTAATGCCTGGGAAGAAGCACAAGATGCCATTGGAATCTTTTGCGACCTCTCGAAGGCGTTCGATTGTGTAGACCATGAGACACTTATACAGCTCTTGATTTACTTAGATCATACCTGAAAGATAGAAATGTTAAAGTTCAGGTAAACGGCGTAAACTCATTAGGGTCTGAAATGGCAATGGGCGTTCCTCAAGGTTCGATATTGGGTCCATTCCTCTTTTTAGTTTACATGAATGATTTACCCCAATTACTTCAAAATCAACCGAAGATGGTGTTATTTGCAGATGACACATCATTAATCTTTAAAATAAACCGACGTTCACAAAATCTTGACGACGTGAATAGCTCTATTCTGCAAGTCCAAGATTGGTTTACGGTAAATAATCTGGTACTTAATAAAAAAAAAACCAAATCCATTAGATTTAAATTACCTAATGTTAAAAGTAGCGAATGTGACATCATATTGAATGGAGAAAAACTGGAATTTATTAATCAAACAGTTTTCCTAGGAATCACGCTAGACGAGAAATTACAATGGGGACCTCATATAACATCTCTTGCGGGGCGGTTAAGCTCGGCCGCTTATGCTGTTAGAAAGATAAGACAGTTAACAGATGTGGAAACCGCGCGTTTGGTCTATTTTAGCTACTTCCACAGCATTATGTCGTATGGCATTTTACTGTGGGGTCGGGCTGCTGACATTGAATCCATCTTTATTTTGCAAAAGAGAGCTGTCAGAGCCATTTATAATCTCGCCGCGAATCTCTCAGGGAACTTTTTAAAAGGATTAATATTATGACGGTACCTTGCCAATTCATTTATGAAAATATTATGTATGTAAGGAAAAATCCACATCTCTTTAAAAAAATTAGTGATAGACATAATTTTAATACTAGAAATAAAGATAAACTAGATCAACCATTTTTCAGATTATCTAAAGTACATACATCTTTTATGGGGTACCTACTGTGTTAAATGTTACAACAAAATACCTTGTGACATATTGCAATTAAATGAAAGAAAATTTAAAACTCATATCAAAAGTACACTTTGTAAACAAGCATATTACAAATTAGAGGATTATATCCAAGATAAGAGTGCTTGGAAACATGCTGGTCCTGCTCCATAGGACAATTTAGAATCAAGACAAAATCAAACTGGTTGCCAATTTAATTGTAAAATTGATTATTTTGTGTTTTATGACATTGATTTTACATTCTGTGATTACTTTCTCACACACTTATTAATTACAAAATTTTAGGAAAATCGTCTATTTTTACAATGTTTGTAAATATGTGAGCACCATGTATCTATCACTTAAATTATCTGTCGTTGCTTCATTTTTAATTATTTTTACCTATTGTGGTATAGTAATTTTATTCTAGGTGCATCGTCTTCACATATAGGTAATATTATTTAACTAATGTACGTGCATATACAAACAATTGTAAAACATTTTAAAAGAGTAACGGTGGAGTTTCTTGCCCATTCTTCTCCATACGAAAACTACCTTTTGGAAGGGGCGACATAGAATCAATTTTAATATTTTGTAAATTTTGACGTTCAAAAGTGCCATACATGGGCCTATTTGAAATAAATGATTTGACTTTGACTTTGACAACTTAATTTGGTCGGGTTATACGCTGAGATTTAGTATGGAAAAGTAATGAAAGCTAATTTCTCTGAAAATACAACACTTAGGAATCTGAATTTTTGGTCGCTATAACTTCTTTAGGAGCACTAATTTTTGTATAAATTTGGGAAGAAATCACAGAGTTTTTAATAGGGAAATCTTGAAATGAAAATTTAACACCGTGACTACCGCCACCCCACCCAATGGCATGGTATATCTCGGAAACTACTGAAGAACTAATTTTGAATTTTGGGCACTAATTTTATCTTGCAGGGTACTAATTGAAAGGTTAAATTTAAAGGTTTGAGGAAAGCGACAAGCTCCTTAAACATGGAATCAACATTCAAAGTCGTAGTCCTGCTGAATGAGCGCACGAAAGTTATCATCGTCGATTTCTCGGTAAATATAAATATTTCAGTTCTAATTCGGTACTAATTATTTGTATGCTTAGAATAGCTGCAGCATGCCCCCTTTTACGGCGCTCATGGTGGTCCTGCTGAAGGGAGCGTGACTACGGCCGGACCCACCTTCAAAGTCGAGTTTCTCGAATACTACTAAGGTACCTACCAATTTTGTCGTTCGAGCACTAATTAGTATCTACCAATTAGGTAGGTACTAATTATTTACTAAATATGGAAGCGATTGGCGTTGGTGGTCCTGCGGTAGTGACGGACATAAAGTTTTGTGATACGTACAGCGGTTTAGTAGAAAAATGCAAAAATCTGTGTCCAGCCAGCTTGAATTTACGTATAAAACTTCTGGCTGGCACTTCCGAATCTCACTATCGGAAGCGTTTTCGAATATGGTTCCTTTACTAACATTTAGTGACGCAATGTGTGACGACAGTAATAACGTTTAATTTATGGTGTCACATGTAAGGGTTTACGAGAAACCAATAAAAACTTAATGTCCAGCCAGCCTGAGTTCAAGCTGGCTGGACCAGTGGCGGACTAACAGGGGGGCGGAAGGGGCGGTCCGCCCCGGGCCTCCGGTCTTGGGGGCCCCCCAAATGCCTCCGCGTTTCCCTGATCAAATCCTCAACAAGACTTTAACCTTTTAAGCGCGCGGCTAAATATCAATTGGCGTGCCCCTAGCGCGCGGCTACAAATCGACAAAATAATACCTACAATAAATAAGGAGGAGCAATCGTTGTATCGATAAAAAAAATAGTCAAAATGTTTTTATTTTAAATCAGCCTTAATTTAACCACCTTATTCAACAGAAAGACAGACAGAGTCGTTAAAGTCCATACTTACGGATTTTAAAGCAGGTAGGTATAATAAAAACGGGATATTTTTAAATGCACATCAAAGAACTCATCACCCATTCATCATCATCATTTTAGCCGAAAGATGTCCACTGCTGGACATAAGCCTCCCCAAGAGGGGGGTTTTGCCATAATCGCCACGCTTGGCAGGCGGGTTGGCGGTAGGTAGCAGTATGAGAACGCTGCTGCCCATTCTCTAGTTCCTTAGTCGCCTACGACACCCACGGGAAGAAATGGGATGGTGTTATTCTTTTACGTCCGGCACCACACGGAACTTATCACCCATCAATTAAATAAGTTTTATAAAAACGTGCCTACGCCAGTCTCTGACAGACTTCGGTTTATCTAACCGTGCCCGGCGCGTGGCGTCGTCATAACTCAAACGTGCCGCGCTGAGTGTCATCGCCGGAGCACAGTAAGAGACAACACCATAAGGAACTCGAGTGCGAGTGCCTGTCCGACTTGGTAGGTACTGTCACAGTACCTTTTTAATGGTAACGACAACATTCAACACGGTTCCAAATTTGAACAATCAATAGGATATGTAGATAAGTAATATAGTAAATAACAGAATTACATCACAATATTTAAATAAAAGGGTCGTTCTTCTTTTTAACCTACAAAAAGGTGTCTCCAACAGTCAGTGAAAAAAAAAACAAGGAAATTACCATTATTTTTTCTTAATTGTATTTCAACATGCACTGTACTATACATATAATGGCTGTGCATGATTAAATAACATATATATTGAATAATTTCATTGTAAAAAGTACGTTACAGAGTTGTAAATCCGCGTGACAGAAGTGTATTTCATACAAATCACAGTGTCTCCCGCTACCTCGGCTTGCGTATAATCCATAATATTACGAAAAAATTATATAATGACACAAAACTTAAAAATATCTTATAACTCCTAAATATATTACCTATCATGTAACAGCAACCATTATTTTTTATCACTTTTAATAAAATATTAAAAAAATCTCAAAAACTTGTCTCCTACTACCTGATGTTTTATTTTGTAAATTCTGTCACGTGGGTTGTCCTTCGAAATACGCGTTTGCGCCGCTCGTCTTTGTGGCCTGTGATTGGAGGTTTAGACTCCCTTCCCCCCTTGGCACGATTTCTCCTCTGAGATCAAGAGCCAGCGCGTCAGTCGCCCGAAAGCTGTGATAGGAGGTGCGTGTGTTTATTCGGCTACTGCTTCGTCACGTAAGTAATTGACTCTAAATATAATTATTATTGTTTTTTTCGTTGTCTACTCTTACGTTATAAGAAATATTTTATTACCAACGCGTAAATTATATATTCTATGTTAACTGTTAAATGTTATCGACTTTGCAACAAATTTTTACCCTTCCGTCACATGACAACTTCGTCACATGTTTATTGTGACGGAGTGGTAAAGTACGTGACGGAGGGGTAAAATAAACGATATTCATGTTCTATTTATGCTGAATCCGAGAAATACTGAAATAGATACACTAGTTATTATGGTAATTATTCCTACGGAAAGTGTTACAAATATTTTTCTATTTTCTCGTATGTTTAGGTACTTATTTCCAGATACCATCATGGCGAAAAAAAAGACATTAACACCAGCAGTAAGACAGCAGCGTTGTCGATAGAAACGAAAAAACGACCCTGAGAAGGTAGCTGAAATAAAGTGCAAGGATTTAGAAAGATACCATGCTCGAAAGAAGCTAGTGGCTGATATGAGTATGCGAGAACATCAAATCAAAAAACGAATATGGCAAGAAGGAAATAAAAAAGAAGGAAGAAGAAAAAAATGCTTGAAGAGGAACATTTAAACACGCCGGCTCCATCACCAATACCAGAAACCCCACGAATGACTCCATCTGCAACACCGACTCCCTCTGAAGTATCTACTCGTAGTTCAAGGGGAAGAAAGAAAGTGAAAAGAGATAGAACAAAGTTATACAGAGATAATATTAAGTTTCAAGAAAAAATTGACCAGTTAGAGAAGAAAGTTCGTAAATATAAGAAGAGATTGCACAGAAAATCAAAAAAAGATAGCAGCGGCAACAAAGATGAAAGCAATAGTCAGAATACAAAGAAGTACAGCGTTCTTTCTAATGCCATTCAAGTCCACCAAATGTTCACGGAAACTCGTGGAATCTTAAACCGTAGGGTATTAAGTTGTTTTTGTGAACAATTCTGTTCTTGCCACGTTCCTAAAACTTATCGGCCTCTGCCTGAAACCCAACCACAACAAAATACTGTGGAAGAGTTCTTATCTAACGAAAAAGAAGTCGATATCATTCATGATGTGGATGATTCCACGCTCGCTGATATTACGAACACAATTGGGATGCTCCGTAAAAGTTTTTACGATACTGTGTATAGCCCAGATGAATCATCCGATGAAGATCAGCCTTTGGCCACGCTTAAAACGAAAGATCCAACTGATCAAACTGCCGTCTGCGGTACTTCTTACTAAACACTCCAGCTTGAAGACATTCATCCAATGAATACAAAAGACGGAGTACACGTATTGGTTAAAGTACGAAGCGAGAGGAAAATCCAATACACTTACGCTGGAGTAGCAAAAAGTACCGTCGATGAAGAAGGCGATGTCTTGGTAATGTTCCTAAAAACAGTCGATGGTAGTGGAAGATTCTTTAAGTTGGTGGAGAATGACGTATCGGATGTTCCTTTTGATGATTTGATTACTACCGGCTTCGAATGTTATTAAAAAGGGAAAGAGACAGTATTGCCAGTTCGAAGAGCCACTCTCAGTATTCGAAAAATAAGACTTTCTATCAGTGGCTTCGAAATTGAAATATTGTCTTGCTAGATTGTGCTATTGTTAATGTTGATTGTTTTATTTAATGTTTTTGGAAATTTTAGTTTATTGTCAAATTAGACTAGATTTTTTATTTACGACGAGTGAATAGTTATTTAATTTACTAAAAATACGAATCTAATATTCTATTCTCAAATATATTCATATTCTTTCTCAAATGTGATTTCATTAATTATCTAAGTTTGATCTCATGTTATTTTATATGACAATGTTGAAGACTGATAAAGATTTATAACAAAATAAATGATTCTAGAAAAATAAACCTGTTTTATTCCAAAACACAGCCTGGTATCCCCTTGAATAACAACTCTGTCCCATAAGTTACTACTCTGTCACGATGTTGTCTCCTGGTAGGAAAATTGTTTTGGTCGTTTATATATTTTCTTATGACTAGTGCAACATTGGAAAATTTATATTTATAATAGTTAATGATATTGCCGTCTGTGATATTCGTATTTATTTGTAAATGATAGTAAAAATTGATTTATAGCAAAAACATACTTTATATTAGCAGAAAATGTGACAGAGTGGTATAAGATCATGAATAAAACATATTTTATAAATACATATGTATTATTTTAATATGTTTTCTAAAAGTTCCTTTAGTTAATTAATGTATTACAAAAGTAGAAGTTATTTGACCAAGAGTATTCGATAAAATAAAATAAAAGATTTCGTGACGGAGGTGTACATTTTTTTGTCGAATCCATCTTTCAGGTCTTGAAAATCGTACAAAAATCTGTAAACTTCTCGGCCAACAACTTTTTCCGATAGAATAGAAAATCTGCTATCAGAATATATATATATACTGACGAGGAAGCTTCATATTTTTTTTTTCGAAATTGAGCTAATGTTTTATCAAATTGTAGGTTAAAAAGAAGAACGACCCAAAAACGTTTTTACAAAAAAAAAAACCGACTTCCAAAAAACTACTAAGTACAAAGTGAAAAATAATCTAAATTTCGGAAGTCGGTGGCAAATAACGAAAATACAAAACCAAAGACACCGACTTCCGAAATTTAAGTTATTTTTCACTTTGTAGTAGTTTTTTGAAAGTCGGTTGTTTTTATTTCTCGCTTTTTAGTGGGTCAATTTGTAATTTGTCTAAGTTACATTAGCCTAATGCCAACAGCTCATCACCTTTTACAAAATATTGCTTTTCCCGATGCAGGGACGTTCATCGTTGAGGAGTTCTCCTGGTACTTCACCATCAGCTCCACTTCTCCATATGCATTGTGACGAGCATAAATTACATTGCAACCATATTAAAGTACCTAATCGAATCGCAACCCGTGAAATACTTATTATTGAGTAGTTCCGGTGGCTATTTGTGGTCTTCATCATCAGTTCCACTTAACCAAATGGTGCTTTCCAAGAGTAACTGCACGAGTTACTATAAAAAATACCCAAATCGCTATAGGTTTGCCCATAATATTTGAAGAGTTCCCTCGATTTCTCTGGGATGCCATCATCAGATTTCCAATTACTTATTTTTGTTTAAGCTTTTTCAAAACTTAAAGCAACGAGACATAATTTTAAGTAAGTAATTGTTTTATATAATATCTCTATTTAGTAATGGTTTTAGTTGTACCACGTAGTTAATAGGACGAAAATTTAACGAAAAAATCATACATGTTCTCTGTCGCAGAAATACGACACGAGCGGTAGGGGCACGGAAATATTTGTCGCATAAATGCGACACACGCGGTCAGAAGGTTAAAAATGTGCTTAGTAGGTACCTACATACTTTCATCAAGATCAAAACACTACAACCATCTAGACATTTTACGCGGTACTAATATTCTTTTAACTTTGCTGAACGCGTCCAATACGCTGGTGGAATTCTCGTCTTTGTAGTGGGTACTTCCCCAGGAATCCCTGTAGGTATATCGCTTATACTTCAGTAGTTCAATACTTCTTGACCATTTGCATCTCTAGCATCATGCGAGAGGAGTTTTTCGAAACTTAAAATAATTAAAAATTATCTTCGATCTACAATGGGTCAAGAGCGACTGGTTAATCTAGCCGTGCTTTCAATAGAAAGAAAAATTTCCAAAGAAATCGATTTCACAGAAGTTATTGAGGGGTTCAGTAAATTGAAGGCACGGAAACACATATAACACGCTTCAAAAAAAATAAAAAAAACTATCTTTGATTTATTTTATCAAATTTTTTTTTGTCGATCTATTCGTATTTTATTTTCCTCACCCATATCCATTCCATATTGTAGGTATGTATTTTTATTTAGCCTAAATAATTTAATTCGAATTTAAATTTCACTTGCCAGATTTTAACGAAATAAACATAAACACTTATTAATACATACAAATGTGAACTGAATAAAAAACTTGTAAAACTAATTTTTTTTTAAAGCTGGGGTGGCCTCATTCAGCTTTGCCGCCCCGGGCCTCTGACGGGCTTAGTCTGCCACTGGGCTGGACACATGTATCTCCGCTGCCTGATGATCTACGGCCGCCCTAGAGAGGGAAGCAATTACTATGAGTTATTGCCGCCTAAGTGTGGGGATCAGCGTCTTCCACCCGCTACTTGGTTCAAACAAACACTACTTTCCGAGTATGAGAAATGAAAAGGAATTGTCTTGCTAACCATTCTATGCAATGCAGTGTTAAGACTACACTATTTCCCTCTCATATCGAAAGTCTCAATAATAAATATGGTAGCTAAACTGGAAAGCCTCCTATAGAAGTTTCCTCGTACAGACCAATAATGCCCGTTTTCACCGACGACTAAGTGACACTTAAATGAATTCCTAAGTAAAAGTGCATTGTTGGATTTTCAACTCTCAACGCTAAGCCTAGCGTTGAAAATCCAACAGTGTACTTTTATTTAGGGATTCATTTAAGTGTCACTTAGTGAAGGTGAAAACGGCCATAAGTCTTCTTCCTTTAGTGTCTTAACTGTACCCTAATTGCGTACTTAATACAACACAATCTGTTTCGATTTGAACAGGCAACAGGGCAACCGAAGGAACACGGGTGGGTTTTAGTCAGTAAGAGTCTGACACGCCCTCCCGCTCCGCCCAGAGCGGAAGGAGTTATACTTATGATAATTTCCCACCAAAAAAAAAAGGTACGGAACCCTAAAAATACCTACAGATAAAACTATTCATGCATTGTTTATAATTTATTGGCATCATCAATTCTATTTGGGTATGGTTGCATACAAACAATAATCTTTTTGTTTACAGATGAGCTTACTAGCCAGTTACAGCGAAGTGCTATAGTGAGCTATGAAAAAGTTAATAAATTGAAACATTCATTTAGACTTATTCTTAGATTTAAGTAATGTACAATAGGAAGGAACTGAGGGAGGATATACAAGACTTAGGCCTCTGCCTCGAATCTTGCGGGCAAAGGGGCGGCGGCCGGCGCGGCGGCGGCGGCGCGGGAGCGGCAGGATCTAATGCGTAAAATCAAATGAACCGGCCCTCGAAAACAGCGGCGTGGCAGAGAGAGGCGCGGGGGCGGGGGCAACGAGCGGTGCACTCCAGTCAAGCGCATTGTAGTGTTGCGCAATTTAATTTTGTGACGTGTCGTAATGTCCTCAGACGTGCTAGAGCAAAATTATTTAAGCAATTTTTGAGAGGACACCGATATGGAACAGCAAAGATGTGAACCATAAAAATAGAAGAGTAATTAACCAGTTATGGGAAGAAATTAAGTAGGGATAGTAGGGATTCACTTCTTCTTTTGCCCAGAATAAATCGAGCGTTAGGAATAAATTTGAATCAAAAAGATGTTGTCGCCGTTGTTCAGACATTTCGTTCGCGAATAAAAACAAATATCTTGACGACACAACCACGTACACAACACTACGCCGCTATAGTGCCGCGCAATCTGCCCATTTATAAATATTAGTCTATGGATCTGCCCGCTGGTTTCGAGAACGGGTCTGCGATGCCCGCCCCGCTCCTGCGCCGCCGCTGCCGTCGCTCCGCTGCTCGCAAGATTCGAGGCAGAGGCCTTAGGTACAACCATGTTAAAGTAGTACAACTAGATAATAATGTCCGTCGAATTGATTTTCAATTTTAATTTGGGCTGCCTAGGTACCTACTTAACTATTTAAACTAAGGTACCCTAATTGCGTAATACATACACGATTAATCAGAATCTGAATCGTTTTGAAACAGATAGCTAATCCATTGCTTCACACGCTTCACAAGATGGAAAAAAAAATTTTTGCTCATCAACGTAAATAACGCAATGAATGTTGTTAAACTATCAAAATGAAACAGAACAAGTCATCTATTCAAGATCTAAGATTCCTTTGTTGTTTAGTCCGACGATTAAAAGCCAAACCACTTTACTACACACGCACACCCACACTCCATACCCTTATTTCAAGGTTGGCCCCAAATGAGATCCCCGTGGAACTCCTCTTCTGGCGCCACATAATAAGTAAATAAGATTGACTGAAAATTGTGTCGGTTTGTGGACAATTTTAAAATTTTGTTAACTTTGTAGGAGTAACGTTTCCGCAATCCAATGAATACATACGTTAAGAAATTAATTCTAAAATACAATAGATGTGGATATATTTAGTAACCTGTTCCGCTTAGTTATTTCTAAAGAGCCATAAAAAACCATAAAAAACGAGGCATCCTCAGGATGACGATTGACTTGTCGCGAACCCGAACACGGCGTGTTGCCATGCCGAGCGCTGAACGCAGAGTATATGTATTTGTATTTTATAATGGATTTCCTCAAGGTCATGCCTGAAACAATTAACTAAATTAATTCTATTTAATTGTTCTGAGTTCACTAGCTACTGTCTCAAATTCACAGGTAAAAACAAAAACCATGATTGTAGGTAAGACGTTATGATGATAGGTGGTTAAGGGTACACTAGACGGTCATTCTTCCATACAAACGTAGTATGGTGATTACTCGTCTGTTTGACGGTGTAGGTACGTTCAAAACTAAAAATTATATCAATTTTCCTTGTCATTATCTAGCCTTGTATGGATATTGGATGCAGAATTGGGGAAAAAGTATTAGTTTGGAAGTTATGAGCGTCGAAACTTCCATATTTCAACACTAATTTTAACTCATCTTTGGGCGTAAATAAATAACTTATGTAGTATGAAAGTGGCAAAATACTTAGAAACCGTACAGGGATAGATTATTTATTGAAAAGTTCAAATAATTTTATTTTGAGTAGATACCTACTAGTTTTTCCATAATATCTATACGCCCAAAGGACTGTTCATGAAATTTTACGCGCTCATTTTCGTTACAAATCATCGTCTATTTCACTAAATAAATAAATGAATATTTAAATAAATAAATTGTTTTAAAAATAAATAAAAACTAGGTAAATAAATTCACAAAAAATCTGCTGTTTCATAGAAAAATGAGATACCGACGCGGTCAAAATGTATGAAACAGCTGATAAAAAAAAATAACCGAACTCAGGGGGTTCATAATCATGTACTGAATCCATGGTAACAGTTTTCGCGTCGATGCCGCCACCCTGTATGTATAATTGTAAATAGCTGTAACTCGAAGTCATAAATCATAAACAAGGACCATCGAAGAAACATAAAATGAAAACCATGGTGAGCAAGACTAGTCACCACCAGTGTAAGTATACCGGGAGAGATGTAAAAAATTTCTGCTTAATACCAGCTATTTTGTGGTGTGATGTGTTCTTTATCATTACGCACCAATGTGCCATTATTGTTACGATTATCTCATCGTGTGTCTCATTGGCACACAGTCATTGGATAGACATGCAGCCCTCACTTGTGTGAATTGTGTGATCGGGAAGTCTTGCATGTATAGTCATATTTAAATACAGTGAATCGTTATTTTTCTAAAATGTTGAGCATGTAAGTTACTAAGTAATTACTGTTAAATAAGGTACCTATATCATTTGTGATCTTTATTTTTGAACTAATTGTATAAAATAAAAACAGAGGATCAGCTCCGGATCTAGGGGGGGGCAAGCCGGGGCCAGTGTCCTGGGCGCCAACTTTAGGGGGCGACAAATTCAAGCGTAGCAGAAAAATGCACCACACAGTAACTTTGTAATAAATGAGACGCGCAGCACATTCATAACCTTTCTTTTTTTTCTTTTTTACAACAGTTTTGGCGCCCCTGTTGAATTGGCGCATTAACGCATTAATTTGATTAATATGTTGCTGCCAAAATTTTATTTTCGCGGAGGCTAACTTAGCGCATCCCCATAAAAGATTGGCGGGGGGCGGCAGACGGCAGTTTTTGCCCCGCCTCAAAAATATTCTAGGCCGAGGCTGCAGAGGATATACGTAGAGTATGTAAAACTACTAGCTAAGGTTTCAAAGGTAGTTGAAGATGGATCGATAGTCTATGGTCAATTGGTTATGGTATCTATTTATGGGCTTTTCATGTTGGTGTAGACTGTAGAGTACTAACAATCTAGGTAGCTACCTACGAGTACATCAACGAAATAAGAGGTGCACAAGTAGATAATTCGACCGTAGTAATTAACAATGTCAGATCTACATTTTTGCGATTTTTATTTTATTGTATTAAAGGTCTTAGAATAAATTATAAAATGCCCCCCAAAGACCTTTAATGCAATAAAATAAAAATCGCAAAAATGTAGATCCGACAATGTTAATTGCTACGGTCGAATTATGTAGGTAATCAACACCCACAAAATAATTTGTTTAAAAGATTTGGTACGTAGGTAAACACTATCTGAAATTGAGGATCAATTTATGAAGCACATTTTATACGTTGTTGTGCTTGTCTGTGTAAAGTTCTGAAAACTGCCGCGCGTAACTAATACATAGGTACGTTTTTATTCACAGAGTCTCAGGTCTGGGTATATTCGTGTACTTCATGATATGGTTGACAAAGAAGCTGAACGAGCTTCCAAGTCCCCCCACACCTCCGACGTGGTGGAGTACTACAACGGAATTTAACCGCCATAATATTAATAACGGTTGAATGAGGCTTCATTCACTTGCATGCTTAGGTACAACAAATAACAGAATTCCTCGGCGTAAAATCTGACATGTACCCCAATCGACATTGAAAAAAGCACGATAAAAAAATTACTACTTTCAGCACTTTTGTTTATTCTGTAACGCGTTGTACCTAAATACTTAATGTTAAGCATCATTAATTAAAGATATCGAATTACTAGCGCATTTTTATTTATTTATCCCAATAATTCTTATCCACTTCCTTTGTGCGTAATACATGACGTCTGTAACCGCAAACTCGAGTTTTTTCCCCATGGCTTTAGTTTTAGACAGACAGAACGAAACTAAAAACCCCATGTGTGACAGATAGTTCATTGATTAAGGCGTGACCTTGCGGAAATCCATTACACAGGTTACTAAATATATCCACGTCTAATGTATTCCCTATGTGTGACGATCTCTCCATAAACTCCTGACCTCATTCTATTTTACATTCCGACTAACAAAAGCTCTTATTTTATTTAGCTGCCGGAGTTGGAGTTAAATAATTCCAACAATATCAAACGTCCCACTGCAGGGGCTGCAAGGCTATGGCCTCTTTTCGTACAGAGAGGAATGAGCCCGCTTGCTCAGTGTGGGTTAGCGATTACATACCACTAGGCAAGGCCAGGTTGCATATAAACAGAGTCCACCAACTGAGTTTTGAATGTGGCTTCTGATTGGTCGATAAACTCCCATAGTAGCCTTTGTCTACAAAATCCACCAATTGAGTTTGAAACAACCTCTGATTGGTTGCTCTGATTCAACCTCTAATCGAAAGTAGCGCTCGCCGGCCGCTTCCGCGGCACCGCTCGCTTTGCTCGCTCGGCTCGCGCGTGGTTGGTCACAGTTCTAACCTAACCTAACCTATTTCTCCCAGTTCAAAATGGCGAATCCGCTCCGCGCCGTACTAGAGTTCAGCTTACAGTACAGTAATCGCGGAGTGGAGCGTGTCTTCTTCCTTTAGTGTCTTAACTGTACCCTAATTGCGTACTTAATACAACACAATCTGTTTCGATTTGAACAGGCAACAGGGCAACCGAAGGAACACGGGTGGGTTTTAGTCAGTAAGAGTCTGACACGCCCTCCCGCTCCGCCCAGAGCGGGAGGAGTTATACTTATGATAATTTCCCACAAAAAAAAAAAGGTACGGAACCCTAAAAATACCTACAGATAAAACTATTCATGCATTGTTTATAATTTATTGGCATCATCAATTCTATTTGGGTATGGTTGCATACAAACAATAATCTTTTTGTTTACAGATGAGCTTACTAGCCAGTTACAGCGAAGTGCTATAGTGAGCTATGAAAAAGTTAATAAATTGAAACATTCATTTAGACTTATTCTTAGGTTTAAGTAATGTACAATAGGAAGGAACTGAGGGAGGATATACAAGACTTAGGCCTCTGCCTCGAATCTTGCGGGCAAAGGGGCGGCGGCCGGCGCGGCGCCGCGGGAGCGGCAGGATCTAATGCGTAAAAACAAATGAACCGGCCCTCGAAAACAGCGGCGCGGCAGAGGCACGGGGGCGGGGGCAACGAGCGGTGCACTCCAGTCAAGCGCATTGTAGTGTTGCGCAATTTAATTTTGTGACGTGTCGTAATGTCCTCAGACGTGCTAGAGCGAAATTATTTAAGCAATTTTTGAGAGGACACCGATATGGAACAGCAAAGATGTGAACCATAAAAATAGAAGAGTAATTAACCAGTTATGGGAAGAAATTCAGTAGGGATAGTAGGGATTCACTTCTTCTTTTGCCCAGAATAAATCGAGCGTTAGGAATAAATTTGAATCAAAAAGATGTTGTCGCCGTTGTTCAGACATTTCGTTCGCGAATAAAAACAAATATCTTGACGACACAACCACGTACACAACACTACGCCGCTATAGTGCCGCGCAATCTGCCCATTTATAAATATTAGTCTATGGATCTGCCCGCTGGTTTCGAGAACGGGTCTGCGATGCCCGCCCCGCTCCTGCGCCGCCGCTGCCGTCGCCCCGCTGCCCGCAAGATTCGAGGCAGAGGCCTTAGGTACAACCATGTTAAAGTAGTACAACTAGATAATAATGTCCGTCGAATTGATTTTCAATTTTAATTTGGGCTGCCTAGGTACCTACTTAACTATTTAAACTAAGGTACCCTAATTGCGTAATACATACACGATTAATCAGAATCTGAATCGTTTTGAAACAGATAGCTAATCCATTGCTTCACAAGATGGAAAAAAAAATTTTTGCTCAACAACGTAAATAACGCAATGAATGTTGTTAAACTGTCAAAATGAAACAGAATAAGTCATCTATTCAAGATCTAAGATTCCTTTGTTGTTTAGTCCGACGATTAAAAGCCAAACCACTTTACTACACACGCACACCCACACTCCATACCCTTATTTCAAGGTTGGCCCCAAATGAGATCCCCGTGGAACTCCTCTTATGTCGCCACATAATAAGTAAATAAGATTGACTGAAAATTGTGTCGGTTTGTGGACACTTTTAAAATTTTGTTAACTTTGTAGGAGTAACGTTTCCGCAATCCAATGAATACATACGTTAAGAAATTAATTCTAAAATACAATAGATGTGGATATATTTAGTAACCTGTTCCGCTTAGTTATTTCTAAAGAGCCATAAAAAACCATAAAAAACGAGGCATCCTCAGGATGACGATTGACTTGTCGCGAACCCGAACACGGCGTGTTGCCATGTCGAGCGCTGAACGCAGAGTATATGTATTTGTATTTTATAATGGATTTCCTCAAGGTCATGCCTGAATCAATTAACTAAATTAATTCTATTTAATTGGTCTGAGTTCACTAGCTACTGTCTCAAATTCACAGGTAAAAACAAAAACCATGATTGTAGGTAAGACGTTATGATGATAGGTGGTTAAGGGTACACTAGTCGGTCATTCTTCCATACAAACGTAGTATGGTGATTACTCGTCTGTTTGACAGTATACGTTCAAAACTAAAAATTATATAAATTTTCCTTGTCATTATCTAGCCTTGTATGATGCAGAATTGGGGAAAAAGTATTGGTTTGGAAGTTATGAGAGTCGAAACTTCCATATTTCAACACTATTTTAACTCATCTTTGGGCGTAAATAAATATCTTTAAATGTAGTATGAAAGTGGCAAAATAGAAACCGTACAGGGATAGATTATTTATTGAAAAGTTCAAATAATTTTATTTTGAGTAGATACTAGTTTTTCCATAATATCTATACGCCCAAAGGACTGTTCATGAAATTTTACGCGCTCATTTTCGTTACAAATCATCGTCTATTTCACTAAATAAATAAATGAATATTTAAATAAATAAATTGTTAAAAAAAAATTAAAAGCTAGATAAGTAAATGCAGAAAAAATCTGCTGTTTCATAGAAAAATGAGATATCGACGCGGTCAAAATGTATGAAACAGCTGATAAAAAAAAAATAACCGAACTCAGGGGGTTCATAATCATGTACTGAATCCATGGTCACCGTTTTCGCGTCGATGCCACCCTGTATGTATAATTGTATATAGCTGTAACTCGAAGTCATAAAATCATAAACAAGGACCATCGAAGAAACATAAAATGAAAACCATGGTGAGCAAGACCAGTCACCATCAGTGTAGGTATACCGGGAGAGATGTAGAATTTTTTCTGCTTAAGACCAGCTATTTTGTGGTGTGATGTGTTCTTTATCATTACGCACCAATGTGCCATTATTGTTACGATTATCTCATCGTGTGTCTCATTGGCACACAGTCATTGGATAGACATGCAGCCCTCACTTGTGTGAATTGTGTGATCGGGAAGTCTTGCATGTATAGTCATATTTAAATACAGTGAATCGTTATTTTTCTAAAATGTTGGGCATGTAAGTTAATAAGTAATTACTGTTAAATAAGGTACCTATATCATTTGTGATCTTTATTTTTGAACTAATTGTATAAAATAAAAACAGAGGATCAGCTCCGGATCTAGGGGGGGGCAAGCCGGGGCCCGTGCCCTGGGCGCCAACTTTAGGGGGCGACAAATTCAAGCGTAGCAGAAAAATGCACCACACAGCAACTTTGCAATAAATGAGACGCGCAGCACATTCATAACCTTTCTTTTTTTTCTTTTTTACAACAGTTTTGGCGCCCCTGTTGAATTGGCGCATTAACGCATTAATTTGATTAATATGTTGCTGCCAAAATTTTATTTTCGCGGAGGCTAACTTAGCGCATCCCCATAAAAGATTGGCGGGGGGCGGCAGACGGCAGTTTTTGCCCCGCCTCAAAAATATTCTAGGCCGAGGCTGCAGAGGATATACGTAGAGTATGTAAAACTACTAGCTAAGGTTTCAAAGGTAGTTGAAGATGGATCGATAGTCTATGGTCAATTGGTTATGGTATCTATTTATGGGCTTTTCATGTTGGTGTAGACTGTAGAGTACTAATAATCTAGGTAGCTACCTACATCAACGAAATAAGAGGTGCACAAGTAGATAATTCGACCGTAGTAATCAATTGATTAGTTAGAAGTAGATTGTTAGTACTCTACGGTCGAATTATGTAGGTATCAACACCCACAAAATAATTTGTTTAAATGATTTGGTACCTACGTAGGTAAACACTATCTGAAATTGAGAATCAATTTATGAAGCACATTTTATACGTTGTTGTGCTTGTCTGTGTAAAGTTCTGAAAACTGCCGCGCGTAACTAATACATAGGTACGTTTTTATTCACAGGGTCTCAGGTCTGGGTATATTCATGTACGTCATGATATGGCTGACAAAGAAGCTGAACGAGCTTCCAAGTCCCCCCACACCTCCGACGTGGTGGAGTACTACAACGGAATTTAACCGCCATAATATTAATAACGGTTGAATGAGGCTTCCTTCACTTGCATGCTTATGTACAACAAATAACAGAATTCCTCGGCGTAAAATCTGACATGTACCCCAATTGACATTGAAAAAAAAAGCACGATAAAAAAATTACTACTTTCAGCACTTTGTTTATTCTGTAATGCGTTGTACCTAAATACTTACTTAATGTTAAGCATCATTAATTAAATATATCTAATTACTAGCGCAATTTTATTTATTTATCCCAATAATTCTTATCCACTTCCTTTGTGCGTAACATGACGTCTGTAACCGCAAACTCGAGTTTTTTCCCCATGGCTTTAGTTTTAGACAGACAGAACGAAACTAAAAACCCCATGTGTGACAGATAGTTCATTGATGAAGGCGTGACCTTGCGGAAATCCACAGGTTACTAAATATATCCACGTCTAATGTATTCCCTATGTGTGACGATCTCTCCATAAACTCCTGTCCTCATTCTATTTTACATTCCGACTAACAAAAACTCTTATTTTATTTAGCTGCCGGAGTTGGAGTTAAATAATTCCAACAATATCAAACGTCCCACTGCAGGGGCTGCAAGGCTATGACCTCTTTTCGTACAGAGAGGAATGAGCCCGCTTGCTCAGTGTGGGTTAGCGATTACATACCACTAGGCAAGGCCAGGTTGCATATAAACAGAGTCCACCAACTGAGTTTTGAATGTGGCTTCTGATTGGTCGATAAACTCCCATAGTAGCCTTTGTCTACAAAATCCACCAATTGAGTTTGAAACAACCTCTGATTGGTTGCTCTGATTCAACCTCTAATCGAAAGTAGCGCTCGCCGGCCGCTTCCGCGGCACCGCTCGCTTTGCTCGCTCGGCTCGCGCGTGGTTGGTCACAGTTCTAACCTAACCTAAGCTATTTCTCCCAGTTCAAAATGGCGAATCCGCTCCGCGCCGTACTAGAGTTCAGCTTACACTATGGCTATTATAGGTGGGTGGGTGATATAGTTAATCTGATAGATGTGGAACGTCTTTAAAAACATTTGCCAAGGGCCTAGAGTTGCGGGAGGCCCCAGATTTACATACACCTGAAACACCACATTCAAAAACCATGTTTAGGTTGGCTGGAGGAGGCCGGAGGCAATTGTGTATTTTAATTTAACCACGTCTAATTTCAGACCAAATAAAAAACCAAGACATAACGTTGTCAACAGTGACGTGAGGCTGGCTTTGTAAACATATGGTGCACATAGTGAGGTGTAGTTTGATTGTAAATGTGTACGTGTCAGCGTTTATGCACATAGCGGAGGTGTAGTTTTGGCATGCTTCACTGTATTATTTGCAGCGCTATATCTTGGTTTTTTATTTGGTCTGAGCGTCTAATGCTGTAAATAAAAAAGTATTAAAACTATAAATAGTCACTTATTGATTTTTATTTATTTTCTTCCATATTTTTCAAAGGTTTTCCTCCAAAACTCCATTCGATCTTCATTTGGTAACGTCGTCGTCTTGATTTTTTTATTTATTTCAAGAAACTCCAATTGCTCTCCACTAGATCTCCAAGTAATATCTGATTTTGAAGGTATCCTAAAAACAAAAGTTTTAAGTACAAGCCTTCAACAGTCCAAAAAAAAACAATAGAATTTTAATTGTTATCGATCTCCAGGAGAGCACCGGACTGTCAAGAGGTAAATAATTAATCCGGTAGTTAGTTCTTCAATGGTTCTTAAACTACCTACTGGTTCAAATTGAATGTAATTTGGGAATATACCTAGTTATACTAAGCCCTCTTGGTCACTGAAAGTTCAGGCTTCTAGCTTTATCCACAACGAAGTTACAGGAGGTTAAAAATGTCCTGAATGACTTCGAGAAAAAAAAATGGTACGGCTGTGCCTTTGTTTGTGTGTTTTGTTTGTGCTCCCCCAAGTCGAGCAAAACAAACACGATAAACGAGATATAAGTGTTTATTCTAAAAGTTGGCAACGTCGCAAATAGCTGTCAAATATTTACCTGTTTTGATCAATTTGACAATAATACTGTATGGAAAATGAAATATCGCTAATGAACTAGAATATTAAAAATGAATTGCAATTATAACACTGAATTTGATGTTATAACCGTTTTAGGTGTAAAAAGGTATTTGGAAAGTTTCCAGATGGCGAATGGTAATCTGGGTCGTGAAGTGATACTGAACCCCCTCGTATTGTCTTAATGTACCCCAAATGGACGGGGGAAGGAGACAAAAAATTTTTTTTTTGACATGGCATTCAATATTTAAGCTCTAATAAGTGCATGGAATTTGTGTGTAACACCGGATTTTAAACGCGAGAGTTGAAAATAGTGTGTGAAAAAATCCCGCCGCGATATTTTTACGTCCGTGCGAACCTAGGCCAATATAAGACCAGATACTCCAAAGACAATTTCTACGTAAACTCCGCCCCCATGCACCCCACCACTCCACTATGTGCTAAACGTTAACACATCAGAAATAAAGTTGAATATCGCGTGCGCTCTTTGGTCGAGAATGGAATAGACATAAAAGCCGAGTAATCTTGCATTTGCTACAAATAATCTTTAAAAAGACATGATTTTCGAATAAAAAATGAATCGAGCGAAAATGTTCCAACTACGTAACTGTTTTATATTTGTAAAGAAAAAGATCCAATAAATCATATAGGTACTAAAGTTCCATTTTGATTGTATGCGTGACCTTTTCATAATATTAATGCAAATTAAGCTACAATTTAGGGAGCCTCCTCTTAAGGTGTATAAAACTTACCCAGTTTTAGCAAAACTAGTCCATAACGTTGTCATAGTCTTTATCGTTGCAGCGTCATTAGAACTGGAAGGCAGCACAGAGAAGATGATTGGTTGGAATATGTAAAATAGCTCGTCACCGTGACACGCTCCTGGTGTTGCTGGTAGCCGGGTCAGAAATTTATTCAAGTTTCTAAACGAATCATATTTAAAATAATAGTTATACACTGTACTGTTAGGATTTCGAAGAAAACCCTCAGATGAGACCAGAATTGGAAATGCAATCAAAGAGTCAGTGAAGTAATTTATTAAGCCGTTTGTTCCGTTGCACAAGTACAATGTTACGACATCATCGCGAAAAGCTGTTTTGTCACTATCTCTTTGAAACAGCAAGTAAGAAGGTATTATATGATCGAAACTAGCCATGAGTTTGTCAAGAGTTTGAGAAACATAATGACTCGCCCAAAAAATGCCTTCTCTATTATTGAAGCCAATAATAACAGATACATCAAGAGCAACTTTATGAAGTAATTGTGTTGGTTGCTCCGATATCAATGGTGTTCTGCTCGTTAAAGCGGTTTCCACACATGGTGTAAACAGATAAGGCGCGAATGCGTTATTAGATTGATCAACATTGGAAGCTTTGACAATATCGTTAGCTGTTGAATTTTTGAATATTTTCAATAGTTCAGTTGGGTCTGACGTGTTAAAGCCTAAACGCGAAGCTACCTTAGAAGCGCTTTCAACGGGTTGGTAACTAAAATCCTGTGGCATCAGAACCGATCCACTTTGCATAATGGCTCTATGAAATAATCCTTTGGCAGAATGGGTAAGAAGTAAATGATGGACAGAGGCTGCTCCAGCGCTTTCACCAAATATTGTGACGGAATTTGGATCACCTCCGAAGTAGGCGATATAATTCTGTATCCACTTCAAAGCAGCTAATTGGTCTTTCAAACCAACGTTCCCTGGAGCTTCTTGGAGTCCCAGGCACAGGAAACCAAATGCCCCAATACGATAGTTTACAGTAACAACAATAACTTTCTCTTTCACTAAATATTTTGGATTATAAATAAGATCCGAATTGCTGCCCGAGTAAAATCCCCCTCCATGTATGAAAACCATTACAGGAAAGGGCTCTTGTTCGAGGGAGGGTGGTGTGAAAACATTCAGCACCAGACAATCTTCTTGACCAACAGGTGTTTTCAAAGCTGTTAAGTACTGATTACACTTTATGTTCCCACGGTTTGCAGTAAGCGTGCCGTTCCATGAGGGAGGGTTCCCAGGGCCCTGGTGGAAGAAAATGTATATTTTAAAATTAATGCTAATACTAATAACATAGAGTAGCTGTAATTTATGATATTGCGAGTAGTTTCGCAAATGGTAGTGTCAATTTTAAGTATTAGGTAAACACATATCATTCCGCCTGCATTACTCGAAGGAGTAGGCAGAGGTTTACCTTTGCCTACACCGGTGTACCATCTGGTACACCCACATGTTGCCTGTTATTTTTAAGTCCCATAGGTTGTGAGCCTATTGGCATCAACCGGGCACAAATCCAGACTCCTTGCTGATACTAAGAGTAATTTTTTGATGCCATGCACAAATTGCAGCCGCAACGGGCCACAGCGCAACTAATTTTCATTAAAAAAACATGTGGTGCGGCTTGCCTGTAGTATGCGTTTGTCTATAGAAAAAGTACGAAAGTGATGAAGGAGGATATTTGCGATGTATTGTGTTGCCCCACATACCGCAGTGTCTTGATACGAAAGTCTTTGACCAGTGCGTGTTGCCAGTGATGACCTATGGCACTGAAACGTGGTCGCTCACAATGGGCCTTACTAAAAGTCTGAAAGTCACCCAAAGGGCAATGGAGAAGACTAATATGCTTGGAGTTTCCCTACGTGATCGAATCAGAAATGAAGAGATCCATAGTAAAACCAAGGTAACCGACATAGCCCGAAGAAATGCCAAACTCAAGTGGCAATGGGCAGGGCACATTTGCTCGCAGAACAGATGGCCGATGGGGCCGAAAGGTTCTGAAGTGGCAACAGAAGGTCTCCCACAAGGCGGACCGATGACCTTGTGAAGGCCGCAGGAATCCGCAGGATGTGGGAAGCACAGAACCGGTTGAAGGGGCGGTGCGTGGGGGAGGCCTATGTCCAGTAGTGGACGTCTTTCGGTTGAAATGATGATGATGATGATTGTGTTGCCACCCCTATCTGAGCTAGCTTTAAGAATTAGTCTAAAAAATAAACACTTACCTGAAATCTTTCTGTTACTGAAGCGTATGGTATTCCCAAATATGTTCTTTGATTATTGAACCTGTCGTAAGATCCCTTAATTATTCCCTGTGGAAGATTGATCGTTTCAGTATTACTGGCACATATTACTGAGGTTGCTTCTTTGAATATATAACTCAGGATCATGAAGATACATTGTGACACAGTCGATTTCTTCATCGTAATAAAACAATCCTTATAGTACACTAGTAAACGTCAGAACTTTCGTGCTGTGTTTAATGACTGGAACTGCAATTTAAATGAGGTTTAACGCGACTACAGTCACAATTTTTATTTGTGATTAAACAGTCATTAGAATGAATTAATTAACCCGTCACTTTTACTTTTACACTTTCACTGTCCCAAGGTAATTGATAAGCCTAACACCATATGTCCAATAATAATAAGTATTGCATTGTGATGTTTCATAAGGTCATTTACTAATTCTAGGTACTTTAGAGGTATGAGGAATAGAGTGTAAAGTTCACTCATCCTCTATTGAAAAGGGAGGATCCTCCGACCAGACGGCTGTGGTGACTGGCGGGCAACTGCATAACGATTGATGTCGGGGAAGTTATATATATGGTGTTCGCGCGGTAAACTCTAATTGAGCGATGCAGGCTTTGTGTGACCTCAGGTCTATGCGTAGTTCGTATGAGGCGATGTAGATGCCGCCATATCACTCCCTTTCGGAAATCGGAGGTCGATAGTGACCGAGGTGAGAGCGGGTGCCGCATAATTCGCGGTGAGTTGAAACTATCTGAGGTGATTGTGTTGATTGTGGTGATTGTGGTGATTGCGGTGATTGCGGTAATTCCCCAGTGAGTTGGATGTGGTACAGCGCCGGGTTGTGGCTGACTGCTAGCGTCAATCAGGAGAGGGTAGAACGGCCTCTGCTTGTGAGACCGGCAGAAAGTGCAGGTGTTGTGCCAAGGTTGCTGATGAGGCTGAGGGTGATGACCAGGAATGCGCGTTCGCTGCATGCTGGTGGTCAGGATACTCGTTGAAGCCGTGGGTGCTGGCTGGCTGTGTGACTCGCTTCACGAAAGCTTGCGGGAGTGATGATGATGATGACGTCACGCTGAAGTAGTTGCACGAAGGCTGCGTGACGTTAATACTCAGGGTTACCAATTTAGAGGTATGAGGAACAGGATGTAAAGTTCACTCATTCTTTATTAAAAAGGGAGGATCCTCCGACCAGACGGGTGTCGTATCTGGCAGGCAACTACCCAACGATTGATCTCGGGGAAGTTATATATATATGGTGTTCGCGCGGTAAATTCTAATTGCGCGATGCAGGATTTGTGTGACGTCAGGATTTTGTGTGACGTCAGGTCTTTGATGCGTATTTAACATGTGGCGATGTAGATGCCGCCACACTACTATAGCGAAAATTTGTCTATCACCGTCAGATAACCATTACATATTATGAGATGCATTACGTACATGTAATGCACGGACGTATGAGCTTAACTTCCAGCTAACAGTGCTATTCAAAAACGTTAAAACAAACAATAGAACTGGTTCTATTATTTAATTTTGGTTAATTTCGCTGGAATATTGGATAAAAAGATAACTACTAGTGCATTACATGTCATGCACGGACATATGGGGCTACGTCTTCAGTGCATTATATGTAAAGCCTCGTGCAGACTAGCGCGACGTGACTCTTACAAAACAATTTCTAAGAAAACTTCACGGTAAAATAATCCAGTGTCGCGTCGCGCCAGTCTGCACGAGGCTTAATGCCTGGATAGTGAAAGTGTTAATGTCACTACATTACCTTAATTCTATTATTTGTAAATGATTTTAATTTTAATGAGTCTATAGGATTATAAATACCACTTTGTTGCTTTATATGATAACGAGTACGAAATAAGTTAAATAGCTTCGGTGACACACTGGGTACATACTTATAATCTAGAAATAAAGTTTTAAGATTACGTTTGCAAAACGTTACCAGTTATTATTGTGACAAAGTTTGTTTGTTTATTTTTACGCGCGAGATCAATAAGCAATTACGTAATCCAACTTCAGTACCTAGTGATATTTATATCACCGTCAAGGAAGTAAAAGTTGTTCTTACTCGGTCATTGCAAAATGGATATGGCACCGTAAAGCTCTTTGCACACGACACGGTTTTTTTTTTACGGTACTGCGTATGAACCACGCCGTAGAAAAAACATGCCAGCCCGTCGCATCCTTGATGTCCTCCCTCCGGTTGACGCCCTAAGCCGAGGTTCGTACCCCACAGGGGGTGCCCTTAGCGAGCGTTCACCTAGTTTTAATTAGCATAGTTGAATAACCCCTGGCTGGAGGTTTTAAGTGTAGTAGATTAAGGCACCCATAGGAAAGCCCGGTTAAGTAGTCATGATCTCAGAGGTCAACTACGAGATGCCTTACCTAAAAAAAAAAAAGAAAAAACGTGTCTGTCAACAAGCTTCCATAGTGATCCATACAACATTGATGACCGTGCCTAAACGGCGAATAAACCGTAGTTTTTTACGGCAAGAAAAACGTGTGTACAAAAATTTGTACAAAGGGCTTTAGTGTAGAATATTAGCATGGGTACATTGGGTAGGTGCTTAGTTCGACTTGTGTGATGTCCCAACATACTCGTAGATACTTGTTTTTTTATGTTGTTTGATCGGAAATAAGCCGTCGGCTCACCAGCACGCGTAGCATGAAAACCATAGAAACGGGTTTTGTCGACGGAAGAATAGACAAAATAACAGGGGGCCTACCACCAGCTCATAAAGCAGTATTATTTTAATATTACTTCAGTGTGGGAAAGAGATGAAGCTCTACAGGTTGTATAGCTCCATCTCTTTCTCCCACTAAAGTAATAGGTATTAAAATAATACTGTTTATGAGCTGGTTGTGATTGTTTATCTGTAATTTTGTCTATTCATCCGTTGACAAAACCCGTTTCTATTGTGGTCATGCTGAGCATGCTGCTGGTAAGTGGTTACCACTATCTATGGACAACTGCAATACCAGAGGCATCGCAGTTTGCTTGTAAAAACTGCCCTACAAACATAGTAACGCTGCAAAAATATAAAAAATATAATGTAATACTGTTTCCAGGTTGTTTAAAAAACAGAACCCTTATCGGTTCACTTCGTTGTCCGCCCGTCTATCTGTCTGCCAAGACCCTTTTTCTCAGAAACGCATGGAGGTATGAAATTAATATCAAATACGTAGGTTTTGGAGCTCTTAACACTTTCAACTCCACCCACTTTTCATAGAACTCATACGCCACGCCGCCATATATATTGGAAGTGAACCCTCCGGGAGGGTTACCGGCATTAAGTTTGCGCTAAAGTTACGAGTAATCATCGCGGACGGTCAACAGCATTAGGTTTAAAACCGTATTATAAAACACTGTAAAACCAAGTAAAATTGTGTTTTCAGAGGGTCTTGTCGCTATAAGTAGTTTCCAACCTTTTAAAATTTTGGAGAATATTTGTAAAAAAAAAAAAATATATATGCTTGGATTTTAAAACCAACTAATAAATCTTATTCAAAAATACAAATTTTATTTTCACGGTTTATAATGCTGTATTCGCTAAGAAAAATCTACATTTAAAATGAGCCTTCCGCGTTGGCTCCCGGCGTCCCATGTGCGACTAGGGCCCCCGGCACTGAACGTGTTAAAAAATGAAGATTCTAAGTCAACGCAATAAAGAAATACGGCCATTACCTAATGCGACATATTTTGAAATTTGCAAATAAATCAAAACCGAGTACCGGGTACTTCCCGTTGACATAGAATCATGAAATTTGATAAGAAGTAAGGTCACACAGCACAAGTAAAGGAAAACATCCGAAAATCGTTATTTGTAGTTTTAACAATTTTTTTTTATTTTTTTTGGTGGGAAATTATCAAATAACTTCTCCCGCTCTGGGTGGACCGGGAGGGCGTGTCAGACTCTTACTGACTAAAACCCACCCGTGTTCCTTCAGTTGCCATGTTGTCGGGGGCCACGATTTCCCTTTCGGCCCGTATTCGCAGCCCTAGTTTTATCACATGGCTTTTGGTTTTTGCGATTACAAATTTACATTTGCAGTTGGAGAATTGACCGTGATGTACATCGATGTATGTGAGAACATTTTTTCAATTACAAAGTTAAGTTTGTTCTTGAGATAAATTCATTCCAACTACGGAACCCTTGATTGTGCGTGGTCCGACAAGCATTTTGCCGGTTTTTTTCGATTGTTTTATTTTATTTAGCATTCTTTAGAATACGTGTATGTATAACTTTTTTTCTTCTTCTAAATAGAATTTTGGGAGAGATTAACGAAATACTTATAGATTATTTATTGTATTTTATTATAAACTAATAATTTTATGTATCCGTATTGAAGCATAAAATGCTAAATAAAATGTTTGATTTTACTCTACCGAAAATAGAGAAAATAGAGAATATAAAAAAAAATAGCATACTGACTTGGAAGTTCAAGCTGTCATTGTGATCTTACTGAGAGAGTGCAAGAGCGAGCGAAGCGAGCTCGAAATTTTGAGCATTCTGGGTCGGATCCGGTTTTATAAAAGTGCGAAAATTGGAGCATTCCGGACGGATAGGAAAAGTTTTCTTTGTAATTTTACTGAGAGAATGCAAGAGCTTGAAAATTTGGGCACCCTGTCTTGGATAAGTTAGATTTTCTGTGTGATTTTACTAATGAATGAATTAGACCGCGCCTGTGCACTTGACAAGTTGACAATTATTATTAAAATGATTTTGGCGCCCCCCTGGCTAAAGCACCTGGGGCGGTCGCCTCCTTCGCCCCCCCCTCCTTAACACGGCTCTGGTCCTGATAAGATTGTACTTAATGTAAGGTACCTGCTTCTGCTTGCATGAAAAAGTTGATCTTTCGTAGTTCCATGTTTTAGTTTGGCTATTTATGGAGCCGCCGAAAGATTTCAATAAGATCTAGTTAGTGATTGTGCAAGGAAAATGGTTGTGTCGTGAGTATTTTAATTTGAACATTACTTAAATTACAGATCAAGAAATTGTGATAAAGATGTGGAAAGTTGAGTCTTTTATCCTGAGTTTAAGTTGAAATTCTGAGTAACCGTTTCGTTCAGGCGATATTTCTCGTTAATAAATCTAGTTAAATAATGTGTTTTATTATTTAATTTTACTTTATTCTAAGAATCAGAAACCGTACAAAGCCGTACTCTTTACCACAAGACTTCTTGTGCTCTTAAGCTAAAGAGCCGTATGCGGCACTGTACCAGACCACAGATAATATACCTAATACTTACTAAGTAACCAGACGGATGAATGAAAGGCGACTAACAAAATGTATTTACAAGGTAGATGTGAAGGGAAAGGCCGGTCGGGGACGCCCTAGGAGGACATATATACTGACCTTATTGGTGATGTTCTTCAGAAAGGCCAGGTGCGTAGTACTCGCAACCGACGTGCGTGTATGACCAGATGTATGAACGTAAACGAGGCAAAAGGAGTATGTAAGGATCGTAGCAGGTGGCGTTCTTTAGTTTCTGCCTACCCCCATGGGAAGAAGGCGTGAGTTTATGTATGTATGTACTAGACGGACGCCGATAGTCATATTAAGTAGGTATTTTAAACCGGATCCCCAATAAACAAATTGGTGATCCCTGTCCTATAACGTTGTTTGTTTTGTACGTTTCCAGAAGTATACTCGGTGCGGCCATAGTCATCTTAACCTTTACGCTGGTGATATCCGGGGTACTGGAGCTGTTCCCTCGCTTGGAGCCCGAGCCCACTAGAGCGCCGAAGCCCACGCCGGACCGCCACCTCCCGCCAACGTCACAAAAGACCACTACTTATCGTCCGCCTCAAAAAGGATAGACTTGCTATGTTCGGTTATTTTTCATAAATGATAGCTATTAAAACATTTTGAGTACACAATTTAATTAACACATTCGAATCCATCCACTTTTCATAGAGCTCATAATTATGTCATGCTGCGCCATTACATAAGCGCCATGTATAGTGGACCCTCCAGGGCGGTCACCGGCATTACGTTTGCGCTAAAGTGAACCCTCCAGGAGGGCTCCCGGCACTGAACGTGTTAAATAACTCCATATACATAGAAAAAATTATTGCATAGGTAGCAAATAGTAGATTTATAGTAGGTATTAAACTTTTATGTAGGCTGATTTGAAATTCAAGACATTGCTCCTCCATCTTGACGAGTCGACAGTTTTTCTTGGAATCACTATTGACGGTAAATTACAATGGGGCCCACACATAGAAAAATTGTCAGGAAGGCTAAGTTCGGCCGCCTATGCTGTTAAAAAAATTAGACAGATAACTGACGTAGATACAGCCAGAATTGTTTATTTTAGTTATTTTCATAGTCTTATGTCATATGGGATTCTTCTCTGGGGAACCTGTGCGGACATTAATACTATCTTTGTTCTACAGAAAAGGGCTGTTCGAGCCATTTACAATCTAGGTCCAAGAGATTCCCTTAGAGAAAAATTCAAAGAAATAAATATTCTGACTGTAGCCTCACAATATATTTTTGAAAACCTATTGTATGTGCACAAAAATATATCAAATTTTAAGAAAATGTCCGATATTCATAGTTTAAATACCAGGAATAAACACAACCTTGCTGTACATCGCACACGTCTCCACAAAGTAGGCAACTCATTCATGGGTCAATGTATACGTTTTTACAACAAACTCCCCATTGACATTCGAAACTTACCCATTAAACGATTTAAAATCTGTATTAAAACCAAACTTTGTAAAAAAGGGTACTATACAATTTCAGATTATTTAGAAGATAAAAAATCTTGGGATTGAACTGCTCGCTCTGCTAAGCCTTGTGATAAAATCATAAAACTAGACATTTTAATTATGTAAAATCAACATATACCAGTTTTATAAACACATTGACATTGTTGAAAATTATATTCAAAATGACATGATTACTTTGTAAAGTATTATATTATTTTAACTATTGTGAATGTGAGGACTATGTGGATATTGTTTTTATTTCTCTGCTAGTTTTAGTGATGGTCTGGCAGTTTGAGTAGTTTATGCGGCCTACCCAAATGTCCTTTCTTTGGTATTGTTCGTCGAGTTGAGCTCCTTAAGTTCTGAGTTGAGCTCCACAATTACTGACAAATGCTTGCACTGACTGGACAGGTCCACTCAAATCTGTGTGGTTCTTTCCTCAAAAGACCTTTTCAGACACTTATCTACATGGTCCTCATATGGCCTGACCAAGATTATGTCTGGACTTTAAAAGAGACTGCGACCTCTGAGTTTGTTTCGGCCTTTCTTCTCAGAGTAGTCAGATAGGAAACGCCGAACTCATCTAGCTTATTTTTAATATTTTTTTATATGACGTGTAAAAGTGATTTCGATATCCTATTTACAGAATAAACAATTTCATTTCATTTCATTTCATTTCATTTCATTTCATTTCAGTAGGTACAGACGCCAGCACATCAAGCTACCCGAAACTGTCAAATTTTCCCAATCAACTTTGAACCTTATTTTTCAGTGATAAAGTTGAAAATCTATTAAATAAGTTTGACAGATTGTAGTAGCTTGATGTGCTGGCGTCTGTACGTAGTTTCAGTGATTCTTTTAACGGAAAGCCAATGATAATTCGTGATTAATGTCGTTAGACTGTACCTACTACTGAACTTCGATGTTTAAAATACCGATGTACTTAAAGTTTAAAAGTAAGATTTACGTGAGTTAGAATGTATACGCTATGACGAATGACTTAATTGAGAATGTTCGCCCCCTATTACATAGGACTTAAACATAGCTGGCGAAATGTGGGTGTAAATGTTATGGGGACATCTCTGCCTAACCATCCGGGTTTTAAAAGCGTGATGTTAAGTTTGTAAAAGCTTGCAGGTATGCCACGTAATAATATATTTTTGTACCTAGTTTGCTTTTTTAATGATGCAAATAAATTCGATGTCCTCATACAGACTTGCAATAAAACCTCAATGTATTTTGGTATTAGTCTATAATGGTGCAATAAACATTTGTAGCTTGTGTATCTATAATTAAGTAGGTTATTGTTATTTATGTTGGTTTTTAATTAACTCATGAATAGTAAGAATCAGTATTTCACACAGACACTTTGTCGGCGTCAGTTGTTTTTTGTAAAATAGTTTTTTATTTTTCACTTTTTAGTTATGGTATATGTATACCTATCCCACACCGATTCGAATACCACTGCTTGCTATGTAAACAATAGTGACAGGAAGATTATAACATTATCAAGATACACACAAAGTGGATCTAATACGTATTATATCGAAGCTAAATCAAAAACAACCTTAGTAAAATTAATACAATTTATATGGGACCACCGCGCAACCTTCAACCAAATGAAAATATAATTTTCAAAATCGGTCAATCAATTGACGAAAATATCGATGAACATACATAAAAAATTTAAAAATATATACAACGGGTAACGTTAAATACGCAAAACCTGAAAATAGTTTGATCAGAATAACGAGCAGAATCAATTGAACCACTTTTTAATATAGGTCACATTTTTCAAAAATCTTCATTAAAACGTTGCCGTGTCTATTTATTAATAGGTCAAGCCATCACATGCGCAAACCCACCAAAATAGGTAAAGAAACACAAATTGTTGTCGACCAATTTAAATTTTCTCATATGCGGGATAATAATAGCTTCTATTTCAATGCAAATACGAATCTTACGAACTAAAACAGCACATAAAACCTTTACAATTTAATGATTTTTTTTCTCTCTGAAAAAGGTCAATTGAATTAATAATCAGTTGGGGTGTCTGAGGTTTTGCGCATTTAATGTTACACGTTGTTTAAACGAATGTTCGTCCTCCACCTTTTTTGAAGTCAGTTCAAAATACGAACTTCCAAACCAACTTTCATCCCTTATTTAATCCCAGAATTTTAAAAAATGGTTCCTTAGTGCTCACCTTCTTTATTTAAGGAACTCTTGTGCAAATATTCAAGCTTTTATACCCAGCGAGACCCAGAGATGTCTGAAGCGGAGACGAGAAGAGTTGTTTTTCAGCTAGGGTGTTTCCACCGAAGCTGTGCGGAGATGCGTAATGGCTAGACTGGAGCGGAGATGTGTGCTGGCTAGAGCGGAACTGTTACGGCGCCTCTCATTGCACGCCGCTCACATCTCTTCTCGTCTCCGCTGCGCACCGTCGCTAGCTTGCGAGGCACAGCTCACATCCGCGCCGCCCAGTTCGCGGCGAGGCATCTCCGTTTCGATCGCGCCGTGCAAATATGATACATCTCCGCTCAGTGGTTTCCACTGAAGCCGAGTGGAGACGAGATGTGTGGATAACGAAATTCTATTGGTTGTTTAAAACACATCTCTCCTCTCGTCTCCTCTCCGCTTTGGTGGAGTCCGGGCCTTAGGCTGTGTGTTGTCCGTCAGTGAATGTAAGATTTATCACAAGAAGCGAGCCAAGTTATTTTTAAATGTTATTAGGTACAAGTTATGGGGCAAAAGAAGCAAACAATGGCTGATCTACTCGTAACCTATATTTCTGAATTCAATAGCTAATTAGGTGTGTGATGCAACTAAACAGTGCGTAAAAATAGGGTGCCACAGGTCATGGCGTAATTATAAACGGTCTGACGGTGTCCTTGCTCAGGGCTTCATGGTATGCCTTAGCCATGCCTCGTATAGTATTATTTTTATGTCATATGGGTGGGAATGGTTGAAATATCCAACTGTTTTGATTATATGTATAATAGGTAGTTGCATCATACTTTCAGAGTCGTGAAACACTATTGTAATTTTATTTATTTATGCTAAGCAGTGGTGGCCCAGTGGTAACAGGAGTTGTAGGTCGTGAGTTCGAACCCAGACAGGCGCTTTACTTTGTGTAAATTATTTCATTACCACTGCTCTCAAAACGGTGAAGGAAAACATCGTGAGGAAACCGGCATGTCCTAGAATCGAAAATTCGAAGACATGTGACATTTACCAACCCGCATTGGGCCCGCGTGGTGGATTACGGCCCACTCCCTCTCACCGAGAGGAGGCCTGTGTCCCAGCAGTGGGAACATTATATAGGCTGATGATGATGATGCTAAGCACAGTCACAATTTAAATAAAAAACAGCTACAATTGGCTTTTCAGTAAACATAAGTAATGACTAGGTTATTACTTATTAGGCATGACATTGATATATTCAATGATAGAGACAAAAATAACAAAATAAAAAGTGTCTAAAAATATAGAACAATACAAAAACAAACCAATTTGAGATTTTGAACGAGGAACATATACGCGCACTGTTTAATAGGAAATGCATGGAATTAGTACCTATATTGTACTTATAAGCTCCTTGAGGGAATGTCTATGAGTACACTGTAATTTGTATCCAGCATCTTTCAATTCCTGTATAGTTGTGATCTCTTTCTCTACTCGTTGAGTGCACACATTTGCAAACTGGCTTTGGCGACAGGTGTTTGTCTCTCGAGCATTTAAATTAAATTAGCTCTTATCAAACCTATACACAAGGGGGGGAGAGACTGTGTCGATAACTACCGCCCTATCTCCATCTTACCAACTCTGTCCTAGATCTTGGTACGACTTATAAGCCATCGACTAACAAACTATCTAGAAACTAATAATTTTCTTTCATCCAATCAATATGGTTTTCGACGTAAAAAGTCAACCAATGACGCGGTACATGAACTCTTACACTCCATCATTACAAACCTTGGCTAAAGGAAAAAATGTTTGACAGTGTTCTTTGATCTAGCAAAAGCCTTCGACACAGTTTTTGACCTACTCAAAAAGTTGGAGGGGTTTGGGGTACGAGGTATCCCTTTAAAATTGATGAAGGACTACCTTACAGGCAGAAAACAAACAGTCCGGATTGACGATAGGTTAAGCAATGAGGCATGTATCGAATTCAGTGTGCCACAGGGCAGCATACTCGGCCCAACGTTATTCTTGGTGTATATCAACAGCATCTGCCAACTCCAGCTCCTCAAGAGCAACATTTTTACTTTTGCGGATGATACTGCCGTCTTTTTTAGTTGACAGATCTGGGAGGAGGTTTTTGGCACTGCCCAAAAGGGTTTTAACAAAGTTTGCGAATGGCTCCGGTCGAATGTTCTGACGCTTAATGTTACCTGTTGACCTATAGGAAAAAGTGACATATTTAGTTTTACTAAATATGTCACTTTTTCCTATAGGTCAAATCAAATTCCTTAGTTTTAGCATTTATTGTCATGCATGCAGGTGATGCCAGGAATACACGCATGAGTTTGATGAGTTGATAAATTTTACACTGTTTTCAAAACTTTTAAGACTTCAGTGTACAGTCGCCTATGTTTTACGTTTCATTGACGTATGTAAAAAACGACCTATTCGCGTTCCTCTTTCTGTTCATGAACTAAAAAGGGCTTAAAACTTTATCTTATGTTTATCTCAAAGTCAATCCTTTAAAGACTATAAATTACTACTTAATAATAAAACGTTACCTAAGAAAAGTGAAATACCTAAGTTTAACGTTTTTTTGGACGAGAATAATATAATGCGGATTCGAGGTAGTGGAATTGTTACCAATTTAGAGGTGAAACTGTAAGTCCTATTATGGGAGATTTACCACAGCAGCGAGTTCTAGCAGGTTTTCCTTTTGAAAATATAGGTTTGGACTATGCAGGTCCCTATTCAGTCAGCTGTTCGTCAAGGTGGCTTTAAATTAGTAAAAGTTTATACAGCTATTTTGTTTGTTTTTCTACAAAATCAATTCATCTTGAACTAGTCGGTGATTTAACAAGCAATACTTTCATTATGGTGTTAAAAAGGTTCATATCACGTAGAGATAAGCTGAAAAATATCTACTCGGATAATGCCACCTTATTTGTTGGTGCGTCTAATGACCTTTCTAGGTTTCTTTAGGCGAGTTGCGATTCGCTGTCCGAGGAGATGGCTAAGGAAGGAATTAACTTTCACTCTATTCCTGCATACCTATTCCCCTCATTTTGCTGGCCTTGCGGAGGCTGGTGTTAAATCAACCAAGCATCACTTAGTCAGAGTGCTGGGCCTTTGTAACCTTACCTACGAAGAGGTAGAGCACTATGATGGTTCAGGTTGAAGCCATTTTGAACTCCAGACCACTGACGCCGTTGCCATCGAACCCCAAGGATCTGACGCCGCTTACACTCGGACACTTTTTGATTGGACGTCCTATGACGTCGCTGCCGTCACCGGATTATTGAGACTAGTCCATCAATTCTCCGACTCGATTTGAGCGTATTGAGCTTCTCCGACAACATTTTTCGAGCAAATGGAGCAAAGAATACATATCGGAGCTCCAACTTCGCATGAAATGGCAAGCATGTAAGGGCTCCTTGAAGCTTAATCCTCCCCCACTCAAGTGGATAATGGGTTGGATCCAAGGCCGGCCCGTTCATATAGGCGAACTAGGCGACGGCCTAGGGCGCCTGTTATTAGGGGGGCGGCAAACAGCGGCATCGAAATAAAAGTCGGTTAAAAATAGTGGCACTCCGGGAGTGCCCACAGAAGTGAAAACTTGGAAAAAATCGGCACCGCGGTAATCAACGATCATTTTAATGGTCAAAAGCTGGTGTTGTCACAGTGTCGCGAAATCAATGGTTTAGTCCCATCTCAAAAATGCCCAAAGTGCTTAAAGAAGTTTTCACACTCAAAAAAAATAAACAGTACATTTATTTTTTATTTACAACTTGAAAATACTCCCAATTTTTTACCAATTTTTCTTCTAAAATATTCTTATCTAAGTTACCAATTAGCTGACGTGCATGATGCACTCATGGACATTTACGAAGTCATCGGTACGGTTCATCCGGAAATCAAAATCGAGTTGAGGCCAGTCCATTGCAAAAAAAATCGCGATTTCTCTCTTGTTGTATGGTATAATATTTTGTTCAAAATTAATTTGACTATAGTTTGACCGCGATCGCTGTACCGTGCCATAGGTATGTGCCTGACGAGTCGGGGGGCAGTTCAGGACCCTCATTCGTCAACGCCCACGGCGTCCCGCCGCTCATTCGTCCCGTCTCACCACGTATTCTTAAGGCGCGGTATAGCAGTCTCGGTCAAACTATAGCAAACTTCTATAATTAAAGGAATTTGATCTTACCGCTTCTACAAAATGCTCTCCTAAAAACAAAAACCTTTCTCGAAAGTTGTAGAAGTGATTAGGGTTACGAAAAAATGCTGGTAGAAGCAAGAGAAATTTCAGAAGAAGCCAACATTCCTTTATCATTCGCATTAGACTCGAAGCCAGTCCGCTTAAGAAAAAAGAAAAGTCAGTTTAGTTATAAATCGGAAGACGATCCCATACAATCATGATGAGAAAGAAAAGTTCAAAATATTTTTTTATTTTGCCGTGCTGGATAGTGAAATAAATGCAATCGATGAAAGGTTTACTCAGATAAAAAATATTAACTATATTTTTGGATGTCTTTAGCATGTTGTTGTTGTTTAGCATGTGTTGTTGTTTTGCATGTGTTGTTTTGTGAGATGCAGAATAAATCTTCCAAAGTGAAAGTTCGTGTAAAGTTCACTCATCGTCTATAGACAAGGGAGGATCCTCCGACCAGTTGGGAATTTCAGGTGGGCAACTACCCGATGATTGATGTCGGGATGTTGTATACTGGTCGCGCGGTAAACCCTGCTTGCGCGATGCAGGATTTTTGCGTGACGTTAGTGAGATGCGCAGTTCACATTGTGGTGATGTAGATGCCGCTACAATTTAAAGGAGATCGTTTCTGCTTTTGCCAAAAATAAATCTTACCTAACCTGCTAATATTTATTTCATAAGCTTTACTCTTTCATACCGCAAAAAAAGGTCTCCATCTAATCTAAATATATAAAAGCGAAAGGTCACTCACTCATTCATCACGAAATCTCGAAAACCGCTTGACGTCTAAAGATGAAAGTTGGTAGGGAGGTAGTTCATAGTTAGTAGACGTCTGCTAAGAACGGATTTTTGGAAATTCGACCTTTAAAGGAGTGAAAAGGGAGAACTTTGTTTGTATGAAAAATCTTATTCCTTGAGTTAATAAACTTGAAACTTGGCACGAATATTTAATTATAAATATTATTTTATTTGAATTTATGATTCAATTTTTTATTTATTTTTTACGAGTCAATTTATTTTTATTTGGTTTTATTGTTGACATAATCTACTCATTACAATGTTTTTGTTATGAGTTGTATTGCAATTTGTGGTTAGCTAGCGACCTCGACAATTGATCATATTATTTTTTGCCTGAGCAACTGGCAGCAAGTTCGTCATGCTCCCTTAGATGTCACTGCTTGCGGTAGCGTCGGGGGTCGGGTTGCCTCCTTCCCTCAAATATGGCGAGGGGGGTAATGGCTGATCTTTGCGTTATGCTCGTGAACGGGTGCTGCTTGTGGTGACTGGTCGTCTTGCTGATCATGGTTTTGTTATTGTTACTAGTAATTAACTGTTCATTTATTTTATCTCGATGGTCCTAGTTTTTCATTTATAACTGCCAATTACAGCTTTATGTAAGCGGGCACGCCCTTTATGTCTGGAGGCTTTTATTTAGATATTTAGTTCTGTTTACGTTTAGTTTTAGTTTTATTTTCTTTTTATTTTTTAAATAATGCTTGAGTATAGTCCGCGATGTTTTTGGTTGGTATATTGGCGTGTGCTAGCTGACATATGGCCTATAATTTATCATTTGAATTATGTTTTGTGTTGCATAATGTAAGTTATTTTGTATACTCAATAGTATACAAAATAACTTACATTATGCAACACAGCTGTCTGTTCAAGTTAGAGAATGATTCTATACAATTATAGAATCATTCTCTAACTTGAACAGACAGCTGTGCTGCTGGGGAGTTTGTTGCGCCACTTCTTCTTTCCAGCTAGGAAGTGGTGAAGGGTGGGCGTTTTTCGGACTGTCTTATGTAATTTTGACGTTCGAAAAGTGCTGATTCTCAGCCTAGTTTGAATAAATGACTTTTGAATTTTGAATTTGAATTTGAATAAACTTTGCCATTTTTAGTTTTTCTAAACTACCCCCTAAAGGAAGATTGGGGGTATCAGTTTGTATGGAATAATTTTACCGCGCGTTCTGATTAACTCGAAACTCAGTATTTGTACTTAAGATTGAAAATAAATAAAAACGTATATCAGGTATTTTTTTAAATCTATCCCTAACCGGGCGAAAAGGGGTATTCATTTTTACAGGGGAGGACAGGGGCTTGGCTTGGTTAACTTGAAAATTGGTATAAATAAATAATCAATAAGTCAAATAATGGCAACGTCACAATAGACTTTTCAAAAATTATCATCGTGCTATTTGTTATGTGGGGGATGAGCAGAGTATTGTAAATTTAATGTTCACCGCAAATTGTAAAAAGGCTAGCCAAAAGGTATATAAGGTTAAGGTTATATTGCAGATAGTTCGGATTTTTTTTTTTTAAGATTATGGCTTTATGGATCTAGGCAGTCAATCCTCAGTCTGTCCTTAACTTTTTGAAACATTTTGATCTGCATTCACAGATTTTGAAAAGAATAGTCAGAAGAACATAACCGCCACCACATAACGGCCGCCAAATAGCGGCCGCCCCATAACGGCCGCCAAATAGCGGCCACCCCATAACGGCCGCAACACAACGGCTGCCACATAGCAGCCGCCACATATCGGCCGCCACATGATGGTCACCACGTAGCGGCCGCTAGATAACGGCCGCTAGGATAACGGCCGCCAAATAACGGCCCCCATATAACGGCCGCAACAAAACGGCCGCCACATTACGGCCGCTAGATGACGGCCGCCAAATAACGGCCGCCAAATAACGGCCGCCACATAGCGGCCGTCACATTGCGTCCGCCACATTACGGCCGCCATATAGCGGCCGCCACATTGTGACCGCCACATTACGGCCGCCACATAGCGGCCGCCATATTGCGACCGCTACATTGCGACCGCCACATCACGGCCGCCAAATTGTGGCCGCAACTTTACGGCCGCCACATAACGACCGCTAGATGACGGCCGCCAAATTGCGGCCGTCATATAACAGCCACCACATAGCGGCCGCCACATAGCGGCCGCCAAATAACTCCACATAGCGGCCGCCAAATTACAGCTTCCACATAGCGGCCGCCAAATAACGGCCTCCACATAGCGGCCGCCACATAGCGGCCGCCAAATAACGGCCTCCACATAGCGGCCGACACAACTGCTGCCAAATTAACGGCCGCCACATGAATTTTGATGGGCAGCGGGGTTTGGACTTCACGGAGCCAAAAAACGCTCCTAACACTACTATTATTTAGCTATATTTCATATTTCCATACAGTAATATTGTCAAATTAATCAAAACAGGTAAATATTTGACAGCTATTTGCGACGTTGCCAACATTCGCATCAACTGACCTATCTTCACATAAAAACAAGATTATCAGACGGGATTTTTGCCTCATTTTTTATTTTCTCAAATTATGGTCTCCTTGGTACGTGCGTGTGACACTATTGGTTTCTGAAAATTGTGTTTTTATCATTGCCACTCGAGAAAGGGCATTTTATTCATCGATAACAGTGAATAAAACTCTCTTTTCGTACCACTTGCTCAAAAAAGTGACATTCTATGCCACAAAAAGCGAACATAAGCGAGTCATTTTTAATCTGATAAAAACAGGGAAAGAAAATTGTACTGCATTTCATTCATCCTCTAGGGGGAGAATGTGATTTAAATTTGGAATACTTACCGAAATTTATACTGAACTACATCTGTGTTTACACCATTGAGTTTGTATATAAAGCATTATACATCTTTTTGAAAAAGGAATACGCATTTATTATGCAGAGATGATTATTAAATAAAATTACGAAAACCGACGAGGCCGTATGAGCTTGATGCCTTTGCTTTTCCGACAAAAAAATATTTGTCTAGGAATTTGCCGCGTTTTTGTTTTCTTCAAATACATAAACGTTAAGTTTATTTTAATTTATTTTTATAAATAAGTTAATGTTCTAAAAATACGTTATGATGTTAAATCAAAGCGACAGTGACAGTGAATTGTCGGATTCCATCAGTGCAAATGCTGCCGTAATTATAAATAATTTGCTTCCAACAAAATCCAAGGAAAGTTATTTAAAAACTTATGAAGAATTTTCAACGTGGAGAAGTGCGAAAGGCCTATTAATTTCAGAATCAGTACTTCTTGTCTATTTTGATTATTTATCCAAGACAAAGAATCCGAATACACTTTGGTGCATATACTCAAAACTGAAAGCTACAATAAGCATCAAACACAGCATTGAAATAAATAGATTCACGAAATTACTGGCTTTTTTTAAAAGAAAATCAAAAGGGCATTGCGCAAAGAAGTCTAAAATTTTTACGACTCAAAATGTGGAAAAATTTCTTAATGAAGCTCCTGACAAAATTTTTCTGGCCACAAAAGTAAGTATACATGATTTAACTAAGTATGAATATTTCGCATCTTAGTAATGGTAATTATTCTATATATTTACCTGTTTTTTATCTTTATTATAGGTGGCCTTAATTTTTGGACTCAATGGTGCTTGCCGCGGATGTGAACTTGTAAACTTAAAGGTGGAGGACGTTGAAAATCATTCCAATGAGTTACTGCTGATTAATGTAAAGGAAACTAAGACAAAGAAAAATCGGTCATTCATTGTACAAGGACAATATACTAAAATCATTCATAAATACCAAGCATTATGTCCCACCAACATGGAAAACAATAGATTTTTTATAAACTATCGGAATGGGAAATGTACTCGACAAGCCATCGGCAAAAATAAAATTAGCAATATGCCAAAGGAAATTGCTAAATATTTAAAACTTAAAGATGTTGAACTCTACACCAGTCACTGCTTTAGAATAACTTCGACGACTTTCTTGGCGGATGCAGGGGCGGATATTACGTCAATAAAAAGACACGGTGGTTGGAGCTCTGATAGAGTAGCTGAGGGTTATATCGAAAGCTCAATGGCGAATAAAACCATATTAAGCAGTCAAATTAACAAAAATATAAAACTTAATCCATCAGAGCCACAACCATCAACTTCCGGCATCTTATCTTCGTCCGTAACTCACGATGCACCACCACCACTATCTCCGACGTATACTATCTACAATGAAACGCAAGTTCCTCAGACGCAAGAACAGAGAAATACTCAAATCAACTCGTCAACAATAAATGTACCAAACAAAAATGTAACTCTCTCTATCAATAATTGGACCAATGTTTCGAATGTTAACTTTTACTTTTAATTGTCATTATTTTTAATAAATGCTTATCTCATATTATTATTGTGTTAATTTTTTCGCAAATGGTACGAAAAGTAGAGTATTTTCCTCTGTGATAAAGCTGTCTTAGTCTTGGGTGAACTTAAATCGTCACCCGCGACAGAAGACACTGCTTTATCCCCTTGGTTAATAATCTACTATTTACTCACTGAGTGAATAAAAATATTTTGAATTTTAAACAAGCACGAATTGTACGAATTTTGTACAAATGATGAATAAAACGTGCTGAAAGTACATACTGGCTGGCTAAATGGAGCTATAGAGCTATTTAGTTAGGTTCTTTTCTATCTGTTATCGTGGTTGTTTTATGTTATTAGAAACTCTATACATAATTAAATATAATAAAATGAGTTCTTCCAGTGACGAAAATGAGATACTGACTTCGGAATCATTTCGTTCAATTCAATCAATCTACCTAGCCTTTTCCCAACTACGTTGGGGTCGGCTTCCAGTCTAACCAGATGCAGCTGAATACCGCTATTTTATATGGAGAAAATGCCTGTCTGACTTCCACAACTCAGTAACTGAGTATTAGGATACCCCTTGGTAAGACTGGTTGTCAGACTTTCGTGTTTCTGACGACCCGTAACGACTGTTAAAGATCCACGAATGACAGCTGGGACCAACGACTTAATATGTTTTCCGAGGCACGGAGGAGTCTCAGTATGTAAAGATGGTCACCCATCCACGGACCAACCCCGGCAAGCGTAGCTTAACCTGATGGATCGACCCGTGGGGCTGTTATTACTTAGCCACGAGCTCCTCTAAAGCAGCAATTATAGTAGATAATTTTGCTGTCGCCAAAAATGTGATTATAAAATACTACATGACATACTACTATTTATTTTCTCGCAGTCAATGGTAAAAAGTAGAGTAGGTACAAAACCGGTGAAAAAAAAATTTTACTCGGTCCTTGTATCCCTCGCTCCGCTCAGGATTCTCAAACTCAAACTCAAACTCAAACTCAAAGCATTTATTTCAATTAAACCATTTACAGGCACTTTTGAATTGTCAAAGAATCGGTCAGTCAGAAATAGGTATGAAGCTAGTTGCCCATTCCAAAGCGTAGTAGGTACCTATGGAGAAGAACGGGCAAGAAACTCCACGGACACTCTTTTAAATAAAAAATTGTTACAAAATATTGGTTACATCATTCATGTTGAAATTATACATGTGAGTACAATGTAGAAAGACGTGCACGTTAGAAGCGTCCGTAATAAAAAGATAAAACAAAGAACAATTCAAAAAAAATAAAATAAAATAAAATAAGCCCTGGCAGCTAAGAGATGACCAGTCCCAACTGACGGCGCCCGTTCACGAACATGACGCATGGATTAGCACCATTCAGCTCAACCATTTTGAAGGGAGCTAAATGATCCAACACACGCGCCACCATCAGCGAAACATTTGAGTGAGCATGACATACTCACAGCCGCCAGGGCACATTCAAGTCAATGCAAGACATATTACCCGGTAAATGGTAACTCTTTAGTACATAGTGCTCACACCTGTGCTATGCAATTATATAATACAATGGAGATTGAGTTTATACAATGAAAAGATAGTCTTACAATCTTCAGCAGCTCCAACAGTATTTGCAAATGTTAATCAATTAGTTGTGGAGCAGGACCAGCATTGAGCCAAGCATTTTTATCGGCGATGTAATCCCCCAACGTATAATATGCCTGCCTGCATAGTGTGCGTTTTATACAAGATTTGAATTTCGTCTCATTCAGTTGAAGTATGTGGGGAGGAATTTTATTGTAACATTTTAAACAGTATCCCATGAAAGATGAATCTACTTTAGCCAGTCTGAAACCTGGTTGAACTAATAGGTCCCTATTTCTTGTACTATAATTATGTCTATCACCTCTTTTGCTAAAAAGATGTAAATTCTTTCTTACGTACATGATGTTTTCATAGATATATTGACAAGGTACCGTCATGATGTTAATATCCTTAAACAGTTTCCTTAGAGAATCGCGCCTGCGGAGATAATAAATGGCTCTGATCGCTCTTTTCTGCAGAATAAAAATAGACTCGATGTCTGCAGCCCGTCCCCACAGTAAAATACCGTAAGACATGATACTATGAAAGTAGCTAAAATAGACTAGCCTCGCGGTATCTACATCAGTAAATTGGCGGATTTTTCTGACAGCATATGCTGCTGAACTTAGCCGTCCTGCAAGAGATGTTAAATGAGAACCCCATTGCAGCCTTGAGTCGAGCGTGATCCCTAGGAAAACAGTTTTATCGACGAATTCTAGTTTCTCTTGATTCAATACTATCTCACAATCACTACTTTTGACATTTGGTAAAGAAAATTTTATGCACTTAGTTTTTTTTCCATTTAATACTAAATTATTAGCAGTGAACCAATTTTGGACCTGCAGTAGGGCGTTATTTACGTCGTTAAAATTTGTAGCACGTCTATCTACCTTAAAAATTAAAGAAGTATCGTCAGCAAATAACACCATTTGTGGTTGATTTTTTAATAAATGGAGTAGATCATTTATATACACTAAGAAGAGGAATGGACCCAATATCGAGCCTTGTGGCACACCTATTTTTACTTTTAAACCTAGTGAATTGATACCGTTTATTTGAACTTGCTGTTGTCTATCATTTAAATAAGATTTTACTAAATTGAGTGCAAGTTTTCCAAGTCCGTAATGCTCAAGTTTCAAGAGTAAGGTTTCGTGATCGACGCAATCAAATGCTTTGGAGAGGTCACAAAAGATCCCTATGGCGTCTTGAGCCTCTTCCCACGCGTTAAAAATGTGTCTTAATAGGGTTACACCGGCGTCGGTCGTACAACGTCCTTTGGTGAAACCATACTGTTGATCGTGAAGGATTTTATTTGTGTTAAAATGATTGAGCATTTGATTAAGCATTACCTTTTCAAACACCTTGCTGAATACCGGCAACACGGATACGGGTCTATAATTATTGGTGTCTTTACTGTCCCCGGATTTGAAAAGTGGTATTACCTTACTGTATTTCATTAAATCCGGGAAGACTCCTTGATCCACACACAAATTAAATATTAAAGCTAAGTAAGGCGCTATGGTCTCAATTATGGAGGTACAGACTTTAATGGACATCCCCCAAAGATCTTCGGTCAATTTGATCTTGATTTGTTCGAATCTAATCTAGAATCCCTCGCTACGCTCGTGATTCTACTCTAGAATCCTTCGCTGCTCTTGGGATCCAACTTGGTCCCTCAAATTAAATTCCCTTTTTTTCACTTGTTGTATAATCTACTATTTCGGTATCTAAAATCTATCGTTCAACTACATTCTGAAAATCAGACAGATTGCTATAAAACAGTTCGGTTATTACCGAACTGTTGAAATTTTTTTTTTGACATAAGTATTTCAAAATGCGGTCAGGTCAGAAGTAACGCGGAAATTTTCTAAAATTAGGATTTTTGTATTTTTGAATAACCAAATCTATCGATTTTATACGATTTTGTTCGTAAAACGGTGAGGCAAAAATTTTGGTCATGGGCTCGCCAACCAATAGAATTAATTTGAATTTGGAATTCTACATGAAAGCAGTGCGCGCGTGCGGTATTGTTTCGGTTTACCGACCAGTGAGGAAACAAGCAGTACCGAAACGGTACAGAATCAGTATCGAAACGAAAGGGCCTAACGAGAATGTCCTTAAATTTTTGAAACATGTTGATCTGCATTCATAGATTTCTTAAAAATTGCCAATTTTCACAAAAACTTTTCCATAAACTATATCGAGCCAACAGGTTTGAGTAGAAGAATGTCTGTCTGTATGTTAAGTTTTCACGCCTAAACTACAATCAAATTCCAAATTCGAATTCGATTTCGATCAAATTTGCCAAGGGGATAAACAGCATCCTAGGGTAGGACATAGGCTACTTTTTGTCTCAAAAATAATCCTAAAGGAGGTGACATATAGGTAATGAAATTTTTCTCGCCAAACTTCATGCTGCTAGGACAACGGGAAGTACCATATAGGCTTTGTTTTATTTGCGAGTGTCAATATAAATATGCGGTATAATTTAATGGTCGTATTTTGTTATTGCATTGACTTGGAAGTTTGATTTTCTTTACAGCTCCAAGGGACCGTAGATCTAAGTTTTTGATATCTATTTCAACTTGATGCCTCCAGGCGTTTCTGAGAAAAAGGGTCTTGACAGACAACGAAGTTATCCTTTAACGGTTTCAATTTTAGGTAATCTGTTTACATTATTGTTTTATTCAAACTCAAACCATTTATTTCAATTAAACCATTTAACAGGCACTTTTGAATTGTCATTCAAGTCCCTATGACTTGAATAAAACTCGAGTTCAATCCCAAGGCACGCTCCTCTGACTTTTCGGATTCATGTGCGTATTATATAATTATCACTTGCTTAAAACACGGTGAAGGAAAACATCGTGAAGAAACCGGCATGCCTTTTTTTTTTTTTTTGGGTGGGAAATTATCAAATAACTTCTGAGGGCGTGTCAGACTTCTACTGACTAAAACCCACCCGTGTTCCTTCGGTTGCCCTGTTGCCGGGGGTAAAACAACCTGAGATATATTTCTCGACTAAGGCCCATGGGTGGCTCTAAAACTCTGCTAACCACACGAAAATTAAAGAACATTGTTTTTTTATGTCACAAATTTTCTTAAAAAGGCGCCGTTCCAGGCTTTCGCCTAGGGCGCCAGGAATTCTCGGGCCGGCGCTGGTCGGATCGTTGCTACGTTTCCAGGGACAGGCGGCGTAGTCATGCAGACGTCAAGACTACTAGATAGTCCGCTAAGCAGATCATTTAGCAAGATTTGTCCGTTGCCGATATATCCGGAGTCTGAAGATTCTTAGTGGTTGAAAAGCAGGCTTTCAACGCCCGGGGGTATGTTCCCGCAAGCGCCTACAAAATTCGCATAAAGTTCAATGTTGAGGCTACGTGGATTATTGCTAATCGTTTTTATTTTCAACGTCTGTCGACCGGCTATCTACATTTGTAATATTGTCACAATAAAATTGCACGATCACATCAAGCAACGTATTTTTTCATTATTCCCGTAATTATACCTGGATCAATCCCGCACACTAACCCTAACTAAATTATTTTTTCTATATATTCTAGTCGTTTTTGGGGGGTAGGTAGGGGGTCACAGTTCTAACCTAACCTAACAGTTTTTTGCGTGTAAAAATATTTAACCTAATTTAACTGGTTCGGTTCCGGGTAGTACTTGATTACTGGAATATGGAAATAATTGATTATGGAAATATATAATGAAAAAAAATGCTTTATTACATGTTTTTTTAATTATGCCTGCCCCGCCTATATATTCCAATATGCCAAATTGCCAATTTCCGATTTTTATTTTCAAACTCAGTGCCGGTGGCCAATTCAGCAACCGGTGCTGGCAGCCTATTCAGGAGCCGGCGCCGACAGCTGAGGCACTTCCAAAGTTAAAATAATTTACCAACTGTGCGGCTATGGAACCGTTCATTTACCTAATAGTACCTAAGTGATACTTAGTAGGTAGTAGTAGAGCTCTTTGAACAGGAAGAACGGGGAGGAAGTATTCAAGTATAGTACAACTATGTTCTTAATGTCCCTCGGCAAACCTCGTGTTTTGTCAGTCGTCGGATTTCTATCAGTTGCCCTTTGCACTTGGTGCAGACCGGATGATGTAATTTATTTAAAAAATGGTAGGAAAGCTGCTAAAGTCGCAGGCACGACAGATAGGAAATAGTTTTACTATTTAGAAAATGACTCTATATAGTTCACACGAAAATCCAAACAAAACAAATTGTTGTTTTAGTAGTACTTAGTTCTGTTCTGCATTCAAACTATTATGCAAGATAAATCTAATAACTGATGGACATGGAAATTAGCATTCGTTTGTATTCGGAAATGCGATGATTCCCGAGGGACAATTAAGAAAATAGAAATACAGTATGTACCTATCAACTACCTAAGTACCTATTTCTGCCGCCAAGTAACGTTGCTGTGTTCCAGATAGAAGGACATAAGAGGTGGGTAAAAATATGCAAAGCCGATTTGAATACCATCTGCTGCAGGGATCGCAGTAATATTTAGGTACAATGTAAAATTTTACTTTCTTCGCCCGATCGACTTGTAACGCTAGCTAAAGTTGACATTGCAATAATCATTCATGCCTAGCCTTTCCTGATGCAGGACGCTACACCGCTGCAACCAGAATAGTCTAGGTACAGCACAGTTTGGGCTCATTCAATTGTTCTGGATTTAAAGTAGTTTTTGATTTAGATGAATACTGGTAGACAGACGGCGAAAAAATCGAATAGCGGGAAGGGCCACCAGCCACTATAGAGGATGTCAGGTTTATGAAACGTATAGGGGTAATTTATAACTCATTTTAGTCCTACTCGTTTGAAGTTACCAACTTATGGTTTCCGCAACCGTTGTAATATTCACAATCTGTTTAGATTTCAAACAGATTGCTAATCCATTGCTTCATAAGTTGGAAAACAAATCTGCTCAACAACGTAAATGACGCAATGAATGTTGTTGAACTGTCAAAATGAAACAAATTAGGCAAAATTGTTTAGGAAAACAAGTTACGCAATTAGGGTACAGGTTCAGATGATTTCGGGTGCGGCGCATGTAAAAGGTTCTACCGGGCCTCCGACTCATGATAGTGAAGGAGAGGTTGGGTTTTAGTCGGTAGGTGTCCGACATAACCCCCATTCTCCCCAGATGGCGGGTATCCAAAAGGATTAACCCACAGAAAAAAAAACAGGTTCAGATGATCTGGTAATCTGCTGCACCAGAGTAAAGATCTCAGGGGTAGTCAGATAGGAAATAAATATAATAGTAAAACATCATGAGGAAATCGGCATGCATGAGAGATATTTCTCGACGGCATGTGAAGTCCAGTCAGATTCCCATGGGCGGCTTGTAAAACTCTCGCTATGTTAGTCACTAACCACACGAAAAAGAAAGAAAAGATGTCGACTCCAATCAATCTGCCTATGTTGGGGTCGGCTTCTAGTCTAACCGGATACAGCTGAATATCAGTATTTTACATGGAGTGACTGCCTATCTGACCTCCACAACCCAGTTACTGGGTAATACGATACCCTTGGTAAGATTAGTTGTCACAGAGTTTCGGGCTTCGGACGACCCGTAACGACTATCAAAGAGCCACGAATGAAAGCCGCGACCAATGGCTTAGCGTGCTTTCCGAGGTACGGAGGAGTCTCGGTATGTAAAGATGGTCACCCATCCACGGACCAACCCCGGCACGCGTAGCTTAACCTGATGGATCGACACGTGCGGCTGTTATTACTTAGCCACGAGCTTCTCAGGAAATGTCGACTCCATCTTATTTTCCATTTTATTTTATTATTTTAATTATTGTGAATGTGAAGACTATGTGGGTCATTCCTTTTTGTTTTGTTTTTAATTTTTTCTCAGTTAGTTCTAATCATGGTCTGACAGTTTGAGTAATTTAAGTGGCCTACCCAAATGTCCTGTTTTTGGTATTGTTCGTCGAATCGTTGAGCTCCTTAAATTCTGAGTTGAGCTGCACGATAACTGACAAATGCGTGCACTGACTGGACAGGCCCTCTCAATCTGTGTGGTGCTTTCCTCAAAAGACCACTTCAGACACCAATCCACATGGCCTTCACATGATCTGACCAAGATTATGTCTGGACTTTAAAAGAGACTGAGACCTCGGAGTTTGTTTCGGCCTTTCTTCTCAGAGTAGTCAGATAGGAAACGCCGACCTCATCTAGTTTTAAAATATGATTGACGTGTAAAAGTGTTTGTACAAATCTACTTACAGAAATAAAATCATTTATCATTTAGCTTATTTTTTTTTATATGACGTGTAAAAGTGATTCAGATATCCTATTTACAGAATAAACAATTTCATTAAATTTCAAAACAATGGTACTCGAAAGAAACTTGTTTATTATTTCTTCAGATAAACAATAAAGACAATTGTGAATTTTGTTCTTGCAGATTTTATAACTTCCAAGGAGGAAAGAGTTATTCTTACGCAGTAATTGTAAAATGGATATGGTATATATTCCGAATTACCTACGTTAGACGCAGATTTTTCAAGCCTATTTGATTTAAATACACGATTTAAAATTTTAGTTTTACACAACATCTATCACCATGTAGAAAAAAATTGAGGTACTTACCTAGGTAGGTAGATTTGAGAGCAACAGTACAACCATCCTCTGTCGGCCTACCTAGTTTAACACGTTCAGTACCGGGAGCCGTCCAGGGGGCCTACCACCAGCTCAAAAGCAGTATTATTTTAATATTACTTCAGTGGGAGAAAGAGATGGAGCTATACGTCCTGTAGAGCTTCATCTCTTTCCCACACACACGGGGTTCACCCCGTCGCATATGGGATGCCGGGAGCCCTCGCGGAGGGCTCATTTTTTTTAATGTAGGTTTTTCTTAGCGTATACAGCATTATAAACCGTGAAAATAAAATTTACTGTATGTTTTAACAAGATTTATTAGTACATGCATTGGTTTTAAAATCCAAGCATTTTTATTTTTGTTCGAGTTTATGAATATTCACAAAAAAAATTATAGAAACTATAGCGACAAGACCCTCTGAAAACACAATTTTACTTCGTTTTACAGTGTTTTTTTTTTAAACTGTTTTAAACCAAATGCCGTTAACCGTCCGCGATGGTTAACTTTAGCGCAAACGTAATGCCGGGAACCCTGCCGGAGGGTTCACTTCCAATATGTATGGCGGCATGGCGATTGAGTTCTATGAAAAGTGGGTGGAGTTGAAAGTGTTAAGCATGCCTATTGCTTCATGCATCCAATTCAATTATAGAAAGAATAGGAGATAATTATCAGCTTGCTTTTCACAGTTATTATTAACCTTATAATGCTCATTATGCAACATTATTATTATTTATTTATTTAAAGGCTTAACAACTAAATACATACACAACATTAACCCACAATCTTTGTCATAGATATTATAGAACTCGCATTTATTTATAGGAAAGCACGGCATAAATTATTAGCGAACTTGTAAATTACCCAATAAAAACAGTGGCACTCCGGGAGTGCTGACAGTAGTGAAAACTTGAACAAGATCGCCTTGGTGGAAGAAAAATACTTGTATAGAACATTGTTCCGTAACCTTATCTAAATAAAGAGCAAAATCGCGTTTACAAAAAAAAAAAAACTTCCAAAACCTTTAAAGTAAAAATACTTGCATAGAATATTGATCCGTAACGTAATATAAATAAAGAGCACAATCGCGTTTGCAAAAATGAGGTGTCGGTAACGGTGTCGCGAGTTCAGTTGTTTTTTCCCATCTCAAAAATGCCCAACGCGCCTAAAGAAGTTATAACTTCAAAAATAAAATAAACCATACAAAATGAGCCTGTTGTGTCCCACTGCAGGGCCTCCCTTCCATCTTTGTATTTTTCTTTGTCTTTTTGCAATTAGAGCTCAATCCTTTAGGTCCTCTAGTCTAACTCGTCATGCCATTTCCTTCTGCCCCTACCGCGTCGCCGGTTCCTGTTGTTCGGAACTCAATCTCAACTATCCATTTATGTTATTGTTTCATTCTTCTTAGATCCATGTTCAATAACAATGGCTACATAAATAGCATTGAAATACTGAATTCAATAAGAAGTAGATAAGTCAGTGTTTGTGTGAGGACAATGGTTTTACAGTGAGTACCAACGAAATTTTTTAAATTTTTTGTTAAAGATAGAGTTGTTAATTTCATTAATAAGACATAGAAGAAGAAGAAGAATAGAAGAGGTAGAAGACAGATAGAAGTGGTAGGGGAGCCCAGAGGGTTTTTGAGCAAGCATATTATTATGCAGGGCGAAAAGTTGATAGCGAGTAGGTGCGGCATGAAGAGAGAGAACACCGAAAATATATTTGAAAGTTTCAGATAGGAGCCCCGTGGTCTAGGAGTCCACTTTCAGATTTCCAAATTGGGCCAAAAATAAGTGATCTTCAGAGCCTTTGATTTTGGTATGATCGTGTGCGGCCTAACCCATAATGACTTAAATCTGATTAAGAAATTGTGGGCTTTCCCTAAATCTGACGAGTTTGAAAACTCAGATTTGGGCAATTTTTAAAAGAATCATCATCATCAGCCTATAATGTTCCCACTGCTGGGACACAGGCCTCCTCTCTGTGAGAGGGAGTGGACCGTAATCCACCACGCGGGCCCAGTGCGGGTTGGTAGATGTCACATGTCTTCGAATTTTCGGTTCTAGGTCATGCCGGTTTCCTCACGATGTTTTCCTTCACCGTTTTGAGAGCAGTGGTGATGAAATAATTTACACAAAGTAAAGCGCCTGTCTGGGTACGAACCTACGACGTACAACTCGTAAGTCGCGGCCGTTACCACTGGGCCACCACTGCACTAATTTTTAAAAGAATATTCAGGGCAAATAAAAGTTTTTCTGTGCAATAGTGTAACCTATCCTGATAGTATATATATAAATATCTGACGGATTGATGGAGCCTTTTGGCAAATATAACGAAATTTCATTGATTTACAAAAGTACCTACCCAAAAGTGGTCATAATTTTGAATTTATCTCTAAATCAACGAATCGAATAGCTTTTGAATTTTAAGCTGGCCCTTTTGTGAAGATTTTTTGGTATTCAGAAATCTAAAAATATCAAACACTTGAAAGTAATTATTAAAAGTTAAGTATCAAAATTAAAACATCATCAGAATACATTATTATTTAAAAATTTAACTATGTCACTAAAGCAAAAAATATTTGAAAAATATTCTCATCTTATGGGCTATCCAAGAAGCTATCAACATTTAAAAAACATTGAGGTGCCCGTCAATTGAAAAGCTTGTGAAGATGGAAAATCACAATAATTAAAACATTAAACTATTTTATTTGTACTGTACACTATGTCAGTCCCCCTCCAGGACCAGACCTTGAAACCTATCCTTCTGCAGTGAGGTGTGAGACAGGGAGACTTTGCTAGCGAAACTGTTCACCGCTACACTGGAGGATGTCTTCAAGGTTCTGGACTGGAAAGGGCTAGGCAACAACATCAATGGCGAGTACATTACTATGTCCATGCCCATGGCAAATGTGTGAATATAAATATACCTAATGGCTTATACTTATATATATTTTCATTCTGCAGCACGGTGCTCGGCATAATTATTATCTATGGAACATTATGGATTGTGAAGAACGCGGTCGAAAACGCCTTACCGAAGACAACGTTCGAGAAGCTCGAGGTTACTACTCGAAAGTTCAACGGATAACACTAGTCCACACCGCGGCACCATGAGCATTCACAACCGCGTGGACACTCGCGTTGTGGACACACCTTTAGGTAAACTAGATTAGTTGACAAATGTGTTTTTATGATAATTTAGCATTTTTATGATAATTATGTTGCATATTAAAAGTTTTTATTATATGCTGTTTTTGTTTTCAGTCCAATGCAATATTGTGATAAGTCAATAAACACAATATTGCAAACGCAATATTTATACAATAGTAGGTACTTACGTAAGTTTTTATTGTTTGACGAGAAAGTACTATTTATTCCTATCTCGCTTACTCAATATTTTTTTAACATACTTCGAACAGGAATAAATTGACTAAAATTGTATACCAGATTTAATTGAACAAATTTATTGTTAATGTCAGTCAAAAGAAGGTCCGAAACCTCTACAAATATGTAAAACAAACGTGTTATAAATGGCGAGTTCCCGTTGTATGTAAGGAAACCATTTCGAAATTTGAAAAGTCGTAAAAAAAAGCTTTCGAGTTCTTTAAAAAAATCGCCATATGTCAAAAAGTCCGGACAAATGACAAGGCCGGACAAAGTCCGGGCGGAGGCCAAAAAGCCGGACATGTCCGGAAAAACCCGAACGGTCCGAGTAGTACGACTTTTCATTTTTCAACGATCATCGTTGGGACGCTCTAGGTCCACGGTGCCCGACGTATCCAGCGGCCATGTTGGTAATTATCTCAGACTCGTATTTTATCGCACATGCTGCAGCGGCACTGTCCTAGCGCGGTGCCAACACCATGGCAGTACGAGCGCTGAGAAGGCTCCGTTGCTATAGCAATATCTTCTTTGGGGACTTTCCAACCGTTCTGGAATACAAGGATTCATTAAGTATTTAGTTCAGACCAAATAAAATCCAAGACAGCGCTGTCAACAGTGACGTGAAACCGGTTTCGTGTACATGTGTGCCCTTAGTGAGGTGATAGTTTCATTGTAAATGGTTGTAAATGCGTGCGTGTATGCATAGAGCGGAGGTGTAGATTTTGGCAGGCTTCACTGTATTGTTGGCAGCGCTATGTCTTGGTTTTTTATTTGGTCTAAGGTATTTAGTAATCAACAGACGAAGAGACGAAGGACCTTCGCCGCGGGGTAGGATGCCACACATCTTGAAGTCCGGATTCCAATACACTTTTGTGACGTGGTACCTACTGGGACATTAGATCATCTGATGGACAGACGACAATAAGCTCTGTTGCAGTATTTTCGTTAGAAATATTTGTTCGGAATAGGGTAGTTGCCTAGGTAAAAAAAAAAAAAAAAACTATTTACTCCGTCTTTCAGATAATAAAAAAATCTTAGACACGTATTTTTTGCTGTATCATATTAATTAAAAATAACTTAGAAAACACGCATTAAAGTTGGGGAGTGGGGGCTCGCTACGTCACAGCGCAGTATTAAATCTAGCAAGGCGTGACGTCATGTCACATTTTAACTCAATGTATCGCAATCTTTTGATTACGTCAAAAAAGAAAAAACACGTGTTCAATATTTTTCAATAATCTACGAGACGGACAAAAAAAATTTGGACACAGGCCTATTGGTGGACTTGATATTCTCTCTCCACCTTCGTTCGTTAGGATCATGCATCGCCCGATCACCTAGAATTTATCCTACTTCATTCAATCTTTACCATCCGAAAAACCTGGATAGCGTCGATATTGACGTCTCACCTTTGAACAGCATCGATTATAGAGTAGCTGGCTATACCTAGGGACTAATAAAGAGAACAGATATAATGTGTGATTGTGTAGTAGCGCTTACAATTTTAGCCATATGGAGGCAGTATAAGCGCTTGGCTCTGGGCATCACAAGTTTGGCCAGAATGGCCCACGCCCGGCCAGCTTGCCGGTCGATTTTGAGCGCCTGCATGACACAGGCTACTGCGTTAGCTTTCGCCTTCTTAAATTCCTGCGCGATGATAGTGGCCTGTGTTTCCTCGTCGAGGTCTTCTATATCGATCTTCCAATGAAAGAAGTAAACAGTTGAGTATTAATTTCTTGAAATTAAATTGTTTATTATGGAAGTACCTATAGGGCATTAAAATCACCTTTCTCAATTAATACAAATCATAATAATCATAATCAGCCTATAATGTTCCCACTGCTGGGACACAGGTCTTCGAGACGGAGTGGGCTGTAATCTACCTCGCGGGCTCAGTGCGGGTTGGTAGATGTCACATGTCTGCCAATTTTTGGTTCTAGGGCATGCCGGTTTTCTCACGATGTTTTCCTTCACCGTTTTGAGAGCAGTGGTGATGAAATTATTTACACAAAGTAAAGTGCCTGCTGCCTGGGTTCAAACCCACCACGACCTAAACCTTGTAAGTCGGGGCCGTTACCACTGGGCCACTACTGCTCACAATACATTATTTGGTTTTTTACAATTGAGCTGGAGTCCGTTTGGTGCATGGTGAGGGAGGAGGTTTACCTATCATACGTCGAAAAATATTTGACCTAATTTCATTTCACCTAAAACTTTTTAACGTTGATGTAAATCAACCGATGCTTTTTAACTATTATCGTTTCGTTTTTAGGATTCCGTAGTTATAGATTCGTCATGTCCGTCTTTCTGTCTGTCTGTCCGCGGTCTAGGTCAGAGACTTAGTACTAGAAAGCTGTAATTTGGCATGGGTATACATATTAATCACGCCGACAAAGTGGTAAAACAATATTATGAAAAAAAAATTAGGGTACCCCTACACGTAGTATTGTTTTTTTTTATCTATCCCATGTTGTGGGGTATCATTGGAAAGGTCCTTCAAAAACATTGTGAGCATGTGAAAAAAAAATTTGGATTCAGGGATGCATTTGCGAAATATTAAGCTTTAAAGTGTTAATTTTTGTTAGAGTCAAGTGTCCCCCCTGCCCTGCCAGCTAAATGGTTGGTTTTGGATGTGTGAAAAAAATAATGGCAGTAGTTTATATATCGAAATTAAAAGGAAAACTATCACAGTTAAGAAAGCTCTACAAAATAATGAGTAATAATCGACCAACTTATATTTGCAGTTGCAAAAACATGTTTTTCCATACATTACGTATGGGAGAACATGTTTTTCAACTACAAAGTTAAGTTTGTTTTTGGGATAAATTCATCCCAACTACGGAACCCTTCATTGTGCGTGGTCCGACACACGCTTGTCCGGTTTTTTTACTTCATCGAAGTCTCGTCTGCCACTGTATCAGTTGACCTATTATTAATTCGATTTTTTTGCTTTACTCACGATTCATTTGGTCGAAAAACTTTTTACCGAAGTTACACTTAGCCAAAATAACATTTGTTCGAAATATTATGTTTCCGAACATTCATACGACCTACTATTTTGTTTAATTAATTATTTAAATGTAATGGCACTTAATAAAACAGTTGATTATGAACAAAAGTGGTTTTAAGCATGCAAACAAGGATGCTTGCTTCAAGCGTGCAGCATGCAAGCAGGTATGCAGCATGCAAGCAAGCATGCAGCGTGCGAACAAGCATGCAACATGCAGGCAGGCATGCAACATGCAGCAAGCATTGTTTCTGTCACGCTCCGGCGCTGCGGGGTTTGGGCGACCCCACGCGAGCTTATCGTCGCAGATGGTTTTAACGCTCACTACCGCAGCTTCAGCTTGCAAGCCTCAGCTGCGGCGGTGGTCCTTCAAACCACCTGCTCCTCAGCTCGCGGGCCGGCGTATTTCCAATCTATACAAGGCGAGAACGCAGCCATAGGAAACTGCTCGCGTATACATTGTAATGCTATTTTTAAATCTGTGATTACAATGTATACACTAATTTTGCGTATTGCTAGTGTATAGTTTGTAACGTGCACGAGCGCGTCCTGGTTCCAAATGTACTACATCACTTACGTCTGATAAGATTTTTAAAGATTAAAAAAGAAAAGAACAAAAGTGTGAACTGGGTGAAATGGCTTAGGTTAGGTTAGGTTAGAACTGTGACCAACCGCGCGCGAGCCGAGCGAGCGCTACTTCCAAGTTGCTCGCAGCCAGGCAGGCTATTTAATATTAGCGCAAGGTGCATTACGTCGCAAACAAGTTGGTTACCAGTTCACAATTTCTCGCAATCTAAACTCGATTAGTCCGTATGCGTACTGGCACTGTATACTATGGAATGAGGTAGTTAATTTGGTCACTACAAAGTATACGCGAGTATTTGCATACTACTCTTGTATAGATTGGAAGACCTTAGTAAAAAAAGTGATTTCCAATCTATACGCGAGCAGTTTCCTATGGCTGCGTTCTGGCCTTGTATAGAATGGAAAGAGCCGCGGGCCGCCCCACCCCTCCGCGCCTACGTGGGCTCAAATTACACTCTAGGGGTAGGGCTGACAAGACTGCGTGAAGTCAGTTTTGCAGTGATTCGTTTCTGTCACTAAATTTTGTAGCACAACATATTGACTTTTTATGACACTATTTTAATTTAATGAAAATGCTACCAAGTAACCGGCTATATATTTGTGACCAAATAATATTCCGTAAAATGTTGTTCCGGTGTGGTGAAAAAATGGCAAATGAAAAAAGTTCAAAAGAGTCTTCGGCCAATAGAAAAAAGTTATTTTGTAAATCGGCGAAATATAGTTCGGTAAAATAATACCTATGACACATGATACTTCGATGATCTAAAAATATGTCAAATAATAGATAGATAGATAGAATATTCTTTATTATGTACACCATAAAAATTACAGACAAATTTAGTAATTTTACATCGGGTGACACAATGGGCGGTCTTATCGCTAAAAGCGATCTTTAACAGACAACCTTTGGATGGATTTAAATGGAAAAGGAGAGACAATACTGCAAGTAGTCAGTGGTGTACCATTTACGTATACAACAGATATACAAATACATAAAGCATATATTTACCTATAAATATATATATATATATTTATTAGATAAATAACAGATATACATAAAATTATAAACATGAAACAAGAGCAAGGAACTAAATGTAATGATGATGTTTAAGGAGAGAGGAAGTGTTTTTTCACCAGAATTTTAAGACTGGACAAAGATTGAGCATGCCTTATCGACACGGGCAAGGCATTCCATAACCGTACTGCTTGAACCTTAAAAGATTTGTCATAAAAGCCGGTGGAATGCATCGACATCTCTAGGCTCAAATTTTCCGATGACCTCAGATATATATTATGTGTGTCATGAAGGAACTTGAAACGTTCTTTAAGATAAGAGGGGGTTGTAGGATTGAACAGAATACTGTAGAGCTGAAATAAGATATGAGAATTCCGGCGAAGACGTATGGGAAACCATTTGAGCTTTGTATGAAATTCAGAAATGTGATCATATTGCGCAGGCCAAATATAAATCTTATGCAAAAGTTTTGAAGTCGCTCAAGCTTATCTAGTTGTGGTTAAATGAGATCAAGATAACTGATATCAGCGTAGTCAAGGATGGGAAATAAAAGGGATTGTGCAAGCGTGGTTTTAGTGGCATTCGGAAAGAAAGTTCCGCAATCGTCTCAAGGACTTACTAGATGCAAAAATTTTGCGACTTGCGTTCTGTAGCTGGGGACCCCAAGAAATATGTTAGTCAATCCAAACCCCAAGGTTCTTAACCTTTTCGCTTACTGGAATAGCTGTTCCGTTAAATTGAACTTGGGGAAGCTGCGACCAGGTTACCTTGGGGGTCATCTTTGAGCTGCCAATAACAATGACCTGAGTCTTCGATGGATTAACCTGCAACCCAGGTGCCACACTCGGGTGCGACTCATAACGTATAAACTCATTTGGTCTAATTTCATTTTACTATCGTTCATAAGATATAATCAACGTGAGATATACCAACTGTTGATATAATTTCTTTACATATAATATTTATTTATTCTAAAACTTAATTAGTATAAAATGTTGTTTGATATAACGTTTATGTAATCAAAAATCATTTGGTCTAACGTTTAATATGTATATTGTTTCATTTAATCGAAAATCATTAGGTCTAACGTTTAATATATATAAAAAAAACCGGCCAAGTGCGTGTCGGACTACGCACAATGAAGGGTTCCGTAGTTGAGATGAATTTATTTATCCCAAGAACAAACTTAACATTGTAGTTGAAAAACATGTTCTCCCATACATCCCAACTGCAAATCGTCGCTCGGCATCCAATACCGCGAATGTGAAATTTTTTACGTTTTTTTTTTAAATTGCAGCATCACTATTTCAACGTGTAGAATGAAATAAAACAAAAATCTGATTTTCGTTAAAAATTTCACATTCGCGGTATTAATATAATAATAATCTAAATCTAATACGTTTAAACGTGCAATTCTTGTATTTATGTACCTATATATAATCTGAATCTCGGAAACGGCTCCAAGAATTTTTATTAAATTTAGTATGCAGGGGGTTTCGGGAGTGATAAATCGATCCAGCTAGGTTTCATTTATAGATAAAGTCGTTCAAAAAAAAATGGACATCCAGATATTTTGCTTTATTCAAGTAACAAGGACTCATTGTGTTAGTAAACTTATGAACTATGTTAGCTTATTTTACCAGGTCACTCAGAAAGTTCTGCGACTAACAGTTTTTGTCTATAGGATACTGGCTAGTTTTGATGTCAATTAAAACTATGACTATTTATTACAAAAAAACATATCATTCCAAATTCGAAATTCCCTCCACATTTTTTTACGAGCTAAATCAAAATACTCTGTCTTACTGAAAACTGGATTTACAACGAGAACATTTTCGCGCGATGATTTTGTACGATTTCAAATGTCGACTAAAACCAGAAGAATCGTTTGAAAGACTTCAAATGGTGTTCATAGAAAAAAGCCCTTCTGAAGCGACTGTTTTCCGCTGGTTTAATGAATTTATGTGTGGTCGAGTAATTTTGGCGGACAAAGAAAGAAGTGGCCGCCCTATGACGGTTGTTACATAACAAAACGTGCTGGCTGTGAAAAATTTAATTCAAGAGAGTAGGCAAATTACATATGAAGAGGTTCAGCATATATTGTTGATTGGATCGGGAAGTGTGCATGAAATTCTACACAGGCATCTTCGGTTATGGAAGATAGTTTCAGGCTGGTACCGCAAAATCTAACGCAGGCTCAGAAGGAGGTTCGGGTAGAATGGTGCCGAGACATGATAGCAAAATTTGTAGCAGGCTCGTCTCGGCGCGTTTAAGATATCATTACAGGTGATGAATCTTGTATTTATCAATATGATCCAGAAATTAAGCGTCAGTAAACCATGTGGCTGTTTCAAAATGAACCAACGCCTACCAAAGTGAAGCGAGCCAGAAGTGCAGGCCAAATTTTGATCGCAAGTTTTTTTTCTTTGCCGGGTTATCTGGTATCAGTACCCTGACGAGATCAAAGGAGCATCAATGCTGAATGGTATGTTACCAAATGTTTGCCAGAAGTGTTTACTACTGTAAGCAGCAAGCGACCGAACACTGGCCTCCGTGGGCTACTGCTTCACCACGACAACGCGCTGGCTCACTCGGCGCTCAAAACAAGGGATTTTCTGGACAGCACACCGATCATCCTCCTTACAGTCCCGATTTAGCTCCGTGCGACTTTTTCTTGTTTCCCAAAATAAATCAACTCAAAGGAAAACAGTTTTCATCACCTGAAGATGCACTGGCTGCATTTGAGAAGGAGATTGGAGAGGTGTCTGATGCGGACTGGAAGACGTGTTATAAAAATTGGTTTAGACGTATAAAACTATGTATAAACGCCAATGGAGAGTTCTTTGAAAAGATATAATAAAAAAAAATTATAACCTGTAGTATATTTTTTTCTAGTATCACAAAACTTTCTGAGTGCCCCACGTAATCTAGTTTAAATTTATTTCACCCCATGGGAGATGGCACTGCAGTGATTGATGTACATGCAATCCAGCCTGCTAGCAATCTTTTTAAGGACATTGTTGGAGCTGCCCGTACTCTGCGCACCAGAGATGCACACCTCATTCGCATCGTTGCGTAAAAGCAATTAATATGTGCGTCCGCGAACATTCCCGATGCGCTACAAAAACGGGGCAGCCCCACCAATACCCTGAAAGCGTTGTTGTATTGGACACGAAGTGCGTTGCACGACCTTTGGGTATATCTAGCCCACAGGCTGCACGTGTAAAACGTTGTACAATAAGCTCGAAACAGAGTAATTTTGACTTTTTAAGTGAGCAGCGTACAAACCTGCGAGCCAGCATGTTTGCCCTTACCGACAACGCTCTTCGTTCCCGCTCAATATCGAGTTCGTCATTGAGGTCAGGGATCAATATATGACCAAGATATTTCCCACGCTGTAAGTATGTGATAGTATACTTAAGACACAACACTGCACTTTCTGTTGACAAACCACGCCGAAACCCGAATTGGTTGTCATGAACACTTACAGTTTTATTTATTTGTGTATTAAGTAGACGGTCAAACACTTTTGATATTATGATATTATAGTAGCTAGAGAGAAGGGCCTATTGGATGCCGAGCGACGAAATGTAAGTTTTTACGCACAATATTGAGAGATTTACCATGTTATTTTAAGACCATAGACTTCTTATAGGTTTTCCTGTAATCTATGAGTAAAGAGCCATACTATGTATTTTTTTCAAATTTTTCGGTCCAGTAGTTTCGGAGATAAGGGGGGGGGAATGGTCAATTTTCATTGAATTTATTCAATATCTTTAAAAGTATTTATTTTAAAATTATATAAAAAATATATTTGAGATTCTCGTAACAAGCCCTTTCATTTGATATGTCACACGGTACTGTAAGCAAAACTTTTTTTTTTAATTTTCTTGTTTGCGCCCCAAAAGTGACCCCTATATTCAAAATTAATTTATTTACGTTACTCATTCGTGTTTGGGTCACAGAAATACATATGTGTACCAAATTTCAACTTAATCGGTCCATTAGATTCGGAGTAAATTGGCTGTGACAGACGGACAGACAGACAGACAGACAGACAGACAGACAGACAGACGGACAGACAGACAGACACACGAGTGATCCTATAAGGGTTCCGTTTTTTCCTTTTGAGGTACGGAACCCTAAAAACGTCATTATGGTTAACACCCCGACTCAGATAGGTTAGGTTAGAAGGCTAAGGCGAGAGCGAAGCGAAGCGGAGCTCCCGCCTTAGCCTTCGTGGTTATTTTTTTTAAACCACTCAGAAATAGGAGCCCCACAAAGCGGGGCTCCGTCGACCTATATTAGCACAGGTGGTAATTAGTTACTAGTTATGCAATTTTGCTTTGTGTTTTTAAGTAGGCGTTTTCATTATATTAGACCAAATAAGTTTTATATCTTTTGAGTGGTATGTCAAACGATTTTATATTTAATGTATGTTATGTCAAACGATGTTATATTTAATGTATGTTATGCTTATAAAAATTAGTTATTTTAAAATTATATCAATCGTTTATTATATTAACTAATCGCTATATTAAATAAAATTATAAGTTCCGTTGTTATATGTTGTTAATATTAGAGATTTTATTGTTATATCATCTATTACTTACCCGCCACACTTCACTCGCAAATTGAACCCACTTCCTTGTTTATGATATGAATTGCATCAGCCAAATCCGAAAGGGAAGCTTGTTTATAACTTTGCAAATCATCTGCATAAAGGTGGTAGGAAGAAAGAAGTTTTTTGGAAATAGAGTTTATAAAAATTGCGAAGAGTAAAGGAGATAAAACGCCACCCTGAGGTACACCGGCAGAAGTATAACATCAAGAAGAACAAGACTCTTCTATGCATATACGTTGCCGGAGGTCATACAGGTAACTACGAAACCAGTCAATCGCCGTTGGAGATATGTTAAGCGAGCGAAGTATGCTAAGCAGGATATCGAAATCGACAGTATTAAATGCGTTACTGAAATCCAGTAAGCAAAGAACCGTCAAATTTCCTCCTTCCATGCCTAACCGTATGTCATCAGTGACGTTAACTAGGGCTGTAGGGGTGCTGTGACCAGGAAGAAAACTGGATTGAAAATAATTCAGCAGACTATTTTTACAAAGAAAAGCACTAAGCTGATTGTGGACAAGGCGTTCTAGGACTTTGGAGAGAAAACGCAAGATAGAGATAGGACGGTATTCGGAAAAGGAAGTAGGATTAGATTTTTTGGGTAAAGGAGTGATTTTTGCCTCTTTCCACATCGATGGAAAACCCATAGGTTATAGAGTAATTTTCATCGAGGACAGGGAATATCATTTTCCGACTTACGCAATCACTACCAACTGCGTTAAATGTGATTGAAACATCTTCTTAACATCACAATCAGAGAATTGACTAAAAATAAATGGGGGATGGTCCGGAGTTGGAGGGTTCGAAAGATAGTTTATTGTAGCTGCCTTCATGGTCCTATTACAGTGGGTCGAAGATGAGAGAAGTGTTGATTCAGTAAATCAATATTTAAGTTTTTACGAATCGATTCCTGGCGCGATTTTCCAACTCCCAAGGATTTAAGAAATTTCCAGACTTTAGCTAAAAAGAAAGCATATAGCAAAAAAGACGTTGGTCAATAGTTTTCGGTAAAATGAAATTCGAACTTTCGAACAAAAACAATTCGGAAAAGTGATCGGTTCCCGAGGGAGGTGTATGAGAATAATAAAGTTTGACAATTTTGGATAATGTTGTGTAACGATTTACAAGGTTTTAAACAACTTTCCTTGCCAAACTCATAGTCTTTGGTGTTTGAGGAGGGTGGGCAATACGTGGCAGACATTATTCTTTGGAAAATTAGAGGAATTTAAAAAGAAATCAGCAGTAAACAGCAAAAAAAAAAAAACAAACTACTTACATTAACTCTTCCTGTAGATGGTTTATTTGTTGGAGTGCTAGCCAACCAGTCTTCAGCGAGGGCTGTCCATGCGTACGCGCTGGGGTGGCGTCGCACTAGGTCCAGGAGTGTAGCGCGCCCATTCAGTTCGTCTCCAGACGACAGCGACATCAGTACACTGAAAAAAAAACAGTTTCACTCCGGGAGTGCTGACAGAAGTGAAAACTTGAATAAGATCGCCTTGGTGGAAGAAAAATACTTGTATAGAACATTGGTCCGTAACTTTATCTAAATAAAGAGCACAATCGCGTTTACAAAACAAAAACACTTCCCAAACCTTTAAAGTAAAAATACTTGCATAGAACATTGATCCGTAACGTAATATAAATAAGGAGCACAATTGCGTTCACAAAAATAAAGTGTCGGTAACGGTGTCGCGAGTTCAATTGTTTTTCCCATCTCAAAAATGCCCAACGCGCCTAAAGAAGTTTTCACTTAAAAAATCGGTAATTTTTTACCACTGCTACAAGGATCTTTTAGCGCTCGAATGACGTTCAGAGGGGGGCGCTGTTGGTAAGCATTTGTGCAAATGTTACTTGAAATGTATTAAAAACAAGATGGCGGCGGTACGCCAAAATAACTTTGTAACGATTTCGATATTTGGTCACTGGCACAGATTACCAGATAAATCACTCCATACAAAATTTTCAATACCTACTGCTATAATAGCCTACATCTTCGAGTCGCTAAACGCTGCGAACGAAAATGTACCTAACCTTACAAGCGTAAAGTGAGTTTTGCTTTGTAGCTGTGCGTCGCCGCGTGGTAATTGTGAATTGCCAGGGCTGAATTTTTCGATAAAGATGTCAGTAGGTATTTGTAGTAGGTACATTTTATGAAATAAAATTAAATGCTTTTTAAAGTTTAAGCATGTGCACGTCATGCACGCTTTTCTAACACTTGCACGCCTTTAAATAAACAATAATCATTAGAAAATAACATTAACAAGATAATAACGATAATTAATATCATTAAAAATTTATTTGCACAAAGTAGATTTTTGCTAAACGTAATTTTCAAATTCCAGCTGACAAATGGAGGTCATTGACCTTTCTATTCTTATCTCAGACGCATAGTAGAAGCACAGATTACGTGGTAGAAGTAATTACGTACCTACCAATAAAATACAAAACACGAAACATGTAAGTTAAACAATTTACCTATTTAAAAAACGATAGTAAAACAAATTAGATAGGTACTCGCGTATCTGTATCAGCAGGTAAACTGAAAAAAGATAAGTTTTTATGTCTTTTCTTGCTGGATCTACATCCACCAACTGCTATCATAAGAATTCGAAACTAAGTACGTCAGGTCGACCGAAATATATGCATTCGTACGCGCCTCGCGGCTGTCGGCAACCCACTAAGAAATGGTTCCGTTGCGAACCGGCGGCGGCGGCCGGTAGGTAGTTAGCGCGCGTAAGTACATCGAGTGATTTAGCTGGTAATCTGTGACCGGTCACTTGATACTCATTTGAGAAATCATCATCTGCAAAAATTTTAGGGAGAAAGTAAAATCGATAGTTTTGTCTCTTTTAACATGCTCAAAAACGACTTGGCTAATAAAGTATCCACGTGAAATAGTAAACGTTGGTGGTCTCAATGGTCTGAGGAATTTATTGAGACTTGATCAGACTTATGATAAAACTAGCTTTCGCCCGCGGTTTCGCCCGCGTGGATGTCGGAAATTATCCCACGGGAACAGACTACCGGGAATAAAAAGTATCCTATATGTTAATCCAGGTTATAAACCATCTGTGTGCCAAAGGAGAACATTCACCGGCTATACATTTTTGGGCTAAATGTGAAAGTGAAACAAAAAAAAAATGTTATATTCCGTTATTTATGTATCTACCTAAAATAATGTGTTATTTTATTTCACTGTTTTTGCGTGAATAAAAACCACTAAATAGACCTAAAACCAGTTAATACTAGTGATACCTATGACTGATACCTATTTCAATCAGCTAATATTAGTACTGGAGAAAAAAAATACTATTTCGTACACAGTAGTTATGTGGAGAATAACCCTAGAGCCTTAGTTTCACAGTAAAAGATAATAACTGTAACGTTACTATTTACTGGGATAAAAGCTATTACTATAATTAGATTACTGTTATTCTGAAAACCATACTGAAAACAGTATTTTTTAAACTCGTACAACAGCGCAGGGAGTGGCCCTACAGATTAATTTGGCCCCATAGTAAAAAGTGAAGAGAATAACATGTTTTAACAGAATATAACTTTTTTTTTGTTTGGCCTTTTTTTTGACTTTTATAATTTAGCCCAAAATGAATGATCTCCTTTCATCCAAATCCGTTCAGCTGTTTTTGCGTGACTGAGTAACAAACATCCAAATACACAAACTTCCAGTAGGATTCACGCATACGGCTGCATTTTTATTTAATGTTAATTGACAACACTGGTCTGTCTGGTTATCCATAAGAACATATCGTTTCGGAAGCACATTCATTGTTTCGGTACGCTCTTTATGACTATTGTGATTTTGTCCTTCTCGATAGCTTTAACCAGCTATCTAATAACGTAACATATTTTCGTAAATGATTAGGTACGACTAATCTGTTTCATTTTGACGGTTCAAAAATATTCATTGCGTTATTTACGTTGTTGAGCAGTTTTTGAAGTGAAAACTTCTTTAGACGCGTTGGGCATTTTTGAGATGGGAAAAAACATTTGAACTTGCGACACCGTTACCGACACCTCATTTTTGTAAACACAATTGTGCTCTTTATTTATATAAGGTTACGGACCAATGTTCTAAACAAGTATTTTTCTTCCACCAAGGCGATCTTGTTCAAGTTTTCACTTCTGTCAGTACTCTCAGAGTGCCACTGTTTTTTCTTTCGAACTTATGAAGCATCGGATGAATTAATGAATGGAGCAATCTGTTTCAAAACTATTCGATTCTGATTAATCGTGTATTACGCAATTAGAAAGAAAGAAGAAAGAAAGAAAATATATTTATTTAGCACAGACTAAAAAAGCACACAATATAATTAAAAGCAGATAAAAAAAAAAAAACAAATAAAAAGTGTAAAGAGCGATGTAAGAAATTATCAGGGGAGTGTGCCTCACGGCTGCGTCAAAAATGCTCAGTTCCACAAAAATGCTAGACAACAATAAGTGCCTGGCGCTGGTTTTCAACTGAACCTGAGGCGATTGGCACACTGCACCGCATCACGCAGCGTAGCGCGTGAATGCGTTGCTTGTAAGTATCTCCATTTGTATAGAAAACACGCACAGTCCAACACACTGAAAACGCATCCACGCGCGTTCATTTTAGTTCGTTGACACGCAACATGCAGCGTGATGCGGTGCAGTCTGATAATCGCCTTAAAGTGTGATGTGAAGGATGCAAATCAGTTTTATAATGTAACATGTGTATGCATACTTAAATAAAATAAAATTGTGTCTGGTAAAAAAAAAACGAATATGTAGTTACAAAAATAATGTGATCGTGCGTAAAATTGCAGTGAGACGGACGCATGATAGACCAATTAGGGTACAGGAGTTATTCAAATCACGATGAATAGATTAGTTCTAGGCAAGCGTGCACTATCGTCGAACATAACGTTTTTTAGCAAGTTGTGAGATACTGATCAAGTTACATAAAGACTTAAAAGGATCTTTCTTACCTGAAAGAACCATGGCCGGTGCCGGATTTTCCAAACGAGTCGATGGCTGCTTCAAAATTACCGAGTCTATGTTGAACTTCAGCTTCTAAGATTCTCAGGTAATCGATCTAGATGAGAAGTAACATGTTTCATACGTAAATTAACTAAACCTGTGATGACAAGACAGTTTTTCTTATAAAAAGCAGTTGATTTATATTCAAGGCAATGGCACGTAAAATTTAATCGGAGAGGCAACCGGATGGCGAGTGGTAATCTGGGTCTTGAAGTGATACCGAACCCCCCCGTACCGTTCGAATGGACCCCAAATGGATAGGGTCGGAGATATGGGGGATGGGAACCTAACATTTTTTTTTTGACATGGCATTCAAAATTTAAGCTCTATTATGTGCAAGGAATTTGTGTGTATCAATGTCCTCTGGTTTCGATAAAATTATAGGCCCCCATCCCCCATATCTCTGCCCCCGACCATTTGGGGTCCATTCGGACGGCACGGAGAAGGTTCGGTATCACTTCATGACCCAGATTACCACTCGCCATCCGGTTGCCTCTCCGATTAAATTTTACGTGCCATTGCTTTAACTATTAGAGATTGTGCAAGGTAAATGACTTCCATATTACAAAGGAAGTATCAAAGAGTTTTTGATATTTTGTGACTATTATCATCAACAAGTAGGTATAACTATAGCAATTACATATCAACTCTTTACACTAAAACTAGAGTTTTTTGCCAAGACATTTCTACTTCATATTAAGAACCTTACCTCGCCAAACTTCTCGAGTCCAACATTTAGATGGCACAAGGCGTCCTTGTAATCTCCTCGCAGACGGCTGCACAGACCGACCAGATGATAGTACTGAGCTGATTCTCCTGTCACCGATATAACTCGAGCAATGCACACTTCTGCTAACTGTGGAAGCAAGAGGACCAAGGGGTCAGTTTTGCTGGTTTATTCGAAAGGGTTACCGTGGCTCCTGGCAACATACAACATACAGGCAACTGAAGGAACACGGGTGGGTTTTAGTCAGTAAGAGTCTGACAAGCCCTCCCGCTCCGCCAAAGCGGGTGAAGTTATTTGATAATTTCTCACCCAAAAAAAAAAGGGCCAGTTTTGCTATATGTAGGTAATGGTTACCTATGTGTTTATTTCGGATATGAAATCTGTAAAATAGAAGTTTTCCAATAAAGCTGTTAACAGTGAAGAAGCAGCTGAAGATCACTTATCATCATCAGGTGCACTAAAAGCGTAGTACAGCAATACGAGTACATGATTGCACATAGCCGAGCGTCAGTGTGAACGTTCAACTGCATTTCCGTAAATACCTACCAATATTGTCATACATGATGGACGTCAATGTAACCCAATAAAGGCCTTAACGCTTCAACAGTCTTAAGGCGAAAGCGTCAGGGTAGCCCGTGAAATTCTTTAAGGTCAATTCTAAAATAGAGAGTTATATTGATGATTCTAATTCTGTTAATATACAATGTGCCGCTACAATGGCGACATTAATTTAGCACATGGGTAGGGCTAGTGGCCAGTAATAAAAAAAAATATAAATAAAAAATTCGTCAAACGAAAAATTAAATTTTTTAAACCCGCGCTCACATAGGGCTCTCTCTTTCCTTCAATTCGCCTTCTGTTTGCACGTTATTCGTTTTAATTTCATTGATGCAATGTTATGATCCGCGACCCCGGCAAATGAGGTAGGCAGGTTGCTTCAAGATTATATCGTGTGTATTAAATTTATGTCGCCATTAAAACGCCATGCTGTATATTTGTTACGCGGATTATATTTTGATCAACATACAACCTGACACTGACCTGCAAATTACAAAAAAAACGTGAGAAAATTAGAATGTCGTGGGCTACCTTATCGCATCCCCTTTAGGCACGGAGTACAACAAGCTCCGTGCCCTTAAGCCTTCGAAGCAGTACTCACAGGCACAGCCCTCAGCCTGAGCAACAGGTCAGCGGCATCATAGTAGAGGCTCATTCTGGGCAGCAGCGGCGTGGAGGACCACCAGTCACCCAATTCTTTCTCCCACGTACGTTGGAACAACACATTCTCTTCACAGTGTAGGTTGCGCAACCTGACAGATGCCAAAAGGATTTTCTGACGTTTTCTGTTAAGCTTCAAAACGGTAGCTAATGTACGCTTTTATTATTTCTAAAGTGACGATATTATCGTGGACGTCCACCGCAAGGAAGTACACTCAACTAAATAACTCCTCCAGTCTCTCGCTTATGTGGAGCTGACGTGCAACACCCCGCTGGCTGAGCCCTTCTTGCAGTAGGGCGATGATTTGTGCTACTTTTGTAGGTGTGCTATCCATAATCATCCAAGGTCAAGGGTCGAAAGTAGTGGAGATGTGTACCGGTCAACGTGTGACAGCCGACTGATAAAAAATGCTTTTATAGGGGATCAATATGGCGCAACTCGCGGCGTATCGAGAAATCGAAACATGTCTTTTTTCTTACTCCTTCACTCAAAGTAGGAAAGCTCTTGAAATATGGGTTTAATTTAAATCCATGTGGTACGAATTTCAAGTTTACAGTACAGCTTTTAAAATTTTAATTTTTTTAATCATCGGTTATTTAGTTTTTAAAATCGCTCGGAACAAGTAAGTGATTCCATACCTTTTCTCGCGAGTGTATAATGTAGGAAATACGTTCACGATAAAACGTTATCGTACTAAGTATTATTTCCGGACTAGGATTATTATTTCGTGGACGGAAATTTAAAAGCATCTTCATAATATTATTTTTATACATTTTACTTCTCTGTGTTATCGTGATGCCGTGGACGTCCACGATAATTTATCGTCACGTTAGAAATTATAAAAACGCCCATTAGGTTATTAACATGATAGATATCATTGTGTCCCATAAAAATCTACAATAAATTCTAAAAAGAAGTTGAATTAATTAAATGCTTGTCCCTGTATTTGTGATTTGATATTCAGGAACTTTAGATCAGTTCTTTCCAAACAACTAAAATACAAAGAGACAGTAATACAGGGTGACGATGAGGTTACTTATCTCTGGTTGGGTTTAGAAACGTGCCGCCTCGTTAGAAAGAATGTGAGATTATTTGGGAGTCCTAGAATCTCCTAAACCCTCCAAAACCATATACTTAAAATATATACTTTTTTAGCGGGTTTGAAAAGAATGTCACTCGGATTATTGAATACAATATAATAAACTAGCCTACCCGCAACCTTGTACCTATAATAAAAATAATATGATTCAAGGGTTCCGGCTTTATCTAACAATGGTGAGGCCAGAACGCTATTTTAGAAGCTTACATTAAAATTATTATCAAAAGGTTGTCGTATTCGGACTCCAATACGACTACATTCCGTCAAAATGTAATGCACATCTTCTATGACGAATCTATTGGGTGAATCAGCTTTGTGCATCATAAAACCCAAAACTATTGAGAGGAACGTGGCCGGATCGGAGTCTCAAAGCCACCACAACTTCCTGCATCTTCATCCTACCTTCGCTGAACCAAAGCATACGTAGAAGAGATTGCCAAATCGTCCTGTACCAAATATGCTCCTCGTTAATAATCTTTTCATCTAGCGGACGTCACGTGGTTTCACCCGTGTAGTTCCCGTTCCCGTGGGAGTACGGGGATAAAATATAACCTATGTTACTTGCTGATAATGTAACTATTGTAGCATAAATTATGGGTTCTCTTGCCACATATCCAACGACACCCGGGGATCGAACCCGGTGCGTTGTAAGGTTAAGAAATGAAAAGTTTAATTGTGGTAAAATAACACTGTATAATTATTAGATTTGTAAAACTAAACACAAATAATTATAAATAAAACAAATCAAATAGAAAATGAGTAGCCGTCAGCTTGCGAAATATTTTTGGGAAAATATTATGACAAGGGATGGGAGAAATTTTAAATTTTTATACCTAGGCTCATCGACTTTCGTAATTTAATTTTAGTGTACGACGAAACGACGCGGATTTATCGCCAATAGCTAATGTCGACCCCGCGTCATATAGGACGCACGCATATCGAAAGTAGTCGCGATGAACCCTAACATCGGATTACGTAATTAGATAAAACGATTAGAACGCGCTAACTAGATTTAAGAATAAATAGCTAGAGTAAGAAAAAGAAAAAAAAAAGGTTGATGCGCTCGAGGGTGGCACTTCACCGCGCACCGCTTCCGACCGTCCTTCGTCCCGCCGCGGCGCTCGGCTACGCACGACCGGCTTCTGCCCGGACCACAGGCGAAACGCGGATACGGAGGGACCCCGCAGTGGATAGGGCTGGTTGGCTGACTCTGGCCCAAGCGTGGATGTGGCGGGAACCCGCACCAAATAGGTAGCCGTCCCTGGCCTGGGGGTGGAGCCGGAATCGGCCTTGTCTGAGGTAAAACAATCAAAGGAACAATTTGGGATCGGGGAGAATACTCGTATCCCCGATTGGTCCCGGAAATGGGCACCAGCTGGCAGCAACGGCTTTAAATTTACTTGCTGCTTGTCTGCTCACGAATATTCAGGAAATAATTTCAATATAAATCTTCAACGAGTTAAATTTTGGTGTCTATCCATGGACTCTCTTGGCTGACGACTGACTGATGTCAACCCAGAAAAAATTCAACATTCTTTTCATTTAAAAATTTTAAATTTGCGTCAACTTGAAAAGAAGAAAAAATAAGGCGGCCTATGATGTACGCGTAAAAAAGTTTGATAATGCAGAGTTATGCTGCAGTACCCCCTTTCTAACAAAAAAAAAAATATCGATACTATCGATATAAAATCCAAACAATGTAGCATCACTAGTGTCAGATATCTCCGAGGGTATTACGAGAGAGGCTGAACGTTAAGTAACTAAAAGATAAATAGAACCTAATCCTAGACTAATAAATAACCAAAGTAACCTAAAGGACGACAATTGGAGTGCTACCGATAAGGAATAAGTTTGAACCGGATCGAACCTAAACGTTACCGATGCGAGCTCCAGAAGTGCCAACTAAACCTACCAATTAACTAACTAAGACAAGAATAAGTTACAAGATAAGACAAAGAGACTAATAGCTAAGGTGAAGAGAGGAAACATTAGCATAGAATAAAGAGAAGATGAAAAAAAGTAACGATAAAAGAAGAAAACAATACCTATTGAAGTTAGGAAAAAAAAATACAGACTGAGGTAAAAAGGGGAGAACATTAAAGTCAAAAATTAGACCAAGTCCAAAAAAGAGCATCAGGCTATGGAAATGAGCCTGAGTCCAAAAACAACCTCAGTCCAATAAAATAAAGGACAAATTAAGTGACCATCTGTAGGATTTGCATCCTAATCGACTTTCGGCCTAATTAGTGCCTAGAGTCTGACTAACGGGATGAGTAGTAAAATGAGAGGGATGTTGTGCCTCTGGGACATACCTAGAGGTTAACAACACCCTCTTCGCCGTAGTCGGGTAAGATGAGACCGGCGACAAGACGCTACTAACTCTAGCAAAGGAAGAGAAAAAAAACACTGCAGCGTTCCACGCCTAAAATAACGTAAATTGCAAGTTTTTAAACTAATATAATTATTATGAAGGGATCTGCTTACCACTTTTGTTCGTAGCTTTAAGCGATTTATTTATTATTTAGTTATAAATATTATTTATTATTTTCCCTGATAGGACAGTGACAATCAGAATGTCAATGTGAAAAAAAAACAAAATGTTAGTCTGAAAAATAAGGCCATATACTAAGACCGTTTGTAAATAGTTTGAAACCATAATTAATTTTATATCATAAAATTACGTAGTTAGAAAATAATTAGGGGTAAAACTAATATGTACGTTGGATTCATTTGTATTAGTTAACGCAAGTAGGAAATATATACAAAGAAACAACGAATTTAGGGATGAGAAAAAAACTGAAGTAGGTACAGAATGCCCAGTGTATTTTCAAAATGAGCGTTCTGTGTACTACGATGTTTTTAATGTAACGTAGTTCAAGCGAATTTTGTAGGGCAAAATGCAAAAGGGCGTAGAAAGAATTTGGGAGTAAAACATAGATTGCCAAGCGAAACCATCATTTCAGGATATCCTTAATATGATATGATCCAGAATGAACAGAATCGCAGTCCCGAAGGACATAGGTAGTCCTAGAGATAACCCTAGTAACACGGCATTTAATAAAGCGAGGTGCAAGCTTTCCGGAGAAATAGTCCGTCGCCGAGGACCTGGAGAAATTTCGTCTCCACACAGTGTCACCAACGTTGAGGGTGATAGCCGAACGGTTTGCGTTGTAAGACCGGGAATTGCGGAGGAAGGCTATAGAGAGGTTATCGGCAACTTTAGCATAAACCTCGGTGAGGGAGGATAGATTGGACGCATGCCGAGACCGACTTTCAGCCAAATTGGTGCTTTGAGTCTGTCCCTGAGCATGGGTCAAATCCATAAGGACTTCCCTTCCAAACATAAGAAAGTTTGGTGTGAAACCTGTGGCTAAATTGATACACGAATTGAGGTAAAGTTTAACTTTGGGTAGCAATTTCGACCAGTTTCTTTGATTCTCCCCGACTAAAATACTCAAACAGGTAACAACACTTTGATTATAGCGTTCCACTGTGTTAGCTTGTGGAGTATAATAAGGCGTATAAAATGGAGAGTCAATGTGAAAAGACCTAAGAAAGCTTACAAATTGATTGCTGCGGAAGACCGTAGCGTTATCGCAAAGAATAGCCCGTGGAACGCCGAAATTGAAAAATATTTCGGATTCTAGGGCTTTTACTACAGCAGTGGCATTCACCTTTTTTAGGGGAATTAGCCAAACATATTTTGAAAAAACATCAACCATAGATAAGATGTATTTATAACCGTAATAAGCGATAGGTAGGGGACCAATCAAATCAATGGAAATTACTTGTAGGGGCAAAGAAACTTCTTTTGGGAAGCACATCTGGCCACGTGGCTGGGTGTTGGCTATCTTATACGCTTTGCAAACTTCGCATCGCTTCAGGGTTTCAGCAACATCCCGGAACATGTTCGGCCAATAGAAGAGCTCCTTGATTTTAAGGTAAGACTTCATAACCCCAGGGTGTATAGACGGGAAATTGTTGTGAACCTCCCAGATGGCAAGGGGAACCTTCTCTGCTGGCAAAACCACACGCCATGGGTCAGATGACAGGGGACTAGCGACAGGCATGCGTCTCACAAGAACACCATTCTGGATGGCGTATGCGGGAAACATTTGGGGTGAATCGCGAGCACCCAAGTAAACCTTCTTGTACCATCTGTCATTAGTTTGTTCGGGACCCTGGTCGAACGTTACCGGACTTGCGTAGATCCTGGATAGGGCATCTGGAACTACGTGTTGTGATCCCTTGCGATGGACTATATCAAAAGTATACTGGGAGATGATAGTGGCCCATCGGGCTAAACGACCGGAAGGGTTGTTAAGCGTGAGAAGCCATTTCAAAGCCATATGGTCAGTTAAAACTGAAAACTTCATTCCATCCAAATAACAGCGGAAATGCTTAATAGAATCCAGCACCGACAGAAGTTCCCGCTCGGTGGTACTGTAGTTGCGTTCTGCTTTGGAAAAAAGGCGGGAATAGTAAGCAATGGGATGCTCCACACCATCAATCTTTTGGGAAAGAACGGAACCGAGACCAACAGCTGATGCATCACATTGTAACAGGAATGGCTTGGAAAAATCTGGACAAGCCATCACGGGAGTGTTAACTAATGCGCCCTTTAGCTTAACGAATGCTTGTTCGGCGGCATCGTCCCAGCTTATTGGGTCACGACCCTTCTTTCTGCCAATAAGAGCAGTGAGAGGAGCTATTATAGAGGAAAAACCGTCAACAAAACGCCTATAATAAGAGCACATCCCAATAAACCCGCGCAATGATTTAGCGGTGATAGGAGTGGGATAGTCCTTAATAGCATCGAGCTTGCTCGGGTCGGTCTGTAGACCTTTCTCGTTTACAATATAACCCAGATACCTTAACTCACTTTTGCAAAATTCGCATTTCTTAAGGTTAATAGATAAACCAGCCTCCTTGAGACGGCTTAGCACCTTCCTCAGGAGAGCGAGGTGGCTGTGGAAGTCCTTGGAAATTAAAATAAGATCGTCGACGTAACCGAAAACACAGTCGTCGCTAGTCGAAGTGAATTCGAAATTGACAATCATATCGGTAAGACGCTGCATCTCAGAGGCTGCATTAGTGAGCCCAAATGGCATTCTGACGAACTCGAATAAGCCGCGTTGAGGGACTATAAATGCAGTCTTTTTGCAACTCTCATCGTCCGCGAGAGGAATCTGCCAGAAGGCACTCCTGAAATCGAGAGAGCTTATATACCTTGCACCGCGAAGGTTGTCAAGGATATCTTGAATGCGGGGGAGGGGATAAGAGTCTCTGATGGTCACACTATTCAACTTTCTGCTATCAACGCAGAAGCGAACGGAACCGTCTTTCTTGGTGACCATGACCACAGGACTAGCCCAAGGTGAACGAGATGGTCGGATAACGCCCAATTCTAGCATCTTATCGATCTCCTCATTGAGAACCTTTAATTTAACGGGTGAAAGAGGGTAAAACCTTTGCCTAATTGGCTGTCCCGTCGTATTGATTTTGTGTGATAGCCAGGTAGTTTTTCCAAGTCCAACCTTGTCAGATGAGATGACTTCAAACTCATCAATGACCTGTTGTAAACTTCGCTCTTGGTCAGGTAACAAGACGTTACGAGGATGAATGTATCGGGGTTCAGTTACACAAGAAACCCGAGGAGATATCTGACACTAGTGATGCTACATTGTTTGGATTTTATATCGATAGTATCGATATTTTTTTTTTTGTTAGAAAGGGGGTACTGCAGCATAACTCTGCATTATCAAACTTTTTTACGCGTACATCATAGGCCGCCTTATTTTTTCTTCTTTTCAAGTTGACGCAAATTTAAAATTTTTAAATGAAAAGAATGTTGAATTTTTTCTGGGTTGACATCAGTCAGTCGTCAGCCAAGAGAGTCCATGGATAGACACCAAAATTTAACTCGTTGAAGATTTATATTGAAATTATTTCCTGAATATTCGTGAGCAGACAAGCAGCAAGTAAATTTAAAGCCGTTGCTGCCAGCTGGTGCCCATTTCCGGGACCAATCGGGGATACGAGTATTCTCCCCGATCCCAAATTGTTCCTTTGATTGTTTTACCTCAGACAAGGCCGATTCCGGCTCCACCCCCAGGCCAGGGACGGCTACCTATTTGGTGCGGGTTCCCGCCACATCCACGCTTGGGCCAGAGTCAGCCAACCAGCCCTATCCACTGCGGGGTCCCTCCGTATCCGCGTTTCGCCTGTGGTCCGGGCAGAAGCCGGTCGTGCGTAGCCGAGCGCCGCGGCGGGACGAAGGACGGTCGGAAGCGGTGCGCGGTGAAGTGCCACCCTCGAGCGCATCAACCTTTTTTTTTTCTTTTTCTTACTCTAGCTATTTATTCTTAAATCTAGTTAGCGCGTTCTAATCGTTTTATCTAATTACGTAATCCGATGTTAGGGTTCATCGCGACTACTTTCGATATGCGTGCGTCCTATATGACGCGGGGTCGACATTAGCTATTGGCGATAAATCCGCGTCGTTTCGTCGTACACTAAAATTAAATTACGAAAGTCGATGAGCCTAGGTATAAAAATTTAAAATTTCTCCCATCCCTTGTCATAATATTTTCCCAAAAATATTTCGCAAGCTGACGGCTACTCATTTTCTATTTGATTTGTTTTATTTATAATTATTTGTGTTTAGTTTTACAAATCTAATAATTATACAGTGTTATTTTACCACAATTAAACTTTTCATTTCTTAACCTTACAACGCACCGGGTTCGATCCCCGGGTGTCGTTGGATATGTGGCAAGAGAACCCATAATTTATGCTACAAACTAATGACAGATGGTACAAGAAGGTTTAAAATCTAATAATTATACAGTGTTTTTTTTCTCTTCCTTTGCTAGAGTTAGTAGCGTCTTGTCGCCGGTCTCATCTTACCCGACTACGGCGAAGAGGGTGTTGTTAACCTCTAGGTATGTCCCAGAGGCACAACATCCCTCTCATTTTACTACTCATCCCGTTAGTCAGACTCTAGGCACTAATTAGGCCGAAAGTCGATTAGGATGCAAATCCTACAGATGGTCACTTAATTTGTCCTTTATTTTATTGGACTGAGGTTGTTTTTGGACTCAGGCTCATTTCCATAGCCTGATGCTCTTTTTTGGACTTGGTCTAATTTTTGACTTTAATGTTCTCCCCTTTTTACCTCAGTCTGTATTTTTTTTCCTAACTTCAATAGGTATTGTTTTCTTCTTTTATCGTTACTTTTTTTCATCTTCTCTTTATTCTATGCTAATGTTTCCTCTCTTCACCTTAGCTATTAGTCTCTTTGTCTTATCTTGTAACTTATTCTTGTCTTAGTTAGTTAATTGGTAGGTTTAGTTGGCACTTCTGGAGCTCGCATCGGTAACGTTTAGGTTCGATCCGGTTCAAACTTATTCCTTATCGGTAGCACTCCAATTGTCGTCCTTTAGGTTACTTTGGTTATTTATTAGTCTAGGATTAGGTTCTATTTATCTTTTAGTTACTTAACGTTCAGCCTCTCTCGTAATACCCTCGGAGATATCTGACACTAGTGATGCTACATTGTTTGGATTTTATATCGATAGTATCGATATTTTTTTTTTTGTTAGAAAGGGGGTACTGCAGCATAACTCTGCATTATCAAACTTTTTTACGCGTACATCATAGGCCGCCTTATTTTTTCTTCTTTTCAAGTTGACGCAAATTTAAAATTTTTAAATGAAAAGAATGTTGAATTTTTTCTGGGTTGACATCAGTCAGTCGTCAGCCAAGAGAGTCCATGGATAGACACCAAAATTTAACTCGTTGAAGATTTATATTGAAATTATTTCCTGAATATTCGTGAGCAGACAAGCAGCAAGTAAATTTAAAGCCGTTGCTGCCAGCTGGTGCCCATTTCCGGGACCAATCGGGGATACGAGTATTCTCCCCGATCCCAAATTGTTCCTTTGATTGTTTTACCTCAGACAAGGCCGATTCCGGCTCCACCCCCAGGCCAGGGACGGCTACCTATTTGGTGCGGGTTCCCGCCACATCCACGCTTGGGCCAGAGTCAGCCAACCAGCCCTATCCACTGCGGGGTCCCTCCGTATCCGCGTTTCGCCTGTGGTCCGGGCAGAAGCCGGTCGTGCGTAGCCGAGCGCCGCGGCGGGACGAAGGACGGTCGGAAGCGGTGCGCGGTGAAGTGCCACCCTCGAGCGCATCAACCTTTTTTTTTTCTTTTTCTTACTCTAGCTATTTATTCTTAAATCTAGTTAGCGCGTTCTAATCGTTTTATCTAATTACGTAATCCGATGTTAGGGTTCATCGCGACTACTTTCGATATGCGTGCGTCCTATATGACGCGGGGTCGACATTAGCTATTGGCGATAAATCCGCGTCGTTTCGTCGTACACTAAAATTAAATTACGAAAGTCGATGAGCCTAGGTATAAAAATTTAAAATTTCTCCCATCCCTTGTCATAATATTTTCCCAAAAATATTTCGCAAGCTGACGGCTACTCATTTTCTATTTGATTTGTTTTATTTATAATTATTTGTGTTTAGTTTTACAAATCTAATAATTATACAGTGTTATTTTACCACAATTAAACTTTTCATTTCTTAACCTTACAACGCACCGGGTTCGATCCCCGGGTGTCGTTGGATATGTGGCAAGAGAACCCATAATTTATGCTACAAACTCTAGCAAAGGAAGAGAAAAAAAACACTGCAGCGTTCCACGCCTAAAATAACGTAAATTGCAAGTTTTTAAACTAATATAATTATTATGAAGGGATCTGCTTACCACTTTTGTTCGTAGCTTTAAGCGATTTATTTATTATTTAGTTATAAATATTATTTATTATTTTCCCTGATAGGACAGTGACAATCAGAATGTCAATGTGAAAAAAAAACAAAATGTTAGTCTGAAAAATAAGGCCATATACTAAGACCGTTTGTAAATAGTTTGAAACCATAATTAATTTTATATCATAAAATTACGTAGTTAGAAAATAATTAGGGGTAAAACTAATATGTACGTTGGATTCATTTGTATTAGTTAACGCAAGTAGGAAATATATACAAAGAAACAACGAATTTAGGGATGAGAAAAAAACTGAAGTAGGTACAGAATGCCCAGTGTATTTTCAAAATGAGCGTTCTGTGTACTACGATGTTTTTAATGTAACGTAGTTCAAGCGAATTTTGTAGGGCAAAATGCAAAAGGGCGTAGAAAGAATTTGGGAGTAAAACATAGATTGCCAAGCGAAACCATCATTTCAGGATATCCTTAATATGATATGATCCAGAATGAACAGAATCGCAGTCCCGAAGGACATAGGTAGTCCTAGAGATAACCCTAGTAACACGGCATTTAATAAAGCGAGGTGCAAGCTTTCCGGAGAAATAGTCCGTCGCCGAGGACCTGGAGAAATTTCGTCTCCACACAGTGTCACCAACGTTGAGGGTGATAGCCGAACGGTTTGCGTTGTAAGACCGGGAATTGCGGAGGAAGGCTATAGAGAGGTTATCGGCAACTTTAGCATAAACCTCGGTGAGGGAGGATAGATTGGACGCATGCCGAGACCGACTTTCAGCCAAATTGGTGCTTTGAGTCTGTCCCTGTTCGGGCGCCAGTTTGTAGCATAAATTATGGGTTCTCTTGCCACATATCCAACGACACCCGGGGATCGAACCCGGTGCGTTGTAAGGTTAAGAAATGAAAAGTTTAATTGTGGTAAAATAACACTGTATAATTATTAGATTTGTAAAACTAAACACAAATAATTATAAATAAAACAAATCAAATAGAAAATGAGTAGCCGTCAGCTTGCGAAATATTTTTGGGAAAATATTATGACAAGGGATGGGAGAAATTTTAAATTTTTATACCTAGGCTCATCGACTTTCGTAATTTAATTTTAGTGTACGACGAAACGACGCGGATTTATCGCCAATAGCTAATGTCGACCCCGCGTCATATAGGACGCACGCATATCGAAAGTAGTCGCGATGAACCCTAACATCGGATTACGTAATTAGATAAAACGATTAGAACGCGCTAACTAGATTTAAGAATAAATAGCTAGAGTAAGAAAAAGAAAAAAAAAAGGTTGATGCGCTCGAGGGTGGCACTTCACCGCGCACCGCTTCCGACCGTCCTTCGTCCCGCCGCGGCGCTCGGCTACGCACGACCGGCTTCTGCCCGGACCACAGGCGAAACGCGGATACGGAGGGACCCCGCAGTGGATAGGGCTGGTTGGCTGACTCTGGCCCAAGCGTGGATGTGGCGGGAACCCGCACCAAATAGGTAGCCGTCCCTGGCCTGGGGGTGGAGCCGGAATCGGCCTTGTCTGAGGTAAAACAATCAAAGGAACAATTTGGGATCGGGGAGAATACTCGTATCCCCGATTGGTCCCGGAAATGGGCACCAGCTGGCAGCAACGGCTTTAAATTTACTTGCTGCTTGTCTGCTCACGAATATTCAGGAAATAATTTCAATATAAATCTTCAACGAGTTAAATTTTGGTGTCTATCCATGGACTCTCTTGGCTGACGACTGACTGATGTCAACCCAGAAAAAATTCAACATTCTTTTCATTTAAAAATTTTAAATTTGCGTCAACTTGAAAAGAAGAAAAAATAAGGCGGCCTATGATGTACGCGTAAAAAAGTTTGATAATGCAGAGTTATGCTGCACTATCCATTGCTGAAAGAATTTTTCAAATCGGTCCAGTAGTTTTTAAGTTTATTCGTTACATACAAAAATTCAAAAATACAAATCTTTCCTCTTTATAATATTAGTATAGATATAGATAAATGGTTTGGTTTGAGTATAAGCAGTGAAATTAATTCAACAGCTGAATGGAAGCGGGCTCTTATAATAGGCAGAAAAAAAAAATGAATGTTATCAAAAAACATCAGTAAAACATACTTTTCTGCAATAGACATAGTAGTAGCTGCTAAATGGAAGAACTCGCGTTCGTTGAAGTACACGCTGGTGATGACCCATGCAGTGCTCCAATTCGGGTGTAATGTGAGCAGAGCGATGAAGAACGGCTCCGCTGTCGAGGGATCCTCTTCGAACAACATGGCGCCTTTGGATAGGAGTCTATGGAACATAGAAAAGACATATCAGGTCAGTAACAGAAAGCTTACAGACTAATTACACAATTGAAAATCATTCATAGGTAGAAGAATTTGCTACATTACAAGCTTCCACATGTAAACATCTAGTACCTAACAAATACTTTGCGTTGACTAAATGTTTGTTAACAGCGAATTGCAAACCAAGAAAAAGAAAAAAAACATTTTTAGTTTGGTAATAAAAGAGAAACGTAAAAAAATGTCAAGTCATGCAACATCAAAACAGTTAAATCATTTGTTGCGCTCATAAATGATTTAATTGTTTTGAAATATATAACATTAACATATTTATATAAAATTACATCAGATATCACAAACCGAACCATTCATGACTATATACATATAGGTTTGACGAGTAAAATTTTAAATAGAGCCAAGAATAGAAGCAGGAAAACGTTTTTCTTTTCCCTGAACAAATCTACGTTATCGGGGCATTACACGTAAAAATATATTTAAATAATCAAAAGCAATATAATAAGGCTTTAAAATGAAGTGTGATAATATGTTTACAACATGGTTACAATTTTCATTTATTCTTGCGATGTTTTTACGTAATTCCTTAGCATAAAACATTAAGAGCTCACGTCAGCGGGTGTCGAGGGTTGATGCTTATAGACTTGTCGAGACAGACTTTGGCCCAGTTTCTGTCGATGTCTTTCAGGCAAGTCGATAGCTCCCGCCAATAGTCAGCATTTCTAGGCTTATCCACAACCAACTGAAAATGTTGAAACAAAGAAAATCCATACTTATATTATAAATACGAAAGTACCTCTGTCTGTCTGCCGGTTTGTCTGTCTGTCTGTTACCTTTTCCCGCCATAACGGCTGAACGGTTTTGCATGAAATCTGGCGCACGGATAGACCACGACCGTTGGATAAGGTACGGGTGAAAGTATTTCTATAAATCATATCTATGGTTATTTCTCGCGCAGTTAATTTTTATGCACAGTGATATTTTAAGGAGCGGAAAGTGACATGCTAATTTTTGTCCCAGAACATTCATCCGAACGAGAGCGAAACTGCGGGAAAAAACTAGTTTCTAGTGATAAAGTTACCCGTAAATAAATTTCCATAGCGTGATGCGTGTCCTGCATTTGGCGCGCGTGTCTAGCGGCTTGTACCGCTGGCTCTTCCTTGACCGTCAGCTGATCATTGTGTATTAGCGTCTTGGATGCCGACTTCATCAGGCAAGCGTGAGACATCATCACCAGTTCCTAAAAAAGGGAAAAAAATGGAACTATTTAATTTGAAACTCTAAGGCTGCCTGCCCACTGGAGCGGAGCGAGGCAGCGGAGCGGAGAAATGTGCTATTGGTTAATATTGGCACATTTCTCCGCACATTTGCAGCCTAAACCTGGGTTTTTATAAAATGTGATGAGATTGTAATCGAAGACCCGTCAGTATATAGTATTATTTCCATTTGTGAAAAAATACTAGAGTAGTATTTTAAAAATAACAAACCTGTTATCTGTCCTGTTACTTACGATTTTAAAACAATACTGTGTAAGATCATGAGGTCATTACTTCAAAAACTTCATCAGATTCTTGATACTGCTGTACAACAAAATGGTTGTTGACAAATATCGCAGCGTCTTGCCAGCAAGATGTGGTCAGTTCCACTCGAGTCCTGGTCTCACTCAGCTGTCGATTGAATGTGCAATATTCTATGGCTCCTGCAAAATTATGCATAAAATAGTATTGAAACAGGCTGATTTTCAAGTAATTAAAAGACAGAGAGCATCTACATCAAAATGTCGAGAAGATTTAGAGCATCCAAGAGGCGGACCTAGCATAAATGTTAGGTGGTGCGAGATTTCGAAGTGGCGCCCCTCTAAATACAAAACCTTAGTGTTCCTACGCTATACAGTTGCTTATCCGTGATTATAAATACTAATAATAATAATGTTTATTTACTCAAAACAAAGCATTGTGGTAACTGATAGTACTTATTTTGTAAAACTATATTTTTAACGTGTACTTACACGTTAAAAATACAGTTTTACAAAATAAGTACCTACTATCAGTTTTACATATTTATAAACGCCTCTTAAATTTTAATCAATTGCTCAGGTGGTTTGAAGAATTGAAGAGAATGAGTTCATGAAGAAGCTCATCGGATATGTGATTATCCAGTGTGTTATCCCATATGCCCTTCATCTTATGGCACCAGCTCTAAGGCCTAGACCAATTAATATCTACAGGTGTATCTGCGGGAAAAGCACAGTGGTGTCTGTCGCGCTTGACAAAGCAGTTGTTCTGCTCATTCACGTTAAAGAAATGTTGTCTATCCCGCTCATACTCCGTTGCGCTCGACAATGTCACTGTGCTCGCCCTGCTGAGGTGACAAGTTGTACCGATGAGAAATAATAACAGTTAATAATTTTGTTTGAAAACCTACAGGGTTGGTTGTTTTGTTTGGAAAATATGCCGTCGCTGCCGTTTGTGGCACGCTTCTTGGTCGCTTGCGTGGTTGCCATGTGCTACCAGTGCCACAGGTTTGACAGTTAATTTACTAAGATAATGTTGCATACTAGAGAAAATTTACTACCCTACCACGGATAGGTTAGATTTTTTTTGACCACTCGTAGAGAAATTGCAGCTATTTGGACATCTGATGCAGAAGCAAGCAAAGCGAGTTCGAAAATTTTTGCTTAAAATCCGATCATTCGTCGGTCAATAGAGAGCTGTTTTGGTTGATTTCGGCGCCCCCCGATGACAGAGTCTGGAACGGTCGCACCACTCGCACCGCTCTTGGGCCGCCACTGGAGTATCCATGCTCAACTGAAAGCCTAAGCCTTAATTTACCAGCAGTGTGTTTATAGAATTACTTGAGAGGGGCTTGTGGCTAAGTAATAGTAGCCGCACAGGTTGATCGATCAGGTTAAGCTACGCTTGCCTCGGTTGGTCCGTGGATGGATGACCGTCTTTACATACCAAGACCCCTTCGGAAAGCACGTTAAGCCGTTGGTCTGGGCAGGTTTATCGTGTTACCTAGTAACTAGGTTATGGAGGTCAGATAGGCAGTCGCTCCATGTAAAATACTGGTAGTCAGCTGCATCCGGTTAGACTGGAAGCTGACCCCAACATAGTTGGTAAAAGGCTAGGCAGTTGAGGCAGATGATGTGTTTATAGAATTACGGCAGACTCAGATCGCCGCGAAATATTCAACGGTTAATCCTGATAGGTTCTTCGTTTCCTGTACTGCCCCATACACTGCATCAGGAAGGTGAGCTGCATTGCGTAAATTTTTCTATGAAACAGAAGTTAAAAAAAAAATACTGACGAAAAATTTCAACGCAGGGGGATTCAGAATCGTATACTGAATCCATGTATCAGTTTTCGCGTCGATGTTCCTGCCTATAATCGTATTGAAAATGTCGTTGATGGCCCACACTTACAGCCATCAGACTAAGTAGGATCTGTTTTAAGTACTCGTAGTTACCATAATAAGGCACTTTACGCAAAGAGTTCACAGCGTTGCGAACAGTTTTCTGCCAGTCGCACTCTTGTTGTCCACGACCGGTGCATATTCGTTTTTTGGGTGCTTCAAGTTCCATGGTCGTAAGCATAGCACATATATCTTCTCTGTAATTTAAAAATGTTACTTAAAAAAAAAAAACTCGACCGCGTAAAAAGTGAACTTTAAAAAAGATGGAAAATACTTAGTATCAAGAATAGAATAGAATAGAATATTCTTTATTATGTACACCAAAAAAAATTACAAACATTAATTTAGAAATTTTACATTAGGTGACACAATGGGCGGTCTTATCGCTAAAAGCGATCAAGTCATCTTGTTTCCATTTTTTTTAAAGTTCACATTTTATAATTTTAACATACCTACACAGTGACACTACTACTATAAAGACGAATCTAACGACATATCATGAATCAAAATCGGTTCAGCCGTTTAGTAGTTACGAGGGAACATAGGGACGGACATACATACATACAAACAGGTCAAACACATAACTTTCCTTTTTGGCTTCACCGCAATCGGGTAAAAAATAGCTGATTTGAATTGTTACCATTTAACCTTATTGGTGCTCACACTGCTCACATTTGATACTAATATTCTTCCAAGATTTTTTTTAACCCAGACCAGTTATAAACCTAAGTTTGGTTTAGTTAAGCTAGGCCCGCTTGCAGTAAATTAACTTACTTGAGAATGCTCGGGGGTTCAATTGTAGGCTTTAGGGGTCGTCCAAGTTCAACTTCGACCACAACAAAAGCATCATTATCATCAGCGCCTGTAGGTCTGTATACCTGACCGTTTAACAAATTGCTAACCGAAGTTCCGGAGTCTGGGTCTGGCAATCTGAAAATTTTCGGTTTATCACACTATGTGCGGAAGTTTATATGAAAGAAAAGAAAGAAAGAAAGAAAAGAAAGAAATCAGAAAACAACAAAATAAAGTAATACGTAAGAAATCACGAGCATAAAAAAATAGTCGGCAGCTGCACGTCGTGACTGTTACAAGAAGATGGACTCGGCATGATGCCCGAAAAATAAAATCATAGTCATATAAAATCATAGTTTTAAAGGCTATTCACGCAAAACTAGCGAAATTATTCCGACTCGATTTAGCCTTTTCTCATTAAAGCACAAATTCTCATTTATAAAAAAAAACTGTGTGTAAGTATTTAGTAATCATAGTGCAGCAATTGCATTCCGGATTTTCGATGCTTTTGAAAAATAAGACCGAATGTGGGTAAATGAACACTGACAAGTGCTTGCTGTTATAATTAAGTGGGTAACGTCGCAAATAGATGTCAAATATTTCGCTGTTTTGATTAATTTGGCAATATTACTGTATGGAAATAGAAATGTGGCTAACTAGTTCCCTAGAATATTAATAATGAATTGCAATTATAACACTGAATTTGATGTTGTAACTGTGTTAAATGTTACAACAAAATACCTTGTGACATATTGCAATTAAATGAAAGAAAATTTAAAACTCATTAAAAGTACACTTTGTAAACAAGCATATTACAAATTAGAGGATTATATCCAAGATAAGAGTGCTTGGAAACATGCTGGTCCTGCTCCATAGGGCAATTTAGAATAAAGACAAAATCAAACTGGTTGCTAATTTAATTGTACAATTGTCAATGTTTGTAAACATGTGAACAACATGTATCTATCACATATTAAATTATCTGTCGTTGCTTCATTTTTAATTCTTTTTACCTATTGTGGTATAGTAATTTTATTCTAGGTGCATCGTCTTCACATATAATAATTGTTTAACTAATGTACGTACATATACAAACAATTGTAAAACATTTTAAAAGAGTAACGGTGGAGTTTCTTACCCATTCTTCTCCATACGAAAACTACATTTTGGAAGGGGCGACTAGAATCAATTTTATTATTTTGTAAATTTTGACGTTCAAAAGTGCCATACATGGGCCTATTGGAAATAAATGATTTGACTTTAACTTTAACAATTTTAGGTGTAACAAAAGCATTTGGAAAGTTTCCAAATACTTTTTTATATCTAAAACTAAATATTCGGTATTACGATATTAATTATTGCATTTCATAATTAATATTTTAGTTCCCTAGTTAGCCATATTTCTTAATTCCATACAGTAATATTGCTAAATTAATCAAAACAGGCAAATATTTGTCAGCTCTTTACGACGTTGCCGACTTTTAGGATAAACCCGCAGGCAGAAGCTAGTTAAGAACTAGCTTCTGCCCGCGACTTCGTCTGCGAGCCTAACTTTCCTCAAGAATTGGGATATCCAAATCAAAAATAATTTTTCAAATCTGACTGATAGTTCCAGAGATTACGCCCTACATACAAACTTACAAACAAAAAAAATTACCTCTTTATAATTATTATACATACATACATACATTAATAGACTCACGCCTTCTTCCCATGGAGGTAGGCAGAAACTACAGAACGCCACCTGCTACGATCCTTACATATTCCTTTTGCCTCGTTTACATTCATACATCTATCTGGTCATACACGCACGTCGGTTGCGAGTAGTCTGGCCTTTCTGAAGAACATCACCCCCCGACCGGCATTTCCCTTCACATCTACCTTGTAAATACATTTTGTTATTCGCCTTTCATTCATTCTCTCAACATGCCCAAAACATCTCAGCATACCCTTTTAAATTTTTGTCACTACATCTTCTTTTAAATCACACCGCTGCGCTGTCTTATCACATCATTCCTCAGCATTAATTATTATACACCGTGAAATTTGAATCACAGTTTTGCTAGAACAAACGTTGTTCAGACCATGGTCTACTACAATACTACAGCATCCAATTAAAAAAAAAGCATAATTGGTTTTTGAAAAAACACAAAAAAAACAAAGTTTAAAATGTCAAGATTATCGTTACTCCCTAAAACACCGACACCACGCATGGGAAACAGCATTATTTACAGGGAAATGTACCTCCATATACGAAATTTAGTAAGCAGTAGATAATCTTGACATTTTAAACATTGTGTTTTTTTTTAAACCAATTTATGTTTTTTTTTATTGGATGCTGTAGAATGGTAGTAGACCATGGTCTGAATAACGTTTGTTCTAGCAAAACTGTGATTCAAATTTCACGGTGTATATTATATTATGGGCTTGCGTCGCCTGAATTAAATGGATTATTGTTATTAATTATTATATATAGTATATTAATATATAGGTACTATATATAATAATTAATAACAGTATATTATATTATTATATATTAGTATTAGTTTTAGTGTAGATTTTCCAGCTGAAGAGAAAAATTCTATTCTTACTTGCGAGGTGATTCGCTGGACGGAGGTCTGTCGTTCGGAGTGAGCAGTAGGTCACAACCGCACTCCTTCATCATAGATTCTGCATTTACCCAATGCAAGGGCACGGCGAGACGGATGGTTCGTTCTGAAAATAAAATGCAAAAAAAAACATAATATCACGCCTGTTTTTCTCCGAAAGGTTAGGCAGAGGTGTACCTTACATAGTACACCCTCATTTCGCCAGTTATGTTTAAGTCCCACGTAATAGGGGGCGAGCCTATTGCCATCAACCGGGCACAAATCCAGACTCCGGGCTGCTACTGAGAAATTCCAGATGGAAAACCAATAACACTTTGCCTGACCTGGGATCTTATGCACTTGCGACCACTAGACCAATGAGGCAAATATTTTGTAACACTTTTATTTTCAAGTACTTTTTTTTAAATTTATGTATTTAGTAACAGAGTTTTGTTGTTATTTCAATAAGCGGGTTCATTATGACCGAAGCCACCTAATCTTACTATATAAATATATATATATCTAAAAATAATTTTACTAATATTATAAATGCGAAAGTTTGTGAGGATGGATGGATGGATGTTTGTTACTCTTTCGCGCAAAAACTACTGAACGGATTTGTATGAAATTTGGCACATAGAATAAGAATAAATTTATTTAGCAAAGTTTACATTCAAGTGGATTGAATTCCTAGACCTTACACTAATATTCCCTATGTTGTGAGATCTAGGCTCCTTCGTTCCGTTAACAATTTTAAATAAAAAGACAAAACAAAGCATCTCTGAAATAGTTATAAAAAAAGAGTGTATGCATGGTGCTATGATTTGTGTTAGTTTTGTTGGTGTTGTAAGAGTGTCTGTATGTTATAGGTACCTATGTTAGTGAGTGCACGTGTATTTGTGAATTGTCAATGTGTATACTGTGAGTTTTTACTTAAGCTAGGAAACTTTCTGTCATATCATAATCCAGTGTAAGAAGCCAGTTTGTTACCGTCACTCTGCATTTTTTTGTGTTAGTTTTAGTATTTTGTGTAGACTATTGAGTTTCGCGTATATGTGTGGTGTGTGATTGTTTTACTGCATCAAATTTTATCCCAATTTACCCTTCGACTTGAAATGATACAAGTGCTTAAGGCAGTTTTATGAAATCGTAGGGTAACAGATAGTATGTATAGTTGTCTAACCCTAAGAACTCCCACTTCGGTATAGAGTTTATTCGTGGGGTACCGGTAAGGTCGTCCATAGGTAACTTTTAGTAGAGCACGCTGAGCTCGTTCTACTTTAATTAGTGAGGTCTTGCCCGCACCGCCCCACGCTACAATGCAGTAATTAAGAACGGATTGACACAGTGAAAAGTAAATCATCTACAGGACAGAATCATCAGCAATCTTGCCTAATTGCTTAAATATACGTAGCATTGTTCTAATCCTGCCCTTTAAAGCGCTCAGGTGTGCGGACCATGTCAATCTGTTATCTACAAAAACTCTTAGATATTTAATAGAGTCAGTTTGTTCGATGTAAGCGCAAGAACACTGGTCGGAACTAATACAGGAGTGCAGTTTAAGCAAGACACTCTGTTTGGGGAAGAACGTTCGGAAATGGTAAAGTTGATTGCCTTGGTTTTCTCTATATTCAACGTTAAAAGATTATGTTGTAGCCAGTTCGCAACGGCCTTTACTCCGCCTTCAACCGCGCGTTGTGCTTCATTCCAAGTTTTCCCATGAAAAACTGTCGCGGTGTCATCAGCATATGTGAACATCTTAGCTTGTGGGAGGTTCATGTTGCATAATCCATTTAATATATAATAAAAAGAGTGGGACCCAGCACGCTTCCTTGGGGAACACCAAAATGTACTGTGGTTGGGTCACTACAATATTTCCGTAAAGGCTCGTGCAGACCAGCGCGACACACGACGCGACGAGCGGTGCCTTTGTGTCGCGTCGCGTGTAGCGTTGGTCTGCACGAGCCTTAACACAACTCTTTGCGTTCTTTCACAGAGATTTGAGGTAAACCAGTCCAAGGTAACGCCACGAATTCCCAGAAGTGACATTTTCTTATTCAGAATTTTCCTGGATATCGTATCGAAGGCTTTTGCAAGGTCCAGGAAGATGCCAGTACATGCCTGTCCATGACCTAGGTTCAGAGTTATAAAGTCGGCTTAGTTAGCTACTGCATCCTCTGTGGACCTGCCAACCCGAAATCCATATTGATTGTCTGATAGTAATTTATTTTTTTCCAGGTGTGCAAGTAGTCTCTTGTTGACAACTTTCTCAAGTATTTTTGAGAGGGCTTTCAGCAGAGAAATTGGGCGATAATTTGCGGGAGATTTTGGATCTCCACTTTTGAAAATCGGGTAAATATTTGCAATCTTTATGCAGTGTAGGATTATTGCAGTACATGGAAACAAAACATTGGACTATGGGTTTGGGTAGCTAAAGTGGACTGGTTACCTGGAACTATGGTAGGACTATAGCCCCTGCCTGATCAATGTTTTATATTTATTATTATTATTATTTATTATGTATTCAAACGGCCGTCATTGGGGTGGATTTTATTGAAGTCACGTACGTCTGTTCTTAATCGGAACATTAGTGAATTCCGCTATGATTGGTCTGACAGAGCCTGGTTTTCCGGGTAAACGATATGCGTCGCGTAGTCGAATGCTATTTAAAGGCACGTCAACTGCTGCATCTATCTTAGTGATTACCGTAGATAAGTCTGACGCTGACTCGTTCTCTGTTAAGGGCACATTCCGGATCTCGACGCACGACGTCCGGGAAAGCTGTTGAAGGTCTTGTATCTTCATTTCCAAAATATTTAAGTTGTCTCTGTAGGCTTGGTTTTCTTTTTTCAGAACATCAACTTGCTTTGCCATGTCATCATACTGCTCACTAATGAATGTCATAGATTTTACGATCTCACCGTTGGACTCCTGTATCGCAATATTTTGTAGTTTCATTTCGGCTATTTCGGATACCAGCTTAGAGACAAGTGCTTTGGTCGGCCGAAAATTTTGTAAGGCGTTCTTCTTGCTCTTTTTTCCAGGTCGATAGCATTTCAAGTATTTCTCGTTTTACATCCTGAAGTTCATTACCAGGCGAGAATTCCGGGCAAGGACACTTATACCGTGACGCAGTGTTGACACTATCAAATGGGCTGTTCAATGCAGCATGGGGAATATCCGAGTCTGACTTTACTTGCAGTACACTGACTAATTTTGACGTTCGAAAAGTGCTGATTCTCAGCCTAGTTTGAATAAATGACTTTTGAATTTTTGACACACGATAATAGGCTTGGGGTGCTTGAAGCGATAGTACACAGCACACAAGCCCGCGCGCGAGTAAACGGGATGGCAATTATGGCAACTGTCCTGCTTCCCCATGAGGGCAGGGCACGATCGATGCGTTAGATCAGCGGCGCATAGGCAGTGTGACGGGCGGTCAAAATAATTAATATTTTTAATTATGTATAAGCAAAATTGACCACTATATCTTTGCAGCTACGGATTAAAGACTCGTATACACTTTTTACGAATTTATGCGCAAACCGAACATACGTCCACTCTCAAGTAACAAAACGGGCGAAGAGGACATAGATAGTTTATAACCTGGATTAACACATAGAATACTTTTTATCCCGATATTCCTACGGGATTGAGACTTATGAGGGTGAAACCGCAGGGCGCTGCTAGAAGATCATATCGACACTGGAAATTTCAAATGTCGTAAAGGACAGGGAATACAATGTCCTTTACGACAATTGAAATTTCCAGTATCGATATATAAAATAAAATAAAAAACCGGCCAAGTGCGAGTCAGACTACGCACAATGAAGGGTTCCGTAGTTGGGCTGAATTTATCCCAAATACAAACTTAACATTGTAGTTGAAATCCATGTTCTCCCATACATTCCAACTGCAAATGTAAGTTTGTACGCACAATTTTGAGAGATTTACCATGTTATTTTAAGATTTCTTATAGGTTTTCCTGCAATCTATGAGTAAAAAGCCATACAATGTAGTTTTTCAAAATTTTTAATCCAGTAGTTTCGGAGATAATGGTCAATTTTCATCGAATTTTTTAAATATCTTTAAAAGTGTTTATTTTAAAATTACATAAAAAAATATGTTTAAGATCCTCGTAACAAGCCCTTTCATTTAATATGTCACACGGTACTGTTAGCAAAACTTTTTTTTAAATTTTTTTGTTTGCCCCCCAAAAGTGACCCCTGTTTCAAAATTAATTAATTTACGTTACACGTTCGTGTTTGGGTCACAGAAATACACATGTATACCAAATTTTAACTTAATCGGTCCATTAGATTCGTAGCAAATTGGCTGTGACTGACGGACAGACAGACAGACAGACACACGAGTGATCCTATAAGGGTTCCGTTTTTTCCTTTTGAGGTACGGAACCCTAAAAATGAAATAGATACTAGAATAACAAGCTTACCTCCTGGATAAAGAAGCTTGAACAGATTTAAGAATGCCATAAAGCTGTATCCTCCGTTTTCTCCGTAAATATGAAGTTCAAGGGGCCAGTTGTGATTACGGAGATGTTTCCACAGCCATTTGTCGCTCTTTAGTATCAGAGTGCGATGGAACGAGCCCCAAACTGCAGTGTCTGTTAAGAAAATAAAATATTTAGAATCGAATTTGAAAATAAAGTTTAAAGAAATCTATATCATTTAAATGCAGCAGAGTTTTGGCCAAAATTATTACAGGCCTACTGTTTAATTGAGGCGACGTGCCTGCGATCGGCCTATATATATTGATTATAAAACTATATTGTGTGTGTTATGCTCTCAGTATCTCTAAAGTGACTGGTTATAAAGACAACACATTAGGTGGATACCTCCAAAATTCAAAGGATTCCATTAATGCTGGGGTTACATTGTCGCGCTGTCTGTTGCTCAGCGAGACATCGAGCGATGTGCAAGAGAGAGCGCGCGAAGATAAGTTCGCGATAACGCGACAATGTAGCCCCAGGATAAAAGAATAACAAGTCCTCACAATTTATTTATTTTATCTGGTCGTATGAACCCCGATTTGGGAAGTAAGTGACCATAGGGTAGCGCCAATACCTAATGTTTTTAATGACAGAACTCACGGTTAGGAACTCCTCCATTCAAGTAAAATGGAAGGTCAATTCTATGTTCAATTTGTATGTCTTGTAGTTGATATTGAAACTTTTGGTCTGCTTGTGTAAATATCTCTCCTAAACCTCTTAAAGTCTCCCATTTTGGATAGAAACTCGTACAGTCGAACTTTCGTGGTTCTTTGTAACCTTGGCTATATGTAACAAGGCCAACATTCTGAAAAATTTATAGAAGAATTGAAAAAGTTGTACCTATATCGTCGGCATAGGTGGAGAACTAAATAACTGCGATTTTGGTCAAATTGACTTTTCACCATTTTCGTAACACTCAAATCAAGCCGCATAAATAAATCGCAATTTTCTCCAAACTAGATTTTTATTTGGTATTTAGTTCTCCACCCACGCCAACGATATATTAATTAGTATTTTTTCTCATAATTAAATTAATGCGATGGTTAAAACTGTTGTAAGTATGATGTTTTTGGAACTTGTGATTTTTTTGCCGCTTTTGATAAACAAAAGTAGCACAAGGGCAAAATGAAAGAGTGAGGGGGGAAAGAGTTTCCCTATTTCAATTTTGCTCTTACATTATTGTCTTCGCCGTAACTAGGTGTTTTCGAAGCAGCAGTATACACGTAGTCGTTTTCAAACGGGATGATCATATTGTAGGAGGCAATAAGAGTCAATTTCATCCAGTTAGCCTTCTTTAGAACTTTGTGATGTACACTGTTGAGTGGATTTCGTTCTACTCTCAATTCCATCGTGAGTAGTGGCAGCGTGTCCCAACTCTTGCGCTTCAACGTCGACGGTAGGACCATTGGCTCCATTCGTTTCTTAATACATATTTTTTGATTTTCTGGAAGAATGATTGATGTTTCAGGCGGATTTTGGCAGGGAGCATACAAGTTTGGAAGTATGTATCAGCGAGATTTGTCAAACCTTTCATATAGGTAAAAATTGGCAAAATATCAACATTGCAGCAACTTATATCCATCGTTCGTGCCGATATGTTCGTGTTGTTTTGATCCAGGTTGAAAAGTCCAGTTCTGTTTTCATCTATATTTCTAAGAGGTTGAATTTGTGCTGTGGAATACAAAAGTACGAATGAAGAATAATTTGAATAATTAAAGAGTTTAATCAATCGGCTTCACTTTGTTTTAAAATTGAACAAGATTGAGATGAATGTGAATTGTGATTATCATGCAGGGGCCATCCATAAATTACATCACACCTTTAGGGGAGGGACGGGGGGAGGGGCGTCAACAAAGTATGACAGCGTGAGATACCCAGGGGGAACTAGTCATGAGCTTCGTGACGTCACATGTATAAATCGAAACTTCAACTCTAAAGCTGGGTACTGTCAGTTTATAACGCCAAAATTTGATCGTGAGTGTCGATTCTTCAATCCAAATTTTGACGCGACGTCAAACCACGGATTTTCCGTGCGCGCCATCCACAGCTTCACGCCCCGTTTGGCGTCGCGCCTCGAGGCCCGTGATCCAACGCGTCGCTAGCAACGGAGGGTATTTCATAGAAATTCATAGAACCCAGTCGTGTCGCGGCGACACGTCACTTGCAGTTGCTGCTTGCGGTTGACTACGAAATGGTACCTTTAGTAATTGCAATTTTTATTGTTTCCTTAACTTATGGTATGCTACGGGCAATTAAATCACACCGCGTAAATAAGGCTTAAAGGACTTGTCACATTGGAGGCGTTCTGCGTCTTGCGGTCCGGTCAACTCGAATGCTGCCCGCACCCTATGTGAACTTAATCATGGTCAGGGCAACCGGTCAGCGATCTGACGAGTAGGGCAAACAGCGGCTATTTTATATTTGATTGCGTGTAGTGTTCAGTGGTTTCAATGAGGTTAAAAACTAAAAGCTCATAACAGGTAGCAGCACAGTTGTACGTCTTTAAACCGCCATTGTTGTGTTTATGTTTACTTTTGTGTCGATCACAAATTATACGAAAACTAAATAAATATGTATGAGACTTGGAGTGTAGCACTATTAAAAGACGAGCTAAGGACAGGGCAAGCATCTACCACTGCTAAAAAGCAGCTTTAGTGGAAAAGTCAATAAATTATGAACGTTTTATATTTTATTTGTGTTTGTTGACTTTAGGTTTAGCTTTTAGGTAAAGACTGGAGGCGTACGATAGAAATAACCTGACCAGAGTTGAAAACTAACTCGGGCATGATATTCCTGACTGAAAAACCTCAGAGATAGCACTTCTAGCACTGATCTAATATGATAATATAAACACACACATATTTTACTATAATTTACATAATATCACATCACAAGTGCCTGTATGTAATGAAAACAGACTTAGTTCTCTTGGGAGCATCACCTATAAACCACTTTCTCCCATAAAAGACTTAAAAGATAGCACATCGTCTCGACGAAATATTGGATTCCAATTTTTTTTTGGAGAGCTTTCTCCCACAGTTTTCTTCTTACAATATCTTTGGCAAATACATGGGTCACCGTATTTTTGCAGTAAACAGCTTCGCAACTGGGCTCAATAATTAATTATGCGTAAAAGAAGTCGCTTGTTTACAAAAAAATGTATGGCTGGCTGTCAAATTATAAGACGCTAGAGATCAGCGCCATCTGAAGTGAGCAAGTGGCAGTTTTTAGCCCTATTGAGGAGAATTATTACCGAGGAAGAAGTTTCTTTTAATTCAAATTTTTCAAAAAAATTTACTGCTCAGACCGCCGCCCGGCGCCCACCGCCCGCTGCCCGTTGCTCTCCTGCCCGCAACCGGGCAGCCCTTCCACGTCTTTTTCACACCGACCGCCAGTCCGGTGCGTTCCCTACGTTCTTTGCTTGTGCTTGCATAGTCAGATCGTAATTACATAACATATACAGGATAAGTTTTTATCCAGTGCGCAAACTTTAACACGTGACTTTACTCATCATTATGAACAACTTTTACTATGGGACCAAACCTGAAATCGCGAAAAAATTATCAGCTGTTCCCTACATTTTGACGAGTAATGCGAACATAAATGTAGGGAACAGCTGATTTTTTTTTCATGATTTCAGGTTTGGTCCCATAGTAAAAGTTGTTCATAATGATGAGTAAAGTCACGTGTTAAAGTTTGCGCACTGGATAAAAACTTATCCTGTATATAAAATGCAAATATTGTTCATATAGGGCGCGGGCAGCGTTCGAGTTGACCGGATCACAGGACGCAGAACGCCTCCAGTGTGACAATTCCTTTTAAGTGAAGGTAGGTAAATACGATAGTCCCTTGGATAACCATTGAGTAGGCATGCGCGAAACTCTAGAAAGGTTTTAAAATAACATAACATAACACATAACATAACATCACGCCTTGTTTCCCCGAAGGGTTGGGCAGAGGTGTCCCTGTAGCAGGTACACCCACATTTCGCCAGTTATGTTTAAGTCCCATGTAATAGGGGGCGAGCCTATTGCCATCAACCGGGCACAAATCCAGACTCCGAGCTGCTACTGAGAAATTTCAGATAGAAAAACCCAATAACACTTTGCCCGACCCGGGAATCGAACCCAGAACCTCATGCTCAGCAGTAGCGCTTGCTACCACTAGACCAACGAGGCAGTTAAAAATAATATGTAAAAATTTGACAATTGTGACTGGCAGCAAAAATTTTAATCTAAATTCCTGTCTCGTATGACATACCAACAAGTGGACAATCAGCGAACAAACACATTTTCTCGTAATCTGAGGGATCATAAACCATGCTGCCATTAGCTATCGAATGAGCCGGCTCCTCATCTCTAGCGTCTACTGGTTTGATGATAGCATGCAACAACAGTTGGTCGAAGAATGTCACTTTTATTGCAAAGTTTCTAAGATCCTGATCTGAGATACGCAGACTCAATACTTTTAAAACCAACGTGTCTAATGGTGGCATTTCGATCTCTGGAAACAGCTTTTCGTCTGACTTTGGTTGAAGTTGAGTTACATTGGACGACGATCGTGCCTGGAAATAATAATGTAGGTAATCAAGGAAACTCAACGTAAGCGAAGCAAAACGAGTTTGTAAGGATCGTAGTCGGTGGTGTTTTGTAGTTTCTGCCTACCCACCCCCATGGGAAGAAGGCGTGAGTATAAGTATCCTATCCTATCCTATTAAACCAGAAATATTTTGTATATATATATATATTATATATGTAATCACTTTCTCGTAAACGGCTCTAAATTTCAATGAAAGTTGCAATATAGGGGTCTCAATATCTAGGAAAATTCGTTTTCTCCGTATTTTCACCCAAACAGAGCTTGGTCGCCCAAAGTTTAGAACAAGATGGCTTCCTTAGAATAATGACATGGCAGCATGGAATTAGTATGAATTTTCTCATAATCAAATGAGCATTCTCCATTTTCACCAGAGCAGAGCTCGGTCGCCCAGGTACGTATGTAATTATTACTCGATTGTCTGTCGGTGGGCCTTTAGAAGGCCATAACAATTAAAAATTCTATCGTGTCTCGTTAATGATAGTTGAAGGTTTAATGCACCCCTGATGTTTGATGGTTTAACATACTTACGGATTTCTTCTTATTCATTTTTGTTTTATTTGTGGAACGATTTACTGTGAAATCTTTTTATTTTATTTTGGTTTCTATTTATTGCAGCAATAGAACAATGGTTCTGTTACTTCTTTCGACAGTTGTCAGATTTGACATAAGCTTTTTTATTTTCAATGCAGACAAACAGTTTTGTTATTCAATAGAACCTTTGCAGCCGAAGTGCGGGTCGCTTAAATAGCGTGGCACGCGAACATTAATGACATCATCCGACGAGCTCTTGTCACCGTCGGTTGGCTTTCCAGCTGCATTAGAACCCAATGACTTGGCACGGGACGATGGCTAGAGACCGGACGGCTTGTTTTTATTTCCATGGAAGGTGGGTAGGCCTTTAGTGTGGGACGCAACGTGTGTCGGTACTCTAGCGCCATCTCATCTTCCTGGCTCAGCGTGCTGTGCTGGCGCTGCGGAAAACCTCAAAGTGGAAAATCGCGAAAGTATAATAACCTTACAGGTGGTTACTTACTGTTACTTCATTTTCCATTTGACTGACTGACATCCAGCAGTGGACTCAGGACTGCAATATTTTAAGTAGATACCTTTGTTTTTATTTTGGGTGGGGAATTATCAAATAACTTCTCCCGCTCCACCCGGAGCGGGAGGGCGTGTCAGACTCTTACTGACTAAAACCCACCCGTGTTCCTTCAGTTGCCATGTTGCCGGGGGGCCACGATATCCCTATCGGTCCGTATTCGCAGCCCCGGCAGGCATTGGCCCTAGCGGACCCCGTCAATTCTGCTGACATCTCTTTGAGGCGCGCGTGGAATACAACGCGCCGTCGACCCGGGCTTGGTCATTATCGGACGGCGAGCTACCCATTGCTCACCGTCCGCAAGCCCGCGCCTACGGTGGCCGGAAATCTGCCTGTGATTCCCGACGCCCAGGGCGTCTCCTCCTGCCTCTAGGGGCGCGAGGGCGCGAAATTTGCCTCTCCCTCACGCGCTCCGCCTCCTCCTTCGCGAGCATTACTGCTTCGCAGAAGGAGGTGACGGCCTCCCATTTCCTCTCGCTCCGTAGCATGGCCCGAATCAGGGCCGGAAGCGATTCAATTTACACAAAATCTTTTTCAAGATTTCAAATTCTTTCTATACACATTTTCTACGCGACATTTTACTGCGACATTGGACGCAAAACGAACGAAAACGGGGTCCAATGTCGCGTTAAAAATCGAAGAATAACATAAAATATATCATCGAACCTGTATTCCCCGAAGGGGTAGGCAGAGGTGTAGGTACAGTAAGCGCTCAAAAGTGCATAAGCACGCTAAGAGTCGTATTGCTGTGAACACGCGGTGTAGTCCGAACATTTGTATGTGTAAACAGGTGTGAGTGCCACACACACCACAGAGAACGCAGTTTTGCACTACACACTGTCGTATCGTCACGGTTCGCGGGCGCTGCAATTATATTTCCATCACTTTTGTTAGCACGCATCATACGCGTGACCTTGGCCAGTGTATTGCATTGCTAAAATTCGAAAGTAAATTATATGTGCAGATAGCAGAAGGCGTTAAGCGTTGGTCTTAGATTCAAGATGGCTAAGGTTCGAATCTCGTAAATCACAGGGCTGTTTTTGCAAATATTATTATTTTTGTTTGCAATAATAATATTTTTAAATATATCTGCCTATTTATTAATGTAATAACAACATTAATAAATAGGCAGATATATTTAAAAATATTTAGAAAGGGTTAAGAATAAAAAATGCGTGATATGTTATAATAAAAAAATAAATAATATTTATTCGTTATAGGTATTTATTTTACTTAACAAACTGCTACAATTATTTATCATTACTTCACCTGAATAATATGTGAAATAGATGTCTAGAAACTTAGAAGCAATTTGTATTATTTTGACATATTTAAATTTTGAAATGTTTTAAATTTTAAATGGATTTTTTTCACTATAAATATAAAGCTTTGATCATGGTCGAAGTAATTAAGCAATAAATAAGAATATTACTACTTAAAATGTAAAAAATCTTCTGACAAAATTGTTGATTTTAAGGTTTAAGGCAGTTTGTTCATATTATTTAAAATTTTATTTGGCTTTAGTAAATATTGGTTGGTATTGAGGTTATAGCTTAAGTATTCATTTTCTTTACGAAAAGAAGATTAAAACTAAACCTCAAATTTTAATCCTAAAATAATAATATTACTAAAATAATATTAAACAATTTCGGTATATCTGCAAGAAATACGACAAACACCCTATTGAAACGTGCTTAAAAAATTCGTTACCATAAATTCATGCAATAACGAATCTGTTGTTTATTAATTTGGTACGGTCAATATTTTAAGGTCAAAAACGGTTTTCTAGCTGGTCTTCAGTGATGCAAGCCTTCAGAGTGCACGGCGAACGGTTCATAATGACGTGTTTTTAATAATTCAGCAAAATATCTCGTTGGTATGAAACCATTTGTTTCATTCACCATTTGACGTCGCTGCTACTCGATAATAAGCCCCTTCCTCATATCTCTTAACCCTCACAGTATTTCTCTAGAACAAAGAAAAACATTGTTTTTATTACACATAATACCTAATTATTTATTATTCACTAATCGAATTAAACCTCATAATGAATTTAAAGGCATCTTCTGTCTCAACAATACCTCTGTTCTATCAACAATACCCTTGATTAAGATTTATGTTTAGTAAAATATAAAATATATAAATGATAACACTCACACTTAGTCCGGTTTCATTAGATATTCACTTCACTTTTACGCAGCGCAATAATATTCTCTGATCTGATCTGATCTCTTCAATATATTTTATGCCTGCTTTTTGATAATAACACTGCGCTAAATACTCGTCACCAATATTATCCACGAACCAACAAAGTTCTATTAATTGAATACTCGTAACAAACTGCATCTACCCCACAGAAATCGAAATAATTTACTTAGTTTTTTGTGGTCTACCTGCTAAATTTTAATATTTTTGTGAAGAAGACGAATGAAACTAAAAACGAATGATGATTATCGAACTAGTCATTGGTTGCAGACAAAGTGAGTGTGTGTGTGTGTAATGTGCGTGTCTACAGTATTGTAACAACTTATAGAAGAAGGTCGTAAGTCAAACCGAACCATCAGTCTATTGCTTTGTGAGATTGCTTATGGACTTTTGGTCGGTACTGTACCTACAGGTGATAGGGACATCAACGCACAACCCCTTACTATGGAATATGTACACGATTCTGGACTCTTGTTTTTGGAACGAGAAGTTCTGTAACGCGGCTTGTAAACTTTTAGAAATCGTCACACTAAAAAGTGTTAATACACTTGCGACTGTTTTCTTCTAATTCAAAGAGAGAGAAAGAGAGAGAGTGAGAGAGAACGCCGGCAGAAAAAAACAAAAGAAAAGAGTAAAGTGATTACAGTGTCGTGGGATAAAATTGTACATATCGGCCCGAGTACACTGCATGCCGGAGAAAGAGAGAGAAAGCGTGAAGTTGGTCAAAACGAAAATCCAAGATACCTAGTGGCTCTGAAAATTTTCATATTTTTAATCATGAGTATCGTTTTCATGATTTTCGAGGGTGTTAAAGCCGATAGTGAGGTCGAAATTTAAATCCAAGATGGCGACTGCGAAAATTTTAAAAATTTTCGTCATGGGTGTCGTTTTCATAGTTTTCGAGAGTGCTAAAGCTGATAGTGCCAAAGTCGGTGACAGAACTTAGCGATGGGAAGTTCAAAACCCACATCAAACGTTTCCTTATCAAGAAATCATATTATAAAATTAAAGACAAGAAGAAAGAGAAAGGAAGTTTGGCAATAATTCCTTCTGCACACGTGGCTTCCCTGGTACCTCATTAACGGCACAAATAAGTAAGAGTCTATTAACTGCTCCCAAATTACCATGTTTATTTTAATCTTTAATTTTTATTTTTTACATTCGTCCTTGACATTTTTATTCTATTATTTGACATTATATACCTACGATTTAATTTCAACTCTTTATTTGTGACTTTTGTGGACATGATAATTATTCAGATTGATTACAATTGTAATAGCAATCATATAATTGCGTTTTATTAAAATAGGTTTTTACTTTTATTAATTTATTTATCTTTTGTATAGATTCTTTTCTATTTTGTGAATGTGAGAACGCTGTAGGTTTAGTGAATTGTAGACCTGTAGACCATTTTCTATTTTGTTAAGTACTTAGTACTTATTGAAAGACCTACACTGTCCTCCCATACCTAGTAACACTGTTATTTGAAAGATTATTTATTTTTAAAAGAGTAACCGTGGAGTGTCTTGCCAGCTCTTCTCCATACACCTAGATTCTGACGTTTCATAAGTGCCCATGTAGGTTTATGTGAAATAAAATATTTTGATTTTTTTTTTTTGAATTTTGAGTGAAGTCAAAATGTTAAAGATGGCGGCTGCTAACATTTTGTTTTTGTTTTAAATCATACGTGAGAAAGAACCAGAATCAAGTACTGAATTCATGGTAATAGGATGCGCGTCGATGTCTCTGCCACCCTGTATAGTACACCCACATTTCGCCAGGTATGTTAATCGGAGAATCAATCAATCCACCTAGCCACTTCCCAACTATGTTGGGGTCGGCTTCCAGTCTAACCGAATGCAGCTGAATACCAGTATTTTACAAGGAGCGACTGCCTATCTGAACTCCACAACCCAGTAACTGGGTAATACGATACTCCTTGATAAGACTGGTTGTCAGACTTTCGGGCTTCTAACGAGCCGTAACGACTGTCAAAGATCCACGAATGACTGCCGGGACCTAAGGCCGGGACCAACGGCTTAACGTGCTTTCCGAGGCTTGGAGGAGTCTCGGTATGTAAAGATGGTCACCCATCCTCGAACCAACCCCAGCAAGCATAGCTTAACCTGATGGATCGACCCGTGCGGCTGTTATTACTTAGCCACGAGCTCCTCCAATCTAATCGGAGAATATGTCTCACTAAAATCAACCTTACGAAAACACCAGAGAACAAATAGGTACGCAATTAGTTGGAACTTAACTTTCTTGATCGGAGCATACCGAGGAGGTCAGTCAATAAGTACTTATTTACCTACTTTTATACAAAACTCCTAAATCGTTTTGCTAAGTAATTATTTCATGAAGATTGACCTCTCATGAAATAACCACAATGTTCATGAGGACAAAGCTTTTCTACGGAACCTTAATTTTCAACTGAGATTGAACATGAAGGTAGGAAGGGAATCATTGTGGAAATCAAACTCAAATGTCGATAAGTTTTTATAAGAAGGCTGTAATTAAATATTTTGTTTTATTTTTGGTCAAAGTATTATTTATTAGAGAAGGTTTCTTTTTTCCTTAGTCTGAGGAGAAGGTGGATAGAGTTCGAGTTCGCGCCGTCACACAGTGGAACGAATGTATGGGAGCGGTTGGACGTAGACATTTCCGAAAAAAAAGAGTAAAATTATGCCAAACTAATGATGCCATCTTATTCGATTACTTAATGCCTTCATAACTTGTGGTGATGAATTTCTTCATAACTCCCATATTTCGGGAGTAATTTGAGAAAATGTGAAATTTTACTATGAAAATGAGTGTATCGAGCTCTCTCCCTCCTGATTCCGGGCTTGTTTCAAGTAGCGGTCTCTAATATCATAATGCTAATACTAAGAGCTATATTTAATACTAAGACACATAGTGCGCCAAATGTGCACTTTCTGGGATAAAAGGAAATGAAAATTTAAAAAAAAAAACGTTTTTTCCCCATTTGTATTTACTTTAAACCGCAGACAGACTTATTAAGAGGTCTATAAATATATTATATATATACAGAAATATATATTAACAAAAATATTCACAAGAACTGATGAGAGTATGACTTTTAAGTAAGTTGATAATAAATTACCTAGTTTCATTAAAAGTACAATAAATAATTAAGATGTAAGCTCTAATTTACTAAGTTACACATTTTAAAACAATAACATCATTTAATTATCTTCGTCATCATCATCATCATCAATTAATTCAAATTCAGAATCGATGTCCGCTAAATCATTTATGTTAACAAATTCGATATCACTTTTCTCAGAATCCGTAAGCTCATAAAATTCCTTAAAAGAAGATTTTTTTACAAACTTATTTCCTTTTGGACGGATACTTGTAACAAGTGGATCAGAAGACAGTAAAAGATTGTGCATAATATCTTCATTGCATGAGATACTGCTATGCTTTCGAGAATGCCCCTCTCTATATTTTCTAAAATCTTTATTTCTAGCCTCAGATGCCTCTTCGGATAGAAAACCAATGGGCACAATTGACATGTTCTGAACTATGTCTGGCCCATGCATTAAAATTTTATGAAGTGAAGAAGGCATATAATACCATGGGTATAACTCCACGTAAAGCTTAGCAGTATCAAAGCAGAACTCTCGGAATTTAGTTACGTTGATCTTCTCTCCTGATGAAATACACTGCAAGATCACACAGATTTTTCTTAAAAGCATAGCATCTATTCCGGTCAGTTCAGCAGATTTAGTGTAGTTTTCAAAAAATCTCCTTGCCGAGTTGCCATTGTTGGTGGATCCACTGCCTTGTTTCACAACATCGAGAAGTAAGCCCGTTTCTCTTCTTACAGCCTCTTGAACTCTTTTCTTCCTGTCATCAACTTGCCTTTTTGCTATATCACCCCTTACTTGCCATGATTTTATGTCTAATTTGTAGGAAATGTGTAATAAGCATTCCATTGAGCGAATCCAAGCGTGAAGGGTGCTTAAGCTATATTTATACATGTCCTCGTTTGCGTGTTTATCTTTGATTAACTCTAAATTATTCATTTCTTTAGGACAAGCCTTGCATATGTCACACACTGAAGCTGCTGTATTGGATATAATGGAATGAATTTTACCATCAATCATTGTCAACAGCAGTTGGTGTTTGACACTAATTCCATCAGTGATGGTGGATGGAGTTAAGGCTTCAATCTCTGCTTCGATTTCAGCCATCTCTCTCTGCACATTTTCTTTGGTTTCCTTTATAAACTTAAACAATATTGGCCGGCAAAATGAAGTGGAAGATGGTCGCTCGTTTTCCCAAATTGTTACACCTTTTGAGACGAGCCGCAGTGGTACAAGACTAATCATAAAATTACTAGCAAGATCGATTTGCTCATCTTCACTCGTCCTTTGATGATAAATGCTTTGGCTAGATGATCCGTCAAAACCCCATTTGCTGGTCAATACGAGCTGTTGATTGGGATCAACAGGGGTTTCTAACGACCTAATAAGTCTTCTTGAGGTTAAATCCATCAAGGCTTGTAATTTGATTTTTGCAGAGCTCTCTGTAACTGTGAGATCTTCTTTGGCCGGATAGCACTTAATTTTTTCTTTAACCAACATGTAGTAACTCGGGTATTGAAGAGCTCCTTCTTGAGTGTTGAAATCCCGAAGAGTGTTATAGCGCCATTTCGATAAGTTCATCGATACATAAAGAGCCAATGCCTTCAAAGGGGATATTTCCCGTACCTGAATTGATTTACCTTCAATGAAGGCTTTGATTTTTGAGGCCTCTTCTGGATTCTCCGTCAAGTATTTCATAACATAAGCTGTATCGCTTTGTCCTGCCTTTTGAAGCGCCCTTTCGGCCGAAAACATAATTTCAGCGCTGCTACTGCTGCATGAAAGACTATCTTCAGTGCGTCTTCTTTTTTGCCGGTTACTAAGGTCCTCAAAAGATTTACGAGGACTAGGATGTGTACAAGTTGAAGCATCAGATTTAGCAGGAGAAATTATGGGCTCGATGACGTCACTTATATTTTCTGTAGAAGGTTCCATATTTTCATTCTGTAATTCCGGCCATTGAATTGCAGCCTGTAGCCAAATCTCATGTTTCTTCCGAAACTTATCTGTGCTTCTTCCAGACTGTGTCCATTTTGCATAAATGCGGTAGCAAAATCGACGACACCAGTCTTTTAAACTTGTTTCAGCACTTTCACATAACTGAACACAACTGTTATCTTTTAAAACACTGAACAAATAGTTAAAGTCGCGTAAATCTTTATGTGCGCGTGCGCATAAAGCAACGTGAATATCAAGATTTGTATTAAAATTTGGAAAATACATTGCGAGATTAGCTTGGATACAACGAGGTGTAAATCAACACTGATTTTAAAGTTACTAATAGTGACCTATTTATATAAAATCCAGGTATCCCAGGTATCCTTTGTTAAATATTGCAAGGTAATTAGTTATTGTGATAATTAGTAAATGATGCATGCTAAATTAGTGTATTAAGAGCCATTTAGTAATTAAATAATAGCAATGTTCTTATCAGTAATCATTAGTGCATCAGTTTTATATGTAAACCTTAAGTCCCTAATTATATATCCTAATTAGCTTATATCTTCTCTAATTGGCTGCTCAGAAATGTTATTGTAATAAGGTAAACCTTTAGAAAAACGGTTTTAATCAACAAAATAAACAAAAAATAAAAAAATTGTGTTATAAAATAAACATCACTCTTTATCCCAGAAAGTGCACATTTGGCGCACTATGTGTCTTAGTATTAAATATAGCTCTTAGTATTAGCATTATGATATTAGAGACCGCTACTTGAAACAAGCCCGGAATCAGGAGGGAGAGAGCTCGATACACTCATTTTCATAGTAAAATTTCACATTTTCTCAAATTACTCCCGAAATATGGGAGTTATGAAGAAATTCATCACCACAAGTTATGAAGGCATTAAGTAATCGAATAAGATGGCATCATTAGTTTGGCATAATTTTACTCTTTTTTTTCGGAAATGTCTACGTCCAACCGCTCCCATACATTCGTTCCACTGTGCGTCACTGAAGTCATTTTGACGCGGCGCTATTGTTTATGTCATTGCATCAAATTGAATTTTTTTAAAGTAGTTCCAGAATTTTCAGCCAGACTGCAGTGGTGACGCGGACTCTAGGTGCGCTTGTGAAGTCAGACGTTACTCTTTCGGGTTCGATTTACAGAATAAGTAGACTTAGGGTAAGTTGAACTGTTTTTAATAAAAAATACATCTTTAGGCTGTGTTACTGAATATTGCCGTAACCCCTTACAAACAACTAACATTCTTATGATCTATAAATTAAAAATAAATAATAACTAACATGAGAAAAATGACAACACTACTACAAGGATCTTTTGGCGTTCGAATGACGTTGAAACAGCTGTCGGTAAACATTTGTATATGGATTTGTGCAATCGTTTTGAGAAATGTATTGAAAAACTAAGATGTCGGCGTTAGTTCCGATTTTGGCCACGCGCCAAAACATCCTTCTACAGCTATTATCTATTTACAATGAACGATGCCACATACCACAGTGTCTCAAGACGAAAGTCTTTGACCAGTGCGTCTTGCCAGTGATGACCTATGGTACTGAAACGTAGTCGCTCACAATGGGCCTCATCAGAAGGCTAAAAGTCACCCAAAGGTCAATGGAGAGGGCTATGCTTGGAGTTTCCCTACGTGATCGAATCAGAAATGAGGAGATCCGCAGGAGAACCAAGGTAACCGACATAGCCCAAAGAATTGCCAAACTTAAGTGGCAATGGGCAGGTCACATTGCTCGTAGAACGGATGGCCGATGGGGCCGAAAGGTTCTGGAGTGGCGACCGCGTACCGGAAGACGTAGCGTTGGAAGGCCTCCCACAAGATGGACCGATGACCTTGTGAAGGCCGCAGGAATCCGCTGGATGCGGAAAGCATAGAATCGGACGAAGTGGAGGTGCTTGGGGGAGGCCTATGTTCAGCAGTGGACGTCTTTCGGCTGAAATGATGATGATGATGAATGAACGATGGACAATATTATCATCACCGTCTACACAGATTTACCTTTTTAATTTATTAGCTCTAGAAAATCATTGATTACCTTTACCATTATACAATGCCGCCCATGAGCATGTGCCCGCTCGTATTTTTCTGAATATTCATGAAAAATAATCGAAAATTTACTTTAAAAAACTTTTTACAAAAACAAAAAAACAACCGACTTCCCAAAAAAAAACGGTCGGTAGGTCGGTTGTTTGTTTTTCTGTCTTAATGCCAATAAACGCAATTTTCTTTTTTTCTTTGTTTTTTTTTTGTAAAAAGTTTTTATTTTTCACTTTTTAGTTGTGGTACCCCCACACACATTCGAATACCACTACCTGCTACCAGTGACAGGAACTTATCATATCATCTACATAGGTACTAAGTGGGAAAAAATACGTATTTTGTAGCTAACTCAAAAACTACCCAAGCAAAGTTAATAAAATTTATATGGGACCAATTTGAGAAAATACCCTTTTAAACAAAAAAATATTTTTTTAAATCGGTCCACAAATGATGGAGAAATCGGTGGACATACATAAAAAAAAAACACACATACGCGATGAAAAAGGTTTTTCGGTTAAAAAGGGGTCTAACGTTTTTTTTTTTCTAATTCTATATGATTTTATGGACCTACACTTGTATTTTTTAAATAAATACCTACTGCTACTTTTTAGAAAAAAATGTCTTCACTTCCGTTTTTTTTCATAGTCAACAAATTTGAACAAAAATGTTAGTTAATCCGATAAAATAACTGATAAGCTTTTAGAAATAATAAACAGAATCCAAATCGAGCCAATAACATTGGAGATATGGCAAACGCTACTCAAAAAATAAAAATAAATATAACATGGAAAAGTATTAAAGATAATTTTGGATAATTTTTCATGAATATTCAGAAAAATACGGGGGTCACATGCCCGTGGGCTGCATTGTATACATTCTAAAACAAAGAATATGCACTGGAGTTCAAATTAGAGATCAAAATAATCATCCTCGACCCATGTATTGTTTGTAATCACTCTACAAAAGTTCCTCCACATAGTTACTTGAACGTCACTTGACATTCAAGTGAACGAATGCATTCAATGAACGGACTCATTTAACGTCCGACTATGTGAATCAAGCATTAAGCCCGTCACAGACGTAGCTATAATAAATATTAATATACTGAGCTATATATTATATTAGGTTGGGGAAAAAGTCTTTTCGCATTATAGTATACATGAACTGGTAATAAAATCTCTTTGGCTATACTATTTGTATCTGGCTGTTTTTGGTATCATTGAAAGTTTAAATTTTAAAGAACATAATTCCAAATTCAAATTAGGAAAGTGTGTGATTTTCATTTGTTTTTCGTACCGTCAAGATGAGTGAATCTAGTGAAGAAATTCGATACATTTTAAAATGTTACTACAAAAAAGGTAAAATGGAACACAAGCCGCGAAAAAAATTTGCGATGTTTATGGACCTAGAGCAGTGTCTGTGAGAGTAGCACAAATTTGGTTTAAGCGTTATCAATCCGAAAATTTTGATGTCAAAGATGCACGTCGCTCTGGTCGCCCTATTACGGTTAAAATGGATGCCATTTTTGAAAAAGTGGAGCCGGTGTTTCCCAGTGGTCAGATTGACGGTTAGACTAGTCTTTCCAACGGGAATTTTTTGTTCCCGTTGGTCAGATCAGCTCATAATTTAGTAAAGTACTGTTGAATACGAAGAGGTTATAAAACTATTAAATAGGTTTTATTTGTGACATCATGGAATTTGTTGACACTGGTTGAAATTCTTTGCAAGTTGTTTCATGGTTTTATAAAACAAAATTTTCCTGCTTGTCATGAAATGTCAATCACATCATGTACTATACTATTTTTAACCAGAAGTTGAGTAATGTGTATCGGTATTATGGATCTTAATTTTATAAATAGAAAGGGTGGAGTTGTCTTGCTTTATAATGGATATCAATTTTATAAAAACAAAACGTACACAAACGGAAACGAATTTTGGCTTTGCGGTCAGTTCAAAAGAATGCGATGCTTGGGATCTGTGACGATTCAAGTGAGTAAACTGGTTGTTACCTCAAGGAGTTAAATACGTTCAAGATCCTTGGTCACACCTTGATCACTTTATTGCCAAACTCATGTCCGTCTCAATGCCCAAGTATTATGTAGGTATAGGTATATGTATGTAGATACGGGTCCCGACCGCTAGTGTCTATGTTTTTTCAGAACCGCAATCAACTTATTAAGTCAAAAAATCACACCTGCGTTCAAGATGTTGGCAAGAATGACATAGAAGTTTCATTCCATAACATGCGGGAACAAGCTTGCAAGGAGTTTCAACCAGTGTCAACAATTTATAAAGAGTGTGTCACAAAATTAAAAGATTCCGGCTTAAACTTAACGAATATACCGTCTTTTCAATCTATTAAAAGTACGGTGTACCGTCAACGAAATAAAGCCGCTAAAGTTACCAAAATATTTCATAACAACCCTATTGACGTTGAAATCCCTGAAGAATTTCAAAATTTCATTTTGGCGGATTTTATTGACCAAGGAACACGTATAATTGTTTTTTGTACGCCGCAATCGAAGGAATATTTAAAACGAGTAAAACATTTCTTTTGTGACGGAACATTTAAGAGCGTGGCCTTTACATCATTTTCACAGTTATATAGCATTCATGGTGATATTGGAAGCAGCATTGACACCACTAATATTATACCATTAATTTATGTATTGATGTCCCATAGATCGGAACAAAGCTACATCAGTCTTTTTAGCATGCTACGATCACAACTGCCGTATATGGAACCAAAACAGTTTACCCTGGATTTTGAAGTTGCTGCTTCTAATGCGTTAAAAAAAGTATACCCTGGTGCGGAAATAAAAGGTTGCTATTTTCATTTTTCTCACAACGTGTGGAAGCAAGCAAAAAAATTAAAATTGACAAAATCAAAAGCAACAAAACGCATAATTGCACTTTCGGGAATTCTGCCATTACTACCGCCACATTTAGTGGATGAAGGTTGGCAATATATAATTAATGATGCTCCTGATTCGGGCAACATACAAAAATTTAAAAAATATTTTCAAAAACAGTGGCTAGAAAAGTCTAATTTCAAGCAAACTTGGTCTGTTTTTGGGCAGAGGCACAGAACTACTAACTGTTTAGAAAGTTGGCATAAAGAACTAAATAAAAAAATTACAAGAAAAGGACCCGGGATAATCAACTTACTGAGAATTTTACTGAAAAGTGATTTTACGAAAATAACAAATAAACGGACAAAGGAAAATGTAATGAGAGACGAATTCATAATGTATTCACAAATGATGTTAACTAATGGAGAATTGAATGTTGGTCATTTTTTAGAACGTTTAAGATAAAATTGTGGTTTTGTTCAAATCCGCCCAATAAGCACATTTATTTAAACATAAAACAAATTCTCCTCTAAGTACCTATTAAAATGCAAAACTGTTTTTACTTTCATTGTACTTTTTTTCTGTTGTTTTTCTAGCTGTCAAATAAATCTGACCAACGGGAAAAAAAATTCCCGTTGGAAAGACTAGTCTGACCACCAATCTGACCACTGGGAAAAACCCACAAAAAACTGGGTACACAAAAAAGCTCGATATTTGGGTAGGTACCTCACGAACTCACTGAAAGAAACCTAATGAACCGTGTACTCATTTGTGATTCTTTATTACGACGTAATGAAACCGAACCTTTTTTGAAGAAGCTGATAACTGGTGATGAAAAGTGGATCACGTACGACAAGAACGTGCGAAAAAGGTCGTGATCAAAGGCCGGTTAGGCTTCAGACTGTGGCGAAACCCGGGTTAACTCGCAACAAGGTGATGCTGTATGTGTGGTGGGATTGGAAGGGCATTATTCATTATGAGCTGTTACCACCAGGCAGGACCATCGATTCTGAACTCTACTGCAAACAACTGATGAGATTAAAGCAAGAAGTTGAGAGAAAGCGGCCGGAATTAATCAACAGAAGGGGTGTGGTTTTTCATCATGATAACGCTAGACCTCACACATCTTTAACCACTCAGCAAAAATTAAGAGAGTTTGGCTGGGAGGTGTTAATGCATCCGCCATATAGTCCTGACCTTGCACCTTCAGATTTCCACCTGTTTCGGGCTCTTCAGAATTCTTTAGGCAGTGTCAGGTTAAAATCACGAGAGGACTGCCAAAACCACATGTCGCGGTATTTTGATCAAAAGTCCCAAAATTTCTATAGCAATGGGATCATGTCCCTACCTACAAGATGGCAAAAAGTTATCGAACAAAATGGTACCTACATACTTTGGTTAAATGTAAATAAACTATATTAAAAAATGTTTTGAATTTTCTTAAAAAATGCGAAGCAACTTTTTCCCCAACCTATTATTATAGCAAGCCACCCACACACGGTAGCTATACTATAATATATATTTTTGCCCTCATTTGGTCTGCGGACGTTGTCGCAAGTGCACGTTTTTTAAGCATATTTATGATAAAGGATATTCTAATTTTGAAATAGGCACTGTAATATGGATTTGACAAGTGCACTACTATTGGATTTAATTGATAGTTCTTCGGATGATGATTCCGATGCTGACTTTGATACGCGTGTTGGCTTGTCAGACAAAAAATAAGAACCATCTGGATTGAATCGCATATAAAGCAAAAGAATAATGATTTATCTTTAAAAAAAATTGCACAGTATTTTAGAGGTTCAAGATCAGCGTTTATCGAGAATGCTCCTTCCACAGACAAATAATATCGAGTGGCCAATGCGTCTTACTCACAGGTACAATAGGTAGGCGGGGCGTCCGTCGTCGGGGTGAAGTGAGCGAGCGGAGTGGGAGAAAAGCCAGTTCTTAAAAAAAAAAAAAAACCGTAACGTAATATAAATAAAGAGCACAATCGCGTTTACAAAAATGAGGTGTCGGTAACGGTGTCGCGAGTTCTATTGTTTTTTCCCATCTCAAAAATGCCCAACGCGCCTAAAGAAGTTTTCATTTCAAAAATGGAACATGCTGTATCCTTAAAATATGTCAAAATAAATATTAATATGCCTTAATATATAGTAGTTTCTGCCTACCCCCATGGGAAGAAGGCGTGAGTTTATGTATGTAATATACCATATTATATATTAATATGTCTTGCTATAATCTGTTCACATATTTTGGTGTCGTTATAGAAATATATTATAGCTCAGTCTGCGGTCGCTCGAAGATTACTATGGAAAATATGCTAATATGCTATGCTAATATGTTAGCTATGATTTATATTAATATTATAGCTTCGTCTGTGGCGGGCTTTATGAATGGATTAAAAAATCAAACCACTGACTAAGAGATTGAAGATTTATCTCTTACCAATACGAGAAAAGGCTTCATGAACACCTATAACACACACAAACCTACAACTACATAAAATGTGAACAGCCAGTCCACCATACGGTGGTAGAACTGACTCCCCATTGCCGGACGTAGGTTGGTATTTCTAGTATAGCCTCACGCGGAGGTTATTTATCAAATGGAACAACGGTTCATCAACAAAGGCAAAAATAGGCAACCAAGTGCACACAAAATACAGAGTTTGAAGTTCCAATAGGTACAGATATTTAGTCTTGCTTGTTCAATTCTTCTAACAATTTATCCTGTGAAGCTGGTTTGCGAGCATACACAACGAGTAAACGATACTGAACACTTGTTTCATAATTACTGTTAAATTTTGTCATTATCTGTATTTCTTTTAGCATATCCATGTAATCTGACATGAAGTCATCGTACTTTTCTTGCGGGATCTTGAAAGGATTGACCGCTGTGAGGGCATCTGTAAAAAGGAAAGAGTGATTTCAGGGCAGGTTTTTTATTGTCTAGATCAGTGGTTCACAAAGTTAACTGGACCGCGATCTACCTACCTTACCTACCAAGAATAAAACCGTGTTTACATAATAGGTTCATCTCTCGTAATTAAAAAAGTAAGTTGCTGTCATGTTTGTAGGCAAATATTCTATCATTAAGGTAGGTACTTACTAACACCTAAAAATATCTATAAAGATAAAATAACACTCACTTCGCAAATCCTGTACGTCTTTGTACTCAAATACTGAGTCTTTACATTCTACGTCGTTGTCAACGAAACCTATCTGTTCCAATATTTTCTTTACTTCTTTTTCCGGATCCTGAAAAATATTTCATCGATTAATTAGTATTTGCAAAACTTGTATATGTCGGCGTCAGCGATGGCTGAGCGATAGAGCCGTCATCATGTCGGTTCGGTGGTACGGAATCCATAGTTCAGGTTTACAATAAAACACGATGATACACCAACTCAGTTTAGTATTTCACTTTCACAATAATTAACACAGTAGGTACAACATTAATAACGTCCACGCACTATTTTCTAAGTTCGGGCAAACTGACAGTTTCGCGTGAGAGAAGTGTAGGTCTGTCTTCGTTCGAGCACTTCACAAGACTGACCCGTCGTTCGGTAACTTCCCTTACCACGACTCTGTCCACGTGCCGCCCCTCTAGCGAGCGCGTCACGTGGTTTACCCTCACCTTAGTACTACAATACTCAATTGAGAGACTATTAGGTATAGCTCAAATTTCATAATCTACGACACGGCCAACCTGACAGGTCTCACGTCCTCGTGTGTTCCTGAAACAAAACAATCATGTGGAGTAACAGTGTAACCTCGGCCAACCTGACCGTACTCAAAGAACATTACAAAAGAAAACGCATTTGCCTCAACTAATAAAACAAAAAGGTGCCTCTAAGCTGTAATTATCAAAATAAACTAAATGGTACACTAACAGGGTTACACTAGCACATAATTTGTTTTAAGATCACTGAAAACAAACTATGGCCCGGCCGCCTAAGCAGCTAGTGACAACTATGAAACGAAATGAAATGAAATGAAATTGTTTATTCTGTAAACAATATTCATTTCATTTCACCCATATCGTCATCTATTGCCACCCATATCGTCATCACCTCACGTGATACGACCACCACTTCTTCAAGAAGTCACAGGTCATTGCATGACCAACACTATAGTCTCTTTCGAGACCCGGGTCCCCGCCACACCACTGACTGCCCATCGCCCCCTGACCAACTCACAAGTGAATTGCAGTTACGACTACAGCCAGTGCGTGCAGTGCGACTCATAACCAAGGCCCATAACCCATAATCACTTCTACAACTCTTTGGAAGTAGCTTCCACAACATCAGGAATACTGCTAAGAGGCATCTTTCGTATGCGTGTACTTCTAGATTATATTGCCAGTTAAGGTTTTCAATGATCGCCATCAAGTAACTCTACAATTTTGAACAATCCCTTGTAGTTGGGCTCTAACTTCATTTGATTTCTCTCCTCACTTCGTATTAAAACGAAGTCCCCAACATCAAACTTAACAAGATTGGCTATGCCTTTATCAAGTCTAGACTTTCCATGACTAGTATTATTTTATTTTTCGTTGCCGTTTGCTCTCTGGTCTTCTAGTCAATATTTATCGCTGTTTCAGTATCACTAAAAGTTAAAAGGTTTAATGGTCTAGCTACGCGTCCTATTATAAACTCAATAGGGATTGTCCTGGTAACACGATGAACCGTACAATTTAAAGCTAGTTGCACATCATTCAACGCTTCTTGGCACGATCTGTCAGAAGTCTCTACAGAAGTGAGCATCCCCTTTAATGTGTTTCATCACCCTTTCAACTTGACCGTTGGCACGTCTCGATCCCGTAGAGATCATGTGCAATATAACACCATGAGACTCACGAAAATCTTTAAAATCCTTGTTGGCAAAACAACGACCTTGATCAGCAATAACTCAACTCCGACATCCAAACAAGGATACACCAGACTTCAAAGCTTTAACTGTGCTATCAGAATCGATGCAACAAGTGTGGTACACGAGGACAAATTTCGTGAAAGCATCATTTAAAACGATGACGTATTCTTAACAATCATTTTTGTCGCTCAGTTTTTTTTTTTGGTTATATCAACGAGAACTGTATGCCATAGTACACGAACCTTAGGGATTGGGTGAAGCTATATCTGCACAAGACTTGAACGGGACTTCGATAGTTTACAGGTGATACAACCATCTAGAAACTTACGGACATACTTGGCCATGTGTTCAAACCAACAGTGTTCGTATACCTTTTCGAGGGTCTTTTCCCAGCCAAGATACATAAGCGATACATGCACATTGTTTATCATAGACCACCGAAAAGCCCGTGGAACTATTTGAAGGCAACGGGTACGATTATTCCGTTGTATTTTGCGATGTAAAACGCCTGAGCGCATCTCATAAGTTTTAACAATATCAGCACATACGACACCAACACACCTCCATAACAGGATACCAGGTTAGTCACTAACCACATGAAAAGAAGAAGAGCAATATCAGCTGAAATTCGACTGTCTGTGAGCTTATTAACCACCAATTGGATTTCCCGGTTACGAAGCTGTTCTGCCAATAACCAATTTTTGACAAGATAGCGAGATCAACACGCTTCTGTTCGACCTTTTTCAAGGTTAATAGATCTGAACTAAGTGCTAATGGATTTTGAGACAAAAAAATCAACACGTACCATACGGCGGCCTTCACGATAAAAGATCTGAAAGTCAAACGCTTGAAGAAAAGCCCACCATCGTTGGACACGTGGTGTAATATTGACTTTGTTTCAGAAGCTTTTAACGAATTACAGTCTGTGTAACCTTCATAATATCTTCCTTGCAAATAGTATCGAAAGTGTTTATCAGCGTTTACCACAGCCAGAGTTTCCAAGTACTCGACAACAAAAAGTTCGCTGTCAACCTTTTGGAAACTTCAGGAAGGTACATTTAGAAATATTTAAAGAAAACCTTGCTTTATTTAAAGCTTCCAACACCTCACGTAATCTCTGAATGATTTAGTCTTGTGATGCCGCTAGAATCAGGATATACTCGACGTACAGGACAATATAAGAGAATATGAGGTTACCCAAGGCATGTGTCACTACTCTTTGGAATACGCTAGGTGCGTTTCGAAATCCGAAAGGCATTGCAAGATATTCGCCTATCAGGCGTAATGAAATCAAAACGCTCAATACTCTCAGAGTCGAGAATAGGTATCTTATTAAGACCGCTTGCACAGTTAAACACGAATAAAAGCTAGCCCCGGACAGCCTAGCAACTTGTTCAGCTATGAGAAGCAGAGGAAACCTATCAGGAACAGTGTTGGAGTTCAATTCGCGATAACCTTTCAACTGTCATTAACGAGACAATAGAACTTTAATTGTTATCCACCTCAATGAGGCGTCGTAACAGATGATGAGATAATCTATCACCATACGATCAGACTCAACACGCTTTTTTTTTACTAACGAGAAGAATAGGACTCGCAAATGGAGACTAACTAGGACGAATGATGTTAGTATCTAATAGTTCTTTAATTTTAGAACGTACAATTTGCTTTTCGTCGGGGTAAAGTCTATAAGGTATCAAACGGTAAACGAGTCGTGTCCTGAAGTATTGTCTTTAGTTCACCAGTTATAACACGCGTACGAGGTAAACCATCAATAAAAATGTACGATGATCTTTTAAGCAGCGATATTAGCGATTCCCTATTTTGAATATCAGCATCAATATCACTTAAATCATGCCTCGATTTAGATAGGCAACAACAAACAGCAATACTTTTGTTTTGAAATCACCAAAGATGAACTAGGCAAGTTGACGGTCTAACGTGTTTTAATAAAAAACACCACAATGAATTTATTCAGTACAGCCATGTTAGCACAACCTATAAAGGTTCCTAGAACATTCGTGTGATTGCATTGACCTTTAGAATGACGACTAATACTTTGCTTGACTAGAGAGCACTCGGCACCGGAATCAAAACAAAAATTATACGACTCACCAGATTAATGTAACTGTCCGCAAACACTAGCTATTTCAAGCATCTATGCGTCGCTTGTTCGCCGCGTCAGCGTGGTCGCGCTGCTTACACCGGTGCCAGCGCAGGCGCCACTCGAACCCGCAACACTCGTAGACTTCACACTATCTGCGCTGCCGCGTCGACAGTGTGACGCTGAGTGTGTTTTCGTCACAACGGAAATGAATAACTTGTTTGACTCCAGACGATGCATTCAATATCAATTGCCCTTTATTGACATTCGGTGTGGTGGGCATCGGAACATTGCGCGCCAGTGGGAGTCAGATCCTTTATCCCACTTCTGATGACGGCGTCAGCGATGGCTGAGCGATAGAGCCGTCATCATGTCGGTTCGGTGGTACGGAATCCATAGTTCAGGTTTACAATAAAACACGATGATACACCAACTCAGTTTAGTATTTCACTTTCACAATAATTAACACAGTAGGTACAACATTAATAACGTCCACGCACTATTTTCTAAGTTCGGGCAAACTGACAGTTTCGCGTGAGAGAAGTGTAGGTCTGTCTTCGTTCGAGCACTTCACAAGACTGACCCGTCGTTCGGTAACTTCCCTTACCACGACTCTGTCCACGTGCCGCCCCTCTAGCGAGCGCGTCACGTGGTTTACCCTCACCTTAGTACTACAATACTCAATTGAGAGACTATTAGGTATAGCTCAAATTTCATAATCTACGACATATATATTATTTCCTTTATTTCATTTTTAAACATTTTATTTACATTTTTAAATATTCTTATAAAAACAAAAAAAAAAAAACATTTAAAAATATAAAAATAGTAGCCCACCGGTGTCGGGAACAGTGTCCAAGCTACCGGTGGTCAGGGCTCCTGAGAGAGGAACCTCCTAACAATACGCGCCGTGTCCAGGAGCACCGTTTTTTAAATCAAGCCCTTGATCCAGCTGCCTAACGGGAGCCTCCTCAGATGTTGGTCGAGGCTCTTGGGTATTATGCCATTTGCCGTCACGACTATCGGCACAATGACTGCTGTATCCATATCCCACATGTCGACAACCTCGCGAGCCAGGTCAAGATACTTAATCAGCTTATCTTTTTCAGCTTTCACGAGGTTCTCGTCATGCGGGACCGCTATATCAATAATCATTGTGCGACACTCTAATCGTCGATTAGAGATCGATTAGTAATCGATCTATCACCACTATGTCTGGCTTATTGGCAACAACAGTCCAGTCATTGATGATAGATCGATCCCAATACAACGTGATATTTACATACAGTCTTATCACCAATGAACGTGGGTGATGTATCCGATGTGTGGTCAGCAGTGTGCGGACCCTCCTATCCAGGGCGTCAAGTTCCGTCTGAGTCCATTTGAGTATGCCGAAAGAGTACATCAAACCCGGCTGACCCAACCGTTGAAGGCGACCTTGTTTCCGCCTGATAAAAGCCTATTTAATACTTTATTCAGGCGGCTAAAGAAGCGCTCCTTCAACGATTGCTTCATGTCAGCAGCGTTGATACCTAACACTTCCAGCATACCCAAATACTTGTAGGTTTCAGAGGAGTTGAGAGGGATCTTAGGTGTATGGATTTCACAATCTCCCCTCGCTTTACATGCATGACCGCACATTTGTCCACACCAAATTCCATCCTGTTGGCGCTACTGAAAGTTTCGGTTACCTTCAGAAGCTCCAGCAGTTGCAAATTGTTAGGGGCTCTTTGCCCCTAACAATTTTGTCAAGTCATCCAAGTAAAGGAGGTGAGATATAACCTGATCACCTCTCCTCAATCGATAACCTAGCCCTGAATCCTCCAGCAGTGTGCTTAGAGGATTCTAGGCTAGGCAGAACCAAAGTGGGCTCAAACTGTCGCCCTGAAATATACCTCGCTCTATCCTTATCGGCTCGCTATTCCTCTGGATATGTCGACATCCTGGATAGCGAAAAACCGTCCTCCATTGCCCCATACATGACATTAGGAAGGTGCGTAAGTTACATCTACTTTATACAACTCCAGCACCCTCATGAGCCATGTATGTGGCACCGAGTCATATGCCTTCTTATAATCTATCCAACATGTCGACAGATCCCTTCGGTAACGACGAACCTGTTGGCTAATGATCATATCGATGCGGAGTAGCTCCAAGATACCGCGGGTCCCATTACTACATCCATTTGAGAGGCAGACATGATGGAGTTGGTGTCTATATGTTTGTTAATTTTAGCTCTCAAAATGGATGTAAAAACTTTATAGACCGTCGGTAGACAAGTGATTGACTTATAATTTTTGGGTTCCGCAGTACTACCTGATTTATGGAGCAGGTAGGTTATTCCGGTAGTTAGGAACTGGGGCAGCGACCCTGACTCTAAGGCTGACTGGAACTGGGATGCCAATTGAGCGTGCGACCTTTGGAACCACTTTATCCAAAAGCTGTGCAGCCCGTCTTGCCCTGGAGATTTCCAGTTAGGCAACGGGCGGACTGCATGAGCTACATCTTGGGGGCTGATGGTAAGTGCCCCCATTTCTGGTATTTGCTCGCACGCTCGCTCTATCTCCCTAGTCCAATCTCCTTCGGTGTGATTGACAGGCATCGATCAAATGCTTCGCCAGAACGAACACATGGCGTCATCATCTGGCAGGCGCGTGTCAATCACATCTTGATCCAGTCTCTCCCAAGCCCTGTTAACACACTTTTCATCGCTCTGGAATGTGCGATTCTGGGTGTACCGCTCCACTCTCCGCCTGTACCGTCGAATACGGTTTGCCCATGCACATATTTTCTGCCTCGGGAAGTCGATACGCTCTGTGACGTGGGTCAAATAATCTCGAAAACTTATTAGTTTTCGAGATTATTTCACCCACGTCACAGAGAGTCCCCGAGAATGCTCGCCTCATAAAGCGCATCACTCTAGGGCGAGTATTGCCCTCCCTGAAGCAGATTAGCTTGCAGATGGGTACGCTAGCCTCACCGATACGACGTTCAATCCTGCACTGCCAAGCTGGTACAGCTGGTTTTGGTCGCTGAGCATTGTTGTCATTGTTGGGAAATTTAACATGAGCTACACGACATGCCGCTACAGCTGTACAGTACAAGATCGAATGGGTATCGGCGAGGTCTTTGTACACACCAGTGCCTTGTTTTTCTGTACATTCCACGTCGGTACATATTATTTTTATTATTTTAAGTCTGTAAGTTTTTAATTTTTCACTTTAGTTAATCTTGACATTAAAATGTCATAATAGGATAAAAATAAAAGTATTTGCATTATTTACTTTTTTGTGTGAGACATTTTTATAGCAATAAAGAAAATCAAACAATAATTATGAAACTCAGTGTTGTTTCACATACTTAGATAATATAAAATACAATCTATGTGGATATATTTTGTAACCTGTTCCACTTAGCTATTTCTAAAGAGCCATAAAAAAGCCTGAAAGAAATCGACACGTGTTTCACCTCTCAACGAGGCATCTCTGCGTTTAGCGCTCAGTGTGGGAACACGCCGCCGCGCCGCCGCTGTGTTCGGGTTCGCGACAAGTCAATCGTCATCGTGAGGATGCCTCGTTGAATCAGAGTACTTATATGATTGTCTCTTTGATTGATATGTATCATTATTAGCATATTGGCAGCTATTATTATTTACCTTTGAGTCATGATAAGGCGACACGAATTTATCCACGTCTTGCAGCCATTCACTCCACTTGTTGTTGCGTGCTAGAACACGATACACGTCGTAGGCAGGCGCTCCCGCAAGGAATATCGTGAAACACTCCCCATCTTCATTCAGCAGGTTGTAGATATTGGTGAATGCTCGTCTGAAACGATAATAATTTTCATATTATTATTGTAAATTAAAGGCAAAATTGTACCTTCAGTGAAAAGTGATGTAACTGGAAAATCATGATTCTGAGAAAATTAATGTTAAAGTTTAAAAAAAATCTGACTCTTTGTCTACTTCACTAAAATGAGTACTGGTTACTGAAATTGGTAAACAATATCTTAGAGCACGATTTAATGTAAGAAGAAATAGATTAATTTGTATGGTTTTTTTATAATTTAAAAAGAAATCCAGTTGTATTACCTAACACAACATTTATTAAATTCGTTTTATGTGTAAATTAATTTAAAATTACTTGAACCATTTTACACATTATTTATTGGTTGGTGTTTATTGGATGATTATGTGTAAATCTTAGAGCATTTTAACCTATCTAAGTGTGTAAATAAATCAGTTTGTACCAATTCACATCTAAATATTTTGATCGCGTAATAAGAGTCCCATACATTTGTATTAATATACATTAAGGTACTTAAAATATGTGTTCAGTTCACATTGATATTATTTAAAATGTATTTTATTACACATTAATAAATGTAAAAAATGCTTAGTTAGAGCACTTTACACCAAAATAAGCTTGCTCAATTTTAATCTTAGAGGGGTACCAATTAGACCAAAAAATTTTTTTTTTTTTACTGTTAAACTTAGTGCAAGAATATTAAAACTGATATAGGTCAAGTTATCATTTTTCACTGAAGGTACAATTGTCCTATCTTCTGAAACGACGGAGTCGCACTACTGCCGCTACGCGTAACGTCCGGTTATGGCCCTATAGTATTCTTGAAGGTGCATTTTTTCTCGGATCAGTCGCGTTACAGCCGTTCTACCGCCGTACTAGCCGTACACTCAACGTTAGAAGTGCCTGTGATGAGAAAAGAATCACACAGATCAAATTAACATATTAACATTTTGTGAAGCACCATGCTTCACAAAATGTGAAGGCGCTAGGCGAGCAGACTTATCAGGAGATACTTTTTCTTTTTTAATATCGTATGTATTAGAAATACTATTGCGAGTATAGTTGCGGCTTTAGTCTGGACCCCACGACACAGGGAATTCTGGTCCAGGGAATTTGTAAAATCTAGCACCTATGTTTTCTTTTACTCGTTTTTTAAATTGTACCGTGTTTTTCTGAACTGAATAAAGCTTTTTTTTCTTTACTTTTATTAATGTAATTGATTTCAATTCGGTCATTTTATAGGTTAGTTATAAGTAGATTCTACTACTTTTACTGTGACGTAAACGTTAATTATTCTTTAGGAGTACTCTTTGATACATCTTTATCTTTCTGTGATCATATAGATAGCATAGTGACTAAAGCTAAAAGAATATTTGGCTTTATAAACCATATGTCGAAACTTTTTCGTAATTATAATAGCATCATTGGAACGAAGTTCCTTATCGCGCGTTGCGAAAGGGGGTTAGATAGAAAAAATTAAGACCAAAAGTTGTAACGACAGTTTTTTATTGTGTAACGTCACCTTTTTTTTTAAATTTTAAATATCTCGGAAATGGCTAGGAATATCAAAGTTTTGATAAAATTTCTCCCTCCTCTTCTCCCCCTCCCCCGTGCCCCTTCAGGGTTACCTCACCCCCCCCCCGGGTCTTAACTTTGGAGCCAGAGGTCGTAGACCTATCAAGTTTGGGGTCCCCGAAATCAGGAGAAAAAGACCTCTGTTTTACCTACTCATTTTATTACAATTCCTTCACTAATTAATCGAAAAGAACTTCGTTCCATCCGGGTGTCCCTTGACACCTCTCAAGTTTTTTTTACTTTACAACGCACTAGTAAGGAGCTCCTTGGAATATTGTTCCACTATTTGGTCTCCCTATTACTCAACTTATACTAATAATGTTGAAGCCGGTTTTGTTCGGTATTTATATATGAAGAATGGGATTCGAAAAGCTATACCTGATTACAATGACAGGTTAAGGCACTTTAATATGATTAGCTTAAATGAAAGACGAAACCATTCGGACTTACTAATACTTCATAAAATCATAAACGGTTCCATTGATGCACAATTAATAAACTATTTTAACTTTAGGCCTAGCCAACGTAGTAAGCGTCATCATCGTATTTTTGAATTACCTACATCGACCTTGAATACTAGGTACATTTAATAGCCCCCTTACACGTATGGCAAGGCAAATATAATGAAAGATCCAACTTGACGAAAAATTAAAATAAGGTTTAGGCCAATTACATTTAAAAATTTAGATAAATTAAGTAATTCTTTGGCAAGTAAATTACGTGTTCAGAGTTTTAATAATGTCTTGGACCCAAATGAGTTTTACGCCAAGTTCTTTTTACTATTATACAAGCAATTTATTAACACTTTTCCACTAAAGACTAAAACTATTTACACAAAGTTCTTATTTAGTGATTGGGTGACTCCAGGTATTCAGGGAAAAACTTTTTGAACTTTATGGCCTAAAGCAACATATGAATAATACAAGTTTTCATCAGTATGTTGCAAAATATTCTAAAACGTTTAAAAGTGTGTGCAAAATAGCTAAAGCTCTTTACATTAGCAATAAAATAAAATCAGCTGATGATGGCAAATAATAAATAATGAAACAGCGTAATACTAAATTAAATTTAGAGACTGCACATGGCCCCATCAACTCAGATGTAGAAATAGCTCAGGCATTTGAAAACTTTTTTGGTAATATTCCCCTTAAAACTACTGAAAATTACTTAGAAATAATGTAAAGGCATGGCCTTTAGAGTTTAGGTTTCAGCATACAAACCCTCAGGCTGTTATAAAAGCTTTTAAAGATCTTAAAATTAAAAATCAACAGAAGATTTATGGGGAATGTCTGTAAAGTCTGTAAATCTATCATCGAAACCATTGCGCCCTATTTAGCTTTCATATTTAACACCAGTGTAGACCAAGGGGTCTTTCCGGATCTCATGACACTCAGTAAAGCAGTTCCTTTGTTCAAATCCGGTGATAGTAAGGAATCCAACAATTTATAGGCCTGTGTCAATTCTGCCAGTTCTCAGTAAGGTGTTTGAAAAGTTGATGCTCAGTTGATAAAAATTCTATCTTTCTTTTTTTTTTTTCTTTCTTTCTTTCATTTTCTTTCTTTCTTTCAGTACGGTTTCACCAAAGGGCGTTGTACCACTGACGCCGGTGTCACCCTAATAAAGAACATTTTTACTGCCTGGGAAGAAGTACAAGATGCCATGGGAACCTTTTGTGATCTCTCGAAGGCGTTCGATTGCGTAAACCATGAAACACTTCTGCTGAAACTAAAACATTATGGGATAAGAATACAGCTCTTGATTTACTTAGATCATACCTGAAAGATAGAAAGATTAAAGTTCAAGTGAACGGCGTAAACTCATTGGGGTCTGAAATGGCAATGGACGTTCCTCAAGGTTCGATATTGGTCCATTCCTCTTTTTGGTTTACATTAATGATTTACCCCGATTACTTCAAAATCAACCGAAGATGGTGATATTTGCAAATAACACATCATTGATCTTTAAAATAGACCGACGGTCACAAAATCTTTTTTTTTTTTTTTTTTTTTTTTTCTGTATTAATAAGAATTGACGTTCTTAGTAATTGATTACAATCTAGCCTAATAGACTAATAAGCAATTTAATTCTAACTTAATATTTTACGAGATAGATTATGTTATATCTAAGAATAGTGTCAATTTGCACTCTTACACAAGGTCAATTTCGTAGCACTTTCTTAGGGTCTGATAATTGGTAAAACACTTTGTTCTTGTGTTATATGTATAGCACAACATTGTTACTATTTATTAATTCACTATTTACACACTACACTAACTCAAATGGTTTAGTTCTCTTTAACCTACGCACTATGTCCGTGTTGTCTAGCAGCTGTATTGCCTCGACATTCACATGTCGGTGGAGTCTGTGTTCGTGGGCTTCAGCAAATTTTTGGATGATGGTGGTGACGAGTTCTATTTTAAGGTCACGGTGGAGGTCGTCATTTCTAATATACCATGGTGCATTTACAACATCCCTGAGTACTTTGTTTTGGAATTTTTGAATTATTTTGACGTTGCTTTGTTTAGTACAGCCCCAAAGTTGGATGCCATACGTCCAAATTGGCATAAGAATATGCTTGTATATTATAAGTTTATTATGTATTGATAGGCAAGATTTCCTTCCGAGTAACCAATACATACTTTTATAACGTATGTTTAGTTCCTGTCTTTTCTTTTTGACATGAGATTTCCAACGCAGTTTCGCGTCAAGAGTTATGCCAAGGTATTTGGCTGTATTAGCATAAGGCACTTGCATGCCATTTATATAGATTGGGTGGTAATCGCAGTGTTTATTAGTGAAATCAATATGAATTGATTTTGATTCATTCAGTTTGATCTTCCACTTTTGTGTCCAGTCATAAACTTTGTTCACAGCTAGTTGAACTTTTTCGACTGCTTCTTTGTGGCTTGATCCGGTAGCCATAATAGCAGTGTCATCTGCAAAGGTCGCAATGGTGTTGTTTTCCAGCTCAGGGATATCGCAAGTGTATAGCAGGTACAGGATTGGGCCTAACACACTTCCTTGTGGTACCCCGGCTTTTATAGTTTTTAGCTCGGAATATGCGTCCTCTTGCCTTATTCTAAACATTCTGTTACTTATATATGATTCTAGAATGTCTGCAAATTCTGGAGGTAGCATGCGTCTGAGTTTAAATACCAGACCCTCATGCCAAACTTTATCAAAAGCTTGCGCAACATCTAGGAATACGGTGGCGCAGACTTGCTTGTTTTCGAGTGTTTTTTCAATAATGTCAGTTATTCTGTGTACCTGGTCTATTGTAGAGTGTTTTTCCCTGAAGCCAAATTGATGGTTTGGTATTAGGTCTTTTTCTTCTATTATTGGTTTCAACCGTTTTAATAACAGTTTTTCAAATAGCTTCGATAATACGGGCAACAGGGAAATGGGTCTATATGATGATGCTTCATGGGGTGGTTTCCCAGGCTTCGCAATCATAATGACTTCAGCAACCTTCCATGGCTCAGGTACATATTTTAGCATAAATGCAGCATTTATAAGTCTGGTCAGCTTTACTATGGCTTTACGCGGGAGGTGTTTTAAAATTTCTCCTGTTATGAGGTCGTAACCCGGGGATTTCTTTGAGCTAATGTTGGTTTGAATTTCTCTCAGAACTTCTTTAGGAGTCACAAGTCGAATTCTTTGACTTTGTGATAACTTTTCACTCTCAAGTATGTCTATGGAGCTCTCATTGGGTTGAAAAGTGTCTTCTAAGTATTGGGCAAACCTAAGCGCTTTTTGTTCATTGCTTATTGCCCATTTTCCGTCGCTGTTTCTAATGGGCGGTATTTGCATAATCGGCCTTTTTAGTTTTCTTGTCGCTTTCCAAAGAGAGAAATCCGTGGATTGGTCGTTGGTTAGCTGCACAAGGTTAGCATTCAGACATTCATCCTCAAATTGTAGAATTTTCCTTTTTAATCGTTTAGTTAGATTATTTAGTAATGTTTTATCCCGGGGGCACCTCGTTTGCTGCCACCGCTTTCTTTGCTTTCTTTTCTCAGATAGTAAATTCACAATTTCTTTGGGATAGATATGTCCCTTATATTTACGTTTTAACTGTGGCGTATTGTTCCATGCACATTGTTGGATATTAACAACATATTTGTTTACTTCCGAGTTCAGCTGATCCTGATTTTGCAAAGGAGTTTTTAGGTCGATAATATTGTTTAGATCAAGGGCAAAACTGTCCCAATCTGTAGACTTATTAACCAGGGTTAGATGGCTTTCTCTTAGTAGGATTTTTTGACTAAGTCTTAGGATAATCGGGGAGTGGTCCGAATTCATGTGAAAACCTTCCTCCAAATTAAAGTAATTAGTGGATATATTTTTGCATATGAAAAAGTCTATAAGATCCGGTATTTTCTGATGGTCAGTTGGCCAGTATGTTGGTTTCCCTGTGCTCTTAACGTCACAATGGTTATCTTTTACTGCATTTAGGAGCTGCCTGCCCTTTGTTGTAGTAAGTCTTGATCCCCAGTGCGTATGCTTGGCATTGAAATCACCGCCTAGAATGAATCTCTGGCCTAGAAGTTCAAAAAGTTGTAAATATCGCTCTTTTCTTATCATGTGCCGTGGAGGACAGTATATGGCTGCTATCGAAACGTGACAAAATTTGGTTTTAACAGATACTGCCACTGCTTGAATGTCTGGTTCTTCAAATTTACTTTGTTCGTAATGATTGATATTTTCTTTGATTATAACCGCGCTACCTCCTCTGGCGGAGTTGTCAGGGTGGAGCGAGTTATATATATTGTACCCTCTAAATTTGATGAAAGATTGGTTAGTGAAGTGCGTTTCGGAGATCAAACACACGTCTATATTTTCTGTCTCTAGGACTGCCTGCAACTCATTCTGATGTTTGAGGAGCCCATTGGAGTTCCAAGCCATTATTTTTAGTGTGTCACTCATTTTGACAATTAAAAACAGCTGTTTTGGTACTGGATTCTAGCTTCTCTAATCTTTTGTCAAATGTAGTAATACACTGCAAGATCTGATTTATCTTATCCTCCAGATTAGAAGGTTGAGTACCTTGTTTCGCAATTTGTGCATAGGAAGTACTTGCTTGAACAGGTTTTACAGATGTCTGAAAACTTTCTTTCTGTGCCTGCTTGTCAGGATTTCTTATGGAAGGATACTGTTGGGCAGTTGGCACAACAAGTTTCTTTTTGATGTTTTTATTTTTCATAATTTGCATCTCCTTGGCTACTTCACACCCTCTGTAGTTGGCTGGGTGGGGTAAGCCGCAGTGGACGCATTTTGGTTTCTCTTGAGGAGATTTAGTACAGTTCGCTGTAAGATGCTTGCCAGTGCATTTTACACACCTTGGCTCTTTTCTACAGTATTTATGTGTATGGCCATATGCCTGGCATCTCTTACATTGAGGAATGAGTTTCGGATTTTTAAGAGGGTGTATTTCAATTTTACACCCTAAAATGTGCTTGATGCCATAGATTTTGTTGACATCTTCGTCATTATTAAATGATAAGACGAACATATTGAGTGGTTCTTTACTCTTCCAGCTCAACTTGCTGTCAACTTTTTCTATTTTCAAACCTTGCGATTTTAAATCGTCTTTGATTCGATCTGGCTGGCAGGAAGAATGTATTTTTTTCACTACAACTCTTATTGGTCTAGCCTGTTTGTTCTCGTATGAATGCCAAAGATATTCTTTTTCTGACAAAAATCTAGCAATCGCTCTATAAGAGTCCTCGGTTTTGGCGTTGAGCTTCACACAATCTCCATTCATCATTTTTGCCGTGAATGATTCTGTTGGTTGGGTTTCAGTTAGTGAGTCGTAAAACATTTGGTAGTTTTTGACTCCGTCTATTATGATTGGGGGTGGTGGAGGCACTTTTTTGACTAATGTCTGTTCTTTCTCACATTTTTGTTGTTGTTGGGCGCTTGTTCCGGGTTGTTGTGGTGGAGAGAGGGAGATGTTTAGCTTCCTTTTCTTCCTACTTTTGGCCCTAATCCACTCAGTCTCTTTGGCAAGTTCTTCCTCGTCTGTGCAGTAGTCGACATTTTCTTTTTCAGATTGAGCAAATTGTATGTTGCTCTTAGTTTCTAACTCCTTAGGGATATTATTTTCTTGTCCCTTGGAGCTTATATTTTCTTTTTGACGGGTTTGGTGTTGTCGCTGGAGGCCTTCTATTTGGACCTTCAGATCAGTCACAAAATCTTGACGACGTAAATAAATCTATTCTTCAGGTCCAAGATTGGTTTACGATAAATAATTTGGTACTAAATGAAAAAAACCTGATTAGATTAGATTAGATTTAAATTACTGAATGTTAAAAGTAACGAATGTGACATCATATTTAATGGAGAAAACTGGAATGTATTAATCAAACAGTTTTCCTAGGAATCACGCTAGACGAGAAATTACAATGGGGACCTCATATAACATCTCTTGCGGGGTGGCTAAGCTCGGCCGCGTATGCTGTTAGAAAGATAAGACAGTTAACAGATGTAGAAACCGTGCGTTTGGTATATTTTAGCTACTTTCACAGCATTACGTCGTATGGCATTTTACTGTGGGGTCAGGCTGCTGACATTGAATCCATCTTTATTTTACAAAAGAGAGCTGTCAGAGCCATTTATAATCTATGTCGTAGCGAATTTCTCAGGAAACTATTTAAAAAGATTAATATTATGACGGTACCTTGCCAATTCATTTATGAAAATATTATGTGTGTATGGAAAAATCTACTTCTTTTTAATAAAATAAGTGATAGACATGATTTTAATACTAGAAATAAAGATAAAATAAATCAACCATTTTTCAGATTATCTGAAGTACATACATCTTTTATGGGGTACTGTGTTAAATGTTACAACAAAATACCTTGTGATATATTACAATTAACTGAAAGAAAATTTAAAACTCAAATTAAAAGTACACTTTGTAAACAAGCATATTACAAATTAGAGGATTATATCCAAGATAAGAGTGCTTGGAAACATGCTGGTTCTGCTCCATAGGACAATTTAGAGTCTAGACAAAATCAAACTGGTTGCTAATTTAATTGTATAATTAATTATTATAACATTATTATTACATTCTGTGATTACTTGAATTCACACACTGACTTATTAGTATTACTTGTAAAATTTTTAGGAATATCGTATAGGTACCTACTTTTACAATTCTTGTAAATATGTGAACACCATGTATCCATTACATAATTATTTTTTCTGTCTTTGCTTCATTTTACAGTAATCTTATTTCAGGTGCCATCGTCTTCACATATTTGTAAAACATTTAAAAAAGTAACGGTGGAATTTCTTGCCCATTCTTCTCCATACGAAAACTACCTTTTGGAAGGGGCGACTGGAATCAATTCTATTTTTTGTAAATTTTCACGTTTAAAAGTGCATTTTATGTGCCTAATTGAAATAAATTATGTATTTGACTTTGACGGATTACCCAATTGATATTTTCTCCATGACTTTCGCTTCATGCAGACGCTCCCTATTTAAAAAGTGTACGAGTGTCCGTCTATCTAGCTCAAATTGTTTTTCACTCCTCTTGGTCAAAAAGTCCGTCATTGTAACGTACCAATGGGGAAAAAATAGCATATCTTGCTCTAGGGGAAAAAGTATTGCTTTTTTAATTTTTGTCTGTAACGAATGAGCCTACAAAAACGAAAAAGTCTTTACTCTTATGTAAAACTAGTTTTTTTCCGCGGCTTCGCTCGCGTGGAAGTCGGACATTATCCCATGGAAACGTACTACCGCATACCAGGATAAAAGTTTCCTTAAAAATTAAGATTGAACAAATTGTATATTTTTTTTAAATAAAATAAGCTATTTAATATTGTATTGGATTATTTTATTTTCTCGCAATCGTAGTGAAAAGTAGAGTGTAACACACGGTGCTAAAACCCTTTATAACTCGGTTTCTCTTTACTTCCTCGCTAAAGCTCGGGAGTAAAACTACCTCGATAGAATGGGTTATTTTAGCCTCTCGTATAACAATCTACTATTGTTTTGTAGTGTTGTAGATTTATGTCTACTAGATACTCTTTATATTGTTTTCCTTTATCTCTAATTTTCATATGTTGAATGTCATGCATACCTGTCATTTGTATGGTTAAATTAAATGTAAATTTTATTATTTTTTTATTTTATTTGAATTGTAAGTGACTGTGCTGTTGGTGTGCTTATGCTTATAAATAAATAAATATGGCACTAACGCTCGCCGCGGCCCTTGCAATGCATTCGATGTCGAATTTTCATTACTAGGCTTGCATAGATTATTTCTTTTTTCTTTCTGCAAACCTGAAGATCTGTTGAAAGAATCGGTTTCAAAAGAAATTTAAAGTAACCACCTAATTACAGGCAAAGATAATTATCTGGCTCTGAAATAAAAACGCTGAACTATTTAATTTAAACTTTGCTCATTGCTTTAAGTTTTGCGTTTATTAGTTAATAGATCAGAACTTTTCACAAACCAAATGGTTAGTACGTTTCAGCAACAAATTTATGAAGTCGATTTAAAAATTGCTTACTTAAATCTACTTATGGTGTCTTCGCTGTCCTCCTTAATTTATTATAGTTAACTAACTATTTCTCACGACTTCGTCTGCCATCCAAGATGAAAAGTAGCCTATATCCTTTTCCAGGTCATGATCTACCCATGTGCCAAATTTCATCGAAATCCGTTCAGCCGTTTTAGCGTGAAAGCGTAACAAACAAACAAACTCATTTTCGCATTTAAAATATTAGTCAAGCATGTTTTGATGTTTGAAGTTTCAAATCGATGTCCCATTTATTCTTTAGTATTATTTATTATTCCATCTGAGTGCCCTGTATGGTAAAGGATCTTATTGAAGTCAATACCGTGAGTGTGACCATCGCGCTTATGACCATTGGAACTAATTTATTTTGAAAGGAAGATGGTATTGTGCGCATAAAGAATATCTGCAGTACAAGTTGAGCCCGCACTTTATTTACCTAATTTTATGACAATAATCAAAACAACAATTCTACATCATCAAACAAAATAAAAAAATATAGTTACGGGTCAAGTTTCTATCAGTAGATCAAAAAGAGAATAATATACCTACTGAGAAATAAATAAAACACAATACAATACATTAAATTAAACAATGATGTAGTTTCCCACATTAATAACCGCCATTTAAATAAAATATGAAATTGAAGTAATTTAGGTAAACAAATTATTTAACTGAGGGAAAAATACTTACTCTTGGTCTATGACCCAGTGCAGAGCGTAGAACGAAAACACGTGGTCGTATTTTCCCTTCATCCCTTCCGGCAGGTCACCCCCTATGTCCAGCACAGTGAAGGAAGTCTGCTCGTTACAATGATGGCCATTGGCGAAGTCCACCATCTTCTCGCTGATGTCACACCCGAGCAACTTGAAGTCAGTAGGGATGTACTTCTTCAGTATATTCGTGACGCTGCCATCTCCGCACCCTACGTCTAAGATATTGTTGTAGCTCTTCTTCCACTTAATTTTTGCCGCGTGTTTTTCTAAACACATAAGCGCATCCCTTTTTTGCATGCTGTTGCTTTTTTCATACAAAACGGTGTTATACATGGTTTATTAAAAAAAAAAATATATTTTCAGTGAATCAATTTCCTGTTTTTGATTTTTGTTTCGTACTTTGCGCGTGCGCGTGGCCGAGAAGCGCGGTTTCGGCGGACAGTCGCGACGGGAGCGAGGCACTGCGCATTTATACGTGCCACGATCGCGCCTCAAACATTCATAGCAGCAGCGGATTTGGCTGACATCATCTTATTTCTTCGACAGACATCATCTTACTTCGTTTGCATAAGTGGTCATCCATAAATTACGACACACGAATTTCATGATTTTTTGCCCCCTCCCCCCGTCCTTGTCACAGCTGGTCACATTTGTGAGACTCCCCCCTCCCTAGTGTGACGTCACATATTTTTCAAATTTACATTTAGAAATTAATGAATGAAAACAGCGGTTCCGAAATCAGTTTTACTTCCGTTTAAATTATTTTTAATAAAATTAACATCAAATCAAACAATTAATAAGACAAAAAACGATTAATTATATTAATTAAAGAAATTAACAAAACAAAAAACGATTGACTATGTTAATTAAAGAAATTAACAAAACAAAAAATATTAATAGAATTATATTAATTAAAGATACAAACTTAATAATCTTGAGTCCATGGTCTTTCAACCCACTCCTTTAAATTATTTAATAGTTTAAAGACACTTAGATATAATAGATTTTGAAATGTGACGTCACGAAATTTAGGACCCCTCCCACCACCTTGTCACACAATGTTACACTTCGTCGACCCCTTCCCTCCCCCTTAACGTGTGATGTAATTTATGGATGGCCCCTAAGGTGGCCCCATCAAATGTCAAATAATTCTTACGTCTGTCTTGATTCAGAAATGTTTTGTTTTTATTCCAATAACTGTAAGTAACACTACGTTGCAGTGCAGAATCACGTGACTGACGCGATATCAGTATGTAATTAAACCAATACAGAGCAAATCCTCTTCCCATTTACATAGATGGAACTCATGGAACATTTCAATTAAGTCTACTTTCCTTATTATGTTTTCCTCTGTCGTGGTTTCCGAGTTAGTGGTTTGAAACCCTAAACATAAACAAGCGACAATAGCCCAAGGGTTAAGACGTTGGAATGCTTAGTGTTAAATCGTGAGTTCGTAACGTGTGCTCAGGTACGTAATATCTATAAACATAACCAATGTATATGTAGCGTTGCCAAACGGGAACGTTGCCAAACGAGAGTAGCCGAGAGTAGCCCGTTCGAATCCCACCTGTTTTACTATTGACGTGAATACACATACACGTGTTATTATTTTTTACTATGTCACCATAGCAAAAAATAATAACAACTACAGTCATTTGTGTAATTTATGCTCAACACATTATTACGCGGTTTTTCATTTATTTAATATAACTTACAGTTATAAACAACAGTTTATGCGCTGTTGATGCAAACGTTCCAAATTCAGTATTTGGTGCATCTTAGAAAGAAAAAGAAAAGAAAGAAAATTCGTTTATTTGCGGTAAACATGACGCAAAAAAAGATTAAAAAAGAACACGTAAATAACAAATTGGGGGAAAATATGCGTCACATCCACGCAAAACGGCCATCGCTCAGCATAAAGCTGCGACCCCATGCGAGACAGAGCCCCAGCGCTGGTTTTCAGCGATAGCCGGCGCTGACGTGATGACGTCAACCGGTGCAGCATATAGTGAAATAACAAATCAAAAATAAAATAAATACAATACTAGTCCTAAATGTTTATACAAATATAATATTTAAAATGGCAACATTTCTTGCCGTCGGCAACTCACGCGCCGCAGACTTATTACAATCTGTGCGCTAGAGCAGCTGTCAAAAAATATTTGCTTGACGTTTTGACATATTGGCTAATTATAACATGTACTGGTTACGTAATAATTATAACATGGCGCATTAGGTAATGAATGTTATGATGCAAAGCAATAATAAGAACAAAAACCCAGGATGTATTAGATGAATGTGTAGCTGTGATTTTTGTAAATAGTATTTGTGAAAGTGTTGGAAGGTGTAGATGACAAACTCGGTGACTTTATAGGAGATCAAGTAAGTGCTAGTAAAATAATTATATTTATCAACGAGATTTTATTAAATTTATTACTATTCAAATAAATGGAATTAGATGAAATTAGTTTGGAGTTATATAAATACATTAAATTGAAATTTTTATTACACTCAAAAATAAATGAAATTATATTGGAATTAATAAATATAACATACACCACCCACCTGACAAGCCGTAGTGTGCCAGTGGATTAAATTGGTTTAACCGTAGTTTACAGAAACACGGTGGCGTTTCTAAGCATATGGGATGAATGCAGTAGCGAAAAACATACTCCAATATAGCCCCACTGACAGAAGGGGGAATTCGAAGCAGCCCACGCCGCTCAGGAGATCCCAAGCCAAAGCCTGCATGCCAAGACCCTTGAGGTAGGTACAGTGAACCAACACAAAAGTACATAAATGTTAAGTTTATATGGAAATTTGTTCATGTATTAGTAACTTTTTGTATTGGAATTTAAAGGATTGCATTTTTTCCAGGCGTCGCATTGGTGGTGGGAGATCGTTCCAACAGCGCGTGGCTGCGAACTTAAAAGACCCCCTGACTGCTGTAGTTCTGTGCATCGGCACTGACAGTGGACTTACCATGGAGCGAAGACCATACTTTAGGTAGTTTTGTTTCCATGTTAGTTTCTCATAGAGATAATGTGGTTTATGGGTTGAAACAACACCAAACAATAAGTTGGCTAAGTGAAGCTTCCTCCTGGCCGCCATCTTTAATAATTTTAGTTGGTTAATATATGGAGTAACATGACTTCTTCGCGGGATGTTAACACAAAAACGAGCACATGCATTCTGGATACGTTGGATTACACGCTCCGTTCTTGAAAGCAGGCATGGTCCATAGACTGTGTCACAGTAATTTAACTTGGATAGAATGAGACTGTCAACAAGTTGCTTCCGTACTGGTATGCTTAGGTATTTACGTATTCCATATAAGACCTTTAATCTGTAAAAACAATTTCGGAGAACATTGGTCACGTGGGCCTCAAAGCGAAGCTCTGGATCCATAATTAGCCCCAGATTGCATGTCTATTCCACTCTCTCAATTATCTCTCCCTTGATAACTATCTCAGGGTTGGCAGACAGTATTGCACTAACTTGTTTCTTTGAACCCAGAATCATAAATTTAGATTTGAGGGGGTTCAGAACCAGAGAGTTCTCCCGTGACCATAAAACCACTCTATGCAAGTCCTCATTTATTTTCTGCACTGCTAAAGATGTTTCATCCCCCTTGAAGGATATGTACAACTGAATATCATCAGCATACATGTGATATTTGCAGTTAACAAAAGATTTTATAATATCTGCACTGTACAGAATGTACAACAAAGGCCCCAGAATCGATCCCTGGGGTACACCCCTTGACACCTGGAGGGGGGGGGATGACACTGTAGACCCATCCTCCCTACGCATCTCTACATATTGAGACCTGTCAGTAAGGTAGCTATTAAACCACTCCACCGAATCCCTGTCGAAGCCATAGAAGGCTAACTTTGACAGCAGTAGAGTGGTATTAATTGCATCAAAAGCCCGTGAAAAGTCCAGCAGAGCCAGAATTGTTCCCTCCCCCCGGTCACGCGCTTCAAGTATACTACCCACAACGTCTGCCAGAGCCGTTGCAGTACCTCTACCCTTTCTGAAACCCGACTGAAGGTCTGGAAGAATGTTATTGGTTTCGAGATATTGGATAACCTGCAAGTATACTACACGTTCCAGGATCTTAGACAGGCAAGGTAGTATACTGATTGGTCTCATCATATGGAGCCATTCCTGTGAATCTATCAAAGAAATGAAAAAGGAGAATGAATGAAAAAAAGGCGATCCCCTTCTAACTAATTAACTAGTTTACGACGTTCAAATAATATGTACCCTTATAAAATTATGGATAGCGTAACGTTTATGTTTAAAATTTTCGTTGAAATTATTATTATTATCCTTTATTTCATTATTCATTAGAATAAAATAATATTAAAACAAAAAAAAAAAAAAATTGTATTGGGAACAGGGTCCAAGCTAACGGCGGTCAGGGCTCCAGAGAGCGGAACCTCCTAACAATGCAAGCTGTGTCCAGGAGTACCGCTATCTGAATCAAGCCCTTAATCCAGCTGCCCAATGAGAGCCTCCTTAGGTGTTGGTCGAGGCTCTTGGCAATTAAGCCATTGGCTGATACGACTATCGGCACAATGATTGCTGAGTCCACATCCCGCATGTCGACAACCTCGCGAGCCAAGTCAAGATACTTGATTTGTTTATCTTTCTCGGCTTTCACGAGGTTCGCGTCATGCGGGACCGTTATGTCAATAATCATTGCGCGCGCAATTCTCGATCCACCACCACTATATCAGGCTTATTGGCAACAATAGTCCTATTAGTGATGATGGATCGATCCCAGTACAATGTGATATTTCCATTTTCGAGAACTGGGTCGGGCACATATCTGTAGTACGGCACTTCGGATTCCACAAGGCTGTATTTCAGAGCAAGTTGCTGATGGATAATCCTGGCTACAAGGTTGTGTCTATGCAAGTACTCTTCGTTAGCAAGACGAGAACACCCGGAGATAATATGTCGGATTGATTCTCCTGGACGGTGGCATGCCCGACAGATGCCAACCGTGCCGTCCTTCACAATGAATCTCCGATAATTGTTCGTCATCATAAGTTCGTCCATAATTGCACAGACAAAACTTTCGGTTTCCCCAAAGAGGTCACCAAAACGCAGTCAGGCTACGGACGCTAGTAAATCTACATCAGGCCCATGCAAGGCCCGGAAGTAGCGCCCGTGAAGCTCCTTACTTTGCCATATCTCCCTGCGATCGTTAGTGTCAAGCACTACAGGCTTGCGCCAGTTCTCTTTAGCCAAGGAGAGCGGGGTAAGGCCCTTGTCCACCGCAACCACATCTCAATGTATTCCCACATCGGTTTCTAGGAAATATTCCCTGAGACTGCATATCTCGCGATTGTGGAGTGTCTTAGCATTTAAAAAGCCTCGACCTCCACATTTTCGCGGGATATACAGTCTCATTACCGATGGCCATGGGTGATGCATTCGATATGCAGTCAGCAGCGTACGGACCTTCCTATCCAAGGCGTCGAGTTCGGTCTGAGTCCATATGAGTATGCCGAAAGAGTACATCAAAACCGGTATGACCTAACCGTTGAAGGCGCGCACCTTGTTTCCGCCTGATAGAAGACTATTAATACTTTCTTCAGGCGGCCAAAGAAGTGCTCCTTCAACGATTGCTTCATAATAGTAACATTGATGCCCAACGCTTCCAACATACCCTAATACTTATAGGTTTCGGATGCAAAGAGGGCTCTAAGGTTTATGGAATCCCGAGAGTTGGGTTCCCACGGATTCCACAATCTCCCCTCGCTTTACATGCATGACCACACATTTGTCCACACCAAATTCCATCCTGATGGCGCTACTGAAAGTTTCAGTTACTTTCAGTAGCTGCATCAGTTGCAAATTGTTGGGGGCAAAGAGTTTTAGGTCATCCATGTAAAAGAGGTGAGATATAACCTGACCACCTCTCCTCAACCGATAGCCAAGATCTGAATCCTCCAGCAGTCTGCTTAGAGGATTCAGAGCTAAGCAGAACCAGAGCGGACTCAAACTGTCGCCCTGAAATATACCTCGCTCAATCCTTATTGGCTCACTATTCCTCTGGATATTTCGACATCCTGGATAGCGAAGGGCCGTCCTCCAGATCCTTTCGGGGACAGCGAACCTGTTGGCTAATGGCGATATCAATGAGGAGTTGCTCCTTAGTACCGCGGGACCCATTCCTACATCCATTTTGAGAGGCAGACATGATGGAGTTGGTGTCTATATGTTTGTTAATTTTAGCTCTCAAAATAGATGTAAGAACTTTATAGACCGTCGGTAAACACGTGTTCCTCATCATAACTTCGTCCATAATTGCACAGACAAAACCTTCGGTTTCCCCAAAGAGGTCACCAAAACGCAGCCAGGCTACGGACACTAGTAAATCTACATCGGGCCCATGCAGGGCCTGGAAGTAGCGCCCGTGAAGCTCCTTACACTGCGATATGGATGAAAACTTGTAAATGGCCTTCAATTTTATATAATTTAAGAACACTGTGTAAGTTAGCTGTAATTTTCCCGAATATAATAAAATAAAATATCTCCCTGCGATCGTTAGTGTCAAGCACTACAGGCTTGTGTCAGTTCTCTTTAGCCAAGGAGAGCGAAGTAAGGCCCTTGTCCACCGCAACCACATCTCGATGCATCCCCATATCGGTTTCTAGGAAATATTCCCTGAGACTGCATATCTCTCTATTGTAGATTGTCTTAGCGTTTATAATGCCTCGACCTCCACATTTTCGCGGGATTTGACATCTGCCGGGCATGCCACCGTCCGGGAGAATCAATTCGACATATTATCTCCGGGTGTTCTCGTCTAGCTAACGAAGAGTACTTGCATAGACACAACCATGTAGCCAGGATTATCCATCAGCAACTTGCTCTGAAATACCGCATTGTGGAATCGGAAGTGCTGTACTGCAGGTATGTGCCCGACTCATTTCTCGAAAATGGAAATATCACATTATACTGGGATCGATCCATCATCACTGACAGGACTATTGTTGGCAATAAGCCTGATATATTGGTGGTGGATCAAGGAGAGTGGCGCGCAAAGATATCACTGACAGGACTATTGTTGGCAATAAGCCTGATATAGTGGTGGTGGATCAAGGAGAGTGGCGCGCAAAGATTATTGACATAACGGTCCCGCATGACGGAAACCTCGTGAAAACCGAGAAAGATAAACAAATCAAGTATCTTGAATTTTAGTGATAGTTTAGTTCGGTCTACAAGAGAATCGGCACCAATATGACAGGCAGCTAAAATTAAAATCCAATGTCTCCTATGACATACTAACAAGTGGACAATCAGCAAACAAACACATTTTCTCGTAATCTGAGGGATCATAAACCATGCTGCCATTAGCTATCAAATGTCGGGCTCCTCATCTCTAGCGCCTGCTGGTTTGATGATAGCATGTAACAACATTTGGTCGAAGAATGACATTTTTATTGCAAAGTTTCTAAGATCCTGATCTGAGATACGCAGACTCAATACTTTTAAAACCAACGTGTCTAATGGTGGCATTTCGATCTCTGGAAACAGCTTTTCGTCTGATTTTGGTTGAAGTTGAGTTACATTGTAATTTTAGGTGGACCATGGCCAATAGACATTTTTTATTTGCATATTCCTCATCATTTAGGTGATCCACCGGCAAGAAAAAGTGCCCGTGGTCCACCCAGGTGAACTAAGCAGGTGGACCACGACCGAATCCCGGGACGATGATCGTGCCTGGAAATAATAATGTAGGTAATTAAGTAAACTCAACGTAAGCGAAGCAAAACGAGTTTGTAAGGATCGTAGTCGGTGGTGTTTTGTAGTTTCTGCCTAACCACCCCCATGGGAAGAAGGCGTGAGTATAAGTATCCTATCCTATATATTTATTTATTGACCGAGCGAACGTAGCGAGCGAAGCGTCTCTGGATCAAGTCTGGCAAAATTTGCTTTCGTGTGTCAGTTTGTACAGTACCGACCAAAAGTCCATAAGCAATCTCAAAAAGCAATAGATTGACGCTTCGGTTTGACTTACGACCTTCTTCTATAAGTTGTTACAATACTATAGACACGCACAGTACACACACACACACTCACTTTGTCTGCAACCAATGACTAGTTCGATAATCATTAGTTTTTTGTTTCATTCGTCTTGTTCGCATAAATATTAAAGTTTAGCAGGTAGACCACAGAAAACTAAGTAAATTATTTCGATTTCTGTGGGGTAGACAGTGAGTATTCACTTAATAGAACTTTTTTGGTTCGTAGATAAAGTTGGTGACGAGTATTTAGCTATTAGCGGTGTTGTGGTTATTATTTTCAAAATACAGTCAAAAAATATTGAAGGGAGATAAATATTACTGCGCTGCGTAAAAGTGAATGTTATTCACACAAGATATGAAACCGGACTAAATGTGAGTGATATCATTTAAATATTTCATATTTCACTAAACATAAATCTTAATCAAAGGTATTGTTGATAGAACAGAGGTATTGTTGAGACAGAAGATGCCTTTAAAGTTTTAAATTCATTATGAGGTTTAATTCGATTAGTGAATGATAAATAATTAGGTATTATGTGTAATAAATACAATGTTATTCTTTGTTCTAGAGAAATACTGTGAGGGTTAAGAGATATGAGGACGAGGCTTACTATCGAGGTGCAGCGACGTCAAATGGTGAATGAATATGAAATAAATGGTTTCATATCAACGAGATATTTTGCTGAATTATTAAACAAGTCATTATGAACCGTTCGCCGTGCACTCTGAAGGCTTGCATCACTGAAGACCAGCTAAAAAACCGTTTTTGACTTTAAAATATTAATCATACCAACTTAATAAACAACAGATTCGTTATTGCATGAATTTATGGTAACGAATTTTTTAAGCACGTTTCAAAATGGTGTTTGTCGTATTTCTTGGAGATAGACCGAAAATGTTTAATATTATTTTAGTAATATTATTATTTTAGGATTAAAATTTGAGGTTTAGTTTCAATCTTCTTTTCATAAAGAAAATGAATACTTAAGCTATAACCTCAATACCAACCAATATTTACTAAAGCCAAATAAAATATAAAATAATTAATGTAAACGGAACTGCCTATACTTAACCTTAAAATCAAATATTTTGTCAGTAGTTTTTTAAATTTTAAGTAGTCTAATATTCTTATTTATTGCTTAATTACTTCGACCATGATCAAAGCTTTATATTTATGGTGAAAAAAATCCATTTAAAATTTAAAACATTTCAAAATTTTAATATGTCAAAATAAAACAAATTGCTTCTAAGTTTCTAGACATCTATTTCACACCTTATTCAGCTGAAGTAATGATAAATAATTGTAGCAGTTTGTTAACTATGCTTAAGTAAAATAAATATAACGAATAAATATTTTTTTATTTTATTATCACATTTCATATCACATATCATATCACGCATTTTTTATTCTAAACCCTTTATTGCAATAACAATATTAATAAAAAGGCAGCAATATTTAAAAAAATATTATTATTTTAAACAGAAATAATAATATTTGCAAAATCAGCGTTGTGATTTACGAGATTAGAACCTTAGCCATCTTGAATCTAAGACTAACGCTTTACGCCTTCTGCTATCTGCACATATAACTTTCGTTCGAATTTTAGCAATGCCATACACTGGTCAAGGTCACGCGTATAATGCGTGTCTAACAACTATTTTTGTTTAAAATAGAATGTAGTGCAAAACTGCGTTCTCTGTGGTGTGTACGGCACTCACACCACAGACGTCTGACTGTTTACAACATACAAATGTACGGACTACACCGCGTGTTCACAGCAATACGACTCTTAGCGTGCTTATGCACTTTTGAACGCTTACTGTACGTAGTCCTCTACAGGTCGTATTTTACAACCGATCTGGATGAATTTTGGTGTACAGGTTTGACGAATTTTTTGTAATTTTTGGACGTCGCGGATTTTTGATTGGAGGGCTGCTTCCTCCAAAATGGGGCTAAAAGGGGGGCTACTGGATATCTCCGCTTTATGAGATCCGATTTCGATGGTTCTTTTTTTATTCGAAAGGTAGTAACTTTAAGTTGGTCTCAAAAAAATGGTGAAGATCTGATGAGGATGTTCGGCATGATGAGCAGAACAGCTTCTCAAAATGCAGTAAATTGCTCACTATTTATTAAACCTATTAGTTAATTTTTCTAGCTGGCCTACAAATTTTTACTCATAATTTTTCTGGTTTTTAGGGTTCTGTAGTCAACAAGGAACTGATATAGTTTCGCCATGTCCATCTGACTGTCTGTCTATCCGTGGCTTAGCTCAGAGAATCATTGTACTAGAAAGCTGTAATTTGGCATGGGTATATAACCTATACACTAAACACACCGACAAAGTGGTAAAATAAAATCATGTTTTTTTTTTTTCGTTTGTCCTATTTTAGTCGTGTGGGTGTGTGAAAACTATTTTTTGATTCAGGGATCCATTTGCGAAATGTTGAGCTTTAAAGTGATAATGCCCCCCCCCCAGCTAAATAGTTGTTTTTTTTTAAAACCTGTTCGATCCGTGAGGGTGTCTCTAGGTCTGTACCGATAGAGTTTACTTTGCCCAAGGCAGCATGTGGCGAGTTGTTGGGCAGTAGCGACCCCACGGACCCTATCTCAGGGGAGAAATCTTGTCCCTCATCTCTAGCTTGCCTTTATTGACCGGCTGGAGTGAACACTGACGAGGAACAGAGCTCCCATCTCATTCTTGCCTTTATTGGCCGTCTTGAGTGGTGATTTGTAAGAGCAAACGTGCTCGGCGGAAGGAAGTATTCCAGTAAGTACTGGTAGGGATCTTGACCATCTTCCGGGCTCTGGGATTGTTCTGATAGCCGTGGAATGCCTTTCCACTTCTCAAGCACCTCAGGACAACATGTTGCCCCCTTGTCGCTACGTCACTTTGTGCCAATGCCTGTTCCGGGGGCCCATTATTGAGGGTGCAAGTCCCCTTGCCATTTTATCCGTGTACAATAATACATTGACCAGGCTAGGGGACATAGCTCTACCATAGTTCAAGGTAACGAATCCACTATAGCCACCCACACCCATAGCCCAATATGTTTTGCTTCCACGTTCTGCAATACTTAGTTCTGCACCAACCGGGGATTGTCCTTGGGTGCATTTGCTTAGTGCATACAGGGATAATCGTCGGTTGGTGCCTCATTCAAATTAAAATTGGCTAAGGGGCTTCTGCGAGTTGGCTTCGGCTCCTCGTACGTCTTTCAAAAGACCAGCACCTTAATTGCGTAATACAACACAATCACAATCTGTTTCGATTTGAAACAGATTGCTAATCCATTGCTTCATAAGTTGGAAAAAAAAATCTGCTCAACAACGTAAATAACGCAATGAATGTTGTTGAACTGTCAAAATTAAACAAATTGGGCAACATTGGTTACGAAAATAAGTTACGCAATTAGGGTACCCCATGGTCTCGAGACATTAAACATATATAAATAATAATATGTATATGTTGTATATATAATTATCACTTGCTTCAAAAACGGTGAAGGAGAAACATCGTGAGGAAACGAATACCTAAGAGATATTTCTCGACGGTATGTGAAGCCAAGTCAGAGGCCCACGGGCGGCTTTAAAAATTTGACACCAGATTAGTCACTAACCACACGAAAAGAAGAAGTACACCTATGTGCCCTTTTTGGATCGGACAGGGTTTTTTTTACATATGGTATAACGAAGTTAAAAGGAAACTATCACAGCTAAGTATGCTTTACAAGTTAACGAGTAATAATCGACCAACTTACATTTGCAGTTGGAATGTATGGGAAAACATGTTTTTCAACTACAATGTTAGTTTGTTCTTGGAATAAATTGATCCCAACTACGGAACTCTTCATTGTGCGTGGTTCACGCACTTGGCCGATTATTTTATTTGAATTTGACGTATTGAATGATGTCATGTGCATGTCAAGTTTTTTGATAGGAATCAAATTTGGTGGTCATCGCCATTGATGTGGTCATCGCCGTCAAATTTAAATATTTTAGAAAACTACAAGCTATCGTTCATGATTTCTTTCTGTAGGTCTACTCCCTAACCACGAAATCCGAAGATTCGGCCAAAGACACATGATAGTATCATTGTGTTAGGGACTCATTGGATATGCCGGATAGAGCCGGAAGGTGGTCATAGGAACTCCTCAACCAAACAAGTTAGAACCATCATTTTTAGACTACCTGGACTATGTATTGACAAGTGCTTTTAGACTAGGTGCTGTCCAGGTCCATATGAACTCCTCAACTAAACAAGATAGCCCTATTGTGTTTGCGGTCGTTGGTTTTATCTAGCCAAGTACTGTAGCCCAAGGTGTAGTCCAGGGCCTCATGATGGATCTGGAAGGTCACTATAGGAACTTCTTAATTAGACAAGCTATAATTAGACAAGATAGCCCCGTTGTATTTAGGTCATTTCGATGTGTTTTGACAAGTAGTTAAGTTAGCCCAAGGTATAGTCTAGGGTCTGATGATAGTTCCGGAAGGTGGCCACAGGAACACGACAACTTTACACGGTAGCCCTGTTGTGTTGGACTCGTTGGATTTGTCTTGACAATTAGGAACCTTACAAGTGAAGGTGATACCAACAGATATTTTATCAAATTCTAATTATTAAAGTCTCGTGGGGTCCATATTTTAGCCAGTATCATACATAGATACGCGGCTATTATATAGATATTATTTTTTTATGTTTAATATTCTTTTCTAGAATATAAAATAAATGTTTGCACTTTTCTTTTTCACAAATAAACTCTGGGATCCGCACGCAACACACAACAGTGTGATTATTTTGGCGCGACTAGCTAAAGTTTAATCGTTGCAAAAAAGTTTGTGCTCGCGAGGTCTACTGTTCGCAGATAAATATGTAGGAAATACGTTGCTGAGTTGGCTAGTCGGGACGCCAGCGCCGCGTAGCGGCGTTCGACGGAGTCTAAAACATAACGCTCGGACCGGCCGGACCGGAGCTGAGCAGAGTTCATCGATGGTGGTCAAGCAGTGAAGACGTTTAGAAACTGTCGCGCATTCCGAATAGTCATGTCGTGTACCTACAGTGTGTGAATATATTGCTAGTGTGATTAATTTGATAGTAAATTATAATGTGATCTGAACTGCAAACGGTTTTTCTATTGCGTAATAACCAACACTACCACCCATAGTACGCCCACAATTGTTAAAATAAGGCTGATAATAACGAAAGACACCTACCACGTACCTGTAATCACGTTCTCGAAAACGGCTCTAACGATTTCAATGAAAGTTGCAATATAGGGTTTTATGGCGGCGAAAAATCGATCTAGCTACGTCTCATATCTGGGAAAGTTCGTTTTCTCGGTATTTTCACCCGAACAGGGCTCGGTCGCCCAAAGTTTAGAACAAGATGGCTACCTATGACATGGCAGCATTAAATTAGTAACTATCTACTATCATGGCAGCATGGAATTAGTATGAACTTTCTTATACTATTAAATGAGCATTCTCTATTTTCACCAGAGCAGAGCTCGGTCGCCCAGGTACGTATGTAATTATTACTCGATTGTCTGTCGATTGGCCTTTAGAAGGCCATAACAATTAAAAGTTCTATTGTGTCTCGTTAATGATAGTTGAAGGTTTAATGTGATTACAACATACTTAAGGATTTCTTCTTATTCATTTTTGTTTTACTGTGAAATCTTTTTATTTTATATTTCAGCAATAGAACAATGGTTCTGTCACTTCTTTCGACAGTAGGGAGAGATATTTTACAGATATATTAGCTGACACGGCAAACGTTGTTTTGCCATATAAATGTTTGTTGTGGACCACCCTAGGGGTATGAAAAATAGATTACGACCGATTTTCGATTTAGACCTATCGAACATACGTATAAAATTTCGGAGACTGTGATTGTTTATCTGTCATTTTGTCTATTCTTCCGTCGAAAAAACCCGTTTATATTGTGGTCATGCTACGCGTGTTGAGGTCAGTCTATAAATACCAATTTACGTACTTTTATACAAAACTAAATAGTTTTGCTAAGTAATTATTTCCTGAACTTTCACCTCTCATGAGATAACCGCAATGTTCATGGAGACAGAGCTTTCTTTCTACGGAACCTTCATGTTCAAACTCAGCATCATTTCAAGATATGGAAATGTGTTTCCAACAAAAATTAAGATTTGGTAAGAAGTTAATTTAATACTTATTTTGTTAATTTTTATTCTTTATCAAAGTTTTATTTATTAAGGATAATTAAAGAGAAGGTGGATAGAGTCTGCGCCACCACTGAAATCATTTTGAGGCGGCGCTAGCGTCTATGTCATTGCATCAAATTGCATTTAAAAAACGTAGTTCCGCAATTTTCCGCCAGACTGCAGTGGTGGCGCGGACTCTAGGTGCGCTTGTGAAGTCAGACGTAACTCTTTCGGGTTCGATTTACAGAATAAGTAGACTTAGGGTAAGTTGAACGGTTTTTAATAAAAAACACATCTTTAAGCTGTGTTACTGAATATTGCCGTAACCCCTTACAACTAACATTCTTATGATCTATAAATTAAAAATAAATAATAACTAACATGAAAAAAATGACAATTATAATGACTACACTACTACAAGGATCTTTTGGCATTCGAATGACGTTGACAGGGGGCGCTGTCGGTAAACATTTGTATACAGATTCGTGCAATCGTTTTGAGAAATGTATTGAAAAACTAAGATGGCGGCGTTAGTTCCGATTTTGGCCACGCGCCAAAACATCCTTCTACAGCTATTATCTATTTACAATGAACGATGGACAATATTATCATCACCGTCTACACAGATTCACCTTTTTAATTTATTAGCTCTAAAGAATCATTCATTGCCTTTACCATTATAGAATGCCGCCCATGGGCATGTGCCCGCCCGTATTTTTCTGAATATTCATGAAAAATTATCGAAAATTGACTTTAAAAGGGGGTCTAATATTTTTTTTTTCTAAATCTGTATGATTTTATGGATCAACACTTGTGTTTTTTAAAATAAATACAGATTTTTTTAGAAAAAAATGCCTTCGCCTCCTTTTTTTCATAGTCGAAAAATAATAAAAATGTTAGTTAATCCGATAAAATAACTCATAAGCTTTTTAGAAATAATAAACATAATCCAAATCGAGCCAATAACATTGGAGATATGGCAAACGCTATACACAATTTTTTTTTTAATAACTTGAAAAATATTAAAGATAGACCCCCCTTTTAAAGTTAATTTTTCTGAATATTTATACTCATTGTCGCCCATGGGCATGTACCCATGGGCATAACACACACAAACCAACAACTACATAAAATGTGAACATCCAGTCCACCATACGGTAGTGGAACTGACATCGCCGGACGTAGGTTGGTATTTCTAGTATCGCTTCACGCGGAGGTTATTTATCAAATGGAACAGTGGTTCATCAACAAAGGCAAAAATAGGCAACCAAGTGCACTCAAAATACAGAGTTTAAAGTCCCAATAGGTACAGATATTTAGTCTTGCTTGTTCAATTCTTCTAACAATTTATCCTGTGAAGCTGGTTTGCGAGCATACACAACGAGTAAACGATAACAAAACTGAACACTTGTTTCATAATTATTGTTGAAATTGGTCATTATTTGCATATCTTTTAGTATATCCATGTAATCTGACATGAAGTCATCGTACTTTTCTTGCGGGATCTTGAAAGGATTGACCGCTGTGAGGGCATCTGTAAAAAGGAAAAATGATTTCATGAGCTTTTTTGTCTCGGTCAGTGGTTCCCAAAGTTAACTGGACCGCGATCCACCTACCAAAAACTTCCAAATTCGGGACTCACCTTTTGGCTCAACTATATGAATGCAGGACTGTTCAAATAAGAAAAGAACATGCAGTTACAATCGAAAATGTTAATACTTAATTAAATACAAGGAGTGCTATTTCAATGAGAAGGATGTATTTGTTTCCTATTTTTTGGCATTACAGGTTTAGCGTCAACTTCAATTATAGTTACTTTTAATCGCAATGAGTTTGATACCTGATACCTACAATTTATTTTGGTATTTGGTTTTAATATTAATCATAGCTGAAAACAGTGAACTGAGAGCAGTGGTGGCCCAGTGGTAACGGCCGCGACTTACGAGTTGTAGGTCGTAGGTTCGAACCCAGACAGGCGCTTTACTTTGTGTAAATTATTTCATGACCACTGCTCTCAAAATGGTGAAGGAAAACATCGTGAGGAAACCGGCATGTCCTAGAACCAAAAATTCAAAGACATGTGACATCTACCAACCCGCATTGGGCCCGCGTGGTGGATTACGGCCCACTCCCTCTCACAGAGAGGAGGCCTGTGTCCCAGCAGTGGGAACATTTATAGGCTGATGATGATGATGATGATGATAGCTGAAAATAATTTTTCAAGGCCCATTCAATTCGCATAGTTTGGTAACCACTGGTCTAGGTACAGACGCCAGCACATCAAGCTACCCGAAACTGTCAAATTTTCCCGATCAACTTTGAACCTTACCATTCAGCGATAAAGTTGAAAATCTATCCTAAATAAATTTGACAGATTGTAGTAGCCTGATGTGCTGGCGTCTGTACATATGTCTATCGGATCGGTTATGTATATCATGCCGAGTTTTTCCCCAATGTTGGTGACGGGCCCCAATATCTAATTAATGTACGGGTTCCAGTGATATGTCGTTTCTTACCAAGAATAAAACAGTACTTAGTAGGTTCGGTTTGGTAGGTTTAGTAGGTACTAGAGTAATCTACACTTTTAAACTTAAGAACGTAAACTTGACTACTTAGCACACCTTTCTTTTTTTTTTTGGTGGGAAATTATCAAATAACTTCGCTCTGGGCGGAGCGGGAGGGCGTGTCAGACTCTTTCTGACTAAAACCCACCCGTGTTCCTTCAGTTGCCTGTATGTTGCCAGGGGCCACGGTAACCCTTTCCGACAAACCCGCAACCCCGGCAGGCACCGGTCCTAGCGGACCCCTTCATTTGTGCTGACATCTCTTTGAGGCGCGCGTGGAACACAACGCGCCGTCGACTCGGGCCTAAAATTCGATCTAAAGAAAAGCGGCCACATTCCTCTAGGTCGTATTTTGTTACTTCGTGTCTCAATATGAAACTTTATAAAAGGTATTAGAAAATTCTAGACACACTTACCGAGGGTCCTTACTAGCCGTTATTCATAATTCCTTCTATTTTTTTAAAGGAGTGGCGCTAGTGGACCTTTGGGCTTTTTTGGCTTTTTTTTTATGTAGATGTAACCAATATTTTGTAACAATGTAATTAAAGGCTGGCTTGCGTATTAAGTTCTGTTAAGTTTTTATATTTTATTTTCGGTTGAGTATAGATTTCGATGTTTTTTGTTAGTAGGTACCTATATTGGCATGTGCTAGCTGACATAAAGCAAATAATTTAATTTATGTTTTGTGTTGCGTAATGTAAATTATTTTAAGTACTGTTGTAAATAATAAAGTTTTTCTAACTGAACAGACAGCTGTGCTGCTGGAGAGTTTGTTGCGCCACTTCTTCTTCTCTTCTAAAGCACTAGGAAGTGGTGAAAGACGAGCGTTATTGGGGGACTGTCTTATGTAATTTTGACGTTCGAAAAGTGTTGATTCTCAGCTTAGTTTGAATAAATGACTTTTGGATTTGAATTTAAAAGAGTGTCCATAGTTATATGGAGTTCTACCTTCTATGCTTTAGAATAAGCAACTAGCTTCATCTTTCTGATTGAACGACTACTTGACAATTCAAAATTGCCTGTAAATGGTTTAAATGAAAAAAAATGCTTTGAATTTGATTGTGTTAAGGCGACGATAACCGACTTTTAATGATTTTATACTGAAGATCACGTTTAAACGAGTAGTGTTAAGGATTTGAAAAAAAAAATGTTAAATTACAGCATTTTTTTAATAACTTAATATAGGAATATATAAGATTATGTTTATATTACATAGTGAAATTAAATTGTAAAGTTATGTCTAACGCGGATAAAAAACTGAGAATCACGCAAAATCTATCAAGCGTATTTTTCTGAAACCTTCACTATGTAATGATAATTTAATTATTGATCTTCTAGTATACGTGTTTTATTAAAATGCCTTTTATTTCATGTATAATAATTTGGGACAGCGGTCCTTGATGGGCGAGTCCTATTACTGGCTGGACGTAAGACGCGTTGCGTGAGCTCAGTACAGAACACGCAAGCTAACCACTCAAGGTCACTGGCATATATCTGCGTCTTAACCACAGGTAATAATGAGTTGACTTTGATAGCGCCTTATTTTCGTAGCTGTAGTTTTTAGTTCAATTGTGCTGACTGTACTTGTATGTGTTTAAGTTGCTGTCATTTTTGTAGGCAAATATTCTATCATTAAGGTTAAGTACCTTACACCTAAAAAATATCGATAAAGATTAAATAACACTCACTTCGCAAATCCTGTAAGTCTTTGTACTCAAATACTGAGTCCTTACATTCCACGTCGTAGTCAACGAAACCTATCTGTTCTAATATTTTCTTTACTTCTTTTTCGGGATCCTGAAAAATATTTAATCGATTAATTAGTATTAGCAATACTTGTACATATTATTATTATTATTTTAAGTCTGTAAGTTTTTAATTTTTCACCTTAGTTAATCTTGACATTAAAATGTGCTAATAGGATAAAAATAAACGTATTTGCATAATTTACTTTTTTGTGTGAGACATTTTTATAGCAATAAAGAACTTCAACAATACTTAATTAGGAATTGTTGTTTCACATACTTGGTTAATATAAATAAATCTCATCTTAACGCTTGAAAATGTGAGAGTTAAACACTCTCACATTTTCTGACTTTCCGAAAACACACTCCAAATAAATAAAAACCGGCCAAGTGCATGTCGGACCACGCACAATGTAGGGTTCCGTAGTTGGGATGAATTTATCCCAAGAACAAACTTAACTTTGTAGTTGAAAAAAAAATCTTTGATACGGAATGTATGGGACAACATGTTTTTACAACCGCAAATCTAAGTTGGTCGATTATTACTCGTTAACTTGTAAAGCCTACTCAGCTGTGATAGTTTTCCTTTTAAATTAGTTATATAAACTACTGCCGTGAATTTTTTCACATATCTAAAACCAACCATTTAGCTGGCAGGGGGGGGGGGACTTGACTCTAACAATTTTATTTTACCACTTTGTCGGCATGATTAATATGTATACCCATGCCAAATTACAACTTTCTAGTACTAACAGTCTTAGAGCTAGACCGCGGACAGACAGACAGACAGACAGACAGACGGACATGACGAAACTATAAGGGTTCCTTGTTTACTACGGAACCCTAAAAATATGAAAAACTGAAATGAATAAAATACAAATGAACTGGCAAAATGTATCTAATGATGAAAAATTATTGTCTCCACAGAGTACTTATATGATTGTCTCTTTGATTGATACGTATCATTATTAGCATATTGGCAGCTATTATTATTTACCTTTGAGTCATGATAAGGCGACACGAATTTATCCACGTCTTGCAGCCATTCACTCCACTTGTTGTTGCGTGCTAGAACACGATACACGTCGAAGGCAGGCGCTCCCGCAAGGAATATCGTGAAACACTCCCCATCTTCATTCAGCAGGTTGTAGATATTAGTGAATGCTCGTCTGAAAGGATAATAATGTTCATGTTATTATAGGGTGGTTGACAAGGTAAAAACTAAGTAGTCCGTCTTTCAGATAATAAAAAAATATTAGACATGTATTTTTTGCTTTATTATATAAAAAAATATTTAGAATACACGCATTGAAGTTGGGGAGTGGGGGCTCGCTACTACGTCACAACGCAGTATTAAATCTAGCAAGGCGTCACGTCATGGCACATTTTAACTCAATGTATTGCCGTAATCTTTTGATTAGGTACGTCAAAAAAGGAAAAAATATGTGTTCAATATTTTTTAATAACCTACAAGACGGACAAAAAAACATTGGACACAGGCCTGTTATTGTAAAAGTCAAAATTATCCTGTCTTCTGAAACGATGGAGTCGCACTACGGCCGCTACGCGTAACGTTTACATTTTTTTAGATCGATCGCATTATGCCCGTTGTTTTTCATATTTTGCGATTAGTCGCTCTACGTCCGTCAGTTCAATACGGTCAAAACGCAAAGTATTCTTTAAAAATAATTGTAACTTAGATGACGAATAGGATGTATTGGTGTCTCTTTCACTCGTGCTTTAATGAAACTTGGCACAAAAAGTACTAGGCTTGCATGAATTCAAGATGGTGTTTCAATCATTATGTTATGCTACTAATAAGATTTAGATGGGCAGATAGATAGTTTATAACCTGGATTAACACATAGGATACTTTTTATCGCTAGGGATAGACACGTGTTGTGTGTTACTTATCGATTTCTAGAAGAATGAAGATTAGTGTGCGCTGGCGCGTGTCAACAGAGAACGCAACAAGTGGCGTCCTGTTTCCACAATTAATTTCACCGCGGGCAGCGGTGGGCGAACAGTCTGACTAAAGCTGCAACTATACTCGTAATAGTATTGCCAATACATACGATATTGTCAACATTATTGCGTGTGTGTTGGCGACAAAAAGTATCTCCTGATCGCGTAGTACCACAAAATGTTAATTTGATCCGTGCGATTATTTTCTCATCACAGGCACTTCTAACGTTGAGTGTACTTAGGTAGAACGGCTGTAACGCGACTGCACGCGTAGCATGATCACCATAGAAACGGGTTTTGTCGACGGAAGAATAGACAAAATGACAGATAAACAATCACAATCTGTCAAAATTGTCTATTCTTCCGTCGACAAAACCCGTTTCTACGGTGGTCATGCTACGCGTGCTGATCCGAGAAAAAATGCACCTTCAAGAACACAATAGGGTCATAAACGGACGTTACGCGTAGCGGCAGTAGTGCGACTCCGTCTCTGAAACGTACCTAAGCTCCCACAACTTGAAGTGTTGATAGACAGAACATAACATAAATAGCATTTTATCACGCTTGTATGCTCAGAAGGGTTTGGCAGAGATGTACTTACCTGTACATTGCACCCATATTTCGCCAGTTTTAATACGGTACGAACCTAAACCCACTAATCGAAAACAAAAGACTCCGGGCTACTGAGAAATTCCTATTGGAAAAACATAGGATCGCTTCGCAGTCGCGCTTGAGACCACTTGACTAATGAGGCAGTTAAGTATGAACTTATCTATAGTATTAATTCCCATAATTCATCATTGCGCTGATAGTAGTTAAGGCCAAGGTCTTAAACCAAAGAGCCCCAACCGTCACCTCAAGAGGCTCTAGTCTTGTTGTGATAAGCGGATGCAATTCCTGCTTCCGGCGGTAGCAGACATTACCTACCTTTTATTGCCTTACTTGGGAAGAGACTGAACCCCACGACACAGGCAATCCTAATGTGGAGTTCAGGGAATTTGTAAAAATTTTGCACCTAAGGCTCCTATGTTTTCTTTTACTCGTTTTTAGGGTTTCGTAGTAAACAAGGAACGCTTACAGTTTCGTCATGTCCGTCTGTCTGTCTGCCTGTCTGCGGTCTAGCTCATGTAATTTGGCATGGGTATACATATTAATTACGCCGACAAAGTAGTAAAACAAAATTATATAAAAAAAAAATTTGGTTACCTCCCCTACACGTAAAGTGGTGATGTTTTTTTTTTTCTATCCCATCGTGTGGTATTATTCAAAAATATTGTGAGTATATAAAACGATTTTTGGATTCAAGGATCCGTTTGCGAAATATTAAGCTTTAAAGTGCAAATTTTTGTTAGAGTCGAGTGTCCCGTCCCCCCCTGCCAGCTAAATGGTTGGTTTTGGATGTGTGAAAAAAATCATAGCAGTAGTTTATATAACGAAATTAAAAGGAAAACTGTCACAGCTAAGTAGGCTCTACAAGTTAATGAGTAATAATCGACCAACTTATATTTGCAGTTTCAAAAACATGTTTTCCCATACATTCCGTATGGGAGAAAATGTTTTTCAACCACAAAGTTAAGTTTGTTTTTGGGATAAATTCATCCCAACTACGGAACTCTTCATTGTGCTTGGTCCAACACGCACTTGGCCGGTTTTTTATATTGTACTGTGTTTTTCTAAACTGAATAAAGCTTTTTTACTTTACTTTTATTAATGTAAATGATTTAAATCAAACTGTGTATTTAAATTAATGAAAGATTTGTTAAAGCTTTATCAATAGGTACCTATAGCGTGGTAAAACTTTAGAAACCACATTTGGTAAAACTATGCTAAGTTCACCACTCAATGTTGAGTCTAGTTGTGGGAAACAAAGCGCCAATTCGGTCATTTTATAGGTTAGTTATAAGTAGATTCTACTACTTTTACTGAGACGTGAACGTTAAATATGGCACTAACGTTTGCCGCGGCCGGTGCAATGCATTCGATGTCGAATTTTCATTACTAGACTTGCACAGATTCCTTTTTCTTTCAACAAACCTGAAAATCTGTTGAAAGAATCGGTTTGAAAATAAATTAAAAGTAACCACCCAATTACAGGCAAAGATAATTGTCTGGCTCTGAAATAAAAACGCTGCCATGTTGCTGAACTATTTAATTGAAACTTTGTTCTTTGTCTTTTTATTTTGATCTATTAGTTAATAGATCAGAGTTTTTCACAAATCAACTGGTTTGTACGTTTCAGCCACAAATTTATGAAAAAATGGTGTCTTCGCTGTTTAAGTCACCCTTAATTATAGTTAACTAGCTGTTGCCTGCGACTTTGTCTGCGATCCGGGATAAAAAGTAGCGTATGTCCTTTTCCAAGTTATGATCTACCCATATGCCAAATTTCATCGAAATCCGTTCAGCCGTTTTAGCGTGAAAGCGTAACAAACAAACAAACTCACTTTCCCATTTAAAATATTAGTTAAGGCTCCGTGCACGAAAAAAAACCCGTTTAGTCAATAACTTATCTAAATGTAAGAAATCTTGAAGTAATTGAAACATTAAGTCTGTGTAAATATAAAAGTACAGTTTTCGTAGTGCTAAACCATTCGTGTCAGTCACAGCACTTGTTAATAGTTGCATCACTTTTGCGCTCTCGAAAATATGGTTTATTTCGCCTTTGATTTACTTAATGAAGATATAGTATAATCATAAAATAAAATGTTGATTTTATTTTAAGAATAGCTGAAAACCAATGTGTGATTTTTAAATTTTTTGATATAATTTGCTTAGTAATAGGAAAAAATACATTACTGACAGAGTTTTAAAAAAAAGGTTATTAAAAAAAAAAAACTGCTATATTCTGAAAAAAAGTGGTTCCCCTATGTACATACAGCTCCAGAGAAACCTCACCCCCTAGAAATGTATGAAAAGCGACTTCTCTGTGAAATCAATGAAACTGCTAAGATATTCTAACTAAAAAAAAAAAAAAAATACAGACGGCGCTTGCGCGCTCATGCAAGCGACCGTAGCCGCTAGGTAATATCCATCGCAGCCGGATGGCTGCGTGAAATATCAATAGGTAGGATTATCTATTGATATTTTACTCACATCCAAACGTGTTCCACAAACATTATAATTTTTTTTATAAATTTATAAAAACTCACAACATAACTTTAAAATTTTATAAAATCTTTAGGCCGAAGTTAGAATCTAACCCGGACCTTTTATCTCACGAGCCAAGTTGTCATACCATTGCGCCAATCAGTTACTTAACATGGTTGTGAAATTTATCGATATGTCTATGAATCATCCATCACATCATTCATGTCGGCCGTGTCGTTTATAAAACAGATAATGAAGAAGCTTGAGGGTAAGCTTATAATTTTTTTAAGTTAAACATGACGTCGCTTCATAGCATAATTACTCGTCTGCTTGTGCTGTTTGAATAACGACTTAAATTTACATTTAAAATCATGCCTCGATTGAGTAACTTTTTAAAAGTAGAATTAATCGTCCTTTGGGAACAAAATCAAAGTTTAAAGCTCGAGAGTTAAATATCGACTTAAGTTTAATTTAAAATAAAATCCGTTTATATTTTCATTTCTTTACCATTAGAAATCTAATTTTTAATTTACTTCGTTATAGAGAAACCAGTTCGTTTATGAGTGCGACGATATCAAGAAACTTGTGAAGTGAAGTGTAACCACCAAGAGCCACGTCCGATTGCGTACACAAATCAATCCAACCGTTATCGTGATATTGTTGGCCATACCACGGATTCTTTCAGAACCACCCGATCTAGCGCTATAAGACATGGCATTTCGCTTACCACTGTCCGAAGACATTTACATGCAGCTGGGATCCACAATTATAATCCTGCCAAAAAAAATTGAAGTAACCGAAGCTCATCGTCAAGCCAGGATAAGATTTGTAACCCAATATATGAATTTTGATTGGGAAAATAGTCATTTTTACCGACGTAAAGACGTTTAAGTCCGATAAAGATGGATATTGGGGATAGATGTCTTCGACGGGTCCTGAAGAGCTTGTCGAAGTCGGCGCTCGAATGAATGGTGAACGTTACTTGGAAATCTTAAGAGACGTGATGATTCCAACAGTGCGCAACATATACCCTGATGGACATATTTATTTTATTCAAGAAAATAGTTCGGTGCATCGGTCAAAACGGGTTATGGAGTGGTTTTCAACACAAAGAGACATAACCTTGATTGATTGGCCATCTAAAAGCCCTGACTTAAACCCGATAGATTTGTGGGGTCAAATGTTGCTTAATTGGGATTCAAGTAAAGTCAAAACTAGACAAAATTTTGATGAAGAGGTTATGAGAACTTGAGAATTAATGCGATTAAGTGACATTTGTTTTAATATGGTAAATAGAATCAGATCAAGATTAAAGGAAGTTATAGAAAGTGAAGGTTACCCACTCCGGTATTAGTATAGGTTTGACCCCACAAGATTTTTATAGTTAATTGTTTTTTGTAAAAAGTTTTGAAAAATCTCGAGATATGTAAATTGTTGTTCTGTTTCATCAAAACGAAATTATCAGTTTTATTAGTATAAAAATATTTGTTAATTTAAATTGGGTTAGTATATTAATGAATAATATGAGAATAATAAATAATACTACGTCTAAAAGTGAATCTCAAGTGAAGCACCTACTTCCCCTCTCAACCCGCAACACCCCGCTTTCGCCCTACGGTTAGGTACCACCCAGGGATGCCTGAATATGCTAATGAAGGATAGCGCATGACAATTACTATAGAACACTAACTTCATTGCTGTCAGAGATGGCACGCACGTAAACATCGTAGTATATCATCCTTTAAAAGATGTCGTTTTTTACACATTTCTAGGGGGTGAGGTTTCTCTGGTGACAATTTTGTATTAATAACGTAAACAATTATTGTTAAATGAGCACAACTACAGAACACTAACTTCATTGATGTCAAAGAGATGGCGCGCACGTAAACTAGTGAGGTTTCTCTGGAGCTGCATGTACAAGTAAACCGTATAATGATAATAATGATATTTTTAATGGAAAATAATAAAGCTTCCGAAAAACAAATTAACTTCCGACGATCTTTGGTTGACTGTAATACTAACTAAGCTATTTAACAAAAAAACATGAGCTTATTAAAATTCTACGAAAAATAATCTGTATTTTCAAATAATAAACTAAGTTTCCGAAAAACGTATGTTCTGCTAAAATAATACGTTCGTTCATGTTTTTGTTTACGTTTTGTTTTGAAAGTTCGGTTAAGTTAGAACTGTGACCACACAACGCACGAGCCGAGCAAGCGAAGCGAGCGGTGCCGCGGCAGCGGCCGGTGAGTGCTAGAGTCCGTTTCGGCACAAAAAAATGTAAAACACCACATTCCCAAAACATTACATTCTCTTGTACCTAAACGGACCCGGTCTTTGTTTGCACCACAGTTTATAAAATGTGTAAGGATAATTCTAAATTTATAATACATGAGTTACGATAAAAATGACTAACCTACAGTTAGTCATTTTTATCGTAACTCAGTAAAACGCAATTTAAGTTGGTGGAAAAATATTACGTCAGAAAATGCTGTATTGATTTTTTAGAATTTTCTGTATTTTATTCTGTCGTTTCTTTATTTGTATTCGCTTCAAAGTTGTCGTTAAATTTGTATATAAAGCAGTAAACTTTCATATTTTGAGTATGCTCATATTCAAATTTTTTTTCGGAGGTTTTATTACTATCCTTTTTAATTTTCAAAATCAAAAGTAGTTTCTACCAACGAAACGATCAAACGTCAGACTCGCGTCAATTTTTGGAAAACTTGTTGCGGATTTTAGTGATTTTCCACAAATCCTTAATTTATTTGAAAAATCGCTTTCCGCTGTGTACAAGACAAAGAAATCCCAAATAATTTTGTTTAAATTCTGTTTCCCTTTCTCACAACTAATGAACAAAATTGATCAAAATCAGTCGATTTCGTGCATGGCCCCTTAAGTATGTTTCGATGTTTGAAGTTTCAAATCGACGTCCCATTTATTCTTTAGTATTATTATTCCATCTGACTGTATCGTAAAGGATTTTTAACTACGACACTATAAGAAGTCCTATTGAAGTCAGAATTGATTGAAGTCAATACTGTGGGTTTGACCATCGCGACTATTGGAACTAATTTATTTTGAAAGGAAGTCAGTATTGTGCACATACAGAATGATCAAAATAACAATTCTATATCAGCAAACAAAATAAAAAAATATAGTTCCGGTTCAAGTTTCTATCAGTAGATCAAAAAGAGAATAATAAAATTAAACAATGATGTAGTTTCACACACTAATAACCGTCATTTAAATAAAATATAAAATTAAAGTACTTTAAGTAAACAAATTATAAATTATTTAACTGAGGGAAAAATACTTACTCTTGGTCTATGATCCAGTGCAGAGCGTAGAATGAAAACACGTGGTCGTATTTTCCCTTCATCCCTTCCGGCAGGTCACCCTCTATGTCCAGCACAGTGAAGGAAGTCTGCTCGTTACAATGATTGTCATTGGCGAAGTCCACCATCTTCTCGCTGATGTCACACCCGAGCAACTTGAAGTCAGTAGGGATGTACTTCTTCAGCATATTCGTGACGCTGCCGTCTCCGCACCCAACGTCTAAGATATTGTTGTTGCTCTTCTTCCACTTAATTTTTGCCGCGTGTTTTTCTAAACATATCAGCGCATCCCTTTTTTGCATGCTGTTGCATTTTTCATACAAGACGGCGTTATTCATGGTTTATTAAAAAATATAGGGATTTTCAGTGGATCAATTTCGTGTTTTTGATTTTTGTTTAGTATTTTCGGGTGCGCGTGCGCGTGGCCGAGAAGCGCGGTTTCGGCGGACAGTCGCGACGGGAGCGAGGCACTGCGCATTTATACGTGCCACGATCGCGCCTCAAACATTCATAGCAGCAGCGGATTTGGCAGACATCATTTTATTTGTTAGGCAGACATCATCTTACTTCGTTTGCAATGATCGTTGAATCTGACTGATTTTTATTTCGTCCCCTGTGCAATTTGCCGATACATAATTATGCGTACCTATGAAATATGTATATAACCCATGAGTAGAGCGAACTTAGTTCAGCTCATAAGGTGGCCCAATCAAATGTCAAATTATTCTTACGTCTGTCTTGAATTTGTTTCAGAAATGTTTTATTTTTATTCCATTAACTGTAAGTAAGAACAATGGCGCAGAATCATGTGATTGACGTCCCATAAGTACTAAATATTTAGATGGAACTCATGGAACATTTCAATTAAGTCCATTTTCCTTACTATGTTTTCTTCTGTCAAACAAGCGACAATAGCCCAAGGGTTAAGACGTTGGAATGCTTAGTGTTAAATCGTGAGTTCGTAACGTGTGCTCAGGTACGTAATATCTATAAACATAACCAATGTATATGTAGCGTTGCCAAACGGGAACGTTGCCAGACGAGAGTAGCCCGTTCGAATCCCACCTGTTTGACTATTGACTTGAATACACATTGTTATTATTTTTCACTATGTCACCATAGCAAAAAATAATAATAAATACAGTAATTTGGTATAATTTATGCTCAACACATTTTTACGCGGTTTTCCATATTTATTTAAATAACTTACAGTTATAGACAACAGTTTGTGCGCCGTTGATGCAAACGTTCCAAATTCAGTATTTGGAGCATCTTCTGATCATATGGAGCCATTCCTGTGAACCTATCAAAGAAATGAAAAAGATGATAGTAGTAGTCATTTGTTTTGTTCTATTTTCCTTGATATTTTCACATGTTTTGAAATGGTGGATTACTCCATGTTAATCTTTTGCAGGGCGGCACCTCTGAATTAGGAGCGATATGTTGCATAGCAGTAATGCGCAGGCGCTGCGCGCATTTGCTGTGTTGAAAACTTATTTGAATTCAAGATTTCAGTTCATCTGTCTATTTTACTACCTACATTTGTCACTAACAGATCGTATTGAATGTTTTAAATATTTAGACATCAATAATTATTATTGAGAACTGTCATTAGCACTTTTTTGTGATATCCGTGAGAATAATATACATATTTCATTCGTAAATACTTTATATGTGTATTAAATATGTAATAAAACTTGTTTAACTTTGCAATAGAGTAGATAATAAATAGTACGACACATAAAGTATCTGCATTTAACCACTCCTGAAAAACGAATATAAATCAGCATAACTGCAGTACCTATAATGTATTTCCGTTGTAGTGGCCATCGTTATTGTATAAAATATGAATGCTTAATGCATTAATATTTCATAAAAACTTTGAAGGATCATCGACCTCGCATAGAGCTCCGTAGTTCAGTTGCTTTAATAGAAACTCACTTCTGCCAGCGACTTCGTCGGCGTGAAATTTCTTGTTTTGTCAGAAAATAATGTCCTATGACACTCGGCAATACTGCTTGCCATTAGTGAAAGAATTTTCGAAATCGGATCAGTAGTTGCGAAGATTACTCCCTACATACAAACTCACAAATTTTACCGCTTTATAATATTATTATATTTCATCTAGATGTCCGTGCCCGGCATCGACCGGGTGAAAATTTTCATACCAAATACTACCCAAATTTTAGACTTTTCCGGTGACTTTTCCAAAAACTCGGATTTAGCAATTTTTAAAAGATATCAGGGCAAATAAAAGTTATTCTGTACAATAATGTAACCTAGTGAATATTTAAATATCTGACGGATTAATGGAGCCTTTTGGCAAATATGACGAAAATTAATTGATTTAGGAAAGTACCCAAAAGTGGTAGGTAATAATTTTGCATTTATCTCTATATATAATCTAATAGCTTTGATTGCTATTTGAATTTGAAGCTGATCCTTTGGTGAAGATTTGTCGGTATTCAGAAATTTAAAAATATCAAACACGTGAAAGTAATGATTGTTGGGGTAGATCAATGAAAGATGCTGAAATCAGGATAATTCAGTATAATAAGTAGTTTCAGTGGTTTAACAGATGTAAAATTCGCCGCGCCGTCGAATTCGTCAAGAAAGAAGGGCCGAAAAGATGGCGGCCGCTCGCTAGAGCGCCCTGGTGCGTTCCATTAGACGTGAAGTGACAGTTCTCGAGTTCTTGAACATCACAGCGTTCCAGCTTTGTTGCAAACAATGATTTCAAGTTAAGGGGGAAGCGTCAGGGTAGCCCGCGAAATTCAAATTTTCTTACGTTTTTTGCATTTTGCAGGTCAGTGTCAGGTTTTATGTTGATTAAAATATGATGCAAAATGCAAAAAACGTAAGAAAATTTGAATTTCGCGGGCTACCCTGACGCTTCCCCCTTAAGTAGCAAAATTAGAACATCGTTAGAGTACACCATGTACACACACACACTGCTGTGTGCACATTTATTCGCCCAGAATATCCTTTTAAAAATTATCCAAATCTGAGTTTTCCAACTCGTCGGATGTAAAAAAGGGAAAGCCCACAATTTCTTCATCAGATTTGCATGTTTAAGTCAGTCCGCACACAATCATACTAAAATCAAAGGCTCTGAAGATCACGTTATTTTTTGTCCATTTTCATAATCTGAAAGTGGACTCCTGACTACGGGGCTACTATCTGAAACTTTTCAAATATATTTTCGGTGTTCTCTCATCATGCAGCACCTATTCAGCTATCAACTTTTCGCCCTGCATATACTTGATCAAAATCCCTCTGGGATTTTATTTATTTTTAACCATTTATGCACACACATATAAATAGATAAGAAAAAAGAAACAGAAACCAAACTTCATGCTGCTGGGCCAACGGGAAGTACTAAATAGGTTTATTTGCGAGTGTCAAAATATGCGGCATAAATGGCCGTATTTTTAATTGCGTTGACTTGGAAGTTTGATTTTCGTTACAGATCAAAATTCGCAGTGCGCGCTTAGCCTTAGTTTTTGATATCTATTTCAACTTGATGCCTCCACGCGTTCCTGAGAAAATGGGTCTTGACAGACAACGAAGTCATTCTTTAAGGGTTTCCATTTTTCATTTTGTGGTACGAAACCCTAAAACAGATTTATTAATTATCTGTCTGTTACATTTTCATGTCGTAACGGCTGAACAAATTTAGATGAATGGTATACGGATAGGTCATGACCTGGGTTAGGACATAATGATAAGTACTCTGAATACCGGTAGTACGTTCCTGTGGGATATTTTCCGACCTTTACGCGTGCGAAGCCGCGGGCAAAAGCTAGTTCAAATATAAACATACAATATGAGAATATACTTACATACATACTTCTAAAATAAATATCACTACAATTATAATGTAATTTAAAATAACTATGCAAGTATGACGAACTGGGGGATTGGGGGCCTAAAACGGCCACTTTAGCAATACTGCTAAAAGCGATTCATTAGCAATTCCTCTAATTATTTTCGTAAAATGGTGACACATATATAGCTGAATCATATCTGAATCATATTTGGTGTAAATTACCGCATGAAAAAAATAAAAACCATAATTTTACCGGTTAAGTTTTCTTTACTGTTTTTATTAATCAAATTAGTTTTAATTTTTTTTTATTTCTACAGTTAAAATGTTATTTGATTTTATTAAACTTATAAATGTTAAAAATACCGCAGATAAGCCCTGAAAACGGAAATTAAAAACAATAAAAACTTTATAGACTGGGAATCCGTACAAAGGAGTTTTTAGTTTATCCCTTGAGTTATGTCAACTTCAACTAGACGTGCGTAATTTTCATTGAAATAGAAAGTAATTTTATATAAACCATAGAGGAAAAATATATAATATAAACTCACAGAGGAAAGTAAGGGAAAGTAATATATATAAACTTCAGTATTTCGTGCGAGTTGGATCTTTTTTAATACAAAGTAATTTTATCGCTGTGCAAAAGTAGGTATTCTAATGTTCGTAATATTTTTTAGGAATGGAAAGGCGTGCATCTAGAGTATATGAGATACAATGGAACATTCTGCTCGACTTTCTACACTGAAAGTGGGAGCTCTGTCGGTGTTGAGCCCCTTATTGAGATCACTGGAGCCCCAACTTCTAGCTAGACTCGTGCGTCAACCCCGGCCGACGCGTCGGCCGGGGTTGAAAATTCTACTCACTGCGGTATCTAGATTGCCGTGTTCTACAAGGCAGAAGCACTGTTGTATAGCGTCGCGACGCTATACAACAGTGCTTCTGCCTTGTAGAACACGGCAATCTAGATACCGCAGTGAGTAGAATTTTCTAACCCTACAGTTATTCATATTGCGGTTAAGACTTATGATTACTATTGAAAACGAGTATGTTATAAATTATAATATATATTACGTTTTTTAGGTCGCCCTCTGGCTTCGCTAGATAGAAATAGAAATAGTTTATTGTCCAGGTAATACAGTAAGCAGGTTTACAGGTTAACACTAAGTTGAGACGACATGAGTAGCTTAAAATATTACCTATAGCTAGGTTACAAAATATTAGAATAGAATATTCTTTATTATGTACACCAAAAAAATTACAGACATTCATTTAGAAATTTTACATTAGGTTAGGTTTGGTTTATTTACCAATGAGCCCCAAACTAGACAGTTAGTCTGTGTCTTGGGGCTCGGGGTACGAATTCCATAGTGGAGGCTCGGAGTATTTTATCTCGGGTGATGCAACGTGCTGCAGCTGGTATGGCGAACCTATTAATAGCGCAGAACCTTGAGAGGCTTGGTGATGCAGTCTAAAGATATTCCTTCCATAGAGGTAAAGTATGGATTTTTTTGCACACACGGCTACACATCAGGCTATAAAAATCCAGTTTATGCTGATCTCGCATTGTATAGGATTTCCGTACAATGCGAGGTCAGTTTATACTGGAAATTTATAGCTTGATGTGTAGCCGTGTGTACATGCAAAAAAAAAAGAAGCATATCAGAGAAGAAAACAAAATATATTTTATTTAACATTTAACTAACACAAAAACTTAAAATAAAGGCAAAGAAGGTATCAGCCCGCTCTGTGTCCATAATTAAATCACAAATTTAAATTTTCAGCCTGGTGGAGTTGTTCCAAGGGATGGTGATTCCAAACAAACGAGTCATGGTTCGCTCCTCTGTGGCTTCGATGCTAGCCACTTCAAAATATCAAAAAAGAGTCTGAAACCTGAAACAAAAAAAGACCGATTACTTTTTATGTTTTTGTTAGTTTTATTATTTGATTATAGCTAGATTTTTTTAAATAATATTTCCTAACACTTGTTTTATTCTAAACTTTGAAATAAGATAAGACATTTAAATAAACCTTTCATAAAGTCAGTTCAACCGATATTGACTTCTATTGCGTTGGTGGTATGACAAATGGCAGCTGCAGTAAACAGTTGGTTTTGTAACCACTTTTTTGCCTTCATTATGCCTACGACATAGAAGTCAAAATCGGTTGAACGAACTGTAAAAAGGTTTGTTTAAATGTCTAATCTTATTTCAAATGGTAAGCAATAGCTAAATGTATCTCCTCATATAGGTCTCCTACGTACTACTACCTAATAAAATTGAAGTAAAGCAAGATAACAGTAATAGTAATTTATTTCCAAAACTTCAGTACCTACACATTACACCAATGAGGTCTATTTAACTCCGAAGGGTTTGACAGAGGCGCACCAAACAGCCAAAAATAAGTACACACAATACGACATCGTGATACGTTGCGACCGACGTTGTTAAATTTATATTTTTTTATTATTATCTACTATTACACATAATATAACATCACGCCTGTAATCCCCGAAGGGTTAGGCAGAGGCAAACTCATAGGACACCCACATTTCGCCAGTTATGTTTAAGTTCCATGTAATAGGGGGCGAGCCTATAACCATCAACCGGGTATTGCATCAAAAGCGCTACTGCTGAGTATGAACTCGGCAGTAGCGTTTGCGACCACTAGACCAACGAGGCAGTCACTACTCTACTATTTTCGTTTACCTACCGTTTACACCTAAAACAAGGTGTAAAGAGTAGTTATCAATAAAAAATAGTTATTTAAACATGTGATGCGACGCCGTGTTGTGTGTTTTGGTCCTTAGTTCATCCACTTTTCGCCAGTTATGTTTAAATCCCATGTATATGTATTATTGTCAGCCAAAGAAGTTGGTATCTACTCACATTATTTAGTGTCACAGCTCTCATCTCACACAGATACACTAACTTGGTGTATCTTGCTCCTATAAAGCTATGCTCCGGAGGCGTAAAATATAAGTGTAATCAGCACCAAAAATGTAAATAGAAGATTGTAGTAAGTTGCCATTTAGGTATATATCTATAAAAGGTTTTATTTCATCGAGGGGGTACACCTTACAGGGTTAACCTGTACAATAATAGATGATAGGGTCTATCTGGAACTACGTAAGTAATTAATACAGACTACTTTTATCATAATCCTTTTACTTGCCTTTGAGGTAGTACTTATGCTATCGCGGTGGGTAGGTACACAACACAGGTATGTACGGCTCCTGCTCATGGATGAGGTCACGACACACACTTTTATCTAACCTATATGAGCCAACAAATTCGAGGTCCGGCATTTCGAAGGCTATGTCCTTTTTTCGAAGTGCTGCGCTTTGTCGGCGATATGCAATGGTCTCCATAACCTGCGCGTGCTCCAGAAAATTTTCATACCGGGCTAAATCTGCCGTTATTGCAATATTTCTTCAAAAAATCCGAAATATGATTTGCCAGATGTTGCTTTTGACTGATTTTTTATTTGACATTATAATTGACAATAACGCAATTCGTAATTTGTGGACCATTTTACGAATCTCCATACAAAACTGTGAAACAGATGAATTGGAATAATATGAATTGCTAGCAGATAATAATATGAATTGTCAGTTTGTGACCATTTTATGATTTTTAATATGAATCATAATATGATCATAATTATTATGATTCTGCAAAAGCGGCCGTTTTAAGCCCCCAGTAAGTACTTCAGTGGTTATCGTCCTATTTAAGCAATAAAAAAAACGAAAATAATGACATTATACATGGGGCACTCGGAAAGTTGCGATACTAAAAAATATATATAATACTACAGGTTATAATTTTTTTATTATTACTTTCAAAGAACTCTCAATTGGCGTCTTTACACAGTTTCATATGTCTAAACCAATTTTCATGACACATTTTCCAGTCCGCATCAGACCCCTTTTTAATCCCCTTCTCAAATGCAACCAGTGCATCTTCCGGTAATGAAAACTGTTTTCCCTTGGGTTGATTTTTTATTTTGGGGAAAAAAAAATGGTAAATTCATCCGTAATGATATTTTAAACGCGTCGAGACGAGCCTGCTTCAAATTTTGCTATCATGTCTTAGGACCATTCTACCCGAACCTCCTTCTGAGCCTGCGTTAGAAACTATCTTCGTTACTCGAAGATGCCTGTGTTGAATTTCATGCACACTTACCGATCCAATCTGCAGTATATGCTGAACCTCATCATATGTAATTCGCCTATTATCTTGAATTACATTTTTCATAGCCAACACGTTTTCTCATGTAACAGTCGTCATAGGGCGCCACTTCTTTCTTTGTCCGCTAAAGTTACTCGACCACGCATAAATTCGTTGAATCAGAGGAAAACTGTTGTTTTATAAGGGCTTTTGTCTATTAACACCATTCGAAGTCTTTCAAATAATTCTTCTGGTTATAGTCGACATTTGAAATCGTAGAAAATCATCGCGCGAAAATGTTCTCGTTGTAAATCCCATTTTTCAGTGAGACAAAGTATTTTGATTTTGCTCGTAAAAATGTGGAGGGAATTTCGAATTTGGAATGTTGTGTTTTTTTTGTAATAAATATTCATAGTTTTAATTGACATCAAAACCAGCCAGTGTCCCATACACAAAAACTGTTAGTTGCAAAACTTTCTGAGTGACCTGTGTAATGTTTCGAAAAAACGCGCGCAGGAGACCCGGCTTTACTCATCAGATTATAGACATCATAATATGGCATTTCACAAGGTAGCGTTCAAGGCCCAATACTATTACTAATTTACATAAATAATATTATAAAAATAACTAATCATAAATGCATATTATTTGCCGATGACATCTAACAAAAAACATAATACGATTTTAGACCTGGGGGCCTACTACAAGCTCATAAAGCAGTATTATTTTAATATTTCAGTGCGGGAAAGAGATGAAGCTCTACAGGACGTATAGCTCCATCTCTTTCTCCCACTGAAGTAATATCAAAATAATACTGTTTTTGAGCTGGCGGTAGCCCCCCCCCAGCTCATTCGCGCACATCTGGGAGTGGCGCGAGGTGGCGAAACGACGGGGCTTAACTCCGATGCCGCAAGAAATCGCGGCACAGTGGACAGAGGTCCGGTGGGATCTCATGGCGTCATGGAGAGTGCGATTGTCGCAACCCAGCGCTGGACACGCCACAATTGCGGCGATAAGACCCCTCTTTGAGGAGTGGCTTGAGAGGCACCACGGCGCCCTCACCTTCCGCCTGACACAGGTCCTCACCGGACACGGCTGCTTTGGGAGGTGGAGCATACGGTGGTCTGCCCGGCTTGGGCGGAGCATCGCCGTGTCCTCGTGGAGGCGATCGGCGGCGGTGATCTCTCGCGTCCGGCCCTGGTTCAGGCCATGGTACGGAGCGAGAGGAAATGGCAGGCCGTCACCTCCTTCTGCGAAGCGGTAATGCTCGCGTAGGAGGAGGCGGAACGCGTAAGGGAGAGGCAAATTTCGCGCCCTCACGCCCCTAACCGCCGCAGGAGGAGACGCCCGGGGCGGGAATTGCGAGCCGATTTCCGGCCACCGTAGGCGCGGGCTTGCGGACGGTGAGCAATGGGTAGCTCGCCGTCCGATAAGGACGAAGCCGGGGTCGACGGCGCGTTGTGTTTCACGCGCGCCTTAAAGAGATGTCAGCAGAATTGACGGGGTCCGCTAGGGCCAATGCCTGCCGGGGCTGCGAATGTGGGCTGAAAGGGAAATCGTGGCCCCCGGCAACAGGGCAACCGAAGGAACACGGGTGGGTTTTAGTCAGTAAGAGTCTGACACTGTCTGGGTGGAGCGGGAGGGGCTCCAATTTAGACAAATCCGTTTATATCCAATTCAATCAATCAAATAATTATAAAAATTACATTAAACTTAATATTAATAAAATCAAAGAAGTGACGCACACAAGATTCTTAGGCGTAATAATCGATAAAGAAATTAATTCGAAAGAACACGTAGGCATCTAGCACTAAAATGAATAAATTTGTATGCGCACTAAAACTAGTTAAAATGTAACTAACATACAAACTGCTGTAAAGTATGGGCTTGTAATGTGGCACCGATTTCTGTAGAGCATTCATCGCTCACAAAAAGTGCATCAGGTTAATTTGTGGTTTTAAACCTGACGTCTCATGCCAACCAATACTTAAGAAACTTGGTTGGTTACTGTTACCGTCACTTCACGAACAGACAAGATTCTCTTAAACTAGAATAGTAGCCCTCCGGTATCGGGAACAGGGTCCAAGCTACCGGTGGTCAGGGCTCCTGAGAGAAGAATCTCCTAACGATACGCGCTGTGTCCAGAAGTACCGCTTTTTGAATCAAGCCCTTGATCCAGCTGCCTAACAAGAGCCTCCTCACCTCAGGTGTTGGTCGAGGCTTTTGGCTATTATGCCATTGGCCGTCACGACTATCGGCACAATGACTGCTGTATCCATATCCCACATGTCAACAACCTCGCGAGCCAGGTCAAGATACTTAATCAGCTTATCTTTTTCAGCTTTCACGAGGTTCTTCTCATGCGGGACCGCTACTATCAATAATCATTGTGCGATGCTCTAATCGATCTATCACCACTATGTCTGGCTTATTGGTAACAATAGTCCTGTCAGTGATGATAAATCGATCCTAATACAACGTGATATTACCATTTTCGAGAACTGGGTCGGGCACATACCTATAGTACGGTACTTCCTATTCCACAAGACTGTATTTCAGAGCAAGTTGCTGGTGGATAATCTTGGCTACAAGGTTGTGTCTATGCAAGTAGTCTCCGTTAACCAGACGAGAACACCCAGATGTAATGTGTCGGATTGATTCCCTCGGACGGTGGCATGCCCGACAGATGTCAACCGTGCCGTGCCGTTCTTCACAATATATCTCCAGTAGTTGTTCGTTATCATGACTTCGTCCATAATCGCAAAGACAAAACCTTCGGTTTCTCCAAAGAGATCCCCGAATCGCAACCAGGATAGAAACGTGATCATATTTTCTAAGGTTAAAAACAAAACGAATACAGATATTTTGCAAACGCTCAAGTTTATTTATGTAAAAGCTCTTCGCTGGCATTCAACAAATAAGCAAATAACAGGCATCGGCGTAGTCTATGATGGGCTGTATGAGAGTTTGAGCAAGGGTGATTTTGGTGTTCAAGGGCAAGAAGTTTTGGAGGTATTTCAACGAATGGAACGTGGAGTACACTTTGCGATGACTTGAGCAATATGGGCAGTCCATGATAATTATTGTCCATCGTCACCCCCAGGTTTTTAGGTTTTTAACCGCATTTGCGTATTCAATCTGAACTCCATTCAGACAGAGTGGAGGCAGCGACATAACATCAAGGATAAACTACGAGCTCCATTTCACCGGCTTCATAAGGTTCATAACTCATTTGTTGGGCTTAAGCTACCCTCTTTTTTGCTAGATTTGCCTTTTAGAACGTTTAAAACTAAAGTAAAATCCAACCTTTGTTCAAAGGCATACTATTGTATCAACGACTATTTAAATGATAAGAATAGTTGGTTGCTGTGATTAACTCAAGACAATGTTTATGTTCTTTCTCCAGAATTAGCTTACCTACTGACAGTTTATTATGAGTATATATAATTGTTTATTTTATTTGAATTTATAAGTCAATTTTTTTTTACTTATTTTTTACGAGTCGATTTATTTTTATTTTATTTTATTTTTGACATAATCTACTCATTACAATGTTTTTGTTATGAGTTGTATTGTAATTTGTGGTTAGCTAGCGACCACGACAATTGATCATAATTGATATATTTTTTGCCTGAGCAACCGGCAGCAAGTTCCCTTAGATGTCACTGCTTACGGTAGCGACGGTGGTCGGGTTGCCTCCTTCCCTCAAATATGGCGAGGGGGGTAATGGCTGATCTTTGCGTTATGCTCGTGAACGGGTGCTGCTTGTGGTGACTGGTCGTCTTGCTGATCATGGTTTTGTTATTGTTACTAGTAATTAACTGTTCATTTATTTTACCTCGATGGTCCTAGTTTATCATTTATAACTGCCAATTACAGCTTTATGTAAGCGGGCACGCCCTTTATGTCTGGAGGCTTTTATTTAGATATTTAGTTCTGTTTAGGTACGTTTAGTTTTTTTTTATATAATGCTTGTGTATAGTTCTCGATGTTTTGGTTGGTATATTGGCGTGTGCTAGCTGACATATGGCCTATAATTTATCATTTGAATTATGTTTTGTGTTGCATAATGTAAGTTATTTTGTATACTATTGTATATAATCATTCTCTAACTTGAACAGACAGCTGTGCTGCTGGGGAGTTTGTTGCGCCACTTCTTCTTTCCAGCTAAAGGCACTAGGAAGTGGTGAAGGGTGGGCGTTTTTGGGGGACTGTCTTATGTGATTTTGAAGTTCGAAAAGTGTTGATTCTCAGCCTAGTTTGAATAAATGACTTTTGAATTTTGAATTTGAATTTGACATCGAGCCTAGCCCCCATATAGCTGCCGCCGATAATGATGACCAGCAATTTCTAAGGGTTGATTTGCAGTCCAAAGGACCACGACCACTCGCTAATAAAATCCAGGTCTCTGTTTATGGCAGGCTTCCGTGTCTTGCCTTAAGAAGTTATTATAAAGCTGCTGATCATCGGCATAGAGATGGAAGTGAGAAGAGATGACTCTAGTGTCAGAGTTAATGAAAATAGAAAAGAGAAAAGGACAGAGAACGCCACCCCGAGGCACACCCACGGTAAGAAAGCACCAGCTAGAAGAAGACTCTTTAAGATGAACCCGTTGCGAGCGGCCTTTAAGATAGGAGTCGAACCAACCAATAGTAGAAAGAGACAAGATTAAGGATCCCTAGAAGGATGTCGAAATCGATAGAGTTAAAGGCACTGCTAAAGTCCAGAACTACAAGTAAGGTGAGAGATTTGTGATCCATAGCCCAGCGGATATAATCAGTTACCTTTAAAAGAGCCGTGACTGGGCCAGGTTGAAAACCTGATTGAAAAGGACTAAGAAGATCATTCGAAGATAGAAAGGCAGAAAGTTGCTGATGAACAATGTGATGATAAATGTGGTTCAAGATGGGAAGTGGGGAGGATAGGAGAAATCATTCTTGAGGAAAGATTATCATTATCAATTGTAGAGGAAGAGACAGCTTAGTCAGATTTTTTGACCTCATTTTCACTTAGCAAGACTTAGTTCGACAGAAGGATACTGCGGCACTGGTAAATAGGAAAGTTTATTTAAAGTAGCTAATTTAACGTGCAGATCTAACGTAACAGGGGGATGTGAGAATTCTTGTAGCATCTCCTTGCATCTCTACACATACGAATGCAGCGAATACTTCCCTACCAGAAGGTTGGTGAGTTTTTACAACCGACTTTTCTGCTGGGTTCTTAAATACCTCTTATATCACACTATAATATTATAAAGGCGAAAGATTGTTAGTGTGTGTGTATGTTTGTCTCTTCTTCACGCTCAAACGGCTGGACCAATTTAGATAAAATTTGGCACAAAGACAGTTTATAACCTGGATTAACACATAGGATACTTTTTATACCGATATTCCCACGGGATCGAGACTTCTGCGGGTGAAACCGCGGGGCGCAGCTAGTATAATATAATAATAATTTAGCAAAAACCGGCCAAGTGCGTGTCGGACCACGCACAATGAAGGGTTCCGTAGTTGGGATGAATTTATTCCAAAAACAAACTTAACTTTGTAGTTGAAAAATATGTTCTCCCATACGGAATGTATGGGAAAACATGTTTTTTGCAACTGCAAAGTTAAGTTGGTCGATTATTACTCGTTAACTTATAAAGCCTACTTAGTTGTGATAGTTTTTCTTTTAATTTCGTTATATAACCTACTGCTGTGATTTTTTCACACGTCCAAAACCAACCATTTAGCTGGCAGGGGGAGGCACTTGACTCTAACAAAAATTTGCACATTAAAGCTTAATATTTCGCAAACGGATTCTTGAATCCAAAAATGGTTTCCACAAACTCACAATGTTTTTGAAGGACCTTTCCAATGATACCACATACCAAGGGTAAAAAAAAAAACTTCACCACTTTACGTGTAGGAGAGGTACCCTAAAAAAAAATATTTTCATAATTTTGTTTTACCACTTTGTCGGCGTAATTAATATGTATACCTATGCCAAATTACAGCTTTCTAGTACTAAGGGTCTCGGAGCTAGACTGCAGACAGACAGACAGACAGACAGACGGACAGACAGACAGACAGACGGACATGACGAAACTATAAGGGTTCCTTGTTTACTACGGAACCCTAAAAAGCGGGTTACCCTGTTTCACGCCTTTGTTTTGATCAGGAAAATTTCGTTTTATGTTTGCTGTGCTGTTGTTATAAATTATCTTTAGGATGTCTACATATGTAAGTTTGTTCTAGACTTCTAGGTGTTGTTTTTGTAAGGAAGAAAATATTTCTGAGTGTTTCACGCTGTCAAATGCTTGGTCTACGAAGGCTAAATACAATGTTTTTCTGAATTCTTGTGTTTGTGTTTTTCCATAATTTATTATTTAACTCTTGAAGGTGGTTGGTAATAGTGAAGAAACTTAGGCGGAAGCCAGCCTGTTCGGGTGGCTAGTGGGCATCTAGTTTTCCGTCGATGCGGTTATGGATTACTTTGGATGTGACGCTATGCTTATCATATCAGCCTTTAATGTTCCCAGTGCTGGGACACAGGCCTCCTTTCGCGTCCACCATGCGGGATCGTTGCGGGTTGAAACATGTCTTCGAATGTTTGGTTCTAGTACATATGTCTTCTCACGATGTTTTTCTTCACCATTTGGAGAGCAGTGGTGATGAAATTATTTACACATAGTAAAGTGCCTATACCTGTGTACGAACCCACGACAGTCCGCCATTACCGTGGGCCACCACGGCTCACACACTGCTGGTCTAAGCTTGTTGATCTGTAATTATTTACATCGCTTTTGTTAAACATGTTAGTGATATGACGGAAAATTGTGGCAGAACCCAGTTTAAGGGATTCCGATGTTACGCCATCTTCGCCGGGCCTTTTGTCGTAATGCAGACTATTTAAAACCTTTTTAACTTCATAACCTGTTATGAAAGGGATATTTTTGGGATCAGGACAGTTATAAATTACTTCAGTGTATTTTTTTGGATTCGAGTAGTTTTTTTTCTATTATTAATTATTCTATTTATTAATAAAATAAAATTTTCATAATTTTAATAACGAAAGTCAATAAACGAGAAAAAACAAATAAAACATCAAATTATCATATTTTTAAGATAATGTTCATTTTCACAGTCACATTTTCTTTCAATTGTTTTAAAAAAAATGCTGTTTAAAAAAAATGGTTTTTATTTTTTTAATATTTTGAAAATACTTTATAATTAACTAGGTATGCTATGAAGGTAGGTATTTACTTATTTAATCATCTGCTTAGCGTTTTTCTGACAGTGTTGGGATCGGTCCAACCGTATATGGCTGATGCATGTGCCTATGTTATTTCAAATATCTGAAAAATGGTTACGGTGTAGACGTTAGACTATATCTAGTCTAGTGTATAAGGATCTCACCAAACACGGACATTTAAAGGTCGTGATAGTTGACTATTACAAAAACTCCAATAAATTATAGGCAAGGACTAAATTATTCGGAAAATTATTTATTCATCGTGAAAAATAACAATATAAAAGTCTTATTTAAGTAACTTATTTCACAGTAGGTATAACTTAAAAATAAGTAGGTACAAAGAACCGTTAGTACACTGGTTTTTTTAAAACCATGGGAAAAAATAATAGGTACCTAATTCTAGACTTAAAGTCTACAACAATTATTTTTTTGGTTTCTAGAACCAGCCTGTTAAAGAACCTATATAGTTGGTGAGTCATAATAACCCCTTTTTGATACCCATCTTCGAAGTTCACATAACAAAAGTGGGTTAAGTATACGGGGCCAATATTTTTTTATCCATACACTGGATCGATTTGGTACTTTTATATAAAATAATGTAGAAGATTATAAGATTTACTTATAATTAATATAATAATAATAAGGATTCACAGTTTCTGAACAAATAAGTGTATAATAGAAAAGCTTACAGTTATAGTAAGTATTAAACAAACACATTTGAGTTCGTCGTGTTAAAACTGTTATTTCTCCCTTGAATAATTCAACACTTGTTCTTCATCAAATTATATAAAAATGCTTATTTTGAGAAAATATACATTCAATCCGTATCTTAAATAACTATTTTCATTAACATATATATCACTAGTTAAAAAAAATAGTATGGCGTTACATATCGAGGACAGAGATGATGCTCTCTCGATCCCGGAAAACTCTTGAAACTTTGTTGTATTTTAACTACTATTGAAATACAACTGAAAAATTACAAAAAATAGGTTTTGTTCATTGAATACCAAATTAAATGCTGTGTTATTCGAATTAAATTAGATTCTGCAAGAAAAGGAAGCTCAATAAATTCAAATCTTTCTATTTCGCAAATTTCAGCTCCGTATTACGTCGTATGACGTTTATTGAATCACCAATGACTATTTCATGAAAAAAATGACGTTGCTCATCGAATACCTATAACTGAAAGAGTCGTTTTGATGATTTTAATGATTATTATTCAGTTAATCATGACCATTGCATTCAATGACGTAAAACGTATGGTTCGCTTTCCATCAGCCGAGATCGAGGATACGAGCTGGCCCACATCACAAAAAAAAATCAAACGATCTTTACAGTAGTTGCTTAATATACGATGTGTAACATCTAACATCTTGGCTGACGTATCCTAATTCCTAACTAATATTATAAATGCAAAAGTGAGTTTGTTTGTTTGTTACGCTTTCACGCTAAAACAGCTGAACAGATTTGGATGATATTTGTCACATGGGTAAACCATTACCTGGATTAGGACATAAGATACTTTTTATCCCGATCCACGAGATCGAGACTTACGCGATTGAAACCGCGGGGCGCAGCTAGTATATGATCATCATCATCATTTCAGCCGAAAGACCTCCACTGCTGGACATAGGCCTCCCCCAAGCACCGTCACTTCAACCGATTTTGTGCTTTCCGCATCCAGCGAATTCCTGCGGCCTTCACAAGGTCATCGGTCCATCTTGTGGGAGGCCTTCCAACGCTACGTCTTCCGGTAAAAACAATATAAAATGTATGGTATGATATAAAAACAATATTCATCATCATCATCGTCATCGCCATCATCATCATCATTATCTGTTGACAACCTCTCGGAAAATGGGTTGATACCAGCTGACGGCCAATTCTAGCACCGCGCGCGCTCATTGGTTAAATCAAATAGCGCGCGTTTCCTCGACTTCCTGTTACACACTTCTGTCCCTTTTTACGAAATCACTCCCACAGATTGCAGGAAAAGAGAGGAAAGATGTTACACATAAAAAAAAAAACAGAGCAGCAATTTGCAAAAACCGAAAAAAAAATTGCGGTCTAAAATCGATTGGAGCTTGTTAACACTGCTATTGTTACTTATTTACAACTAATAAAACTATAATAGTTAACAAATATAAGACACGATTTTAAAGTAATACCTATTTACATCTAACTAGGAGGCAAGTATAGATTAAGCGGTACACATTAATCAGATCTAAGGCGGATTATCCGATATAATTTCATTATGGTTTCGGGACCAATTTTGGTCATCCCGATCATTTGCTTGCACAGACGACCACTAGGCAATACTTGCAGTTTATTGAAAACTCTCCGATATTGTTATTGTTTATTTCTATGACGCCGATTTCTTGTGCTACTGTGTAGTAATCCTTCATGAACTCTTCGTAAACGTCATTTGGCATGTCGAAAGGCTCGATTGCTTTTACGGTGTCTGAAAAAATTAAGTTTCACGTCAAATTTTCGTTTTAAGTAATAACATCCGCACGGGGCGATCGATCAGGTTAAGCTATGCTTGCCGCGGTTGGTCCGTGGATGGGTGACCGTCTTTACCGAACCTCTCCGTGCCTCGGAAAGCCCGTTAAGCCGTTGGTCCCGACTGTCATTCTTGGATCTTTGACAGTCGTAGCGGGTCGTCAGAAACCCAAAAATCTGACAACCAGTCTCACCAAGGGGTATCGTGTTTCCCAGTAACTGGATTATAGAGGTCAGATAGGCAGTTGCTCCATGTAAAATACTGGTAGTCAGCTGCATCCGGTTAGACTGGAAGCCGACCCCAACATAGTTGGGATATGGCTAGGCAGAGATTAAACTTTTGTTCTAACTATACTTATGGTAAAACATTTATTGACAGACAATGCACATTAGCAATCAAAGGGTATCAAAGGGTAAAGAAAAATCAAATTATGCACAGCGTACCTGTAACGTACTTAGGTGAGATTGTGGATTTTCGAAAATTCATCCTCTAAGCCATGGTACGGAGCGAGAGGGCATGGGAAGCCGTCATTAACTTCTGCGAAGCAGTAATGTTTGCGAAGGAGGAGGCGAAATGCGTGGGGGAGAGGCAAATTTCGTGCCCTCACGCCCCTAGCCGCCGCAGGAGACGCCCTGGGCGTCGGGAATCCCAGCCGATTTCCGGCCACCGTAGGCGCGGGCTTGCGGACGGTGAGCAATGGGTAGCTCGCCGTCCGATAAGGACCAGGCCCTGGTCGACAGTGCGTTGTGTTCCACGCGCGCCTCAAAGAGATGTCAGCACAACTGACGGGGTCCGCTAGGGCCGATGTCTGCCGGGGTCGCAGGAAAGTCCGAAAGGGATACCGTGGCTCCTGGCAACGTACAGGCAACTGAAGGAACACGGGTGGGTTTTAGTCAGTACGAGTTTGACACTCTCCCACTCCACCCAGAGCGGGAGAAGTTATTTGATAATTTTCCACAAAAAAAAAGGTTTCTGTTTATATAACATTGGAAATTCGTTGCACAAACGAAAGCTTGTATGGGAACTGGGTACGTGATTTCGACTGTCATAAACAAATTGGACACTGTTGAGATGCTGCACATGGGAAATACTATCAGGAGTAGGAGGACAAGTCCTTGACATGTAGACCACTTCAGTGATCTGTTTTGGGTACGTGATGGCTTATTACCACCAATAAATGAAATGATTGATGACTGCAGCTGCAGTCTGATGCTATCGCTTACTGACGAGGATGCTGCCTTATCGTTATTACCTATCTACCTGAAGACAGGGCTTGATACAAATACTACACACCAACTGATGAACAATGGATAACCTGTCAGGAAAAGTAAAACTTACTTTTCATTGCTTCGACGCTATCGAACACAAACAGCATTTCTTTAACTTTAACATCAATGTTTCTGAAGCCTATTTCTTCCATCATTTGTGTGACTTTCTTTTCTGGCTCCTGTAAATAAAAATATTATTTCCATTGAAAACTTAAATAAAATATAAATATTATCAAAAATAAGAATCAAACTGAATTCAACAATAATAAAGTTTAAGTTTATTTGTGCTAGTTATTCAAGTTCTTCATCAATATTTTTATTATTAACAGAATTTCCTGCATGCAACAATGTGTGACCTACACGCAGATAAATGAATAATTACGTCTTATCTTTTGTTTATAAAGGAGTAGGTTATTTTGTTACCAACACTTCTCACCGGAGCAGCAGATGAAGGCCTTGATAATGCAACGAAACAAATAAATAATGCAAAAAAGATATTTATTTGCATTAAATCAAAATGAAAAGTGACGTCATGCCTGCTTTTTTGTTAACTTGAATTTATTTCAAGCGCAATAGGAACATTATTATAACAATTATTTAAAATTTAACATGACTGCTATAATTAAACACCTACGGCACCTAATCCATTGATTCCAACAATACTTTTTTTCATTGCTATTTTATGGGGAGCTTTCATGTAGGAAAATAAAGTTTATAAAGTACCTGCATATCGTGGTAGGGAGAAATGAACATTTTGACGTCTTTCAACCATGACTTCCACTTTGAGCACTGAGCCAGGACACTGTATACGCTGTAAACAGGTGTGTATCCCAGGAACGTTAGGAGGCAGTCACCGCCTTCTTCCAAAAGACTGTAGATATTCCTAAAAGCTTTCCTGAAAAAAATAAAGCATGGTTTCAGTTCCCTACTGAAATAATGAGACATTTTGGTCGATTGCGTATTTAAACATAGTTTTCCTTTAACTGAACTCAATTCAAAAACTTTAATCTTAGTGAACATAGACCGCACAGTTGCTCCATGTGAACTTTTAAATTCTGAGTTTATGTTGCATCGTGCTCTAAAAAGGCAGTATCTGTTTATCAGTAGATTGTAAAAAGAAAACAGAACTGGACTTACTCTTGATTTCGTATCCAGTGCAGAGCGTAAAAAGAGAACACATGATGGAATGCTGATTTCATTTCTTCTGGCAAGTCTCCCTGGATGTCCATAACCCTGAACATAGTCGCTTCATCACTGTGGTGTTCATTTGCATATTTAACAGCTTTTTCACTGATGTCACAGGCAACTAGTTTTTTATAGTTACTGGGCATGTATTTCTTTAAAATAACGGTTACGCTTCCGTCGCCACAACCCAGGTCTATAGCGCTGTCTCCAATATTCTTCCAGTTAATTTTCTTCGCATATTCATTAAGACACTGGACTGCTGCTTTCTTTTGTAAAGAGTTTGCTACGTTATAGAATTCTGGATCGATCATTGTGAATCTGTGAAAGATGAAAAATTGGTTATTATTAGAAACAGGAAATAGTTACAGTGTTGCATGAATGAATGTTGTCACTAGTTAAGATCTTCTAGTCATTCAAATCGCAACGTTTTCCTTCTTGAGTAATGGAACAATGTAACAAGGCGATTTCATACTGAGGTAACCGAAAATAGACCAGCATTATCAGTACGGGATCAACAACGTCTGTCTTTTCTTCAATAGTCTTTTGTGATGAGAAATATTTTTTTCAATCGGTGACCTCCATCTGTATTTTATTAATAGGTAACAACTTTGTTCTAGCTTGAAGGAGGAAAGTCGTTTGCGCAAATGTTAGGAGCATACAATGTTTTTCTATTTTTAATTTTGCTTAGTAATGTTGAGATCTAAACACATTGTTAGAAAGATCACAAAGTTATGTTTCGGGAAAAATGCCTTAGATGGCCATGGAAAGTCTTAAAAACGTATGAATGTCAAAACTAGATTGAATAAGTATCGGGAAGAAACAATAATTGATATAAACTGAATTTAAATAAGGACTGATAAAATTGAAAAATCTCCATGTACTTTCGGTGTCGCATTTAGACTTCGTGTACATTCGTAAAATTACTCTCCAAAGATAGATGTCGGTCAAATTAAGATAAAGTTAATCAAAGCATATTTTTTAATATTGGGTTTCGCCAGAAAAACGTTGTTTTAAGAGCAAGTGTGGCCCCATTTAAACTGACTCCATGACAGTTAACCATGTTGTAAAATGTACAACAGTACAAAATGGCTGAAATAAATAGTTCCAATAATATTACTACTGAAGGAAAAGTAGCACAAAGGTAATCGCACCTATTACCGACTCTTTTAAGATTATTTTAAAATCAATGATCATTATTAAGAGTAGTGATGATTGCTTTCACACCCAGGTTTTTGTTTATATATGAAACTATTGCTTGTCTAGTTTATATTTATTACCTCCGGATATCCGTATCCGCGGATATCCGAGGGAGAAAAAAGATCTGTATCCTGTATCTGTATACATTTCATTACGTATACGTATAGGTAATGAAATGTATTAATATAAAAGATCCGTTCAAGTTCCGCCAAAAAGGACGGAGTAACGGATACAGATCTTTTTTCTCCCTCGGATATCCGCGGATACGGATATCCGGCACATCACTACCTTAAATACCCTGAAATAGAGCATTTTCTTAACGTAAAAAATAATAATTTGAAAAAGTCGATTGTTTGTATTACCGACCCATAGGAACAGCGATGAAGCTATCAACGATTTTTATGAAGCTATTAACGAGTGTAAGAAACGAGAAGTATGTATAGATAGGTATTTTGTTTAAAAAAGAACTAGCAAATGTGGTTTCGTGAAGGAAATTAGCATGGATTAAGAAAGGCATGTGTAGGCTTGCATCAAGTTCTTACCACTTTCATACAACTCGTAAAAAAGAAAACCCACTAAGCCACTCTGGTGTATTCTGTTTGACGACGACATTATTTTATTGTCGACGAATATGGACCTAAGATCCAGAGCAAAGTCGATCAACAGATACTGGAGAGTATTAGTTTAGAAATCATTAGAACAAGAACAGAAAATATGATCTGCAATTTCGGCGTTCTCTACAGTCACCAGTTAGTACAGTTTTCATAATTTCGGGTCTGTTTAAAATGGCAGCAGGTTACGGGAACAATAATTATTCTAACTCTGTCTCTTTTGAATATAAATAAGTGAAACATTCGTGGATTGTGTAAATATGTCAATTCAAAAAGTAGATTATAACTAAAATAGCGACTAACAAAGATTTAGGGAAGAAGATGAAATGCTGCGTCAATCTCAAATAAATTGGTGTGGCAGTTGGAGGATGATAACGATTCCAACTAGAAGGAAATGATAAAATTTTATTTAAACTTATATCTTTTTTATTGGTTGTATTTCCATTTATATTTTCTGCAACCAGTTAACCAGTGTAAGTGTAACGTTACATTAAGGAAAATTATCTGTATTAAATCGGTGGTAGGTTCCCGTACTTGCTATCACCGACTCATATGGATCGGTAATAAGTATGTATGCGATTTTGAATGAAAAAAGCAAAAATAAACTCTAGGGATACGTCCAACATGAACTATGTTTGATCGTTTGTTGCCTTGCAACTGCAAACCAACGCGCTATCGCTTTGCCTCGTGCATCGTGTACCATGCACGGCTGGATAGGCTCGGACGGATAAAGCTTCCCGCGACATGTGCCCCTAGAGATGTAGGGCGAGATCGGGTGACGTCGGGCGACGTCGCACGACATATCTGACAATATCGAAAGTTTCGTGAGGTAAGATATCTGGCGACGTTGGTTGACATCGCCTGACGTTGCCGAACTTCACTCGGCAAATCTGGACACACGTGTGGCGGGAAATTTGCCCCCTAGTGAATACGAGGCTTTATCACTGACAATATTGTTAGTGAACTTGAGAAATGAGAGAACTGTTAGACGTGATGTTATTTACAATTATTTGCAATAATTATTACAAATACCTAACATTTTATTAGACCTTATTCCTATTATCTTGATCGTTTATTCATACCTATTATGGATTTATTCCTAATTATTATACATAAGCAAAAAATAAACATTTATTTGGTAGTTGAATAACGCATTTATATTGTAGTACATTTCTAATCTTAGAAATACGTCAAATAACTGAGAAGACGGTGCTAGCGTCATGCTATCGTCGTCGGCATTACCGTACGACTCGGACTGTATTTAAGCGTATTATCTATGCTCAGACTTGACTCAGACCAAATATGCTTATCACAAATGCTAGCAGCAACTGTAACTTATAACATAGCTTTAGACTCGATCATCTCTGCACACCTGGATTACCTACGTACTATCCTCGTGTTCTACGCTTCACTACAAAACAAATAAAACTAGTAAATAAATCACTTCACAACTATTCACGACCACATAATAAAGACAGAATCACTCACTTTCCTCGATGGAATCAATTTTCTGGAGACATTAAAATATGACAAGACATTTTTTATTCTAAGGAAGATTTCAATAGATTTAAATGTTGCCATGAAAGCTAAATTCTCAAAGCGTATATATAGTGGACTCAAACTCAAAGCATTTATTTCAATTAAACCATTTACAGGTACTTTTGAATTATTTAAGAGTCCGTCAGAAAGTTGAAGCTAGTTGCCCATTCGAAAACGTAGATCTCTATGGAGAAGAACAGACAAATAACTCCAAGGACACTCTTTTAAATCAAGATATTACAAAATCCTGGGTACATTATTCTTGTTGCTTCTATACGTGAGAACAATGTAAAAATAAAATAAAGAAACAATTCAAAATATACATATAAGATTAAAAATAAGCCCTAGCAGTTAAGAGATGACCAGTCTCAAATGTGTTCGTGAACGGGCGCCCCGTTCACGAATATGACGCGTGGATCAGCACCATCCAGCTCAACCATTTTGTAGGGAACGGAATGATCCAACACACGCGCCACCATCAGTGAGGCATTTAAGTGAGCATGACATACTCTCAACTGCCACGCTCTTTCAAGTCAATATACATCATGATATCATAATAAACGGCTCCATGATACTTAAACATTAACAAAATTGAAAATATGCTTTAAATTATGCAATACTATGGTTTGCAATGTATTTGAGAGATGAATAAAATTTTACTACCAAAAAGAAAGAGAATCATTATTGTCTATTGGAATATGGATTCATATAACTGTCATTAACGATAAGCTCCATAAATGAGTTATTTAATACTTATCACTAAACATGTTGCAAATACAATTAGGCACTGACTCCAAAGCTAAGAATAATATTGTTGTATTTCAAAGGACAGGAGTCTTCTTCTCCAAAATGCCTTATATTTGATAAAACTTAACTGAGCCATCTATGCAATAATTAAAGTACTGTCCGGATTACCGGAAGTGTCCTAATAGTTTACCTAAACGATGAAACCTCTACTACCAAAATCCGGCTAATTAGCATACATTTAGAAATAGAAATGTATATTCTGGTGAATATGGTAGCTAAATTGTTACCGTCCCAGGTTCTGCGTTTGAGCACACCACAATTGCGGCGATAAGTCCCCTCTTTGAGGAGTGGCTAGAGAGGCGCCATGGCGTCCTCACCTTCCGCCTGATGCAGGTCTTCATCGGACACAGTTGCTTCGGGAGGTTCCTGTTCCGGATAAGGCGGGAGAAAACGCCCGGGTGTCACTATTGTGTGGATCGCCCGGAGGACACGGTGAAGCATAGGAGGTCTGCCCGGCTTGGGCGGGACACCGCTGTGTCCTCGTGGAGGCTATCGGTGGCGGTGATCTCTCGCGTCCGGCCCTGGTCCAGGCCATGGTACGGAGCGAGCGGGCATGAGAAGCCGTCACCTCCTTCTGCGAAGCAGTAATGCTCGCGAAGGAGGAGGCGGAACGCGTGAGGGAGGGGAAAATTTCGCGCCTTCACGTTCCTAGTCGCCGCAGGAGACGCCCTGAGCGTCGAGAATCCCAGGCCGATTTTCGGCCACCGCAGGCGCGCGCTTGCGGACGGTGAGCAATGGGTAGCTCGCTGTCCGATAAGGACCAGGCCCGGGTCGACGGCGCTTTGGGTTCCACGCGCGCCTCAAAGATATGTCAGCACAACTGACGGGGTTCGCTAGGGCCGATGCCTGCCAGGGTCGCGGGAAAGTCCGAAAGGGTTACCGTATCCCCTGGCAACACACAGGCAACTGAAGGAACACGGGTGGGTTTTAGTTAGTATAAGTCTGACACGCCCTCCCGCTCCGCCCAGAGCGGGAGAAGTTATTTGATAATTTCCCACCCAAAAAAAAAGGTTCTGCATTTAGATATTTGCTTTTTTCTTTGTGCAGCTTAATAAAAAAAAGATAATACATACAAAATAAAGCCCTGTAATTGTTTCATACAATGTACACACTTTCATTCGTAAACGCTTCTGAAATTTTGCAACACCAGAACTGCCATTCGTCTTTATTTGCAACGTTTTCCAAGCTAACTGAAATTATATTTTAGTCATAGATGTGTTATTAAACTAGCGTATTTTTGTGCTTGTCTGCCTTCGAGGTAAAAATTCTCATTCATATTTAAGAACACGATTAATACAAGGATACTTTAAACAGCGTTTTGGGGGACTGTCTTATGTGATTTTGACGTTCAAAAAGTGCTGATTCTCAGCCTAATTTGCACAAATGAATTTTGAATTTGAATTTGGAGCTTAATTTGACAGACCTTATTTTCGTAGCTTAATTAAGTTATTGTAATATTTTCTCAGTTTTATCTGGATTTCCTTTTTCTCTTCAGTTACAGCTTTCAAAAGCTCTGTTAATTATCGTTACGAGTAAATTACAATTATCAATCACTGTCATAAATTCGACAAAAATTGTATCTGTTAATTTTTCATAAGCTAAGTACTTTTAACACTGGGTTATAAATATTTGTTTTATAAATATTTGTTTCGATTAAATATACAATAAACGTTGATATATTTACCTATTCCGCTTAAAAGCGCGCGCTTAGTTAAACGGAATAGGTTACTAAATATATCTACGTCTATTGTATTTTATAATGAATTTCCGCAAGGTCACGCTTGAATCAATTAACTATGTTTCAATTAGTTACTTTAATGAAGGTATGGGACCATTAGGTTGAATGTCAATTCTCACTGCTCACATGAAAGCTAAGAAGCTTTCATGTGAGCAGTGAGAATTGACATTCAGTTCACGAGTATAATCGTTGCATGGCGACGATCGTCTCGACCGTCCACGAAAAAGTGCATTGCCCTGCGTTCGCGCATTGTTTTTGTATTTTTTACTTAAGTTTTTGCGTCGACGGTATCTACTCAATTGGGTTAGGATGCCTGACCTAACATAATGTGATTTATATTGATGACGAAACGCATGCATTAGATGACTTTTTTACAGTTGGGTAGTTGTTATAGGTCACCATTAAACTGTGAATATTTTTGGGCATTTATTTGAGTTTGAATCTTTTCTAATTTTATTTTTGTGGGGACGATTTTGACTGAAAACGAAGTTATAAATAAATGTTTCTGACTACCCAAACTAGAAGGTATAATATTGATTTTATTACAGTAATACCTACTGTAAGAACCTGACTAATCGATGATAGATGGACGTTAAGAAAACCACAAGAACTTAAGAAAGTCCGTATAATGTTTCTATTTTAACCGAAACTACTTATACAATTAGCAAGAAATACAGCTTCTTGCTCTAAGTACCATCTATCTTGTAATTAAGTTCAGGTTATCAGTTGTTCTCACTCTGATGTTGCAATCGCACTAAAAAACGGCCGTAAATTGACTAATTTACTTAAAGTTAAAAGTTCTATTGATATCCATCGATGCAACTACATACATGATATCGTTAACTGCCTAAAAAGACTTCGATTTTATTTCGGCTCAAACAGGTTACCCAAATACCCATTTACATACATACACTGAAGTAAGAATAAAGTAAGTATGCATTAAACCAAAAAATATGCGCGCCGTAATCTAAACTCGTATTTCAAGGACAAAGTTAAAAACTCGTGAAAAAAGTTCAAGTTGGTGCATCAGTGCGTCCATACGCCATAATGCAAGTGCACCGAACATTGAGCGAGAGGCTGAACAATCTTGATCATTGAAATAATAAAATTTTACCTTCGGTGTTTTTTAGGTTTTGGAGGATAATTTTCAGTCATTGAAGGCGCATAGGATAAAAAAGGATGTTCTTTTAAACCATGTTAATAATAACGTCACCAAATATACTGAATCTTTTAACACAACAATTACCTACTTTGTTTAATGTGATTTTACCATTACACTTAAGGATTAGTTATTTTCATTTGAAGAATTAATCTCGAGGAAAATGAGGAAAACTTCCCGAAAAACAGATTTGTCGATTGCGTAACAATGTGGTTGAGTCGAGTAACTTTTCAGAGGTATAGAGCAATTCAGTCCATCCTGCAAGTATCAAAACTATCGACAATGCAGTTGTGGTAGCCACCAGCAATGTCACCCCGAGTGGGTTCAACCGCCGAACGTGCAAGAGCAGGAAAAAGGGCTCATATTTAGGGAATTTTATTGTACCAGCTACGCACTTAACTTGCTCCATATAAAGAGACATTATTTAAATGTTTGTTTACTTTCTGTATGGCTGACAGCATGGGTCGTGCTTATCTCAAAGATATTGCAAGATCTTTGAGATAAACACGACCCATATTTTATCTAATTTTACTTTCGTTATTATGAACTTTAGCAGCTTAGACAATAGGATAAAGCGAAAACAAATGCAGACCACTACTACCTATTTGCACACCATGATGAGGACTTACGTACATATTTTTTTTAACCATATTCCAGAAATAAATATCATTTAACCCAGCAATTAATGTCGCTTGAACCAGCGATTGGTCATAAGAAAACTACTCGAAACTACAATAAACATAGTCGTGAAAACCTTTGGGCGCTTACTTACGCTTACAAACGGCTTCTAGTAGACGATCGTTTGACGGGTAAGTAAGATCAGGATCACCCTATTCACCAAGGCACAACTGAAAATGACGTTATCATAATTCGCTACAAGTAAGTGATAAATAAATCGACCAATAGACTAATAAACTATTAGATTAGGTATGCTAAAATCTTGTTGAAGTGAAAACTTCCTTAGGCGCGTTGGGCATTTTTGAGAAACCATTGATTTCGTGATCTGTTGCCGACACCGTGGAGTAAAATACATCAACGTGTTGATTACCGCGGTGCCGATTATTTTTTAAGTTTTCACTTCTGTCGGCTCTCCCGGAGTGCCACTGTTTTATACTTTATTGAGTTATTTCTTCTACACCCTGAAAATTCATCGTTTATTGTTATATGATAAATGATGTTTATTGATAAACGCACTCTTGTTACCTAAAAAAATACTTAAATGTATATTACGAGCAGAGTTTGTCAAACACAAACTACTTAAATATAATATAAGCAGTTGTGAGTTTATGATGTTCACACTCTTTACGAAATCACTTTCTTCGACGACTAAATAAATATTTCTTTAAGTAGCTATTACACTAAAACACGCTGTTTTGTAAGCTATCTTTATCGTCTTATTAGGGTTCACGTGGAAAAACGTGGATACCAACATTTTATGGAAATATTGCATCATTAAAAATATAAATGATAAAAATAAACTAGTAATGGGAATTGCAGATAAACTTTACTTTTACGTTACAATTATTTTTAGAGTGTTTGCACTTTTATCCCTGGTATCGAGCAGTTTCGTGTCATTTCTTTAAAATATTCCACGATTTTTCATTCAACTAAGTATACAATATCCTTATTTGAGTTCTCAAACAATTTCATTGCCTTAAGTTTGAAGCTCTATTTCATGCAGAACCCCTAAAGAGTCTCAAGCCTGATAAGATTCATTACCTTCTTGGATGTCCAGATCATCGACCTTATTGGTCTCACCTGTTCTAAGCCCTGTGACGCAACAGGCAAGTGAAAGTTTAGAAAAATGTCTGTGATGCGTATGGCGTCATTTGGTAAATAACCATCGTTGTGATGGGAGAAAGTTGACCTTACTCAACATTTTATCATGCTTGTTTTGATGATAGGTACTTGTTTATCAAAGTGATACTGGCTAGTGATTAAGTGTCATTGACTGTAGATAGTTATCTCCTTAACTGTCTACAATCTATCAATGACACATAATCACTCTTGAATTACGTATGTAGTTACTTCATACTTATAGATGTTATAGAGTTAGATGAGTTTAGAAAGATTCCTTTATATCCTAAGTTCAATGAGGGATTTCCACAATTCTTACATATACTACTGTTTTTGGTGTTTAGAGTTTCAGTTCAAAATAATGTGAACATGATAGAATATTATCGTTGATCAGCCGATGTTCACTAAGAATTGTCGAATGATTTATTAAAATATCGTTCAGGGTTTTATTACTTTTAATGGATTTGTGATGTAATAATTGTTATTGCAAAGTTTCGCTCGCATGTGACCCGTACATTAGCCGAACACTAAACGCATTGCGATGCGTGCCTTCACAATCTTTCTCTTATTACGGCCATTCTACGAAGTGGCCAAAATCCTGTTCGCTCTATGTATCTCCTTTTTACATATAGCTACATTTTAACGACAGTGTGAATTTTGCTTTATTTAAAGTTTTCTATCATCACGTGTTTCAATTAATACATAATATCTTTAATTTAATAAGATTTTGCGCGTTTCCTGTAGACCAAATCACACCCTGTAGACTGTTCGCGACATAGGTTGCCGGATCCAGAGATGTTTTAAATATACTTTCACATATTTTGAAGTAGCTTACGTAAACCTATCATATTGCAAACATAATAAATTATATTTCGTGTAATTTAAAAAAAATACGACGTTTACATATTTCAAGTTACAAAAGATTCTACAGTGTTCGCTAAAAACTAATCACTCCTGTAGACAAACATGAACAATCTGGTATTTTTAAAAATATTTTGTATAACGACACTATTTAGTTTTCCTAGCAACACTGAAACACGTAGTTGTCATCATCTGTCTGTTATTGCTGGCCATATTACGTTATTTCCTAGTTTTTAATAAGATTCGAGTCATTCTACAAAGTGTAAAAGTTGGTGCATCACTTCTAAAATTGCCAAAAAACAGTAAGTTCTTAATTCAATATTATAATTTTGCTTTGGTCTTGTTAATTAGCGGTAAAATGATAGAACGTGATAGAAGCCGTATTTTCTAACCTCAAATATTCCTCTCGGCATGGACTAAAATATTTGTTCATCACTTCTGTCGAACTCACTTCTGTCGACAACCTGTCTACAAATGTGACGAATGCCTACAGATGTGAGGCTTTTACGAAATATGTCATAGTGCTATTTGATAAAGATTAAAATACATTTTTAGAAAACCTTTGTTGAATAAATAATTTATTTTTTAGCTCAATACACACGGTTTTTGCTAAGTTTAGTACAAAATACAAATTTGTATACAGAAGTGACGTATTTCTACAGATATGATGTGGTTTTATGATATTACTAATGTTTTCTAAAAGTGATCAAAATTTTATTTTTAACTGATCCCGCTTGGTTTGCCTGACGCATTATTCATCTTTAAGTTAATTTTCTGCAAAAAATCTGCAAATTAACATCTGTCTACAGATGTGATTTGTTGCTTAATTTTTTTTCCAGAAGCTCGATTTTGATCGCAAAAATGGCAAAAAAAAAAATTACTGAAGAAGAAAAGAAGAAGCGTCGTAAAGATCAAAAAAGTAGACAGAAAATGTCAGAAGCTGAATTAGAGGAAAGGCGCAGAAAAGACTGAAAAATACCAAAGGAAAAAAGCACTAGGAGAGATCAAGACAATTAAAGAACAAACTCCAAGAGTACAGCGAAAGATAAGGAAGGGATGGCGTGAGCGTGCCCAAAAGTATCGAAACAAGATATGACAATTGAATCAATGTTTTACTTGATTGTTAAAGTCATAAGCCAAGAACTGGAGGTCGAAAACATTTTATGGCACTTCAGTGAGGCTGGGCACGGACATGGAGAGCCTGATGGAGTTGTAGGGTGCTTAAAGAGGACTGCAGATGCTAGCGTTGCAAATGGTAATGATGTTTCTAATTTTGAAACCTTTGTGAACTGCTTGCAAGAAAACTGTAAAGGCATACGGATTTTCCAAATCGATGACACTCCTGTCAATTATATCTCAGACATACTAAGTACCAGCACTACTTTGCCATTTTAAAGGATTCTTAGCATCCACCAACTTGCATGGAGTTGTAAATATCCTAACATCATTCAAACGAGGCGTCTAAGCTGTGCTAATAGTTCACCAGACCAAGATTTTCGTCACTTTGGTATAGGCATGATTAATATTAAAGGCAAAGAAGAAACATCAAATGGAAATGTGATAATAGAGAGCCCAGATAGGTCCTCAGTAACCCCCTTGCCTGTGGAACCTAATATACACGACCAGTCGAATCGGAATGAGTCAAACCCACCGTCTCCGATTCAAGAAGAGCTTTCAGAGCCCAGAATGTTGACCAACACTTTGCAAGGTTGCGACTTTTACAGAGTGTGCTATGGCAATTCATCTGATACCAAAGCTGAATCAGAAATAGAATTGAATCCACCATGTGAGGTGAGTGAGAAGAAGAGTAGAAAACGAATTCGATTGGGCAGCACTTCTGATGATGATTATAGTATTACTGAGGATAATTTGATAGACAAAAATGAGAAGAACTCGTTCATGGAGTTAAGAAATATGGAGAAGGATTTTTTTTTCGGACAGCATTGATTATATTGATATTTTCTAAATGATTGTTTATCCTACTTAACTGATATATATATTTTAATATTAAGATAAAAATTCTAATAATCTACAGAAGTGAAGTCACATCTGTAGACATAGTTTATATATTTTTTATTTTGTAACCGTTAGTTATTTTCATGATAATTATGCCATAGCAAGTGAAAAGACATTTAATTTTTTGAGTTTATAACATTGATTTTTACTAGAATTATATTTATTTTCGTTATTTTGCAATATTGTCTATTCTGTCGATAATGGCGTCACACCTGTCGACAGGCAAAAATCTTAAAAGTGCCATAAATGCTGATTTTGTGATTGATGATCTCTAAAACTATTTTTAGATTAAATTAAAGTTAATTTTAATTCTTCCTACCTCAATAAAAAACACCTAATCATTGAATTTGTTTTTATAAAAAAAAAAAGTAAGTTCGTAGAATGGCCGATTATTGAAAAAAAATTCGTACTTTCGTCCTCTCACGACCAGTCAGTGAGTGCAATGCCCCACGAATTTACTGCTCAAATTTTTAAATTATTTCTTGTCCCTTTTTTAGATGCACTTATCGGTATGTTAAAAGGAGAGAGATATAGGTCGTTTAGTCATCGCGACGGTTAAATTCGTCTCTTATTGATGTCCCAATGTTTCGGGCCTTAAGGCAGGTTATGAATAAGGTCATAAAAGGAGAAGTTGTCGTAGGCTTAGAAATTGTAACGGTCAGTGGTCGATATTGTAAATATAGATAACATTAGTATCGATGTGCACTATATTTCTCGGCATTGGTTTATTAATATTAATGTCTCTTGAATGATTTGTTCATTGATAACCTAGCTGACTCAAAATTAGTCGCTCATAAATCATTAGCGTATATTATTACGACTAGGAATTATTTATTTACATGTTGCTAAACCATAATCGATTCCCGGAAGTAATAAAACAATGCAATAATTTGCGTTATTATTGTTATTTTATTATCTTGTACTCATTGCGCCATTATTTCATAGTATGTGTTTCTTTCGTAATTTTACAAAATTGCAAGCAAACATGTTTCAATTTTAGGTAAATTATTACGTAAATATTTTTGATGATAGAATTTGCAAGCGAAGCTACCCCGAGGTCTTGGTTACTTAACAGAACCGATAATGGATCTGCAACTCCATCTTTAGAAAACTCACTGTACAGATTCAAACTCAAACTCAAAACATATACTTATTTCAAATAAACCAATTACAGGCACTTTTGAATTGTCAAGGGGTCGGACAGTCAGAAAAATGAAGCTAGTTGCCCATTCCAAAGCGTAGTAGGTTCCTATGGAGAAGAACGGGCAAGAAACTCCACGGACACTCTTTTAAAATCAAAATTGTTACAAAATATTGGTAACATTATTCATGTTGAAATTACACATGTGAGAACAATGTAGAAAAACGTGCACGTTAAAAGAGTCCGTAATAAAAAGATAAAAACAATTAAAAATTTAAATAAGCCATGGCAGCTAAGAGATGACCAGTCCCTGCTGACGGCACCCGTTCACGAACATGACGCATGGATCAGCACCATTGAGCTCAACCATTTTGTAGGGAACTTAATGATCCAACTCATTATTTTTGTAACCACAGTGAAAACAGAGTTATAATGGATTTTTACACTAATAAAGGCCCAGTCTATTCAGAAAACCAAAGCCCTGTCACTTTTACTCCATTATCATTTTTACTAAGGATTGACAAAATGTTGACAACAGCTGCTAAGCAAACAATTCGCTTAAGTTTTCAGGGGGTGTTTTACAAAATAGAACTGCTGAACTTAGTTCGATTAGTTCAACGGTAAGTGTTTACAGTAGGTACTAATGTACAGTATTTCTATTTTCTTAATGACCCTCGGGAATCATCGCATTTCCGAATACAAACGAATGCTAATTTCCATGTCCATCTCAATTATTAGATTTATCTTGTATAATAATTTGAATTCAGAACTAAGTACTTTATTGTTGTTTTGTTTTGATTTCCATGTGAACTACATAGAGCTGTCAAACTATTTTCCTATCTGTCGTGCTTGCGACTTTAGCAGCTTTCCTACCATTTTTAAAATAAATTGCATTAAGTTAAAATAGTATTAACAACTCTATATAATTCCAAGTCGATTGAGAGCGTACGGTCTGCACCAAGTGCAAAGGGCAACTGATAGAAATGAAATCCGACGACTGACGAAACACGAGGATTGCCGAGGGACATTAAGAACATGTTTGTACTGTAGTGTTGTTTTTCTGTTTGACATACATAAGTAGGAAAATTATAAAAGTTTACTAATAGTTATCGATAGCTTGCAATCAATCCGTATAATACGTGGATCTAAATCATCACTAATCTGTTATTACACTATTCCTAGATCTCTGTCTGTCCCTTTTTGAGTAATATAACAAGACATACTGTTTATATGAGTGCCATCTAGCATTCTCACAAAAAAATATTTTGAAACGTGTAAGGAGTACCAACTACAAGAGTATATTTGGGGCGAAGGCTGTTCATTACACACAAAGTTTCACTAACTTTGAATAGATGGCGCTGTACCTGTTCTTAGTAGGTAGGTACTCTGAAATTATGAAGCTGTTACTGCGAGGTCAATTTTGTATGTTCAGGAAGATTTCTGTATTCGATGAAATTTTTGCTACTAGAGCGGAATAAAGGTCAAGTTTACGGACGTCAATTTTTAAAGTTACTTTTGGGATATTCGGTTACTACGGCCGCTACGAGTAATATTTTGAGGTTATTCTAGGTCCTTTTATTTCAAGCTTCGATAATACCTAGTAGTATTGAGGGCCACTAAGAAGGTAAGAGAAGAAAGATAGTCATAAAAATTGTTTATTCTGCAGAGACAAGATGTACGTCATAGGTGGGTAGGCTGATATTCTGTCACGTTGACTATTTGACTTACGCTTTCATGCGCTCAAAGGGATTTCAAAGTCCGACCGGGTTGATAGGAATACTGATTTCTAACCACGCGCCCACGCTACGCAGCGCAGGCGCATTGTTTTTGATACTCACTTTTTGTCTGGCACATTACAGTGTGCAGACCAGAAATTAGCCGTAAATGCACAATTTCTGATCTTTTTCTAGAATAATTATAATGATGATATTTTTTCTGCACCTAAACTCACAAATTAAATTACATACGTACTAACATATGGTATATATATCCCAATGTACTTATAGTACATTTTACTATCAACAGCTATAGTATTACATTTTCCTTGGGGTAGGACAGCACTCTATGTCGTATCAACAGGTAGCACCGATGGTATTGCACGAAGCTATTACTAGCAATGCGTTGGCCTCGAATAGGTACCTACAAGCAGTAAAAAACTAACGCATGTCTAGAAACTCTTGCAATATTCAGGATTTCATTAGTCCAGGTAAGCAGTTCAACAATTAATCAAAAAAAGAAATAGAGAAATTATTGGTTAGGACCAATCATTTCTCTATTATCTAGAATTTATCTAGAAGCATTCAGTAAGCGGTTATTAGGGTATCCACTTACTGAATGCTTCTTGAATAAACACTCAATTTAGAGAAAGGTGCGTTTTTTTATTAATAACTAGCTGACCCAGCAAACTTCGTTCCGCCTAACAGTCAATGAACACATTCATTGTTAGGATTTTAAAATTTCTACCCTACCTACCCTACCTACCTACCCTACCTACCTATCCTACCTACCTACCCTACCTACCTACCCTACCTACCTACCCTACCTACCTACCCTACCTACCTACCCTACCTACCTACCCTACCTACCTACCCTACCTACCTACCCTACCTACCTACCCTACCTACCTACCTACCCTACCTACCTACCTACCCTACCTACCTACCCTACCTACCTACCCTACCTACCTACCCTACCTACCTACCTACCCTACCTACCTACCCTACCTACCTACCCTACCTACCTACCCTACCTACCTACCCTACCTACCTACCCTACCTACCTACCCTACCTACCTACCCTACCTACCTACCCTACCTACCTACCGAGATATCAAAAAAGCCGATCCACACAAAACGTATGAGAACGTGAATTTTCTTCATATTTTTTTTTTTTTCGTTAGTTTTTCCATATTTTCTCACCGTTTAAACCTTCCCTGGACTACGACAAACATTTCAAAACCAAAATCAGCTAAATCGGCCCAGCCGTTCTCGAGTTTTAGTGAGACTAACGAACAGCAATTGATTTTTATATATATAGATAACAATCAACGCTCCGAAGTTCTTTAGATATGAACTAAGGGAAGAGTTTCTAATGTTACCATTAAGGATTATTTTTTTGCACTAATTGAACATTAGTAGTACAAAGTAAAATATGCAGTTGGGTAAACAAATCACTCTTATGTGCGATTTGAAAGATCGCCAAACTAAAGAAAGAAAACCTATATACCACTTCACAAAAGAAATAAGAAAGTCTGACGTCAAGAAGAGGTCCTCACAAATAGTAAACTTATTTCCCTACAACGTCTGAAAGAGAAGAAGAAAAAATGTCTGAACTCGACATCGTTTCGCAACACATACAGCGAACATTCGTACATACAGCATTATTTACTGACTCACACAGACACGAAGCTACCTATCAACCTAAAGAATACCTAAAAAATACACAAAAAGCTTTTTTCCCAAGAATAAGCGGGACGGAGTACGGATCTTATTTTTCTCGTGGACGTTTCAGTCGCTCTGGGGTGGGTCGGAGCCGCGGAGCCTGGAGTGTGGGGTTCCACCGCCCCCTGCAATAATACTGCGTCACTATTTTGCGCCATTACCTACACTCGCTTCCTATTCTATAAGTAGCGTAGCCTCTAGAACGTAACGTAGGAACTTCCGACTTACTTGGTACGGAACATCGGTTGGCGGACGACCACTCATGTTGTAATCGAATCGATTATACAACTTTAGTATCGATTCGCGAGTTCGGAAGCCCTTGACCTCGTTTCATTAACAATCTATTTACAGTCGGTTTGGTATCAATATCAGGAGCTGCCTACTCGAGCAGAAATATTAATATTCAAGTCCTTTTGACGGGGGTTGAATTCCTGGAGATGTTTTTAGAACAATCGCTTCCCAACTTGGTTTAGGTGCTTAAACAGCATAATTATACAGCTCGTTGTGATTAATGGTTCATGCGGTCACAACCATTCTGTTACAAACAGCATCCTAAGCTGTTATATCTCCCATTAGCTAGTTGATGTAATGAATGATTGAATGAACACTTCGAAAGCTCTATCATATATATACGCATTAATAGAACAAAGATGATTAATCAAGGATCTTGCTACTTAGGTACTGTCTAAAGCCAATAACTTCCGGAGTTGTTTTTTCTTAATGTACGGAAAATAAAAAAATTGGCAAAAAAAATCTCCGAAATAGTAGCTTCAATAACTTTCGACGAGCTATTGTAAAGCCAAATGATTTAAGGAAAAGCTTTTAGGGCTTTTTAGCTGGTGTGTTTACGTGGAAAATCTATATATCATACTGCTTGTGAAATATCTGTGGCACTATAGAGTGTTTTTTTAAGACATTTTACTAGCTTCCGCCAGCGGCTTCGCCCGCGTGATATCTTTATAAATTATAGCCTATGTTACTCAGCGATAATATATCATTCTACTGGTGAAAGAATGTTTAACATCGGTCCAGTAGTTTTTGAGTTTATCATTACAAACAATAATAAATCTTTTCTCTTTATAATATTAGGTACTAGCTTCTGCCCGCGACTTCATCCGCGTGAAGTTTCGACCGCCCGCCGACCCACCGCATCGCAAAAACCCCGCGCTATTACTTCGTTTAAGGGTCATAGCGTGATGTTACATAGCCTATAATCTTCCTCAAGACAGAAAAAATTTCAAATCCGACTGGTAGTTCCGGAGATTACCCCCTACATACAAACTTACAAACAAACAAACAAATTTAACCTCTTTATTATTAATATTATTAAGTATATAGATTATAAAATATTTTATAAATATATTTTATTATAGTGTAGATTTGGAAAAGCTGTAGCATATCAGCTATATCTACATCACTTTCCTCTTATATTCCACTAAGTTATCCTAGCAACAATAAGCAAAGTATAAAAATAATAATTTATCCCTAGCCTCGGATTTCGCAGAGTTACGTGCTAAATCTGTAGGATTTCGAGTGCTAGCGCTTCGTGGAGCGAGGCTGCTTTATATGTGTTGCACTGTTCCGACTGCGCGGTACTGCGCGGCACGGCATACATACCGCTACATACCGCTTACGTGGGAAATAAATAGCATAGAATTTATTACAATATATTCTAGTGTTTACTATTGCGGTTGCTATTTTGGCGGGACTAGTTCTGGTCGAGATGGGAGGTTTGTTGATAAAAATATCTTGAAATGTAGCGGTAAAGGCATTAGGATGTAAATGATGTCAACTCTAGGTAAATTGGAGTTAGTAAGCATATCTAGATTAAATGTACTGAGATTGAGAAAAGTCGAATGGAGTATACAGGTATCTAGATTTAAAATCATTTAGACTTGAAGTATGTAGTTAGAGTACTTGCGTAAGTATTTTTGTTGGGCTTTTTTAAAGGAATAGCTTTTGACCTTTAAAACTTTATAGACAAGGAATCTAATTAATAATACAGCCTTGGGTAATAAAATTGTTTAAGATATACTTAACAGGACAACAAATTGGTACCTGCTAGCTTTCCAAGAAGTTTATAACTTTACTTGTTAATCTTAAGGACAGCGAGAGACAACTGGAGTAATAGAAAGAAATATGCGAGATAATGTTGTATACCTCACAAATACCGGTGCAGGCAATAATTTTAGCAAAACAATGAGCTAAGTCTGAACACCGCAGCCGATGCTGCGCGCATACAAATTATTGACAATCGATATTTAAGTACTACACATCCATGCACGTTTAATTCGATAGAGTTTGCCGTATCGATGCCGCTTTAAATCGAAACCTTAATTATAATTTGGAGCTGTTGTTATAAACAGTATGATTTACACGAGTTGGACAGAATTCATTCACGTGGATTGCTAGGTACGCACGTAATCGAATCCGTACTACGTCGGTCGGTAAGTTTGTTTTATTGATAACGTCTACAAGGTTCGATCCATCAAAATACTATTGACCACAAGTATTTTCAAAGACTATAAATACCAAGGCGCCACTAGAACAGGACGTAATAATGCATTACTAATCAAGAACCATCCGAGACGACTCGACAAAAACAGACGCTACCGAGCTATGCAGGTGTTCGTCTGTGTCAAATAGCTACAATGTTATGCTTTAATAAAACTCCAGAAATAGTTATGTATATCAGACTGGAAATGCAACTATCTGGTCCGGGGACATCTAAACATACCTTTGCAGATATAGGCTTGGAGACAAAGTATGTACCACGGAGCAAGTTTCGAACAATTTGAACCTGTTTAACGACAAACATTGCTGTTTAGTTGCAGGGGATGGAATCTCTGATGCAGGGAAGCACGCAATGAATGTCGCACAAAGCGGTAGGACCGAGGTATGTGATGTCGTACGTTTGTTTTGGGTGCGGGGGTGGGTGTGAGGCGACGGTCCTTTGATTCTGGCGAGATTAAACGTGCGGCAGACGGTGGCGCCTCTATCGATTGTTGTTGTAATTACAGCGCTATCCTCGCCCAGTCGCAAATGAAATTGTTCCGGACAGAGCTAGCTGTGGATGCCAACGCCGTGTTACACTTGTCGCTGCAACGTGCCGCCAGATTCTGAACTGTAAAACCTAGTACTAAGGTATCACCCCGCGGTTTGAGGCACTCTAGAAGTACCGGGAGAGTTGCGGACGCATTATTGCATACGATGTTTGTACCTATCGTGTTTTGATGAAATTCTCACGGAATGCTTTTAGGGCTTCACGCGGTTTTAAATCGTTTGATCGATGCTTTGTTGGGACTGTTTATAGATGTTTGCTCAAAGTTTTTGTTATCCGTTGTTGCGACAGTATGTTGAAGTTTCACTAGTTTTCTTGGAGCTTTGTAAGGGTAATTGAGTTAAGCAACTTTGAAGTTTTCAATATTTGAAGATCACTGTAACACTGTTTATTAGATATTATATCCAACATTTAAAACAACATTATCCTCTACATTTTATTACTTGTCACTATGCTATCTTCATCATAACAAAAGAAAGATTACTCCAACCTAACAACCAATAAAATAAACTCACGTTATTTCCAAGCAAATACAAAAATCTATAGATACGAATCATCACGACTGCGCACTGAAAGCAATTCGAGAACAAATCCACATCTGAATCTGAAATGCGAATGGGAACAGAGAGTGAAATCCAATAAAACATTCGGAGCCCTCGAAACGTATCTACGTCTACGTGACGTAGACGCCTCCCCGAAACGCATGCGCACCGCACTCGTACAGAACAAATGGACAATTCCAATTTCAATTGTAGAAAAAAATAACCAATTCGAAATGGAGAAGGCTTCGCGGCGACCAATGGGAGCGCTCACAGTCGTAATGCCAACTGTGTGGGCGGAGCGAGTGATATCTAGCATTGGAATGTTCGTTGTATTTGTTTTGCCGGATCCGAAGGCTTTATTGCATGGTGTTTGAGCCTCTTTCCCCTTGAGGGTGGTAGCGGCGGAAAGCTCGGTATGGATTTGGGATGAGGCTCTTCACATTATGTACCGTAGTCGTTTGCAGCCTACGGATCGGTGACCTACATTTACAATTGTGCGATGGGTTTGTCTTATTGTTATACGTTTGTAGATACGAGATTTTCAGGTAAAAGTTTCCTGAAAAGACTTTAAATTATAAAGAAAGCTCTTTCTTTTAAGCCAGTTAATAACCAAAGTGATTATTAAAATAAAATAAATCTCTAACAAAAAATGGCCTTAAAACAAAGTCTTAAAAAGCAACTCGCAAGAATTAACCTGTAATGAAATCAAGGAGTGTCTCCGACTTTATGAAACTGTGAGTATTGATTTTTCGATAGGGAAAAAACGAAGGCAACGATCTATGCAGATCTGGAGTGCTCTCGGCACATCAGATGGCACCGTCGGGCAGCCTCCGCAGACAATCGAACGGTGGGGGGGCCCCCCACTGGAGGTCGGGGAACTGCCACAGATTATATGCGCGATGATTGTGTCATGAGACGTGCACGTAGGTTGAAACGTTGTTTTGGTATGTGGTCTGCTCTCAGTAGCAGCCCGGAGCTTGGATTTGTGCTTGGTTGATGGCAATTGGCTCGCACCATATTACATCCTGTCCTATAATATTAAACGAGCAACATTTGTATATACATTTGTTAGTATATATATTTGTACTCACGTTCTCGAAATCGGCTCTAACGATTTTGATTGAAGTTGTAATATACGGGGCGAAAAATCGATCTAGCTAGGTCTCATATCTGGGAAAATTTGTTTTCACCCGAGCAGAGCTCGGTCGCCCAAAGTTTAGAACAAGATAATGAATAATGACATTAGAATAATGACCATGGCAGCATGGAATTAGTAAGAACCTGTATCATGGCAGTATGGAATTAGTAGGTACTATCCTATACTATTAAATAAATATTCTTTATTTTCACCAGAGTAGAGCTCGGTCGCCCAGGTACTTACATATAACTGGCGAAATGTACTACTTATAGGTACACTTCTGGCTAACCCTTCGGGGAATCACGGCGTGATGTTATGTATGTTATGTTCGGCTCAGAAAGTGCAAAACAACTACACAATGGTGATACAATCATAACAGCGTTGGTTCAGCTGCTGTGCTCGCTTGGTTCGTCTGTGTATAGAGATTATTGCATTCAAGTCTTCGGTTCAATGTTGTTTAACACATTAGGTAATAAAACTAGCAAATTGATTTGAATAGAATGCCATAGACATAAACCGTCGCGGCTGTGCTGTACCTGATTGATAAAGGATGTTTTTTTTTTCAGGAAAATATTTAAACCACTAAAACTTTTGGTAGCACTAGTTTACTAGCTTTAGGCATTTAGCCCTGAAAATGTTGAGTTGTCAGGGTCAAAACTATGATGTGTCGTTGCGTGTTTTTTAGATAACATAACACAACGTTGTTTGGAAGTCGGCTGTAACGTTTGCGTTGTCACTTAGCGAAAACGTTTGGAAAACGATCTGTGTTACATAACGACCATGCCTAGGTCAAACCAGTGAAATAAAATGTGAAAGTATTAAAAACCATATAGAAAAATTACGAGAGACAGTGGATAAGGGCTTTTACAAATGGGCAAAAACATAAAAAAGGCGTTGCAATTGGCTGAACTCTAGCGACGTGAAACTCTCCACCAGAAAGAGGATTGCCTCAAAACAGCTACCACACGTCACCACATACAAAATCTCAGATACCGAATCAGAAAACACGTAACATAATCTTTGGTGATATCGACCCGGCGGCGGCGACTTCCCATTCTCGAAGTAAAACACGGTGGGAAGGAAACCGCGGGATAAACCGCCCCCCCACTCCCCCCACCCGATCTTTACGTTTCAGGAATAAATATTTCAGAGCGTGTGCTTCGGAAGTTAAAGTTATGTATCGCCCACGCCGGTAACAATCTGAGAATGAGAAAAGCTCGCTTTACTTTTATGTATGTTCGCTTTATGGCATTTTTTGTAATGTATAGCTTGAGTTCTTTTTTATGTTTTGTTTATAAGGAAATGGAGACATTTTTAAAGTAACGTATCTATGAACATTTTCAGTTAGAATTCTTAGAATCTGTGGGAAAAGTTCAGCGAGTATCTTGTTGTTAATTCGTGATTATTGTAAGTTTTGATTGTAGGTAAAAACTGCTAAAAATATTATTTCCTGTGGACCGTTACCATGAACTTTCGGAATACAATTTTGCCACATCAGGAAAACTAATGACTTGATTTTTTTGTGTGGAGTTTTGGTTAGTTTCAGGGATTTCTTTTATTGTTCGAGACACATTACAAATAACACGTTTGATTAGTATAAAATGTGATGTTTGTTATTCTTTTAAGTAAAGTTTGCGTATACCTAAATATAATCCTAATATTTGCTACTCGTCATGAAAGGTTTACCTGATTTTATGATTCATTACATTTTTTTTTTTAATACATTTCTTGTATAAATTTACCACATAAATTGAATGTGTAAAATAAACACTTTTAAATAAATCGTTAATGTCTTAAATACATTGATTGTTTTAATAGAAAGTAAAATGTTTAAAATACGAGTATATTTGATTTTAACTTTTGGCCCAAATGTCGTATTTTTGCTATGGACATTATTATCTAGCACGTCCAAAAATAATAAAAACCGGCCAAGTGCGTGTCGGACCACGCACAATGAAGGGTTCCGTAGTTTTGATGAATTTATCCCAAAAACAAACTTAACTTTGTAGTTGATAAACATGTTCTCCCATACGAAATGAATGGGAAAACATGTTTTTGCAACTGCAAAGCTAAGTTGGTCAATTATTACTCGTTAACTTGTAAAGCCTACTTAGCTGTGATAGTTTTCCTTTTAATTTCGTTATATAAACTATTACTGTGATTTTTTTCATACATTCAAAACCAACCATTTAGCTGGCAGGGGGGGGGGACACTTGACTCTAACAAAAATTAGCACTTTAACTTGACTCTAACAAAAATTAGCACTTTTAAAGCTTAACATTTCGCAAACAGATCCCTGAATCCAAAAATGGTTTTGCCAAACTCACAATGTTTTTGAAGGACCTTTCCAATGATACCCCACATCATGGGATAAAAAAAAAAAAATTCACCACTTTACGTGTATGGGAGGTACCCAAAACAAAATGTTTTTCATAATTTTGTTTTACCACTTTGTGGACGTAATTAATATGTATACCCTTGCCAAATAACAGCTTTCTAGTACTAAGGGTCTCGGAGCTAGACCGCGGACAGACAGACAGACGGACATGACGAAACTATTAGGGTTCCTTGTTTACTACGGAACCCTAAAAACCATTTGTCAATAACCATAGACGTATTATTAAGAATACCTGTGTCGCTAACTAATATTTTGTTTGTAGATGTCCTTTTTTGTGTTAAAAGATATATGCCATCCTACAATGAAAAATACGTGTTAACTAGAGTGCTACAAGCTACAAGGAACTTTTGGCGCCTGATTGACATTGACGGGGGGCGTTGTTGGTAAACATTTGTGAAATTGTCACAGAAGTTGTGTGAAAAAAACAAGATGGCAGCGTTAGTTCCGATTATGGCCACGCGCCAAAAGACCCATTGTAGATATAACTGCCACTATAGTTTCTTTTGAGTTCAAAGTTTATAAACTCCATTGCCCTTTTTACGTGTCTTTTTGGGAAATCTATAATTATTAAGTACACCACCACACCAACCAATGGTGGTAGTACACACGGCTACACATCAAGCTATACATTTCCAGTATAAGCTGACCTCGCATTGCACGGAAATTCTATGCAATGCGAGATCAGTATAAACTAGAAATGATGTGCTTGATGTGTAGCTGTGTGTACCATCACATAAGAGGGTTTATCCTAAAAGTTGGCAACGTCGTAAATAGCTGTCAAATATTTACCTGTTTTGATTAATTTGTCAATATAACTGTATGGAATTAAGAAATGTGGCTAACTAGGGAACTAAAATATTGATTATGAAATGCAATAATTAATATCGTAAAACCGAATATTTTAGATGTCAAAAAGTATTTGGAAACTTTTAAAATGCCTTTTTTACACCTAAAACGGTTACAACATCAAATTCAGTGTTATAATTGCAATTCATTATTAATATTCTATTTCGCTAGTTAGCCATATTTCTTATTTCCATACTTAGTATATTGCCAAATTAATCAAAACAGCGAAACATTTGACATCTATTTGCGACGTTGCCCACTTTCAGAATAAACGCTTTTAACCAATTTCGAAACGTTTAAAACATTTGACGTCATCACTATTGATTTCTTGATGACTGGGTTTGTAGGCGAGTAGTTATTGGGATGCCCCGAAGGCTCTACATCTGACAGGCACTGTGTACATTGTTGGATACAACAACGATGACAATAGATTTTAAAATCGATTGTGTCCGCACCATCTAAATATGGAAGAAGTAGAGAGACTTTGTGAGCAATACATGATAAAAACTATGAACAACTAGTATTCATTTCAAGATGGCACTGCAATATTTCTAAGAACTTTCCAGATCAGAACCAGATTTTAATATCGCAAAAGAATTAGAATGTGATGCTACAACATAATACATTTAAAGATGACTTCACTTCGGAATGAAATTATGGTAAAAACACCAAAGAAAAGTAAGAAAATAATCGACAACTTTTATGAAAAAAATATTATCATAAAAGCCACAAAACAGCCTATTACGCCAAAACACCATTAGAATTTTCCTTTTATTTCCATGCTAACTGCACCTGGTCTAAAACAAAAAACATTTTAAGTCTTTTTATTAGAGCATTTGGTTTGGTTTTATTCAGACTGTAGCTTAAAAGCCATAAATTGGTTTAGACTTGAGTTTTTACTTTTGTGCTATTACTAGGATGTTCCTCGGTAATTAACTATGGTTACTTCTCCTATCAAGAGGTTTCTCAGCCACAGATTTTTCAGTAGCGGGCGCTACATACACAGTGTACCTACATCGCGCGCATAGGAACAGTGTACGCGCTTTTAACGCAAACAAAATTCTACCCAACGGTTGGCTCATATTCAACTCTTACAGTTCAATGTTTACAAACTTTATAAATGTTTCAGCCTTAGGCAAGAACTAAGGTGAAAAAACAGACTAGAAAAAGTTTCAGTCTAAAAAGACCCGCCACCAAAAAGTATCACGGCAAAAGTACTATAAGGGTACAATAAAGAACATGGCAATACGCAAATCGATGTTATGGTGCAACTACTCGTAACTCGCATATACGCATTCAGTACGTGTAGGCGTACACGTAAATTTGCATTATCATGAATTTATTACTATACGACAAGGTCGGCGATAAGGATTTTCTTCGCTCATAGAAAATCTAGGCCGGCCGATTGAAACTGAATGCCAGAGGTTTTTATGTTTAGTTTTGAACCGTATCCTACTGTCTCATAACATAAACCTGTAGAATAAACGGAGTCTTTTATAGTAGTATGATGTTATGATTGTTCTGATTCTTACTTTGGTTATGTTTGATGAAAATTAAATTCTGATTGTAACTTAGAAATAATATGAATGAAAAACGCACATAAGAATCATGAATGAAAGAGACAAAAGATTATTAAATAAGTTAAGGGTGTACATTTGTACAATACTTAATTGTACTTACAGATATGTTAAGTTATTCTTCAACGACCAAAAATGTACCTAGGTATTGCGTAAATATTCATGGGAAGTTTCTGAACATTACCTGTGAGTGCTGTTATTAAACTTCGCGATAAATATTAGAATGAGCAATAAACAATTGATTGATGCGATAATTAAACAAACTAATCACACGTTAAAATTATTTTTCGCCTTAAAATCACCACATATACCTATGCAAAACCACAGCAACGTTAACAAATAGCGTTGGAAAAAATAAAGTCCAATAAGTTTCCATCTCACTCAATAAATTAACACTTAGTTTAAATTAAAATATCGAATATATACACTCACATCTTATTTCCTTCGACACTGAACTTTAATAAATTCAAAGTGCACTACTATCAATGATGTTAACTGGATTGATTGAATGAACTGTTCATATACGTATTTATACGCGAAAAACAAACGAACGTAATGCAATAAAAAACAGAGTTTATAATTTGGTACGGCGTCTGAACTACGCATTTGTAGGCGGCGAGTCACATGGACTATAGTCACATGTATGTCCTCGCATAGTGCGATGTACTATGTCGCTACTACCGCATAAATTGCATTACCCTCCAATAATCTAATTGGAAATTGATAATTCATGAACAATCATTCCAATAACTGCTTCTCTTGCGTTTGTGGGAATTTGGTGAGCTTTTCGTTTCGATTTTCCAGTGGGGGAAGGCATTAACATCGGTCATCGATATTCATTTTCTCAATCTTAAAATGGACCCTTATAACGTGAGGCTTATTACTTTGTCATTGATTGAAACATTCATAATTGCAATTTAAATATTCACATAATTCATTTATTTGGCAATTCTGATAAATACTGAGTCAATTTTCTTTGAGTTTTCTTAAGTTTAATATTGCCCAGTTAGTAGGTATAGGTAGTTAATGTTGCATTGTTGTTTTAAACAGGGCGTAGAGTAAAATATTACCTTGTTTTTGACATATTAGCTTTACTTGATTGTTCTTCCGTAAATAAGATTCCGTAGATAATTTCTTAAATAAATTTAATTGATTTGTAAACAACAATAATCGTTTTCAAAAAGATAAATCCTCTAAACTTGCTGCAACTAATACAAAAAATTACAGAAAATTTGCTTTACTTGATTGTTCTTCCGTAAATAAGATTCCGTAGATAATTTCTTAAATAAATTTAATTGATTTGTAAACAACAATAATCGTTTTCAAAAAGATAAATCCTCTAAACTTGCTGCAACTAATACAAAAAATTACAGAAAACATCGATAAATGTAAACGAGTTGCTGCCATTTTTATTGGCATGAGCAAAGCATTTGATTTCGTAGCTCACAAAATCTTACATAATAAATGCGAGCTAGATGGGATCCGAGGTAAAGCACTCGATTGGATAAAAGCTATCTAAATAACAGAAAACAAAGCTTCGAAATAAACCAATTAAATGATCAACTTGTGTCTACTCCATTCAAGTCTACTTTCGAAAGAAATAAGTTCTGTGTTCCTCAGGGAAGTGTACTAGGCCCTCTTCTCTTCCGCATTTACATAAATTATATTCCTCAAGTGACATCACATCAATCCACTCTATTTGCGGACGATATTTCGGCTATAGTACCAGAAAAATCAGATAGAAACTACGAACATTCATTAAATAGCGCAGTAAAATCAATAATGATCTGGTAAAACTAAAATTTTACAATTCTCTAACTATACCAATTCTTAAATATACTTATAATAATATAGAACAGTAAAATTGAAGAAGTCTTTGATACTAAATTTAAGTTAGATAGACATTGTAATTGGAAAGTACACACAACTCGCATTTGCTCTAATCTAAGTAAATTTGTTTTTATTCTAAAAAAGCTTAAGAAGTTATCAACTCAAAAAACTGCTATGACTGCGTTCCATGGCTACGTTGGATCAGTTCTTAGACGGTCATATGGGGTAATTCTTCACAGGCTAAAATGTCTTTATCACATTAACAAAATGTGTCAGAGTAATCCGTAGGGTTGGACCGTTTGAATCTTGTAGACCCTTCTTGATCTTTTTCAGTTTTTTTTCTTTTTTTGTATTTGTTAGTGTTCCGTAGTAAACAAAGAACCATTATAGTTTCGTCATGTCCGTCTGTCTGTCTGTCCGTCTGTCTGTCTGTCCGCGGCTTAGCTCAAAGACGCTTAGTACTAGAAAGCTGTAATTTGAGATGGGTATACATATTAATTACGCCAACAAAGTGGTAAAATAAAATAATGAAAAATATTTGTTTTTCAGGTACCTCCCCTAGACGTAAAGTGAGGATGATTTTTTTTTCTCTCAATAATCCTATAGTGTGGGATGTCGTTAAGGTTGTTCAAAAATATTGTGAGTTTGCGAACACCATTTTTGGATTTAGGGATCCGTTTTCGAAATATTAAACTTTAAAGTGCTAATTTTTGTTAGAATCACGTGTCCCTGCAAGTTTAATGGTTGGTTTTGGGTATGTGAAAAAATTCACGGCAGTAGCATATATAACGAAATTAAAAGGAAAACTATTACAGCTAAGTAGGCTTTACAAGTTAACGAGTAATAATCAACCAACTTAGAATTTGTTTTTCAACTACAATGTTAAGTTTGTTTTTGGGATAAATTCATCCCAACTACGGAACCCTTCATTGTGCGTGGTCCGACACGCACTTGGCCGGTTTTTTTTTCTATATTTGAGACCTTTCATGTACCATATTTTATGAAAAATAAAGATATATTCTATTCCATTCTATTCTAAGTTTGTCAATATTAATAAAGCAAGTCAGACTGAGATGAACCTTACGTAACCAACGTTTAATAGCAGACATACAAAAGATGAGTAATATCGTCACCATTTTAGTTTTATATTATGAGTTTATAGCTGTTTTATAGTATTGATTTATTAGAATTATTAATGATTATATATGAAATGGAGGTGAGCAAACTGCCATTTTAGGATTCTCCGTTGTGTGAACAAACATTTTGTTATTTTTAACTTACAAAATCCTCGAACTACAATCCATATTATTTAGAATTTATGAATAAGTACGTTTGTCCACCGCAGCCGTCACCGGGGCGTCACCGAGAACGAGATGATGGTGCCGAAGTAGTGATACACACTTTTACTATGGCCTCGTGTCCACCGCACGTCCGTCACTCGAGCGCCGTTATCCCGGCTGTCGAAGTATCAAGTAGTTCGGCGAGACAACTCAAACTCAAAGCATTTATTTCAATTAAACCATTTACAGGCACTTTTGCATAGTCAAGGAGTCGGTCAATCAGAAATATGAAGCTAGTTGCCCATTCAAAAGCGTAGTAGGTACCTATGGAGAAGAACGGGCAAGAAACTCCACGGACACTCTTTTAAATAAAAAATTGTTACAAAATACTGGTTACATCATTCATGTTGAAATTATACATGTGAGAACAATGTAGAAAGACGTGCACGTTAGAAGCGTCCGTAATAAAAAGATAAAACAAAGAACAATAAAAAAAAAAAAGTAAATTAAAAATAAGCCGTGGCAACTAAGAGATGACCAGTCCCAACTGACGGCGCCCGTTCACGAACATGACGCATGGATTAGACGCTAGAACTCGGCCCGAGATTGTGACGGGCTGATGTGCCGGCAATACAAAACACGTTTGAAACACACTACATACAGCCGACTTTTGCCCGGCTTTTGATTTGACTATCATAACATACTGAACCATCGAGTTCGGACGCGGTGGATAAACGTTCGTTATCACCGGGATGTCACGTTCCAAAGAAACCAGAATGAGGATGCTCATTCAGGTTTCTTTTGTCAACAACTAAATCCATAAAAGAGTAACAGACTTCTTTAGGTGACGAATTCGTTTTACCTAATGATCTCATCAACACCTTGCTTAATTAGTAAATCCCATGAGATCATAATTGTATGAATTAAATCAGATTTTGTAGACTTATATATTCGGTATCTACAGTACAATTATACGTTTCTACTATTACAATATACAATGACGTACAACAATAAGTCATAGTTGTGAGTCGTAACAAGACTATGACATAATACTTTGAACGAAATCTTGGATTGACGTTGGATATATTCGCTCCACACGTACTTCCAGTTACATCGTGGTTTTGCACGCATACACTTAGCAAAACATGCCAGTGCATTCTAGAAGAATTCTTTGTTTGCAGTAGAAGTCTGGCTAGGTGTAGTTTCTGATTTGGCTACCCTAGTTTAGATTGAAGATAAGTGGGTGTGGTGACAAGTTATTTGGTGGTGATCAAGCATGTATTTTTTATCCATAGGACTAGGATGAACCCACATATGATAAAAACATAGGTGTATAGAACTGTGGAGAGGAATAAAAATCCAATAAGACCAACACCAAAATACTCAAACCAAAAAAGAAGTCGGAATAGAAGATAAGAATTCAGCTTGCCACTAAAGAATCTCCTTATGTGCCGAGGGCGTTTACTTATGGTGATTAACTGATAGATATAGCTGCTGAGTGGAAAACCCGGTGAATAACCCGTCGCCTCGTCCTGAAGGAGAGTATTCATTAGGATTTTCCCGGAAAATAAGACAAATATCCTGAATCTATAAACATTGAATAGGATCTCAAGTAAGCTGGTAATCTTAAAAACGCAAATAGTGATAGACTTGATGTAAAAAACAATTAAGGTTACTGTGTTTTGAATTCAGTAATCTACAACACTTGTCTACAAAAGGCAGAGTTGACTGATTGATTAAGGAAAAAAAAAAGAGTGAAGCCTAGAAAACAACATGTGCTCAAATTTCAGTTGGCAAGCGGTAAACAAAACATCGAGAGCAGAGTATAAGAAAGTTAAAAGCAGTGGTTTGATGTTTGTGGCAAGTCTTATCGATGCGTATTGTTGAATATTATTAAAAGCTGTTACTATAACGATTAAAGGTGATTGTTGTACTTAACGTAACTTAGCTTTGGAGTTTTGAAATGTTTAGGAAAAACACAAGGCTTCTAGAAGTATGTTAAGTTATATTTTAAACTATTTAATGGGATCACCTTGCTGGACATCTGCTGTATTTGGGACCTTTGGAGCAAATATAGTTTAATGAACGGCCAGAGGGGATATTGGTCATATTAGGATGGGTTACTAGGTTTATCGGAGGATTTGGTGTCCTAATATGTTGGTTTTACCAGAAAGAAAGACTACTATTCTTCCTCTTAGCGTTACACTTATAGTCTTCACCTTTAATAAATCTTTAAGGTAAATTGGGTTTCAATAATTACTTAAAGTACTTAAACTATTATACATACAAATATACTCACACGGATAAGATATGCTACGGTAGCCTGTTCTATAGAATTTCTCCTTCAGGACACTCACTTAAAAGTCAATCAATGTGCTGCATTATTCCCACAGGTTATCAAATAACGAGTAGGTACAACTAGAACACTGAAATGTGAACTACATTGAGAAGAGTGGCGTTATGTTGAGTATGGAGTTTTGTCGTGTTAAATACAGGATGAAAGTTTGTATGAAAGGAGGAATTTCCAATAGTCCTTTTTTAGTGCTCTTTTTCATTTTTTTTTGGCTCAGCGGTTTAGGCTGTGGGTTGTCTGTCGGTGAATATTTTATAAATCTACTTAAGATTTTTATTAAGTAGATCTATCTACTGCAGCATTCATAATTTTTTCTTTTTTTTTCTAAGCCATTATTGCCCACTGCTAGGCAAAGGCCTCCCTACTCTCTTTCCACCTTTCTCTGTACAGAGCTTCCAAGGACCAATCTTTCTTAAACCAATCTTTTTATTATTTATATTTGATTTTACAGGCTATTGTGGAAATAAAGTTTGTTAGACTAGGTACTTGTCATTTACATATATCAACTTGCACTACGGTTAATGTTAGTTTGATGCGTTTACCTAATTTTAAAATATATTTAAATAAGCAATGAATGATGACAAAAACAATAAACATTTAGCAAAACTGGACATTCAAATTAAATTTTATAATTAATGGCTTTATGCTACATGGTTAAAACGTAACAGTACTCCGTCTTTCATCAAAGATGACCTACTCACTAGCAATAACAATAATTTCGAATGGACAATTAAACGCGACATTGATATCCATACATCCATACAAACTGAAGGTTGTTCAGCAAATAAAATTAAAAACATAACACTTACGTATTCAATTGATTCGTTGTCAAAATTCGAAATATACACTGTTATCAATTATCAACAAGAACAAGGTATTCGTTCAGAAATATAATAATCGCGGAGTGAATATAAAAGCTTGTGTGCACCACGGTTCGTAGGTCAGTTACAACTATTTGAATATATAATCAACAGTCGTGCATGTGATATGCACTCGTAATAACTAGACCTACTATTATATTGCTTAAGCGCAGCGGATCATGATTTACTGCGATTGCTATTGATTTTTGAATTATGTCGTTTAAGTCTTCAATAGCTTCAGATTCAAGTTAATTTGTAGTTACTGTATATATCTTTAATACTCGTAAGTTAGTAACGTACGGTTAGTACGTAAGTTTGGTAGTTTAGTGGTTGGTTTTTTAGTAAGTTTTGTTAATTTTTGTAAGTTTTATGGTGTTCATAATACAGAGTAATCTATCTATCTTTGTTTTCATTAGAGCTGTTACTACAAAATTAGTATTTACTAACGGCGTGTTAAGTATGGTACCTATAAGTTGACAAGTTAGTTAATAACTTGAACAGATCTATCATCGTAACCTTCAAAGATAAATGCCACGTCATATTGCTAGTATGTATTTTATTGTCTTGTTTTAATTTACTTGTATATTACCTAGTGGTTTTTTTTCCGATTGCGTGATTTATTATCACACTAATAACATACCTAGTGTTAGTATTTTTAACTAATGTCCGACCGAAACACGATTTTCAGCCGAAACTAAGACCGTAACCGAATCTTCGGCTCCTCTTCTAGTTTTGGTCGAAACCGAGACCGAAATTAATGTTCGTTAATTTAACATTATTTTCTGAGACTCGTCGTTTTTCGTAGATTTGTTACAAACAATTTGATTAAGGGCTGATTTTGCAATTATTATATTTTTTTTTATCTAAAGCAAAAGGCAGATTTTGTGTGAAAAACTGTCAAAGCGTTAGAAAACGCAATCAACTGGAAAGTGTTACCAAAATGCGATGCAGCACCGAAGTAATCGCTGAAACGTGTGATTTTGCTATTGTGAGTAATGTGACTAAACGCAGAGTCACTAAGATGAATTTGCTGCTGCCCTTAGAGTTTGAATCAATCTTCCAGAAAGCGAATAAATCTTTACTCGATACTAATAAAACTAGCATGTCTGCTAAGAACATAAATGACTTATACTTATAAGTAAACACTTATTGTTTTTGTTCAAAAAAAACAAAAACGGTTTAATCAGGACCCCATTACTAAGTCTACCCCTCGCGTCGTCTGTCTATCTTTTAGTCGTTCGTATTCTATCAAAACCGACAGCTCACGAAGGCCAGTTTCGGTCAGGTTAAAAATTTGGCTATTCGTTGGCCGAAACCGAAACATCGGTACGACACTAGTTTTAACATTTGAGATGTTATCATTATTTTGATATCGTGTGTGTTCTTGCTATTACTCGTACGCGTGACCCGTGATGACTTTTGCCGTAGATGTTACATTTTATATGATTTAATCTAAACTATCCGATAGCGACGAGACAGGAATTAGTCATTGAATTTTATGTATTTATGACGTTCATGATTTTAGGGTTTATTTTTAAAATGAATAGAAAGAAACCCCTTTTTTTTTTTTTTTTTTTTTTGGGTGGGAAATTATCAAATAACTTCTCCCGCTCTGGGTGGAGCGGGAGGGCGTGTCAGACTCTTACTGACTAAAACCCACCCGTGTTCCTTCGGTTGCCCTGTTGCCGGGGGCCACGATGTCCCCATCGGTTTTCTTCGAACCCCCGGCAGGCATTGGCCCTAACGGACCCCGTCAATTCTGCTGACATCTCTTTGAGGCGCGCGTGGAACACAACGCGCCGTCGACCCGGGCTTGGTCCTTACCGGACGGCGAGCTACCCATTGCTCACCGTCCGCAAGCCCGCGCCTACGGTGGCCGGAAATCGGCTCGCGATTCCCGCCCCGGGCGTCTCCTCCTGCGGCGGTTAGGGGCGTGAGGGCGCGAAATTTGCCTTTCCCTCATGCGTTCCGCCTCCTCCTTCGCGAGCATTACCGCTTCGCAGAAGGAGGTGACGGCCTGCCATTTCCTCTCGCTCCGTACCATGGCCTGAACCAGGGCCGGACGCGAGAGATCACCGCCGCCGATCGCCTCCACGAGGACACGGCGTTGCTCCGCCCAAGCCGGGCAGACCTCCACCGTATGCTCCACCGTGTCCTCAGGCCGATCCACACAATGGTGACACCCGGGTGTTTCCTCCCGCCTTATCCTAAACAGGAACCTCCCGAAGCAGCCGTGTCCGGTGAGGACCTGCGTCAGGCGGAAGGTGAGGACGCCGTGGCGTCTCTCAAGCCACTCCTCAAAGAGGGGTCTTATCGCCGCAATTGTGGCGTGCCCAGCACGGGGTTGCGACAATCGCACTCTCCATGACGCCATGAGATCCCGCCGGAGCTCTGTCCGCTGTGCCGCGATTTCTTGCGGCATCGGAGTTAAGCCCCGGCGTTTCGCCTCCTCGCGCCACTCCCAGATGTGCGCGAGGACCTTTGCCTCCAGATCCCATGGCGAGAAAGAAACCCCTGAATTGACGATTTCTCGTTTTCCGGTCGTCATCGTAATTGTTTAAAAAATATGTTTTTAAGCATTGTGCACACACTTTACAAATTCTGAAAAAAATATTTCAATCATTATTGTTTGAAAATAGGATTTAATAAAAGACGAAAATGCAGGCACAACAGTAAACGATTATTTTTATGATTATTGATAGGCTCGTGTTTGACCACTATCTGTTTATGGGAAATGTAAAAATGGATGTAAATTACAGGAAAACCCAATTACAATTCAATTTGAATTTGTGAAGTCGTGCTCCACCCAGCTTATTTAGCGTTTTGTTAAATGTCGTAGTGTTTTTCTTTCGCCTGATAATCGCGCTCATACGGAACCTTTGGCGATGGCGTCCAACTTCAGCTCGATTGGTAGGTTAGGTTATTTTTTACCACATCAATAAAATTTGGTCGTGTTTGGTAGTTAGGTAGGTACCTTCCACTATACCATCTTACCTACTCCCTAGCTCCTGTTTTGAATACGTTCTACCATCCTTCTTTCTTTGTATGGATAACTAACTTTTGGTCGCGGCATCGCCCTCGTGGATGTTGGAAAATATCCCACGGGAATGTACTAAGTACCGGGATTAAAAGTACCCTATCTGTTAATCCGGGTTATAAACTATCTGTGGGTCAAATTTTATCCAAATCCGTTCTGCAGTTTTTGCGCCAATCCGGAACATAATATCAAGACAAATAGATAAATGGACAAAAATTCTAACAACTACATTTTCGGCATCAGACTCGTTCCCACACCTCGTAGCAATTACTTCTCTTTTTCAAAAATATTCACTGTACAGTTTTGACTTCGTTACTATTTTATTAGGTATATGTATAGATATAGATATTATCACCTCAGATATAAGATGTAGGTACCCTTTTTTTTTTTTTTTTTTTTTGGGGTGGGAAATTATCAAATAACTTCTCCCGCTCTGGGTGGAGCGGGAGGGCGTGTCAGACTCTTACTGACTAAAACCCACCCGTGTTCCTTCGGTTGCCCTGTTGCCGGGGGCCGCGATGTCCCTATCGGTTTTCTTCGAACCCCCGGCAGGCATTGGCCCTAGCGGGCCCCGTCAATTCTGCTGACATCTCTTTGAGGCGCACGTGGAACACAACGCGCCGTCGACCCGGGCTTGGTCCTTACCGGACGGCGAGCTACCCATTGCTCACCGTCCGCAAGCCCGCGCCTACGGTGGCCGGAAATCGGCTCGCGATTCCCGCCCCGGGCGTCTCCTCCTGCGGCGGTTAGGGGCGTGAGGGCGCGAAATTTGCCTTTCCCTCACGCGTTCCGCCTCCTCCTTCGCGAGCATTACCGCTTCGCAGAAGGAGGTGACGGCCTGCCATTTCCTCTCGCTCCGTACCATGGCCTGAACCAGGGCCGGACGCGAGAGATCACCGCCGCCGATCGCCTCTACGAGGACACGGCGTTGCTCCGCCCAAGCCGGGCAGACCTCCACCGTATGCTCCACCGTGTCCTCAGGCCGATCCACACAATGGTGACACCCGGGTGTTTCCTCCCGCCTTATCCTAAACAGGAACCTCCCGAAGCAGCCGTGTCCGGTGAGGACCTGCGTCAGGCGGAAGGTGAGGACGCCGTGGCGTCTCTCAAGCCACTCCTCAAAGAGGGGTCTTATCGCCGCAATTGTGGCGTGCCCAGAGATGTAGGTACCCTAACGTTATAGAAAATCAATGTTGCATGGGTTCTTGTAAGGCTTGAATCTCTTCCTAGTGTGTTTGGTCTTGTAGGTAATTACCAGCTTCACTTAGAAACAACCATATTGTGTTATCATTCTCACCTTTATACATTTCGATAGTAAATTAATAATTTTATTGCTAGGTTCATAACGGAATATCACCAGTATATCATGTCAATTTCTTTCAATGACTTCTCTTTTAAATATTAAGCTTAGATATTTTACCAGAGGATTTTTGAGAATTTTCAAATGTGTAAACAATAATTTAACTCCATAGTTCGAGTTGTGTTGTGATGGGCCTCGACTCTCATCCACAGGGTTACGGGTTCAAATTCGCTTAAGACTCAGATATATGCCAGTAACCTTGAGTGGTTAGCTTGTTTGTTCTGTACTGAGCTCACGCAACGCGTCGTACGTCCAGCCAGTAATAGGACTCATCCGTCAAAATTCAAAACTCAAAAGTAATTTATTCAAACTAGGCTGAGAATCAGCACTTCTCGAACGTTAAAATTACATAAGACAGTCTCCCAAAACGCCCACCCTTCACCACTTCCTAGTGCCTTTCGCTGGGAAGAAGAAGTGGCGCAACAAACTCCCCAGCAGTGCTGCTGGGGAGTTTGTTGCGCCAGCTGTCTGTTCAAGTTAGAAAAAGGAGCGCTGTCCCAAATTAGACGCATTATTAATTTATTAGACATAAAACAAAAAGTATTTTAATAAAACACGTATACTAAACGATTATTAATTAAATTATCTTTAAAATGGTGAAGGTTTCAGAAAAATACGCTTGGTAGATTTTGCGTGATTCTCAGTTTTTTATGCGCGTTAGACATAACTTTACAAATTAATTTCACTGTGTAATATGAACATAATCTAAAATATTCCTATATTAAGTTATTAAAAAATACTCTAATATAACATATATTTTTTCCAAATCATTAACACTACTCGCTTAGACGTGATTTTCAGTATAAAATAATTGAAAGTCGGTTATCGTCGCCTTAAGTACCAATCTGACTTTTTCAATTCATATGTACTTTCTGAGTTTATCTTGGGCATTACTGACTGGTGAAGGAACAAAATCGTCAGGAAATCTGGACTTATAGTTGATATAAATCTGAAATCGCCAATCCGTCTTGAGCAAGCGTGGTGATCAATGCTCGTGCCTTCTTTGTATGAGAAGAGGTCGTTGCCCAGCAGTGGGACATTAAGGCTGGTATTATTAAAGTTCGAGTGCCAATGCTATGTTATATGTAATCTAACCCTATAATGCGAGTACAAAGTATTTATATGCTCGCTACGTTTTGAGCCACCAAGGCCAATAGTAATAAAACCTCGATAGCGAAGACTTGTTAGTAATTGAAGTAAAATAACAGTTTTGTTATATAAGTTCGTGAGACAAATACCTGGGAGTTGTTATTAAGCGTCGAAGGAAACTAATTAATTGGAAATCTTTGGTACAACAAGTTCCCAGAGGAATGTAGAATGCCAGAGCGTGGCGGTACGTCGTTAACATTTATATGAAATACCATCACGCGGTGTCTCTGGCGGAGTGTGCAGAGATGTTAAATTAAATCGTAAATTAATAATTGCAACCTAACTGTAACCGCTAACAGTACAAGAGTGCAATATTCCGCTAGTGTTTTAGTATTGTCAATACACACTAATTACCTATGAGTGCGTTATTACCAAACACGACAAAACTAAAACACTAGCGCTATGTTGCACACTTGTACTGTGACTCACAGTACAAGTGTGCAACATACCGCTGTCTGTGAGTGATTGGGAAGAAGAGTGGGGCACGTCTTCGTGGATGGCACTATGTGTACCTACCTATTGAATTGACGTTTCTTTTGAATTATTTTCTGTTTTCTCTTAATGACACTATGTTTATTCTGACCGCTTTTTCGTGACATCTACTTTAACCATAGTTCTTTATTGAAAGAAAGAAAATAAATTTATTTAGCACAGACCAAAAAGCACACAATTTAATTAACAGCAGATAAAAAATAAAAATAAAATAAAAAGTGTAAAGTGCGATGTACGAAATTAGCAGGGAAGTGTGCTTCAGGCTGCGCCAAAAAGGCCCAGTTCAGCAAAAACGCCAGACAACAATAAGTGCATACCTTGAAGTGCACATTGCTTGAGTGCTTTCCTTTATTGAAGTGAAATTCCTTGTCTTGTGACTTTGGCAATCATCCAATTGAGTACCTATAGCATAAGGATAATCGGCCTATAGTGTTCCCACTGCTGGGACTTAGGCCTTCTCTCAATGAGATGGGGTCGCAATCGACTACGCGCGCCCGGTGTGGGTTGGTAGAAGTCACATGTTTTCGGTTCTAGGACATGCCGGTTTCCTCACGATGTTTTCCTTCACCGTTTTGAGAGCAGTGGTGGTGAAAATTCAGAATTCAAAAGTCATTTATTCAAACTAGGCTGAGAATCAGCACTTTTCGAACGTCAAAATACATAAGACAGTCCCCCAAAAACGCCCACCCTTCACCACTTCCTAGTGGTTTAGCTGGGAAGAAGAAGTGGCGCAACAAACTCCCCAGCAGCACAGCTGTCTGTTCAATTAGAAAAAAAAAATGATTCTAAACAAATAATTTACACAAAGTAAAGCGCTTGTCAGGGTTCGAACCTACGAGCTAGAAACTCGTTAGTTGCGGCCGTTACCACTGGGCCACCACTGCTCTTAGAGTAGGTACCTATATTTATGTATTTAATACACACGATTTTTTTATTTTAATTTTCCTATTTTACTTGTTCTTCAATAAAATACAATTCCATCCTCTGCTCTCAAGTGGCACAACATCGTCTGGCTGGAAATATCCAGCAAAATTTCCACTTCATTTCTTTTGTCTCTCAAAGTCTCAAAGCAAAGATATAAAGTGTTCTAAGAAAAATCCCAGTAACATGTGTTGTTCAAGGAGTGAGAATCCAGAGCACCCCCACCGCATTGGACATAGATAGACGAAACGTAAAGAATGATCACGACATGAGACAGCACATGCGAGGAAAATAACGCCCATTCTCTCCGGCGCCGACACAGAATAACTTTAGCAATTTAGGGTTTGGATTTAAAACAATCTGAGCTCGCTTATTGGATAAAAATAAGTTTTAATAGCAATATTTATTTTTCTCTTCACGAAGGTTCACATAGAGACAAGAATTATAGCGTTTTGAAAAAATACATAAAATGTGATACTTTGCGAGAGACTGGCGTCCATACTAGGATACCCTGTATGACGGATCACCAGGCTCTCACCCCGAATTTAATCTAATTAACATTACAATGGTAAATTTTCAGACAAATATTTATTGATGAATGAAAAAAAATACTGATAGTTTAATTTTGATAAGTGCTGTTTTTTCTTCGATTCTGCGATAGCTAAACATGGAAAAATAATTATGATTTAAATAAACAGGAAATCAATCAATACAAGTCATTCCCTACTTATTACGTTACGTATTCATGACTCAATTAAAATATGTAGAAGAACCAGTTGTTTACTAAGGAAATTATTATTTTACTTCCGGTTTTTCAGTCATATTGTTACTTATTTTATTTTTGTAAGACATAATTAATCCTAACATTATAAATGCGAAAGTGAGTTTGTTTGTTAGTTACGCTTTCACGCTAAAATGGCTGAACGGATTTGGATGAAATTTGGCACATGGGTAGACCATGACCTGGATTAGGACATAGGATACTTTTAATCCCGATATTGCCACGGGATCGACACTTATGCGGGTGAAATCGTGGGGCACAGCTAGTTTGATAATATTTTTTTCAATTATTACGTTGGATTTTTGTAAGAGATAGTTAATTCATATTTTTCAATTATTTATGTGGGGTTACCTATTCAATCCAAATTCAACCATGCGCAATATACGCATCCCATGTAATCAGAGGATGAGTTTTTCCATTTCATTCATTTAAATAAACCAGTCCACTAACCCGTAAACGCTCGTGACATTGCGATAGATTCACGTCAAAGGGTCGGAGAGACCAAGAAAAATCAGCGGCAATGACTAGACGATTCCACGTTACGTTCCTAATCCCGAACCCTTCCTCGCAATATGATTTGCGTCAGTGGAGATGCGTTCAGAACAGATCACCGGACGGTAACCGAGTGGAAAAAGCGCTTCTCATCGGGACCGTTACTGGAGATCGTAAGAATTCGAGTGGCGTCGCCAGCGAACTACGCTCAGAACAAATGGCCGCGCCGTTGAATAGCCAATTATTGATTGTTTTTTAAAAGTGCTAGTAAAATGTTTTAAAATAATTTTTACACATTTCTCTGCCAGTTAAAATGTCTCGAAAAGATACGATTCATACACACATGTAATGTAAAGTATGAAATTATAATTGCCAATTCAGTTTCAGCATTTACCACAATAAAACCTGTATACAATTACGGTGTACCTTTGTTTGTCTCTATTAATTCCGAAGGCGTCCGACCACGAGGTGGGTAATGTTATCATTCCATTAATTACAACATCCACCCCCCTGCTTTTTAAAAGTAAATTAATCCGATTAAGGGGGGAATCGAAGAACCCGCTCCGTCCGAGTTTATTCAGGCAACTTTCTTTAGAATAATTATTTTTTGTAATTAAATCCATCAACACGATTTTTTCCTAATGATTCTCCCGTGGGAGTTGGTGGGTGGCAACCAGGAATAGGGGAGTTTTATTTTTTCTTTTATTTCATATTTATTTAAGATGCTGCTCTCGTTGTACCTTAGAAGACTGGATTTACTTTTAGAAAAAACTTTTTTATCTGAGGATAATTACTTGCAACAATGTGTCAGACATTACACATTAGTAGATATGGTGGTATTTGTAATTTCTGTGTCGCGTTTTCATAGACTAAAGCCTTCACTTTTATTCAGATCAATCATTCCAACACTAACATACAAAGTACGATCTTATAAAATAAATATTATCTGCTTTTATTTTGGAACAATATTCGTCTGACGGGCGCGGGCGGTCGCTCAGACCTCCCTCCCTCACACCAGTGTTAATGATATCTCGCTTTTAAAGGGCACATCATTTACTTACTTTTACGAAAATTAATTGAAATGAGTTTTGACGATGAAAAGATGGCTATACAAAAGAGAATGGTGGCCGCTAGGTGTCGCTGAAAGATAACTTGTTCATCTTTAATTAATTATTTTGTGGCAAAGAATTTGTTTGCTTTGATATTGTAGGCTCTATTCATTGACTTTGCAAATTATGATTTCGATTAAGAAACTGTATAAATAAAACGATTTATGAATTTATTTATCAAACGTTGACAATATTATAATTATAAGTTAATTCTGAGAAGTTTTAAAATATCATTAAGCTTCTTTTATAGCTTTTATATTGAGATTTATAGAGTAAATTGTTTTGTATTCATTTGTAATTTATTGTAGCAAGACAATAAGTAACAAATAAAATAGTGAATGAATCCGTTCATGTTCTTATAAGCTGACATAATGAGTTTCTTCATTCAAAAATCGGTGGACAGACTTCTCTTAGTCAATTAAAACATCAATCTATTAATCTCACACAGTCACAGCAGTACAAAACTTACCATAAATTAATATTACGTTACCAATAAGTATATTTGATTAGTTTTCCAACTAGCGTGGGCCTCATTTCGCGGAAGCTTTTAGGTCACATCTGCGTATGAAACCGGACCGGTATGTAGGCCACTCGTAATATATCGACATGAGGAGGTTCGCAGATTGATGAGCTATCCCCCCCTGCGCTCCCCCGCGGGCCCGTGGACGTCCGGTGCGCCCCCACCGGCCGTCCCGCGGGGCGAAGCTCTATTGCAATAGATTGAGCCTGTTTTGTTTCCTTCTGTTGGTGTAACACATGAGGTTATTATTGGAAGATGTGTGTGCAAGTTTTTTTCAATGCATTCTTTTTGTTTTATGTAAGTGCGTCATATTATTTGTGTTGCACAAACTACAGGAAGGTGTACCGTCATGGTTATTATTTTCTTCTGTCAATATAGAGTAGACTAACTACAAAGTTCTGACCATGTCGCGAAAGTAGTAACAGTCAACTGAGGTTTATAGCATTTGCAGGCAATGTGCCAGTGTCCTGTCGACGACTTTTGGACTAAGTACTGCGAATGTCGTTCGTTATTATCTATTGAACTGTTTCAAGCTTTACCCTTCTGGCAAATTTATTTGAACTTCATGACCACTTCACTGAATTGTTTTTAAGAAAATCTGTTTATACTTTCATGACCTGAAATTAATAATAAATAAGGGATTTATGTAAATATTCTATTTTCTATCTATCTATTTAACGTGGAATGTCCCACTACTGGGCAAAGGTTTCCTTTCCCTTTTCCACGCACGTCACGAGCCGATTCCTCTGCCGTTGTGGGACAGTCTATTTGGTCGGAAGTCAAGTTTTTGTCAAAATAAGTTCATGCCTATGTTCAGTCTTTAGCTATCTTCAGATTTATCGTCGTACAGAAGTCACGTGTGTCTCGTGTATCATGTAAGTGTACAATCCATATGCATTGTCGAGGGATCTATTTATTTTCTTCACGATAAATGTTTCAGACCCAGCCAATCATTTTGCTGAGAATTAATTCGAACGTCAGCTACCTACTTTATATGCATAGATATTATTTTACTTAAGTGTTAATGATATGAAATTGTTTATTCTGTAAATAGGATATCGGAATCACTTTTACACGTCATATTAAAAAAAAAAAAAAAAAAGCTAGGTGAGTTCGGCGTTTCCTATCTGACTACTCTGAGAAGAAAGGCCGAAACAAACTCAGAGGTCGCAGTCTCTTTTAAAGGCCACACATAATTTTGGTCAGGCCATATGAGGACCATGTAGATTAGTGTCTGAAATGATCTTTTGAGGAAAGAACCACACAGATTTGAGTGGACCTGTCCAGTCAGTGCAAGTATTTGTCAGTAATTGTAGATCTCAACTCAGAACTTAAGAAGCTCAACTCGACGAACAATACCAAAGAAAGGATATTTGGGTAGGCCGCATAAACTACTCAAACTGCCAGACCATCATTAAAACTAGCAGAGAAATCAAAATAATAATAATATCCACATAGTCCTCACATTCACAATAATTAAAATAATTTAATACTTTACAAAGTAATCATGTCATTTTGAATATAATTTTCAACAATGTCAATGTGTATATAAAACTGGTATATTTTGATGATTATATTCTAATAATTTCATTTTAAGTCCAGAGTTATGTAGAGTTGGTAGGTTCCTACCTAATTCTATTAGTGCGTTTTGTTTCGTGCGTAGTCAAATATATTCGTCGTTTTTTATTCACAATTAGTTTCGAAGTTTGCTTATTAGTATTAGAGTAAATTTAAGCCTCGTCTAAAAATGTATAAGGTTCATATTGTCCATATAATCACAGGGCCAGTGGGTTGGTGATTAATTCGCACTTGCATCAAGTTCGTAGAAAAATCTACATTCGACTTTCTTCTTTCATTTTATAATATTTCTCTTTGACCTACGAGAAGAGTGATTCAAGAAACTGTAAGTAGCCGCCACTTCTAGAGATTGCATCCCAGAATAGGTTTTTCTTGAAATCCCTTTATTTATTTTTTTACATTTAGGTACGCTCTTGTTTATTTTCTTTAGTTAGGTATAGTTTTCTATTAAAACATTTTTAAAGCTAATAAATAATGTCTTTTGAAAAGTCCTTATAAATAATTTTACAGGGAAATTCTTCTGAAGCATGAAGGAGTCTCCTGTGCAAAGGTGTGGGTGGTCAGCTTTGATATCGGGGAAGATACGAGAGTATTTTAATTTAACTTTACAGTTACAGTAGGGTATAGGAATCGTGTCATATAAAAACAAACTTCTACGCTAACTATTCTTTAAATGACACAGCCCTATTCCACACGATCAAGATCTCCCGTAAAGATAACGCTAACCACAACATTATACCAAATAAAAGCTAGTATTTATAAAGAAATACGGGGATCACGCGAGATGGGATCATTTGAGGAAGCGGCCGGCGGTCGGGGGTCACCACGGATACGATACGTTTCTCGCTTCCCCAGACCCCACGGCTATAATACTCATGCCTCACACACAAATAACGCCTTTTTATGTTTTCCTTAACATCGTGCTTAGAACTTTGTGTATTTTAGATTGAGCAGAAGAGTATTCAACCCAAAATACATCGCATTTATAGAAGTCAAGAGCAGAGTAGTTATAAAGTAGTAGATATTATTTTGACTATAGGTGGTTTGGCGTTGAGAGCTGGTACAAAAGGGCAGATATGGAGGAGCCAATGTTTTGATGCCCAAAATTAGCGTAGATTTTATGGTTCCTACCGAAGAGATATGAATATCATCTAGGCACAGAAATCTCTATTCCAAGTTGAACGTCGAAGAGAGAGAAAATTTCTTGCCATATCGGGCACAGCAAAATGTTCATACACCTAATTAATAATGGTTAACCAGTGACAACCAACCTTCTTTGAACAAAACTGGACACTAAAAGCAAGATTAGCATAGAGCAGAAAACCAGCTTTTATCACAACACAGGTGTGTATCGTTCCGCTCTGCTTGTAATTCTATACGAAGCATTAACGTGTTAAGTTTATCGATGGCAATAATGCATCACCAGTAGTTGCAGGTACAATACTTCATCTGCGATACTCTACTTTCTATATGCTCTTATGTTACCTACTTAAAGGTAATATCGTGTACAAAATGATGAGTGTGTAATTTTTATTTTTTTAGGACGGATATTTTCCATTTCGGGTATCCACTTTTCCGGATTCGTAAAAACCCGAACTCTTTTTCGCTTTGAATGTCAGCCGTGTCAGGGTTAGTTCTTTGATCAGCAGCATTTTTTGTGTTATTTTATGACAACATAGTGTGACAGGTTTTAGGTTACTGGAGTTTGAGAAAGGAAATACTTTGGTGACTACTTCTCTTCCTTTTGTTGGTTTATAGAAAGAGGCTCAATCATAAATATAGAGGCATTTTAACTGCTTGCAGTACCTATAGCCCTATAGCTCTTCTTCTTGTGGTGTGGTTAGTGACTAATCTGGTGTCAGAGTTTTAGAGCCGCCCATGGGACTCTGAATTGGCTTAACATGCCGTCTAGAAATACCTATCTCTCAGGCATGCCGGTTTCGTCACGATGTTTGCCTTCACCGTTTTTGAAGTAAGTGATAATTATACAATACGCACATGAATTCGAGGTAGGTTAGGTGTGTGCCTTGGGTTCGAACTCGAACCCTATCACTTGGCAGTCTGATGGTCACACCACAAGTCTATCATTGCTTATAGCTAATACTTATTAAGGTAACATTCCAACTTAGACTGTTTAGTTAAAATTGTAATTAAACCTCTAATTTCACAAAAAATAAGAAAAATAAACTGAAATTCCTTAATATTTACATAAGCATTTGTTTGGTATGCTTATTAACATTAAATACGTGCAGTGATTGATTTACAACAGCGCAGAGGAAAAGTAAATTAAATTCACACTCATTCTATAAAACAAAGGAACAATACCTACTTACATTTAAATTGAAGTTGATACTATTCAAACAGATATAATTTTATCTAGACCAAGACCTTGATAGTGAAACACATTCCTTGTTCGAGCCGCTTTCATCCTACTATGTATAATGTGTTTCTTTTGATGTCCCATAAACTCTAAGGTTTTAACTATAAGTAAAAATAATACATAAAGTCCAAGAACAAGTGTTCCAAAAATATATATTATCGAAGATCACATAACAACGGACTCTCGATGTGTGTACCTAAGTTTCATTGATAGTACGAGTAAATCATTTTCATTCAAACCAATCATTCATATTTAAAGCTAAGAAAATGCGAAGTTGTCATATATTTTTTTATGGACAAAAATAGTCTGAATTAATTAATAATGAAGACTATTTTTGTCCATAACTTGTTTTGTTTTTTATATTTCACGTAAGGGTGTTTTACATAAATAATCGTGACTGTCGAATTATTTTGTATGAAAGTAAAAAAAAAAACAAAAACAGAAAAAGAAATTGAAAAATAATTCATTACTGCCAGGTGATTCTTTGACATGGTCTCATTCATAAATACCCTTAGAGTATGGGGTATCAAAATTAACACGTTGTATATATGTGTACTTAATTCTTACTAATATTTTTACCTTTAGTACCTTTGTACCTACTCAGAATTATAAATATGTCGTATCTGTATGTATATTACCGTGTTTATAGGCAGTAAAAAAGTAAAAAAAATATATAATAATTATTACGATTTTTTTGTATTTTTTTCCATTTTTTTTTGACGATTTATAATAGTGTAGTATCACCTATTTTCGTTTTTGCACCTTATCCAGGGACACTGTTTAATAAAATAAATAAATAATATTTTTAATGTGAAAGTTTGTATGTTTGGATGCTTGTTACTCAATCACGCAAAAACGGTTGAACGGATTAGGATGAAATTTGGCACTCAGATAGACCATGTGACCTGGCTTAGAACATCATCATCATCATCATCATTTCAGCCGAAAGACGTCCACTGCTGAACATAGGCCTCCCCCAAGCACCTCCACTTCGACCGATTCTGTGCTTTCCGCATCCAGCGGATTCCTGCGGCCTTCACAAGGTCATCGGTCCATCTTGTGGGAGGCCTTCCAACGCTACGTCTTCCGGTACGCGGTCGCCACTCCAGAACCTTAGAACATAGGATACTTTATCTCGGTAGTACGTTTCCGTGGGATAATTCCCGACCTCCACGTGGCCGAGACCGCTGGCAAAAGCTAGTTTGTTATTTAGTTGACGAGAAATCTTGTTTTCTAAACAAATGGAGCAATGGATGTTGTTGTATTGTAAAAATTATAGCGATGGTTATGTATGTATACATGGTTTATTTGAAATAACTGAAAATATTTTGAAAGATTCAAAATTCAAAAGTCATTTATTCAAACTAGGCTGAGAATCAGCACTTTTCGAACGTCAAAATTACATAAGACAGTCCCCCAAAAACAACAAAAAAACAAAGTGAAAAACTTCGGCACCAATCTAGAAATCGCGAAAAACAAATCAGTAGCTCCATACAAATTATGTTTGATAACTCTACATTTAGGCTTGGTCCCATAGTAAAAGCAGATTATAAAGGGGTCCAGACACTATCACTATCTACTGTGTGGTGATTGGAATGATGATGTGATCTAAAATATTTTAATAGTTTTACGTTAATATTGGAAGGAATGACAGTAATATTAATATTACTGATAGTGTTTGGACCCCTTAATGTTGAATGCAGGAATACCTTTTCAGATTTTCAGTTATTTCAAATAGTTACACATTGTATGTATCCAAATTCAAATTCAAATTCAAAATATTTTATTTCACATAAACCTACATGGGCACTTATGAAACGTCAGAAGCTAGGTGCACGGTTCCAATTGGTCGTTTCCTATGGAGAAGAGCCGGCAAGAAACTCCACGGTTACTCTTTTAAAAATAATTGGCTTTTACAATACTTTCAAATAACAGTGTTACTAGGTATGGGAGGACAGTGTAGGTCTTTCAATAAGTACTAATTACTTAACAAAATAGAAAATGGTCTACAAGTCTACAATTCACTAAACCTACAGCGTTCTCACATTCACAAAATAGAAAAGAATCTATACAAAAAATAAATAAATTAATAAAAGTAAAAACCTATTTTAATAAGACGCAATTATATGATTGCTATTACAATTGTAATCAATCTGAATAATTATCATGTCCACAAAAGTCACAAGTAAGAGTTGAAATGAAATCGTAGGTATATAATGTCAAATAATATAATAAATATGTCAAGGACGAATGTAAAAAATAAAAATTAAAGATTAAAATAAGCATGGTAATTTGGGAGCAGTTAATATACTCTTACTTATTTATGCCGTTAATGAGGTACCAGGGAAGCCACATGTGCAGAAGGAATTATTGCCAAACTTCCTTGTCTTCAACGTAGTCTTTAATTTTATAATATGATTTCTTGATAAGGACACGTTTGATGTGTGTTTTGATCTTCCCATCGCTAAGTTCTGTCACCGACTTTGGCAACTTGTTATAAAAGCGGACACTGTTTATAAGAAATGACTTGCTTGTTTTAGTTAATCTAAATTTGGGTATCACAATTTCATGTCGACTACGTGTATTTATATTATGGAAATCGCTTCTTATTTTGAAAAGTCCTAAGTTTTTGCGAACATATCCACGTAGATCACTTATGATGTTTGAGCGGTTCTCATGTCAGCTAATTCTTGTATCAGAGAGATAAGCCTAGTCGACAAGCTTCAAAAGAACGGCTGTGTGCTCACTGAATTATTTGTCTAAAATTTTAAGCCAAAATTCATTCATACTTGCATGGTTATATTATAATCTTGTGATTGGGTTTCAAAGTTTTAGAAATTTGAGTAAGAGTGGGAATTGAAAAGAAGTCAAATAGGTATCGCAGCATTATGCTAAGATAGCAGCCTTTTTTGCCTCGCACAGGTTAAATCGCATTATGTTATTATTTTTTGTATTCGTTATTCAAAAAAAATTGTTAGTTTTGTTAGATTTAAATACTCCTTTTTTACTGTTTGTCTTGTATTTCCTGTGCGTGTCCTAAATTTTTTTTTTCTTTCATTTATTTAAATTGCGGTCTAGGGGGAATTTAAGAAGTCGTAGAGGTGATTATTTAAAAGTGTAAAAATTTGTTACCCATTGTAAGTAGATACGAGTGTAATATAAATATCATGGCAAAGTTAAAAATACATTCAGATAAAACATATTTACTACTTTTTAGGTGGATACTTCAAGAAAATCTTGAGTGAGTTTAAAGCTTTAAGATAATGAACATCGCGCGTTATCTTGTATTTAGTAACGGCACGCAAATGAGGCACACCCTGTATCGCGTTCCTATTAAAGCACGTTCGCATTTCATCATTTTAAACTCGTTAAATAGGTATTTCAGGTTTTAAATCGAATTTAGAAGTACTAAAGGAATAAAACGCTAAAATAAAAACATAAAATCGCGGATAACATTTTATTAACCGCAAATGTTTTTCAGGGAATTGGTAGTGAATATAATATCTATGCTAGAAAGGGAATAAAACAAAGTATTATAGTACTGTTTTTCTGGCGTTATTAAAGTTTTCTAACTAAATTTTACATGTATGTATGTACTATTTAATAAACTCACGCCTTCTTCCCATGGGGGTTGGCAGAAACTACAGAACGCTACCTGTTACGATCCTTACATACTCCTTTTGCCTCGTTTACGTTCATAAATCTGGTCATACACGCACGTCGGTTGCGAGTACTATAATTTATATAAAACTTATACTGTATTTACACTTAGAAATTAAACATTAAATTTTCCTAGTTAATATTGACATGCGATCTGAGGAGGGCTGCGGGCGAACTTTCTTCTGGATGCAATTATTATGCAAAACGATTAATATCTTAACAAGTGGAAGTGTTCGAACCGACACCTCTAGCGATCGATACCGATACCGACCAATACCGAATATAATATCGCTGTAATACGACCCGAAAATATACTCAACACATTTTTAACTAAATATGGCATTTTTATTTATTTACATTTACAATTATTTAGGAATGTCTTGTTGCAGCCCTCTTCTCTCCCGTCAACACGAATTACTTTTTGACACGATTTTGAGGCAAAATGATTGGACTTGCTGTTTGAATTCAAATCTAGGCACTGAGATTGAATGAGAATTCTGAAAAGATGAGAATTAAAAGAAAGGCTAATATATTCTTCTTTTTAATTATAAAGTAAGGTAGAAATAGGTACTCACAGATGTATTCATTTTGAAAGGTCTAATTAATAGATCATTTTCTTGGAATGGGTTCTCAATGCACTCTTCGTGCAGAAAGCTTTCAAGCTTCCTGTTACTCTACATGAAGCCAGAAACATGACATTATCATTTTTTTTTTTTGACATATCTTTTTTTTTTTTAGTTAGCGCGCACTGTCCCACTGCTGAGCAAATGCCTCCCCCAAATCCTTCCATGCATTATTCTCCTGGGCCACCTCCATCCAATGCTTGCGGTACGCGTCTAGGTCGTCTCGCCACCTCTTCTTGGGCCGGCCACGGCGCCGCCGTCCATCCTCAGGCACCCACCGTGTGGAGACAGTTGCCCCATTTCAGTGTTATCAAAAAAAAAAAAAATTGTTGACATTTTTGAAATATTTTATTAATTTGGTAGTTGTTTTGACATTGTAGTTTTTAATTAATTTAATTAATTGTCAGGGGAATGTTATATTGATTTATCCAACACTCTAGCTCTTTATATAATTTTTATTTGATATTGTGAAGTGAATAATGAAATAATTAAAATTGATACTAACATTTGTACGCCTAATGGCAAAGCATAGAGAGCTTACAAAAATGTAACATCTCACACACCTGTGTATCTGTAACCTATGTTTACAAATAAATAATCTGAATCCACTCTGAATTCACCTCCATCCAACGCTTGCGGTACGCGTCTAGGTCGTCTCGCCACCTCTTCTTGGGCCGGCCACGGCGCCGCCGTCCATCCTCAGGCACCCACCGTGTGGAGACAGTTACCCCATTTCAGGGTTATCAAAAAAAAAAAAAATTATTGACATTTTTGAAATATTTTATTAATTTGGTAGGTAGTTGTTTTGACATTGTAGTTTTTAATTTATTTAATTAATTGTCAGGGGAATATTATATTGATTTAGCCAACACTCTAGCTCTCTATATAATTTTTATTTGATATTGTGAAGTGAATAATGAAATAATTAAAATTGATACTAACATTTGTACGCCTAATGGCAAAGCATAGAGAACTTACAAAAATGTAACATCTCACACACCTGTGTATCTGTAACCTATGTTTACAAATAAATAACCTGAATCTCTCAAAACGGTGAAGGAAAACATCGTGAGGAAACCGGCATGTCCTAGAACCGAAAATTCGAAGACATGTGACATCTACCAACCCGTACTGGGCCCGCGTGGTGGATTACGGCCCACTCCCTCTCACAGAGAGGAGGCCTTTGTCCCAGCAGAGAAGTGGGAACATTATAGGCTGATGATGATGATGAATCTGAATCTGAAACAGTAATTAATTAGTCTATTTTATGAAAATTGCAAAGTTAAAGTATCCCAAAAGTATTCGGAACCCCAACTAGGAACTATTTCGAAGAAATTACTATTTCCAAAAGATACTAAAAAAATCTTTTGCTTAGGTGTAAATGTACCAATAATGCTTCTCCACACGAGTTGCCAGCTACTTCACATATTAAAATCGAAGCCAGCTCCGTAAATCGGAGAGAATTATACATCGGACAAAGCCTTGCAAGATGAAGTTTATAGCAACATATCAGTAACACAAGGAGTATCGATTGATATCGCTGACGTGAGCGTTCATAGTGATCTATTTCATAAATTACTTGCACGTGTACAAAGGTTCCTCCTGTCTGAGTGTGAGTGTGCTCGTTAATCATAATTTCGCATGTTTGTTCGTGTGTATGTTGGTTCATATTATTATGTTTTGGGGATAAGAAATTAGTTAGTGGACATTAAACTTGGTTATAGTACGATGGAATGGTCTTGGTACTGGCGTTTACAAACTATTATGTCAATTAGGTACATGAGCGATTTTCTGTATGGCATATAAATCATTATCTGTTTGACAGTTTTGTATTATAATGAAATAACATTTAAATTGTAGAAATAAAAAATTGCAATCTCATTTGATTAATAAATATTGTAAAGAAAACTTATCCGGTAAAATTACGGTCTTCATTTTTCATGCGGCAATATTTACACCAAATATGATTCTGATATTAATTGAATTGAATATGATTCATCTAAAATATGTGTCACCATATAGGAATTGCTGAAAATTCAGAAAATGAATTACCTTTAGAGGAATTGCTTAATGTGCGCGTTTTAGACCCGCAGAAAAGTTGTAAGTAAATAAATCGTATAAATATAAAATCTTTATTAATACTGTTGTTACCCCCAGAAAGTGACATATGATATACAAAATTATAAGCTTTCTAAAATTCATGCTAGCAAATCATTACTTAGGTACGTACAGTCTGAGGTTGCACATATTTCTAGTTACTTAACAAAGCACGTAATCGATAAAGTAAAAGAATTTGAAAAATCTTACAAGTTTAACAAAAATAAGGGTTTAACCTATTTATACAAATAATATCACAGAGAGAGGAGGCCTGTATCCCAGCAGTGGAAACATCTATAGGCTGATGATGATGATACAAATAATAATTGCTTACCATTTAATTTCTTCCACATTCGGTAGTTCCCATACATACTCACAAAGTATCAACACAACCAGTCGTCGTACACGAAACTTGGCAAGAAGCATTAAGGGCTCGCACATCGTAGGGACTGACCCGTCATGAAATTTAAATCTAGATCAATAACCGCGCTTATATCATTGTCTTCATTAGAGATAATTGGGTTCGCTCCCCATCGGCCGCAACTTTGTTTGTTCGTCGATAACTTGAGACGAATTTCTTGAACATTAACCTACCTACGTCATATGGGTTAGGCAGTCGTTAGCAGAAATGGACGTTACCATCTATTTATAATTTTGGTAGAAAAGGTTCTCGAGGATCAAAGTGATTGGGCGTAGTAGGTATATCTTGTTTAGCTGTCATTATTATAGTTACGGAAAAATTATAATGCTTGTTTTATTCATTTGCGTATTATTTTCAGATGTATTTGTTACATAGGTAATTACTTTATTTAATAAGTTTAGCTAGCTATTAATTGTTACCTTAATTTGTATTATTTTGTTTATGTTTATTTTATTGCTAAAGATTTAAGAAGATTTATTTCATAGACTAAGTACTATCTGTACAACTATTACTGTGTACACAATATTTGTACGCCTTGTAAGACAGCGCATAGTGATTCAATTTTTTTTATTTCATAACAGCTCGTGGCTAAGTAATTACAGCCGCACGGGTCGATCCATCAGGTTAACCCACGCTTGCCGGGGATGGTCCGTGGATGGGTGACCATCTTTACATACCGAGACTCCTCCGTGCTTTGGAAAACACGTTAAGCCGTTGGTCCCGGCTGTCTTTCGTGGATTTTTGACAGTCGTTACGAGTCGTCAGAAGCCCGAAAGTCTGACAACCAGTCTTACCACGGGATATCAGTTATTGGGTTGTGGAGGTCAGATAGGCAGTCGCTGGGAAAAGGCTAGGCAAATTCAAATTCAAATTCATTTATTTCGTGAACACAGGGTACATACAATAGGTGTTATAAACGTCATCTACCACAACACTATGCCTACGTACCTATCACAAATAAATTAATTTGAATTTGTATTAATTAGGTGTTTTAATAACTTTCAGTGGATGTACTTGTAACTATAATAATAATTAACTATAAAGAATAAGGATGATGTAAAAAAAAAAGAATTTCTATTTAGTCCGTCAGTGAGATAATAAAATAATAACATAACATAACATAACATCACGCCTTGTTTCCCCGAAGGGTTGGGCAGAGGTGTCCCTGTAGCAGGTACACCCACATTTCGCCAGTAAAAAAATATTATTATAAAATAATATTAGACACGTATTTTTTGCTATATCACATTAATACAAAATTACTTATATAAAACGCGTTGAACTTGGGGAGTGGGGGTCACTCCGTCACAAATAAGTATAAAATCTACATACTCGTGACGTCACGGCACATTTTAACTCAATGTATCGCCGTAATCTTTCGATTACGTATAAAAAGAAAAAACACGTGTTTAATATTTTTTAATAATCTACAAGACGGACGAAAAAAACAATGTTTGTCTTCATCTCTATTGTAATTTGACCACCATAAAATAAAAAAAATATAAAATGTGGGTTGCAAAGAAAAGTATATTAGAGCCTATTACCATAAAGCTCGGTAATTGTATCTCGTCTAAGTTGCTGGAGACTGGTGTGTGGGTAACGCCGTCATTTGCGTCTCATATGTTTGTACACGGCGCGCAAACACGATTACCTGAAATTAGGTTAGTACGTTTTATGTTATTTACACTATCACGAGCGTCCCTAGGTTTTCGCTCATTTTAAATTATTATTACAGGTTTTAATATGGTTGTTGCGAAGTAATTGACTTTATAAATAATGTGTTGTTTGAAGTATTTGAAACGTTATTAACATTATTATTTCTCACTTCTTAATTTCACCTAGTTATTTTCTAGTCCCGATTATTTCCTTTACAACAACACTATATTTATACCTAATATGGTCATAAATATTTCCTTATTGATTACATTGTGTATTGGTATTCGAAATTTATTATAACATTGTTCTTATTAATTAATACGATAACATTGTTGTCAGGTGTATGTTATTGTAAATATAAAATCCATATCCATTACATTCCCGTTAGATTATTTTGCATCGCACGTGTTGATGCCAAAAAAGCTCATTGGAGCACCTTGAAATATTGCGATTCTTTTCCATTACTCCTTGTTTTTTTAAACAACCGAGCCGCCCTTAAGATACACACTGTATAAGCGCCAATGTTTGAACACTCTCGCATCGATTTCGACTCGATCGCTTTCTAATCCCCATTTTCTCGATGCCATTACGATTTTTCGAGCGCTCACCTCACTCCATATTTCCGTGCATATCTCGACGATTCGCAGATCCATTATTTTTTATGGCTGGAATACACGATGCTTAGTCGAAGTATCGCCCCTGCCTACCGAGTGTTAACGTCTCGGTACACTTTGGTTAGGGGGTGACAATGAACTTACGCAGAAAAATGCTAATATTTACTTCAAGATGCGAGTTCGTTACTCGTACACAATCTGAACTTTAACAGAAGTTTGACCAGTTTGCAACTTGCAATAAATAAGAAGAGAATTTAAATGTATAGAATGTGATGAAGACGTAGGTTAAGAGTTAGATATGGACATTTTCTAAGTACTTAGATGGTGGACAACTTAAAAAATATGATACTTTTACGGCGTGTTAAAATATTTATCAACACTTTCAACTTAGGAAGAAATGGACTGCTCTTCCTTGAGTCAATAAATACTTAGTCTAGCAAAGCCATTAGTTAAATATGTTCTGGATAGTTTTGTTTACTTTCCGATGTACGGTGGGCTGCATCAATTGGGTACCCCAGTTGTATTCAAATTTTAATACAACTGGGGTACCCAATTGATGTTTTCTGGATCTACACTGGACTGACTACTTGTACACAACAACTTTACTACTTACTACAACTTTCAACAATCCAGGCGAACGTACCTATGTAGGAATTATTTTGTGAATATTTTAGCAAGGTAAGTTGTAAGTAAGTGGACCGTAAAACCGCCTAATCAGTTATTTTTCTCAGCGTCTAGTCACCCCATCGTAAGTAAGTCCCGACTCAGCCATTCCACTCAATACATTTTATCGACAAACGTCAGTGATGCTGCGTGACACTTATGTAAATATTTAAATACGATCCAGTACAACCTATGAATATTTTAAACTCTAAGTAAACCACTCGGCTTTGTACTTCCACAAAGATATTCACACGCCAATGAAAGAAAATCTATTACTATTTCGTATGCAATAAGGTTTAGAATGGTGCATGAGATCAGCAAATGATGGTTTGCTTTTATTTTATATCTATGCATAAAGCGATTTGATAAGTGCTGGCAAATTGGGGATCGATATTAAAGTGACGAGTTATGCTGATTGGATTTTTTCAAGTTTTTCCGAGGGGACGGTGAATAATTGAGTGCGATTTAGTTTTGGCGAACAAAAATGGTTTTTGAATTAAATTCCGTATGAATAATTACTTTAATTTTATTCAAAACATCATTTAGTAAGAAACTTCTTATTTTTAATATGATTTTGTGGCATCACAAGGTAATTCTTATGAAAGTGACCCCAAACGCCTAATAGTATGTTCATCTGTGTATGTTGGTTTAACATTATTGCTATAACAAAACTAATAGGAGCTTAACTTTTCCGTTGACGAATCATCGAAATAATAAATGTTTTACTCATAAATTACTATTTTATTAACAACAACAAAAAAAAAAACACAATTGAGCATTAAAATTAAAAACCCAAGACAATTTCTAACGCGCAGTATCAGCAAGGAGCGATTCGTGCTGGTATCAATTGATCACGCAGATCGTCCTCGATACTACTCGATACCGGCTACTCGATACCATTCACACAATCTCGGAGGGATCTATTCGAGGACCACTCGTCTAGCTTTCCGGTTCTCATTCTTTTGTTGGCAGCACTCGGTCGGTGTCGCCACTCGATACCCGAGGATGTCTTTGTTATAATGTCGCTTTGATAAAAGGGGCGGAGAATTAGTTGTGTTTCTAATAAAATTGGCTTTTGTTAAGTTTAGACTTTACATGGAGATTACAAATGAAGCAAAGTGCACTGAAAACAGGAAAGCAATTTATTATAAGTACCTAGGTATAATTTAATTGATTTTCTCGTACAATAATTCAATATTTGAAAGTACCTACACAATTTGGGGATAAGGATTACTTACCTAAAGCCTAAGTCCATTAGTCTTAAATAAAATCACTTTTAGTTCAATAAATATTAATCAATAGTTTATTGCAGTCCACAATTAGACAAGGTGCACCACGGTGATGCAGCTTTTTCTGACTGAATGGTCACATTCAAGAAATCTTCTGCTTCATTGATGATGAGCCATTGCTGCCAGTAACTGTAATTTTAGTACAAATGTTGCATGTAAGATAATATAAGACAAGTTTTATAAAAGGTGAGCAATATTTTGTCATCATCATCATCATTTCAGCCGAAAGACGTCCTCTGCTGGACATAGGCCTCCCCCAAGCACCGCCACTTCGACCGATTCTGTGCTTCCTGCATCCAGCGGATTCCTGCGGCCTTCGTAAGGTCATCAGTCCATCTTGTGGGAGGCCTTCCAACGCTACGTCTTCCGGCACGCGGTCGCAACTCCAGAACCTTTCGGCCCCATCGGCCGAGCACTAGGGGCCATTTATTTTTGGTGCTTGTCATTTTTAGGAGGGGGTATACCATAATCGCCACAATATTTTGTAACACACTCTAACCCTTGATTTCCGAAAGCCACATCCGATGTAAGCTACGTTAGTCAAAATAAAATACTCACGCTTTATTCCCCTGAGGATAGCGAGTAACTCCAGAAAACGCCACCTGCTAGATTCAGATTCATTTATTTGCAAAAACATGTGTAGATAATATACATGGTATGATGCTTATTATAGGTGTAACAAGGTATTTTTTGGCTCAACATGTTTGACCATGGCTGGTGTACAAATTTGGTCGAAAGACAAAATAGGATTTTAAAATTAAAATAGGTACAATGAACAAAAATATAAATAAATCAACAATTAACAATAATATTAAATGAAACAACGTCAATAGTCATGATTCAAAATAAAGAGATTAGATTCAGTCAGTATCTTCTGAGGGATTTATCATTTAAAAATGTCAGTATTTTTTTAAATGTTTTCTTAAACTGGTCTTTATTGTTAGGGATATTATAATAAATTATTGGCGCTCTGCATACAACGCTTTTATACAGTAGCGCTGTCTTAGCTGGCTGAACACGAATTTTACTATTATCCCGGCGATTACGTATTATATATAATGTCTGATATTCGAGGAAACAAATGGGTGTTATTTCTCACAAATAGAATCTACAATCCTTACATTACATACTCCTTTTGCGTTTACGATCATACCTCTGGTCATAAACGCATTGACGGTTGTGAGTACTCCACCATGCACCTGACTTTTCTAAATCAGAATAAGAACATCAAAAAAAAAAACGGTTCACAAATATCTAAGTAGCTTAAATTACCTATAAGGTCTATGTAACAGTACTCGTAGCAAGTGAAATGTAAAAGAATTTTTTAAAAGCCACTACCCCCAGGTGGCGACTGGGTGAATACAAAGTGTGCAAGGCGGGCGATCCGCCTTCGCCCCTGTTACATATCGATATGACGATTAGGATATTTGGGTCAATCTAGAATCGAGATATAGTCGAAATACGATGAAGAATACTTACTGCTGATAAGTTTCATACTGAATTTGATTGTTTACCATTTATTGTTATGTGTATTTTCAGGATTCGTGTAGGATAATTGGAATTTTGAAGCTTATGGATAAAAGCTTTATTTCAGGTTTCAGTGGCTGTTTGTTGTTTTAGCCGAACGAGCGATGTTTAGCCTAAACAGTAACAGTTTTTCATTCAAGACAATACCTTACTTAAATCACAAAATATCCTATACTATTAAACGAGCAATATTTGTAATCACGTTCTGGAAATCGGCTCTAACGATTTCGATGAAAGTTGCAATATAGGGGTTTACGGGGACGAAAAATTCATCTCCGTATTTTCAAGATAATGAATAATGACATGACAATAATGATATTAGAATAATGACATGGCAGCATGAACTTAGTAAGTACCAACTATCATGGCAGCGTGGAATAAGTAAGTACTATACATGGATTAGTATGAACTTTCCTATACTATTAAATGAGCATTCTCTATTTTCACCAGAGCAGAGCTCGGTCGCCCAGGTACTTAGTGATAAAAGCAACATAACTTTGTAATAGAAACTCATCGCTTTCCCAACACGGGATAGGCGAGTTTGGGCGGGCGAATGGCATTGATCATAATATCGACGGAGGCTTACGAGAGTGATAAATGGACGACCGCAGCGTCAGTGGCGGGATGACGGCGCCGCCATATTTAAATCGCTCCTGTCACATCCGCATATTGCATAGGTGGTTAGTATACTGGGGAATTGGAGGATAGCTTTTTGAGGTGTATTTTATTTTATTCATTTATTTATTAAAACTTAACACAAGTAAAAAAAAATACTGTATAATTGCAAACTTAATGCCTCAGGCATTTTCTACCAGTCAACCTTAGGGTAATGCAGAGACAAAACATGGCAGGTGCAACATAATTGGTAGATAACTCGAAAAAGAATAAATACTAATACATAGATACATATAAACAAAATAAACTTAGTAGTAATAACGATAAGTAGAGGAGAAAACGAATCCAGCAAATCAGCGCTGAGATGATTCTGCCAACTTCTTATGAATACGGTCACGTGCCTTCACTTTAAAAAAACAACCGACTGGTTGCCTTGTTTTTTGGAGTTGTGGTTCAGAATTGTTGCTGATGTTATCTGTAACTAAATATAAGGCAAACTATCTGTGTGAAACAGAATAGCAGCCTATACTAGTGCATTCTACAGGGAAACTTTTGAAGTTGTGGTTTAGAACACTACTGCCTGTCAAAAGGAAGTTTAAGGAAGGTTAAAAACTGAAAAGAGAATTGTTTGAAAGCTTTACGTAAGCTTTGGTAAAATAAATATAGTAAGTAGCTACCTAAGACAGTCTCAATGTTCTACGTAATTGTAAACTCTAGGTTACTGTACTGTAAGCTGTACTTTAGTACAAAGCGGAGCAAAGTGGGGCACGTCTTCGCGCACTATCTGTATATAAATATAATAATTACGGTAGGTACCCTTAACAAGTTTTCAAATCTGAAATTCGAGACATTTCATTTACACTTTGTGCACATTTAAAGTCGAAACCGACGACTGTATCTACCACGCAAAACCAACGAACCAAATAGGAAATTAAAATCATCAATCAAACTAAAAAATACAAAAGCCCCGTTTCCCATTGTCGCCGATATGTTTGCGCAAAAACGACTTTGTCGCATCACAGTCAAAGTAATAAAAAATCTATACAAAGACATAGAACTTGCTAGAACCGACATAGCAATGTTTGAAGCTTTAGTACCTGGTCGCCCGAGCTCTGCTCGGGTAAAAATAGAGAATGCTCATTTAATATAGCATAGGATAGTTCATACTAATTCGATGTATAGTACATACTATTTCCATGCTGCCGTGATAGTAGGTACTTACTAATTCCATGCTGCCATGATAGTAGGTACTTACTAATTCCACGCTGCCATGATAGTTGCTAATTACTAATTCCATGCTGCCATGTCATTATTCTAAGGTAGCCATCTTGTTCGAAACTATGGGCGACCGAGAGCTCTGCTCGGGTGAAAATACGGAGAAAACGAATTTCCCCAGATACGAAACCTAGCTAGATCGATTTTCCGCCACCGTAAACCCCTGTATTGCAGCTTTCATCGTTTAATACTTAGGATATATATATATAATATGATATGATATTACTTCAATTAGCTGAATTGGAAAGGTTACCGAGCTTATACATAATTTATTTATTTACAACAATTCTTTTAAAATAATTGGTATGCTTAAATACTATCTTACTTTTAGTTAAAAATAATAAATCAACAATGTTTTCATTCATAAAACGACATTCATTCAACAATAACTTTTTCAATGTTTTTCATTCATTCTCTTTCAAACATAGATTCAAATATTTCCAATCTAAATAAGAATTAAACCATGAACGATGGGTCCCATTGAAAATCGGTCCATTTGTTTATTCGTTACGGTTCAGACGAAACTTACGAAAGTTAACGATTTTGCGCATTGTAATTTCATGGAATATTATTTGTTTTTTGTTTAAATATTATGGTAGCATTTTGTACTGTCATTTGGAACATCAATGATTTTTAGGAATTCCCATGGATTTCAACATCAAGTTATTGATTAAACTTTGTTGCCATCCGATCAATCGTAACGGTTGTAATTATTTTTATGAATTGACTCAGTTTTGATATTTACTGTTCACTAATAAGTTTCAGATAGGTATTTGACTGTGTTTATCTCGATTGTACGAAACTAGCAACCATGATTGAATTCAAATCGGTAAGTTTTTTTGTCTTTCAATGAAAATCTACAGCATGCTTTAGACTACAACATTCCAGTATCTCTAAATCCTCGTAAAAAGAGCTTGGGGCTTTGTGATAGGACACGTAATACGCTCACAATTGGTTATTGCGATGCAATGACTCTGCGGTTTGCCCAGCTCTGATGACAGCTCCAAGGAGAATGCTAAAGGTTCGCCAACTTTTTACACACACTTTTTGGACTATGCTGACATTTTTAAACGACTGTCAATGGTCTGGTCAATTGTGTCACTAATAATAACAGTTTTTTGTTGCTGTTCAGTGATGTCATTCGTTAGAATCACGTTCGTATTGATATATTTCTTTTGAGAGTTCTACTTTTGGAAGTAAAAAACTAGATGCCTACTGTTATGTGACTAACGAGGTTTTTTTTTTATATACTGGTCATAAGGCAGTAGATTTGTCATCACAGATACCATTTATACACATGTATTTGACCCGCCATTTAGGCAGGATGTGGAGCTCAGATAGGCAGTTAAATACTGCATCTGGTTAGACTGGAAGCCGACCCCAACATAGTTGGGAAAAAGCTAGGCAGATTGATTTTGATTTGACCCGCCATAATAATTTAAAAAGTCTTCTTTTACTTTTAGCTAAGTTTCGTGATTACATTGTTAATTACTCGCGTTCGACCAAAATAAACATTTTAAAATATGACTTAGATAAGTGGTTTAGTTTTGATTTAAAGTGAAAGCTTGAAATTTGATTAATAGTAAACAGAAACGCGAGATTTCAGTCGCGATGTCGAGTCATCGCGCAACAGAATTCTTGAAGACATTAAAATGGTTGCGAACGCTCGAGGAGTACCTCGGGAACTTGGCTGAGGAAATAAATTGGCTGCTGAAACTTGCTTAGTTTATTTCGCAGAAGTATTGGATTTTCAGAATAATTTGAGTTTCGTGTCAACTAGCCTGCATGAATCTTTATTTGTAGTCATCGATATGAGATAAAATGTTATAAAGTTAAATTATTCTCCTAGAAATTGCCTATTGGTATATACCTAATTTGTTGCATTGATAAAATACACCTTACACATATAGGTATACAAGGTTATTCGTTATAAGTCGGAAATCCGTTAAGGGGATGTAGGAGAGGTCATTTGCAACCAAATTACCCCTGATAACCCCTATACCATATATTTTAAAATGTATGAAATAAAATGTACCCAATAAGCCTGATATACAGGGTTAATGGTTATACGTGGCCGTTTTCGAGTAATTTGACATTTAATATTTTAAATGTATGGAATAAAAATATAAAATGTAACCAATAACCCTGATATACAGGGTTAATGGTTATACGTCAGCAATCCATTAAGGGGATGTAGGAGAGGACATTTACAATCAAATGACGCCTTTTGAAGCCTATGCAAATGTAAAAAAAATCGAGTTATTCGACATTTAATATTTTTATTTCATACATTTAAAAAATATAAAATGTTACGTTACTCGAAAATGGTTGACATTGGCCTGAGGGTCACCAGGGATAATTTGGTTGCAAATGACCTCTCCTACATCCCCTTAACGGATTGCCAACGTATAACCAATAACCCTGTTTATATAAAAAAGTAAAATATCAATCGCGTTTAAGTCGAGTCAAAATAAATGGTTCATAAAACAGTACACCCTCGTCGTGCACAGCCATAGGCCGAGTTGAGGCCGAGTTCTTTCAGCGAGCAAGGGTTCGCAATCCTCAATGATTCAACACTTTCCATTGAAAACTTTATTCGAAGATTACTCCGTTGTATAAATGTAATAAGCTTTGCAGTGACGAGATTAGACCCCGAATTTCACTCAGACATTAATGACATTTTCTGTGGCAACGCGGGGGAGCCCTTGTTTATGTTAAGACAATCGTTTTGAAAGTCATTTTGTTGAGGAAAAATACACGCACAAATATCGTATGTACTGCCAGGGAAATTAATTTTTAAGCAGATTGCCGTGTTACATCCATTGACATCTGTCAATGAGTGACAGTTATGATTTGCATACGGACTTAAGTTGGTAGTCACTATGCCTCCCAATTATTTTCCCTGTTTACGCTTTTCATTTATTAACATTTTATTTGTATTTTTCAATGGTTGTGCCATTGTTACTTCATGTTTTCATGCATGACCTGTTTATGTTTCGTGTTTCAGTCACTATTTTATTTATAGTTTCATGTTCATGAAACATGATTCTGAACCTACCTAGTCGAGCTACAAGTTTTCAATAAAAAATGTACTGAAATGGAATATGATATGCTTAAAAAAACTCAATTTATGGTTTTGCTCTTAATAATTATGTTTTACAGAAACTTACTTCAAAATGTTTCCAAACGATCGATTCTCTTATTATTTAGGTGCAAATTTTGATGTCATTAAAGAGATTGTTACAGTGCAATAAAAACACAAAAAATGAAGATTTGTACGATATATCGAAACTCATTCGCTCGATATATCGGGCCAGCATGAAATTTACATGGAATTTTGTGCTTGTAATAAAGAATGATGAATTGGATCTGCATTGGTAATTATGGCCAACGGTGAGCGAGCGAGCCAATATTAAATTGCAAAATTCAATAATTTTATTAAATGACTGTAGTTTTTAATGGTTTCAGTATGATGTGTATTAAATTATACAGACTAAAATTAGAGACAGTTCGTTAACAATAGATTAGGACAGTAAATCGAACAGCTTTTTCTTACACCGTTTAAACAAATGTTTATGTGTAAGTTTTTTTGTGTAATGTTTCGAAAACATTACACAAAAATCCTTACACATAAACATTTGTTTTCATACAAATCATCGTGTTTGCATACACAAATGTGTATGGCCACGTATGGCCTCTTTGTTGCTTTGTTTTTGTGTAAAAAAAACGCGCAGGAAACCCGGCATTATGAATAAAAAATTTTGGCTAATTTAAAAATCACTAACAATTCTTATAATTTAATGTGTGTAGGTACTAATGTCTTTACACGTTCTACCTCAAAGTCAAATAATTTATTTCAATTAGTCACATACAAGGTACATACTTTTGAACGTCAAAATTTACAAAAATATAAATAGAATTGATTCTAGTCCCCCCTTCCAATATATAGTTTTCGTATAGAGAAGAATGGGCAAGAAACTCCACGGTTACTCTTTTAAAATGTTTTACAATATTTTGCATACATTAAATATAAAATTAAAAATATGTGAAGACGACCTAATTAGTCCAATATACTTCGTACTTCCTTACTAACATGAAGCAAAATAGTTTCATTTTCTCAACATATGACGTAGAAACATGTACATGTGTTGCAGAAAACTAATAGTTTTTTGTGTAAGTAATTGGATTTCATTGGCGCGCTGATTTACCGAGCCGTTGTGACGCATGGATGTTTGTCACGATACCATTTCACCGCTGCGATTATTTGCCCTACATCAAAAATGTTTTTTCCCGTATTTTTCATTTCCTTGGCAGGCTGGTTTTCATGTTTATTTTTTAATGTAAAATTGTATAGTTTTGTTATATCTTTGATTTATATGACCAATGAGTCATATAAAGTTCACTTTCCAACAATTTTATTCGATTGATTTAGTTTGTAAATAAGTAGCCAAGAATGATAAAATAAGTAAGTGTTATGCAACCTTTCACGGCAAGTTTAATTTGCAATCATTTATTCGTTTTGTTTCTTGCTGAACCCGTCTTCCTAATTTCCATCGACCGTCCGGTATCAAAAACTACTTAGCTCCTTTATATGAAAGCGATTTTTCATCTTTTTTCGAGTTATTTGCTCGGCACAGTCAGTTGTTTGAGATAACAATGGTTTAAGGCGAATATTGTTTCTGAACAGAAATGTTTCGTTATTAATTTTTAATTTAATAACAGAGCCTGGCTTTTAAATATAAAAGACTATTTCCCCAAATGTTTTAATTGTTTTGGTGAGTTTTAAATATTTACGTTGAAATACTAAAAAGACGAAAAAATAAAGTGTTCTTGTCTAAAGAATAAAGACTGCGTGCTAACTAAAGCAATCATCGCGCCAAGACAAGACCGCCGTGTTCGTTTTATTCGGCGGATAAGAACTCGTGATCGCGTCGACAAATATTCGAATTATAAACTTGATCCCTTGGTTAGTACGCGGGGTTAGACTCTAGTACGTTGCTTCTGTGAATTATGTGAAATTACTACAAAAAGAGAGACAACAAAAAGAACCGATTTAAATCTCTGGTGCTGTTCAGTAATTTTACTACAGACGCAACTTCCTCTTAACCCACTTCACAATCGTAAACGTTAACATTAGCAAACTTATTCGGCGAACGCGAATTAAAGTAATATGGAGGCACGCTCCGGGCAAATGATCATCATTAAAATGTGTATTACAATCATTATGTATAAATAAAACGCAGACCAAATTTGTACCATTTAATTTGCCACCTATTTTAATGTTCTTTACAAAATACGCTATAATTTATGAGTTATAAAATAAAAATCGTAATTTTTTTTATTACTGAAAGTACCTACTAACTAAGTATTTTTGTAATCACAATCATAATCATCTTTTAGCAACTAATGACAAGGTCTAAAAAAAAAGTAAAAAGAAATGCTGCAGTTTCAATGACAATAAAATTTAATTCTCTTGCATTTTTCAAATGTGGATCCAACGGAAATACATAATAATGTTTTGTGGGATCCAACGCCAAAAATATTAAACTGGGATTCAAAAGTGGGTTCTAACGAAAATAGATCACATTTTATAGGATTCAGTAGACTAAAAAAGACTTGAAGATTATAAACTATTTTTTTTTTTGTTTATAATCTTCTTTGTCTTTTCAGGACACTCAAGACGAACCCATTTATATAAGCTTTCAAAACTTAATAAAACCCAAAATAATAACATAATAATACCAATCCAAGTAAATGATAATTAGACATGTTTTTATATTCTACGCTTACTTAATAACAGCCGTTACCACAGGAGTTCCCATAATAAACAATTAGAGCATTTAATTGCATAGCACATCACAGCAAGGTTCTCAATAAAGTCCAAACCATCAGGGCGAGGCCGACGGCAAGGAAACCTCGTTAGAAAAGGGTATCCCGATGCATGTTTTAAAATAATCAGCTTTCGTGTTAATTCTTAATTTACTGCCTCGATGGTGGCAGCACGATAATTCGATTGAGCGCCGATGCTCTGCTTGAGGCAAAAAGTCGTCGGACGATGTACTGGTACACTCTCCTTACTGTATTAGCTGAGCAAATAGTCTATGCTGTTTAATTTTGTGCGATGTCGTATTTAGTTGCGTTATTTTAACACCAAGCAACCAACCGGGTGTTTTTTTCCGTCGGGGAATAAGGCGTGATGTTATATTATTTAAACAAAATGATAGAAAAGTGTTAGATGTTGTGTTTTAAAGACGAAGAAATTATTCGTCGGATATGGTACGTACAAAGTAAGTTAGGTATAATTATGTTCAGGACTTATGCTAAAAGCGGCACACGAATATTTACATATACATGGTCACACACACACATTACATTTACATTACAGTACATTACACACATTACGTTTATTTGGTCAGTACGACAGTTACATGGCATACGAATTATGTACATTTACATGGTGATGCTCTTGTATAAAGAATTGTTAGAGAAGGGCTACGAAATTTAAAAATAGAAGAGTTTTTGTGGAAGCGTATGTAGGGTGGCTCCAAAAAACACTTGTAACAATCGAAAACTATACTTTCCATATTATACAACCTAATTCAAGTTTCTGAGTATGAATAAAAACTTTTTACAAAAAAAAACAACCGAAGTCGGTGACAAAGAACGAAAATTCAAAACCAAAGACACCGACTTCCGAAATTAAAGTTATTTTTCACTTTGTAGTGTTTTTTTTTTGAAGTCGGTTGTTTTTTTTTGTAAAAAGTTTTTATTTTTCACTTTTTAGCTGTGGTACCTACCCCACACAAATTCGAATACCACTACCTGCTATGTAAATAACAGTGACAAGAAGTTATCATATCATCTACATACTAAGTGGGAAAAAAATACGTATAATTGAAGCTAACTCAAAAACTACCCAAGCAAAGTTAATAAAATTTATATGGAACCACCTCTGAAGTATGATCTACCAAACAAAAAAAGAATCATCAAAATCTATTCATAATTGGCGGAGTAATCGCGTAATAAACATACAAAAAAAAAAAAAAACATACAGACGAATTGAGAACCTCCTCCTTTTTGGAAGTCGGTTAAAAAGTTTATTGACCTATAAGTACTACATTAGACCATTAGTAGAGTCTCATCAAGAACTAGGAGCATTCTAAGAACGATTGAATAAACTTGATACTTATCCCTTGACAAGGCGCTGATTCAAATAATTACGCGATTTACATCCGTAACACGGTAACTTTTAAGTTCTAAGTAATGATTATAAAAAACCTTGATTTAATTTATTTAAATTTTTCAATGAATAAATAAAATTGTGCTTTTAAATACTTTTAAGTATGACTACGAGCGATGTAAGGTGAACAATAAAATTCAACTGAGCGTAGCTAATCTAATAATAGTACAGCCACATAAATACCTAAGTGTATGAATACATGATCGTGATTAACTCGAATGTTGAATGCTAATGTTAGCACACTTTATAATTACTCAATTATTTCTAATTGCTAAAAACGTTTAAACATGGGTTCAGGATTAGCATGACATTTTACTATTATCGGTTCATCGATCATGCTGTTTGATTTCCCATTACGGGAAATACTGTACTCTATTAAAAATTGTGTACCTAATATTCTTGCTACCGATATGGAATACAGTCTCCATTGTTGTAAACCTGACTACTATATATGACAGGGACAAATGTATGACTGTTTTAATTGGTTTATTCAAACTTTGCTGCGTAGCGTGCTACGGCAGCCATATTGTCAATACGAGCCACTTCTAAAACATATCTACTTGAGAGGAAGGTAGATAATATTCACTTTAATGTCCTAATTCTCTACTAAGCACGCATTAATACTGTTCTTGAACTGGGATGAGGGTCTACGAAAAGCCTACGAAAATGGCTACGACTTTTTCCGCATGAGGACATTTCTGTCAATAAAAGATATAAACGCATTCATATTTTAATTTTTTCAGCGTATATCAATATCAATGAAAATTGGTCTATCAAATAAAAATTAAAATCCTAAGCCATATTATTTTTATAACCTATAACGCCACGCTGCCACGAAAAATGAAAATAAATGATCGCAATAAAAACTAAACGAAATTGATAAACTAAAATCTGTGTATGATAGTGTAGACAATATCGAAAGGGTTTAATGAGAACGAAGCGAAACTAATAGTTCACCTTCCTGTGATACTGATCTTTAATATGGTTTGAGTGGGTGAAACATTAAAACTGGACGGGCACGGAAGCGCCGCGCCCGTAAAGGGTTAAGACTTCGAAACTTCGAATCAATTTCTATTTTTATTTATTAAGTCTGTATTTACTTCCATAGAATACGATATGTGTAGAGTATTATCGGATATTGCTTTATGTAAAGTTTGTACTGGAGCTGATCTTATCGCTTTCTTGTGTTTTGTTGGGCTTACCTTCCCACTTTACTGTACTTACATGAATATCTTTGTTCAAGATAATTGCTGTAGCGTTGTTGTTGTCTTGTAACATCAATCTAGCTTCTGACGTTTCATAAGTGCCCATGTAGGTTTATTTGAAATAAATATTTTGAATTTGAATTTCTGATGAGTACTTCGTTAAATAAAAAGGACAAGTAGTCGCCCGCTTCGTACTAATTCCATGTATAATAATAATAAGCCTTCTAAAAAAAAAAAGGCTTATTGATTCCATGTATAGTACATACTAACTCCATGCTGCCATGATAGTACATACTAATTCCATTCTGCCATGTCATAATACTAAGGTAGCCATAAACAAAAGAGTGTCTGTGTCAAATGCCATATGCATTTATCATTTATCAACGTATATGTAAATATTCGTGTGCCGCTTTTAGCATATGTCCTGAACATAATTATACCTAACTTACTTTGTACGTACCATATCCGACGAATAATTTCTTCGTTTTTAAAACACAACATCTAACACTTTTCTATCATTTTGTTTAAATAATATAACATTACGCCTTATTCCCCGACGGAAAAAACACCCGGTTGGTTACTTGGTGTTAAAATAACGCAACTAAATACGACATCGCACAAAATTACGATCCACAGTACGTTGCCTGGAACCAGCTTGCAACATTCCGACGGCTCTCATCATCTCTTCTCGTGTCAAATGATGTAGTCGCTCCATATCGATGCAATTTTTTTCAGTTTCGATGCAAAAATTGTAATGGTTTTGTAGAAACGCTATTACACACTTTTATAGAAATCCTGATTTACAGTTGATTTTCTATTTTTAATCAAAATTAAAAGAAAATTCTTTATTCAAATAGTGAAATTCACTAAAAAGAATCAATAACGATCCAAAAAAGTTAAAAAAATAATCCTCAATTGCAGCGATACTCTAAAACGTACTTGATCCCTAGACACTTTTGATGTGTGTACTTTTCTGCTACAAGCCAAGAACTTTTTCGAAACGAAATAAACAAGAGACAAGCCCAATTGATAATCTAGCAAAAACTTTGTACCTACCCCTTTTTACGAAAATTACGCGGACGGAGGAGTATGTAATTTGGCTCAGTTGACACAGTAATTTACTAAAGAAAGCTAATATTTTTATAAAATATGCATTAGAAACAAATTAAATTAATAAAAAAACGCATCTCACCTTTGCCTTTTTTGCCATTTAATTGACGACAATAACTTAGGCATTTCACACAATTTGCAAAAATAAAATTTTTTCTTAATTTTAACAAAAATATAGGAATAAATTGTTAACTTAAACATAGGAATTAAAGTCAGAAGCCAGTCTGGAAGACTAGATTTGGTAAATATTAATTGAATAATTTTTTATTGTTAAAAATGTACTCGAACCCTAGACACTTGACGTGTGTAGACAAAATTTTAGAATTGCTCTGAGTATCAAAACTATCTTTTCTATTTAAAATCTACGTACAAGATGGGTACCACCTACGATATAGGTAGGTACGTGTAAACTTTGATCCGGAAGCCTTTGCTCAATCTCAAAGATCGTATCCCATTTTGTGTGATACAAGTTTAATCTCAAACTCCCTCCTAGTTAAAATTTGCAAAGCCACGCGGCACAACAATAACATATCCCTTGGGCTTCGGACCGGAACATGGAACCCTAATCCCTTATAAGTGAAACTTGGTATTTGTTACGTCAAATCTTAGTTAATAATTCTAGAAACATCTTTAAACAGGATGTGGTCCGGAGATGTATCCGAAAGGTTTGTGCGGTGTTTACTGATCCACTGCTAACGGTCCCTTTGATATTCTGGGTGAATTTTCATCAAGATTTATGTAAGAAGTTAATTTGTAGTAGTAATTTTGTTCCTCATTGTTATGGAAAGATATTTTATCAACTTGTATTGTCCCACTGCGAGGCAAACGTGTCCACCATAACTTTCCATATACCTTGTGTGTTGTCTAGTACTTTATATAGTTAAATTGATATAATCATGTTGCATGGCTTTATTTTTTTCAGCCAGCCTTTTATTTGCTTTTTTTGCCGTAAATATTTGCATTTTTTCTTAACTCCCAGAAGCTGTAATGCTTCCCAACCTATTTGAATTTAATTGCAACTAACATACGTGAACAGTTTTGTCGGTATAACAACTTTTTTACACAAAAGTTAAATTGGAATCCAGCAGATGTTAATGGAAATGAACAGCCAGACTCTGCTATAAAAATTGCAATTTAAAGTTTTTGAAACGCTTTTTATTTTCACGTTAACGTTTTCTATGTAAAACCGTAAAACTTTGATATGTAGAATACTAATCGTTGATATTTTGGTGATATTACAGGCACATGCAGATAATATTCAACCTTACATCTGAGGTTGGCAACACACAAGGGCAATCTCTATGGTTTGCAAGTATCTATAGGTACTGACAGCGGAAGTAAAATTTCATCTGATGGGTCATCGTCGTGTTTGCCAACCTATAACTAGAAAGAATCTATCTAATGAGATAGGATAATTCTTCCCGAGAATCATAAACTAATAATTTAACGGAACCAGTTCGATTATCCGGTTCAGTTTTCCGGTTTCTAGGATATCTTTCTGCATCAATCATTTGATAGGCTTCGTATCTTTCTGCACCCTGTTTATCGAGATCTTTGATAGTCGGCAGTTTTAAAGACAGACATTTGCCTACTTAGGGCCGCTTCGTGATATTATTACATTTCTGTATTATGCATGGAGTGTATTTGAGGTAGGACTCTAAAACTAAAGAAATATAAAGAAAATAGGAATAAAGAAAAGCAAATTTTCTTTGTAAACGAGATTTAAGCTTGATTTTGAAGAAAATTAGGCATGCACTGATACTTTGTCAAAAGTTTTTGGTGTGCTACACACTGGTACGGGTCGGTATGATTTGGCACAGCCGGCCGGCAAAATCAACCTCTTAGATTTCTAAATCAGTTCATAATAATTTTCTAACATTCTCTATTTCTATCAGTTACGGTGTTACCCATATGGTCATATTATTAAAAAAAAAATGGCTTCTCTCCGGGAGTGTCACATAAGTGAAAACTTGAACAAGATCGCCTTGGTGGAAGAAACATACTTGTAAAGAACATTGGTCCGTAACCTTATCTAAATAAAGAGCACAATCGCGTATACAAAAAAAATACTTCCGAAACCTTTAAAGTACAAACACTTGCATAGAACATTGATCCGTTACGTATTATAAATAAAGAGCACAATCGCGTTTACAATACCGTTAAAGTAAAAATATTTGCATAGAACATTGATCCGGTACGTATTGTAAAAAAGAGCATAATCGCGTTTACAAAAATGAGGTGTCGTCATGGTGTCGCGAAATCAATGGTTTAGTCCCATCTCAAAAATGCTCAACGAGGTTTTCACTTCAATTACTCTCTATACTTATAATATAACAAAGCTTCACGAGTAGAAAAAGAAGACTTCACTAACTCAAGTAACCAAATCTACAGGCTTATCTCAGCCAACCATATAAGCAATAAACATCCCAACTATCATCCGAAGTGATATTAAAGTTTTAACATGTACCGAATTTTAAGGCGATTACACATCAAGTTGGATACGTTATAGCGGCGCAAGTTGTGATTGCATCGTCGGTAACTTTAAGCTGCGTTCACTAGATACCTTTTGTGTTTGCGGCTATGCCTTTGTGGTCGAGTGATACGTGCGTTTGCTTTACACTCGCCCGCCGGTGTAACCGTCGCTCAAACTGAAAATTTGATGACGTTTTCTCGGTATAGGGTATTTTCATAATGGTTGTGGAGGAAATATGTTTGATGAGTTGGTGATTTTACCCGACAGTGTAGTTGTCAAAGTAGTGGAAGATATTATAATGAATTGGGGGTTTAATTAGACTGCAGCGGTTCCCAAACTTTTTTGGCGACGGAACCCTTTTGGAAAACTGAATATTGACGGAGCCCTAAAATAATCAAAACCTATAACCTATTTGTATTCTTCATTAATACTCATATAACTTGACATTAACATTTGCATTTAATGAAATAGATTTTTACTTTTCATCGATTGTTTGATGTCAGGCTGATTGAAGAGAGTTGCAGTCGCATGTCAGGTTCGGCATCCACTCTATTGCGGTATTTTGTATTTATAGCTGCATATGTTGATTTGAGAATCCTGTTTCGCACAGTTTGTAACACTGGTCTAAGTTCAAATAGCCTTGTTAAAGATTTACGCCGAGGTAACCATCTCACTCCTGTATGGAGCTATTAAAATACTACTATTTTATGTTTGCTGCTATAACCTTCACATAATAGGTATTGAAAACAATCGGGATTGCAGTGGACATGTTTTGACAAAATGCATTATTTTTATGGGTTCGTCGAGAACTAATTTTAGATTTGGCGGCATTTACTTAATCACCGTTTCTGCAGATGTTACATAACTTGTTCCACTGGGTCAATTTTTTTTTTGACTTTGGAGCAGTACCACGAATAAAAAGTAAAGCTCCTGGTTGTAGTTCCATTGTATCCTGCACAGACACGTAACTAAGCAAATGCCGCCAAATCTAAAATTGCTTCTTGAGGAAGTTGGGCTCCGCAAACATTCTGGTCACAATGAACCAGTATTTTCGCGGAGCTGCCACAGAGGCTTTGCGGAGCCCAGGGGCTCCGCGGAGCACACTTTGAGTAACACTGAATTAGAGGAACAATGTTGATACAAAAGATGTTATGCAAAATCTAAAACATTAAAATTTGAGTGAAAATTTTGGAAGTGTAAGATTGCTATTTGGTTAATTGGTAATTCAACCATCGTCATCGTCTTCAGCTTTGTATTTGTCTGTGGGTAAGCTACGTTAGATCTATTCTAGGTCATAATATTCCAATCACCAACACGATACAATGGTGAATCTTTTTCAAGCCTTTATTTTAAAGAATGTTTGTACGTCAAAAAGAGCTGTTTCACAGAACCTACCACAGCAAAAGCAACAAAATAATCCTAGTACTTACACGAACGTAAACCCGCGCATCCCATGTAACGTATATCTTATCACATCAAATATTCTAAACTGACGACAAAATGCGGCGCTAAAGGCAAAAGCGATAATCTCTCCCGTCTCAGACCTGAGTTAGACACCTTCGAGAGACTAACGAAGTTCTTATAATCCTCTACACCTCCCCTCTGACTACACCCCCTCCACAACCCCCTTGTAATCGAGTTATTGCCAGCATCTCATGTCTTACGAGTCCCCTTTTAATGACATCTCAGTTTTTGGAGACAATATTTGTTTGATGAATATGGATGTTGATATCCTGAAAGTCTTGCAATGCAGTAGAGCAAATAAAACAAATTAAAATATTTTTATTTGTAGAACATAGGTAAACAAAAAAGCACGGATGTTAATAATAATAAAATGAACGCTATCTATGTCTTGCCGTCAATGGCGCACAAATATTCTGATTATAATTTCAAATTAATTAGTAATAAATGCAACAAAACATTTACATTAACAAATAATACTAAATTTTAACAATTCAAAATAACAACACAACAACAGTGCAGTACAGCAGCAACAGCAGCACAACAACAACAAAAACAGTACAGTAGTACTAACAATGTTAGAGAGATTACATTTTTGTCTTAAAGTTTTCCACACAAAGAGATCATACCTTCTTAGTCTGAATTTTTTCTAGCAATGGTCTAAAAATAAGGAAAAAAATACTGTGATTCTGTTCCACAATGATTTGCATTGGACACACTTCAACGTTCATCGGTCCAATTGCTTACGAGGTGACCCTTTAAACCTTAAGCAATTCATCAATGGACGCTGAAGTGTCTCCATGATGGCCAATTACGTTTAGCAGGCACTATAAATGTTATCTTACCATAAAATTATAAATTATGACCTACCTGAAGGGTACATAAATGCGATGCTCAACTATGAAAGTAAAAAAATTACCAATCGAATACAATTTTACAGCATTTTTAACCGCATCTAAGTAATTGTACTCGTAATTAATTATGTCAAAAACTGTTGAATTAATTTGAATCATAAAGTAATTGAATTTTCTCGGAGCTAACGTTTATGAAATTAAATAAAAACTGCTTGAAGATGGTTATTTGCGTATTATTTATGCGTTTTACCGGGAACTCTTCAGAGGTATCGGTACGTAATCGCTGGGAAATTGCGACGATCGAGTCAGCCATCGATTTAATGCAGACAGTTAAACTGAATAAGTTTATTATGAACACATTGTGAAGACGATTGATGCTACTTTTAGAATTCTTACAGGTACACATATTAAGGAAAAACTGAACGTTCAAATTGAAATACCATAAGCTTAATTATTTATATTAGTGTAGGTTACCTATTACTTACTTAATATTAATTAGTAAATTAAGTTTATACTAAATGTAGAAAAAAAACAGGTTCTTTGGTTCCGCAAAAAATAACCTCCTAAGTTATTTTATCTAACTGAGGAATTATTTTCCAGGCCTAACTGTGAAAGAAATACCCTTTCAAAGTACAAACCCGTGCTAAAAAGGCGTAACTAATATTTCATTAGTACTGAACAATGTCGTGACCAGAAATCACTGTTAAAATCAACTACGATGCAATTTCTTTGTTTAATAACAATCAGCTGTTTGAGGAATGTGTTGTGCTAGAACTAATGAAATCCAAATTTATTTGCACGGTGCAGCTGGACAGGGGTGAACATGTTTGACAGTGGAAGGGTTCTGTTAATCATGTTTTTCAGTTTTATTTGGGTTTACCAAGCTCGAGAATTAGTTCCGATTGTGCTGATTTCGATAGAATAGCTTATTTTTTTCTGACACTCCAGCTGTGTGTACGGAATTGCACGAGAGATGATCCATGAAGTCGATCGAGATTTGAATGGCTATCGTGCCTTCACCATTAAAATCTTGATCTTCCGTGTTGATCAACGAACCAATGACTAGATATCATTAGAAGCAATCTGTACGAGTCATGTATCGTACATGGCACGCGCGCATTGTATAGATCAGCACTTTTCCGTCGTCTTGCACAAATTATAGTGTAACGCGACAGTACAAGACCAGCGTTCATAGTCAGCTGTACTCATTCACTCAACATTCATATAGCATCAGTTACGTGAAAGTTAAAGGTATTCAATAAACCATCATCTTCGGCTATCCGTGACTTATTATTTCAAGCTATCATCGGTGTGTGCGACCCATTCAGCACCGCGTACACAAACTTATTGCATTGAGTAAGTTTCAGGTGCTTAGGAGAATACCCTATGCCTGTGAAAAAACAGAAGCACTCCGGGAGTGCCGACAGAAGTGAAAACTTGAACAATTTACAAAAAATACTTCCAAAACCTTACACTTGCATAGAACATTGATCCGTAACGTAATATAAAAAAAGAGCATAATCGCGTTTACAAAAATGAGGTGTCGGTAACGGTGTCGCGAGTTCATTTGTTTTTTCCCCATCTCAAAAATACCCAACGCGCCTAAAGAAGTTTTCACTTCAAAAATCAAGCCTTTTAAGTAAAAGGTTTAGCTGTTTCACCCACGCAACCCGAATAATAAAAATCATTAGACATAATAAATAGGTTTCTAGATAAGACGACGTGTCGCCACTCCGTACTGACCGGTGTTAGCTATTACGTGACAAGGAGATTAAAGGCTATTGCTATCAAAAGACTAGCTTGATTTTATAATAGTTCCTAAGATATCGTTTTTATATCAATTGAATTCAGCATCCCTTTTGGTAATTATTTGGTTAGTCAGTCTTTTAAGTATTGGTGTTTTAAGTAATTTTGATTTGGAAATGATTCCACATCGCGAAAGGAAATTACGAATTCAAGTAAATATTATGTTGTATATTATACAACATAATAATTCGTAATTTCCTTTTTTATTTTGTAATAGGTATGAATTCTTTTGAACTATTCCCAGAAATAGAGGTAACCTCGACCAAACTGATTCCTGTTGGTGCAAAAATTTTATTGCTGAAGAGAATGTACTGAGTATTTTTGCACGCCTTTGCTGTTTCGATTCTATTCAGTAGTTTCTGGCTTTTAGGGGTTTATTTATAAACGTTGCTTAAAGTTAAGTAATGATTATCGACTGTTTATCCATACATTTTTGACGTTTGAACGTCACTTTGAGCAACGTTTATAAATAAACCCACTAGTACCTACCTACTGGTTATTTGGCTATACTTTTCTCGAACAAAACATGATGAAACAGAAAAATGTAGTCATGAAAAGCGCTGAAAAGGAATTACAAAAAAGATTTAAAGAATTCAGTAACGTAGAATATCAAAACCACAATTTTAGCGTGGTCTATTAGAAATGAATTTATGTCTTTAATCAGTTGACAGTTAAAAAAAATATACATTCACGGCTGTTTTTCTTTCAGGAAATTTTCCGGGATAACATCTAACGTTAGCAAGGCAATAGCCTTTCTACACGTAATAAGTGATATTTTCTGGCAAACAGCCCAGGAGGGCGGGCTAATGGCAGCGAACACGCGACTCGCACTCACTGCTACAAAATGCAATTGGCCATCGACTGCCCAACTTGTTTTTTTTTCTTCTCTTAATTTAATTTTTTTTTACCGAAAGTCATGGCGGCAGCAGACGATTGTGACAAAGTTGACAGGTTTTTTAGACGGTTTTGTATGTTTTTGGAGAATTTTGGCATTATTACCTATAGCGGTTTCAAAAACTTATAAAAAAAGTCGAATGTTGGAAGGCAGGTGTTTATTTTTTAAATTTATGCATTGTTTATTATTAATAATACATTAAAGACCTTATGGCACACATAAGCATAAACCATATTATTGCATACGATATTATAAAGTTGCTGTATCCATCAGGGACGATCTATGAATACGCTAAATCTCTCAAAAAGACCCATATTCTGGATTTTGTAACTAATGTCTTCATGTAAGCCTTCCAAAGGACCGGGTTTCTCTTTACATTGGAGAAGTTACCCATGATTGAGAGACAAGGGTCACTCTAATGAAATAAGTATCTCTCTTATCAAGTAAAGTACCTATCAACAGTGAAACCAGTTGCCAAGCTAAAAAATATGATGTTAATAAATAAACATAATATTCAGTTAATTTTGTTATCTACATTGTAATAAACAAAACGTAAAGTAATCAATTGATTGATTGATAGTTCACTAGTAACATTATAATTTGCAAATGTTGTATCATTTTTTGAATTACTAGCTTCGTATTAGAGTGAGTCCAAGCCATATTATTTATGAGTAATTTTGATTTTTTGTTTAAATATCAATCAGTGCGGTAATAAATTCCAATATCTATTAAACATAATTTAGTTCTAACCTTATAACCTGTATTAATATTATTTTATAAGGAATACCAAGATTGTAAATACGATACTAGCTAATTAATCAATCGATGAAAAAAAGTGTTTGTGAGTTATTTTCGTTCAAAGATCATGACTATGCTAATGTAATTTAACTAACACCATTTATCTAAATTAAGAGTTCCTAAATAAAATAGATTTTTGGATGAATAACGTTGAGTGATCTTCCTTTGTCCAATAAGCCAAGATTAGCCAATTATGTGCACCGGGTGTCTCGTCTACGATCTGGGCACTTATCGCAATGCCTGTACCGTTCGCTAAAATATTAGATTTCTATTAGAAACAATTAATCTACAGCAACAAAACGTTATTAATAAAACACATAAATTAATGTTTCACGTACCACATTACAATTTTTTTTCACAAACACACCTTAAAACAATGCAGGAAACTTCGCTAAACAATAAAACACAACACAACACAAAACACAACTGCAGCACAGCCATTGTTAGCAGCAAAATTCTAAATTAAATCAACATACTAGTTAGAATGAATTTGTGAGCACATGCCTTTGAAATGGAGGTACAAAATTCAGTTATAATTTGTGTATTTCGCCGCCATTGCTGCAAGTACGACAAACAGGAAGGACAAACATACGTGCATTGTGTGCTTCGAAGAGTGGCTGGCACTCGGGAGCTCTGCTTCATCTAAAACATATTTTGGTTTGTGTGATAACTTTGTGCTGGAAGCTGTTGGCTTTGCACCGTCGGAAATCAGAGAAGGTGCATTTTTAACCGACTTTAAAATAACGAGGAGGTTCTCAGTACGTCGGAATCTTTTTTTTTAATGTATGTTCCCCGATTACTCAAAGACGGCTGGACCGATTTGAAAAAATATTTTTTTGTTTGAAAGGATATATTTTCAAGTTGGTCCCATTGTCATTAGGTCACTATCTGATGATGGGATCTTGGAGAAATCGAGGGAAGTCTTCAAATATTATAGGCACACCTATAGTGATTTGAGAATTTTTATAGTAACTCGTGCATTTGCTCTCGTCTGTTTGGTAAAGTGGAACTGATGATGAAGGACACAGATGGCCACCGGAACTACTCAATAATATGTATTTCACGGGCTGCTATTCGATTACTTTAATATTGTTGATAAGCAATTGATGCTCGTCACAATTCATATGGTGCAGTGGAGCTGTTGGTGAAGTACCTGAGAACTCCTCAACAATCAAAGTCCCTGCATCGGGAAAGCAATATTTTGTAAAAGGTGATGAGCAGTTGACATTAGGCTGTTGTAACTTAGGTAGATAAATTACAAACCAACCCACTAAAAAGTGAAAATACATTTTTTATACAAAAAATACAACCGACTTCCAAATGTCAATGCCAGTGTCTTTGGATCAGTATTTCAGTTTTTTTGACATCGACTCGGAAGTTATTTTTCACTTTGTAGTTAGTTAGAAATAATGAAACACAGAGAACAACAATTTTATTACAATTACAAAACTGTGCGAATCTATCATAATTTAATTGAAGTGTTTTCGAATTATTCGAAAACTCTTCAATTAAATTATGATAGATTCGCACAGTTGTTCTATGAAACAATTTTGGTAGGATGTAGGCACCATGACATAGCTAGTAAATAAATAGGAATCCACGAAATGTTTGATGATCGTCTATGATTCAAAAGCCAAATAATAATAAATATATTTTGATGTGACAGTGCGATGTTGCACACAAAAAATGTGCCAATATTGAACAATAGTTTAAGTTCATACATTTTTTAAAAGTTGGCTATCTTTTGTTCGGAATAGCGCAACAGTGCATTGACGTTGTCACTGAAAAAACCATAGACATATCATTTCAATGGAAAAAACTGACGATGTTATACTGACAGTTAGTACTTACCTAAAATTGAAAAGGTCATTATACCAGATATCATGCCTAAATTGAAGGGAACAAACAATAATAATAAATAACACATCATACAATATAGTAAATGAGTATAACGTTAGCTGAGAAATATAATTAAATCGCCATAAAATTAAATACAAGGAGAAAACCCATTTACGAACGAATTAAAAAACTAATTCGATCGTTTGAAACCGTCGAAATTAACGTATTATTACGTTTATTCGGAACAGATTCTGATATGGTGTTTTGATCACCGCACAATCTTTTATTTTTGGAACCAAACATTTTGACGTTTACGACGGCGATCAATCATTGGCTGGCGCCGAATCATCGTTATAAAGCCACATAGGCGGTTAGGTTATTGACTTAAACACTGGGTTTTTGGCACCGCAATTTATTCTAGCTTTGTCCGGCAATTATGGGATAATCTAGTTATCACACGTCGTCAATCAGGTTCGTTATAATTGCTGCTCGGTTTGATTAAAGGATGTTGTGATTTTATCAATAAGACTTTTTTGATTATATTTAGTGTTATGTAACAACTTGCGTTTTGTTTTATTAGTTTGATCTTCAATTAAATAGCTTTTTTTGTTTCAGGTAGTTAACTGAAGAATCTAGAAGGATTTTATTGCCTTCACGGTTTTGGTTCTAACACATTTTTCCACGATTTAACAAAATTTTACAACAACAAATGTTACAACCAACACATCTGTGTTGGTTGTAACATTTGTTGTTGTAAAATTTTGTAAAATTTCGTACTTATTCCATTCATTTAAAATAAATTCTCATTTACTGATTCTACATAAGATAGATCAATAGCTAAACTCAAAACTTTAACAAAAAAATAGGTGAAAAGTGTTGGAATTAGTGATTAGACCGATTGAATGGTATAGCGTCGAAGGCAAAACGTTTACGGGCATAATAATCATTAAAATGTATTTCCATTTTATTCGGGCCCGAACTCAAACCCCGGAGATTATGATCTCTATCCTTTTATTAGGGTTCCGTTGGTTGCATGGTTTTTGGACTAAGCATTAGAACACAGTGTGAATAGAACGTATCGAATAAGACGTTCATTCTTTAGTAATACTTGTGACTTCACTTGATCGTATCGTGTTACCCAGTAAGTAACTGGGTTGTGGAGGTCAGATAGGCAGTCGCTCTATGTAAAATACTGGTATTCAGCTGCATCCGGTTAGACTGGAAGCCGACCCCAACATAGTTGGGAAAATCCTCTTCAGATTGATTTTTCTCTGGTAAGACTTGTGACTTGACTTGGTCACTGTGGTGTTGACCATGTTAAATATGAATTCCCAAGAAATACAAAATAGAAATGACATGACACTGAAATTGACAATTTAAGAGAAAAAAAACCCCTGACACACAAACATTTCCTCATTTCTCTTTCCTAATCCATCACCAGACCCTGTTCATCATCTATTTATAACCTATTCATTTAGACCATTCCAATGAGCCCAAACACTATACCTGTGCTGTAAGTTGGCAAGGGAGTTGGGTATCCTGCAAATTCTAGGTGATGCTGCAGCATTAGTTCAAGGTTACTATGTTTTTCTAATATCATTGAAGTAACATAATACCTAATTTCAAATCGATCAGATTTGTATAAGACGCTCACATCCTTTCATCAACTAGAAAAGAGCTGTTAATTTTCAAATGGCTAAACCGATTTTGATAAAAAATATTTAAGAACCATCGCTAGAAAACCTGCTTTCAAATAAAAAAAACCACATTCAAATCGGTTCACCCGTTTAAGAGCTACGGTGCCACAGACAGACTCACATGGCGGTCAAACTAATAACACCCCTCTTTTTGCGTCGGGGGTTAAAAAGAACAAATGAAAGCCTCGCTGACTGCAAGAAAGAAAAGAATCAGAAGATGGCTTTATCAGCAACTAGCTATAATAGTGATCAAACTATTAGCATTAGCTGCGCCCCGCAGTTTCACCCGCATAAGTTTTGATCCTGATACAAATATCGGGATAAAAAGTATCCTATGTCCTAACCCAGGTCATGGTCTACCCACGTGCCAAATTTTATCGAAATCCGTTCAACCGTTTTAGCGTGAAAGCATAACAAACAAACCCACAAAAAATCAAATCTTTTCTCTTAGTCTTATAATATTAGTTTAGATAGACTGGTCTGCAATCAGGAAAAGAATATTCAGCTTGTCATCGTTTTCAAAATCGAGTTATTTAAGGAAATGCGGCTGTACGAACAACTTTCAGGCAGATAGATATTTCGAAAAATACGAAGGCACCTTCCTTTCTGAATCAATTGTTAAAACAACATCTAAAACTGAAGTTATTATGGAACATAATATTCTGATTTATCTGTTACGATTTTCTTGTGCAAGTTCATATAACTGAATAGGTAATTGAAAGGAGCTGCTTGTAGATAATTGATTTTGCATCATGTATCTTACTATAGTAATTATGAATTTCTTGATTGGCGTCTGCAGATTATAAGTACACCATTGTTTACTTATGTTTATGACTACTTTTTCAAGTTCAGTTTAAGGTTTATTATTTAACTTTAAATAATTATAGATGATTTATCAGGAAAATTCGGTTGCATAATTTTAACTACATAATTATAATTAAATAGTAACGACGATTTTTTGTCCGTTTGTCTGGATGTTTGTATGTTCTGTATTGGCGCAAAAACGGCTGAATAGATTTGGATGAAATTTGGCACACGGAGGGTTTATAACTTGGATTAACACATAGAGTACTTTTTATCCCGGTAATACGTTTCCGTAGTATCTTTTCCGACATCCACAGGCGATTCCGCGGGCATAAGCTAGTATTGATAAAATACAGGGTCAATTGGTCCATATTATCGCTAACGCAGGATGCACACGTTTAGCTGTAGCAATCGAGATTAACAGTTAAAAGAACTTCAGGAAAACCTACGGAATCCTATGTACCTCCAAACTGAACATGCTTGATTGTCTTTTTATAATAAAAATCATACTTGAATGCGAGGGAATGGAAAATAAACCAAGTAAATGTTTTGTAACGTGTAATTTTGGTAAATAGCTATTCGATACGTATCAAATCATTTTTGGGAACAAAACATGGTAATGTGTCTGGAAATTATTATGTATTAAATGTGCTCTTTCTGGTGTCTATTTCGTCGTATTTAGTTGTGGCATTTGATTATGTTAATTCTGGAATAATAGACTTGGACAAACCGTAATGGTGTGTTTTGTAAATTAATATTAGTGGTTTTAGATAATACTATTTTATTTATTAGAATTAATTTAACTTTTGTTAGAGTTTTCAAGAAAATGGTGCCGCTGAAATTGTTTATAGAAAAATGTAAAAGCTAAATGTATGTAAAATTTACAATTATATTCATGATAGTGTGACTCGGGGACCAAGTAATTTCCTACTGACAGCGATGCGGATTTTTTTTTTGATGCCTAATAAGCGCTTCTCTTGTTTTTCTTTACATACTTGTACATAATATAAAATGGGTGGCAGAGACATCAACGCGAAAACTGTTACCATGGATATGACTCTGAACCCCACTGCGTTGAAATTTTTCGTCGGTTATTTAAAAAAATTCTGCTGTTTCATATAAAAGTGAACAGTAAAAAAAAAAAAGGTAACAAGACGGTGTAACTTTTAAACTTAATGATCTATCGCGATGTAACAAATCCCATAATGATTGGAAGTAATTAGGCGTCCTCATAAAATGAAAATTGTGGGAAAAAAATCCCTCAACTGAAAATAAACAAGTTGTTTTTTTTTGCAAAAATCTGTTTTTTTTTATAAATTTTTACAATAGTCGTAAAATTAAGACGCAAAATAGAAAAATCTGTCGATAAAATTAAGCATAGATTCCCTCATTTTGTTATGTGGACATTATAAAGACTCACACTGTATATTATTGTAGTGTTAATGTAGGTATGTAAAATTTTGAAAAAACAAAAAAATCTGTTAACATAATTATGATTTTAAAAAACTTTTTACAAAAAAAAAAACAACCGACTTCCAAAAAAAAAACACTACACAGTGAAAAATAACTTTAATTTCGGAAGTCGGTGTCTTGGGTTTTGTATTTTCGTTTTTTGCCACCTAGAGATTATAAGTAAGAGATTTTCCATTACCTTCTAGTTCCGTTTTCCGATACAACATATTATTCACAAAGTTTACGAACACGCACACGACACTAATTGCTTGCAGTAGGAATGTAAAAAGTGCACACACGTGAAGGTAAGGTGGCGTGCCGTGCCGTGGGGGCAGGCCACTCCCACGGCAACGCCTGCTCATTTTAAATTGTAATTACAATTTATTATTGTCTCTGTGCCGCCTTCATAGCCCGACGCCATTTTATCGATTATGGTTATGTTTGAATGTTTCGAATTCCGAATCGAGAAGTGCTATAGTGATGTGTGAGATGATTTGATTGTTTGTTTGTGGTTTCGATAAAGTTGCTGGTTGATTGGGTTGTTAATTCTAAGACAATGGAATTATATTGTGATTGAAGGCCTACCATAGCCAATCTAGCTCAGCTGCCTTCTTTTAACTTTTCCAGTATTCGCTTGTTACTGGATATATATGTCAAAAAAAAAAAAAAATTGGTATACCTATCGCAGTTGTTTGTCAAAATCGTAGACAGAGATTCTCTGTCTACGGTCAAAATAGACATAGTTCCCACAAGTGTCAAAATGTTTTATTAGTAGAGACACATAACGTTTTAGTTCAGCAACCACGAAACCTAGCTCTTAGCAGAAGTTAAGCAACGTCACACTTTGGTACTTTCTGAGTCCTCAACGATTAGTTGTGACGACTGAGTGTTATACAATCGAGCATCAAACAGCCGGACCCTCGCCGTCTCTAATGGAGACAAACTCCTTGTGCCAGACAATTATCCGCCACTAAGCAAGGGATACACAGAGACCTGGCCTACGAAGCAAACAAATTGTCGTCTCAATTGCATCACAAATCACCAAATGCTTTTAGCGCTAAACATCATTATGTCTCCGCCATTTTCAAACAATTGACAGAAAAAGAATACTGTTTTAATTACGTTTAGGGCCTATTTCACGATGTCCGAACAGCCACTACTTACCGAATAAATTCAAAAATGGAACAGAATTTGTAGGATATTATCTGCCGAGTAAGTTAACGACAACCTAATCGAAGGTGGTGAAACAGGCCCTTAGTGGCCTATGAATTTAGTGATTTGTGGTGCGAGTGGGCTTTAGAATACCTAATTTAGTGTCCACCAAAAGTTTACAGAAAGCATCCGTACATAATATTATGCATAAACAATAGCCAAATACTACACTTTAATTCAACTTAGTATTACCAACACATAAGTGGTCTATGGTCAAGTGATATTGCTACCCTGACTTTGCCTTTCCCTTGGGCAGCAAACCTCTCTAAATATTTTGTTTTAACAGATGCAATCTCTCTCTGCCTAGCCTTTTCCCAACTATGTTGGATTCGGCTTCCAGTTTAACCGGATGCAGCTGAATACCAGTATTTTACATAGAGCGACTGCCTATCTGACCTCCACAACCCAGTACCTGGGTAATACGATACCCCTTGGTGAGACTGGTTGTCAGAATTTCGGGCTTCTGACGACTCGTAACGACTGTCAAAGATCCACGAATGACAGCCGGGACCAACGGCTTAACATGCTTTCCGAGGCACGGAGGAGTCTCGGTATGTAAAGATGGTAACCCATTCACGGACCAAGCCCGGCAAGCGTAGCTTAACCTGATGGATCAACCCGTGCGGTTGTTATTGCAATGGTTCCTAATATTCTATCTATCACGAGGTGTCTTAAGTTTTCTTCAAGGTAAGTACATCGATGTAGTATTGTAGTAGGGAATCAGCAATTAAAAAAGACAAAAAACTATTATTAACTATTATTATTATTATTAAAATTATTTCATGGCGAAGATTTATTTGCCACAAATTTATTTTTACAATTGCATTCAATTTCAGAAATACTTGTCACTTATTCATCACCTCTCACAGCTTAAACTAAATTTTTAAGTATAGCCCGGTGTGCCCCATAACTAAATCCAATTGGATTTATAAACGGCAAGAGGTCTCCGGCTTAAAAGCGAAGTAAGTCATCTAGGCGCCTTTCTTAATGCGAATTTGTGAGAGTTGAAGATGTGATGGTCGCTCCTGTCAGCCTTAGTTAATACTTCGTTCAGATTTAATTTCTTAGTACATCTTATCTTATATTTAGGTACAGTTTGGTACTTCATCTGAGTTAGATTGCTTTTGATTTGTTGGAAAATTGTTATTTTTGTTTTAATGCGACCTGGTTATACAAAAAAAAACTTTAATTTCGGAAGTCGGTGTCTTTGGTTTTTAATTTTCGTTTTTGCCACCGATTTCCGAAATTAATTTTTCAATTTGTAGTGTTTTTTTTGGAAGGCGGTTTTTTTTTTGTAAAATAACAATTTTTCACTTTTAAGTTGTGGTACCTACCCCACACAAATTCGAACACCATTACCTGCTATGTAAATAACAGTGAGGGGAACTTATTATAACATCATTACATCATCCATATAGACTAAGTGAGAAAAATACGTATTATTAAAGCTAACTCAAAAAGTACCTAAGCTAAGTTAATAAAATTTAGTGACCACCTCTGAAGACCTACCAACAAAAAAGAATCATCAAAATCAATTCATAATTGGCGGAGTAATCGCGTAGCAAATTTACAAAAAAAAAACATACAGTCGAATTGAGAACCTCCTCCTTTTTGAAGTCGACTAAAAAAGGTAGTACTAGTTTAGTCCTATGAGTATACTAGTTGCCCGCGATTTCTTTTACGTGTATTTTGTATTTCATGATTTTTTAATACAAATATCCAGGATGAAAAATACCCGATGTCCTTTTCTAGGTCCCAAGCTATCTATCCATCAAATTTTATAACGATCATGTATGATCTCATCAACCATACATTTACTTTGCAAACGCAGCAACCTACTTGGATGTCGTGCGTCACTAATATTCGGCTATAATTATAACGTTTTAAGTAATGCACATCGAGTCAGACTATAACTGTGGAACTAACCACTAGTCAAGAGAAGAAATTGCTACCACTTTAACTTGTTAACCTTATACATTTTAATACAACTTTAAACTCAACAACTTGTGGTTCTTTCTGTGTACTCCATAACTAAACCAACATTAACAAAGTGATAGTGTACGGTGCCTACAACCATTGGCTCCTACATTAAATGGTTGCTGCGTTTGCAAAGTAAATGTACGGTTGATGAGACCGTACAGATCAGTTTTGTCGTTTAGGCGTGATAAGCTAACAGATCATCAGACAGACAGAGTTAGGTACGGGGTCGCATGTATATTTTACTTGCTGCGCCCTAAGTCTCGATCCCGTGGAAATATCAGGATAAAAAGTATTATATGTCCTAACCCAGGTGGTAGCAGAAGCAGCAGTGATAGCTTAGTGGTGACCGTCAGACTGCCAAGTTCAGGTCTCGAGTTCGAACCCAAGGCCTCTGACTTTTCGGATTCATGTGCGTATTGTATAATTATCACTTGCTTCAAAAACGGTGAAGGAAAACATTGTGAGGAAACCGGCATGCCTGACAAATATTTCTCGACGGCATGTGAAACCAAGTCAGAGGCCCATGAGCGGCTTTAAAACTCTGATACCAAGTTAGTCACTAATCACACGAAAAGAAGAAGACCCCAGGTCTACCCATGTGCCAAATTTGGTTTTACGTGAAAGCGTCACAGACAAACAAACTCACTTTGGCATTACAATATTAGTTAGGATTATGGATGTTATTATACATTTTCGATTGCATCAGGAGTAGATAGGTATGGAGTGTGACCCAATACATCCGCCTTCACGAATAACAATGTCGTCGATTCTTATTTCCTACTGCAATTCCGTGTCTGATAGCTAATTTAAATATTCAGTGCCAATTAACTAACAGAAATAACCAAACTTGTAATCAGATTTTTTACGACCTCTTAGTGGTACAAAAGTAAGTCTTTGAAAGCGGAATAAGTATTTCAAATTCAGATGTAATGCAAATTGCTCCAAGGGCCCCTTGGCAGGGAAGGGTTAAGATGTTTTCACAACTGAGTGTCGCCCTCGCAGTTCTTCAATCGCCTTTTGCGCTGCCCTTATAATTGAAATGAATAAAGATTACAAGTGTTACAACTCTCTGACATTTCGCAACCAATTTTCGAAGTATTTTTCTAAACTACGTAATGTAAAATGGTAATCGGAACCTTTAGCTATAGAATGCTATCTAGATGCATATTTGAAATATTAATGTGACAAAAAATGTTCACCTTACATGAGATATGGAGATCAGTCGATAACTTTACTTCTAGGCAATCATCCATTCTCCGTTACCGGTTGTCGACATAAAATTGAATTGAATTAGAAAATGTCATTCGCTGTTATTATATTTTTAAATGGACTCGAGTGCCGTGTGAGTATGTTTAATTTTAATTTTGATTTTAATATTGATTTTGATTTTAATTTTTGTTTTTAATTTGATTTTGGATTTTAAATTGGAATTTAGTTGAAAACATAGTTATGTTCGGTGAGTATAAGAACTCATCTAATTTTAAGTAGGCACTCAACATCAAATTAGTAATGCATGATGTGCTTACCTTAAGAAATTGGTACACTAGTCTATGAACAAGTTTATTGGAGTAAGTATAAGTCTCGTATCTTTGTATCAGTGTATTCCACAAATAAATAAAATAAAATAATTTTAATTGTATTTAAAACAAGTTCACCTGTCGACACATGGATGGCCCCAATCATTGGTATTTACTGAAAGTCTACTGGTTTCCGACTTGCGGTTAAAGTTGACACTTCATTATTATAATTTCCATCTTTTAACTTTACTAAAGGTGCAAAACATTACAAAGCCACTGTCTTGTGCTCGGTTTGTTTCGTAAATTTTTGCTGTCTCAATAGTATCTATTCAGTCATCTTCATTGTTGGATAGTAATCTATCCAACAGTGCAGATGGTAAAAAACAGAAGCAACGTAGATTCACCTAGAAGACTCATTTCCAAACCGTAAACAAAAACACACGATACAGAAGAGGTAAGTACTTCCTCAATATTTTGATAACCTGAAGTTTCCACGCTTTAATTAAAAGCATACAGAACATGCGCAATAATATAAAGCCGTATTCACACCCTCGCGACGCGAACAAGACAATAAACACGGCCGTACATCACGCAACAACATAGCTCAAAGTTATTTAATTATCGTAAGGAAAAACTAATCCGTGGCGCTTCAGAGAGCGAAAATTGCTCTCCGAGTCCGCTACGTCAGGTGCGTGTGTCGTTGCGTTACAGTACAGGGTGGTGCCTATTTAAATTTGTATTCAAATTGAAGGCAGAAATGGATGTAATGTTTAAATACTCATAATCACTTGCCTATAACGAAGGCTTTCTGAAGGCTATTTAAAAAAATCTGAAGAATGTAATTTATTTTTGTCACAATTCAATTATATAATTCTACAAAACTCAGCCGAAATCAAAATCCAAACTCAAAATGATTGAGAAAATCGAAAAAATATCTGTAGTCAAAGGTATGTTTTTATCGATCGAATTTATAAAATATTTTTTTGGTGTCAGACGACATTAAGTCGACAGTAGGTACTCTCCTACTTTGTTGGCTACATTTATTATATAAATAAGTGACGATATATTATTTTAATAAATATTTGTTCAAATTATTACCAACTAGGGTAACTTTTTTAATCCACATCGGGGTAGTCCTTGGCCTGCATATCATCTGGTGGTAAGTGATGATCAGGCCGAAGGTGGAAGCGAGTTTCACCCGGAATTCTCAAACACAGAGGAACTGGCTATCTTACTTCTAACTGCCAAAACACAACAATGCTGTTAACATTATTGTTATGGCGACAGATTTAGATAAGATGGTGGTAACTAGCCAGGCGGACTTTAGAACAAGCCCTACCAAACCAAACCGAGCAGAAAATTTTGAACCCGGGTTTTGTTACCTCTGGGTCTGAGACAGGTGGTCTAACCACTAGACCACAGAGGCAGTTTAACAAAACACTTTTATGTTGTAAATTAAATTATTAAATTATCACACACTCGCAACAGCCACATCCTATATCAGCTGGCCATACTTCAATAGAGACTAGAAGCGGCAAGGAGCTGTCTTGTGCGACAATATTTATGCGCACGATATTAACTGTGCTCCACAGTATTAACTGGAAAACGTTTCTCAACTTACAACGTATATATTGTCTAATTATATTATTATATATTGTTTGGTGTCAGCGTGATGCGTGAATATACATACATAAAGTTTAAGTTTATGGGATGATGGAAACAATATTGCATATAACGCGATGCAGTAAGCATTTACTTATGTTGATTTTGGATTAACTTTGTTTGATTTTTACGGACACTTTACTAGGTATTTTTAATAATTAACCAAACAACCAGTAGCTGTGCCAAGGGGTACCGTGTTGCCCAGTAACTGGGTTGTGGAGGTCAGATAGGCAGTTGCTTCGTTTAAAATACTGGTATTTCCCTGTTTCCGGTTAGACTGGAAGCCGACCCCAATATAGTTGGGAAAAAGCTAGGCACATGATGGTGATGGGACGATAAAACAATATCGCATCTAACGAGATGCAGTTTGAATTTTATGTTGCTTTTGGATTATCTTTTTTTGATTTTCTACAGATACTTAGGTACCTAACTAGGTATTTTGAAGTGAACACTTCTTTAGGCGCGTTGGGCATTTTTGAGATGGGACTAAACCATACATTTCGCGACACTATAACGACACTAGGTTTTGACCATTTAAAAGACATCAACGCGTTGATTACCGCGGTGCGTGAAGTAAAAGACATCAACGCGTTGATTACCGCGATGCCGATTTTTTTTTTAAGTTTTCGCTTCTGTCGGCACTCGGAGTGCCACTGTTTTTTATTTATTTATTTTATTATTTATGTACACATAGTAAAATATATAGATATATGACATAATTATAATAAATTAAATGAATAGATTAAACTTTTCACCTTTCGTCAATAGTGTAGTGCAGTAGTAAGTAGGTGAATTGGTGTAGTTACTTATTTATGTTTAAAATACGACGTATATAAATACACATTTAATCATTCACAATGCGTTTAAGTCAGATTTATTCAGAAATAGTAACAAATTGGAAAAAAAAAATCTTTACATTTTTCGTAGCAATCTCGTAGCATTTCGTAGCACGAACCATATATGAGCTAGCATCTAATGTCTTCATTGATTTTATCCTTAGATAAAGAGTTCGTAGTTTTACTTTGATATATCTCTATAATATATATATTTATATATGTAATATTTGCTTTAGGTATCTATGTATCTGTTGTATATGTAAATGGTACACCACTGACTACCTGCAGTATTGTCTCTCCTTTTCCATTTAAATCCAACCAAAGGTTGTCTGTAAAATATCGCTTTTAGCGATAAGACCGCCCAACTTATCACCTATATTTTGTCTGTTATTTTTATGGTGTATAAAGAATATTCTATCTATCTATCTCTCTCTGTCTGTTAAGCCACACTTGTACCAAATAACTGGAAATGCTGCTATCTATTCACCCAAGACCATCAGTTTAATTTCTAATAAATAAATACTACTGACCTCTATATAACATAACATTATGATAATGTAATAATAGCTTATAGAATTAATAATGTAGCGCCACCTAGAAGCGTAATTATACCATGTTTATGTATGCAAGTAGTCATACATTACCTACAACATACTTTTAAAACGGGGACAATTTATTGCTACGCAACGGTGATGAGTAAAAAATGGTTTTTAGTCATTTGTATTGTATGTCATCAAGAGCTTTTGAAAGAGAAATAATGTGTAAAACTTTCCATTTAACTTGAATAAGTACCGAAGAGTTGCAAAATTAAATATTTATATCGCGTAGTAACGCTAGTAGCCGATTATGGAGTAGTTGGCATACAGAGTGCTCATAGGCATATTTAATTTTCTCCATGAATTTTCACTTACCAAGTTTGTGTAGCATGCGGGGAGAAAGAAATGTCTCTGGTCGATCGTGTTTTGTCATACCTGAGTGTAGTCGGTTAGGCAAAACTGAATTCATCTAGTTTTTTAGGGTTCCGTAGTAAACAAGGAACCCTTATAGTTTCGTCATGTCCGTCTGTCTGTCTGTCTGTCTGTCTGTCTGTCTGTCCGCGGTCTAGCTCCAAGACTGTTAGTATTAGAAAGTTGTAATTTGGCATGGATATACATATTAATCATGCCGAAAAAGTGGTAAAATAAAATTATATATATTTTTTTATTAGGGTACCTCCGCTACACGTAAAGTGGGGATGTTTTTTTTTTTTTTTTTTCTATCCCTTGGTGTGGGGTATCCTTGAAAAGGTCTTTCAAAAACATTGTGAGTGTGTTAATACCATTTTTGAATTCAGAGATCCGTTTGCGAAATATTAAGCTTTGTTAGAGTCAAGTGTCCCCCTCCCCTGCCAGCTAAATGGTTGGTTTTAGATATGTGAAAAAATTCACAGCAGTAGCTTATATAACAAATTTAAAAGGAAAACTATCATAGCTGAGTAGGCTTCACAAGTTAACGAGTAATAATCGACCAACTTAGATTTTTATTTTTTTTCTTAGCCATTATTGTCCCACTGCTGGGCAAAGGCCTCCCTACCCTCTTTCCACCTCTCTCTGTTCAGAGCTTCCAAGGACCAATCTTTCTTAAAGGAGTCCAGTTCATCCCGCCATCTCCTTCTGGGCCTGCCGCGATGTCGTTTGCCACTAAGCGGAACCCACTGGGTCGTAAGTTTGGCCCATTGATCGTTTGACATGCGGCAGACTTAGACAACTTAGATTTGCGGTTGTAAAAACATGTTCTCCCATACATTCCGTATGAAAGATTTTTTTTTTCAACTACAAACTTTAGTTTTTCTTGGGATAAATTCATCATAACTACGGAACCCTACATTGTGCGTGGTCCGACATGCACTTGGCCGGTTTTATTTAAGAATAATTTATTTTTGACGTATAAAAGTGTTTTTTGAACAAATTTACAGAAATAATTATCATTTATCATAACGTAAAGGCCAGACTGCATTCGGGCTTCCAATAATGATTTTAGTTGAATCCTGACACCATACACCTTATTTAAAATAGCAGACTTGATTAATTAGAGTGATTTGACGATGTAGCTGAACGAACTGGTTTCTGATCACTCATTTGGTATGACCCGACCAGCATACTTATTGATACAGGAGATTTGTTTCAGGGAGCGGTCGCTCGGGTGGCCGTCGTAGGCTCGTTCGTCTTGAAAATTATACAGCCACACACTATACGGTTCTGAATGTGGTTAAGTCGATGGATCCAAAGATAAAGCTGATCGTGTATGATAGCTTTAATTGCGTTATAACTCTAACATCTGACGTGTTTGTGCAGATGTCATTTACACCTTTCGATCACTAGGTACCTACTAAATTATATCTCCACGTCGCTATATTACAACAACTTGTATATTACAAAATTTATCTTGGCACTATAAAAAGCTATCCAATTTGCTCCGTTTAATAGTGTCAGTGTCATGTGTATATCACTATTATTATGAAGTCTATTTACATAAATTACATTTAGTACATAATGTAGTACTTCAATAATCGTGTCACATAAACAGCTTTCACTAGAATAACAGAATAATTGAGAAGGTATTGTAAAAAAAAACAAATTTACGAATATTACAATGACTGCTTTTATTTTATTTTCTGAAAGCTTTAATAATAATTGATTAGGTTTAACAGAATATTCTGTTACAGACTGATAATAATTTTTGTAAGTCAATTTACTTACTTACTTTTTTTATTTAATTTTTTCGTGTCTGACTAACCTGTTGTCAGAGTTTTTAAAGCATTGGCTTTTCATGTCAACGAGAAATATTTCTCAGGCATGTATGATGGCAACTAACTACATACTTTTATATACGGTTTCTGATATATATCTTCCTAATTGTTAATGATTTGATTTATATAACTTGATATTAAATAATCACATACTGAAGAACTCAAGCCTTCATGAGTTTGTACCTATACCTACCCATCAAAAAAAATTTGAAATATTTATAAATAAAAAAGTCCATAAAATGGAATAAGATTTTCCATTTTCCCTTTAAAATGCACATAGCCAAGTGAAACCAACCAATGAAGTTGATGTCGAAAATATTTTCCCAAATAACTGGTAGGGGCCAACGAACGATTACATGATGTCCGAAATCGAAATCGGAAAGGGGGCCCTTGGTTCGCCACCCCGGGGGCAAATATAAAAATCATTCATATGGACAATATAAAATTGCATCCCAAATAACCCGGTGTTCATCGGCCGAAAATCTATTAGCAATAAATATGAACTTTTCCGATTTCACAGGATTTAAAATGGCGATGGGCGACTGAACTTTAATATGAAATCTTCTTATGACTTTTCATGTTTATGACGACGTTGTTCAATTGCTTTTGTTCTATTGGTTAATTACGTCGTATTTTAGGTTGAGCTACTGTTAAAGCTGGCCTGGAACACAATTCACAGGGTAATAGAACTTTTTGAACTTTTTCATCAGTGTCTGTTACTTTTCTTTTTCCTTAAAGAAGTTGGTGTAATAATTAATACTGCATGATTTGGCCTGCGTAGGTATTAATTTAGATGGTTTTCTTCTTAGAGGAACCAGGCACATGCTTAGGTACTTGCATAATATGTTCTTGTCTTAGATTACATATTCGTAGCTTTAGAACGGTGATTCTGAATCTTTAAAGGTTCGTCTGCGCTAGCCGAGCACGAGCGGAACTGTTCTGAGCGTCGTTGTTCGCGGCGTCGAGTGTGGACTTACAACGAACCTACAACGATGACTGTCCTCGAACGTATTTTGAGCGTGAAAAAACCGACATTGACGGAGCACAGTCGGCACGAACCAAATGCTCGAAGCGCGCTCGTGCTCGGCTCGTCTAGCCTAGACGCACCTTTATAGTTGAAATACCTACTTTGTTGCGTATTTTCTGTGTATTTTCATTAGACTTAATAGAGTGAAGATGGGTAGTCTAGTAGGGTTATATAAAACGAAACACAATCATTTGATAATTTTCCCTTTTAATCTTGATATTTTCATCTACGATACAAGGCACACACACAATTTTAAGTAAATTAATCATAATAATTATAATAGAAATAATAAATAGTTACACTTGCTTTCAGAACTGCATACTATTACCGAAATACAAAATAGGTACATTGAGAAGCCTCAACATCTAATTGACAAAGAAAAAACTATTTCTACGACAATACTGGACCCGGCCCGGCGCGGGCGCATACATAAGTCATCGCTTCCACATCAGTATTGTCATTCTATTGTAATGAAATGAAAATAACTGATACAAAAGTACCACATTCACGCCCTTTACACAATCACACATGTTCAGCTAAACATTTATAGTAACAACTAAGTTTAATTCATTACGTCGTATTATCGTTTACAGATAATATGTAATTACTTGTATTAAGCGATCGTTTGCATCGGCGCTTGACTATTCACCGATATCCTCGAATACATTTTTTTTCCACAATCCCTTGAGACGAATGGAATATTTCAACAGCCGGAGTGGTTTAATAACAGTAGGTGTCTCAACTATCAGTAGTTGCCCAATAGCCAAGCGCCAATAGTACGCCCGACACAATCTCTAAAACCTTACTTTAAGCTATTAAGACATCCAAAGTCTCGTAAACTAAGCATCAATATAAATAACACTATCGTTTTATACTTTATGTATAATGTTAAACTACTGAACTTATTGTTAGGTTTACTACCCATATATATCGGTCTCTGCGTTATGGATATGAGATATAGCGATTATAATTATTTATACATCTTCTAGTTTATGAAGTTTTAAAGAAAACACTTAGGTTATATTGTACGCAAAAAACTGTCTCTTCTGTTTTCAGTCAATAATATTGAATTGTAAAAATGTATCCTTTTAAAACCACTAACTTAACGTATCTATCGTACACTTTTATGATTTATGAAATACACTAGTATCAGTTAAATCTAATCATTGCACTAAAATTGAATAAATTACATGAGAGTGAAGATCACAATTATTTACTATTGAAAGTAAAACATTATGGGTGAAAGAAATGTGTACCTACTATTAAAAGTTTTACTGAAGATATCGTAAAGGTCTTGAAAACAAACATCTTAGGAACTTAAACACCTATCGTTAACAGAAATTGCGAGACTAGTGACAAATATTTTAGAAAAACTCTCGAAAAGCAGTCTTAGATCAATTCCAACAATTGTCTCAATCGACCACTGAACACTTGTATGTGACAAAGCTTATGATATGTATGTAGGTACAGATTAATTTGAAAATAAATCCAGATTTACAAAGGCAAATAACAATGGATACTTAATATATAAATATGGCATTTAACGATAAGTTAAAGGTACTCTTCATAAAAGATTAAAATATTGACGAATAAATTACTCGGATCGTCGATAAAACCGTACTGACTTACTCTAATAATAATTATAAAGGGATATTTACAAATTTTTCTATGGAAGAAGAGTTCATGAGACTTCGTATTAACACCACGAAATCTACATCTTACTTCGAATTCAATAACAATATTTACAGAATAATCTCAATAACGAGAAGTTTCAACTTCATTGAGATCGTTTATGCCAAAACCTTGAGTTGAATAAACAATCAGATGAACAGTTTGATGGGTTTCTAAGATTTTTTTGGAAGTATTTTTCTTTGAGTTCCTATTGAGAGTTGTGTTATCGATCGGAACGTTGAGACCACTGATAAGTTCATTCACCAATCTCGAATCTTTGGATTTTACTTTTCCCTGAACTCGGGTTTGACGCTGATCATTGGTTTTCTCGATTCGTCGATTTCTTTGTCGTATTCTTGTTGGTCGGGGTAGTCGCTGGCCCCGCAGTGCGCCAGCTAAGTGGCCGAACTGAACAGCACTGAGTTCTTATAGTAGCCGGCGCGGTCCGACAGGGGGCTCTTCACGTCCCGCTCCATGGCCTGCTGGCGGGATTTGCGCTCCATCTCTAACTCTTGCGCCAGAGTTTCTGGTGGAAAAGAGAAAATAAAGTTGAGTTAAATCATAATTACACAATGTACAGAACAGAGTTATAGTTGACGTCAAACAATCTATATTAAAACATAGTTACAGAAACGACAAATACAGAAGACAAACTAAGTAAAGGGGAACAAACGTTAGCAGAATGTCGCACAGAGAGCACACATACAATATATAGTTCCACGTGTGTCGCTCCGTAAAATGTCATTAGTGTTTCGGGGAAAGCCGACTCACATCAAACGGACTTCACATCCGTATGGCACATTCTAATTTAATATTCGATATAGCCTTTGTTAAAAACGTAGCACTCACGTTCAGCGACTGTTATTAAATTTCTCGTACAAGGGTTATTCGAACGCTACGGTTCTGTTCGAGGTAATATTGGTGTGTAACGTATGTGATGTTAAATGGAAATTTTGAATCTGTCTCTTGGGTTTTTGTATTCTGTGTATGTTTTAAGTATGAATTACGGAACAGCTTCTCTGGACAGGGATTGTTTTAGGCAGTATTAAGATTATGCACATGTGATTGATAAAAATGATAAACGAATGTCGAAGGATGTCCAAGATTTTTAAAGTGGTATTTTCCAGTTTTATTATTATCGAGAATCGAGTAGGCAACAACAACTTGTACATAGTTTTTTATAAATCTGAGCGTTTCACATACGCAAAAAAACTAAACAGAACACGCTGCGATTGGAGTAAAGGTAATATGGACAATTCCATAAACAGTTTGATAAAAATTGCATGTTAAAAGAAGAATTTCCGGGCAAAATCAGCGCTGTAGCAAAACGTCGCAACAAATTAAGGCATAAAAAATGAAACACGTCTCAAGCACAGGACATCCTCTAATAAGATTTCACGAAAATTGACAAAGTTCGTGAAGAGGCAAAGAGTAGGTGAGGTAAGGCAATTGTCTCCGAAAACGTCGACGTTTTACGAAATATGCTTATTCAATTTCATGCAACGCTTGCCGCCTCCTGCAATTTACGAGATATAAAAGATATAAACGGAATCGCGTTTTTTGCTTACTTTGATGGAGCATTTTCTCAACGGGGAATTGAATTTCTCTTCCCGACATTCGTTTACAATTTATGCTCTGAGTCCCAAATTTATAACCTACACCAATTTTTGCACTTCCAAAAAATGTTTTAAACATCCCTAAACCGAAAAATAATTTGAATTTAAATTGTGTTTGTACCGCTGTGAAATTTGAATCAAAGAAACTATTTGAAAACATTCGTCAGTTGGAAAAACTCGATTATGATCCGATTTGTTTCAGTGTTGTCTTGCCGGAGGGCATCACACTCACAAGTGTCACCGTCGAGGGTTGTCCCGAAACAGAAACCTATTATCTCGGGCGAGATTATACGCCTAGGGCGTCACAATTAAATATTATACACTTAAAAGCTTCGGCCTTTGCCGTTTCACTTCGCTGCCACCCCTAAATGTCCCATTAGGTCTGTTTGAATACGTAATATTTTTGCATTTGCCGCTTCTAAAACAGAATTGCCGGTTCCTTTGAGAGCTATAATCTATTTGTTCTTTGAAACAACTGTAATGGTTGAGCGCTTAGCTTAATAAAAGTTATCCTTTAATGTTTGTTTTTTCTTTCTCCTGTCTCAAAATGTTCGAAATATATTCGACATTAGATTGTAAACAGTTGGAGTTGTGAAATGTTTTATATTTCCGATCAACAGTGACATTAACTTTCACGGACTGTTGTTAATAGACAAAAACTTGTAAAAGAAACAGTTCTTATTTCGTTTTGATCGAATGGTCAAGGAATGACAAAAAGGGACTTCACAAGGTGGACGTGAACCGATCTATTTGAAAACTTACAGAAATAAAACGATACTGGACACTGATCGATAGTGAGAATAAATAGTTTTTTGTTACAACAATTGTAAGTAAAGCAACAAACTTTAAGTGGAACAGTTTCACTCAAGAATTCATTATTAGATGCCAAGTTGTGGCTGGGATCTTTGCAAATAATTATTTATCTTTGTTTAAGATTTAATGAATTAAAATTAGCGTATCAAATATTCGATATCTTTTGAAAATCAATTATACATGTAAACTTAAGAAACGTTTAATAGATACTCGAATTAGTTTTTGTATAACTGTCTGCTAAAAAATCGAACTGTAGATGATTACTAACTGAACTATTTTGAGTAAAAACTCTGCAGCACCAAATAAATGACTAAATACACGACAAATAAACTATTTGTATTTTGTATACAACTCGTTGATTGCTTATTCAGCTACGGATCGTTAGACTTTATGCTAGCAATTTCATGTGATTGTTGATCTGCCAAATACAACCAAAAAAATCGATACAAAGTCATCGATTATTTTTGAAGTGACGAATCGATTTCCTTATTAAGAAGCTCAAGCAAGAAATTAGTTTGGTGGTATTTGAAAAGAAATGTTTGTAAATTCATAAAAAGTTGATGTTATCTAAAAATGGTCCAAGACGTCTTCTCTTATTATAATATAAAACTGTAAAATAACAAAAACTCTGTTTAATAATTTTTTAAACGATGTATTTTCATGACATCTAATATCTCTGTAGAAATAATAGAAAGTACATCTGCTCATTATTTTTAACAATTTTTAACGCAATCGACACCTCGGTTCGTTGTTAAAGCGAAATTAATTACTGCCGTAAAAATACAGAGAAAAAAGTGAGTTGATTAATTCTTCGTTGGAAATTTGAGAAGGTTGTGAACAAAGGGTCGGTTTAAACGGATGATTGTGAAGGGAACTATAGGTGGATAACAACGAGCCAACTGGTCCAACACAAGTCGAACGAATGGACGCAGTCGGGATGAAGTGCTACTGTTGCCGACTCTATTGGAGCGCGACGAATTATACTGATTGGATTGATTTTCTATTAAAGACATTCTTTTGACTTTTTTATCTACAGAATCAATTCCATCGTGACTCGGATTCAGTTCGGTTTAAATCTTTATCATTGTCGGTAATATTGTATGTATTTAGTTGCGCGCTCGGTCAATGTTATGATAATACACAATAAGTCGTCTATATAAAACGCTGAACACAATGATGCGGGTGATTACTAAGAATAAATAAAAAAGTTAATATCGTCAAAGGTTTCGAGAGCACCTGTGCGGTACAATTTTATTTCCATTCATTTTACAAGCTCACCTAAAAAGTAGCATGGAGAAGTTTCCTCTTTATTAATTTTTCAACTTTATATTACTTATGTAACATCGGATGGTTTATCCGTTTTACAAGCGCAGCTCCTAATAACAGCATAAACAATGTTTTATTAAAATATCCTGATACAACTTGTTATAATATTAGAATTATAATCAATAATATTTATTGTTTTTACATAATAAATTAGCATTGTGTGTGTATCTAATGAGAATTTACGACCGTCTTCTACTACCTTTGTATCAATCAATATAATGATGTCTATGATCGAAACATTATCATGATTGATGACCCGTCCACGTTTCTACGTAAGAATTGTTGTCATTTTCGTAATTTGAATATCCCTCATTTCATGATTTCACCTATACCTATATTATATAAGTAAACAGTAATTACTCGGAACACTTTTGACTCATCCCGTTTCTTATGAAAATCACGTAGAAAAAAGTTTTCTAATTTACGAATAATAAAATATGTTTTTTTCTTTTACCGAAGGCACTGAGGAAAGTTGATGAAAGGCTCCAAGTTTTAATTTTTGTTTTTCTGTTACCAACCTTTTTATATTTACAACCCTCTTGTATTTTTGTTTCAGCTTTATAGCTTTTTACCTCTTCTTGGATATGTTCTTTTATGGAAACTTTCTTAAATATTCTTCTGAGATGAGAAGAAAAATCTACATTTATTTTGACATTCAAATAGCATTTGTATCAAAACACACTGACTAATACCTAGTTCTTGCAAGAAAATGGTACCAGTACGAAAATAGTTGACCATGCAAATTCAAATATAGTAAAGCGATTTCGATTCAAGCAATTGGTATTGCGTGTTCGCGTGCGTCTGAACACTCGGGGTAGCGTAACACTTAAATTAGTAGCAATTTCTACTTGAACAGACTGTCGGCAAAAGGCACTCGTCCGGACAAGGGAAATGCTTAAATCCGTATCAATGTTTTGCGAATTGTAAACACCTATTCGCCCCCTCAAGTTAATTTAGTACGTGGGGGAAGTAATAATGAAAAATTGGTTGCAATTGGGAATTTATTATATATATCTTGGTTTTAATGATACATTTTAAGATTTAAGAGAAAATTTTAAACAAAGTGCATAAGTGTGTGTTTTGCTTGCATAATCTTTTAATTACAAATAAATGAAACGAAATTAAAGAAAAAAACATAAATTAACAAAAGTAAAGTCCGAATTTTTTAACATACAGTTGATTTTAAAGAGTATTTAAGGGAACAACGTATTTGATGTCAGTCAAGTACCGGAGCAAGGGTGCGCCACTACTCTAGGTATGCTGCAGTACGTCGGTGCATTTTTAATGAAATTTCTGGGCTTTCCACAAAGCGGATATAAATGAAAAAAACCACGGTTTGATTCACCGATACGAGCACCGAGATTTTTGCTTCTTGTTACATCAAAGTTGAGCGCGTTGCATTTTTTGTGATTCAAATAAAAGTGGTTTTTGTGGGTACTGTTTTTGTTTCCGACAATATTTATTAATGAATTGGAGTTATAATCAGTTCCAGTTTATGAGGTTATCTGTATTTCAGGTCTTAAACATGACAGTGGGAAGAGTTGGAACAAGGTGGACAAGTCTTGCCACTTTATTACAACCAAGGAATTCTGAATTATATAGTGTGTCAGACACTATAATTCAGAATTCCTTGGTTGCAATTTTTTAAAGGCTTTCCTGAACGAGGTTAAGCTAGTTTTGGGGAAATATCAGTATTTAACGAGTTGATGGCTAATGGTTTTTCTATGAAGCCTGAGCAGCGGCGGAGACCAAAGAATTCAAAGATATAAAAAGGATATTTTTATACAAATAACTTTCAAAATCATGTTTCTCCAGAACCATGCATTATGCATGCATGATCAGACAAACCAACATGCTATATTAGAATTCGTTCATAAAAGCGCGCCCCCAAAAATCACAATACAAACCGAGAGAGCTCGCATATCGTTGTACTTTTAAATACTTGACATTCCCGATACGAAAGCTATGCAATATGATGAGTATAAATTTCATTTCGTTGGAAATTTTTTCATCTCCAACGGACCCTTTTACATTCGAAAACGATACATATCGGAGAATTCAATAACGTGGTCTTATTAACATTTCGTTTGGATAATGTCCTGATCATTGGGAAATTAACGTCGAAATTATTTCTCAAAGTTTAAAGAAGAAGTGGAAAACATGAGGGACATTTCTAATTAACTGGACTGACTTAAATGGACGAATAATAATGATAAGCACTGTTTATTTTATTTTGTTACATATTTAATGGAAAAATCACTGAACCTGACTTGATTTCCGTACATCTTCTTTTTTTTCGGGTGACCACTGAAAATCAGCGCTGTGCTGTGGGTCCCCCATAGCACAGCATCATGCTGAGTGGAAGCCTTCTTGTCGCAGTAATGTCGTGCAGCTGCCGCCTTAGTAAATTCTGTTTTATGCTCGTGTTTTATTATGTACTTTGTGTTATTCTTTGTTTACTCATGTTTTTTATGTATGCACGTGTTTCTGTGACAAATAAACCTATTTTTCTTTCTTTCTTTCTTTCTATTAAACATCGTTGGAATGGAATAAGATGGGGACGATCTCAGAAGTACCTATATATATATTTTTTCCAAACATTTGATTCAGTGGCCAGCTTTTTTCACAAGGAAATTTCAGATTGATACTTAGTGTCTGCCGTTTTTCTTTTGAACTCACCTAGAGTCTTCGGCAGAAATCGAGAGTACCAAATATTTTGATGCTCACCAGAGTAATTCTGCCAGAAGGCAGCTCCTCCGCTCATGATGTCGACTGGTGGCGGTGGGTAGTTCCACTGCGGCTTGTCGGGCGTGCGTGGAGGGTCGCGCTGGAAGGGAGGTGATGCTGACGGGGGCTCAGCACTGGGGGGCTTGCTCTCCCGTTCCGAACCATTCTCCCGCTCCGAGCGCGGCGTCTCTTGCGATGACGGGGTTAGGTTCTCTGTGAAATGAGGTCACGTTAGAAATAAGGTCAAAAGGTCAAGGATATGATGCAGTAGAACAACATGTGTTGATAATAAAATTGTTCAATAAAATGACTTAACCGAGCGAAGTCAAAGTAGATTAGCAGTACTCGTATCAATCAAGTCAAACAGACAGCCAATAAATGTAGCAAACAGCGATTATGCAACAAAATCAACTCGAATGCGTGTTAGTTCTGAACCCTCGTTTCAAATGGTCTGCGAAACGATTTCCTGACACGGAGATTAGTACAAGCCATCACCAGCGTTCACCCACCCTTCTTACATCACGCACTCGACACGCATCCAACGCCAATACGTCAGAAATCATCCCCATCAGCAATCAAAAGTTAATCTTAACTACGCCCCGTAAAGCTCAGTGTTCTATGAATGTTTTACGGAACATTAGTATGTTATTAGGTGAACATTTCGCTACATACAGATAGTTTGACAGACGGCAAGTTAACATGTCAGAGGCACTAACACATGTTGAAACTTGTTGATGGAGATGCTATTGACAATTTGACATGTTTAAGGTAGATAACATCTTAAAGGTTTCGGTACATGGGATGATTGCTTGTTGCCAATCAATACCTATTAAAAATCTTGAAATATTTTGATAAAGCTTACCAGTTACGATTCTGAGTATTTCGGAAGGCGCTCCGGACTGTTTGAGAGCCTCTTCTACTTTTTGTCGTCTCTTGAGTTCTAGTTCAAGCTGCTCCTGAATCATTTGCCGCTGTTTTCTCTCCTTCTTTAGCCGTTTTTGGTACATCACTGTCAAAAGAAACATTTTGGTTATAGGTGGCTATTAGTTTAATACAAAATTCAACCGCAATGTAACCAACATCGAGATGAAGGGAAATCTTTTTTATTTAGGAACATGGGAATTTATTTGAATAAAATTGTACATCAATATTAATGTAAGATTGTAATATCCAGCCCAGTTGTACCGTATCGAAACAACAATTACTTGGAATACCGCACGCGGAGCAAAACAAAACTGAGACTAAATAAACGGTTTTGCGTATGCGTCGTGCGCCATGCTTCTCCACCTGCACCCACATAGCTACGTATAAATCAACCTCAAGTAACATTACATCTGTCTCTTTCCCTCTTACGTCACTACATACCGATCTTTATCAGAAAACTTAAGGATTCCTTAATTCACCTGCAATAACCACCTTACGTTTGGGCCATTTCTTCGTCAATAATCGCGCGATCGGCCACGCATTGATAAGATTTCTCTTTCTAACTTATGCAGTAATGATATTTACGTCTTCTTTACTCCGAAGTTCGATTGACGAATGATTGAGTCGGTACACGTGTTGATAGACGCTGGAGGCCCAGCCTCCGACAGGGCAGAGGGGCGGCGCGGACACGGGACCAAACGATAAACCGATCGCTGAATTATTACAATATTTACCCCAAAGATAATAAAAAATTTGGTCACGATTTGGGTCATGAAATCATTTAAGTAATTACAACAGCTAGGGTAACAGGTAACAACAATGAAGATTTTAAAGGACAAAACAAACAACCTGATTACACATTTACAAATGAAACTACAAAGCTTAAAAACGCTGGTAATATAAAACATTACACTGATTGGAGCAAATTCAACTCAAATTGAAAGTGTCTGCAAACAATTGTGAATATCCAAAGCTTATTACTTGTACCATCAGGTAAGTCGGGTAACAGTCTCGAGATGGCAAAAGATAGAGTTTTGATGGAGTCGAGCGGCGACCAAGATGCGGATAACTCGTGTTATGGAAACGGTATGAATAATAAACTAATAAAAATAAGACACGCCCTCTTGTCGTTGCGATGCTGGAGTGTTGGAACGAGATTTGAGTACCGCGAATTTGAATATTGTGGCCGTTTAATTTCGGTGGGAGCAAAAAATATTTAATGTAGTGAGAAGAATTAAAAGTACAGAGTTCAAGTTAAGTATTATGTAGTAAGAAATATAGAAAAATGCATGTATAAAAATAGTAATGATGAAGTAGGTATAGCTTGGCAAAAAAGAGTGAAAAAAAGGAGGCCGCCACTATCGCACTTAGGTGACTTCGAATGACAAATGAGTAAAAGAATTTAGACAAATTGTTAAAAACGCTGCTTATGGTTACTCAAAACTTGCACTTGAGTACTTGTCGGCAAAGTAGTGGCATCATCATAGGTCTGCATTACATAAGTAAAATATTTAGTTCCAAATGTCACCACATCAGATTCTTTTATGTTGACCTGCCAATTGATTTTCATGTTATCAAGTCTTAAATATTAATTACCATCCATTGCAGTTAAACATACAAAAAAACGAAAACAAAATTAACAGCTCTAGAGTAATATGGAATGAAAATAAAATGAAAGCTCGTTTTCTCATTAAAGATTTGCTAGTAATTAATGTTGTTGCTAATGAAACGGGCGAGGTTCACTAGCGATCGACTCCTACGCATCATTTGTCATCGTACGACCTCCGACACGAGTCAGTAATAACGTACGGATTGGAAAGTTCGTTTTTATTTCCATTCGCATTTTTTGCAACGGAATCATACATATTAAATTAGGATCTTGATTTGTCTGATATTTCTCAATATTTTTTGCGCCTTCTACCGACGTTTGTTTAGCAACTTCATTAAGGTCTGCACCGTTAGCCACAATGTCAAAAGGTATATTATTTACACGACCGTACATAATTACTTTGTTAACAAAATTAGGATGGAAAGGTCCGTACGTTAATTTCTCGTCAATACAAAGGTCTACGTCCAAAGATCCGTTCAGTGGAAAATTCGTCGGACCATCGAGTCCGAGTATCGATTCTCTTTAACACCTCTGAAAAACAGGTTTGCACTCGACTGAAGCTTATTTTAGGATCTTTTCATCTCACTTTTTGTGTCTATTAACGCGTAAACGTTTTATTAATTAACCAACGGCCAAACCTTTTCCTTACTTTGTCGTGTCTATATTTAGTTAGTCATTCTCTTTTTCAATCTTGATTTGAGCAGCCGAAACTGAACCGTCAATCAAGTTCTTCCTACGCATAATCCAGCGGCAGAAGCGCCGTCTGCGTTCATTGTTTCTACAAGTCAATATTTGTCTATAGCTCGTCGGCATCGCTTTGTGCTCCATAATCCGGCCTATTGCTTCCTCTCGCCAGTTCAGAACGATGAATCGTAATAATTCCTCAATCGATTATTTCATTTGACGCTGGCTAAACAAAAAGTTTTAATCTTTTGTGGCCGCCTTTGTAGTCGATGATGGGACCAATTTCAAATAGTAGGGATGTATTCACCGACTTATGATATTATTATTATGGTAATACTTCTTTTGTTCCAATTGAAATCGAATTCAATTTATGAAGATGCATCTCTTGAGTGCTGTTATCAAAATCTTTTTAATCGTTCGACGTATGTTTTAAAATAAAAACATAAGCCATCTTTATTGTGGCAGAGTTGGCGTTGAATCGCGGTATTATGCATTCAAAACAGGACAATCACAAGACACAAGGATTAAGAGAACACAACAAAGCTGTGATATGAAGCGAAACAATTCGATGACCGAGCGTATGAATAAAAACGAACCACCAAAATATTGAAGGAATCCGTTCAAAGGGGAAAATATGCAATAAAAAGCCCGGCCCGATACAAAACGAGAGTGTGGATAAAAAGCAACGAACGAATATGGTTGCGAGCATCCGCTGCAGACAAAAGTTGGGCTACTTGACTATGCAAATTATATTTGCGGACCGCCGCGGCTGAGACCCGATCTCCGACGTTTCGTTTCACTTTTACGTATATAACGTGTATTCTTTTCATATTTTCATCCGATTTCCTTCCCCTCCGTTCATTTTGTTCCGTTTTAAAAGTCGCGGAACAATACCGCTTTCCGCGAGGCTTATTCGCCGCAAGCAGTTTCCTTGCACGCGGCTTCTTTCTCTTGTTATTATACGTATCTTTTTATATCTATCGAGTTTTCTTTTCTTTAATACTTTTTAACTCATAAATGGCTGATACGGTCCCCTAGGGTTTGTTGCCCGAATAACATGTAAATGAGTCGGTGCTCGAGTACAAATTTAAATGGGTTCCTCTGTTATTTCGTTGTTTAGTTGTTTATCATCTATAGCGATCGTTGTATTTTAATCGAAAAATGTGTAATTTGTATAATTTTTGGAACATTTTAATTTATTTAATGTTTTATTTGGTACTTAGGTATAGTTTTTCATTATGATGATTGTTATAATGTATTTAAATGAGCTTGTTAATTTACGAACATAAGCATACATTATTTGTAATGCTCGAGTTTTTTTTTTGTAATTGTTGTTGTTGTCAGATTACATAAGGGTTCAAACTTAAAACAACTCGTGCGATAATATTTAAATGATTACTTACTGTCGACGTTATTTTCCAACAAAATATTTACATTATTTAAAAACTATCAGACTTAAAATAATAATATGTAGGTACAAGTATATAAAAAGGGGGGGGGGGTGGGGAAATAATCATAGAGCATCAAAAAATTCGTCCGTATCGCTGTCAATAGGAAAAGTGCCCAAAAGGCTGGCAGCATTGCCACGTTGTACTAAATATTTTCACCTTACATAACCTTGTTTAAGACGACAAGGCACAACTAGGTCCTAAATAATTTTGCCAGAATCTTTCCCTACTAATACATATTATTACTACAAGATATACGCTTGTCGTCTAAATAAGTAGAGTTGGTGGAGGCGCCCGCGCTGCCGCCGTGTCACCTTATCTGCGTCGCACAATGGGACCGGGCCGCGGATGCGGACGTACTTATTGCTTTATGGTACACCTACCCTACACGCAATACACCACAGATACTTTATTTTTTTTTTTACGAAAATAACACGTGGAAAAACATTTTTCGCAGAATGGTGCTGTACCAAAATGTGGAAGTTGGTAAGGGTTTGGAAATTAAGTTTTGTAAGATTTTCAACTTTTCATTGATAACACCTACATTGTGTCAAATAGTTCGTATGTATTTTTTTTTTAATATAAAGTAGCTTCACTTTTTGATGATATTGAAACAGGGGCAATAACAACTTAGAGGCAAAGAAAGCCCATTGTATAATAAAAACAAATGAGAACCTTGATCAGTTGATCTTAATTGCACTAGTTATCTTATAGCCCTTCTGTTCATTAAGAAACTATGTTCAACATGTACTTTATTTTTAGCACGCATGTATAATAAAAATAAAGCACGCAATACATGGTCAAAGACAAATACACTACGTTGCAAAAACATCAAGCACTTACATTTATATGACACAACAATAATGCCAAAGATTTTCCAAAAAATTAAAGTTGCTACATGATTTTTATGTAACACGATGTATAAAATCGGCAAAAATATATAATTATAATATCGATAGAACCCAATAGTTTTCCCACCGGTGCAATACGACGTAAATAAGCATCGACTTTTATGACAGTTGCTCCCCCTACCAGTCGGAGCCGAACGATTTAGATAAGTCTTTTTATAGTTCTTTATTGAAAATAAATTGCCTAGAATAAAATCAGACACAGTTCAAATGGCTTTCCGATAGATGTGTATGAAATAATGTCTTTTAGATAAGATGTGTCGTTATCATGCCAACGTATGTTACATTTGGGTTTGATGAGCTGATTGTGTCGACGTGTTTCGGTGACGTTGGATAACTAATGTCAAATGATTTTCGAGTTTTGTTATAACGTAATAGTGCTTTCTTGGATGTTCTAGGTATTTGTGGGATGCGAAATGTTTCACGATTTCATTAAAAGTTTCTAAAAAAATAATATTATTGCTAATTTAAAAAGCAATATTATGGAAAAAGAAGCAACTAAATGTTAATTTAATTATTAATTACAAAGTTCAATTTACAGTAATGATTCTAATCATATTTGCAAGTTAAATAACGCTATACATTTTTTATTAAGTTCAATTATCGTATTAAAGAAATATAAAACCGATCGAAGGTGCAATAAAATGTAACTCCGACACTTTGTTCTATAAGAACATTTGTCAAACTGTCCGCGCCACTGTCTCGTACAGTCGCTAACAGCAGTTTAGCTTTTTATCTATTTCCACTGTTTTATTTCGGTAAGCGCGATATTTATGGGGTGGGTGTCGCGATAGATAAACATTTTCCTCAAAACAGTACAGATTATTGTTTTTGTCAGACAAGTGGGGATCTAAGTTATGAGTCGGGAATGACCTCTGCTGATAAAAACCTTATATTTTCCCTGCACAAGATCGGACCTGACTTTTTAGATATAAACAAACAGACATACGTGGAATGTTTTCCATATTTCATAACATTCCATCGTACATTTCGAACTTACAAAATATCAATAAAGGTACAGAGGAAATATTTATGAAAAAATAAGAAAAGAAGATCGCAAGCACTTTTATCAAACCGATCAAAGGGCCGGTCGGACATTCCGACTTCTTACGACGTTAGTAAAAAATACAATCTCTCTTTATAGTTACCATTCCACTGGTTATTATATCCGTATCGATACGGCTGAACTTACCGACCGTGAAATGCTCGATTCTCGATATTGCCTGCCCCCGGCACTACTACAGTAATTTCGGACGCTTTAAAAATAAAGAATTTACACAAAAAAAAAATGCATTTATTAAGGATAAAACGCTTCATGGATATTTACGTAATTACTCGTAATAAAAAGGTAGTAAAATATTTGTAGTAACTTATCAACATTCAAAATGTTTCGTGAAGTAAGGAAAAAACTGTCAGCTTTGTTACTTCAGCTGATAGTTTTAAAAGAAAAGGCATCAACATTTTATTACCTACTTTTGTTTTTAATAAATTGGTAAGTATATCAAAAATGTCAATTTAAAATTTGCGCGAGTATCACTAACATAGATTTCGAGTAATTGTCCATAAAAATATGCCGATAGTCGTGTCAACTTAACGATGATTGTGTCCGGAAAATAGTCGGCACTTTGCACGAGTTGTCATTCGCCATCCAAACTTTTATTGCATATAAAAACATTGATCACCCTGTGTTTATTTATGTTTCTATATAAAATATTGTGTTTTCGAAACCGGGTCACAACATTAGTAACATAATACTTATCAAACGCGCCGGTAAAAATTAGGACGGACAGATGAAATAAAAAGTAATCGATTCTTAGTAAAAAATCGATGCAGTTCGGTATCGAATAATGTATTTATTTTCGTTGGAATGGCTCATCGGGCCATGCTTCCTGCGACATCAGTGTGGTCGTAACGTGACACCTTTTATTAATATGCCTGAATTAATAATATTGTAGATATTCGTTGGCAGGGGTCGTGAGTATCGCGTGCAAATGAATCGTGAGGCTTCAGTGCATCGATTTGAAAATGAAATATCGATTTACAATATCTAAAGGTTCTAGTAACCAGTCCCGACGTAAGACATTATGTGCATGTGTATGCAGCAAGAGGGCTCCGACCATGGCTAGGTATGTTTGTTTTATATAAAATACGGCTTTATTTTATAACAGATAAACAAACTATCAAAAGTGTTCAATTACTATGTCATTGTTAACGTTTATGGTGATATTTTATTATTATGTGACTGAGGTCATAATTGGATATGATTAATGCCTTCGTCGTTAATTTTATTTAATAACTATTTACGACTTACTATTTAGTAGGTAAGTTATTAATTGAAGATTCGAATTACAACTTATGATATACGGTAGACAAAGTTCATGAAGCCATAAATGATTTTTAAGCTTTAATTTCTATACCTACTTGTTTTTATTTTATTTAAATCAATTCAAATAAGCAATTAGTCTCCCGCTTTAATAATAAGACTCCAATTAACAGCACTAATATGAACAGACATTTATCGATAAATAAATGATTATGAATTCAATTATGCAGATATAGAAAAAGGGACTAATAAAACGCGAGGCTTTTCGTAATAATTAATGATAATTCATAAAAACAAGTGGAGCTGGGAACCTATTTTGTTCGTATAAAAAATATAAAGCAGTATAACATTGTAGCTGGTTATAATAAGTGCCCACTAGCAATTTCCAAGCAATAACGTAAAACACACGGGCGCAGGTAGACAAAACACAACAAATATTGACAGTAGATGATTGCACGACGTCCAGCCAGAGATCCCCTTAGCAAACTGCGAATTAAAATGGGGACGAGAAAAATTAATCCTAATGCGATTTTAATGAAGCTGAAATGAACGAATGCAGTAATGAATTGTTAAGCCACCGGTTATTCGTTTTGTGTTAAAAGGGAGAGGAATGGAAACGAGAGAAACAAAACCAGCCAACGTATACCTAGGTGCCTCTCAACGTACCGTTTTGAATAATCTTGGTATTATTTGCCTCAGCATGTAGAAGCTCGTAAAGATTAAATTGATATATTATTACCCAAGCTTACAGTGAGGAGAGTGTATTGAAGCGTAGATAAGATAAAATGTAATAATAATTAAGGCTCAGCATTGCACAAAGACGCACGCCTTAACATCGAGTATAAAGCACACAAGCGCTGAAAATGTACACCTGAAGTCTGTGCTCGCTTTTGCATTAACGAATGCGGAAGCGGCGCTGTGCATACAGGACGCGTTGCACCCTCCCCCTCCCCCCAGGCAGCACAGCACTAGTACACGAGCTCACCCCCCCGCGCCCCCTCGCAGCTACACCTCTCGCTCGAACCAGACGCCTCCAGCAGCCTGCATGTCCCACCCGTGCGTTCATTACCTCCACGCGGCGGCGACCCAACAATTCAAGTTTGCTTTCCGCCACACAATCTACGCTACCAGACAGACTACACTACTCCCATACACCGGCCACTCGAATAATAAAGATGCAGAAATTAACCCGTCCGCACTGAAAAAGAGGAAACTAAGTGAAGCTATCTCGACGTGAATAGAGGTAATGCAACGCGAGCACTCGTACAGCGAATGAAAGAAACCAGCTCGGAATTGCCCGCTTGTTGAAACAGAGGGTAAATGTCAACCGCGGAATAAAAACAGTCAACAGATAAATGCAAACGATAAACACACTCGCAAACTGAAAAGGCAGAATGTGAGAGGGAATGTTTATTTTTCTCTGCTGTGGATAAACATACTTTACGGTTAGAATAAAATTAGATTCCCGCGAAGAAGCGTTTACAGCTATGAGAAATCAATAAAGTATCCGCACTAAATTTGGTCCAGCCCATAAAATATTCAATTACGCATAAGCACACATTTGCTAAGGCCAACAACGACCACGCGGCACCCCCATTAAAGACGCCTAAGGGCCATTTAATCGGTCAGTGGATGTAAATTCGCTGGCCCCAAAACAAATATCCCGAAACTAATAAGGAAACGAAATATGTAAATCGGCTGCCATATTGTTTCACAAGTGAAATCTTCCTTTAATCTTATAACAAATCCGCGTCCAAATGGCCGGTCCGGGCTGAATTTGAATATAGGAGGGTTGAGTGAAGGGTCAGGTCGAGGAACAACCTTGTTGTGGCGACGAAGGAGCAAATGTATGCAAGCCACGCACGGAGGAGATAGCGCCGTAATGTTGTCCTATGCACATATTGCAGCAAATTAGTTGTCGACTTGTAAACAAGGAGGAGGAAAGTAAGGCCGCTAAGACGTCGTCGGTGGGTAGTTTGCATGGATATGAGAGCGGCAATATAGGGGTCCGCAGCTGCTGGCTGTACTCATTAAGATGTTTTATGGTCGGCCCGCCGGACCGTGTTGCCAATTTAAGATATTTCTATGCGGGACGGCACCACGTTAGTTTGGCTTCCGATTAGGGGATTAAAGTGGTCCTTTAAGGTATTAGTGTAATAATTGCTCGGCCCATTATGCGGTTAGCATTGTCCCCGATACTCCCCTGTAACGCTGTTAAGGGTAATTTAAGATCATCACATATTCTGTGTATATGTTGGTGAGCGGAACGGAAAACCAATAAAATGAAGGGCAGATTGGACAGACGAGTGGTACAAAACAAAAACAAAACAAGTGCGCAATAAAATCGAGTTACAATGGAAAAAGACAAAGCTCAAACAAATTTGGTCCGATCCGTCGCACACCTATTCCCCGCGCTGCAAGTAAATCAAAGGGTGTTGAAACTTTACACCCACTTAAAGCCGGACACAGTAATAAAGCGTTCGAACTTCATCGACCCTGGACATCAAATGGGACACCCCTTCTCGCATTTTGTACGGGGGAAATTAAAACTTCTGAGATGCTAAATTGATGACTGACTGCACGTAGCTATGTTACATATTCGTATTCGTTTGTATTATGTTTCAAGCATTTGATATACCTGTGGTCCTGCTTCCTCGCAAAATCATCGATATGGGTTTGTTTCTGAGTATTAGACAAGTATTGGGTAGAGCGATGCCCGTAGAAGTCCTACAAACTACCTCTTAGTTACCAAGAGCTTTAAACGGTGCACAACTTGCCTACAGAACTGAAGTGTCTCGTGTTCATCATTGTATCTGGAACAAGTTTCCCTCGGAGGTAACCGGAGAGGCTACCAATATTGAATTGCCCATTGCTACATAATTTAGATAGACATGACATCAGAATTAATAATGATAACTTTAGTCCGTATAAAAAGGAAACACACAGGACTCTTTCAAATTAATTAAAAAAGCAAACAGCAACGATTATCATAATTGATGCATCATATCTAACGTTAAAGATCGATGAACAAAAACATGATAATAACAATTAAGTCCAACTTTGAAGTTCTTTTAATTAAAAATAATTGATAACAACAGCGTTACTGGGCACATTAAGTTTTACGAGCATAACTACGAAAGGTGCGACCCTACATCTTAGGAATGAGTTACAAACTGCTTAGTGTTCACCCGACACCGGTCAGAGTAGTTGGTCACACGGGGACAATAATTACAGATGACACTTCCAAGCTTTGAAACGCAAAACCTTTGAGGAATGAGATAAACATACCTCTCAAACTGTAGTGGTCTTTTGAAATTAACGCTAACACACGTTAGAGCATTTTGGCTAACGAGTTAGAACTAATTTGAATAAGTACTTTCTTTTAGTATCTCCTGTGATTATCATTTTTGTCTAATGTGTCATCCTCATCAATTATCAGAATTATCAATGTTTCAACCAATTAGTTTGTAATCCCAAATAATTTTCCAATTTAGCATCCATATCCGCAATAACAAAACGACATCTCACAAATGTAGCCAAGCTTAATCACGGCCATATTAATTGTTTCTAAAGAGGTGATTTCATATGTACGCCCAGATTAAGTGCACGACCCGCACTCGGAACCGAGGGGTTATTAAATAATTTATTGTCTACTAACTATTCGTGAGGGCACTGCTCAAATGGTCCGCTAAGATTTCGCAAAGTCTTGTTATGGAATATTGCTGGCGTAAACTTTGTCTATGAAACTTAAATGGATTCGCACAGCGATACGATGAAGACGTACATATTTTAACCTTTTGCTAGTGAGTTTGTTTCACAGTTGAAACATGGACGAACAATTTCATTTTATACATCAAACAGTAAAACGGGAAAGCGGTCTTGATTGAGTTTGGTCTGAACCTTTTATAGCTTTCAATGCACATTTCTGCCTGTCAGTGGCAAATTACGCAGGCTGCCCATTCACGCTCAAAAATCACTCTCAATTGAGTCAAGTGGGCCAAAATAAAAGGTGAATTCATCATGGGGGTGCGAACCGACGCCGACGCCCCCTGTCGGGAAACCAAAGCGGAAAACGTATGTCCGGTCCATTTGTAAACACTAACAGGTACTGGCAGCATTTTGACAGTTTATTAAATTAAATTGTATTGGCGATTGTTTGTGAGCGAGCAGTGTTCGTGAAGAAAATGTGTGGGAGTGAGGTGATGAATGGAAGGTAACTGTGAGATGTAATCAATTTGAGTTACAAGTTGATTGATTTGTTAAGTCTATAGAGAATTAAACTTGAATTAAATATGAATCTATTTGATAGTTTTGAGGGTTCCGTATACGCGCCCGAATGAAAAAACCCATAAAGGATCACTGTCTGTTTGTCAGTACGTCTGTCACAGCCAATTTGCTCCGAATCTAATGGACCGATTAAGTTAACAGGTACACAAATATGAATTTCTGTAACCCAAACATGGACTTGTCACGTAAATAAATGAATTTTGAATAAGTATGGGGGTCGCTTTTGGGAGGCAAATAAAAAAAGAAATGCATACTGTACCGTAAGACATATCAAATGAAAGGGACAATAAAAAAAATAGTTTTAAAGTTATTTAAGAAAATAAATGAAAATTGACCGGTTCCCTTATCTCCGAAACTAGAACAACAATTTTGAAAAAAATACAGAGAATAAGTAGTGCTATACTTAAATAGATTACAGGAAAACCTTTGAGAAGTCTATGGTCTTAAAATAACATGGTAAATCTCTCATCATCATCATCATCATCATTTCAGCTGAAAGACGTCCACTGCTGGACATAGGCCTCCCCCAAGCACCTCCACTTCGACCTATTCTGTGCTTAATTACAAATCTTCAAAAATCTTTCAATATTGTGCGAAAAACATGTTGTAAGTTAACATTTACAGTTGGGAGAACATGTTTTTTATCTACAATGTTAAGTTTGTGCTTAGGATAAATTCATCCTAACTACGGTGGGATGCAACTCCCAGTGCGTGGTCCAACACGCACTTGGCTGGTTTTTTCTATGTAAGATTTCTGACCTCATTAACACTAACGTACAAAACATAGTGATAAAAACTTCAGTTAACTGAATGTAATCTTCCTTTTGCAAGTTAATTACAAATGACACCAACTTGATTTCCGGAATAATTTACATAAATGTCCCATCAGTAAAACACGACGCAATCATGAAATATGACATTTAATGGATTTCATCGTCACAAGCAATTATACAAAGAGCATTCTGTTGTCTGTGTACAATTTTTTTAACAATCAATTTAATTCCTTAAACAAAGTCACCAGCGCTGAATATTAATAGGCTTACTTTTCGCATTTTAACCAATTACTTTGCAGGAAACATAAGTAGATTGAAATATTTGGAAAATCCACAAGTGCACGCCACACAAAGCTTATTTATTCAAAATCAGAAAAATAAACAATTTATTTAAACGAATTTTCATGAAGTATGTTTTGACTGCTTTTCTACCCATCAATATGGGTAAAGTTTCTTAACACGCAATATTTACATACTGTCAAAGAATATTTAGGTTTGCTTTGTTGAGGATCGAAGTTAGAAATATATTAGTTAGTTTTTTATTAATTATAATTAAACTACTTTGAATAAAAGAGCCATTTTCAGTAGAATTCCTCCGATGGCTAAAAAGAATCTATAAAAAAAAATTGACTCAATTAATTGATTTTCCCGCAAGCTACAATGTTTTCAGGTTTCATACATCGATAGACGGGATTTATTTAAAATCTATTTTGATGTTTTAAATATTTTTTTGAAAAGTACAGTATTAATCTCCACTAAATTATCTATAAATGGTATATAAATTAAGTAGGTCTTGTGTACTAGCAAGAGTGTAACAATAAAGCAGTTTCAGAAAGTACGCAAAACAAATTTTTCGATCGCAGAGCACTCTCTAATGCTTCGCATTATGAGTCGTGCAATACAAAAATATAACTTAGCAAAGTTACTTAGACAATCTTATTTTATTTATTTTTATTTATTGAACTTCAACGACTTATTCACTAAGACATACACAAACGAAAATCACATACAGTTTTAGGAATTATGAATTTACAGAAGTGCACAGCACTAACAGAGAAATTAATAGTACGTGCAAGATATCGTTAGTTAAATTACATAAGAGTTAGAAAATAAAGTAGAATCTAAGATGAGATATGTTTACAAATACGATCGGAAATAAAGAAATATAAAAAAAAATACAGTGGCACTCCGGGAGTTCAAACAGAAGTGAAAACTTGAAAAATAAATCGGTACCGCGGTTATCAACGCGTTGATGTCTTTTACTACCCGCACCGCGGTAATCAACGCATTGATGTCTTTTACTCCACGGTGTCGGTAAATTGCGTTACAGTGTCGCGAAATCAATGGTTTAATCCCGTCTCAAAAATGCCCAACGCGCCTAAAGAAGCTTTCACTTCAAATTTTTTTTAATGGTAATGAAAAATATTATTTTTGTAATTAATAACAATGACAAATAACCAACCACTGATATGAAAAATAAAGGCAGTATTTATAAAAACACCTCATAAAGGTCATATTTTGTGCATTGACTGGTCAGCGATAAACGATGGGGAAAGGTTTTCACAAATCAATTTCGGCTTACGTCATTTGATTATCCCAGTCGTGTACCTACATGTAGTACTTACATCGAAAGGGCAGGAGATAATTCATTTTCGTCGAAATATTGTCTGGTGCCCGAAAAAATTAAATTACATGGTTGTATCATTTGCGATGTTTGCAATATGATGGATTAGTCTGGAATTTATGATCAATTTTAATGTGCTACTGTTTGAATCGATGATGCTCTTTAGTTATAACAAGTTTTCGATACTATCATTGTTTAAAAAACTTTTTACAAAAAATAAACAATCCACTTCCAAAAAAAAACACTACAAAGTGAAAAATAACTTTAATTTCAGAAGTCTTTGGATTTGAATTTTCGTTTTCCACCGACTTCCGAAATTAAAGTTGTTTTTGTTAGAGGGTCGTTTTTTTTTGGAAAAACTTTATTTTTAGTTGTGGTACCTACCCCACACAAATTCGAATACTACTACCTGCTATGTAAATAACAGTGATAGGTACTTATTATAACATCATCCACACTAAGTAGAAAAATTACGTATTATTGAAGCTAACTTAAAAACTACCCGAGCAAAGTTAATAAAATTTATATGGAACTACCGGGCAAGCTTCGAAAAATAATTTTCATAATCGATCCACAATTGACGAAAATATCGATGAAAATACATTTAAAAAAAAAAGTCGAACATAGAACCTCCTCCTTTTTGGAAGTCGATTAAAAAACAAGTCAATAATGCAGAATAACTGATAAAAAGTTTTGCACGCAATAACAGTTGAAAAACTAAGCCGTTAACATTTCAGCAAATAGATAAAGCTGTAAACAAACGTCCAAATATTACCATTGCCATTGATTCGTTAGCTAACAGTAACACTAAAATCAAATAAACAGTACAGTCAGTATTAGAAGAGCAATAACAACTTGTAGAAGATAAACAAGCAAATGAGTCCGCGATAAAAAGCAATAAGTCGATAAAATGAACGAAGCTAAGCTGAGCTGAGCGCATAAACCTTGTGTTTGTTCGCAAATCAAATGAGAGTATAAATGGAATCATCTTTCACGCGCCGACGGACCAGCACACGAAAATAGAATTGATTTTATTGATGAAAGCTTCAACGAATTTCATTTTCCAGTTTATGTTAATGAGATTAGTTTCGATTTATCTGAGAGAGGTTGAGTATTCATTGCATGATTGGAATTGATGTTAAGTTAACAAGTAACTACTTCAAACAATCTTGGCAAATACAATGCATCTAAGAAATAAATCACATTCACCGTTTAAAGTTTAATTACAATACGGAACGAAACAACTCTCACAGACATGCTAACTGCAGTAATAAAACTGCAATAAAACAAAAGCACTTTAACTGGACCATGCCGGAAGTCTATTTTTGTCACTAACTTAACAGTGGCAGCAGTAAATATGATATTAGCAGCAACTTTAATACGATATCCTGCAATCAAATCAGCGTATGGCTTCATCGACGTCTGCTACTCGTGTGTGGTCGAGCCGTAAACAAAGATCTTAATGATCGCACACCGGCCAACGTAAACAATTTATTAGCCCGCAATCGACATCGTTACAATCGGTTCGTGCATTCGATGCATTGATACATGTTCCCTGAATCGAACTACTTCTCCGTTTACAGACGTGTCGATTTTAATTGCATCACTAGGTATAATTACGTAAACACGTTCTTTACATGTTTTCGAATACGTCTCGGGTTTTATTTCCGATTCTTTGGATGTTATTCTGTCTGTCAAATTATTCAGTTCACTCCTTTGTTTATTGTTAATGACATTAAGCTCGACTCTGTCATATTTGGAAGTCAGCACCGCAACATGTAAACAAGATTTCTTGACCATTTTAAGACTATGCACGTTTACTATGGTGTAAAATTTCTGATCAATAAGCGATTTCCCCGAGATACCGGATGCGGTCCGCCGTCCACCAAGTTCAATTATTATTGAATTTCCTATGTCCGGGGTGAGTGCCGTTCCAACAACTAGGGATGAGGCAATTCCTTTTCAACTTTCGTGATATAATTTGCCTGTCTTTGAGTTTTTGATAGCCAAAGGATTGTTGGACTAAAATTGTCATCAAAACAGAAGGAATGTGTTGTGAATTCGACTGAATTATTCACAAATTGTCACATTACTAAGTAATATAAGATGTGATCACTTAGTCTACTGTGCTTCAGCAAAGAAAAAACAGCCCTTCTATTAAATCAAATTTGTTTTAAGAGGGTACAGGTCAATTACGTTTTAAGTGCACAATCGTCATGATTTACGCCGATTGTTGCTATGACTTCCGATCTCTAAAACGCGGAGCTCACCCCTATTGAAGAAAATTATTTCCACAACAAAGAGTTTTGAATTAAAGTCCCGACTCACTCCGAAACTCCACTAAGACATTGGAGATTCCTGTTTTTGTTTGTTTCTATAATTAAAACGCGACTTAAACGCTCTTCCGATAATTATAAATCTACTTGATGTTGTTATTGCAGTGAACCGGATTTACGAAGGGATGTTCTGGGCCAATTTACTTCGATTAGTATTGTTTCGGTTTAATATTTGGATTGGATTTTATCAAGTCACGTTTTATCCTTGCGTTGTCGGATTTAATCAACATTGTCGGGATGTTTTCTTTGAAGTGGCTTTTCCTCGTTCATTGTTGAATGATTTGAATTTTGACAGCATTTCAACCAGTTGCACCCGCTAATGTCACCGAGGCGGCGTCGTGACGAAGTGTTACGTTTACACATCGGGCCAGTATTTCGTGAGCAGGATTTCGCAGCGCGGCCGGCGCACGGGTGGGCAGTGTTCACATTACCTTCGCCTGGTGGCCGGCTGACTCATTCCAGTGTCGCCGACCGCCAGTTTCGAACAGAGTTCTAACTCCCAGTGGTCTGGCGCTAACACGCAACTCCGCCTCAGTAGTTCATACGCTCCGGTGGGCAATTTGGAAATTGTAGCTTAAATTTTGCTAAATTTGTTCATTTGTACTCAACTCGCTTGAATACAGAAATAGTTTTGGTTATTAATTAATTGTTGATCGCGGTACGGTTGCTCTCTCACCGGAACACATACATACTTACAAGCTTCATAATTATCACGAATACCAAATTCGTAGTTAGCGTAGCCTTGTTTTCCTAGTGTTCATTAGTAAGTATTAAATGTAACATAAATTGTAACAACTATTCCGATAGAGTATTATGAAAGTGAACTCAGAATTTCACAATCGGACCATTGAAGCGAAATAGAGAGCCGTGTCAAAAACTTTCTGCTAATCGTATTCAAAGCTAGATAATTATAATTACAGTTAAAAGCGACAAGTTTAGTATCATGTTACGGACACGGCAAGCTGGCTCAGGGCGCGTGCACTCAGTTGTATAATCGACAGCTCGCGCTGGACCGGACACGGCTCAGCCGCGACACTTCTTGCCGTGTTGACTTCGTACCGTCACACTACTGGCGAGCACGCCGGATTGAAGAAACATTGTCGTGATTTTGGTCAGCCATGTTTGGTTAAGTTTTGACCGAGTGCTTGATTGAATTACGTTTTGTTGTCGATCACGATTAGGTGCCGGGCACTTCTTTGATCTATGAACTGGTTTGCTTCAATAATTAACCTTGATTTTTCTTTTGGTGACCAATTTGTAAAAGAAATGTTTTCAATGCTACCAGCATAATCCTTGTTCCCAAATTGAATGTTTAATATTACCTAAACTGTAACTAAAATTGTAATTCATATCTCAAGATGCGAATGAAGTTCGTTATTCATAACGAAGACAATACAGTAATTACAAAGTTCATTAGGTATTTCACCAATTTGCCGCTAAACTTCGTATCAACTCCATCTTATTACACGAAACATTATAATACCTATACATTGAAACCCGTTCTAACAATTTCACATACAATCATAAATTCTAATTTAGCTCGTTGGTGGATCTTGTTACCACCTCGCCTTCGGTTTTCCGGACTCATTGTATGTTACTCCCAAGACATCGCAGCCCCACAGTACGTATATACAAAATTAATTAGACAAAATCGCGGGCTCTTGTAATATTTTATTATTATTTCCTGTGTTTTGCGAGATTTTATTAGGGCGTTATATTTATTGCTCTTCTCTAAGGTGTAATGAATCTGAATAGGGTCTTGATTAGTTGTTACTGTATGGATGTGTTGGCTACAAGTTTATAATTACACTAGTGGTAATTACAAGGTTGCTTACAATGTGAAACCTTCGTCGGCTTTCCGTTTCGTTATCTCACTACAAATGTTGATGGTTTGTTAAATTAAACGTCATGTAGTGGACTGCTATTTTCTTGATTATAAAACGCCTATCTTAAATAGTTGAATAGTTTGCACTGTTTTAATTTGTGTGTAATCGGATACCTTCTTGATTACCTGGACGGAAAAACACGCCATAAATATTTTAATAATTATGTTGTAAAGATAAAAGCTTCTGTTACATTCGATTGCTTTAATTAATTTTATATCGACAGATAATCCAACATGTTTGTAAAAGGTACCTACCCAAGTAAAGTCAAACATTCTAGTCGCCTTTAAACGTTTAACAGATAACCTAAAGAGAACCAAAGAAGACTCGAACAATACTACTATCAGGAAAACGAACAAGATAAATTAAAGAAGTTGGACACACAACAGCCTACGGCATCCCGATAAGGATAGGACAAAGCACTAGTTCTTAAAAGGTAGTCAATTGGTGTGTCCATCGGAACAACAGCACGGGTCCAACATCGTATTCTACTTAGCCGTGAAATGTGTAATGCTGTGCGTTTCGTTTCAACGTTTTCTCGCCGCCCTTTGGTGTTCGTCTACCATTTCGCGACTTGTTGGCAAAGTTATGGGGTACTTTTATACAGTTCGATTTGTTTAATCCAAAGACTATGGGAGAGGTAGAAACGGCAATTCTGATTTATATTTTAATACAACCCTTTCTAAACAATATGGAGGCTCAAGAGAAGCGATTTAACAACATAAACCTATGATGAAACAGAAATACTTAAATGGAATGTCTGAAAAATTTAAATTGAAATAGAATGGATTTTTCAAATGCATAATAGCATTAGGTGGATGGATTGGATCGGAACTCGGAGCTGACCAGTCGGTGAAATCTAATCATTTCCATTACTTCCGCGCGCTGATCTCATACTGCGCTTCATTTCACGCGAACAGCCGCGGGATCTACACTAATCACATTTTCTGTACATTTGCGAGGTTCTTTTTTAACAGATTTCTGTGTTTTTTATTAAATTAGCTTACAAATATGTTGGAAAAGGCATCATTTCCAGAAAACAAAAAGTATTACCAAACATTTTTCATGATTACGTGAGAACATCTTAAAGCTGCAAAAACATATTTTTCACTAAGTTACACTATTAGTATTATCTTTCCTCTGTACCCTTGAATTAGATACATTGGAATCTTCAGTGTGTCACTACAGATACGATCGTGTAGCAAGGCGAGCGTGTCCTGCATTCTGGAGGACACGAGTATCGGAAAAAATGTCACGTAGTGGATACCGCGGCTGTAATAAGAACTCAGAAGTATGGCGAAGAATTAAATAGAACTGATGAAGAAATTATACGATGTCTTGAACACTTGTGTGAGAGTTCAGAAGTTTAATAAAGAAAGATCGAAAATAGCGTTGTTGGAACTCCATATCCTATACTATTAAACGAGCAATATTTGTATATTAATATATATATATTTGTACTCGCGTTCTCGAAATCGGCTCTAACGATTTCGATAAAAGTTGCAATATAGTGTTTACGGGGGCGAAAATCGATCTAGCTAGGTCTAATATCTGGTAAAATTTGTTTTCTCCGTATTTTCGCCCGAGCAGAGCTCAGTCGCCCAAAGTTTAGAACAAGATAATGAATAATGACATGGCAGCATGGAATTAGTACCTAGGTTGTAATGTGGATTAGTATAAACTTTCCAATACTATTAAATGAGCATTCTCTATTTTCACCAGAGCAGAGCTCGGTCGCCCAGGTACCTACTTTTCAGCGATAAAACCAATTTTTGCCATAAAAGGGAATTCGGAATTCCACCATAACAAGGTAAGTCATAACGTTGAAAATTAGAATATTAACGTGCAAATTAAAGTTCAGACCACGGATAATGAACACGAAGCTACAAACAGATTGAAACAATGTTTCTACGGCCACAGTTAAACCTCAAGAAAAAAACTGAATGAAACCACCGAAGCAACGTTCCAGTGTAAATATTTACCCGACATCGCCCACGAAAACTTTGTAGCGCCGGCAACTTCTGCCACACCTCACACTTGCAAAAAAACCTGCGCCGTGAGGGTGTTTGGGTTAAAGATTCATCATACTTTGCGTTAAGTACCTATGTATTTTTTAATTTCGAAATCAACGTTTGGGCGGTACAATTTATTTTCTGTCAGTAGATATTAATTCTAAGTGACCAAACTTGTTTTATCTATGCGTAATTAGAATAATTTTGCGCCTATTTCTGGTGACTTACATATTCTTACTTCTCGACGCCATTTCTTTTTCATGCATTGCTTGTATTGTTCAATTTTTCCTACATATTTTTAATCTGTGGATTAGGACTGCCATAGGCATCCGTTAGGTATACAATACTAATATAATTTTTGGTAAAATTCTTTCACTAACACACTAACATTTTATGATTTTATGTAACCTATTATGGAGTTTGAAATAAATAAATAATAATAATATACCCTGAATCTATACAGTTATTGTATATATATAATCGGATATACGTGATAAAGTAGTATGAAAAGTTGTAGTAAGGATCGCTAAATATTATAATAAGCTGAAACCGGTCTGCATCGGACGATCCTCTACTATTATGGTTCCGTACATAACCTATGTTTAACGGGATAGCTAAGTTTAATGATAGGAGAGACAATTGAATGTTTCTGTCTACAGTAGAATTAATTGCTGACTTGGGTATAGTGTAAAATAGTTACAGGTTGTGCCTACATGAGCTATTCTACCAAAGACATGGGAAGGAATTTTTTTCTGTTTTCTTGTTGACTTTTTGAAGTGAAAACTTCTTTAGGCGCGTTGGGCATTTTTGAGATGGGAAAAAACAATTGAACTCGCGACACCGTTACCGACACCTCATTTTTGTAAACGCGATTGTGCACTTTATTTATGTTACGTTACGGATCAATGTTCTATGCAAGTATTTTTCTTCCACCAAGGCGATCTTGTTCAAGTTTTCACTTCTGTCGGCACTCCCGGAGTGCCACTGTTTTTTTTTTTACTGTTCCTTATTGACATTTGACATCTTCGTATTATTATGACATTTTTACTGTAATTCAAACGATTTTCCTAATTGTTATTGAAAATTATAATATCTTTAAAAAATAACAATACGATTTGCATGCCCATGTGACGGTAGAACATGGAGGACTATTACAATAAAACATCGATGTACTAGTTACCCATGTTTGCAAACCAATACTTAAATTAATAACCCATTTCCTAACGGAAATCTATAGACCCACAAAAGGTTATTATTTGCCGACTTCTTTTATTAAAAGAACGGTCACACAATTGTCACATAAAATTTCGTTCTGTCTTCGTTTTCCCTGCCCTATTAGGCATTAAGTACGGAACCCTAAAAAGTATGTAAGTGTTTTTGGTAATTGAATTCCGTACACGGTTCGTATCTGGTCCGGTCCAACAGAGCTCGGGGTCGCACGTCGCATCGCGGTCAGGATTTACCGTGTACTCGGAATATTTTTTCATTTTCCCACTCTTCGCGTGAGATATCGCAGGTATTTTTATGAGAAGTCCGACTTCATTTGCGGATTCCTTTCCGTTGCTTACATGTTAATAGGGACCAACACCGTTCATTTCTTACTGTAGGGATTTGCCGGGATTGGATTACGACAAGTGATGACTATTATTGAGAATTTATGTAATTGTGAACATTAGAGAAAAGTTCTGTACTGAAAAGAGCATGATTAGGAATCAATCCACTTAAAGAACGCTTAGAAGTTTATGATTACAAGACAAAAAAAGGTTGGGATTGACCTGCTCGCTCTACTAAGCCTTGCGATGAAACCATAAAATTTGACATTTTAGCTATTATGCAAAATTATCATAATATACCAGTTTCATATACGAAATGTTGCCTCCATCTAGCTTTTTTTTTCTTATATGACCTGTAAAAGTGATTCCGATATCCTATTTACAGAATAAACAATTTCATTTCATTTCGTATCAATTAAAATTTAGGACCAGCAAGCGATGAAGAGAAACATTATAGTAAAACCTAAACTAAATGTCAATCCAACTAAACACAAGGTTTAATTCCCATACATCTGCAACGATTTATCAACAATCGAAATGGCTGGTAACATAGTTAGGCTATACAAACGGACTGCGCAGCCTGTAATAGGAAGCTTCCGTCTGCATCGCACAATAGCACCGACGCTGACGTCCAATGAGCATTCGACAGATTGTATCTATTAAGGCCACAGTGTAGTCGAATTGAAGGACGCCAAATTGCTATACTGATTGGTTGCAGTAGAAATATTGTTTATTTTCAATGAGGCTGTAGAGAAGAATTTATACTCCATTCTTGGTTTACTGTAGTTAGCTAAGGTAGCCTGCAAAATTCTAAATTTCTTACGTTTTTTTGCAATTTGCAGGTCAGTACAGGTTGTATGTTGATACATCAGGTTGTATGTTGATCTAAATATGATTCGCAACCGTAACAAATATGGCTTTACAGAATAATTATAATCATTAGAATCAGCAATACAATTCCGTAAGTTAGAATAATTCTCAAATGTCATGATTTCATGAAATAGTCATTCAATAGGGTTACATGAACTTAGAGAGTTGTATTGATGATTTTTATGACTATAATTCTATAAATGAATATTTGATACGGCCGCGAATCATATTTAGATCAACATTTAACCTAATACTGACCTGCAAATTGCAATAAAACGTAAGAAATTTTGAATTTTGCGGGCTACTCTTAAATAAAGTTCGAGATAAAGAAAGATACAGGAGAATGTTAAGAATTTGCGTTACCTACATTTGTACTTAAAAGTGAAGAAGAAAAACAGAACAGCAAAATGTTGGACACAATGACTGTACATTTTATCAACTACATCCACACTGTATGTAAGTTCATAGACAAATGATAGTCCAGTCATCGTATTTCAAATGCGTATGAACTAAATGAACTAATACAATTATCGTAGGGGAGCCCAGTCAGCGATAGATCGCACTGACTACTGACGTATGTTGATACGATTGTCCGCCTGTTAAACGATTTCATTTGAATTTGATCACTCGACTGTCCGCAAGTGATAATGTTTGCAGGGGCTGACTCACGTCAAATGTCCGTTTGCTAACACTGCTTTGATGTACATTCACGTACAATATGCAAATGAAAATCTGTCACTGCACATCTACAGGACCTATATTTTCATTTATATTGTGTTTAATGTTGTTTATAGGTTCTGTTTCAATTAATCTCTCGTTTTATAGGAGAGTGATTAAGTAAAAACAATTAATGGCGATTATCACAACAATGCATCAAATACTATTGTTTCTTTAAAATCCTATAAATTATCCAGGTTTATACTCTGCACAGGCTACAATCATCATCGGTAATTGTTAAGAATCTTGTAATCTCCAGTAATTATACGACGCTAATCCATCATTTGATACCATCTACTTATAAATCTTTAGTGTCAATTAGTTCTTATTAATCACATAGAATTGTAAGAAGAGTCTTATTAACGATTTTTGATCTTTTAAAAATGTTAGATCTTCAACTAAAGATAAGTCTTAGAAATTCCAATCAGACCATTCCAGCTTAAGAAATACATACGAGGTATATGAAATAATATTTTATAATAATAATAGGTTTCTAAGATCCACAAAATCAAAGCAACGCATTTACTTGTTCCTCATGTATACAACACGAAGACGGAAGAGGCATAATATCAAATTCCTCAATTCCGAGGTATATCTTTAAAGGCATCGATAACCCTCCATTCCGGACATAATGTACGCATAATTGGCGTAACATTTCCATTGCGAACCCTTTCAAGACGCCTGTAATGTTGAGGCCTACATGTTATTTAATTACACAATCTCGAGCACAATGAGAATTATACCAACTCCTTTACGTCTCAAATGCATGGGAAAGGGGCGACAGAGCCGTATTTTGATAGAGGGATGGAAAATACAGTTATGATGTTAAAGTACTATTAGATGATATTGTAAGAGTCGGTTTGATGGTTCATTAACATAAACATTGTCTTTCAAATGAGCTGTTAATATTGTGTAGTGTTTTTAATCTTACTAACGTCTGAGAAGACATTCACAAACACCGAATTTTACACGTTGGCAATATTGAAACTACAACTGTCGAGTTACAAAATAATATAGTATAGGGACAAACCAGGAGTACAACCGAATGATATTTCTAATTGCATCCCTGCCTTCAAAAGGTTAAAGTCGTGACCGGAACGCCTCAAAATCATAGAGCGAGAACTATGAAAGTCTTCCGATTTCCCTTCGAGCTCATAACATCCTCGGTAATGAAGGAGCACCCTCAAGGGTGTCCCTTACTGGGGGTGCACAGTCCGACTCAATTATAAACGAATATATCAAAATGACTGAGTAAGATTTAGATGGAACCCTACCATTACCTGAGAACTCGATACAAGATTAATCATTCCAAATTAAGAGAACGAATTGTCTTGACATTAATTAAATTCAACAACTGAAAACAGGTAAGGGAGTTTAAAGTTTAGCCTAAGCCAGGGTCTAGAAAGAAAATACAGCTAAAATAAATCTATCCAACAAAAAATCTTTACAAACGGCTGCCGGCCGATGAGTTCTAATTTTCAATAGTAAATTAATTATACAGATTACCGCATAGTACGCCATTTAAATAGAACCGCGGTGCATTACGAAAGCGCTAGATGCTCATGCGATACTGGACTATTCAATACAATATCTATTATGAATGGACGCGGTCCGCGAAGGTTGATTAGGCTCGTCGGCTCTATTCCAATTTTCATGGTGTACTGCGATCCACGGGCCTGATTGATTGTTATTGGATCGCAGTTGTCAGTATATTCGACTTGCTCTAGAATTGCACGTAAGTTTCAACGTATAAACCAATATTGTACACGTGTAGTGCTGGTAAATAAGATCATTTTTCTTTTACTGTTTATAGCTTCATTTATTTATTTACATCTACTACACTTAGATAATGTTGCGTTGGTATTGGTTTTTTATTATGTCGATAGAAATTAGCCTCATAAGAATATTGTAAGATCAATTTTACCTTGTCTACATCAGAGATCGGCCATTTCATTGATATTATCAATCAGTTTTATACTGTTCAGTCATTTTAATAATCCCAAGGCGATATTTCCAAACTCGATCGCTGCAGTTTTACATCTTCGTTGATTTTACATTTTAGTAGTGATGGCAAATGAAAGAATTACCTGTATTTTTTGTTTCAAATTTCAGGAATGTTAAGTTAAAATGTGTCAAAAATTGAACAGAATGTAATAAAGAGTGGTAAATTCCAGTGGAACGGTGACTATTCATCTCAGGTTCGTGAAGCACTATTGGTTGCGCGAGCTTTTGTAACTAAAGTGGTATTTCACAGCGTCGACGCGTATACCGCTATCTGATGATTGGTTTTTGGCAATTAACAGTATTGCTCACGTCGCAATCGAGTTCATTCACCGTGTGAATTATGTATGGAGCCTCCATTTCCCTCTTTGTTGCCCCGTTCTACTTACTTACACCTATACGATACCCGAAATATTAAATCTTGTTCATGTGTTTGTATCCCACGCAGCATGTGCGTGTAAGTTTATAAACGCTTACGTTTTTAGATCATATTTTGCATAAAATTGCGGGATTCTTCTAGATTACGGTTCACTGAACATTATTACAATAGAAGATAGTAATTATAAGAAGAGACAGGTTGCGTGCTCGACACCTGTTGGCAAGCAAGCTTCAGACAGCCCTTTACACTATCGAACGGGAAGAATGATAGATAGTTCCAGTTTAATACTAGAATAGGAGAAGGACAGTGTTCAGCTGCAAATGCATTTCATAATAAAGCAAAACGGAAAATCCGTCGATAAAGGTGTTGTTAGCACGAGTAGATAAGTTGTCAAAAAGCTTTTAAACTAGATCGAAGATCGCCAAATAGTCTAGGAAACCCATTAGCAGCGATTTCACGGCTACTATAAACACTGTACAATTTACACTGGCGAAGCACTAAGCACCCAGTTTTATGGACATTATTACAGATTGTTAGTCACTATTTTGTAGGCTGCAGTTAGCGTTCATATAATTATAATGCATGTTTCAGAAGCAATAATTATTTTCATTATACGCAACGGCAAGCTCGTAGTCCTGTCGTCCCTTTATTAACATTTAAATTTATATTACATTAACACAAGAGAAATGTCTACCTTGATAAAATATCTACGCCACCTTTATGTCGTTTGTGACATGTAAAATAGTTCTCAGTTTTGACATGATGCGAATTAATGCGTTATTATTTAAAGTGTAAAGCTCAATATGGCTCGTCGTATTGTCTTCAATAGAATTAAACCCTTTGTCTCAAGGCGTCAGTTCATCGTTGCCATGTCGCCTGACATTTGTACAAAGGTTACCTCCATTCTGTCGGTTTTCTTTTTATTGGCTGACATCACGTTGTACCCGAAGAAAGGGTGGTATTGTGTTGTTCGAATTAACCTTTATGTTTGTTTGGACTAGAACTGTGCAATGATATCGCATTATTAATTTCATTTATAGATTCGATTATGACGAACCCTATCTTGCACTATGCAAAGTTATTGTAATTTCACAGATTACGAATTATGGCTGTATACATTTTCCAATTATGGTAGCTTTGACCCACAGCAATAAACGTACTCGTTTATACCACAAACAAATTTAAACCTTCAATGTACCGAAGCAAAATTGTCTTAATAAATAGCATAATTATGGTGATTACGTAGACGTCAAAGGAACCCATAAAACTATCAATGAACCTATAAATCGAAGAAAACGTTGGAACACGCGAGCACCGGGCTTGGGAAAGTACAGAAACAAATAGATAACATTAACAATAAGAGACGGTGTGAGGTTATAACGTGTGAAAATACGTATAAAAATGGAATTAATTGAACACCCACAACACATTGTAGCACAAACAATTATGGAAGAGGCGCCGATGGGTCGGTGGCACGGAAAGAAAATTGGCAACATAAGGCACGCCGTGTAATATGAGAAAATAATAGTTTTAATGTTGGAAATAAATAACGCGGCGAGGAGGAAGACAATGGTCCCGTAACAAGATCTCCTGTTAATTGTGGCCAATGCGGTGCGGACCATTCAACCGAGATTTATGAACGTGTTCAAATTAAGCCCTATTTGTTCTTTACTGAATCCTTTGCTTGTTATCGACGGGTTTCCACATATTTTAGAGAAGACGGAGAGTACGTGTTTTGTAGTAATATTATCCTGGGCTAGATTCAGATGTTGGTTGTAATTTAATAGCACTCACCTCGCATTTTCTGCTCGTCGAGAAGTTGCCTTTCAAGGTTGTCTTTCACTTCTCGTTCCCTCAACACGTCCATTTTTAGTTCAGCTGCAACAATAACAACCATTGTTAAATCACAGTTAAGGTTTATCTTAAAAAAATGGTGTAGATTAACTAAAGAATTTGTTTCCTCAGAATCAATATCGTAAAGTTCAATAAGTTAAATCCAATAAAAGAAAATGTTGGCATAAACAACGTTTTAAGTTAAATAAATGGTTCATTGTATACAAAAGGCATTGTATAAATTTAACAGTGAGCTAAACCGGTAACAAGGCTTCAGCAAGGGGCCGATTAGGAGCATAAACACGGATTAACTCATTCGGAATCCCGGTACTATTGTGAAGGAGTCGAATTGAGAGATTTGCATAACTTTCAATTAAACTTAACCTGACGGAAATGATTAGGGGAGGAAGTTCCGATTTGTGTGTACTTTGCACCATCTAGTACTGAACTAAATGTGTAATGTGTCGGTTGATTAGTTTAATATACATTTGATGATATAGCACGTGAGGCACACAGACACAATACACTAGAAACATCACGTTTTAGTGAGATTATCACAGTACCGATAAAAGTGACGTAATCCAAGGAATGGGAGACGAAGACAGAGTTCATTAAATGTTGATAATCATTGTACAGAGGAGATAGGAGCTCGTGACTAAGTAATAACAGCCGCATGGTTCGATCCATCAGGTTAAGCTACGCTTGCCGAGGTTGGTATGTGGATGGGTGACCATCTTAACATACCGAGACTTCTCCGTGCCTCGGAAAACACGTTAAGCCGTTGGTCCCGGCTGTCATTCGTGGATGTTTGACAGTCGTTACGGGTCGTCAGAAGCCCGAAAATTTGACAACCAGTCTTACTAAGGGGTATCGTATCGCAATCGCTCCATGTAAAATATGGTATTCAGCTGCATCCGGTTAGACAGAAAGCCGACTCCAACATAGTTGGGAAAAAGCTTGGCAGATTGATGGAATCATTGTACAGAGAACAAAATGACCTTATAAATGATACTCACGTAACTGTAAAGTAATAGCAATTTTCACATAATAAAAAAATTAGCAGCATTTATAAAACTATCATTGCCATAAATTCTAACTAAAAATAGTTCAGTGTCAGGCTCTAATTAGCTGCAGGTGATACAGTTGCATTAAGTATGCAAGATAGCATATCGACTGATAAATATAATAACACCATAGTAATTTGAAAATTGCAATGACATATTGTTTAGGCATTTAGAAAATTATGCCAGTTTTATTTCTTCACCTAATTTGGCGAGTCATACACATTTGCGATAGTTCTCCTTCCGATTATTATTCATTATTAATCTAACGTTACGTCACTCTTTCCAGAAAACTATCATACCTAAACTTTTGTAAAACATTGCAGATACTAGACCTGACATCACAAACCCCCACGCTTTCAATCAGGTTAATCTCGCCATCGATAAGCGCCTAATATCACGCCATACGTATGTAAAGTCATCTCAGGAGTCGAATTTGAATAGAAAGAGGTCATGCCCGTTTAATTTGGTCCCTTATTCAATTAGGTGCCTAAGCTGCGTCTATCTAATGGAGGTCGTAAGGGGATCTCGCTGATTAACTCACGTTGTTAACACCAAAGGTTACTGCAGCGCATTACTTGAAAGATTTAATTTGAAAATATCGCTGTGAGGTGTTGCGAGGTTTACATCGGGGTATTTAAATGGTAAAGTTGTAATTGATGCTTGAGGATAGTTTAAGGAACTTTGGGTTATGTTTAGTTGCATAGTTAACTTTTTGACAAGTAGGTAGGTATATATAAATGCATACAATTGATCATATACTCGTACATACAATCAAACAGCTTATACAAAAATACAATGAATACAACAAAACCATTTATCTGGCCTTTATAGTTGACTTTCAAGGCTTTCGATAGCCTCAAACATGAATTCGTATGGCAAAGCCTAAAAGAGAGATCCAAAACGCTTTTGTAAACATCATCAAAAATATTTACAGCGAAAGCAAAGCTAGTATCAGATTGGAATCTATGGGAGATTCTTTACCAATCGAAAGAGGTGTGAGGCAAGGTGACCCACTATCACCAAAGCTGTTTACAGCAGTGTAGAACAAATGTTCAGAAAATTAGAATGGGAGCATCAGCGGCTAGACATAAATGGATCGCGATTGAATCATTTAAGATTTGCAGATGACCTTATTCTATTGGAAGAGGACCCATTACTAATCTATGATACAAACTCTAGCAGACAGAAGTAGAGAAGTGGGTCTAAAAATGAACTCGAGCAGGACTAAAATGATGACCAATTCAATACCCATAGACATTACCATCAACGGACAGAAACTTGAATACGTAGAGAAATATGTATATCTAGGCCAGATAATATCGCCCTATGACCAAATGTCAAAGAAATAGACAAAAGGTTTGCGGTTGGCTGGAAAAAATATTGGGCCTTGAAAGAAACCATGAAAAGTAAGGAACTGGGCATTAAGATCAAAAAGAAGACATTTGATACCTGTATCCTACGACTTTGACGAAACGCCAAAGGGACAAAGTAGCAAGATGTCAGAGAGGTATGGAGCATGCTAGGTTTAAAACTAATCGACAAAGTTAGAAGTATAGACTTCAGGCGCAAAACGAAATTAACAGACATCCTGTCACGTATTGATCAACTTAAGTGGAGGTGGACAGGACATATGCTCCGCTGCAAAAAGGAGAAATGGAGCAAACAGGTGACAGTTTGGTACACAAGGGATGGTGATAGGAGCCGAGGTCGGGGAGGTTGTATTGAAAATGACCTTTTGGATAAGAGCGGCGGCAGATAGAAACCAGTGGAAAGAGTTGGAGGAGGCCTTTGCTTGTAAGGCACACCGAAACAAGACACATTTTGTATGATAAATGTAGATTTTACTTTTATATATTTTTTTTTAATTCTTTTTTCATAAATGTTCGGGAAATAAAAGCTATATTTTTATTATATATAAATGCAGTTAACAAAGTTTTTGGTGCTTTGGTGCCAAATGCAGAAAACGCTTAATTAAGCCTTGAGAAGTCAATTACGAAAATAATATATTCTAGTTTACTTAGACATGGGCGGAGTCGTCTGAAGCAAGAATCAATAAAACATAGTGTATCTACATTAGGATAAATACACTACCTAGTATACGTAGTCCAGGTTATCGAGTCGGTCCCGCAACTATCTTGTCCAATACAAGGCGAACAGTTTCGCTTAATAATTCCGTTAGCGTTTTAATTATTCCCGCAGATTCGATGTAAGGTAACAGTCTATTAAGAACCGCCAACGTATCTGATAATAGTCGTGTACGGACAATGTTGTGTTCAAATTGAGGTGATTTAGATGCAGGAAATTGGGTTCTTGATTTATGTGAAGAGCTGGCTGAATCAGTATTGAAATAAGTAAATATTGAATAACGTTCTGTTATCGATCCTTTTGTGAATTAAAATGGATTGATAGTAGTCTATCAATCAGCATCATACACATCAGCGAAACTTCTGATGAAACTCTTTCTTTAGAACTTTCAACAGTTGATACTAAATTACTTGGAATACCAAAATAAACAACAAACAAGTATAGCCAATTACCAGTAATTCCTAAAGCGTCAAAAGAACTGGTGACCAGCGATACGCATCTACAATGATACGAACATACGAGCAAAGAGGTAGCCCGGTCGATGCTCATGTGCCGTATCGACGAACAAAAATCTTCGCGATAAACCAGAGACAAGTTAACTTATGCTCGCGCAGCTTATAATAAGGTCCCGAGATATATGTATGAATATCGCACAATAGCTATCTGGGATTGTGATCTTGTAAATTGAAACGTTGGCTTACTCATCGTTTGTTACTAATATTGAGTATTCAATCCAAGTTCTGGCCTCGAACACTTCGTGGGTTTCCAAGGCTTTTGGGCGTTTGTGTTGTTTGGATCATATATCTAGAATTAGGTACTATAGTTTGTATCAATCTTCAGCATATAAATTAATTTATAAGGCCTTAAATAAAAAGCCGAGGGTAATAACATCATCTAAATTGTGTCTACAAAAAGCTTAGCAGTTTGTCGTAACAGACAACTTGTTAGGCAACCTCAAAAAGGAGGAGGTGTTTATTTTTATCGATTTGTCATAAATCCCCAGCCACAGCATCTATAAGAGTATTTTTTTTAATAAAAATCGTCAATCTCCAGACCGCATCGGCTGCAAGATTAATTTCGAATCAATCCCGGTGTATGCTGTAATTTAAGGGGCTTTTAGTTAAGAGTGGTTTCGCACATGAGACGTAAATTACCTTTGTCGAGGGATGGCCATTAAGGGCCCGCGTCGGTATGCGGCGTATCTCAGCATCTCGCGATTTGCGAGTAGAAGAGCCTTAACAAAAGGTGCTCCCGGTGGTCCCTGCGTACTTAGCAACAATCTATGTATCTCTGTATTGTTTTAATACAACGATAGAGATAGTTCATATCGATCGATTACTATGATTAGTCCCCTAGCCAGTCTCGATACGAGTCATTATTGAATATCTTACAATAATAAGAAGAAACGATTACTAACATCAAAATTAGCGACCCATAAATCATCCGAACACAGACACTAAGAAGGCAAAACAAAACCGATCCTATGAAAACGTTTATCGATAAAAGAGAAAATCAAAACTTAAGCGGAACACTCGATTATTAAATCGATCTTTATATCGGATCAATCAAATTTAAAACCTGATCGACTTGCGTCGGACGAAAAAATTATTACTTTATAAATAAAATAACAATAAAAACGATGCGCTCCGTTCAAGGGAATATATAATTATGGACAATTATTATGATATCGAAACTCAATGGTCGATAGATGATTGAAAGGATCGAGACCCATAAACAAAAGGATCAATTTTGATTACGCAATTTAATAATGTTTCGAAGGTAAGTAATTAGCTGATAATCATAATCGATACTTAAAGGATTTTGAAAAAGGGAAAGAAAAAGTCAAGTTGGCTCTTTATTTTTTTTTCGCCGGCAGTCAAATGTGATTCCCGAGTCGCGGAGGGTCGCGAGTATAAATTCTATTTCTCTTCAATTTCGGTGCACTCAGTAAAAACAACAATAATATTTAAATTTCGAATATGACGCCCTTTGAGACATACTCTACGAGATCAAGCGCGCTCCGACTTGTTTAGAATAACGACTCCTTGGAGATCCGTTTCCATTGTTTCTGACTCAGATTCGCTGAACTGATTGAGAAGGAATAAAAATATCATTAGTAGCTACAAGTTTTGACAATTTAAAAGGTGTTAGACAAAACTGAGAATTTATTACCTGTCTGTGAAATAGCGTACAAAGAACGAAACGGTTTAATTTCAATGAAACATAAGTCATAGGGTGAGCGAATTAAGACATATTTTCACAGCCCCCGCCATCGCGAACACGAAGTTGAGCTTGCAGTTAAAATAACAATTAAAGTCTTCCTAAAATTTACGACTCAAAACTGGTAAAATAATTTAAACGAGCGTTGCGGTGGAAGCGACCAAAATGGGGCTTTGAATTGGGAAACAAAAGTATGCATTCAGATCACCCTCCGCACTGTCTTCAGACGTTTTAAAACGAATGAATCGAAAGTCTTCCGTCTTAAGGTGAAATTTTAATAGTAATAGCATAAGGAAATATTACTCACGAATATTGTTGATTTAAGCACTTTTAGAGCTTTAACAAAGACGCCTGATATGATTTATACAGAATCTTTTATGCGCGGATTAAAATTTGCCCAGAGATATAGGAGTCGGGCATCCCTACTTATAGATTAAGTATAAACACATTAACTGAATTGACGATCCTCTTAAAAGGTAAATTCAAAGTAACGGTAATGGTTGTCATGGCGCGGAAAACGAATTTTCTTCCCTATGCCTTTTTTAAATTTACAAACCGGCAGCAATTTTATTTTATTGTTATTAGATTTTTCCGGATTATGTCACACGGCGATGTCACTGCGGAGGATTATTCCCGCAGTCTCCACGCTAATAATCATAAGAATTGCTTCCCTTTATTATGTGTGAAATTTAGAACGTAAAATCTTTTGCAGCTGGTTCTTTATTACGGAAATGTTCACCTTATACAACACGAAATAAGAGTACTTTTTAAAAGGCAAACCCACGAGTGCCCTTCATAAAAAACACACTTGCTAGTACTACTTTATTCGACGGGAAGATTTTGTCATACATGTGTAACACATAATTTTATGAATATATTATAAGGGATTTGCATTTGGTATGTCGCTACCGAGTCGTAGGTTTGACGAGCGTCGTAAACCTTGGCACTCTTATATAGCCTTATTACTATGTTAAAGGTACAAATAATGAAGATGTCGTCGCAAAATGGATTAAAAAGGAGTAGCGTATCGAGCGTGCACTGTCTGAATAACTCGTGGTGTTATCGCCGCACGCGCACCCAATCTGCGATCGAAACACACCGGATAAGATTATCCGGTAGCCCTGTATTATTTTAATGAGACTACACGACTCCTCGAGATTCGATACGATACGAAAAAGCTTAGGTAACGAAGCGAATAAAAAATATACGGGTCAAAAGAGATATCAACCGGCAGCGGCGAGATGACGGGCCAGCCGACGGGAATACTTTTCCGAGAGGGATTTTTAAATTAGCCACCGAACACGATAAACTTGTGTACATCTACATACCAGCTGACGGCAGATCGGCTGATACCATTATGTCTCTGGTAAGGCACCGATTAAAAAATATCCACATTTATAAGCGGACAACATCTGGTGGTATTTAAATAAGATATAAACGCGGAGGTCCGCGAATGTTTTGTTTTTCGACAACACATTTTCTTCCCCGTGGATGCTCCCCTCGCCGGATATATTGGTATTAAAAATGTAAGGGAGATTTATGCGAATGGCTCTAAGCTTTCATTAGTTGTTTCTTACGCGGTGTTTTTGCGGTCGCCGCTCCCTGACCGGTAATTTTTCATTTTTGTGCAAACTTCGCGATGTTTCCGCGGCGTACCTAAATTTAACTGCATATAAAGAATATTAATGCTCCTCCGAGTTGCGGGCAGGTGTACGCTATGACTTATTTTATTTCAATTCCCCATCTGCAATGGGAATAGAAATTGCTAGAAATGTTTTTAATGAAAAATAATGGAGCAACTTCTGTTAATGGAGGAAGAGGAAAAAATTACTTAGCTCTGGGTGTATTTTTTGTTCGAGCGGCATAGATAATACTTAGAAATAACAGATGCTAATATAACTAGGGCAATAAACAGGACTATCAAACATATTATTCCGGCTTGTAATTCCGTATGTAAATTGGCAGTAGAGCAAGCGTTCACTTTCCACCCCATAGAGACAATATACGACCACTGTAACTTGAGCTCGGATTATGTTATCAAAACTAACAATTGAGGATCTTATTCCTTGGCTAAGGAAACTATACTCGTATCCTTTGGTTACACGAGTCTTAAATATTAAGAGCACTTAGATATCTAAGCTACCACATAGTGTTATGATAACTATCAATATATTTTTCACTTTGGCATAGTTTTCATAAATTTACAGTTTTTTACCAATTGCCGAGGCTACATACCTATTATTAGATTTCTTCTTCAGAATGTTTTACAATAATTTATTTAACTCTTCTAGGTAGGACTTAAACATTTTCTTTACGTTACATACGCAGCAGTTTCACACGTTCTGAAGGAATTCCAATTAATATAAAAACGACGTTTTTAATTAACGATGAGAAACGAAAGCCTGCCAATAAACTGTTCTTGAGTTCAGCCCTATTTAAAGAATCCTCAATAAATAAGAACTAGTTGGCGCATCCACACATTCTGTAGTAAGGCCACGCGCACACTAACGCGAACAATTCGGCGTGCGTCACATTAAATTATTTCAGCTAAGTAATTCCGAGCGGTTAATTATTGCGCACAACCTGCGACGAGAGTTGAGAATGTAATTATTATTAAACTTTACGATTGTCTCACTTTACCCCTTTGCTTTACCTTTCCGGGGCAAACTGACCTATCCGACAGCGACCTACAAAGGAATTTAGACTTTAGCACCTAGACGATTAATTCAATTTTAAACACCTCATTGGGGGTCTGTACGTTTTCTGTTTGCAAATTGTGCTACATTAGATTCGGAGATCCTAAGGGAGTTTCTTAGCTTGTTGCGGTACAGGATTCATATTTGAGCCACTGTCTATAAATTTATATGTATGGTATAAATTCGGATTGTTATAACTTCTTAATTGAAAAACAATTCTATTTATAACTTTATTACCTACTTGGTTAGTGATGTACCGTGAAGTTTGTGCTTGTCTAGCTAGCTCTAAATTATTATTCGCATTAAAACAAACATGTTTACTCCTTTAATTAGGAAAAAAAACTACTTGAATTGTTTTCAAATGTCTACGCCCGTGAAAAACTTGAACGAATCATTATTTGTTATAGGGTTTTTCAGAGATCAAACCGATAACTTATAACAATTATTTTTTATGTTTTATTGATTAAATGTGTGTGAGAAGTTGGTACCTCCACCACAGATTACAAATACATCGCTTGAGTGGCTTGATGAATTCAACAGTAGTGATGTACCCTCGGGCGATAGAACAGCATAACCCTTCCCTACTCGATGAAATAGGATTATCATTCTTAAGTAGATACGATACAGAACACGTTTTACCGACAATACTATTATAATGTGTTTATTTCGAAAAATTCAATTGAATTATGCATTATTCACTAGTATAGTAGTAGTGTAGTAGTAGTAGTGTAGTAGTTATAATTTTAGTCCTCCATAAGGAGGACTAAAATTATAACTATTGAACTATAACTTTAAGTCTCTTCGACTTGCCAGTTTTGTCTGTTCAAAAATATATCGAACAACTAATATTACGAATGAGAGTTATAAGTTTACAAAAAACAACCATTTTCATAGACTCTTTTTCGAAAGACTTTTATGAAATGGATTCTGTTAGGCTCAAAATAGGACAAAATGTCACGAAATAGAAAATTTCAAAGCAGTTATATAGGAAGATGCAAACAATTGGTTAACAGATGCCTACGAGCATTGATCACCACGCAATAACCAAATCAAATGAGCACAACCGCATACAGAGCTTCACAAAGCGACACATCAACAACAGACCTACTGTATAAAAGTGAAATTTAATATTCCCATTGTTAATATTTTAGCATTACGCCTCGGGAGTAACACGCTCACAAAGTTTTCCCCTAAGAAAATAAGGATAATTATTTATCCTTACATAAACACGAAAGAAGCATTTTTTGATACAATAACAATAATTGACTCATGTCCTATAAATATTCTGTTTTGAAAGTGTACGAAAACATATTAAGACTTCGACCTTTTAGCGGGAACTTAAAAATCGCTTTGGTCTATATTTTATGTTTCGATACAGGCTCACACTTTTGTAATGATTTTCGTTCATCATTGACAGATAGCAACTTAATTTCATGCAAGCCATATACGACTCTATTTGCGTACCTAGTCTTTTACTGTATTATTCTGTCTTTGTAGTGTGATGACTTCCTGCCAGAATTTAATCAGAATCTAATTAGTGTCTGTCCACATAACAATTCAGTTCACTTTAGTTCACAGATTTGCATATACCTGAAATCCGGTAAGCTACGTTCAATATTCAAAGTAGGCCCCGCTAGATGGCGCGCGTGTGGTCGAGTCGCGTGCGCAATGTAACCGGAGCGACACGCGCAAGTAATCCAATATGGCCGCCCGTGTCTCTCGCGTATCGGTACATTGCAGGAATGGCATTTTAATATCCCGCACTTAATGTCACTTATTGTTTACTTAGTTCATCGAGCGAGCGAAAACCACAATGGAGCTTGAGACATAGCTAGAGTTAGAGCTCGCTAAACAAGTTTTAATGCGAGCTGACATAATACTGAATCTTGGATTTTGTAAGAATATCCCATAACGCTCGGTAAATGGATGTAAACAAACAAAGATTGCATTAACCGATTTTTGCAGCACACCTCGGTTGCACAATGGTGCGAAAGCTGGCGCGGCGCGGCAACAATGCGTCGTTGCTTGTATCTGCGCCTGCGCATCTCGCGGTGGCTCGTTAAGGCGCTGGGGGCGGTTGTTTGTACTGCGATGGGAGCTAGCTAGCTCACAGCTGAGTTATGAACTTATGACGGCCGCTCGTGATGAACACCTATACTGACAAATCCTGACTGTGTAGTTGAATCTAAATGTTGTGTATAATCAAACTGGCAACGCTAAATCAATTTAAGCTACGATGTCGTAATTTTGCGCAAATGCTGCGGTTTAGCAAGCTTTTGTTGCTAGTAACCTCGGTTTTGGTCTCGTCGGCTCGTGGCTAAATAATAACAGCCGCACGGGTGAATCGTAGGTTAAGCTACGCTTGCCGAGGCCGGTCCGTGGATGGGTGGCCATCCATTCGATATCGAGACCCCTCTGCACCTCAAAAAGCACATTAAGCCGTTGGTCACGGCTGTCATTAGTAGATCTTTGACAGTCGTTACGGATAGTCAGAAGCCCAAAAGTCTGACAATCAGTCTTACCAAGGGGTATCGTATTTTCCAGTACCTAACTGGATTGTTGAGGTCAGATAGGCAGCCACTCCATGTAAATTACTGGTATTCATCTACATCCGGTTAAATTGGAAACCCAACATATTTGGGAAAAGGCTAGGCAGATTGATTGAAACTTGGTTTTAATAGAAATATAGCTAGTAATGCTATTAGTGATTTGGACAGAATTTTTAATATAACTCTGAAAAACTGCACAATCATCAGTAAATGTGTCGACAAAAAAACAACGCCTAATCATATCATAAATCTGGTCAATCAGCAGCACAAATGTAAAATCGCACATAAAACAGTAATTTAGCTTCACCCCGATAATGTCGGGTCGTCAGCATTGTAAAAGCTTTCATATCAATTGAATCCATTAGCTGAGTACACAAGACTTGTCTGTCTATTTGCTCATCAGTTTTTATCATTGGCCAGTCCATGTTTGTTCGATCGCTCACTACGTTATTGATGGGCTGTTTCCCTATAACGTGTCATATTTGCAGTTTGGTGACGTCATTTGCGACACAAATTACAGGTGACAAGGACTTTTGTGTTTGGACTTGGAGCCATAAGAACAGCGATTAGCAGTGGCTATGGCTTTATTCTATATAAAACAGCTAGGTAGAGATAGATCCCAAATCTAAATTCAATAACTTCAAAAGTTGGTTCCATAGCTTTCAACTAGATGGCGCTGTGTGTAGGTAGGTACCACTGAACAACACCTGAAAACATTATCGACAAGAAAGTATCACTCGTCTTACATTACATTCTATATTTAAATTAAACGCTTTCTTAAAGCATATAAATACGAATCTGACCGAAGCGCCATAAAGTGCTCACGGGCTATCTGCGCGCGCGCCATTTGTCCGTTGACCAGCACTTAGCTTAACAAAAACTGATAGTTGTTAAACAAAATAGCGTAACAAAACCAAGGCAACAAGATCGGACCATTTGGTACAGAAATAAACTAAGCAGTAAGAATTAACAGGGATAAAGGCTTAAAAGAGTAGCCGAAGCAGATTTATGTCGCAATGATCGCAATCGGCCGGTTCACCGTGTTACAGACGTTTTGTTTTTTAGTTTTGATCAGGAATGCGTTGATGTACCGCTTTCGGAATTTTATGTGATCGGAAAGAAAGTTTTTGTTCTGATTTAACCATTTTAACTTTGTATTCTTGTTTGAGTGTTTTGTTAATTGAACTAATTTTATTACAGCGTTCATTGTGAGTATTTGTGAGACATTTATGGTCAAAAAGCTTGACAAGTATTGTAACGTACCTATTGGTTTTCGTAGCCTCTCATACCTTTACAAAAGAGCTACGATATGAAAAACCCATCATCAAACATGAAGACTCGTCAAAAACCTCTTTCCAAACATGTTATATGTATTAAAGTCCCAACAAAACGCACTTGAAAAGGCCACAATATGACACCTATTTCCCATTCATTGGCACTCTATTTACACGTACGAATCGACACCAGTTTATCACGCACTCCTTTGCTACCCCTCGCGCGTTATCTGATAAGCCGGTGAATGCAAAACATTTGTCTGCTCCAACCCATTCTGTACTAGTGTAAAAATCGTCAGCGACTGTGCTAGATAGTGATCTGTCATTTGCGACTGCGAGGGGACCTAGCCGACTGTGTTTACTTAGTCGCTCATGGTTATGAAGGTTTTTACGTCTTTTGTGGGTTAAAAATGATTCCAGCTCGCGTGTTTGGAATTGAAATCAATTTTTGCGTGCTTTTCTCCGCCATTTTTAAAATTATGAAATGCAAAGGAATTATTTTCCTAGAAATAGCAGTTAGTGGCGCCTGGTTCTCTTTGAGAAATAACTTATGACCTTTACCTGAAGCAGACGTTAGCAACGCAAAAAGAAGAATGCGGCCACAATTATGACTATACACGTAACTAAGTTGGTAGAGAGCGCAAAAGATGAACTCAAAACTGATTGCTCCTTACAGAACATTAAAAGGATTAAAACAAAGAATCATATAGTAGGCACATAAGAAACAAAACTGACCAACTAAAGCTCGACTGAGCCAGTAACACCTATCAATTGAGTCGGAGCGGAGCGAGCGGCCGATTGCCGTAATTTATATAAAAAGAATTTCATCGGTAAAGTTCGCCAGACACATCGATTCGAAAAAATGTTTCATCAACAATAATTTTATTATCGTAATAACAAAATTACTGGGTTTGTTGACGTACGATTTTGATCCTTAGACATATGAAAGTAGGGTGTTCGTTTAACTTTTGCTTATATACCAGGGGGAGAAATGGAACCTTTTGTTAGCCTATAGCATTATTATTTCTCATTTTGTTTTGTTTATTAATACAATTGGCTGGAGGCGCAATATTGATATTCAAGTTTGATGATGACTCGCGCCAGTCTTCTCCCTGAGCTCTGTATTTTTATGGGTTTTTATAACAATTGCGTTTTGTTGTTTCTTTTTCATTTATGCAAACGCAAATTGAATAATGTTGTATAAACTTTTATTAAAATATCTGAATCTAAAACATTCTAGAAAATTCCTTAGGACTTTTCTTACCGTGCTTATTCTAAACATAAAGAAAGGCTCTTTGAAGACTAGTTACATAAAAAGTAAAGCGTTTATTCACATTGAAACAGAATAATTTTTGCGGTCCGTTCTCATACCATAAAGCACGGATTATTTCTCATGGAGAAAACGGAATGACGTGAATAAATAACTCGCAGAAATATCAATTAAACAATTATGCTGTCCGAATGGAATCGTGTGTAATGATAGTGGGCCCGGCTATAACTCAGGCGCATCTGTACTACGGCTATTTGCAAAAGGCACGACATGCGCGCGCGCACTCTACGTAGCCCTGTCTCCGCTCTTAGCTTATCTATTGTATTTTTACACATTTTATATTACTAATTTACAATTTTTCCACCGCAAGGGAAATTCCTCCTTATTTATCCATTTTTATCGCTTAATTCCCTACATTGAACTGCAACGATATACTATCTGGGTCATCAGTTTAAATTTTCAAAAAAATGTGCAGTTAAAATATCGAAGATCCGCCTGCAGTAATAACGAGCATTAGAAACCCTTCTAAATGCCTAAGGCAACAGGTGTCAACGACGCAAGAATTTTTTGTACGTCGAAACTTAAAGTTAACGGCCCTGTAGATATAAGAAAATGTTTCTTAAGCACTAAAGGCAGTAGGTCTCAATAAATAAAGTGCATGTTTATGTCGTAGTTAATTGACACAAACACATAAATACTCGTATCATAAAACGCAGCCCGGAGCGGTTCCATACGTGTTGGGCGCACATATCATGCAAGTACCTATAATATACCCACAACAAAACTGCTGTTTACCGACTATTTTCTAATTTTAATAATTTCGCGTAATAACGCAATAAATAGACAACATATAATGCGATGCAAATGAAACGTGTGTCGTTAATACGCGCTCGGTACCAGAATGTAGAAGTTACAGGTTAAAATACGTGATCTAAGATCCTAACAGCGGCTAATCAATGTTGCTTATACGTCAGATTACGCAGAATCGATTCACGCGAGATCTCGACTAATATCGATTATAACATTTACATCGATACGGCTTCCTGCATGTTACAGTGTCTCCGTATTTATAATCTATGATAATTTCATATGTAAATTCTGAAACGGTGCTTCCATACTTCTGAGAAATTCGTACCCACCTACATATTTGCTACTCTTCAATGTTCCCAGTTTAAAAATAAATATGGACATTATTCTTCGATAACTCGGTAATTTTCAGTCGACAGTGTACTTAAGGACAAAATATATGATGACTCTATAGGTTATAAACTCAACACAAAGAAAGATAGCTCACAATCAAAGGTTTGATTTAGTTGACCTTAGAAGGATTTTCTGCTTGCGCTTCAGACTTGATCGACCCATAGCTACATTAGCAATATCATCTCTCATCAGGGTTACAATTAAAACTACGAATACTGACAAAACAAGCTCGGTAGTCTAATTAGCGAATTCTGTATTACAATCAACATTTAAGTAAGCCTATGTCCATGCCCCTTCTTCTACAAAGAGGAAGGTCATTCAATCTGGAGTTAAACTCTTGGAGAGTAAAATTGGTAACTGCCTACCTTTCTCATAGCTGATCTGCCTTTCCTGTTGCCTGGCATTGTCCGCTGCGACCTTGAGCAGGCCCTGTATGTTCCTCAGCAGCGTTTCGGTGGATGAGACCAAGGTGTCGGCGGTGGGGTCCACGGGAACGTTGGGGGGCGTGCTCGTCTGGGCCGCGTAGCTCACCGGCGCCGGCGATGCCGATGCTGGCATCTCACGCTCACCGTCGCTCAGATCTCCACCTAAACAAAATGAAGCTGTTGATAAAATATTGTGTTAAGGTATCATTGGAATTTTGTGTAATTTTAGTGTGATTGGATAAAATCTGGGGGTTATTCAACTGACAATTTAAAATGATGCTACTGAGCTTACTAGCTAGCTTAAATAATAGTACCTGAGCGACCGAGCTCTGCTCTTGTGAAAATAGAGAATGCTCATTTAATAGTATAGGATAGTACCTGCTAATTCCATACTGCCATGATAGACTTACTAATTCCATGCTGCCATAATAATTATTCTAATGTCAAATATATCATGTCATTATTCATTATCTTGTTCTAAACTTTGGGCGACCGAGCTATGATCGGGTGAAAATACGGAGAAAACAAATTTTCCCAGATATGAGACCTAGCTAGATCGATTTGTCGGCCCCTTAAACCCCTATATTGCAACTTTGATTGAAATCGTTAGAGCCGATTTCGAAAACGCGAGTAGGTACAAAAATATATACAAACAAATATACCTAATATAGATACAAATATTGCTCGTTTAATAGTGTAGAATAATCAATGCTTAAGACCGGTGAGGATCTAGGTACACCTACGCAGAGACTGACAGTTTTCGTAATAACAGCCTAAGACGCATTCAAATAGCTATTAAGGTTCTAAATAAATAGGGGGACTAACATTAACATTGACTTCTGCACATTTTTGGCTAGCAGCGGCAAAATCGATTGACCCTACTCAAAATTAACATATTGCATATTAAAATTAAGGCAGTGAATCTGAGAGCACAGATTCATGTGACTATAGTAAACGATTATTAATTTCAATATCAGCTTCATAAGAAGTCATGAAATGGGTAGTACATTGAACAAAAAAAATGCAATACCGACAAACGAGGATATTCGAGAATCGCGTGCATGTATCATTCGGTTCGCAATTATTATAGCGATGAACATCGATATCGCGTGGTGATCATCGGCGCAAGGCTTTGATGGAGTTCGCCGAGCATGGCCTGCTTATTCGGAAATACATTTCGAATGACGCAACGTTTACGATCGTAAATACTACTTGTCACACACAACTCAATTGTCAATAACAAGGTGTGAAAGCTCGTTTTAAGAAAAGTTTTGATTCTACTTACGAGAACATGGCAACTGTTGTCATAAATTAATTTGGTGTATTTGATGATAAAATTTTAGAAAAGCTCCCAAATTCAAGTGAGCACTAAACAATAGTTTGAAAATAATACTTCTATGTAACAATTTCAAGATGAAATTTTCCGATAGGTCGTCTTCATGTTCACAGAATAGGGATACCACAAAGCCAATCGACACCGAATGGGCTGTCTCTAACCGATTTATATGCCCCGCTGCACTATGCCGCAAGTTATTCGCTACGAGGACGGCCCAGCTATTCGAATATTATATCGATTTTATTCCATAATTACTTGCCTGGCATTTCAGACAAAGACATTAATTTGGTAAATCTGATGTCAAAGGCACCTTTAAATTTTATGACGGTATTCACCTACTAAAAGTACATCGATATAATACTACGTCCATCGAACGTGATGAAACATAATAGGTATTTATTATTTTAAAAATGACGAGATAATTACAATAATGTACGCCTTATGTCAATAACGGACCTCACACGTAAAAAAAAAAGCTTGGATTGGCGTCTCTCACGGTCCAAAATAATCTATCGATACATTTAATTTAACTGACAAGATAGTGACCGCTCATCAAATAATGATGACAACATCGTTTCGTCATTGTCGATGCGCACGATAGCACTCTCGCGTTGTCACAACACCATCTCCCTAATAAGGCCAATTAACAGGATCCTAAGAACTTTAAACAAACGAACCTAAACTCTATAACTAATACTAAGGACGCAGAATCAATCGGCCCGTGCGACCGAGGAAAAGACTTCACGGATATAAAACAAAATTAGATCCGAGATGAGAACGTTGATTGAAAGGAAAAGGTATCTTCAGATGAACAAAGATCAAAGTTGAATGACACGAGCTTTATAAAAAGCATTTTTATAATCAGACTGGGGCGATCGTGACGAGCATGAATTACGTATCGACAGAATTAATTGTAAATAAACTATGAATATTAACGATTACGGCCCAATTCAATGCGAAATATTGAACCCTGTGTACAGCCAAACTGATTTCAGGTATCGATTTTCTCATTGAATCTCTTGTTTGCTCGAATTTCCCGAGGCTCATCCCGTAATTCCGCGGCCAGACGAGTGTTTCCTATAAATCGTAGCCAGTTATCCGTTCCCACGCTCTCTGAGCATTTTGTGTGCAGCTTGCAATAACCAATACACAATCCTTATTGTTTCACTTAATTTAGCTATTGTATGGAGCAAGTATTTACATTTGTGGATCAATGTTATGATTGGCACCGTCGCGGCACGTCGGTTACCGCACAGTGCACGCTATATCTATGCAATAGAAAATGTTCAATAATTAAATTACATTCTCATAGTTAGTGGAATTTCTTTATTGTTTATTTAATAAAGAAGCAATAAAAGTTTTAAACGCTATCTCAAGATCTAAATGCGCTTGCAATGTAAACCGTTATTTCTTCCATCAAGCACTGATTTTATGATTTTCCCATTCTATTTTCAAATGGCTGTAATTGCGTTTATAACTTAGTGACGTCGGTCTAATAACTAGTTTTCGCTTGATTGATGATCCAGAGGAAGATAGTATACTAAATTGATTAAAATATTTAGTACGGCAGTAAACTCATGAATAAAAAGCTGAGAATAAAACGAACCTAATACATGTCGTCAGAGAAATTGTCATGCCATCCATCATTGAGTCTAATGGTGTTAATAGTTCATGATATATGACGCTAAACTAAACACAGGCCTTTCTCGTGATTAAATATTATTATTTACATGAGACATGTCCAACGGTATGGTTTGAAGTTTTCTTTTTGAAATGTCCAGGTTATTAGTATTTCTATGTTATTACAGGGATACTCAAATTGGCTTTTATCTTAAGGTATTATTATCCGAGACAACTCATTTTAAAATAAAGGTATAAACAACAAAAGGTCTTGAACTCACGTGTAAAATTGAATTGGGTCCTTTTAAGCACTATTCATACATCATTGGGGGCAATTGCGGGCGATACTCGTAATAAGATTTTATTATATAGAACCATTACAAGCAAACGTGCGGTGTCTAGGGATCAAGATGGGAAAACGTATGGGAACGCAAGCGCATGATCATTTGCTAATCGACCGCCAGGATGCGATGGCGCTGCACTCTCTATTGATTCTATACTATTATTTCTTTGCTGCAATGTGAGTTTACTAGCAGAAATGTACCGATTTTATATTACTTATTTATATAGTGTACTTAAGACCAATTCGACGTGTTGGGCTGTAAAATAATTAACATCGGTCCATACCTACAATGTATCGCCGGGAAGCCATTTTACACAAGTATTTCCAGTCTAGAATAAAAGGAACCATGGTTTTATGGCTGATAATTTCCGAACTATGAATGCTGAAGGTTCCAGGGCTATTACTGGGTAATTTCGCCGTGCATTACATGCCAAGTATATTGAGCGGGTGATACTTGGCCGTGCTAATGTTACACGGACACTTTCTTGTCAGGCCCACAGCCGCGTCGTGATTACAGCAGAAAGATCGACTCATTTATCGATACATCTAATTTATATGAAATTAAACAGATATTCATCGCTGTGAAATTGCGATTATTATATTTTGTACAAGAAAGTAAATTGCTTGTCTTCATTTATTACCTAGGGAAGGTATAACAAAGACGGAGAATTTATCAATATTCCGCGGTTGTATAAGCTAAGTCAGCTTCTATACGGTAATGGGTACTATATCATGTAAAGGGGAAGTAGTGATATAATTACTATGATTAGTATCATTAAAATATCTTTAAAAACATTGAACTTACCATCATCTTCATCCTTCACATTATGATCCTCCTGATCTGATAGTTGTGCGTCGCTTTCATCGGAATGTGACCTTGGACTGGCGGCTGCTGTGGCTGCGGAGGGCAGTCGAGGGGGCTGGGGGCTTCGGCGCGACGCGGCGGAGCTTCGCCCGCTCGCGGAGCCTTCGCCCCGGTCATTGCGGTCGCGGTCGCTTCGCTCTGACCGATCTCGGTCGCCACCAGAGCCGGATTTTGAGAGGTTCAGCACCGGACTATGGCCTGGGGAAGATCCTGTTAGATTTTATGGTTAGCAGCGGATACTGCAGTTACAACACCTGTGTCGTATACTATCTATGCAGGTATATAATTATGCATGTTAAGTCGAGGAAATTAATTGTTCATAAAATTGACTACCTACCAACTTATTGTCCGTATATTCAAATAACACCTGTCATTCTTTGACGGTTGTTTGAAATGGCTATAACAAGGTAAATTGATCCGACGTAAGGTGTCAATTTGTTTAACAAATAATTTTCCTGTCTTTATATCTTAAACGAAACTTAGGACAACCGTCATGGTTTTGAGTGGTTAGTCGAGAGATTTTTTTCAAAATAAGCAATTCATTATTGATCTGATGTTCAACAGACTCAAAACAGAACGGTTATGGTCACGTTTTAAAATGTTATTTCCTTGGAAGTGAAAGCTAAGATATCTAATCAGAACTCTACTAATTCAGACGCAATTAAACGACTAATTAGAAAGTTTTGCACCGATTCGCAATCTGTACCTTACTTCTAATTGATTGGTAAATTCTAAATGATTCAATTTTCTCTATGTCCACTGACCATATTATGTATACCTAACAATATACGTAATTAGGTGCACAGTTTGTCAAGCGGAACAAAAAAAAAATTTACAAAATATTTATGGATAGTTTGATCGCAATTTGTCGTGTGTACAGAAATAGAACAATCTTTTTTTTTTCGAACAGCGCTTCCACCACGTTAGTACATTAATGTCACAGAATGACGGAGAGCTAAACGGGACTATGATAATGTCATGACGATTATTATATCTTACCGTTATGTGAACCCTCCCGAGCCTTATCCATCGCCATAACTCGTTCCATGTCGCCTCGTTCGTCACGCAATCTGCAACAATCAAATCGCACAATTAAAAACTTATATCAGTTGCATTTGATATCTCGTTAACGGAATCAGATGTTGGTTGTCAGGAATCGGTCACGCTACCTCGCAAAATGAATCTCAACAAAGCTACTTACAAACAATTTTATCATTTGAAACCATAAAGCATACTTCCCACTGAGTTGTGGAGCTACTACAAAGGCAGACGTATAATATTATAGAACCCCGCTGCGCTTCTTTGTGAGCGGATGAAGACGGTGTATGTAATCATTTTGTATGCCGATCTCTCGTGCCGCTACCCTAATTCTGTAGGTCCTTTTTGATTGTGAATTATTGGACTTTTGATGCTTCCGTTCCGATTCTATTTTTATTAATATTTACTTATTAACTTTTTGCTTTTTGTTTGCTACGGCTGTTTCAAACTTTTTAATAACAGACTAGATTTTGCCCGTGGCTTCGGAAAAAATCCCATGGAAACGTACTACCGGGATGTAAAGTCTCCTATGTCCTAACCCAGGTCATGGTCTACCCATTTGCCGAATTTAATCCAAATCCGTTCAGCCGTTTTAGCCTGAAAGCGTAACAAACAAACTCACTTTCGCGTTTATAATATTTGTTAGGATTCTTTGATTTATAAGTAGGTAGAGTACATTGGTACTTGTTTAATTAAGACCCAATGTACTTCGTAGTCATATAAACAGTTATATAAAAAAAAAACCTTATCTCTTTGAAAGTTAAAACAGAATTTCAAAAGAAATTTTCTTTTTCACAAAAACGAGAAAAGAACGGATATTGAAAATTATTTTTCACAAAACCAAGTTAGTTCATTTCAAAGGGGTTAATCTGTACCTACTACAATTTTTGCTCAGTAATGCCTTTTGAACATTTGAATATAAATGACGTCTGAAAGTGAAATGTAACATACATAATAAGTGGCTGTTTTAAGCCTTCGCGGAACCCTTTTGTGGATTACAGAGTAGTGACAAAACAGAGGGCGCAAGGACTTACTTTTCGATGAATTCAGTTTTAAACCGTTTTGTGAATTTATATTGATTGTGTTTGTCAAGGCAAAAGATTAACATCATTTATTGTGTAAAGCTTTGATTACTCTATGCTAATAGCTAATTGGTCGCTTAGTCGCTGTTCAAATTACCATACGAAAAGTAAACTTTGGTTTTGAAACGACCAACAAATGAATTTGAAAAAATATCTTATCTATTCAATTTCACGTACCTAGGTAAGTACTTGTTTAAAAGTTCTTAAATCTCTGTGCTTTGTGGTACTCTGTGTTAACCCTCCAAATGGAGTCGTTTGGTACTTTACTGACGAGTCACGTTTGAATTTAATATATTTTTCATTTCCCTCACCATTAATATGTAAATAATTCTTCAGACCGTTCAAATCTTTTGATCGAGTTTTTATTATATAAAATTGTACAATTTTTTTTAAGTGCCCTTGTACAAATGTATTCATAGTGTAGAGAATTAGCAATCATTTTTATAATGCAAAAAGAATTATTAGTTTAACATTCAGCAAGAACATAAGCAGGAAGTGCTGCCATTTGTCATTTATTTGATTGTATCTTTTAGAATAATTAATCAACTGTAAATTGCAAGGAAACGTTTTTTCTTCACCCGTAACCAAACATCACACATTATAAATATTTTTTGTCAATTAAAAGCTCTTAACAAGGATATTCCGAACCCTAACGAATCAAAAAGAAATGATCGACTCATCGCCACCCGATCGGACAAAAGATAACAGCTCAAATCAATAAAATAATACATTATTTCCACTTCCTCCATTTTATTTTTATCTTTACAAAAGTGTTGCTTTGATTGATGATGTTAGCTCACACTTAAATTAAAATAGATATGGCTTATTTTCAAATGTTTGGTTACGAGGACGGCTCTAGATTATTTTGACTATCAATCTATTTTGTTTTTATCAAGTCTTAGTTTTGGTTTTTCCTTTTTTGTCCAATTTCCAACTATTACCTACAATTGTACATTTGGGTAAACCATTCTAAATTCTCACTAAATACTCAAAAATTTGCTCCACAACAACAACACACTAATTATTATGATTACAAAACTTACGTAAAATCAATTAACTCTATGTCTAACAAACTCTATTCCAGCGATACGTTCATTACTATTTTCATTAAACGATTTCGCAAATAAACAATTTTCATTAACTACAAAATTCAGTTCTAACGTAACATTCCGATGTAGATAAATTAACAAACACCCCATCTGTCGGCAGCAGCCATCATCAGTCTGCTAGCGAAATAATATTATTCATTCACTTGTCAAAACGCAAATTGGCGACGAATCGTTGCGAACACCGCGGAATTACAAAATGAAAAACAATGGAGAGGCGTGAATCATATTTTTTTTGACAAATAGACAAGGAAAAAATAATCGTGATTCATTGAGCGGAAAATGTTTATTTTGTTTACTTATTTAAATTCAACGCAGCACCTCAATGATGTTCATATAGTGTAGAGTATATTAGCATAAAACCACGTAATGAAGTCATAGGAAGGTTAACATAGTTAACGTTAACCATTGCCATTACAGAATGGGTAGTGGCCTAAACAGATATTCCGGGGCCACGAGCGCGGACAATGCGTTGCAATCTACCACCAAAGCCAACGCACGTTGATTAGTTAATACTGGACCGTTCACATAACCTAATACCGCACTACCGACCGTTCCGAACCGTTCTTGTATGCATAATCTGATTAGCGCAAGTATTAAACAAAGCTTTCGGTAATAGTGCTGTCAATTTACATAACCGAATTCCGTACTAAAACTGCAATGTTGATTGAAGCCGTAGAAACACAAGATCCGTTTAACTATATACGTAATTAAGTCTATACTAAACGAACCCCGAATTTGCATTCTCAAGAATCGATTAAGAAAATCAAATCCTGTCGGAGCGTCTCTGCGTAAAACATTTGCTTGACACCCAAATCAAAAATCGTTTTAGCTCACCCCAGCGAGGGGATGGGGAAGCGTCGACGCCTCAACATTTATTATTTCAGACATATCACTCACATGCAAAACAAACTCCGTCCGATCCATCAAAAAGTTTCGTCTCATGCTCTCCCTCTCTACTCCGCAACACAAATCGAGTGTGTAAGTGCCGCGGTTTCGGGATACTGATATTAATGTCTATTGTTTTATGTTAAGTAGCATATTTCATTCAAATGTCGTTTCACCTTTTTCTATTCTTGAGACAGAAAAGTGTAAAAGTAAACTAATATCCAACTGTATGTTATGGATAATCGTTTGTTCCAAAGAAAATTTGAAATACTCAGTACTTATCAACCTTGAACAAAGAGTTTATAAGTTAAAGAATAAATAAGCTTGTTCATCCAAAAGAAATGAGCATTGTAACCCCCCAAACAGTCAACAAAGCTTTGAAGAAAATCGAGCGAAAAAGGCTAAAAACACCTTAGGGGTTTACTAATCGAATAAAAAATATCAGCGACCGATGCCAATGTGTGGGGGAGAAATGGAATAAATTATAAAGAAAATACAAGTAGCAAAGGGGCTTTTGTTATGAGTAAAAAGTTCCAAGCATATGCAGATAACATAATGTTGTGCTTTTGAAATGATGTAAAGGCAATATTGGCGAGTAATAACGCGGTGCATCAATTTAAGGTTATATTGCAGGAGGTATGTCGTAACAAGCAGCACTTGAAATGTTGAGTAGCTAATGTTACATGTGCTGTTTTGTTTTGTGGGGGCTTGTTAGGGTTGAAAGGCAATTGAAAGGAGTTAGTTTATTACCTCAAAGATTTGCTTGACGCAAGTGATTTACATTACTGAGCAGAACATAATTTTCTTTCATAAGTATATGTAGATATGTAAGTAATGTACCTTAACCAGAGTAGACTAGGTTTGTGCAGTCAAATAGCACCTATATTTCCAGCCAATCCCCAAATTAGGAAGAAGAAACAAAAAACCACGACGGAAATTGCCTAAAGTAAGCAGAAGACTTACTTAAAATAAAAGTGTAATTTGCCTAATCAATATGATTGTAGGTACAAACATTTAGGGCGGACTAATGCAAAATAATAGGAAAGAAAGTAACATGATGACTTGTCGCCGGGCGGCGCTCCCTACGCATAAACGTCACGACGTCATTTGTAAAAATTGCGGCCTTACAACTTCTCCAATTTTCTAACAGAGAAAACAGTGGAGACTCTATCAAAACTCCACATTTCAGAAATAATAAGTACTATGCTTTTTTTCTGATTACTGCAGAAATAATACTATGTTTGTTTTAATATTTATATTTTAACTTATTTGTATCTTAAAGTAATCCAATTTTGTTTGCTTTCTGTAAAATCTCATTCATTTAATTGATCTTCGACACTTCTTTCTTCTTTAAATAAACAACTTGTTAGTGAATGTTTTTGGGATAGCTAAATTTTAATATACTACAACATGTGACTCTTTTGAGATGAACAAGTCTCTCAACTGTAAGATATTATGTTATGCCAAGGGATGAATATTTTTTAAGTAACATGTCGACTCCATGCAACTCATATTCTGGAGCGGAAATATCTAACCAAAATAACCAAATTTGGGGGCGTCGAAAAGAAACAGTAGAGACAGTGGGACCTCCGCGGGGGAAACCGGAGACAGTTATTTAAATTTGAATAATATAATATGAAAAAAATTACATCATTTAATACCGTAATAAAAGTGCACTAAGCGACTGGAGCATTACGCTTGCCAAATACAAGAAGGGACATGCAAATTCCGCTTATGAAACGTGAAATGAAATATAAAATGTTTTCGGTGGAAAATAAAATATGTCTTTCGGAGCTTAGGAGCTCATTACGATATTACAAGTACGTGAGAAGATTTAAGTTGTCGTTGGAAAAGCTGTGAAGATGGACGATTTTTTAAGATGTTTTTAGAGTTATGTGCAAGTAAGGGATGCGTCGTAAAAACGTGATGTTGTCGTAAATTTGATATAAAATGTCTTTTTTCAGAATAATAATTCCTGAAAGATATACAATGGGTATATAAAGACGTGGATATATACAAGAGAGGTCAAGTATTTAGTGTACGAGGATGTGAAGAATCTAACAAAGTCTTAAGTGGATGCAAAGCTGTCGGTAATTTATAACTGCTTGCTGTATTTCGTTCAGACTCTAATGAAGAAAACAATAAAAGTGTATAAAGTACGTATTAAAACAGCAACGTATTTGTTCACAGTAGATTACCGTAGAGTAACGAGATTCTGATCGGGTCCAATGTTATTAGGATTTAAGCGCCACCGCGTCGCCTCTCCGGGCGCAATGTTGGATAATTATGCAAAATTGCTCCTACGATTCGTAGACCCCCAGTTTTTAGGGACCATTACCATTATCTGTAATGGGAATGCGTTTTGATAATGTCGAATTTCATTGTACAATTATTAGGAAAATTTGTTAGAATTGCCATTTATGTTCGGCTGTTTTTTGTCATTTTCCTATTCTGACTGCTATTCAATATCGTGGACCGTGAGGGATCTTTTTGTGGTTATTTAGGTATACTAGTACCTGGGCGACCGAGCTCTGCTCTGGAGAAAATACAGAATGCTCATTTATCAATATAGAATAGTACCTACTAATTCCATACAGCCAGGATAGTATGTATTTACTAATCCCATGCTGCCATGATCATTATTGGCATGGCATTCTTCATTATCTTGCCATGTTCTAAACTTTGGGCGACCGAGCTCTGCTCGAGTGAAAATACGCAGAAAACTAATTTTCCCAGATATGAGACCTAGCTAGATAGATCGATTTTTCGCCCCCGTAAACCCCTACATTGCAACTTTCATCAAAATCGTTAGAGCCGATTTCGAGAACGTGAGTACAAATAAATATATATACAAATAATGCTCGTTTAAAGCCGGATCGGTCGGCCGGTCGACAAAACATGCGCAGGAGGCGCATGTTTTGTCGAAACATTACACAAAAAAGCTTACACATAAACATTTATTTTCATACAAATAGACAAATGTGTATGACCACGCCTCTTTGTTGCGATGTTTTTGTGTAAATCACGCGCAGGAGACCCGGCTTAATAGTATAGGATTAACGTTAAAAACTTCTTGCAGAATCCACATCATGGCATATACATAACGAGTTAACTCTACCCGCATGAAACAGTTCCCTTCAAAATCATAATATAACTACATAAGCCGTAAAAACGTATCCGTTACAACGTTTAAAAATGTGTTGTAATCCTAGCCGAACAATTCAGTAACCGCTGATTGCATAAATATGGCTTCAATGCACATGCATATGAAGCGACCGCAGAAAATTCACATCCATCGGCACACTTCCAATTCAATTCCTTGGATAATGTAAAACGACAAAGATATGTGTATCTTCTAGCCGCTTGAATACTAACTCGTCGATTCGCATGAGTTTCTTTGAGTAGACGGTTGAAATTGTGCATCGTTTGTAGCGGCTGCACGGGCCAGGCACAGGACCGACGCATGGGTAATGATTGTGATCGAAGTGATCGCTCGCGTTGACCGCAACATGTTTCGAACGAGACGATAATGGTGTACCTATCGACGTGCACCTTTTATTTTCTGCGGTGATAATACACAATTTTATGAATTCAAACGCGACTCTTTGTGCACAAAGGACTATAAACAGGAAGTTATAATTAAAAAACTAGATTCGTGACTTGGACATAATAGATAAACATATCTCGTGATATAAACTCCTGTCTCTTTACAGATGTTATCTGGGGACAAACGCAGTATCTGTGTCGATTTATCTCGAACCAGAGTCGGACATTGTGCCGCATCCATCATAGTTTTGTCCACTCTATTGATAAGAATAACAACTCTATGTAGATAAAAGAACATAAAGTTAATAAAATTAATGTTATAATTTGATTATTCAAAGTTAGATCATAGATAAGCAATTTTTGACCCTATAATCAATGAATGATTAAGAAAAATACCATTTAGTTTTTTTGTGCATCAGAATATGATAATAATTATCATATTAAATCGAGCCGTCCGTTAAGATTATTAAAATCGGTACATATAAAAAAACATGTGAACATAATATATGATCACAGACTAAAGAATAGATTAGCATACGGAAAACGGCTTACGTTTATGAATTCACTCTCTTGTGAGATAAAATCAGAACTATGATAAGTATCTTACTTTCGCTAAACGAAACTGAAGGTTTTTATGTAGGTGTAGTTGGTATCTGACAGTTTGTTATGGCAACTACGCGACAACTAATTACGAAAAAATAATTAACTTAACAAGCGGAATTGTTCAGCTTAATGAGTATGACAGCTTGATCAGATTGGAGCTACCTTAACGGATTAGGTCTTAGATATTATCTTAAATCATTAGCGAACTGAGTTTTTTGTTAGAGAAAAAAGGCAACAAATTGAAACATATTTTATGCAATTTATATTTGAAAATGAATGCTGTATTTTCCAAACAAACGTGTTCATCGAACATTTAAAAAGCGTGTAAACAAATTGGTAAATGAACGCAACAGAAACAAACAGGCATCTGCTGTGCACACATACGTCACGTATCGAAACAGGGAGTTTGGCAGAAAGTAAACAGAAAATATAATTTAGAAGCAATTTGGCTCGGATATGTCCGCAATCAAATTGTCTCGTTAATACCCGTGCTATCAAAACATTTGATTTGTGGCAGCGTAGGGTTGAGCTGTTATTTAGCCATGCGATGGTTAACGTATGATGACCCCAGCTTGTTGTCAATTATTTATGACAAATACAATATATCGTTGTTTATAAACATAAAATACCATAAATATTCATGTAGTTTGTTTGAAATTATGTACCGACGTAATAGTCTACTAACTTTTATTTTCTATGTTATTTTTTTATCGTTTATTAAAAGTTTATATGCAGTGTCATTTTGTAAATGTATTTGAACACCGGTGGCATGCAATTAGTTAAGAGACTGTCATTATTGTTTGAAATAAAAAAAAGAGAAAGTAAAATATGGATTTCACTTATATTTGATTTAAAGAGAAAAAACAATGGTGCGTTACACTCCACGTATTCTAAAGAAGCCACAAGAAGAAACGTGTGTTGCCACACGACATAAATGTTAACACACATTAATGTTGCACACAAAAAATAATAAAAAACGAACAAAAATATTAAATTTGGTTCTAAATTATTATAGATTACTGCAATTAATTACAATAATCTATAATAATCAAAATATATGTTCACATTGTATTGAACAATAATGTTTTATCGAACCTCTGAATTGTTTATAAAAGTGACAACTATAACTAATCTTCTGTAGAGGTGGCAATAGGTCTGAAAGTTTCAGTTGGAAAAGATTTTTCATAACAAAAAACCTTTTTTTACCTGTCACCAAAATTATCAAAGGACAGATACACCAATAAAACACAGCTACAATAAATCGAAAAATAAAAAGCAGAATTAGAATAATTCATACGGCAGCTAACAAATGTTTACATGGAAATAACGCGGTTTTTCCCGATTTATGCGCACTCACACTCGACTCACACTCGACGCGAACTCAGCGAGTAAACACGTGAATACTTTTTATTCGCGTTGTATAATTCCCCCGGGAACTGGGATTTGCATAACAAAACGGGAAAAGGTCAGGAAGCGAACGAAATGGCAAGTGTCCGGTTTGATGTCCAGTCAGCAATGCTGGGTGACGCGAGCGCGGTCAGATTCGCCACTTGACTTGCGGGAATACTCTACTAGGACCGCAAATTGGATTACCAATGTTTGATTTTTGACCACTGTTATGTTCGTCTTGTGAATTTTATACTGTGTAGTTTGTTTGTTCCACTTTATAAATTCAGAACCGAAACTGAAATTCAAACGACACATCATTGAAAAATGTTACAAACAGTAACAAAAAAAAGGTTTAAAATTTTACACATTTCAAGTGTTAGTGTTAGTAAAAATATTTTAGTTTCATGTTTTGTGTGTCACAAATACTTCAGCAAAGAGAGCTTTTGGTATCGATATGTGAATGTGACACCCGTTGATATAAAAGGACGGAAAAAGCATTTTTTGTTTGGTAACATTCGTTTGCAATTTTATGTGAGTGTTTGAACGCAGCACAGAATGTTCCAACTCAGGCGTCCCGGATGCATATTCATGGTTGCTCTGCGCCACATGCAAATTGTAATTTACACACTGTAATGAATTCTTTTGATCTGTGGATTCACATATTTGATTTACCCCATCGATGTCGGGTATTAGCATGACACGCTGATTTCATATTCATAGTTTCTGTGGTGAGCGATCTTCATTTGTTAAACGTGTTAATTACAGAAAAAAGATGGGGATGCGCCAACTCAATCTATAGGTAGGTACCTATATTTTTTATTGACAAATGAAAATCGATTTACACGATATCGTGTTTACGATACAAAGTACAAAAAGTGACTTATAATTACACAGCTCCCAGGACTTTCATTTTTAGTTCGATCAATAAACTGAGAATCGGTAGATCAATGTAAAAGCTGCGCGAGTGTACCAAATGTAAAAAAAATCAACTAAAAACTTACATAATTACTTTAGTGATTCAACTGTTCAAAAGAAACGCAGAAATGACAAGACGATGACAAATGAGCATCGCTCGCATCGCAACACAGTCGGGTGGCGGACCTCATCAAATTATTCCCCACTTAAAAAATCTCCGTAAACAAAAACGGGCCAAGGGAAAAAACACTCGAGTCGCAGGGTAAAAAATAGGTATTGGCAACATTGATTGATGTGAACTAATAGGGCGCGAAGAAATGAGGCCGCTGCGTAATTAAAGGAAAAGTGACATCTTCTGTCAATGGCAGCGTTGTACTAGAAATAGAACGGTCACGCCTTTTGGTGAGGAAGTGATTAGTGTAACAAAGTTATTAAAAATTATTGAGTGAAGGCGGCTAATTGATCACCGAGTCTGTCGTCGTGTTACACTTCGCTAGATCCTACCTATGTGTTTTTAATTTGCGTCTGTTTTCCCTAACGAGACACATTATTTGTTACTAACTACAGCTAGGTAGATATATAATGATTGGATTTATTAGTGTTGCAATACTTATGTATTTAAAGAAAACCTCTCTCTAACTTTTTACTGCAAGAATTTAAAAGGGAATCGAATTCAAACTCAAAAATGTGTCTTTTTTTTCGCCAGAGAAAAAATAAATAAAATTTAATTTACGATTTAGCTAATCCCAAGCTAGGAGTCAGTGTTTTTGGTCGCCCTCCGTGGAAATGACACCCGAATGAAGGATGGAATAATGAATGTTTTCCACCACGCCCGGCACGCGTCGCCGCATAAAATAACATTCGCAATTAACATAACCAGCTGTTAGAATATATCAACTTAGATTTTTGTGAATATTTTAATTTGAGACTTTTTTTCGGTCTAGTAATGCAGTTGACGATGAACTTTTGGAGTAAACTGCACATTTACCTGGTCCTGAATTACCTATATAGGTTTTCGACTTAGATCTTATCAAGCCTTGCATTCTCGTCTGAGATAAAAATTAACTTAGATATAATGTCCCAACTTACAAAACTCTACAGATACATAAATGTAGTCTAAATACATTTAGGAAGCACATTTTAAACCTTCCATCAAATAAAAATAAGTAACAAAAGCGCCACCAAATAATCAGGGGCGGTGACACTGAAGATTTTTCCTCCCAAAAGCTGCCTTATCGCTGTGTACATATCATTAGTAATGCAAAATAATGGGATACAGACACCTCGTGCCGTTTGCCAGCCAATGATTAATGCCGTTCGCCATTAATTCTTATTTTTGATGAGAAATTTGACTTGTGCTGTCAGACGCCGGATCCAGATTAATATAGGCTGACGGTGCAACTTACATTATGACATCGCGAGCCCCGTTTACACTTCCCATTTATATCGAGTTTTGGAAGTTTGGGGTTTCTATATAAAATGAAAGTAGATAAACACAGATTATTAGCTATGGAATTACCGGACGAATGGAATTAACTACTTTTTGTAGAGCTATCAAGAAGTGAATATTTCATTATGTGTGCAGGCTCAAAGTACCCGTTTAGGGACAAAGGTATACGCGTGACTCTATATTTTTTTACATTAAGGTTGTAATTTTCTTCGAAAGTAAATTTTAATTCCAAAAACCACAGCTTGTAGCTGCTATGCACGCCACGCAGGGTACAGCCTCGTCCACGTGAATGTGACATCAAAGCTAACAAAACGAATAGTTCGGTTCGCCGTCACAACTAACCGAATAGTTCTCGCTGTAAAAGGGCAAAGTACAAAGAGCTAGATAAAATTCCAGTACGACCGCATCGGCGACAAACTCGGAAGGTATTCAAAGGGCTGACGACTGCCGTGACGCGGCACCCTTTACCGACGCCCTACGCATATTAGTCCACTGAAAATCAAAACTCGTTATTATTAATGATTCCACGCCATGACAATCTAAATATCTTCGGAAGCGCGCTGAAAGTTACGCACTAATCGCGCGAAATTACTCCCGACTAATCCCGAAGATATAAATGCGACCAGATGCGATCGTCGCCATCATCATCCAAAATAGCAGAAGAAAAATCACTTAAGATTCAAAGCATTCAGTATCTTTATCTAACGGATACAAGAGTTCATTTTATGACCATTAATTTCGCCTTTTCCTCGGGTGTTTTATCACAACGGCTGCGAGGCTCTGTCGCGCGTCTCATTAATCAAAAGCATTTGTTTACAACGAAGGGAATTTGATTTGATTAAAATAATTCGCAATATCCTTGATAAATATCACCCTCGGTCTCCGTTTGATCTCACAGAAATTAATGGTGGAGGATTCAATCACGCAAGTGCTGACGCCCTGACGTCACTCTTGAGTCCTGACGTACCTACTGTTACGTGACGATGACGTATACTGCGCTACAGTTGCAAATTATTTGTATTTAAATGTATTGTCTCAATCAATTACTTTAAAGTTTGTCTAGTATGATTATGCGGAAAACCGAATAAGAACAGAATATCAGTCTTTTCGAACAAAGTTTTCCAAAGTTTCCACCGAAAAAAGTGTTCAAAATGAAGGGTGAACAAACAATGCTATCTTGCCATGGCAAGGGGCACGGGGATGAATAACGATCGACGTCACAGCGATGTGTGCCGATCCGGCGATCCGGCGGCGTATGCCTGCTCCCGGCGCCCGGCCCGGCTTAACCCGCCGCGCGCCGATTAATCGCCGCCTAATTCCCACCGAAACCGAATTAAACCGGACGAATGCATTGAGCCGAACGATTTGTCCGATGTAATTGTCGTGTTTGATTTACAACTCCGTTTTTCGAAAATGGATACGATAATTGGTAGTGTTCATTAGTTAGTAAATTATGGTGCGAAATAATTGCATCCTATACTATTAAACGAGCCATATTTGTAAACATATATCTATATGTTTAAATATTTGTACTCACGTTCTCGAAAACGGCTCTAACGATTTCAATTAAAGTTGCAATATAGTGGTTTACGGGGCCGAAGAATCGATCTAGCTAGGTCTCATATCTGGGAAAATTCGTTTGCTCCGTATTTTCACCCAAGCAGAGCTCGGTTGCCCAAAGTTTAGAACAAGTTAATGAGTTGACATTAGAATAATGACATGGCAGCATGGAATTAGTAAGTACCTACTATCATGGCAGCATGAAATTTGTATGTACTATACATGGGATTAGTATGAACTATCCTATACTATTAAACGAGCATTCTCTATTTTCACCAGAGCAGAGCTCGGTCGCCCAGGTACTAAAATGCACATGAAACTGACCGATTCTATGTATGTGCACTTAATGAAGTTCATGTTGGTTGCAATACAAACAACGGACTCACGGTACGCATTTGTTGTGTTAGGGCCTTGTTATCTTGCGAATGAGCACTATTCATTTAGACGCGGTAATTAAATAAATTTGAATTTAATTGCAAATGAAACACGACCTGCTCGTACAAGAGAAAACAAAACAAACAGTACGTACAAATTATATTAAATCAGAGATAATCCTGTCAATTAATTGGACTCAGCATTGAGAACCGGTCGCGAACGCATGCGCAAATTAAACGAACCAAGATAATGCGAGAGCAAGGAAGCCCGCCATTCAGACAAGGACATTAATATGACTTAACTACGAGTACATTACCTGTTGTTCCACTCAATTGTAATAATGTTAGAAATAATTGATCTTAGTTATAAAAAGCTACATAAATGTGGTTTTAATGGCGTTTTACGCAGGTACTGCTGACATAACTTTGAAGTAAATTAAACGACACATTACTTACTACGTTTCAATAGAAGTTATCATTGATAAATGCTTTAAAAAAATACCCAATTGAATTTTGTAAAAAAATACCAAGTAATTTCTTTAAAAACAGCCCTAATCCGGGCCGTGGCCGGCCGATCGCCGGCTGACAGTGACACATCGGTACAAGGCGCGCTGTCCGACTGTAATTCTACACGGCCTCGATCCCCGGACCTACGTGTGTACGATTTTATATTCCAATCTACACGATTAATTAGATGGATTTGGGAACTGAACCTCATTTTACGTGTATTTTAATTAAAAGAACACGCCAACAATATCAAATTATTAAAATTAAAACATTTAACCAATATGAGCACCTTATGTTTGATTAAAACGCAGCCCCTCCAATGTGTCGGAGTTTTGTGTAATAAATATTCGAAATATACCGAAATTAAATACCTACGTTTTTTATGTAACGAAATCACCGCATAACCAATAAAAGCTTTTGACATGTTACCGTTACGTGTATGAAAAGCTTCAAACGCAGTAAAATAGAAGTCAAAACCGCGGAGTATCAAAGCGACTCGGCGATCAATCACCATCCATTAAACAAGAAAAGAAAAGTGCTTTCCCCCGCCGATTGGCCCTCGAATCAGCCCAATTTACATGAGAGCCGCTTTTTCCTCGCATCGAGATTAGCCCCTGAATGAGTTTGATGAATCGTTTGCACCCCGCAGCCGCGGCCGTCCCGCGCTGTGAGCGGTCATTTGTTAAAAATACACCCGATCCACGGATCTAATTGTCTACTCTAATTTCACACCCTCCTGTGATATCTGCGCCCCGTTCAAATTAACAAAGATTTCGCTTTGTTTTAAAATAATGATCCCTTCCGGGAGTGGATTTGTTTGTTTTGTATGTAATCTTTACGATCTCTTTAAGATATAGTTTTAAGTACAGAATTATTTATGGATTATGATGGCAATTGATGGATGATGAAGAATACACAGTGAAATAAGAAAATAAAAATAGTAAAAAAGATTACATAAGAACGATAACCCCATATTTTGTATCTGGTCATCTCGATTACGTTCAAAGTTCATTTCTACGCATGTCGATTCTTACCTTTCGAGATGTTTTACGATGTCCTCATATGCCGCTCTACAATTCTCCCAAATACCAGATCTGCAGACAAAAAGAAAATAAAATAAGAAAACCGAGAAAACAGTAAGTAAACTGGAATCATAAAATTAAGAAAATAAGAAAAATGGAAAGAGTTCATGATAGTGACGCTGAATTGATATTCCTGCCTATCTATGCAAAAAAATATATTGCCTAATAATTTTATTTAAAAATTGCTCTTTTTTTCTTACGATATATTTGTTGTCCCTATTGCTATCGTAGCAAGTATAAAGGTCCAGAAATCTGCAACTAATTACTCAAGTATTTGCAAAGAAAGTTTCATAATAAAAAGGGTTTGAATATGAAAGGAATAATTATGAGCACTCAATATTAAATGTTCCGTTGGTGAAGCGAGGGGTCGTTGAAATTATGTTTTAAAAACAATCGTTTATATTTGTATTGTACCCACTCATGCGTGATCGCTCAAATTGTTTCTCGATTACTTTAACTCTTTGTTTTTCATTAAACTTTTCTTCGTCGTTTGTAATCAAGGGAACGCCCTTTGTAACTAAGTATCATCTAGTAAAGGGTTCTAATTCTTTGTCTTAAACTTGAGTACCTACGCACAAAAACATCTTGCTGATAGTTCCTTTCACAATAATGTTGTGGTTACTCGAACTCGTACGTGTGTATGAATTATTAATAAATGTGTTTTGTTTGTTCTCAGTCAATATATTAAACGAAGCGTTAAATTGTATATTACCGCTATAGTGTACGATTTAATTGGCTCATGTGCGTAGTTCGGTGGAAAAACAAAGTTCTATCTATGTTTCTGTCACAAGTGGTGAGTGAGTATAATGAACTGTTTGTAACAATTTGCCTTTTTCTTTATTATGAACATGTAAATACCAGAAGACCATTATTACCTATACAACGCATGAATTCACAAACTAGAAGCAAATTGAACATGTATCATATATTAACATAGATCTAAACACCCAGCACCTATTCGTTGAAACTTGGAGTCAACTCGCATATCGAATTGACATCCCCATTACGCCAGTATACCCGAATTTCCTCAAACATACAACCATAAAAGTGCACAACACGTACAATACCCAAAATTTTACATACCTACCTCAAAAGAAAGAAAAATGCGTTAATTGGCATTACAACAGAAAAATATTTGGAAAAACCAAAAGGGCACGCCTCATAACGCTCATTAAAAAACGGAAATATATTTAAACGACTTTTCATTAAGTATGTTTTGACTGCTTTTTTACCCATCAATATGGGTAAAATTTCTCAACTCGCAATCTTTACTGTACTGTCAAAGACTATTTAGGTTTGCTTTGTTGGTTGTTAGGCAACGGAAGAGGATCGAAGTTGGAAATATAGATATAGTTATCAGTTATTAGTTGGTTTTTTATTAATTATAATTAAACTACTATGAATAAAAGAGCCATTTTCGATAGGGTTCCTCCTATGGCTAAAACGAATCTATTAAAAAAAGATCGACGCAATTAATTGGTTTTCTCGCAAGCTACAATGTTTTCAGATTTCATACCTAATTTTTTTTAAACTATTTTGATGTTTTTTTCATTTCTGCTGCATTAAATCAATTTTTGAAAAATACAGTAATAATTTACATTAAATTATTTATACAATGGTATATAAATTAAATAGGTTCTGTGTACAAGCAGGAGTGTAACAATAAAAACAGTTGCAGAAAGGAGGCAAAACAAATTTTTCGATCGCAGAGCACTCTCGAATGTTTCGCCTTATGTGTCGTGCAATACAACTTAAATACAACTACTACATTGTACTACTACGTTAAATACAACTAATACAACTTAAAACTATAAAAACAAAAAACAATGATTATAGTGCCAAAAGGGCTTAGTGCCATAATGTCAGATGACAACTCAAAGTGAACCACCTGACGCTGATTTTGACCTATACCTGTACCCACCCCCGCTCCCGTCCCCGCTCTGTTGTTTTACCTATATGCCAACTATAACCTACCTAAATACTAAATGACGACAACTTTTTACAAAGACAGATGTCACATATAAGGTTATAGAGAACACTTAAGTTACATGAGTGGCAGTAAGACAGTGGGGTAAGTCAAGTGAGCATTGTGGGTCTTCCTTCGGGCGGAAGTGAGGGCATTCAGTGTTTGTACTTTTCTAACAGGATTAACTTCCCTCCTGGACATTTAACCTGAACCACTTGACCGGCCTGCTTAAAGGTTTCTTTTCGTGAATTAATACTTACTTAAGCCGTTTATGACGTGTTCTGGAGATTTATTTTTTCGTCGTTTGAATATTCTAATTTGTTTCTAGTTAATTTTTGAAGTTGTCAGTTATCCAATTAGAATTTTAACAGTAAGTACTTATTGAAATCTAAAGGCATGCTAGGAAGCACTTAGATTGAACACCACTTAAGAAAATATTATTTTTTTCTGCGTTAACTAGAACTAAAGTTTTTAATAATTGATTACAATCTAGCCAAATAGACAAATAAGCAATTTAACTGTATTTAACGTGATAGATTATGTTATAATATAACAAAGAATAGTAAAGGAAAAGGTGATCTCTGATTTAATAAGTAATGTATTTCAGAGCTGTATTTATAGGCAGGTATTGAGATACCACAAAAGATTTACAATGGCCGATACTTTAATAATAAGTAGAAATGAAGCTTAAGAGTGGTTTCGCACTAAGTCCGATCCGAAATCGATCCGAATCCGAGAAATGTCGGTTCGAAGTAGCCATAGTACTATTTGTATGAGGGGTTGTGCACTTGGGCACGCCACAATTGCGGCGATAAGACCCCTCTTTGAGGAGTGGCTTGAGAGACGCCACGGCGTCCTCACCTTCCGCCTGACACAGGTCCTCACCGGACACGGCTGCTTCGGGAGGTTCCTGTTTAGGATAAGGCGGGAGGAAACACCCGGGTGTCACCATTGTGTGGATCGGCCTGAGGACACGGTGGAGCATACGGTGGAGGTCTGCCCAGCTTGGGCGGAGCAACGCCGTGTCCTCGTAGAGGCGATTGGCGGCGGTGATCTCTCGCGTCCGGCCCTGGTTCAGGCCATGGTACGGAGCGAGAGGAAATGGCAGGCCGTCACCTCCTTCTGTGAAGCGGTAATGCTCGCGAAGGAGGAGGCGGAACGCGTGAGGGAAAGGCAAATTTCGCGCCCTCACGCCCCTAACCGCCGCAGGAGGAGACGCCCGGGGCGGGAATCGCGAGCCGATTTCCGGCCACCGTAGGCGCGGGCTTGCGGACGGTGAGCAATGGGTAGCTCGCCGTCCGATAAGGACCAAGCCCGGGTCGACGGCGCGTTGTGTTCCACGCGCGCCTCAAAGAGATGTCAGCAGAATTGACGGGGTCCGTTAGGGCCAATGCCCGCCGGGGGTTCGAAGAAAACCGATAGGGAAATCGTGGCCCCCGGCAACAGGGCAACCGAAGGAACACGGGTGGGTTTTAGTCAGTAAGAGTCTGACACGCCCTCCCGCTCCACCCAGAGCGGGAGAAGTTATTTGATAATTTCCCACCCAAAAAAAAAAAAAAAAAAAAAAGGGGTTGTGCACTAGATTCGTTCTTTGTCTGTCCAAATTTAGAACATTCCTAATTCGGATTGCATTCGGATTCGGATCGAATGCAGTGCGAAAACGCTCTTACTATTGACAAGAGAAAATCTTTCTCGTATTCAATAGTTAAGTTTAATTTAACCAAAACTTTGAACTTAGATTTTTGGAACCCTCCATTATTTCCCGAAACAATATGTAACGAAATTTTTCCTCTTTGTAATACTAAAAACACTGAGCTTACACGTGCCGCCGAAATCCTCAGTACAAGTTTTAATTTTCCTCCGATCTATTTGTGTATCCATTGTTTTTCGTGCCTTAACACAACTGTTTTGTAAACGGCTACCTACAGAAAATCATGTTATTTTAGTATATTAAATTAACCTGTTTCAAATCTTTTCATAAACAAATCTTACTCATAAATTATGGTGCGTCGGTTTTTAACTTTCAATCAATAAAAACTGAAATAGTCTCACTTCCGGCCGTAGGGTTTATGACAACCATAGATGTAGCAGCCACTGTATGTCCAAGCTTGGACAAAGTCATAAAAGTTTGACAGAAACTCTGGGGTGGATGCATTTTTATATTTTCCTGTGGCTCTTGAAATTATCCTGGTTTGATCATTAAAGTCAACTAAGACAAATTAAAAAAAAGGTGGTCTATCATATCCTTGTGTGTACTTGCCTCTACAGAATATTGAAATCGATCAACGACAAACTAAAATTCCTTTTATTATTATCATCATTGAGACATTTTTCACACAGTCACACAATTTTGTATGGCTGCTGCTGTGGACTACGGTTACCAATCCTCCTACCTAGCCAAGATACGTTTCTATGAGGCTCATGTCAACAGTAGGATCCACAATCTTATTTTTATTAAAGAAAACCTACCAGGATTTGTCGTGCTTTGCAATTAATTATAATTATATAGATCACAACATAAAACTGTACTTCCCTGTATTGTGGATGCTGTTGTTTGGGTTATAGAAGGATGTCTTGCAAACGGGGATTGAACCCACAACCCTTAAAGAGGACAGTTAGTCGTAGTCACGTTCAAATTCATCAAATTCTTGTCAATGTTTTCTTACCTTGCAAGTGCTTCCATATTGTGCATGGGCTGTCCCTTGATGATGGAGCCGTCAGGCCGCGGTACACCGTGGTGGGGCATGCCCGGGGACATGAGTGCATGCTGGTGCATGAACCCCATGGGGCCCAAGTGCGTCGGTGGTGCGTTGTAGCCGTTTGCCAAGAGGGGGGACTTCTCCATACGTGCCATTTCTGAAACAGAAAGTTACGTTAGAATTACAATAGAAAAACATAATCAGTGTCGATACTTGAAAGGCCCTTGAATTTAACGATTCTACTATAATAATAGGCCATATTCTAAATACCTGGAATATAACAAAAGTTTGTGTAGTAAAATCTCCATAAAATGTTAATATCAAAATCTGAGCCTTGAAACGATGAGGTTTGAGGTAAACATGAGACCACTTAGGCGTAACACTCAGGTAAAATCCAATTAATGCCCAGTATTATCATTTAATTACCCGTTCCAATAATCGAATCGCCCGTAAAACGGTGTATCAACAATAATAAAATGAGCAATGAATTTCGAGACTATTGTTTTCTGGGTACCACAAACAACCCGAGTAAACATAAGGGGGGTGAAGCGCAAATATTCTTAAAATGACCCCCGCGGGGTGTTTTTGGAGGTGGTGGTCCTTCGCTGCCCATGACCTGTCTGCCCCCCCGAGGTCACCAAACCTACTGGGGCGTCGGAAACAATTAACAAGGTGTCGAATTAAACACGAATTAACGGTTGGACCGTTAAAGGAAAATACCCTTTTCCATTGTGGCAGCGTTTTACAAAGGATTTTGGGATTGCTGAATATTAAATATTGTGTGTCGCTTTGTTCCGCGATTAAGGGCACAGGTATGTGATGCGGTGTGTTTAATGCGAAAATTTTAATTATAAGCAAATCTTTTGGAAGACCACTGTAAACAGAGCTCTGATTTTGATTGTTCGTATCGTCAGCCGAGAATCGCCGATCCCAAGCTTGTTACAGACCTTTTCCATGCCAAAATTGTTGAGAGCTTCTATAGAATTAAATGTAGGGCGGGTAGGGAAAGAGTAAACAGCCCAAAAATTTAATAAATAAAACACTAAAACGACACAACCAAAGAAAATCTCAAGTTCAGGTCTGTAGGTACGTGAAAGTGGACTGAACAGGACAGGCTAAATACATCCCTAAAAATATTCTGAACAATCTTTTCAGCCAAAAATCTATCCAACACTGTGATCCCTAAAATATGCATATTAAATATTTAGCTTACCACTCCACATCATACCGATAATTTATGAGTACACGCATGCAAATCAAACTCTAACAGAAATCAAGGGTAGCAAGTTACAAACAAACATTATGACCAATGGACCCAGAATTAATTGTTTGGGTCTATTTACTTAACTAACCGTTTCGGTTATCTTCTGAACCATACCGACCAACTTCGTATTTATTATTGTAATTAATTATTCTACGTTTTGTGTGGCAACACTTTTAGTAGTATGGCAACACTTTCGGTACTTTTGGCTGCCATCTTGAAAGTTGAGTAAAATTATTTTATTTAGTGCCTTCTTTATGAATATTGTTTTTTTTACAAGCTTAGCTTGAAAGCATTTGTTATTGCCAGGCTTACACCTAATAGTTAGATTATTTCCTGGTGAACAGATTACTCGGTGTTTCTTTTACCTAAGCTTAGGTAGGTACTAATTTGTTATGCTTGTGTTGCCAGGACAACCAAAAAAAGGAAATCTGTAATATTGAATTGAAACAATAAGTCTATTGGAACACCGTTTGATGATATAATTTGCGATCTTTGTTCATGGTTGGTAAACCACCGGCGGGCGGTGGCGTCTTAAAAAGTGACGCAACTCATATTTAAAGATACATTAAACGTACACCTATCAAAGTTTATTCCTAAACCGCCTATTCACACACAGATAACATAATATTTTAACAGTGATGGGATGCTCCCAAAAACCACAATTAGGTCACTAAACCAGAAAGCATATTTACAAATCCCCGGACACGAACCCACGACCGCACCGGTCAACCGCACTTATTAATTAACTAAATACGTGTTAAGTCTCGTAATAACCTGCGGTTGTTACAACCCTTACTGTTGTCTCGTTCTTATTTATGGAGTTACGTAGGTGCGTCTCTTTCTAATTCGTAGAGCGGTCAGTGTGGTTGTTTTGAACGAGTTTTCTTCCACTAAGTGTTAGACTTGTTTCACGGGTTGATGGTAGCATGTTATCGGTTTCAATAAAGTATTAAACGAAGCTTTTAATCGGATTTTTCTCTTTTTTAGGGTTCCATACCTCAAAAGGAAAAAACCGAATCCTTATAGGATCACTCGTGTGTCTGTCTGTGTGTCTGACCGTCCGTCTGTGACAGCCAATTTGCTCCGAATTTAATGGACCAATTAAGTTGATATTTGGTACACATTTTTATTTCTGTGACCTAAACACGGACGTGTAACGTAAATAAATGAATTTTGAATATGGGGTCACTTTTGGGGGCAAATATGAAAAAAAAAGTTTTGCAAACTTTACAATGTTAAGTTTGGTCTTGGGATAAATTCATCCCAACTACAGAACCCTTCTTGTGCGTGGTCCGTCACGCAGTTGTTTAGGAAATATGCGTCTTTGATGTTTCTTATAGAAAAAACGCAATGATACAACCGAAATAGGTACCATCGTATCTAAACAATTTGAAAACAAAATCCTGTGCACACGACCCTTTTTTTCGTAGATAAGCGATACTATAGCAGCCGAGCGCTGCAAGCAAGAATAGTCCTTACAGTGTACAAATATGCGTTTCTTACTTACTTGCTGCAGATTGACTTATTTTCATGAAGTTTAAAGTTTCTTTTCCAGAAAACTGTCTTACTTGAAATGACCGTCCCTGACTCTACCTCGACGTTATTTGTGCACACCACAAAAAATACAAAAGTATTCCCTCACAAATTGTTGCTCAATAACCGACAAAAATGTTCATCGTTTAACATTATGACTATTATTAAGCGAATCCACTGATCAGGGCATTTAAAGAAATGAAACGTCGATTCTGAACCGCTATTATATCGATACACATCGATTTATTGATCGAATATCGACTGTCCTCGACAAATGGTCGTACCAAATTACTGGCCATTATTTAGAATTAGAATCGATAGAATCGGGACCCCAATTATATCACTTATGTGTTTAAAGGAGGTTGGAATAAAGGCAATCATAACCGCAAAAACTTTAGGGACGCACTCACTGATATAAAAAAATCCAATTTCAGGTGTTTAGCTGTTTGTTTTGATTTTTATAGTAGTGGATTAAACTTTATTGAAGGAAAAAGAGATGAAGGTGGTATAAATTAATTTGGAATCGTTCGAATTTTTTTATCATAACAAAGGAGGCAACATTCGCAAGTTTCGAGATAATGGAACAGGCATAATAACCGTTGAGTTTTATTGCAGACAGATTACAAAATGACCAAACGAGCCAGGCATAAATGATTGGCCGTAAAGTTAAAGGAGCGAGTGGCAACACTGACATTGTATTCCTCCCGACGCTTACATAATATCGTTGAGTAGGTACTCATTATTGAACAATTTTAAATACACCAATTTATTCAGATACTCAAAAATCTTTTGACAGCCCATTTATTAATGCAATCGTCAATTTCACATTCTTACGCACATACAATTAGCTCGAGAAGGAGCTCGTGGCTAAGTAATAACAGCTGCACGGGTCGATCCATCAGGTTAAGCTTCGCTTGCCGGGGTTGGACCGTGGATGGGTGACCGTCTTTACATACCCACTCCTCCGTGCCTCGGAAAGCCCTTTAAACCGTTGATCCTGGCTGTCGTTCGTGGCTCTTTGACAGTCGTTACGAGTCGTCGGAAGCCCGAAAGTCTGACAACTAGTCTTACCAAGGGGTATCTTATTACCCAGTCACTGGGTTGTGGAGAAGTCCGATAGGCAGTCGCTCCATGTAAAATACTAATATTCAGCTGCATCCGGTTAGACTGGAAGCCGACCCCAACATTGTTGAGAAAAGGCTAGGCAGATTGATTGATGCACACACATTTAGCTGACTCCTAAATCGTCCAAAAGGAATGGTCTAGAACTTGCGTTTACAAGTTACATTTAAATAAAACGTCCTGTAATTACAATTAACTATCAATATCCTTAAATACTTATAAAATGTAACAAAAAAAATGTATTAACAACTTAATACCAGCTCTTGAAACATGTATTTTAAAAAGATAGTTACCGATAACATTTAACGATTGGCACATGGTACATGTGCTGAATACCACGGATAACCTATATTTTTGCTAAATAAATATACCCTGCGAAAGAATATCAAGATATGTGATAATATTCCTTCGGTCAAACAAATATCACAAGCTATTGATATTAATTTAACAGATACGTTAGACTGGGAACACACCCTATTCCGCACACAAGAATACATGGAGCAGGCACTTTGTACACAGTTGTAACTAAAATAAAAGGAAAGCTTTATTAAAGTTTTGTTACAGTCGTAAAATAGCATTCTATCGTAAAAGTAGCCTCCTAGACTTTATACCTCGGCGGTTTTAACTGGAAATCTTAAAATTACCGTAATGGCCTGTAAATCATGCGAAAGGAATAAATTATTGGATGCATTAAGTCGCAGAGAGTAAATACGAGGGTAATAAATGCAATACAATGTAGGATTTGTGATTCCTCTTTGATAAACGTAAATAAAACCTCGGCTTCATAAGACGCCGAACAAAACGCCCATGAATCAACAAAACGACTAACTCCGACCTTCAGAGTAACAAAGTGTTATGGAATACAACAAATCTTGGAACCGTCGGCAAAACGAAGAAACTCGAAAATGATACGAAAGAGGGCGAATTAAAAGCAAATTACAGTCAGCCGGCAATCGTAGCGTTTACAATAAATACATAATTGTACGGTCAGTATACCAATGGCATATGGGATTGGTCAAAATAACGGACCGCGCGTTTGCACGATAAATCGCTCGAGTTGACGCTTCAACTGGCTTCAAGTGAAACACTTGCTTCCAGTGCTGATACACTGTCTGTCAAATTCTTATCGGTTTAGTAGGTAATAAATTAATTGTACTGGCAACACCTTGATATCATTTCTGTAATTGCACTTGCGACTTTGACAGATCTTATAATTAGCACTTGCATTACAAGAAACACTCAAAAGCTTGGTTTTTGCTTCGTTAGCGCATGTTGCTCGTCAGTGAATAATCGCAGTTTGTATTATTAGCCCTCATAAACGGATGCTTATTATTTACAGCATGAGTATAAAACTATCAAAGATTTTCCCGATAACCGACACATAATGTTGATAAATAGACACATTAAATTGTAAGAAAATGCAAGGGATGTAACATCATAAATATTGATATTTGTAAAACTATTTTATAATTTGAAGTTTCTATAGATTTTTAATTCCAAGCAGTCTCAGCATTTAATATGAAACCAAGTCATTAATTGGCAATATACACATTTTGTGTATTCAAGCCACGTTAAATGTGTAGACCTTAACTCCACCAAGAAAAGAACTTTCGTATATTCACTGACATTTGGATTACCCAGTAATACCCACTAATGAAACAACGTTTACGATTGTAACACAAAGTGATTGACGCGTCTAGCCGGACACTTCTATACACAAGTCTTACAACTTGTTTATCAGTGGAAGTACAATCGTCTACACAAGTCACGCGCCGAGTACAATCAATAACAGTAATACACCATCGCCGAGAAAATGCGAACGGTCAATATCGTGAGTCAACAAGACCGACCGATAGACTGGGTTGCCAGGTGCCAACGTAGAAAAATGGCAAGTTATTTATTGCTCTATGCTAATTTAATATGAAGACTTGTCACAATTTTTCTAATGTAATAAAAATGATGCTTTTGTAATGACATTAGTATATTGCTTTATTTTTATTATGTTTATGGACCACAAATAATTGGGACATTAAAATAGTGTTTTTTTAATAAACATACTTTGTATTCGAGTAATAATTCCGAAGTAATAAGTTATTTCATTTAAGCTTATAATGAGACAAACTCCCCTACATTGGCAACACCGACCGACTTATGTCTTGCCATAAACTCTTTCATTTGGCTCGGACGAGCCTTATGAACAATAAAACGTTGAGGGCTGGAGATTTGGACTGTAATAAAATATTTGCCCTAGCACACGCTAATCCGCGTCCCTTACTTACGAACGCAATTTGAGAAGTTATAGTCCGTCTGCAAAGACGTTCATCCTTTAGAAATATTACACGTAGTTACGTATAGGTAAGTACTGCTTTGTGATTTAGCTATGTTTGATGTTTTTGGGTGAGTGCTTCGAGAGTCGAGACTAGAATTCATGTTTTTTGCAATTAGTTCAGAAAAATTTCCTACAATGTCTTTAAAATAAATATGTAAGAAATATTTTGACATGTTAGTTTAACTACAGTTTGTTTTGACCGTTCTTTTTTATCACTTTTATAGCAAATGTAATGTATAAACCTTGGACCTTGGACAAGTTGTACGCAGAAAGCCATCAATGTTCTTCGAGTCCAACACAACAATGCATTCAGGATGCTGTTGGGGCTGCCACGCTTCTGCAGTGCGTCGGGAATGTTTGCTGATGCGCACACTGATGGATTCGCAGCAATCAGACGTAAGCGTGCCGTGTCGCTGCTGCAGAGGGTCCGGAGCAGCTCCAACAGTCTCCTGAATGTCATTGCGGGGAAATTTGATTGCCCGCTCGTCCATTATTTGTCTAACCTTCATGTTTACTAACATAGTTATTAAGGTTAATGTTTACTAACAAATTATGGATTATTTCGAAATAAAATGATTATTATTATTTATTATTATTAGTCCATAGTCACGTTACAAGAAAAGTACAATTACATTTGCATCTTTTATTGCTTTTTACTTAGAACAGAGAATTTTTAATTGAATAATACGCTACAATAAAAGCAATGTAACTTCACTACAGTAACCCCTGCCGTACGTTCAAATATAAATAGCAATAAAAAGAAAATTCTGCGGTTCACACCATACGAACACATTAATCAAGTTCCCGGGAAACCGGGAAAATCTTTACGCGTTACCAGCCAATAGGATGGGAGTTTAGCGGCGATTCCGGACTATTTCAACGATCCAAATAAAACTTCCTCCCCCGATGTGAAAGAGGGTCAGGCTTAATTACTCGTAAATTGACCGGGATACAGTTTTATCCGGGATAAATGCACGCGAGGATAACGATGTGTCATACGTGTTATTATGTTTGGAATTAGAAATAGAAATAGGATGTTATGAATACTAATACTTAATTTTTTTTTTGTTGAAAGTTTTCTCACATTTTCGTGTTGCAGTTAACCGCACATCAGTCTTAAAAATTTGACATTGACAACGCCGATAGTAGCAGTAAATGCGATTTTGTCATAAATTCAAAGCAAATAATGTGTAATAATTTCAATAGTAACTCGTCAGAATTAAAAACATAGATTTACTAAATATTTCAACTTGGATGGTTTTCGTAATGAGCTGCTTAACGTATGAATATTGTAAAGCTTTTGATGGCTGTAGGTAATAGACATAACATCCTGAATATAATTCCTATTTAATTAGAATAATCTAATCACCTGAGCTCTCAAGTCCTTAATGTCTTTAATCAGCGGGATAATTTATTAAACTTTCTCGTACCTTTTTAATTCTAATAACTGGGTAAGTATTAGGAGATGTTCTTTAAAATGTATCAGTTAGGAAAGAACTATTTGTAACTCAAATAAAATTACAAGGACTACAATATAACCGTATGTGAATGTGATTTGTTAAAAACGTTACAAAAAGGAGCAACTCATCCGTGAATGTTAACAAAAGGAGCTACACCATTGTTACATAATAAGTAGCAGAGATACTGAAATATCCATCCATATTTTTATTAATAACACACAAAAGAGAGATTATCTGTCAGTGGTTTTGGTAGCAGCTGTTATTACTAAAGTACCTATGTTGTATGTTTCGCTTTACGAGTTACAGTAATACTATTAAAAATGAAATATATGCCAACAGTAGCAATAGTTATAACTAGCAATATATTACACACTGGCTTGGGTAAAGCTCTAATTAACAGTGTAATAATAAACTACACATATGCGCAAACCTATAATTAAAATATTTATTGCATAACAAAAAATACGGATCCGAAGTTAAATTCGTGTAAACTGTCACACTAAGGCTTAATAATTTAAAATTTACGTTATTAATAAAAACACTTCGTGATAATAATAATCGCAATTAACAGGTGCATTCGCGGACATTCGCTCTAATTTGTTAAATATCAGAAATTGCCACGAGCTGTCGCCACTAAAAAAAACTAGCAACACGACAATTCTGCAGTTCCATTTTCAAACAAGGTAATAAAAAAACATTTAATTGTCAAATTAATCTTTGTCGTGTATGACACTCGGCCTCTTCGAAGTTAATAGGTGTTATTACGTGTCGTCAATTTAATAACAAACGGACCTGAGTTACGGAAGAGAGCAACATGTAATTTTGAATCGAGTCGATTGATCGACAATGCGCTCGAATACGAACGTCGATCGTGCTCCAGGCGAAACCGCACCTACAGACTTGTTGATAAGTGGTTATAAATCAATCGTATTAACATAATAATTATCAATGTGATTGGTCGAGCGTCGAATCGTGACCAAGGACGTTTCTACTAAAATATTCAAAGAACTAATCGAAAATACGGACTGCTATATTTATTTATCTAACAACGTTAATGACACCAGAACATCCAACCACACACACATTTTGTCATTTTTGGAGTTTGCGTTTAATAAAATTTTGAAACGCAAGAGATAATTTTATTGATTGAACAGAAAACAATATAATACTGACTTCAACAGACAACGGAATATGTTCAGAATGCGGCGAGCAGACGCTTACAAAACACCGGTATTGCTAATTAAAAGAAATTCCTTCGCTATGCGTTTCCCCGGACAAAAAAACATGAATCCACCACGACGAGTCCCAAGGTGTGAGCAATGTCATAAGTGGCTAGTAGAACGACATTTTAATTGTAAGCGCCGCTCCACACGACACAAAACGATGAGAATTAAACACTACGTACAACGGAATTACGGAACGCATGTGTATGGAAATTATCTCGCGACGCAAACATTTCTTGTAACGCACTCACAAGAAACCTCTATTACTATGATGGCGGATAAAAAAACATGCGTTAGTTAATGTTATTATGGCTGTACATAATATGGTAAATTACATCAGTGTAAGATAAACTCTTGTAAGAGCAGTCAACAGTATTAAGATGTGTGCGTTAGATGCGGTCAATAACACCGCTAATTTTATTATGGAATCATAACTAGCGTATAACCGCTCGTGGCAATTTTTTTGCAATAATTATTATCTGGAGTAACAACCAAAGAATCATAAACTAGTTCTCAGACATTTGGTAAGGACTGTTTTATAATTCTTAGGCTAGAGGTAACCCTAAGGAGCACTAGTTTGTGATAGTCCTAAGGCTAATGAATAAAAAGTGATGGGCCACCTGTTATTAGTTTGTCTATGGCACATTCAGTTGACAGATCTATCGGTCCCTTCTCCCATTTGAGGATGACATAGCTAGCAATACACAGTGAAGGAGGGAATTCGCATAATTCCACGCGCGAATCCAATGTTTGGAATTCGAAATATCGGCAGCGACACACAGTGCAAAGAACCGGGATACCTGCCTACCTATTGTGAATTTTACCTTATGCATATTTGCTTTGCAGTGGTTTATTTGGAACGCATAGAATGGTACCTACTGTTTGTGTTATGATTCGACCTACTTTTGACTTATACGCGAGTAGCAATGTTATAAAGCTCTAAAGGAAATGTAAGAAGGAAATTCCGGTGTTAATCACATATACATATTAGTGGTTATATGTTGGCAATTCGTTAAGGGGGTTTAGGAGAGGTCATTTGCAACCAAATGACCCTGCTTGACCCCTATGCCAATGTCAACCATTATCGAGTAATCTGACATTTTATATTTTTATTTCATTCATCGTAAAATATAAAATGTCAAATTACTCGAAAATGGTGATGGTGAAAATGAGGGTGATAGGTAACCCTATTCGAGATGTTATAAGCAAATAAATATATATTTTCCATTGTTTTAATTGCATTGTAGACAAAAAGCAAAGGTATGCAACAAACGAAAAAAATCTTTATACAATTAAGCGATCAAACTTTCCTAATAATTGGCCACAACTTCTGTCAGTTGATGTATTTTGACAAATCGCAGAACGTTTTGGCGCGCACGCAACTTGTCAAATCGATGTTTATTGCGAAATATACTGATAATTGAAAGTCGATAATCGATTTAATCGGCCATGCTGATTGGTGACCGTAATCAGCAACTGCCGGCGCAGACGCACGTGTCTAAGCGCAGGTGGACACAAACGACCTCACTTTTCACACTCATTTACATACAGGGTTGCAACAAGTGATGCTCCCATTGAACAAACGGCGCAATAACGACTGTTTTAATTAAAATGTTAATTGCTTAATTTTTATTGAAATATACTGTAACGAAGACAAATGTTATGGGGTTATGTATTTATTGATGCGCTTGCATTTCGTAGCTAATGTTTGTTGGGTGAGTTTCGATGTCCATTTCTCTATTTGCGGTCAAGAGACTGCAAATAGAGTAATAGTATTTAGAAAGCCATCAATGGATACCAAAGACAACTTAGCTTTGGACTTGTGCATGTGAGTAATTCCGGCCAACTACTAAGAAAATAATTATCTAACTTCTTCTGTAGTTCCCGCAAGCACATTCGAATAATTACCGAAGTATTTTCAATTAAGTAATTAATTTAACTTACATTGCTATGTGGTAAGTAACAGTTATTGCGTACTTGATTATGTACATAGTTACTTTGAAATAAAAATACCCTCGAGGCGATCTACGAGACCGTTGTAAGAACTTACGGACTTATTATGCAAAAGTGGCACAACTACTATGCAAAACTATTTTTAGTCATAGAAGTAGTAAAAACTTCGGTACTTGTCAACATGATATACAGGCCACAACTGTTAACATAATTAAGGGAAATTGCGACGACAAGAAGTTCTTTTTCTGTTTTTAGGGTTCCGTACCTCAAAAGGAAAAACAGAACCCTTATAGGATCACTCGTGTTTCTGTCTGTCTGTCCGTCTGTCACAGCCAATTTGCTCCGAATCTAATGGACCTATTAAGTTGAAATTTGGTACACATATGTATTTCTGTGACCCAAATACGGACGTGTAACGTAAATAAATGAATTTTGAATATGGGTGTCACTTTTGAGGGGTGATATAAGAAAATTTAAAAAAGTTTTGCGAACTGTACCGTGTGACTTATCAAATGAAAGGGTTTGTTGCGATTAAAATAAATATATTTAAAGATATTTTAAAAAAAAGTTGCAAGACGCACCGAAAATGCCTGGAAGAGCTATTGGGCCATGAAAGATCTAATGAAGGATGATCTTCCTCTTTCCCTCAAGAGAAGACTCATCGACGTGTGTATTCTTCCCATCCTCACGTATGGTTCTCAAAAATGGTCTTTGACAATTCAGCAGAGGTCCACGGTCGGGGTTTGCCAGAGAGCTATAGAACGGAGTATTCTTGGTATTAAACTTGTGGAATACAACAATCCGTTCCATCACTAAAATAACTGATGTCACTCGGAAAGCTGCCACGCTTAAATGGAATTGGGCTGGACACATCTGCCGCATGTCAAACGATCAATGGGCCAAACTTGCGACCCAGTGGGTCCCGCTTAATGGCAAACGACATCGCGGCAGGCCCAGACGGAGATGGCGGGATGAGCTGGACGCCTTTTAGAAAGATTGGTCCTTGGAAGCTCTGGACAGATAGAGGTGGAAAGAGGGTAGGGAGGCCTTTGCCCAGCAGTGGGACAATAATGGCTAAGAAAAAAAAAATTGATGAAAATTACCTTCCTCCCCTTATCTCCGAAACTACAGAGCCTACAATTTTGAAAAAAATAATAGAATGATTCTATACTCATAGATTACAGGAAAACCTATAAGATATTTGCCTATGAGATATTTTAACCTATAGTCTTAAAATAAACAATCTCTCAATATTTTGCGTACAAACTGACATTTGCAGTTGGAATGTATCTGAGAACATGTTTTTTCAACTACAATGTAAGTTTGTATTTGGGATAAATTCATCCCAACTACGGAACCCTACAATGTGCGTGGTCCGATACGCACTTGGCCGGTTTTTTTTTTTTTTGTATTTAGATTACAGTTATTCGAGGCGTCATTTAAACGCTGACATAAGTGCATATACTTTATGTTGCTCTACATACGGTTCATTTGAATTAAATGTCTTGTATAAATGTATATTCGGAGTATAAATTCTCACTCATACAATGCCGATATTCAAATAACTCGATGGCTACTTAGTATACGCACTTGTCGTAAGCAGCTAATACTTCTCGATCGTCTCGCATCGCTACGGCGTTTAATAATTGTTGCCACCGCGTTTATTATTACGATTTCCTTATAAAGGGGCAACGGCAATTTGTTTGATTACTTCCAATTGCCAGTTGATGTTTAAACCATTAAAAATTGTAAACGCAGCCGTGGATAGCAAGAAATTGCTATGATTGCCGACTCTGCCAGTGTTTATCGTACTTTCTTACCAGCGTTCGATACGGAAATGGAAAAAATGGGCTTTCGATTCAGTGATTGTGGAGAATATGCGCTTTTTGCGATCCGATAAATGTGCAATAACGTTCTGCGTAGTAAAAAACCGCGACTTAGATAATCATCGTCTGTTAGTGTGTAAGTTTTTACAAATGGACACTGCAGAAGCGTTAGAAAATATAACAAGGCGATTATAAGTTGTTGTCAGTACCTCTTTAATTAAATTCATATTCCACTATAAACTCATTAAATGAAAATTATCCAAAGATTTCAAACAATTAACTTTGCTTATTAGCATAAGATAGTTGTAAATTGCAAAGAAAGTGAGAAAAAAAATATGCAACGAGTTCTGTATGAATTCGACCCATGTTGAATCAGGAAAAACAAAGTTAAGTACATGTTGTAAGAACTATCATTACCTACTTACAAAGTGACAATCTTGCAACACAAAACATAAATAAGGAAGATGTCAAACCCTTTCAGATCTAAACATTAAGGTACCAATCCTAACGACGAGCTATAATAAATGTAATTACCGACATCCATCTATCATTATTATAATAATCATATTAACACGAACACAAGTTACAATGCAACAAACAAAGGCGTGAACATACAAGAGATTCGTAAATTGACTGATCCCTTCTTCCCTTAACATAAACAGGCAAATCCTTACTTAATTTCAGTCGCAGAATTCAATCAGAACGTAAAGCTTTGTGCCCCAGCGAGTAATGTTATAATGCCTTACATTATCCCCCCGGTGTATCCGACTCGCGGCGACACCGTGCTGAACCTTTAATTATTATCAACACATCATTTTCATGGCACTTTCTAAAATATTAGGGCTGCCACTACCACTTTGTTCATTCACCTCAATTATTATCCTATTGCTTAAATCAATACCAAGTATCTTTACTATCGCAACATTAAATAACCCTAAATCCTTACTCTACGATAATTTTTATGATCTCCAGACCATGTCGAACTGATAAAGTTTTGTAATAATTTGCACGTCCAAGAGTTAAATTATGATTTGTAAATGTAGCATTAAGGATGAACTGCAATCTAATGGCTATTTAAAAATACATTACTTGAGACCTTTATCGCAAATCAGAGTCGTAACGCGGAATGAACAACCGTTTAGATTTAGCGCCTTAAGATAAACATCGGTGGGTAACCCTTTCAACGAGCACGTGGACCGACACATCCCTTTCGCGCATTTCATATTCCTATTTCCATTCCGTTCAACCTTCGCAGGAGGATTATATTCTGCCTCCGATGTTTTCGTATCCTATTATTTCACGGGGTGAAAATGGGCCACCCGCCTCCTCACTCACTCACTCAGACAGTGACACCCCTCAGATTCGTGTGTGACGTGTACAGATTAGGAGGCACCTGTGTGGGTGCACCTTCCCAGGACTGTTAGTGTGTGTGTGCGTTTGTTTCATCAACTGTAAACCACTGTCAACGACTCGTCAAAATAATATTGGCTTAACGCCGGAGCCCGTACACAGATATGGTACACGGAAACTTGATACACGCACGAATTTAATTAGAATGGCTTTAATATTATGGGTGATGGAGAATGACGTAACAAAATTATAATTTGAATGAAAGATAGACTTTGTTTTATTTTTCTATGAAAGAGACTTTTAATTTAGATTTGTGTTAAGTGGGATAGAACTGGTTGCATGTCCAGTATCGTCGATGAAACCAACTTGAGAAACATATTCCCACGAATGAGCTTTAAACTTTTGAATTAATTTGATCTAACCAAATAATCCCAAAGTATCAAAATCAGTTAAGATTCTCGTAAACTCCTCTAAGTATACACATATAGACATAAGTATCGTGAGCTTCGAATCTCAAATCAAACCCCGTGCGAGACCCATCCATCTTCCCACTAATTGTAAAATAATTAAAACTAACTAAGCATAGATGGGATACGAAACACAATAACAAGAAATGATACGAGAATACGAGCGAACAAGGGTCGCGTGTTCAACAAAAAATGTGACTTGTTTATGGAATGGAAATGCAATAAGCGCAAAACAAAGCAATGCTTATTTCAGCCATGAGAGTGTTTCGAATTGCAAATTTCGGGAAAAAAGCGAACAAACTACACTCAAAGTCAAATGCGGCAGTGCGCGATAAGCAAGTGCCGCTTATGCAAGATCACGAATGTAATTGCTCCCTTGTCTGGCACGACACTTCATGCTGAAGCGAGACAAAACGTACCTAATGCACACGACAGAAAGAGATGGAAAGTGGCAGTATCAACAAAGCCGTAAGCGACAAAAATGATTGATTGCTAGCCGTCTTGCGCTGAGCTCTATTTAATCACTTTATTCCCTTTTCTCCGTTTGTGTTGGGATAATTTTGTATTTGTGTAATTTGTATACGAAATGAGGAGGCATACCTCCCGAGAAGACGGGGATTCATATCCGGCGCCTATCCGGAGCTTACACAAACCCGATTTTGATGTTATCACATGTCATGGTACCGTTTGTTTTGATTTATATTACAAAACCAGATTAAGTTGAGATTAATCTTTGGGTTAATAACTTTGTGTTTAATTCGCGTTTTAAGGCATCATTGTGATACACAGACGCATTTGTTATGATGGGAATTTAGTCGTGTTGTTTTCATACCGTATCGTAATCTTGATGACATCATATCCTGTATTTATAAGCTATGCTCCCGCAGAAGTGTCCCTATGACATTTTGTTTAGCTAGCCCAAATTATGACTAGATTATTAGACTGAACTCTGAACTATTTCTAACTCTCCAAAACGAATACCTAATTGAGATTGCACCTGATGAAACTGACGCTACCTATGTTTAATTGATCGGTGAAATAGTCTTGTGAATAACTCGTCTACTTAGTTCCAAAAGGTCCACATTTTACTATCGGTACATAAGAACTTCACTTCTGGACATAATGGGGTTTATTTATTAATGTTGCTTACTGCTATTGCTGTTGTTTTAGTAACTTAATTAAGAAATTTTTTTTTGCGACCCTTAACTTTAAGCAACATTTATACTAAATCCCAATCTTATAAGCAGTACTTACCACTCATATGGCCGTTTTCATAAGGCGAGTACTCGCCGTTCTCGAGGCGATGCTTCTTGAAGGGGTGGCCCGGGAACTGCGTGGCTGCGAGTGACAGTCCTACTCCTGACGCACGCTTCGGTGGTCGGCCCGGTCTGGAGCTGCGGACATAGTAGCACGTTACTGCCGTTTAAGATGCTACACTTTACCTATGAAGGATTGCACCGAAGAGGGACATAAAAATATAGAAAAAATGGTTCTGAAAGGCTGTCACTTTCTTCTGCTGTCAAATATCATGGCGATCTGTACAGTATTTCTATTTTCCTAATGTCCCTCGGGAATCATCACATGTCTCATACAACCGAATGCTAATTTCCATGTCTATCAATTATTAGATTTATCGTGTATAACAATTTGAATTCAGAACTAAGTACTATATTGTTGTTTCCGTATGAACTATATAGAGCTGCCTGTGACTTTAGCAGCTTTCCTCCCATTTTTTAAAGAAATTAAATTATGTTAAAAGAGTAATTAACAACTCTATATACTTCTAAGTCGATTGAGAGCGTCCGGTCTGCACCAAGTGCAAAGGGCAACTGATAGAAATCCGACGACTGACGAAACACGAAGTTTGCCGAGGAACATTAAGAAAATAGAAATACTGTAATAGGTTGTTCTGGAATTGGACCTGCGAACTTGGGATTTGACGGTAGATTACGTATCAGACTTTCAGAAACCAGGGGTTAACTCAACCTATCGCAGTTTACAGCAACAGAAAAGTCGTGGAACTAACATTGTTCGACATCATGATACAAGTTTACGTAATAAGGGGGTTTCAGGTATTTTTTCAATTAACCTGTTGGAGCAACTTCGAAACGTATCCCTCCTAAAAATATTGTCTGTCAAAGCAAAGTCGTAGCACTCTCGTAGCGTTACTATTTGCGCAAAAATATTGGCTAAGCGGTCACTGACCCACTTTCAGGGCGACTTCAAAAAATTATAAGAGATTAGCAGCACCCTGCGGTTTCACCCGCATAAGTCTCGGTCCCGTGGCAATATCGGAATAAAAAGTATCCTATGTGTTAATCAAGGTTATAAACTATCTGTGTGCCAAATTTCATCTAAATCCGTTCAGTAGGTTTCGCGTGAAAGAGTAACAAACAAACATCCATCCACAAACTTTCACATTTATAATATTTATCTTTATATATAAAATTCTTCTGTAAATGTGTTTGTCACCTAACTCCCCCTAAACGGCTGGACCGATTTGGATGAAATTTTGTGTGGGTCACTGGATGGTTTGAAAATACAATTGGATCCGGTAGGTGGCGCTGTTCGGACAGGACAACGTCTGTCGGGTCCGCTAGTATATAATTATTTAAGTAGGATAGGATTATTTCCTCAAAGAAATTAACAAAAATGGACTGCGATAAACTGAGTTAGTAAATAATTCACAGTTAATTGTTTAATAGTCGTGTAATTACAGTTGCGATTTACAAAACTAATAAGTCAAGTTTGTCAAGTGTAGCAACACAAATCACACATTCTATTACTGCAGTAATATTCACAGACGTGTGAAAAAATTTAAACGCTAATTGATAAAAATGCTCCAGTAAAAAGCGTCCATAAAAATCAAGTAAGAAATCGATCAATCCGCTTTTACACATAATTCATTCATATTATCATTCAGTACTCATAGTAAATTCTCATAACTGTAACAAAAGAACAATAACAGATACAGTCATTAATTAAATTCTATTAAAAGTGAGCAACGGGAGCTTCTCATGCGGTATCTATACACTTATCAGATAAATCAACTTCTGTGAGGGAGGGTACAGATTTATTTTTATTTATTTCACTCCCCTAAGATTTAATACCGCAACACGTCGGCCGCAGTTTCCACAATTTCACGCTTATTGTTTTCCCATCCGTGATTTATGGTCACGTAATAGACAACAGTATTTCTTGGGCGCAATAAAGTTTGTCACCTAAATCTTTGCCCTTAAGCCTATTGCGTACTTGCGGACCTAAAACTTTGTTTACCTTTATTGGAGTTACTATTAGTTTGCGGTGACGGTAAAAAGGTGATGGTGCCTACTGAGACATTATGAATTGTAGCAATGTTTTGTACTGTGTTGGGATGAAAATAGTCAATCAATAATCTGCCTAGCCTTTTCCCAACTATGTTGGGGTCGGTTTCCAGTTTAACCGGATACAGCTGAATACCAGTATTTTACATGGAGCGACTGCCTATCTGACCTGCACAACCCAATAACTGTGTAATAGGTACGATACCCCTTGGTAAGACTGGTTGTCAGACTTTCGGGCTTCTGACGACCCGTAACGACTGTCAAAGAGCCACGAATGACAGCCGGGACCAACGGCTTAACGTGCTTTCCGAGGCACGTAGGAGTCTCGGTATGTAAAGATGGTCATCCACAGACCAACCCCAAGCGTAGCTTAACCTGATGGATTGACCCGTGCGACTGTTATTACTTAGCCACGAGCCAGATGAAAATAGTAATCCCACCAAAAACATAACATGTGAAAAAATGCAAGTCTCGCAACGCAGTTCTTCTACCGCAAAAAGATGTGAGATCTAATGTAAAACCAATTCTGTTAATTTATTCAGTACCTATCTATTTGTCATCTTTATTTCTTTAATAAATAGAATGACTTGGTCATCGCACAGCAACATAATCACATATGAATAATGTACTATTTAAATAGTCCTAATTAAATAAAGCACAGTGCTAATATTAGGTAGGTTTTGTTATATATAGAATGTAGATTGGATTACGGCCCACTTCCTCTCACAAAGAGGAGGTCTGTGTCCCAGCAGTGGGAACATTATAGGCTGATTATGCCATTAGGAAATAATTTAAGCTAACGATCTCTCTGGAACCTATTGTAATCTATTCTAGAATTAGTCAAAATCAGACCAATTAATATACTAAAAAAGTAAAGTCAGAGGAATATGAAGATCACTCAACGTTGGTTGGTTCTACTTGAATCTATACCTTGGACAAAAGAACTGGATCATTGCTGATAAACCAACAACGGGTTTCTAAGAAAAGTGAACCCTAACTATCTAACAATAAGGGTGATAAAAGACGAAGATTTTGTACATTCCTGTTTAAGAATCAACCTGAGTTCCCCCCAATTGGCTACTTCATAAAGGTGAAATAAGATAAGAATACGTACAAAGAACCGTACTCTAGAAGAATTCCCAAAATGAAGTGAAATAGAAAAGGTACAGTTGGAAACTGGAAAGCAACCCCAGGTGATGCTACAAGTAAAAGAATCCTTCATACCCGTTCTGTACGTTTTTAAAACATTTAACAGTTAAGGAACTTACTCAACTCCATGGTTAAATAACACGCCTTCTAAAATAATAGAGAAAATGGTATGAAAACCAACGTGCACCATAAGTTAGTAGGTCCTGCTTAAAACAAATAGACCTGTCATACAACAATTTTAATTGCCAGTAAAACCATTAGAAATAAATATATGGACAGTAGCCGCTAGTTGCAAGTCCGAACTAATTGGCGGCGCGAAGTAAGATCAATTACACTGGTACCAGCTAATCCGCAGTACATTACAACTAGGTACCACATCAGAGGCGTCGGCCAAGTTCGGCAATTATCGGGGGAGCGATGCTGTTATCATAGTATCGGCTTACGCAGAAACTGAGTCTCGCCTATTTATTTTTATGTCAGCAACCGTCATTATGAGACACTCCATTAGCTTGGATTGCGGTGACACTCGTTTTCGGTTACGCTTTGGGGTGCGATTGTACGGCGCGACAGTTTTTTCTTCGTTGCCGTGCTCAGATAAAGGGTTTGTTATTTGATGACCAATTTTATTTACGGACAACGTTAATACAGCAAAAAACTTAATATCTTTAGTTTTTCTGTCATCTCAGAAACATTTGGCCATCGTCGCGGTACAATTATAAAGTATAAATAGTCCGAATGAACTTCAAAGGCCGCACGTAAAAATTGATTTTTTATTTTGGGTGCAGGCGAGTACAGTTGGGAGCAAAAAAAACCTAAACACAATCGCGCCCGCGACGAAATCGAATATTGAAAGTGTCGAGGGACAGAGATAAGGAAAGCACGTGCCGCTCCCTTGCCGCCACTTAGGCCATACCCGTAATCTGAATACCGCAAAGCTCACTGCGATAAACTGCCATTAAAAAGCGTTCGATTTATTACCGAACGATTTCCGAACGATTTATACGGGTGTGCGAAGTCGGGAGAGTATCATAAACCAGAGGGTCCTAGAGGGTAGAAACTTACACAATACTTAGTATCTACGAAAAGTAATGGAATAATGAGATAAACACGAATATAATGGGGATATAAGATTGAACTAAGCTACAAGCCAAGCTTTAGAACTTAAGAAAGCACAGAAATAGTAAGTAAATGTAAATTAATATACCAACATAAAACTGTTTCTCTATTCAAATATCGAGTAAAAGAGCATTACCTTTCCCCTCAACTGTAAGTATTAATATACATATATATATACATATGTTTAAACTTTATGTGTTTATTTAAGTATATTGTTATTATACGTGTAGGTATATTTAATATTTTAATTTTAAGACTTTGCATATTCATATTTTCTTTTCTTGTTCTCACACACTATTGTCAAAAAAAAAATTTTCATTTCTCCTTTAGCAAGTCTGCTGGAAGAAATTTCTTAAGAAACAAGCAGTACCTTTGGACTCAAATTATAATTATGTTGCATATATATGTATTTTACTGTGTGTACATAAATGATAAAATAAATAAAAATCTGGTTTAGCCTATTGTGTTACCTTCTAAATACATAGTATTTTTAACAAGTTTCCTATTTCATTCAAACAATCAGTAAAATATATTCAATACATACAATTTCGTCTGCCTATCCAATACAATTGGTCCTAACTAAGCCTAACAATTTCCCGAAATATATATGAAATCAAACATGTTACGATTCTGCACATCGTACTCTTTCCTCCGGCCAACCCTAGTGAAACTAACACCACGTATAGTTTTGCTTTTTGTATATTTGCTTGGCAATATTCATCACTCACCGCCCGTGTCACTGATCAAATAGCACCCACAAAGGAGTCCCCAGATATTTCTGACAGATATACCCTTGATAGATAGTTTCACAAACATTACGAAACAAATCCTGATCGACGGATTCTATAGAGGAAGATTGAAAATCTGTGGTATATTACAAAGAAGTTGGATAAGAATACTAGAGAACGTGACTTTAACATTAAACGATTCACCGTCAAAAATCATTCCAACTAACTCCTTTCAATCTTCCCGACTCCATAAAAAACTAGGATCTTAAACACATGAAGCTGTACACAAACAGTATCAACGCCATCGGCACACTATGAATAGACTCGGCACCATTTGTTATTATATTTGTATTACTATTCTCAACTCTTAGTGGACGTGTTCACACTCACTAATAATTACTGACACTAAATCATAACATTCACGTGGCGTAAACATCCTTCCTACCTTTAAAAAAAAGTGAAAAGACCAAAAACAGCTCGCTGACAGCATATTGTAAGCTAATAGTCATAATCTGTATATATTTTATGTTTTTGTTACTGAAGCGCCCGATTATTTACACGCTACAGCACTACAACCCGTATGGGAATGTTTACACATTAAATTAAAACTCTTTTTAAGTTTTTGTTGGTCCAAATATATCCTTCTTTCCGAGGGTTTGTCATGACAAGACATTATACCTTATCTCTATTAACTTAAGTCATATTTTCATACGATACCTTTGAAGATACTTAACGCTTCTGATTCAATGCCACCGTTGTTTTATTTGCATCGACTTTGTCGTTTTAGTGCTATTGGATTAGAGGCCTTATAATAAGATTGGAATTTAGCTTAATTTTAGTAAGTATATTTTTTTCAATTACGTTAATTAGTTGATTTTCAGTCAATATAACTACCAAGTTCTTTTATTGTTATAAATAAATAGTCTTAAGTTAGTATTTAATAAAGGTTACTGTTAGCTATATCAAACTCTACTCTCAGTCGTTATTACAGTGTTTCTGCATTTTACTAATATAGTTTTTAAGTAAGATGCAATACTAACACCGTATGGGCCTTGATGCCAGACAATAAAATATTTTCTATTTTTATTTTTATTTATTTTATTATTTCTATTTTGTTAGGAACTAGATTTGTTAGATGTGTTCTTAAATTCTTAACACGTTCGCGTAAGCAACGTCTTACAACGTCGTGGTGATTTAATTATGAAATGGCGCAACGTCATATGACGGCCTCTAGATTATCATATTTATTTTGACGGAACGTCTTTAGCCGTCTATTTTATGGGCAAATTCCTATGGCGCATCTACTTAGCGCCGCGTGACTTAAAAAAAATATCTTTCTAGTTTTGTACGCACACATGCAAAAAGGTGCGCCTCAGTACCAACGTTCAGAAATGGGGTTGCTCACGCGAACGTGTTAATCATGAATTCTAAAAAACTTCAGGCTATCTATACGAATCCATTTTAATCACCTATCTATCAAAAGCCTAACCGCTACTGAATAATATTTGAACGCACAAATTACTTTATACCCATTTGATGCATTATTTCCTTTTCAAGTTAGTGTCTCGGAAACACCATATCTGGGTATTACACCAAACAATGAAGCTCTGTCTTAAAAATGGCCCAAGAATCGGTAGACAACGTAAAACAAACGTACGTAATCTTATCTAGTGTAAACTCAAACGCAGTAGCAGTTTGTCTTGGGTTCAGCGCAAACATGATAAATGATTTCGGTTCAAAAAATCGTTGCTCTATTTTTTCTAAACGAGTTCCGGTCGGAGCGAGATGTAATCTCTCCTTGAATAGAAACACCTATTCACCTTGAGAAGTACCTGAGGAAGAAGAGAGGTCCGAATTATTGATACGTCTGGTAACTAATTTATTTCGACTACATTACAGATATTCTAAAAACAACGGAAGGAGAAACTATAAAATTCGATAATTTTATCCAGATGACGATAAAGTTTCATCATTAAAACCAATGTTTTAATAAAACCAAAGGAAAAAATGTAATTGAAGCCAAAAATTAGAGGGCACTAAGACAGTAACAATAAAAAGTGAAAGCAAAGCCGCGTTTAATTGTGTCGTAAAAATAAAAATTAAATAAAAAATGCTTTGGGGTGGAAAAGTTTTGCGACCGTAATTCTGCTCTACAATTATATCATGTTTTGTTGCAGCAAGATGTTCTCCTAATGTTACCTGTCCCAAGGGCGAGGGATGTTTTTTTTTTTTAATTTATTAAAAATTAGTTTCTTATTTCGTGGAAGTAACTTAATACATTTTAACACAAAGAATACCTAACCATTTTACCATTAGCGCATCAAACTGGAAATATGTGTTAATTTAAAGTTAAACATTACAAAGCGATATTTAAATTGAATTATACACTAAATGAATTCTTAGTAATTAAGTGCGCAAAAGAAAAACAAACCCAGAAGTTGTAATTAACATTGATGTAAATCTTGTAGCTAAACACATTAGCCATCAAGATAAAATTTTGTATATTTTTGCATTTCAAATAGAATTATTGCAACAGTACCTGGGCGACCGAGCTCTGCTCTGGTGAAAATAGAGAATGCTGATTTAATAGTATAGGAAAGTTCATACTAATCCATGTATAGTACCTACTTATTCCATGCTGCCATGATAGTAGGTACTTACTAATTCCATGCTGCCAAGTCTTATATTATTCATTGTCTTGTTCTAAACTTTGGGCGACCGAGCTCTGCTCAGGTGAAAATACGGAGAAAACTAATGTTCCCAGATATGAAACCTAGCTAGATTGATTTTTCGCCCCCGTAAACCCCTATATTGCAACTTTCATCGAAACTCTTAGAGCCGAACGTAAGTACAAATATATATACAAATATTGCTCGTTTAATAGTATAGGATAAAGGCGAAACAATTGAAGATTTCATCTTTTTATTCGTAGATCCAGAAAATAATAGGTAAATCATCGGCTGAGGAGATTAACCTCTGTGATTCTATAAAGTTACAGCTCGGTTTAATAACACTGTTCTATCTGACAGTACAATCATAAGTTAATGTAGCAAGTCACCGCAACAGTCAGGTAGCTGCTACGTTTCAATTTCTTCGAGGCATTTTATTTACAAAACTAATTACGTTTGTCTGATAGGGTATTAAACAGCTCCCGGTGCTTCACTTGATTTGTTGACAGTTAATAAAGACATTCCAAACGTATTTAAGATCTTAGTCTATTCCGTCTGCGATGTGATCGCTCCCTGATGAAACTATTATCGCTTCAATTATTTGTTTCTTTTTTCTTATTCGACTGTACCATTCTGTTAATCATCTTCAATATAAAATGTCTTATTAGCGATAGAATTAGATACATAAAAATATTAACTGGGTCGGACACGTTTTTTTATTGTTACTTTTTTAAATTTTATTACTGTTGGCACGAACATCATTGTCGGCACGCCACGTGGTCCGGATAATTGAAATGTCCAAACACTAAATTTATAGTTTGTACAACGTCACTATTTCTTTTTTATTACTCCTATCGATGTTGCTTCCATTGATCTAACGTTATTATATTGGACACAACACGTCTACCGCAGATCTGTCGCCTTTGTGACCAGAACAGATGTTTTTTTAATTACTCTTTAATGAATTCACAACATGTTGTGTTTTATTAACATGTCTCGTAGAATTTGCATACATTCATATTAAGTCAGAGACTATACTCAAAATAGAAGTACGTGTATATATTTTTAATTAAAGTAAGTCTCGTATGAAACTTGAACAGAAATAATATTAATCTAACTTCAGAAACAAATGTTCTGGCGGGAGAACATTAAAATCTTAAATATTAATTGTAATAAGAGCGGCGTAGTCCCCATCATCCCTTTCTGCGAATGCTGGGGCAACATAATCAGCCCCCAAGGGACAACCTCTTGTAATTAGCGGCTGTTCATTTCTTAATTTCAATATTTAATTACAAAGGAAACTCGATGACTGCTCCGTATAGAAAGAGACGTCATCTTCAGAAAGTCTTTCGAATCCGTTTTGTTTCTAATTCGCTTAGAATATCGTTTGATATGGCTTCTTTATCGTTTCTTTGGCTGGTGTATCAAAGGATGCTCGAGTTTAATCATTTATCTGGACAGAGCGTTCGTCTTTGTGAAGTTTTATTCTTTCCAATTGATTTTGAGGAACGTGTAATTTTTATTCTAGAGATCTTATTGCTCATACATTTTTTGTGGGTGCTATTTATATCTGTGTGCGTAAATGTTTGATGAAACTTAAGAGATCACACAGAAGAGATGAATAGAATTAATATAACTTTAACGTGTTCGTTGAACAGCCATCTTACAATTTCCCTTTGTCGTACCCTATTGTAAGACGTAATAGCTGCCGACATATTATCGTTTTATTTCATTTCTCAAGCCGCTATGAAATTCCCTTTTACTATTACCTGTCTAAGGATTTCATTACTGGAAAGTCTGGCTGGATGAATTTTGAATGACTTTGTAGACGGATTATATACGAAGCTTTTTGTGATCGAAGTATTTTATTAAAAACATTCGCAAGATCAGTCTGTGTATGGATTTTCTTAGCTGAGTCTTTATAGCTTTGAGCTTTCATCATCATCACCCACTGCTGTGTATAAGCCTCCTTTCGTTTGTGCCATACTTCCTGGAATACTACTTGCTTTGTATTTATTTATTATTGACCTTTGCCTCAATGCTTTGTGTGTTTTCTCTCTGTTTGTGGTGGTTACAATTTTTGACAGGCTGCAAAACCGGTTTATAATTTTTTCTCTTTGTGGTATTTTTCATTGGGCACTTTTCAATTGATTCGGCATCAGTCGGGATGTGTGCGTTTGGCACGTTTTGTTATGAATCGTTGACGGCTGTTGGTTCGGACGTATCCATTCACGCTCACCCTGTATTGGTGGATTGTTTTGTTGCGTAAAATTATACAATTTCTGGCCGGGTGACCACGGCGCGCGGCCAGCCAACACCACTGTCACGCCCTCCGCCATTCGATTGAAAATGAAAAATCTATTATTATGAGCTTCGACAAAAGGTAGCTACTTCTTTTATTTTTTAAATTGTTTTAAATGAAAAGGTTTATGGAATATTTGTGTGGACTTGTAAACTACAAGTTATTAAAAATATACAAGTAAAAATGTTGGAAATACTTTTTAAACACGCTATGACTAATTGATTTACGTAGTTTTTGCTGTTGGCGCCAGAAGTTTTTAATTTGGCAAAATGTTTTCTCAAATTAAACTTTTGGGTCTGCATCGAATGGATCACTATTTTGTTATATTTTTTTGATATTTAATAGTTTTCTATTTATATTGATACGCTTCATCAAGAATAATCGAAAAGTTTTGCTACCGTTCCCGGCGTTTGTAGTTTTTTTTCTTCCCAAACGGTCTTTTGTAGCGATACAAAAAATAGTAGCGAGCTACCTGGCCATCAACAGACACAGTTAGTCGGTTCCTAAATTAATTTCGTCTAATTCTGGCGACTGATACTGTCGAGTCATATAGGTCGTATGCATGCCATCGGCGGCTTTTAGCTATACAAAGAAATTCGTTTGAAAAAGTGCTGGAGCTTGTTTTTCATCGACTACCATTAGAGAGACACTTGAAAGATAGATGCAGTTGTATTTAAAACGCGTTCGGAAACACAGAAATACACCATTGCATATCGAAACATAAACATGTTTAGAATAAAAATATAATACATGTATGTCGTGTAAATAATCTTTTATATTTCCTTTTCAAATAGGTATGATTACGACAATTTTTAATGTATTCTAGTAAATACAATGTTCATTGCGATGTTTATGTGTTACATTATTGTGGCGTTTCTTCCTCTATTCTACACGTTTACGTCCGCTGTTCTTGTAATAACTTCAATTTCTTATGTTCAATGAAAAATTAAAATAATCAAAACATACAAGCTTAGAGATTTGAAACAGAATAGAGTCCCGGACGTGTGATCGTTCAGTGTCGAACAAAAATAAACGTTATGATTTGTTAAACAGGTTATTAGAAAAACATCGGCGCTGTCGACAGGGAGTTTGGAAATAAACTATTAAAAAACGGTCAAGTGGGAGCTGGCTTCCCCGTAGCTAGTGTTCAGTACTGTATCATGTTCATGTGTTCATGACTCATTGTTTTTCTATGCTCAGATTTTATTGTTACGGAATGTACAGATTTATCAGAAGCGCACAATGCGCCAGTTACATACGAAACAGATGTAAACTTCATAACTAACTGTCTGATTCGTAAATGTAGCAGAACACAACGGTAGCTCAAGATTATTTAGTATCCACCGACCACTTTGATATCATTCCACATACCTACAGCACACAAAGGAAATAGACAAATATTCAAAGATAAAAGTTTTTCGAATCTTAAAACAAAAGTGGGATTTTAAAGATAAACAGAAGTTAATCATAAATCATGAACGTAATAGTTACATTCTGACGGAGCGTAAGTACATCTGAAAAATCTTTTGTTTGATCAGACTCAAACATCTGGATGTTGAACAGAAGTTCATAATAAAATATGATGAAAAAATATGTTAAGTCCTTTTGTATCGACCGCTTCTGTCTATTTTTGTTCGACTAGTTAACAGTCTTGATACTTTACTATATTTTTTTACTGATTAAAATGCAACACTACTTTGAATAAGTTTTTTGTGGACTAATCATTAAAAATGTTGGAGTGAAACTACTTTGTGGGAGCAATTATTCCTTTTTACGAGACAGTGCATAATAAATGAGAAGCTATTGATGTTTAATCTTTATCGTTTGATCATCGCCAATCAATGGATAAAGTAAAAAAGTTGAAAAAATTGCAGTAACCACCCTTCGGCACGTAGTAATACGCTAATTGCATTTGTTATATTCTGTATAAAGAAACGCAAATTAGTGACCGTGAATAATGTTGGCGTCGGCGTCGGGCCAACTTTTCACTAAATGCCAAACGTCTATCTACACTGTATCGATACCGGTTAAGTTATTATACTTTTGCACTGTGACTTTCAACAATTTACCATTGAGTGGTCAATTTGTCAAAAAAACTACGACACAAGGATTTTTATAGAGCTTGTATCAATGTTATTGAAAATTACTTATTTTTTCAAATTTTTCATTTATTGTGGACATTATTAATTATAACTGAACCTTCTTCAAGTCGGAGGGCGGCATTATCTTCACACTACATCAAAGATCAAACTGTATACCTCGAATGATCTTTAATTTATTTTCTGCAAGGTAATTCATCTAGCGTGCCCTTTAATGTGTTCTAAGCATGGAGTCATTATTGAATTAATGTTGAATGTAACCCATCCGTATCCACCAATATTAGCATTATTTAACTACGGACGTAGACAAGAGGAAACCCAATTATAATGGAACTCACAACCTATAACCATAGACCATTATGCCAATTAACTACTGTAATGTACGTATTACTTGGGCCAGGCATTGTGTGTAACGTCCAAATTCACTTGAACTTGCTTTCAATTAATTTTTATGACGTTGTTAACATTTCGTTGGTTATTGCTTGTAAAACTGACAAAACGTATTGACATTTAATGTCATGTGAAGCTGATCTTTTGGAATTAAAGATTATGTTATCATTGCAGATAATATAAGTACAATACGCGCCACGAAAAATGAGACTTGACCACGTCTCCCACCGCTCTTTCTGCCGCCCCGATGACGCCCTGGCGCAGACCCCATACCGCTAAAGAGACCCTTAAATCTTCTTCTGCGCATGTCAAACCACGTGGTGTGTCAAGTCTCATCTTTAGTAGCACAAACTGTACGGACTTAAGTGAGTGAGGAAATAAAAATAAACCAAAAAAATTAACAAAATTCGAACAAAATTCAACGAAATCGTAACAATCAAATATCAAAACCGTTTGGTTAATCATCGAATTGCAGCCGAAACGTACCGCAGTGGTTCATAGTAACTCGGTGAGATTTGTTTTGATAATACATCATAAAACTATTAAATATTGGATCGCTGAGTGAGACTACCCGCTACTGTTTCCACGTTACCCTTCAAGTGATAAACGGTAGCGAGTACACGTGTTTTGTATAAAAATGTTTGACATACTGAGAATAATATCCCATGGAATGTGAAGCGATAGTAAATAACTTTCAATTTGTTTACGCGACGGAGGGATAAGAATAGGTAGGTGGTATATCAAAAGGGTTAGATGCCGTCAAAGTGTATAACTTGGACCATATAATACACTGATCATGGCGTAATCGGTTTGTTATTTCAGCGTTTAGACGATGTTTAAACCTTGTTTTGTTTTGTCAGAAGCATGTGGGAATCATTGTATTGTGTTCTACATCCGGGTTATGATTGGTTCGTTTGATTTTTACTTTTAGATTGATTGGTCATTTCATAGGTATTGTTTTTCATCAACTTGAGGTGGGATGGGTTTTGCTCTACATTCTATTTTCATATAACATTGATTCTAATCTCTATTTTGGAGGTCCTTAAGCAGACCAAGGAGAGATGTTTTTAAATTTTTACCCCCGACCTGACGCAAAAAGAGGGGGGTATGAGGAACAGGGTGTAAATTCACTCATCCACCATAGAAAAAGGGAGGATCCTCCGACCAGACGGGTGTTGTGTCTGGCGGGCAACTGCCCATCGGTTTGAAGTTGAAATCTTGTATGTATGTCGATCGCTCGGTAAACTCTAACTGCGCGATGCAGGATTTGTGTGACGTCATGTCTATGATGCGTAGTTCGTATGTGGCGGTGTAACCGCTACATCACTTCCCTCCGGAGACCGGAGGTCGATAGTGGGCTGAATCTTGCGATGCTTCACACAGTGCTAGCTGTGGTTCCAGTGAGTCGGAACCGGGTGCTACATCGTTCGCGGTGAGTCGGAACTTTCTGTGGTGGCGATTGTAGTGATTCCCCGGTGAGTCGGGGTGATTGAGGTGATTGTTGTGATTCCCCAGTGAGTCGGGGTGATTGAGGTGATTGCGTTGATTACCCAGTGAGTCGGGGTGATGAGGCTGATTGCGTTGATTCCCCAGTGAGTCGGGGTGGTGAGGCTGAGGGTGATGACCAGGAATGCGCGTTCGCTGCATGCTGGTGGTCAGGATACCCGTTGAAGTTGTGGGTGCTGGCTGTGTGACTCGCCTCACGAAAGCTTGCGGGAGTGATGATGATGATGACGTCACGCCGAAGTAATTGCACGAAGGCTGCGTTGACGTTCATACTCGGGGTCACCAATTTAGGTGTATGAGGAACAGGGTGTAAAGTTCACTCATCCACCATAGAAAAGGGAGGATCCTCCGACCAGACGGGTGTTGTGTCTGGCGGGCAACTGCCCATCGGTTTGAAGTTGAAATCTTGTATGTATGTCGATCGCTCGGTAAACTCTAACTGCGCGATGCAGGATCTGTGTGACTTCATGTCTATGATGCGTAGTTCGTATGTGGCGGTGTAACTGCTACAAGGTGTTATAAGTTTGACCGCTATGTGTGTGTTTGTCTGTGGCACCGTAGCTCTTAAACGGGTGAACCGATTTGAAAGTGGTTTATTTTATTTGAAAGTAGGTTTTCTAGCGATGGTTTGTAGACATGTTTTATCAGAATTAGTTCAGCCATTTAAAGATTATCAGTTATTTTTTAGTTGATGGTTGGATGCGAGTATCTACCACAGGTCGATCGATTTGAAATTTGGTATTCTGTTACTTCAATGATATTAGAAGAACATAGTAACCTGGAACTGATGCTGCAGCATCACCTGGAATTTTCAGTATGTTGGTGATGGAGTAGGAATGAGGAAATATTTGTGTCGGGGGTTTTTAAATTTTAACTGTTAAAATTGTACTTGTTACACTAAGAGCTTAATGTAAACATAAAAACATCTCTCCTAGGTCTTTCTACGATTCAAAATCATGTTCAATAAAACGAATTGGATATTGAAACCTAATATCATCATTGGTGCTCAGGGAAAGAGCCATACATTGGTTCGTCTCCCTAAGGAATCATAAACGCGAGAGCTATTCTTGGTCAGTCAATAATGTCAATAGTTTATAAGGGCCTCAGTTTTATTAGATATCAAATAAGTTCTTTGCTTTCGCTCTTTGGTTAAACAACTTTTTCATTTTCCTCGTACTGTCGACAAAAAAGGAATTATCATATTTGTAGCAAAGAAAAAAACGCCGATCAAGGACATAGGCAAGATATTTAGATCACACGTGTTTAGACTTAAAAACCCACACTACGTCATTAGAAGTAGGTATCTGATAAAACATGCAAAGTTACTTCTAGAACATAATTTTTACACCTGTCAACATATTTGAGTAGGGTTGCCATTTATCGGTTAGTGCTAATTTTCAGTCCGATCACAGGTTCTAGCTCATTATATTATAGGGTCACCAGTTACAAGTTAGTGCTTATTTTTAAACCGATGACAGGCTCATCTATACTTATTACTTAGCCTCCAAATCGACTTAAAACTTTAGCATAAATTATTCCTAATTGTGTAAAGTTTTTCGAAATAAATAGGTCAACAATAAAATATCTGACAACCCTACTAAGTGCTTCTGTATTTTCAATAGTCATAGAGCGGTTTATCTGTTGACGTGTGTCATCTAGTTCAGCTACCTACTGACTTCCGTTCCCATCTCGCGGCTTATCTAACACAAATATGACAAATTAAACGAATCTTAGGAAGGGTCCCACTGGTTACACTTCAATGGGGTATTTAAACAAAGGTTTCGTCATAACTCGGACTATAAAACTAAGTTCTTTGGCTTGCCGCGGTGAATTAAGAAACGAATGCTTGTTATACTAACAATGTTGTATGACATAATTACCACGGATGACCACTGAAAATCAGCGCTGTGCTGTGGTTCCCCTTAGCACAGCATCATGCTGAGTGAAAGCCATTCTTGTCACAGTCATGACGTGCCAGCAGCTGCCGATTATTTCGGTTTTGTGCTCGTATTTATCTTTAAATCTATTGTTTTATTTTATTTTTCTACTGAATTATTATCTTTTTTTATTTATGCACGTGTTTCTGTGACAAATAAACTTATTTTTCTTTCTTTCTTAATGAAGAAAAATGGCATGTGTCGATAAATTACCTACTGACGACCCTGAGGAATGGGTAGGAGTGAATTAAAAGCATAAATCAATCTCACCAGCATGCTATTCTTTGCAAAATAAGAAAAAGATACTCAATATTAATTGAGCCAAATTTACAAAAACAAATGAAAACTATCATCAAACTCAAAAATATCGATTTAAACAACTGACAAAACCTATTAACGGGATTCCGAACTTTAAAAATAGAATAAAAGCGCGGCCATCTTTAATAGTTAGGGCTGTCACTTTGAGGAACAAGTTAATAGACGTAATCAATTTGCTCGAAACCGAGTATGAGAATAAAAAAACACATAATATTAAGCTGGCCGGTCACGCGAAGAGAGCTGTCAAAATTTAACCTCTCACTCCTTAAGGTTCAACCTTAACTGTACTTTCCTTTTAAAAATGGCACGCTTTTTAAACTCTACTGGAATCTCACTGTTTATAAATTCTATTTCCATATTGTATTCTTAAAATAATCGATCAGTTATGAGCTATGTAGGTAAACTATGTTACAATATTAGTAATTATTAAATTTAATTAAGATTGTGAAGATGTTTGTTACTCAATCACCCATAAACGGCTGTACTTATTTGGAGAAAATTTGACACACAGCTAGGCAATGTCATGGATTAGGTAATACGTAAACTTTTTATCCGTTCAGGTGAAATCGTTTCTCTAGGATGCGAGCGAAACCACGGACAACAACTAGTAAAGCATAATGTTAAAAGCCTTTCATTAGTTATTACGCTAATAAAGACCATTTATCTGTCATGTGCGACATTATAATTAAGAAATTTGCACCGGGCTATATGCGTCCGTATTTGGGAGCGGCTATGAGTGCTATTTCATAATGAAATGAATAAATGCAGGTAATTCAATTAAGTCTCATTACAACCGGCACTTTTTTCATGATATAGGGCGCCAATTGCAAGGACTGAATGCGTGTCATTGGGTGCGTTTAATTCTATTAACTTTAAATGCCACTGTCGTGAGCAAAAATAAAAATAAAGTTCTTAAAGAAAGAAGAAAAGAAAGAAAATAAGTAAGTATTGTTGTGAATAAACACTTTTCTTTTTTTTTTCTGTTTTTTTCACATTTATTTACTTAAGAGGGTTTATTCTAAAAGCTGCCAAATATTTCGCTGTTTTGATTAATTTGGCAATATTACTATATGGAAATATGAAATATTGCTAACTAGTAATATTAATAATGAATTGCAAAAATAACACTGAATTTGATGTTGTAACCGTTTTAGGTGTAGAAAATGTATTTTGAAAGATTCCAAATACTTACATTTACTTACAATATTCGGTGCTACGATATTAATTATTGCATTTCATAATCAATATTTCAGTTCACTAGTTGACCATATTTCATATTTCCATACAATATTATTCCCAAATTAATCAAAACAGCGAAATTTTTGACATCTATTTGCGACGGAACGTTGCCCGCTTTCAGAATGCACGCTCTTAACATTGTAGCCAAATTCCACTCCATTCCATTTTTAAAAGACTCCACGAGACAGGCTCGACCTAATGTGGAGTTCTTAAGCAAAATTTTTCCTTTGCGTCTTATATTTTAAAATGTAAACCTAGCTATTAATGTAGACTACAAAGGAAATGTAAGGCATTGGTTTTGGCAAATAAACATATTAATCACTATCAATTGGAACGGTTTTAGTAGGCAATTTGACATACCTACCTAGCATCTTGGTAAACACATCAATCAATCTGCCTAGCCTTTTCCCAACTATTTTGGGGTCGGCTTCCAGTCTAACCGAATGCAGCTGAATACCAGTATTTTACATGAAGCGACTGCCTATCTGACCTCTACAACCCAGTAACTTGGTAATACGATGCCCCTTGGTAAGGACTGGTAATGACTGAGTTGTAAACACATGAACTGTAAAATATTTAGTAATTGGCATTTGAAAAAAAAAACCCTCTATCTGTTCCATATTGTTGCCCATAACTGTACATACCTACGTAGACAGTTAAATTACGCGCGTCTCGTGCAAAAATTAAATTACTACCAAGTACACAACTAATGAACTTATTATTTCAGTTACGAATACGCGAAATAATTGGCCTTTGTAGTGTTAATTAGTACTGAAAGGCTTTAATAGAGTGTAATTGATAATTTTAAACAAAAAATCATACAAAGCGTGTTCACAATGTAAACTAAAGGGCTCTGGTGATAAAAACCGTATCTAGCATTGCTGAGCCCCCTATAGACATTATACCTAGTTAGTACAGTAATAGTACATTTACATTCTAATACACACTAAAATGACAAATGTCCACTACTGAACACATATATGACTCCCCATATAGACTCCAATCGTGGGGACTTTTACCACAATCACGACGCTAAACAAATAGGTGCCTACAGTCCGCGCCACCAGAGAAGTTCGGCGGAAATTTTTGGAACTACATTTTTTTAAATGCAATTTGATGCAATGTCATAGACACTAGTGCCACGTCCGCGGATATCTATGGCCGCGTCTATCAGACTTGCGTTGTGGCGCGGACTCTAGTGCCATTCTCAATTCATCTCGAAATTTGAAATTTGAATCCAGATGAGTTACCTTGTAGGTTGACTTTTTGAAAACAATTGAGAATCGCTTCCTTATTATCATAATATCTACTCTTAGCGGTCATCACAATGAGGTTCGAATTTTACAAAATAGCCGAAAATACTCAAAGGAAAAGTTTCTAGACATTAGTTCTAAATCTGCTATAAGTACAACATTGAACTTAACAGTTAAATCTCGATATCCGTTCCTAACTCTCATTCGCCAATTAGTCAAATCACGACCGGATGGCTTAATTATGCTCGAGACATGATTATCCTATTGTGCAATCAAATCAGCTGTTATTCAACATTGTCCCGCTGATCGTTACCGAACACTGGTCGGGAATGGGTGCTAATTGTTCAAAGATACGTTAATAAGTAATTTGAGAGCCCCTCATTGGTCGCGTGCCGCGGTCTGTGGTCGGACTGCCCGCGGACTGGCATGGTTACCCATTTGGTACTTCGTTTGTGTTGGGTAATAGATATCATTGTTGCATACGAACGCTGTTGGGAATATCACCCTGAATAGAATTAAAAGTATTTCATCGTTAATTCATAAGAATAGTATGTTTAAAAGGCATTGGTTTACCCCATATTATTAAAAAAGTACCTGGGCGACCGACCTCTGCTCGGGTGAAAATACAGAAAACTAATTTTCCCAGATATTTCGCCCCCGTAAACCCCTATATTGCTACTGTCATCGAAATCGTTGAAGCCGTTTTCGATAACGTGATTACAAATATAGGTAGGTATTTATATATATATTTACAAATATTGCTTATTTAATATTATAGAATCTATTGGATCTGACTACAAAGTACTCTACTAAAAAGGCGGTTCCAGAAATTGTACACTAAACTACTTCTCCATTGCTAACGAAAATTGTAACAAAAAAACAATGACGAAAATGTACCTTTAATATACCTTTAAACCAAGTTACAACTTACTAATTACCTCTAATTTGAAAACAAACCTAGGCAAGTAGGTGCAAAACTATGCAAATAAACCTCCCTTCGTGACAAACAAATGAACGTTGAAAATCACTATTTACAATCACATTATGGAACGCACTCTTTCATATTGCTACTACAAATCAAAGCGCACCCCTTTAATTAAACTGCCGGCACTAAGTCAACTTTAACTATACTTATAAGGTAAAACTAGCCGTTGAATAAAGGCACACGTATAATTTACTCCTGCGATTGTCCCGGACTGTTTGGCAGAGGGCGAATGAGCAGTACTGAATATTAGGTAGGCGCAATCATGTTGTCATTGAAATAGCTATGGAGGGAAGCTATACGGTTGGAGTGACGTTATGCTCGTGGTCTAGGTGGTTGGGCGTAGATTTGGACTTGTTGACTTTGGCTAATGTCATCTGTCAGCGCTAGATCGTACTGCTCTACATTTTTCTACAAATTAATTTAGTCACTACCTGGGCCCCGCGGTTTCACCCGTGCAAGTCTCGATTCCGTAGGAATATCGGGATAAAAAATAATCCTGTGTCTTAACCTAGATCATGGTCTACCCATGTGCCAAATTTCATTAAAATCCGTTCAGCCGTTTTAGCGTGAAAGCGTAACAAATAAAAAAATCTTCTCTTTATTTTAATAAAAAATTATATTAGTTTAGAAACGACAAAAACTTGAATAATAGAGTTCTTTTACAGGCTAAATCTTCGGGTAAAAAATTATCAAGTAACCTTGTAATTTAATGGATTGATAGCCAATTCCGTTTTCGATGACATCAAACCTACAATTTAGTAAATCAGTGTACTCAATATATCACCTACCTACCTGTAACTACCGTATCGAATGAAATAATAATCGAACCTACACGACGTCCATTCAATTATCCCTGAAAATTGAGGCTCATTAAAATAATAAAACAGCCGGCGGCAAAATCAAATTGAATGATAACAAAAGCTTGTGTTAATTCGAGGCGACACACCGTTTTGCAATGAGTACGTACTTACCTACCTACCACCCACCAGCCTAACTACATTAAAGGCTAATAATCGAGCAGACATGTACAAATACGATGCCAATTAAAATAACGAATCACCCAATAACGCAGAAAATAAAAAAAAACCTTTATGCAGAAAAACAACCAAAAGACAAGGCAAAGTTGGATCAAATTGATCAAATTATTACCTTATTCCGAATTGCAATTAACTTACACTTCAATTAAAACCAACGAAAAACGACCATCAATTTAAATAATTGAAAGAGAAAATCAATAAAATCATCAAGCTGCCTCATAATCACTCGTAATATCAGTCATTCACACGACAGTACGATAAAGGCCAGTCCACATGAGCGGAAGCCCTTGTTTGCACAATAATAGCGTCCGTGTGTCAGCTTCTCAATGCAACCCCAAATGCAATTGAGTACATTCGTGCGAGGATTGAGTTACAGTGAATGCGCTGGAAACATTTGCATCTAGCGCCCGCACTCCCGTGTGGAGACAGCCTCGAGTGCAGGTAACATTATTGACTTAGACTATTATTATTCCTTTGTTTTGTAAAATGCCAGCATTTAAGAACCGTTTAATGTAACTCAAGGGGATTGGCGCTGTTAGCCGGATTACAGGTTCTTCCTAGTTTGGCTCCAGATGCTAAAACTTTTGTGTACTTTTGTTTTATCATACTTAACTGAAATGTAATCTAAGTACTGTTTTTATGAAATAAAAAGATGATTTATTTATTAATGTCAACAGTATCGATGTATGGATAGACAGTTTGCTTTTGTTAACGGGGTACTTACACTTTTGTACCAAATGTATAAGTTTTGATGGAGTTCCTCAAAAGTTAATTAAATATAGGTACTTAAGGTCAGGTTGAGTTTTAAGGTCAAAGTCGTTTTATAGACCTTTAGGATGCGGTTAAAAGAATATTTATCAAGAATTTTCTTTACGACGAACGTTTGTAGTTAAAGAATATAATAATCCATATTTAGTTGACACTGCGGAGCTCCCTTTCCATATTATCGATAATCTCGCTGCCACTATCGCAATTACAGTAACTATAAATGACAATTGCCAGCCAATAGCATACGTACGGAGCCGAACGTTCCCCTATTTGGTGACCACTTGGCGGCACTGCCTGGTCATCCCGCAAATTGCTCTTTCCCAACAAAATTGTCAATAAAACTCATCTGATTCGCAGTTAAACAAGCGAGCGACATTATTAATTTATGCGTTGTAATATGGCGCAAACGTTGGCGTTATCCCGTGTAAATTATTAATAGTGCTGGGGTAAAAATTAAGCTTAAACCGAATGGGTAGTTTCGGCCATAACGCTCGTTTTATGTTTCCATGTGCAGATTAATATGTTGTTATATCCTGTGACGAGTCAAGCGAATCGGTTTTATTGGCAATCGAAATCGCGCGATGCTGTCATATATCGATTATGTCGACGACATTATTGTCAATGTGTTTGTGCCGATTGGCTGTAGTACGATGCGAGTTATTTTTAGAACTAGGGATGTCTGTCGATGTGAATGTAGCTGTTTGACCCGGAAATCTACATTGGAACCAGTAACATCAAACAAATGCCCACCTCGCGCAGATGAAACACAAAAGTGAATAGCTCCCTTGAGATTCACCTCTGTTGTCTTAAGAGAAAGCGATTACACAAATCTGAAGAAGCTATTAATCCGGCTCGCTGCCCCCGAATGGCATCACGGTTTGTTTAATAAAATCGCGAATTTACATATCAAAACCTACAAAGGGGCATAATTGGACCCGATGACTTAGAAAACGTAGTGGGTGAGGCGGGCGTGCCACCCCTTACAACAAACAAAGGAATTATACCCGCCTCAAGAAACTTTTAGCAATGGAAAGCTCCTTAACAAACAGACGCGTGTGTATCTAATGAAATTCCTATGGTTGCATAACATACTCGCGTGAGCGCTGAGCGTTATTAGCGGAATTATTTCTCCGGGTAAAATCTTTGAAGGCGGTTGCTCTTTCGGAAAAGTTGTTAAGAAAATGGGTTGAGATCTTTTCGGGATTTCATTAGTTTGTAACTATGCGGTGTGCTACGCGAGGCATCTAATTTATTAGGTAGGCGTAGCCGAGGGAACGAATGGGCAGCGAGCATTTGAAAATGGAACGGAATTGCCGAATCACGCCGCTTTGAGTGGAAGCCGCCGCGACACGATTCGTTAAGAGACAAATGTTTGAATTCAATTCCAACAGTTTTTTCGTCAGTAATTAGTAACGGTATATTTACTCCGCGTTCGTTGTAGGACTGCACGGTAGCCGTGTTTTTTCTGTAATTAATTTTTGTTGTTAATTTGGGAGCGTCGCCGCTGAGGCTGTCCGATTTACTCGACTGTTGCGAATAACCGTTTCGCCGATTATACTTGACGTTACCGAGCACTCGAATACTATTCCACATTCCCACACAGTACGTAAAGTGCCATTATGTTCGATGAATGAATGAAGTGCAAGCCGACGACATACGGGCATCTTATGCTCCTCTTGCTCCATCAAGGATATTGACACTTGTTCACTGTCATCAGCTTTTGTTCCATCACGTGTTAGGTTACACACATAAAATGGTGCACGTGTTCATGCCAACACGTAAGTAGTACGCTAGTATTATTTTTCATTGCATATTTGTCACGGGAAGCGGTATTAATTATCGTCAAATTGATTATGGTATAAGATAATTAGAGAGCCAGGTTATGGTAAAAAAGTCGCAAATGAGTATTTTGATGTTTCGTTCCGAAGTTCCAACAGTTTGCTTTTTTAGGGTTCCGTACCACAAATGGAAAAAACGGAACCATTACAGGATCACTTCGTTGTCCGTCCGTCAGTCTGTCAAGACCCTTTTTCTCAGGAACGCATGGAGGTATCAAGGTGAAATTGTAACAATTACGTAGTTCTATGGTCTCTTGGAGCTCTAAAAAAACCAAGCTTCTAGGTCAAAGCAATAAAAAATACGGCGATTTATGCGACATATTTTGATACTCTCAAATAAATCAAAACCTACAGGGTAAGCACTTCCCGTTGACCTAGAATCATGAAATTTGGCAGGAAGCAAGGTCTTACAGCTTAAAAAATCCTAAAATAGTTAATTTGTAGCTAAATAACAAAAAAAAGCGATTACAAACTTACAGTTGGAGAATTGACCGTGACGTATGTAGCAATGTACGGGAACATGTTTTTCAACTACAATGTCAAGTTTGTTTTTGGGATAAATTCATCCTAACTACGGAACCCTTCATTGTGCGTAATCCGACACGCACTTGGCCGATTTTTGTAATTAATTTCTATTGAATAGCGACACGGAAGACTTCGACCATCCCTTTGAAAGTTTTAATAATTACATAATTATGTTTATTAGTTTTTACTACTATTTAATTAAAATAATTTTTCTCTACACGTAGTTTAGCAGTGTATATCATCAGGCTGTAGTTGTCCAAGTGTCGGTAGTGGTTTCGCATCGGCAGTGGAAAGCTAATCGCGTCGCGCGTCGTTCGCGCGTTATAATTAGTACAAATCGTCTGCTTCAAGCCGCCGCGCGTAGAACTACCAACGTGTAGAGTTGATTCATAGTTTTTAAATTATGATCTCATGAAATATTTAAAAATGGAAGTTGTCAACCAAGATTGGTTACTTCGAAGTTTGAAAGATACTCTTTATAAAAAAGTTGTTAATTTTACTAAGCGATGCTGACTTAATTAATTAGAATAAATAATTATTGTGAAGTCATCGCAACAATGAGTTTTTTAGCTAACGTAACGTTTTTTTACTTAAAGTATGCAATTAACATTTATTTTTTATTTTTGTTTATTTCATCTCTAACATCTATGTGCGATCTATCTAGTCGTTCCACAGTCATTCTCTCCATGGAATCCGGTAATCTCGCGAGTTAATAGATTCGATAATTCATCGCGGCGCGCGTCTGAATCGATACCAGTACGATTGATGGCGCCTGTCTTAGCTGGTGAAACGCTCGACATGTCTGTCACAATGTTCCACTTCACTACATTCGAAATTTAAACTTTTAATGGCTGTTCTTTTGTTTGATGCTTGAATGGGAGTGTACGCGAGTGTACGCGGTTTATTCTGAAAGGCAACGGTTTGTGTTATGTTTTATTTTGGTTTTATCTTTTTAGGATGCGATCAGCGTGTAACTATCGATATGAAAATTAAGTCAGTTTTCTGATTGATCGCTAGTTCAATGAGAAAACATTAGGCTATAAAGTTATCTACATCTATTGAAATATGCATATCTAATTAGTCAATTTAAAATCTAATAGGATTTTCTTAACTTATAATAAATGTAGCGTACGAGAAATAAAACTGATTTGACAAATCAGATACAAATTAAACTAAATAAGTACCAGCACAGAAGAAACTATACAAAACTTAATAATTTGATGAACCGTCTGAAAGTTGTGACAAACTTTACTGTGACTTCAGATAGCCGTTCATGTTTCATTAAGTAAGTTAAGTATTTAGAAATCTATTAAACAATCCATTTTCACTTTCCCATAGCGTTGGATTCTACGAGTGACTTGGGTTGTGTCACTAAGTGATTGGTCTCGGCTCAAAATTCGAAGTTCGATTCACATTTTTGTGAAGAAATGTCCGTTTTATTCAATTCTTTGTGGTCACATTCCAATGACGCTTCAGTGAAGATCTAGTTACGAGTTTAGATTGTTTTTTGTTCATAACAGACTGCTAAAGAGGTTTTAATGCCAAGAGATAATAATAATTTTGTGTTACAACTTTTTAACTTTACATTATTTTCGACAGTGTCGTTTTAATTATTAGCTCTGCTCTGGTGAAAATAGAGAATGCTCATTTAATAGTATAGGAAATTTCATACTAATCCCATGTTTAGTACTACATATTATTTCCATGCTGCCATGAAAAAAGGTACTTACTAATTCCATGCTGTCATGTCATTATTCTCATGTCAATAATCATTATCTTGTAAACTTTGGGCGACCGAGCTCTGCTCGGGTGAAAATACAGAGAAAATGAATTTTCCCAGATATTAGACCTAGCTAGATCGATTTTTCGCCCCCGTAAACCCCTAAATTGCAACTTTCATCGAAATCGTTACAGCCGTTTTCGAGAACGTGATAACAAATATATATATATACACAAATATTGTTCGTTTAATTGTATAGGATATTTTTCATATATCATGAGAATTTATAATTAAATAGGTACCTACATAAATGTTATATTTATAATGCAGTGCACAAAAAACGCTAATAACAAAATCTTCACATTTTATCTGCTACCCATTAAAAGTACGAATAAATTAAACCATCTGACCCATAAAAACAGCGTTTATGTCAGTTGAAAGCAAAGAAACAATACTTCTAAAAAGTTTCCTCGTAAGGAACCTTTCACAAGCCATTAATGTCTATATTCCGACCCCCTAAAGAGTTGAAAACACGAAATGGAATTATGGATTCCCCTAAAAGTCGCCATTAGAATTAGAGGCACAATTTATTCCGCACCGGGGCCCAATATTTCCGCGTTTCCTGTATCCTGTGCTCAGTGCACGATGCCACACTATCTCATGAACCATGGAACCTTAGCTTAAGCTTACTGAAGAGGGTGAATAAATATTATTATTGTGATTAGTGGGTGGTTATGTGAAATGTAATTCAGCTGTAAGCTTTGAATTGATTGCTTACATTAGCTCAACAAAAAACTTTCTCAACTTTCAATTGAACTTTCTCTAAATGACTGGAAAAATACCCTCGTAACTTTTGATTTCTAGGAAATACAGAATTTAATTAAGAGTTTCTTAAGAATTTGAATACAAAGATACATAACAAATTATTGTAGAGTCAACCACAGAAACTCAAGCAAACCAACTTCGTAATGATTTTACAGGCCAAGGAAGACATGCAAACACATTAATTTATAGGCACGAAGACAAACCTTTTAAGTCTGTAACAGTCGCCCAACTTTTACATTAAGTCCCCAGTCGGGAAAGCAATTACGGTTTCATCTATTACAACGACACCGTTTGTCTGATTACTAACTTTTATTTCTACCACATTTGATATTACAATTCAGTTTCAAGGAACAAATTCTTATTCATAAAATCTGTAGATTTATAATGTTCTCCAATCGTAAATCTATTACAACATAATTACGATTGAGAGTCCAATTTGCAACAATGTACTGATGGGTTCCAATAAACATTTCAACAAGCTTGCTGTCAAATAAAGCCAACAAATATTTTAATGGTTACATGCATCGGCCCTTTTTATTGGCAGTATAAAGCGTCCGTCGAGCGCGTAGCCAGCGAGCAGCCCTTACGTACCTACACTCATGTACATGAGTACAATACAGGACAAAGTCTCAAGCTGAACTATAAAATAAATCTAGCAAGTTATCGTCCACAATAAACAGTCGCCGCGGAAGGCTATCGCCAATTCCCACGCAAAGTTGCTGTTAATAAAAGCAACAAAATTATATATTCAAGAGTTAGGAGGTGGTGGTATGGCAGTTAGGGCCTTCTACGTGGTCCGAGTTACAATGCAAATTGCCGTGGAGGGGTGCGCCGATGCCCTCTAACTGTGCGACTCGCAAAGATGGCCGCCGTAATGGCGAAATGAAATTATTAAGCATTGTCTTGTGAAATCGGCCGCAGTCGACACCTGAGACACAGGGCTCGACCACTTAGCGTGGATACGCCGCGCCGCGGGGTAACGAGCCTCGCCACCGCCGCACCGCACCGCCCGCACCGCCCGCAACACCGAAACACTGCGTTCACCCGGGGTACAGTTTGACTACGCTACCTTCTAAATAACAAATAAGCTAAGGCCATTATTGAATGACACTGAAACTTCGCACGGAAATGGGAACTTTAAACATCTCAAACCACTTGCATCAGGAATTAATGGGCATATGAGTTTAATTTTCTTATGAATTTTGATAATGTTGCAAGCGTAAATTACTGTTGGCAAAATAGTACTGAAAAATGGCCACGGAAGCGCCTCCACACTTTTCCAACGCCAAGACATTACTTACGACCCTCGGCTGAAAGCTTTGTATTAAAATTTAAATCTACTTTGCAAAGTGTATTTTATACACGTGCTCTTGCAATTTTGATCGTTCATAAAGCTCCGAATAGCTCCTATTATTACGCTTCACCTTTGCGGTATTGGGTGTTACACATCTCTCCCCAACCATTCCTGTTAACATTTTGACTAAGTCTCCCATGAATTTGGTATGCATAATGTTAATATATTATAGATGCTTTAATTACTCGTTTGCGGTACACTTGTGGTTGCTCTGTTAATGTTCATTTCTATTCGCTCGAGCTTGGAGCGCGTTATATCTGTATACATTTATTGAATACATTATATTCTAACAGACAGATGCGTGTATGTTAATGATTTCAAAAACTCATCATCTAAATCGATCGAAACGGAAACGACCATTAATTCCTGTAATGCGAAATCGAAGTCCAAAAACGCGTCTTACGAAAATAAATTAATTTCACAATTTGTTTTCGACAACAAAGGCAGGGATCCCTCTACTTACTGGCCAAGTGAAATTCCTCTTTAATCCAACGCATGCCCACTCCGTGTTTTTAATTTCACACAAAAAACAGCTCCGAGTCGGTGATCAATCAAAACTGCCGCTCGTTTCTTTTTTCTATACTTCATTGCAATACACTTTCGTGTCTGTAACCGCTATAAATTTGCCTGTATTATTTTGTTTGTATAAAGGAAACGGGTATCCCTTAAATTAAATTAGTTTGACGGATTTGTCCTGATGTCAAAGATTAATTACATTTTACAGATGAGGTTTTTTAATCGTAATATAATTATGAACTCTTGTTATGATTACGGTCGTAACGATTTATTCTGAGAATAATATTTTGGCCATTTAAAAATTCATGTGCCATCGGGGTATTTATTTGAGATTGTTTATGCAAGCTCGTTAAAGGCATGTGAAACGGATTTGCAGTGATGAATCAGATGCGAGTTCGACATAGTCACGAGCAAACGTTGACATATGATTGAGTGGTCGTATGTTGAGTGCCAATCGTAACTCAGGCGCCGCACTACGTGTTTAAGAATGTGTTAGACTCAACCACTATCGGCTATGACTAGACAGACCATAAAGTTAAGCGTTAGATTGGGACAAAATACCGCTACGAACTCGTAGCAAAATCGTAGCCAATGACAAAACCTAAACATCTTTAGATTTGGACATTCATTGAATCATCATCATCATCATCAGCCTATAGCAGTCCACTGCTAGACATAGGCCTCTCCAATTGCACGCTAATCAGCTGGATTCTCGGCAACTCTCATCCAGCTGCTACCAGCCACCCTGCGAAGATCGTCACTCCACCTAGCCTCAGGGCGTCCTACCTTACGTTTGCCGATTCGCAGTCTCCACTCAAGAGCACGTGTACCCCAACGGTCATCGGTTCTACGATAGATATGGCCGGCCAATAAGCCCATTACCACTTCAGCTTGCTTATTCTGTGAGCTATGTCGATAACTTTGGTTCTCTGCCGGATCACCTCGTTCCGGCAGAGAATAGAGATGATTATTTTAGATTAGGACAAATACCGCTAATTCATAGCACCTGGCAATAAACATTTATTTAAATAATGGATGAGAAATTGGGCATAGATATGTTTATTTTATATTATTTGGGTTGTTTAAATTATTTTTATTCATTTATATCGTAATTTCATTAAAATAAATAAGTTTAGATAATAGATATCATCCTAACCAATCAATCTGCCTAGCCTTTTTCTAACTACGTTGGGGTCGGCTTCCAGTCTAACCGGATGCAGCTGAATACCAGTATTTTACATGGAGCGACTGCCTATCTGACCTCCACAACGCAGTTACTGGATAATACGATACCCCTTGGTAAGACTGGTTGTCACTTTCGGGCTTCTGACGACCCGTAACGACTGTCAAAGATCCACGAATGACAGCGGGGACCAACGGCTTAACGTTCCGAGGCACGGAGGAGTCTCGGTATGTAAACATGGTCACCCATCCACGGACCAACCCCGGCAAACGTAGCTTAACCTGATGGATCGACCCGTGCGGCTGTTATTACTTAGCCACGCGCTCCTCCTAACCAGAGTTATCATCCTAACCAGAAAGAAAAATAAATAGACGTGCGAATGTGATACTTAACACATTAACAATAATTACCTACACACGTTACCTACACTAACTATTATTCCCTACAATAATTTTCCCCAGCATTTCCTACTCAACTTTATTGCCCAATCGTTTACATTCGTAAGTCTATCGCAGATCTCACGAGCTCGTCGCAAAGTGCCCCGGAGTACCGTGTAAATAAACATTCGTATTCGTTTCACGTTCGTGATCATTCGGCCTCATTCGGCCCCGGTCGGGATTACGTGATTTATTCAACAGACTCTAATTGCTACCGAGACTTTTCTCGCTTACTGTACTGTAACATTCTTGAGCGTTTTCGTTTGACTGTTTTTTGATTTGGTTGTTTGAAATGATGACGGTTTTGTATTTTAGAAGTGACAATGGTTAAAGTTATCATTAAAATTGATATTAACCAATTATTTAGAATACAAAGTTACTAAGCTGGTAAAGTCTCATGAAAGTATATAACCTAACCTAACCTAACCTAACATTTTATTAATTTAAAAACTATATACAGGTCGAATTAATTCGTATTATGTTGTGTAATCGCGTTTAAACATTTAAAATCAACACCAACAGCAAATACAAAACAGTTACAAGTTGCAACACAAAATATCAAAACCATCTCGTCGACATGACACGTCAAGATCACCTTCATCTCCATATTTGCTTTACGAATGGCTCCGTACTCATTCAAAGCGGGCATTGGTTTCATTCATTTGCACGTTTTCATTTCAGATCTGTAAACATAAAGGTCGCTTCGCGTTGACACAGCGATTCCTGCAGAGATACACGGTAAGCAAAAAATCGTCTTCTCAAAGGTTTCATAAAAAACCTAAGCTCATATGGCTTTGCAATATAATTTGAAAGGTTGGCGACAAACCGATATTTTTTACTTTAAAAGATAAGATTATGCAATCTCTAGCCGGCACCGGCAATCTGCACTAAATCCTATTTTAAAAACACGCAACGGTGGCTTTTAAAGCGCACTTTCGAGGGCGAGCACACTCCCACACTCACACAAAACGATTTTCGTTAAGATGCAGTTTTTTGCACTCTTTTGTGTGCAAGCGCATTTGTAGTGACGATACGTGTTGTCTCTTAATCCGCTTGTAATTGAATTCGGTGTTGAATCCTTTGTGAGAGTTTAAAAGGATTCTTGAGTATGTGACCTAGCGTGGAATTTTAAATAAAGATGCAGTGCAGTCGCGCGCGGCCGCCTTGCACTAGATTAGGCAAATTTCTCATACAAAATCTTTTGTTTCACGCGTCGGACTGTGTCGATATTTCTCTTTCGCACTCATTGAATACAGTGCTAGAAATCGTACTGAACTTTGTTTCATAGTTACAACTTGACGCCAAATGTACGCGTAGGAAATGGGTTCTACGTTTCTAGTAAACTGCTATTGTATGGGCATAGTAGAAAGAATGTATGTATAGGATTATAATAAAGAAATATAGATTATGCTATTTTCGTGGGAGTGCACTGCACCAGCGCTCTTTAAGACGAGCTGCCTCTGAGTGCAGTACAAATAAATTCTAAGTAACTTATGGAAATCCTGTATACTAACCTTGTCAAAAATATCCTAGCATTTTATCATAGAGACAGCGATAGACTAATTAGTTGGGCACACAGTTTAACATTGCTTGCACTTGCCCGTTTTTTCACAAACTTCGGAAGCTTCTGTAACAGATTCTGAACAAACAAAGAAACACATTACAAAGCCATAAACCAAGTAACAAAGGAACCGACGAATACGTGTTGAAACTGATCCATCATGTCTCCTTTTAAAATAACAAAAAAACTCATACGCTACACACAACAGATGTTTTACTAAAAACCGACCCCTATCGACCCCAGCATATAAAACGCTGACTATAATTTCTATTAAAATAACTGTAATTTCCCAAATTATCTTTCTATCGTAAACGTTTAAATGCAAATTGGGCATTCTGATGTATTAATGTGGTCATAGTTTTGACAAATTGGAGCAGACCTCGTGTCAGGGAATTAATTTTCGTAAAACAATTTAATCTTTATTTGACAGGTGCTTACGTTTTTGATGGAGCTTTTCGAACCTTTAAAATGTTCTAAGGCTAGGAGTGAACAGTATTAAAATAACTTTTTCTCGGATTGTGTTATCACATCACTCCCGATCAAAAATTACATTATGTCTAGCTGTTTTGATGTCCACGAAATCTGCTTTTTGTCAAGTGCGTATCAGACACTGGTGTAGATAAAAAAACGTTATCACTTCATCTTGTTGGCTTTCATGAAACTGTAATTTGTTTTGGCGACACTCATTTTGATAAAATCAATAAACAAGTAACGGAAAAACATACTGAGTTTGTACATTTCCACTATTTGAGCATTAAGCGCATGCAGCCCGTTATCACTAATGAAACCGATATATTTGAAATACAATCATCAATATCGGAAAACAAACATAATATCGACCAATAAAGAGTTCAGCATATCAACATGCAAAATTCCAATTAGATTCCAAACATATGATTGTGATAAACCAACCGTTATTGAAGTTGCTTATCTATGTAATTAGAAAGGAACTAAGCTGTAACCATTTGTGTTTATGGGAACATTCGAGTGTTACAGTCATGTTTCTGATAACATGTATAGAAATAGTTGTTTTATGTATTGATAGTGATCATGTTTTCGTTCTTATGCTAGGTGCACACCGAGCTCACTAAAGTCTTCGGAAAGCGTTCGCCGAATCTCGTTTTTGGGTAACTTAACGTGAGTAGTCAATGATCTAGACTGTTGAATATAGTCCCTAAGTTATTGAATATAGTCGAACCTGGATAAGCGAAAGTTCAAGGGACCTCGATCTCTTTTTCGCTTATATCATTTTCTCATTAACTCGAGTTTCTAGCTTATAGAGGTACAGTAGTGGTCTTTCTCACTTATAGAGGAGGATTGTTGGGAAAGGTTGAGAGAATATAAACAATGTTAGTTTAAAATAGCAGATGTTAAATTACGTTCGACTGTCGCTTATAGAGGTACAGTCAAGTAGAAGTCTCAGTTATAGAGGTCCACGAGTGAAAAACGACTTTCTTTTATAGAGGTTTCTGTGTCTCACTTTTAGAGGCTTAAGAGGGTTAAAATGACGGGACCTGGCAATTACTCTCGTTTATAGAGTTTTCTCGTTTACCTAGTTCTCACTTACCCAGGTTTGACTGTATTTATTATTATGCTAATTCTTTGCCACAATTTCGATCATAGTATTATGAACTCGTAATAACAACTGTACACTTGAACGCTTTTATAGAAGATTACACGTGCGATAACATGTAACTGTTGGAAATGTCAAAACTGTTACCTACCTACCTTGATAAAAGTTAGCTAGAAGTATTTGTACCTATACCTGAACTAATTACCTAGTTACAACAACTCTATAACAAATAACACGCATTATCAATAAAAGCTAAATTTAAACTTTTTTAAGTGTCTCCCGTTTTTATATTCTTTTCCAAACTTTTATTACTTACGTACTGTTTAAATAGAGTGCTGCGAAGAAACATGATACAAATTGTTGAAAAATAAATGAAGAACACCAAGTGGTACACCGGGATTAAGGGTAATGCGTGCGGTCGTTAACAGAGACATTCAAAAAATAATCTACCACGGAATCCAGTACTTTACACCGCCACCCGCGGATTCGTCAGGAGGGAATAAGGCATCAAATATTCAATTTTAAAACAGCCGCTAAAAGCGAAACGTCATCGCCTACGCAACCGCAGCTGGGACTTGACGATTTAGAAATTTTGTTACAGATGGGGACACGCACTCCGTTCCGGCAAAGAGATAAGTAAAAAATTGCATTAGCAAAGTGAAAAACATAAATGAAGATGACAACAATAATGTTTGAGATGTCGCGAAATTGCCTTCCTTAAATGTTTAGAGGGTGTGTTGGTGACGCAACAGAAGTGATTCCGAGTCCCTTGAAAATTATACTGTCAAGAACAAGAAAATGGCACGCAGAGTAGGAAAAATTTCATTAGCGCCAATCAAAATGACGAGGTCCAAAATGAAGCTCGCAAAGAGAGTCGTAATCACGGAGTTCAGCAGGCACCCCCTCGACGTGAGGTCTTATTAAAGGAATAATATTTACAAAACGAGACGCCTCAGAAATCCCCAAATTAAGATCTCGCCGAAACCCGCCCAACTTCCACAAAGTGGAATCATTAAATTAAAAATGTAAACTTTTCTCTTAGCAAGGTAATGGGCATCCCGATGTAGATAAATAGATGGAATAGCTGCAAAAAGGAGCATTTTCCTGTTCATTAAATTTTTCCTTCGCTTTTTTTATTTCGACCCCTGGTGCTAATTTTGTTGGAATTCACGCCCCTCGGCTCCACCCGCTGGGACTCAATCACAGAAATTTTATATCCGGAATTAAATAAGTACCCGACAGTATTACGAACCAAATTTAATATGAGATTATTTTTAGCGGAGATCTTTCCTAATTAATCTGATACTCTTCACTGTATTTATTGGATTTAAATATTTCCCTGTTCTGACAAACAAACAGAGCTCGATACTTTTCCGCGTCGTGGGGAAATTGGTTTAGAAGTTGCTAAGAAGTCAATCCTGGAGGGAATATTTCCATCAGTGGTAACTTATTACAGAGGGTGGTTTGTGTTAATAACTCGATTGTCTGTATTACTCAGCGATATACATTTAGTAGGAAACGTCAGCGATCTCGGTAGTAAATGCAATTACATCAGCTAATATGCCGTCTGCAACCGACGCGCGCTCGTCTCCCAAGTCCCAGCATTGCTTCAAGCGATGCCACCTTGTAACTGTTTGGGGATCACTTTGAATTTAGTTATGGGCACCTGACTTTATTTATTCTAGATAGGTTCGTACTAAATTGTTAGCATATTTTGTTTTAATAAAATGTCAGCTAGGAGATGTTCTTTTTTTAATTTGGGGCCGCATGTCAATCATTTAAAAATTCCTTTGATGGCGAAATGAACCGCACCTACTTTTTCTCTTTTGATTCTCAATGTCAATATCCAAATGTCTCCGTATTACGATATCGAGTTTCCTTATAAGATATTGATTGGTATAAATAAGGAAATCGAATTATTCAATGTCCGCCCCTCATTTGTTTCCCGCTCCCCTCACCAGAGATGAAGAAATTCTTTCTGAGTTTTCGATTACTTGTCCAATTAATTTTATAGATTCATTTGTCTTAGACGCTTTGAAATATGCACTGCAAATATTGGACGTTTATTTTTACAACGCTAATTTCGGTTTTCGGTTACCGATTTATTTTCTATAGCTATAGATCCCTACAAAGCTATTTACTTTCCACCGTTTCCACCGATTCTGTGTCGATCGAGATTACTGTGAGAACCAGGTGAACAATTAGTACAAACTGTCAAGTACGTCAGGCACCCTTGTCCCAGTAGCTACATAGATTACTTGTGAGCCTCACTCTCACTTCAAGTGTGGTCCGGAGTGGGACAGGGATGTCGAGTGTTACGTAATACGAGCAGTTAGGGTATTCTGATGAGAGGGAAAGTTCACGTTCCGTTTCTCATCACGCCTGTACGCGCAAGTGGGTGAGTGCGGTTACTGGCCAGAGCAACGCACCGGCCATTCATGACATAATTGGCAATCGGGCTCATTAAACAGATGTATTTTCACATGGTGAACATGTTAACACCTTTGTGGATGGTGTGCGTTGCGTACTGTAAGGGTGCGGTCGAGTGCACTGTTTCTACCTATTGTAAATTTATCTGTATTTGTTATTAGTTTATTTTTATTTATTTATCTCATCATCTGTTACGACGCCTTATTAAGGCGGATAACAATTAAAATTCTATTGTGTCTCGTTAATGACAGTTGAATTGAGCACCTCGTGGCTAAGTTATAACAGCCGCACGGGTTGATCCATCAGGTTAAGCTACGCTTACTGGGGTTGGTTCGTGGATGAGTGACCATCTTTACATACTGAGACTCCTCCGTGCCTTGGAAATAGGGTTACCATTTCGAAATTTTAAAAGTCCTGACAAAAAGCCTGACATTTGCAGAAAAGTCCGGATGTTTAACTTTTTATCTTATTTTTTCAGTAATCATTTACCTTAAATCAAAAAGTCCAGACAAATAAGAAGGTCGGACATAGTCCGGACGGGGGGCTAAAAAGCCGGACATGCCCGGACAAATCCAGACGGATGGTAACCCTACTCGGAAAGCACGTTAAGCCGTTGGTCCCGGCTGTCACTCGTGGATCTTTAACAGTCGTTACGGGTCGTCAGAAGTCCGAAAGTCTGACAACAAGTCTTACCAAGAGGTATCGTATTACCCAGTTACTGGGTTGTGGAGGTCAGATAGGCAGTATTCAGCTGCATCCGGTTAGACTGGAAGCTGACCCCAACATAGCTGGGAAAAGGCTAGGCAGGTTGATTGTTTTTTTTGTTATTTGAAATTTTCTTACATTATAATTGCCATAATTTTCTGTTTTAATCATTGACAGAAGTAAAGTATTTAACAAGCTATTTAACAGAAAACGAGAATGTCCATGCAAGAAAATCCAACGGCTGGACAGTAACTCATAGCTAACGAAACCTTCAATTACTTTTCTACTGTGACTGTAATAAATCAACAATTGAATAGGCTATTATTGCTCCAACCAATCGCATTACAGCTCTGGCAGTGTGTCGAATTACATACACATTGATAATCAAGGACATCAGTCGCGGCATTCTGAACTTTAACTCTTAGGAGATAAACAAATGACTAGCCAAGATTATTATTCAATTATGGGCCATAATAGGTGGTACACGTTTCTAGCGATAGTGTTACAATCGGTCAAGAGAAATTAAACTTTAGGATTGAGTGTATTAAGAGTGGATAGCTGCGTGCTAAGTTTGTAGGTGTAAGATAACAATGAGTGGTCAGACAAGGTGTTAAGAGAATACCTATTGTTCAAGCCGGCGTGAGCGCGGGGGCGCGCCGCGGCGAGATCAAAGCCGATTGACATTGAGACGTGACCACACCTTCGGCTTTTCGTTAAGTATATCCATTATCCGATTGGAGATCTCTTCAACTGAGTTTTGTTGTTTTCAATTGTCTATTTATGACTACTAATTCTAAGAATTGATATGAGAAATGACATATGGAAATTCTATGACATCATATTTATGATTGATTAATCTATTAGAGATTTGCATAAAGTTATTTCCAGTTTTAGATTTTCCTTGTCGACATTTATTTATTTTTAATGTTTCTAGAAACTGCCTTTTGACCTCAAACAGCTATTTACCATCATTCATAAATATTTTAATGGTCATTAGTCCCTACTAACGGAGCAACAAAGTCATATTATGGCCGGCAAACATCTACACTCGTAGACAGTGTAGGGGTATACTAAAGGGCACAATTTGCACACAAAGGCACACGTCATCAAACGGCACAGTCGGACACCTCCTTACGTCACAACGAACACTCCCGGCACAGCCTTATCTTGATATCACTCGATATTTCGTCACGCTACGAATGCTAGGAATAACGACCGCCGCCGCATTGATTCTAAACGATGTTCTTTAGAACGATTAAATTTCATTTGACAGGAAAAACTTCACTACCTACATGTAACTTTGATGAGTATATTAGGAGTGTCTTCTCTGTATTGAAAATTGTATTTCTTTCTTTTTATTATCTCACGTTATTTTTGTAGGAACTTATTTAAAGTTATTATTTTTATTTTTTTGTTTAAAAGTCATTTTACAGTTCCGCAGTTTTTCTTTTTACGATTTATAGCAAGCAATTTTTTTAATCATTGCTTCTTCCTTATATGGTTAACCTATTACAATTTTTATATCAAGGGATATAAGCTTTTTTTTGTTACAGTTACTTCCACTAAAAAAGGGTTACATGAAAAATTCTTATTTTAGCTGACATTCGCGGAAAAATAAACTTTATCATTCAGTCACTTAAATTCAATTGATTTCAAAAATATTTTGAAAATAGACCCACTTGGCTCCAGGGTGCCGGGACTCGAACCCTTTACAAAATCATTTCTATTCCGTTTTCCGTGAAAATTGCCCACCGACGACGGTCAAAGGGTTAACGATTTAGTGTTTATTTGAATTCCGCCTTTGTTAGTTTAAAAGGCGTTAGAATGTAAACGGATCCTTTGTTGTGATTGCCGTGTGTTTTGTTCCGACCGTTCCCGGTTTATTGTTTTGTCGTTTGCAAGGATTTCGTTCGCACCCCTTTACTTGTGACGTTTCAATTTATCGACTGATACTGCTCGAATTTTAAGCTACGTTTTAGTTGACATTTGTTTGTTTTTATTGATTTTTTCATGTTATTCTGGTTATTTTTATAACTATTCTACTAATCTTGCGTTCATATTCTAACTAATCTTCTTTCTAAGAACTTAGAAATACGCATTTTTTTAATTCCTAAAACTGATGTACAATTACAAACTCAAACTCAAAGCATTTATTTCAATTAAACCATTTACAGGCACTTTGAATTGTCAAGGCATACTTAGATGTTAATCTAGTATGCATATTTTAAGAAACACTTACAATTAACACAAATCCTACAAATTGAAAAATTTTCCATAGATAATGAAAAAGTTTTGGGAAAGATTTTTTTTTTAATATTTAACTATACAATTAAATCTCTAAATTAGTCTTAACTGAGGCTACGGAACCAGCAAAGGCTTTCTTCATATAGGTAAAGTTTCCCAAAATTCAAATACAAACTAATTCAACCAAATCTTTTCAAATCAATCATAATAAGAAATGCAAGAAACCTCTGAGTTCATTATAAGACCATTTTATCTTAATGCTCTAAAGTCTGTCAGGATTATTTTAATGTGGATGCTGACAACACACGCTCTTCATAAGTAGAGCTTTGAATTCCATTAGATAAAATATATTGAGATATTTGAACGTGATTTATCAACTGAACAGCGTACGAATGTGATATCTATGCATTAATTAATCGAGTTAGATGAAAGAAAGCAATGCAAAGATAGTTTTTGTTTTTATAAGAGTTTTGTATGGAAGGTCCATTTATAACCTTGTTTCCAATTAATGTTATTTCCACTTAAACAAACATCAACTTTATGCAAGTGTAAATAAAGTTGATTTTAGACTGACTAGTACTATTGAAAAAGTAATAAAAAGTATGAAGTTGTGGCGCAAACCGAACCTTATTTAAAAAAAAATTGTAGGCATTACAGTTGTTTTTCCTAAAACTCGTGTTTGTTTACATGTTTGGCAAATAAATTGCGAACGCATATTAGTTCGAATGATGAAGATATGCCTAACTTCATTTGTTTCTTTATCAGAGTCTTTCTTTCATTCAAGTTCTTTCTTTCATTGTTGTTTCAGATAACTGCAGTTCCCATCTAATTGCATTTTATCTGATGCTTGTATGCACAGTGGAACTATAAGTGAAATCCGTTACACAAGACAAGTATATTATTACTTGCAAATCTGAATGCTTTAACAGAGACTCTAACTAGTTATTAAATTATTGATACATTTCAACAACAGATCATACAAAATGCAAGTTTAACAAGCAATGATCAACCAAATCGGGAGTTGGAACATTCAGCGCCTTTGTGTTCCTATTGTAAGTACCGCAGCATGGCATCGTTCTTCATTGAGCCTCTCTGTGGGGAGCCTACAGTAGCCCGACAGTCTCTTTTTGTACGTCCAACATTTTATCAAACATTTTAATGGCCGGCTTTATGGAGCCAACAAAAGAAGTGTGCCAACAGAGGCGTTAAATCCTTTACGATTTGATGATGATCATCACGCGTTTGTCATTGGACCGCACTCCGGGCTCGTTGGCGGTCATGCATGAACTCGCATATTGAAATACATTTGTTCTGTTATGAGATCTTTTTTGATATGTCTAACGGCTAACCTACTTTTTAAGGTTCCGTACCCGACGGGTGCCAAACGGAACCTTATTACTAAACTTCCACTGTTCGTCCGTCTGTCTGTCAGCGACTGTATCTCATGAACCATAATAGGTAGACAGTTGAAATTTTCTAAAGTTAAAAATTATTAAAGTAAAAAATTGGGGACACCATAAATTTTAACTTTATTTACCATGAAAAACGTGTTTTTTTTTTTCTCGATCTTGATACGGTACGGAACCCTTCGTGTGCGAGTCCGACTCGCAGTTAGCCGGTTTTTTTGTCACTCAACTTTGTTGTCTAAATCTTATGGATAGTATTGATGTAAAAAATGCAAATACTTACCCAACGCTGCCCCCGGAAGCATTATAAAATAAATAAATAAAAGGTCACAAACACAATCATGCTTATAAAACTAAACATATACAACTAACGCATTCAATAATAATACTACTACACATGTAATTACAATGTAAATTTATCTGTGATTTTCTGTTTTAATCAATAGCTAGGGTGTAACCTGGAACCAAAACAACGACAACTAACATGTCACCCACAGTTATTCCAATTACTTACACTTAGATACAGTAAAATAATCACACCATTGAGACATTATGCAATCGAATGTAAGGACTGATTCACGGACCAACCAAGCATTTAAGAAAATCATTGCTTAACTTCAAAATTCCAATGAAATGAAATGGGACCTACCTGGTAAGAGATGGAAATTGCGCAAACACAATAAAATAAATGAAAAGAAAATAAACACACCAATAAGCAATTTTGTTGGAAAGAATATACTGTCTGTAAAAGTCCTGCGTTGCGGGTGTAACGTGTGGTCTTCCAGGCTACCCCCTTGGCCTGCGAGCAACCGGCCAGCGGCCGAGCCCGCTCGAACGTTTCCGAACGCAACCGAACCCGGCCGAACGAAACCGAACGCGCGGTGCAAGTGAGAGAGCGACATACCTGTCTGGCGCTTTCATTGACAGGCACCTGAAATGAAGAAAAAAATCGATCCAATTCGTTGAAAATTTTAAATTTCAAAATTTTGGTATTTTACATTAATTTGAGATTGACACAGATAAATTTACATGCAAGGATGTGTGTAGGTTTACATCAAATCGTTTCGCTGTATAACAAAACTGGATTATATCGACTCTGGAATTCTGGGTTATTTGCATTGTAAACGAAATCGTCTACTACGAGCAATGGATCTACAAAGAGAACAAGGGGTAACAAAAATGAATTATAAAAATTAAAAGTAAACATACTAAAAAAGAATAAACAATAATGTGGCAAAAACAGTTAAAAACAACATTGCAAGATGTATTAGGACAGTTGTTAAAATATGGGGTAGCGTCGAGCGGCTTGACTCCGCGGCTCCGGTGTTATTGTGCGCTTGCACGCGATCTCTCTCGTGTTTGCATTCGCACACTGATGCAGCTACAAGCCAACGGTTTGTTCCATTTTTGAATCATGTGCATAAAATCATTAACTATCCTATTAAGTATTACAGATACATCGCATTCCAATGTTACTGTTGCCTGTGCGCGAGGATATTCAAGTTTAACTTGAGCATTGATAGTTTAAGCAGAGTGCATAATTAAAATTTTAACGTTATAATAGTAATCGTCAGAGTTTTTAGTGTGTAATCGTAATCGAATCGCTTATTGTATTATTAATTAACCTTCTTGCAATAGTTGCAATAAAATATGATGTTAACCTCTATGAACGTTAACCCAAACTTACGATCATCACTACAAATTGCAATGACTCATTCTGCACAAGCAATCAATTAAAGAAATAAGTATTAATAGGTACATGTATATGAATTGACCAATAAAAACAGATTAATATTGAGTCATTACAATACAGCAAACCCCCCTTCCCGATGGACGAATTTATTAGATTATTACCGGACGAGATCACGCAAACGGAATCGTAAAATTATAGGAAATCAATCCTGTTAAATTGAATCCAATTCCCTTAACATCATTTCATTATAAAGAGGGCATAATGCACGTGATATCGGCCGGTACTCAAACGTAGTGCTAGTCATATCGAAGCTATGAACTCAAAGTGCCTGCGATTGTATCATTACAGGAGTAATGAAAACGTCAAAGCTAAAAATAAATTTATCGAGACAGAACAAAAATATCAAACAATAAAAAGAGCTCGGAATGAATAAAGTGGCGTAGAGTAGCGGTTCATACAATACATTTCACTTCGCGTGTGAACAACCACCGATGACTATCGTTTTGTGCTATTTTGACACAAATACTTTTCTCGTAGATATTGTAATCGATGGTATTCATCGCGTACCGACGCATACATGCAACAAAATCAAAAGTCACCTACTTGAAAAAACCAATCTATCAATATTAGAACACAAAAAATATGCAAGTCAGTTAATAATCCCGAATCGGCAATCGACAATGGAAATAAAGTCACAGTCACTTTTTTAATAATGGCAACACAGTTTTTCTTTTTTATTGCCACCCTAGGTTCGTTTGACATTTGAACCGGCTGATGACTTAGCCGCCATGATTGATCGTCGCGACCCAGTAAATGAGTGCAATTTAGCGTTTATTTTCCCTTCTATTCAATGTTTGTTATTGTTAACTGCATAAAATTGTGTCCCTTCAAAAAATTATTCGTATCTCTATATTTATGAATAACACAAAAAATGATCTATTTCTCCAGCGTCTGCTACAAGGTGGTTGTAAAAAGAAATTAATTTAAAAGCAAACAATAAAACGAAACAAAATCATATTTACATACAAATTAACTGTTGAACTGTGACTGGTAATCATTTGTCAATTCGAAGTGTCATTCTGAATCCCACAGTTAGCTTATGAACGGCACATGATGCAAAATGATTTTTCGTAGCTTACGTTTAAAGTTCAAAATAACATTTCGTTTCGAACGATATGCCCAAGAATCTTCAAGCCAATAAAAATTCCAACTTTGAATCGTATCTCGGCAGTTTTAAAGTTCAGAATTCTGCGTATGCTTCGCCAGGATTTGAAGAAAATGAGCGACTGTATACAATTTATCATCCAGCCAAGTATCCGCCCAAACCGTAACGAATCACTAGTAAATAAATTGACCACAAACATTTCGGAGCATTTCTTTTGATGTAGCATCCAGAAACAACTTCCATATTAATTTATTAGTGATGTAAGTATCTCGAAGATTTGTAGCTCGGTTGATTTGCGGTGCCCGTTGCCATAAATCAAACTACTTGCGTTCAGTTCATTCTTTCCACATTTTATTACAACAGAAGGATGGAGTACCCAGTACCCAACTACTCTGTTAAACTATTCTTGTGTTAGCGTAACGATTGTAAGTGTATAGCTTATTTCGAGACATTAATATTGCTAGATTGTTTTCTCAGTATTCGTAAGTCTATGAAAACAGAGAACGGAGATAGAGCAGTAATAAAGCATTATTAATCATGATATTGTTTTCGTCTGCCAACATTAATGTGATCAATGAAAACATGTACCTAGTGGGTAGATCACGTGCCAGTATATGATATTATTTTAAGACAGTTTCACAATAATATTCCTCCCACAGGGCAGCGATGATCGAGATGATTGTAATGAGTCACAGACTATAAATTACGTTTGACAGGTCATAGAATTAGATTGATACGTTCTCTAGGCTGCTCTTTCAATTGATAGTGATGTGCCGGGATGTGGGGGTCTACTGAATCATTTAGACTACCATATTCTACATACCTATTATGTACAACGATCTATCACATATGAATAGCCTGTTGGAATAGTAATCACAATAATTAGTTACCACATTACACAAAGATCCCTTCTATCGAATGTTAGTGCATTATGAAAAAACTTAAACAATTTTCTGGCAATTTATAATCTGTTTAACTTACAACTTGAAAAGGTTAACACAGTCTCTATTATAAGTATGAGCTTTTTTAAAATCTACGTTCAATTATTTCAACATTAAAATAAATTAAACAGAACGTGATAGCAAGCCACAAGCAATCATAGATATACAAGTAAGAAGGTATACATTCCCACTTAAGCAATGATCTGCTCAAGGGACTAGAAATTTCATAGCTCTCAATTAAAACGCAGAAATAATTATTTGGAAACATCCACCCCACTTGTAAATCAATTTATGAAAGTAAATGCGAGCCTGTCCCTCCTTGAAACATCACAAGTATCCTTATTTGATATTTTAAGACTGGAAATAATTTACCGATTAAATTATATTATGATGTCTACGAAAAACACTGTCTGTACAAGTGTACACTCAGTAATTAATTAGTCTCTACAAATTAATTTCTGCGGTTGTAATAAAATGAAACAAGAATCATAAACAAAACATAGTATGGCCCTCGAATGGCGCGAACTCCTTCGTCCCACCTGCTCTCTAAACAAACTTTTGACACGACCGTAACGAACATTTTTCGGGAAAAATAATTGCACATTTATCCTCTTGAGGGCATTAATTTCCCTTCAGCCGCGATTCTGTTGAGGAAACAACCCAATTAGTGCATTACTTCTTACTTTAGCAAGGATCTGGTTTCTTTTAAAGACTGTAGCACAATAAAAGACATAAACTCTATGGTAATGGCACTGTTTCATAAACTAACGCTAAACTGTAAGTTATTTTTGTTTACGAATTTAATTGAATATCTTTTTATGTGAATAGTGATGAGCGAGATCTTTCAGCAATGCGTGTACTTTTAATGTGTATACGGACACAAATTGTGGCATAATTTAATAATAACCCTAGTACACATTAGCTATTCAACGTATAATTTTATGACAAAAAATATCTTTGAAATGACCGCTGACATTAACTTAATGTGAGCAACATAGGGTATTGACAATTTTATTCTTGACACACATTGCGCGTAACAAGTACCGATCTATAACAAATATAATTATGTTGCTATAAATAGGTTAATAGCACCATCTAAGCAAGCGCAGTGTGTTACCACCTTAAAAGTGTAACCCTTCCAAGTCTTTGTTGGACAAGATTTTTATTTTTGTTATTTATAACACTCGGAAGAATTATTACTTCTGAATCGTTTAAGTCCTTGCTCAGTGCTTGTAATCCCGAGCCGAGATTAAATTGCTCGCCCAACGCTAATTAAAAGGGTAACTTTTTTACCTAAGTAAATGATTAATCGAACATTTGTGTTCTTACTGTATTAAAACAAGGTAATAATAAATTGTTATTATTTTGTTTAGGCCAAACACTTTAAAGGATGGCCAAAATTTTGTTAGGATTCATTTTTATACAACATAGTAACAGATACCTAGTTCAAAAAATAACCCTTAACAACCCAAGAAAAGTAATTTGACAGAACCAATTATATTTTGGTATTTAATGTATAAAACAAACAGTTAATTCGAGCAACGTTTCGTCTTAATGACCAAACTTAACGACATGTAAGTAAGACCTTTACGTAAACCTTTATAAGTCACAACCATTGATATGTCGGTCTTTGTCAAGAGTATTTGCATTTTTGTATTTTTCAAGGAAATAATTCTCTAGTCAACAGTAGCGATATTCTAGTGACACCTGTCATGTGCAGGGTTAGTGACATTTTGTCGGCCTTGCACACTCTTCAAACTGGATCGCTTGTCGGTTTGTGCCAACATAATAACTATGGCACTTATGTGCAGTTTAGCTACTTATCTATTTGTAATTATTTAATGGAAGAAAAATTGAATTAAAATAGAATAAGTTATGGCCTAATGCCCGAGTTTAATAACTGTCATTTTGTTTAGCTATTGTATAACATCGTCCTACTCCCGTACTTATAACCTAATCACCTGACAGTAACTTTTATTTTTAAGACTAAAATACATTTTATTTTTAATTACACAGGTACCTAATAATTATTATAAATATCTATCGTTATCATAATAAAATGTGTTATCTACGTAATTAATAAGAACACGAAGATCCGATGCGTTATAGATGTCAGCACCTCTATTTGACGCTAGGAAGGGTTGAAGCGCCAGTAATTGCAATTGTTTAACTAATTGCAAAATTAATTATGATAATTATCGAGCGGCTAGTGGTAATAATTTCGCACGGGCGCGCCGCAAGCGCCTTGAGTTATGAACGCCCTTTACCACAAACTCATCCATTTTGCCCCACTGTGGTAATGATTGGCCCTAATTGTGACTATAAAAACTGTTACAGTAAATGCATCGATGCATAGAATATAATAATATAGTAACAAGTTATATCCACTGTCTTATCGATCGGAATTAACTCGTGAATGGAAAATGTCAGTAGCTCATCGATACAATATTTCATTGCAAACCAGACGCCTATTTGTCTTATCAATTACTACGTGAAGATACATATTTTATTCAGAAACTATGTATAACCATTTGTCAAACACAAATCTTAAAATACATATTTATTAATATAATATTGTTTAAATTACGAACCACAAGACGTCAACAAAGTCGGAATAAAAGGCAACAGGAGCGATTAGCCCGAGGCACCGACTGCGTGGTCACGATTTATTGTACACTAGAACCAAATTAATTTTGCAGTCACAAACTTTAAAATAAACACCCCACTACTCCGTTCCACTGTTCTAAATGGTTCAAATTAGTTTAGCAACTGTTTTGCCGAACGCAACAATATCGTGGTCGATTCGATCCTCAACACGGTAAAGTCTGAGCTGTTTAAGGAAGATACTTGTCTAGGCTCGAAACCAGTTCTATCTGAAATGATTGGCAACGAAGCTTGGCTAACAATTTGACATTAACAATATATTGTATACAAATACGGTTGGTGTTTCCACCATTTCCCCATTTAAATTTCAAAGAGAATGTTTTGTTTGACAACATATGCGCAACCTGATAAAAAAATTACGTAAAATGATCGAAAATATTTAATGTCACAGAAAAACTTTATGAACGTGGCACAAAAAATGGCCAAAACTGTGTTAGGTGCCTATAAATATCTTGCGCACCTACTAGTCGCTGTCAAGTTTAGTCAAAGTTTTTAGATCATTTTATTTTTTATAAACAGACGGCTGATTTTCTTGTTACACTTAACTATCAAAGCACTTACAATGTATCAAGACGAGGCAAATTTTCAAACCGTCACACACAAGCTGATAGTATAAACGGCCACCATAAAAGAGAATTACGTTGTTACAACAACTGGCAACAATTTTTCTTCATACTAAGTTTGTTGTAGCACGCAAACCACGTCAGTATGAAATAAGTTTAACAAACAACCCACATTTTTAAAACAATCGCTAGAATACAAGAGCTTTTGAATCATGGAAATAAATTGTAGTGAGTTACATCATTGTAATAAACTGATCAGTCATGAGCATGGTCTTTAACGAAATTTATGGAGGCATTTGTGTTGACTTATTTATCTTTAAATCATGGAATGCAATTCTATAGTAAACATTTACATGAAAGTATTATTAAAGTTTTAAAATTGATATCATCTATCCATCGACATCAATACTCTCTACTTCTCGTTGGAAGCCAAGATCACAATATTTGCAACAAATGTTTTGATCATAACCTAAAAGCGTAGCCTTTCATCTGGAATAGGGATGATGACTAAAAAAATATTTTTTGGCCGTCTTGTAGATTATTAAAAAATATTGGACACATGTTTTTTCTTTTTTTACGTTGTCAAAAGATTACGGCGATACATTGAGTTAAAATGTGCCTTGACGTCACTTGTATGTAGATTTTATACTTACTTGTGACGTATTGACCCCCACTCCCCAACTTTAATGCGTTTTATCTAAGTCATTTTTTATTAATATGATAAAGCAAAACATACGTTTCTAACATTTATTTATTATTTGATTGACGGACTTAACAAAATTTCTTTTTTTTGACCCAGGCATCATGCCTATTGAAAAGAAATCAAGTTTGCTTTAGCATACTGTAGGTCCAACTTTTAAAAACTGCCTTGACTACAATCTGCCCAAAAGCACACACTACGTTAAAATAAAGCCAACAAATTGTTGGAAATTGGTCTATTTGTTCCCGGTCCACCGCCACTCATACTTCCGGCCTGCATTCATCACTCGGACGATATCATTAAGATATCAGACGAGGGTACGAAACACACCTTATTATGTGTAGTTCAGGAAATCGTACTGGCTTATTTCAGTAAAAGCCTTTCATAATAATGTTTCATTTCCACTGAAGTAATTGTAGCTGTTTCGTGAGGAAGTTAGATTAATTATGTTATAAATGTGGCTGGCTGAATGTATTTGATAAGAGATTTGGGTTTTGTATTCAGAATTACTAAAAATATACTTTATGGCTGTTTTTATTTTTTTTAGGTTAATTTCTTTTTTCCCTTACGAGGCTTACTTCTAAACATTGGCGTTTCGATCTCAATAAGTACCTAGGTATACTGCTACAATAAGCTTTTGCATTGATAAAATCCAATATATTATTAAGGGGGGTTATATTATAACCCCTTAGGACTGCTTTTATCTACTATCTTTAAATGAGAAATTCTTGTATATATGTAGATATATATATAATATGAATCTCGGAAACGGCTCGAACGATTTTCATGAAATTTAGTATGCAGAGGGTTTCGGGGGCGATAAATCGAGCTAGCTAGGTTTCATTTTTAGAAAATTTCCAAAAAAAAATCGGTCATCCAGATATTAACACTTAGGTACAGAGCGATGGTGGATTGTTTGCCCAAAACCAATTACACCCACATATACATCACAAACAGGAAAGCTATATAATTTGGACGAATTAATTACAAAAACTGTCAAACTTTATTGTTACATAACAATAAATTACACTGATTCAATAACCGGAGTCATTATTACATTAGTCATGAGGTTATGGCTTCAGCGATCAATTAATGTAAATTGTTAATTAGAAAACACGCAGAACACTCGAGCCGTGCCGATCCAATCAACGACTACTATCTAACCAGCAACAAAGCTACGTAATCTAGCTATATGAATTAAATTCAAGTGTCCGACATGGCAGCACTGTGCCAAGCAAATCTAGCTAACCTGCGTATGAATATCATGATTTGTTCAGTTGAAACTTAAATTGATATTTTAAAGAAATTAAGGTGTTAGCGAAGATGTAAGATGGAATATGTAATAGTAGAGTCATCTCAATTACCTCCTTTCCTTGAATTTGTTGATTTTTATGTTGTATTATAAGTTTATAACCTATTTATGTACTTGCGTACCTATTTTATTTATATTAAGTTATCTTTTTAATATTTTTTATTACATATTATTTTTTTCCCCTCAATCAGAGCACCTGCCATCTTATCTCTTCACCAACCTTGGTTGACTGGTAGAGAATGCCTGAGGCATTAAGTCCGTATTTACGTTATTGTGTGCGAGAATTTTAAATAAATAAGATGCAAATACATGAATGGTATGCTTAATACCAAGATGAGAAACCAAGCCCAACAGTAAAACATGCTTGCTTTAAAAGACGCTGAGAAGTGTAAAATAGAGATGTGCTAGAAATGCAGAAAGATATGTCCTTCATCATTGAATATGCGGAAGGTCACAACAAAACTCGTCCCCGTCTCACTTAACAAGGGCAAAGTCACAAGAGTCTACTAGTATTACGATACATACAACCATAAAAGTTAACAAGCTGCAAACTGAAAAAGTTTTTCGCCAACTTTTTAACGCTACTACCGATGATCGTAACGCGAATGGAATTAAAAACTAATTGTTAGGTTCGCTCAACACGACGACAGTGTGTAGTCAATTATAATCGAATTGACACGAAGAGCTAGCTAGTTACGAAAGTGTACAATAATTAGAACTGTTGGCGAATGAAAAAATACCTGAGAATTCTGATTGCCAGATAAAGCGGCGATTGTCTTGGATTGCATATTGAAAAAACATGCAACAGAGATAAGGAGTTACATGGTTGAGCGACTTAAAGGCATCGCGGGTCTACACTGGCTAATTGCATTTCCTACCTAGTTACTACACTGGTGCATAACGAGTGCAGTTATTCAGCTCGTTAAATTTTTGATGGTTTGAAATATTGCTTTTTTAGTTTGCAATGTGCTGTTGGATTTGGTGGTTCTTTACATTCTAAAGGCTGGATTTTTAGACTTTATTATTTCAGTATTTTTTTAGACTTTTAAGAAGTTAGCTTATTTAGAGGTTTTTGATGGCTATACAGGGCAGCATCGACGCGAAAACTTTTACCATGGATTCAGTACATGATTCTGAAAACGCCTGCGTTCAAATTTTTCGTCCATTATTTAAAAAAAAAAACAGCTGTTTCATAGAAAAGTGCAATACCGACGCAGTCAAAATGTATGGAACAGTAGTTTTTTTGAAACACCTATGTACTATACCCATTTTTGCAAAGAAATAAATGATTTGATTTTGATTTGATTTAATTTGATTTAAACTTCTTTAGGCGCATTGGGCATTTTTGAGATGGGAAAAAACAATTGAACTCGCGACACCGTTACCGACACCTCATTTTCGTAAACGCGATTGTGCTCTTTATTTATATTACGTTACGGATCAATGTTCCATGCAAGTATTTTTACTTTAAAGGTTAAGAAAGTATTTTTTTTTTGTAAACGCGATTGTGCTCTTTATTTAAATAAGGTTACGGACCAATGTTCCATACAAGTATTTTTCTTCCTTCACAATAAAATTGTTCAAGTTTTCACTTCTGTTGGCATTCCCGGAGTACCACTATTTTTTTTTTCTTTTTAATTACTGGCAGCAAATTTCAACGCAGGGAGGTTCAAAACCATGTACTGAATCCATGGTAACAGTTTTCACGTCGATGTCCCTGCCACCCTGTATAAGTTTGAACATACCACCCATATTCTCTACAAGTACCAATATTATATCTATTTGCTTGTAAGAACACGATCCACATGTGTTGTTACACTTGCATGAAGCATTCACGGTAGACAACATGACTCCCTCACATTATCATCTCGACTTACGGAAGTTGAATTACCGTATCAAACTATTTCTTGTACAAACAGCTTAGTTGGCGTCCTTACACCCTTGTCACACTAACAGAACACACACTGCAAGTACACTATTATAAAAATTTGTACTCAACGGTAATTTGATACAGTTCCATCTTCAATTGCATTGTGCAACAGTTATCTGTGAAATCATGAATGGAGACATTTGTCTTGATGTTTAGCCAGTTTATGTGTAATTAGATAAGTAGAGTAAGCATGTTGTAGTATTTTGTATAATGTTTCGTCATTCACAGTAACTCTAGTTAAGTTCACATTACTCATAAATATGTCTCATACTAAAAACATATAAAACTAGAAGCGATTTCTAATCAACAAACACTCTTTACATGTCTGCATAACTCACTGATCTAATAAATGACAAAAATTAATAAGATTCTCATGAAACTTATATTGTAACCACGACCATGTGAAAATTACAAACTATGTATAATAGAATACCACACAGAGCAGTAAACAGTGACAGAGATTACATCAGCACAAAATTAATGACATTAATATAAAACTTTCGGCGGCATCTTTGTACGTTGTAAACAATGATGAGTGAAACAGTGGGTTTATTCATAAATTTTTCCCTATAGCTGATAAGGTGGATTAGCCCACCGGGATGGCAGGATGTATCAGTAATCTTGTTTGCTAAGAACGTGTGAGATGTGTTTACACCTCATTACCAGTCTTGATATAATTCTAAAGGGGACACCTGTGTAAGAACTGAAACTCTTGTTTGTACTTTAACTCTGCCTTAAATCCTATGTTTCCACGTGTTCACCTGGTCTTAGTTGTTGATGACGTAAGAATTTATACTCTGGTGAATTGAGAAATGTAATCTCTTTTTAAGCTTATTTATTTTATTTTAACCATTTATGCACACACATATAAACAGACAAGAAGAAAGGAACAGAAAAGTACGTACAAAGGCAATACTTATTTCTAAAGAAATCTCTTCCAGTATACCTGCGATAGGAAAGTATATAAAAAGAGATGTAGACAACGTGTGTAACCGTATAAGAGAAAATAAAAAACATAGTAACATAATTTGTTTGGAAAGAATTTTGCCCTGTTTTTGTGGTAGTTTCCGGGAATCAACTCAGCATAATTTTAAATAGGTATTTCTGAACTATTTGATTATCAACCTCAAACCATCACGTTATCACATTTCGTGTTCTACACCTCGAGCACATCACTACTTGTCACATTATACTAGCCGACTAATTAATAGACCTCGACAGGTACATCACTATTCCCAGTGTTGCCAGCACTAGCGGACATGTTTACATGCGACTCAACGATCAATTGCTAGAATCGCATAATACAGTCGTATGTGTGTGCGATATACAAAACTATTCACTGGACAATAGAGATATCTGATTCGCAACAATGCATATGTATAGGAATTTTAATTGGAAATATGAGAAGCGAATGTTGCGTTGCACGTTGTTTTGATTTAGCGCCGTTTCTATCCTGTCTACGATAGATTGTTACCAAGATATGTCTGTATTCTTTATGGCCATTGATTTCCATATGTAACGAGGTATAATTAAGGAAAAAACAGTGAGAATCGTATGCACACTTGTTTCAAATTGCGATTGCAGTAATGACCTGCTGTCGGTTTGAATTGTTTATCTGCCGGTAACTGGCGTCTATTCTAAATGATTCTTACTGCAAACTTAGCATGACCATAATAGAAACGGGTTTTGTCGACGGAAGAATAGACAAAATGACAGATAAACAATCACAATCTGTCACATGCTTGTAAATATGTGAACAGCATGTATCCATCACATAATTATTTTTTCTGTCATTGCTTTATTTTTAATTATTTTTACCTATTATGGTATAGTAATCTTATTCCAGGTGCATCGTCTTCACATATAATTATATAATTAATGTATACAAAATATTGTAAAACATTTTAAAAGAGTAACGGTGGAGTTTCTTGCCCATTCTTCTCCATACGAAAACTATCTTTTGGAAGGGGCGACTAGAATCAATTCTACATTTGGAAATTTTGACGTTCAAAAGTGCCTTTTTTGTGCCTAATTGAAATAAATTATTTGACTTTGACTTAGATTGACCATAATAAAAACGGGTTTTGTCGACGGAAGAATAGACAAAATGACAGATAAACAATCACAATCTGTCATTTTGTCTATTCTTCCGTCGACAAAATCCGTAGAAAACCCGTTTCTATGGTTCTCATGCTACGCGTCCAGATGTTTATTTAATACTCTCTGGTAATAGATATTGTCGGATCTTCTGATAGCGCATATTTTCTGTAATGAACAATTTCTGGTGAACCATTTGTCATAAGTATAAATAAATCCAGCATGAACAGCCCTTTTTGTTCAAAAAGAAAAAAAATAGAACAATAATTTCTTAATTGAAAATCACAGTTAAATCTTTTTAGCAGAAAATTAAAATAAAATTAACAACGAGTCAATTACGGCCCCAAAACAAAATGAGGTATGTCTGTTATGAAAAATGGGAGCCAAGGGTTGGCGAATTTCTTTCCGGTTCTGTACATTTGTTTAATTAATCACATTCTTACGAATGGACCCCTCGCCGCCCGGTCCGAATGTCCGAATATTTGGAGTTCTTATGCTTTACAAATTACTTCATAAAGAGAATTCGGTTTGTATTGATTTTAGAATTATTACAGCCGTTGTTTATTAAGTTATACCTACCGTGATACAAAAAAACATCGGGATTTATTTTGTTAATGATTGTTTCAAAACTGTTATGTAAGTATTAAGGGTTCGTGTTGTCTAGGCAGCGTCTATGCATAAAAACCAACCGCTTATGCAGGTTCTACGCAAGTGCTACGCACTGCCTACGCAGGTTCTACGCAAGTGCTACGCACCACCTACGCAGGTTCTACGCAACTGCTACGCAACGCCTACGTAAGTCCTACGCAAGTGCAATTTACGAAATTGCTAGGAGCATCTATGAAGCCTCTAATAATTATTTCCAAAGACAAAATAAAAAATTAAGTTTAAAAAACTGTAACCCGACTACGAAAAATAAAAGTGATCTAAAAAGTACGAAACAAGAAAATGTTTCAAACAGAACTCAAGACATAGTTACAAAAATGGTCAAGATAAAGCCGTGGTCCACTTGCTCTTGACCATTTTTGTACCTATGTCTTAATTTCTGTCTGAAATATTCTCTTGTTTCGTACTTTTAAGATCACTTTTATTTTCAGTTTTCTTTTATTTTCCTATTTTATTTTAATTAACGTCTCTTCTGAAAGTTTTAATAAAACCATTTTTTTGCACCTACAGATTTTAGCTACTTTGGATATAATCTCGATATTCAAGATAAAACTACGAAAATAAGAGTAATATTTATCCAAATATGGTATGTAATTGTAAAATTAAAAACTGTATTAGAAGGGGTCGTATTACAAGTCACTTCGCAACAATCTCGCTTGTAATTACGTTAGACTCACAAAAACAGGGGCGCTTTTTTGGAACACCAAAGGAGTAGAATAGATGGGTCTATGAAAAATTTATATTTTATTTTATTTATAAGCAAATAGATGACAAATGTTTGTTTGTACTATTTCTTTACGACATTTTCTTTCATAATTTGATGTTTATATTTTAGCACTCACAAATAAGTTTATCCTCTTATCCTTTAATTCGCTGAACTTATGAATGGAATTTTCATGAAAATTAGGTAGTGTTTGTACGTACCCAGTCATTTAGGTGTAAGTTTTTCATTATTACAATGCAAAACTAATTTAATAAAAACGTAAAAAATTTGGGAAATTGTAATTTCGATGTGTCTAATCGATTTGCAACTCCATCGCACAGTGTTGAAAACACGCACGAAAACAGGAAAAAAAAGAATAAAAAGTGCAAAATCATATCGCTGTTACATCTCGAATGGTTCTTTTTTATTTCAATTTTCGAGGGTTCGCTAAACGTTGTAGCGAACTCTATTATTCGGTTCCCGTTGTGACGTAAGCACATTCACTACTCAGCAGCCGTTTGTTATTAAATATAATAATGTATATCATAACGTATTCATATCTATGATCTCAATGAATATGCCAATTCCATTATTTTGTGTTGCACGAGATTAATATTTTGTATTCTTTGCCAGATGCGTAGTACTTACAAATGGTTTAATTTAAGGTTACAGTTTTGTTATGATGAAACGAAATTATTTTGCTTAGGAGGTATTGTAATATTAATATATAAAAAGTAGGCGGCACATTTTTACGAAAAATCATTCATAATAATCATAATATTTTTTGAAACGCACATAAAATACTGTCGAATCAAATTAAACCCGGCAAAAGTTAGCGTACCGATACATTAAGCCTCAAATTCCTATCAAGTCACGCATAGTATCAAGTAATGTTGGAACTATAAAAATCTAATAAATCCACTAACAAAAATGATTTATAACCTTTCTTAACATCGTATTACGTCAGTTTCTATTTACCACAAAATGTTTCATTTGCATAATAGCTTTTTTTCCCGCCATTACTATTTACGTTAATATTCTGATTCGTCGGAGCGGGGGTCGCACGCACAGAAAACATAAAGACAATTTGTATGTGGCGGCCATTTATGTAAATAAATCTACGATACCGCATTATTACAACAATATGTACGAAACGGGTGTGGCCACTATGTTTACCATTTTATTTGGGTGTGGTGTTGTGTACGGAATAATTAAATTACTTTAATGCGCAACGGATTTACTGACTGTCATCCTGCTCGCAAGTAAAATATTTTTTAATATTGTTGAATGGAAGATAATTAAAATTCGCAACCCAAAACGGAATAAAACAACAGCAGAACTTAATAACAATTTCTGTTCGTTTAATCAACAAAACATCAGAAAGCAATAAGCTCTATTAAGAGTCCGATAGAATTTCTCATTTCATTCGTCTTAAGTCGTCAGAAACAAAGTGCGGCCGTCGTCGGTGGTGTTATTAACGCGTCTAAATAATTACAGGGCACATCAATCAGAGGGCATATGCAGATAGAACATTTTGTGCGAGTCAGCGCGCAGTCGGCCCACTGTGCAACCCTTTCTTTGATATCTGTATGATATTACGAATGGAATTATTAAAACTTGTTCCAAAATGTGTGCAGTAGGGATGGGCAATAGTCGATATTTTTTTTATAAAACGTCGTTAATTTTGCAAAAAATTAAATGAATTGAAATATGTCAGATTTTATATAAAGTTTCAAGTATACTGAAAATCTATGATGACAGAAATCGATTTACCTAAATATGCGAAAATCAAAACAAGAAAAAATATTGTATGTAGAGTTATATCAAAAACAGTGTATCGATAACCAGACAGTGTTCTAATTCCTAGCATCGAATAACAATAAAATAATATAATCAATATTCCCTAGAGAGGCATGAAGCCTTTGATGTAACGGCTCACCTCGGCACACAATGATCGGCACATTTCGTCTAGAACGCCTCAAATTGACCGCAATTAAAAGAACAATGACTAGTTTCAATTCCCCAAACTTAATTTCCTCCATCGCAAACGTGTAACTAACCGAAAAACGCATTTATAAATAAATTAATACGCTTTGGTTCAGTGGACGTGTTTTGTGTGGGTTGTAATTACTCAAAATATCATGACGATATCAGAATTATTGAGGCCCTAACTTACTTAATAAAGGACCTACTAATAGTACTTATTAAGTCTTAATCCATTGCATGACTAGTTTGTTATAGGTATCATTGGTCGAAAAAACAATTCTGACACGTCGTTTTAATTATCATTATTTAATGTTCACATTAATTAATTTAGATAATAATTAAATAACATCAGATACACAAACATTAACAGTCATAAAAATAAATTGTAAGTTTAATTAACACTTTTATTAGCTTCAGGATCTGATTTTAATTTCTGATCCGGTAATTAAAGAAAAACATGAAGTGTATCATGGCTTATCTTACTGTGTAGGTAGTTATAAAAAATAAAAAATCTGTCGAGGGAAACGACTTTATTAATTGATAGACAATCTGTTGTTTACTTTAAGTTCGATGTGTTAGTGTTTATAGACTTGAAGGTGGACGATTTCTTCGCTGAAACTACATTTTATCTATAAAAAAATGGCATGTGGCACTCCGGGAGAAGTGAAAACTTAAACAAGATCGCCTTGGTGGAAGAAAAATACTTGTATAGAACATTGGTCCGTAATCTAATATAAATAAAGAGCACAATCCCGTTTACAAAAATGAGGTGTCGGTAATGGTGTCGCGAGATCAATTGTTTTTTCTCATCCCAAAAACGCCCAACACGCCTAAAAAAGTTTTCACTTAAAAAAATACAGAGCCTGTTAAAGTCATAACCTTCCTTTGGCTTTGCCGTAGTCGGGCAAAAATATCATCAACTGCGGAGCATTTTTCTACTATTTTGGGGTTGGCTTCCAGTCTAACCAGTTACAGCTGAATACCAGTCGAGTAAAAATATAAAAATAGGTAATACAAACGTTTAAATCAAGCTTTTCTAGCAGTCCAATTTTATTGATGTATTGATCAACAAATAAAGTACTAGGTACATTACCATATATAAAACTATTACTCTGTTACGAAACCGTTAATCTGTCTATTAAAGTAACTAAAATAATAATTAGTCTTTTGGCCGTGACTTGGCGGCTTGGACACACTGGGCTATCGGCACGCGTCAATACTGACGGACATCTTTACCCATCGTCACCACATTACATCAAAACAAACTTACTTTTACCACCCAACACACTAAACTGCTCAATTCCAAACTTTAAAGCTCTACAAATAAAGTTCAGGTTACTTATGGCGGGAGTTGTCAGCCGCATTTCCGATTTGTTGGCCGATGTTACTCTGTCTTTGAAAGCAGTCTAATTAAGTTTTTTAGTACTATTGAAATTCATTATTGATTGACAGATGGCGCTAGCGGCTATTTAAAATGGATACATCGCTTGGGATGTGATTATTAAACCATTGTTTTGAAGGTATGTTTGAAGAGTATGGACGCAGTTATTAGTTTTTAAGTTGATGATAATAGTTTTTCATGTTGTGTGGGCCAGAGTCACTTGAAAAGCAACTCAAGCACATAAACTTAACAGTTCAATTTCCATCCCAACAAAGTTTACTTAACTACAGCTGAGCTTATTTCTGCATATTAGGGTCAGCAACAATAGACTGAATTTAAATTTCGTCCAGAAAAAACAGATCTATCACGCTAATGAAGATGCATGTGAAAATATGGCAAAAATTACGTGCGTGTAATCATTAAAACTAATTCGCGATCACGTGTTGGCGCGCGCCGGAGCCGCGGAGCCGCCAGCCACGGGAATCATAAAGAATCCATCAACATGAGCGCAACACCGATCACGAAATCCGCCATCAATCATAAACATCAGAAAGGATTAAAATCTACGTTGCACCTTCCGAAGCTCGAGTACCCTTGTTTTTCTCTAACCCGTAAATACTGAGGGGCGTAAGTATGGCCGGGGGGCGGTAAATATTATCAAGGGGGACAGGGGGATACCCCCGCCCCTGAGGGGGGGCACTATCCCTTATCGCGAACGTTACCCTCGCCGCCGGCGGCCGCTAGACCGCCAAAATGTGGGGCAAATCGATTTCTCTGTCCCATTTTTGTGCATCTGGACCGCTATCGATTTTTAGCCCCCGCACTACAATCGATAAATTGCACACACTGGCAACATTTTAATATTTTTTAACGAAATTATTATAAAGCACGTGTTCCGTCGTTTATGTTGTGCGCTAAAAGTATACACATAAAAACTATTAATTTAGCAGTCGTAAAACTGGAAACAAAGTTATTTTAAGTGCAGCGACGATAATTATATTAAATGTGTCCGTCGTCGAAATGAAATAGTTTTATATCGGCTGTAAATTACTTTAATCGGAGTGTGATGCTCGCGGGGCGCCTTCTGCGGCTGCCTCGATTACTATCACTCTACTTTGTTGTGGAAGACACTTTAAATACACCTAAAATAATACTCACAGCCAAGGCATGGTAAAGACAGCATTTAATGCAAAATTATGTACATGTTAATTCATAGTCGTACGTTTAAAACCGTAGAGTACTGGCACTCCCAAAGAAAAACTGCCGGTTTCACAATGTCGGTCAAGGTTAGGAGACTAAAATTGCAGTTCAAATCCTCGTTCAAACTAAATATTATCCAGCTCAAAACATATGAACAATGTAGCAAATCTTTATTGGACAAAGAACATCACGAGTCCCTGTTTCATTCAAGAGGAATCAAACAGGGATTACACAACGCATCTGCACTTTATTGCAGATTACAAAACTGTAAATTAGGTACTTTCACAGTCCGAATTGTTATCAAACTAATATTTATAAGGATCATAATGTTTTATGTAGCAATGGACCATAGAAAGATCAAGTGAAGCTGAAAGACCAACAGGAGGCCAATATTTTGACATGAATACCTTCTACCCAACTTTGCACAGCTAACTTGAACTTACGTTACATTGTTATATTTATTCTGACGTGATTTGATTAAAAATAAATAACAGGGAGGTTGTAAAACGCAGTTTAACCGGCAATCTCCGACGCACATTCGATACTCGTCTACTAAGTTTTTTTATCGATAACCCTTTTAAATTGTTGCAAATGTTTTATTAACTTTTATTATAAACCGTATATCAACGTTTAACGAGGGTTTCAGACCGACTTAAGTAGCCTTATCTCGTTTCTTTGTTACAAACTTTTCTATGTGTTTGTATAAAGTTGGACTCACGAACACTATTACTTGTAATTTACATCTCTACTTTTATGTTTTCTAATACTTTCTCACCTTACTATAAATTTATTATGGCTGCAATAAAGATATTTTGTTACGCTCGTATGTTCAAAATCGTTGTTTTGCCAACTAGACACAACATTTTCAGACTTTCTTGTGGAAGCTACTTACCTATATTTTACTTTGCCTGATTTACTTCAATACATAACTAGAACACCTACCAACATTTAAACTGAAACATTACTTCTCTATTTTTTTTCCAGACTATTCGCACTTAATAAATGGTCGGTTCTCTCTCCAACAAACACTTTCGTGTACCTAACCAATAATTTGCAAAAAACAGGATCAGGTGCACTAGTAAATTGATATGGTATCATGAGAAAAATAAGCAAAACCACAGTACACGGCGTAGTATCAATTCATAATGAACTAATTGTGCGAATGCATTTCTTATACCGTTCTATACTAACACTCCATAAGAGTATAATGACTTTATTTTGTCACGCTGTAGATCGCACTTAACTGCTTTTACAATTCAAATTAATAGAAACATTTGCAATTCCATTGGCATTTAGATACTATTCTTACGAATTTTAATTCATCATCAGCCTATAATGATGTTCCCACTGCTGGGACACAGGCCTCCTCTCTGTGAGAGGGAGTGGGCCGTTATCCACCACGCGGGCCGAGTGTGGGCTGGTAGATGTCACATGTCTTCGAATTTTTGGTTCTAGGACCGGTGCCGGTTTCCTCACGATGTTTTCCTTCACCGTTTTGAGAGCAGTGGTGATGAAATAATTTACACAAAGTAAAGCGCCTGTCTGGGTTCGAACCTACGACCTACAACTCGTAAGTCGCGGCCGTTACCACAGGGCCACCACTGCTCTAATTGAATTGTAATTAGATAAAAGAAACTATTGTTATAATTGTGACAAAAACTAACTGCCGCGTATATTAGAATTATTGCTTTTTAAAACGAGCGCTTTTTATTATTGTCAATCGCTGAATCAATCTTGCGAGATCCCACGATGTCGTTTGTATGTTTGAGCTTGTCTACTTCCAATCTAGGATTACGTTACGATTAATATAATTTTCTTAAACAGACAAACACGTCTTAATTTGGAAGATAATATGAATGGATCTCGTTTGTTTGAACTTATAATTTCGCTAGCAATTAGTGCGCGCGTCTCATTCGCACAATGGCGGTTGAGCGAGTCTCGCAAAAACGTCATTCCGCTGCATTTCCGCCTCCCATTGTCTCAGCTCTAATCTGCATTGGATTAATAACCATGTACCTGTGTGTGTACGGACAGAAGAAAACTTGTGTTTAAATTACTGTCTCCCGTTATTCACATTGACGCAGCAACTCTGCATAGATAGATAGATAGATAGATAAAATATTCTTTATTATGTACACCAAAAAAATTACAGACATTTATTTAGAAATTTTATATTAGGTGACACAATGGGCGGTCTGCATTTCTAAGATACAAGATTAACGTTGTGAGGAAAATTTCATTTCTTGCTTTGTTTTTATGGCACTTAAATTACTGCCATGCTTTAACCTATTCGTATATCAGACATTAACTTACTACGCTTTGGAATGGGCAACTAGCTTCATCTTTTTGACTGACCAAATCCTTGACAGTCCAAAAGTGCCTTTAATTGGTTTTATTGAAATAAATGCTTTGAATTTTAACAAACAACACTAAATACTCCGCAAATTCTCTCACCGCCTATTAATAAATTAAGCATATAGGCAAAGCAATAAATATAAAACATGTTTATAGCTCTAATCTATTCTAACGTTTACTAATTAATGTGAGCACCGTACTTTCATACTCGTAACTAGAGCAACGTTTAATCCATCATTTTCTCGCGGCGTTTATACGTCTGTAACAGTTCATCTCATGATAAACGGCAATGACTCCTTCTTCTTACTATAATTAAACATGATTAGAGCTCAACACATGGTGAGGCGCAATTATAAGACGTTACAACGGCTACCGGCGCACTACGCCACACGCCATGCGATAGTTTCTATCAACCATTCAATATCTACCTAACACGGAAGCCAATTTTAATTATACACGCTCATTATTACATTGTCGCTTTTTGTGAATCGATCTTGTTTCGTCAGTTGACCATAACTGTTGCCTATCATTTACAGTCACCCGTAGAACTGCAACACAAAACATCTAATGTATTTTCTGTCTGAAAAAAGCTGTCATAAAGATTCGTAACGAATTCAAACGGCACGTCCCGATGTCACCCGGCCGTTTTCCTGAATGACGTCGAATTGGAGACTAGCGGGAAGAAAACGCACATTCCCAATCCATTCAAATATACAGTCATGAATGAACCGAATGCGATAGAGACGGCGTTATACAGTCCCGGGAGGAGCGAGTGAGACGCGATTTCAATAGTACGCGAAACGGAAATAGAGAGGCCGAGATAATTCTGTCTAGCCGGGAGGGATTCCCTCGTGTCATTTGTGTGCGTTCGCTTTTTCGAATTGTACGGGAGGATTGGAGTGTTGGCGTGCGTTCCGAGCGTGCACGCCGCCGACACTCGGAGGGTCCTTTATCGGTGTTCGTTTCAATTCGGAGGCTCTCGCATTCATTCTTTGCTTTCCGTCTGTGGCCCGAAGTTCCCCAGCTACTTGTTGATCATTCGTAATAAATTGCCTCCATGATATTCCCATTGTGGAACAGTTTGTCGCTTTACTGCCTTGAAGGAAATTGCGTTTCCTCAAGCCACTGGAGTTTATTTGTCGTTCAATTGTGAATGTAATGTTGTTTGAATGACTGTTGTACATTTATTATCGCGTTGGGTGGTCTTGTTTAATCGAGATGTGCAGGAAGGACGTGTGAAGTAGGTTGAATACCCACTGAATTTATATCAGGTAAACTAACAATCGATCGGAAATCTAGAAAGCAAAGTGGAGTTCTATTGGTGTGGGTGTATATCTGTCTGGATGGCGATAAAGCGTGCACCGGGGCGTGAGGCTGGCGGTGGCAGCGGCCGCGCCGTTCCGTCGCCGCATCGACGCCGGCGCAACCCATCAGATGATCTAGATCACCTCTAACTTATCAAACTATAGTATACTAATGCATACTGCTACCGTTTTTAATTATTTTTTTGCACTATAAAATTGATCTAGGTTTCTTAGTAGATCACCACCTTCCTAGTAACTTATCAGACTAGTATGCTAATGCATTTGTACAGCTACTGTTTATTTTTAATTTTTATTTGAAAACACCCTGTTTTAATATCAAAAGTGGTGATTTATTTAAAATTTCCCATTAAAAAATAAGTTGAGAAACACAGTACAGGAAAATTCTAATGTAAACCTAATGTTGTAAGTACCCATTTCAGGATTTACTAGGTAATGTTCTCTTCCAATTTTACGGAAACTAATTGATCAACCAGAAATAATTAAATTGATAGGTACAATCACAGACAAAATACTAAACAATAAATCGAGTATTTATTTTAACCTTCAAATGAATATTTATAAAGTAATCAAGATGTTTAATTAATGAATTTTCAATTATTTACATCTAATTGCTAATCTATCTACATAAGATAACATTGTAATTAATTAATTTGGCAACACTCGCGTCTCAGACACTGCATTGCAGTGTCTTGGTTTAATATTTCAATGAGAATCAGTGCTTGGACCAACGCCAGTCGGAGTTCGGACACAACATTCATGTGATAATAATGTATTCTACATACGCTTGCATGTGGACTATGTGTGTCTAAGCAAATAAATCATTGTGCCATCCGCGAGATATAAAAAAAAAATTAAAGTACTAACATATCTGTTTTTATCTAACCTATTATTATAGTTGACGTAACGGCTAACACTGACCTGACTAGGTATCCTACTTATGACTAGCTATTAATTTAATGCTGCTAATATATACATATAAAATTATAAATATGAAAGTTTGTATGTCTGGATGTTTGTTCCCTACTCGATCACCCAAAAACGGCTGAACGGATTTGGATGTGATTTAGCACACAGATAGTTTATAACCTGGATTAACCCACGTCCGCGTGGGATAATATCCGACCTCCACGCATGTAAAGCCGCGGTCAAAAGCTAGTAGTTATAAAAAAACATCTCCTCCTATCCCTCAACGGAAGAACTTCTTTCCAAATCAAAGACTCTTTTAAGTCACCGCTTAATCATTGAACATAAATACAAATTAAACAATACAGAAAGAACCTTTATCTTTTTCATAACCAGTACCATACATCTATAAGATTTTTAAACTAGCTACAAAAACGCTTGAGAAGAACTCCGCAGCTACCGGTTCTACAAAGGTAATGAGCTAGTTATTTCAGTCCTTTGTTTATTTACAAAATATCACTCCGTTTGAAGGCGGACCATCAAAATGAGTCGTAAAGCTGAAAATTCCATAAAAAGTCGTGTTGATGACCTCCGTAATTGAACCTCGCTCTTTGTAGCAGAGACAATGGACGGAACCCTGTGCTTTGAATGTATTGATTAGAAGAAAAAAATAAGTCGATGGCAGAAGCGCCTTTGCTTTTGTGTGGCTCGTGTGATTTCCTAATTAATTTAAGGAATCTGATTGACTGGAATCAAACAAGGCTATGAACATTCCTAGAAAAAAATATTAAGTCAATACGTACTGGTTTTCGTTTTCAGAATGAAAGGCTTACTTACAATCATTGAATACATTTAAAATGTGGTAAGTGACTATCCCAATATGATTCACATAGGTACTATTATATTACATTTCATAAAAGATTTTAAAAGGCATTGTGCTTTATACATTAAGTCACATAAAAGAGTTATAGAAGTAAAGTCAGAACACCCGTGCAGTTCCTCGCCGGTAACGTGATACCTCTCGTTTATCTGCTGTCGAGCAATTATTGAAGCGTGAAAAGGAACGTCCTCCTATTATTTACACTGCACTTTGTAATGCGGGCGTTCCGTTTTTATTTAAAAAAATATCGCATTTCCAAATGTGTGTAGTGACATCCATTAGGTTTGTGTTTGTTAAATTGAAGAATTATTTGTTATTTTCATTTAATTGGTAAGTTATAAAACGATCGTATCTATAGGAATGATTAATGTTTTAAAGCGTTAATATTTTTTAACATTACTTAGTTGTAACTAATTAGTTCAATAAAAGGTCAAGAATTATTTTTGTTAACCCTTTATTACAAGCTTTTACATGCTCTATTATAAATACCGAATTTATCTATAATTATCAGTTATCACATAACTAAAAATATTTGGTTACCTTGCAATCAAATCAATGCAAATAAGACAAGTTAGCAACTGTAACAAAAAATATTAACCTAGTCAAATCGAAACAATTTTAATATCGACTGTACTCGACTGTAACTAAGTACCTAGCTATAAATAAAATAGCAGAGCAAAATAGTTTATTTTATAAAAAAAAGTCAGGTATAAAAAGCGAATTGTTATTTATGTTAGAAACAAGATTTCTTTGTCGACTGTATCAGTGGAATCGTAATACTGGAAACATGTCAATACGAATTTCGTCCGATTCACGGACCGCCGCCGCGCCGGCGAACGGCCGAGTTTTTTATTTATTTCTACTCTGGTTGGTATTTCTTGTATTCTTTTATTTTCGGAACTTAAATGACTCGTTTTAAATTAACACTTTCACTGTGGTGACAAACGTTGTTATTGCTTTCTAAATATTGAATGTAGAACTTTTGTCTTATTGTATTGTTATTGGTTCTCTATATTCCTAATTTTCCTCATCATGATGTTTATTTTATTCTATTTATGTTTAGATAAGTCAAATTTAAAATAAATGTAACAACTTTTCCTATTGAATAGTTTATTACTGAAAATTCTACCTACCTACTGAATCATATAATAAAAATATTTTATTCTTAAAACGTGAGACAATTTCAGCCACAACTATTATTTTATATCCACCCCAAGTCCAACATCAATCAAATTAGCGGAATTCACGTATGACATCATTAGTCATATGAATTAGGTGGATAGTGATTTCATAAAGTCAAACAGAAATATGAGTCAGAAAGGCGAGCAGCCGCGCGTCCGCGTCACACGTCCGAGCGCTTCTGCTGCCCAATAAATAAACAAACATTAAATATTACACAAAGCGACAATAACAACAAAAAAATTAAACTTTACGCCTCCCAGATGCACAGTTCCCGGCAACATTACATTTTTAAAAACACATTCAGTAAAAACACCGATATAGGCCTACCGTGCCGCCGCGACCACAACAAAACAAGATTTTTTAATCTAACTTTACCGTTTGTAAAAATTACTATTTAAATATTTAAGCCACAGCCGCTAATTAACTGAGATTTAACCCTTCCGTCGCCGACCGAAGCCCACTTTAATATTTAACCCGGTGGAAATATTTTGCGCGTATTAAAATGTGAAAAATTAATGGAACGCGCGTCTCTCCCCGCGGGGCTGTACATGCAGGCGCACAACCGACACACAATTTATATTTTATCCTGACGACCTTGATGACACTTCCTGGCTCATCCTCAGCCTAATTAAAATATATTTATAAAACTAATTACACTGGTATTCATCGGAGTCATAGACTCATGGACCTCTCTAACTAGCTAGCTTGTTTGTTAGGCCTATGTTGTCCAAACCGTTCATAGGTTAATTTTCAGAAGATATAAAGTCACAATAAAACAATAGTTTACTTGATTATTTTGTAAGTTTGTGTAGTTCATCAATACTTGACTTTGACATCCGTTATAAAACTTGAAATCCTACTCACATGAAGAGGTCAGTGGAGGAAAAAGTGTGTCAGGGTTCATACAAAAACAACATAAACGTAACCTTAAAAATAAATAAATAAGCCAATCACAGGTAAATTAAATGAACACTACAGACACAGAGGTGATACCTACCTTCCTAACTGACCGGTAGACCGGCCACCGGTCAGATTGGTCGATGACACTGACATGTGACAACAACAAGGAGGTACAAGATGTTCGTGTGTTGGACGTACCTTGCCGTAGTGCAGTCGCGGTACAGCACGTCGAAGTCCTTGCACGACAGCAGCTTGCAGCGGTTGACGCCCGGCTGGATGGCACCCAGCCCGCGCAGGATGCGCACCTGCTCCACGTTGCACACCAGCGGCACTATGTCCAGTCTCTTTAACTTGGTGTACACTGTGTGCAGCCCGCCCACCAGGTGCTTCAGGAACAGCTCGAAAGCCTGCGGCAGGCACAGCATCGTGTCCCCTTGAATGATGAAAGCCGCCACCTTCTGGCCGCGATAGTCGACCAGCTTGCACTCGTTGGCGGACGGGTCGGACGTGGAGATTGGCGGCGGGCTGCCGTAGCGCGGCGGGCCGTGGTGATGCGCGGCCGCCATAAGCTCGAGCGGCGAGTGGTGCATCATCTGCAGCGAGCCCAGCAGGCCCAGCCCCGGCGGCGGCAGTGGCATCCGCGGCGTTAGCAGCGGCGGTGGGCTAAGCGCCCGCGCCGGCGACACCGCCTTCACGCGCGGCGAGCCCCCGGACGAGCCGCTCACCTCGCTCGCGGTCGACGCTGAGTCCACGGCGGACTCCATGCTCGCGGGAGACTACACACGCATCACACACCCGTCGCGCGCGCTGTTCCGCGCAACAATAAATAAAAAGCCGGAGCGAAGCGAGGGCGCGGCCGCGTGCGCGCGCCCGCCCCGACCGCCGCGCACGATTGGTCCGCCATGGCTGCAGCTACGCTGTGATTGGTCGGCGACGCTGTCGCGGAGTCTCCGCCTCTTTTTTCGTTGCGTTGCGTTACAAACGCGCGAAGAAACGTTCCTGTTTCTTTTGGGTGTTGTGTGTGTCGGGCGTCGCGCGTCTGCTCGGGGATTGATAACAATGTCACCGGTAATCAATATGAGCCTAGAAGCCGCGGCCGCACGCTCTCTGCCGCCTAATAAATACTAACTGTTACTTCTACAATCTTGTTTAATTACAAACTTTGACTATAAGGAGGAAAACTCTGAGATTCATATATGGACTGGACTGTACTCATTTTATTGAATGGAAAAACTGAACTCTACTTTTTTGTGTTATTTAGTCAGCCAGAACTTTTGAAAAAAAAAATCTCATTTGAATAATAAAAATAATGAGTTAGTATCTAGGTATAAAGAAAATTACTTTTAAGCTTTTTAAAGGAGAAAACTATAAAAGTATGATTTTATTACGATTCTTTTTATTGAAGCATTACCTACCCTTTATGAATTTCAAAATTTGTGTAAGTACAAACTACCTAAGGTAGGTAGGTTGTACTTATACAAATTTTTGGTTGGGTCCTTTGTTAGATTTATTTTATTTTCTTGTTTACATACTGGGTGGTTTTATAAATAAATAAAACTAGTCAATTATATTAATAATATCTGAGAACTTTTATAGCATTTGATTAATTTGTATAATTACCGTACTCTATTATTGCCACCATATTTTTTCCAACTACCCGCAATATAAGTACCTACTTATTTCTACATATTACATCGTGATTACAATACAAAGCAGCTGAAGTGTCGAAACAATAGCGATCTCAACGATCGACAACTTAGCCAAACTCCCGAAAGCCACTTCAATAGGTTCCGTCTTCTACACCACTATAACTTTTACACTTCCAAACTTACAACACACGCTAAAGTAAGCTTTATTTTCCAGAACATAAGGGCTGGATGTTAGTTTAGGAGGGTCAAAGATAAGTTTGTTTTGTAAAGTTCTTTGTTCAGGATGTTTTTCAATGATTATTCTTTATAATATTGGTATCAAAATCAACATATAGATGTAGGGTACTTCTGTATTATTCAATGTATTGAGTGTTTGTTTGGTTTTTTAAGTTTTTTAAAGTATTGTTTCTGAGTTGTTAGTTTGAGTTGAGACTCTTGAGTTTTGTGAATGAAAAGCTGTAGAGCAGACGTCTTAAGAAATTAGAATAAGTTCAACTTAGTTGTGGTAATGTTGCATTAACTGTCATTTAATAATTGTGGTTAAAGTTAGTTATGTGCAGTAGTAATATGAAGGTTTTGATAGTAAGTAGTTAACTTATTTTCATAACTTTAAGTCTGTAAGTATTGCAAACCTTCTTCAAAATTAATTAATTGCAAAGTGATTGGGGGAAGGCTTTTTCAGTAGAAGAATACATATTGTAGTTAGGTACCTACTTATAACTAATTTAAAAATAGTTTCAAACTCAAGCAGCTACATATTTATTTCTGACTTCCTATGTTATGTAAGGGGTGATAATAGGACTCCAAATATTAAAAAAAAAAATTGAACTGAAAACATACTAAAACCTTTACTTCTTTATCTTTTACGAAAGAGGTCAATAAACAAACACAGATAAAATATTTAGATCCCTAAAAAAGTAGTGTCTCTGAAAAAGTTTATCATTGAGACGGTAGTTTGATCATTATTGGAATGCTATCTAAAAATTAATCAACACTGCCTTTCGTAATCTTTTAGTTCCTCCTCTAAGTACAAAGCATATAGAAGAAATAGTTTTTCACTCTTCTTGCTCAAAAAGTCCGTCATTGTAGCGTACTAGAGCGGAGACAAAAGCATAGTATCTTGCTCAAGGGAAAAAGTAATTTTTGTCTGTAACCAAAGAGCCTACAAAAACGAAAAAGAAAATTCAGATTGAACAAATTTTGGATTTTAATATTGTATTGCATTATTTTATTTTCTCGCAATCGTAATGAAAAGTAGAGTGTAACACACGGCGGTAAAACCCATTATAACTCGGTTTCTATTTACAAAACTACCTCGATAGAATGGCTTATTTTAGCCCCTCGTACAACAATCTACTATTAAATACATATCTAAGTATTCATCTATTTGCAAAAAAAAACTACGCTATGCCAAACTATGAAGACGCAACTACAAAATACGTGAGATTTAACTTATTTGGTTAGTTGAGCAGCATGATCAGGTCACGCATAACATTGTGCCTTAGAATGCAACGACTCCTACCCTAGAGGAAATAGATGGGAACAATATTATACAGAATTACTTGTAATTCAACGTATTTCTTCCAGAGCGTGATAGTGTGACCCTTTTGCAACAGTTAAGGACCCCATATAGACTAGGCGCAAATCCATGGGATTCGAGAAAATCCAAGATTTGTGTTTCTGAAAATTTCCCAAAATTCCTCATTAAATATAATTTTTTTCTAAACTTTCACATTAAATGTCTATGAATGTAATTTAATATGGTATTTTCATATTTTATTTTATTGGTAGTGAATACATTAACAAAGACAAGAAAAAGTAAATTGACGTAACCAAATGTTCTAAAACATCAAACAAAACAAAAAAGATACTACGTACAAGATTTTCTAAATTATCTTATAATGCGTAAGTATCTACAAATTACATGGAAAACATTTTCATTTAGTCAGCTGTCGAACGAGATTCAAATGTAAAAAAAATATTTAGAGGCCCATGAAACAGTCGATAATGCTATGGCAAATAAATATAGAATTTGTATATTATTGAAATATTAAAAAATTGAGTGATAATAATCTTAATAATAAACTGGTTTATGTCATCCCACAGCTTTCTTACCAGCCAGCAATCTTTTCTGCTTAAGGAAGCCAGGTCTTCATGTTGCATGAGGTTGCAAGTTGAGACGACGCTTTTGAATGGTTAGTATTACTTGCCCTAATCACTGATCCCTAGTCGCTTAGATCTCGTGTCCTTAAACTACAGCGCACGTAATTTTTTTTAATTATCTGAATTTTTTGAGGCTTTTGTAAAAGAAATACCTTTTCATTAAATTGTTCAATAGCAGTACCAGTCAAGTTAAGATTCTCTAAGTAACCAACAGCTCCTTTTCTACAACTTGAAATAGACTGCTATACTTACTAAGTAATAGTCTATGACTAATGAACTTGGGACGGGCTGTTGTGCTGACTAACTTTGCGTTGACGAGATTTAAAAGACTACTACGCTAGTCAGTCGACTGTACGCATGTGTCTGATAGACCCGTTTACTTAGACAGATCTACGACACATGCGAAGCTCTGCATCTATGAAATAAAAAAGACTGCTACGAGATTAATAACACTGTACCAGATCAAGAAGACTGCTATGTGAACAAGAAGACGGGTATGAGATCAAAAGACTGCTACGATATCAAGAAGACTGCTACAATAGTCAAGAAGACGGGTCTATGACACATGCGTAGCTCTGTGTCTACGAGTTCGGGAGGATTGCTACGAGATCAAGAAGACTTCTACGAGAACAAGACTGCTACGAGATCAGAAAGTCTGCTACGGCAGTCAAGAAGACGGGTCTACGACACATGCGTAGCTCTATGTCTACGAGGTCGAGAGGACTGCTATGAGATCATCAACACTGCTATAAGATCAAGAAGACTGTTACGAGAACAAGAAGACTGCTACAAGAACAAGAAGATTACTACGTGAACAAGAAGACTGCTTCAGAAAGTCTACTACGATAGTCAAGAAGACTGTTCTACGACACATACGTAGCTCTGTGCCTACGAGGTCGAGAAGACTGCTACGATATCAAAAAGAGTGCTACGAGAACAAGAAGACTGCTACGAGATCAGAAAGACTGCTACTATTGTTAAGAAGACGGGTTTACGATACATACCTACGTATCTCTATGTCTACGAAGTCGAGAGTACTGCTACGAGATCAACAACACTGCTATACGATCAAGAAGACTGCTACGAGATTATAAAGACTACTACCATAGGATAGTTAAGTAGACGGGTCTACGACACATGCGTAGCTCTGCGTCTACGAAGTCGAGAAAACTATTACGATAGTCAAGTAGACAAGTCTACGACACAACCGTAGCTCTGCGTCTAGCGTGAGGAGGAGAAGACTAGGTACTACGCTAGTCAAGTAGACGAATCTACGAGATATCGTGACTCCGTGTCTACGCCTTGTGTTTTCTGATCTAGTATGGCACACCAATTTGCCAGATTCAAATCATACTCCAAAAATGTATACCGTTTGTGTGCAAACATGAGACACAACAAAATATTCCATACAATACTAATCTTATAACAACATAAACATGTTTTTCAGATTCTTATGAGTCTAATCTTTACATATTTACTTAGCCATATTCAAGAAACCATATTCAATGACGTAAGCACACATTAGCACATATTTCATACAACTACAGAGTACATTGATAATCATTATTAAACCTACCTGTGTGTACGTTTTCCGTACAAGTGAAGGAAAAAATATTTTTCTGCGTGATTATCAATCATATATCAAAGATAATGAGATGTCACCAAAGGGGCGTTGGAAACAAAGAACGATGTTATCTACGAGTATATTTACCCACTGAAACACTGGGTAATTCATAACAGCTTTAAAATTGTTCAGTATTAAAAATGTTTTATGCTCTTAAGGGGAATACTGCATTGTTCGTTGAAGAGTATGAACAATCAGTTTCCTTAATTTTTTTTTTCTAGCTTCTTCTGTATTTTAAAGAAACAGTTCTTATTTCAAATATTTGGTTGGTTTTGTGTATTTTGTTTTTTGTACAGATTACTTTAAGATCCCTCAATCGGTTTGATACTTTTACTTTTTAGTCCACGGTTTTGACCAAAACTTCAGGAGTTTTATTGACATAAAACGGATGGCTAAAAAGGACACATAAAGATACCATGAAGAAGGAATGTTTCAGGAACCAGATAATAGGCTGCTACTCGACCCCTGGCTGGTGGCTTTGAGTGTAGAAGCTTAAGACAGCCACAGGAAAGCCCGGTTAAGCAGCCAAGACCTCATAGGTCAACTGCGTGATTCCCTAGTTAAAAAGAGTAGCTGCTACTCGGTTTAGGTTCCTCGAAATTACCTCGAGATGAAAAAATTATGACAAGATTCATTGGAAACTTAGCGGTAGAGTGGACGTTAGGTTTGCCAGTTATTTTTCAGCGTTCCATGACATGACCTCTTTTAGAATGGAAACCACCCCTGGCGCTTGAAAACGCGGGAGTGTGGGTGAATTTGGCGAATGTGACGGCCTGCCACACTTTAGTACAACCTGACGTAGTTATATTTTAAATATATTCTTGAAACTCACTATGTTTTTATCTTCATTTCTGGTTTCTTTAAGAATCTCCTTTTAAGGATGCTGTTTATTTTGGGTTACGAATAATGAAACACTTCAAAAGATACTTGGCTGTATTTCTAAAATAATCGATACGAATAAGCTCAGTAGTACTGCAGTAGGTTCTATCTGCAAAACTAACATTACTTTTATTTTACTCCTTAGATATCCGCAACGAAGGAGAATTTGAGAACAGGTAACCGAGAATTTGGTACCAAGTTAATTGAAAAAAAAATGATTTGTTTCTTTTTAAAGCGAATACTTCTTTAGGCGCGTTGGGCATTTTTGAGATGGTTAAAAACAATTGAACTTGCGACACCATTACCAACACCTCATTTTTGGAAACGCGATTGTGCTCTTTATTTATATTATATTACGGATAGTATTTTTACTTTAAAGGTTTTGGAAGTTTTTTTTCTAAACGCGGTTGTGATCTTTATTTAGATAAAGTTACGGACCAATATTCTGTACAAGTATTTTTCTACCACCAAGGCGATCTTGTTCAAGTTTTCACTTCTGTCAGCACTCCCGGAGTGCCACTGTATTTTTTTTTCTTTCTTAATTTCAGTTCAAGTTTTCACAGAATTTCGTGGCTGTATTATATTGGCCTTAAACAAACGTTATCTACGTATAAAACGTGGAATATTTTCACCGGCAGATAATCTCCAGTACTCTTTATCAACAAACAAATTAACAGCTCTTAGCCACTTGTTATCTGCTCTATAACTTACAGAGATTTCACAACTCAATCATATGTTTAAACATAATTAATTACCTGCCACCTATTTATCTATGTCACCATGTATTCTTTGAAGTCGGTTTCTTTGTAAGAGTTCCTCCAATACCTACAGAGAAATAGGCATTAGGAAATATTTTTATGTCTTGCGAAATAAAGTTCACGTGAAGTAAGTTTGTTTCTTAAAAAAGTCCAACTAGAAGGAACTTTAAATTTAAAAGCGCGTCATATCATGGCGGATTATGAATGAAAAAAAAACAGAATCCATCAAGTAGCGTTTAATAATACTTTGCTATAAACTGGAAATTCTACACATTATTTTAATAACTTTCTTTAGTCAAGTAGAAATTTCTGCAAAAATGATTATCATACTCTTTATGAATGATTATTATAAGAATAATATGTATTTTAATGAAAAAACGATATAAGTAAACTCCTTTAGCATGAACTGATCTTTCCCTCCAAGTCTGAAACTTTGCAGCTCGGTATCGTATCTACTAGCGCCATCTATTGCCGACAAGTCGAACCAAGACATCTCAAATTGTCTTTGATTTCGAAGCGGTTTGGACGGCGACATCAAGTCGTAGATATTGGCAACCAGTTCATCTCTTCTATTAAGTATATGACATAAGAGAAAGTATTTATAAATACGCTACAAGTACGTATTTGAAACCTCATAAATTTATTTGAGAATGAGAATTTGATTGCACCCAAAAGACAAAGAAAAATTGGAGCAGCTAGTACACTCCCACCATAAATCGAATAAAAATAAATCTTACTATCACTTAAATTCCAAATAAACGTCATTTACAACTCACTCAACACACCTCTATCATTGCTCACACAAATCAAACAGGCGCGAGGCGTTCCAACCATACAGTTCATCCCTACAACAATCAAAATGCTTTAATCGCAAAAGCGGCCAGTTCGCGGAAAAAAATGAAGAGATACAGGGGGATTAGCCCACAAAAAAGTATCGGAAACAAATGGTCTTTGCCGAGCAATAAATCGAGCTCAACATTGGGAAGCTGCAACAGACTGCGCATACTCGTTAAACTTTATTTTTATATTAAAGCCGTAACTTTGGGATGCGACGGCCAACAACTGTAATCCCCGCTGTGAAACGTGAAAATTTTGCATAGATATTAATATTAAATGGAATGCTACAGATTTGATGCGATAGGTATTGCTAAATAATTTCATCGAATATATCTGAAGCACCTATTTATTAAAGAAATCATGAAAGTATTTAAAAATGTGGAATTGAAAAATAACACTTTTTGGCCTAATTAAAAAATTATTCAATTAGGATAGTAGGATGATTCAATGATAAGAGCTCTACAAATGTAAAGATCAATAGGAGTTCAAATAAAGCTTGGTAGATTTAGGTACAATAATAATTAACAGTTCCTGAAGTAGTTGCCAAACCATACTTTAACGAAAAAATGAAACTATACAGAATTAAGTTAACCATTCTTAACCTTTAATGGCACTCAAAAAAAATACCTCTAGGTACCTACCTCAGATAGATGCCGGTTTCGTAACGTGAGCACTTAAAGAAGGTTGTAAATGGTTGTAAATGTGTACGTGTGAGCGTGTATGCACAGAGCGGAGGTGTAGTTTTGGCATGCTTCACTGTATTGTTCACAGCGCTATGTCTTGGTTTTTTATTTGGTCTGAGCTAGGTGCATTCAATTTTTCGCAAAAAATTAAAAGTAAGTTGAACGACGAAAACCGCAGGCCATACATAACCCAATTAATAAAAATGCTTTTACCAGTCGGGTCGAAAGTGCAGTAAATAATGCAACCAATAGATGCGCGGCCCCTGCTCCCGTATGCTGGTTTTATGCATTTACCACGAGTAAATGCATGAAACCAGCACCCCCGACAAGGAAATTAAATTTGTTCACAATGCAAGGTGCCACCGCTCTGCGCTTTCGATAATTTATGTTTTCACTAATTTGCTTTTGGCGCCGCTTTGCGGAACGAGCGAGTACTAACGCGACATTAGTCTGTGGTATTATTGATGGATTCTAGGCTCTCATATTAGTTGTGGTTTTAGTATGGTTTAACATAACATTATTGAGTTATTTGTAAAATTACCAAGTTCAAATCAGAACCATTTTTTCGCATTTTGAGTAAAATTCAACCAAATACTCTCACAAAAGCAAATCCATTGTAAGAAACGAATTCGGAAAACCAAAACCCGATAAACTGGTAAAAATTGTTATTACTTTCGAAATTTATCTGAAAGGGGTGCAAAAAACCGTGAGGTGGACAGATATCAAAGCAACAGCAACTGTTTACTAAGCCCAGTTATCCCCACACGTCGGGCCTGAACAAAAACGTTACCACACCTCTTACTCATCAAATGTAAATTCTCTCTGGTCTGCTTTGAGATCGTGTTGCTTTTGATGTAAAAATCATACGTCTCTCCCTGCAAGTGTCTGCCAATATTGACACGGCTTGAGCGAACACCTAGACGCAGTACCGACACTATCGAGTACAAAGTACCGACCACAGGAATCATTATTCAGTTGAGAATTTAGTTTTCTCACTATTTTTTGCCGGCGCGTATTTTTGGTACGTAGGAATTAAGAAAGTAGAGCTTTGTTTGATAGGTAATTATGGTAAGCCCTGGAACTTTCTTTAATTGAGTTCACGCAATGGAATTAATAACCAAACTTTGCAGTCATTACAAATAAAGCGTTAAGTTATAGATAGATAAAAACCGTCACTTTGAGACCAAATAGTACAATATGCATTGTGTCTATTCGAAACGACTAAAGCCAACTGCCAAAATGCAAACAAGAATAATGATGATTGGCGTAGCCTCAGTCGTAGTCGTAGCACTCGTAGCACGCGTAGCCCTAATGTCAATGTTCCTGTTTACGAGATTTTATTAGACTTATTAGCTCCAATAACCAGCAAAAGGAGCTCTGAGTAAAGTGCAGGTCACCGATCAGTGACGCTCTGTGCTTATCTGCGCGCCTCAAGATCCCAGAATAGTCGTCCCTCGCACACACTCGTAAGGGGCAACTTTATTATTTTTCCAGTTTTCATCACTTCACGCTCCGTCTGTCTTTTGATTCAATGGCTGTGTAATGTGCTGTTGCTGCATTTATTTTGCACTCTTACCTTAGTGTTGCCAGTTTATTTTGCATTCTCTTGGTGTTGCCAGTTATTCCCCAACGCTTTGAAGTCAAAGCTCTTTTGACTTTGCGAGGCGGCTTAGTTGGCGCTGACCGCAGTGCAGTATGAATGATACTTTTTACGCTGAATAGTCTCGTGTACATTTTTTTTTAGTTGCACACTAGATTTTTTGCGGCGTTGTGTACTTTACGTTCTATACTTATTTTTGTTCCCCTGGAGCTGTGTAAAGGAACGTTGACGTGGTTGAGAATATAGGAAAACTGTGTAATGATCCGCACACGTTGACTGCAATAAATTCATATGGCGAAAATAGGTCGTTTAGAAATGTTAGTGCCACCTATAGCACCTACATACTTAGAACGCAATAATGCATGACTGGCATCGTAGTAGCTATTATATGACATAATAATGAACTGTAGTCTCGATATCTGATAGCGGCACTGACGTCACATTTAATGGGAATAGATGAAAAATTATTCGCACTCGCACGTATTGACTGTATAGATGCCTACGGTGACGGGGGCGGGCGCGTGATCCCGCGAAATATGATACAGGGTTGACAATTGCTTATGGAAAATAATGAACAGATGAAAACTGTCTAAAATTTTATTTAGTTTAATAAAATAGCTTCGTAATTGGATGAACAACGCTATTTTATAGTTGAATAGTATAGGTAAATAGTGACTTATTTACCTACTTAAATACATGTATGTGGGCGACCGAGCTCTGCTCTGGTGAAAATAGAGAATGCTCATTTAATAGTATAGGATAGTACCTACTAATTCCATACTGCCATGATAGTAGGTACTTAGTAATTCTATGCTGCCATGATCATTATTCTAATGTCAATAATGTCATGTGTCATTATCTTGTTCTAAACTTTGGGCGACCGAGCTCTAGGGTGAAAATACGGAGAAAACTAATTTTTCCCAGATATGAGACCTAGCTAGATCGTTTTTTCGCCCCCGTAAACCTCTACATTGCCTATATACTTACAAACAAATAAATATAGTATATACAAATATTGCTCGTTTAATAGTATATGATGTAGACCAACCAAAAAATAAATGAGAAGCACGGTTAGGAAAAACATTTTTATTAGCCTAAAAGAACTTTCCTGGTATACTTATTTATTTTGCCTTTTAGATTTTCTTCAGAGCTAGACTTCTTTTGTCTTTTGTATTTTCTTCACGGCTTCTAAGAACAAACTAATTGATCAATAGTTAGTTAGGATAGAATACTTACTAATGCGCATGAGGGCCGCATGTTGTGGCGCAATGTGGATGAGTTAATACACTAATTAAATTTCTCTACCTATTTAAAACAAAAGGTATTTTTTTTACAAAATACTACCTACATAGCTGCTTCTAGGCAGTTATCTCTGATTCAAAACTGTAAATAAGACACAGTAGAATGATAGTTAATTGATAAAGGCGTGACCTTGCGGAAATCCATTATTAAATAGGTAAATAGACGTGGATATATTTAATAACCGCTCGCTCGTCAGTGCTCGGTGTGGCAACATGCTGTGTTCGTATTTCCGACAAGTCAATCGTCATCCTGAAGATGCCTCGTGTCGATTTCTTTCAGGGTTTTTTATAGCTCTTTATAAATAGCTAAGCGGAACAGGTTACTAAATATATCCATGTCTATTGTATTTTACACAGTAGGATCATAACCAAATCTGTGCCAGCACAACCCTAAACAAGCGTACGTGTTCGGAAACGCGGAGAAGTCGGATGTCAACGCGTGACGCGCTTTGAATGTACCTCCGCGGTGGCTCGTAATAAATAGAATAGTTTTATCGGGCACACGCACTCTCCGCCCGCAAATATTGTGTCACCGTAATCTGACGCTTTGCTCAACTCGTCTGCTTAGCTTCAAGATGCTCCAGTGATTCAATGAGCAAAAGCTTACGTAAATAAATTACTAATAAGACGTGTGAGGAAAATACACTTTGCCTTTTCAATTTGATCTGGGATGAAAATATTGACTGGATGAACTGCTGATATCCACTGTCAATATACTGCCGATATAGCAAAGCGCTTAGCTTCTTAGATAGTGAGATCACCTTTGTAGTGGTAAGAACAGTTGCAAACACAACATGCAGTTGTGTCAGTTGTGCAGTTGTGGAGATCAAAAACGTATTTTTATATTGAGAATAGTTCCAATATTTTTGGACAAATTTATCAAGTCCAGTTAAAAACGTCTGGCACGTTCGCCCTCTATCTAAATAATTCTAAATTCAATTGTTAAAGATTGGTTACAATAGGCCATCCGTCAATCGATCAACCCCTTGCCAATAAGTGTCATGCCCGATTCTATCTATACTTGGCTTTCTATGGGGTTAAAAAATATAGAGCGATGCAAGGATGCAATACCGAACTTAGCAGAGCTGTAGCAATTTGTTGCTCTTTTAGGCTAAGCGTATGCTGAGACGCAGGTGACGCAGGTCCACGCAGCGCTGAGCAGAGCAGATTTTGTAATGCATGAACGTACTGACATCTGCGTACCTACACTGTGACGCAGGCACGTGCGGCGCAGACATGTGTCTGTCCTGCTCTGCGTCTCGTTGACAGTCGTAGAACTGGCACCGATTTCTGCGCGACGCGTATAGGTCATCACGTGTTTTTTACCACTGATTCATAGTTTCGTTTCAATGACAGAATACTGATTTGTATTTGTTTGTTGTTTGTACTAGCTAGAACACGAATGTGTATGTCTAGCTGCGTCGCAGCATGCGCTGGCAGCCTATGTCTGCCTCGCCTGCCCTACCCTGTAAAATCTGTACTGTGCTGTGCTGCGTCACCTGCGTCTCAGCATACGCTTAGCCTCATTCTTGGTGTTTTTTTGTTTCTTATGCCAATAGTTACACAGGTCTTCATATCGACATTTCCTTATGCCGATCACCTACTCTAAAAGCCTTTTTTATTAACCTTTTTTCCCACTGCTGGGCAAAGTTCTCTCCCATAGTTTTCCAATTTTCGTTGTGTTTTATATCCTCGGGCCAATCGGTCTGGAAACAAATAATTGCCTTATCTATTACTTATTAATTATGTATGCCATGCTTAATTTTAGGTTATTATGTTAGGTTACTATTTTAATTTTCTAAATCTGGAAAATTAAAACAAACATAGCAATTAGTCCTTTAGTCTTGGACTTCAGGAAATAGGTTAATGTGGTCGTCGCAGGCGATGTGCCAGGAACCTTACCTACTTATATACCAGATAGCAATCTGGAACGAATACTGACCAACATGGTGATTTCAAGCAGCAACGACAGAATCTTGCACATTCTACGAACTTTATTAATGATATTTTTTTTCTTCGCTTTCAATCATTTTCAGCAGCACTAAAGCAATATCAAAAGTCTATAATTAATATTTTTCTATTCAAAGCAGCTCAACGGCTCAACCATATCTCCTTTTTTCCCTGAAAAATGCAGATTTTCCTATTTATTTACTAAATCACTTTTAGACAAAAATGTTTCCGAGTCAAAAGAAGTGTTTTAATACTTGTGCGTCTGCGATAAACACGTCTGGGACAGATTTAATTTAAATTTTTGCAACACTTTCGTTATTTGGCCAAAGGGAGGCTTAAATCTTTGATTGATCACGTGCAGTTGGCAGTGTTGGCACCCAAACCGCCATCCGTGTGCAGATTGAAAATAATATAAAACAGAAAAGGGATCTATTGCGGCATTCGAGTTTGGTTATCAAAAAACGAGTTATTTGTAATTTAAAACAAGTGATTTTCAATTAATTAATTAATTTCAATTCATGTAGGTAGGTTAGTACTTTATATTTCAGTGGCTGCTTTCGCTGTTTTACATAGCATGTACATAAATTTCTATCTTTTCTTCACTATCACCGAAATGTAATCGAATATTAAACATTTCACTAATTCCCAAAACGTAGATACGTTACATCTTGGTATCGCGAGTCCGGTCAGAGTTCATGAATATCTCACAGATTGTAATCTAACGTTATTCAGCCCAGCTTTTGGTGCATTTTAGTGAATTTCAGCCAGTTTCAAGTAACAGCAGTACTTTGCATCATACGTGACTAATCTCATTAGTGGAACAATGGTAGTGCCTAATCTGATGCGATGCGATACAACTTACACGAAATAGGTATTTAGTTTAAACGAAACATTTGTAATATTTTCAGGGTAGATGGATAGATAGACAGAACAACAGATAGACAAATGATTTGCAGGATATAAGACAAAATGCATAGGTACCTTATACATACTTAAGTGATTCTTATCCTCATACTTAATGTGATTCATATTTTTCATTTCGTTGTTGCAAATTAACAATAAGGCTGTTTAGATTGATTTCGATACCAACAAACTGTTATACTGCTAACATTATTTCTTTCCCACACTGAAGTAATACTAAAATAATACTGCTTTATGAGCTGGTAGTAGGCCCCCAGATCGACACTACACAATTAAATAGTAGCCTATTGTGTAGTGTCGATCACACAGTTGAGAGTAAGAAAATACTCGTTAGTAGTAAGAAAGTACCTAGTTGGAGCTTACAATATGTAAAATCAACTAATTTTTTTTAATAAGAAATATATTCTTATTTAAAAAAATTAGTTGATTTTGCTTATTTTTTTTTAGTTATTTATTTATTTATTTCTCACCTCATAAAATAGTAACAAAGAATCGTTTTTTTTTGTTTTCGTATCCGTTTCCGTAATTGTCCGGTCATGGGCTCAAAGAAATATGTTGTGGGAGACTGGTTATAAGCTAAGCCAAAGCTTGTATTTCAGGCCACCAGGTCCCCTGCCCCCAAGTACATAATTATGGTCTCCTATAAACTAAAACTAGACAATAATTTATAGTTGACTTATAGGAAGGAGTGTTCGTGTGGCGTGAGTGGGTTTGTGAATGTGTGGGGGGAAAAAAATGGGGGAAAATGATTTTAGATTAATAAATATTTTTGATAAGAGGCTATTTGACAGTTTTTGAGAAGACAATTTAGTAATGTTTCAACAAATAACTCGCCGATGAGCGAAGAAACAAGGAACAAGGAACATTTCTAAGTGGTTTTTCCAGTAAGTACCTACAGTCAACTAGCATATTGACGTGCTTAGCATAATCAGCCTATAATTTTCCCACTGCTGGGACACAGGCCTCCTCTCTGTGCATGAGAGGGAGTGGGCCGTAATAATCCACCATGCGGGCCCAGTGTGGGTTGGTAGATGTCACATGTCTTTAAATTTTTGGTTCTAGGACATGCCGGTTTCCTCACGATGTTTTCCTTAACCATTTTGAGAGCATTGGTGATGAAATAATTTACACAAAAAAAGCGCCTGTCAAAGTTCGAACCTACGACCGCAAGTGGCGGCCGATACCACTGGGCCACCACGACATGCTTAGCTGGAGATAAAGCCATTATGTCATATAATTCTGAGCGGGCACGTCAACAAATATCTTACATAGTAAACATCGTAAATCAACAACACAAACTCAATGTTTCCAAACGAAAAATATTTAAAATTCCCCAAGGAAATGGCTACTCGAAATGCGTAATTCGACATAGCGATCCCCGGTCACCGGCTAAAATGTAAAATGGCTCCCTTGCATTTTTTCCTAAGTGCCATAAAGTATGACATTTATTACGGTCAGATCTGCCTCAACCACTATTGATAGGCAAATGAGAGAGTTTTTTAAAAGAAAAACGATGTCTGCTTTTTATGTGTTCTTTGGATAAGGATGTTTCAAGAAGTTGCGACTTGCTTGTTGGTAATGGCCGATTTTCTCTGTTTTTGTCTCCGCGCTGCTCTTGATGTTCGACCTCTGCGCTAAAAGTTGGGCTGCCGGCGCGAGTTATGTTGAAACTTGACCCTGGCGCTACTTATACAACAACTTGTGCACTATGGTAAATTACAAAGTCATCATAAACTATACACGAAAATTTAATTAGCAAGAAACCATATCAATGTTACCAATCTTACTTACCGTTAGGCCAGGACACTTTATTCCCTACTAAAGCTCTAAAAGAATCTCAAAATTGAGCTATCATTGTCGATAAGGGCAATAACTCAAAGAATAGGTCAAGCACAATAGTGAGTGCCACCGATAATCGTATATTAAGGCCCTTATCCCTATGAGCACCTTTGCCACAATAGAAAGGAATATAATGTCGAAAAGTGGCCACATAAAAATGACATACGGTTGCCACGTAGGTTTGGATGGCGAAAAAATAGCGGGAATAAACGTCCAGCGATATGGAGATGATAAAAATATATTATGGCTCCAATATTTTAAAGGAGTAATAATTATAATAGAAAAATAACAAGATATTTGAGTAAAAATGATATTTCGCTGTTTCTGTTATGTTGTTGATTTCTGGAAGTGATAAGGAAAGTCCAGAACAACAGACCCTCTTTTTCGCTACGATGCCGATGGAAATCGTTTTTCCCATCAGGCGGCAAATGCGAAATCGTAATAAAACTCTCCATATGATATGTAAAGTAGCCATAATATTGAAAACTTCCAAAGTCCATCAATAAATGTGGCGCTGCGTGGGGAACGTTACGCAGTCTTATGGTGGTTAGTGCTGTGCCAACGCTAATAAAGCTATCGATGATTTTAAATGTAAAAATATGCCGTATATTTAGAGTTAGTTTGTAGTTGTTAGTTGACTAACCTGGTGTCAAAATTTTTATGCCACTCATGAGCCTCTGATTTGGCTTCACATGGCGTCGAGAAATATTTCTCAGGCATCCCGGTTTCTTCACGATGTTTTTCTTCACCGTTTTTTTAAGCAAGTGATAATCATACAATACGCACAAGAATCCGAAAAGTCTGAGGTGCATGCCTTAGGCGATATTTAGATGGGAAATATTTTACAGACACACTTCATTCTACCTGTAGATTCTACCTTTTGAGTAGGTGAGTACCTATGTAGGTAAATTTATCACTATGATACCTATAAACTCGTGTGCAAATGGTTTAAGGTATAAATGTGCGAGCTTCTGCAAACAACAATGTAGGTACCTACTTACCTTATTGTAACCATTTGACCGACAGAAGTTATAATAAATAATCAACACTAGTCTAAACCACCACTTTCTGGCTACCCGCACTGGCTACCAATTTTATTTATTTTTTTCTGTAGAAGGACATCTAAGGTGATAGGCCCGAGTAAAATACAGCAGGATTAATCTTATACGTAGGTAGATACAGACATACAGTGTCAATAAACAATAGGTATCGATAAAACATTGGCACAACACTAGCCCAAGACGCGAGGCGTCAAAACGCACGACCGCAACTATCAAAGAGAAATCTTTTCCGTGTATCAATAACGTCGATCGAGCCGTCGACTAGACACATTGCGCTCTTTATGTCGCTGCGATGTCACATTATAGTGCCATGTCGTATACCTACGTGGTACGTGCTGATATGGTTAAGATATTCTCAGATTATGAATGGATATTTTGCTCTTGAAATGTGAAAATAGAAGGAGCTTTCAGGAAAATCTCAGCATAGTTGTAAGTATTCATAGTGCGTTGATTTAAAAAAACCGGCCAAATGCGTGTCGGACCACGCACAATGAATATCCCTGAATCCAAAAATGGTCTTTCCATACATACAATATTTTTGAACGACCTTTCCAACGGTACCCCACATCATGGGATAAACGAGAAAAAAAAAATATCCCACTTTACGTGTAGGGGAGGTACCCTAAAAAAAATATTTTTCATGATTTCATTTTTACCACTTTGTCGGCGTAATTAATATGTATACCTACTCATGCCAAGTTACAGCTTTCTAGTACTAACAGTCTCTGAGCTAAGCCTTGAACAGACAGACAAACAGACGGACATGGCGTAACTATAAGGGTTCCTTGTTGACTACGGAACCCTAAAAAGAATCCGACCGAAGTGAGCCTATTAGAGAAAGTAAATTGTAAAAAAAACTATTAGAGAACGCTACTCTATGCACATTATGAATAATATTATGATGCTCGTTTAGGCAGATAGGTACCTACTTATATTGTGTATGGGCTATGTGGTTTAGAAACAGACGGAGTGTTACTATGCATGACCACTGTTTGATCAATGGTTACCGAAATTGGGTAAAGAACATGAAACGGAACCAAACCCTGGGTCATAAACACTCATAACAGGGGATTAGGTAAGAGTTGATGGTTAACACCGTCGACATCATCTGACCATAAGTCTTTTAATTACAACATATTTCAACATCATTTATATTTTTTTTTTGTTTATTTGTATATTGGCACCTTGCAGCTATTTCCAATTACTTAGTTATTATTATAATCGTGCTTTTATATGTTGTGCTGTCTATTGTGTGCACTAAATAACCGATTTACCTATCTATCTATATTTAGGTACCCAACCTATTGTAACTTTAGCATCAATCAATCTGCCTAACCTTTTTCCAAATATGTTGGGGTCGGCTTCCAGTCTAACCGGATGCAGCTGAATACTAGTATTTTACATGGAGCGACTGCGTATCTGTCCTCCACAACCCAGTTACTGGGGAAAACGATACCCTTGGTAAGACTGGTTGTCAGACTTTCGGGCTTCTGACGACCCGTAACGACTGTCAAAGATCCACGAATGACAGCCGGGACCAATGGCTTAACGTGCTTTCCGAAGCACAGAGGAGTTTCGGTATGTAAAGATGGTCACCCATCCACGGACCAACCCCGGCAAGCGTAGCTTTACCTGTTGGATCAACCCGTGCGGCTGTTATTACTTAGCCACGAGCTCCTCTATTAGCTTTAGGATCAATAATAATAATTAGGTATAGGAATTAGGAATAGTCTTGTCGAAAGATATTTATGGAGATTTGCATACCAGATGCAGATGGAAAACGTCTGTAAATAATATAGGTACACAAGACGAGCGAATGCAGAAAATCCAAAACATAATAGAGATTCCAAATAATCCATTTTATTGCCACTGCCAAGTTATCAGTGCCACAGTGTATCACACTACAAACACCCACGCATCAAAATTATTCATAAAATCTCAACAATGGCGCATCGTCTCCGTGTGGTTAGGGCGTGAAATTATTTTCTTGGCGTATGCAGATTAGGGGAGGGTGACTGGTGGGGTTCCCGGATTAGTTCCGGTTTACTTTTTATAGGATTCCGATGATAAATGTTACCATTGGATAGGCTAACGGGTGGTGCGTGTAACGTATCCAAATAAGCTTTCCAAATAGCTTATAATGTATTCATGCAATCGATGATTTGGAAATAAAGTGCCAAATAAAGTGTGTGAAAAGTTCGTATAGTTTCGAAAAGATTTGGATTTGGTTTAGTTTTGTTTTGATATTTAAAGACCACCATAGTTTCAAGCTTCCAACAGGTACTGTCGTGTAGGTAAATATCCAGCCTAAGCGTTTTTCTAAGCTTGGCATTCTAGTCCAAATTTCCGTTTAAATTGGTACTAGCTTACATCAATTTATCAAGATATACAATTGTTGACAACGTACGGTACCAACATATGTCGCCACCCTTCTATCACATCACACGCTAACGGTTTAGGAGTCAGACAAAAAACGAGGAAAGTTGCCGAGCAGACGGGCGGATGGACGATTGCCGATCCCGAAATATGATTTATAGATCAGGCGTCATCGGCAATGCGCTTTCTATACGTCACAGGACATGTCACCGCCTCTATACCACGGTTCAGGGGTAAAGAAAATTGCGTATATTTTAGTGCTACAAAGTTTAAAAGTATTCATCATGTTATAGATACTTACATAACAACATATTTGCTTTACCTACCTATGGAGTATCTATGCAACATAAGCATTTATGCTCTTAACTAAGTAGGTACCTACCTAGGTAAGCTTGCAAACAGCATCATGTTATGGACTTGAACTTGAAATATCTATTAACCTCAACATTATCTACTGAAGTTCTGCACTGGGTTCTCTTCTATCGACCTGTACCCTAATTGTGTAATACAACACAATCACAATCTGTTTCGATTTGAAACAGATTAATCCATTGCTTCATAAGTTGGAAAAAAAATCTGCTCAACAATGTAAATAACGCAATGAATGTTGTTGAACTGTCAAAATGAAACAAATTAGGCATAATTATTTACGAAAATAAGTTACGCAATTAGGGTACCTATTGGTCAACTTCTTGCTATAACAATCTGTCCTGCCATCCACATCGATCACATAAGTTATCAGCCATCCGTTTTACATTTATCTAAGATTTAATCGTTTGATGGGGACTGTAGCAGTTACCTACCTATGTTTTTGGCTACATTTTAGACTACCACCTGAAGAACTCAGCCGTGGAACGTTTTCTCGACCGTCTATTGGAAAGTCAGATAAATATAAGTACTTAAATATTCATACCGGCAAGCAGGTGCCTACTGGCTTTATTACCTGGTCTGAGACAATGCAGAGGCCTTACATTGATCCTCCATAAAAATGGTTTTGTGAACGCTTAATTTTGTCTCGTTGTTTTCATGCACCATCAATATCTAACTTTCCTTCTACAAAAACCGTCTCCACGTCAAAGTGCGTTAACAATATTTCTAGGCACGGACCGAACATTTGTATCAAATCGAACAATAATCGCTCATATTGTCAGTTACAATACAATTTGTTTGGAAACTTGACGCGTGAGAGAAATAATAACAAATGATTCGCGCCCTAACACCGCCTGGCGTTGAAAGATCACGCCTATTGCTCTCCTGCTGATGAAAAAAGTATACAATATTATACTCAGTAAGATACAATAAGTTTGAAAGTCGTTATGTAATAGATAGATGCGTATGAGGTCTATGCTACTGTTATTTCTTTGGTATTTCCACAGAGCTGTTAAAGTATTATAAATCCTCCAGTTCGACAGACCATTCAATAGTAATCAGACCCAAGCAAGCAGTTCCTAGTGACGAACATTTTTTGTATACCGCCTGCGTCCCGTTATCGTCTCACGTCTTTTCTGTAGATATGACTCGCGCCTAAGGTTTTTAAACTTGTGTATGGTAGGTACAGTAAGCGCTCAAAAGTGCATGAGCACGCTAAGAGTCGTATTGCTGTGAACACGCGGTATAGTCCGTGCATTTGTATGTGTAAACAGTCAGACGTCTGTGGTGTGAGTGCCGTACACACACCACAGAGAACGCAGTTTTGAACTACACACTATCGTATCGTCACGGTTCGCGGGCGCCGCACTTATATTTCCATAACTTTTGTTAGCACGCATCATACTCGTACGCGTGACCTTGGCCAGTGTATCGCATTGCTAAAATTCGAAAGTAAATAATATGTGCAGATAGCAGAAGGCGTTAAGCGTTGGTCTTAGATTCAAGATGGCTAGGGTTCTAATCTCGTAAATCACAGCGCTGTTTTTGCAGATATTATTATTTTTGTTTGCAATAATAATATTTTTAAATATCCTGCCTATTTATTAATGTTGTTATTGCAATAAAGGGTTTAGAATAAAAAATGCGTGATATGTTATAATAAAAATAAATAATATTTATTCGTTATGTTTATTTTACTTAAGTATAGTTATCAAACTGCTACAATTATTTATCATTACTTCACCTGAATAATATGTGAAATAGATGTCTAGAAACTTAGAAGCAATTTGTATTATTTTGACATATTTAAATTTGAAAAGTTTTAAATTTTAAATGGATTTTTTTGCACCATAAATATAAACCAATTTTTTTTGTCATTACTTAGACCATGATCAATGGTCTAAGTAATGACAAAAAAAATTGGTTGCCTGTAAAGTCGGTATACGGGCGAAAGTTTTACGTAACAACGACTTTGAGTGGTAAAATAATTTTAATGTGAATATTCATTCGTATAGTAGGAAGAAGGATGAAATAATAGTAACAATTTAAAACATTTATTTATACACATGAACCGGTGTGTATGCCTATCTCTCTCACTCTCTCTCTCTCGCTCTGTCTCTCTCGCTCTTAGGCGGGCTAACTGTGCTCGAGTGGAAGGGACGCGTGCCTTTCACTTTTTATGTCTGTCTCTCTCGCTCTTAGGCGGGCTAACCATGCACGCGTGCCTCTCACTCGCTCTCATTGTGAGCGCATAACGTGAGCGGAGCGTAACGCAGTTTCTTGAAGTGTCACCCGGCAAACCAATTTATAAGACGTTGTCACGTCAAAAAAAAAATGTAAAATGTAAAAAAATCTACTGACAAAATTGTTGATTTTAAGGTTAATTATTTTAACATCAATATTGTTTTTCGTAGTCTTCTTCTTAGCAAATCGATGGCAATCTAAATACAGTGTGTCCAGAATTCGACTTCGAGTTTGATGTCATCAGTAGCATCCAACAGTCCCTGTAATGCACAGACATAGGACACACTTTATTTGGCTTTAGTAAATATTGGTTGGTATTGAGGTTATAGCTTAAGTATTCATTTTCTTTACGAAAAGAAGATTGAAACTAAACCTCAAATTTTAATCCTAAAATAATACTATTACTAAAATAATATTAAACAATTTCGGTATATCTGCAAGAAATACGACAAACACCCTATTGAATCGTGCTTAAAAAATTCGTTACCATAAATTCATGCAATAACGAATCTGTTGTTTATTAAGTTGGTACGGTCAATATTTTAAGGTCAAAAACGGTTTTCTAGCTGGTCTTCAGTGATGCAAGAATTCAGAGTGCACGGCGAACGGTTCATAATGACGTGTTTTTAATAATTCAGCAAAATATCTCGTTGGTATGAAACCATTTGTTTCATTCACCATTTGACGTCGCTGCTACTCGATAATAAGCCCCTTCCTCATATCTCTTAACCGTCACAGTATTTCTCTAGAACAAAGAAAAACATTGTTTTTATTACACATAATACCTAATTATTTATTATTCACTAATCGAATTAAACCTCACAATGAATTTAAAACTTTAAAGGCATCTTCTGTCTCAACAATACCTCTGTTCTATCAACAATACCCTTGATTAAGATTTATGTTTAGTAAAATATGAAATATATAAATGATAACACTCACACTTAGTCCGGTTTTATTAGATATTCACTTCACTTTTACGCAGCGCAATAATATTCTCTGATCTGATCTGATCTCTTCAATATATTTTATGCCTGCTTTTTGATAATAATAACCACAACACTGCGCTAAATGCTCGTCACCAATATTATCACGGCACGAACCAACAAAGTTCTATTAACACGTTCCGGCGCGGTAACGGCTGTAACCGTATTTTAAAAGTTCGTGGACTGACAGTACGGCCACAGCCGTATAGTTAGCTACTTTTTTTACGTCAAACACAGCTGCCGCAGTGTAAAATTTATTTGCTTATTGTATAGACTTTATGCTTAATGCAATAAGGCTGAAATCACGTCGATTTACTGTCAAAAACAAGTTGTTTACGTGCTCTCAATGTGTGCCATACCCTCACATAAACAGATTTCATCCACAATGCTAGTACGGCTACAACCGGGTTGGTTACTATGAAATGTCATACTACTGGAAAGTCAGTGTCACGCTAGCGACGGTCAGAGTTGGGTGTGTGGGCGTCGGTTTGCGCGGGAAAATTACCGACAACCAAAGCTCGCGGTAAGTGATAACTATTGACTTCTTAGCCTAAACATTGGCAAATACTTGCATTATTATGTTTTATCTGATATTAGATGCTTCATTTTACGTGAGTGTTGCATATTTTCAACATGAAATCTGTTATTTTATAGATGAGTTGGCGCAAAGTTGATGATGATCGCATTATGAAGCTTTTAGATGACACGTCTACGCCTGAAGTATCTTGTTCAGAAGAAGACCCTTATTGTGACGACGGAGAATATGGCTCTGATAAAGATTTTGAGCCGGATTACAACGAGCTTTCTTCCGATTCGGACGGCCTACAAAAGAGACAGCGCCGTGCAAATTTGAGTGTGCAGCATTCAACCAGACATGAAATAACAGGGCAATCTGATACAGATGTGGAAGACGAGGTGAGTGACGTTGATACCGGTTTACTGGATGACTATATTCCTGTTGTCGATAGAACCCTAATCCCAGACTACAGCCCAGCTCACAGCCAAACTTCGCTTGACCAAACAAATTTTACTCCTGGATTGTCACTAACAAATATACAGCAAAATATAGTTATTGCCGAAGTACATAGACCAGAATATGTTGAGCCGAATAAAAACTCCACCTCAATCCAAAGTGTGGAAAAGTCTTTGCAGTTACCAACCTTGATCCATGTGTTAGGTAGCTCAGTTGATATTCAGTACGAGAAAACAACTAGCGATAATCAACCTGCAGAGAATCCCAGAATATCGTCTAATCACGATGAAATTACTACAATTGCAGCTGAAGTTTTCGATGAGCCCCAACTTTCATCTAAACAAACATGTCTACAAGAAAGTGAAGCAGCCCTACCAGCCACTAGAAGAGGTGTATCTCCTATACTTCTATCAGATGATATATGGCATGAGACTACGGAACCTATTCCAGTATTTGATTTTGACTATTTATCTGCCGGTCTTCGCGTAGGCATTGACGAAAATCTTTCAGAACTTGATATGTTCAAATTAATGTTTTCTGACGAACTGCTGGAGTATCTGGTATCACAGACAAACTCTTATGGATTAAACTTGACTTTCACGGAAAGACCGCATACAAGAAATAGTAGAAAACAAGTTTTTCGTCACGTAGATAAGGAGGAAATGCTTGCCTTTCTTGGTCTATGCCTCTTGCAAGGGCAATGCAGCATTCCGAATACGAGGTCCCTGTTTTCGTACTCGAATGCCCTATATTACCATCCGTATTTTTCTTACACAATGTCTCAACGGAGGTTTGCACAAATTTTGAGATGTGTATACATAGGTGAAATTGGCGCACAGCGGAAGAAGAAAGTTGTGGACTTTATCGAGGCATTGTGTAACAACTTTCGCAGAGTGTATGGACCAAATAAAGAATTGTCCCTAGACGAGTCTCTGGTCCTGTTCAGAGGTAGACTCGATTTTCGTCAGTACATCAAAAACAAGAAGGCTCGTTATGGAATCAAATTTTATGAGTTGACATCTTCAGATGGATTTGTTCTGAACATAATAATGTACAGTGGAAAGGAGGAAGACACAGATGTGACGACAAAGAAAACCGAAAAGATAGTAATGAAGCTGCTAAACCCATATCTGATGAAAGGACATCACGTTTATTTGGATAATTTCTATAATGACGTTGAGCTCAGCCAAAAACTTTTAAGACTGCGGACTCATACTTGCGGTACATTGAGAAAAAGCAGAGTTTCTAATCCAAAGGTTCTTACCAATGCTAAATTGAAGAAGGGCGAACATTTATGGCGTCGTAAAGGGAATGTTTACGTGTCTGTGTGGAAAGACAAAAGGCCTGTTTATGTAATTACTACCATCAACCATCCAAAATTGCAATGGGTGTCCAACCGATTTGGCAAATATTCAAATAAGCCTAAAGAAGTGGCATAATATAATCAGTTCATGGGCGGAATAGACCGCAAAGACCAAATGGTTTCTTATTATTCGTCACCACAAAAAACCATTCGGTGGTACAAGAAGGTATTTTTTCACATGTTTGACGTGACAACGTGGAATGCTTTTTATATTTATAAGAAATACTTCAAACTGGATGGCAGGTACGAATTCCTTGACTTCCGAGACGCTTTGATAAAACAAATGACCAAAGTTGACAAAAAACTCTCAGGAAGGGACTTGGTGAGACTTGGCAGTATATATGCTAGCAGAAAAACAAATACTGCACAACCAGAAACCTCAGCAGAGTCACAAGTCATTTCTGGCGGACACTGGCCTGAACTGATTCCATGCTCTGCAGGCGCTAAACGAAAGTTTAAGTTTCTGAACTGCAAGCTTTGCACCAAAAAAAAAGTTAGACGTGAAACAAGATATAGGTGCAAGGGTTGTGAAAGTAATACTCCTCTTTGCCCTGATTGCTTCGAAGAGTGGCATGCTATAGAGGATGCCAAAGATAATTGAAATTGTGATTTAACATTTTGCATAAGACTGATTTAACTGATTCCAAACAAATGAGACTGATTAAAATATATGTAAAATTAAGCTAAAACAAAATAATATTTTGTAAAAGATTTTTATTCGTTATTAATTTGATAAGTTATGTATGACATACTTCTAATAATAAAAAACCTTTGATTGAATTGAAATGTATTATTAATTATAAACACCATTTGATGCCATAGCAGCTAGATAGTACATAAAAACTAAAGTCTAACCTCTAACGGTCATAGCCGTATTGTCATTAGTATTTGCAGATTGTCACTTGAGATGGTCAGTACGGCCACAGATGTGTTACTGCTGGTGCCGTACTTGCGCGTGCTATATGTAATATTGCATACAGTTGTGTCAGTACGGCTTAAACCGTTAAACGGTTGTACCCGTACTGACGAATAACAAAGATTTTATTTCATACGACCCTGACAGTACGGCTATATACGGATACGGTTGTAGCCGTCTTCCGCCCTATGTAGACGATTTGATTTTCCGTGATATTGTAAGTACGGTTGTGACAGTATTGTGATTTTGTATGAAAAATTCTACTGTCTTTCCGTAATAAAGGACCGCGCCGGAAGGTGTTAATTGAATACTTGTAACAAACTGCATCTACCCCACAGAAATCGAAATAATTTACTTAGTTTTTTGTGGTCTACCTGCTAAACTTTAATATTTATGTGAACAAGACGAATGAAACTAAAAACGAATGATGATTATCGAACTAGTCATTGGTTGCAGACAAAGTGAGTGTGTGTGTGTAATGTGCGTGTCTACAGTATTGTAACAACTTATAGAAGAAGGTCGTAAGTCAAACCGAAGCGTCAGTCTATTGCTTTGTGAGATTGCTTATGGACTTTTGGTCGGTACTGTACCTACCATACACTATACATAAAACAAAATGTTTAGGTAGGTACTTAAGTACCTACCCTCTTGAGCATTGATTTGATTTACACAAAACAAGATTTAATACCTAATTATTTAATGCAATTCGAGCAGGTTCGGGTAGAGGTACGGTACGGCTGAGTCTGATACATTAGTATGTATCAGGCTATAGATGTAAAATAACCGATTTAGAACGTTTTAAATAAAATGTTGCCGTTTTAAACCTAAATTAAATAAATCGTTTTAAACGGTTGAAAACTCGTGGCGGCGCGGTTTATGTATGTGCATGTGTGTAGGGTAGGCGAACTGGCAACAAGGCTCGGAACCGGTTTAAAATATACTGGTTTATACCGGTTTATTTGGGTTTTACTCCGAACTTTTCTTAAGAACGTGAACGTTTTAAGAACTTTATTTTAACCTAAATTAATCGGTTTATTCGACGAGCGGCATGTCGGTAAAGGCGTTGCAACTTGTGACTACCTGTGTGGATGCCGCGCTGAATAAAAACTAAACAAAAAACCGGTTAATATTGCTATAAACCGTTTATTCAGAAAAATTTATGTAAAGACTCCTCCAAAACCGGTTTATAAAAACCAGTTTATAGGAACGAAACCGAATGTAAGGTTTTTGCGTCAAGTACCAACATAATAACGGTTTGAAAATTTAACCGGTATCCGAGCCTTGCTGGCAACGTTGCGTCGAGTCACGAGTGACGACGTCAACGATAGTGCGAGAGTGTGAGTTTGGTTTTAAACCGAATCAAATTGATTATTTATATCGTTTGAAAACAATGAAAAAAATGTTTATTTATCTACCAACACAGAGTTTTTACTTATCAATAGAGTTTTTATAACTTAGATAGGTATACCTACGCTTGGTCGGACGGACCAACTAGAACTAAACCCGCTAAGTACGAGTATATCAATATCAGAATAGGTATTACACATTTAAAAAATCTTTACACAGTTCATAGATACTCCGTTACTTACTCGGTAAAATCAAGAAAATGTAGTTAAGAAAAACATAGTCATCAGCACTTTTAAATCAAAAAAAATTGTTTGTTTCGGTTTTAAACGGATTGGTTTAATTGGTTTTAAACCGGCCTTACATCTATCTATACCTACATATATCAGACTCAACCGATTAAATCCCAATTAAACCCGATACCCGATTACCCGATTTAATTACCTACCTATCAATAATTAGTTACCTACCTAATTAGTTGGTAGGTAGGTTATTGATAAAGTAAGTAATCTTGTTTAGGTACCTAATGTTAAATAGTACGAAAAGACCCATCTAGGTTCATCGGAGATAAACCACTGTCATGTGACGAGGATATGTGTCTAGAAAGGAAACTCCTACCTACGTATTGCTTGTACGGTTGTACACACGACGACGGCTACACATCAAGCTATACATAATTATCCAGTTTATTTAGATCTCGCATTGTATAGCAATTCCGTACAATACGAGGTTAGATACTGGAAATGTACAGTTTTATGTGTGGCTGTGTGTGTACCTAGTTGATGCTCCACCCAAAACATCATAGATGACTCTGTTCGCAGTTATTATCAAAACACGCTTTACTGGATGCACATAGCACAGTAAATAGTAAATAGTAATGTTATATTGTGGAAAAAAATGTATTCATGATCCATTATAAATTATGACATCTTCATGATAAATGAATACATGACACCTTTATTGGTGAAATTTTTTTTGTCGATGTCGCTGCTGTAATGCTGCTAGGAGGCTTTGCAACACTTTTGGGTATTCAATGTTGCCAGGACTGATATTTCTTGGTATTTCTGCATTTTGCAGATTTGATTGTAATTTTACCGACCACCACCGGTTATTATTTCAATATTAATTTTGTTTGTCGTTTGGCTTTCTTTACTCGACTCTTGCTAAACGATGATGTGGTTTTAACTTTAGATATTCACTCTTGACCCGAAAACATACAAGAAGGTTCTCGATATCAGGAAACACATCCGCAAGGAATTCCATGTATTGGAGATACACCAATAGTATTAGTTCACACTCATTTTGTGGGTATTGATGAATTATATATCCATGCGACATACGGTGACTCATCACCGTTCATCTGGTTGGTACAGTCAACCGCACATCAGTGGTAACAAATTGACATGGATAGCATATAAACCAAAAAGTAAGTAACTGCATCCAGTATTTATATTCTACCGATTTTCTTGTTTGAAAGCCGGCAACACTATTGAGCTGCCATGCCATTAGTGACATTTCTGACAGCAGTAAATAAATCAATAAAACGTGTAAATGTCAGTGAAAATTATAGAAAACTGACAAGTGTCAACAGAGGTAGTTCTGTATTATTTCACGGTTGCAGCCTACCAGCATATTTTTCACAATTTTCTTCGATAACAGCGCGGTTCCAGTGTGAGCCGTCGCTTTCCAACATCAACCAGTGTTGGTAAACACTTGCCAACATGAGATGGACGGTGCATATCGAGGGTGGTCCAATGCGAGTTAATCACGCCGCGGTTTGCATCGGCGAAAAAATTTATTCGTTTGGAGGCTATTGCTCTACCGAGGAATATAAAGATTGGGAGCCAATACCAGTCCATGTCTTGGACACAAATTCCCTGAGATGGGCACCAGTGAATTATAAGAGGACTGATGTAGCGCCTTTTCAAAGATATGGCCATACCACTGTCGCATATGGGGACAAGGTAAGTTAAAAAAACGTATTTACCTCTGATAATGATCATTCTGATATTGCTAAGCGTTTTAATTTTTTTTGCAGTTATCATAATTTTCTATTTCTTGAATTCTCATTTAGTGCTTAGATTTTTTTAATTTATTATCCTGGCAGAAAAGGTTTCAAAATTAAAATAAACCTAAGATGACTATGATTATATCACTACCCAAACTCAGTTGGTAAAGTGCCAAGATGATTGACAATGCTCATAGTAGGTACAAGCCTTAGAATTTTTGTCCGAAGTCTATGTCACACATAAACTTGCAAAAATTTCAATGATTAAATTAACGTTATTTAAAATATTTAATGAAGGGCAGAGGTGGCCCAGTGGAAATAGCTGCGACTCATTGAGTTGTAGGTTTGAACCAAGGCAGGCACTTAACTTTGAGTAAATTATTTCATCACCACTGCTCTCAAAACAGTGAAGGAAAACATTATGAGGAAGAGGAAACTAGCATGTCTTAGAACAAAAACTTTGAAGACATGAAACATCTACTAATCCACACTGGGCCAGAGTGGTGGTGATGGTGGTGTTGATTACAGCCCTCTCCCTCACACAGAGAGGAGGCCTGTGTCCCAGCTGTGTAAACATTAGAGGCTTATCATCCTTATGCTATTATGCCAATAAATTGTTTATTTATACTTCTAACTTGTGCCCAAGATCTACTTACAAAAAATATAACAAGTATGAAGTAGAAAAGTGCCATTGGTGCTGACTTACTAGTCTGAACCTGCAACCTCATGCACAATCTCATGCTTGAGTAATGCATCCTAAAACCTATTATATCATAATGAAATCATTTAAAATTAAACTGAAGTATTTATAAATAGAGGTATAACCTATTGTCTAGCAATGCCTTGTTGCAAAGGTAACAAGCTTATTGATTAATCAGAATATTAATGAATGTGTATTCACATGATTTTTATTTATCCTTGACTAACTAAATAAACATTTATTGTGAATATATTACCACATTCTTCCTGATACCTTATTATGAAGAATTGTATTATTTAACATCAATTAAACAAAAGTCAACTGATTGAGACTTGTGCCTTGATTGTTGTTTAGTTTGAAAGTAGGTAAAACAAATTACTCAAAGTACATTATTTATGGATTTGGACTCTATAGGTTATCTGCAAAGGTATGCTATGTTTTTATAAAAGCATTCTGTGCTATAACTGATTCAATACAAGTAAAAATATTGTATGAAAACTGACCAAATAAAAGCAACTCAAGCTACAATTTGACTTAATAGAGAGCATACTGTAGAAACATGGGTTTATATCTTACAGGTTTTCATGTGGGGTGGCAGAAATAATGCTGTGGCCTGTGACACTCTGTCATGTTTTGACACCAAGACTTTAGAATGGAGTACCCCAGCTGTATCAGGCATGGTGCCCTATGCCAAAGATGGCCATTCCGCTTGCGTCATTGATAATAAAATGTACATTTTTGGAGGATTTGAATATCTCACTGATCAGTATTCACAAGAAGTACACTGCTTGAATCTTGATACACTGCAGTGGAGCTTTATCGATGCACGGGGCACTGCACCATCTCATCGCGATTTCCACACAGCCGTTGCTGTAGACAACAAAATGTACATATTTGGTGGACGAGGAGATTTGAACAGCCCCTACAATTCCCAAGAGGAAATATACTGCCCCCAAGTATTTTATTTAGATACTACTGAAGAGAAATGGGTGGCTGTGAACCCTGGTGGAACATGGCCAGAAGGAAGGCGCAGTCACTCATCTTGTAAGTTCTTTTGCACCAATTTCGAAATTGAGTCATTAAAAAATAACATTAAAGTACCTTACTATTATAAAGACATGAATATGATTTCAGGGATCTACAAGGACTACATGTATATTTTTGGTGGATTTAATGGTAACTCAAAGACTCACTTCAATGATCTCTACAGGTATTCTATAAAAGATAATATCTGGCAATTCATCAGCGTGGGCGGCTCAGTGCCGTGCAAGCGTCGACGTCAAGCTTGTCTTATTCATAAAGATGTAGTGTATTTATTTGGAGGCACAAGGTCAGTGTTTTGAATTTGTCAATTAACATTCTTTTTCTACTTCTGGTATTGTAAGTTTTGGTCAAATGACTAGTAAATGAGAATTTAATTATTAAATAATTCAATGATTTTTTTCTGCAGCCCCTGTCCTGGAAATAATCGAATACCAGAGAATGTGGATAATAACCCAGAGAGATTGGTTGATAACAGTGACCTACATCTCCTTGACTATCAACCATCTCTTAAGACTTTATCTATTCTTGTGGTGCTGGAAAACAACATTGACACATCAATACTTCCACGTGATATTATGTACGTATTCATTAATATCCTTACATATTATAAAACAAAGTCCCCTGCCGCGTCTGTCTGTCTGAACGCGATAAACTCAAAAACTACCGAACGGATTTTCAAACGGTTTTCACCAATGGACGGAGTTATTCATGCGGAAGGTTTTAGTGTATAATTCATTAAGGTTTTGTGTAAATTGGCTGAAATATGACGATTATTGTTGAAGAAGTCGGAAAAAATCATGCCGACTGGGAGCTTTACTGGCGTGCGCTGCGTTAACCGGAAAAAATACATCAAATTTATGTTCTACGGTATTGTTTATCTTAAAAAGTTCAACAAAAAAGTCTGCGATGGCATTATGTTTATCTTCTAAGGATGACCCACAATAACCATTTTTATCTTTCAGAATTTGATAAAAATTTTATTGTTATTTCCGAAGCTTTTTTGACCAGTCCAAAAAAAATATATATGTTATTTAAAAATTGGGCATTTAATTTATATTAAAATATGCCTTTTAAATCATATAAAATAAAATATGCCTTTTAAATCATATAAAATCTAGATAGTACGTTCCCGTGGGATATTTTCCGACATCCACGCAGGCGAAGCCGCGGGCAAAAGCTAGTTAATCATAAAGGCACAGTTTGAAATAAAAATTGTCAACTAAAATAATATTAACTATACATACATAAACTCACGCTTTCTTTCCGTGGGGATAGACAGAAACTATAGAATTAACTGTACTATTGACTATGTTCATATTTTTTTCAGCGTGGACATCCGCCTCATGACTCTTCCGAACCGCATTAGCCGGCCCATTAACCAATCTGGTTAGAATAATACTAGGTATTTGTACTTCCAGCTAAACATATGTAGGGCAGCTTTACATACTTTCATTTAAGTCATTATGATATTTCGTCTATACCTATTTATTATATAATATACTTGTAAGTGCATGCATGGATAAAATAGCATTTCTTAAATGTCTGTATCACATAATCTGTTATAGTTGCATTAATATTTTTTAAATAAAACGATGTAACACTTGATTCCAATAAATATACAAATAATAATTACCAAATGAAACAGGTATTAATAAAAATGAGTGTATTTTCATTCATCCTCTTTAACAATATGTCTTTGTCTTTCAGGCACGAAGGGAACAGCGCCTGGCTTGCTATGCGCACGCCGATTGCCTTCTTTTCTCTTTGACTTGTCTTTGATAGTTCTGATTTCATTCTGGGCATTCAATATGTGTTTGGGAACATGTCTGTGACGCGCTATGCGTTTCACTTGCGGGTGGTTTGCGAACTTTTCCTTTAGTGAATCTGCGTAGTTTAATGCAGTTCTTTCACGTGGTTTGAGCTGAAAAATAATTGCGCTTAAATTAGCAACCAAAATAAGTGGCAAATGCAGAGTTGCTTGTGGCCACGTTAGTGACACTTACAAACGTGGTTGTTCTCTTGTAAAGGTCATTCACACTCCAAATTACCATTTTTTTAAACCTAGGTACGTAATAGTACATTTGAGGCCTATAAAAAGGCAGCTAAACCCAAGTCTGTCAAATATTCAAGAAGCTACAAAAACTGATATTTTTGTCTTGCTTTTGATTCTTATTGGTTGGCATGAAGCTGTATTCGATGCCAATATCGGTTTTTGAACTGAATTTGCTAGGGACTTAACTGCATTTGTTAGTAAAAATGAATACACCAAAACGTGTCCAAGTAACTAAATTACATTCATTTACCAAAAAAATTACCTAAAATTTATAGGAAAATTTTTTGGTAAGTAAATAGGATGATTCGACTTGTTAAGAGGTACACCCGCCATTTTGACTCTCACCGAGATTTGACGGTTGGCCCAAGAAGGGGGTTTAACGCCAGAAAGCGAACGGTATTTCTATGGCGTGATTATCGCCAGGTAAAAGTCGCGTATGTTTTATCGCCAGGTAAAAGTCGCGAAGTTTTATCGCCATTAGGGATATTTCTACCTTGGTGAACGAAAATCAAAGGTTGAAGTTATTGCACCAACATACCTTTTTACATATAAGATTTATGTTATTAATGAAAGGGGTGACATGAAAGTTAAGAATTCCAACACGCGGTTTCTGGACTGAAAATCGAGGTCAAAATTGAACGCATGTCAAGTGATCCGATTGGTTGCTGATAATTGAGTCTACTGATCACAGCAGTTGGACGCTTTTGACAATTTGTTTTTCACTCCAGAAAATCGTAGTTAAATACACCTAATTACCCGACTACGGCAAAGCCAAAAGGTTATGATTTTAACAGTATATGTATGTTCATCTATTCCCTCATAACTCCTCGTATTTTGACAAAGGAATCATGATGTTGTTACGCGGGTTATAGGTTATAGACATCACATAAAATCAAACATGGTGGCCTAAAACGTACGTAATTTTTTACCGAAAAATAATTGAACATTTGAGTACTTTCAGAAAATATATTGGTTATCTATAATTATGAAAGGACTATGAAAGGGAAGAAAATAATGATGATAAATGTTTCACTCTAAGGGAGATATTACACTATCATATCTATGATCAAAGATATAATGAAATTTATTGTTAAATAGACATAATATTATGGGTAATTTGAGCTTCAGCTTCGTAGATATGTACCATGATACAATATGATAGTGTAATATCCCCCAACTGTTTTCAATAACACTTCGGCTATAGGAACACCAATGTTATTTTGTTGCAATTTACTGTTTATACCATAACTTTTATTTTATAGAAATTGGCTGACACTTACCACCCCCAATTTTTCCGATGCTCTTGCTTTCCACATTCTGATGTTCATTTCATCAGAGCCTGATAGAATATATTTATTGTCCAGTGTCCACTTAACACACGTCAGTCTTTGCATTCGTTTTGTATGGTATACATCCCTGGAGTTTCCTTTGAGACTCTCAAATATTCTTACAGTTTTATCATAGCTGCCAGCTACAAACTCTCGTCCAGTTGGTGCATAATCTACATCTATGACAGCTGATGTGTGTCCCATGTGGATATTTACTGGTTGTTTTAGTTTCCTTATGTCAAATGTATATAAACTGAAAATTATAGAGAAAGGTAAAGGGTAAAGTATAGGTGCTCTATAACACAATGCCAAACAAGAAAATAAAAGTAAGTACATACTTATAATCCTCATTAGCTACAGTGAATATAAAGGCTTCCATAGGATTCCAAGATAGGGCATTAGACCTCAGTTCCATTACAACCTTCCTCAAAGGGCCAGATTCACGACAATCATACAGAATTACACTTCTGTCACTTGCACATGATGCTAGCAAGTTTTGTTCTACCTGAAAACAATTATAAACAAAATTAATTTAGGTGGCTTACATAGTTTAACTTACATTTATTATTTGTTATTATCAAATGAATTAGATTTAAAATGTCACCTGATTGAATGAAACATGATGAAGACTGTCCACTCCCCATTTAAAAACTTTCACAGGCTCATTTCGAGTATTCTCCCATAACTGACAGTGTTCACCACATGTTGCAAATATTGGTTTATTTCTGTGATGTGTTACACCTGTGACTATGGACATGCTGAGCAACGTGTTTATGGGTTCCTCGTCATCAGGAGACTGGACTTCAGCCTTCCATGTTTTAATAGTTTTGTCATCACCAACACTGGTGAATGTGTCGCCTGTCGGTGTGTAACACAGAGCTCGCACCCATCCTTCATGAGCCACGAAATTTCTAGTACATTTCCTTACAGCTAAATCCCACAAACGAATTTCACCATCAAATGCTCCACTAGCTAGAACAGCTAATCTGCTAGGATGTTTGGCGATACTGGAAACGCCATCTTTATGTCCATCAAGATTACCAATAAAAGGCTTAGCAAACACCCTTTCAAGTTTAACAGCATTCATTGCGCGCACATATTCACGCGGCGCTTCGAGAGGATGTAAACTTGGATCATAATTCCTTGGTACTGAAACAATCGAGCACTAAATAATTAGATCATGAGTGCGGAACTGAATTATATTACAAAAATAAAGAAAGTAAGTTTCATAGAGCGTGTAAACGAAAATGTATCGGATTACTATCATCATATTAAAAGACGCCACTGCCGGTTAAAAGCCTCACCCAAGCATAGCCACAACGGCTAGTCCTATTTTCTGCATCTAGCGGGTATAAAAGAGTATATTAGCGGGCGGGGGTACCAATCAAATATTGCAAATGACAATAATAATCTCACGTTTGTGGATATCCCGTTTTGTAGCACGCAAATAATCATCTGGATTCCGGCTAATCACTTTTATTTTCATTTTCGACATCGTGTATGTCTATTTACTGTTTTCAGTTTTTCAAATCAATCACGAAAACAGATTTCTTTACAATTTATTATGTCCACAACATAACCTCAAATCGTAATAAAAATATCACGACGTTTCGTTCACCGACTGACAGACATCAGATCAGACATGCTTTCAGTACAGTGTTGTGCTGCCACTCTCTTATTTTGAATTACCCCGAGCTCCTTACAAAAATCCCTTAAAAATCTGATGCTTCTTTCCCTTTAGTAATAAAATTTAACGCAAATGAATTCATGTAACCTATCTCTAAACAGTCTTGAAAAGCCATCTATTATTAAAGATTTAAGTCACCACTCGCCAGTGGTTTTTATAGTTAATAAATAAAATCATATATTTCATTCGTAATTTTCTCACTGTTCAAGACTTACAAGTTCTAAAAAAAATAATACAACATGCAAATAGTATTTGAACTTGTCCTTAAACATGCCCAATAATTTTTACTCCAACCTACACATGAAAAACCCAAAATTTAGGGGAAAATACCTTAAAAGTACATGGAACACTACATGCTCAATGTGAATTTGATGGATGACATTTTGTGCTGCCAGATGTAACCAAAAAAGCGGTTGTACAGACGCCAGCACTTCAAGCTACTACAATCTGTCAAATTTATTTAATAGATTTTCAACTTTATCGCTCAAGTTTAAGGTTCAAAGTTGAATGGGAAAATTTGACAGTTTCGGGTAGCTTGATGTGCTGGCGTCTGTACAAGCTTGGCACTTGGCACATTCTTTACAAATGTGTGGAGACTAGTGATGTGCCGGATATCCGTATCCGTATCCGCGGATATCCGAGGGAGAAAAAAGATCTGTTTCCGTATCCGTTACTTTTTGGCGGATTTTGAACGGATCTTTTATATTAATACATTTCATTATGTATCTGAAATTTTAAAGATTTGTAGCAATGAAATACTGTTAACTACAATCCAAAATAGTAAAAAAAAAAACATTTATTACAATTCAAGTAGAGTACATACCAGTAAATTAAGTTATAATGTATTAATTAAACTATCTTTGTAGTGAGATCAAACCTCTAATATTTGTGCTATGCTAATTGAAATAATTATGTGAGTTAACACATCAATTGAAACTATGTTGTTTTCAAGAACTTAAAAAATTACGTCATAATTAATATGGAGTAATGGTAAATTGTATTTCAAAAAGAGTAACCTGGCAGCTTTGTCCCCCAAAAGGCAATTACGATGAGGATCATAAATAATTCCTGCTGAATCTGAAAAAAGTTGAGATCCCTATCCGTATCCGAATCCGCGGATCACATTTTTTAACCGACTTCCAAAAAGGAGGAGGTTATTTGTTCGACGCGTATGTTTGTTTTTTTTTTTTTTTTTTTTATATATATATGTCCACCGATTTCTCCGTCATTTGTGGACCGATTTTGAAAATTCTTTTTTTGTTTGAAAGGGTATGCTCCCAAATTGGTCCCATATAAATTTTATTAACTTTGCTTGGGTAGTTTTTGAGTTAGCTACAAAATACGTATTTTTTTTCCCACTTAGTATGTAGATGATATGATAAGTTCCTGACACTGATAGTAGGTAGTGGTATTCGAATGTGTGTGGGGTAGGTACCACAACTAAAAAGTGAAAAATAAAAACTTTTTACAAAAAAAAACTACCGACTTCCAAAAAAAACACTACAAAGTGAAAAATAACTTTAATTTCGGAAGTCGGTGGCAAAAAACGAAAACACAAAACCCAAGACACCGACTTCCGAAATTAAAGTTATTTTTCACTTTGTAGTGTTTTTTTTTGGAAGTCTGTAGTTTTTTTTTTTTGTAAAAAGTTTTTTTAACAATCACACATCACTAGTGGAGACACCGCTAACTTTTTCCGCAAGCTTGACTAAAACCGACTCTCGGTCGGAATGGCAGCTTACAACATTGTTTCCAATAAATAATCCCACACAACGCAAGCCAAGCAAATCCAAACGCCCCATCTACAACTTCTAGAATTTGTGAAAGATGTTGAAGTTAAGTCTGCAACGAAACCATCTTTTTTTCTTTAAATTTTTTTTGCCTGACGCTTGCACTACTGTTGAGTTGAAGCTTTTAGGCAAACAAATTGTAAATACGAGTTATGTATGCTTCTTTTAATTTTATTTTTTTTCTTAGCCATTATTGTCCCAATGCTGGGCAAAGGCCTCCCTACCATCTTTCCACCTCTCTCTGTCCAGAGATTCCAAGGACCAATCTTTCTTTAAAAAAATCTACTTCTTTTAATACATCACACAGTGTTAAGGCCAAAAAGAAAATGCGGAAAGGAAGCAATGACTTGCCACACAAAGACGTTGTGAAGTACCCGAGGAGTTTTCCATATGCACTTAAACAGGTGACTAACTGGAAAAACCCACATCAAAGCAAAAAAAAAAGACCAGGCTAGTCTGGCTAGTATCACCTCTAGAAACCTGTACTGGTTGCTGAGAAGAAAGTCTAAACTATCATTCATCCGAGAACAAGTTACTGGTTTACAAAGCCGTAATAAAGCCAATAAGGACCTACGGGATACAACTATGGGTAGTGCTTTGGCTTCAAACAATGACTACAAAACTCAATTCTGAAATTAATTTCCAGCTCACTGCCACTTATGTTTGGCTATTCTTTGGGATATATCGGTTACTTTGGTTCTCCTGCAGATCTCTTCATTTCTGATTTGATCACGAAGGGAAACTCCAAGCATAGCTCTCTCCATTGCCCTTTGGGTGACTTTGAGCCTTCCAATAAAGCCCATTGTGAGCGACCACGTTTCAATGCCGTAGATCATCATAGACATCACGCACTTGTCAAAGACTTTCGTCTTGAGAAACTGCGGTATGTGCGAGAAGATATTGCGTAGCTTCCCGAATGCTGCCCAGCCGAAACCGTAGACCTGCTTCAATCATCCAGCGCCTCAAATCCTTGAACTGTATTAATGATTTCCATGTGTGGTGTACTCACTGAAGCCCTGCATAACCTCGTCATGATTCAAACAGCTTATTACCCGAAAAGCTAATTTCTGATTTTTATTACAAAAAATAAAAAATGCCACGCATTTGTGTAAACACCCCACGAGTGAGCACAGAGGCGAATTTTCGGGAGGCAACTGGCATCACTGATTACATAATGTCAGTGTCACCTTTTTCACTAGCATCATGCTGCTACTATCTATTTCAATGGCATCATGGCAGTCATGTTGCCAACTTAGCAACTTTATAGCTAGATCTAGCTATTTTTGGATGTCAGGCAGCTACAATTTAAAAAACTTGTAGCTAAGTTTTGTTAGCTACTTGTTCTAACAACTTTTCACATGACGTAAATACTTTCAAAATTCTGTAGTAGGGCACTGGTTCTTGGAATAAAAACTGAACGTGGTCTATGGTAGAGTGCGTTTGGAATGATAAATCCATGGTTTCATCAAATAGTTCCTTTGCCGTAAAGTTAGCTCCACTGTAAATTTTAACCGTTTTCGTCCTACAGTGTAGGCAACATTATGGCATAGGAACTATTTGATGAAACGCAGATCGATGGCTGGTTTCCGTGTTCTGCTTTGTTTTGTCTTGTGTTGTGTTACTTAAGAAAACGAAGACTTATGTACAGGCCGGAATGAGAAAATATGGAGTTTGATTTAAAACATAATTATAATTTGGCAATTTTATTGTATTCTACCAACTAAGTAGCATTTAGCTACTTATCGCAACTTTTTTGGGTAAGAAAATCTGACAATTTATCAACTTTTCGTGAAATTTGACAAAAGGTAGCAGTTAGCAACAGCGTGGTACAGCGTTGTTATTGATACGCTAATTGCCGTATTATACGGCAATACACGATATATTTTCGGAAAATACGGCATACGGCATACGGCAGGCCTCTTATTGCCGTATCACAAAATACGGCAATTGACTAGAGGTTATACGAAACGTTTTTCACTAGATTAATGAATTAAACGAAAATAAAACTCAAATATTTGTCACCTGAAGAGGCGGTGCGGCACAATAGAAAAAAAAAATCGTCAATGTTGCCACTAACCCAGAAACTACCACGAATTGTCAAAACTGAAAATGACCTTCAAAAAATCGATGACAATTGATTCAAAATCAAGGCAAAATCAAGGATACTGTACCAAGTGCGTGACATGTGCGAGAAGCAAGGAGAAGTACAGACGCCAGCACATCAAGCTACCCGAAACTGTCAAATTTTTCCAATCAACTTTGGACCTTATACTTCAGAAATAAAGTTGAAAATCTATTAAATAAATTTGACAGATTGTAGTAGCCTGATGAGCTGGCGTCTGTTCACTCTAGAATTTAGATAAACATGAATCTAAAGTAATAGAAACGATAAGAAACCTTTATGGAGAAGAAACAAATGAGGAGTACATTTTTTTTTAAAATAAATACGGCAATTTAGTATTTTTTCCTTAAAATACGGCGATCCAGACTGTGACATACGGCAGCTCAGATTTTTACGATAACAACACTGCTGTATTACTATGACAGCGTATGACTGTGTCAGTCAGTGTCTCAGTGACATAGATGGCCGATTATTTTGTGTTATTGTTTGATGTTGAGCTATAGTGATATAAACTTTCAATTTATTAAATTAGCAGTCTTGATCAACTCTTTCTTCGCTATTTTTATAGCGTACAAGCATATGCAATCAAACTGCTGGTAGTGGATTCGCTGTAGCCTGTAAGTCAATAATTTTATTTATTGAAAATTTTGTTTGTAGAGCGCGAGCTTTTATTCCTTCTCATAAAAACACGTATTTTTATTCGTCTATTCTATTCTAAAATAAGTTCGACATGTAACTTGATGAGATTTTATCGAATTCGTTCTTGAGGTTAATAATATACTTTAGAAATTACAATTTACTGTGCATCTATTCAAAGGTTTTAAATACTACTTTTTCTTGACGCTTTCTGTTTATTATCCATATCCATATCATACATTTTTCTGATTTATGATCATTGTCTATTTGATTCCGAAGTTCAATAAAATTTTATAAATCAAAATGCACCTTTCAAATTACTTGTAAAAGCCTTTTATACCACTTCACCTTTTATATCATTGCCTACTTGTACCTACAGCTACAAAGTAGGTACTTACAGCAGTGGGACATTATTGGATTATTTAGAGAAGAAGAAAAACAAATTGAATGACTGTTTTATGAAATCAATGACTGTAAAAATAAATATTTTTCTTTTGTTAAAATGTATGTTGTGAGGAAACAATTAAAAAAAAACGATATATCTATCAGCCTTCCTGTGTTTCCTTTTTTGATTGAGTTTGGCATATCTTTTTTTTTCTTTTTGTTCTCTGTTTGTCAAAAAACTGTTCAATGGTAGGTATACTTACCCAAAAAACGTTTGTCTGGTTATATTAGAATTGTGCTGTAGTCTGTAGGTTTAGTATTTGATAAGTACTTCAATAATATCTTACCACATTAAAAATTGTTTCAAATCTACAGGATGTTTTTTTCAGCATTATGGCAACTGTTTTTATCACACAAATTAATAATAGAATCTAGTAGAAATAGCCAGCGTAGTTATTAAAAAAAATTGATTGATATTTTTAAGTTTTTTATACAAGACCAAAAAGAAAAATCTCTGCATCAAAAGCACTGTTGTATTTATTTTTTGTAAAATTATCTTAGTAAGAAAACTCGTAAACGTGATTGTGTCGAAACAATGTCGCATTGCTGCGATATTAGCGTCGCCGCGTCGCCTTTGCGCAGCGTTTTTGCTGCGTTTACCTCCGACGAACATTATGCCCGCTCATTTTTTTTCTTGCCCGCCTTCGGAATCGGTTAGAAGCAAGTAGTGTGGCGACTTTAGTGACCTTATCCCTACTTCCCTAGGTTAACATACATACATTATACCAAAGTGTGATTTGCGAAAGCCAAAGAATGCTGAGAAAGACCAAGACAACAGACCTAGGGTTTTCAACTTTTTATATCAAACGAGCTTTTGCCCGCGGCTTCGCCCGCGTGGTTGTCGGTAAATATCCCACCGGTTAATCCAGGTTATAAACTATCTGTGTGTCAAATTTAATCCAAATATAACTATTGATTTACGCGGCGCACGCCTATAAAGCTCCCAGTCGACATGATTTTTTTCCGACATCAACAATCATCATCATATTTCAGCCAATTTACAAAAAAAAACCTTAATGAATCATACACTTAAACCTTCCTTATCACCCCGTCCATTGGTGAAAACAGTATGAAAATCCGTTCGATAGTTTTTGAGTTCATCGCGTTTAGACAGACCCCCGCCGTGTTTTTTTTATTATGTAGTGAAATAGTATTTTAGAAGCCATTACCTGTAAAAATATAGTAGACGCCGAACATATAAAAAAAATACAAGTAATATACTTAGCAAGTAATTGTGGTTCAAAAATATTTTATTTTTGCGCTCATCTCGCCATTTTGTATTCTTTACTGAAAATATACACTCAGTAAAAGCTAAAGTTGCTATATAGAAAGAAGAAATCATACAATTTTTACAAGCTTTATTAGAATATTAGAAATGTCAGAATAGAATCACTGAGCAACACGTCTTGTTGCCGTTTTTCATTCAGCAGTAGATTAGCAACCAATTTTTGGTCAGAAAGAGTAATATCCAGAATGTTATTGATTTTGCGAACAATATTATTATGTTATTAAATTTTTCATCGAAAGTAGTTTCGCAAACAATTTTTTTTTTCTTGCTTTATTTTATAGTCGGGTTCGCAACCCTAGCTAGACAGACCTTAAAATATGAGCTTTGGCATGCCTCATCATCATCAGCCTATAAATGTTCCCACTGCTGGGACACGGCCTCCTCTCTCCTCTCTGTCATGCCTAAACCAGAGTAAAAGAAAGAAACCTTAACATGGACCAGTAAGTCGTGATCACTAATTTGTTTGGCGAAAACGTTTGCATCTTGTATCGTGTTGACATTGGATAAGCATTTACGTAGGTACCTACTTGAATTTCAATATATTTTACAAAAAGAAGTGGGCCGAAATAAATAAATATTGGTTTTGTTTCGGTAACTCAATAAATTATGTACTTATGCCCAAAAGCGAGTAGTGTTGACAGCCGTCTTTGGTATCTGCGGTAATTGTATTTACTTATTAATAATATCATTTTCAATTCGTTAGTGTTAACAACAAGGAAACATAGCGCCTTATAAAAACACACCAACATTAGGGCAGGCTTTAGCATCATTTCGCGCACCAAAACCACTACGACCGTTTACCCTAATACCTGCCTACTTAGAATTACGTAGAGAAAAGCTCGAAATCAATATTGCAATTGATCGTTTCACGGCCCCTTTAGGTAACACTTAAATTTTCTCAAACACATGCATGTAAAAGTAACAAGTGTACTTCTGTTACTGACCATAATACCTATCTAAGAATAGATTAATGTAAACTAAGATCAAATTTTAATAAAATAGATAAATCGTAAATTTTAACGTTTCTAACCGAATTACAAAATATCCTGGCATTCCTGGCTGATGAATTTGCCAACAACAATCTGCTGATAAGCTCAAAAGATCTGTTGTCACGATTATTTTGAACATTAATTGGACTGAAACAATAAACTTCACGCTAGGCGGTCGCAAATCAATGTAAAATCATCAAGCGCTCCCCTAATGTATATAGCACGTATTAATAAAGGACGTCATCTCGTCACAGTAGCAGTTAGATAAGGTCACCGCCTCGCTAGCTGCTCAATGGCAGTATTTTGTTCGTTGACCCGCGAACGGTTGCGTTGGCGCACGCAGCATTTGTTCAAGGCCTAGATTTTCACAAATTTGATCTCTTTTTGTGCAAATAGTGCGTAAATAAATTTTGGTGTCGCCTGTGTGTATTTTTTATAATTAATACATTTGGCTCATTTGCTGTTACTTTTATTGGTAAGTCATTTAATTAATAAATACACCGGTCTCATACCTAACTAATCTTAAATATCAATTTATAAAAGCAAATTGCTATCTGATTTTGAATTAATTCTATGGGTAGATAGGAACACATACCTACCTATTATTTTTGACCGAATTTTATTTAAGTACTCATGTAACTGTTTTAAATGAGAATCTCTTGGCAAAATACCACTGCCAACAATGACGTGAATGCCGTTATGTTTCGTTAAGAAAACAATATTTTTTTTATTCCTACGCTGCTTTATGTACAATGCATACAAAATATTTATTTAATTTTTAAAACACACTGTATAAACACTGTAAGTACCTACAATGCAGCTTTTTTTTCCTTGTCGTATACCTTTCCTCAGCGATTACGATATTGTATCGATTTTTAATTTGTTTGAACGACTGAAAATATTGTTACGGCACCAACTGAAGTGCATACTTCAGTAACTGTGTGTGTTTTTGACAGATTGTAACTGAACAATCTTGACACGTGTATAGTCCCCAATTATTGATGTCCTAAATAACTATGAAGTAACATCGAAATTCATTGCACAGTTCAGAAGAGCGAGGAACAAACTTACAAAACGTTTGGCTATACTTTCTTAAGTCAAGTGCGTTCGCATCGTAGAGTCTTCGAGAAAAATATTCGGAGCAGTAGAACAATATTCGATAGCATGTAGTGAACTATTTTGTTATCGGTATTATACAGATAATAAAGCGGTCAGTTGCCGGCCGGTTTCCGTACGCGTCTGTAATCACGTCCACCACAGCAGATTCCTACTTGAATTTTTATGCAAAACTATACATAATGAGAATAATATACACGTCTTAAGATTTTATCAAGATCCTGCTTGTGACAGGAACAAAACTTATTTTAATGATAAAATCATCTCTGCGTTGTCTGTGACACGCGAGTCACGACTTCAGGATACCTACAGTCCGCAAAACAGTCGCAATGAATTATTTTTTCTCACAAGATACTTACTCATAAACATTAAAGATTCAAAACGATAAAAAGAACCTTTTGGATATTTTCAATTTTGGTAAAAGGAAGGACGCGACATTCAGTTCGTTCGACTTATTTAAAAGCTCTTTCCGAGCCGGGCCGGTCATAATGAATTGGTAATATAGGTATTACCAATTCATTGTGAGTGGCCCGGCCAGCAGCAGTCATTGCCCGACCGAAATATATAAATCAATCCAAATGATTCGCGCATTGTTTGCTTCATACGTAATTATTGTGGTACGGTATAAAATGCACGATGGCCCACTCGTAAGCTTTGGAAAGTTTAATCTATGTTTCTGAAATCATCGGACTGGAAATTTTGGTAGTCAAACCGTACTTAGCTAATTACGAAGTTGTCCTATCTAAGGTCATCTTCGGGTCTTGAAGATATTTCGAGAAAAAATTGTCATCAAAATAATTTAGCCATTAATAATATAGTTATTAGCAAAAATTCGAAGTAGCGCCTTAATAAACCGTTGCGAGCCGGTCGTTGTACTCAAGAATATTATAGAGCCAAGTTGGTTGCGTAAGAATAAAAAATAAAATCTTAAAGATTTTGCCAAATCCTTACGTCAACTAAAATATTGACTAACGCCAATTTGTGGTCTTGTGTGTCGTTCGCATTAAAACAAAAAGGTTCACGAAATACTTTGGGTTTCCCCGAAGGCACAAATGCATACAATAATATTTGATCCTAAGGAAGTCAAGTGAAAATACTCGTAAGACATCATACAAGAAAAAAAAAAACAGTGGCACTCCGGGAATGTCGACAGAAGTGAAACCTAAAAATAAAATACTTCCAAAATCTTAAGTAGAAATACTTGCATAGAGAATTGATCCGTAACCTAATATAAATAAAGAGCACAATCGCGTTTACAAAAATGCCCAATGCGTCTAAAGAAGTTTTCACTTCAAAAATCCTTTAAAACAAAGATTAAATCTGTCTAATACCCATAAGCGTGCTTAAACTTAATTAAAGCTTCCGAAGTCGTTCCGACTGTTCAGATTTTTACGATGTTTTTACTTGCCTATTCATTTGTTGATTATATTTTATGACCAAGATCAATAAATTAAGTTGTGAATCACATATCAAAACAACATTTGGCACCTTTGAATATAATTTATAACAATAATGAAACGGGTTTTTTATAATAATGAGAAGCCATTTCTTTAACCAGTTCAAAATTTTTAGAACTTATTTCTAATCATTTTATCGGCATTAACTGTAAAATTTAGAATCTAATCATAATTCATTAATAATAATTATATTAAAGAATATTATTTATAGTCATGTCACTGTTGTTTAATTTTTTATTTGAATTATTTAACTTTTAAACCGTCATTAAAATAGCGGTTCTCAATCCTAATTTCCAACCAACATTTTTTTCAAACCCTTTCCGAAACACTCACTCATTCCAAAACAATCGCTGAACATATGTGTTTAGAAAACCATTGGAGAGAGGCTTTAAAAAATAATTAAATATTGTAAACAAATCACCCTGTATTTATTTCTTAGAAGTTGTTTTAAAAGTGCTAGTTTATGAAATTTTACGAGCATGTAATCAAAACCGCAGACTACCGTCCTGCGGAATATTAAAAAGAGTGGATGTGACATTTCTCTGGAATTTATTGTAATGGCTGTTTTTGTTTGTAGGTTTGTGAAGCCATGAATATGGTTCCTAATTTGAACTTGCTGCACGTAATATGTTTCGCACTGTTATTCGATCTATGTGTGCGCACGCACGCGGAATTATTCACCGCAATAGCAGAAGTAGAACATTTGCTGGAGACACACAAGAGAATAATAGATGATTTAGATTTTTATATCAATAAGGAAGAGCAAAGACTTTCGAACCTAAAGAGGTAAGAATTGAAATAAGTTGGAAGAAGACAGAAACAAGAAGACTCTACAAAGTAATTTGGTTTCTGGATGGATGTGTAACATTTTATTTTTATTTACAGGCATTTGAATGTCTACAAAAAGGAACATGAAAGGGCAATGGAAGATATTCCCAATTACTTGGGTAATCCAATCAACGCTTTCACCCTTATAAAAAGACTGACGACAGATCTTGATCATATTGAAGATAGTATTAAGATAGGAACAGGTACCTAACTTTTTATTTATGCAATGTTAATTGATTCAGGCGTGACCTTGCGGAAATCCATTATAAAATACAATACACGTGGTGCTCTGCGTTCAACGCTCGGTGTGGCAACACGCCGTGTTCGAGTTCGGGACAAGTCAATCGTCATCCTGAGGATGTCTCGTTGAGAGGTGAAACACGTGTCGATTTCTTTCAGGGTTTTTTATGGCACTTTAGAAATAGCTAAGCGAAACAGGTTACACGTCGATTGTATTTTTTATGCTATTTACTAAATAATCCCACACAAGATCATGATTTATTGTTGGGAAATGGAAGTTAGTAACTGATAAACCATGAATATCTATGTAGAGACTTTGAACTCACACAAAAACTATGGGCCTTACTTTACCCAGATTTTGTATTATTATGCGGAAATCGAGTGTGAAACGAAACGAAAATTTTAATAATAGACTGGCACAGATCGTGACATAAACTTTAGTTGTGGCGTCATTGATTTGATCTGGTTCAATTATATGATGTACACACGGCTACACATCATGCTATACATTTCCAGTTTATGCTGATCTCGCATTGTATAGGATTTCCGTACAATGCGAGGTCAGCTTAAACTGAAAATTGGCCGTGTGTATGAGTAGTTTTATTGAGATAAATCTTCATTAGCACCTACTTAACACGCGAATTTTATGTCTTTGGGAGGCCTATTCACTTTAGCTCTTATGTTCATCAGAATTCCTAAATGTTCCATGTTTTTTGTTGCAAGGTAGGTATAACGGCTATTAAAAAAAACTCAGGGAAAAGCATAATGCGCATAATAGTTTTAATGAACGCCACACGGCCATAACAAAAAGATAACAGGCAATTTATGCCGTGGATATGTTTTATTAAATGAAACAATAGAATTCTCGCGATCACGAGAAACGAGAGAAGTATTCACCATCATTCAAGTTGATTAAGGTTATAATATTATACTCCCAAAGAAATAACAAGTGTCACAATACAATAGGTAATGCGTGAATTATGTTCTGCACATGATCTGGGAACTATGAAATTGTTTCCCACCAAAATTAATGAAGGTGACAGAAACTGTCTGTATTAATACTTTTTCTAAAATAATTGCAATATGTGGATATGTTTAATGAGCCAATTAATGCTGCATGTGACTACACGACTCCTTCGGTACGATAGACAGAAATGAAAGGAGAACTGCGGCTATTGCCTAGAAGTAGGAAAATATGGGCTTATAAAATAAAGGCTGGCAGGGACAGCGCGAGCGACGCGAAAACTGTTACCATGGATTCAGTACATGAATTTGAACCCCCTGCCTGCGTAGAAATTTTTCGTCGGTTATTTAAAAAAAAATCTGCTGTTTCATAGAAAAGTGCAATACCTACGCGGTTAAAATGTATGGAACAGCTGTTGAAAAATAACCGACGATATATTTCAACGCAGGGGGTTCAGAATCATGTACCTACTGAATCCATGGTAACAGTTTTCGCGTCGATGTCCCTGCCACCCTGTAACTATAACTATAAAAATAACTTCATTACCATATTTCCAACAAACTCGTCTTTAATTATACCAACTAAGCTTTTTACGATGATTACAGAATACATAAAGAATATAACAATGAACCACGAAGACGTGAAGTATCCCGCTTTGGAAGATTTGACGGGTGCCGCTCAGGCGCTCACCAGGCTTCAGGAGACCTACCATTTGGATGTGAAGGACCTCTCCGAAGGACTGCTCAACGGTGTCGTTTATAGGTAATGTTTAACCTCAGTACTTCACAAAATCATTAAGAAAATCGATTGTAATAAAAGATTTTCAAGACCCAATCAAGATGACACAGTTTAACATAAAACTTAAAGAATGTAAAATAATTGCACATTTATAAGTCAACTAAGGTTACATAAGATAAGAAGTAGCTACTTCCTTCCCTATATATATGTATAGTTAATATCAGTCGGAGCCACGTTTTTTTTGTCATATGATAACGATGAAAACTACGCAAAGTAAATTATAAAACCGGGCAAGTGCGTGTCGGACCACGCACAATAAAGGGTTCCGTAGTTGGGATGAATTAATCCCAATTACGGAATGTGATTTTTTTCACACATCCAATACCAACTATTTAGCGGGGGGGGGGACACACACACTTGACTCTAACAAAAATTTGCACTATAAAGTTTTATATTTCGCAAACGGATCCGTGAATCCAAAAATAGTTTTCACATACTCACAATTTACCACTTTGTTGGCGTAATTAATATGTATATCCATACCAAATTACGGCTTTCTGGTACTACTAAGAGTCTCGGAGCTAGACCGGACAGACAGACAGACGGACATGACGAAATTATAAGGGTTCCTTGTTTACTACGGAACCCTAAAAAAAAACGAGCTTACAGGGGTTAATAACTATTTATCAGTACCTATTTAAAAATCGTGTCACTATGTTAAATACCTAACTGTCAACATTGTTTTTAGTTTCACTATCTTTATGATTCGGTGTGCTAAGTGCAACTAATTCTACAATTATTATAACTTTATTACCGTGAAGCATGATAATAGCGATTTAGCACTAACTCGTATACCGATACAATAACCATGTTTGTGTGACTGAGTATAATTTGTGTTTGCATAATAACTTACATCATTTAAGTAATCGTTTTTCGTATGTTTAGATATGTCTGCTAGCTAATAGTTTTGAATTTGTTGAGTGTAGATATTAGAGAGTTTATTTAGGCAGTTGTCCCACAACCAGCGAGGAAGCGAATAACTGTCAGCTATTATCTCGCTCAAGAAACATACAATAGATACACATTCCGTGTAAACAAAAGAGATGCATATATTAATAGTTGATCGCTGACTGTTTACACCGCCGGGCCAGGCTCCACTAGTTTGTCGCTGATCGACCAGAGCTATCAATGATAATACTCGCAGAGCGATACTTGCTCAGCTTGCCCTTTAAAAGCTTTGAAAGGTGTATCGCTAGCCTCATAAAGTGTCGTAATTTTAGTGAGTTAATGTGTCTTAGGATGAGTGCATTTTTTTGTTTATTGTAACGATGATAAATAAAGATATTTGAAAATGAAAATGAATGCTCAGCGGTGCTTGCTTGGCGGTCAGAACTCACGCCGAGAGACCAAACAGCGGTAATTTCGCCCCGAGCGAGTGGTGCGAGTAATCGTCCGTCGCACTCGGACACTCGCTGATAGCCCAGCGACTATCGGAACCACACACTCGCTGCTCGCCAACTCGTTTTCAGTTGCTAGCTCCACTCGGTACTCGTTAATCGCCGGCGGTGGGACAACTGCCTTAAAGTTAAATAATGATTAGCGACTGTTTAACCATACATTTTTGACGTTTGAACGTCACTTAACTTTAAGCAACGTTTATAAATAAACCCCTTATTGTAATGGGTATTACAATAGGAACCAAATCATGTCATAGTTGTAATAAATGTGACACTATGTCATTTATAATAGGATTGATAGAATAAAAGCTACCTACAGTCATAAAATGAGCGACAATACGCGTAATTTATTTAGTTTCAATTGAAAAAAAATTGTACCTACTAATAACAATAGGAAACTACACAAGTATTTTGTTGTATACTTATAATAACGCGACATTCATGGAAAGAGTACCTACTTATGTAATTTTAGTGAAAATGTGTATAATGTGTATGTCCAGTGGTCGGCAAACTGCGGCTCTTTGACCTATAAAGTGCGGCTATGTAGAAATGTAGATGAGTGCGAGCTTAGATACGCGCGGGGGTGGTTTCGGTCATTAAGCAACATATCAAGTTTTATTCAAAATTCAAGCTATATTTCAAAGATTTATTCCCGAAGTATTTTCACCAAAAATTAACAGAACATCGAAAATTTGGTAGGTACCTCTCAAAGTTTTCCAAGCCGATTGATGATGATTATGAAGGCATCCTACTTCTTAGCAAGTTAATTTTAGGAAGCGTTGTGGAGTGAAAGAGGATGGGAGTTTTAAGGATTAAGAAAAGTTTACATATTGACATAGTTTGGACACACAGAAAGGATCGGCTCTCATAAGAAATCTTAGTTATTATAGTATTGATATTTGGCTCTATTGAAACAATGCAATCTAGTTAAAGCAATGGCACGTAAAATTTTATCGGAGAGGCAACCGGATGGCGAGTGGTAATCTGGGTCATGAAGTGATACCGAACCTTCCCCGTGCCGTCCGAATGGACCCCAAATGGACGGGGGCGGAGATATAGGGGATGGGGTCAAACATTTTTTTTTTTGACATGGCATTCATAATTTAAGCTCTAATAAGTGCATGGAATTTGTGTGTCTAGTCCACATTATGTTATAGTACCTGGTCGTCCGAGCTCTGCTTGGGTGAATATTTCGAAATAAACACATCGTCCAGCAGGCCTAACATGACACACGCGACATATATCCACTCTCGCGCGACAAATTTTTGTCTATTTCTGTAGTTTTATCGTTTTCTGACAGCTACGCCATACAAAATACTCGACTCGTTCTGTCAAACTTGATGTTTTGTCGACAAACCCTAACATGACACGTTATTTATCTCGATTTTTGACAGTTCAACACGATATAATCAGTAATTTTGTCGAATTTAGTCGTCGTTTATTTTGACGACGATAGAGAGTAGACAAAAAGACAAAATTATGATACATAAAAAAAAGATGGCATATTCATAGTCGTACTTATTGTAGGCAAATTTTTTTTTTTTTATGCAATTTTTTTTTTTTTTGTCGGCTATGTTTTTTTTTTTTTGCAATGTGGGTGTACACCGGTGTACGAGTACTGTAGTGGAGAGAAGCACTATCACGTAGATGACTATTACTTTCAGTAATAACCAGTCGCTTTGCCAATTACGGTGATTAAATAATTAATTCATTAATTAACGATATCTATTTGTACAATAAACTTCGATTTGTCAAATTGCGATCGTCGGCCCATTTGTCATTTGTGGTGATTATCCTAATTTTAATTTCCGTCATTTTGTATTTTAATTTCAGCATGCCAAAAAATCATTTAATTTTAATCAAAAAGTCGGAATTACATAAAAAACTAATCATTAATAATTAAAAGAGAGAATAATTAAGGGAGAGAGACGTTTATTCATTAAAGTACATAATTCCATGCATAAAATTGAATGAATGAAACAGAACTTCAAGCCGATGTTGCTATCATCAAAATAATTTGTTTTTAATAATTTGCAACATCGGTTTATCGTCGCGCGATAAAGAAGTGTCAAAGTGCCTTTGTCGAGTTTACTCGTCGTTTGCGGTCATGTTAGGGATTAGAATGACGTCAGAATCGTAGACAAATTACGATAAAACGAGAAAAAGAGCGTTCTCGCGCTTGTCATGTTAGCCCTGCAGGTATACCAACGTTTTATCACATTCCCGAGGCTGTGAAAATAGAGACAACGAATTTTCCCAGATATGAAACCTAGCTAGATCGATTTTTCGCCCCGTAAACCCCTATTTTGCAACTTTAATCGAAATCGTTAAAGCCGTTTTCGAGAACATGATTACAAATATTTTTATATGTATTACTCGTTTAATAGTATAGGATTAATATTTTATGGTCATTTCAGTACTCCAATGAACGCGGGCGACTGTTACGAACTCGGGCGCGCACTTTACAACGAGAAAGATCTAAAAAACGCACGCGCATGGATGATGGAGGCATTACGCAAGTTGAAGGAGGAAAATGTTCCCTACTACTTCACTGAGGTTGACATACTGGAGCACATCAGCTTCTCTTATTATTTGCTTGGTAAGTGTACTTTTTTGTTAGCCTATTTTGTGTCCCTACTGCCTGGCTGAGCAAATGCCTCCCCTTTTTACCCTACAACGGCAAAGCCAAAGAAGGGTTATGATTTTAACAAGCTTTGTATGTATGTTTGTATGGGTGTATGTTTGTTCATCTGTTCCCTCATAATTCCTAAATTACTAGTATTATTTTGTATTAAGTGTCGTGTTATTCCGCTGGGTTATAAGCTATGTGACTTCACATAAAATGGCGGCTTATATGAAAGGTCTTAAGGAGTACTTTCTGAAAATACGGGACGGCAGGGACATCGACGCGAAAACTGTTACCATGGATTCAGTACATGATTCTGAGCGCCCCTGCGTTGAAATTTTTCGTCGGTTATTTTTAAAAAAATTGCTGTTCCATACATTTTGACCGCGTAGGTATTGCACTTCTCTATGAAACAGCAGATTTTTTTATAGAACGGAGGGCTCGGTTGCTCGGAACGGAGGGAGGACCCTCCGTTCCGAGCCTCCGAGCCCTCCGTTCTGCCAATAGCGCATTAAGTCGGTCCCCAGAGCAAACAATATTATAAAAGATAATAGACGTGGATATATTTAGTAACCTGTTCCGCTTAGCTATTTCTAAAGAGCTATAAAAAAACTCTGAAAGAAATCGACAGGCTTTTCACCTCTCAACGAGGCATCCTCAGGATGACGATTGACCACACCGAGCGCTGAACGCAGAGACGCTCTGTGTTCAGCGCTCGGTGTGGCAACACGCCGTGTTCGGGTTCGCGACAAGTCAATCGTCATCCTGATGATGCCACGTTGAGAGGTGAAACACGTGTCGATATCTTTCAGGATTTTTAGGGTTCCGTAGTAAACTAGGAACCCTTATAGTTTCGTCATGTCCGTCTGTCTGTCTGTCCGCAGTCTAGCTCCGAGACCCTTAGTACTAGAAAGCTGTAATTTGGCATAGGTGTACATATTAATTACGCCGACAAAGTGGTAAAACAAAAGTATGAAAAACATTTTTTTTAGGGTACCTCTCCTACACGTAAAGTGGTGAAGTTTTTTTTTTTAACCCGTAGTTTGGGTTATCATTGGAAAGGTCCTTCAAAAACATTGTGAGTTTGTGAAAACCATATTTGGATTCAAGGATCCGTTTGTGAAATATTAAGCTTTAAAGTGCAAATTTTTGTTAGAGTCAAGTGTCCCCCCCTGCCAGCTAAATGGTTGGTTTTGGATATGTGAAAAAAATCACAGCAGTAGTTTATATAACGAAATTAAAAGGAAAACTATCACAGCTAAGTAGGCTCTACAAGTTAATGAGTAATAATCGACCAACTTAACTTTGCAGTTGCAAAAACATGTTTTCCTATACATTCCGTATGGGAGAACATATTTTTCAACTAGAAAGTTAAGTTTGTTTTTGGGATAAATTCATCCCAACTACGGAACCCTACATTGTGCGTGGTCCGACACGCACTTGAGCGGTTTTTTTTTTAATAGCTCTTTAGATATAGCTAAGCGGAACAGGTTACTAAATATATCCACGTGTATTGTATTTTATAATGGATTTCCGCAAGGTCACGCCTGAATCAATTAACAATATTATAAAAACTTTTCTAGCGATACTCATATACAGGATGATACGATGATAAGGCATTAATATTTCCAGGCGACACAAGAAGCGCTCTGGAATGGACACATAAGCTGCTAGAGGTCGACCCCAAGCACTCGCGAGCTAAAGGCAACGTGCCGCACTATCAAAAGAGCATCGCTGAAGAAGAGCAGAGACTGAGAAAGGAACGGCGCGGGGTACATACCGTAAACTGATTGACTTAATTTTTAACTTTTAAATTAAAATTTAAATATTGTGATCGATTTCTCATTTTCCGATTGATTGAGTAAAAATTGCACATAATAAGTGTAATTTCGAAGTAAAATATTAATTACATTACATATTTTCACAAAAAAAAAAAAAACTTTGAATGTCGCTTGGCAATAGATGTGTTTTTAGTCACTTGATTTAATTCATTTTCGACATAGGTCTTGGTAACTAATATTAACTGTTAGATTCTATCACAATGCAGTGTATACCTATGTGTCACGTGCTTTGTGATAGCGACAAGGTCACCTTGTGTTCATCTATGAGTGCCGAGTCTATGAATCATTTTATGTTTTGTCGTGGGGTCTCGGGCCAGGAATAGATCCATCACAGTGTTCCTGCTGTGTATATAACATTACTATTTCTTAGTAAAACTCAAACATAAACTCTGACATTTTCCTACTCAAAAAAGTTTAATAAAAAACATAAACATTATGATTAACTGTATAAACATTATGACTTTATTTTTAACTCTTAGGTTCTAGATATACAGGTTAATAATATCGATTTTCTTTTATTTATGTTAATACGTCATAATAACAGAATATTTGGTGGAAAGGTCAAAAACTTGTTCGAAATTATATAAATTATTCAATATGGGGTATACCGTACCTATACATGATCATTTGAATATCGACAAGGCATTTTTATATTATTTAATGCTTAACACCTTTGTTTTTGTTAACTCCAAAAAAACTGTTGAATTGAGTCTGAACTAAAATAATTTATCGAGCATTGTAACATTAAACCATTTTTCCTTAAGATAAAACCTCGCAAAAACAAGAAAAACACGTCGTATGTTTTTGAAGCACATTTCTATAAAATAACATTATTTAAATTAAGTCTCTAATCTAATCTAATTTGGCTATAAAATGTTATTGGTTGGTCTACAGGAGACTGGTGCGGAGCAGCAAGAGGAAAAACCGGTTAAATTGACCGGCTATGCTAAGGAGAGGAAAGCCTACGAGTCGCTGTGTCGCGGCGAAGTGGACATACCCCTTGCCATCTCTAAGAAGTAAATATAATTTTGATACTTTAATATTCTAAGATGGAAGAGAGATGGGCAAAGATCGTCACTAACTGGACGCCTGAAGGACGACAACGCCGTCGAGGTAGGCCGCGGCGAAGGTGGTGTGACGATCTAGTTATGTTTGCGGGGTCAACATGGCCTGAAATCGCACAAAACAGAGATTTTGAGGGAAAAAGGGGATGCCTTTGCACAGCAGTGGGACAATATAGGATAATAAAAAAATAAAAATCTTAGAATAAACTATACTAAACGCAAAGACTCGTAGCAGTCGCGTACATAAAAATTGCGAGTAGGACGGTGAATATTTAATTTATATAATTTTTTTATAAGCATTTTTTGCCGGTTCTACAATGTTTTTAAAAGATTTTTATCTATTATATTATATCTGCTCAAATATCGGCATTCGGAACACTCTTTTTAAACCGCTTGTCTTTCGAAAAAGGCCTCCTCTAAAGATTTCCATATCTCTCGTCCCTTGCCCTCTGAATTCACTCTTATATTTAATACGGGATTCCTAATAGCTATACTGAGCCTCGTGTCGTCTCGCTCCCGAGTTATACGACCATGACTACTACAAACGTTTTTGCCATTACTTATATGGTGTATACAGGGTGGCAGGGACATCGACGCGAAAACTGTTACCAAGGATTTAGTAAATGATTCAGAACCCCCCTGCGTTGAAAATTTTCGTCAGTTATTTAAAAAAAAAATAGCTGTTCCATACATTTTGACCGCGTAGGTATTGCACTTTTCTATGAAACAGCAGATTTTTTTTAAAATAACCTACGTAAATTTTCAACGTAGGGGGTTCAGAATCATATACTGAATCCATGGTAACAGTTTTTGCGTCGGATGTCCCTGCCACCCTGTATTGTATAGTCTATTTGTCTAGATAGAGTTCTCTTTATTATTATTTACCTACACCATGGCGACAAAATCAATGGTACCTACTATAGCTTTTGTCGGCAGCATGGTCTGATAGAAAACTTTTTACACCATGGCGACAAAATCTATGGTACCTACTATAGCTTTTGTCGGCAGCATGGTCTGATAGAAAACTTTTTACACCATGGCGACAAAATCTATGGTACCTACTATAGCTTTTGTCGGCAGCATGGTCTGATAGAAAACTTTTTGACAAGGACGCATGGACGTCTTGCGTAATTTTAAAGCTAAGTCAGACCGCACTTGTGTAATTAGTTCAAATCATTTGATCGGTGGTCGTTATTTGTAAGCTCACTTATCACACATTTTTCGAAGCATTTTTGTAATTTTCAGACTGTCTGGCTAGTTTCTCCTGGGATTAAGTCTGTATTGGAGACCAAAACCACTATTTATTAGGTACTGCATGCAGATAATTTATCGGTAACATATTGACTCACCTTATTTGTATTCTCATGGTCGTCACACGATCTTAAATGTTAATTGATTGCATTTGAAATGTAAAAAAGAACCAATCTGAATCATATTATTACGGTGATCCCACCCATTTAGACCCAACTTACGGATACGTCGTTAAAACCATTCCGATGAATAATGATGATTGAATAATGTCCACCATCATGCGTTGTTGAGGACATTAAGGCACTACAGCTGTAAACTATCGTGCACTTATTTCACTATTCTTACTCATAATAAAATCTCTTTATCGCGCTAAGGTTTATTTGTTATTCATAACTATTATACTGGCCCCCTTTTATTTTCCAAACATCTTGAACTTGAGCTTTAAGATTTATCTAAAATGGCCATAAATCAATTTAATGTTAATTCTTTATTGTAATATTACATTACAATATAAAAACTTTTTACAATTAAAAAAAACAACCGACTTCCAAAAAAACGTTTTTATTTTTCTCTTTTTGTGGGTCAGTTATATATCTAAGTTACAATAGCCTAATGTCAACTACTCATCAACTTTTACAAAATATTGCGTTTCCCGATGCAGGGACGCTAATTGTTGAGGAGTTCTCCTGGTACTTCACCATCACCTCCACTTCTCTATATGCATTGTGACGAGCATAAATTGCTTAGCAATCATATTAAAATAATCGAACCGCAACCCGTGAAATACTTATTGAGTAGTTCCCGTGGCTATCTGTGGTTTCCATCATCAGTTCAACTTCACCAAATGGTGCTTTCCGAGATCAACTGCACGAGTTACTATAAAAAATACTCAAATGGCTATAGGTGTGCCTATAATATTTGAAGAGTTCCCTCGATTTCTCCAAGATCCCATCATCAGATCCTGACTTGATGACAATGGGACCACCTCGGAGGTATATCCTTTCAAACAAAAAAATAATTTTGAACATCCGTCTATTTAATAATATGACGTAGGCACGCTAGTCGGTAAAAAAAATATGTTGTAGTAAAATGAATTATAATATAATGTGAGTAAAAACAAAAGTAGAACAAACACAACTGGTTTCGTATTTGTACTCGTATTTATTCATTCGTTATTCTATTAGTTTGTGTATTGCATTAACCTGTGACCGTTTACAAAGAATAGTTAACTAATTTGAAGGACGATAATGCATTAACTTCCTTTTGGCAAGGTAGGTCAGTACCTACCTATGCTCTAGTGAGCACAGCCACGGAATAGTACAGAAGATTCACTCCGCAAAATCATTTAAATAAAAAGCAACTCTTGCTACGATACAATAAAGTGCAATTTAGGTCGCTCAGCGCTAATTACCTACAGTTATATTTACCTAGAAGTTGCCTCTCTTCCTATCGTGTAACTGTTATAATATACTCACTGAATTAGCCCGACAAGACGAGCCCGCCGCGTACTTGTAGCTTCATACCTAAAATACAGAGTGCGCCTTCTGTACTATTTTGTGGCATAGCACGAATTTGATTCAGGGTCGGCGAGTACCCGTATCCTGTATGTTATGTTTTGCGTAGCTGTAGGTTTTTATATTAGGTGAGTACAGTATTTCTATTTTCATAATGTCCCTCGGGAATCATCGCATTTCCGAATACAAACGAATGCTAATATCCATGTCCATCAATTATTAGATTTATCTTGTATAATAATTTGAATTCAGAACTAAGTACTTTATTGTTGTTTTGTTTTGATTTTCGTGTGAACTATGTAGAGCTGTAAAACTGTTTTCCTATCTGTCGTAGACTTTAGCAGCTTTCCTACCACTTTTTTAATAAATTACATTCATTAAAAGAGTATTAACAACTCCATATACTTCCAAGTCGATTGAGAGCGTCCGGTCTGCACCAAGTGCAAAGGGCAACTGATAGAACGACTAAGACGACTGACGAAATACGAGGTTTGCCGAGGGACATTAAGAACATATTTGTACTGTCTTCCTCCCATAAGGAAAAAATGTCTCTCACAATGCGATATGCGATTTTAAATTCGTAAACCGAGCTTTAAGATTATGCTAATATCGTACCATTCGTTTTTTATTACTTTTGGCAGAAATTCATGTTAAAGTAGCTAAATGAAAATGAAGTTAATAAAATTATCATAAAAAACTAATTGTATTCTTATGTAACTGTATATGGTATGGTAATCTTCCCACGCATGCCGTTAGAATGGAATGTTTAAACCCACGTTCTGCTGTAGTAGACAGGCTCCACCAACGCCACCACCACCATGACTAATTTCGTTTAAATGTATTGAAATGTAGGTGAAGGCACTTTTTACCACAGAAATTAAAACTGCTTGTTAATTACAATTACAACTCAACTTTTGGTGAGTCAGATTACATTACCACTTATTCTTCTCAGCTTGAAAACTAGGAATTGGACAAGAGAGGTACCCTAATTGCGTAATACACGATCAATCACAATCTGTTTCGATTTGAAACAGATTGCTAATCCATTGCTTCATAAGTTGGAAAAAAAATCTGCTCAACAACATAAATAACGCAATGAATGTTGTTGAACTGTCAAAATGAAACAAATTAGTCATAATCGTTTACGAAAATAAGTTACGCAATTAGGGTACTGGTTCTTTAGAAGCTCTCTTTTAACCATTAAAAAGTTGATCCTCAGTCTATTTTGAATAAATGATTTTAACTTTTCGTGAATATTATTATTTTTTCCTTATAACAGTTTTTTACATCAGCGGAACATAAAATAACAAAACATAAAAGCTCATTTATCTATTGCGATTTATTGCAATCCACGTCTCCTCAGTTCATCGGTTGCATGTATCATCCAACAGGATGGTAGGTAGGTCCAACTTCGAGAAAGAGGTCATTCGTCGAATCCGACTCGGCTGGGCAGCGTTCGGGAAGCTACGCAATATCTTTTCGTCCCACATACCACAGTGTCTTAAGACGAAAGTCTTTGACCAGTGCGTGTTGCCAGTGATGACCTATGGGACTGAAACGTGGTCGCTCACAATGGGCCTTATCAGAAGGCTAAAAGTCACCCAAAGGGCAATGGAGAGGGCTATGCTTGGAGTTTCCCTACGTGATCGAATCAGAAATGAGGAGATCCGCTGGAGAACCAAGGTAACCGACATAGCCCGAAGAATTGCGAAACTTAAGTGGCAATGGGCAGGGCACATTGCTCGTAGAACGGATGGCCGATGGGGCCGAAAGGTTCTGGAGTGGCGACCGTGTACCGGAAGCGATGACCGTACATGGACCGATGACCTTGTGAAGGTCGCAGGAATCCGCTGGATGCGGAAAGCACAGAATCGGTCAAAGTGGAGGTGCTTGGGGGAAATGATGATGATGATGATGATGTATCATCGGGGTAACGCATATCTAAGCATTTTGAAAACAAAATCCCGTGCACACGAACCTTTTCTTTCGTAGGTAATCGTTACTATAGCGGCCGAGCGCTGCAAGCAAGAATAGTCCTTACAGTGTACAGATATGTGTTTCTTCGATAGTACATCAGTCTTGTCTAGGTAGGGCTGCTCCATCGTCGATGCCGAATAACTTTGCTGTTGCTTTAAATTTATGCCTTGTGCCGCGAATGCACATGCTAGTGGCACGGATTATTGAGATGGTTCTTGATCTTAGCCAACCCATCACTACGCTCATGGGCCTGTTTCAGTGGTCAGCGATTGCAGCTCCAAGATGTTTTACGAAGGTAGACATTTGTGGGGCGAAGATTCCATCAACAGATGTAACAAGGAGGTGACTGATTTTAATTAGTTCCTTTTCCTGTCATTCACAGGCTAACATGTCGTTACCTCACAGAGAACCATCCGTTCCTTCGCCTGGCGCCCATCAAGATGGAAATGATGTACCTCAACCCAGACGTTGTGATATTCCACGACGTGATTAGTGATGGGGAGATTGAAATCGTCAAGAAAATGGCCAGGCCAAGGGTGAGTTATTGGAACAACTTTTTGAATGAATGAATGATATATTTATTTGCAAGAATATAGGTAGCTAACATAAGTTCTTAAGTTTTTTGGGTTTCACTATATTCGGCATTTCAGCCGTGCAAATATTTAGATTTTACATCTTGGTTATACTTATAGCATGCAGTACACATTTAGTAATTAGCAATAACATAAAAATACTAATAATAATTTCATAATTAAAATTTAGATTAAAATGCAATTATTAAAATTAAATACAATTCTAATCGATTTTAATTTGATTAACTGCATTGTAATCTTAATTTAAATTACTAAATAATTGATATTATTAATGTCAAGCAAAGTTACAAATGTCATCGTTCTCACAGATTCCTTCTTATCCTTGACTTTTATTGCCGTTAGATAAAAATTAAAACACTCAATTTGTTAAGCTTTTTGTCGTTTCTAATTCAGAATCACACTAATCAAGGTTACTTACTAGAGTTTCCGGTTCTATAAAATTAAATTTTAAAGATTTAAACATTCAGAGATTGTGTAGCAAAATTAACTTTTAACTGAAATAGTCAAACTATCAATGGGTCAAACTTACGACCCAGTGGGCAAACGACATCGCGGCAGGCTCAGACGGAGATGGCGGGATGAGCTGGACTCCTTTAAGAAAATTTGGTCTTTGGAAGCTCTGGACAGAGAGAGGTGGAAAGAGAGTAGGGAGGCCTTTGCCCAGCAGTGGGACAATAAAGGCAAAGAAATAGTCCGTATATTGAAATCATAACAGCTGTCTTGATTGATCAAATAGCTATTTCCCCGACTGTTCAATGTTTATTTATTTTATTATAGCTGCGCCCTGCGGTTTCACCTGCATAAGTCTCGATCCCATGAGAATATCGGGGTAAAAAGTATCCTATGTCCTAACCCAGGTCATGGTCTACCCTTGTGCCAAATTTCATTCAAATCCGTTCATCCGTTTTAGCATGAAAGTGTAACAAACAAACAAATAAACAAACAGAGTTTCACATTTATTATTTAGGTTATATTTATATACAGGGTGGCAGGCATCGACGCAAAAACTGAAACCATGGATTCAGTAGGTACATGATTCTGAAGCCCCCTGCGTTGAAAATTTTCGTCGGTTATTAAAAAAAAATCTGCTGTTTCATAGAAAAGTGCAATACCTACGCGGTCAAAATGTATGGAACAGCTGATTTTTTTTTTAATAACCGACGATAATTTTCAACTCTGGGGGGTTCAGAATCATGTACTGAATCCATGGTTTCAGTTTTCGCGTCGATGTCCCTGCCACCCAGTATATAGTTAGGATTAGGATTTACTAGCTGCTGCCCGCGGCTTCGCCCGCGTGGACCCTAATTCTTATTCTAAAATAAAAGTAGCCTAAGTTACTCGTTATAACATCAGCTATCTGCCACTGAAAGTCCAGTCAAAATCGGTCCAGCCGTTTTGGAGATTAGCCGGAACAAACAGGCAGATAGACATATATTACATATGCATTTAGTCAAAAGCTGTTATTTTGACATTATAAACATACACTTTAATTTTATTTATTTGTATGTAGATGTACACAGTAAAATACATAGAAATACGACATGTAACTTTCCTTTCCTTCCCTGACTATACTTTTCCTTATAACTTCTTTACTTTTTACTCGGTTTAGTTCAAACGCGCCGTAGTTCACGACCCGAAGACCGGCGAACTGGTACCGGCTCACTACCGCATCAGCAAGTCATCGTGGCTTCGAGACTCCGAAGCTGAAAGCATCGCGCGTATCTCTCGCAGAGTGTCCCACATGACGGGTCTTAATATGGACTTCGCTGAAGAACTGCAGGTCGTCAACTACGGGATAGGAGGGCATTATGAACCCCACTTTGACTTCGCCAGGGTAAGTCAATCATCATCACAAGTGATCCATAGACAATCTAGTCAAGACAAAATCAAATTGTTTGCAAATTTTTCAATTTTAAAATTTTATGATATTGCTTCTACATTCTATTACACACTGATTCATTGTTTGTTAAAATGTTAGTTATAACTTATAATCGTCGACAATTTTATAAATATAAAATTATATTAATAAAAAAGTAATATATTTCATTACTTTTTTTATATTTATCAACATAATTATTTGTATCTGTTAGTGCTTAATTTGCAAACATTTTGCAAATAATTTTATTCTAGGTAAGGGGTTCCCAATTATGATTTTCTAATTAATGTACACAGTTTTAGAGTAAATGTTTAGTTTCTTGTCCATTCTTCTCTAAACGAACCTTGTGGAAGGAGCAACTAGATTAAATTAAACTTTTTAACTTCAATTTCTTCTTGTAAATTATTGTAACATTGTAAAGTGCCTTTTAAAGGTTTAATTAAAACAAACTATGTGTTTTGGCTTTGAGGGTCATAGGCCTCCAATCGCACGCCATATAACTCGATTTTTGGTTACTCTCATCTAGGCTCTACGATCCTTCCCTTGTGTGTAATTCCGCCATCTAATTTGATCTCGTCACAGATGAATATAGATAGGACACTCCGCGTTTTAGGTAAGAAGCTACAAGTAGGTACGCGGCGAGCTCGACTTGTCGAATTCAGTGGGTGTAACGTAGTCAGAAGATATAAGAGTTACGCGATAGAAAGAGAGGCAACTTCTAGGTGAATATAACTGTAGATACTTAGCGCTGTGCGACCTGAATTGCACTTTATTGTGTTGTAGCAAGTCGGTTTTTATTTAAAATATTTTGCTGAGTGAACCATCTGTGTTTATCTGTGCTTGTATAGAATGTCTAATTATAATTTCATTATCTCTACTTTGCATTCCAAGTCTATGTTCTTTTAATTTAATGTTTTTTTCACAGAAACGGGAGAATGCATTCGCCAAGGCAGGTGGCAACAGAATAGCTACAGTGCTTTTCTATGTTAGTATACAAATAATAAACAGTTGTATACACGAACTCATTTATTTGTTACAAAGACAGAAACCCAATTTTATTACATCAAAATACGTTTATATTTATTCCCTATCTAAACGCTGTTGTCAATTAACAACTTGGGTGGGTTTAAATACTAATGATTTTAATAAATTCTGAATAAATTATAGACAAAACTTAGATAAGATATAACCGTATTAAATATATAAATAATGGGCGATCTATTTGGACTGTATTGGGATTCTTGATGCAATAAAAAACGAAAGCATTAATATCTTACGTTGCACATTTGTTTTTTTTTTTTTTTGCATATTTGTTTTTTTTTTTGTCTTTTTTAGTTAAAGGCTTTTCTGAATTGAGAATATAAAGTTGAGAACTTGTATAACCCTACTTTGGCATTACTTAAGGTGATACCCGCTAAATGCAAAATTGCTTTCCAAAAAAACGTAATCATTTCGCTGGCTACCAACTGAAGGAATCACCTTGATTAATGCATAAGTAGAGTTTAACAAGAACTCAACTTCAGATTCTCAAATTAGAAACCGGGTGTCAGACTTATGGGTTTTTTTTTTACTTAGAAACGAAACATGTGCGGCAAACAAAATATTCAGTCCAAAAAAACATTGATAATTTTTTTTTAACTGTATTAAACTAGAAATTAACTTAGTTCACAACATGATAGAACAATTTTTATTTTGAAAGCGGATTGGCCATTACATACTTATATCACTTAATGTTAATTATATATAGTTCACAACATGACAGAACATTTTTTATTTCGTAACTTCCTTTCTGCCCAGATGTCGGATGTAGCTCAAGGCGGCGCCACGGTGTTCACGGAGTTAGGTCTGAGCGTGTTCCCTGTGAAGCGAGCGGCCGCCTTCTGGTTGAACCTGCACCCCTCCGGCGAAGGAGACCTCGCGACCAGACACGCCGCCTGCCCAGTGCTGCAGGGATCCAAGTGGGGTTAGTAACATAGTATAGTCTATTTCAAAAGTATCTGATGAAAATGTAAACAAATATAACAGAAAACGTCTCTCTCGTCATCTGTGGATGCCAATTTGTAGTGTCACTTACAAATTGAGTGCTTTGAAATCGTCTTAAAGATGGTTTTCATTTGAAAATTGAGGTTAATTTTATAACCAAAATTTTCTTCCTTGATTTTTTAATTAAAATTGTTGAAGCAGAGGTGGCCCAGTGGTAACGGCCGCGACTTACGGGTTGTAGGTCGTAGGTTCGAACCCAGACAGGCGCTTTACTTTGTGTAAATAATTTCAACACCACTGCTCTCAAAACGGTGAAGGAAAACATCGTGAGGAAACCGGCATGTCCTAGAAACAAAAATTCGAAAACGTGACATCTACCAACCCGCACTGGGCCCACGTGGTGGATTAGGGCCCACTCCCTCTCATATAGAGGAGGTTTGTGTCCCAGCAGTGGGAACATTATAGGCTGACTATGCTACTATGTTATGGAACAAGTGGTAAGATATAAAGTTGAAACCTTCTAAAAACAGATGAATGTGTGTGTTGCTTATTCCCTATAATGAGTGATTTCGTCAGAAGTTAACCTGAACAGGGTCTGTTTACACTTTCATCAGGTAATTTTGGAACAGACTATGTTACATTTCACGCACGCGCATCGATCATTCTAATTTATAACTTATAACAATGACATAAGAGTCACATAACGAGCGCTCGTCAATTGCATTATCTATAGTTACATCTACAGTTGCGGAAAGAAAAGGGTTAGCCATTGAGCGGGAAGTGCGTAGTCGGTCTCATGCACGGTGTTTATCCTTTATATTTCGTGACTGGCTTAAAGGCTGTGATGCTATTCTACGTTCGCAATTTAAATATGATTTTTTGGAAAAAATAACTTTTAACACCTACACATAAGGTTCAATTTGCGCTACAAGTTCAACATTGTTTATGACTTTTTCAATAGTACTAGTCATGCTTAAATCAACTTAATTCACATTAGCATAAAGTTGATATTTGTTTAAGTGGAAATAACATCAATTGGAAACATGGATTTAAATAGACCTTGTAGCACCTGCATCCTACCGTTGAATGTAGGTGACTATTTAAGTCCGTCCTGCAAGGATCCAAGTGAATTTCCAAGACCTGCCAATTGTTGCAGGAACTGCTTCAGTCAGCTTGATTTGACATCATCTGTTGAAAAATAACAATTCATTAGATGTTGCCAATGCCTTACTTTAGCAAAATATCTAAGTTGAGAAACCATTTATGTAAACCATGCTCGAGTTTATTTCTTACCATGACTTAAATAAAAATTAATTGTATCCGGTACGGCTCGCAAATCCTTCGGGCACGTCTTCCCTATCATTACCGCGCGCCCCGGTCTACTCCTTGATATGCAATGACCTCTGTAGCCCCATGATGCATGAGGCTCCAGCGGCTAGTGCAAATCTCGGGGTTCATTCGATTTATCGAGTCTGATTAAACTACGCTGGGATTGGTGCATTTCATTAACTCATGACTTAAATAAAAGTTAATTTAATTCTGCTTACAATATTCCAGTGTGCAACAAATGGCTCCACCAAGGCGGCCAAGAGTTGTTGAAACCCTGCAACCTGGAGTACCAAGAAGAGGGCATAGTTCGTCAGATCCCTCGCCCAGTGCCCAAGACATCCAGGTAGAATTACCAGTCCATATTGATGAATAAACTGTACAAACAGTACTGATTAGTGCAAAAGTAGTGATCTGATTAGTGCAGCAAATTGTGTATTTGATAACTTTAAAATACGATATAGATGGATAGTGTATGTAGCTATAAACGTGTATGTACTTTATGTAGAGAGTGAAATGCGCGCGCACTTATTTTTACACTTATGTGCGTGTGTAGTAAAGGATGAGAGATGTGCAATTTTTTGGCTAAAATTATTGATATCGTTGGTTAAATCTTTTCATCAATCCCAACACTACTGAGACGGTATTCTATTCCTATTAATTCGTTATTTAATTTTAAATGTTACAGAAACTTTGTATACACATACTTTCTAGTTATCAAATACAACGTTTGCCTTTTTAGTTAATTGAGTACAAGATGATTTACTAGCCAATGTAGTATTTAGTATGTGTAACCGTGTTGTGTAATGAATTATGGACAAGTAATCATTATTTTAATCTTGCCTACAAATAGACATCTAATCAAATGAAATACATAGAGGCTTCAGAGTTGCCATTTGTCTGTAAAACTAATGTAATAATTTATTACCAGTGTAGTTATAAATTTAAGAATAGTTTCTTTAAATACTAATAGCTTTTGTAGTTCAAATCCGTTGAAATGCTGATTTATATACAAAAATATTTATATTATAAGTAAAAATGTTATTTTTAAATATGTATGTACAAATAATATTATGTTTATGAGAACCAGTCATTTAATTTAGTTTTAAGTAACAAAAGATACAAATCGCTGTCCCCGGTGAATAAAATCGTAATCACCAAATTTTACAGGAAAAATAAAAACGGTTTTTGTTAATTTAATAAGATAAATAATAAACATAGCGGAATTGTTCAAATACCAAAAGAAAAGTGATTTTTACATTCAATACAATTACAATACACCTTAAAATCTCGTAACTTCTAAAATAACCGTTGGAAGTGAATGAAAAAATTTGACAGAGTGTAACCGGACCTCTAAATATCAAATATGCAATAAAGTTAAAACTATCGTAATAGCAGATTACCATTTTATTCTCCGGGGACAGCGAAATTATGTTCAATCTCATGAAATGCATTTATTCAAAGTCTTTAAACATATCTAATATTAGTAATGACAATATTGCTTTACTAGATAATTAACTAAAAAAAATATGCTTAAATTAAGTTGGCTATAATTAAGAAATATTTCTAAAATCGATTATACGTAAACAAGCTTTGTTTTCCAGTTTTTGATTATACAATTTTCATTGATACATTGTCTTTTGATTATTATTATATTCAAATTAGTTATAACGTATCTAAAAACACTATTGTGTTCTTCTAATTAATTAAAGTAAATAATATCTCTTATTACGTTGGCATAAAGTTTTATAAACCTGTTCAAGCTTATTCAAAGTAATATGTACACGGAATTCATCAAAATAACAGAGTAAAGCCTGAAAATGTAAAGCGTACCATAAGGTGGCCTGTCCTCTGGAGCAGAGCGAGGCAGCGGAGCGGAGAAATGTGCCAATATTAACCAATAGGAGCGGAGCTCTGAAGCGTAGTTTAGATTCTATTGGTTAATATTGGCACATTTCTCCACTCCGCTGCCTCGCTCCGCTTCAGTGGACAGGCAGCCTAATAATGTAAGTATGGGAAAAGCGACCGCAAAAACCTGCGGTATCAAATGCAAATTTTATAATATTTGATTAACCCATTACAAAAATGAAAACAAAAATAATAAAGCCAGTGTTATCCGGTGTTCATCTCAATCTTCTTTCTTGATTAGCTGTGAGGAGAGCAATTTAAGACAACAAAAACGTTACATATAGAATTATACGTATACTGTACATAACATTCCTGTTGTTTATACATTACCCTAAAGCTTCTGGCTCCTTATTGGTGGGATCTGGCGGCGCCGGCGACGCTCGTTAGAGTATTTCAGAACAAACAAAGTAAGTACATGCATGGGGAACTTTAGCATTGCACACTACTGTGTTTGCTATGAAACACTCTTCTTGTCTTCCGTTGGGTTTTGTTTCTTCAGTCTTCAATTTGGTTTTCTGTCTGTTTTGGACAATCTGATACGTAGGGAATTCTTAATGAGGTTTATATCTATACAATTTTACTGGCTAATCTTTATAATACAAGTGGTTTTTATTTACCTAACTACTACGGGTATTCCTTATTGTACAATTTGAAATAATGAAAAATAAACTATTGAAACATGTTGCTTATCCTTCAAATATTAAGATTTAGTAGGTACGGTCAACTACAGAAGTCGATTTTTCGTTTTTGTCGAGTTGGTCTCGGTTTCGATTCCCGGGTCGGGCAAAGTGTCATTGGTTTTCCATGTAGAATTTCTCAGTAGTAGCCCGGAGTCTGGATTTGTGCCTGATTGGAGGCTCGCCCCCTGTTAAATGGGACTTAAACATATCTGGCGAAATGTGGGTGTACTGTAGGTACACCTCTGCCTAACCCTTCGGGGAAATACAGGCGTGATGTTATGTTATGTGCGTTTAAGACTTAAAAAAAAAACCGAACAAATGGAAAATTTTAAGAATATAGCTATTACATGAATGCATAAGCACAGTATAACTATTTTCTTAATGTCCCTCGGTAAACTTCGTGTTTCGTCAGTCGTCTAATTTCTATCAGTCGCCCTTTGCACTTGGTGCGAACGGACGCCCTCAATCGACTTTGATGTATATAGAGTTATTAATACTCTTTTAACTTAATGTAATTTATTTTAAAAACGGGAAGAAAGCTGCTAAAGTCGCAGGTACAAGATAGGTGTACAGCACTATATAGTTCACACGGAAATCAAAACAAAACAACAATAAAGTAGTTCTTAATTCAAATTATTATACACGATAAATCTATTAATTGATGGACATGGAAATTAGCATTCGTTTGTTTTCGGAAATGCGATGATTCCCGAGGGACGTTAAGAAAATAGTCAGACTGTAACAGTGTTCATGGATTTTTGTTGCTGACCGTACCTACTTAATTATAACTAACTTTTATGTTCTTTATCCAATCTGACATTTCTTAGTTATTTATTTAACAGTATGACAATTTTTTAAAGATATGGGTAAGCTTCTGGACTGGATGGCAACGCCAAACGTCAGTGTGAAAAATTTGTCTAGGGAGCTAGAGTACCTACGACATTTCTCAAAATGTAGTCTATAGTCATATAATTTCTTCAAATAGCTTCCAGGCTACATGTAGTTAACCTTCGGCGTTACATTTCATTGTCACAGTATAATGGCTCTTTGTTTTAAGGTCAATAGTGTAGTGATTGGAAAATGGGTTCTCGGGTTGCTTCTGCGGATTCCGCATTCACGGAAACGTTAATGTTTCCTCCTGAGTTCTGAATACTGCGTAAAAATTGATTTGTGGAAGTTATGTGCAACTTTACCGCGTCAGGTTACATCCTAAAAAGGTAACTGAAATATATGATAATAGCATTTATATAAATAAATGTAAGTAGGATATCTCTCATATTGGGACATTAAATAATAATATGCGTCTAGCTTTTTTTTAAGACTCAGTATTAAGTTACAATCATTCTCAAAAATCTTGAAGACAAGAAAGCAAATTGATTCTTATTCAATAGGTAAAGTATGAATTTTAGTTCAAGTAGGTAGATAGTATTTATCAACTTGGATATTGCGGTTTACAGCAAAAATAATCACGGTCAAACTAAAAAATCCAACTCAAAGATGAATCTGAAAAAGTAAAGTAAACATCATAATAATAACATATTCCCCCATAATCCCTTAGGCAAAGGCATCTATGCCTCGCTGCTTTTAGGGCTCTACGAAAAGTAATAGAGCGAAAATAACTATTCCAATTCCTTCCGACCGCGAAAATAACTATGGGTATTCCTTTCTTGCTACCCAACGAAGATATTCGAAATACTCTTATGTAGGTATTTGTTTATAGGTAATTAATTCGATATTTAATAGTAATAAATCCATAAAGTTGCTTATATTTGTCAATACTAACCACCCCATAGTCAATAGCTTTTCAATAGTAAGATCTTCATTGTCCTCCGAAGGTCAAAAGGATTAAAAATAAAATTCGATTATTATTTGTTTAGTAATCGAATTGAAACGGCAGAGCTAGAGTTTAGAATTAAGTGTTTAGGTTCAATAGATAGCGACTAATGTACAGTAATGCTACAAGTATTGTTAAAAGTTTTGTATGCATTCGCCGGTTGAAACTGATTACATAACTGCTCCCTGATCCAATTTGCCTGCTCCATAGTGAACACCAACAGACTCATCTTAAAAGTAGCTGATGTTCATAGTTTAAATATCGAACAGCTGACTCTAAAGTAACCGTTAAAGTTGTGTCGTAACCTCAGCTTTGGAGGATTGATTCACAAATTTTGAAGTAAGATAAAGCTTTATTTGGACGTAATGTTCGCACTGTCGTCGGTCTCCAAAGTACGTTATAGGACTCTTGGTCTAATACAATTATGGCAAGACATGAAAGTTTGGAAACTTCACCGCTTTGTGGCACTTTGGAGCCAATATTATGAACGTTACTAAAATATTATGCAATCAGGCAAACTCAATTATCTTGCACTTGCAGAAAAGAAAAAACAGAGATATCCCATACTTACCATATTTTGGAACATCTGGATCGTCCACTTCCAAATATTATTCGAACAAGTCGTTTGGTTTTTCTTTTTTCCATCTTTCAACAAAGAAAACAACTCGAATAAATGTATGTCCAGTAAACACGTTTAAGATCGATTGGAAATCCTTAAAGCATTCGGCATAAGGCACAACCACTTCCAATTCTGTTTTACAGTAATTTTCCTTCAAAAAAGATCACTCACCCTTTCCGAAGTCTATCAGTTGCTATATAGATATCCTTCTTCACAGGCCAAGTAATACAGAATTAAGATCCTATGAAAACTGATCTTATAATTTCTGAAGAATATTTTTATTGATCAAATTGCCAATTATGATTTTAATTTTTTGGGTGATCCATAATTAATATGTAGATAGTTAACACTACACTTTCGAATCAGCCAAGTGCTGGTAACAAACTGATGGCTAGTGGAGTCGGTCGTCGATGGCTAATGATGAAACCGGAGCTGTGGACTGTAAACATCCACTGACTGGAATCCTCGCAGGCTGTCGACGCACCGCCGACGCTCGCGCTCAAACCTCCATAACATTAGTAATATGGCACATTAAGATAACTGTTTGACCACCGGGAAGTTTAATTCTCTTGACAGGCCCATGACCTTTTAATTTGTCTAGCCGCCATTAAATTCAGTCTAAATAAATATTTATAGTAATTATAGAACTTTGGGGGAATCATACTGCAGATATCTTGTTATAGGTAACCATACTGACGTGTCAATTTACAATCAGTGAACCATAATTTTAAACCATTTATGTAGTTGGCATATTGCACAATATGACGTCACTTCGTGAAGAGCGTTCATACAAAAAGTGGGCAACGTCGCAAATAGCTGTCAAATATTTAGCTATTTTGATTAATTTGGCAATATTACTGTATGGAAATAAGAAATATGGCTAACTAGTGAACTAGAATATGAATAATTAATTTCAATATTATAACACTGAATTTGATGTTGTAACCGGTTTAGGTGTAAAAAAGGCATTTGTAAAGTTTCTAAATACTTTTTTTGCATCTAAAACTAAATATTTGATGTTATGATATTAATTATTGCATTTCATTATCAATATTTTAGTTCACCAGTTAGCCATATTTCTTATTTCCATACATTAAAATTGCCGAATTAATCAAAACAGCGAAATATTTGACAGCTATTGGCGACGTTGCCCACTTTCAGTACAGACACCCTTAAGTGGCTCCTATATTACTAATTTTTATTTTACAATATAGGTACGCTGCTCGAAACCAGACCTTTTAAGAGATTCGGTAACTTGAGAAATTTTATACCAAACAAGGAATCCTTAGAGGGGTCTCTCTTTGAGTAACTTATATCAAGTATCTAACAAACAAAAAAAAAACATTTTAAAGGTTTCCCTGAAAAGATCAGGTGCTAACGTTTAGACCCAGGTGTACGCCATATTATTTTGAATAAAAGTTTAACTTTTTATTTGAAAGCCTAGTCTGACCCTGCCTTTTTACCCGACTGCAAAGACCACAGAGGTATCTTTATATTTGGGTTTTCTTTATACCCTCGAAGCATTCTAACGGCATTAGTGGATTTTAATACATGAGGTGTCTATCGACTTGCCTAGGTAGCGCGATGGTTATAGGCTAAGTTTTATAAAATCAAAATGGTGGATTTTAGAAGTCAATAAGTAGTGTCTTGGAAAGAAAAGTAGGCAGCCATGGGGACTGCCGAAAGAAGGGAAAACTTATAATCAGCTTATAATATTCCCACTGCTAGGACACAGGCCTCCTCTATGTGAGAGGGAGTGGGCTGTAATCCACCACGCGGGCCCAGTGAGGGTTGGTAGATGTCACATGTCTTCGAATTTTTGGTTCTAGGACATGCCGGTTACCTCACGATGTTTTCCTTCGCCGTTTTGAGAACAGCGATGATGAAATAATTTACACAAAGTAAAGCGCCTGTTTGGGTTCGAACCTATGACCTACAATTGATAAGTCGCGGCCTACCACTGGGCCACCACTGCTCCGGCTCAGTGAAAACTTAAAAATGGTTTTAGCGCCATCTATATTCCAAAGTAGAGCACTACGGCGCGAGCATGTCGGTGATGCGAATCCATAAGTTTAGGCCATACCAAAAATCGCTCAACGCGCTTAAAGAAGTTTTCACTTCAAAAATAGTAACTTGGCAATGTGGGTATCAAAATAAAGGGCTGAGGAGATGATTCCAAAAATAAACAAACAATAATAAACACACTAAAAGGTCGAAAAAAAAACCCACTTGCAACTAAAAAGCTCAATTCAACACAAAAACTAGATTGAACCAAAATAACTGCGTCAGACTGCTTGAAAAATGAGCTTGTTTGAACTTTTTAGTTTCAGTCTGGTTTATTTTTATTATTATTTTGAGTAACGTAGACTACCTTTACTTTCATATTCGCTTGCAGGGCGTAATCTATCTTTCGTGTTGGTAGGTGCAAGGATCTTCTAAAAATAAAGTATTAACTTCGTGAAAATATTTCAGTAAGTGAAGCTGACTGCAGCGAAACCCAAAAGAGGGATAAAATTAAGGTGAATATTCCAAACCAAGAGTGCATGTCAAATCCAATTTTGATGAAATCTAAAACAGTATAATTTACAAGTAGTGATATTCTCAAAGAGAGCGTCTTCGAGGGTTTATTAATAAGCAGGTACATATTATAATAGGGCTAACGAGGGTTACCGTTAAACGGGAGATGCACCCAATAAATGTCAGCGATTAAAATTACCCCATGGCCTTTAAAATATGCAAGACAGCTGTCTACTCAACCTTGCGAAGAGGGTCTTCCCACGCTCAAATATGTGGCTATCCCTAAAACATTGTTTGTGCCTGATTTGACAGCTGTTTACGGGTAATTGCGCATACCTACGATTAATATGCTTTTATAACAACTACCGCAGATTTTTTTTTAAATGTCGTTTTTAAAAGGTGCAATGTGGAATAATCGAGAACGTACCATCGCGGGGTAACGCATATCTAATCAATTTGAAAACAAAATCCCGTGCACATACTTTTTTTTTCGTAGGTAAGCGTAACTATAGCGGCCGAGCGCTGCAAGCAAGAATAGTCCTTACAGTGTACAGATATGCGTTTCTTCGATAGTACATCATAACTTGATCGAGTGTGAGTGGGGCGAACGCCTCAGGAGAAATCTGTTTGATTCCCAAAATATGTTTGGAATTGGAGATGGGAATTGGTAATTTAAATAGTGTTTTAGCTAAGCCTATGTCGGACGAGGCTAGACCTCTGTACAAAATATATTACAATCATATAAAATAATTTAAACTGGTTATGATGGCGCGACATAGTCAGTATAGTGACAAAGTTCCTTAAAAAAGATTGAAAAAAGGCATTTCCTAGTTTTTTTTAAGCTATTGAATAGCTTTTATCGCGGGCTTTGAGCGCGGCGACCGAATCAAGAAATTCCGTAACGAAAAAAACCTAACACCCCCCACTCCGCCTACCATGTAATGACAACGTGATGTTCCCATGACAACATCACGTTGTACGTAATTTTTGTTTTATGTCATCATCCGTCATTATCCCAAGTGTAGCGTTGACAAGTAGGAAGTATGGAGGTTACAAATGCTATGCAATAGCTTTACCGCGGCAGTCCCCGAGAGCCAAACGTTTTTTTTTTTTTCTATGGGTGGTCTACATTATCTACATAGTACAGTCGCCTGAATACTGTGCGGTTGCAAGTCCATGGTAACTATTTCCCGTCCGATAAGGACCAGGCCCAGGTCGACGGCGCGTTGTGTTCTACGCGCGCCTCAAAGAGATGTCAGCAGAACTGACGGGGTCCGCTAGGGCCGATGCCTGCCGGGGTCGCGGGAAGGTCCGAAAGGATGTCCGTGACTACCGCAGGACCACCAACGCCAATCGCTTCCATATTTAGTAAATAATTAGTACCCAATTGGTACTAATTAGTGCTCGAACGACAAAATTGGTACCTTAGTAGTTTTCGAGAAACTCGACTTTGAAGGTGGTCCGGCCGTAATCACGCTCCCTTCAGCGGGACCACCATGAGCGCCGTAAAAGGGGCATGCTGCAGCTATTCTAAGTATACAAATAATTAATACCCTTAAATGAGATTCATTACGTTAAAAAAACAGAACTGAAACATTTATATTAACCGAGAAATCAACGATGATAACTTTCGTGCGCTCGTTCAGCAGGACCACGACTTTGAATGTTCATTCTAAGTTTGAGGAGCTTGTCGCTTTCCTCAAACCTACATAGAAAATTAGTACCCTGCAAGATAAAATTAGTGCCCAAAATTCAAAATTAGTTCTTCAGTAGTTTACGAGAAATACCATGCCATTGGGTGGGGTGGTGGTAGTCACGGTGTTAAATTTTCATTTCAAGATTTCTGCGCTCGTTCAGCAGGACCACGACTTTGAATGTTCATTCTAAGTTTGAGGAGCTTGTCGCTTTCCTCAAACCTACATAGAAAATTAGTACCCTGCAAGATAAAATTAGTGCCCAAAATTCAAAATTAGTTCTTCAGTAGTTTACGAGAAATACCATGCCATTGGGTGGGGTGGTGGTAGTCACGGTGTTAAATTTTCATTTCAAGATTTCCCTATTAAAAACTCTGTGATTTCTTTAAAAATTAGTGCTCCGAAAGAAGTTATAGCGACCAAAAATTCAGATTCCTAAGTGCTGTATTTTAAGAGAAATTAGCTTTCATTACTTTTCCATACTAAATCTCAGCGTATAACCCGACCAAATTAAGTTGTCATTGGTATTGAGCTGTTTAGGAGATGTACACTCGTGCACATCAATTAATGGATGTCGGAATAGTAATAATAACAGTTCAATATCTATAATAATAGGGTTCCGTACCAAAATGGTAAAAAATAACCCTTATGGTGCAACTCAGTCTGTCTGTCCGTCTTTCTGTCACAGTTGGATATCTCAAGAACAACTACTAATGCTATCAGCTTGAAATTTGGCATAGTTTTAGATAAAGTTTGCCCAATTATTTTGCAATTAAGAAATATTTTAGCGGGAGGACCCCGCTCCGCCCAGAGCGGGAGAAGTTATTTAAAAACTTCCCAAACAAAAAAAAAAAATGGTAACCATTTGGCATGGACGCGCCTTTATATTATAGCAATTAAGACGGTTTTCATCGTTCAAGTCTTACCTATGACTATACATCTCCGGTCAAGCCTTTAGGGATAATGACGTGGCGGTTTGTGTAAATAAAATGGTTGATTACAAATAATTATGTTGCAAGCACGCGCTTCAAATGTTTTCCAACACAAGAATCCTCGGAATGATTAAACAGGATGGGGCCTGCGTGAAAACTTGTTGTTTCTTTTTCACATGTTTGTAGAAATTATGTTGGTATGTCACGCGACCTGTTTACATAATATTTTCCCTGAAAAATGCTTGTTGACGCCATAGCTGCGAGGAACCGATTTGCTTGTCCATACCGTTGTGTTCTTTTTGAGAATCTCCTGTAAATATACCTAAGTAATACCTTTATAAGTCTGCATAATTAAGTCGTTGGTTGGACTGGTAAAGTTATTTAAAAATATATTACTGATTGGTTTTGCGACAGATGAACATATTCCTACGTTACCTAGAGTAGGGATCTGTTCATCTGTCGCAAAACCTATGTTTACCTCTTTTAGGTTTGATGCACTTCAATAAAGGTTTTATTGAAGTGCATCAAACCTATAAGTAAACAGGTACAGTATTTCTATTTTCTTAATGTCCCTCGGGAATCATCGCATTTCCGAATACAAACGAATGCTAATTTCCATTTCCGTGTGAACTATAAAGAGCTGTAACCCGACCAATTTTCCTATATAAATTACATTAAGTTAAAAGAGTAACAACTCTATATACCTACTTCCAAGTCCATTGAGAGCGTCCGGACTGCACCAAGTGCAAAGAACCACTGATAGAAATCCGACGACTGACGAAACACGAAGTTTGCCGAGGGACATTAATTAAGAAAAAAATAGAAATACTGTATGATCGAGTAGTTAGAAAATTTGATTATCAAGTTAGAAAACACGGAAACGAAACACAATTTTGTGAAGTTTTATCAAGTGTTCTTCATCCATTGCTAATGAGAGAGTAAGTAGGTAAATATTGAGCGAACTGTATGGCGACTAATCTCATTTTCGTTTGTTTTTAAAGATAGATAAGCTTCTATTAACTATCGAATCTTCCGTTTTACAGGGTAAGGCCGTCTACGTAATACTGTGTTGGGCTCGGTAAGAAGTGATCGATATAGTATTAACTTCAGAAACAAGTTTATAAAAATAAGGTTTTCCTTAACACCATTCCAGTGATTCTGTGTTTTCCCAATAAAGCGGGATCCATGGATTTTGGTGGGTAAAAGTGAGTATTATTCCGGATAGTTTAGTTTTTGTAACTCCTTATAAAAGCTGAAAAGCAATCACTCTGCTAAGTATCATTTTGCTTTTGCGCAATGCGGTAACAAACCGGGAACTTTTCTCAGTCCCTTGGATCTTTTGTACCTAAAGATGTTCAACTTGGTGGGTAGGAAGTATATCTTCCTAGATACCTGTAACGATATCTGGGCGAGAGACAGTTGATATGAAAGCACTTTTATCTGTGAAAACATTAGAGCATGTGCCATTTAGTTATCGGTACCTACTTGGCATGCACAGACATGGATTAAAAATCTATCTATCTGTATAGCCCTTTCCCAACCATGTTGGATAATGGGGTGGCTTCCAGTCTAACCGGATGCAGCTGAATATCAGTATTTTACACATGTTGCGACTGCTTATCTGACCTCCGCAACCCAGTTATTGGTTAACACGATACCCCTTGGTAAGACTGGTTGTCAGACTTTTGGGCTTCTGACTACCCGTAACGTTACGACTGTCAAAGATCTACGAATGACAGCCGGGAGCAGCGGCTTAACGTGGTTTTCGAGGCACGGAAGGGTCTCGGTATGTTAAGATGGTCACCCATCCACGGACTGACCGCGGCAAGCGTAACTTAACCTATACCCTAATTGCGTGATACACGATCAATCACAATTTGTTTCGATTTGAAACAGATTGCTAATCCATTGCTTCATAAGTTGGAAAAAATATCTGCTCAACAACGTAAATAGCGCAATGAATGTTGTTGAACTGTCAAAATGAAACAAATTTACCATAATCGTTTACGAAAATAAGTTACGCAATTAGGGTACTGATCGATCGACCCGTGCGGCTGTTAATTAGCCACGAGAACCCTCGATATCGATATGTAATGGATGCCCATCCACGAACTACTTGGCTAAATATCTACCCCAAGTCAATATGGCAGGAGCGTCACTGATGTCAGAGAACTCAGCGCTGCGGTCATCATCCTTCATGGTAAACAAGTTCATGACTGAGCTATCTTTAGCGGCTTAGCGCAATTTTGAACCTATCAGCCTTTTACTACCCATTGCTGACTCAACTGCGTTTTAAGACCGTAGCAAAATCTGGCTATAATAGCCCCTTACCTCTTCTGTCTCTAAATATTATGAGCTAGTCTGTCACGTAGAACTGCACGGAGGAAAAAATACTTGCCGTTCCATATCCATCTAGAGGTATTTTATCAGTAGGTACACACGGCTACACATCAAGCTATACATTTTCAGTTTATGCTGATCTCGCATTGTATAGGATTTCCGTACAATGCGAGGTCAGCTTATATTGGAAAACTATAGCTCGTTGTGTAGCCGCATGTACTTCGAACTAAACTGTTTTCTGTTCACCCGTTTAGTTCTACTGATAGTATATTTTTGATAAGACGTGCGGTTGCAGTAGCAGAATCCAAACACGAATATTTACAGCAAACCTTTATTGTTTTCAAGATGTATTACATCAAAAATAAAAACATCTTATACATTTTGGCTTTAGCTTGTTAAAATACTTATCGAGACAAAACATTTAAAGTTTAAAATTCCACTACCCACTTATAACATTTAAGTATTTTTTTTAAATACATAAAGTAAATACTGATCAAACATTTAACACATAATAACATTTATTTTCTACGTAACTATCAGGTAACACAACATTTATCTTGGAACAAATACGAATGATTAAATACGTCGTTAGACCATGATTGTTAGAAAGTAGAATTGTCAAGGTTGCAGAAGGTAAGAACAAACAAACAGTCCTGTCTCGCAACGTTACCCTGTATATATCTCACAACAACATCCGTTATATACTCATTCTCTTTTAAAATAATATCATACTTATAGTAAGATAAAGAGGATCAAAAATATAAATCTTCAAAATATCGAGATTCTTTAAGTAGACAATATTGATCTATAGCAGAAATGTAATAAATCAGACTCATAAGTTTATCAGGAATGTGCACAGCTTACATCTAAGGGGTAACAGCTAAGAGTGTTTAACACTAATACATCGTTCTAGGGATTGGGGCTCCTACATCAAAAATCTGTTCCTACATACAACAGAAATACATTTAGTACACCAAACACTCAAAAACAGTAATTATTATTAGAATATCGAGCCACATTCGAGAAACGTACCGCGAGCTGACTTGATGAATATTGTGCCGTTATTTTATAATACATAACTTACTAATAATAATTATCCTTAATTTTAAATACAATTAATAATTGTCAAATATAACATGACTAAATTTGTAAACTTGTAATGGCAAGTGATAAATTTAACAGCCTGGTTGTAAGAATATCACAATAATGTGACTTGGGTAAATTAAAAAAAATTAAGTACAATAATTGTTGTACAACAAAAAATAGAGATTAGGGCACAAGTAACCTCATCAATAAAATAATAAATAAATAAGAAAATAGTCCCGGGAGCTGGTCTTATAAAGTCAGGAGACTTTATTAGCTGAGAGAGAGTGGGACTATTGGGTGTTTAGATCTCATAGTTGCGGAATTTGTTGATGACCTCTGAGGGAGGTTCTTGATTGCCGGTACCCCAGCGGCCCCAGAGAGCGGCGCCGCCCTCGGAGGCGCGACGAGCAGCCGGGTTGGTCGGGCCCAGGCTCGAGGGGCCCGAAGCGCGGCCGCACTCGCCCTCCAGCATGCGATCCTTGGTGTTCGGCTTTGTCCAGTGCATAGACTGCTGTACGTGGTCCTTCATGCCGAGCCACTGCTTGTATCCCATAGATATGCCGCTTTGGCGCCACTTGTCGTACAGAGCGCGCTTAGACGGATCGCACAGCGTCTCCTTCGCCTCCTGGTAAAATAAATTAATTTGTTTATGTTGAGCGATGACTAAGTCCTGAGAAAAGTTTGAGTGTTAATATCGATGGTTATAGGAGAAGGTCAAGCCCTAAAAAAACGACGAATGGTATGAAGTGTGCGGAAGAGGCTGGAGGATGGTAATATTATGAGATACCTATCAAAACACTAGCTTCTGCCCGCGACTTCGTTCGCGTGGAAGTCGATGAAATACAGCCCATGTTACTCGCTAATAATGTAACTTTCTAATGAAATCATTTTTGAATTCGTTTTTTTTAGTTAGGTAATCCATTACAATTTACAAACAAAAAATCTAATATTTTCTCGTGATAATATTAGTTTATATAAATATGAGTGATAATGATAATTTTAAATTGCCAAATAAACAATTTCTTATGTGGCGAAAGGTATTGCATCAGTCGAGTAGGTACGAGATCAACAACACTTTATTATTCAATGCGACACCGATCGGCGGCGTAGGAAATATCAATAATATCGTCTATTGCGGTTATGGCCCACCCACCGCGATCGGTATTAATATCAGGTTTTCATTATCTTTACCACGAATGAATTGAGTGCCTATTAGGGACATATTCATAATAATTTATGTGGTTTTTTTTTTTGCAGAAACGGTCTAGGAAGATATCGCGGAGGCGAAATGAAAAAGTCTACAATAGAGCATTTGCTGGAGTCCGGTTACAATAATATTAGATAGAATTGTGTGCATGAAACGAAATATCCACTCTATTACACCTCAGATTATCTTAAAAAAATAGGTATGCTGAATCGAGAAGATGGATCCAAATGATTAACATCTTGGAATCCAATTGAAGCCAACAGAAAAGGAAACGAAGCGAGAAATAGGTGAAAAGTCCTCCACGAATATAACGCAGCGTCATCTCTAGTCTACCCGTGATCATGGCTGGTGGTGTTCAGACACATGGGACACAACGTCAAGAGTAAAAAGGTATCGTGCTATAGTTTGATCAATACCGCTGTACCGCGCCTTAGGAAGGCGCCCGGCGAGACGGGGGAGCAGTACAGGCCGCTAATTCGTCAAAGCTCTCGGCAAACGGCGTCCCGCCCGCCGCTCATTGGTCAACACTGCCCCCCGCCTCGCCGCGTATTCCTAAGGCGCGGTACAGCGGTATTGGTCAAACTATAATTTTATTACCTACTTGCGGCGCCCCGCGGTTTTACCCGCATAAGACTCGATCCCGTGGGAATATCGGGATAAAAAGTTATAGTTATAAACTATCTGTGTGCCAAATTTCATCCAAATCCGTTCAGAAATGTTTGCGTGAAAGAGTAACAAACATCCATGTATCCTCACAAACTTTCGCGTTTATTAGGACTATTAGCTTCAAATTAACCCGATTCGAGTATTTGTCGTATTTATAGTACTATCGTTTTTGGAGTGATCAGTCTGAACAGACGAATCTGCGCCAGAACGGTGTGACCGAATGCGTGCAGAAATGCGAAAAACGATTTGCTTAATACTGTCATCGTTCCGACTGTCGTAGCCAATTCATCTTAGTCAGGAACAGTCACACACGCGGTGCGCATTTTGTTCAGATCAGATAATTCTAAAGAACCATATGTAAAACAAAGTAGGAACGACGACAATAATTAAAACTTCTTACATCAAATGACGTTCCCAGCCTGCATAAAAAAACCGGCCAAGTGCGTGTCAGACCACGCACAATAAATGGTTCCGTAGTTGGAATTAATTTATCCCAAATACAAACTTAACATTGTCGTTGAAAAACATGTTCTTCCACTGCAAATGTAAGGGGGGAATGGTAAATTTTCATCAATTTCCTTGAGTATCTTTAAAAGTATTGATCTTTTAAAATTATAAAATAAAAATATTTGAGATCCTCGCGACAAACCTTTTCATTTGATATGTCACACGGTACAGTTTTCAAAACTTTATGTTTATTTATTTGCCCCCAAAAGTGACACCCATATTCAAATTCATTCATTTACATTACACGTCCGTATTTGGGTCACAGAAATATATGTGTACCAAATTTCAAATTAATCGGTCCATTAGATTCGGAGCAAATTGACTGTGACAGACATACCTACAGACAGACAGACACACGAGTGATCCTATAAGGGTTCCGTTTTTTCTTTTCTGGTACGGAACCCTAGAAAATCAAATATATACAATAGTTTAGTCACTATGGCTAGTCAAACATCTGCAAAACCCATAGTCATCCCATCACAACACTCTTCGTTTGAAAAACCCTTTTTTTTATTCGGCTTTAAGATTTATTTGATAGTTTCAAAATACTCCTATGCACTAGTAATACAGTAAAACGAGCTGGTGTCCGCATCTCCACATCCGAGCACGTTTTTTGCGTACGAATTGCCAGTGAGTGTTTTCACTAATTGTCGTATTAGTCTCCACATTTTATACCTACTCCAGATCTTTTTGCTTTTACCTGTAAGCGCTGACTATTTCTCAAGCGATTTCTATTTTATAAATCGCATTCCGGCCGCAGAACGAATCTAATAAGGCACCACGAACACGACTATTTTCGCAGAATTGCGAATTTTCGTCGAGATCTAATAGAGCAGTTCCAAAATGAGGAGCACATCTACGTTATTTCGGTTTTTGCGTATACCTTAAGGAGACACTTTAATCTTGCCTAAAACAAGAGAAAACGGAGATTGCGAGTAGAGCTAGTCTCTTTTAACAAATATTGGTCCTTGACAGCTCTGGACAGAGAGAAGTAGGTTGAAGGGGAAGCCTTTGCCCAACAGCACACTTAGCACGAGCACAATAGAAACGGGTTTTGTCGACGGAAGAATAGACAAAATGACAGATAAACAATCATAATCTGTCATTTTGTCTATTGTTCCATCGACAAACCCCGTAGTAAACCCGTTTCTATGGTTGTCATACTACGCGTGTAGTGCGACAATAATGACTAATAAAAAAATTGAGAAGAGCTCGGGAAAGTACAATAGTTCGATTAAAAACGAAGTAAGTAGGCACTTGAAGTATATGCCCATCAATTAAAGGCTTAATAAACTTTAACATCAAACTTTCTGCCAGAACTTAGCGTTTCAACTTGCCTCATTAAATATCTATGTTAACCTTTGAGCCTAAGGGAGTTTGTAACTGTTTAAATTTTGAAACAAGAAGTTCAAATACTTAACTAAACAATTCATTATAGTCTTTTAACTTGGTACATACTTAAAAGACAAATTATTTTTAAAAGTTTAATTTAACTCGCATTATATCAAGTACCTGGTCGACCAAGCTCTGCTTGAGTGAAAGTAGATAAACATATCGTCCAGGTATACCAACGTTGTATCATATTCCCGAAGCTGTGAAAATAGAAAAAACAAATTTTCCCAAATATGAGACCTAGCTAGATCGATTTTTCGCTCCCGTAAACCTCGATTGTAACTTTCATCGAAATCGTTAGAGCTGATTTTAAGAACGTGAGTAGAAATCTATATACAAATATTGCTTGTTTAATAGTGTAGGATTATTGTTTTTACTGATAATTAAAATATGATTTAAGGTACATTATAATTAGTTAATTGGTTTAATAAGCAGCCAAGGCATCATTGTATTTGCTGTTTGTTGAATCAGCCAGACTTCTGATACATTCTTGTTTTCTTAGTTTATTATGATAACTTATCAATTAGGATTCATTAAAAGAAAACATAATTTTTTCTTACCTTCAGTTGCTGAAACTTGGCTTCAGCTTCCTTATCCCCATCGTTCTTATCAGGGTGGTGCTGCAAAGCAAGCACCTTGTACTCAGCAGTGATCTGCTCAACCTGTAATTAATTCATTTAATTATTAGCATCATAACATTTAATTACAAACAATTGCTCGGCTATGTTTAAATTATCATTTAGTTTCTCATTAGATCTTGTTGATTCATAAATTATTACTTGGAACTACTTGGCCGTACGAAGTTCATTCGCTATGGAACGTAATATAACGGGGAACTGGAAAACCCAAACACAAGGCATTGACTCAACAAAAGTTTGTTTCCTCCAACGCGGAATTACACCTTTTGCATGATTAAAACTTTTACAAACACATTACTTTCACAAACAAAAGCTGTATTTTTTTATCAGATGTAGGTCAACACTCAGGGCCCTCGACAAAATAAGGTCATCGAGCAGTACAGTAGAATCAATAAACTAGGCACTAGGAATCCGAAATCAGAGCACATCTGTTATTGTATGTAAATTGGGTCTAAATATTAATGTAATTTGAGTACTTACACTTGAATTCTCGTCGCAGCCCAACAAACCGTAGAAATCGTCGTCGGGGTTCCTTTGATAATTTAGTATTTCATCGACGCCAGTCATTTTCACGACCCTCCCGCACGAGACCGAAGCAGATACTAAATTCGAGTTAGCGCTGCGCGGCTACACTTACTAACGCAACCGAGTTCATTAGTCGACTCGCGCGAATCGATTCATTTCGTACCAATTTATTTAGGTTATGATTTGGCAAATATTATTTTCAATAATTAAATGTATTAGTATTTTATACAATCTATGAAACTATTGAAGTTTAACAGCTTCAAACACTATCAAGATTTCATTCATTTTCCAAAATATATCGAATCAAATTATAATCTATTCTAAGTAAATAGCATAGAGGGAGACATACATAGAAGACAAGGTATAGGTACGTATACTGTATTTCAATGATAATAATGATTGTGTATGTTCTAAACACCTTGTGTTGCTTTATATAATATCGTTAAACTCGGGGAGAGTTCAACGATATTAACGAATCCTTTCACATGTATAAGTGCAGTGTGCAAATGCACACCCAGTAAATAGGTGTGCATTTACATTTATATTGGAAAAACGTGGAGTGCTGCAAGGCAGCTCAGTGGGCGCGGGTGGCTGCATACTTGCAAATATAATCTATATGCCAAATTCAGTATACTTAAATGAATAACTAATAATAGTTTGAATTAACCCTTAATTTGATTATGTTCGCTGTTATAAACATTAAATAGAAAAGTCGAAAGTACAGACGCCAGCACATCAAGCTACTACAATCTGTCAAATTTATTTAATAGATTTTCAACTTTATCGCTGAAGTGTAAGGTTCAAAGTTGATTGGGAGTCCTGTCAAATTAATCAGCGCTTGACGTAAATTGACGTAATTTTAGTAGGCAAGTTTTTAATCACGTCTAAACTTGTATGGAGTAGTGATAGGCGCTGATTAATTTGACAGGACTAAACTAAAAATTTTCTTCTGTCCTTTTCTTAACGAAATAGAAAGAAAAAGATGCACTGAACTTAAATTTAGTTTAGTTCGTGAACAAGGGAATCGGCACCACTGTATGTTTTGACGCTTGCCAAGATAATCATAACGTAAACTTTCCTGACTAATGTTGATGATTACATTTTATTTTTTTCATATCATACAGTTTGATATTCCTTGCTGAGATCCATGGAATTATCAGAACACATTTCATCAATCAATTCTTTCTTTTGTAGTTCCCTGCTGGAAATAGGCTTCGTTCAAGTTGCACCACGGCTTCTGATTCTGCACCTTCCGCAGCCTGTTTTCCCCGCCTCATTTCGGTCAGCGATTTCTAGCGGTAAGTGAAATATTCGACTATTATAAAAAAAACTAATTAGTTGTTTTTGCACGCCCTACTTTTCTCGCATACATAAAATAAAATACGATCAAAACTTTTAATCTCAGCAAGCAATTTACACAAAAAACAAATCTAAGATCGTTCGAGCTATTTTCGTAATGATTCATCAGTGTTGCCATTAAGGCCGTAAAATAAATAATAAATAATACTCTGAAAAAAATTTTTTTATACAACTACCTACCTAGAATCAATGATGATTGTCATGAATATTGATTTTTATTTGCTACATACAAGTCGTAAACTGGCCTTATTTTCACCCCTAGGCAAATCTACGCTGCGATCTAAATATTTGTTATGCATGTATTGGTGATGGAAGATAAATATCGAATCGAAAGTATAGTTAGTTCCACTGCTCCCCGCGCCGCGCGTTTACGGATCGATGCATTCAGGTAGATAAACTGCGCGGACATAAAATCACTACATTGCAGCAGCCAGTCAGTGGCCTGCACTGAAAGTGGGAGAGTAGGGTTTGTAATATGAAATATCTGTGGATACATCTGTAGTAAAAACTGCGTCATAGCTCGCGAAGTATTAATAAATTGTCGTTCGCACATAAATTAGCTGACTTTTATATCTGTCTCTGGTTTGGTCTTTCTTACAACATTTTTAGAAGCGTAGTTTTTCTGAGACTTTGAATCTATAGAGAAACTTCAGAGGTTTAAAGCTCACATTAATAGAATCGATGAACGCGAAATGCAGACAGTTTTAATCTGCCCTTCCATTTTCATCCCAGATTTGACAATTTACCTTATAACGGTATCTTCAAATTGTAGCTACGTCACGGACAAGCGATTATCCCAAAAATAAAACCGTATTGTAATCAACACAAAATAAAGTTTAATTAAATTCATTGTAAACAAACCTTATCATATACAATAGGCAATAAGGTAACTGCGTAGTTACGTAATGTAGGTACGTTATGTATACTAACCGCAGCTGTAGGTACCAGAAAGCTATTACGTGTATATTGGCGAACCTTACATAATAGGGATGATGAATTGATGAGTAAAAAAATTTTTTTTGTGCATCTTGTGGATTATAAAAAAATATTAGACACATATTTTTTTCTTTCTTTACGTTATCAAAAGATTACGGCAATACATTGAGTTAAAATGTACCATGACGTCACGAGTATGTAGATTTTATACTTACTTGTGACGTAGCCCCCAACTTTTATAATTTTTTTTTTTCGTTTGCCTTCTTTGTCCCGCTGCTGAACAAAGGCCTCCCCCAAATTCTTCCATAAATATTTATGATGAAGCAAAAAAAACGTGTCTAATATTTTTTTATTATGTGACAGACGGACTAAATAGAATTTCTTTTTTGACCCGGGCATCATTCCTATTAAGTAAGGAATAACTACTCAAAAAAAAAAAAAAATGGAATTTCAAATGTACTACAAAATTCGGTTTTCTATCTTCCGCACCGGTCTGAATAGTTGTCATACAAGTGGTTCGACGCAGCTTCCTACGCTGTGATCTCCTAAGTGTGGTCGACCCTCCAGGTGTTAGCAGGTTTATTCACACCATCACGTGCACATGCTAAAAAGAAGGAAAAAAAAATTGTTAATTCGCGACAGAAATACGTGCATACAAAAAGATAACTTAGTGCTAGACAGCCCACCACTAAACGTGCGGACAACCTACATTCATTTTTGCAGTTTTTTGCTTTCCCTTAAAGGTGCTGATAAACTTGAGCGTTCACTTGTAATGAGCATTCTAGCGAATGTTACACAGAAAAATAAAAGGGAGCGTTTTAGCGAGCTATCTAGCGATTATTCTAGCGAAAGGACAGTACATTTGCTACGAGCTTTTTGTCGAGCCGAGCCATTCTGTCATTGTTCCGCCGCCGTCCCTCTATGTCTCCCGCACCCTTTGGCGAGCTTTGACTAGAGCATTCGCTAGAATGATCGTGAAAATGTTCGTAGCGATGTTTGGCTCTATGCTTGACTCTATTCGTTGTTCAGTTCGACAAATTTAAAAACGGCAAATGCTCGATGTTCTGTTACAAGTAAATGCTCAAGTTTATCAGCACCTTAATTAAAACAACAGGCAACAGGCCTTCGAGTTCTTCTGACTTAAATGCGAAGCGAAGGTAAAGCTGCACATGAAACCACTCATTCTTCACGGTGTCACTAAGTCAGAAAGAGTCTTATAAGTGGAGCAATGAATAACTGACAAACAAGACGCCTAGGTAGGAGTCCCGCAGGGATTGATCTTGGGTACGTTCACTTTGAGCAAATCACTGTTATCTGGCAAGTGACAAAGACCCTAATGCGGCTAGTAATCTACTTTCCGACAATCAGCTTCCTAAATAGAACACTAACGTTATTAGTAGAAAAGTCACATAAATTATTCTCCCACCAAAATATTAACCTTGGACTAACTACGTTGCTTGAGGCCAAAATATTTCATAAAATCAGGTCACAGTTGCCCTTAGAACGAGTATGATGCTTAATGAATTCGCCCCAGTTTATAGACTCCAGCATATTATCCCACACAGTGTTGAAGGCCCATTGCGTAAAGTGGTCCCTAACTACCTAATAACGTTAAACAGAAATAGGATGGTTCACTATATGTGGCTTTACGAGCATCCAGGAAGAGCCAAAAAATCGTATACATACGCACTATTTACTACGCTCACATGACTAATCCCACAGGTAACTAACAGATTTACGGGCGTCTATTTTTATTTTCTCGTCTCAGCCTACAGAATTTGATATTGATGTTTCAATCATTTAAATAAATTAGATATATAATAAAGTACGTGCCATCTCATCCACTCAATGGCTTGAATGTTAAAATCTTTGTGTAACGTCTCGTGGTTATTTGAGTAATTTGTGGCTACTGTATGCAAATGAGCAGACAACACACTGAAATTAAAATAAGTACATTAGTAATTACTTATCATACGTGCAAAATATACATGCTATCTATTGAATTGTACGCGCCAGTGTAATCGTGAAGGCTGACGACATTGCATATTCCGTGCATGCTCTAGACATTGGCGTCCAACGCGCTTTTGCATCAAAAATAGCTACTGAAGACGCGCTAAACGTAAGTTTACGCGGCTGAGCAGCCGCCGCGGCCGTGTGCCCCGCTCCACACACATTTAATAAAGATCACAAATCGAAGTGCAGTATTATAGTGTTGTTTTTGTGAGTTATCGGGACTAAATCACAAGTTATATTATGTTTTGGAGGGGCAGCCATCGGTAGGCGCTGTCAACGAACTATTCGCTCGAAGATCTTCCATCTTTGGCAGCGGAAGTAGCGGCGGATGTCCCGGCAATGGGTGAGCGGTGGCATATGAATGCTTAACAACAATGCTCGCATCTTCGTTCCCATATTTTCTATGCGATCCGTGTCCCTGCCGAAAGTTTGTCAACCTTTATTTTTTGTTTGTATTCTTTATAGCTCTATAGGTAGATTTATAAAATCCTTTTGCCCTTGCTAACCCTCGCTTAATGTTTCACTTCAGATTGTAAATTGAATTTATAAGTAAGACTTGACAAGGGTGTTGGTGGAGCTTTTGTGTGGTCAATTGTCTGAACAGAATGTGTGTTGTTTTATCAAACATCGAGAGTTGTTTTATATTGTGATCAAGTGGCTACCTTGAATAAAACATCATATGTATTTTGGCACACACGTGTATGCTTTGTAAATTTATATTCGCCATGGTTTTTCTTTTCAATTGAGTTACATGTGTTATGACCCCTAAAACGGTTGGAGTGGGTCTGTTGAAGTGCAGGGTCCCGGGTTCACAGGCTCTTTACCCGCTTAAGTAGGTTCTTACTCATTATACGTCTTAATGTGTCCCTATATGTTTCCGAATAATTTTACATTTCTTTTTGTACTTTTATTCTACCTAGATCTTTACCAGCCCAATGTCCTATAACTTTATCTCCTTTACATTAATATACCTATTTCAATCCAGTATCCTGTTTTATTACTAACTTTAATTTAATTTCGTAATTGATGTTCGGATACCTGCCAGTGCCGGTAATAAAACTAACTATCCACTCAACAAAATTGTAAAATCTTTGTTATGTGCTGTTAACTTTCCGACACTGATTAAATTAACAGAGGGTTACTTAGATACAAGCCAATATAACTCTGAATTCGTTTAACGATAATTCTAATTACAAAGTCAGAATAATGTATTATCAACAAAAGTAAACAAATAAACTTTACTCAGTACCTACATCGTTAAATTAATTAGCCTACTGAGCTCAGAATAATATGTGTGACATTGACAGTATGCGGTACTGTTAACCGCGCCAAATAGATCTCTCTACGGGTACGGTAGCCGTGCCATATTCAAAGGAGGCATCAATTAAAACTTTAATATTCATTGAATGTAGCGAGAAGTACTTTAACGAGCTTAGATAACGATCCAACTTTAAAAATAAGCTAATTTGTATTAACAATCGCGTCCGCTATCGGTTCACCTACTCGCGTTTATTACATAGTTGATGTTGGAAAAATAATACCATGAAGTCGTAGTGTTGTATATTACAATAAATTCATTGAAATGATCGTTGATGTACTTATCTACCTTGGACCTCTTAAAACTACGTTTATCATGCTTCATGATCATGAACGAAAGCAGCCGTGCGTAGCAGATAGGTATGATGTGTGCATTTTCGAAATAAAGTGGAAAATTAAATAGAGGAATACGAATGTGATCTGAATTCGAAATCATATTTATTAGAATTTAGAACGCCTCACTACGCCATGATCGAACGAATCTTCCCGGGCGTGTTCAAATGACGATTTTGTAACGTCTCTCTGTCCATCACTCACATCCTAAAGATTGGAAATAAAATTTTACGAAATATTTTTTCAGCGGTATAATGAACAACCACTTCAGTGTTATAGCAGTCTCATAAAATATGTGGGTTACGTGTGTATATGAGTGAGATGATCTAAATCACAACGCGTCTGGGATACGTTTCGTGAGAAGACAGGTTGGTCGATGAACTCTTCAGTTCGGCTTTCTAGAACACAGACTACCACATTGGTATCTGGTTATCATCATATTTAATTGTTTACAAAGATTTCCGTAATATAGGAATATTCTTGAATATAAGTAGTCTACTGGGCCGAAGTAAATCGGGAACAAAGAAATGTAAAGTAATGCGTAGGTAGGCATTGTTGTAGAATTTAATGGCCGCCTGTGGGCGTCTACCGATACTTGTGTTCAGGTCATTACTTAGAAACTCAGTAAAACAGGAATTATGGCCCTGTTTACGTCTCACATCTCCATCACCATTAACTAAGTGACGATCGATCAAATTGATTATTATTTTGAGTTGATCTGTAGGCATCCACTCGGATTTTCCTCTTAAATTGTGTCATGAATATTGTCATTCGGATTGGCTGTCTTTCCGTGTAAATCTTAAACTACATTAAGGCCGTATTCTTGACGACAGCGGGCAGCGGGGCGGCGGCGACAGCGGCGTGAGAGCGGCGCGTTCAAATCCATAGTTTTATATGGAACTTGTTATGTGGAAGGCAAGTAATACGCATGGAAGTGGTTTACGCACTGACGCTTTATTTCACATCTCCAAATGACAACAGGTTGGGCTATTGACATCCTGACAGTTGTGTCACATGTCAACCAATCGCAGCTATGGCTGAATTCACACATCATAACATAATATACAACAGAACTGGGCCTCAAGTCTGCTATTACAATAGTGTCAGAATGGTCTATCATTGATTTCATAATTGTTGATTTTGACAAGTTTGGTAATCTACTAATATAATGGCGTCATTATGACTTTCTAATGGTCAGCCACTGACACTCCATTGAAAGAAATGGCACTTATTGGTAATCTCGTACATAATGACAAATGAATGACTGACTTAGGCGGTATCATTGGTCTTATTGTACGACAATGCCATTATAACACAATTCTATTACAAGACTATTGACCGACCATTATGAATTTAGCAGATTACGAACTTTTAGCAAAATGACAATGGGATCGTGTTGGAATGACGAACTTATAAAAATAGTAGACTTGGGCCCCCTGTTCTCGCTCCACTCGCTGCTGTCATCGAGAACAGTCCCATATAAACCTATGCATTTGATCGCGCCGCTGTCGCCGCCGCCGCGCGCCCGCCCACTGCCCGCTGCCGCCGAGAATACGGCCTTATAGCTGTGTTTTCGGCACCTCTTCAAACTTTGTAAATAAGTACCTACTAAATAAGTAACTATTTATTAAAATGGTTTTAATAAAGGCTGGTTAAACATTAAACGATAGTTTTTCCTTCCTGTTAAACATTTGGTAGGTAAAATAGGTAATTTCAAAATTTATGATTGTATAATAGCACCTGCTATCAAAATAGAACAATCACAATTGTTTGTTAGAAGCATAATTAGATAATTATGCTTCTAAATAATCGTACTTCCTCTTGCTGTCTGTCTTAAAACTACTCACAAAAGCATAAAGAAAAAAAAAGAAAACACCCGATAATTATAATACCTAAACGAGCGAAGCAAGCTCGGGAATTCGAAGGGCTAAGGTTCAAACCCAGCTTCCAAAGCTCAAACGTTTCATAGTAAGCTTTTCTGTATAAGTTGACAAAGTAAGTCAAATAAAAACCGAACCTATCCGAGGCGGGGTGCATACATTTTCGAGCTCGCTTTGCTTGGTCTTGCATCCTACATTCTGTTACCTAATTTTTTAGCTTTTCTGCATAAGTCGATAAAGTTTACATTACTGTTGAGGATCAAAAGAAAATCTTAACTATCCGAGAGGGTGCAAAAAAAGTTCGAGCTCGCTCTTCAAGTATACAGTGAAAATCGTTTATAAAGACTTCGCTTAAAACGACGTACTGGTTATTACGACGAAATTTTGAGGTCCCAGAGCGGGAGAAGTTATTTGATAATTTCCCACACAAAAACAAAAGCTTTTCTATTTACTTATCATAGTTTTTGGTTATAGCACGTATGTTCGGCTATAACAACCGTAACCCGACAGTCCCTTCGAAGTCGTTATTAACGGTTTTCACTGTACTTGCGACAAAGTAACTCTTATTTCTGTACCTAGATATAAATAAACAAATCAAAACCTAACTTATCGGAGTGCTGAAATTTTTGAGCTCGCTTTATTCGCTCTTACCACACAATTATTACTATCGAGATCCTGTCGGCGTGATCCCCCGAAATCTTGAGCTGCAACCACGACTGATAGTGCAAAGTTCTGAAATCCGTCTGCGATGGTTAAGTACGAAATTTATTCCCAGAATATCAATCGAAATAAATACAATTAATATGGTATCCAGAAAAATCCCATTTCAAAAATAATATGATCATGTTTCAATACATTGGATCGGTTGCTCCATGTGTATTTGAGACAGTTAAGTAGGTAGGTACACGTATACAGTAAATTGGTTCAAGAGGAACGGAAACATCCAATTGTATCTAAGCCATCAGTCGTCGCGATAGTACGCAACAACTGTCTAACTTTATTCATGGCAGTCCCAATATTTCTTTTATAGTACTTTTTAGTAATTTCATATACTTAAACAAAAAAAAAATGTTGTGTATTTACACGTGCTTTTTCTTCTTCTGAAAACTGTAAGCCTAACTAATAGATAAATACAAGATACAATATCTACTCTTTGTTGGTTTCATAACATAGATTACCTACTATTTGTAATTTTGAAACTTACATAGGTTACACTGGGCAAACTTATTGCTAAAAGCGATCCAATACTATCGACTTTGAATTTGATCTAATGATATTATCACCTCGCGCTAGGGTCGGAGCTAAACGGTAGCTACCACGCAGGCCAATCGATCTGCAAAGTTCGGCCGCGCTTGCGCGGTCCAGTCGTCCTCTAATAGTCGTAACGGGGCGAACAGAAGCCCTAAAATCTGATACCCGATCCAAACTTTAGGATATCTAGTGTCTTATTCCCTGTGTCTAAGTAATAATTTGCTGAAACGAAATCAGTAGTTTACTTCCCAAAACTTAAATAGGAAACTCGATTCTAAGTAGGATTTTAGACAGATCATCATTCTCCTTAGGTATCCCAATTTATTTGTAGTCGGCGCAATATTATGTCCCTTTCTTCCACACTATATATTGTATGTTGATGATTTAAAACTATTTTATGAAATAAAATCTGAGCTCAATTGCCAAGCTCTGCAATCAGACATTGATTCAGTATATAAGTGGAGTTTAGAAAATAAAATTGAATTTAATAAATCAAAATGCTACGTGATATCTTTCGGTCGAATGCGGCTCCCAGTCAACTTTCTATACAAACTGAATGGAGAGATAATTACAAGAACTGATTTCATGAAAGACCTGAGACCGTAAGCTCACTTTTCACGACCACATCACATCTATTGCGAAGGAGTCCTTCAGGCGCCTGGGCTTTGTTTTAAGGAACTGTCGCGACATCCACAGCCCCCCACGTTATTAAGCTTGTTTTTGGGGCATTGTTGGTCCGTAGCAAACTTGAGTCTAGTGCGTGCGTATGGAATCCTTTTGAGAAGCAGTATGCGTTAGCTTTAGAAAAAGTTCAAAAGCATTCCTTAGATACCTTTACAAGCACTTGTTCGTATTTTATCCTCTCTTGTATCCCACAAAATTCCTGTTGGGTTGCTTAAGTTTCAATTCTCTAGAAGTAAGACGGTCCCGCGATCAGATGACTGTAATATTAAAAAATCTTAGGGAGGCTATAGATGTTCCTGATCTGCATAATGAATTTGCAATCTATTTGTCCCAGACAATTACTGTCGTGGCAGAAAACACCGCTTACTGGCTGTTCCACCTTGCCGTACTGTTGCACACTCTAATTCACCTATTCTTTGGACATTAACCGCTATTAACGCTCTCCTGAACTTAAACACAGATTTTGATATGTTTACAAATGAATGGAAGATGGTACTGTCAGAATGTTCGAATGTTTGTGAAAAGAATACATGACTGTGTAAAATCTTAATATATATAAATCTCGTGTCACAATGTTTGTCCTCAATGGACTCCTAAACCACTTAACCGATTATAATAAAATTTGCACACCATGTGCAGTTCGATCCAACTTGAGAGATAGGATAGGTAGGGTAGGTAGGGTAGGTAGTTAAGAAAAGTACTAAGTGCTACCCGTGTGAAACCGGGGCGGGCAGCTAGTAAATTATATATTTAAATAGTGTAATTAGCTTCGGCCGTTCTATTTAAAATAAAATAAAATAATTAAAATCTCATCTTTCACACTGTCCATCCATCGTTTCTTTGGTCTTCCCCTACTCTTATATCCATCCACATTCATAATATCATCAAAAACACTGACCTCCAAGTATGATAAACAGAAAGATAATTTAAAAAATACGTCTCTTCAAAACCCACAATGGCTTTTCTTTTCCCAACTTCCACGTATTCTCTGAAAAGAAATATACAACTTTTCATCCCGCATTTGTGCGATGTTAAAATCAATATAGCTTCGACATAAAAGCCTTTTGCCGAGCTAGTAACGTAGGTAACCTGGTTAGTGCAGGGTGCACTTTAGTACTAAACGAGTCTTTGATGGTGCCAACGTAATTAGCGTTGGTGTTAAGGCTCCATTTATTTCTAGGAATTTCGCTTGTGGGAACTACATCTATGGCACAACGATTAATTATTATTTCTCAAGCACAAAACCAATTAATAAGACAAAACAAAGTCTGTTGTTAACGTAGGTTTCAGTTACAGCGGTGTTAAAATAATTGTTGGACTGTTTTAGTAGTGTTTTCGAAATAAATGTGTTGCTAATTGAAAAGCTGTTTCTTGACATAATTTTGAAGAGTCTCGAAATAACATTTACATACTGACAGTGCGACTTTTGGCATTCTGATTCCAATGCAATGATGATGCATCAATACGCGCCCGTATAATGTTGATATTCACCATGAGCTCGTTCACAGCATCCCATAGGGCCACGGTCCTTATTCCCTGCTATTTTTGTTTTAATGCCGTAGCTATAATGTTTACTTTACGCATAGCACATAAAACTTTTGTCAATATGAAAATTGATCAACACGTGGTTGAAACCAGACCGCCTTTGCTCACAAATCCAGCTGCAGAGTATTTATAGTATAGGACGTTATGATCGATTTTTCTTACTACGTCTTGAGATTTTTTTTGAGTAACCTTTACTGCTTAACGGCTCAAAATATAAGGGAAATTTTACCTTTAAGAGCCTATAGCTGTAGATTGCGTAATGAACCATAATTCATCTGTTCATCATCATTATAATGTGGATCCAATTACGCATCCTCCGTTGAATATGACCTACATATGGCTATACTCACAGAATTCTTCAGCTGCTTAAATTTTTACATGAATGGCTCTACATTAAGGAAATATCCAATTACCAGAGCTCTGAAGACTGCGTCGTACTTTTCAATCGTCGTTTTTTTACCCACCTACGCTGAAACATATATTTATTTTACTTTTGTGATCTAAGTAAGGGAAATATTATGTTTTCTGAAGGCTAAGCGTAGATTTTCCGAAGACCTCATACAAGACATAATTTTTTTTGGACTTCACGACTGTAACAATAAGTTACAGATTACCGGAAGATTCGTTAGAAATGTCACACCGCTGTTTCCTTTCGGAGGTGGGCAGGAACAAGACATTGTCACGTTTTACAATTCAAAGGTAAATGTAACAACGGATATTGTGTTAGGTTGAGCTAGTATTGTGCGCGCTGTAGCGACAGATTGCCATCCCATCGCCCACGAGCCGTAAGGGAGACCGGGGCTGGTTGCCTATAGGGGTAGGTAAACTAACTGCCAAAAACTTGCCACCAACACGAGTTTTTAGCCATCTAATCACACTGGAGGATGCATCTCGGTACGGTGTTGGGGTTTACCATCGTATACGTTTTGTTGTAAAGCCTTCGGAACCATATAACACAGTGTTATTTTTAAATCGAACGCAGTGTTTAGGTAAGCCTGGTAATGAAACAGAAAAATATGGTTTGGGGCTGGTTGATTAACTTTTTGCGGAGCAGATTGCCCGTACTTCTTCTTAGCGTGTCAATGGCAGTTTGGCGCCATCACTAGTGTCAGGAGTGCAGTGCAGACGATAGGAGTGACTATACTGATCAGATTTGCATTCACTGAAAAAGCTTGTTACTTAGTTATTTTTAACAAAATAAGCATTAAAGCCGTGGAAAAACTGAAAAAAATAGATCAATATTTTTGTTACGAACGTTCTAACTTTAGAATTGGTTTAAGTTGTTTAGTTTTTTGAGGCATTTTGAATAGAAATGTTGTTTTTCTACCCATCCCTTATCATGATTTCACACTAACTTGATTACTGTTTAGTCAACCTACCCCAGGCCTGTGGTCAACCTACCCCAGGCCTGTGGTCAACCTACCCCAGGCCTGTGATCAACCTACCCCAGGTCTGTGGTCAACCTACCCCGGAACTGGGGTAAGTTCAGATTTCTTGTTCGGCAAAAACCACAAAAAAACAATAACTATGATAAATTATAATGTAGATGTTAATTATTTAATTAGGCTAATAGTGTCACTATCAAATAAAGTTATTTTTACACATGTATATACTAAAACACGAGAATATGTTTCTTGTATGACGACCAAAAAGTAAAAAGTTTGTCAACCAGCCCCCGGTCTCCCCAACTACATACAACACATTTCTCGCTTCAGAACCCGGCGTGGGATGAGAAGCAGCTGACACTCCGCTTTCATTCCACTTCCCGATTATCATTAAAATTATATTTCAAGATTCAAATGGATGACAGCCATATTTTCCCAAAAATTGGAAGTTTAATTTCCCTGAAAACGTCAATTTATATTTCTTAGGAACTTACACAAACACGATTTACGTTTTAGCCGCACCGCGCTAATGGCTCATCGGATTCTGATGAGACTTTAAATGACATTATTCGGCGTCCATACATCGTTCGCCTAAGAACCAACAGAAACGTGAATTTACTTTCTGTGTTCTAAATAATGCATTAATTCGATTAAATTTATAATAAAATCACGGACACTGCTGAGAATAGTGAAAAATCTAAAACACTTCCGGATTTTGGGGTTATAATTAGGCCAATAGAAACATGAAACACTTTGTCGGCGTAATTAATATGTATACCTATGCCAAATTACAGCTTTCTAGTACTAAGGGTCTCGGAGCTAGACCGCGGACAGACAGACAGACGGACATGACGAAACTATAAGGGTTCCTTGTTTACTACGGAACCCTAAAAATGTACTCTGAGCTTCGATCACTATTATTGATCGAAGACTGAGTGACAAAATTGACACTGTCATTACTGTCAAATGTCAAAGTATCATATGTCAATTCATCGACTGTCAGTGTCGATGTTGCTCGTTTCACACAGCGCTTTCAATCGCTTTATTCTGTTTGCAACTAAAAACCTTATTCATAGATCAAGCGCTGAGAGAGCCCATCCAAAACGTCAAATTTCAACAAAAAATAATGGCGCTGGGGAATAAGACCGAAGCGAATTACTTTTTTGAATGTTTTCCAAAATAAGAAGTGTCCGTTTTAGTGTAATAAGTGTAACGTAAATTACAAAAAATACTAGAAATTATTGTAAAGGTTTCATACGTGTTGATGCATAGGCAATTTTTTACAATGTCCTTTGTACCTATAGCTTAATACATTTTAAAAAACTCTTAGCTCTTACATCAAAATATATCACAGCTTGATATCTCTTTCGCTTACAGTCAGTCCTTTTAGTTGATGTCACGAAAAGTTTTCATTTCCTGAAATTCACGCAAGCAATGCCGCTCCCAAAAGTTTGTATAAAAATAATTGTATGAAATACTGATGATCATATGGTGACTAATGAGGGATTTTAATCACAACGTGCCATTTCTCAGCGATGAGTACGAATCGCAAAAATAAACCAGCTTGCATTCTCTGAATCTTACCTCGGATTTTGAACTTCACAGCATATCGATAACTATAGGAACAGGTCTTTGATTGGTAGACATTTTCGAAAATGAATCTTCTTTTTTAGTCTTTAGCATTTCAATACAGAAGACCTTTGTTATAAAGTGCATTTATTTTATTTAGAAAGAGTAGGAGCTGACTTGCATTTTGCCGACGTACTCGTATCTTCAATCTTGAGTATTTTATCTATACATAATTATTGTAAAACAAAGTCGCTTTTCGCGTTTGTCAGTATGTCCACGTTCTTCTAAAATAAGCAACGGATTTTGATGATTTTTTCAACATAATTTAGAGAAAGTATTCCAGAAGGTTTATGTGTATAATACATTCATATTTAACTTATAGATAATTAAGAAATCTCGATGTTTTTTCACGTCGTAAAACCCTTGCGAAGCAGGGGCGGGTCGCTAATCAGTCATAATTTTGAAGATCTCTTACTCAAGTAAGTTTTAAGAAGACTTTATTCAGAATAGAACCTACATGAATATATATACAACTATTTAATATTGAGGGTTAACTTAAATGCATACCTACATTTAATTAACATTCTAATGACATTGGATTTAAATTTATCTCCGAAACAACTTAAAGAGTGAGTAAGTAAATAGGTATATAAAAACCTAAGTGTAATGAAGTATAGTGAATCCATACTAATGCGCGGTACATCGCTATGCCCTCTGTAAATCCTTGCGCCACAAGACTGAGCTTTGTTTTACAGCAGATGCAAGTAAACACAGTCGACCCGACATCTGGTATATTTTTTTTACTTCCACTATACGAAGGGCCTATTCCTGTGTCAATCGATATGGCTCAGCTGTAGGAAACGTTTTGAACTTTTGAGGCGAAATAAAACTTCAAAGAATCACTGTCAATGCGTGCTCCGATTCTTTTGTTATCTACTTACTGCCCTATTTATTCCTAGAGATCAATGAACTCAACGCAATATTTGATATTTGTTAGGACAACAATGTGGAAAGGAACTGTATACCTCAATATGACATCATGTAATAAGATGTAAATCCATGCCACATTGTGTACAAACAAACCATAACCGGCCAGCGTCTGCTTTCCAGCATAATCTCATTTTATCTTCACTCTCATGTATTTTTTAAGCTCTGTATATTTTACTAAGTAAATCGGATTACGTTATTATCTAGCTAGTTTCAATTTGTATTTAGTATCAAGATATGAAATCTATTTAATGGAATATTTATTAAAGTTTTAATTAACCGGCTAGTAAGGTAATCGCTGCCAGGTAATTAATTTGTAAGCCGGAGCACACAGCTATGGCTACGACAGCCGCTACAGCCGCTCGTTTGTTCACAAAGAGTTTTAAAAGCAGTCTAATATAGGATTTAAATTTTCTGTAATCATGACCTAAATGTGAATTATAACTTAAGGTCGATTCAAATCCTTGTTTTCAATTTAACATCAACTTTATGCAAGTGTAAATGATGTTGATTTTAGACTGACTAGTACAGTTGAAAAAGTCATAAAAAGGTTCAGTTTGCGCTACAACTTCATATTTTTTCCATGAGTTTTAAGAAAAACAACTGTAATGCCTACGCATTACAGTTGTTTTTCCTAAAACTCATGTCTATTTACATGTTTGGCAAATAAATTGCGAACGCAGATTAGATATATTAGCGAATATTAACTTAAATCTCAGCTGAAGTTGAAAGCTCTACGCTACGTAGCGCGTGCTACGACATTCAGTTAATTATATCGTATGCGACTTTAAGCTCAAAATACTTTACCTAATAGCCTCCAACGTCACAGTTCTCATTTTTCGAATGGCTCGACAGACGAGCCGAGATTGAAATTGTAATACATACGCACAGCGTCATGCACAACTGGCTCTTGGATGTTCATTTCAGATTTAGTGACTGGAGCTTTTAGCTGTATTAAACAGATGTAGGTATATAGGTCTACGCAGGCGTAGGTATAAAAGCTCTTTGCAGAAATTAAGTAGGTACACGTACTGTAGGAATAAATATTTATGGAGCCTGAAAAAATATTTGATGTATAAGGGACTGGTTTATTTATAATGTACCTTAATCAGTGGTCGGCAAACTCATTAGTCAATAGAGCCAATAATATGACAACAAAGACTTCTTAAGAGAGCCAATCCTTTCTGTGTGTCCAAAACTTCCGATACTCTTTCACTCCACAAAGCATCCTAAAATTAACTTGCTAAGAAGTAGGATGCCTTCATCATCATCATATCGGCTGATTATAATTATGAAGGCATCTTACTTAATAACAAGTTTACCTTGGAAAACTTTGGAAGTTACAATAAATTATTAATTTTCGATGTCCTTATAATTTTTGGTGAAAATACTTGGAAAAAAAATCTTTGAAATAAGTTTGAATTTTGAATAGAACTTGATATCTTGCATAATGACCGAAACCCCGACCACCCGCGTATCTTCGCTCGCACTCATCGATTTTTGTACAAACAGAGCCGCACTCTATAGGCCAAAGAGCCGCATGTGGCTCGCGAGCCGCGGTTTGCCGACCACTGACCTAAGTAAGTAAAAATTGTGTACGAAAATGCCATCCTAACAAAAAAAAAAACCTTAAAAAAGAAGCTCCCCCAAAACTTGTTTACCTGTAACATTCATAGCTACATCCTCCCTTACTTCCTACAGGGTCTGTGTCTATTATTAGAAGGGTTATAATTACTCGGATACAGTGTTCCCCGAGGGGTCTGTGAATGGCTGCGTGTTTACTAACATCGCGCCTGACTCCTGGATGACGGGACGCAAGCGCAACACACGCATAAACACTTAAAATTAAAACTGGCCACACAACTCCCCTTTTCATGAATATGTACTGAAGGCGCCATGTTTTGACTATGTATTGGGATAGTCCCGGCCTGAAATATTTTTTTTAAATCCCTGTATACCCTGTTATTCAAGTTTGTGGTTGTCAATTGTATGGTCGGTCGACCTTGAATGCTGAATAAGCATATTCAGAGAAAGATTGACGTGTTTCAGGGGACCATTGTTTTCTATATTGTCTTCTGAATTTGTGAAGTTAGGACCATATGGTCCTAACTTCCTTTTAATAAGTATTTCTACTACGAAAAACATCTAGTTGCAGATTCCGTCACAAAACTAAGGCCCATATTATGAACCTCATCACTCAAAACTCAAGCATTTGTCATAAAACTCGTGATTGGTTGAAACTAGTTTTAAGTAATTCTTGAGTCTTGAATGAGGTTCAGTACGGGCCTTAATGTCGTTGACATCAAATCATTTTTCTTTTGCATGTAGATTTATTTTGCATGTAGCTATTATCATATCAATTCACATGGAGTTGCACAGGCACAGGAAATCCCAGGAAATTGACCTCCATCCATATCGTTCAATATTCATCGATACATGGTTACAGCGCATCAGGGCTGTGTATACACCGTGCGTTTCCTGTGCGCGCGTGCTATGAAAGCTTTGCTTCCTTATGAAAGCCCGCACGTGTACGCCTAAAAGCCGCGCTGGTTCCACCTGCGCGCGCGCCGTATCCCCGAGATATGCGCAGGCCGCAGAGCACGCCGCGCGCCCGTCCAGATGTGTCGTGTTTAGTGAACATACCGTGATCTCCGACCATGGGACCCCAATTTGACTATTGCCTCCGTGCCACCAGTGAGTTATCAATACTTTACTCTTTGTTTGTTGTGTAAACCTCATTATGGAAGCCCTGGATCGAACCGCCCTGCGCTGTGTATTAAAACTTTTGCAATTTCCAACGGCATAAGTTCAATAACTTATTTAATTTTCCGATACAGAAGTCGCTTTAGAAAACTCGTACATAATTTGTGATAAGTTTGTCTTCAATATTTTTATTGGAAAGTCTCCGTTTTGAGATTCGTATTTATATTTACAAACAAGCTTCGTTGTATACGATTGATGCTGATATCATAAGGACATAAAGTACATTGTTTCCTAATTAGGCATCGGTGTGTATTATTAGTGTCGATGATAACTGTTCACGACACACAGTAGGTATTGTCGCGGACAATTAGTATTCAAGTGCACTCTCGTAATCGTAGTAATTAACGGTGTAATCGAGGAGCGTTTGAGCTCTGAAACTACTGAACATTTCCAAACACATCGGTAAGAATAAAATTAGTCATTCGTTCGAAATTCTCAAAACACATTTTGGAAGCTTTTTTAGGCTTTCCGAGAAATACGATTGATTCATTAATCAAGAGGCGCCTAACTTCATTTGTTTAGACTGCTACTGACGATTGTACTAATTAGAAAAGTACAGTATTGTTTTTTTACTATACCTACCAACTACAGGATAAATGTGTGTTTTATTATTTTAGTGTACAGTAGTATATTTAAAGTAGTTTTAAAATTTATCATAACACTTATTTTAATTAATCATTGAAATAATTTATCTTGTTTATCTATATCGTTTATCATTATAATTATTTCGCCTAACTAAGCAGGTAAGCCGATATTGTATTTTTTGTTTAAATATTTCTATGATATGTGAATGTCATTAATTCATAATAAATTATCCTAACAAACGAAATTTTAAGTACCCACCTAACCACAACAAGCAATATCTCACATCATTTTAGTTACCTACACATTATTTTACCATATAACTTTAGTACCTACCTACCCATCTAAAAGAAGCTTTTGTTACTAACCACAGACAGTGTTACTAACTGAATTAAAATGCAATCAATTTCTGGCAAATACGTCATTACTGGCCAATAATGCCACAATAACTGAATAGCATTGTGCACCATATTTAGGTGTGGGTCCGCTATTGTTTCTCACTTGTTTTTATTTAGCCACATGTGCTAAGGGTCATTTCTATTGCCGCCCCGCACCTAAATCCACCCGAAAACTCGCAGATGCGGGCTTACAAAAAATACGAATTTGGTAAAAGCTCTTCTTTCACATCTCATGGCAACAAATTTAGAAAGATAAATCATCATTAGGCATCATTCATCCTATTTTGTTGTGATTTTCTTCTCCTTTGTACTTAAAAGCTATAACTTCGTTTAATATAAATGGTTTATGATGTAATTTCTGCCTCATATAAAGGCGTACCGACACACATTCTAAAGTGCGTTAAATTCCTAAGTGTCGTTTACGACTGTTGATGCAGCTATTAAAATTAGCCAAAGTTATAGCAACCAACACGGTTAATGTAAGCTGTAGGTACATAGGCACTAGCAGCATCTATTACTGTACTACATTCCCTCGTAAGTACGTGTCATGTCAGCTAGCCAAATGGCTTATCATTGCACTAGTGAGACATCTACATGGGGAGTAGACAATGGGCGAAAATTGCCTTCAATTCGCATTTTCCGGCTTTCAAAAGTAGGTTGCTACACTCTGCCCGCACTGGACGTAATGGAGAGCCGTTAGTTCATTGGGGTTATTGAATAATTCCCGTGTGTCGGACTCGTAGAGTACTGGCCACCGCCAGCGAGCGACGTCGCATCGACCGCCTCGATGATACTCGGTATTGTGTGCCCTTGTATCATTTGTCATCATTGTACCAAATTAGGTACAGTTTTGATACGTAACTTTGTTTATTTACAATTCTTATCAACTTTTACAGATAATCCGTCATATTTCGCGTTGCCGAACAAGGATGTGCCTGACAGCGGGGAATCTCAGGGTTCTGCCGAGCCATGTTCCCGGTCAGCTCCAGGGCGCGTCTGGCCGGACGCTGGTCGGCCATTGGGCTCCCCACGCCGCAGGGAACCAGAGAGCCCCAGACGCAAGGAGTTCAGGGCTCTGCTGAGATCTCTGTCTGCTCGCGAGCCAGAACAAGCCGAAGCATTTCTAAAAGGACAGCCCAGACCAGGGGATTGCGCTCCTAGAGACATGAGACACACATACACTGCCCCGCGAATCAAGTAAGTTAACAACATTTTTGAAATAAAGTACTGATATAGGTTTAATTTATTGATATATTGATTCATAACTCCATTTGTTCTACAGGAAGGGCAAAATAAGCACAACAGTGGTAACAACAGATGGTCCACAGGAGCGCGAAGAAGTATTTTACACAATTCCCCTTAATGGTAGGAGAAGGCACTCGGTTGGCGGGTACTTGACAACCGGTGCGGCAGGAGCTGGAGAAGTGACCGCAGTTCCCAGCGAAGTACCAAGAATGCCCCCACCGCGGTTCAACCAAAAAGAAGAGGACACCATCAAGAGAAGAAAACCAAAGAATTTCTCTTTCAAAGGTAAGTTCAATATTATTGTTTCTTTGTTAAAAATTTAGACGCGTTGACGGCTAACTTTCAATCGTTATCTTCAAACTAAACATGAGGAAATAAACGAAACGGAAACATCCATAAATAAATAAAAACCTATATGTTATGATTTATCTTAGCCAAGTGTGAATTATTTGAGGAACATAATTATACAATATTTACTTAGGCTGTTTGCAGTCGATCAAAACTCTAATAGATTTGACTGAAGATTATTCCAGTGTAACGTAAACTTTTATTGAATGGTATATTTGCCATCATTTATTTACTTTAGAATGATTTACACGTAAACATTTACTTGCATTTTATACGGTTTGTATTTACTTGGCAACTAGTTAGCATTCTTTGTTTAGTTGTGTAGTTGTCATCACCTACTTATTGGTTACTTAATAAGGTAATTAATGTAGATGTAGTTAGTCTTAGATATTATCTAACTTAACGTGACCAGGATGTGAAAAAATTTACATTGAAATCTTTCTTTGTCTTCATAATTACTTTATATTGAAAGTTGAAAGCGACAGTAGAGGAAGCGCCCGCAGTAAAATCTATTCTGAGATAATAATGATAGATACGTGGAAGTGAATAATAATGATAAACGGTCATAAACAAGTCAATCGAAACCTAGGGCCGATACCAGAGAACGTTGCTCCCGACGGACGAGCCGCCCTTCGACCCTCGCCGATACTTACGCTGCACGATACAGATGCATCTCCCAAATGTCTTATAACCTCAGCGGTGCTTTTGATATCTTCATATCTCACTTGCCCTTTAACTAAAAGCTATCTAAAACAAGGATGCGATGCAATATGTTTTATCAGAAATAATAAAAACAAAAGCCAACCGTTACGTAAGATGTCTATTCAAGCGTCACTTATAAAAAGATTTGTCTCTCAACTTCGATATCATCAAGATTATGTCAACTTATCAATTTTCAGGAATCGTAATATTTCGCCGATTAGGCGTATCTGCGAAACGCGATCAGAATATAATAAAAACGTTTTTCGTGTTTACCATCTCGTATTTGGTCGTCGATAACGCTTGGGGAATATTTACACATGGGCCCAAATTTGTTTTGCAAGATTAGGCGGTTGGGCGTCAGGGATGGCGTTGCGAGTGTTGCGACTTGCGATTATCGTTGTCGCGTCGAGCTTTTAGTATGCGAAGTGCGTGCGCTTGCGCCGCCGCCTGACGCCAGCGCGCGCAGTCGCCGGCCGCGCGCCACATGATCGCGAACCGACACTTCTCGCTGTCACAGTTCTGAGGGCTCTTGTATTAATTTCGTGCGCTTTCTAGTGCTCGCCTGCAGTTCAGTCAGTGCAATGACAAGCGTTTAACTTGAAACTGTCGGGAATAACGTCTTCTCTCACTCGCGTCGCTATGGAGGATAAAAGGAGCGAAACAATGGCTGACACAACTGAGTTTTGTTTGAAATTAAAAAGTTTTAAATGTTACATTTTGTGCTTTCGAAAGTTTTTTGCATGTTAACAACACTTAAGGTACACAGTATACGTTACTGTTTTTTTTGTCATGTGGCGTGAATTATATTGACAATAATTTAATAAATTTGTGTGTATTGGTGCGAACTTTTGCTATCTTATTCACACATAACAATCATGTTCCCTAACTTGAGAAGTTGAGTCAAATACGCCGTAATTACTACGCAGTTAGGTAGTTAAGCGGATAAGCTAATAACTAATAACTCGTTAGCTCCTTAACAAATAAGTATGTGAGAGATTATAGCATTCCATCTTAGAATAATAACGCAACACCATATTAATTATTTGATATTACTTGCTTAAGTAAAGGAACTTAATCATAATTCTAATTACCTTACATCACGACTATAGATAGATATTAATAATTAATCTTTTACCACATTTTCCTTCATATTGCTACGAGGCTACGCGGGAAAGCTTTATGCTTCATTTCCACGGTCCTTAATTTAATGTCTCTGTACTTTCGACGTAGAAAATGTGTTATTCGGAGATCTTATTACAGATATTAAGTACTTACACGATATGGATTTACGCTATCCACTTTTATATTTTTTTTATTATCGTTGTTGTTAAATTATTGGATTGGATAAGTATACAGTGTCTCATAGCCTCATACAATGACACTATAACGCTTGTGCATGGCGGCCAGCACAGCTCCCTTAATGCGATAGATAATAAGCCATTGTCTTCGCTAAAGACGTCTTCAGCGGCCTTCACTTTACTGAACTCAACAACGTCACACTTTGTAATTCGAAAATGTCCAGCTCCATCCAAAATCAATGTCAAAGAAACACCGTACAACAGCACCAAATTAGAATCACCGTTGCCATGCTGATGTTTACACGATAATGAGCTTTAAGAGCCAAGAATTAGGAGGGAGCCCCATGGGTCGGTTGGCACCCGAGTTGGTCGCGACGAACGCATTAAATATGCAGGGTGGCATCTATGGCTGAATAAACATAGTGTAATTTACATGCATCGAAGCAACTCCCGTAATGTACTCGCATTGGGAATGTAAATGCGTAAACGTCTTGTATAACTTGTCTATATTGTCGGTAGGATCGCTCCCACAGATTGTGTTAACTGATGTAGAGACGACGGACAACATTGTTTAGGGACAAAAGATGGAAAACGTCGGCCTGTTGTTTAGAACTTAAGAATCAGCACAAAAGGTGCGAAACATAAAGCTGACTTAACCATCTGACATTCACGAGATCCAAGAGATGGAATTAAAATCTGATCTGAAGATTCTTAGATGGCAATCTTAAATGTACTTAACAAAAGTGTTAAGTGTTGTAGAAGCACATTTATCAAATAAAATACCAGAGATATGCGGTTATCTAAAAGTACTATTATAGAGACATGAACGTATTTCGTCTTTTGTCTCCCGAGCTGTTGTCATGTTATCAGTCGGAGCATTGAATTATAACTTTGTTTGTGACGTCTTCGACGTTGTATCGTGATAAAAACAAGACGAGACAAGGCGTTATCACCAACGACCGCATACAAGGCTATTATTAGTTAATACGAGGAAATTGTCTTATTACATCGATGTAGTTAACAGTACATGTTGTATTCTTGTCGAACATCTACACAGAAGAACAATGATCCATTCAAATTAGCCCAAAAAAATTCAAAGTTCTCTTTATGAAGCTCAAAGGGAAGTCCTATTTATCCAATTTTTTAATGAGTCAGTAAGCGGAATTTGTTATTTAAGCCAACATGTGTATGTCCGCCGTCGTAGGGCTTGAAACAGTCTGCTTGATGATAGTGACGGTGAGTCAACAATAAATTATTAATATAAAATGTGTCTTATAATTAAACCAAAAAGTATGATTTAGCATCGAAGAACTGACAGGAGCCAGAGAAAAAGAACGTTTATTTTGATATGATGAATCACATGGCGTCGGGTGTACGCCAGTACTTACACATTCACTATTTGTTAGCGAACATGTTTAATATTAACCCCTTTTTTGGCAAACAATAATATCCTCTTGTAAGTAGGTTATAAACATTATCATAATCGAAACATAAACGCAGATTGATGAAATCAATTTTAACTAGCATCTGTTAACGAATGAGTAAGAAAGTGTAAACTTCTGCATTACTCACGGATTTTCAGGAAACAACAGCAAATTGTTTTTAGTAAGTAAGGTACTGTAGATGCAACATCTTGTATTTAGTAATTCCCTAAAATTGTGATCTCATTCTAACTGACTTTGCTGGAAATCTACGGTGCGTTTCCTCGTATTTCTTGGAAACGTCTTATGACGAAATGAATAGGCAACGTCTTGTCGCCCACGTTCAGTCCTACTGGGGAATATTGGATGTCCTATATACTAACAATGCATGAGGGCAGATGATACAATATTGTCATCGCATTACGTGTCTCACAATTATTTTCGTAGCAAGATGAGTAGATCCAAAGGAAACTAATCTCATAAGGATATTATAGTCGGTCAGTAATTACATTTCGGGTTCCAAATCTCGTCCCTTTTGCCAACAGAAATCGAGCAATACCCTTCTGGCTTAAGTAAAGAAAATACAGATTCAAAAACTACCTGCCTTATTGGGAGGCGTTACAGGGCTACAATATTTTACTCCAAACATCAAAGACGTCGGCCATTGAACTGAAAACTGAAAGCGGTGGAGCAGCGAGCACAGCCCCGACTGTAGCCCAATGTACCTGCTTTGTTCCACTTTCTAACTTGCGTAACGTCCTCATTGTGGTGATAAAAATAGGGCTCTAAGTGTAACCTGACGGAAGACATGCTGCGAAGGATTTGGTCCAATCGAAGAACTTGGTACTTAGCTTGAACAAATATACTTTTAAAGAAGCGACGCGCCTTCCTTTTCTTGGATTGCTGCTAAGTTGCTCTATATTTTAGGAATTTTCATTTGTTTTTAGACTTATGTAGGCAGTAAGTAGATACCCAATAACTCGCGTAAAAATAACGCGACATAACAAATATTCATAAATCAGCGAACATTTCACGGTAGCCATGACAACCACAACAAGAGTTTATAATAATATAGTCACAAATTATCATATATCTTACAAATTTAGCTGCCTACCCTAACTAACTACAAAAGCAAGCAAATTGACGTAAATAAATTCCATTCCAATTCAAAATCTTTCAAGAAGGCACTTCCGTTCTACTTGAGCAGAAAATAGTCGCATAGCAACACATAACTGCATATCGGGCGTCATATTCAGCCCTCCAGTTCGGTTACTCGCTGCATTTAATCGGCTATAGTTATTCCGGGCGACGCTGATAGACGTTTGTCTATTTAGGAAACGGATATTACATTTAGTCGGGTCTTCATTTGGCGGCAGAGGTGGGTAAGTATAAACCCGTACGAGTTTCCGGCGGGCGCGCAGTGCATAGCATATTTTGTAAGCAGCCGATGCGTATGCGTGGCACTGGGTGCAATAAAAATTTTAACAGCGACCGTATGCTTTCATTCATACGCTAGGAAAGGCATATATATGTTTTTAGGACAGCGTTGAAGCTTTTAACGCTCTTACATCTAACTGACCATCATGCATTGTGTAATGAAAGTGAAAGATAATGGTTCCTAGAAATTAACGCAATGTTTTGAATCCAAAAATAAAAACGCTCTCAAAGATTAAAGAGGAATTCCTTATAGTTACTAAGATCACTTGACTTTCCGGCTTTTCTGTTCTATATCGAATTTAAATGCATTCATTACTCAATAACGGTAGATTGATTTCAAGTGTCTTTACGATTAAAATAAGGACGCACTTGACATTAATTAAAACTGCATCATTACATGTACAATTGGCTTCTTTATAAGCTTCACGTATAAAATTACTTTGGTTCCTTTTATACAGAACCATTTTGTGCACACATCATTAAAAATATGTGCGATTTTTGTATGAGTTTCTTAAGAGGCCTGCGAACACGGCTTGCAACTACAAATCGAGATGTTTGCAAAATTCAATTCCAAGCACGTTGAGCTAGTGTGAGTGCCTGTCGGAGCGATATAGACCTACTAGCTACCACGCACACATTGACAATTATTGCTTGACGCGACAGCCTACTAGCTTTCGAAAATTTATGATAAATTTGGATGTATTCCGAAATACCAAAAATGATGAATGAAAACTTAATATTTTACAATTTTTTTTTTCGATAATTTGTGTCTTGATGAAATAAGATATGCTTCTGCAGAAACAATTTTAAAATAAAATATTGTTGTTTATAATACAGAAAAAACAATATGAAGACATGTCATTTACGATGTAAAAATGTGCGAAATTACATTCGTTTAAACTTCATTTTAGAAAAGTTTTTTGGAAAAAAAAAAGATGTAGGAGCCTTGATAAACACTTTCTAAATCCGAATAACAACATAATATGGTGGAAATATACCCAAATTGCAAATGATTTAGGAATTACGTTTGTATGGACAATTCAATGCGTCGCCGCGTTCTTAACAAGGATTTAAATTCAGCAACATGTGTAGATAGGTTTGAAAAGCGTCCGCGCGATCCATGAACTTCGATCCAGCCAATGACCCCCATCCGATATCAAGTGAACGACATCGTTCATTCATGCCTTGATTATCCTTTCACAACACTTCCTTTCAATGTTAGGTATCATATTTAAGCTCGCTACAGACTTATGACAGGGACGAGTGATTCTATTCACATTCGGAATATACATAAGATGTATGTACCTATTGCGCGTTTTGTTGTCTATTACACTTTCACAGCCGCGCTTATCGGATTTGGGATGATCATTATTTGTGAAGTAGGTATTTAATGTCGTAGAACCGACAAATTCAAAGACATGTGACATCTACCAACCTGCACTGGGCCAGCGTGGTAGATTACGGCCCACTCCCTCTCACAGAGAGGACGCCTGTGTCCCATCAGTGGGAACATTATAGGCCGATGATGATGATGATGAGGTATTTCAGGGAAAATAATACTGAGCTCTAGCCTTTTTCCAACTATGTTGGGGTGGGCTTCCAGTCTAACCGGATGCAGCTGAATACCAGTATTTTACATGGAGCGACTGCCTATTTGACCTCTACAACCCAGTACTTGGGTAATACGATACCCCTTGGTACTGGTTGTCAGAAGTTCGGGCTTCTGACGACTCGTAACGACTGTCAAATATCCACGAATGACTGCCGGGACCAACGGCTTAGCGCGCTTTCCGAAGCACGGAGGAGTCTCGGTATGTAAAGATGGTCACTCATCCACGGACCAGCCCCGGCAAGCGTAGCTTAACCTGATGGATCGGCCCGTTTTTTTTTTTACGTAGGGCTTCTCGTATTTGACCTCTGAGATCATGACTACTTAACCGGGCTACACTTAAAACCTCCAGCCAGGAGTTATTCAACTATGCTAATTAAAACTCGGTGAACGCTTGCTAAGGGCACCCCCTCGTACGAACCTCGGCTTAGGGCGTCAACCGGAGGGACGTCAAGGATGGGACGGGCTGGATCAAAGTTTTGATCATGATTATTAGTCGGGGTGATCGGCCCGTGCGGCTGTTATTACTTAGCCACGAGCTCCTATGTATTAATCTCCGAATAATTCTGAGAAATTTCGACAATAAATTGATTTGAAGACAATAAATTGATTTGCTTTAAAGTGCCATCTTTAAAGCAAATCAATAGTCTGAGTCAACGGGCTGTATGATTGATTAATTCAACAGACTGACAGTATTGGTTAAGTAGATCCTCATTGATCGTAAATAGAAGACGTATCGGTTTTAATAAAATGTAATTATAGTACGACACAACTTAGATGTAGCATCGGCTGAATTCGTAAAACCGATTACCATCCGAATTGAGTGCGCCTTCAAAATCATCAATCTATATTACTACTTTAGGTGAAAATGATCTTTACGCAAACGCAATAACTTGTAAAGTCATATAACCAAATACTTTGTAAAATTTAAATGAATGAATGCAAATTTTCAAAATCATGCTACATCTAAGTTGTGTCGTACTGTACTTACCTACCTACTGTATTAGTGATAATATATTTATTCAAATTAAGATTTTATTTCCTTTGTTGCAGAAATGGAGGACATAGCAATACTGTGGAGCTCTGGGTCTCCGGAGAGCGCGCTATGGTCCGACTACTTGGTCGCTAGCTTTGATAAGATTATGTCGCAACGAGCTAGACATCATTACAGGTACCTACCACTTCATTCATAAGATTTGCTACTAACATAAAGTGATAACCTTGAAAAGTGCAAATCAATAATAACGTAGATAAGATTTTCCTTTTTGTTTGTATTATTATTTATTACCGACATCGGGATTAATTAGCCCATATATTGGATATAAAGGTTTACCAAGTAAGCTATATACTAGGTGGTGCATAAGTAATCACCTGATTTCCTAAGGCTAAACTTTTTTGTGAATAATAAAAATCGATCTGGTTATTGTAATAACGGGTGAAATTTAATTCATGGGCGTCCTCTTAAGGGGTTATTGTACTGATCATTATGAAGAACTTTCAGTATTGGACCAACCCTGAATCGCCTTGTTGCCATAAACGCGTGACTTCAGAAAGCCCCATAGAAAAATGTCTGCAACTGTCAAATCGGGCGATAGAGTATAGCGCACCATGATTTTACGATGTGTATTTTACAAATGTCAAAGTCGCAATGACTAAACATTCCATTTTCAAAAATGAGAGTATCTTCCAATGGGCCACCTGTTATTATTGCAGAGTAACACCAATCACCGCAGAAGAGTTGCTTGCGGCAGACTCGCAAGAAAAAATAGACAAACTGACGAAGGCGCAGTTACAAATAGTAATCCTGTGTCCAATACTTGCTACTAAGTTAGCAGATCTGAAGAGAGATGTTAACGGAGACAGTTTGTTCAAAGTTGACAAGGTATTAGTTATGTTGCTTGGAGTCGAGAAGAATCAAGTCATCTCCAGTAATTGCGAAGGTATGTTAAACGAATATCTAATGAATACTTAGCTTCAACTTGAAAACTTTTAAAATTCTTGTCAGACCGAGCTTGGAAACAACGTCGCACTTTTAAAACTTCAGGAACTTCGAATATAAAAGCAATTTTGTTAGTCAATTTGTGTTTACCCATAATTGGGATTTGATTTTAATTAATTACTCAAGCAATTTGTATGATCTCGAATCATTAGTAAGTTGAAAGTTTAATTTATTGAAAGTACGTAATGAAGTGTTTTATTTTTGGCAGATTATCCTACAATAGACCAGTGGCAAATGATGTGTGTGCGGGAGAAGGATACGTCTTTCGTGGACACATTCCTCACAGCAGCCGTCGGGATCCTCAGAACCAAAGACTGTAAAGACACAGCCACTGACAGAACAAGCTTCTCAATCGTCCCCAAGAAAGTTAAAATCGTAAGTACTCACTAATTACAACTAGAACGAAACGTTAACAACAACTATTTATCTTAACTAAACACAAGATGGCATACTTTACTGCAAACATGCCACAAATTCTTTCGAATCAATTTAAACGTTTACGAGGAAATCCCAAGTCCATTACCGACAAATTAGACCGTTAGGAACAAACGTCCACACAATATTCGACCTTACACGCAAAGCTTTTGGGTTTAAAATTGCGAGGAAGGTTCTGTGGCACAAAGTGAACGCCTGTTTACCTTAACAAAATAAATACACAACGTGAGTTAATTAATGTCGTTTGCACGCAGGGACAAAGTCGAGTGATAGCGCTCCTCAACGACCCTATTAGAGACGAGGACAGCATAAAGATAATGGTGGACAAGAAGGGAGAGGTCATTAACATCCCCAGCTTCAAGAAGAGGAACCCTTACACCCTTCAGTTTGATATACCAGGTAAAGAAAGATGCTTGTACAGTTTTTATACCGGGTGAGGGTGACCCATCGTCATGTCACTTGAAATCCCCACGAATGAAAGATCCACAGATAATGCTCTATTTATTATTTTGAATAAAATCTCTTTTCAGAAATCTCTTTTATTTAGATTTTCCTGTTTTCAATATTTAAAGAGTTTTCCCTTCAGTTGGCATGGCGACTGGATGCCTTATATACGTATTCTCGGCAGGTTTAATTTAAATACGTGGGAATACTAAAGTTATATTATTTATTACAGAGTCATGTCTGGAAGTTTCAATGCTCGTATGGGTGCGTGTGAGCAAGAACGGCCAGTCGCTTGGACGAAGACAAATCAAGTGCGAGAGCAGACTTAGGGAACTAGATCAGCTGCTTAGGGCATCGGATCATCCCCTGGAATTTATGTGCCAAGTTAGTACCTTCTCATTTTCGATAGCTTTAGATAGGTGATTTTACAGCTGCCTTCGAATAAGGAACGTAAAAAAAAAAAAATTGTCCGACTTGTATATTTTTAAAAAATATTGAACACGTATTTTTTCTTTTTTGATGTAATCATAAGATTACGGCGATACATTGAGTTAAGATGTGGCATGACGTCACGCCTTGCTAGATTTAATACTGCGTTGTGACGTAGCGAACCCAAACTCCCCAACTTTAATGCGTGTTTTCTAAGTTAATTTTAAATAATATGATAAAGCAAAAAATACGTATCTAATATTTTTTTATTATCTGAAAGACGGACTTATATTTTTTTTTTTTTTTCACCTAGGCAACTACCCTATTGTCGTTAATAGCATTGACACTCGGTATTAAAACTCAATAAAAAGGGATCCTATCTCCTCTTCTTTATCACTTGCTTCAAAAACGGTGAAAGAAAACATCGTGAGGAAACCGGCATGCCTGAGATATATTTTTCGACGGCATGTGAAGCCAAGTCAGAGGCCTATGGGCGCCAAAAAAACTGACACCAGGTTAGTCACTAACCACACGGAAAGAAGAAGATCCCTTTTCATTGAGGTTTCTGAGTAAGAAGATTCAAAAGAAGCTTTTGACTATATAATTTTTCTTTAATTCTGAATGTTTTTTACACAGACCTTGGGATTCAAAACAACCAGCAAAGAACAACTGGACAGTTGGATGCTAAACGCATTCCAAAAGAATATACCACCGCATTTCAACCTGCTAGCATCCACTGAACAATTTAACCCGAAAGCTGATATGTCCAGTAAGTTTCCCCTTTCATTTAATTGATGATTACAGCTTATTAGTATCGGCTTTCAAATCATTTCATCTAAAGGGCGATATTGAATGCAATTTTGACAAAAATAAATTATAGGTGGAGAAGAATACCCAACATTGCTGCATTGGGCGGCCCGGTTCGGTCTGGAGCGACTTTGTTGGCAGCTTCTGGAATGTCCCGGTGGTGGCGCTGCAGTCGCGCTCCGTAATGTTCGTCAGCGAACACCTGCAGACCTCGCCAGGGACCACAAACATTATGCACTCGCTGACGTACTAGCTGATCATCTTGTAAGTACCTCATCTGCCTTTGCTGATATAAAATAATGATGTAAGAATATGTTGCTCATTTGTCCCCTTTTTTCCAGAAAATAAATGAATTCTCCAACATGTACTATTATCTGAAAAACATGTCTGACAACGACAAAGAAGAATGCCAAGACGAAGCTAAACAAGATGATCTACGAATTGTTGAAACATGTGACACAGTCGACTCACCAGTACGTGATCATACCTCCTCCGATCCTTTCAGCGAAGCGTGCACGCAGAACTTAGAGAAAAATATCGAAAAGCCAGAAGATTTCGAAAAGAAACAACGACCAAATCTGAGGCTTCCGAAAATTAAAGAACAGTTCTACCAAAACGAATTCCCGCTTCACGACAACACGGTTGACAGAATCCAACAAGCTCTCGAACACGATTACTTAGTCCAACCATCCAATATTAAAGTAGAAAGCCCTAAGTTCAGACCAAATAACTTGTATGCAAATAGTTCAAGACTGATGCCACAGCAGTCGGACATATTCTTGTACTCGCCCACCGAAGAATCTAAGACTTTTACCATTGACACTCCTACTAGTGATATAAGCCAAATAAATCTAAATACCAAAGACGTGCGCAGCAGTGGTAGTGTGAAATCAGGGAAAGAATCGTGTCCCCTGACTGGCCAAGAAGAGTTAGCTGAAATAATTAACGATTTCAAAAACAACGTTTTCACGATATCCGAAGTGGAAAAGTTGGTGATGGAATGGAAAAACAGGAATGAGACACAACAGTCGCTCAAAGAGAAGCAAGAACAGTTGAACAAAATGAGAGACGAGTATGATAGGATCCAGCTCAAGATAAAGGACAACATGAAAAGACCCACTCCCTTCGAGAGGGTGAAGAAAATGTTCTCCAAGAGTAAGAATAAACGTGAGTACTTACTGCACTTTTATATTTAAGTACTCTCTAAACTAATAATAGAAAGAGAAAAGATTTGATTTTTTGTATGTTTGTTACGCTTTTACGCTAAAACGGGTGAACGGATTTGGATAAAATTTGGCACATGGGTTGACTACGACCTGGGTTAGGTTAGGTTAGGTTAGTCGAGACTTAATGTGGGTGAAATTACGGGACGCATAATGTGTTTTTATTTGTTACTTACGATTGATCATTTCAATTCCAGACCACCACCATGACAACAACAACGGAACTATTGAAAAACGAAATGGAAGCACGAGACCAAATAGCAGCCTGAGTGAAAGTAAGATCAGCATATTAAAATTTATTAAAGCCACAGATTACAACAGATAGTTCACTCCGAAAAATCATTTAAATAAAAAGTGACTCTTGCTACGACAAAATAAAGTGCAATTCTGGTCGCACAGCGCTAATTACCTACAGTACAACTATGTTCTTAATGTCTCTCGGCAAACCTCGTGTTTCGTCAGTCGTCGGATTTCTATCAGTTGCCCTTTGCACTTTGAGCAGACCGGTTGCTCTCAATCGACTTGGAAGTATATAGAGTTGTTAATACTCTTTTAACTTAATGTAATTTATTTTAATAATAGTAGGAAAGCTGCAAAAGTCGCAGGTAAGACAGATGGAAAATAGTTTTACAGCTCCATATAGTTCACACAACAACAAAACAACAATAAAGAACTTACAAGATAAATCTAATTGATGGACATGGAAATTAGCATTCGTTTGTATTCGGAAATGCGATGATTCCCGAGGGACATTAAGAAAATAGAAACACAGTACAGTTATATCGCTTCTGACCACGTTACACTCACTGAATTGGTCCGACAAGACGAGCCCGCCGCGTACTTGTAGCTTCATACATAATATGCGGAGTGCGCCTTCTGTACTATTCTGTGGCAAGATTAAAATAAAATTTAATAGTGAAAAAAATATTAAATCTTTATTTGTTTTTACTAGGTTCATCATCATCGGGACGCCTAAGTACGGTCAGTGGGGGCAGTGTAGCTGAAACTAACAGCGTCCAATCAGAAATCGATGACAAAGCTAGGTCTATTGTGAGTATCAAAACTACTCACCAACATTCTTCTTTTGAATTTCGTTCTTCTTTTGAATACAGATAGTATTCTCCTCCTTTCGTATTTAGAATATCTTTCCTTCTTCTTTTTACTCTCTATCTTCTTCATTATTTTGAATATTTTTCTTATGTTTATCAGATATCATCCAGCACGTTGACTATGCATTCAGCGTGTGACGGCGAGAACAGAATGGATGACTACTTGATCCCGCCGCCGCCGCGACCTCTCAACGGCGGCTGCCCACAATTCACTACTTTTGGACACCCTAAACTTGACAACAGGTAAGCAATTAAATTAGGTCATATAATATAGCATGAAATATACTTCTCTCGTTTCTGAAGCAAATTTAATTCTCTGATCGATAAATCTGCTGTCAAATCTTCTAAACTAATATTATCAAGAGAAAAGATTAGATTTTTGGATATTTGTTTGTTACGCTCTCACGCTAAAACGACTGAACAGATTTGGATGAAATTTGGCACACGGGTAGACTATGACCTGACCTGAATATCATGACATGATATTCCCACGGAATCGAGACTTATGCGGGTGAAAACGCGGGACGCAGCTATATTTTAATTTAATAAAGTTTTTGATTGGTTCAAGAGGCCATGGATAACTAAGCAATAATTTTCATTTTAAGTTAATTGTAGGAAGTTGGATGAACATTCAACGAGATGCCTAGTTGGCAAAAAAAATCTTGTTAATTAAAAGCTTAATAAATGAAAATCTTACTAACCCGATTTCCATATTTCAGAAATCAGCATATGGCTACGATAGTTGAGCGTGAAACGTCAGCATCTCGTGAAACGCTCGACTGTGACGCAGACACGCGCAACGGCACACACTTGCGACTAAATTTCGGCTCACGATCGCACCCGACAAGTCGCTGCGACGACCGCGACGGCGCACACATGTACATGAACATATCTGCCACTCACACGTAGTTTATATCTATAGTTGTATTCCAAATCACATGACATTCGCGTATTTTTACAAAAACATTCATTGTTGTAGGTCACTCGGCAACAACGAATTGTTGACATTCTGAAATAGAAATGACTATTTCTCGTGGGTGTTGCGTTAATCCACGCGTAATTTTTGGATTTAGAGACCGTGCCAAGTAATATAAAGTTAGTCATTTCTTAAAAAAGATAGGTATGAAAGTCTCTTACAGACAAACTATGTTCTTAATGTCCCTCGGCAAACCTCGTGTTTTGTCAGTCGTCGGATTTCTATCAGTTGCCCGAGTTGCCCTTTGCACTTGGTGCAGACCGGACGCTTTCAATCGACTTGGAAGTATATATAGTTGTTAATACTCTTTTAACTAAATATAATTTATTTTAAAAATGGTAGGAAAGCTGCTAAAGTCGCAGGCACGACATAGGAAAATAGTTTTGGAGCTCTATATAGTTCACACGAAAATCAAAACAAAACAAATAAAATACTTAGTTCTGAATTCAAATTATGATACAAGCTAAATCTAATAATTGATGGACATGGAAATTAGCATTCGTTTGTATTCGGAAATGCGATGATTCCCGAGGGACATTACGAAAATACGAAATACTGTACTTGTATAATAGAGATAAGCTGGCTATGCAGTTTTAGATGAGAGAAGTTTCAATATTAGTGCCAAAGCACTACATCGAATCAATAAAAGACTCACAGACTCCATATAGCAGTTTTGTATCAACATTCGAATAGTGCGATTTTCCATTAAAATATATGAAGACTGAAAAGATGCATGTAAATATTGTATATATATTTTTTTTATCACTTAAACGTAATATCTCTATTTATTGTCATCGTCGATTTTAAAGCAGATACGTAATATTTTATATAGTACAAAATATATTCATTTTTAGTTAATGTAGCCAAAATTAAGTTATTATTTAAGCATTTACCGTATAATTAAGAAAAACCATTAGCATACGAGAATCTTGGCATAAAGATCTGCTTGAATAAAACAAATTATACCTATTAATACTATTGTATTAAATCGTCCAAGATGCATTTATTGTACCGTGTATACTATGTATTGTGAAAATAAATTCAAAATGCTATATATTTTTTCTTGTATTAAGAGCCCTCACCCTAATTTGTGCCATTTGGTCTATGGCTAAAAATAGTTCGCTCTAGTTGGGGACCACCACAGGAAGAGATCTTCCTGTCGTTTATAAGACAGCGACTTATCCATTTTATAAGGAAGACGTTTAGCATCGTTCGTTTAGCGTGATGTTATGTTACGTTTAGCATCGTTTGATAAACTGATAACATAGCTCGAGGATCTGGATATCATCCGTCAGATTAATATAGACGTCCGTTCTGTCGGTTACCCCTTTGATCTTATGTTATGATTGGCTATTACGTATCAGGGGCCATATTATGAAGAATTCATCATCAAAATCATCATCATCATCATTTCAGCCGAAAGACGTCCACTGCTGGGCATAGGCCTCCCCCAAACACCGCCACTTCGACCGATTCTGTGCATTCCGCACCCAGCGGATTCCTGCGGCCTTTACAAAGTCATCGGTCCATCTTGTGGGAGGCCTTCCAACGCTACGTCTTCCGGTAAGTGGTCGCCACTCCAGGACTTTTCGACCTCATCGGCCATCGGTTCTGCGAGCAATGTGCCCTGCCCATTGCCACTTAAGTTTGGTAATTCTTCGAGCTATGTCGGTTACCTTGGTTCTCCTGCGGATCTCTTCATTTCTGATTCGATCTCGTAGGGAAACTCCAAGCATAGCCCTCTCCATTGCCCTTTAGGTAACTTTTAGCCTTCATTGTGAGCGACCATGTTTCAGTACCATAGGTCATCACTGGCAACACGCACTGGTCAAAGACTTTCGTCTTGAGACACTGTGGTATGTGGGACGAGAAGATATTGCGTAGCTTCCCGAACGCTGCCCATCCGAGTCGGATTCGACGATTGACCTCTTTCTCGAAGTTGGACCTACCTAGCTGGACAGTTTGTCCTAGATAAACATACTCGTCTACAACTTCGAGCGTCTCGTACTCGTCTCCGATCTTCATGAGAGTGGGTGTCACATGGGCATTTGACATGACCTTTGTATTGTCCATGTTCATTTTAAGACCCACTCTTTCGGAGGCTCTACTAAGGTCATCGAGCATTGTACTGAGGTCCTCCATGGTCTCAGCCATGATAACTATGTCGTCGGTAAACCGAAGGTTAGTGATATACTCGCCATTGATGTTGATGCCTAGCCCTTTCCAATCCAGAACCTCGAAGACATCCTCCAGTGCAGCGGTGAACAGTTTCGGAGAGATAACGTCTCCCTGTCTCACACCTCGCTGCAGGATAGGTTTCCAGGTCTGATCCTGGAGTCAGACTGACATAGTGACGTTTTTGTACAGACACTTTAGTACCTCGATGTACTGATAGTCGATCTGGCACCGTTGAAGAGACTGCAGCACAGCCCATGTCTCGATCTAATCGAAGGCAAGGAAGAATGAATGCTATCATTTTTCCAGTGCCAGAGAGAGATGGAGCTATGCATGACCTATAGCTCCATCTCTGTTCTGCAACACAATCATGATGGCATTAATACTTCATAATAAGGACCCAGTTCAGCTACACACTATTATCAGTACACGCTCGATCTTATCAATAACACAGATGAATACAGAATGAGACACTGCAGTTTAGATATGAAGCACGCTATAGAAAGAGAGGCAACTTCTAGGTGAATATAACTTTAGGTGATTGGCGCTGTGCGACCTGAATTGCACTTTATTGTATGATTTTGCGGAGTGTTTAATCTGTATTAATCTGTCAATACGAAAGGATGTTACGCAAGCAAACACATTTAAATATTGTTAGTATTTTAATTTGGCACCTACTTCTTGCAGGCAATAAGTAAGCCACCAAACGATAAATACAGAAACATATATTATTATTAGGTAAAACATAAATTAAACGAATCAAAAATAAATTATATAGTTTTAAGACAATATTTTTCTATTGCTAAATTAATATAAGCACAATAAAATGCACAAAAATTTTGCTAATTATTAATAACATACGAACAACATAACTTAATACTCTTTCACAGTTTCATTGGTATAACAATATACGTAGGCAAAATAAATGCGTAACTAATCACATGTAGATACGCGTTCATGAACAAAATTTGCTATAAGCTGACAACTATTTAGTTGAAGATAAATGCATTTCACGCCAATAGGCAGAAAACAATACATTTTCTATGTAGTTCCGTCTTGAGGAAATTAAATTATATTCTAATTCAAGAAGAAATACTTTACACCAGAAAATAATAATACGTCATCTCTTCAAGGCTTCTCAACGAAAGCGTATCATTAGAATTATTGCTAACTAAAAATAAACAAAATATCACAAGGACAAACAAAATAAATCTACCTACAATTCGTTACTAGACATTTATGTATAAAATACTTAAGAATACAATTATTGCCACCTATCTCAATAAATAAATGTCAAACCTTACCGTTTCACTGGTTTATTTCACTGATCCGTATTACTATTAATTTATTTTATCTGAACATACCGTGCATCGGCGCCTCTAAGGCTGTTCAATAATTGCGAAGCTTTAACAATTCGACAATTTCATTGTTCGAAAGAAAATCGACCGTATAGATTTTAGGTAAGTACATAATTTAACAACTTAGGCGGTAATTTCTAGCCGTTCTATCCGATTTACGTACGAAATGTCAATCAGTTCATGTCGATGTACCAAAATGTAAAAATCTTACATATTAAGTGGAGTTTCGTTTGGACTAACTATAAGTACGCTTTTTCTTTGGTGTGATGTGGTTGTCCGTTGGCCACTGGTTGCTGGGGCGGAGGTCTAGCCAGAATGGCCTGGTACATGCTCCACACGGCAAGAGGACGCATGTAGCCTACTGAGCGATGGTTACCATTCTCGTACAGAGCTTCTGGGGTTTCGAAAGAGAGGCCCATTTGTGTTAATGTGTTGTATAAGCCGCCGGCAGTCACGAACGCCTCTTCATGCATGCCTGAAACAAAATATTTGATATTTGGTCATCATCATTCTAGAAAAAAACATTTTTACAAAAAAAAATTCAACCGACTTGCTTAAAAACACTACAAAGCGAAAAATAACTTTCATTTCGGAATTCGGTGTCTTTGGTTTTGAATTTTCGTTTTCTGCTAGGTACCGACTTCCGAAATTAAAGTAATTTTTCGCTTTGTGGTGTTTTTTTTTGGTTGAATTGAAGTCGGTTGAATTTTTTTTGTAAAAAGTTTTTATTTTTACTTTTTAGTTGTGGTACCTACCCCACACAAATTCAAATACCACTACCTGCTATGTAAATAACAGTGACAGGAACTTAACATATCATCCAAATACTAAGTGGGAAAAAATAGGTATTATTGAACCCAACTCAAAAACTATACACGCAAATTTTAATAACATTTATATGGGACCACCTTGACAGCATACCCTATAAAATAAAAATCAAAATCGGTCCATAATTGACGGAGAAATCGGAGGACAAATATAAAAAAAACTAACATTCGCTGCGAACATATTATAACCTCCTCTTTTTTGAAACTCGGTTAAAAAAAGAATCATCGAAATCGGTTGGCGTGATATTGAGTTATTCGTCCATTTGTCGCGCACATACTTAATGCAAATTTAAGACTTATATGGTTTTCTCATGGATGCCATTGTCAGAACTGAACCACACGGGAAGCACCAGCTCTCAAATAAAAAAAGAATCATCAAAATCGGTTCACCCAGTCGAAAGTTCTGAGGTAACAAACATAAACAGACCACCTGCCATTTAATCTCTTCACCACCCTTGGTTGACTGGTAGAGAATGCCTTTAAGTCCGCCTTCGTACCTATTTGTGTGTGAGAAGTTTAAATAAATAAATAAAAAAATAATTATAAAATACAGTCAAATTGAGAACCTCCTCCTTTTTTTTGAACTCGGTTAAAAAAATACCGCATCAGAAACTCTTCTAACATACTTTTATTCCAACGAAATACGTAGGTATTTTATGCGATAAGATAAAAATAACTACAAGCGAAATATTTTCATATAATCAGAACTCTGAATACTTTATTATTTGCACGTTTTTAGATAAGATCACAGCTAATGGTAATTCTCTTTAGCTCATATCTAATATCTTCTGTAGGATTTATCTACAGGATATACTGTAGATAAATCCTACAGAACACATATACTATAGGATATCCGGGATTTTTTTTGGGATAATGTCTCTAGCCTATGCACTGGGTCTAAACTCAAAATCAATCTGACTAGCCTTTTCCCAACTATGTTGGGGTCGGCTTCCAGTCTAACCGGATGCAGCTGAATACCAATATTTAACATGGAGCGACTGCCTATCTGACCTCCACAACCCAGTAACTAGGTAATATGATACCCCTTGATAAGACTGGTAGTTAGACTTTCGGGCTTCTGACGACCCGTAACCACTGTCAAAGATCCACGAACGACAGCCGGGACCAACGGCTTAACGTGCTTCCCGAGGCACGGAGGAGTCTCGGTATGTAGAAATGGTTACCCATCCACGGACCAACCCCGGCAAGCGTAGCTTAACCTGATGGATCGACCCGTGCGGCTGTTAGTACTAAGCCACGAGCTCCTCCGGGGCATAAACTAAATGCAATAAAAAAAACCGAACAAATTCGTGTCACACCACGCAGTGTCCGGTAGTTCAGATGAATATTAACGCATACACAGAGTTGATTTTATCGACCGTAAAAATACTTTGTATTTCATTCATTCTCGAAAAAACGATGTAAAACAAGGTTATTTCTGCGGTTGTCACCGAAAATATCCAAAAACCATTGATCAGTCACTTAGAAACATCACAAAGCACCTTCTTTCCAATTTTCATCGATATAGTGCAACTAGGCTTCAATTAAAATGGCTGTCTGACTTCCGGACAGACAGACGGACGGACGAAGGTAAAATCAACAAACGCAGTTTCGCATTTATAATCTATTCCCTACCTTCGTATATCATAAGCGCGGCAACTCCATAAGTGACGCCGGTCCACACCTCTTCGCTCTGCAACGCCGTGGTGTCGATGTGTCCGTTCGGGCCCGTCACCCATCCGTTGATGGCGCCCATCTTGCCACCTTTGAACTGCTGCACGTTGTTTTCGAAGACGGTCGCTAGGGCCTTCCGTACGTTGGCTTCAGGGAACACTTGCTCGCTCCAGCCTGATGCGCGGAGGAACCTGGAGGAAAAGAGCTCTGGTAAAATAAGTTTATAAACAGCTTGAATAAAGCGCTAAGCAGACGATGGACAATTAGACTGCCACGATAGGACGTATGGAAATCAATGCATACTTAGAACAAATAAACTCAGAAATAGAGTAGGAGAAATAGATCGTTCATTTCTGTCCAGCGGACAGATAGTCCATCGTTAGCTCAGGACTTCATAAATCGGTTGAAGAGATTGTCTTGAGAATTTTTCTCATAACGATTTTAACATAATTTTTACTACGTCTTAGCAAGCTTAATTGCTGTTAAATAAAAAAACTGAAAGACTTATTATTTAACTGTAATTATGTACTCACCATTGTCCCGCCAGTTGATCAGCCATCACAACTTTACTATTGGAAGGGCGCACGTCGAACTTATAATAGGAGCCGTTCCACAGCTTCTCTTCAAACGACTGTTGCGCTTGCTCCAGTAGCTTGGCGAATTCTTTCTCGTCTTCTTCATGGCCTAGGATACGGGCCATTACGCATACTGCGCTTACTGACGCTACCCATAGACCACCGCAGTATGCACTGTAAATGGAAGGTCACATTAAAAAAACGGATTTATGGCCTAACGACATTAGACAAAATCTCCGATAAATGTTCGAACTTAGTTGTTTTTCATTAGGGCGGCAGTACCAAAGTCAGTCCAGCGGTGTAAAGTTGAGTGATAACTACCATACCAGCAAGTATTCGGTGCAAGCATAGTGCAAAGCGTGCAAATGTGGTTTTAAGATAAGAAACTTGAATATTACGCACATCTACCTTTAGACGATAAGACATGAGAGAGAGAAAAGTATTAGAAGACTGTTACAAAAATAAGTTGGTAAATATTTACCTGGGTCCAGACATGACCCAAGCATCGTAGGTTTGGTCAGGGAAGCCTCCGTTCTCGATGAGGCCATCGTCGTCGCGGTCCCAGCGCCGCGCCGCGCGCAGCAGTGCCAGCGCGGCGGGGTACATGTCGGCCAGGTAGCGGCGCGCCTCCCACACGGCGGCGGCGGGCGCGCGCGGCGAGGCGCCGGCGCCCGCGACCTCGGCCTCCACGTCCGCGCTCCTGTATAACAGGTCTAGTATATCCCCCATCCCGTACGGCTTCTCTTCGTTCACGACCGGCGTCGACTGCTCCGTCAAATCCGGTGACTCATCCGTCGTCCCGTCCGTGTCGTCGGCCTGCCCCGTCGACCGCGAGTACAAGTCGTCTTCCGTCCCATCCTTCACGTCGTCTATAAACGCCATCGAGCGGTACCTTTCGTTGCCGAACGGCGCCGTGTGCCCTCTCAGCAACCGGTAGTCCCGTATCACTTGCAGTATGAACTTGAGATTCAAGTCCTTCCAATCGCTTACATCGTGGATGTTGTAAGCGTTTATATGATCGAATGGTACGTCATCTGTAAAAAGTTGTCCGTTTATAAACTGAACCATGAATTCTAAAATACAAAATATTTGTGTAGTCTCCTAAACAAAGTCAAAGTTGGATTTCAAGATTAGAACTGCAAAATTCATTCAAGCATTGAATTCACCAAAATTTGACTTTTTAAAATGAAAATGGTTGATGATATAAAGAATGCTACTAATCTTATCAAGTTTCAGCTTATATGAAGCCACTTTAGTTAAGCATTGAACACATTTTATTTAACAAAACTACTTTAATATGAGAGGAAAGGAAAATAAGACAGTAGAGAAAAATTGTGGTCTGAGAATTCACCCCTGTGGTACTCCTCAGTGCGCAATGGATGTCTTTATTGCTCTACCGTCAGTTACAATTTGGGATGGTTGATGGTGGTGTACAAAAGAAAAGCACCATTTACCGATTCTGCTAGTTAACGCCAATACTAAACTTTCGAGTAATGATATCATGATTAACTTTGTCTGGACAGAATTTTCTAATATTCTATCAGCCCGTCTTTCCGGGTTATAAGTATTTAATACTACAAATGACAATATGACTACAATGAGTATGTTGTGTATGACTTACCGGGATCACCAAGATCGTGTGGAATTGAATCTTTTATTTTAAACTTCACTGATTTTCCATCGTAAAGTGATTGTCTACATTTATCAGTTTCTAATTCGATGGTGTCACGGAACATATATTGTAAGACCACCTGAAAATAACCGAAGCATTGCTTAAATAAATGAACAATTTTGGTGATTTTACTATTATAGTATAGGCAATCTACTTACTTGCAAATTAGGCCATAGTTGAGCTAGCGCGAAGGAAGCGTAAAAGTGTACATCATACGTATTATACATTCTATATTCGTGGCCTTCTAAATACCCGAACAAACCAAAGTCATGCCTAGAACAAAATTAGCAAGTTAAAGAGATGAGCAATTAAGAACTTTAACACTTCACTTAATATGGCTATAAACCTGACGTGTACTGAAATCTAATTGATGAGTAATTACCTAGGATCGCTTTCCGGAAATTCGTCATGGACGTCAAACCATATTGTGCCGCCATCGGCGACATAATAAAGCTCATTCATTAAGGCACTTTTTAACCAGTCTGGTATATTACTGTGGAACAAAAAAAGATTAAACGTTATAAAGTCATATTTTTACTTTGTTCATTGAATGTCTAATGTTTAATGTTTGTTGTTGAAGTCTAGTCTAACAAAGAAAGAAAGTAGAGTATTACCTATTATTAAAGATGGGGTCCTGCCACTCTGCAAGTAATTTCTCCCAATTCTCATAATTTCTAAGCGCGTACGCAGCTATGCTGGCACCAGCGATACCATCGCTACCAAAGTATTTCGTATAAAATCTGTAATAAACAAAATTGATGATTAAAAGACTGACCATTATGATACTCCAAGTAAGATATGAAAACCTACCGCTTATGTACTTTTTTATCTTTCTTATATCTTATAATAGGCATGTCCCAGGCAAGACAGAACTCAGTAGACCCCGTTCCTCCCGGTTCTAATGATATAACGCTAGAAAGTGCTACCGAATCACCTGCAAATAACAAAAAAGATTGTACAAAATTCCAATAATGAATTGTTATAGATTAAAGAAATAAAAATATCTAAGTACATTTGTAAATCTTTTTCTGTTTTTCCTTTTCTTTCTCTTTTTTCTCCTTCTCTTTCTCTTCTTTTGTTTTGTCCTTGTCTGGCACTTTTGGCGGTGGCGGCGTGAGGCTCGGATCTGGTGTTAGCGTGCCGTGTTTCTTAAGGCAATCCCACACGTAACCGGAAGTTTTTGCGGCGTTCCATAGACAGTAACCTTCGTGAATTGTTTCGTTTTCATCCTTCCTCTTGGCAATGGTAAATGTGCAAGGAGTCTCGGCGACTTTCTGTTCTAGAGTAACACCACACGTGTTTTCCTCTGAATATCTCTCCAAATCCAGTTTAGCTGGAAGACGAAATTACCTTTTTAATGCTACTATTTTTTACAATTTATCATTATACATTTATCATTATACTTTTTATGCTACATCATATGCTTTAGAAGAGGCCTTTATCGATGGACAAGTTGTTTAAAAACAATACCGAACGTCGATATGTAAAGAAAATAAGTTTCAGTAGGTTTTTACAGTGGTGGCCCAGTGGTAACGGCCCCGACTTAGAGTTGTAGGTTGTGGGTTCGAACCCAGGCAGGCACTTTACTTTGTGTAAATAATTTCATCACCACTGCTCTCCAAACGGTGAAGGAAAACATTGTGAGGAAACCGGCATGTCCTAGAACCAAAAATTCGAAGACATAGGACATCTACCAACCCTGCGTGGTAGATTACTCCCTTTCGAAGAGAGGAGGCCTGTTTCCCAGCAGTGGGAAAATTATAGGCGGATTCTGATGAGGTTTTTACACTGTAGAACCAGCAATAAAGGCTTCTGTCTTCTACAGTCTAGTGAAATAAATTGTATACCAACCAATAGATTTCTTCTTGTGGGCGCCTCCGAGTACTTCAGTCCATGTAAAAGTAATACTAACATTTCGGTTCTCATTACTAATATTAATAGCTGTAAATACAAATACTGCGCACGGCAGACTGCTGTCCTGTAAACAAATAATTATTTTCAACAAAAAAGTAATAGTCATGTTTTAAAAGGGGAATAATGAATGGCCAATGGCCGCGTAGGTTGCGTACGAAGAAATGTCGAGCATGACTCAGATCAACACATCTTCGAAAGGCAACAGGGAAAATAAATAACTAGGACATTTAAGAAACATTTATTTATCTCTGAGGCAAGTAATAGAGAGGAAAAGCTTTGCTTTTTAGAATAATTTGTATGCATTGTGTAGCATAATGTTGAATCAATTGGAAAAGCCCGTGACTACATAGGTATAAATTTGTATAGATCAGACTCATATTGATTTTACTATTTCTGTGGCCTGTGGTAGTTCAATGTTTACTGTACCTTGTAATTATGAGGTATAACAGGTGAGATCTGTCTGCAAACCAGCTTTATTCCATACTTGCTGAGATCATACGTGGTCCACGCGCGCGGATAAAGAGCTGTGTACTCACAATCCGCACCGTTTAAGTTCCATTCCCAAGTGGGTGGTGCCTTCTTTGGTTTGCTAAAAGGAAAGTTTAGAATACAATCTATGTAGGGCATTCTATCGGACTATATTAGGAAGGCATCTCAGGATTCATCCCACATTGTAGGTGTACTAATTATTTTCTTATCAGATACCATGCTCTGATCATTAACATTCAGGTGGATACTGCTACCTGATAAACGAATTATTTAACAAATGATTGTAAAGAATTATCTAATTAAATCCCTGGCTATCACAGTAATTCGTTGATAAGAGAAAGGAATCACGAACTTGATACAAAATTTTAGTAACTACAAAAGACAAATAACAAAATACCTATACCTACACAAAATTAAGACAATTAACCCACGTTCGCACAGACATCTCACACTGGATTTTCAACGCTCTGCTTAGCACCGAGAATTGAAAATCCAACTGTGTTTAAACGACGCGCCTGGATATTATCTGTTGAATTCTCATCGCTCGGCTTAATACCGAGAGTTGAAAATCCAGTGCGCGATATTTTTACATCAAAATCAAAAAATCAAAATCAAAATATTTTATTTCACATAAACCTACATGGGCACTTATGAAACGTCAGAAGCTAGGTGCACGGTTCCAATTGGTCGTTTCCTATGGAGAAGAGCCGGCAAGAAACTCCACGGTTACTCTTTTAAAAATAATTGGCTTTTACAATACTTTCAAACATTGATGTAAATCACTTTCAAATAACAGTGTTTCTAGGTATGGGAGGACAGTGTAGGTCTTTCAATAAGTACCAAGTACTTAACAAAATAGAAAATGGTCAACAGGTCTACAATCCACTAAGCCTACAGCGTTCTCACATTCACAAAATATGTAGAAAAGAATCTATACAAAAAAATTAATTAATTAAAAAAAGTAAAAAAACCTATTTTAAATAAAACGCAATTATATGATTGCTATTACAACTGTAATCAATCTGAATAATTATCATGTCCACAAAAGCCACAAAAAAAAAGTAAATAATGTCAAATAATAGAATAGTTAATATGTCAAGGGCGAATGTAAAAAAAAATAAAGATTTAAATAATCATGGTAATTTGGAAGCAGTTAATAGACTCTTACTTATTTATGCCGTTAATGAGGTACCAGGGAAGCCACATGTGCAGAAGGAATTATTGCCAAATTTCCTTGTCTTCAACGTAGTCTTTAATTTTATAATATGAATTCTTGATAAGGACACGTTTGATGTGGGTTTTGAACTTCCCATCGCTAAGTTCTGTCACAGACTTTGGCAACTTGTTATAAAAGCGGATACTGTTTATAAGAAATGACTTGCTTGTTTTAGTTAATCTAAATTTGGGTATCACAATTTCATGTCGACTACGTGTATTTATATTATGGAAATCGCTTCTTATTTTGAAAAGTCCTAAGTTTTTGCGAACATACATAATACTTTCTAAGATATAAAGTGAAGGCAAAGTCAGTATATCAATTTCTTTAAATTTGTCTCTAAGGGACTCGCGAGGGCCCATTTTATAGATCGCGCGGATTGCCCTCTTTTGTAAAATGAAAATTGAATCTACGTCAGCTGCCGATCCCCACAGCAGGACGCCATAAGACATAATACTGTGGAAATAAGCAAAGTATACTAACCTAGCTGTGGCTATATCAGTCAACTGCCTTATTTTTCTTACTGCATAAGCAGCTGAACTTAATCTACCTGAAAGAGTTCTAATATGGGCGCCCCATTGTAATTTTGAATCTAAAGTAATTCCTAAGAATATAGTTTCCGTTATTGCATCTAGTTTTTTGCCATCAAGTTTTAGATTTAGGCCTACTTGAGGTACATTTGGTAATGAGAACCTAATACATTTCGTTTTGTTCGCATTAAGTAAAAGATTATTAGCTGCGAACCATTTTGAAAGTACAGCCAGGCTATCGTTGACATGTAATACATCTGTATCTTTCCTGTCTATTTTAAATATAAGAGAAGTATCGTCAGCAAATAGAATTATATCTGATAAGTTAGTCATCATGTAAGGAAGATCATTTATATAAACTAGAAATAAGAAAGGGCCGAGAATTGAACCTTGAGGCACGCCCATTTTCACTAGAGACCCCGAAGACATCGCCCCATTAACATTTACTTTTTGCTGCCTGTTTGATAGATAGGAAAGAACAAGATCAGCAGCTTGTCCACGAATTCCGTAGTGGTGTAATTTACAGATCAGTGTATTGTGGTCAACGCAGTCAAACGCCTTTGAGAGGTCACAGAAAATGCCAATTGCATCCTGGGACTTCTCCCAGGATTCCAAAATGTGACTGATGAGTTTAACTCCTGCGTCAGTCGTCGACCTACCTTTCGTGAAACCAAACTGGTGACTATGTAAAATCCCATTAGAATTAAAATGTGCCAACATCTGGTCTAGCATGATTTTTTCATATATTTTACTCAATGCTGGTAGCACAGATATTGGTCTATAATTAGAGGGATCACTCTTACTACCCGATTTGAAAATTGGTACTACTTTACTATGTTTCATTAAATCAGGAAACGTACCGCTATCTAAACATTGATTAAATATGCCTGTTAGGACAGGGGCAATTGTGTCAATGATATCTTGAAGAACCTTAACGGAAATCCCCCATAAGTCTTCAGTGTTTTTTATGTTAAGACTTTTAAATGCTTTTTTAATTGTGACAATTGAAATGGGCTTAAATTCAAAATTTGGAATGTCTCTACTGAAGTGTTCTTTTAAAAGAGATTCAGCTAGTATAGATGATGAGGGGAGAGATTTCGTAACCTCTATTGGGATGTTGGTAAAGAAGTTTTCTAGTGTCTCAGCAACTTTTAACTTATCTGAAATGGTTACATTATCAATTTTTAATGACAATTCATTCTGATCTCGCTGTTTTGTGTTTCCAGTTTCTTTGTTAATTACCTGCCACACAGCTTTTATTTTATTGTTAGAATTATTAATTTTGTTACTTATTAATTTAGATTTAGCTTGGGCGCAGACTCTTTTAAATATCTTTGAATAGTTTCTTACATAATTATGAATTACTTGATCAGAAGTCAATGATTTTTCGTTATATAAATTATATAAAATATCTCTGCTTTTTCTAATGCCAGGAGTGGCCCATTCATTAAATTTTGGTTTGGTATTGATTGTTACTGTTTTTACAGGACATGCTTTATGGAATTCTTGGCACACTGTAGAAAGTAGTGTACCATAGTTCATGTTGGGGTCTTGTGAATCAAAACTAGCTGATGAAAGATTGCTAAGAACATTATTATTAAACATTTTCAATTTATTTTTAGTAAGAGGTCTTAACTGAATAGTTTTATCTAAGCGTAACTTTTTATCTGATTCAAATGATACAAGTTGACCAGTATGGTCAGACCTAACGCCACTAATTAAGGATGAGTCTTGTATTTTACAATTAGTAAATATATTGTCAATGCATGAAGCTGAGGTTGCTGTTATTCTAGTTGCTTCATTAAATATACATTTTAAATTGAATGATTTAAACAATGATATAAGCTTATATTTATCAGGTGAGTTAACTAATAGATCAATATTTAGGTCACCACAAACAAAAACTAATTTATTATCTTTAAAAAGTTTACTTAGTATTTCTTCCATAATGATTAAAAATGATGACAAGTTTGAAGCTGGTGGTCTATAAACACATAAGAAAGTATGGCCTTCAACCTCTGCACATGCTACCTCACATAAGCGATCAACAGAGCAAGCAGTGATATCCTTCCTTTCCTTATGTCTGAAACAACTATTACATAATATCAAGGTACCACCCCCTATTGAGGACCTGTTGTACGCACTGGCAACTGAAAAATTATTTACATTAAACAGCATCCTATCTGGTCTTAACCAGGTTTCACAAAAGCATAAGATATCCATATGATATTTATCTATTAACAATTCCACGTCTAGGATTTTGCCAGAGAAGCGATTAATATTTTGATGATACAATAAAATATTTTTATCATGCTTCTCTTTTGTCGAGTCTAAAAGTTTAAAGAGCCTATCACAGTATTATTAGAAATACTAGATAATACTATTTCGTCACTTAGCCTAGTCTCAGTTAAATTATCAATAACTGCGTGTATATTGTAAGCTAACAAAGTAGCCAATACATGTTGACTTTTCTTGGGAAGAAACATATGTTCCCGAATTAAAACAAAATCTCTAACAAAATTGTTAGTATCAAAATACAATAAACGGTCACTATGACGACATGTCAAAATATGCATTAAGTTATTTAAACTACAAATGTAATCATTTTCTTCAGCATACAAATGATCTGAATATGGCAATGCACATAATATTAATTTACCTAATTTTAATTTAAGTAGGGTGTCGACACCATTAACTATGTCCCTTTTAGTGATGCTCAGACTGTTTCCAATTAAAAGAACTACAGTAGTCTGCTCATTCATTTGTGTGTTTTTTATTTTATGAACAATCTCATTAAAATGCAGGCATCAGTGCGAACATAGGCTTACACAGAACAAAATTTAAGCTTTTTTTGGTGCTAAAATATTCATGCAAACATGCAAATTACATTAGCATAATGATGAAATATGGGTTACTTACTTATATGTTGACAAAACTGACTGGTAAACTGTTTCATTGTTGGCATTTCTTATGTTCACAATGAACTGACATTCTGGCACTGTGACATACTCGTATATGCCTGGGCATAGCTGGAAGCGACAGAACTCGCCTTTGAACCCTCGGCCTATAGTCCCACCACCGATACCTCCTATAGGGCAGCCTACAAAATACATAGTCATATAAACCACTTTATAGGCCTTAAAGGTGTAGCAGAGGTAAAGGAATAAATGTTTTAAGCATAGGGTAACAATGATGGGTTACCAACTGGATAAGTCTGTGCAAGGATATGAATTGGATCAAAAAATAATGCAGTCTTACCACCACATGGTTAGTACCATTATCAAATAATTATTATTAATAACAGTTAGAAAAGAGAGGGTGAAGTCCTTTGACACTGTCTTTATATTTCGCAAAAATAAGGGACAAGCAAGGGACTTCACTTCTCAATTCTCACTTCGGCTTTTCACTTTCTTAAAAATAATTTTAAAAAACCAGTAAATAAGTGCAACGGTATTCTCAAATAAATTAGCAGCTTACAAAGATTGGGTAATCTACAATTCGAGATAATTTGTTGGATTAATACATGTTTCTAAGCAGCTACTTCTATTATTAGTTTTGGCATGAAGAGAACCACATAATGTTACGCTATTCGTTATTGTAAATCTGCAGAATTTTGTGTAGTGAGAATGTTAGTCTACTTTTAGTTTATTAGTACCAGTAAAAAGGTTTCAACAGTAATTTTGCACTACAGTCTACAAAAGTATAGAAAAAGCAAGAAATTTCACTTTACATTGTTTTTACTTATTTGAACTATAGCTGGGCAAAGTCCATTTCCTCCAAAGGTTTAACTTTATAATACTTTAAATGACTTGAATTAAGAACATTGTTTTTATGAGAACTTACCATACATTCTTTGAGCTGATATCATGTGAATGTAATCCATTATAGGACGCTTTTTATTCAACCTCTTGCCAATATAGTATTTCAGATACCTGTAATAAATATAACAATATAAATGCTTTTAGATATTATGTGCTGAATGAGATAAACTGTTGAAAGGACAAACAAATTAATAGTTACTTTGCAAAAAATATTGTGGATCAAGCTAACACCTCAGGGCATCATGTGAATAAGTTAAATGTTGCACAAGAAAAATGTAACAAGCTCATAGTCAAAAATATTCACCTGGCGGTTAATGGCATCATGTCAAAAACTTGACTTGCTCTGGGTATGATTATTTGCTTGCTTTGTAAGGGGAACTCATGATTCAACAGTAATTTTAGGCCGTATTTAGGAGGCTCGTGCAGGCCTAGCCCGACGTCGCCAACTGTTTCCATCTCCATGATGTTAAACAATTCGAGGATGCCTGGAAGAGTCTTTAAGATGAACCCTCTCACAGTCGTTTAAGTCGAATCGTATTATCACATTATCTCTCTCTTCCTTCCCAAGATACGATACCAAATCAATTTATCAAATTAGGATGTAATTTCAGCGTGACACTGTAAATTGAATAATAAATAACACAAAAATGAGACCTATCTTCAGATAATATTCTTGAAGATATATTTCTCAGACAGAACCATGTCAGTAGAAATAACCAAATTAAACTATTTAAAAATCGAAAATAGTGACATGCGAGTGCATCTCTGCCATCAAATCACAATGAAAATGACATTCGGATGTTTTTGACTTGACACTTGACTTGTCATTTTCAGTGTTGTTATCGTAAAAATCTAAGCAGCCGTATGTCACAGTCTGGTTTGCCGTATTTTAAGGGGAAAATACAAGATTGCCGTATTCATAATAATATGAAAAATGTCTATTCATAATTTTTTTCTTCTCCATAAAGTTTTCTTATCGTTTCTATTACTTTAGATTCATGTTTATCTAATGTGTACTTGTCCTTGCTATTCGCACATGTCGCAAAATATTACTATACTCTTTAGTCGCAAGCCACCTTAAACTTGGTACAGTATCCTTGATTTTTTGCCTAGTTGTCATGGAATTTTTATTTTCAATTTTGACAAATAGGTGGTAGTTTCTGGGTTAGTGGCAACATTGACGATTTTTTTCTCTAATAATAAGGTGCACTCAGCCTCTTCAGGTGAGAGATATTTGAGTTTCATTTTCATTTCATTCATTTCGCTTGTGAAAAATTATTCGTTTCATCTATATTCAATTGCCATATTTTGTGATACGGCAATGAGAGGCCTGCCATGTGCCATATTTTCCGAAAAAATATCGCGGAATGCCGTTTAATACGGCAATTGCCATATCAATAACAACACTGGTCACTCACTTCAAACTTTGACAGATTCTTTAACGGTGCTGCCACATTTTTCTTCATATTTTCTACTGAAAAAGATTGTGTAAAAACCTTTTTGAGTAGCGGAAAATGTTTTTTTTTTTAAATCTTTTAATGTACGGAGATCAACGAACAATCTGGCATCAGTTCAATCTATGATCTTGACCCAGACTAATAGTGAAATCTATCTATCTCTCTAATATAAAAGGAGAAACTGACTGACTGACATATCACCGCACGGGCTAACTAAACTATTAGTACTAGAAACGTGAAATTTTGCACGAGACATCCTTTTATAATTTAAGCGGCACTAATTAGGGATTTTTGGCAATTCTACCTCTAATGGGATGAACACTTTTGGTCCCCTTAGAGGTAGGATTTCATTTTAAAGAACAATAGACCGCCACTTAGATAAAACCTTAGATATCCTACACAAAGTCTTTACCAAATAAGTGGTTTACTCTCGGTGCGAAAACTATATATAATTAAAACTCTTATAAAGAAACACAAAACTCTTCCTTTTGACCCCAGCTTAACCTTGAAAAGAAGAAAAGATATAATAGCGAAAGTTCCTCAAACTAAAACCAAGTTCGCCCGTATACAATACAAAAAACGCTCAGCTCAGCTATACAATAGACTTAACAAAGAGATTTACGTACATAATAAGAAACAAAATGAATTAAAAAAAAAATTTACCAATTGGATAAAACCACTCACCTATGACGACACGGAAGCGCTACTGGAATAAAATATAACCCTCATTCTTAACCTCACGCATACACTCTGATTCATTCGTGTTCACATTCACACACATTCACACACCCTCACTCTCACTCACACACTCGCATGCCCGCGTGCGTGCTGCATGTTTAGCTTTAATTCTCTCCTTTTTTTTTAAATATTATTATTTCGTAGTAAGTACCTACATTTGAATAAGACAAGTAAATGATACTTATTCAAGTTATGGAAGAACGGAGTCTCCTAACACAGGCTTATTTGCTTAAAAGGAGGCTCCAATCACTAGCTGTTAAGGTTTACTTGTTAAAATAATAAACTATTTTCATTTTCACTTAATATATTTTGTATGTTTTTTTTTCATTATTTTGCGGGTTTTTTTACGTCATCTCGTGGTTTTCGACTAGAACAACAATTTATTTCACGAAAATATTGTCAATTGAGCTACCATTTTCAGGGTTTTATAAAAAAAAAATACGGTAGCTCTTAACTCGGAAACGGTGCATCGTAGGGCCATGCTTTTCAGAACCTAAATGGTTTCTATGGTCAAGATTAACCCGATATTGCAATACAATTTGTAGATTTCCGAAAGAAAAAAAAAAAAGAAAAATTTACTGTCCCAATTTTTTTAAAATCAGTATTTTTATTTGCAATAAAACATGGTACAGACGCCAGCACATCAAGCTACTACAATCTGTCAAATTTATTTAATAGATTTTCAACTTTATCGCTGAACAGTAAGGTTCAAAGTTGATTGGAAAAAATTTGACAGTTTCAGGTACCTTGATGTGCTGGCGTCTGTACAATAATGGTCTTAATAATAGGATTATGATCTATCCTAATGAGAGCCCGGATAATGTTTTTCGGTATTACATCCTTTCCCCTCCACCCGGAAGACCATGCGGGATGTTCAGATAAAAAGAGACAGACAGATATAACTTGTTTCAGTCTTAGCCGTACACTGACAATCTAAAAATACGCACTGTTTGCAGAATCAGCGTAAGATTATGTGGCTAACAAAAACTACTAACTAAAAATTAAATATTGACGGCTGCAACACCATGAAGTGTTGCTATGCCTATATAATTTCTGTCTGATGCATACAGACAATATTTAGACACACTTAATCCCTATTTTTGTGATGGTTGGTGAGTGTGAAAGTGTCAAGTTCCATGATTTTGACTTAGAAAGAAACGATACATATGCAACCATATAGGCAACACCGTAATATTATCCTTGGGCAACACTAGATTTATTCTGGGTTGCCAAGTAGTCTAGAAATATAATAATAGTTTTGCTCACAGAGTACATTTTATATTGGTTTTGCTTGTGGGAACTCAGGGATTGGGGGGATTTATTTGGGGAACTGTGATAGTCTGTGGAAGTCGTGGAACTGTGGTTTATTTATGATAGCTGTTGTTGTTTCTCTGAATGTAATCTATGAAGAATCAATCAATCGATAGAATCTAAAAAAGAACTCGAAGTTGTAGTGATATTATTGCAAACAGTCAGGCTATTTATTGTATTTACAGTATGGTATCAATGTTTCGCACGTTATGTTGAAGTGATAAAAAGCCTACATATTTGAATCGTAAACAATTCATAAAGATGGATATCCCAGTGCAAATAGCTATAAGGCTGAAGCCTCCAAGTCTTGAAGACTCATCGCAGTGCATATTTAGCAATCCTGTGACCCAAATAGTGATCACTGAGAGTGGGCAAACATTCCATGTGAATAGGGCTTTACCAGTGGATTGCACTCAAGCGAATCTCTTCAACTCGTTCATGATACCACAAATTAACTGCTTTCTGGATGGGTGTGATACTTCAGTCGTCGTTTTCGGCCAGGCCAAGACAGGCAAAACTTACACTTTATTTGGACCAGGTCAGGACATCGGCAGACATATTTTTATTAGTATTGATTGTGTATATACTTCAACTCTAAGTTACACATAAACATGTTTCATGAGCCTAGAAAGTCATCACAGGCAGCATAAATAATGGGAAGTGGTCTAATAAAAGGATTTACAATATGATATATCCTTTCCTTATTTATTAGGATAACTCGGGGAAAACTGTCATGATCTGGCTATATGCCATATATAAACAGTCGGCCAACCAATATGACCCAAGGTTTTGTAGATGAAGATTCTCACAATCATTTTAGTTTTATGTGATTTTTAATGACCATAATTAGTAAAAAAAAAAAAACAAAATATTAACACATTTTTTTTAATTTTAGGTTTTGAATGCATACACAGTGAATGTGACCAAGGTATTGTACCTCGGTTCTTGTCTGAAATATTCCACAAACTGAACCAAATGCCAGAAAGGGAATTTATATTACACATAACATGGATGCAAGTCGTCAACAATAACATATTTGATGTACTGGGAGCAGGTCTGGTGAGGTGCTGCAATGTTGAGGAAGCCTTTCAGTACTTACAGCTGGGATGGCGACAGAGGTGTCAAGGAAACAACCACACTGTGTTCACAGTCAGCGTGGAACAGAAGTGGGTCAGCACCAATGGAGTACTGAATCATAGAATGTCCACTGCCAGTTTCTGTGATCTAGCTGCATACCCAGAACCAGGGCTGTTTGCCCTAGAGAACATAATAAAAGAGCTGCTAGCAGGCAATCCACCAAAGCAAATCAATTATGATCAGTGTATTCTCACTGCTATGCTCAGAGACTCCTTCGGGGGCAGAGCCTTTACATGGGTAATTGGATGCATAAGTGCAGAACCTGAGGACTATCAGGACACATTAAAAACCCTAAACCTATGTTTATGTTGTAGAGGCATTAAGAATTTTGTTACTGTCAACTTATTTGCTGACAATAATACTCCTGTTTACACAGATAAGGCAGTATTACCACATGCAGACAATAATTTTAACTTACAGTTTGCTACAACTCAGTGGATTAAATTGGTTTCAAATGCAGAAGGGCTTTTTAACAAAATTCTTCAGTCCAAATCTCTGTCTGAAGCTGATATTAATCAAGTCAGTGAATGGTTGTTTTTAAAGGCTGAGTGTGATGAATGTCTCAATAATGACGCCAGTGTTGATAATAAGGACGCAAATATAAAGCAGGGATTGCCTAGAATAGCTGAAGACACAGAGCCAAGTGAGCCCAGTGAGTCAGATGTTGACTCAGACTCGGAGGAAGATACTCATTCTGACACAGTATTCCAAGATAAACTTGAAAAATTCATGGAATATTTCAGAGAAAAGAATGACCAACTGTTTGCTGACAGATGTGAAGAATATTTGAATCACATTGACTCTGATGATATTACAATTTCAGAATTAAGTGGATCACAGTCTTTGCCTGTTATGACATCCCAATCAAATTCTGGACGAAGAAGAACTATACAACCCGGTGAAAGTTTGTCAGGAGCAGAGTTAGAGCTACTGAGAAAAGTTGCAGCTAAAGCAATCTCACCTGAATCTCAAAAGATACTCATAGAATCTCACAAAAAGGATGTTGATCCAGAACCTAAATTAATTGAGAGAGAACTACTTAAAATGATTGACTCTCCAAAGACTGAAGAAATATGCAAGAAGTACAAAATGACGAAAGAAAAATACACTCAAAAGCAAATACTGGCAAGAAAACTATCAAAAGAAATTGGTAGCAGCCAGTCACAACTAAAAGAACTGATAAATCTTTGTATAGCTAAAGAGAGACTGATAAATGACTTGTCTAAATCTATGTGTCATACACAAAACAAGCATTATTCTGATAAGATAGAATCCAGTTTAATTGATCAAGATACTATGAGGGAAATAAAAAGGCATGAGACAAATCTCAAAACTTATAAAAAACAAATTGAACAAATCAAAAGACAGATAAAGAAAGACGAAAAACGTAAAAATACATTAGATGTAGAACTTGTTAAAGATAAGTTAAAGCTGGATGAACTCTCCGACACATCAGTAGATGTGAAAGACAGGAAAACAAACTCATTGAAACACTTTACACATAGAATAACACAACTCGACAGTATTTTGAAGGAAAAGACAAATGATTTGGAAACCTTAGAAATGTCCAAAGAAAAGGAGTTGTTGTTGAGGAAAGAAATCAAAAATCTGAGGAAGACCAGAGAATGCTTGCATGAACAGAGGTGCAGTTTAGGACATAAGAGAAAAATGTACAAATCTCTTTCTGATTCTGAGGTAAGCAATCCAAGAATCGGAACTTTAAAATAATTATGCAAGTATTCTAATGTTCATAAATGTATTCTTTTTAGGAGCGCAAGCTGCTGGAATGCGAAGAAGCTATAGAAGCAATCGACACAGCAATAGAGTACAAAAACAATTTAATTTGTGGCAAGTCACCATCAGCTTCTCTGTCAGATTCTCAAGACAATAAAGACTCGAGGAGTAGGGGGGAGCAAATGTTGATGGCGCGTCTTGACAAACTGTCGCACGACGAGATGAAAACTTTGCTTTATAGGTATTTTCAAAAGGTAAGATTGGTGTAATTTTGTATTAGGAATTGAGCAGAAAAGTCGGAATTTTTCTTCTCTACTTACAGTCACCAGTCGAATAACACACTTGTTTTGGTTTCAAAGTGAACTTCACTACAAATAAAATGCCAGTAGTACCTACTAGTATGTAATTTCACTGTTAGGCACAGAAGTTTGCTTATCATTTACTTTTATTTAACGATTTTACTGTGCAATCTTGAGTGGCGAGCGTCATAAACGCATTATTCCGCGACCGCTTTTCCGTACTTGGCTTGCATTTTATGGACATTTGGCACACAACAATAAATTAAAACTTAGTTGACATTGTTATGAAATCAAATTCTTGTTTCGAATTTACGAAATATCAACTTTACAGTAATGTAAATTAAGTTGATTTCAGAATGACTTAGTCATGTCATATAATTTTTGAAGCTGTAGCTGAAACTAAAATTCTTAGCCTTGTTTCGTAAGGTGGTGGATTTACGCGGCGCGTGCGCAGCGCTCGAGGCTGGCGTGGCGTCGGCCAGCGAGGAGGCGACAGTGTGGCGGGCCCGCGCAGCGGCCGCTTGGAGGCACGCACAACGTCTTAGACCACATGCTCATTCCAGGTAAGGCAGAGGAGCCTCTTACTTCTCTGAGCTATAAATAGTAGTGGCGACGACGTCAGACTTCTTATCCCACAGAAGCTCGAGGTTTGATGATTAGTAATGATATTATTTATGCACATGGAATGCAATCTCGAGTCTTTTCGAGATTCAATCTCGCGAGAAGACAATTTGGTTCTTGAAATGTTTTATTTTAGATTTCGAGACATAGCGCGCGCGACTCAGCAATCGAGCCCTTTTCAATACACTTAATAATTAATGGATTTATAATGTGCGTGTGTCGATTTGTTGTCGTAATAATTATGCGTAGTGCAGATAAATATTACTTATATTTTTTGTTTACAAAATATAACACGATTATACTAAATAGGTGTAGTTTTCGTTTTAATTAACGCATTCAAGGACACTGAACGAGACACAATAGAAGTTTAATGCCTGTTTTCACCTTCACTAAGTGACACTTAAACGAATCCCTAAATAAAAGTGCACTGTTGGATTTTCAACACTAGGCTCAGCACTGAGAGTTGACAATCTAACAATGCATTATTATTTAGGGATTCATTTAAGTGTCACTTAGTTGTCGGTGAAAACGGGCATTATTGTTATAAACTCAAACTCAAAGCATTTATTTCAAATAAACCAATTACAGGTACTTTTGAATTGTCAAGGGGTCGGACAGTCAGAAACATAAAGCTAGTTGCCCATTCCAAAGCGTAGTATGTACCAATGGAGAAGAACGGGCAAGAAACTCCACGGACACTCTTTTAAATCAAAATTTTGTTACAAAATATTGGTTACATCACTTATGTTGAAATTATACATGTGAGAAACACTATGATTATTACTCCTTTTACGTTCCGAAGTGCCTTTTATGTGCTTATTTCAAATAAATGATTTGAGTTTGACTATGGGCATTGAGTGTCCCTCAAGAGTTAAGTTTAAGAATTTTTGATAAAAAATGTATTATTTCAAAATCTAGGCGAAATCTCATAAACGAGATCGATGGCCAATCTTGATACCTTCACCAGACTAAGCAGTCTCCAGTTGCCAATCTCGACTCGAGATTACATTCCCTAGATAATAATAAGTATAAGTGTATAACGTATATAATTATGATGTTTCAGACACTTCCAATCATTCCATAGATGTCTGGATGGAGGCAATGCGGAGAGGGCGTTGTCTCTTGGCATGACGACCGATTCAGAGACGTCGGACGATGCCATGAGATTGGTGGATCGTATGAAGCAGCTCGCGCGGTATCCTCCGGTAAGTTTAATCCGGTAATAGGCTCTTCAAGCCATTGTACAATATTTCGGGAAAAAATGCAATCAGCCTGTATTATGTGATACAGGGTTGCTGCAAATTTAAACGGGCATCAACTTGACTCGGACTCTCTTGTGAGTTTTTAATAATATAATTTATGTTTTCAGCCACCTGTAATACCTAGTCAAAATCTGCGACAGCTTATGCCAGCCACAAATCTACCTGTGGCTAAGGTGACGAAGGAAAAGAACAAACTCATCATAGTACAACAAAATAAAAAGCACTGATACTTGTACATCATTTTATTTGCTGTTATCAATTCTATTTTCATATATGTTTTCATGAAATACATCATGTTGTTTATTGATCTAGCAATGTAGTCATAGTATGTAATTTATGAATTATATTATAGTTTCACTATGCACTCTAATACATCACATCACATTTTTAAAACATGCACTGTAAATAATTTTATAGTTATTCGTATTCACGATATTTGTACATATTTTTGCCAATTAATTGATACTTGTTAGCGTTTATAAAAATATATTTATCAACATTCTTTTCTTATAATGTAAACATTCAACTAGATTCGAGCAATATAAGATCCTAGTATGTGTTATCTATAACAAAATTTAAAAATAAATTGATTGATCTAAATATTATCTATATAGTTATTATTTACACTATCTAAGGCAGGGATCACCAATTAGTTTCATTGGGGGTCCGTTTAAAAAAATAATAGGACTGTCGCGGTCCGGTTGGTAGAAGATTACCTACTATTAAAAACAAGAATTTAAAAATAGAAAAGAACCCTGAATATTTGTTTATGAACAAAAACAACAAAGTAAGTAATTAATATTCATGTGAAAAGTGTAATTTTTTACTTTGAACCGCCTGGAGTAAAGTTGGTGCAAGCTAAAACATTTTTTTAAATTAATATTTAGTTACTTATAATTATAATTGTACTGCAAATAATAGGTCGGTGGATCCGGACCGCGGTCCACTATTTGATGACTCCTAATCTAAGCCATTTAGAAAAAGTCCTAACTCATGATTGAAAATTCCAAGGTATGCATAATATCCCCTCTGATAGAACGGAGTAGTAATGGGTTATGTAGAGGACTGTTCCATGAAGTTTCTGAAACAAGTAACAAAATATATATTTGGGTAAGTTTTAGGATGCGTCAGGACAGGTCTTGGAACTGGTAGCAAAAGTACAGGTTCCCGGTACTTAGCGGTTCTTGTCATTTCCGTACCTGGGTACCGGTACCAGACGGGTACTGGTACTCCACCTAACTAGTACCAGTACCAAATTCAGGTACCCGCCGCGTACCACAAATCTCGTATTTGTCATTTTTCTAATGCCTAAATAGGCAGTATTATTATTATTTTATATATATTTAAATATCTCGGGACCTTAGGGTCCCGGTCTTTTGGAAGGCGTACGAGGGGCGGAAGCCAACTCGCAGAGGCCCCTTAGATAATTTATATGGAATGAGGCACCAACCGACGATCCCAGTATGCACTATGCAAGTGCACCCAAGGACAACCCCCGGTTGGTGTAGGACTATTGCAGAATCTGGAAACAAATCTATTGGACTATGGGTTTGGGTGGCTTAAGTTGACTGGTGACCTAGGACTATGGAAGGACTATGGCCCCTGCCTAATCAATGTTTTATATGTACATGGATAAAATGGCAAGGGGTGATTTGCACACTCAATAATGGGCCCCGAAAACGGTCGCTAGCACAAAGTGTCGTAGCGACAAGGGGGCAATATGTCCTGAGGTGCTTATGAGGAGTGGAGAGGTATTCCACGGATATCAGGACAATCCCGGAAGTACGGTCAAGATCCCTACCAGTATCTTACTGGAATACTTCCTCTGAGCACGTTTGCTCTTGCGAATCTCCACTCAAGCCGGCCAATAAAGGCGAGAATGAGGTGGGAGCTCTGTTCCTCGTCAGTATTCACTCCAGCCGGCCAATAAAGGCAAGCCAGAGGTGAGGAACAAGACTTCTCCCGGGAGATAGGGTCCGTGGGGTCGCTACTGCCCAACAGCTCGCCACATGCTGCCCTGTGGGTTTTTGTATCTCTCTTGGTCTGGCTCCTCATCCCAGTCCTGTTCCGGCAAAGTAAACTTTACCGGCACAGACCCAGAGTTCGGAGCGTGCAAGCCCCACCACGACGTCAACGTAGAGATACGGCGGTGGGGTTATTATTATTATGTACTACTCTGGTACCGGTATCACACCAAGAGCAATTTTACCGGTTCCCAAAAATGCTGGTATTTCAAGCCCTGTACCCTAATTGCGTAACTTATTTTCGTAAACAATTTTGCCTAATTTGTTTTATTTTGACAGTTCAACAACAATCATTGCGTTATTTACGTTGTTGAACAGATTTTTTTTTTCCAACTTATGAAGCAATGGATTAGCAATCAGTTTCAAATCGAAACAAATTGTGATTGTGTTGTATTACGCAATTAGGGTACTGGTCTGGACAGATGGGTCAGGATCATCACGCAGTGGATGCCAGAAGATTGGCGTCGTCAACTATGCAGGTCTATAAAACGCTAGTCTTACCATACTTTACATACATAAACTCACGCCTTCCTGTAGGGGAAGGCAGAAACAAAGCAAAAGGAGTATGTAAGGATCGAAGCAGGTAGCTTGATGAATTATGGCCAAAAATGCAACAGAGATATCTGTGTAGGGGAAACCTGTGCCAGGCTGCCGAACCCGTCAACCCGACTTAAATTTCTCGAGTTTACTCAAACTTCTGAGTCGTACTAGGGTGACACACTTCGCTGCGTTATACTTGTTGGCGACCGCTGCTTAACCGTTATAAAAAATTCATCTAAATAAAGTATGTTTATTTGGCACATGTCATAAGTACAAACAATATAAAAGAAAAAAACCTCAGTCTAAAAAAACTATATCATGTTCCTCACGGCTGCGGCAAATAATCCCAGTACAGCAAAATGCCAGACTAGCCTGACGCTGGGTTTCAACCGGATATTGAGTGTAACAGATATAAATCAGTTTTGTTACTTACATAATAAAACCTCCCATCTTACCCATTTGGCAATATTATCCCAAAAACGTAATAAAAACAATATTTACCGCATGTAGTTGCTCCGTACGCGTAAGCAATCTTTGACAGCAAGAGATCATGTATGCAGGTGTGATGCTGTCATCCTTTCGAAGGTCCAGAAGCCCGAACCTTTGGACAACTTCTTCGTGGAGAGCTTTTTCCACATGCTTGTTTCTGTAATAATTTGCCAATTTATTTCGTTTTCGATCGACCAATTTCGTAACTTATTTGCGAATGTATAAAGAACAGTGGAATTAACCACAACTGTATGTTCTATATCAAAATATTTTATTTCACTTAAACCTACAGGGACACTTATGAAATGTCAGAAGCTAGGTGCACGGTTCTAATTGGTTGTTTCCTATGGAGAAGAGGCGGCAAGAAACTCCACGGTTACTCTTTTAGAAATAATTGGCTTTTACAATGTTTTCAAATTACAATGTTAATAGGTATGGGAGGACAATATAGGCCTATCAACAAGGACCAGGTACACACAGCGTTAGTATGTGTGCTAGCTCCTCAAGTTTTAAAATGTGACACTGCTACAACATTGAATTTGTTACGAATAATCTAAAGAATACTTCAAAAAGAGTTCATTGTTTCGACTTGGATTCGAACCATCGTATCACCGAACGTCATCAAACTCATACAGTCCGTGCAATCCACGAAGACGCGCCCCACTCCGCTCCGCGCCGTACTAGAGTTCAGCTTATAGTACGGTAATCGCGGAGTGGGGCGCGTCTTCGTGGATTGCACGGACTATACCGGCAGTTTGACGAACTAGCCAGCTTGGGCCTATCATGGATTTGAACGCACATGTCTTTTGGGGGGTAACTACTTAATGGAGCTGTTTGTACTTAACTAAATAGAAAATCGTCAACAAATCTACAGTTCCCAAGGCCTACAACGTTTTCACATTCACAAAATATAAAAGAATATGTCAAATAATGAGAAGGTTGTCAAGGAAGTCTGTAAAAACTAAAATTTTGAAAAAAATAATTGTAATTTGGAAGCAGTCATTCATATATTTATGCCGTTAATGAGGTACCAGGGAAGCCACATGTGCAGAAGGAATTATTGCCAAACGTCCTTGTCTCTTATATAGTCTATATTTTTCGTTAATAATCAACATAGAGACTGTTTATCATAGTTTTACCAACATTGGTCATCAGCTACAGTCCTTTAAGTTATTTTACCTCTGACTGCATCACTGCCAAAATCACAGTGATCTTTATTCCCGTTACAATAAGGTTGCTGTTGGGTTGCTGCTGTCAGAGGAAAAATAACTGTGAAAGGACTGTAGCAGTACCACAGAATAGTACAGAAGGCGCACGCCGCATTTTAGGTATGAAGCTACAAGTACGCGGCGGGCTCGTCTGTCGGGCCAATTCAGTGAATGTAACGTAGTCAGAAGATATAAGAGTTACACGATAGAAAGAGAGGCAACTTCTTCGTGAATATAACTGTAGGTAATTAGCGCTGTGCGATCTGAATTGCACTTTATTGTGTGGTAACAAGAGTCGCTTTTTATTTAAATGATTTTGCGGAGTGAACCATCTGTATTAATCGGTGGCAGTACTGAAATTGTCTAAAAATAAGGCACATTTCTCGTCTCTCTTGCGCCCACTGCGTCCACAACTGTCAAAAAAACAATGAAAGCTAATTATCTCATAGCTGGGCTAAGGGCTTTAAAAACTTACATGCTGTATTCAGTCATCAATTGGGTTGCTTCATCCAAATTTTTGGCAATGAAGGCTATTAGTTCTTCAGCTGGGCAAGACGATGGGGTAATGAACTGACCCGTAGGCGATACCATTAGTGGACCCGCCTCACTGAAATATGAATAAAACAGTAAAATTGGAACAAACATGTTTTAAAACTTGAAGATGATGGCACTTGATGACATGAGGTTTTAGAGTGTCCAATTTTTTACAATTGTTTGTATGAAAAACAAAATTTTGTTTTTGTATGAATTGTATGGACTGAATTTCGTATTGACAACCCTAGTCTGTAAAAGTTTTTATCATTTAGCCCACGATGGGCGCCAAAAACGACAAGTATCTATGGGGTACTGTTACAGACCAGACTAATAATATGTCAGAATTAAGCATGCAAACAAAGATACTTACGGTTCAATAACTATTTCGTATTTCTTTAGAGATTCAGGCACCCCTGACGGGAACTTACTGCCACTACCATAGAAATCGCCTATAGAAGTGATCAGCTGTCTCAAATGACTGCAGTACTGATGTGCAGATACTTTTGGCATGAACTTTCTGAAAAATAAAACTATTCTTTATCTTGGCTCAAGGTCGAAAAGGATGGAAAAAGGTAGGAGGAACATGCTGAACCTGCTGCGACACAAAAATAAATAAATCTCGTACAAGCGAAGACGAGTCAGCCTATCCTATTTTTAGTAACCTCTTTGTGTAAGTCTAATCTACAAAAGCAGTAAGAGTACGCTTAAATACAGTGTTTTTTATCGACTCTGACTCTTGTAATTAATGAATTCCTGCTACTTCAGCATTCTCTAAGAGTCTCACTAACCTATCCCAGGCGGGGTGCTAAAATTTTTGAGCTCGCTACGCTCGCTCTTGCATCCTATATTCTCATTTTTTTTTTTGCATAAGTCGATATACCTATTTACTTCTATTTTTAACCGACGAAAAAAAAGAAGGAGGTTCTCAAGTCGACAAGTAGGTATATTTTTTATGTATGACCACGTTTTTCTTTTCATATGAACAGTAAAAGAGAAAGAAAACCTAACTTATTCGAAGTGGGATGCTAAAAATTTCGAGCTCGCTTCGATCGCTCTTGCATCTTATATTATTATCCATAGCGGCCCCATTATGCTAAAGTGGCCTTAAAGGTTAAAGATGTCCCTGTTTTTGGTCATGATTGCAAAGTTGCGGGAACAGAGAAACAGGGCTTTATTGAAATTGATAATAAATAACTAAGATTTTCATCAATTTGAATTCTGACTTAGAATGTCTAAGATTGTAAAATCTTTTTTTGAAATAATGTTCCGAAAACCACCGAACCCCGCTCCGAAATGTATTCCTGGCTACGGGCCTGAGTGGTACACATAAAATTATATAAATATGGAAATCGTAAGTCTTACCTACGACATATGTGTATATCTCTCAATATACCGGATAATGCTTTCTCATAATTTGGTATCATTACTAAGGCACTATCTTCCCGGCTGACTTTTTTTATGAGCTGTAAAAAAGGACAATCAATATTATGAATGTTATGGACAAGTAGTTTTCCGAGATCGGCTTGTGAGCCCGAACGCGCGAAGTTAACAAAAATTCAAACGGTTTTTGAATTGGAAATGGTCATTTCGCACATAATATTGATGTAAGTTTTCAGGCTTTTTTGACACCCATGGCACAGATGAATACAGATGGTTCACTCCGCAAAATCATTTAAATAAAAAGCTACTCTTGCTACGACACAACAAAGTGTAATTCAGGTCGCACAGCGCTCATTACCTACAGTTATATTCAACTAGAAGTTCCTCTCTTTCTATCGCGTAACTTAAATATCTTCTGACTACGTTACACTCATTGAATTGGCCCGACAAGACGGGCCCGCCGCGTACTTGTAGCTTCATACCTAAAATGCGGAGTAAATCATCTGTATTCTGTGCCCGTGGGTGATACTAATTTTACTTGTCGCATATATTCAAACAAAAGTAGGTACTACACGATAGATGTATTTTCTATTCAAAAATCGTTCACGTAATTTTACGTTTAATCCACACGTTTGTGCTAGGCCTACAGCTTGTAATGTTTTACTTTACTTTTCGAGCTTGTTTAAATCTTTTAACATTTGATTGGTAAACATTGATCAAGTTAATGCTCACCGATATCCATTCATTTCGCACGTCCATGATACTGAGGAACACGTCGCCATCTAGACTGACCCCAGTAAACTGCCCCAGCGCTATGGTTCTGCCTGAAATGGTTAAAAATTAAAAAACCACTATTTGCTGGGATCGACTTGACGCGGAAGACGAAGAACTGGATGTTGTGTCTTACGTTGCAAATTGAGAGTGTGATAGGCTGATTTTCTTGATGTTTAAAAGAATGAGAAAGGTGAAAAAAAATCTTTTTCTGTGGTATGGCATCTTGCAGGTCAAGGAGGTTGTCGGCTGCTTAGTCGGACTTTCCTGTGGCTGCCTTAATAAATGAAGGCCTCCAGCCAGGGCATAAAACTTAGAAACTAATCGACAACACGCTAAGGGCATCCCCTGTGGGGTATGGATCTCGGCTTAGGGCGTCGCTGGTGGAGGACAGCAAGGGACAGGCTGGATTAAATTAATAAAAAAAAAAAAAAAACCATATAAAAATAAAATTATTTATACATAATCTAGCTGAACCGACAGACGTTGTCCTGTCCAAATTTCAATAGTTCATACAAAATTTCTATAGAAAATGCACTAATTTTCCCGGCAATTTCAAATTTTTCTTTCCGTAATAACTTGATTCGGAAAATTACGAACATTTTAAAACAATAAATAGCCAAATAGGTCAAGCCGTTCTCAAGTTATATGCTTACCAAAGAACATTATTTCATTTTTAGGGTTCCGTACCCGAAGGGTGCGAAACGGAACCCTATTGGCTATCTAATGAACCGTAATAGGTAAACAGTTGAAACTTTCACAGATTGTGTATTTCTATTACAGCTATAATAACACACAACAACACACACACACAACATCACGCCTAGTTTCCCCGAAGGGTTGGGCAGAGGTGTACCTGTAGTAGGTACACCCACATTTCGCCAGTTATGTTTAAGTCCCATGTAATAGGGGGCGAGCCTATTGTCATCAACCGGGCACAAATCCAGACTCCGGGCTGCTACTGAGAAATTCCAGATAGAAAAACCCAATGTTTTATGCAAATAAATGATTTTATTTATTTATTTAATAACACTTTGCCCGACCCGGGAATCGAACCCAGGACCTCATGCTCAGCAGTAGCGCTTGCGACCACTAGACCAACGAGGCAGCTATAATAACAAATAATAAAAATTAAATCAAGTTGAAAATTCAAGGAAACGTGTTTTAATCGGAGTTTTTTTATAAATATAGTATGCTGGTACGGAACCAACCCTTCTTGTGCGAGTCCAACTCGCACTTGATCGGTTTTTTATTATTTAGATAATATACTAACCTTCTAAATTAGTCATAATATTAGGGTGCTGTGAAGCTAAGGCAGCTAAGCTCTGCAAGGCTCCTCTTATATGGCTCATATTCCAACAACTGTCGTATTTCACCTATAGCCACATAATAAATACATGTAATTATAGTTTTATCTGTTAATTGGTATGTTTTGAATGCATCTCATGCAGATTTCAATCTCATTTCAGATAAATTCATTGTGTTTATGGTAAGCTGTTTCTGTGTGGATAATCAATAATAATAATGTTTGATAACAATTATGGCCTGTTTTACAAGTGTTCAGATAAGCACTATCTAGATTAATTAGAACTGGTCTGTATGAAATTATCCACCAGACAAGTTAACCAGAACTTATCCAGTGGTGGTAGAAAATTATTTTACTGACTTTAATGTTCGTCGCAATATGGTAAATGTTGGAAAGCAGAAGTTTGATGTCAAAGCAACGTCAATGAATGTGTATGATTATTGATTGTTTATAATGTAGTGTACCAACTTGTTTAATACCATAAGTTATGCAAAGGTGATCAATCAATGAGTGCACTTGGTCCCGTATTGCGGATGCTGACTCATATTTTTTCTTTGCATCACTGCTGTTTGCAAATACCCATTCCCTGCAATATTACACAAATAAAAAATAAATACCTTCTTGCATTCCTATACGTTTTCGAAACTAGTCAAAAACTTTTGTGCAAGTAGTTATTAGGTAATATTACTTAAATAAACCCTTTATTGCAAGAACTTGAGGTTCTAATGGTGGAGGTGTTAATATCAACATCTACATAATTATAACAATACCACTATGTACCCCTCGAGGAGATAGGCTGGTGTAATCCAGGGAGCATATTTGAATCATAACTATAAAGGCGTTGCATGTACCCACTGAATATTAACATAGGCATGTTCATATTTGAACGAAAATTAGTAATCAAAATGTGGTTAAAAGCTTAAAGCAATTTTCTAATCTTTCAACTTGCCATTTTGAACAAATTTATAGGCTAAACCTCTGTAAGTTGGTACAGTTTATTTAAATCCTATCTTCGCAATTTAGTTTACAAAAATGTAAACAAATAATGTGTTTTTTGGAAAAATAATTTAAACTCCCACCCACACATTACCTAAGTTCGATTTGAGTTAGAACTTCAACAATTTTTATGATGTTTTCAATTGTACTTGTCATTGTAAAATGAACTTAATTTACACTTAAAAAATTAAATAATTGTAGTAAGAAATTAAAATTAAGTGGAAATTACGTTAGTTGGAAACAAGGATTTGAATATGCAATAGATATAACTTACATAATATTAGCACTGGCCTTTTTCTCCACCACTTTCCTCTTCATTTCAGATACATCAAACTCTTTATCATATTCTTCATATGTAAAATCATATATTCCACCTTTTCCGAAACCTGTTTTGCTGTAAATTATAAAAGTATAATAATTTGGATGCCAAAGGCAATTTAAAACTGGTTCTATGCATCAGATTAAACAGAAGTACTGCCATTTTTATGGAAGTAAAAGTTTGCAGGGGACCTCAATCTGACAGGAATAATTTAGGTTTAAAGAATTTATTTCTCATAAGAACCTAGATAAATGAGACACAAAGAGACATCTTTTTTTTTTTTTTTTGAATGTGAAATTATCAAATAACTTCTCCCGCTCTGGGTGGAGCGGGAGGGCGTGTTAGACTCTTACTGACTAAAACCCATCCGTGTTCCTTCGGTTGCCCTGTTGCCGGGGGCCACGATGTCCCTTTCGGCCCATATTCGCAGCCCCGGCAGGCATTGGCCCTAGCGGACCCCGTCAATTCGGCTGACATCTCTTCGAGGCGCGCGTGGAACTCAACGCGCCGTCGACCCGGGCTTGGTACTTATCGGACGGCGAGCTACCCATTGCTCACCGTCCGCAAGCCCGCGCCTACGGTGGCCGTAAATCGGCTCGCAATTCCCGTCCCGGGCGTCTCCTCCTGCGGCGGTTAGGAGCGTGAGGGCGCGAAATTTGCCTCTCCCTCACGCGTTCCGCCTCCTCCTTCGCGAGCATTACCGCTTCGCAGAAGGAGGTGACGGCCTGCCATTTCCTCTCGCTCCGTAACATGGCCTGAACCAGGGCCGGACGCGAGAGGAAACGGCGATGCTCCGCCCAAGCCGGGCAGACCTCCACCGTATGCTCCACCGTGTCCTCCGCGCGATCCACACAATGGTGACACCCGGGCGTTTCCTCCCGCCTTATCCTGAACAGGAACCTCCCGAAAAGTGCTTACATCTAAGTAATTATAATTATCATATTTGCCTCTGGGGTGTTGGTGATGTTACATACATGTTTCTTAAGTTTTGTTTTAAATTTGTTTATACTATCACACTTCTTTAAATCTTCCAGTAAGTTATTGAACAGCTGTGCTCCCTCAACTAATATTGTTTTTTTGCCGTAATTAGTCCCTACCCATGCAGTCATGTGTCCAAACTTGTTTCCACTTCTTGTATTGTATGTTTTTGTTTTTTATGTAGTTGGTTTAATTGTACATAATTTTTATTGATTTTTTAAATGAGAATGCAGGTGTAGTATGTGTATTATGTAAAGTTTTGTGAGATTTAAATAGGTTAGTTTTTTCATATTTTTTTTTGTTGGATATAGATAGTTATAATTTTATTGTAACCCACCAAGTAACTTGCGACAAGGGCAGGAAGCTGATGACATAGTTATAATTTTATATCAATATATCTTATCAAAGTTTCTTGCTTGATGTCAATCAGATTTAGTTGTTTACAGATTTACAAATGTATGATTAGATAAAAGATTAAATGTTGTGGACAAGCAAAACATTCTTACCTAGAGTTAAATATTTTTGGTCTGTCAGGTATCTTATCAATGTACTTGGTAGAGATAGCACAAGCATTCAGAACTTTGATTACTGTGTCTCTCACATTATTGCTGTTTAACTGAATCTTTATGAGCTTGAATTCACCTGAAAATATGAAAAAAATCATTTATAATTTAAGAATAAACCACAACACAAAATTAAAATGAAATGACACAAATTCAAAATGTTGCACACTACATTTTTAATTAAATGAAAGCATATACGTTTATTTATTTTTTAAATGAAGATAAACATATGTACGTTTTTTGCTTGCAGTGGGAAAAACACAGGCTTAAAATATAACAAATAAGTAACATAAATATCAGTGTAAAATAAACAATTACCATCAGGCATATCCTTTTGTCGCACATAAAATGATAATGGAGGAACAGACATTCTTTTGCTGGATTGTTGCGCTTCTATGAGTGCACTGAGCTGCTGCAGAGAATGTTCATTAATTTTCTGAAATAAATTTTAATAAGTAATCTGAAATGTAGGTGTTGTAAATCATGTGGAGTAACAGTTTTTTTTTGACTATTATGGATTAGTATTTAAAAAAGGTTATTTTATTTTATTTCTGTTTAAACTTATAGATTCTTTACTTCTCCTTCTCTTACTTATGTAACTTCAAAAAATTATTTTTAGAGCTTTTAACAAAAAATCTACCAAATGTTGTTTCTATCCTCAGTGACATAGGCCGGGATTGTCTGTTTGTTGGTTACAAAACCTAGGTTGAATGTTTCAGTTGGCCATAGAACTATGTATGACTTGAATGTTTAGCTGACTTACTCTTTGTATAGGATATTTTCCAAACAAATCGGGATGAACGCTGAAGTAAAAGGGACGCAGAGCAGTAGACACTTCAGCCGAACTTAAAAATCTGCATACCAGACCACTGGTACACCGACTACTGTAAAATAATACATTTATTCATAAACTACAATGTAACATTTCATAAGACTCCACATAGAACGATATGAATTAGAGTGCTTCTGATAGATACTATAGAAGTTGTAGGTAAGCTCACAACTAACCATATTTTCGTTCTGGTGTACATTTTTTATGTATTTACTTATTACAGAAACACATTTATCTGTATTATTTGAAATTTGCGCATTGGATAATGCGCAAAATAACCCTCTCTTTGTTATCTTCTACATTTTTTCGGAAACGTCCCTGAACTCGACGAAATTGTAAATTTTCAAATTGGTCTGACATTGACAGTGACAGCCATGACAATGACAGCAGACTTTTTGATGGATGATATTCTTGATAGTCTTACGAAAACGAAAAAGTTATCTAATGACATGAAAAATATTGATTTTGGCTTTACAGAATCTAATAACTGAGGGCTTTATTTATAAACATTGCTTAAAGCGACTGTTTTTTGACGTTAGAATAAACCCCTACATTAAAAAAAACATCTTTCAATAAATTATCTTCTGAAGCTGAGTTGGTTTCTATGCTTTCAGCGTAGAGTAAAACTTTTGTTGGTTTGTCACCGTATAAGCAGTTAAATGACCTAACTTCATAAACGGCTATACCATCCCTCAATCAGTCGAAAACACTTATAACCGGTAAACCACTATGACCATAATGATGATGGATGATGCTGTCGGTAGCTATCTACCTAGTGCACTAGGTAGATAGCTACTGACAGCCACCAACCATCACTGTTCCACTTCCGATCTCATCAGATTACTTTTAGTTGTGGGAGAAGGTAATGCACCGCTACCTACTTAGAACACCAAAGTAATATCACATTTGTAAACACCGGGGGTTGCACATTGCAGGGGTCAGTTTCGCCAGTTAGTTTAGGCCCCATGTAATAAGGTATGGGTCGAGTTTGTCATTTACTGGGCATAAATCCAGATTTCGGGAAAGGTACCTACTACTAAGAAATTGCTAATGAACAAAACCAGATAGGTAATACGTAGCTTGCACGCGGGATGAAACCCACCTATCTGTAGGTATATGAGTAAACATTTTTGGTAAACGACTAAGACAAATCTGTTTAATTTTGACAGTTCAACAACATTCATTGCGTTAATTACGTTGTTGACCAAATTAATTTTCGAACGAATGAAGCAATGAATTAGCAATCTTTTTCAAAATGATTGTGATTGATCGTGTATAACGCAATTAGAGTGGACCTTCGCTCCAGCAGTTGCGTCGTATGGTTGCGGTTTATTGACAGGTGTGTCGTGTGGCCGTGTAAAGTAAGTATTTTTTTTAATTATTCATTAAATTAATTACCTGTTTCTCTGATTCGCGTATAAACTATAGACCTATAGTCGCGTATAGACCAATCTTAAGCGCGACGTTGTTGATTAATTTAATAAGTATTTAATGGAGTGTACCGCCCGTTGTTTCATTAATTTAGAGGTTTAGGTAGAGTCCGTTAGCAGGTTGGGCGTATTGTCTTAAAATATACCTATCCTAACAAAATAACGCGTTTTAACAAGAAAGTCACTTTGTTAATCCGCAAATAAATTATCTACTGATACTTGACAAACGATTGATCTTAAGCAATCAGTTTGTAAGCTTCTATAATCACCTTCAGGAGCTTCAGGGGTAGATACCTAATGATTAGCACCCCTGCACTAGGTTTTCAGTGTAGGTACGAATATCTACGTGCTGTATATCTAGTTGGTAGGTACGGTCAGCAACAAAAGTCCATTTACACTGTCATACGTCATCAAAATTGTAACAAAACAATTCGATAAATTGTTTTTAGCTTTTTATATACCTACCTAATAGCTAAGAGTAAATTTTCTTAAACTTTCGATTACATTTAAATATTTGACCTAGGTACTTACTTGTATTTCAATTAGGTATAGTTAAATATTTTCCTCAACAATTAAGGTTTAAAACAATGAAGTGATAATCGACTTTTGTTGCCGACTGTACGTGTTTGTTTGTATTGTAATGCATAACGTAGTCATACAGTAATTAAGATGATATACCGCGGAAACACAAGACAGGAAGATATCGCTAAATGATGTAAGTTGGAGGTTAATGTTTAAAATAATTATAACAGGTGAGCAGCGGATTGGCTGTCGGCTGGCTGAGATAAAATCTGAAGGCTGCGCGTGCGGCGGCGGCGCTGCGCGGCTGTGACGCAACGCGCCGGCGCAGACGCGGTAGCGCCGCACGCCCTCGCTAGCGCGCAGCCTGCCACTCGCCGAGCTGCTTCATAATTGTTACACAGACGAGTTCAATAATTAAGCGATAAATATACCAACAGCGGCGGTGAGAGGAGGGCGGCAGTCGAGTGGCGGCCGCGTTCCGTACCACACACCCGCACCGAGTGATGGACCCGAAGCTCATTCGACATTTTTCTATCGGACGCCGTAGGAATCTCACCGGACTGGTTCCCGCGCAACGCTGCGTTAGTGCGCCGCTCTGGTGAACCCTTTCGCTTGTAAATGTGCCGATATTTACATATGCGCGCTCGATCTCGCGTCGAACTTTCGATCTGCGCCCGCGCCTCTCGGCTGAGTAGTGAGCCCCGCGATCTGGCAGCCGCCGGCGCCTGCGAGCCGCCGCCGCCGCCCCAGCGCGCTCAACTGCTGCACAACGTGCGATGACCTACGTATGTCAACACCTACATATCACACACTGTTTACACTATTTACATTCAATGATAAGCTTATTGTTTACTGCTCACGAAGTAAATAAGTTTTCGGACTGTACTTACAATTTGTTCGCTGAAAAGGTGAGCTTATCCATTGGATGTAATTCTTATTCAATTTAATGGTACAAGTATCATGTAGCGTTAGTAGCCTAGTTAGTAGAAAGAACGAAATTTTGATTAATTAGGTGCCTTCTACAGTAGGTATGGTAGCAATCTACCTGTACATTTAATAGTAATACTGGATATTCACTTGCATATTTAACAAACAAAAACAAAACGAACATATAGATTTAACACTTTAACATTTGAAATATAATTACTACCACAACTAAACACGTTATAGAAACATTACGTAGGTAGGTATAATGTATACGTGCGCAAACAAATTCTGAGAAGATCCAATGTCCATTCGTATTGATAATACACAAGTTATTAGATACGAGTATGTAAATTATTACCTTGTTCCAATTAAATCACTAACAGCCAATATAACTGGTGACGTTTTTGGTAAAGCTGTTATCAGAGCAACTTCGAATGACGTACCTTCACGTACCTACAGGAAGTACAGGTTTGTTTATAGGTTACAACAAGATGTAAATAACAATTCATAGAAACACAATTTCAATGCATAACAGGAAAACGAGGAATGTTGATATAAATACATGCTCTACATGCATTTGTATGTCCATTTGAAAAACGGTTTACCAGTGGTAACTAGATGGATCGGAATTCTTGGGATTTATCATCTAAACTTTGTTCTGAACTTCCTAATGATAAGTGGTCTGTGTGTACAGACATACGCATTGGCAGTCCTATCTGTACGATGAGATGCCTGTAGAATACACACAATAATAATATGATAATTATTCCATCTCGTCTAGTTTTGGATGTGTCGTGAACTGGAATGTCCGCTGCACATGACATGTGCATGATAGCTGTGAAATAATGTGGATGTATGTGGTATCAACTGGTTTTTAGAAGTTGTAGAAGTCATCCGAGGTGAATTCGTCGTTCTCATAGCTGTTTCTAAATATAGATTGCACATAACAATTTATCATTTGACTCTTTAAGGCTTTTTTGGTCCTTCTTTTTCATTTCTACATAATACTTATACAGGGTGTCCAGTAAATAGCACGACATACTGCAGGGTGTTATAGCTTGGGTCAATACCTACCAAAACAACACAATATATGTTCAGCAAAATCTTACGGATTTACAGTTTTACAAAATTATGCGAAAAGAAAATCGTTCTGTGAAAATTTAAACATAAAATACAATTTCTTGGAAATATTCTTGTTTTTGATAGAAAAAAGACTTATCAATGAGTAAAGTACTATTCACGAATAATTTGATGTAAAAAAAAACTAGAAAAGGAATTTTTCATTACGAGATGCTTAAAAATCTGTTTCAAGGTAGAGATTTTTCGATATTTCGGAAAAAATGTTAAACTGTAAATCCGTAAGATTTTGCTGAACATATATTGTGTTGTTTTGGTAGGTATTGACCCAAGCTATCACCCCCTGCAGTATGTCGTGCTATTTACTGGACACCCTGTATACCAAGATGAGTCTAGTAATCATGAAGAGACTGCTGCAACCTCAGTTCAGGGTTCGTATAGGAAAGCTATTCAGGCATTTAATCTGCTACATACAACTTTAACTGTCAATGAAGAGACTACCACCGGTGACTGAAAAGTTGTGCAGAAATCGGTTGTCATGGTATGGGCATGTGATGCGGAGGAACTAGGAAAATGTCGTGAGGAAAGTTTTGAGTATGAATTTCGATGGCTATAAGAGTAGGGGAAGACCAAAGAAGCTATGGATGGACTGTGTGAAACATGATATGACTAGAAAGGGGGGGACTACCAAGGTGACGACTAATAGGAGAAGTATGGAGGAAAAAGACATGTTGCGTAGACCAAAAATAAATTGGGATAAGGGCAGGAATGATGGAAAGAATGATGATGCTGATGTGACTAGTCTCTTGATTCTTGATTTTCAGTGTGAAAAAATGAGTAGGTACCCAAGTATACCTACTAATCAAGGAACTTTGATAAACGAACAACATATCAACTGCCCACAACAGTCTGCTTGAGGTTATGATAGTCAACCGCCTCTGTGGTCTAGTGCTTAGACCAGCTGTCTCAGACCCAGTGGGGGCAAAATTTTCTGCTCCGTTTGGTTGGTGGTAGAGCTTGTTCTGAGTCCACCACCACCGAGCTAGCTACCACCAAGTCTGTCACCATAATTACAATGTTAACAGCATTGTTGTGTCCCTGCAGTTAGAGGGAAGTTAGCCAGTTCCTCTGTGGTTGAGGATTCCGGGTGAACCTTGCACCTTCAACCTGATCATCACCTGATCATCAGGCCGAGAGCTACCCCGTTATGGATTTTAAAAAGTGGAAGAACTCGGAAGAAGTAGTGGGTATACCTACCTGCTGTAATAATGGCCATAGCATTCTATTTAGTGTAGCCACTCAAAGATCTGCCGATCTATTCTGTAAAAGTCTCACAATGAACACCTATATGAACTGAGCTAAAAGTCTGTGTCTATATGGTGTCAATCCCTGGCATCAGGTGGCATAACAGCTCACTTCAAGCTCACTGCACCTAAGAGCGCTAACACACTGGGACGCCATGACGACGTCGCTGGCTACGTAGCCATGGCTACCTCTGGCTACCTGCCGTAGTCAAATGAGGTTGCCAAATAAGTAGCCAGTAACACGCGGGCGTCTGTTCTGGGTATCAGTTGGCCTCTGAGTGAGGGAGAAGGCTGTAAGGCTGAATTTCTGGTAGAAACTGTTCAAGATGTAGATCTTATTGTTTGAGTCAAACTTTGCTTAGTTTGTTATAATATAAGCAACGTAGTTATAAGCAACTCTCTTGTTGTTATTGTGACTTAAACATAACAGAACTTCTGAAGTTACGTGGTCTTCTATGTCACTTTAATCTACATTTATTTACCAACTATTGGTACATACGGCTACATATCAAGCTATACATTTCCAGTATAAGCTGACCTCGCATTGTACGGAAATCCTATACAAAGCGAGATCAGTATAAACTGGAAATGTTTATCTTGATGTGTAGCCGTGTGTACTATCTAAGATATCTTTCAATGTATTGGTTGATAAGAAACATTGAGGTTTACGCTGCACGTTTCAATATTAACGAGGCTTGCACTTAGTATTATTTAGTCAGCAGCTTCTGCTCAAAAAGAGCGGTTGCGGTTGACCTTTACAAATACACACTTGCAGACAAATACCACTGGATTTCAATTGCACTTCAAGCTACAAAACTGGGCATATCATCATCGTCCTCTAGCTCTTATATCAATTTTTTGTGGTCGGTACACCCTGTCTTCTGCTTCCATATTTATCTATTAGTCGACATCTCGGGAGTCACCCCCTTTCTAGCTATATCCTTTAGACAGTCCATCCATCGTTTATTTTGTCTTGGTCTTAAAAGTTGGCATACTAAACAAGTATGTTTATCTAAAATAATTTCTTCAGTCCTGAGTCCAGATATGATTCCTAGGACAAGAATTGTATGTTCTTCGAAGAGTAAAGATGTGTTTTCTATCATCAAATTATTGGCGGTCTGTAATCGAGTTAATTGAGCTGCTCCTCTTCGTGAAAACTACATCCATTCCAAGAAATACTGGCAACGTCGCAAATAGATGTCAAATATTTACCTGTTTTTTTATTAATTTGGCAATATTACTGTATGGAAATAAGAAATGTGGCTAACTAGTTCCCTAGAATATTAATAATGAATTGCAATTATAACACTACATTTGATGTTGTAACAATTTTAGGTGTAAAAAGGCATTTGGAAAGTTTCAAAATACTTTTTTTACATCTAAAACTAAATATTCGGAACTACGATATTAATTATCGCATTTCATAATCAATATTTTAGTTCCCTAGTTAGCCACATTTCTTAATTCCATACAGTAATATTGATAAATTAATCAAAAGAGGTAAATATTTGACAGCTATTTACGACGTTGCCAACTTTTAGGATAAACCTTCTTAATGATTGAATTACTGGTGCTTAACATTTTCCTGATGAACTGAAATGTATTTCAGAAATCATTGGAATCATCTTTAAGAAAATAGGAAAACGGATTAAGGAAATGATACTTACTAAATAGGTACAGGCACTACATTTCCAAGTGCTGATATTTTAAGTTGAACTTGGTAAATACTTAGATACGCAATGCTACACGAATAACTAAAGGAGAAAGTTAAAACAATTTGTACGCAATTTTTGTAATATGTTACCTACCAAAGAAATGGCGTTAGCCCTGTGTTGACCTGAAATGGTCAGGTAGGTACCACTCACGTTAAAATATTTTTAATCAATTAGTGTTAATATAAACAAAGATTCATCAAGAGCATTGTGTATATAAAATACCCTAGGTCGTGTGGTAGGTAAATCTATTAATACTTAGGCAGGAAAATTGCACGTATTTAATTTATCCAATTGTTTTAATAACGTCGTAGGAAAATGCATTTGCAACAGGTGCGCACGTAGGTAAGAGTAATGAGGACACAATGGCGCATCCCTTTTTGCCGTCTAATATGGCATTATCGAAGATATGGGGATCACATAACTCACATTGTTAATGTAGGTACTGCAGTATTTCACAAAGTTAATGGAGGGAAATCTCCTGGGGCTTGCTAAAGCGTGGCACTAGGCTTTATAGCATCCATGGAGATATTTATAATGACGACGTTCGCTTTATCAAAAGTTAGTAAAAGACTCTTTATCTATAGCCTTCCGCTTTGCCCAGTCAGTTGGTATCCATGAAGATTTCCAGATGACAATAGATTAAAGATGTCAAGAGTGCCAGTAACATCTGCCATCGCTAATATCAATAACGCATTCTTCTATTCTCTAATAAAACTCCTCTGTGATTGTGACGCACCATTGTTATGGAAATGATCCGCAACTAATGAATCTATAAACTTCTAATACGTACATATTTCAGTAGCTTTTCAATATAGGTAGGTATAGTCACCTGAGACTTGTTGTCTCAATAGGTTTTATTGAGGAAAGCTAAGATTATACCTCAGACCAAATAAAAAACTAAGACATAGCGCTGTCAACAGTGACGTGAGGCCGGTTTCGGAAACATGTGTGCACTTAATGAGTTGTAGTTTGATTGTAAATGTATGCGTGTGAGCATGTATGCACAGAGCGGAGGTGTAGTTTTGGCATGCTTCACTGTATTGTTCGCAGCGCGATGTCTTTATTTTTTTATTTGGTTTGAGGATTATACAAATGTACAAGGTTATTTGGTTATATTTCGGGTATATAGGGTAGGTCGTTTACAACCGAATAACCCCGTTCGAGTCAAAAGTAAATTTTAAAAAAAATCGAGTCATTTGAAATTTTATAGGTACTTTTATTTCATTCATTTTAAAATATAAAATGTCAAATTACTCGAAAATGGTTGACATTGGCATCGGGATCATGAGGGGTCATTTAGTTGCATATGACTTCTCCTAAATCCCCATAAAGGATTGCCGACATATAACCAATAACCATGTAGATGTTCTAAAACGCAATACTTAAACAACAACAACTTACTGAAACTATAGTTGGGTCGGTATTGGTGCCGATTCTCTTGTACACCAAACTAAACTAACTAAACTATCACTAAAATTCCTTGCTTTGGCTATGAGAATACTATTCTGCAAAATAAATTCTCTAAATAAAAATAATTTTGACACAACTAAATCGAATTTGACAATCGCGACTCCACACGTGGTACTTGTTTGCCCTAAACCGTGAATTTTTTTTTGAACCGGAGGCGCGCAGGGGCGGGGTAGCCTCGACGTGTTTTATATGGAATTTTTCACTTTTTGTATGGAAAATTAAGAAAAAATATTACCTACATGTTGAGTTTTTGATGTTTATAAAGGGGGTTGAAATATTCATTATTTTTGCGATTGGACACACGATTTTCTAGATTTATAGAAAAAAAATACAGTACTGTTTTGCACCTGAAGTCGAAGTGTTGGTGTGAATTTAAAGTTCATGACAGCCAATTTTATTCCACACGTTTTTAATCGCGATTAGAAATAGTCAGATTAAGTTAAAAAATCAAAATTTAAGGTGAAAATCGTCAAATTCAGAATAGCAAAATTGCCGTTTTCACTAAATTAATATCTCAGTGCCATCTTAGTACTGTCAAACTAAAATGTAGTTAAGTTGTGTCACTTTTCAATCAATCGTCGTTTGACAGGAATAAACTAAATTTTGGTGATGCTTAGTCTAGTTTAGAGGCATTTGTGCCAAGAGAACACCATTGTTCTTTGATTTATCCCATTTTTTATTCCTTACCTCCAAATTTAAAAACATAATAAATAGTTTATATTTAGCTATCTACATGTTAAATAGTTTTGCCTCCATTCATACACATGTGCATGTAAATACAGACACGTGACACCTTTGTGGTTTTCCTTGTCTCCTTATTTTTAAACCTATCTTAGAAAAGCCATAGGATCTTCTTCTTTCATGTTGGCATTACTTACGGGAAAATTTGTTCGATCAAAAGTAACTATGGTCATGGCCAAATAGTGTCACGGTAATAGATTAGCCTGTCAGCAGGTTGGTAGGGTTTGGTAGCTCGGCTAGTCTATAGTTTTCATTGAAGGAACGTTTGATCCTGGCTGGGCACAACTGTAGTCAAGACGCTGGCAGAATAGTCGACATCGGCTCCGTTGCCAAAGAAAGAAAAAGAAACTGTTAGCTAAAAACCGTGGCAATAAATAGCTGATCTAAATGTAAGTTTCTTGGTTTGCTCATACACAGCAAATCTTAGATATCCATGAAAAGAATACTAAGTATTTTTCATTTCTAATACGCGGAAAGTAATGTTTGTTTGATCCGAGTAGCGGGTGGAAGACGCTGCTCCCTATCTTCGAGCGGGAAAGACTTATAGTAATTGCTTCCCTCTCTAGGGCGGGAATGAATGAAAAAAATAGAACTTTTGATTAGGTAATCGGCTACGATATTTTTTTACATAATTAAGAAAAATATGGATTCAAATAAAAAAAAAAATGCTGCGGTCTTGTGAGTGTATAAACAGCCAGTATGAATTTAAAAAAATTACTGTGACGCGGTGTGTTTAAAATTTAAAAAATACTAAATAATTTGGCGGGATACTAAATCTGTATTATTTATTATCAATAAATATTTTAGAAAAACTACCATTTTTTTCTTACCCTAGATTCGAAATGAAAAGTAGAGTGTCATCAATTCCTACTTGTATGGAAATTGTTTCGACCCTTGTGAAACAATCTACTATTTTTACACAAACTATAGTTAAACATCTAAGTTTCAACAGGGAAAGAAAGGGTCAAATTGATTTTCCCTACAACACAATTTCAAGTCTCAGGCGTTATGGCTGTTGATTCTGAGTATACAGGCATAACAATTGTTTACCGTTTAATTTGTACATGTAAAAGTAGGTACAGAATTATAGGAAACTAAATACTATTTAAATGGTAGGAGTATATACTCGTATATTATACCATCCATGAGTGGTCATGAAGAACTATTGGTTGTTGTTAAGGAAATAACATTATTTTATTATACCAAACACTACATGAATTTGCGAAACATAATGTAGGTCTTTCTTCCAATTCATTTGGTAAATAACCTCTTTTGTATTATGAAGTGCAATTTCAGTTTACGAAAATTGAATAAGTAAGCCTTATTTCTTTAAAGTAGAGTAATAATTGACTAACTCCAACAGTGAAATGTGGTCATAACACGTAATCGTGGGTAACGAAACGCCAGAGTAGGATTGGTGAGCAGCAGACCGTAGAGACAGAAGGCCTTCACGTCCACGCTTCGGTGGTTTCATTGACGCCTCCTCTTTTACGCAGACAATTATACTACTATGTACACAATGCATATACCTCCAGTATTTATATTTTCTTAATGTCCCTCAGCAAACTTCGTGTTTCGTCAATCGTCGGATTTCCATCAGTTGCCCTTTGCACTTGTTGCAGACCGGACGCTCTCAATCGACTTGGAAGTATATAGAGTTGTTAATACTCTTTTAACTTAATGTAATACATTTTTAAAATGAGAGGAAAGCTGCTAAAGTCGCAGGCACGACAGATAGGAAAATAGTTTTACAGCTCTATAGTGAACTATCACACGGAAATCAAAACAAAACAACAATAAACTACTTAGTTCTGAATTCAAATTATTTACTATACACGATAAATCTAATCATTAATGGACATGGACATTAGCATTCGTTTGTATTCGGAAATCCGATGATTCCCGAGGGACATTAAGAAAACTGAAATACTTGTGCCTAGTTGTATTCAATTGTTATGGTACAAAATTGGTTACATTTTAAATCGGAATAATAACTGATAGGTATAAAACTAAGTGTAATAAACATCAATGCAAAAAAGTTGCGAATATTTTTGTTTATTTATCATGTTAATATCTTGTTCAATAACAGTTAAACCAACCAGTCCGTCTTTCCAAATCCACAGTTATCTATCCAAACACAAAAACAAAATAAACAAACGCTACCAATTATATTCGTAGAGTGTAACGTGTCAACAAGTTGACGTGAAGTAGTTAGAAGCCCTTCGCAGGCTTTGTCTCAGCAAGACAGATCCACGCAGGTTCTGAGGAGGTTTGGACCACGGCCGTGTAGCAACAACGAGCCAGGTATGTGTGTGTGTGCCATACTCATTTGTGCGCGAACCGGTCCTATAGACTCAAGCCACCATTCGATTCAACCACATAATTTAAATAAATGTTAAAGTCTCATGCTGGGTTTCACAATTAAAACTATTAAGGCCGATGGAACGCTACGATTTCGTTTGCCCGTTACGTCATAAGAAAGCAGCAAGTGACAGAGAAGTAACTCTATAAAACAAGAGCAAGTGCTGCCGGGTAACATGAAAATTGCAATTCTAACATCCTTTCGATCAATTAAGTTCATAATAAAGTTAATGGCTTACTACGTTTTACTACCTTGTTTAACCTAACTTTAGATATGTGTTCATAAGCAGTTCTGTCTTTAACCGTTTCATTTATCAACTTCTGTCTTTATCTTTTTATCTGATCTCTCGCGTGTGCGGAACCAACCTGTCCAGGCGTACGGTACATGTTTTCGTCATTAAGTGATACCGTTGGTACTTGCTATTGTTGATACAGATTACCGTATGAATTAGAGTACGTATTGAGTTACAACACTATGTTATTCAATGTATAGATGTTATCTTCACGATCGTTTTCGCTAACGGAGTGACCTGACCTATAACATCAATTTAAAGCATGCCTTCCTTAATTCATTCCTAAGTGGTCTCTTCTGTGGTTGAGGTAGGATCTTAAGAATCAATGAGTAATAAGCTATAATATTAGTTTATATAGCAACATACAGTACCTACCTGGGCGACCAAGCTCTGCTCTGGTGAAAATAGAGAATGCTCATTTAATAGTACAGGATAGTACATACTAATTCCATACTGCCATTATAGTAAGTACTTACTAATTCCATGCTGCCATGTCATTATTCTAAGGTAGCCATCTTGTTCTAAACTTTGGGTGATCGAGTTCTGCTCGGGTGAAAATACGGAGAAAACGAATTTTCCCAGATATGAGACCGAGCTAGATCGATTTTTCGCCCTCGTAAACCCCTATATTGCAACTTTCATCGAAATCGTTAGAGCCGTTTTGAGAATGTGATTACAAATATATATACTTATACACAAATATTGATCGTTTAATAGTATAGGATAGGATTAGGCTCACACAATTTTCCGAAAACTACATGAAAATTACATCATCATTTTAATTATCTGAGCTGAACACGCTTGGAAAACGTTACCACCAAGGAAAAGTTTATCATTTGCAACAGTCATGTTCTGGAGCTAAATGTCAAAGTGTGCATAAACAGTAGTTTGTAACTCATCATCTACGACCACTACGATAACTTGTTTCCCTCGTTGACTCTACAAGTAGATGGCGATGAATATTGTCAGGTTCACGAAAACGTAGAAGTGCTGACTGAGAAGTATTTTTCACTCACTACTACCACTACGTATTCTCAGTTTTCCTCATTCTTTTAGTAACTATATCATTAGTGTAAGTGTGCAGGTCTTTCCATGGTCAATCTAACTGTTTTACTGGATTATGGCCATATATATCGTTCGTCTAAAGGGTATACAAGAGCAGAAAAGACTAACTAACTATCTGTATAAATAAAAATAAAAACAAAACGACACAGGCGTCGAAGTATTCTCCGCATCGCTGTTATCCGGAAATGTGCCCAGAAGACTGGCAGCATTACCACGTTGAATGGCAATGCTAATTCTTTGGCCAAAGAACGAGCCAGCCCTCTGGTCACGTGAAGTGTCGGCCAGTCGACGAGAAATTTCCTTAAAAAGGAGACGCGCACTCGGGCCTCATGACCCCAGCGTAAATGCGAAAATGTTAGCTTAGAAAGATAGTAAAATTATTAATTATTATTTGACGAGTTTCTAGGCTCTACCTAGGAACTCGTCGAATAATAATTTTGCCTTGGGTAATCTAAGGTTTAACGTTTTTACAGACATTTGTTGCTAAATCAGTTCAACTTCCAATGTACAGCTTTCTTTATCTGTTACCTATTTACATAGTATCAAATAGCACGTATTATAATTACTTACATTTAGGTTTCCTCAACATGTTTTGCGGTAGTATTTTTACTACGCTCGATCACAACCAGACTTGTTGTTTTAAAAAGACTTATCTAGTGTGACATTAGCGGTTAATTTTCAAATTTCTCAATATTGCTCTTTGAATGGATTAAGTTTTATTTTCGGTCGTGATATTATGTTTTAGCATAACGAGTTCTTCAAGGTTGATATGGGTTAGACGCATTATCACTTGACAATATGGATGTCCCCCTGTCATTCAGACGAAGTATATTTTTTTGTCGTTTTGTGTAGTATAGAATATTTGATATCTTATCAGTTTTCACGTTTGTTGTGAGTGATTAAAAGGAAAAAGGTTATTATGTTATTTTATTGAGAGATCGGTGATATTTTTCGAGGAATCTATGATCTCAGACTGGTGAAGTAGTATGGGTCATGCTATGTCGTGCGGACACTATGAGAGTCAACTGAGGTCAACTGTATGGTGCTAGAGACGACACGAACTATCCGCGACGGGCGCTACAATGTTGCAGTAGTTAGATACTGCACCTTACGACCACACGTGTCTAATGTCACACTAGTAGTAGTATTTACGAGCCCGCAGTGTTTTTACTACTTAGCACTTATTCATAATTTTGACATAGGTTTTTCGAGTGATAGGTTTTAAAATAATAGATTGTTATTCGAGGGGCTAAAATAACCCATTGTAACGAGGTAGAGTAAATAGAAACCGAGTTATAATGGGTTTTAGCGCCGTGTGTTACACTCTACTTTTCACTACGATTGCGAGTATATAAAATAATCCAATACAATATTATTATTTTTTTTTTATTTAAGGAAACTTTTTATCCCGGTATGCAGTAGCAAGAGCTAGTTTTACATAAGAATAAAGACTTTTTCTTTTTTGTAGGCTCGTTGTTTACAGACAAAATTACTTTTTCCCCTAGAGCAAGAAATGTTATTTTTTCCCCGCTCTGGTACGCTACAATGACTGACTTTTTGAGCAAGAGGAGTGAAAAGAGTTTTGATGTAGCATATTACGATATTTAAATTTAAAGTAAAATTCTCTGTTAAAGAATTACTATAACATTTGAAACTGCAATCAACAGCTAAATACAGGTACATACTTACATTCCTAACTTTGATATTGTATTGTAAATTACTTATAATTAAAAACAAAGACTTCTTAGTAAACTTCACCTGATACTTAATTAGATACCCGCATTTCAGTAGAAGGGAAATATTGCATAATTAGCACTTATAGGCTTAGTAGTCAAATATTAAATTATGTATTTCGGCTCGTTTTCTTGGCGTTATTATGTTCTAAATAAGAGTCTTTGATGAGTTCTTAATCTAAAATATTATATCATCGCTTTAATGATGTCAATGGCAGTTTCTAAGAATGTTAATTGATGTAATTGGCTAGTGCCAAGAAGGTAATCTTTACGCTATTAACAACTAAGTATTCCCCATTTTGTTGTTGAAAGAACTACTATTGAAGACTTTATCCTTATCTTTGGAACCTGTTTACTATGTTAACATTATTTAAATTATATGAGCAGGCAATATAATTGTCTCAATCAGGATTATCTCCATTTTTCTCATAGATTAATTTCGTCTCCTTAATATAATACCTACTTACCTATAATAGTGTGCGTAAGTGTGAGGTAAAAATAAAATCAGTTTTTGTTAACTGGTTATTTATTTAAAATCAAAGTGATAAGTAATTTTTCATGTAAATGTGGGCTCTATAAAAATCAACTCACATGAATAAGTGTAATTTGGCGTAGACGTATCCTAACTGTCAAGCACGAGTAGGCTCGTAGCGCTATAAAGTTCCGCATGAAACATTACTTTGAAAAACTGAACTTTATTCCCGGTAAAATGTTCCGAATTGAATGGAAAATGGGGACTGAGAATTTTATTTTGTAATATCTGGCGCGTGACGTGGGAATACCGTTAAAGAGTTTGGTAAATCATAATGACTGTTGTGAATGTTTCGTTTTTATTATCTCTTATTTTAGAACCCCAACAAGTAAGCTTCTATCTAATTATAAATTTCAACAAATCTTACATTATTTATTCATAACCACGCGACATTGATGAGTTACCTACCGTGGTATAGAATTAATAATAGATAAATTTACTTATTTACGTTCTGTGGCGCCGTCGAAAAACAGAGTCCGTATCTATGTATTAGCTTTTCTAAACTTGCTACCGGTGTGAGTCGAATCGTTTGAAAGCTTATGTCTCGGTAATGGATTCATTTAGAATCCATTATTATTTGCCACACAGTGGGGGCAATGTTGTAGAACTGCTAATAGCTAATCATTATTAAACACTATTTTATAATAGATTGTTTTAGGCTTTGGTAGGCTTTTGAGGGACAACCGCATGTAGATGATTTAAGTATCCTTGGTATGCCGGAACGTAGATCTACACGAGACACAATGGTTTTTTAATTGTTTCTGTAATTACGGCATTCGAGAGGTTAAGGTTTATTAAGAAAACTCATTAGGCAATTTAAATTTTAACCGTTAAAATAAATCTTTCCTATTGGCATAAAAGGTTCACAACAGATTCAATTAGAAACAATTATTCGGGCCTAAGCCTGGTAGCACTAAGCAGTGCTTACGAGAACTGCTAACAGCTGTAATAATTTTTATAATACTAATTAATAACAATCGTATATTTATTTATTTTATTTTAAATAGAACGGCCGAAGCCAGTTACACTACTTAAACATATAATTTATTTAATACAATCATGCATCCTTTTCACAAAAATTCAAACATTCTGACAGTATCATCTTCCATTCATTCGCAAACATATCAAGATCTGTGTTTAAGTTCAGGAGAGCGTTAATAGCGGCTAATGTCCGAGGAATAGGTGACTTGGAGTGTGCAACAGTACGGCAAGTTGGAACAGCCAGTAAGCGGTGTTTCCTGCCACGACAGTAATTGTCTGGGGCAAATAGTTTGCAGATTTCATTATGCAGATCAGGAACATCTATAACCCCCCTAAGAATTTTAAATATTACAGTCATCTGATCGCGCGACCGTATTACTTCTAGGGAATTATAACTTAGGCAACCCAACAGGAATTTAGTGGGATACAAGAGAGGATAAAATCCGTACAAGTGCTTGTAAAGACATCTAAGAAATGTTTTCTGAACCCTTTCTAAAGCTAACGCATACTGCTTCTCAAAAGGATTCCATACGCACGCACTAGACTCAAGTTTGCTACGGACCAACAATGCCCCAAAAACAAGCTTCATAACGTGGGGATTATGGAAGTCACGACAGTTCCTTAAAACAAAGCCAAGGCGCCTGAAGGACTCCTTCGCAGTGGATGTGATGTGGTCGTGAAAAGTGAGCTTACGGTCTTTCATGGAATCAGTTCTTGTAATTGTATCTCCATTCAGTTTGTATTAAAAGTTGACTGGGAGCCGCATCCGACCGAAAGAGATCACGTAGCATTTTGATTTATTAAATTCCATTTTATTTTCTAAACTCCACTTTATACTGAATCAATGTCTGATTGCAGAGGTTGACAATCGAGCTCAGATTTTATTTCATAAAATAGCTTTAAGTCATCAGCATATAAGAGGGATCTGGCATTCGCAATTACACCAGGGAGGTTATTAATCATCAAAAAGAAAAGGAGAGGGCCCATTACCGAACCTTGACTCACACCCGAGCGAGTGTGGTATGGGAGTGATTCGTAAAAACCTAATCTGACAAATTGTTGTCGGAAGTATAAAGGATTTGGTAGCCACTGGTATATTTAAAACAATTTCTGTGGAAGTGGAAACTCAGTAGGCAATTGTTTCTTTTTCATTGTCAAAAGAGGTTGGCGGCCATCTAAAGTCTTTTAATTCTGTAATTTTCTAAAGAGATTAGTAAATGACTAAAATTTAACTAAACGAGCATTTAATTGATACAAAGGGGTTATTCTGCAGAGATTGCAGAATCTAGCTAGGATGGAAAACAACACATTTTCCACCGATGAGCATGATTAAATATTAATGATTTTCATAAATATGTAGTTTTCTAAGGTTATTTATAACACTCGAGTAAGTCAAAACTAAGCTGTCGAAATAAGATTGATCAAAAATGTTTGAAGTTACCGATTATCACCTAGGCTATGTATGAGCGCCTCGTGCTAATTTCTGTGTTTGCGGCCTTCGATCTTTCTCACTAACCCTGTACATGATATGACAGTGCAGCGTTTTATCCACTTCTGCCAATGCAACCCGAAACTTTGCATGCTACAATGTAACAGCTAATATGGACTGGAATTTAATAAAACTAGAATTACTTCTCCCAAGAGATTGCATAAACTTGTTTCTTGCTTTAGAGATCAGTTTAACTTCAATTTCTAGTAAATGGAAATAGGTTTATCGAAATATGTCGGGAAAGTATGCATTAGTCGACATTAAGAATAGAAATATCGATAAAGTACCTACATAATGTTGGTCTTGTGACAGTAATTTATTGAGAGCTTTTGTCATGTCCGCGTGATATATTTATTAGAATAACTAATACACTAATAACTAATACACTAAACTAATACTTACCGTTAAGTTAATAAACTAGGTAGTAATTGTCCCATTGCAAGGTAACTATTCCTATTCATAAACAAAGCAGGAACGATCACCACGCAAGCTGCATGCGTGTTGATCAAATTAAAAAAAATCAGTTTAAAACAAAATTCAGTTCAAAACTGTAGGTTCTTCACGGCGTTTTTCGGCACAGGAGATCCAAGATTATGTAAGAAAATACATTGTTATGTACTGCCGTCCTTTAACTAAAAAGCCGTTAACCCTCAATTGGCCAATTTTAACTTTTTAATTGAAATTGATTGAGTTCAAAATTCTCTATCTTTCTGTCTAAGAAACATTTTTACAATATAAAAGTTCAGTAACACTATTTATGATGATTCCATCACTTGAAAGCGTCTAACCCACACTTCTTCTGGACAGAAAGGATCCTTTAGGATAAACAGAAAAGAATACCAATTGATGTGTCTGGTAAGGATATTTTGTTCAAGCTGTCAGGACTATTCTAGCATTATGTTCTCTTATGCAAAATACACACCATCCGTAGGTTAATAGTGTTGTTTAGACAACTCACCAGATTCACACATCACTCTGTTCCAATATTTGAACATAAATTGTTTATGTGTGCTAGAATTCTAATTCAGTGAGTGTATTTGTTGAGTGGGCGATGATTGGCGTAGATTAAAGTGTTATTTTCACGAATTGTAAAAGATTTTTCTCAATCGAAGTAGCATCTAGAATATGCGAGAGAAAAATACGTACCACGAACCATTTCTTATCTTTGAACTCCATTAAGCCGGTCCGTGTTAAAAACGTTTTACACCAATTAGAGTTCTCATAACCCTTATGAAGAAAAACATACAAAAAGCAAAAGCCGAAGTGACGTGTCAGTGTTAATTTCCTTTAATCCAATCTTGAACAACGCTAGACAAAAGGAGAACTGTCAATTTACGGTACGGCATAACGGACATTTTATCCGTGGTATCATTGAAACAAGGAGGAACGTAATCTGCAGCTATTCCCGACGGTCGTTGATCTAATTGAGCATTTGAGCGGTGCGTGCGTGCTAATGGGCTAATTACGTGCATGAAGCCGTGAATTGGTGAGTCAACAGCAGGACGCGGCGTCCGTGGGAGGTAGACGGCGTGGCTCCGACACTCACACCGCTGGCATACTTCGTTATCGTAAAACGTGATTTAAACTTACTTATTTTTATCAATAGTAAGAATAGGCTTTGTGTAGGTTGGTAGAACTTGCAAAACCATTCGGTTCCTCTGACCGGTTCAGTAGTTTTCAAACGGTGTTGTAATGTTCCATGAAGCCGATTTTAATGGTACTTATAGTTTTACAATAATTAACCTTTGCTCAGTCTAGTTTAATGATTTTAAGTAAAATGCTCTTTTAAGCAAACGCTGAGATAGACTGATATATTTGATTCATCTTTATGGCTATGTTTAAAATAATCGAGAGCAACAATTCTGGAATTCTCTAAGGAATCATCATTGGATATGAGTAACGTACTCAGACCAAATAAAAACCAAGACACAGCGCTGTCAACAGTGACGTGAGGCCGGTTTCGTAAACATGTGTGCACTTAGTTAGGTGTAGTTTGATTGCAAATGGTTGTAAATGTGTGCGTGTGAGCGTGTATGCACAGAGCGGAGGTGTAGTTTTGGCATGCTTCATTGTATTGTTCGGAGCGCTATGTCTTGGTTTTTTATTTGGTCTGACGTATCGTATGGACCATTTTTTTTTAAATAGATATGTCGCAATATGGTTGGATATAATGTTTCGATATAATATATACTAATTCCATGGTTTCGACCAAATCAATCCATTTTATTCACACATCTTAAAATTATTGTAAACGTACAATAATTTTAGATGCTCAGTTGGAGCCCATCAGTATAATAGTGAAAAATATACGATGTGGAGGAGTTGTAGAAGTTAGTTGCATTTTTTATGATAAAAAGTAATTTAACTGGGCAGTTCATCTTACTTTTATTATTTTAGATATAGATGTTAAATACTAAAACTTCATATAATAATACTTTGAGAGGAATAAAAATAGTGTCTGAAAGAAATAATGATATCAGAAAATATAATCTTTATGATAAAAAGTAATTTAACTGGGCAGTTCATCTTACTTTTATTATTTTAGATATAGATGTTAAATACTAAAACTTCATATAATAATACTTTGAGAGGAATAAAAATAGTGTCTGAAAGAAATAATGATATCAGAAAATATAATCCTTAGGTACTACAAATTGTAAGTTTGGTAAGTATAGGTACCTACTGGAGACCCAGTCTGAAAACTTTATTTAGATTCTCGTAACGCGTGTTGTGCGCATGGTGCACCCTTTCTAGCAATTAAAATCTGGAAGGTGTATGAATTTTAGATCATTAGATGGAAGCTGCTTATAGGAAACCCGTCTTGTCGTGTTTCTTTAGTCAGACACCACACAAACATAAATGTCGATTAGCATGGTGAACTCTTAAGAAAAAGTAGACAAGTTTTTATTGAGAAGACCTCTGACTCTACAACTTATATATTCATATACAATCAATTCAAAGTTCAAACAGGTTGACAAATCTTCAAAATACGAGCTCTACAAATCATGTTCTATAATTTTATGCTAACAAAGTAAGATACTGAACAACTTTTAAGAAAAAAGTTATTAAAGCAAAGCTAATGTTGGCAATGTTTCAAATCCAACGGCATACGTCGCGATAGATTTAATATCAATTATTATTCTATATCTTCCGAACAAAAACTGGTATAAAGTGATTCTAACTTTCGCTACCGTCAAAATACCTCATATAACGGCTCCAAGAGACACGCGCCAAAAAAAGAACACATAGCCGACAGAGCATTCGTTATTTGCGTGTAACGGCGCTGGCGCAACTCCGGTAGCCGCGGTGCCCGGTAGCACTCAATAAGTTGCCGAATTTCATGCTCACAATAATTATTGCGGTTAGGTCGTATTTATGAACACTCATACTAAATAATAATTGAGGTTTATTATCGTTAATAAACCGCATTGTACCGGTATCGCTTTTTAATGCTCCATTCGATATAGGTGCACACTGCGAAATGCTCGACTGTCTGGATCTTTCAGTTGGGAGTTTTATTGGAACGTAGATAAAACTTTATATTCTTTTCTCGAGACATTTATTTAAGCCTTCGTTAAGAATTTATTTAAAATATTGCAGTTAATTCAGGTTACGATGTTTTAAAATGAACCATGAATTATGTTACGAGTCTGCGAAGGCGCGGGCGACGGGAAGACTACCATAAAAATGTAACGGTACTAAACGTGAAGTTTGTTTGATATTCCGTTTATCTTCACTATTTAAATAATTGACTTATTGAAGTGTGAATTTACATTTGGCTCTAATAGTCGTTTTATAGCTATTACCTGCTCGCAATTCGTCAGTGTTTGATTGTTGTAGCTAAACAAATAAAATGAAACCACAAAAATGTCTCACGGAATGTCTAACAAAAGTATGAGGTGTTTAATAACGTAGGATGTTCTTCAAACATCGAAAAGTTTTTACTAGGTTCCAAATAATTTATTACACATCTTTAGACAATTATATTAAATCTATAACATACTTTAATGTGGCTTTAACCTATAGATTTACTGATACGGAATGCCTCATGGCGTTAAGTCCGCTTTTTGCGCCATCTCGTCTATAATTAAATAAATATTACAAATAGAATTATTGCTTTAAAGTAATGGTTATTTGTATTTCAATTCTATACATCGTAAATCATGTCACAACTTCACATCTCCGCGATACGAATCGCACTGTCCATTTCAGATAATAAATAAACGCAATAAATGTTCCCAGAAAAACTTGACCTATCACACTCTCTTGCGCAACGCAAATCAAACATAACAGTGTTAATGTTACACCTGTTTCATAAAAATATGGTTGAGATGTACATCTGTGAGGGCACGTGGGTCAACATGGTCACCTGAAACACTCGCCCATCATTGTTCACGACACACTCATCGCTAAGACTCGCTGCTTGCGTTTTTTCTTCGCAATATTTACTCAACTACATCTCATTGTTATAACTTTCGTGGCAGCTGCGTCCTGCATAAGAGAAAGGTATAAAAACATCTACGCATCACCCATTATCTGAAATACGTGAAAAAGACAACGGCCAAAGTATTAGAGGAAGCGCGTCGTAAATGATAAGCACTGTTGTGACTTCTTATCACGGGGACCGAGTTTGGTGAGTCACTAATCCTTTTGTTTGGGGTCTAAAACGTTACACTGATGTGACAGTTCCAAAAGTAGTTCAAAAGGAATGTTAGCAAAGGTATTACCGCCATGTCACTGTGGATTTTTGGACTTTGTTTCGTATTCCGTATCAGCAACGAACGGATTTTTTGGAGTAACAGTAGATTCTTAGTTTGTCACTAAATACTTACTAACATCTAAAAATGTATGTAGGCTAGAGTAATTGAATAAATAGCCTTTATATTTGGTATTATATAATTTATGACATCAATCTTGTAAATTTTTTGACAAATTCACAATCGCTCCCGAATCGATTTCGGCGTAGCACTCGTAGCACCGTAGACCCAAAATTACAAAAATAAATTAATAGTTCGTAGCGTTTTCGTAGCACACTCGCTTGGACGGTTTCATGCGTCGTATTGGATTTTGGCTCAAATATTTGCATCTGCTGAAAAACTATAGTGTCACGGTGTGATAAATCTTGGTTCTGCGAGAACCAAGACTTATTATTTACGAGTATTCCGGCGTAGCAAATAAACGAAGCGCTAGGGTAATGGACGCAATGTTCGGACACTATTCTGTTTCTAGTAATGGCCCGGACATTGCCTCCCTAATTGGAAGAGATATAATGTTAGGGTTGGACCTCGAAAGACTGTAGAGAAAAACTTGAACTTTTCGACGAGTCGAATGGCGCTGTCGCTTTGAACGACTGGATGGATTGATTTGGTGGCGGTGCAGGTTGTACCAGTTGTTGTTGTTGTTGTTGTTGGTGGTGGTGGTAGTGGTAGATAGTGGTGTGGTGAGGGTTGTTCCCGGAGTGGCAGGCATGTTGTTAGAGGGGCGGGGCGGTGCGAGAGGGCGCGGGTCGGGGGGCGGGGCGGGCACGCCCGTGCGCGCCGGCGCAGGCGCGGGGTCCGGACGACGCCGCCGCGTCTGCCGCGCCCGGCGCTCACTCGGGCCGCGAGCGCAGCGCCGCGAGCACGCCATGCGCTTCACCTCCGTTCCGCACGCACGAGCGCGCGACCACTCCCGCGCGCCTGCCCGACACAGTGATGTTACCAGACTCCGCTGTAATGTGCCATCGGTTCGGTCGTGAACGAGTGCCACTTCATCTGTTTCCCAAGCGTTGACTGTGCGTTTGTTCGAGGATATCGCGGATTTTGCGTACCCGTCGACGTTGGATGCGTTAAAATTTCGGGTGAGTGAGAGAGGCGAGCGGTCGTGCGCCCGCGGCCGGTTTGACCGCATTATTTTCGAAATACGTACGCCGCTATCCGGTCGACCGCGCTAGAACGATCAAAACATTATAACAAAAACATATAAATTCGGTGACGTTAATATATTTTTCCAGATCAGTCAGTATTTTCCTGATCTTGAATACTTTCACAAAAAGTTTATTTTGTTTCAGAAAAATGTGTGTTTGTTTGTTTGCCATATTATAAAATGTAAGATGAAGTTAAAGACAATTGTTAGATTCTGGATTTATGTTAATTGATAAATAAAAATAGAGTCAAAAGATCAGTTTATGTTAAACACAGGTTTAATTAATAATGTCGTACGAATTAAACAGCGCGTACAGTTATTCGTAGCAGCATGAAACGCATCCCGTTGATGTCTTTTACTGAACGCTTTTGGAAAGTGCTTGAGCGATATAACCATGTTTATATTGGGTGTTTGTGTAACATGACATGTGATTTTGGTTTCTCTTCATTTTAATATGGTGTGTATCGTCAAACATGCGTTTTTAGTGACATATTCTCGCATTTTGTGTTTTTCTTAGCTTGTGCTACGTAAAGCGACGTTTATGTGTGATAGTGTATTAGTGCAGTATAAGCATACAAAGTAAATGCCAGTTGATTAGTAGAATTTCATTGATATTTAGTTTTTATAGAGGTTGTAACTCATCTATATTTGAATGTACCGCGTCACATGGTCACTTGTATTTTGATAATTCCCACCAGTTGCTACGCCGTAGAGATATGTCATTCCACTAATATAGATTTAGGTGTATTTACGTTTAGAAAACTGGGTTAGCGTTATAAATTTTCTTTTAATCTTTGCATAAGCAAAAAGCTTCAAGCAAATACATAAAAACATGTTATATCTCATTGCATTCGAAGTAATCTCTGGTTTTTCTCAGTGTTGGGAATATTCGCGTATAAATTGCCGGGACGAAAACATTCTTGTACACAAATGCGGGGAAATTCCAAAAGAGTAAACAAATAAACGATAAGATTATAAACAGCTGTGTTGTGGTTTGGCTTCAAGTGCGAACATTGTTTTATTGAGGTGCTGATATGTTTTTTCTCTGCTAATTTTTTTCTTACTTTTCTTGAAGAATGCGTAGGAGGACTGTTTGTCGTTGTCAGATATCTTTTAAATCTGAATGTAAAATGGATAAAATAACTTAAAAAAAAACCTTAATTTGTGTCATAATTGCCAGAAAAATGGATAAAAGTTATAATTAAGCATTGATAAACGTCATTAATCTTATGGACAAAAAAGGAGGGTATCCCCAATTGGAAGTCATTTAGCCCTCAATACATTGACCAAGAATTTTCAATTTATGTGAAGAGTTGGTGTATATATGTTTTTGTATGTGTGTGTTTGTGTGAAAATACTTTGGTGATAAGGGAGGTATTTGACCTTTGATGTTGGCCCGTCATCGCCGGGGGGCGTGTCCTAGATCTCAAATAAAAATAGTCATCATCGACAACCACTATCAGTCATCGTTTACCTTCGGTCGGAAACGTGCGCGTCTGTCTGATGTCCTCCTAATGGACACTTCTCGCAGGCGTATATTTACTAGATCTTTCCTAATCATTAATAATTGCTCAACCATAAAATATTTTAAAATTTTCCTAAATTTAAAATACGGTGTACAGATAGTGACCTAACCGATGTTTGTTAAACTGTCTTTCATACAAATATTAAAATAAAATTGGATGATATTGGAACACTGATGATGTACTTTTATGGTTGGTACTAGGTAAGCATAAACTTGTACAGTTTTACTTAAATGTGACAAGAGGTTCGAAACTCGCTTCTCCACTTGTGCATGTTGACCGGTACATGTACTACTCAATTGAATTAAATATGCATGAGTATATTACAATGTATGTTAGTGCATTCATTAGAAATACATCTAGAGATAAAACGACTGCCGGTTGGACACAGTGTCAGTCTTTGTTGGCTAACCAATTGCTAGTAAAATGCATCAGTGTTGTAAGTTCTTTGGAAATTCTTACTCAATTAGATTAGTTGTGTCGATTTGTAAACCTCAATAGACCGTAGGTCCCTGTGATCAAACCTTCCTTCGGCTTACTTCATCAAAGACTCTAGTTCTCTATATATTATACAACGCAAGGTCTGTCCGCCAATACGGATTTTAATTAATCTTGTAATGCTAGTGAGGTCATTTATTGATTATGATTAAAGTTCATAAGACCTCTATGCGCCATGACTACATAAGCTGTACCACTGGAAAAGCTACTAGTCTGATAATACTAGCTTATCTTCGTATCTAGAAGCGTACCGTTTTTTAAAGTTCTGTTAAACTAGTAAAATATTGACTACTTTCATATCATCAGTAATTTCAATGAACAATAAAAGATTTTATGTATTCTGCTATTGTCGATTTTGTATTAATAAGTAAACGTGTAGTAATGAATTACCAATTTTAACGTTTGTTTTTGCATCTTTGCAGGTGGGTCGAGGAGAATTATGCGTGGGGCGTGCGCATGCGCGGTGGTGTGCGCGCTGGTGGCGCTGTGCGCGTGCGCGGGAATGGACGAGCGCACGCGCGGTGCCGCCGAGCGCCAGCTGCTGGCGCTGCTGGGCCTACCGCGCCGGCCCGCACGCCGCGCCGCTCCGCCGCCCGTGCCGCGCGCCATGCGCTTGCTGTACGAGGCTGACGGCGCCATCCCCGCTGCCGCCGCCAACACGGCGCGCTCTTATCACCACACTCCCACCGAGCTCGACCTGCGGTTTCCCGGCGAGCATCGATTTCGTCTCTACTTCAACTTGAGCGGCATCCCCAGCGACGAGCTTGCTCGAGGAGCCGATATCACGTTTCAACGGGTTGATGGAGTCGAGGGCGCCCAGCGGCTGCTCCTGTACGACATAGTGCGGCCGGGCCGCCGTGGCAAGACGGCGCCCATCCTGCGGCTGCTTGACTCAGTGCCGCTGAGAGCTGCTAAAGGCGCTGTCACAGCAGACGCGCTCGGTGCAGCGCGCCGGTGGCTCTCGGAGCCAAAACATAATCATGGACTATTAGTGCGTGTGTTAGAAGAGGGTGAGCAAAATGTAGACGCTAAACAATCTCATGTGAGAGTGCGGAGAAGTGCTACGGAGGAAGACGAAGAGTGGAGCACGCGGCAACCGTTGCTGCTGCTATATACAGAGGACGCGCGAGCTCGCGCCGCGCGGGAGAGCGGTGAGACGCGCCTGGTGCGCAGCAAGCGCGCGACGCAGCGGCGCGGCCACCGCGCGCACCACCGCCGCAAGGAGGCGCGCGAGATCTGCCAGCGCCGCCCGCTGTACGTGGACTTTGCGGAGGTTGGCTGGAGCGACTGGATCGTGGCGCCGCACGGCTACGAGGCCTACTACTGCCAGGGTGACTGCCCGTTCCCGCTGGCCGACCACCTCAACGGCACGAACCACGCGATCGTGCAGACTCTCGTGAACTCAGTGAACCCGGCCGCGGTGCCGAAAGCGTGCTGTGTACCTACGCAGCTCTCCTCTATTTCCATGTTATATATGGACGAACTAAATAATGTGGTGCTCAAAAACTATCAGGACATGATGGTGACGGGCTGCGGCTGCCGATGACGAAGGCGCCCCCCACGCCCAGTGCGGACCTAGTGATAACTCGTGGACCCAGTGTATATATAGTGATGGCCTCGAACATTGTAAATACTTATTTGTGTATATATTCGTGTAATTATTATTTTATTAAACTGCAGATGTAATAAATGATGTAATTTTAAATTGTATCTGTCTATTATTCATTATAACGTATTAACCCATGGTGAAAATTACGATCAAATTACAAATTAAAGTGCAGTAGACAAAAATCTGTTTAGATATGATTTTGTAGCCATACCCTACTTAGATGTATAATTATTTTAAGAACATAGTAGTCATCATACATAGGTTATTGTAATCAATATTGTATTTGCTTGTAATTACCAGATATTTGCACTAAAATGTAGTGATTGTTCAATGTGTACTTACAGTAGTGTTATTAATTTGACTATAAATGGTTTCTTATCATTTAAATGAAGACACAAATCACAGTATAACCACTAATTTGATGTGTAGGTCAGGTATCAATCGCTCCTTTTAAAATTCGGTATGTATGGTTGCCATTCGCCGTACCAATGACGAATCTCTAACCATAACCTAGCTAACAAGTTAGAGAAACCATGTCAAATGATCTTGGTACAAATAAACAGTTAAAATGACCTTTAATACGTTCCAAATGTGCTACAGGTCCGATTCTCACTTTTAGGCTCATGTTATGCCTACAGCCGCCGGATATGAGGTCATGTTCAAGTCGCAGTCAAAATAAGCCTTAGTAGATGAACGTGGCAAGCTGGGATCGTCTAGAGGTGTGTGTCGCAGTAACCTCGCTGCAAGGTTTCTCACGAATGAATGAAAACCAGTAACAAACTTGACGAAAATTATATGTATGAATTCTTCCGCATAGTGTTACAAAAGTATATAACAAATGCATGTAGCTAGTTAAAAGAAAAAGCAACTATTACCTCTTTTTAAACAAGTCATGAAATTCCTTAATGTGAGACATGGGTCCTCAATCCACACGGACACTGTTTAAATTACAAGTTGAAATGATTTCTTTTATAGAAAAGTAAAAAAAAAAACGAAAAAAACTTGTTTATAACTAAGTAAAATTCAATTTATCTTCGAACCTTTTGATATAGAAGGAAAAAACAAGTTTAATAAACACAATATAGTAGGTAATAATAATAATATTCTTAGTTATAAAACCTAATTCAAAGCTTGGTATAATTCAAACACACTGCGTCTGGTACTGTGGAACAACCAAAGTGGAAGATGAAAAAATGGATGAAAATATAGAAAATCTGCAGACATAAAGAGATACTTACAATATATTTTCAGGAATAAACTAGCTAATGATAACATACCAAACTGTCTGGTTATAACAACGAATGGATCACCCAAAACTGATAAGATCACTAGAGACATACTGTCGGCAGCAAATATGTCTACAGCCATCTTTATGAAATCTGTATAGTCTACACACTGACCATAAATTATCAACTTTAGAGGTATTTTAATTCCATAGCAACCAAGCTCGCTCTAACTGTTTGACCGACTTCCAAGCATGTTGTATAAAGCCACAACAACAAGGTAAAAAAAACACATTGAAACATATACGTCAAGCAATGACAACTTAATTATTCATATCGATCATTTATAATGATCTAAAGTTGAGACTTCCGCTCGGAAGTTAGCGGGCTCTTACTGGACGCCATTGAACTACTGCTGTTAAGCTTAAACCACACCTATCAATATGATGACGAAAAAATATATCAAATGCATTCTAATACAGTACCTACACTCGTGAATTCGTTGCTAAAAGCCAAATGTAAATCTCGTAACAGAAACGTGAATCGTACCATATAAACAAAATGTTTCGAAGTCTTGAAGCTTGAATCACTGGATACATAATAATTTAATTGTCCAAGAGTGTAGAGTTTATTCTCGGACGCTCCGTATGTAGTGTTGCCCAAATTCAGTCTTGGTCTTGCAGTCTTGGTCTTGTTCTTGCGTTTTTGCAAGACCAAGACCAAGAACAAGACCGCGTATTTTTAGCAAGACCAAGACCAAGACTGACCGTGCAAGACTTGAGCAAGAACAAGACATAGCCTGCAAGACTCTTGCGTCTTGCAGCTAGGACTTAGCGCTATTTCACTGAGTAGTTAGGTGTAACAGTTCGGTGTATAGGTAGGTACGCTTAGGAATTCTATGAGACGCAAAAAACTGTATCAAAGAATATGAAAAACTGGACCTATGCGCATTACGACTAATACCATAAACATAGCGAATAAAAAAATATCTATTAAAATCAAACTGAGTGCATGCATAGTTATGTTTTAACCATCGGCACTTTGATAATGCGGCATCAAAGGTTTTGTACTTACTTTTCAAAGAAATTTGCCGCTTTTCGGAAGTACATGGTTATGATACACGCGCCGGGGCTTCTTTTGAAATCTAAAACAATCGTTGCCGCCACGCCGAAATCATAACATTTGTGACACTATTTGATTGCCGCCATAGGGCGTAGGTATACTCATGCAAAATAATTTCGAATTTTTTTAAGAGTACCTACAGGTGTTCCAAAGAATAAATAAGTTTCAGAGTGCTTAGAATGAAAATGAATACATTATACTGATCACGCAAGTAGTATTATGATTAGGATAAAATGGTAAGGATAGGTAGTAGATGTCATATTAATTCATTCTAGTAAGTATATATTATAATATTGATTACTTATATGGTTTTAAACTAATTACTTAGGTACTATTATTGTACATTTAGTCATTATATTTCTTAAGTTTTTACAAGAAAAAATAGCAAAAAAGTGTTCAAATATCACCCGTTTAATAAATATTGTAGCCACTTTTAAATATACTTGAAACGTGTAAAGAAATTCTACAAAACTAATAAAATAATATAAAAAGCGTAGGTACTTACCTACTAATAAAATAAAAAGCCTGCGATAAGAGTTTTGTATTACTTACCAGCCCGAATATCTCTGAGAGAGATGATGAGAGTAAGTATTTACTAGCTGTGCCCGCGACTTCGTCCACGAGGAATAGTAACTTTGGAGGTAGGTATAGTGACGTTCAGGACTTATTTATTTATTTTAAAACTTCTGTCATCAAACATACAAACGAACTCTTCAGCTTTATAATATTAGTATAGATGTACGCCAAAACATTCACTTATATGTAAAGAATAGTGATTGGCACTAATTCTATTTTATTCACGCGTCGCGTCTGTACAAGTAGGTAATATTTAGTGTGTGTTTGTACGCCGCACGCGGCATTGTTTGATTTGCGGCGGCATCCTTTTCATAGAGCCGGCACGTGGCGAGGCGGCGCGGTAGAAAGCAAGGAAACGTACTATAAATAAAGGAATTATTTTAATTCCAGTCATTTCCAATTGAGCTGTGCTTCGAGTCTAACTTAATAATTGTTTTTACTAATTCTCGTTGTTTTCTAAAAACGTATCACGTGTACAATTTAATATGAGTGACGAAGATTCAAATTATTCTAGTCCGAGTAACGAGAGTTTGAGTCACAGATCTAAAAGACCCAAAAGCAAATTTGAGGAGTTTTTCGAAATAATTCATGCATCCCAAACTGCCTTCTGTAAATTGTGCCAACATAAAAAGATTGAAATAAAAATGAAAAACAGAAACACTTCAGGCTTAAGGAAACATCTAATATCTTTCCACAAAAAGGAATCAGAAATATTTCTTCCTGTTAAACCAAAATTAAGTGGAGATATCACAAGCTTTTTAGTAACCGCTGGAAGAAGTGGACAGGTAAGAATATTTTTTTAACAGTTAAAAGAATTTTAACTCCGCGTAGCTATTCATGCGATACTTTCAAAAACGCCATTAACTTACGTAAGTATTTTTGAGTTAGTGGTGTTTTCATCTAGGGGTGCGACATATTAAGTATGTAATTATCGTCTTAAATATTTTTTATAAACACCCATATTTTCATTTAATCGGCCAGTAACAACTAAGTACTTTATTTTGGTAAATTACAGTACAGTGCAACCTTAATATAACAAATATCAATTTAACGATTTTCTCGATTTAACAACAACAAACCTCCTCCTCTTATACGCTCAAACCTAGTATGTTTTAAATAATAACACAAGATTTATTGTTTTGTTTCAGTCGGAAAACAGCAGTGACAACATCACGACAGCTACAGTTGATTGGGTGGTAAAAAAATATCTTCCCTTCTCATTTTTCGATGACGAAGCTACACAAGTATATTTTCGACGTATTTGCCCTAATATGGTGTTTCCTAAAAGGTCTACACTTAGAAGGAAAGTCAAAGAGCGATTTGAAGAGCTCCAATTGAATCTCAAGGAACGACTTCAACAATTATCATCTAAAATGTCTTTTACCATTGATGGGTGGACGTCAATTGCTGGTAGGAGTTACTACGGGGTTACTATTCATTATATAGACAACGAATGGAAGTATCAATCTGTAGTTCTTGATTTTATACCATCACGCGGTCGACATACTGGGGAAGATATTGCAACGATTTTCCATGAATGTTTATTGGAATATGGCATAATTGATAAAATACAAGGTATCACGGTCGACAACGCAACTGCAAATACCAAATTTATGTATGAACTGGGCAAACAGCTGCCGCCACACTTTGATTCAGACAATCAACATTTCCGGTGCTTTGCTCACATTTTAAACCTTGGTGTACAAGATTTATTAAAGACCTTAGCATTACACTGTGAGTCTGACACTAACGCGCAAGATCAGCAGTACGAAGACTATGCAGACGAAACTGAGGATGAGGAAGATGAAGAATCTGCACCAAATATTGCTGACTCGCGTACATCTGTAACAAAGTTACGCAGTATTTCCAGTAAAATAAAAAGAAGTGAGATAGTGAAGAAGAAGTTTCAGTCTGCTTGTGAAGCAGCTGGCGTGCCATCAAATCTAAATGCCATTATTGACTGTCCAACGAGATGGAATTCCACACATGATATGATTGGATTTGGTTTAAAAGTGAGAGCGGGCATTGACATATTGTGCAGTTCTGTCACCGAATTAAATGATTTTCAAATCACAGCTAATGAATGGCAGGTACTCGAAAAATTACATAAATTTCTAATAAACTTTAAACTTTTAAGTACAAAACTTGGTGGAGACAAATATGTTACATTACCGCTAGTCATTGTATCATTCAATCTCTTGCTAGATAAAATTGAATCCATGGTAAAACAGTTAGATGAGAAACCTAATCGATCTGAAGTGGATGAAAGGCTCATTCTAGCTTTCCAAGCAGCTCGAGACAAAATGCTTAAACATTACAAGAAGAGCAACTGGATTTATTGTACTTCTTTAATTTTAGACCCAAGGCATAAGGCTCAGACTTTTGACCTGACAATGTGGGGGAAGCAACTTAAAACAGAAAGTCTGCGCAAGTTCAATGAACTTTATGAAGAATATAAAAGTCTACACTCACTGAACAAATCTCTGGAATTACCAGAAAAAGAAAATAAAGTATGTGATGAAGATGAAGACGTAATAGACTTTGATAAACTCTATGAATGTCCCTCGACGTCATCTGGATCTTGTCTTCAAGGCTTAGTGATAGACGAGTTGGAGGAGTACCTGAGAAAACCAAGAACTGCCAGCTCGGAAGACATTTTAGATTGGTGGAGGACGCATGAGACAGAGTATCCGATTTTATCGAAAATGGCCCGTGATTTTCTCTCAATACCTGCAACTTCAGTACCTGCTGAGAGGTTATTTTCTAAAGCATCATTAGTAATTAGAAAACATAGAAATAGGTTAAGTGATGAGTCAGCCAGATGGTTACTTTGTATTAATTCTTGGTCAAAAAAATTGATATAAAGTATCATAACCTAATGATAAAGCTGTTGATTTGTGTTGTATTTTATTTTTTATTCAAATAAATGATAAATCGTAAAACTCTTTTATTAAATTTCTTATAAGTTGAGGGTTCAATCTCTTTCTAGACAGATAAGTATTGTTCTTTAAAATACAGTCAAGTTATTGTAATTAATTTGTTTTTTTACATGTTTTAGCAAATGTAAGCTTATAAATCATAAATGTTTATTAAGAAACAGTTACTTCCATGGAAAACGACATATAGGTCAGTTGATTTTTCGAATTTCTTATCAAATCTTCAGTTATTTATTAATCTGCTTGATCTTTACTATGGCTATGTTAATTCAAGCTCACAATGTTCCAATTCTAATACGTTTTTCTAAGATTTAAAGTAAACTTTAATAAATAGTAATAGACTAATAGGTAATTGCAAGACTTGCAAGACTCTTGCTGCAAGACCAAGACCAAGACCAAGACTGGGAGCGCAAGACCAAGACCAAGACCAAGACCAGGTGTATTGGCGCAAGACCAAGACCAAGACTGGCTAAGTCTCGTCTTGTTCTTGCATTTGGGCAACACTATCCGTATGCCGTATGCATACGGGACCGCATTCCTCCGAGGAAATTCATCTAGTTGAATTGTATAAGGTTAGCTAGGAGCCTGACGCGTGCGCTCGAGCCTTTCTTTTCTCATGCTATCCTCTTGCAATTTAAGACCGTATCCAACTATAAACAACCATCTATAGTACGCACACCGTCGTACATATTGTAACAATATAACTTCATGCCCCACATTCATTCTCAAAATATAATGTAAAAGCTTATAAAGTCGTCTGAAAAGAATGTCAGAGATAATATTTAAAGTGGATTCCATTTAGAGTGTGGCGGGCAGGTCTCCGAATTTCAAATATTTCGTCACAAGGCGGCTATATATCATGTTTTTGCCTGGACGCAGGAATGCGCGCCGTATAATTTGGCCGGCCACCCGGCCGGCAACTCTGCGTCTGCCGCGCCACCCGCCCTACGTCTATATTATCAGTAGATAAATTCAAGCTTTGTCTTTGCCTCGTATTTCGTCCTCTCGAGATTTTGCTTTTGTTTTTTTTCGTTCGCTTTGGACGGCAACAAAAAATTGAGTGGAGGCGAACGAAGTGGGTATAATTTATTTTATAGTCGGCTCGCTCGTAACTCGGCGGTGGACGGCTGGACGCCGATTTATCCCCATCTCGGCGTAATTAACGTAAATGGATTGGTCAGCGTCGGTGCCTGTGTGCGCCCGCCTCGGCTTCTCTGATCGAGCCACTCCCTGCTCGTCAGCAGCAGCCGGGGCCAATCCGCGGAGGGCAGTGCTAGTGCCTCCAGATAATGCACGAGGTGATCCGGCTTAATCCAATTAGAGTTTTTTCAAACCGCAAGCCGAATAAGATACGAAAATCGTTGGTTGATTACGTACACTCGGTTCCCAAGGAGCGCGACGACTTATCCCTAAGGGAATTATAATTGTTTTGCATTCTTGCACGGGTATAAAAACAAAAGGGCGAGGAGCGGCCCCCCCGCACGTTGGCCTGCAGACCAGACTAAAGTCTGACGACTTGCATTCCCTTGAGACAAAAAGCTACAAATGAATTGGAGCGAGCTTTCGACTCGGCCTCACGTGGAAAGTGATTGCTTTTGTTTGAAACATCTACTTATCTATATTGTGTTGTAAGAGTTATTTTATTTTTTAATGATAATGTTTATAAATACAAATACTAAAGCAACAACCATAAACTGATGATAATTAATAATTAATAGACAGTCATCTTTTAGTATTGTTAAGTAATTTTCTTGTAAGTAGAATTTAGACTTTGTGATAGTTTAATACTGAAAATTCATTAGTAAGAAAAAAATTTTTTTATGACAAAGCTATTTGCATTGCAGCATCAATGATTTACTTACATTTTAAGCCTTTTATTTCAAAGCCTAACGATGGAGATATTGACGACAAAAATACTAATATTTTTCTCTCTATTCATATTTCAGCATTCCTGAAATTACTGTAAGTTGAGTACATAATTAATTATACAGTATCTAAGCAATGTAATGTATCTGTTTCATTTTCACAGTACGGCGAGGTCATGGGATCAATAGAACTAACCTCCACATTGATGATAGCTACCTGTATTCGAAACTCATTTAACATAATAGCTAACAGATGTGCTATATTGCACAGTATCGCAAAATTGTTTAGTTTACAATGTTTTTATGCAAAAGTAATATGAAGAAAAAACCAGTTTAATTTGTGCATGCTTGGAATATTTTAGAGGAGGCGTGCGGTCGATGGCCGTGCCGCGGCCGCGAGTCTCGCGCAGGCGCACCACGCCGCACGCCCGCGGATGCGCCCGCGCACCCCGGCATCTACACAGGTACCTTATCTTATCAAGTGTACACTCAACAAACGGATACCATCTGGCCACACGCGCCAACATTGCACGCTTTTATTACCAACCTTCATACACTTTTTGACGGTTTAGCTTATCTTAATCACAAGCTTTTTCATTTAACTTTACCCAGAATTTGTTCTACAAGACATGATTGTAATATTTTAAACATTTTACTGTTTTTCATATTTTCATACAGTGTCCATTTACGTGGCAACCCTAACAACTACTTGCGTTACGTTCAAATTATAACAGCGCGTAATCCGTCTTCATTCTTCGGTTCATTTCGAATTTTCAGAATTCTTGTTCATTTAAATGAAAAAGAATAACGTGCGCGGCGCGGCGTGAAATATTTAACACGTACCAGTGACTTGTTTGCGTTTCGAATTTGAGCATCGAACCGCATCTCGCTACCATCAATTTGTCTGTCCATCACACTTTCGACCTTTCCCCCCGATGCTGAAGGTTGAAAAAGGAACATAGTTATTTTGTCGATGTAAAAAATAATATAGTCGCGTGCCGCGGAACTCGCACGCCTCGCGTTTGTTTGTCTCGTACGCACCTCAATCACAATCGACTTTCACCATAAGGGCAGCGTCACATGGACCACAGCCGTATCACCGATCTCGAGCCGAGCAACACTAATGCGAGAACAAGGTTTAATTTCTTATAAATTAACTTGCTATGCAAAGTTATTTAAATCAAGCAGCCAGTATAAACTCGGCTTTATCGTCAAGTGCAGTTTGTAAAGCGTGTCACTCAAGCATTACAGCTATCACGCTGAGCTGAGCTTTTGATGTACGCCCTTAACTTGTTCGCTGTTGTACAGTTTAATCATCCCGTTACAACATTGTAGCGAGCTTTTCTGGAATGGTGCTTACATTTTAAACACCATTAATCACAACGTTTATAAATACGTTTAAATTTGTTACAAACAATCGTTCTAACTTTAATTACGCGATTAGAAACCTAAAACGATCAAAAGTAAAATAATAACAGTTACATGTGAAGCCAAAATAATAAAGTTAATAAGCGTGGATGGTAATCCCACTAGTGGTGTAGTTGTCACGTTTCGGTATAACGGTGATGACATATTTAACCGGCCACTCGGCCCCGCTACGATGCATGCTACACCGCATCTCTCCGAGTCGTCGCGACAACACTAAACGAGTATTTTGTCACCACTATAAATGCATCGTAACATGAAATTCTATACAATACAGTTGTCAACGTGCCCAATACAGTTTAAAGAATTTTAATTTGGTATTAATTGCTATTATAAAACCCTATGGAATTCTTTAGAAAAAGCTATTTATGTATTAAAATCTTACCTTAAGTGGGTAATTTAATTGCACCTATGCAACATAGCACACAATACGTGCCAAGTGCTATAATCCACGGCTTATTAAGTCATGCGCACTTACAACATTTTCATAATACCTGTATGTAATTGGCACAGAATTTGAAACTGTTGTTTGAACTCTACGAATAGCCTCAGAGAGTAATGCTAAATAAGTAAACCTCATTTGTGAACTATTTTCTTCCGCCTTTTCCTAGTCAGGGAGAAACTGGCGAGCATGAAAATTGAGCCACGAAAACTGGTCAATATTTTTATGATTTTTGATATATGACAATCGTTAATCTTGTTTTCCAGATGCTACCATTTATTACAAAAGTATGCCCCACGTAAGTGTAAATATTGACGCTCAGCAAATAAACGTAACAGAAGAATTCTAGTTCACAACATGTTGAATAGAAATTAGCACCTTATCATACTTATTACCTACTTACTGGTCTTTTGTTCGCTCGTAACAACTTAACACGTCCGCTGCGTTACAGACTTATTAACCGATCGTGTTAAGTTTCTTGTAACTGCGAAAACCATGTATCTTTGTTAGCAACAGCTACAAAGGACATGTCTAGCCTCGTTAGTAGTTCAAACTTATTTATGTAACTAACTGTCACTTAATGATTACCGTGCAGTGCACTGGGACGGTATAAATTGAATATTAAGCAAACGCTTATTTATTCTACCAGCTAAACTCAAAGGCAGAAAAACTGTGCATTTCTTATCGTAAGTTAACAAGACTACAGCTACAAAAAGGCCTCAAAATCTTGTAACATTAAAAGCCTAATATATGTCAAGCACAGAGGCATAACAGCATTCGAGCTTCGATGAAAAATAATCAATTTGCCCAGTATGGATTTTGATTCGCGGGCAGTGCGCGCGGCCCGCAGTGTACGCTAGACAGACATAAACAGCAATTTATTTCTGGCAACGAACCCGCGTCCTTGGCGCCGACCTTATTGCGCAACACCGGTTTCGAAATGCGCACACGCACGATCTATGTGTACCTATGTGCTTTGATCATTACAAACGATGATACATATATTGATTTTCGATCCTAAAATCCATATACAAAACATACGCTAAGTTGAAAAAGTTTTTCAAAATTTTCTTGAATTTTCTTTACAGAATGATTTATATTTACCTACACTGAATTTTAATTGTTGTTTGTGCCTTGTATCAATATGACATACAATACGGAAAATTAATGAAAAATATCACTATATAAACCTTTTGAAACTTGGTGATACAAACCCACAGATTACCTACTCTTCTAACAAATTCGTGGCAAAGCGAAACCAATTTCTGTATACCCACCAACGTTTAAAAACATACCTTCAGGCATGTACGAAGAATTTATTACGTATGTGTGTGTGTAACTGTGTAGTGAAAAAACTATCAAAACAAGTTGCCAGGTGCGAGTCGGCACAAGTGAAAAACAAATTGTGTTGGCACTTACGTATTGTTTTCAAGTCAGATTTTTTCTGGTAAGAGTCTAACCTCCAAAATCTTAAAGCTACGAATTAACGAAGGTGATATTTTCTTCAACTTAAGTTCCGTTGCTTTTCACTCTCATCTGTGTTGAAGTAAGTATGGCCATGGAGTAATTTATTTTTTAATGCATACCTACTTCACACAAACAAAGTTATCAAGCTTATTTGCTGGATCAAAGTTAGTTTTAACAAAGCTATGAACAAAAACACTTCTTAGTCAAATTTTTTTTTGAGAAAAATGCCACATCCACGCATCTAAAATAAGGTGTTTATGAATGCGCGTGGTGGTCGAGTGAAAGTGGCAGCAAGCCTCTTGTCTCCGTCGAGCGAAGGCCGCCCAGAACGAGACCGCTCCGGCTGCGACGTTAATAATATCCACACAAAAACTGTGCACTAACGCCAAACTAATCCATCATAAATTATAGCAAAATTATTTCCATTTACAAATAAAAAATATTACGTGTAAGGAAAATTACGCAAAGGCCGCTCGTTGTTAACTCGTCATTAAATCAGGGTCTTGCTTTGAAGCTGTGATCATATTAAGAGGAGTCTACAGTTGGAATTTAGGGCAAAATCACCAAACATCGGTTATATGGAGGAAGCTTGTTCTTCAAACTCTACTATGTATTCCAAAATGTATCAAATTAAAACATATTGCTTAGCCCATAATATCCACATCAATCCGACAGTAAAACTAAGTCTAAGTAAGGATTTAGATCTGATAGAGTGTAGATAGACCATAGAGAACGCTGAAATTCAGCACCCAGATGTCATTTTGTAGGTACCTACGTAAATGTTAAGAACTGTGAGTGTTTCTTTAAGAAAAAATCTGTGATTTTATTAATAAAAACATCTATTCATTGACCTGCAAATTCCAGCCATCGGATTCGAAACTACCTACCTACTTAGTTAAATTCCTTTCTATATTTTTTCCTCAGTCTGTTGCACTTTACTCTGAACTGAACCTGTTACCATGTGTCGTTATTATTTATAAAAGGTTTTATACATACTTTTTTAAATTACACCTGTGGTTATCAATGTTAAAAATTCTTATCATAAATGCATTCATGTCATCTGTTTCACTATCGTCCATCACTCGCCACTTCGTGGAGTGTGAAAGAGCATTGATTAATAATATGTTACGCTCACTTTAGCTAAATTATATATGTACATATGTATAGTATGTCACACATGGTCAATAGTAATCAGCCTAAAAAACCATCATACATTGGCATAACCTTGCGCAGCGGCCGACATTCTGTCAGTGTCTTAGGCCGCCAACGCGCAAACAATTTTTTTCCACCACTACCGTTATCAAAGTAGCAATAAATTGGTTTGACGACGCTATTTACTGCTATATTTGCATTGATTAAATAAAAAAACTTCCAAAAATGTTATGTGCATGTGATGTTGTGGAATTTGAACATGAAATTATTATTTTCTAGGGTGAATGCAATAACACGCAGTTATTTATATTTCGTATTATATGTAACTCATTAGTTTCTAGTTATAGAATCCGGATGTAAATAAATCTTGTAGCAAAAGCTTCGTTCGTACTGATGTGTGCGCCCGCGCAGCCGGGGGCGCGGAGCGGCGCGCGCGCTCTACAATTACCGGCGTGGCCCGCGGGGCATTCCTCACAACATTCAGCCTAATTAGTTCAGCGCGCGATGAGCCTTTGTCTAACAGTTCAGTTCACCTTGCCGAGTTTTTACGACTGGTATGCATTCGCATATTTGACCTCTGAGCGAAGGACACGGCCCTTTTTTGCTTTTGCAAGGAAAGATTTAGTTTGTATGATGCGCTATGATCTGTAGAGATAAGCTGTCGTAACTTGTAAACTTAAAATATTTCCTCATCCAAAGTTAAAGTATGCATAGCATAAAGGTGAATAGGCGGGCCCGAGGACAATGACATCGAATAATGAAATACAGTTGAAAAAACTCTTCGTATTTAATCGATGAGCGAAAAAATCAATCACATTTTATCTTTTAACTTGAGATATGTACGAGTATATTAGGGCGCGACTAATGTGTTGGAACGGAGAGCGGTGAACAAGAACTAGTCGGTGAGCAAACATCGGGTCGTGTGTGTCGTGTGCTGAACACCGTTTGGTGTGTTTACCGACGACGAGAGCGCGGCCGGCGGCTGCCGACATCTGAACACTGTTACGTAAACATGTCGAACACATAGTGCACAAACACCGGCTGCACTGATCATTAAAAATAATATTTATTCAACTACTGCTAGCTACCTCGACACCTCGCTACCTCACCACCTCGCACACTCCACGCTAACGGAGTAGAAAAGCTCGCACCTACCAGGTGTGTTTGTTATTACGCTGGCAATTGTAACTATTCTTGTTATGCAGATACATAAAGACATTACGGAAAACTATAAACAGCGATGCTGCGCAAAAAGCAGGTAAACAATATCTTATTGGGTGTAGTATAGCTACTTAGTATTGTGTACTAGAATAATGTGTTGGGTACTATAGAGCTGTAGATAAATAGCAATGCACAACGCACTGCTACGAGCTAACATCTAGAAAGGACACTTCGTTGCTTCCATCACATGACGATATCCATGAAAGAGCTTCATGAATAAAACCAATACAGCCATTATGATTAATTGAAAACACATTTCGCCGAGAAAAACTGTACTGAAAGCTCTTTCCGGAGCTTTATCATCCAAGGCTTGAAATGTGTCACGTGCTGACAAAGTTTTCCAGCTGAAGTGCTAAATAGAATCTACCTAAAACAGTGTTGAATGATGCAAATACAAACACTGTTGTTAACACACCTTTGATAGGAATTTAAACACTTACAAACAATTAAAGCCAGCGTGATAAGTGATAACACTATAAAAGGTGTATCGTACGAGACCAACAAACCAACTAGAGATCTAAGCGTCGTAGGCAGAATGACGGAGGTTTAAAGTTGAGGCGTGTCATATTCGAATAAGGCTTATTCTATGTCGGAGGTACGGTCTGGTTTATAAATAGCTCGCGGCGCGGGCAGGTGCTGCGCGCTCAGACGGGCGGTCGCCGCGCGCTCCGCTTCCGCGAATCTCCTCACAGAATATCTCAGCACGCTATACACGCTACACTTGATCATGCACTCACCCTCACTGCCTCACCGCCTCACCTACATCGCCTCGCCTCACGATACCCCCGGGACGTTCAACATGTCTGCCCGTTAACGTCCAGTGTTACAGGCCTTCTAAGAACGGTTGTAGCGATGTTGATGTAAACCCTAGGGCAGGCTTAGGAGATAACTGATATTTACAAAGCTTTTAGACTCATGTTTATGTCACCTTTCACGACAGTGTCAATTAAATAGGTGTTTCTTTTCGGGGTAGAAGTTACTTGTATCTCTAAAACAGAATCCAGTATCTACACTTAAAGGTGTGGCGTGCTAAAGTAACCAAGGTGCCTAGAAATGTTCGCCAGGTGTGCTCATAGATTTAAACCACTTAAACTATAATAGCCTCGTATCTAATCCTTATTTTAATAAACAAGATACCTATAAATGTCGATAATAAAATAAATGTTCGTATATATCGATATCATATTTCGAAAATTAATGATAAAATATTGATTCTCGTTTCAATACAAGCTTAGATCGTAGAAAAAAGGATGAAATCTTACACCGATGTTTTAGTTAATTAATAACGATTTAATTCTTTTCTTTGGCCGCGTGTTCCGAAGCTTACGTCATGAGAACTTTATTATACAGATGATTTAGCAGCGGAACGGATTAATTAAATGGAGGATCACAAAACAAAACCATTTAAAAGTTATTTCGCCTACCGTCATTATTGTTGGGTTTATTTTTTCCTGTTTTATGATATGGGAACGTATGTTTAGGTTAGCGCAAAAATATCGGTCTGTCTTTCGGAACTGCGTATTGATTTTCTTCAGGTTTAAATCTACATAGCAAAATCATGGTTGAAAGGTTTTTTTTCACAAAATAACTTCGCATCAGAAAATACATGTTATTGAACTTCACATTATTCAAACGAACAAGAACATCTGCTGAGAAAAACCTAAGCTGATATTTATACACCTAAATAAAAGTACGAAGGTTCTACAAGTAATAAAAGTCGCTTGCGATGCTGAGCGCTTCGCAATGCGCTTGCGCACACCAGTTGCAGGAGATTGCTGGAAACAGAAAAACATCAACGATACGTATAAATGGAATCCCGATGCAGTCGGCCTGCACCCGACTTTATAAATAAATATTGCTTTCGAGTCCCATCCGCGTTCCTTGCGAAGTTAAAAAAGGGTATCGGTAACGGTTGAAAAAGTATCAGAATTATATTAATTTTACTTAACTTCTTGTCCGGATGATACGTGTCGTACTGAAATGAAATATAGAGTGGATTAATTAAATCGCGCATCGTACAAGGAGTTTATATTGCAGGCAGTAATTACATAAAACGATTTTCCGATCAATGAAAATTCCTTCGTGGATGCCTGTCATAAAATGCTGTATTATGCAGTTATATCTAAACCTGTGTGTCTGATGAGCTTAAGTCTACCTTGAGGTTTCGTTTGGATATTTTTGTAAGACCTTATCTAAACTGCCATTATTTATTTTCAAAGCTCGACACTAAAAGCGTTTATCGGTTCAATATGAACACTAAATATCTGCCCCAAGATATTAATATCTCACGATGTCTACCTGATAAGTGGAAGTGCAGTTTGTGAAAAAAGGCTTCAGGATAAAAAGGTCGAGTGGTAAATAATGTTTGGATGGGAATAATGATAGCCGGTCGGTAGACGATAGGGCGCCGCGCGGTGACGCCGCGCCGCCTGACCGCGTCGCGCGCGCGCCTACACACGGCCGCCTCCACCGCTCAACTTTGAACTGAGCAACCTTGTGCTTATCGCTGCTCCACTTTATTGTACCCTACTATCCAATATTTTCTTTAATATATATTTCTTCCGTACGTGTATTTGTCACCTAACTCCTCCTAAACGGCTGGACCGATTTGGATGGTTTGAAAATACAACTGGACCCGGTAGGTGGCGCTGTTCGGACAGGACAACGTCTGTCGGGTCCGCTAGTCTTTATATATATAATTCTTCTGTACGAGTGTTGGTCTCCTAACTCCTCCTAAATGGCTGCATCGATTTGGATGAAATTTTGTGTGTATATTTGAGTGGGTCCCTGGATGGTTTTAAAATACAATTGGACTCGGTAGGTAGCGCTGTTCGGACCGGACATTGTCTGTCGGATCTGCTAGTATCTTATAAAGAAAGCGACACAACGCGTGTCGAATGCAACTTTAACATCTCACGCGGTTAATTAAAAAGTCAGGTGTCACTAAGGTATGTAGTTGCGTTAAATTACAAGTGGATAATTAAGAAATCATTACGCAAAAATAAAAAGTGCAATGATAAGTTGGTATCTTGTTGCGGTCCTAATGAGTTGCATAATGCTGAGCTGTGTTGCTGGACGTAGCGCGCAGCCGTAGTGCTCGGGTTACCGTACACGTCCCACCTGCGCCCGCACCGCCATCGCCACCACTTGCGTCATTTACAACTTTAAAATAATAAAACTGGTTTTGATTTTGATCTATACGATGGTGTATCACGATTAATGTCCCAAGCAGCGCACCTGGCAGCCGACCCCGTGCTGTCACGACACTTGATACCGTGTAACCCGAAGCGCCTGATGTTTGTACAACATTAAATCCATATTCATATCACAATGGCATTAACCAACTAGTTTACTGCCCGAATCTGACATAATCGTTCTTAATTATGTATCCAACTTGATCGCTATCGGCCATGTTGAACATTTTAATGACAATAAATATAGATATGACGACTGATTTTCCTGAGTTGCAACTTGTTTTTTTATGTAGGTTACGTTTTGATAGACCATTAATGGTATATTTTGGGTGCAACGTCTCGTATTAACACCAAAACTACTGAAAAAAAAAACAGTTATGTAAAAAAGTTCATCCAACGCGCATGAAAGACATTTCTCAACAATGAACCTTCGTTTTCTTTGGGACATTCATTAAAACGAAGGATTTTACACATGTTTAATTCTCGGTTCATTTTCCATACACGTACTTACGTTCATACATATCGCTTGCCCGCAAGAATACTGTATTAACTCTAAAAACGTACTTTTTAAGTGGTAAAAAGTGTAAATAATTTAATAAATACTGGTAAATAGAGTAATATCTTTAGGGATAATTATAGAGTATATACTAATACATATTAATAATTTAAAAAAATCTGTTTATCTTATGGATATACCACAATATTTTTAGTTAAAAATTTTAATCGCTTCTCCTTAAAAAGTACGTTTTTAGAGTTAATACAGTATTCTTGCGGGCAAGCGATATGAGACGAGTGTTATTTTATTAAACAAAGAAGACAACGACGGAGCAATGACCTGCCCTTATTTGGAGAATACAACATATCGACTGCGGCTTTATGAAGTGCCTGAATCCAGATAGCTCACCTGGGAGCCTACCACCACCTCAAAAGCAGTATTATTTTAATATTACTTCAGTGGGAGAAAGAGATGGAGCTATACGTCCTGTAGAGCTTCATCTCTTTCCCACACTGAAGTAATATTAAAATAATACTGGTCTATGATCTTGTGGTAGGCCCCCTGGACGTATTGAAAAACCAAAATAGATTACGTACATCTTTAGAAACCAGATAATACTGGATATTGTTTGAAAGAACGTTCAAATGTTTTATTTTATTAAAAACGTGCCAAAAAATTAGTAATCGATATTTCTGGAAATTAAAATGAAATAAGTTTGGTCTATTATCGTAGTTGACGTGAGCCTCGCCAGCTGCCCAGGTGTAGCAGCAACCTGTTCGATCTCAGTATCATGTTACACTAGGTTTCACATTAGGAAATTTATACGACGGCTCATATGACTACTGACTGTTAATTATTGTTTTATTGACGAGATAAATTATTATAATTATTAATCGGTTCCGAGAATGTACTGCAAAACAAGGTGATTCATCCGCGTTTATTTCGCCGTGGCCCGCGCAGATGTGCGCCCGCGCCACGGGGAGTGTTGATTAAATTAAGTGACATTTCATTTTAATACACCGGCATAAATCTCGGACATTACGAGCGTCATTATTGTAGCTCGCAGGTGCCGCGCCCCGCTAATAAGCCAAAGGTCTCAGCACGATAAACGGACTGACACAATGTCTGAGGGGCAGTCGTGTTGTCGCCGATTATGATAAACATATTGTTTTTGTTCACTCGCTCGCTACACATAAACAAAGTTAAGTAACCTTATATCAATTGTTTATTGTTGTTTTCATCGATTTTATGTAATCGCGTGCTAAATGTGATGTAGATGTAAGCAAGCCTTATATATAAACAAACACTGAGAGTAATTGTTTGCTCTCATACGTCAATGTAGCGTATCGACCCTAAACCCATTCCAAGAAAGGCAATCTCTTGGAAAGAACATATTTATATACAACGATTGGATTATGAACCCCTTTAATACGAACTATGTATTCTTGAGTCGCTACACTGCAACAGGTGTAAAAGCGCACCCATTCGGCTCCATTTCAGAGTTATATTTAACCAGTGATTAATCGATAGCAATTTAGAGTTCCATATAGCTGTAATCATAAGTTAATGAATACGTGATTTATTAAAATACCTGGTGTATTTACTCAGTGCGTCGTAAAATCGAGCGTTAATTCAAACAACTTAATTACATGCCATTTGCCTAGAAGTAAAGTAACCGTCACTTGTTTTAATATCAATAAATAACTTTATGAATCGCTGCAGCGCTGCTCGTAAAACGTGCGGTGTTGTGTGTGGAGTCCCTTACGTGCCTCCGATGGTACGCACCCAGTCCCTGTCACTTTTATGCATCCACTTCATATATTTCCATGTATATTGTTTGTCAATATGCTGCATTTGCATAACCGAGCCGGAGGAAATATTACGAGGTAGGTACCAAGTACGAATGTGGCCGGTCCGCGGTGCGTTTCCATTTTGCAATACAATCAACGCTAGGATACGCACGGCGGTACCACACCTTATTATCATAAGTATTTACGAGCGCGGTAAACCAACACATTTATGTGTTTGTACTTAACGCATTGAAGATTAGGCACGGCCGTTAATCGTTCAGCTATAACAACCATTAAATGATGCATTAGGTGATTTATGTTGTATTTACTAATAGCGTTGAGTTATAGTGTTGTGTCGCTGTCGAGCGCCATCGAGACATCTCGGTACTTAGCACTCGTGTAACTAAAAGCATGCTTAGCGTGTTGGAAGAGTTAACAGGAGAGTTGACTTCGGATTATACAACTTAATGCGTTTGTTGCCTACTGTGTTTCGAAGTGATTTTTTTATGATTACACAAAAGGAACAACTTTAATTACGTTTGATTTCTATAAACATTACCTTAAAACTATTAAGGAATCTGTCCCAGTCGTTAATAAAACTCGAGTATCAAGTATTTCAGGTCATTTTCATTCTCCTGTTGATTTTTCGCCGAAGGTTTTCTTTCATCATATCGTTTAAATAGACAGGCCAAACTTCTTTTCATCCCCTTATCAATCGATTCTCTCGATCTCCTCGTCAGATGATTTTTTCTCTGAAGAAGTTTGGCCTGCTTCATTCTGTCCTTCTCCATCGACTTATGTTACCAACCGCGAATCACCAACAAGTTGATGTCTATTACAAAGCTCTCAGTAAACCCATTAATTGACGAGTAAAACTTTGCTCTTCTTGTAATAATGACAAAGTAACTAGTTTTCCGTCTGAGGTTTACCTTTGCTATTTCAAGGTATAATTAATAGGGTTTAATTGCGTGCGTCTAGTTTAAAACCACGTTGCTGTTGATTGACATTCTTGTGAACGTTTCAAACCAGGTTTTATGAATCAAAAGCAATAAATATTTACTTAATTATCTTTCATTACTTTAGATCATTAAAACTTTCATTACATACGCACAGCACCATATTTATAATAAGCAATATTGTACTTATAATTATTTTATAAACTTAACGTAAGTTAAAAGATTGAATCATCAAGCCTGTCGGACGTTGTCGAGCGGTTTCGTAGATGGATCGTAGGCGTGGCGTAGCAATGTCGTAGCAGCGTCGTAGCGTTTTTATAGCCGTGTCGTAGTAGAATTATAGACGAGGCGTAGCAGCAGCGTAGCAATGTCGTACCAGTGGCGTAGCAGTCGTGTAGTGATGTACAGTATCGGTGGCGTAGCAGTTGTGTAGTAATTGTCGTAGCGATGCCGTAGCAGTGTCGTAGCAATATCGTACCGGTGGCGTAGCATTGTCAGAGCCTATAGGCTTATCGTAGGCCGTTGAGAACAACTTTGAGTTGAGCGTTACAATTTTATTTCGTTTTTATTCTTTTAAGCAATGAACTCATAATATTCATTAGAATCCTTTAAAAGTAGGTACTTCTGAGTGCATTTTTTTTGCGCTACGCCAAATGCGACATTGCTTTTTGTTGAGTCCAAGTGAAACAAATATATTTGTACTTGAGGCACACAACGCGTTGGTTGGTAGCTTTATTGTAAAATTTATTCAATGTTCATGTTTTGTAATGAGCACTGTAATGATATGACAGACCCTTCAAAGAGAAGACATCACGTCAGGAAAAAGTGGTTGAGTGGTGGTGCTGCAGTGTTAGCAGCGCGGCGTGGTGTGGCGTGGTGCGGTGCGACGTGGTGCGACTTGGTGCGGCGTGGTGGTGTCGCGCTAGGTCACGCATGCGCAGTGCAGTAGCCGACCTTGCGGCGGCGCGGCGCGGGCGTCTCGGGTTGCGCCCACATTTCTGCCGCTCGCCGCGCGTGCGGTTCAATCCCGCGACGGAATGCCTCCATCCGATAGCTTCGACTAACATTTGATATACTCTCGACGACATTTCTCACATGCCATACACGCAGCCAATGTAACTGTACGAGAATCAATTGATTTCGTGTCACTCCGAAGACTCGACGAGATCCTACTCGACTTTCTTGGAAAGTCTGAGTGTCTCTTGCAGATGGACGAATGAGATGCTGTGGCCCGATTACACTAACACTTGCAGATACATGAAGTATTTTCTCGGCGTTTAGGAAGGCAGCTGCATACATTTAAATTATAAAGTAAAATGAGATCTAATATTCTTGGCACCTACCTCAGACGTCTAAGTTTGAACATTGCTTGCAACAATAATAAGCTTACTGCACAATGAATCGCTTTGTTCAATTAATGCTATTTCACACTTAAGGAACGTTTGACGTAATTAAATAATTTAATCTATAATTAAGTATTTAATCTGCGAAGTCGTATTTGTCTTAATCTAGCCGCCTGTAAGCAAGATAATCGTGATGTGACGTTACGTTATTGGTCATCAGCTACGGAAGCAATGGAAATATTGACAGTAAACATGATTATACATAGATATCGCAAGAGCCGCACGTCTGCAGGCAGTGTGTAGGCCTGCGGAGATACTGCAGCAAACACGTGCACGTGACACCAATCCCCATCTGACAAATGTAACTATTAAAATTTATGTTTCCACTTCTATTAATACCGCAGATACTGGATGTAATAGCGTGGTTCGCATGATATACGGCGGCGTTTACACGTCCCTCCACACCGCGCACTGCTCTAATTGAAACCTAAGCCTGTGAGCGACAACTTTGAATATTCTATTGCTAGTTAGTTGATTCAGATGTGACCTTGCGGACATCTATTTTTATAAAATACAATAGACGTGGATATATTTAGTAACCTGTTCCGCTTAGCTATTTCTAAAGAGCCATAAAAAACTCTTGAAAGAAATCGGCACGTGTTTCACCTCTCAACGAGGCATCCTCAGGATGACGATTGACTTGTCGCGAACCCGAACACGGCGTGTTGGCACACAGAGCGCTGAACGCAAACTAACTGCCACTCTGCCGCTGAGTCTGACTGTCTGCTAAGGTTTTTATGGCTGTTTAGAAATAGCTAAGCGGACAGGTTACTAAATATATCCACGTCTATTGTATTCTACTGCTGTTTAACTAGCTATAATTAGACGAACGCCTTATACCTCTAATTAATATACCAGGTTACAGCCCGCGCAGATCCTAATAGACTTCGCCGCGTCAGCCTGAATTGTTAACGACCTGGTAATGCTATTCAATTCATTAACGCTGCTGGTGACATCATTATTGTTAAGGATAAGGAAATACTTAGTGCGATTGCGATATAGTATTCAAATACTGTGAGAAAATATACCTCTCTCGGCGACGTTTATTATAGCTGCTCATTTACCTACAGAGCTAATTACCATTGCAAATGATAAGCCTTTGAAATATGTATGCTTTTACTAAAAATATACCAACCGTTAAGTAAAATGTAAGTGGTGCTTTAGTTCTGAGTATTTGCATCTATTTTTAGTCCGGATTGTTGGTCGGGCTCGTAACCACAGGCGATAAATAATGCAAATAGAGCTTTTGCATTGACATAGTATCTTAACTGGAAGCAACTCCCGATAAATAGTAAGGCGAACCCTGCGCTGGATTGCGACGACAAGTGCACTATAATGTTCTAAGTACGTAAGTAATTATGGCATGTCTCCGCAGCGTGCTCTAACTTATTCTACGTAGGTATAGTAAGATAGTTACAAATATAATTGTGAATTCCATTTAGCACGTTCAAGTTGGGACTTCAACTTAATCATATTCTTGTATTGTGTGAGGTCTAGTTTGCACATTGTCCTTTAAACATTAATTATCAACATGTCAATTCACGTCAATTTATATAAAACAAAACAAATTAATAAATTATGATCGCTCAGTTGAAACGGGAATTTATGCCAATATCAATAACAACCCGTATCAAATGTGGGTAAAACAGATTGTATTTTACAAAAACAAAAGGTGAACAAATTGATAACTTTAAAAAAGCAAAGATTGTCACTTCAAAAAGTTTATATCCCGTAGCGTATGTTGGTAACTTTTCCTCGGTTAAATGGAAGTTAAAGTCGCCTTACAAGATTGCTCGGCGCGCCAGGTAAGGCAACTTACATGAAAAACTTACCTTACTCGCTGACACGTAAGCCTCGTTGGAATCTATCGGCTGACAAATTCAGCCACCTTTTAACAGGTAGGTGATCGCACCGCCACGGCTTACCCGAGATAACTCGTGTTTTAAAGTCCCCAAAACAGAGGTCTAACGATCGATCATTAGGACTTATTTGTTTTTTGACGTTGACGGGACACCGACAGGGTTAGTAGTGGACGCGTTTTTGTTATTATCTATGGGTTGCATCAGGCCATTCGTCATGCTGTCAGAGGAACAGGGCCCAACGAGACAATCAAAGTGACCGCTTGATAACGGCGCTTGGTGACGCTCCACACTTTCCCACTGCCTGGTACTCTGCTACACCTTGCGTGAGATGCCTGTATGACGTCTTTAGCAGATGTCTTTCTCTGCATTTCATTAGAGTAAAGGAGCGGCTGGATCCATAACGAATGTCCTGTCCTAGCTAAGCCACTCTAGAAAAGTAAGTGGACTACCCACTTATTTTAATGTTAATTTTCTCTGTCAAGTGATTTTTCTTTCTATCTGAAGAACAAAAAACATTTAAAGAACAATTTGTCACTGAATAAGTACATGAATTTTGTTGTCCACCTATTGGCTGGTATGCTATTTTTGTAAACATGTCCGAAGACATTTATTCAATTTTATTCTTAGCCATTGACCACAAACCACAATTTATATCATCGCTCCGAAGTGCACGGATTGCAACAGGAGTTTCATGTAACTAGGAAGTATTCTTACTTCATTCTCGAGTGTTTAGTTTTCCTTTGGCGTTTACAAATTTTCCTAAATATGTAGGAATCTACACAATCACAATGAACAAGTACTTACTTCACGTCGTGACCTGTAAATCATTATATCTTAGTTCATCTTAATAGTCTCGACTAGGAATAAAATGTGCATATTATGCATAATTTAATACCTATGTTCCAACTGAACTTTGTACAGATGGCTAGAGTGGTCACCTTAGATCAATAGTGGTCACCACTCTAGCCAAGATTGATGTAGTTGTCGGTCCAATAAATTATGCATTGTCAAGATTAATTTTAAATAGTCTTCATATGTACATTATCAATGCACATGGGAACCACTTCTAGAACGTTCAAAGACAACATTCCAATACCTCCATCAATATTTAAGAAAAACTTAAATCCATTTTAACTCTGATTAATGTTGCTTCAACTTTGTAATCGAACATCAAATAGTTGTCGTTTTAAAATCATAATCCAAACGGTTGTATGTGACACTGGAATATTTGCAGAAATAATAACTTATTGACGTGGACCCGTCGACGGAGACCAGTATCTGCTCTACCACATAAATACATACTGATATTAGTTTTAACTTTCCATAACAACGTTATATGCTCCTATGGGGTCGTAATAACGGCTATAATGGCTTGTAAACTTGATTGATGAACGGTAAAGTTATTTTTGTTTTGGCGTACGTAAGATTATCGAAGGCAAGTTTTGCATACCTCAGGCCACTACCATAAAATACAATACATTACGAGCGAGCCAGCAGCTACCGTGTTACGTGATACGCGCTTCTAAAAGAATATCAATGAATATCAATAGCTATTAGACACTTTCTTATTAATTGGGCAACCGTTCAGTTCTCATTTTTGGCATAAAACGTTGAGTTGTGAAATTTTTTACTATTTTATTTGATTATACCTATGTTACGTCACTAAAAAATACCTAGAGTGCTAAAGGCTGGATAAACTTCCATAACTTTGTACTTAAGACGTAATTAACTATAAACATTCCATAATAAAGTGACATCTCCTCTTAGACCTCGATAAGTTACCTTTCGTTTCAGATGCCTATCTCAAAATGCCATAAAACTAATTTAAAGAATGTCTAACCGACGTAATATTAACCCTGCAACTGCTCTAAGGTCCAAATGATACGTGTTCAATAGAAATGAAATGACGTTTGATTACTCTCATTCATCGGCGACATCATAAACGACACAAATCCCGTCCTAAAACATTGTTATCAGTGTTCCCACTCTAATCTTAAGGCAATAAAATTTCGATGGCCCAAGAAAAACGGGGCAGCTCGATAACCATAAATTTGGGCCGAAACGGATGGGACAAATTTTTATAATGGGCCTCCCCCATTTGGGCGCTGAGTTGCGTTAATGACAACCTAACAGTTTGTTTTAACATCATTATAGGAGCGTATCGGGCATTCCATCACAGGTACCTGCGAACACACCCGCGTGCATACACATGTCTCGACTCCCCAACTTGATACATGCACCGATTATTGTCATTCTCTTACTGATTCCAACCGATTGTAATCTTACCGACTCAATTCGATAGCGCTGGGTTAATTAATTACATTCCTTAGAAATATCAAGTCGAATGTAAGTACTTTAAATACCTAAATAAAAACAGGTCAAGTATGATTCGTTTCGATAACAAGGGTTCCCTCCCTACTGTAATTTTATCGCACTATAATATTTTATTGAACTAGTTAATGAGAGTTACTGTACAGGCAGGCGGATTTACTTTCAGGTACAGCTTATAGTTAAAAATTTCAGTTGAGTAGTTCAATATCACGAACCAAAATTGATAATGTTTAGTTCTAGGAAACGGGTGGAGTTGAGAGAGAAATTATTTACATTGTTGCATATTAATCAGTATTAACACTATTAATTCTATAGGCAGAATCAAGTTCACAATCGTCACGTTTTTTATTTTTGCTATATTATGGATAAAGAAACGACCGATCTTTAATGAGGGCTCTGTTTTTTCATTTCAAACACAGAACCCAAAAAACGGTAACTGCCACTAATTAGAAACGGCTATTAAAATATTCCATTTTTTATATTCATTCCGACTGTCGTTCTCAATTATGTCGTTGACCTTTTGCGGCATTCATACATAGGACAACAGGAATTAGTTGAAAATGTCGCTTTTCACGGTGTCGAATGTTAAATGTTCACATATTTAGGGTAAAAACAATCGTAAAAGTAAAGGGTTGGACGAAGGTAGTGGCACGGTTAGCGGCAACCCGCGGCGTCCCACAGCAATATATCCCGGGGACAGCTACACGCATTCACAATTACCTTATCTCGGTCTCCGCTGGCTCCTGACATCACGCGACAAATATTCGTGATCATCGCACCAGCATCGACCAACTAAGATATTTACAACATCCCCAAGTTCCTAGTTCTTGCATCAGTTCTAGGAATTCGCTTTCAGCACTAATTGATTTCAGTTTTTCAGGGAAATTCATGTGAAAACTTAATATGCCATTGACTTTTAATTAATTGTGGTACTCCACGTAACATCTCTACATTATCCTTAAGGATAAAGAGTGTACAAAAAAATCGCATTCGGCTATAAAAAAGACAATAGAGCACTCGGCAATCGGAAATAAAAGTAAAAGGCGCAGTTTTTAATTGTTTTTAGGCTCGCAGGACGTAAGGTAGGAAATTGACATTTCAATAGCAAAAAAAAAGAGTATATAGCGTGGTACAGTCACAACCAAAGTGATTTAGCGCAGCCGCAGACAGCCGCGGTTCCCATGGGAAAGCGCCCGCAAATATTGACACTAAGGCAACATGTTTATATGCACTTAATGCATCGCTCACCTTTTTATATTTTATTTGTTCTGAGCGCGCGAGGCAGACGAAACGTCGGCCTCTTGTTTAAGTTGTTTTTCTCGTAATTTTGTTTAACAGGTAGTGTCTAATGCCGGTTATAAAAATGTTATTTTAGAATAACGAAACATGTGATAGACACGTTTTTTAATATTCAACTATTCACAGTTCAATATTAGGATAGGTTTCTCGTAAACATTGTGTTAACGTCGTAGAGACCGTTACAAAGTAAGAAACTAAATTAATTTTCAGGCCACAGTTGGGACCGGATAGGCCCAAATTATAAACCGCAAATCATAAGAAATGGTGAAACACGGAAACCAACTATTAAGACAATAAATAGCGAAAGGTAGGTTAAAAGCACTTAGTTAGTTTTTCTACTACGTGGCCGCTTGTTACACCGTAGTGTAACAAAAACATGCTAAGTGTAAATAAGTGTGTGCCTGTGTGTTTCTATAAATGTTTATTCAGATTCGATAAAATCTAAATGAAGCAGAAGTTGTTAATACAAAGTTTATCGGATTATTATTATAGGTTTGACAGAAATTTGTTCAACGTTGGATCAACGTTGAATGAATAAATGACATATTATACCTAATGTGCTGTTCGCTCTGGAATGTCCATTGTCTATAATGTCATCGGCTTCAATGATGATTTTGTTTACGTTGATTTAGTAGTGCATTGTTTAGAGTAGGCCTTGCTACTTACCAGTTGGTACCAGTGAAAAATGGACCACGGGCCTCAGAAAATGACTATCCAAGGAAATTAATTTAGATGATTATATCAAAATATAGGGTGGCAGGGACATCGACGCGAAAACTGTTACCATGGTTTCAGTACATGATTCTGAACCCCCTCCGTTTAAAATTGACGTCGGTTATTTTAAAAAAAATCTGCAGTTTCATAGAAAAGTGAAATACCTACGCGGTCAAAATGTATGGAACAGCAGTTTTTTTTAAATTATCGACAAAAAATTTCAACGCCGGGGGATTCAGAATCATGTAGGACTGAGTCCATGGTAACAGTTTTCGCGTCGATGTTCCTGCCACCCTGTATAATAGAAAATAAGTCTATTAATTGCTTATGGTCACGTTTCCGCGGAGGACACGGTGTGACTACAGTCAATTTGTGGTCAAAATAATGGATCGAAATTACGTGTTATGTCCTTGGTTGTCCATGTGGGAATGCGCAACATGGTGCGTCACGTCCCTCTAATTACGTGTCGATGTGGATGCACAAATTATAGGCTGTGACGGTCCTGGAACAAGCCACCATCTCGATTGGAATGTCTTTGATACGTTTTTGGCCTAATCATTTTGTGTGAGACAAAACCACCGGCGATTTTTTACATGATTTATTGATTCACTTAGGCAGTTAGGCCCTCGTTTTTTTCCACGACGTAGATGCTGCTTCAAATGTCTTTTTTTGACCCGAACATATGATATTAGGAAACGAAAAAATTATCTTACCTTTATTTAATGACTGGCGAAACTTTTACGATTCATGTAGAATAATATAGAGGCCATAATATTGGATTTTTATTACATCGTCATTTGAATACTAATAATATTGTTTCGTCATTTTCCCAAGTGTGCTAAGGATACGGGAAGGAATGTGTAATGGCAATAATTAGATAACAACATAAGCTCTCAAGTTATTAGACTCAACGAGGAGAGCGGCGCTCTTTGAACCGCCAACTTGTTAACACTTGTACGTTAACGTTATCTCTTTTTATTCCTGGCTTCAAACCTCTTCCAATACATCCCCTATTAAGTTAACCATAAAAGAGAAAAACATCACATTCTTTATACTTTATATTCAAGTCAAAACATATTCATTATTCCATGACATGGAATGTTCAAAACATAAAAGTAGGGAGCGTTTATAAAAATACATTTCAAAACATACAATCGAGAATATTTTATGTTTAAGACATCAAAATCAATTATTATTCCCCAACTGGACCTATCCTTTGGGTTATTTATCATTATGATCTCGATCACAAAAGGACAACAACACGGAATAACTTATTTAGTTGGTTCACACAACTTTATGTCTTACGACCTACGGGCGAGGTGCGTGTATTATTTTATCTTCGCGTTCGATGCTCGGAGCGATTTCGATTTGGGATACATGAAAGCGTGCAAAGGATTTGGACTGTTTACGACTACGTGGGTGGTTGTGGGCGTGGCATCCTCCATCCTCGTGCCTCATACGGCATTTTCATATCTCTGTCTCACCCGCGGCCGCTCCCACAGGACCTTTCTTGTTAACGTATTTTTTGTTCCTCTCATCTTGCTTTATGGAATAGTCAGGCGAGCAAATATTTACTCACGATTTTGAAAATCTTGTTTTCATACTACCAGTGCTTAACGTATAGACGATGACTGGTCACTTTACGAGGATTAGGGTCCTTTTTAACATTTTATGTATCTTTATGTAAAACATAAACTAAACGGATTAGGTACTTACAGTGGTATTAAGTTCATGGTTCTCATAATTCAACGATTGTAAGTGGAATTCATTAGGTAGATACTTCGAACGCAATTAAGAGATATAAATGATGATACATAGCGTCTTTCCAAAGTTCTCGGTAAAAGGAATTCGACAATTACTTCCTAACGCTCTCTTATTAAACTTTATTTCCCACACTAACATTTATATGTGTTATAGATGTGTGTGTATATACATTTTATTTCCCTTAATTGAAAAACACTTAGGTAGTTTGGGTAGGTGTTGGATACTCGGCGGCATGAACCAAAGGCAGGCTCGGACCTCACGCGCGCCCTCTGCCGACGATAAAGAAATTATCCGCTTTCGAACATCTTTCGTACTAACGACCGCCAATCCGGCGCACGGTGCCTAATTGGTAGGTACCGGCAGTACCTATCGAATCGAAGCCTTAAGAAAATAATTACGAGCAACTATATCTTAATACATTTTATGCTGTAGATTCATCATTTTCCCAATGAAAATAGCCTTGTAACAACGAAGAGAAAAACTCACATAGAAAAGATTTCAACGCGCTCGGAATTATTTTAAATTTTTTCGTTTAGTTTTGCAAGTTGCACCTTGTGAATTATTATGTTGTATGTGTTTTCTGTTTTCTAACTATGAATTTACTATTATTAAGAATTAAATGTCGTTTTATTGGAAATAATATTCTATTAAGAATGGTAGCTAATTAACTATTGTCTAAATAATTGGTAAATGCCTTCAAGTACTACATTTACCGGTTCATACTTGTTCGCAAGTATCCAAATTAACAAAACCACATCTTATTTTTTATGAATAGGTAAATATTATCGTCTTCTTTTATGTTAAACAAAAGCTGTCGAAAAGAGTTATTAACGTTTTTGAATAGGACAACGTAAAAAACATTGACTCATCAAACGGGAAGCATGAATCACTATTTCATAAAGTTTTACTGATAACTCGGTAACGTTACGAGAACATCAATTGTGTACAAAATAAAAGGACAGTAACACCGGCCTAGATCAATAAAGTACCTCATTTAATCCTACTATTTTAGACCTAAATGTTCAAGTTAAACAATTGGCTTAACTAAAGATAAAAGCAAATTGTAGTTCTAAGTACAGAAGCTTGCCTGCGATGCCGCTGGCGGTTGCAGGACAATGGCGATTATCTAACGCTCAAACGAATACAAACAGTACGACATTACACCGATGTGAAAAAATTGACAGCGGCGCTAAGGGAAAGTCAACAGGCACACAAAAGCCGGCCCATAAAGTTTTAAGATAACACAAACACGCATTTTGTGAAATATGCGGCGTACGGTACCCTTTTGTGTTGGAGTACATTGTTCGATACAATTGTCCTGTTACATTTCTGACGATGACATCATAGGTCACGTGACAATTTCCATCATGTGTGCAACGTGAAGAAAACTTGTTTTGCATCGTGAAAAACACTAAATTAACAATTTAATACACATCTGACGCTATTAAAATAAATTAAGTACAAATTCCAAGCAAAACCACAGTATATTTCATCCGAGAAATTATTCCCAATAATTTTATTTACCTACATTTGTCTTTAAACAAAGTCGTCCGATGATTAAACTTTACACTACACTGCAAACAATACACCTAATTATTAAGTAAACCCATCAAAAAATAATTAAACACGCTAAAACATGTGTGCACATCGATTAAAATTTGCGTTTACACAATCTGTATTGACAGCATACCTGCGAGGTGACGCATTTACAAAGAGTGCTGATCTTAGAGACAAGAGTGTGAGGTGGGGTGGCCCTAACGCACTATTTTGGGTCTTACATTAAATCTTTTGTGTCCAAAACTTAGCGCCACCATAAAAACGGTACCGACGGAAGTAAGCTCACAAAGAGAATGCCAGCGAGCAAAAAGTTCATGAAAAAAACTGCATAATGCGGTCGAGAGGCAGTGTGGCCACTCGACTGCTCTTGTAAAATTTATAACAGCTCTATTTTGTTTACCTGCTTGACTCCGCTTTATATTGTGTGGTAATTGGAGGCATTTGACGATGACTTATTAATTTATTGACCATAGTTTCGCTTCAGTTTTATGGAGGTGCTAAAACGTTCTTCGCTCGCTTTTGTTTAGGTGGAGGTTTTTATGCAACGACAATTATTACTTTTTATTACATTCTTGTTTACGAGATGACGTAATTTGTCTATTGCAAAATGTTAAGTAAGAAATGTAATGTGGATTGCATAGCGTCATCTATTAATAGATAAGTTAAAATAGAGCATTTAATAGTACGGGAGTCCATACTAATCCATGTAAATAGTACCTACTTATTCCATGCTGCCATGAAAGTAGGTACCTACTTACTAATTCCACGCTGCCATGTCATTATTCTAATCTCATTATTCTCATGTCATTATTCATTATCTTGTTCTAAACTTTGGACGACCGAGCTCTGCTCGGGTGAAAATACGTAGAAAACGAATTTTCCCAGACACGAGACCTAGCTAAATCGATTTTTCACCCCCGTAAACCCCTATATTGCAACTTTCATCGAAATCGTTAGAGCCGATTTCGAGAACGTGAGTACAATCATATAAACAAACAAAAATATGTACAAATATTGCTCTATAGTATAGGATAAACTAGCTTCTGCCCGCGACTTCGTTCACGTGGGAGTCGATAAAATATAGCCCATGTTACTCGCTGATAATGTAGCTTTCTATAGGTGAAATAATTTTTAAAATTGATAAATGGTTTTGAGTTTATCCATTCAAAACAAATATACGAAAAATCAAATATTTTCTCTTTATAATATTTGTTTAGATAGCATATATTACTCAGCGATAATATTGCATACTCCTGGTGAAAGAATTTCCAAAATAAGTCCAGCCGTTTTTGAGTTTATTATCATTACAAAAAAAAACACACAAAAACTCAAATATTTTCTCTTTATAATATTAGTCTAGATTAAAGTCTATTTTCATGTCTGTCTATTTCACTGTGTTGATTTTCTAAACTCCGCATGATGCGGTTTTCACTATAATTTAGAGAATTTATTCCGAAAGGATTATTTGTATATAACATTAATATTAAACTTACACATAATAAAGAAGTCTCTATGTTTTGTAAAGCCGTAAAAATTGTGCGAAGCAGTTGCGGTTCACTAGTGCGAAATAAAATTTTCGAATAAGTAGGGCGTAATGCTTAGGATTTCGCGGCCTTGATTAAAGTCGCCTGAAAAATTCTTGAGCATTTTCCAGTCTACTTTGTCAAGTTTTCAGCCAAAAATCGTCTAAAGTCCGGGACATATATTATGTCTTGTCAAGTCGCGCGTGACGAGCCTGCAGACCTTCACACAAGACTAAATTGTGACTATTTGATTATGTATGTCAGTGTTCAATGTTGTGACATGTTACAAGATCGCATGGCGGCCGCATAATATCCTGGACGTGTGCCCACTTGGCTCGCCCCTAGACGCGTCGCTTTCTACACTAAATATAACTTTAAAGCTTATGCAAGGACTCATGCATAAATATGTCCTTACAACTTACAAGCACTTACCTGCAAAGACATGTTTAAACATTCCTGGTGGCGGGGTATAAAAATAGGCAATGAAATTATGTGTAATATTTTTTGCTTAATCTTGGTAAACTTAAGAGATACAAGCTTTTTAACTTTTACATTCATATTTCTTATATCCTTAGGAATTTTTTTATATGGAAAATATACCATAATTTACGAAAACTAAAAAAAACAGTGGCACTCCGGGAGTGCCGACAGAAGTGAAAACTTGAAAAAAATCGGCACCGAGGTAATCAACGCGTTGATGTCTTTTTAATGGTCAAAAGCTGGTGTCGTGACAGTGTTGCAAAATCAATACCTAGTTTAGTCCCATCTCAAAAATGCCCAACGCGCCTAAAGAAGTTTTCACTTCAAAAAAGAAAAAAAAATCCTGAGGAATTAAATGCTTTGAGAGCCCATGTTCAATCTTTAGATACATTTGGAATCGCCTTCGTTTCAAAAACTGAACCAAGTATATATCGATCATACATTTTCCTAGGCTGTAATATGCTTGCTAAGCCAAGCAGTGGGATTTCCCTTTAGATTTCCATACTTTATTTCTGCTCATCACATAATAATTAATTAATGGAACATACTCGTATAACCTTTGTACAGTACGACACAACTTATATGTAGCATGAATTTGAAAATTTGCATTCATTCATTTCAATTTTACAATGTATTTGGTTATCTGACTTTACAAATTATTGCGTTTGCGTAAAGATCATTTTCACCTAAATTAATAATAAAGATTAATGATTTTGAAGGCGCATTCAGTTCGGATGGTGATCAGTTTTACGAATTTTGCCGATGCTATATTTAAGTTGTGTCGTACTGTACTTACATCCCTATTTCTTCCAAAAAGCTAAGTTCTTCACAACTCAATTTCTTGAGGTAATTTCAAATAAAGTAATTAGTGAGCTATCTATTTGCCGTCGTAATGATTATAAACAGTTTGGTGCGGCCGACGCAGGGGCAGCGTGGGTAAGAACGCGGTTCCAGCTGGGATCGAGCTTACACACGAGATCACTCGCGTTACTATTTTCGTATTTGACACCAAACTAATTATTATTAATTTAGTAAATATTTGTTTTAAAAATCAACGACACACCAATAACAAACACTAACAACTTAACAAGGTACAGTAAGCGCTCAAAAGTGCATGAGCACGCTAAGAGTCGTATTGCTGTGAACACGCGGTATAGCTCGTACATTTGTATGTGTAAGCAACACGATACACACACCACAGATAACGCAGTTTTGCGCTACACGAAACAACAATATATTTCCGTCGCTTTAAACATGCTAGCACACACGCACTATGCGCGTGAACTTGACCAGTTAATGGCATTGCTAAAATTCGATAGTAACCTAACAAGTGCAGATAGCAGAAAGCGTTAAGCGTTGGTATGGAATTCAAACTGCCTCAGGTTCTAATCTCGTGAAACACAGTGCGGTTTTTTGCAAATATTATTATTTTTGTTTTCGATAATAATATTTTTTAAATATTGCTGCTTTTTTATGTTGTTATTGCAATAAAGGTTTTAGAATAAAAATGCGTGATATATGATAACAAAATTAAAAAAAATATGTTTATTCGTTATATTTATTTTACATAAGTTTATAAACTGCTACAATTATTTATCATTACTTCAGCTGAATAAGATGTGAAATAGATGTCAAGAAACTTAGAAGTAGTTTGTATTATTTTGACATATTTAAATTATGAAATATTTTAAATTTTTAATGGATTTTTTCACCATAAATATTAAGCTTTGATCATGGTCGAAGTAAGTAAGTAATAAATAAGAATATTAGACTACTTAAAATGTAAAAAACTACTTACAGAATAGGTAATTTTAAGGTTAAATATGGGCAGTTTGTTTATATTTTATTTGTATTAATTATTTTACATTTTATTTGACTTTAGTAAATATTGGTTGTTATTGAGGTTAAAGCTTAAGTATTCATTTTCTTTACGAAAAGAAGATTGAAACTAAACCTCAAATTTTAATCCTAAAATAATACTATTACTAAAATAATATTAAACAATTTCGGTATATCTGCAAGAAATACGACAAACACCCTATTGAAACGTGCTTAAAAAATTCGTTACCATAAATTCATGCAATAACGAATCTGTTGTTTATTAAGTTGGTACGGTCAATATTTTAAGGTCAAAAACGGTTTTCTAGCTGGTCTTTAGTGATGCAAGCCTTCAGAGTGCACGGCGAACGGTTCATAATGACGTGTTTTTAATAATTCAGCAAAATATCTCGTTGGTATGAAACCATTTGTTTCATTCACCATTTGACGTCGCTGCTACTCGATAATAAGCCCCTTCCTCATATCTCTTAACCCTCACAGTATTTCTCTAGAACAAAGAAAAACATTGTTTTTATTACACATAATACCTTATTATTTATTATTCACTAATCGAATTAAACCTCACAATGAATTTAAAACTTTAAAGGCATCTTCTGTCTCAACAATACCTCTGTTCTATCAACAATACCCTTGATTAATTAAGATTTATGTTTAGTAAAATATGAAATATATAAATGATAACACTCACACTTAGTCCGGTTTCATTCGATATTCACTTCACTTTTACGCAGCGCAATAATATTCTCTGATCTGATCTGATCTCTTCAATATATTTTATGCATGCTTTTTGATAATAATAACCACAACACTGCGCTAAATACTCGTCACCAATATTATCCACGAACCAACAAAGTTCTATTAATTAAATACTCGTAACAAACTGCATCTACCCCACAGAAATCGAAATAATTTACTTAGTTTTTTGTGGTCTACCTGCTAAACTTTAATATTTATGTGAACAAGACGAATGAAACTAAAAACGAATGATGATTATTGAACTAGTCATTGGTTGCAGACAAAGTGAGTGTGTGTGTGTAATGTGCGTGTCTACAGTATTGTAACAACTTATAGAAGAAGGTCGTAAGTCAAACCGAAGCGTCACTCTATTGCTTTGTGAGATTGCTCATGGACTTTTGGTCGGTACTGTACAGTATTTCTATTTTCTTAATGTCCCTCGGGTATCATCGGATTTTCAAATACAAACAAATGCTAATTTCCATGTCCATCAATTATTAGATTTATCATGTATAATTATTTGAATTCAGAACTAAGTACTTTATTGTTGTTTTGTTTTAATTTCCGTGTGAACTAGGTAGGTATATAAAGCTGTGAAACTATTTTCCTATCTGTCGTGGCTACGACTTTAGCGGCTTTCCTCCCATTTTTTAAATAAACTACAAGTTAAAAGAGTATTAACAACTCTATATACTTCCAAGTCGATTGAGAGCGTCCGGTCTGCACCAAGTGCAAAGGGCAACTGATAGAAATCCGACGACTGACGAAACACGAAGTTTGCCGAGGGACATTAAGCACATGGTTTGTCTGTAATTACTGTACCTTCGTAGACCTCAGAAAAGTGAGACAAAATGGAATGCTTTGTAACTATCAAAATGTTTGCAGTGACAATAATATTTTCGTGGAGTGTCACAATCAGATCACGCCAACATAATAACTTCCATGCGTCAACAATTTTTGCTACGAAAAGAAAATACTTTACTAGTTTTCCCAGCCTTCAAGTCATATTTTCTCATTACATTTATTTATTTGGCACCCCAACGACTTACTCACTTAAACATACACATACAAAAAACACATACAGTTTTATAGGTATTGTGAACTCGTCACTTACAGAAGTGCACAGCATTAGCAGAGAATTTAATGATTACAGGACGTTTTAGTTATCGTTAGTTGATTTAGTTACAAAATAAAAGTAAAAATTAATTATGTTCACAAATACGATAGAATATTTAACTAAATAACAAAAAAGACCTAAAAAGAAGGAAATGGAAGTGGATGTAATTTTATTAATAGGCGGCTTGTGTCGCACAGAGGTCCTGAGACTCCGAGCTGGTTAAAAGTCTCGTACGGAATTGACGACAAGGGTTAGAGAAGATGTCGATGCTGTTGGTTCGTGTAGCGATTTTATTTAATTTCCCATTAGACGATTCGTGGGTGCGGTGCTACCAAGGTTAGTACGACTTGCAGCTGTGGCAAAGGTAATGGTCTCGCGACCAGATCGAATAGTTTTCTGTCGAGGTACAGCTATACTTAATTCCGCCAAAAGATCGGGAACATTTAGTAAACCGTTAGCGATTTTGTAAAGAAAGATTTGGTCTGTCACGTCTCTTCGGTGTTCAAGAGAGCATATTTTAAAATGACTGAACCTTTGACCATAAGAAGAATCTCGTGGACAGCTAGAGCTTCTAAAACAAAGGTATCTGGTGAAGCTTCTTTGTATACGTTCAATCCTGTTTACGTGAACACGGTAACTAGGGTTCCAAACTGGAGATGCATAATCCAGTAGACTTCTCACAAGAGTATTGAAGAGCAACTTTAGGGTAGAAATGGACTGGAAATCCCGACATATTCTTTTTACAAAGCCAGACATTTTTGCAGCTTTGGCAGTGATATTATCAATGTGGTTCACAAATGTGAGTTTAGAGTCGAGCTAGACTCCTAGGTCACGAATCGTGTCTACCTTTTGTAAAGTTACCCCATTTATTGAGTAAGACGTACCTTAAGGTTTCCGTTTTCTGGTAAATGTTATATGGTAGCACTTTTTCACATTGAGGGACATGCGGTTTTTTAAACACCAATGGTGAACTGCATCGAGGTCAACCTGGAGTAAATGGACATCGACGGATGAGTGTATCTCTTGATAGATCTTTAAATCATCAGCGAAAATAGAGCAATTGCTGTGTTTTACTGAGAGAACTATGTCATTGAAGAACATTAGAAAAAGAATTGGGCCCAGGTGCGAACCTTGGGGGACTCCAGATGTAGAAAATAAACATTTCTTGCTAAGCATAGTGGTGTGACCGCCAGTCTGTCAAGTCATAGGTCTCGAGTTCGAACCCAAGGCACGCACTTCCAGGAGCAGTGGTGGCCCAGTGGCAACGGCCCCGACTTACGAGTTGTAAGGTCATGGGTTCGAACCCAGGCAGGCGCTTTACTTTGCGTAAATTATTTCATCACCACTGTTCTCAAAACGGTGAAGGAAAACATCTTGAGGAAAAAAGAAAAAATGTCCTAGAACCAAATAACGAACGAAGACATGTGACATCTATCAACCCACACTGGGCCCGCGTGGTGGATTACGGCCCACTCCCTCTCACAGAGAGGAGGCCTGTGTCCCAGCAGTGGGAACATTATAGGCTGATTACGCACGCACCTCTGACTTATCGGGTGAATGAAAACATTGTGAGGAAACCGGCATGCCTGAGAGATATTTCTCGACGGCATGTGAAGCCAAGTCAGAGGCCTATGGGCGGCTTAAAAACTCTGACACCAGGTTAGTCACTAACTACACAAAAAGAAGAAGCGTAAAAATATTTTTAACTTAATTTCGAACTGTATGACATTATGTATAGGTACTTTGAATTTAAATATAATCGTAAAGATCTATGTGCACTGCATGAAGGCAAAATAATTACAATTCATGATTAAAAAGGTTGGTTCAGTCTTGATTGAAAAGGTCGCTCAGAATTTTGATATCAACTGCCACCAAGCAGAAAACGATCTAATTTTATTACCTATAATGCTACAAAACTAAGTATTTTCTCAGAATGTCAGGCCATAAACAGTATCCAATGCCTCTCGGTTACTCGGAGTACACTTCACAGCGGCCTATCAGCGGGCTGTGATTCTGTAGGAATTTGTGCCTTCACTAAATGATTATTACCTTTGTTTTGTTTTTCATCCGCGCCTCGACTCGTAATCTTTGAACATTATTATGAGTTTTATGTTGTGGGAGTCTGTGCTCAGGCAGAAGGTATAGATTCATGAATTATGTCGTGACAGAACACACACGAAACATTCCACATGTTTGTATTCTTCAACTTGTTTGTTCCTTTTAAGAAACCATTAGTATATAGGTAGTAAGGAGGCTAATAAAGTTCGCAAACTCTAATGTTTCATTCCAGCGAAGAAAATGTCCCATTAGCAGAGACCGTGAAGTTTGATTACTGCCTAATTCCATTGTTTGAAATATTGTCGGAAAGTAATGGAGCAATTAAAATTTCTTTACTACGTCGGCTACGACATTTTATTGATGCCAGGAAAACGCCTCGAGGCAAAATAAATTTCTAGTTTGTTCAACGAAGTCGGGAATAATGGCCAGCTGATTATCATAAATCGGAACTAAACTGAACCTGACGCTTCGGGCTAGTCAGCCCTAAACTGAAATTACTGTATAAACGATATTTCAAATGAAGCTAAAACACCCGTGAGACCTCAGGGGGCCTAAAACAGCCGCTTTGGCAGAATCATAATTATGATACTATTATGAATCATAATAAAAGTCACAAACTGACAGTTCATAATATTATCTGCGTTCAATTCATATTACGCAATTCATCTGTTTGACAGTTTTGTATATAATGAAATAACGTTTACACTGTAGAAATAAAAAATAAAATTCTAATGTGATTAATAAAAACTGTAAAGAAAAATTTTCCGGTAAAATTACGGTCTTAATTTTTTTCATGCGGCAATATTTACACACCAAATATGATTCTTAAATATGAATATGATTCAGCTAATATGTGCCACAGTAGAGGAATTGCTAATGATCTGCTGGGAATTCAGAAAATGAATTGCTTTTAGAGGAATTGCTTAATGTGGCCGTTTTAGGCCCACAGTTCTATTAAAACTCTCCTGCATGTATTCTCATGTATCGATATATACTTAATAGTATCGGTTGCATTTCCACATCGTCTGAGCAACGCTGTCGCCCGCGTGTCTCGTACTACTTACACCTGTGACCTTCACCAAAACATGTCAAAATCTCTCACTACGCCGCGACACCTTTTGAATGTCAATTACATAACGCCGAGAAACACTAGCGCCCTGCTACACAGCCGACTTCGAGACGGCAATGGATATGTGACATACGAAATGTGTTATTGAAATGGTATGCGTGGTGCAGCACACAATTCAGGTTCTCTACGGCACCTGTAGACGAATGTGCCATTTACATTGTAATGCACGCGCACTGCTTCCAACCAGTTCGATTAGGAGGGGAATGCTGTCCTCATCACATATCTAATACTTCGGTTCACAGATAAACTGCTATTGTTCACTATTTTTAGATACATATTATAGAGTTTAATGATTGGGTATCTACTTGTAGGGTTTTAATTACAACGAAGGTGCTTAGATAGGACTTGAAAAAAACTAGAGTGATTCAGAAATACAATTAAAACATACCTAATTAAATCATTCGAGTGGGGTATATGTATCGTTTAATGGTCCTATTTAATTGATATAATTGCTGGATAAGTATGTATATGACAGCAAGTACCCATGTGTACAGGTACTTACGTGATTGATCCCGGCGTGGGGGGAGCGGGGAATGCGCTGGCGCAGCGGCAGTGACCGCTGCAGCCAGGTGCGTGCGGCCATCGACACCATAAAATTAATAACCCGTCGAGCCTCCTAACCAATGCACTCTTGAGAATCATGCGCACTTCACGCGAGTATGGGACTTGCAATGAAAAAATGACAATACTTAAACTGTATTGACTAACTGTGCTGGCTAACTAAGTGTCTAACTTTGCTACCTATTATTACCTACAATAATAAGGAGTGTTGTCAATGTCAAAGACACATTTTTCTTTCTTTTTTAAATTCAAATTAGGTATCATTAATCGTTCTCGGTTTGTTTTTTATTTATACGGTATGTCATGGCTGTGATAAAAATACCAAGAAAATAATTTTCCCTGTATGAATGGTCTCTTAGCCCCCATCGCGTAGCACTAATGGGGAGTTCTCAGAGCTATGTCTGATTCCAATTGCCATTGATATTTTTTCTTCAGATGCTTTTTACTTATTAAAGTATTATAAAAATAAACCTTGGACTTTTTCAATAGTAATTGCAGATATAAATGCTTTATTTTATTCTACTTTATAAAAAGCAATTGATGATAAAAATTTTTAACATTGAATATAACTTGGCAATTCTAACTGAAGGCTCTCCTGATTGTAAATGATTACTACCTGCAACATTTAGGGGTATGCTAATGTAAAACTATCAACGCATAAACAGAACGATATTTTAAATACATTTAGTGCTAAACGCATTTAGTGATTAGTGGTGCAAATGGGCCTAAATGTAGGTATAAATGGCTTTTCAACATTTTCAAATCAAACTAAATGTTTCCAGATTTTCCATTTTCATTATATTTTCAAGAACACTTTTTTTTCATGTACCTATTTTTGCCCCATGAAAAATATGGATAAATGGTATAAAGTTGTCCATCTGAAAGATGTAAGTAAAGGTTTAACTAAATTTTTATGTTATGTAAAGAAGACACAAGATGTTACCACTCCTTCTAAATATGAGTATATTTTTATCTGTACAGAATGAAATAAAGTCGTAAAAGCTTTCTATCCATGCAGCGTTAAAAGGTTTATACAATTTATAGTACACATAAAATATTTCATTCGTTCTCTCACAAATTGAATTATAATAAATTGATCCTTTCAACGTATTAGGCTTCATTCAGGGCTGATGTAAGATTCGTATTTAATGGCGGCTCAGGGCGCGGGGCGGCTGCCCGTGCGCAGACGGATCGCCGCGACCCGCGGGTAGTGGGAGGGGGGAGAGGAGAGGAGGCGCGGACTCCGTCGAGACGGTGAGTCTGCCTGATAAAGGAGGATTTTATCCGCTCGATTTAGCATGAAATTGGAACACAAAGTGAATAAAGCCACAAGATTGTAAACATTACGAGGTTCCTTTTTTTATTGCTGGCATTCGGCTTATTTACGGTTCTCTTTTTATTGGTCACCGGTGTCTGCCTCAAACCCTCTATTTATTACCTTGTTAAACTCTAGTTAACGAACTGATCGCTCAGTACCAGTTCGGTCCTTGCGATGCACTTAATTGGAAATTTATCGCTTTACCCCAACAGCGCTTAATTGATTTGCGTTGTTCGCGACTGTAAACGGGGCTGTGCACCATTTCAGTAACAGAATTCGATTAAACCAAAAAAACGTAAGAAAATTTAAATGGACAGTTTTCAAGTGAGGTTAAGGCGATCGTTAACGCGGGTGTAACTCTCTAACGTGATCCGTTCCCACGCGAGAGGGTGTAACGTCGGATCCACCGGAATGAATGACTCACTAAACTCAAAGCTCCATTTCCACAAGTCATAGTGCAATTAATAATATGCGGCATCCTGTCGAATTATCTCTCGTCGTGGCAGGGGTCCGGGCGGCTTTAATTTACCACAATGGAAGTTGGTTCTGAGAAGCGTTCGCCGGCGAGGCGGGCCGATTCTTCGACGAAAACAAACAGAAAATAATTATCATAAAGATGAAGAGCGGCCGCTCGAGGCTCGCCGCTGCTAATGGGGGCCCACCTGGCAGCCTGGCTCCCTCCTTCGCGTGTGTGCGCACCTACCTACGGGCCCACGGCCCACCGGCCACACATTCCTACCGACAGACCAGCGCAGTCATGTTCTCGTCTAACTAATAAACACATGATTGGTTTTTGATTGCGCCTGCGCATATCTGGTAAAATTTAGGAATACCTAACGCGTCCATACCAGCGCGTTTCGAACTTGAATCCATTAAAACCTCTATACACGTGCCTACGTAACCTTAACACTTATTACTGTTTACTGTAGAGAAAGTTCGATGCGGAAACTTTCAATTTTAATCAACAGCTAAACTACGGTATTTTTAGCGCTTATGTCATGTTATATCTAAATATGAGTATCTAATATAAACCACGTAGAAATTGATCTTCTGATACGCTACGACGTAGTAAGGATCTCGTAGAGTATACGGACGATTATTATAAAAATAAATGTAATTACTAACTGTGCCCCGCGGTTTCACACGCATAACTCTCGATCCGGTGGGAATACCGAGATAAAAAGTATTTTATATCCTAACCCAGGTCATGATCTACCCATGTGCCAAATTTCATCCAAATCCGTTCAACCGTCTTAGCGTGAAAGCGTAACAAACAAACAAACAAAATCACTTTCGCATTTATTAATATGTAATATATAGTTAGGATTATTTCAAATACTGTTTATTTTATTTCTCTTATGAGGGTACATTCCGACATATACCTATCTATTACCTACTAAGAATCCACAATTCCGTCTGCAAACAATCCATATTATTGATTGTCCATTAGCTATGAAAACTACTCTATAATATTGTCTAACCCTAAGTCATCACAGCTACGCTTATTGGCTTTCGTCATTGCCTATTTAATAATTGCAGAAATCCATATCAAACTGACTTCAAAGTTTTCCCTATTAAACACACCACACACACACACTCGAACATAGGTACACATTTACACATACTTACACACGAACTTTATTTTCTCACCTTCTGGGCAGATTTACTCTTAATTTCATGAAAATCGTATTTGTCTAAAACTATATTTTTTTCAAGAACTTTGCGTTTATAGGTGCAGGTTTTGCGGTACCACTACTTATGTATTGTTTTACCTATTCAAAAAGATAATTTCTTTGTAGACAAGACAGCTAATGTGTCCCTAGCCTTTGTTTAGGTACTTTGGCGCCGATATTGTTCATATTTACAGTTACCTAACTTTTGAAACGGTTTGCCGAGTTTTATCTACAGTAGGTGCACTTTCATACATTACCAAGGAGTCACCTGCTAACACTCAATGTTAACATTTTTGCGATCTTTTTATCTTTGTGTAACATTGGGAACCGACATTTTTTATCTTAGTATTCAGAAGGATAATTGCGGTACTTTCTCTAAACAATTAAAGCAGAAGATTGCTACTCTTAAAATAATAGAGTTTAGGCGAAAAAAAATATCCGAAAGGCAGAAGTTATGACGACATTCAAAGAAAATAAGTCGATGAATATGTCTAAAAGGTCTCACATTACGTCGATAACTTTGTCTCGGCAATAACTTAACACTGGCCGCCGTCGAACTGTGAAAGCTCCAGATAAAATACTTTGACGAATTCCTCGGCTGCCTACCTCAATGGCGAAATATGTTGTTTTTCGTTTCCTTTTTCCGATGGCGATATTTCAGAGCGGTTTTTGCGTGGATGCCGCCGCGTATCGGTCGGTGGTCCATTAAACGTGAACAATGCACCACTCAGGTTCTATTTGCCGTTTTATCTAACTTTGACGCACATTATGTGAATTTTGTCGGGACGTTTTTTGTTTACTCAATGACGCTCGCCGGTTGATGACTAATTAGTACACGCTCTCATTTTTAAGTCATTGTCAACACTTAGTTATTCACTTGTAGCCATTAATGTTTGCACTCACACCTACGTTTACTGCGGAAATGTATTTTTGAAGTGAAAACTTCTTTAGGCGCGTTGGGCATTTTTGAGATGGGACTAAACCATTGATTTCAAGACACTGTAACGCAATTTACCGACACCGTGGAGTAAAAGACATCAACGCGTTGATTACAGCGGTGCCGTTTTTTTTTTCAAGTTTTCACTTCTGTCGGCACTCCCGGAGTGCCACTGTATTTTTTTTCTTACGTAAAGTTAAAACAGGCTTTGATGTTAACGGAAAATTGTTACCTACACAGTCAAACTGTTCAATTTATTGATTATAATCAAAAATTATATTTCCATGGTTTATGTTTTATGTGTCATTCAATTAATGCCAAAATAAATTAATATTTAAATACCTATTTACGAAGGTGGGTCTCCAATTTATAAAATAACAGGTACATTAAGTTAGATAAATCACTTGTCTATTTATAAGCGTATCATATTAAGTAGGTAACATAAACGATTGTAAATATACGGCATCATCAATGAAATAAATAATATCAAAAAAATATACAGAAAAAATGAGTCACTTCTTGAAATAGTAAAACGTCGAGAAGAAATTGAGTGGTGTGTTGAGAATTTTATCAATTATAGATGCTCCGAAGCCCCGGGCTGCACCCCCCGCAGTTTTCAACATTAGCCTTTGAAACGTTAACATGGAAACGGCTTCTTTATTATATGTAATTAATTTAAATTAGTTTTATAATGTTGAGGTGTCGGCATGTAATATGATATTGTTGTAAAGTCAAACTGTCACCAATATCCATACATCGTTCAGCTCAGGTGTTCAACTACGGTTATTTATTGAAACATAAAATTATTTTGCGGTGACGTTAATTCTCCTTACACCTGCAAAATGGTAGACGAAGCTGACTATTACGACTTATTTTTCATTATAAATTAGTAAATAATTGCTTATGCTTTTATACAGGTACCTACTAGAATATAGGTAAGTAATTTACTTTACTAAGTACTTAGGTAGGTGTCTGGTGCATATTTTAACGAACTATTTTTATCTGAAAAACGATCTTATTGCTCAACTTTTACTAAATATTTTGTGGTTAACGAACTTTATACAGTATGGTAACTAAGAAAAGGTGTTCTCGTTAACCGGCAATAGACCAAATTGCAAAAAAAAAAATACCACAAAAAAAAACACTCTGTACATGCACACTTGTCTTTCAATGTGGAAAGCCAAGTGCGACAAGTGCGCGTGTACCGAGTGTTTCTTTTACGTATCAATTAAATATTTTTTGTGAATATTTTTAATATATTTTTTTTTTCTTTATAATAAAAATATTTTCTGCGTGCATGGACGCTATACTATTGCAGATTAACGGGAACGCCTTAATTAACGTACTGTTTAAATCAGGCCAACACAACCTTTCTTGATATTTCATTTATTTAAAAAGGCTATTCTGAATTTCTTGCTCTGTAGCTGGTTGAGGACACCTGTTCCCACATTATTATTATTGAATAGAGTACGTACCTACTTACTCCATGTAATAATAACCTCTGTATTATAAGATTAAAGATAGGTACCCTTCGTAAAAAGCATAAGTTTAGCAAGTTTAATGTTTAACAAGGGCGTCGCCAAAGGGTGGCAAATGGGGCAGCTGCCCCCCCTAGAGATTCAAAAATTAAGTAAATACAAGGCAAATTAATGTAAAAAAACTACATACTTATCCATACAGCCAATTTTGTTTATTTGGACGACTTTTATTTTGTTTTTTAGGGTTCCGTACCTCAAAAGGAAAAAACGGAACCCTTATAGGATCACTCGTGTGTCTGTCTGTCTGTCCGTCTGTCTGTCTGTCTGTCTGTCTGTCTGTCTGTCTGTCCGTCTGTCACAGCCAATTTACTCCGAATCTAATGAACCGATTAAGTTGAAATTTGGTACACATATGTATTTCTGTGACCCAAACACGAATGAGTAACGTAAATAAATTAATTTTGAATATAGGGGTCACTTTTGGGGCGCAAACAAGAAAATTAAAAAAAAAAGTTTTGCTTACAGTACCGTGTGACATATCAAATGAAAGGGCTTGTTACGAGAATCTCAAATATATTTTTTATATAATTTTAAAATAAATACTTTTACAGATATTGAATAAATTCAATGAAAATTGACCATTCCCCCCCCCTTATCTCCGAAACTACTGGACCGAAAAATTTGAAAAAAATACATAGTATGGCTCTTTACTAATAGATTACAGGAAAACCTATAAGAAGTCTATGGTCTTAAAATAACATGGTAAATCTCTCAATATTGTGCGTAAAAACTTACATTTCGTCGCTCGGCATCCAATAGGCCCTTCTCTCTAGCTACTATAATATCATAATATCAAAAGTGTTTGACCGTCTACTTAATACACAAATAAATAAAACTGTAAGTGTTCATGACAACCAATTCGGGTTTCGGCGTGGTTTGTCAACAGAAAGTGCAGTGTTGTGTCTTAAGTATACTATCACATACTTACAGCGTGGGAAATATCTTGGTCATATATTGATCCCTGACCTCAATGACGAACTCGATATTGAGCGGGAACGAAGAGCGTTGTCGGTAAGGGCAAACATGCTGGCTCGCAGGTTTGTACGCTGCTCACTTAAAAAGTCAAAATTACTCTGTTTCGAGCTTATTGTACAACGTTTTACACGTGCAGCCTGTGGGCTAGATATACCCAAAGGTCGTGCAAAGCACTTCGTGTCCAATACAACAACGCTTTCAGGGTATTGGTGGGGCTGCCCCGTTTTTGTAGCGCATCGGGAATGTTCGCGGACGCACATATTAATTGCTTTTACGCAACGATGCGAATGAGGTGTGCATCTCTGGTACGCAGAGTACGGGCAGCTCCAACAATGTCCTTAAAAAGATTGCTAGCAGGCTGGATTGCATGTACATCAATCACTGCAGTGCCATCTCCCATGGGGTGAAATAAATTTAAACTAGATTACGTGGGGCACTCAGAAAGTTTTGTGATACTAGAAAAAAATATACTACAGGTTATAATTTTTTTTTATTATATCTTTTCAAAGAACTCTCCATTGGCGTTTATACATAGTTTTATACGTCTAAACCAATTTTTATAACACGTCTTCCAGTCCGCATCAGACACCTCTCCAATCTCCTTCTCAAATGCAGCCAGTGCATCTTCAGGTGATGAAAACTGTTTTCCTTTGAGTTGATTTATTTTGGGAAACAAGAAAAAGTCGCACGGAGCTAAATCGGGACTGTAAGGAGGATGATCGGTGTGCTGTCCAGAAAATCCCTTGTTTTGAGCGCCGAGTGAGCCAGCGCGTTGTCGTGGTGAAGCAGTAGCCCACGGAGGCCAGTGTTCGGTCGCTTGCTGCTTACAGTAGTAAACACTTCTGGCAAACATTTGGTAACATACCATTCAGCATTGATGCTCCTTTGATCTCGTCAGGGTACTGATACCAGATAACCCGGCAAAGAAAAAAAACTTGCGATCAAAATTTGGCCTGCACTTCTGGCTCGCTTCACTTTGGTAGGCGTTGGTTCATTTTGAAACAGCCACATGGTTTACTGACGCTTAATTTCTGGATCATATTGATAAATCCAAGATTCATCACCTGTAATGATATCTTAAACGCGCCGAGACGAGCCTGCTACAAATTTTGCTATCATGTCTCGGCACCATTCTACCCGAACCTCCTTCTGAGCCTGCGTTAGATTTTGCGGTACCAGCCTGAAACTATCTTCCATAACCGAAGATGCCTGTGTAGAATTTCATGCACACTTCCCGATCCAATCAACAATATATGCTGAACCTCTTCATATGTAATTTGCCTACTCTCTTGAATTAAATTTTTCACAGCCAGCACGTTTTGTTATGTAACAACCGTCATAGGGCGGCCACTTCTTTCTTTGTCCGCCAAAATTACTCGACCACACATAAATTCATTAAACCAGCGGAAAACAGTCGCTTCAGAAGGGCTTTTTTCTATGAACACCATTTGAAGTCTTTCAAACGATTCTTCTGGTTTTAGTCGACATTTGAAATCGTACAAAATCATCGCGCGAAAATGTTCTCGTTGTAAATCCAGTTTTCAGTAAGACAGAGTATTTTGATTTAGCTCGTAAAAAAATGTGGAGGGAATTTCGAATTTGGAATGATATGTTTTTTTGTAATAAATAGTCATAGTTTTAATTGACATCAAAACTAGCCAGTATCCTATAGACAAAAACTGTTAGTCGCAGAACTTTCTGAGTGACCTGGTAAAATAAGCTAACATAGTTCATAAGTTTACTAACACAATGAGTCCTTGTTACTTGAATAAAGCAAAATATCTGGATGTCCATTTTTTTTTGAACGACTTTATCTATAAATGAAACCTAGCTGGATCGATTTATCACTCCCGAAACCCCCTGCATACTAAATTTAATAAAAATTCTTGGAGCCGTTTCCGAGATTCAGATTATATATAGGTACATAAATACAAGAATTGCACGTTTAAACGTATTAGATTTAGATTATTATTATATTAATACCGCGAATGTGAAATTTTTAACGAAAATCAGATTTTTGTTTTATTTCATTCTACACGTTGAAATAGTGATGCTGCAATTTAAAAAAAAAACGTAAAAAATTTCACATTCGCGGTATTGGATGCCGAGCGACGATTTGCAGTTGGGATGTATGGGAGAACATGTTTTTCAACTACAATGTTAAGTTTGTTCTTGGGATAAATAAATTCATCTCAACTACGGAACCCTTCATTGTGCGTAGTCCGACACGCACTTGGCCGGTTTTTTTTAATTCTATATCTCTTAAACGGGGTCTAGGGACGTAATATTTGTAATTTTTTTTTTGTTCCCATCGGGACTACCGAGATGAAACTGATTTTTCAAAAATCAAATGTCCACTAGTGTCAATTTTGGCCCCATTGTGAGCCGTAGAGGTTATAAGACTGTAAAGCTTCATGTGCTCTTGACTTTTGACTGTACCTACAAATCATACTTTTCCCATCCTCCGTTTCATCGTCGCGCGTCGGTCAGCTCTTACACTTACCTTTTGCAGTTTCAGGTCTGAGATCTCAGCCATAATCACCATCGACTGCCAGAAAGCAATGCTATTTCATCGCCCATCTCTTAGTCTACATACCCAGTGGTAAGATAGAACCTTTTAAAATAACTAAATAACGCTTACAACAGTTAACATTACATTTTCCGACTCTACCCTTCGCCTGTTTTGAATATTTTTTTTTTCACATTCGGTCTTAAAATTAATCGCGTGAAATCCATTCAAAACGAAAGCGTTCGCCTTATTATATCATCTACGAAACTATTCGAAATCAAGTGCTTCGCGTGTGTTCGGGACTTTTACGATTTCTTCTACATTCCACAAAGGAGGGCGGACTATGTGTAGTAACTGTACCTACTCATGTATTGTGGGTCGGACATAATATCCGGATATCCAAATTATCCGTATATCCGTCGAATATAGTATCCGGAAATCATTAGTTTTACTATCCGGATAAAACGAATAATACGATAGTTCGTTTTGATTATATTTTATTCATCAAAATTAGTAATAATAAAACATTCTTCATTGTATTTTAGTTAAATAGGTATTGATTTAAATTGGGAACATTCATGCGATATCTTCAAAAATCCATGACTCAATTACTAGATTCATCATAAAGATATTTCATGCAAATTATGAACATGTACTTTAAAAAATTTAATTCTTTAAATCTCACTAATAATGAATACAGAAATAGTGATGAAAAAGTTCCAAATGAACAAACTTATCTAATGAAAACAATGAATCCGAATATTACTAACTTGTAAAATTGTATTTCATTGTTTTCATTAGGATCTTCTTAATTAAATATTAAAGAAGATAAAATACCTTTGAATATTTCATCATCTGCCTAGCCTTTTCGCAACTATGTTGGAGTCTGGTTCCAGTCTTATTGTTTTAAAAACGATTCGTTAGTAACATAATTATAATTCCACAATTGTTGGAGAGTTTTTGTAATGAAACTGTCGATTGAAAATTTATATTAGTTTTATTTACCTTTTTTACAGTGATATTCAAAATATCCGTACTATTCACATTTTCCGGATAGAGTTCTGAAAGTATCCGATTAACTGAATAGTAAAATAGATTGGATAATTGTATGCCCTAATTGTGGGTACCTATGTACACACTTGACGCCCGAAATGATGATGCTGAAATTATTGAAATGATTTTATTTTCTGTAAATCTTTGTTTCTCGGACCTAACTATCACTTTGGATGAAACTCTGTTTCCTGATTGTACACTATTTTCTAGAATCTGAGAAAAGAGTGAATATTTAGTTAGACTGAAAGCCAAACCAAACAACTGTTGTTGATACTTGCAAGTAAAGGCAAATGATGACTCATTAAACAGTGCATCGCAAACATTAAAAAAAAAACATATTTAATTGGTTTGAGCAAATCAGAAGTTAGGTACTTATTTCAAGACTATTTAGAACTTTAATCAAGTCATTAATTAGAGTTCAGTCTAAATCTAGATCTTTTTGTTGACATGTAAGGACCTAATATTTTACATGTTAATTAAGAGAGTTCATTCTAAAAGTTGGCAACGTCGCAAATAACTGTCAAATATTTACCTGATTTGATTAATTTGGCAATATTACTGTATGGAAATATCGCTAACTAGTGAACTAGAATATTAATAATAAATTGCAATTATAACACTAAATTTGATGTTGTAACCGTTTTAGGTGTAAAAAGGCATTTGGAATGTATCCAAATCCTTTTTTTACATCTAAAACGAATTATTTGGTTTTACGATATTAGTTATTGCTTATCATATATACTAATATTAAAATAAAAAGAAGTAAAATTTGTTTGTTTGTTTGTAAGTTTATATGTAGGGGGTAATCTCCGGAACTACCAGTCGGATTTGAAAAATTATTTTTGCATTGGATAGCCCAGTTCTTGAGGAAGGTTATAGGCTCGCGGACGAAGTCGCAGGCCGAAGTTAGTAATCAATATTTTAGTCCACTAGTTAGCCATATTTCATATTTCCATACAGTAATATTGCCAAATTAATTTTGCGACGTTGCCCACTTTCAGAATGCACGCTCTTAAGTTAGGCATAGGCATATCTCTTCTCCAATAGTAGGCATGGAACAAATACTTTGGGATTACCTACATATTATTACAGTGTTGGAGGTCTAAACACAAGGAGCAGCAGGAGGAGCAGGAGGAGCTCGTGGCTAAGTAACAACAGCCACACAGGTCGATCAATCAGGTTAAGCTACGCTTGCCAGGGTTAGTGCGTGGATGGGTGATCATCTTTACATACCGAGACTCCTCCGTGCCTCTGAAAGCACGTTAAGCCGTTGGTCCCAACTGTCATTCGTGGATCTTTGACAGTCGTTACGGGTCGTCAGAAGCTCGAAAGTCTGACAACCAGTCTTACCAAGGGGTATCGTATTACCCAGTTACTGGGTTGTGGAGGATAGATAGGCAGTCGCTCCATGTAAAATACTGGTATTCAGCTGCATCCGGTTAGACTGCAAGCTGACCCCAACATAGTTGGGAAAAGGCTAGGCAGATTGATTTTTGGAGGCCTAAACACAAGCAGGAAGTATAAAAAACCATCCAAGTGCGAGTCGGACTCGTACACGAAGGGTTCAGTACCACCTCACAATATTTAGCAAAAAAATGCCGAAAAAATACGTTTCTTATATAGGGTCCTTTAATTTTGAACTTTGTTTTATGTTTTTTATTTGTTATTATTATGGCAGCAATAGAAATACCCAATCTCGGAAAATTTCAACTTAAGGACGGACGGACGGACAGCGGAGGCTTAGTAATAAGGTTCCGCACCTTTCGGGTACAGAATCCTAAGCCTCGGTCTCGAAGTCAGCGGGCAGCGGGGCGGCGGACGGCGCGGCGTCGCATAGTTTTATATGGAACCGCTCGCTCTCCGCGCCCGCCGCTGCCTTCGAGGCCAGTTACATATAAATCTATGCATATGAACGCGCCGCTGCCGCCGCCCGCTACCCGCTGACTTCGAGTCCGCGGCCTAACAAGTACTTACCTATTATTATCATACTTACAATTTGTCCTCATTTTAGCGTGTCGATGGCAATCTAAATAGACTCGGCCCAGAATTCGGCCACGTGTTTGGCGCCATCACTAGCGTCCATCAGTTTCTGTAACGTGCAGCTGACAGGACACGCAGGACACGACATTAACTGTCCCATCGTTTGTGGAACAGCACCACATTTACATTCCAAGGCGGAGTCGTCTATGAATCTCCACCTGAACAGATTGTCAGTTGAACAGTTTGTAGTATTATGTAGTAGTAGGTACAGTAAGCGCTCAAAAGTGCATGATCACGCTAAGAGTCGTATTGCTGTGAACACGCGGTATAGCTCGTACATTTGTATGTGTAAGCAACACGATACACACACCACAGATAACGCAGTTACACGAAACAACAATATATTTCCGTCGCTTTAAACATGCTAGCACACACGCACTATGCGCGTGAACTTGACCAGTTAATGGCATTGCTAAAATTCGATAGTAACTTAACAAGTGCAGATAGCAGAAAGCGTTAAGCGTTGGTATGGAATTCAAATTGCCTCAGGTTCTAATCTCGTGAAACACAGTGCGGTTTTTTGCAAATATTATTATTTTTGTTTTCGATAATAATATTTTTTAAATATTGCTGCTTTTTTATGTTGTTATTGCAATAAAGGTTTTAGAATAAAAAATGCGTGATATATGATAACAAATATAAAAAAAATATGTTTATTCGTTATATTTATTTTACATAAGTTAATAAACTGCTACAATTATTTATCATTACTTCAGCTGAATAAGATGTGAAATAGATGTCAAGAAACTTAGAAGCAGTTTGTATTATTTTGACATATTTAAATTATGAAATATTTTAAATTTTTAATGGATTTTTTCACCATAAATATTAAGCTTTGATCATGGTCGAAGTAATTAAGTAATAAATAAGAATATTAGACTACTTAAAATGTAAAAAACTACTTACAGAATAGGTAATTTTAAGGTTAAATATGGGCAGTTTGTTTATATTTTATTTGTATTAATTATTTTACATTTTATTTGACTTTAGTAAATATTGGTTGTTATTGAGGTTAAAGCTTAAGTATTCATTTTCTTTACGAAAAGAAGATTGAAACTAAACCTCAAATTTTAATCCTAAAATAATACTATTACTAAAATAATATTAAACAATTTCGGTATATCTGCAAGAAATACGACAAACACCCTATTGAAACGTGCTTAAAAAATTCGTTACCATAAATTCATGCAATAACGAATCTGTTGTTTATTAAGTTGGTACGGTCAATATTTTAAGGTCAAAAACGGTTTTCTAGCTGGTCTTCAGTGATGCAAGCCTTCAGAGTGCACGGCGAACGGTTCATAATGACGTGTTTTTAATAATTCAGCAAAATATCTCGTTGGTATGAAACCATTTGTTTCATTCACCATTTGACGTCGCTGCTACTCGATAATAAGCCCCTTCCTCATATCTCTTAACCCTCACAGTATTTCTCTAGAACAAAGAAAAACATTGTTTTTATTACACATAATACCTAATTATTTATTATTCACTAATCGAATTAAACCTCACAATGAATTTAAAACTTTAAAGGCATCTTCCGTCTCAACAATACCTCTGTTCTATCAACAATACCCTTGATTAAGATTTATGTTTAGTAAAATATGAAATATATTAATGATAACACTCACACTTAGTCCGGTTTCATTAGATATTCACTTCACTTTTACGCAGCGCAATAATATTCTCTGATCTGATCTGATCTCTTCAATATATTTTATGCCTGCTTTTTGATAATAATAACCACAACACTGCGCTAAATACTCGTCACCAATATTATCCACGAACCAAAAAAGTTCTATTAATTAAATACTCGTAACAAACTGCATCTACCCCACAGAAATCGAAATAATTTACTTAGTTTTTTGTGGTCTACCTGCTAAACTTTAATATTTATGTGAACAAGACGAATGAAACTAAAAACGAATGATGATTATTGAACTAGTCATTGGTTGCAGACAAAGTGAGTGTGTGTGTGTAATGTGCGTGTCTACAGTATTGTAACAACTTATAGAAGAAGGTCGTAAGTCAAACCGAAGCGTCAGTCTATTGCTTTGTGAGATTGCTCATGGACTTTTGGTCGGTACTGTACATACCTGAGCGACCGAGCTCTGCTCTGTTGAAAATAGAGAATGCTCATTTAACAGTATAGGATAGTACCTACTAATTCCATACTACCATGATAGTAAGTAGGTATTTACTAATTCCACGCTGCCATGATCATTATTCTAATGTCATTATTGTCATGTCATTATTCATTATATTGTTCTAAAGTTTGGGCGAAAATACGGAGAAAACTAATTTTCCCAGATATGAGACCTAGCTAGTTCGGTATTTCGCCCTTACGGGGGGGACTCCTATATTGCAACTTTCATCGAAATCGTTAGAGCCGATTTCGAGAACGTGAGTACAAATCTATATACAAACAATTATATATACAAATATTGCTCGTTTAATAGTATAGGATAGGATAGGATGTGTGCTGAGTTGAGTGGAAGAAATGTCACTAAGTAGGTACTTACACCGAGGAATAAAGTTTGATGAACTTTCGAAATATTGTAGTACGCATTAGGTGGGTACAGATGAAAACTAGATGAAGAATTATATTTGGTTTTCCAGATAATTTCCCACGCTACAAAATATTTAATTATCCTTATAAGTTGCTGTTTGTGTAAAGCCGGCCACTTACATACGGAATTCCGTTTCAAAATATCGACCCGGTATTTCGAAGGCAGCAAATCCATACAAAATCAAGGATCTACACGTACCTACAGTAGTTCTCCGTTCGAAATTTTCTCCCATTCAAAATTCCGAAACGGAATTCCGTTTGTATGTGGCCGACGTGTTGCATGAATTTGCTGCCTTCGAAATTCCGAATCGATATTTCGATATAGTAATATAGTATTTATTACGATGTGGCCGGCCTCATATCCCTAACAAATATCTTACAAATACCTACTGTCTGTGCAAATATTCTTCGCTATTCTTCCTGGTTTTTCGCCAGTGATCTACAGTGACACACTTGCCTATGAAACTAGATAGAGTACCTTATGTTAAGACCCGAGGCTTCTTCGTTGAGTCTTCGTTTTGCTTTCAGAGATCAAACACCAAAAGAATATATTTTCGGAAAATATCCGAAAATTAATATCCGTGTGGTTCTTTCCTCGAAAGACCATTCTCAGACATGTAATAGACTTTAATCAAACTACACACGTACACAATAATTAAACATTTATTTTCTAGTCTCAAATATAACCACACTATAATCACACTATTTTATAACAATTCTGGAGATGTTACTCGCATTGTATCCAACAACTAACTGCCGTTCACACCTTCCGATATTATTTTTACAAGTGTAGCCCCACCATTGCTCCGGAAGTTCGCAACGGAACAATAATGGCGCGACACCAATGCTGCCAACCTAACTATTAAACAGATAATATCTTTAATTTTTAAAAAGGTAAACGTATTTAATTTTGCATAGCCTTAAAAATTTTATTAATTAAATATATTTTTAACAAATAAATCAACTAATAATTAAATCATAAATCAAAATAACTTCTTTTAATGTAAATATGTATATCTGTCTTCGAAGCGACAACAGACATTAACCTGCCTGGTTCTCATAGGCCTGACCAAAATTATGACTGGACAAAAGAGACTGTGACCTCTGACTCTGAGTTCGTTTCGGTCTTTCTTCTCAGAGTACTCAGATAGGAAACGCCGAATTCATATTTTTGAAGTGACATAATTTTAACGTGTAAATGTGTTTTTTTAAAACATTTTACAGAAATAAAGTGGCAGTGACAGCCTAGTGGTGTGACCGTCGGATTGCCAAGTCATAGGTCTCGACTTCGAATCCAAGGCACGCACCTCTGACTTTTCGGATTCATGTGCGTATTGTATTTATCACTTGCTTCAAAAACGGTGAAGGAAAACATCGTCAGGAAACCGGAGGAAGCCTGATAGATATTTCTCGACGGCATGTGAAGCCAAGTCAGAGGTCCATGGGTGGCATAAAACTCTGACATCAGGCTAGCCACTAACCACACGAAAAAAGAAGAACAGAAATAAATATCGTTTATTAGGTAATTAAATAATTTTTAAACCTACTTCGTGGAAATGCTGTTATGTATGAAAGCAGAAACCTTGATTTTATAACTCAGCAAAGGGCAATGCTCTAGGTAACGCTGAGAGTCCTAGCAGAGCTTCCTACTCATAATTAGATGTTCTCCATGCGAATTATCCATCGTCCGACCGCACAATCAATAGGAGTTGGTAATTCTACTGTTATCAGACTATGATTGTATCAGGACCGTAACGACCGAGCGAGAATCTGCTAGACTCTTATTTGATTTGATATAACAGATTATTCATGAAGAAAACTACGATATTTTTCATTCGTTACGTACATTTAAACGTTAGGTACCCGCCGCGGCCTTCAACCCCCTTACGAATAAACGCGGAGTAATGATACAACCCCATAGGTAAATAAAATTGTTGAAAGCTCTTCTCGTTCTTCGTGTTTTTCCTCTTTTACAACACACTTTCCAAATTCCTAGTTTTTTGACGCCGTGATGTTTTCGGTACATATATACCTACCTACAAAGAGATTTGGACTACTTAAGTCCTAAGAATCCCAGCTTTTGGGAATTGATCAATTAACTATGCATTCAATCAAAAGGTTGTGACATAATTCCTAAACAATCTAAAGCAGTTGAGAGTTTGTAAAACAAACAATTGACTGTAACGGCTTGAGTACCTAAGTAGTTCAACGGAAAGAAAACAACAGAACTGTGTTTACATACTTTTCATAGAAAATTATTTAATCTCGCACGGCACAAACGAAAAACAGCACACCGTTGTTTGTAAACGAAAAGACGGGAGCCTTGGGAAGTGCAGCTAACATGTTCCATCTTTAGCGAGCAAACTCACGCGCAGCGAAAGAAACTCAACCCTCGACACAGGACGTAAGGAATGAAATCCAAAAACAATATGATCCCAATTTTCTCTTAATTTGTTCATAAATTGTACTGAAAAGTAAAATCTAATTCGCAGTGTATAAGATTCAATTTGGCAATGCGAACTCCTGGAATCTTCGGGAATCGGGCACCAAAAAGTGTTTACTCGTAAACCACGCTCATTGTTTAAGTAAACTTCTATTTCGATGCTTTACTGTGAAGCACTCGCCGCCCGAGATTCGCGCTAACCATTATTTCTCAGTACCCTATAGGAAACGAAAGCTAACTGCGCACTTTAATATGGGCAAAGAAATACATTACCTATTTAATTTATTTTTGTGCCAGTCGAATGTTCTAACTGTTCATATTTTTCAATGTTTACATCGCTGAACTTATTGCACTATGTAATAGTAATGCCAAGCTTTTAAAATGAATTGAACATTGTTAGTGAAAGCAGTGTTTTGATTACCGTAACCTACACCTAGCACCTACTGCGCTGTTAGCTCACCTTTGCCCACCAAATCCACCCGAACCCGACGACACCCACTCCCTGCATTCCACGGATACCCACAGGTAGCGGAATGCACCGTGCAGATGTGGTGCGAGGACGACAATGCCCTGACCTGACTGACCCAGAATCAGACTCACACTGACAGTACTGAGACAATCTGAAGTGCTCACCCGTGTCCGAGCTTTGCTTTTCGTCCCTCGTTATAAAGGTGACGTAGCCCGGCTCCAAAGTATTCTGATCCGTCAGAATACTTGGTATGACATTGTGTCATACCAGGTGGTCATTATACAGGCCAACATACAGACCAACCTCCAACATAGCCAGACTGCCACCGACCATGAAACCAGTAAGGTCCTTCTCGAGACTCAATTCCTAGACTGTAAACTCCTAGAGGACACAGGACGTGGGAGATTGAACCCCACGTTAACTTAGAGTAAAACCACTTCATAAACAAAAGCATGCGAACTCCACAGGCAGATTGACAAAATTTGCGCTTTGCAGCGTGGTTTCCAAAATTGAATACGCAGTGGACCACAAATACTGATCACTGGCTGATGAAACCATGTTCAATAGTATCAACATCGCTCTCGACAGACACATGGCAGACTAACCGTTTATTACTCCTGGACAGGAACAGCCTGGTGACGGGAACCATCATGGGATACTGCTCGCTAAACAAACACTTCCACACAATAGGCCTCCATACATGCCCTGCACAGAGGACTGTCCGTTATGGACAGTCCTCTGTGCAGGGCATGTATGGAGGCTGAAGAAACCGTTGCGCATGTGCTCTTTGAATGCACAAGCGTCACCCAGATTAGAACAGAAACCATCGGGTCACCCGGATCTTTTACAGATGTTCAGGAGACGTAAACAACTTCTGAAGGGAGGTGGGCTGGTTGGAATTACCACCGACGGCCGCCATGGCCCACGCACAATGGTCCGCCTGAAGGACTAAGTGCGGAACCAAACCCTCTAACATAGAACATAGATCTACTCTCTTTTCCATAGGTACTTACATATAAAAAAAAACTTACTTACGAGACCTAATATTCCACTTTCTGCTGAAAATTACATGTTTTAGTTTTTCTTTTTTGTAGGTCTTGATGATCCAGTGGTAAGGCCACCCGCCTCTCATGCACGAGGTTGTGGGTTAAAAACGAGCAAGTCAATTATAGGTACCTAGGTAGTACCAACTCTGAGGTCAAAGTCAAAGTCAAATCATTTATTTCAAATAGGCCCTTGTATGGCACTTTTGAACGTCAAAATTAACAAAATAATAGAACTGCTTCGTTGGTCTAGTGGTCGCAAGCGCTACTGCTGAGCATGAGGTCCTGGGTTCGATTCCCGGGTCGGGCAAAGTGTTATTGGGTTTTTCTATCTGAAATTTCTTAATAGTAGCTTGGAGTCTGGATTTGTGCCCGGTTGATGGCAATAGGCTCGCCTCCTATAACATGGGACTTAACATAACTGGCGAAATGTGGGTGTACCTACTACAGGGACACCTCTGCCCAACCCTTCGGGGAAACAAGGCGTGATGTTATGTGTAGAATTGATTCTAGTCGCCCCTTCCAAAAGGTAGTTTTCGTAAATTTCGTTTGGAGAAGAATGTGTAAGAAACTCCACCGTTACTCTTTTAAAATATTTTATAAATTTTCTAAAGGCTACATTAGTTAAATAATTATATGTGAAGACGATGCACCTAGCATAAAATTTACTATACCACAATAGGTAAAAAGAATGAAAAATGAAGCAACGACAGATACATTAATAATATCCTGACCGGCTTCCTAGTCTTGGTTTATGCCAAACGAAGGTAGCATCAATCTAGTAATAAAAGCTCCGGCGCGGCGGCGCTAGCGTTATACCACTAAACAATCATCACCCATCTTTAGATTTCATAATTTCCGAGAATGTAAACAACTTGTCGAGTGTAAAACATGAATGTCTGAAAAATTCACAAAATAAACCTATAATATTGTACTACGAACTCTTTTGTTTTATGACTCATGTGTTTTGAAGTTAAATGGTCCATAACAATAATACATTTCACGTTCATTCCATTCATAACAAATATTTATGTTTACAGTGTTGGAAATACTGGTTCAGTGGCACTGACACAAGTCCGACATTGTGACTAAGTAGATATGGCGAATCGAGGGATGACGAGAACGTCCGACCAGACAGACACACCGGCTCCGCAATTACCATTATGACCATAAAGTGGAAATCTTGATGGAGAGAAGTAAGTCTCGTCGAAAACTACATGTAGGAAGGTGAGCTCATATAGGAAAAATAGGTGGATAGGTAGGTAAAACAGCAGGGCCACACAGAAATCTTACGTGCCCAGCGTGTAAAAAAATATCCGGAGGCCTATAATCAGAGTGCTGGAACAGAAGTAGTTTATACGGAAGCAAGATTTAGGAAGAACTTTAAACGGTACCAACATGCCTCCTTGCGAAAACCCATTTTCAGTATGGAATGCGTTAACTTTGCGCGTGAATTTTAGAGTTTTTTTTTTTATCTATGGCATCTCGCAGTTGACTTATGAGGTCATGGCTGCTTAACCGGGCTTTCTTGTGGCTGCCTTAAGCTTTTACACTCAAAGCCTCCAGCCAGGGGCAAAACTATTCTAAATTAAAACTAGGCGAACGCTAGTTAAGGGTTCGTACCCCTGTGGGATACGAACCTCGGCTTTGAGCGTCGCTGAGGGGAGGACAACAAGAAGGGGCAGGCTGGATCAAACTTAGATTTTTATCTTGATTATTATACGGGGTATTTAAAGCTACGTGCTCAGCTGTAACAATTACTGGCACCTCGTTTTCGAGCAAGGGTCGGAGGGGAATCTCAATTACTCGTGGACGCGGTCGCGATCGCGAAGGACCTCGGCGATGGGGTCGGAATGACGGGTGTCGTCTGTATTTGTATACTGTACTGGTGGCCGTATTCTTCTCCTGGAGGAGTGTTATGGGGTCATCTGGGTCGGAGAGTACATGCCTCGGACGGCGAATCTTACTAATTCTAGAGGGGACATAATTGGCTGCCTCGACAACCAGATGGTTGCGATGTTTGGGAGCGGAGTCAAAGTAACGCTTGGACATGCGTTTTAAGAACTGATGGATTGTGGGAATCTTACAGTCGAGATGGAGGACATACCAGGGGGATCTCGTGGCCTTACGCAGAAAGCGGTTCTATAGGGTCTGCATCCTATGGATGGAATGGGTTTAGCGTGAGCAAAGACAGCGCCCGCATAGGTCATAATGGGGCGAATGCACGATGTATAGATACGCAATTTGCACTTAAGTGACAATTTGCTTCGTGCTTTCAGATCATAGCGGAGTCTACCTAGAGCGAAAGCGGCTCGCGAGCGAACCGATTTTATGTGCCCAGAAAAGGAGAGATGATGATCTAGGACAACACCGAGGTATTTGGCTCACTTCTGCCAAGGGATCGGTTTACCGAACATGGTGATTGAACGGGGGAGGGGATTTTAGAGTACTGTTCGTACTCTACTGTGTCATGTACCTAAAGTAAGCAAAAGATTTCGAGGACCTGCCTACCTATGTAGTTAAGTAAGAATCGTAGCGGATGGTGTTCCGCAGTTCTGCTTACTGCATGGGAAGAAGAGTTTATGGCCCGTATTACAGAACCTCGCTCAAAACTCAAGCATTACTTAAAACTCGTTTAAAGCCTTTTCATTGGTTGAAACTAGTTTTTAGTAATGCTTAGTTTTGAGCAAGATTCTGTATGACCCCTAAATATGTGGAAGCGAAACATCATGATTGATTTTACTACTCTTAAAATATCTATATAGTAGTTTTCCCTTAGGGGATACGACTTGAGCAACCTCACCCCTTTCAAGGAAACATTTTTGTTACAGAATCAGAATTTGACTATGAGCTTGCTGAAAATTAACTCGTTCCGTCGCGTTGATCGGATCGCCAAGGAGACTGGAAACTGGATTAAGCGACCAATTTCTCGTTAATTACGTCGTTGATGATAATGGATGTCAAAACAGTAACGGATTTATTCAAATTAAGAGCCTTAAATGGTCCATAATAAGACAAGTACTAGCTCGAGATTTTATTCTATTTCGGCGTATATCAGCGCCCCCTATGTCCGATGCCTGGAGTAACCGCGCCGTTCGTCAAATGGTAGGTTTGGCCCTGAATAAGGTGGAGAAAATTGGACAATCACGAATACACAAACCTTGAATTAACCATACATTTATTACTACAATTACTACATTACATACAAACTATCAATGTGATTCTTCTATAAGAAACTCTTTTACAGATTTGCTGTATTTCTGTGGTAATATTTGCTGCAGTTCATTTCGAGTTAACCAGTCGCCTTTAGTCTTGCTTGGTTTTCCACTTTTGTAATTAGCGTAATAGAAGAATACCTGAAAATGAGGTAATGTGTTTTAGTAAAAATTTGTTTTTACATTTTTGGGAAGCTCTTGGCCTGCATCTCACCTGACGGTAAGTGATGATCAGGCCCGAACGTGGAAGCGAGCTTCACCCGGAATCCTCAACCACAGAGGAACTGGCTATCTTACCTCTAACTGCCAAAACACAACAATGCTGTTAACATTGTTGTTATGGCACCAGACTTTGATAAGATGGTGGTAGCTGGCCAGGCGGACTTAGAATAAGTCCTACCACCAACCAAACCGAGCAGAAAATTTTGCCCCCAATGGAAATCGAAACCTCTGTGTTTGAGACAGGTGGTCTAACTACAGAGGTGGATAAAAATACATAACATTTTTCAGCATCTTCTTCTTTTCGTGTGGTTAGTGACTAACCTGGTGTCAGAGTTTTAAAGCCACCTATGGGCCTCTGACTTGCTTCACATGCCGTCGAGAAATATCTCTCAGGCATGCTGATTTCCTCACAATGTTTTCCTTCACTGGTTTTGAAGCAAGTGATACTTATACAATGCGCACATGAGTCTGAAAAGTCAGAGGTGCGTGCCTTGGGTTTGAACTCGAGAACTATGACTTGGCAGTCTGACGGTCACACCACTATGCTATCACTGCTCGCACTCGCTGTTGCACTGTTTTTCAGCATGCACTTTGCCTTATACAGCACCATCAAAATATCTGAATGCTTAGGTATAAGTTGTAAGTTAGGTGGGATATTTATATATACTAAAGTTGTTTTTACTGCCAGCTAGATTCTATACTTACTTTAGCCCCTATCTTTCCATTGATTTCTGAGGGATATTTGTACTTGTAAAACCCGCATGGTGCATTTGACAGAAACTGTACTTTTAGTTCTGGTCCACACTGCTCTTTTACTATTCTTTCTGCCGTCTAAAACATAAAAAAGTTCACGAGAAGTTTTTAAGTCAACTCAAACATCGATTTTTTAAATCAACTCAGACAACAATTATTTTTAGTTTCACATTTTCTCTTGAACCAGCCATCAAAACATTGTCTTTTATTATGACAACTATAAAATTTAGATTTCATCTTCTGGCAATTTCCAAATAACTTATCTGGCAGATAAATTCACAAAGACACATAAATTCTGAACAATTTGTTAACTTATCTGGTTAATAATGCCTGTCTGATGACTGTGAAACAGGCCCTTTTAATAAATTGAACTTTGAATGTAGTCTACCTGTCTTAAAGTTTCTCCTTCCTTCCAAGAGCCTTGAGGCAGCAATGTCTTCACATCTGAACCCAGCTTTATTGGTGTCACTAGCACCAAGTGTCTTTGGAGACACCTTTCTGTAGATGATTTGTCGCCTTTTTTGTCAGCGTCTGAATAAAATTAATTGATGTTTCAATAAGAAAAATATTTCTTCTATACAAATACTAGATTGAGAAATGGGTAATTATGGGAAAATTGCATGAGCAAATTCCTAAGAAAATATTATGATATTATTTTTAATGTTTTCTTCTCATTTGCATTTTTGCATGTCTTTGCATTATTTAAATTATTTTTATATATTTTTAAATGAAGATGTAGATAGAATTATATTACCAGTCTCTATACTGGCAAATTTAAACTGAGCCAGCTCTTCATTGGCAGCATCCTCAAAGTCCTGGGCTGTGATTTTGCTCACTGCATCAATGTCCACATCAGCTGATTCATTTTTGAGAAGCTCAGCTTGGACCCTTTAAATATAAAAAAGTATTTTATTGATATTTAAAACTTTCCACTTATTCTAGAAACACGCAAGCTTCAGGGAATACTAATCATAGATTGGAAAATGTGAATGACATATTTAGTTACTTACTTATCATTTTCATGTCTAATTTCATGGTCAGACTTCATGCTCTTTTCAATTTCTAGGGTGTACTGTAAATCCAAGTATTTCTTATACATCTCATTCAATGGTGGAGTGACCATTGGCAGTCTTTCTACGCATACTCCTGTTACAATATCCCATGATGATCTGGTGCTAAGACCTGTTATCAATATTAGTTTAGTAGTAAATCAACTAAAAATGTATTCATTTAAAAAATAACCTAAATGTTAATTACCTCTTACAAAAATCCGGCGGCAGAAGTTCACTTCTGCCTGAATAAATGTTTTGAACAACATTGTCACCAAAAGCAAACGTATTTAAATCTTAAATTGGTTATCAACACTTAATTTCATTTATTATTCGTTCTTTTTACATCCAAGGCATTCAAGCCCAATTTTATTTATATTTTCTCATATGTTTATTCAGAGATTTCTATTTCAATGATTCAGAGTAACAGTGACAAACAGCTGTTTCAATGTCAAATAATTACTGATATTCTCGATATTAATACTTAATAAATTATAAATCGACTATTCAAAAGCTTACTTCTTAGTAGGAGCTTGTAAAACTGAACATTATCCTTGATTGTACAGACGCCAGCACATCAAGCTACTACAATCTGTCAAATGTATTTAATACATTTTCAACTTTATTGCTGAAGAGTAAGGTTCAATGTTGATTGGGAATATTTGACAGTTTCGGGTAGCTTGATGTGCTGGCGTCTGTACACAGAGCACGGAGACGCCTACGCCTCGGCGTCCACTGCTACGTGCGATATTGTAAACACTCTCCAGTTCTCCACACAAATGACTCCCTCCACAAATGGATTTGAAAGCGGTCCGAGGTAGAAGTTAGCCGACGTTTGCATGGACGTAATAAAATCGCGGCGATTTTTTTTCGTGCACTGGATTTTCAACGCTCTACATAGCGCCGAGAGTTGTAAATCCAACAGTGTGTTTTTTCAACGCGCTGGGACGAGAGTGCGTCCCAGCGCGTTGGATTCTCAACGCTCGACTTAAGACTGAGAGTTGAAAATCCAGTGCGCGATTATATCCCGGCGCGATTTTATTACGTCCGTGCTTACGTCGGCTTATGCGCTGATTAGGAGCCACAAATTGTATGCTCTGTGGTACCTAAAACAATGTATTTTTGTTCTTTCACAAACTCAAATATTACACTCGGTTAAAAGACAGAGGATAGTATCAATCGATTAGTAATATTTCCAAGGTTATCGAGAATAAAAGCCGTCTGACGTTTTATAATTTTGTATAGTAGCAACACCTTTTTGCCGATTCTGCCTTTTCCGGCTCTTGTGTCAAAGAAAGTAGGTGAATATGTTTGTAATTGCAAAAATCTATGAAAATCCCCTAAAATATAATATTTATCGATGTGATAGTGATTAATTTATATGAGGAATATCATATAGCACCAGTTCTAAACTATATTTCATTTACCAAACTTAAAACATAGCCTCCCGAGTTGACAAGTGTTACAACAAACAGGTTAAGTTCTGTAACTGAATTTATTATCGTTTTAGGCTTGACCATGAAGCAAATAGTTGCGAATCAAAAAGTGAAGATCCCTGAGGGGCTCACTGTACACGTGAAATCGCGGTTGGTGACAGTGAAAGGACCCCGCGGAGTGTTGAAGAGGAACTTCAAGCACTTGGCTGTTGACATTCGCATGGTCAACGCTCGAGTCCTGAAGGTAGAGAAATGGTTCGGCTCCAAGAAGGAGCTCGCTGCTGTCAGGACAGTCTGCTCGCACGTTGAGAACATGATCAAAGGTAATTGTTTACTTGTTGTTATTCTAACTAACCAACTTGTGTTATAACCTGAAAATATATTGGAGGTTAGTTTAGGACTCCCTGAGGATAAGTTTATAAAGTCTCAGAAACCCAGTTTTCGAGAGGTAACAGTGTTTTCAGCAGTTGCATACTTTAGGTTTACTAAGATAGGGGTTAGCTTTAATTTGTCAATATACCTTTGAACAACAATTACCTGTTTCAGTGGAACTCTAATACAGAACCTTTAGATTTTGATAGCCTACTGTAACTGAACTTACTGTATGTACTTGTGAGAGAGTTACTCTTCAAAAAAAACTTGATAACTTTTGGTAAGCATGGGTTTGGACTGTGGCATATATTTATTGTGTCCATCAGTTAGACTGTTAGAAAGTAAAGGCCTTGTTTAAGTGTTTGTGTATGCACTATCTACTAGATAATATGAAAACCAGAAGTTATTTAGGTTTCAACACATGCTGTTAATCTTTCATTTTAGGGAAGAATTGGATAATGATTCTCTGATTATTTTTTAAAATTTCGTACATGTGTGTACCATGGAGCTGTTTATTATGTTAATACGATGTGTTTGACTTGGAAAAGCATGACAGTTGAAAGTATGTCATGCTCACTCAAATGTATCGCTGATGGTGGCGTGTAGGTTGGATCAATTGGTTCCCTTCATTAAGAGTGCAAGGTGCAGATCCTTGTGTCATTTTGGTGAATGGATGCCATCAGTTGTCAGTCACTGGTTATCTCTTAACTGCTGGGGCTTATCTGTAATCTTATATTTTATATTGTTTTTTTTTTTTCACATAGAGAAGCAACAAGAATAATGTACCCAGGATTTTGTAATATCTTGATTTAAAAGAGTGTCCCTGTAGTTTTTTGCCCATTCTTCTCCATAGAGATCTACGTTTTGGAATGGGCAACTAGCTTCAACTTTCGTAACCGAATGACTCTTTGACAATTCTAAAGTGCCTGTAAATGGTTTAATTGAAATAAATGCTTTGAGTTTGAGTCTTGTAGTATAATGAGCAACTTCTTGATTAAGTTCCACAGTTATGCACTTGTGCTTTACAATTTTCTCTCATTTTGCCAGATTCTTGGAAACCCATTTTAAAAATCTTATCAATTTCATGAATATTGTTAAAGTCAAGATAATTAAAGCTTTTGCTAGTTAGCCAATGTTTTTGAAGTCCAAATGCTAAGAACAGATAAGTTGTATTTCAGTGTGAGAGAACTTATAGAAGAAACTGCAATAGACTGTTTCTAAAAGTTTATAACTATGGCAAAATTAAAATACAGCGGTTTTTGATGTTCCTAGTCATCCAATAGATTTCTGCATTCCACCTAAAATATTCTTTTACCAAGTTTGTGAATGGTTTGTGTGGTTTCGATACCTATTTGCCAAGTTTGAATTTTTTATTTACGAAACTTGCTTATTAGTGCCAGATTAACCCATACATATTTATTGTGAAAATAAGCAGCCAAAACAGATAACTAAAGCCGTGAGCAAATAACCTTTGGTGGCTCAGTTATGATTTGTGTCATAGGTCTTACCAGCATTAAATTTTTTTCAGGAATAATACCAGTTATATTAACCTATTGAATTATTCACGTTTCAGGTGTGACCAAGGGATTCCAATACAAAATGCGCTCCGTATACGCCCATTTCCCCATCAACTGTGTCACCACTGAGGGTAACAGCGTCATTGAAATCCGTAATTTCCTTGGCGAGAAATACATCAGGAGGGTAAAGATGGCACCTGGTGTGACCGTCGTCAACTCGCCCAAGCAGAAGGATGAACTCATCATCGAAGGAAACTCCTTGGAGGATGTGTCCAGCTCAGCTGCCCTGATCCAACAATCCACCACAGTTAAAAACAAGGACATCAGAAAGTTCTTAGACGGTCTTTACGTGTCTGAGAAGACTACTGTTGTACTGGATGAGATATAAGGACATAAAATAATTTTAATTTGATTATATTTGTATTATTTTCAAACCATATAGTGATCCCAGTAAAAGACAGTAATCATGCACTTTAGATTTTAGATAATCAATCTGGCTGGATTGATACAAAATATCCACACATTTGATTCTTTTCAGCTGATGCCAAATCATCAGAGATGATAATCACTACATCAGAAGTGCGCGATTACTCATCCGTCTTGGACGCGACCGTTCACACGGCGCGGGTGCATCATCCTGTAGGTACTATATTTTAAATGGTAAAAGTTACTGCCTAATTACCTACGTCCTTGGTTCGATTCCCAGGTCGAGCAGTGTTATTGGGTTTTAGTATCAGGCATTTCTCAGTAGCAGTCCAGTCTGGATTCGTGCCCGGTTGATGGAAATAGGCTCGCCCCCTATTACATGGGACTTAAGTGGCGAATGTACTACAAGTACACTAGTGCCCAATGGCGGACAAAGTCTGTCGGGGGCCCGGGGCACAGTGGAATGAAAGTTTGGGAGAGGTTGGACATAGGCATTGCCGAGAAAAAAAAGTCAATTTTAATAAAGAATAATGTTATTGCCGTAATATGGTTATATCTCTAGGGATATAGCTTTATACCGTAATAAAGTTATATGAAAGCGGTTCATAAATGTTGCAGTGCCCTTATTTTGTTACTGCGACCAATTTCCACGTAACCCTCGCTCGCGGCTCGCGCGTATTTGGTCGGAGTGCCCTAACGTAGTTATATTACTAGATCGTGCTCGTATCATAGTTATATTCCTAGAAAGACAGTTATGAACTGCTTTCTTATAACTATTACGGTATATAGCTATATCCCTAGGGACATAACTATATCACGGCTATAACCATCTTACTGCGACATGTTTTAATATATATATACTTATAGTTATTAAAAATATATAAATAAACCTGTATATCAGAAGGTACATACTGCTACACATCAAGCTATACATTTCCAGTAAAAGCTGACCTCGCATTGTACGGAAATCTTATATAATGCGAGATCAGCTTAAACTGGAAAATCTGTAGCCGTGTGTACACGTTGGGTGCACCATGTGTCTTAGCACTAAATGCAGATCTTGATACCTATATATTATGATAGTAAAGACCACAACTTGAAACAGGACCAGATTCAGGAGGCAGAGAGCTCGATTCAGTAGAATAATACAATCCCTACATAACAGAAGGTGTACGTTTGACGCACCATGTGTCTTAGCACTAAATGCAGCTCTTGGTGTGTGTATTATGATAGTAAAGACCGCAACTTGAAACAGGACCAGATTCCGGAGGCAGATAGGTCGATTCAGTAAAAAATACATCAACCTATAAGTCAGAAGGTGCACGTTTGGTGCACTATGTGTCTTAGCAGGAAAAGCTACATTTGACCACAGACCACAACCACAGAGCATGTAACTTTAACCACAACTTGAAACGAGGCTGGAATCGGGCGACAGAGAGCTCGATACATTCATTATATATAGTCAGTCATACCTACATAGTAAAATTTCATATTTTCTCAAATCAAATAACTCCCGAAATACGAGAGGTAAAAAGAAATTTGACAAACAAGTTCAAAACTTTCTTAGCTAAATGTATTATACGATTTTAAAATTAGCCTTTTTTTTTCACGGAAATGTCTATGTCCAACCAACCTCTATACCTACATTCGTTCCACTGTGCGGGGCGACAAAACTAAAAGGGCCCAGAAATGAACGTCGAAATATTTCTGCCTCGAAAAGTTTGGGTTCTCTTTAGACTATTGATACAGAAATAGGAGATACTTTGTCGACAACAGGAAAGCTAGAGCATCAGACGAATGGATGGTAGAGCTAGCGGAGCGAGCTCGAAAATTGTTGCACTCCATATTTTAAATTTTCTTTGAACATAAATTTTCTTTTATATATAGAAATAGAAATTACTTTGTCAACTTATTCAAGTTTGAAAATGGAGGATGCAGGAGCGAGCTCGAAAACTTTAGGACGGACCTAATAGGTAAAGTTTTTTTTTTACTATTCGTACATAAATAGGAGTTACTCTGTCGACTTTACGCAAAGAAAAAAGAGAATGTAGATTGCAAGAACAAGCTCGTTTTTTTTTTTTGCACTTGACGTTTTTTAGCATGCGTAGGGTAGGCAGCCCAGCGCGGGCCCGAGAATTCCTGGCGCCCTAGGCGAAAGGCTGGATAGGCGCCTTTTTAAGAAAATTTGTGACATAATAAAACAATGTTCTTTCTTTTTCGTGTGGTTAGCAGAGTTTTAGAGCCACCCATGGGCCTTAGTCGAGAAATATATCTCAGGCATGCCGATTTCTTCACGATGTTTTCCTTCACCGTGTTTTAAGCAAGTGATAATTATATAATACGCACATGAATCCGAAAAGTCAGAGGAGCGGGCCTTGGGATTGAACTCGAGTTTCAACAATTCAAAAGTACAGGCACTTTAATGGTTTAATTGAAATAAATGGTTTGAGTTTGAATAAAACAATAATGTAAACAGATGACCTAGGTGTGTAATTTGTATAAAAAATTAGAGTTCTTATTTTATACATAACTATAGCTTTTGCCCGCGGCTTCGCCCGCGTGGATGTCGCAAAATATCCCACGGGAACATGCTACCGGCATTCAGAGTATCCTATGTTCTAAGCCAGATTATGGCCTATCCGTATGCCTTTCATCTAAATACGTTCAGCCGTTACGGTATTAAAAGGTAACAGGCAGATAATAAATCTGTAGGTACTCAAAATGCAAAATTGAAACCGTTAAAGGATAACTTCGTTGTCTGTCAAGACCCTTTTTCTCAGAATCGCTTGGAGGCATCAAGTTGAAATAGATATCAAAAACTTAGATCTACGGTCCCTTGGAGCTGTAAAGAAAATCAAATTTCCAAATCAATGCAATCAAAAAATACGGTCATTAAATTATACCGCATATTTATATTGACACTCGCAAATAAAACAAAGCCTATATGGTACTTCCCGTTGTCCTAGCAGCATGAAGTTTGGCGAGAAAACTTTCATTACCTATACCTATATCACCTCCTTTAGGATTATTTTTGAGACAAAAAGTAGCCTATGTCCTACCTAGGGAATGCAAATCCGTGCTGGATTAAAATCCGGATTTTAAAGAACGGATTTTTGATTCAATCCGGATTATCCGGATTTTACGAATTTTTCATAAAAAATAACAAATCTACCCATTTTAGTTTGTTCATATGATGTTTAATAAAGGAGATGGAAAATGTTGGGCCCAAATGTAATAAGTTGAGATATGATCAAAAAATTAGTCATATTTTTTATCCTTGAATATCAAAAATCAGCTCGATTCTTAAGTCTGGAAGCGGAGAAATATGATAAAGATAGTTTTCGTGAGATTATCGATTAAAGTAATCGATTACACAACTACAAAAAGAACACCTACCCACTAGGTAGCACTAGGTAATGTAATTAACTCAAAGTAATTAAATGAACTATAAATACTTTTATACAATATAGTGCATTTAATTTAAATAAAACATCATTAATTACTGAAAAACCAAAATAATGATTATCAATTTCATATCAAGTAAAATCAGTTTTATTTTTTTGTCTATGTCACTGGCAGTGCATATTCTGCACTGGTATGAGCTGACTGACATTGAAAATTTGACACTAGACATTAGTGGTGGGTCGTTCTCGAATTTTTGACGGCCGAAACCGTTTTCCCGACGACGAAAATGGTTGCAGAAAACGGTTAAAGGACGAAACTTATCCAACATTGAATAGAATTGCGTTTTCGTCGTGCGCAGTTTCTTAAAACTATCAACGATTTGAAATGTGTAAAATGGTTTTTTCGCATCACGAACGATAGCATTGACAACTGGTAATACATTACTGACTGTATTTCATTTCAGAGTTCACTTTTTATTGGAAGGACTGTTTTACGAGTGTGATAGATAGTTGAATCATTGTACCCGACTGTATTTTCTTAGATGTAAAAATTGCACCAAGTAATTCGAAGACTGGTTTGTGCAATGAAGACTGTTTGAAGTTGAACCCAGGACGTAAAATGATTTCATCATCACAAAACGGTTTTCGTAAACGGTTCGTTGTCGCAACGCCCACCCCTACTAGACAGCTGTCACTTATTTCGTGTTTTCCGATGTGTTTTGAGTGCTTTCCCAATTATTTTTCTTTTTTAACGACCACTGCTTTGATTTTTACGGATTCTGACCCTGCCTACCTTGTACGACCCTTGCTTTCTCGCTGGACACCGAAGATCGCTCACATGATTGACTTGGAATTATTATTTTGGATTTTACCGCCGCTTTGTGGATTGGAAATTGTTGAAACTGTGGATCGCTGTGTGAATTGTGGGATAGCAACTAGTCACTGCAATACACTAATGTATGTTTGAATCTATAAATTCACACCATTTTCATCTCGTAAATGGATTAAAATAAAAGCACATGAAAATCAAATCAAATGAATTTGTAAACATAAAAAACATAACATAACGCCTTCTTTCCCCGAAGGGTTGGGCAGAGGTGACCCTGTAGCAGGTACACCCACATTTCGCCAGTTATGTTTTAAGTCCCATGTAATAAGGGGCGAGCCTATTGCCATCAACCGGGCACAAATCCAGACTCCGAGCTGCTACTGGGAAATTCCAGATAGAAAAACCCAATAACACTGCCCGACCCGGGAACCGAACCCAGGACCTCATGCTCAGTAGTAGCGCTTATGAATTTTTATTTTTTTTGTTATTTGGAATTATTAAAACTATCATCATTAAATACCATAATTATGGTGATATTGCCATAATATGTACTTATTTTTATTAAAATAATCAGTCTTTGACTCGCGTGCTGAGTAACGTCAGTAAAATAATTAATAGGTTAAAATTAAAAGAAACTCTGAAGAACAAAATTAAAGACAAATAGACTCCTTGCCAAATTATTAAACAAATAAACGAATTTAATTGAATAACAAAAATAAAGACAAATATACTCCTTGTCAAATTATTAAACAAATAAACGAATTTGATTGAATATTGTATTTTTTGTCATATACCGATTTTGGGTACAAATATACAGATTTTAGTGGGCAGCTCTACCGATTTCGCACTATGATATTCGATACCACTGATCCTCATAAACCTTCCGAGGTGCGGGGCCCCTCGTCCGCGAGGCCACAGGCGGTGGCCCACGTCGCCCGCGCCTTACGCCGCCTCTGCGCAGAGCCGATAGACTCGACACTCGCGAGACGCGCGAACAGCGAACTGGGTCGTTTTGATTTTTTTGTTACAATTTCTTATTATTCAAAAAATCCGAATTCGATTTTCAAATCCGGATTTGGAAGTCTGATAAAAATGTGCGGATATCCGGATTTTTCGGATTACGGATAGTCCGGATTGCATTCCCTTACCCTAGGATGCTGTTTATCCCCTTGGCAAATTTGATCGAAATCGAATTCAAATTTGGAATTTGATTGTGGTTTAGGCTTGAAAAGTTAACATACAGACAGACATTCTTGTACTCAAACCTCAGTTGGCTCGATATAGTTTTTGGAAAAGTTTTTGTGAAAATTAGCAATTTTTAAGAAATCTGTGAATGCAGATCAACATTTTCCAAAAAGTTAAGGACAGTCTCGTTAGGCCCTTTCGTTTCGGTACCGATTCTGTACCGTTTCGGTACTGCCACAGAGTATACTGAATATAGGTACTGAAATGTACTGCTGCTTATGTTTCCTCACTGGTCGGTAAACCGAAACGATACCGCACGCGCGCACTGCTTTCATTTAGAATTCCAAATTCAAATTAATTCTATTGGTTGGCGAGCCTATGACCAACATTTTTGCTTCATCGTTTTACGAACAAAATCGTATAAAATCGATAGATTTGGTTATTCATAAAATACAAAAATCCTAATTTTAGAAAATTTCCGCGTTACTTCTGACCTGACCGCATTATTAAATTTATGTCAAAAAAAAATATTTTCAACAGTTTGGTAATAACCAACTGTTTTATAGCAATCTGTCTGATTTTCAGAATGTAGTTGAACGATAGATTTTAGATACCGAAAACACAATTTTCAGAAACCAGTAGCGTCACACGTATAGTCCGCGCAATCCACGAAGACGCGCCCCACTCCGCTCCGCGCCGTACTTAGAGTTCAGCTTACAGTAGGTACAGTAATCGCGGAGTGGGGCACGTCGTCGTGGATTGCACGGACTATACAAGGAGACCATAATTTGAGAAAATTAAAAATGAGGCAAAAATAAAACCCATTGCATCCCGTCTGAAAATCTTGTTTTTATGTGAAGATTGGTCAGTTGATGCGAATGTTGGCAACGTCGCAAATAGCTGTCAAATATTTACCTGTTTTGATTAATTTGACAATATTACTTGTATGGAAATATTAGTAGAACACGTTTTTTGGCCCCGTGAAGTCCAAACCATCATTTTCATGTGGCGGCCGTTATTTGGCAGCGGTTGTGTCGGCCGCTATGTGGAGGCCGTTATTTGGCGGCCGCTATGTGGCGACTGTTATATGGCGGCCGTTATTTGGCGGCCGTCATCAAGCGGCCGAAAAGTGGCGGTCGCAATGTGGCGGCCGTTTCGTTGCGGCCGTTATGGTGGCTGTTATATGGCGGCCGTTATTTGACGGCCGTCATCTAACGGCCGTAAAGTGGCGGCCGTAAAGTCGCGGCCGCAATTTGGCGGCCGTAATGTGGCGGTCGCAATGTGGCGGCCGCTATGTGGAGGCCGTTACGTGGCGGCCGTAAAGTGGCGGCCGTAATGTGGCGGCCGTAATGTAGCAGGTCATAATGTGGCGGCCGTTGTGTTGCGGCCGTAATGTGGCGGTCGCAATGTGGCGGCCGCTATGGCGGCCGTTTTGTTGCGGCCGTTGTGTGGCGGCTGTTATATGGCGGCCGTTATTTGGCGGCCGTCATCTAGCGGCCGTTATGTGGCGGCCGTAAAGTGGCGGCCGCAATTTGGCGGCCGTAATGTGGCGGTCGCAATGTGGCGACCGTTGTGTTGCGGCCATTATGTGCCGGCCGTTACGTGGCGGCCGTAATGTGGCGGTAGCAATGTGGCAGCTGCTACGTGGTGGCCGTTTTGTTGTGGCTGTTATATGGGGGCCGTTATTTGGAGGCCGTTATCTAGCGGCCGCTACGTGGCGACCATCATGTAGCGCCCGTTATGTGGCGGCAGTTTTGTTGCGGCCGTTATGTGGCGGCTGTTATCTAGCGGCCGCTACGTGGTGACCATCATGTGGCGGCTGTTATGTGGCTGCCGTTATGTGGCGGCCGCTATTTGGCGGCCGTTATGTGGCGGCAGTTATGTTCTTCTGACTATTCTTTTCAAAATCTGTGAATGCAGATCAAAATGTTTCATAAAGTTAAGGACAGACTGAGGATTGACTGCTTAGGTTAGATGCTTAGGGTGTGCTAGGATTGAAAGCCATAACCTTTAAAATTTAAAAAATTAAATCCGAACTATCTGTAATATAAACCTTAACCTTGTATAAATTGTAAAAAGGCTAGCCACTTTTTACAATTTGCGGTGAACATTACATCAATATTGCTCATCCCAGTCATCCCCCACATAACAAATAGCTCGATAATAATTTTTGAAAAGTCTATTGTGACGTTTCCATTATTTGACTTATTCATTATTTATATAAACCAATTTTCAAGTTAACCAAGCCACCAGGCCCCTGTCCTCCCCTGTAAAAATGAATACCCCTTTTCACCCGGTTAGGGGTAGATTTAAAAAAATCCCTGATATACGTTTTTATTTATTTTCAATCATAAGTATAAATACTGAGTTTCGAGTTAATCAGAACGCGCGTTAAAATTATTCCATACAAACTGATACCCCCCAATCCTCCTTTAGGGGGTAGTTTAGAAAAAACAAAAAATGGCAAAGTTATATTTATTAATTAGTTATTGCTGTTGTTGTTGTTTGTTGTTAGTTATATTAATTTATGCGTGCCAAGTTTAAGTTTATTAACTCAAAGAATAAGATTTTTCATACAAACAAAATTCTCCCTTTAGTCTGTGGTATCTTATTCGTAATGTGAGCTACGGAGTAAAGATTCAAGTTAATGGTTCCTGTATTACTATCTCGCGACACATCCTATAAAAAATAACCTGCATGCGGAAAAACATCGGGGACAAATAAGAGATTATCTGCGCCACAGACTCGATCGCACAAAAAGTGTGTCGTCTGCGTTGCACCTTTTTTTTTGTTTTTTTTTGGGTGGGAAATTATCAAATAACTTCTCCCGCTCTGGGTGGAGCGGGAGGGCGTGTCAGACTCTTACTGACTAAAACCCACCCGTGTTCCTTCGGTTGTCCTGTTGCCGGGGCCCACGATGTCCCTTTCGGCCCATATTCGCAGCCCCGGCAGGCATTGGCCCTAGCGGACCCCGTCAATTCTGCTAACATCTCTTTGAGGCGCGCGTGGAACACAACGCGCCGTCGACCCGGGCTTGGTCCTTATCGGACGGCGAGCTACCCATTGCTCACCGTCCGCAAGCCCGCGCCTACGGTGGCCGGAAATCGGCTCGCATTTCCCGCCCCGGGAATCTCCTTCTGCGGCGGTTAGGGGCGTGAGGGCGCGAAATTTGCCTCTCCCTCGCGCGTTCCGCCTCCTCCTTCGCGAGCATTACCGCTTCGCAGAAGGAGGTGACAGCCTGCCATTTCCTCTCGCTCCGTACCATGGCCTGAACCAGGGCCGGACGCGAGAGATCACCGTCGCCGATCGTCTCCACGAGGACACGGCGATGCTCCGCCCAAGCCGGGCAGACCTCCACCGTATGCTCCACCGTGTCCTCCGGGCGATCCACACAATGGTGACACCCGGGCGTTTTCTCCCGCCTAATCCTGAACAGGAACCTCCCGAAACAGCCGTGTCCGGTGAGGACCTGCGTCAGGCGGAAGGTGAGGGCGCCGTGGCGCCTCTCAAGCCACTCCTCAAAGAGGGGTCTTATAGCCGCAATTGTGGCGTGCCCAGCACTGGGTTGCGACAATCGCACTCTCCATGACGCCATGAGATCTCGCCGGAGCTCTGTCCGCTGTGCTGCGATTTCTTGCGGCATCGGAGTTAAGCCCCGGCGTTTCGCCTCCTCGCGCCACTCCCAGATGTGTGCGAGGACCTTTTCCCCCAGATCCCATGGCGGTAATCCGGCAAGGAGGCTCGCCACCTTGCAGGAGACCGTGCGGTATCCTCGGGCCAGCCGAATGGCCATGACCCTCTGGGACGCGTTCAACCGGCGGGCTGGCCGCAGCCTCAATGAACGCGCCCACACCGGCGTCCCGTAGAGGGCCAAGGACCGCACGATCCCCGCGTAGAGCCTCCGGCAGGAGGCGTTTGGATCCACTAGATTGGGCAGGAGCCGCTTCAAGGCAACCCCGGCCCGCTCCAGTCTGGGAGCCAAACGTCGGAAATGTTCGACGAAATTCCACCGGCTGTCGAGGACAAGTCCCAGATACTTCATCGTCGACTCGACACCGATGTGAACCCCTCCCGCCATTACCTGGGAACCCGACGGTGGCGCATGCCGAGGACCATGAAAACCCATGGCCTCGGACTTGTGCAGGGCCACCTCGAGTCCCAGCTGCCGGATCCTATCAACGATTGTCGCAACCCCGCGTGTCGCTAAGTCGGCCGCCGCCTGGTACGACCTCCCCTGCGCCAGGACCAACGCAATCTGTGACCAACGTGTCGTCAGCGTAACAAACGACGCTGACGCCGCTAGGGAGGTCGGCGCGCAGCACTAGACTTGTTCTTGCTCGGTCATTCAACGGTGCGCTCCGATCTAGTACAATCTGTGAAATGTACTAGTTCGGCCTGCTAGTACTATTAGTACTATTAGTACACTGACTGAATGATGAGTTTTACTACGAGTGCGCGAACTCGCCGCCTCCGCTCTTCTCCCTGGCGACTGATCTGTTAATGTTTCCCGCTCGATCCAAGAATCAAGAATATCCGTAATCGACATCTTAGTGTATTTAGTCTGTGGATCCAAGTCTGAGCAGGCGGTCGGACCGAACGAAGTACTAAATGACCGAAGTACTATTAAGCTTACGGAATAGTTCGTTCTAGTACAGTGTCATGAATGAATTCTTAGTAGTACATAGTACATGTACTACACAAGCCTACGCAGCACCCAGTCGTATCCGATTTCCCACAGATGCGGCCCCAGGACCGAACCCTGTGGAAATGAAATGAAATGAAATGAAATTGTTTATTCTGTAAATAGGATATCGAAATCACTTTTACACGTCATATAAAAAAATATTAAAAATAAGCTAGATGAGTTCGGCGTTTCCTATCTGACTACTCTGAGAAGAAAGGCCGAAACAAACTCAGAGGTCGCAGTCTCTTTTAAAGTCCAGACATAATCTTGGTCAGGCCATATGAGGACCATGTAGATAAGTGTCTGAAAAGGTCTTTTTAGGAAAGAACCACACAGATTTGAGTGGACCTGTCCAGTCAGTGCAAGCATTTGTCAGTAATCGTGGAGCTCAACTCAGAACTTAAGGAGCTCAACTCGACGAACAATACCAAAGAAAGGACATTTGGGTAGGCCGCATAAACTACTCAAACTGCCAGACCATCACTAAAACTAGCAGAGAAATAAAAACAATATCCACATAGTCCTCACATTCACAATAGTTAAAATAATATAATACTTTACAAAGTAATCATGTCATTTTGAATATAATTTTCAACAATGTCAATGTGTTTATAAAACTGGTATATGTTGATTTTACATAATTAAAATGTCTAGTTTTATGATTTTTTCACAAGGCTTAGCAGAGCGAGCAGTTCAATCCCAAGCTTTTTTATCTTCTAAATAATCTGAAATTGTATAGTACCCTTTTTTACAAAGTTTGGTTTTAATACAGATTTTAAATCGTTTAATGGGTAAGTTTCGAATGTCAATGGGGAGTTTGTTGTAAAAACGTATACATTGACCCATGAATGAGTTGCCTACTTTGTGGAGACGTGTGCGATGTACAGCAAGGTTGTGTTTATTCCTGGTATTTAAACTATGAATATCGGACATTTTCTTAAAATTTGATATATTTTTGTGCACATACAATAGGTTTTCAAAAATATATTGTGAGGCTACAGTCAGAATATTTATTTCTTTGAATTTTTCTCTAAGGGAATCTCTTGGACCTAGATTGTAAATGGCTCGAACAGCCCTTGGGACACCGCACGACATCTCTTGCCGGTTCCACTCTCCCTGGTGACCGGGGTAGATGACGGCCCTGTCCGTCAGATAGGCCTCGACCACACGACAGAGGTAGGTGCAACTCCAGGGCAGGGTGTTAAAGGCATTGGCGATGTCTAGAGACACCGCCAAGATGACCCCACCCCGGGCCACAGCATCCCCCGTCGTGAGGGCCCGCACGCGCATGATGGCGTCCACCGTAGAGTGCCCCCTGCGGAAACCGAACTGGCTCTCCGCCAGATCCGGCCCCACCCGCACCAGCTGCCCGACGAGGCGGTCTGCAGGCCTAAAGGTCGAATTTCCAAAAATCCGTTCTTAGCGGACGTCTACTAACTATGAACTACCTCCCTACCAACTTTCATCTTTATACGTCAAGCGGTTTTCGAGATTTCGTGATGAATGAGTGAATGAGTGACCTTTCGCTTTTATATATTTAGATGGAGAGTGTATACACCTTTTTTTGCGGTATGAAAGAGTAAAGCTTATGAAATAAATGTTAGCAGGTTAGGTAAGATTATTTTCTTGCCTTAATTTTGGCAAAAGTAGAAATGATCTCCTGTAATGTAGCGGCATCTACATCACCACATGTGAAAGTAACTACGCATCTCACTAACGTCACGCAAAAATCCTGCATCGCGCAAGCAGGGTTTACCGCGCGACCAGTATACAACGTCCCAACATCAATCATCGGGTAGTTGCCCACCTGAAACGCGCTTGGGCGCTGTAGCGCATGTGCGGTGATGTGTTGGTGCAGGCGACATTCATTTGTTTTGTAGTACTGAATTTCTTTAACTTTGATCTTTTATTTAGTATTAGTTTCAATCCCAATGTTTGAGAGTAGATAAAGTGGTGTATGAAACTGCACATAACTAGGTATTAAAACTTTCGTGTGATACTATTAAATGCATAAACTACTATTTGACTCATACCCATTGATATATAAAAACCCAAGATGCACACTCAACGTCTAAAAAACGTCCGCAGAAAATGAGCGCAACATTCTAAATTGTGCGCTCTTATAGTCTCGCGTCGCTCGCGTCTGGAAGCAGTCGTTAAAAATGCCGAAGTGTTCTGTGAGAAATTGTAAAAATGTTACGGCAAGAAGGTTAAAAAAGGATGGGATATCGTATTTTCGGTAAGTAAAAAACTTATTGACTAGTTTTTGTTGTATTTATGACTGATTGTAACAAGCAATGTGTGATTTTGATTTATTTTTTCTAATAAGTGGAGTCGATTTTTTTTTATTTGTGTTTTTTTTTTAAAATAAAGTTATGTACTTTTGAACTTTTTTTGTATGTAGTTTTTGACAAATATAAATATTTACGTTACATAACGTATAGGTCAGGAGGTAGCCAATTTAACATTTTTTTAATGTTCGTAAATATTATGATGTATAACGATTAATTTATGGGCCAACTTATGTATTCGCGACATGCAGCATGCTAAGGATAGACTGAAATGTCGCGTAGTCTGTAAGTGTCACATTATAAACTTCATGGAAACTTCTAATTTTTATATTTTAGTTTTCCTCGTAACCCAATACGACGTGGAGAATGGACATCAATCGTCAGCCAACAAAGGCGGGAAGATTTTTTGAAGCCGAATAATTCAAGCGTTTTGAACCATATATTTGAATAAACAATTTTAACAGTTATTATTTGTTTTTTTGATATACCCATAGGCTACCCAAAAACATATTTATGCACAAATAAAAGTATATTTATGTGTTTAAAACACAATTTAACAAACTCTTAAAATACTAACTAATAAGTAATAATGTATGATGAAAAAAATCAAGCGCAGGCGTCCGTTGCGGGGAAGCGGGTCCCGCGCTCGCGTCACATGTCCCGCCTCCGTGCGACGGACGCCCGCGCGTTGCCCGCTAGCGGTGTGGCCAGCGGTTTTGCAATGTAATCCTGTACTATTTATTAAACGAGCAATATTTGTATATATTATATTTGTAATCACGTTCTCGAAAACGGCTCTAACGATTTCATTCAAAGTTGCAATATAGGGGTTTACGGGAGCGAAAAATCGATCTAGCTATCTGGGAAAATTCGGTTTCTCCGTATTTTCACTCGAGCAGAGCTCGGTCGCCCGAAGTTTAGAACAAGAAAATTAATAATGACATGGTAGCATGGAATTAGTCTACTATCATGGCAGCATGGAATTAGTATCCAACCAACCATCCAACCATCCTATACTATTAAACGAGCCTTCTCAATTTCCACCAGAGCAGATCTCGGTCGCTTAGGTACTAATATTTAAGTTCTCCATCGACAAGCCTGTGCATGCACACCGTTAAAATTGAACTAGCAACACTGCATAAATAAAATCACAGAGCATGTAATAAAATAATCCGGTCCATATATTACTTTCCTCTATGATCCGGTGTCCGCGACGGGGGCCGTCACTGGCCGTCGCGTTCCCACGGAGCCCACCCGCGTGTCCACGCGCGTACTTAACGCAGTTTCAGGCCTTAGAAGTCATACTTTATTCCATTCTTAGAGCTTCATGGAAAGATTAGGTCTACTACAATAAAAACAATAATCGATTTTCAACGTAAATAATTTTATTCAAACTATTCTATTGAACATCACTAACTCATAAACATTGTACATCTGCAAATATGGATGTGGATTAAAATGTTAAACTACACGTTAAAAAGACATTATACACTTAATTTGCACAAACTCAATTTATTATTAAATAAAATACCTACTTATAAATGATAAAATAAATAGTTTTAAAAATAAACCATTTTCGTGACTATGGTGTTAATACATTGATATAGAATCTTAGAAATAAATTAAAATATCTATCATTATTATTATTTACAATACACAACAAAATCATAAAAAGGAATCACGACAAACGGCAGTGAATATAAGTTTGTGTAAAATAGTGCTCGGCCAATATTGCTAATATAAACAGTGTCAAACCTCCTTGGTGGATTTAACAATTTATCAGTACTAATACACCAATTATGTTTGTCGTAATGCCTTTCTTGTGTCGAAGTTTAAAATATTCTGTAATAATCGTCATTATCATGTCATGTTTGAGTTAATTAATACATTCCCATTATATTTGAAACATATTAATAAAATATTTAAGTACCATGTTTTTAATATTTAAAAGTATATGCATCATATTGTTTATACTAAGGTAATACATAATACTCAGGGGTAATCATTACTTTGTTATTGGGGACATAATAGAAATACGTACGCCATGACGTAACAACAAGTATACTGCAACCTAAGCTTTACATGCTCGCTTCTAGTGCCATATTTGCAGATGAGCATCAATTATTCCGTAAGAAAATAAAATTCTCAATAAATAAATGTCAAACACTATTTAAATCGGTGAGACATTTCACACCATATAACACAATTGCTTACTATAAAAATGATCAACAAACAACTTTGCACCTCGTCTAAAGTGTCAAGGAGGACAACGGTGTGCAGAAAGTCATGAGATTCAATGGTTACGATACGATATACATTGCCGCTTGAGCAAATAATCCTGATTATGTACGTCTTACACTAGCCATGCGTGAGGTGGGTCCAACTACACAGCGAAACTATTATCATAACTAGTAGGTATACATTTTAAATAGCGGGTCAACATCACCTGTGCACGGGATTCGTCTCATATATAACTATCTGAATAATGTAATTATAGTAAACTCTTAACACTGACGAAAATTCAAAATGTATCTAGCAACCTGAGTAAATTAACATGTATAATACCATATTAAAAGGTTATTAAATATACTATAAATTTACAGTTAATTGAAGCACAATTAGTGGGTTTTGTCAAATAATTAAAATAATAATTCGATATAAAACTTGCATTCGACGACACGTCCTCGTTATTAGATTTGCACGATAAACATAAGCGTAAGTATAGTGAACAACAGTGAATGCTATTAATAGCGAGTTCTTGGTCAACAATTTTATCCACATGTGACAATTTACATTAATTTTAGAAATAATCTCTTTAACGCTAAATTAACTCCGATATGGTCTATCTATGAAGCGGTGATAGAAGAAAGTCTGATCGTAATCCTAAAAAGACGCGAAAATCGCACGCTTAGCGCGCGTATAACATGGCGGCGACGCGGGACGCTCTACTGTTTATTGCTGTCGGGAGGAGTCGCGCAGTCGCGAGACTTGGTAAAAAATATCGGAGCCGCACCTTCGTACGTAATGATGGCGAGTGGACTCGAGGCACTATGATAGGTACTAATTAGTAGTACGTGTCTGCGCTCGCGCGGCACGTTACAGCGGCTCGCGGCGCGGCACCCACACGCTGGGCCCGCTCTCCGTCGTGATCACCGCCTTCACCTTCGCGTAGATCTCCTCCGGCGTGTCGCCCGTCACCACCGCTGGACACACAACACAATATCAATTTGATATTAACGTATTATACATATAAACTTTCCGGAATAAATGTTCTAAATGATGGTAAAAACCGTATCAAAATCCGTTGCGTAGTTTAGAAGAACAACGCGGTCACAGACACGAAAAGCGAATTCATTTTATAACATGTAAAGATTGTTTAGAAAGCTTACAGTCTAAAATCTATAAAGGTATGTTATGTACTATTTGCGCTACAGTTGCCATTTACAAGCTTCCACAAATTTATTACAGATCCTAAATGATATCACTATAGCAACTGTAGTGGTTTCATATGTGTGTTAATAGTGATTTTAATTAATTAAAGTATACTAACCGGTGAAATATTCGGCGAATTCCTGTTCCATTTTTAGCGCACGTTCGTAAGTTTTCTTCGCTTGTTCTTCAGTCATTCGCTTATTCATTTCCCTGTTAAAATAATTAGAAAATTAATAATAAAAAATGCTAGAAAACATAGTACTTGTTGTAACGAAATAAATACATATTGTGTACTTACATTATAGACTCTATGCTCTTTGGTTTTATAAATATGGCAATAGGGTAAAGTTGCGCTACTTGTAATCTCTTGATTGCATTGCCGCTCACATCCAAAATGCAATGTTTGCCCTGTAAACAATAAAATCAATGAATTGCCATCACCCACTGGGGTATTGAGTTACCGAATAACTGGGTTGTGGAGGTAATAACCAGTCACTCCATGTAAAATACTGGTATTTAGCTGCATCCGGGACTGGAAGCCGACCACAACACGAGAATAGGCTAGGCCAGTGGGCGAAGAATTTTCACCAAAAATTAAACAGGACATCGAAATTTGTGTGCCGAAAAGGTTAACTTGTTAATAAGTAAGATGCCTTCATCATATTATTACCAGCCGATATGATGATGATGATGATGATGATGAAGGCATCCTACTTCTTAGCAAGTTAATTTTAGGAAGCGTTGTGGAGTGAAAGAGGATGGGAGTTTTAAGGATTAAATTTTAAGATATTGCAACAGTTTGGACACAGAAAGGATTGGCTCTCATAAGAAATCTTAGTCGTTATAGTATAGATTTTTGGCTGTATTGACTAATGAGTTTGCCGACCACTGGGCTAGGCATGATGTTGATGAGTTACGTACCTTCTCAGCGACTTCCCTAACTGAGGCGACGGAGGTACCGTACAAGTTGTCGTTATACTGTCCCGCCTCAATGAACAGGTGGTTCTGTATGTCGCGCTCCATCTGCTCGCGACTCGCTACGAAGTGGTAGTCGCGCCCGTCCACCTCGTAGTCGCGCCGCGGGCGAGTCGTGTCTGGAATGTTACGTAAGTTTATTAGAATATTGTAACTGTGTTAAAAGACGATACGAGATTCGCAGTGTCAGATTTAGCATAAACAGCCTAGAACGTTCCTATTGCTGGGACACAGGGCCTCCTCTCTGAGAGAATGGGCCATGAGCCACCACACGGGTCCAGTGCGGTTTGGATATCATATGTCTTCGAATTTTTGGTTCATCGTTTTGAGAGCAGTGGTGATGAAATAAATTACACAGTAACTTTAACCGCCTCTGTGGTCTAGTGTCCCGGATTCGATTTCTAGTGGGGGCAAATTTTCTGCTCGGTTTAGTTGGTGGTAGGGCTCGTTCTAAGTCTTCTTGGCTAGCTGCCACCACCTTATCTAACTCTGTCGCCATAACAACAATGTTAACAGCTTTATTGTGTTTCGGCAGTTAGAGGTAAGATAGTCAGATCCTCTGTGGTTGAGGATTCCGGGTGAAGCTCGCTTCCACCTTCTGCCTGATCGCCACGTACCATCAGGTGAGATGCAGGCCAAGAGCAGTACCACTGGGCCACCACCGCCCTAAACTAGCAAGTTTGATGGGACTAGTTGTCGTCTGCAACCGACTTACACTGCCTTTCGTATTCTACAAGGATGCGGCCGACGCTTACAAAATAATTTGGTCAAGCTCGTCTTCATTTTTCCTGGAACGCAAATGACTAAAATACTCGTCAAGTCAAATTAAGAATTTGTCATCAACAGCGCCTATATTTAGAAGAGCCAAGCCCTTTATACATACAAGTTTTTCTTGCTGAGAAAAACTACGGTTTATTCGCCGTTTAGGCACGGTCATCAGTGTTGTATGGATCACTATGGAAACTTGTTGACAGACACGATTTTTCTACGGTGCGGTTTATACTCCGCCATACCGTAAAGAAACCGCGCCGTGTTCAAAAGGCCAGGTGGTTATCGTATTTCAAGTTGCTCGTAGGCGTGTTTCACTGACAAAACGATTGACCTGACGAATAGTTGGCGCTGAAGTCTAATCTAAGTAACCACGTTAGTTGGTTATACAATCAGCTGTCTGCAGTAGCCCTTACAAGATTCGGAAGTAATCACGGTTACTATTATTAGTATGAGGAAGGAAGATACTTACGAGGCACGCAGCTGCCGAATTTCTCAGGGAACTCAGATATTAGATCGTCGTTTATTCTGTCCTTGAGAGGGCCCAGGATTATGACGGGTCGCGTGTAAGTTATGGTCAACTGTTGAACGGTCTCATACGATAGCACCGTTTCATCTTGACCTGTAAAACATAACATTTTAGTATACAAATCAAACATATTTTGGATAATTTTCTACCTCCTCGGAGCAGACAGTCAAAGTGCCCATCTATGTGCGTTTATTTGACCATAACTTTGTTAAATTACAGGACATGTCTCTCCCTTTTTCTACAACCTTAAATCCAGCTCAAATAGTTAAGTCGCTTAGATTCGTGTAACCATAACCATTTAAATGTGTACACAACGTCATTCGTGCGATTTGTGCTGATACCAAAATAACGTATTACGTGCAAAACTTGTGCTGCAAAATCAACCTATTTTCTTATCAAAACACAATGAACATGTTTATGTAACGAATTTTATAGAAAACTTCATCTTATTGACACACAAGTTCAATAGCCTTTTTCAGATAGAACATAACATTCTACATTCTTTATGAAACTTATCAAGTTTTTGCCTAATCCTAATTCATTTATTTCTGAGAAGTAAATTACCTAATAGTAAAGTGTATAATTATAATAAAACTATTGGAGTTGTCCGTATTGTTTTGACTTACTTAGCGAGAAGGTACGCATTAAAACACTGCCTGCTAGGCAAAACATAATTCTGTAATAAAAGTACAGTTCGACACAAGAAATAATCATGGCCTTTATACATTAATTTGGCGACTTCGTACGAAAAATTATAAAAACGTATGAGAATTACTGAAATATTTCTTAGGTATCGAATCGTATTATGCTTTCTTCTAAATTACTCTAAACAACATGAATCTGTTTACTACTAGCCAAGATTAAATAAAACCTTATTGTCTTGCCAACATGTTTCAAGGTATGATTATTTAATTCTGGCCCAATAATTATGCCCATCAATACCATCTTCAACGGAAGTACAATAAATAAGCAAATGTACACATTTCAATACAACAATTATATGTATGTCTGCGACAGCTAGGCTAATAAAATAATTACAGCATCCCTACACATCTGAAGCGATAAAAACTAACTCTATAAGAAACCAGCACAGCGTAATTTTGAAAACGAAAACAAGCTCTTATGAGAATGTCGTGAGATCGAGAGTACATCAGAAACATGCCAGTGACGTAGTGTGTAGTGTAAACTAAAGGCAAAGCGCGTATCTGTGCGAACATGCGTGGCGCCTGAAGCATCAGCTAGTGTGACAGAGGCGGCTCTTGTGTCCTCGTGTGCTTCCAGTGGCCCCACACTCCCTCCACAACCAACTAGCTAATCAATCGAGGCTCGAACAGCTGTCCGTACGCTCCGTACGAGTGAACCAGTGGGTGACGGCGGAGCTTCGCCCACAGCCGCCAACTAGTGAGCCCGGCGTGATTCAACAATTTAGAAACAATGATCCAAACACTTTCGTGAGCTCGATGGTATAATATTTTCGAGTGCGGAGAGGCTATTAGAGTAATCGCGTTGTATGAATTAAAAACAACTGAACATAAAGAAAGTATGACAAATAATAAGAAAAACTGGAGTGTTATTGAAATGAAAACTACATTTCTAATTGATGATCATAACCAGAATGCGGGAGGTAAGGTATCGGCTACGGCACTCGCAAGCTACGCCTCACTCCCAAAACTTACTCTCGTCCTCGAGATAAATGAGCGTTATCTCCTCCATCATGGGAAGTTCCACTCGGTACAAGATTTCCCCTACACGTAGAAAAATTCACGTTACATATATTTATAATAAACGCAGCAGTATGCGTCCGTACAGTGGTACGGGACCAGGGATGGGGAACCTCCGTTCGGGCAAATGATCGACAGGTATGTTCGACATCACTCCCTAGCATGGTTGTATAGCAGAACTCTACAAGTTCATGAATAGCGGTTGGGAAAATAAATAGCAAATAATAAAAATACGTCTCATAGACGAGATGATAGTAAGATGTACTGTTGGCTTCTGTTAGGCAACTAGAAGCACGGGACGGCGGCCGACGTGTCTCAAACCAACCCGTGTGCTCGCTGCGACCACTTTTCATTATCAACATTAACTACTTGTGGAACACCAAATCGTAATTTCTAAGCTCTCATCACACACCCATGTTTCATGACTTACGAAAACTATTTTTAAGTAATATCTGCATTGATATTCTTGTAGTAATGTCTGCTAATTTATCATATTTGCTAAGCAACACAGCTTGCTTAAAACTATATTGAAAAATAAAAATGGTCACGGTTAATATTTTACGGTTGCATAAACACCTCGCAATTGAAATGTTAAGAAACACAGTAGTGCGATAAGAGCTGCATATAAAAAATAAAACTATCTAACACACAGAGGTAATAAGTACATAGCTTGTCACCGGTTCGCCGGTCGCCCACGACATCGTAATATTCGACAAGCGACAATGATATGCCGATTACTGGCAATATTGCTAAACCTATATTTTAATATTATAGGCATCACCATGCGTCTCCAAACACACTACAAGCGATAATTTACTCACATAGATCCGGTACATTTTGTTTAAAAATAGATAATAGTAAAATTCACTACACTGTGGTGTTTAAGACGTTCACACAATAATTGTCTGTGTACCTTGAAGATAAATTTTGAGTGTGTTTCCAATAAGATGTTCGATTTCACATTGTGATGATCAATCGAAATATTATAAAGATAAAATATATAAAAAACCAAAGATTTATGATATAAATATTGTTTCCAAAAGTGTAAATTACGACTTGGACAAAAAAATTAGGGTATATAATAATATATACTGAAAAATCAATGTAGGTACTTAGGGCAATCAAGCTGAACAATTGATAATGGCTGATGGCTTTGTAAATATGTAACTCTGACTCGTCATGTTATTCATTATAAGTTTATTCATTATTTCCACAGTATCGGATTGCCCTCAGTAATCAACAGTGTACTCTTATTTCGTCGTAACATGAAACCGTTCACGAAGGCAGTTATATTCACTTGTTTAACATAGAACGTGAATTGGTTCTGTGGTTAGAATAAGCAAATAGCTCCAATGTAAAACGACCTAACTTTAAATAGTGGTTATTAGCAGCCGCATGAAAAAAAAACTGCGTAATGACCTACATACGATTAACAGCACAGTAGCGAAAGTAATAAATATGAGAGGACAAGGGAATGTGCACTTACCGTCCGCGTTAGCGTCCTCCTGTGTGTAACAAAGCATGAAAGCTGTAACAAAATTGTTTTATTAGTTTGTCTGTGCAGCAAAGCCTGTACTTAGACATAAACCAAACCCCTGTGACGCAGAATGCGAGGGTGAATTACCAATTACTTTGTCGCTTTTGCACAAAACATACCGATTAATTCGTCGAACTCTTGAAATAGAATCATTATCATATTACTGTATTTCTATTTTCTTAATGTCCCTCGGCAAACTTCGTGTTTCGTCAGTTGTCGGATTTCTATCAGTTGCACTTTGCAAAAATGGTAGGAAAGCCGTCGCAGACACGACAGATAGGAAAATAGTTTTACAGCTCTAAATAGTCCACACGGAAATCAAAACAACAATAAAGTACTTAGTTTTGAATACAAATTATTATACACGATAAATCTAATAATTGATGGACATGGAAATTAGCATTCGTTTGTATTCGGAAATGCGATGATACCCGAGGGACATTAAGAAAACAGAAATACTGTACATGTACCACTGCACCATATAATACATTATTTATAATATTTGTGAACAGTTAATGATATTTAAATGTATGAGGAGTGATTCACGTGCTGTGAATGTGTGTATAGTAGTGTTAGGACATTATTTGAACTTACGTTCTTGGTCTGAACCGTCTTCAGATTTGCCGTCCTCTCGACTCTTCATAAATGGAAACTTTCTGCTGAACGACAATGTTTTCTTTTTTCTTTCGAGTGTTGATTGGCTCTGAAATGGCATTAATGATAGATAATATTACTTCAACTTTGAAATACATTTAGTTGAATCTTTAATCATAACATAATATGACACTCCCCGTAGGGCGCAGAAGTATTCCTATAGCACACCCACATTTCGCCAGTTATGGTTAAGTCCCATGTAATAGGGGACGAGCCTATTGCCATCAACCGGGCACAAATCCAGACTCCGGGCTGCTACTGAGCAATTCCTGATGGAAAAACGTAATAAAACTTTGCCCAAAGTTAAAGTTAAATAATCTATTTCAAACTAGCGGACCCGACAGACGTTGTTCTGTCCGAACAGCGCCACCTACCGGGTCCAATTGTATTTTCAAACCATCCACCCACACAAATATACACACAAAATTTCATTCAAATCGGTCCAGCCGTTTAGGAGGAGTTAGGTGACAAACACATTCACAGAAGAATTATATTTATAAAGATAGGCGCATCAAAGGCACTTTTGAACGTCAAAATATACAAAAAAAATAAAATTGTTTCAAGCCGCCCCTTCCCCAAAAGGTAGTATTCATATGAAGAAGAATGGGCAAGAAACTCCACCATAACCCGACCTGTTAACATGTTGTGAATAAAATAAGCAGTATTTATAGCTTTAAATTCTAGATTTATATTGTAGCTAACAAATAACGTTTCCATTAGAGTATATGAAAAATCGAGTAAACATTAATATAGAGCCAAGTGTTTATCCAGTCACGACAACATTAGCATGGTCAAACACTAAAAGTACACATTACTAAAATGTTAGTTTATCTATTACTACTTATTTATTTATCTGATTTATAATATCAAACCAACCTTAACTCGATTGGTCTCGTTTTTACAACAACCAAAGTATTTTATTTATATATATTATGTAAAAACATAAGGGTAGGAAAGAAATGGAAAGCTAATGGACGTATCTCTTGCGTGTTGATCAAAGTCGTTGTGGACGGGTTTGTGTTGGACGATTTGATGCGTTTAACTTTCTTCCGAACTGATCGATACGCGAATGTCATTATATTATCATGCAGTTGTCCACTGTTGGACATAAGCGTCTTCCAAGTTACGCCAGAATACCGGGTTTACCGCCTTCCACAACCAGTCTGTCGCAACCGCTATCGGTCTATCTGGCATTGTAATTGTATTTAGTAAGGAAACGATTTTTTGTAAGAACGACGCGCGCTTTACTTGAGGTTACCAAGTGTACAAACACGCTATGACTGTGCGTGTAAGCACAGGTGGTCTCGGTACCGTCAAAGACAATGGCGAAGTCGGAAGTGTATGTGTGTATTATGTGCTGACGCTACTCGTCTCCACACACACATTCACAGCGTGTTTGTACACTTGATTACCACAAGTAAAGCGCGCGTCGCTTCGTGAGATAAAAATACCGTGAATTAAGATAAGTAAAAAGTAATGTGTAATAAAGAATATAAAAGTACTCACAGTGCTAACAGGCGTGCCTTGTCCCTGGAACTTGACTTGTCGGTCGCGAGCTCTCTGCTTACGCTCCCACCGCCGCTTTGACGGGATAATGCCGATAGCGTCAGAATCTGATTTGTCCAGTCGTCTGCAATCAAATATTAGAACATCAATAGTAGTTAGATAGATTACACCATAACCGCTCAACTGTCGATTTGCCTTTAGAAGTCAATAACAATAAAAATTCTATTGTGTTTCTTTAATAAATTGAAATAGCAATATAAATACATGGTTATACATATGATAATTTACTAAGTATCTAATCAGATTTACAGGCTGCAGGCATACTTTGAGACAGCGTAAGGCGTAACTTTGACTATATTTGTGATAGTTTTTAATTGAAATAATAAAAATATAATGCTACTGTACCTAGCTTGCCACCATTCGTCGTCAGAAGCGTTGGTAACGTGCAGAATGTCGCCGTATCTGAATGGTAAACCTCTTGAAGGCAGGCCGTCGTCCCTGATTGGATCGTAGTCGAACAATGCTCTGAAAAACGATATTATACACTTTATTACCATCACGAACATAACTGATACGCTAAGAGGAAATATGTACATTTTTCCTTTAAACAACTATTAATGAATGCTGTAAAATCCAAATGATTCGGCGTCTGGGTGCAGAGTTAATTAAAATAAAGTTATTTTAACTGAATGAATTTAGAAGAAATTTTGATTAGAGGTAGAATTTATTATAATTGAGCACAACATTTTATCCAGGAAAAATAGGTAGATTTAATCTATCTTAACAAGGACCATGTTTGTATTATTAATCACAGTTTTACTATGAATCATCAAGACTGGAAGGAAAAATATTTTTTGGTCATACAAAATTATTCATAAAGGTAAATAAATAGTTGTGATCTCACCTAACATAAAGTGATCGTTTTTGGGATGTTCTCAGAAGTGTATGATGCTGCTTCAGTTCGTTGATACGCGCTTCAAACTTGTTGTACTCTTGAGGTCTGTACACCACTGTTAACTTCACATTCTGTCCTGTGCTCTGAAATTGTATTTAATTTATGGTGAGACAAGATATTGCCAGTCAGTCAAGGAGGTTCCTTTAGCTTAATCTTAAGCTATCCACACTAGCCCTGGACCTCAACATCTGGAAGTTATGGGGAAGAGGCATTTGCCCACCAGTGGGATTTTTATATTATTTCTTTAATCCACTATGGGGAAGGCCTTGGCCTGCACCTCACCTGATGGTAAATGATGATCAGGCCGAAGGTGGAAGCGAGCTTCACCCGGAATCCTCAACCACAGAGGAACTGGCTATCTAAACTAATCTAATTTGCAGTTTGACAGTAATCATAAGTTTTGTTTTATTGAGTAAAACTCCAAAACACAATAATTACCCTAATTATTAACGATCAACTTCCTTATTCATATCAACACTAACAATGTCATACAATGCATCCAGTAGTTTCCAAATGACACTACAACAATTTATTGGCTCCTACTCAATGCTACTGGTATATTGATACTTTAGTAAATAGAATCATGATAATATAGATTACCTTCAAAGCTTTAGCGGCTTGTTCGTGCGTGGCGTGAGTAATGTCTACGTCATTGACGGCGAGGAGCCGGTCGCCGCGCCGCAGCTGGCCCGAGCGCTCGGCGGGCCCGCCGGCCAACAGGAACGATACGTAAATGCCGTGACCATCTTCACCCCCCACAATGTTGAACCCAAGTCCTTGCTGACCCTTCTCGATGTCAACAACTCGGGACTCCTCATTGTTATCCGTAACATCCTCTCGACGCAACGAATTTGCTGTGCTTGACGCTGTCTCAGTATTTTCAATCGTCATTCTCGTGGCTGTGTGAATGTTTAACGTGGTAAATAAGTAAATAATATCTAAGTACACATTACATCAGTCTATTGGAACTGGTAATCAAGTATGGCATTGGTGGGAGGCCCTCATTTTAGGGCCAGGCTATTAAGGTCAGTAGTGATGTAACTCACGTGTGTTGGCGCGAGATGTGCGGGGGGAGGGTTGGCCGTGGCGCGGGCCCGGCACGAGCACGAGTAACACTCGCTCGCCCGTCGCCTTCAGCGCGGCCACAGCATCCTCATGTGTCACATTGTCTAGGTTCACGTCGCCGTTCTGAAAAAAAAACAACGTCGTAAAAATTATGCAAAGCAGTTTCAGGTTTGCTAAGGGCGTTACACACTGAGACCTACCCTGGCTAAGATTAAATGTTAAACCTCCGATGTATAACGCCCTTCATGACTGTAGTGTTAAAACCAAAACTTACCGAAGTATTCTTGACCATTAGCAGTTTATCACCGACCCTCAAACGGCCGTCTCTATGAGCAGCACCACCAGCCATTATCTTGGTCACATAAATACCATTATCGCCCGGGATATGTTGATTACCGAGACCCCCCGCTATACTGAACCCGAGACCAGAGCCACCTTTCACCAGCTCGATCTCTACGGATTCCTCTGGCTTTGTTACTTGTAAAGAGTTTGAAGTATCCTCTGTCGCGCGACGTCGTATTTTCTGTAAAGAGTATAAATAAAATTTTATAGTAGCGAAGACGGGCGCGTTTGACGGCAGTGAGTCATGTCTTTCGCGGGACAATGTTTATTGTAAAAGAGTCCTTGTATGAAGGTCAAACGCTGGAGTTTCGCATAATAGTGTGCCCTCAATTGTTGGATTATGAATCAAAGTTGGCAAGAACTTGGTCGGCAATCAATTCTCCTAACACAATGACAAAATGATTCTGTCCATGAAATAATGTCACCACTTGTATTGTATCTACACATACATTGATTCTTCTGATTGCATTTAATAGTAACTCCTTCATGGCTCGTTTAATTGTTCGATACGAACTGACTTCGGAATGCGTTCACTTGCTGTAACACCGTGCAATAATACACGCGGCACTGTTTATTCTTGTATCGCATAAACGGAACTTGTCACTAAATTCAAAATAATAACTACTTTGCGAGCAGAATTTACTTGAAATTACACACCACACCTAGTCAGAAACTCAAGTAGTCAAGCCTCTTGGAAATACAGTACGTTTTTTTAATAAGTACCCTAATGTGGAAACTCCTTGAATGCTGTGTCGACCGTGTTATCAATGAGTCGTTAAGCTTACAGCTTGAGTCATATATTTGCTTAATATCGTAACAGCTGTTGTTAGACATGTATTAAAGTAAATAAACAAACTCACCAGTCTCACAGTATTGCCAGCCTTTTTTAATGCATCAACTGCGTCAGCGTGCGTAACACTGTCAACATTCGTATCATTCACCTGAGGGACAAATAAAACAAAAAGTAAACAGTCGTTTTTTTAGTAGTAGCTTATGCTTCTACTGGTAAACGTAATCAAGTGGCGTTTACGCGGAGTACTGAGCAACTGGAGTGCTAAATTGTAGGCGATATTTTCTCAATGCCGCCGATCGGAAAATTCTGAATTCTGTCATATGATACGATCCTAGGGTCATCGGCAGATGGATTTGCCCTCCGCGCTGGATTTGTTGGAAGCGATAATAAGTTCTACCAATCGCTTAAACTATGTGTTCTAATTTACAGATAACGTCAAGGCCTCTCATGGCCTTTAAGTACTTTACAAGACATATCAGTTATTTTTGTCGTAGATAATTTTAATAACTGAATTAAAACCTTACCTGCAATATCGCATCATTGATCTGCAGCTGGCTGGCAGCCGCCGCTCCTCCGGGAATGAGTTTAGTGACGTAGATGTGTGGGTCATCGGCCACGTGAGGATTGTCGGAACCTCCGGCGATGCTGAAGCCGAGCCCGGCGCCGCCCGCGCGAGACAACACCACCGTCATGTAGATGTACCCATCCTCACCTTGTGTGCGCTCCGTGCCTCCACCTTCTATGCCATTTACCTGCAAAGGCTGCAAGTTTTGTTTAGTACAGTAATTAAAGTAATTTAAAGTCAAATCATTTATTTCAAGTAGGCCATTAAAAGGCGCTTTTGAACGCCAACATTTACAAGAACATAGAATTGTATGTTGTAATTAATCAATTCTATGTTCTTGGCGGATTCGAGTCGTAAGATCATGAGAGACAACAATATGAGTGATAATTATCCATATAATTACATTATCATTATGTATACAGAGAGAAATTGACTGCTGTCTGCGATAAAACTAACAAAATGCGACGAATAAGGTCAGTTATGAATTTATGACATGACTAAACTAACACTATCAAACTACTAACTATTCTTTGGAAATGTGTGTTTTTAACACTCCATTTGCTAACGCTTCTGTGGTTATGGAATCTAGCTGGTGACTAGAATGTTAGCAAAATAAGAAAGGAAACCACTTGTATAATAATAATTAAATGCAATAAATAATCAATAATCAATTCATTCAAACTTTGGAATTAATTAATTAGACTATTAAATTAAATAATTACCTGCTTCATTTCTGGTGATGTGACGTGAGCCTGAAAATAATAGTTAAATTAACTTTATCATAATAATGAGAGGATTACATTGAGTACTTTCAATAACTACTATAGTAGTTCAATGAGGGGTAATGTCTTTCCATGTAAAAAATGTCTATAAGATGTAGTATGTTTGTACCTACTTAAAATATCAAGTTCTTCATTAAATAAGTGAATAACTAGATAAGTAGAATTCTGCAGCAAGTTAAAGAAAAATTAAGAAGAGCTAGAGAATGCTTGATGATAAAAACATCTGTGGTAATATTTAAATACATAGATTTGTTTACTAATTAAAATTCTGGTTTATCCACAGTACAAAAATTTTGAGACCAAGGACAAACAAATATTGGAATTTGATATTTGAAATTAATTGGTTGGCTAAATACCTTCTGCGACAAAAACATTATGATACACAACAAATTCATAGAAACAGTTATGCATTAATTAAAATATGTTTTTAATAATAAAGTATATTCAAATTATAATAAAAGGTCAACATGTTGGACAATATTGCTTTAAAACAGGAATATTCTTTAGAAAAGTTTAGACAACAACAGATTGTAATATTCTAAAAATATATTATGTTGAGTACTCATTGACGTTATGTGATTAGTTATAATGAATATTAATGATAGAAACGGGACAGTCAATCCAAACTGGTAAACATCATTCTCACACATAATACACAGGTTGTATGTACAGAGACACTGCTAAATAAATAACAGTAATTAAAAAGTAAATAGGTAAAGTGTGTTATATCTATAAAGGGATTAGGAAACATCAAGATATCATTATACTCAGAAATTAAATTACATAATATTAGTAAAAATATAAAGTTTTCTTTTATAAATACTTAATGAATATAATCTGCACATTATTAATAAATACTCTAGAAGAATAAGCTACAATATCGTCATGAGACAGTGGTGAAAATTCATTAATGTTTTTTATTGCCTGGTACTGAATCAAATTGAAGGCATGTCACCTACTCACCGTATCAAGATTAAACAAGGAGGAGACTTTCCGAAGGAATCCATTATGAGATTTTTTCTTCCGTCTTTCTGTCATTTTCAAGACCAAGTGTGCATAGCCCTCAGGGAACTTATTTGTTGTCCGTACTACACTATGTACACTGCATGCATTGTTAGTTACACACTTGTGTCCACTTTCAGCTTACTTGACGATGTTCAGCATGCACCATTCTCTACCTAGAACCCACAACTAACTTGCACCAAAACATATCAAAAGTATGTGACCTTTTATAAGGTATGCGACCTCTTTTCATGTTGCTGGTAATCCCATTACACTGAAAGCTCTTTATCATGTTAGCTTGGTTTAAATTGCAGCAGTCCTTATCTAATGAATGGACGAAATTTAGCCGAGCCCTTTATTGATAGCGATTTTAGTAGATAAATGTATGTATGGCTGGGTAATTATTAGGCGTGTTACTAACTTGTGTTCGATGATAGGATGGTATGAATGTCAAAGCGATGAACCTTAATTAGAATGTCCGTGTTACATTATTAGTGTGCAATTTATGGACACTTGATAGTATCATAGTACTTATATTGTACCTATCAACCATGGGCAAGTAACAGCGAATTGTTACAAGCAAAACTAACTCCGAAGTCGCATTAGTCTCACCAAGAATTGAAAACGTTCCCAGAGTAAAGAAATTACTAAACGTTTAAAAATAGATTAGTGTTTATTAAATGGCCTTACTTGCAACGAATACGAAATCTCGGCAGTGTGAATGTCAAAATTTTGTGTGCAATATCATTTCACTGATTATCATTTAGAGCAGTATACTTTCAGTCGATGAAGCGTTCGTACGTCATTGGCACAATTGTGAAATTTAACGGCACCGATCCACACAACGAAGAAACGTTAGCGCACATATCGCCGAAAACTTGTACTATATTTTAGGTTATAAATAGTACTACGAGACGCGAAACACCAACCATCCGCCATTACCGTCCACTTGTTGTACCTAGCGCTCCGTTCAGCCACTTTCGTAAACGTCACGTCATCAAAATAAAAAAAATGGAATCATCGCATCGATCCTCCGCCTGATCCGCAACTAAAACTCTTTGGATTGTAGACTATTTGCGAAAGATGGCGCTGTGCGTAATAAAGGTTGTGACTATGGCAAAAATAAATTATAAAAATATTCTATGAATAGCCCCGGCAATAAACAAGAAATAATAATATCCATTAGCAAGGAATTTCAGTGGCGTAGCGTGAGTCACTGTCGCCCGGGGCGGAGTCATAATTTGCCGCCCTTTTGACGTCGTAAAAATAATTAAAAAATAAAATAAATAAATTAAGTACTTATAATAAAAAACAAATTAAAACTTAATTACTATTAAAACGGCAGCGCGGCAGTCGAAGAAGTTACTGGTACAAGTTCTTGGAAATCACGAGCGCGTCACGCATGGTATGACAGTGTGCGTGCCCGCAGAAGCCTCGCACACCTTAACACCGCCGACCGCCATTCATGATTTGCAACAATTGTTTTGGGCGGGAGGGACATTTAATATGTGCAGGTGGTTAAAAGCTAACTTCTTGAAAAATCAATTGTCTGACTGACCGCCAGTGACGGCACAATTTTTTTTTTTTTTTTGCCTCCCGGCCGCCCTTCTAATGGTGGCGCCCGGGGCGGTCCGCCCCTCCGCCCCCCCCTCGCTACGCCACTGAGGAATTTTCACCATTGTTTTCATGATATTACCTATTTACAAAGAAAATTAAAAAGTAATTCATTTTAAAAAGTATTGTTAACTGAACTATCTATTCTACTTCATTCATCTTCTTCATCAAAAATACCCACTTGAGTCAATTTGATTTTGTTAATATTTACTAAAAAGGTGGAATCACTTACCTTTTTTTCCTCGATTTCTCCAGTCGGTAGAACGACAGAATAAGCCTAAACAAAGAAAAAAGTATTATGAATGACCTTTTCTGTTTGGAGGGTTACTTCCTGGAAACGCCAGATTTATTCTGGAATAAATTTCCTGGCGTATCTCTGGTCATTATGGGTAGGTAAGTGGTATGGTACCTAAACGATTCGATAACCATCTGAGCTATCTTAGCTATATATGTTGCTCATGAGCATAGATAGCTTACTTTCTAGGTGCCATGCCCATATCTTAGTACCAAGTCCCTGACTCTCCTCACTCCTGAGATTCGATCGACCAATATCCTCTGCGACATTAGCGACATCTATTGGTCCTGACCGGCAATTGCATACATCTGTTAGAGGCTGCATGCAAACCGGCAGAGGTGGCAGAATCAGATGTTACGGCCACGGGCTAATATATCTTATCATGATTAAGTAATGTGGCATAATACCGGCTCGAATTGCCGATTTACTTGTCTGATAGCCTAATCGGAAAACCGCCACGCACATACTTCAGGACATTTTTAGATAGTAAGGTGAAGAGTGTGATATAATCTCAAAGTGGTTTTTCAAAGAGGATATCGTTACTACTCTTACTACTAGGTTTCCAAGGCCTTCCTAGCAGTCTACACTTTTAATTATAATTATGCAATCTGTGCCGAAACTATAGGTACTCTTCTGAGTTCCGCTTACTTTTAGTCATGTGCATAGAGCATGTGTATTTCAAATTCCGGGCCATAAAACCATAATTATCTATTCTATTTTACGAAATAGTACATAGATCTGCAACGGCCTGCAAAAAAAGGCATTGATGGACGAACGTGAAAATGTGAGTCCACCATAGAAATATATCTATGGAGTCCACCAATGCCTAGTTGCGACGAAGGCTTGTATAGTACTTTTCTCAAATAACGCGCGGACGGCGGAAATGCAAATTATGTAAATTAATTAGGTAGGTACCTAAATAAATTCCTTCCAGAATCAATGACGAAACAACAATAATTTTTCACGCGCCAAAATGTTCATTTGTTTCTTTTTTACTAACAGCTGTATTTGCAAGCCAGTTCGAAATTTAAAAGTTACCTCCTTAGTTGCCATGTTCCGTGGTAAAAAAAATCTTTCCATTTTTAAATTACACGATAGTTATGAGTTCACATCACAGAGTCTTTTTAGTTTTTTACAGACATGGACTTGCCGGCCGCTGTTCGCTTGTATTTGAACAGCATTTTCGACTTATCTTGAAAAAGGTTGTCAAAATAATGCTCGAATTTCCAAGCATTTTTGAGAAAAAATCATTTTCAGATTTCCCGGTCTAGGAATCGAACCCGTGTGGATATGGGTAGTGAGTACATTTACTCTGCATTCCATTCTTTATAGTGTCATTCTAAAAGCATTTATTTATTTTTACTTTACCTGACTGCTGATCCAAAAGGAGAATAATGTTTTTTAATATACGAACATTACGAACCTTCGTCGAATCTGGCGTGGCATTTCGTGTTTCAGATTTTCTGTGATTCTCTTGAAGGAATGCATTGGATACCCTTCGATAGTCAGTGTCTTCTGTTTGTGGTATCTGCAAAGATTTAAATAATTTAAGTTCACGTGCCAGTTTTGTATTCGTTGGCTGGACATACAATACCGTACTTAGTGAGCAACGTCAATGCTAACTTTTTAACGCTGACCAGCGGGGTAATTGCGTGACACACTAAGGCCCGTATTACAGAACGTCACTCAATACTCAAGCATTACTTAAAACTAGATTCAAGCCATTTGATTGGTTGAAACTAGTTTTAAGTAATGCTTGAGTATTGAGTGACGTTCTGTAATACGGGCCTAACAGTAGCAATGGCTTTAATTTAGCGCAGTATTTTTTTTCGAATTTAATTAAGAAGCAATGGATTAGCAATATCCTTCAAAATCATTCAGATTGTGATTGAAAGTGTGTTACGCAATTAGAGTGCAGGGGCTGTGACAGTCAAGACACGTGACATGAATACAAATCTGGATCCCACCAGCACGCTTAGCATGACCACAATAGAAACGGGTTTTGTCGACGGAAGAATAGACAAAATGACAGATGAACAATCACAATCTGTCATTTTGTCTATTCTTCCGTCGACAAAACCGTTTCTATGGTTGTCAGGCGTGCAGATAAACTATTGATTCGTCCTGTTTCTTGTTCCTTAACAAGGTTCAAAGGGCAAGGATCCCGTATGAGTACCTATAAGTAGGTACCTGAATAGGATTCAAAACAAAATATCTAGAAATACTCAACTTTTGTGACCTATAGTTAGCTATAGGTAAGGTCTGCTGTAAATCACCGTCTGTAATTTATACAATAAAAAACCAGGCCGGTTGTGAAGCAAGCCACAATGAAATAAAGTCAATAAAAAAGAACAGACATCGGGACGTTTACAATGAAACTGTAAATAACCCAGTTAAAACTGCAGAATCGTGGAGCACATTGCATAAAAATCCAACAATCAAATAATTAATTTGTAAGCCGTTTGCACACTGTTGCGCGTTGCTTCCGTATAAAATCTATTTTGCCAACTGTCTGCTCTAATAAATTTAAATAAAATCTGAATTAAATTAATGACTAAGTAATTAAAATTCACTTACTTCGCGTCGCACGTTGTCAGCTTCCCATTTGTTCGCGATCCGTATCGTTTCCGCAGTCTTTTGTTGAACCGACTTGGTGTCATCGAGAAGTGTGAGCTCGTAGAACTCTTGAATATCTGTGACACAGCAGAAAATTGAATAAAATGCCTTCAATTACTCAATCGATTTTCTCAGAGCCTTGAATCGTCATCATAACTTATGCATTTAGGACTAGCAGTGTTTACGTTGTTGTTACTCATTACCAATTCTGATTAGATTAAGAAGTCGCATAAAAAGTTCATAATATTGAAAGAAGGAAGCTATGGATTGCTTAGTAAAATATGCAGCCTATAACGGCTTATCTGAAAGAGCTAATCTGGAACAATTCTGTTCAATGGTAGGTGGGTATAGGTAGGTACGAGAAACTATCGCGTGAGTCGTGTCGTGTCGAGATCGATATCGAGCTTGCGGGCGGTGAGTGCGGCGACCCCACGGTGTTTCATGAGTGGATGAACTTAGTGCATACTGTATTATGAAAATTAACTAAGTATAGGTCGGACACGAAGTCTGCTTCACAGGGTCTTTTGATCATAGCGCAGCTCGTGAAACTGTGGGAGATACCTGCAGTAGCTTAGGTCCTATAATGAATTACGTAGTCGTAAGTTATCGTAAGTTTCGGTAGGTAGTTATCTATTATGCAACACAGAAATTTTGTTTGGGCAAAGAATTCTCATTACAAGTTCGATGAAGGTTCACCTTTTGTGGCAGTGCTGTGTGACGGACATCATGACAATAGGTACAACGAGTATTGTATTGTATTATATTTTCACAGAATTAACTTTTCAGCTGTCTTAACTTATAAATATTTTGAAACGTATTCTAATAGCCTCCAGAATCTTAACAAAACTGTCTCGTGTCGGATCCTGGGAAAATAATAAGTAGTCATTTTTAGGTACTGACGAATCTTTTTAGTGACTATTATAGAGACCTCTATGTAGTAATGTGCCTTGAGACCTCGAAAAGGTAATCTTTCGTAGGCTTATGCATTAGGTAATTACCGTCTAACTCTTATTTTATACTTGAATTTCATCATCAGCATCATTTCATCATCAGCATCATTTCATCATCAGCATCATCATTTCAGCCGAAAGACGTCCACTGCTGGACATAGGCCTCCCCCAAGCACCGCCACTTCGACCGATTCTGTGCTACCCGCATCCAGCGGATTCCTGCGGCCTTCACAAGGTCATCGGTCCATCTTGTAAGACGCCTTCCTACGCTACGTCTTCCGGTAGTTGAATTTAGAGCATTTAAATAAATCATAGAACATTTTGTCACCCTTATTAAACTAGGTTGGTTACTTGGCTATCAACAATATTACGGTTATATAGTCGTTATACCTCAAAGAAATAACTATAATATGTAGATAAGCGATATCTCTACGGTTAATACGCGCACAGGCAGCAATACCTACATAATGGTGACGCAAACACCGAGATTTATATGATCAAACTACCTACATTATAATTTCAGCAGTATCTGAAATCTGAATATTGCTTCGTAAAATTGTACAGACTCGTCCACAAAACAAAAAACCCAACTGCAAAAACACTGAACTGAAAAGAGAAAAACAAGCATAGAAATTTGTTTTTCACTCCTCTTGCTCAAAAAGGCCGTCATTGTAGAGTACCAGAGCGGGGAAAAAATAGCATTTCTTGCTCTAGGGGAAAAAGTTGTTTCTTTTTAATTTTTGTCTGTTACAACGAGCCTTGAAAAACGAAAAAGTCTTTATTCTTATGTAGAATAATCACGATTATGAACTCGACTTATTACTGGTTCACAAAAAAAAGAACATTTTTTTTTGAAAATGGAACTAAATGCTCTTCGGTAGAATGCGTGCATTGCGTTGCGGCTACTGAAGAAATAAAAAAGATATTGGCGCGAAATCTTCTGAATTTTTCTCTAATTACGAATCGAATTGGTGACCGTAATATAATTTACAACAGTGAAAATGACATCATCTAGTGAGAACATCTTCACAGAGGACTGAAATTAAGTTGCCGGAAAAACATCTTGTTAAATAACCAGAATTGTACAAATTGTACATTTAAATAAAATAAACTATTTAATATTGTATTGGATTATTTTATTTTCTCGCAATCGTAGTGAAAAGTAGAGTGTAACACACGGCGCTAAAACCCATTATAACTCGGTTTCTATTTACTCCCTCGCTAGAGCTCGGGAGTAAAACTACCTCGTTACAATGGGTTATTTTAGCCCCTCGTATAACAATCTACTATTTTGACAAACGTTACACATATTTCTGGTTATAGGTTTTATAAAAAAAAAATAAAGCCTAGTCACTCCCACAATTAAGACGAATCTAACAACATCTTATTTTTTAAATCCTTCAAGTCGTTTAGGTTACAGAGCGTGCCAAAGAAATAGACATAATTATATACCCTCGAAAAACATTACCCTCCTTCTGGGGCAGTCGGGTAAAAAGTACCTTAAAAACTCAAACCAAATAAAAAACCAAGACAGCGCTGTCAACAGTGACGTGCAGCCGGTTTCGTAAACATATTGTGTGCACTTAGTGAGGTGTAGTTTGATTGTAGTGTCATTGTAAATGGTTGTAAATGTGTGCGTGTGAGCGTGCATAGAGCGGAGGTGTAGTTTTGACATGCTTCACTGTATTGTTCGCAGCGCTCTGTCTTGGTTTTTTATTTGGTCTGAGCCTAAAAAGTTAAACTTCCACCTTGTATGTGCGGCGCGCGGCGGGCGCAAGCGATCAAGCATATTTTTTGTTTAGTTCTGTAGGTAATACTTAGTTGCATGGAGGGTTACTCAATAAAAAAACCGGCCAAGTACGTGTCGGACCACGCACAATGAAGGGTTCCGTAGTTGAGATGAATTTCTCCCAAGAACAAACTTAACATTGTACTTAGTTGAAAAACATATTCCCCCATACATTCCAACTGCAAATGTAAAGGTTTTCCTGTAATCTATGAGTAAAAAAACATTCTCTGTATTTTTTCCAAAATGTTAGGCTCAGTAGTTTCGGAGATAAGGGGGAAATGGTAAATTTTCATCAATTTTCTCAAAACGATAAAAAAAAATGAGATCCTCCGAAAAATTTCATTAGAAATGAGTAAATGACACGGTACAGTTTGCAAAACTTTTTTTTTAATTTTCTTGTTTGACCCCCATAAGTCAAACCTCATATTCAAAATTCATTTATTTACGTTACACATCCGTGTTTGGGTCACAGAAATACATATATTATGTGTGCCAAATTTCAACTAAATCGGTCCATTAGATTCGGAGAAAATTGTCTGTGACAGACAGACAACCAGCCAGCCAGCCAGCCAGCCAGCCAACCAGCCAGACAAACAGACGGACACACGAGTGATCCTATAATGGTTCCATTTGCGGTACGGAACCCTCAAAATTGTTGAATAGTTCAGCTCGTGAACATGGTTTAAAATTTCAATTAAAACATGTCGAAGAGCGAATTGTGTTGGCGAAGGCTCAGTTAAAGCCGGTGACCCGTATATAGGAGATGTAGGTCAAACAGACCACCGCACATATTGCCGAGTTTAGGTACGGACATACGAACGCATCCGTCTGCCGCACTACGATATGGATTGATGGATTTTGTGTCATCACCTACCTAGCCTTTCCCCAACTATGTTGGGGTCAACTTCCAGTCTAACCGGATCCAGCTGAATACCAGTATTATACATGGAGCGACTACCTACCTATCTGATCTCAACCCAGTTATAGGTAACACGATACCCCTTGGTAAGACTGGTTGTCCGACTTTCGGGCTTCTGACGACCCGTAACAATTAACTGTCAAAGATCTATAAATGACGGCCGGGACGTGCTTTCCGAGGCACGGAAGAGACTCGGTATGTAAAGATGGTCACCCATCCACAGACCAACCCCGGCAAGCGTAGCTTAACCTGTTGGATTGAACCGTGCGGCCGTGCGTTATTACTTAGCCATGAGCTTCTCGATGATTGATGGATTTTGTGTATTGTCAATCAGTTTCAGGTAGTATACAGTCGGGTGACTCGGAAACCCAAGCAGCGCAGTTGTTCAGAATGTTTTGCATGGATAAAGGCTTGTGCAGACCAGCGCGACACGCGACGCGACACAAAGGCACCGCTCGTCGCGCGACCAGCGGTGCCTTTGTGTCGCGTCGCGTGTCGCGCTGGTCTGCACAAGCCTTAACAAACTGTTTTCAAGGAAAACTAGGAAAAGTTTAGGTATCAACTATTGCGATATTGGTTATGAAAACCACAATAAGCTCAAAGTTCATGCTCTCATGTTCATGTTCAAGCTGTTCATGTTCATTTACTAACTGCCGGTTTAAGGCACCTTGTTGGTGACTTCTATATAACATAATCAGTCTATAATGTTCCCACTGTTGGGACACAGGCCTGTTCTTGGTGAAAGGGAGTGGGCCGTCATCCACCACGCGGGCCGAATGCGGGTTGGTAGATGTCACATGTCTTCGAATTTTTGGTTCTAGGACATGCCGGTTTCCTCACAATGTTTTCCTTCACTGTTTTGTGAGCAGTGGTAATGAAATAATTTACACATAAAAAGTGCTTATCTGGGTTCGAACCTACGACGTACAATTCGTAAGTCACGGCCGTTACAACTAGGCCTCCACTGGTAACTTGTATTTGGACTGAATTAATTAAGTTTACATAGGTAATTAAGTACCATCTATGCTTTTCAAATAAGATGTTAAAGTAATTACTTATGTTATGCTAATATTGTTGTTGTACAGTACAGGTAGGTCCGTTTATGGCTATGTTTATGGTCACACAAATTACGTTACCAGATACATGGCTACTACGTTCAAACACAATGGAGGATAATAGGATAACAAGGTCACTACAATAACTAAAAACAACGTGCAACAGTTCGACATCAACATAGAGCCAAGTGGAAATTTTGGTGCATACAGCAACTTGTTCTTGTAGATAATTATTAGCCATTACTTATTTTTATTTTCAGATGATCATAATGAGCACAGCAATATAAAATTACTAGCTTCGGCCCGCGACTTCGCGTGGAAGGCGATAAAATATAGCCTATGATACTCGCTGATAATGTAGCTTTCTATATGTCAAAGAATTTTTTAAATTGGTTTAGTAGTTTTTGAGTTTATCCATTACAAACAAACATACAAAAATCAAATCTTTTCTCTTTATAATATTAGTTTAGATATTTATCTACCTAAGTACCCCAAGTAAGTAAGTATATATTCATAATAACCTTATCTTAAGGTCATTTAGTATCTTTAGTACATAAAACTCGTCAACAGAGGCTGGAGTTGGACTACTCAGTATCATTATCACGTCCAACTCATAAACAAGAGGATTGAGACGAGATTATTCATATTATTTTCAACTGATAAATTTGCGTGCGTAAGCGACACATTTGATAAATAACAGAACTTAAAACTAAGTGCGTAGGTACTCAATCACACTGATCGAGTTAATTAGTTTCTGTTTAGAGATTTGTGTCAACAGTAAAACGACATTATCTGGACACATAAATACTTATATATTATTATATACCTACCTATCAGCACAGTGACGTAGCTAGTAGAAAAGGGGCCCTGTATCAAAATATTTTGGGGCCTCTTTTTATCTGACTGTAGCGAACCTCAAAAGGAGGGTAGGTATTTATTTTTTACAAAATATTTCAAATGTCATCCTGAGTCGAGAGCTTAGGTTGCCATTGGTGCCGATTTTCTTATCACCAATGCCTCTAAACTAGACAAAAAATTACCAAAATTTAGTTTATTCCTGTGAAACGACGCTTTCCCATTCTGAAATAGACTTATGTGACACAACTTAACTATATTTTAGTTTGACAGTTAGTGAAAATGGCAATTTTGCTATTCTGAATTTGACGTTTTTCACCAAAAATTTTGATTGTCTAACTAAATCTGACTATTTATAATCGCGATCAAAAAGGTGTGGAAAAAATATGAACTAAAATTCACACCAACACTTCGACTTCAAGTGCAAAAACAGTACCTACTATATTTTTTTTTCTTTTGCTTATGTCTCGAAAATGGTGTGTCCAATCACAAAAATAATGAAAATTTCGACCCCCCTTTATAAAACCCTTAAACCCCTAGTTAGATAGTTTAGTTAGTTTAGTTCGGTGTACAAGAGAATCGGCACCATTGTGACCTTACTTAGAGAATCTAAGAGCGAGCGAGGCGAGCTAGAAAACTGCCCCAAATAAGTACTTTAACTTTTCATTGGAGCGAGCGAAGCAGGCTCGAAGATAGAAGCATTCTGAACTGAGATTCGTGAAGATTTCATTGGAATTTTGACACGGATAGGTCAAGCTGTCATTGTCATTTAACTAAGGGGATGTAAGAGCGAGCGACCTGGGGACCCCTGTAGCTTGGAGGCCCCGTATCATTGATACGACTGATACGGCGGTAGCTACGCCCCTGTATCAGCACCAGGGGCGTAAATATATTTGGTGAAACTTTTTAGTGATAACTGATAACCGACTGATCTACAAACCTATTAATGATCGATACTCGACTACTCGAGTTTCTTCATTTGACGCCTATTACGTACGACTAGTTTTGTTCAAATATTCAATTATATTTTTTTCTTCCACCAATGGAAAACAAAAGGGTTATTTATACACAAGTTGAATAACTTCATGCATAGGACTGTTGCAGTGAAGCCCATGTGTGTTCATTACACATGACGCATGTAGTCAGCTGCAATCAAGTACGCATCTACTACTGGGCAAGGTTAATCCAATGTAGATAGTAAACACGTTATAGTTTTGTTTAATTTCTAACTAAACTTGATCATAATCACTCTTCTTATTTTTAAAGAGCGCTCAAACTCAAACGCAAAGCATTTATTTCAATTAAACCATTTACAGGCACTTTTGAACTGTCGAAGAATCGGTCAGTTAGTCATAAAGTTGAAGCTAGTTGCCCATTCCAAAACGTAGATCTCTATGGAGAAAAACGGGCAAGAAACTCCACTCCTCTTTTAAATATAGATTTTACAAAATCCTGGGTATTCTTGTTCAACTTGTTCAGCACCCTAATTGCGTAATACACGATCAATCACAATCTGAATCATTTTCAAACAGATTGCTAATCCATAGCTTCATAATTATGTTCGAAAAAAAGACAACGCTCAACAACGTAAATAACGCAATGAATGTTGTTAAACTATCAAAATGAAACAGTACCCTAATTGCGTAATACAACACAATCTGGTTCGATTTGAAACATATTGCTACATAAGTTGGAAAAAAAATCAGCTCAACAACGTAAATAACGCAATGAATGTTGTTGCACTGTCAAAATGAAACAAATTAGACAAAAACTTTTTACAAAAAATAAACAACCGACTTCAAAAAAAAAAACACTACAAAGTGAAAAATAACTTTAATTTCGGAAGTCGGTGTCTTTGGTTTTGAATTTTCGTTCTTTGTCACCGACTTCCGAAATTAAAGTAATTTTTCACTTTGTAGTGTTTTTTTTTTTTGAAGTAGGTTGTTTTTATTTTTGTAAAAAGTTTTTATTTTTCAATTTTTAGTTGTGGTACCTACCCCACACAAATTCGAATACCACTATCTGCTATATAAATAACAGTGACAAGAAGTTATCATATCATCTACTAAGTGGGAAAAAATAGGTATAATTAAAGTTAACTCAAAAACTACCCACGCAAAGTTAATAAAATTTATATGGGACCACCTCTGAAGTATGATCTACCAAACAAAAAAAGAATCATCAAAATCTATTCATAATTGGCGGAGTAATCGCGTAACAAACATACAAAAAAAAAAACATACAGACGAATTGAGAACCTCCTCCTTTTGGAAGTCGGTTAATAATTGTATTGACAAAAATAAGTTACGAAATTAGGGTACTGATTAGCGTTAGTCATAGTCATTTACGAAAATGTGTTACGCTATTGGATAGCTGGATTTCCCTGACCTAATTTCAACGCCTACAGGATTTACCTGGCCAAAATGCAAAAATCGGCTTTATTAGACTGCACTTTTGGAGTGGCAGTGTTGTGGTCTTGCACATAGTAAGTATTAAAGAACAGTTATGTTTTAAGTAAATACCCACTTCACTTTCAGTATGCGGGTTACCAAAATAAGCCTAAGGGATTTTGTGTCGAATTAGACTGTCTGAAGGCACTCTATTATACGTTCTGAGAAGTAGGTCATCTATTCACACTTCTTAAGTCTTTATAGGTGCTTAGATTTTATAAGGTCTTATTATTACTGTAATATCAGTAAGTTTTAAGCACAAGAACCTTTTTTATTAAAATTAAAGTAATTAAGCCTGACCATATCAGTCAGCACCTTATAGGCAGGTATAATTTACATATTAAGTACGTACCTACTTGAAACAAAGTTGTTACCTTTATGGTTACATACGTGAACTTCTCTAGACATGTCTGTCTGTTTGGTTGTCTAGCAGCATAAATGAGACTGGATAAAGTTTTCCCCCTATATACTCGTAAGGCATGGTTTCCAATTCTAGCCCACAAGAAACAGACTGACATAATATCAAAAATTGTCTCAAAGTTATTAATTATTTTGTATTTCATGAAACGATTTGACCTTGATAGAATACACACAGAAATACTGCTTACAAATAATTTATCCAACAGCGTTCCGCGGGTAGAGACCTTCGTGTTGTTGATATCAGATATACTAGACTAATGTACTGTTCATTACAACCGGCTAAATATATCGTATCACAATGGCAGTGTCGTGGTCAAGGAAGATTCAAGAGCGTCAGTGACGCGATATGCGGTCGCGCGCCTGTTCCGTATATTTATAGCATAGCGAGCTGAATCGGTCCCTTCGACCACTGAACTTCAAAGTCGAACTGAAGTTCAAAGCTAACGGCTAATTCAAAAGGGATGTATGTTTCTTTATTGTTGTTTATTTTTTGAAAACTCATTATTCAAGGGGGGTTAGCACTGGTGCTAAGCGCAGGTTATCTAATAAAGTACAAAGAAATTATATTTTTTCATAATAATGAAAAAATTGTCTACCGCTTTGGCACACAGTGGGAAAATGATGCAGTCTTAAAATTTTCTCGTATGATTAATTTCATTACGGGTCCCAAGACTGTTCCCTGCGATATACGTACCGCGCGACAGTCAACGTGGGTCGAGTACCTACCTAACCTGTGACCGTTACTCCTGTGACCCCTTCATAAGAGAGGTTATTGTAGGTATAGGTATACCAATCCATGTGAAGTCACATTTTTGTCACCACTTATAGGATGGATGATGGGAAGGGTTACTTACGCATTCAAACGTTTTAATTAGAACGATTTTAATAAAATTAAGGACTCCCCCAGGGGGGGCGGGACAATAGAAGGCGGGAAGATTTCCTGACCTTCGAGTTGTATTTGTCTGGTAGTCTGTGGAGAAAACTAGGAAAGTCTGCAACTGCCGGCGGCGATCTCATTCAAGTCACGTCAAGATGACACAATTAGTTCTGGAGGCAATATCTTTACCAGGACTTCTGGCTGGACAGAATGAAGATGTCGACCTATCACTGCAGGTACTTTTCAAAGATATTTATTACCCAGGTAGGTACCTACCTATATTCTGAATTTGAGGGCTGAATAACGTATGCTTAAACGCGCGCGTGCATATGCTGAAACGTGTGCCCTTGACTCCAATAGAAATGAATGAAACATACACCAGTACCCTAATTGCGTAATACAAAACAATCACAATCTGTTTCGATTTTAAACAGATTGCTAATCCATTGCTTCATAAGTTGGAAAAAAAAATCTGCTTAGCAACATAAATAACGCAATGAATGTTGTTGAACTGTCAAAATGAAACAAATTATGCATAATTATTTACGAAAATAAGTTACGCAATTAGGGTACCTACTGTTTTTCGAAAGGCTAATCAACAACGTGTCAAAATTAAACTCATGTCAAGTGGTTTCAGTTGTTTCAGTCACCAAATCACATCATTTACATGTTTAACAGTCTGTTAGCGATTTTTTTTTGTTGTTGATCTTTCTGAGACTGGGCTGGGTGTATTATAGTGTATACCAGTAGGTGTACTAGTAAAATAGTATAACTACCTGCATAAAACCCCCACCTACCTTCTAGTCCAGTCACTAGGTACCTATGAAAGGTCCGAGTATCGAACGTATTATAAACTGGCTTTGGACTGACTCATATCATAAATAACGACAAAACAAGGGATATCCTACCTGTGTCGTAACTTCCTGTTCGATTCACCCCAGAAAAAGTATCAGTAGTTGTAGTTGACAGGTAAATATAATATCTACGTAATAATGTAGGTCACTCGAGTTATTAAAACCGGTTCGTATCGTATACGTACATTATACACTTGAGAGTCGGTATGGTGTCATACTATTCATGCTTACTACTAGGGTTATGTGACGTAATCTAAAGCGACCTCAACGCAGCTCTTGTTAGAACAATTTAGAGTTCCTTACCCTGTGAGAAATAACGTACAGTAGGTACCTATAGGTTACAAGAAAGCAGTATATTAATTCTATTGACTCACCAAGTAGAGCTTGAAAAAGACGTGATTTAAAAATCCTAATGACTCTCTCGATGGCAAGGCGAAGTTGTCGGTCCTGCGGCTTCACCAGTTTGCTGTGGTAGTCTTCCAGCAGTTCTAATGCTCGGTGGGCCTCTGTGACACCAACAGCAATACATCAACACAGGGCACATTGATTCGTCTTCGGTAAAAATAGGCACATTGAAACTAGGTCATGTTTACTTCTTGTTTTCAAAATTTATTAGACAGCTATTAGATACCAGGCAAGGTTACGAAGAGAATAAAGTTTGAAGGTACATAATTGAGGTATTCTAATAAAAATAAGATCACATAAAATGTATTAACAACAGCAAAGTTAAAGCGTATGAGGTGGATATGTGAGTAGTGGAGTGAGGAGGCTTTAATATGCTCGACCTACATTTTATTGAAACGAAGGGCATGTTTTCTATGTGGTAGTACTAAAACGGAATAATACGGGATTTATAGTTTTAATACAGGAAGGTAAAGCAAAAATATGAGTAAGTATAGCATACTCGGTATGGAACGCAGAAGCGGGTGCTTTACAACCCTCATATCGATACGGATCAACAAAAGGGTGCTGCGGCGAGCGCTGCCAACCCCTTGTGCAAATTAAATAATAAGTCAATGACAGCACGGACTAAACACGATCACTATACACCACAAACGTCGATATCTGAATATCGAAATTCACCTTGCTTACGAACTGGCATCACGGCACCACCCCCTCACGATATTTTAGAAAACTAATACACTTGAGACAAAATAAAATGGAAATGATTTTTCACAGTGGCAAAATGATGACACTGATCATATTAAACAATTTTAATCACAGCTAGGATGATTTTGGGACCGCTCATATTGTCGCACAACGAAAACATTTAGAAGATAAGGTACGAAGAACCGCGGTAGTGATGCCGCTTATAGGGGCCATCGAATACTGCGCCCGATGGGATTGGTCGATTTTCACAGTGACGTCAGGGGGTGGAAGCATAGACAATGAAAAACGTAGACAGGGGTTGGGAAAAAGTAAATTGGGGATGCCAGATAGAACGCTGTATCCACTTGTTGTAGAAATCATCGACAAAACACATGAGTTTAGGAAGAGCAAACTCTTAGGTTAGGCTTTTTTACAGTTCCTTACCAAGGATCCCTTAAATTGGCCATGTCTGTCTGTCTGTCTGTCCACGGCTTAGCTCAGCTCAGAGACTCTTAGTACTAGAAAGCTGTAATTTGGCATGGGTATACATATTAATCACGCCGACAAAGAGGTAAAATAAAATCATGAAAAAAGCGCAACCTACACGTAAAGTGGAGATGTTTTTTTCTCGTCTATCCCATGGTGTGGGGTGTCGTTGGAAAGGTCGATCAAAAATATTGTGAGTTTGCATTTTTTGGATTCAGGGATCCTTTTGCGAAATATAAGCTATAAAGTGCTAATTTTTGTTAGTCAAGTGAAAAAAAAAATCACGGCAGTAGTATACAGTGTGGCAGGGACATCGACGCGAAAACTGTTACCATGGATTCAGTACATGATTCCGAACGCCCCTGCGTTGAAATTATTCGTCAGTTATTTAAAAAAAAATTTCAACGCGGGGGTGTTCAGAATCATGTACTGAATCCCTGGTAACAGTTTTCGCGTCGATGTCCTTGCCATCCTGTTTATAACGAAAATAAAAAGACAACTATCACAGTTAAGTAGGCTCTACAAGTTCACGAGTAATAATCAACCAACTTACATTTGCAGTTGCAAAAACTTGTTATCCCATACATTCCGTATGGGAGAGCATGTTTTTCAACTACAATGTTAAGTTTGTTCTTGGGATAAATTCAACTAAGGAACACTTCATTGTGCGTGGTCCGACACGCACTTGTTTTATTTTATAGTGGATATTCAGCGTCTTAACCTACTTCAAGTAATTTATCCTACTTAGTTTTTTTTTTTTTTATCTTGTATGTATATAAATAATTTTGCGTTTTTTTGCTCAATATTGTACGGTGGTACGGAATCTTTCGTGTGCGTGTTCGACTTGCACTTGACTGATTTTTGTGAGCACCATAGCAACTGATCTACCTACTACCTACCTACTGATACTCAGCAGTGTTGAAATTTCATGGTAGGTAAGTTTTACCAAACTTAGCACTCAGTTAAAATCACCGTAATTAATCAATTCAAGAAATTTAGCATTTCGATAGGACGAGGACGCAAGTAATGAGTAGGTACCTACTGTACCTAGGTGATTTGTTGATTGTACATTACGAAATGACAGATTCTTTGAAAATCTAGGCAGAGTGAAATATTCTTATTATTATTATGTATTATTTTAAAAGTCGATAAAATTATTCTTACATCGTTATTAGTTAGGTAAAATAACTTTAATTTAAATAAAAAGAGTTCGTAATTTGATTTCTTAACGATTGTTTGTCTGGGGGGAAGAACCGTAGAACGTGATTATTTATAAAATTTATTAACCACCGATATAAATATTAGTTATTATTGAGATAGGTACCAATTTTTCTTTAAGTAATAATTATTTTGCAAACTGTGTTTTACTTGTTCAAGAAATCAAGTCAAATAGAAGTACATTTCCCGCTGTCGCCTGTTACGTTTTGAAATAATTTATTTATGCAATTACGTAACTCGTCTTTGTTTCATTATAGAAAAGAGACGCAGAATATTGGATACCAATAATATCTACATGAACAAATTCATTTTGATCAATGCTTGTAGTGCAAACTTGATTTTGAGTGGGGTAATGTGTGTCGCGAGTGTGACATGTTGGTGATAAGTTTACGTTTTATTTTACCTAATAACATTTGTTATCACATGTTCATAAATTACATTTTAAATGAAGATTGACATTTTTTCTTCACTAAATGATTAAATAAACATGGACATAATGAAATCTTCGTAACTAACTACGTGAAAATGCCGCTGTTTTAACACAATCTATTTCTAAAAATGAAGATAACGTGGAATAAAACGCATAACGGATTTTTGACAAATCGTCTGACCTTGGGCGCCCTGCGCAACATTCGTGAATCCAACCGAGCAAGATTATTGTTCTGTCGAGCTAGTCTCGACATACCTATCTACATTCTACAGTGTGTATGTAGATATTTATTAAGTAGTAGTGTAGTTCAAAATCTGCGAGTGTGGGGCGCGAAGATGCCTCTTTTTGGCAAAAAAGATTTCGGGAGGAAGTCCAAAAAAGATGGAAGAGATTCTGAGAAGCAGCCGTCAATCGAAGACAAGTACGCCGTCAAAGATCTACTGGGCACAGGAGCATTTTCCGAGGTACGTTTGATAGAGAGCAAAGAAAACGGGCAGATGTTCGCTTGTAAAATTATCGACAAGAAGGCTCTCAAAGGCAAGGAAGATTCATTAGAAAATGAAATTCGTGTCTTGAAAAGATTTAGCGAGCAAGCCAAAGGAGGCGAGGCTGCCGAGAAGAAAATTTTTTCTCATCCGAATATTGTCCAGCTGCTCGAGACATACGAAGACAAAAATAAAGTGTACCTTGTGATGGAACTTGTCACAGGTGGCGAATTGTTCGATAGAATCGTCGAGAAAGGCTCTTACACCGAAAAAGATGCATCCAATCTAATTAGGCAAGTATTGGAAGCAGTAGATTATATGCACACCCAAGGAGTAGTCCACAGAGATTTGAAACCAGAGAATCTGCTGTATTACAGTGCTGATGAGGATAGTAAGATCATGATCAGTGATTTTGGATTGTCTAAGATAGAAGACTCTGGTATTATGGCCACAGCATGTGGTACACCTGGATATGTTGCTCCTGAGGTGTTGGCCCAGAAACCTTATGGGAAGGCTGTGGATGTGTGGAGCATAGGAGTAATATCATACATTCTACTGTGTGGATATCCTCCATTTTATGATGAGAATGATGCCAACTTGTTCGCTCAGATCTTGAAAGGAGACTTTGAATTTGATTCACCATACTGGGATGATATTAGTGACTCTGCAAAAGATTTTATTCGGCATCTAATGTGTGTTGATGTGGACAAGAGATACACTTGCAAGTAAGTTTCAAAGTATTCTTGAAACATATTTCATAACAGCTTTCAATCATAGTAATATTTCATATCATAATTGAGCAATTATTGTTTCTTGCATGTGTGCCTAAATAACTAGCACAAATGACTATAATTTTGGATATTATTTACTTATTTATAATGTATGCATAATACAGGGATTTTTAGATAATAATTTAAAGTTTTCCTAGATGTCATCATTTAATTTACTAAAAAATGTTTATCGCTCAAGGTTAACATAAGTAGGTACTACTGTTTGGTCTAATATTATAATGAAGATGCATCCTAGGCAAACCGATGACATTGACATGGTAGTGTGGTCTACAATTCTTTAATAATTATAATCTCAAACATACACAATAGAACCTTTAATATTATTTTATTTATTTATAGCCTTTATTCAGAGTTACAGTTGTATTACAAAAACGTTTTATCTTAGTTCTGAGACTCTGTATGCTTTTTGGCAAAGGCCTCCTCCATCCCCTTCCAATTCTCCCTGTTCCTTGCTTGTCTAGTCCATGTCTTACCCGCTGTCCTCACATCAGTCATAGGATACAATAGGGTCCATTTCTCTTCTCCCCTGACAGTGTGTCCGGCCCATCTCCATTTTAATCTTCTTAGCTTCAGTACTACATCTTGAACTTATAATAATATCATAGTCAAAATATAACTAAGTACAGATAGTGCAATCTACACAGATGTCTTCATGGATGGCACTATCTATACAAATTCTCATAGATTGTAATCTTCAAAATGTTTCTTTTTAAATTGTCACTTGAAATATGTTAATTAATGCACATATTAATGAAGTAATATTAAAAGATTCATTGAGGGTCTAGCGGCATTGTCACACAATGTCTTATGAACAGGTAAAATTATTATGTACCTACTTAGGTTTGTAGTTAATTTAACTGAAACTATTGTGGTTTCTCCATCTTATCACTACATACTATAAAACAAAAGTCCCCCCACCGCGTCTTGTATGTCTGAACGCGATAAACTCGAAAACTACCAAACGGAACTTCATACGGTTTTCATCAATGGACGGACTGATTCATGAGGAAGGTTTAGGTGTATAATAATTAATTAAATTTTGTGTGAATTGGCTGAATTAATATGACGATGATTGTTGAAGATGTCGGAAAACCTAATACCCGGGAGCTTTACTGGCGTGCGCCGCGTAAATCAGAGTTATTGTATAGTAATCCTGGTAGTACTACACATCAAGCTATACATTTCCAATATAAGCTGATCTCGCATTGTATAGGGTTTCCGTACAATACGAGGTCAGCGTAAACTGGAAATGTATAGCTTGATGTGTAGCCGTGTGTACATACTCGTGGGATATTTTCCGACATCCACGCGGGCGAAACCGCGGGCAAACGCTAGTTAATACTACATTTAACGTAGGAAGTATAGGAGACGAGTTGCGGACTGGCATCACCCAGGGCAGTTTTCCATAAGAAAGGATGATGGTTACAGCTATTACTACTCTAAATCCTGCCCCACTGGGAATCGAACCCGGGACCTCTGGGTCGGCGACAGGTGGTCTAACTAACTACTAGACCACAGAGGCAGTTTAAAAATTCTTGTTATTTAAAAAAAAAAAAAAAATTTTGTTGTATTTGAATAGATGTTAACGTCAAAACATTAGGTACCTACTATAAATTTATTCTTTTTACCAGTAGGAAATTTTTCTTTATTAATTATGTTATACAGTTGTTATTATACAGTCATTAATAAATAATAACTTGCCACATTTTATCATATATAATGTATAATTGAATTAATGCACATTATGAAAGTAGTTTGGTCAGTGGGTCGTCATAGTCGTTTACTGAATCGATTTCTGTCATTTTTATAGATTATCGTAAAAATAATTGAAACTACCTAAATTACAGTCCTGCTTCCGCTGTACAGTCAAAACAAACCAAAATTGACGAAGTATACTACGCTAGACCCGTGTGCGACTGTGTGCGTGCGTAGATTTATAATGTGACCACAATTTTTTCCCACAATCAGTATAACTTATTTAATAAATAAACAATGTTTCATACATAATATTATGATTATAACAAAATATTCTAATTGGGGTGTTTGGTGGAGTGCATTAATTCTGGGACATGTTCTATGTTGATTTTTGAGAAATAAATGGAAAGGCCCTACATAATACCTAACAACATGACATGTCTCATTCTATTTACTTAGTTTAGAATATATTGAAAAAATATTGACTTCATTATTTTGTTGCATAAAATTTACATCTGAGTAATATTTTATTAGCGAACATAATTTGCAGACTTACCTCACAAAGGGAGACTTCCTCTTATTGTTTTCTGAATAACTCTCCCTTGGTTTTGTGCTTCCTGACTTGAGATCAAAATAGGTATTTAGCAGTCCCTTGTTCTACTTCTTCATGTTGCTGGCACAAATATTTAAATTTTTGTTTGCCAGAAACTTCGCCATTTCCACGGCGGGCGTCGTCGGTGGCAGAACTTATATCAAAACGTAACTAAATTCATACTTACCTGGCTATCAATACGCTGAAATTTGCCAATATAGCAGCCCAAAGAGATAAGGAGGATTAGGATCAGCAGTTACCCTCTTGTAACCCTACAAGAGGGTAACTGCTGATCATTTATGCCTGTTCTTATATTTCAAAGTAAGTCCTACAATGGACAGAAATGCAACTAATGCAAGGAGCATTTCTGGCTATTGTAGGACTCAGTATAACATTTCAACATTATTATTATTTGAGTATACTAACAATTTGGCTAATGTAGTAATGTGGCCTTGAAGTTTAGACCTGTTGCTGCTAAGATGTCTAACTGGTGTTCAGTTCAGTTATACAACCTTGAACAAAATAAAACAATTCCTATAATGTCCTGCTGTATGATTTATGCAGTGAGCTAGCATATTGATAAAACGACTAAAAACACTAAACAATATTAAAATAAATTGTAATCAGGACATGTCATAATGAAGAAGTTTAGCATTCCTCATACAATGTGTTGGGTTATTGTTAGTCATTCTTTTATTAGAAGAATATAAAGGCACTAATCTATTTTGAAAGACTGTTTAAATCCAGAATTGACCCTGACCATGAACTACGAAAATCGATTTAGTATGATCTGCATATTGGGAATTGATCCTTCTTTGCTCAAAAAATATATTTTGTTCCAGACAAGCTTTGGATCACCCATGGATTTCAGGAAACGCTGCCAGCAACAAGAACATCCATGGTACTGTTTCTGAGCAACTCAAGAAGAACTTCGCCAAGTCGCGCTGGAAACAGGCATACCATGCGACTACGGTCATCAGACAAATGAAGAAAATGGCGCTTAACAGCAGCAGCAGCTCAAGTCGCAATGCTAACGCCTCAGGCAAACAATAGCTATATTGTTTGTCTGCCCACCTTCCGATTGCCATTGTTACACCTGCCTAGAAAGGTACCTTATATAGTAGGTTTTTAATGGTCTCGAAATGACTAAGTTCGACGCGATCCTGTTATTGCAGCACCATTCGGTGTAATGCTTGTTAAATTGGTAGATATCACAATTAATTGGAATTCATTGTCAAAACAGTTGCAAAGAGACGCGTCTGAGATTCGTGTCATCGCTATAATTATCGTGATGCCTTTATGCCATATTTTCCTTTAAATCAGCGCTTCTCAAAATCTATGTGAGGCAGTGCTTATAAAACTATATTGTAGGCATGTTACATAATGATTAAAAATCAACGAACTGTTTATAAGACATTATGTCTAGTCATTTATCATTTCTGCTTGCATAAAGGTATGTACCATTTTAATTGGATTAATAATTATGAATAATATGATAACTGTAGTCAAAGGTAACAAAATATTATGGAGTTACACTATGCTTACCTCTTCAACTCATCATTGATATTCCTATTCTACATTTCATAACACATGTATCTCCTGTTTGATAGACTTATCTTTTGATGTCAAATTACACTTTAACAGTGACATGTATGTATATCATAATTATCTATATTATTAACTCTTGACCATGAATCTTTTTACGAATTTTCAAATTTAATTTTTAAATGCATTTCGAGGTGAATCAAACTAATTAGGTAGGATAATAAAATGTTCTCTTTAAAAGATACTGACTAAATAGTTATTACTTAGGTATGGTGATACTGACAAATCACATAAAAAATTAAGGTCTGTTGCGAAATTCATTAGAATTACAAGTTAATAAAGTGACGAATATTTACACTTAAATGATAATGGTTGGATATGATAAAGTATATTAGGCAATGAGAATGTTGAACCGCTTCTGACATCCCAAATCCATTTGGAGTATCTAATTAGGTACTGGTTAACGAAATTGCTGTAGTGACGACATGTATCGTGATTATTCTATTTGACCCTTCAAAGTAGTTGTTTTAAAGTTTGTTAAATGATCACCTATGCTATACCTAGCGTAAGTTTTGTGATTCTAAAGCTAAGTCCTATATATCCACTGTCATATTCAAATACCTGTTAAGTAGTGATTTACGATATCTTACCTATATGCACTGTTGAATTCAATGTTGTTATATAATACTCGGCGTTTAAAACGATTGTAAAATAGCGCTGTTTTCGCAAATATCATCTCATAACATTTCCTAGCTACATGATTTAATCCAACAATATTTTGCGCAACTCAACTTATTGTTTTGTCGTTAAGAGTGAAAGATCTGTACGCAAGACTGAAATTGTAAAGTGATAACTAGTTTTTTTCAGTAAAACCCTGATGTAGGTAATTTCCGCCGCATTTTCAATATTCCATTGTTTTGAGTAAAATGTAAGTAAGGTAAATGTTAACGACGATTTATGCATTTGATAAAATATGTTGTTTCTCCGTAGCAGTAGAATAGCGAAAATGTTTATTGGGTATAAACGATGTAAAAGGAGTTATCGCAGTATCGCCGCTACACGGAATTTATGTAACGCATAATAAATCTTGAAACGAAGATTTAGTTATGTTTGAATATGCACATTACTTTTTTATTTTGCCTAACTTCCTGCTGCATTGTGGACAGCCCAATTTATTATATAAGAGCGTATCATGTACAGATTCGATGAATCTCATTTTTTTCCTTTTAAATGCTTATGTATAAAACAAAAACTGATCAGTAATCACAGCCTGTGCTGTTTGAAATCAATGTTGAACTAGCCTTTTGTAAAATTTCTTATTGTTATGTAATGAACTTTCCCTGCCAAATGCCGAAGTCTAAAAGGTTAACATTCCGCTGTGAATGGTAATTTGGCATATTTGAAATGAATTCTGTTTAAAACTTTTTACATTCCATTTCTTCAGTATATTTTTGTAGAGATACTTGTTTATCTCGATTGTATTTGAACAAACAGGGAGGGAAGAGCATTTGTTTTATATTATTTTCATTTATTAGCATTGATGTACTTATCTATTTTATACATCAATTGTAAGTACTTAGTAGATTATCATAATAGGCATATTATGTAGTTGAAAAGCTTATACACAAAATTAATAAACATTCCAATTAGGATTTTATTTAGTTACTGTTTAAATACGAAGTTGCTTGTGTTCATGTGATCGTTTTTTAATGTCTATTTATATGGGGAAAGGTGGCAATGCGAGTGCTTTTTGGAAAAGTCCGATTTTACTTTTGTAATAGCTGTTTATTATGTATCTTCCGTCCATAACTTACACTGGGATTTTCTTTTGTAACACAGCTTATTGTCTGCAAATCCGTGCCATGGTGTTGCTAATGATTTTATAGCATTTAATAATTACATAATATATTGGTTACCAATTTTCCATTTCATGTTTATGAAAATTGGCCTAATGAATCTTATAAGTCTGATTTCATAATGTGTGTTGTGTCTAAAATCAAGCTTCCGTTCCATAACACTTTATTGAAATTTGCTTCTGTAACTTGAACAAAGGCCAATCAACGCCGTGGCGCGGCGATCTTATATGCGGTACGAAAGTATTCAATAATTTCAGTAAGAACCAGGACAGGAAGGTATTTTGATCGTATTTTTCCGGGTTTTATTTTGATACTTAAATAATTCATAGTTATCTTGACCCAAATACTTGTTGACGATCTGACTTGTTGGTAATTAAGTGACGCGCCTCCGAGTTAGGCAAGAGCCAATCAACGCGTGTTATTCGTTAATGTTTTCGAACTATTGTCATAATAAATCATTCGCTTGATTGTTAAGCATGCACTGCTTTAAAGTTTTTAATAAATGTAAGTGTAGTAACGTTCAATAAATAATTGTCTAAATGCGCCTTAATATCTGTGTAATTTTAGTAGTTCTGTCAGTGCTCCTTGTATTTACAATAGTTTAAATATTAAGAGTACTAATATAGATTTCGTCATACTTTTAGAAGCAGATAGAATTTCATTTAATTGTCGACGGAATTATTATTCTTACGTCAATATCTAATTTATGTAACTCCTTTGTGTATGTTTTATCAAATGTTGGTATACTATGTAAAAGTGATTGATCTTTATGAGGATTTTTATAGTCATGTATTTTATGAATTGACATACGGGCATAGATCCCATTATAATCTCTTAATATTATAGTAATCTTCGTTTTAACTTCTACCCATTTTGTGTCAATGGCTTACTATACAAGTGCCATGTGTCTCTAGGTGTGTTTTACTACTTATTTATTAATTATGTGATCGATTTTATATTTCAATTTCCATGATCTTTTTTAACTGCGCACAATGTTTTAAATAAGTCTTAATTTTAAAGCTATGATTTATGTAAAATTTACCAAAACCCGGTGTTTGATCACCTAGTTTGCTTTAAGGTGTCAATGATTCTGTTCCTTATTTTTGCACAAACACTTATAACCATTGAACCGCTGTATTTCATGTATATCCGAATAATAGTAGATACGCTAATGTGATCTTGCCATTGTTACACACTTTTAGCAGTATAAACGACTTCAAGTTTGCTCTCTAGGTATTTTCCATTTTGTTATTAGTTGAGTTTTCACTGTGCCAAAACCATATCATGATCAGTGATAAATATTATACTTGTAACATACTATAAGATTTCTTGTTCGTTAGACACTTTTAAAACGATTTTATCGCAATAGATAGCAGACCGCAGTGCTACGCGAGATATTCAAGTTCCTTGTCATTTGAATACTAATTATTTTTTCTTTATTCATTAATGTATTTTTAGTGTAAGAGTAATCTATAACATATTTACTATTTTTCGAAGGTTATTAACTATGTATATGTTTTAAACAAACATACATGTTTTAGTTTCTATATTTATCTAATTAAGCACAATAGTCTAAGGGCTGGGATGAAATTCAACAAGTTTATTCGGTATCTGCAATGTGTTTCCGTTCTATCTATTGTTTGGGTTGTGATTTTTTTTTCTTTCAAGTCTTTTAACATGACGGATATTTCATCGGGAAAGCTGTAATAACTTGTAACTAAGATCTGATTAATGTTGAAAAAAATCTTGTGATTTAGATTTTATACTTCTTGTTTAAAACAATCAAAATTTATTAGTAGTTTCTTAGATGTTAGCTATATTTTCAATGTCATTGTAAATAAAATGCCAACTTGTTGAGACATTTGTTTCATTGCCTATACAACAAACAACCGATCTTTATTATAATTTAAATTATTTATAACTTTATATTACAATATACATAATTGGATATAATATCAGATGTGTGAGGAATGTCTACTGTATCTCCTCGCCGAGGAGGGACAGTTGTTTGAGGAACTGCGACGCGTTGGGCAGCGTGGTCGCGCCGTAGATGATCTTCCTTGAAGTGCCGCTCGTTGCTTGTTGCTGTAAGATATTATTATTAGTAGTAAAGGCAGTTTGAGAAACCAAAAAATATTTTAAACTGCTTTGCCTTGATTTTGCATAGATGTGAACTCGACAAGAACTATTGGATTGGACTCAAAACTAAAAGTGCGAAGACTTGAAGGTAGCGCAGAACTGAAGATTTTCTGATGACATAGAATGATATACTATATATTCAAGGTCACAAAATGTAAATGCGTCCACGTCTGCGCGCAATTGCAGGTACAAAGAGCCGTATGAAGTCTGCGTCGCTATTTCTACAATTTTGCACTTTACGCAGGCCCGGACTTGGAGACCCAGGGCTCCTAGGCATTTCGATTTTTGAGGCCATTTTGAAAATTTTGTAAATAAAATGCACTAGTATAGTTCGATTCAAACTTAATGGCGGCTCGGAAGTTAGCTACTCGCTGCGCAGCACCCCACCCCATCACCCCCGCTGACCCATGAATTCGTTACTGCGCAGCGACTCGCCTCATGTTCCGAGCCGCCATTAAGTTTGAATCGAGCTGTACAGGAAATTATAAAACAACTTTTTTATCTACTAATTTTTTCTGACTAATTAATTACTATAAATAAACATCAGAAATAATGCAGTCTATGCTAAGTATGTCACTATAGTCATGTTACCTGGTCGGGGTAACTTGGAGGTTGGGGGGCCCCTAGGCTGGCTGGGCCCCTAGGCCAGTGCCTTGTGTGCCTAGGCGTAAATCCGGGGCTGACTTTACGACACTGATAATAAAGTGGATTATTCAATGTCATTAAACAATTCTATCCGCAACACACTACTTAAAGTAAGCAAATTTAAAAAAAAAAACAATTTACTTCTAAGGAATATGGAAGTAAGATGATTACTTCGCGGAGTTAAGATTTGTCTGAGGCAAGCGTACAAAATCGCTTACCAACAGGTACGATAAAGGTGAAGCTCATCATCTGCCTAGCCTTTTCCCAACTATGTTAGGGTTGGCTTCGAGTCTAACTGGATGTAGCGGAAAATTTTAATCGAACAACTGCCCATTCGACCTCTACAACCTAGTTACTAGTAATACTATAGTTAAAAAATACAATAGACGTGGATATATTTAGTAACTTGTTCCGCTTAGCTATTTCTAAAGAGCCATAGATAACGGCGACACTATATAAATGGGTTTCACGGGCGATAAGACTCAGTCTGCACTCAGCGCTTGGTGTGGCAACACGCCGTGTTCGAGTTCGCAACAAGTCCATCGTCATCCTGAGGATGCCTCGTTGAGAGGTGAAACACGTGTCGATTTCTTTCAGGAGTTTTTTATGGCTCTTTAGAAATAGCTAAGCGGAAAAAGTTATTAAATATATCCACGTCTATTGTATTTTATAATGGATTTCCGCAAGGTCACGCCTGAATCAATTAATTATTAATACTATAGTTACCCCTTGGTAAGACGGTTGCCAGACTTTCGGGCTTCTGTCTACCCGTAACGACTGTCAAAGATTAACAAATGACAGCCTGGACCAACGGCTTAACGTGCTTTCCGAGGCACGGAGGAGTAATGATAAGGGGTAACGGATGGTCCTCCATCCACGGCCCCAAAGGTGTAACTCATAATAAAAAGAAGAATACCTTAGCGAAATCAATAAGATTGTGATACTCGATGTAGTTGCCTCCCCCCACAACGAACACCACGGCGTCGGTGGGCGGCGAGTGCTTGGCGGCGCGCGCGCGGGCGGCCGCGTCCGTGCGCGCGGCGCGCGGGTCCAGCCACAGCAGCTCGCCGCCCGCCTCCGCGCCGTTCAGTGCCGCCTCCACGGCGCGACTCACTGGCAGCTTCTGTGGAATTCATATGAGGATTTGAGTTCAGGAGCTGATGCAGTTTCAAAGTACGATTGTTTACTCCAATTTGGCTTCTAATGCTAGGCATTATTAATTGGCTGATGATAAGGCTGTCCGTTTTTATACCCGCATCTGCTTCGCGATGACATGTCAAAACATCGATACCTATTTCTATTCTAAATCTAAGTTAACTCTTAATATTTTCTACATAATAAACCTTCCAGAGTAAATGCTCTAGTCTAAATGATAATTCCCACCAAACGGCTCGCATCGCATCGGATCGGAACGGAACGGATTTTACAATCTTTAAACGATCGTGTACACAGCATTTAAAGTCTATATTACCAAGCCGCGCACAGCAGCTTGACCGCGGGCGTCTTCCGCGACACGCGATCGTAGCCGAAAGTATGCTTCGATGCGCGATCGGCTCCGTTCGCCTGTCGTCGTATCCGATCAGATCCTTTCAGCTGTAGTCGCGTACGGTTAAAGTCGTGGCCGGGTAATAAATCATTAATGCACATTTTTCTTTTCCTCTTCTGACTTTTATGTTTATTTTCTTCTTCTAATGCAATAGCCAACAATACTACGTCAACTTCAACCATTTTCAAAAATTAGAACATGTCAACACGGTAGGAATGAAACTATTTGACTAGGCGCAGAAACGGATACGTTCGCAAGCGACGGTACGGAGCCGATCGTATGCGTCGATATCCTGCCGGACGCGATCGGCTGGCTGTCGCAGTTCGTATCCTTTCCGATCCGAGCCGTTTGGTGGAAATCAACCTTTAGTCTAAATGATGGTGAAAACTGCATCAAAATCTATTGTGTAGATACTTTAGAAGATCTAAGCGACCGACAGACGCGAAAAGGGACTTTGTATAGTTTTTCCTTTTTGAACAGAATAGAAGAATTGCCACGACATCTGCCACGGAGTTAGTATCAAATGGAGTGCTCAGAGTAGAATTACATGCCATTGAGAAACGACGTAACCTTTATTTATCTTTTGTAGATGGAGCACGAAATCGTTATTTTAAAGAATAATCAACTGTTAAAATTTATAGTAGTTATGAAATAAAGAAATATCCCAACTTGTACGTTGAGTTGGTTTTGCTATCGCTACTAACAAATTCGACACACACACTTTATGATTGAGAAACAAGTGTATACCAAGAAACAACCTAAATGATAATCTTATCGTCATTATACTCACGTGTTTCTTCACGACTAAGTTCTTAACGCCCTCCATCACGAACGAAGATCCCTGGGACACCAGTTTGGAGAACATGGAGACAGTTTTTGTGCCACCACCTTCATACTGGCTTGACATTTTCGTGAAGCCTCTGCAAAGGATAGAAACATTTTCATGAATAATTTTGATACTATGTAAACTATATACAAAACAAGCGGCCCTGACAGACATTACCCTGTCCGAACAGCGCCACCTACCGGGTCCAATTATATTTTCAAACCAGCCAGGGACCCATTCAAATATACACACAAAATTTCATCCAAATCGGTCCAGCCGTTTAGGAGGAGTTAGGTGACAAACACACTTACAGAAGAATCCCAACTAATATTATAAACGCGAGTTTGTTTGTTACGGCTGAACATATTTGGGTGGAATTTGGCACATGGGTATACCATAACTTGGATTAGGACATAGGATACTTTTTATCCCGATATGTCGAGACTTACGCTGGTGAAACCGCGGGGCGCAGCTAGATTCCTATAAAAACGAGTCATTTTAGTTTATAAATTCTACTCACTTCCACCGCCTCATGTAAGCCATAGGTTTGATGTCACAGTTGGCGCTTACTAGTGCAGCTTCAAACCTCTTGTACTCGTCTTCAGGTATTTGTGTAGTGCACAGATAATAAATGATGAAGAGCCTCATCTTATCTTCAGGGGTCCCAGCGCTAGGGTCCGACAAAAGGTCCATTACAGCCTTGTATTCAATACCGCTGCTTTTGCTCATTATTTTTTCCTCCAATTCGAAAAAGGAATCTAGCCGCCTGGATTTGATTGAGTTTAGGATAGCTGGAAAAATAAAAGTGAATTTGAGTTCTTATAAAAAAAACCTTACCAGTTCCCTAAAAGTAAAAAGGTTTTTCCTAAAAGATAAAAGTAATAAGCATACTCGCATTAGTGAGCACTCCATTTTTAACTTATCCAGAGAAGATCAAACTCAGTATTATAGATTATATCGTCGGCTCTGGTTCAATTATTGTGAATGTGAAGACTGTGTGGGTCATTCCTTTTTGTTTTGTTTTTTCATTTTTTCTCAGTTAGTTATAATCATGGTCTGGCAGTTTGAGTCATTTATGTGGCCTACCCAAATGTCCTTTCTTTGGTATTGTTCGTCGAATCGTTGAGCTCCTTAAATTCTGAGTTGAGCTGCACGATATCTGACAAATGCGTGCACTGACTGGACAGGTCGTCTCAATCTGTGTGGTTCTTTCCTCAAAATACCACTTCAGACACCAATGTACATGGTCTTCGCATGATCTGACTAAGATTATGTCTGGACGAGACCTCTGAGTTTGTTTCGGCCTTTCTTCTCAAAGTAGTCAGATAAGAAACACCGTTTTTCATCTAGTTTTTAAAATATGATTGACGTGTAAAAGTGTTTGTACAAACCTACTTACAGAAATAAAATCATTGAAGACCAAGCTGTTTTTTGGTGTTTTGCCTGGACTAAGGTTCCTTTTTGACTTACCAGTAGCAATAGTGGTGTGCATGTCGATAAGCCGTTTCTTCTCCATGAGTTGTGGCAAGGAGTTGACTGCGCTCGTCAGTCGCTGGGTGTTGTCGCTGACCATGCTTAGAGCTAGATCGCTTTCGCCGTCAAGCCCCATGGAGGTTTTTAATTTCTTCACTTCGGCCTCTGAACTCCTGTAGGAACAAGAGTAATCTTTTGATAATGTTATACCATACAATCAATCTGCCTAGCCTTTTCCCAACCATGTTGGGGTCGGCTTCCAGTCTAACCGGATGCAACTGAATGCCAGTATTTTACATGAAGCGACTGCCTATCTGACCTCCACAACTCAATAACTAGGTAATGCGATACCCCTAGGTAAAACTGGTTGTCAGACTTTCGGGTTTCTGACGACCCATAACGACTGTCAAATATCCACGAATGACAGCTAGGACCAACGGCTTAACGTGCTTTCCGAGGCACGGAGGAGTCTCAGTATGTAGAAATGGTCACCTATCCACGGACTAACTCCAGCAAACGTAGCTTAACCTGATGGATCGCCTCGTGGGGCTGTTAGTACTTAGCCACGTGCTCCTCCTCGATGATATTATACCACACAGTGTTTGTATTTATTGAAAATTGTTTTTGGAGTAAAGGAGCATTCTGCTTTGTAGTTTCAAATTGCTGCATGAAACAAACTTCTCGAAAAACATTGCATATCGCTTGCCCGCAAGAATACTGTATTAACTCTAAAAACGTACTTTTTAAGTGGTAAAAAGTGTAAATAATTTAATAAATACTGGTAAATAGAGTAATTAAATGTTTTAGGGATAATTATAGAGTATATACTAATACATATTAATAATTTAAAAAAATCTGTTTATCTTATGGATATACCACAATATTTTTAGTTAAAAACTTTAATCGCTTCTCCTTAAAAAGTACGTTTTTAGAGTTAATACAGTATTCTTGCGGGCAAGCGATATGTCTAAATACGCCTTCAAATTACTTAACTTTTACACTATAAAACTAGGACAATTTTTGAATAATCATCCTATGAATTTCAGCATGAAGAAGTAGAAGAGTTCTTAAATGGAGACCGCGGATCGGCAAACGTAGCGTAGGACGCCGCCCAGGTAGATGGATCGACGACATTAAAAATGTTGCTTAGACCAAATGCCGTGGCGCAATTTGGGAGACGCCATGACTATTTCCAGCAGTGGACTGTGATACTCCAAGCTGTTTTGAGTTTTAGGCCATACCTGTATTTATCGAGATCTTCTTGTATAGCTTCAGCAACGGTGGGGAACGGGCTGCCCTTGTGCTCTGTCCACAAAGGGTCTTTGGAGTCCAAGTCACATAATCGTGTCTTCGATTTTTGCTCCTGTACTGTAGGGGTTTGATTTTCAGGTACCACTGCTCTGAGGAAAAAAATATTCATATATTTTAATACAATATGAAAAATAGAAGGAAGTAGATATTATCTGCAATATCTAAAAAGTCAATTATCTGTTGATATTATCGAAAAACATACCTATTCAATGATAAATCCAAGACATCGTGTGCCAAAGCCTGGTAAGTCCATGTGTGATGTAAAGGTGTTGCCATATCGATGTTCCTGTCCAACAATATCAACATAGGCCGAGTGAAACTAAATGACCCCGCTTGACCGGTGTTGCCATGGAATAAATTATTTCTAGCATCCCACAGGTTTTCTCGTAGTTTTTTATCGAGCTTTTTCGCCACCATTTCTGCGGCGTTGCCTTTGCTACTTCTTATTATAGGAACATTACCTAAAATTAAACAAATTATGAATACAGATTAAACTCTGTGTACATAGCTTAACTATTTATCACTTCATATACCAACAACCAATAACTCGCATATTTATCTCATCTACTCGACGTCCGTATGTCACTGCAAGGATTCAGCAGAATATCAAGGTCAGGTATATTTGCCGTGCACATGCTGAGCTGGACTCCCATTTGGTGCAACATTAAGACACACCGCACTCTTTATGTTCATTGATCCATTATTTTACATTGTGTCATAGCCAATAGTGTCATCATAATGTCTTGTTTTCTCCCTTTTATTTTTTTATTATTTTATCGTGCTATTGTATGTTGTGCTGTCTTTTGTGTGCACAAAATAAACGATTTATCTATCTATCTATATTTTGATGCCCAGGGAAAGTCATCATCATAATAATATGACTTGAAACAGTTCTTGTTGGTTGAGGGGCTTGTGGCTAAGTAATAACAACCGCACGGGTCGATCGATCAGCACCGTAATTGCGTAATACAACACAATCACAATTTGTTTCGATTTGAAACAGATTTCTAATCCATTGCTTCATAAGTTGGAAAAAAAATCTGTTCAACAACGTAAATAACGTAATGAATGTTGTTGAAATGTCAAAATGAAACAAATTTCGCGAAATTGTTTACGAAAATGAGTTACGCAATTAGGGTACAGGTTAAGCTACGCTTGCTGCAGGTCCGTGGAAGGGTGACCATCTTTATATACCGAGACCCCTCCGTGCCTCGGAAAGCAAGTTAAGCCGTTGGTTCCGACTGTTATTTCTAGATCTTTGACAGTCGTTACGGGTAGTTGAAAGCCCAAAACTCTGACAGTCAGTCTTACCAAGGGATATCGTGTTACCTAGTAACTAAGTTGTGGAAGCGAGATAGGCAGTCGCTCCATGTAAAATACTGGTAGTCAGCTGCATCTGATTAGACTGGAAGCCGACCCCAACGTGATTGGGAAAAGGCTAGGCAGATGATGAACAGTTCTTGTTGGAAGTATGACATATTATGATTCATGAGTCAACTAATAGTACATTACTGCCGCGGTATATAATGACTTCTTTGCTGGTCGCGCTGATGATGGCCGACAACGCAGCGTAGCGCAGCTCCAGGCCGATACAGCGCGGTCAGCGTGCAGCACTTGATGGACGAGCTGAGATAAAGGCCGAGGCCGTAGGTCGAGGCCTTTACAGCGAGGACAGCAAGGGCTGCAATGATGGCCAAGCTGGAAGGCCTAGAGCGTAGCTAGGCTAGCTCGAGGCAATCATAGCGTGACCAGCGAAGCAGTCATAGTGGGCCAAGGCTTGTATAGTGCTTTACTCAAAAATGCAAGTACCTTCATTTTGTTGGAAAGATAATTGAAATACGCAAGAAAAACATTTTCGGATAAAGATTTAGATTTCCTACTGATTTTCCACTGCACAAATTTTTCATATGCAAGCTTATATTTTTCCTTTGAGTTTCGCGGTATTAAATTTTCAACCACTAATTTAGCTTCATATTTAATGTCTGGCGGTGTTAAAAACATTGAATCGGAAGAATTTTTGCTTTGAGAGCTCATTTTTAGCAAAAAAGTCACTAAATAAAAATAAAATTTTCACTGAACCGCGCTTTTGTTACTTCTATGTTTTTTTTTTTTTAACAATGGTAGTTGGAACTATACAGCCAAATATGGAATAAAATCTTTTTGTACCTATCTCTATAAATACAAACAGCTGTGTTTTAAATAAAACCTTTTTGCATTTGATTTTTTAAAACGTTGAAACGTCAAAATAGCGGCCGGCAATGTTTTGCCGGCCTGTTAGAGCGACCAGCAAAACTTTGCCGGCCGCTCCTTGAAACAGAACGGCAAGGTCGACTTTGCTCAAACAAGGTTGTCAAAATAATGACCACATTACATGCATTTTTGAGTAATAGCCTTTAACTTACCTAATGTCACAAATACTGAGAATAAACTTTCAACTATATTGTCCATGATGGCTTCCATTTCAGTGTCCTTTGTGTCACCTCTGTTGATGGCTGGAAAGAGAATCAGGAATTATAAAAATAGGTTAATAGGTTGAATCAAACAAATATCTGTAACAACTAGTGGAAACAAGCATTCTCTGTAAACTCTCAACTGTAAATTGGACCATGATGGTAGGTAGAACTAGTACCTACTTAATGTGCTTTTAGCACAGGAAAATCTCCTAATAAAAAAAACAGTGGCACTCCAGGAGTGCCGACAGAATAGGAACCTTGAAACAATTTAAAAAAATACTTCCAAAACCTTAAAATTAAAAATACTTGCATAGAACATTGATCCGTAACGTAATATAAATAAAGAGCACAATCGCCTTTACAAAAATGAGGTGTCGGTAACGGTGTCGCGAGTTCAATTGTTTTTTCCCATATCAAAAATGCCCAACGCGTCTGAAGAAGTTTTCACTTCAAAAGTTAAGCCCAGTTGCACTCTTTGTTCCAGGCTGTGCCTGCCTTGGCTGAATAAATATTCTTCAATTCTAAAATATTGTTGTAATTCGTTAAAAGCGTTTCCTATATTTTGTTGACCTACATCACATATTAGTTAGTATAGCTGAGATCTACTGCTGGACATGGGTCTAAGAGACAACTGGTTTACTCAAACACCTATGGCCAATTTTAACGCTAAGTTTACATACATACATACAAATTCAATTAGACGTGGATAATTCGATGTGGGGGTTCAAACCCTCGCCCCCCCTGCCTACAGCTCTGATCATAACATAATGATTTAGGCAAGAAGAAATGCTCTGTGATACATTAGACAAAATAAATCAGAAAGATGCTAGAAAGTTATAATTACTTACAAGTAAAAACTTCAGGAAAATTGATTATCATATTGAGCAATATATACTTACCATAGTAAGATAATGCATCAGATTGTTGATGTTTCATGATAAACAGGTCATCTTCCAGACATATGAAGTTCAAATACTGGTCAAACACTTTATGGATGTTCACCGCTGAATTTGACTGGATGGCTGACGCTGCCAGGTCCTCAAGTTTTTGCCTAGTGATTGGTGAAATGAAGTTCAAGTGATACTGGTCATAGATGCCATTGTCCAAGTCTTGGCAAATTCGGCCAAGATTTTCTTCAGTTGGTGCACAGAAGTATACGGCAGGCACCTCTGGTATTGGATCCCTGTCAGAATGCAGTTGGCTGAAATAGGAATTTGGGTTAAAGATAGATAACTCTTTCCTTTAAAAAAGTTTGTACTAACAAATAGTCCACTCTGCTGAGACTTTATTTAGCAGAACTGACGGGGTCCGCTAGGGCCGCTGCTTGCCGGGGTTGCGAAGACCGCGGCCACGATCTCCCTTAGGAACTCCTAAGGGAGATCGTGGGCCCTGGCAACATGGCAACTGAAGGAACACGGGTGGGTTTTAGTCAGTAAGAGTCTGACACGCCCTCCCGCTCCGCGGGAAAAGTTATTTGATAATGCCCCACCATTAAAAAAAATATATATACAATGGGGCCCCCAGACCTTACCACCAACGGAGTGTCTGGCATTCATTATTAATTATTAACAATATTCAGTAATTCATACATAAAAACCAACACTCAAGTCCTTAAGAAAAGTTAGTTATGTCTTTAGTACCTGATACCTGTAAATTTGCTATTGGCCCAAGCTAGCAGGTAGGTATGCATACATTCAAAGTGGATATTAACATTAATCTATCCCACACATTTTGTTACTCACAAAATAACTAAAGTCTGGGAGCGCTGGAATAACTACTGTTAACTGCTACTATAACTGCTGCTGGGGAGTTTGTTGCACCACTTCTTCCCAGCTAAAGCACTAGGAAGTGGTGAAGGATGGGCGTTTTGGGGGACTGTTGTATGTAATTTTGACATTTGAAAAGTGCCAATTCTCAACCTAGTTTAAATAAATCGCTGTCCCCGGCGAATAAAATGGTAATGTGCTATTACTATAGTTTTAACTTTATTGCATATTCGATATTTAAAGGTCCGATTACACTCTGTCAGTTTTTTTTCATTCATTTCGTACGGTTATTAAAATTTCAGAAGTTACGAGATGTTAAGGTGAGATGTTACGTTTTGTAATGAATGTAAAAAATCACTTTTCTTTTGGTATTTGAACAATTCCGCTATGTATATTAGTTAATAAGTTATTCACAAAAAACAGTTTTTTATTTTTCCTGTAAAATTTGGTTTTTACGATTACGATTTTATTCGCCGGGCACAGCAAAATGATTTCTGAAATTAGAATTTTATAAATTTTGTACATTCTACCACAACACATAGAACCACTACTGCTACTTCTACTTGAAGTAGTAATTCTATAATAAGTAGTAGGTACTTAAAGTTAAATTTACACAAATGTTTTATTGAAAAATGTAATAAATCTTTTCATAATAAAGATAAGGTTTTCCAGCATTTCTTATAATGTAAATGTAAAAACAATAATTTATTTATAGATGGTGACTTTTTCATAGGCGTAAAGTAATTTTCATAGGAGTCAAGTAATTAATATTGTTATTAGCAGAATTATGCATAGGAAAACAATTAAAACAGCTGATATATCCAACCAGTTTAAATTTCACATAATTATGCTCAATTTCTGAGAGTTATTCAATTATATTTAAGATAGTCTTTAATAATAACTCAATACTTTTACATTTGACTATTTTCTAATCCAATTAAAGTAAGTAATTAAATTAAGTACAGTGACCACACACCAAGAGGTTTAATAATTACATAAATATTTTTTTATTTTGTACAATCATTATCCTCAAACTTGACATTATACTTCATAATATTTTCTGGAATTAATAGACCAGATCAGGTCAGTTAATTCAAGAGGTTTTATTAATGTAAAACTCTATGGAACTATATATTGGAATGTGTCAGACTAGCCAATTGGATAATTAGGGACTGGCTAAACATAAGTACCAGTAATTAGGGTTCCAACATACATAATGTAATGATTACTCACACATGCAGAGTCACGCCGAGCTCTCGAAGCTCCTTGATAGATATCAGTGGAGATATAACATCTTGACCCACTCTGTCGTAGATCAACACTTTCCACGTAGGTTCGGATGCCACGCTCTTTGTTAGAGGCTGATTCAAATTCAGCATTTGCTTCAAAGCATCTGTAATATTACAACACAAATAAATAATCCGTAATGTGCACTACGTGTAATCGTCAAATAACATCAAATCACTATACACACTGAGCTGTCGTTCACGTAAAGTACTCATTTTGTTCTGCTAAATAAATAACCCTTTCATTCAATGGCAATATCTATCTAATTTCACAACTTTTATACGTTTAATTTAATTTAAGACTATTTTCTTTGGGGAGTTGTATTTCTCCCAAATGTCAAGTTTGACGTTTGAAACAGCGACACGTCGGCCGCGAAGAGTTCGTTCAAAAATAATTCAAATAACCATCCAAAATAAACCTTTGCCAGATAAGAATGGCACTTAGTGCAGAAAAAATATATTATTATCCGTATAATTTTATGAATGAAAATAAATTAATGTTTTTTTCTAACTTTTTTATGGTTTTAAGAGATTTTTTCATGCAACATGGCCCGTATTTTTTTCTGATTATTAAAAACTTTTTGGTGATATTTCTCTTTTTGTTGGAGTTAAAAAAACAATTATTATTTTACTCTTTGTATTAAAATTCATAATACAATAATTCGAAAGGAAATAAGGAGAAGTAGTTACTTAGTAATGGTTTTGGGTCCTGTTTTTAAAACGTAACGTTGTATCGGTCATAATAGGGTAGGTAAATTATAACTATTCTGTCAATATCGGTAAAATATTTGGTTAATTTTCGATCACATAGTTAGGTCACGGTATAATAAAGTAAGCAGTATTACGTCTCAGCAGTATCCTTAAAACAATTACCTACGGCCGCTCAGTATTCAGTAGATAAACACGCACTAGGGTTGCCCACTGACTGTGCCTCTTGAGTTGTAACTGAACCTACTTTGTAAGCCCGGATAGGAGAGCATTATTTTTTTAAAACCTTGATATTTATTGTAGATTGAACCTAATTTATGTCCTGTGTATTAACATGTTTTTCACAAATCCGGTAGCTTGTGGTGTTAGGTTTGTTTGCTAAATCATCTCGGCACATCAGCCGAAGGCATTCGCATAGTCTGAAATAAAAATAGATCATCATTTGCCTAGCCTTTTCTCAACTATGTTGGGTTCGGCTTCCCGACTAACCGGATGCAGCTGAATACCAGTATTTTACGTGGAGTGACTGCCAAGAAAAATAAAAACCTAAAATAAAAATAAATAGGGTAAGTACCATTTATTCGGGTTCAAAAATAAAATTATTTTCAATAGAAAAGATAAAATTTGTTAATTTGTCTAGGGTAATTTAGATAGATCGAAATAAATTTTGTTATCGTAATGCTACGGCTATATTGTCGTGATAAAGCGAAATACAATTTGCGCGCTCTCTATTTATTAACAGCGAGAAAAGAGCGGTGTGCGAGAGAGGGTGCGAAATGTAGTTCGCCTTATTTATTTATTAATAGGAGAACCAACAGCTATAACAAATGGATAACAGTTGTTTAAGAAACTTGAAGAAACTGCAAGAACTTATCGCGGTAATGTAGCCACAGCATCAGGGAAAAGATAAAAATTGCATTTTACACCAAATCATTTGGATGAATATATGATGAATAGTTTCACAAATTCACCCGGGTGAAGCCGTGAGCAGAAGCTAATACCGATAGCTAGATATATTTTGTTTCTTAATTTGAGTTTCGATCGCTCGGAAAAAGAGAGATACACCCCGATTAAAACTAATGGCGGCTCTGAACATGAGGCGAGTCGCTGCGCAGTAACGAATTCACGTGTCAGCGGGGGTGAGGGGTGGGGTACTGTGCAGCGAGTAGCGCACTTCCGAGCCGCCAATAAATTTGAAGCGAACTGTATTCACTAAGTACCTGTCAAGTGAGTTAATCTCGCTGCTCCTCAATAATTATACAGATAATATCTGTACCTACCTATTTATGACATAGAAAACAAAAAAAATGTTATCCATGCCGATTCAATTGGTAATTAAAAAATTGTAATTTCTGGTTTCGATATTGATGAATTCAAATATTCATGCACTGAACAATACAGTTGATAAGTTTGTGTATTAATTTCACGTAAAGGAATGTGCGGGCCGAGCGTCTAGCGTCCGCGTCCGTACGTAACTACGGCGCACTCGATACTGTTTGTTGATTACTGTACACCGAGATCAAGGCTCGGATACCGGTTAAATTTTCAAACCGTTATTATGTACTTGACGCAAAAACCTTTACATTCGGTTTCGTTCGCTTAAACCGGTTTCTATAAACCGGTATTGGAGGATTCTTTACGTAAAGGTTTTTTTTGGATTAAACGGTTTCGAGCAATATTAACTGGTTTTTTGTTTAGTTTTTATTCAGCGTGGCATCCTCACAAGTAATCACAAGTTGCAACGCGTTTATCGATATGCCGCTCGTCGAATGAACCGGTTAATTTAGTGTAAAATAAGGTTCTTAAAAGTTCACGTTCTTAAGAAAAGTTCGGAGTAAAACCCAAATAAACCGGTTTTAACCGATAATTTTTAAACCGGTTCCGAGCCTTGACCGAGATTACGCAGCGCGTCGTATCGTTTCGGCCATTTTGTATGAAGACGTAATACTCTTTACTTTATTATACTGTGGTTAGTTATAGGCAGCTTCAATACCTTCTATACATTATGCGTTAGTTAATTAACCTACTGCAAGAATCTACGCGTGCAACAATGTCCAATTATGGCGTTGGCGTCCCTATTACAAAATCTAGCTACACGATGAATTTGAATTAAAACATGTAGGTCATTAAGACTTGAACAGAAATTCAGCACGGAATATTGAATAAACGGATAAAATTATGTTTAAATTAGTAATTAGCGCTACTGCTGAGTATGAGGGCCTGGGTTCAATTCCCGGGTTTGGCGAAGTGTTATTGGGTTTTTCCAACTGGAATTTCTCAGTAGCAGCTCGGAGTCTGGATTTGTGCCCGGTTGATGGCAATAGGATTAAATAGATCGTGGAAGTATGACGTAAAAACATGGCGAATTTTTTCATTTGGGTAAAAACAAACATCTCCCAGAAGGGATTGACACGTTTTACTACTAATACTTTACGTTGTAATACTTTATGTAATACACGCTTAAGTAGGTAGGTACACAGTAATTTAATGGGATAGTGTTTTATATTTTTAACCGACTTCCAAAAAGGAGGAGGTTATATGTTCGTCGCGTATGTTTGTTTGTTTTTTTTTAAATATTTGTCCACTGATTTCTCCGTCATTTGTGGACCGATTTTGAAAATATTTTTTTTGTTTGGAAGGTTAAAGGGCATGCTCCCAAATCAATTTTATTAACTTTGCTTGGGTAGTTTTTGAGTTAGCTACAAAATACGTATTTTTTTCCCACTTAGTATGTAGATGATATGTTAAGTTCCTGTCACTGGTAGCAGGTAGTGGTATTCGAATGTGTGTGGGGCGGGTACAACAACTAAAAAGTGAAAAATAAAAACTTTTTACAAAAAAAAACAACCGACTTCCAAAAAAAAACACTACAAAGTGAAAAATAACTTTAATTTCGGAAGTCGGTGGCAAAAAACGAAAACACAAAACCCAAGACACCGACTTCCGAAATTAAAGTTATTTTTCACTTTGTAGTGTTTTTTTTTGGAAGTCGGTTGTTTTTTTTTTGTAAAAAGTTTTTGAAAGATCTTTTTATTCGCCGGGAATCTGTAAAACCTACAGGTGTCTCTTCTCAAGACATGGTTGCACGGCAGGGGCAAAACAATACGGCATCGTATACAATACTAACACGCCATTCAGAATGTAAAATATCAAGAAGTTACCATGCGTTTTCCTCTTTGTTTTTTCCCAAATGTCAAAATCCGCAATTTACTTTTCTTCGTGTGGTTAGTGACTTACCTTTTGTTTTTTGGGTGGGAATTTATCAAATAACTTCTCCCGCTCTGGGCGGAGCAGGAGGGCGTGTCAGACTCTTACTGACTAAAACCCACCCGTGTTCCTTCAGTTGCCTGTATGTTGCCAGGGGCCACGGTAACCCTTTCGGACAAACCCGCAACCGATTCTCCTTTCTTGTGCTAGTTTAATTTCTGTTATTTTCTTTCCTGAGTTATAATATAATATATCACGGAGTACAGTGTGTCTCTTGGCAGCGATTTCCATTGCTTTCTGTCTTTTGCAACTCTTCTCCAGTTTGGACCTGCTGTGAGATTGAGTTCGTCCTCCCATCTTTTCCGTTATCGACCTCTATTTCGCTAGCCCACTCACCAGCTGTCAAAATTTTACTCCATTTATCCTGGGGGCTCCGTAACATGTAAAAAAAAAACACATAGGTAAACCTACAAGGGCACAGATGAGACATCAGAAGCTAGGTGCACGGTTCCAATTGGTCGCTTCCTATGGAGAAGAGCTGGCAAGAAACTCCACGGTTACTCGGAGGACAGTGTAGGCCTATCAACAAGTTCCAGGTACTTAGTAAAATAGAAAATGGTCCACAAGTCTACAGCCAACAACGTTCTCACATTCAAAAAATCTAAAAGAAAAGAATCTATATAAAAGATAAACAAAATAATAAAAATAAGGACCTATTTAAACCAAATGACATAATTGCCACTACAGCTGTATAAGTACTTAAACCACAAAGGTATGCAGGTAGGTTTAAGGTCGTAAAGATACCTGGTGACAGAGACGTAGGTCCTTATTATAAGGTATAGACCTTGAAGAGCTCAATGCCATGTCCTAGAGGTCACGGGAATTACCAATGAAGGAAAACATGTAGGTATTTAGGTACGAGTATTTCGACAGTAAGAACAAAAGAAAATGTACATACGAATGAATGGCGACTGCAAGGGCATCGCTGAAGTGGTTTTGTTCTTTGTTCACATATGGTTTACACTCACAGTCGCTGCGTCAGCGGTAGACGTCACACCCACACTACTCACAGACAAAAAGACTGGAACAGCTCTCACAAATCTGACTTGAGACCCACTCAAAAATCTCTAACAAGATCATTAAGATGGAGATATATGCCAGTGATCTTGAGAGCTCACGCAACGCGTCGTATGTCCAGCCAGTAACAGGACTCGCCCATCATGGAGCGCTGTCTTAAATTAGACGCATTATTAATTTATTTTACATAAAACAAAAGGTATTTTATAAAACACGTATATTAAAAGATCAATAATTAAATTATCTTTCGAATGGTTAAGGTTTCAGAAAAATACGCTTGATAGATTTTGCGTGATTCTCAATTTTTTATCCGCGTTAGGGATGACTTTACAAATTAATTTCACTATGCAATATAATTAAATATAATCTAAAATATTCATATAAGTATTAAGTTATTAAGAAAATGCTCTAATTTGAAATAAGTATATTTTTCCAAATAATTAACACTACTCGTTTAGACGTGATTTTCAGTTTAAAATCATTAAAAGTCGGTTATCATCGCCTTAAGGCGGTTTCTAGTTTGAATAGGTATTAATAATAATGATATTACTAGCAGCTGGTAGTGGCTTTAGCCTGCTGTGGGACAGACAGTGGGTCTCACTGCCCCTCTTCACATACAGAGAAGGCATGAGCACTGATCACCACACTTGCCCAATAGTTATTATTAAGGCATTTAGTGTGGCTACCTGATTACTAATTTAAATGCATCTTTCTTTATACTAGGCTAAGTGGCGCTTGTCACGGTCAGCCAAGGCATTAGTGACTACATAGCTACTTATATATTTTTTTTCATTAAAACTAACGAAGACTTGTAGTGTCATGTCATGTGTCGATGGTACACTAACTGGTATCTACCTAGCTTTTTCCCAACTATGTTGGGGTCGGCTTCCAGTTTCACCGGGTGCAGCTGAATACCAGTATTTTACATGGAGCGACTGCCTATCTGATCTCCACAACCCAGTTAGGTACTGGGTAACACGATACCTCTTGGTAAGACTGGTTGTCAGACTTTCGGGCTTCTACACGTGCCCCCATGCCCCCCCCCTGGATCCGCCATTGCACAGGACATCGGAATGGCCCAAGTAATTGGGATGTGCCTGTGGAGTCTGTGGTCAGATAGCATTCGCTTCATGTAATGCAGTTACTCGTACTAAACCGCTTCTGGTTGATCTTGGAGTGTATTCTTTTTAACCGACTTCCAAAAGGAGGAGGTTCTCAATTCGTCTGTATGTTTTTTTTTTTTTTTGTATGTTTGTTACGCGATTACTCCGCCAATTATGAATAGATTTTGATGATTCTTTTTTTGTTTGGTAGATCATACTTCAGATATTCATATAAATTGTATTAACTTTGCTTGGGTAGTTTTTGAGTTAGTTTCAATTATACGTATTTTTTCCCACTTAGTATGTAGATGATATGATAACTTCTTGTCACTGTTATTTACATAGCAGGTAGTGGTATTCGAATTTGTGTGGGGTAGGTACCACAACTAAAAAGTGAAAAATAAAAACTTTTTACAAAAAAAAAACAACCGACTTAAAAAAAAACACTACAAAGTGAAAAATAACTTTAATTTCGGAAGTCGGTGACAAAGAACGAAAATTCAAAACCAAAGACACCGACTTCCGAAATTAAAGTTATTTTTCACTTTGTAGTGTTTTTTTTTTAAGTCGGTTGTTTTTTTTTTGTGAAAAGTTTTTATTTGGCCTCAATTCCTTCGTTTTTCCCTTCACTCGATTTTGGCTAGGAGGAAGGGAGAGTCGTATTAGTTATTTGGTTAATCACCTCCATCGGTACAGTGACTTACTATTTACAAATTACCTAGAGGTATTCGTTGATACTTTACTTCGTTTTGGGGGTATATAACAGAAATCGAGGTTTAAAAATAAGCAGATTAGGTAGTACTAGAATACAGGCTTGTGAAGATTTCCTAGAACCACGCATACCGGTGCTATGAGCCCAACAACGACAGCGAAGCGAAGTTACATGGTTTTATGTAAGGGTCATCTTTACCTATTGCATCAGTGCCTTTCCATTTAAAAGCGATATATTGTCAATATCATTGGCTGCACACGGAACCTAATTTGACACCAATGCGGCACGTAAGCAGCACCTACCTTTATTTGACGAATGTCAGGGGGTTTGAGGAGAAAGCCGCACGCGGAGGTCGGCTGGTGATGGCAGCGCGCGGCGCGGCGCCGGCGCAGTGCGCGCGCGCCGGTGAAAGGCACCATGTCGATACTACACGCAGTGAACAGTGCGCGGTCCGCGAACGCCATGGCCGGTTTACCATATATGCGAATATTACTCATTTGTGCTATATTAATCAATGGTTAGTTCCAATTATTACACTGTTTTTTTATTTTATTTGTGACCATGTAATTCAATGATATATCTCCACGTTAGAACGGTTTCTACATATAAGGAATTAAAAATCAACCAATGCGTAATTTGTAATCTTATGCAAGCGGTCCGGCCATCAATTTGTTAGTCGATAACGTAACTGTTACAACGAAATGATACTTTGTGAAAGCTATGCATCGTGTTTAGCTAGAATTTTTACTATTTCATAAAATAACGTTGAATGTGAAAGCGTGCGAGAAAAATCTCTATAAAAGGCGTTCTTCATTACTTAGTGAATTACGAATAATATGTTATATTTAGAAAGTGTCAGATGTGGCTGAATAATGGATTTAATCAAATTCGTCTGGCATGCCTATCTTTCACTTGACATTGAGTGTGACCGGTTGCTATCGAGGATATTGACACTTACGTCGGTACTTTGTAGTTAGGTACCTAGGACTTTACGTCTACTTAGCTTGCAAGGCCCCAGTCCGGAAATTTATAGTCGACAGCTCCGCAGACTTTTTTGTCGTTGAAGTCTTTTGATGGTCGCTTCTCATTTGCTCGATAATTACCTGATAGAGGTAAGATTTTCAGAAAAGTTAATGAAGGTAGTTAGAAAAAAACTCGAGGCAATTTAATCTCAACAAATAAGGCCACTAAAATTACAGAACTTTAAATTAACTTCAGATCTAATAAAGTCTACGCCCGAACGTCTGCAGCCGTAATTTAGAAGACTCCTCTAAGTGTTTGGGTTTACTAAAACGAATTTCGTAAATTCAAAGCTCTCAGGAGCTAAGCGCGGGTAACTCCGGGACAGAAACCTGTACAGTCTACAACAAAAGTAATTAACAACTGTCAAATAAACCAAAAGAACAAACCGATGTGTAGTTCGACCATGTATGTGTCTAGTGGAAATATTTATTTAAATTCATACCTTTTTTTTTGCCTTTGCAAGTAACTTCAAAGCGTGAAACATACATGTACAGAACATGAAGAAACTTCGGTACCTAGCTGTTAGTAATGTACATTTCAAAACGAATAATGCGTAATTTTAGAATTAAACAATGTATTGGCACGTTAAACAGACGTATACAATCAATTCACAAGCTTCTGAAGGCCCACAAAATTTAGTAATCAGTTAGCTTATAAATAATGAATGAGGTATGCGATGTGGTTTGTCTGTCTGCTTACAAACTGTGAGATAAGCACTCAAAGATTAATCTACAATTGAATGAGCAGGAAACATTGAGCTACCAAAAACTCTCAGACCTATTGTGCCTACGGGTGATTGTTTTGTTAGAAAAATGCTGTATGAATAAATTCAGGGCCGGTGTCTAATTTTTTTTTGGTTTTTGATGTCTTTTGTTGACGTTTTTTTGATTAAAAATTAATTATTTACAAATTACCTAAGGGTAGAAAAATCTCAACATAAGAACAAAAAAGACGAACAGCTATGAAGATTTTGTTTGAAAAAAAAAACTGAAATGTAACGTCTTTATTAGAAGAAAATATCTTGTTATTATGCTAAAGTGGATGATGAATGAGAAAAAATAAAAAATGTAACCATTTTTTTTGTATTTTCGAGTCCTTATGTTATTTTAAAGTGAGACGTGAGGTACCAAGGCTTCAGCCGTTACAAGACGTCATTCTAACTAGCCGTAATTTGGCAAGATGTCTAGACAGCTTAGCGTCAGTCTTTTATAATAGCTTTTATATTCTACAAATGTCTAACAGCGGCATTACATTTGTATTTGGCTAAAATCTTTAAAATATATTTTCTTGAAAGCTTTTACCTAGGTGTATTGGAGCTTGAAGCTCATGAAAGGCTCTGCATTATTTGAAGTAGAATTTCGTTTTTTTTTCACTGCACCATTTTACTGCTACTGGCTGTATATTTATTTTTTAATTTACGACAAAATCCTTCATCAATCTACTAAGCACTTTCAAACTCAAACTCAAACTCAAAGCATTTATTTCAATTAAACCATTTACAGGCACTTTTGAATTGTCAAGGAATCGGTCAGTCAGAAATAGGTATGAAGCTAGTTGCCCATTCCAAAGCGTAGTAGGTACCTATGGAGAAGAACGGGCAAGAAACTCCACGGACACTCTTTTAAATAAAAAATTGTTACAAAATATTGGTTACATCATTCATGTTGAAATTATACATGTGAGAACAATGTAGAAAGACGTGCACGTTAGAAGCGTCCGTAATAAAAAGATAAAACAAAGAACAATTCAAAAAATAAAAATAAAAATAAGCCCTGGCAGCTAAGAGATGACCAGTCCCAACTGACGGCGCCCGTTCACGAACATGACGCATGGATTAGCACCATTCAGCTCAACCATTTTGAAGGGAGCTAAATGATCCAACACACGCGCCACCATCAGCGAAACATTTGAGTGAGCATGACATACTCACAGCCGCCAGGGTAGATTCAAGTCAATGCAAGACATATTACCCGGTAAATGGTAACTCTTTAGTACATAGTACTCACACCTGTGCTATGCAATTATATAATACAATGGAGATTGAGTTTATACAATGCAAAGATAGTCTTACAATCTTCAGCAGCTCCAACAGTATTTGCAAATGTTAATCAATTAGTTGTGGAGCAGGACCAGCATTGAGCCAAGCATTTTTATCAGCGATGTAATCCCCCAACGTATAATATGCCTGCCTGCATAGTGTGCGTTTTATACAAGATTTGAATTTCGTCTCATTCAGTTGAAGTATGTGGGGAGGAATTTTATTGTAACATTTTAAACAGTATCCCATAAAAGATGAATCTACTTTAGCCAGTCTGAAACCTGGTTGAACTAATAGGTCCCTATTTCTTGTACTATAATTATGTCTATCACCTCTTTTGCTAAAAAGATGTAAATTCTTTCTTACGTACATGATGTTTTCATAGATATATTGACAAGGTACCGTCATGATGTTAATATCCTTAAACAGTTTCCTTAGAGAATCGCGCCTGCGGAGATAATATATGGCTCTGATCGCTCTTTTCTGCAGAATAAAAATAGACTCGATGTCTGCAGCCCGTCCCCACAGTAAAATACCGTAAGACATGATACTATGAAAGTAGCTAAAATAGACTAGCCTCGCGGTATCTACATCAGTAAATTGACGGATTTTTCTGACAGCATATGCTGCTGAACTTAGCCGTCCTGCAAGAGATGTTAAATGAGGACCCCATTGCAGCCTTGAGTCGAGCGTGATCCCTAGGAAAACAGTTTTGTCGACAAATTCTAGTTTCTCTTGATTCAATACTATCTCACAATCACTACTTTTGACATTTGGTAAAGAAAATTTTATGCACTTAGTTTTTTTTCCATTTAATACTAAATTATTAGCAGTGAACCAATTTTGGACCTGCAGTAGGGCGTTATTTACGTCGTTAAAATTTGTAGCACGTCTATCTACCTTAAAAATTAAAGAAGTATCGTCAGCAAATAACACCATTTGTGGTTGATTTTTTAATAAATGGAGTAGATCATTTATATACACTAAGAAGAGGAATGGACCCAATATCGAGCCTTGTGGCACACCTATTTTTACTTTTAAACCTAGTGAATTGATACCGTTTATTTGAACTTGCTGTTGTCTATCATTTAAATAAGATTTTACTAAAATTGAGTGCAAGTTTTCCAAGTCCGTAATGCTCAAGTTTCAAGAGTAAGGTTTCGTGATCGACGCAATCAAATGCTTTGGAGAGGTCACAAAAGATCCCTATGGCGTCTTGAGCCTCTTCCCACGCGTTAAAAATGTGTCTTAATAGGGTTACACCGGCGTCGGTCGTACAACGTCCTTTGGTGAATCCATACTGTTGATCGTGAAGGATTTTATTTGTGTTAAAATGATTGAGCATTTGATTAAGCATTACCTTTTCAAATACCTTGCTGAATACCGGCAACACGGATACGGGTCTATAATTATTGGTGTCTTTACTGTCCCCGGATTTGAAAAGTGGTATTACCTTACTGTATTTCATTAAATCCGGGAAGACTCCTTGATCCACACACAAATTAAATATTAAAGCTAAGTAAGGCGCTATGGTCTCAATTATGGAGGTACAGACTTTAATGGACATCCCCCAAAGATCTTCGGTCAATTTGATCTTGATTTGTTTAAAAGCTTTTATTACTGTTATGGGGTTAATATGCTTAAAGTTAAATTCAATCGGGCATGCTGAAACGTTGGCCCTTACTAAATCAAAAGAGAGCGAGGGCGAGGAATTTAAGGTTTCAGTAGTTTTAAGTGGGATACTGGTAAAGAAATTTACAAATTCTTGAGCAACTTCTTTGCTATTGCAAATGAGACCACCACATGACTTCTTCAGTGTATAATCAGAATTATGCTTTTTGTTTCTGTTCGTTTCATTATTGATAATTTTCCAAACTGTCTGTATTTTATTGTCTGCTGATTTAACCTTGTTGCTAATGTATAAGGCTTTAGCTGCCTTACAAGTGTTCTTAAAAGTTCTAGAGTAAGTAGCAACATACTTATTAAAAGTTTCCGTGTTAATATAAGGCTTAAGGCCATACAGCTCGAAAAGTCTATCCCTACTTTTCCTGAGTCCTGTAGTTGCCCAGTCACTAAATAAAAACTTAGGGCTGATAGTTTTAGTGTTCTTCTTAAAACAATTATTGAACTCGGATTGGACTAACGAAAAGAATTCTTTATACAAAATATTAACATTGTTCATTGTAAGGACCTGATTACTTAACTTACAAATTAAAGTGCTATTATATTTATTTAAATTAACAGCTGTTATTGGTCTGAATTGTATCTTCACTTTTTGTAATGGTATGTTAGACTCAAAAGTTACGGATTGACCACTGTGATCCGAAGGGAGATAATTAACTATGGCTTTATCTAAATAGTCACAGCAACAAAACACATTATCAATACATGTAGCAGTAGATGTAGTTATTCGGGTCGGTTCCACAAACACATGTGACAGATTGAATGATTTGAACAAATTTAAAAATCTACCGGTTATTGAATTATTTTCTAAAATATTAATGTTAAAGTCACCACAGATAATTACTGATTTACTACAAGTTGCAAGTTTTGCCAAAACATCTTCCATTACTGACTCAAATATAGAGTAGTTTTGATAATTTGGGGGTCTATAAACGCACACTATTACATGCTTATCTAGCTCAACACAAGACAGTTCAATACTATGTTCAACCGATAGTTCAACTATGTCATTACGGGTTTTTGATTTAATACAACTTTTAATTAAGATTAATGAACCACCACGCAGCATTGATTTTCGGTTAAAACAACTAGCCACACTATAATTCTCATAGTTAATTAACATTTCATAATCTTTTAACCAATGCTCAGTTAAACATATAATGTCAAACATTGTTTTTTCTAAAAACAATTCAATTTCCAATTGTTTGGAAGAAAAACCTTGAATATTTTGATGTAATAATTTCAAGGATTTCTGCTTAGCCCCTTTTGTACAGTTAACTATGTTAGTGCTAGAAAATACCTTTTTGTTATCAAGTTTAATTATACTGTTATTGGTACCTTCTGTTGTCTTACAAACTAGTTTAAACTATTTGTGCTAACCACCTTAACATTAGTACTATTACTAATTGTGGTACTAATTCTATATGACTTCGACATACTAATTATGTCTGGGTTAATATTAAAAGCTAATAGCCTAGCTATTTGACGTCTAAAACTAATGGGCAGATACACAGTATCCCTAGTCGACCAACATTATTACAAAGTTAAAAATAAAATTCAAGAATGTCCGTGATTCACTCACACTACCAATACGTTTTTGTTAAATCCTTGAATTATTTTAAATAAAAATTATGTGTTAATTATCATTTACAATACATAATCGCATCATTAAATAATATAATAACGTCTCGCATGTTAAATAAGGATCTTGATAATTTGGTCAAGGAATGTGATAATCAGTCTCTTAAGGAAGATCGATTAAAATAAATAATATCTAAGTCGTGACTTCCCTATACAATAGTGTTCAATCAATTCGGGACTATAAAAATGTTTTGCGTAACAAACTTTCTCTTTTGAATATAATAATACTAAATTGAAGTCGAAAGTACTTTTGCTGGCACTGGCACCTATTAAAAGTTCGAAAATAATAAGTGATTAAAAAAAAGTTGAGGTAATTTATTGGTGTTTTAATTAGTCACGATCTCTTTAAACCGTGGTAAAAGAACAATACTACAAATTGTAGAATACATTTATACCAGATACGACATTATGTCTATCTGACTGTTAAGGAATGCGTCTTTATGTATCTAAGAGAAAATTCTACTGAGAAAATCAAATAGAAACTATTCTCAGGTTCCCCTTAATAAAGTAAAGACTTTGTAGTCTCCTGTCTAAGTTAAATCTTGAAGATCGCTATTTGTTCAGGACAGAGTTTTAAATACCTTGGAGTCCTAGAACAAGGTGACATAACGCTTACAGAGTTGTCTACGTACCTACTTTCTGTCGGAACTATAAACTGCTTTATTGATTTTCAGGAAGTTACCAGGAGAAAGATAAGCCTGAGGACTTTGTTTGTCCTGAAGGCACCACGGGCAATGGAAATTTCGCTGACCCAGCCACGTGCAGGCGGTTTTATCAAGTAAGAATTAGTTACTAACTTAAGAACGTTTATACAGAAAGTGGGCAACGTCGCAAATAGCTGTCAAATATTTCGCTGTTTTGATTAATAGGTGATATTACTGGAAATAAGAAATACCTATGGCTTACTAGTGAACTAAAATATTGATTGTGAAATGCAATAATTAATATCGTAACACCGAATATTTGTTTTTAGATATAAAAAAAAGTAATTGGAGACTTTCCAAATGCCTTTTTACACCTAAAACGGTTACAATATCAAATTCAGTGTTATAATTGCAATTCATTATTAATATTCTAGTTCACTAGTTAGCCATACTTATTGCTTATTTCCATATAGTAATATTGCCAAATTAATCAAAACAGGTAAATATACTTAGGTATGATAGCTATTTGCGACGTTGCCAACTTTTTGGATGAATTCTCTTGACATTTTAATTTAGTTTTCATGTATGTTTTTTCAAAGACCCTTGGCTTAATGTATCCATTACACCAATTCGAAACTATGAGCAGTCTAATGGCGATGTCTTTTTTGTATGTATTAAAAACCTTTTTGCGTAACTCACAGAAAAACAAAACCTTTTCATAAGTGGTGTGATCATTATTTAACAGTCGCTGTTGTTACCTGTACTCGCGCGATTTAATTTATAAAATAAAATAAAAATAAATTAAAATCAAAATTCAAAAGTCATTTATTCAAACTAGGCTGAGAATCAGCACTTTTCGAACGTCAAAATTACATAAGACAGTCCCCCAAAACGCCCACCCTTCACCACTAAAACACATAACATCACGCCTTGTTTCCCCGAAGGGTTGGGCAGAGGTGTCCCTGTAGCAGGCACATCCGCATATAATTTATATAAGTAAAAATTGTATAGTTGGTCTAGCTAAACTTCCGCGTACCCTGGAAATGTTTAAATATACCCTTCATATCTTTCTATTAAATAACAGCCTCTTATATACATATTACGTAATGAAGATTCAACTGTTTACTTTTGATTACCAAACCACACCGATTTAGCTTCAAAAGCGAGAATGCGATCGCAATTTCGTTAGGAAAGCTAATTTAGAGATTTACCTTATACAGTAATATTAAATGGTGCAAACTGTGTCTACATTTGAAGAGTCGAACTGTTTAATTTGGTTTGTGCCCAGTTTTCTACAGTAGATTTACTTTGAATATCCGCGAACATCATGTATGAAACAAAAAACTGCTTTAAAAAAAACTTTTTACAAAAAAAAAACTTTACATTCTGAATGGCGTGTTAGTATTGTATACGATGCCGTATTGTTTTGCCCCTGCCGTGCAACCATGTCTTGAGAAGAGACACCTGTAGGTTTTACAGATTCCCGGCGAATAAAAAGATCTTTCAAACACATTTTACAAAAAAAAAAACAACCGACTTCCAAAAAAACACTACAAAGTGAAAAATAACTTTAATTTCGGAAGTCGGTGTCTTGGGTTTTGTGTTTTCGTTTTTTGCCACCGACTTCCGAAATTAAAGTTATTTTTCACTTTGTAGTGTTTTTTTTGGAAGTCGGTAGTTTTTTTTTTGTAAAAAGTTTTTTTTTTCACTTTTTAGTTGTGGTACCTACCCCACACACATTCGAATACCACTACCTACTACCAGTGTTAGGAACTTATCATATCATCTACATACTAAGTGGGAAAAAAAATACGTATTTTGTAGCTAACTCAAAAACTACCCAAGCAAAGTTAATAAAATTTATATGGGACCAATTTGGGAGCATACCCTTTCAAACAAAAAATCATTTTCAAAATCGGTCCACAAATGACGGAGAAATCGGTGGACATACATAAAAAAAAAAAGAAAAAAAAACAAACACGCGTCGAACATATAACCTCCTCCTTTTTGGAAGTCGGTTAAAAACCGACCAAGTGCGTGTCGGACCACATACAATGAAGGGTTCCGTAGTTGGGATGAATTTATCCCAAGAACAACTTAACATTGTAGTTGAAAAACATGTTCTCCCATACGGAATGTATGGAAGAACATGTTTTTGCAACTGCAAATGTAAGTTGGTTGATTGTTACTCGTTAACTTGTAGAGCCTGAGCCTGAGCACGTAGCTGTGATAGTTTTCCTTAATTTCGTTATATTTAATTACTGCCGTGATTTTTTTGACATCTTCAAAACCAACCGTTTAGCTGGCAGGGGGGGGGGGGGGGGACTTGACTCTAACAAAAATTTGCACTTTAAAGCTTTCGATCCAAAAATGGTATTTACACACTCACAATATTTTGGAACGACCTTTCCAACGACATGCCACAAGGAGTGACGAGAAAAAAACATCCCCACTTTGTGTGTGGGAGTTACCCAAAAAAATATATTGTTTTTCGTTATTTTATTTTACCACTTTGTCGGTGTGATTAATATGAATACCCATGCTAAATTACAGCTTTCTAGTACCAAGAGTCTTTGAGCTGAGCCGCGGACAGACAGACAGACAGACGGACATGGCGAATTATAAGGGTTTATTTTTGACTACGGAACACTAAAAAAGAACAACGTAGTATTGAACGATTCTGACTGATTATGTATATTATTCGATCAAATATATTTTAGATAAGTAGTATAATTATTCATATAAACGTATTTTTGGAGTTGATGAATTCAAAGAAAACACGTTTAATATAGTCTATTAAATCCTTACAATATCTATAAAATAATTCTTCAGCAATGTATATAAATAACTTCACTTTCCCACATACATTTTCCATAATGAATCATTGTATGAAAATAAATCAATATTTTATGCGTATGTCTAGACATAAATAAGGCACTAAATTGGTTAATCAACTTAAAGATAATTCATACATGAATGCTATCAATCAACCGAATTATTTATTTATTAGTAATATAACATCATTTCGTTTATGATTAACCGTAATCATCATAATAATATTTTAATAAACAGATGGACGATAAAAATATTACGTTTTTATTTTATAAGTCATGAATAAGTTATAGTTCGGTGTTTTATTAAGGAAATAGTATTTATTTTGGCACTTATTGACAATTTCGAATCTCGAACGACCGGTTTCGAAATAACCGGCGAAACAAGACTGGCTTTATTTAAACAATGGTAAAGTCTCGGAATTGGAACGTAAAAATGATTGGGCCCCAGTTTTTCGTATGCGCTGTAAGTATTTATCGAGAAATATCGGTATTTGAGGAATTTTTGTATTGGTGACCGGACCTCGGCAGGGTTTTTGTTATTCACGCGTCTTTATTACCTATGGACGTTGAATGTTAAGTCGATGGAGGTGTGTTGGCCCGCTGTGGGCTGTGACACATCAATTTATAAACAAGTATTGCTACCTACATAGAACTTGCAATTAGAGATCAGACCGTCTATTTATAACACTGCATTATCCCACATCGATAAAAACTATTAGCGAAAGTTCCACTTACTAGTTAAGTAATGTTATGGAGGATAAAAAATAAGGAAATATTCAAACGTTTGCGAAATACGACATGCGACATTCACCACACAATACCCCTTGTTGCATCTATTGATGGAATCTTCGCCCCACAAATGTCTACCTTCGTAAAACATCTTGGAGCTGCAATCGCTGACCACTGGAACAGGCCCATGAGCGTAGTGATGGGTTGGCTAAGATCAAGAACCATCTCAATAATCCGTGCCAATAGCATGTGCATTCGCGGCACAAGGCATAAATTTAAACCAACAGCAAAGTTATTCGGCTTCGACGATGGAGCAGCCCTACCTAGACAAAACTGATGTACATGTAACCGATGAACTGAGAAGACGTCGATTACAATAACTCGCGATAGATAGGTAAATGAGCTTGTGTTATGTTATGTAATGTTATTTTCCGATGATGTAAATAAATTTCGGTGCAATAAATATTCTTATCGTTATGTAGTGTTTAGTACTTAGTTGTATCTTGTTGCATGAATTTGCATAACACGATGTCAATGTACTTACATGTACAAGCACAAGGATGGCTCACAGTCAGTTAAGTTTTTATTGAATGAACACGATACCGTAATCGAATACATTTTTATGAAGATTACGTTTAAAAGCTGCAAAAAACCTGAAATAATTGCAATAAAACGCGTGTATTCGGTAAAAACTACGGCCTTGATCTTGGGCATGTTGAGTTCAGTGAGTTTGAGGCTGTATGGGTCAACAAGTTATTAAAAATCGACAGTTTTTTTTTATGTGCAGAGAGACCTAACAGGTTTAGACTTACAGGGTGGCAGGACATCGACGCGAAAACTGTTACCATGGATTCAGTACATGATTCTGAAAGTCCATGCGTTGTAATTTTTCGCCGGTTATTAAAAAAAAAAAAACGATTTCCCATTCTGAAATAGACTAAAGTGATACAACTTAACTAGGTATATTTTAGTTTGACAGCACTAAGATGGCACTGAGATATTAATTTATTGAAAATGGCAATTTTGCTATTCTAAATTTGACGTTTTTCACCTAAAATTGTGATTTTCTAACTAAATCTGACTATTTTTAATCGCGATTAAAAATAAATTACAGATTTTACATACATAATCGTGACTTTTAAAAATAAATCATATGCCAGTTGATTCTTTGACATGGTCTCAAGAGTTATGGGATATCAAAAGAAACACCTTGTATACCGATATCCTAACTTTAAACCTGTGTACCTAAGTCTTTAGGTAATTTAGGTATACCAATTTGTTCGGGTAGATAGCATTCATTCAATGCAAAACTTATATTTAGATCTGCATTCTGGTTATACTAGAAACCAATCTTAACACGGGGGAAAAGGTATAATACGCAAAATTAAATGTAGAAGATCATCAACATGTATTAACCTTTCGTGTGCCGTAGTTACAGAAACAGGTAGATCCGTAGATTCCGCAGGCGCTTATTACGATTCCAAACTCCAAGAATAAATAGATAGACATACGGGGTAGGGTAGGCACAACCGCTTCATTCATATTTTTATGGACAAACACCGAACATTTTTCGCATAAAACGGTAGATTCCTTTTTCGTATGCCGTTGTATGTAATAACGTAACCCTGCGTGACTAACCCCCCTGGGATTATTCTTGAGTTTATGTTACGTCCGCGAAATTGGACGGATTCAAAAATATATAAATGGCTGCCCATAACCGTGGCTAGGTAATATCTAGTTATTTGTTATAGTTATTGTAGTGCCTGTTTTGTTTTGTCATAGTTGGTGCCTTGAAAGTGGTTGTGGCCGATTTATGACCAATAGTAAAAACTTCATTCCCGACGATTATAAATTTATAAGATAATTAGAGAAGGATTACTTACTGGGAGAGGGATAATGATGATATTAGTCAAAAGAATGCTCCTAAATGAGACATGCTTACCAACCCATTGCGATCTGGCAAAATGGTGACCATCCTCCACCAATATAAGATAAAGAAAGAAACAAAGAAAGAAAGGAAGAAAGAAAGAAAGGAAGAAAGAAAGAAAGAAAGAAAGGAAGAAAGAAAGAAAAAGTATTTATTGAGACTCGCACAGGAAATAACAAATTAAAATAAAACGCACTCAAAAAAACATAAAAAAACAATAAAAAGTAAAGTAAAATTAAAATAGTCCATAAAAAAGTCCTGTACGAGGCCGAAAGGCTCCTATCTAAGCATGGTGCTGCGACATTTAAAAAATAAAACAACTGTCGTCGCTGGTATTCTTATGATATACTCGTGATGGTCTATAAATCGGCACTAATATTACATAACATCACGACTGTATTCCCCGAAGGGCTAGGTACAGGTGTACTTATAGTACACCGACATTTCGCCAGTTATGTTTAAGTCTCATGTAATAGAGGGCGAGCCTATTGCCATCAACCGGGCACAAATCCAGACTCCGAGCTGCTACTGAGAAATTCCAAATGGAAAACCCAATAACACTTTGGCTGACCTGGGATGCTCAGCAGTAGTAACATTCATATTATAAAGAGGTGAAGTTTGTAAGTTTGGATGTAGGAGGTTATCTCAGGAATTATTGACCCGATTTCGAAATTTCTTTCACCGGCTGAAAGCTACTCTATTGCCGAGTGCCATAAGGTATGTTTTATAGTATAGTTGACTACCACTCGGGCGAAGTCGCGGACTGAAGCTAATACATTATTATAATATAAGAGGCACTTGTTTTTTTTGAAGCGTTTACATGTAGACCGTGTCCCAAAAGTTTAGGTACTTTCATGATATAATTCACTAAACTGAAACAAAACATTTTCATGAATGAAACGACTAACCTCTTGCAAGTAACATGTGCGAGGAAATTGAAGTTGAAAATGTACGTGGAATAAACTTATTATTTTATTTCCAAGTAAAAAACGTAAGAAGACCTTCGCTTTTTGCGCAGATTCCAAGAAATACTGCTATCTGTAGGTACCTCTACAAAGGTATACCTATCTACTAAGGTATAGTAAAAAAATAATGATTTTGCGTTCGTTTTTACTTTTGTTTTTAATCTATAATACCTACATAAACTCCATTTGAAATAAGATTAGACATTTATACAAACCTTTTTTACAGTCCGTTCAACCGATTTTGACTTCTATACTGTAGGCATAAGGATGGCATTAAAAGTAAAAAGGGGTTACAAAGCCAACTGTTTACTGCAGCTGCCATTTGTCATGCCACCAACGCAATAGAAGCTAAAATCAGTTGAATGGACTGTAAAAAAGTTTGTATAAATGTCTAATCTTATTTCAAATGTAGTATAGATGCACTGCTCAGCTCACATTACAATCGGGATGCCTACAGGTGACGATTTCATATTTTTATAATCTACGTTGGTATGAAAGATGTCTGCAGACTGTAGGGGATTGCGATTAACTTAGACCGGTTTACCGAGTTTTTTTTAAGTATTTTAATTGAATGAAGGTGCGAAAGCCCCCTACCCGGGTAAACCGAAGTAATTAAGTTTTGCGGCTAATACTTATTTACACTCATGACATTAGCCCGTTTTTCCTTACGGCACTAGGGTGTTATTACCCTGCTTAGTGCTTAGCTTGGTAATGGCTTGCTTAAGCTGGCACAGTCTATGTACACATGGCTACACACCAAGCTATACGCTTCCAGTTTATGCTGATCTCGCATTGCATAGGATTTCCGTACAATGTGAGGTCAGCTTATACTGGAAATATATAGCTTGATGTGTAGCCGTGTGTACATACCTACCTTACTGTACGTACCCAGTTGTTAATTTATAACGATATGCCTAGCTACAGAGAAGATGCTCTGAACATACAAGGCCAAACTTTTTCTACTAGGTAGGTATTCAACTTTTTCTAATATTGTATGTACGTCTGTGTTAAAACAAATTCCTTTGCACATGTCACCTTTTCCAACTATCATTTTCATTCAAAATATCGGGAAAATAGTAAAAAAGTACCTTAAGGTGCTTAAAATATTTATTCCTTGACTGTACCTAGGTACCTATTACATTGACATACTTACAAGACATTATTATGCCGACTAATCTCAGCGAGGACTAACCTTCGGCGCAGGAGATTTGATAGTGCAGGCGTGTGTGCGCAGACAGAGGTGCACTCCCTCTTCCCTCACTCTCATAGTCCGATGGGATGGCAATCCGATACGACCGGAGAGAGATCAGGCGCAGCGGCCAACGGCTTAACGTGGTTTCCGAGGCTCGGGGGGTATCACACCGCTGACTTCCAAACTCCGGGCTGTTACTAAGGAATTCCTGAAGGAAAAACCTAATAACACTTTGCTCGACCTGGGAATTGAACCCAGGACTCCACGCTCAATAGTCGCGCAGTCTTAAAAGACATTTAAGCATGTACTTGCATCTAAAAACGCGGGCGAGAACCAGTTGGTTGGCTGTTGACTCAACTGTGGGCGAATTTAAACTGCGAATCCAACTTTGAATAGTGTTTTGGCAAAACTTGGATAGCGGGTTGTGGAGCTTTTTACCCGACTGCCCCAGAAGGAGGGTAATGTTTTTCACGCGCTGTAGGTGTCTTTAGATTCGTCTTAATTGTGGGAGTGACATAGGCTATAAACTATTTATATAGTGCATCTGCAAATACAAAACAAGGGAGGGTAGGTGTAAAAAAAATCTTACTTTATTGGTATCAAATTAATAAAAGCTAGTAATGAGTAAATTCCAAATAAATGTATAAATATATGTTTCTATATTATTTTATTAAAATAAAACTAAAAGCTTGAAATAAAGCGAATTATTAAAAAAATAAAAACCCGACTGCAAAAACACATAACTGAGAAGAGAAAAACAAGCAATACCTATATCTAGAGTATTTAACTGCCTGCAAAGAAGGTTTAAGTTTTTTGTGAGAATGAAAAACAGACTGAATGATGAAAAGTGGTTGACACTGTACTTGATATTATAGAAATCATTAATGTTTTTAGTTTATTAGTACTTTATCTGTTAGAACGGGGACGGCATTCTTCGTCAGGCAGAATTTAGCAATGCTGTTTAACAGCAGTACTTACCTAAGAATACTTTTGTTTGGTACATTCCAGATAACGTTTTTGAGGGGCTTGTGGCTAAGTAATAACAACCGCATGGGTCGATCGACCAGGTTAAGCTACGCTTGCCACGGTTGGTCTGTGGATGGGTGACCATCTTTACATACCAAGACCCTCCGTGCCTCAGAAAGCACGTTAAGCCGTTGGTCCCGGCTGTCATTTGTAGATCTTTGACAGTCGTTACGGGTAGTTAGAAGCCCAAAAGTCTGACAACCAGTCTTACCAAGGGCTATCGTGTTACCTAGTAACTAGGTTGTGGAGGTTAGATAGGCAGTCACTCCATGTAAAATACTAGTATTCAGCTGCATCCGGTTAGACTGGAAGCCGACCCCAACATAGTTGGGAAAAGGCTTGGCAGATGATGATGACTTTCCAGATAACCTTTTTAACAAAGTTCTCTACGACTGGTCATTGGTTGACTGATTTGATAATTACTTTCGTTTTGTTCCAGTGCGTCGATGGCTACCCCTACCTGAACAGATGCCCCTCCGGTTTATACTTCGACGATATCAGCAAGTTCTGTACCTTCAAAGTTGAAGCAAGATGTGGTCCCATCGCTACAAGTAGGTACCTATATCACAATGCTTTTGTAACTTAAATACAAATGTCAAATTAAGTAGAAAGTACTAATTCATTTGAAGTTTGTATATAAATTACACTGCTTAGATGTTTTTCATGGCAAGTACCAATGTGACTTTTTCAATTCATATGTACTTTCTGAGTTTATCTTGGACATCGGTGAAGGAAAAACATCGTGAGAAAACCTGGACTTATAGTTAATATGTGTCTGAAATCGCCAACCCGTCTTGAGCAAGCGTAGTAATCAATGCTCGTGCCTTCTCAGTATGAGAAGAGGCTTTTGCTCTGCAGTGGGACAATAATAGGCTGGTGTTATTATTAGACGTTAGTTGCGATAAAGTTTCATAGCAGGTCTTCGAGCTGAGTTGAGTGGAGCTCCTTAAGTTCTGAGTTGAGCTCCACGATTACTGACAAATGCTTGCACTGACTGGACAGGTCCACTATTTTATACACTAATCTACATGTTCCTCATATGGCCTGACCAAGATTATGTCTGGACTTTAAAATAGACTGCGATCGCTGAGTTTGTTTTGGCCTTTCTTCTCAGAGTAGTCAGATGGAAACGCCGAACCTATTTAGCTTATTTTTAATATTTTTATTAATATGACATGTAAAAGTGATTCCGATACCCTATTTACAGAATAAACAATTTCATTTCATTTCGAAGTAATTTACAGTAAAACCAACGAGCAATGACGTACATTCGTTCTAACTGGAAGTCATGAAGGGAGGCTTTTATTTAACAGTAGGATAGCTGATAAAGGCTTGCAAATACAGCAATTGTAAGATGTGCCTAAACGCATCTTATAGAATCGGCCAGAACTAGATTTAAAAAAGTATGATTTTAAAAGATGTGTCTTAACACATCTTTTAAAATCCGCCAGTACTAGATTAGAAGTAATGCCTTAGCATTACTTATATTATTAACACTATCAACTAAAAAAACAGGAGGTCGTAAGGTCAAAATCAAACAAAAACATGGCATAAAGGAAGGTAGTGAATTTAGATATACGTAAATCAATTAATCGGCTCGCTGATTGGGTGTGAAATTGCACATCTGCCAGCAAATACCTTGAATTTAAGCTTTGCCTTGTAACATTTATCTTTTTGCTACACTGATGTCATGTGAACGTTATTTTAATGGTACCTAACTCATAAATTAAATTTATATTACTTTGTACGAAACATTCTGGGTCTGTATCTGACAGAAAGCCCTTTTCGTTCGATATTTTTCCTTTAAATGATAAATTATTTTATTTCTGTAAGTAGGTTTGTACAAACACTTTTACACGTCAATCACATTATTATTTTAAAACTAGATGAGGTCGGCGTTTCCTATCTGACTACTCTGAGAAAAAAGGCCGAAACAAAGTCAGAGGTCTCAGTCTCTTTTAAAGTCCAGACATAATCTTGGTCAGATCATGTGAAGGCCATGTGGATTGGTGTCTGAAGTGGTCTTTTGAGGAAAGCACCACACAGATTGAGAGGGCCTGTCCAGTCAGTGCACGCATTTGTCAGTTATCGTGCAGCTCAACTCAGAATTTAAGGAGCTTAACGATTTGACTTTATGAACATTCATTTGAAAATCACCTTTATTTTAATTATGTTTTTTCTTCATTTGTGTTTTTCTGTGCGAGAAAATTAGGCCCTATTTAAAAAAAAATGTTTTGTATTTGTTAAGCGCCTGCGCCGATCACAGAGACACCTCTGGACTTGGCAACAAAGTGCGACACTGCCGAGTGCCAGTTGCCTTATTGCTTCTGCTCCAAAGATGGCACCCGCATCCCTGGAGGTCTCGACCCAGAAGACGTAAGTAATCAATCTATGATATCAATCCACGATCGTCCATAAAAGCCTGATTGCGGCCAAGGCTTGTATAGTACTTTTCTCAAATAATGCGCGGTAATTCAAACTGAGTAAATTAATTATTAATTCCAGAATCAATGACGAACAACAAACATTTTTCACGCGCCAATATGTTCATTTGTTTCTTCTTTATTTTAAACAGCTCTATTTGCAAGCCAGATCGAAATTTAAATAAAATCTTTGATAAGTCACTTCCTTGATTTTTTTTTTTTTTTTTATTCTATTTTAATTTGGGACTTTTATAATCGCAATGCGTATGACAGTCCCATCATACCCTAAACAAATAGTAACAAATCACACTGTTATGGATTACATTTGGGCCATAAACCTGAACAGACACTTCCTTGATTGCCATGACATGTGTTGAAGTAAAAAGTTTCTTCTATTTTTAAATAACACGACAGATATGAGTTTTCATAGTAATTTTTTTGGCCGCTGCACACGGCAGTTATGGATTTTCATAGTAACATTACCAGCCGCCTACTCACTTGTTTTTAACGAGTACAACAATTTCAAAAATAAAGTTCGAATTTTCAAGCATGTTTGGGAAAAAGACATTTCCTAAATGTGTGCAAAATTTTATCCATTCAGCCATTATGCCGTGATAGAGCAATATACATACAGACACTCCAATTTATTTATTTGGATGAGATAAATATTTGTAAATGACTACACCTATCTAATGTGAACGATTATCGGTTGATTTCCTGGTATACATGTCGCAGGGATATGAGGAAAACAGGGAATTGATCAAATCTCTAAGCGATTTGATCAAATCACGGAGGATGTTAAAATAATAACACGTTTTTATCATTTCCCTAAGCAAATCTGGTGATTTGACAAATCCCAATAAAGAAATCTAGTGATTTGAACAAATCTCAAAATTGGTTCAGTGAAAAGATAATAAAACATGTCCAGTTCTTGTTTACGTCGCGCTCGCGCTTGCTTGTCAGTTACCGCGCCCCCTGCTCTTGCAGGAAAATTATCTTTATTTGGAGGACAAGGATTCAAGCAGTGTTCTTGTCAAGAGTCCAAAGTACGATGCAAAACGAACAAATGTGCCTGTAAGAAAAATAATGTTCTGTGTAATTCACGTTGCCACAAATCTGCTACGTGTTTTAATAAGTGAATATTACAAATAGGCATATCATACGTTACGTTTTTCTATTTTTTAATACATTTTTGTTTCTCTTTTCAAATAATTATGTTCTAGTTGTGATTTTTGAGATCTAAATTACATTTTGTGTGCGAAGCCGGGGTGGGTTGCTAGTACAAAATAAACCTTTAAATTACCACAGAAAAGTTATTTTTGTCATTTCACTGAACTAATTTTGAGATTTGTTCAAATCACTAGATTTGCTTAGGGAAATGATAAAAACGTGTTATTATTTTAACATCCTCCGTGATTTGATCAAATCGCTTAGAGATTTGATCAATTCCCTGTTTTCCTCATATCCCTGCGACACAGAAAAGTTATTTTTGTCATTTCACTGAACTAATTTTGAGATTTGTTCAAATCACTAGATTTGCTTAGGGAAATGATAAAAACGTGTTATTATTTTAACATCCTCCGTGATTTGATCAAATCGCTTAGAGATTTGATCAATTCCCTGTTTTCCTCATATCCCTGCGACATACATATAGCTCCGTTTACGAAAAGCTCTAAATAAACGAAAATTTATTATGATTATTTAATGTAACAGGTAAAACTGGAATCAAATTAAAGTCGACAGTCGTTATTTATTTAGAATTAGTATGCCATTCACAAAATCAGCCTTGAAAATATTCAATAAGTACTGTTAACATACATAATTAAGTATTAATTTCGAGAAACAATTTAGGCTAGTAGGTATCATCGATTCTATGTAGCTCTAAACCGCAATGTCACTTAATGGTTTCTCATTAATTATTATGATAATCGTTGCAAAGATGTCACAATATAATATATAAATAGACATCCAGAACTATCGCTTATCGTCTGTGACCTACAGTTTGCCGTATTAATACAAATCCTCCATTGCATAACAATGCATAAAAAGCTATGCTGTGCATGTTAAATAGCCAAAAAAGCGTATCATGTGCATAACATATTATGTTGTTTTGTTCACGGCCAATACTTTAAGAGCCTAACGTTTCGTAACAACCGTAAGGTTAAAGAAAAAGTGTTATGTTCTTAGAAAACAACACGGGTAACGAATGAAAAAAACATAACCCAGTGCAGGCGGGTAAAAGGACCCGTCATTCCACCCGCCCTACCTGCGGGAACTCAATGTAGCTTGGCCAAATTTAATAAATAGTCTCCCTTACTAGATTATTTAGCCCATCTAACGGTCTGTAAAGATGGAAATAAATAATACAAAATATTCGTCCGACTTGATCTTTGTGTGTCAGAGATGTTTCATAATATTCTGTTCTTATAATATTAGGTAATACTCGTACAATAAGCGAAAATGGCGGAATGCCTAATAGGTTGATGGGAAAATTAGTAATGATTTAATTTGCTGATGATTGAATTTGCTGGTCTATAAAGATAGTTAGGTAAGAGGTAAAACTAAGTAAATAAATGTGTTTTTTAAAAGCTCTTGTTTATAAAATAGTAATTTGTTTCATTTCAAAATACTGTTATTCTTCTATCATTAAATAGATCTCTATATATTTAATTGTAATAGTGCAAAAATTTACCTCCATTCCGTCAACAATTCTGCGAATTTTACGTGCAAAAAGTAGTCGCAAAAAATTACGTTCTCATTTTTTTATTCGCAGACGCCCCAAATGATAATGCTGACATTCGACGGTGCTGTTAACTTGAACAACTTCGATCTGTACAAGAAAGTGTTCAATGGGAAAACCAAGAACCCTAATGGTTGCCCCATTAGAGGCACTTTCTTCCTGTCACACGAGTACAGGTAATTATAAAATGTGTCATTACTTCCATTCAGGGACGAGTCTAAGAGTAAATATTTGTCAGAGACCGAGGTTCAAACAATCGCGTTGCTTCCGCTTAGGGCCCATTTACACGGTCTGCAATTGGACTGCAATCTAACTGCAAATTAGATTTTGTGCAATTGACGTAACTGCAACATACTGTAGCCAATAGGGAACACAGTATGTTGCAGTTACGTCAACTGCACAAAATGCGGTAAAAAGTCAATAGGGATGATGCCTGGGTAAAAAAAAAGAAATTCTATTTAGTCCGTCAGTCAGATAATAAAAAAATATTAGACAAGTAATTTTTGGTTTTATCATATTAATAAAAATTACTCAAAATAAAATGCATTAAAGTTGGGGAGTGGGGGCTCGCTACGTCAGTATAAAATCTACATACAAGTGACGTCATGCCACATTATAACTGAATGTGTCGCCGTAATCTCTTAGTTACGTAAAAATAGAAAAAAATGCGTATCCAATATTTGACGGATAAAAAAACGCACAATGAAGGGTTCCGTACTTGGGTTGAATTTATCCCAAAAACAAACATATTTTTGCAACTGCAAAGTTAAGTTGGTCGATTATTACTCGTTAACTTGTAAAGCCTACTTAGCTGTGATAGTTTTTCTTTTAATTTCGTTATATTTGCTACTGCCGTGAATTTTTTCACATACCCAAAACCAACCATTAAGCTTGCAGGGGGGGGGGGACACTTGACTCTAACAAAAATTAGCACTTTAAAGCTTAATACTTCGAAAACGGATCCCTAAATCCAAAAATGGTCTTAGCAAACTCACAATATTTTTGAACGACCTTTTCAACGACAGCCCACACTATGGGATTATTGAGAGAAAAAAAATCATCTTCACTTTACGTCTAGGGTAAAATAATTTTTTTCAGGTACCTCACCTGAAAAAAATTATATTACCGCTTTTTCGGCGTGATTAATATGTATACCCATGCTAAATTACAGCTTTCTAGTACTAAGCGTCTCTGAGCTAAGCCGCGGACAGACAGACAGACAGACAGACGGACATGACGAAACTATAAGGGTTCCATGTTTACTACGGAACCCTAAAAAATTGTCATCATCCATATTTTTTTTTTGTTTTTTAATCCTTATTGTGCACTCCGCTTGCAGTAGGCGGCCAGTTCTATGATTGTGGTGGCTGATCAATGGCAGACCATAATGAGACTATGAAGATTGGTCTCTGTATTAACTATAATATTATCTACTCATTGTGACGTTAAGCTCTGTTAAAAAATCTGCTGTTTCATAGAAAAGTGCAATACCTACGCGGTCAAAATGTATGGAACAACAGACTTTTTTAAAAATAACCGACAAAAAATTTCAACGCAGGAGGGTTCAAAATCATGTACTGAATCCATGGTTTCAGTTTTCGCGTCGATGTCCCTGCCACCCAGTATATCAAAAATAAGAGAACATTAGTTAATCAAATTTTCCGAATCAGATTTTCTATTGAAAGCTGTGTCCGAAATTAATATCTAGGTACCTATATTTCAATAAATTTGTGACAAACAATTTGCCAAGTTCCTGTGATTAATTTGGACGATAGTTTGGTAATTACTTACACAAGTTTCGTGTTAATTACTACATTATGTATACCTTTGAGTACCTACATAGTCAAAAGCTACTTTAGGTACAGTTTATTATGTCTTACCGTAGTTATTTACTGGTAAATATGAATATAAGTTAATTGAATCATAGTAAATGTTCAGCTCTTAATAAACAGACATTAATTACTGTTTATAATGTTAAATTAATTTGTTTTTAATTAGGAGAGATCTGAGGTAAACAAACAACCGTTGCAGATGTTTTATGAAGCTGATTGTTTCAAAGATATTCACCTAACATTCGCACTACTTATTTGAAAGGTTCTTTAAGTCGAAAAAAGATAGAACTGTGATATTTTAATTTAAATATTTTCTCTATTATTTGCAGTAACTACGTGCAAGTGCAACATCTTGCACACGACGGTCATGAGGTGAGCTTTTAAAAATTCATGAATACTTATGCTTTAATACTTAGGTATATGTTAAATTAATCTGCCAATTTAAGGGTAGAATAGCACCCCCTGTTTAATTGTTGATGAAAATATGATACTATAATAATGATTAAGGGTGGCAACATCGATCGTATCGGGGTTCAAAGATCGGGTTGAGCTACCATGAGATATGGATCCTCCTTATTATAAATTGAGTCGCATTTTAAAATCTTCCTATATTCAACCAGTTTTCATACAAAGTTTTATGTTTTATGGGATATCAATGCTCCCATTGTTCTTCTCTTATCCTGTTTTCAAAGTCACATAAAAGGCGCTTTTGAATGTCAACATTTACAAGAGTTTGGAGATATCAATTCATATTTTAAAAAAATACGCAGACTCGGAAAATTATCTGTAGGCCATACGACGCCAATCTCTGTCACTGCGCCACTGTATTCGACAGATCTCTTCATTCTCTCCACTATCTGTAAAAACGATCTAAAAAACAATGCTTGTGTTCACAGATAGCGACAGGCACAGTGTCGCAGCAGCAAGGCCTGCAAGACAAAGGCTATGAAGAATGGGCCGGCGAGATGATCGGCATGCGCGAGATTCTCGGCAAGTTCGCGAACGTGTCGCGTTCAGAGATCGTCGGCGCAAGAGCACCTTTCTTGAAACCTGGGAGGAATACGCAGTTTAAGGTATTTACGAGTATTTTATGGAATTACTAGCTGTTGTCAGATTCTTCATCAACGTGTATTTTGTATTATATAATTTTTTTATAATAATGTTCCAGGCTACTTATCTGTCAAACATAATTGATTCAGTGGTTTAGGCGTGAAAAGGTGACATACGTACAGACAGGGTTACTTTCGAATCTATAATATTAGTTTAAATAACAGTTATCTACTTACTCTAGCGTAAATCTCTCTCTCCCAAATGCAAGTAAGGATATCTTTACCTTTTGTACCAAAAATTATTTGCGCGAACTTCCTAAGACTGCATACTCGTACTTAGAGAATAGAATTTGCGATCGTCTGCCAGACTAGCTTTTGTCTTCTAACCAAGGATACGACAAGCTTAGACTAAAGATATTTATAAACATTGTTCCTTCCGTAATTTTGAAATATTCTCTCACATTAATTTCTGCAAATTCTACGTTATTATGCGGATATCTCGCGTTAGTTAGTCAATCTCATCTCAATGCGACTAGGCCCATGTATGGCACTTTTGAACGTCAAAATTTACAAAATAATATAATTGATTCTAGTCGCCCCTTCCAAAAGGTAGTTTTCGTATGGAGAAGAATGGGAAAAAAAACATTGTAAAATTAGACGATTTTCGAGTGTGTGAGGAAGTAATTACAGAATGTAAAATCAATGTCGTATAACAAAAAATAATAAATTTTACAATTAAATTAGCAACCAGTTTGATATTGTCTTGATTCTAAATTGTTCTATGGAGCAGTGCCAGCATGTTTCCAAGCAGTTGACAATATCTTGCAAAAGAAGTTTACAACATAGAAAAAACATAGGATGCTTTTTATCTCGGCTAGGTAGGCGGTTCCTTTGGGTACAGAATAAAATATGAGACTGAATAAATTATTATCTTTGTAATGTGACTCACAAACATCAATACCGATTTTACCAAGCCGGAGAAAAAAATAAAACAATTTTAAAGTGCTTACGTATACTGCAACTAAAGGCATGGGCGCCGGCAGGTTTTTTTCAGGGGGTGCGTTCAGCTCCACGAAGCGAGCTCGATCATTTTTGCAGTTCATCTCGGATATGTTAGGTTATCGTTTGTCCATTCATACAAAGAGTACCTTTGTCGACTTATGCAGAAAAGCTTAACAATAAGAGAATGTAGGATTCAAGAGCAAGCGAAGCGAACTCGATAATTTTTGCTTTTCGCCTTGAATGAGATAGGTTTTATTTTGTCCATTCGTACAGAAAGAGGACTAACTGTGTCGGTTTATACAAAGAATATTAAGAATTAAGATAGAGTAGGATGCAAGAGCGACCGAAGCAAAGTCGATTATGTTAACACCCTGCTTAGATTTCCTAAAATAGGAGTTCGATCCTTTGTCGACTAATGCATGGAAGTTTTAGAATTGAGAAATTTTAGAATATATGAGCGAGCGAAGCGAGCTCGAAAATTTTAGGATCTAACCTCGAATAGATTAAGTTCTCTATTAATGTGTTTTCGGATATTTCTTTAGTTTTTAATGTTTTTACACCTATATTTTATTTTAAAGCCAGGGAGGTGCAAGTGCACCCCCTTGCACCCCTCTCCCGGCGCCCATGACTATAGGGTTTATTTATAAACGCTGCTTAAAGACATAAGTTAAGTAATTATTAGCTACTGTTTAACCATACATTTTTGATGTTGAAGGCTACCGCAGACAGGCACAACAAGGCAGGTAGAACATTTTCCATTAAGTTTTCACAGAAAATATTTTACTAGGTCGCGTCGCACTGTCGCGTCACGCCTGTCTATGGGAGCCCTTAAATATTTTTTAACTTTAACGTTTACTAGCTTCTGCCCGCGACTTCGTCCGCGAGCTTATAACCTTCCTCCAGAATTAGGCTATCCGATGCAAAAGTAGGTAAGGTAGTTCCGGAGATTACCCCCTACATACAAACTTACAAACAAACAAATTTTACCTCTTTATAAAATTTGTATAGATAAATAAACGGGTATGTGTCGAAAGAATGTATCGTAAACAATATTGATATTTTGCTCCGTATAATAACAAGTACCTACAATCCCTATTACGTCAAATTGACGTTGATAAGTACATACATAACGAAATTATTTGTGCTCGTGTATTTCAAATGCCACATTATTCTGCCATCTTATTTCTGACGTATTTCTCGAAAATTCTTTTGTTTCCAAATTGGCCCAGATCGAATATCAAGCAGCTTATTAGGGTAATATTTTGACAGTCATTCGATATACTGCGTACGCCCCAAGTACGTCACTACACTTAGTGTCAATATTTCAGCGGTGCTTCTATTCGTTACCTGACAATTACGGCCGTCACGTTCGCAATACAAAGTGAAATACGTATTACGAGATATTTTTTGCAGTGCGTCGTCATCAGGGAATTCCGTCAGTTGTCAAACAAGCCGGCACGCTCCAGTATCGACATTTTGATAGGCACCGATCGACCAACGTATCTAAATAAAACTGATTGAAGCACACTTTGTACGGGATTTGTTGTGCGAGATGACGGATTGGAGCGTACGATTAAATTACACGTAGAGGAAAATAAATATTTTGAATGAATGTAAACATAGTCATTGTACATAAGTGCGCTGATAAAAATTGCAAATGTAAAATACTTTTACCAAAAAAAAAACCAGTGGCACTCTGGGAGTGCCGACAGAAGTGAAAACGTGAATTATTAAAAAAATACTTCCAAAACCTTTAAAGTAAAAATACTTGCATAGAACATTGATCCGTAACGTAATATAAATTGTTTGTTTGAGTTTGTGTGTATGCCTACATTTTTTGTGCATACAATATTTCATAAAGATATAATTTAATTAATTATGTACAGTAAGCGCTCAAAAGTGCATGAGCACGCTAAGAGTCGTATTGCTGTGAACACGCGGTATAGCTCGTACATTTGTATGTGTAAGCAACACGATACACACACCACAGATAACGCAGTTACACGAAACAACAATATATTTCCGTCGCTTTAAACATGCTAGCACACACGCACTATGCGCGTGAACTTGACCAGTTAATGGCATTGCTAAAATTCGATAGTTACTTAACAAGCGCAGATAGCAGAAAGCGTTAAGCGTTGGTATGGAATTCAATCTGCCTCAGGTTCTAATCTCGTGAAACACAGTGCGGTTTTTTGCAAATATTATTATTTTTGTTTTCGATAATAATATTTTTTAAATATTGCTGCTTTTTTATGTTGTTATTGCAATAAAGGTTTTAGAATAAAAAATGCGTGATATATGATAACTAAATTAAAAAATAAATGTTTATTCGTTATATTTATTTTACATAAGTTAATAAACTGCTACAATTATTTATCATTACTTCAGCTGAATAAGATGTGAAATAGATGTCAAGAAACTTAGAAGCAGTTTGTATTATTTAGACATATTTAAATTATGAAATATTTTAAATTTTTAATGGATTTTTTCACCATAAATATTAAGCTTTGATCATGGTCGAAGTAATTAAGTAATAAATAAGAATATTAGACTACTTAAAATGTAAAAAACTACTTACAGAATAGGTAATTTTAAGGTTAAATATGGGCAGTTTGTTTATATTTTATTTGTATTAATTATTTTACATTTTATTTGACTTTAGTAAATATTGGTTGTTATTGAGGTTAAAGCTTAAGTATTCATTTTCTTTACGAAAAGAAGATTGAAACTTAACCTCATATTTTTATCCTAAAATAATACTATTACTAAAATAATATTAAACAATTTCGGTATATCTGCAAGAAATACGACAAACACCCTATTGAAACGTGCTTAAAAAATTCGTTACCATAAATTCATGCAATAACGAATCTGTTGTTTATTAAGTTGGTACGGTCAATATTTTAAGGTCAAAAACGGTTTTCTAGCTGGTCTTCAGTGATGCAAGCCTTCAGAGTGCACGGCGAACGGTTCATAATGACGTGTTTTTAATAATTCAGCAAAATGTCTCGTTGGTATGAATCCATTTGTTTCATTCACCGTTTGACGTCGCTGCTACTCGATAATAAGCCCCTTCCTCATATCTCTTAACCCTCACAGTATTTCTCTAGAACAAAGAAAAACATTGTTTTTATTACACATAATACCTTATTATTTATTATTCACTAATCGAATTAAACCTCACAATGAATTTAAAACTTTAAAGGCATCTTCTGTCTCAACAATACCTCTGTTCTATCAACAATACCCTTGATTAAGATTTATGTTTAGTAAAATATGAAATATATTAATGATAACACTCACACTTAGTCCGGTTTCATTAGATATTCACTTCACTTTTACGCAGCGCAATAATATTCTCTGATCTGATCTGATCTCTTCAATATATTTTATGCCTGCTTTTTGATAATAATAACCACAACACTGCGCTAAATACTCGTCACCAATATTATCCACGAACCAAAAAAGTTCTATTAATTGAATACTCGTAACAAACTGCATCTACCCCACAGAAATCGAAATAATTTACTTAGTTTTTTGTGGTCTACCTGCTAAACTTTAATATTTATGTGAACAAGACGAATGAAACTAAAAACGAATGATGATTATTGAACTAGTCATTGGTTGCAGACAAAGTGAGTGTGTGTGTGTAATGTGCGTGTCTACAGTATTGTAACAACTTATAGAAGAAGGTCGTAAGTCAAACCGAAGCGTCAGTCTATTGCTTTGTGAGATTGCTCATGGACTTTTGGTCGGCACTGTACATGTGTATAGAAAATTAAACATAAATATAACATTATATGTAAATAGAAAAGAATATAAATATAAAGAATACCTTGTTACTTTATTATCTCAAGTACTTTTTCTGTTTCAGCGTAGCTTCGATTCAGTGACCATTTGTCTATTTTGGTTTTACATTCTACTTTACAACAATTAGCTATATTAATGATTTTATTGAATAATTCCGTTGAAGATAACCAGCTACTGATTGTAATAAACTAATTAGACGAGAACACAAGCGTAAGACGCGTGTTTTATCGGTCTTCTATAGATTCCCGAACGAAAACCTCAACTAATATAAAAAGCTCAATCCACTCTAACACATAACCTCTTTGTCCACAGGTGTTAGAGGACTTCGGCTACATCTACGACAGTTCGGTGGGCGTACCTCCGCTGCCGATCCCCGTGTGGCCGTACACGCTCGACTACAAGATCGCGCACGAGTGCAAGTCAGGCACTTGTCCTACCAAGTCGTTCCCAGGTGGGTGGCCGTAACTTAGCTACTCGATAAACTAGCTAAGAAGTAGAAAAGATTTGTTAGGAAGCGCAGCGGGAGCGGAAATTATAGACAAATGATGCCCTTTGTGTAAAAGGCTGAGCTAGATTTTGTGCCATTCTTTGTCACTAGATAGCTTACAACTGAACTATAGCAGTAAGAGAAATTACAGCTATTGTTAATTTTAGTAATTATTATTATTATTATTATATCATTTATTTCGGGCTACGCCCATAGTGTTAGTAACAAAGGTCTTATAAACTAGTGTTAGTAGACATACAAGTTTTAATAAGTGTGGAGTTTCATCCAATGTCGCACCATTGGAGACTCCCATCTATCTGCGAATAAACTTAAGATAGTGTTGGTGCCGCCACGAAGACGAGCAAGCAGAGAGGCACTTCTTTTACGTATGATGGTCGCAAAACCATCTATATGCCTTTCCGCAAACATCTTTGACGCGCTGCATCGCCATGGCAGCCTCAACAGTATCCTGAGTGCGTTATTATACTGGACACGCAGATTGCTATATGCACGCAAACTATAACTAGTCCACAGGCTGCACGTGTAAAATGACGAGCAAAAAGATTTAAACAGAGTCTTCTTGACCGCCTCTGTACATCGCGCAAACCTGCGGGCCAGCATGTTACAACGTACCGACAGCGATCTACGTTCCCTGTCAATGTCCATGTTGTCTTTCAAATCGTCGGTAACCCAATGACCCAAGTACTTAAAACTGGTCACTCTATTTAAGGGTGCTAAGGCTGGTAATGTGGAGTAACAAAAACTAGTTTGCATCTGACAGTTGCCGCCTGAATTTCAACTGTGTAAAACTTTACATTCTGTGCAACGCTTCCTACATAGATTTTTGCGTGAAAACCAATAGTGATCACCGCGTTCCCAAGTTTTCGTATCGCGTGTGGTGTGGCATTAGATAGAACGAGGTGCTCACACATTTCCTATACAAACGCCAAGTTGCTAGCTTCACGCGGTCGAAACAATGGTTAATTAGAACTAACCGAAACTATGGCATCCGTAGGTAGGTATTTTTTTGGTGAAAAACAATTTCAGGAGAGAATAAAACTCATAAAATTTTATCCAAAACGGTGTTTTCTCGTATGGGTACTTTATATATAAGAATAAAGTACACAGAGTCTGTTTGCACGCGCCTCTGTCAACATTTTTTGAACTGCGCTGTTGTTTAATAATTCGTCAGAGTATACACAACATACCCATATTTGATTTAAAAGCATTTTTATAAATAAAGAGGTTATTTGTTTGCAGGTCTGTGGGAGGTGCCGTTCAACGCTCACTACGTTGAAACGTATGAGGGCGGACACTGCCCCTATCTCGATCAGTGTGTGCTACATAATCACGATTCGGATGAGGTGAGTACACAATGTTTTATTTTTGTTTTGGTGAAAATAGGTCTACCATTTGCTGGCATTTATCGTCCATGCTAGGATGTTTGTATATTTACGAAACGATAGCTTCAAGAATTGATTTATGTATCGATTACGTTGGTTTGTGTCTAGTCATCTATTTCAAAGCGGACCATTTTGGTAGAGTTGACATCAAAACGTTTTAAATTCACAGAGAGCTTTGAAAATAATTATGTTTAACGTGATTGGAAAATTAAATTGATTCGCACTTGACCAATTCATTTGTTAATTTACGTAACAGCGGCATTCGATTCATATTATATAATAGTAACTTTTTATGGTAAATACGATGATAGAAGTGCTATAAAAATTTGCATAATTATGTTAAGCTTTTCGAATACACAATTATTAGTTTGCGTTTGCGTGCATTTCCATTTTTATAGCTAATTTAATTTGCATTCCCTATGCACGCATGTTTGAACCACGTAGTAATTTTTGTCGAATCCTAATTGACAAATCTAAATGGCTGAATAAGTTTTTAACAGAATTGTGACAGTTAACAATAACATAACATCACGCCTCACGCTATTTTACCAGTTATGTTGTCTCATGTATTTGGGGGCGCGCCTATTGCCATCAACAGAGCACAAATCCAGACTCCGGGCTGTTACTGAGAAATTCTTGATGGAAAACTGCAATAACACTTTTCCCGGCCCGGACGTTTGAACCCAGGACGACATGCTCAGCGGTAGCGCTTGCGACTTTAGAGGCATGAGGAACAGGGTGTAAAATTCACTCATCCCCCATAGAAAAGGGAGGATCCTCCGACCTGACGGGTGTCGTGTCTGGCGGGCAACGGCTCGACGGTTGATGCCGGATAGTCTTATATAGGTATGTCGTCTGCGCGGTAAACTCTAATTGCGGGATGCAGGATTTGTGTGAAGTCATGTCTTTTTGATGCGTAGTATGTGGCGGTGTAACCGCTACACGACCACTAGACCAATGAGGCAGTTACAATTATTTGGCTCAAATCGTAGTTACCACATGAAATAGCTTGGGGATAACTCCGTAACTGTCAGAAATTAAAGCACAGAATATTCTGATTCCCGAAGCACCCAAGGGTTAATAGGGGTCAAAAGCTTCAGCTCACGTTACAATATTTCCCCGAGACCGCATGTGGTGGCGATTGTGTGCCAACTATACCGAGGGCGCACATCTGAGTTTCAAATGGAGCTATAAGGCCTTTCCTTTCTCAGATCGTATTTTCGTTAAACCACAAAATCATTCAACAAGATAATGCAGTCAGATGTAGTAGAGTCAGTATAAAGATGGTTTTATACCGGCGAGGCGAGGCGTGGATGGGATGGGTGAGAATTGAAATCACGCTTACTCTTTAACACCGAAAGATGTCCAGCACTATACCGCGCCGTCTCGCGATGGCCAGCGCTGCCTCGCACCGGCTCACGTTGGCACGCGCCGGCTCGCGCTGTCACGTACCGCCCGGCCAGCCGAGAATATAGTATGCAGAGATGTCTCGCGATGGTCGGAGCGAGCCGGCGCGTGCCAGCGCGAGTCAGCGCTTAACGGAGAGAGACCGACCGTGCGGGTCCTCGATGGCCCGTGCGAGACTTGTATATCCGTTTTACAAAGTAAATAAATACTCTATTCTCACAGCAATAAAGTTCCATATTGTACTAACAAATATTTCAATTCTCACCCATCCTATACTCGCCTCGCCTCGCCGGTGTAAAACCACCTTTAGAAGCTAAGCAGAATTAATTCGTTTGTACTTTGCAGGCAGATTATGGTCTGTCCTCGGGCGTACCGATATCCTTTTAGACAGATCTAAAACAGACTTCTGTTTGCTTTTAAACCGTGTTAAATATGCTCTTTGAAATGTTCCTACAGAGATGGAGCTTTGATATTCGAAATTGTGAACCAAAATGACATAAAAAATGTTATGCTCTCGTGCTCTGAATCGTATTCATATTTTGTATAACATGCAAACTCCGATTATTTCCTAAATAGTGAAATAAATATGAGCGAACCTTACTGTAGTCGCTTATGATGTGTCACATCTGATATCTCACCTTGGTAACAAGCAACATTAAAGGGGCGGGGCCTTGTCAAGGTCATCTCTGACTGCCAACTCTAGCGCCGCGCGCGCTCATTGGTCAAATCAAAAAGTGCGCGCTTCCCCGGCTTCCTGTTACACACTTCCGTCCTTTTTTACGAAATCACCCCCACATATTTTTAGGGTATATATGTTCTGTGCACCGATTGCAGGAAATCGAGAAGAAAGATGTTACAAAATTCATATTCATACAAAACCATAGTTCTGTATGAATATGAAACTAGTATTTTCTCATAACAACTTTTCCAATTTGTGGTAGAAAATGGCTGTTTATATAACGTTAGTAAAGTTAATATAGGTAAGCGAATGATTTTAGCTGCGGATAGTTGAATCGAGAAGTAGAGCGGAAGGTGGGCGAGAATAATTTCATATACGCACGTGCGCGGTCGAGTGGCCTGCTATTTTATCTCTCGTTTTAATTTTATAACCAAAGTCTAGCTAAACAGGCATAAAAAAGTTCATAATACACTATTTGTACACCAGTGTTTGTATCAGTTAGTTATTATCTAGTTACCCTGTTCGTGACTGGGACCACTCGACCGGTCGGCCGATGTTCTATGTAGATGACCGTATTACGGCTGTGATATCTTTTTTGACTCTCTAGATTAAAGGAAACGCGTTGGGAGTTTAATATGTATGATGGTCGCACACATACATAATTTATTATATCGTGTTGTTCTAGTTTCATAACTCATCAACGAGGTTCTCGTTTTAATGCGGTTTTCTTTAATTAAAACGCTTTTTTGCGCATAGTTGTAGAGACACGGAGGCAACACTTTTGAGTATGAAATATGTAAATGAATATTGGTATTGAACCACAACAACTTGTTGATTAAACAGGGTTGTTCGTTTTTGTTTGTTCAAAATGGTTATATCTTTGTTTGTAAAAAGTGTGGTGTTATTTTTAAGCACTTGCTCTTTCGCGTACCTACCAATTTTCGTGCCAGTGTTAATTTTACATAGAGTGTTTGAATTTTGAATTGCAATTACGTATTATACAATATTATTGGTTGCATTTTGTCTTCCAAACTATAGTTACATCGACAAACAATTATTATGCTTTGATAAAATGTTATAAACCTTCGTTGGCTCAATCTATTTATTATTGGTAGTTTCACACCTTTGCCTAACTCGTTTGATGTTTAAGAGCAACGGATTTTCCATTTCTCTATTTAGACCGTAACATTGTCTTGTCTTACATTGTCATTAATAACATCCCGCATTTCAGGTGCTAGAATGGCTGCAGGAAGACTTTAATCGGTACTACGAACAGAACCGCGCGCCATACATGATGCCCTTCCACACGAACTGGTTTCAGATCAAGGAGCTGGAGCGCGGACTCCACAAGTTCTTGCAATGGGCATCTGAACTGTAAGTACAAGAATCTTAAGTTTATTGTTCATTTCTTCAGTATTTAGTACACTCATATACAGTAGGAATGCGAATAAAGTTACAACAATGATAATACTTGACCGTTTAGAGCAATCAATTTAGTAATCAGTGTTTAGTTTTATACGGTTCAGTGCCTTTGTGAGAGTTGGTATTACGTAGAGATGAGTTATACAGAATGGGGCAAAAGTAATGTCATAATGTGAATTAGCTGCCATTTTGTAAAAAAATATAAAAAATTGAGCTGTTTTCACGGAAAGATTATTTAAAGGTATAAAATTGATGACATTAAGTAAAAAAAAATTATCGGTCAAATTACCACCTTCCAAGTTGATGCAAATTTCTGCTCGTTTTACGGTATTTTGAATTAATCTGGCTCCATTTTGGTGATTTATTGTTCAATGTTGGCTTTCAAGACTTGCAAGGTTGCTGTTTTTGTTGATAAACGCGAGATTTTTAAAAGTCCAAAAGAAGAAGTCTGGCACCGGACAGAACGTGCGATCTGGCCAGCCAGATCAAATCGCCAAAACGAGAGATTATACGGCCCATAAATTGGTGTTTCAAAATCTCCGTCATTGCCTGAGGCTCCTGAGCTGTGTGTATTGCTCCATTGTATTGTCAACTATCATTCTCCATCTGTCTATTATCTAAATGTCAAAGCACAATGACATTTGACGCCATTTGCAAAAATTATGGAACATTCACATTCTGACATTACTTTTGCCCCGCCTTGTATTTATAAAAATACTTCTGAGATAATTCAAATAAATGGCTGTAGTTGTTATGTAATGTCAGGGAAATTCATTGCTAATCAAACTGCCCGTAAAATGTCTATTTGATAAACTATAAATTTTCCTGGCTGTACCTAAGGAGTGCTACCGTCCGGTTTTTATAGTTTATAATGTAATAATAATAATAAACTGAATTAAGATCTTGCTTCATAAAATACTTGAGTCTGTAAATACTGTCAATAAATTGATAACTGAAACAATCCTATTTGACTTGTATCCAACCGGAAACAAGTCTTTTGAAAGGCCAGTTTACATAACACAATAATATCATAAATATTTAAAAAGACATATTTTATTCTGCTTACGTATTAACTTAACTTTCATGATTGAGTATTCGAAGTCAAGGCAGACGTGTAATATTTCGGAATGCTTTGGACTTGAATAATTGGTTTGAAACGAAACTAAGATGGAGCGAGTTGCTGGCAAGAAATATGTGAAGGAATTTTAAGTGTGTTTGGAACACTCGTTTACTTTTTAAATTTGGATAAGCAGTTAAGTTTCGTGCCTTTACGTCATTTTATTGGGACTTTTGTATAGCTAAGTGTACTAACGATTGTAGGTATATGTAAGTACGTTTAATAAATGAGGAGAATCTATTCAAAAGGTCGTATTTCACTTTCCAATATTATTTTTTTTAGCCACTGGAATAAATTTCTATTGAATGAGTCTAAAAACTAAACAAGTTTTTAGACTCATTCAATAGAAATTTTTTATAGGGGTATATTTCCCAAATAACAAAAAAAAAAAAAAAAATTGGATTCCAATCAATACGGATATATTTCTGCATCATAACGTTTTAAAATGTTCTCTTAGATTTTTCTAAATTCTGTTTTTGTTAAGTTTGTTTATGATAGAAATATGACTTTTTGAAAAGATGCTCTTCAAATAATTAGCATATATCACAAAGGTTCGTCATATTTAAGGCCACAGACCATCAAATTGAACAAGAAAAAAAGAAAGTTCGTTTATTTGCGGTAAACATGACGCAAAGAAACATAAAAAAAACACGTGAATAACAAATTGGGGGAAAACATGCGTCACATCCACGCAAAACGGCCATCGCTCAGCATAATGCTGCGACCCCATGCGAGACAGAGCCCCAGCGCTGGTTTTCAGCGACAGCCGACGATAACAATCTTGTCTATGGCACCAACATCGTAATCGCGAAAAAGTAAACAGCTGTCTCATACATTTAGGTCGAGTAGGTGTTGAAGTTTTGTGGAGGAGCTCGTGGTTAAATAATAACAGCCGCACGGGTCGATCCATCAGGTTAAGCTTAAGGTTGGTCCATGGATGGGTGACCATCTTTACATACCGAGACTCCTCCGTGCCTCGGAAAGCACATTAAGCCGTTGATCCCGGGTATCATTCGTGGATCTTTGACAGTCATCACGGGTCGTCAGAAGCCCGAAAGTCTGACAACCAGATTCTTACCAAGAGGTATCGTATTATCCAGTTACTGGGTTGTGGAGGTCAGATAGGTAGTCGCTCCATATAAAATACTGGTATTCAGCTGCATCCGGTTAGACTGGAAGCCGACCCAACATGGGAAAAGGCTAGGCAGATTGAGGTATTGAAGTTTTGTATGGGACAGTTGATACTCTCTTCGTGATTACGATGTTGTGGAGAATTGTTCAGTTTGATGGTCCCCTTAAATATGACCACACTTTTCTGATTCTCTATACTTATATATATCTTGCTTGAAAAAATAGTAAACTCTTTCTTTTTGTCTTAAATTGATCGGATTTGTCGATAAAGTGATCATTGAAACGTAAAATTTAATTGCGATAAAAAATCCTAACAAACAATGCTCAAAGCAATGTTTTATGCAATAGTATCCTCCGTACCGGTTTTACAAAATAAAAATAGCTACTGCTACATCAAATGTCGGTTTTTATTTTGGTGGTTGAATATCAAACGTAGATTTTTATTCATTTTTGCAGAGAGCATGTATAAAAAGTCGTTTTATTTGTTTCCGGGAACAATAAAAACATACATTTTATGAACTGTTTAATTTCTTACTCAACTAAAGCAGAAGTAACAGAAAGCAAAATCTATGGGCTTTTTAAAAAATAACCCCTTTTACATAAAATCTTGTTGGATCTTTGACGACAATAAGCGTATACTAAAATATTGTAGATGTAACACTTTTCTTCTATATAATGAGATAGTTACTTCGTAGTTAACACTACAATAAATTACCGATCAACATACAAAAAAAACTAACTTTAAAAAAATATAGGAATATATATACAGGATGTGGTGTAAATAATGGATAACCCTGAAACTGTCGATTGGCCAGATTATCATCTATCATTTACCCCACTTATTTTTTACATTTCTAACATTATTTTTTCGATATAGGGTCCCAAAATTGCATAATTCCGTAGAAAAAAATAATTTGGTCATCCATGGGCATAATGGCGATATAAGTGGGGTAAATGATAGATCATAATCTGGCCGATCGACAGTTTCAGGGTTATCCATTATTTACGCCACACCCTGTATATTAGCATTAACACAATAATTTCATTTACCAATTAATTAAAATCCACATTTGAATCCCAACTATTTATTTAACGAACGGAAACACAATCCGATTGTAAATAAATAGTGAAGGTAAGTAAATATTGCACAAAATAATTACAAAAATAAAAATACAGTAACAAAAAAGAAAACAGATTTCCACAATTTATACTGGTTGTTTACACTTAAAGTCCCCCCGCCGCGTCTGTCTGTCGGTCTGAACGCGATAAACTCAAAAACTACCGAAAGGATTTTCATACGGTTTTCACCAATGGACCTTATGATTCATGAGGAAGGTTTAGGTGTGTAATTCATTAAGGCTTGGTCTATGGAAATATGACGATGATTGTTGAAGATGTCGGAAACAATCATGCCGACTTGGAGCTTTACTGGCGTGCGCCACGTAAAACAATGTTTTACGGAATTACCTATTCCTCTTAAAAAGATCTATTAAACTGTAGCAACTTTATATGTATATTTGCATTTTTAATTTATCTTTGAACCCAATTCTGAATTCCACGCAGAAGTCACGGGCAGAATCTAGCAATATATAATACGGATGCCTTTAATTAAAAATATAATTCACCTACAGAATGTTGCTCTCGTAATTTTTAAAGCAGCAACATCGACTTATGAAACAAGCTTATTATGTTCTTCGATTCTTCATCTCGTCATGTTACGTAGTTATTTAAAGTATTCAATTAAAAGTGCCATCGTTAAGCTTTGATTAACATGATATTGCTGATAATTGGGTGCCAACGGAAACCTTCTGTATCGGCTTTGATATAATATACCATGGTTTACTTTATATAAAAGCCGATACAAAAGGTTTGCTGCATACAGCAAGCTTGGAAAAGCGGCGCTTCGGTGCTTTCGTCGTACTCTTTCACACTTTCATGCACTATCTAAAAACAAATAACTTAATAATGCAAACATAAACCTGCCTAAACAGATTGGTGATTTAAACATTGTTGTCCAAATCAACAAACACTCGTGAGGAGAAACCCCATGTGCCCATGCGCAGTCTACAGCAGCGGTTCTTAAAGTTTGTTGGCGACGAAACCCTTTTGGAAAACGAAATATTTGACGGAGCCCTAAAATAATAAAACAACGAAATCAACAAACACTCGTGAGGAGAAACCCCATGTGCCCATGCGCAGTCTACAGCAGCGGTTCTCAAAGTTTGTTGGCGTCGAAACCCTTTTGGGAAACGAAATATTTGACGGAGCCCTAAAATAATAAAAAAAACGGCATTTTATGGATTATTTCACTTTGCCCCAACCAATCCATCCCACCAATACAGTGGGACAAAGTGGATTGTTCACAGTTTTGTCGTCCACTGTGTCCCACTAATTGATTTTGATGGGGCAAATAACACTCGAATAAACTCTGAGTTCACTTTTTCCCACTAGGGCTAGCACTGTTGGATTTAATAAAATATTGTGGCGAAAATAAAAACAGTTTTTATATGTATTTTTGAAATATGCTAATTTTCGTTTTGTTCTCCCCCAACCACCTAACACAAAACGGCATTAAAAAAAAATATTGTAGCAATATTCATTCATTTAATGTGACGTCACATAGTCTATAACCAGCGGACGATCAAGACGGTTCCAACGATACCTCATTTGTCAAATTATGACGATTACTTTAGAAGTTATAAGCTAACAGATGAACATAGACACATACATATCGGTCAAAATCATAACCCTCCTTTTTGCTTCGCCGTAGTCGGGTAAAAATAGAAACTATTCGTACGAGATTAGGATGATTTTGAAGCAGCTAAAATACTTCAAAGCAATGACGTCCACTGCTGGACATAGGCCATAGGTTAATATTTTCGCGGAGTCCCCACAGAGGCTTTGCGGAGCCCTAGGGCTCCGCGGAGCACATTTTGAGTATGGCTGGTCTACAGAATCATAAGCATTTATCATAAGACAAGTTTATTTAACCAATTTTTTTTGCTACCATAGGGACGACGTATGGTTCGTGACAGTAACCCAAGGTCTGTCGTGGATAACGGACCCGAAGTCAGCCAAATCTCTGATCAACTACGAAGCATGGAAGTGTGACAAAAAGGACTTCCCGCCAGCACCGTGCAATCTGTCCAACAAGTGTGCACTGTCCTTCAAGCCTGCTGACATGAACTTTACTGACACCAGGTATATGGAGACCTGCACTGACTGCCCTAAACAGTAAGTTCTTTTTTCACATAATTTTTTATAATGCATGCAAAGGTTGCAAGAGCGGCCTATTTCCAGTAGTAGGTACTATCGCGGACACTGACCACTTTTCAACCTTATTACTAAGGGCATAAGAGTGAAAAGTGATCAACCGCCAGTGTCTGCGGATGTACCTAGTCGTCTTTCGGCTGATATGAAGCTGATGAAACACCAAATAGAAAATGCATGCGCATTGAATAATCTGTTGTAATGGTCTGGCACGGAGGAACTGCAGCTCATAAAGTGAAGCAGGGAGTTTAGAGTGTCATAAATAGTAATGGACAAACTTCTGGTGGAATTTAAATAAAAAATTTTTTTTTACAAAAAAAAAAAACAACCGACTTCAAAAAAAAACACTACAAAGTGAAAAATAACTTTAATTTCGGAAGTCGGTGTCTTTGGTTTTGAATTTTCGTTCTTTGTCACCGACTTCCGAAATTAAAGTTATTTTTCACTTTGTAGTGTTTTTTTTTGAAGTCGGTTGTTTTTTTTTTGTAAAAAGTTTTTATTTTTCAATTTTTAGTTGTGGTACATACCCCACACAAATTCGAATACCACTACCTGCTATGTAAATAACAGTAACAGGAAATTATCATATCATCTACATACTAAGTGGGAAAAAATACGTATAATTGAAGCTAACTCAAAAACTACCCAAGCAAAGTTAATACAATTTATATGCGATAACCTCTGAAGTATGATCTACCAAACAAAAAAAGAAACATCAAAATCTATTCATAATTGGCGGAGTAATCGCGTAACAAACATACAAAAAAAAAACATACAGACGAATTGAGAACCTCCTCCTTTTGGAAGTCGGTTAAAAAGAAAGTAAGAAAAAATGGTTTATTTGTCACAGAAACACGTGCATACAAAAAGACAAGAGTAATCAGAAAACAACAAAAAAGTACAAAAAAAAAAATGTCTGAAAAGAAAAAAAGATGATGATGTTGATGTTGAATGATGTGATGTGTGTGTGAATGTAGAAGTAAATGTAGTTCTTTCCTTCAATTTTCTTCTACCTGCCATGATCCCATGTCAATTGGTGTCACCGCAATATATATATTTTTTTCTCCTTCATCAGTCTTTAATTAAAACAAAAATACAACTGCAGTAGTAATATTTCCTAATGCGTAAAAATATCTAAGCCAGAAATCCTTTGACGCATTTTCAGTGACAGCAGTAACACTGAATTTATGTTATTATTCGTTCATTTTACGGCGCACCACGCAAAGATGATCTTGCTTAGGTACTTTGTTACGGGAGTTTTAAATTTTAAAAGTTTTTTAACACGGTGTCAGGGTTCCGTCTATCGCAGGTTGACTCAGCTTTCACGAGCAAAGGGGCGATGTGATTTTGTAACATCGTTGTGTTGAATAATTTTGGTAGGTTCACGTGAGCTGGTTGGTATGCATCAAGAAAAATAGGGTTGGAAAACTTCATTTACCTCAAAAAAGATAAAGCTGCGTTGTTATTCTGTGATATTGCGAAAGACAATTGACGCAGAGAGGTTTGGTTATACTTGGGCTTTAATTGTTTTTTTTTTTTTTTTTTTTTTTTTTTTTTTTTTGCGACATAAAAAATCTACATAATGCAAACTTTACAGATGAATCAAGCAGATAGAAAATTATCTCCAGACACTCTGCAATGTCAGTAATTTTAGACGTACAAGCCAGATTTGTAATATGATTATTAATTTCAGGTACCCATGGCTAGGTGACTCCGGCGGAACAGGCATCCCCGGCAAAGACAACTATATACCCGATAACCTCAGGAGGAGGTAGTGTGTATGCGAATAGTCCTCTATTACCACTGTATATGATCTATTCAGTTCAGTCGACTTTCATCACGGTAGTCAACACTTTAGCTAACATCTCGCCTGAAGCCACTCTTTGGTTAGACAGTTTGACATTTATAACATGGCTACTTACAGTATCTTATTAATGTACATTGTTAAGTTGGAGCACCGCATTTCTACGTTGCCAAGACACATCTTAGAGTCAATCCTGCTTTCTGAATTCTAATAGAAAACTTGAAACTCGATGAGAGATAATTTCCTAGAAACTACAATAAAAGCATAGTTTCTGTAACATCTAAGTGAAGGCAGTGCTTGTTAGATTAATATTGGTATTTGAAATAACTTGTATTAAGTCAGACATTATATCTTTGAAATCAGGAGCCAAATCTTCAGTAAAGCAATTTGAAAACGAAGTAGTCTTCGAAAGCCCACCCATCAAAAACAAGTAGCTTCAATGTGGATTTACAAATCCAAAGACAGTTTTGGATCCTGTCCTGAATAGATTATATTCAAGCATTTTGTATATATTTCGTTTTGTAAGTAATTAAGACATAGTGACTAGTCGTCGCAATTTATTATTTTCAATAATTATGATTTGAGACTTTCTAGTACTTTGACGCGACAACTCGAACAATTTATTTAATGATTTATAAGATATAAAATTTCGTTTAATTATTTTTGAACAGTTGCCATGTTTGAACCAAAATACTCCTTTCAATGATAACATCGAGAGCATTTAGAGTAACAGAGTTGTAGATTGTTAATGGAATGTTGAAAGTAATAAATTCAGAAGATGTTATTTTGAAGATTAAATTCAATTAGGAGAGTAAGTTTTTATATCAACTTATTGATGAAATTCAAAGTTCCGAATTGAAATCTGTGTTTTGAACTTCAGTTCTCGATGTTATTAAACAAATACCTCGACATACTCCTAGCTTGGTAATACATAATAAAATATATATCTCTGAAAAACTTTGGTGCTTTGTATTAAATGATAAGTGGAATAACTGTTTCATTGTTAACAAATAAAAATAAATATTTTTACAAACGCCTGTTAATTTATTACCTGACCAACGTAGGTCGCCGGTTGTTTTCAACGCCCTTTGTGGTATTTATGGGAGTATAATTAAAAATATTTCCACAACACGTGTGTGGATTTTTTTATTTAGTTAAAATGAAATATCACAAGTTAACGTGACTCGTGGATTGTCACGCCTCATCATCAGCCTATAGCAGTACCCTGCTGGACATAGGCCTCTCCAATTGCACGCCATTCAGCTCGATTCTCGGAAATTCTCATCCAGCTACTACCACGCGATTGTCACGCCTACTGTTACCTAATTATCCTACTAATATCCTATCCTATCCTACTACGTTACTCTTTCACGCAAAAACTGCTGAACGGATTTGGATGAAATTTGGCACACAGATAGTTTATAACCTGGATATTCCCACGGGATCGAGACTTATGCGAGTGAAACCGCGGGGCGCAGCTAGTAATAATATTATAAATTCGAAAGTTTGTGAGGATGGATGGATTGATGTTTGTTACTCTTTCACGCAAAATCTACTGAACGGATTTGGATGAATTTTGGCACACAGATAGGTTATAGCTTGGATTCATACATAAAATACTTTTTATTTCGATATTCCCACGGGATCGAGACTTATGCGGGTGAAACTGCGGGGCGCTGCTAGTATAACTGTATATTAATGAGAATGGCCTCAGGAAAAAAGGACTTGATGTTTGCAATGGATGTTATTACCAACTGCTCCATTGGTCTCGTGGTCGCAAGCGCGACTGATGAGCGTGGGATCTTGTGTTATTGAGTTTTTTCATAAGGAATTTCTCAGTAACAGCCCAGAGTTTGGAAGTTGGCGGTGTGATACTCCCATGCCTCAGAAAGCCGTTGGTCCTGCGCCTGATCTCTCACCGTACATGTTGGATTGCTGTCCTATCGGAATATGGGAGTGAGAGAAGAGTGAGTGCACCTGTGTCTGCGCACACACTTGTGCACTATCATATCTCCCGCGTAGATGGATAGTCTCCATTGAGATTGGCTGCCATAGCCGAAATTCGATCTGAAAACTATTATTATTATCATAGATGTAAAGCCTACTTGCCAATCCCCATACCCTCATAGCATGCTTCGGTGAACTAAAGCTTGTTTCACGCAAAACGTACGTGTGCGATGTGGCATAAGTTTCAGTGCATGTATGAAACAACATGCAAGATGCCACAACTAATTCAGTGCGTTTGCACGTCAGTAGCAGATAGCGGACGTCAACGCAATCTTGCGCTGTATAAATACGTAGACCGTTGCTGCAGCGCTAGAAACGTGTTGCAGTTAGTGGAACCAAGCTTTAAATGAGACTACAAGGTGAGTGTAACCACACTTTATTTACTACCGATGCCTTTGTAGACCATGTTAGGGGTTTAGTTAAGTACAGTGAGTAATCTTATTTAATTCCTCTACTCATTAGACTCCTCCGTGCCTCGGAAAGCACGTTAAATCGTTGGTCCCGGCTGTCATTCGTGGATCTTTGACAGTCGTTACGGGTCATCAGAAGCTCGAAAGTCTGACAACCAGTCTTACCAAAGGGTATCGTATTACCCAGTTACTGAGTTGTGGAGGTCAGATAGGCAGCCGCTCCATGTAAAATACTGGTATTCAGGTGCATCCGGTTAGACTGGAAGCCGACCACAACATACCTAGTTGGGAAAAGGCTAGGCAGATTGATTGATTGACTAATTAGACGCTTCCATGCTTGCGATGTCTTTGCAGTTGTGCCTTCAGAGCTAGTTTGAAAGACCAGGCAGACTTATTATAGAACCAAATCAAATATATACTGTATATATATAATACACTCAATGAAACACAAACATTCTAAGCCCAACAAAATTACAAAAAGAAAACCCGGAAAGAATTGCCAAAAATTATGTAACAGTACGCAAACTTGTTAGTATTTAGAATTTCATCTGCCAACCAACACGCGGGAGCTTAAAAAACAATTCGTGTTTAGCCTTATAAACAGCTTCATGGTCTATACATTACCTAATAAAAGTCCCGAAAAAAGACTATTGTATACATATTTTATAACGACGGCTGGCATTTCGCGTCTCCGACCCGCCGGCAGATTTAATTTGAGATTGCGCTGCGAATGGCGGCTCGGAAACTTTCTCCATATTCACATGCATTAGCTCCTATTACAGCGAGTTTTTGTTATACATATTCTGAATGGGTCCCACCCCATCCTCGATGTCTTCCTCTCAGAATCAATATTCTTAGTTATTGTTTAAGACGATAGATAAGGGCGGCGCAACTTTGTCAACTGAGGTTGTAAAATGTAATTTGTAAAGTTGAGATATAGACGTATCTCATGTCATTCACACGTAATTTGAAGACGTGTTTTGGGATTTAGTCGGCAGTAAATGTTGAAGTTCCGCATCGTTTTAGGTTATTTTATTAGGCAGTGGGCACATGTATAGAATTTCGAGAGGATGAAAGTCGAGTGGACAACATGGGAACCGACATTGTATGAAAAGAGTCAGTTCCAAAGACATAGTTTTATTTCTCCTGTATGATCTATTTTAAAAAAATACTACAATTACACATTATTAAGAATACTAGACATTTCTCTTCATAAAAGTAAAAAGATGCAGCTAAGGGTAAACAACAGAAGAAGAAAGTATTTTCTTAAATTCGACCTAATCAGATCAGTTCTCCATCTCTTGCTTGTTTAGGCTATTAGCAATATAGTTTCTTCGTAGCCTCGTAGCTTCGTAGCAGTACTGCTCGTAGACTGCTACGAAACAAGAGAGATAGGCATTAGAACTAAAAATATGTTCTTGCACCTTTGTTTTAGCACAGAAATAAAAATGCCTACCTCTCACGCAAGTTCCTAATGTGAAATTATTAATGCTATTGTTACCAAATAACTCGTAGCCATAAATGTGCAAAAATAACAGCATCTTGGCACGTACAGAAAATAAACACTTTTCCTCAATACGTGGTTACAAATCACGGCGCATATGAACATAAATACTAACAGCAGAGGGTAATGTGGAAAGGTGGTAATAAGATCCAGCGACAATGTCGCCGAGTGGCGAACATTACAAATCCCCTCAGGCATGCAAGGGAGCTTCATAAAATATAATAAGACCACGCGAGCCCCCGCTGGAAACAGGTCAGCCGCCTCAACGATACGAAATAGGCTGAGACACCCATTCCTACAAGGTATGTTTTTATTTGTGACCGCAAATAAATTAGATTTACTATGTATGTATAACATGACCATTTATTTTTGTACTCAAAACGGGACATCGGTTTATTTATCTTAATTAGTAGGGCCGATTCATAAAGGAAACTCAATTTTGAGAATACCAACCCAAGTTCTCAATAAAAAAAACGGATAAAAAAAAACGAAATTATTAAATAAAATAAAATTAAATCATATCAAATTAAATAAACATAAATAACGTCATTTGTGAGTAATTTTTACATTTGTCAGCAGAACTGTTCTAATACAGCTGGTTATGATTTTAAGTAAGAATTAAATTTCTGGTGCCTTTTTTTAATATTCACCTGAGTTATCAACATCGCCGTAAGGACCGGTACCAGTAACTGGGTTTTTCCAGACGTCCACAGTGTATTAATTAAAGAAAAGGCTATTGGTGCATTTGTCGGCTGGCTGACATAACAAAATATACCTATTCAATTAAAATACAAAAGTTTTCTTGGTTAAGGTGTGAAAGTGTTTGAACACCCAACGACAGTTCCTGAAAACGGGTCAATTTTGCATCCCCAGGTTTTTCTCGGGGACACTGGGACCAAAAACCGAAAAAAGGGATGGTCCCGTTCAAAACGAGACGTATGGTCACGTTATGTATGTACGTACATCTGTAGGCTTTCTTCGCAATTTTCAGCATTCACAAAAATGGTTTATATGTTAATAATGTAATGACACAAGAACTTTATGAACAGCAAAATCTCCTTGATTTATCGTGAATATTTACCTACCTAATATTACTTTTATGACAACTACGGCTGGTTAAGTGTGTACGAGAATGTATATGCCAGAAATCCATTTCATGCGAAAATTATCCAAGGATTCATCTGTCGACTATGAAGTCGACCGTGAAACTTTCCCAAATATGTAAATGGAAGCATTGGAAACAGAGAGATTGGAGAGAAAACAGAGTTTACGATATGGCACAGGCTAAGCCAAGTCATACAATGCCGAAAAAATACTTTTCTGATTACGATCTCACCACGAATAATCACATCAGACTTTATTAAGTCGACCACAACAACAAGTTAATCGGAATCGATCCGTATAAGTCTTCTCATTATTTTCCCTTATCAATGTACGTACGCAGATAAAAGCTCCAAGTTATTCTCTTGGACGACATTTTTATGTCGTAAGAATGGGGAAATAACGAACTCATAAATGGCAGTCGGACGATAAACAAGCCATAGCCTCTGAGATAAGAGTCTGTTCTCTCTGCGAAGTAATGTGCCTGCGAAAACGCGGATAATAACTATACTACCTGCTTTACATACGAAAAGCATACGAGTGCCGAGGGTCCTCAGAACGTTCGAAACATGACGTCATAAATTACTTAGATTAGCTTCTTATTTGGTCTCCAGTTGATTTTATTATGCCGGTGTTTATACAGCTGAGTATGTGGCTGTTCTTTAGCAAATATTTTGGCGTTAAACATTTTTTATTGTAAACGAAGACCGAGATGATATTACTTTCCATAAAGAGAAACGTAACAAGGGAATAGGTTCCAGTATACAGTGTGAGTCTTTATAATGTGCACATATTGACATGAGGGAATCTATGCTTTTTTTATTAATTTTTTTGTGCTGTTTGGGGTCTTACTGAAAAATTTTACGATTATTGTATAAAATTTATAAGATTTAAAAAAAAAACAATAAAAAAAACATGTTTAATTTCAATTGAGGGTAGTTTTTTTCAACAATTTTCATTTTATGAGAACGCCTAATTACTTCCAATCATTATGGAGTTCGTTTCATCGCGATAGATCATTTAGTTTAAAAGTTAGTTGGTACATTTTTTTTTAATTCCATAAAAAATATTAAAAACAGTTAAGATTTTTTAAATTATTTTTCCGTAGATAAAATTGAGCATAGATTCCCTCCCTCATTTCGATATGTGCACATTATAAAGGCTCGCACTGTATAAAGAAGATGGACGAGTAACCTGTGAGTTGAACGAATGTTGTTTATAGCCTCAAGCGATACTGAAGTAAGACATGGGTTTCTACTCACCCTGAGCGGATAAAACTGCGGGATTCACACACGCACGATAATCTACAGTCTAAAAACAATCAATTTTACATTGTTGACAGTATAACTAAAGTAACTATTGTGTAGAAGTAACTCCAACATCTGGACTCTGGACACGAATAGCACAAGTTTCAAGTGAACACGGATACAAAGATGTCAAGAGTTGAATTTCAAAGGAGCTCGCATTTCCTTCACGAAAATAACAAAACATGATTCTAGTGAAGAAATGTAAAGGAATACTAACATTTTACGTTGAATTCTTTAAAAAATGTATACGTATAAACATGCGATTGTCGTGAGGTTTAGAAATAGGTCGGCTGTCAGTGACGTCTGACCCGCAGGTGACATTCAGGTAGTAGGGTCTATATTGGGTGGACAGATACCGGATTCGCCTTGACAACATCACTCGTTCAAGTGTGCTCATTATGGTATTATTTTCAGGAGAGGCCTACGTAGAGTACCTACGTGAGGTTTACATTCAGGTGGGTGGGTGGTGGACGCTCAAAATATGGACGAAAAACATAAATATAACAATATAATATATCAGGTGGCCTGTTAAACAAGATGGAAACAGAAGCCACAATTGTGTGTTCGAGGAAAAACTGACAAGAATATTTTTGTCTAAATTAAACCCTCATTTTTACGGCTGCCTTCTAAAATTACTCTTGTATAATATACATTTTATCACAGCTCTATATTTCGGACAGTGTTTGCCTTAAGTAGCATATAGCGTGCATTTTTATTGGATCAGAGACATTTTGTATTCCTAAACAGTTCGCCAGCTTTGGCCTGTCCGGACGAAGGCATTTGGCTGACTTTTGTATTTTCCTCAAGACAAATAACATGTTTCATCTGATAAGGGGCTGTCGTCGGCTCGTCTGTCTACGGAACCAATCGCTTTGTGGACGTTCCTTGTTATTCCATCTTGTTTTTATTGCGCAAGCTTGAGCGTTTGTTTTTTGAAAGCCTATTAACGTCTCTCCTTTTGAAATAAGAAAGGATTCCTAAATCATTAGTGAATTTATGTGAAGAAATACTTAGGTTTATGTCTCTTTTTTGTGTTGGTAACATTGAAGTCATTAGGCCAAGGTTTTAGTACCCACTAGCTTTTGCCCGCGTCTTTGCCCGTGTGTATGTCGGAAAATATCCCACGGGAACGTACTACCTTATGTGTTAATCCAGGTTATAAATTATCTGTCAAATTTTATCTAAATCGATTCAGCCGTTTTTGTACTAATCCAGAACATCTAGACAAACGGACGAAAATTAAACTATGTATTTTCGGCATCAGACTCGTTCCCACACTTCGTAGCAATTACTTAAAAAAAAAAAACAATATAAAGTTTCGACTTCGTTATTATAAAATATGTAAAAAAAACCCTGTCCGATCCGAAAGGGGCTCGCTCATAGGTACTGCAATAAATTCCCAAAACTGTTTTTTTTTGTTTTTATTATTATTGAAAATTCGTTAGAGATGGCCATACGGTAGAGTTGGCCAATCAATATATTTTGCTCATTTATTCACAAGGTGGCGCTGTATTTAAATTTATACACTTCGTGCGCCACCACGAACAATATCCAAACAAAAGGTCTGCCGTGTTGGTCTAGTGGTCGCAAGCGCTACTGCTGAGCATGAGGTCCTGGGTTCGATTCCCGGGTCGGGCAAAGTGTTATTGGGTTTTTCTATCTGAAATTTCTCAGTAGCAGCTCGGAGTCTGGATTTGTGCCCGGTTGATGGCAATAGGCTCGCCCCCTATTACATGGGACTTAAACATAACTGGCGAAATGTGGGTGTACCTGCTACAGGGACATCTCTGCCCAACCCTTCGGGGAAACAAGGCGTGATGTTATGTTGTTTTGTTATGTAGTTGTGAAATTTTATAGTAGGTTAGTATACCATCCGTAAGTACTAATTCGTAAGTTTAAAAATTGAGGTGGCCATCTCTCCTTTTTGTCCGGGTAAGATATATAACGGCTGTCAAACAAATAGAAAGAAGGTCTGAAAGTAACACTAGTAAGGAGAAATCCAAATTATTTGATACATCTGGTGAAGAAGACGCAGAAGATGAAGCTGATAATTGTACTGGATGTAGCGAAAGATATTATAAAACCCATCTCATGAAGATTGGCTTCAATGTTCGATCAGTAATCTGTACCCCACATGAGAATTGTACACCTTTTGATGACATGTGCTTTAAATGTGGACAGAAGAAGAAAAAGGAGCTCCAGCAAGCAGAAATCAAAGAAAAGGGGAAAGGTACAGGCAAGAATAGCGCCGGCCATCTGTCCGTACCACTACGGCTATTACTACCGTGTATCGTATATGTGTGAGACGGCCAGTTATGTTTTATTTTAAATAATTTTTTTACGTATGTTCCTCACATTATAATAGTACATTATTGCAAAGGCCGGGAAATAGGCAATTGCAGGTCGAGTATGAGTTTGAAGGCCAAGCCGTAGGCGAGGAATTCACTAATACGAGACAGGCAATTGCCATTTCCGCCGAGGCATATATAGTGCTTTTCTCAAAAGAATGCAGGGAAATAAAAGTAGTTAAATTTCCATAATTTTTCAAGTTAATGCCGTTTTTAACATGAACTGTACATTTCAGCATGGAATAAATTGCCCATAATGTAGATGGCTTTTTAGTTTTAGTAATCTCATTAAAATACGCCAAAAATACACAGTTTGTAGAAAATATTCACTTTATTCTCGTTTTTCCAAATCATCAAATTTTCATATACTTTCATGTAGGTATTTTTTTTTTGATTTCGCTGGAAGCAGGTTTTCCATTGCTAATTTGGCTTCTGATCTTAAATCTGGGGGAGTACAATCAATCTCCATTTCACTCTCTGAACCGTTGGAACTCATTTTAATTATCTATTTTATTATAAGTAAATAACAAATCCAGACGAATTTTCAGCTTTGCCGCCAATTTTCTATTTATCATCTGTGTCGAAAGGCAAACACATCTAAGGCTATACAGCCACGTGAACGCAATTTGTACTAAGTAAAGAGAACTTTGGTATGCCAAAAATGATAAAAGAGATTCAATCAAAGAGTATTTAATAACCCCAGCACGCCATTTCATACAACATTGCTGGAGCGTTGTAATGTTCCAAATTCAAAAAACGCGCCTGCAATGGATTTTATTTTCTTTGACCGTAAATTCGATACTTCGCGTGTTCTTTTTTCGAAAATAATGACAATATTTCCATGCATGTTTGAGAAAAAATATTTTTATGCTGATTTTCTAAAGACTGATTGTTGTTGATTTTCTTAAAAATGAAAGACTAAAATTGTGATCTTAATATTTTAAGTTTTATTTAACCTTAAAAAAAACTCTGGCCGTCTCTAACGAATTTACCCTATGTTTGTTGTTATTTAAAATTCACTTTTTTTTGTACGAAAATTACCCCAAATCCATAAAAAAATTTAAAATTTTCAACAGGTGTCATAAACTTGTAGATGTCGCAGGCAGATTAAATGATTCGTCATTTTACAAACGGCGCCGTCCATTTACAAACGCTCGCGGTTTTGCAAAATGCCTAAGGCAAATTGGCAACTCGTTCAATTATAATAATTTCGACATTGATTGTTAATTGCAGGGTGACCATCATAAAACACAGGTTGGAAAAATGATACGTACTTTACAGCAATCAGGTAGGCACCTAATTATGTCACCGTAAAATTGTGAGAACCGTTAGTTTATAATTTATCGGTATTATTTCCGTTAAATTATAAACAATCGAAAAATTGTTAACTGGGTGAAATGGGTTAGGTTAGGTTAGAACTGTGACCAAACGCGCGCGGAGCGAGCGGTGCCACGGCAGCGGCCGGCGAGCGCTACTTCCAAGTTAGGCTATTTAGTATTAGCGCAAGGTGCGTTACGTCGCAAGCAAGTTCAAACTTGCTACCAGTTCACAATATTTGTCGGTAGGTATTATTTCCGTTAGATTATAAACGATCGAAAAATAATCATTAAATTGTAATTTTTTTGTTGCAGTTTACAATTTTGTACCAATAATATTCCGCAGGAGTCCTCTGAGCACCAGATTCCATGGACACCTTACGTTTTTTACGTGCCGGATAACTAAATACTTCAATTTGCCGCGGCATTTTGTAAACCGCGGCGGCGTTTGAAGTGTCCATCATTATGTTGTGGCATATTGTAAATTAACAAAGCGATTTACATTTTGCCTTTGGCATATTTCATAACTGCGAGCGTTTGTAAACGGACGACGCCGTTTGTAAAAAGCGGAATCATACAAATTGCCTGCGACATAGACACCCAATAAATGACGGGCGCCCGCGCCACTTGTAATAATGGGGTAAAATACCCCATTAAAAAAAATTTTTTTTTTTCTTCTTTTTTCCTGAAAATAACCACATAAATATACTCTCAGTACTCTAATAACACCCTCACGAATCGGACAGGGTTTTTTACATGTTGTATAGAGAATGTAGGTGTTTCTTCTGCTCCCATGGTGAAAAGATTGAGTGAGAGAAGCACCCCGACAGACTAGGTCGGATATCAAGCATGGAAGAAGGCGATAGAAGTCCGGCTTAGATTCAAATTGTCCGAAGTATATTCCTGTAAGCACAGAATGACTGAACGATGCACGTAATCGCCGCCCGGCTGCGGCTGCATTATGAATTTGTACTCTTTTGTCCGCAGTTTTTAATTCTACCGGTAAAATGTATTGTTCATGGAACAAAAGTCTCTAGTGTCATTGTTGTTGGCCAAAGTTCATTTAAATTCCGTGCCCGTGAGAGGGAACAGTAGCAAATATGAATTCCTTTGCTCCTATTGTCAAACTGCTTTTGCTCGCTTTGGTATAATGCTTTTTAAAGCCACATTGTGTTTTATATACATGTAGGTACACAACTCTATTTGAATCTTTTATAAGTTAACAAAGAAACAGAATGTGATGTAACAATATGAAATTAGCGTGTTCGTGTAAAATAAAGTTTAAACTTGAAGGCAAGGGGAAATCTGCTAAACTGCTGTTGTTGACGGCCGACTCCTTTTCCCTAGCTTACTTGCATGTAGTCGTGAATAATTCAAAACGTTGTACTAATTAAAATTCCGAAATTGCACAACAGGTAGACGCTTTATAAAGGAACATTTATCATTAAAAGGCCGAAACCCTCAACTTAAACCTGAAATGCTAACACATTTTTAAAATAATGTTATATGTGTAGCGCAGTAGTAATCGAAGCATTGCAAAGTTTCGATGGCTGGCAAAGAAAAAGGAATGACCGCTGCGCACTGGCTCGGGTCCAGATCCGTCGCTTTTCATCACGTTTTACAGGCGTTGCAACAAGTTATGGGCCTCTTTTTGGGAACTTTCCCCCGTCATACTTGAGGAATAGCGTGCAATACGGGATATCAATTCGACATTAGGCGCTTCACCGTTTTTCATTCCATTACGCGAAAACTCGGTGTTTATGTGTCAGCCGTTAATGTTAACGTGTTTTTAGATAAGCGTTCTGACTTATGACAGCAAAAAATGCTCGGACTTCACAATTCTTGGCCCGGAAAAGGAAAACAAAAACACTAAGTTACAAAAGACAATGAAGAAAAATGATAGAACCTTTCGCAGACGCGCAAACAACAGTGCTAATTACAATTAAAAAACATTTTTATACTTTTTAATGAGACAATTAATTCACACAGTTTCAAAAAAAATTACATAATTTCTTTAGAACCCACGTACCAGTACCGAGCTAGGGAATAATTTGATTCATGTAATTATAACAGTCAATTTTCATCATTTCTTGGTTTAAATGGCGGGTTGCGGGGCCGAAGTAATTTTGCCCGGGCCAACAGAAGTTGAAAAAGGAAAATTACACAATTTGCTAATGGGCACGGCACGGATAATAATTTGTTGCGCGGTTTTTATTACTAGGAAAGATATTAATGTGAATTGAAATTTATATTTATGACTTATGATTGAGTTACGGGGAATGTATTGGCTCTTTTTTATGTTCGTCGATCAAGTATAAAATACCGTCATTGAGTTAGTTATATAGGCCTTTGAAATGTCTTGGCGTAAATGAAATGGAAATCTATCGCAGAATAAGATATTCCCTAGCATGGTATCTTTAGTAAAAAAAATAAAAGAAAGAAAAAACGTTTATTTGTGGTAAATATGACGCATAGAAAGAACACAAACACAAAAAAAGAATAATTTGGCGGAAAATATGCGTCACATCCACGCAAAACGGCCATCGCTCAGCATAATGCTGCGACCCTATGTGAAACAGAGCCCCAGCGCTGGTTTTCAGCGACAGCCGGCGTTAGTAGACACTTATGTCTTTCAGCTTGCCTTTATTGCGGGAAGCACAATATTTTTTTAGACAAGGTCATCCCCATGGCTTTTCACTGTTCCTGGTGCGTTGACTTTTCAACATTAACGAGGAAAAATTTATATTTATTTTATGACTGATCTAATAGTGCTCCTTCGATGTCGTTCAAAACAAACTTTCAATAATAAAGGAAATTTATAAAGCAATTCCATTATAAATTAAAAAGTTTCGGTTAAGTAGTTTAGTAACTGTGGTAAAAGACCTAGCACCAAGAAACGAAGACTACATCGACACACAGAGTTGCACCAAAAACTTTGCCAGCCAATGTAGGTTGAAATAAAAACTAGGTAAAGTCCGCGGGAATTGTGCCACTGTCAACAATGCCCGTTGCAAACAGAGGGAACTTTGGTAAAAATGCAATGTAATTAAACTGGACGAGATACAAAATACAAACACTTTTGAAGGAAGTCCGGCCATTTTGTTACTTTTTCTCACCCTGTGGACTTGAGGGCGATGCCTCGTGGAAACAATTCTTGAGGGGACTAATACTTGTTGTTTGTAACAACATTATCATGTGCAGAAAATTTAAGTTTGTGAATTTATAAATAAAAAAATCTTTTCTCCAAAAATTTCTCCTCTGTTGTGGGTGACTATGTAGGGTCTCTAAATTTTCCATAAACATAAAACCCAACCTCATACACAAACATTTGCTCCGAGCCAAATTCGAACCCGTTGCCTCGGTATAGAGCCAACCAAGCCAGCGAGAAATCCCCGGACCACAAAAATAAAGTTTCGTAGGTACGTACTTACATACAGTTTCATGGCTCCCGTAACAACGAGACGTTATTAAAACTATCGGTAGAACCATCCAAGGGAGTTCAATTTTTGCCAGGTCCGTAACGAAAGCGGTTAAGGCGTTTGAGGTCAGTCGAGTTGTATAAACGTCCAATTCGGCGGGAAATTTACAACTTTTTCTCACTTCCCTGTCTAAAGTCGGGGCAGTAAACTGAAAAGCAATCTCGCCTACAGAGTTATTTCGCAGAATATTGCGGAACGCAACTAATAAAATGACAAATAGCTGGTGTTTGTGTACTAGAGAGCTGACATGAAGCAAGATGCATGCGACGACATACTTTGTAAATATATTTGTCAATAATTTGGATATAATGCGGTCTTACTATCGATATTGAAATATATTGCGATCATACGATGTAGGTAATATTAATGTGTTCGCTCCTAGTTCCGGTTGGGTGAACGTAATGGTAGTGTGTTCAGTGTAACCGATACCTTGGAAGGCGGGCTCGCTATGCTCAATATCTTGAGTAGAAGTGCCCTTATCCACAATATCGGCCAGCCTCTCCCAAACGTCTCGATTTCACCTCGGCTGAGGACGTCGATACGTTCTACCTGAGGAACCCTAATCCAATCTGTCCGTGTCTGTATGCACGTTAACGTACATAGTACCTTGTATGTAAACACCATTTGCCAACTATAATTTTACAGTGTATTTTGGATCTAAATAAGATTACGTATTTAGATCCAAAATCTAAATACGAGTCGTCCTGCACATAATAGGTGTACTATGGTACAGACATTCGAGTCTTAACCCTGCCTAAACCTTATAAATAAATTATGCGAAACAATCGAATTATTTAGACTAGAGTAGCGATTAATATAGCCGAGTTCAATCGCTGTTCATTCGAACTCCGATTCCGTAAATAATTATGTCCTACATACATACGTCAGTCACAAAGAAAACGTGCCTAACCAATAAAACGAAACAACGAGGCTATCAGAAACAGACGCAAGCGTCACTGCCGCTCTGACATTGACAAATAAGCCATTCTGAAAAAGATCCCATTTTCCCCAAGACCCCTACTACGTACGACTATTAATAACAATTAAAGAAACGAAAATAGCGCTAAAATGCAAATTAATGGTAGGAATATTTCAAGAATACTCGTTTTAAATTTGTGTCTTTATTAAACTGTCGTCAGGTTCAGTATGCGGCAGGTTTTTTCACAAATTTATATTAGCGCAAAGAAACGATCAGTAATTTTCCCGATCGTTCGTGATTAGATTTAATTTGACTGAATTTGAATTTCTATTACTGGAACGTCAACAAACGGCCATCTTGTTCGTATTATTCAGTCTTGTTAACATATTCATTAACCTGTATTAAAATAATATCGTTTGTCAGGTTTCATGAAATCGGGCCAAACGGCTTCCCGTACAATACTAGCGGTTTTAAAATGTATTATCTGAACGTGTTGAAATGTAATTTCGTTCATATTGATACAATGTGTGAAGTTTATATTTTTATGGAGTGAACGTGAGGCTATGAAAACGGCATTCAAGGAACGAATGTTCGTTAAAATGGCTTAGCAATAAAGATTTTGTGGCCGTTAATGTGTTTAATCTTGAATAGATCTAAAGTTAACGATACGTTCAGGTAGTTGGGAAACATTAAAATGCTATTTCGAATGAAGCTACACAGTAATAAAGTCTAGATCTAAATCCGTTCAGTCGGTCAACAGACCGTTTTTGGCGGGCGGCATTCGAATACAATCCATTTCCTATATCGTGCATCATGTGACGACTTTGTGGAAACGTTAAAGCTCCGGCGATATCAAAGGCGTGGAACTAATGCAGCCGGTCGTCACCCGGTGGTAATATCGAGTTGCATGCGATTCGTGGTGAGAACTCGATATCTGTTAACGTTTACGCAAATTCCTGTAGTAGGCGCACTGAATACGGAACTGAGCCAAACGGAAGCCGTATTACGAATTTAATCTCGCAGAAATGTGGTATCGTGGAAATTGCTGCAACAAAGCCTCTGTTTACGACAAACGTCTAGAAGCAATATTACCTAGGGGAAAAATTCTGAACAGCTGGATTATAAGATTTTCTACATGAGTTTTAAATGAAAATCTTAAAGTTCCGTTGGTAAGGCGGTAACCTGATTCGTTTCGATGGTTCGACCGTTGCTCCAATGGCTTCTGTTCTCCGGTAATTCTAGTAGAGTTTGTACATTGATTCCTTCTGTAAATAATATTGTTTGCAAGTTTTATTTTTATGCGGTGGAATAGGGATTTCATTTATAAGACATCATACTCAGCACCCCAACAGATTTTTATCCTTTCTTAACAACCTTTATAAAACATAAGAGAAGAATTCTAATAAAACTTCGTTTAAATATTTCCTAAATATCATTAACCTCTCGAATGCCGTAATTACAGAAACAATTAAAAAACCATTGTGTCTCGTGTAGATCTACGTTCCGGCATACCAAGGGTTAAATAGCTGTTGAGATCCAGGATGAAAATTAGCCTATGTCCTTCTCCAGGTAACCTATCTGTCAAATTTCATCCAAATCCGTTCAGCCGTTGTAGCGTGAATGTGTAACAAACAAACAAACTCACTTTCGCATTTACTAGCTTCTGCCCGCGACTTCGTCCGCGAGCCTATAACCTTCCTCAAGAATTGGGCTATCCAATGCAAAAAGAATTTTACAAATCCGACTGGTAGATCCGGAGATTACCCCCTACATACAAACTTACAAACAAACAAATTTTCTTTCGTTTTTTGCCATTTGTAGGTCAGTGTTAGGTTGTATGTTGATTAAAATATAATTCGCGGCCGTATCAAATGTTTATTTATAGAAATACTAGCTGACCCGACAAACGTTATTTTGCCATATAAATTATTTATATTTGGAGTGAACCACCCTTATCACTTAGGGGTGTGATAAATAGATTACGACTGATTCTCAGACCTACCAAATATACATATAAAATTTAATAAAAATCAATCAAGCCGTTTCGGAGGAGTATGGCAACTAACATTGTGACACGAGAATTTTATATACATATATAGATAACCATAAAAATCATCAATACAACTCTCTAATTTCATGTAATCCTATTGAATGATTCCTTCTTTATAATATTATTAGTATAGAAGTACAGATATAGTTAGGATTCATACTTTACCTGTTTCTACATAAATATTTGTAAACTTGAATAAATATGTATTGCTTACTAGTTACGGTAATATGAGAGCCGCAGTAAAACAGGCACAGAGCAATAGCACGTTGCAGCATGAGAAGTTTTCCAATCTAACTTCATGGTACATCAGGAATTGCTCGCTTCTTACGTGCCGGTCTCAATGTAATTTTGTGTTTATATCCACAGTTCAGCCATCGGCGTGGCGTTCTTGCATCGCTCCGGCAAATAATTTCGGTAATGAATACTGTGTGAAGCGGGCTTTTAACATAAAGTCTTTTAGGAACCTCTTAAAAGGGAGCTTTTAGCATGTTTTTTCAGTTTATTTCTGAAGCCGAATGGGAGCAGGGATTCTAGTTAGAAGGTGGCTGCCCACTATTCTAACGTACCGAGATTAAAAGATGGCGTTATTCAGTATGTCAAGTCGGCAAGCGAAATGTTCTGTATAAATAATCCCGAATAAAGCCTTCACACAAAACGGGCGACACAAGTGGGGGGAAAGAAGAGATTTATCCTCTTGAATCTAATCTTGCGGATGGCGAAAAGAGCAGTTTCTACAAAAAAATTATGTGAGTTGTCGCGTCTCGACCCGTCTCGCGACTGTATTGAGACAATTCCCGCCGTCTGCGCTCAGCTCATCTGGCGTCCTGGCGGTGATGCCATCTGAGCGCTCTTTAAAAAGTCGTACAAACGTAGAACTTATTTGTTGGTAGTATCTACACAGCCGCACCAAAGTTAAGATAAGAAAATAGCGGTGAACACTCCTTTAACATGGTTTTTCACAATTCCTAAACTCCTCATTTATATTTTAACATCTTTATATGTATTCAGAGCATCAATTTAAAATGAAACGAAGAAAGCATTAATTGACATTGAAAACGATCCAATTTTCATATTTGCTATAAATTAATGATCTCCGAACCCACCTGTATAAACGTCCATTGAAAGAGATTTCCGTTCAATTCTCTGGTTAATGAAGGAAGTTTTTAAGTATATCGAAAATCTGATTTCCAATTTACCTTTACCAACAAAATACTCTAATAAGGCACGATACCTATCAATTTCATTTTATTTTTGGTGCGTAGCTAAGGTACAGTCAAATACAAAAGTTACAGATAAATTGAATAGATCAGTTATATTGTAATAGGATGACAAATATTGCTTTGTTTGCGCCATATCGAGCTTTAAATAAGAAAAACAACAAGATCTTGAATGTTTTATAAACATTAACAGTTAACGTTAGTTACGTTACTTTTGTTGTCGAATGTACGGTTACTGTTCAACGTAGGTGCTCCAGCAGAATTGTTTCCGAGTTAATTTAAGATTAAAAGGAAATAAAGGTGCACAGTGAGTTAACTCGCCCGAGGTGAACCAACTTTGTGATTAAGTGGACCTACCCACAGTACCCACTCCAACACTAATTTTGTATGGATGGTCTGAACTCTGGATTAGTTTAACATTTTAACGGAAATATTTAATTTAAAAGTTATTTTATTTGACCTGGTCGGTTATTGCTGTTAATAAATTTTAGTTATGTTTGAGGTTGGAGTGTTTTTCGTTTACTCAGTTACGAAAATTTCGGATAGAAATATAGCTTCAGTGTTTCATAATGAAATTCGAAAAGTTGAGTATTTAATTTATTTTTGCGTAGGATCCCGTACAAAATTATTTCACCAAATGCCAACAATTATCAGGTTACAATGTTATATTTTTACTCCAGTGGCTATGCGTTAGTTATAATAATAATATATTTAATAAAAAATAAATAAGAATTATTTAGTTCTTATCTAATTCTTAGAAAAAAACGTTTAAATAAAAAAAAAAACAACGTTTCGGTCAGACCGAAGTCGGTTCTTTGGTTTTTGTATTTTCGTTTTCCGAAATTATTATTTTTTTGACTTTGTAGTGTTTTTTTTTGGCAGTCGGTTTTTTTTTTGTAAAAATAGTCTTGGTTTTAATTTTTTTGCTGTGGTATTTACCCTACACAAATTCGTATACCACTACAGTGCGCGCCACCAAAGAAGGCCCGCGGAAAATTGTGGAACTACATTTTTTTATGCAATTTGTGTGGCCTTCTTTCGTGGCACGCAATACTTGCAATGTAAATATCAGTGATGACAGGAAGTTATTATAACATTATCAACATACGTTAAGTGGAAAAAAATCGTATTATCGCTAACTCAAAAACGATAAAAGCAAAATTAATAAAATTTATATTAGACTACTACGCAAGCATCTTTTATCAAACGAATAAATTATTTCCAAAATTGATCTACAATCGACAAAAATATCGATGAACATAAATATAAAATAAAATCACGAATTGAGAACCTTCTCCTTTTTTAAGAAGTTAGTTGACAATATTACATAAATATTCACATAGGATGCTTTTCAAAGTAGACTTATCTTTTACTTCTGAAAGCTCAATATTTTCCCAGTGTAGAGTTTCATCTTGATAATTAGGTTTCTTATTTCTGCAAAAAGCTGGTCCTAGATATATTATGCTGTGCGATTTACTAAGAAATTACTTACAGTTTTATATGCAAGGCAAACGAAAAAGAGCTAAGCTTCCTTACTTTCCTGGAAATGCAAAAAAATATCTGACATCTTCTAACTGGAGACGTTAAAGGACTACAAGTCGCGGGTTTGCAAGAATTTTGTTAACTGATGCATTTGTGTACTATGTTTATATTCTAACAAGCAAACAGCCCCTGCATCGCAAGGTTTTTATGAATTGAAAAAACATATATTTCTTTATTTTATGTATGTATGTATGTTTAATATTAATGTCATACAAGGTTATTGGTTATATGTCGACAATTCATTAAAGGCATGTAGGAGAGGTCATTAAAAAACAAAATGACCCCTTTTGAAACCTATGCAAATGTCAAAAAAAATCGAGTCATTTAACATTTTATATTTTTATGTCATACATTTTAAAATATAAAATATCAAATGACTCGAAAATGGTTGACATTTGCATAGGAGTCAAAAGGGGTCATTCGACACAAACCTTCCGGAATAAATTCTCGAAATCCGTTACGTGGTTTAGAAGAACAACGCCGTCACACAGACAGATACGAAAACCGACTTCAATTTATAATATGTATAGATTATGTATTGTTAAATAGGTACAAGAAGGTAGTACAAGTACAATGTTATATTCCATTGCTAGACATTACAGCGTTAGAAAGACTGCACCTCATTGCAGCGCCCTATTTCATAAACTCTAGGTACCTAGTACCTATGTCCAGCAGACGTTGTATTAGGCGGTGTTGATTCACCCTAGATACCTACTAAAGTATTCGTAAAAGCGGGATAAAATATTAATGTTTAAGTAAAACTTTTCGGTCGACTTTTAGACCAAGTGCAAGCGGGTCTTTGTGTGTCATGGAAATAAGAGCAATAAAAAACCGGCCAAGTGCGTGTCGGACCACGCATAATGAAGGGTTCTGTAGTTGGGATAAATTTATACCAAAAACAAACAAAACGTTGTAGTTGAAAAACATATTCTCCCTTAAGGAATGTATGGGAGAACATGTCTTTGCAACTGCAAATATAAGTTGGTCGATTATTACTCGTTAACTTGTAGAGCCTACTTAGCTGTGATAGTTTAACTTTTAATTTTGTTATATAAACTACTGAAGTGTTTTTTTCACATATTCAAAACCAACCATTTTGACACTTGACTATAACAAAAATTTGCACTTTAAACCTTAATATTTCGCAAACGGAATCCAAAAATGGTTCTGACACACTCACAATGTTTTTGAAGGACCTTTCCAACGAAACCCCACCACGGGATAGAAAAAAAAAATACAATAACATCCCACTTTACGTGTAGGAGAGGTAGGTACCCTAAAATTTTTTTTCGTAATTTAATTTTACCACTTTGTCGTTATATTAATATGTATACCCATGCCAAATTACAGCTTTCTAGTATTAAGAGTCTCGGAGCTAGACCGCAGACAGACAGACAGACAAACATGGCGAAACTATAAGGGTTTCTTGTTGACTACGGAACTCTAAAAACGACAAATTATTCATAAACATTGGATTCGGAGTCAAAACACTCAATGATCCATCTATGTAGTCTTATCTTTCGAACGAGTGCCTTCAGTCGACAACGGTTGATACTGAATTAAAATTGATGAGCGGGAATTTATTCAAGCATCTTGATTTCAGTACAAACCATAAATCATGCGGCTTGTAAATGTTTCGTGTTCTTATAAATTTTGTAATGGCCGATGAGAAAAGTCTCTTATAAAGGAGCTATAAAGCTTTTTGAACAAAATAAATGGTTCATGCAATGGGTGCATATTGCCGCGCGTTGGACCCTGCCTGAAAACTTTCCAATTTAAGATTTTCCAGACTTCGCTTCGTGAGCTAGATTCTGGACAGAATATTCTTCCCAAAATGTTGTTACTACGAATTAAACTTTGTTGTTTTTCACCTTTTTGTTACTAATCATACATGTAATCACAATATTGTATTTAAGACTTTTGTCGCCATCAAAACACTTTTCACTCTGCCTAAGCTCGCGAAAGCTAAATGTTAAAAAAAATGTTGATCAATCATTAATTAATAGGAACTGCTTGAGTGCACGTGTAACAACGAACAAGTGACAAAATGTTTCCAGGTTTGTCAAAAGACTAGCTAACCTAAACAATCGATCTCACTTGAGCCGTCAAACAGCACAAGTACCCACACAAGTGACTTTGTTTGGCTGTCATTCCCAAATCGGCAAGAAATCATACAACAAATATACGTACATACCAATGTGTCTATTTGTCACATCCATTTTGGCTGAAAGTAGAACCCTTGGGGGATAAAAATAACTTTTTTGTTTTACGAATTCTATGTGAGTGACGCCCGGGGCGAAAGCTTATTATAGGTACAAAGCTGAGTAACATGTATTCCATGTTCTGTTTATGCTCACATGAAAGGGCGAACACAATCACAATACCTTAAGTAAGGCGTTAAGCAATTTAATAGTTTCTCGAAAGTTGTGAAAGTTAAACGAAGCTTCTCTTTGTGTTTTACCAAGTTAATCTGTTTTAACCTTTAATTCAAGATAAGCATCTCGTGTGTTAACTGTTAGAATGTTCGAGACAGGGCTGTCGATACGTAGTTCTGTAAGTTTGCTGGGTTCTTAGGGCGGCGGGTCGACGTCGAGAGTCAGATTTATTTGGTCACGTAACCCGTAGTCCAAACTCGCTTCTTTCGCGTACTTTCTAATCTGCTATCAAACTAACTTTTTTATTACTTGGTAACTAGTAAACAACGCTGCAGGAGCGTTTGTTTTCCGTAACATGAGTTGAATGTGAGGTACCAGAGATGTTACGGAGCTTCGGTTCCGGTTCCGAAAGGTCGGAACTTCAGATTAATTTTACACCTCCGATTCCGACTACGGTTCCGATAATTTTGAATCGGAGTTATACCGAAGTTCGAAACGCAGCGATGCACATGACTAGAGAGACAAACAAGTTTTAACTCATCGCCAGTGTAATTTTAGTTTATTTTATACACGCTCTCGCTCAAAGTCTCAGTTTATTGTTTTGTTTGTGGATGTTATCGCTAATATTTGACTAATCAAAGAAACTGAATTATATTTCAATTGTTTCATTAAGCCTTCCCATAACACATCTTTTTTCTACTTCCACCTTCGACTCCGGTTCCAGATCCGGTTCCAGATCCGGTTCCAGATCCGGTTCCAGATCCGGTTCCTATCAACCAAATTTAAAATTTCCAATTCCGGTTCCGGTAAAACGACTTCTGTAACATCCCTGGTAGGTACGTATAACATGAAAAAAATAAGGATACTTACTTAAATTTTAAAATTAGTTTTTAAAAGCACTTCGCACTCTCATTTTCGCACTTTATAACTCAACGCGAAAAGTTCTTCTACTATACTCAATCTTAAAGAACACTTTTCCACCAATCTTTTTTATTTATTACGCGATGAAAAATCTATAGGCATCATCTATTCAATGAGTAAAAAGCCTCTTTGATAGACTGTAAATAGCCTCTAATCGCCATTGAAAATCGCGGCAGAAGAAAAAATACATGATTGAAAGTAATAACGTTTTCCATTTTAATCATGATTTTCCTAAGGGGAGCGGTGAAAAATTGTGAAATCGAATCACGATTGCGGACGTGAGAAAGTAATCAAAATTTATTATTCTTCTCTTCAATGTCGGTGACGTTACTTACAAATCGAATATAAGATTCATCTGTGTTTTTACTTTTATTATTTCTGCGTAGGTACGCATCGGTGTGCGGTGTGCCTCCGTGCGAAACCTCTAAATGAAAATAGTACTGAATTACTTCACCCCACTAATTTTGGTGGCGAAGTGGTCTTCCATGTTTTCCAAGGAAACGTCAATACAGTTTGCTTTTCATACATTATGTAAAGGCAATTTTCTTGCTTTTAGTGCAAAATATCCCGTAAGTGGATAGAATCTCGCCAAAAGTGCTTATTTTCCTATTTGGTGACAATAAATATTGAGATAGTTTATAGCAGTGCTGAAGTTGAAACTGTCTTTGAACTGCAGTTTTTTTTTAAACAAACTACATTTACAAATACAACACCATAATTTAAAACAAAAGACTACACAATCATCATGTAGGTACCTAAATAGGCAAGAACAGTAACCAGATTATCAACTCCGACAGAACAATAGAGAAAGTTGTGATCAACGTATTGTGTACAAACTATTACGAAAGGTTTGATACGCAATCGGAGTCGGCTCATGAATAAAATTATGTAACTCGTCGAAATATTCAGCATTATCCGTCGCCGCGGTGTAGGGGCTGCTATTGCTCTACAGGGTGTAGTTACTTTCATTTTAACTTCCACAACGATGTGAAAATATTTCTCGAGGCGTTTATTGCTAGCCAGAGAGTTGCGGTGCGAACTGGAGCCGGGATATAGTTATTCAGTTGAGTTATTATAACTACTCTATGTAACCTTCGGGTTATATTAATGCAGGGTGTGTTTTTACCTGGTTTTCTTTGTGAGGGAAACGTAAATCGGCTTATCGTAAATGTTTTGTTAGCAAGATAGGTTCTTGTGGAGCTTATTTATGAAAGGGTTACAAAGCCCATGGATGTAGTAGGTAAAGAAGAATATTTCTGATAAATAGCTTTCAGTTTTCCATAAGGATTGTAAAAGAAAATAAATCTTAAAAAATAAATCAACTAACAGTTTCTGGGGTCGGTGCCAAACTGTAACGAATTGAAATCAAATCAAATTGAACGCAAGGCGTCGAATTGAAAACATAGTTCCTTATAAATGGAGTTTTTTTTTTTCTGTTACAGTCCAACGCTTGACACAAATCATGGAAGGATTCTGGACTGCGACCATAATGTATGACAGATAAATTAATAGGCCAAGAAAATTCTAGGAAATATAGAGGGAGGGGATGATTCAAAATATGAAATTTTGACGTTCAAAAGAGCCTTTTATGTGCCTATCTGAAATTAATGTTTTGACTTTGACTTTAACTTTGAAAATTGCAGTAAAGTTGTCACAGAAACACAGGAACTTCCTTGAGATACGTGAAGTATTTTATTTCGTTATAGTTGGACATGCAAGAAGATCGCTCTTCCCTGGGGCAAGCAGAACTAAAACTTATCGCACGACACAATTTATATTGGTATTTACCTAAGGAAATGCGTAGGTCTTTTAAACACACATAATGTTTTGCTTCTGTTAAGTTCTAAGTTCAAAAATAACGTAAAAAAAATCAAAACTAATACCATAAAAAACAAAACCACTTTTGTGTTTTTTTCTTAGAGCATATTGCAACTGCACGTTTTCAAAAATAAAAAAGTAACTCTGACATACGTATATCTCTTGTTATATTCACTCGCGGTTTTCAGTGTCTATTCAAGTAATATAACTTCGTTAGATTTAGATGCCATAATTTCGGAAAAACGAGGGATGAAAACTTTTATAGCTTCGAAAGCTTTTAACGCGAGATGGTGTATCGGGAATGCTATAATTTTAAAGTATGTTCCCTGTTACAGCCCGAGGAAAGTTTTAGTGTGTTTTCTTTTGCTACTACACTTTTCTTGATCATAAGAAACAATTTCGTGTAACAAGTCAGATTAATATTGCAACAGTAAATAAAACACGACAGAAATGTACCACAATAAATAATAGCTTTGACTGAAAGAAATTGTATCGGTTGTAGATTGAAAATGTAGTAGTTGTACCTACTATATTATCGATAGGTTCTTCGTTATTATGCTGCCTCACTGAGCACCAAGTACTGAGCACAGCTTCGTTGGTAAGTACTGGATTCTCGACAAAAAACAGAAAAAAAATTGCTGTTTCATTCAAAGCGTACCAACGTTGATTGTCGGAGAGATCCTTGTAAAGAAAAATCACTGGCAGACGCTGCAGTCACAATTCTAGTCCAACACAGTTACCCACGGTGGTAAGAATTCCTGAAAAGTAGGTTAGATAAAAATGATGTTAGAAATATATCAAGTTCCAACTTTGTTAAAATTTTGTTTTCATCATTAAAACTTATAATCAGTGTTAGACTTAATTGTGAAGAATTTTCTTTAATATAACAAGGTAGGCAAACTATTATTTAAACAAAGTTTTAATTCTTCTTGTTGAACAATTCTGTGCTCAATAAATATTTAGTAGGTACTCGTTATAAACCTAAAGGTGTTACTGATAAAAATGGGGATTGAAGTATTTTTTTATTATCATTTTTATAACATCTCATAATCATAATTTTTCCTATCTTTTCAACGATGATGGCAATGAAAATCACACAGGAGACTGTAAAAATATACGTGGCGCCGTTATCACGATTTAAACCACAATCAAGTTTATACACAGAGAGGCACCGCCAAGCTTTACCAGAAATTAAAATTCCACACTTAAGCCAAGGATCTACTAAAACAGATTCGCGACAACTTCGCCTTAATTCTCTTCGCGTGCCGACTTACCTACGTCCTAATTTATTGGAACAGTGGAACAAGGAAGAGTTCGATCGGTACAATAAATTTCAAATTTCATTATTTGAAGAGGAAGTCGCGAGTTGCCAATTGCAATTTGGTTTTCCGATCACGTCTCCATACTATTGGTGAGGATATTCAAGCCACCTGTGCCCGTACTCTATGAGGCTTTAAACGCGCCTCTGCTCTTTCGATAAACCGACTGTGAAATATTCGCGGTGTACGCCAGCCGCCGCATTTCCTTATGAATGATACATGCCACACCGCCACACCGGTCGCCGTTCTCTAGCTGCAAACGTTATCGAACCACTCGGATCTGGCAGTCAGTGCATAATTTCTAACTCCGCTGTGGAATCTGACTCGGTACCAAGTGTTCAATATAACTTAATAACTTTGTATAAAGCTCGCCAAGTTATTTGTCACCTCTGGTTGTTGTCCGCAGGGCATCGTATCGCTTTGTCGGAATCACAATTCGCGATAAATCTCATAATTTATTATTATGTTGGCTATTGTTTGCTCATCGATATGAAAAATTATTCTCGTCTATGACCCGTGAACATGACTCGCATCTAATTGGAATTTATTTCGTTATCGTTAAAACCTCACGACTCAAATTACTAAATAGATCTATAACATATTTATATCGTATTGCTGACTGGCTAATAATGTCTTTCATATTCTTTGTTATTTTTTAAATGTATTTATTTATTTTATTATTTATGTACACACAGTAAAATACATAGAGAAATGAAATAATTATAATTTAAAGTACAAAGGTACTGCTTATTTCTTAAGAAATTTCTTCCAGCAGACCTATGAAAGGAAAAATGAGAAAGAAATGTAGACAATAGTTTGTGAGAACAACAATATAAAATATGGATATCGTCACTCGGCATCCAATACCGCGAATGTGACATTTTTAATGAAAATCAGATTTTTGTTTTATTTCATTCTTTAAGTTCATACTGCATATTAAAAAAAATATGTCACATTCGCGGTATTGGATGCCGAGCGAAAATATACCTACACATATAAACGTAATAAATTAACATATACTTAAATAAATAAAGCTTAAATATATGTCGGAGACGGGTATGTGACTTTCGTTATTATCAGCGATATTTTAACTACTGTGGGCGTAGTGTGGGTAGTGTTGGTTAATGCGCAATAGAAACTGCAAAAACAGTTTGCAGTTCAGATCACATTATAATTTACTATCAAATTCATCACACTAGCTAAATTATACACACACTGGGTGCGACGGCGTTTATTAAAATCACAAATTAACACAATGATCACAAATTACAACTAACACAATAACTGAGACATAATAGACATAATAGACACATAATAGCAAGGCTATTAGCTTTTTATATAAACTCAGACATATGTAGTATGTCGAAGTCTTGTGTTATTAACACCACAATGGTTAGTAATAGTACTAATAATATGGTGGTGAGCATGAATAAATGTAGCTCAAATGCTATAAATATTTATACAGATTGTACGAAGGAGGTTCCATGTCCCTCACTCACTATGAGCTCACTGCCTGGTGATGACATTGAGGTCATGGGGTCAACTCCGGATAGTCATTTAAACTAGTTTGTAAGACAACAGAAGGTACCAGTAAGAATATTCTTATAACTAACAACAACAAGGTGTCTTCTGGCTCTAAAATAAGTAATTACCAAAAAGGATATCAGCAGAATGCCTTGAAATTATTTCATCAAAATATTCAAGGTATTTCTTCCAAATTATTAGAAATTGAAATGTTTTTAGAAAAAACAAAGTTCGACATTATTTGTTTTACTGAACATTGGTTAAAAGATTACCAAATGTTAATCAATTATGAGAACTATAGTATGGGAAGTTGTTTTAACCGTAAATCTATGCTGCATGGAGGTTCCCTAATCTTGATAAAAAACTGTTTAAAATCTAAGGAACGTAATGACATAGTTGGTTTATCAGTTGAACATTGCATCGAACTGTCCTGTGTTGAGCTGGATAAGCATGTTGTCGTGTGCGTGTACAGACCCCCTAATTATCAGAACTTTTCTTTATTTGAGTCAATAATGGAAGATGTCCTAGCGAAACTTGCATCCAGTAACAAAGCCGCAATAATTTGTGGTGATTTTAATATTAATATTCTGGAAAATACTTTAAATAGCAGTCGATTGTTAAGCCTTTTTAAATCATTCAATTTATCTAATATTTTTACAGAACCGACTAGAGTAACTCCAACTTCTGCTACTTGTATCGATAATGTCTTCTGCGATTGTGATTATTTAGCTAAAGCCATCGTAAATTATTTGCCGTCTGATCATAGTGGACAAACGGTAACTTTTAAGTTTAGAACACCTTTGCAAAAAGTGCAAATACAATTTAGGCCAATAACAACTGGCAAATTAAATAGATTCAATAGTAACTTAAATAATGAGTTAAATGTTCTGGGCCATAATAATATGGACGATGCAAATAAATTGTATGAGGATTTCTTTTCAGTAGTGCACACTGAATTCAATAAAACTTTTGAAAAGAAAACAAAAAATATTTGCACTAATTTTGTATTTAGTGACTGGGCAACTAGAGGTATTAGAATAAGTAGGGAAAGGCTTTTCGAGCTTTATGGCCTTAAGCCCTACATTAACACTGAAACTTTCAACAAGTATGTTGCTACATATTCCAAAATTTTTAGAAATACCTGCAAGATAGCTAAAGCCCTATACATTAGCAACAAGATCAAATCGGCAGAAAATAAAATAAAAACAGTTTGGAAAGTTATAAATAATGAAACTAATAGGAAAAAAATACGAAACACTGATTACACATTGGAGACTTCACGTGGTGCCATAAGCTCTAACTTAGAAGTAGCTCAAGAATTTGTAAATTTCTTTACTAATATACCATCTAAAACCACTGAAGCTTTAAATTCTTCACCCGATGTCTCAATTGATTTATTAAGAGCAAACGTTCCAGGCTGCCCGGTTGAATTTCAATTTAAACATATTAACCCTTTGATAGTTATAAAAGCTTTTCGGCAAATCAAAATCAAATTGACCGAAGATCTATGGGGATTATCTATCAAAGTTTGTACATCCACAATCGAGACTATAGCACCATACTTAGCTTTAATATTTAATTTGTGTGTGGATCAAGGAGTCTTCCCGGATTTAATGAAATACAGTAAGGTTATACCACTTTTTAAATCTGGGGACAGTAAAGACACCAACAATTATAGGCCAGTATCTGTGCTGCCGGTATTCAGCAAGGTATTCGAAAAGGTAATGCTCAATCAGATGCTTAATCATTTTAACACCAACCAAATCTTACACGATCAGCAATATGGTTTCACAAAAGGATGTTGTACGACTGACGCCGGTGTCACTTTATTAAAACACATATTTACAGCGTGGGAGGAGGCCCAAGATGCCATAGGAATTTTTTGTGACCTCTCCAAGGCATTTGACTGCGTAAATCATGAAACCTTACTCTTGAAACTTGAGCATTACGGACTAGGTAAACTTGCACTCAGTTTAGTAAAATCTTATTTAAATGATAGACAACAGCAAGTTCAAATTAATGGTGTCAATTCACTCGGTCTAAAAGTAGAAATGGGTGTTCCACAAGGCTCGATATTGGGTCCTTTCCTCTTTTTAGTATATATTAATGATCTACCCCATCTATTAAAAAACCAACCTCAAATGGTGTTATTTGCTGACGATACTTCCCTAATTTTTAAGATAAATAGACGTGCATCAAATCTTGACGACGTAAATAACGCCCTACTGCAAGTCCAAAATTGGTTCACTGCTAATAATTTAGTATTAAATGGGAAAAAAACTAAATGCATAAGATTTGCTTTACCAAATGTTAAAAGTAGTGATTGTGACATAGTATTGAATAAAGAGAAACTAGAATTCGTCGATAAAACTGTTTTCCTGGGGATCACGCTCGATTCAAGGCTGCAATGGGGTCCTCATTTAACATCTCTTACGGGACGGCTAAGTTCAGCAGCATATGCTGTGAGAAAAATCCGTCAATTTACTGATGTAGATACCGCGAGACTAGTCTATTTCAGTTACTTCCATAGTATTATGTCTTACGGTATTTTACTATGGGGACGGGCGGCAGATATCGAGTCTATTTTTATTCTGCAGAAGAGAGCCATCAGAGCAATATATGGCCTCCGCAGACGCGATTCTCTAAGGGAACTGTTTAAAGATATTAACATCATGACGGTACCTTGTCAATATATCTATGAAAACATCATGTATGTAAGGAAACATCTAAGTCTTTTCAGTAAAAGAGGTGATAGACACAATTATAGGACTAGAAATAGGGACCAATTAGTTCAACCGGGTTTCAGACTGGCTAAAGTAGACTCATCCTTCATGGGGTACTGTTTAAAATGTTATAATAAAATACCTCCCCACATACTCCAACTGAACGAAACGAAATTTAAATCTTGTATAAAACGCACACTATGCTGCCAAGCATATTATAAGTTGGGGGATTACATCGCTGATAAAAATGCTTGGCTTAGCGCTGGTCCAGCTCCACAAGGGCACATAAATTAATTGATGAGCATTCGAAAGTGTTGTTGCGGCTGATGAAGATTGTAAAAACTATCTTTCTTTGTATAAATTCAATCTCTTTGTATTGTATAATTGCATATCACATGTGTGGGCATTGTGACCACGTACATTCCATAAAGCTACCATTACCTGGGTACGTCTTTCATTGACTTGAATGTGCCCTGGCGGCTGAGAGTGTCATGCTCACTCAAATGTCTCGCTGATGGTGGCGTGTGTGTTGGATCATTAAGTTCCCTTCAAAATGGTTGAGCTAAATGGTGCTGATCCATGCGTCATGTTCGTGAACGGGCGCCGTCAGTAGGGACTGGTCATCTCTTAGCTGCCACGGTTTATTTTAATTTTTGAATTGTTTTTATTTTTGTTTTTAGTTACGGACGCTTTTAACGTGCACGTCTTTCTACATTGTTCTCACATGTATAATTTCAACATGAATAATGTAACCAATATTTTGTAACAATTTTTTTATTTAAAAGAGTGTCCGTGGAGTTTCTTGCCCGTTCTTCTCCATAGGTACCTACTACGCTTTGGAATGGGCAACTAGCTTCATCTTTCTGACTGACCGACCCCTTGACAATTCAAAAGTACCTGTAATTGGTTTATTTGAAATAAATGCTTTGAGTTGAGTTTGAGTTTGAGTTTGAGCACAACGAATCGAGAACAGTTCCGTGACGTCTTGACTCCAATGCGACCAGAGGCTGAATGCCCTCCTCGCCGTGGCCTTAAAACATCACGACTCTGTAGAAGCGCGCCTTTTTTGGTGTAGGTAGATCACTCTTGATGTCGCCAGTGGCGCGCTTGCGATTCGTTCCGACCGGATCCGACATATATAAATATACATACTATAGGTATATAAATACTCACAGTTGAGGAGAGATAATGCTCTTTTACTCGATATTTGAATAGAGAAACAGTTTTTAAATCACGAATGCTAGGCGGCTATGTATGATTATATTATAATTTACCCTATACACATATTGTCATAACATATCATATTTAAAGATCCTTCATATATCAAATGCTTCTCAATATATTAAACTGTTGGCTGCTAAAATGTGCCGAGAGCAGTATTAAAGTAATACAATGGCAGCTAATTCTGTGTATAGTTACGTAAAAACTTGGCGACGGCGGCGTGTGGTCGCGACCGTATCTCAAATTAAATCTCACCAACAAATCTTCGCGGGGGGATGAACCGCGGCGACCTCTACCATCGACCTTTTACATTCGCTTTGAATTCCCTTAAACTTTCTTTTTGAAGTTTGAGATATGGAGTTGTGTAGTATAAATAGTTTGAGGTTCATTTTGAGTCTTAACGAGTTAAAGTTAAAATAACCTACGATAGTTTTTCTTTAAAGATTAGCACAAAAAACAATATAAAGATAGATAATATTTTTGATGTATAACATCTTTCCTCTCGCTTTCCTGCAATCTGTGTGAGTGATTTCGTGAAAAGGGACGGAAGTGTGTAACAGGAAGCCGGGGAAGCGCGCTCTATTTGATTTGACCAATGAGCGCGCGCGGTGCTAGAGTTGGCCGTCAGATGGTACCAACCTATTTTCTGAGAGGTTGGTTCTGTCAGCTAAGATGTCGGATGTTACATATGTGATTACTGTAAGGTTCGCTCGTTTTTTTTTCTTTTTCTCGTTTTCTTGAAAGGGTTAATCTGCTGCAAGATTAAATAACTTTTTTAACATCTTTCAGGACACTAACGCCTATAGATATGATAGCACTGTAACTTCCATAATATTTCGTTATTAAGTTTTAATTTTGTCGCCATGTTAAAAACAGTTTGTGTTCCGTGGTATGGGCTCAAGCTCGCGTCCTGGTTGCCTGCGAACGTTCGGAGTCGCAATTTGTTCCCGTACAGCCTTAAAAATCCGCATTTTATTGTTCCGCCTCTCATTTCTACTTGAACTGTGCTCGCTAGGGTTTCAATGAGCTCACCCATTGAAAACTTTTGTTTTTATTACTCAAATAGTTATGTTATACTTTTCTTGATTAAGTGTTCGTTTTTATAACTTAAATCGTTATGTTATACCTTTTTTTAATTTTCAATCGTTTTTTTACCGTCAATGGTGCCGATTCCCTTGTTCACAAACTAAACTAAATTTAAGTTCAGTGCATCTTTTTCTTTCTATTTCATTAAGAAAAGGGCAGAAGATAAATTTTAGTTTAGTCCTGTCAAATTTATCGGCGCTTGACGTAAATTGACGTAATTTTAGTAGGCAAGTTTTTAATCACGTCTAAACTTGTATGGGTAGTGACAGGCGCTGATTAATTTGACAGGACTAAACTAAAATTTATCTTCTGTCCTTTTCTTAATGAAATAGAAAGAAAAAGATGCACTGAACTTAAATTTAGTTTAGTTTGCGAGCAAGGGAATCGGCACCATTGTTTGTCTACCTGCAGCAATAATAAATAATATTCTATTCAATTCTACTAAATGCCGCTTGGGGTGCAAATGTCAATGAATAATTAATATTATATAGATGAATTTATTTATGTTGATATTCAACAAATTATACCCATGGGTGTGTACCAAGTCTACACGCAACTCAATTAGAATTTGAACGGTTCACAAACAAAACTTTAATTACTCGTCTATTGAGGTCAAAGAATTTTGGAGATAGAAGTTAATTAAACCATTTGTCAGCCACCTAGCACCAAAGTAAATTTTAATTTTAATAAAGAATGTTTTTACAAAAAACTTGCTAAATTGGAAGATAAAAACAAAGACCTAGACTAAGTATTATAAACCAAAAGAATTTCACAATAAAGTGGTTAGTCTTGTTAAATAATTTATCAAAGATATAACTTCTGCCCGCGACTTCGTCTGTGGGAAATTTCGGCCCCCGACCCATCGCGTCGTATCGCATCGCCCGCCCCGCTATTACATCGTTTTCGCTTAGCGTTCTTCCCAACTTTTTTTCTTTTTGCTCGGCTCCTAAGGGTCATAGCGTCATGTTACATAGCCATAAAAAGCATAAAAAATATTTTTTGCGTTGGGTAGCCCAGTTCTTGGGAAAGGTTATTATAACCTTTCCCAAAACTGGGCTATCCAACGCAAAAAATATTTTTTCTATTCCAACTGGTAGTTCCGGAGATTACCTCCTACATACAAACTTACAAACAAACAAACAACTACCTCTTTATAATATTAAATATATAATAAGAATTAGTACAGTATTAGTATAGATTTAGGTACATAAGTAGGTATGTCTAATAAATTCTCACGTCTATGTTTAGTTGTAAATACTTAGTTTTCTTGAGCCTTTTACCAAGCATTTAGCATAATTATTTATGTAGGTAAGTACCCACAGGTGACATAAAACCGGATACGTCAGATTGTCAGATCGTCTGATGATCATTGATCCAACGAGAATATGTTCAGCCTAAAGTTACACTGCTTGTCAAAAGGATACTCATTACCGAAATTAATCCGATAAAATTTCCGATTCCTGATATCGCACGATTCATTTTCAATTTATAACTTTCAACGAGTTTTCATTTTTCATAAATCATTTTTAATTCACAAACAGATTATTTTAACATCTCGATTCAGGTAACTCGATACCTAACGTACATTGGAAACGTTATGAAATATAATTTTCCACAGAATAATTTCATTTATTAATTAAATGTAATTAATTCATTAAAAGGGTTAATAATGTTATTCGGATGGTTTCTTTCAAATGGCCATGGTGGCCTTCATTGGTCATTCCAACCAACTGACCTCCATCCAGAAGCAGATTACGTCTCCTGGTCTGTTCAGAACATCTGCAAAAGATCTGGGTGACCCGAGGGTTTTTGTTCTAATTTGGGTGTCGCCTGTGAATTCAAATAGCACATGCGCTTCGGTTTCCTCAGCTTCTATGCTTGTCTGTAATAATATAAGGGTAGTAATAAAAGCTCCGAAAAAAAATTAAAATATGTGCATACTCAAAATATGAAATTTACTGCTATAAATACAAATTTTCCGACAATTTATATGCGAATAAAATAATGAAACAACCGAATAAAATACTGAAACGACCAAATAAAATACTGAAAATTCCGAAAAATCAATACAGAATTTGCTGACGTAATATTTTTCAAACATGCAAACAAGCATACACCATGCATGCAGGATGCAAGCGAGCATGCAATATGCAGCAGGTATGGTTTCTGTCACGGCTCCGGCGCTGTACGGCTCCGCCCGTCCCATGCAGGCTTAAATTACACTCTAGGGGTAAGGCAGACAAGACTACGTGGAGTCGGTTTTGCTGCGATTCGTTTCTGTCACTAACTTTTGTAGCACAACATATTGACTTTTTGGAAACTTTGTATTTTTTTTCGGAAGTGTAGTATTTTTTTTGGAAATTTTGTATTACAGTCAACCAAAGATTTTCGGAAGTTATTTTTTTTTTCGGAAGCTTTATTATTTCTCATAATATAAAGATATTCAACTGGTTGAGTTTATAATGCATGCATTATTATCTGGATCGTAGGACATACCGTGGCACATTACGTTCGAGCGCAGTGCAAACTGAGAAATCATCAATCCTACTCTGCCTTCTATTCCTAGAAAATCGTTTCGCTGCTCATTACCACAACTGACATGTGCATAATATACTGTGATGCATTGTGACGTCATACACAGGATATGCATTTGCAACGTTAGGGGAATAATTAAAGGCTACCTATTTACATATGAATTCTACACAATTTCAGGCCTCCAAATGGAACATACTCGTAAATTATTTGTAGATAAATTTTCGTGCGCTGTCTCTGTTATTATTTTACTAACTTATTTATTTTTGTGAAGCAGCTGTTACTATTTTAATCTTAGCAAATCTTTGCGATGTTTTCAAGCATATTATTTGGAAACCGGCGGCAGATGGTTTAGTTAAATTAAATACTTTTCATAATAATAAATAAAAAATTGGACAGACTTTCGATGTTCATCTATCTTCAGGTTAGGCGATTAAGTATGATCTAACATAATGTAAATTTTCAGGCATATTACAAAAACCGGCCAAGTGCGTGTTGGACCGCGCACAATGAAGGGTTCTGTAGTTGGGATGAATTTATCCCAAGTACAAATTTAACATTGTAGTTGAAAAACATGTTCTCCCATACATTCCAACTGCAAATGTAAGTTTGAATGCACAATATTGAGAGATTTACCATGTTATTTTAACACAATAGACTTCTTATAGGTTTTCCTGTAATCTATGAGTAAAGAACCATACTCCGTATTAAAAAAAAAAAATTGGCTCCGTAGTTTCGGTGATAAGTGGTGGGGAATGGTCAATTTTCATCTATTTTCTTGAACATCTTTAAAAAAAATATTTTTTAAATTGAGATCCTCGCAAAAAGCTCTTTCATTTAATATGTCACACGGTACAGCTTTTCGGTGTTTGGGTACCAAATTTCAACTTAAACGGTCCATTAGATTCGAAGCAAATTAGCTGTGACAGATGGACAGACTGACAGACAGACAGATAGACGAGCGTTCCGTTTTTCCCTTGAGGTACGGAACCCTAAAAAGAGTTTGATTTACAAAGGAGCACGTTAAAGAGAACAAAGTTTAAATTAGTATCAGGAGAAGACATAGTGCTAGGTTTTCTGGTCAATATGTAGGTTTCCTGAAAGCTAGCGAACTAGAATTTTGATGATATGAAATGCAAAAATTAATATCGTTACACCGAATATTTAGTCTTAGATGTAAAAAAGTATTTGGAAACTTTCCATATGCATTTTTTACACCTAAAACGGTTACAACATTAAATTCAGTGTTATAATTGCAATTCATTATTAATATTCTAGTTCGCTAGTTAGCCACATTTCATATTTCCGTACAGTAATATTGCCAAATTAATCAAAACAGCGTAATGTTTGACATCTATTTGCGACGTTGCCCACTTTTAGAATAAACGCTCTTAACATGTTCAATGTTCAGAACTAAGTTGCGCTTACAAATATTATTTAGGACACCAAAAGCTCAGCTTCTTTTTAGAATGAGCCTATAAGTCGGCCCCTTACTTACCTACATTAGCACCGTTAAACTTACCTTCTATAGAGCAGAATGACAAGCCTATTCCATTATAAACCTTTTATTACAGGCTCAGTATGATAAATAAATACACGAATAAGTTGCACGGTTGAGTCTCGCTGACACACAAAGTGAAATAAATTGTATGAGTTGGTAGTTGCGTGCGATCGCCCGCACCGCCCGCACCGCCCGCGCCGGCCAGGCCGAACGTGCACCTGTCAATTCCTTTCCCAACTTTTATTTTTCTTGATTCTATTCAGCTGGCATTTGGAATCGAAAATTTATCTCTATGTAGTTAAGAATGGCGAATTTGAACGTGGTAACAAATCAATCATGATCTATTCGGTTGATTTAGCTGGTTTATCTTTTAAAGATTATTAAGAGTGATAGTGTTTGGATAAAGCTGTTTTTAATGTGTTGAATTTATTGTAGTTAACCGCTAAAGGACCGCGTATTCATTAATCATTGATTCTGCAGTCTCTGATTTTCACAAAAAATAGCAATTGTTTTTTTAAATAATGAAAACGTTTACGACCTTTGACAGTTAACCTTTGTAGAACAGTTATATTTCGGCACAAATTTCGACAATCAGTAACCAATTCCCAAGCGTTGTTTGATTTTTTCGGCTGGTCATGCTAACAATCATCCTATCAAAGCCCTATTCTGATAAAACTTTGTTATAAAAGGAATGCATACAAATGACGTCACCGAGAGAAATAAAATATTAAAATTGTGAAAAGAGGCCGTATTACGCGGACGTTTCCCGCCGAGATTCGGATCGCGCTCGGAACAAACAACGTCAGTGGGGCCGTGCAAAATGGAGCGGATAAAACGCGCCTATCACAGCGTTCTTCAAGTACCTCTACATAAATTGCCTGAGCTTAATATACCTGCGGATTTTTCGTATAATTGCAAAAAAATATTTATTTTTGTGGTCGATGTTTATCGGGGTTATTCACAGTTCCACACCCAGTAGGTACTCAACTGGAGATTTTGCAGTTTTTGGACACGTTTGGTATTTGGTAGATTATTATTGTAAAAACCTATAAAGTTATGGAGGCCTGACAATTTACGTGGTCGCAAAACTGGGAACTGGGTAACATACAACATGTAAAAAAAAACCTGTCCGATCCATGAGGGTGTTGTTAGGTATCGTACTGAGAGTCTATTTATGTGGTAATTTTCAGAAAAAAAGAAAAAAAATCGCTACTTTTTTTTCAATGGGGAGTTTTACCGGGTTATAACATGGGGCACGAGTGGCCGTTGGAAATTTTCAAATTTTTAATGGATTTGGGATAATTTTGGTACTAAAAATGTGAATTTTAAAGTAAAGAAATACTTTTTGGTTATTGAAGTACCTATGTGCCCTTTTCGGATCGGAAAAGGTTTTTTTATATATTTTATAGGTACGGGACCTAAAGGAACACGATGCGATGAAAACCGAACGTACAGTAGTTAATGTCGGGTGCAATTAGCTTCTACTATATAAAAATGCCGATACTGTCAAAAAATTCCAAATATCTAACTGCCTGAAACAGAATTTTAGATTTCCTAAACTTTTAGAACCGAAAATACACGGGGCACGATGAAAATTTGATTAAAACTCGTTTTGTCGTATTTCCAAAGAGAATACGACCAAGTTCGAATTTTCTATAAACGCTTTCCCTGATCTTATGATTCAATGGAACCACATTTTTGCAAAATTACCTATCACGTAAAATGTGAGCGAGTGAAATTGACTTCTTTATCATTCCAATTTCGAAAACTCACGAGTCACGGCTCTATTCCTTCCGAAAAAGTTATAAGTATTATTTTTCACTCCTCTTGCTCAAAAAGGCCGTCATTGTAGAGTACCAGAGCGGGGAAAAAATAGCATTTCTTGCTCTAGGGGAAAAAGTAATTTCTTTTTAATTTTTGTCTGTTCTATCGAGCCTTGAAAAACGAAAAAGTCTTTATTCTTATGTACATAGAATAATCATGATTATGGACTCGACTTATTACTGGTTTACAAAAAAAAGAAGAACATTTTATTTTTGAAAATGGAACTAAATGCGGCTATCTCTTCGGTAGAATGCGTGCATTGCGTTGCGGCTACAGAAGAAATAAAAAAAGCATTGGCGCGAAATCTTTAGAATTTTTCTCTAATTACGAATTGAATTGGTGACCGTAATATAATTTACAACAGTGAAAATGTCATCATCTAGTGAGAACATCTTCACAGAGGACTGAAATTAAGTTGTCGGAAAAAACACATCGTTAAATATCCAGAATTGTACAAATTGTACATTTAAATAAAATAAACTATTTAATATTGGATTATTTTATTTTCTCGCAATCGTAGTGAAAAGTAGAGTGTAACACACGGCGCTAAAACCCATTACAACTCGGTATCTATTTACTCCCTCGCTAAAGCTCGGGAGTAAAACTACCTCGTTACAATGGGTTATTTTAGCCCCTCGTATAACAATCTACTATTATTACATCAACGCTATATCAGCTCGAGGTACATTCACGAACAGTCCCCTTAACCAAATTAAAATCCGGCAATAGACTTCGAAAAAGAAAAAGACACCATTAATAAAAGTTCCCCCGCCACGCTTCGTTAGATAGTGTTGCCATCATGAAAATTAATTACCCCAAATCATCAGCGTAATTTTTAACTGGCCAGAAGTGTTGCCAGCTGTGACAGATGTAATTACTTATTGGCGATGCGAACTCGCCATAAATGTAATTGGCTTCATCGTACTTTAATGGACTCGCATTAATACAAATGGATTAAGTGAGATTTTATGCATCCGTTGCGAATTTAAATATTAAACTTTGCTCTGATCAATAGCTTGTCATTCTGATGTGATAGTAAAACCAGGTGTATCACACGTTCGTATTGCTGGGTTTGAAATTAATTGATGGATATTGAATAATTCGGTGTATGTTATCATGGATGGATAACAACTAGTTTTAGGAGGAAAATGGGAATTGGAAATGTGAGAAGACCGGTAACCTAAAAAGTTGCTTACTTGGTGGTTATTGTTCAGTAAGAAAATAATAGGCTGTGAAGTGAAGTAGTGAAAGAATTAGACGTTTTAAAATATATCGTTTTTTTTTTGTAGTACAGCATGCTGCCACAGTGATGTCAGATATTTTTGATCACAACGAGGTATCACATTCTTCTGAATTAAACTGAATTTATATTCTAAGAGGGACACATCTTTTTTAGCTGTTGAAGCATACCACAAATGCCGTCATTTTGACGACATATATTAATGAATGAATCATGAAATCAGATATTATTGCCGAGCTGTCCATAATCATATATTTATGACTGTACCTGCCTGTTTCCTATACTATTAAACGAGCAATATTTGTATAATATATTTGTTTGTATATAGATATGTACTCACGTTCTCGAAATCGGCTCTAACGATTTCGGTGAAAGTTGCAATTAAGGGGTTTACGGGGGCGAAAACTCGATCTACCTAGGTCTCATATCTGGGAAAATTAGTTTTCTCCGTATTTTCATCCGAGCAGAGCTCGGTCGCCCAAAATTTAAAACTAGATAATGAATAATGACATGGCAGCATGGAATTAGTAAGTACCTACTATCATGGCAGCATGGAATTAGTATGTACTATCCTATACTATTAAATCAGCATTCTCTATTTTCACCAGAGCAGAGCTCGGTCGCCCAGGTACTGAAATTAATCTATCTAATAAAATATTAACCTGCCACGTCATTTTGTGCCTTTAAACTACAATATACTATTTTTACACTTTGCTTCAACTGTTCTACTAAGTATGACATTTTATTAACTTCAACAAAATTAGAGAGCGTGGCCATTTTGAACGTGCAAGACTACAAAACGTTCCTCAGGTGTACACAATATAAAAGTCCTCTACAATATTGTGTTACAACACCTAATTACTGTCAGGCAGCAAAGAAGGAAGAAAGTGTACACCATTGTAGTTACCTTTGCCTTTAAGTGGTCGTTTTTGTTCCAATCTACGTAAGAAGTGGATTCAACTAAACGTAGAGAAGTGGCGCTTTGTTTAGAACTAGTCGTGCTAAACGTAGGTACGTGAAATGGAATAAAAATTATTGGATTTAAGAGATCATATTTGTACCGGTACGTAAACTATTAATTTTCCATTTCATTTAGTATGAGAAGCTTTCTCTTTATTTTCTTTTACCAACCATGCCCTCTAATGACCATACTTAGCAGACTGATCATTGCTATCTTAATCGCTTCTTGTAGCAGATTATGATAAAACCTAGGCTTAGCTGTGGATTTGTACAGGCTGACAAGGATGAAGACATTTATTCCTAAAAGTTAACACGATCGCATAAGTATTGAAGTAAGTTTTTTGAAGTGAAAACTTCTTTAGGCGCGTTGGGCATTTTTGAGATGGGAAAAAATAATCGAACTCGCGACACCGTTACCGACACCTCATTTTTGTAAATGTGATTGTGCTCTTTATTTAGATAAGGTTACGGACCAATGTTCTATACTAGTATTTTTCTTCCACCAAGGCGATCTTGTTCGCGTTTTCACTTCTGTCGGCACTCCCGAGTGTCACTGCCATTTTTTTTAATAAATGATCTTAATGAACAAACGTTTTATGTCATAATTCTATCGCTAGTAGGAGAACTTACCTATTTGACGGAACAAACATACGCCAATTTCAGAAAACTACAGTTCCTAATCAGAGCTAACGGCTCCAGGTTAGAGCGGTTAGGTACTTACTTCCTGCGAACTACGTATCAAAGGTGACTGCGGAAATTAGGGGCGGCACACACAAGCTGCACAAAGTGTACACACCTCACTAATGGTGCCACGGAAACGATACCAAACGGCTCTTCCTAACAGCTATATTATCAACCAAAAGATACCACTCATTATTTACTTAGAAATCGGTTATCGTTTTGCCATCCACACAATCTACCTCCCCCATTTTCTCTGGCAATCTCTGTGTTATCGATTATCAATTAGAAATAATTGGGTAACGAAAATATCTAACAACATCGTCAGCTTTTAGTGCCTACTTTCAATAACAATTGTCGTTTAAAAACACTCCTACAGAATTGTACAGCTCTCAAATCAGGAGTCTTTATAATTACTATGCTAAAAGGAGGAGTGGAAGCGGGTCGCGGATTCGTAAAATTGAAAATAAGATGTTGAAGCAGACCCATATTTTAGGGGACGACCAGCACAAAAAAATGTATTTACTTTTTTTTAAAGACACTCAGTTGTTTATAAGGCGGCCATTGGCCGGATCCCATTCAGTTCGGTCTCGTCGACTACATTAAACTGATTGCTGCAATTAGCGAATGGTGTAATTCTCGTTTTTCAAGCGTCTCCCGTCGCTGGGGCCCGACGCTGGGCCCCGGCCCCTCACCCCCTTTAGGAAATTACTTGAGCCCCGCAGGTCGCGGCGACTTTCCTGGGATTAAATAAAATTGAAGAACTCGAATGAAATTGTTTTGGATTTCTCGTCTTGATCAGTTAGGTTTGTCGGCGTTCAACTCGGGATTGTGGCCTTAATTATAGTAAGTGGATTGCTAATCGCATTTATTTCGAGATTGTGCGGAATTTCTGCGAATTGTGGCGAGCTCGATTTGGCGACAGAATTATAGTGGTATTACTTTCATCGTTACCGCTTCCACAGACGTTATTATTTGCAGGCGCTGTTTACTTAAAGAAAGGCTGGGATAACACTAATGTATTCCAATCCAATTTAAAATATATTCCTTAGGAATTTTCATTTATGTTTTTGTATGAATCTTCTTACTATCTAGTCGTTTCGTGTTTGTTAAATAAGCTTGATTACTCAACAGTCTTTCAGATTCACATATATATTTCACGAATAAAGTGATACAATTTGTATTTCAGAGCAGTCGAATATATCGTCCGAGAGAAAAACGAATGTCATAAAGATAGCTAACTAGAGTCACATCACTGGCTCATAGGAGCCGAGCCAAGCAATATTCTTAACAAGATGCAGCTCCGCCAACGAATCGGCTCCAAAACGAGGTAATACGGGAATTCAAAGGCGACGGTAAAGTGGTAAAATGATATATTTCTGGCATGTATCGCGGGGACAATAGCGGATTGTGTATGGCACTGTTATACTAGTTTTGTATTATATAGAGAGGGACGGCAATAAACAGGACGATTGCACGGCCGGCCCTCGTCCCTATATACGAGTTTATGTACGTGAACACTGTACATGTACACTCGCTGACATAGGTTATACGATCTAATAAAAATATGTGTTTTACTAGTATTTTTATGATATAAAATATTGAGAGAAAACGCGATTGAGGGGTGGAGATTCAAAGACATATCACTTTAATGAGGTGGGTTTGTTGCTTCACGATGAATAGAAGTAATTGAATAAGCATACAAACGTGATCGTTAGACGAAAAATATCATAGAAAGGCAAACGTATTAATCATAAACTTATCCACCAGATAAATGTCTATCTACACACCCGACTAAACATAGTTTCCAAAGTTGAGGGGTGACTCAATAGTATTCTATAATGTAACTCCAGTATTCCGGACATACAAAACTTTATGGTCAAACGGTCACGCGTGAATTGTTCAAACTGCTATTAAATCTGCGACTACGTTACTGCGATGTAGTGTGGTGACGTAACGAAGTTTCAACCGCTCTCGCCCCTCGCAGTATATCGACGGTAAAATGTAACATGGTGGCTAAAGTCGGAGTTAAGAGTGATTCATGTGGTACATACATGCAAATAAAATACCTCATAGTTATACTAATGTGAATTTACAACGAGGCGATGAAGGAAAAATGGTGGCACTACAGTTTTAATAAATTTTCAGGTAACTACTGTTATGGACGACTGTACGCTTGCACGTATCATGTAGAGCATAAATTAATGATGCAGTCACACACTGCTTCATATTACGTGCTTACATACAAAGGAAACGAGAATAACATTTATTTTATTGTAGTTTAATGATATCTCAATACCTACCGAAAGTAGGAAAGAGCACGAGTCACGCATCAAGACGTTAAGTAGCTTTAGGTAACAGAATCCCTCCTAGTTGTGCCGTCCAACTATTCCAAGTTTCGCGAAACTATTCGAGAAGTTATATACAGGAAAGACGTAGTAACGTTGGGGGTTATTAGGCACATAGCTTACCCAAAACAATATCCTAAACATCAGGCATAACATAGTTAGCTGCCAGTTTCGTATTGTGTAGGAGCGGTTGGCCTGCCCACCCATAAACACAGATATATGAAAGTTAATAACATTTACCTAACGCAATAAAATATATTAATGTCAGTCCCTTGTAGGGCTGGCTGGCACAGCGGCACAGCGGCGCAATATGGCCTGTTTTCGTACGATCAAACATGACTCCCACAACACGTACGAATAATTCATCGCTACGTATTGTTAATCTCTCACGCATCACTCTCTACTAATTGTTTCTTGTCGTCTACAGATAGTCATATAATAATTAATCAGTTATTTATTGGTAATACGTTGTTATCGGATATTTCGTTCACTTTATCTGATGGAAAAAAGATCTTCATGATAACTTTGATCTTGATCGGCTTTTGCCTGCTTTAATTTTTAATGTGATTATAGCTTATAATATCGTAATAATTCCTTTGAGAATAAGAAGCCTTATTGAGCGTTTTCCAGAGTAATGGATTATATAGTTACCTAAATTACCTATAAATAACTTCAAGTATTAATGTTATGCTATCCTATTACTAAGCAGGTATCTAAAAAATATCTCCGTGACTAGCGTTCAAATCCGCATTGGTTTCCAATATTCACACGTTTCACATTCACGAATTTTCGCAGGTATTATGCTAAAATAGAAAAGGCGTGATAAAATAAACATTTTTATGACATTGCTCGGGCGAATTGCTTCATAAAACGCAATTATCCCAGGAGTAAGGCCAACCTAACGATATAGGAAGGTCATTGGTTAGTTGCGAAAGTATAATCTGCTTTGATTTCGGTGAAGTACTTTAGCAATACTTATTGTTCAGGGGTGTCCCTACAGGCTTTCAGTAGTAAGTACCAATCACACTGTAAGGACACCGGTAGATACTTAGGTACCTAGAAATCGCTTCGAGCCATTAAGTGTAAGTATTTTCCTCATTCTTTTAATTTAATGATTTACGTATTAATTTAGTAAATTATTAACTTGGTAGATATTAAAAAGAGAGATACTTCAGAGTTTGTTATATTAAAAAATAAAAAACTCTGAAGGAAAAGCCACAAGGCTAAAACATCGATTAGGCTTTTCCAATTTGGTATTTTATCAGAGACAGCAAATCGCAAATCGTTGTTGGAAATAGTCATGTCCCAAAAAAATACTGTCACGAACTCGGTCTAGAATAGGTTATCTAACATCAAACTGGAAATATTTAGGCGGTATATAAATACTGGACTGGTCAAGACAATGGCGCCGACTGTCTGTGGTTTACCGACAAAAATATAAAATTACTGAAAATATCGACTTCTTTCACCTGCCGATAAAACAAATAAAACAAAAAAGAAAGTTGCTTCAGCGTCACTATTCATTAGATGCCTACATAGGAAGAAATGCAAAAGACTTAGGACACATTCATACCTTTGCAACTTAAAACATATAAACTAGAACAGTCCGTGAATAGATAGCTCTAACCCTGATTTATTCCACTTTGCCCCACCAAGCTATACCACTACTAGTACACAAATACTAGTAAATAGTTCTCAGATAGCATATTTTCCAACATCATCGATAAATAGTTTTTGTATGGTCTCAGTTGTGAGTTTGTTTTTGTGCTCAAGAAAAGGATTTAAAGGGTACATCCTGGCTCTAGTCCTAATGTCACTTTGATTGAAAGCGTACCACTTATAATCGAATAAAAACCTACCCCTTTATTCATAAACGTTGCTAAAAGTTAAGTAATGATTAGCGAGTAAATAACCGTACATTTTTGACGTACCCTTAACTTTAAACATCGTTTATGAATAAACCCCCTAGTTTTATAATATGCTTTGACTTTTTTATTTGTTCAACGAAGTTTGGTACTTTTCCTGGCTCTAGTCCTAATGTCACTTTGATTGAAAGCGTACCACTTATAATCGAATAAAAACCTACCCCTTTATTCATAAACGTTGCTAAAAGTTAAGTAATGATTAGCGAGTAAATAACCGTACATTTTTGACGTACCCTTAACTTTAAACATCGTTTATGAATAAACCCCCTAGTTTTATAATATGCTTTGACTTTTTTATTTGTTCAACGAAGTTTGGTACTTTTTCTTCTGCAAACATGATTGAGTATTTCGAGCATTATGTAGGTATATTGTTTAGTGATACGGTTTTTAAAAAACAATTTTTTTTTGTAGGTTTAGATGTTTGTCATGCATCCTTTATCTAGGTCAAGAACAAAATCAGATTGTCCTATAACTGGCTGTTCAGAGGTCTAGTAAGTTATGGAAAGATTTTTTTGTAAAAGATATCCCCGCAATATTTTTTGTGCGAATCAAATTCAGAACCGCGAGTTTTACGACAATTTGCTTGAACTACGAATAAAGAGCATAACGCGGAGTTAAAGTTTTAATAATTATTTATGGCTAAGTATGCAATAAACACGTTTTAAGATTATATTCGTTTATGAGTTCTAAAGCTAACGAAAATGCCTCGTAAAGTACAGTATTTATTAATAATTTTATTATTTCTGGCACAGCACCAGAGGTTGATTTATGGTAATGGAATATTATATAAAACGGTGGTTTTAATATCGGATAATTATAATATTTCAATACAAAATTGTTAAGGCGACGATAACCGACTTTTAATGATTTTATACTGAAGATCAAGTCTAAACCAGTAGGTTAATGATTTGGAAAAAATATATGTTAAATTAGAGAATTTTCTTAATAACTTAATATAGGAATATTTTAGATTATTTTTATATTACATAGTGAAATTAATTTGTAAAGTTATGTCTAACGCGAATAAAAAACTGAGAATCACGCAAAATCTATTAAGCGTATTTTTCTGAAATCTTCAACATTTTAAAGATAATTTAATTATTGATCTTTTAGTATACGTGTTTTATTAAAATAGCTTTTGTTTTATGTAAAATAAATTAATAATGCGTTTAATTTGGGACAGCGCTCCTTGGCGAGTCCTATTACTGGCTGGACGTTCGACGCGTTGCGTGAGCTCAGTACAGAATACGCAAACTAACCACTCAAGGTCACTGGCATATATCTGCGTCTTAATAAATAAAAGAATTTTCTAGGTTTTATCACATTTTGTTAAGAACATAATGGAGCAATCAAAACGGGAACAAAAGAAGACGAAGATTCTTATCAAACGGGTCACCTCAATTGTGAACTAACTACTAAACCAAACCAAACAAAAATCTATCCCACATTCACTAAAATAGTTGAAAATCCCGCCGGCTGCACTTAAAAATCGCATATCTCAATCCTTTTGTTAGCTTTAACAATAGGTAACTGAACCAGTTGGCTGTTGAAAAAGAAACAATGGGATACAAATTTATAATGCAGTCTGGAAATGAATCACGTCATGCCTGGGTCCTTCGGGAGTCGCCCTGAATGAAAATGAACAACAATACTGATTCAACGTGGACATGAATATAAAATATTTTCAAATAATCCATCATAGAGAGAATCTCTCTGTTGGCTTATTTTCACAGAAACTTGCAATTCGACGTAACTTTGTACTGGGATGCTTCTTTTACTTGCCTTGTTTAGATTGTTTCTCTAGATTGTATTTGTAGTTTCGAAGGGGGAGCGTACACTAGGTGGATAACCCACACATTAATCTATATAAGGGCGGTGCATTTTTCTACTGACTGACGAACGGCTGACGATAGACTGATAGCAGAATGATCACCCAACATCCATCCCAAAACACCATGTAAAGCATCAGACTCTCAGATGCGAAACAAATTGTTTCGCGCAATTGACTATCGACTTCCAATAAACATTAGCCTGAACAAATAATTCCCTAGTTCCAATTTACTATCGATTAATGAAAATTAACAAACTGATGCAGTTTCAATTATAGGTAGATACGACACGACTCTGAAATCACTGCTGCGATCATGCTGAACATGAGATATAAAATTAACAACTGCGACTCAGTCGTGTTAATTTGGGTTCCAATTAACTGTGATGTACGATGCTAATTATAAATTACTGTAACTTGTTATTAAAGAAGGGGGTCGGAGTTTGATTGATACTATGAGATACTAGCTACACCCCGCGGTTTCACCCGCATAAGTCTCAATCCTGTTGGAATATCGGGATAAAAAGTATCCTATGTCCTAATACAGGTCATGGTCTACCTATGTGCGAAATGTCATCTAAATCCGTTCAGCCGTTTTAGCGTAAAGGCGTAAAAAACAAACATACAAACAAACTCACTTTCGAGTTTGTTTTGGAAAATCGTAATTATGCCGCTTTTTTATAAGTTCATTAAGGGTTCAACGGGTTAAAAATTATTATGAGAATAATTATATAAGTTCACCAAACCGGTGGGTTTATATACAGAGTTATATATAAACTACTACTACTATGATATAGTTTCCCCTGTGTACGAAACTTTTGTAATATAACGCTCCGTGAAAAAAGGGAAGTTGAAAAATTCCACGCACTCAATCAAGTGCAAAATCGTTGGATAGGTCCAAAACACGAGTCATCCATTTTGTAGGCACTGCCGGTGTACACTTGACTGAATTTTAACTCCATTACTGCGTACCTTATAGATTGGTTATAGGTCACGCCCGCGTAGCTCGCAGGGGTAGGCACAGGCCTATGACCAAATTAATTAATCAATCTTATTTATTAATTTATATCTTACCTTACGTACGAGTATTATAAATTATTGTCGCTTTTCAGTCGGTCTGTCTAACCGCGATGTTCTTCTAAACTGCGTAGCGGTTTTTACCATTATTAAGAAAATTTGTTCCGAAAAGTTTATGTGTATAATAATATCGGGAGGCACGGCAGTGCCCCCACCAAGTCTATAAAACAAACACAAAGGCACAGACGTACCATCTTTTCTCGAACCCATTCAGGACATTTTTGACCCCCTGTAACTTCGTTGTGGATGAAGCTAGAAGCCTGATTTTTCAGTGACCAAGAGGATTTAGTATTAACTAAGTATTTTCTAAAATAAGATTCAATTTGAACCAGTAGTTTAAGAACTATTGTAGGTCAAAGTTCCATAATTTTGTCACTGACACTCACTGACTCACTCACCGATCATCAAAATTCTAAGTTACTTCTAGCAGACACAAGCTTCAAATATTGAACACAAATAGTGTGTAGCCTATAAAGCAAGGAAACATTTAAACATACTGCAATTTCAGTGTCGTTTTCTAGATATACGAACTGCATAAGTAACTTTGTAATCGGGTATTATTTATATAGGATTACAAAGCTACTTATGCAGTTGTCAAATTAAACTGCATTGAAATTGAATGAAGAAGCAACGATAATAATTAGGTATAACAACCTTTGGGATCTACCTATGATGCCGCAAATCCACACATTTTTTTGAACTGATGTAGGTTCAGTATCAGTATCGGGGTATACAAAAAGAAATGAGATCCCATCAAAAACATAACATTTAAAGAAATACAGTCTCGCAACGCAGTTCTTCTACCGTAAAAAGATGTGAGATCAAATGTAAAACCAAGTCTGCTAATTTATTCAGTACCTATCTATTTGTCATCTTTGTTTCTTTAATAAATAGAATGATTTGGCAATCGCACACGGTAATAGTATCTACATTCTACATCTAACAAAATCTACCTAATATTAGCAATAGTAGATTATTCATATGTGATTTATGTTGCCGTGCGATGACATTTGATCTCACATCTTTTTGCGGTAGAAGAACTGCGTTGCGAGACTAGCATTTTTTTTGCATCGTCTTCACATATAATTATATAATAATGTATACAAAATATTGTAAAACATTTTAAAAGAGTAACGGTGGAGTTTCTTGCCCATTCTTCTCCATACGAAAACTACCTTTTGGAAGGGGCGACTAGAATCAATTCTATTTTTTGTTTTTGAATGCTGAGTAGGTTTGTACATTTTAAATTAATCTTGGACACTAGGTGAAGGAAAAGGTATTCAGAAAATTTGAAGTTTGTAAACAGTCTGAAATAGCTAACCACTGGTCTATGAAGGACGTTCATAATCATATCAGAGTATTAATTTAAGAGAATTACTTAAAGTAGAACCGTACAGTGATGTGAAAAAGTTTAAAAAATTCAATGCGATTAAGCAAATTGTTTTAATTAAAATTTTAATATACGTTTAAATTAAATTCGCTCGTTACCAACGTCACACAATTTTATTGCATTGTTCTCTTTTGAATTAATAATATTTTAGAATCGTAGAATTACTATTGAAATGAAACACATTGTGTAATTATATTGCGTTCTTGAAATTATGTTGAATCATGATTAATGCCGAAGTGTCTTTTTAACCGATTTAAAAAAAAGGACCGTTCTCAATTCGACTATATTTTTTTTAAATCAGTGGTAATGAAAGGTTTTAAAATAAAATAAGATCATACAATTCAATAAGTACCTAAATGCTTGTCGTAAAAAAACGTATACAAGTAACATCTAAACAAAATTGTAACTCTTAACAGAGATCGTTGTACCATTTGCTCACAATTAAAACAGATTTATACTAAAAAAGCAGGTTAGTGTCCCGTATATGTTTTGTAAAACCATTGTAAAAGGCTTGGGTTCCACAGTTAAGCCGTTAATCCGGCGGTTAGCCAGCTCACGACGGTACAGTGACACACCCATACCGCGTAATTGATTTTACACGACTAACTACGAAGTGCTAACCCTGTCGAGTCTGACGCGAACGTTGCACTTGACGGCATTCATTGACACGCACTCGCATGCGTCAAGAACGTAATTGTGTCACTAGGGTTGTCCCAAACAGGGTTAAAATGTCGTATGATAATGACTGTCAGTGTTTACGCAGCGTATCGCAGCAGGGTATGACCTTATCTATATCTATACTTATAATAATAATTATATATAATAGTTAATATAATATAATATTATAAAGAGGTAAACTTGTTTGTTTGTGTCATTACCCCCTATAGGGGCGGGTAATCTCCGGAACGAATCACCAATTCTAAAAAAAAGAGTGGCACTCCGGGAATGCCGACAGAAGTGAAAATTTAGAAGAAAAAAAAATCGGCACCGCAGTAATCAACGCGTTGATGTCTTTTACTCCACGGTGTCATTAAATTGCGTTACAGTGTCGCGAAATCAATGGTTTTGTCCCATCTCAATAATGCCCAATGCGCCTGAAGAAGTTTTCACTTCAAAAAAATCCCTGGTTAAAAGCTACATTACTCCTGAGTATTATAGGTAAATTATATTGATATCATGCATATTAGCCGAGATATCACTCATGTTTGTCTAGCAAGTCGGAAAAAAATACCTCTTGAAACAGAATTATATTTGCATGCGCTGCCTAAACCACCGAACGGATATTCATACGGTTTTCACCAATCGACGGAATGATTCATCAAAAAGGACCATAGGCTATTTAACATCACGCTACAACCCTTAGGAACCGAGCAAAAAGAAAAAAGTCAGCGCGAGCGGGCAATGCGACGCGGTGGGGCGGAGGCCAACTAAAATAACAGCTACATTTTGATAAAACTCCCTGTTTTATCAAAATGTAGCTGTTATTTTAGTTTATTGTGTATCTTACGACTTCCACGCGAACGAAGTCGCGGGCAGAAGCTAGTGTTTGATAAGGTGGGATGATCATTCGTCTTTTGTTTCAAATTTTACGAAATATTGTGTTGAAATATGTACCTACAGAAAGCGTTAATTAACAGAATAAATAACCCAATCGTCATCTAATAAACGAATTAAAACAATACTAGCTGTTTTTGTTTTGCGAGGGGTAAAAACACCGCGTAACAACACTCGTCGCTGTCATAAATCATTGTAGTACGCAAACTTAAGTAAAATAAACATGGTGGAAACTAATTAGTGTAGAAAATTCACGTGGGACCAAACAGGGTAATATGGGCGAAGCACAGTTTGATGTTGCGCTCACAAAATTAGGGAAGTTTAGGGCCAAAGTCGCCCCTGCCCGGAACAAGTTAATTTAAACTAGCCGAGTAATTTGCACAGAACCGTGACACTAATTCAATTAGTTACAAGGTATGCAAACAATGCGTGGCCTACACAATTGTTCTAAATTTTCACCCTACCCCACACATATTATTATTATTATTGCCGAAAGAATAAAACGTCCGAATACATTGCTTAAGAAAGACCCACCTACATTCAGCGATGCCTAACTTCTCACAAAGTTTTCCCTACCCGATAGAAACAAAAACTATCTTCACCTAAAGAATATTAACATATTCCTTCACATAAATAGGTATGTAATGATCATCTTTGTTATCTAAATATTGCTTCCGGCGACGAGATTTTGCTCAGAAACTCGGTAGTCATTTTCTCAACACGTCTGATATCAAGTGAACTGCCAAAATCTATAAAATAACTGTTGCCACAAATGGTCTGTTCGGTATAATTTTAATGATTTATAAATGAACTTCAAATCATGAATAAGAAAGTGTAAATGTCTAGACGAGCAGCAATTTCTTACTTATTATTTCGAATTTTCTGTATAAAAATAAACAGGTATTAATTTTTTTCGAATTCTACATGTTAAAATATTCATGAAGTTGGTTCAATGTGGGCCGTGTAAGCGTTTAAGAGTTAATATTCTTCTGTAAGACGAGACGGTAAAAGCCTCTCCGAACCACGTAGGGATTTGGGAGGTTAACCCACTTTCTGCAGAGGTAACTTTAATTTAGTTACGTTGTTGGTCGTTTGTACCTTTGTCAAATTACATATCTACGTAATTCGTTCGTTGGTTTCTTGTTTATTAACCATGTTGTAAGCGTTACAATTTCACGAAAGGCCAAATTGGAATTAAGGATGTTTTGTTAATGAAACTTGTGTAACCTACAATATGAAAGTGTTCATTGCTGATGACAATTTTGATGAATTATTCAGTTTCATCTCATTAAAACTTTAGGCAGCTAACTGTATTTATAATTAATGAAAATACATTAAGATATGTATATCAAGATTATCAAGGAGAACTCAATGATGCTAACCCATTCAACTTCCAGCTTTATTTTTCTTTGTCAAATCGAATGCGTCTGCGTTCTTCGCGGAATAATATTTACAAGTTACCGGTAAGCATCAACTGAAAAATAAATATTTCATGACCTAAATTGCTCAAACTTTTCATATTATAATTTGTAATCGTATTCACTCTGAGAAGTTTTAATTAATCTGTTAAACTTAAAATTAGTTAGCTATTTTAATTATGTTCTTTAACAACATAGGTAACTTTTACTACTCGGCAGACAAATATAATTAATGAAAGGGAACTCGACAATGAACTGCCATTACAATGACGATTAATAAATCATATTACCAGCCTGCAACTGTCCCACTGCTGGGCGAAGGCCTCTTATACAGAGACTGAGGAAGATAAGGACGAGGAGGAGAGGAAGAAAAAGTTGATTAATATAGATAGAGATATTATTGTACTGGTGGAGTTTTTGGCGGCAGAAATTGTGTGTGCAAAGATAAACAGTCTATTAAAATCCTTGTTTCTAATTGATGTTATTTGCTCTTAATGTCGCTGATTTCAGAATGACTAATACTATTGAAAAATTCATAAAAAAATTGAATTTATAGCGCAAATTAAACTTTATGAGTATTAAAGATGTTTAAAAAAATAATTGTTTACATGTTTGGAAACTTAATCGCGAACGCAGAATACAACATTATATTCTTGCAGGGACGTTCTTTTTTACAAGGAGTGTAAATAATGAACTTTCAACACTCGTCACGTCACTTAATAATACCCATCTATTAGTAGGTAGTATTGTGTAGACAGAACTTTTCTAAACAAGAAAATAAAATAGTCCCTCTCTTTGTTCTGCCTACTAATTAAATAACCCACTGCAATGACATTAGATAGCCCTTCTTAATTCACTCATTACGGGCAAAGAAAAACCATTGTCAACAAAAACAATGTTTTTATGAGCCATGAACGGCACGTTTTTTCTCTCGAGGCGAAGGGTTTCATTATGTGGTGTTGGTGTGACAATAAGACTGAAGTCCGGTTCCTGTATTTTACCAACCGTAACTGGTTAAAGGAGATGTTTCATTTTCGACCATAAAGTGTACGTTAATGAAAAAAAAGGAAAAAATTCCACGAATTGAGGAAAAATATTCTTTCCAGTTTATTCCCCTGATTACTTCGGCACAAAAATAATAGTTTAACAAATTATCGCCATATTCTATTCATCATGGCGTCGTTTTACTTGTATTCTGCTCTCGTCCAGAAATCATGTTACATTTTAACATAATAATATCATGTAGACGTTATTTAAATAAATATGAAAGGCATGTGTTTCTGTACTATAATAAGATAGCTATCTTATACAACTTTTTTGATTAATTAGAAAGTGTGATTCATCATAAAAATAAAAAAACTGCTTTTGTGGATTGTAGATTTGTAGGTATTTCTGGACGAAAATGGCTAGGTGTCGATGGTCGTATTTCTCCTGACAAACGTCAAACATTTTCGGTTTTTATTTTGTACCCAAAAAGTATTAGATATTATGGAAAAAATAGTCTTTTATTGTATTTAGGGGTTCGTTTCCCAGGTTTTCTAAAGTGTACATGTTATGGCCGGTGTCCCATACAAAAATCAAACGTCTCCTTTATTAAACTACGAATCCTGCTTTGAAAATATTTCTCATTTTTATGACAAAATGAATTCGTTCGCCTTTAGCATCGAAGTTTCAAGGTCAAAACATCCCAAGTTCACCTCGGATTTATTTGCTAATTTACATATATTTTTTAATACAGATAATAGAATTGAAAGTATACTCAACTACAATTTTTGACTAAGTGTTGTGGTAAGATTTGATTTCGGTATTTATTAAAGTACAGATATCTACTTAACTATACCTATTGTGTTTGTAGAAAACTCCTTAACGGAATTTTGTTGTGACTTTACAAAAACTGCTAACTGAGATTGGAATCGATTCCTCGTTTAAGCGGAAGAAACGTTCCCGAGGGAAATTAAAAATAATCGTTTGGGTATCGTCGCAGGTAATACTTATATTGTAAGCGATTACTTTAATATATTAAGTAAAGTTAGATAAATGGTAAACATTGAAGGCCTTTTTAATACAGGGTCTGCAACCTAAATTATACTGAATTGATAAAATGGTCTTTTAAAAATTTATACATTGATTCACAAACTTGGAAAACTGTTGATAGCGATAAGGTAGAAATCTCTCTGACGATAAGTCAAATAGAAATAGTAACTATAAAAGAAAACAAGTTAGATATATTTTGTTATTGTTTCTGAAAAAGATTGATTTGCTAATTCTTAACTAGATTTTTAATACCGAATTTACGATAAAAATCTGCTCATAAACCTATTCATCCGTATTAACGTCTCCAATAACATCTTCAAAACTTCTGTTATTTTAAAACCTAGAATTTCTCTTTTCAAACCGAATCAAACTTTGAGAAGTTTGATTAAAACCAGAAAGTTTTGTACCTTTGTGTACGTACTTCTTACGAAGTTACAAAGTCTAATCTACATTCAATCCTATGTACACTTGGGTGATCAAAGCAAGTCACTGGGAACATTGTAGTTTTGTTCAGGCCACTAAAAGGTCACTATGAATTTTTAATGGTAACTATTTTCCAAGAAAAGCGAATCGTATTATAGTCCTCGGGTCAAGTCGGGTCTCTTAATGTGACCGGAGAAAAGTGTCCATAAATAAATAAAAAAACAAAGTAGCAACAGGCCTTTGTGCTACGAACAGCTACAAGTTGCTACGAGTTACAGCTACGAGTGCTCCGACATGAACAGAAATGTATTTCTATATTTTTTATATTAAGTCAAAGAATGAACTTGTTTTATTGTTGTATTAATTGTGACTGAAAGAGATGACAACCTGATTTCTTTTATTATTTTAATTGTATTAATATTATAACATGCTGTTCGTAAATGTGTAAGTAACTGAGAAAACAAATAAAATTGGCACTTTTATTCTTAACGTCCACCTTTGTTTTAAGAAGTGAATTAAACAAAAATAAAAACTGTCACCATGTTCTTCTTCTTCGTGTCGATGGCACGACGGTGTTTTAAATGTATTTGTAGCTTCATGTTCCTGACTGACCGACTCTTTGACAATTCAAAAGTGCCCGTAAATGATTGAATTGAAATAAATGCTTTGAGTTTGAGTTGCCCCAAAGCATCGCTACTTCCCCCTTCGTCCTATCGTCCCTATGACTGCATTTTTTGGGGCACAGAGGGCAGGATAGGAGGACACTGTGTTAATTAGTGATGTATCACAAGAGCTAGTCTACTCCCTATGCCTACCCCATTCATCATTTAACCTTAAATCAGTGGCAGACGTCCAATAATCAAAGGGATAGTGCATTAGTCAATGGACGGTATGCAATCTGTCCATGCATCACAGAGATTTTATCAACGGTGTAGCATCTCCTTTCGGTGCCAAACGTGGTTTCAATTAGCTCTTTGTGTACTAATTGTATCTTTGCTTATCCCGTGAAGTATCGTAAGCCTGGCTTTAGATACGGAAATGGGTATTAGGAAGTGCGAAATGCCTCTTATATTTACTAAGAGAACTTGTTTAGATTTGGTGCCCTGGTGTCTGTGATACAATGATTTTTCATTAGTACAGGCACCAACGATACACTTTTATTTGTAATGATAATTTTTTTACTCGAAAATTTATTTTTGTGAGTGAACCTTTTACCTATGTGTTTTTTCTGAAATAAAAATTTGTTATTTTTATTTTGTGCTAAATATGCCAGATTTTTTCTAATAGTCAAGTCTTTAGTAGCATCAGAACGAAAATTGCGAATGATTGTAAGCTAAAAAGCATTAAAGGCTCGTGCAGACTAACGACACTCGTCGCGCGACGCGACACAGGTAAGTGTTCTACCGTGAAGTTTTCTTAGAAATTGTTTTGTTAGAGTTAGAGCGTTGCACCAGTCTGCATGATGCATAAATTTTGATAAAATCTAGTCAAACAAATAGGTATCTCAGGTGAACAATTGATGTATATTGTAGTGTAAGCTCGTGCCGCCGTACGTAACTTGAAGCAATTAGGAATTAACAACAATTTCTATCAACTATTATCCTAATAGCGAGGATTAACTATGTAACCTGAAATATTCAATTCGGATATCCGTCTTTCCCATAATACGGATCAATCCCGATCACATAATTCAATTTACTTTATCCCTTGCCGAGAAAATGGCTGTGTATTTTCGTCGATAACTAAGTTAATAATTTTAGATGACGCCATCATTTCTTCCGAAATCAATTGCCATTGAACGAAATTAATACCTTCTCCTCCGTTACCTAACTAAGCTAAATTGTGTTTGAAAACTTTATGGTTTCATAGTGAGTTTGCGTGCATTCAGCTGCGTATTTGAGCAGTTTACAAATTCGCCAAAGGCAGAGGTCAAACTGAGTTTAGAGCTAAACCCTGTTGTGTTGCCGGCGACTTTGGTATTCAACATATTTGAAGATTAATATCCGTAATCATACGTTTATAGAACACTCACGTCGAGTTTTGAATATTTGAATAGAATATTGAAAATAAAAAGATAATAACCGGTGAAATGTCCAGGGGGTTCACAAACGCGAGATTATTCGATAAGAGGGCTGAGTGCGGAAAGACTGCGATGTGAGCGGTTACCCAATCCTAGACAAATATTTGAAATATCAAGCAAACCATAGGGAAAAGAGAAAACATGATAGCAGCGATATCTCACGTAGAAAAGAGGGTTATATCATAGAAATCTGATCATTGGGAAATAAAAGGGATGCCCATGTTCTGAAAGGGGTACTACCCTGAAGAAAATTTTGGAAATCATTTGTAAGATGCCATTTAATTGATTTTGTACTCATCTTTGACCTGCAAAAGTCCGATTAAAGAAAAGACGATAATAATTTTTGTAATATTTAGCAAAGATTTTGAATAAGTCATAAATTGGTGTACGATAAAGCATAGGTTATCTATCTATCATAATAAAGAAAACGAACAACTTTTGAAAAATATTTTGAAGTCGACTATTTTCTTTTCTGTTTGATAGCAATAAGCAATTCAGACGTAAGTCAGGCAGAGATGAAACTTCTTTGAAGAATGGCAACATATATATCTCAGGCAGCGAATTCGTTCTGAATAGGTGGAGCCGACACCTCCTGCCATCATCTCTCCGAGTAGATGCAATAACGGCAACGTCGCCAAGATATGTGACCCACTTGATCATCCCAACGTCACACACTTGAAGGAAAAGGTAATAAGGTATTACAGCCTATATATTATATGGGCTACGTATTAATTAGGGTAATGTGTATAATATCCGAGTAGTGGATAGGACATGGTATACTTTTTATATGAGGTAGATGTTACTTCAGTTAATTAATTAATAGTTGCGGTGTTGGGCAGACATCGACGTTAAGTCATTGAACTATGTCATCTACGACTATCACTAAAGTTGAGTAAATGGGTTTATTAAGTTTGACCTAGAAATGAGCATCAAGATCCAAGTCAGTTTCATAGAGAATATTGGTACATATGAGCAAAATCATCAGTGTGTTTTTAACAATACGCAAATCTGACTCTATAAATAAAATCACTTCCAACTTCTAACAGCCTAACATACTTCCTATGTTGATATCACCCTAACTATTTCCCCCCCACTTAACCCTTTCAGGGGATGACAAGCAGCTAATGCACTGTTTTCCCCTCCAGCTCAGTAGGGGGCAATGTGGCGTAATAATGTTAACAATCTTTATTATTTTTCCCAGTTGTTTTGGACATTTCTCGCATTGCCTGTCCATTATCAATAATGGTACATAAATCATTTAGCACAAAGCATTACCTTGAGTGGAAGAGCTCCAAGCTGTCATTACTACTCCGAAATGAAAGTCGTAACCAACATTTAACAAATTATATTCATTTATTTAGGTGATTTGCCAGCGGCAACGTTAAGTACCGTTCTGTATAAAATGGATGTTTATTAAAAATATCTATCATTTCTCGAAACATGATTTCAAACAATATTTTATAAGGCATACCTACTAAGAAGCTTCCCATTTTTATAAATATAAATGGAAATTTTACTCGGAACTGTTATATTTAAAATGTCAAGAAGTTTATCAGAAAAGGAGAGCTTACAAGATCGCTTCAAGTTATGAGGGTAACACTCAAACAATATTAATTTATTGTCAGCGAGCAAACGTTTGGTCCATTTCGCTTTTATTTTACTTCACTTGTGAACTTTAATGAATGTGCAGACAACTTTACAACTGGCTACCTATTAACTACACAAAGTCTTTCAATCCGTTGCGTGATAAGTCACTGTAAACACAAGAAACAGACGAAGTATTACGTTTAATTATACAGTAACAAAGACTTATGCCGCTTATCAGTAACCACTCCAACTTAACAGCTATGAACCCCAGTGCCTTCTGTGTACAAATTGTATCGTTCCACACTTTAATGGATACGGTCCCGATAGAAACGTGTTTTGTGCAATTTGATATTAACTACGTTTTTTTAATTGTATACAACGCGGTTTTATACGAGGAAGTGCGCTTGCATGATGTTTGAATCAAGATTTTTCAAAATTATGTAGGTCTTGAATTATAGTGAGAGGACATATATTTTTCCTGCTTAGAATTGAAGAACACACGCAAAGGAACGAGGGGTAGTGAATTTTGCTAATTGTATTTAAGGCAGGTACCGATGATCGAGTAATTATACCTCGTCTTTCAGTAAACGATTGCTTGACAAAAGGAATCACGTATTTTTTATCTCTCTTATTAAACTCGCCTTTTTTCGAGTACGCCTCACGTTCAAAAGGGGAATTATGTACACGCATAATATTCCTTTACCTAACCCAAAATAGATCGGAATGTCAATACTCCCACGTAGCGCTACTTGTTCACGTAAAGCTAATAATGTAATTCGATCATCTTTTGTTCAATATTTACTTCCTCCTCGTGCTGAATACCTCTAAATTGTGAAGTTGAATGTCTTTTGAATGTATGGCTTTATGTGTGAAACGGAGTCAAAGAGAGAGATATCGAGAAGTGCTCTGTGACGCCGCCCGCGCCGCCCCCGCGCCCGCCGACGTGAGAGATGGCTTTCAATATCAAATTGAATTCCGCGGTTCATTGATTTTCAATTTGTTAGGGAGTACTCTCATCGTTTACCATAGACACACTGGAGATCCGACTATTGTAAATCTTCCGAAAATTTTCACGACGAACAGTCGTCCATAACTTTTCTTGAATGCAGGAATTTAGGAGGGTGATAAAGTTTCCATTTCCCCTTTCAAGGTATATTTCAATTTAATCAGTTAAGAGTTCATGTTAAAAAGGCAAGTAACCTCATTCAGCTGGCTGTTTATCTTTCTTAAAAGCTAAGTGGAATGTAAAATAAACTAACATCCGATTTAAAATATGGGATTAGCTCGAAGGAGGAAAACCTTTTACTCTTGCGCTTTACTCTTTTAAGTAACTTTGTTGAGGACACAGAAGGTTGAGAAATTGTGCACTAATCTTATAGAATATGAAATACTGAGTATATAATGATAATGTAATCCATATTTACTCAGTTGTAGAATGTGCAACTGCTGAAAGTTTCAGTTGTGATTTAGTTAAAATCCTCAAACTCGTTAAACTTCAACTGCGACTGTGCGTCGGGAGACGTTCCCATTTATTCAATTACGCAAAATTATTTAATTAATGCTGGGTACATTTAAATTTAAATTATTAAAAATAAAAAGGTAGGTAGAAATTTTATTCCTATAGATACCAAGGTATATATGTATGTCGCTCCATGTAAAATACTGGTATTCAGCTGCATCCGGTTAGACTGGAAACCGTCCCCAAAATTGTTGGGAAAAAGCTAAGCAGATTGATATTTATAGGGATATATGTATACAGGGTGTCAGGGACATCAACGCGAAAACTGAAACCATAGATTCAGTACATGATTCTGAACCCCCCTGCGTTGAAATTTTCCGTCGGTTATTAAAAAAAAAACCAACTGTTTCATAGAAAAGTGCAATACCTACGCGGTCAAAATATATGGAACAGCTGATTTAAAAAAAAAATAACCGACGAAAAATTTCAACGCAGAGGGGTTCAGAATCATGTACTGAATCCATGGTTTCAGTTTTCGCGTCGATGTCCCTGCCACCCCGTATAGATACCAAGGTATCCAAGGTAAAATCAGTCAGGCAAGGTGTCCTATACATATATCTAAATCATAACAACAAAACAAATAGTTACAAAACAAGGAAAGGACCGAATTGTCTCGTCTCTATATTTGTTCAGACATTAACCTCCGCAAATGTCTTATGTCAGTCCACCATTGGGAAGGGTGGAGCCGAGCCAAAAAGCCATATCCGTTAATGACAAAAAAATCATTAGCTTTACAGCTGTAGGTATACACAATCGGCTTTTATTTATCAATAACGTTGCAAAGAAAGTAGATTTTGCTCTAAGCATTTTGTGGAAAGGAAATGTGTGTTTCCCATGATTTATATCCCGAATAGGGTGAGGTGGCCGGCTCATATGAAGCCGGCTGCCCGCTGGCGATAAGCTGAAGCCTTTCTATACACACTAAGAAAGAAAATAAACAAGTTGCCTCACAACCTTACGCTCCGCCAATAATCTCGGAGGGAACGAATAACATTGGGTCGTTATATAACTCTTATTACAGACGCAACATTCACGAAAGTATCGCTTTAAGTGCCTATAAACTACGAACTCCATAAAAAGAAAAGGGGTTTTCAATTAGACTGTAGCGCTCTTTGATTTTTATATCTTATAGTATATTAACTGACCGAGTTCCGCGATCCTTTTATTGGTTTACGATTCATCTAAAGGTACGTGTATACCAAATTATCGATCAGCTTTTCCAGTCTCTCAAAAGTCGTCAATAAAAGTAAAAAAAGTAGTTAAAAAAAAACACGCTTTTTACACGCATACGTCATTTCTTTTATATCCAATGAGTATATCAAAAAGCATGGAGCGCTTTTTAGCTGTGTTCTTTTAATTTATTTAAACAAAGCGTTCCACGCTTTTTAATTTAATCATTGGATACAAAATAAATGTCAAGCTGCATAGGTAGGTACTTATATCGTAACTAATACAAGTCAGTTTAATTATTTATTGCGCGTGTAGCGTGTTTTTAAGTTTAAAAAAAATATATATATTTATTACTTTTTAGTCTAGTATATTCTTAATTTAGTTAATAAGTCTAAATCAATGAAGTTATGACTTGACCGGTTCACTACTAGCTACTAAAGAAATCCACTATCCACTCTCCTGGCTCCATCATCAGACCCTAACACCAAGTGCAATCTATTGGACTCATCAAAACGAATCATGTGACCCCGAATTCAAGGGGTTTACTAGTAGCCACTGAAGAGTTCCACTATCCATCTCCTGACTCCAACATCAGATCAGCTCAGAGATACCAAATTATAGTATTGTCATCCAAGCTACATATACATAAAAAAATCTCATCAAAACGAATCATATGATCCCAAACTCGAGGGATTTACTAGTAGCCACTGAAAAATTTCACTATCTACCTCCTGGCTCCATCATCAGACCCTCGTTACCAAGCCCAATCTTTTGGACTTGTCAAACCGAATCATATGAGCCCAAGAGCCCGAAAAGTTCTACTGTCTACCTCCTGGCTCCATCATCAGATCTCCGGCCAAAATTATGAAATTATTGTATTGTAATTAGTCCTTGATACGTGTGCAGATTTTCAAGTTAATCGGACGTTTTGAAGTTGTCGAAAATTACGTTGAAAGATTTCGCAAGCTAATAAAAGCGTGTTAATAAAACTATTAAGTTATAACGAATAAACCCATTCCTGAACCCCTAAACCCCCCCTCCCATAACTAACCCCTAAAATATACGGTAAATTGATCCCCATCATATAAATATTTTGCGTGTTAAACACCCTGAAAATGATATACCTTCGGATACATAAGCACAGGAATTCAGCGAAATAAATCAAAAGTAATAACTATCCGGTTTATCTGATCCCAACGAGTTTTATTGCTTTATAAAATTTTATAACGAGAAAACTAATCCAATATTTTTCTAGATACGGTGAGGCAAAGAAATACTTCTTACATTGTGAGTATTATAAGAACGTGGGCTGGGGTACTAATGGTTAATATAAATCTGTCTGTAGGTACGACCAGAACACAGTTATTTAGCAATTTTAGGCGCAAAGTTTATACAAGCCCTAATTTATTGCATGAAATAAATTAGTCTGTCTTTTCAGACCCATTTTAGACCTCATGTCAGTTAGGTACTTGCGGTATCAAAATGGGTAAGGTACAAAAGTACCCACCTACTTGTTTTATTAATGTAGAAAATTCAGGAGACAAACAAAAATGTACCGTCTTTTACAGTCAGTATTAACGATATTATAGTGTATTCACATGTATATCTGATATTCTAGGAATTCCAGGAATTCAAACGTGTCTGGTAACGTTGCACAACAATTAGAGACGTTATACTTATCGGTACACAGGTTCACTTTACCTTACAGTATCGACAAATACGAGTAGTGATGGGATATCCAAGCAGTCAATACCAAACGGTAAATAGACTATTCACACTAAAAACTCCAGAGAGGGAACTGTGAGAGCTGCAATTACTTAGGTACACAAATCTGTTGCTCGAACACATATTTGTGTAAATCAGACATTGGATCTTACATAGCTGAACTTGAACAGGAGGACGCTACAGTGTTGCGCCATTACAAGCACAGCATTCGTAACTATAGATCTCACGCCGCTTGCATAGAGTCAACTATTTTGGCAATTTTTTTTTGACATCATGACTTCTTATAAACCGATAAACGCCGGCTGCACGTACGAAAAACTGTCACGTTCCGCCTGAGCCGAGCGAGCAAGCGAGACCGCCGAACAAGCGATAGAGAGGCACGACCGGCCTAAGCGTTCGGCTTGTGACGCATATATCTTCTTATGACGTTATCACGTTAATTATCATCCGTAAACTGACTTTACAAATAACCATTTTTTTTTGTGTTATTGACCTGTCAATGAAGTCACTGTCACTAGGACACACAATAACTGTGAACTTCTCTTTGCAATTATATTAATACAAAGATTTCACTGGAAAATTAATTGTAAACTTCCACCACCCCTCATAAACGAAAAGCTTTAACAAATTAAGAAGTTAATATAAAATAATGTTTCCGTAAATTATTCATCGCATTATCAGTCTGCTCCTAATAAGCTCGAACGTTGCCAGAATTAAGATGAACGCGGCAAAGTAAGGGTTAAATTGAACAAAAACATTTCTGTGCAGGTGCGTTCTCTGTTATCTATGAGGAGCGCGAACTTGACGGTATGTAACCCAAGTTGTTATGCAAATTCAGCCAAGATATTGTTTATGTCTATCTCTAAATATAATTTCCAAGGGAAACTCCTCAGTCACACTTGGTAACTCATTCAAGAGAAGTTTCCCCTAAAGCAGGAACTGTCAACAAAATCAACACCCTGATCTATTAGTTTCGATCTATTAGTTAGATAGATGTACATAGATTGTATAGTACATCAATTATAAATTAACCCTATTTCATTATGGATTTAATTAATTGAGATTCCAGGCGCGGTGATATTGATTTATAATTAACTATTGAGAAGGCAAGATGTTATAGCTGTTTCGGGAAGTAGGTAACTGTGTCGCATAGGCCGGGAGCTGTCCGGATATCATTTTTGCGGAGATTGTGGAAGTGGCGCTGGACGTACACGCTGGAGGATTGCCTAGCTTGGACAGTGCAGAACGGTGGTCTTGTTGCAAGTCAGTATTTTTGTACATTTATTCACGGCTGAGGTCTGCCTATATAATTTATCTACCGAGAATTATTTCACGATGTTTTTAGATAGTCAGTAGGTACATAAATAAACGTCAATTTCCTCGCAATGTGCTTAATAAAATAAAGTGTTTTGAATGCCAAATACCTAAGAGAACATAAAGTCTTAATTTCTTATGTCCCGGTTAAACACAGCCACGGTTTCTTGGAATACACAGCGCCAGAATTATTTCTGGCGGTGACATTTCCATCTTTCTTTGTGGTGGTAAACACAATACTTAAATATTTTATTCACATCAAAGAAATAATGGCCCCTCTGAACAAAAGAACTTGCCTGCCAATTTTAAATGAGATTGAAATAAATATTTTTTTGTTTTGTTCATACCACTCAATCCCCCAGGTAAACTGTATAATTATAGGCACATAAAGGACACTGTTAATAATATAGCACACTACGTTTTGAGAGTAAAAGTTCGACTTTGTAGAGCGTTGTCTCTGTCAATCACACCTACCTGTGTCACAGTCTTTCTCTAAACCTCGACAGACACTATTCTGCAGTGGTCCCCTCACATGATTTGACCAAGATAATGTCTGGATCTGAGAGTCTGTGACCTCTGAGTTTGTTTCGTTGTTTCTTCACAGAGTAATCAGATAGGAAACACGTAAAAGTGTTTGTTAAAGCCAATTTACAGAATAAACAACATTTATCATTTAAAGTCCGGGTCCTGGAAATACCTACAAAACAGTTTATATTGTGTGTTTTCGTATACAGTATTTAGTTCTAGATCATAATGCCGAAATAGAGCAAAACATTAGTATAATTAATCGCTGAAATGCATTCTAATCTCTCAGGGGAATGACGGGAATCCCCCTCCCCCACTTGCCCGAATAACCCTCTAATGCGTGGTTAAACTGTTAGGCAATAGATTAGCCTAACACCGAGTGTACTTAAATATTAAAGAGCCGAGATAATTTGAGTGTGAAGCCGTCTAGTTTTCTTCGAAAAATACTCGTGTGATATGGCTGAACATTTGAATTATTTCGGGAGATGTGAGATAGCGATTTTGTTTATGTGAGTGAGTTATTTCGTATTTGATACCTACGTATTTATAAAGGTGCTTTTTAAAATTTATTGAGTAAAGGGTTTCTGATGTTATAAAATTAATTGAGATTTTCGTGATTGCTGTTTGCCAGTGAAATTAAAGCATAATATTTTATGCTACTTATACGATGAGCATTTCTAGTAGAAAAATCACGATTTTACGTTGCAACTACATATAATAATTAAAAAAACTTTTTACAAAAAAAATCAACCGTTTTTTTTTGGAAGTCTGTTGATTTTTTTTGTAAAAAGTTTTTATTTTTCAGTTTTTAGTTGTGGTACCTACCCCACACAAATTCAAATACCACTACCTGCTATGTAAATAACAGTGACAGGAACTTAAGATATCATCCATATACTAAGTGGGAAAAAAATACGTATTATTGAACCCAACTCAAAAACCATTCAAGCAAAGTTTATAAAATTTATATGTACGTGGGCCACAAGGGAAGCACCAGCTTTTAAATAAAAAAAGAATCATCAAAATCGGTTCACCCAGTCGAAAGTTCTGAGGTAACAAACAAAGGCGGCGGTGATCTCTCGCGTCCGGCCCTGATTCGGGCCATGCTACGGAGCGAGAGGAAATGGGAGGCCGTCACCTCTTTCTGCGAAGCAGTAATGCTCGCGAAGGAGGAGACGGAGCGCGTGAGGGAGAGGCAAATTTCGCGCCCTCGCGCCCCTAACCGCCGCAGCAGGAGACGCCCTGGGCGTCGGGAATCGCAGGAAGATTTCCGGCCATCGTAGGCGCGGGCTTGCGGATGGTGAGCAATGGGTAGCTTGCCGTCCGATAAGGACCAAGCCCGGGTCGACGGCACGTTGTGTTCCACGCGCGCCTCAAAGAGATGTCAGCAGAATTGACGGGGTCCGCTAGGGCCAATGCCTGCCGGGGGTTCGAAGAAAACCGATAGGGAAATCGTGGCCCCCGGCAACATGGCATAGGAAGGAACACGGGTGGGTTTTAGTCAGTAAGAGTCTGACACGCCCTCCCGCTCCACCCAGAGCGGGAGAAGTTATTTGATAACTTCCCACCCAAAAAAAAAAAAAAAATGGTAACAAACAAAAAAAAAAAAACTTTCGAATTGAGAACCTCCTCCTTTTTTTAAGTCGGTTAAAAATTAACCATTTACTTGTAGACATGTACGGAATTTCCTTGGACATACCGGACATACCGTGGCGAATCAAATTCAAATTATGCGCTATTCAAACTTAAGACAAACTCTAAATTTAAATTGTTGCCGCATTCTTATGAGAAATACCGCAGGTACCTTTTTAAGAAATTCAAGGTAAAAATTCTTAAAAAAATAACAAGATACCGTCAATAAAAATTCCGGTGGAGTTTCATTACGTCCGGGAAAATTATTAGGCACAGAAATGACTTCGTTCGCACTTCTGTACTTCACTGTATCTGCCGTGTTCTTTTATTACAAGCTTTATTGTAGAATAGAATTTGGAATATTCACAAAAACATTCAGTTTTTTTTTGTATATTATGTATCCTATAGGTTTACGGGGGTGAAAAATCAATCTAACTAGGTCTCATATCTGGGAAAATTCGTTTTCTCCGTATTTCACCCGAGCAGAGCTCGGTCGCCCAAAGTTTAGAACAAGATGGCTACCTTAGAATAATGACGTGGTAATAATGACATGGATTTAGTAAGTACCTACTGTAGCGGTTAAACCGCCACATACGAACTACGCATCATAGACATGACGTCACACAAATCCTGCATCGCGCAATTAGTGCTTATTGAGTGATCGACATGGATACAAGATTTCAACTTCAAACCGTTGGGCAGTTGCCCGCCAGACACAACACCCGTCTGGTCGGAGGATCCTCCCTTTTCTATGGTGGATGAGTGAACTTTAGTGGTACTTTAGGTTTAGTGGTATGAGAAACATCTCATACCACTAAACCTACTATCATAGCAACATGGAATTAGTAATTACATACTATCATGGCAGCATGCAATTAGTATGAAGTATCTTATTCTGTACGATTAAATGAGCATTCGCTATTTTCACTCGACCAGAGCTCGGTCGACCAAGTACTTTTATTAATGCTTCCAAGATTCAGTTTTTCTAGAAAACAAAATAAAAATCACTAATGTGATTTTTAATTATGGGAAAACTTTTTATATAGATTAATCTCCAAAATTAAATAGACAAAACAGATATTATGGCTGTCGTTCTGAACAGATAATTTTGTTATGAATCTGAACATAACGAGAAAAAAACTTGTTTCAAATATTCCATATCAATCTACTTTATTCAACAACAAACCTACCTGTTAGAGGTTGTATCTATTCGATACTTTGTCATTTCTATGGCTGAAAGGTCTATTTATTTCCATTGAAATGACATGATTAAGCTTCTAGACACGAAAAAAAATCCAATAACATTCATATTTAATGTATTTATTTCCTGAAATGATATTGGTATCTGATAGTTATCAGGTATCCAATTTATTGAAAATGTGACAAATATAACTTCCCAAGGTGTGTCAAGAAGAGAGATGAAAAAGGCTTTAACTCAGAATTGGAAGAGCAAGGGCTGACAAAGAAGAAGCAGGTTGAAGAAAGAAGTAGAACGATCTAGAATCAATGTAAATCAATGGAGTTCTCTTATACGCCATGATTCGACTTGTTAGGAGATCGTCTGATAAGAAACTTATAATTTTTCATGCACTTTACGAATTTAGCAGTGCGATTCTATCTGTGTATGATAATTCTATGATTTGAACTATTAGTAACCGGAAATATATAAATTATGCATTCTAAATACTGGATATACTTGTGCACTGTGCAGTGTTAGTGAAATTACCTATGCATTTTTCAGAGGCACAATGGCACCGAACACTTACACCAAGTACTAACAATTTCACGGACTCAGCTCCACAAATGTAGCTCACTTTTCTTTAGTAAGTATACAGCTCAAACGACTAAATTGTTTTAACCCTCGCTTTAAAGTAACTCTGAGTGAGAAAATTGCATCGTCTAAAGATTCAAGAGTAAGCGGGCATAAAAATAACGAAAGGGAGAAATGGTACGGAACGCGTTGATTTTGACAACGTGCCCCGCACCGCGGGATTATCGTAAGCAATCTTGATTGTGACGTTAATTGTGCGCTGGGAGATTGCGCGCGCACTTTTATCATAAACCCGGACCTTCGGGCCACTGTCACAGTAATAAATTCAATATCTACAGCGTAGTAAATTAACTTGTTCGATATAATGCTCACGGCAGTATTTATGTCACGCGGGACACTGTTATGTCAGCCGAATATAATGGTTGGCGGGATATTTTTTATTAGAAGTACCGTTTTAATTTTTCTTTGTTAAAAATTGACTTTCCCTTTTCTATTTCATTTGGGCGTGTTAAAAATTCAGAATATAATGAACGAAATAATAGAATATCTGGAAACGACTTTCAGGCAATTATCGTAGGGGTATTAAGAGTTTGTCCGAAAGGGTTACCGTGGCCCCTGGCAACATACAGGCAACTGAAGGAACAAGGGTGGGTTTTAGCGGGAGAAATTATATGATAATTTCCAAAAAAAAAAAAACGGGGTATTAAGATGAGTGGGTAGGAAATTAAAATTAATTAAAATTAAATTATTATTTTTTATTTAAATTAAATTCTTAATTTTATGAAATTATGCGGGTACATTCTAGCTTGAAAGCAGATACTATTATTAAACGTAGTGCCCAAGTGGCGCAATTAACTAGAAATCGTGTACAACATTTGATAATTTGATAACTGATTCAGTTTAGACATTAAGATGTCGGAATCACTGTGTAATACGTAAGGATTGCGTTAATAGATACATCAGCAGAACAATGCTAATTAGAGTAGAATATTATCGGTTAACAATTAATACAGGCAACAGTGGTATCTTATTGAGAACATCTCTGTTATCGACATTAAACAGCTTTCCATTCCCTTTGTGATGATGTGGCCGTTTGCTGAGATTGTTGTTTGCAGCACCTAGTGCATGTTTAGCATTAGAATATTTAAACTGATCACTAGATAAGCTTAAATATTCTAATGCTAAACCAGCCATTCAGGAATATTAAGAATCATTTAAAATTAAATGTTATATTATAAGCCTGTGTTGTCCCACTGCAGGACAAAGGCCTCCCTTCCCTCTTTCCACTTTTCCCGGTCTGCTGCGATTGCGGGCCAATCCTTTAAGAAGGAGTCCAGCTCATCCCGCCATCTCTTTCTGGGCCTGCCGCGTAGTCACTTCCTGCTATTTGGGATCCATTGAGTGGTGATTTTTGCGTATTGCTACTCCGACATGCGACAGATGTGGCCAGCCCAGTTCCATTTTAGTCTAGCAATAAAATTTACTAATATTTAATTTTAAATTCTTCTTAATATTCCTGAATGGTAATATAATTTTCTAATATCTTGAGATTATTATAATTTTAGTTTTAACAAACAATTTTTAACGAGCTTATAAGGATGCATAGTAACAAAGCGTACCCAGGTAAGACCTCTCATATGGATGAGAGGCTGTACTAGAGGTGTATGGCTGTGAATAGAATACGAAGCTTGTTGATAGACAGATACCGACAACATTCGCAGTCTATTCAAACACAACAGAACAATAGCAGTTCAATGCGAACTGTTGTGATGAGCGCACTTTTTACAATCTATGTACGAAGAATTGGGTCAAATGCCAGACAATGTTTTATGTACTTTTGTTTAGAGAGAGACTCATAAAGGCGTCGCTGAAATCTGAACAAAATAGATAGAATATTTTCGCATTATGCGTATGCGTTAGTCGTTCCCCGAAGGGTTAAGCAGAAGTACACCCACATTTCGCCAGTTATGTTTAAGTCGCATGTAATAGGGGGCGAGCCGATTGCCATCAACCGGGCACAAATCCAGACTCTGGTCTCCTACTGAAAAATTCCAGATGGAAAAACCCAATAACACTTTTATGATCTGCATTGATGCTGAACTTCACCGAATTCCCAAATCAACTTTACCGAGGAGCCAAATAAATTGAACTTCTGAGTCAAAACATTGTCAGTAACGTCTGATGTTCGCACTTCATCGTAATTAGCAAGCGATTGTACGAACAATGCGATGTCGTGTCTAATGATTCTGTGAAATCTATCAATGCCGAGGTATTATAAATGTGGGATTTAATCAATATTATGGGCAGGGCACATTGCTCGCAGAACAGATGGCCGATGTTCTGGAGTGGCGACCGCGTACCGGAAGATGTAGTGTTGGTAGGCCTCCCACAAGATGGATCGAGTGAAGGCCGCAGGAATCCGCTGGATGCGGGAATCACAGAATCGGTCAAAGTGGCGGTGCTTGGGGGAAGCCTATGTCCAGCAGTGGACATATTTCGGCTGAAATGATGATGATGAATCAATATCGGATGTGATTAATAAAATGTATGCACAATGAATATTTGATCGTGAATTCCGACGTTATCGCATGCTAAATGAAGCACCGTATTATGAGACGATGGCATCGTGCCATCGCCTCAAAATACGGTAGTTGCCTAGTTAAAAAAGAAAATTGTGTTTAGTCCCTCTTCCAGAAAATAAAAAAAACATTAGACACGTATTTTTTTATTTTATCATATTAATCAAAAATAACATAGAAAATACGCATTAAAGCTGGGGAGTGGGGGCTCGCTACGTCACAACTCAGTATTAAATCTAGCAAGGCGTGACGTCATGCCACATTATAACTCAATGTATCGCCGTAATCTTTTGATTACGTCGAAAAATAAAAAAATCGTGTTCAATATTTTTTTATAATCTACAAGACGGACGAAAAAATATTGTGAAACAGGCCTATTCTAACATTTACTGAAGTCTACTTTAATCATATTATTTCTGAATTGTATTAGACATTTGAAAATAAGAAAAGACTATTTTACTGTTCCCATTTCACTTGTCCAATAGCTGTAGCTGTCACAGCAATTATTTAAATTGAGCGTGCCATTCCGTGCAAACTGACATTTCAAAAGTACTTTTGTTCTGACATCTTTCTAGATTACCATCAAGACTTGGTACTGCTTTAGTACAAGAACAGTAACATAACATTAAAACAAGAGATAACATAACGTGCAACAACGCGTGGGCTTTAGGTTATCATTCCACTAGAGATATCTCTGCTACATAATTATGCGCTAAGCTGCATAGCGACAGATGTGTATGATATCAACAATTAGGATCGTTTGATTTTCATAGCGTAGCTTGGTTTAGTTCTGGCAGAAAAATATTGACAAAGCTTAGTTTTTTAATACGCGCAAAGGGCATCTACATTTATCCGCTCCGCTACACGATTAGCTCTGGTAGAAAAGGACCGTAAGTAGTTTTATAACATAGCTTGACCACTTAGCTACCTCTTATTTTGTGGAAAGACAACCTTACCAACAGTTTGGTCCCAACGCCATAGCTTGCGTCAAGTCACGCGACGTTCAGGTGCCTGCCGAAGTTTTAGATGAATGCCCACCAAAGTTAAGTCGTGAAGAGTTTACTGAGTTACGCTTCGTCGTACGTGCTACGTAGCGTCGAACAACTGCACTTAAACAATTACTTACCTAAAAATTTTAGACGTGAAACGGGTACATTATATTTTAGGTGTATTTTAAGTAATGACCAATAGGTTTTAGGGCTGTGTACAAAAACTGTGTGGATAAAACTATGGTGAACATTGGAATAGCAAAGGAAAAAATAACTTTTTGAAATAGGACTAACCAATTCAACATGTATGCCATAGTGTTGTATGAAATTGCGTAGTCTGAAAAATTGCTTTTTTTCCCTGAAAGCGAAAAATATACACTCAATATTTTGAGAGTTCAAAGTAAATTAACTTTGTTTGTACAAAGTTTTATGTAGAAATTATTTGCCTAGTGTTTTGAATTTCCTTAGACATACCCGTGGCATCATCATCTACTTAGCCTTTTCCCAACTATGTTGGGGTCAGCTTTCTGTCTAACCGGATGCAGCTGAATACCAGTATTTTACATGGAGCCTATATAACATAATACCCGGTTAGACTGGTTTAGATTTACACATAAATTATAATATGTAAAATAAAAACTGCCCCAGTTTTCTAATGGTTGTTAAAGAATGTTTGTTGCGCCTCTTCTTCTTCCCAGCTAAAGCACTAGGAAGTGGTGAAGGGTGGGCGTTTTTGGGGGACTGTCTTATGTAATTATGACGTTCAAAAGTGCTGATTCACAGCCTAGTTTGAATAAATGACTTTTGATTTTGCATAACCTCCTCTTTTTTTTAAGTCGATTTCACAAACGAGCGATGATCCAACCGTAACCGTAATTAAAAAAATGCATTCAATAAGAAACACGAAATCCACACACAGTCCATTTAGAAATTGATACCTTCCAATTACCCAGGTCCATTAGATAGCCTTTAAACCTGATATTCAGCCTAATCTGGGAAGACTGAAAGCCGATCCCAATATACTCGGGAAATTCTAAGCCGATGACTTGCCTTGACTGGCTTTGATGCAAAATAGGTGCAATCCTACTACGTGAGACAAACGCGCAATCAGTTAAGTGCTCGTTATGTACGACAAGTCGTATGAATGCAGCCAGCCTTAAATGACGTCATAGATTCGGCGATGAAGTTACATTCAAGCCAGAATTAGGAACCTTAAGATAGATTCTTTTAAAATGCTTAAGGCAGATTGTGTTAATAAACATTAAAAATAAATTTATCTTATATTTTCACTACCTCATATAAACTTGTTGAACATTAATATGTATAAAGTAGAAACATGTAAAATACAGATTAATTGGCAGTTGATACTTTGATATCCTATACTATTAAACGAGAAATATTTGTATTTGTAATCACGTTCTCGAAAACGGCTGTAATGATTTCGATGAAAGTTGCAATATAGGGGTTTACGGGGGCGAAAAATCGATCTAGCTAGGTCTCATATCTGGGAAAATTCGTTTTCTCCGTATTTTCATCCGAGCAGAGCTCGGTCGCCCAAAGTTTAGAACAAGATGGCTACCTTAGAATAATGACATGACAGCATGTAATTAATAAGTACCTAATATCATGGTAGCGTGGAATTAGTAGGTACTATCCTATACTATTAAATGAGCATTCTCTGTTTTCACCAGAGCGGAGCTCGGTCGCCCAGGTAATAATTAACTATTAGACACTTATCGTAGGTTACTTTCAATTAACATCTCAGAAAGTCAATTAGAAAAGACTTAGAAAGTTTAGACAAAACATCATCTCAGTACAAAAGGCGGCATGATATACGATCGGCAAGGGATCAAAAGAAAAACAAAGTGAATTAGCCGCCTATCGGATCGTACGAGTTTCCAAAGTTAACTAAAGGCCAGTGGTTATTGGGTCTTCGACAGGTAATGCATTCATGTTATGTTTAACATGGCTTTAGGGATTATTCGTTCCCTGTTGCTCAGAATACCTTAAATTGATTGAATAGATTAAGTTTTAGGCGTGTTTACTTAAAACTTTATAATTATACTTACGACCCACCTCTACTTCGCACGGTTTTTATGACTTGACAAAACATAGACATTTCTTATTTATATAAAAAAATTAATAAAAATAAAACTTTTTATTTCAGACACATTTGGCCCATAATGTCGTTAGTATAACGACTTACAAACTATTATTAGTAAACATTAATTTAAGTCTTTGCCGCCCACTGGGGCCCTGGGCACACGCACTTGTGCTTGAACCTAGTGCCCCAGAAGGGGGCTGTCCAGCTTGTGGCTGAGCACGCTCAGGATGGTGTTGGCGCTCCCACGCATGCGGAACATCAGCGAAGCGATACGGCGCCGCAGCACAGTGTGAAAGCTGTCTGTGTGCGCGTGCGCAAACATCGCAGACGCACTACAGCAGCGTGGGAGCCCCACCGGCACCCTGAACGCGTTATTATATTGTATTCGGAGAGCGTTGATGGCCCGCTGCGTGTAGTTGACCCACAGATGAGAGTTTGGCAGAATGCTTTAAACTACACCTTGCAAATTTGCGTGCCAACATGTTACAGCGGACCGCCATCGCTCTTCTCTCCCTTTCTATGTCCCCATCGTCGGCTAATATACAAATACACACGTAAACCTTCCGGAATAAATTCTCAAAATTACGGAGAAAACAGCATCGAATTCCGTTGCGTGGTTTAGAAGAAAAACGTGATCACACAGACAGACAGGAAAAGCAACTTTTCATCTTTTAAATTTATTATGTAGTAATCTACATAATAAATTTAAAAGATGAAAAGTTGCTTTTCCTGTCTGTCTCAATAAATAAAAAGACCTTTTTTTATTTATTGTTTTCCATCTTAAATAGGCAATTTTTTTGAAAAGTCTTGTATAACTACTTAAAGTAATTTAAGTCTTCACAAATCAGCCTCTTAGAAAAGATTAAAACACGCGGCTCACACCTTAAACCAAAAACGAATTAAGCCAGCTTAACTGCGTTCGACGATCGATAAACATTAAATCCTCAATTTGTACTTACATATTTACTAATTCAAGTAAATGGCAAACAACTTTAGAGCCGCATAAAACCGAAATCAAGGCTCGGGTGGGGATTTTCTAGGAAACAGCTCTGCCGAGGCGTTACATTAAAGTTTCAGACACCAAGTCGCACCGCGGCCGGAGCGGCCTCCTTCCTTAGCACATTTTATCCCGTGTAATTTCACACTACAGATTTTCAGATAACGACGTAATAATGTTTCCCTTCGTGTGTCTTGCTTACTAGATTGGCACACACCTGCCCGCTAAATATGTATGCCGTATACATTTATAATATTGTAATTCGACCCTTCGCAAGGTAATAACATTTTATTGGCTTACCGGTTCTTAAAATAAATAAGGTTGCTCCCAAAAACAGGATCTATGTTCCGAAACAACCGAAGCCCGGAATGTTAACGGTTATAACAAGTGCTGAAAACGTTTTAAGACTCATAAATAATAATAAGGCCAAAAAAGCTTACAATAACGCGTGATTTGGCATAGCTACGACCATAATTAAATTCTAGCGAGCGGAAAATTTCTTGCAAAAAAGAAAGTAACGTTTTTGACGTCCATTACCTACAACATTTCGAGATATCTTAAAAATTAAACTCGAGTGCTTCTCAATGTCAATTAGAAGAGGAATTGTCTCAGAATGCCTTCATTATAAAACAAACATGATTATCTTTGGACTCGTCCACTTAAAAAGGAAGCAATTATTTTGCACACTAAAAGGTGTTATTATATTTTCCTTGTAATAAAAATATACTTTGAAAGAAAAATTTAATTTCAGGTAGGTACTTTACATTTCATTACTTCTTCAAAGTAAATACTTATTCACACACATGCAAAATCAATCCGAAGGCGGCAAAATTACGTGCCATGTGCGAACGCCTAATAGACATAAGTCCTTGTTATATCTGACTAATTTATTACAGCTCCTCAAATAAATAGACAGGTCGCGATTTATAACGAATATAAGCCACTAAATTCTCCATCGTGTGAACAATTTCGTATACTAGATTAATATTAAGTTAGGTATTGTTAATTATGTTTTACCTACGTTAACAAGCAGTGCAGTATAAAAGCGATTTGTTATGGCTCGAGCGACGGTGCACACACTGGGGCAACTAACAATTGTTTTGTGTTAGTTTATGACCATCCTTAACAATGGAAACTTTACTCATTCTGTATCATAATCTACCCTGTAAAGCCCTTTGAGAATACGAACGCGGCATACAGGGCGTTAATAAAACAAGTGAACGTGCACTATGGTAGTTGTTTAATGTTATTTGAAATTAAAAATGTTTTGATGGATGGATAATACCATGATAAAGGTTGTTTGGGTCAAGGACTACTATTTAAGTACTTACAGATGACAACCACGGAAATAAGTGTAAAACGCGATATTAAAGTTACAGTAGGACAAAATTTGTCGAAATCCTTTTCATTTTATGTTTGCATGTTCATATTTAAACTGTAATAACACAAAAGCCTCATCCAAATTTTCATCTAGGTACCATAAAAAAACACTTTACATATTAAACAACGTTGTAAAAATAGAGCTCTCTTTTAGAAAGCGCGAGTAAGTTTCCCACTGAAAAAAAAAATGAACGACAAAAAAGGGTGTAATATTTTTAATACGTTTGTAAGGCTCTGAATTTAAATCAGGGAAAGAAAATAAGTTGCCGTTTCTCACGACAAGGCGTATTAAATCTTAGTGAAATTTGTTTACCATAGCTACTGTTGACATTTTAGGCGGAGAAAAGTGGATTAAGTAAATTTTATTCAAGTAGATTAGGTAAACTTTGTTTGGTTTTTCATGTATTTAGGTACTTCTTAAGGGTATTTGAAGGGTAAGACTGGCTTATAAATGTACCTAAGTAAGGTACAAACTCGGCAAAAAAACACCTCCCACGATCAGCGGAAAAACGCCCGCGAAATTCGCCACGTTTTTCTTTTCAGATTTTTTCCACTAGATTCCTTCCACATACGGAAATAATTTGATTAAATCAAAATGAAATTGTTTGATAATGCGTAAAGTTTTAATTAATTGGTCTGAAACGGATATTATTATTGGTTTCAGTTACACCAGCAAACCAAAATAAATGTTATGAACATTTATCGTCCAAAATTATATTAAATGACATTGATTCAACGTCTGGATGCAACAAGCTTGTAATGTGGTCGAACTACATCTTGACTAACTTCGATATATTGACGAACGAATAGACATTGAAACAGCGCCATTTGTATGACAATTGGAAACAAGAACATTTGATAATCGCGTTTGTATCGAAATCAAGCAGATAAGCGCGTTAGGGTACCATTCCGTAGCCAACTGTAGGCGGCAGCAGCAGTATAATAGCAGCAGAAATACCTTGCGTAGCTAGCGACACGTCGTCGTCGGTTTCATGGAAATACATAGAAACCAGTCGTGTCGCGGTGACACGTCGCCCTTTGGTATGGGTGTGTGGTAATGGTACCTTTACTGGTCAAATAATAATAAAGTACTAGTTTTTATATTGTTTTTTTTAAATCATGTAATTAAAAAGTAATTTTTATGTATGCATTGCATATGTTACCGGCAAAGCATATAATTCAGGTATTTTGTAGAATATTGTATCTATCGTTTATCATTATATACCCTACCTAGTCAATGTTTACAATACCTCGGTATTCTATAGAATGTCATTAGGAGATTAGGTAAAGTATAAAAGGAAGGACAAATTAACAACTCAAAAGCAACTTTACTAAAAAGAACGGTATTTAACTAAACATTATATATGAAACATTTTTTTTCTTTGGACGCTTAAGTGTTCATTATGACTAGGGACGTCATCTTCATTTAAGTAGTACATTCTGACGACAAACCATAAACTACTGCTTCAAATATAATGTTTTTATATTCCACACATTGCCGGTTGCACATTCGGTATTATACACCGTGAAATTTGAATCACAGTTTTGCTAGAACAAACGTTGTTGGTCACCATGGTCTACTACCATACTACAGCATCCAATAAAAAAAAAAACATCATTGGTTTTTGAAAAAACACAAAAAAAAACAAAGTTTAAAATGTCAAGATTATCGTTACTCCCTACAACCCAGACACCACGCATGGGACATAGCATTGTTTACAGGGAACTGTACCTCCATAAACGAAATTTAGTAAGCAGTAAATAATCTTGACATTTTAAACTTTGTCTTTTTCAAAAACCAATATTTTTTATTTTTTTATTTGATGCTGTAGAATGGTAGTAGACCATGGTCTGAATAACGTTTGTTCTAGCAAAACTGTGATTAAAATTTCACGGTGTATAGAATGCCTAAGCAAAGAATGGAATATTATCATTTCATACTTTGCCTGAACATTATAGGCATTCTATAGAATGTTTCGGTATTCTATAGAATACCGGATTAAACAGATTGCCGATAACACATACAAATAAAGAAAGGAAATAACACATAAATTTTGTCCATAAGTTAGTAAGTAGTGCTTAAAACTATAACATAACATCACGTCTTGTTTCTCTGAAGAGTTGGGCAGAGGAGCACCGATAGTACACTCACATTTCACCGGTTATGTTTAAGTCCCATGTAATAGGGGCGAGGTTATTGGCATCAACCGGGCACGAATCCAGACTACCTAGAAAGTAACTAAATATGTGAGTTCAAAATATATAAACGCATGCCATGCGAAAAATGGACAGTTAGAACCTGTCGGCTATCAATATGCAGGATGCTAACAAAAAACATTACAAAATGACAGTGTTAGCTCAGTAAATCCGAAATGATAATTTTTCGTAAGGTTGGTCATTTGTCAAAATGCTTGTTTAGTTCCATATACGTTCAAGTCCCGCTGTCTTACAATATAACAAAGTACAATTTCCACACAATAGGTATAACGGACAGTTCTCTGTGCAGGGCTTGCATGGAGGTCACGAACACCGTTGTGCATAAGCTTTTTGAGTGCACAGGAATCACCCAAATTAGAAAATAAACCCTCGGGTCACCCAGATCTTTCACAGATGTTCTGAACAGACCAGGAGATCTAATCAACTTTTGGAAGGAGGTGGGCTGGTTGGAATAACCACCGACGGCCGCCATGGCACACGCACAATGGTCCACTTGAAGGACTAACGGAAACCATAACATAGATTGAGCACAGAACGACATACAATATTTGTCGATAGCATCACAATAATGTTATTAAGGGTACTTTACCTTCCTACTATTTTCCTTTACGTTCGTAGTCATAAGCAAACTGTAGTACTTTTTGAAAAGGTCGCTGCGGTACTTATACTACCATCGAATACTATTACTATTGAAGAATGAAATTATAGCTTCTCCATGCACGCTGATGAAAACCACTTTAAACGAAAAAGCACTTACCGTGGTATACGGTAACCGACAATTTTGACAATAACGGGCATAAACAGTTATCGGGTTTTTAACTTAACGGTTATGCCTGGTTCAAGCAATGGTACAAAATGAAAGTGGACAACTACAGAAAATGAATATGAAAATAGCCGGCATTTAAAAGGAATTTGTTTGATAGCGTATTTCTAATTTTAAAAGCGCCTAAAGGTAAATGAATACTAGAGTTCATGCGGCGCTGTCCTGTACTATATTTTACGGTAAAATGTTGGGATCACACGTCAACATCCCATTGGACACGGTTAAAACAAATACCGTATGAAATGGCCATGTGACCCCAAAACTGTACATTTAAGTATTGGACTGATCGATGCCGCGTGAAGGTGGTCATCAGTGGTCAAAAATGAGGTTTTACTTTTCTTTATTTGCTAATAAAAACGTAAAACATATTTTTTTCATAGTGCAATGTTTTTTCGTAATAATGGTGTGTGTTCCAGGAAATCCGAGTCAAAGCGGCTTTGATAAAATACACGCTGGGCTTCAGACAAGCAGACTAACCATGTACGTAACTCCACAACCGGGAATATCAGACTGTCCCAGAACAGGCGAATTCCTGTTTCAATTCAAAACGTTACAACAACATTGAGTCAAAGTTGAGATGAAACACAATAATCTGTGTACGTATTTCGGATTTGTGTCCTTATTTAATTTTTGTCCGCTTTTGCTGGCGTAGTTTTAGAAGGACAACTAGGTTTAACATTTATTACGTTCTACTCTCGTATAATATCGCAAAAATATTCAACCGCAAATGTTTGTTGAAAATCCACTCATAAAAAAGGGATTTATTTGAACATTTTAGTTATTAGCACAATGGTTCGACTGACCTCTCGGTGACATTGAAATCTTTTAACGTACTCACCCTCCTTTTGAATTGTACTTTTTATTCCAAATATATTATGTTCGCGTTTAATTAAGTTAACTATTTAAGTATTTGCCTCTTATCAATAAATGTAATTTAAATTCCTAATTGCTAGTAATTTGACAAAAAACTTTGATCGTTAATTACGTTTCTAAGTTTTTTCCATTTACAGCGGCTTCGTCGCAACGACTTTTGTAAGCCTGTGCATAGCAACTGCAATAAAGCTTAGGTCTGGTAAAGTTAAGGAGTTTGGAAGAGATACAGCTTCCAAGTTACTCTCAAAACGTACAAGTAAAGTCGGACTGCGAAGTACCTCAAGTAAGACGAAATGTTTTACAGAGATCCGTGCCGTAATTTATTTGAGTTTTATAATTTTGTGTTTTCATGTGTACGAAAAGGTAGAATGTTATTCAACGTGCCTAAAATAACATGTTTAGCTTTTGAGGTGCTTATTGTAGTCAGACATTAGAGCAAGGTTTACGAAAAATTGCCTTTACACAAAACCGATTGAAGCACGTAGACTTTTTATAGCAACTAAATAATAACACAAACTTTAATAAGTTGTAGCACTAAAAGATAGAACTATAAAGCTACAAATACAAACAATTGCGGATAGTTTAAAACCGTTTCCGAAGCGTTAGTAAAACACACGCGCACAGAAAGGGCCCGAATAATGAAATAAAGTTGTTTGAAGCATCTGGCGTCTCGTGGACAGTTGTAATGGTAATACAATTCAACGATTATAGCGGGACCCAATGTTCCCTCCGTAGATGTTTGGAATAATGAAAATCTTAACGGTTTGAGCCCCAAATTAGTTCTGTATATTACACCTTACAGATGGAGGTAGGTAGGAAGTAAGGGTAATGGTTATGGAAAAGCAGGGGAACTTTTCCAATTGAGAAGGTATTTTTTGTCCTCACCGTATATTAAATTTCAAATCTTCCCTCGTTCCTGACTATAAGAGAAATAGCACATTAATTTAAAATGTCTGGGTATATAAACTCAGTTATTTAAATAACTTTGTCCAAACCTTTAGAAATGAAATATTTTAATAGTCTTCACGTTTACTTAGCTACACAAAAGATGATTAATTTTCAGTGCCTTTAATTATTGTCGCCTGCTAAGCCTTGAATAGGGTTATTCAAAAATATAGAGCAACACTGTATTATGCGAAATCGCGTGACTAAAGCAAATATCATGGAATCAATTTCCATCAAATAGAAGAAGCATTTATATATTCAATATATATAAACGCTTCTATTTGATTCATTAGGTAACAAAAATTATGTCAATGATGCTATTCTATTAACAGAAACGTATTATGATAAAAAAAATTAACTAGCTTCTTCTTAAAGAGCTCACAAAGTCTTTCCTGCGGCAAGATTAATATTAGAGTATAAGATTCTTTGAAAGTCGCTTCGTCTCAAAATATAAAAACATTATCAAAAGGAATACAGACTGAACCTCTATGTGGGGCTCAACAAAGCGATCTTGTTTCTTTACAACTCGAAACCATTTCTATAGCTTTCAGTTTAAAACTGCGGTCGTTTCTAATAAAATATCTATTAGGTACACGAAGACGTTGAACAAAACGGCCAGAGCTGCTAGGGACGATATCTCGCCTCAGTTTCGGGTCATCGAGTAGGCAGACACTTGGTACGCGTTCAGAATATATCGCTAATCGTTTTTATATTTTATTCTCATGTTCGCAAGTAAGTCATGGTACCTATTGTGTAATACACCGGCACCTTGTGGAGTATCGGGGGTAAACGCTGGCGAACGTTCCCTCGAACAAATTGAAAAGCAATGAACCGCGGAATTCAATTTCATATTGAAAGCCATTCATCTTTGCCGCTTCTTCGAGACCGTCTGAATGCGTTACATCTCGACTTTGCCACTCTGCTTTATCCCTTAAAAGTTCGCCTTTTTCTGAATTGTATTGAGGAACCAGGTATAGCATAGTGATTTGTGGCAAAGTATCGTTGCTATATTTTTCTAAAAGAGCTGTAGGTATCGTAGCTCCTTTCAAGTAAATAGTTTTAGTTACAGTAAATTGTAGGTTGAATAAGGATTAGCATTAGATTAACCAGATGTGGCCGTGTAACCACATCTGGCGAAACAAGAAACTGAATACAACTTGGACGGAAAAAGGGTAGCCCATCTGATGATTGAATTAATTAATGAGACCCTATGTTTTACTTGGCTAGGTCTAAATTGAAACGCTTTAATGAAAACTCAACAACCGACAGCCATCCAGCTGGTGAAAAAAAGAAATCAAGGATTACTATTTCACATACAGCCAGGCAAACATGCTCAAAAATAATAACACAAAGGTGACTTTTACATTTAAAAGTAATAAAAAACCTTTCAGCCTCACAATCATTATTACGAAATATTAAAAGTAACTTTGATAATTTGAAGTCATTTGTGGCTTTATAGCTCCCTTCTTTATGGCTGTTATTACTTACGTACCTATCAGTTGTTATTTTTCGCGTAACAAACTTACTAACATTAGCACTAATGTGCTGCCATGAAATGGGAGTTACCTTGGCGAAATAATTACCTTACTTTTGTGAGAGAGGAAAAAGTTTTAGCCCACCGTATTCATTAGACTATGGACCATAGGTGAGCATGCGGCGTAAAGTAAGAGCATATTTTTGTGTTGTCTGTACTATGTGCGAATTTTTGAAAAGTATTTTTCAAACGTGAAAAGCACAATTATGATTTATTATTGGGTAAGTGTTTCTGCTGTTCTGAGTTTTACTAGTTTTTGAGGCAATCGCGAGTAAAATTTTAACCTCAAGCATTTATTTAATTACGCTGTTTAGTTCAACGTAACTTCTTCAAGCCTCCTATTACACTACCGAGCAATTTAATGGGTAACTAAGTCATGGTTCCACGTTACACGTGCACATGGAAAGCATTGATTGTACTCGTATTCATAACTTACACATTACAACCACATACTCGGTGGACGATGATCAAACGGTGATCAAAGTTTTGTTTGCTGTTAACAGAACTTTATAGATAGTTGCTCCGGAAGTGTTAATATTGCTCGGCACATACCCAGTAGGTACATGTTTGGCTTAGGATCTTTACTTTACAATGCATAAACAGTTGCTTGCTCGTCGCTAACCTACATGCACCGTTAGTTAATGGCCTGGGGTCCATTAAGCGGCATCTACCTGTTACTCGAAGTTCACTTTTATTGAATGCACATGTATGCCATGTATGTACAAAGTATTTATACATGAAAAGGTATGAAAAGATACTTACAGATACTCGGATTTTAGATAAGTGTATTTTAGTTATCTATACTATCAGTTAGATCTTAATAGGGTAAAATAATATATTTTTTATATTATGACAAATTATTTGAATTATTCATCATAAATAATTTCTGTAAGTAGTAATAGTAACAATATTTGAAATAAGCTGAGATTTCGTTATTAAAAAGAAGTAAAAAAAATCGTCATGTTGCGTCGGATTTTAATTTAACGAGTGCTTTATTTCTGGAAAACACTGTAAACCTCATTTTACCAAGTAAACCTTAAATGGCAGAATTATGAAAACATCATGTAATAACTGTACGAATATTTTCCAAACGAACCTTTTTAACGAGGATGCGTGCAAAATAGCTGAAACACGAAAATTATGTGTTAAAATATGTTAACAGTTTTAATAAGTAAGTAGTGAAAGGCTCTGAAAATTGAATGGGAACAGCGGGTTACACCACATAATGTTTATTACCCTGCATAGGGCGCTTATTAATAAAACCCCATAGAAAGCAGGCAGCGCGCAAACACGAATGACCCATGAAAAGAGCTAGTGAACGCTATAATGTGTACACAAAGGCTTACAACATCTAATGTTTCCACCCATTATGAGGCGAGACCACCATTCAGGGGCTCAAATGAGTCTTAATGAAAGGTACGATACCATTATGAAGGCAATTGTGAGCTCATAAAGGAAATTAAAAAGAGACAAAAAAGCCCACGCTAGTTCCGTGCAAAAAGAGAATAACAAAAAGGTGTGTGCGTTCTCGGTGAGAACTTCTTTACGAGCGTGATAGATTATTTCAATCTTTTCGTTAATTGGACACAAAGAAAAGCATCTCTATAATACTTATAACCTACATTACGACAGTTTCTTATCAAAATCTTATAAATACTATTACGAAATAAAATAAAAACTGTGTTATTTCATTGTTGTTTTGTATAATATCATATTTAACTATTTAACATGACTTGTTTACTAATTGTGCCATTGTAAGACCAAGTATGTAATTTAACTAATCAATTTAAAGATATTTACTCTATTTTTATATAATTTAAGCATAGTTTTATGTCAAAATGCAAGTATTAACAAGTCTGTATTAAAATCGTACGATGTGACGTCACTTGTTTACCACCGGCTATAAAAAGCCGCCGCTCCGCCGTACTCGGTACATTCACTACCGAGCAGTCACACCGAACGGACCTAAGTTAAGTAATTTGATATTATATAGTAATTATTATGATTATGTTGTTGTGTATGGTATATTATTGCCAATATTGCTATTTTTATGATGTTGCTATTATTCAAGACATAGAATTAAACTGTTTTTGAGATAACGATAATTTATGGAAATATAAGAAATGTATTGATAGAATACTGTTATACTGTTTCCATGGAGTTTCTTGTTGTTGTTGTGTATGGTATATTATTGCCAATATTGCTATTTTTATGATGTTGCTATTATTCAAGACATAGAATTAAACTGTTTCTGAGATAACGATAATTTATGGAAATATAAGAAATGTATTGATAGAATACTGTTATACTGTTTCCATGGAGTTTCTTGTCCTTCTTCTCCATGAAGACCTAGTTTTGCGAACGGACAACTAGCTTTCTGATTAAATACTGACAAGTCTATTTAAATAAATGTCTAGCCTTGTCTTTCTGTGGTTTAATTCATGAAACCTTTTCCCTATAAAACATATAGTAAATAACCAGTAATCATTCTGACATTAGAAGCTTGCTAATTTGGGTAATACCTATATATATATTTACAGTGCTTACCGCACTTTCTCACATCAGAAGTGGGATTGTTCTCTGGCCTTTTAAAACAGTTTACTAATTAATTTTATTTCGCTATTTTCATGATCGATGTTGGAGCTTATTGAACGTTAACTTGGAAACGTTGGTTGGCGATTTGCTGACTTCACTCACACCATAACGATGACATCGCGCTGCCGCCTCTGACATCGGAGCTGCAGAGCTGCAAGTTATTGTATGACCATTGAGCCTGTTGAGCCTCAAGCTACTATAATAATATCGGGAAGCTTTCCGGCTATTAAGAAATAGCTAAAGTCGGTAAGGCCCTTAGAGGCTTTTATATTAAAACGAAATACAACTATTTATGATGATGAAATCGAAAGGTTAGGTATTGCGAAATAATTTTGGATCATTATTATGTAAGCATTTAGTTTATGCTTGGCTTATAACGGATAAAAACTAGGATGTTTTACTATGTTAAATACTTGATAATCATTGAATCAATCGTTTTGAAATATAATTACAAATATATTTTAGAATATGGTAGTAAAAAGCCAGAATTGATATTTAATGCTTTGTTTATTGTGATAATGATCAAGTAGATTGTAGTAATACAATTTCCTTTTTTTTGATTTGGCAGATTGGATTATTTTGTGACATTTAAAATTAGCGTGAGCTTTTTAATATAAGGACATAATTATGAAATTATATATCGTATTCGATTGGAATTTCCAGTGCTCACAAGAATAAGCTTGAGAGGTTTGCGACCTCTGAGTTTGACTCAAGCCAAGTCAATGACGGGCCTCTGAATCTTTATGATCAAGTCACGATTTGCGACCTCTGAGTTTGAGTCAAGCCAAGTCAATGACGGGCCTCTGAATCTTTATGATCAAGCCACGATCTGCGACCTCTGAGTTTGACTCAAGCCAAGTCAATGACGGGCCTCTGAATCTTTATGATCATGTCACGATTTGCGACCTCTGAGTTTGAGTCAAGCCAAGTCAATGACGGGCCTCTGTATCTTTATGATCAAGCCACGATCTGCGACTTCTGAGTTAGTTAAGCAGATTCTATCGTGAAATGAGAAATTATTAGATGAAAAAAAATTATGAATAATGTAATAAACCCGGTGACGAACATATTTTGGATGTGGCTGCTTGTATGTAATCCATCCAATCCATACTTTATAAATTATCTTATGTGTTAACGATAGTTAATAATTACTTAAATTAGATTCTGATGTTTACGAAATATTTCGCCAAGATATTTTACTGAAGAAATTAAAACTAAGCTTAGGTATATGGAATTAGTAGTTAGAATTAGTAGTTGGTACTTACTTAAGTATCGTAAAGTAAATTAAATGTATACTTTCGATGAATTCTATATTAGTATCACATATTCTTCTTCTTTTATTATTGGCGGTCTGTGTGAAATCATTATTTAAAGTTTTGACTTCCAAAGTAAAGAGTGGTCAGTTGAATATAGTTTTCAATAATATTGTCAGGTTGATCGAGCGATGAATTATTTCAATTACTGTTGTGATCGCCAGTTAGTGCTTCGATTCAACGACCGTTAAATATTAATGACTTACTGAATTGTTACTTCCCAATACATTTGATAAATAGTTTAAATAGTTTACGTTTTTCTATTACATTAGCAAAAGTCGCAAAGATGTTTAGATATATCGGAAATATACCTCCAATTCAGGCTTGCCTAGACGAAATAGAGGATAATGATTCTGTTCGAAACATTGATGCTGAAGCTGATAGGGACTTAGCTAGGCAACGTCTTAGAGAGGCTGCAGAAAAGTATAAAAAACAATTTGATAGTACCTACTCGTAGAAATAATATAGTTTTCAACATAGGTGATATAGTCTTGTAAATCAAAATCACAGAAGACATGATAAATTAAGTCCTAAATTCAAAGGTCCTTACGAAATAATTAATATTTTAGAGCATGATAGAATTTTTCTGAAAGGGCTTAACACATTAAGAAACCTTACTGTGGCAAAAGAAAAATTAAGGCTTTGGCCGGGGGAATGGGTTGAACAAAATTCTTCTTTTGAAGAGTCCCCATAGCTCCAGCGTCATAAGCCATGATAGATTATTATTTCTTTTACCAGATCATTGTTTATGTTGTTACATTTTTATATACGATTGTTTATTGTTGTCTATAAAAGTATATTACAGTTAACTCTTGAAATGTAGGAATAATTATAAATTAATTATTTTCACAAATATTCATTGTTTATAATTTGTGTCTAATTAACACTGGTTGATTTAAGCTTATATACATAACTTACTGCTGGTCGGTCACTGCCCTGATACCTTTCTGAAATTCATTCGCAGCAGGTGATAGGACTGGTATGTCAAGGCCAGAGGCTATTTATTGTATGAACTGCTGGTCGGTCACTGCCCTGATACCTTTCTGAAATTCATTCGCAGCAGGTGATAGGACTGGTATGTCAAGGCCAGAGGCTATTGTATGAATTGCTGGTCGGTCACTGCCCTGATATTAGTTTGAAATTCATGTGCAGCAAGTGATAGAACTAATATGCCAAGGCCAGAGACTTGTTGAAAAAAAAATATAATTAGTTGGGTACTTCGAGAACGAAGTACAGGTCAGTCTGGCCGTGATAGATTATTTCAATCTTTTCGTTAATTGGACACAAAGAAAAGCATCTCTATAATACTTATAACCTACATTACGACAGTTTCTTATCAAAATCTTATAAATACTATTACGAAATAAAATAAAAACTGTGTTATTTCATTGTTGTTTTGTATAATATCATATTTAACTATTTAACATGACTTGTTTACTAATTGTGCCATTGTAAGACCAAGTATGTAATTTAACTAATCAATTTAAAGATATTTACTCTATTTTTATATAATTTAAGCATAGTTTTATGTCAAAATGCAAGTATTAACAAGTCTGTATTAAAATCGTACGATGTGACGTCACTTGTTTACCACCGGCTATAAAAAGCCGCCGCTCCGCCGTACTCGGTACATTCACTACCGAGCAGTCACACCGAACGGACCTAAGTTAAGTAATTTGATATTATATAGTAATTATTATGATTATGTTGTTGTGTATGGTATATTATTGCCAATATTGCTATTTTTATGATGTTGCTATTATTCAAGACATAGAATTAAACTGTTTTTGAGATAACGATAATTTATGGAAATATAAGAAATGTATTGATAGAATACTGTTATACTGTTTCCATGGAGTTTCTTGTTGTTGTTGTGTATGGTATATTATTGCCAATATTGCTATTTTTATGATGTTGCTATTATTCAAGACATAGAATTAAACTGTTTCTGAGATAACGATAATTTATGGAAATATAAGAAATGTATTGATAGAATACTGTTATACTGTTTCCATGGAGTTTCTTGTCCTTCTTCTCCATGAAGACCTAGTTTTGCGAACGGACAACTAGCTTTCTGATTAAATACTGACAAGTCTATTTAAATAAATGTCTAGCCTTGTCTTTCTGTGGTTTAATTCATGAAACCTTTTCCCTATAAAACATATAGTAAATAACCAGTAATCATTCTGACATTAGAAGCTTGCTAATTTGGGTAATACCTATATATATATTTACAGTGCTTACCGCACTTTCTCACAAGCGCATGAAAGAAACTGCCATTTTCCTCGTCTCATAATAATGATGAAATGATCGTGTTGGTAAACAATACAATTGAAAGAACATGAAGCTAAATTATTACAACAAATACATTTTGAGCTGAACTAGGCTTAGACACTGATACTGACCCTCTTTTATGACATTATTAAGAACGTTTATGATAATATAATAATAATAATTGCTTTACTTTCAGGCAACTAAGGCCCATAGACAAAAACACAAAACATTCTTACAAAATAATGAACTAATACGTTACTACGTTGGGTCGGCGACGTATTGCGCTGAGTCGTGGTGTCATGTAGCCTTCCACGAAAACGACGGTACACGACGCCCGTCGGCCAAAATTCCTGCCTCCTTCATGAAAGTCTTCAGGTGATGAGTCGAAACCCGCACCACAAAAGATTTGAAGTTAATCTTATGGCGCGACTCCAACTTCTCGACTCTCAAGGTGAACTTGGCCTTCATCCTGATGTACTCCACGACCTCCTCTACCTTCGTGGTGTGATGAAAATGTGACACATAGGTACAGCGGCGTCGATAGAATAGCGGGACTCAGCAACATGACGTTTAATGTAGATTTGATGCCAACTGTGTGCAGAATCTGGTCCCGAGAAAATACTTTAGGAACCAATTGCTAATTCAAATAACAGGTTCGGTGATAAACTAGAACTTGCCTTAATTCCTCTTAAGGCAGATTTGCAAATTACTCTTAATCCAGTTCAAAAATTAGCCAAATTCTTAATCAGTTTGAACATTAACATTAAGGCTTCCATTCTTTGCTGCTGACACTGCATAATTCCCTCTGCCTAAACTACCCTCATTAACTTTAATAGATAGGCCCTAGTTAGCTAATTAATGTTACGTCGTCTTTATCTTTAATTGTATCATTATTAAGTTTCAAATTGTGCGTAAGATTACAACTTTGTTAAGAACTTGCTCTTGTCTCCAGTGGCCACCGGAGAATTGTGGTTGCTTAACTATTTCGTTACTAAGAGTTAAAATTTAATGAATTATTCTCTGTGTTAGTTTGTGAACAATATGAACGTGTGAATACTGAGAGGTTGACAATACACGAGACGTCTTTGTTTAAAACGTCTGGATTTACGACGGCCGTAATTCATATTTAAGTTCAAAATGACTTTGCTAGCTAATTATAATCACTCTTTTAAGACAAAATTACATCAGACAAAATATTCGTCTCTGCAACGTTCGCGAATGTGCTACGCTTTCGTAGCCATGACGTCAGCAAGCTGCTACGCCGTAGCAACTATGGAATCTACATAATGTTGTTTGAATAATAATTATGCTGTATCGAATGATATCGATAATTAACTTTTTCGAATTATGGTGATAATACTCGTACGTAAACGTATCATAAGTTGTTTATAATTCGTCTTAAGACCTCACTCACTTTTTTGCGTCGTTCATAGGTTATCATTTCATCATCTGCCTCATCAGCTGAAAGACGTCCACTGCTGGACATAGGCCTTCCCCAAGCACTTCGACCGATTCTGTGCTTTCCGCATCCAGCGGATTCCTGCGGCCTTCACAAGGTCATCGGTCCATCTTGTGGGAGGCCTTCCAACGCTACGTCTTCCGGTACGTGTCGCCACTCCAGAACCTTTCGGCCCCATCGGCCATCCGTTCTGCGAGCAATGTGTCCTGCCCATCATCATCTGCATAGCCCTTTTCAATTATGTTGGGGTCGGTTTTCAGTCTAACCGAATGCAGCTGAATACCAGTATTTTATGGTTCATAGGTATTATGAAAATTAATATTTATTTTTTGGTCGTTAAACCAAAACAACAAATGATAGCACTGCATGTAAAGGAGATCGATCCCGGAATTACTTACCTCAATAGCGATTAAGCTGAGTGAATTGAGATGCGCTCATCATCATCATCAGCCTATAATGTTCCCACTGCTGGGACACAGGCCTCCTCTCTGTGAGAGGGAGTGGGCCGTAATCCACCACGCGGGCCCAGTGCGGGTTGGTAGATATCACATGTCTTCGAATTTTCGGTTCTAGGACATGCCGGTTTCCTCACGATGTTTTCCTTCACCGTTTTGAGAGCAGTGGTGATGAAATAATTTACACAAAGTAAAGCGCCTGTCTGGGTTCGAACTTACGACCTACAACTCGTAAGTCGCGGCCGTTACCACTGGGCCACCACTGCTCTGAGATGCGCTCAATATCGACTAATTATTATGACAGCTCTAGTTTCACCAGTCAAACAACGATTGGAGAAGTTTAGTACTGATATTAATACTAGAATCCTTGTTGGTACAACAAAATGATAGCCGTCAATTTATTAGAATTAACAGACTAAATCGAGCATCAATTTTGAAATAGGAAAGTCAAACAATCTAACTTAGTTGTCATCTGCCCAGCCTTTTCCTAACTGTTGGGGTCAGTTTCCAGTCTAACCAGATGCGACTGAATATTAATATATTGCGTGGAGCGACTGTTGTTTGACCTTTACAGCTGAATTGCTCGGCTATCGGTTTTCTAAGGACAGACCAGCTGTTGTCAGACTTTCAGGCTTTAAAGCACCCGGAGTAGGCGGCATTTCAAGACACAAAAGGATCTCAGAATTATACAACATGTTCTATTTGATATCTCATAACTCTAGGTCTAGGGTATTAATGAAACTATGTCAAAGAATCAACTGGCATATGAATTTTTAAATTATTTATTTCTTTTCGTTTTCAATTTTCATTCAAAATAATTCGACAAAGTCACGATTATTTATGTAAAACACCCTTACGTGAACAATATATATATATTTAAAAATCAGACTGTTTTTGTCCCTAAAAAAATTGACAACGTCTATGAATGATGATGGAAATTATTTACTCGTACTTATCAATGAAACTTAGATACACACATCGAGAGTCTAGTGTTATTTTATCTACGAAACTATGTATTTTTGAAACACTGGTTTTTAGGACTTTTTGTATTATTTTTACTTATCTAAACTAACATTATAATAATGTAGTTTTAGTTGGGTTAGGTTATTATTTACTTAATTATATTGAAGTATAAAATAATAAATACGTAATAAAGTGACGAAGCCTAAAAATATATATTATAAAGAGAAAATATTTGATATTTTGTATGTTTGTTTGTAATGGATAAACTCAAAAGATACTTAACAGATTTCAAAAACTCTTTCACTTATAGAAAGCTACATTATCAGCGAGTAACATGGGCTGTATTTTATCGACTTCCACGCGAGCGAAGTCGTGGGAAGTACCATATAACCTTAGAATTAGGGGACATCAAAAGGAACACGTTGCTTAGATAATTTAGAAGACAAACTTTCCGAAGCTAGTTCATATATTGCGCTGACGACAATAACTTTGGGCTTATTCATATTCCGGCTCACAAAAATATTTGACTGAGGTAGCAACGGATCAGAGATGCTTGTGGTATTGCAGATAGCCAAAGGCAGCGGTGCCACTATCCATCATGTGTGTGTGCCTGCATGCTTGCCACATAAAAAATAAGTGATTCTATTAAATTGTTGTCCTTGTTCCAATAGATCGTAACAATATTCTTTAGAACAAAGTAGTTAGAGGTAAACAGAAGCCAGTCGGAGCCTTGCCTTTCCTCCATTTTATAAGAGAGCAAAGTTCAAAATAAACTTCGATATTAAATTTCCCAATTCAAGCCGTGACGCGTGAAATAATCATTTGTATCTACTGCCTTATTTGAGTGTGACAATCGTGGATTATTATTAAAATTTTGTGAGCGTTTCTACCCATAAACAAGTTGTAACACTTGTTTTCAACAAGTCTTGTAAAAAACTTGTCAAAAACATGTCGTGTATAAAACATGTATTAACGTTGCTTCAGAAAATATATTGTTAAGATTTTTTAAAATCTTTTTGACATTTTCTACAAATTTTGTACACAACTAGTTTTTAAAGCTTGTTTAAGATGTAAACGATAAACAAAAACAGTAGATGCAACACGTGGAATGCTCGTTTTATACTTTAGTGTAAACCCGGGGTAATTATGGACCTTAGTCTGAAATCAAGTTTTATTTAATACGCCTTTTTCTTAGATTTTCTGTTCTGTCTGTAAGTTAGCCTGTCCATTGCCGTCGAGTGAAGCGAAAAAGTAGAGCTTGGTAAACGTTAACCAAAATAAATTCTTATGGTTAACGTTTCCCAAGCTCTGGGACATTGGAAAAGCAGTTATAAGTGGGTCAGAGTTCTTTACAAATTGAAACCTCGTCCCGTTCATCATAGATTGGGTACTATTAGGAGTAGGGTATCGGAAAGCTTAAAGATTGAGTACTGATTCAAAGTTAATTTAACTTGGAACATGGGTACTCAAAGTTATTATGACCAGATGTTAGTCATTCTCTGTGAAGTACTGATATTCAGTGACATTTAGTTAAACTGGAACTTACATAAAACGTACCTGAGGAAGAGATAAACTGCTTCAGATTTCAAGCTATTGAAAATTACTTTTCAATAGCTTTCTAAAATACATCTTTTCTACGATTCAAAAGAGAAATAGAGAATTTTGCAAAAGAGTTCTTTATCTTTCAAATACATTCGTATGAACCAGACAACTGCCCGAAGCGGTTCTTTCGAATAAACATTTCACCCCATTTCGCCCTTACACGAATCTTCCGTAGTGAGCAGGTTTAATATGTAAGTAAAATAAACGGTCTAGCAATTTTTGTAACAATTGTTTGTTTTTATTAAATTAAAAGTATTAACGTTAAAGATATAACGGCGCAGGATAGCCTTTACCAGAAGTGGTTGTCGTATTAGTGGTTCAGAAATTTTAATATCATCAGGATTGTGCCGAAAAATAGCAGGTCGTTGCGGACGTGGTACATTGATGAACCTCAATGACGTGTTATGACAGCAGCTCCTCTGACATCAGAAGACAGCCGCCACGCAGCCATCGATGCGACGCTCTGCTAAAGTGACAATAATCACCCATTGTCACTTTTATCCGATTTCTTCGGTGGTTTCTAGTAACTTCGTTACAAAACTAGTCGGCGCCACTTGCTGCACCGTCAGATACAATGTCCTGATGAACCCTACCTAAGTAGTATCTCGCATTTTAAATGAGTAAGGCTGTCCTTATTTATTTAAAATGTGAGCTGCTAGTCAGGCACTCAATCCTGCGATTGAGTTCAGAATACAGAACAATAAAAAATGCTAATGCATATTTCAAATAGATGACAATAAAATAAAAAAGCAATTTCTTAAAGTATGGCACAAAAGAAAGGTACCCTATACATGTTATGAATCCTGTTAGTTACTTTCGTTTTACTTGCAAGTATTTTGATTTTTTCATTTTTAAACTATACAATATTGAAGTTGATAGATCGTAGCATCTTTTTTGTAGTTGTTCGTCCCTAATAAATCTAGATTTATGAATCATTTCCAAAACCCGTACAAATTACAGAATGTTATGCCCTCTAAGTTAATATAGATGCAACCAATTTTAGGAAATCATTTCTCATTTCACTACCTGTGAACAAAATCAGTATGAATTAATTAATTGTGAACTAAAACCTGTTTAGTGTAATTAATTATCTAGACCAGTAAACACGAGTCCATTTTAATGTGTACTACATATAGTACTAAATCATGCGCAAATAATTTAGTTCTGAGTTTCTTGTTACAGTTGTTTGAGCATTATTTTAATAAATGTATTTATTATCGTCTCGTTGGGCTAGTGCTCGATTCCCAGGACAGGCAAAGTGTTATTGGGTTTTCAAAATATTTATGTTGCAGATGGATTAGATTTGCTGTTTGGTTTGGACTTGATTAGCTGTTTTACATAATAGATGCACTGCAACATGCAGGAGTTCACCTGCCTAGGGTACTGGCGATGTTCTTCTCGCTCTGTCTAAGCCACGCTCATCTGCCCATTGACCTAATGGAAACTGTGGTTGTATGTATTGTGAAGGATAAGACTGGGGACATGTCTCTCGATACTGTAATTGCCAAAGTGCTGGAAGTTTGCTTGGTAGGCATATGGCGATCCACATCGAACTGCATGATGCGCAGTTTGGGTCCAGACCTGGTCTCTCCACAGAAAGTGCCATACTTTCTCTCAAGCATACTATTCAGTAATATACGTCTAGGAAAATGTCTCTTAATGCGTGTTTCCTAGACCTTTCCAAAGCTTTGATGTGGTGTCGAACGAATTGCTGTGGCAGAAACTATTGAACTGTTTCAGTGGGTAGAGAATTTATATCAATTCTACGATGGGTATAAAAATCAGATCAATTGTGTAAGGTGGCAGGGCGTCCTGACTTCCCATCGCCTCTTCAATCTGTACATAAACCGGTTGATTTTCGAGCTCAGCAACATCTATCAGGGTCGTTATGTACAGTAAGCGCTCAAAAGTGCATGAGCACGCTAAGAGTCGTATTGCTGTGAACACGCGGTATAGTCCGTACATTTGTAGGTATGTGTAAACAGTCAGACGTCTGTGGTGTGAGTGCCGTACACACACCACAGAGAACGCAGTTTTGAACTACACACTATCGTATCGTCACGGTTCGCGGGCGCCGCACTTATATTTCCATAACTTTTGTTAGCACGCATCATACTCGTACGCGTGACCTTGGCCAGTGTATCGCATTGCTAAAATTCGAAAGTAAATCATATGTGCAGATAGCAGAAGGCGTTAAGCGTTGGTCTTAGATTCAAGATGGCTAAGGTTCTAATCTCGTAAATCACAGCGCTGTTTTTGCAAATATTATTATTTTTATTTGCAATAATAATATTTTTAAATATCCTGCCTATTTATTAATGTTGTTATTGCAATAAAGGGTTTAGAATAAAAAATGCGTGATAGATAGATAGATAGAAGATAGAATATTCTTTATTATGCACACCAAAAAAATTACAGACATTCATTTAGAAATTATGTTATAATAAAAAATAAATAATATTTATTCGTTATGTTTATTTTACTTAAGTATAGTTATCAAACTGCTACAATTATTTATCATTACTTCACCTGAATAATATGTGAAATAGATGTCTAGAAACTTAGAAGCAATTTGTATTATTTTAACATATTTAAATTTTGAAATGTTTTAAATTTTAAATGGATTTTTTTGCACCATAAATATAAAGATTTGATCATGGTCTAAGTAATTAAGCAATAAATAAGAATATTAGACTACTTAAAATGTAAAAAAATCTACTGACAAAATTGTTGATTTTAAGGTTAAAGGCAGTTGTTCATATTAATTATTTTAAACTTTATTTGGCTTTAGTAAATATTGGTTGGTATTGAGGTAATAGCTTAAGTATTCATTTTCTTTACGAAAAGAAGATTGAAACTAAACCTCAAATTTTAATCCTAAAATAATACTATTACTAAAATAATATTAAACAATTTCGGTATATCTGCAAGAAATACGACAAACACCCTTTTGAAACGTGCTTAAAAAATTCGTTACCATAAATTCATGCAATAACGAATCTGTTGTTTATTAAGTTGGTACGGTCAATATTTTAAGGTCAAAAACGGTTTTCTAGCTGGTCTTCAGTGATGCAAGCCTTCAGAGTGCACGGCGAACGGTTCATAATGACGTGTTTTTAATAATTCTGCAAAATATCTCGTTGGTATGAAACCATTTGTTTCATTCACCATTTGACGTCGCTGCTACTCGATAATAAGCCCCTTCCTCATATCTCTTAACCGTCACAGTATTTCTCTAGAACAAAGAAAAAAATTGTTTTTATTACACATAATACCTAATTATTTATTATTCACTAATCGAATTAAACCTCACAATGAATTTAAAACTTTAAAGGCATCTTCTGTCTCAACAATACCTCTGTTCTATCAACAATACCCTTGATTAAGATTTATGTTTAGTAAAATATGAAATATATAAATGATAACACTCCACGGAGTACTGAGAAGTCCGTGTAACACTCACACTTAGTCCGGTTTTATTAGATATTCACTTCACTTTTACGCAGCGCAATAATATTCTCTGATCTGATCTGATCTCTTCAATATATTTTATGCCTGCTTTTTGATAATAATAACCACAACACTGCGCTAAATGCTCGTCACCAATATTATCACGGCACGAACCAACAAAGTTCTATTAATTGAATACTTGTAACAAACTGCATCTACCCCACAGAAATCGAAATAATTTACTTAGTTTTTTGTGGTCTACCTGCTAAACTTTAATATTTATGTGAACAAGACGAATGAAACTAAAAACGAATGATGATTATCGAACTAGTCATTGGTTGCAGACAAAGTGAGTGTTTGTGTGTAATGTGCGTGTCTACAGTATTGTAACAACTTATAGAAGAAGGTCGTAAGTCAAACCGAAGCGTCAGTCTATTGCTTTGTGAGATTGCTTATGGACTTTTGGTCGGTACTGTACATAGAAGGAGTATGCGTCAACAATATTAGTTATGCTGATAATATGGTATTGCTGAGCCCTTCGATTAACGTAATGATAGGCCTTCTTACGACATGTGAGAGGTACGCGGAGGCACAGTTGGAACTTTGCGGAAGTTATAACTTAAAGCAAGCCACTGCTTTCAAGTATCTGGGACACTGGGTTTCACAGTTTGGATATTGAGCATGAGCACAGAGCTGGTGGCTGCCAACATATTGATGCAATCAAATTGTACGACTGAAGTAAAGGCTGCACTATTTACAGCGTACTGTAAGACGTTCTATACATGAAATCTCTGGGTCTGCTATTCGCAAAGGGCATACAGCACCCTGCGAATACAATTCAATAATGCTTTCAGGGTATTGATGGGGTTGCCGCACTACTGCAGTGCTTCCGGAATGTTCGCAGAGGCGAGAATAGATGGCTTTCACGCCATCATGCGCAAGCGTTACGCTTCCATTATGCGCAGAGTATGTGCCAGCCTCAACAGCATCCTGAAAACTATAATAGCTGATAGGTGGAACAGCTCCATACTTGGGACATTGGATCGCAACATGTCACTATGGCGTAGTAACGAATAGTTTGTGTTGTTTTATCTGATAGATGTAGTAGTAACACTAGTTTCTAAGTCGTGTGTAGGTATACTAACAAAATGGACTATTACCAATGGGTCCGAAATAAAAGATTTTTATCTTTTATATGAGTGAAAATCACCGTAACTCAAGTGAAAATAGTGATTTTAAGGACAAATTTAATAAACAGTTATCAGAGTTTTATGACAGTCCTACAAATATTAAATAGCTGAGTAACTGCGACCAACTTGGAAGTAACGCTAGCCGGCCGCTGCCGCGGTACCGTTCGCTTTGTTCACTGGGCTCGCGCGCGGTTGGTCACAGTTCTAACCTAACTGGGGTGCCCTAGCTTAGTTACTGCGACCAATTCGGCATTAGAAGCCACACCAAACGTTTAATGTGACTGCAGATCAGCATCGCTGTCAATGGGAAATGTGCCCAAAAGGCTGGCAGCATTACCACGTTGAATGACAACGCAAATTCTTTGGCCAAAACATTGCTCAGCCTTCTGGTCACGTGAAGAGTTGATCAACCGCTTGGTGATGTCCCGTAAAACTAGGTGGACTTCATGGCTCTCGGGCCTAGTGCTCAAACCCCAAACAGATTGAACATAGGTATAACTTCAATTAGGTTTGAGTTTTTCAGTACCTGCAGCAGCCTGTTTTCAAAATTGAATATGACATTGAATTTAGCTTAGTGATTGCATCGTTTATTTATCCTATCACAGAAAGCAATCAATCTGCCTAGCCTTTTCCCAACTATGTTGGGGTCGGTTTCCAGTCTAATCGGATGCAGCTGAATACCAGTATTTACATGGAGTGGCAGTCTATCTGGCCTCCATAACCCAGTAATTAGGTAATACGATACGACTCAGACTTTCGGGCTTCTGACGACCGTTAACGACTGTCAAAGATCGACGAATGACAGCCGGGACCAACGGTTTAACGTGCTTTCCGAGGCACGGAGGAGTCTCGGTATGTAGAAATCGTCACCCATCTAAGGACCAACCCCGGCAAGCGTAGCTTAACCTGGTGGATCGACCCGTGCGGCTGTTAGTACTTGGCCACGAGCTCCACCTTACACAAAAAGCAATGTACGTAATTACACACGTGTAGCCCACAATTCCACACACGCTGGAGGTTGTAATCGTCCGCGACAACCTTTATAAATTTACAAACAGTTACTGCAAAGGTATAAACATTCAACTCCAATTGCCTCTATTGTACACTGTGGAAAAGGGTTCTGACCAAATCCGCTGAAACTTTTTTAATGAATTTGTAATTCCTCTGTCGCAGTCCGTGTTACAGGTTTCTTTTACTTTTTGATCAAAATTTTATTGTCTGCGGAATATTCACCGAAAATCAGCCGAGAGATGCCGAATAATGAAACAGGGTGGCTTTCGTTTTTTATGTAATTGTCCTCCGTTTAATGGTTTCATTTTCTGTTTAGAATGTTGGCATCTTTTAAAACTGTTCTACCTATTTCAGGATCTTGGATCGGAGAATTTATTTTAGATTTTCTTACTGATATTTTTGTGTTTTTTCCACTTTTATTTAAGACTCTGAAAACAATTTGTTAGCTTTTTAAAACTTGGTTGTAATTAAGAGTCATTAATTGTCAAAGGATTAACACAGTCATGCAAACTAAAAAAACTTAGGTATAGTTTCGGAAATTGAAAAGGATTTCCACACAACTTAACTTTGACTTACGTATGTTATGTTCGTCTGTCTGGACGAAGAGATTACTACATTGTTCCAGTGATGAGAAACTCACAAGTCAGTGTAGTGTAAATACTCAAACTCAACTAACAGTACCAGCAAGTTCTACATAGTGGGATTATTTAATCTAGGACTCAGCACGTTAAAATTTAAGTTTGTTAGTCTTAAGCCTTGTCCAGATTATGTAAGTTTGGTCGTCAGGTTTAGTTTCACTTACAAACTTGTAAAGTTATTTAGAAGTTAATTTACAGCATAATCTGTCTATAATGTTCCCACTGCTGGGACACAGGCCTCCTCTCGGTGAGAGGGAGTGGCCCTAATCCACCACGCAGGCCCAGTGCGGGTTGGTAGAAGTCACATGTCTTAAAATGTTTGGTTCTAGGACATGCCGATTTCCTCACGATATTTTTGTTCACACAAATTATTTGCACCTGCTTGGATTTGAACCCACGACCTGCAACTCATAGGTCGGGGCCGTTACTACTGGGCCACCACCGCTCACAAATTTACAGATATTACGTATATTTGAATAAGTTTTGTGGTTTACTGATTGAGATATCAATCACAAAGCTCATTTGCGTTAAGCTGTGTAGCATAGCAACTATATATACAGGGTTGGTCGCATAAATCCATCTCAAATATCGATAATTGTATTGCTAATATGAATGAGAATATATTGAAGATAGTGCGCATATTTACCCGACCCGTTTTGAAAATTCAGATTCGAAACAATTAATAACCACAAAGCCACTAAACTCATCATCGCACGAACATAATCAACTCGATCAAAAACCATAACAGACATTGAATAAACAAACGATAACCAAACAAATCAGACTAGTAACCAATTTTAGTAGAACAGACAACGCTAGAGTTATACAATAGAGTGAATAATGGTTTGACGACACCAGGTAAAAAGTAGGCAATAAGAGATTCGACGCAAATGGTTGGAACATTGTCGCATTAGTCATCACAATGCCGACTTGGTGACGTTTGGACAGCCCTGACAAATGATGCCTTTTATTGAATAATTATCGCAGCTCGACTGTCACGAAGCTAGATAGAGTACATAAATGTAGGGGTGTACGATGTATTGTACCTAACGAAATTATAACTAAGGTCAAAGGTGTTTGCTTACACTCAACATATGCAGAGGCTACTTTAGTTTATTATTCAACGGATTTCATTTAGTTAATAATCTACATAATGTTCCAAATAATATTAGTTGTCGTCACGATAAAGCGTTTGATGAATGAGGTTAAACATGTCCGAATATTAATGTTTACTTACATCATTACAGGGGTGTTTCGAAGTATATATTTTGTAACATAGATATAGTATCTCAGAGTAATCTATGTTCGATTCTCAATTATTGATATACTTAGGAATTCTTTTTTTTCAAGTTTGATTAAAATGTGGCTTGGTAACAACCAGAATATAAAGGCTGTGTAGGCTCATAGGACATCGAAACTCACTTCCAAACAGGATTCACTGTTAATATTTTTTCTTTGGACTTACGGTTTATTATTCCAAGTAGGTACACCTTTAATTATCTGTTTGCATAGAGTTGGCCGAGCACGTTACGGTATCCCAGACAGGTATACCTTTCTCGGTATCCTCTCCAGGCTCACTGAAGGGTATGTACGTGTCTGTGCAAAATGGTGCCGTAATATAATACGTTCAGTATTGTTTATATCTGTATATTTCCCAAACAAGTAGCCTTTGATAGGATATACTTACTCATCGTTGAAAAAATGTTATTTTTTTAAGTATTTTGGGTAAAAAACTTTCACAAGGAATACAAAAATACTGATTACAGACCACCTGATTACGAATAACTCTATCTTTCCCGTGACTACTACTTTGTTTACACTCAAAAAAAGGTAAAGGCCTTTTGGTTTCAGTTAATACAAAGCCTTCGTCGACGAGTGAAGCGACTTTTTTTGCTAGTTTACCTCTCACGACGTCTCCCGTCCCTATGGACCTTTTATTTTTGCTTCGTTCTCATCTTTTCGTCGAGACTTACAGGTATTAATTATCTTGAACTCGAATTCGCTTCGTTTGCGATGAGAAACGTCAAACGGCAAATCTTGGCAAATAAAAAACTTTCTAGTTTTAATCAGTGGAAAAGGTAGAGGTGCGTTTTCGTTTCTTTGGTGTTTGATTAGTATACGGTGAATAAAAACTAAGAATTCTGATGTAGGAGGACCTCTTCTAAACTTCATCATCATCATCATTTCAGCCGAAAGACGTCCACTGCTGGCCATAGGCCTCCCCCAAGCACCGCCACTTCGACCGATTCTGTGCTTTCCGCATCCAGCGGATTCCTGCGGCCTTCACAAGGTCATCGGTCCATCTTGTGGGAGGCCTTCCAACGCTACGTCTTTCGGTACGCGGTCGCCACTCCAGAACCTTTCGGCCCCATCGGTCATCTATTCTGCGAGCAATGTGCCAGTTAAGTTTGGCAATTCTTCGGGCTATGTCGGTTACCTTGGTTCTCCTGCGGATCTCTTCATTTCTGATTCGATCACGTAGGGGAACTCCAAGCATAGCCCTCTCCATTGCCCTTTGGGTGATTTTTAGCTAAGGCCCATTGATGAGGCCCATTGTGAGCGACCACGTTTCAGTGCCATAGGTCATCACTGGCAACACGCACTGGTCAAAGACTTTCGTCTTGAGACACTGCGGTATGTGGGACGAGAAGATATTGAACGCTGCCCAGCCAAGTCGGATTCGACGATTGACCTCTTTCTCGAAGTTGGACCTACCTAGCTGGCCAGTTTGTCCTAGGTAAACATACTCGTCCACAAATTCGAGCGTAGCGTCTTCGATCTTCATGAGAGTAAGATAGTATATACTTATTTTAATTTGTGTTGACAAACTTCTCATTAAAACTAAAAGTGCTCTAAAATCTTTTAAATCACTTATAAACAGAAAAGCTTACCCTAATACACTAGTAAGTACGTATAATATGCTGCATTAAAGCAAAGCTTGCCACAAACCAGTGCAACTGTGTCCAAATTGCTTATTTTGACCGGCTTGTATTAATTATGTATGAGGGTGCGACACTCCTGTCCGCGCCAGATACGACGTTCTACGTAACTATAAAAAGATTGCCATGACATTTTCATAGCAAACACGTCTAGTTAATTTTATACATGGAGAACGGACTTTAACTCGTTAAAATGTATATGAGGATAGTTACTGGTGGTAATTTTCTGTTTTGCGGTTTAGTACTGCTTCGGAATTAATTGTAACTTGTTGCTGTAAAAAAGTGTAGGTATGTATTTCTTTTTTGTTTCTCAGTCAATATTGCGAATATTGATTACACAGGTACGGTGGGCTGCATCAATTGGGTACAATTGATGCAGCCCACTGTACATAAGCGGCAATCCATACATATAATAAAATAGTGACGATATCAAAACTGTACATTGACTAATTTTGGAAAAAAGTAATTGTTACGAGGTGTGGGAACGGTTCTGATGCTAACAATTTAGTTTTAGAATTTTTGTCCGTTTGTCTGTTTGACTGGATGTATGTTCTGGATTGGTGCAAAAACTACTGAAGGTATTCTGATTAGGAATCACCAAATAGTATTATTGAGGGTCCGTTTTTTAAAATAATTTGACTGTCGCGGTCCGTTTGGTAAAAACGTTTTTTTATGAAGTTACAAAATAGGTCGGTGGCGGCGGTCTGAATCCGGACCGCGGTCCGTCATTTGGTGACTCCTGGGCTATGTTATCACGCTATTTGCGATAGGGGATTAGCAATATTGAATTATGTCCGTATTCCTCAACAGATTACCGCGAGATTTAATTAGACATATTTTTTTTAATAATATTGCAGATAGTTGCAGATTTATGATTTATGATTATTATCATTAAAAAGGTCACGCTATACCTATATACAAGGAGCTAAGCAGTCAATCATGACATTTATAAGAAAAGGAAATAGCTTAGCGTTTCGACGACTGCTTTGCAAACCTGTGGTAGAACATTCGATTTTCAACTATTTATACTTTTTTTTAAAGTTTTATAAAATGTGGCTTAGTATATTGTGGTGTCTTACGACTTCCACGTGAATGAAGTCGAGGCCAGAAGCTAGTTTACAATAAATGCATAGTAATACTCAAATATTCTCTCCAAAAACTTAATCCGGGAGGTTTACACAGAACATAGTTTCAGGGATTTCCCATTCAGTATAGGTTTCAAAACAGCTGCTAGTTGCAACAGCTGACGGATAGCAAAACCTTACCACGATACTCACAGAGAACAACAAACACAGTGCTCTTCAAATCTAATACGTAAATAATTCCGTGAACTATGTTGTTTACTTTATGTATTATTATTCTACTATTCTGGTTAGTGCAACTATTAGTCCGTTTGGCACGACTTGCACTTCAACGTTCCACTTATTTCGTACTCTATAAACTATAAGCGATGCCTTTTCTGCCGCGAATCATAAACAAGCTTGTTACTCACGTGGAACTTTGTCAGAATTAAGGACGTTGCACTCCATTTAATACGAGTTGTGTCTATGTTAGCAAACAGAGATTACACCCATAACGCCGGCTATAGATTATAGCAGATACGACTTTTTTACCGCTTCAGTAGATACGTCAAAAGTTACGTTAAGGTACTCAGATAATAAAAGTTTCGTTCAAGTTGTCCGCATAAACAAAGATACACAGTTCGCTGTAAGTAAACTTATCTCAACTTCTAAGATATTAGAGAAAATATTATGAACATAGTCACTCACGTATGAAGGTAAGGAGTCAGATTAGCAGGACGCGTGTGACTCTCATTACAGGGAATTGCCGTAATTATGAAGATTAATCCTGAAAATGAGGCATTACACCAACAACGTAGATATAACGGCACAAATCTTCTTTGTGTACGTGAGGGTTGGCGTTTAACAGCTTTGCCCCCCTTCGACGAATGCCGACTTCAAACAGTAGTTCAACTTTTGGTCGTTAGTGGCCGAGATTTTGTAGACCCTTTAGGTGTTCGTTGGACGAATAATAATAGTCTGAATAAAAGTTGTAAAGCGAACAATAGATAAAAAGAGACGAGTATGATACGAGCTTTGTAGTTCTCAGAAAAGAATAACAAAGTGTATGCTTGTGCAGTGTGTGTAGGATTATAATGCGGCCAATCTGTCTATCGAGCGTAATGGGTACGTGAATATTAGGTGGCTCATTTATTCTATTGTGTTACGTTCGCATACGAATATTTGAGCTGTTATGATGGCAATTTATGATACCATTTCATAGAAATATGTATATTGTTTCGCAATATTTTGCAAAATTAAACTTCTGAGTTATTAATCGTGTAACGAAGGTTCACCAAAAAGGATAATTTTGCGGACGTATAATTTGTGACGTGTTTGTTTACTTTGTTGATATCAGATACAGATTATTGTGAACAAAAGGTAGGTTTGTACACAATAATATGAACAAGTTACTTAAAAAAAAAACCATATGTATTGCAGGCACTTCACTAAAGTCAGATAAACGTACATTGAATATTAAGTAGTATCTATATTTATAAAATTCTCGTGTCACAATGTTAGTTGCCATACTCCTCCGAAACAGCGTGATCGATTTTCATGAAATTTTATATGTATATTTGGTAGGTCTGAGAATCGGTCGTAATCTATTTTTCATATCCCTAAGTGACAAGGGTGGTCCACCCCAAACATTTATATGGCAAAACAACGTTTGCTGGGTCAGCTAGTCTATTAACATTTTTAACTTGGAACGTTACTGAGAAAAACACTGTAGGTTTTGACCGAAAGTGCAACTTGAAGAGCTATTATTTGAAGTTTATTCATTTCATGAAAAACTTCGTAACGGTGTGTTGGAGTGTTAATTTTTTTGATATGCCCAAAACATTTTTCACATGCACATGCACTAATACCTACAAATAGAACAATATTGATTGTAAGTAATTCTGTTGCAATCCAGAGGCAAAGGAACTATTAATGACGATTTAGTAATTTTTTTCTTAAAAACTTTTCATATAAAATGAAAAGACTGTTCGACTTGACTTTATTTCATACACATCTTGCAAAGTCAATAACAACAAACAACGGAGAAGGAACCGAGAAACTTTACAAATGCAGATATCACAGAGATAAAAAAAAATAGTCTACCTACGCCTTCCGGAACGTATTGAACTATTCTTATTTCTTTTGTTACGGTTCAAGTTTGAAAAACAATTCACTTTATGCTAGGCCTCCGCCGTCATGTTTGTTAAAATGATAATTTTATTTGGACTCTATGGCTTGTAGTGCAATATTTTTTTATTTACGCTACCTTGCAGTTTGAGTTTTGCAGGATTCATATTTTTGTTATTCCAGGAATTTCCAAGAAGAAATACCATGTATTGTTGTTCGTTGTAAACCGGTGTTGAAGTGTTGTTAGTCTTGGTATAAATTCTGCAGTGGCATATACCTACAAGGGCTTGTTACTATTCATTATTATTTTAAAATATTACAAAAATGTGTTGCTCAAGTACATTAAGGCCGACTTACAAAATTACTAAATGCATTTAACACTAAACGTGTTTAAAAAATAATTTTGCTTCTCTCAAAAGAAAAAAGGTAAACTAGTAGTCCTGTTTAACCTTTCATCAACGAGTGTGGATCAAACTCACAACCTCCCCTAACCGTTGAGCTATTGTTTCTTAAATAATGATATATTACCATTTTCCCCTACGTAGAATTGATCGCAGACGTACCATCGTCTTTGAAAACAAAATCCCGTGCACACGACCCTTTTTTTTTCGTAGGTAAGCATTACTATAGCGGCCAATTGCTGCAAGCAGAAATAGTCCTTACGGTGCACAAATATGCGTGTCCGCAATAGTACATTAACGAAACGATTAATAAAAGGCATTAAGTGCACCTACACCTCGTTTGTATAAATAGTAGTAACCAGTATGCACATACGGCGTTGTTTGCGTACGACCGACGTAAGTACGCTCATAATTTGCTCGTAACTAGCCAGGGTGCGGTTATGTGGTCATTGATTCAGATTAAGACACCAGTTAGGCGAAAGATTAGGCCGATTGTTCACTGCCAATTTGATTGCATTATAGACGCTCATGTGTACATGCCTTAATTAACTATCCTATTATATTCTCTGGTTAATTGTCCTTTGTCTCAGATCGTTTTAATATGGAATTATGATTATCATTTCTGCGGTTTATTATAGCCCATTGCATGCCATGATCGGACAAAGGCCTCTTTGCGAAATAATTAGGACATCACAAGACTAATTTCCGGTTCTGATAACTTCATAGCGGATCTGGTAGGTAAGTCAGTCTAAGTAATTAAGTCTCTAAAGTTAATTTTGGCTATAGGCTTGAGGCTAGCAGGGAAATTGCGTGCGCTAGTATACATGCCCTTTTTGCGGCTGTATCGCCGCAAAAAAATGCCATGTGCAGCCTAGATGCTTTTATAGGTCAAAAGTATCGAACATTATGCTTCGATATTGGAAAAGTTACGAGAGAAGCAATGGAGATTGGCAAGCCATACTTGCAACAGCAACAGCTGTATTTCTGCATAGCTAGCCGATTAATTATCAACATATATCTCATCGGTATAAATATATTATTATTTGATTACTTTAGACGAATAAAGAATTCAGAATTGACTTTACAAATGGACTTTTGGAGGAGGCCTATGTCCAGCAGTGGACGTCTTTCGGCTGAAATGATGACGATGATGATGATTGACTTTAACAGGTGATAGAAATTGGCAATCTAGAAGTTTCGCACAGATTCAGTCCGACTAACTTATATAGTACGAATTTTGGTCAACTTTAAAACGACCACAATTAATAACGACGATGACTATAAAATTAATACGGTTACTCAGATCAGCTTGTAAAATTACTTTTTATATACTATATTAAACAAAAAAGTACCACATTAAATCCACGTTTATGGTCTCGAAATTAAAATTGTTGTACAACTTTTTTCGTGTAATAAATCCAGCTTACAGTATTTGTAACAGCGTAAAAAATAAAATTCGGTGCACTTTCATAAAAGGAAGATGTCATAAACTCTGTTATGAATAGGGAGGGGAGGGAAGCGGGAGGGGTACGGTGTAAACATGCTGTAAAAACAAAAGTTTCAGCTACTATCTAACGGATACAGATATAACCCGCTCATGCACGGATCATAGTACATTTTACTAGATTAAATAGAATATTGTGTCGCTGGTCTTATGGCCTTGTTTGTCATTCTGTTCCATTTATGGTCTATGGTACCGTTTATTTGTTAAGCGAAAGAGTAGTTGTGCTGTCAAAACCCCGCTCTTACTCGCAATTGTTATTGGAAGTATTTATATCTATACAAATAAATAAATGATAATTATGCCAAAATCTGCCTAGTTTTTTTCCAATTATGTTGGGGTCGGCTTCTAGTCTAACCGGATACAGCTGAATACCAGTATTTTACATGATCGACTGCCTGTCTGACTTCCACAACCCAGTGACTGGGTAATACGATATAACCCTTGGTTGTCAGACTATCGGGCTTCTGACGACCCGTAACGACTGTCAAAGATCCACGAATGACAGCCGGGACTAACGGTTTAACGTGCTTTCCGAGGCACGGAGGAGTCTCGGTATGTAGAAATGGTCACCCATCCATGGACCAATCCCGGCAAGCATAGCTTAACCTGATGGATTGATCCGTGTGGCTGTTATTACTTAGCCACGAGCTCCCCCAGTAAAGTATAAAAAAAAAAAACATTGGTAAAAATAATCCCGTGGTCAGTTTTCTAGCCGCGCGTGTACGCCTACACATCTCTATATACCATCCCCTAGGGAACAAAACCCGTGCATTATATACAACAAATTTAGATACATAAGATGGGTCAGTTATTAACTTTGATAACAAAGTCATTTATGGGTCATCCTTTCAATCGCATCAATAGGCGACTCTGTACTTGTAAATTCATTACATAACCTTTTGGATCACGATACCATTTTGAACTACATCTTTTGATGCAAGATTACTTCATAACTTTCTGGAGAAATTCAATTACTAAGAAATCCAAAGGACGAATTTGTTCACTGTAAGCCAACAATTCTGTGATTGCAAAGGAGTGGATAGGTACGTCAATAGCAGTCATACCGGATTGACATATAATGTCATCGATCGATCTCGTTAATTCTACCTGAACAGCATAGCTGTGTCTGGTTTGAAGATATATGGGTGCTTGGGAAATTACTGGCAGGAAATGAAAAGCATACTTATTTGTCTATAAGTTTGACAATCACTGCCAGTTAGGCTGTTTTCTCATTGGTCGGTGCGGTATCATTTCGGTATAGTATGCTCCATGTATGATACCGCACTGCCCTTTCCGACCCAGATGACTTCATAACACTCCTCCAGGAGAAGAATAGGGCCACCAGTACAGTATACAAATACAGATGGCACTCGTCATTCCGACCTCGCCGCCCAGGTCCTTTGCGATCGCGACCGCGCCCCCGAGTAAATGATACTCCCTCCCCGACCCTTGCTCAAAAACGAGGTGCCAGCAGTTGTTGCAGCTGAGCACGTAGCTTTAAATACCCCGTATAATAATCAAAATGAAAATCTAAGTTGGATCCAGCCTGTCCCTTCTTGCTGTCCTCCCCCAGCGACGCCCTAAGCTGAGGTTCGTACCTCACAGGGGGTGCCCTTAGCGAGCGCACGCCTAGTTTAAATTTAGAATCGTTTTTGCCCCTGGATAGAGGCTTTGAGTGTAGAAGCTTAACCCTTGGTATGCCGGAACGTAGATCTACACGAGACACAATGGTTTTTTAATTGTGTCTGTAATTACGGCATTCGAGAGGTTAAGGCAGCCACAGGAAAGTCCGGTTAAGCAGCAATGACCTAAGTGGTTAACAGCGAGAAGCCTCAGATAAAAAAAAAAACGTTTTCTCATTGGTCGGTAAGCTGCAGTGCGGTATAGTATGCCCTGTATACCGAAACGATACCGCACTGCATTCATTTACGGACCTGACGTTATGTTTTCGGTTTAATTTGTGCAGTACCGCTTAATTCATTGAAATATAGGCGCTCGGTAAGCTTTTGGTACCGAGTATACCGAGCATGTTGTAAAACGTGTGACGTGAGCGGGTACCGCACTGGATGTTTCTACCGAGACGCGGAAAACCGAAACGATTCCGCCCCGCTCCCGCGTATACCGAGCCAATCAGGAAACGGTCATTTAAATACAGGCGCTCGGTGTATCGAGCACGCTGATACCGCACCGCTGTCGCACCGACCAGTGAGGAAAGGGCCTTACTTATCAGTAGCTATTAGTATAGCTACTGATAAGTAAGGCCCTTTCCTCGCACACGTCTCCACAAAGTAGGCAACTCATTCATGGGTATACGCTTTTACAACAAACTTCCCATTGACATTCGAAACTTACCCATTAAACGATTTAAAATCTGTATTAAAACCAAGCTTTGTAAAAAAGGGTACTATACAATTTCAGATTATTTAGAAGATAAAAAAGCTTGGGATTGAACTGCTCGCTCTGCTAAGCCTTGTGATAAAACCATAAAACTAGACATTTTAATTATTATGTAAAATCAACATATACCAGTTTTATAAACATATTGACATTGTTGAAAATTATATTCAAAATGACATGATTACTTTGTAAAGTATTATATTATTTTAACTATTGTGAATGTGAGGACTATGTGGATATTGTTTTTATTTCTCTGCTAGTTTTAGTGATGGTCTGGCAGTTTGAGTAGTTTATGCGGCCTACCCAAATGTCCTTTCTTTGGTATTGTTCGTCGAGTTGAGCTCCTTAAGTTCTGAGTTGAGCTCCACGATTACTGACAAATGCTTGCACTGACTGGACAGGTCCACTCAAATCTGTGTGGTTCTTTCCTCAAAAGACCTTTTCAGACACTTATCTACATGGTCCTCATATGGCCTGACCAAGATTATGTCTGGACTTTAAAAGAGACTGCGACCTCTGAGTTTTTTTCGGCCTTTCTTCTCAGAGTAGTCGGATAGGAAACGCCGAACTCATCTAGCTTATTTTTAATAATTTTTTTATATGACGTGTACAAGTGATTTCGATATCCTATTTACAGAATAAACAATTTCATTTCATTTCCTCACTGGTCCCTAGAACCAAACCTAATGGTTTAGGTAGTTAAATAAAGGTAAACAAAAAAAACCACGTGACGAGATAGCTGTCAAGTAACCGACTAAACGTAATACCTGTCACTTCAGTTGTCATGCTACGTCACAGTTGTACTCCTCAATTTAGCAGCGTTATAATTCGTTGACGTTTAGAGTTTGGGCTCCTTACAATAGACAGATTACAAAATTTCATATTATTTATATAAAACTAACAAAAAAATTGTGCTCAAGCAGTTACATCTACGAAGAGTAGGTAGTTTGAGAATCAATTATAAAGTTAAACACAATATGTACAGTAAGCGCTCAAAAGTGCATGAGCACGCTAAGAGTCGTATTGCTGTGAACACGCGGTATAGCTCGTACATTTGTATGTGTAAGCAACACGATACACACACCACAGATAACGCAGTTACACGAAACAACAATATATTTCCGTCGCTTTAAACATGCTAGCACACACGCACTATGCGCGTGAACTTGACCAGTTAATGGCATTGCTAAAATTCGATAGTAACTTAACAAGTGCAGATAGCAGAAAGCGTTAAGCGTTGGTATGGAAATCAAACTGCCTCAGGTTCTAATCTCGTGAAACACAGTGCGGTTTTTTGCAAATATTATTATTTTTGTTTTCGATAATAATATTTTTTAAATATTGCTGCTTTTTTATGTTGTTATTGCAATAAAGGTTTTAGAATAAAAAATGCGTGATATATGATAAGAAAATTAAAAAAAATATGTTTATTCGTTATATTTATTTTACATAAGTTAATAAACTGCTACAATTATTTATCATTACTTCAGCTGAATAAGATGTGAAATAGATGTCAAGAAACTTAGAAGCAGTTTGTATTATTTAGACATATTTAAATTATGAAATATTTTAAATTTTAATTGGATTTTTTCACCATAAATATTAAGCTTTGATCATGGTCGAAGTAACTAAGTAATAAATAAGAATATTAGACTACTTAAAATGTAAAAAACTACTTACAAGATAGGTAATTTTAAGGTTAAATATGGGCAGTTTGTTTATATTTTATTTGTATTAATTATTTTACATTTTATTTGACTTTAGTAAATATTGGTTGTTATTGAGGTTAAAGCTTAATTATTCATTTTCTTTACGAAAAGAAGATTGAAACTAAACCTCAAATTTTTATCCTAAAATAATACTATTACTAAAATAATATTAAACAATTTCGGTATATCTGCAAGAAATACGACAAACACCCTATTGAAACGTGCTTAAAAAATTCGTTACCATAAATTCATGCAATAACGAATCTGTTGTTTATTAAGTTGGTACGGTCAATATTTTAAGGTCAAAAACGGTTTTCTAGCTGGTCTTCAGTGATGCAAGCCTTCAGAGTGCACGGCGAACGGTTCATAATGACGTGTTTTTAATAATTCAGCAAAATGTCTCGTTGGTATGAAACCATTTGTTTCATTCACCATTTGACGTCGCTGCTACTCGATAATAAGCCCCTTCCTCATATCTCTTAACCCTCACAGTATTTCTCTAGAACAAAGAAAAACATTGTTTTTATTACACATAATACCTTATTATTTATTATTCACTAATCGAATTAAACCTCACAATGAATTTAAAACTTTAAAGGCATCTTCTGTCTCAACAATACCTCTGTTCTATCAACAATACCCTTGATTAAGATTTATGTTTAGTAAAATATGAAATATATTAATGATAACACTCACACTTAGTCCGGTTTCATTAGATATTCACTTCACTTTTACGCAGCGCAATAATATTCTCTGATCTGATCTGATCTCTTCAATATATTTTATGCCTGCTTTTTGATAATAATAACCACAACACTGCGCTAAATACTCGTCACCAATATTATCCACGAACCAAAAAAGTTATATTAATTAAATACTCGTAACAAACTGCATCTACCCCACAGAAATCGAAATAATTTACTTAGTTTTTTGTGGTCTACCTGCTAAACTTTAATATTTATGTGAACAAGACGAATGAAACTAAAAACGAATGCTGATTATTGAACTAGTCATTGGTTGCAGACAAAGTGAGTGTGTGTGTGTAATGTGCGTGTCTACAGTATTGTAACAACTTATAGAAGAAGGTCGTAAGTCAAACCGAAGCGTCAGTCTATTGCTTTGTGAGATTGCTCATGGACTTTTGGTCGGTACTGTACATTAATAAAAGAGGAAACCATTGTAAAAATCTCAAATAAATTTAATTTGGTTTTTATCGTATTTTTAAACAAGAAAGTGTCATTTAAAAAACCCATTTTACGGTGTTGTGTGGTTAGTTTGTTTTTAATTTACTACACTACTGTAACATAAAATCTTCATCAGAAGATACCTACGTATTAAATCCTTCTCACACATTTTTCTTCATTTTTTCCCTCGGTTACAATTTCAATCTTAAATTCTCATCTTGACTGAACTGTATATTACATACGTGACAAAAAAGTTAGGTAATGCAAAGCATCGCCGACTTATGACTAAATGCCCCCCACTGGGGAGACGGCGGCGGGCAATATTAATATCTACATACGTAATACGCTCACTTCGTCTTCATAAGTCGGCCACGTACATATTACGCAATTTTTATTACGTTCCGGCCTAGCCCACCCTTCTTGAGGAATTTACTAAACAAGAAACTGCAATTTCCTGTGACTAATTCATTGCTGTTATTAATCTTGTGGGTTGTATTCTTATTTTCTGCTGGAATGTGGTCAAATGTTTATATGGTTGACCATTTACGTCCGCATTTGTATGGTCTTTTTATGAATGTTTTGTTGTTTCATGTCGATTTTCTTTGGGGTAAGGGGGCTACTAAGATTTTATGAATAATAATACGACTATTTAGTCCAATATTATCATAATCAGCATAGAATGGATTATGGAGCAAACTGTGGGCCATACGTAACCCAAAAGAACGTGCATACCATTCAAGTTGCTGAAATGAAAATGTTGAGGTGGATGTGTGGTGTTACCAGGCTTGATAAAATCCGTAACGAGTACGTCCGAGGAAGCCTGGGCTTGCGCGATATCGCCGACAAGATGCAAGAGAGTAGGCTGCGATGGTATGGTCATGTGAAAAGAAGGCCGCCTGAATACGTAGGGAACTTGGCGCTACAACTTTCCATTCCCAGTCCAAGACCCAAACAAGGTGGAAAGCTGTAGTGCTAAAGGACATGAAAGAGTGTCAGGTATTCGAAGACGTTGTCGAGGATAGAGCGAAGTGAAAGAGAAAGACCAGGTAGGCTGACCCCACTACCATGTGGGATACATAGCCAGGAAGAGAGAGAGCATAGAGTGGATTGTGACCGAAATGCGGTTTGAGTACCGCTGACGCTTTTGTTTGCCACAAGCTCGGAACATTGAGCTTCATCATCATCATTTCAGCCGAAAGACGTCCACTGCTGGACATAGGCCTCCCCCAAGCACCGCCACTTCAACCGATTTTGTGCTTTCCGCATCCAGCGGATTCCTGCGGCCTTCACAAGGTCATCGGTCCATCTTGTGGGAGGCCTTCCAACGCTACGTCTTCCGGTACGTGATCGCCACCCCAGAACCTTTCGACCCCATCGGTCATCCGTTCTGCGAGCAATGTGCCCTGCCCATTGCCACTTAAGTTTGGCAATTCTTCGGGCTATGTCGGTTACCTTGGTTCTCCTGCGGATCTCTTCATTTCTGATTCGATCACGTAGGGAAACTCCAAGCATAGCCCTCTCCATTGCCCTTTGGGTGACTTTTAGCCTTCTGATAAGGCCCATTGTGAGCGACCACGTTTCAGTACCATAGGTCATCACTGGCAACACGCACTGGTCAAAGACTTTCGTCTTGAGACACTGTGGTATGTGGGACGAAAAGATATTGCGTAGCTTCTCGAATGCTGCCCAGCCGAGTCGGATTCGACGATTGACCTCTTTCTCGAAGTTGGACCTACCTAGCTGGACTGGACAGTTTGTTCTAGGTAAACATACTCGTCCACAACTTCGAGCGTAGCGTCTCCGATCTTCATGAGAGTGGGTGTCACATGGGCATTTGACATAACCTTTGTCTTGTCCATGTTCATTTTAAGACCCACTCTTTCGGAGGCTCTACTGAGGTCATCAAGCATTGTACTGAGGTCCTCCATGGTCTCAGCCATGATAACTATGTCGTCGGCAAACCGAAGGTTAGTGATGTACTCGCCATTGATGTTGATGCCTAGCCCTTTCCAATCCAGAACCTTGAAGACATCCTCCAGTGCAGCGGTGAACAGTTTCGGAGAGATAACGTCTTCCTGTCTCACACCTCACTGCAGAAGGATAGGTTTCGAGGAGATAGGTCCTGGAGTCGCACTGCATAGTGGCGTTTTTGTACAGACACTTTAGCACCTCGATGTACCGATAGTACCCCTCGATGTACCACAAACGCTAAGCAGAGAGGCAGGTTATACTCTTCGGTCTTCTGTATAACCTGCCGCAGCGTATGTATGTGGTCTACGGTGCTAAAGCCTTTACGGAATCCGGCTTGTTCGGGAGGCTGGAAGTCGTCAAACCTGTGCGCGAGACGGTTCGTGATAACTCTTGAAAACAGCTTGTAGACATGGCTCAGAAGTGTGATGGGCCTACAGTTCTTAAGCAGGGCATTGTTGCCCTTTTTAAAGAAAAGTGCCACCACACCTCTGTTCCATGCCTGTGGCGTTTGACCCTCGAGTATGACGGAATCGAAAAGCTCCTGGAGGGCCATAAGAACGGTTTTTCCACCGGCCTTTAGGAGTTCGGCCGTAATTCCGCCTTGTTGTTTTTAAGCTACTTCAGAGCCATCCTAATCTCGTACAAGCTGACGTCCGGGATGTCTTCGGTATAGTGTCGGGTCAATCTAGCTCAAGAGCTAGCAAACGACCCAAGGGTCGTTCAGCTCAGGTTTGGCGGATACGATTCTGCCATCATTGGTCTTCAGTTTCGCAAGCTGGCTCTGTCCAATAGACAGATCTCTTGTAAAAACTTTAGCCCTTATTCCATTCTATTGCATCCTTAATACGGTTTGTATTATAGTGGCGAAGGTCGCTTTTCAAGGACTTGGAGATCTGTCTATTGAGCCGCCGGTATTCGAGCGCATCGTCTAAAGACTGCAGGATTATCTCGCACCTCTCCTCCATGAGCTGTAAAGTAGCATCAGAGAGCTTCTTGTTTCGATTTGTACGACGGGTCTTGAAAAACTTTGACCCGACCGTATGGACAACTGTCCAAACTTCCACGAACCCATTGTTATAATCGTCCACGGAGCTCCCTAGGCACTCGAAACGATTCTGAAGTTCGAGCTGAAAACTCTCAGGGTTTTGGACCTGGATCGGTGCTGGGCGGAGCGTAGACTACATCAGTCGAGATCTTTCCAGCTTGATATTCAAGTTCAATGTGCCTCTTACCATACGGTGATCACTTCCGGTTTTCACCGCATTGATCACAGAGACATCATTGAATACTTGCTTCTTCGTCGACATAATGAAGTCAATCTTATTTTGTGTTGCACCATCAGGGCTCTGCCAGGTCCACTTTCTGTGTTCACGTTTTCTGAAGAAGGAATTCATCATAAAAAAGCCCTCCTTCTCCATAAAACTGGCCAGTAGGTGACCCCTGTGGTTTCAATGTCCAACTCCAAATTGCCCCACTCGCAGCTCATCATTGTTTCGTTTGCCCAGTTTCGCGTTGAAGCTTGATTGAGCTTGCGCTTGATTTATTACGAAAATTAATAGATATAACAATAACAACACTAACTGTTGCCCGCTAAAATCCATCCTGTTGTTCGTCTAAAATCCAGGATAAAAAGTAGCTTATGGCCTTCTCCAGCTCTCAGGCTACCTATCTGTCAAATTTCATAACGATCAGTTCAGAGGTTTAGACGTTAAAAATCAACAGACAGACAAAGTTACTTTCGCATTATAATATAACTGGCTTTTGCCCGCGGATTCGCCCGCGTGGATGTCGAAAAATATCCCATGAGAACGTACTATCGGGATGTAAATACCTAATAGCCGAGGAAAGGTCATTGACTAATACTGCTGCGCTCGCGTTGCCGTCAACCATAATTATGTATTACGAGTAATTTTGAATCTGTAATATCTTTTAAACTATTCATTTAAATGGTATGATGTTACAGCATATTTTAATCTAAATTAAATGTCCAATTTAAATATCATATTTTATTGGATAAGGATTAATATAATACCGGTCAAAATAGCTTCGGAAATAATAATGAAATTTTTATCATATTCTGAAAGATAATAATGGTAACTGTGGATCATCCTTAGAAGATAGACATAAATGTCAACGCTGATTTTTTTGTTGAACTTTTTAAGATGAACAATACTGTAAAACAAAAATTTTCTGTATTTTTTGCGGCTTATGCGGCGCAGTAAAGCTCCCAGTCGGCACGATTGTTTCCGACATCTTCAACAATTATCGTCATATTTCAGCCAATTTACACTAAACTATAATGAAAATCGTTTGGTAGTTTTTGAGTTTATCGCGTTCAGACAGACAGACAGACGCGGTGGGGGACTATAATATAAGAATGGATATGCCTTTCTTGTAAAATTCTAAACTTGATCTCAAGAAATATTAAAAGCACGAGATGCACACAAAATTATATTTAAATCGTAGTTAATAAAGCACCGTACAGGAACACGTGTTCATAAAAATGGTAACGTGTGTAATGCTGTGAGAACGATATATCACTTTGAGAATGGGACACACCGGCGCGGCACCGTGCATACATTGAGTTAAGTGCCACTTAGTTAGTAGCTAGAACATTTCTACTACACGTGCAGCTAGTGTATTGGCATGTCTTCACTTATGCAAATACTTCATAATATAGTGCACTATGTAATATGGAGTGCTGATAGGAGTCTATTTTCTGACTTTGAGAGATTGAACAAGCAATTGGTTTACTCAATTTGTAGCAGTTACGTGGTTACCAGGAAGCAGTGTAAAGCTTAACGGTCGCAACTTACAAGTTTGTTGGTCATGGGTTTGACCCCAAGCAGGCAATTTTTTGATGTGATAACTTCTTATAAATCGATGAACGCCGGCTGCACGCACGAAAAAGTGTCACGTTCCGCCTGAGCCGAGCGTGCAAGCGAGAGCGTGGAACAAGCGATAGAGAGGCACGATCGGCCTAAGCGTTTGGCTTGTGACGTTATCACGTAAAATTATCGTCCGTAAACCGACTTTACAGACAACCAATTTTTTTTGTGTTAATTATTTCATCACCATTGCTCTCAAAACGGCGAAAGAAAACTTCGTGAGGAAACGGCATTCTGCATGTCCTAGAACCAAAAATTCGAACACTTGTGACATCCACCAACCCGCACGGGGCCCACTCCCTCCCACAGAAACAGGACGCCTGTGTCCCAGCAGTGGGAGTGTTACAGGCTGATTATGCTACATGGTTTGCACATTTCTCACGCTTATTTTTGAAGTGAAAACTTCTTTAGGCGCGTTGGGCATTTTTGAGATGGGCAAAAACAATTGAACTCGCGACACCGTTACCGACACCTCATTTTTGTAAACGCGATTGTGCTCTTTATTTATATTACGGTACGGATCAATGTTCTATGCAAGTATTTTTACTCCACCAAGGCGATTTTGTTCAAGTTTTCACTTCTGTCGGCACTCCTGGAGTGCCACTGTTTTTTGATTTCTATTTTCTAAGGTCGTACATATTTCCCGACAGACTTTTTACTTATTTGTTCGTGATAAGTAATAATTTTAGGTAATGGTACCTATTAATTATTTTTTAAATTGTTTTTTTACTCTTTTATAAGTCTGTAACCTGTGCAGTTGTGTGCAGATGGCGTTTTCCCCATTACAATTTAGTTTATAGTCAATAAGTGCGTGGTTCCTGAAATGCCACATAATTAATTAGAACATTGTGTTAAACAATCCGCACAGCTTTACTGAAATAATTTAGTACGATGTACATAATTTGTTTTACGGGTTTTACTGCAATGATTATTATGTATTTATGCAGGTTTGTGAAAGACCGATGTACCTATCTACTTACATAAGGTACACTAGTAAACTTATATTAAACTTATCAATGGTACTTAATACTTATAAACGTAAACTATTCAACTAGTCGATGGACGCCACTAACTGAATATAAGACCTATTTTGAGTATTTAGTACGTAAAAAAAAAACAAGTCATTTATTCAAACTAGACTGAGAATGAGCACTTTTCGGACGTCGAAATTACATAAGACAGTCCCCCAAAACACCCGCCCTTCACCACTTTCTAGTGTTTTAGTTGGGAAGAAGAAGTGGCGCAACAAACTCCCCAGCGACACTACCAGCTCAATCACAAGCCAAGGAAACAAACAGTTCCACTTTCCGAATTCGATTTATTTCACGTAAATGAACATGAAAATTAAATCCGAAAAAAAATCTGAACTTCCGCTTTTCAACCGCTCATAAATAGAATAAAACCGCGATCAATTTTATGAAACAGAATTTTGTTTATTATTTTCGTTTAGAGCGATCAAGTGTGTAAAGAAAAGAGTCTCGCCAGAGATTGTTGGCATAAATCATTTTTCAATTCAATACGACACAGTTTGTTGCCGATACGGGGCAACTCGCAAGGCTTTCGTGACTGCCAGTGGATATACCAAGTATTTTTCTTTCATATTTATTTTCAAAGAAAGAAAGAAAGAAAATAGGAATTTTTATAAACATTTTGAAACAATGTATCTGACGGGTATTTTTATTCTACCTGCATCAAAACAAAACTGATTTAATCGTTGTTCGAAACTTTGTTTGTTTACACAAGTCGTATATTAGTTTAATTTCAAACAAAGATTCCTATTTATTTATGTTCACTACAATGTTAATTAATTCACTTTAACATTTTAGCATTTAATAAAGGTAGGTAATTAATTGGTTTTAGCTTTACGGTATCGCAATTCGTAATTAAACAAAATACCTGAATGATTCAAATATCGACGAAAAAATGTAGCGAAGAATTTAAATAGTTATCAATACTCATCATTTATACAGACCTAAACAACGCATAAAGACCTAAAATAGTTTCTAGTGCAAGAATAGTAATAGTGAGTGGCAACTATAACGGAATTTGCATTTCCTTAAACCCACAATGTAAGGTCCACTCTATTCTAACGCGCCCCAAAGCAATTTCGGCTTGCAGTTTATCAAATCCAACATTTAAATGACCAAAGTCGGCTTCTACAAACAACTTGTTTGGTTGATAGGATGGCATCGGGTCGTATTGCGTTTGTTTGGACCCGTTTGGACCCATAAATCTGTCTCTAACTTCTTCTTAACGCGTATCTAGTGTTTCGGCGTCGGCGTTTCGTTTCGCAGACGCTGGAAAACCAATTTTAGTATATTGCATTAAAAGTTGTTGCCAAATGCAGTTTGTGTGTTGATTTTCTCGTTTTCTCACTCCGGCGCCGTTTCATACCACATGAATACGCATTAAAGTCCAACTCATACAAATTGGAATTCACTTACCTACCGCCGTATTAGAATCAAAACGGTAATGGAAAAATTTGCGTTTGATTTCCCCGAATAGATGTGGAGGTAGGAAATATGTTTGAACGGAAGGTTTTTTCAAATTCAAATTTAATAATTCTGTTTCAGACCAAGGGATCCATACAGGGTAACATTTTAACAAGTGCGCAAACTTAAACACGTGAGTTTACTCATCGTTATGAACAACTTTTATTATAGGACCGACATTGAAATTTTGAATTTTTTTTTGCGCGAATTCAGATTTGCTCCCATAGTAAAAGTTGTTCATAATGATGAGTAAAGTCACGTGTTTAAATTTGCGCACTGGTTAATTTTTTTTCCTGTATAGTGTTAGTATGAACTTAGCTTATGTTAGTAAACTCAATAACTTAAAAATACAATAATTATTCATTAATTGGACATGAACACGTGCACGCACATGTCTGCTAGCCCAGAGCCTGATAAATGGTGTTTTTAAGGCATTGTATTTCTTTTTTGATCACAATGAGTTTATTGCCCGTTTTCACGAACACTAGGTGACATTAAGGTAAATAAATGCTTAAATAAAAGTGCACTGTGGGTTTTCAACGATCGGCTAAACACATTATATCTAACAGCGCGCTTTTATTTAGGCATTCATTAAAATAAATGTCAAAACGATAACAAAAGTTAATTGGGACGTATGTACCTACCTAATTTTCATTACATTTACATAACATTTTAATATTCTTTATATTTACAAAAATTGCTGTTTACTCTATAATCTACATGCGTCTACCACAATTCCAGCCAATATGCCTCAATACAGTCGTACGCTCCAATACGTCGTCGTGAGTTTTATCTAACATCAAAAACGTCCCACTTTTACTGGCGGGCGCTAGTTCACGGATAATAACATTCAATTTTAGTCGAAGTATTTACGCGTCCCCGCTAGGTCCCAACGCGCCAGATATTTATGGAGGTCTGTAGCAGCCTTCCCAAATTGAAATACATTAATATTTTACCATAAATGCGACACTTTCATGCGGAACATAACGTTATCGTAATTGGATTCTTCCTTCAAAACGATAAACGTCCACATATCATGTGAAAACTACCAGTTTAAGTAATTATATGCGAGATGTGAGTTATTTATTGTATTGAACCTGGTATTTTTGCGTAGGCAGCAAGTAACAAACACTATAGCGTAGCAAAAATAGAATACCAATATTAGAAAGGTAGCTTCTCAGTATTCATATACCTCTCTTTGAGAAGTTTTCGAAGGATAGTAAGCTCAACTTTGAACTTCAAATATAGAATAGGTATTAATAGGTATCCAGCGGATTTCTGCGGTCATCGGTCCAGCTTGTCCAACGCTACATCTACGCGAGAAGTACAGAACCGGTCGAAGTGGCGCTGCTTGGGGGAGGCCTATGTCCAGCAGTGGACGTCTTGTGGCTGAAATGATGATGATGATGATGATTACCTACTTCTTGCGCTAGTTTTCCTGTTTCACATATTTTCTACCTCAATCTTTTATTCTAGGCCACATCCTCATGAGAAATTGACGAGTCCAAATTGTAAGGATACAGGTCCGCTATTAAACTTAGGACCCAAAGTCACGAGACGATAAATAATGCAAGACACATGCCTATAAAAAATACACGCGCCTTGTCGCACAAAAGTTCAGTGAATTTCTAGTCGCATGTGAAGGTACACTTACGGACGTCTTGCCGCGCTCGTACACTCGCCGCCAATAATATTGCGTTCACAATACTTTTTAATACAGTAATGGTTTGCTCATCCATTCAAATACGAATACGCAGAGAGATCTTTTTATCTCGCGCCCAAATCGAATTTTCGTCTGTCGAGATGTTCCGCAAAGATGCAAGCAGAAATTCTTTTGTGCTTCTTATGTGTATAGATATGCTGATATTCGAGATATAAGAGATAACACTGGAAAAGAGCATAACTCTGTCTTCTCTGAATCGGGGTTGTCCCGAACGATAAGCTTTACCTACGTCTTCATTTCAGCAAATTGGAAGATTCCTGTAATGGACCGTTTTATAAAATAGCCTCTTTGTCTAAGGAAATCGATTGAACATACCTTGAATAAGCCCTTTGTCCGTTGAAGAATACCCGTAGAGATAACAGAGAAGAATACTTTTATATCGGTTAAATAGCCAGTACAGGCCTGCGATAACAAAGGTAAATCAAATATTTTTTAGAACATCTGTTGGCATATATCGATCTATGGCTATATATTATTATTTAAACATGATACTCATGAGTTGATAAAAAGAACAACATGTCTTATACAATGTTTTCAAACATATTCAATGCATCTTTATGAGTGAAATCACTATCTATGATGATCCTATCTCCTATCCTACATATATGATCCTTAGAATCAGATCTGTGTATTACACTATCATATATCTAGGATTCTATTTTTTGTCTTAGGTGGTTGCGATCGTCTATTAAAACAAAATACTGAAGCCTTTCGGCACACAACATAGCAAATAGAACTTTAAAGAACACTTATGAAGTCAAAAAATGTCCCGGCTGCCCGGCAGCAGTTTGCTTTTTTTTTAGTACAGCAGTGTTGCCAACAATAATTTAAGAATTCCACTAAGCATCAAACAGGGAAAGAAATGGTGTGCACACCTACCTACATTTATTAAAATTAAAATTATGGTCGGCTGTGTTTTGTACTGACCCTAGCAAATTGTAAAAATACTCATCAGCCAGCAGGCTGCCATTAAATCATAATTAGCACGGTCGGATCGTGCGACGGCAATTTTCTCATTTTCCTTGCAAAATTATTCCGGCGAAATTGTCATAAACATTTTTGTCTCTTGTGCTAAATATTTCACTTTTATGCCCAGACTTTTGTAATCAACGTATTATTGTGTTTGTTAATAAGATTTTTATATCCTACTTCCATATCTGGGAAAAATAATACCATTTTCTCGGGAATCTACCATGGTTTCATAAGTTTTGAAGAACAAAAAATCTAATTGTAAACGAAAATAATAATAAGACTTCTCCAAAGTTTTTTCTCCAAAACATTTACCTACTTATCTATTTTTATCACTAAAGAATTCCTTGTCCAAAATTAAAATCAAGTTGCGATTGGTACGGCGTTAAGAAATATTTCAACGAGAAGAATTTTTATAATATCGGCGCGTCCAAAAATGTTGTCGTCATAGAATTCCCAGAGAAAAATACTAGTTTCAAGAGAAAATGTGCAATATATTTTATTTTTAAGGTCAAGCAGATCCGCCGCGGAGGGCCATTAAATCACAATTAGAAGTAATGCGGGTAGATGCGTGAGCGGCGACCGGAGGCTTAGCGCGGGCCCTAGCCGTAGGGCTTTGTTGGACTTACCCTCTTGTCTTTTAATACTTATATTTCACGCCTCCAATAGCCATTGTTGCTAGAAATACGTCTTATTAAAGCTCCTCTCATATGAGCTGAATAACGTCCGAATTTATCTCCATTGCTAGATAAAACTTTATTATAGCCGTAACATTTAGGTTACATTTAGAACGGATAAGTAATGAGACGACGGTGGCTATTTCGGCAAATGTACGTGATGTAGCAGACAATAAGATAGACGTCTGAGGTAACGACCATATTCCTTGAAAGCCGTAGGGTTATTGAGAAAACGACGCCTCGACTCGTATGTCCCAATAGTGGGTCCCATCGGTCGGCCCGACAATATTAGAGGTCGTAAGGACCGATGCGAGAAACCATCCCGGGACATTGGACAAGGTGGAATTGTGAAAAATTGTACGAAGAAGTTTAGCCGTGTCGCGATAGTGAGATAAACGCGAAAAGGAGATTCCTAAAAGACTTATTACGGTCGAAAAATTACTGAGTATAGGCACTAAATCAATAGATAGCACTTTATCTAAAAAGTAGAATTATTGCCTTTGAGATAAATGAAAGTATTTGCAACTAAAACTTTGGCGGTGCTTAGAAAGTAAGGTAACAGAAGGGTTTACAGTATCAGCTAACTTGGGATTTCAAATCATTTAAACTGATTCAAGTATTCCTGGCAAAGTATACGAGTAAAGACAAAAAAATCTTTAGGATACATTACGTGCACAATAATTCACTTTAAATAAAATAATGATTGATTCTCCCCCAATGTCTAATGAGAGTGGACGTGAAGCTGAATTAAATTTCCGGCACTCCGGCTCTCTTTTGTTCTTTACAATCTCATTAACGTGAAATACTTTACAAATACCGTCCAATTCACCGCGAAAATCTTATTATCTGAGATTCAGGATTGTCTCTTATTAATGAGAGAAAAAAGGGACAACGATTGACCGGAGAGAAGCATCCACAATTAAACACGAATTAACAACCACAATGGCTTGAAGTAATGATTGGGGGGAAGGATGAAGTTTCCTGCCGAACCCTCAGGAGGCTTCCCAAGATGGTGATTGATAGATCGAGTTAACGTGCGAACGCACTCGCGGTAATACCGATTATTGCGTATTGATTCGGTTTTATCTTTCTGTTTTCCCACTTACATACTTATTCGAGGCTCTTGGAGAGGTCAAGTGTGAATAAGTAAGTCTTTTATGTAAGTGTGCTTCTTTTGCAAGTCAAGAGAAAACACTCCTTATATCGAGGATGCTCGATGATTGGCCACATTGTTGTTCACGGTGGCGCGTGTCATAAATTATTCTGAATTCAGTATAACTGAAAGGTGCAGCGAGCTTAGGTGTAAAACTGTGCTAAAAGATTTGCCTTTCGATTTCGTGACTGAGTTGAATTTCCAGTACAAAGAAAATTAGCAATTGAAAATAATACAGGGAATAAGCACCGTCAATTTTCCTGCACTTTTGTAATAAAAATAAATGCCTGCTCTCTAATTTCAATAAGCTACCCTATAAACAATATTTTATGTAAGAAAAATGTTTACTCAAAAATAATTAAACAAAAAAAAGATTTCCGAATCTGCATGCAGCCGTTTCATTAACTTTCAACGAGAAATAAGGTAGAGGCATTCATTGAAGCAGACAGGTCAATCAATAAATCAGTCGTCACAGGCGGCCATTAAGTAACAGAGCAATCGAACATTGTTTGAATTCAGTGCAGCGAGTGGCTCCACTCGTCCGGAAATGAAGAACTATTCATTGTTGAATTCCAGGTTATAATGTCCGACCAACGTATGGACAATGGACACTTTCTTGTGTTGATTTTAAAAGCAGAGTTTATTTTTTAATTAGGTGCTCTTGTTAAAAATGTTTTTACATTTTGGTTTTGGTTTATGTAATTTATTTACAATTTCGTGAAAAGTACCACCCAAAGTGGAAATACAATACGCAACTCGTTAATTCGTAATATTATTATTGTTTTATTCAAAGAATCCTATTGTTCTTATTTTTGGCCAAAACAATGCGAACGTAAATCCCGAGAAAACAAAATAAAAGACCCTTAAATTACATCATTAGACGTAAATTGTATGGTGTTTTGATGCTCGCAATGTTCGGGAAAATACACTCTTTCCAATTACCGTTTGTTCTTTTTGATAAATTCTTGTTCATTATAAATCTTTCAAACAAATTCGTTACATTTTCAGAATTTATTTCCGTAAATAGGGCTCTAATTTTGATTTCCTAATTCTGCCAAATTATTAGCAAATGAATGAATTGATTACACAACAAAGTTTATTTAATTAACTATGTAAATGTATTAGATACTTAGTTGCTTTTGGGTGATATTTTTGTAAGCAGTTATTTGTGATTTAGTTTCATGTATTCTAACTAAAATACACATCGCACTGTTTGTTAGCGGGAAAATTATTTGATTATTTATTTATTAAAACTATATGCACAAGTAAAAAAAAAATGTACAAAGGCGGACTTAATGCCTATTTCACTGAAAACATTTTTGAATTTTTAAAGCCGGCTGACACGAAGCGGCAACACGTGTAGGTAAGCAAAACGATTTGCAGGGTCTTAAAATCGCAATAAAAACATAAAATAAAAAACACATTTATGATATTTTAAGCTTTATATGCAAACGAAGCCCGAAAACACAAATACGGCATAAAATAACGTAGATATTAAAAATATTCCAGATTGGCGTAACAATCGACGTAAAGAGAATGCAGTATGTTTCGTATTGCGTCTTCTTATTGGCGAATATTTTCCGTGACGCCAGAATGAGCGCGTGAGACTCGGGCACCGAATAATATATTATATTGCTAGGAGGTATATCACGGCGGCGACAGGTGTGCGGAGGCAATCCTCTTTCACCCTCCTCCGAGCTTTTCGACCCCAAGAAACCCCTTTTAAGTAACATGACTTTTAACTTTGTGACCCATCTTTGCTTTAAAGTGCTCAGACTTATCCAATTCTGGGCGCTTATTACGGAGCTTCCGAGGCGTAATTTAAGCGGAAAATCAGTGCGTTCCAGACCATAGATCACAGTAATGCTCCCTTTGTATAGATTGACGAGTATAAAGGATCAAAATTACTGAGTTGCTTTTATAAGGGACTGACAGGTTTGTGGTAACGAACATTTAATTATGTTCCTTGAAGACTGAGGTTTATTTAAAATTGCCTTAGATCAAAGGAAAAAAATCTGTTGGAGTTTTAAATGAAAAAACAAAAAGTGTTTACTTCAAAAGTCAACAAAATAAATATACTTAATTTGAAATAGAAATATCACGCTTGAGATCATTGTGCCGTAGAGAGAAGGAGGTTTGGATGATTGATGTAACCTGGAACAGGGCCTGTTCCAAGTTACATACGTGTTTCTGTTACTTTTTTGATACTTGCTTGTATTATTTAGATTTAATTGAGAAATTATACATAATAATACTGATTTTACTATTAGACAAAGGATCTTTCTGTTTACCCAACTTGGAATAACCTGACCGAAAAACCAATTCAATAAAAAATATTATACAAAATTTTATTTTAGCAAACTAAAATTCTCGGTACTAAAACTTTATTTTGCTTAGGTAAAAGCTACCTGCTTTGAAAACGTGCATTGTAAGCCTCGGTTTAGACAACAGCTTATAAATAAACAATCTTTGATGGCAGAGAGTGTAGCCTGCAGCTATTTTATATTATTCTGTGGACATATTTTCGGCTATTTTCCATTGCCGATCAACCCTTTTGACAATTTATCGGGACATCACATTTTCATACAAGCGGGTGGCACGAACTACGCGACCGCGTCTCATACATATTCAAATAACAGGGGCTGTACAAAGCAGAACCACGCTGTGCCCCCGACGTGTTAGAATTACAAAAAAGTATACAGAATATGCCAACTGATAAACAATCTATATCGTGATAACTTTACAGATACCCATCTATGTATTACTTACTTAACCCGCGTGGGAGCCATATTTGTAAATGTTTCACGTATTTGCTGACCCTTGCTCGAAATAAAAGTTAATATCTATATTGTTTTAAAAGACTCGTAGAGAAAATGTTTTTAACTTAGGTGCAAACCAAAGTGCATATTGACATTATTTAACAATACAATGTTCAGTCTGGAAGTTTGTTACTAATGGTAGTACATAGTTACTACAGCTAGTACTTAAACGACTTATAAATTCTCAGTGAAACAATTCGCTTTTTATTTTTCTTCACTTTGAATGTAGCTTATGGTTAAACTGAAGTCAATTAAAACTTGGTCTTAATTTGCAAGTTACGTCTTTGCTCTCCGTCCAATGTTAATATCTACAATATTATTTCCTACAGTTGATTTATATTCAAATAAAAGTGAATCAAATTTCTGTCTGAAAATTACTTTACTTAATTATGAAAATTTAATATCTTTCGTGTGTATTGTACTCTGTTAATTTTATGATTATTTGCATCATGTTCTGGATATAATCGGATATACTTACCTACTTGAAAAATCGACATTCGACTTATTTTTTTTGCTCAATACTCCAAAGCTTTTGGCATACCTACTGTGTCATAAAAACTATTACTATCACGAAATAAACAGAGAACAGCTAGGGTGGATCATTTTCACCATATTGGATGTCATAAGAGTCAACAGAGCGCCCCTGATATGCGGTTGCGAGAGCGTTCGGCTCGGTACAATAAACACTACGCGCCTGCATTTACATAAGCCCTTCCTGACTTACGTGAGATGCAGATTCATCGATATATCTACCTAGTCCCTCTATAGGTACGTTATTCAGAACGTTTCAATGAGAAACTGAATTGATTACAAAAACATATCTCGTTAAAATACTGATTAATCGGCTTACCGTTTACAAATAATTTTTAACGGATTAAGTGAAATTTGATACCAATAAATAAAAGTTTACAATTAAAATGTCGTGGTTCGATCGTAGAAATGGCCATATCGTGATCTGCCTGGCCATTTCACGATACGCCGCCATTTCATGATTTAATCATCTAACATCTGCCATATTTTTCAACACTTAGCGTTCGACGATGTGGCCAGCGATGTTTGCGCATATCGACCCAGATACGCATAAAAACATAACCCTATCTTTGCTGCCGCGTAGTCGGGTAATATTTCCTATTCGACGTATTTCTACTCGAATAATTCATATTTCGAACACGGGTAGGTTTTAATCAGTAAGAGTCTGACAGGCCCTCCCGCTCTGCACAGAGCGGGAGAAGTTAATTGATAATTTCCTACCAAAAAAAAGAGTCCTAAAAATACTAAATAGCCAAGCAACTGCGACCAACTTGGATGTAGCGCTCGCTGGCCGCTGCCACGGCACCGTTCTCTTCACTCGCTCGGCTCGCGCGCGGTTGATTTCAGTTGTAACCTAACCTAACCCATTTGTTCGGAGTGCCACTAGCGGCGTGAAATGTAACTACAGGTCCACATAAAAGAGTCTGACGTGGTGACATTTGGAACTAAATATTTGACTTTAATACAGACCTATGATGTCACTACTTTGCCTACAAGTGCTAGTAGGTTTTGATTTGAGTCACCCACAAGCAGCGTTTTGTGTTGCACATTTATTTAAAAAAAATATTTCTTATTCGAAGTGACCTAAGTGCGATAGCGACGCCCTCGTTTTCATTTTAATCTTTTTTGCCAAGTTGTACTTTGCAATATGCCCAAAGGTCTGCTGGGAATACCGATAAATAAGTTTCTTTCGTCGATCTAGCTGACTTTTGACTAGGCGTATCGTGATATTACCGGCCAAATCATGAAATGGCGGCGTATCGTCAAAATGGCTAGGCAGATCACGATATGGCCATTTCTACGATCGGACCACGACAGATACAACTGAATTTAAATTGTAAAAATTCTAAACTTACTTTTCATTTAGAAACTAGCGACCCACCACCACATTGCACGGTTCTTAAAAGACTATACAAAAAAAAAAACAGGTGCCGACAGAAGTGAAAACTTGAACAAGATCGTCTTGGTGGAAGAAAAATACTTGTATAGAACATTGGTCCGTAACCTTAACTAAATAAAGAGCAAAATCGCGTTTACAAAAAAATAAAATCCAAAACCTTTTAAGTCAAAATACTTGCATAGAACATTGATCCGTAACGTAATATAAATAAAGAGCGCAATCGCGTTTCCAAAAATGAGGTGTTGGTAACGGTGCCGGAGTTCAATTGTTTTTTCCCATCTTAAAAATGCCCAACGCACCTGAAGAAAAAATAAATAAGTAAGTTTAATAATAGTGCATTATACCCATAAACCTTCCGGTATATATGTATAATGTCTATCCTAGTCTAAGTGATGGTGAAAACCGCATCAAAATCCGTTGTGTAGTTTCGAAGAACAACGCGGTCACACAGACAGACACAATAAACGAATTGAATATGTAATAGGCGTAGACAAATCGAACGTCACATAAGCTATCTTGATTATATTTAAAACACATACCGCACGCAATTCTGAAGTCACAAAGCCAAATGAGGGCATGGTTTTAAGGATTATAATATCTCAAGTGACACCAAATCTCTTGAAAATAACCTTCATACTAGTATTAAAAAACAATCCTGCAGTGCACCTAGCTTCTGACGTTTCATAAGTGCCCTTGTAGGTTTATGTGAAATAAAATATTTTGATTTGATTTGAATCTGTCAGGCTCGTGATTCCAAACGAGATCGCGCTTTGTAGTGGTTAGTAAACAGAGCCCCATATTCAACAGCAGTTTACATATCACTGTGTGATCCTGTGTAATTAACAATCAGGTGTAAATACTGGGTAAATGGGGCTAAGCAACTGTGAATTGCCTCTCATGCACGAGGTTGTGGGTTCAAATCCAGGCAAGTACCAATGTGACTTTTTTAATTCATATGTACTTTCTGAGTTTACCTTGGACATTACTAATAAAATCGGTGAAGGAGCATTTGAGCAAGCGTTGTGATTAATGCTCGTGCCTTCTCTGTATGAGAAGAGGCATGTGCCCTGCAGTGGGACAGTTATAAACTTGTATTATTAACAGTGAATTGAAGGTAAAGTCTTATTCAAAAGATGAATTCACTCGTTTAACAACAAAAACATTGTAAAATATCTCTAATATCTCGTATCTCGTTAAGCAATAACTTTACAAAGTTGCTAAATATACGGCTTCGTTCGACGATGACGTACCGAGAGCCTCATAAAAGTCTATAGCAGTTTTCAAACGTTTAATGGACGCCTTTCGCTCGCTTGGAATTGTATTCCAACTTTTAGCGGCAACTTTGAATTTCGTTGTGGTTTTTGTTTTAAAAGTATTTTCTTACATATTTAGGGTTCCGTACCTCAAAAGGAAAAAACGGAACCCTTATAGGATCACTTTTTTGTCCATCTGTCTTTCTGTCGAGACCCTTTTTCTCAAGAATGCGTGGAGGTATCAAGCTGAAATTCATATCAAATACTCAAATCTACTGTCTCTTGGAGCTGTGAAAAAATCAAACTTCTAAGCCAACGCAATCAAACGATACAGCCGTTTATGCTGCAAATTTTCGACACTCGCAAGGGAATCAAAACCTACAGGGTACTTCCCGTGAACTCAGAATCTTGAAATTTGGTACGAAGCAACGTCTGATAGCACAGATAAAGGAAAAATTGCGAAAAGCATAAATTTTTAGTTACATTATTATAATAAAAATATTTTTAATAATTTTCAGGATTCCTACTTTAGGTATTCTTATATACCTACAGGTTTGTACGGAACCCTCGGAGCGCGAATCCGACTAGTGCGAGTTGGACTCGCGCACCGAGGGTTCCGTTTTTCCGTCATTCTCCGCAAGAACTTGTTTGTGCCAGTCTTTACCATTCCTTATAAATGAGTCCTTCTTCCAGAGTATCCTTCTTTAAAAAGAAGAGGGCCATGCTTAGTTGTTAGTTAAATGCAAAGAGACTGAACAAACGGTATCTTGAGAAAATTAAAATAAGGGTTGCAGTAAAGTCTATGAAAGAAAAGATTAAAACAATCCTCTAAGATATTACAAAGGACATATTCAAGCAGTTTTACGGAGGCAATATTTTGTTTTTATTAGTTTGAAACATCGTTTCTGCCAGCAGAAATATGATACAATCACGTTGTATAACTTAATTTCTCAATAGTTTACTTAACCATTCCTTAGATGCAACTTGCAAAATTTTTACTAAATTATCTTTAAGCAAACAAACTGACGTTTATTATATCGAAGAAATATCGAATTCTTAATCTACCACCAACTATACACAACTAAACTATCTACTAGTTGCTAGACTAAAATGGAACTGGGCTGGCCACATATGTCGCATGTCGGAGCAGCAATACGCAAAAATCACCACACAGTGGATCCCAAGTAGCAGGAAAAAACTACGCGGCAGGCCCAGAAAGAGATGGCGGGATTAGCTGGACTCCTTCTTAAAGGATTGGCCCGCAATCGCAGTAGACCGGGAAAAGTGGAAAGAGGGACTGGGGGGCCTTTGCCCTGCAGTGGGACAACATAGGCTTAAAATAATAATAATCTACCAACCTTAAACAGAAATCACTTTTGAGAATGATAAAAAAATAGATAAAGTGTCCACAGGTAGCTGTGGCTGTCCACCCACTGGATATAATTTCTTAGTTGACTTTTACGACGCCCTTGGGAACAGATGGGGTGACTTATTTTTGGCTAGGGACTCGAGGCGCAATGCACCTTCTTTTCTTTTGTTGACTTTGTTCAATCGTGGCCTGAAAGCTTTACAGTTCAACAATCATAATGAAAATTAACGCTGAATTATAAATGTCTCACACTCCTGCCATTGTTTTTGGGAATGAGCAAGTGTTTTTTGGTTTTCGGTTGTTTTATACACTGAATCCAATTAGAATATACTTATTAAATAGATGTTCTTTTTTTCGCTATTTAAATGTTGAATATAAAGTACCTAAAAAAAAATGCTAATCAGTTCAGTCATAAGGTGTACATGTATTGTTTTAAGCAAATAGAAGAAAGCAGCTATCCATTATTGTGAACATAAATCAATCAAAGACCCAGTTCGCAATAATCCAAATACTAAAACCAAAATTAATATTCAATCAATATCCATCAAAATTTTACTTGCCATGCAATATCACGCTCAGAGCTCCGTTATTATTTACGTCAATCAACACCGCCATTATGTTTGCAGAATATCGAGTGAAGGCTCCTTTGTAGAGGTAATATCGCATGTTCGTATGTTACCTACACTTCAACGTCCATTGTTTCGTTATAACCCGTCTTTCAAAGCACTGAGGTTGTAATCCATCCATCAATGCACGTCGAACGAGTGTCCATTGTTGTTGGTGCAAGGATATTTCATATTGCAGAATAGAAATGCGTTATGATTCGTCATTGAAAGATTGAGGGGTAAAAAAATATCTACGTTAATGGTTAATTTGAAAAATTGTAACCGGAACTTTCTGTTTCGATATTCAACAAAAGTACAATGTTTTTTTTTGTAAAAGATTATAATTTTAACAAAGTAGGTAGGTACTTCAATTTATAGACTAATTACAAACTAGGGAACACCAGCCTATATCTATTATATTATTATTATGAAAATTAGGAATATCAAAAATTTTGTACAGCATAATTATTTCGACTATTTACTTAAATTTGAACGTTTAATTTAGTACAATTCCACAAAGATCAAAAAACAAAACAGAAACGAAACTCGTGTTGGAAAATGGAATCCGTTCGCTAATTGTGGCCACATGCTCCTTCATATACCGTATGTTCCAAGGAAATTGCGAAATAAGGCTTTCGAATAAGAAAATATAAACAATGGATGGAACAGAAGCTCTATCGTAAATCCAATAACACAGGAGACATTATCAGACGGTGAACGCCTCCCCGGTAGAATGTTGATCGTAAAAAAGTGATAGGTATAGCCGATAAAATTATAATCATTTTTGTCTATGTACTATGGTATTTGGTCGTGAAATTTTATTACTAGCTAAGTTAATATCTGTTAACGAGGTTCCTCGAATCTTTTTATGCCGAAATGGAGTAATATTGAGAGTTATTATCGTGGCTATAATAGTAAAAATGTTAGTAGATAGTAGGTACTGAATTACTGGTTATTATTTTACCATTATTTCTTGGTATTATGTTAGATAATTATTAATTAAGTAATGCTTGCTCTACTTGGATCTAGGTTTCTCTCACATTTTTTAAATAAAAACTTTTTACAAAAAAAAAAAGAACCGACTTCAAAAAAAAAACACTACAAAGTGAAAAATAACTTTAATTTCGGAAGTCGGTGTCTTGGTTTTGAATTTTCGTTCTTTGTCACCGACTTCCGAAATTAAAGTTATTTTTCACTTTGTAGTGTTTTTTTTTTGAAGTCGGTTCTTTTTTTTTTTGTAAAAAGTTTTTATTCTGAAGTTTTTATTTCTGTAAATAACAGTGACAGGAAGTTATCATATCATCCACATACTAAGTGGGAAAAAATACGTATTATTGAAGCTAACTCAAAAACTACCCAAGCAAAGTTAATAAAATTTATATGGGACCACCTCTGAAGTATGATCTACCAAACATTCATAATTGGCGGAGTAATCGCGTAACAAACATACAAAAAAAAAAAAAAAAAACAACATACAGACGAATTGAGAACCTCCTCCGTTTGGAAGTCGGTTAAAAAGTACTTATGTTTTGTTTTTTAATAACAGGGACTTAGAGTTAGCATAAAAGTCTCTTTCAGTATTATAATTAAAGAATTGCGTGTATTTTTTCAACAATCCTTAAAAGTAATGGGCAATATGGCCAAGCGGCGATAAAGTCGATATCTTTGTCGAGTTTAGATAGTATTCATGTAATAGCAAGCTCCAAGTTGTAAAGAGAGCAACGTCGAAAGCAATAAAATGACCGATAAAATTGGTTCGCCGTCCAAAAGAGGAAACTTTGCATACGAAAAGTACATACAAACGAACATTATATACTCTATATACGTACATGGAAATGTTAATGCTCAATTTGAATCGAGTACTCATACTGGAAACGTATTTTGTTTCGATTTAACATCCCACACCTGCCACTTTAGCATTTATTTGGGAAACACGTCGCAAATAAATATGTGTATCATTAAAAACGGTTTACACAACTGTATTTTTCATTACACACAATAATTACTGTAGCCAATAAGTATTGGCTACAGTAATTCATACAAATCACCAGTTCAATAACATTCAATTTACGTAAACATCGATGTAACATTTTTCTTAATTAATTTCCAACGAGTCCCCAATTTAAATACGACAGATAAACAATTACAATTTTCGATTCTCATAAATAAAGATAAGAATAAAATGTAGATAGGTGTTCTTTATTTACAGCGCAAATCTACTCGCTTACCGTTTAAAATGAACGTTAGATAAAGACTATAAATTGGAATAGGAGCGGGGCACAAAATAAAATTAAAACTGTGTACATGCACTGAATCATGGGGTCAAGTGAACGTCCCCCGAGGATTTGGCAACCGATACACGACTGTGCACTTAGGTTCAGGCAGCTGGACCGGGGTACATGGGTACTGCTGCTGATGTGATAACAGCCTTTTATCTTAGCAACCTGCGATTGATGTGCTTATGAATGGTGGTATTATTGTAATGGGTTAATTCAATAGCTCCTTTCGTTTTATGGCAAGGAAATCATTTCCCGAAATCTTTTATTCTACATCATCTCAGAAATAAAATCTTGTGCAGGATCCCATGCAAATTATTGAAATAAAAATATTCTGTAGGTCCTACATAAATATTTTTGATATCGCTCGTAACAAAGGCTAAATAATAATCAGGTACTTGTGAATGTACTAAGTAGTTTTGACGGAATCAGGTACAGCCAAGGAAATGTTTTGCTAAGTAATTGACGTAAGTCTCGTATCATAGCCATTGCATACGACTGATAAAGAATGACAGTTCCGATTAGAATTTAATATACAGTCAATTTACAACACTAATCTGTGTTTGAGTGTACTTGACAAAGTTAAATTCCCAATACCAGGACTGACTGATCAAGTACTACTATGTCCCGACGAAGGTACAATCGCGTGGAAACATTCCAAATATTTCGAGAAGTACTCCTACATTAGTAGAGCATACTCGTGATATCAATAAGCATCGAGGAGCCATTTACTTACTGTTCGAGATCGTTTCACTTCGCAACCTCGGGTTATGGAGCTATCCGGTAAGCTATCCGGAATAAGGTGCCGATAACTGCTCCTTATGTCGAAATCTGTACGTACAAGTTAGCGAAAGCTGTGACAATGTTGTTTGGATGTGATTGTCAGAATAAATGTTCACATCGCACACTGTAACTTTGTAGAACGTGAACTAACTACGAACTTTGTAAAACTGACGAGAGAATAATGCTTTTTACCCGACTGCCCCAGAAGGAGGGTAATGTTTTTCGAGAGTTTGTATGTATGTATGTATGTATGTATGTATGTATGTATGTTTGTATGTATGTATGTATGTCTATTTCTTTGGCACGCTCTGTAGCCTAAACGGCTTGATGGATTTTAACGTATGAGGTGTCGTAAGGTTCGTCTTAATAGTAGGAGTGACATAGGCTATATAATATTTATATATTGCATCTGCAAATAAAAAAAAGGAGGGGTAGGTTTAAAAAAATACATTATTGGTATCAAATAAAAGTTAGTAATGAGTCAATTCCAAATACATATGCATAATCTAAATATATAAAAGCGAAAGGTCACTCACTCACTCACGCGACTCACACTCACTGACTTCATCACGAAGTATCGAAAACCACTTGACGTAAAAAGATGAAATTTGGTAGGGAGGTAGTTTATACTTAGTAGACGTTCGCTAAGAACGGATTTTTGGAAATTCGCATATACAGGGTGGATTTTGAGATGGGGCAATAAGGGCAGGTACAAAACCGTTGTCGCTACAAGAAAACAGTCTTAGGAGACTGTCCTTAACTTTTTGAAACATTTTGATTTGCATTCACAGATTTTGAAAAAATTGTACAGTCAGCAAGAAAATGGCCAATTTTCACAACAACTTTTTTGATACCGGTCGATCCTATTTCTTATTACTAAGATCAAAAAACTATATTAGGCCAACTGAGGTTTGAGTACGAAAAATGTCAGAAATTGCAAAAAAAACTTCCCATACATTTCGTAGGAAATGAGAAGAGATAGAACACAATATACCTTTGTATGTTGAAAAATATTTTTAATGAGGTTACCATTATTTAAATGAACACAATATACCACTATACAACAGTTGAATTATTCCAATACTTCACTGGGCTGAATAAGGAACGAATGTAGCAGATAGTTAAAGATTTAACCTTTTAAATGATTATCATCATGCTATACTTTTATAGAGCTAAGCAGTCAATCATCAATTCATCCATACTAATATTATAAATTCGAAAGTAACTGTGCTTGTATGTTTGTTACCTTTTCACGGCAAAACCACTGAACGGATTTCGATAAAATTTGGTAAGAGATAGATGGCATCCTGGAGATGGATATAGGGTACTTTTTGTCTCAAAAATAATCCTAAAGGGCATGAGATGAGAGGGGGATGACAGTTTGTATGGCAAATCCAGCATTTCTTAAGTTAGAGATATGAAAATTAAAATGTATACTTTTGTTAAGAAATAAAGAAGTACACATTTCTGCGTTTTTTTTTAAATCATCCCCCAAACAGGTAAACCCCCTATTTTACCTGTTTGAGGGATGATTTTAAAATTCACATGTTATATTGATTTTTTTTGTGTCTTCTTTTTAAGAGATTTAAGGAAATTGGAAATATAGCCATAGTCTGTATCTTGAATTATATAATTTAGTCTATATTTAATTAAAATCGGCCCACTCTGTCAAAGTTATCACAATTAGTCGTAAACTAACCTTTCTAACATGTGGGTTTTACTTCGGTTCAATGGCGGCACTAGAGTAGATATTACAAATTAATGGTGGTGATAATAGTAAAATGAATAATAATTAGTACTTTAAGTAAGGTATTTAGAATCATATAAACCTGTTTTATTTATGTTAAAAAGCCGGACAAATATGAGTAGGATTTACGCCCTAAGGTTCCGTCTCAAAGCTGTGCTTGATTGGCTGCCTGAATTCCCAAATCAGGATTGAAGGACAAACTTAACTTTTCAATTGAAAAATAACTTTTAATAGAGTGGAGAGTACCGATTTGAATGAAATACGTACTAAATGTTACTTCAAGACACGGTCTATAATTTTTGATTCCGGATTGAAGAACAAACTTAACTTTGCAGTTCATAAATTACCAATTTTCGGATTTTCCTCTTTACTTGACCTTGCTTCTCGCCAAACTTCATGCTGCTGGGCCAACGGAAATTACCAAATAGACTAGTTTATTTGCGAGTGTCAAAATATGCGGCATAAATTGCCGTTTTTTTATTGCGTTGACTTGGAAGTTAGATTTCGTTACAGATCCAAGAGACCGTAGATCTAAGTTTTTGATATCTATTTCAACTTGATGCCTCTTCGTTCCTGAGAAAAAAGGTCTTGACAGACAACGAAGTAGAAAAAAAATAAAATAAGTCATCATTTAAGGGTTAAAATTTTTCATTTTGAGATACGGAACCCTAAAATAGATTTATTATGTGCCTGTTACCTTTTCCTGCCGTAAGGGCTGAACGGATTTCTAAATGAAAGGCATAGGATAGGCCATGACCTAGATAGGTTAGGGCATAGGATACTCTGAATCCCGGTAGCACGTTCCTGTGGGTTATTTTCCAACATCCACGCGGGCGAAGCCGCGGGCAAAAGCTAGTTATTTATATATTAATAAAACTAAAAAGTTTGAAATAAAACAAATTATTAAATAAAACAAATTATTAAAAAAAACAAAAAACCCGACTGCAAAACTCAACAGAAAAGAAAAAAACAAGCATTATAATCTATAGGATTTTGGTAATGCAGGCGGGGACAAACAAAAGTTTCACCAAAATTTCAGATTATTGGTTTGTCCCCGCCTGCAATACCAAAATCCTATAGATTATAATGCTTGTTTTTTTCTTTTCTGTTGAGTTTTGCAGTCGGGTTTTTTGTTTTTTTTAATAATTTGTTTTTTCTTAACAAAAGTATACATTTTAATTTTCATATCTCTAACTTAAGAAATGCTGGATTTGCCATACAAACTATCATCCCCCTCTCATCTCATGCCCTTTAGGATTATTTTTGAGACAAAAAGTACCCTATATCCATCTCCAGGATGCCATCTATCTCTTACCAAATTTTATCGAAATCCGTTCAGTGGTTTAGCCGTGAAAAGGTAACAAACATACAAGCACAGTTACTTTCGAATTTATAATATTAGTATGGATGAATTGATGATTGACTGCTTAGCTCTATAAAAGTATAGCATGATGATAATCATTTAAAAGGTTAAATCTTTAACTATCTGCTACATTCGTTCCTTATTCAGCCCAGTGAAGTATTGGAATAATTCAACTGTTGTATAGTGGTATATTGTGTTCATTTAAATAATGGTAACCTCATTAAAAATATTTTTCAACATACAAAGGTATATTGTGTTCTATCTCTTCTCATTTCCTACGAAATGTATGGGAAGTTTTTTTTGCAATTTCTGACATTTTTCGTACTCAAACCTCAGTTGGCCTAATATAGTTTTTTGATCTTAGTAATAAGAAATAGGATCGACCGGTATCAAAAAAGTTGTTGTGAAAATTGGCCATTTTCTTGCTGACTGTACAATTTTTTCAAAATCTGTGAATGCAAATCAAAATGTTTCAAAAAGTTAAGGACAGTCTCCTAAGACTGTTTTCTTGTAGCGACAACGGTTTTGTACCTGCCCTTATTGCCCCATCTCAAAATCCACCCTGTATATGCGAATTTCCAAAAATCCGTTCTTAGCGAACGTCTACTAAGTATAAACTACCTCCCTACCAAATTTCATCTTTTTACGTCAAGTGGTTTTCGATACTTCGTGATGAAGTCAGTGAGTGTGAGTCGCGTGAGTGAGTGAGTGACCTTTCGCTTTTATATATTTAGATTATGCATATGTATTTGGAATTGACTCATTACTAACTTTTATTTGATACCAATAATGTATTTTTTTAAACCTACCCCTCCTTTTTTTTATTTGCAGATGCAATATATAAATATTATATAGCCTATGTCACTCCTACTATTAAGACGAACCTTACGACACCTCATACGTTAAAATCCATCAAGCCGTTTAGGCTACAGAGCGTGCCAAAGAAATAGACATACATACATACATACAAACATACATACATACATACATACATACATACATACATACAAACTCTCGAAAAACATTACCCTCCTTCTGGGGCAGTCGGGTAAAAAAACAAAAAACAAAAAACCCGACTGCAAAACTCAACAGAAAAGAAAAAAACAAGCATTATAATCTATAGGATTTTGGTATTGCAGGCGGGGACAAACCAATAATCTGAAATTTTGGTGAAACTTTTGTTTGTCCCCGCCTGCATTACCAAAATCCTATAGATTATAATGCTTGTTTTTTTCTTTTCTGTTGAGTTTTGCAGTCGGGTTTTTTGTTTTTTTTAATAATTTGTTTTATTTGGGTTGTTCTCAAAATCACTGTTACGTCATTAAATATCAAAAATGTATTCGGCGTAAATCTGTATAAAGTCTGTAAACAGTTCTTAAGATTCTATTATTAATACAATAATACTATCAGATAATTATTTGTTTTAATAATGTGAAATCCTTTAGATTTTTAAATTAATTGATGTAGTCAATAGTAACGTGTAAAATGTGAAAACTCTCATCTATGTGAGTGATTTTTTTCATGGAAACGGTATTATATACGTTTTGTTTTTGTTAACATTATTAGTATTAATTTCAAATTAAAAGCAATTGTATTCTATTGCCATAAACTTGGCCGGTAGCTATTATTCACTTACATACAGTATGTGCCTCACTTCCTCAAATATCGTCAATCGAGGAGGCTCTTTCATAGCACCCAATAAAAAGGTACCATTGATCTGTAAGGGCAGCAAAATCAATAACTTTTAACAAAATAATGAGGTCGCAGAAAAATCCATTATTTACGCAAGCCGTGACACTTACATTCACAATCCCTTCCTGTTTCTCTCTTCTACAAAATCCTGCTAATAGTATATTAGGTATTCTGGGCACGCTCTTCCCCTATTACAAGGTACAAATACAAAGTGACAATCTAAAAACAAAACGTTTGTAAAGTGTAACCCCGAAATTGAAACCAAATAGAGCGTGCAATGTAATAATACTTTTACTTTCACAAAATAATAGGTTTTATACTTTATAGGAATATTTCTTCTTTACGGATCGACACCGAACTTTACTTCAATTGAATTGGATTTTAATTGCGTAAACATACTTTTTTAGTTAGTGTTTTTATAATGTTTATTACGAACACAAAGTCAGTTTTTCAGTAACATCTAATGGATTATATTGTAGAATTGTAGACCTACCTACTCATCCTCTATAGAAAAGGGAGGATCCTCCAACCCAACGGGTGGGCAACTGCCCAACGATATTTATGTATATTTATTTTTCTATAGGGCATCTCATAGCTGACCTCTGAGGTCATTACTATTTAACCGGGCTTTCCTGTGGCTACCTTAAGCTACTACACTCAAAGCCTCCAGCCAGGGGCAAAAAATTATGCTAATTAAAACTAGGCGAGCGCTCGCCAAGGGCATCCACTGTGGGGTACGAACCTCGGCTAAGGGCGTCGCTGGGGGGAGGACATCAAAGATGGGACGGACTGGATCAAAGTTTGATCATGATTATTAATCGGGGAATTTAAAGCTACGTGCACAGCTGCAACAACTGCTGGCACCTCGTTTTCGAGCAAGGGTCGGGAGGGAGTTTCATTTATTAGGGGTCGCGGTCGCGGAGGGCCTCGTCGGCGAGGTCGGAATATCGGCTGTTTGTGTTTGTGCACTGTAGTGGTTTTCCTACTAGACTCCTGGTGGATGGTAGTGGGGTTATCTGGGTCGGTGAGAATACCCAACGATTGATGTCGAAAGTTATAAATATACGCTGATCACGCGGTAAACTCTGCGCGATGCAGGATTTTGTGTGACGTCAGGTCTTTGACGTTCGCCTGTGGCGATGTAGATGCCGCCACAACTGTAATAATAGCATGTTAGTGTTAGTTATATAATATAATAGCGGTGTGCGACGAGGCTTTAAAGCGTCCATTTTTAAAGTAAATAATGTCCTTTTGGATGTCCATGCAGGTTTCCATTAAAAATTTAATTCAAATCCTTAGAAGAGCTGCTGATACTTAGCTGGCCAATGGTTCCGCTGTCTGTCGGAATTTCCGATTAAAAGGATAGGTATGGAAGTGATAAAGAATTTTTAACCTCACCTTTTTCGTTTTTATTACAAAAATACTTATATTTTTTTCCCTTTGTTATATGGAAACAGCATAATAATGAGTTACATGTAAGTGAAGCAAATAAATAAGAATAAAATCTCACAACACAGAATCATAAATACAAAACATTAGAATTTCAGAACCCCATTAGCTGAGTAACCTAATCAGTTTTCCGGTTTTAAGTAGAATCCTTTTAAAGCAATCCGTTCGGGAATCGATTCTGGCATACAAAGATGACTTTACGTATGTAAAATTCGGTCCTTTCCGGACAGGAACTGAAACGGTATTAGGTCCTACATTAAAATTGATTGCACGTGTCCATATCCTTTTTTGGGACTCATTTTCTGTAATATAAAAAGAAATGGGACGAACCGTATTGAACTACGTTTTTGTTTTCTTTCCAGGAAAATACAAAACTAGCCTAAAGCGACTTTTTATGCTGATGGTTTTGCGCTTCAACATTTTTATTTGGGAATGATTGTCACCCACTTTAGTATTGTTAGGTTTTTCAAAAAAAAATTTTTTGCTTATAATGTTCTGCAATGTCATGTTCGCTACCTGTGTGCCTATGAACATAAAAACACATTTGAGTTGCTGATATTATTACGTAAGCCCCACTTACACGATCCAAGTTTCTTGCATGAAGCATACAATACAATTGAAGCAACAATGACTTGCATCGGCTAAACACTGAGACGGTGTAACTTTTACTGTCACTTCAAATTATGGTATAACAAAGGCAATTAATCACAGTGTGTAAATCAGGCTTTCGTCAAGAAAATGCTTGAAAAAAAAAGAGAATCGGCACCTCGCTTCTAAATTCCGATTTATGCAGCTGTCAAATACTTAAACCATATTTTCTTTGTCGGTGCACTCTTGACAGAGCGAGAGATTTCCGACTGCCGTGATTTTGCCTCACGATGCAACGCCATCCTTCTCTGTCGGCTGTAACATGTGTGCATTCTAGTAATGGGCCGCACACTGCGGTCGGTCCATCGCAGGGGCGATCTGTCGCGTGCTCTTGTTCCTTCGACCTTTCTCTATACTACAAGACGTTCTATGGAATCGTGACACATGCCCAAAGAATTGGAGTATTCGAACTTGTACTGTGACCGATAGACGCTGCTTGATGCCGAGTTCTTGGATTGTCCACGACACTCCAAGCATTTTCCTCCAGCACCTCATTTCCAGAGCGATTTTCTTCTTCTCAATTTCTCTAAGTGTCCACGTCTCAGCAGAGTACAGGCACATGGGAAATACTAATGCCCGAATAAGCCGGGTTTTGGTCGCTTTGGTGATGTTGCAATTCTTCCAAACTTTTTTCAGCCTGTCCATAGCAGATGGCCATGCATCGCTTGATTTCGTCTACGCAGCCACCGTGGTTCGAGATCAGAACTCTTAGGTAATTATATGACCGTACGACATCACAGTTCGCAATCTATACCCTGTTTTATAAACATGCACATTTGCTATCACACTAATGTTATAAAGGTGAAAGTTTGTGAGTGTGTGTGTATGTTTGTCTCTTCTTCACGCTCAAACGACTCAACGGATTTGGATGAAATTTGGTACACAGATAGTTTATAACCTGGATTAACACATAAGATACTTTTTATCCCGATATTCCCACGGGATCGAGACTTCTGCGGGCGAAACCGTGGGGCGCAGCTAGTTGAATCTAAGTGAAATCGACCCAGCTCTGAAATGCATTAATTATTCTGGTTCAATTACACGATATGTAGTTGTAGTCATGTAGTTATCACGAATCGTGTCTGCTTTGAGAATATGAACTAGTGTTGGGTATTTGCATAGTGTTGTTACCTATAAATTTGGTAGGTTTCATGAGTTATTAAAGTTATTAGGTACCTACTTAAGTTACGAATCGTGATTTTGATTATGAATTCATAACAAACTGATTGCTGGAAATAAGACACACAGTAGGTAATACACGCAGATGCACACCACTATACATTTACCTACACAGCGGGAACACGGCGAGCTGTGGTGGTCCAGGCGCTTTACATTGTGTTAATAGTTTCATCACCACTGCTCTCAAAACGGTGAATTAAAACATCGTGAGGAAACTGGCATCTCCTAGAACCAAAAATCCAAAGACATGTAACATCTATCAACCTGCACTGGGCCCGCGTGGTAGATTACAGCCCACTCCCACTCGAAGAGAGGAGACCTGTGTTCCAGCAGTGGGAACACTCTAGGCTGATTATGATGATACCCTTACACTAATTTGATTAGATTATATTTCAAATCTTTGACATTTATGAGAGTCAAAATTACAAAGACAAGAAAACAATTTCCTTATGATCTAATTCATACAAAAGCTTTTGATAATCATGCTGCTATTATTTAAATTATGGGATAACATGTTTGTCAGGTATATTCAATTTCAGTAAAAGCGAAAAATGTGGAAGACGTGAAAAGCTTCCTTAAACGAGTCAAAAACATTACTTATTTTATTTGGTTGTAAGGTATTGAACATGGAACATAACGCGCCTTCGATGTTGTGTTCAATTTGTTTGACGAATTGATCGAAAGCCTCTGCCGTGTTCGATTTTGAAACACCATTTCACCTGTTATTGGCATCGACAAGTGGAGTTTATGTCGCCACAAGTGCCTACCTACAAATATTTGAGGGTAGTAAAACATTCAAATTAAACTTAACAATGTAAATTCACTGGACTAGTCGCTATTAATGTTGATGATATAGATATTGATCCGGGGTGGTCACCTGAAAGCAATAAGCTTGTTGACATCGGTCAGTGAGCAAAGTTTTGTAATAATGCCTATTTCTGGATAATCCTTTATTAAATAAATGATGGATATTACTCTGTTTTAGTTAAACAGATTCATTCACCGTTTATTTTTTGTTTAATGAACGTTTTGAAAGTTCTCTCTCAGTACTTGAATCCAACTCGAGTGAGTGAGTGAACGAAACTTTAACAAGTGTAACTAAAAATGTTGGATACAAAAAAATCGAAATAATACGTTATTAGGTACCTTATGAAGTCCGGTTTTGGTAGAATAGTCTAATCAATGGCTATTAGGTTTTTATTATTATTTGAGTTGTAGTTGCAAAATATGAACTAATTCTGTAGAATAATTTTATTAGTTGTGCAATTTGAAAATTTGAAAAAAAAAAATGTTAAAATCTTAAGCCATTTTTTATTACGTAACGCTAACAGCACATAAAATTTTTTACTATGTTTTGATCGACTGAATCCATGTAGAGATCGTGTTAAACACAGCTACATTTTTTCATCGAAAATCTTTTTAGCTTCGACCGAAAAGTACCTCGATTTAACTTCAGTAGTAGCCGTCTAACAAGCGAAGCGATCTGCGCGAGACAGTGATGACCCGAACAAAAGAAAAGTAGCTTATGTTCTGCAGTTGGAACACCTGTTAGGGTGAAACGGACATGTTTTGAAACAAGGTGATCATGTCTTACGAACTCTGAAGGAAATTCTTTCTTCAGTCACAAGTTTTTTGTGTGTGTTTAACTTCAAACGATTATGTTCTACTTACTTTTGAGCTAAAGAAGGAGTTATTTGAAGATAGAAATAGTATACAATTGTTGTAAAGACAATCGAATGGAAGTGTATCCACCAGCCACGTGCTTCAAGATGCTCTAATTTTAACATTAATAACCTAGGTAGATCTTAAATTTGTCGCTATATACACGTTTTCACCAACTCTAGACGAGACCTGAATGAATGTCTAAATGAAAGCGCACAGTTTGATTTTCAACTTTCAGCGCTGGGCGAAGCGCTTAAAATCTATCAGCGCGTTTTTATTTAGGCATTTATTTAGGTACCGCCCAGTGTTATTAAAAACGCTCACACGTTTATGAGTTACTATGCTACCTACAGTAAAACTATTTTCTTAATGTCCCTCGGCAAACATCGTGTTTCGTCAGTCGTCGGATTTCTATCAGTTGCCCTTTGCACTTGGTTCAAACCGGACGCTCTCAATCAACTTGGAAGTATTTAGAGTTGTTAATACTCTTTTAACTTAATAAAAGTGAAACTTTTATTACATCGTCTCAAACTTTTTCGTCTGTGTGTTGCATGTCGCGTGACAGTCGGCCGCGGAGTAGGGATAAAGTGAAAGGCGCTCGTCAGAGCAGCCAAGGCCAATATGGCGGCGCCTATAGTTCGCTTAAAAGTTTCACTTTTACCGTGGTTTCATAAAACCACACAATCCTTTTTTTTTTTTAATGGGAGGAAAGCTGCTAAAGTAGCAGGCTCGAAAATTGTTTTACAGATTTATATGGTTCACACGGAAATCAAAACAAAACAACGATAAAGTACTTAGTTCTGAATTCAAATTATTATACACGATAAATCTAATAATTGATGGACATGGAAATTAGCATTCGTTTGTATTCGGAAATGCGATGTCTCACTGTAGTTACTAAGAAGCTGTCAAAGACGATGATAAACGTCAACCTTTTGTGCGCGAGTTTGAGAGCATTTAACCTGACGAGTTTCTAAAAATCAGAATCTTATGTTATGATTTGATTGCCAGAACTCGGAATTTTTGAAGGTTCGATTAAATACATGCCATAAATGAAAACGCTTTGTAAAACTAATTGAAATGTGAAAAAGTAACGCTTCAGTGAGTTGTTCATGGGAAAAATATGAATGGAAGTCGATTAACGAAAGGGGTCTAGTGATTGAATATGAGTGGACATGTCATGAAGACTCCCGGTAGACATATTTTTCCCGACCATTTCGGATGACGTTTGTCCTTCTAAAAGGTCAAGTGCGTGGTACGGATACGGGTGCGTAGTAAAATAAAATAAAAACAGGTAGGTATAACTCTGAAGAGAAGTTGATATAAATAAAAACTTTTACAAAACAACCGACTTCTAAAAAAAACACTACAGAGTAAAAATAACTTTTCGGAAGTCTTTGATTTTGAATTTTCGTTTTTTGCCACCGACTTCCGAAATTAAAGTCATTTTTTACTTTGTCAAGTCGTTTGTTTTTTTTTGTAATAAATTTTTATTCTTCACTTTTTAGATATGGTACGAGTATCTACCCCACACAAATTCGAATACCACTACCTGCTATGTAAATCAGTGACATGAACATATCATATCATCCACATAGTAAGTAGGAAAAAATACGTATAGTATTATTGAAGCTAACTCAAAAACTACTCAAGCAAAGTTACTAAAATTTATATGGGACCACCTCTGAAATAAGACCTACCAAAAAAAATCATTAAGATCAATTCATAATTGGCGGAGTAATCGCGTAACAAAGACAAAAAAACAACCGACTTTGAGTTTCCAGATTTCTTCAGTTTCTTAGGTACTTGTATAGGTCTCAAGTTGTATAGACCGTATCTTTGTTCAATGCAATAATTGAACCCGTGACCTCATAGCTGCTTGTCGAACCGAGAGAGAATTTAATTTGCTCTTCAGATTCTAACGACTGCCTCATTGGTCTAGTGGTTGTAAGCGCTACTGCTGAGAATGAGGTACTGGGTTCGATTCCCAGGTCGAGCAAAGTGTTATTGGGTTTTTTCATCTGGATTTTCTTAGTAGCAGTTCAGAGTCTGAATTTGTGCCCGATTAATGGCAACCGGTTCGCCTATTACATGGGACTTAAATGTAACTGGCGAAATGTGGTATAGGTAATGTGCTATAGGTCCACTTCTACCCAACCCTTCGTGAAATACAGCGGTGAGTGATGTTATCTTATGCTATTCTAACGTTTTTGAACGTTCGCGGGAAAGTCTGAAAGGGATACCGTGGCCCCTGGCAACATGGCAACTGAAGGAACACAGGTGGGTTTTAGTCAGTAAGAGTCTGACACGCCCTCCCGCTCCGCCCAGACTGGTAGAAGTTAGTTGATAATATCCCAACCAAAAAAAAAAAACAGTGGCTCTCCGGGAGTGCCGACAGAAGTGATAACTTGGACAATTTTACTGTGCAGGAAATAATGTATCGCGCGTTGATGTCTTTTTAATGGTCAAAAGCTGGTGTCGGTAACAGTGTCATGAAATCAATTGTTTAGTCCCATCTCAAAAATGCCCAACGCGCCTAAAGAAGTTTTCACTTCAAAAGCGTTTTTGAACGTCCAGATTCAAGTTGCTGCTAAGTAAAGGATCACGTAGAACACTAATCAAGCCATCACGTTTCACACTTGACTGCTGTATCTTTTATTCATAGGTACTTCAGCGCTAACTTCTGATCAAGGGTTCACTGTTCAAATTCTCATTACTAGACCTATGTCAATGCGGCAATCCAATTTGTTTTATACCATGAACTAAAACATTATATTTTATTGTGAAGATAAAACAAAGTTAGGTTTTATTATTTCAACTAGCGAGCCGCTCCTGCTTCGCACGGTTTTTACGACTTGACAAAACATCGAGATTTCTTAGTTAAAAGTAACTATTCAATTATTATACGCATAAACCTTTCGGAATACATTCTCTAAACGATGATGAAAACCGCATCAAAATCTGTTGCGTGGTTTAGAAGCAACGCCGACATACAGACAAACAGACTGCTTACGTATCGTACTAAGTACACAATATTCCGTACAAATAATCTTCTCGCCTAAGAGCATTAGCGCAAGAGCAGTGGAAAATGCACAGAACTTGTTGATAGGTTTAATTGAATATATACCTCCCATAATTCACCCATTATTCAAAATCAGTTAAAGATACATTACCATAAAAATCACCTAAACATAGTACATTACTGTCGCGGTTTGCAACAAAGGCATTGATGGACGATCGTGAAAATGTGGGCCGAGGCACACATACGTGAGTCCATACCTATCAATGCCTAGTTGCGGTCAAGGCTTGTATAGTACTTTTCTCAAATAATGCGCGGAAATTCAAACTATAGTACATTATTGCAAAGTCCGGGAAATAGGCAATTGCAGGTCGAGTATGAGTTTTTTTACTAATACGAGACAGGCAATTGCCATTTCAGCCGAGGCATATATAGTGCTTTTCTCAAAAGAATGCAGGGAAATAAAAGTAGTTAAATTTCCATAATTTTTCAAGTTGATGCCTTTTTTAACATGAACTGTACATTCCAGCATGGAATAAATTGCCCATAATGTAGATGGCTTTTTAGTTTTAGTAATCTCATTAAAATACGCCAAAAATACACAGTTTGTAGAAAATGTTTACTTTATTCTCGTTTTTCCATATCATAAAATTTTCATATACTTTCATGTATTTTTCTTTTGACTTCGCTGGAAGCAGGTTTTCCATTGCTAATTTGGCTTCTGATCTTAAATCTGGTGGAGTATACTCGTAATCAATCTCTATTTCACTCTCTGAACCGTTGGAACTCATTTTAATTATCTATTATATATGTAAATAACAAATCAAGACGAATTTTCAGCTTTGCCACCAATTTTCTATTTATCATCTGTGCCGAAAGGCAAACGCATCTAAGGCTATACAGCCACGTGAACGCAATTTGTACTTAGCAAAGAGAACTTTGGTATGCCAAGAATGATAAAAGAGATCCAATCAAAGAGTATTTAATAACCCCAGCACGCCATTTCATACAACATTGTTGGAGCGTTGTAATGTTCCAAATTCAAAAAACGCGCCTGCAATTGTTTAGATTTTCTTTGACCGTAAATTCGATACTTCGCGTGTTCTTTGTTCGAAAATAATGTCAATATTTCCATGCATGTTTGAGAAAAGTAAATTAATTATAAATTCCAGAATCAATGGCGAACAACGATAATTATTTTTCACGCGCCATTATGTTCATTTGTGTCTTCTTTACTTTGCTGCTATTTGCAAAAAGATCGAAATTTAAATAAAATCTAAGTTACCTCCTTGGTTGCCATGTATTGAAGTAAAAGTTCGTTCCATTTTTAAATAACACGACAGATACCTATGAGTTTTAATTGTAATTTATTTGGCTGCTAAACACGACAGATATGGATTTTCATTCAAACATTGCCGGCCGGGCGCTTGCGCTGCATTTAACCAGTACCGCAATTTCGATTTATCTCGAAGAAGGTTGTCAAAATAATGTTCGAATTTCTTAGCATGTTTAAGAAAAACAATTTAAAAGGCATTATCAGCGAATTATCTTCCTTAAAACCGGATTGAGTTTCACTGATATTTTATTCTGTACTTGTTACATCGACAGCTCAATAATCAGATTATGTTCGTATCTCATAAATATCATGTTTTAATCTGCACACAGAACAAAACGAAGCGTTGGCGGACAATAAAGAAAGCCTTAATGTGTAGGTTCTGTTTTCTCGTCACGTTTTTTCGCCGTTTAAATGTCCCTCCAACAAATGGCTCGGAACATAACTACATCGGCGACCGTATACCTACGAAGAAAAATAAAACAGGAGAACAGATACACACTTTCTGTCTGATAGAATTGCGGAAATGTCCCTCCTTGTCCTTAGATTAGGCATCCATGGAAGATTGAAATGATTGGACCATGGTAAAGAATAGAAAACATTGACATTTTATTTGGGACACGATAACCCGACAGTCGTCGGAGGAGCTCGTGGCTAAATAATAAGAGTCGCACGGGTCGATCCATTAGGTTTAGCTACGCTTGTCGGGGTTGTTCTCTGGATGGGTGACCATCTTTACATATCGAGACTCCTCCGGAAAGCACGTTAAGCCCTTGTTCCCGGCTGTCATTCGTGGAACTTTAACAGTCGTTACGGGTCGTCCGAAGCCCGAAAATCTGACAAACAGACTTACCAAGGGGTCTCGTATTACCCAGTAACTGGGTTGTGGAGGTCAGATAGGCAGTCGCTCCATATAAAATACTGGTATTCATCTGCATCCGGTCAGACTGGAAGCCGACCCCAATATAGTTGAGAAAAGGCTAGGCAGATTGATTGATAGCCCGACAGTCGTTGTCTTGTCCAAATAAAAAAAAAAAACCCATAAAAAGGACGTCAAGTTTTTCCTGAGTTTGAAAATTTGCAAATCTTTTAAAAAGTTTCTTTCCATGAAAACCTAATTCGGACTATTACGAACATTTTTAAAACAAAAACAACCAAATCGGTCCAGCCGTTCACAAGTGATTCGCTTACCAACGAACAGCATTTCATTTTTATTATTTATGTAGATTAATGAACCTTCATGACTGACGATGGTAAAGTGGAGCAACTTGGACAGTCAGTATCGTTTTCCAAACATGCAACTTTTGCATTTAATATAATTTTCGTGCTAGCAGTAACACGTTAAATCTTTTAGGTACAGAAATCCTTTAATATGTAGATTTGCTTTACGAAATATCACTTCATTTTGATGAGATTGTAGACAATCGCATCAAAATTAAACGCTGTAATTTTAATGATAATACCATTAAACATCGAATAGTTTGTCATCGTAAGTATAAAGGAGATGCTTTTAACGATAATTACGTGATTAATCTTATTAAGCGCTTAATAGGTATCTAGGTACTTTGAATAAATAACTAAGTTTTCTCCAAAACACTCTCTTCATGATCTTGAGTTTAAAATATGTAGTTGCTGATTCATAGAATAAGTCTTTCACTGATGAAAATATTCAAGTGAAACTTTATATGAATGGTATAATTTAAATACACAATTCACTTAAGCTTTATTCGGGATGAAACAGAACGATGTCTAAGATAAATAAGTCGGGAAGTAGGATTGTAATGTATTCATTCCAATCTCATCCTAAATCCTTTTTGTTATTTTCTGTCCCCGATCCAGACGTCTTTGGGAGGAGCAAACCTCCAAAATTGCAATCACGCAAATTGAAAATTAATGGACCGCGAAATCCAATTTTGCATTAAAGCTTTCTGGTAGGTAAGTAGACACTCGCTCCTGCTTCGCTCGGAGTGGTCATGGTATCATACTTATTTATGGTTTTTGAGACAAAAGTGAACGGAAAATATTCGTGTTCTTTTGCAAGTGGGACGATAACAAAGTAAGATTGGTTTGCGTAAGCTGTTGGAAGGAAGCGAAATTAACTTAGAGAAGCAGACTACCTTTACTCTTTTGTATTAAATTGTCTGTCTGATTCAGTATTTCAATTTCTGTTCATAAAATATTTTGTAGGTATAATTTTTTTGTTCGCTTATAAATAGGTAGTACCTGGTCGACCGAGCTCTGCTCGGGTGAAAATAGATAAACATATCGTCTAGGTATAGTAACGTTGTATCACATTCACGAGGCTGTGAAAATAGAGAAAACGAATTTTCCCAGATATGAGACCTAACTAGATCGATTTTTCGCCCCGTAAACCCCTATATTGCAACTTTCATAGAAATCGTTAAAGCCGTTTTCGAGAACGTGATTACAAATATTTATATTATTATTATTAATTATACATTATTATTTAAATAAATAATATTTATATATATACAAATATTGCTCATTTAATGGTATAGGACAGTACCTACCTTGGAAAATAATAAATCATAAACCCTTAGGTCTTTTGGAAGTGAAGTATTATGAAAGATGCGTATTTCACGAACCATCAAATTAAATTGAATGCGACTTTGGCCGCTTTGCCGTTACGCCACTTTACACAACAAAATATATATTTTTAATGCTTTCCGAGTATACACTAGAAAAAATAAACTTTTATATTTGTATTTCATAGCGAATTATAGCTTTTACAAATATATTTATGATTATTTTTAGTTGTTTTCGTAAATAATATAATTGAAATATTTTCATTCTGAGAGTGTATCTCAGAAAAGTGATAATTGTAAGTATGTGTAATTTTAGAAAGAATCCTGTTAAAATTTTAAGGTAGGATACTTTCCTTATAAACTAGATTTAGTTTTTAATAAGAATTAAATAAAAACCAATTTTGTACAGCTAAAAAACTAAATGAATACGACAGTTATAAATTGGTATAATAATAACACGTGGGACTTCATCAACGGGCGTGCAGTGCGGTTGCGCGGTGGATGTGCCTTTGTTGAGCTTCTCAGAATATGAGCTAATTAAGAAAACTTTTTTATAACATAAAGTACCAAAATGTGTAACTAAATAAATAAGCAGCTACCAATACTTCGTTTACATAAATTGATTACGTAAAACCTTCGTCCAAGCGATCTGTCTATTTCGTAAATAATATGCCATGAACATACGCACACGTTCGTTCTTTCGACGATACCCTCTTAACTCGAGGTCGACCCGAGAAAAGTGTCGTTTACCCTCACGTTATCTTCAAGTTCCAATGTCCAAATTCGTTTCATTTCGTTACAAGTGAAATATAGTTAAAGCCAAAGACTAGAACTAAGTATACGACACTTCCCACGTTTCATCGCTCTTCAGTTTTGGTGATAGACATTTTGGATTCTTCCAAGTCACTGCCGAGTGATATTAACTCCACCCGGAGCGGAGTAAAAAGTTTTTTGTTATAGCCACGGTATACCTAATCCTAAGTTAAGTGCTCGAGATTTCATAGGATAGCTAGGTACGAAAGACTTTTATGAGGGGAAAAACTATTTTCAGTAGAAAATCTTTACCTCGTCTTTACTTTCTTATCTTGGTTCAGCACGCTTAAGCTTTAGAAGATTCAGCACTTGGTGTAAACTATTATTATAAGTATAAAGGCACTATAAATCTCTATTTAAATTAAATAACTGTTCTTAAAATTATGGTCTCGTAAATCCTCTGCTCGTGGAGTCCTATGACCAGAACTTCCAGCAGTTCAGAGTCTTTTAACCAAAATATTTTTTTTTTAATTCACCACAATTTTCCTTATGAAATAAAAAACAATATTGTCGGGTCATGGGCTTTAAGAAAAAAATATTGTGTGAGACTAGTGCCTAAGCTAAGCCGAAGTGTGTGGATTCAAACCACCTGCCGATTTATTGTGTAAAACTCTCACAGTAAAATCTTGGTTGAAAGAAAGAAAAGAAGGAAGAAAATACGTTTATTTGCGGTAAACATGACGCAAAGAAAGAACAGATACACGAAAAGAACAAGATGGGAGAAAATATGCGTCACATCCACGCAAAACGGCCATCATTCAGCATAATGCTGCGACCCCATGCGAGACAGAGCCCCAGCGCTGGTTTTCAGTGACAGCCGGCGCGGGCGTTGACGTGAAAGCGTCAACCGGTGCAGCATATAATGAAATGTCAATGCCTATATCAATGCTGCAATCCAATTTGTTTTATACCATGAACTAAAACATAATATTTTATTGTGAAGATAAAACAAGGTTAGGTTTTATTATTTCAACTAGCGAGCCGCTCCTGCTTCGCACGGTTTTTACGACTTGACAAAACATCGTGATTTCTTAGTTATAAGTAACTTTGATATTAAATTATTATACACATAAACCTTTCGGAATACATTAACAAAATAAGAAATAAAATGTTAGTCCCAAATGTTGAAATGTGTGAAGTTAGCTTGAAGTGAGCTATCAATAATGTCAATCTCTAACACGAGGTGGAATGACAGTTCACTTCACATATGTATTTTTAATTATTTTTACCTATTGTGGTATAGTAATCTTATTCCAGGTGCATCATCTTCACATACAATTATATGATTAATGTGTACAAATTATTGTAAAACATTTTAAATGAGTAACGGTGGAGTTTCTTGTCCATTCTTTTCCATACGAAAACTATCTTTTGGAAGGGGCGATTAGAATCAATTACATTTTTTGTACATTTTGACGTTCAAAAGCGCCTTTTATGTGCCTAATTGAAATAAATTATTTGACTTAGACTTTATTTATGAGATTATTACAGAATAGACCAACAGGTCTCTGCCCCAAGTATAAGGTTTTCCGTAAACTTAAAGTAGACAATAAATTCTATTTGACTTTTTGGAAGGAGTGTTCGTGTCGAGTGTACTCACACACTCGACACGAACTACGAACGAATACTATATTAGTATGTGCTTGACATCCTTATAATATACTGCTACAATGAATGTAAATACTGTCATAATAACGGGGTTAAATAATAGCTTCTCGAATTGATCGATTTATCAGGTTCAGCTGCGTGTGCTGCCGTTAGTCCATGAACGGTTACGGCAACATGTTAAAGTGACGCTACCGGGTTGTCATACGAATATCTATGACAGTCATTATGGGTACCTTAGAGACTGTGCACACAATACGTTGGACCGGTGTCGCTGCGGCGTCCTACATACAAATATTCATGGTATGTCACACGGTGCGTTCCAGCGTCGCACCGTACATATACCCGACTTGGAGCCCGCGAGTTGTTGCGACAGCGGAGCGGCACCGCTCAGTTGTTTGTGCGTTGTCAAATACACAGATTTTCAGATTTTTGACAGAAGACATATTTACGCGCTTTGCGGCGCGGCGCCGCTGCGGCGTAACAATGTAACGGCGCCGCAGCGCCCGTGTGACCGCTAATGCGGCGAACACTTTTCGGTGCGGCGCCGCAACGCATCGTCACAGGCTCTAAGGGCCTAGACAAATGACAGTCACTTTCAAAGCGTTTCGAATTTCTACAACGACCTTCAACAAGATCGACATTATAAGCTTTTAGAGCGGTAACACACTGGAATGCCATGGCGACGTCGCCGGCTATGTAGCCATGGCGTCCCAGTGTGTCAGAGAAAGTGTGTAGCTTATGTCAATCCAATACATTCTCCTCCCTCTGGCTACCTACCATAGCCAAATGAGATGGCCAAATAAGTTGTGAAATACGCGGGCGTCCGTCCGTCCTGGCGTCCTGGCGATCAGTTGGCCACTGTGCGTATGGCCTCCCAGTGTGTTAGAGCCCTTAGGTAGCTAATGTCAATCCAATACATTTTTGAATTTTCAATCTTTTTAATGTCACTAAGCTCTCTAGTCAAAAGCTCGAAATTATAATAATTTGTTTATGTAATTACTAACAAATTGGATTGTACGATCTGGAAAATAAATGATTATTCACCATCGAAACTCAGTTTTGCCCAATAATTTGAACGTGGCGTTACCAGATAGCAGTTTTTTAAATTTCAAATGTTGATAATTATTAAGCCGTCAAATTGTTTACACTGGGAGATGATCTTAAGAAACCTAGTTTGTAATAAATTAGTTTAAAATTAGAGATGATCTACATAATATATTTTCCTAGAAAATCTGTTAAACCTAATAGCCAGGCATGTTCAGTTGCATGTTACGTCAGTCATATTACCCAGTCTTAACACATTGCTCATTATGCTCATTGTCCCCTAAAGTACATTTCTGTGTTATACCTAATTCAAAAACCATGTCCGTGGTAATTAGGACGCATAGCTTAAGCACGTTGGAAAAATTTTATGGAGAGAAAAATGTTGTGTTATCTTTTTACTACATAATTTAAAAAAAAGATTAGAGTTTTTCGATCTTCTTAGTGCTCAACTTCATAATCTATTATCTATCCATATATATTATATATAAATGAATCCCTATTTCCCTTAGTCACGGCATCACGCGTGAACGGCTGGACCGATTTCGCTAATTTTTTTTTTGTGTTTGTTATTGTCTGGAGAAGGTTCTTATGAAATAAAAAATTAAGAAAGGGTAGAAAATTTGAAAATGTAAGAAAACTTAACGACCATATTAACTTTTCTAATGTAACCTTACCGCTTTTGACATACCTGTCAGTCTTTTGACAGTTGGCGCGAATCCATAGATAAGACAGGACAACGTCTGTCGGGTCAGCTAGTTTATTAGAAAGAACTCTCTTTCTTAGCGGTTTAGGCTATGAGTTGTTGGTTAGTGAGTGTGTGAATGAACGAATGAATGAATTTATTATTTTTATTAAGTAGATGATGTAGTAACAAGCGATCTATACAAAACAAAATTATAATAATTTTATTAGCATGTAATATCCCATAGGATAAAGGTATATCAATTTTCAACCTCGCTAAATGCGAGATAGAAACTTCTGACTATACGAGTATAATAGAATTATCTTTATTCAAGTATCATAGGACTAACAAATGACATAAACAAAACACACAAAACAACAACACTTACAACTATATTACAAAAACAAGTAGTAGTGTATCACCGCTGTGACAACCCATGCGAGATGGCACAACAGCGACCCACGAAAACACAGTCTAGGCGACTTGAAATCATGCTTAGGATACTGTTGGAGCTGCTCCACACCCTGCGCACCATGGAACCGCACCTTTTGCGCATGGTTGTGTAGAAACAATCTACATGCGCATCCGCGAACATCCCCGACGCACTACAGAAGCGGGGCAGCCCCATTAGCATCCTAAACGCGTTATTGTACTGAACGCGGAGAGCGTTGTACGATCTTTGCGTATATCTAGCCCACAGGTTGCTCGTGTCAATGTCGTCATCGTCTTTGAGATCAGTTCAAGTTTTCACTATCACGAGTTCAAGTTTTCTGACGTTGTTTTCCTTCACCGTAGGTGAGTGGTGTGTTACACTTGGGTAGAACATAATTATAGAATAAGGCGATTAAAGGATTATTTTAATAGGGCTGCAGCATCCTCTTATGCACTGTAAAGAACTATAACCAGTAAAGCCCATGACATACGTAGCTATAATATATGCCAGAGCGTCAACATTGATCCGGAAACGTCAAGTAGAGTACTTGCTTGGGTGAGGTCAATATCGTCGGCATAGGTGGAGAACTAAATAACTGCGATTTTGGTCAAATTGACTTTTCACAATTTTCGTAACACCCAAATCATGCTGCATAAATAAATCGCAATTTTGTGTTATTTAGTACTACACCTACGCCAACGATATAGGAAGTGGCAACATTGGGTTGACGGTTGACAATTGTCGCTTGACATTTGATATTCTTGATGTTTGTGAATGTGAAGGTGAGACGTCAGAGCGGACCATAGACTATGGACGGAACGTACTTCTCTGGTCGAGACGCCCTTGCAAGAGATTCTCTTTGCCATCCTATATTGTTTTTATTGCGTTTCCTAAATCTGATTGTGTCACCCTAGTTTCACGATATTTTTCTAATTATTATTGAACTGTAGCCCCGTAGACGCTGCGCTTTGAATTTTATTTCGATTGCCCATACAACATGGCCAACCACTCTGATAACGAGGAGACTGAAATGCCTTCGTTATATATATATTAATATGCCTACCATACACGGATACGATGATATATAATATATACTTTGCCTTCATTTCATTGATGGTCGACCTAGCGTAATATGCAATAATATAAATTTTAGTATAAGTTGGTGAAGTCATAGAAATATATATTATAGCTGAGTGTGCGGTCACTCAAAAATAGTATTGAAAACATGTCGTAATTAGCTATGGATTATATTAATATACTAGCTGACCCAGCAAACTTCGTTCCGCCTAACAGTCAATGAATGTGCGTATTTCTACACTACCTACCCTACCTACCCTACCTACCCTACCTACCCTACCTACCCTACCTACCCTACCTACCCTACCTACCCTACCTACCCTACCTACCCTACCTACCCTACCTACCCTACCTACCCTACCTACCCTACCTACCCTACCTACCCTACCTACCCTACCTACCCTACCTACCCTACCTACCCTACCTACCCTACCTACCCTACCTACCCTACCTACCCTACCTACCCTACCTACCCTACCTACCCTACATACCCTACCTACCCTACCTACCCTACCTACCCTACCTACCCTACCTACCCTACCTACCCTACCTACCCTACCTACCCTACCTACCCTACCTATCCTATCTCTCAAGTTGGATCGAACTGCACATGGTGTGCAAATTTTATTATAATCGGTTAAGTGGTTTAGGAGTCCATTGAGGACAAACATTGTGACACGAGATTTATATATATTAAGATTAAGATAAGATAAGATAAGATAAGAAAGATTATAGCTATGTCTGTGATGGGCTATACGCCTCTCTTAGAGGCTCGTAGTTATTACGGTAATATTTCTATTCGACAGTAAATGTCAGTTTCTCAAGAGTTAACCCGTGTTTGAAACTGGACGTTCACGGTTTGATAGTAGTTAGTTTTGATTATAAACGAAGAACAAAATAAAAGCACTTTGCTTATAGTTCTCTCACTCGTAATGTTGTATTAATCCTTCCATAGAATCACTTTTACAACTGTCCACTTCAACTGTTCGATCTCAACTAACTCTGTGCTCGCAAAACTGATTTTTACGCCGGAAATAATGTAGATTTGGTATTAATGACAAAAGGTGGGGTACAATACGCGTATCATTTAATGTTATAATTATTGTAAGTAGTATTTAAATAAAGGTAATGAATAGACACAATAAATTATTATAATCGACAAAATTAAATAACCGACAACAATTAATTAATCCGGAAGTAGAACGTGGTGTACAATAATTATTATATTAAAGATAAAACTATTGACTATAGTGTTTCTAACAAGATAATTGACTCTTAATTCAAAAATCAATCTGCCTAGCCTTTTCCCAACTATATTGGGGTCGGCTCCAGTCTAACCGGATGCAGCTGAATATCATATTTTACTCCACAACCCAGTAACTGGGTAATACGATACCCCTTGGTAAGACTGGTTGTCAGACTTTCGGGGTTCTGACGACCCGTAACGACTGTCAAAGTTCCACGAATGACAGCTGGGACCAACTGCTTAACGTGCTTTCCGAAGCACGGAGGAGTCTCGGTATGTCAAGATGGTCACCCATTTACAGACCAACCTCGGGAAGCGTAGCTTAACCTGATGGATCGAACCATGTAGCTGTTATTACTTAGCCACGAGCTCCTCCATAATTGATGATAAAAATAATAATCATTTTTGTGATAATAATAGATATGACTATGAATAATTGAAATCACTTCAGTGTACATGTATGACACTGCCACATATAAATATGGACTACGTTTGAACCCGAAAATAGTCGAGCATTCTCGTAAAATGCATATGAGTTTAACCGTATACTTGCATAATCAGAGATGTGAAAAGGTATTCCATTACGATTTTGATGTGATGAAGATTCAGGTTAGGTACAAAACATAATTATTTCGTTTACAAAACATAATTATTTCGTTTACAAAACATAATTATTTTGTTTTTGACATTGTTTTTGTTGCACGTTTCGTTACATTATTCTTCTTGTTTGTTCCGCATAGCCTACCCAATAAAGGATTTATCTAGTGGAAATATGGCAGTATTATCATAGCAATGTTTATAAGCACTCTCTTGGGAACGGACGCCGGTTGTAACTGTGTGCCGGTTCAGTATGTTGACTTTTTAATTATTTGAGTGTAGCCTTTTTGGTCTAGCGGCAGTCAGCAAAGTTTCGATAAAAAAAAAAACAGTGGCACTCCGGGAGTGCCGATAGAAGTGAAAACTAAAAAAAATACTTCCAAAACCTTTCAAGTAAAAATACTTGCACAGAACATTGATCCGTAACGTAATATAAATAAAGAGCACAATCGCGTTTACAAAAATGAGGTGTCGGTAACGGTGTCGCGAGTCCAATTATTTTTTCCCATCTCAAAAATGCCCAACGCGCCTAAAGGTTTCGCTTCAAAAATAAGCAGAATGAAGAAGTATTCAGAACAGAAAAAAAAAGATACAACCCAGTTAATGTATTTTTTTTTCAAAATATCGTCTTTATTTCAGGGTAAAAACGTTAGTAATAAATGGAAATATTCCCTTTGGTTTACTGTGTTGAAACAGCGTACAATCAGTAAATATCTCCGGTTACCACCATCACCAGGGGGTAAAGGCGTGACAATTAATATTCATTAAACTAATTTGCATATCGATGTGGTAACGGAAAAACAATAAAAACAGGTACTATTTAACCACCCTGTATTTATTTATTTATATATACTTTATTGTACACCACAAAAATACATAACAAAAAATAAATCAAACACTACAAAATGTACAATGGGCGGCCTTATCGCTTTCCGCAATCTCTTCCAGGCTGTATTTTTTGATTTTAAGCAAACCTAACCCAAAAAATAAAAAAATGTTACTATTAAAAGTATCATCCTATGTTATTTGTTACATGATAAGGTAGTCTAGTATTTCAAACTACTATTTGAACGTGGAATACCGAACAAGTTAAAGAAATGTGACTTGACGCGTAGCCGAGTTGTTATTTGCTACGACTGCGTAACTGGCGTAGCGGTGACACCGTAGCATCTGCTACGGCGTAGCAACAATGACATCTTTTATTTTTTACAGTGGGTAGCTATTGATATACAACAAAAAGAAAACATACTTAACCTTCAATTAATTTAAGCGACGATGCGACGTAGATCCTTCAGTACCTACTTGATAATTCCATTAGGCAAACAGATAGATCATTGAGAAAATTATGCAAAATCACCCAACTCTGTTTCAAATCGCTATTAATACCCGTGAGAAAAAGATGACTGGCGCAACTGCCCCCGGGCCGGGTTGCCCAGCGCATACAGCTACTGTACCTTTTTCAGAAACATCATTTAAAAGCATTCAATGGTTCCGTAGAGAGATCGAAATCATATCAGAGCAAATATTTTACCGCTTTTAATGACAGAATGAACATCAGAAAATATGAGAATTATGATGCTATTTGCGTTTCGAATGAAATTCCCTGAAGGGTTAGTCTGTTTGTCACAGCTTTATTTTTGTTTTAAGCTGTAGACGGTAGAGAATTTAATGTGTATTAAAACATAAACATTTGCTTTTCACGTTTTTATGTTTATAATACGCGATATTTTCCGACTGTTTTCGAACATGTTTAAACATTCGTGAAAACTCATTTACAACTGTCGGCAAAATATAGTTTGTTAGTAAAAAACGAGTTAGCAAACCCCGCCTTTGTTCCACCTGGTACACAATGTGTATTGTCATTTATTTACCTCTCATAAATAACGACCCTAACACACTGACGGTTACAGCAGTTACGCCAGTTACGCCCCAGTGGACAATGTGCCTTACGCAAGTTAATGCTTTGTGCCAAACTGTGAGTACCCACAGTCTCCAGATATTCATAATTAAATTCTAGTTAGGAAGTAGGGACGCCTGTGGCACAGAGTAGCTTTTCAGAAATGGAATTTAACAATTCACACGAAGTTCCAACTAGAGACGGAGAAACTATAAGTTGGAATAATAGCATATGTATAATAGGTTGGGTTGGTGTTAAGGTGTGCTTACACGGGCAATTTGTCAGAAATTATTGCCCAGCAACAGTTGCTGCAATTAGTAATCGATGGCGCAACGAATCTGAATTCCTAAAAATGATTAAATTCTGAAATTGTATCTCTAACTAGCTTCCGCCAGCGGCTTCGGCCACGTGATAGCCTATGTTGCTCAGTGATAATATAGTATTCAACTGCTGAAAGAATTTTTAAAATCAATTCAGTAGTTTTGAGTTCATTAATTACACACAAAAATACAAATAACATAACATAACATCACGCCTTGTTTCCCCAAAGGGTTGGGCAGAGGTGTCCCTGTAGCAGATACACCCACATTTCGCCAGATATGTTTAAGTCCCATGTAATAGGGGGCGAGCCTATTGCCATCAACCGGGCACAAATCCAGACTCTGAGCTGCTACTGAGAAATTTCAGATAGAAAAACCCAATAACACTTTGCCCGACCCGGGAATCGAACCCAGGACCTCATGCTCAGCAGTAGCGCTTGCGACCACTAGACCAACGAGGCAGTCAAAATACTAATCTTTCCTGTTTATAATATTAGTGCAGATTGGTCCTTATCCATATTCTGTATTACTAATTAATGTTTTGTATAGTTTATAAAGTTGCTACATACCGCACAATATGGCGTGGAAGTGTCTTTAGCAGCTCGGTGCTTGCCGTTGTCGTGTCGTCACATTTGACCAACTGCCCGGCACTGAGCAACTTAAGTTGCCCGTGTGCGCGCACCTTAGGCTCCGCGTAAACGGGCCACCGACCACAGCCACCGATGGCTGTCACGCGCCACGTCCTTTTGTACCGCGCAAACGAAGGTGGTCGGTGGCTGCCACGAGTGGTCGGTGGTCGCCACTAGTAGTCGGTAGCTGCTACAATTTGTAACGAATACAAAGCGAAGCGAGCGAAGTAGCGAATGGCTGCCACCGGTGACATGTCGCGGACACTGAGTCGCGAGTGGACGCGACTCACTACACGTGTGCGGCGATTCCATACAAACAGCTTGTCGCCAGCCACCGGTGGCTGTGGTCGGTGGCCCGTTTGCGCGGAGCCTTAATAGGTTGGGATGGTGTTACCGTTTGTCTGCGGGTCTCCATTGTTTGATGCTGCGGGTATCGTCCTCTTCTGCTTGCTACTCAGCGCTCACGACCGTGCCATCTATTTGTAGTTACACTATTGTTATCAAGTTATTCCTACCGAAAATTATGGAGATGGGATTAAATGTCTTGAGACAATCGAAATGGTAGTTGAACATTGAGATATTATATCGTCCTGTTTTCACATCGTCTGCTTAGATTTAAATCAAGCCTTAAACAAAGAGATGAAAACATTGAACCATTCTCATTGCAAAGCTAAAGATCACAACGATTGATCACGTTGCGACTCTAAGGTCAACTTGTACCGCAAACCATAAATTGCATTTTGACGCTTAACGAACTTTAAAACATAGTTTTATTTTTGGAAATTATTTGAAGTTGACAGCTCAGACAGAATTATGTTTTAAATACATTTAGTGCTAACTATATTTAGTGGTCAATGGTACAAGTGGTGGTGGGTATGTCTAAGTAATCTTCAACCAAGTCAAATTCAGTTACAATGATAACGCCCAACCCAAACCTGCTACCCAGTCTTTATCAAGCAGGCCGTCAGCCATCAGATCGTTATGACAATTTCTGTATAAAAACCAAATCTTCTCTGTCTTTAACTACAACTGTGATAATATCATAAATGCGGCCAAAACAGCTTAAAACCCAAAATTCTCTAAGCCAAAGTTTAAATGCATTCTAAATATATACAAAGTAAATGAGCATATATTCGTACATAAGTGCGCACACTACCTTGCTTCAAGTACTGTCTATGCTGTGCCAAAATATGAAATTCAAATTCGGAGTGATGCACCTCAAGTCGTTACAAACTCGTTTGGTTAGCCTTTGCAGCAGTTGATATATTTACATTCGTCTATATTGCACGCGAAGACAAGATATAGAAACGGGCTAAGAAAATATTTCAATACAGATATTTAAATTGCAACCAGAATATTATTAAACCACAGAGTGTTTAAAAACGTAGAGATGACTGATTTGACGGTTCTTTGCATGTGAGATGATTTTATTATCAAACTGCGCGACAGTAAAGACAGGCTTTGAATATTTTTTATCGATATGTCCAGATACCTACGTCAATAAAATTACAACACAGAGTTTGCCAGAGCAAAAAAAAAAAAATATTAATGCATGTGTCGTGCGTATTAGGGTCATAAAGCGGCGTTATTCTTTCTCAATGCGAGATTAAATGCATTGACACCTGTATCATTTTAAACTTTCAATAGATCAGATGTTTTATAGACTACTTTTAAAAGAAACACGGTAACTGAAATATTTATATTTAGATAAGTTATTATCTCACACCTAAAATGTATTTGTGAAAGAGTGTAAGCTGGCAAAAGTTTAGCAAATGTATAAAAGCTTCTAATATTGGGGGAGAAACTGTTACTTGCCGATAAAAATGCTATAAATCTTTTTCCTTTCCCTTTGATTGAAAACAGATAACAGTTAGTAACGTGTCTACAAAAGTGTATCTTGTCGATAAAATCCTAACAGCTCACAAATCGAACACTCGCAGAACCGCAGCCATTGATACTTAACCGCGCATAATATTTTCGTGAAATTTGCATCATCATTTTGCGTCAAATGTCGAATACGATTTCCCTTGTAGGCACGAACAGGTCTATTTCCATTTTCAAATGTCGGCCCGAAGCTAGAGGCTCAAGTGTTCCGTCAGAATATTTGAATATTTTAACATCGACGCCCGCGCTAAAATAAAATATGAATTTTTATTCTGTCGGTGAACAACTCGATAAAAGATATCGTTATATGATTAAGCAAGCTTGATTAACTCTTTTAGTTTTTCGATGAACTGCAAGCGGGCGATAAACTCTGTTACACGAGAAACAAAATAATTTGTGTCGGTTTCAGTTATAGTTTTACACACAAAGTAACAGAATCTAATCTAACTTTAGAATAAATTAAGTTTGTGTTTGGTCGCCATGTTAACTGTACCGTGTGAGTTTGTGGGATGAAAACAATTTGAACACCGCCAGGGCCCGACCACTTTTATAGTGACCCCCGTACGTGGACCGAATCCAAACCGCAGGGCATTAAAGCTGCAATAGGCATATTGCGCCAGCGCCCGCGGCATTACATGCTAAATTCACAAACTTGACAACTCCTGGCTGGGTGGATGTATGCTATGCGCTATTGGTACTGCTTGTTTTACAAAGTTCATTAGTGCTTTATTATGAGCTAACATTGTAACAATGGTAAAATGTAGTTTTATAAAAGAGTTTGCTACTGTGATGGGTACTGTCAGCTCGCGTGTGTTTCAATTTACCTTTGGCACATAGAAGTTTAATACGCCTAACCTTCTAGGATATGATTGGTCAAACAAAACGTTATTCAATTGTCTATCCAATTTCATATAACGGTATAATGGAGCAGGATTTTTTTGAAGCGGAAGTGACGGTCAATGTTTCAGTGAATTATAAACATTTGCATTCATAGTTATACAAAGCGGGATTTCAGTAAAACTGCACAAAACATGTGTAGATAAATATAGAAAATATATAAGTCATACAAAGTCAAGGTTTATTTTCATAAATTACGAATAAATATAATGTTTTGACACAAAAAAAATGGTAGAAATGGTATAACATACCTATTATACCATTTCTACCATTTTTTTTTTGTTTAATGGTTTTTGAAAACATTTAAAAATGTAGTGAATTGTCAATATTTATAAAAATAATGGTTTCATCTCATAAACTTTTATATAATATAAAAGCAGGAGAATACTGTGTACTTCAACATACAATTCTAAAGAACAAAATCAATATCAACCTTTCTTATTTTGACATGAAGCTGATCTGCAATTTCATGTCAAAATAAGAAAATCACTTGCAACAGCTGCAACAAATATTACCTATATTGTTTGGCCAAGCATATATAATGCCTGAGGTCTCAGGAATTCGGGTCACAAATAGTCTAGCTCCGGTAGAATAATACGAGGTCTGAGAAAACCAACCGAGTCGCATGGTCAATAAAAGGAAATTGGAAGCAGCTTACTATTTAGATTGTACCTATTTTCGGTGTAAATTATATAGTCTATCGTTGGATGTCTGTGATAGAAAATATACTTAGTACTTTAAAATTAGATTGGAAATACGTTTGGCCTTTAATAAGTGGGTATATTCGATAAAATTATTTTTAAATTAAGTACTTAGTATCCAGTTTTTAGGGTTCCGTAGTAAACAAGGAACCCTTATAGTTTCGTCATGTCCGTCTGTCTGTCTGTCTGCGGTCTAGCTCCAAGACTCTTAGTACCAGAAAGCTGTAATTTGGCATAGGTATACATATTAATTACCACGACAAAGTGGTAAAACAAAATTATGAAAAAAATTTTTTTAGGGTACCACCCCTACACGTAAAGTGGTGATGTGTTTTTTTTTATCCCATGGTGTGGGATATCATTGGAAAGTTCCTTCAAAAACATTGTGAGTTTGTGAAACTATTTTTGGATTCAGGGATCCGTTTGCGAAGTATTAAGCTTTAAAGTGCTAATTTTTGTTAGAGTCAAGTGTCCCCCCTCCCCTGCCAGCTAAATGGTTGGTTTTTGGATGTGTAAAAAATATCACAGCAGTAGTTTATATAATGAAATTAAAAGAAAAACTATCACAGCTAAGTAGGCTCTACAAGTTAACGAGTAATAATCGACCAACTTAACTTTGTAGTTGCAAAAACATGTTTTCCCGTACATTCCGTGTGGGAGAACATATTTATCAACAACAAAGTTAAGTTGGTTTTTGGGATAAAGTCATCCCAACTACGGAACCCTTCATTGTGCGTGGTCCGACACGCACTTGGCCGGTTTTTAGTTTATCATTTTATGGCTTAAGTAGATACTATGTGATAAATATATTATTTCAGAATAAATAAAATCAACGGGAACAAGACTATAATTTGTCGTCAGAATAAAGAAGATTGTTTCACAAAGCTCTAAAAGTTTTCAACCGAATAGAGAAATAAGCATGTTATTAGCCAACAAAAAGCAAATGTATTCATGTTTATTTTAAAACAAGCTACCATTGAGGATATCTTTTTACTACATTTCAACTCGCAATCTTATTTGAAATCTTTCCAGTTGTTCAAGCTGCGTTATATTAAAGTAGTAAGGAGACAAAAATAGCCAAACGCGAAGCTAAAGTGAAAGAAGGCTAATTATTGTGTATTCCGGGGCTTCCAAACGTCACTAATTTGAAGGAAAAGAGTGTCATAATTAGTTGACTCCTCCTTCGCCACACGAACGTGCAGGAAGCACTTAATTGCGATCCGAGCTTTGGAAGACCGATGTACAGCATGCATACTTGTGTACTTCTTATTGCCATGAAATAAGGTTCAAATTGTGTGTTGTATTTGAAGATGGAGCAGTGCAACGTTGCAGAGTTAAAATTGAACATATGGTGCCCGTCGTGCGATGACGTGATAGATGAAATATCAGTTTCTAGAAACTTGTGACGATGTGATTGTCACTTTAAAAGTTCAACTCGTATTTTATTAAAGAAATGTTTCAGCTATATATTCCAATTTCATTAATGGCTATCGTTTTTAAGACAACAACAGTAAGAATAATTTAATAAGATTAACAGGATTAAGCCGTTTATTTATGCTAATCTCGAAACGTAAAAAATGGAGACAAACGTGCCAGGCAAATTAGAGGAATTAAGTCAGGATTTCAGACTAATTAATGATGTTCTTACTAATTTATGATCAACTTACAAAATGTACCATATCATGTAGCTTTGAAAACATTTATCACTATGGTGTAGGAAAACATCGTAACAAAATCTGGACTTTTAAATAGTCTAATATCGCCAACATGCAATAGGCAAGTGTTGTGATCAGTGCTCGTCCTTCTCTGTAAATTAAGAGGCTGTACTTTATAGTAGATAGATCGTTTATTTGGTGCACACAAAAGACATAGCACAACATACAATAACACGATTAAATATTAACTAAATACATGAATATTATGAAATAACTACAAGGTGCCAATATACAAAAAAAAAAACAAGACATTGCACTTTAAAATAATGAAACATACAAAGTGCGGTGTGCGTCTCAAGGTTGCACCAAATGGGAGTCCAACTCAGCATGTGTCAGGCAAATATACTTGACGCTGATATTTTGCTGGATCTAGTAGAACAATATTAGAAGCCGATACTATTTTGTATAATATAAGTTTAACGTCAATATAGATAACATTTTACCTAAAGATAACGCACAAGTACATCCTAAACATAACGACTCCGTCCTCGCCATTAAGTACCTACGCCAATTATCCTCTCCCACGTGAGCTGCTTATTAATAATTTTAATGAATTACAGATTTTAATCAAATATGTTAACAAATTACGGCGTTACGAGCGTACTCCTAAACTCCAAGTTATAACCGGCACAAAGGTCGCGATCGTAACGCAGAGGGTCGCCATTCAATGTCACTCTGCTTTGTTTATTAATGAGGAAGACCCGAGACACGGAGATTTAGGCATCACCTCATAAATAAAGATTGTTAATTGCACATATATTGGTTAAAGGATTTTGGCTCAAGGTGGCTTGATTGGTTTTCGTGATTTGGTTTCGCGTGAGTTGGGAGTTGGTGTTTCATTAAGCATTTCCTAGTCAGTAAGAAAATATCCTGTAAAATAGGCACTGGTTAAGATCTTTAACAAAAGTTTGTAAAGTTATTATAATGAAAACGTTTGCTTAATAATCGTAACAAAAAAATACTAGCGCAAAAAAGTAAGTAGTCATTTTTTTACTCTTTATGACACGGAAGGTATGAAATTAGTAAATCCTCCTCGGGAATGGACGAGGAACAAATATTGTTACGAAAAATAATATTTATTGACTATGATTTGGTGAGATATAGCTAACGAGCCAAACGATCAACTACGATTTAATGCAACTAACGAGATGGTAAACAATAATTAATTGCTTCGTTCATATCGCATTATTTTCAAGATGTAGAAATTAATTAAGGCAGGCAGTAATAAACATGAAATGTTTGCTTTTGATTCCAAAACATAACGATCTCGTTGGCATTTCTCGATCTAATTATATAACATGACGTTTATTAGTCAAGAGTTAACGTGTAATTTAAGACGGTGTTATAATGTTATTTGGTAAAATTCATTTGGGATTACAGTCTGTCTTTTGTCATAGGAACCGTAAGTGCCATTAAAGGAGTTATCGGATGGTGTCAACTAAAAAACCAAAAGTTTAGTTCGTACATTATTAACAACACAAACCAAACACTCAATTGAATGTCTTTTAACAGCTCTAACTATCCCGTAACATTGTACAACATGTAACAAAGGGCCTAATTTAAAGTAACATTCATGAAACGGAATCGCCCACACGCATTTCTAAGTAGCTTATAAAATTATAATACAACAAAATCCGCTGCGTTCGCTTTGAACACTGTGACACGTTACGGGAAACTTCGGCACGGCGAATTTTTATGAGTGTCGCCTCCACACGACCCACCAGGGACGCAGTGGCTTTTGAAACGACTGGCAGTCAAAGAGAAATGGAGATTTCCCAGTTACAAATGTGGAAGCAGTAGGTAGAGGCTGTATTTCTTCGCGGATTACTTTCTCGAAAGCACACTTGTAACGCGCGTGCCGGAATTTTTATTACTCGCGGTTCCCAGAGGTACAGTTTCACGACAGAGATACATTCGAATCATTATGTTTTGTAGCGACTGTACACGTAACTTCGGAATATGACTTTAAATAAAGAAACAGCTCCTTTGAACGCGCACAATGCTTTTGGCATAACAAATTTTATTACATGTTAATAAAATATTAACGTCAGGACGTTTTCCTTTTGACTAGATTTGTAGCTACTTATTTGGGGTTAATTATATTAGGCGTTTCAATTGATTCTACAATGGTGGACAATATTAATCAATTAACTGATAGCGTATCAATTAACATTGCAATGCATGGTTTATCGTTTGACGATTGTTGAATAATAGAATCTCGCTGAGTAATTAAACCATAACTAAATAATTAATACCCACATTTACTTTCACATTTTGTGTTCACATAACAGACAAAAGAAAGCTTTAATATTTATAATGTTTCTTTGTGCAAACTTTATAAATAGTAGAATTTTTTTATTTTAATTCATCATCAGAAATGCAGTTCCAGTCATCCGCGTGGCTCCGGTAAAATTTTCTTTTAAAAGTCATTCAGTTTTAATTTACCTCACAGAAAATCTCTCTATTTTTTTGGGCATAAAATTGCTCATGTATTCAACGTTTGTAGTGCACTACAAACGTTTTAAACGCTTTTTTTGTATTTAGATGCGAAAACTAGTAGATATTCTACATGTTACGACTAGGTATACAGTCTTACTTCCATCGCTACGTAGCTATCTGTAAAGTGCCATAAGCTCCCAACCCGTGTTAAATCACACATAAAACATGGTTCCCGTCACTTACCTCGAACATAACGCTTACTGGGTCGTATGTCGTGTGCCGGCGGGACACTTCCCAGCCCGGCACTGCGGTGCTTCAGTCCCCAATATACTTTTAATAAGTAAAATCGCCCCGAAGCACCATTACACCTAAATCTTATCATACAAAATTTCATAACAAGTAGGTGCAGCCCTTGTTACGTAGTTACTCCGACGCCCGGCCCGCCTTTATTAAAGCCTGATGAAAACTTTACATCATCATATTTTCTGGATCGTTCACCTAAATTAAAGGTAATTTATATCCCAATGTACACAGGCGGTGCCCGTTCGAGCTTTATTAAACAAATAAAGTAATGAATTGGTGAGCTTTCATAAACAAGCGTGCAGAAATTTGAAACTTTATTATTTACGGACGGTAAAAGACACAATGCTAAAATAAATGAAGGGTTCAGTAATGGCTTCGTAAGGTTTGTTCGGCTTATTTACTGTGGCTAGACTTTTGAAAGTTGGGATGTTTGTAGAGTTAGCAACATAATTCTGTTGGTATATTTTGCTTAAATAGGAGAAAGTTTTGCGTCAGCTATAACATGAAATCATAACATAGAATTTGTTAATCAGATAAATTCAAAGTTTAATTAAACAAAACAAGAGCGTCAAAAGTTCGGCCGTATAGTTGGCAATGTGGCACATTGTGTCGGTTGCGACTGGTTGCCGTCGAATCGCAGTCGCGGTGCGGGTCTGAGTTCAATAGACTATGATAGTGAGCGCAATGAAAGTTTGGCTGTGTACCAAAAATATTAACACAAATATTAATATAATCCCTGTGTGCAGAGAAGCGTGAAATTAAAAATATAAATATTGTGAGACACCGCAGCTGGTATTAATCCGAGCCAAGATTACGTACAGCACGAAGAGTAACGACACACGCGCCCGCGCCGCCTCATAATATCACTAACGATATTAGCCGCAGAGCACCGAAATGTGTCGTTAAACAATAACCGCATCTTACATTATTAATAATAACCAGATTCTGTTTCTCATTAGCATCTTATTCTTCGGTGTTTTGAGCTCTACGTAAGTGATACTCGACAGGTTATGGTTCTTGGGTTGTTTTTTAATAAGATATAAGAAGACGAAATAAACAGCATGAATTAACCGAAAGATCATTTATGGTTAGAAAGGGGGTGATACTGAGATAGAATATAAGAAAGGAGTCATGGTTCGTGTTGCGCCGACCCCTAAATTGGCTTAAGGATAGGAGGGTAATGATGATCATGTAGCGGTAACACCGCCACATACGAACTACGCATCATAGACATCACGTCACACAAATCCTGCATCGCGCAGTTAGTGTTTCCCGAGCGATCGACATACATACAAGATTTCAACTTCAAACCGATGGGCAGTTGCCCGCCAGACACAACACCCGTCTGGTCGGAGGATCCTCCCTTTTCTATGGTGGATGAGTGAACTTTACACCCTGTTCCTCATACTCCTAAAATCACATAATTAAAGTTATGTTGTAAATCCTTCAGCATATTTCTGTTAATAAGTTCAATGATTTTATAATTGAATTAGCTGTGCCTCGCGGTTTCATCCGCCGTTTAATTTAAAAAGAAATCGGTTTATTTATAAATTACTTCGTTTTTACTTAGCGTTATTTCTGACTTTTTTTATTTTTGTTCGGCTCCTTAGGGTCTTAGTGTGATGTTAAATAGTCTTATAACCTTCTTCAAGAATTAGGCTAGAAGGGCCAAAAAATTTTTTTCCAAATCCAACTTGTGGTTCCAGAGATTAGCGCGTTCAAACAAAAAAAAAAAACAATTTAACTCTTCAGCTCTATTATATTATTAGTAAGTATCATCATTATAATGTTCTCACTGCTGGGACACAGGCCTCCTCTCGGTGGTATAGATAAAGATTATGTATTTGCAACGAGGTTCGAACTGACGACCTTGCACGCGCCAGTCCAACACCACAGCTTTTCACATTGGGCTATTTACATAAGCCAGTAGGCATAAACGTCAATTAGTTTACCACAGAACAATATCAAGCTGGCTTTCTAGAAATAGGTTTGACTTTCAAATTAGGCGTCTTCAACGATATCCCTATACTATCAGAATACTTAACTAATTTCCAATTATGATGAACTCCTTTGACGTTCGTAGTCTACACAGTTTAATTGGAAACTGTTCTTCAAAAGAGATCAGTATTATGCAAGTAGTTAACCATAGTTATGCTATGCTTATGCTGAGTAGTCAAGCCTTTGACAAGGCTTGTCTGAGTGTTATTGCAAAAAACGCGCGAGCCTGAGAGTCTCGCTCGCTTTTTGTAGTGGCTGTAGGCATATGATGTGTTACGTCTAATATCACACGGGGTGATGTCATTACGCCATGAAAATCAGCGCTGTTGACGCTAGGTTTCTTCCAAAGTTACAGTATTTTTGCTGAGCAACCTGTTCTTGCACAGAGGCGACGCATGGCTCAATAATTTGTTTGTTACAAAAATTTATAATACACTTTGCGATCGGTATTTTGTTTAAGTTTTGCATTTTATTTTTTGTTTTTATGCTGTCAATTGCCAGTGTCGTAACACTGATAATCGTCGATAATATTACGCAATGTAAATTGTCTTTGACCCTGACATCAAGCAATAGACAAAAATGACAGACTTCTACTGCTTGGTTACGAGGCTTTTGGCTACTCATTAGGTGTAGTATTCTATATGATATTTTTTTTGTAATGTGCGTTTTATTGTGCAGAATAAACAATTATTTTTTCTTTTCTTTCTTTCTTGGCTGAAGTATACATGATAAAAACAATATTTATCATCTTCATCATCATCATGATCATCATCTGACGTCCAACTGTAGTACCGCGCACGCTCATCGGTCAAATCAAATAGCGCGGGCTTCCCCGGCTTCCTGTTACACTTCCGTCCTTTTTCACGAAATCACTCCCACAGATTGCAGGAAAACGAGAGGGAAGATGTAACACATCAACAATTATGAAGCACCAAAATCACCTTGAGTGTTGCCTGTATAGGTAGGTACCATCTAAGAAACGCATAACTATGCACCGTAAGGACTATTTCTTTGCAGCGCTCGGCCGATACAGTAACGCTTACCTACGAAAAAAAAAGGTTCATGTGCACGGGATTTTGTTTTCAAACTGCTTAGGTATGCGTTTCTTCGATGGTACGTCTGTGTTTGTCTTTCTTGTTTGCATTCCAAACTCTTTGGTTGATTATACGTTATAGTCGGACTCGTAATTACTTTACTAAAGTACATATATGTCACTCACACGTCATAAAACGTCAAGCTCTATGTTTTGCTTTAAGACCAACCAATCTGCCTAGTCTTTTCCGGTTGGCTTCCAGTCTAACTGGATGCAGCTGGGTACCTGTATTTTTATATGGAGTGACTGCCTATCTGACCTCCACAACCTAGTATCTGGGTAATACAATACGGCTTGGTAAGACTGGTTGTCAGCCTTTCGGGCTTTTGAGCACCCGTAACGACTGTCAAAGATCCACGAATGACTGCTGGGACCAACGGCTTAACGTCCTTTCCGAGGCACGGAGGAGTCTCGATTTGTAAAGATGGTCACCCATCCACGGACCAACCCCGTAGCTTCACTTAATGGATCGACCCGTGCGGCAGTTATTACTTAGCCACGAGCTCCTCCCTGATGCTGTTCTACAAGACCAAAGTTTTAATTAACTGAGAGTTTTTGTCAAAAATGGTAATCAATTACGAGGTCGACTATACTTCAAAACTGAACTTTTTCTATTGTTTTAAATCCATTTTTTATATGGTTTCAAGCGAGAATATACGTAGTATCTATCCCTGAATGGGCAGCAATATCCTCCTGCATGTTAAACACATGTCCACTAGTATACATTAATCAATCCTTCTGTCATGCGCGATGATTATTACAATACGCCATCTATGGGGGAGGGTCCATAATCAACTGACAATGCTGGCTGATATGATTGAATTGTTATTGTTTATGTATTAACATGCACGTAAATAAGCAGCATAGCCAGCGGGTCTAAACGGCTACTTTTCCTCTTTATTATTCCTCTAAAAGTAATTGATTTTCTGAAATCCCAGCAATTCCTCTATGGTGACACATATTTTTGCTGAATCATATTTAATTAAATTCATATTAGAATCATATTTGGTGTAAATATTGCCGCATGAAAAAACGGAGTCCGTAATTTTACCGGATAATTTTTCTTTGCAGTTTTTATTAATCAAATGAGATTTTTAATTTTTATTTCTACAGTTTAAATGTTATTTCATTATAATACAAAACTGTCAAACAGATGAATTGCGTAATATGAATTGAACGCAGATAATATTATGAATTGTCAGTTTGTGACAGTTTGTTTGATTCATAATATTATCATATTATGATTCTGCCAAAGGGGCCGTTTTAGGCCTCCAGATTATGATGAGCGTATATTGTTAGTATGGATTGATTTATTTGCCTTCGTTATGGTTAAGAAATTTAATAAGAAATCACAAAGATTTCACTCACTTGAGAACATAAAAAAAAGTAATATAAGAACTTTGACACACAAACATAACATAACATCACGCCTTGTTGGGTTGTTGAAGGGTTGGGCAAGTGTCCCTGTAGCAGGTACACCCACATTTTGCCAGTTATGTTTAAGTCCCATGTAATAGGGGGCGAGCCTATTCCATCAACCGGGCACAAATCCAGACTCCGGGCTGCTACTGAGAAATTTCAGATAGAAAAACGCAATAACACTTTGCCTGACCCGGGAATCGAACCCAGGACCTCATGCTCAGCAGTAGCGCTTGCGACCACTAGACCAACGAGGCACACAAACTATGTAAGCAGCTATTGTTTTTTTCTTTATAACAAAATAATTTTCGCAATAATATTAATTTCGTACGCGCTTTTCGATCCACCCGCAACAAATTAAAATTATTACCGTGGTCGCAAGTATTCATATTGGATAAGGAATGCATTAATTTAAACTAAAATAATAAATAAATTAGATAGGTATGGTCAGCGACAAAACTCTATTAAAACTGACACTTTTATTTTACACATCATCTAAATTGACACAAAATTATTTCGATAAATCGTATTTCAGCATTTCATTTAATAGCGTAGAGTTAATATTCTTTTAATTTTACTTTTTCCGATTTCAATCAAATATTTAGCTCAATAGTTAAGATTAAAAAAAGTGTTAATCGACATTGGTCGCTGACTGTATATACATTTAACAAGCTAATCAGAATCAGAATTTATTTATTTGTAAAAATGTAGTTTTACATAGAATGGTGTTAAAATTTTTGTTAGTTCTAAATATTCATGGTGTACAAATATTCAATTGTCATTCTTAATCTAACAACAATAACAAAAGATCTGCATTTTGCTTTAAAAATACCAAACCAACAACTTAATCAAGCGTATATTATCAAATTATAACCACAGCGGGCTTTGCGGCTAATAAATGACGTAATATATCACTATGTATTAAACGCTATGCTCAAGCGACACTGCAGGTGCGATTAAGTCGGCGTGCGATGTACAATCCTGGCTCTTGATTTATACCGCTGGCTCTGAGCATAGATGAAGAAATAGTACCGCGTTTAGATGCGATACTGTCTCTGAACGCTTTCTAAATGCCTACGTTTCGGGCATTCACAGGATAATGCAGTCGGCATTGATACGGCGTGTCAGTTACTCCAGCAAGAAAATCTCTTCTAGAATTAATTGAGTTCAACGAATAATTAGAGCGTTATCTGCTGTAAATTAAAAATTTGTCCGTGCAGCTGTTTTGAAAAAAAAACGGAAAAACGTTTTGTCTATTCTTCCGTCGACAAAACCCGTTTCTACGGTGGTCATGCTACGCGTGCACGAAGATTATAAACGAATGACCGGAGAGACAAATAAAGTACATGGGCGAATAGATTATATTTGTGCATAAATGTGCGCCAAAAATGAAATTTGTGCGTCTTAAGGTTTTTGAGATGTTTCATTTCCTGCTGGAGAACCATTTTGCAGAATCTTGTTTTTCGGAAACCAATTTTTGTGCGCCCGTGGAATAAACATACATCAGTAGCTCTTAATTTGTGAGTATTTGTGCATTAATTACATTTTCAAAAATATTTACCGTTTCAATGTAATCAAAAATTTATAAAAACCCTATCCCAGGGCACAGTATAACTGCTGGGGTTGCGAAGAAATCCGAAAGGGAAATCTTGGCCCCCGGCAACATGGCAACTGAAGGAACACGGGTGGGTTTTAGTCAATAAGAGTCTGACACACCCTCCCGCTCCGCCCAGAGCGGGAGAAGCTATTCGATAATTGCCCAACCAAAAAAAAAAAGGGCACAGTATAAATATGGACCTATATGGGCCGAAAGGGCCATCGTGGTCCCCGGCAACAGGGCAACCGAAGGAATACGGGTGGGTTTTAGTCAGTAAGAGTCTGACACGCCCTCAGAAGTTATTTGATAATTTCCCACCCACAAAAAAAAAAAAATTGAAAAGGAATAAAGATTTTATTTGGTTTTCATAAATTCATTTAAAGAAAAAAAATCTGTCGGTTACGAGTTAAATCAGTTTATACAGGCCAATTTTAGGGATGGGGCAGAATCCGAAACTATTAGTAGAGCAAAGTGATCAAAGGAACTATGATCTAGATATTGGACGTAAATAAAACTGCATTTTTTGTTTTTTATAAAAGCTGCTCATTTTTTACATAAATCAGAATCCCGATTAGTAGCACTTACCAATAGTGTAGTTTGTTCCGTTTTTATTAATAAATAAGGATCTGTCGTTATAAGAAAAGGCTTAAACAACTCAAGTTTATTTAAAAACTAGTGCTGAGCGGCAGCTAATTAATTCGGTGGCAAAGAAGTTTCCACATACAGAGTGAAGCACATGAGTTTCGCTTCTGCACGGTTTTATTATTCTATGGCCTGAGGCCCGCCGCTCCACCTTACTTTATTATGAATCACAATACACAATGCATGTGTCACTGAGCTTATCATTCTAAGTTTGGGAGATGTTTGTGAACAGGATTAAGCTAGAGTTTGGTGATATTGTTGAAAACTAGCTGGGAGATGCTTAACCTTACCGACCCTGACGACCCCATTATCCTCCTCCAGGAGAGCAGTCCCTACTACACCAGCACAGTGTACAAAAACAGACGCCTCCCGTCATTCCGACCTCCCCGCCGAGGTCCTTTGCGATCGCGACCGCGTCCCCGAGTAAATGATACCTCCCCCCGACCCTTGCTCGATAACGAGGTGCCAGCAGTTGTTGCAGCTGAGCACGTAGCTTTAAATTCCCCGACTAATAATCATGATCAAAACTTTGATCCAGTAAGTCCCATCCTTGATGTCCTAGTTGACGCCCTAAGCCGAGGTTCCTACCCCACAGGGGGTGCCCTTAGCGTGCGTTCACCTAGTTTTAATTAGCATAGTTGAATAACCCCTGGCTGGAGGTTTTAAGTGCAGTAGCTTAAAGCACCCACAGGAAAGCCCGGTTAAGTAGTCATGATCTCAGAGGTCAACTAAGAGACGAACTACCAAAAATAAAAAATAAAAGGGAAATGCTTAGACTATTAGTTTTGTTTAGATTTTCTGATTAGACAGTGATTTTGTTATGTTTTGGAATATCTATACGTAAAAGATCATAATCACCTCTAAACCGACCGTGGAAAGTACAGGTATTCATATCCATTTATTAAATATCATATAGGTAGCTGGTAGGTATTAATAAAAAGCGTGTACCTACTTAATGTCTCGTTTTTATCAATTCCCCTTTATCTATAAACGTTGCTTAAGGGGGCATCCAATGGTCCACTAGCGCCACTCCTTTAAAAAAATATTATCTCGTCACTGAGAAGGAATTATGAATAACGGCTAGTAAGGACCCTCGGTAAGTGCAACATTTTCTAATACCTTTTTTATAGTTTCATATTGAGACACAAAGCAACAAAATACGATCTAAAGGAATGTGGTCGCTTTACTTTAGATCGAATTTTGTTGCTTCGTGTCTCAATTTATAACTTTATAAAAGGTATTAGAAAATTTTAGACACACTTACCGAGAGTCCTTATTAGCCGTTATTCATATTTCCTTCTCAGTCACGAGATAATATTTTTTTTAAAGGAGTGGCGCTTGTGGACCATTGGGCGCCCTCTTAAAGTGAAATAATGATTATCCATCAGTGTAACTTTAGAGGCATGAGGAGCAGGGTGTAAAGTTCACTCATCCTCCGGCCAGACGGGTCTCGTGTCTGGCGGGCCACTGCCCGACGATTGATGTCGGGGAAGTTATATATACGCTGATCGCGCGGTGAACTCTGTTTGCGCGATGCAGGATTTTGTGTGACGTCAGGCCTTTGATGTGTAGTTCGCATGTGGCGATCTAGATGCCGCCACATAACCTTACATTTTTTGACATTCAAGCTTGTTTTAACTTTACTCAAAATTAAAAAAAAAGTTAAAACCAAAAGTCATTTATTCAAATTAGGCTGAGAATCAGCACTTTTCGAACTTTAAACAACGTTTATATTTAAAGGCATTAAATATTTAAATAAAGACAACGTTAACCAAAACTTTATTGATGTCAACTCATAACGCAAAGTCATAAAGAGACTTGCATAAAGAAAGTGCACTCCAAACTAATTACTACTGCAGTTTTATCAAATTTTAAGCTACGAAATATATGCCAAACGTAGTTTCAAGCAGTGCTTGGCACTAATTGTGACTCTTCATTACCATTTATAATTATTCCAAACAGAAACTACGAAAACAGCTTCCATAAAAATAAGGTTTTATTATTCCACCTCGGATAACGAGTCAGCATTTCATGCCGCATAAACATAAGTTATATATTTTGAAAGTTGTTGTACTTTTTAATATTGCTTCTTCGAAATACCACAGCAACGAGCAAAAGAGCTTCAAGTTTTGAGAAGTCTCACAGATTCACAATATCTTTGCGAAACTTTGCATCGTTCCCAAGATTTCCGCGGTTAAATTACCCACGCTTTCACATCTTTTTCTTGGTCCTTTTCGAGGTCTCGGTGGGTGGCGGCGGAACCCATACAATACGTTTTCCCGTCTCTCTATCAGAGGTAGTTTATATTCACATGAAACCTTTAGAAGTTTTTGAAATATTTACCTACTTTCTTTACTTACGTAGGTAAAGGTGTCGCACTCCACACTTTCATATCGCGAATGCAAAACCATATCTTGGTTAAACAGCTGTCTTTGCATTTACAAAAAAAATAAACAATTTATTCTATTTGGGCTAGCTCGATCGTCTAAATTCTATAGGTAATTTGTGTCCAAAATGAACTTGTTCATTATGTTATTTGAATTATGAGGAATAAAATACATCGTGTTAGGAAATTGTAAAAAAGATGTGGCGATACAAATAAAAACCTACCAAGTGCGTGTCGAACCACGCACAATGAAGGTTTTTGTATTTGGGATGAATTTATCCCAAGAACAAACTTAACATTGTAGTTGAAAAAAATGTTCTCCTATACATTCCAACAGCAAATGTAAGTTTGTACGCACAATATTGGGAGATTTACCATGTTACCTACCTACGTTTTCCTGTAATCTATTAATATAGAACAATTACGACATAGGTTTTCCTGTAACCTATCTGTAGTTTTTTCAAAATTTTAGGCTCAGGCGTTTTGGAGATGAGGATCATGAATAATGGTAAATTTTTCTCTATTTTCTTAAATAACTTTAACTCTTTTTATTTTAAAATGATTAAAAAAGTATACTTTAGGCTCTCACAGAGTCCCGGGTCGACGGCGCGTTGTGTTCCACGCGCGCCTCAAAGAGATGTCAGCAGAATTGACGGGGTCCGTTAGGGCCAATGCCTGCCGGGGGTTCGAAGAAAACCGATAGGGAAATCGTGGCCCCCGGCAACAGGGCAACCGAAGGAACACGGGTGGGTTTTAGTCAGTAAGAGTCTGACACGCCCTCCCGCTCCACCCAGAGCGGGAGAAGTTATTTGATAATTTCCCACCCAAAAAAAAGGCTCTCACAGAGTCCTTTCATTTGATATGTCATACAGTACAGTGTGCAAAACTTTTATTTTATTTTATTATTTGTCTCCCAAAAGTGACCCCCATATTCAAAATTTATTTACGTAGCACGTCCGTGTTTCTGTTTTGGTCACAGAAATAGCTATAATTGGTTCATTAGATTCGGAGCAATTTCTCTGAGACAGACGGATAGACAGACAGACACAAGTGAGCCTATAAGGGTTCCGTTTTTTCATTCGGACATGCAGAATCCCAATAAGAAAATATTTATATTTGGCAGTCATAAAAAGCCTTTAAGAAAAGAGACATTGCGTTTTGTAAGTTCAAAACGAATAAAGCACGATGCTGTTATTCAAGCCTTATGCACTGCCGTTTTAAGTCATGCATCTTACATGGTTGAACAATTCGTGGAAGGCTTAGGTAAATCTTGTCTTACATATTGTTTTGTTTGTCTATATATCAAGCAACAACCTACACCGATATTCATGTTTAGCATACAGACAGGTGACAACGTTAACTAAATTGTGACCAAGGACACCTGGAGCTTTCGTCTTCCGGCGACTAAATGGGTCACCGATGTTGTGACAATATTGTGGTCAGAACCTGGATGCGAGTGACATAGGATCGAACCGAATAATGCCAACATGAGGTATGCTACTAAGGTATACTTTCAAGATAGCCTTGTTACTCAGTTGTGGGGGATATTTGCTGGCAGATGATGATGATGACGAAAATTTATGATATTTAATTAGACAGATAAGGGATACTTTTCTCATAGCGAGGCGACTAAAGCCGCGGGTTAATGCTAGAAAATTACAATACGTAGCCCATGATCGCACGGACGTAAAAATATCGCAGCGGGATTTTATCGCGCACTGGATTTTCAATGCGTTGAGAAATCCACAGAGAGCATCCCAGCGCGTCGAAAAAACACACTATCACACATAATATCGGCGCAAAATAAATCCTTTGTGCGAAAAAATCCCGCCGCGATATTTACACGTCTCTGCGAACGTGGGCTAAGACGGAATCCACTTTAACATTTCATCATCATTCATTTAATTTCTTTTTAACATTTTGATCTTATTTTGACTATTACGTATTTATTAATTGCATTTTGATTGAATTGATTTTAATTGTATTGAGCTGCCTCGTTGGTCTGGTGGTCGCAAGCGCTACTGCTGAACATGAGGTCCTGGGTTCGATTCCCGGGTCGGGCAAAGTGTTATTGGGTTTTTCTATCTGAAATTTCTCAGTAGCAGCTCGGAGTCTGGATTTGTGCCCGGTTGATGGCAATAGGCTCGCCCCCTGTTACATGGGACTTAAACATAACTGGCGAAATGTGGGTGTACCTGCTACAGGGACACCTCTGCCCAACCCTTCGGGGAAACAAGGCGTGATGTTATGTTATGTATGTTATGTTATGAACTGTTAATTTTTTATCTGATAATTGTGTTTAATATTCTTATTTTTTATTATTGCATCGTTTTCATTCATTTAAATTTTGCATGTTGAATCTTGGGCAGAATGTATGGCTCAACTTGAATTCTTCACGAACTTATTTGTATACCTGCATTCTAGCAAATAAATAATTTGATTTGATTTAATACACAATGTTCCGATCGACCGCTGACCAAAATACGGCAGTGCTTTTTGTACGTATTTAGTGTATTTTTTTTTTAAACAATAATCTACAAGGTTATTCTCAATCCGATTTTTTCACTGCCTGGTGAAATTCTTGAGCTAGCCAGACTTTTTTTTCGTGGCTACTACTATAAGTTTTCTATAAAAACTTATCCAAATCCATAACACGATTCTAGTAACCGTCCCCAGATGAAACCATGATGCTAAAAAAAAAAACCTTTTTTTTAACCGAATTAATAATATGTACAAACCTATTACGTAAAATATATAAGAAATTGGTGGTGTGGGTAGCGATGAGCCTTGAATAAAATCACACTTCCCAACAAAAGTAATATAAGATTTCCCCAACTACAGAAAGTTACTAACTGCGATTAATCATTAATAAGACTAACTTTTGTAATAGGTTTCAATCTTACTAGATGTCTAAATAATTATAATCGCGAAACTGTATTATTACTGGAGTTTATTATTATTTATTTTATTATACAAATCGAAGCTAACCTAAGTTAAGCTGTTCTCAGTCAGATCAGATCAAACTCACAGCGTGAATCGCGATTAATCTCACACATCATCATTTGGATGACAAGTGAGATTATTTCTCTGTAATTGGGTTGTGGAGGTCAAATTGGCAATTATTGGTTACTACTTGACGATGTGAACCTACTCTTATATTATGATTTAAATTGCTTCAAACCCTCTTCGTTTTTCTTTTTGTAATAGTTATACTGAAAGATTATTAAAGTATTGCGGCAGATTCATAAAAAATCTGTCAGTTAAAAAAATAACAACTATTGTTGAAAATATGTCATATGACCAACCATTACTCGATCAGAAGGCATTTCAGGCTGATGTAGAAAAGCAATAACTTAACAAAAAATATTCCGAATGAAATGGCAGAGGAAAGTAAGTTCCACAACATTTATTACAGTCTGTTAACCAGCAAGGCTTTCCTCCAAGTTATCCCATCGTTAATTGAATCGATATTCTCTGTATTATATCGATTAGAATTGTGTGACTTTATCGTAACTCGACAAAACTTATCGAATACATTTTCATCGCAGAAAATGGAGTTATCTTTTGTGTAGTGTAAACGGATTCGTGGGTATTTTCACGCTTGCGTGAGCTTGTGGGGGGAGCAGAGATACTTTATTAGGTGTCAATCATAGTTGTGAGACTGACGCTCGATATGAGGCTTAAGTGAAGCCAATTGGCTCGGATTATTGGAAAAGTGGATTAGATTTCATTTTACCTACTCCTCCAGCACTGTGTGAATTTAACAAAATCATTTTAAATTATAAAATCTTTTCCAATTTAACGTTCTCGTTCCAATTAGTAAAACCACATTTGCTCACATCTACAAAACGCTTTTAATAATGATCACTATTTTAAAATACAGTGCACATATTGCAAACGATAGCGTTGACATTTACCCGATACGCTCGCCACACACTAATGTAGCCACGAAGATGCTACGCGTGTAGCAGCGTAGCCCCGTAGACAGCTGCTACGTGCTACGACATTCGGAAAATGAGCGTATTATGGCACCAATACGACTCTTATTAACGCTGAGAGAGAAACCTTTGAATGTAACTACTATATGTTTTTTTTTATTTTAAGCGCAGTTCGGCTAATTAGTCGTTTAGCATAAAGCGACTCAGTTAACAATTATTTTTGCTAATTAATTGATTCAGGCGTGACCTTGCGGAAATCCATTATAAAACAAGAGTATGCCAAGGTCACCTTTGCTGCGATTGTTCGCCCCTTATCGCACTGATAACGGCGACACTATATAAGTGGGTTTGACGGGCGATAAGGCTCAGTCTGCACTCAGCGCTCGGTGTGGCAACACGCCGTGTTCGAGTTCGCAACAAGTCCATCGTCATCCTGAGGATGCCTCGTTGAGAGGTGAAACACGTGTCGATTTCATTCAGGAGTTTTTTATGGCTCTTTAGAAATAGCTAAGTGGAACAAGTTACTAAATATATCCACGTCTATTGTATTTTTTAATATTTTTTGCTGCAACTTGTAACACAAAACGCAGACGTACATTCCGCATCACATTTCAATGTAAATAGTTGCTCTGTAATCATTCTGGCACTTGTTAATTAGTGCTTACTTCGGAGGGAGAGAATTTATGTTTATATAACAACGCAACGGTCGGAATAGCAAGATGAGAAACAAGAACAGTGTCTGTAATTAACATAGTAATTATAGGCTCCTAATTGGCTCACTGTTCATGCCTTGAGTATCAAACGGGCGTGACGGGACTAAAGAGTGGCTGGCTTCGGCATCAGTATTATAGCTACGACATTTAATTAAGTAGATGCCGTGGCATCAATGCGTTGACGGCTACATGGGACGTGATTGCGCTTAACGCCAAAATATTAATTAATATAAGCCGGCGATAATATGACATCGAGATGATTTGACGAAATTTTCGAGACACTTACTGCTTACAAAATTAATATTCTTGTTATTTATTTTTTATTGTCACGCTTACATCACACCACGAAGGTAGAGGAGGTCGTGGAGTACATCAGGATGAAGACCAAGTTCACCTTGAGAGTCGAGAAGTTGCGCCATAGATTAACTCCAAATCTTTTGTGGTGCATGTTCCGACTCATCACCTGGAGACTTTCATGAACGAGGAATTTTGGCCGACGGGTGTCGTTTACCGTCGTTTTCGCGGAAGGCTACATGACACCAAAACTCAGCGCAATACGTCGCCGACCCATTGTATCGATTTACTATGTATTAGTTCATTATTTTATAAGATTATTTTGTGTATTTTGTCTATGGGCCTTAGTTGCCTGAAAATAAAGCAATAATTTTTATGTTTTTTACATATCTCGGGACCTTGGGATCCCGGACCTTTGGAAGGCGTACGAGGGACCGAAGTCAACTCTCAGAGGCCCCTTAGACGTTTTTAAAATGAAATGAGGCACCAACCGACGATTATCCCTGTATGCACTATACAAGTGCACCCAAGGATAACCCCCGGTTGGTGTAGGACTATTGCAGAACATGGAAACAAAACATATTAGGCTATGGATTTGGGTGGCTATAATGGATTGGTTACCTTGAACTATGGAAAGACCCTGCCTGATCAATATGTTTTGAGTCAACATAAAAATAATATAGGGTTTTCAATAAAGTATGTTGCTTAATTTAAATAATTAAAATATTTATTGCTTTACATTATTTGAATTGGCACTGATGATAATAGTGATCATCGAATGATAAATAATTTAATGGAAATATCTACCAACCTATCATTTTATACCACATGCAAGAACCAGTCACATCTCCGTTTTCATTTCTCCTAATGTAACCTTTTCCAAGACGGGTGAAAATTGAACGTCATAAATTACAATCGACCGTTCATTCGCAGTTAAACTCTTCATTCGTTCACTTCGAAATTCAAACTTCCATTCTTATTGCCTCAATCAAAAGTACGGACAGGCTTAGGCTCAATTTACATTGCTGCAGAACGGAATGGAAGCGAATTTATAAAACATAATGAACTTTATGTCAGTACTATAACGTACAAAACTAGATACGAATTAAATAACAGGTCGCGGGTTTTCTGGACAATTCTCGCGCATTCTCGGTAATTCCCTTAGTTACAAGCTCGCATAACTAGTTTGTACGTTACACAATGGGGAAGGCAACTGTCAAAATGGCGCTGTCGTAGCTTGTCCCCAACATAAGCTAATAATACAAGCTGTGCGGTGGTTTTATTTTATTTGTGTCCGTATGGATTGAGGAGCCATGTCTCACGCGGGTACTACGAGTATTTAGTGGTAAATTAGCCCAATTTGTAGGCCTGATCCTGGAATTCGTAGTCAAAGCCTCAAAAAGTTAAGCAGCTCCTCAATTCAGACGTCTCAATTTAATTTCCACTTTAGAACTCGAAAATAATTACACTTTAGAACAAAAAAGTGTTTTTTTTTTTTAATTTCCCTTTTAGAACTCTAAAATAATCTGACGAATGTTTTTGAAAAGGTAGGAATCAGTAGTGCTTATGCGTAATCTGCACAAAAAAATGGGTTTTGTACGGCTGAATTTGAGATAGCTTCAATGCTTTGATTTGTCATAAAAATCCATAAATTTCATCGAGCTGTCTTTCGGAAAGTGATTAACCAATTAAAACACATTTTTGGTATCAAACTAATTTGTAGTATAAAAATAAAATAGAAAGCTAGATTATTTCGGTAATACAACACATTGGTGGATAACAATAGTACAGATTTTTAGTAGAAAATTCTACTAAATATTCGTGTAATCAAACATTCTACACATTCAGTATTTCAAAAGATATCAATTATCTCTACAAAAATTCCTTAACAATTTAGTGTAAAGAGTGACCGTAAATAATTCAAAAACAGAGCTTTATTTACTCTTGAATCATTATTTACCAATCAGTACTCACATAATGAACACATATTAAAAACAAAGAATAAAAAAATTAAAATGAACTAACAGAGGATTATCCCCCTTTTTATTAATTAACTATAAATGGACAATGTATTGTTAAACATCAATGTACTCACTTGAACTGCATTCGATAATCTATATCAATATCCAACTTTGTAATATCCGATAATGTCGAAACTTTTCAGGTTAAAAAGAGGGAATACGGTTTAAGTCTATATCTAAGTTAAATATTATAATGTTGGATATTGATATAGATTATAAATCGGATGCAGTTCAAGTAAATCAGTTGCTTCAAAAGTAGGTAAGGGCTAATTTCTTATCAAGGCGCATCGCTTTCTAACTCTTTATGATCTTTCCAATCCTATTATTTTTAAACAACGTCTTTGTTTTTACTTCGTTCATAATTGGACCTACACTTACTAGAGAAACATTAGAAAGTTCGAAATCGTACTTTAAAACATTACGCCGTGACATATATATTTTCTTTTTCTTTTCCCGAGATGATCCTACTATCACGTAGTTGAGCTGCATTGTATCAACAACAATGTATTGGGTTTAAAAACCACAAAAGTACAATATGTGGGTCTGCTACTCTCTCCACATATATTCTGTTTTATTCTCTTGAAGATATTACAGTTAGGTTAGAGCAAGTTATGTTGGTATACGATTTCAAACGTATTCCTTTATATTTAAAACGTGTATATTTTTTGAATAAGACCTATAGTTTACCTTACCTACCTTATTCTACTGCAGAGTAAATAATCTTCCTCTGCCTTATGTACTGAAATGTAATGAAATTATTTTATTCTTTATACAGGATATCAAAATCCCTTTTATGTGTAATATAAAAAAAAAAGATAGATATAGGATAGACTCAGGGGTCAAGGTCTCTTTTAAGAGGAGACTCCCTAAATTGTATGTTAATTTGCATTAATATTCTGACACAGTCACGCATACAATCAAAATTGAACTATAGTATATGATTTATTGGATTTTTTTCTTTCCACCTACAAGACAGTTATGTAATTATAACATTTTCGTTCGATTAATTTTTTATACGAAAATCATGTCTTTTTAAAGATTATTTATATAAAATCAAGATTACTCGACTTGTGGAGCCACCTTAAACGTCATGTAACTTTTTGAGGACATAACATAACATCACGCCTGTAATCCCCGAAGGGTTAGGTAGAGGTGTAGGTACCTATAGTACTTTACGAGGACCTTACTACTAATTCCAGGATCGGACCTACGAAGGCTAATTTATTACTAAGTATTGGTACGTGAAAAACGCATATACGCGTTTAAATATGAGACATGGCACCTCAATCCATACGGACACTTTTTGTTAAAATGACACGTTGTTGTGTTCCTCAATACTCCGAAATTGGAGTCCACCATTTCCCGAAAGATCCTAAAATTAGTAGAGTGTGACTTCTATTCGTAGAGATTTTTTTAAAATTAAACAGAGTTTGAGGTTATTTCGGAAACGTTTTGAAGAAAGTGATAACAAGAAAATATTTCAGGTTTGAAGCTCTTACACTTTCCATGGTCAAATACTTGTTTTAAAACATTGAAATCACCAAAAATGGCGAAATGAATGTGAATTCATTAATGAACACGAATTGGAACGAATGAACGAAATGTCAAATTTATTGTAGGCCGTTGAGACCCAGCTATGATCACGCCATCTACAATTAGCTTTGTCCGACCTTCCCCATTGAAATAAAGTTCATTTTGCTATGTACTATATCGTTACAAAAACTCGCTTTCATTCCGTTCCATGGTAATGTAAATTGAGCCTAAGACTTCTTACTTTTGTAATAGTTATCCCTACCTTTAGTGAATGCTCCACATTTTAACTTGAGCTACTTCATCAGAGGAGTAACTTGGAGAAAAAGCGCTCGTCGGTAAGCAGTTGCAGTGTTATGCTCAGTTTTATCTAAGAACATTTAATTTGCTCATAGTAGACTTAGCGGTACTGTAAGTAACGCTTATCCACAAAAGCCAATTATATCCGCGAAAACTACATACGGTTGATAAAGCGATTAGCCATGACTCGGCAGCTGTTGTAGTTTTGACTTATAAGACAGGATATCTGCATTGAGTGCTCTGATAACCCTTATTGAGTCTAACTAGATTGAAACCTAGATCCTTTCTATACTGTAAACCTTCAAAGAGCATCGTTTAAAATTACGAACCCTTTACAAAACAGTATTGAGTGATATGAAGATGAATAGGAGTCCATATTAAATTGGATCCCGTGGTTCATTGATTTTCAATTTGTATGGGGCGTGCAATGTTCGTTCGGGAGGACATTTGGGTCTCAAATAGGGAAATAAATCTATGTAGAGCCTACTAGTGTTGCGAAACAAACCACTTTAAGAAACTATTAAGCTGGTCTAGCTATTACACGATTTAACAACAGCGTAGATTGAGTTATAAATGGTTATTACGTTCAATATTCTTGCTAAATAACTGCGCAGAAATGCGGGGCCAAGTGTACCTTTATAGCGTGGTCAATTCACGGATGGGAGATGGCTGTTCACACTAAACTTGAGTCTGAATTTGTCCGAATGTCTGTGCTTCGACGACCACGTTATAAAGTCGATCTTATTTTTAAATAAATTTATGATCGACAACCAATGTTACAGAGATACAGAAGCCTGTAACCCTAACAACCAGTCTAATCGTAGAATATTGGTTTTCCTCAGTATTCCGAGTGCAGGTCGGATATCAGACCATCTGTGTGCAATGCTGATATTCAACCACTTTTGCCTACACTGCTATCCAAACCTAACATCTTTTTTTAGAAAGCTGGCTTGATGTTTCTGAATTTTATAGTAATACCCTAACATGTGCCTCCTTGGTCTAGTGCTCGTTGTTGTCCAGTTCAGATAAAGTATTATTGGATTTCCCGTTAGTAAATTTTCAATATCAGCTCAGTCTATACCTACTTGTATAGATAGCTTCTAATGTAACTTTCAATAAAATAAGCGATAAGTTGATTTTAGGTCTCCACCTACTCGTGGCGTAAGCATGTTGGTAAGTTATGTTATAAACATGAATATATGTTTTAACGTGGGATTTAATTGCTTTACCAATGTATATTTGGAAATCATTCGTTACGACGCGGTTCACTGACATGACTCGAGTAATTTATTGATAGTGTGAAACGTGTCGCATGTTGAATATTATTTATTTATTTATAGTGAGTAGGTAAGGGTGTTCTATCAATCAAAATAAGTTATAACGATATTTATCCACGTTTGATTATAGAAGGTACATTATTACTTTATTTTTGTAATAAATACCTGATTAAGAATATTGCTCATGAATAATGCAAATTAAAAGTAAGTACGTACATTTAAAGAAAAATTGTTGGACTTCGTGTAATCTTGGTGTCGCATTTAGACTTCGCGTACATTCAAAATACTCTCAAAAGATAGATCTCGGTCAAATTGAGAAAAGGTAATCATAGTATTTTTTTTAACTAGCTATTGGGTTTCAACAGATTTTTTTTGTTTAAAGAGCAAGTGAGACTCCGTTTCAACTGACTCCATGACAGTTAACCAAAGATGGCGGAAGTGAATAGTTCTAATAATCTACTGAAGATAAAAGTGGCACTAGTAGTCGACTTTGTATATTAAGCCCTCCACACATTAGCCGTCGTGTCCCATCGTGCTCCAAGCACTCCTTTGCAAAGGAGCCATAATTATGACGTGTTTACAATTGACGAGCTATTAAATGCATGGAATGTACAACAACAAACAAGATTCTGAACTTTCTTTGAAAACAAATTTTATATCTTTATTTTACTGTAATTTAAATTCCCGTTTAAAAATAAACGATTAAATCTTATATTTCTCAAGTGGGCTTGTTCTGACTCCCACGTTCACTTCCTACGCGTGATTACTTCATTGTTATTTCAAGTTTATGAACAAAAACCTGTCTAACAAACGACGTTAAGTCAAACTAAAAGTATCGGTAAATTACAGGTATTCATATTTCTGCATTAAACTTAACTGCTTGACTTCATGTAGGTACGGTCAGTGCTCTGCATTACCTGATCCCTCTTACAAAGAAGAAGAGGGGTCAGATTATTCACAGCACTGACTGTACAATACTTTATCTACAGCCTGATTTGATCCAACCGAGTCCCACATAAAGGTATTTTTTCTCTTAATATAATTAAGAAAAATCACACACTATAAGTTATACTTAACTAAAACAATTCTCTCTTATAATTTTATTATCATCTTCAATGACATTAAAATTGTAAGGGCAGTTAAAATTTATAAAAGTTTTATAAAAATCCCGTAAATTGAATCAGAAGCAAATTAATGGAACGCAGTAAAACAAGAGATTTTTGATAAAACTTGGTAGTGTACTTCCAATATCTAGCAAGGCAGAAGCCAATATATGTCGCATTAACAATATCTTCCGGACTCCTGCTGGCGTAGTAATCCTGGTCACTGACTTAAACACAGAAAAAAAAAGCCAAACAAATAAAGTCTGTACTACAACTTTGTTGTCTTCTTACTTATTGACAGTAAAATGAGAAGGATAGCTAGATTTTTAAATGTATTCATAAATGTCCCGTTTGTAAAAAGGAGAAATTAATAGAATGCACTCAAGCAAGAGCTTTATACTTCTAATATCTAGCAAAGCAGACCGAAGCCAATAGACGTCGCATTAGCATTATCTTCCGGACTCCTGCTCGCCTAGTAATGGAAAAATGAGTTTCAAGTTGATATTGGATATACACTACAATCGTAAGACCCGTTTCATTACTGAGAGCTTCATGGAATCGAATAAGTCCGTTGTACTACAGTATTCCCCATATTGGTAGAGCTTTTATTAAATTAATATTACTAATATTTACTGTCGGCGACCAGACCCCTGCAGCTCACTAGGGCGCAAGTAGCGTGCGGCCCTGCGTCATACAAGGCATAATAGTTTGTAAGTTTCTTGTAAAATGTTAATGTTTTAGATATGTTTCTAATTAGAATTTTAATTTTCAAAATATGACCCTATCTGTGCACAATAGCACAAGTAGCGGGTAGGCCGCGATGTTAGATTCATGTAATATCGAAAGGTTTAAAGAATTTTATGTTTAACTTATAATTTAGTAATAAAATTACAGTTATTTGAGAAATCTCTATTAGATTTATATTAGATTTACGTCAAAATAGTAATCGGATGCTTGTTGAATATGTTGAATGTGTTTAAAGTAAATTTTAAGAAAAAATTCAAAGAGTTTAAAAATTGTCATAATTACGTAACTTGAAAACTCACTTTTTTGTTTATAGAGATATCTCTTTGATTTTAGTGTCGATCGAAAGGTCTAGACTCAAAACCTTTTTCCACGTTTGTTTGATAAAAATCGGTTCACGCAACAAGAAGATATGGTCATTTTTATGTATAAAATTTTACATTGCTAATAATTTTTAAATGGCTATTTAAAAGGATGTAATTATTTAGTAATTAACTTAAATTAGTGTTTTTCTATGTACATTAGCATATAAAATAAGAATTTATAAGGTTGGTAACAAAAAATAAAGAAATACTCATTTCCTGGAATTCGGCATGCACTAACAAAAATAGTATAAAAGGAGGGCCATTTTTCGGGTAAAGTCAGTCGCAGCCCAGCCACCGAAGAGGAAACATCAAAATAATAGTGCAAGCCGAAGTCTCAAGAAAATTGCAAGAATAATGATGTTTCATTTCGCCACCGTATAAGTCTCTGTGTGTCGCAGTATCCTGGTACGTATTCAGGGGTACGTGGGGTGTGTGCTAGCCAGCGGAGCCACCTAGGCTCAGGGAACAGGGAGCGCACGCTAAATAATATTGGGAGATCGTCCCAGGGCGACTGGAGGTACAAGAAGCGCCTCTACCGTCCGCAACAGTTGGTCCTTCGAGTTCCGGATTCCCTGCAAGACAGAAGAGTTCAAAAATAAGAAGATAAGAAGATTTCAAGATGCCGGTTACCAGATCGCAGAAGGATGCCCCCTCACGTTCGACGTCGCGACCAACGGAAAAGGACGCGGCAAAAGAAGCATCTGCATCAGAAGGGGTCACGTCAGCGTCAGGATCATCGGGAACTGAAACTACATCGGACACGAACACTTCATCGGGAACTGCGACCACAGAAGAGACTACGACTACGGAGGCTACGGCTACAACTGCGACCACGGCGGCATCCGAGAAGAAAGGACAGAAGAAAGAAGATGCCGCACAGAAGGAAACGACCAGAAAAACCCCAGAAGAAGCTACGGAACAGGGCGTTCATGGCTCCGCCACGACCTTGAAACCGAAGGGGACTAGTCGTCAAGCTAGGTCCACGAAGACCACGAGTTCTTCAGCCAGAAGACGCGAGTTAGCAGCCAGAGAAGAAGTAGCACGTCTAGAATTGAAACAAGCACAGGCGGCGGCGAAACTTGCTCGCGTCAGATTGGAGCTGGCACAATGTGAAGATGAAGACTCCGTGGATGAAGACCAGGCAGACCAAGAAGATAGAACAGCACAGGTGCAGAACTGGATCCAGTCATCGGTGTTGGAAGACGGCAACATGGAACAACCGGAACAACGCGATCAGCACACGTCAGAAGAACCTCGTAAGGTGAAGCCAGAAGAAAGCTCCGCAACAAAGGGACCTACTATCGAGATCCAAGCGTTGGCGACAGCATTAAGAGAAGCCTTCACCACAAGAGGAGGACCAGCAGCGCAACCGAAGTACATCCACGAGTTACCCTACTTCGACGGCAGCAGCAGTGAATGGCTGGCGTTCAAGGTCGTCTACGAAGATACTGCATCGATGTTCACCGACGTCCAGAACATGGCGCGACTCAGAAGAGCGCTGAAGGGCAACGCAAGAGAAGCAATCAAGAGTCTGCTGTACTCCGAAGCCTCTCCATTGGAAGTGATGCAAGCCCTCAAGAGAAGATACGGAAGACCTGATGCGCTGGTGCTAGCCGAACTGGACAAGGTCAGGGCACTACCGAAGATATCAGAAAATCCAAGAGACATATGCATCTTCGCAAGCCAGATCAACAACAGTGTAGCAGCCATCAAGGGATTGAAGAAACCACAGTACCTGCATTCACCTGAAATGGTGAAACAAATAATAGAGAAGATACCTACAGTGCTTAAGTTCCGGTGGTACGACTTCACTGCAGCGTCAGTAGAAGGCGAGTTCTCCGACCTGACGCTGGTATCCAGATTCCTGAACACAGAAGCGGACAAATGTGGAGCCTTCGCGACTTCAGAAGAAAAAGGTGGATTCAGAAGAACCCAGCGGCAAGCGACGCATTCAACAAAAGAAAGGGACTTCAAAGAAAAAGATTCGAAAAAATCGGAAAAAACGTGCCCGGTATGTGAGGGTGAACACTTCCTCGTCGAATGTCAGAAGTTCCTGAAAGCATCGGTACAAGATCGCTGGGCAGCTGTCAAGAAGAGTCGCGTCTGTTTCAAATGTCTTCAAGGGAGACACAGGAAGGAGAGCTGCAAGAAACCACCATGCAAGGAATGCAAGAGGTGGCATCATCATTTGCTGCACGTCAAGTCGGAAGAAAAGGCATCAGAAGAAAAGGAGCCGTCGGAAGAGGTGGCCAGTGTCACTGCATCAGTGAATGCGGTCAACAACGCAAGAGCATACCTGAAGATAGTTCCAGTGGAAGTTTTCGGGTCACAAGGATCACAGAAGATATTGGCCCTTATGGATGAAGGGTCAACGGTGTCGCTTCTAGACAAAAAGATAGCAGAAGAAATCGGCGCTCAAGGAGATAACCAGGAACTAGTCATCGAGACAGTGGGAGGCAAGCTGATAAGGAAAAAGGATTCTCAAGTGCTGGACCTGACGGTGAAAGGGGTCCATCAAGAAGATAAGAAGACACTGAAAAGAGTCCGGACCGTCGACGAGTTGAAGCTTACGCCGCAGTTCCTGGACAAGAGGAGGATTGAAAAATGTCAACACTTGAAGAAGATCGCCGATTCACTGTACTACGAAGGAAAGTCACCACAGCTGCTCATCGGGCAAGACAACTGGGAGCTGATCGTGACTCAAGAAATAAGAAAAGGGAAACCAGGAGAGCCAGTAGCGTCACGAACAGGACTGGGATGGGTGCTCCACGGGTCAGACATAGGAAGTGTGAAGCCAGTACACTTCCTGAACACATGTCTGCATATCAACACATCAGAAGAAGAAATGCATCAAGCCATCAAGGATCATTTCGCCATTGAAGCACTCGGCGTGCAGCCCAGGAGACCTACTACAGACTCAGAAGGAAGAGCGCTCACCATCCTGGACAAGACCTGCAGAAGACTAGAAGATGGTCGATTCGAAGCTGGACTTCTGTGGAAAAAAGAAGAGGACCAGATGCCGGAAAGCTACACTTCTGCCAAGAATCGACTGACAAACACTGAGAAGAAGATGGACAAGGATCCTCAGTTGAAGGCGGAATACTGCAAGCAGATCCAGCATCTAATAGACAGCCAGTACGCGGAAGAAGCACCTGATGGACAAGAAGATCCTAAGAAGACATGGTATCTCCCACACTTCTCCGTGGTTCATCCGTTGAAGAAAAAGATAAGGATCGTTTTCGACGCTGCAGCCAAGTCAAAGGGAAGAAGCCTCAACGACGCTCTGCTGCCTGGACCAGACCTGCTGCAATCGCTGTTTGGAGTACTACTGCGATTCAGAAGAGGACCCCTAGCAGTGGCGGCTGACATCAAAGAAATGTTCCTGCAAGTTCGCATCAGACCAGAAGACCGAGACAGCTTACGGTTCCTGTGGCGAGGGGAGCAACGCGACGTGCCGCCAAAGAAGTACAGGATGACATCTGTTATCTTCGGTGCAACATCATCTCCAAGCACAGCAATCTACGTGAAGAATCGTAACGCAGCTGACTACAAAGAACAGTATCCAGAGGCAGCCAGAGCGATCGAGTTGAACCACTATATGGACGACTATCTGCACAGCTTCCATTCAGAAGAAGATTTCAGAAGAGTGACAGAGCAAGTGAACTTCATACATAAGAAAGCAGGCTTCGAACTCAGAGGATGGGCATCAAATCAACCTGAGCTGCTACAGAACGTGAAGACTGAAACAACCGAGAAGACAGAAGTGGACCTTGGCGAGAAGGAAGAGAAGACATTGGGACTACGCTGGTTCACTGAAAAGGACTCCATTGGCTTCAGGGCAAACCTCCGAAATACACCAGAAGAAATAGCAAGAGGACTACAGGTGCCTACCAAGAGAGAAGTCACCAGCGCTGTCATGTCGACTTTCGATCCACTAGGATTGGCGTCACCAGTTCTCGTCCAGGGCAAGAAGCTGCTTCAAGACACATGGCGAAGTGGTGTCGGTTGGGATGAAGAAATAGAAGAAAAAGAGTATGAATCATGGAAAACATACTTAGAGAAGATGAAGCTACTTCAAGGTCTGCAAATTCCAAGATGCCTCGCGCCACATAGCACCGAGGGGGAGCTACACACGTTCACCGATGCCAGCGAGACAGCGTACGCAGCTACGGTTTACTGGAGAACAGAAAATCAAGAAGGAGCTTACCACGTCAGCTTAGTAGCAGCAAAGGTGCGAGTGACCCCGTTGAAACCGGTATCAATCCCTAGACTCGAACTACAAGCAGCTCTCCTGGGAAGCAGACTGGCGCATTCGGTAGAAAAGGAAATGGATCTGAAGGTGGTAAAGAAAACATACTGGACAGACTCCAGCATCGTACTTTCTTGGATCAAAACAGACCCGAGAACATTCAAGACGTTCGTGGCCCATCGCTTGGCCGAGATAGAAGACCTCACCAAGCCTCAAGAATGGAGATGGGTCCCCACGGCACAAAACCCTGCAGATGATGCGACGCGCAGCGTGCCAGAAGATTTCGACTGCAATCACCGATGGTATACAGGACCGAGCTTCCTGAGAAGAAAAGAAGTTCACTGGCCTGCAGCAAGAACCTTCAAGAAGGAGACCACCGGCGAAGAAAGGACAGCAGACGTCGTGGCAGCAGCGAGCATCACGCATCCGTCGCCAGATCCAGAGAGGTTCTCGTCATGGAAGAGACTTTGGCGAGCCACAGCAAGAGCACTGCAGTTTATACAAATCTGCAGGCGCAAAGAGAAAGTCAACGTCAGCAAAGGAGACCCCACCTGGAAAACGACGCGAGAAAAAAAGAAGACAGTCGAGAAGCAACAACGGCCTTCAAAAGCAACCGAAAGAAAACTCAAACCGCTGGACACAGGCCTACTGGAGCAAGCTGAAACTCTACTGTTAAGAAGAAGCCAAGAAAGAAGCTTTAAAGAAGACATCAGGCGACTACAACAAGGAAAACAAGTAGAAAACAGCAGCAAATTAAAGAAGCTCGACGTAGTGCTGGAAGATGGTCTCCTGCGGCTAAAAGGAAGAATCGACGCTATACAAGGCGTAACCAGAGACTACAAGCGACCAGTCGTGCTCGACAGTAAGGAAAAGATAACACGACTCATCTTGGAGGATTTCCATTGCCGCTTCAATCACGGTAATCACGCAACGGTCATGAACGAGATAAGGCAACGCTTCTGGGTACTGGGACTACGGTCGGCGATCAAGACAGTTCGACATCAATGTCAGTGGTGCAAGACGAAGAAGGCGAAACCTCAAGCACTACCGACGGGCAACCTACCGGCTGAGAGGCTGATGCACAACACTCATCCTTTTACGTGTACCGGCATTGATTATTTCGGCCCTATGACAATCACCGTGGGAAGACGCTACGAGAAAAGATGGGGAGCCCTGTTTACATGCCTAACCACAAGGGCTGTACACATTGAGCTCACACCGTCGCTCTCCACTGGTAGTATGATTATGACGCTGAGGAGGTTCGCTGCCAGAAGAGGAATGCCGAAGATAATCTACACTGATAATGGAACAAACTTCGTCGGCGCGAATAAAGAATTGAAAGAAGCCATAGAAACAATGAAACAAGAAGACCTTGCATCAGAAGCTGAGAAGATTGGCGTGCAGTGGAAATTCATCCCTCCTGGAGCGCCTAATATGGGCGGCGCATGGGAGCGTCTGGTGCGATCAATAAAAACCGCCCTAGACGCCACACTCAACGAAAAACAACCAAGAGAAGAGGTACTCCACACTCTCCTGCTGGAGGCCGAACATATGGTTAACTCTCGGCCCCTCACCCATATCTCCGAGAGCCTTGAGGAGGAAGCACTCACCCCAAACCACTTCCTCCTCGGGCGGTCATGCGGCGCGGCAAGAATTGGCAGCTTCACGGACAGCGAGCTCGTGGGCAAACACACCTGGAAGGCCACGCAGCGACTTGCCGACCACTTCTGGCAACGTTGGCTGCGAGAGTACCTACCCACCCTACTACCAAGGAAGACTGCGAGCAGCGACAGCGCTTCAAACCTTAACGTCGGGGACATCGTGTTGATCGTCGACCACAGCCTGCCGAGATGTACTTGGCCACGCGGCAGAATCCAGCAAGTATACCCAGGACCAGATGGCCGAGTCCGGATCGTCGACGTCGAGACCAGAGGAGGAGTGCTGCGGCGACCCAGTACGAGAGTGGTGTTGTTGGTGCCGGGAGTATCGCCGAGTCCAGAAGAAAGGTGCAACGCACGAGGGGGAGAATGTCGGCGACCAGACCCCTGCAGCTCACTAGGGCGCAAGTAGCGTGCGGCCCTGCGTCATACAAGGCATAATAGTTTGTAAGTTTCTTGTAAAATGTTAATGTTTTAGATATGTTTCTAATTAGAATTTTAATTTTCAAAATATGACCCTATCTGTGCACAATAGCACAAGTAGCGGGTAGGCCGCGATGTTAGATTCATGTAATATCGAAAGGTTTAAAGAATTTTATGTTTAACTTATAATTTAGTAATAAAATTACAGTTATTTGAGAAATCTCTATTAGATTTATATTAGATTTACGTCAAAATAGTAATCGGATGCTTGTTGAATATGTTGAATGTGTTTAAAGTAAATTTTAAGAAAAAATTCAAAGAGTTTAAAAATTGTCATAATTACGTAACTTGAAAACTCACTTTTTTGTTTATAGAGATATCTCTTTGATTTTAGTGTCGATCGAAAGGTCTAGACTCAAAACCTTTTTCCACGTTTGTTTGATAAAAATCGGTTCACGCAACAAGAAGATATGGTCATTTTTATGTATAAAATTTTACATTGCTAATAATTTTTAAATGGCTATTTAAAAGGATGTAATTATTTAGTAATTAACTTAAATTAGTGTTTTTCTATGTACATTAGCATATAAAATAAGAATTTATAAGGTTGGTAACAAAAAATAAAGAAATACTCATTTCCTGGAATTCGGCATGCACTAACAAAAATAGTATAAAAGGAGGGCCATTTTTCGGGTAAAGTCAGTCGCAGCCCAGCCACCGAAGAGGAAACATCAAAATAATAGTGCAAGCCGAAGTCTCAAGAAAATTGCAAGAATAATGATGTTTCATTTCGCCACCGTATAAGTCTCTGTGTGTCGCAGTATCCTGGTACGTATTCAGGGGTACGTGGGGTGTGTGCTAGCCAGCGGAGCCACCTAGGCTCAGGGAACAGGGAGCGCACGCTAAATAATATTGGGAGATCGTCCCAGGGCGACTGGAGGTACAAGAAGCGCCTCTACCGTCCGCAACATTTACTTTTTCCGTATTTATATTGTATATTTCGTTTCGTAGAACCTTAATTTGAAGAAGTTGTGTTGTTGTTATTCTTTTATTTGTAAATGTATTGATTGATACTACTCTCACGGGAACCATCCATCAAGTAGTCTTATAAAAGAGGCATTAAAGTTACTCCATCAATAATGGCTTTCTTCATAATTTTAGGCTTAAACTTTATTATTATATTTTGACAAATAAACGAAATATAAAAGCTACAATATTTTGGAATAGTTACTTTGTGTCTGGTTAGTAATTTCAGTAGAAAATAATAAGTAATTCAGTAGAAATAAACAGATTGTTCAAATCCCACCCTTACTACGAAAACCCACAATGAACCTCATCAGTAAAAAAAAAACCTGTTCAAAAGTCTCGCCCAGTAACCGATCGGTACAGTCTACACGAAAAGTGTATTTGGTGCAGTGAGCGTGCATTGTCACCGCTCGCACGTACCGACTCATCGGTTCGCTAGCCGGCACTGCCCAGATGTATTGGTAACCTAACAGGATGTCTCGCAAATAGAATGCGGGTTGCATACTGAATACCAACATTGAACCGGCAAACTGAACGCGGAATTACCTAGCTTAAACGTAACATTTTAATAATGAGATTCTGTTGCAGACTGTACCTTATTGAAGTTGGTAATGAAAATGTATGGAAATTCTGTTTATTTAATTTAATATGTGATGAAGAAAAACCAAATGATATATACCTTGTATTTCTAGTAAATTAAATGAAATTGAAGACACACTTAGAAAACATACTTCAAGGATTTCTGGAATCACGAGCTTTCATTGTTAGAAATACAGGAAATAGTGACGAGTCTTTTTTTTTGGGTGGGAAATTATCAAATAACTTCTCCCGCTCTGGGCGGAGCGGGAGGGCGTGTCAGACTATTACTGACTAAAACCCACCCATGTTCCTTCAGTTGCCATGTTGCCGGGGGCCACAGTATCCCTTTCGGACTTCCCCGCAACCCCGACAGGCATCGGCTCTAGTGGACCCCGTCAGTTCTGCTGACATCTCTTTGAGGCGTGCGTGGAACTCAACGCCCGCTTTATCCTGAACAAGAACCTCCCAAAATAACCGTGTCCGGTGAAGACTTGCGTCAGGCGGAAGGTGAGGACGCCGTGGCGCCTCCCTAGCCACTCCTCAAAGAGGGGAATTATCGCTGCAATTCTGGCGTGCCCAATTAGTGATGGGCCTTACCTCATCATTTTTGTGATGCACAAACAAGACGTAAATGCCAAATAGATATTTTTTCAATGACACTTTTTGGTAGATTACAATTATTTTACAAACCGTGTAGAAACTTCAGGTTCAGCGGGAATAAGCACGGTAATATAATTCAAGCGAAGTGTAGCACAAGACAAACTTGTATAACCACATTAAAATTAGATGAAAAAGTCTCAATGAACGCTATCTACGTACTAATAGAGGAACAACCCCGCGCTTGGTAAATTGAAAGTTACGCGGAATACCCGGAGAGAGCACGCATAGCTCCGCGTTAAACAAAGTTATAAATAACATTTATTCACTTGCGCCGCGCTGAATTACCTGCGTAATTCCTAATCACCGATATTACGTGCAGTGCCCGGACAAAGGAAAATGTTTGCGGCTTCGTTTAATGCATCAGCGGCACACTCGCACAGGTGTGACATAATTAATTTCGGTAACATTTACGGAATACGTGTGCTAGCGTTTTGACCCTAACAAAAACATCAATACACTTTAAAATGTTTCTCATGTTTTATTCTGACGGACAGTGTAAGGTCAACTTTTTAAGACCGAACATAGGTGAGAGCAGTCTTGAGCCGCGGCACCGCGACGAGCCGGCTTGTCCCCGGACGGTCATTTCGACCCAGCATCCGAAAATTGTCACCTCGCTCCCGTCTTCATTTGCAACAAATATAGAGCCCGAGGCTGTGCAATAAATTGCTGAATTTACTTTGCCTCCTTTTCCTCAGACGTGCTATTTTTCAGGCTCTTTGTTACGTTACAAAAAAGGACACTTAGCATCAATTCTTTTCCCGGAATTGCGTTTATAGGGATGCTGCAGACGTAATAACGTAGATTCTGTTTGTATCCTCGGATTACTTTAGCTCCTGGTGCGGCGACTTCAAAAGTCAAATAGGTATTATAGCTTCCTATAATATAGTTGTTAAAATATAAAGTTTAATGAACCAGAAAGATTGTTTATAAGTAAAAATAAAACATGTCAACATAAAGTGAGCGTAAGGCAAGTCAGAGTGCAGATTGACGCGTGACATGCGCCTTAAGTGCTTTCGTATTATATCGTAATGTATATTTTATTTCTTCGCTATCAGTCATGTCTTGAATTAAACCTTTCATTCTTCCATACCGCATAAATATACATTAGGTACCAAATAAAATATCTAGAGTGTATGAAAATCATAAAATTTATAATATGGTCTTATCGCTAACGTAAAATTTTAGGAAAAAAAAAAACTTTCACAAATGAAGTTATTTATCGCGAAATAGGCTGTTATTTGCCTGCAAGTACTTAAATAATGGGTGAACCGGTGAAAGGACTTTTATCAAACCAAGGGTCGTACTAAATCGAAGTGTCAGCGACAGAGCCCTTGTACTTGACAATAAAGGGGAATATACAGTCTCTTTGTTTTGGCCAACAGAAGGTTAATGTCACAGAAAAAGTTTTAATTGTAAAAAATATTGGTAGGCTGTTACCAACTTAATGTATGTACCTACTTAGGTACTGGAGAAATATATCATTGTAGCTGACTCTAAGGCTATACCTATATAGCTTTTATTTTAATTCAACATTTTGTGACCTAAGTACTGGGCAATCTGAACATAACAAAGATCAAAATCCATAGAACATTTCTAAATTACCTTCGTATTCAAACCGTGGCGCAAAAAATTTGGAAAATAGGTCGTTAAATATAGCTTTTCGCAGAAATCCTAAATTAAATTCCCAGACAAAGGATCGCCAACTATTGCTAATTAAAGGCTAGAGACGTAAGTATAGCCCAACTCAGCTTTATAGACCCGAATAGCCGTAACTAAGAATTTAGAATTCAGATAACAGTAATAAATCAAGCCAATAAATTTCTGTCTTCAGCACCGCCTCTGTCGAAAATTTTTCAGAAAACACATTGTTTCCCTTAGGAGCGGAAACCTAAAAACTGTAATAGTAGAATAATTTAAGTTGGATCGAGTTGGCACTGCTCCAATTGTTAAACTACCTATAATTATGTATGTTAATACGTGCGAGGTGGTTCAGATACCGTCTAACGACTTCCTTTGATAAAAATAAAGTTGCGTTGAAATTTTAGTTCCGTAGTTGCAAGTTTATTGCCGAATTGCGTGCAAAGTCTTGCAATCAAGGGTTTGCCATCGCCCTTTATATAGACATTGATTTAATTTACATAGGAATGTGATGGAGATGATAATAACGATCTAGATGTTGTCAGTTGAAATGGATACGTATCAATTTATTGTTCTAGCGAGTAACTACTTGCGTTAGTAGAACAGATAGTTATTTGATTACCGATTTAAAAAAAACCTAAGAAGGAAGGTATTTTTTATTTGGCTATCTACCTACACAATAAGTATTAATAAATATTAGCCTTTTAACTTTCAAAAGAGCAAAATACTATAAATTCCGTAAAAAATAATAAGTACCTATAATAATATTCGTTGGTCTAGTGGTCGCAAGCGCTACTGCTGAGCATGAGGTCCTGGGTTCGATTCCCGGGTCGGGCAAAGTGTTATTGGGTTTTTCTATCTGAAATTTCTCAGTAGCAGCTCGGAGTCTGGATTTGTGCCCGGTTAATGGCAATAGGCTCGCCCCCTATTACATGGGACTTAAAACATAACTGGCGAAATGTGGGTGTACCTGCTACAGGGACACCTCTGCCCAACCCTTCGGGGAAACAAGGCGTGATGTTATGTTTATGTATGTATAATAATATTTTATACCGCTACTTTCATTAATGTGAAATAAATAATTTTGTGATTTCCGAAAGCACTCACCAGTCCCATATTATTGTTTTGCAATAATGAAAAAGCTTTCAATTAAGAAAAATACTTTAAACAAAAACCGGCGAGGAGGCTCAAAGCGATTACATTAAAACATTTCGATTGGGATTACGGAAGCTTGATTTCCTTTTGCAAAATCTCGATGAATGCGCAAAGCTGTGTGTAAAAGGTGTTCTAACTCTCTAGTGAATCATTAACAAAGATTCTGATTCTGTGGTGTCGACCTCAGTTACACTGTTTCATATTTAATGTTGTTTACTCTTTTACAAGCAGACAATGTGGTAATTTGTTAAAGGATAATATTTGAGCTCGTTTATGAGAGCGTGATGCGGCCGTATTTGTTTGTTACTCTGCACCAACAATACGAGGCTGTCATCTGTCAAGCTCAACTGGCGACAATATGTACAAACGGACTACGAATAAATTGCCCATCATTTATATTGATGAGTGACGTCGGCGTTATTTTAATATATTGTATATATAAATACAACAATGTTAGTGTAGCCAATGTTCGAGTTTTTACTGTGGTTTTCACAATATCTACGCACTTTGTTAAAACTGTTGCAATATCTAATATTGGAATACCGGAAACGCAGATACAGCAAGAGCCAGTAAACGAGTGTACCTACGTGACTCTGTGCGTGGAATTTCATGTTGATTGGAGAATACAAACGCAATGCAGTTTTTAGATGGAATCTGGGAGAAGAGAATTTTTTGTGAGGATACCAATTGACTTGCATTATTTTTACAGTAGTCCGAATGACTGGTTCGCCATCTCTATCTGGTTCCTATTATCTTGTATTTACAACAGTTTGGAGCGTAATTTTAGTAAATAAAGAAAGAGGATTGAACTTTTCGGGATATTGTTTATTTCTGCGCTTTTGTAAATTATTCTTCATTAATTCTTGTTTCCTTAATAGGGATATGGAGGGAAATTGTGAAGTTTTCCTCACACGGGGCTTGCGAGTTTACTGCGCGGCTAGTGTGACCTTGTGCACAAAATTATACAATGTAAAACAGTAAGTAGGAAAGAGCAGTGGTGGCTCACTGGTAACGGCTGTGACTTATGAGCTTTATAGGTCGTAGGTTCAAACCATGACAAGCAATTTACTTTGTGTAAATTATTCCATCACTACTGCTCTCAAAGCGGTGAAAGAAAACATCGTAAGGAAACCGGCATGCATTAGAACCAAAAATTTGAAGACATGTGACATCTACCAACCTTCACTGGGCCCGCGTGGTGGATTACGGCCCACTCCCTCTCACAGAGAGGAGGCCTGTGTCCCAGCAGTGGGAACATTATAGGCTGATTATGCTAAGAGGGTTTTAATAATATTTTAATACCTTCCTATCATAAATACTTTTATACCAGGTAAATATAATTATTTCAACTAATACAATACAATTATTGTCAGCCATTACGTCATACAGCCATTATGTAGTATTTTAGTGAAGGTATGTATTATAGAGTTTCTTAACAGTCAGATTACGCCATAACAACTTGTAATTAAAACTTAAACTGCGACCGTAAAACTTTTCATTAATGAGAACATCGCTATTCTATCCACCCCTCATTGTCATGTAGGTCGGTAGTAATGTCTGGCCTAAGTAATTATTAAACTTAGCGTGTGTACAGAAATCGTACAGCATTATTGCTTTGAAATTTAACTAATAATGGAGTTTGTAAACAATAGGCTTGAATATATTCGTATTTAACGCATATTCCACTTGAGATCACGATTTAAAATCATATTGTAAGTGAGAACATGAATCCAGAATATAACGTTTACAACCAAAAATCTGTTATGAGCGGTAATTAATATTTCTTAATATTTACATTAAATCCAAAACCTATTTGAAGTTAATCTACTGTTCATATCCTTTTGCATGCGCACTCTGTACAGCTCGCATCGTCTGTAAAAAACAAGCAAAGCTGATGTGTTTTTCATTAACTGAAAAGCCTTCAATCTCATTATGGTGGCTGCCAAACAAAGAATTTGCGGAAACGCGCACCGCCATTTTTGCCCACAGAGTGATGCTAAAACGCATTTCGCTCTGATTAATTTACAACAGCAAAAAATTCTAATGTTGTCCGAAGACTTTCTTGTTTCGTCGAAAAGAAAAAATAAAGCAGATTAATCGTGGAACCCTTATTAACAAAGCAATTGTTACTGGGGCTTAATTTTGAAAACCAACAATGGAAAATAAAAATGGAGTGGAGTGCGCTGCGTCCTCTCGTCCTAATGAATGAGGAGTAATTTCAGTTTAAATAAAAGAGAGAACAATAAAATACCCATTTTAAAAACAGTACGATGAGCAAATTGCCGCGGCATCCAATTTATAGACAATGAGGGAGAACTGTTAACATTGCTATTCCCATTAAGAATAGCGAGCGCGGAACACTGTTACAGCTCGTGGTTCAGCTTTTTATTTAACTCATAATAGCACACACTCAAACAAAGCAAATATGAGGCGTAGGCACGTGCAAATAAATGAACTGTCTGTCAAAATTCAGACGTTTGACATAAATACAATGATTGAGAATTAATTTAATCCATACATTTGCATGAATTACTCAAAGCAATATGATGGTGTCCAATGTCAGCAGAGGAATACGTCACAGTGAAACAAATCCAATACCCTCCGAGTCGTTATACATACATGAATATACTAAATGAGAAAAGGGGAGTTTTTTTCATTAAGTCCCTAAATTGCTACGAAATATTTCATTTCGATCGAATGATTGGCTCGGGCCCAACTGTGTGACTCGACGGATGCCGACAGACCTACGACGTTTACTATCAGATGTTCGAGGTATATGCTATTTTTCTCCGTAAGAATACAAATGTCTTGCCAAATTGTCTACCGCCGAACTAGTCCAATTTAGAAAGCAATTTCGCAACCAATTCGTTTTGTAAGCGGATCAAGAGGCCAACCTTAAATATGGCTATTAAATCGTTTGCGCCGAACCCACATTCGTCTTTTTAATGCGAACTTCCAACGCTAACAAATAAGAAGCTCTTATCGGCGCTAACTTATCACGTCTACTGTACACGTCTCACCTACCTATCCTACTATTTTTATAAATAAGTAAGAAATGACCAAGACTTGACATGACTAACTCCCACTTGCGGAAAATGTCCTAATTCGTCTGGTGTTTTTCCTTATTATTTCTTTATGCTGTTGTCGAGTGTACAAATAGAACTTAATAAATGTTTTTGTTGTTATTATCTCTCTTCGGGACCGTTTGTTTTAATTATTTTTTTCATGTGTCTTAACGAGGGATAGAGTTAGATATGAAACTAAAAGCTTTTAAGTACTTTGTTCAAATGTTTAGTATGTTTCGAATTTTAACACCACTGTGTTTTTGAAACATGTTTCATAAAACATGTTACTTCTCCATTTCAAAGCGAACACAACTACAGTAAAGTATAAAATAAAACATAATTATGATGGCATAGTAACTGAGCTTTTAATCGGCGTCATCCCATAGTTAATAGAGAGTAAAAAATACAAAAATAAACAAAAATAAATCCTATTTATTTTAAAACCTTTCACCCACACCCACGGCTAATGTGTATAATATCGATGTAAACTGTTGACAGGGCACTTTCAACTCGCCTCGACATGAAAGAGCTTTGCGTGAAATGTTATGAATAGCATTTGTTGACGTGTATGTGGTCTAACGAGCGAAGTTCTGGCGTGATTGAAACCGTGGCCTTCCGATAGTCATCGCACCCTTTCATTCAACGCTGACCCTCGGATTTTCCCTACACATCCTGTATCCCTCATATTTGATAAAATGGCTTAATTAAAACTTTGCATAGTTTCGGCCGGACGACGAATAGAGCCTGTTTCTACCGCAGCAGATAAGATCCTTTTAATTACGCAGGATTTGAGTTAATTAAGCCGAATGTGGTTTGGTATGATGTAGGTATAGGTCTGTCTCTCGGCCCTGAATATGGAAACACGTCTCTCAGCCTTTTCATCGAGAACTTTAATTACATAGAGAACACAGCTCGGTTTCAACGCGGGGAACGCGTATGAATGATTGATGAATGTAACCATTTAAAAAGTTGCCCGTCTATGTATGATGCCTTACTTTAAAGTTATTCATTTCTTTAAGTGTATACAAGTTACTTTCTTAACAACATGTGCATTTTTGACTTTATAAAAATACACAATACTGAAATCGGTTGCAAGTATACACACGTAGCATGGCCACAGTTTTGATCGGTAGCGTGGCGTAGTGTTGATATTTTTGCACCAAAAATAGACCACTTCCAAACCGAACCGAAAGCTGAAAAAAATTTTGATGGAACCTCCTCCCCAATCAATATCGGTTTAAACGTTTTGGCAAAAATAAAGTTACGGTAGAAATATGTGTGGTTTGAGAATTTCTATCTATATAATTGAATTTTGAAACTTAATAACCTTGTCTAAGTTTAATAAATTATATGGAATTTGACTTTGAAATCGACTATGAATCAATTTCTCGGTAGCCAAGGAAGTTGTCCTTTTGACATTAATTTGTTATTAATCAAAAGATATTACTTATCTACTTTAATAGTAGGCTTTGAACAGTTACTTACTTCAATGACCGCATTTGAAATTTTGCATACCGTCAAACAAAATTCATAGACGCCAATCTAGAAACTGCAGCCTCCTGACTAAATCAATTATGTGTGCTTCCTACAATACCAACTCGACCATGCGAACAAAACCGGGTATGCTAAACCGATGTGATTACTGCGCAATACGCACGATTCGTTGACATTGTATGCTGAGAACGATCGAAGTTTGATGCGATCTGGGAAGCAAGCGAGCCGCGCAAGCAGTAAGGTAGCCATCGCACGTTGGCAAAGCAAACTCGCGGGACGTGAGGTACATAAACTTGTAGATCAAGCCAGAACCCTCCCAGGACATATTGGTCACGTATTTTCACCAACTGCTTTTATTATCTCTCCGTCGTCGCTTTTAATTTTCTGCCAAAGTTAATCGCCGCTAAGCCGACTAACTGCCGTATTCTTCGTAGTTGGTTTTATGTCTCGCTTAATGACTCGATGTCTCGAACTTCTGAGCGTCAAACTTTATTAAAGGAATTATCAGGAATTCGTGAGTTACGCTCACTGCTGTTATATTTTCGTAATTGGAAAATGTTACGGTCAAAGTTAACTTTTGCTATAAAAAGGCACCTCCATTTGTTTTCCATTTCAGTAGCCTATTTCTTCGCATAATTAATATTGTGCTATTCATTGCCAATTGAGCAAAATTTTTGTTTTGAAAAATGTGATCTCTCTAACAAACCATTTTCTACATGTAAATGTCCAGTTACTATGATGTTGTACATAACATCAGTTACATACTATGATGTTATTTCGTCATAGTAACTACCTACACGTTGGTATCTATGAATATTTACTCTGTTTTTGCGAAGCCCATTATAACTTGTTGCCTTTGCTAATTCTCACCCAATTCAAGTAGCGAAGTATTAACGTAAAGGGTGTGTTAGGGCGGTTCCTTTGAGAATAACCGAAACTATTCCCACTTCCCGTCAGATGGCGCTGCTCTCAGAATAAATATTTAATTTCTAATACGGTGTTAAAATATGGGGTTACATTTATTTAGAAAGTATGCTATGACTCTTGGTGGAATGTTATTGTCTGACTTGTCTTGCAAAGTATGCTATGACTCTTGGTGGAATGTTATTGCCTGACTTGTCTTGCAGTCTGTTGTGTTTTTACCGAATTACTCATATGAAATGAAAGAAGTAAATACCGTTCAATAATATCAGTATTGAAATAAATAAGCATACTTGTCTGACAGGAAATATTTATTATTTATTTATTTATATATACTTTATTGTACACCACAAAAATACACAACAAAAAATAAATCAAACACTACAAAATATACAATGGGCGGCCTTATCGCTTTCCGCGATCTCTTCCAGGCAACCTTGGGGCTGCCTGACAAGATTTTGACGGCTTGATATTAAATTTAATAGCAGTGATAGCCTAGTGGTGTGACCGTCAGACTGACAAGTCATTTGTCTGAAGTTCGAGCCAGACCTCTGACTTTTCGGATTCATGTGCGTATTGTATAAATATCACTTGCTTCAAAAACGGTGAAGGAAAACATCGTGAGGAAACCGGCATGCCTGAGAGATATTTTTCGACAGCATGTGAAGCCAAGTCAGAGGCCCATGGGCGGCTTTAAAACTCTGACACCAGGTTAGTCACTAATCACACAAAAAGAAGAATCAGAAGATTAAATTATTTTTTTTCTAACTAAAAGAAATATCTGACTTGCTAAGTTGATAATTGTCCAATCGAATATTACCGAAAACTCGTAAAAAGCTTAGTCTTTATAGGCATATCGTAGGTGTACCTATAAATTCTATTAAACTTTTCATGATTTCACTTGCTTTTATCTTAACGTTGGTCCAGCAGATAAATTACAAATAAAAAAAACAACCCTACCTACGTCTATTTAGTTCCAAATAAACATGTTTTCGTCTACATTTCCACTCGTTATTCTAAGTTTGTGGGAGATAAAGATAAACGATTATTTGTGAAAGTCGTTCGTCTTACTATCTACTTGGCTAGCCGCTTATCTACATTTTCTACTATAATTATAACTTTCAGAACAATTAAATACTACCATTATAATAGTAGGATACCTAAGCTTGTCATAATAATATCATTAACATTATTTTTCGTAAACAGTATAGACAATATCTTCTTCGCAAAAGGTATAAGTAATACAAAATCTGAGATCAAAAATGGACAATGGACCAGCTTATTTTATTAATAAAGGCGGTGTCTTCCAGACAACCTTCGGATGGACAAGACAATACTTAGATGGTAACCCGAAATGTCAATACCCTAATTTCTAGAGAAATGTTTTCATAAATAGTGTAAAAACTGAATTCTAATGCGTATGAACTACTTGCATATTTCGTCAATATGTATAAAATCCATGTAATTCGTTATATTTAAATATCTCTTAATATATATAAATCTCGTGTCACAATGTTTGTCCTCAATGGACTCCTAAACCACTTAACCGATTATAATAAAATTTGCACACCATGTGCAGTTCGATCCAACTTGAGAGATAGGATAGGTAGGGTAGGTAGGGTAGGTAGGGTAGGTAGGGTAGGTAGGGTAGGTAGGGTAGGTAGGGTAGGTAGGGTAGGTAGGGTAGGTAGGGTAGGTAGGGTAGGTAGGGTAGGTAGGGTAGGTAGGGTAGGTAGGGTAGGTAGGGTAGGTAGGGTAGGTAGGGTAGGTAGGGTAGGTAGGGTAGGTAGGGTAGGTAGGGTAGGTAGGGTAGGTAGGGTAGGTAGGGTAGGTAGGGTAGGTAGGGTAGGTAGGGTAGGTAGGGTAGGTAGGGTAGGTAGGGTAGGTAGGGTAGGTAGGGTAGGTAGGGTAGGTAGGGTAGGTAGGGTAGGTAGGGTAGGTAGGGTAGGTAGGGTAGGTAGGGTAGGTAGGGTAGGTAGGGTAGGTAGGGTAGGTAGGGTAGGTAGGGTAGGTAGGGTAGGTAGGGTAGGTAGGGTAGGTAGGGTAGGTAGGGTAGGTAGGGTAGGTAGGGTAGGTAGGGTAGGTAGGGTAGGTAGGGTAGGTAGGGTAGGTAGGGTAGGTAGGGTAGGTAGGGTAGGTAGGGTAGGTAGGGTAGGTAGGGTAGGTAGGGTAGGTAGGGTAGGTAGGGTAGGTAGGGTAGGTAGGGTAGGTAGGGTAGGTAGGGTAGGTAGGGTAGGTAGGGTAGGTAGGGTAGGTAGGGTAGGTAGGGTAGGTAGGGTAGGTAGGGTAGGTAGGGTAGGTAGGGTAGGTAGGGTAGGTAGGGTAGGTAGGGTAGGTAGGGTAGGTAGGGTAGGTAGGGTAGGTAGGGTAGGTAGGGTAGGTAGGGTAGGTAGGGTAGGTAGGGTAGGTAGGGTAGGTAGGGTAGGTAGGGTAGGTAGGGTAGGTAGGGTAGGTAGGGTAGGTAGGGTAGGTAGGGTAGGTAGGGTAGGTAGGGTAGGTAGGGTAGGTAGGGTAGGTAGGGTAGGTAGGGTAGGTAGGGTAGGTAGGGTAGGTAGGGTAGGTAGGGTAGGTAGGGTAGGTAGGGTAGGTAGGGTAGGTAGGGTAGGTAGGGTAGGTAGGGTAGGTAGGGTAGGTAGGGTAGGTAGGGTAGGTAGGGTAGGTAGGGTAGGTAGGGTAGGTAGGGTAGGTAGGGTAGGTAGGGTAGGTAGGGTAGGTAGGGTAGGTAGGGTAGGTAGGGTAGGTAGGGTAGGTAGGGTAGGTAGGGTAGGTAGGGTAGGTAGGGTAGGTAGGGTAGGTAGGGTAGGTAGGGTAGGTAGGGTAGGTAGGGTAGGTAGGGTAGGTAGGGTAGGTAGGGTAGGTAGGGTAGGTAGGGTAGGTAGGGTAGGTAGGGTAGGTAGGGTAGGTAGGGTAGGTAGGGTAGGTAGGGTAGGTAGGGTAGGTAGGGTAGGTAGGGTAGGTAGGGTAGGTAGGGTAGGTAGGGTAGGTAGGGTAGGTAGGGTAGGTAGGGTAGGTAGGGTAGGTAGGGTAGGTAGGGTAGGTAGGGTAGGTAGGGTAGGTAGGGTAGGTAGGGTAGGTAGGGTAGGTAGGGTAGGTAGGGTAGGTAGGGTAGGTAGGGTAGGTAGGGTAGGTAGGGTAGGTAGGGTAGGTAGGGTAGGTAGGGTAGGTAGGGTAGGTAGGGTAGGTAGGGTAGGTAGGGTAGGTAGGGTAGGTAGGGTAGGTAGGGTAGGTAGGGTAGGTAGGGTAGGTAGGGTAGGTAGGGTAGGTAGGGTAGGTAGGGTAGGTAGGGTAGGTAGGGTAGGTAGGGTAGGTAGGGTAGGTAGGGTAGGTAGGGTAGGTAGGGTAGGTAGGGTAGGTAGGGTAGGTAGGGTAGGTAGGGTAGGTAGGGTAGGTAGGGTAGGTAGGGTAGGTAGGGTAGGTAGGGTAGGTAGGGTAGGTAGGGTAGGTAGGGTAGGTAGGGTAGGTAGGGTAGGTAGGGTAGGTAGGGTAGGTAGGGTAGGTAGGGTAGGTAGGGTAGGCAGGGTAGGCAGGGTAGGTAGGGTAGGTAGGGTAGGTAGGGTAGGTAGGGTAGGTAGGGTAGGCAGGGTAGGCAGGGTAGGTAGGGTAGGTAGGGTAGGTAGGGTAGGTAGGGTAGGCAGGGTAGGCAGGGTAGGTAGGGTAGGTAGGGTAGGTAGGGTAGGCAGGGTAGGTAGGGTAGGTAGGGTAGAAATACGCACATTCATTGACTGTTAGGCGGAACGAAGTTTGCTGGGTCAGCTAGTTATACTATATAATGGACCTACCATTAATCGTATTCAACATGACCCTGAATGTGTCCATCTGGTTGACCAAAACATTAGAAAAAAAAAGAAAAAAAGGAAAAAGTAAAATAATTTATTAAAAAAATTAAATATTTTATGTATATTTTTTTAATGATAAAATAATATTAATGTTATGGTCCAACCAAACTAGTAGGTAACTATTTCCGTGTCGTCTATATACGGAAATAAATCATTGGTTTGAACTGTAAAAGAAATGGAATTTTATAGGGACATAAGTATGTCAAAATACACACACGTATGTTTGACGAACGCTTTTGTATGTAAATCGTAGCTGAGACTTAATACTTTAATATGTTTGCCGTTCAAATTTATCAGGCATTGTTTGGAACGACGAAATGAGCTTATACGTACACTGGATTATGTTCTAATAATATTCATACTTGAGCTGAAGAATCAATCCTCTTATTATGTTTAAGAGAACTTTATTTAATTTTAACTTAATTTATCGTTCTGCGTCAAAAACAATTACCCGCATAAAAACTTTTGATCAAACCACGAAGACAGTAACCTAATTACGAATAAATTGATAGATAAACTCATTTTCAGCCTTTGTTTCCAAGCTCAAAACATTTTAGGCTCAACTTTAATGTACTTGTTCTGAGTAATTTCAATGTTCTTTGAAAGCGTTATTAGACTCCAACTTATGTAGGCGTCTCCACCAGCACACGAACCTAACACCTAAGGTCGTACGACACACGACTAATAAATTTAATGTAAAATATTCCCCACTGAGACATTATACACAGCCATTTGTGTCATATTTGTGTACGTGTGTGAATATAAATAGAAAAACTCGTTTCACCTCGCAGCTTTGTCCCCTGTGAGTAACCAGGATTAATAATTATTATTGTGACAGTCGAGTGCTTCATGTCACAAGCAGAGTAATACAACTCCTTGCTCTTCCACTTGATTACTTTCGTACAATGGTCTGAACAAACAATAATATAACCTCGGGTACCATTGTTAAAGAGAAATAATTTCAGTTACCAGCAGTCCCGTTGTCCGCAGCTGTACGATGCCATTCGGATTTTTCCTTCCATTAACAGCATTTTTAATGCTTCCCTGAAAACAAGAAATGAATTCGTTCGGTGTCCCAATTTTTTGTCCGTATTATAATTGCCTTATTCGATATCCGGAACGATGGCAACGCAAGCAGAAAAACATCAAATAAACAGTAGGTACTCTGGCTGTCATAAAATATATTTATCGTTTTCACTACAACAGATGATGAACCCTGCAACAATCCAAGTTGTGTTGAATTGCGTACGCATATAGTAAAGTAAAGTAAAAAGTTTATTTATTTCACAAAATGGTAGCATTCACAAGAATTTATTACAATGAAAGATGCAGATTTATTTATATTTGCTTTAGGTACTGAAACTGATACCCAAACTAAGCCAGGGCTTGTATTTTGGGAGTCAGTCCTCAAACGTGGAGCATTGCAGAGAGGTCGTGTCAACGTGAATGTCGTGAACTCGTGACGTAAAAATATTATTATTATTATAGCTTAATTAGGTTGTACCTATGACAGTGGGGGCGAAATGCGCGTTTAAGTGTGTTTGTGTGGGGGTATAGTATAGTGGGGGGATAGTATACTAATTTAAAATAAATAAACGCTACAACTACGTTTAAACACGTGTTCGAATGAGACGACGTAAATGGCCATCGTAACATGTTCAGGGTTGTAAAATTGTACCATAAAATAAATTTAATATAAATCCAGAGTAGAGGCGACACATAAAATTGGAGTAAATCACCGAAAGTCAGGCGCTGGAGACGTTTACAGCCTCCGAGCCTGTTAGTTCAGGAAGTGTGTCGGGATCGCGGGTACCACTCAAAGCGCGCAATAACCAGTTATTTATTTCGTAACTGCACTTAACGAGTATATCTTACATTTTTTTTATTTTAAACTCTCGTGTTTAATATTAATAGTTTCGTTTTCAACAGTGAAGTGTGATAATAGTGAACTAGTTAAGCTAATTCCAAACGAGTAGCCTTGCTATTTGCATTCGCTCGTGAAGCGTATAACTTTACAAACGGTTTAGCTCATATCTCCGTATAATTGAATGGACTTCATCAGCCAGAAATCTCATTTTAATTACTGAATTTAAAATCAAACGTTACTTAGGTATTAAGTATTATTAGAAGGCAAAACCCTGGACTAAAACTGATGTTATTTTAAGTAGCTAGGCGATTGAGCTCTGGCTCGGTTGAACATAGAGAAAACGAATTTTTTGTGATATGAGACCTAGCTAGATCGATTTTTCGCCCCCGTAAACCTCTATATTGCAACTTTCATCGAAATCGTTAGAGCCGTTTTCGAGAACATGATTACAAATATATATATATACACAAATATTGCTCAATTAATAGTATATATAGTAAGTACCTGGTCGACCAAGCTCTGCTCGGGTGATAATAGATAAATGCTCATTTCATAGTATAGGATAGTTCATACTAATTCCATGCTGCCATGTCATTATTCTAAGGCAGCCATCTTGTTCTAAACTTTGGGTGACCGAACTCTGCTCAGATGAAAACACGGAAAAAACAAATTATCCGAGAAATGAGACCTAGCTAGATCGGTTTTTGACCCCCTATATTGCAACTTTCATCGAAATCGTTAGAGCCGATTTCGAGAACGTGATTACTAATGTATATTATGCAAATATTGCTCATTTAATAGTATGGGATATATGATAATAAATGTAGATAAATGAAAGTCCGTAAAATAAAACTATAATAAAGTTTATTCCTGCAAAGGGTTGCTATAAAATTTTCATCTACATTTTGTTGTAAAATACGAATTTTATCGAGTTTTATTTTTAATACAACTCGTGTTAAACTCGTAAATGATGCGACATGCGGTTTTGCTTGCATAAGTTTACTGAACAGTTCGTCGAATAATTTATTTCCCACGTGCATTTTGCAGCACAATCCGTAGGTACTCATAAAGAAAGAACCTAAAAATCAGAGAGGGAGTAAGTAATGCGATACAATTTAACCTACATAGACCTACAAAATTAATTTAGCATACGGCCATCAGCACGTTAAAAAAGTAGGTTCTATACTACCCTGTCATTTAGAAGTTACGTAAAACAGAACATACAAAATTGAAGGTGTAATATCTAAGAACGGGGAACTCTAACCACATACGATTAATAATTTAGTAAAAGAAAAAAATGTAAAGAGTGCCAAATGCTTATCTTTAAGTCTAACAAGAATAAGGAAATGTGAGTTTCTGACATCACTTTTTTAAGAAGGAGGAAAGAGTTAGTAAGTGCGTATGTACGTATAAACGGAGATATGTAAGATAAAGAAATCGAATGGTGATAATCGTGTATGATAAGGTTAACGTAATGATTAATTAATTGATTCAGGCGTGACCTTGCGGAAATCCATTATAAAATACAATAGACGTTGATATATTTAGTAACCCGTTCCACTTAACTATTCCTAAAGAGCCATAAAAAACCCTGTAAGAAATCGACACATGTTTCATTTCTCAACGACGCATCCTCAGGATGACGATTGACTTGTCGCTTTTGTTGTGAACGTGATGTTGTGTTCCTAATTATATAACGAAAGTGAGCACTAAGGAAGGATTGAAAATTCATCCCCTAAAGGGGATAAATACAGGGACGAAAGTTTGTATGGAAATTCGTAATTTGGCTTTGCAATAAATTTAGTTATAGTAATTTTATTTCGAAACTTCAGTACACGTTACATCAATGAGGTATCGATCCCTGAATCCTGTATAACAGGGGTTGAGGTTTCTCCAGTAACATGGATCAGCATGAGAAGGCTTAGACTAGATACAATTTACACTTAATTTTTACAATAATTAAGCGAAAAATGAAATAAAATATTTAAAAATCGCAAAAAATCGTGTTACTTTTTAGGTTTTTGATATGCGGTAAGACATACGGAAAACTCAAGATAATTTGATGATGGCAGGGACAAAACTTAGTTTACAGGTAGGTAGATAATATGTGTGAGTAGTTGAGCAACCTTACCATCTAGTCTACTGATCACAACCAAAGCTTAATTAAGAAAACCTCATTTTAATAACAGCATAACACATAAACGTTGACAAAACATAAAAACAAATGCTAACGACAGACATTTCCGTAGTAGAACACTGTCACCTTCGCACAGTTTGAGCTCGAAGCAATATTGCCATGTTATTATTTGGGGCGTTTACACCGCTAAGCCAGACATATGGGCCATTTGCCGACAGAATCGTGTGAACCGCCTCGCGTTATTCATGGACGACGCATTAATATCGTCCAAATGTGCACTTACGTCCAAAAATTAAAGTAATACCAATGTTTATTCGTATTCCCTACGATTCTACTGTTATATATTACTATGTTTCTAGTTGGTACATATAGAAATCACAATGTCTGTCTGTCATTTTGAAAATGAGCGGATTATGAAATAGTTATTATTTTAATTGGGAAAAGTTTTGCTAACTTTAAATGGGACTAGCTCTCGTATAGTTGGGAATATTTCCAAAATGTGGGCAGCTTCTGAAAGTTTAATAGAGATCAACTAATAGTAACTCTCGGAATAGAACTCAGAATTTCAGTCTCATCAGTGTTATACAGTATTATATACGTCTGTATATAAAATGGATGTGATAGTATACATCAGTCACTTGATATTGTAATCAATACTCCTAATGAACACATCAATATTAACCAGTGATGAATAATGACAGAAGTACCGTGATCGATAAATAAAACAGATTAATGAATATTTATTTGATTATCTCGAGATGATGTATTTTTGACGGCATTTGCCATTTTACTTTCTACTCCAATAAAACAAATAGTAGTGTATCCAACTGAAAAAGAAACGACAACATTTGTTGTTCAACTATATGGGCTACACGTGAAAATTGTTAGCCAAATAAATAAGACTTATTTCTTTGACAGCAATATCCTTTCAAGGGAGATACTTGCAAAATAATGAAGACGCAAAATTCGTATTTAATTCTCTAAAATTTAATAATTAATTCTGCTTACTGCTACGCCATACTGTGCGTTTACTACGCCACGCGGCTCTGCTACGCAATATTATGCGTTTACTACGCTACGTAACTTTGCAATACCGTGCATCCCTGATACGCCGTGCGACTTCGCCACGCCATGTGACTTTGCTGTACCACAAAACACGCCGCGTCATTAAACTTCCTAAACGTTTTTTTATGCTATTTTAATTTATTTATTCTCTATAGTATAGTAGAATAAAGAAATCAAAATAGCTTGAACTTAAAATAGCATAATGAACTTTCGCTTTGCTACGCATAGCCAGTTAGCTGCGTGCCACTGCTACGTCAAAATACACTTAACAGCGCGAATCGCGATATGCTATCCTACGCGTCGTTGCTTTGCTACACGCCTGTGTTACGCCAAACGCCTTGTTCTGTTTTAATATTTATTGCTACTACGCCAACTACGATCATCATACGCGTATTGACAGTCTTATAATATATGAGAGAACAGTTATAATGCAAAATGTGGTTATGTGCAATAACTTTAAATTGCCATAGAGCAAGTAATTACAGTTGCAAACTAATTAATTAAGAGCTTTCTAGTTTGAACGACATGCGTGTTGAAAGTACGCAACTATTTAACTTTATTTCTTTCTTCAATTTATCTTTTTAGGGTTCCGTAGTAAACAAGGAACCCTTATAGTTTCGTCATGTCCGTCTGTCTGTCTGTCTGTCTGTCCGCGGTCTAGCTCCGAGACCCTTAGTACTAGAAAGCTGTAATTTGGCATAGGTATACTAATTATTAATTACGCCGACAAAGTGGTAAAACAAAATTACGAAAAACATTTTTTTTAGGGTACCTCTCCTACACGTAAAGTGGTGATGGTTTTTTTTTAACCCATTGTGTGGGGTATCATTGGAAAGGTCCTTTAAAAACATTGTGAGTTTGTGAAAAACCATTTTTGGTTGTGCGTGGTCCGACACGCACTTGGCCGGTTTTTTTAAACCTAAAGTCGTCATTAGGTTTCTAATCGAATGTGGCTGTTAACTAAGGTGACGAGTTCAATACGCACGTTGACTAAAGTATTGAGGTTTTGACTAAAGTTGACTAAAGTAGACGTTGACTAAAGTATTGAGGTATTGAGACAGTTCTTTTCTGTTAAATACACACAACTCATTAATATTAGGTCCACCTTATTGATTATGAATAATTAATAATATTAAATGGCATTTATCGTAGCGGAGTGGCATGAGGTGTGAACCTCATTATAAATTGACCTCGAGTATTCCCATAAGCACCAAGCACTTTATTTATTTTAATAGCAACATCGTTATTATGATTACATAGGTCTTATGTAATGGGACACAAACCTATACGTAGATATTAATGCAAAAGTTTTTAGTTTTACACGCATTACTCACTTAATATTAAAATCATTAAGGATCCCAAACTAAGCGAGGTCTAAGCAGTAAATATTTTTGCCCATTCCCTCCGCAGCGAGGCAAACCGCAGGCAAAAGTTAGTAAGCTATAAATCATAAGAGTGCGGACTTCGGTACAATTTATGTATAAGGCCCATTGGGTGGCTTAGCACTGTTTGATTGATAGTGTGAAGAAGACCTTATTCGGGGAACTCACATCCGTCACATAACGACTCCCACACCTTACACGTATACGTAGAGTCATTAGAGCAATATCCAAATAAATAAAATTAATTGTTAAGGGTCTGACGCAAGAACAGAAACAACTGCTTCAACTGGTTGGAATGGGTAAAAAGCAAATGATGTAAAGGTCAAAATTGGTTCGGAAAACTCGAAATAAATACGTGATTAATAATCGTACAACATTAATCATCGCGTAGTAAGTCCGTGTGCGTAAAAACACTAGAAAAGTCACAAAAAAAAAATCTGTAGGTAGGTAAATCTGCAATAGAACAAGTTTTTTATATATATTAGGCACCTCTATGTAGCACTAAATTTTATTTAGCACAACATTTTCCCCTTCCTAACTTCAAAAGTATTGCCAAGTCACCCAGAACGGTTTCAAATAGTCACGACCGACCTATCGAAAAAAAGAAAATATATTATCTGTACCTCCGAGGCCAAATAAGTTGGGTAGCGTGCGAGAATTTGGGGCTGCAGCTATTGAAATGCAACAGCTGCTACTCGATATCAATTTAAAAAGTCGTTAAATATGTCAGTACAAAATTGAAAGATTTATATTGTTGCAAGAACTGCTATAAAATCGCCTAATGTTTGTTCGTGTTGACTGTATGTTTTTAAGTTGGATGACATTTAATGTTTAAATATGTTACAATAAAATTAAAAATACAAACGTAATCCAAAATAATCCTGAATGTTGACTTCCCTACGTTGAGGCAAGGTAATGTTTTATAGCTGATTCACGGCAAAACTTTTAGGCTTAAGAAACTCTGAGAGATGTATGATGAGTGGAGTACAAAAAAAAATGAAAATCACAAACAAAAATCAATCTGCCTAACCTTTTTTTCCAACTATGTTGGGGTCGGCTTTCAGTCTAACTGGATGCAGCTGAATATCAGTATTTTACATGGAGCGACTGCCTATCTGACCTCCACAACCCAGTAACTCACCCCCCCCCCCTTGGTAAGACTGGTTGTCAGATTTTCGGGCCTCTGACGACCCGTAACGACTGTTGTTAAACTTACCAGCGTAGCTTTACCTGATGGATCGACCAGTGTGGCTGTTGCGTTTATAAAAAAAAAAAATACTTAGCCACGAGCTCCTCCAAATCACAAACAAAAATCTAAGATGCTTCGCGAGCATTACTACTTCGCAGAAGGAGGTGACGGCCTCCCATGCTCTCTCGCTCCGTACCATGGCCTGGACCAGGGCCGGATGCGAGAGATCACCGCCGCGGATCGCCTCCACGAGGTCACGGCGATGCTCCGCCCAAGCCGGGTAGACCTCTACCGAATGCTCCATCGTGTCCTCCGGGCGATCCACACAATGGTGACACCTGGGCGTTTCCTCCCGCCTTATCCAAAACAGGAACCTCCCGAAACAATCGTGTCCGGTGAGGACCTGCGTCAGGCGGAAGGTGAGGATGCCGTGGCGCCTCTCTAGCCACTCCTCAAAGAGGGAACTTATCACCGCAATTATGGGGTGCCCAGCATCGGGTTGCGACAATCGCACTCTCCATGACGCCATGAGATCCCGCTGGAGCTCTGTCCGCTGTGCCGTGATTTCTCGCGGCAGCGGAGTTACGCCCCGGCGTTTCGCCTCCTCGCGCCACTCCCAAATGTGCGCGAGGACTTTTGCCTCCAGATCCCATGGCGGTAATCCGGCAAGGAGGCTTGCCGCCTGATAGGTGACCGTACGACCAGCTGGATGGCCATGACCCTTTGGGATGCGTTCAACGTTTTAAGCCCCCTGGCCATTCAAATATACGAAAACATTGTTTATCGAATTATAATTAACTCTTACCTAAAGCTTGGTTTCTAATACTTTTATCCGTGGGTGTCATAATATAGGATTTCACTCCCTAACCTTCATCGGATTACTATATTAATAATGACATCACTACATAGGGCTCGGAATCTAATACGACGTAGACGTTACCAGACACGATATTAAACAATAGATAGATGATATTGCTTTGTCTGTGACTCAAAGTAAAGTGTTTTCGTAGATTATGTATTAGAGTGATACTGATGAATACATAAAGGCTAGAGGGCACGAGTGTTTCCGAATTCTGGGTATTCAGTAATGAAAAACCGGTCGCTCAGGTTTCTATACAGATATCCGTTATTGTCCATAAAATCGATAGCCTTAAAAGAATTTCCATCAACAAAACACCACTTCGAGCGTGTATAGGAAAATCTTTTCACATAATTTTCAATTCTCACGCCTTCCGTTTATCCAATGAAAGAATTCGCGAGCTCGTTTAATTGAATTTTTTCACTTTGACAGATATTGATCGTTGGCAGTTTCAATACCTTTCTGTTTTATTCCACAAATACTTCGAAGCAGTATAATAAATCACTGAAAGTGAAAGCTGCTTTTTAAGCCTTTGAAAGTCTATAAATCATATAATAAATGAGGAGCCTCTGAACTATTCATATTTTTATTTTTATATACTGGAGAGAATTTTAGCGATCCCTTATTGAAATCAGTGCAGTAAGCTGTTAAGCCATTAAGTGGTGGGTGATTTAGTTTTAAAAGAAAAGTTGAGTTACCACATATTTTACATTCAATATAGTAACACAACTTTACTTTTATAACTAAATCGATGACATCATTTTTTTAAATTTGTTCAGATTTTCAGCTTTCTGGATCAATGAATATTTTACTGATACTGCTTTTTTATGAGTTTATTTTGAAAATTCAGTTTTATTGTTAGTTATAAATACTCACTGCATTTCTAGACTAGGTAGATATAATTTTGAGCCCGATAAAGTTTGATATGTAGAGAAATTTTATCAATTTATACTTAACTAGCTTTCTCCCGCGGCTTCGCAAGTACTACCGCCATATCCCAGAGGGTCATGGCCATCCGGCTGGCCCGAGGATACCGCACGGTCTCCTGCGAGGCGGCGAGCCTCCTTGCCGGATTACCGCCATGGGATCTGGAGGCAAAGGTCCTCGCGCACATCTGGGAGTGGCGCGAGGAGGCGAAACGCCGGGGCTTAACTCCGATGCCGCAAGAAATCGCGGCACAGCGGACAGAGCTCCGGCGGGATCTCATGGCGTCATGGAGGGTGCGATTGTCGCAACCCCGCGCTGGGCACGCCACAATTGCGGCGATAAGACCCCTCTTTGAGGAGTGGCTTGAGAGGCGTCACGGCGTCCTCACCTTCCGCCTGACGCAGGTCCTCACCGGACACGGGTGCTTCGGGAGGTACCTGTTCAGGATAAGGCGGGAGGAAACACCCGGGTGTCACCATTGTGTGGATCGGCCTGAGGACACGGTGGAGCATACGGTGGAGGTCTGCCCGGCTTGGGCGGAGCAACGCCGTGTCCTCGTGGAGGCGATCGGCGGCGGTGATCTCTCGCGTCCGGCACTGGTTCAGGCCATGGTACGGAGCGAGAGGAAATGGCAGGCCGTCACCTCCTTCTGCGAAGCGGTAATGCTCGCGAAGGAGGAGGCGGAACGCGTGAGGGAAAGGCAAATTTCGCGCCCTCACGCCCCTAACCGCCGCAGGAGGAGACGCCCGGGGCGGGAATCGCGAGCCGATTTCCGGCCACCGTAGGCGCGGGCTTGCGGACGGTGAGCAATGGGTAGCTCGCCGTCCGATAAGGACCAAGCCCGGGTCAACGGCGCGTTGTGTTCCACGCGCGCCTCAAAGAGATGTCAGCAGAATTGACGGGGTCCGTTAGGGCCAATGCCTGCCGGGGGTTCGAAGAAAACCGATGGGGACATCGTGGCCCCCGGCAACAGGGCAACCGAAGGAACACGGGTGGGTTTTAGTCAGTAAGAGTCTGACACGCCCTCCCGCTCCACCCAGAGCGGGAGAAGTTATTTGATAATTTCCCACCCAAAAAAAAAAAAAGAAGAAAAAAAAAGTACTACCGCCATAAAAAGAATCCTATATGTTAATCCAGTTTATAAACTATCTGTGTGCCAGATTTCATCCAAATACTATTAGTAGGATAATACTAAGAATTTTTATTTGTTTATTTATATGCAATCAGTGTTTCTCATTCTAAATTATTAAATTTTATATGTAACTATATATTTACACTCTATGTCACCCAGGGGCATGTACCCGCCCGCATTTTTCTGAATATTCATGAAAAATTATTGAAAAATAACTTTAAAAGGGGGGTCTATCTTGACTTTTTTAATGTTTTTTTTAATAAAATGTTTTCACCTCCGTTTTTTTGCATAGTTGACAAATTTTAATAAAAAATGTTAGTTAATACGGTAAAACAACTCATAAGCTTTTAATAAACAGAATCCAAATTGAACCAATAACATCGGAGATATGGTAAACGCTACTCAAAACATAAAAAAAAAATTAACATGGAAAATATTAAAGATAGACTTTAAAGGTTATTTTTCGAAAAAAAAACATGAATATTCAGAAAAATACGGGCGGGCACATACTGATGTGTGACATCGTATATATTATGTACAAGGATGTAAAGGAAAAAATAAAAAAAATAAAAATAAAGGGAAGAGCTCATTGGGCGTCAAAAATTCGTCCACATCGCTGTCAGCGGGAAAAGTGCCTAAAAGGCTGGCAGCGTTGCCACGTTGGATGGCAATGCTGATTTTTTGACCTAAGAATTGGCCTGGAATTGGCAATTAGAGTCGACCAACCGCTTGGCGATGTCCCGAAATACTCGGTGAGCACTCGGACCATGGCTCTAGTGTTTCAACCCCAAACGGCTCAAAACTAAGGATTGAAATACTATCGTGAATTCATGCAAGCCTAGTACTTTTTGTTAGGTTACTGCTCAGAAATTATGCATAGCATGCCGTGAACAGAATACCGTCTCGTATGCATGCAACGTACTTTCGAAATAAAAAGTATCCTATGTCCTAACCCAGGTCATGGTCTGCCCCTGTGCTAAAACAGCTCATTAGTTGTTTAGCATGAAAGCGTAGGTAACAAATAAACAAACTCATTAGGATTAGCTTATGGTAATAAACATTGTATAGATTTCTGTAGCATCTATTGTTCAGGGTTCAATCTCGGAGTCAAGTAAAGTGTGATTAGGGTTTTATGCATGCCCGAGAGTGGCCCGAGATAGGAACTGCCGATAAATAGCGATAAGCTTGACTATATAGCTTTGAGACCTAATATTGCCATTGGCGAACAAAGAGCATATTGTGTGCCTATATAGTTTGCTGAATAATACCTGCATTGTTATTTTCCCCCACAAGCTATCGACAGGCGTCTATATTTTTGAAGCTAAGACTACATTGCACGTAGTGCGAGTAGCGATCAGAATGATTCAGAAATACGAAATAACAGCCTATAATGTTCCCACTGCTGGGACACAGGCCACCTCTCGGTGAGAGGGAGTGGGCCGTAATCCACCACATATCTTCGAATTTTAGGTTCCAGAACATGCCGGTTTCCTGACCATGTTTTCCTTTACCGAGAGCAGTGGTGATGAAAATATTTACACAAAGTAAAGCGCCTGTCTGTGTTCGAACCTACGACCTACAACTGGTAAGTCGCGGCCGTTACCACTGGGCCACCACCACTCACCAGAATTATGTATTGTAACTAAATAGGTTCGCGTTTCTTAACCCTACGCACAATCTACCGAAAAAACGAACATTAAGTAAGCATACGTTTGTTATCATTATTTAATGTTATGGTACACACAATATTTTAATATTAATGACGTCAAAACATTGCTAAATCTGAGCTGGTATTACTGTGGTTTATATTTTATTGTAGTGTCATTAAGAATATTGCGATCTCGTGATTGTAAGGATCGTGCACACTATTCACGAAACTGTTACAACTTTAGAGAATGCACTCTTTAACCGTACATTCTCATCACACATATTTATCTATAGTTTGTTAAGAATACCTCTAAATATAACTTAGTGTGAGAAAAAAGTGTGTGAATATTTCAAAACCACTTACTAGATACTTTAAAGTTTAATACAGTAATTTAAAACAATGTTTAGGTACCTACTTCTTATAAATATCTGTAACTTTTGCAAAAATCGACTACTCACAAAGCAAAAGTCACGCGGCGAGTCAATGAGTCAGCGACATCTTGTAATAGTGTGTATTCTCTTCAAGTTGGTACCCTTGTCACAGCTGGCCGGAACCACTCAAAATAATTACAATCTCACAAAAATGTCACAAGCTCGGCTTCCAACAACAAAGTAGAGCTGAATAAGTGATGAAGCGAACCAATGATATTTATGATTGATGACTCAGTCTAACATTGCGCAGCCGGCTGGGCCGCGAATGTAAAAATGTTAATTGAATTATAAATGTTAATTTTGAATAAGATTGGTTTTTCACACAAGGGGTGGAAAATAATTAATTTGGGTGGGGACGTGATTTTTCGCAAAATTAAATTAGATAAACGGCCAAGTGCGTGTCAGTTCACGCACAATGAAGGGTTCCGTAGTTGGAATGAATTTATCCCAAATGCAAACTTAACATTGTAGTTGGAAAACATGTTCTCCCATACATCGATATACGTCACTGTCAGGTCCCCAACTTCAATGTGAGTTTCTATTCTATACTAGCTACGCCTTGTGATTTCACCCACAAGTTTCGATCCCGTAAAAATATCGAGATAAAAAGTATCTTATGTCCTAATCCAGGTCATGGTCTACCCATGTGTCAAATTTCATCCAAATCTGTTCAGCCGGTTTAGCGTGAAAGCGTAACAAACAAATAAACAAACAAACAAACAACATTTAGAAGAAGATAGAAAGAAGACGCAAGTTAGGATGTGATAAAACTACAAATTAACAATTTTCGAAATTTTTCCTGTACTTGTGTTGTGAGACCTTGCATCTTGCCAAATTTCATGATTCTAGGTCAACAGGAAGTCCCCTTTAAGTTTTGATTTATTTGCGTTGACTAGCTTGATTTTTTTAGAGCTCAAAGGGACCGTAGATATACGTATTTGATATTAATTTCAACTTGATACCTAAACGCGTTCCGGAGAAAAAGGGACAGACTGACAACAGACCAACAGACAGACAACGAAGTGATCATACCCTTATATGATCACTTCCGTTTATTCCTTTTGAGGTAAGTACGGAACCCTAAAAATATGAAAGAAGTAGAAACTCTGGACGCAGTTCAATAAATTATCAAATTTAAAATCGAATAAATGAAAATTTGAAGTGATAATAGTAAAAAAACTTTAACAATTAACTGGATGTCTAGTCTAAACATTTATTTTTATTTCAAATGGTATATAATAGAAGTCCATAGAAAACAGTATATCTGACTCCCGCTGAGCTCAACGATATCCGAGCGGTCCTTATTCAGAGACACAACACTGTTGCAGCTAAGCAACTTCTACAATCCACCTTAAAGACAACAGCCAGGATTTTTCTGTTTCAACATTCACAATATCTTCATCTTAATCTTCAAGAACGGCCTCAATTTTTTGAATCCGTACCTAATTATAAATTCCTGAGGAGAAGGCCCTCGGCCTTCTTATAATTCCAACTTGTTTGAAGTAAATCATGAAGATTTATAAATAGATGTAGATAATGTACTCATGTCAAGTTCTCAAACTGGCGAAGTAAGAGCTGCCAAAGTCAAACTCAAAGAGTTTGGCTCACTTTATTGTAACTGGGTAGCGGGTGTCGGTACCATACGTCACGTTCACAGCCCGCCAATTTGTCTGTCATTTGCCAAATCCGAACGCGCCTTGAATGTAGACCGAATATCTACTAAATATGTATTCAGTGTTGCCACATGCCTACTATAATTTCACATACATTAGATTATACCTCATGTCTACATAGGATTTTTTTTGTAACTACCAACATCTTATATAAAAGTACGTATGTTATTTTGCGCGATATGTAAATCTACTGATTTGTATTCACACGTTGGTGTCACAGGAAATTGAGTTTTTTTATAATGAAATAAGAAAAAAATCAAGATAAAGTCACGCACATGGAGGCTTATTAAATCAAAATATGCATAATTTTTGTATTCAATGTCAAAGGTGAGTTGAAGAAAATTTGCATTTGTATTGAACAAAAACATGTCTATTGAAAGAAAACTTTCAATTTATTACTGAATTTCAATATGATTTGAGATGCTATGTGAATGGATTTATTAATAAAATAGCTTCAATATTTTAAGATTAGTGTCATTGTCAAGTTATTGAAAAGGATTCATTACTAAGTGTTCTCGAATTAAGTCTACAAAATGGATAAGCCGTTACAAGGTAGTTGAATAATTCTATTCATATCTCAGATGACTTAATTTTCGGTTGGTTTTAAGTACCACAAGTGAACTTCACCTTAACTATTAATCGTGTTTAAACTTTGAACCTAACAGTTTACTTGTAAAAGCCAGCTAATATTGATATAAGTAGAACTCTAATTAATGAAGGCTGCAAAAGTCGTTCAAAATAAAAAATAAAAATCTTCGAACGCTTAATTTATAAAAATTAAACCGTATTTTTCGTTTAAGTAAAATTTATGGTCGGCAAAGTAAAGGACCACAATTAGACAAAGTTTTTGTTTAAAAAGGTTTCAGTATTTTATAGTCTAATAAAAATAGCTTGTAGATCCTCTGTAGGGCACTTAGCATACCAAATAGGTAACAAATTTATAAACTTAACTAATTAGGCGCTTGCCGGACTGAGTTTCATGTTTGCTCTGAGCATCGTAAACTTCTTCTAACTTCCTAATTTGGAACGGCCGTAATTATTGTTTATCTGAATCATTTACAAACTTTGTACCCCTTAGAGAAAAGTGGTAATTAAAAACGTGAAATTGTGGGTTATGCCCCTTTTTATATGACCAATAAAGTAGATTAAAGATATTTTACGACTGTACTGGCAACATATTAAAATATTTTATTTCTTTTTATTCGGCGTTTCAGTTGATTAAATGAAATAGAATTTACGTTAAACATCGTTTTACTATAAATGCATAACTTAATTGTGTTATCATGGTAAGTTGGTAACAAGCAAAAACGTAACTTCAACGAAGTGTGAACTACTAGCTTCATCCCGCGGTTTCATTCGCATAAGTCTAGATCCCGTAGAAATATCGGAAAATCCGTTCAGCTGTTTTAGCGAGAAAGCGTAACAAACAAATAAACTCACTCACATTTAATATATTAGTTAGGATAGGATTATCTAAGTAAGTATCCTAAAATTAGTTAAATATTGCCTATAATATACTACCTCGTTGGTCTAGTGGTCGCAAGCGCTACTGCTGAGCATGAGGTCTTGGGTTCGATTCCCGGGTCGGGCAAAGTGTTATTGGGTTTTTCTATCTGGAATTTCTCAGTAGCAGCCCGGAGTCTGGATTTGTGCCCGATTGATGGCAATAGGCTCGCCCCCTATTACATGGGACTTAAACATAACTGGCGAAATGTGGGTGTACCTACTGCAGGTACACCTCTGCCCGACCCTTCAGGGAAACAAGGCGTGATGTTATGTTAACTATTGAGCTCCTAAATAACAAGAAAAAATATATAAATAACATAAAATCACGCCTGTATTCCCCGAAGGCTTAGGCAGAGGTGTACCTATAGTACACTCACATTTCGCCAGTTACGTTTAAGTCCCATGTAACAGGGGGCGAGCCTATTGCCACAAACCGTGCTCAAATCCAGACAACGGGCTGCTACTGAGAAATTCCAGAGGGAAAGACCTAATAGCACTTTAGTGGTATGAGGAACAGGGTGTAAAGTTCACTCATCCACCATAGAAAAGGGAGGATCCTCCGACCAGACGGGTGTTGTGTCTGGCGGGCAACTGCCCATCGGTTTGAAGTTGAAATCTTGTATGTATGTCGATCGCGCGTTAAACTCTAACTGCGCGATGCAGGATTTGTGTGACGTCATGTCTATGATGGGTAGTTCGTATGTGGCGGTGTAACCGCTACAGCACTTTGCTCAACCTGGGAATTGAACCCTCAAGGAGGACCTCAATATCAACGGAAGCGCTTGCGATCACTGACGAACGAGGCGGTATTTTAAGTAGAACCGATACCGGTTCTACTTAAAATACCGCCTCGTTCGTCAGGCTTAGTTTAAATGGCATTTTATTGTGAAACGAACTATAAAAACCTCAAATTATAATAAACTAGCAGCGCCCCGCGGTTTCACTCGCATAAGTCTCGATCCCGTGAGAATATCGGGATAAAAAGTATTCCATGTATTAATCCAGGTTATAAACTATTCTTGTGCCAAATTTCATCTAAATCCGTTCAGTCGTTTTTGCGTGAAATAGTAACAAACATCCATCTACCCTCACTAACTTTCACATTTATAATATTATTAGTAGGAAGGATATTTATATATATATTAAATGTGAATATGTAATTTATATATAAATATAATATATTTTAATAACATAATATAATGTATTTATAAATCATCATCAGCCTATAAATGTTCCCACTGCAGGGACACAGGCCTCCTCTCTGTGAGAGGGAGTGGGCCGTAATCCACCACGCGGGCCCAGTGCGGGTTGGTAGATGTCACATGTCTTCGAATTTTCGGTTCTAGGACATGCCGGTTTCCTCACAATGTTTTCCTTCACCGTTTTGAGATTTATAAATATATATACATATGTAGGATGGATCAACAAGACATAGGTACTGTCAGTTTCCATTATTCTGGGTACTAGAAGTAACTGACACAAATTTTAATAAGAATTCTTATTTCAACTTTTAATGAAAACTAAGAATAAATCTAAGAACGTCTAAGAGAATAAAAGAAAATAGGAACAAATTCTATTGTAATTTCTTTATATATCTCTGGACACATAGTCAGAGACCCTTTAGAACAGTAACTGGGTAACAATACAGTAAGAACCCACGCCTTTTCATTGATAATATATTTAGGTTTTCCATACATATAACCTACAAATAAATAAAATTTAAGTGTCTGTTTGTAGTGTCAAAATAAAAGTTTTTTTACTAAATGCATATGAAAGTATATACGGTACATATAAAAAAATACAATAAAAAAAAAAATTGTCTGTCAGTATGTTCTGGCTAATCTCCAAAACGGCTGGTCTGATTTTGACGGGACTTTTACTGGAAAATAGCTGATATTATAAACTACTTTTGTTTGAGGTAGCTTTAGGGTTCCGCGCAAAAAAAAAATCCACGAAATCTGTATCTACCTACACATCTTCTATCTTCTATACATACAAATAAATAAAATTGAAGTGTAAAGATAAAGATAAAGAGATAAACATAAAGATCATTTATTTGTCCAAAACATGAGTATACACACATACACATGGCATGCAATATGTTACAATTAAATTATATCACAGTCATGTTTTGCCTTAACGGCGTACAAATAGAAATAGGTAGGTTACATTTAATCAATTAATTATAAACTTATTGTTATTGTTTGTAATGTCAAAATAATAGCTTTTTACTAAATGTATTTGAAAGTATATACGGTACATACAATAAAAATCCAATAAAAAAAAAATGTTTGTGTTGCTGTTTGTTCCGGCTAATCTCCGAAACGGTTGTATCGATTTTGACGGGACTTTCACTGGCAAATTAACTTCTCCCGCTCTGGGTGGAGCGGGAGGGCGTGTCAGACTCTTACTGACTAAAACCCACCCGTGTTCCTTCGGTTGCCCTGTTACCGGGGGCCAAGATGTCCCTATCGGTTTTGACGGGACTTTCACTGGCAAATTGATAAATAAATAAAATTGATGTATAGAATTCCACGCGGACGAAGTCACGGGTAACAGCTAGTTCTATAATAAGTTTATAGAGGTGTGAGGAACAGGGTATAAAGTTCACTGATTCTCTGTAGAAAAGGGAGGATCCTCCGACCAGACGGGTGGTGTGTCTGGTGGGCAACTGCCCGACGATTGATGTCGAAACGTTGTATATATACTCGTCGGGCGGTAAACACTGCTTGCTGCGATGCAGAATTTTTGAGTGACGTCAGTGTGATGTGTAGTTAGAACATGGCGTTGTAGACATAAGTTTATAACAAACCTGACAGAATCTATAATACGTATTTATGTCTCAGTTACACCTGACCTAAATAGTAAGTAATATGTGCACTTAAAAAGGGTTTAAGTGCTTTCTAACGGGATCATAATCAGATTATATTCCAAAAACCGTTCACGACCAAATTAATCTACGAACGCAAATAGGTACACATACCTACGTCACCTCGCCTCAATTCGAGGCTATTTTCCTTTTATCCCAGAAATTATCAAAGCTTACCGTTTTCCATATTAAATATTAGCGGGGATGTTGTGCCCCAGTCAACCCCAATGGCAGTTATTAGAGTGACACGTTACTTTTGTGAGATGCGCACATACGTAATAAAGGCCGGGTAGACGCGTCCGCTAGACAGACACGAGCGAATTGATAAGGGTCACATCGGAACATTACCCCGACGGACAAGCTAAGCCTCCTTTTTTACCTAAATTAGTTAAGCGAAACGTAACTCAATAATATTTTTTTCTGGCTCCCCTCCGGAAGTTTCGTTATTAATTTTTTCCCAGGCAAACTTCTATAACTTTTTTTAATTAGCTCCAGGGATTGTGTATCGAAATACCTACTGCTCTTTTTCATTACTTTTTATTTGTTCCACTGAAAATCCATCTTTCAGGATTAATTACGCGTTTATTTATTTTGCTAATGAATTCTGTACGTACATAGCAATATTCAATCAATCTTGATACTTTGATGGAGGAAATCAGAGCTCAATTAATATTCAGACAGGCTGCGCGAAATGGAACCAAAATATTCCGAATGCATCTCTGAATAATTTACCAATATTTTTTCAGTCTGTTAAGCACTCTTCAGCCGAAGAAAGATAACTTCCAATCAAACTTAATGACTTTCTTCACGCTGATTGGCCGTGAGCAAAGTACTAACGAGTCTTGATTTCAACAAACTTCGCAAATTGTTTGCTTATTCAACGTAAGGTAATAACTGCTAGGACACACGGTCATAAATTTCAGCAAGCGAGGTATAAAACATTCAGGTTCGCACTATACCCGCTATCGATCTCTTTTGTAATTATTGTGCTCTACATATTTTACACTTTATGGGAGTTGGATATCGAGTTGTGATTACAATCAACAATTTCTGTGTAATGTAGATTTATTTTTTAACGCGTGTGAATTATGGCTGTAGTTTAATTTGTTCAATTTTAAATGTTTGTGTGTACAATCTCAGTTGTATAAATTAGCTTTATTTGATTTTCTTTAATACCTATTTTATATCTATTAGTGTTATCTATTTGCTGTTTTAAATATTCTTAAAACTTACAACAGCAAATAGCAATTTATGTTTTTTGGACAGGTATGTTCTCTTTCATTTATAAAATGATGTGGGTGTTTTTTTGCTGTTGAATATTTTCGTCGCAGAATAATCCAGTTATCTTTTGTTTGAATAGGGGATCAAGTAGTTGGTATGCAGGAATTGTACCTATGTATAATAATGTAAATTATGGACCTTACTCCATTGCGAAAAGCAAGCAAGCTGCAAATGAGCATAAAGACATAAAGTTGCGTCTCCTATTTTTTATCATATCAAGACCCTACGTATTGTCCTGAAAAGCTAAGAAATGCTTTATTCAAATGATTGTTTGCTAAAAAAAATTGCCATGTGTATTATCCAAGATATTGAACAGGAGTAATAAAGAATTTTTCCAAAGTTCAGAGAATGGCGATTACGGACCATTGTGATACGTCGAACTTGAAATGATTGGATCTTTGAATTTAGAAATGCTTTATCGACAGAATTAATAATGACCGTTCCTTGCTGTTCGAAATTCAAATTATTAAAATTATTTGTGTGTGCTGAAATAAAAATCGTTTTCAATTTTAATCAACAAAACTTTAGGATCTAAAAATAATTACTACGTTGTTTACTTACCAATTTTATTAGGGAGGTATTTATATTTAAAACTAGCTGTTGCCCACGATTTCGTCAGCAATCCAGGATGAAAAGTAGCTTAAATCCATTTCCAGGTCATAGTCTACCCATGTGCTAAATTTCATCCAAATCCGTTCAGCCGTTTTAGCGTGAAAGCGTAACAAACAAACAAAAATAAATAAACAAATGAAATCACTTTTGCATTTTTAATATTAGTTAGGATGTGGAAATGCGTTCCTTGCGAAACATGTGCGGTATAATTATGAATGATAGGCTGAGGAATAATGTGATAAGGCAACGGTTCGGTTTAAAAGAAGATGCAGTGACAAAAATTGAAAGAGTAGGTATGCTTAGATGGTCTGGGCATGTTGAGAAGATGAATAAAAGTCGACTAACAAATAGTATTTACAAGGCAGACTGTGAGTGAAAACGCTGGAAGACACCCTAAAAAGACATAACCCTATGTAAAATTTCTACATTTATATCTGTAATTTTTATGGTGTAAATAATAAAGAGTATTTATTCAATCTATCTATAGTGACTAGGGATGTAACGATACATAATTTTCCCGATACGATACCGATTATTGTAGTAAATAATCGGCAATACCGATACTCCTAATAGTGACCTTATTGGTGATGTTCTTCAAAAAGGTCAGGTGCGTAGTACTTGCAACCGGCGTGCATGTTTGACCCGATGAATGAACGTAAACGAAGCAAAAGGAGTATGAAAGGATCGTCTGCAGGTGGCGTTTTGTAGTTTCTGTCTACTCTTGTGGGAAGAAGGCATGAGTCTATGTATGTATGTAGGTACTTATATTTAATAATACTACATTACTCATTAGGTAGGTACATGTAAGTACGCAAAATCTGCGCTTGGATGTGCAGTTGAGATTCAGCCCGTTATTAAATACAATAGGTAGATTGTAAATATAAAAGTTAAATGGGATTCGCTGAAGTAGCCCACGAAATTAAAATTTTCTTTAGTTTTTTGCAATTTGTAAGTCAGTGTCAGGTTGTATGTTGATTAAAATATGATTCGCGACCGAAACAGACTTATAATCATTAGAATCAGCAATACAACTCCTTATGTAAGAATAATCCTCAATGATTTTATGAAATAGTCATTCAATAGGATTATATGAACTTAGAGAGTTGTATTAATGATTTTTATGATTATAATTCTATAAATAAACATTTGATACGGCCGCGAATCATATTTAGATCAACATACAACCTGATACTGACCTGCAAATTGTAAAAAACGCCTTTGACGCTTGCGCCTTAAATAAGAATGGTGTTTCTGTATCATTGGTCTAGTTGTGGTTGGTAAAGCCATGGCAGACCAAGTGCAAGTAAAATGGTAACATAAACAATAATAGGGTGGTCCCCTATTGCAATTTGTTGGAATTACTGGACGCAGGCCTACCGTCATTGGCGAAATGGGGAGTACCTACCCTTCTGCTTACCCTGGGGAGCACTATCAGGCGTGACGTGAATTCTATTTACAAAGAAATTGACCATTAAAAGTTAAACAACGAAATAACTCTCGACACACAGCCTATTTAGTTTCTCAAATAATTTATAAGCTCAGACAGTTAAATGGATTTCATTATCCGTTTATTCCTTTTCACAAACATGATATTGTAATCTTTATACAAATGAACACGTGTTTCAAATATTAGAAGGTCATGCTTACTGAGGTACCTATATATGTTTACAACAACAACAAATCTATTTATACCATCTGGTTTAGCCTAGAAATTAATATGAATATCAGTCGGGCGGAAGGCAAACAAAACTGTACACCTAATCTAAAGTGAGTACTGTAAAGGAGAAATTACCATCACTACGTTTGGCAGACGGATTAGTAACAGTACTTTTCAATACACTTGCTCGTAAAGTGGGTCTTAGTGAAACGCTTTTAGGTTCATAATGCAGTGTATTGAACACATGTGTTTTTTACTTTATATTGCCGCACTAGTGCGTTAATATAAAGTTGTAATATACATGGAATTCGTGTGAACTATCCTATAAGTACTATTAAATGAACATTTTCTTTTTTTTTTCTTTTTACCAAAGGCAAGTGCTCAAAAACAAGTTCAAGTAAAAGAAAAAAAATACCATAGGCAAACCAGGGGCGTTTAGTTATGGAGTCGCGGACCTTTGGAAGGCGTACGAGGGGCTGAAGCCAACTTGCAGAGGCTCCTTATACATTTTTAAGTGTTGAGGCACCAACCGACGATTATCCCTGTTCGCACTATGCAAAAGCACCCAAGGATAACCCCCGGTTGGTGTAGGACTATTGCAGGATATGGAAACAAAGATATGACTATGGGTTTGGGTGGCTAAAGTGGACTGGTTACCTGGAACTATGGAAAGACTATGGCCCCTGCCTGATCAATGTTTAAATATACACGGATAAAATGGCAGTGGGTGACTTGCACACTCAATAATGGGCCCCCGAAAACGGTAGCTAGCACAAAGTGTCGTAGCGACAAGGGTACAATATGTCCTGAGGTGCTTGTGAGGAGTGGAGAGGTATTCCACGGCTATCAGGACAATCCCGGAAGTACGGTCAAGATCCCTACCAGCATCTTACTGGAATACTTCCTTCCTCCGAGCACGTTTGCTCTTGCAAATCTCCACTCAAGCCGGCCAATTAAGGCAAGAATGAGGTAGGAGGTTCGTTCCTCATCAGTGTCATCAGTGTTCACTCCAGCCGGCCAATAAAGGCAAGCCAGAGGTGAGGAACAAGACTTCTCCCGGGAGATAGGGTCCGTGGGGTCGCTTCTGCCCAACAGCTCGCCACATGCTGCCCTGCGGGTTTTTGTATCTCTCTTGGTCTGGCACCTCATCCCAGACCTGTTCCGGCAAAGTAAACTCTACCGGCGCAGGCCTAGAATTTGGAGTGCGCAAGCCCCACCATGACGTCAACGTAGAGATACGGCGGTGGGGTCTACCGGCACAGGCCTAGAGTTTGGAGCGCGCAAGCCCCACCACGACGTCAACCTAGAGATACGGTGGTGGGGTTATTATTATTATACTATTAAATGAGCATTCTCTATTTTTACCCGAGCAGAGATGTGCACTTTCTTTAATCTCATCAAATAGACTTCATGCCTTTTTATGCCTACTGTGTAAATAAATAAAATATGATAAATTAACATAATATTTCATCAAATTATATATTTTCCACTACATATTAACCTTAATTTGCGTATTCAAAACATTATTTTATTTTATATATAGGCTGTTTAGCGGTCCTGCGAGGCGGCGAGCCTCCTTGCCGGACTACCGCCATAGGATCTGGAGGCAAAGGTCCTCGAGCACATCTGAGAGTGGCGCGAGGAGGCGAAACGCCGGGGCTTAACTCCGATGCTGCAAGAAATCGCGGCACAGCGGACAGAGCTCCGGCGGGATCTCATGGCGTCATGGAGAGTGCGATTGCCGCAACCTAGCGCTGGGCACGCCACAATTGCGGCGATAAGACCCCTTTTTGAGGAGTGGCTTGAGAGGCGTCACGGCGTCCTCACCTTCCACCTAACGCAGGTCCTCACCGGACATGGCTGTTTCGGGAGGTTCCTGTTCAGGATAAGGCGGGAGGAAACGCCCGGGTGTCACCATTGTGTGGATCACCCGGAGGACACGGTGGAGGTCTGCCCGGCTTGGGCGGAGCATCGCCGTGTCCTCGTGGAGGCGATTGGCGGCGGTGATCTCTTGCGTCCGGCCCTGGTTCAGGCCATGGTACGGAGCGAGAGGAAATGGCAGGCCGTCACCTCCTTCTGCGAAGCGGTAATGCTCGCAAAGGAGGAGGCGGAACGCGTGAGGGAGAGGCAAATTTCCCGCCGCAGGAGGAGACGCCCTGGGCGGGAATCCTGAGCCGATTTCCGGCCACCGTAGGCGCGGGCTTGCGGACGGTGAGCAATGGGTAGCTCGCCGTCCGATAAGGACCAAGCCCGGGTCGACGGCGCGTTGTGTTCCACGCGCGCCTCAAAGAGATGTCAGCAGAATTGACGGGGTCCGCTAGGGCCAATGCCTGCCGGGGCTGCGAATATGGGCCGAAAGGGAAATCGTGGCCCCCGGCAACAGGGCAACCAGAGCGGGAGAAGTTATTTAATAATTTCCCAACCAAAAAAAAAAGGTTGTTTAGCGGTTTTGCCAGTGCTTTTGTTTACACCTTTACGCGCATCGCTAGCGCGGAGCTATTAACGTTTTCGTTGTGTGGTTAATTATGACAAAAAACTAAATCTAAAGTATTGTCACCATTCGATGTTGAAAAGTTATTAAAAAAAGCTCCGCATGCCTGGCAACAAAGGTCAGGTAATTTTATAAATCTAAATGTATAATCTCTATATTTACGTTATTGTAGCATAAGTACTTACAAAAAGTCTGTTATTTTCATCACAAGTGTGTTGACAAACACACACACCACAACACATACTCGGCTTCCTTATCGCCAACGCCAATTATACCGCCTCAAGTGTAATGACCAACATAGCACACTTGTATCATAATGTACTATTGTTGTTTTGTTTACGAGACAGCTAGGGCACCGGCAAACTGCTGCTTATCCTCGTGACATAATGTCTTGGCCAACTCTTTAACGCCTGCTGATTTGTGTGGCCTATTTGAAATGTAAATCATCCTACTACAAATTATTCTCCAAAGATCATTCATAATATTATCATAATTTTAGATCATAATATTCCCTTTAGAAATAATAAAGGCTAGGGTTTAGGACAGGTCCAAAACCAAATAAGCGGTAACATAAATTAATATCAAAATGTGAAAATAAATTGTTCCGAAATTAGAATTCGTAACTATCGGGTCGGTGTCTATAAAATGACGACCCGTGCCAAACGAAGCCTGTCGGAATAAACTCATTTGCAGAAAGTTATCGGCGAGCCTGAATTCGTGTTACTAACGATTCCAATGGGATTCGGAGAATTCAGTGTATCTGCCTATTACTAACTACAGTTCGTGGGAGTTAATTGAGCTGCGTTGAAATTGTGTTGCCATTTAGTTTATAATAATATGTCGCTTCCTGGAAGTCTAGTCAACTATGTAGTTGGTAAATTTTTACATCCATCATTATCATCATACATCATTTATCCGGTAGTACACAGATTGGGAATCAAAGTGAAATAATATGGTGTACATTTTATTCATATTTTTCCTGATTCGCTTCGTTGTGCTTTATAACTCTCATGGGAGAAGATAGCGTGTTATGCTCGTGACGTAAAATCATGAATTTTCCATGTCATAAACTGTAATCAATTCCCAGCGATTAATAAGCTTAAATTGTTTAACAAGATCTTCATTGTCTGGCTCAAAGACGATACTCTTATAACAACAAACTTTACTTAGCCTGAACTAAGACTTGCTATTAAAACTTCGTTATTCTCAAAGTGTACTTTACAGAAGTGCAATGAGTGATGTAAAAGTGGGCTGTATAAACTGGCTACTGGAGGTTTTGGCTTAAATAATTATACAGTGTGAATCTTTATAATGGGGAATCTATGCTTAATTTATAGACAGAAAAAAAAATTTTTTTTATCTAAATATTTTTATAGTTTTATGGAATTTTTAAATTTTTTGTAACAAAACGGTGTAACTTTTAAACTAAATGATCTGTTGCGATGAAACAAACTCCATAATGATTGGAAGTAATTAGGCGTCCTCAAAAAATTGTGGAAATAAAAAACCACCCTCAATTGAAAATAAATATGTTTTTTTAGCAAAAATCTGTTTTTTTTTCATGAATTTTTACAATAATCGTAATATTTCTCAATAAAATGCCAAACAGAACCAAAAAAAAAATAACAATAAAAAAGTTTAAAAAAAATTCCTTCCATAAAATAAATATAGAATTATATTCCCTCATTTCGATAAGTGCATGTTATAAAGACTCACACTGTATTTGAACTGGTTAGTGTAAATATAATTATTTAAGTCAAACTTGACTTTGCATAACGCGTGTTATTGAGCGTAAAATCATCTCGCATTGTTAGAAAATCATTTGCGATTCGGAACAAGCGAGCGTATTACATAAATAAACTGTTTGCTTTCGGTTCGTGTTTGCGTAGGAGGACTATCGAGAGAGGCAACAAACACACGTGCTGTGGACGTGGCGTGACGCGGCAAGCGAGCTGTGGCGCTGGCTTGTGATCATACCTGATATGAACGAAATTCTAGATAAGTATCAAGGTCGGATCGTATGAAATAATCATCTTAACGAAGCTAACTTTACGTTGAATAGGCCAAAGGCAGTATTCGTCTCTTTGTTAGTGTTAACGTCATAATGTTCAATAGCCTAAACCTAAACTAATTTTTATACGAAAAGTTTACATCATGTCTCGATAGACGGCGTTGTTCGATTTAAATGCGCGCTATGGTTTCGTTACCACGTAAGGCATAAGATACCTTGAATTTATTAAAAAAATGTCTCCGTTCTAAGTATGTAGAGTAGTTCTATTGCTATAAGAATACTCCTGACTCGTCGATAAAAAGGGCGATAAAGTTCTTCAGGCGATGGCGGGCGATGATCAGTTAGTCCTTGAAATATTAATCCATAGTCCAGTCCTTTGAATAGAGTCTGACACTAACAAAGATCACCTAATTATTGATCAAAACATGTCTTGTGTTAGCATATCCAATCTAAAATCATGGATTAATTTGCTTATGGAAATCATGATTGCTCATTAACGCATCAGTGTGCATGTGGCATGTTAGGTAATTTCTGGAACGTCATTTGCAGTTTCCATTTGCGAGGATGATGAATTAATCGGGAATCTATTATTAAACTTAGCTTGTGATTGCATTAAACGTCGGTTTTAAGTCAGTTTGGCTGGATGTGCTCGAAATGGAATTCATTAGAGTCTGGCCACGCTGTCTGCATAAGTAAAAATACCATATACCATACATAAAATTTTTGGGGTTGCCCATTTATTCCATTGCAGGATTAGTGTGGCCAGACTCTATCAGAAAACATGTAATAATTTCACTCCTCATGCTCGAAAAGTCCGTCATTGTAGCGTACCAGAGCGGGGAAAAAATAGCATTTCTTATATGCTATTTTTTCCCCGCTCATACTCTAGGGGAAAATAGTAGATTGTTTACCAAGGGAGCAAAGAACTATTTTTAAGGCGAGAGTGTTTCTTTGAATCCAGAGCGGAGCGAAGGATTCTAGAGTAGAATCCCGAGCGTAGCGAGGGATTCTAAAGTAGAATCCTGAGCGCAGCGAGGGATTCAAAGTACGCCACTCGAGCTTAAAATAGTGTTGCTCCCGAGGTGAACACTCTACTTTTTATCACCCTCTATGAGAAAAAAAAACGTGTATGATCCGACCTCCGTCAGGAACAAAGTTCCTTCGCAAGTAAAATTAAAAAAAAATCGCTGCCACCATCGTGGATTTACATTGTGACCTCACTATAGACTTAAACACCTTCGAAAACTATGAAAACGATACCCATGATGAAATTTTTTAAATTATTCGCAGCTGCCATCTTGGATTTACATTTTGACCTCACTATCGGTTTTAGCACCCTCGAAAACTATGAAAACGACACCCATGACGAAAAACTTGAAAATTTTCTTAGCTGCCATCTTGGATTTTCATTTTGACCTCAGCATCGGCTTTAGCACCCTTAAAAACCATGAAAACGATACCCATGACGAAAAAATTTAAATTTTTCGCCGCCACCATCTTGGATTTTCATTTTGACCTCACTATCGGCTTTAACACCCTTAAAAACCATGAAAACGATACCCATGACGAAAAATTTGATGTTTTTTGCATCCGCCATCTTGGATTTTTATTTTGACCTCACCATCGGCTTTAGCACCCCTAAAAACCATGAAAGCGATACCCATGACGAAAAATTTGAAATTTTTTGCCGCCGCCATCTTGGATTTTCATTTTGACCTCACCATCGGATTTAGCACCCTTAAAAACCATGAAAACGATACCCATGACGAAAAATTTTAAAATTTTTGCGTTCGCCATCTTGGGTTTTCATTTTGACCTCACCATCGGCTTTAGCATCCTTAAAAACCGTGAAAACGATACCCATGATGATAAATTTGAAAATCTTCAGAGTCGCCATCTTGGATTTACATTTTGACCTCACTATCGGCTTTAGCACCCTCGAAAACTATGAAAACGACACCAAAGACAAAAAAATTGAAAATTTTCTAAGCCGCCATCTTGGATTTTCATTTTGACCAAATTCACACTTTCTCTCTCTTGCCAGCCTGTTACTTGTTCATACAATATTCGTGTTTGATCTCTTTGGTAATTGGGACTTTTACTAACAATATCTACATTCCAAATTCAAATCACTTTTAATCCCTAGGGATTAAAAAGCTATTTTAGTCCCTGTTTACGAAGAACGAATTAGCTCTTTTTGAATAGATGTGATAAAAAGTATTTTTTGTCTGTAACCAACGAGGCTACAAAAACGAAAAAGTCTTTATTCTTGTGTAAAACTAGCTTTTTACTACCGCATACCAGGATAAAAAGTTTCCTTAAAAATTCAGATTGAACAAATTGTATATTTTAATGTATTGGATTATTTTATTTTCTCGCAATCGTAGTGAAAAGTAGGTGTAAAACACGGCGCTAAAACCCATTATAACTCGGTTTCTATTTAATCCGTCGCTAAAGCTCGGGAGTAAAACCACCTCGATAGAATAGGCTATTTTAGCCCCTCGTATAACAATCTACTATTTGATGATGTTCCCTATAAGTAAAATGTTAATTACATGCGAGTATGTTTTACAAATAAACTTCAAAATCAGTATAACTTCACGCCTGTATTCCCCGAAGGGCTAGGCAGAAGTGCACTAATAGTACACCCACATTTCACCCGTCATGTTTACGTCCAATGTCACGGGGCGAACCTTCAGAGGTATGAGGAACAGGGTGTAAAGTTCACTTATCCTCTATAGAAAAGGGAGGATCCTCCGACCAGACTACTATATCTTGTATATATCGATCGCGCGGTAAACTCTAATTGCGCGATGCAGGATTTGTGTGTCGTCAGGTCTTTGATGCGTAGTTCGCATGTGGTGATGTAGATGCTGCCAGAAACCTATTCCCATCAACCGGGAAAACTTTAAGATAATATATTATTTTACTGATGTCATTCATACGTGTCCGAGTACCCCTATTTTGTAAAAAAAAGGTCAAAGCAATCAAAAATGTGTGGCGGTCCTACGCTCTAAGGCATATTTTATGAAGTGTCGTTGTAGGCCTATGTGTTCTATATACAGTAACTATGTAAAATATTCGCGAAACCCACATAGGGGCCACATCGGCTGATAGCTGATAAATTGAAGCCTGTACGTGACTGTTCGCGGGTCTTTCACGAGATGGGATCATGCTGAGTCAGCGATGTCGCGAATATGAACACCCACGCGTGGTTGGACACTACACGATATTTGATACTGGATAGATGTCTAACTGTCACTGGATAAATTACGCATGAAAATGAAATATTTGACATGTGTGACTCGCTCGAAGGAACGCAGATTTGGCTATTTTGAATATTTATTGAATTTGACAGAAGATAGAGTTATTTCGTTTTTGAGGGCGACATTTTTTGTGTAAGATATCGTTGTACTTTCGTAATTTGTATATTATATTTGGTACTATTAGGGCCGACACGGACAATAGACAGCATATCTGACTTTTGGTGACAGATTTCAAGAACTCATTTTATTTTTTCGTTGCCTTTGCTAAATATTTGAAGAAACATTTTTGGTAGTAAAAAAGAAAAACATTATTATAATACCCTAATCTAAACACCTCAAGGACTTCTTATCTTAGACCGAGAGAACAATTTTATTGTTCATTAGATGACAGTGTTTACCGTGTTTCCTTACTTTAAACTGACTGTTCCAAAATATTGATGTTTTTAATTGCAACAATGTTTTTTTCACTTTTATTGAGGTCTATCAAACGAGACTGCTAAAAAAACTACCAGGAGGCGCCAAAAAGCAATGAATTAAGTTTATCATTATTTATTTATAACATGGTTACCCTTTTAGTGTGACCCTGTTTAGTGTTTATTGCTAGAACATATCGTAGGTCGAAAAACTTCATTCGTACTTTTACAACTCAACCCAAATAAAAATAAATTGGAACAGTGTTTTTGACCATCTTTGGGAAAACTTAAGACTATTGGCTTTTGAAGACAAATTCGGATACAAATTCTGATACTAAAGCATTCATTTAAACAGTCATGCTTTTGCTTATGTTACCAATCGTGACACGAACGTGTACTTAGTCTGAAACTTAATCGTTACCATATCTGGCAAAAGTCGCCAATTCGACATAGGCTTTCCCTAAACATCATCGCAAAAACTAATCCCAAGTTTTCCCACATCTAACGGGTTCGCACAACCATTACTAAGCCGTCGGAGCACATTGTCAGAGATATTGAAAAAAAAATGAACACTTTGCACTCTGTAAAAAAAGTGCAACTGAAAAAGACTGAAAACGTCATCCATAAATAAATAATCCGACTGGCATTGTAGGATTTCGTCATCACCACAGTGCATTCTGATTGAAAGTGAAGACCACTACGGGTATTTTGCTTTCTGGTCCTTTTGTTTAGTGCCGATAGCGTTTAGTGCATTTTTAGTTATTGACGAAGTTTTTTGTCTGTATTTTTACCCAGAGGTCTTTTGAGTGGCTCGTGTTTAAATAACTGTTATTATACGGTCCGTACGGGTCGATTTTCAAGGTCACTTCACCTTTGGTCCGTGGATGGGTGACCATCCATTACATACCGAGACCGCTCCGTGCCTTGGACAGCACGTTAAGCCGTTAGTCCCGGCTGTCAATGGGTACCTACCGTGTGGGTAACTGGGTTTTGAAGGTTAGATAGGCATTTGCTCCATGTAAAATACTGGTATTCAGCTGCATCCGGCTAGACTGGAAATTGACCCCAACGTAGTTGGGAAAAGGCTAGGCAGATTGATTGGTCTTTTGACTGAACCTACATACATGATTTTATAAGATTACTATAAAAGCGAGTATCTGTTGTTGATTAAGATTAATTTGGCACATTTTTAGGGTTCCGTACCTCAAAAGGAAAAAACGGTATCCTCGTGTATCTGTCTGTCCGTCTGTCACAGTTAATGCTCGGAATCTAATGGACCGATTAAGTTGAAACTTGGTACACAAATGTATTTCTGTGACCCAAACACGAACGTGTAAAGTAAATAAACGAATTTTGAATATGGGATCACTTTTGGGGGGCAAAAAAGAAAATAAAAAAAAAGTTTTGCTAACTGTGTACCATGTGACATATTAAATGAAAGATTGTTGCGAAAATATTTTTTTTATAATATTAAAATAAATTATTTTAAAGATAGTTAAGAAAGTTGATGAAAATTTACCATTCCCTCCCCTTATCTATGAAACTACTAAGCTTAAAATTCTGAAAAATACAGAGAATGGTTCTTTACTCAAATTATAGGAAACCCAATAAGAAGATAGTCTTACAGACAAGATTTTCCTGTTGAATCGTCAGAATAAAACCGATTATGACTGAAAACAAAGATCAAAATCCATCTTCTTTCCCTACTTTACTAATTACTTTTTATTAAAATAACATAGTAAATCTCTCAATATTGTGCATTGTGCGTTTTTATGGAATGCAAATAAAGATATTATGAATACAAACTTACATTTGTAGTTGGAATGTTTGTGCGAACATGTTTTTCAAGTACAATGATGCCCTGCTAAGCCCAAAGGCGGTATCTCAACCGGAGTGAGTTTTGAGAAAACTGACTTTATGTAAATTGTAATTTTAGGAAAATGAAGATATCAAAAACTTCTTAGTGGTTTTTTGAATGTTTTAAGTTAGATAGTGCTATTTCGCTTATACCATTAGATGCGAAATTGTTAAAGCTATTAAATGGTATTAAAAAACTAAAAGGGCGTATCTCAGAGATACCGCCTTTGGGCTTAGCAGGGCAGAATGTTAAGTTTGTTCTTGGGATAAATTCATCCCAACTATGGAACCCTTCATTGTGCGTGGTCCAACACGCACTTGGCCGGTTTTTGTTATTCATATCTATCAAAAACGTTCGATAGGCTATTATAAAATATACAGGCTACAAAATATTGTTCTTATACATAATCAAGTGAATTTAGAGTGGTTGAAACCTATTGAAACTTATGTGAATAACGAAAATATAATTGGATAAAGTAGGTACGTAAGACTAGTGTATCAAACAAACTCAGAGGCTGGCGCATAGTGGTATGATTTAGATAAGTCGCCCCGTTCTGCACGTTTAGATGTTTTCCGTTTAAGACCTTAGAATTTAAATTAAAGAAAATTCATTTTACTGCCGATTATCTTGCTGACGACGCTAACGTGTAGTTATCACTATGTGACTAAACCAACAATTTGTAAAAAGCCAACCAAGTGCAAAATATGCATGGTGAGTGATGACGTTATGTAATGTGTCGAATAAACCTTGATATAGTATTATTCGGTTTATCATCTGAGTCTAGAGCCTAGTTTTAAATGTTAGTCATTATCAGAAAAAAGTTGAAGAGAGCAATCCTTTCATTAACACCTTTGGGTTAGTTAACAAATATTTTGACTAACGGTAGAGGTTTCATAAAATTATGAGAAATACAAAAGCCTGTGACGCCTCAACGAAGCATCCTCAGGATGACGATTGACTTGTCACGGACCCGAACGCGGCGTATTGCCACACTGAGCGCTGGATGCAGAGTAAGCCATACCGCCCGACACACACAGGGTTACAGGGTTTTTTATGGCTCTTTAGGAATAGTTAAGCGGAACTGGTTACTAAATATATCAACGTCTATTGTATTTTATAATGGATTTCCACAAGGTCACGCTTGAATCACGGGTCACGTCTGAATTAACTACTTATGATCTTTCTCTTAACAACTAAATGGCAGAACCAGTGGGTCGTATAGGGAGCACATCGGTCGCAGCCGCTCAGTTTCTGGTCGAACTAGTCCTCACACGGTGCATTACACCCGGCCACCGCATTCGAGAGCTATTTGCTGCCCGGGATCAGATTAATGTTGCCACTTTTCTACTTGTCGTAACCACCAAACTTTGCCCGACCGCCTTTGCCCACTCTATTGTATGCCAAAGGGAATTATTTCTGTTGGGTAGCTTGGTACCTATCTCGCGGTTTAGGAAAATAATCTGACTCTGCACTCGTGAACTAATAAGATGGCACTTTGACAACATTTAAAGTTTTGTTCTACGTTGTTTAAGAAAATAACTGAAGGCAGCGTGCTAACTCAAGTGATCGGCGCGCGAACATGCGGCCGTTGCGTTCATTTTGTTCGGCGAACTATAGCATGAAATCACGCTGACAGAGGACGTCTTCCGGTTTTCCGAAGAAATGAGTGACATACGAATATGACGATCGCGTATTCGCGCAACTGACAGCTTTGGTTAGGTTGCGAGGTAACAGCTTTTTATATCTTTAACCCTAAATTGGGCGCGTCTAATAAGTTGCGTAGGATGTATGAAACCCCTTTGATCATAGTTAAAAAGTACGACATAATGCTAAATCAGTCTTTTATTTTTGATTCTTGAACATCTTTTATGAAAGCTCTCCAGAAGATGATTCTTGGTCCTCAACTTAAATGTGTCGTTTTAGAAGCTTTTGTAAAGGTCGAGGTAGTATTGGTGTGCTAGATTTCAGTTTTTGATTTGGTTTGACCAAATCGACAGCTGACTGCTTCAGAAATTGTGCGCGATATTGTAGATTCAACTTTGGCCATGAATATGGTGTAAGAGTTGATATCATTGATATTGAACTGATGACCAAAACAATAACATGCTGTCATAAAATGATCATAAATATAATAAATAGTCATTATAACACTCAAAATCTAGTTTACATCACCACAAAATAAACAAATATTCACTTACTCGAAATTTGAACCACGTATATAGTCGCGTGGAGTGTTTTACACCCCAAACGCAGAGCGCGTTTGGGGTGTAAAACACCCCATACACACATCTATAGACGACCGAGTACTGCTTGCTACTAGATCATAAAGGCTATGCGTTTTTGCGAAGCTAACGGGAACATCTGCTCAATAAATTAAAAATTTTAAGAGTTCTAAACCTTCAAAGATACACTGGGGTGTGTCCCCACGCGACCAATTAAGGGTTAAAGATGTCTTCTACATTTATTCATAGGTAGACAAACACCGGGCTACAATAAGAATTTTGCTTTTCAGAATAGCTCCTCTACACAAAGATAATTTTGTGAAAACGAGCGAAAGCATTAGGTAGATACTGATATGTCACTCCGTGTTTTTAGATCTTTTCAGATTTAAATTTAGATTTTTCGTAGGATTAGCTGTGGAACGCGAGGTTTTATTTAAAAAAGACTTGTCACTGATTTACACGCTTGTCACGCTTTGCTTTTGACGTTAGTGATGGTGCCAAACTTGTAGCCGAATTCTGGGCCGAGTCTATTTAGATTGCCATCAACACGATAAGACGAAGAAGACTGCTTTACAAAAGTCTTAAACATTTTTAATGTGCTTCGTAAAACACATAAACGGATCTACATTCAGTGTTCCTTAGGTAGGTACTGCTTTTTACTTATACATATTATGACAGCCGACCGATCAAACGATCTGCAACATCAATGGGATGACCCACGCTAAACGCAAAATTAAATACTCAATTAATAACCTACGCTAAACGCAATTTTATAAGCCACGCTAAACGCAAAATTAAATACCTACTCACTGATAAAATACCCCAGGATTCTATTATGTTGTGACTTTTTTAGCTTCGTTTTCATAATTTTAAAATAGATATTGCTTGGAAATGTAGACTCCATTCTGAAAATATTACTGCGAAAATACGTTTGAAAAATTAAAACAAATATATTTTGAAACAGCCTCAGATTAGGCACACAATAAAACGAAAATAAGACAACTCCAATAAACTGACTCCTTATCATACAAAACATATTATGCTAAATCCACTTAAAAGAGGAATTCAGGAGTCCTTTATAATACATTCTAACGGCGACAATAACCCGAAAACATTAAAATGAAAACTTTTATCAAATAAAATACAATTCAACCGTGCGTACGCCGCGTGGGGTAAAAATGCGGTCGGTAAAAGGTGGTAAAAGTAGATACATTCCCTTTACCTCTTGCTTCCGTTCACGCGCAGGTGAAAATATTACGTCGAGGTGTAAACGAGCCCCGGCAAGGCCGTTATTGCCGTCGTTAAGTTAAAATTTTCTCTCTTGAATAGCAAAGCGAATGTGAGACATAAACACAGACATTTATGTTATTTGCAAACGAACATCGAGATGAATATTATGTAAAATATAAAGGTGTCTACGGAAAATTAGATGCTGCTTTATAAGCAAATAAGCTCGATGTGTTTATCTTATTTTTTATTGGTGTTAGATGAAGATTTTGTGTGCATAGCGATGTTGTTTTTTGTTGGAGATCATAAAGCTTTCTAGACAAGCGTAAGGAGCTCTTGTTGTAGGAATACAAAACACGTGTAGGTACCATCACATTATTTTCTCCTGAGACTTGTTATAAAACAGGTTGTTAAGAGAGTTTGCATACTGCGTCGAAGAAACTCTGGGAAAAATGTAGGTGAAGAACTATAAGGTACACAAAACATGGTTATGAAAACATGGTTTACCGTACATTTATTTTTATGTTTACACCAAAATGTTTCATGCCACTGAAGTAAAAAACAGAAACGAATCAACTTAATCGTGTAGAAAAAAATAGTCACTAAATTCCTGTTCACCGTCCAATTCACTGAGTCAACTCATATTACCGTTAAAGAATAATAAGTTGTTTCATTTGGTACATTCAGTTGGCCAACAGACGTCAGTTCAACAAAACAAGCTGGCAATAGTACAGATTTCCCTTAGGAGTGCTATATTACGACTTTCCATAGAGGAAATGTACGTAAGTGTTCTGAAAAAGCGGGGGCGTTAGTAATTTGATGGTCGAATTACTTTTATGACGGACTGCCACTTTTGTTTCAAAGTAATGGTCCTTGTCACTACTTTGTTGTGGGTGTCAACTTAGTGGCGAACGGAAAGTATCGAATTAACGTCTTAAACAGGTCGGTTATTTCTTTTAAGTGTACCTTAAATTATAAAATAAAAGAGTGTAAAAAAAACACAGTAGTAATCCTAACCATTTTAATTATGAAAGTGTCTCTTTCTGTAAGTATGTGAAAATGAATACTAGATACGAGTAATGTGCGATTTTATGTTGTTTTAGGAGCTACTTATATATTTATATTATTCACGTATTTTCCATTCGTTAATTACACAATTTTTAATTAAAATGAAAACCCAGTACGAAATATTTAATTTCATTTTTCAAATGGTTATATAGGTACCTAATGGTTCACAGAATATTTGTTTCATCACATAGTCATTAATTTTACACAGCTATTTCGTACTAAAAACCTATGGTGGGTGATGTAATTAATTAAAGTTTGATAAAAACATTGACCTCGTGTCCGTAAGTATTATATAACATCGAATGAACCTAAATAATCGTTAATTAACTTTATAGCACGGTACATTTTAGAACTTGAGTAATTAAAGGCTTAAAAAGCGGTCGTCTAGCGCCTATATAGTGTTTCAAAGATACTTAATTACACGACGAATTACACGACCTTTTGTGCAGACGAGGTCGATATGATATTATGAATAAGTTTACTGTATCCTATTAATTAAATAATTTTATCTACACCCATGCAATAAAACCTCTATAAAAGTTTCAGAAACAGTTAGGTTATTGCCAACATTAAACCAGCCAGTGTCATAGTAACGATAATATCATCCAAATGAGTGTTATAATGTTGTACTAAATTTCGTTATGGAACTCGTTTCAACGTTTAAGCGGGGGACAGCAGCACCCGCTGCACGCATGTGCGGTGATGTGCTGGTGACATTCATACGTGCAGTTGTACTGAATTTCGTGGGATTTTTTTAATTCTTGATCTTGAATCACAAACACCCAATGGTTTCGGAACTTTTTATGGACGATTCATATCATGGGTGTAGATAAAGTCTTGTATGCAACTGTATATAATTAGGTATTAAAACACTTATGTGATACTATTATCAAACCTACATTCGTGTTTTAATACCCCTTATTAATCAACAGTTGCATAAATAACTATTAGGAGGAAGGCGAATTTACGTTTACGACACTAAAATAGATAAGTTTTAAGGCACAAAACAAATACTTTTTTTTGTGCAGTCAAAGTTTTTGATAGTGCCCACTGTTAGAAGTCACGCAGGCCTTCACTTTGTGAGAGGAAGTGTGCCGTTATGCACTGTGCAGTATGGGTTGGTGAATCTCACATGTCTTCGAATTTATGGTTCTGGAACGTCCTCTTCACCTATTTGACATAGTTCGCTCGCAGTGATTGTATTTCTTGCTTACACATCAAACTATTTCATTGCCCGTGGACACTACTTTGAAAGCTATCCAGTGGGTTCGGGTATAAAGGTTCAGCCAAGCTCGAGACTAAATTATAGCGACTAAATAGTCCAAGCACTTATGGACGGCCAAGTTTGGAAATGGTATAACCGACGCTACTTCCACTGATAAAACTATGTTGTAGAGTAATTCAGGAATGCGGTGAGCGGTACTGCTCCCTATCCCAAGTATAAAGTCATTTAAATATATTGTGCTATGTACCTTACATATTTATTGGTTAATATTGAGCACAATTTTGCAATTGCTTTGTCCTTTAGGCATACCAGTAATAGCAATAGATGATCTTCTTCTTTTCCTGTGGTTAGTGACTAATCTGGTGTCAGAGTTTTAAAGCCGCCCATGAGCCTCTGACTAGGCTTCACATGCCGTCGAGAAATGTCTCTCAGGCATGCCGGTTTCCTCTAAATGTTTTCCTTCACTGTTTTTGAAGTAAGTGATAATTATACAATACGCACATGAATAGAGGATGATGTAGTAGTAGTAGATGTGGTGGCACAAGTATTTAGCAAAATTTGTAAATATATATTTTTCTAAATGTAATCGTAAATGATTCTACATACATAGCCATTATTTTGCAAACAATATCTTCTATTTTCTAAGAAGGATGCCATTTTTGAATTACGTTAAGTGCATGGTACATCTTTTGCACATGAATGTACACCAAAGGAAATATTCTGGGACAAAAATTTTAAATTTTGTACTTGCTTCAGTGACATTTTTAAAGCAAAGGAATAGCGTTCCACTCTTAGCTTCCACGTTAATGTAGGTAGAGCATATTGCTCCCGGGGGAATAGCAAAATGCATGCAAAGGTGATAACTTAGATGCTCCTACAACATGTTTACATGTTTAAGAGCTCAGATTTGATTAAAAAGATTGTAGATATTTCTCTAGAGATTGTTGTTGCTTTCGTCGTCCGATGTCTTTTTTATTTAACTTTGCAAACAAGAAATGCGATTGGGTAGTTTATTTCCACTTGGGATCTCGTAGAAGAATTCATTATGTTGTCAGATTGCTTCACAAAAACCTTGCAAGTGAAATAAATTTTGAAGCCAGTAATGAATATAGTACTTTTGTCACCTTATTAAAACAAACTTCTTCAATAGGTAACAGAGTGACCAATGACTGTGGCTGATTGGCCAATTAATTGAAAGCAGTACCTGGGCGACCGAGCTCTGCTCTGGTAAAAATAGGGAATGCTCATTTAATAGTATAGGAAAGTTCATACATACTAATTCCATGCTGCCATGATAGTAGGTATTTACTAATTCCATGGCAGATGTTATTATTCTAAGACAGCCATCTTGTTCAAAACTTTGAGCGTCCAAGCTCTGCTCGGGTAAAAATACGGAAAAAACGAATTTTCCCAGTTATGAGACCTAGCTAGATCGATTTTTCGCCCCTGTAAACCCCTATATTGCAACTTTGATCGAAATCGTTAGAGCCATTTTCGAGAACGTGATTACAAATATTGCTCGTTTAATAGTATAGGATAGGATAGGATATGACGAATCTCAGTTTGCGGCGGTGGTTCATTACCAAGCTGTGGCTCACGCACGACAGTTGTCTTGTATGCCGCTACGGCGCTACGGATACTACATAACATAACATCACGCCTTCGTCGTTTTCTCCGAAATGTTAGGCAGAAGTACCTGTTGTACACCCACATTTTGCCAGTTATGTTTCGGGAAAGTCAAGACTAGACAAGTGACAATCGCTTTCAAAGAGTTTTTGATAGATGAGACCACAGATAAGTTCAGATAGGTCACTCCGCAAAATCATTTTGAATAAAAACCAGCCAAGTGCGTGTCGGACCACGCAAAATGAAGGGTTCGCAAATATAAGTTGGTCGATTATTACTCTTTAACTTGTAGAGCCTACTTAGCTGTGATAGTTTTCCTTTTAATTTCGTTATATAAACTACTGGTGTGATTTTTTCACACATCCAAAACCAACCATTTAGCTGGCAGGGGGGGACACTTGACTCTAACAAAAATTTGCACCTTAAAGCTTAATATTTCTCAAACGGATCCCTGAATCCAAAAATAGTAATAACATACTCACAATGTTTTTGAAGGACCTTTCCAATGACACCCCACACCATGGAATAGAAAAAAACACACTACACTTTACGTGTAGAGGAGGTACCCTACAAATTTTGCCAAATTACAGCTTTCTAGAAGAGTCTCGGAGCTAGACCGCGGACAGACAGACAGACGGACATGACGAAACTATAAGGGACACTTGTTACGACACAATAAAGTGCAATTCAGATCGCACAGCGCTAATCACCTACTGTTTTATTCACCTAGAAGTTGCCTCTCTTTCTTTGGCGTAACTCTTATATCTTCTGATTACGGTACGCCAAGTCGAACTCGCCGCGTACCTACTGGTAGCTTCTTGACTTTCGTTCTTTCTTGACTATGTGAATATTGTTTTTATTTCTCTGCTAGTTTTAGTGATGGTCTGGCAGTTTGAGTAGTTTATGCGGCCTACCCAAATGACCTTTCTTTGGTATTGTTCGTCGAGTTGAGCTCCTTAAGTTCTGAGTTGAGCTCCACGATTACTGACAAATGCTTGCACTGACTGGACAGGTCCACTCAAATCTGTGTGGTTCTTTCCTCAAAAGACCTTTTCAGACACTTATCTACATGGTCCTCATATGGCCTGACCAAGATTATGTCTGGACTTTAAAAGAGACTGCGACCTCTGAGTTTGTTTCGGCCTTTCTTCTCAGAGTAGTCAGATAGGAAACGCCGAACTCATCTAGCTTATTTTTAATATTTTTTTATATGACGTGTGAAAGTGATTTCGATATCCTATTTACAGAATAAACAATTTCATTTCATTTCATTACCTAAAATGCGGAATGACCCATGTATTCATGAAGTAGTCCACTTACAGCACCCGTCCGAATAGCATCTGCGCGAATAGCACGAGATTGCACCAAGAGAAAGGGAAACGAGTAATCTGCTCGATAGATTATGTGTGCTAGATCTTAAGCTTTCTTTGTTGTTGTTTTTTTCTGTATCTTCCGCCAAATTATGATCGATTGATCGGTAGAAGCACTAGCTGTCATGCAGACAAAGCAACTTAGTTTCGCAGTCAAGTGTTATTATTCGGTAAAATTAATAGTTATTGTCATAGTGATTTTTATTATTTTTCATTTTTAAATGAATATGATAAATTTTATATGTACGTAAATATGTGTAATTAATAAACATACTAGTGATTTTTATCGATACCTTTCATTTAATAACGTCCTGTAAAACAAATACATCCAGCACTAGGTTGCTGAGTCGTAGGTGCTCTTCATGGACAAAATTTTTAAATAAATTTTAATCCTACTCCACTAGGCTAGGTGCTATTCGCGCAGGTGCTATTCGGACGGGTGCTCTAAGTGGACTACTTCGTATTCATCTGTGGTTCAACAGGATTAATATAAGGTTTTCGGTAGCTTATGACAACCCGATCGGTACCTACAATTTTGACTTTTCCGTCATCGTTATCGCTGATAGAATGGTTCTTTGTTCACCCCCTAAGCTGGCAATAACAACTGTGATTAAATAAACCCCTTTTCTACCTTATAAATTAGATACGTTCCCAGTACAGTCACGAGCAAAAATATGCATTCACTTAGCAAAATTCAAAATGATTTTTTTGTGGAATAATGATTGCAACTTGACATAAGCCCTATGTAGTATGGGACTGTCGGTTCCAAAATACTAAATTCCTAACAACATACAATTACAATCAATACAGTAGGAGAAAATAGCCTTAAAAAGTTGATATTTATAATAATAATATTTATTCCCACGTTGACGTCGTGCTGGGGCTTGCGTGCTCCGAACTCTAGGCCTGAGCCAGTAGAGTTTACTTTGCCGAAACAGGTCTGGAATGAGGAGCCAGACTAAGGCCCGTATTACAGAACGTCACTCAATACTCAAGCATTACTTAAAACTAGATTCAAGCCATTTGATTGGTTAAATCTAGTTTTAAGTAATGCTTGAGGATTGAGTGACGTTCTGTAATACGGGCCTAAGAGAGATACAAAAACCCGCACGGCAGCATGTGGCGAGCTGTTGGGCAGTAGCGACCCCACGGACCCTATCTCCCGGGAGAAGTCTTGTTCCTCACCTCTGGCTTGCCTTTATTGGCCGGCTATAGTAAACACTAACGAGGAACGGAGCTCCCACCTCATTCTTGTCTTTATTGGCCGGCTTGAGTCGAGATTCGCAAGAGCAAACGTGCTCGGAGGAAGGAAATATTCCAGTAAGATGCTGGTAGGGATCTTGACCGTACTTCCGGAATTGTCCTGATAGCCGTGGAATACCTCTCCACTCCTCATAAGCACCTCAGGACATGTTACTCCCTTGTCACTACGACACTTTGTGCTAGCGACCATTTTCGGGGGCCCATTATTAAGTGTGCAAGTCACCCCCTGCCATTTTATCCGTGTACATATAAAACATTGATTAGGCAGGGGCCATAGTCCTTCCATAGTTCCAGGTCACCAGTCAACTTAAGCCACCCAAACCCATAGTCCAATAGATTTGTTTCCAGATTCTGCAATAGTCCTACACCAACCGGGGGTTGTCCTTGGGTGCACTTGCATAGTGCATACTGGGATAATCGTCGGTTGGTGCCTCTTTCCATATAAAATTGTCTAAGGGGCCTCTGCGAGTTGGCTTCGGCTCCTCGTACGCCTTCCAAAAGACCGGGACCCTAAGGTCCCGAGATATTTAAATATTTATTCATAAAATTACAAGACATACAATTTTTACATTTTTGCTTAAATGTAAATTATATTCCTAAAACTTACGTGCGTGAACTAGGTAATCCTGTGTTTCAGGCGAGAAGAGCTAAAATAGACTTATAAAATAAATAATCTTCAGGTTGACAATAGATCACTAATTATATGTTGAGTACCTTAACTCTTGGTTTCTAAATTTGATAAATACTTAACGGAGGTGAAATTGGTACATATTGTATACATATTAGTGCTTGTGACTGTACATTGTCAATCCGTTGTTAACAAGCAACACAATAACCCTCCAATTAGTCAACTGTTCTAATTAGCGTTGTATAACAAGCCATTGTATTGTATTTATTTTTGTCTTATTTTCCCTTAAAATTGTGAATTTAACTTAGACGGAAAAGTCAAATTCAATATCCATTTATTTTTGTCACTTCTGAACGTCGATAGTTATGAAAGCCAGCCTCTAAAACCCGACTTCCTATATTTTGAACTGGGAAGAAGTGGTGCAGCAAACTCCTTGACCCTAAGTCGCTGCCAAAAGTAGCTAATGATGGTATAATAGGTAACATAGCCAAATAGTAAATATCCATGGGCTGCTACTGAAAACTCCTTACAGAATCGATTATCATATAAGGCCCCCGGTAAGGAAATTTTAGGAGGAGTGAAATTTATAAAACAAGCGAATAAAACAAGTTTGACGTTTGCGTAACACTTGTTTTATTCGCGAATAGTTTTTTTATTGTGAAAACTTCTTTAGGCGCGTTGGGCATTTTTGAGATAAACCTAAACCATTGATTTCGCGACACTGTTACGACACCAGCTTTTGACCATTAAAAAGACATCAACGCGTTGATTACCACGGTGCGTGGAGTAAAAGACATCAACGCATTGATTACCGTTGTGCCGATTTTTTTTCAAGTTTTCACTTCTGTCGGCACTCCCGGAGCGCACCTGTTTTTTTTTTAACAAATCCCTTTATGTACCCTCTTTGCCAATTGCGTATTCAAAGACAATCGTATTAAGGAGTAAATTCCAGTCGTGCGTCGGAGCTGAAACACACATACTTTTTTTCACAACATGGCTATCAAACCCAAAACCATACATTTCGCAGCCGCGATTTCATGACTACCATTAAGTACCAGTATCTAGTTAATTGATTCAGGCGTGACCTTGCGAAAATACATTATAAAATACAATAGACATGGATATATTTAGTAACCCGAACACGGCGTGTTGCCACACCGACCGCCGAGCACCGAGCTCTGCGTTCAGTACTCTGTGTGGCAACACGCCTTGTTCGAGTTCGCGACAAGTCAATCGTCATCCTGAGGATGCCTCGTTGAGAGGTGAAACACGTGTCGATTTCTTTCAGGAGTTTTATATGGCTCTTTAGAAATAGCTAAGCGGAACAGGTTACTAAATATATCCACGTCTATTGTATTTTGCCAGTATCTAGCAAGAACCTCTAGCAAAATAGTGTTTGTAGTTACATTATTCACCGTTATCATTTCGCCATTTTGTTTCGTAGAAATTGTAGGTAACAGCGTATTTGGATGCACTCACGTGGTGTTTTTAACTACAAACATATCAACTTGACAAATCTTTCTGATTCGTAGCACGAAAATCCTATTGCCATAAATATATCGTACGTATCGAGAATTACATTTACGAGAATTTCCGACAGACCAATGATTAAACAACACCTTTTCAGTCACTCCTCAAGACATTAATATATGTAACAATACAATGTAACACGAACAACAGGTACAATAATTATCGTGCATTCCATTTCCTTTTTTTCTTTTTAATTCCGCAGTCTGTTCCACGACGGATATTAACAACGTTGAACAATGGATGCGCAGATGAATAAGTCGATAGTGTACATTTATTTTCCTGTTTCATTATTTTTATAAATATTGTAGAGAAACTATTGTTTGCTGTGCTGGAAAATGTATAGGGCTTGTCGATTTTGAATCTGGTTAATTAAAAATTCTACAGCAGTTTATCTATTGTCTTATAATTCACATTTACCCAACCTGTAAGGGCGGTGAATTGATTATTCTAATAATAGTGTTAAAATATTTTCAAGTGACAAACGGTAGGTCAACTTTTATTATAAGACAGAGTCTGAAATATTATTTAATAAATCCATACAACTCATTTATAAAATACAGAATATTTTTTTAAAATTTTAACTATACCAAAACCTCTATATAATCCATGAACTTCTGGCGCATTGAAAATGACTTTATTTCATTAAGGCACTTAAACATCACAGGAGTTAAAAAAGAATAATAAGAATACATGAAGAATAAAGTAACTTTTCTCAAACATGCTTGGAAATTCTTCGAGATAAATCGAAATTGCAGTACTGGTCGAATACATGCGAGCGCCCGGCCGGCAATGTTTGTATGAAAATCCATATCTGTCGTGTTTTGCAGCCGAATAAATTACTATGAAAACTCTTAGCTGTCGTGTTATTAAAATGTGGAACGAACTTTTTGCTTCAACACATGGCTACCAAGGAGGTAACCTATCAAAGATTTTATTTTTTGATTTGGCTTGCAAATAGAGCTATTTAAAGTAAAGAAGAAACAAATAAAATAATGTCGTTGTTCGTCATCGGTTCTGGAATTTTTAATTAATTTACTTAGATTGAATTTCCGCGCATTATAAAAACAAATACAATTTTGTAACTCTTTCAGTATTGCATCTTTTGATACCATGTTAATTTCTCTATCTTAATAATTGAGAATGGAAATCGCATTTTTCTTTAAAACGGGTACCCTAGTGAAGCGATCGAAAAAGCATTTTCAATGCTAAAACAAGCAGCTTTCATTTTCGATTCGGTAGATCCATACAAAAACGCAAGTTGTTAATATTCATGTACAGTACTATCACCCTTTCAAATAGCTTACACTAATTTTGTAAGACCTAATAAAGCTTGTCAATTTTGAAGCCAGTTGATTAAAGATTCTACCAATTTACTATGACACTTCAAATGTTTTCATTACACCCTGCAATGAGTTTGACATGTCAAACCGATATGTCTCACAGGTATACACTTGAATATCAAGTGGCAAAGGCAGTTAGGGGTGAATAAACTCGTTATAATATACGAGGTCCATACTAATTTAGGGTTAACTACTAGGTTTTTATTTCATAGAGAATTATCGTGTTATATGGTTAAAAGAAACGATTTATAAGACGACAATAGTTTCAAAGTTTCAAGTTCAGACACAAATCCTAACTTTAATATTAAAAATGCGAAAGTAACTCTGTTTGTTTGTTACGCTTTCTCGCTAAAACGGGAGAACAGATTTGGATGAAATTTGACACATGGGTAGACCATGACCTGGATTAGGACATAGGATACTTTTAATCCCGATATTCCGAGACTATATAAATGTGGGTACGGAGTCAAAATGCGCTGGAATTTATTTTATTATGATGGTTTGTTTGTTTGCCTTTTTTTTTTTTGGGTGGGAAACTAAAACCTACCCGTGTCCCTTCAGTCGCCTGTTTGTTGCCAGGGGCCACGGTATCCCTTTCGAACTTTCCCGCGATCCCGGCAGGCATTGGCCCTAGCGGACCACGTCAGTTCTGCTGACATCTCTTTGAGGCGCGCGTGGAACACAACGCGCCGTCGATCTGGTCCTGGTCCTTATCGGACGGCGAGCTACCCATTGCTCACCGTCCGCAAGCCCGCACCTACGGTGGTCGGGAATCGGCCTGCGATTCCCAATGCCCAGGGCGTCTCCTGTGGCGATTAGGGGCGTAAGGGCGCGAAATTTGCCTCTCCCTCACGCGTTCCGCCTCCTTCTTCGCAAGTTTTCAAGTCATAGGTCTCAAGTTTGAACCTCTGACTTTTCGGATTCATGTGCGTATTGAATAATTATCACTTGTTCCAAAAACGGTGAAGGAAAACATCGTAAGAAATTCAAGGCTAAAAGATCGATTTACGCAGAAACACACCAATTCCCGATTCCAATTCCTCGTTCCTATTCAAAGTTACCCGTATGATACGTCATGATTTTCAACCTTACAACAAGTCACTAAATCAAAGCAGATCACTCAATCCACTATCAATAGACGTGCAACAGCCCCAAATAACATCATAATCTATCCCCAAATCGTATTTAACGGTTTACTGTCGATAGTTTCTATTTCACGGCGGATAGACGGACGCAATCATTCGCCGACACCTTATCGTCAGCTAGTTAAGCGTTTCGCTGATTGTCGGATTGAGTTATAAATCTCCGACGGCACGCGATCTATCCCTTGAAACGTGGTTTAGTGATACTGGAAGTACCCCTTGTTTGGTGGAATTGATGTAGTGTGTCCTGGTTTGAATAGAGTCTGATAGTACTTTGGTCTGTTTCGTCTTGTAACCCGAAATATTGACTTTCGAATTAAAAGCGGACCAGACACTATCAATATTAATGACATTACATTCAAGTAATATCATTACTACTGACAGTGTGGTGATTGGAATGATGATGTGAAGGCATGACAGTAATATTAATGTCATAATTACTGACAGTGTCTGGTCCATGTAATATTTTGAATTGTGCTAAGATTTCCATGGGTGTAGAAAACGCTGTGAACGAACAAATATACTTTTAAATACCTCAATTGTTTTTTGTGCTGTTATATTACTCATTATAAATGCTTCTGGCCATTTTGAATAGGCATCCACTATTACTATAAACATTTTCGGATATACTGCCCTGCTAAGCCCAAAGGCGGTATCTCAACCGGAGTAAGTTTTGATAAAATTGACCTTTTGTGAATTGTAATTTATGGAAAAATGGAGATATAAAAAACTTCTTAGTGTTTTATTTTAATGTTTTAAGTTAGATAGCGCAATTTCGCTTATACCATTAGATGCGAAATTGTCAAAGCTATTGAATGGTATAAAAATACAAAAAGGGTGCTTCTCAGAGATACCGCTTTGGGCTTACCAGGGCAGTATAATGGACCCAAGAAATCTACATGTAATCTATGCCAAACTGTGGGGGGTTGAGGCCACAATGTTAACTTAGTTTTTTTCTGGATTTTTATGGTTTTGCAGACATACAGTCCTTACAACTACAACCTTAGATCGGTCTTTGTTACCTCCCTAAAAAGCTATGCATGTCTAAATACCTAATAAAGTGTAAAAAATCCATTTCTTTTACTCTAACAGATTGTTGTTCACCATTTAAAATAAAAATAGAACACATGTCTACTTTTATCTTGTCTACACTTTGCAATATTTTCAGAAGGATTTTGCGAATAAAATAAAAATTGAAAGCTTGCGATGATCGCGTGTCGGTTGTTAAGGAAATGGATTACCTCGTAATAAGTAATTCGTGTATAATGTATTGATAGGGAATTCACTAGGGATTTCTGCTTATATTTGAGTATACTTTTCCGATACTTGAGCTTAATTTGAGATGGCATGACTCGCGCTCATTTGTTATAAACTGATAACGTTTAGGGGATGAAGAATTAAATAAAACTAGATACTTGTCAATGTCGATCGGTAGGTATATATTTTATTTATGACGTGGAGAGAAAAAGGTACTTAACAATTTCATGGACATTAATTAAGTTCTCTATAAGTAAAATATATTATAAAAGACACTTAATTTAAAGCATATCAAATAATTTGTGGAAATATTATAAAACAAAACGCGTTCGTGTAAAACGCAGCGTTAATATATTCTAGCTAGTTCCAGCTTCAGCACGAAATCAGTCAATAAATCGAACTTAAATATCTATATGAATCTAGATCGTATGTTAACGTCTATGTTCTGAATAATTTCCTTCTCGATAATATATTCATGACTACACCTCCTAGTGGGCATGTACTAGATGATCGTGATATCATAGTATTGGTTTCATTCGACCCTTACGTCGACCTGTCACTTTCAAATAAATATACCTGGTAGTATCGATAGGTCCTGGAGAATTAGGTATAATATGATCAACCGCACGTCAATAGTTACACTTATAATACCGCTTTAACTGTTGCAAAATAAAGGCGCTGTCAATAATAAATGCATGGAATGAGGTAAAGATGGTTATAGCCGTGATATAGTTATATCCCTAATGCTGCGGTCACATGTGTCGAAACAATGCGTGCCTTGTATGTTTTGCTCGGTAAAAAGTTATCGCGCGGTGGTCACTTTTATGTACCCGGGCGATAAGTACCTACTACGCAGTCCGAACAATCGCAACGATAACCGATAATGGTTGGGCTCATCTGCGTGTATCGTATCACTGTGCGAAGCTTCGTCACGATAGACGCAAATGCGGCCACAGCGTAAGGATATAGCTATATGCCGTAATATGGTTATATGAAAGCGGTTTATAACAGTCTTACTAGGAAAATAACTATGATACGAGCAAAATCTAGTAATATAATTATTAGGGCGCTCCGATCAAATAGGTTAGGTTAGAACTGTGACCAACTACGCGCGAGCCGAACGAGCGCTACGTCGAAATTAGCCGCAGTAACAAAATTAAGGCACTCTTATACTAGTTATGAACCGCTTTTATATAACTATATTACGGTTTATAACTATATCCCTAGGGATATAACTATATCGCGGCTATAACCATCTTACTGCGACATTTATACTTTTCTCCTTCTGTATTGATTAGAATTATATGTTGTTAAATGTATTTCCTTTCTTTCTTCCTTTGTTACGAACATATTATTGGGGAACCCTATAGGTACTATTACGAAATACATCTTCTCTCAAAATTTAAATCTCTATTCCACGAGAAAATTGCTTTTGAATTTTGCTTAATGTATACCTACATGTAGTCGTGAATGTACGTTTCTTAAAATATTTTATTAAAATATTTATATCTGCTAAGAAATACACATCTTCAAATGAGATTCATAAACGAAATAGAAAGAAAATATAAAAAGAAAACTATTTAAAGCTGTATTGTTTGTATGGAAACGCAAATGGAAGCTATACCTTCTCCCGGCTCATAATAATTTGCATTAATTGCTTAGGATTAAGGTTAAGCAAAGAGAACTAAAAAACAGATTAGAAGTCGCCGATAATGGTTAAATTATTTACCTATTCTTTGTGAGTGTGAATATTATTACAGTCAAGGAAAGTTAATTTGCCGTGTTAAATTTCAATCAAATATCAAAGATTGTCATTTGAATATGCGGACAATTCAAGGTGGTCCTGAATTTAACAAAAATTTTAATTGCCCTGGGCGATGTTTTCATTGCACAGATTTACAATCATTGTATATTAATTTAATTAATTTTATATTGTAATTCTGTGCAATGAAAACATTACCATTTTAGGAACTATACAGCACTTAAACTGATCCTTTTAAGTGCTTTGCAAACGCTAAATATGATTGAAATGCAGTAACACAAAGTCAAATGCAAATAATGTAATCTATTAAGTCATAATTATGGATACATCCATAATTATGACGTAATAGAATACATTATATTAAGCCTTAATTAAATACATACACATACTCATTTCACATTATTTAATTATGGAGAAATAATGTAAAGTGAAAACCGTTTTGATGAGGTTCCGTAGCCTAATGGCAAAACAAAACCCTTATAATTTCGTCTGTCACTTTGACCGTCCGGATCATTTTACTCGGAGACTATTTGCACAATATCGATGAAAAAGGAAAGAAGCGTGGCTCCCCCCGTACCTGTAACCGAGGAATAAAAAAAACCCATAAGCGTGTGGTCGTGTGTCGTTGATCCCACAATTAAAAAGATTATGTTTTCAAGTGACTTTTTTATTTAAGTCAATACTTTTTGTAAATATATAGGTATTTTTGGTTACAACCGTAGTAATAACTTTGTTTTTAGAAATGCTATGAAATACAAACTTATTTTTGCGCTCGATAATATCAATACTGTGCATGCGTAAATATTCATTGTTTATATAATTTGCTCTAATAGTTAATAATAAACTATTGTTTATTTAATTTAAAATCTTACATAAAACTAATTCCTAAGTCAGCTGGGACTTGAGGTGGCCCTGCACAAGTCCGAGGCCATGGGTTTTCATGCTCCTCGGAATGCGCCACCGTCGGGTTCCCAGCTGACTTAGGAATTAGATTTATGTAAGATTTTAAATTAAATAAACAATTGTTTATTATTAACTATTAGAGCAAATTATATAAACAATTAATATTTACGGGGGGTTCACATTGGTGTCGAGTCGACGATGAAGTATCTGGTACTCGTCCTCGACAGCCGGTGGAATTTCGTAAAATATTTCCGACGTTTGGCTCCCAGACTGGAGCGGGCCGGGGCTGCCTTGAAGCGGCTCCTGCCCAATCTAGGGGATCCAAACGCCTCCTGCCGGAAGCTCTATGCGGGGGTCGTGCGGTCCATGGCCCTTTACGTGGCACCGGTGTGGGCGCGTTCATTGAGGCTGCGGCCAGCCCGCCGATTGAACGCGTCCCAGAGGGTCATGGCCATCCGGCTGGCTCGAGGATACCGCACGGTCTCCTGCGAGGCGGCGATTCTCCTTGCTGGATTACCGCCATGGCATCTGGAGGCAAAGGTCCTCGCGCACATTTGGGAGTGGCGCTAGGAAGCGAATCACCGGGGCTTAACTCCGATGCCGCAAGAAATCGCGGCACAGCGGACAGAGCTCCGGCGGGATCTTATGGCCTCATGGAGAGTGCGATTGTTACAACCCAGCGCTGGGCACGCCACAATTGCGGCGATAAGACGCCTCTTTGAGGAGTGGCTTGAGAGGTGCCACGGCGTCCTCACCTTCCGCCTGACGCAGGTCCTCACCGAACACGGCTGTTTCGGGAGGTTCCTGTTCAGGATAAGGCGAGAGGAAACGAACGGGTGTCACCATTGTGTAGATCGCCCGGAGGACACGGTGGAGCATACGGTGGAGGTCTGCCCAGCTTGGGCGGAGCATCGTCGTATCCTCGTGGAGGCGATCGGCGGCGGTGATCTCTCGCGTCCGGCCCTGGTTCAGGCCATGGTACGGAGCGAGAGGAAGTGGCAGGCCGTCACCTCCTTCTGCGAAGGTAATGCTCGCGAAGGAGGAGGCGGAACGCGTGAGGGAGAGGCAAATTTCGCGCCCTCACGTCCCTAACCGCCGCAGGAGGAGACGCCCTGGGCGGGAATCGCGAGCCGATTTCTGGCCACCGTAGGCGCGGGCTTGCGGACGGTGAGCAATGGGTAACTCGCCGTCCGATAAGGACCAGGCCCGGGTCGACGGCGCGTTGTGTTCCACGCGCGCCTCAAAGAGATGTCAGCAGAATTGACGGGGCCCGCTAGGGCCAATGCCTGCCGGGGGTTCGAAGAAAACCGATAGGGACATCGCGGCCCCCGGCAACAGGGCAACCGAAGGAACACGGGTGGGTTTTAGCCAGTAAGAGTCTGACACGCCCTCCCGCTCCACCCAGAGTGGGAGAAGTTATTTGATAATTTCCTCAGGACATCGAGAATTAAAAAGGCTACTTTTCATTCAGGGGGCCTACCACCAGCTCAAAAGCAGTATTATTTTAATATTACTTCAGTGGGAGAAAGAGATGGAGTTATACGTCCTGTAGAGCTTCATCTCTTTCCTACACTGAAGTAATATTAAAATAATACTGCTTTATGAGCTTGTGGTAGGCCCCCTGGATATTTCAACAAAAACACACGTAGACAAAGTCGCGGGCGACCACAAGTATAGTATTTATCCAAGATTACCTTAGAAAATTCTCAATACAAAATCCGACGATTCCATAAATAGTTTGAGAACCCACAACCTACCTAAGGGTAGCTACCCCTTAAACCTCTGGAATACCTACCTACCACGGCATGTTATATTATTATTTACTAGTTATTAAGTGACCGCGGTATGTTCATTAATTATTAATACTGTGGTATTGTGTTGATAACATTTATTATTAAAATACGCTGAAATAATTCCGACATTTATTATTGTTTTTGGTTATTCGTTTAAATTTATTTTGATAGCGAACAATTGGCGGGTGAATGGTAGCGGAAATCTCCATGGCAAATGTCTGATAACAAGGAAAAATTAAATTCATGCTTCCGTCGATAAATGGAGAAAAACAACTTGAATCTTTAGTAAAAATTTAATACAAAGCCCGTTATCAATAAAGTTTAATTTTATAGAAGGAAAATCATAAAACAGTAAGGAAAAAACGCGAAAGAAACCAAGAGATAGTGATCTAAAAACGCCATTATGCACTCAGCATGCGCAATGTTCGGTAGTACTCATTCTTTCTCTGAAGAAGAAAGAGAAAAAAGAAGAGAAGAATGAAAAAATCCTGAATGATATTTTTGATGGATTTTTTTCGTTGTTAAGGCCTGAATTCCTCTTACGCTGATGTCGGTCGCATACGTACGCGCCACTGACGTCAGCGTCGTAGTATGGTGCTATACTATAGAACACAATGTATATACGCACGCGCGACCAACGATAGCGACCGACATCAGCGTAAGAGGAATTCACGCTTAAGGGTCACACAACATAGGCCCAGTGCAATACGGCCGATATAACTTGGCAGTTCTGAACATAGGCACTACGAACTTTCGCGCATGTTTTGTCACTCACACTCGCCGCATATCACCATTTGGATCCTAAAAAAAAAAATTGCACAACCTTTAACGCGAAGTTCCGAACTGCCAAGTTAAAACGGCTGTATTGTAACTGAAGTGGATATTAAACAGCCATACAAATTAAATCAACCACTCATGACAACTTAGTACATTTACCCTTTTTTTTGTGTGGGAAATTGTCAAATAACTTCTCCCGCTCTGGGTGGAGCGGGAGGACGTGTCAGACTCCTACTAACTACAACCCACCCATGTTCCTTCAGTTGCCTGTATGTTGCCAGGGGCTACGGTATTCCTTTCGGACGTTCCCGTGACCCCGGCAGGCATAGGCCCTAGCGGACCCCTTCAGTTCTGCTGACATCTCTTTGAGGCGCGCGTGGCACACAACGCGCCGTCGACCCGAGCTTGGTCATTATTGGACGGCGAGCTGCCCATTGCTCACCGTCCGCAAGCCCGCGCCTACGGTGGCCGGGAATCGGCCTGCAATTCCCAGCGCCCAGGGCGTCTCCTGCGGCGAGTACATTTATCCTAAGCTGCGTTAATTTACTTTTCACATTCACCACCATTGACTACAGGTACAGTAAAATATTAATTGCAAAACGATTTCCTGAATCTATTTCAAGCTAGACGCTTCCTGCATGTTTTGATCTTCGTTTTCCTCGAGTCAGTGCTTGTGCTAATAATCGAGCTTGTTGAATGACAGATTTATGAAGCGGCTACACGATACACAATATGTAAAAAAACCTGTCCGATCCGAAAGGGGCACATAGAAACTGCAATAATATTACCTAAAAGTATTAAAATCTTTTCAATATTGAAACTAAAAAGTTATTGCTATGTAAAATTTACATATTTAGTACCAAAATTACCCAAAGTCCAAAAAAAATAGCAAATTTTCAACAGGAGTCATTAGTTATGACTTGCTCCCGTTAAATGACGGTCACCCGCGCCCTATGTGACAACACGGAGAAAACCCCCATAAAAAAAAAAATGTGGCGATTTTATTTTTCTTTTTTTCCTGAGACTCTCAGTACGATACTTAACAACACCCTCACGGATCGGACAGGTTTTTTTTACATGTTGTATAATATTAATGACGTATGATTAATATTTTGACAAACTAGTTACATAGAGGTTTTAATATATGCCTATTTTTGTCCCGGTGCAGGGCAAAGTTGTGACCCGGTGGTCGTGACTTACGACTTGTAGGTCGAACCCTGACAGACACTTTACTTTGTGTAAATGATTTCATCACCACTGCTCTCAAAACGGTGAAGGAAAACATCGTGGGAAAACCGGCATGTCCTAGAACCAAAAATTAGAAGACGTGACATCTACCAACCTGCACCGGGCCCGCGTGGTGGATTATGGCCCACTCTCTCTTACAGAGAGGAGGCCTGTGTCCCAGCAGTGGGAATATTATAGGCTGATTATGCAGGGTAAATACCTCTTTTCATACAAGGAGGGTATGAGCATTAATCACCGCTTCTTCTTTTCGTGTGGTTAGTGACTTACCTGGTGTCAGAGTTTTAAAGCTGCCATTGGCCTCGACTTGGCTTTACATGCCGTCGAGAAATATCGCTCAGGCATGCCGGTTTCCCCACGATGTTTCCCTTCACCGTTTTTGAAGCAAGTGATAATTACATAATACGCATATGAATCCGAAAATTCAGAGGTGCGTGCCTTGGGTTCGAACTCGAGACCTATGACTTGGCACTCCGACGGTCACACACACTAGACTATCATTGCTATCTGCTATAATCACCGCTTAATCAAGGCGGATTGATGACTTCGGACTTATGTTAATTATAGATCCAGGTTTCTTCACGATGTTTTCATAATGGTTACCTAACATCATTGATCTAGCTTGTAAGTAGGTAGATATTATTATTTTACCCTTTTATATATTTGAATGTCGTGATGGCCCAGTGGTTAAGGCCTCGCCTCTCATGCACGGTAAACTACGATAAAATACGGGCAAGTACCGATGTGACTTTTTCAATTTATATGTACTTTCTGAGTTTATCTTGGACATTACTAACATCGGTGAAGGAAAAACATCGTGAGGAAACCTGGACTTAAAGTTAATATAAGTCTGAAATTGCCAACCCGTTTTGAGCAGACGTGGTGATCAATGCTTGTGCTTTCTCTGTATGAGAAGAGGCCTCTGCCCTGCACTGGAACTATAATAGGCTGGTATAATTATTATTTTTAAATGTCTTTGACATATCTCGGGACCCTGTGGTCCCGGACCTTTGGAAGGCATACGAGGAGCCGAAGCCAACTCGCAAAGGCCCCTTAGACATTTTTATGTGTTGAGGCACCAACCGACGACTATCCCTGTTCGCACTATGCATTTATTATTATCATTTATACATTTGACGTAAGTGTAAATTACTAACAAAAAAACTGTAGATTTTTATTTTGCAAAACTTTCGTGAAATGAAACCTAAATTGCTTTTTTAACATCTACGCGTTTTACGCTCTCGGGTTGTTATCAGGACCACCCCATCCCGTCATACCCACGGGTGTCATAAAACTTGAGATTATAACATTATTTTTATTAAATAACTAGAACAGATACTGGCCATGGTTTAGAAAATAATTTGAGAAAAAACGAATTCAGGTTATCCGTTCATAAAACTAACTCTCCTAAAAGCTGTAAATATTAAGTTTTGCTGGCTGAAAACAAATTAAACGTAACAAAAACAAGACCGCAGTAATGAGGTTCACATGGGGGATACTGTCACAGTGCTACATACATAACACGTAGTTTTTAACAAATTCTGCTGGCCGGCTAACTTCTGCGGTCAGTTAATAATTTATATAGCACTCTGATTAAAATCCTCGTAGGCAGCTGTTTCCGTTTCTTTTTTATCTGACTACGAAGCTAAAAAAGGAATCACAGGAAAAGCGGAATTTCAGGATGGGTAATTGTTAGGAAACTCCGACCTGCACTTCAAACTTGGTGTCGTCATCAGCCAATTGGGTGTCATTAAAGTATTTTTTGGAGTGTGTCATATGCCATATTATGACGTCACAGAAAATTCAATACGTAATGAATGAGATGTGAATCATAGTTACTGTGATTCATGCGATATGAACCACCATATTAAATTTAAAGAAAAAAAAGACAGTGGCGCTCCGGAAGTGCCGACAGAAGTGAAAACTTAAACTAGATCGCCTCGGTAGAAGAAAAATACTTGTATAGAACATGGGTCCGTAACTTTATCTAAATAAAGAGCACAACCGAGTTTACAAAAAAAAAACTTCCAAAACCTTTAAAGTAAAAATACTTGCATTGAACATTGATCCGTAACGTAATATGAGGTGTCGGTAACGGTGTCGCGAGTTCAATTGTTTTTTCCCATCTCAAAAATGCCCAACGCACCTAAAGAAGTTCCAGTTCGTTTTTATAAAAGTCTGTTTTAAGATTATGATGTGCATAATAACGATGCATTCTGACATATTCACTTTCGATATCGTTTTATTCAGCTACAAAATAAAGCCCATAGATTTAATTGCCGCGCTACATTTTAATTCTTGCTCGCTTTTTTTATATGAAACAATAGAGTTAAACTTTATTTTTCAACAGGCTTACTTTATTGATGTGTTCGATGCAGTTGCAATATTTCACTGACGTAATACATGCCCTGTGTTACAGTAACGCGTTGCTGTGGCTCTATTCTGGCAATGACTGCAATATGCATCTGACTGTATGAACGGGGCACTGGGGAGCTTTCCATCTAGATTGGGAGCCCGATGGCTATGCGAATATCAATTGCTTTAAAAATGTATTGTTGAAAGTCCGCCTCGGATTCCCAGTGAACTCTGACTTTTTCATCGTTGTTGACTTGGAACTCTAAACTTTGGAGCTGTTGTGTGTTGAAGAGAAATATAGTTTTCGCTACTTTTAGAATGTCTGGGAACTGAAATAAAAGGATTTTGGCAAGTTTCCTTTCTGAATCTGCTGATGAATATTTTGTAGTCGCGGCAACAGTCGGTCTTCAGAGTGCTATTTAAATTATACCCTCCTTCCCTCTAACAGTTTTGTCAGCTGACAAAACAAGTTATTTTATCTAAACTAATGTAATAAAGCGAAAAGATTAGATATTTTGTATGCTTGTTTTTAATGAATAAACTCAAAAACTAATGGACCGATTTAAAAAATTCTTTCACCAGTAGAATTCTATATTATCATTGAGTAACATACCTAGGCTATAACTTATAAAGATATCACGCGGATGTAGCCGCTAGCCGAAGCTAGTTATTAATAAAAAGGCTTTTCTTTAAATAAGTAGTTCTACCAAAAAATCTATCAAATCAGGATGTTTCTAGTTGGTATCCAGCTGATCTTTTCTCTTCATTTCAATCGTTCTCTCACTGCTGAGAATCGTGACTCCGTATCAAATTGTCACCGGCCTTTTTCCATCTGTTACGATCAGTGGCCGCACTCCACGTGCAGCGCTGATAGGTATCGTCAATTGCTCGGATATTTGATCCGACCGCCTTTTTGGGCTTCGGCCTCTAGGTCTTTTGCCCTCTATTTTTCCAGTCACCATCAGACGTTCCTTGTTGTTGGTACCTATGCGAGCAATGTGGCCAAAGTATCTCACGACACGTTGCAGGCAGGTTCAAGACAATTGTTGTGTTTTCTCTCATTTGAGTTGTTTAAGGATCGAGACATTTGTGCGATGGGCTGTCCATGGTATCCTTAATAGGTGGCGCTAGCACTATATTTCGAAGGAGTCAATTCTTTGCCTGTCGGTAGACTTGATCGTTCAAGTCTCTGCTCTATTGAAAAAGATTGAGAAGACCAGCTGATCTATTCCGTAAAAAAATTACTTGATGCTAGAGATTGACTCTATTGACAGCTCACTTCAAGCTTACTTCACTTAAGCTTTCACGTAAATTTTTTACAGTATAGACAAAAGTGATCAAACATTGTGTCCAGGTTACAATACCTACCTAGGTTTTAGAATCAAGGGGCCAAAAACGGCCGCTTTGGCAGAATCATAATATGATAATATTATCACACAAACTGTCACAAACTGACAATTCATAATATTATCTGGGTTTATTCAATTCATATTACGCAATTCATCTGTTTGACAGGTTTGTATTACTTATAATGAAATGACATTTAAATTGTAGAAATAAAAAAATAAAAATCTCATTTGATTAATAAAAACTGTAATTAAAAATTATCCGGTAAAATTACGGTCTTCATTTTTTCATGCGGCAATATTTACACCAAATATGATTCTGATATGAATTGAATTGAATATGATTCAGCTAAAATATGTGTCACCATAGAGGAATTGCTGAAAATTCAGAAAATGAATTGTTTTTACAGGAAATGCTTAATGTGGTCGCTTTAGAACCTGCAGGTCTCCTGAAAAATAAAACCAAAATATAATCACCTGAATTTCCAACTCTGTTATTTGTAGCCATATTGAATAAAACACAAATTTTACCTTTTGGCTACGTCAATGCAAAGACATAGCTTTTAAATACCTGCAGAGTTTGTTGACCTAGTTCACATTTCAACTACGCCAAACAAATAGATCGGAATTCTATATCTCGCAAATTCTTAGAAAGTTAGCTTATTTATTCTGCTGCAGGTTTGAGCTAATAATCTGCATCGTCTAAAGTTTAAGTACTTTTGAATATAGTGCAGTTTCGTTATAAAAATAAGTGCAAAGGGGATTCTTGTTAAAATTTACCGTTGGTACTTATGGAAGACTCTATGGCGAGTGTGTAAACTCGCCGTTTATAATTGTAAATAAATTTGATACATATAAAATTAAGATAATGGCCTTATTGGTGATGTTCTTCAGAAAGACCAGGTGCGTAGTACCCGCAACCAGCGTGCGTGTATGACCAGATGTATGCCCGTAAACAAAGCAGAAGAAGTATATAAGAATCGTAGCAAGTGGCGGTCTGTGGTTTCTACCTACCTGCATGGAAAGAAGGCGTGAGTTTATGTATGTAATAGTTCTACAGACCGAATTTCCGCAATGGCGACCAATGTCAGCGGAGACTAGCCTACGGCGGCGTGGGAGATACTATAGTGAACAAGTGTGTGCGCAGACACAGGTGCACTCCCTCTTCCCTTATTCTCATAGTCCGTCTTAAGTATGTATGTAGTAGGTAAATCGATAATTTGAAAACGTTTATCTTCCATTAGACTACATACGGCCATATTTTCTACAATAATTTGTGTAATGATACACTATTTCAGTACTAATATTTCTGTATTTATATTCTTGCACATATACAAACTTGGTATACTTTTAGCAACATTTAACAACCTATTTAATTAGGTACTCAATATAATAACGTTATAGACTTTAGACAACTTTAAGGTTTCGAGGTTCAAATTGATCTAACTTAGAAGCTAAGCGACGCTCCAAACATCATGTTTCCATTCCGTTCCGTTAAAAAACCAGTACTTTTTCGGTAACTGTCAAATGGGATACCTTTAAACTTTATGATTACACTGAATACAAAATCATTTGAGGCAATTCACATACTTTTAATTTTATATTTAGTATTTAAAATCACTACAAATCTTATTAATATTTGGAAATCATGACATTCGGCTATCCTACACTGTGGCACACACACAAAAATCATACATTTTAAATTTTTACATAAATCATGACATTTTTTGTAGCAGTCTATTAGTTGGGCAATGCTGCGCAGACTCGAAACAGTTATGTAAGCATGTGAGACCTCTAATCTACTTTCCACAGCAGACCGATGGCATTATGAATGTGAACCACACTCATCACTTGATATTCAGGACGCAATGTACTATGTTTATACTCCAAATATACTTTTTATTCGCATTTATGGTCTCTACGTGGAAGGCAACATAAGACTCCCACACCGAGAGCCCGATTACGCAACTTTAAAGTTCGCTATCAGAATCTCAGGGCACTTGTACCATTCTTTGTCAGTAGAAAATTGTGTAAACGCAGTGTGAATTTTCAAGAGAGAAAAATTAATACTTTTAAAGTTTAATTTTTCTCCTTGAAAGTGACAACTTTGATACAATGCATTTGATGGTAAAAGGAAAGAAAGATATTAAATTGCATGCCTGTTATTAACTTTCCTTGTTTTTGCCTTGATAAAGTTTGAAATGTTTTAAATTGCTTTATAGTATGGTGATCTCCACATGACATGACTCAAGCATACTGTTGGGACCTTATGAGTGTCGTGGTTGGAGAGAGATAATAAATGAAATTCAGGTGTACAATATAAAGTCCATTCAGATGACCATGAATCTTAAACACAATGACATTTCTTATATTAGTTACACGATACACAAGTTATTGCCACGGCGCTGGGAAAACGACTGGCCGCTAAACCTAATGCGCGGGGGACATTCCATTCTGCCCCGCTATCATTACTGTACCTAAACATACTTAATACATTATAGTTATTTATGCAACTGTTGTATAATAACCAATTATTTACAGTTGCATACAAGACTTTATCTACACCCATGATATGAATCCTCTATAAAAGGTTCTGGAACCATTGGGTGTTTTTAATATCAAGATCAAGAATTAAAAAAATCCCACGAAATTCAGTACAAGCGCACGTATGAATGTTGCCTGCAGCAGCACATCACCGCACATGCGTGCAGCGGGTGCTGCTGTCCCCCGCTTAAACGTTGAAACGAGTTGCATAATGAAATTTAGAACAACATTATAACACTCATTTGGATGATATTATGGTTACTATGACACTGGCTGTTTTAATGTTGGCAATAAGCTAACTGTTTCAGAATCTTTTATAGAGGTTTTATGGCACGGGTGTAGATAAAAACTTTTTACCTTGTTATTTAGTCTCAATCATAACGCTTGGCAAAGGTATTTGAAATATATTGTTATTAGCGAATAATGCTGCTTTACATAATCCCACGTGGAAAAATGAGACCACCTATCCTTCACCACCCGGCTGTGTACATCCAAACTTTAAGATAAGCTCAAAAGCAAATAACTAAAGGAATTTCCTCTAAGCCACATAATTCCGCAGCGAATTTTCACTATCGCCTTATACATACGATCCTGGTCATTCGCCTGCCATTGACGTGCTCGCCTCCCCATTATTCGATAACGTCGAGTGCATACTTTACCTGTATTGTGCCACAGGCTTATACATAATACCCTGACCATGAGCTGCTATAGAAAATAAGCCGTCACTCTGTAACGGATGTCCTTAAGAGGCGCGATCGCCTTTTTACGAAGATCCAACCCTAATAACTTTACATATTCCTTTTTAGAGATCGACTAAAATTCTTATAAAAGTAAGAGCATATTCAATGAATAGCGTGATTTGGCAGCGTGCCACGAGAACAGGTACGGCTAATACATATCTAGAAGCGTTTTACCCCTTGTTTCCATTAATTTTACATATAGTTGCCAAGATCCTAACGTTATTTTCCGTCTGTTACTGCAAATAAGAAAATGTTCGACATGTTTGGGAAGGAATTTTGCAGTTAATCATGATGGTTTCTACGTATTTTCTATTTGAGTAATTGACGAAACTGGCAGACAGCCCATTTCATTTGTTTCTCCTGTGTTTTTTACTGCATTACCTCGTGGACCACGTTCAAAATGAGTTATCCGTGTCATTGCATTTCAGTTACCTAGAGGCAAAATTAAAAGGTCACATGTTCCGTTTCCACCCGAATTCAAAATTCAAAAGTCATTTATTCAAACTAGGCTGAGAATCAGCACTTTTCGAACGTCAAAATTACATAAGACAAAGAATAGTATAAACGAAAGTAACGCTGCTTGGTAGCACAAACAATTTACGGTGTAAATAGAACTTAACTCTTTTTCTTCCAATACTTTTACAAGTAGGTAACCTTTTATTACGAATACGTACTGGTATTTACATTAAAACTACAAAGAGTTCAATTTCTATTATGTTTGAATAAAAGCTTGTACATTAATTTAAGAACTAACTCGTTCCTATTGTGTTCGCATTACAATGCCGTTTAAATATAACCTGCCCTTATATCTGTTAAAGGTTATTATTATTTATATTTCAATGAACGGAGTGATCTAATGGTTTCTGTAATCATAAGCAAAGTATTTCATAGACGGAATATGCTAAGCTTTTATTAAGGAGCTGTTCTATTAGCAATCGCTCACACGAACATGTGACAATCTGGCATTATTTGTACAAACTCGCAGTGAAACATTGTACATATCTTTATTGAGTGTCCAAAGGACCCCGCGAAAATCAGTTAGCGCACTATCTAAATAAAGATAAAATTAAAACATGAGTGTCGCCGTAACTAATAAGTACCTAATAAACAAGGCATTAGAGACCACGATATTCGTGAAAACATTTAATTCACGCATTTAGTAAAACCATGTTAAAATTCATCAAAGTGGAAACACGTCAATATAGCTTGACAATTGTTTGACAATAGTTCGGGCACTCGTCCATTAAGGCCGTTATGACTTGACAACGGCAAGTTTAAGGCCGTAGCGCTTCGGACCCAATTGAATTCCGATATTGGCAGTGGTACAGTATGGTAAAGGGGCTTATACGTTTTATTGATTTTCATTGGGTCAGTTGAAAGCGAGAGAATACTATTGTGTAGCAAATATACTTCGTGCTATAACTATCAGTAATAAGTTAAATAGACATTAAGGTAAACGATTGTTTAACAATGATATGCACAAAATGGAGGAGGCCTGCACTCAGCAATGTGTGGAAAAAGGCTGCCAATAATGATGATGATTATGACTCCATAATCAAAGATGAATGTTGTTATTTATAATATAATTATTACAGGTAACCATCAAGGCTCGGATACCAGTTAATTTTCAAACTTTTTTTATGTACTTGACGCAAAAATCTTTACATTCGGTTTCGTTCGAATAAGCTGGTTTTTAATCAGTTTTTGGAGGAGTTTATACATAAAGGTTTTTTCGGATTAAATGGTTTAGAGCAACAAAAACCGATTTTTTGGTTAGTTTTTATTCAGCGCGGCATCCTCACAAGTAGTCGCAAGATACAATGTGTTTACCGATACGCCGCTCGTCGAATAAACCGGTTAATTTAGGTCAAGATAAAGTTCTTAAAACGTTCACGTTCTTAAGAAAATTTTGGAGCAAAACCGAAATAAAACAGTATTAACCGGTATTTTTATTTAACTGGTTCAGAGCGTTGGTAACCATAACTCATTTGCAGTGCTCGCGACTTTATTCACAATGATTGTGAAACCCTCCCTACACATGCTGATTTTCAAAAGATTAAGGCTCGTGTAGACGGCACCGCAGCCGCTCTGACCATGCGTCGTGTAACCATGTAGACTGAACGCTGAAGTACCGCCGCCGCACCGTTGCTGCACTGTCTCCGCTTGATTTGCCATAACGCTCTACATTTTTATTAATAATACATTGCTAACCACAAACATCACACATGTAGAAAATGATGAAAATGTTGGGTTTAAGTAAAAAAAAAAGTTTGTGCTTGCATATTACATGTACTGAAAGTGGCAAAATCAAAGAATTAAGTTAAATAGAAAGAAGGTTTTGGCGCGGTGGCGGCTGACAACTTACGCTACATCATTACAGAAAGAGAATCCTTAAAGGAAAACTTAAGTTTATGTATGGAAAGACACATTTATTATTTACTGAGAACGAAAATGCATTGAACAACATTGTAAACATAGAGCCACTTAGCAAAACAGGGGTACACAGCAAGCCCACGGCCAATAGGCTAATATAAAACTCGTTTCCGATACGTTTGTGATAGGGTGTTCGTGTAAGCGGGTCTTCAATGGCGCGATGGGCGCTTTCACTTATCCGTGGCGCCAATAGCGCCCCTGGCGCCAAACCCGAGAAACGTTATGTAGGAGACAAAGGTGCCTCTTAGTCATAAGTGTCGTCGATGTCTTGATTAAGGGGAGATTTGATAAGGGGTAAAGATTAAAGGTAGGAAATCGTGTGTGTTGAGTGGGTTATAATTAAATCATTTTGAAATTGTATGGAATATTGTTTATAAGGAGAAGATTTGTTCCATGACAGGACGCTCTGTTGCACAAGTTAAATCTTGGCAAGGATTAATCGTATTTACATTATACTCGAAGTTTAGTTAGTTGTTAAGTTTTATTTTACTCAATACAGTATAACCTAACATTACCTGTGCTACCAAAAGTTTAATGAAAATGTCTAGTACAAACTTTGAAATCTGAAATACGTATAATATTCATATTCAGGTCTATTTTACTTGAAAACAAAGCGTACTTCCATTACTCGCGCCCTGGATTGAAGTACACGGTACTCTCAAAGGAGAATATTCAAGTTTGTTACCAGCAAGACAATTTGTACAACAATCTCAGACAATTTCGCGATCGGACGTCATCAAAAAGTGGACGAACAAGAGAAAACACCATGTACAGTCAAGAACAGTGATTTGAGAAACAAATAACGGTTCCGTGATAAGACTCTCAGTTTACATTCAAGTATTTTCATTGTTACGGAACAAAAGGGGCATCGTTGTTTGAAACCTGTTTTGTGTAAAATGGCTAAACACTCCACCGGAACTAAGAGAGCTTATTCAAGAACAAAGTGACGGGTACACTCAAGTGTCAAAGAATTTGCTAGTAATTGTAATAACCCGTCCAGTAAACTTAGCATTTTTACGAGAACAACCATTCCGCTCCGTTGTATTCTTGCTTTACTTATTTAATCAGAGTTGATAATTACACTGAATTTTATATTTTTTTTTTGTCTTTAGTTAATTATTTGGCTTGTGAATTTCGAGTACATTTGGCATGGTTGCGGCTCCAACGGTACTTCACAGTTAGTTGGAAAGGCCATGAAATACGATATGAGTGCTTTCTCAGATCCCAATTAGCCATTTATATTCCAGAATAGCCTATAATTAAAATCTAGGTTCAACGTTGGCGCTAATGGAAACGACTACCTACATAGTGAACATAAAATTAATACTGTTGTGAAAGTGGATAGGCGGGTGGAAGTTACGTCGTATAATCATCATTATCACTCTTATCAGCCCGTGAACTTACTCACAGATACTACAAGTATAATTCCTATATTTTTGAAGAAATTTTATCATAGAAGTTGTTATTTAGATAAGGATTGTTGTTCTCAGAAAACGAAAAGACGCTTGTTAGCAACAGGAGAAACCCGTAAAAAAACTCTTTAGGGTTCCGTACCTCAAAACGGAATCCTTACAGGATCACTCGGGTGTCTGTCTGTCCGTCTGTCACAGCCAATTTGATCCGAATCTAATGGAACGATTAAGTTGTTTGGTACACACGGCTACACATCAAACTATACATTTCCAGTATAAGCAGACCTCGCATTGTACGGAAATCGTATACGATGCGAGATCAGCTTAAACTGGAAATGTATAGCTTGATGTGTAGCCGTGTGTAGACGTATGTGTTTTAGTGACTAACGTAAATAAATAAATTTTGAAAATGGGGTCACTTTTGAAGCTGTCACTTTTAATAAAAACTTTTAAGAAAGATATTTATGAAAATGTATGAAAATTTACCGTTCCCCTACCCCTTATCTCTGAAACTACATAACACATAACATCACGTCTTGTTTCCCCGAAGGGTTGGGCAGAGGTGTCCCTGTAGCAGGTACACCCACATTTCGCCAGTTATGTTTAAGTCCCATGTAATAGGGGGCGAGCCTATTGCCATCAACCGGGCACAAATCCAGACTCCGAGCTGCTACTGAGAAATTTCAGATAGAAAAACCCAATAACACTTTGCCCGACCCGGGAATCGAACCCAGGACCTCATGCTCAGCAGTAGCGCTTGCGACCACTAGACCAACGAGGCTCTGAAACTACTGAGCCTTAAATTTGGAAAATAATGCAGAAAATGGTTCTTTACTCATATATTACAGGAAAACCTATGAGAAGTCTATGGTCTTAAAATAACATGGTAAATCTCACAATATTGTGCGTACAATCTTACATTTGCAGTTGGAATGTATGGGAGAACATGTTTTTCAACTACAATTTTAAGTTTGTTCTTGGGATAAGTTCATCCCAACTACGAAATCCTACACTGTGTGTGGTCTGACACACACTTGGCCGGTTTTTCTCCTTCAGGTTGAGAGGAGCTGTAATCACATGATCTCCTTATATGATGATCGAAAAAGCACTTTTTACTTCGATAACCTACTTATAATAATGTATTACTTTTGTTTTGCTATCAAAGTAAGTTGTACCTACAGAATATACAGTACAAGCGCGAATTTCAGGGGTATGTTTATAAAACCCTGATTCTGTAAGCCCTCTTGCCTTTTATATTACGTGGCACGTGGAACATCTTATAAAGCTTTCTAGCTTACCAAATAACCTTTTTAATAACAATCTAATTTTGTCTTTCTATTCGAGTAGGTACTATACGTACGGCAAAGAACATCGAGTACAGATATATTGCGTCCTAGAGCAAACTCATAAGCTTTACGATATCATCTTACTTAGATTTTATTACAAATCGTGAGTGACACCACAGATTTAATAACATGAACCAGTACTAGAATGATGAACAGGTGACTTCAAGAATAGAACATAGGTGTGAGTGAAATAAATTATACTCGCGAAAGGAGGCACCCTTATAAATTATGAGCAGGTATCGTAAGCCTCAGGGATTAAAGTACTGTCGTTGTTTATTTTAAGATATCCTAAAATCTGGTTAAAGGCGAATTTTATGATGACATCGGGGGCCTTAAATGGCCGATTTGGCAGAATCATAATATGATACTATTATGAATCATATTAAAAGTCACAAACTGCGTTAATACGCGTAGCTGATGCTGTTAATAATTAAACCTCAACCAAAAGAAAAAAACCCAAAGCGAAACAAACAAAATAATATTATAATCTATTTTTCGTAAATTTCACTTCTTAAAAACACTAAAATCTCATTTATTTCAAAAATTTTCACTTTAAGATCAGCTGTTTTGATATTAATAATTACTTACCTGCCACACCTTCAGGCTGGACCGCGTTTCGTGATCTGTCTCGTTGGTTGGTAGAACAAAAAAATTCTATAATCACCTTTTTTTCACGTTTTTTCACTATAAATTCAAAATATTGTTCGCCACCTACCTCTTATTACTCCGTTTTCCATTAGCCCGCGCGCAGACACGTGTTTTGACACCTCACACGCGCGGCTACCTCGGAAAAACTGAAATTTTTTTGCCCTCCCACCCACCCTATAGTGGCAGGGTAGTTAAACGTGACGACTTTTGCATTTTTTTTTAATTTTTATATTAGTTTACCCTGATGCTTTAAAGCTAGTTTTAGTAACAAGCACATCAAAACACCCATTCATTTGCCATTACAGACATAGTTTCTTCACAACAGAATGAATTAAAATTTATTGAAAATGTCTCTGGTTCGTACTCCACCCCGCTCTGTTGTCCCCCCACCCCCGATCAAAGTTCCACCTCTCCCCGCTGACTCTTCAGAGGTAACCAGTATTGAATCATGCATTGCCGTCATAAATAGACTTGCTGAATGCATCAAAACCTCCGTATATGAGAACAAAAGCGTCACTACAGGAAATAAAAAGACTATCGCCCTTGCCTCGGACGAAATACGATTCATAATATCAAAGCTCCCCAACTTCGCTCGCTCTCCTCGCGATGAAGACTGCGAGGACGGCCAACCACCATCGTATATTGGCGACCTCAAAAACGAAATCACGAGCCTTAAAACAGAGGTCCAATCTATTAAAAACCTCGTCAAAGCCGACGATGGAGACGGTGCGCTCGGAAAGGAGATTGTGACTTGCGTGCGAGAGGAGCTGAGCAAGCACCTCACTACCATCACGAGTACACCAGCACCTCCAGTAACACCGACTTACGCGCAGACTGCTAGTGCGCCTGCATCTCGGCGCCCAATAAAAGAGGCCCCGCCAAACAGACCTGCCCTCATAGTCTCGGCTAAATGCGACACACAAACGCGCCAGGAAGTTGTGGAGTCCTTTAGGAACAGCGTCAATTTCCGCACCACCACCTATGCACCCACAAAAATCCAGTCCTTGTCCAACAACAAACTAAGGGTCGAGTTTGAAACGGAAAAACAGCGCGACGAGATCCTCAGAAAACTGGAAACTTCTCCAGAGCTTACCGCGGAACCGGCAAGAAAACTGCAACCCATGCTCATTCTCAAGGGAATTTCAACAGACACGCCATCGGAGGAGTTAATTGACATCATTCGCGGCCAAAACGAAGAACTATCGCCTCTCATTCAGAAGAATGACGATCTGCGACTCGCCTTCAAAAGGAATAACAGGAACCCAAAACTTTACAACGCCATCCTAATCGCTCACCCCACTGTATGGCGTAAAATAGTGGATATGGGAAGAGTTTGCGTCGACTACCAACGCGTACACTCCGAAGACTTCTCGCCATTCATCCAGTGCAACAAGTGTCTGCAGTTCGGGCACATCAAAACAAAATGCACAGCGAAACAATTTCCTTGCGCTTACTGCTCTGAAGAAGGCCATAACATCGAAAGCTGCCCGCTTCGAGAGAAGAAATCACTTAAATTCAAAATTACCTGCCGCACTGATTATGGATAAGTCACTCATAAAAATAGTACAGTGTAACATTGATCGCTCAAAAAATAGTTTTCATGAATTTTTATCGTACTTTTATAACGGCCAGTATGATATCGCCTTGTTATCCGAACCCTATATAGGATCTGGCAAGGAGGTCAAGCCTATATCGGGTATCGACATCTTTCAATACTCGAACGGATGTAATGTTAAGGCATGCATTCTCGTCAAACCTGGGTGTGGTGTGGTGTTGGGGGAGTCAGGAATGTCCTCAGCTAACTTAAGCGTAATTCAGCTGCAAACCGACTACCAGAAATGGTACCTGGCCTCTGCTTACGTAGAGCCAAGAGATGACACCTCCTGCACGCTTGAAGCAATAGACTGCTTCCTCAAGGCCACATCGCATCACAGGTGCATTCTGGGGGGAGACTTCAATGGCTGGCACCCCGCTTGGGGAAGCGTTAAATCAAACCCCAGAGGAATCAGCCTTCTGGAACTCGCCTACGCCAATGACATGTACATTTGCAACACTGGAACCACCCCGACTTTCGAGACGGTAACGCACGGGCGCGACCGATCGTCTATCATTGACGTAACGCTGGCGTCCGCTTCAATGTACGACTCGGTACGTGATTGGAGGGTCAACCTGGACTGCTGCACGTCATCGCAGCACAATGCCATCGATTTCTGCATCGCCACCCGCAGACCTATATCCAAAGGAAATAATAATAAATCCACATTCTTATTCAATACCAAAGGAGCAGACTGGGCAGCCTTTAAGGATGCTGTGCTGCACAGAATGACGGTCTCAGACGTGCTCGATAGGGATGTGCCCAACCTCGATGTCGATCAGCTTGAGCACCTCGTTCACCAAATCACTGATCTGATACACGACAGTTGCAGCGAAACCATGCCCACTAAAGGTCAGAACCGCAAGTACAAAGCTCCATGGTGGACCGAGAGCCTTGAAACCCAAAAAACAGGCATCATTAATCTCCACAGACGCATCCACACCGCCAAACGGCTCGGTTTACCACTCGAAGCCCTTCTGGAAGAGAGCCAGAACAAGAAAGCGGCCTACTCGGAAGAACTCAAAAAAGAATCCACCAAAAACTTCCGTAAGTTCTGCGAATTACAGCAGAAAGAGAACGTTTGGTCGCTGACCAACCGACTTCTCAAAGAGACTGCGCCTAGAAGACCACCCATTACCCTCAAAGTAGGAGACAAATTCACCACCGATGGAGAGGAGACAGCCACCGCCCTCCTGAACCACTTCTACCCTGACGATACCTGTGACCATATGCCAACACAAGCAGAACTCCGTCGCCAATACCATAGCCCTACGACCAACACGGTAGACGACCATCCATTCACAGAAGAAGAGGTTCTGGAGCAACTAAAACAGATAAGCCCCAGTAAAGCCCCTGGCCTTGATAATCTCACCTCCGATATTTGCCTTCAATTTGCAGCACATTACCCGAGCTTAATAACCGACATCATGAACAGATGCCTTGCTCTACAGCATTTCCCCCGAATATGGAAGGAGGCCTATGTCAAAATCATTCCCAAACCGGGAAAGGATGATCCAACAGATCTCAAATCCTTCCGCCCCATAGGTCTAATTCCAGTGTTCGGAAAACTCCTGGAGAAGCTGTTCATTAAAAGGGTAGCCCACCATGCTGAGGTAGGAAACAAACTCAACCCTCAACAATTCGGCTTCCGTCAACAAAAGAATACCACCCAAGCCATCCATACAGCTCTAGACCATGTTCACCACGCCAAACAAAACAACAAACTTGCCATAGCAATATCTCTGGATATAAGAGCGGCATTTGATAACGCTTGGTGGCCTGCTCTCTTCCATCGTCTAAAACACATTGGAACGCCGCAAAACATCTATGGGCTGATTAAAAACTACGTGCAGGATAGAACCGCTACGCTGGATCATGCGGGAGTCCGAGTGCGCAAAACCCTGACAAAGGGCTGCATCCAAGGATCCGCGTGTGGTCCAGTCTTATGGAACCTGATCATTGACGAGCTCCTGGACATGCAACTGCCATCGGGTTGCCATATACAAGCCTTCGCAGATGACGTCCTGCTGATAGTTACGGCGGATAAACCAGAAACAGTGGAGCAACTCACCAACAACTCACAATGGGGCAAACGCGTCAAACTGACCTTTGGCCCGGCAAAAACCCAAGTCATCGCCTTCACGCCCAAAGCAAAAACCGCGCAGCTCCAAATGGACGGCACCGACTTAGTGTTTGTGCCTGAAATTAAACTGCTTGGCGTCATCCTAGACGAAAAACTACTATTCAATAGCCACTTAAAATACGTGTTGGGCAAAGCCACTCGCATATTCAATAAATTACGAATGTACACCAGGTGTACATGGGGCGCGCACCCTGAAAACGCCCGCACAATTTATTTGCATGTGATAGAACCAACTATCACCTACGCTGCTGGTATATGGGGGCACATAGTAAGCAGGAAGAGTGTCAAAAAGCAAGTCGCCAGCCTCCAGAGGGGATTCGCACTGAAGGCCATCCGAGCCTTCCGGACCGTCTCTACCACTGCCGCTCTGGCACTCGCAGAGCTCATGCCCCTCGATCTCAGGATCAAGGAAGTTCACCATGTCGAAACGACCCGCCTCACAGGTACTAGTCACCTGTTGCCAGCGGACATCACTCCTGAACGCCCCACACCTGTACGTGAGCTACTACATCCAGCAATAAGATTACCCAAATCAGTCACGTGCACCCGGACACATAGACAAACTGAAATTGAGGCGGCCCAATCGACATCACAAATTTGCCCACGGCTTTGCCCGCGTGGACGTTGGAAATTATTCCATAAGAACGTAAAAAGTATCTTATGTCCCAAGTCATGGTCTACCCATGTGCCAATTTTATCCAAATCCGTTTAGCGATTTTGGCGTGAAAGCGTAACAAACAAATTCACTTTCGCATTTATAATATAAGGCCTTCGTGTATATATAAGGAATACAAGTTAGGTGTCAATTTGGGAACCTTATTGAAATTCAATTCTGAAAAAAAAAACTCTTTGAATTGGCTTTTGATCAGTTCACTCAAACGGCTATGAATTTGAGTGTCACATGTTTAAATTGAATATCAGTGACAGATAACAAATCTACTAGTTTCTAAAACAGTGATCAATCCAATCAAATTCAATATGTTCTCTGAGAATTATGAAGATTTCTCTTATTTTTTGGATTATCATGTACATGGTTTTTTAATTTGAGATTACCATTTTACTGTCTTATTGAAAAACAAGCCGTTTCTATTTTCTGGTTTATGTTAGAAAAAATAAACCACAACATTTTTCATAAAATTACATTAATTTCAAAACAATACAACTTTGAACAGTCTAGTAAATAAATTGTATGTAGGCCACTGTTTATCATAGCCAGATTTACTGAAAGCGTTGTCATAAATATACAGGATGTCTTTGTTCTACTTTTGGTTCAAAGGAAACATCAAAAGGGATTTCTGTCTAGATTCAAATAATGTAAGTTATTTTCCTGTAGTAACAGCTTTTCGTTTAGGAATATCCCAACGTTTGAGTTAGGACCCAACTCACGTAAAACACGAATTTTCTCTTCATATTCGCCTGATTTAACTCTTAAATTTCTGTCTTATTCGTTTAAATACGTTAGCGCAGACTTTATTTCCAACGTTAAGGGCAAGTCTTTTCAAAGCAATCATAATTTGACGGTTGAAATACGTCCCTACAACTGGCCAATATACATAGTCTAGGCAGCCTAGTTAGGCAATTCTAAATCCTATATTATTAAATGACCAATATTTGTATATATATATATATTTGTGCTAGGATATATATTTGTAATCACGTTCTCGAAAACGGCTCTAACGTTTTCGATGAAAGTTGCAATATAGGAGTTTACAGGGGCGAAAAATCGATCTAGCTAGGTCTAATATCTGGGAAAATTCAGTTTCTACGTATTTTCACCCAAGCAGAGCTCGGTCGCCTAAAGTTTAGGCTACCTTAGAATAATGACATGGCAGCATGGAATTAGTAAGTACCTACTATCATGGTCGCATGGAATTAGTAAGTACCTACTATGGAATTAGTATATACTATACATGGAAATAGTATGAACTATCCTATACTATTAAAAATGAGCATTCTCTATTTTCACCAGAGCAGAGCTCGGTCGCCCTGGTATGTACTAATCATTTTAACAATACACAATGGCTCTTATGCATTTATGCGAACTACTCGTAGTTTTCTTGCAAAGAGAAATCGGTCTAAACTAGCCATGAGTATGCAAAAGTACCAGTTTCGTCATATGCTATCATTAGAAATAATAACTTCAATGATGACCCTACAATGATTAATATTAGGAACAAAAGACGCAACCCACCCTTAATGACGTATCAAAAATGGTCGGTACTTATAATTTGGTCCATTCCCTTTCACCTTAAACCTTCGATTTTGTTTCTATTTAAGGGACCCCAAAGGTTTTAGAAGGGGCCCCTGTAAGTAGAAACATTTATTCCAAATTTGATCCACTTACGAAAGTACAGACCCATAGTTTATCCCTTGTAAATATGTAAATACTTTTACCTTTACTTAAAAAACCAACACAGGGCTGTAGTTCACATTTAAGTATCTTAACCTGGTTTTAGCCATTTTGTATGGTCAGGTTTTTCATAATTTAACATCAATAAAGAGTGAATTATTCAATATTCTTGTATGATTCGGGAAAACTGCCTCATTGATCTATTTTTAATTAATTTTTTTTTTTTGAATTGTTCTTTGTTTTATCTTTTTATTACGGACGCTTCTAACGTGCACGTCTTTCTACATTGTTCTCACATGTATAATTTCAACATGAATGATGTAACCAATATTTTGTAACAATTTTTTATTTAAAAGAGTGTCCGTGGAGTTTCTTGCCCGTTCTTCTCCATAGGTACCTACTACGCTTTGGAATGGGCAACTAGCTTCATACCTATTTCTGACTGACCGATTCCTTGACAATTCAAAAGTGCCTGTAAATGGTTTAATTGAAATAAATGCTTTGAGTTTGAGTTTCTAGTAGTCGCAAGCACCACTGATGAGCATGAGGTCCTGGGTTCGATTCCCAGGTTGGGCAAAGTGTTATTTTTCAATATGGAATTTCTTGGTAGCAGCCCGAAGTCTGGATTTGTGCCCGGTTGATGGCAATAGGCTCACCCCCTATTACATGGGACTTAAACATACCTGGCGAAATGTGGGTGTACTATAGGTACACCTCTGCCCAACCCTTCGGGGAAACAAGGCGTTATGTTATGTTATGTTATTTCGGGAAAAAGCAAATACTCAGTGAATAAGATCGTGACATTTTTGTACAGGACTTAAAACTTTCGTTTCTCAATGACTATATATACCTATATCGATATATGCAATATTATTGTATATACAATCACATTCTCGAAAACGGCTCTAACGATTTCGATGAAAATTGCAATATAGGGGTTTACGGGGGTGAAAAATCGATCCAGCTAGGTTTCATATATATTTTCACAGCCTCGGGAATGTGATACAACGTTGGTATACCTGGACAATTTGTTTATCTATTCTCACCCGAGCAGAGCTCGGTTGATCTGGGACTTATTCATAAAAATGAAAATTGATTATTGCTAAAGCATACCCTAACTTTTAAATTGAAACGACAGATAATACTAATAATACCATGTAATATTTGCCAAGCATCGGTCATCGCCATAATGACTCTCAAAATTATTTTATAAACTAGTCAAGAGTTTCAGTAATCCTGTAAGTTAAATGAAAAAAGTGCTCATTGCAATGTGCGGGTCGAGTAGGCGGGAGATTTCGCGTCGTCGCAGCATGACTAATTTGCAGGAGCATTTAAACTACTTTGCCGAGAATTGTTAAAGTATTTGTATAGTAATTGTTAATGTCCCACTTTTAATTTATACGCTATTAACTAAACGGGGCATGTTGTGGTGGGGTAGTTTTGTGAACATTTCACACACAGAATACATATCTTTATATTTAAAATTAAATGGCTTCTGATGACTGTTCATAAGCACGTAAACCTGCCAGTATTATATTAATATACTTTTTCTCAAACATGCTTGGAAATTAGAGCATTAATTTGAAAACCTTCTTTTATTTATTTATTAAAGAACACCAACAGCATATACATTCATCAATTGGATTAAAGATAATCATAATAATTAAGAAACGTATTATTGCTAATGTATACATTCTTCGAGATAAATGGAAATTGCTGTACTGGCCGAATACATGCGAGCGCCCGGCCGGCAATGTTTGTATGATAATCCATCTGTTGTGTCTAGCGGCCAAATAAAGGCTTCATTTATAAACTTTGCTCAAAGTTATGTTATGTTATGATTAGCGACTGTTTAACCACACATTTTTGACGTTTGAACGTCACATAACTTTAAGTAACGTTTATAAATAAAGCCTTTATGGGTATGAGGAACAGGGTGTAAAGTTCACTCATCCACCATAGAAAATCCTCCGACCAGACGGGTGTTGTGTCTGGCGGGCAACTGCCCCTCGGTTTGAAGTTGAAATCTTGTATGTATGTCGATCGCTCGGTAAACTCTAACTGCGCGATGCAGGATTTGTGTGACGTCATGTCTATGATGCGTAGTTTGTATGTGGCGGTGTTTCCGCGCATTATTTGAGAAAAGTACTATATAAGCCATGGCTGCAACCAGGAATTGATGGACTCACGTAGGTGTGCCTCGGCTTTGCCTCAGCCCACATTTTCATGATCGTCCATCAATGCCCTTGTTGCAGGCCGTGACAGTAATGTACTATAAAACATTCATTCATTATTAATAGTCTTTATCTCTTTTGCTAGATTCTAGTGTCAGTCAAAGAATCGCGTAGTTTGTATACGCATCATCGTAGTTTTTTTTTTCAGGATTATTTTTATCTACCCTCAAGTTGAAAGATACATTTGGCTAAGGGTTAGGGTTCTTGAATAGGTCGCTATGAGCAGAACTGAAGAATGCTATAATAATAAAAAAATCTGTTATGATAGCAGTTACGTACGATTATTGCAAGAGTACGGTTCCACTTGAAGTCACACACAGACATCGTATATTATGTTTTCAAGATTCGCAGCACTACTTAACGGTGACAGTCTGCTAATATATCGCCTTTCACAACATGTTTGAGGCATTAGGAGTAACAACTAAGAATAATAATATAAGAGTTCACCAGAAACACCACTGCATGGAGTGTAGTTTGATCTTCTAAATATTCATGTTCATACTGCAGTTGTTTTCTACATTTGACAAAATACCTAGTTATTTCCAAAACATAATTACCAGCTCTCGAATATTCCAGCTAAATTTAGTAAGCCTTTAGTCCGGAACTCTCCAGTGTTTCAAACGTTACCGCCACAAAGGCGCGTCATTCTCGTCCGATAGCATAATACTTCCTCAAGGCACAGGATCCAGACCCATCTGTCTAATGACATTGTACTGCTTTGCCTAGCCAGCCGTTTGACGTAGCTGGGACGAACATGCTTTTACCGGCCTTTGGAAAATCTAGTGGAGATAATTAATCGATTTCTTGGAACTGCTTCCTTTTACTAAACATGATAGGGACTTAGATAAAAAAATCTAGGTACCCAAAAGTAAAATTATTTTTCAGGTACAAACATGCAATGAAATCGTAAAAATATCGAATGAACACGTTTTTGTACTGAGATTCTTAAAGATTCATGACATGTTACAATATCGGCAGAAAATTGAATGTTCACAAAATATTGTCGCCATTCTTTTATCCAAAACTTTCTGCCATCGAGCTCGACACATGTTATTATCTAGAAAATTGTCCATAAATAAAAGTCGTCCTTCGTTTGCATATTAATACGACGAAAGTAAATTGAGTCTGCATGCTGTGGCTTCTGTTTTTTGCTACGGGCGATACAAAGCGGGTGATTTTCAATTTGTTTTCCAATATTCTCTATTAATGGCCTATAATCTATCGTAATGAAGCCAAACATTACATTCCATTAAAATAGTTAACTTGTTTATTATTTAAAGTACCGCTGTTATAATTTACAGTGAGTAATTAATTAATTATTACAATAACACGTCTCCAGCCGTTATCAAGTGTAATTATAACTTAATACGCCAATTGATTTAAGTGTGCATCACTATTAAGAACTAACTTACTTGTTGTTTACATCCGTGACTGATTTCCTCGCATAAACTTTGAGTGTAATACCTAAGGAAGTTATTCGGCTGAGCACGTTTGACACTGAAATATGATGGCAATTTTCAAGCTGCCGAATATACCTAGCGGGTTGGCGGGCGAAACTCAGTCAATCCTACTGTTTGTCGATCAACACGCCTCGTATCCGGTGAAATTGAAAATGTTATTTGATTCTGAGGTTAGAATTTATTGTAGTCAACTTTTGATGTCAATGACAGATGATATTTTTAAAACTGTGAGTGATTTATTTATGAGTTTGAAAATATCCTGCCTTAATTCAATAAAACCAAAATATGAAAGTTTTTTGAATTTTGTTCAATTATTAATGTTTTGGCACCTAGAAGATTTAATTTTGTGCATTTATAACGAAAAAACAATTAAAAATTAACATGGAAATAGAAAAAAAATGCAAAACAGAAGGACAATCGTGCAGAATAATATCACAGCTGATTACCTAACCAAACGGGGCTGTACAATTAATTATACAGTCCAATTCGCAATACATACGATAGCTGTGTACCAATTGCATAAAATAGTACCGAAGTCAAATGGATAGATACTCATAAGCAGGCTGTATAGAACGAGTATTTTACTGTGTTCCAGAATCAATTCTGCAAAATGATAATTTTATTCATAGAGTTCCCGCTAGAATCGTATCGCTTACTTTGTCCGTGATTCGGTTCAGAAATATTTTATGAAACAAACGTTCGCATACGCGTTGCTAATGTGCTAGTTCCCCGGTCGAGTGTTCTCGAAAGGGTAATGAAGGCAATTATCAAGTTTTTGTCCGCGTTGGAGTTATGTAATTAATGACTGGTAGGGTGGCTGTCCTGATGAGATCAGGATATACTATACATACATACACTATGGATTATAGGCAAGTTTTTGGTTTAATTAAATTCGTGCTTATATCAATTGAGTTTATTTTAGTAAAACAGCAGCTCTATTATTCAACTTTTTTCCATATTTCGAGTTAGTTTTCTATGGAAATATCCTTACTTAATTAAAGCATTTTGAAGTAACAACCTACATCAATAAAATCGACCTAACTCAGACGCTTTTGTTAATTAACTATCAAGCTATAAGCGAAACCTTCATATTTTCACTGTTCAATTGTTATTATTCGTGTCAAAAGAACGCTATTGAATTTTGTAACAGAAATCAACAATTCCTAATTCAATTTGCGACTGAAACATTTTCTTTGATGTAGGCATAAGAAAGTAGTTTCACTTGAAAAGAAGAGCATAACATTTATTATTTTCATAGTTAATGAAGGATTTTTCGGGTCAAGATTTGGAAGACGTTGATAAATAGTATCCTATTCCATTGGACCTTGTAAACAAGAACAGCTATCAGTCAAGCTGACCTCATAGCGAATATAAACTAGGTACGTACATATATGGCATAAAACAGGCAACAGAAGTAAAGAATGTTCTCGAGGCACGCCCATGAGTAATGATAGGCATCGCTCTCCCGGTTCCTTATGAACTGCAGTAAATTTGTGTCGAACAAAATTTCACTCGTTCTTCGCAGGCTAATAGAAATTTAGGGAGACGTTCCGATATTGCTTGTAAGAAGTCCAATTTGTCTAGATGGCCGTATTATTAAACTTACGAATAATACTAGGATACAGGTCACGTTTGTTGTCCTTAAGGTGTAGGCAGCTCGTGTAATAGAAACATAATATTGTCATTTAATTTTGGGGTGCATTGCATTATGAAGCAGCCAAGATCTCAGCCCTGCTGTCAACCTTACTGTCTTGCATTTCACCACAGCATGAGTTATTTGTAGTTTTCATAGCTTTTCCTTTTCAGAGGAGATGAAGAAGCCATTGTTACCACTTTCCACGACCAGGGAATTGGTTAGAAGTACCTGTGATCACTAAACTGATGAGATGATTTAATAATACAATTTGAAACCGGTAGACATCAAATTAATTGACTTATATACTTTTTTATCACACTATGGAACAGAAACCTTACTTCAAAGCTATGTAAATAAACTTCTTTCTGATTCATCGGGAACCTTTGAACTACAAGCCCTTTAAAACATTACAAGTATGATGAAACCTCACGGTGCAGTTCGCACACTGACCAATTAACCAATTCTGACAAAAAAGATGGCGGTAACAAGTGTCAAACGTCAAAAGTGCCAGTGGCATTGCTTTGTGCAGTGTTCGCGAGGAAGCCTTTTTTACTTTTTAACTTGTCAAATAGACTCATATAGCTCGTAGCGGAAAATAATAGGTTGTTTTTCACCGGCGAAGTATGAGCGGGTTATTTCGGATGCAAGTTTTTGCTTGATTGCATGAAATCGTAAAGTACGTTTTTCCTTTAACGTTCTTTCTACATTGTCGTCTAACAAACGCCAAGTTTTCATGACGGTGATATTTTGTAAATGCTGTTTTCATTACCACCAATGAAAACATTCACTGTTGAAAACAGGACTCTAATGAAACCTGTTGAAATTACCGTCCAAAGGCGCTATAAGTACTTAATCATAGCGCTTGGCAGACTGGTTCGTAATCGTAGTTTATTCGCTCTGAGTTCAGTAGCCTATACGCTATTGGGAATCACATGGACAAATGTCGTCCAAAGGGCTCTCTCTGATGTAAACCTAATAATTTCTCGCAAAAACAAAACTGTATACATTAATTTTAATAGGTATTAAAGTTAACAAAAATAATTGCCACGTACGCTTAAGTACATTAAGTCGTAAGTCTAATTAATAATATTGGCCATTGCGCTACGAAATTGTGAATATTAATCAAATTGAATTCTACATACTGTTTCATTTCAATCATACGGCGCCCTTCGCGTTCAATACAATAACGCATTCAGGGTGCTGATGGGGTTGCCTCGATATTGCAGCGCATCAGGGATGTTTGCTGAAGCTCGCGTTGACTGCTTCTACACTGTGATGCGGAAGCGGTGCGCATCCCTGGTTAGTAGGGTGCGGGGCAGCACCAACAGCATCCTGTCTATGGTAGCAAGCAGGCTAGATTGTGCGTTTGTGAGCCACTGCTGCAAGGTATCGGCTGGGCCTGTCAGCTTACAGCAGTGATGTCACAAATTGTTTCTGTGTTAATGTTTTACTTACATATTTTGTAAGTTACTAACACTATGAGTCTTGTTACTTGAATTAAATGATTATATTATATTATTTTTATTTACATTTCTGATCAAAATCACCGATAATTTTCTATCTAATGTAGGGAACCAAATCCGGGTTTGCTTGCAAATTATTGTTTAATTAGTCCCAAAGGGAATGCGATGCGTGAGCCACTTAATTTGTTGTGCAATTCGATAATTATAGGTAAATGGTGCGTAATTGAGTGCCTAGCTACAAATTTAGCTCGGATATCTAACTGTAGATACGTCTTTATCCGCGTGGAGTGCTCGACCACTGTGAAATGACAAGACACAAGCTCTATAGACTGAAGAGGCGTTTGGGGCCTATTCAGTGTGTATTACCCTCTATCGGTTTCCACCGGTTTGTTCTATTGTGTGCGGTGGTTAGATCTCAAATAAGTGTTATTATATTATCGCTCTATTGTCCTCAGCGTTAGATAAGGCTTGTGGAATCGGAACTCCTTAAATTATGTATTTTATTCAAGTTTAATTCGGCTAGAAACAGTTTCTTAGAATTTGATTCTGTTATAAGATTATCAATATCAATATGCAATTGAAAGGCTTTGAAAAACCTTTAATAAGTAGGTAATGATAGACACAAAAAACGTTGGATATTCTCAATATCTAAGCTTATCGTTTTCATCTCTATAACTTTTAATCTCATATATGAGCTATATCTGGTAGCAAGAGACGAAATTTAATAGTTATGTCCAGTCGGAGAGAAAGGGAAACCGGTGGCCGCAGCCTCCCAAGAGGGCGAACATTTTGACCGTAATCAGGCTAATGGACAAACCCTGTGTCCGATCCGCACAAGAGGTTCTATTCAACTGACACTTTAACAACCTTATTTTGTTTATACACACTTACTTAGTACTTTAGTACGGTTGAATGATACTCGACGTCATTAATAAACCAAGTTATTGGCTAGTTAGCGGCTTTACTGACGTACCTGCTTGATCATTCCAGAGTTTATCTTTCTCGAAAGTTTGCCTAATAACATTGCAATCAAATCCAATTCTATTATTTGATTCTCTTTTCTTATGGTTTACATTTAACGAAAAGATCGAACAATCTGTAAAGAATAGAAAAAGTAGTTTAATTATAGTTTTCACAAAAGAATTCCACCCAATGTGACTATAGATCTCAAAGATGACCTTTCTGCGTATTACAGTTAAACACTTTTTAATGAATTCTCAGTCCCTTTGACAAATAAACCGTCCTTAAAAAGGTCGAACACCTTATTTTCTCTGCACAACTTAATGTATTGTGACAATACAAAATTGTGCTAAAACCAAATGGATATACTCAAAGGCAGATTCAATAAGTACTATGTTTCATAATCTCATTCGCGATTATATTCCCACGTTACCGCTACACGTATAAATCAGAGTCCCATCTCTTTAAAACGAGACGTACCTATTCTCGTAGTCATATTTGAATAAATTTTCTGTATGCCTTTGTGGATATACGATTTTGTTCAAAGTTCCACTTTCCTAAGTAGATAGATCTGCTTTATTTAATTTAAAGTATTTTGTATATTATATTTCATACGAAATACTTTATGCGTAAGTCGGGAGACATTGTTAAAAAAAATCATAAAACTGAATTTAAAAATAATTAAAGAACCGTTCTTATTGCTGTATTGACTTTGAAATAAAAGTTCGATATAAAAATGCGTAATAAACTGGCTATTTTTTTGTAGTTTTTGTCCTTTAATAATAATAATGTCGAACGTCAAATTCCAAAGTTGAAATCCCAAGAGGCATGCCACTAAAATATTTTACGAAGAGCGTCTCCACTATTCTTTTTTAATAGTTAAATATTACAAAGTCATACAGAGTTGGGTTGAAGTACCCATACGTACTAAGGTTAGTTTTGAAGGTGTTAGGTAAATTTTGACCTACAAACAGGCAGGTGCGCCGCGCAGTCCGTCAGGCAATTTTATCGCGCGGTGTTTTTATTTGCTTTACCTTGGTGGCCGCTTGTCACTTGCACGTTGCTTTCATAAGTGAGGATTTTTGGTTTGAATGTACAGTCGCGGTACTCACCACAGAGCACTGAAGACGAAGTACAACAGATATACGCAGCGAAATTATAATAAAAACATATGTTTATTTATAAACTCAGTAGGTATAACTGCTGTTAGGTTAAGTTAATTGAAATTTATTGTACTTACATTTTTATAGCTGCATTCACGACACATAAGTGCTCACACATTATGATTCTAAATATAAGAGGCTTAAGTAATGGCTAAAATATTGAAACCCATACTGTCTGTGTTTCGCCAATTAATTCAAAAAGGCCCTGTTAACCTACCTATGTAAATTTTAATCCAAAAATCCTAGTAAAAATTGCAACTTTTAAACAAAATAATTTTTTACAACAAATTAAAATATGCAACCGAATGGCTGTTTACTCAGAACGTTTGTATATTGCATAAAAGTAGAAGTTTACTCGGGAAAATAAGTAGTTTTGTTTGATTGAGTTGCTTTTCTAGTTACTCATTTTGTCGCGTGTGCCATTTGTTTGTCAACACAGGATGAAATAAATAAGAACTTTTGAGAAACCGTTGTTGTTTACTGAGAGGTGTAGGAATTTGTTAACTCACTTTTTCTTACGTCCTCAAACTTTGGCTCTTTTTCTTCTATCATCGACATAAACCACACAGTTACTCGTAATTTCGTGGTCAAAGAAGTCATTCAGTAAGGTTAGTAGCAGAGTTGACTGCCCAGGGTGCGCAGTACATACTTGAGAGATTAATAATTAAGAGTGTTTTTCACTAAAATACTAAAGTGATTTGAATAAATATTGTAAGTCTACGATCTTGGGAGATACACTAGGTTGAACATTCTTCTCAAGTTCACAATTATCATGATGTTGTTTTACTACATGGCTCAAAAAAGACGATCGTCGGCAGCCAAGTAGCATGCATACCTAATGTACTAGTTAGCTCCTCGAAGTCAAGAGGAATATTTCACGGAATTGAGTTCATCCTAACCGAGTTAGTCCAACGGAATCTAATATGAATATATGATTCTCTGATCAAGATTTTGGAAGCGATTGGCCGAATATTTGTGATGCTATCTAACGGAACTTAAATTCTGAATGAAAATGTGTTATGTAAGTTTGGTTCTAAAGCGAAAGCCATTTTGAATAGATCAATTTGGGCTGAAATAAACTGTCGTAATACGACTTTTTGGGTTTTTTCTAAACCTGTTTCATGCTCTAGGTATCCTAAACCACTTATTAGACAAGTCAAAATTTTGAGATTCCTGGGATTAAAAAAATTGTCAAGAAAAAATTTGCATTTTCTAGCATTGTAAGTATTTACGTCTGTGCTCAACGTTCAACGTTGACTTTCATACGACATCAGAATATCGTATAACTCTTCACTTAATATCAATTAAGTAACCATAATTATACGTCTAGAAAGTCACTTAATCTTAACCCATGAAAGACGACGTCGCTTTGTTTATAGTTAACCGTGTGTTGCCTACACTAATGTCACCTCGAAATAATATCTCGGCTATGCAGGTGGGCCGCCGTCCGCCGGTACAAACGAGGTGGTTGACGAGATAAGAGCTCGCTCACGTAAGTGCCACCATTGTTGTTTCGAACAATAACCCCACGTTGCCAGCATTATCTGTAACGCGCCGGTCGGAACGACCTAATGGATGCCCTCCGAATACTACCCCCGTAATTATTTTAATTTTCGTTAAGTAGATGTTTAAGTACTTTTTGATCCTTTTATCCTTGAAATTTAAGTAAATATCCGAATTAGGGAGTTGTTAGGAGTTTGAGTGCTGTTTTGTTAGAACATGTTTTGTGACTTTCTGGATAAAGGGGAATAACATTCTCTTGTTTTTAATCAAATTGTATCTACTAATGTTTTGATGACTTCTACTTGAAAGTATGAATAAAAACCAAGGGAAAACACATAGTTCAAGTATTCATAACTATTATACCTATGTTTACTTCCACACAATGAGCTATAGAACAGAACAATGGCATGGGGTAAGCTAATACCTTCTTAGGCAGATACCACACGACTTGAAAGAGCGACAACCATTTTCAACGGCTAGGAAAAATTCATTTGTAACTTCATGTTTATAATGTAAACAGAATACCCATAATTCTGAAACAAAAGATTTTCTATAATATTGAACGACTCATAATGCGAAGCATTAGAGAGTGCTTTGCGACCGAAATATTTGTTTTGCCTCCTTTCTGCAACTGTTTTTATTGTTACACTCCTACTAGTACACAGAACCTTCTTAATTTATATACCATTGTTTAGATAATTTAATGGAGATTAATTCAGTACTAGTTTACTTTTCAGAAATTGATTTAACGCAGCAGAAACGAAAAAAACAACATAGTTTTAAATTTTTTCCCGTTAGTCAAGTATGAAAAAAAAAGATTCAATTAATTGAGTCATTTTTTTAATAGATTCGTTTTAGCCACAGAAGGAACCGTATTGAAAATGGCTCTTTTATTTCATCATCAGCCTATAATGTTCCCACTGCTGGGACACAGGCCTCCTCTCTGTGAGAGGGAGTGGGCCGTAATCCACCACGCGGGCCCAGTGCGGGTTGGTAAATGTCACATAATGTCTTAGAATTTTCGGTTCTAGGACATGCCGGTTTCCTCACGATGTTTTGCTTCACCGTTTTGAGAGCAGTGGTGATGAAATAATTTACACAAAGTAAAGCGCCTGTTGAAGTTCGAACCTACGACCTACAACACGTAAATCGCGGCCGTTACCACTGGGCCACCACTCTTTATTTAAAGTAGTTTAATTATAATTAAAAAAAACACTAACGAATATAAATATCTATATCTATATATATTTCCAACTTTGACCCTCTTCCGTTGCCTAGCAACCAACAAAGCAAACCTACTTTGACAGTACGTAAAGATTTCGAGGTGAGAAATTTTACCCTAGTTAAAATATTCTTCCTGAAAAGTCGTTTAAATATTTTTCTGTTTTTGAATGAGCGCTATGAGGCGTGCCCTTTTGAATTTTCCAAATATCTTTTGTGTGTCTTTCGACTACTGGTGCATAAATACAAATTTATGTTTTGTTTGATTATTTCATGACACTATGTTAAATATCGTTTTAAATTAATAAATTATTTTTGTATTGTTTTAAAATAATTCATAAGGGATATTTCACATGTACGTCACATAAATTTTCCGTTGTAAAACGCAACGTCATCATGATAAGCAAAAAAAAAACTCGTAAGTCAATACGCTGTGTATACCTTCGCTCGTTCATATTTACGATAGTCGCTTACGTCCTTTACTATGCTCATAGCCTTAGGGCATTATTGCAATCTGTAAACGGAAAGCGCACACATATACACACACATGTATAATACTGATCTCGCGATGCGTGTGAAAAAAGTTTATTGCACCCCTTTCACCGATTTACTACGGCGTAGCAAGCGTCGTAGCTAGTTGCTACGACGTAGCACAAATTTATACAGATACGCAGTTATGACGTATTAAGTTCGAATCTATTGTTATTTTTTAAGAACATAATTTATTAAATGAATAATTAATGACTACGTACTTATTCGGTTTTAAAATTACACTTAGGTATATTTAATAAAATACACATTGTATATATTTTCACGAAATTTAATATGTTTTATTAAGAGTATTTTCCTACCCCGTCATAAATAACAGTGGTTTTATAATTGAACGAATTGGTGAACAATACTTTAATAAATTAATTATGGCCGTTCACCATTGTTATAGCATGTTTCGTCATGTCCTTGGGGCTATTGCCCTTTCAACTTAATCCAATTTAATAAGCGTTACTTTTATGAAAACAGGACCGGACGGGGAAAAAAGGGTATGGCAACATGTCCAAACATTGAGTAGATTAATCACTTTAATTAATGTAAGTGAATTGTTAAAGTACATGCCATATAAGTAATTTACTGAGTTATAAGCTTAACTTATCGATTCATGTAAATGGATTAAGTAGAATTGGTTATGTACCTTAGTCTTGTCTGTTTTTGTTTACTTTCTAATTTTATTATTTTTCATTGTTTCATACATTTGACAGCGCAGCAAGTGGCGCCACCCTGTTTTTTTACGAAATTACTGGAATCACCGAAAAGGTCGGATTAGTGTGACACTGGCTGCTGACAGTCACTCTAGCAGAGCGCGTCGCATCGATGTTTGCGTGGCAGCTGTCTTCTGATGACAGTAGATTATGTCAGGGGAGCCACCACAGATTACTAATAAGTAGCAAGGTAGGACCCGCTGCCGTACTACGTTCACGTAAATTTATATTATAATTTTTAAATATTAATTTTATTAAAAAATATTTTTTTAACAACGATATACAAAATTATTGGTATATTCCGGCATAATTCTGATGATTGAAGTTGCTGAACCACTAATACGATGATCAGTTCTAGTGAAGGCTATTCTGCGCCGTTACATTTATTTCAATCTTAATTAATACATCTATTTAAAAAGTTATACAATAAAGTATGGGTCCTGAGAGCGGTTTTACGCAAAGATTTAAATCGTAGATTTGCCCTCACCGAACTTCGTCGCGCGAAAAAGTCTCAATACTGAGGAGAGTAAGCTCGCACAATATTAAGGGCGTTTCCATGACAATCAAGTCAAGTCTCTGCGACATTGTGCTTGTCAAAGGTGTCAAAACGACACAGAAATGCGACCATCTTTTGACGCGGTAGGGCCAATCTACGATTGAAAAATTTGCTCTACGCCAATAATTCAATGCTACAAATGAGTTTCGAACTCATAATATCTTGATTTGCAGTCAGATGTCCAAGCCGTAAAGCTATTAACACAAAAAGAAGGTTGCCTGTTAAATAAAAAGAAAGAAAGAAAGATTTAACATCGTCTACTTCGTATTTTTCATGTAGGTATTCATGAAAAATACGAAGTAGACGATGTTAAATCCATATAATATTAAACTATTCTGTATGTGTCCACGTGGGGTAGTTTCACAAAAATAAACAAATCTTTCACTACAGATCTGTCCAGTGAAATTTATACTGTGTAGTTACATAAATCATGCGCCTCGGGCACTCGCTAGCTAACTTTTACTCGCAGATTGGTTCATATCATATCACTTTAATAGCCTACTTTTAGTTTTAAAAGGAGATATTTTGTGCAATACAAAATGTACTGCTCTCACCTCTAACACCTAATTGTTTATAGGTGAGCGTATTGTTTTATAAGTAATTTATATGATTTCTTGGTTGTTTCTACATAATTTATGTTTATCTATTATGTTCTAGAAGATATACCTATCAATAGACATTCTTTGGTACTGATTCTAGTAGATAAATAAGTAAGTAAAAATCGTGATTCGTAATTTCGTATCACTTCAAGTAATTCAATTTAGAGGTATGAGGAACAGGCTGTAAAGTTCACTCATCCACCATTGAAAAAGGAGGATCCTCCAACCAGACGCCAGAAAGTTATATATATCGTCGCTTGGCATCCAATACCGCGAATGTGACATCTTTGACGAAAATCAGATATTTTATTTTATTTTCATTTTAGTTTCATTCTACACGTTTAAATAAATGATCCTGCATTTATAAATGATTTTCGTCAAAAGTGTCACATTCGCGGTATTGGATGCTGAGCGACGATATGTAGATCGCGCGGTAAACGCTAATTGCGCGATGCAGGATTTTGTGTGACGTCAGGTCTTTGATGCGTAGTTCGCATGAAATGATGTAGATGCAGCCACATCAAGATCATCATCTCTACGAGTATAGTACTTAGGTAGGTATATAGGTCATCCGTCCCCCTAGTGGCCGGTTCTTAAATAGCTTCATGCCGCCATATGCAAATTGACCAATCATTTTTGATGTCGGTGATGTCAATCGATGCTGGAAATAAAACGCCATCAAACCAATATTGCGGACGAATGGTTGAGCCGATATCGCGTTATACACTCCGTATTGACTGACTCTGAAATGCGAAAGCAGTTATGAATGGGGAGTGTGTTAATTGTTTGTTATCAGTTACATACACGCATGTAAAATGGAAGCTGTAGGCGTAATTTTCTCGCGATATAGGTCAGGGCAAATCATCATTGATTGTCCTTGTTGACTTTCTGCTCAATGCTGTCCATGATAGGCCTTATTTAATTATTTAATCTTATTGGAAAAACAATGTTGAATATCTTGGCAAATGAGACCTTAGGGCACCATATTATTAGACATTTTTGTAAAGTTTAAGTATCCTCTACCAAACTATATCAGTTTCATAGTGCGCCGCATGGCTATGACAAAAACGTCCATAGAATAATAGTCATACTTTGTAAATTCTCAAATATAAAACAGTAGCCCTTCCGAAAAGTTCTCACTTATACCGGTATAATTAAACGTGATCCAATAAATATGTATCGAAGCGAGAAATTGTGTGATTTGCGCATTGACATGTATGCGACCGTGGGCGTTGACGATCAGTCCTTTCTGCCCACGCTATGAACTTATTAAGGCGAACACACACTTTTACACGATATTATTATAGCCGTATTATATTTCTTACTTTTCAGTTTGCACCGAAGCGTGTTTATAACTTTCAAATTATAGAATCGCTGTAGGTATTTATTGTTTCCTGTGTTTGCTGAGTTAAAAAAAAAACATAAATCTAAACAATTTTTTTAGCATACCTGTACATGGTGCACCGAAATTCGTAAATGTACTATCAAGATTGCATAATTCGAAGACCCATGGCTGATTTTGACTGCCAGAACTGGGTGTTTGGCAATCAAAATCAGCCATGGGTGCTAAAATTGTGTTGAATGGTATAGAGGATTTTACAACAACTAGATGGGGTCCGCTCTTTGACGACTACCCCCTGGCAATTAATAGCCCCAACAATTGCTTATACCAAGACCACATTTGACTATTAGTAGCTGCCAAGTTACTAGTTGTGATTTTAGTCAAAGTAACCCATATACCTACTTTATGTTAAAGTATTTATTTAGTATGTATAAGCATAAAAATAATCAGCCTATAATGTTTATTTATTTATATATACTTTATTGTATACCACAAAAATACATAACAAGAAATAAATCAAACACTACAAAATATACAATCAAATGGGCGGCCTTATCGCTTTCCGCGATTTCTTCCAGGAAACCTTGGAATGGACAGTGATTTGCCTGGACATAAAATGGGGCTGTCGTTGGTGCAAATAATAAGTACACAATATACTAGAATAGATACACAATATATACATATACTAAATATATAAGCAACAAAAATAAATGAAGACTATAGATAATTACAGTTACGAGAACAAGATCACAACGACAAGTAATGTTCCTTTACGAGTCTCTTAAATACAGGTAACGATTGCGCGCGTTCTATTTAAACTGGAAATGCATTCCACAAACGAGCGGCCTGGACAGTAAAGGACTTGTTAAGGAAAGTGTTGGAATGCATAGGCATTTTAAGCTTTAAGTTATCTGATGACCTTAAAAATTTCGTGTGGGAGTCGCAAAGAAACTGGAAACGTTTCTTGAGATAGAGAAGGGTGGAAGGGGAAAAAAGCACATTATACAAAAGGGAAAGAATATGAGCATTCCGGCGAAGGCGAATTTGTTAACCATTTGAGCTTCACACAAAATTCGGATACATTGTCATATAATTGGGAACATTATATGACCATGTTTCCGAATGGGCTGTAATCTACCACGCGGGCCAAGTGAGGATTAGTAGATATCACATGTCTTAGAATTTTTAGTTCTCAGACATGCCGGTTTCCTCACGATGTTTTCCTTCACCGTCATGAGAGCAGTAGTCATGAAATTATGTCCACAAAGTAAAGTGCCTGCTTGGGTTCAAACCCACAACCTACAACTCGTAAGTCGGGGCCGTTACCACTGGATCACCTCTGCTCTCATTTGGCATGTCCCTACTGGTGATTTAAATATATTTGGAGGTAGTTACGTTTATTTGAAAGGAGCTTAACGACTGGGCAACCTAGATACGATTCTTAGGACGTAACCGCAAATTTTAGAACGCTCAGACTATTTTCACGCATCAATTTCGATTCGTGACACACAGACGTTTGTTCCAACCGACAAATGTCACAACTTTTATGACAGAACTGCTAGCATAATAATTTTAAGTTCTAGAGTTCGTTTCATCAAATAGTTCCTATGCCGTAATGTTGGCTGCACTGTTGTAGGACGAACACGAGTACGCTACGGCGCTACGTAATTGGTCCGTTGTTAAAGTTGAACAGTGGAGCCAACATTACGGCAAAGGAACTGTAGCGGTTACACCGCCACATACAAACTGCGCATCAAAGACATGACGTCACACAAATCCTGCATCGCGCAGTTAGAGTTTACCGAGCGATCGACATACATACAAATTTCAACTTCCAACCGATGGGCAGTTGCCCGCCAGACACAACACCCGTCTGGTCGGAGGATCCTCCCTTTTCTATGGTGGATGAGTGAACTTTACACCCTGTTCCTCATACCACTAAAGAACTATTTGATGAAACGCATTCTACTTACTTATCTACAAATTACAAAAATGCAAAACGGAATTTTCATTATTATGCACAAACGTAGATAATTACTCAGTCACAATAATGTTGGGTGCAAAAAGGTTTGTGTTCATCTCCCCTTTCGAAGTTTTTGAAAATCTTAATATTAATTTAATTTGAATTACCTACTGAAAAGAAACAAGCTATTCTGCCATCTGGACGAAGATTGAGGAGGGCAGTATTGTAGAAAAAATCTCGTTTCCTAGAGTACTAGTAAAAGAATTTCTTCTCACACTCTGTAGTCACACGCTAAAAGGACAAGATGCGCGTCAAACCGCCCACCCATGTATCTTCGTCATTATGTTCATTCGACTAAAAGCACTCGATCTCGTAATGCGATAGGTACTCGTATTTGTTCACATTTCTTACACTTAATTTAGTTTAAGTAGAGCGATCCTTTTAGTTATATAAGCGTGAAAGATTAAACTTTTTAATACATTGAAATATTTTTGCAAATAAACTTAATGTTTGTTGAATTAGCCGAGGATGGAGCTTGGGCATGGAGCTCGTAGCTAAGTAATAACAGCCGCACGGGTTGATTCATCCGCTTAAGCTACGCTTGCCGGGGTTGGTCTGTAGATGGGAGACCATCTTTACAAACAGAGACTCCTCCGTGCCTCGGAAAGCACGTGAAGCCGTCGGTCCCGGCTGTCATTCGTGGATCTTTGACAGTCGTTACGGGTCGTCAGAAACCCGAAAGCCTGACAACCAGTCTTACCAAGGGGTATCGTATTACCCAGTTACTGGGTTGTGGAGGTCAGATAGGCAGTCGCTCCATGTAAAATACTGGTACTCAGGTGCGTCCGGTTAGACTGGAAGCCGACCCTAATATAGTTGGGAAAAAGCTAGGCAGATTAATTGTTTGTTGAATTAGCCGAATTGGTTTGATAGTCACGAACATAGGAGAAAAATAAACCTCTATGCCACAATATCTGGAAAAATGACTGCCCTGTTTATCTAGTGGTCGCAAGCGCTGAGCATGAGGTAATGGGTTCGATTCCCGGGTCGGGCAAAGTGTTATTGGGTTTTTCTATCTGGAATTTCTCAGTAGCAGCCCGGAGCCTAGATTTGTGCCAGGGTGATGGCAATAGACTCGCCACCTACATGGAACTAAAACATAACTGGCAAAATTTAGGTGTACTTTAGTTGCCCCTCTGCCTAAACCTTCGGGGAATACGGGCGTCATGTATGTTGTTATCTGTCAAAATGTTGGTCGAATTTTCTTCAGCTATTTGTTTGAAATCTGACACGTGGATTCAGTTATGTGTAGCCAAACAAAACTAATCAATTACTTGAATTATTATCGCTCCAGTGAAAAGCCAAAAGCAATAGTTATGAAACTGATCCATAGCTTATGGACGAAGAGTTATAAATAATTAATTTTCTGTTAATTCTCGTTGGCATGAGGTCGGTATTTGATCACACGTGTATTGTAGTCATTACGCGGCAATTTTCAACACACAGGGTGTTTCACGCCATCCGTTCATACAACACAATGTGTTCTATTTCATCCTTTCTAGAGACGACGGCCATTGTTCTCTGATAAGGCCCGTTGCACAGTTTAGTTTTTTAGCCGAGTAAATTATTAATTTCAGTGCATGTAAATAACGTACCGACAGAAAGGTTTTAAAATGTCATCATAAAATATTTTTGGTTTATGTTGAGTTTACGAAAAAGCTAAGGAATAAAACTTTTTTACTGTTAAAGGTTAATTATGTCACCGGTATAAAACAATAATATGACTAGGGTACATAAACAATATCTACCTACCTAGTAGGAAATTAGAAACGCAAATTGTGTGTACAAAGCCCCTAGTTTTGTGTGATTTACGATGTTTACTCAAGCGACGGCGTGTTTAATAACCCACTGAAAGGTATGTACGTATGTAAATGTGAGGAAAGTACCCAATTTACATAGGCAGGTAGGTACATGGTTATGTTTTACTTTCGACTCGACACTCCGCAATATCGATCCTAAATTAACACCACATATACCGTCCGGTATATTACCGTCCTTTTTCAAAATCTTTTTTCCCACGTGTGCCAATTCTTCGGTAATTTTTATCCTTTTATTGAATAAATATTTGTTTTTCAAGCTGTCGAAATGCCTCTTGTGTCTGGATCCTTGTTAAAAAGTGAGCTCATGAAATGAACGGAACTTACGACTAGTACCTAAGTCTCATTCTTGAGTGACTTGTTAAAAAAGAGGTTTCGTTTTTTTAGCAACTAAAATTGCCTTTGAATCTGAAGAAAAAAAGATTAAAACAAGCATGACGTTATCGTCCGTAAAAAAATGACCAAAGTGATATTTGCTGTGACCTCGGAACTTTGACTCTCGTAAGTTCATAGTAAAATATAATATGCTGAAAAAACTATCCGAAATCTGATGTGGGCCCCATCCATCATGTGAGGCGACAGGGACGGAGGCTTGTCGACCCTAATCGAACCCCATACACATAATATAACCGAGTATACCCTTGTATCTCGCCATATTTAGATACTTTCATTTGTAGCCCTTCGATACAACCCGAGCTATACATAATACATGAATGTTGCTCGGTAACAGAAGTGGAAATGTACCAATGGTTTATTTCAAAACCAATGTACGTCTAATAAGTAATTAAGTGTAATTATAACTTGTCCTCGTTATAAAATGATGACTTTCTAACTTCAAATACACGTACAGTATTCCTGCTTTGATCGCACAAATTATGTGAAATACACTACAGGTAATTAATACACTGACATTAGAGTGTAAAATAATAATATTTATGCATCTAACTTGTCCCAAATAAATCGTCAGTAAGTCATGGTTGTAGTTACAGCCATGTTATTAACTGACAATAAAAACAGATTTATTTCGACCTCGGCTGTTAATCACGAATAATTATGTCAGGTAATGAATTATTAAAATAAAACGGTGATTAAATCATTGTTTAAACGGTGATGAATATTAATTCACAGGGGTATTACAATACTAATATCACTGAAAGCGTTATAGCTATTAACATCATCCCCGAACTAATTTCAACTGCCTATTCATTTGAGGAACTGTTTAAGTTTCACTACCCTCGAACTGGAATCCCTATTGCGCGGTTTGAAACTCCTGTTAAAACACTGTATTATGAACGTTCTGAACAAACACGGTATAAACTTATCTCTGATGGAACAAATCTGCTTCGTTTGTATGCAGCAGAAATTTATCTGTGGGTTTGCCGTATGTTTTATCAATCTTCCGATTGCCCTGCCCGCTACAGGTGACTGGAGGGCCCGCCCGAGTACACGCGATTCCTCGACAAATAAACCAGGTAAATACACTATATTGGAATTAAAGTCCATTACAATGCTTTCCAAGCGAGTGATTCATCTTTTAGATAAAAACAGTGTTTGTTTTTCTTACAGTTTATATGCACAGAAAGGTAAGTAAGGTAGGTATAAAATCTGTAATTTTGAACATTGATAGCAATGCAGCTGCAGTTTAAATTCCTTTATGGCCCCTTATGTTCTGGTCCGCCCATAAAAGACAATTTTCTAGTCTATTTTAATGTTAGTTTTTTTTTCAGTTTGCTTTTAGTCTGTTCTGAACAGCAAGGAATTTCAAATTGTTAACTATAAATGGCAGATTCCCTTCACCTCTTTAATGGGACTTAACACCGTCATCGGAAAAAATTGGATTAACCAATTTATAAGGCGTGGAATTTTTGTAGAACGTGGGTTTTTTTTTAATAAAATCTTCATAGCTTTTGTGAATATAAGTTAGGTAGTAACCTGACTTATATTTACATAAGCTCATAGTGCACCAAAACAAAGTAGACCTTGTAGTTTATTCACGTTTTATTTGCCACTGCGAGCTATGACTTCAGACTAGGTACCTATGCACCTCGTTTGCCACCATTTGGCATTCTTCCCACGCAAAAAAGGGACGACATATTTTAAAAATTACAAATTATACTGTGGGCATGCATGTTATTATGTAGCAGTGTAAAAGCCGAAAAGTATATCATGCTTATCTCTTTTAGGTAAGTAGAACAATGCAGATACTGTTGTTGAAGCCAGCTTAAATGCTTAGAGTTTATTAAATGTACATGAAATAATTTCATTGTAACTGAGATGTGATAGAATGAGGTTTGTAAGGTGGCATTCGCTTCTACCTAGGGTGCGTTATGAAAACTTCCATAAGTGGCGATATTAAGGCACCTTCAATCAACAAATTAAGCCTATCGCAGTGCACAGCTGGACATAGGCCTCTCTCAGGCTGCATCACAGTCCTCCGCCTTCCGCATCTAGTCTGTCCCAGCCATCTTAAGGCATAATATTACTGACTGGATTTCTGTTTTTGTCAAAAAGACGACAGTATTTTTCTATCTACTTAGCATATACAATATTTGCTGCAAATGACACGGTGGACTCCCTTTTCTACATTGTAGGAATCGTCTGTCGACCATTATGTTAGATGAAACTACAACATTCTGTATTTTCCTATCATAGATTGTAACTGTTAAACAATGAAGCTGTCAGCCATGTAATGTTATAAATTAACAGGTGGATGAGATTGATTTACCTTGTTATACTGTTGTGCAGACATTTACTGAGACTTACAGAAAAAAATCACATCTGTTACATTACTTTAATTCACAATACTTCCCAAAAACTCACAATAAACGACAATAAACTTTACCAACCGTCAGTAAAGGAACAATTTATTGTGAAACTTTGAACAATGTTGGAAAAGGGAATAAGTGCTATTTGAATACAACGAGTATTCGACCACAAAGGCTTCAGTTGTAATTCTTGGCAGAACTGTGCTCCTGGGCTGGACATTAACTATCGGGTGAATGGAGGGACACGCCCCCTGGCACCACTACAATCGTAAATAAACGTTTTACTTCCAATCCTAGTTAAAGTATGCGTATGTTGTTTTTTTTTAATGGTTATTGAAGTATAAAATACATCTTTGCCTAATATTTACTTACCGGTTTAAGCATTGAAAATGCTTATTCGATCGCTTCAGTAGGGTACTCGTTTTCAAGAAAAGTGCGACCGGAGGCTAGCTTTCTTAATTATTAAGATATAAAAATGAAAATGGTATCAAAAATGGTATTATTGAAAGGGCTATGTAACAAAACTGCATATTTTTTGTGCAATTTTTTTTTAAATTCCCTCTTTTATACCATATCTTTTGGGACTTTTTTTCTTAAACTTCTCAAAAACGAAAAGGGATATCGTTAAAAAAAATGTGTTCTTGGAGAATTTAAAGGGCTTCAAAATGATGTCATTTTGGTTTCGATAGGATTATAATTAATGGTAGATGTTTACCCCTTTCGGAGATACCTTTTTGGTGATTATCATATCATATGTTTTGTAAGGGCCTTAATGAAACAAAGTCGTTTTCAATGCGCCGGAAGGTCCATGAGTTCTGTGGATTTTTACTGATTTTAAACTCGCGATTCCACTGGAAGCTTAAGGACCATCTCGTCTTCGTGAATTTGAGTTCATGAACCTTTTATTTCTAGAAACAGGTATTTTTTTTTTTTTTAAATGCGGTAATGTTTTGTATCTTTTAAAATAATTTAAACCTATGTACTAACACCCATATCCTAAATCATTTCCTACACTCCATTCCACATCGACTCCATCAGTGGCATTGACATAAACTTAGTATAAGTGAGGAATTATCATAGATGTGTACCTATTTAAAACTATGGAAATTATCCGCCAAATTCAAGGTACAAAACCTACCTTAACATATTCGAGTCCACCCACTTTTCATGGAGCTCATATGCCATGCCGCCATACATATTGCTAGTGGTGGTTGCTAGGAGGGTTACCGGCATTATTTTTGTGCTAAATAGAACCCTCGAGTTCAAAACCGTGTTATAAAAATACTTTAAAATGTACTCAAATACTTCAAACAGACTTAGAATATTTACTTAGGAATTGATTCTTATTACCTCTTCAGATTTGATTTTATCCAAATTTTTACACAAGTTGTGATAATTATATTCGGTTCAATTAAGACTTATTTATTAAAATCTCTGTTTTGAATAGGTGCAAAATAAGTTCAAATATCTTGTAATTTTCGTGAAGAAAACTATAAGACTCATTATAAAATATTTATCTTGTACTTACCTATCGTGTTCAAGTTTAAAATAATAGATCTTCTACTCAAAAGATCTGACTATAATTTTAATGTCAAATCTTAAGAAAGAAAGATAATAAATAATAAGTACAAGTAGAGAGGATTTTTATCTTTTTAATGAATTATGAGGTACGCAATAAAAAAACCGGCCAAGAGCGTGTCGGACCACGCACAATGACGGGTTCCGTAGTTGGGATGAATTTATCCCGAGGAGAAACTTAACATTGTAGTTGAAAAACATGTTCTCTCATACATTCCAACTGCAAATTTAAGTTTGTACGCACAATATTGGGAGATGTATCATTTTATTTTAAGATCATGGACTTCGATTCTCATAACAAGCCTTTTCATTTGACACACACAGTACAGTTTCCAAAACTTTTTTAAAATTTTCAGTTTTTCCCCGAAAAATGATATATTCAAATTCATTACATGTTACACGTCCGTGTTTGAGTCACAGAAATTGATATGTGTACCTAATTTCAACTTAATCGGTCCATTAGATTCGAAGCACATTGTCTGTGACAGACAGACAGACACACGAGTGATCCTATGAGGGTTCCGTTTTTTTCCTTTTGAGGTATGAAACCCTACAAAGAAGTTTTTACTGCAACTATCTTTATTAAAATATATAATTGACAAAAGGTTCATGAACACTAAACTTACAAACAAAACGTAAGTGGGTAAATAGTTGGTTTACAAACAGGCCCAAAACTGCCCCCATTCTAACTTTGGCTATTATAATTCTATAACAATAGCCATCTCCAATCCAAATGGCGGTCAATACCTTTAATAAATATTAAGGCTCCGCGATTGGAACCTTTATGTACGAACTGGAAATGGAACTGTAATATCTAGAGAATTTAAATGTACTTGTAAGTTAACCGCAGACTTCAGTTGGTCTGTCTTTTTGACGTCACAATGGGTTGAAGGCTTCGTTGCCACTAGTACCATAAACAGTTCCATGATGGAACTACTGATGTTTTTTTTAAATCACTGATTCCATTATAAAAGAATTTGAAAATAATGGAACTACTGTTGATTTTGTTATCACTAGTTCCACATTATTATTTTAGGCACTTGGGAAATTTTTGAAGGGCTGTAAAAACACTAGAGGTAAAAACACTTAGTTTTTTATAATAAGTACCTACCGAATATTGAAACCTTATATTTGGATCGTCAGCTATTTATTCAATAATTTTGACTTTAATTATATTCCTCTTCACGGGCATTTTTATTTATTCATTAGCATTATTTAAAACTTGCTGCGCCCCGCGGTTTTACCCGCGTAAGTCTCAACCCTGTGAGAATATTGGGATAAAAAGTATCCCATGTGTTAATCAGGTTATAAAAATCTGTGTGCCTAATTTCATCCAAATTGGTCCAGCCGTTTGAGCGTGAAGAAGAGACAAACATACACACTCACAAACTTTCGCCTTTATAATATTAGTCTGATTTGATTGTAGAATTGTTAATTAGTTTATGTTTTATAAGCTTATTTATTAACTATGGCATAATAGGAAATAGTAACGAGGTGTGTGGTATTTTCTAGAGTAACTTAAGAATTACAATAAATAGACAGTAGGTCTATAGACGATGTTAGAACCTACATATCACCAGTGAATTGTTTACCGGTCTCAATTTAACACTATCTTTTTGGACGTAAATAACTAAACATGCGTACCGAATTTACCAGCTCAGCTTGAACACAAAGGAAACCAAAACAACAGCTGTAGAGAGCAGCAAAGCAAATAATATTTGCGTAATAGGTAATATCGTGGCCAGACACACTAGAAATTGGGATGCATCGAGCCGAGGGATGTGCGCCACACTGTCATGTGTCAAACTGACTGTCCAATTGTTAAATGGATAGCCAGTGTCCGTTGAATGAGACGATCCACCCGGCGGGATGTCGCTAAATCTACCCGCCAATGATACGACGTAATTGAGAGATTAAACTACATACCTACACTTACGTAGGTAGGTACTTGCCACCTAAATATTACAATAAAGGAAGCTGTGACATATCTCCACTTACAAGAAACTCGACAAAGAGATTCACGCATGAAAGCACTTTATAATTACCAAACTACGTACACAATTATCAATTTAATTGTGGCTGACATCAAAATTACCTTCGGCGTAATTACCGCAAACATTTGTATCAAAATAGCTTACACGGGAAAATATGTACACAACACGTATTTCATATTATATCTCGCTATCAAATCGGCCGTTATCATTTCCAAAATCGGGAGCGTGTTCCAAAAATGAGCCCAGTTTATTACCCTACGTATCCGTATAATTTAGGGTTCCAATTAAGGGGGAAAGAAAAAAAAAGATTTTCTTAATTAGATGCCAAGGTGGAGATAACTCGCTAGGAGCCAAATCGTCAGCTCGTTGCGTGACTAACCGACGATTTATGACTTAATAGCCAAGTCCGCGCGTTAAGTAGGCTTTAGATAAGGCGCTTCTAAGTGATTGTCGGCGCTCACAACAATCGTAATTACTCCAAACTACTATCTTCCCTCAGCCACACGCGATCTCTTTCATCGCCCAACTTGAATTGTGCTAATTGCTTCCCAACACTATTTCACAAATCATTGCCATTCGATTCCAAGTTATTTCGAGCTTGTTAGAAAGTGCTTTGAAAACGATTATATAATATGATTGCTCGATAGATAACAAACACAGTGTAATTTTTTTTTATAGAACATCTTTAGTAATTTTTAGACCGATATTGAAATTAATTAGATGCGAAATCGATTGAAAAACAGACAATGAATTTCCCTGAGTATTTTAGGGGAGCGTATTGTAATTTAATTTTAACATCGTCGAGTGGATGTTCAAAGTTAACAATAATAAAAGAAGGCCTATTGAAACGAAACGAATGTTGTTAATAAAGATGAATGGATTTCAGAAAAAACAATAACTTACAAGAACCCACGGAAATGGGCCGGAATAACTTGAATTCACATTTAAATTGGATTATTTTTATAAAGCACATTTAACAAAGGGGTTTAAAGAAAACAAGCAAAATCGGTTTACTGCCGGTAGAGTTATTAACATCGCACAACGAAGGTACCAACTTACATTTTTTTTTTTGTTTTTATGTGTTTTATGTATAAAAAATTTAATTCTATCATAGAAGAGAGAACCTCCTTCATGGAGTAAGTTATAAATACAGAGTTGACACAGCTCCTATAGGTCTTTTATTTATACGAAATTATACCGAAATCGTAACGAAGTCCGCTTGACGATTCGCGATTAACAAAGTCCCTGAGAAAGTATCTGCATTTACATTTTCCATTCGACATGAAGTTTTAACGAACATCCATCGTTACGACTGCTAGGAATACAATTTCGTGGGTCCAATTAGTGAGTTACATTGAGTCCCGACTACATTTCTCCTCTCATTTCTATACTTTCAGTCCGGGATGAACAATTGTGTGCAAATTAGCAGTGACAACCCGCGGCGGGGGACCGCGCCCCTGCCGCGGACACACGGTCGGGTGGATCCACTAACAACGCTGGGAAACAACTTTTGGTAAATACGTAGAAGAATGTAACATGATAGAAATTTGACGCAGGATCAGTTTTCGGGTAAGGTCAAAAGTTAGCTTTTGGCACTTGATTATCTTTATAACTGAATTTTACAATGAAAAAGTGAAACGTTTGTGTATTTCAGTCACTAATGTATAATAAAATGTTCTTGTTCCGATAAGTTGTGCTGGCTGGCTTGGCTCGATTAATAGTTGGACGGAAATTGTTTGCCCGTGTGTAAAAAGGAATATTAATCGTCCTTGCAAATAGTTGAGACCTTTATAATGAAGTTCCATTTCACCCACCGCGGCTTTTCAATTTTAATTTTCTATACTTAATATTAATAGTTTGCGACGGCCCCGCATTGTTGCGCAAAATGGTGATAAATATTTAATATTAATGCCTTGTAGTTTGCGGCATAGTGTAGGTTATATCTTCTTACTTTTTAATTAAAACGAAGATCTAATGTACTGTTAAACAGAAGCATTTAAAAAATTAATTAGTAATTTGTATTCTTCTGTTAAACTTCTACTGATTAATGGAAGAAATTTTAAAAATTAAAAATATTTGATACTAGCGGACGTCACGCGGTTTCACCCGCGTTGTTCCCGTTCCCGAGGGAGTACGGGGATAAAATATAGCCAATGTTACTCGCTGATAATGTAGCTATCCTCATCCGCTTATTACTGAAAGAATTTTTCAAATCCGGACCGATTTTTTAAGTTTATTCGTTACATACAAAAATCCAAATCTTTGATCTTTATAATATTAGTATAGATATGTATTGTGTGTGTCGTCTATATTAATATTATAAAGAGGTAAAATTTGTTTGTTTGTAAGTTTGTATGTAGGAGGTAATCTCCGGAACTACAAGTTAGATTTGAAAAATTCTTTTTGCATTGGATAGCCCAATTCTCGAGGAAGGTTATAGGCTCGTGGACGAAGTCGCGGGCAGAAGCTGTTGTTATTTATATTTTTTTATTAAGTATTGTATTTTTTTTATTAATATTCAACGTGGTTAGGACCACGTTACAAACGTGTTTACCGAAGAAGGCAAGTAAATAATGCATCCTTCACCAAACTGTTTGATAAGTGAGGTGGCAATAACCACCATGACTTTTCATTTCAGTGAGAAGGTTATGGTCAGTAATAAAAATTAACCGGCTTCAACACTGTTCATACTGAAAGCATATTTTATAGCCTGCGGTAACGCAGCTGGTAAGTTCAATATTTAACTGACAGATCAATCTGGAAAATAGAGAAAAGTATTTTTTTTTAAAGAAATTAATCAAGAAAAGTGGCTAAAAGCAAAAAGACAGCATGTTCAATAGATCCAATTCGACGATAAAAACGTCGCAAAATTGCATTGCATTAGCGAAGATCTTTACTAGCGTTCATAGTGATGAATTTAATCATCTACAAAAGAAACTTCGATGCTGGAACGGTTCATAAGATTACTGCGATTAACTGCGGCTGCGTTGCCATAAAATTGAAAAGTTCAAACCGACTTTACCGATCCACAGCTATCTAAAAACTTAACAGACATAAAGAAATCCAAACTAATTTATTTTATCGCCGTAATAAAAATACGAATCTGAGCTATTTTTGAATACGATAATTTATTTTTTACTGAATATAAATTGCTGGAATATCACCCTCGTATAAGTAATTCAATTTCCTTTTAGGGTGACCCCTTCTAGGCAATCTATCCTAAAATAACATAATACGTAAAGATAGCGGCTTATGGTAATAGAAAGGAATGAATTTTACATTGTAAATCAATATAGCCGAGCGATTGACTTTTGTATAACGTTCGGAAAATTCAGGAGCTTTAATATTAAAATAAAATAGCCTACCATTTGAAATATTATACTCTTCGTACAAAATATAATACATCCCTTCAAGAGCATAGGCAGCAGTATTCTCATATGTCTGCCAATGAGTGCTTTAAACAACAAATTGAGGGTGTTCTTAACCGGAAATCTCAAAAAACATTGGCAGTGGTAACCCGAAGGAAAAACAAGTAATCGGTCGGTAGCTGGGTCAGGTTGGTTCCGTATTCCGTATGCAATTAAGTTACCTCTTTTCTCAGAATTAACCGTAACAGTAATAGGGATCGCGTTTTCTTTTATGTATTTCAATTGTAATTATATTTTATGAAGTATTCCTATATTTATCTAGTATTGTGGTAAGTGAACTATTTACAAAACATTAAGGGGTTTGTTTGAATTGACGGGGTCCGCTAGGGCCAATGCCTGCCGGGGGTTCGAAGAAAACCGATAGGGAAATCGTGGCCCCCGGCAACAGGGCAACCGAAGGAACACGGGTGGGTTTTAGTCAGTAAGAGTCTGACACGCCCTCCCGCTCCACCCAGAGCGGGAGAAGTTATTTGATAATATCCCAAACAAAAAAAAAAAAGGGGTTTGTTTATAAATGTTGCTTAAAGTTAAGTGACGTTTCAAACGTCTAAAATGTATGGTTAAACAGCCGCTAACCATTACTAAACTTAACTTAAGCAACGTCTATAAATAAATCCCTATATATAAATGTGGAAATAGCTCGTGGCTAAGTACTAACAGCCGCACGGGTCATTCCATCAGGTTAAGCTACACTTGCCGGGGTTGCTCCATGGATGGGTGACCATTTCTACATACCAAGACTCCTCTGTGCCTCGGAAAGCACGTTAAGCCGTTGGTCCCGGTTGTCATTCGTTGGCCCGAAGTCCGAAAGTCTGACGACCAGTCTCACCAAGGGGTATCGTATAAGAGCAGTGGTGCCCAGTGAGAGTAGTGGTGGCCCAGTGGTAACGCGATTTACGATTTACGGTCGTAGGTTCGAACCCAGACAGGCGCTTTATTTTGTTTAAATTATTGCATCACCACTGCTCTCAAAACGGTGAAGGAAAACATCGTGATGAAACCGGCATGTCCTAGAACCAAAAAGTCGAAGACATGTGACATCTACCAACTAGCATTAGGCCCGCGTAGTAGATTTCGGCCCACTCCCTCTCACAGAGAGGAGGCTTGCGTCCCAGCAGTGGGAAAATTATAGGCTGATTATGGATCGTTGGTGATTCAAACAAATAAACGTTATTTAAAGGCGGCCAGTTCAAACTAGTAAAATGGGCTAGCTCAGAAATATACAAATTGTTATTTTAGTTTATTCAAATTTTGTTTCCTATTTCTTCGGCAGCCAACTGGTTAGTTTGTAGTTCAACTTTGTATGAAACGTAGCCGAAAACATAAGAAAAAACTTTTAAATAAACAATTGTTTAGTTACTGTCAATTATGAGACACGTATTACTTTGACGGACTGACGATAACCGACATGATTTTATACTGAAGATCAAGTCTAAAGTATGTGTTAATGATTTGGAAAAAAAAAAGCATTTTCCTAGTAAATTAACGTAGGAATATTTTTAGATCATGTTTATATTAAATAGTGAAATTAATTTATAAAGTTATGTCTAACGAGGATAAAAAACCAAGAATCACGCAAAATCTATCAAGCGTATTTTTCTAAAACTTTCACAATTTCAAAGACAATTTAATTATTGATATTTTAGTATACGTGTTTTATTAAAATACTTTTTGTTTTATTTATAATAAATTAATAATGCGTCTAATTTGGGATAGCACTCCTTAATGGGCGAGTCCTATTACTGGCTGGACGTACTACGCGTAGCGTGAGCTCAGTACAGAATACGCAAGTTAACTACTCAAGGTCACTGGCATATATATGCGTCTTAAGAGGCTGATAACAGCTAAAGCGCGGTCACTGTCGGACTGCATAGAAAAGAAAGAGAAGCGCGATGACACAATCCTGGTAATTTATTGCAAAATATGAAGCAATTATCTATTAACAAAAAGTCTATTGATAAGACCAAAAAATTCAAACACGATTACGTTAATATGTTTCTTGCAGAATAATCTGACAAAAAATCTGAATGATTGCATGTATGTTAATGGTTTTTAATCGTTAAATGATTTTTTTTTGGGGTATCATCGTGATTTTTTTCTATAGTATCTTATGTTTTCAACACACTATCAAACTAGCATATATTCTAAAGAATATCATATATTTTTCAGATTTTGTTTACTACAGTGGATTGCTACACGCAATTTGCTTGTTATATACGCAATTTGCTTGCTATGCACGATTGCTAAACGCAAGTTTTATAATGAGTTTTAGGCATTATAAAACTTGCGTTTAGCTCCTGTAGTCCCCTTAATATCTTATAACTAACCTATTAGCATATTGTACATCATCACTGCCAATCATGCATAGTAATATCAGCTATGTTTATTAAGTTTGAAGTTTGTACTTCACTGCACCACTCTGAAGTTGTAGCGAATTGCATAACTGATCTGGGATTAAATATTCCATATTGCAAATCTTGCCACGAAGTTGGCAGACGAAGCGAAAACCCAAGTTTGTTCATGAAAAAATATACATGAGTAATAAAATGTATTGAAAAGTATCTTTATCTTGAATACTAAAAGTGTCCCCGCACTAAAATCACTCACTGAATAGACTTGATTCAGAAAAATATATTTTAGCATCAAACTATTTTATGCCGTAATAAAGTGTTACCTACTGATCGAATAAAAACATATTGCCATCACTGCCAATCGTTTCCAGTGAAATTTACCGCTCTCCCGACATCCCTTTAAATACTTATTTCATTAAATAAGTTAAAACCTTTAAATAAACGCAACGCCTGTGGCAGGAGAGCCTCCTCTTGAATAATAATATTGCCGAAATAGCCATGTCACGGGTTGAGATTCAAATTAACACTGACTCTTTGTAATGTGTCCACTCTAGACAGACAAATTGTGTTTTAAACAAGAAAACTAATGATATTATTTTTATAACAAGCCAGAAGAGGAATTCTCATTAAAATTTCTCGTTTAAGTCGCTTACATGACGTGGCGAGATAGTAGCCCGCATTCTTTACGAGATCTTCACCACAAAAATGAAAATGAGATTTACGAAAAATAATATCAAACTTTGTATGATACGGGCTGCCTTGTTTCATACCTTTACAAAGGGAAGACTAAGGATTCTTCACATAATTCAACTTAGTTAATCTTTTGACTGTAGAGTAATAAGTTGGAAATTGCGTCAGATTCAGATCAAGGTTACTACTCTGATTGAAACAGAGCGAAGATATGTTCAAATTAAAATAGTTGTAACATTACCTAAAATCATTTCTCTACTTCCATGAAAAATTAAAATGATACAAAATAACAAATAATACATTACTGAGAATAGATGTCAGAAAATAGAACCATGATCTCGATAAAAACCGGTCAAGAGCGAGTCCAGCTCGCGCACCAAGGGTTCCGTACCAATTTAAATTTTCATCGGCGAGGCCTATATTCGTCAGAGAATTTAACACTTCACGCTGCGTTGTAGAATATTGCAGTTTCAGGTCAGCGTCATCTCTTTTGCTGATAGTGGAACGAATGTAAATTTTGTTGATGATTGAAAAAGTGTGCTATTTAGAGACATCGTTCTATTTTCCTGTAATCTTTACATGAACTTCTACCACTTAGGTTCATTTCAGATTTTTCTCTATGCAAACTTCGGAGCTAAGGGGAGGACGGTATTTTTTTTTTAATTTTTCGTCAAAACTCGAAAACAAAGCGGCCCAAAAAAAATGTTTGAGAATGTGCAAATAGCACTCTTTCATATGATACCCCACATGCCCTAGTAGCCCCATTTCGATTTTTTGAGACCCCCGTTCAGTCCCTGTTGCAAAGAAAACATAATTATTTTTATTTCTTTCTTATTTGCAAAATAGTTGGGCAAACATAATAACTTACTGGACTGTAAATGTAGACCTATTGCAAGAGTTGACTGTTTAACTTTTATATTAACGTTTTTTAGTTTTTTTTTTTCATTTGTAGATTCTATTATGAGTTATGCTCTTGACAGATATGGATTAACATTCAAAACTAACTTGGATAAATTAGAAGCTCTTCAAATTCGATTCTTGAAACTACTTATAAACTAAAAACAGTTGTAAAGGAGATTATAGGAAACTATTTAAAATATGTAAAATTCTACCGATTAAGAGCAAGCGATTAAATATATTTTAGCGGTTAACCACCCATGAGCATAACTTAATTCATGTAATCAACAACCATAATACACGATCTATGGCTTCTGGCAAATTCAATGTACCCAGAGTCACTAATTACTATGGTGACCGAACCCTAAAAAAACGAATACCATATCTATTGAACAGTCTGCCAGCAGACATAAGGAGTGAATTAAACAAATATCGTTTTAAATATATAGAGACTCACCGACCCCACAGTCAAACCACTACTACGGTTTTGTGGGGCTTAGCTTATTAGTTACACTTACCATATGTGAATAAAGATAAATAAATAAAACGTCATCTAAAACTATTCCGAATTTCAAGTTGATAGCATTAGTAGTTTTGAGATATCCAGCTGTGACAGACAGACGGCCAGACAGGCTGAGTCGCACCATAAGGGTTCCTTTTTACCATTTTGGTACGGAACCCTAAAAAGATCCCTATACCCAGTAGTAGGTGAAGTCAGGTGTATAGGGTATTGGAAACTGATTTATTGAGTAAGTAACTCATAATAGAAACTGGTGTCTCCATTTTAATATTGCAAGAGTTTGTGAGTACCTTATCCGGGTTTTTTACATTTTGAAAAAAAAACGGAATTACCTTTGTTATAAAGACCACTGAGAATAATAGTAGGTATTACTAATAATTTACATAGAGCGACAGCCTATTTGCCTCCACAACCCAGTTACTGGGTAACACGATTCCCCTTTGTTAGACTGGCTATCGGAATTTTGAGCTTCTGACTATCCGTCTGTCATAGATCTACAAATGATAGCCGGGACCAACGGCTTAGCATGCTTTCTGAAGCACGGAGGGATCTGGATATGTAATGGATGGTTACCCATCCGCGGACCGACTTCGGGTAGAGTTGCATATCCTTGAAGATCGGCTCCTGTGGCTAATATTATTTAACCACGAGACCCTCACGAGCAACAATGTAAATCATCTGTTTATTTATCAAAATAAAACGTGTGCGGTCGGGGGACGCCCGTCAGGAACGAAGTTCTTTCTCACGTATGATTTAAAACAAAAGCAATTTTTTAGCTTAGGTTAAAATTTGAAAATCGCTGGCGCCATCTTGGATTTTTATTTCGACCTCACTATCGACTTTTGCACCCTAGAAAACCATGACGACACAAAACCACGACGAAAATTTTTTAAATTTTCAGAGCCGCCTTTTGGATTTTCATTTTGATTAAATTCACACTTTCTCTCTCTCTCCGGCATGCAATGTACGGGCTGATGTGTACAATTTTATCCGATACTGTTATCACTTTACTCTTTTCTTTTGTTTTTTTCTGCCGGCGTTCTCTCTATCTCTCTCTTTCTTCTCTTTGATTTAGAATAACACAGTCGCAGTATTAACACTTTTTTTAGCGTACGATTTCTGAAAGTTAACAAGCCGGTTCCATGTTTGACTTATCATATCAAAAGGCTATCGCTAACGGTATCCAAGTAGATACAAGTAAACGGGAACAAAGCCCCGCAAGTCGTTCGAAGCTTCATTACTTCGACCGAAGGATCACAAAGCTAAGACAATCCCTACTTAAATACCTACCTACCACCTACGCCCGGTATTAGGAAGGTTCTTATAAAAACCAACGGCGATCAACCATTGTGTCTTAATTAGGAAACCGTGGAAATTGGTTTTCATGTTTACAGGTTTCTGGAAATCAGTTTGTGTAAACTAGAAATTGCTATTAATTTTGATACATTAAAGACTATGAGGAAAGTGCTAAATGTATGTATGTAAAGTCAGGAAAATTATTTGTTGAGTACCAACTTAAATTGTCCGTATATTCAAATCACAACTGTCATTCTTTGACAGTGATATGAAATGGCTATAATACGGCAAATTGACGTAGGATGGCAATTTGCTTCGGCAATTTTAAATACGAAAGTTGATTTACACAAGTGACTACCAAATTCATTATGCATTTGGTAGTCCACTGCTGGGCAACATAGGGATGTCCCCGATTGACACTATCCTGGCAATGGATGAATGAGAGTGGTCAAGAATATCAAATAATGACAATATGATAGCTCAGCAACGACAGTCATGTAAACCGACGTCTTCATAATCCTCGACACGTTGTGAACATTAACAATATGTTTGCCTCCAAATTAAATTACGTAATAAAGTGATCTGTGCCTTATTTACTTACGTTAGTTACGTATTGGTGTATTTGTTATGACTATGTATTATTATGACGCGTTTTCTAGTATGTCTAACATAAGATTTCAAATCGGTTGTCGGCTGTCAGTGATACACATTATTTTATATAGGTAGGTAAATCCATTTTACTTATTTTGTCGTTTTATATGAAAAGGGACAGCAAAAACAGCTAGCATGGCCCATCGTCTACAGAAGCAAAAAAAATCCCCGTCTCGGGTAAGAAACTTTGCTAACGATATTTATTGAAATCGGATATTCGGTCGGTGTCGCGAGCTTTTGACCCGCCAAAAGTATTGTATTACGAAAAACTCACTGACCCGTATTGTTGTTTATTTCCCTTTCTTTAAGATTAAAAATAAGGGATAAGACAGCGTTTTTTACTTTAAAATATTCTCAACTTCGCTATTTTAGAATGAACAAGAATATACAGCTAAAATTCAGTAAGCTCAGCATAAGGGAGGATATTCCGACAAATTATCGTAAGCAAGGAGCTGCAAAAATTTACGTGGGTATTTAAAACTGCTCGTTTGTAATTTGAAAACTCACTCTTACAAATGAAAATCTTCTGAGGCCGATGTGGAACTTTACAACTACTTTGGTAATTGCTCCAAAAGTTGGGAAATGAAAAGACCCCGCGGCTGCCGAGTTGAAATGAGGGATTCAATATAGAGCAAGAAGAGGAATGTATTCGAAACCTTAGCAGCTACTTACGTGCACTGCGTGTAATGAAAGTGCCCGCAAACAAATGGAAACAGTGGAAATGGATACCTAAACTAATATTTTAAGTAAAATTTGGGTATTCATTTCACTTCTTCCAATCCTGTCAAAGTTATCAAGAACTTAGCTTCCATTCTGTTCGAAAATGTTTACAACTATGAATACAGGTACACGACGATACGAGGTGGTATACATGTATAGTGAAAGATCCCGGGGGAAATTGATATAACCACCATGATTGGCAATCGGATCAGTTTACTAGATCCTTCATTCCAGACTTTCATCGTTAGATCTGCTAACTAAATTCTTCTTGAAATTTTAAACGTTACTTCTTTATACCACAAGGCAGTTCCATTTCCATTATTTCCTTGCAAAAGAGTTGCAATTTCGAGCTCACAACTGAAACAGCAGCAAAATATTACTTTTGAGGCGTCTATTTTTCATTGCAACTGCCATTCGATTTATTTACCTGTAGGTATTATTTATTACTTTCTGCAGTATTGTTCCGAATATTATGCTTCGCGAAACTGATTTATTTTCGGTTTTACGTGAATTGCTAGGGGTGGAAACAAAAGGCAGATTCTTTATGTTAGCCATTGTTTGAAAAAAAATACAGGTCAGAATCAAGTGGTATTATAGTATTTTTATGTCACAAAACGACGCGCGCTTTACTTGTTGTAACCAAGTGTACAAATACGCTGTGAATGTGTGTGTAAGCGCAGGAGCTATTGGTATCGTCCGAAACAATGGCGAAATTGGAAGCGTGTGTTATTTGCTGACGCTACTCATCTTCACACACACTCTCAGCGTGTCTTTACACTTGGTTACCACAAGTAAAGCGCGCGTCGCTTCGTGAGATAAAATAGGTACGATTCCTTTATGTGAATCAGCACAGTATCAAGACAGTTGCTGATGATAAAAATTCAAGCACTTTAATATAAAATTACAGCATATATATTTAACCGAACAATGTTGATTAATATAATTTTACTCAAATGTGACACTTACATAATTGTCCCAAATTGACCACAGTTGTCATTCACATATTAAATATTGCATGCATATTCATTTCATGTGGCGAATGCATTATGCGGTTCTACATAAATGTGGACGGGCCTTTAATGCTCTTGGAGTTATGTTTTCCGAACAGCTTTGTGAGATATCTACGTGGTGCAAACTTTTACCTAAAACCGAGCTACCAAAGTCTTTGGAAAGTTTTTAACTGGGAACTCTATTGTAGCAGAAGATTAAAATTAATCCCAGTGAGGCGCTAAGACCAACTGCAATACGCCGACACAAAGCGTTACGGCACAGATTCTCGAGATACCGCAGTTTCTAGCAATTTAAATGCACATATAATTTTGCTTGCGAATAATTTAATTGTGTTACTGTGCTTGGAAATTGTTGTTGATACAATATTTTAAGCAATATCATCAACGCCGTCATGGTGTGTGTACTTATATGGCAAACTTTTCAACTAATGAAATGCGTTTCTTTATTTCTATAACTTATAAGTACCTGGGTGACCGAGCTCTGCTCTGGTGAAAATAGAGAATGCTCATTTAAAAGTATAGGATAGTACATACTAATTCCATGCTGCCATGTCATTATTCTAAGGTAGCCATCTTGTTCTTAACTTTAGGCGACCGAGCTCTGCTCGGGTGAAAATACCGAGAAACCGATTTTGCCCAAATATGAAACCTAGCTCGATCGATTTCTCACCCCCGTAAACCCCTATATTGCAATTTTCATCGAAATCTTTAGAGCCATTTTCGAGAAAGTGATAAAAAAATGTACAAATATTGCTCGTTTAATAGTATATATAGGATTTCCTTTTTATTTATCTAAGTACCTACTAGTCTTTTCTAATCAAGTTGATGATCCCAGAAAAGTATAAAAAATTCTGATGCAGTAAAATTTCCATATTGATCTTATAGATGACTTAACATTACCTACATATTGACTTATCTTATCAAAATAAATATCAAACACAACAAACTACAGCACACTTGTTTATGTACTCAATATTATTATGGATTAGATTGGCTACACTCATAAGGGAGTTCTCACCGATGCAGCCAGCTTTTTGTGACAGCTTTTAATAAGCTTTGGGCTTTTGCGTCCCGCGGCAGCCTCGAACACATACTGGCGTATATATAACTTATTTGATCTCCCATAAATTAACTTAAGAGGTTCCCTAATTATGTCGTGTGTCGAACTTTTGGGGTTTTACATTATTTATAATATGTACTCTCCGCAGTACGGAAACTCGTTTAGAATAACATTTGACGTAAGTAATGCGCTTACTACGAGTATAACGTAATTATCCGTAATTCCGTCTCGAGAGTTTAAGACTCGTAATTATTGGAATCTGTAAAATGTTTTCTTTAGAGGGTAGGTACTTATTATAATTGTTTGTCGACCATACCTGTTTAATTTTCCACAGAAAATTATATTTCACGAGGAATAACTTGTTAACGATTTTTAAAGGACTACAAACTACTATGCTCGAGCGTAAAGCCGATTTCATGTTCGGCTTTAGTTACGAGGCGTAATATTTACTTTCACTAAATTAAAAAAGTTTTCAATAAATTCTCAACTAAAACAAATTAAAGTACGTCGCGAAGCTTAAAACGGCGGCGTGTGCTGGCAAAGTTTAGTGGAACGTAACCGAACTGAAGCGCACTCGGCGTACTGTATGCAGTGCAAACATTTTTTTGTCGAAATAACAAATGGGGTGGTACATTCGTCGCTGTAAGTTCGGACAAAGTTGCGAATGTAGCAACTCGAGCAATTAAAATTTGTTGGGGACGTAAAAGTGAAATTATGCATGGACTGAGAGCAGTAGCTGTGCCCTCGACTATTAATATTAATGAACTGTGACACGCCGTTCAACCGAGCCCGTGACGAGCTGCCGTGTTTCTTTTGATTGTAAATTCAGTTTTGTGGATGTACTTGTTGCATACTGAAGTTGTAGCTTTGTACTTCAGAACGTCGGCTTCCATACAACTTTGAGACGTAAATTGGGGCTGACGTTGTATCTCGCTGCTGATAATTATGTTTCACAGGGTCGTGCTGCACAATTTATTCCGTTTTATCTTAGTAATTACCAAACACCACTTCCTTGTATCCTCACCGCAAATGTGTCACAGTATTATTAAGTGATATTTAGAATGCTTTGATGAAAACTTGAATAGCCAGCGTGGGCCAATGTGTACCGGAGTGGAATACGTTGTTAATGATTAGAACACGATAATAAAAGTTTGGTAGTTAGACGTAAAAAAGTTTTAATTAAGTATAAGTTTCGTAATTTTTTTATTTTTAGACAGCATTATTTTTCAAATAAAAAGGCAAGACCGATACGCACTAGGTATTTTCTGTAGGTAATTATGATTTAAGGACGACAAACCGACTACTAAACTTCAATAAACGATGTCGATATCTAGCAGGTACGCATCAAGGTAGTCAAAGTACCAATCGCTTGCATCGTTCTTTGGAATTCGTTTGCAATCTGGCGATCCGTAGCGTGTCAATTTCATCAAATATCAGAGCAATAGATACTTTTGTCAGTTTAGAATGTTTCGTACTTCGAGAAAAACAATATAAAACTTAGGTAGATACCCTTTTTGTATACATATACAAAGGTAATTGAGTTTTTCCGGTAAATGGAACAGCAACATTTTTCGTCAGCATTACGGACAACAGTGTATAACGATTCTACTGGAGCCTTTATTGACGTGCCATTATCAATTGCGTACAGCTATATTTTTTATCTAAAATAAGTAGGTACCTATTGTAAACCTAGTCTAGACGACGGTAACAAAGGTTAGTCTATAACTAATTCTATTCCTAGAATTGTGACTAAGACCCGCCGCCTGAAGTAGAGGCCAGGGGTTGGTACTTATGTCGTGATACCCAGTATACGTCAACATTATCATATCGGCTGAAAGACGTCCTCCACGGGACAGTGTTCCTATTAATTACCATAAAGAACGGTTCCGAGCTGTCTAGTCTATTAAATTTATTGCATAAACGTTAAGTAGCTGTTCATAAAGTATAATGTATTGTACAGGCTTCCTGTAAGCGTTAGGCGTGATTCTACCCGTCATTTTAAACAACCTTCACAAAAAAAAAACCACATGGAATAAATAAAAAATATATTTAATTTCCTATAAAACAGTAGACAAACAATTCCATTGCACGTAGATGATTGTGAAACGTTGTTATATAATTTGTTGTTTTCTGCATAATACTTTTTCGATTGCTTCAGTAGGGTAGGTACACGTTTTCAAGAAAACCAAGACAAGGGCAAGGTTTAGGTTTTCCGTCAGCAATTTCTCAGTACCAGCCCGGAGTCTTTACTTATTCCCGATTAATAGCAGCTTTGTCTTTTAGTAGTCTGATCGGCTTGGGCGGAGCACCGCCGTGTCCTCGTGGTGGCGATCGGCGGTAGTGATCTTTCGCGTCCGGCCCTGGTCCAGGCCATGGTACGGAGCGAGAGGGCATGGGAAGCCGTCACCTCCTTCTGCGAAGCAGTAATGCTCGCGAAGGAGGAGGCGGGACGCGTGAGGGAGAGGCATATTTCGCGCCCTCCGCCGCAGGAGACGCCCTTGGCGTCGGGAATCCCAGGCCGATTCCCGGCCACCGTAGGCGCGGGCTTGCGGACGGTGAGCAATGGGTAGCTCGCCGTCCGATAAGAACCAGGCCGGGGTCGACTGCGCGTTTTGTTCCACGTGCGCCTCAAAGAGATGTCAGCACAACTGACGGGGTCCGCTAGGGCCGATGCCTGCTGGGGTCGCGGGAAAGTCCGAAAGGGATACCGTGGCCCCTAGCAACACACAGGCAAATGAAGGCACACGGGTGGGTTTTAGTCAGAGTCTGACACGCTCTTATTTGAAAATTTACCAACCCAAAAAAAAAGCATACCCGATAGGTATAATAGTACCTACTGAAATCATTTAACTAGTGAAATATGGGAGTAACCCAACCTTGCATCGTAATGCAGGGGTGAGGTACACCCACAAAAGTTTGTTGACCAGTTTCTATTTGTTAAGTACCTAGTACTTGTTGGAAGGCCTACACTGTTCTCCCATACTTATTAACACTGCCTAGTGCCCATGTAGGTTTATGTGAAATAAAACATTTTGAATTTTGAATTTTTTGGGAATATACTTTTGGGAAAAACCGACGTAATGTAATTTAATATTTAATGAAATTAGAATAACGCAAAACCTTAAAACAATATACCTAACACAATTGATTGCCTTGAACACGATATTCAGCCGCGCCCTGAACAACGGGTAAAGGGCAAGCGCGAGTTTATATTAGCCAAGTATTGTTTTAAGGGATTTATATCAAATCAGCGCTGTGCTGTGGGTACCCATAGCACAGCATCATGCTGAGTGGAATCCTTCTTGTCACAATCATGACATGCCATCAGTTGCCGACTATTTCTGTTTTGTGCTCGTGATAATATTTAAATCGATTGCGTTTTATTTTATTGTTCTACTCGAGTTCTATCTTTTTTATACAAATAAACTTTTTTATGCAATAAACTTATTTTTAACCGACTTTAAATAAAGGAGGAGGTTCTTAATTCGTCGTAAAGGGTATATTTTCTAGTTGGTCCTATTGTCATTTGGTCACGATCTGATAATGGGAACTTGGAGAAATCGAGGGAACTCTTCAATAGGCACACCTATAGCAATTTGGGTATTTTTTGTAGTAACTCGTGCATTTGCTCTCGGAAAGCACCATTTGGTAAAGTGGAACTGATGATTAAGAAGACAGATGGCCACCGGAACTACTCAATAATATGTATTTCGCGGGTTGCAATTCGATTACTTTATTCTGGTTGATGCTTGTCACAATTCATATGGTGCAATGGAGCTGATGGTGAAGTACCTGGAAAACTCCTCAAAAATTAAAGTCCCTGCATCGGGAAAAGCAATATATTGTAAAAGGTGATGAGCAATTGACATTATGTTATTGTAACTTAGATAAATTACAAACCAATCCCCTAAAAAGTGAAAAAAAAAAACTTTTTTACTAAAAATACAAGCGGCTTCCAAATAACAAAGTGAAAAACGACTTTAATTTCGGAAGTCGGTGTTTTTGGATCAGTATTTTTTTATGAATTTCAATGTCTTGGGATCAAGGGTCCCGAACTTTTTGAAGGCGTACGAGGGGCCGAAGCCAAGTCGCAGAGACCCGTTAGACATTTTTAATGAAATAAGGTATCAACCGACGATTATCCCTGTTCGCACTATGCAAGTGCAGCAAAGATTATTATTATTATTTTATATACAATTGGCTTATATGTATCGTATTGTAGGACTGCACATACATACATAAATTCACGCCTTTTTCCCATGGGGGTGGGCAGAAACTACAGAACGCCAACTGCTACGATCCTTACATACTCCTTTTGCCTCGTTTACGTTCATACATCTGGTCATACACGCACGCCGGTTGCGAGTACTATGCACCTGACATCACCAAACAAAAACTAATATGTACTACTAGGACTAATATATACGTAGATAAAATCGTACCTTCTCGCCGTCGATACTTCCTTATAGGTGTGGTTCGGGGCGATGGATTGAAAGTCTTCAGGTAGGTGTTGTAGCCATGGTTCTCGTGTTTTAGAATGGCAATAGCGGTCATTAATCTGTGGCGGCATCTACATCGCCACATGCGAATTACGCATTAAAGTCCTGACGTCACTCAAAAATCCTGACGTCACACAAATCCTCCATCGCGCAATTAGAGTTTACCGTGCAATCGACAAACATACAAGATCCCAACTTCAACCGTTAGGTAGTAGCCCGTCAGACACGACACCTTTCTAGTCGGAGGAACCTCCTTTTTCATAGACGATGAGTGAACTTTACACCCTGTTCCTCATGCCTCTAAAAACCCACCCATATTTTCTAGTATTTTTAAGGAGATCTTTAAAAAAACAAAAAACATGACATTAGGTTGGTGATTGGAGCCTCCTTTTAAGCAAAAAATGCCTGTATTAGGAGACTCCGCTCTTCGACAGCAAGATAATTTTACATAAAAGAACAGAAATAACCCTATTTCTATTCACGTGATAGTAAATATGTGTATGGGGATGGGGATGGGGAGGCTTTGTGTGTATTTTGTGCGTGAGTGTGTGTGTAGGTGAGTGTATGTGTAGGTGAGTGCATGTGTAGGTGAGTGTGTGTGTAGAGAGAAACGGGTGAGTTGAACCTACGTATTATAATATTAACTGTGGTTAAACTATGTGTTGCAACAGCGCCTCAGTGCCTTCATGAGTAAATGGTTTTATCTAAGTTCTTGGCTAAGTAATAACAGCCGCAACCGCGAGTCGATCCATCAGGTTAAGCTACGCTTTCCGGGGTTGGCCCGTAGATGGGTGACCATCTTTACATGCCGAGACTCCTCCGTTCTTAAAGCACGTTAAGCCGTTGGTCCCGGCTGTCATTCGTTGATCTTTGACAGTCGTTTCAGGTCGTCAGAAGTCTGAAAGTCTGACAATCAGTCTTACAAAGGGGTATTGTATTACCCAGTTACTGGGTTGTGGACATAGGTGGAGGTCAGATAGGCAGTCGCTCCATGTAAAATACTGGTATTCAGCTGCATCCGGTTAGAATGGAAGCCGACTCCAACATAGTTTGGGAAAGGCATTGATTATTTATTAATAAAACATTCAACATTCGAATTGGGGATCAAAAATTCTTAAAAAACTAAAGACAGTCTCCTAAGAACATAACCATATTACTTTCTATGCAAAAGGGACCAGCCTGATTCCATTTCCGAGGTACAATAATATTGTAGATTTCGAATTGCCATTGATAATTTTCTGATCAAAATATCCATAACACTTGAATTAACTAGTACCCTAATTGCGTAACTTATTTTCGTAAACAATTGTGCCTAATTTGTTTCATTCTGACTGTTCAACAACATTCATTGCGTTATTTACGTTGTTGAGCAGATTCTTTTTTCCAACTTATGAAGCAATGGATTAGCAATCTGTTTCAAATCGAAACAGATTGTGATTGTGTTGTATTACACAATTAGGGTACTGGAGTGGGTAGTAACCTCAAGCGCTTGGGAATACTGCAAATTAGATAGTTTTGTTATGAGATTATGTAACGAAATTATCATTTCATTTAATCAAAGTTCATAACTTTTTTTGTTATCAAAGTTAAGAAGAATAATGAAAACAAATCACAATATTATGACAATAGCTATCGTTTCTACCCGTGGTTTGTAATCCTGTTATAATAAAACTGAAAATAATACTTATCCCATACTATTGCAGTTGCTATTATTTTCATTATAGCCTACAAATTTATTTTTACGACAGATGATAGTGTTAAAATTTTTTGGTGTCAATAAATTAATTATTATATTATTAAACGAGCAAAATTTGTACATAAATTTATAGATTTCTACTCACGTTCTCGAAATCGGCTCTAACGATTTCGATGAAAGTTGCATTATAGGGGTTTATGGGGGCGAAAAATCGATCTAGCTAGGTTTCATATATATTTTCACAGCCTCGGGAATGTGATACAACGTTGGAATACCTGGACGATTTGTTTATCCAGAGCTCGGTTGCCCAAAGTTTAGAACAAGATAATGAATAATGACATGAAATTATTGACATTAGAATAATGATCATGGCAGCATGGAATTAGTAAGTACCTATTATCATGGCAGTATGGAATTAGTAAATACTGTTATACTATTAAATGAGCATTCTCTATTTTCACCAGAGCAAAGGTCGGTCGCCCAGGTACTACTTAATTAAAACGACAACTGGTTCGAGTAAGATAAAAATATTAATAAAGAAACGTTAAGAAAACACCCATGAGCCATAATTTCTGTCTGTCTGCAATAATAGTTCAGTATTTTTCTTTTGAAAAATTTGCGAGATTTTCATTCTCATTAAAATATTCTGCTGACAAGTTGGAGTTCTTAATTAAAAGCAACACCGCAATAATACAAGACCAAAAAATAAATATGGCTCGGCTCGCTTCATTTAGCAGTAATAGGTATATACCAACTTAAGAAAAAAAATATTAAGGACCTTCGTTCGACCGTCTCGGTGATACTGATAAGGTATTTAGTACTAAGGTAGGTACTCGTTATATAAACCTTACTTTTGACGTTCAACTAGGTATTATAGCCACTTACATAAACGGCCTTTTATAGAAGTTTAATAGAATACGAAGAAAACGCTACAGAATTCTGGCTTTGATAAAATTTAATATAGGATCTTATGTATACAGTATGTTAGGATAAATGACGGTCGTTTTCAAATCCACGACATTGAGTTCATGCTTATTTGTAACTAATAAAATGTGGACAAAGAAAAACACTGATATACAACGAGCGAAAAATTTACCAAAATGTTCGTAATAAGTTTCGCAACCTTCTGTTCTGCCTAGCCTTTTCCCAACTATATTGGGGTCAGCTTCCAGTCTAACCAGATGCAGCTGAACACCAGTATTTTACATGGAGCGACTGCCTATCTGATCTCCACAACCCAGTAACTGGGTAATACGATACCCCTTGGTAAGACTGGTTGTCAGACGTTCGGGCTTCTGACGACCCGTAACACCTGTCAAAGATCCACGAATGACAGCCGGGACCAACGGCTTAACGTGCTTTCCGAGGCACGGAGGAGTCTCGGTATGTAGAAATGGTCACCCATCCACGGACCAACCCCGGCAAGCGTAGCTTAACCTGACAGATCGACCCGAGTGGCTGTTAGTTTCGCAACGTGTGGGTCATTATTACTCACTTTACAATTAATTATTTTATGTTGCGTCTTCGACAATGCCGGAAATGACGTAAAAAGCCATGTGAATAAACATCTATTCTTAGCTAACTGCTTGAAATCTCACTAAGTTAAGAAAGTCAGTGCGATTTCTGCTTGAATAAAGCAGAAAAAACAATTTTGTTCCTATGACTTGGGGCTAAAAAAGATGTAATCAAAGCAGTATCGTGGATAATGACGTCACATCATAGCCGCGACAATAAAGGACGTTTGAACTGTAGTAGAAAATTTATTGATTTTAATGGTTTTTTTGAGCAACAACCAGTACTTAGTTGAATTGGACGTTTTATGTCTCTTGGGAGTAAATTACTATTTTTTGGAAGATTTTTTTTCAGTCAATTTTTTTTTCTTTTTTCGATATGTTTCTTTTGGCAGTGTTTGTGGTTTATAGATTGCATTTTTTTTTTGTATAAGCTTCACCACACAGTATAAGAATTTACTCTTGTGCGGTTTGGCCAAGATGTCGCCTCAGTCCGTCATCTTACATAATAAGCGACACACGTCTGGTGGGCAGTCTGCCAAACTCACCTGGACATTGATGACGTCATAATGCAAAATATAGCTTTCCTAGGCATACGTACTAAAGGTGTAGATACAGTTCAGAATGTACCTAGTTAGTAAAAAAATTTGCAGATAATTTACATTTATGATAATCAAAAGGACATTTAAGATAAGTTGAAGGTATATCTTATTTTTGAGTAGGTACCAGATGAATAAATAAAAATGCAGCCTGATAAAATTCCCCAAGGATACGTTGTTATCTAAAACATCCGTAATAATATAAAAGAAAATATATCTCAATATCGAATCGAAATACAAAGTGTCAAAGCAAAATACAAAAGGAAACTGAAGATGAAGCGAATGGTAATGGCTGGGGTGAGCGTGAAGCATGGAAAATAATGTCTTGGAGGGAAATTACTGCGAAGCTTAGGGGATGCTCTATCTCCACACAGGAAAGGCGTGAGTGTGAGGGCTAAGTGTCTTTTTTCCAAGTTATTTGACACGCCATTCCTCCAGTCATGTGCTCCGAACGAAAGTCGCAAAAAATTTCCAAGTGCAAACTCGGCTGTCGGCAAGAAATGTAATCACTTTCCACATTATCTTGTCCTAAAAAAGTTTATACGATGTTTTTATTTTTGTATACTCTATAAATGTCCTGTGACTGCAATATATCACTTTTTATCGGGCGACGCAAATGGAGCTAGAGCAAATTCAATATACGAATGGCTGCGTTTAAACTTAGATACTACGTTTTAGTATTAAATAGTTGGATTCCAATACATTGTCTTAGCAGTGACAAGTTACTAGGTTGCCGTCTTCGAGCAGCGGAGTGGATAACTGATCACCATTAATTGACTCTTGCTACTTGCTAGTAGGATAAGTAACGACGTCTATTTATTTTAACTTTAACTTTGGTCTCAGTTAAATATTTACTCAGTAACAGAAATTAAAATGTAGCTGTGAACTTTACGAAGAGTATTTTGTGTCAAACATTTGTGGATTATTATAGATTGGCATACCTACTCGTGTAGTCACAAAAAACAAATCTATGCCTAGAAAAAAGTGTGTGTGCCAGCTCCGACGCACGACTGGAATTTATTCTCGTCTTTGAATATGCAATAGACAAAAAGGGTAACTAAACGCATCTCTTAACCTCCCTTACCCACTTTACTTAAAACTCATATTTGAACTCTTTACGACATACTCCTGCAAAATTTACGTAACGACGCTTATTCTTATGTATTCATTACAGATGAATGAACAACTAATATAACAATACTGACTACAAAAAGGCAATTTCGAATTCGACCTTAAACTCAAAAGCAATTTTATTCTTATCAAACTCGTTAATAGCGTTGAAAAAGCCATAAAAAACAGCGGCGGGATGACAGCTTTATCTGGACCATTGATTGGTCAAGCACTCACTGCTCACAAATACACTAAACGTATTTGTGATTCATTATTCTTTGTTATTTATCACGGTTATAATTTATTGAAACGTGGTGGGATAAGTTACAAGCTAAAGCGATTAAGGAGATGTTAACAAGTAGATAAGATATTTACCACAATGCCTGCAGGGAAAATTCTCCAGAAAATAGGAACATTCTGGAGAATTTTGAAGGTAACAAAGTTATTCGTCCGTCATCCTCCATGTAGGAACATAACTTGGAAATTGACAATGACGAATGCATAATCATAATCATTTATTCGCTTTGAGAGTAGGTACATAAATAAAGGTGTTCACAAAATGTTGAGATCCCTGTACAATCTACCAATTAGGCATGCAAACATTAAAAGTAAATTTTATTACAATAAAAAAAAAAATGAAAATCAAAGAGTCAAATTTAAATCGGCAAAAAAATAAATTAATCAAAAAATTATAGAATTTATTAGAATTTTAGATTTTTTTGTTATGTATTTGGATTTTTTTTTTACATTTTGGAAGAAACAAAGAGTTCGCTGGACGGGCTTTTAAATAACATAGAAAGGTCAACCTAGCCTATCGTCTTCCACTGCTGAACATAGGTCTCTCCCAAGTTCCGTCTGTACCCATCCGCCTTATTTAGGTCATCAGTCTAGCTGGGTGTCGTCCCACACTACGCTTTACCGATACGTGGTCATCACTGCAGGACTCGTCTGCTCCAATGGCTTTAGGTATAAAACAAATAATCTTATTAATGAGAACACAATGTAAAATAATCTACAGAACTGCAGGAAACTTATAGTAAGTAGCATTCAGTAATCTTAAAAACATAAAGCGTAAGTTGAAGGAACATTACATCAACTCGATTATGATTTACTATTAAAAGCGCGTTGATCAAATCTCAGGCCATGGCATGCTAGGATAGACCCCAGAGGTCTAATTGTGTGCTTTTTTAAGTTTAAGGAACATGTAATTTATAAAAAACAAAATAAAAAAATAAATAAAGAGAAACAAGTACCTCTTACACCTTGAACCACAGCAAAAAGTAACTACAAGTATACACATACAACCCACCCTAATATAACTCAAATGAAACAATTATAAGATCATAATTTTGACTTGTCTTTGCGATTTAATTAGATGCAGTAAAATGCAAGTAATCGTGTATCGTACGGCCGAGATAAATATCTATATCGAACTGTGATCGATATGTAACATGCTTTTTGTCAAAATTTGAATCCGTATTATTTACGAATAATATTATGAATGCGAAAGTGAGTTTGTATGTTTGTTTGTTACGCTTTCACGCTAAAACAGCTAAACAGATTTGGAAGAAATTTGGCACATGAGTAGACAATGACCTGGATTAGGACATAGAAAACTTTTTATTCCGATATTCCCACGGGATCTAGACTTATGCGGGTGAAACCGCGGGGTGTAACTAGTTTACGAATAAAACACAAAGTTAACACTTGTATAAACACTCCTCATAAAATTTGCATAGCGGGGGCCTCGTGTGAAAATCAATTATTAAGGAGTAAACTCTAAAAACAATTATTACTACACCAACCTTAAACTCTTCCATGTCCTGGATCTGATCAAACTTCCAGAGGCAGCTTATTCCCGCGTGGATGGATGTGACTTAAAATGATTATTCTTTATTTTGATTGACTTTTTCGGGTGACCACTGAAAATCAGCGCTGTGCTGTGGGTCCCCATAGCACAGCATCATGCTGAGTGGAAGCCTTCTTGTCACAGTCATGACGTGCCAGCAGCTGCCGCATATTTCTGTTTTATGCTCGTGATTATATTTAAATCTATTGTTTTATTTTATTATTCTTTTCTTTTATGCACGTGTTTCTGTGACAATTAAACTTATTGTTCTTTCTTTCTTTCATTTAAACTATTTCGAACTATTTAATTGTATTATTGTTTTTAATATTTTTCTGGTTTTTTTTCAAGCTCTGATTGTCAGATCATAGTTTGACTTTATTCCTAACCAAGTACAGTACTTCTTTTTTGTAACTAGATGGATCTACTGGTATATCTTGTAAAATGTGATTGTACAAAATGCAATCTGCCTATCTTCTCAAAAATACGAATATCAGGTTTTGATTTAATTAGTACTATAGCGTGAACTTATTTCAAAACGCTCCCGCCACAATCCGCGCAACCTTTATGACAAGAGTCGTCTGACATCCGTCAGCTGTGCAGCGCACCAGGATACATTTTTACGAAACCTGTTCTTCACCCCGAACCCCTATTGTTTTCGTATATATTATATTGTGATATCTGTATGTTAAAATACAAAATAAAAATTGTTTCTATATAAGAACCAGATTACCACACGCAATTATTAATGAACACGTATTTGTAATAGAGCAGTGGTGGGCCAGTGGTAACGGCCGCGACTTACAAGTTGTAGGTCGTAGGTTCGAACCCAGACAGGCGCTTTACTTTGTGTAAATTATTTCATCACCACTGCTCTCAAAACGGTGAAGGAAAACATCGTGAGGAAACCGGCATGACCTAGAACCGAAAATTTCGAAGACATGTGACATCTACCAACCCGCACTGGGCCCGCGTGGTGGATTACGGCCCACTCCCTCTCACAGAGAGGAGGCCTGTGTCCCAGCAGTGGGAACATTTATAGGCTGATGATGATGATGACGTATTTAATCGAATTAGATAAATGAAACATTACATAAAATATTGAAGCTTTTATTTACAAAATTACCAACATATAATATCACTTTGGGAATTTGCAGGTTTACTTGCATAACGCCATAAATATACATAACTATTTATTACTATTTAATAAAAACAATAGTGATTACAATTCCTCAATTGTTACTTACAGTATACCTACTATTATAGTAGGTGTAGAATGTTACGACAAAATGTTCATGTATCGATAATTGGAAGTACAATAATTGTAATACCTAATTACTATTATTACGAAAATTATATTTATGATATAAAAAGTGTTTTCCAGTACATTGGTGATCGAGTTGTTGCGCCCACCGTTTATATTACAACAGATTTCATAATGATACCTAATTGTTATAAAACGTGATGTACAACCTTTTTTTATTAATTTAGGTAGACTGTAGCTTTTTTTGTTTTATATTTTCTATGAAAAATAATTTTGAGAAATATAGGTATTAAATGAAAGAGATTACATAAAACTTTCTAACTACTAACAAATGTATCTGCTTTTATTATGAGTTCTAAGATTTGATTGGCTTTTATGAAACCGTTTCATGTTCAAGTTAGTAAACACGACGATAAATAAAATTTTAGCTTATCTTTGCTTCGACAGTGAAAGAAGATTCTTAGAAACTAGTCGACAAGAAAATCTTAAAAAATAAATATATATATATTAATAGAGTCGTAAATGAACAAGAACGCTCATTAGGAAGTCGTTTCAAAGGTAAATTCTTAGTATGATTTATTTATAAAACAGAAGTAAGTTTTATACATTTATTTGAAACAGTTTTGGTGGGCGCATAGAGTAGGAAGAAACATATCCATATTATTGTAATGCTATAAATTGTTAAGAAGCGTACACCATTCTGCAATAATTTATTCACAATGATTTATGCGCAGCATTTTAATAATTATTATTATAACGAATAATTACAAAAAATATAATTTAATTATCTAACGCATATTTTTAACGTGATTGTATTTATAAAGACGAGGCTGGGATAGGGGTTTGCTGAGAGTTTTTATTTTTTTTACAATTATCAGTTTTCAAAATTCTAATTTTATCACATTTTAAATTATTAGGCCTGGTCTATACACACAATCACGCAACTCGTGAAAGATTTTTAGATCCCAATCAAATGAAAATATCTTAAAGGATTTCTGCGAGGTTAGTAAGTATCTACCGACGTTTTTGCGCAAGCTTTTACAATATTTATAATAAATGTACAAATCACTTTCATGTTTCTAAGAGTTATGCCTATATTTTATTTTGTTAAGAATATTATCTTGAATACTTAGTTCTGTTATTGTTAGCCTGTATCATCCCACTGCTGAACAAAGTCCTCCCACATAGCGTTCAGTTATTTACCCTACTATATCCTTTAAAATATTTCATTAAATTTGAACCATTGTATGAATATAAATTCTGCTTAAAGAAACTGAAATCATTTTATTTGGCATTTATCTATGACTACAAAGCGTAATTTACATTTATTGTCACAGGTGTGAGAAGTAAAACGACAAAATATAATAATTATAAATTAATGTAAAATCATTTTTATCGTTATACGGTATTATGCGCCTTAAATATTTTTATTTACAACAATTTTTATTTACCTTTTTTTATACGTAATAACAATTATGTCTGGTTGTATATCTATACAAACACGACATAGATATGTTTCAGACTTCGTAAAATAATTAATCGATCACAAATCTATCATTTAGGTACGATAAATTGCGGAAAACATCAACACATACAGAATAATCAAAGTAACCTTAGTCTTTTTTTTGCAAATGCAAGTATTCCTAACATTTTTTCTTTGGTTCAGGAAGTTATTATAATCATTCGTTATATTTAATTTATTTTTTATTTTCATAAGTTCAATATTTTTCAGGTCAATCTGTATATTTTACCAGAAAACTATGAGTAAGTTCTGAAAATATATAATTTTATTTTTACCTAGCGTCTTTCCCCCGGTTGTATTTTACGACATTTCGTCAGCGGTGTACTGATTTACAACATAACACCTAGTTTTGCAATTCCTATCACGTTCTAAATGCAAGCCGTCAGTAACTTATGAATGTTACATGACAATTCAACCGAGAATTCGCGACGCGAATAATCTTTAGCAGCGCGGCTGCAAGTAATGTGGCTCATATACGTTTGAGCGGCAGCAAGAGATTTTATTACCATTTTCTGAAACTGCGTTCTTATATTATACCAACCGGTAACTGTTCAATATCTAGAAATTACTTCACCATCATAAACAATTAAACGTAATCATATATTAGAAAAGGGTATTAATTTGTTAAACGAAGAATTTTCTATCATTAATACCAAATAATTTTCCTACCTACAAAATTTTAATGTGACAATTCCATTCTCGTTACCAGTTATAAATCAATACACGGTCAAAGGGAACACCACTTTACATGTCCATAATTGGTTGGACTATGGCCCCCACCTATAATTTATATGTTATAGATAATAAAAGGGATTAAGTGGCAGGCAGGCCGTCCGAAGGCGGTCGGTCCTCGTCGATGAATTGAAGCCGCAACACAATTAGAAGGTAATACCATCGGCTTCCAGTATAACGTATTGGCTTTCGCCCCAGCATGAACAATCAGTATCTCACAGTAGGCTTAGTCCTGCAAGACGAACCCTGTTTAGAACCTAGCAATCGTCCATCAAAACAATAACTTTAGATTATATGATACATAGTTTATACACTAGCCTTTCACTTGTTTTAGGTCCGGCATTTCACAAGGTACAGATACAATTAAAATATAGTGGAAGACGAAAAAAATAACAATAGAGAACCATAATTTTCCATTTAAATAATGGGAATTAACACTTTTCATAGATTTATATTTGCACACGTATAAAATTGTTTATTTAAAAAGTCTATTTACAATAATTTCTAACTACTCCTATAACGTTGTTCTAAGACCCTTCAGTGTATTCGTTTGAAACCACAAGTATGCGCGATTTAGAGTTTTGCGTTAATTAGAATAATAATAAAAAGAGGTAAATGAGTTTTTTTGAGGAAATTACCATATAAGCTGACAAAACACATTATATATTATCAAAATAAAACTATTTTGTTTAAATTTTATATCATTAATGCGGCGACGCTTTTCCCAACAATAAGACCTTAAACAATATACATTTAAAGTTTACCACTTTAGAATTCACCGTTGTGCTTGAAAACCTATAATTACGGATATAATTGAATAATTCAAGGTACTTATAAATGTTCATTTTACGATAATGATATACGGTTTAAATATTAATACTTAATGATTATCATGACTGGAGGAAAACTTCGTCAGTGCGTCGACGAAGTGTGAAAATTCGATTTTATCAATTTACACTGTTTTATGGCAAGAATCTGTACTTACTTACCTGCTATGATGATTCTTTGCTGTCGGTAGGCAGTTACACTACCAAAATTTGGTCTTCATAACTTTACAAGCACAGGCAATAAGCCTAGTAGGTACGAGTAAATAAACATTTAGTGGCTTATATACAAACGCATAAAATAAATAATGTACTCAGTATCTAACAATACTTTTGGCAATTGACATCCTATTTCATCTATTTGATGTGTCGATTTACACGAGGCCTATGTTTCAATAGATTATTTTCTGCGTTGTTTGCTCATTAGTGCTCTGACTCTTTTAAGGTTGGTGATGGTAATGTCGTCGTTGGGCTGCAGTTGGAGCGCCCTCCGATAGGACGTGGCTGCTGCAGAGTACTTTCCATTGAGGTGTAGGATAGCGCCAAGATTGGAATGAAACTCTGCGTCCTGAAACCAAAGCGACATGCTATTCGAGGAACCTGTAGAAGCCGGTAATTAATTACACTAAACGGAATGGTTTACTGGATCCAAATCATTATGTCAAGTTTAGCAGTATCTAAACATTTGCAATTCCTTTAAGTTATGAAGTGATGGTCTTAGTAATACATCAATGTTTGTATGTGAAGCGATGTAACGTCAATAAAAATGTTAGTTTTTATTGTGTTGCACATTGCTGGCAACAGTTTTGCTAACTGAATTATTGACCAAAAAACGATATAGACGTGTGGGTCAAACCTTTCACAATTTAGGAATATAGAGGCGATCAAATCCACGGCTGCGGTCACACAGCGATGGACAAAAAAAATAAAACGGTCAGCACTCGTTCTTAATGATTCGTTTTTGTTTAAACACCTGTGGTGGCCATGTTCTCCTATATTTTTTAGTTCTGTGGAATTCTAAAAGTGTTCAAAGATTATGGGTTTGAGATTTCTACTATTTATTTTATTTTGTAGATACCTTTCTGTACATAGGTATTTTCTGGATACTCAAAATGTTGATATTGAAAGTTGAATTCATTACAAAACTTCACTATTTTTTTAACTACATATAACCTTACTGACCACCCTTGATTATGTCTACACATAAAACGATACTAAACAAAACAAACACCTCACTCAAAAAGTCGACAAGTAGCAAAATATGTCGTATTTCAAAAACCATAATTGGTACCACAGAGGTCACAACGTCGGGAGAACAAAGAAAATAGCCGTCGGCAATACTTTGATCTGACCCTGTTTAACAAACAAACAGGAATGTCCACTTGAACCAATTCCCTACTCCCCATTCCCCTTTTGTGCAGCGATACGTTTTAAATCTTTATTTAACGAATATCATGGCCATACTAAATCAATTCAACGGACATACGTCGAATCGAATGCACGATTTTCATATGAATCTCTGCTAGATATTATTGGGGCAGTAAAAAATGCAACGCGGAAAACGTTTCAGGATTTAAAGATAACTTGGTTTTTTTGGTTACGTCAAATATGTTGGACTGGGATGTTGGTTGAAACGGTTGAATAGTTTCAAATCCTTAGTATTACCACACGGTTTCTATTTGTTGGGGCTTAAGTGGGGATTGACCACTCGGCTAAGTATCCACAGGTATACCTAGAAATCAATCATGGGGAGATTTATTTTTGGAGATTTACACACATGCATTGTAATGGATAGGTCAGACAAAAAACGACGAAGGGACAGTTCAAGAGAGAGAGAAGAGAGGTTCAGTGCAGGGAGTTTCAGTTCTATTCAATTTTGTATTGCCCACTTTTCTACCTTTATTAATACAACAACAATTTTCTCGCATAATCTCGGGACAGCTGTAAATAACATTTTTTTTTAATATTTCAGATGAAACTTACATCAGGGTTCAACTGTACTGCACGCGCATACCACCGCTCGGCGGAGCGGCAACGTCGCGCATCCCGAAGCGCGCGCGCAGCTGACGCGGCACGCGCACTGTCTTCGGGTGACAACTGAGCTGCTGCAACTAACTGCTCAGCTGACTCCCGGAGTCGGCGTTGTGATCTTAGGAACATACCTGTTGTAGAATAATATTAAGTTTAATATTTTATATATCTATCTCTCTATTTACGACACGCTAAATTGACAATAGAACATATAAAGAAAATGGATCTGAAACTAAAAATAAAAGAGAATTTCTAAAATGTAACAAAAATACTAACTGACAATGAGGTTGTTTTTTCTCTAAAGCAAATCTTTTCAATATTCGTAGCGTCGTAGAGGGTCTACGAAGATGCTACAAAATCGCTACGAATCATCAATAATAATATTCATTTTGAATTTATGACATAATCAAGATATTATAATTATTAATTACAAGGTCATTGACCTTGTCTGCAAAAGTCATTGATTAATGGCCATCATTAGAACAAGTATAAAGTTTTCTCATAAAAAGTATGTAACTTACCAAACTGATCTCTTACTGATGGGTCGTTAGGCGCTAAAGTTAGTGCTTTTTTAAACCACATTTCAGCTTCAATACTCCTACTAGCCTGTAACAAAATATATTATTAATGACACTTGGACAAGTTTAATACTTTCGCGAAAAGATTAGTTCAGAAAGATACTTCACTTGTAATTCTTGTAAGAGAATAATTGATCAATGCGGCGTAATAACGCAAGCCCTTAAGGAGTAATAATCTTAAGATACCGCAATCTTGCCGCAGTAGAGAGGAATTTTAGTGGTTGTTGTTGTTATGTGGTGTTGTAGGTACCTATGATGTGCCTTAGAAGCTTATGTAGAAATGTCGACTAAGGACTTACATAGTGACTACCTTTAATATCACAGATCATTTTAAATACAAAGAGATTCCTAAGTTTGAAAATATAAATATACAACCAAAATTATTAAATACTTGGAATATATATTTTGAAGGAAACAATGATAGTTTTCTGTATTGAATTTTGTATAGGAAAAGCCGAAATCCGTGGGAACAAAGGACTAGACATTTATAAACTCGCTGTGGTTTATACATTGATCGTTCGATACTAAGGAAAGTCAGTCAAACTGTCAGTTTCAGCTACCCTGTACATTCATAACTCTCAGTGTGAGTAGGCAAAAAAAGTTTGAAAACCGGTAAAACTTTTGTATGGGAAACCACAATCCGTTGCGTTTAGTTGGAAAAATCGGCAAAAATTGGCTGCGTGTGAAAAAGGCTCGAGATGAAAACGGGTTAGGTACAGTCAACAAAAGGGATAAGTTACCAGCCAAGACTTTACAACATTTAAATATACTACGGAGGCTGCCTGTTACCAACTTATCTTTTTAATTGTATGTGTGTCTGTAAGTACCTATGTAACGGTTTAATGCAGGTCACTTTTGGACAACGGTTTCCTGATAATCATCACCAAGAAATTCTTTTGAAGAAATTTGTCACCCTTGGGAGTTACATAACGTTTTGACAGAGGGTATGTTTTAGGCTCACACTTAATAAGGGAATGTTTATTGTTTCTTTTTCCCATTGTGGTGCAATATTTGTTATATTGATGTGATTTTTTTAAATTTTTGCTCCAGAATTCCGGACCAATCTAAAGAACTAAAGACTTAACTAGACGAATTATTCTAGAAAATTGTTTGGATATATTATTATTCTTCTTTTCGTGTGGTTAGTGACTAACCTGGTGTCAGAGTTTTAAAGCCGCCCATGGGCCTTTGACTTGGCGTCACATACCGTCTCAGGCATACCGGTTTCCTCACGATGTTTTCCTACACCGTTTTTGAAGCAAGTGATAATTATACAATATGCACATGAATCCGAAAAGTCAGAGGTGCGTGCCTTTGGTTCGAACTGGAGACCTATGAGTTGGCAGTCCGACGGTCACACCACTAGGCTAGCACTGCTAAAATTAAATTTTTAATCTTATATTCGATGTCATTGACTCACATTTCTGGCGAGTATTTGTGCTAATGTGACATGTGTGCCGGCATGATGCGGGGCAGCCGCTAGCGCCGACACTAAGCTATGCTCGGCCAGCGGCCATTGTTGTAGCTGCACATAAATCTCCCCAACCATTGATAGAACACTCTGCAAACAACAAAACCGAAATTAGTCTAACGATATATCATTCTAATTGCGTTGCGGAAGAGGAAAATAATAGATCCGCCTCAATTTTGTACTTGGTGTGAGACACCTTAATTCCGTTCATGCAGAGCAATTTTTCATACACTTTATCTAGGACAGGTCCGTGCTTTCGTTTTCGTGGCTTTTTTTTTCATCTATGTAGGCGGGATACGCTTGGATTGCAGCCAGTTAACTCCAAACGGACAGAAGCCATCGGCACGTGCCTTATGCCAACTTCATGAGACAATACTGTACTTACTGTACTACTTACATGTCGCGTCCAGCCAACGATCGGCGTGTTTGTGTCTGGCAGAATTTGCAGCGCTTCTTTGTATGCTGAAAGCGCTTTATGCCAGTGCCCTCGTTGCGAGTGTAAAGCTGCTAGTTGTACGAGCGCTGACACTCGGGCAGCGTCATGTTCTCTTCGGTCGCGCACGCGCACGCCTTCGGCTCGGGAGCCAGCGCGGAGTGCGCTTGCGGCTTCCGCGAGACGACCGTCCGCCATTAGTGAGGTTCCAAGATTCACGTACGCCACTAGAAAAATTTCCACTTTTAAATGTTTTGAAGTAGTCAAAATAAAATAAAGGCAACCATAATAATTTCTAGTTAGTAAACAAAATTTGATTGTTGATTTAAACATAAAAGGAAAGTCCACTCAACATCTTAATAACTTCTTGTTTAACAAGTTCAATATTGAATTTAATCTGGATTGTATGGAAAACAAATACCTACAATAGATACCACAAAGATTATTTTGTGAACAAGTAAACAACTTCATAATAAAAATCCCTGAAATAAATGGAAGTGTTAAATTCTACTTCTAAAACACAGACAGCTTGAGTTGAAATAATAATAGCTGAATCTATTTCTTCTAGTTTCAGTTCAGCCGCAAAACTAGTTTATTACGTACAACTACCGAACAGAAAACAACTCAACTACAGTATTCGCAGTGGGTGAAAACATTTAAAAATATTTACTTCCAACAGTTCATAGCTTATTTTGTTCAAAACACTCCATTAAAACTTGTTCTTGTATTTACTTAACAATGAAAATATTTTAAACTCCTTTATGTTCAAGACAATAACGAAATTAGAAGAGAATAAAGACTCGACCGGCCCTCATCTAAAATAATTTGAAAGGACAATCAAATTATTAGTAAGGGCTATGAAGAAATACCGAAGAGGCTTTGTTTTTAATAATTAATTTATCTCAAGTACTTACGAGCCATTGAAGGTCTAAAGTAAATTGCTCTCTCGAAACTTTTGATAGCATCGCTGTAACGTCTTTGGTTTTGTAGTAATATTCCCCTGAAACAAAGATAAACACTCATTTTAGGAACGGTTATGTTTTTGAAATCTTCGCAGCTATTTATTAAGTCGATAATGTTTAATAATAATTAGACTCGGTTCATTAAAATACTGCTAACTGCCTTTTTCATTCGCCGCGGTTACATTCGAATTAGAAATGACTTCATCCAGTTTCTTGGAGGCTGTTCAATTATTCTGTTATCAAATCTCTAGCTAAACGATTTTACTATCTGGTGTACCTAGATTTGTATACAAATTGCAAGAACTAACATGTGATTTTACAGTAGATTAACTCAAAGATCTAAAAAGAAGAGAAGATTCTCTCAAAGAAGTCACCCAAAGGGCAATGGAGAAGGCTATGCTTGGAGTTTACCTACGTGCCTACGTGATCGAATCAGAAATGAAGAGAAATGCAGGAGAACCAAGGTAACCGATATAGCCCGAAGAATTGCCAAACTTAAGTAGCAATGGGCAGGGCACATTGCTCGCAGAACAGATGGCCGATGGGGCCGAAAGGTTCTGGAGTGGTGACCGCGTACCGGAAGCGTTGGAAGGCCTCTCACAAGGTGGACCGATGACTTTGTGAAGGCCGCAGGAATCCGCTGGATGCGGGAAGCATAGAACCGGTCAAAATGGCGGTGCTTGGGGAAGGCCTATGTCCAGCAATGGACGTCTGATGACGAACTCAAAGATCACATAGCATAAGCATAATCAGCCTATAATTTTCCCACTGCTGGGGCCCCAGTGCGGTTTGGTAGATGTCACATATGTCTTCAAATTTTTGGCTCTGCGATATGCCGGTTTCCTCACAATGTTTTCCTTCACCGTTTTGAGAGCAGTGGTGATGAAATTATTAACACAAAGTAAAGCGCCCACCTGGGTTCAAAACCACTACCTACAACCCGTAAGTCCGAGCCGTTACCACTGGGCAAAGATACAAAGATCACATAAGCTTGTTAAATATATTTAACTGCCTATTAAACTTCTTGACAAATCAAATCAAAGTTTAAAAAGACTTATTTAAAAATATATATTCACATAATAAAGAGTATTCTATTCTACGTCACTGATAGATAGGTACTATAGAAATGAAATAGAAAAAAGTACCTATATCGTGTTACATTTAAAAGACCTTCGTAGTTTAACAATACTCGTAGACACGTAGAAGGCCTACGGCGTAGCAAAAATAAATGCGTCTTTATTACTACGCCGTAGACCATTTATTGTTTATTATGAAAAGTTTCCACAAAGTTTTGTTCAATAGGGTTTCACGTGAAGCCTTATTATAATTGTATTCAAACATTTCTTTATCGCCCACAGTTTTGTTTGAAGGCAATTATTGTTTAGTTTGCAAAGAATTATTTACGCTTGTCTTTTGTAAATAAAAAATGTAGTTAATAGAATTTATGGTAGTATACAGAAGCATGTTCATGACAATCTCTGAATGGTGACGAAGCTTATAAAGACCAGTATTTGAACAGTGCCTATTTGTCGTACATCCGTTCTATTCACACTATTCATCTTTCACAGCCACATCAGAGTCACCTTTTGTGACGTATTCATATGACGTATGAAATATTGAACCAGCCTTCGTGCAGAACTGAAGTTGCGGAGCTTGACGCTTTCATATTCCACATTAATATTGCGATCCTAGTTTCACATTTGGCTTTAATTAGTGATGAGCATTTGCTGCTCCCAAATTCATAGCTCATCAAACGTTGTTTCGTGCTGTTCCACCAAAATCTCGTCACTATTTAGCTCTTGTATGCTGTATTTTCACTAATCAGAACGAAAATGGAATAGCGATCCTTTTAGAGTCTGGGCTCTGAATTTATTGGTTAGTCAAAATTGTGCTGGAAATGAGATACTATCAAATGTCTATGCCTACTATCATATATTTCTTCGTAACTAAAGTTTGGAAATGAATAATAATTTTATGAACTACTAGCTGTGCCCCACGGTTTCACCCTTATAAGTCTCGATCCCGTGGGAATATCGGAATAAAAGGTATCCTATGTCCTTTTTCAAGTCATGGTCTACCCATGTGCCAAATTTAATCCAAATCCGTCCAGCCGTTTTAGCATGAAAGCGTAACAAACAAACTCACTTTCACATTTATAACATTATCATAGTTAGGATTACTATGGGTATCCTTGTGGGTACTTTGGTTGCTATCGTTAATATTAAAAAAAAATAGAAGTAATTAATAGAATGTAAAACATTATTAAAAGGAAAAAAATAACCACTCAATTCTTCAAAAAATCCCCAAAGTTTTAAAAACCCTCCACATGCATTACTACCCAAATTACTATCCGGAAACATCTTTGACATGCTGCCATGAAGTATATTCAGAATCAAACAATCGGACGGCATTATTACACGCGAACAATGCAGAATGTCAGCCTTAATGAAACATCACCTGATGTAACCGTACAACGTTATAAAAGCTGTATAGATAGATGCGGCAGTGCAATATTGTCCGCATGAATAATGCAGGGCCACAACGAGGCAGCTTCTACGTGGGACCAACGTACATTAATGAGAACCATCCAGCTCGGGCGGGCTATTATACCCCCCTCTTCGCGAGCAATAATTTGTTACTAATTCCCTTCTAATTATTGTAACGTTGGTATTGTGAGTGGAATTGCTTTTGTGCGGTTGGTGCAGCCTTACCGAAACTCGCTGTGTTGACATTCAGTCTCTCTGTTGGACAGTATTAAATTCTGTGAAATGAAAGTATGTAACTAACTAATTTTGTTGAACGTGGTGAGTAGTCGTACGTAGAATTAATATATGAAATGTTTGGGATTGTACATTAGGAGTTTGGTAAGCTTATGAGTCTAACTAACATTTAACTTTGGCTTCAATTTAGAGGTTAAAACAGAAAAAGCCTAGTAATTGGAAAATCACATAACTCAAATTTTCGATTCAGTTATAAAATCTACAAAATACATTATGAGCGTGCATTCTAAAAGTTGGCAAAGTCGTAAATAGCTGTCAAATTTTCACATGTTTTTATTAATTTGTTAATATTACTGTATGGAAATATGAAATATCGCTAACTAGTGACCTAAAATATAATTAATGAATTGCAATTATAACACTGAATTTGATGTTGTAACCGTTTTATATGTAAAAATTGCTAGTTCACCAGCTAGCGATATTTCATAATTCCATACAGTAATATTGTCAAATTAATTAAAACAGCAAAATATTTGACAGCTATTTGCGACGTTGCCCACTTTCAGAATGCACGTTCTTAATACTGTAGCGCTTTATTTCTTCCACGTATTAAAAACCGCAAATCATTAATACTGCAAATAACCGAGAAAATGCCCGTTTTCCTTTCTATAAAATTGGCTCTTTAATTCTAACCACTAACGAGCGAAATACTTAACTATCTTTGGAGCAGTATCTATAAATTAGTAGCATATCGCCGGTTGTATACTATCACAATTTTTATTCCTTTCAACGGTTTCCGCAGCTCGTATAACGTTTTTTGTCTTTTTCTGTTTTCCTCTTATCTCTTTGCCCCTATGTGGAAGTGCAATGTATGCAATGTTATGTGTTTCTGTAGTGTTTTCGGCACTTAAATATTGGTAAAGAGCTTAAATTTGAAGTCAGTTTCACATTATGTTTTCAGAGACTGTTAACATTCAAACATTCAGTTAATCTGTCTAGCCGGATTCAGCTGAACACCAGCATTTTACATGGAGCCACTGACTATCTGACCTCCACAACCCAGTGACTGGATAAAACGATACCCCTTGGTAAGACTGGTTGTCAGACTTTTGGGCTTCTGACGACCCGTAACGACTGTCAAAAATCTACGAATGACAGTCGTGACCAACGGCTTAACGTGCTTTTCGAGGCACGGAGAGGTCTCGGTTTGTAAAAAATGGTCCCCATCCACGAACCTACCACGACAAGCGTAGCTTAACCTGATCTATTGACCTGTGCGGCTGTTAAACTTAGCTCGTGGCTACTCCCCTCCTTTTATACTAAAGCAATCATAGCCAATTAGTCAAGAATCTTCAAGAAAGAGGAATGTTGTTCAAACATTGTTACATATATTCAAACATTCATAGATAATAAATTAGTAATGTGTATTTCAGTTAATTAAGTATTTCCTATTATCAATTATAAGAAACAAAATCCTAGCAAAGTCTCTAAAAACAAAATCATACACAATTTTTCACAAAAGTGGCACAGTGCAGTGCAGTTTTCCTCAAATTGTTGCACAACCACCATTTTCCTACTGAATGTCAATGTTCCGTTGGAAAATATTGTGCACCAGTAAAATAAGCATTCACACATTTTAGCAGCGACACTCACAGCCAGTCAGCTTTTAACACAACGTGTGATGAAAAGGTTTTTTCTCTCTCACTTCATAGTGGGCGCGTGGTCCCTCGCCGACCCAACTGCACAACTTTTACTCGACTATAAGGATTGTAAGAGTTGGATACGGGTTCTTTCAAGTTTTGAGACAGTGTTTTTTTTATGGCTGGTGTGTATTTGAGGGATTGTTTCTCTGCTTAGATAAGTAGGGATGATATTAGGACACCTAATAATAGTTATGAAATTAAATTCAGGCTTGAAGGTGAATTTGATTTCGGTTTTAGAATAGATATTATATTCAATTTCATAATTATTCACCCTAATGTAACAATTCCACGAAGATATAAAGAGAGGTATAAGATTTATTTAAAAGATTCCTATTCTAGGTTACAAGTACCAAAATAATTTTATTTTATATACACTCCTTTGCAAAAAAAACAGGCGGTTTTGATTTTTCTACATTATTGGTAATCATTTAGTTCTAAAGAGGTATTAATAGCTAATCTATGTTACTGGCACTTAATAAAGAGTCTGGGTATAAAAAAAGTTAATACTTAATTCAAAACTTTTGTTTGATAAAATAATAATCCCTTTTTCAGGTTGTGACTTTTTACTTACATTTCGCGGGTTTGCGGTTAAAAGGTTATCAGGCAACTAAAACTAACTTCTCGTTATTTTTAGTAGAATAATTTATGTTTGTCGCATAGTCCTGCCTTATTGTGACTTAAACAGATATCTTTATGTCGATTGTAATGGCAGAAAAAGCAATAAGAGCTAGTTAAATTATGGCGCTGCTGGAAGAGGGGTGTAGCCAATGTTACGTCTCACAGCAGATAATAAGAAATTTCTAGTAATTTATGCTAAAGACACACTAAAAATATTAATATTATCCATAGAAAACCATTGGCTTTTCTATGGATAATATTAATATTTTACAAACGGGCAACTTACTGTCATTGGACAGTAAGGTGCCCGTTTTTTGCAAAGGAGTTTATATAAATAAAGCATCCTAGCTTTTCCCAACTATATTGGGGTCGGCGTTCAGTCTAACCCGATGCAGCTGAACACAAGTATTTTACATGGAGCGACTGCCTAGTTACAGGGTAATACGATACCCCTTTGGTAAGACTGGTTGTCTGACTTTCGGGTGTTACAACTGTCAAAGATCCACGAATGACAGCGGAAACCAACGGCTTAAAGTGCTTTCCGAGGCACGGAGGGGTCTTGGTATGTAAAGATGGTCACCACGGACCAACTCCGGCAAGCTTAGCTTAACCTGATCGATGGACCCGTGCGGCTATATTATTACTTAGCCACAAGCCCCTCTATATAAATATATCATCATCATCATCGGCCTATAAATGTTCCCACTGCTGGGACACAGGCCTCCTCTCTGTGAGAGGGAGTGGGCCGTAATCCACCACGCGGGCCCAGTGCGGGTTGGTAGATGTCACATGTCTTCGAATTTTCGGTTCTAGGACATGCCGGTTTCCTCACGATGTTTTCCTTCACCGTTTTGAGGCAGTGGTGATGAAATAATTTACACAAAGTAAAGCGCCTATCTGTGTTCGAACCTACGACCTACAACTCGTAAGTCGCGGCCGTTACCACTGGGCCACCACTGCAAATATATATCAATACCTATATATATCTCTATTACCTATATAAATAAAGCATTAATATATTAATTTGAACGATTCCTATTAAGCCTTTTAAACTAGTTACTAACAAAGTTGTGATTACAATTCACAGCAAAACATTTTACAGATCGATTCGATAAAATCATGGTAATAGGCAGTTTGCCATCGTAGTTAATACCTAGATTACTGCCTGCAAGTAGATTCTAGGAAGACAATTAGAACAGTTTATAAAAAAAATGGAAAAATTATCAACTTCGTGTTATACGAAGTAGGTAGATACGTTAAAAGCTATTTCATGTCCATGTTTCTATAATTTGATGTTATTAGGGTTCCGCATGTCCGAATAAAAAAACGGAACCCATAAAGGATCACTCGTGTGTCTGTCTGTCTGTCCGTCTGTCACAACCAATTTGCTCCGAATCTAAAACACGGACGTGTTACGTAAATAAATGAATTTTGAATATTGGGGCCACTTTTGGAAGACAAACAAGAAAATTAAAAAAAAAAATGCACACTGTACCCTCAGACCAATACTTTTTATTGGTCTGAGACTGTACCGTGACATATCAAATGAAAGGGCTTACTGTGAGGGACTGAAGTATATTTCCTTATAATTTTGAAATAAAAAGTTTTAAATATATTTAAGAAAATAGATGAAAATTGATCATTGCCCTTACCTTACCTCCGAAACTAACAAGCCAAAAATTTTGGAAAAAAATACTGAAAATAGGTCTATACTTATAGATTACCAGGAAAACCTATAAGACGTCTATGGTCTTAAAATAACATGGTAAATCTCCCAATATTGTGCGTACAAACTTACATTTGCAGTTGGAATGTTTCGGAGAACATGTTTTTATTACAATGTTAAGTTTATTCTAGGGATAAATTCACCACAACTACGGAATCCTTCAATGTGCGTGGTCCGACACGCATTTGGCCGGTTTTAATTACAGTTACGAGTCACAATACTAGTAATAACTTTTTAAATTATTGTCTGTGTACGATATTCATCAAATTAGAATCCATTACGGTGACACCGAAGTTCCCTTAGCATGTAAAGTAAATTAAACGTGTGGAATTTCATACGCTGTTGGACACAAAAGTTTTTACTGTTATTATTTTTATGTTATTTTAGTTTTATAACGTTTTTTTTTGTGTAGCTAAATTGTTATGATGATAAAACAGACATGAATTGTTGTGGAAAGTTCAAAAGTGTTTGTGTATTTTATGCCTATTAGTTTTGTAGGTAAATTAATCCTGTGGTTGCTTTTATAAACTCTTGTACCTACTGAGTATTTTGAAGCATCTCAGGCTGCGATATCTAAGTTTCAAGTGGTTACGGAGTAAGTGTGTTTTATGCTATGGCCACATTGTCGCGATAACGCAAACTACACTTCGCACGCTCTCTCTTGCATACCGCTCTCCGTCTCGCTGTAGAACTAAAGAGCGCGTGAAGTACAGTTCGCGCGCTCTCTGTTCTACAGCGAGAGTTCGCTTTATCGCGACAATGTAGCCGTAGCATTAAAATAATTTGTCCAAGAAAACATAAAACTTACAGTGATACCCACTACAAGCTCATCAAATTTAAATTAAATCAACACTATTCGACAGCCTTCAATTTCCATCCTAAAAATTCCAAAATTCTTCACCACAAAAGGTAAAATAATTATTTCTCAACTCCAAATTCCATTATATCAAAGACTAAGAAATAGTATCAGGATTATGGCCGGCAGCAGTCTCGTCGGCTAATAAGATCATACTGCAATCGCTTGCTAAGTAGGGTAATTACGACCATGCTCCCTTGGGTCGGCCTTGCCGGGTTATGGGAGAGAAGTGGATGTTTATGGGTTGATTTCGATATTAGGGTACAGAGATCTTAATGTAATAAGCTGATAAAATAATAACCAGGAGTTCCTGACCTTATAACACTTATTTAATGTCGAAAAACACGTGCTACTTGTGCCGATAAGTGTGTACCTACCTTGTGCCGAAATTATGTTGAGATATACACAATGTAGACGAGAATTCACATCGAACAATATCAACACTATAGAACGATACTGATCTAGTGTATCTACTGTGTCATTCTTAGAAGACGTTACCTAATACGACATTAGGAAACACCTTGAAAATGACAACCCGTATATTAGCTTGGGCTTATATACCCTATATATATACATATATAGGCACTGAATAAAAGATTTATAAGCGTTGGTCGTGACGGGTGTAGCGCAGTCACACGCGTTTGTAAGAGCGATAAATTAAATACAGATACGGTTTGTTAATGTTAACGTTGCATAAATTATGATGACGGAATGTTTGTTTAATTTGGCACGTTTGAGCGGCGATGCAAACGTTGCTTGGATAAATTGTAGGTAATTTATGCAGTGAATGCTCACGGTTCTCACGACACCAGGCTGATGTCCCCGCCGAGCCGGGTGCGTCGCACGCGATACCGACATTCCGCGATTTAACCAAGGTGACAAATTGTGAATTGAATTAATGTTTACCACCCCGCTTAAATTATAACTTGCGCATTATAACACTATCTTTATTGTTGCTATAATTCACAGCTCAACTCCCAACTCGTTATACAAAGGGAACGATATTTTAGTCCAGATTTATTTGAATAAGCAATTTGTCTGTTTCCATTAACTCGCCTTCCAAAATTTCAGTTTGCCGAATCGTTGACCGTGGTTGTATAAATACGACAGGCCCAATTTCATTTTATCGTAATTTGAAGTTTTATCAATGAATAACATAAATCTTAATATTTTAGAACTAATTCCGAGTCTACTCTTGGAGAAAGCTTTAGAATCATGTTTTCTTCAAATGTTTCTTCCTTTAGTATACTGTGAAATGAACTTCTATATTTCTTTTTTTTTTTTTAAACAGGTTTTAAAAGACTACAAGTGTGGCAATTGGTTTGGTTAGTAAATTTAGGTATAAAGAATAAACCTTTTTTTAAAAACAAATAGTACAAAATTACACAAATCAAAGCATTCTAGTTCGCGATTATAATGGCTCATGGTCCTGAATAGAAAACTAGGATGTTTTCAACATATAACCTAACAATATTTTTCAAGATAATCCCAGAATTCAAGCCCATTACATTTAAACCAAAATGGTATAGTGGCATTGATTCCCAGCTTCGAGAATACCAACATTGTGTCAGCGAAGTGTTGCTGATCCTCACACAGAAATTGCAAAATTGACCACTTATCTGCGTAACAGCATTATGTCCGCCATATACGTTGGAGTCGGAGGATTGAGACCCACATCCGTTGAGTGGAATACGTGCAGCATTTATCAGTCTGTATATCTCTATATTGAAGAAGATAGACGTTCTGGAAATGTGGTGCTGGAAAAGAATTCTTAGCGAATCGTGAATGAAGTTTCACACCAACACCTCTATACGCCAAGAACTCGGCATCAAATAGCGTCTTTCTGTAATAGTCCAAACGAGCATTCTCAAATACTTTGTACACGTCTCGAGGCGTGAGGGTGACTCTAAAGAGCGCCTTATCGTGCAGGGTAGAGTGGAGGGCACTAGACCACGCGGACGCTCACCCATGAAATGGACTGACCAAATTAGATCCGCAGTGGACGAACCCTTTTATGACTGTACTAAACACACCAAAAACGGAGTAGATGCCGAGAAATCGTGAGGCGAATCACATCAGCCCCTGGACAAGAAACTACATGAAGATCACGACCGCTCTGCCAAGAGTGCTTCGAAGAAGAAGATATCTCTATACATGATATTTTTATATGCAATGTGTGATCGGAATGCCCATTGTGGTGGTCATCTATTATAGGTATGCATATATAGATAATCAGTTTTTATTTTTATTTTATAGGCTGGTAAACTAGCGGCCACTGGACAATAAATTGCTTCGACAAGCTCCTTCACAGAGAGCTTTACTTCAACTGAGGCCCTAGCACGAATGCGCGACGAAAACGAAACATAAAAGAAAATACAATTATTACCCTATAGCATTTTGGTTTAAATTGCGACTAGATCAAAGTAGTCTACAATGGATATGAATAAAGTTTTAACTACCTACATAATTAAATAATATGTCCGAAACAAGTATTTTTAATTTTAAAATCGTTCGAATTTACGTTCCATTTGTTTTTCCGCGCCTTCGCACTAGTGAAGCCTTCCTACCTATCCTTGGGCGTCTTTTACCTCGACCACTGTACTAGTCACACCCAGAATAGGCCTGTGTCCAAAAAATTTATTTTTTGTCTCTCTTGTACATTTAAAAAAAATATTGAACACGTATTTTTTCTTTTTTGACGTAATCAAAAGATTACGGCAATACATTAAGTTAAAATTTGGCATGACGGCACGCCTTGCTAGATTTTATACGACGTTGTGACGTAACCAGCCCCCACTCCCCAACTTTAATGCGTGTTTTCTAAGTTTTTTTTTTATTAATATGATAAAGTAAAAAATACGTGTCTAGTTTTTTATTATCTGAAAGACGGACTAAATAGAATTTCTTTTTTTTTACCTAGGCAACTACCCAATTGGTTGGCTAATTTGATATTGTCACCCACCAGGTCTATTTTAAACTTAACCTTCGACCCGACCAATAAATTAATTAGGTATAATATAATAATATAACGCTGTGCCTCGTGTAGTCTGTTACAATTTATTAGCCCCCTAATCCCCCTTTAAGCCATCTCATGAACCGATCAGGTGTACAGAATATTATCTGTCATACAGAATTATGAACCATATCTGTGTATACAAATCAGTAATCACTGGTTGACATCTGAATTTATTGAAGCTCACATACAAAAGGATTACTGATAACCGAAATCAAAAGCCCTTTAAATACTTCATATCTATCTGTATACATATTATAAACAAGCTTTGCCGCGGTTTCACCCGCATAAATCTCGATCTTGTGACAATATCGGGATAAAAAGTATTCTATGTCCTAATCCAGGTCAATGTCTACCCATGTGCCAGTTTTAGCATATCAGCATAACAAATAGGTAAACTATCAAACTCACTTTCGCATTTTTAATCGACTTCCAAAAAGGTTATATGTTCGTCGCGTATGTTTGCTTTTTTTTTTTTTTTATGTCTGTCCACCGATTTCTCCGTCATTTGTGGGCCGATTTAAAAAAATAATTTTTTGTTTGAAAGGCTATGCTCTCAAATTGGTCCCATATAAATTTTATTAACTTTGCTTGGGTAGTTTTTTAGTTAGCTACAAAATACGTATTTTTTCCCACTTAGTATGTAGATGATATGATAAGTTCCTGTCACTGGTAGCAGGTAGTGGTATTCGAATGTGTGTGGGGTAGGTACCACAACCAAAAAGTGAAAAATAAAAACTTTTTACAAAAAAAAAACAACCGACTTCCAAAAAAAAACACTACAAAGTGAAAAATAACTTTAATTTCGGAAGTCGGTGGCAAAAAACGAAAATACAAAACCCAAGATACCGACTTCCGAAATTAAAGTTATTTTTCACTTTGTAGTGTTTTTTTTTGGAAGTCGGTTGTTTTTTTTTTAAATACCTATTAATTAGGATTAAAGTCGCTTTTCGTGTCTGTCTCTGTGACCGCATTGTTCTTCTAAACTACTAAACGGATTTTGATGCGGTTCAGAATTTTTGACCATCATTTAGAGAATTTATTCCGGAAGGTTTATGTGTACCTGTATATATTGATATTATAAAGTTACACGTAATACAGAGATTTTGATGTTTTGTCTTCATCTATCGTATTGTATCGTAAAAATCATGCGGCAAGGCTCGGAACCAGTTTAAAAATGACCGGTTAAAACCGGTTTATTTGGGTTTTACTCCGAACTTCTTATGAACGTGAACTTTTAAGAACCTTATTTTAATTTTAATTAACCGGTTTATTCGACGAGCAGCATGTCGGTAAACGCGTTGCTACTTGTGATTACTTTTGAGGATGCCACGCTGAATAACAACTAAACAAAAAACCGGTTAATATTGCTCCAAACCGTTTAATCCGAAAAAAACCTTTATGTGAAGTATCCTCAAAACCGGTTTATAAAAACCGGTTTAAGCGAACGAAACCGAATGTAAAGGTTTTTGCGTCAAGTATATAATAACGGTTTGAAATTTGAACCGGTATCTGAGCCTTGGTTGTCGGCGCATCACATATGCGCATGATTCACTGCGGGGAAAGCGCGGGGTCTAGGGGTACCGAACCCGCTACCAACGCCCGCTGCGCGCGCCACACCACTCAGCTCACAGACGTGCTTCACTACGGGCATTCATTTCTACGTTGTTCATGTAGATTCTGGTATTATACCTATTTTAATACAGTCCACTAATATTTTATTACAAAGTCCCGATTGAGCCCATTCACTAGTATTTAATAAAACATAAGGTTTTGTTGGTTATTTACGAATAAATCTTCTTTCTGTAACATAAAGTACCTAGGAAAGTAAATAAAAGCTTTTTGCAGTATGAAAATTTAATTACCTAATAATAAATTTTTCTTTTTTACTAATTGGGGACTCAAATTATGATGAGGTTATGAGAAAAAAAAATAAAGAAGGTAATTATTTACAACTGCCAACTGCAACTGCCTCGTTGGTCTAGTGGTCGTAAGCGCTACTGCTGAGCACATGAGGTCCTGGGTTCGATTCCCGGGTCGGGCAAAGTGTTATTGGGTTTTTCTATCTGGAATTTCTCAGTAGCAGCCCGGAGTCTGGATTTGTGCCCGGTTGATGGCAATAGGCTCGCCCCCTATTACATGGGACTTAAACATAACTGGCGAAATGTGGGTGTACCTGCTACAGGTGCACCTCTGCCCAACCCTTCGGGGAAACAAGGCGTGATGTTATGTATGTATGTGTATGTATTATTTACAAAAGAAAATTCTACGACATGGAATAAGGAAATATTATCTATTTAATAATATCGTTCCGTCGAATGGCGTATGAATGTGGATTCCAGTAAGTCTTTGTATCGTTTTATTACTTGAATACAGAGAAATCTAATAAGGTTTTGATTTCTATTTTTCCATCCTTTGAATGCCTTTGAATCCCTATCCGTATTGCATTGTAGTGTCTGGTAGCGTTAAATTAAAGAGGTTGACTATGCAGCTATTGTTTGAAGGAATATTTCATTAAGAAGCACTATTTATCATGGCTGAAAGGGGGATCACTGAAATAAAATAATAAAACATGGCTTAAAAGAGAATGAATAAAAATCAACGAATGGTTTTTATGAGACTAGCTTCTGCCCGCGACTTCGTCCACGTGAATATTTTTTATTGTTGCTTAGCTCCTTAGAGTTGCAGCGTTATGTTAAATAGCCTATAGCCTTCCTCAAGAATTGGACTATCAAATGCAAAAATAAATTTTAGCGGGGACAAAAAAAAACGAACAAACTCGTCAGCTTTATTTTACCTATTATTATAAGTACCTGGGCGACCGAACTCTGCTCTGGTGAAAATAGAGAATGCTCATTTAATAGTATAGGAAAGTTCATACAAATCCATGTATATTACCTAATTACTCCATGCTGCCATGATAGTAGGTAGGTACTTACTAATTCCATGCTGCCATGTCATTATTCTAATGTCATTATTCCCATGTCATTATTCAATATCTTGTTGTAAACTTTGGGCGACTGAGCTCTGCTCGGGTGAAAATACGGAGTAAACAAATTTTTCCAGATATGAGACCTAGCTAGATCGATTTTTTGCCCCCGTAAACCCCTATATTGCAACTTTCATCGAAATCGTTAGAGCCGATTTCGAGAACGTGATTACAAATATGTATACTTATATATATATATATATATATTATATACAAATATTGCTCGTTTAATAGTATAGGATATAGGTAAGAATATTTCTCGAAATATGTAACATTAATTCAAACTTTGACCTCAATAACTAATTTCCATTACTATTGCACTATAGCACTACTGTCAGAATTATTAAACATCTTTTCACTGATTCCCTGTGAAAACTCGCGGAAAAGTGGAAAGAGCCAAGTTTTCCTCAAGAGTTATCCGCTTTTCTTTTGTGTTTCAATTTTACTGTTTGATTTATTCTTGAAATGCATCGTGAAATAAAAGAAGTTTTTAATTAAACATGGCTGAGTTACTCTGACGCGGGTAATTAAGTTAGTGATGCATTACATAAAACGCGATGAAATTATTACGAAGTTCTTTGCAATATGAGTACGGTTTTTTTCTTACTATGTAGTTAGATGGGGTTATAAATAACATGTTCGTCTTATGGTTGGATAGTGATAGTAAAACTTTGTTTAGTAATATTATAGTATCTAAGTATTCGCACTCCTGGGTTTGCCCTTGTGGCTTTTAGTTTAAACATAATTTCGCCACATCTAAACATAACAACTATAAACACAAAACTTTTCGTCCAAGCTCCGAAGAAACCACATTAAAATCCGTAAAACTACATTTAACATTAATTACATTTCCACCAGAAAAAGCCAGAAAAATCCCAGTGAATTTACAATTACTCGTAGCAAGTGTTGTATGGTCCCGTATAAATTGCATTTGCATGTAGACACGTCCAAATCTAGACCAAATCGTTTCACAAACAAGTATGCAAATACCAAGCAAGCGTTGTCGCGACTCTAGATGGTGGGAATGTTAAATATGTGTGTGTGAGCAAACACCGGTTTAATCTACGCCTTATCGCCATTGGGACGTTGTAGTCCCGCCTCGCTTCGCCTTCTGTATAGCACTGATATTGCATAGGGTTGATGCACGATTTATATTTGCTTTTTGCTGTCAATGGCTGGGGAAATTACTTTAAATTACATTTTGCTTGTAGATTATATAATATATTTGCTACATTATCTGCTACTGGCGACATAAACGTCGTTTATAATCTGTACGGAATGGAGCATGTATTTTAAGTAAATTAAGGCGCATCTAATGTAAGTATTTTTACATCCACCGTGGCTGTTGTTTAAATAGGTTTATTGTTTCAAATGACTACTGTTTTTAATAGAGAGTAACATCACCTGTTATTGAACCATGACTAATTCTATTATTATTAGGAAACATACTAAATTGCATACATTCCTAGCTTGTATAGGTAATAGTACCTGGGCGACCGAGCTCTGCTCTGGAAAAAATAGAGAATGCTCATTTAATAGAGGAAAGTTCATACTAATCCACGTATATACCTAGTTACTCTATGGTGTTATGATAGTAGGTAGGTATTTACAAATTCCATGCTGCCATGTTATTACTCTAATGTCATTATTCTCATGTCATTATTTATTATCTTGTCCTAAACTTTTGGCGACCAAGCTCTGCTCGGGTGAAAATACGGAGAAAACGATTTTTCCCAGATATGAGACCTAGCTAGATCGATTTTTCGCCCCCGTAAACCCCTATATTGCATTTTCATCGAAATCGTTAGAGCCGTTTTCGAGAACGAGAGTACCTATATACATACATACAAATGTTGCTTGTTTAATAATATAGGATTACGTATATCAATTTATCAAACAGACCAGGCTATTTAATCACTGGTGTATGTAGTTACATACATTGATTTACTTAGCCAGGTCTCAGAGAGGTCAAGTCTAGCGTAAGGTAAGGAGATTTGCTTTAGCCAAAGATGGAGTAACAAGATTAATTATTTAATAGTTATGTGCACTGAACCACATCTGAGTGTCATCTGTTGTTTTGATGAACTGAGTATATTTACGGCTAATTTCTTACTTCTGATAACAGTAATGCACTGTTCAACCAAATTATTTTAATTGAATGGCCTAGAAACTCTTGAGGTTTAGTCAGAATTTAATTTTGGTACTTTTATGTTTATACTAGCTTTCGCCCGCGGCTTCACCCGCATGGAGGTCGGAAATTATTCCACGGAAACGTACTACCGCGATAAAAAGTCCTAGATCCTAAGATCTATCATAGATATATAAAGGATTTTATCCTTTAAATTAATCCAGATTATAAACTACTTGTGTGCCAAATTTCATCCAAATTCGTTCAGCCGTTTTTGTGTGATTGAGTAACAAACATCCACCCCCACACAAACAAACACAAACTTTCACATTTTATAATATTAGTAGGATAGCATTTTTTTAATGTACTAAAATAAACAGAACATGAATTCATGCAAGCCTGGTACTTTTTGTTAGTTATAAACTATTTGTGTGCCTTTCACCCAAATCCTATTAGGTTATTACTATTTTTTATATTTTTATATGTTTTTATATTTTCTTTATTCTAATACCTATTTAAAAATATAATTTAAAGGAAATAAAAAAAATTGTAATACTATTTTTAATTCATGCAAGCCTAGTACTTTTTGTTAGGTTATTCCCAGAAATTGTGCACAGCGTGTCGTAAACAGAATACCTACCGTCCGTCTTGTACGACGATCATTTTTTAAATGAGATAATAAAGCCTATATTCTGCTCCAAATTTATCTCTGTGTCTACCCGTGAAAACAGCGTAACAATCCGTTCAATAGTTCCAGATATGTGCGCGAACAAACAAACAGACAGACAGACACCGGCTCTACTGTTTTATTAAATGTAGGTAAGCAATTTGATTGCCTCGACCAAAAATTTAAAGTCATAAATTGATCTGTGTATTTATCCATTACCACACCACTGTTTCAGACCGCGATATGAAATTTTTAGCAGCATAATTTTTTTATACATTTCAAAAAGCTGCTCTAAACTCTCGAAGACCACGGGTGGCGATGAGCAACAGTCGCAAAACTTACACTAGCCACTTCAAACACTACACACTAATCTACTGCAACAACAAACTTGCATTTTTCTCTCACGGCCAGCCCTGTAAGTACAATGTGACTTGTGTACGTCCATCACTACTGCAAATACCGTCAAGTGATTCGGGATTTGTTGCTTCAAATCCTCGTGCGAGCTTACAATACCCCGCTATTCATACTACGGCACTATGTAGTCACTCCTTTGTCAATACATTTCACGAAGTTTATACCGAGATTAATATAGGTTCGTTGGCCTGAGAAGATGACCTATATAAGGAACTATTTTGGTGATCATTTGCGCTCTTTATATAGTGTGAGAACTGTCTGTTTGATGTTGAAATTGATAACGTGAACACTTGTAGTAACTATTAGAAAGAGCTTCATCTTTCAAAGATGACAAAGATACAATGGAGTCAAATGTTTACAAATTATTATTATAAATTATAATATTATAACATTTAGGTATTTTAGTCGGATTGTTACTTTTTAAATTTTGGTCAAACTACCTGTACAATTTTGATAGAAAAAGTGCCTCTTAGCTGTTAGGCAAGTTCATATCCAACAAGAATTTCTTGATCATGCATCACGAAATTCTTTAGATTTTACTATCAAACGCCTAAATCTTGTACAGTTCCATCTCCATAGAATAGATTCTGTGCTATTTAGTCATTCAACATATGCAAGGTACGTACACAAGCCACACAAATTCTCAGGCGACAAGCTATGCGTTCAAGTGATTCCTTGCCACCACAATTGGAATAATCTAATCTTTGCGAGAAATCGCTGCTCCAGGGCCATTATTTCTGCCTCCAAGTAATAATTCACCTCAATAAGATGACGCTTACGTTTTAACGTCGTCCCCACTTCGTTTCTACTTGAAATAATTATTTTATAAAGAACAATCATTGTGAATTTCATTGTTTTCACGGTAATGAGGGGGGTTATTCTTATCTCTGAGTACAGCCGACTAAGGGTGACTAACGAGTTAGTTGATTGAGAGCTAGAAACATTGTTTTCTGAGCACTGGCGTTTTTAAACCCTTGACATTGTTTACAGTATTTACTATCTAATGATACGAAGGATGCCCGGTTTCTATGACTTACCAATCGATAGTGGTTAGCTTCATAATAGGTATTAATTTATTTTTATTCAAGAACTTAAAGGTGATTTTCCTAGAGCTTATAGGTTTCCTTACAGAATCATTTCAGAGGATCAGTTGTCAATTACCCAATGTCACGATTGGTAGGCAAAATTATCCGTAGTTAGAGATTTAAATTCATGCCTACCTACTAATGAAAATTGAAGGTAAAATGAATTGCTTACATAACAATGCTATTCGTTAGACCTATTTATTGTCTCCCATCAAGTATAATTTGCAATGTAACAACTAACAAGGTATTGTAACCTTTTTATTGTGCGTTGTATGGAACGGATATTCATTCAATCAAAGAAGCCAACCGATCGTAAGGACTTTTGCCCAAATTTATTTCACAGCTGCGTTTATACCCGCCTTCTTAATACGCCTTTTGTATGGAAGTTCTTTCGATTACAGCGCATGGTATTAGAGATTATATCGGGCACGTGCGTAATATCGTATGGCCTTAATAGAATATGGAGATGTGCGATGTTCGCCCATTCAGCTTACGCCTGTACGCAAGCTTGGCTATCATCACGTACGGATACCTACTTAAACATGGAACTCACTGCTCTTGGGGTGGTCACACTAAACTATTAGCCAATGGGAGGAAATCTGAGCAGGCAGTAATATCTGGTTTGTTATTGCAAGAAGTTAGTATGGGCCATTCAAACATTTGAATGGGGAATGAACCCGCCATCCAAAGCGCAAGAACAATTACGGTTTACGGTTTAATACATTTATTTCTCAAAAATAATACAATTCATTTATCATGAGAAATACAAGTTAATCTTAATACTAAATACACGAACTTATGAAGAACGGTAGGTACCTATTGAGTAGCAGATGCACAAAAAGCATGTTTTGTGGGTAACAAGAAAAAGTGAGTGTACTATTACATATCGTTTCTCGATGGCAAGTCAATAGCAATTACAAATTGTTAAAACTCTAATACGTCAAGTAAAAAGAACGCTGGCCGTTTACCTGCGTCTTGAGCGATTTATCGATTCCAGCCTATTCCAATGTACTAAGTAGCTAACAAAGTACCTATTATGATTCTACAATAAAACAATTACACTTATAAAACAAATAATTAAGGGAAATAAACCTGTGTTTATTAAAAAATCTTATAAGTAACATATTAAAAACAACATTCGCATTAAGTTTTAGCAAACATTTGAGCAAGAATAAACGGGTAAACTTAATATAATTCCACGTCAAGACTGTCATGATTATCATAAAACAATTTTACGATGGTCTCTAGCTCGCTCCCAAGCACGCCCGTATGTCCCACGCCTATTATATGAACATATTAACAAGGTTTTATTCAAACAAGCTAAGAAGCTGACGTACCAAAATGGAAGACTAAACAATACCTATTATCTCCATAGGGGTTGAGATTGAAAGGATCTTGCTCGTAAACAGTCCGGTTTATAGCGAACATGTTTAGTGCAAAATAGGGACCAGCTCAACCGCCTATCAACCTTCACGTGTTTACTTTGATTAACAATCTTAATTTCTTCCAAGCATTATGCGTGGCTCTCAAAGAATAAGTAGATTAAAACAAAACAAACTCCAACATTTACCTTTAGAATACTGATGAAAAGCTATACAATCTTCCTTAAGATTTATCTCAAAATTATGAAAACACCCCAAAATGAGGCGGAACTTAACGTGAACTCGGCAGATTGAAATGCAAACCGTAGATTGAAGAACACTCACCACAGAGATCTTATCAAAGTGAGTATATGGTGCCTGTCAGTGCTTTTGACCTCTTCGCGTAATTATATTATGATCGTGTGGCTTGACGTTAATTTGTGAAACTGCTCGGAAACCCAACACTTAGGTGGCCGGGCAGAGAGCTCCGTACCCGATTAATTCAAGAAGTGGAATCCTCGGTGAATTAATGGGACGGCCCGTCGTTCTGTGCCTATTGATCGAGCACCCTGAAGCGGGACCGGCAGACATATTGTTTTCGAATAAGCGTTTTAAAACATCAGGGTCTTCATATCCACATTACCTTGTGTGCCCATTAATAAACTACCCAAATGTAGGCTTCGTTGCTGCTTTAATTGGATTGTAACGAGAAGCAGGTAATAGGATAAATGCTAACGAAAATGACAACATAATTTACGATAGTCGAAACAACTTGTTTGACGAGGCATGTTAAGTCGCGACCGTAAAATCGCTACCTCATTAAGAATTCGCATCTATTATTTCATGTAATCCTCTTACCCAAAATAAGGAAAAATAATAATAATTCAATGTAAATGTCCTTACCCTTTAGACATTCCGTGTTGTCAAAAAAAAAGTTTTGTTATTGGTTTTCCAGAGAAATTTCAAACAAGGGCAGTTTTTGAGACAAGAGGAAGCAAATGCGGTGTGGTGGCCATTTATTATATTTATAATATTTTCTTTTCCCGATGTCCTTAATAGGGATCGGACCTTTTGCCTTTTTAGCCCCTTGGGGAAGACATGGCGAATATTATTTCACCCTCCGCTAAGGGTACTCTCAGGCCCTTTGAATGTATTATTAAACTTTTGTTGTTATCGAGATTACAATAATATGGGCATCGCATCAAATCTGTCTCTTTTGTTATTGCTTATACATTCATCCGCATTAAGCTTTCGTTGGTAGTAAAATAATAATAATACCGGCCTATTATTGTCCCACTGCAGGGCAAAAGCCTCTTCTCATACAGAAAAGGCACGAGCATTGATCACCACGCTTGCTCAAGACGGGTTGGCGATTTCAGACTTATATTATCTATAAGTCCAGGTTTCCTTACGATGTTTTTCCTTCACCGATGTTAGTAATGTCGTAGATAAACGTAACGTGTCGTTGGTAATATTTCAAATTACCACTTGCTTCAAAAACGGTGAAGGAAAACATCGTGAGGAAACCGGCATGCCTGAGAGATATTTCTCGATGGCATATGAAGCCAAGTCAGAGGCCCATGGGCTGCTGTAAAACTCTGACACTAGGTTAGTCAACAACAAGAAAAAATATATATATATGTACGGCTTTGATAGCTAATAATAGGAACACACTGCTTTAGCGTGGTAGTTTCATATTTTTGTTCTTTGAAATGTTAAGTAATAGTTAAAGTTTTTTTTTTTGTTACTCTTGACATTTATTTACGTAGACTTTCAGTGACTGGAGCCTGTTATAATGAGTGATGCAAGTGTGGCGGCATCTACACCGCTCCATGCAAACTACGCATCAAAGACGTGACGTCACACAAATCCTGCATCGCGCAATTAGGGTTAACCGCGCGATTGACATATATACAATATCCCGACTTCAACCGTAGGGCAGTTGCCCGCCAGACACGACATCCGTCTGGTCGGAGGATGAGTCCTTTTCTATAGAGGATGAGTGAACTTTACACCCTGTTCCTCATACCTCTAAACAAGGAATGCTTTACGTGACCGCTCATATCTATCTGCTGAAATATAAAGCAAAAATGTCACCGAAAAAATTTAGTTGAAGTGAGCTTGCACCAGTGACCTGTCAAAAGTGTCAATACTAGCATCTGGTGGAATTATAGCTCACTTGAAGTGAGCTGTAATTGCTCACTTAACCTAAGTAGTCACTGTGAGATTTTACGGAATAGACTGGCTATGTCACCTGCTAGTCTGTTAAAGAAAACCCTATGATCTTCGTAATTAGTTGTATTCCAAAAATCAATCTACCCTTTCCCAACTATGAATAAATACTTCTAGCCTTTTCCCAACTATGTTGGGGTCGGGTTCCAGTCTAACAACAGCAGCTGAATAACAGTATTTTACATGGAGCGACTGCCTATCTGACCTCCACAACCCAATAACTGGTAAAACTGGTTTTCAGATTTTCGGGCTTCCGTAGACTCGTACTACTGTCAAAGATCTACAAATGACAGCCAGTGCCAATGCTTTATGTGCTTACCGAGGCACAGACCCCTCGTCTTGGTATGTAAAGATGGTCACCCATCCACGGACCAACTGCGGCAGGTGTAGCTTAACCTGATGGATTGACCCGTGCGGCTGTTATTACATAGCCACGAGCTCCTCAATTAGCTGTATGCCAATTACATAGATAACCCAAAAAAAAAACTTAAAACACTAAAATTCTGATATGAAATATACTCACAAATTATAATGCACGTCGGCCATATTCGGTCGGTACTTGAGCGCCCTCTCAAAGGCTACTTCCGCTTCCGCGGTCCGGCCCTGTGTGGTCAGCACACTCCCCAAGTTGCCGTATGCTGTGAAAAACAAAGTTTTGTTAGTCCTGTGCCAAATTCCATTCATAATTTATAAAAGGTTAGATCCATACAGGAGTAACTCATACCTAAAGCGTGCTCCTATAAAGTACTGAACGTTTTTAGTGTCTGCAGGTTAAAAATAAGGCTGTCTCTAACAGGCGCGACGCGACTTTATTAAAACAATTTCTGAAAAAACTTCACGGTACAATAATAGAGATGATAACTAAAAATATATTTTTTTTTAGCTACACGTCAGATATATTATTAAAAATGTTGGACACATACTCGTATATTTTTTTAAATGTAATCTACAGATAATGGCGATTCATTGAGTTAAAACGTGCCATGACGTCACGAGTATGTAGATTTTATACTTCTTGTGACGTAGAGACCGCCACTCCCCCATTTTAATGCGTTTTATCTAAGTATTTTTTTATTAATAAGATAAAGCAAAAAATACGTGTCTAATATTTTTTTAGACTGTTTTGACTTAATAGAATTTCTTTTTTTACGCTGGCATCATTCCTATCAACGGTGTCGCATCGTGCCTGTTTGCTCCCGCAAACCCCGCAATTGTGTTTAAATAAATTTTATAAAAAACTGATCCTAGTTTTTATAAAATTTATTAAATCATAATTAAATTTATTAAATTAAAATTTCACCTAATAATTATTATTTTTTATTATATTATTGATTTTATTAATTAATTATTAATAAAATTTTATTTAACTTTTGTATGGGAGGCTTAAATCGGTTTGTATTTCGTAGAAAAGTAGCATAAACATACATAACATCACGCCTGTATTCCAAAGGGTTAGCCAGAGGTGTCAGTATAGTACACCCACATTTCGCCAGTTATGTTTAAGTCCCATGTAATAGGGGCGAGCCTATTGCCATCAACCGAGCACAAATCCAGACTCCAGGCTGCCACTGAGAAATTCCAAATGGAAAATTCCAATAACACTTTGCCTGACCCGGGAATCGAATCAAGGACCTCATGCTCAGAAGTACTTCTGCGTTAACCAAGTATCACATTTAGTTAATGAAGACAATCTATGGCGTAATCTGATACAGGTCAATCTAATCTAAAAGTCTACATTATTTATTTCCATGATGAAGTCATAATCGATAAACGATACGTATACATTTTTAAGGTTACAAATTAAATTTTCAAGGTCAAGTGTGAAAAATCCTCAAAATATAAGCAGAAATAGATAAGCAACGCTACACAGAATTCGCAATGCTAAGTTTTATATTGTATCATCTTACAGTTTCTTAAAAAAAATATAACTCTACCGTGATTGATTATAAAGAATCAAGTTACAGCCTACTTCCCGTTTTATACACTAACTTAATTAAGTATAAAGATGTAAAATAACCCACACGATCCATCATTTTAATCCAGTAACGAAGCAGACGACAAAATTTCATTAATTATTCATACTTATGAACAAGAGTAAGCAGATTTATTATATTATTTTAACACAAAACTGCTTCAAAGTTGATTACTGGGCTTATAACAATAGTAAGAAAATGGAGATCGAATATTTGTTTAGAAAGTACTAGAGTTGTCTGCGGTTCGGTCCACATGGACCCATTTAAATTATCTAAGAAGAATTGTACCCTTTGTCCTTTTAACATCAAAATCATTGTACTCGTTCAGCCATTATAATGAAATTATAATTTTAGGTATGCGTTGTTTTTAGGGTTCCGTAGTAAACAAGGAACCCTTATAGTTTCGTCATATGCGTCTGTCTCTCTGTCTGTCCGCAGTACTAGAAAGCTGTAATTTGGCATAGTTATACATATTAATTACGCCGACAAAGTGTTAAAACAAAATTATGAAAAACATTTTTTTTAGGGTACCTCTCCTACACGTAAAGTGGTGTTTTTTTTTCTTAACCCATGGTTAGTTTGTGAAAATCATTTTTGGATTCAAGGATCCGTTTGCGAAATATTAAGCTTTAAAGTGCTAATTTTTGGTAGAGTCAAGTGTCCCCCCCCCACTGCCAGCTAAATGGTTGGTTTTGGATATGTGACAAAAATCACAGCAGTAGTTTATATAACGAAATTAAAAGGAAAACTATCACAGCTAAGTAGGCTCTACAAGTTAACGAGTAATAATTGACCAACTTAACTTTGCAGTTGCAAAAACAGGTTTTCCCATACATTCCGTATGGGAGAACATATTTTTCAACTACGAAGTTAAGTTTGTTTTTGGGATAAATTCATCCCAACTACGGAACCCTTCTTTGTGCGTGGTCCGACACGCACTTGGCCGGTTTTTTATTCATAATTCAGCATTTAAATTGGTTTGCATTAAATTCGTGGAACTTCGAAGTAGTTAAGTAGGTACGTACAGTAGGCCGCACGGTAGTGGTAAAAAACAAAATAAGCTGGCGTGTTATTCTAATGAAACTCCGCAGTACGCCAGGCCTGCTCAAGGTCAAAGTGTCACTACAGAAGTACCGTCGACTGTACTATATAAAACAGTGTTACGAATTATGGATAGGTACTAGAGTCTATTGAAGAATCTTTAGAGATTGGGTGAGGGTAGCACTTTGAGGCAGCATTAAGGTCATCACTCATTATAACTGCACTGCACCAGTGCAGTAAGGACCCGGCACCGCTTCGGAAAAACCCACCCGCTTGTCGCTATCGCGCCGTCAACAAGACGAGCGCTCGCTGCTACCACGCCACGGGTGAGGTGACAGCTAGTTGTTCACGCGCCGCTTACTAGTTGATAGCTCACCGTCCACGCTCCAACGGCTAATTTTCAGCTTACAGATCGGTTTGCGAACATTAGTGAGTGATCTCGCTTGACAAGCACGCGTAAGTACGTCTTAGTTTACTTTACGTGAACTGGCTAATCATAGCTATTGTACTCGATGAAGAGGACAATACTTTGCAAAAAAAAGAAAAAGGAGATATTGATTGCATAAAATGTTAAAATAAAGACGAGCAGAAGGAGAATATTGGAAGAACTTAAGACATTAACATTAGACATAGGAATGCGCGCGGTCGGCGAGTGATCTCCACACGGTCGGCGAGGCGCGTATGCATACCGCTTGCAGGCGTGTCTTTGCCGGAGAGCGGTTTGTTCACGTGAAGCGCGTGGTCGGCGCGACGTGTGACGTATTCTGTATTGTCATCGTAAAACTTACTTTAATGTATTTGAATTAAAATCCTAGCTTGAATGACAAGTTATTTGCTGTGTCGGAGCGGTACTGTTATGCAGGTATTAGTTTATTATTGTATAAGATTATTTTGTGTATTCTATTTATGGGCCTTAGTTGACTGATAATAAAATGATTATTTTCTTTTATTTCATTTAAATACTTATAAATTATATTTTTAAATATTAGAATAAAGAAAGTATAAAAACATTTAAAAATATAAAAATAGTAGCCCACCGGTATCGGGAACAGGGTCCAAGCTACCGGCGGTCAGGGCTCCAGAGAGAGGAACCTCCTGACAATGCGAGCCGTGTCCAGGAGTACCGCCTTCTGAATCAAGCCCTTGATCCAGCTGCCCAACGCGAGCCTCCTTAGGTGTTGGTCGAGGCTCTTGGTAATTAAGCCATTGGCTGATACGACTATCGGCACAATGATCGCTGAGTCCACATCCCACATGTCGACAATCTCGCGAGCCAAGTCAAGATACTATTAAAATTATTATTATTATAATGAGATTATTATTATTATAGAGAGATACAACCAACAGGGTATAATTAATGACCATTAAATATTCAATAGATACTTGTCGATCAAAACCGTGGATTAATTACATTTTCGGTACCTATTGGTTTTCAGCGGAGTTGATTGGCATAATGAATTTTCATTTTAGGAATGATTAATTTCAAGAGATTGTAGTCAAACACAATATTAACAATTTATTTATTTTCTACTATTCTATTATACCTAACAAAAAGCTAAGCTGGCTTCGAACAACAGAATATTATATTAATAGCTGACCCTGGGAGCCTCCGTCGTTATGTCAATTTAATTATCGTTATACAAGTAATGTTATATTACGCGTTCACCTAAGCAATGGTCTGTAAAGGCTTATGATACTGGGCCAGGTGGAAGGAAAATGCGTTCAAGGAGGAGGTTGTTGGAGGCAACATTAACCTAGCGGTCCACACTGAAGAAGACCACATAGCTTGGAGACGCGTCGTTCGTGGTTGCGATACTCAGCATTGAGGGAATGAAAAATACAAGTAGGTAACGTACCCCGTAGTCATTATATTAATTAGTGCTATTTCTATGAGAACTTCATCGAAATTAGTTCAGCCGTTTGCTAGAAAACGCACCAAACTAACAGACACAGACTGTCCCATGAGCACCAAACTAACAGACTCTTACTGTCCCATAAGGTTAGTAGATAATCAAAGCAGGATCAGCGTCTTCATCTACACTACATAATTTAGTCTATAACTATATAGTCTACGAACCATAGCTAATATTGCCCACAATCGTTGTAGCGGTCTGTGGTGTTGGCTCACGTACTGAGACGTTTATGGTCTGTACTGTGGTGTATTAATAACACCAATTAATTATCCTGACCTCAAGCTAAACCTACAACCTACTCAATAATTAGGTACTAACACGAACAAAATATCGAGTTGATGATTAATACTCCGTGTGTCATCAAAAACTTGTCCTATCACTGTTCAGTTCTAAAACTTTACACTTTAAAACTGTCAGTAAACTAAATAGCAAAACTGTTAAGTGGTTTGCAAAACGCCTTCACTTTGAAACTCAACTTCTGGTCAAACTTGCCATGTCATTTTGCCGCCATACAACGTATCGTCGCAAACACTCTATAGTCCAGAGTGACGAAACCCAATACACGTTTTAGATTTTAGAACTATTTTAGAACTCATCGTTTCACGTTGCTACACTGAATCTCAGTCTATTAAACGGGTGTCATGTACGGATATGATTTGGCCGCGCTATCACGGCGCGCCCCATCTCCGGTGCACTGCGAACTGCGATCCGCTTTTACCGAATAAACATTAGGCGGCTCTGCGGTCGTATGAACTCCTGGTACCCCCGAGTATTGGACGCAGGCATTTCAAGTTATCTCGCTGTATAATCTTTTGACAAACCCTTTTCAAAAACGCAGTAATGAGTATTTGGGTCTTTTTATGCGTCATGTGATTTGCTTTATGTAAAAAGTGTTGTGTGGATTAAATACTTTGAGTAAATGTTTATCAGACGCGGCCTTCATGGAGATTAAGTTATGAAAAGCTAAAATATTACTAGTAATTTTAAACAATTGAAAAAGTTATACAGAAAGAGCACGCATTAGCCCTAGTTTCAAGGCGTAGTTTTAAGAATACCGCAGCTTTATACTAACCGCATTTACCTATAATTTGTTTGGAGCTAATATTTTATGTTTCTGTATTAAATTTTTTATGCGTGTCTACAGACCTACCTTTAAGAAAATTCGGCATAAAAATGAAAGGATGCTTGATGTGCTGTAACGTAGTTTAACTATAAAATTTTGTCAAATCATATTAAATCAACAACTAAAACACAGGAATGCCAGCATTTCGACCGAGTACTTAACCACACTGAATGTGAAAGCTTAGTCGATTAAATTCGATTCAAGGACCACTCCGGGCGTCCGTAGCTATGCCGGTAATATACCCGTGAAATATGTTACTGAAAATACTCTATGAATTTTATAAGGGACTTTAAAGTATGAATATGGAATTAGCTTGGTTATAGATCATCGTCATTCTCATATCCATATTCAAATTTATTTGGAGTCGGCGGAACATGTCTATTAGTCGTCAGCTTGTTTATAGATATAGGTAAGTTTTCTAAAGTACAGGTAGGTATTTAGAGGTATGTGGAACAGGGTGTAAAGTTCACTCATACTCTATAGAAAAGGGAGGATCCGACGGGTGTCGTGTCTGGCGGGCAACTGCCCAACGGTTGAAATCGAGATCTTGTATTTACGTCGATCGCGCGGTAAACTTTAATTGCGCGATGCAGGATTTGTGTGACGTCAGGTCTTTGATGCGTAGTTTGCATGTGGCGATGTAGATGCCACAGGTATGCAAAAATATTTCCATCAAAGTTAACGCCATTTTTCGAGATGACGAGATTTTTCATCTAATTTTTACAAAGACCCTATCGATTTCATGCTGTTTTACTTCAAAAATATATGAAACTTATGGCACTTGCAATATTAGACCAACCATTAAGGGATAAGGATCTTTAACACCGTTTATACATAGTTAATTTTCCATTACCCACATAACTGCTATATGACATATTGTACAGTTTTCATCACTCTAAAATTAACACGACAGTGTGTTTTAGTCGCGATAACGCTTTATAAGATTATTACATTAGGTGTAGTGTGACTTGTAGTTACGGTATAATCCATTACTGCCTGTATAATATCAGCAAGAGGTGTTGCCAACTTGTTGATATAATTATGTAGTGTACAGATACTTTTAGCTATGTTTAAGCTCCATTCGGTAATATGATGTTGAAATCAAAACTTAAGACCAGGCACTCTAAAGACAATTTCCACGCAACTCCACTATGTGCTAAACGTTAACACATCAGTAATAAAGTTGAATATCGCGTGTGCTCTTTGATCGTGTACGAGCACGAAACTAAATGGCGTAAGTCTAAATTCTTATTTCGTTTATAAATAAAGTAATAATTGATCTAAAGGAAAACTAATCTTGTGGCTGGATAATAAATATTATTTTCTTACTATGAATACTTATTTTAGACATAAAAGCCGAGTAATCTTCATCTTATTTAAATAATCTTTAAAAAAGACACGGTTTTCGAATAAAAAATTAAGCGAGTGAAAATGTTACAACCGTCTTATATATGGAAAGAAAAAGATCCAATAAATCATATACTAAAGGTCCTTTTTGATTATATGCGTGACTGTTTCAGAATATTAATCCAAATTAACATACAATTTAGGGAGCCTCCTCTTAAATATTTTAAAGCACTCTGATGTGACATGTGACACGTCGACAAAGACAGGCTAACATTAGAAAGAAAACACAGCAGTTCGTTTGAAATACCTATCAGTATTAAAAGGGCTTTAAAAATATAAAAGTCACTCCAGTCTCTCCCGCGTTTAGCAACGTTCAAAGCTGAGTGAAAGCCGTACTATTATTGCTAATTTAATAGGTTCGGACAACAATAGATATCGGAGGGCGCCTTTATTTTTGGGGTTGATCCGGTTAAGAACCGACATAAAATGACCCAACACTGGAGGTTCGGTTTATTGAAAAGTAGAATAAGAAATGGAATCCCGCGGCCTATGAGGACTTATGCTAACAAAAGACATTATCAAACAGAGGCAATGGATTTCCGAGGGATTCTTTTATATTTATGACCGTGCGCGTAGCTCTCCGGCAAAAATCAACGCACTTTCACGAAAAATGTTCGGATAAAATAATTTTCACTGTTTCAAATAATGGTTCCAGAGAATTACCGGTGAATTTGGGCTGTTTGAAGAGCGAGATTCAATAGCAATAATCCTCGCTAATCTTAGGAGCCCTAAATCGTACTTTTAACAATTTCACGTGTGTTTACTGTGAGTGTTCATCCGTAAAGAGGCGATTACATAAAAGTGTAACTGGGTGCTTCCCTTAAATAGGGCACATCAAAAAGAAAATAAAAATCTTATCCCATTTACGATCGGCACCATTAGCTGTAAGAAAAACATAGAGCGAAAAAATATAAAAGAGACACAGCGTTACTTAGTCGTTTCGCTGATTGGAATATCGGTCTGAAAGCTTTTTTATGTACCCACTTACACGGGTAATACGCGAAACATTGACGTTATACCCGCAGGTGTTTATGTATGTTTGCTTGTTTATTGGGTCATATTTTTTCTTTTAAAATCCTGCCTGTACCTGGCCATATTTATTTACTCGACGTTCGTGCACAATACAGCGACTTCCAACGTTTATTGCTGCGTTATTAACGTGGAAGAAATCGAGGAAAGTACATTTTTAGAACACTATAACGGTCGGTCTTTTAAGTAAGGTACAATAATTGCGTCGATGGTTTAATTACTCTACTGAGTACATATAACTAGAAATGGTTTCTCTATTTCCGTGTAAACGACGACTTAGAAAGAGAAAAATAAAACGTTTCATGTGGTTCCGCACAGGTGTCGGCTTATCAAGGATTACGGGGCTATTAAAATCTTGCTCTCTCTTATTTTTAACATTGCTACACGATGGTAATTGTTTTTTATTATTTTTTTACAGATACGGTCGTTCAGTATCTGTCAAAAAAAAAATTGTGTGGTTTTATGAAACCACGGTAAAAGTGAAACTTTTAAGCGAACTATAGGCGCCGCCATATTGGCCTTGGCTGCTCTGACGAGTGCCTTTCACTTTATCCCTACTCCGCGGCCGACCATCACGCGACATGCAACATACTGACGAAAAAGTTTGAGACGATGTAATAAAAGTTTCACTTTAATATTTACTTTTACAATGACTTAGTATTAAATCATTAAACCTAAAGTGAGTTTTGCAATACCTATTCTATTATAGGTACCTAAGTAAATTGCTACAAGGAGCTTAAACAATCAAAAACAAGGTGAAATATATTTTATGGGCACTAGACAGACTAGCATTTTAATACAGTGGTCTATATCAAAAACTGAATGAAACCTGAATTTAGACAGCAATAAACCGAGCTATATTATCAACTCCCTACCTCAACTTACTCGAATAGTACTCCATTCTAATAAAACTTAGTCGAATGATTTGTTTCGTGCGCCATAAATAGTCAGTCAGATTTGTTTCACAACTCCCTGGCATAGCGCGGCACCGACAAAGAATTGCGAACGCTTTTGCAAAAACATTATATTGTCATTTTTTATTACCTTTAGCAGTTACCAACACAACCCTGTGTGGGTAATAAAGGCCTGTGCTGAAATGTTTCATTTAGCCTCAATACCTAACCATATCCAATGTTCCAGTTTCGTTTTATTATGTAGAGGTCATCTTTTGTTCGTTTTCAAATCAAAACTCAATAAAACTGAGCCCCAGAGCCATGTCTTTGTGTAACAAATTGAAAACATATTGTTATGCCGTTGATTAAATTACGCCTTCGCTTAATGAATGGACATCTCTCACAGAGGCTTTGTGTAGGCTGTGATTGTAATTATGGTTTTTTTATAAAAGGGTTTAAAAAATCTTTACAATAATATATAAATTTATTTATTTCAGAAATAACTCTAGTCCATAGTTTTATAAATTATTTTATATTCTAAACAGATAAAAACCCAAAATAAAATTTTATTTATTTACTAATATTTTTATCATCTTCCTTATCAGAAACCTATTAAAAATGCCAACTTGTTGCCTCTTACTTCTTTGACATGAAAATAACAAGCAAACGTAGGTAGTACATATATATAAAAGTTCTGTATCTAAGCGTCTTTAAACGTGGCTCTTATTTTTTTAATGTAGGTATAGTCCGTGCAATTCACGAAGACGCACCCCACTCCGCTCCACGCCGTACTAGAGTTCAACTTACAGTACAGTAATCGCGGAGTGGGGCGCGTCTTCGTGGATTGCACGGACTATACCGTTTTATGTTGGCGATGTTGCCACTTTAAGTTTTTAAATAACAACTCAAACAAAAGTCCTGATACGGAAATCGGATCCTTCCTGCTTCTTATTAAACAAATTGGTATAATGATATCGGATCTCGACAGGACAACTGCGTAAGTAAGTTTGTCACACCTAAGTAGCCGTAAGACAAGTTCGAAAGAGATAATGGCGTTAATCTGTGAGAGTCGCCACTCGAACCAGTTGCTATCGGGGCAAAGATGGCGTCGATAAACCGTGGCTTAACCGATAACATCTGAGGGGACGGACGAGTGCTGTAAGAAATAGACTCGTAATGAATCGGCCTATAATCACCTCGGCCATGATAGTGCGATACAAGTGTAGTTTGTAGCTGTTTGTATTCGTGTTTATCATACCTAAGTAATTGTTATGAGTCTGGCTTAAAGATAGTACATATTAAAGCTTTAATTTAAGCTTTATGTATTTATTTAAGTATATGTTAATTTTTTGCGTTATACATGTAGGTATATTTAATATTTTAGCTTTAAGACTTTGCATATTAAAATTTTGTCTTGTTCTCACACACTATCGTCTACATTTCTTTTTCATTTATCCTTTCGCAGGTCTGCTGGAAGAAATTTCTTTAGAAATAAGCAGTACCTTTGTACTCAATTACAATTATGTTGTATCTTAATGTATTTTACTGTGTGTACATAAATAATAAAATAAATAAATAGTTTATTTGAATTATTTCGATTGTGATTATACAGGAGTTCCTTACCGAAATAGTGCCAACATAGCCAACGTGACTTTATGTCTAAATCTCTGACGTCTGTCTGTCTGTCCGTCCGTCTGTCTGTTACTGTAATATAGACAAAACAACATATTTTCACAAAATACGTGTGTAAACCATAGACCAAACAACCACTAGGTAGATTGTCTAAAATAGGACGTAACCAGATAAATTCTAAGCCCGCATGACATCCACAATGATTGTGAAACAACAACCTTTGAGTTTGGTTGCATTTCACTAATTACACCCATATGAACAAGGAGGTCAGTCGCATTTAGATTTGTTTGCAGCTTTCTAACTAGTGCAAAAACAATTAAGGGATTAAAAATTCAACTGTCTGCGACCAGAATCGTAGGGGTGAAAATACTTTGAACGGAAATAATTATGAGCAAAACAGTTGCTTGTTGAAAATTTCCTTTTATTCACTGTGAATATGACTTTTATTGATACGTTGACCTCAAGGTATGACCTTACATATAGTGATGTAGATATACGGCAGCAAAAGTACCTACGTACCTATTATAACAAAAATAAATCCCCAATACTAAGAGTAAGAAAACTTTTTATGTAATTTAACGAGCTTGTTAACATTATTCCCCGTTTTCCGAGATTTTATTTTATTCATCCCGATATATTATAAGTTTATAACTTCATTATTAAAGAAAATGTTGCTCAGCTTATTTGTACTTACTTATTTTTTTAAAGATACACAACAATAAATGTATTTCACAAAAAAGCTGCCTCATTAGGAGTTTTACTCGTAACAGAGAGTAAAAATAATAAATAAGATGTGACAAAGCCTTTGGAAGCAGGAAGGCGTATTATGTTTGAATAATCGGCCGTGACTCTACCTCACGTGTTTTGGGATGGCTGCAAAATGTTTTAGTAATGTTTTCTTTTCAACAACAGATAGGTACTTGTACTATGTAGGTTACCTAATTTAGATGTTGAAACGTGGGCACGGAAATATTATGATACACTACATATTGCTCATCATAACAATGTGGGTGTGGAGCTGTGACACAAACTATGTACCACCTCTTATCCTGCCCTATGTACCCCAAAAATTAAGCCACAATAACCTTTACTGTGCCACCAAAGACGACGTAGAAGTAACAAAGTGTTAGGCCAACAGATACACTGTCGTGCTGTCGACCCGAGGAAAAAGACGATCATAACAATACGTGAGGACAAACCGCGATTCATTTTGGTCATGCAAATTCTAAAACCTCAACATTGAGCTTCCCAAAGCCCAAGATTATAATAAAAACTTCAATAATACTAACAACAACGCAATCACAATAATTGCACCATCTCCCAAGCTCCGCGCACTGACATTGTAACAAAGTGGCTTAACACAAACAAGCATCAGATCAAGTTAATTGAATATTCTGCGTGATGGTCACCGTGTTAATCCACTATACGAACAGTTCAATAGATCAGTTATCACGGCAAAAGGTGTATTGGATAAAGCCAGCTTTGGAACGATTACATCGCCTCACCGTCCCCTGTCCCGGTAAATTCGTGTAATAGGAGGCGCCTTGTGATTGGCCAGTTTCGAATACCCGCCAGCGACAAATTGGATCCAGTTAGCCTGTAGGTCGTGTTACTAAAAGAGAAAAGGAGGAATAGAGGCCACTTCAAATTGGAGAAGATTCAACTATCGCCTCAATATAACAGAGTAAACTGTTGTTATTATTTTAAATTATACCCTAACTTTGTACCTCAACGTTAATTAGGTAAACGGGTTGTTTAAAGAGGATCCAGCTTTGAAAACGACGCCGAAATTAGTACTTGAGTAAGTAGAGCATTTTCTTATGAGCACCTACCGAAAATGAGAGATAGGTACCTATTTTATGTAGCGGTTATTGAAAGCACAAAGCTTCTCTATTTTATGACTGAAAAAATGATTTGATAAAAAATCTTAGCTAAAATTGAGTTCAAGACCTGGATCAGTTCATGTGTGATCAAATTGAAGCACGTTTCAGCATATTTTATGTTAAAACCTTTCCAATACCATGTGACGCGTTTAATATCACCATCTTTAAGCTCTGGCCGAACTGAGGCGAATCGCGAGCGGGATGCGGGACGAAATTTTCTCGAGGCTATTGTGTCAATAAATTTGTAGGTATGCGTACAGAAGTGTTCTATTTGCCTAAATGCCTTCTACTTCCTTCGTTTTAACAACAATCTACGCGCGCACTCCCGCGTGGTATTCTCAGTGTTGCCAGAGTCTTACTTTTAATTAAAAGACTCTTTGATTCAACATCACAACAATAATAAGCCCTGTTTTTCTTTGTGTGTTCCGGTCAGTTTGGGGAAGACGGAGGGTTATGTCGGACTTCTACAGACGCAAACCATAAGGTGGCCTTTCTCAGTCAGTGACAGGTATAAACGGATCAAAGACCTATGTGCCAGAATTGCTAACATTTATAAAGTAATGAACGTAGGGAAGTATGAACTTACGTTAGTGGTTGAAGCATGTAGCCGGTATTGGAAATTATTCGGGAAGAACTTGACTTATTAAAAATAGAAAGAACCTCTCAATAAACTACTTTGCTATATACTTAAGCGGTAATAAATACAGGATCCATTTAAATTATTTTTAGAGATTGTTCAAGATTGGATTGGAAGATTTGGTTGGTTGGTTGGAGGACTGCCTCGTTGGTCTAGTGGTCGCAAGCGCTGCTGCTGAGCATGAGGTCCTGATTTCAATTCCCAGGTAAGGTATAGTGATATTGTGTAATTCCATTAGGAATTTCCCTAGTACTAGCCCGGAGTCTGGATTTGTGCCCGGTTGATAGCTCGCCTCCTATTACATGGGACTTAAACATAACTCGCAAAATGTGGGTGTACCTAATATATACACCTCTGCCTAACCCTTCGGGAAATACAAGGCGCGATGTTATGCTATTGTTACAGGTTCTAAAATTCCTTTCTTAGTTCACCTTTACAAACTTGAGGACCATCATTTCCAAACATATTATTATCTTTAGTAGTTAAAAAACTGTGTGTCTTTCAATAAATCAGTAAACGAACCGTTATAAATGTACGTATAGACAGTAAAATGTGTATTCTTAAAACCAATTAATTGAATATTCTATTCACCATTTGTAGACACGATAGGGTACATACTTAACCTTGACTCGAACTTTGTGTCTGAATAAATGTTACCTAAATGTTCTTTAACTTTCTACGCCATCACGTTAGTTTTTTTCTCTTATTTTTATTAGGTTGTTTGTACATTTCGGTTTAATCTTGTTTATTTCTCAAAAAAAAGGAACATTACAGTTCACTTAACATATTGAGAAAAGCATGGTAAAAAAAAGGTAAGTGCGATTCTCTGTATTCACAATAAGAAAATTAAGAGTTAAAAGGTGACAATCGGTATTGTTAGGTAGTGTTGTTTTCTGACGTGCTCTTCTAGGGTTTTTTTAAATGTATATCTCGCAGGCAGATTAAATGATTCGTCATTTTACAAACGGCGCCGTCCGTTTACAAACGCTCGCGGTTTTGCAAAATGCCTAAGGCAAATTGGCAACTCGTTCAATTGTAATAATTTCGACATTGATTGTTAATTGCAGGGTGACCATCATAAAACACAGGTTGGAAAAATGATACGTACTTTATTCCAGCAATCAAGTAGGTACCTAATTATGTCACTGTAAAATTGTGAGAACCGTTAGTTTATAATTTATCGGTATTATTTCCGTTAAATTATAAACAATCGCAAAATTGTTAACTGGGTGAAATGGGTTAGTTTAGAACTGTGACCAAACGCGCGCGAGCCGAGCGAGCGGAGCGAGCGGTGCCGCGGCAGCGGCCGGCGGGCGCTACTTCCAAGTTGGGCTATTTAGTATTAGCGCAAGGTGCGTTCCGTCGCAAGCAAGTTCAAACTTGCTACCAATTTACAATATTTGTCGGTATTATTTCCGTTAGATTATAAACGAAAAATAATGCATTAAATTGTAATTTTTTTGTTGCAGTTTACAATTTTGTACCAATAATATTCCGCAGGAGTCCTCTGGGCACCAGGTTCCATGGACACCTTACGTTTTTTACGTGCCGGATAACTAAATACTTCAATTTGCCGCGGCATTTTGTAAACCGCGGCGACGTTTGAATTGTCCATCATTATGCCGTGGCATATTGTAAAGTGACAAAGCAATTTACATTTTGCCTTTGGCATACTCGTATTTCATAACTGCGAGCGTTTATAAACGGACGACGCCGTTTGTAAAAAGCGGAATCATACAAATTGCCTGCGACTGATGATGTAACCAATAGTGACACCATATATTATATGGTGTCACTATTGGTTACATCATCAGGTAGTTCATTATACAGTTTTGCTCCCTCGTACAGTATATTTTTTTCTTCCATAGTTAGTTCTGGGTGGTCCCAATTCTAGTTTGTCTCGTCGTCTTGCGTTGTATGTGTAAGTTTTCTTTTTAAAGTTTAATTGTGAATGTGTACCTTGTGTTATGATATTATGTATTAGAATGCATGTTTTAAGTATGTATAATTGGTTAATTTTAAGTATTTTTGTATCATTGTAAATTTTGGTTGTTGGTGTTTAAGTAGTCATAGTTATAAAGAGTTTTTATTCTTTTATTTTGTAGAACTTGTATTTCTTGGACGATAGATTTTGCTGCCGTTCCCCATATCTCAACAAGATATTCTATGTGGGGTCTAACAAGAGAGTTGTAGATCATTGCGCGAACTTTTTTAGGATTGCAAGTAGACATTCGGCGTATCGCTCCTATCAGAGGAGATATTTTAGACTTAATATGATCAATATGGAGTCTCCAAGTTAACTTTGTTTCTAAAATGAGACCTAAATATTTTTCACTGTTGGGTTTTGTTATTTTTTCGTTATTTATTGTTAGTTGGATTTGATTTCTGTGATTTGATCAACTTTATTCAAGTTAACGAATCAACAAGGCCTATTAATTACGATTACTTATTCAAATACACTTCAAATAATGAAGTAATGCAATCATTAAAATTAGTTTATTAATGGTATTTTTATCACACCTATTCAAAAAGAGATAGTTCGTAAACAGGGACCAAAATAGCTTTTTAATCCCTAGGGACTAAAAGTGATTTGAATTTGGAATGTGGATATTGTTAGTAAAAGTTCCAATCACCAAAGAGATCAATCACGAACATTGTGTGAACAAGTAACAGGATGTATGTTATAGTAAACAAAACACGAGCCAAATTAAAAAAAAAAGTTTGTGAACGAATAAAAAATGCGCGAAATCGTCTCGCTTCGCGCCTTCGTTCGTAATTGTTACTCAAGGATTTTACTTATTTTTATTAAAAAAATTGTGTGTTTTCCAAGTAGAGAGAATGAAATAAATAAACGTAGGTACTATTCTTATTCATAAGTTCCACTTGTTTATTTTCTCATAGAGGGTGATAAAAAGTAAAGTGTCCACCTCGGGACCAACACTATTTTAAGCTCGAGTGACGTACTTTGAATCCGTGGCTGCGCTCAGGATTCTACTTTAGAATCCGTCGCTATGCTCGGAATTCTACTTTAGAATCCTCCGCTCCGCTCTGGATTCCAAAAAATACTCTCGCCTTTATAATAGTTGTTTGCTCCCTCGGCAAACAATCTACTATTCTGATAATAATACTTCAGTGAAAAAGTTCCTGCTAGATTCATGTTTACATTACATAAACTCGAAACTTTAATTGACAATCAGGTTGAAAATATCAATTCCCCTAACAAGTATGAAATGAGAACGCGAGTAAATATGTTTGTTACCGAATTACGCATAAATGACTGAACAGATTTCAATGAAAATTGGCACACTTATAGACCACGCCTTGAATTAACTAATAAGATACCTACTTAATGCTTTCAAGGAGACGTCATAACAATAAATCTTCTATTGTGTCTCATTCAGTGTCCTTGAAAGCGTTAAATTCTGTTGGGTAGTGATACCGTAAGTTTTAGATACGTAGATAAATATTAATGCATCCCCTTTCATCTTACAAAATTCTTCAAAGTAAAATGCTATTCATTTTCAACCTGTACCTAACGAGGCATCCTTGTAGCGAGCTCAAAGTTAGCCGTGAATGTCCCACGAGGTATCCCAGGCTCGGCTGAAACCGACGTGCTTCAGTGACTGTGGCAAAGCTTTCAAATTTGCGTGCCGAGCGCATCATAAACAAAGCTGCTGACATTTGTGGACGTTGTACTAACTGTACCTACTGATATAATAAATTTACTGTAAACCGCGTTTATTGTAAACAAGGAGCCAGTTGTGTTGGAATTTATTTGTTTGCTTATGAGGAGTTTTTGCTTCGTAGTGGTAACATGCACGACGCAGATCTATGCGCTGGTTTTGGCACACATCAGTCTACAGATTTTATTTGAAAAATATTCCTAACAAATTGTAAACTTTATAGCTAGGGCAGGCCAGTTCTAAACAAAAAACAAAGATTTACTTATTTAAATAAGAATTTTTATTTTAATTAAAACTAAATCCATGGCATGTTTTTATTACGTGAGAGCTTTTCTTTAATACCTACCTACAGCTTAACCTAGACGTCGAAGTAGTTACCTACATAAAAATAAAATTTAAATCACATTCCAACACGCCTTCAGTTTTATATTTAACCCCAACATACTCATGACCTTAGTTGGTACGGTAAGTTACTAAGTTCCTTAACATAGGTTAGGTCATTGGCACTGGGGAGTCTCACCTCACTCCCCCCGCGGGCATGAAGTGGCCCGCAAAGGCGGACCGGCACCAGTCGGGGATCATGGAAGGCGCACTAGATCTCATGATCCCCGGTCCAAGTGTGGGAAGGGAACACCGGGGTGGTTTTTAGTCAGTAGGAGTTATAATAAGAAGAGATAATTTGCATTTATTGCCAGTTACTCAATTATCAACTTTAACATGATAAAGTCTAAATTGATTTTTGTGTGACCATTTGTAATAAAAAGGTACTAAATAAAATGTTGGTTGCAATGGACTTTGAACTTTGTTTTGTATGACGTTGAGATTGTTGTTCCTTAGCATGATAATTATCTGAGATTCTGAATTGAAGTGTAATACGACCTTAACTATTAACTTGTATTGGGTTCTAGGAAACGTCAACCTGCACGTTTGGTTAGCAGAATGCCCAGTGCGTTTGACGGCACTGCTAACCGCCAATTCGACACCCACAACGAAAAAACCATGAGCGAACTTTACAATAGTCGCATATGATGTGTAACATCTGACATCTCACCATACGCAACATTAAAGAGGCGGGGCCTCGTCAAGGTCGTTTTTGACGGCCAACTCTAGCACCGCGTGCGCTCATTGGTCAAATCAAATAGCGTGCGCTTCCCCGGCTTCCTGTTACACACTTCCGTCCCTTTTCACGAAATCACTCCCACAGATTACAGGAAAGCGAGGGGAAAAATGTTACACATCAAAAATATTGTACGTACCTATCAAATTAAAACAATACGTCAATTTACCCATTCCGTACAACTGACGAAGAATGACAGTTATGATTTGAATGTACGAACAATATAAGTTGGTATTCCATTTGATAAACAATTAATTTCCCTGACTTCACTTAAACAGACAGTTTTTGTGCCATCACAAAAACCTTACAGACTCATGGCCCTAGTGTCAGCACTACGCCACAATGAGAATCAGTGTGGGACAAGTTTTAGAAAAACCTATGAGCATCTATCCTTTATTTGCGTCGTCTATATTAGAAGGCTTTTAAAAGGCTTTGCTGCTCACCGCGGCTTATCGGTGATTTGCTCGAATTTACTCGCCCGAAACGAGCGAATCGTCACTTTTAAATTTATATTTTGAAGTGAAAACTTCTTTAGGTGCGTTGGGCATTTTTGAGATGAGACTAAACCATTGATTTCGCGACATCATGACAACACCTCATTTTTGTAAACTCGATTGTGCTCTTTATTTATATTACGTTACGGATCAATGTTCTAAGCAAGTATTTTTACTTTAAACGTTTAGTAAACGCGATTGTGCTCTTTTTTTAGATTAAGTTACGGATCAATGTTCTATGCAAGTATTTTTACTGGCTGGTAAGGTTTAGTAAACACGATTATGCTCTTTATTTACATTGGGTTTACTTTTATATATTAGGTTACGAATCAATGTTCTATGCAAGTATTTTTACTGTAAAGGTTTCGGAAGTATTATTTTATGTAAACGCGATTGTGCTCTTTATTTAGATAAGGTTACGGACCAATGTTCTAGACAAGTATTTTTCTTCCACCAAGGCGATCTTGTTTAAGTTTTCACTTCTGTCGGCACTTCCGGAGTGCCAACACTTTTTTTTTCTTGAGGCGATTCGCTCCATGTTAATTTATTTGTAGGCTATCGACATCTCCAGAAATCGATTAGCCCATCAATAAGCCTTCACCGAGTGGTAAATAGAACAAAAGTAACCTAAATTACAACGTCGCAAAAAGAGAATGAAATAAGACTGCACCGTCACAAATATTTAACAATTGGTTGGTAACTATAAGAGCACGGCGAAGCTTTACTTAAATTCTGCAAGAAACCCATGCTTATTCTTATATAAATGTTAAAGTAACTCTGTCGGTGTTTCGATAAGTCTGTCTGACTTAACGGCTGAACGGATTTCGATGAAACACATAGGTAGACTAAGACACGAGTTTAGGGCATAGGCTACTTTTGTGGGATAATTTCCGACCTCCACGCGGGCAAAGCTGCGGGCAAAAGCTAGTATTCTATAATCTATATCAGGAGTCTCCAAATAACGGACCGCAGTCCGCATCCGGACCCCCGACCTATTTTGTGCGGACCTTAACTAATCAGTACAACTATAACAAAAAAAAAAAATTGTGGCACTCCGAGAGTGCCGACAGAAATGAAAACTTGAACAATATCGCCTTGGTGGAAGAAAAATACTTGTATAGAACATTGGTCCGTAACATTATCTAAATAAAGAGCACAATCGCGTTTACAAAAAAAAAACCTACTTCCAAACATTTAAAGTAAAAATATTTGCATAGAACATTGATCCGTAACGTAATATAAAAAAGAACACAATCGCGTTTACAAAAATGAGGTGTCGGTAACGGTGTCGCGAGTTCAATTGTTTTTTCGCATCTCAAAAATGCCCAACATACCTAAAGAAGTTTTCATTTAAAAAATGTATCTAAAATGTTAAAATAAAATGTTTAAGTAATCTAATTTAGCCCGCGTTTTGTCTTTTCTGCCTTCGACGTGACATCTTTACTGCAGACTTCAGACAGATAGTTCAAAGTAAATGACATTTGACGGATAAATATTAAGTTATTTATACTTAGTTAATTATACTTACTTTGTTATTTTTGTTTATTTCATAATATTTGTTTATTAATTCTTTTTTAAACAGGTTTCTTTTCAATTTATTTCTTAAAGATATTTAAAATCTTGGTTGCTAGTAATCGTTTACTAAACGGACCGCGACAATCATTTTATTTTTGAAAACGGACCCTAAATGAAACTAATTAGTGACAGGATCACTAATTAGTTTCATTGAGGGTCCGTTTTTTTACATCATCTGTACCTTTGGCAGTCCAATATTTTACAGCTATTTTACCAACAAATATAGTGCTATTTCTAGAAAAACTTGCTACGCCTCGGCAAGTAAAACAGCCGAAAATAAATTTCAAATTGTTGCAAATAGAACAAGTCACTATTATTAATAATACCTTTCTAATAATAACAGCACAATTAATTATTACGAGTACCTTCGGACCATTTACATTTCTATAGTTAATACGATGACTTGTATACAGGAATTGAAATTCTATGTAGGTCGCAAACCTGTAGGTACTTCTGAAAACCAACTAATTATCGAAATGCATGGTAGATACACATGGCTACGTATCAAGCTATACATTTCCAGTATAAGCTGATCTCGCATTGTATGCGATTTCCGTACAATGCGAGGTCAGCTTATACTGAAAATGTATAGCTTGATGTGTAGCCGCGTGTACCTACTCATTGTAATTATTATTATAGCTCTTTATTTGTGGATTTCTATGGGAAAGCCATTCATTACTAAGTCATTATACTTGTTTTTTACAAGCCTTTACAACTTTTAAACAATATTTTTTATTTTTTGTTTATTCCATTAGCACTTACATTTAAAATTATAAATGTTGGTGCTAAATATTACCCCGATCACGTATTCTAGTACACATGGGTTTTTTTACTTAATTGTAATAACTTGCTTGATTAACACCAGCTATAAAAAAATCTCATTATTAAAATTAAATTCCTGCACCGCCTTATACACTACCCAATTGAACATTCACAACTTTCACCTGTAAAAACATCCGCCTTCGTGGTCTAGTGGCTAGACCAACTGCCTCAGACCCAGAAGTCCCGGGTTCGATTCCCAATGGGGGCAAAATTTTCTTTTCGGTTTGTTTGATGGTAGGGCTTGTTCTAAGTCCGCCTGGCTAGCTACCACTAGAATCAGTCTGTCGCCATAATAACAATGTTATCAGCATTGTTTTATTTTGGGCAGTTAGAGGTAAGATAGCCAGTTCCTTCTGTAATTTGAGGATTATGGGTGAAGTTCGCTTCCATCTTCGGCCGGATCATCACTTACCATCAAGTAAGATGCAGGCCAAGAGCTTCCCCGTTGTGGATAAAAAAATACATTAAAAAATATCCAAAAAAAGAAAACCCGTCATATTTCCGGAGAATTACGAAGACGATATGAGCTTTTATAATTTCCATCGTAATGATAATATCGTGAACGTCCACGGCAGGGAGTGAAATTAAAATACGCGTGGAAGTATTTATCAAAAATACAATTGTAAAAGGAAATACATAAATACGGTACTATGTGCTAGTGGGCAATGCATTGTACGTACCTACAGTCGCGGCCAGCGCTATTTAACAATGGAACTATGTCATTATTTATACGCGTATTGTACATTGGAGGAATTTTAAATGAGCAACGTATGCTGTATGTGCAGATACGGGAATTTTAAAAATATAGTAGTATTTTATTTAACGTCTGTGTGTTGAAATAAGAAGATAAAAAATTTAAAGTATTTAATTAAAATATGGCAGAGCTTTATTTTCTTCTTTGCTGTTTTTAACCGACTTCAACGAAAGGAGGAGATTCTCAGTTCAGCGGATTTTTTATTTTATTTATGTGTGTTCCCCGTTTTATCGAAGACGATTTGAAAAATTCTTTTTTTTTGTCGAAGGGTCTTCCTAGGCCATATCAATTTTATTAAGTTTGCTTGGGTAGTTTTTGAGTTAGCTTCAATAATACGTATTTTTCCCACGTAAGCGTGGGAAAAATACGTCTATGTGGATGATGTTATAATAATTTCCTGTCACTGTTATTTACATTCGAATTTATGTGGGTTAGGTACCGTAACACAACTAAAAAGTGAAAAATAAAAACTTTTTTACAAAAAAAAAAACAAAATACTTCCAAAAAAAATACTACTAAGTGAAAAATATCTTTAATTTCGAAGTCGATGGCAAAAATTGGAAAATACCAACCAAAGACACCGACTTCCGAAATTAAATTATTTTTCACTTTTTAATATTGTTTTTGGAAGTCGGTTGTTTTCTTTTTTTGTTTTTGTAAGTGTCTGCCGACTTTTCATTTTGATATTATTGGATAAAGATTAAAAGAAGAAGGAAGGGATCGTAGAAACCGATAAGGCCGCCGTAGTGTAGGTATAAGTTATTTGTATGTGCAGTGTAAATAAATTAATATTTAAAAAGAAAAACCAGTGGTCAAATAAAAACAACAATTCAGTTACAATGCAGCTGAATACCAGTATTTTACGTGGAGCGACTGCCTATCTGACCTCCACAATCCAGTTACTGGGTAACACGATACCCCTTGGTAAGACTGGTTGTCAGGATTTTGGGCTTCTGACGACCCGTAGCGACTGTCAAAGATCTTGGAATGACAGCCGGGACCAACGGCTTAACGTGCTTTCCGAAGCACGGAGAGGTCTCGATATATAATGGATGGTCACCCATCCACGAACCGACCGCGGCAAGCGTAGCTTAACCTGCGATCGACCCGTGCAGCTGTTATTATTTAGCTACGAGTCCCTCAAAACGTTCCCACCTCCACGCGCGACGTCATGGGCAAAAGCTATTATAAAAAAATATTTGGAAAATCCAAAAGTGCACGCCTCATAACGCTCATTCAAAAACAGAAAAATATTTAACAACTTTTCATGAAGTATGTTTTGACTGCTTTTTCCCATCAATATGGGTAAAATTTCTCACCTCGCAATCTTTACGTACTGTCAAAGACTATTCAGCAGTGCTATTTTGTACAAATCTCACCGTGAACGCTAAAGTGAAGTAAGCTTGAAATGAGCTGTCATTCCACCAACTACTAGGGATTGACACTGTTGACAGCTCACTTTCAAGTTCACTTCACCTAAGCGTTCACTGTGAGATTTTTACAGAATAGCACTGCTGGTTTGCTTTGTTGATTGCTAGGCAACGAAAGAGGGTCGAAGTTGGAAATAGATATAGATATTTTTATTAGTTGGTTTTTTATTAATTATAATTAAACTACTTTGAATAAAAGAGCCATTTTCAATAGAGTTCCTTTGGCTGAAACGAATCTATTAAAAAAATTGACTCAATTTATTGATTTTTTCGCATGCTACAATGTTTTCAGGTTTCACACTAATTGATTGACGGGACGGGGGGTTTTTAAAACTATTCAGATGTTTTTTCGTTTCTGCTGCATTTAATAAATTTTTGAAAAGTACAGAATTTATCTCCATTAAATTATCTAAACAATGGTATATAAATTAAGTAGGTTCTGTGTACTAGCAGGAGTGTAACAATAAAAACAGTTGCAGAAAGGAGGCAAAACAAATTTTTCAATCGCAAAGCACTCTCCAATGCTTCGCATTATGAGTCGTGCAGTATAGTTGGGGTGAAATCTAATATTGATAGGAAAAAGGTTAAGTGTGATCCTAACGAAATCATTAAGATGTTCTTACTAGTACAGTTATCTACCTTCTTCCGAGGGCGTAGTAATTAGATATAGGAAACTTATTATTTTACGTAGATGTGGGTTTGTATACTGTTACTTAGCTTTATTTGTATACCTATGTACACTAACGAATGTAAATGAAGTTTAATAAAAATAATACCGTTTGTATATAATCAACAACTTAATTTGACAGTTACACTTCTTCAAATCGGGGGCTCGGCTAAATGATAACAGCTGCACGGGTTGATCAAAGATTAAGCTACGCTTGCCGCGGTCGATTCATGGATGTGTGACCATCCATTACTTATCGAGACCCGTCCGTGCCTCGGAAAGCATATTAAGCCGTTGGTCCCGGCTGTCATTCGTAGATGAGATAAACAGTTGTTACGGGTAATCAGAAACCCAAAAGTCTGACCAGTCTTACCAAGGGGTATCGTGTTACCCAGTAACTGGGTTGTGCAGGTCAGATAGGCAGTCACTCCATTTAAAACACTGGTATTCAGCTGCATCTAGTTAGACTGGAAGCCAACCCTATAACAGTAGGGAAAAGGCTTGGTAGATTGATTTTTAACACTTTTTTCACCAATTATTCGTAAAATTATCTCGTCTGCTCGATGTCCGAATGTTATTGCAGTGATCCAGCAGAATATCAGCGTCAGGTATATTTTCCTGATACATGAGCTGGACTCCCACTTGGTGCAACCTTGGTCCGGCTTCCGCCGTTTTTTTTTTTTTTAAGTTGGTTGTTTTTTCTTTTGTTTTGTATGTTGGCACCACCTCAGTAAATTGTGCATGCATTTTCAAATTTAATATTATGTATTTAGTGCTGTTCTGTTTATTATTTTAGTATTACATTTGGGATTGAATTGGACTTATGTTGAAATTAGTTTAAAAACACATTTGGGATAATGTTTTGCATTATTAACGTTATTCAAAAACTAGAAACATCTGACTAGTCAAAAGAATAATGTAACAGCTTCTTAGCTACACAAAAGGCTCCCGAGCTGACCTTTTTGGAACGAAATGCAAGAAAGCTAAAAATCTATAAACCTTTAACCTAGACAACATTACGATGTCTATAAAATACATGAATCATCGTAAAAATAATCTAAATCGAACATCTTTATGGAACTTAATATTATTTCGGGTAAATATAAAATTGACACGTCAACACGAAATAAATTCAAACCTATATCTAAATGGGTCACCACTAGTTTTTCTTGGAACTGTCTTTTCTAGTAGGTACTTATTTAATTCCCATGAGAACATAAGTTAAGCCGCAGCTGCGGAGCGTCCTCAATATTTTACAAGTGATTTCGGATCTCGTAAAAATACAAGAACTTAGATAGAAACTTTTAAAAAGCAACTCGGTCCTCTTATTTTTTCCTTACAGACCCATCCTGAACAAGTTGGATAGTTTTACAACGGAGACCCTTCGATAAAGTGTCATAATTTAGGTGAAATATTGTTTTTCTGGCGAGGGGAGCATATTTCGTTATCTTATTTGTGGTTTCTGAATAAGTTACAGTTTTCTTTCTTTTCAATAGTATATATTTACCAAAGCGACTTCGGAGACCTGTTGATAATATTATTTATGAAGTTCTTCAAATGTTTTGATGTATTTGCGTTATATTTTTGTCTGTTTTTATTTGTCAGGTAAATAATGTCGCAATTGGCAACTTGCTGTTTTCCATTTTCACTAACTTTGCCCTATATTTTGTATTAGTTATGCCAATCTTAACGATTAACTATTTTGTTGTGAAGTTTTTAAGACTGGCCAAGGGCGGGCCATTTTTACGCTTTTAAACGAGGTTGTAAGTGCTTATAGTAGTTTTATCCAAAGCGCTTTTTTGTAAGACGAAACACTAGTTATATCGATTAATTAATTTCATACGTAATACCTACTCCGTAGAACGTTATCATATTACTTCAAACTAATGTATTACAATAATTGTAACGGTACAAACGAAATCGTAGGTTTTTTTATAGAAAATGTTCGAAGTCTTAATTACCTAAACCCAATAGTAATAATAAAGTAATTAGCCTACCAATTACCGACACTTTCCATACAATACCTAATGAAGTAAGCTGATAAAATATTCATGAGCAATGGGTTTACAAAACACAACTAATATAATATTCGAGATTGAGTCAAACATTCGTCGTATGAAGGGAGGCAAAATGAGAGCCATCAGATGAAACTTTTCTCTTTGCGCAAAAGTTTGTGATGTGAACAGAAACCCGGGGCGCGCGGGCGGTGCCCCTCGGGACGCACATGCATGTTTAATGGCGTCCTAGAAAGGTCAAGAGTCTGAATGTGAGTGGAAGTAGTGAATACATTACCTGCTCCCGAGTGGCCAGGTACTCACATCCAAGCAGCCGCGCCGTGACAACCTCTTTTCTAACTTATACGAACTAACACGCGGACAGGTAGTTTGTAGCTGTCTCTCAAACAAATTAATTGTGTCTTAGTTTTGAGCTGTAACGAGGGAGCAACTCAAACAAACTTTTGAGAAAGGTACGCGATGGAAGTGTTGGTTCCCCTGCGCTAACATTATGCCGTGAACTCGCAAAATTTCGCCGCGACGTTGACTAACGGTTAGCACAACGGGCCTGCTCGGAATTGAAACTTTGTTGGACTTTAAATTACGTGACCAACTGTGCAATAAATGTAATTAGTACAATCATTCCGTCTTTTACATGTAGATTCAACTTAAAGTTTAAGAATACGCTGTGTAAGTGCTTAAGTAAAAACTTATGTAAGTTATTTTGTTCGTGTAATAACCCCCACTACGCAGTGTAGGGTCGTACCTATCTGTGTACTAGTGATGTGCCGGATATCCGCGGATATCCGAGGGAGAAAAAAGATCTGGATCCGTTACTTTTTGCCGGATCTTGAACGGATCTTTTATATTAATACATTTCATTACGTATACGTAATTAAATGTATACAGATACAGGATACGGATCTTTTTTCTCCCTCGAATATCCGCGGATATCCGCGGATACGGATATCCGGCACATCACTACTGTGTACATAAAGCTAAGGCCTCAGTGTAGAATCAACTCTATATTTCGCAAATTTTAATACGGAACACGAAAAAAGCACAGAATGTATCCGCTGACATCCTCCCGCTGCGACGTAAGAAAAGAAAATAGGTCAGTATGACGCTCGTAAACGAGGCTTAGCAACTAGTCACAAGTCGCGACCTACGCACTGTTGCGATACAATGCGAACGCAGTTTCAAGTGGTATGAACACTTCACTCCCCTTTCAAAGAGTGGGGGGAAAAAACATTTATAAAATATGCAGAAGTAGGTGTAAGGAGTTTTTACTCACCTTTTGGTGGGTTGATATGCAATGCGCTTCTAAAGAGGCTTTCTTCGTCACGCCAGTCGAGGTTCCTCTTCATCGTGTAACCGCACATAGCGGACAAGGTCACAAGCAGGGCCAACATGAACAGCCTACTCCGCGTCTCGCCGCGATGCCAGTTCCGTGTCAACACTCCAGCCCCCAGGCCCAGCAACAAACAAAAACCCACACTCGGTATATACAAAACACGCTCCGCCACTACGAAGCCAACGTAGAAAAGTAAATTAGTCGCAGGCACGAATGGCAGTACCATAAATGCCGTGAACATCAGTAACGCAACTTGGGGACTGCGAAACACGCTCCTCTGCGTGCTGCTCGCCTTGGACTTCGCTAACGATATCGGACAGATGCAACTAGAGTTGTGCATCGTTATGTTATTGTTGTTGCTCGCGCGACACACACTCGTGTGCTCATCACTCAGTGTATGTTTGCAGCCAGTGCACGGACACAATAGCTTTTTAGATGATACATTCTCTTTGTGCGGCGCATGATAACTTTTTCTTTCATAACAGTCTTGTCCTCTATTATACTGCTTGCTACTATAATTCCATTTGTGCTTAATTTTACAGTTTTGTTTTTTGTAGTACTTTGCATCCCGAAATAGGTTATCTTGATGCTTTTTGAATTCATTCGTAAGTGTTCGCCAGGTCACTTTTGAAATGACGGCGTAGAATATCGCAGTAGTGATATTCCGGGCGTCGAACAGCGTCGCTATCCTCGGTATCGAGTCCATCGACCAATCGAAGCTCAGATGAAAAGGGTATAAAAGGAGGAAGAAGTTGAAGACGGGGAGATAAGCAAAAGTATAGAGGCGCGTAAGAATTGAGGGGTCTCGCGACGCGGGGTTATCAGCCGCCGCGAAGGCGGTGGGCGCCCCGGCGAGCCGCAAGCGCCAGTACAAGAGGGCGAAGCCTCCGGTGCCCAGCGCGCAAACGCTCCGCCATCGATGCTGAAACAATGAAAAAATATAATTTAATAAAAAAACGATAAACACAAGCGAAGCGTTCAAGTGAGAAGTGAACAGTTGACTACGTCAAACTTTTAAGAAAGGATCTAAAAGTATCAAGTTATTCCCAATTCATAAAATAAAGTTTATTCATAAACGCAAAGAGGAAAGTTAGGTATTTGAAGTTTTATTTTTCTAAATATTGTTGGGAACTCCATGGTGATTGATTACCTCGAAGCAATATTTCATTAATATCTGTCGAAGAATTTGCCACGATGTAATAGAATTATAGTAATTTTTTATAACCCGTCGGATACGTGGTGAAAATGTGAAGAAATTGTGTTTACCGACTTTTTGATTGAACGAACAATAAATAACAATTCATTTAAACTAAATTAATATCTAAAAAGGAACAAGCCATATCCTTATAAACAAACAATCCGCTTCAGAACAATCAAATCGATCTCAGAGTCGAGAGATTAATGACCATTTTACCAAGTCGTCAACCGAGCAGGTTTTCTACACAGATTTATTTGTTTGCGTTTGTTCGAGATTCAACCCTATGACAGGGGTATTTACGGCTCACATCTTAATGGCACGAGGACGGCGGTATTAAGAACTAATCCCCACCGCACCAGAACGTGTCGTAAGGTGACTAAAACTAGTGGGAAACTGCGGTACTGTGGCTCTTCGGCTCTACCAGCGACGATATACATCTTGAGTCGCAGACGATATAAATCTGGATCGGCCACTATCATTTTTATTTTATAGGGCACTTATTTCCAACTAAACTTTTTCAAGCCTTATCACAAAATTATTAAAAAAATGTGGGTACAAAGAGCACCGTTATTATCATTGGTAAAACAAAATCAATTTTGTTGAATTTTGCGTTTGAAACAATTTAGTTGATGGATGAAAACATCAAACTCATTGTAACCTAGTGAAAACAGTTTCCTTCTTGGAAATCGGAATGAAATAAAACGGTTCATGTTTGTTTTCATTTAGTAAGCAATTATATCTGTACAATTTTTCCCAAGAATAGTGGCATAACTAGTGTATAGTCAAAGTGCCACACCCGAGTCCGCAGAACTAATAATTTTAAGCCACAGCGAAGGCACCCGATAAAACTGATTTATAAAGGAGCGAATCGCGGCGAGACGTCCCTTAGATTATTAAATTACTACTAGCACGTACATAACGCCGACCCTCTTTCAGGCACTATATGATTAATATGAATATACGATCAGTTAGGTATTTTAATCTACTTAAAGTGGTGTTATTATGAAAGTTTTCACGGTTATTTAGTGGCGGTGGGGTTCGATCCGCGCCGGCCGGAGTGCGCTGCCGGCTTGTTAGTTGCGGGAAGCTCGAGGAAAAGATTTATGAAGGTTACCGCGTCCCCTACCCGACCTGGCCCAGGGGAACCCCCCGCAGAACTAACGACGCCGTTTCGGATTTCTAGCACAATTTACACCACCGGGGGAGCAAATCGGAAATCTCGGCGAAACTTAGATGAAGTACAAATTAATCAATCCGAATGAGGGGAAAAAGGCTGAATAATACAACACACTTTTGCACCTTTGTGATTTTCCTCGCCTATTACGAGAGTTCGAGGTCTTTTACAAAAGGTAAATAACTATGTAAGGGCAATTGCTTACGTATCATTTTGAATTCTGTACCGAGATAATAAATAAGAACATGTCAGATATTTTGTAAAGAAAACAAGGTGTTTTACATTACATGATAACATTATTAAATCAGAAAGGATTTGTAAGCAGAATTTATAAAAGAATACATTACAGTAATAAGTACGTAGAAGTACATATTTCCCGTAAATTGTCGACTTGTATTTCATCAGCAAGTTGAAGTCAAAGCAAATAACTTAATGAAATAAGCGAGCGAGCTTGGCCTAGCCGTCAGAGCTGCGCTTATCTGGAAAATTTACTGCCTGGCTGACATTGCCATCGTCGCCTCGCAAATGCCGACTCATTTGCCAGTCCGTTTGAAAAACCCTCAGTATTACCAAGTAACGAATCTTCATTCAAATACCCGCATTTATTTAAATCGAGATTTAAATTATATTAAGCAAGCTTGATTAAGATTAAAAATGCTGTTTTGCAACTGTGAAAAAACGACCTTGCATAAAAACGGGCACGGTTGGCAAAAGTTCTTACCTAATTTTTTCACTTATTCGTATTACTCCGACTAAGAATAAAACGTTTCGACTAATTATGTCCTAATTTATGTCTTTTGGCACTAGATCGAGATAAAAAACGCGACGATTTAACACAGAATCTCAGTACCTACCAACTTATAGGTACGTATCAACGAAAGTACTGGCAAGAAAACCTCTTACATTTTTCTGAAAAATAATCTTCTGAGAGGCTTCCAAAATGGAAATTATTTCTTACAAATAAAACGTTGCCACAGAGATACCATGCCTATGAACTCATAAACTCGGCGAGGTAGACGTCGGTGCCGAGGGCTCCATTAACTTTAATACCCTCATAACTACATGACGAAATTTCTACAACAGGAAAAAGCTCTTTTAATTCCGACCGCCAAGGTCTTCGACAGGGAATGACAATATTTTTATACCGCTACAATATAATGTTTATAAAGATAGGTTCACACTCCACCCTGCGCGGTGGTGTTATTCAGAACGAATTATTATGTGAGGAACATATTGTAGGGCTCTACTAACAATAAACAACTACGTAAAAATGCATGACCTAATTCTTAACCCTGCTTGTGCCTTTATTTTTATACGTCAGCTTGGCAGAAAGTAACTTAATCCTCACTTGAAAATTAACCCTGGCAATGGTAGAAACTTAAATATTCACACTCAGCTCACTCCTTCCAACAATAATTGCCGTTTAAAAGCAGCCAGTATTTGTTTAAATAGTCAGCAAACTATAACTTTGCCTAATGTCTGACTTGGGTTATTCAAACATGCGCTCAAGTTTTTGTTTCGCGCTTTGTCTAAGTCTCGACAACAGACTGCACATGCATTTTGTATTGAGAGTTCCTGCACCTCGGAGTGAGCCCACTCGCGTTTTCAGATACATGCACAGTGCTGGATTAAATATGGCAACATCTACGCGAACATACGAAGAAAATGGCGGTATTTTATTTTGTAATAACTTTAACTTTTCTAAATATTTAAACTGTATAAGTAGATATGTTTTTAGGCTGCACTGAAAGAGAACATGCGAGAGATTTATGAGTGACAATGTTTAAAAGCATCTGACGCACCCTAGGTGGTCAGCCCTGCTACCATCCGTGACTAATATTTTGACTATGAACTTTTATTATATTGCTTGTGTGAAAACAGAAGATAGATTACGATAGAAAGGTTGATTCATTGACGTACATGAATACAAATATTTTTTTTTCATAATTCTATAAAAAATACAAAACCAGACGGCTACAGAGGGCACTCACGTCAAGTAATAAAGCAATGTTACAAACAGAGTACAATAATCTCATATTTCATAACATGCATTGCAATTTCTAAGGTAAATAAGCAAGTTTCTTGTGGCGAACAAATTTCATATCGTCATAAGCAGGTAACCGGTGAAATTCGAGTCACGTAGTCACAGCAGCAAATAATATTATGAGAGAAATCGTGTCTGTTGGGAGTATAACTTTACCGGCATTCCGTCTCCACCGTGGGCCGTGGGTGCCTGTTCTTGTTATTTCTACTAGCGCTCCGCCCGCTGGCTTCGCTCGCAGATTTCCTCTTGTTCAAATCATATTGTAAACTAAGGAAGCATAAACATGAGCAATAAATATTCTTATTGAATATTTTCAAGACTTGTAGTTATCTGAAGAGGTTTGTAAATGCGTGGGAGCTGCGACTCCGCTAAAGATCTTGAAAATATTATAATATTAGTACTATAGTATCAACTACAGATAATTTCAGACGGATACTTCAGTCGCTACCTATATTTGATACTTTAAATATTCATCACTATAATTTGGAGAGTATTTCAGAGAATTACTAAAAGGTCAAATGAGCCAGATTTATTATTTACCTTTTAGTAATCGATTCCGAACCTTATTTCTAATAATGTAAACTAATTATTAAAAAAACGAATATAAAATATTTTATTTTATTGGTAGATAATATTTTTTGCTAAAATAATAAAGAAATGAAATGAGCTGCTGATCATGAGGTCCTGGGTTCGATTCCCGGGTCGGGCAAAGTGTTATTGGGTTTTTCTATCTGAAATTTCTCAGTAGCAGCCCGGAGTCTGGATTTGTGCCCAGTTGATGGCAATAGGCTCGCTCCCTATTACATGGGACTTAAACATAACAGGCGAAATGTGGGTGTACCTGCTACAGGGACACCTCTGCCCAACCCTTTGGGGAAACAAGGCGTGATGTTATGTTATGTATGTAATAAAGAAATGTTTTAATTTATTTTCTTTGATTGACACATACCAAGTCACAGTTGTGTCGACATCTGTACATTTGTACTAAACGAGTTCACGCGAGTAGCACGTTCATTAGCCGCTCATATCTATTTATTACATCAGCAGACCTTCACATTGCTCACGGAAACTAACGTCAAACAAATACAAAACTATCCGGGATTCTGACACCGCAGGAACAACTGTGGGCGCTAGGAAAAGGGATAGTTCCATTGAACTTAGCTAAAGACTAAAAGCGATAAGATGGAACTAACAGGTAGATTTATAGAGAAGACCGTGAAAACAAACAGAAAATTAATACTTGTATCGGACAAACATAATCATTTTGTCATAAATCTGCTAAAAACCAATAACTCACACACAAACCGACTTTTGTTTCACAATATTTATGTTTTGGCTACAACATTGTTTTGACTAAAAGGCGCCTGACCTTCGGACTTAGGAACAAAAAAATAAAACTAATTTAGCACGTGCCAAGTTGTTTTTAGAAAGGAGCAAAGTTATCCGTGTTGGGCTACGCCGTAGCTGCACGACACGACAGCCGCTACGTGTGCTACGAGGCTACGAGTCTACTACGGCTACGACAATAAGCTATTTTATTATTGGGGACGCTAAACGAAACAAAAGTTCGTGTCGCCTAAAATAGTGCCAGCCATAAACTAGCCAAGTTTTCAATATCTAGAGAATGTACAGAATGTTTAATATTTTTACTCGAAAGTAGGAACAGAGCCGGCATTATTTCAATTCCAGTCTGTCTGTAACATGAAACGTAATTCTATAGTAACCTGAAATCGATATATTCACACGTTAACAAGCGGAACTTGAACTGATTCAACGTGCGATAATTCCGAGTTTTAATTGGAGGTTAGACAAGTTCTATACGCTATCGATTGGAACTGCAGCTGTTGGTTATAGTTCCATTCTTTCCGGCCGTGCGTGTTTGCTCAGTAGTACGTATTACGTCCGCTCGGTAAATAATGGTAAACCGAGTATTTACCGTGACGGTAAATGTCAACAGACTGTTCGCTTTGTACCGACTGTTGAGCAAACAAACGTAATCCTCAATCCTCCGTGGATGAGATAGTCTTGGATAAGGGGGAAGGGTGAAGGCGAGCGATGAGAGATTGTTCGTTCTCAAATCGGTGAAATGGTTCCAGTTTATTTTTAACCAACTTCCAAAAAGGAGGAGGTTATATGTTCGTCGCGTATGTTTGTTTTTTTTTTTTTTTTTATGTATCTCCACCGATTTCTCCGTCATTTGTGGACCGATTTTGAAAATTCTTTTTTTTTTTTGTAAGGGTATGCTCCCAAATTGGTCCCATATAAATTTTATTAACTTTGCTTGGGTAGTTTTTAAGTTAGCTACAAAATACGTATTTTTTTCCCACTTAGTATGTAGATGATATGATAATTTCATGTCATTGGTAGCAGGTAGTGGTATTCGAATGTGTGTGGGGTAGGTACCACAACTAAAAACTGAAAAATAAAAACTTTTTACAAAAAAAAACAACCGACTTCCAAAAAAAACACTACAACAAAACCGAAATTAAAGTAATTTTTCACTTTGTAGTGTTTTTTTTTTGGAAATCGGTTGTTTTTTTTTTTTGTAAAAAGTTTTTCAATATGTTATTCGTGTAACTGCGCCTATGGAACATGTTAATAAAGGATACGTATTTTTCCTTGTTGGATGAGACAGTTTTTTTTTTTGGCATTATTGTCCCACTGCTGGGCAAAGGCCTCCCTACTCTCTTTCCACCGTTTCATCTCCGTCTGAGTCTACCGCGATGATGTCTCCCACTAAGCGGGACCCACTGGGTTGTAAGTTTAGCCCATTGATTGTCTGACATGCGGCAGATGTGTCCAGCCCAATTCCATTTAAGCGTGGCAGCTTTCCGAGTGACATTAGTTATTTTAGTGATGGAACGTTTGTAGTATTCTTAACCCAGCCCACAAGTTTAATATCAAGAATACTCCGTTCCATGGCTCTCGGACAAACCCCGAGCGTGGACCTCTGCTGAATTGTCAAAGACCATGTGTGAGAACCATATGTGAGGATGGCAAGAATACACATGTAGATGAGACTGTTAGTTAAAATAATTACAGTAATCTGTAATATAAAGCGTAAGTCTGTTCGTAATATTCACCTTTGCTCTAATAACAATAAAGATCATGCGTCGAAACTAAAACGATTAACGTCAAATAATTTCAATGACTTACTTAAATATACCCAGTATAAAAAACACCGTTATTACAATATTTGAAACCGCCATATCAAATCTAAATAGATCTTGGAAAGGTCCTAGATCTTCTGTACTTACACGGGGAGAATAGTACTCAAACTGAGCTTCAAAGACTCAAGAGATGCTCAAACACTTTACAGTAACTGTTAAATGCCGTATCATTTAAACTTGGACGCTGGTAATGAAAACCTTAGAACTATTCGTCTGAATTGCATTCCTTAAGAATTACTTTGGCTATTGTTAAATTAAATTTTAATTAGTGGGCACAGGACTTAAACATATACATACTCTATTATGTTTAAGACTTATTTCGTGTAAGAGAGGGCAACTCTATTGCCATTTTCCGGCCTAAAATTCTTAATGGGAAAACCAAATAAACTTTGTCCAACCTGTGAATCGAACCGATTACCTTAACTTAGTAGTCTCACTTGCTACTGAGGCAGACTTTACAAACGTTGACGGCTGATAAACTTGAGCATTCACTTGTAATGAGCATTCTAGCGAATGTTACATTACAGCCTGACAAAGATTATGTCTGGACTTTAAATGAGACTGCGACCTCTGAGTTTGTTTCGGCGTTTCTTCTCAGAGTGGTCAGATAGGAAACGCCGAACTCATCTAGCTTATTTTTAATTAAAAAAATTTATATGACGTGAAAAAGTGATTCCGATATCCTATTTACAGAATAAACAATTTCATTTCATTTCAGAAAAAAAAACGGGAACATTTTAGCGTGCATGTTCGTGGCGATGTTTGACTCTGTTTGCGTTTTAGTTTGACAAATTTAAAAACGGCGAATGCTCGATGTTCTATTACAAGTGAATGCTCAAGTTTATCAGCACTTTTGAGTAATTAAAGCCTTATTGTTTTATTTGTTTAAAAAAGAGACATAAAGTTAATAAAATTCAAAGTGGGTCAAACCTAATAAAAATGTTACGAGCTGTATATAACGCAGGAATGTTCTATGTTAAGTGTAGTTAACTAGGTACAATATAACCACTTGAACTTTCGTGTATAACGTTCATAAAATTATCACGAACTTACGGGGAACTTAAAACAAGCTGTTAGTAAATTGATCCGAAAACAGTGGCGGGTATTTAACAGTACATAGTTTTAAACAGAAAGTACGAAAAAGAAAACGTTTATTTGGACACAGTTCAAAATAATAAAAAAGTGAAAATAACATAGCATAACATCACGCTTTGTTTCCCCGAAGGGTTGGGCAGAGGTGTACCTGTAGTAGGTACACCCACATTTCGCCAGTTATGTTTAAGTCCCATGTAATAGGGGGCAAGCCTATTGCCATCAACCGGGCACAAATCCAGACTCCGGGCTCCTACTGAGAAATTCCAGATAGAAAAATGTGGTACGAAAATGGCAAAATAAAAACCGTACAAGGATAGAAAATTTATTGAAAAGTTCAAATCATTTTATTTTGAGTAGATACATCCAGTAGTTTTTCCATAATATCTATACGCCCAAAGGTCTTTTCATGAAATTTTACGCGCTCGTTTTCGTTATAAATCATGGTCTATTTTACTAAATAAATAAATAAAACTAGATAAATAAATACTAAGTAAATAAATAAATAACTTTAATCTTCTTCTTCTTTTCGTATGGTTAGTGACTAACCTAGTATCAGAGTTTTAAAGCCGCTCGTGGGCTTCTGACTTGACTTCACATGCCGTCTAGAAATATCTCTCAGGCATGCCGGTTTCCTCACGATGTTTTCCTTCACCGTTTTTGTTGGAAGTAATAATTATACAATACGCACATGAATCCGAAAAGTCAAGAGATGCGTGCCTTGGGTTCGAACACGAGACCTAAGACTTGGCAGTACGACGGTCTCACCATTAGGCTATCACTGGTATATAACCTACTCAAAGATTGAGTTTTGAAAAATTACGAATGTTGTTTAGGTAGAGGTATGAGGAAAGGTGGAGTTGTAAAGTTCACTCATCCTCTATAGCAAAAGGAGGATCCTCCGACCAGACGGGTGTCGTGTCTGGCGGGCAACTGCCCAACGATTGATTTAGGGGGAGCTATATATATAGTGTTCGCACGGTAAACTCTAATTGAGCGATTCAGGATTTGTGTGACGTTAGAATTTTTGCGTGATGTCAGGTCTTTGATGCGTAGTTCGCATGTGACGATGTAAATGCCGCCACATTTTAAACTACACCCAGCAGTCTAAGTGTCGAGGTATGTCTTTATTTTTTTAAGTGAAAACTTCATAAGGCGCGTTGGGCATTTTTGAGATGGGACTAAACCATTCATTTCACGACACCATGACACCTCATGTTTGTAAACGCGATTATGGTATTTATTTATATTACGTTACGGATCAATGTTCTGTGCAAGTATTTTTCTTCCACCAAGGCGATCTTGTTCAAGTTTTCACTTCTGTCGGCACTCCCACTCCTGGAGTGCCACCACTTTTTCGTCTTTAGGCAATCCGTCATGGAATCTTTGTATGCCTAAGTAAAGAAATAGATAACTATAATAAGCTTCTATGTCAAAGACCTGCTTTTATAATCATGAATGTAGCACAAATTGACGCGTCCCCAAGCAACTGTTTTGATATAAGTGAAAATGGTGTGGAGGCCTTATGATACATATTTATACGAGTTGGAAATGACAGGATATATTCATAGTTCAATGTAATCGTGTGGCTATGAATAATGAATGAGATCAATCGCCTTTTTAGAGTTCCGTACCTCAAAAGGAAAAACAGAACCCTTATAGGATCACTCGTGTGTCTGGCTGGCTGGCTGTCCATCTGTCACAGCCAATTTTACTCCACATCTACTGGACCAATTTAGTTGACTTATGAATTTGTGATAAAATTGGAAAGATAAAAAAAAAGTTTTGCAAACTATACCGTGTGACATATCAAATGAAAGGACTTGTTGTGAGGATCTCAAAAATATTATTATAATAACTTTAAAATAAATTATTTTAATTATATTTAAGAAAATAGATCAAAATTGACCATTCCTCTCCTTATCTCTGAACCTACTGAGCCTAAAATTTTGAAAAAATACAAAAAAAAAAACTTTACTCATAAATTACAGGAAAACCCATGAAAAATCTATGGTCCTAAAATCACATTGTAAATCTTACAATATTGTCCGTACAACATTTGCAGTTAGAATGTAATGGAGAACATGTTTTTCAACTACAATGTTAAGTTTATTTTAGGGATAAATTCATCCTAATTACCTACGGAACCCTTCATTGTGCGTAGTTTTTTACTAAAAGTACCTAAGTGGGTTTTATAAAATACAAAATGCTAATATTTAAAAGTACTACGAACGATAGTGGTTTTCAACGTTTGATAAAAAAAACATTCCCATAATAATAAGCTTAAATACACAAAATATCAAGATAATAAATATATAGAGCTAATAAACAGATTTTTTTTTTAATCTCAACGAGGACCTCTTGGCCTTCATCTCACCTGATGGTAAGTGATGATTGATTATCAGGCCGAAGGTGGAAGCGAGCTTCACCCGGAATCCTCAATCAGAGGAACTGAGTATCTTACCTCTAACTGCCGAAACACAACGTTGTTATGACGAAAGACTTAGATAAGATGTTATGAATGAAATAAACTTTAGAAATGCGTAAAGTAAAATTTTAATTTGATTCTATCACGATAAGCGACGCTCTTCTGGCCATGAAAGTGAATGGCGAATTTATTCTGAACTAGGCCTCAAAAAAAGATTTCGAAAATCTTTTCAAGAAATGAAAAACTCAGCTGTTGGCAATTAATACTCAACCGTTATAGTCGGAGATTCTGGCTAAGATCGAAACTTGACTTTAAGTACTAACACTCACCGAGCGTAGTTTTCCTCATACACATAGGTATAGCTTCATACTACGAGTATTTACGTCTAATAAATGGTAATACTCTCCCCCTCTCACTTCTACACCAGTCAGATCTCCAAAGGAAGCCTTAGGGAACCAAATTTACCCTTATCATTAAGCGAATAAAACATTACCGTTTATTTTAAAACTGAAACAGTAATTGAACTACTAATTATACCTTTGTGCGTTATATATTTTAAACTTCATAAGTACACCAAGATACTTGTGTACCTTTGACATTTATGTCCCTCTGGTCAATGTTGGCATAGGTGGTTTCCATTGTTTATATGTGACACTGTGAAAGCACGCCACGTGAGATGGGTAATTAAAGAAAAACAAGTACGAGGTCCGGTCAGTTTCCACATGGCAGCTGAAGTGGACGGACGTAATTGCTTAATTCCCATTTACACTCAATATCCGCGAAGCTTTTCCGAGCACTCAGACAAATAATTAGGAGATCGTGACACGTGTTCCGCTCCACGATACAAGTGTCTGTGTATTATCTGTTTCTTTGTGTTGCAGCTAACGTTAGATATTAATTTTGTTCTTTGTTTTCTGTTTCTGCATCTGCACTTGGTATTTTCATTAGTGCATCAAAGAATGTATATGTACTTATAGCAATACTCTACATGTATCAGACAAAAAGTGCTCGGTCCGCGGGTTTAGCGTTATGTTCTATCGGAATATTTCGCATGGAAAGTTTTCGTCTAATTTGTTTTATATAAAGTTTAGGAGAAAAAGAAATCTCGTTTTGATTTTCCCTTGCCTTTTGCCCGCGAGTTTACCATGACGTCTTCGAGATATTTAACAAATTATTTATTGTTAAAGTAAACAAATAAATCCGTAAATGTTTTTGAGTAACATCTTTCCTCTCGCTTTCTTGCAATCAAAATCTAAATAACCAAATTGTGGGAGTAATTTCGTGAAAAGGAACGGAAGTGTGTTACAGCAAGCCGGGAAAGCGCGCGCTATTTGATTTGACCAATGACCGCGCGCGGTGCTAAAGTTGGCTGTCAGAAACAACCTTGATGAGGCCCCGCGCTTTTAATGTTGCTTATTACCAAGGTGATATGTCAGATGTTACACGACTCGTTTTATTTTATTTTGTTAACATAATTAACCTCTAATAATTTCTCAAAAATATTTTCTTTAAATAGTACTGTCTATCTGTCGCATCTACTCAATACCTGAAGTTCAAAAGTCACCTATTTTGAACCGACCTCAAAATTGGAAATCAGTTCTACAATATTTCAGCCGCAACGTCTGACCATAAAACATGCCCAGTCAATTGTGTATTGATTGAGACGGTCTAGTTCAAACAACGTCCTACAATTAACTTCAATATTAAATCTACCCTTATTGGTGAAGATATTATACCACCTCATTTTTAGTCATGCTATTTCCGTAGAGTTGGTCGAATAACTAATTATTATTTAGTATGGTAATGTCGGTCACGGCAGGTAGGACTTAGTGAGGCGGTTACAATGTGATACCATTTCGCCTACAGCACTATTGTTTGAGTATACAGGGTGTATTGTGTGTTACAAGCTTGTATAAGGTGACAAAAGACTTATCTGACCTTGAATCTGAACATCACCGCGTCATGTAGATTAACCATCTTAGTGAATTTGTTTATTTTAAGTAAATTCTTAGTTGATCATGAACATGACATTTTTAACAATTAAACAAGGTACTTCCATCAAAACGAGCTATTCAGGGCACGCTCTAAATCTCACTTTTCAGGTATAACATTGGCAATCCAAACACGGAATATACAATATTCATCCTGTATGTGCAATTTATTTTATAAATGTTAAGCTCCGAATCCTAATTGCCTGAACATTGGCTAACACAGAATGGTGTTTACGTTGAGTTAGGTATTATTCGAATTTATCTAAAAAACCGGCCATGTGCGTATCGGTTCCGTAGTTGTTGATGAATTTATTAATCCCAAGAACAAACTTAACATTGTAGTTGAAAAACATGTTCTCCGATACATTCCAACTGTAAATGGAAGTTGGTACGCACAATATTGAGAGATTTACCATGTTATTTTAAGACCATAGTCTTCTTATAGATTTTCCTTTTTATCGAATTTCTTTAAAAGCATTTGTTTTAAAATTACAAAAAAAAATATTTTTAAGATCCTCGCAACAAGCCCTTTCATTTGATATGTCACACGGTACTGTTAGTAAAACTTTTTTATTTTTCTGGTTTGCTCCCCAAAAGTGACCCCTATAGTCAAAATTCATTTATTTACGTTACCGTTTCGTATTTGGGTCGCAGAAATACATATATGTGTACCAAATTTCAACTTAATCGGTCCATTCGATTCGGAGCAAATTGGCTGTGACAGACGGACAGACAGACACACGAGAGGATTATAAGGGTTCCGTTTTTTCCTTTTGAGGTACGGAACCCTAACAATCATATAAATATTTAAAAAGCTGCTGAGCATGTGGTTCTGGGTTCGATTCCCAGGTCGAGCAAATTGTTATTGGGTTTTTCAATCAGTAATTTCTTTATAGCAGTCCAGAGTCTGGATTTGTGCCCAGTTAATGGCAATAGTCTTGCCCTCTATTACATGGAACTAAAACATAACTAGAAAAACGAGGGTGTAGGTACCTAACATTAGGTACACCTCTGCCTAAACCTTAAGGGAAAACAAGCGTGATGTTACGTTATGTTAAATATAAAATAGTAACTTATTCACAACTAGCTTGTGACCACGACTTCGTCCGCGTGAAATTTCTTAGTTTAACATAAAATACAGGGTGAAATTTAATTTGTTTTAAACCCATTAAGGGGTCATTGTACTCATCATTATGAACAACTTTCACTATGGGACCAACGCTGAAATCGCGAAAAAAATATCAGCTTTTCCCTATATTTTGACGAGCTACGCGAACAAAAATGTAGGGAACAGCAGATTTTTTTTTCGCGATTTCAACTACAGTTACAAAAATTTTACAATACCAGGACTGCAATGCAGGAGCACGGCAATGGCTCAGCAATGGTTTGTGACACCTGTCATACAATGGTCCCCATACACAAGGTGCGGGCCACCACCAGGATTGACATTCGATTAAGTATCACTGGGTACGCAGGGGAAATAAGCGTAATGATACGTTTTTAGCTGTTTCGCAATCTGATTCTGCTACCCTACCTCTGGGGAGAGTCTCGAATATTGTATCGGTATTTAAAATGTAAGCAACTAACATTACGTATAACGAAAAAAACTATTACCCTATTAGCAGTTAGAGCTGAATTTAATGGTAAGGCTCACAGACACTTTCCGATAATCCTATATATATAAATATATTTGTAATGACGTTCTCGAAAACGGCTCTAATGATTTTGATGAAAGTTGCAATATAGGGGTTTACGGGGACAACAAATCGATCTAGCTAGGTCTCAAATCTGGGAAGATTCGTTTTCTCCGTATTTTCACCCGAGCAGAGCTCGGTCGCCCAAAGTTTAGAACAAGATGGCTACCTTAGAATAATGACATGGCAGCATGGAATTAGTAAGTACCTATTATCCTGGCAGCATAGAATTAGTATGTACTATACATGGGATTAGTATAAACTATCCTATAGGTACTATTAAACGAGCATTCTTTATTTTCAACAGAGCTGAGCTCGATCGCCCAGGTACTGTATTATAATTACTATAAAATAATGACTTTTTATTATAACCAATATATTAAAAAAAAACAAAAAAAACACGTTGATTCAGGTGCTGAAAAAACCATATTTTAGGCAACAAATCAGTTTAAGGTTAGTTTAAGACAACCGTGTACGTCAATAGGTACCTATATATCCCTATTCATAATCTTATAACACACACACCTTTATAGAGTTTAGATCTGCGTTCCAATAACGCCAGTTAATTAAAAGAATTAAATTTTACACAATTTAAGAACAAAATGAAATTGTTCTTAATTGATAAATGTTATTATACTATTGACGAATATTTAAATGATGAATTAATTTAGAATTTCAATTATTAATTTGGACATTAAATTATTTTGACATTTTGATTACTTTGACATAGATTTTTATATTTATTTTTTGACATTTTAATAATTCCTCATCTGACACAATTGGAGTATTGAATAATATGTAATTGTTTCAATTTATTTTCTAGTTTAAATACCATAATTATGCATGTTTTTCAAATATTTTTTTAGGAAATTTTTAATGTATAATCCTCAGTTAGATTTGCACACCATATTTGTACGCCTCCTGGCATAACATAGCGCTCTGTTCACAAAACATAAGATCTGTATTTCTTTATTTACTTACCTATGTTAATAAATAAATAAGTAAATAAATAAATAAAATTATTAAATAAATAAATTGACTGGCATGATCAATACACAATTCGTGGAATCACGACGTGATTTAACGTCAGGAGTCAGGAGGTGGCATAACGCCTTTTCCTTACGTGACGATTTCTATCAGTCAACTACTACCGCAAGTCGCGTCTCGTCGCGCGACGAGCGATGGCTTTGTGTCGCGTCGCGTGTCGCGCTGGTCTGCACAAGCCTTTAAAGAAATTCGTTCCAAAAAACATTCTGGTTAATAAATAACTTCGTTCCAAAAAACATTCTGCTTTCTGCTACTCGGAACGAATAAGGAAGGAACCCAAGTTTTTTGTCCAAACAGTGGACCCGATAAACACACATGGCGATTTTAAATTCTACTCTAAAGGCTATCGGAGCGACAAACGTGACTGGCGCGATGCCACGCTGCGAATTTTCCGAACAAATATTTTTAAAGCGTTTGATATCGATATTCCAAAAATAACACAATCTGTTGTAGAAAAAAATCTCGTCTTGCTTTACGTTTTTAATTAAACAATACAGTTTAGATGAATAACTTTTACTTTTATTTTGACATGAGCGAAATATTTTTCGATTATGCCAAAATAAATACAATGAGTCGCTTCGCCTCTTCTTCTCTTAAAGAAATACATTCACATTATCAATATTAATTAGACAAGACCTTTTTTTTTTGGGTGGGAAATTATCACATAGCTTCTCCCGCTCTGGGCAGAGCGGGAGGGCCTGTCAGACTCTTACTGACAAAAACCCACCCGTGTTCCTTCAGTTGCCATGTTGCCGGGGGCCACGATCTCCCTTTCGGACTTCTTCGCAACCCCGGCAGGCATCGGCCCTAGCGGACCCCGTCAATTCTGCTGTCATCTCTTTGAGGCGCGCGTGGAACACAACGCGCCGTCGATCCGGGCCTGGTCCTTATCGGACGGTGTACTACCCATGGCTCACCGTCCGCAAGCCCGCGCCTGCGGCGGCCGGAAATCGGTTCGCGATTCCCGACGCCCAGGGCGTCTCCTCCTGCGGCGGCTAGGGGCGTGAGGGTGCGAATTTTGCCTCTCCCTCACGCGTTCCGCCTCCTCTTTTGCGAGCATTACTGCTTCGTGGAAGGAGGTGACGGCCTCCCATTTCCTCTCGCTCCGTACCATAGCCCGAATCAGGGCCGGACGCGAGAGATCACCGCCGCACATCGCCTCCACGAGGACACGGACACGGTTCCTTTTCTGTCTGTTTGACAGACAGCGCGAGCGCATCGAAACATCCCTCGAAAATAGAAACAAGTCATTTGCAAGATTCTTCTGTAGGTAATACAGATTTAGTCAAACCCTAATGGTAAAAATGGGGTGTAAACTTTTATGTGGCAATTGGTATTCCTTCAGTGTAGGTATCATTCTCAAAAAATTATGAAACAGGTATTTTTGTTTTTCTCAAGAATCCTATTACTATGTGAGTTGGCATTATATTTAGCGTGAAATCCGAAAGTAGAATATAGTTAGTTGTAGGAAAACCTTAATAAAAATAAGTAAGCATTTCATTTATTTCTAGAAAATTTATTTACTCTACGCGAATTGGAAACGAAACAGGCACGGTAAACAAAATCTTTAGAAGAAAGTTTTTGTTATCTATCTCTCTATTTAACTAAATAGACAGGTGTTTAGTTTCCCAAGATAAATATTATTTTTGGATGTAAACATAGCCCTCTAGCATTTTCCATACCAGTTTAGTTACTATTCAGAGAAGTAGTACCAAACCTACGATTATTCCAAAAATATCGACATATGAACGTGACATTGAATAATGTGATTGTTTCTTTCTATTTGGTACATGATGTTATATTGAAATTTTTGACAGTTGTTTATTAGTTGTGATTATTATTATAAATTTATATAGATAAGTATATGTTTTATGTATGTATTGTATATTTAAATGGTAGACCAGTACCTGCAGTGTTGTCTCTCCTTTTCTTTTGATCCATCCAAAGGTAGTCTTTAAAAGATCGCCTTTAGCAGTTAGATCAATTGATGATGTTCTTTAGAAAGGTTAGGTGCGTAGTACTCCTAAACCGGCGTGCGTGTATGACCAGATGTATGAACGTAAACTTTCTATTTGGTACATGATGTTCTATTGAAATTTTTGACAGTTGTTTATTAGTTGTGATTATTATTATAAATTTATATAGATAAGTATATGTTTTATGTATGTATTGTATATTTAAATGGTAGACCAGTACCTGCAGTGTTGTCTCTCCTTTTCTTTTGATCCATCCAAAGGTAGTCTTTAAAAGATCGCCTTTAGCAGTTAGATCAATTGATGATGTTCTTCAGAAAGGTTAGGTGCGTAGTACTCCTAAACCGGCGTGCGTGTATGACCAGATGTATGAACGTAAACGAGGCAAAAGGAGTATGTAAGGATCGTAGCAGGTGGCGTTCTGTAGTTTCTGCCTACCCCGATGGGAAGAAGGCGTGAGTGTATGTATGTAGAAATCCGACCATTCTACGCTTGTTCTTTATCCTATACTATTTAATGAGCAATATTTATATATTAGAAGATCTTAGCACGGCAAGCCTAGAGGTCGGGCGTCAAATGAATATGTCAAAGACCAAGTTGATGACTAACAGCGCGCATCGCAGGATCACCGTGGCGGGTGGGGAGGTTGAATATGTCGATGAGTATCTCTATCTTGGTCAAATAGTCTCTTTCCAGACAAGAAAAAACAAAGAAATTGCAAGACGCACTGAAAATGCCTGGAAGAACTAGTGGGCCATGAAAGATACCTTAAGGGCGACCTTCCTCTATCCCTCAAGAGAAGACTCATCGACGTGTGTATTTTCCCATCCTCACATATGGTTCTCACACATAGTCTTTGACAATTCAGCAGAGGTCCACGCTTGGGGTTTGCCAGAGAGCTATGGAACGGAGTATTCTTGGTATTAAACTTGTGAAATTAGTTTTCTTCATATTTTTACCCGAGCAGAGCTCGGTCGCCCAAAGTTGAGATATGTGAGATGGCTACCTCAGAATCTTTGACATGGCAGCATGGAATTAGTAAGTACTTACCTACTATCATGACAATATGGAATTAGTGTTAGGACCTACTATCATAGCAGCATGGAACTAGTATGAACTTTCCTATACTATTCAATTACCATTCTCTATTTTCACCAGAGCAGAGCTCAGTCGCCCAGGTACTTTAAACTAAACATTAATTAATTGCCTATTTGAACGTGAATCAGTACCAAAATGCCTATAATAGCTATTTGTAAGAAACTAGTAACGCAAATTATGTTAGTCGTAACCATAAACCAAGAATTATTATGAATTAATATAATCCATGTAAGTAAGTGAATAAATTAAGTGTGTAATTAGTAAAGGTTTATTAAATGAATGTTAACAAATTGTAGAAACCTAAGGTCGCAGGTCAGCTGAAAGAAATTTCTTTAAAAATAAGCAGTACCATTGTACTCAAAAGTTATATATCGTATCTCTATCCATTTTACTGTGTGTATTTAATAAAATAAATACCTACGAGTGCTTAATTCAATGACATAGTTAATCTTAATAATAAATCGAAATTATGACTGAGTGAACATTAAAATGTCTTATAGAATCTACTACTATAACCATAGTCTTAATTGAGGTATTTAACCCTACCTCGTGCCGATCGCTAAAATTCGAGAGATCCGAAAGTATTAAAGTAAAGACACAGTAACTTAAATTGTCCGGACATTCAAGGCACAAGGAACTGACATTCATTGACAATTGTATGAAATGGCACTAATACTACAAATTGACGAAAGGTTAATAGACAGTTTGAGTAATTTATGTGGCCTACCCAAATGTCCTTTTTTTGGTATTGTTCGTCGAATCGTTGAGCTCCTTAAATTCTGAGTTGAGCTGCACAATAACTGACAAATGCGTGCACTGACTGGACAGGCCCTCTCAATCTGTGTGGTGCTTTCCTCAAAAGACCACTTCAGACACCAATCCACATAGCCTTCACATGATCTGACCAAGATTATGTCTGGACTTTAAAAGAGACTGAGACCTCTGAGTTGTTTCGGCCTTTCTTCTCAGAGTAGTCAGATAGGAAACGCCGACCTAATCTAGTTTTAAAATATGATTGACGTGTAAAAGTGTTTGTACAAACCTACTTACAGAAATAAAATCATTTATCAGTTAATATTTTTTTAACAATTAATTCCCCTGATTGCACATTAGAGTTTTCAGAATGTACCTTAACAATTTTATCACAATAAATGCTTTTAAATAATGTCATGCATCCCAACCGTTTGGAATCACGTTTCGTAAAAGAAAAATTAAACTACGTCATAAAATAAAACATAATTGAGTATCCGAACGCCCGCAGCTTATGCAAATGGTAATCACACAGCGAAAAATTAAACAGTCTCGACGTGGCCGCAGTCGTGTGTCGACTCCCTTCTGACAACTTCGTTATATCACTGATACTCTCTGCCGCCAGGGCACATTCAATTCCATGAAAGACGTACCCAGTAAATGGTAGCTTTATAGTAGGTACATAGGGTTACACATGTGCTATGCAATTATACAATACTAAAAGATTGAATTTGTATTATGTTTTAAAACTTTTTCTGATCAATATTTCTGAAAGATGTAGAGATAAACAGTAGAACTCTGTGGTTAGTTGCTATAGCATCGAAATAAGAGCACCTAAAATAAATAAAAGCTTTTGCGACTTCAACATAATTTATATAGTCACGCAATTTAAGTAATACCTACTCCCGTTATATTGAAATTTCGAATCGGTACGCAGCAAGTTCATGAGAATGTGTTCACAAAATGTAATGTCACTGAAAGTTATGACCGAAGTAATACTGTATATCAGTCAGCCTCAGAGATGGCGGCAAACGGCAGCAGAATGGAAGTGGCAGCGGGGCGCGGCGGCGGCGTAACAAATGATCAACTAATCATATGGAGATGAGCGGCATAGCGATACGCTGCCGACATTTGCATTTCGTTTGCAAACCTACCCTGCTCTACACAGACCTAGCATTTCTTTATCAACTAACTCAACGGAGGAACCACGAATGTCCTTCGCGTTTTCCGCTCTTTATTTCATTTTACCCCATTATGAGCCGGCTGCGCGAAATAGAGACCGCAAAAGGTTATGTTGCCCAGTCATGATAACCGCAGCGAGCGATCGGTGTCACAATCATAAAGCGGGTTTCCAATTAGCTAAACAAAGGAAGCGACTAATAGTTGGAATTAAATATACAGAGGAAATGGAATATTACAACGTTAATTAGTCGTGCTGCGCTGCATACATATGCTTACGTAGCATGTCAATTAAAATTGGTTTCACTCACATTTGATCGGGTACGATGCGTACCAATTAACGTCATAATTGTATATCTAGTTTCGCTACACGTAAGTATGTAAGCAAGCAATTAGTCTATAATTTTGTTCATAAACAGATGTTATGATTTCGCTTTTAGGTTTTATGATGCTGTTATTCGAAATCATGAATTATTTGGGACTATGTATTATAAAACGCTATTAATAATACTGTTCCCTTGGTGCGACAACCGTAATTCCGTAGCATTAATTCATTATCGGTAGTGTGTGTCTCTTCGGCCACCAACCTATTCATTATCTTCTTATAAATCAATTCCATTAGATTTGTTATAAGTAAGTATAAGAAATACCGAAACAATTATTATATATATTATGTACAAGTATGTAAATAAGAAATACCTAATTTGAACCAACAACACAGGTGGTGAACGCTTCAGTATCGATGTGTAGTTACTATCGACGATGCCCCGGGCAGTACACGTCTAACGTGACAAGCTTACATATCGCCTCAGAGAGAACAATCACTGACGGACATGTTAATAAATCAGTTTTAAAATGTTTCTTGGACGAATGACTTAAGACGCATCAGCAAGCTTGCTACTCATTTATTATCGAGTAATGCATTAACACAAAATACAGAGAAAAGGGGGATAAATAGTGAAAATATTGAAGAACAAAAATAAATTGAAATAAGGGCAGGAAGGAGGATTAAATTATGATGTTACATTCAAAATTGTTCTTAGAAGACTTCACGCATTATAACTAGAACCTAAATCTGGCAAAAAAAAACTGTGGCACTCCGAGAGTGCAGACAGAAGTGAAAACTTGAAAAAAACGACACCGCGGTAATCAACGCGTTGATGTCTTTTACATCAACGCGTTGATTCCGTCGTCGATTTCCGACGTTAAATTCCGTCACAGTGTCGCGAAATCAATGGGTTAGTCCCATGTCAAAAATGCCCAACGCGCCAAAAGAAGTTTTCACTTCAAAAAAAAGAATACGTTATTTGGATTGACCCCTACATGAAAATATTACAGAAAGGTTCTGTGTAGATAGCTCATAAGTCATGACTGAGCCTCTACTCCTTTACCACGAGACGAATTGAGACAAGACATACATCCCGAGCAAGAGTGTTACCCTTTTTTACCTTACGTCGTAAAATTTGTTTAAAATTTGTTGTTTTTCGTTTGATGTTAAATCAAGTGATGGAGGGGAAGTGACAAGACAAGTTAAAAACTTTTTACAAAAAAAAATAACTTTAATTTCGGAAGTCGGTGTCTTTGGTTTTGAATTTTCATTCTTTTTCACCGACTTCAGAAATTAAAGTTATTTTTCACTATGTAGTGTTTTTTTTTTTTAGGTCGGTTGTTTTTTTTTTGTAAAAAGTTTTTATTTTTCACTTTTTAGTTGTGGTTCCTACCCCACACAAATTCGAATACCACTACCTGCTATGTAAATAACAGTGACAAGAAGTTATCATATCATCTACATACTAAGGGGGAAAAAATACGTATAATTGAAGCTAACTCAAAAACTACCCAAGCAAAGTTAATAAAATTTATATGGGACCACCTCTGAAGTATGATCTACCAAACAAAAGAAGAATCATCAAAATCTATTCATAATTGGCGGAGTAATCGCGTAACACACATACAAAAAAAAAAAAAAAACATACAGACGAATTGAGAACCTCCTCCTTTTGGAAGTCGGTTAAAAGTACGTATTTCTGCCTATCCGTCCAAAAGGATCACATGTTATGGTAGAAGTGGGGGTGTATCTGATTAACTACTTACTTCATTTATATAAATAAGCCCACAAACATAATTACTGTATAGGCTAGCTACAAAAATGTACAACAGAATGTTGCTCTAATTTCATCAATTTCAGGTAAAGTAGTTCCTAAGTTTTCATTTCCACATAAAGATCATCATCATCATTTCAGCCGAAAGACGTCCACTGCTGGACATAGGCCTCCCCCAAGCACCGCCACTTCGACCGATTCTGTGCTTTCCGCATCCAGCGGATTCCTGCGGCCTTCACAAGGTCATCGGTCCATCTTGTGGGACATAAAGATACTGCTGCCCATTCTCTTGTCTTAAGCTTGTGTAATCCATGAAAAAATATAAGAATGAAAATCTAAATATACACAAAAATCATTAAATAATAAACCAAGTAAATACAGAAACATTAAATATATTATCAGTTTCTTCAACAAACATTTTTCCATCGTTTGCTACTACAATAAACTGTGTGGACACTGGACATACATTTGAAAAACACAGCCCTGGTAGAAAGCGACACTAATAGTCGAGTGATTAGTGACATCGGACAGAAGTAATTAGTACTGGGCGTGTACGAATGTTTTCCAACACGAGCATACTGCATCGAACTAATGACCAACGGCATATACAGATATGTCAATTAACTTTAAGGGGGAAGGGTCAGGGTAGCCCGCGAAATTAAAATTTTCTTACGTTTTTTTGCATTTTGCAGGTCAGTGTCAGGTTTTATGTTGATTAAAATATGATTCGCGGTCGTTACAAATATGACTTTACTCAATTATAATCATTACAATCAGCAATACAAGTCCATAAGTTAGCAAAGGTGACACCTTTATCTTCTTCTTAATAACTATTTCTGATTGATTGTAAAGCCATATTTTTTACGACCGCGAATTTTATTTTAATCAACATAAAACCTGACACTGACCTGCAAAATGCAAAAAACGTAAGAAAATTTGAATTTCGCGGGCTACCCTGACGCATCCCCCTTAATGAAACTTAATCGTAGGTCAACAATACAACATGTAAAAAAACCCTGTTCGATCCGTGAGGGTGTTATTAGATATCGTACTGAGAGTTTATTTATGTGGAAATTTTCAGAAAAAAAAAATTCGCCCAATTTTTTTTTCAATGGACAATTTTGCCGGCTTTACATTGGGCGCGGGCGACCGTCCGTTTAGCGGGTATCTAAAAGTCATAACTTAAGACCCCTGTTGAAAATTTTCAAATTTTTAATGGATTTGGGGTAATTTTGGTACTAAAAATATTAATTTTAAATAGCAATAACTTTTTTATTTTCAATAATAATTATTATTTTTATTACTTTTTGGTAATGTTTTTGCAGTACTTATGTGCCCCTTTTGGATCGGACAGGGTTTTTTATACATTTTGTATATTACTCTGACCTCACGCATCTATTTCCTGAAGAGATAAGCAAGCACACCCGTTTGTCGTAAATTATTTAAAGTTCTATTTATTAAAAGCTGGGCCCAAATCCAGATTCCGGGCTACTATTCCTAATGGAAAACCCAATAACACTTTTCCCGACCTGGGGATTGAACCCAGTACCCAATGCTCACTGTTCAACTGCCACGCTTGCGACCACTAGACCAAAGAGACTGTCAGAAAACTTTTTACAAAAAAAAATCAACCGACTTGGAAAAAAAAACACTACAAAGTGAAAAATAACTTTAATTTCGGAAGTCGGTGGCAAAAAACGAAAATTCAAAACCGACTTTTTTTTTTTTGAAGTCAGTTGATTTATTTTTTGGAAAATATTTTATTTTTGTCTTTTTAGTTGTGGTATTTACCCCATACAAATTCGAATACCACTACCTGCTATATAAATAACAGTGACAGGAACTTAACATATCATCCACATACTAAGTGGGAAAAAATACGTGTTATTGAAGCTAACTCAAAAACTACCCAAGCAAAGTTGTAAAAATTAAATGCGACCTCTGAAGTATGAACTACCAAACAAAAAAAGAATCATTAAAATCAATTCATAATTTGCGGAGTAATCGCGTAACAAACATACAAAAAAAAACATAAAGTTGAATTGAGAACCTCCTCCTTTTGGAAGCCGGTTAAAAATATTTTGTATCTAAAAATAGGTAGAACATCCATGGATGGTTAAGAAATGTCTCTGCAGGACCTCTTGAACTTAAATAGAGCCTTGGACGTTGAAATTTTGCCAATGCCAAGGCTTATTGTTTACGGAAGCCATACAGAGCCACCTGTTACTTTGAAAACAGTCTGCAGAAATAGGTTTAATACTGCGAATTTCAGATAATCATTTAAATGCTCACTAATTAAATCGTTTAATGATTACCGCTTGCGTAACCAATTATGCACCGTGTTTGGTAATCGGAGTATCGTGTTATCGATAAACAATCGAATGCTGAGGCTTGATTAAGGTTTTACCTTCGCCAGAATCGATTCGAACAATCGTCATGGTAACAAATAGAATTGGCAATGTTTTGTTTCCTTATACTAACTGTTAGAAAAATAAATTATCAAATAACTCAAATCAGTTGTTTTTTCATGAATTGTGCTATCTAACTCGAACAAATGTATAGGTAGGTCACTTACAATGCCACTTAAAAGTAAGTTTTTAGTTAATAAACGCCTACCCCAAATTCTTCCAGGTGCCTAAGGATGGACGGGGCCGCCGGCGCCAGCCTAGGAAGAGGTGGCGAGACGGCCTAAGACAAATATCAGTAAAGTTCTCAGCAACTCAATTCTAAGTTCAAATGTATGATTGAAATTATTATTATTTTTCCCACCCCCAAAATGGCGCAGCTCCCATATTCCGCTTCAAAATTCAGTATCATCATTCAATTTAACTGCATACAATTTGTTCTATGTGTTATTGGAGCTCCCCATTTATAATGCAAATCATTATCATGTGAACATTTTCGTGTTTGAACATAAAACGAGCAGCGTGTTCAATGTTAAGTGCGGTAGCTGGCTGTATGACAATCAATCAATTATTGAGATAAACAAATGAGCTTCAATTATTTTGAGTAACTGAAGTGGCCCTGTGCTTACTGTTTCGCCTCCTGTCATTTGGTGTGAAAAATGTATTTTACATAACATAACATCAATAGTACCATCGCGCCATGGCTTTGGGATTTCTAAGTAGATGATTATCTAACGTGACTTATTGCTTTCTATTGGACTATTCTCACTTAACTAAGTCGTTTAAACTTATTCATTTGCGCTAAATTACATAGCTTTATGAGAGTCAAGACAACATCACTTTTAATTAATTATTGTGAACAAAACAGAAAAGATAAGGGTTTGATTTTAGGTAATACTAGCTGATCTGACGGACGTTGTCCTGTCATAACCATGTTTGCAGCGTGCATTCTGTCAATCGCGCCAACTGTCAAACGACTGACAGTTATGTCAAAAGCGCTAAGGTTACATTAGAAAAGTTTATATGGTCGTTAAGTTTTCTTAATTTTTCTAATTTTCTGTGCAACTTTCTAAATGTTTTTTTTTTCATAAAAGCCTTCTCCCGACCATAACAAACACAAAAAAAAGAATTAGCGAAATCGGTTCAGCCCTTCACACGTGATACTCGTCTAAGACCAAGGGAAATAGCGATTAATTTGTAGACGAGTATATTTAGATTATGCGATCGTCTTTAGCAATAACACAAAAATTATCAAATACCATATGCCATGCAATTTGACTAACAATGAAACCTTATTAATAAAATTTTATTGAAGACTGCTCTCACAGTTGGTTTTAACTTTTATATTACCACCAACAATTGCACATGACGTTTTCAAGAGCAACATCACTGCATCCGACGTTCAAGTGATATTCGTTGCTTGACTCAGAGTGACTGCTGTCTGCCTTCGCACCCCACGACCTCTGGGAAATCTGAGCCATGTTAAAATTCTACAACCCATCTGAATTATAATCCCTTAATCTTGTAACATCCGTGGAAAGAAAAGGGCTGACTTATTTGTAGCCAAATGTTTTGAATTTGTAGGATTTATAATTCCTTTGTTTAATATCTAACTATGTAAAATAAAGCTATTGCTGTCTTTCACTAATAAACTGAGCGAGGAAGAGACAGTGATAGTTTACAACTGTCAAACTAAATTACGTGCTAAACTTCAGCTTGTTTTCAGGTGGCCAATGTTCTGAGTCACGTCCTAAACTTTTATGGAAGTAGTTTTGGTTAAACTAATTTGACAGTCTTAATGTTCTTTCTACTCTTTCTAATTTAATCTGCGAATAGGAGATAGAAATAGTTTAATTTTGGGTAACGCACAAAACGTTGGGGCATATTTTTTTTTTCGAAATACTTTGCGATAAGGAAGTGCTTACACCATACATCGCAATCCCTGCTGTTCTGTAGACCTCAAGTTATTTGAATCTAAAGTTGGCTTCAAATAGTGAAGAGCAAGTTGGCAATACTATGAAGAAAATATAGCAATTTCCTGCTCACAATTTGCATTTGATGACAGCTCCTTTACAGTATTACGTAAGTATGAAACAAAGTTACCACTAGAGATGCCTAAATTCTTGGTATAATTTGTGAATGAACTCGTTTTTTATTTCTCTGTGATTAAAACTAAATTTCCATAAAATACGCATAGGATTAAAAGCATGGAGACTTCAATTGACGTTGAAATAATTAGTATTGGTTTCTGAGTGAGGTTAAAGTAGTAGATTTGTAATAAAACGTTTATCAATGAAAAACATGATGTGAAGATCTTATCAGACAGCCAAAAATCACAGCAGTTATATTAAAATGTAAAATAAATAGGACTTTGAATAATAAATTGGGTGGTCAACTATTCAAAAAATTAAAAGTTTACTTTTAAATATCAGAGCGCTATTCTGAGTTTTCTCTGTTCCGTGTTTGAGCAATTCCGTCTGAAATACGAGGTCATTGTTGGTGGCACCGACGGCGTTGGAAACTGAAGGGTGGGGGAGGGGTGGAGGGCGGTACCAGCAACACCACTAGTGGGAAGAGGGAGCACCAAACCCATTACTGTAGTAGGCGAGAAAGAAATAGGACGCTTGTGTCGAGTTCTGTTTAAGTAATTGTGTTTCATCCATTCTTTTCTATTTCAAAGTGAAATAGTATTATTGATGAAATTTTGCACTCGTACATAATAATATCGCGGTTCACCACACGCCGACGCTGTAATTTATAGCGGTCCTTTTATTCACACGATACTTTTGCCTTTGATCGCCATTCGTTATTATCGACTTCGGTAAAATATTTTTCAATGCGAAGTTGACCTATTTTATTTTTATTGCTCGTACTGCAAGGCTTTATGAGAATAATTTGTATTGGAAACTCTTTATGTAGCAGCGCCTGGCTTAAACCAAAACAAATAACAAACACACGTGGTTCGTAGAAAATTAAATGCTCAAAGTCAAAGAAAACCAATCAAAACAAAAGACATCACAATAATTATTAGTTTAGGAACGAGGACGCACCACGTCACAATAATACAGCAATTTTCTTGTAGCAACACGAAGCAAAGCCAACTCTATCAAACAATCTAAACTCTAATAATAATTTAGTAGCAAGTCAAGGGAAAATCGACCAAATGAGGACCGGCCTTAACTGTCATAGATACAAACTGACCCAGTTTGCTTTTCATTAAAGTGTCAACGTCATTCTTCTGAAATTATACTTTGAAGATTTTTTAAGGACTCGATGTTTAAATTTTCATAATGTATTCTTAATTTTTCTTTGGAAAAGGTGGCTGGCGTTAATTTAAATTTTGGTAATTAAGAACAATATGGCTAATTGGGAGAATATTTTATGCGTTTTGTATTTTTTGGGGCTTTGAGGCACATTGCGTCTTTGTCAACCACATGAATGCGAACCACAACATGCTTATACAACTTTGTTAGTGTAAAATAGAAGCTATTGATGTTTCATTTACCTACTATCAAGAAATTTAAATTGGAAAATTAACAGTAGGTTTTTTTTCAAACAACACACAGTGATCACCTATTTGCATAAATATTAAGTTTAGTAACTCGTACCGTGTCCTCATCATGGGCAAATGAGATCCACGATTGAATGGAGTCCCATGGCGGGAAATTACCATAAGCTTCACTGTTGGGTGGTGGTCGTCGCCTGCAGGGTGATCCCCCAGTTGCTTGGTGTAATCCTTTAAACGGCTCTGAGGGTGTAGGCCTTATTACCCCATGGTGGACGCAAAACAAAAGACGATTGCATATTTCCATTAATATACACTGATTGTCTTTTGTTTTACATCATCTAAAAGTTTCAAAACTGTCTAATGACATATTTTCGTATGGCATTCTAGTAAATTGATTTGTCAGCCACATGGCCGCAAAGACGCTTGCATTGGTAAATTATTAGCTATTGTAAGGTTTTGTGTTAAATAGTAGCTAAAGGTTAAAGGTTACCTCTATTACGTGAGACTTCATAACGTAACTAGCAAACCATGGGTGTTCATCAATCCACCTCAGCTTTCACCGACATGCACAAGAAAATATTGTTCAAACAAAATAATAGGCGATCAGTCTCCGGAGTCATTCGTACAAAGACGTATACATACTAGCCGTCATGGCACCCAGTAGGCCCTATTCATTACCGGGAACCACAAGCACAGTCGGCCGTACCGCCACCGTCGGCAAATACCACAGTTAGTTATTTCCTTCATTTGAATGGCATGGCTTTGTACACACTATTGGCCAGGCTGGCTTGGCCCTCACAACGCTCCAATGGCCTAGCAAGATCATTCAATAGTGTTTGCTTGAATGGACTAGTTGTAAACTTAGAGCTTACAGCAATTCGTAAGAAATTTTAAGTTATTATAGTTTCAAAATGGCTTCTCAAAAGAGCGTCTAGCCGAATCAGCCACGCTTCATCTCCTCTCATAGGTATCGTAAAATATTAGGAATTTACTAAAAAAGGCTGAACAGATATTCACCCCCCCCCCCTTCTCTTTACACCTCCCTCCCTTGAATTTGTATATATATCATATAGGTATATATTATATTAAATATGTGTGTTTGTGTATTATAAGTTATTTATGTACTGTTGTTCCTACATTTTATTTCTAATGATATAAAAAAAAAAAATCTTTGTTCCTCTCAAACAGAGCACCTGCCATCTAATCTCTTCACCACCCTTGGTTGACTGGTAGAGAATGTCTAAAGCATTAAGTCCGCTTTTGTACCTTTTTGTGTGTGAAAAGTTAATAAATAAATAAATATTCCGTAGGTAATTTCTACAACATACTATCACCCTTTTCATTAACAAGCGTGATGATTTTGTCAGATTTTCCTCAAAATACAATCCGATTTTAGCATTTACAGGTTGTTGTGTACGTTTCAAAGAGTTCAAAACATTTTAAATAAACAATTTCCTTTTGTATTTCAACTTGTACAGAACAAAGCAATTTCTAATATAATTACAGCGTTCGTCAAAAGAAAAATAGAAGATTTTAACTTTTTAACTCGACTAAAGGGCAACCTCGCAGCAATTAAAAACAAACAATTTTTATTCTGTAAATAGTATAAACACAGAGTTGAAACACGAAGGTCGCGATTACAATGAATTAATATTTTTTTAACGTTACGTTCTACTTAGTCAACAATCATGCTTAGGATTAGTAGAGATGTACTATCTGATCATATATGTGTAATTGTCAATGATGATCATTAGCGATATGATTGTCTCTTTGTAAATTAAAGCATTGTTATATATATCTCAAACACTACGGAGGATCGATTTCATTATAAGTTTACATCCATAATACATAATCAGCCTATAATGTTCCCACTGCTGGAACACAGGTCTCCTCTCTGTGAGAGGGAGTGGGCCGTAATCCAACACGCGGGCCCAGTGTGGGTTGGCGGATGTCTTCGAATTTTTCGTTCTAGGACATGCCGGTTTCCTCACGATGTTTTCCTTCACCGTTTTGAGAGCAGTAGTGATGAAATAATTTACACAAAGTAAAGCGCCAGTCAGGGTTCAAACCTACGATGTACAACTCGTAAGTCGCGGCTGTTACCACTGGGCCACCACTGCTGAAGCACCTACAGCAATCCTGGTAATCAAAGTCAAAGTCAAATCATTTATTTCAAATGGGTCCATGTATGGCACTTTTGAACGTCAAAATTTACAAAATAATCTCTTCAATGTTAATATTTTTTCCTTTCTGCCGTCTATTTTAACTATAGTCAAAACCGTTTATGTATTCACAATAAACTAATAAAATTGTACTATATATATAATCATTAATCAACTACAAATTCCAACCCTTTAGCACACTATTATGATAAGCTTGCGACTAGCTAACCTGAAATCACTACGGCTATTTTCAACACGTGATGGATATGTCACCGTAAGATTGTGAGAACCGTCAGTTTATAATCTGTCGGATTTATTTTCGTTAGATTATAAACTGTCGAAAAATTGTGAACTGGGTGAAATGGGTTAGGTTAGGTTAGAACTGTGACCAACCAACTTCTACTTCCAAGTTGCTCGCAGCCGGGCAGGCTATTTAATATTAGCGCAAGGTGCGTTATGTTGCAAGCAAGTTTGATACCAGTTCACAATTTGTCGGTTTCCCATGGAAAGATTATAAACTAGCGAAAAATAATGCGTTAAATTGTAAATTGTTCGTTGCAGTTCACAATTCTTCGACAGTTTATAATTTAACGGAAATAATACCGATAGATTATAAACTAACGAAGTTCATAATTATACGGTGACAGATATATTGTGACTTTATTGGTGATGTTCTTCAGAAAGGTCAGGTGCATATGAAATAACTTAACTTTTGCTTCGGTAACTGAAGCAGTTTACTCTTGTGATAAATTCATCCAAACTACAGAGTCCTTCGTTGTGCGTAGTCCGACACGCAGTTGGTCGGTTTAATCATTTCTTTGTTGTACGTATGCCAATAAATCCATTTTCTTTTTTAGGGTTCCGTAGTCAACAAGGAACCCTTATAGTTTCGTCATGTCCGTCTGTCTGTCTGTCTGTCCGCAGTGTAGCTCCGAGACTGTTAGTACTAGAAAGTTGCAATTTGGCATGGGTATACATATTAATTATGCCGACAAAGTGGTAAAATAAAATTATGAAAAATATATTTTTTTATGGTACCTACCTACCTCCCCTACACGTAAAGTGGAGATGTTTTTATTTATTTTTTAACCCTTGGTGTGGGGTATCATTGGAAAGGTCTTTCAAATACATTGTGAGTGTGTTAAACCATTTTTGAATTCAGAGATCCGTTTGGGAAATATTAAGCTTTAAAGTGCAAATTTTTGTTAGACTTAAATGTCCCCCCACCCTGCCAGCTAAATGGTTGGTTTTAGATATGTGAAAAAAATTCACGGCAGTAGTTTATATAACGAATTTAAAAGAAAAACTATCACAGCTGAGTAGGCTTTATAAGTTAACGAGAAATAATCGACCAACTTAGATTTGCGGTTGTAAAAACATGTTCTCCCATACATTCCGTATGAAATAATTTTTTTTCAACTACAAAGTTAAGTTTGTTCTTGGGATAAATTCATCCCAACTACGGAACCTTACATTGTGCGTGGTCTGACATGCACTTGGCCGGTTTTTTTTTCTTGCTTAGTAATTAAGTGATGTAAAATTTCACATTAAAACGATAGGTTTATCCAGCGTTAGTCTGTTTTCTAAAGTCCTCTTCACATTTTTTCCCTTATCATCCATCATCCATATCAGGAGGAAACGTCTGCCATAACAAACGGTCTTAGGGGACGCTGCTTTAGTCACCAAGCTTGAAAGATGGATTAGTGACCATAGTGTGGTGATATAAGACTGGGAAGTGATATAATAAGCTATAGACTTAGAAATTCGTTCATGGTAATTCATAATACTCGTAAAAAACAGAAGAGTTCTAAGTTTTGTTGAATCACAAGAATTTCTTACGATCACTTCAGGTTGGTTGGTCAATTTCGCGTAAGAACCGAGACTCAACTACGCGAAATTAAAACAAAGTGAGTCTGTGACCTACTCATGAAATCAAAATAATCTACAGTTATACGTGTAAAACCATAGATGTATTATATCAACTATATTAAAGCAACATTCATCGAAATCATTAGAGCCGTTTTCAAGAACGTGATTACAATATATATATATATGTCGGATCCGGTCATTAGTACGGACACGAAACGAATTGCAAGTGCGCCACTGGCGACATCAAGTGATCTACCCACACCAGAAAGCGTGCTTCTACAGAGTCGTGATGTTTTAAGGCCACGGTGAGGAGGCATTCAGCCTCTGATCGCATCGGAGTTAAGACGTCGCGGAACTGTTCTCGATTCGTGGTGCTCAGTTATTGTGTTAGTTGTAATTTGTGATCATTGTGTTAATTGGTGATTTTAATAAACGCCGTCGCACCCATTGTGTGTATAATTAGCTAGTGTGATTAATTTGATAGTATATTATAATGTAATCTGAACTGCAAACTGTTTTTCTATTGCGCATTAACCTCTCGAATGCCGTAATTACAGACACAATTAAAAAACCATTGTGTCTCGTGTAGATCTACGTTCCGGCATACCAAGGGTTAACCAACACTACCCACACTACGCCCACAGTAGTTAAAATATCGCTGATAATAACGAAAGAATCACATACCCGTCTCCGACATATATATAAATATTGGTCATTTAATAACATAGGATGTATATGTAAAACAGATATACATGATCTTGATTTCCACTTCAACTTTCGTATGACTACACCGAGATTAAAATCATGCAAAACATCACCTGAGAGCCGATAGGTTTATAACCTCAGAACAATAATAACTATTAATACTAAGATGAATCATCTCTGAAGAAATTCCAAAGCTGTAAAAGTTTACTTAGACAAGCTGCGAACGTTAAAAGGCAACAATTCAGAAGATGTTTAAAACTTTCAAAGAATTAATTCAGCTCAAATCCTGTATGCAGATTCTTTGAGATAAGACGAGGGGAACCCGGCTCCGGTTTACAACGAAACGGATTAAATACCATGAACGAAATGTATGTTTCATTGAAAAATATGTACGCTTCTTTGGTACATAACTAAAAGTGCTTTCAGTAGCTGAAAAATATTTTTTGAATTTTGAATATACCTACATAGGTTAGTTTTAAAATTCTATGCAATATAATTTTTTAACAACAATTGTACTAAACAATCCTTGAACGAACCATAATTCAATTCTAAACTACCTCTATTTAAATCATCGTTGCATTATTATGAATGTTTACAAAGACTCGGTGTCCGTTTGCATCGGCAACTGCACTAGCGTGGATTAAATTACTAGAGCTCTTTGTTCGCTCCATGCTATATAAAACAAAAGACAGATTGTTGACAGAAATATGATTCTTGAAGCAAGTCATACTATTGTGCAAAACAACGAGTAGGTAAGCTTCGGTGCGAGCTGTAGTAAAACTACGTAGGTTTTAGAATAGAATATTCCAAACTTTGTATTATTCACAGAGAAGTTGTCAAAGTTTGAGTACTCTCTTGTACACTATTTTCGTATTCTGGTTTAATTTGTGACGCAATAGGAAGTAGTGAAGGTCAATAATAGCGCACTTTTCCACTATATCAAATTAGTCAATAATTCTGCCTAGCCTTTTCCCGACTATGTTAGGGTAGTCTAACCGAATGCAGCTGAATACCACTATTTTACATGGAGCGACCGCCTATCGGACCTCCAAAACCCAGTTACTGGGTAACACGATACCCCTAGACTGGTTGTCATACTTTTAGGCTTCTGACTACCCGTAACGAATGTCAAAGATCTACGAATGACAGCCGAGACCAACGGCTTAACGTGCTTTCCGAGGCACGGAGGGCTCTCGATATGTAACGTAGGATCACCCATCCACGAACCGACCGCGGCAAGCGTAGCTTAACCTTCGATTGACCCGTGTGGCTGTTATTATTTAGCCACAAGCCCCTTCTATTAAATTATTATTGTTTTTGAATAATTGAGTTTCTATAATAAAGTAGGCCGTAGTATTTCAGTATTCTGACACACAGACACAACATACAAACCCAATTGAACTGTTTTCATAGCTTCACAAACAAAATCTAGCAACCTTCTAACAACAATTTAGACTGACGATTTGAACGAATGAATGTGTGTTACGACGACCTAATTACTGAATAAACAAATTCTATTCTATTCTGTTATTCACGTAATAATTTTTTATGTCACATTTTTCATTGACATAATTATCTATTTTTCTTCATGAATAATTTACGGAATGTGATAATAATGGAAATCATTACTTCCCTGCTCAACCTCGGCGACAGATTACATTTTTTAACAGAAAAGTTAAACTAAAATTCTTGTGTTTTTAAAGCACATAGGTACACACTGGTCCAGCATGGCCAGGTGCCACAAACATAAACCGTCAAAAAACTAAGTTAAACATTGGAGACCAAGCTGTCCAAGCTGTAAACTTAGTTAAGAATTCGCAATCATTTCTGGAACCAAGTTTACTTTTACTTCATAAAAAATAATTAAGTTGAAACTAGTTTTACTGATTATTTCATGTCTTGCATAATTTAACTTCGCGGAGCTTTATACTACAGCAGAATGAAAGCGCCTGAAACGACGGAAAATGTAATAAAAATATTAAATGGAGTGTACATTTTTACGTTTTTAATGCGTGACCATTTTTGGATTTATATACTCATGTATCGCATTAATATCGACCAGTCTTCAATTGCTTGCTAACTAATTAACGACATTATAAGTTTACTGAACCGAAAAATCTGAAGCACATAACAAAATAACGTTCCTTTTCCGTCCTTCCTTTTTTTAAAGTCGTAAAAACAAATCTCAACCCACGTTAATTAAAACATCTTTAATATAATAGAAAACAAGAAAATAAAGGACAAGACCAGAAAAAAGCCAAATTCCGTCAAAACTTTCCTGTGTTCAGTCGAATAACAATGTACCATTCACATCAAATTATTCACAAATTAGTCCTTGTTAATGTTGTTTGAATATTCAACGCGATACGAAAAAGGAATAAAGGAATGTCTGGTTGTATTCCTTCCGCTTCAATGGAAAACGCAGAATGGAACACTACGAAACGTTGTGCTCTTTGTGCTCGACCAGATAGAGAAATCTATCGATGTTCACTTTGTTTAGGATTTGATAGTGAACGGTTAACTTTGCGTGTGTAAGCAAAATGGTAAAACAATTTTTTTTTTGTTGTTTATTATTCAAAAACAAAAGTTTACATGCATTTGATACACTTTACACCACACAAACCATCGCGGGTTTAACAGCGGTATGGCCAGACACGGCAACTCGGTGCCACTACATATTAATTAATTAACAATTAGGTAGGCACATTTACATCTATTTTTTTTTAGATCTCACTGCAATCTACAAAGTATCCTAGTTCTTCGCGTTTAAGACATTACAGATTTTCATATACAATGGTAGCATGCATTCCCACGTCCGCGCTCCAAATCGGGCTGTTTGTAGGCTTGCTTGCATGAGTACAATATGAAAATTAAAAAATAATACCTACCCAATCATAAAGAGTACATACTTAGAAAATAATAGTACGCGATTCGTTTGTTTTTTTTTTCGAATTATTTTAAAAATCAAATACATGTAAAAGCTTTTAAGAAATATGAATTCTTACTGAAACCTTCATACTGTTTTAGTTTAGCTCTGAGTTGGCAATCTCGTAGCCAAATATTGACATCCCTTATTCATCGTTATATTTCAGAATTATTCATGCATAATTGTGCAGAACTTTAACACAATCACTATTGTTTTTATAAATGTAGTAACCCTGTACATTGTATCGATCACTCGTCTGTTATTGACACTGACACTTTTGTGTTAATTCTGCTACTATACCTGTTGTTCTCTCTGTTTGCGACATTCAGTAAATGGAACAATGGTCCTTTTTCATCTAGCAGGTTATTTTTTAAACTAGTTAATAATATTGACCTACTTTTTTGGTTTCCATTTAATTTAGGTCGGGAATAAACAACATCATTTTGTTAAAAGTGTAGTTAGTAGAGTCAGATTTGTTTCAATTTTGAAGATTAAATATGACACCAAATTGGGAAGCCGTTCTCAATTATATTGTTTACATAACAACAAACTCTATAATTTGATGACTCCTTACCAAAACGCATGCTATACATGTATAATAACCCGCACCGGACCCGCGTGGTAGATTACGGCCCACTCCCTCTCACAGAGAGGAGGCCTGTTTCCCAGCAGTGGGAACATTTATAGGCTGATGATGATGATGATGATGTATATAATACCACGAGAACCAGTCATTCTTGTTATCATGAAATTGTTCGTACATAATTAGTATTTTACACTGAAACCAATTTAAAGCGAAACAATTTGAAAACAATTTAAAGCTAATATTACTTAGCATAATTAATATTTGCCTATAATGTTCCTACTGCTAGGACACAGGCCTCCTCTCTGTGAGAGGGAGTGGGTCGTAATCCACCACGCGGGCCCAGTGCGGGTTGGTAGATGTCACATGTCTTTGAAGTTTAAGTTCATGATGTTTTGCTTCACTGTTTTGAGAGCAGTGGTGATGAAATAATTTACACAAAGTAAAGCGCCTGTCAGGGTTCGAACTTACGCCCTACAACTCGTAAGTCGCTGCCATATATCACTACCACTGCTCCTACTATTTATTACTTACTTTAATTTAAATATTTTGAGGAAAATCTTCACATTCCCGTGTATCATGTTGAAAAGTGGCGTCAAGTGTTACCAGGCACCCAGTTCTTAGAAGTGGTGTAATTTAGTTTTCTTACGAAGACTGATCATTATTATCACTGCAAGACTAATGAGACCAGTTCACTGTGACAATATAAAATTCCATTTAACGCTTTATTTACACTGAAACAAAAGGCTTTTAAAGCCTTCCTTCAAATATTTTGAGGAAAATCATTTTCCGTGTATCATGTTGTAAAGTGGCGTCACGTGCTACCAGGCGCCCAGTTCTATAGAGTGATGTAATTTGCTCGCTCCATTCGACCGACGTACGAGACGCACCCGACCATACCTATTCGGTTTGTATCCTTCTCTAAACATTCACGTACGGAGCTTTCTCTAGATCTCCCACATTTAAGTGGGATCTGACTAGCGTTTAAATGACTATTAAAATTAAATATAGCTGGCGTTTAAGTTTAGATAGTATTGTTTTTGGAGGTTATTAATGAAACCTAACTCCGGCAAACATCGGTTTCCATTTAAACGTTAATAAAAAAGGTAATAAATGTCAGGGATAGTCAATCGGTCGGGATATTATTTTTATAGAAACGTTAACGTGCTGCGGCTATAATAAAAGAATATTTCAGGAAAACTGTTATCACTAGGAAGCTCGGTGTTACATACTTCGGATCAAACTGACGGTCCATATAAGACCGAATTTTGGCGTCCCACAGAAAACTTTATGAGTTACGAGATTATTTTTCACATACTTGTAGATATGAAGTTTTCGTATTAAGGTTTCGATTTATCTCATTTGGGTGCAACGCGACCGCTCCGAACTAGCGACTTTATCAACGGAGCGTATCTTTTACGCAGGTGTTGAACGGAAGGTCCGACTTTCTTCGATTCCCAACTTAAGGTACTATTCACAACTTTGTTCGGCGTCGTTTCTATCGATTTTAGATTAAGGAACTTCGAAAACCAGTAAAAACATTCTGTAATAAATTTCCGTACTTTACGAAGGTAGCAACTTACCAGAGCAGGGTGTTTCGAACTTGTTGTAAAAGTTTTCAATAATGATTATGACGTCGGTGGCTATATTGTACCTATATTCTGTCCGGCCTGGCTTACCAGCGACCTTTGCAAACTGTTCGCATCTGCGTAGCCGCAACACCGATCAATTGTACCGTCCGTCGGTGGGTAACATAATATTTCACCTATTAAACGCTGAATAATATTATTTTGATGTTCCTATATAATTCAACAGTTAACTTGTATTGACAAGTTTAACGAGGGTATTTTATTTTAAATGGATATGAACAATGTAACCTCTTTCAGATTTTTTTATTAAGATCCGCGCCATCTAGTGATGATCTTAATAAAATAAAATCTGAAAAAGGTGGTTAGTGACACTAAAAAATAAACCGGAAAGAGTTAAATAATAATGACGTTAAAAATAATTGTAAGTAACATTTTGATACAAAGCATAAAACAAAGTACGTACTTCAAAAATAAAATTTCATTTCACACGTTAGGTGAGACCGTACAAAGGAAAATGTACTGAAATAATTTATACCGTATTTTGTCTGGCATCATGTAAAAGAGGCGGACATGAAACTTAGTACCAAATAAATTTTTCGAATAAAAAGTATAATCCCGGTCCATTGTTAAGTTTACAGCACGAAGCCGACGTGAATTTATGCATAGACTTTACTAATAAACTTTTATACCTGAGAAATGAAAATACTTGCCTTTTTATTTTAAAGAACAATACCGACCAGCTATGAAAGCGGTACGTGAGTGCGGCGAGGAATCAATGACGATCAAAGTTTTGAAAGGAAAAACTTCAGAAATGTTCAAGATGAAATCGGAAATTTCTTGATTTAAATATGAGAGTAAAGCACTAGACTCTGTCGATACTCGATCGCTTGTTTCTTTTGTTCACTTCGCACCATTTACGTCAAAGTTAGTATAACAGTCATAATAAACTTAAATTCCGTGCTCTGAATAGAAAAAACAAGAGCGCAGCAGCAGCGCGGCGCGGCACAACATTCGTACAACGTATATTAATGACAGTGTTTCTTCGCTCCTCGTTTCCGTTCTTTTGTGATTGCTCACGCCGGTTTCTCTCCGCTTTTTGAATGGGCACATACGTGAGCGAACAATTGTCCCGGGTATTAAGGTGTTTTGTGGTAGTTGGATTTACAACGGACGTGTTAGTTTGATTAGAATTAAGTTAAAACAATTCTCGTTCCACGCAAACCAAGCGTATTCTACGAACACGCAACGAGAACCTAAACATATCGGTAACAAAGTCGTCGGATTATACTATTCATAGCCTCAATCAAATTAATCAAACCAATCGACATGTAATTCCCTTCCTGAATACGCCATTTAGTCGCAATATTCCATATCTTCCGTTGATATCAATAACTTCTATTATTTACGTGCGAGACAAAGATCAAAATAATTTATTGTGTCGTAGAACACGGAGACTTTTTCCCACATATGTTATGTGAGGCCAATTCCAGGCTTCCAGCTCCGCATAAAGATGAGAATATGACATGAAAGTCGATAAATTTGGTCAATAGCCATTATACGACGTTGTCGGGGTGCGAAAATATGGAAGTGTGGGGGGGACTTCACGGCTCTTTGATTTAGGGCCGTCGGGCCGCACGCAGTTACTGTGGAATGGAAGAGGCTCGGACAACACGCGTGAGACTTAATTGTTTGGAATGTCGGTGGTGCGTAGTACATGGTTCGTGGTGCGTCCTCTCGTTATATGCCAATTTGAATGCGAAACGACGTCACGGACAAACAAGCGCAGCGGGATTCACGACGCGTAAATTATATAAACTGCTATGCGTACGTGTTCATTCATTGCTTGGATATTGTGGCACTTATTGAAGTGAACATGTTCGGAGAAGACTAGAACGATAATACTTATCTTGCACAGTTTACAACCTTCCTTGCTAAGTCTGTGACAAGATACATCGCCTACACTCAAGATGGCTTACAGTACGAAAAAGCCAATAAAACATAATAGAATAAAAGATTTCTCTATATCCAGAAAGTATACGTGAGCGTCCGTTTAAAATTTATTACTTTTGTAGTTCTGCTTTCTCCCTAGAGCTAAAAATGTAGAGGCGCAGGTCTCCTCCAGCGGCGTAGTGAGTTTACATCTTTGAGACGGGAGGGACACTAGAACTGGATGCGGAGCGCCGCAGCTGGCAGCCATCCGAGCGGACATAAGTATATCTAGTACAACCTAACGAAATAGAAAATACCATTATTCTTCTCTCAAGACAAGGAGGCGTTCAACCAATGTTATTTACAACCTGGTTTGTTTATTGCTTTACGTAAAAATAGTGATGTATCGCGTCGAAGTCGCAATTTGCACGACAAAGAACTTGGCTCGGTTTGTGTCAGCAGTCATTAGGGAAATACCCATTATTTGGAACTTATTGGAAAATGTTTGTGACACAATAACACGAAATGCACGTTCGTGCTGCCACGCCACTAATATTTTCCTCGCTAATTTTATTGCGACCTATTGTATTACAAAAGCATTAATAGCACTACTAATCCGTTTTTTATACAGAAATAAGAATTAGAATCACATTTGCAGTCACATTTATAGGTGAAAATAAACGTGATTTTTACTCACGAAAGAAATGTTTATCACTGCTCAGTTCACAGCGGAATGGTCATTATTTACTCATTATCGTTACTAAAGCTGGACTCACGTAATCCAACACAAATACACACCTAAATAGTAATGAATTAAACATTCACGGCTTTGTGAACGTTGACGCCTCCTTATATTATTCGATTCATTTAAAATTCACAAAGAAAATTAACAATCTAGTTTGTTCCTTCATTATATTCCATTTTAAACTTTCTTAAATGATAATAAGGTAAAGAATACAAACAATAATTACAGCCTAAGTGAACTTTCCGAACTTTAAACTCTTTTAACGCTCGGGGTACTTTCAATTACAGGGTAAGCAGACTTCCGAGAAGAAGCAACGAAAAGTTGCTATAGCTCGTGGCTATGTAATTACGGAAGACATGACAGTAATATTTTCCTCCCTAGGGAAAAAATTACAGTAATATTAATCTATTGTCAATTTAATTATAAGCAATTTTGAACGCACTAAACTAGAACACTGAATTAGTCTATTTCCATCGAGATAGGAAATAGATTAGCTACGGATCAGCAGGAAAAATAAAACATTCGGCGTTATGAAAAAGCACTTGTACCCCAAACCGAAAATACATTCTTCAACGCTAGCCGACTATAACATCCCTTTCAATCTTCTATCTGTCAACCTTCCAATATTCCCCATGTACGCACTATAATAAAATGAAGCAATCATCGGGTGTCCAATTTATTGGAAGCACAAAATGAATAAGAATTTATAAGTGAGATATTTCATGTGCAGGCTCATTTTACTGGGCCGCAGCAATCTTGGGGCATTGGCATTCAAATTGATGGTGAGGGTACGTTTCACCATTAGAGGGGACTTATTAATTCCCCTTTCGACAGGCCGACCGAGGAGGCAATAAATTCACCTCAACCAAAGGGATGACCAATTTCAGAACATTTACGAGCCACAAATTACGCGACCGCTGAAATATACTGAGCTAGGGACGGGAGGACCGGCCACGCGGACCAAGAAAAAGCCCAAATGTTAATTTAATGTTGAGAGCTACACAAAATTGCTCCAGTCCTCAACATGAGAGAAATATTGGGCCTGCCCGCGAAAAGGTCCAAATACTAATTTTATGCAGGGCAAATGAGCCGAGGGCAGGGCGTTGAATCGATATTCATTTGGCTAAGCGTACCGTTAATTTTTCCTGGCGAACGATATCATGAATATTACGTATCTACTTAGTTTTATAAGCGGCCTTTCATTATTACTGAATTTATACTTTGTTCGCCACAATGTACCTACTATGTACAGTTAACAATCGCTTCATGTTTATCGCTAGCTACCCATTTACATAGTTTGCTTTTGAGTCGATGTTAAGTGCATGGTTATTGAAACAATTTATTTAATTAATGTGCACATTAAGAGGCGTGATTGCGATACCGGTATAAATTGATGTGTAATGAGTAAGATAATTAATGAGTTGATTAATTATTTGAACGCGATACCAAGCTGTGAATAATCTACCAATCGTTATAACGCAGTCGTCTGAATTCAAAACATAATCCTATTTCCCGTGTACAAAGAAAGCACGTACCTACAAAGCGTATAACTTCGAGTATTATTCTAACATTAGCGTACATGATGAGAAATATTATCGCTATATCCATAATGCGAAGGTTCGCAGGAGTTATGACGAAAAAAACAAAACAAAACATTCGGCAAGTTTGCGCTTTTAATGTCAGTTTTATTTGTTCGTCGATATATCTAAGCCAGTTCGGGGCGCTGTGCTAGCTAACTGTTTTATCACTTTATTGCATGAGATGGCATAAACTTGTGAAGAAGATACCAATAAAACATAGCTGTAGGGAAAATAGACGTTTGTTTTGCTCATATACGTGAAATACCAAATCGAAAATCAGAAGGGTCATGTCAACCACGGAAGGAATGTCGGGTTGTGAACGCCAACTATGCCAGAGAAATGCAAACAAATATCAAACTGTTTGCATTTTATTATTTCTTCAAATGTATTGAAGGTTTTTTATTCAGAAAATCTACATACAAATGAATCATGTCAGCAATTTCTTTCGTGAACCGTGCCTATAAAGTCACCTAATTACTTCGCCTGAATTTGTATGCCAGTCTAACAATGGAAGGAAGGTCGCCTATCTTTTTATGTGAGTTTTAACGAACGTTGAGGTTTACAAGGAAAGATATTTAAAACGAAAACTTAAGTAATCTGAGTTGAATATGAAAATGTTTAGTTTCACTGTTATATTATGCAACTGTTTAGGAAATCAGTTCGCAACTAAAACATAACTTGCTTTAAAGTACACGTTTTTGTAGCGTTTGCATGCTACGCTGGGTGGAGCTTTCAACTCCCCTTTTTTTTTTTTTTTTTTTTGGGTGGGAAATTACAACTCCCCTTAGATTTGCTTTATTTTATTTTTACGCTTCTACCACAAAATAACATAAAATTCTTAAACTCACAAAACTCATAATTTTGCTAAGTGAACTGTTATCATACTCCAGAGGGCAGAGAATACCTACTTGAAACTTAACGGTCAAAATATGTTATCTTGAAAAACAGGAACCTGTTTATTTGGGATAACAGTTATTTACTATAACAATAAAGACAGTTTAGTCTATTTGGGGCCGTATGAAAGCAATGAAAAATAATGTTCAGCCTATTAGGTTGAAACGAATTGTTCTGTGTAATTTTCGTCTCATATTAGATTTAATTGTAACTGCAATTTGTATTACTCGCAAAATTATGATTCTATTAAGTAAAACCTAATATTAAACGGTGACAGATATAAAATTACAACCTGATTAGTACATTACTGATTAGTAGATATAATATATACGTAGAAATAAAATACCTCAATAATATTTTTTTGTTCGAATCTCAAGTAAGAATATGAGAAGATACGAGTTTTCCTCTCATTGCTACATAGCTATTAGATCAATTATATTAGTTTAATCAAATAAAACAAACGTAATTCACAATCAATCTAAAACGCTCAAACAAAGGACACAATGACATCCAACAAGCAATCATAGACAATCAATACCAATGAAAACGCCATCCGAATCCGACAGGACACATCCGCCAAAAGATAGCGCAGGGATTATAAACTCAGTTAAATCATAATACGATGATCACAATACAGTCTTGTTCAGCCAGTATTTCTACATAAAATGGTCCTGGGAGTCGGACCGGGCCCCGCAATATCTCTGTCATGGCTGCCCGCATTCGAAAATTGAATTTAATTAGCCCGCAGTATAAAACCGACCGCCTCCGGCACGCGTGTGTTAAACGGTTACCCTCTACGCCTGCACGGATCTAATCCTACCCTGTATATGTATATACGTACTTAATATGAAGCGTTATATCTGTCTTTCTATTTGCGGGTGTATTTGTTTTGCCGCCGAGTTGTTTAAGGGAATGTTGTTACATTATTTTTGGTTAGAGTTATTTTGTATTTTGATCCTTTGGTTGCTGATGAAGGTTGCTGTATTATTACGCTTTATGTGCCTAATAGTCGTAAAACTATGAAGGTACCGGAATTTTAAATAAAAACCATAAATCCATAATGTTGATTGATACACTGACAAGCAATGTAAAAAAGCGACTAACTTATCATGAAATATTTCCGAAACCACGCAAGATAGCTTCTTGAAGTAAAAAGCAACATTCAAGTGTATTTAATAGTGAATAAAAAACACCTATAAAACGGTTTTCAAGATTTTTTTTACTTCACGTAGCTAACTTGTATGGTTTAGGAGATTATTAGATTTTTGTGACACTTTGCAAGTGACTTTTTATATTTATTGCTCGTATATAATGTCAAGTAGATACAGTAAAATAAAAATCGTCTATCTCCTCCACTAGCACAAACTGGATTAGATACAGGAGCCAGTGCCATCCCCTCATAAATTGACTCAAAGTGATTTGTAATAATCTGGACGCTAAAAGCTATCGAAGAGCTCTGTCGATACTAAAATATTTTTGTCAAGCACAAACAAAATTTATTTCGTTATAATAATATTTTTATACTACAAACATTATTATAGTTAGAAAAATAGCCAATCCCTTATGTGACAGTGTCACCTCAGTTTCTAAAGCTATTCGGTGAACTATTTTTGATACAATCGCTTCGAATACAGGTGTGCCTACAATAGCTCTTACAATCTACTCGGAGTAGATACTAAAAATATTTTTGTTATTTATGACATAATATTGTTATGATAGGTCTTTACTTCAGAAAATACAAACCGCCTACTAACGAGTAGGTATTAGGATATATTATAAACAGTAGCTAGTTATTAATGGGCTAAGACAGTTGTCGGCAAACCACGGCTCGAGAGCCGCATGCGGCTCTTTGACCTATAAAGTGCGGCTCTGTACTGAGTGGAGCGTAGATCGACCCGCTGAGGTCAAGGTTTCGGTCATTGAGCAAGATATCCAGTTTTATTCAAAATTCAAACTATATTTCAAAGATTTATTTCCGAAGTATTTTCACCAAAATTTTATAGGACATCGAAAATAAATCATTTACTGTCCCTTCAAAAAAATTCCAATGTTAACTTGTAAGTAAGATGACTTCATCATATTATTATTAGCCGATATGATGATGATGAAGGCATCCTACTTCTTAGCTAGTTAATTTTAGGAAGCGTTGCGGAGTGAAAGAGGATGGGAGTTTTAAGAATTAAGAAAAGTGTATTGAGTCAGTTTTGACACACAGAAAGGAATTAATTTGGCTCACATAAGAAATCTTAGTTGTTATAGTATTGATATTTGGCTCTATTGACGAATGAGTTTGCAAACCATTGGGCTAAGAGAACCACTGATTGTGTCCCGCTAAACGCACGATAACATCGCGGCAGGCCGAGACTAAGATGACGAGACGAGCTTGTCTCCTATCGAAAGGACTGACTGGACTAGCAAAAGACAGAATAGTGTGAAAAAGGGAGAGGGAGGACTTTTCCCTGCAGAGGGACAATACACTCTAGTTAAGGTCTATTTGAAACCTTGTTTCCAATTGTTGTTATTTCCACTTAAACAAACATCAATTTTAAGCAAGAGTAAATAAAGTTGATTTTAGACTGAATAGTAAGTAGTTACTGTTGAAGTCGTAAAAATATGAAGTTGTAGCGCAAACTGAACCTTAAACGTAAGAATTACAGTTGTTTCTCCTAAAACTCGTGTTTGTTTACATGTTTGGCAAATAAATTGCGAACGCAGACTAGATATTAGATTGATAATAATGTTTACGCATCTTTAATAATATTCCGGGGCCTATTAGAATAATTACAGAAATGGAAAAATTTAAAGAGAATCCCCATGATCAAGTAAGTAAACAAGTGCTACTACTCTATAAAAAACTTCCTAACAGAAAATCACTTCTCCATTACAGTCCCTTTTTTTTTTTTTGGGTGGGAAATTATCAAATAACTTCTCCCGCTCTGGGTGGAGCGGGAGGGCGTGTCAGACTCTTACTGACTAAAACCCACCCGTGTTCCTTCGGTTACCCTGTTGCCGGGGGCCACGATGTCCCTTTCGGCCCATATTCGCAGCCCCGCCATTGCAGTCATGATGCGTTCATTGTCCCACTGATGTGTACCTACCTAAATTCATTCCTTTTTAATTTTTTTTAAATATTTTATGGGAAATCTTAATAATTTGTGACAATAATGTAAATTTAATTTCTATGTAACAATTGTATCCCGCCCTTAGGGCTACGGGCAGGACATAGCTGATCACAATTTAATTATTGTAGACCTGTATTATGTACTACAATTAAAATATTGACTGGAAAAGCTTACAATGATACTCAGAATGATTAAAATTTTTGGACAAGTTTTTCCTCTTCCTATCAATACTTATATTATAACACGTTAATATGGGTATCAGCCTTCTGATCTAAAGTCAATATTCAAACCGTCAATAACAGAATGATAAAATCGTCTCATGCTCATAATTTGCTTAATTCTAATGCTGGGGACGCATTTGCGTCTATCGTGACAAGCAATTCGTGCCAAAGTTTCGTATGCTTTGTTCGCTAAAAAGTTATCGCGCTTATTATGCAGTCACATTAGCGGCTTCATAATTTTAACGAATTATCGTGCAATAATTCAAGATGGCTCTCCATTATTTCGACAGAGCATCTACGCAGTCTGGAAACAACAGCCAAAATGACCAACGCTAGTCCAACTACGCGCCACACTTATTTTGTACCGCCACCCGGGCGATAAGTGCTACGCAGCCCGAACTATCGCGACGATAACCGATAATGGTTGGTCACATCTGCGTGTATTGTATCACTGTGCGAAGCTTCGTCACGATAAACGGCTCCAGCATTAGAATTAAGCAAATAATGGGATCATACTTTTTCGTTTCGATGCTCAGATATTTAATGACCTTTATTTAGCATTGAAAAGAGTGTCAGTTCTCCAAAATACCCCATTTTTTAACAACAAAATCGTGTAAGCAATTACAAAATAAATCAAGATATTTCAATGTGAATTTAAGATTTTATTAGTACGCAACTTGACTAATAACAGTAATTTGGTTCGATAAAAGATGATAACTACTGTGTTTAAATATTATTTTATGATTAAATACGTAGAAATTAACTTAAATTCAAATATAAAACATAGTCATAGTTACAATAATTTTATATACGTTTAACGTCCATCTATTTACTTAAAACTCGCACGCTTTGCCGCAATTTTGTAGCGTGGACCTGTGTCCACGCTACAAAATTGCAATTCGATTTACTTGACAACTCTGTAGTTATCAAGTAAATCGAATACTGTTTTCTGGGTCAATATATTTTGGACTGTCACACACACGGAATACACGTGCAATCCCAATCTGAATCATTTGTCTAATCCATTGCTTCAAAAGTTCGAAAAAAAACCTGCTCTACAACGTAGATAACGCAATGAATTTTGTTGAACTGTCAAAATGAAACAAATTAGTCTTAATCATTTACGAAAATTCGTTACGCAATTAGGTAGCAGGCTAAGTTTAAAAGTGTTATTAATAGGTTTAAAACAGGCTTTATATCGGACTAAAATCGTGTTTAACAATTGGCTAGAGATTAAACACGGCTTTATTTTCTTTTGCAACTTCTAAACTGATGAATGTAGTTACAAAAGCTCTGTCTATAAAAGAATACCCTGAATTTCAGCATCACATTTCAAACACTAGAAATGATTCCTATTTCATAACTACAAAGCCCTGATAAACCCACTTTTGTGAACATCCTATGATCTACGATCTACAGTAAGTTGGGGTAGTACACATCCGTCACCTCATTAGCGGTGGGCAATCACTGTGAACTGTGTTTCCGCCTTCCGCTCCACGTATAAAAGAAAGGACATAAAACTAAATGTCACAATAAATACGGTGTTATAGAACATTGTTGGAAGAATACGTGGGTATGTCTACAGAGTGTGGAAGGATATGGGAAGTATGATTTTTATGTGGTTTAGAAATAATATTGACTCGATGTTTTGTTAAGGTATCGTTGAAAACTTACTTTCGATACTTCAAATATTATTATTGTCGTGATTTCTTTTAAATCAGTATTATTTTTATATCGATTTATAATATCCACCGTGGCAACACTGTCAAAATACAAATTTTAGTATAAGAAACTTCTAAATGTATTTTCATTATGGCAACTGAATGTATTGTTTTACTTTGGCAACACTTAGAAATGACGGTTATGATATTATCGTTGCTTCTGGGTGGGGCAAAAGTCGTTTTAAATGGTAAAATGTAATGCATAGGGAGTCGTCGTTTGATTCTGAAATAGTACAGTAGTGTGGATTAAAAGTATTAGCAAGAAAAGAGTGTGTTGAGGTTCTCTAATAAATCATATTGTGAACTCATAACTGCAAGAGTTATGTCAAGTAGGAAAATTTAAAAATAATACTGTGGTGCAAATCTTCGCTTTAAAATTTTTGGTGCAAATAACAAACTTATTATTTCTCAGTAACAAAACCATAATACACAAATTCTCAACTTAGATTACCTATTTATAACCGAAGCTACGCAGACTGAAGATTTATAAGTTTATCTTTTAAAATTATATACTAAAATAAAAAGCAATAGAGCTTTAAGATTAGTTCCATTAATCTCTAGAACCGCTTTTAAACTCGGTGCGCGGCATAATTTTCCCATGCTCTGCAGCGCGTGGATATTAACTCTATAAGCAAAGACTACCGTAGGTACGTGGACGTCCCTATTTAATTTTAAATGTACATAAAAAATTACTTTTAATATTTTACACGAGGCAAGAAATTATATTTATGAATCTAACCTATTCTTGGATAACTTGATATTTTGCAACAGCACTTTCATTACTTGTTTTACACGCGATTTTTTTTTTGTTATTAAAAACTGAAACATCATAATTCATTTAGAATAGCGATGTTGTAATCGTTCATTTAGACCATACCACACTGAACTATGTCCGCCAATGAATATCCAGGCTCATTCGAAAAAGCGTTCTTCTTCTTTTCGTATGGTTAGTGACTAACCTGTTGTTAGAGTTTTAAAGCCGCCCATGGGCCTCTGACTTGGCTTCACATACCGTCGAGAATTATCGCTCAGGCCGGTTTCCTTATGATGTTTTTCTTCACCGTTTTTAAAGCAAGTGATAATTATACAATACGCACATGAATCCGAAAAGTCAGAGGTGCGTGCCTTGGGTTCGAACTCGAGACCTATTACTTGGCAGTCCGACGGTCACACCACTAGGCTATCACTGCTATAAAAAGTGTTAAAAAGGTAAGTATCATAGCTCAGCAGCAGTAATGTTATTAACTCGTAACACAAAAGTTATAACCACTTTTCAGACTCAAAAGTACCGTAACATCACTATCGCTCGCGAGATACAATTATCTCTGGTTGGTTATATTTCCCAGGTGTGTGAATGCATTCAGTGGAAAATTAAAAAGCAAGCTTTTCCGAAACACTGCTGTGTTTGCCCAGTCCCGTAAATCTAACAGTAAATTCTTTTACATGTTTCGCGAGCGAGTGTTCAATGGAGATAAGTTTTGCGACTAATCTGTATGTTTGGAGGATGAGAACTAGCTTATGAATTTTCTATTTAATGTGATTTTGTATGTTTAAGCAATTAAAAAACCGTACCATCGTACAATATTTAAAAAAATATATAAAAAATTCCGAAAAAAACACGTTTCTTGTATGTGGGCCCCCTTTATCTGGAACTTTTTACAAACTTGATCAGAACAGTTCGGGGAGAGACAATTATACGCAAGTCTCATCTAAACGTTGCTAACAAGCTGCATAGGAGCCATCTGGTATGTAGGAATGTACCTGGCTATATGTACTGTAGGTACCCCAAATATAGCCACTCTGCATTCCTGTTTAATAAATAGGTGGCAGGCAGGTAGGTACATAAGTTAAGTGTGAACCACGCAGACACGTGAATGTAGGCGGCTACAACCAACTAATTAATCAATTGCTAATCCTATTTGCATGCCATTACGCACTAAGTAAACAGAAAGTCAACAGAAGGAGATGGCTAAATACATATTTTATAAGACAATTAACGCAGTAAACATTTCAATGTAGATTCATGTGTGTTAGGGGTGCTATACACTTGTTCGGGTCGGCACATTCGATTCGGCAGTATTTGTTGAACAACATAGCTGACGCAATTACTACACATATTCGACTTTCCTTCGGTTCGTGTCCATCGGCAAACTGCGTTCGGTTTTTACCCTCGGGTCGGCCCGGCACAATTCGTGATAAGCCGAACGACTTTTTCCGAAAATATTTCTACATAGGTAAATTCAATTTTGCCGCCCAGATGTACCGAATCATGCCGACCCGAACAAGAGTGTATCATCCCTTATGGCTTTGATTTACTCTTCATTAGTAATCTATATATGTATAAGCTATTAGCCTGATGGAAATGTCAAACATTACCAATAGAGAGATTTGTATTAATAATTTAAACAGTTGCCGCAATTAATATTTATTTGAAATTGGAATGAAAGATTTAAGCCCATTTGTATGACAGCTTATTACGTAGGTACAATTACATACCGCTGAACAAATAATTATTACACATTTTACGGTATAACTTCATTGTCTCAGGTTTTCAAATTCAAATTCAAAATATTTAATTTCACATAAACCTACATGGGCACTTAGGAAACGTCAGAAGCTAGGTGCATGGTTCCAATTGGTCGTTTCCTATGGAGAAGAGCCGGCAAGAAACCCCACGGTTACTCTTTTAAAAATAATTGGCTTTTACAATATTTTTAAAGAACAGTATATGGGAGGACAACGTAGGTCGTTCAACAAGTACCAGGTACTTAACAAAATAGAAAATAGTCAAAAAATCTACAGTCCACTAAGCCTACAGCGTTCTCACATTCACAAAATAGAAATGAATCTATTTGCAAAAGATAAATTAATTAATAAAAATCTATTTTAATTACATGATTGCTATTACAACTGTAACAAATCTAAATAATTATCATGCCCACAAAAGCCACAAATAAAGAGTTGAAATTAAATTGTAAGTATATAATGTCAAATAATTGGATGATTATGTCAAGGAATAATGTAAAAGAATAAACATGAACATTTTGGAGTACTTAATAGACTCACATAATTATTATGCCGTCAATGAGGTACCTACCCGGGAAGCCACATGTGCAGAAGGAATTATTGCCAAACTTCTTTGTCTTAAACGTTTAATTCAGGTTTTGCTGTAATTTTTTTGTAGCAGCTTTGCACCCGGTAAACGATAATAGACTCGCACCTTAACAACCTACCATCCCCTTCAGGGAAAAAGCCGTAATGTGAATTGTCTATTTTATTTATTTTCCCATTCGCGCAGACGCTAAGAGAATCCATATATTTTTGAAGTGAAAACTTCTTTAGGCGCGTTGGGCATTTTTGAGATGGGAAAAAACAATTGAACTCGCGACACTGTTACCAACACCTCATTTTTGTAAACGCGATTATGCTCTTTATTTATATTACGTTACGGATCAATGTTCTTTGCAAGTATTTTTACTTTAAATGTTTTGGGTGTATTTTTTTTAATTGTTCAAGTTTTCACTTCTGTTGGCACTTGTCTTTTGATTTGTCAACTTATTTGTATTTCAAAATTATATTTATTCATCCTATTGTGCTAGCTGATATATGGCAAATTATTTAATTTAATGTTCTGTGTCTCGCAATATTAATTTCTTTGTACACCTACTATTGTATAGATTCAAGTTTTTCTAACTGAACAGACAGCTGTGCTGCTGGAGAGTTTGTTGCGCCACTTCTTCTTCCCAGCTAAAGCACTAGAAACTGGTGAAGGGTGGGCGTTTTGGGAGACTGACTTATGTACTTTTGACGTTTGAAAAGAGGTGACTCTCAGCCTAATTTGAATAAATGACTTTTGATTTTGATTTATTGATCCGCAAATGCAATTGTTCAGCTGCATCTGGTTAGGCTGGAAGCTGGCCCCAAAATAGTTGGCTATGTAGATTAATTGATTGATTTTAATCTCGCAAATGCACCTAAAGAAATTATGCTAAGTCCTTTTTACAACGTTGCCAGACAACCCTTTACCCACTGGCCCATAATGGTCAACTGTCTATCGATCACTCAATTGTGCAGTAATCGATCAATGGACTTGAAGAGTAGTCAACAATCGTTACTGTTTCCTAGAATCGTGAATAAGAATGATAGCTATTCGTGCACTTTGTGACTCTATTTTGGCATCTAGAAAGTTCTTTTCATGTTCACAAAAGTCCTTCTATTCAAACGAACATCATTACCAAAACATGTACAGACTTTTGAGTATACTACAACAAAGATTTAAAAATACATTTCGGTATAACAAAAATTATATTTCGCTTCCAAAAACTCATACAATTAGATTTAAAGGTACCATAATGACGTACAAACCAACATCAGTAGCGAATTTGTATACTTAATATAATAATATGAGGCATAGAAATATAACCAAAGAGCAAATACTAATAATAATAGTCTGCTGAACCTATTGTTGTGCTCGGCTTGTAATTCTAGGTTTAAAGTTTCACGAATGTAGCCTACATGATAATTTAGAGGTGAATACGAGATTTTACATTTACTAAAATAAGTGTACCGACGTGTTTAATACTAAATTCTAACTTAAAGGGAGTTTGTTTGTTTGTTACGCTTTTCCGGTAAAACGGCTGAACGGATTAGGATGAAATTTGGCACATGGATAGACCATGATCTGAATATAAAGGACATAGGATACTTTTTGTCTCTTTTTCTCTGTCTCTTTTTCTTATTTTTAATCTCTATCTTTCCACAGGATCGAAACTCATATGAGTGAAACCGCGGGGCAAAGCTAGTATAATCCTAACTAATATTGTAGCCCGACTTTTGTGCCCGGTTGATGGCAATAGGCTCGCCCCCTATTACATGGGACTTAAACATAACTGGCGAAATGTGGGTGTACCTACTACAGGTACACCTCTGCCCAACCCTTCGGGGAAACAAGGCGAGATATTATGTTATGTGTGTAATATTATAAATGCTAAAGTGTGTTTGTTTGTCATGCTTTCACGCTAAAACGACTGACCAGATTTGGTAAAATTGGCACATGAGTAGCCCAGGACCTGGAGAAGGACACAAGGCTACTTTTCATCCTGATCGTAGACGAAGTCGCGGGCAACAGCTAGTAATATTATAAATTTGAAAGTGTGTTTTTTTGTGACGCTTTCACGAAAAACGGCTGAACGGATTTGGATGATATTTGGCACATGGGTAGACCTTGACCTGGTTAGGATACTTTTATCCCAGTAGTATGTTTCTGTGAGATAATTTCCAACCATCACGCGGGAGAAGCCACGGGCAAAAGCTAGTTCAGGCCATGGTGCAGAGCGAGAGGAAATGGTATTCCGTCACCTCCTTCTGCGAAACGGTAATGCTCGCGAAGGAGGAGGCGGAACGCGTGATGGAGAGGCAAATTTCGCGCCCTCACGCCCCTAATCGCCGCAGGAGGAGACGCCTGGGGCGGGAATCGCGAGCCGATTTCCGCCCACCGTAGGCGCGGGCTTGCGGACGGTGAGCAATGGGTAGCTCGCCGTCCGATAAGGACCAGGCCCGGGTCGACAGCGCGTTGTGTTCCACGCGCGCCTCAAAGAGATGTCAGCAGAATTGACGGGGTCCGCTAGGGCCAATGCCTGCCGGGGGTTCGAAGAAAACCGATAGGGAAATCGTGGCCCCCGGCAACAGGGCAACCGAAGGAACACGGGTGGGTTTTAGTCAGTAAGAGCCTGACACGCCCTCCCGCTCCACCCAGAGCGGGAGAAGTTATTTGATGATTACCCAACCAAAAAAAAAAAAAGGAACAAGATTAAAACCCTAAAAACCTAAGCCGACCGTGATGATTAAAGCAAAATTACGATGTAAAATAAAGAGCACAATATAAGTACCATTCGTTCCAAGACCTGCTAAGACCTGTTCCTAATAAGCTTAGTAATATTGTGTTCCAATAACTAAGGAAATCAATAAATTACCTACGATTGTAGAGATAATTGGCTGAGAAATTTTTGCCTATGTCAAAGCTATAGGTCGCTCACTTTCGGCGAAAACAGAGTAGCCATCTAAAGAATCTAATCTCTATCTTTATGGCTAAAACCGAATCTATATAAGTAAACACGAAATGCTGTTCGTTGGTAAGCGCATCACTTGTGAACGGCTCAGTCGATTTGGCTAATTTTATTTTCAAAATGTTCGTGTAAAGTATATAGGGAAAAAAAAATTGGAAAAGTTGCCCGATAAATTGGCAAAATTGAGAAAAACTGAAAATTGTGTTTTGTATGGGATTATATGAATTATTGTTTGGACAGGACAACGTCTACCGGATCAGCTAGTTTCTAAAATATTTAAAGAATAGTACCTATTGCTATTTCTGTGGCTTAGAATAAGATTAATATAATGAAAAAAAAGTAGTAGTTTATAAGAACTGACAAAAACTACCCAATGTCGGGTGATTCTATAAATAATAGCGTAGCGTGGGTAGCGTTACCCATTCTCCGAAATTAGAGCTATCACCCGATATACTTTTAGTACGTATAAAAAGTTAAAACTCACTATGTTATTTATATCGCGAAGCGGAACTGTTGTGTACAACTTGTCTATTACTAATTACAGTAGTGCGTCCAAAGTTTTCTCTCCTCCATCGAACATTCAGATCACGACTTGGGCACAATCAAGATGTTCACGGGATACCAATTGGATTACTACTGACTTTAGTTGCAAAGACACATTACTGTAGTGCCTTATTTCCGCTGTGTGTTTATTTATTCGACGTATTCTTAGGAGTATTAGTAACAGTGATTTTTTACGTATCGGTTGTATTATGGTATCCCTAGTATTAGTAGTAAAGCCAACGAAACGAGGCATCGCTTCGGAATTATTAGCGAGGCAGTGAGACGTGAGTTCAAAATCCACCCGTTGCCACTATTGTTCTTCTGATATAGACCCGATCTTGTTACTAGCTTTTTATTCAGCTCAGTAGAAAGATTTTACAGGCATATAGACTCTTTATCAAAGATATATTAAATTGCGTCCGTGGGTTTATTGGGACAGGACAAAATCTGACCCAAAAGTGTCCTTTCCGGATTTCGTTAAATCTTTCACATAATTTGAAAAGATAAATAGCTTCCACAATTTATCTTCCTTTTATTACCGGATCAGTATGAGAATAACCCTCGGCTTTATTTCAAAATCAGTCTCTACGAGGTAATATCAATCACCCAACGTTCATTAGCTGAATGGAACCCTTTCAATCTCAAAACCCTCGAAAACAATCTCATAACTTTCCGATACCCTATATAAAAAAACTAGAGCCTTCCGCAAGTTAAAAGTATTTACGTCAAAAAATAGTATTCCTTACCTTATAGTACGGTTCCTCGTAGCGACTGCCCTTAAGAAAGTCATAGAATATGCAAAGAGGCAGAACCATTATGGCCGGCTCTTTGCACAGAGTGGCGGCCGCGGCGAACGTAAGTGTCCCCGCCAGCGTCAGCCACTGCAACAGTTCACCTGAGTCCTCACTGACACCACCACTGAACTGACACTTTAGTCTCACTGCTCCATTAACTTCACAAGCGTCCAACATCTTCAGAGGCCCCGCTTTACTAGCCTTCAACAGTTTACGAACATTCATCATGATGTGTTGCACCAAGCTGTGACAACTCAGCCTGAACGGCGGATCGTTGGATGTTATTTGTCGTCGCATTAGGTTGTCTTTCACTATATGCCGACATTGTTTCTTGTGTCTTTCCTCACGTAATCGTATGTGTTCGCTGTATAGCAGGAAACTCAATAGAAACAAGTTGCATGCGGCGAGATCAGCCCGGCCGACCACGCCCGCCACCGCCTCCGTGTGTATCGGATGCGCAGCAAAGGCTATGCCGGTGACTGCAGTGCCCACTCTCATACAATACGCTGGCAGCAGGCGACGAGCAGTCACCACCACTAAAGCCGTCGCTGTGCAGTGGAATATAACGTTTAGGAGATGGTAACTCCACGGCTTAAATCCACTAAAGGCGTAGTTGAATCGATATGTAGCGACGCACAGCGGTCGGTAGGAGCCGTGTGAACCGGGGTCTGTGAGCGGTGTTCCCCAGAAATCGTTTTCAAATAATGCGTTGATAGGTGTGTGGCCGATGACATCTGGGTTGGAGAGAATCGCCCGCCTGCGAAATAAATAAAAAACACGTTAACGTATTTTATTTTCATAAAAATCCACGAATTTATTAAAATGGTAATGAAAGGATTGGTATTTAAAATGTAGATGCCTAGCATGTTCAGTATGCAATGAAAACAGAAGGTTAATAACTTTTTTAAATGAATAAATATTCTCTTCACAATTAATCTGTAAGTCATTATACAGTGTGAGTCTTTATAATGTGCACATATCGAAATATTTTTTCCGTCGATAAAATTAAGCATAGATTCCCTCATTTCGAAATGTGTACATTATAAAGACGCATTGTATACACTGGACATACCTATTTGAATTGGACCACACGCTTCACAGATTTTATATCATCAATAAAATTAATAATAGACAAATAACATAATACCATACCTGTATTCCCCAAGGGGTTAGGCATAGGTGTCCCTATAGTACACCCACATTTCGCCAGTTATGTTTAAATCCCATGTAATACGGGGCAAACTTATTGCCATCAAAAACAGACTCCAGATGGAAAAACCCAATAAATCTACCCCAGGACATTATTACTAATAGAATGCCTGTATTTTATTAACGTAGCCAATTCAATACTTACGTTTCCTTAATAAACAAAGTGTTTAGAATTTCCTGAGATTTAATAAAACACTTTTGAAGTCCACTGAAATTGTTTAAGGGCAATTTGTAGATCGTCACGGAGGTACACGGTACCAAGTAATAAGTAGGTATCTTGACGACCAGCGCCTTCGTATCGTATATTTTTCATCAGCTTTGATTAAAAAACTTTGCTAACGTAACTTTTTCCCAGCACGGCTACCTTTTAATGAAATATAAAAGATCAATACCTAACACATTTTTTGTACCCTGTGTCAATCTGCGAACATTTTTTGTCCCTTAGTTATTTATCAAGAGAAATTGCGAGCATTTTTTCGAAGTTATAACAGTTGGAAAAAGATTTTTGACGAAAAATCTGCTATTCCGTTAACAGGTAAGTTAGGTACTAGGTTAGTACTTTTTCTATGTTATTTAAAAATCAGTTTTTAAAAGGTACCTAGATTTAAAACAATAGATATAACTGTTTTATATTCCGTGGACAGTTGAAATGCTGAAATAAATAACAGTAGGTACTGTAGATATTTATGAGAAAATTTAATCAATTTAACTAATTTTAAACATTATATATTTTGCTGAAAAATTCTCAGTATCCTACTAATCCTATTTCCTACTAATATTATAAATTTGAAAGTTTGGATGTTTGTTACTCAATCACGCAAAAACGGCTAAACGGATTTGAATGAAATTTGGCACACAGATAGTTTATAACCTGGATTAATACAAAATATACGTTTTATTCCAGTAGTACGTTCCTGTGGGATAATTTCCGACCTCCACGCGGTCGAAGCCGCGGGCAAAAGCTAGTTTCACATAAAGCAAAATAATATTACTAATCAAAATTTACCGTTTGTCCTTTTATCAAGAATTCTACGTATGTAACACATCCTGAGGCAAGTTATTACTGTTTTAATATGAAAATACCTTCCAGGAAAGTGTAGTCACCTACCTATCATGGTGAACATTTGATTAAGTTTGAAACCATCGTTTTAAGAGGAGCCAGCGTATTACAACAACAGTTTGAGGCACTTGATCAATAACCTAAACACAATAGAAACCTGAGTCTTTTGTATCCGCCAAACAACACAAAATAAAATTATAAGCGAAGAATTCCGGTAACTTGACGTTATAACGTTTCAAAAGATTCTTGATTATTACCTCAAAGACATTGTAATGACAAAATAAGGTAACGTCTATAAAGATAACATGTTTGCATTAAAGCTCGTAATTCAACATCCCCAATCGGTAAGTGCTTGCTATTAATTTATACAAAGTAAACGCAATAAGGGATTCCAACTTTTATTTACGCTACACATCAAAATTTAATACCGAAGCACAAATTGAAACAGCCGTCCTTAACTGCTTAATTTAAATAAAATATTACCATCTTACCTGGCAGAGCAGTCGCTCATAGCCGCCGAATCCGTTCGATGTTTTCCCGAACGATTGGCCCCGTGCCCTCGGCCGTTCCCTCCGTAGGGTGCCTCAATACCGACTTAATAATGGACATGTTTTAACGTACCTATTTCTCCTCTCAAATTGATTTTGCGAACCGTGTTTTGACGTTTTCCGGTTGATGGTTGAATGCCTGACGGGTGACGGAATAAGCTTACTGACCTGTGCTGCGATTTAAACTCAGAGGAATTATTTTCTATTTGGCTTCTTAATTTGCGCGTTTCCTGGCATGCGATAGCAGAACAGTAAAGGAAAACTTGAACGTCGGAAACTCTATCGGATGGCATTGGCAACCGGGCATGTTTAGCGGGCACATTTTACGTGTAGAGGAAATTAAAAAGTCACCGATCGTCTTGCCCAGCTTGCTCTAAACCAACCACACAATTGTGTCGCTCGTAACGGCAATTTTTTTATATATTATCTATTAACTTATATTATAACTTACCAATATTAAGCTAAACAATTCAGTTCGTCAAATTGATTCTCTTGAACTTATGTTTTCGCGATTCAACAACCGAACCGCTGAAAAGATTTAAGTCTTTCGACTTCTCATATTTTGGGATACATTTCGAAGTAGTCCACTTAGAGCACCCGTCCGAATAGCACCTGCGACTCAGCAGCCTACTACTGGGATGTATTTGTTTTACAGGACGTTACTAAATGAAAGATATCGATAAAAATCACTAGTATGTTTATAAATTACACATACTTACATACATACGAAATTTGTTTTATCGATATCTTTCATCCTGTAAAACAAATACATCCCAGTAGTAGACTGCTGAGTCGCAGGTGCTATTCGGACGGGTGCTCTAAGTGGACTACTTCTACATGTCAACCACGCAGCTTTTTTTTCAATAGTCAGATGGTCCACAATTATAAGGGGAAAAATGTATTGTATGAGGACATCGACCACCACCACCTACGCAAGGTACTCATCCCTTTATCTATAGATCCCTCATACATTTTATTCGTTCATTTTAGATTTGGAAGGAAAAGCCGGTGAAATAGCCGATTGAATAATATATTTTTATGGGACCAAAACCGTGCTTACTATGCGAAGAAGGAAAAATCATCTCTAACAGTCGGCTATTGTATTGCAAATTGTGAGTAAGACGCCTTTCCTTCAGTTATTTACATAAAAAGTTCTCCGAGTATTTTGTTCGTAAATGACTTTCGTTTTGCACTTCCTCATTTCAGTTTTTGCAGAAATATATTTATACAAACACGAATATAGAAAGTTTAGTTTACGCGTGTTCCGTCAAATAATTAATTTCAATCACCCAATAACAGCTGAACGATTCTTGATAAATCTTCTACGAAAATAGAATGTAGCCTAACCATTATATTGACTATTCCAATAATCTCAGACATTTAAGGAGCTGAACACTAGTGTTCTATTAAAAACTGGAACTACTTACATGTATATCAGTTCGTTTAAAGACCACTGCAAATATTTTACAATTTGGGACTGAAAATGCGACATATTTGCCAAAGAATTACATATATGTCACATTTTCACGACAAGTGCATGAATCTTACAAAATTGTCAGATCGTCAGATTATCGCCTGTCAGATATAGGCCCCTGATACAATAAATGATTTCTCGAAATTTATTTCCAACAGGAACACAATCGAGAGTATCTATATTATTTTATCATGTTCAAGATTATCCGAGAAAATTCATGGTTGGAAATATTTCTTCCCTTTTCTGCAAGTCACACAAAGGACGGGGTCCATAGTTATTCATTCCATGTTCACATTCCGAACACTTTCCTTACAGGCTTACGGTCCTGCGTTCAACGCCAACACCGGTACCACGCCTCGTAATAAAAATGAAAATAGAAATATCGAATACCTCAGTAGGCTCCAGTTATGGGCGTTTTCACTTTATGACGCCAGCGATTTCGTGATCGGTACTGCCTCGTTCTCACATCAGCACGAGAATGATACCCACACATATACAAGCTATATACGTGTAACAATAAAAACAGCTTTTCCTCAATTAGTTAAATATAACCGTTCGATCGAAAACTAAGCATTTTCCCTTATGGTATTGATTTACTTTACGTGTAAGTAAAACGTGTGTACATTTTACACTGTGTTCATTTATCAGTCTTGTGTAGGTCGGTACTATTAATCGTCTGAGTGAAAACAATTATGTCTATAATAAACAGAGGCTCGTGGCTAAATGATAACAGTTGCACGGGTTGAACGAAGGTTAAGCTACGCTTGCCGCGGTCGGTTCGTAGATGGATGATCAATTAAAATGTATCGAAACCCCTCCGTGACGATAGGCAGCACGTTAAGCCATTGGTCCCACCTGTTATTCGTAAATCTTTGACAGACGTAACGGGTAGTCAAAAGTCTGACAACCAGTCTTACCAAGGGGTATCGTGTACTCAGTAACTAGGTTGTGGATATCAGATAAGCAGTCGCTCCATGTAAAAGTACTGGTATTCAGCTACATCCGGTTAGACTGGAAGCCGACCCCAATTTAGTTGTGGAAAGGCTAGGCAGATTGTAAACAGCATTTAATAACGTTAGATTTTCCTTTTGTTAAAGTAAATCCTATTCCAATATCAAAGCAAAGCATTTTACGTCTTTTCAATATCTCTTATAAGAAGAATATCAATCTATGTACACGCATCAAATACGGCTGAAATAGCAAAATACGTAATCCCTTACATTTTATATCAAAGCCTATCTTGTAAGAATATTGGCCTATATTGGTTTTCATAACCATATCGATAAAAAAGTGGTCGCGTCCCTAGTAGAATCGAAACTAAGATTGAGATAAAGTTGGGATAGTGCGGAACTTTTTGTTGGGAGAGTTGCGGGCAGCTGTGCACAGTCGTCACGTAAGCCCTCAATTACGAAACACTGGAGCGGTTTTCGACGAGCTCTGATCCAGAACAAAGTTCATCGATTCCATCACGATTATCGGTTTGGAACGCTTCCACTGAGAAAATTAGCGCTGTCCTCCAAATGTATTTATCCAGCTTTGTGTTGTAGTGTTCGTTAATACCGCACTTGACACGTGACATAAGTATAAGTGCTTTTACACAGGTAGGTTTATTTTCTTGATACTGTTATTATGAACTCAAACATCATGGAAATCATTCAGTTTGAAACTAATCCATTTAAGTACATTATAACTTTTAACTTCATGAAAAAAATTAAGTAAAGTTCTGATCACACTAATATGGTTTCGAGCCGCCTAACCGCTCAAAGAAGTCAAAAGAAGTATAAAGTATAAATCAAACACAATAATGTGGTTGCCCTTATACCCTCAGGGACAATGGGATCAAAGGAAAATCTAAATTATTCAACATGCCCAGTCTGGGCGTTCGCCAAATAGCGGGTTACCTTTTTACAGCTCCTTCAATTCCCCAGGGAGCCTTATTTAGGTGTTAATTGGTGGCATTCCTCAAGAGGTTCTGACCGTAGTTCTTTTTTATTTATGTAAAAAGTCGAATGATATAAGTTTAATGTTGTATTAAAGCTCTGATGTGTTAGAATATTTTAGCTGAAGGAAAACTTAGATCTTTCAATACGATTATTATTTAAGTTTCGCTTATAAATTCAGTTGAAATTAGGAGCTCGTGGTTAAGTAATGACAGCCGCATGGGTCGATCCATCACGTTAAGCTACGCTTGCCGGGGTTGGTCCGTAGATGGGTGACCATCTTTACATACCGAGACTCCTCTATGACTCGGAAAGCACGTTAAGCCGTAGGTCTCAGCTGTCATTCGTGAATCTTTGACAGTCGTTACAAGTCGTCAAAAGCCCGAAAGTCTGACATCAGTCTTAACAAGGGGTATTGTACTACCCAGTAACTGGGTTGTAGACGTCAGATAAGCAGTCGCTCCGTGCAAAATACTGCATCCAGTTAGATTGGAAGCCGACCCTAACAAAGTTGGGAAAAGGCTAGGCAGATTTGTTTAGAAATTCAGTTGAAAAGATTTGATTTTTTGTATGTTTGTTTGTAATGAATAAACTCAAAAACTACTAGACCGATTTGGAAAAAAAAATTACCAGTAGAATGCTATATTATCACTGAGTAACATAGTATATAATTTATAAAGATATCACACGGGCGAAGCCACTGGCGGAAGCTAGTGATAACTAAGAGTAATATTTTTCAGCAATTTCACGCAAAATATCATTCCTATTTAACCATCAATAAACGCTTTTAAACCATTTTTCCACGTAAAGGTACTTTTTTAGGGTTCCGTACGTTCGGATGTACTCGTGTGTCGGTCTGTCCGTCTGTCACAGCCAATTTGCTCGGAATCTAATGGACCGATTAAGTTGAAGTTTGGTACACATAATTTCAGTGACCCAAACACAGACGTCTAACGTAAATAAATGAATTTTAATATGGGGATCACTTTAGGGACGCAAATAAGAAAATTAAAAAATAACTTTTGCAAGCTGTACCGTGTGACATCAAATAAAAGGGCTTACTGTGAGGGTCTCAAACATATTTTTATTATAGTTTTAAAATTATTTGTTTTATATTTATTCAAGATAAAAACTTTTTACAAAAAAATCAGTTTTTATTTTTCAGTTTTTAGTTGTGGTACCTACCTAAGATATCATCCATATGTGGGAAAAAATACGTATTATTGAACCTAACTCAAATAGCATCCAAGCAAAGTTAATAAAAAATTTAAAATTTACATTTGGACCACACGGAAAGCACCAGATTTCAAATTAAAAAAAGAATCATCAAAATCGGTTCACCCAGTCGAAAGTTCTGCGGTAACAAACACAAAAAAAAAAATTGAGTCGAATTGAGAACCTCCTTTTTTTGAAGCCGGTAAAAATAGATGAAAATTGACCATTCATAAAAAACAGAAAATAGTTCTATACTTATAGATTACAGGAAAACCTGTAAGAAGTCTATGGTTTTAAAATAACATGGCAAATCTCCCAATATTGTGCGAACAAACTTACATTTGCAGTTGATATGTATGGGAGAACAAGTTTTTCAGCTACAATGTTAAGTTTGTTACGGAACCCTTCATCGTGCGTGGTCCGACACACACTTGCCGGTTTTTCTCATATAAAACAGGCAGCTATTTCCATATATTTGGAATACCTACACAAAGCAAAAATGTTTTACCGGCAACCTGCCTTTTTAAACCCGATAACGTTATTTTTCATAAAAAATCAGAACGCAACCGTATTCCCAAAAAAATCTACTAAACTAAAATAAAACCATAGATATTGTTATTTTTACCTGACACAGTGAAAAACGGCCCTAAATCTTAAAGTGCCACTTATTGAAGCTATACATCAAGCTATACATTTCCAGTATAAGCTGACCTGGCATTGTACGGAAATCCTATGCAATGCGAGATCAGCATAAACGGGAAATGTATAGCTTGATGTGTAGCCGTGTGTACGTAAATTTACTATCTAACAGTTATCAAAAAACTACTTCATATCACAAATTTAATTTATATTCCCTATTCATTACTTAAAATAACAAAAATGAATGTCTTCAACCAAATGTTTCACAAAATAAATAAGAAGCAATTATTTTACAAATCTATGAATAATATTTACAAGGTTAAATAAATCAACGATTCGAAATAGCAAACGTAGGCAGATCTTACGCACCTTAAAGGTTTCCGTTTTCTATTTATGAAGGGACCTTTGTAGCAAGATCTCTCAAACGAAAATTAGATAAATTAAATAAAAATATTTTCGATGTTACTACCGCTGACCTTTCGAAGTAACCAGATTTATCTCATCGAACCACAGAAAAGGAAATTCAAATGCTTGGCATGTACATTATCGTGAATATTTATTGATTATGCGAGACACACCAACGACATATTTACAAGGGTAGTAACAATATGTAATCACGAGTCTTCAATACTGTGTAAAAATATCATCTAAAGGCATGCACAACATTCTTATTAGTGAATAATTATTCGACAAATTTTAAATCATTAAAATATTAGCAATAACATTACCTCCTTCAAGATCATAGATAGAGTGGTGATCTGGAGCAAGAATAATCTCTTGCAGTTCAACATTTCAAAGTGCGTACTCGTTTTCTATATACTTACAATATAGATGGGTTGCCAATGGCTAGGGCTACAGGAGTTAGGGACTTAGGGGTGAAATTCAACACTGGGCTAACGTTTCGAGATCATGTCACAAGCTGCTGCAGAAAAGCCTACCGTAATTTAGGTTTCATGCTCCGTATGGTGCGTGGTTTTAATAACATTCAAGCGGTTATCGCATTATATAATGCATTAGTTAGAAGTCAATTAGAATGTAACATAGTAGTCATTTGGGCTCGACATGAATCTAAATATAGGCTCATGCTGGAGAGAGTACAAAACAAGTTTGTGAGGTACTTGTACTTGCGCTTGTATGCTGTATACCCATTTTATCCGCTTATGTACCCAACTTTATTTATTTTGGGTATGATTGGATTTAACAAACTGAGGGTCAGGAGGGATCTCGCACTCATCTAGTCGTACATAGTCAAAGTACTTAGAGGAAAGGTACATAATGTGGACATTTTAAGGCACATAGGTTTGTGTGTTTCGGCGACGACGTCAGCCACGGCTGCTGGCGGAGCCGCGCGCTCGGACCATTCTTTTAAGTGAGACGCCACTGATCCGTACTCTCAACCTCATAGCAAATGACACGAACCTATTCTGTTGTTCTCTGAGTGAATTCACAAAGAATGCATTATTTGTAATAAGTTACAAAATTTAATTACAATTATAAGTTAATAAAAAGTTAGGATAAGATTAAGGTAAGTACGCTATCTATATATATAAAATAATTTTATACATAATAAAATAACGAAATAAGATCAGATTATAAAATAAAAATGAATACATTTCGTTACATTGCATGAGAACAAACAACCATACAAAAACACAATAAAATATTCGCACATAAGTAACAAAACTAAATATAGAATAAAATGAAATAAATAAGGTAAGTTTTTAAATGAAATGAATGATAATGAAATGAAATGAATGATAATGAAATGAAATGAATGTTAATAAAACATATAACGTTAGTCTAATTAAACTAAATCCAAATGAAATTAAGTTATTAATAAATTTGATTACATTATTTTTAAATTTAAATTACATTATTAAATTACAATAACTAAAAGTATGCAGCTGATTCTAATTAAGACATTAACAAAATCATGAAATAAGGTTGCAAAAATATTTGTATTACTAAGTATCGCAACTATATCGTCTGCATACATTGAACTCATCATCAGCCTATAATGTTCCCACTGCTGGGACACAGGCCTCCTGTCTGTGAGAGGGAGTGGGCCGTAATCCACCACGCGGGCCCAGTGCGGGTTGGTAGATGTCACATGTCTTTGAATTTTCGGTTCTAGGACATGCCATGACATACGATGACGTATATTGATGTATGGGAGAACATGTTTTTCAACTACAAAATTAAGTTTGTTTTTGGGATAAATTCTTCTTTGTGCGTGGTCCGACACGCCCTTGGCGGGTTTTTTAATGATGTTATTGATGTGTGTGGTAATTAAGAGATCGCTGCTAAGCACTACACCTAGATTTCATATGTTTTTGACTTGTTGCAGTGACGTCCCGTTGAAGGAGTAAGTTGATGATATGGGATGCTTTTTCCACGTAAATGTTATGTGATAATATTTGCTGGCATTCAGAACCATCCCATTCACCACACACCAGCTCTGTATTGAGTTCAGATCAGTTTGGAGTAGAGCACTGTTTTCTTGAGTTTTTATTTGACGATAGATTTTAAGGTCATCGGCAATTATGGAACATTGGCTATGTTTGATGCAATTTACTATGCCATTCATGAATATAACAAAGAAAATTGGCCCGATATGAGATCCTTGGGGCACACCGGAGATTGTGATATATTTAGGAGATTGATAGCCGTTTACCACCACTGTTTGTATTCGCTCGAATAGATACGACCTGAACCACTCCAGGACGGTCCATGTATGTCAAGACCATGTAATTTCAGCTACAAGATTTCATGGTCGTCCTTATCAAAAGCGCTACTGAAGTCGGTTTCCATCGGAGCGTCGATCTGTTGGCCAGAGTCAATGCTCATACAGATTTAGAGAATTTTGAAATGAGAACGAAAAAGTTTTTAACTTGAAAAATAAAGAATTTGGTGATCATAGTCACTTGACCGACTAATAACTATTTAAGTATCAAAAGACATGAGTCCATTATTTCTATTAGATAACTTTTGAGCTGTTTGGCTAGACAGAATCCTGTATGACCGTCTACTTTTTCTTACTGTCAAACTATAGATAAAGTCACACCAGCTGTCTCGGGACGGTTCCTAAACTTTTTGTCTCTATTTCAGAAGGACAGTGAATGGACAAACGGCATTTTTGGAACAAAACAGCATCGGACTTACATTTTAACCGACTTCTTTAAAAAGGACGAGGTTCTCAATTCGTCTATATAAAGGGTGACTGGTAATTAGTGACCGATACTTAAACACGTGACTTGACTGATCATCAGCAGATTTTTTTTCGAGATTTCATGTTTGGTCCCTTATTAAAAGTTGTTCTTAATGGATGAGTAAAGTCACGTGTTTAAGTATTGGTCACTAATTACCAGTCACCATTATATATTTTTTATGTATGTTCAGCGATATTTTCGTCAATTGTTGACCGATTTTGTATTTTTTTTTTGTACTAGCTTGCGCGGTGGTCCCATATAAATTGTATTAACTTGTCAATGTTAGATTAACCAACTTTCTATGCAGATTTAGACGTAGAAAACCATTCAAAGTATTCAACCCTGCTCGTACTTCTTTTTTGTGATTTTTTCATAACAAAGACAAGCTATGTGCCCGATGGTGGATGGATCAAAAACGACGAACAGCCATACAAACTTTCATCCCAATTTAAACCCTTTAGGAGGAAATTTTCAAAAATCCTTCCTTAGTTCCCACCTTCATTATAAAAAGAAAACTTGTGCAAAAAGTCTAGTTTAGAGTCACAGCCTGAACCGCTGGAGATTTTTACGCTGTGCGTAAATGAACGAATTTTAGATTTTTATCAAGTAGTCATTAAATTACCTGTCATCGTAAACAAATCCTGCGTCCAAGGTGTTATAGTACAGCAGGAAGGCCAGCAGCGAGCTGGCTGCCGTCACCCAGTGCTCCATCCTCGGCGCTATGATGTCTACATCAGATTTGCTCCCACCCCCTCTGAAACAAACATACACCTTTTTAATATGTTTATACCCAGGGTAGAGGCCCACCCCTTGCTTCGCACGGGAGCAATCTAATAATGTGAAAACATCGAGATTTCAGTGCTTTATATGAATGTACGAGCGACTAAGAGCGTACTTTATATGAGCGACCCGCCCCTGCTTCGCAAAGTTTTTACCACTTGACAAAACATCGAGATTGCTTAATTATCTATAAGTTTAATATTAATATATTATACACATAAACCTTCCGGAATACATTCTCTAAGTTATGTTGAAAACCTCATCAAAATCCGTTGCGTATTTTAGAAGAACATCGCGGACATAAGACAAACGCGAAAAGCGACATTGTTTTACACACACACACACTTTCCTGTTAATTTATTATTTTACACTTTGTTTATGTTTCCTTTTTTATTTTTATTTTTACTTGTGTTATAATTGTTGTTTTGTGTGCCTTTTTGTCTGTGCTAAATAAATGTATTTTCTTTCTTTTTCTTTATAATATGTATAGATTAAACACATAAATAAACCTTTCGAAATAAATTCTCTAAATGAGGCGAAAGATGGCTTCAAAATACATTGTGCATTTTAGAAGAACTAACCGGTCACACAGACAGCCAAGAGAGCGACTTTGTTTTATACTAGCTACTGTATTTCTATTTTCTTAATGTTCCTCGGGAATCGTCGCATTTCCGAATACAAACGAATGCTAATTTCCATGTCCATCAATTATTAGATTTATCTTGCATAATAATTTGAATTCAGAACTAAGTAAGTACTTTACTGTTGTTTTGTTTTGGCTTTCGTGTGAACAATATAGAGCTGTAAAACTATTTTCCTATCTGTCGTGCTTGCGACTTTAACAGCTTTCCTACCATTTTTAAAATAAATAACATTAAGTTAAAAGAGTATTAACAACTCTGTATACTTCAAAGACGATTGAAAGCGTCCGGTCTGCACCAAGAAGTGCAAAGGGTAACTGATAGAAATCCGACGACTGACGAAACACGAGGTTTGCCGAGGGACATTAAGAACATAGTTGTTACAGTACAGATATAGATGTCACAGGCTTTCGAACGAATATGGCCCCGCCCTCTTTGGCAATGCAACGAGTAATAGGTATTTAGGCTGGATATAATGGAAAAGCCTCCATGAGCGACCACACTTTAAACTTGTCGCACTCTGAGCCACTTCCATACTTTCTGGATGGGTAATCTTTTTACCACGAGCTTCTCATCTTTAGCTCTTGACGACTTTGGAGTATTTTCAATACAAAATCAGCTGTTTTTGGTACCTACTCTGTCATTCTTCTTATCAATAAGACCAGACAGTCAGTTAAATGAAGGAAGGCTCCTGGATGATCACTATCACGAAAATGTGACACGGTATAGTTTTGAGAAATGTTCGGTAGCCTGAACAAAATAAGAATTTTATTGAATTCAAGGTTCAGTTCAACATAGCAAGCAACCAAATCCTGTGAAATATTTAGAACATCAAAGCCTTATATTCCTGGAAAGAAGCGAGCCTACCCTTACTTTAGAAATTCTACAAGCCTGTTGAAAATTTACTTATTTGTGTACAAAGGCTACCACAACATCCAAAAAGCTTTATGAAATGAAATCTTTTAATGTCCAGATATCCACAATTTTAGATTTCAATAAATATACACATCCTTAACGTAATAAACATTTTTTTTGCCCGTCTGATATGTTCTTAAAACATATTGAACACGTATTTTTTGTTTTTTGACGTAATCAAAAGATCACGGCGATACATCGAGTTAAAATGAGGCATGACGTCACGCCTTGCTAGTATTAATACTGCGTTGTGACGTAGCGAGCCCCCACTCCCCAACTTTAATGCGTGTTTTCTAAGTTATTTTTGATTAATATGATAAAGCAAAAAATATGTGTCTAATATTTTTTTGTTATCTAAAAGACAGACTAAATAGAATTTCTTTTTTTTTACCTAGGCAACTACCGTATTACATAAATATATAATACATTACTGTCGCAGCCTACCACTGAGGCATTAATGGACGATGCCGAGACACACATACGTGAGTCCGTCAATGCCTGGTTTCGACCAAGGCTTGTATAGTACTTTTTCAAATAATGCGCGGTAATTCCAACTAAGTAAACTAGTTACAAATTCCAGAATCAATGATGAATAACGATAATTTTTCACGTGCCATTATGTTCATTTGTTTCTTCTTTACTTTAAACAGCTCTATTTGCCGAATCGAAATTTAAATAAAATCTTTGATAAGTTACCTCCTTGGTTGACATGTGTTGAAGAAAAAGTTCGTTCCATTTTTAAAAAACACGACAGATATGAGTTTTCATAGTAATTTATTCGGCCGCTAAGCACGACAGATATGGATTTTCATACAAACATGCGCTCGCATGTATTTGACCAGTACAGCATTTTCGATTTATCTCGAAGAAGGTTGACAAAATAATGCTCAAATTTCCAAGCATGTTTGTCAATTATATAGGTAATCGGCGTGTGATAGGACTGTCACCTTAGTAGGGCTGTGGTTCCATTCTCGTACCGCGGCCACCAAAGAATTGGCCGATCGATGTATGCCGCCGGAAAAGTTTATATAAGTAAGTAGTTTATAAGTGGAAAATCCAGTTAACAGTGTTTCAAGTTTCCAAGAATTAACTATCTCACACACTAACCGTTTGTTTGAACCGGTTACTTGATTCCTAACCTGAATTAAAAACTCAACATAATTATGGCTCGTTTTTAGTAATACTAGGCGACACCTAAATGTAATGTCTTAATGTTATTTCACAGTTGTATTTTCAACGCTCGGCTCAGCGCCGAGAGTGCGCTTTCATTAACCGACTTCCAAAAAGGAGGAGGTTATATGTTCGACGCGTATGTTTTTTTTTTTTTTTTTTTTATGTATGTCCACCTATTTCTCCGTCATTTGAGGACTGATTTTGAAAATTCTTTTTTTGTTTGAAAGGGTATGCTCCCGAATTGGTCCCATATAAATTTTATTAACTTTGCTTGGGTAGTTTTTGAGTTAGCTACAAAATACGTATTTTTTTTCCCACTTAGTATGTAGATGATATGATAAGTTTCTGACACTGGTAGTAGGTAGTGGTATTCGAATGTGTGTGGGGTAGGTACCACAACTAAAAAGTGAAAAATAAAAACTTTTTACAAAAAAAAAACTACCGACTTCCAAAAAACACTACAAAGTGAAAAATAATTTTAATTTCGGAAGTCGGTGACAAAAAACGAAAATTCAAAACCAAAGACACCGACTTCCGAAATTAAAATTATTTTTCACTTTGTAGTGTTTTTTGGAAGTCGGTAGTTTTTTTTTTGTAAAAAGTTTTTTAGACATTACATTTAGGCGTCACCTAGAATTAGTGAAAACGGGCATAAGCGTGTTCTCTATTTAGCGGGAAACGTATTCATGTCACGTCATCGCGTTTAGGTAACGTCCCATTCTAACTAGGTGCTTTACAGACTTTTTAATTATTAAATGGATATTTAAAACGTTTTGAATTTTGTTTGCATTTGTACAAAAAATACTGGGTTTCAATTAAACTTAGTACTGCTCGTGTGAATTTCGAATGTATTTTTGTTACAAAAAGAGAAATAAACATTGTAGGTACAATATAGCGATAACTCAAACTCAAACTCAAACTCAAAGCATTTATTTCAAATAAACCAATTACAGGTACTTTTGAATTGTCAAGGGGTCGGTCAGTCAGAAAGATGAAGCTAGTTGCCCATTCCAAAGCGTAGTAGGTACCTATGGAGAAGAACGGGCAAGAAACTCCACGGACACTCTTTTAAATAAAAAAATTGTTACAAAATATTGGTTACATTATTCATGTTGAAATTATACATGTGAGAACAATGTAGAAAGACGTGCACTTTAAAAGCGTCCGTAACAAAAAACAAAAATAAAAACAATTCAAAAATTAAAATAAACCGTGGCAGTTAAGAGATGACCAGTCCCTACTGACGGCGCCCGTTCACGAACATGACGCATGGATCAGCACCATTTAGCTCAACCATTTTGAAGGGAACTTAATGATCCAACACACACGCCACCATCAGCGAGACATTTGAGTGAGCATGACACTCTCAGCCGCCAGGGCACATTCAAGTCAATGAAAGACGTACCCAGGTAATGGTAGCTTTATGGAATGTACGTGGTCACAATGCTCACACATGTGATATGCAATTATACAATACAAAGAGATTGAATTTATACAAAGAAAGATAGTTTTTACAATCTTCATCAGCCGCAACAACACTTTCGAATGCTCATCAATTAATTTATGTGCCCTTGTGGAGCTGGACCAGCGCTAAGCCAAGCATTTTTATCAGCGATGTAATCCCCCAACTTATAATATGCTTGGCAGCATAGTGTGCGTTTTATACAAGATTTAAATTTCGTTTCGTTCAGTTGGAGTATGTGGGGAGGTATTTTATTATAACATTTTAAACAGTACCCCATGAAGGATGAGTCTACTTTAGCCAGTCTGAAACCCGGTTGAACTAATTGGTCCCTATTTCTAGTCCTATAATTGTGTCTATCACCTCTTTTACTGAAAAGACTTAGATGTTTCCTTACATACATGATGTTTTCATAGATATATTGACAAGGTACCGTCATGATGTTAATATCTTTAAACAGTTCCCTTAGAGAATCGCGTCTGCGGAGGCCATATATTGCTCTGATGGCTCTCTTCTGCAGAATAAAAATAGACTCGATATCTGCCGCCCGTCCCCATAGTAAAATACCGTAAGACATAATACTATGGAAGTAACTGAAATAGACTAGTCTCGCGGTATCTACATCAGTAAATTGACGGATTTTTCTCACAGCATATGCTGCTGAACTTAGCCGTCCCGTAAGAGATGTTAAATGAGGACCCCATTGCAGCCTTGAGTCGAGCGTGATCCCCAGGAAAACAGTTTTATCGACGAATTCTAGTTTCTCTTTATTCAATACTATGTCACAATTACTACTTTTAACATTTGGTAAAGCAAATCTTATGCATTTAGTTTTTTTCCCATTTAATACTAAATTATTAGCAGTGAACCAATTTTAGACTTGCAGTAGGGCGTTATTTACGTCGTCAAGATTTGATGCACGTCTATTTATCTTAAAAATTAGGGAAGTATCGTCAGCAAATAACACCATTTGAGGTTGGTTTTTTAATAGATGGGGTAGATCATTAATATATACTAAAAAGAGGAAAGGACCCAATATCGAGCCTTGTGGAACACCCATTTTTACTTTTAGACCGAGTGAATTGACACCATTAATTTGAACTTGCTGTTGTCTATCATTTAAATAAGATTTTACTAAACTGAGTGCAAGTTTACCTAGTCCGTAATGCTCAAGTTTCAAGAGTAAGGTTTCATGATTTACGCAGTCAAATGCCTTGGAGAGGTCACAAAAGATTCCTATGGCATCTTGGGCCTCCTCCCACGCTGTAAATATGTGTTTTAATAAAGTGACACCGGCGTCAGTCGTACAACATCCTTTTGTGAAACAATATTGCTGATCGTGTAAGATTTGGTTGGTGTTAAAATGATTAAGCATCTGATTGAGCATTACCTTTTCGAACACTTTGCTGAATACCGGCAGCACAGATACTGGCCTATAATTGTTGGTGTCTTTACTGTCCCCAGATTTAAAAAGTGGTATAACCTTACTGTATTTCATTAAATCCGGGAAGACTCCTTGATCCACACACAAATTAAATATTAAAGCTAAGTATGGTGCTATAGTCTCGATTGTGGATGTACAAACTTTTCATAGCACCGCCTGCATACAGTCTTAATGTATATTATGTCCTATTTTTGGTCCTATCATCCTACAACCACCGTGCCGTATCAAAGCAAGTATATAGATACAGTCTGGCCACACTAACTCTGCAATGGAATAAATGGGCAACCCCAAAAAGTTTTATGTATGGTATACTTTTACATCAGTCACTTTCGTGGTACTTGAGCTGTCAGATTGCTTTCGCTGTGAGTTTCACAAAATAAAGTAGAAAAATGTTTAAACCTATTAAAAGTAGAGTGCGGGAGTTATTATATAATTGGATATGTAAATTCCAAGATGTGAAGGAACAGCACGATGTCGTCCTTAGCCAAAAACAACAATGTTTACAAGATATCGAAAAGTTGACGAGTAAGTAGATCTAATGATTTTGATATTTTGCCTTTTGAGTTTTGCTTAATAGATTATTTGTAATAGATTATGTCGTACCTATGCTCTACCTGCATACGATGACAAAACTATATCAAATCCACACTGCATCGTGCTAAAGTAACTATTTTTTTACCAGAAAAGAATCAGAATATAAATAAAATAACCTATCAAAAACAAAAAGACAAACAAAGTATCAAATTCTTTTTTCGTAGTACAGACGGTGTTGCCGTCTATAGATTTTCAAATTCCACCATTTTTTTATTTACGCAGAGTTAGCTTGGTCAGATTCTAATTTCCAACTTTTTACACCGAAACTCTGCCTCCACCTGATCTAAAATTTCCTCATGCCTAATCCACAACAATTTACTTTTAAAATGAGTGCACGACACGAACATTTTGATTGGACATAGCTCATGTCCGGGCTGTCATCCGTCTCCGGACGTCGCCGCGCCGCCGGCTAACAACAAAACTTTCTATTTAGTTTACTAGATGCATATTTCAACATTTTCAACTGTAATTAGTTTTTCATTTCGACACTTTTAATAGTTGGTTGAAAATGTCGTGAGGAAGTTTTGAGTAGGAATGTGGATGGCTATAAAAATAGGGGAAGACAAAGCAAAGATGATCTGACTAGAAAGGGGGCTATTGAGCTGACGACTAATAGTGAAGTATAGAAAACGAAGATTTTTCGCCGGTCCCAGATAAATTTAGATATGTTAAGGCAAAAGAATGACTTTAAAGAAAATTTATTATTGACGATGACGATTTTTTAAACTGAAAACTTCTTTAGGCGCGTTGGGCATTTTTGAGATGGGACTAAACCATTAATTTCGCGCCACTATGACGGAATTTACCGACACCGTGGAGTAAAAGACATCAACGCTTTGATTACCATGGTGCGTGGAGTAAAAGACATCAACGCGTTGATTACTGCGGCGCCGGTTTTTTTTCAAGTTTTCACTTTTGACGGCACTCCCAGAGTGCCACTGTTTTTTTTTTATTGAGACATTTAAGGCTTCCGCTTGTGGCTTAGTAATATCAGCCGTACGGGTCAATCGATCAGGTTAAGCTACGCCTGCCACGGTTGGTCCGTGGATGGGTGACCATCTTTACATACCAAGACCCCTCCGTGTCTCGGAAAGCACGTTAAGCCGTTGGTCCCGGCTGTCATTTGTAGATCTTTGACAGTTGTTACGGTGTGTCAGAAGCCCGAAAGTCTGACAACCAGTCTACCAAGGGGTATTGTGTTACCCAATAACTGGGTTGTGGAGATCAGATAAGCAGTCGCTCCATGTAAAATACTGGTATTCAGCTGCTCCGGTTAGACTGGAAGCCGACCCCAACATAGTTGGGAAAAGGCTAGGCAGATGATGATCATAGTCATGATTTAAGCCTCCCGCAAACAGACGCGATGCGACAGCGTAACGCAACTCTAATAAAAACAATTTAAAAAAAAAACACAGTAGAACAATTACCGGTATCGCATCGTGCCTGTTTGCGGGAGCGTTTAATAGTTGGTAACGCCGCGCCCGTCTGGTTTCGAAGTCAATGTGTAGGAAACATTGCATTGAACAACACTAATTAACCATTAAATAGACGAAGTACTTATAAAACTTCAAAAAAGATCCAATCCCGGGAAAGAAGCCATTCTATAGACAATCTCGAATCCGCCTCGTGCGGTTTTTGTAAATGGCGCACCTAATTCGCAATCAAAAAGGCCTAAATATTGACTGGGTGAAACGAAATTAATTTTGTAATTATACCTACAACATAGCCTCTTAATAAAAAATCCTGTAGAATATATATGTAAATATATAATATAGCTTCTGCCCGCGACTTCATTTGCGAGGAAGTCGATAAAATACAGCCCATGTTACTCGCTGATAATGTAGCTCATTTTAAAAATTCTTTCACTTATAGAAAATAGGTGAAAGAAATTTTAAAAATTGGTTAAGTATTTTTTGAGTTTATCCATAACAAACATACAAACAAACAAAAAAAAACAGTGGGACTCCGGGAGTGCCGACAGAAGTGAAAACTTGAACAAGATTGCCTTAGTGGAAGAAAAATATTTGTATAGAACATTGATCCGTAACCTTATCTATATAAAGAGCACAATCGCGTATACAAAAAAAAATCTTCCAAAACCTTTAAATTAAAAATACTTGCATAGGACATTGATCCGTACCGTAATATAAACAAAGAACACAATCGCGTTTACAAAAATGAGGTGTCGGTAAAGGTGTCGCGAGTTCAATTATTTTTTCCCATCTAAAAAATGCCCAACGCGCCTAAAGAAGTTTATCTTCAAAAATCTAATCTTTTCTCTTTATAATATTAGTTTAGATTATATTTTACTATAAACTAGCTAATGCGTTGCAATGCTTTTTTGTTTAGAACCGTCTCCAGCGCTCACACAACAACTTACCAAAGTTTCATCACAATTGGTCGTGCCATTTTTGAGTTTTTTCGAGACTAACGCACACCAATTGATTTGAATATATGTATATAGATTATAATACAGAAGGATGGAAGTAGGAGACATTTTTTTTGGACTAAGGGCAGAGAATGTTGATTATCAACCTAAATCTAAATCGCCACTTCAAGGACTTTTCACTCGCAACCTAAATCAAATATACTTCAAAATTCGAACACATCATCTACACGATTGCTTACAAAAAACAAAAACATTTGCCCTATCTTTATTCGTTACAAGTGTAAAGGGATACATCTGTAGTAGAATAACAGCCCGATGCTAATATTCCGTCCGTATCTGCCCTTTATGTATCCCAAAAGCGCTGCCGCATGCAAACGCAGGGGCTTACGCGTAGAAGACGTCTCGTAGGCCCAACCGACGGCTCACCGACGACCGACGACCGTTCGTAAACAATGCGTCACCGAGTTGCTTTATTACAGTTGTCAAGCACTACAACGTTGTTCATTTTATCTCTGGGACATGTCGACGAGCTGTTTAGCTGTTCGTAGTGTTTGTACTTCTGCTAATTGAGCTACAGCGCCTTTCCTGTTTGCTATCGTTTTGTGTTGAGAGGTGTTGCAGTATTCAGGAGATTGTAGTTTTGAATTATAGTCATAAGTTAAGAGTCTAAAAAAACTAACCGACGGGAATTTTCATCGAATAATTTCGTTAAATCTTATTACTTTGTAGAACAATGAATCATTATTTTACATCCATGTCTTACATAGGCGTATATTTACATTTTGTGGCGATTATTTTCACAATTTCCCATCCATTCAAATAAGGTTTTCCACAAAGACGCATTTCGTGTAAAGGTACCGTGAAATTAAATCGTAAAAGAGGGGAATTTTTCCTCACCGCGGGATGTCCTTGAATAGCTCTTTAAAGTGGAACAAACATATCGTGGATCACTTTTCTTTATATTGATGTTTTGATTGCGAATAATAGGCCCCCAAAGTCGTTTGCATTGTACATTTCCCGCCCCGACATTTTCCAACCAATGGACATTATCATAATAGCACTTTATGCGTACTTTCTATGAAAATTAATACAAACGACTTAGGACGATATTTTGGCATATAACGACGACTTTTTTGTTATAACTTCCATACAGCTTTTTAAAAAACAGACATTAACTCTTCATACTTAAATTGTTATTATGTGTCTATATACTTCTATTTTTACTTACCGACATCTCTTTCCACAGACTAGTACAGGAAAATTAAAACATACTGATTTATCTAACGCAAAAGATTTGTTTTGTGAAGAAAGTAATCCGGAAAACTAGTAATAACTTTGTTTCATTTGTTATGTTGGAATGAAGCAGCCAATCGTGCAGAGCAAATAAAGCGAACTTTGTGGAGCGAAAATAGACAAAGGATCAGATACAGGTAAATAACTACGCATGACTTGGGCAGAGAAAGCAGTTCCAGCGTTCCATTCAGGGCTGCCACGTACCAAATTAACCCTCAACGTGTTCGCAATAATTTACTTATTGGCAAATAAATATGCAAATTGCCGAAGCGGCTCCCTTTTTAAATACATCAATCGGAAAGTGATAAATTACTTTCTTAAACAAATTTTCCGCCTCGCTTTCCCGTCGCGATACGTCGACATGCGGTGCGGTTGAAAAAATGTGTCATTGATTAAAAATCAGAAGTCGAGACTCAGGATTTATGGTCCATTATAGCAGGTTTTACTTGGTTAAACAATGAGTGGGTAGCACGAAGATCACAAGTATTCGCATCTCGCCGTTACGTCGCGTCTTTCACACAAGATTAACGCTCAATTCAAAGGTGAACGCCGTTTCAAAAGCTATAAATTTCTCCCCGTGGCTCGTTTCACCCGCGAGAACGCACAAATTTATCGGAAATTAGTATCTACTAGAAACTCCGCCGAGATGAATAGACATAACGTTTACGAAGCTCAGCTCAATTTATTGTTACCTACTAGCTCGGGGTTGCGAGTAAACGAAAAACAAATTCTGAACCCGACTCACTGACTCAGCAATCCAAAATACAACATACATTATTTAAGTATGATATTTTGGTACTTTTGCGGTCTACCGCTCCCTGGTACGGGTGCAGTACGGTTTCGTTTGGTTTACTCGGTACGAATTCGGTCGACTACTAATGAAAACTTGCCTACATTTCAGTGAACCTGAGCTCATTTAAATGTGCCATATGACTTGCGTGGGATGCGGGCAAATTGAAATGTAGATACTCGGTAAGTTTTCAGTGCCGATACCGCAAGAAAACGGCACTGAATGACTAGTGAAGACTCGGAATTCAAAAGTAGAAAGAATGGCTACGAGCTTTCTTAAAAGAATAAGACAGAAATAGGACACAAAGCGAATGATGGCGACACTAATTACCTTTCGTAAGTAGTTACCTTCAGTAATGTCTTATACTATTAACGAGATCACAAATCTTACGCTTATGTAATCAGCCAAGTAGGCGCATTACTTTCGGCTGGTTAGATTATGTTATTTCCTTTAATAATTTTCCCTAAAAAAGTTACCGTTAAATTAAAAGTGTCTCCATTGTTATTAATTGATTGATTGCCGTCAATGACTCTTTGTTAGCGACTAAGAAAATAAACCAAAAAATTTTATTGAAGTGCGGCTACAATCGACGGTAGTTTAAAAATTTTCAATTTTGAAGCTATATCGCGTGCGCTTGATATTCTACCAATACACGGTGTAGCGCACTCGGTTAACCAACGAACTAAACTATTGGTGGAATAAAAATCATACGGGAACTATTATTCCTTCGAATAAAACCATCGACTTCTACGTCTATATTGTTTTTATAAAAAACCAATATCGAAGTAGGTAATTGCGAATGTGAATTTCCCTCATTTTAATTTCTTTTTGGTACGTTTTTGGAACTTGAAGTTTTTAAACTTGAGAGATATCTTGGTATCTGGAAAAAGGATGTTTCGTCCTTTAAACGTGGTCGGAATATGTATCTATAGAATACGCTTTATAAATATAAACAGCTTTTCTTCCCCCATCGTCTCCTGGTGACCCTATCAGAATTTCCTGCTGTCCACGAGAAATAACATTTTTATGATTCTGTAAAGTAAACCGCCCGGGTTATGTCTTATAAATTTTACCACGACGCGACGCTGAACCTTCCCGGGAAATGGTTGTCCGAGAATATTCCCGGATAATCAAAATATAAGACTATCGTAAAGACACAACAAAGGAATATTGCTGTATTCATCAACTTTTAATAACAGTAATAAATGAGATTTGAAAAGATTGTTGTTTCTTCTATTCTTTCGCTTAAATGCAAGTACCTATTCTGTAGCTTCTTTTTTTTTGTGTGGTTAGTGACTAACCTGGTGTCAGAGTTTTAAAGCCGCCCATGGGCCTCTGACTTGGCTTTACATGCCGTCGAGAAATCGACGAGAATCTCTCAGGCATGCCGGTTTCCTCACGATGTTTTCCTTCACCGTTTTTGAAGCAAGTGATAATTATACAATACGCACATGAATCCGAAAAGTCAGAGGTGCGTGCCTTGGGAACGAATTCGAGACCTATGACTTGGCAGTCCGACGGTCACACCACTAGGCTATCACTGCTATTCTGTAGCTAAGACATGAGATCTTGAAATAAAGCTACCTACGCATTAATACAATTTTCCACCTCCTTTACTATAGTCTCATATCCGTTTACGTATCCAACGTCTTTGTGACGGTAATATATATTTTCATTCATTTAAGATAAAAAGCTAACGTCACAGGATAAGGAAAATGAAACAAAAGGTAATTATTTGATTTGCTACGAAAAAAATATATAATATGGACTAAAAGTACCTACATTGCAAGTAAGAAGACTGTTTACAGTTATATAATCTCGTTGAATCAAGAATGTAATGAATGCGCGGGGTCGTTGTCAGTTGAAAGTTGACGGAATTTCGTCGATATGACGGGTGGAGGTGGAGGCAGGCTGTAAATTTTATTTCCGTGTATAAAAATAAAACGACTCTAACAGTCCGTGCAAAGTGGTGCGAGCATATTAATTACATTAGCTGCCGAGCTGTACCGTTTAATTGAAAAATGACAAAAGTGTAGTTCCATTCATCACATATTTTTTGTTCGAAACAAAAACTGTTTTGTGAACTGAAACCTAGGTACGAATGTTTGCTCATAAGGTTGTAATATTAATGTATATATTAATAAAAATTAAAAAGCTTGAAATAATTAAAAAACATCATATACAACATGTTTTTTTTAATACTTAATCTCGAAATTCTAATTTTAAATCACTTAAAAGAAGTTTTTCATTAGACAATTAAGGTTAATTTTATGACCTCAATTTTCGTCGATGATTTGTCACGTGTAATTTAATAACGTTACATAAACAATATTTGTTGGAAAAAGTGGTGAGTTGAAACCTTCTAAATAAAGATGAATGTGAATGGTGCCGATTCTCTTGTACACCGAACTAAACTAACTAAACTATCACTAAAATTCCTTACTTTGGACTATGAGAATCTCAAAGCTATTCTGCAAAATAAATTCTCTAAATTTAAAAATAATTTTGACACATCTAAATCGAATTTGACAATCGCAACTCCACACGTGATACCTAACCACGTGAATCTTTTTAGAGCCGGAGGCGCGCAGGGGGTGCAGCCTTGACGTGTTTTATATGATTTTTTTTTCTTTTTGTATAAAAATAAGAAAAAATATTACCTACATGTAGAGTGTTAGGGGTTTAAGGGTTTTATAAAGGGGGTCGAAATTTTCATTATTTTTGCGATTGGATACACCGTTTTCGAGATATAAGCAAAAGAAAAAAAAAAGATTCAGTACTGTTTTTGCATTTGAAGTCGAGGTGTTGGTGTGAATTTATAGTTTATGACAACCAATCTTATTCCACACGTTTTTAGTCGCGATTAAAAATAGTCAGATTTAGTTAGAAAATCTAAATTTTAGGTGAAAAACGTCAAATTCAGAATAGCAAAATTGCCATTTTCACTAAACTAATATCTCAGTACCATCTTAGTGCTGCCAAACTAAAATATAGTTAAGTTGTGTCATTTTAGTTTATTTCAGAATGGGAAATCGTCGTTTGACAGGATTAAACTAAATTTTGGTGATTTTTAGTCTAGTTTAGAGGCATTTGTGACAAGAGAATCGACACCAATGTCTAAGAAGTTAATTTGAAGAGCGTTTGTTTACACTTTCGTCCAGATACTTTTGAACCAGACATTAGTAATTATCACTGAGTGCAGTAGAAAGAGAACCTACACATTTTGAGTCATAAATAATCCCTTTGAAATCTTCTACATAATATCGCTTCTGCATAGCATATACACGTTGAATCATTTGATTATGCTTTATGATACATTATTTAATTGTAATTATTGGACCTCTTCTCTATAACGCAGTGAATTACATGGTGGTCGATATAGAAAAAAGGAAAATAATGTGAAACAAAGGATAAAACAAGCAAGTAAAGTGTAAACCCGGTTTTTGTGCCCCGAATAATGTCCTTTGTTCAGTCAATTTTTTATTCCCTTGATTCGAGTAATTTTACTTAAAACTGGAATCCGTCTCCCGTCATTTTCATGCTTCATCTGTTTGTTCACAGATTTTTTGTTACTCGAGAAATGCAATATAAAACATGATGGGGAAAAACTGTTGTGCGGACGCTGATATAATCCCTTAGCCATTTCTCTTTTACGGGAGAAAAGCAGGGTGGCGAAATATAAGCCCAGGATCACTCTTAGTAATAATTGGTATTAAGTCTTACTTTCCTTCCTTATGATTTCCTGGCTTTTTCGATATTTTGGTAACGGAAAATGTGCCTAACATTGTGCATATTTGAAACAGAAAAACAACTTTGTACTTTATCAAATCGAAAAACAATATTACGAAAATACAAGTATGTTAGTACAAAAACTACGAATAAAAAACCGGGAGTCAGTGAGCCTACCGCTTACGCAAACCATGTTGATTTCCCTCCGTTGACTCTTAAAACTTCCGCGGGAAGCTAGTCAACAAATACGCCACGGTTCTCTTTCATTCCGAAGCCGTCAAGGAAACAACGGAAAATATACTATTTTGTCCCGAGATAAAAAGAAACAGGTCTAGAAGAGATCCTTCGTATATATTGGTCGTATTACCGTCCATAAGGAACGTTGGTTCCTATCTAATTTAGCTCGGTAGGCCAGATAATCCAAGAAGCAATAGCTGGCATAAAGACGAGAGGAATGGAATACCGGCCGCCGGGAAGGTATGCAGGTACCTATTGTAATTTCTCTTCGGCCTCGCTCGACCCTCGCGTAGGAATGTTTGTTGTTTATACAACGTACATAACCTACTATTGATAAAAACCTGATGAATTATGGAAAGAACTATGCTTTTATTTATTATTTATTAAATTCGTGTTGTTCTTTAGCTTTATTTGTAGACTTACGGAAGTTTTCCGGGAAATATACGAATTGGAGGATTACGTGGGACAAACAAAAATTAAACAGGTCTTTTTCCAGGAGTTGTATAATACAAACTGAAAAATCGTAGGAAATGTTAAAAGTTCTCGGGATATTTATGATTATATAATTATTTCTTTTAATAATGAGATTCGCAATAAATTACAACTATTTACCTAGTCCCAAAACACTTCGAGACATGTTCAGATTTTGATGAATTATCAGATCCGAATTTGTGTTTATTTTATCCCCATAAAAACTATTTTAAAAGAAACATACAATTTTCAAGAAAAAGTTTACATTTTGAGCAACTGATATATTATCAAACATTATTTAGTACATATTGTTTAAATGTGAAATTATCTTCATAGTTGATTTTTCGACTTTCTGCAAACATTTTCTCTCACATTGTACATTTTTCACAAAGTTTTCAAAAATAGTAGCAGCGGTGAAATTAATTTACCAAAAAATTCAAATAGGGAAAACATTCGTATTTCCCAATTTCCTTTTCTAGAAATTGTCAATACTTTTACCGTTTTCATAGGAAACATGATAAAAAAAAAAACTTGATATCAAAAAACAACATTTATCACAGTTAAAATCTTACCAATCGTCTAATCTAGGTACTCATCTTCGTAAACCCAGGAATACAGAACCGCAATAATAAGCACGAATATGAAAACATAAACAACATGATTCTATTCCGTGCACATGACAACAAACATTTAAATCGATTCTCGATAGCCATTTCGTTCACTGGCGCTCTAATCTCAGTCCTCGTGAAACGTTAAAATGAAGTTCCATATCATTCGGGCACTAAAGAGGTTATGAGATACTGGATGAGGTGACGACCGTCCCCCAAACCCATCCTAAAGGTCCCAATAAGACAGGTATGCCAAATCTATATCTTAAACGTTTATGTTATCATCCGCTACGCCCGTCTACGAAAGTGCTACGAATTGGCTACGATTGCTACGAATGTGTTCGTAATTCGCACTTGTGACGTTCGCTTTCTAACTTATTCGAATGAATTTATGAATGATTAAAAATGTAAACATGCGTGGTTTTATTTGAATATGTGGAGTAAACGTGATTAGGAACATAAAACGGAAATGATTTATGGCTGAATAAATATACTGAACGAACCGTGTCGTTCAGTTTATATCCGTCTCGTTTTATTTTAATACTCATGAAAATACCAATCTCATAACATGTCAAAATATAATAGTATGATAAAATAATATGCTGTTATATTCTTGACCTTATCAATCAAGAAATAACCAGGAAGGCGTGCCGCTACGCTTACTAGAAATGAGAACAGCCCAAAAAGCCAAAAGTTAAATGAAAGCATTTTTGTTATTTGCCAAACAAATTAGAATGAATGAAGCCAATAATTCATAAAAGAAATCATAAAACTACTAATCGTTAGGAGCTCAGCTCGTGTTTGTTTCTATTATCACAGGCACGATATTACATTCAAGCAAAAACTCTTGATAAGAGTATTTAAATGACAAATACATTTTAATTATTACCTTTCCGGTTACAATCCTTTCTTTGTTCACTTCATAATTAAATTTGAGCACTAATCGAGTGTCCGCTCCTATATTAAACTTAACGTTTTAGGCCGTTTTCGTAAGTTGGAAGTAGTTTTTAAAAGTTTATCTAATAATTACGTCCGACAATAATTAACATTACATCTCACTGGCGTACAGAATGTGTGATCACATTCGACCGCGAACCGTTTATACCGGTCGAACGTTACAGTCACTACAAAGGACAGCGTGTATGTGGAACCGGCTCACAGGAGCCATGATCGAGGGCTCCGGCCGCCTGCCGCTAGCCGACTGACGTTGGTATACACGACACATCTGCATTTAAGAAGCCGCTATCGTTATGCGACTAATCGATTGGTCGAAGCGAGTGCCACTGTTACCCGTCCCTCTCACACAATTCTCTCGCTCGGATTTCGCGCAGGCGCACTGAACAATCATTCTCTTTTAAAAGTAGCGAAAAGTAAATAAACTCGTACGAACTGTTTACTAAGAGAACTGAAGACGCCGTTGAAATCAAACATTTGAATTGAGACCATGGACTAGTACATATTGGAAGTTATTATTTTGGAGGTGATCTATTTTTCACGGTTTGGGTGAATTTATTGGGTAATACTTTATTATAAGGAAAAGCTATTTCGCCTTAGGTGGTGGGTAGGGACGAAACGTCACTTGTTGCACGGCGACTTTGTTCCGGCGATGAAAGCCACGCACGCCACTGCACGCCATTCCTTTCCCTCTTGTAGTTCTAGTGGTAATTAATTGGAACGTATTATGCTTTACAAACAGGCCAATCATCGCTCTGTAATGATTAGTGTTGGCGACAATAAATAGTGTTTGAGCACAAATCTGGTAGAATGTGGTGGTATTAGTACAATAACAGACTATTTTATGCGTAACTGCAGATTACCATCTTTTCTCTTAGAGAAGGTACGACCTAAGTATAATCGCTATACATGCTCATCAAATGTTGACGATTTTGAAAGAAAGAAAAATATTTTATGTAGGACATGCACAGAAAAAAAAAACAGTAATAAAATATACAAATAAACCGGCCAAGTGCGTGTCGGACCACGCACAATTAAGGGTTCCGTATTTGGGATGATTTTTTCCTAAAAAGAGACAACTTTGTAGTTGAAAAACATGTTCTCCCATACATCGACACACGTCACGGTCAATTCTCCAACTGCAAATGTAAGTTTGTAATCGTTTATTTTTATTTTTATATTATTATGATAAAACTGAAAATTTACGATTTTCGGACTTTTTCCTTTACTTGCGCTGTGAGCCCTTGCTTTGTGCCAAATTTTATGATTCTAGGTCAACGGGAAGTACCCTGTAGGCTTCGATTTATTTGCGAGTGTCAAAATATCTCGCTTAAATGGCCGTATTTTTTTTGCGTTGACTTAGATGCTTGATTTTTTTTAGAGCTTCAAGGGACCATAGATCTACGTATTTGGTGTTAATTTCAACTTGATACCTTCACGCGTTCCTGAGAAAAAGGGTCTTGACAGACTGGCGGACAGACAGCAAAGTGATCCAATAAGGGTGCTGTTTTTTCCCTATGCGATACGGAACCCTAAAAAAGAAGCATTTTGGATTATAATGTGTAGATTTCAAGTACCACGTCAGTGGCGAGATGGGTCTAGGGTAGCTAACCGTGATAATTTATAAGACTGAAAAAGTTACCTTATTAATAGTCATATCTACTAACTGAACGCGTTCAGCACATCTAAATCGCGTTCAAGAGCTGTCATTGTCTAAATTATTGTGGAATATTGACATTAATAGCTCTTGAACGTGGTTTAGAAGTGCTGATCGTGTTCAGTTTCATTGATGAAATCCGCATATATACTCAGTTTACTTCCAACTTTATTTGTCTGCGCACGTGATATTTGTGTGTAATACAAACTGCATATGTAACTTTAAATTCAGGAAATATTGAGGAAATTAGATTAACTCATTTAAAAAAATACGTTTCATACAGATTGGTACCTAAGCCGAGGTATTTTGTTACCTATTACAGAACTTTTTTTTTTGGGTGGAAAGTTATCAAATAACTTCTCCCGCTCTGGGCGGAGCGGGAGGGCGTGTCAGACTCTTACTACTAAAACCCACCTGTGTTCCTTCAGTTGCCATGTTGCCGGGAGCCACGGTATCCCTTTCGGACTTCCCCGCAACCCCGGCAGTCATCGGCCCTAGCGCATCCCGTCAGTTCTTCTGACATCTCTTTGAGGCGCCCGTGGAACACAACGTGCCGTCGACCCGGGCCTGGTCCTTATCGGACGGCGAGCTACCCATTGCTCACGGTCTGCGATCCCCAACACCCAGGGCGTCTTCTGCGGCAGTTAGGGGCGTGAGGGCGCGAAATTTGCCTCTCCAATGACACGGCAATGCTCCGCCCAAGCCGAGCAGACCTCCACCGTATGCTCCACCGTTTCCTCCGGGCAATGCACACAATAGTGACACCCGGGCGTTTTCAGCCTTATCCTGAACAAGAACCTCCCAAAACAACCGTGTCCGGTGAGGACCTACGTCAGGCGGAAGGTGAGGACGCCGTAGCGCCTCTCTAGCCACTCCTCAAAGAAGGGACTTATCACCCTAACCTGTTACAGAACCTAAGGGTGAAGTGCGGTGCGTGTGCGGCGTGCTCGTGCCCTACCTCAAGACTAAGGCAACGCGCACTTTGGTTGCCTTTTCGTACGAATTTCACTCGTGCGTACACGTACCATGGTTTTACGAATTAAGTGCACACACTGGATACGTTTTTCTCCGTCAAATAGAACAAATCCCAAAAAGTTCGGATTGTTTCCGAACATCGGAACTATACGTAGGTATATATGACAAAGTCGCACTCAGTCTGCGCGCTCTCCATGTACTCGTACATGGAGAGCGCGCAGACTGAGTGCGACTTCTAAGGTCGAAGGTCGGGATCAGAAATATCCGTGGTCAGGATCGTTCATGCGTGTTCGTACGTGTACGCACGAGTGAAATTCGTACGAAAACGCATCCAAAGTGCGCGAAGCTTAAGACTTATGAGTTAGGGCGAGTTTTAAGCATTGCTTAAAACTAGTTTCATCCAATCAAATTAACTAGTTTTAAGTAATACTCATAAATTATTTTACAGTTTTTAACACAGCTAACTATTTACATTAGGTACTAAATTTTAAGACTAACTAACTATCTGTATAAATAAAAATAATAAAAACAAAATGACACTTAGGCGTCGAAGTATTCGTCCGCATCGCTGTCATCCGGAAACGTGCCCAGAAGACTGGCAGCATTGCCACGTTGAATGGCAATGCTAATTCTTTGGCCAAAGAACGAGCCAGCCCTCTGGTCACATGAAGTGTCGACCAGTCGACGAGAAATTTCCTTAAAAAGGAGACGCGCACTCGGGCCCCATAGTAATACTTGAATCTTAAGGTACGTTCTATAATACCGCCCTAGATTATATATGTTAATTTCATCATTTTGAGAGAATTTCCTGACAAATAAATTATTTATTTTTACAAAATTTTACCATTATTATTACTTGGAGTGGGAGGTGTTAATTATAACATAATGAGTTAAATTAACACGATTATTATTCTAAAATTCTCCGCTCACGATAAGGACGAGCGTGTCGTCGACAAAATTTAAGTCATATTCATACAATATCGTCTAAATAAATAAGCTTATTAGTGCCCATGTATGCTGTGGTAGCAACGTCGTCGTGTTACAAAACACATTAAAATATTGTTTATAAATACTCTGATATTTATTCGTACTCGTGACTGCCTCGTTGGCCTAGTGGTCGCAAGCGCTACTGCTGGGCATAAGGTCCTGGGTTCGATTCCCGGGTCGGGCAAAGTGTTATTGGATTTTTCCATCTAGAATTTCTCAGTAGCAGCTCGGAGTCTGGATTTGTGCCCGGTTGATGGCAATAGGCTCGCCCTCTATTACATGGGACTAACATAACTGGCGAAATGTGGGTGTATCTACTACAGGTACACCTCTGCCCAACCTTTCGGGGAAACAAGGCGTGATGATATGTTATGTTATTCGTATTCATGTTAATAAGCTATGTATGTACCAATAAAAAAATAAAACGTAGATAGATGGGTACAGTTTTATATAGGTACGCGTGTTCTTTAACATTAAACAAAATAAAACATGAAATGAAGCACAAAGGAACATGGAAACCCCAAACCGCTGATTGGAATATTTGCCATATTTTAATAATCTTCTTCAGTATAAAAGTAAACAATCCGTTTTCAAACGTTGAACCTTTTTAAAACTCCAATAATGACCTCCTAAGAAAAAGGTAAATGTGAATGTACGTAATGAAATTTTTCCTCAATTTCCTTCAGTGACCTAAACAAAGTTTCTCCTGAAATATTGATGATTCGAAGGGAAAAGAAATTTCAATACAAATAATAAAAAAGTAATAATTTGATTTGCGAAACGTACATACTTAGGTACCTACATAATAATACGCGAATACTTTCAACGCGCTTTTGAATTATTAAAAGCATCCATTATTAAAAATAAAACGTTTCCATTATACATTAACCCAACCGTTCCATGGTAAAGTATTCTCTTTGCTTTTGACGACTCTGACTCGGTTTTGGCTTTAATAATGGCCTACACAATTATATACCGAAGATGTTTGAAGGTCTGCCTTTATGTAATGATTTTGTATCTACCATTACAAACAGTTTCTATGTAATGTCAGATTATTCTATAAAGGAAAACGGTCATATAATACAAACTTAATCCCATTCAAGTACCTTTCCAGATAGAATTCTGCGGAACACAGTTATCTAATGTCCCGATTCATAAATAAAGTAGAAGAATTTAATTAATAGAAACAGTGCAATAGTCTAGTGTTACACACGCACATTTGAAAAAGTGGAATTTTTCTTGAGATTTTTGCTCCGATATGTTCTTAAACTTTTTAATAAAACATGATTGTGCGTTGTGCGTGAACATTATAACTTCAGGGTTCAACTCTCGCAACAAACATAAATAACTGTGTAACAGAAGTTTCGTACAAATTCAACATTGTGCGTGGTTCAAATAGCGTTAAATTATAATTGAATTAGTTGGATGCTTAGGCCATTGTTAGCGGTTCTTTTTTATAAATGACCCATGTTCCCGAGTGGCGGGTATCGGCATTCGCCGGGCGCTCGGTCAGTGGGTCCCCACAGAGCGGTCGCCGTAGCTACGTAGATACATAGGCAGCGAACTCTTAACATTTAGCCGGGAGCCGTATGAAACGACGCGGAAATTCCCACTTACTCTCTGATTGCCACACTAGGGGGGTTAATGTCATTGTTGATTTGGAATGCCGAATGCGCTTACTGGGATAACGGCTTTAACGTTTTTGCGCCTTGCGATCAATTGCGCTGAACTTTAGATGATATTAAGCGCTTTTTATGAACCGGAACTGCTATTCGCTTCTAATGCGCTTTGAGATTTGTATGATGACAATTAGAACTGCGATTTAGGTTTTTATGTAGCAAATTCAAAATGCTTCTATCCTATACTATTAAATGACCAATACTTGTGAGTATATTATGTATATATTTGTAATCACGTTCTCGAAAACGGCTCTAACGATTTCGATGAAAGTTGCAACATAGGATTACGGGGGCGACAAATCGATCTAGCTAGGTCTCATATCTGCGAAAATTAGTTTTCTCCGTATTTTCACCCGAGCAGAGCTCGGTCGCCCAAAGTTTAAAACAAAATGGCTACCTTAGAATAATGACATGGCAGCATGGAATTAGTAAGTACCTACTATCATGGCAGCATGGAATTAGTATGAACTATCCTAAACTATAAAAAAGCGGCCAAGTGTGAGTCGGATTCGCCCATGAAGGGTTCCGTACCAACAAGTAACATTGAATGAAAGGTAAATTGCGGTTTACGATATAAGACGTATTAAAAAAAACTACTTGCTAGATCTCATTCAAACCAATTTTCGGTCAAAGTTTATATGGTAGTGTACATCATATATTTTTTTTAGTTTTATCATTCTCTTATTTTAGAAGTTACAGGGGGGGGGACACACATTTTACCACTTTGGAAGTGTCTCTCGCGCAAACTATTCAGTTTAGAAAAAAATTAAGTTTGAAACTTCAATATTATTTTTAAAGACCTATCCATAGATACCCCACACGTATGGGTTTGATGAAATTTTTTTTTTTTTAATTTCAGTTCTAAGTATGGGGAACCCCAAAACTATTTGTTTTTTTTTCTATTTTTGTGTAAAAATCTTAATGCGGTTTACAGAATACATCTACTTACCAAGTTTCAACAGCATAGCTCTTATAGTTTCGGAAAAAAGTGACTGTGACATACGGACGGACAGACAGACAGACATGACGAATCTATAAGGGTTCCGTTTTTTGCCATTTGGCAACGGAACCCTAAAAATGAACATTCTCTATTTTCACCAGAGCAGAGCTTGGTCGTCCAGGTACTTTTAACTATGTAGCAAAACTATTATTTTTATTACCAAAAGTAGTCGACCAACGAATGTCTGAATATGCGTGGGTGGCATGTTATTGTTTTATTGATTACATTTCAGGGAATACGACCAGGCAGCCGAGTAGAACTGATTGAAACTTAGTAAAGTTTACCTAAAGAAACTATTAGTATCTACCTACGAGTAAATACATAGATTCTATCAACAGTGAGATACTTGCGAAACTAATCAAGATCAAATTATTTCGGTATTAATCAACACGCGTAATTACAATCCATTCCGAATTCCTAATATAACGCAGCAAACTTTATGATTACAATCATGTAAACATTAAACAATGAAGGCAGTGAGCCGAGACAAGTTACCGCAAACGATTGTTTACAGTACGTCGTAAACTAAACACTACTTAAGCTGACAGTTCGTTGTCATCCAGATGCTTAAACTTGATTAATAGACGATTTGGGAGCGGTCTGATTAATACACGCGCGACGATCCATTCAAAAGCCGTAGCAACTTAATCATGATCAAACAAAGCGGTACATAGCTGCATGATGGATCTTATGGCACTCATTGTACCTATGTATTGTCAATACATAACCGGGAACCGGGTACCAAGTATAACGCCTTCAGAGAAGTCATTTCCTCATCGGCTTCACCGTCCTTTGATTTGATAACATCGCACCATTTCTATCGGACGATTTAGTCGTAATTAATTATCATTGTTGTGTCAGTCATCAAAAAACAAGTTATCTGTTTTCTATAACCGTTCAGTTCAAAGCAGATGGAAGTACTTAAATCAGAAAATTACAGCGGGTCCAAATTGGAGAAGAGTTGCGAGAGATAGGACTCAGTGGAAGTTGTTAGAGGAGGCCTTTGCCAAAAGGCACACTGAACTAAGAGACATTCTAAACTAGAAAAATACCACAATGCAAAAGATGTTCTGAAGAAAGGGCTTGTTAACATTATTATTATAATTGTCATTGTTGTGTCAGTCATCGAGAAACAAGTCATCTATTTTCTATAATAGTTCAGTCAAAAGCAGATGCAAGTAAATCAGCAAACGTCACATCAATAAGAACAAAAATCTGGTTTTTATTAAAGAGTAGATTTAATGTAAGAGACAGTACAATCAATTTAGAATATTGATGATAGTTTTGTAGTAAAGTAATTGTATTATAGCTAGCCATGTAGTAAATGTTACTGACGTAAAACTTATGTTACAATAATAATGCTACAAATTACAATAACTTACTGCTTCGCTACCAAGCAAAAGTCTGAGACAAAAAATACGTTCGGGGCTTTTTTCTTGAAGATGAATGTTCAAAGGAGACTGATATTTACTCAGACAAACCCCTTTATCAATGACAGTGATGTAAATGACTTACCTATGAACTTCTTTATCTTGTTTTCTTACCTTTGTTCATTGGTTTGGCTAATTTGGGAGGTGATAGGTTCACTCAGTGGGGCAGTGTCTGCATGTTTGCATAGAGCTGTGACTATGTGTGAGAGGCAGATGCAAAATAAAATTGAATATTGACATACTTACGCACACATTAAAGAAAGCTACTTGGGTGGTAGCAATAGGCCTGTGTCCAAATTTTTTTCTGTCCTTCTTGTAGATTATTAGAAAATATTGAACATGAATTTTTTATTTTTTGATTTAATCTAAAGATTACGGCGATACATTGAGTTAAAATGTGGCATGACGTCACGCCTTGCTAGATTTAATAGTGCGTTGTGACATAGCGAGCCCCCTCCCCAAATTTAATGCGTGTTTTCTAAGTTGTTTTTGATTAATATGATAAAGCAAAAAATACGTGTTTTATATTTTTTTTTATTATCTGAAAGACGGACTAAATAGTTTTTTTTTTTTTTTTACCTGTGCAACTATCCTATTATTTTGGTCCATGCCTCGGTATGTCAGCCATACTGAATAGTTTGCCACGTATGCCTCGTGATGTCCGTAGGCATGAAAATTCCTGATTGAATTCATTCCTTCAATAAATCACTTAAAATAGAAACATCGATCCCCGGCTTATTAACGCTACTAAAACAAACAAAAGAATATGTTCTCGAACACAAATCGCTTGTCTTCATTACTATGATGTGCTTCGAAAATGAAATCGACTTTGGACAAAGTTATTCGAGATAGATCAGTTAGATTAAGGGCTTAGAAGTAATTTAACGATCTGTATGCTCTGGAGTGTTTTTATTACCGCGGTACGCGAGTTTGAGATTACCAGCGACGCCTCCCATAAGCCGGCCTATTGACTCCGATTTTATATGGGCCAAGAGTTTGTAATGGCTATTAACTAAGCTAACACTTGATTTATAGAAATTGGTACTATGTATTGGTAGTGGCAAATCGTCAAAATGATGGGCTTTATGTTGTAGGCGTTAAGGTTTAAAATGTGTCCAATAGGGATATTGCATGGGTCAAAAAAAAAAACCATTTAGTCCGTCAGTCAGATAATTAAAAAAAAAATTAGACACGTATTTCTTGCTTTATAACATTAATAAAAATATACTTAGATAAAACGCATTAAAGTTGGGGAATGAGGGTCGCTACGTCACAAGTAAGTACAAAATCAATGTATCGGCGTAATCTTTTTATACCGTAAAAAAAGAAAAAAATACGTGTCCAATATTTTTAATAATCTACCTGATGGACAAAAAAACAATTTTTAACCATCATCCCTATTAATTGGTGAAATAAAAAAAAACTTAAGAATGTCACAAACTACTTTCAGTACACTGGAGCTTTTGAATTAGTTTATCGTTTTTCGAACAATTTAACCTAAAATTACATTTTACTAGACACCCTGTCTGTAAAACTAACTTCAGTGCGATCATCGTAGAAAAACCTTTCTTGAACAATAAGCAGTAGACTCTCTTTGAATACTAAGTAAAAAAAAAAATACAATAAGCAGACACTACACACAGTTATCCCTTTATTCGTTGTAATAAAAATCAATAACGCAAATTAATTAATCTATACGTACACGCAATAAACAGAAGCAGAACAATATCGAAGAGGGAGGAGGCACTAATGAAATGTAGCGAGCGGGCGACGCCGGCAAATGTAGCGAAACAAACGCACCAACTTCCATCCCGCCCCGCCGAATATCAATGGTGGAAACACAAAGATGTTTGTCTCTGTATTGAACGAAAATCTTTTTCATTATTCCCATATCTTTCTTTATACATTTAATCCCCCGGAGATATAGACTGTTCTTTCTTTCAACGAATAAAATCACTCGCACAAGTTTTGCAATAGCTTCGTTTGCATGTAAACGGGCTATATTGTTCAAACATTATAGTTGACAGGTGCTGCTGCGCTAACACTAATATTTACCTCTAGACACGGTACACCGACGTAATGAGACGTTACCTAGGAACAAAATACACCTACCTACATACACGTGCCTATATAAAGTACTCGTAAATCAACTTAAAGTAATCCGGGATGCTCGTGCCGATAAGAAATTTTAATTAGCTTTCACATCCATACAAGACCGTCAAAGAAGCCTTATTCAAATCTTATAATCCAATTAACAGACTAAAATATTCAAGGAACAAAAACAGAGAGGGTTGAAAGAGCTGCAAGCTATAATAAGTCAACAATTCAAACGTGAGACAGGACAAAGATTTAAGGAACAGTGGTGTACAAAGGGATCGACTGGGAGACAGGGACAGCGAGCTTCCACTTAACAATAATCAAACAGGAAGCGCAAACTTCCTTCTTGCTTACTTTTAAAGGTTTTTTCAACATAGTTTGTAACGAAGGCTAGAGTTTACAGAGAATCTTGTGTAATTTATATAATTAACGTTCTTAACCTTTAATAGGCTTATAAAGCTTAGACGTAAGTAGTTTGCGCCTTTATCTTTGTCAGGAGAGTTTGTTTAGGAGCGCAACTAAAATACAGTGTGGAACAGTGGAGCGTCACAAAAGCCCGTAACAGACGAACTCCAGTACCCCGTGAGCTATAAGTTGAACACTGCGATTCGTTATGTACTGTCGTCATTTTGTTCTAACCTTGAGATTTCTAAATAAGAAAGGTTATTTTTAACTTTACTAGTAAACAGGACAAGTATGTAAAGATCCATCGAAAAATCTTTAGATTTATAAGAAACTATCTTCATCATTTTAATGAGATACATTAATTAAATGAGAAATCTGTCGGGAAAGGTCCAACATGCGCAGACTAACGTATTTAATCATTTTAATAGCAATATTTATAGTTTCGACACTATTCAATATTATTCTTAAATAATAAAAAATATACAGATTTATTTTTTTAATAAACCAGGCAAAGTTAATAAAAATATTTTTACAGGAACTGTGTAATTCAATTAGCTACTATTCAAAATCATTTTAAAGCTCAAATGCTCTGTATTTTAAAATTTGTTGGAAATACGAATGGATGTACAAAATGTTATTAATATTTTATCATTGAAATTCTTCGTATGAAGGATTCCTTGTTAATTAATGTAAATTGTACAATGTTTTATTTCCATCTTCCGGCTCACATGACGGCCGGTAAATGAAAATCGCACTTCACATTTTATATACAGATTTTAAGTACACGAAGTATAAGTACTTATCTATCTACTGTTGTCAGTTTCATTTTATATTACTTACAAAGAATCTAGCGATTATTTTGGGGTCCGCTAGTTTAAAAATCATAGAAATATGAAAAAATATATATTCAAAGAGATGAAAAAAGATAAAAGATGAATGATGATGTGTTATGTTAAAAGATATTGTTATCACTAGTTATTGAAATCATAATTATGCGCACATGGCACAAAATTTTATTCATAAGATTCAAATACGAGTACCTCACGAAGTAATAACACAGAATTTAATATAACATATCTCCGCCATCAGCAGTAAAACTCAAACGTAAGACGCAATTACTACAAATGAAGTAAGTACCAAAAACAATTGAACTTGCATAATATTATTTTAACGGTACGGCTGAAGCTGGTATAAGAACCTCGCCGTATAAACGTTACGTAACTCCCTCTGATGAGTAGGGACGTATTTTGCCAAAGAGGAATTGCGCGCACTTGTGCTCTACTCAAAGTTTCCATTGTAACATCTTAACTTATGCAATATAGCGTCTGCTTCTTTAATACTTTCCACGACGCTCGATTACGTTTAACGACGCAGTTCGAATGAATTTTCTTATTTACAGTAAGCTGGCAGAAAATCGGATGGTATTCTTAGACGGCAGGATTTCACACGAGACGTGCTTCATCCAAGAAGTTTTGCGTGCTGTTTCATTTTGCATTTATATAGACTCAGTGAATCTCGATTCATATGGCTGGCTTGTTGGTTCGATTTCTGCATATCTATACAACAATATTTTAGCAAATATATTTCTCTGTCATTCGATATTTTTGCATATTCTCTGATAACTTATTTTTCTTGGAAAGTCAACCTTTTTAGGGTTCCGTACCTCAAAAAGAAAAAACGGAACCCTTATAGAATCATTTCGTTGTCCGTCTATTAGTCTGTCAAGACCCTTTTTCTCAAGAACGCGTGGAGGTATCAAGTTGAAATTAAAATCGAATACGTAGGTTTATGGTCTCTTGGAGCTCTAAAACTTGTTTATCACATTTTTTTTTTTTCAATCTTACGTTTGCAGTTGGAGAATTGACCGTGACGTATATGGCCGGTTTTTATTATTTCGTTTATGACCAGATGTACCACGTAAACGAGGCAAAAGGAGTATGTAAGGATCGTAGCAGGTGGCGTTCAATAGTTACTGCCTACTCCCATAGGAACAAGGCGTGAGTTTGTTTATGTATGTATGAAAAATATTCAAACGATTTTTATTGCTACCGCGGTTTATAATTTGCTGAGTGATCACTGATCAGTGAATATAGGTTTCGTTTGAATCCGAAACTCGAATCGTGCAATCCCGAAAATATACAATGAAACCGTAAACAACAGTAAAAAAAACTGGCCAAGTGCCTGTCGAACCACGCACAAAGAAGGGTTCCGTAGTTGGAATAAATTTAACCGAAAAATAAACTTAACTTTGTAGTTGAAAAACATGTTCTGCCATACGGAATTATTTATTATTTATTTAAGTTTTCATGCACAACATAACAGAATATACTTCCAAGGCGTTGTACAGAACCATATACAAACTAAAAATTACACACATACCTACGTAAGTAGGTTATGTAAATTTAAAAAAAAAAAACATGATACACGAGAAATAACAAAATTAACAAACAAAATAACACTCGTATAATAAACAAACTGCAATCAAGAGGAAGAAAAACTTATAAAAAAAAATATCTTTCATCCATCCTCTCACAAAAACTTGTGGAATTGGAATGTATGGGAGAACATGTTTTTGCAACCGCAAATGTAAGTTGGTCGATTATTACTCGTTAACTTGTAAAGTCTAATCAGCTGTGATAGTTTTCCTTTTAATTTCGTTATATATACTACTGCTGTGATTTTTTTCACATATCCAAAACCAACCATTTAGCTGGCAGGGGGGACACTTGACTCTAACAAAAATTAACACTTTAAAGCTTAATATTTCGAAAACGGATTCCTGAATTCAAAAATAGTTTTCACAAACTCACAACTTTATTTTACTACTTTGTCGGCGTAATTAATATGTATACCCATGTCAAATTACAGCTTTCTGGTACTAAGAGTCTCTGAGCTAAGCCGCGGACAGACAGACAGACAGACAGACGGACATGTCGAAACTATAAGGATTCCATGTTCACTACGGAACCCTAAAAAGCTGTAATATGTACCAATGAAAAAGTCACATTTTTTTCTACAATGGATATCGTTACCTTATGAGACTTTATTCACAATATTTATGGTATCAGGCTCACATGCAAAGATTCTCCTAAAATTCAATATCCATCATGTATTGAATAGCTAAAAGCTTTGTCCGCGTGGTCACACACGCATGCTGGCGGGCCGTTATTGATGACGTCACTATCGACGCGCCCATATCGATCTAATATCAATAACCTATCGACAAAAAGCCTCTTCGATATGATATAGGTAATTTTAATTTGAGTATAAGCGGTACCAGGGAGTGGTCAAACCGGGAGCCCTATTCTGAAACTCGCTTGCTATCAGTAAACGCTATAAAAACTAATGTACTTGATTCCGATTTTTGTATGATATATATTCTTTAAATTAAAGTTTTCAAAATATAGAGCCAAAATTAGATTATATTTAAAGTAAAAAATATAAATTACATAATCATGTATCATTAGTTCATTACACAAATGAATACACTCAGATTTAGGGCTCCCACACATAAACACGATACGACGTCGCGTCGTACAACGATATTTTTTCATTCGACGTTATTTTTTCGTTCAACGTTATTTTTTTATTTATTGGTTAACAACTTAATTTTCAAAAATTGTTGTTTAGTGTCGTTGATTTGTGGAATGAAAAAATATCGTTGTACGACGCGACGTCGTATCGTGTTTATGTGTGGGAGCCCTAACGGTAAAGATAACACGGTTACGTAACGTGCGTACATAAACAATATGAATAGATCTCTGAAACTGGCGTTTAATTAATACAACCACGCCAGCATATCGTGGAGAAGGAACAAATAATGTAAATAACTACTCCTTTAATCATGCAAACAGTTCCCGGCGAACAACTTCAATTCAAACAAAACAGCTGAAATAGCTCATATGTAGCACATATGCTTCCTGAACTAACTTGTACATTCCACACCAAACGAACACACCGATATGACAAATACATTTGACCAATATGACGAACATATGGGCAATATGACAAATGTATTGGCAATATGACAAACATATGGGCAGTATGACAAACACATGGGCAATATGACAAACATATGAGCAATATTACAAACTTATGGGCAGTATGACAAACATATGGGCAATATTACAAACATATGAGCAATATTACATACTTATGGGCAGTATGACAAACACATGGGCAATATTACAAACATATGAGCAATATTACAAACTTATGGGCAGTATGACAAACATATGGGCAATATGACAAATATATGGGCAATATTAAAAACACGTGACCAAATAGATCTACTTAACTCAATAAAAGTCTTAAATTCATTCATTGACAGACAACGCAAAGCCTTAATCCCTGGGACTACAAGCACAAGAGTTCCATAAATAACGAATTTTGAAAATTCATCCCTTGAAGGGGTTAAATAGGGGAAGTTTGTATGGAAGTTCGTTATTTTTAGCGATGTGTGATCCCATCGAGTACAGGGCTTACAGATATAGATAAAAAGAATATTCAATGCAACAAAGGGCACAAAAACAAATCTCATTGACAAACACATGACCAATAATGGCAAATACATACAAGCGAAGTCCATTATGAGGCCACGAGCCATACCGATACGGAATAGAGGCCTAAAATCTCAAAATAGGCCAAACCACTCAGCTTATATTGTTCCGCTAACTCTAATTATTATTAATGATAGCGCACGCTTATGAAAATTCCGACGCGAAGAAAGGTTCTCCGTATTAAAGCGACGTATATACAGTATTAATCAGCAAGGTGACGACATGGTTTGTGATTCGTCACCTTTAAGGTTTAGGTCGAAATCTATAAACGTCACTTAGCTGGTGCTTTAACCTAAACATGTTCCCGTCTGTATCGTGCTGACAGTTGTGCGACAGTGACAGGAATAACGCTTAACCAAATTACGTGTTAAGTAACGTTTATAGATCTCGGCCTTAAACACACTATCGACTTTTCGTAAAACAACAGCCAGCTTAAAATCGAATCAATTTGCGAGTATATTGTACCCACAATTATGTTACAACTTATCTTAACATTGAACTAACTTGTGTGAATTCAGACCAAACAATATTTCTGAGAATTACCGCCAATACCTACTAACTACTTAGGAACTGTTATCTAAGTTATCAATAAAAACAAACTGTGTAAGCTAGATTTCATATTTAAGATAACTATCTTTGATTATTACTCAGGACTTTAATAAAAACTTGGACCATTTAAGTCCAAAATGGGAAGGTATTTTCTAACCAGTGAGAGCAATACCTATTACCTTGTAATAACTGGACTGGTTTTCATTAAGTATACTACGGCTACAGTCCGATCAAGGTTAATAGTTTTCGGTAGAAATACTGTAATCTGCGACCGTTAGTTAACACTTAGATATTTTGTATGGGTACAAATCAAAATAAGATACGAAGGAGATAGTAATGTATTATTTTCCATTGCTATAAAAAAAAATTAAGTGTTCCCTACGCCATAGGACATACCTATTATTAGTTTTAAGTGATTGTAGAGTTAAATTTTTATCAGCAATATTTAGGATTAGTAACTTTAAATACTAAAGTTATATAGAGTTGACATTTTTAGATAACCGTAATTTTAAATTAAAATACAGAAAGTTGAGTTTCATTTTAAGACAAAAATGTTTTACTCCGAAAGATTTCGTTTAAGTGTCGTGATAACACAAGACTAACGAATTAAAGAAAGAATCGTTTTTTTATTTATATTCGCCTATAAATCCTAGATTAAAGTTGTAAAGATTACCTCCTACAAAATGTAAATTATGATAAGCTTTTTCAAAAACAGCCCACATTTAAATAAATAATCTATTGAAACAGATTATGTAGAATCGAATAGGTTACTAAATATATCTACGTCTATTGTATTTTTTTTTTAAAAATCTCATCATCTGCTAAGGTTTTTCTCAACTATGAGATCGGTTTACATTCTGAGCATCAATATTTTACACGAAAAAATCTGATCTTCCGAGCCCTATTACCAAAGGATCATACCGACTTCCAAAGGTTAAACCGGTGTCAGATTTTCGGCCTTCTGACCGCGGTAGGTACAATTTTCGTAGCTATGACAACCGGGTCGGACTGGCTAACGTTGTTGTCCGAGACAAGGAGATGCTTCGATATAAACACAAGCGCATCTTAGCTTCTTATATCACTGTGTTTTAGCCATGAGCCATAAAATTGCTTATTCCAGAAATCCCCACCGACAAATCCCTACCAGTGGGGAATGTTATTTTTTTCCAGAAGTCCCCACTAGTTAAAAGGTTAGGTTAGGTTAGAACTGTGACCCCCTACGCACGAGCCGAGTGAGCGAAGCGAGCGGTGCCGCGGCAGCGGCCGGCGAGTGGCATAAACGACTAGAATATTATTTAAAAAAAACGCTATTTATTTAACTAGTAGGGATTTCTGGAAAAAAGTAACAATCCCCACTGGTGGGGATTTGTCGGTGAGGATTTCTGGAATAAACCCTACAAATCTACTAACCCTTTTATTATGCTATCATCATCATCCACAGCCCGACTTCACCCACTGCTGGGCATAGGCCTCAATTTAATTGTGCCAATCCCCACGCTCCTGTGCCAGCGTCATCCAGGTTCTACCCGCGATGGCAGCAATATCGTACGCCCATCTCGCCGCCGCACGACCGACACTTCGTCTTCCAGTCCTTGGACGCCACTCGGTCACTGCTTTACTCCACCTGTCATCACTGCGCCTTGCCAGGTGTCCTGCCCAACTCCATTTGAGTTGCATAATTCCTTTACCGATATCAAAAACTTTCGTACGTCTTCGGATTTCGACGGACATTTAGAACTCGGTCTTATTAGAACGAGTTCTAAACGTCATCGTTCATAGTCAACGTTCTATTCGCCATGGCTCAAAGCCATGGAACGCTCCATGACTTTCAGTGCAACTCATATCCTGCACACAGCCTCCTACGTGAGCGTCCACGCCTCGGCACCGTACGTCATGGTGGGCAGAAAACACTGGTTTTAGAAGCGAGACTTCAGACATAGTGGAATTATGACAGATTTCAGAATGTCTTCCAATTAGCTAAATGCGGCTATAGTAATTAGGTTTATGCTATAGTAATAATTTAAAAAATCGAGCTTAGATCTTATAATACCAATTAACATTCGGGACCAATTAATACTGTGTCGCTTTATTGCTAACAAGTAAATTAATCCGATCTATTGTCAAACTCTAATTGGCATCTTATTACCTCCTCTACTAGAGATTAAAACAAAGTACAGTTAACAGCAAAAGGCTATCGATATTTCTAAATATTGAAAAGACTTTTCATTGAAGCTAGAAAATAAAGTACTAAGTACCTGTTTCGTTCATAATTCCCCTTTGAAACTAAATTTTTAAGTTGGTTGAATTAATCACGTAATGCAATTATGTTGAATAAGGTCGTGAATATTTTGTTTGATTGGCAAAATAAATTCACATCCGCTGTCTTTAGAATAGGTACTATTGTTAATCTTGTACGAAATCTTGAGGAAATAGAACTACACAGCACAGAAATAGAACAATATTCACATTAGGGCTGTATTTTCTGTAGACTATATATAGTACTTTTGCACCCCAACATTTAGCCGATACACGTGTTCAATTTGGAAGCGAGCCTTTTAACATATATCGAAAACAAATCTACTAACGAGAATCTAACTAATACCTTTCCAATAATATTGGCTAATTCCCCTTTGAACATTCGTTGTTGGGCTAAAAATGTATTTTCTTAATCCTTTATATTAATATTTTCAATATAGTTTATATTATAACAATAGGTGGCGTGAGTAGCTCGTGACTGAGTACTAACAGCCGCACGGGTTGATTTATCAGGTTAAGCTACGCTTGCCGGGGTTGATCCGCGGATGGGTGATCATTTCTACATACCGAGACTCCTCCGTGCCTTGAAAAGCACGTTAAGCAGTTGGTCCCGGCTGTCATTCGTGGATCTTTAACAGTATTTACTGGTCGTCAGAAGCCCGAAAGTCTGACAACCAGTCTTACCAAGGGGTATCGTATTACCTAATTACTGGGTTGTGGAGGTCAGAAAGGCAGTCGCTCCTGGTATTCAGCTGCATTCGGTTAGACTGAAAGCCGACCCCAACATAGTTGGGAAAAGGCTAGGCAGATTGATTGAGGTGGCGCCCTATTACACTGGACTGAAAAATAAGTGTCGAAATGTGGGTGTAGGTACTATACAATGCCTACCCTTCCGGAAAATTCGGGCGCGAAGTTATCCTTTGTTGTTTCAGATGGCGTGTTGGTCTCTTATAAGTGACTAAGCCTTATACATCGTACTTCCTTCGTTCAGAATATGTATAGAGTCTAAAATAATAAAATAGGCTTATGAAACAGCCCACTTTTCTCGACAATCTGATCGAAGCGTTTCCCAACGCTTTTATACAGCTACTAGCAGTGCAGATCCCGTGGGGATATCGGGATAAAAATTCCTGTGTTAATCAAGGTTATATTATAAGGAATAATATTTATTATATAGTTAAGGTTATACAACTAACTGTGTGCCTGTGTGATTTCATTCAAATCTGTTGAGTAGTTTTTGCATGAAAGAGTAAAACAAACATCCATCCATCCTCACAAACTTTCGCGTTTATATTATTAGTAGGATAAGTAGGATGTAGCTTATATATATACAAAAGCGTCATCGCAAAAAATAATCAGCCGTCTCACACATTTTCGTCGAGTAGTAGGTATAAAATTTTTGTATGGGACAATAAACATTTTTTCGCGTTTAACTATATTTTTCCCATGGAAACAGTAGTTCAGTTTGAAGGTTTGTACTACAGCCTTAAAGACTACACCTTTCTGATATAAGCTGTATATAAAAATCAGTTATAAATAAAATAGAAGCACTTTAGAAGTTTCCAACCAAATTTTTTCAAACCTTTTACGCATATTTTCACTGTAGGCCGTCGAGCGATTTTTACTTTACCAAAAATTTTAAAAGTCAATTTTTTAACGAGTGCAGAACGCCCACTACAGTTTTAACGAAAATTTTTGCTCTAAATATTTTCTAAAATAGAAATACACCTTGATTTGTTTGGTATTTTTAGAAACGGGCTATAAACTCATCTGTGTATAATGGCTATTAATTGTTAAGCTAATTGAGACCCTACGTGAATTTGCCGTGTTATTGCCATTTCGTACAACTGTCAAGGAATGTCAGTTGTGATTTAAATATACGGCAATTTAAGTTGGAAGTCAATTTGCTTAACAATAAACCCTGACTTTACCTAACTGACGTATCTACTTAAAAAAACGTGTTTATACAACCGACTTCCAAACTACACAGTGAAAAATAACTTTAATTTCGGAAGTCGGTGTCTTTGGATCAATATTTTAGTTTTTTGACACCGACTTCCGAAATTAAAGTAATTTTTTCACTGTGTAGTTTGGAAGTCGGTTGTATTTAAAAAAAAAATTTTTTTTTTCTTTTTAGTGATTTGGTTTGTAATTTATCTAAGTTACAATAGCCTAATGTCAACTGCTCATCAAAAATACCCAAATCGCTATAGATGTGCCTATAATATTTAAAGAGTTCCCTCGATTTCTCCAATATCCCATCATTAGATCGTGACCAAATAACAATGGGACCAACTTGAAACTATACCCTTTCAAACAAAAAAAGAATTTTTCAAATCGGTCCAGCCGTCTTCGAGTAATCGGGGAACATACATTAAAAAAAAATCCGACGAACTGAGAACCTCCTCCTTTTTTTGAAGTCGATTATAAATAAGGACCTTTTTGCGTAAAAGTAATTTAAATCGAAACGACATACTCAACTAATTATGACCATTAAGTAAAAGAATCAAAACATCAACGGCCCTATTAATATTTTATTGAAGAGACTACCCACAATCCTCAAAAAAAAAAGAAAGGCAGTGTAAATCCGACTTCCGGGCCTGCTGCCAACTCGATTCGCATTGCAGAAAGATGAGCTATAAGATTGTAATGGAACAAGATATAGAAATGAACTGAAAAGTGAACATGCCTCGTTCTTTGGTCTGCCACATGTCATGAACAGTGATATAGTGTTTTGCAAGCTTTTGGCGTACTATGTGAAGGGTGGGCGTTTTTAGGGGACTGTCTTATGTAATTTTGACGTTCGAAAAGTGCTGATTCTCAGCCTAGTTTGAATAAATGACTTCTCAATTTTTTTTTATTTTTTTTTTAATTAAAAACATCTTTAGGTGCGTTGGGCATTTTTGAGATGGGAAAAAACAATTGAACTCGCGACACTGTTACCGTTACCGTTACCGACATCTCATTAAAAGTATTTCGCTGAAAACCAGCGCTGGGGCTCTGTCTCGCATGGGGTCGCAGCTTTATGCTGAGCGATGGCCGTTTTGCGTGGATGTGACGCATATTTTCCCCCAATTTGTTATTTACGTGTTCTTTTTTAATCTTTCTTTGCGTCATGTTTACCGCAAATAAACGAATTTTCTTTCTTTTTCTTTTTTCTTTCTATTTCCTGCACAATAAAACTGTTCAAATTTTCACTTCTGTCGGCAGTTTTACAACGCATTTACCTCTTATTGCTATTGGGTGGCTGGTAGCAGCTGATTGCTGAAAATGAGTTGAATGGCGTGCAATAAGTAAGCCCTATGCCCAGCAATGGATGAATGTAGGCTGATAATGACAGACGATTGTTAAAAAATAAAATTTATAAAAACTAAAACTCAACTACAATAAAAACGCCAACTAAAAAGATAAACAAGACAAAGGTGTCACACGTCGTGTTAGGGCCATAAATCGACCAGATTACGTGTGACTCCAAATTTTTCGTCGTAGTTGGGTTTTAGTTTTTATAACTTTTATTTAAATAATTTTGGGGTTATAATATATATTTTTTTAAATGTACTAATTAAGGTCTTTCATTCGATGCCCTACATGGCATCATTCTTTTTTAGTTCATTTCTTTATGTCCTCTAGAGGGCGCCATATTCATTTAATGTGACGTCACATAGCCTATAACCAGCGAACGATTAAGACGCTTCTAACGATACCTCATTTCTCAAATTATGTTACGTAGTTTAGAAGTTATGAGGGAACAGATGCACATACATACATATCGGTCAAAATCATAACCCTCCTTTTTGCTTCGCCGTAGTCGGGTTAAAACAGTGTAGGTAGCGCTTACAACATGCAGAATTATGTGAAATATTTCTGCGTCCATGTAAATATGCCTTTCTTTACAGAGTATGTTTTGAAAATGGGACTGCAAGGCAAAGAACTAAAGCTATGAAAAATAGAGAAAACTGGGGGCCTACCACAAGCTCATAAAGCAGTATTATTTTAATACTACTTCAGTGTGGGAAAAAGATGAAGCTCTATAGGACGTATAGCTCCATCTCTTTCTCCCACTGAAGTAATATTAAAATAATACTGCTTTTAAGCTGGTGGTAGGCCCCCAAGTCAAAGCAGTTGTGAACTCGTTTTCGGGCAAAACTTAAAGTTATTCAGTTTTTTCCAAAATCAAGCTTGGTGCCTATTCCTTTGACCATTGCGTGTTTCTGTATTTCTCATAGATTTATTATTTTCAATTTTTTTTTTAAAAAAACGTTGCCCCACACTAGGAATTTCTCCTGTATTGTGGGTGCGTTCACAAACATTTAAACTCACATACACAAACAGCCAGACAGAACAACTACTTGTAGGTCATATAAATATTTGTTCCGTCCGGGAATCGAACCCGCGACACGCAGCGCAGCAGTCAATCGCTTAACCACTGCGCCAACCGTGCCGTCAAAGCTTTTGGATTGAAAAAGCTTTATACATATAAATAAACAGAAAACAAAATAAGCAATCATATCACATGCTGACTAATGGGTAATTACTTGTCCCTAGAATATACAATCATTTACCTACATTAATATTTTATATGTCCTCATTATATTAATTACCTCCTTTGACCTTTGATACCAATTTTTCACCTTACACATAAGCACATCATTATTTTGGGCTTAAATTCTAAACGTTCACCTTTTAGATAACGGCTTTTAAAAGTACGTCTACATATAGCCATTGAAATTGCTAATTAGTGTTTTTGAACCATAATGTCAGTATTTCAAAGAGACCTCTGCGTGTATTTTGAAGTTTCTTCTCAAATATCGAAGCAGGCAGTAATTTAAACTGGAATGAGCATCTACGTATATTTGTGGAATGTTCTTCCACGATGAAAATAGAGACATCGCAATAAAACATTGTTTTCTGTAATTATCATCAGACGCCAATAAAAATAAATAAATTTGTATTCAACTAACAACTTTTGATGAGCATCAAAACGCAGCGTCGAGTGGCAAAAACAATCCACAAACTCGAGCAAATTCGTAAGCATCTTAACAAGCATGAACACTTAACTCCAATGATAATTTCATATTCGATAAAACAACGCTGAGGAATTGAACCAATTAGTATTATAACAATTTCCACGTAACATTGTTTGACAGAGGAATTATAATTAGAGGTGAAAACCTTCCGCGAAATGTCCTTAGGAAATTTCAAATTACATCATACAACTTTACCTTAGAGTCGGCAGACTAAATCAATAAGTTTAATTTCTGTTTCAGAGTTATATTCTTCAATTTGTGAATAATTACAGCGAGGCCCCGCTTCTATCTCCCTTTATCAACTTCTCAAACGTGACCAGTTTACAAGGTTACATAGTTAGTATGACAAAATTAGAAGTTACTATAATAATATGCCTTCCTCAATATCACACAAATGGCTTTCTACAAATTTTCCACGCGAACATTGTTCGTAATTAATGTTTTTAAGGTCCGCTGTGTGCATAGGTACAGACAGGCTCAAAAAAATGTAATGAAAATAAGGTTAATTTAATTGTGTCATGATTTCCAAATATTAATAAGATTTGTAGTGATTCAAAATACTAAATATAAAATTAAAAGTATGTAATTTGCCTCAAATGATTTTTGTATCAGTGTAATCTTGAAGTTTAAAAGTATCTCATTTGACAGTTACCGTAAAAGTACTGGTTTTTTAACGGAACGGAATGGAAACATGATGTTTGGAGCGTCGCTTAGCTTCTAAGTTAGTTCTCTTCGAGCCTCGGAACCCAAATGTTTTCTTCAAGAAGTCTAAAGTCTAACTGATATTATATTGAGTACCTACCTAATTAAATAGTTTGTTAAATATTGCTAAAAGTATACCAAGTTTGTATGTGTGCAAGAATATAAATACAGAAAAATGGTGTATCATTTCAATTGTCTACAATCGTTTTCCATAATATTGTATCAACTTGTGGCTACAATTAAATACTGCGTGTATAATAAATATGTTTCGTTGCTACACATTGATAAAGTTCCATTTAATTGTCTGCAATCTGTGTTATTTACATATATGGCATAGTGAGAAAAGCTAAGTTACAACCAGCGAATAAACTGCACAGTCGTGTGTAGTTATCTAAAGTTGTTTGGTGAGAACATAACTGTAGTGCGAAGTTGCACAGACTATACGTAGCATAGACTACATGGCATAGAATACGGCAGATGTGAGTGCGACCAAGTTGATGCGGCGACGACGGCAACAGGGTTGCGCTTGCTAATTAAATACGGGGTATAACGCAGTGTTTGTTGTAAGGCTGTTTGATAATAAACTTGAGCAATTTGAGCATTCTAGAATATTAGTAGGTTATGCTAAAGTAAAGTAGAGAACGCCAGTAGCACGTGACGTCATTGAATCTGACGTGGGTTGTGGGTTGTACCCTGTGCAGTCTACAACTTTAAGTTTAAATTAAGTTCTGCTATGACTTCGATCATACAATACATATAAGTAGATATTTATGATTTAACAAGCGTGATAGATCCTGTAAAATCAACGAATCCTTACTAATATTATAAATGCGAAAGTGAGTTTGTTTGTTTGTTACGCTTTACGCTAAAACGGTTGAACGGATTTGGATGAAATTTGACACAGGGTAGATCATGACCTGTGTTAGGACGGAGTGTTACTTTTTATCTCAATATTCCCATGGGATCGAGACTTATGTGAGTGAAACCGCGGAGTACAACTAGTTATGAATATAACCAGTATTTACCTACTTAAAAAATCTTTTAAGCGGAATCATCAAAAAATTATCACGAACAGCATTTCAAAAGCCAAATTACCCACTTTACAGGAACAAAAGCTGCTGAATATTTAACAAAATCTGTACATATACCAACAATATGCGAGATTGAGTATCTGGATGAGTGGAAGCGTGGCTTGAACTTATTAACACAGTTGATTGCCGTGGCAAATTGGACGGGGACTTGCATACGCACCGCCGATGTTCAGGCCCCATAGCTAATAATAGTCTCGTGAATGTCATGTGTGCTTTGCATAATATGGAACTTTGTATATGATGAAACAATAATTACATTGTTTGTTATGTCCAATAGGTCAGTTTTGAATAAATTATGGGATTTGATTCCATTAAAAGCACAATGAGCTATTGCATATTAATATGACATTATTTTACGGTGTGTGGTCCTTTTGAGTTTTAAGTTTTGATTAGCTGCGCTCCGCGGTTACCCGCATTAGTCTCGATCCCATGAGAATATTGAGATAAAAAGTATTCTATATCCTTATCCAGGTCACGATCTACACATGTGCCAAATTTCATCCAAATCTGTTCAACCGTTTTAGCGTGAAAGCGTAACAAACAAACAAACTCACTTTCCCATTTATAATACTATAAGTTAGGATGCTTATTATTGCCTCGTGTGCGTGCCTCGGAAAGCACATTAAGCAGTTGGTCCCGGCTGCCATTTGTGGATATTTGACAGTCGTTACAGGTAGTCAAAAGCCCGAAAGTCTGACAACCAGTCTTACAAAGACATATCGTGTTACTTAGTAACTAGGTTGTGGAGGTCAGGTAGTCAGTCGCTCCATGTAAAATACTGGTATTCGGCTGCATCCGTTTAGACTGAAAGTCGACCCTACTATAATTAGGAAAAGGCTAGGCAGATTGATTGACCTATAACTAACTAGTAGATGAAAAATATACGTATACAGCTAAGAATAGCCTACTATAACTAAAACTTTAAATATGTAATAGGTTCGTATCAAAATACTACCGTTTCTAACGTTCAATTCCAAACCGTCGTTCGACACAATTATGTTGGTAGCCCGCCGTATCCGTGTAATCTCACATGTAGGTAATAGTATGTACTAGTACTACGTTAGCAAACGTACGCAATTTCAATCAAGACAACCACAAATCGATGGTTTGATGGGACTGCGGCAACCGTAGACAATTTACCTTGAATCCAAACTATTGGTTTTCCACTTCAATTACGAAAATAAATACCGAATAGAATCCTGAACAGTTGCTTAAACATTCACTACAATTTTCCGACATTATAATAAACAATAATCCCTCCAAATATTTCATCTACATTAATTCTACTTAACTTCGAATCAGAATGTATATCATTTGTCAAATCCCTTCACAACTTACCTTCAGTTACTTCTTATAAATCTGAAATATGTTTTCCATATAACATAAATTATCTCCTTAAGCGTAAAATGAAAGAAGCTAGAGCATAAAATATGTCGTAAAACATGATTCACATGTATTATGTTGGTACTTATTACCGGAGCAGATATTATGTTGAATTTTACGAGGCGTAAAATGAACTGTTACAAAAGTACGAGTATTCACACGTTAACGTGGAACGTCGCCTTATTATAATGCGAACTTTTATAAAGCTGGAATAACAAAATGTTAAGACATTTTTTGAATAATATATCTAGTCACAATAGATTTCGTCCTCTGTTAAACAAGGGTCATGAACCCCTACAAAGTACCTATGAACTTGGTGCTTTTCAAATATTGTCATAATTTATAACGCTTTGCAGGTGAGGAACTGATAGGTACGTACCTATTCACAGTACTCACAGTGTGATGTAATTAGAAGACGCTGTTGCCCATCCACTTGGAATAATCTCTTAGTCGCCTTTTACGACATTCACAAGTAAAAGCCCCCGAGCCTCGTATAGTCTTTGGCAAATGCTTTCCGTCAACCTTGCGACGTCCGACCTAATATGTAAGGGGACATTGACCTACCTCGTCATTGTGAGTTGTGAGTACAAAGGATATGCAAACACTCACAATATTGTCACAATTGCCACGCTTAGCAGTTGAGGGACTGCTAATTACAGTTTGTTGTAGTTAGTAAGACAGGAGGACACTGTAACCTATCCACTTGAAATAATCTCCTAGTCACCCTTTACGACATCCTCGAGTTAAGCCGGCGCGAAGCAAAAGTCCATGCAGTCTTTCTAATATTCTAAGTCCGACTTTAACCCCTCCCATTGACCTACCTCGCGAAAATACGAAAAGAACAAAGCAAGGGCATTTTTGACAAAGCAATAATTAGCAGCGATCCGTCGCTACATGTTCGCGTGTAGCATGTAATGGGTTAACTGGCTATTACAAACGTCATCACTAACAAAGGGTTAACGGAGTCAATTAGCCATCGAAAACACCGCCCCGTGACATTTAGAGGCGCTGGGTGGGACTCTATTTGTCATTAATTTAGGGAATGAGGTGACAGAAACAGGGGCGCGGTTTGCGAACAAATTAATATTAGGTTCTGTTATGGCGACAGGCTCACAATAATCTACCTATGAGTATAATGTAGGTTACCGCTAAATTAGCTTTAAATTACAACCAGAGTTAGATACTATGCTAAGAACTAAGTAACAGCATTTAAATATTTAACAGAAAAAAATACATATCGTCATATTTTTTCCAACACACACATGTTTGTGTGTACACCACGCACATTCCTCAAAATAATCCTTTTGAGTGATATTATATACGGGTTATATACGTCTACCAAACAAAGCTATTGCTGCTATATTAAAACATTCTATGCGTTCCAAGTGCCCAAACATGACGGAAACAAACCACAATAGGTAACAGATATTCGTGAAAATGGCCGCCCGATGTTTCACGGTATGTCAAACTGGGTTATCTATGTAACAAAATTGCATTTTGAACGGAGCATGACTTTTATTTATTTTTATCATTTCCAACAACCAATAAAAAGTTTTCAAAAACACGTAACGAATTTATCTAAATTTCATTCCAGAGCCACTACAGTATTGCGCTAAAACGGTATATTTAACAAAAAGAAATTTCTAAAACGTGAACATTGAACAACTCCACGTATCGTAAACGCTGATAGGACATTATGTTTGTATTGTGGAAATCACTCACAAACATTAATTAGCAAATTGAACCGAAATCAGTTGACAATTTATCATGCGGAATTTCAGACCACAATTGCAATTGCATCCGGGTGGCAAGTAAATAAAAGCCCACGGCTTCCGCCACGAAAACTGCACACAGAGGGATGCGTTTTGGCACAAATTTTGCATAATAACCTTTGTGATGTTGGCTGCAGGGCGTGAAACTGCGAAATGCCGACGAATACTGCAACATACGCGTATATTTAATGTTATTTTATACCTTAGCAGCGATTTTTCTCACAATATTTCATTTTTTTGCACTTTTCATGCAATGAGCCGTTGCTATTAAACACAATTCTATCTGCATGTTGTTGAATAAAACAAACAAAACTAGGTTCATGAAATTGTGATTTTTTTGTGTAAATTCCTGATAGTTTGCGCCCATGTATTAAAACCTACAGCAATAAATCGATGTTTGTTTGCATGTCTAACATGAGATACCAATTTGTCATTGTAAACGGTGTATTAGTATGTACCATCGTGCGGGTCTTTATAAACAATGGTGATTATTTTGTACAATGGGCCAAACTTCCGCATACTCCACCTTTAATGTGATAATCGCATAGCACGGCTCACGACTCGATGGGTGGGAATGTCGTAAAATCTGGTTAAACAATAAGACTGCCTAATAGAAGGGCCATAAAATACGTACGCAAATTTTTTGTTACACGCCCTGTACACACACTAATGCATATTGTCTCTAATTGGGTGAAACCAGGAAGGGGTATGGTATGTCACTAGCTGCGCTGCCGCAGAAATATTTTCTTAACTAAGTATGCGTAACTTTTGTCCACTGTACATCAGAAATTCCTCATCAAATTTGTAGAATCCAAAATACTTTTTAGTGGTACTTCATACATTTATTGTAATTTTACTTTTCGTTACCAGTCCTTTCGGGTAACATAATCTTTTGGGCTCTTATTCTTTAACATATTTATCGTAATATTTCACATTAATTTATGGGAAAGGTTTATACCACAACATCTGCAGCAATGAACATAAAATAAATGGAGCGAACGGAAACTTTTACACTAAATCTGGGCGCTACCTACCCGCGAATCCCACTCCAAAACAATTTTAAAGATTTAATCTCGCCATAGCCACTCAAAAATGAGAAATTAGATTCACCTAAGCCTTAATCCTAGCTAACCCTGGGCAATTTATTAAAACTTCTTTTATTTAATCTTGCAAGTTATAATTTTTGTGTAAAACTTCACTGAAACTTGAAGATAAAAGAAACAAAACAGCGGAAAGCTTTTTCAGGCTGTTATCAAAGGCCATTATCTCTTGACCTGAAAAGTGGAATTATATTTTGTTTCTTCTTATAAGGAGTAAATAAGTTAGCGGGAGCGGAGACGTAATTTAAAAGTTACCTTCAAGTGGTCTTCCGGCCCGAGGCTCACTTATTAAGTGGCTGCCTAAACAAGATTTAACAACGGGGAAAAAAATGCAAGTATCTTATTTGATGTCAAAAAGTCGTTTTCGTGGAAATGTTGATTAGTGACCGCGGGGCCATTTTTATCACCTTTCATGGCTATATTTATTGCGTCATAACTTCATTTATTTGTACTTTGTGGAGTCTCCCCGGATGGAAGTAGGTCACCACATCCTTTTCCATTAGTGAGAAAGCCGCCTAAGATATTAGATCAGGTGGATAAGCATTGAGCTGCGACATCTGCTAGTTACACCAATTTAATGTAACCCATAGTTTTTTCCCTATGGTTGCGCAGATCAGCGACCACAAAGCCTCACTATTTCAATCAAGCCTTTTCCCAACTATGTGGGGGTCGGCTTCCAGTCTAACCGGATGCAGCTGAATACCAGTATTTTACATAGAGTGACAACCCAGTAACTGGGTAATACGATACGCCTTGGTAAGACTGGTTGTCAGACTTTCGAGCTTCTGACGACCCGTAACACACACACGTACCTACACTATTTACTATTAAGAAAGTAGTACTATTCGCAGCAAAAATACTGGAACTTGGCAATAGGCCGGGACAGCGCTGGTATTTAGGAGAGGAACTAATTTTCATGCTAATCGAGAAATAAAAATAAGGCGTTCCCTGCTTTCACAGTTATGGCAGACTACTTGGATAGCGTTTACCCGCTCTTAAAGACTGTTTTAACATAACATAACATCACGCCTTGTTTCCCCGAAGGGTTGGGCAGAGGTTTCCCTGTAGCAGGTACACCCACATTTCGCCAGTTATGTTTAAGTCCCATGTAATAGGGGGCGACCCTATTGCCATCAACCGGGCACAAATCCAGACTCCGAGCTGCTACTGAGAAATTTCAGATAGAGAACCCAATAACCAATAATAAGACTGTTATAAGTACTATTATGTATAGTTGTAGATATTGTATTAAAAATTAAAGCAAATTTGACTACAGCACTAAGCAAATGCGACGTATTGCGAAGATAAGGCGTCAATGATGACGACATTTCGCGCTGCGATAAGACAACGGTTGGAAATTTTCTATACAGGTAGACACAAACAGCAAACTCGTTAGTAGTAAACATACATATGTAATTTTCACAGGTGTCAAAACACATTATGACTAATGTTTAAACGTTTTTAATATCCCAAAAGCTTTAATTAACAAAGAGTAACTGAACAAGGGGCACATTATTAATATCACGTATTTACATGACAACGGAATTAAAAACCAACTCTCATTTCCTTTCCGTCCATTTGCTTAATGGACTTATGTGGCACGGGGGACTTTCGCAACAACTTTCATCACACTAAAAGCAACGTACGGAAAATGCCCTTAGATTAATATACCTCATAACATTTTCTCTTGACTGTAAAAGTACGCGAAATTCACATATTAACTAGCAAATGAATACGAGCTTCAGGTTTTTAGGAAATTAAAAACAGCGACGTGTCTGTTATTGAATCTGGCTCGATGTGGAATGTACTTATATGCCCATAGAACATAGGTATGGTCGAATCCAAGAGTATCTGATGATAATGTAAACAAAAAGATCAGAATACGTATTTGTGGATGCCAATTTGTAATGCCACTTACAAATTGAGTGTTTTGATTTGATTATTACCCCACTGCGGCGAAGCCAAAAGGTGGGTTAAGTGTTTGACCTACATTTACACCACTGCAGCGAAGTCAAAAAAGGAAGGTTATGTATTTGACCTGTATGTATGTTCGTCCCTATGTTCCCTCGTAACTACTGAATGGCTGAACCGATTTTGATGAATGATATGTCATTAAATTTGTCTTTATTGCGCGGGTGTTACTGAGTACATTAAAATTATAAAAACATTGGCGCCAAAATGTATATTTTCAAAAAATTTACAAAAGACACGGAAACCTATCGAAACGTGGGTTCGAAATCAAAATGAAGGGTTTAAAAAGGTGTTTGCAAAAATATATATACAATTTGGAATGAGAAATGATAAAAAAACAATCCCGAACTTTTGGAGAGAGTGAGTAATTTAAAATAAATTCCAACAATATTGGTATCAAATAAAAGTTAGTAATTAGTCAATTCTAAATATATGCACTTTTTAATAAAACTAAAAGCTTGAAATAATTAAAAAACAAACATCATCTTCAACGTGTTTTTTTAAATCACCTAAAAGAAGTTTTTCATTTGACAATTAAGGTTAATTTTATGACCTCAATTTTCGTCGATGATTTGTCACGTACAATTTAATAATGTTTAGTAATTATTGGAAAAAGAGGTGAGATATAAAGTTGAAGCCTTCTAAATACAGATTAATGTGAATGCCTAAAAAGTTACCTGAAGAGCTTTTGTTTACACTTCCGTCAGATACTTTTGAATCAGACATTAGTAATTATCACTAAGTGCAGTAGGAAGAGTACCTACAATTAAACGATACTAGATAGTACATTTACTAATAAAAATGCGAGCTTATCACAAAAACGGTACCTAAGTTTTTGAAAATTATTTTCCATTCACAATATATGATTTTCATTCTAGTGTGGATCCTAAAGTATAAAAACAAGAAGGTAATTAGCTCGATTTTAGCAGATATAACTACCTAATAGCCTAAGATCCGACCTAGAGACGACCTTCACCCATCTGTTTAATGGATAAAAAGTATTTTAAATCAAATTTAGTATATTAAAAAATATAAAAAGAGTGGGTTGGCTAAAAAATTCCTGGCCAGTTGGCACCCAATAGACATAACTGATAATATCAATGGATAGTGCTTTTTAAGAGAAACATTTGATACTAAAACGAATTAATCGTTCAACGAATGAGTGCAATTAAAAAAAAAACAGTGGCACTCCGGGATTGCCGACAGAAGTGGAAAATTTAACAATTAAAAAAAAATACTTCCAACACCTTTAAAGTAAAAATACTTGCAAAGAACATTATGATCCGTAACGTAATATAAATAAAGAGTACAATCGCGTTTACAAAAATGTGTTTGTGTTTTTTCCCATCTCAGAAATGCTCAACGCGCCTAAAGAAGTTTTCACTTCAAAAACATTTTCGATTTTTTTAATTAATTACAGACTGGCCAGGAATTTTTAGCCAATCTACTCGCAATATATTTTCTAACATACTAAACTTGATTTCAAATACTTTTCATCTATTAAACATGTTGGAACGAACGTGTAAACCGAACAGTTTTAAGTGTCGTATTAGTTTAGAAATAAGCCATTAGAGGCGCCATAGTAGATGACAGCTATCTGTCATGGTCGGGTTATACACTCTCTCGTTGTAAAAGCTAAACTGTCTCTATGTGCTTATAAATATATCTGCTGTTAATACTTCAATCCTGGTTTATTTTACTGAAAACCCATCAAAGCAGATGGGTGAATGTCGTTCCTAGATCGGATCCTCTTCTATATTAAATTATAAACATCTCATTTTTTTATTGATGAATATAGCAGTTATAATTATTGTGCCAATCACAAGTTAAGCCAATCAAGTGTAACGTTTTCCAGCGGCTACGTAATTAATTTCGTAAAACAATTACTATCGTACATAATAAATTATGCATGGCAAACTTACCCATATTAATCTTTTTAGGTAAAATGGTACCTCCCTTTAGGAATTATTTACTTAAGCATATTGGAACGGGAATTAATACTTTCATAATAAATTCACAATGTAGGCTAGACTTTAATAACTGTATGGTGGGGCCTACCCATGCATAAATATCGCGAACAAATTTATGAGTGAGCTTATAACATGGTTACGAGGGAAAATTAACTACAGAAGACTTAGTGGAAGTGTAGTGTTGTAGAAATAACAAGGTTTTTTAAAAGTGGAGCGCGTTGCTAGTGTATGGTAACATTGTTAGGTGCGGATATTGAAGATAGTGTGTTTGTTTACATCCTGTGAAACGTTTAATGTTAGTTTAATGTTTGCCGGGTAACGGAAATAAAAAAGCGGCCAAGTGCGAGTCGGACTCGCCCATGAAGGGTTCCGTAGCAGCAAGTAACATTGAATGAAAGGTAAATTGCGGTTTACGATTTATGACGTATTAAAAAAAAACTACTTCCTAGATCTCGTTCAAACCAATTTTCGGTGGAAGTTTACATGGTAATGTACATCATATATTTTTTTTAGTTTTATCATTCTCTTATTTTAGAAGTTACAGGGGGGGACACATTTTACCACTTTGGAAGTGTCTCTCGCGCAAACTATTCAGTTTAGAAAAAAAAAATATTAGAAACCTCAATATCATTTTTAAAGACCTATCCATAGATACCCCACACGTATGGGTTTGAGGGTTTTTTTTTTAGTTTCAGTTCTAAGTATGGGGAACCCTAAAATTATATTTTTTTTTCTATTTTTGTGTGAAAATCTTAATGCGGTTCACAGAAAACATCTACTTACCAAGTTTCAACAGCATAGCTCTTATAGTTTCGGAAAAAAGTGGCTGTGACATACGGACGGACAGACAGACAGACATGACGAATCTATAAGGGTTCCGTTTTTTGCCATTTGGCAACGGAACCCTAAAAATGCTTGCCGTAGGATCAACAACTGTAAACTAGGTATTAAGTATAGTTTTATCTTTAATTATTTTTAATTTTAAATTTCGTGTTAGTGTTAAATATGTATAAATCTATAATGACTTACAAGAAAGTCTTGAAACCCACATCGCACGTTGATTATCCTTGAATTTATTGCTTTAAAAACAAGCACGTTTATAATTTAAACCAAACATATTTTTTTATTTTTTAACTACCTATTCTCGGGATCATGGATCCCGGTCCTTTGGAAGGAAACTTGCAGAGGGTCCGAAGCAAACTTGCAGAGGCCCGTTAGACGTTTTTAAGGAAATGAGGCACCAACTGACGATTCTCCCTGTATGCACTATGCAAATGCACCCAAGGACAACCCGCGGTTGGTGTAGGACTATTGCAGTACATGGAAACAAAACATTGGACTATGAGTTTGGCTGGCTATAGTAGATTGGTTACCAAGAACTATGGTAGGACTAAGGCCTCTGCCTGATCAATGATATATAATATACACGGATAAGATGGCAGGGGGTGACTTGCACACTCAATAATGGGCCCCCAAAACCTGTCGCTAGAACATAGTGACGTAGCGACAAGGGGGCAACATGTTCTGAGGTGCTTGAGGAGTGGAAAGGTATCCCACGGCTTTCAGAACAATCCCAGAGCCCGGAAGATGGTCAAGATCCCTACGAGCACTTACTGGAATACTTCCTTCCTCCGAGCACGTATGCTCTTGCGAATCTCCACTCAAGCCGGCCAATTAAGACAAAAATGAGGAGGGAGCTCTGTTCTTCGTCAGTGTTCACTCCAGACGGCCAATAAAGGCAAGCCAGAGGTGAGGAACAAGATTTGCTGCCCTGCGAGTTTTTGTATCTCTCTTGGTCTGGCTCCTCATCTCAGATCTGTTCCGGCAAAGTAAACTCTACCGGCACATATCTAGAGTTCGGAGCGCGCAAGCCCCATCACGACGTCAACGTAGAGATACGGCGCGGTGGGGTTATTTATTATAATATTATAAAGAGGTAAAATTTGTTTGTTTGTAATTTTGTATGTAGGGAATAATCGTCGGAACTACCAGTTGGATTTGAAAAATTATTTTTGCATTGGATAGCCCAATTCTTGAGAAAGGCTATAGGCTTATTGACAAAGTCGTGGACAGAAGCTAGTGATGAATATAATTACCACAGCTAGCAAATAATTAGGTACATAGTCCTCTTCAAAGAGAAACTACAGCCATGTACCTACCTGGCATTTATAGATAGCATATCGGTCATCTTCTTGTAAATTCTTGGAAGGGACTTCAGAATAAAAATCGGAGCTGCTCTATCATAAATGGAGCAAGGTGTTCACAGAGATTCCTATCTTAAACTCAGTTTCAGAGAAAACAGAAAATATAATTTTCGACCGGCGACCGGCGCACGAGTATGACCACCAACCAGGGTACCTACCCTAATTGCGTAACTTATTTTCGGAAACAATTATGACAAGTTTGTTTCATTTTGACAGTTCAACAACATTGCGTTATTTACGTTGTTGAGCAGATTTTTTTCCAACTTATGAAGCAATGGATTAGCAATCTGTTTCAAATCGAAACAAATTGTGATTGATCGTGTATTACGCAATTAGGGAAAAGTTCTAGTTTAAAAAATAACAACCTGTATATACCCAGCAATAGTGCACCAACACCTAAGTTGGGAGAAAATTCTTAAAAAATATGTCAGAAAACAGAAAAATATCATGACTGCCACAAACAAAGTACCTATATACATAATGGTACGTCGACTTCGGCTCTAACCATATTGCAGGAAATGTTGTTGTTGAATCTCTTGAATCGTAAATAACAAATGGGAGAAAATAAAACTTTTCCGCCACATCATCCTGTTTATATCGAGATTGTAAGGTGAGGTAGGTACTCTGTATAAAGTACTGTCAAAAAAGAAATAACTATGCAGGCATCTAAGAGGCAACTAAGTTCCAACTTTTAATCATTTTAAATAATTTTGTGAGTGTACTGAATAGTCAAGCCTTTAACATCACACTTTTTAATGCGACTTTTGTTGAAAAGTTATTAACATAGTCAGTATAGTGACATCATTTCAGCCGAAAGACGTCCACTGCTGGACATAGCCTCCCCCAAGCACCGCCAATTCGACTGATTCTGTGCTTCCCGTATCCAGCGGATTCCTGCGGCCTTCATAAGGTCATCGGTCCATCTTGTGGGAGGCCTTCCAACGCTACATCTTCCGGTACGTGGTCGCCACTCCAGAACCTTTCGTCCCATCGGCCATCCTTTCTGCGAGCAATGTGCCCTGCCCATTGCCATTTAAGTTTGGCAGTTCTTCGGGCTATGTGGGTTACCTTGGTTCTCCTGCGGATCTCTTCATTTCTAATTCGATCACGTTGGGAAACTCCAAGCATAGCCCTCTCCATTGCCCTTTGGGTAACTTTTAGCCTTAAATAAAGCCCATTGTGAGCAACCACGTTTCAGTACCATACTGGCAACACGCACTGGTTTTGACCAGTCTTAAAGTCTTTGGACTTTAAGACTTTCGTCTTGAGACACTGTGGTATGTGGGACGAGAAAATATTGCGTAGCTTCCCGAACGCTGCCCAGCCGAGTCGGATTCGACGATTGACCTCTTTCTCAAAGTTAGACCTACCTAGCTGGACAGTTTGTCCTAGGTAAAGATACACGTCCACAACTTCGAGCATAGCGTCTCGGATCTTCATGAGAGTGTGTGTTACATGGACATTTAACATGACCTTTGTCTTGATATTTTTGCCAATATATCTAATACTTTTGCTGACTGTACTTATCTACTTATAGAGGCTACAGGTACTCTCTAGGGCTTCTGTTTCCAAACTGAACTGTCATTGTGAGCTGTTAAAATTGAAGTTTCCCAAAAGAGATTAGATCAAGTTTGAGCTCGTTTGCAGCCACGTGCCTCTCTACCTTGAAGGGCGCTTCTCATCAAAACGGAATGAATAACGAACTTTCTAATTAAGTTACACTACTTTGTTTTATCTGCGTTGATGAGAGAAGGAGTTCCTATGTGAAAATAGTGGCAAGCACAGGTGCACAGCGAGTTGCGACGTGGCTGGCGGGAAGGCGTGAACGCTGTAATTAGGAAAAGTAAGTAATAGGTATTTCTTTATTCAAAGTTTTTTGTGTAACCGCGTCATTCTTTCTTTTGTTATAATATTTAATGGGGTCGTATTTTTGTCTTGTTTGTTTGTATTAATTAATTAAAGTAGGTATAAAAATATAGTATCTATCTGTCTCTGAGTGTATTTGTATATTAATTCTGCTGAAAGTTGTGAGAAGATAATAGTATAATTTCTTTAAAACAAAAATTAATAAATGTGACCCCTCTCATTTTTTATTGGGAAACCACGTAAACTTGAAGGCTACTAAGTATACAACTTGAGCTTTAAAACGTCATTAACCAAGAGTTTATTAAACTAATTACTGCGAGACCCGTCAATTTGTCAGAGTTACGATGGCGGTTATGGGCACTATGCATTATCATATTCGTAATTTCTTGAATATTTTGTTGTTATATTTGTACAGTTCTGCCTAGCCCTTTGTACAGGCGTGGTGTTATGTTTTATTTTATTAATTACTAGCTATCGCCCGCGGCCTCGCCCGCGTGGTGGTTGGGAATTATCCCACTGCAACATACACCCGGAATAAAAAGTATCCTATATATTAATCTAGATTTTAAACAATATATGTGCCAAATTTTATCTAAATCCGTTCAGCCGTTTTTTCGTGATAGAGTAACAAACATGCAAACATCTAAACATACAAACTTTCACATTTATAATATTATAAATAATTATAATATATATATATTTAATAGCATAATATAAATATACAATAAATAGGATTTGAAAGTGAGTATCGCGCTCTCGCTGTGTTATTATAACTACGATTTCCTTTCTTATCTATGTCAAAAAACGTACAAAAAATAATAATCTTGAACAAAAATATTTCTTATACAATCTTCCCACATACCTGAAAACAACGCAAAAGCTCCCAGAGTGCAATAAAAAATTCACTGATGTTTGTCACGTAAAGTTAATTTTTGAACAGACTCCAGCATCTCTTGACTCCACTCCAGGTTGCTTTTATATTATTTCGTTATGCCTCTTGAATATCATACCTTGAACGTCGAGGAGTCCAATTTGGCTCGATTTCCAGTCTTCCTTACTCGTACGAACTTTGTTTTAGTGGTTACATTACAAATGTATGAGTTTTTACTACAAACGAACTACATGGTATGCTCGCGAAATGCATCGTAAATATCTTTACCATTACTAAACTTAGCCTAGCTTATGATACCTGCCGCCTCAGTTAATGGGTTTAATAAAGTTATAATAATAATAATAATTAGCCCGTCCCACTGCAGGGCAAAGGCCTCCCTTTCCTTTTTCCACCCAACCCGATCCTGAGCCAATATAGACCAATCCAAAAATTAATAAAGTTGTACCAAAAATTGTTGTACCAAAAATTCATAAAGTTGTATTTAAAAAATGATGGATTCAACCTGACCTAAAAAAGAATAAAGCTAGGCGTAGTTTTCTTTTCGTACTTAAGAATTATAAGAGTACCTACTAGTACTTAAGACTATGGGTGGATGCTCTTTACTAACTCTCTCCCACTAAAGCAGAAAAATAAGACAAGTATTGATTTTAAAAACTGTATTCAGTCTTAGACCTGTCTTGTCTTTAAACAATTACATTATTATATTATCTCCTTTATTTCATTTAAATACTTATTTTTTCTTTTATAAAAATATAAGTATATTAATTAATATGGTACTTAATGAATACATATTTAAATAGAACGCAAAAGCATGCAGCAGCTTTACAAGGACCAAAGAAAACACCAAAGCAATTTCGCAAGATTATCAGGCGATTCATTAAATTTAATCATAACAAGGATGCTTCGTCCTCCGCCGTCATTGTGACGTAATATTAATCTACAATCTTCAAGCAGCCCGGGCCTGGGTGTAATAGCCTCGTGACCACATCTAACAGTAATCCTTTCAAGTATTAAACTCCCACTTTAATATAACTTGAACAATGCGGCGACCCATGGCTCAGAAGTAACAATAGCAAAGTTTTCATTCTAAGACTCCGTTTTATATCTGCACGAACCCTTTTGTTGTTCCTCACGACGGGGTGTGGTGGGTAAACGCGGAAACCCTTGTTATTATGACAACGTTACTAATTCTAGTGAAACACAATCGTTTTCTGGTGAACACAGTACACCTCAAGTTATAACGATGTTTCTACGCTAATTAAAAGGTGAAATTCTACTCCGTCTATTCTAATTTGCTCCCAGTCCCTCGTTTCATGTAACTGTATAGGCATTGTGTAGTCAGTGTACCATTAAAGTTATTTTATGGAACAAAAATGAATGTTCCAGCTAGCTATTTACAATGTGAAATCTAACTCCAATTAAAAACAATATACGCCATGAACACTACGGTTTAGTGGATTGTTGGAACACGTATATTCAAATACACAGGTACGTGACCTAAATTCCGTGGGCCATAAGTCCTCCATAAGGCCATGCGTTTTGTACGTAGGATTGAATTGCATCGAGAATTAAATTATAACTGTGCTACAAACTACTATTTTGTTTCACACGACGTGTGTACGAAGAATCTGTATCTGTAAACTGACCCTTATACGAGAGCTATCCCAGTAAGGGCATCATTAAAATACCCCCTGTAAGATTGAAACCACGTTCGCTCCTCAGTTTCATCGTCGAATAGTTTCAAAACCAAACTAAATGCTTCACCAACCCTAAAATATAATGACAAACAAGATCAACAACCTGTGTTTTAGTCTCATTAGCAAATCGGTATTTAAATGTAGTTACTAATTGACGTTGAATGCGTCATGTAACAAGTTTTATTTGGACACGTTGACCTGTGAAGGGACTCGCACATGGGCCACTCGTGATTACCAATTGTGATCAGCGACAGTCACTGTTCATATATTTCTTGACGAGCTCAAACGGAATGTATGAAAAGTGTCTGTCGCAGAAACCTAGAGGCGGTCACCAGCGTTCCGTGTGTGTGAGACCTAAGGGGTGACAATGTTCAATCCATACTAATATACTACATACATACATACATAAACTCACGTCTTCTTCCCATGGGGGTAGGCAGAAACTACAGAACGCCACCTGCTACGATCCTTACATACTCCTTTTGCCTCGCTTACGTTCATACATCTGGTCATACACGCACGTCGGTTGCAAGTACTAAGCACCTGGCCTTTCTGAAGAACATCACCATCTAATATACTAATATCCATATATATACGAATAAACAAATACAAATAATAAACTAACAATATTTTAAATCTCTCTCTACTTGTATCGTCAGCAGAACAGTTGCAAGACATGGTGACTGTGATGGATGAAGCATATAAGATGAAAAGGATGAATATAAATGTGAATAAGACGAAGGTCATAGTGTTTGAAAGAGGAGAAGATGTATCGGAGTGTGATGTGAAAATAAATGATAAGAGTGTGGAACAAGTAAGTGAGTTTGTACATTTGGGGAATCTGTTTACTTCTAATCTAATCTGGAAGATAGATGGAGATGTGAAAAGAAGAGTAAATGCGGGAAATAAAATGAATGGTGTTATACATGCGATTGTGACCAACCAGTTGATGTCCAAAAAGGCTCGACTGGCTGTTCACAATGGTGTACTGGTGCCCACGCTTATGTATGGAAGTAAATGTTGGATGTGGCAAAAGAAGCATGAAAGAATAAATGCTGTGGAAATGCGTTCCTTGCGAAGCATGTGTGGTCTGGCTATGAATGATAGGCTGAGGAATGATGTAATAAGACAGCGGTGTGATACACTACATCTTCTTTTAAAAGATGTAGTGACAAAAATTTAAAAGGGTATGCTAAGGTGGTTTGGTTAAATGCGATAAAAAAAATGTATTTACAAGGCAGATGATTGTGACTGGAAAGGCCGGGAGGGGACGCCTTAGGCGGACATATGCTGACCTTATTGGTGATGTTCTTCAAAAATGTCAGGTGCGTAGTACTCGCAACCGGCGTGCGTGTATGACCAGTTGTATGAACGTAAACGAGGCAAAAGAAGTTTGTCAGGATCGTAGCAGGTGGCGTTCTGTAGTTTCTGCCTACCCCCATGGGAAGAAGGCGTGAGTTTATGTAGTTATATTTTAAATTCGAAGGTAACTCTGTCTGTCTGTATGTTACCTTTTCACGCCTTTACCACGGAACGGATTTCGATAAAATTTTACAAGGAGATAGATGGCATCCTAGGGAAAGACATAGGCTCTTTTTTGTCTTAAAAATAATTCTATAGGGGGTGATATAGGGGATGAAAGTTGGTAGGGGAAATCCAGTATTTGTTAAGTTAAGCATAGGCAAATTCAAATGTTTGCTTTTGGTAAAAAATAAGGAATTACGTCCTACAGCGTTTATTTATTTATTTATTTAACAATTTATGTACACACATATAAATATACACACATACATATATTTTGTATAATCATCCCGCAAAGGGGTAAAATAGGGGATAATTTTAAAATTCACATGTCGTATTGATATTTTGTGTACTTCTTATAAAGAGATTTAAGGTACTGGAAATATGGTCAAAGTCCATAAATTCAGCGATAAAATAGAGGCGATTTTAAAATTGACATGTAAATCCAATAGAATTTTTTGTGTTTTGTTTTTTGTGTTTTACTTACCTCTTTTTAAGAAATTTAAGGGATTAGAAATATAGTCATATAGTTCACATCTTATGAAAACAGTCTTTATTTCATTAAAATCGGTCCACTGGGTAAAAAGTTATTTTATTATCTATCTGTTACCATTTCATTTCTTACCAGCTGAACAGATTCGTATGAAAGGTATACGGATAAGTCATGATTAGGGTTAGGAAATAAGATACTTTTATCCCGGTAGCACGTTCCCGTGGGATGATATTCGACATCCACACGGGCAAAGCCGCAGGCATAAGCTAGTACTCAATAATACCTTTGACAGATTTGTCACACTCGGATATCAGGGATTTTAAACTAGGTTTGTCCACAGCTGTACCTTTGCGATTATTCTTTGCTTTTCTATTTTACGCTTCGTTTTACCTCCTTAGGGGATGATATGTAAGTGTACTCGAGAGAATGAAGTAATTTCAAAATAAATCTTCAAAACAATCTTCTGTCTCAGTGATAAGGTAGTCTGTGGCGTGTAGGCGTTTTCTGTTAGTCATAAATTACCTGTTTATAAGGAAAAACGTCCTCTTAATCCCTAGAGTTGAAATATAGTAGTACTAGCTGCGCCCCGCGGTTTCACCTGCATAACCCCGTTCCCGTGAAAATATCGGGATAAAAAGTATTTTTATCCTGACCCAGGCCACGGTCACCCATGTGTCAAATTTCATCCAAATCCGTTCAGCCGTTTTAGCGTGAAAGCATTACAAACAAACTCACTTTCGAATTTATAATATGAGTTAGGATTCTATTCTATAAAAGGAAATATATAGAAGTTATCGTGTATTCATTTGCACACATATTGCTAACATGTCACTAAAATCAGCATTTAGCAGCACAAATCAAATTACTATAGCAAGTGGACAAAAGGCAGTAAGTAGACAAGCGTCTGACTTAAGCGGAGATTACGTGGATCGGGCCTCATTGTCGATGGCACGGCTGAGATACAGCCATGGTGCCATACCGAGCTGGTTTGATGCCTTTGTGAGCCATACATTGTTTACTTGCCATGTCCGTCTGTCTGTCTGTTTGCCCGCGGCTTAGCTTAGAGACTCATTTAGTATTAGAAAGCTGTAAGTTGGTAAAATAAAATCATGTTTAAAAAAAAAAAAAATTGTTTTCTCCCCTACACGTAAAGTGGGTTGTTTTTTTTCCCGTCTATCCCATGGTATGGGGTATCGTTGTAAAAGTCGTTCAAAAACATTGTTAGTGTGTTAATACCAATTTTTGATTCAGAGATCCGTTTGCGAAATATTAAGCTTTTTAAAAGTGTATTTTGTTAGAGTCAAGTTCCCCCCCCCCCCCCCTCCTGCAAGCTAAATGGTTGGTTTGCCATGGTCACGGCAGTAGTTTCTATAACAAAATTAAAAGTAAAACGATCACAGCTAAGTAGGCTCTACAAGTTAACGAGTAATAATCGACCATCTTACATTTGCAGTTGCAAAAACATGTTCTCTCATACATTCCGTATGGGAGAATATGTTTTTTCACTACAATGTTAAGTTTGTTCTTGAGATATATTCATCCCAACTACGGAAACCTTCATTGTGCGTGGTCCGACAAGCATGTGGCCGGTTTTTTTTATTATTATTAGCATGATACCGTAGCGTGACTTGAAGTATCATCATCATCTGCCAAGCCTTTTCCCAACGATGTTGTGGTCGGCTTCCAGTCTAACCGGATGCAGCTGAATACCAGTATTTTACATGGAGCGACTGCCTATCTGACCTCAATAACCCAGTTACTGGGTAACACGATAACCTTTGGTAAGACTGGTTGTCAGACTTTCGGGCTTCTGACGACCCGTAACAACTGTCAAAGATCTACAAATGACAGCTGAGACCAACGGCTTACGTGCTTACCGAGGCACGGAAAGGTCGTGGTATGTAAAGATGGTCACCCATCCACAGACCAACCGCGGCAAGCGTAGCTTAACCTGATCGATCGACCCGTACGGCTGTTATTACTCAGCCACAAGCCCGTCCGTGACTTGAAAGTAAGAATAATAAAGTTATAATACAATTTTACAATAGTTTTGTTAGTTTCTGCTATTGAAATACGATTGTGAAAACTGAATCAGAGAGACTCAGTTTATAACCAGTTCGGTTAAGACCAGTTAGGTCGGTCTAGTAAAATCAGTTGGATTTGAGTTAAATCAAAGAGTCCATACCAAAATGTTGATGTGATTGTGTGAGCTGAGTCAGATAGACTAAGTTAAAAAAAAAAAAAATTACAGACCATAATACGTGGTCGTATTACTTCTCAGGAAGGCCGAGTGTATGAAATGCTGGAGATACAGGCAGAACCTGGTGTGGTGCTATGCTATGACGTCATCCGCTACGTCATGACGTCAATGCTATGCCGTAGTCATCTCAGAGCTACGCGAGGGGAAGATGCGGCGAAGGACGGCAGTCCTAATTGAGCTATAACTGTGAATGCACGTGTACCGATAGTTGATTAAGTAAATAATATAAGTCATTAGAAATCTCGTGAGTTGTCTCATTTCTGGACTCTAACAGTTCAGAAGTGGGATTCGAACCCACGCATGAAAGAAGCCTCAAGACTTTGTGTCCACTAAGAAACAAAAACCCAAATCTTTTTCAAATCCTAAATTAACTTTAAAAGCATCCATGATTATGTACTCGTAAATACTATCGAAGTAAACCTAAATAAACAGAGTTCAAAGCGAACCGCAAGTTCTACTTACACTCAATAATGCTACCTATTTTGGGTACTTGTATATACGGACGACCGGTTCGGAATTAATTAGTTTTATTCGATGTATTGGAAATATGAAAGGCTTCGTATTAATTCCCAACACGCTTAGTTTAATAAAAACGGGCACAGCAAGCTGTTAATTTAATTTTATATGCATATTTTTTCTGAACTGCGTTTTTTTTAATCCTTGCTTGAATCATATTGTGGTCATACTGAATAAAATGTAAGCTCAACTATGTGTATTGCATAATATTTTATGTTATGCCGCAATTATGCGAAACCAACAATCCATCAAAATAATTTTAATCAATCGCTGTATATTACATTCACTTGACATGGACTTTTTATCAAAACATTTGTATGGACTTTCACAAAAACATGCATAAAAATAAAATGAACATAAAAGAAGATGCTAATTTGCATCTTTAATACTAGAATAATAATAAGCCTAGTTGTATTAACCACAGTTATTGAACTCTCCACGCGCTGAAAAAGGCAATAACAATACAGCTCATAATGATATACGAAACTTATGAAAAATAATAAAATCGCAGCCATAATGTCTTCGTAAAAAAGAAGAATGTACCTACCTAAAAGAATTCGCGAATAAAGAACAAAGAATACAATAATAACTCTTACTAACTTGCCGTAAAAGAAAGTTTTAAGAATTTTCGACTACGAAACTTGGTCCAATCCAATTTCGGTAAAGCTTCAGATTATAATTCTCGTTATCCCAAATTAAAAACTGTTAGCTGCGTACTAACTAGACTCCGTTTTGTTTAAACTTATTTGAACTGAGTTCTAAAGGTTCATTTTAATCATTAATATTAATTATGGCCTTTTCGAATATTCAAATTGGAAACAACCGCCTGATTGAAAACCAATCAAATCTGCCTAGCCTTTTCCCAACTATTGGGGTCGGCTTCCAGTCTAACCGGATGCAGCTGAATTGCCTTTTACATGGACCGATTGCCTATCTGACCTCCACAACCCAGTTACTGGGTAGCACGATTTCCCTTGGTAAAACTGGTTGTCAGACTTTTGGGCTTTTGGACTACCCGTAACGACTGTCAAAGATCTACAAATGACAGCCCGGACCAACGGCTTAACGCGGTTTCCGAGGCATGGAGGAGGTCTCGATATGTAATGGATGGTCATCCATCTACGAACCGACCGCGGCAAGCGTAGCTTAACCTTTGATCGACCGGTGCGGCTGTTATCGCTTAGCTATGAGCCTCTCGCCTGAATAAAAACCATTGTTCACAAATACATTTTCATGTTTGTTTTTACAAAAAGTTCATGCTCTTCACGCATTATATCATCCTATAAAACTAAGTCCCCTGCAACGTCTGTCTGTCTGTCTGAACGCGATAAATTCAAAAACTACTGAACGGATTTTCAAAAAGTTTTCACCAATAGACGGAGTAATTTATGCGGAAGGTTTTAATGTATAATTCATTAAGGTTTTGTGTAAATTGGCTGAAATTTGACGATTATTGTTGAAGATGTCGGAAAAACCGTTAGAGATATATCAAATTTATGTTCTACAAGATTAAAGATCTTAAAAAGTCCAAAAAAACATCATTTAATGGAATATTTTAAAAGATATCACAGTTTCAATATTACGCGTAACTACATAATTATGGTTGACGACAACGCGGGCGCAGCGGTATTAGTCAATGACATTTCCTCGGCTATCAGGTATCGTATGTAATCCCGGTAGTACGTTCCCGTGGGAATTTTTTGATATCCACGCGGGCGAAGCCGCGGGCAAAAGCTAGTATATTATATAAAAGGTACTAGGAACCCGAATAACTTCAATGATTTAGAAACCATTGTTAAAATTAAAATAGCCTTTTTGTTCCATGATCGCACCACAATTGCAGATTATGAGTGCTGTTTCATTAATTATACCCAATTTAAATTACCACAATCCTACCAACACTTGTTTAATTAAATTTTAATTAACTGTTCTCCAACTGATCCCCTTTATATCATTTTACAATACTGATCATGAAGGTTTAACAAATTTCAGATTAGTAAAATTTGTGATTTGAGACTAAAGTTTGTTACCAAAAACTTTTTTTAAAGTTGTTCCAATGGTTGACAGTCTCATAGCTTGAATGTGGCCTGGAGACACGCTACTTGTGTAATTTTGCCTTTTCCTTGAAGAATTAACAGCAGTTAAAATATAAAATATACGAACCTCAGGCTTGTCTGGGCTAGTTTGTTTTAACAGTCGAATGAGAGAAAAAAATAATTTTCAACTAATTTAAACAGACAACACCCTTTAGGTATAAGCAGTGCAATTAAGTAACATTTATCTACGACATTCATCCACCATATTATTTCAAGTTGGACGATACTTTTACAAACTGTTTCTTTTGTGTTTGGGTTTATATTTTTCAAATTCCAATGAAAATCCAATATCCAATATTCAAATAATTTATTTCCTGGTACCGTACAAATATATATATATATATAAAATCGAGATAAAAGCCTGTGACCAATCTGTCACGCGTCCATTTAACACAATAAAATCGCACCTGCAACTGAGTTTGTCGAATTCCAAATTCCCGAACTATCGGTAAAACGAACAATACTACGTTATACTGATATTGAAAAGTTTATTTACGGACAGATACTAGTTTAAACCGGCGGAATTTACGATAAATGTATAGGGGATGAAATAGATGGATGGAAGCTAACTATTGACTGGGTGAATTTTAATAGGTTTTATTTTTATAAAAATGGATTGACAGTTCGGTATCAGCCTAGCGATCAAAACTTTTCGACCCCTTTGTGTAGGACTATTGACGTGAACTTACTTCTTTTACCATAAGTAGTGATTATAAAAATAATTGTACCTAATGTGCACTTTGCACGGCCTCATAAATAAAAAACCCAGTCAAGAGTCAGTTTTTTAAATCAGGAGAAAAGCAACAAGTATCCAACTATCGACCAATCTCTATTTTAAACATATTCGGAAAAATACTTGAAAAGTTAGTAACTAAAAGCCTAAATGCACATGTTAAGCAAAGTATTACAACCCACCAACATGGTTTTATCAATTCAAGGTCAACCTCTACAAACCTTATGTGCTATGTCTCAGCCATATCTGAGTCTCTTGATAAAAGAATCCCGGTAGACACTATATACACAGACTTTAGTAAGGCATTTGATAAGGTTGACCATAATATACTTCTCAAAAAATTAAATCTATTGGGAATAGAGGGATCATTGCTTAAATGGTTCCATTCTTACCTCGTTGGTAGGAATTCAAAAGTGGTTATCAATGGTCACCACTCTGACACCTTTTCAGCAACATCAGGAGTCCCGCAGGGCTCGCACTTAGGCCCTATCCTCTTTAACATCTTCATTAACGACATTACTTTATGTTTCAAGCACTCAAGTTTCTACCTGTTTGCTGATGACGTCAAAATCATGAGACCAATAGTGACAGACTTAGATGCCGCACTGTTACAGGCTGATCTCGATAGAATGGCAGATTGGTGTAGAGTAAACAAAATGTCACTTAATGTTTCTAAATGTCACTGTATGCAATTTTCTCGCAATAAAACCGTGCAAACCCACAATTACACATTGCACCAGCAAACACTACAAGAGGTAGACGAAGTTCGTGACCTGGGAATTGTGTTTGACAAAAAACTGAAATTTGATAGGCATATACTAAATATTACCTCAAAAGGGTTCAAGGTGCTCGGATTTGTCTTGCGTAATAGCAAAGAATTTTCAAAAGCCTCAACTAGAATTCATCTATTTAATACATTAGTTCGCCCACTTCTTGAATACAACAGCACGGTATGGAATCCACACTATGACATTTACATTAAACGCCTGGAAAGTGTACAAAGACGTTTTCTATACCATCTATGCTATAAAGACCATCTCGCAAAAAAAATCAGGAGCTACGACTAGAGACTACAGCATTATAAAATGTCGTCGTTGTTAGATAGAAGAAGGGTTCTAGATCTCACATTTCTACACAAATTGTTCAATGGGGTTGTTGACTGTAGCGAGCTTCTTGGAAAGCTGCAGATAAGTGCACCATCTCGATTGCCGCGTAAATGTAACTATAACCTCTTCTATGTGCCAGGATCCAAAACAAACCTCGGACACTTCGCAGTTTTGCCAAGGCTCTGTAGACAGTATAACGAAGTATCGAAGCGTAATGAATTGGATATTACAAGCAATATGTCAGAGTTCAAAAAAAATATTAAAGTCATAATATCCAAGACTTCAAGAATCACCTAATCACTGTTATCTTTGTCTGTGGTCCTTTATAGTCCTTTATGGTTATTGTTTATATATTTTTTTTTTTTTATGTTTTTATTATTAATTTGTTTTGTATTTAATTTTGTTTCCTTTTATGATTATTTTCGTGTTTTATGTTTTGATTTATTTTATCATTATTATTATTTCACTTTGTCAAGCTTTAATGTTTTTACCTAGATTATAAGAGAATGATGTGGTCTCCCATAATTGGAAGCGCACACTAGTATTTGTCTTCGTATTTGTAATCTTGCATGTAATTGTGTAGCCTCTGTTGGAGATCCAATAAATAAATAAATAAATAAAAAAAAGAGCGAGTCGGACTCGCGCACCGAGGGTTCCATACCATTTTAAATTTTCATCAGCGAGGCCTATATTCGTCAGAGAATTTTAACACTGCGGTGTAAAATTTTATAGTTTTAGGTCAGCGCCATCTCTTGACCGATACTAATATAATTTTTGTTGATGATTTCTGAAAAAGTGTGCTACTTAGAGACATCGTTTTATTTTTCCTGTAATCTTTACATAAACTTCTATCACATAGAATAATTTAAGATTTTTGTCTTTGCAAACTTCAGAGATAAAGGGGAAAGGTATTTGTGAGAGACGGACAGATAGACTGAGTCGCACCATAAGATGATCCTTTTTACGGAACCCTAAAAACTATATATCTTTCGGTCGTTTATCTCCCAAAAAAACAACATTTTTTTTTATTGTGATGCCCATCGCGTCTGCGGAATTTAGCTTGCCAATTTAAAATAACCCTGTATATCTATAAATTAAAGTAGTAGGCGACTAACAAAATGTATTTACAAGGCTGATGTAAAGGGAAAGGCTGGTCGGAGACACCCTAGGAGGAAATATACTTACCTTATTGGTGATGTTCTTCAGAAAGGCGAGGTGCGTAGTACTCCCAACCGGCGTGCGTGTATGACCAGATGTATGAACTTAAACGAGGCAAAAGGAGTATGTAAGGATCGTAGCAGGTGGCGTTCTGTAGTTTCTGCCTACCCCCATGGGAAGAAAACGTGAGTTTATGTATGTATGTATGTAAAGTAGTAGTTCCCATGAGAAAGATGGAAACCTTAGCTTCTGTCCGCCTGAATAAACCGACAAACGGCCAACTTGGCCAACTTTGACTAATTAGTCGCTAAACAAACAGAACGCCGACATCGGGCGACTAGAAGAGACTAGCACGTATAGCTATCTAATGATTTTACTATAGTCAAGCTATATTGCGTATAGTATGTTGGCGTCTGAGCAGTAATAGGCTAGTGGTGTGACCCTTGGACTGCCAAGTCATAGATCTCGAGTACGAACCCAAGGCCTCTGACTTTCGGATTCATGTGCGTATTGTAGAATTATCACTTGCTTCAAAAACGGTGAAGAAAATTATCGTAAGGAAACCGGAATACCTGAGAGATATTTCTCGACGGCATGTGAAACCAAGTCAGAGGCCCATGGGCGGCTTAAAAACTCGTTAGTCACTAACCACACAAAAAAAAATCTACATACTTGTGAAGTCATGGCACATTTCAACTCAATTTCATCGCCGTAATCTGTTGATAACGTAAAAGAAGAAAAATGTTTTTAACCGACTTCAAAAAAGGAGGAGGTTCTCAGTTTGTCGGGATATTTTTTTATTTATGTTCCCCGATTACTCGAAGACGGCTGGACCAATTTGAAAAATTCTGTTTTTTTACTTTCAAGTTGGTCCCATTGTCATTTGGTCACGATCTGATTTATTTATTAGGCTATTGTAACTTAGATAAATTACAAACCAACCCAACTACAAAGTGAAAAATAACTTTAATTTCGGAAGTCGGTGTTGGATTTCCACACCTCGAAAATGATGCAATACACATTTCCTTTTTTTTCAGCGATGGCCGCGTATTAGTTGGCAATATAAGTTTTGAAACGTATGTAAAAGTTAACATAGCCAAGATAACTATATCTTCTGCCTATGAAAACTATTTTCATAAACATGTTTATTGGGATGGCAAAATATTTCGTGATACCATTTCATATTTCTGAGATATAATAATGTTTTAATACCCACATATTTTGATCGACAGCGGCCTAAATTTCGGAGAATTCTTGTGTAAGGCAGTATGCCCATATGAGACAATAGCGTAAGCTTATGTAATATTATAACTGTTATCACAATATTGTATGTTTGTGTAGTAAACAAAGATACACGTAAACAATTATTATGTACATTAATATCAGGTCCATTCACAGAAGTCCCTATTACGTTTAAAATAAATAGGACCTTCTCTTCCTTCTCCAACTTCAAACCCAGACACACAACAAAATATCAATAAAACAATACTTCTAATTTCTCGCTGCTTTAATAAGCTAAAATACGTCATAAAAAATCATACTAATAAACTGATGTCAGAGCTCTATTTCAAGATCATCTCCATATTTCCTACTTGAAGTTCGCTCTATTTCTGCGAACCATCCAAATGGAAACCAGTATTGCGTTGGGATTGAGAAACTTCCGTATGGACGGTGTTTAATGATATTTGCCATTAAAATGTATGTTTATAAACTTCAATCTTAATCAACAGGTTGACCTACCAGATACTCAAGATGATGCTCAATTATGTAAGATCAGATCATAATCTTTCGGGATAAAAAGTATAATAAAATAACTGATTTCTGTACCGCCCACTATAATAAAATATCTGACATTTTGCAAACCATTAATTCACAAAAAAATTGCCATAATTGCGTAGAACAAAATCTTGAAAGCGAACGGCTTAGGGGTTGAAGCATGCTGCTACGTCGTAGCCCACGTAGCAATCTGCTACGTCGTAGCATCTGTAGCAACTACGTAGGTCCTTGTGTTCTGTTGCCAGTTACTACTGACTGCGATTGAATTGCTTACGCATTTTTCTTTCAACTCCTAGATATTATGACAAAGGCTGGGGCTATCTTGTTATCTACTCTGTAGATCTGAGGGCAATAAGTCCTACATACAGCAAGCAAACAAGACCGCTGATACTTTGTAAGTTTATAACGAAATGACAGTATGGAATATGTTGATACGGTACGCAGGAAAACGAAACCTTCTGAACGAAGCCTAATTGTCTACGAAGTTATAATAATATTGACAAGTACACTTCACCTTCGTTTTCCTTGTTTGGAACTCGTCCAATTATAGATAAAAGTTACTGACATGTTTTCTAAATAGATGTCTGCAAGTTTTCAGACACAGAATTTTAACATAATATAATATTATCACGCCCGATTTCACCGAACGTGTAGGCAGAGGTGTCTGTTGTGTGTGTTGTGTTCTGATTTCGCCAGCTATATTCCCATGTAATTTGGAGCATTTATGCACAGTTAATGGCTTCTACAACTAAGAGCCTGTGCACACGATGCGTTGCGGAACCGCATCGCAAAGATTTCGCCGCATTGGCGGTCACACGGGCGCTGCGGCGCCGTAACGTTGTTACGCCGCAGCGGCGCCGCATCGCATAGCGCGTAAATTGTCATCCATCAAACATCTATGTTTTTGACAACGCACAAAGAATTGAGCGGTGCCGCTCCGGTGTCGCAATGCGTACACCCCTCCCTGCCTCGCCTCGCGAGTTGCAAGTGCGGTGTACGTGCGGTGCGACGCTGGAACGCACCGTGTGACATACCAGGGAATATTTGCATGTAGAACGCCGCAGCGACACCGCTCCGGCGCCTTGCCGCCGCCGCAAGGCATCGTGTGCACAGGCTCTTAAAAATTTTGCCGCATTGGCGGTCAAACATCTGTGTTTGACAACGCACAAACAAGGTGCCGCTCCGGTGTCGCAACGCGTACACCCCACCCCGCCTCGTCTCGAGGCCTGCAAGTGCGGTTTACGCGCGGTGCGACGCCGGAACGCATCGTGTGGCATACCATGGATATTTGTATGTAGGACGCCGCAGACACCGCTCCGGCGCCACGCCGCCGCCGCAATGGATGGTGTGCACAGGCTTAAGTACTAGCTTTTGCCCGCGGGAACGTACTACCGGGATTAAAAGTACCTTATGTATTAATTCAGATTATAAACTATCTATGTGCCAAAATACATCCAAATCCGTTTAGCGGATTATTAAATTACTAGCTGTTCGTGCCCGGCGTCGTCCGGGTGTATTTTTTTATTTTTAGATTGCATTTTTTTTATGCACTCAAAATAAACTAAACGTGAATTCATGCAAGCACTTTTTGTCAATTATACTAACTACTACAATTTGTGAGCCAAATTTCATCAAAATCTAATTAGTGCTATTTTAGTGGTATGAGGAACAGGGTGTAAAGTTCACTCATCCACCATAGAAAAGGGAGGATCCTCCGACCAGACGGTTGTTGTGTCTGGTGGGCACCGACCAGACGGTTGTTGTGTCTGGTGGGCAACTGCCCATCGGTTGGAAGTTGAAATCTTGTATGTGTGTCGATCGCTCGGTAAACTCTAACTGCGCGATGCAGGATTTGATGCGTAGTTTTGTATGTGGCGGTGTAACCGCTACATCACTCCCCTCCGGAGACCGGAGGTCGATAGTGGGCTGAATCTTGCGATGCTTCACACAGTGCCAGCTGTGGTTCCAGTGAGTCGGAACCGGGTGCCGCATAGTTCGCGGTGAGTCGGAACTTTCTGTGGTGATTGCGGCGATTGTGGTGATTGTGGTGATTCCCCAGTGAGTCGGGGTGATTGAGGTGATTGCTGTGATTCCCCAGTGAGTCGGGGTGATTGCGTTGATTCCCCAGTGAGTCGGGGTGATGAGGCTGAGGGTGATGACCAGGAATGCGCGTTCGCTGCATGCTGGTGGTCAGGATACCCGTTGAAGCCGTGGGTGCTGGCTGGCTGTGTGACTCGCCTCACGAAAGCTTGCGGGAGTGATGATGATGATGACGTCACGCCGAAGTAATTGCACGAAAGCTGCGTTGACGTTCATACTCGGGGTCACCAATTTAGGGGTATGAGGAACAGGGTGTAAGGTTCACTCATCCACCATTGAAAAGGGAGGATCCTCCGACTAGACGGGTGTTGTGTCTGGCGGGCAACTGCCCATCGGTTGGAAGTTGAAATCTTGTATGTGTGTCGATCGCTCGGTAAACTCTAACTGCGCGATGCAGGATTTGTGTGACGTCATGTCTTTGATGCGTAGTTTTGTATGTGGCGGTGTAACCGCTACACTATAATACTAATGATTCTTGAATTCATGCATGCTTTTTGTTAGGTTACTCTCAAAAATTGTGCATAACGTGTCGTGAAGAATACTACTGTCTTGTACGACGATTTTAATGAAACAAAGCCAGTATTCTGCTCCAAATTAATTTCTGTTTACCTGTGAAACTTGAAAATCTGTTCGTTCAGTAGAGATGTGCGCGAACAAACAAACAGATAGACACCGGATTCTACTGTTTTTTAGGGTTCCGTAGTAAACAAGAAACCCTTTATAGTTTCGTAATGTCCGTCTGTCTGTCTGTCTGTCTGTCCGCGGTCTAGCTCCAAGACTGTTAGTATAGTATTAAAACGTTGTAATTTGGCATGCATATACATATTAATCATGCCGCCGACAAAGTGGTAAAATAAAATTATGAAAAATATTTTTTTTTAGAGTACCCGTAAAGTACAGTGTGTGGTACTACACGTAAAGTGAGGATATTTTTTTTTTCTATGCCTTGGTGTGGGGTATCGTTGGAAAGGTCTTTTAAAAACATTGTGAATGTCTTAAAACCATTTTTTTATTCAGAGATTCGTTTGCGAAATATTAAGCTTTAAAGTGCAAATTTTTGTTAGAGTCAAGTGTCCCCCCCCCCCTGCCTGCTAAATGGTTGGTTTTAGATATGTCAAAAAAATCACGGCAGTAGCTTATATAACGAATTTAAAAGGAAAACTATCACAGCTGAGTAGGCTCTGCAAGTTAACGAGTAATAATCGACCAACTTAGATTTGCGGTTGTAAAAACATGTTCTCCCATACATTCTTTATAAAAGATTTTTTTTTGTCAACCACAAAGTTAAGTTTGTTCTTGGGATAAATTCATCCCAACTACGGAACCCTACATTGTGCGTGGTCCGACATGCACTTGGCCGGTTTTTTATTGTTATATGTAGATATCAAATTATTTACAGGAAGGAAGTAAAAGTAGTCAGCTCCCTTTCCAGTAAGTTATGCAAAATTTCATCTTTATGCAAAATTGCTCCCTTGACACCCGATTGAGTAACGCCTTTATAATATTAATTAAAAAGTAAAATTAAGCTGCTCCCCCTGGAGGGGTCAGTAGCGATGCCTTGTTGTGTTCGCTTTGATTATTACTGAATAAATCTGAGAGGTTGACTATCAAAACAAGCAAATTCGACGATAATGTTATAGGTATACTAATAGGAATAATACCTACAAACACATATATTTCTAAGGCTTTTTACAAATAGTATAATCAGCCTATAATATTCCCACTGCTGGGACACAGGCCTTCTTTCTGTGAAAGGGAGTGGGCCGTAATCCACCACTCGGGCCCAGTGCGGGTTGGTAGATGTCACATGTCTTCGAATTTTTAATTCTAGGACATGCCGGTTTCCTCACGATGTTTTCCTTCAGCGTTTTGAGAGCAGTGATGATGAAATTATTTACACAAGTGCCAGCCTGGGTTCGAACCTACGTAAGTCGCGGCCGTCACCACTGGGCTACCACTGCTGGTAATCTCTTCAATGTTAATATTTTTGTCCTTTTTTCCGTCTATTTTAACTACATATTAATTTATTCACTGCTCGTTGGTCTAGTGGTCGCAAGCGCTACTGCTGAGCATGAGGTCCTGGGTTCGATTCCCGGGTCGGGCAAAGTGTTACTGGGTTTTTCTATCTGGAAATTCTCAGTAGCAGCCCGGAGTCTGGATTTGTGCCCGGTTGATGGCAATAGGCTCGCCCTCTATTACATGGGACTTAAACATAACTGGCGAAATGTGGGTGTACCTACTACAGGTACACCTCTGCCCAACCCTTCGGGGAAACAAGGCGTGATGTTATGTTATGTTATTAATTTATTCAATAAAGTTTAAAATATCTAATTAGTCCACAAAGACTCATAAAATCTGCTAGTATAAACTCATTTCATTTTATAACTTTTTTCCGCTTAAGCGCTCGTGAGTGCTGCCACCGTGTGTACGAACACTTCCATGCAAAGTTCCTAGTTTGTTTTGATCTTAATTCAGCTCGCCAAACAAGACGCCCGTATGTCCGCCACGTTATCTCTGATAATGTTGGGAACTCTGCTGTTTTAGGTGATACTTTATCTCACTTTGCAGAAGTTTCGTCAGCCAACAAGATTAAATGCAAAGTTTAAATTAATTCTAGGTTCCCGGAATAAAATTTTGATCTAAAGCTTCGAAGAGTCACTGTTACATTTAGTTAAATACCATAATAATATGAATACGTTGTAACCACTGTTTAAATAAATCTGACCAACGGGAAAAAAAATTCCCGTTGGAAAGACTAGTCTGACCACCAATCTGACCACTGGGAAAAACCCAAATATATTTTCATTAAAATACTGCCTCGCTGGTCTAATGGTCGAAAGCGCTACTGCTGAGCATGATGTCCTAGGTTCGAATCCCAGGTCGGGCAGTGTTATTGGGTTTTTCCATCTGAAATTTGTAGTAGTTGATGGTAATAGGCTCGCCCTTGTTACATACGACTTAAACATAACTGGCGAAATTTTCAGACGTGACCTTGCGGAAATCCATTATAAAATACAATAGACGTTGATATATTTAGTAACCTGTTCCGCTTAACTATTCCTAATGAGCCATAAACCCTGTGAGAAATCGACACGTGTTTCACCTCTGTGTGACGGCGTGTTGCCACACCGAGCGCTTGGTGTGGCAACACGCCGTGTTCGGGTTCGCGACAAGTCAATCGTCATCCTGAGGATGCCTCGTTGAGAGGTGAAACACGTGTCGGTATATGGCTCTTTAGGAATAGTTAAGCGGAACAGGTTACTAAATATATTAACGTCTATTGTATTTTTTTGGTATATCTCTGCCTAACCCTTTGAGCATTCTAGGCGTGATGTTTTGTTGTTGATGATGTTGTTGAATTACTGATGGAATTTGCTTCGCTTTGAAATGTAGCTGTATACACCGCATGCATAAAATCAAAAGTAAACATCATTTACTGTGCTAACCAAGCTAGCAAAACACATAGCGCGCAAATTGTTTATTTTGCCGAGTGATTTAAGATTGTGTGTTACCATTACGATATCTATCGCTAATAATATGGCAGGATTGTGGCGCCAACCAATTGAAAAACAGCCCTAAATCCGTTATCAGCGGCGCGCACGCCTGCTCTGCTCCCAGCTGCTGAATTTCCATATACTTATCGATGCCACACTTTATTGGAAGCTCAATTGCTAGAACATAAATATTTATGAATTCATGCTAAAATAATAGTTGTGGAAGTTTGATAAACACTGCCAGTTTTAGTTGAAAATGTATATATTTGCAGAATCTTCTTTATTTTTGTGTTGGATTTTGTCAAATAACTTCTCCCGCTTTGGGCGGAGCGGGAGGGCGTGTCAGACTCATACTGACTAAAACCCACCCGTGTTCCTTCAGTTTCCATGTTGCCGGGGTCCACGGAATACCTTTCGGACTTCCTCGCAACCCTGGCAGTTGCGGAATCTACTTGGAGTCAATTTATAACCTTGTTTCCAATTGATGTTATTTCCACTTAAACAAACATCAACTATATGCAAGTGTAAAAAAGTTGATTTTAGACTGACGAGTACTGTTGGAAAATACATAAGAAATATGAAGTTGTAGCGCAAACTGTACTTTATGTGTAGGCGTTACAGTTGTTTTTCCTAAAAACTCATGTTTGGCAAATAAATTGCGAACGCAGATTACTAATATTTTACTATTCAACACTGCTATAGGTAATGTAACAAAGTATTTAAAGAAAGTCCCTCATTAAAACCCTAAAAAAATTAATAACCGTGAAGGTCAAACGAATCGCTTAATTACAAAATCAAATTACAAAATGAGGAGCACAGACACAGAAGACACAATTATCAGGAATTCATTAATCACTGTAGCGCCCCCTAGAGCACACTGCAGTCGATATAAACTTAACATTCATTATTAAAATGGCTTAAAACAAATTCGTTTGCAACGGAACAAAACAGCCGTAACGAAGACATAATAAAAACAAGTCCTGAAATTGTTCCAGTGTAGTTACTGTGCGCTAATTGAGCACAGTAATGGTTGAATAAATTTGTTTGGACAATAAAGACGCTTAAACTGAACTATGTCCTATTGTTGGGGGTCCAAATTGCTAATTTGACCGCGTAGATTTAATTATGCATGCCGTCCGCCGAGAGGGGGTCATAAAGGAGGGGTGTCACAGGCAGACTTGTTTATAATGTAGCAAGTAACGCGCAATCCAACCCGCCCCTCCTGCGCCAAGTATTAACTTTTTATTACACTGAACGAACTTTCGCGGTTTACGGCCACGTTGGGGAGGGCACGAACGTGTCAAAATTTAAGCGCCTGTTATTTTAAATGCAGCATACGTTCATTTTCGGGCCTGTCAGCAATATAGGCTCCTGCACTTTTTGAATAAAGGATAATACGCTCTTGGTACGCGTTACGACCTACTTTTTTTTTGATGCAGGATACAATTTTTCGAAATAACAACTGCAAGTAAAACCAAATTAATTGTCGCATAAACTCAAATAGCAACAAAATAGGTACTTTCAGACCCGAATCGAGGAAAATTACAAAGTCAGTTCCGAGAACAACAACGGCAACAAAGTTACAGAAATAACGATTTAATTATTGGATGGAGTGACGTTGTTCATTTCGATTCCCCATGGTATGCATCGGCTGTCAAATAAAACGTTGACAATTAACGTAATTTATCGTCAGATTGACACCGGCCGCAGTCCATTGAGAGGAGATAGTGTTTGGCAAATTTTAGCCTCTAATTGGCCATCTGAGCGTTCGGAATTTGGATTGGCCCCACGTTTGTATCTATTTTGGGCGATTATGCAGTTCTTTTTTCATTTTGGTGCACATCTTACTTCTTACTTATATTATAAATGTGAAATTTTAAACGTTTGGAGATTTGTTACTCAATCTCGCAAAAACGGCTGAATGGATTTGGATGAAATTTGGTGCACAGATAGTTTATAATCTGGTTTAACACATAGGTTACTTTTATCCCGGTAGTACATTCCCGTGGGATAATTTCGCAGGCGAAGCCGTGGACAAAACTAGTAAGGAATAAGTGGGAAAAATTCTGTACATATTTTGTGGTGAATTCACCTATTTAACTTAGGTCAACCAATTTAGTCCACTATTACATAATAATAATATACATTCCTTGTTATTTTCTCCTACCCTGAAGAGCGCCGTTTTTGACTAGACGTAATTACTACGAGGAAAATTATTTAAATCTAATATCAACTTAAAAACAAAACAAGGTCCTTTCCTAAATCATATTCACTCAAAATCGAAATTCATGTGACCATTAAAACGTTATATTTTTCCGATTACCGACCACAAATTGTATATGAATATCGGGCCCAATAAATCTGGGTCAATGAGCAAGATAAAATCGTCGATACTTTGAGATGCAGTATCGTGTTACCAATATAAGTATAGAAAGTAGGTTAATAGCTGCTTTCATGTTTGATATAAGTGGTAACACACGCACTCTTCACCACAAAGTACAGGGTAGGTATCTCTCGTATCTATTTTATTTCTGCATTCATACGTAACTCAAACTCAAATAAACCAATTACAGGCACTTTTGAATTGTCAAGGGATCGGTCAGTCAGAAAGATGAAGCTAGTTGCCCATTCCAAAGCGTAGTAGGTACCTATGGAGAAGAACGGGCAAGAAACTCCACGGACACTCTTTTAAATCAAAATATGGTTACAAAAAACGTATAATACGTAGGTATATGCACATTTTTCCATACTAATATTATGTATGCGAAGGTAACTCTGCCTGTCTGTCTGTTATTATGTTTGACAAATAGGTAGTATGGGACCTGGAGAAGGACATAGCCTTATTTCCAACCTGGATATTTACCCTCTTATTTAAGAACGTTGCTTAAAGTTAAGACACATTTAAACGCCAAAAATGTATGGTTAAACAGATCGCAAATCATTACTTAACTTTAAGCAACGCACGTTTATAAATAAGGACGTTAATGTTTACTAAATACACGCAGACAAAGTCACGGGCAACAGCTAGTTCAAAATATATACTTACTTTTGTCAACCGTACTTCAGTACTTCTGTACTTAAATATGTACAGTACAAATATGTTCTTAATGTCACTCGGCAAACCTCGTGTTTCGTCAGTCGTCGGATTTCTATCTGCCCTTTGCACTTGGTGCAGACCGGACACTCTCAATCGACTTGGAAGTATATAGAGTTGTTAATACTCTTTTAACTTATTGTAATTTATTTAAAAAATGGTAGGAAAGCTGCTAAAGTCGCAGGCACGACAGATAGGAAAATAGTTTTACAGCTCTATATAGTTCACACGAAAATCAAAATAACAATGAAGTACTTAGTTCTGAATTCAAATTATTATACAAGATAAATCTAGTAATTGATGGACATGGAAATTAGCATTCGGTCGTATTCGGAAACGCGATGATTCCCGAGGGACATTACGAAAATAGAAATACTGTTCTTACTTTTGTCAACCGTACTTCAGTACATCTGTACTTAAATATGTACACATACGTGAGAGACGTCTTATAAATTAAGCTTGTTTTGTCTACCCGCGCGTTTGCGGGAATTACAAAATGATCCTATCAAAAACTTTACACAATTTAATACCTCTCGTAATTATATATGACGAAAGCTTTTTGCGGTAAGAGTTATATCTGTCTGTGGGTATATTATGCTATGTATCTACAATTTAATTATTTCTAAGTGTATACTTGCTTTCGGCATCGAATATAATATTTTAATTATAGGGAATTGTAATTATACACATTACAGGAATCATCTATTAAAATATAATCATCATCCGCGTTCAAATCTAATTACAGAGCAGAATTTGTGAACCCCTCATAGAATTAGATAAGGGGGGTTTCTATTTATTAATATTTACCACCTGTATATATGGATCAATCTATTATGGATTGCAATAAAGATGAATTGAATTGGAATATTGAAGGGGGAGATTTGTGAAGAAAATCGTTACTGACGTCATCCCTATTGTATTGGCCGCAGAAGTTAACTACTGGGCAAAGATATCCTCAAAAACTGTAACCATTATTTGTTATTAGCTGTAAAGGAGAATGCCCATGTTTGTGCACAAAATCCAGCGTCGCGTCGATAGAAAATAACTTGTGGGTTAAAAGGACATTAATTGCAGATAACAAATTTAAAATTACTTTCTTAAAAAATTATCTCCATGATTGGCTATGTATTTTTTTTTTGTATTGATTGGTACTTACTTAACTTGCTTTCTTCATGTAAATAAAGTTGCTTAGCAGTATATAATATTAGAATAAGCCCATTTTTTTTTCAATATATCACCTTAACTGACATTCGTTACGTTGTTTGGATGGTGAAATATGTGCAACATAGCCGCATGGTGCACTTCCTATTTCGTTTTGATTACAGGAAACTCTTGATTCGATGCTTGCAATATTGCCGCTTTGTGCACGTTGTGGTGTTTATAGTGATTATTTTGAGAGAAACTAATTTCACATTTGATATCTACCATATATACCATATACTATCGTAAGTACATAAAAGTATTTTTTATCGACGCTGGTTTGTGTTTTGGGCATTTTCCTTTTCTTAATTAAAATAAAATAATCCAAAATGTGCGTCAACGTTCCTCCGCTTCATCTATCTACGCTCTTCTGTCTCCATGCTGTGTGAAACCTCTAACAATTCTGTTCTGGACAACGGGACCCGCAAAAGAATGATCAAAACAAATATTTACTCAGCAATCCCACACCGTCCTGTACATAACTGTCACCATTTACATATACTGAGGTGTGAGTAAAATGCTACACAAACGTATCTAAAGAAGCTTAACGTCACCTGCAACGCTCCACACTCACCGCACCACCGCACCTACAGACAAACACTTTAAGCTGATTATGGCGGATACGTCCCTCACTAACTCACAGGTATACTCTTGCAACGTTACCACGCAATGCGAACTTAAATTACATTCATGTATTTAAAATCGGGAGCTTTTGTAGGATGACCACGACCACCCCTCATCCACCTCTGGCTATGTAAAGGTCTTATTGTTTTATATTGATGGGTATAGTATTCCTTAACAATATAGGTAGGTACCGATTGCGGTCACCTATCCTCTGCTAAGCATGATGACTGACAATAAGCGTTAGGATAGTTCATTATATAGATAGTGCCATCCACGAAGACGCGCCCCACTCCGCTCCGCTTCGTACTAAAGTACAGCTTACAGTACAATAATCGCGGAGTATGGCGCGTCTTCGTGGATGGCACTATCTGTAACGGCTGATGGATTTCCCTATGTTCGGAAATTCCAACTTTTAGCGTATTTTTAACCGACTTCCGAAAAAGGAGGAGGTTAGATGTTCGTCGCGTATTTTATTGTGGACCGATTTTGAAAATCCTTTTTTTGTTTGAAAGGGTGTGCTCTCGAGGTGGTCCCATATAAATTTTATTAACTTTGCTTTGATAGTTTTTGAGTTAGCTTCAATAACACGTACTTTTTCCCACTTAGTATGTGGATGATATGATAAGTTCCTGACATCCTGACACTATTATTTACATAGCAGGTAGTGGTTTTCGAATTTGTGTGGGGTAGGTACCACAACTAAAAAGTGAAAAATAAAACCTTTACACAACAAAAAAACAACCGACTACCAAAAAACACTACAAAGTGAAAAATAACTTTAATTTCGGAAGTCGGTGACAAAAAACGAAAATTCAAAACCAAAGACACCGACTTCCGAAATTAAAGTTATTTTTCACTTTGTAGTGTTTTTTTTTTTTTTTTGAAGTGATAGCTTCTTTAGGCGCGTTGGGCATTTTTGAGATGGGACTAAACCATTGATTTAGCGACACTAACGCAACTTACCAACACCGTTCTGTAAAAGACATCAACGCGTTGATTACCGCGGTGCGCGGAGTAAAAGACATCAACGCATAGATTGCCGCGGTGCCAATTTTTTTTTCCAGTAATCAAAGTCAAATCATTTATTTCAAATAGGCCCATGTCTGGCACTTATGAACGTCAAAATTTACAAAATAATAGAATTGATTCTAGTCGCCCCTTCCAAAGAGTAGTTTTCGTATGGAGAATAATGGGCAAGAAACTCCACCGTTACTCTTTTAAAATGTTTAGACGATACACCTAGAATAAAATTACTATCCCACAATAGGTAAAAAGAATTAAAAATGAAGCAACGACAGATAATTCATTTATGTGATAGATACATGGTGCTCACATATTTACAAACATTGTAAAACTAGACGATTTTCCTAAAATTTTATAATTAATAAGTCAGTGTGTGAGGAAGTGACACAATGTATACGTAAAATCAATGTCATATAACACAAAATAAAAATACAATTAAATTAGCAACCAGTTTGACTTTGTCTTGATTCTAAATTGTCCTATGGAGCAGGACCAGCATATTTCCAAGCACTCTTATCTTGGTTAAATAATCCTCTAATTTGTAATATGCTTGTTTACAAAGTGTACTTTTAATATGAGTTTTAAATTTTCTTTCATTTAATTGCAATATGTTACAAGGTATTTTGTTGTAACATTTAACACAGTACCCCATAAAAGATGTATGTACTTTAGATAATCTGAAAAATGGTTGATCTCGTTTATCTTTATTTCAGATATTAAAATTATGTCTATCACTTATTTTATTAAAGAGATGTGGATTTTTCCTTACATACATAATATTTTCATAAATGAAAAACAGTCATACCGTCATAATATTAATCCTTTTAGTATTATAGTTCCCTGAGAGATTCGCGGCGACGTATATTATAAATGGCTCTGACAGCTCTCTTTTGCAAAATAAAGATGGATTCAATGTCAGCAGCCCGACCCCACAGTAAAATGCCATACGACATAATGATGTGCAAGTAACTAAAATAGACCAAACGCGCGGTTTCTACATCTGTTAACTGTCTTATCTTTCTAACAGCATAAGCGGCCGAGCTTAGCCGCCCCGCAAGAGATGTTATATGAGGTCCCCATTGTAATTTCTCGTCTAGCGTGATTCCTAGGAAAACCGTTTGATTAATAAATTCCAGTTTTTCTCCATTCAATATGATGTCACATTCGCTACTTCTAACATTAGGTAATTTAAATAAAATGCATTTGTTTTTTATTTAGTACAGACGCCAGCACATCAAGCTACCCGAAACTGTCAAATTTTCCCAATCTACTTTGAACCTTACATTTCAGCAATAAAGTTGAAAATCTATTAAATAAATTTGACAGATTGTATGTAAGCTGTATTGTAAGCTTGATGTGCTGGCGTCTGTACCAAATTATTTACCGTAAACCAATCTTGGACTTGCAGAATAGAGCTATTCACGTCGTCAAGATTTTGTGACCGTCGGTTTATTTTAAAGATTAATGTTGTGTCATCTACAAATAACACCATCTTCGGTTGATTTTGAAGTAATTTTAATTTTTAATAATTATACGAGTATGACCCAGCATCAGAAGTTTTAGTAAGCATAGTCGGTTGATCGAAAATGCGGCTTCTGAGCATTAAGTTCTAAATTTGGTTCCCAAATTGGAGGATTTTTCGATTATTTTATCTGGAAAATGATGCCTTCTCCCTACATCACCTTTCCCTACCCCTGCCGGTTAAATTACACAAACTTCTATAATAGGTATAATATTCGTTACTGAATGTAAACTTTCAGTAACGAATATTATACCTATAGCCACATTCAGCTCACATATTGTAATTTACGGGTTGCCAATTTGTATGCAATGGTAGCAAGAGGCCCGTCTAGTCTTGTTTACAAACTGTATTGTCCTACCAACTACCGAGCCGTCGTGTTCGTCCCTAACAAGTTAATTTAAACTTCTAACGCTTAGCCGACTTAGGTTGATGGAGCTTAATAGTAATATTGTAAACAAAATTTAGATTAAGTTGAACCAAAATCTTTGATTAAGAATAAGGAGTAATCTAAGGTCACATTGATTTAGATAAACAGAACATTATAATTAAGTACAAGTACCTACCGTTATCGTGGTTTTAAAACTCGAAAATCAGTCAAGATTATCGAAAACATAATGGGAAATGGGCCTATCTGATCTCACTAACAATGTTTTATGAACAGCTTTGTTCATAAAAGTAATGACACAAACATTGTGAAATACGTTTTTTTTACCTCAAATAGATTATTTCCAAATCACTTAATTTACCTTTGCATTCCGAGCAATAACAAAACAATAGGTACATAAATAAGCATACGATCAAAAATTGCCATAATACCACAACCTGTCAAGTAGTTGAAAAGCCAAACGTATTTATTCATAAATTCTTCTTTGAAAGAAAGGTGTGTGAGAATTGGGGTTGTCCTTCCCAAAATATCGTATACCTGCGATGCGGGGACTTAATAATAAATTCCTTTGTGCAAAAGGAACAAAAAATTAAAATTCTTTTCGTGTCCCAGGGCCTTCTCCGGCGCAGTTTTGTCATTTTGTTTGGAGGGATCTTGCGTGACATACGCAAATCCCTCTGCTGAATATATGTATATAATATATACTACTTCGAATACCTAAGTGAGCAATATTAGACACGTTTTCTCATAAATCTTACCATATTCATGGCATGAATGCTCGAGATATATAGTATTTTTCATATTCAGTGATGGACAATACAGCTGTCAGATCACAATATTTCATAGTTTATAGTTTAATATCGCATAGGTACCTATATATATATATAGTGTCCTTACAAAACGATATCTATTTCGCTTAAAAATAAAACCTCATATTGATGCAATTTTTGTCTTAAAATACAAATTTGTTGTATAACTACAAGTTGTACCTTCTATTTATTCGTAGGAAGACTCTTGGAAAATCACGGGTTTAACAAAGCTAGCAAATGGTTACAAGAAAAGACGTTCTGTTTTACAACTTTAATTTTGACAAAAAGGTATTACTTTTTCTACGATTACTAATTTCGCTAGTGCACGTTCAAGATGGCCAACGCTATCGAAATATATTTTCATGTGCCGTAACATTCGTTGGTGTAACATGTACGTATGCTTGCAATGTTTGCTTTTGAATGAACAAGCGTACCGAGCTTCAGAAGGGAACGAACTACATTCGGCATTTGCTGCCAAACTTTCATTGGGGCCCTCTTAGACGCATCATACATAGATCACACATACCTGCATGTTATAATTCAGTAAAAAAAAATAAGTAAAAAAATCTAAAAGACTAAGTAATGATAAGTATATGAGTAAGTATATGATACTAGGGAAACTATATTAAAAATCAAGTAGTGGAAAAGATAAAAATCTATAAACTTAGATAAATAACAATAATTCGTAGTATTGTTTTCATAGATATAAGCCCAATTTTGAAAGCATGGTAAAGTAAACAAATGAATGCTACTATGCGAACGTAACCCACAAAATTACTTGGTGGAACCGCACGTATGTCATTACTCCGAATGGTGATGGTGGTAGGGAAACGCCTGCCACGAGATCCCTGCAGAAGTTGGGCAAAGACTTGTTCTCTTTCTTCAGAACTCCATTTGTTTACTCGTCCTTGTTTTAAAGCTTCCAAATCACTCTTCAAAGAAATAATATCGGACGTGTTTGGAAGTGGGGTCGAAGAACTCATCGTGTGGGAGGTCGAGGGCTGAGAGCACTGTGCCGAAGTAATGCCTGGTGAAGTGCAAGGTGTCTTGCGGCCGGAGCAGCAGGATCGCTTGGAGATAGTCCCGCACAGTGCCCGTGAGGGTTCCACTTTCCGTGACGTAGCGGCCTCCTTCGGATACGCGAGTACTCTGTAGACAGTATTAGATAGATTCTACAAAATTGTATAGACAATCAGTGTAAAATAAACAGAATTCAATATAATAGGTATTAAATGTTGTAATCATTTGGCTGACGTGATTTGTAATTTTAATCGACTGAAGGCAGCTGAGGCAGCAGCATTCACGCAACAATAAATTAAGGCAGTGAGTATTAATTTTGATAATGTTGGTGACCACGCAACGTATCAATCAATAAGTAATACACTCTTAAATAGATGACTCTCTTCGTCGAGACAATGTGTCAAGCCCTTGTGCAATGCAACATGTTCTCCAATCCGTTGTCAAAACTAAAAGTGCATTTTTCTGCAAGTTGAAATCCTATACCTTATTTTGAAAAAAAAAGTTTAATGTGTGAATGTTATGTGATAGTTATGAGAGTAGAGGATAACTAAAGGAACGATGACGGATATGGATTGTGTAAAAGATAATTACGGCCATTAAGGGGGGGTGACATCTAGATGCCAGCTCGTATGCCAGGTAAAAGTGATTTCGTGGGAGAAAAAATTTTGTGCTGTCGCTTAAAAAAATTATATACAGGCAGTAGGATGATAATTATATACCTTGAAATCCAAAAAGTCGGACATTAGTTGAAGATCACTGCGCCACGTGTCACGCAACGGCTCGTGTTTTTCTATCTCGTCTCTTTCCGGAACGACGCGCAGGAGTGGGTTCACATGGAAAATGTAGCAGTTGTCTGCCCACTCGTGACTTATAGTATAGCCTTGAAAACAGACAAAACGCTATAACTTTTTTTGTAAGTATAACAATAATTAAATCAGATCTAATACAAAGTGGAACTGTTTTCATAAAATCAAGGTGTCTTCATCATTATTTATACGTCATACGTATAATCTAAAAGCATATGATATGTAGATATAGGTTGTACCTCTGAGACTAAGCACCGTCAATGTTTGATGAACATATCCTGAAGGTTCGACAATATGCCGCTCAATCTTGACCACGAAAAACGGAGTGCCATTTACGATTCCTTGACTTACACCTTTACAAACCTAGGGGCAAACATTTGATAGTCATTCAAGTATTATGACATTCAAAAGTAGGTTTGACGATTTAAGTTTTATTGCAGCCCTGTCCCGAAGTTAGGCACAAGATACAGTTCATGTATCTAAAGTATTTTTGTTTCATTACTTATGCTTAGCATCACACTTTCAAAAAGGAATTTTGTAAGCAAATTTTTGACGAAACTACGTGCGCAACTTAGTTTAAAAGTAAAAAAAAAAATACGTTACAGAAAAAAAACGTCAAATGCAAAAAAAAATTAAATATGGAGAAGCTACACGCTTTAGAAGTTAGTTCTGTCCTTGTCACGCGAAACATTCATTGTACTGAATGCCGCAAAGTTACTGTGGCGTTTGAGTCATATGAACGCCGGGGCTTAACTCCGATGCCGCAAGAAATTGCGGCACAGCGGACAGAGCTCCGGCGGAATCTCATGGCGGCATGGAGAGTGCGATTGTCGCAACCCAGCGCTGGGCACGCCACAATTGCGGCGATAAGACCCCTCTTTGAGGAGTGGCTAGAGAGGCGCCACGGCGTCCTCACCTTCCGCCTGACGCAGGTCCTCACCGGACACGGCTGTTTCGGGAGGTTCCTGTTCAGAATAAGGCGGGAGGAAACGCCCGGGTGTCACCATTGTGTGGATCGCCCGGAGGACACGGTGGAGGTCTGCCCGGCTTGGGCGGAGCATCGCCGTGTCCTCGTGGAGGCGATCGGCGGCGGTGATCGCTCGCGTCCGGCCCTGGTTCAGGCCATGGTACGGAGCGAGAAGAAATGGCAGGCCGTCACCTCCTTCTGCGAAGCGGTAATGCTCGCGAAGGAGGAGTCGGAACGCGTGAGGGAGAAACAAATTTCGCGCCCTCACGCCCCTAACCGCCGCAGGAGGCCCTGGGCGGGAATCGCGAGCCGATTTCCGGCCACCGTAGGCGCGGGCTTGCGGACAGCGCTTTGTGTTTCACGCGCGTCTCAAAGAGATGTCAGCAGAATTGACGGGGTCCGCTAGGGCTGATGCCTGCTAGGGCTGGGAATAAGAGCCGAAAGGGAAATCGTGGCCCCCCGGCAACATGGCAACTGAAGGAACATGGGTGGGTTTTAGTCAGCAAGAGTCTGACACGCCCTCCCGCTCCACCCAGAGCGGGAGGTATAATTATAATACCCACCCAAAAAAATAAAAAAAAGGTCTGACTCTGTCTAGCATATGACTTTTAAACTGTTAGAAGCTTACCATTTTTTGAGCTATTAGGTACACTCCTTAATGCGAGTGCCTATCTCTTTGCTAGTAGTTTACTATTACATGGAACTTAAACATAACTGGCGAAATGTGGGTGTACCTTGTTTCCTTGAAGGGTTGAGCAAAGGTGTACATATAGTACACCTTTGCTCAACCCTTCAAGGAAACAAGGCGTGATGTTATTTTATGTATTTCCAGACAACTATGTAATTTAAAAAAAATACTGTGGAATTCGATTTTGTACAAAGGAAATTGTACCTAGAAATCTCAAACATTTTTCTACAAAGTATAGTAAATTACTCCCGCGGACTGCAAAAGGGGCATTAAGGCTAAGCGTATGCTGAGAAGCAGGTGACGCAGCACAGTACAGATTTTGCAGGGTAAGGCAGGCGAGGCAGACATAGGCCGCGAGCGTATGCTGCGACGCAGCTACACAGACACATTCCTGTCCTAGCTAGTACAAGCAATAGACATGTGGTAAAAATACGTGACGACCTACTCGCGTCTATCAAAAATCTATGCCGGCACTACAACGAGACGCAGAGCAGGACAGACACATGTCTGCGTTGCACATGCCTACGCCGCAGCGTATGCAGCTTTCAGTACGTTCATGTATTACAAAATCTGCTGCGTCAACTGCGTCTCAGCATACACTTAGCCAGGTGAAGAAAAGTGAAAATCTGGGCTGAGACAAAGCCGAGGCATACCGTCGCCTTCCCCGCTAACTGTCGTAACTAGCAATTGATATTTTTCCAGGGCAACAGTTTTTCGGTCGGGCGCTACAATCATGTTAATAAAATTGCATTAGCTGTGGCTTTATTAATGAATTAATAACTTTTTATAAATAGCTCTTGACTTAATCTTTAACTCACTAACTGTAGATGTGTGCATATACGACAGGTGGTGAGACTATTTTTTCCTTTAAACAAAACTCACAAAACAAAATACGTGATTATCTTCTAAACGGTAAACGACACAGACACGACGATTAGAGAGAACTTATTCGAAACAAAGTTCTGAACACGTAGGTAATGTCAGTGCAGATACATCAGTTTGTGAGATACGACATTGTAGCGGGGAGGGCGACGATACGTGACTCCATCAATGCTTAGTTGCGGCCAAGGCTTGTATAGTACTTTTCTCAAATAATGCTCTGAAATTCAAACTTAAAAATTAATTATAAATTCCAGAATCAATGACAACGGTAATTTTTCAACCGCCAATGTGTTCAATTGTTCCTTCCTTACTTTAAACAGCTCTATTTGTAAGTCAAATCGAAATATAAATAAACATTTTAACGCCCTCAATTTCTTTAGAAAACTTCAATTTCCTAAACTCGATATTGGTACCGATTCCCTTGTTCACAAACTAAACTAAATTTAAGTTCAGTGCATCTTTTTCTTTGTATTTCATTTTAGACATGATTAAAAACTTGCCTACTAAAATTACGTCAAGCGCTGATTAATTTGACAGGACTAAACTCAAATTTATCTTCTGTCCTTTTCTTAATGACATAGAAAAAAAAAGATGCACTGAACTTAAATTTAGTTTAGTTTGTGAACAAGGGAATCGGCACCAATATGTAGTTGCAAAATACTTCCCCCGTCTAAAAGCAATATCACCAATTAATTCCCCAATATACCTTACCCAATAGTCATAAATCAACAATTTATTCAAATCGATTAATAATGCAGGTAGATTACCGGTCTAACAAGAAATATTCATTAGTCAACGCAAACTGCTAAAACTAACATACCACGCTAGATTGTTCGTGAATTAGTTATAGTTCCCTAGTCCCAACCTATCTGATAATATATATTTCATAATTATTGGCCCTGTCGTTTCATTAGTCTATGTATTCGTTATTCTGTCTGTATATTCAGTGTAGTGTATGTATGTAATAATTTTAAATAGTAAAGTAATAGTGCGACTCGAAGTTTGCACATAATTTTTGTTGCAACATCGGTACACTTCCTTCTTAGAGTTTGAATTTGCCTAAAAATCATAATAAGTACCTACCTAATCCTACTTAATATTATTATAAATGTTAAAGTTTGTATGTTTGTTACTCAAACATGCAAACACGGCCCCTCTTTACGCACTGTAGGTACCCTAAAAAAAAATCGATCATGATTTTATTTTACCACTTTGTTGGCGTGATTAATATGTATACCCATGCCAAATTACAGCTTTCTAGTACTAAGAGTCTCTGAGCTATGCAGCGGATAGACAGACAGACATGGTGAAACTACATATAAGCGTTCCTTGTTAACTACGGAACCCTAACAACAGTACAATTATTTTCAGACACTTCTTTGTTAATATAATAAGCATCTACGTGGCGTATTTTCAATCTATACAAGGCCAGAACGCAGCCATAGGAAACTGCTCGCGTATACATTGTAATGCTATTTTTTAATATGTGAATACAATGTATACACGAATTTTGCGTAGTGCTTGTGTAACGTGGACGCGCGCGTCTTAGTTCCAAACTATACCACATCAGTTACGGCTGACAAGACAAAATAAAAAACTAAAACTAAAATGTGAACTGGATGAAATGGGTTAGGCTAGGTTAGAACTGTGACCAATCGCGCGCAAGCCGAGCGAGCGAAGCGAGCGGTGCCGTGGCAGTGGCCTGGCGGGCCCTAGTTCCAAGTTGCTCGCAGCTAGGCAAGCTATTTAGTATTAGCGCAAGATGCATTACGTCGCAAACAAATTGGACACCAGTTCACAATTTATCGCAATCTACAAACGATTAGTCTGTATGCGTACTGGCATTGTATATTATGGAATAAGGTAGTTAATTAGGTCACTACGAAGTATACGCGAGTATTTGCATTACTACTCTTGCATACATTACCTTAGTAAAACAGTGATTTCCAATCTATACGCGATTATTTTCACACCCTTGCGTTCGGGCCTTGTATAGAATGGAAAGACGCATCCACGTAAGTTTCCTCGTATTTTAACTTCGGGAAGCTTAAGAGATGCTCTACAGCGTAATAAAATTGAGGTGTCTGTACTCTTAACCTTTCAAGAGTATGTACAAATTGAGTACATATTGGATACGACCGTATTCTATACCTACTTATAAATGGAAAAACAGGTGATAAGTTGCTGGGGAGCATGACGTGGATTTGGATGAAATTCGGCACACAGATAGTTTATAACCTGGAGTAACACAAAGGATACTTTTAATCTCCGAACCGCAGGAGAACGAAGGTAACCGACATAGCCCGAAGAATTGCCAAACTTAAGTGGCAATGGGCAGGGGCACATTTGTTCGCAGAACGGATGGCCGATGGGGCCGAAAGGTTCTGTACCGGAAGACGTAGCGTTGGAAGGCCTCCCACAAGATGGACCGATGGCTTTGTGAAGCCCGCAGGGATCCGCTCGATGCGGAAAGCACAGAATCGGTCGAAGTGGCGGTGCTTGGGGGAGGCCTATGTCCAGCAATGGACGTCTTTCGGCTGAAATGATGATGATGATGATGATACTTTTAATGCCGGTAGCACGTTCCTGTGGGATAATTTCCGACATTTATGCGGACAAAGCCGCTGGCAAAAGCTAGTATTACAGAAACATAATTTATTATTACAGTGCTAGATACTAGTCTTTACAATAGAACTCACATAAATACTCCGACAGATAGTTCCATCCATCATGACAGTGTCAGTCTGAACGGTACCTTTGTAGCGTCGTAGAGCGAGATAGCGCAGAAATACAATATTTGATCCTTCAAGTAAAAAGTTGTGAGCCTTTTCGAAAGAGTGGTAGAATCGCTTAACAACATGCTTGTCTCCGCAAATGCGAGAAACTTTGTTGTAGTAACCGCTCTCGCAGATAGCTGTGTAACTCCGCCGCTCTTTTGTTAAGTCTTTCTTTGTAATGTGTCTGTGATTATAAAACAAAAGATATCAGTACCTATTATTTACTAAAAATCAAACATTTTCTTTGTTATAATCGACTCTCACTTCAATCTTGACTTGGTTCTGTCTCGCTCCTGGGCAAAGGCCTCCTTTCACTCCTACCAATTTCCGCGATACAGCACTTTCGCCTTCCTGTTTTTTACAGAATCTATCCAATTCTTCCCGCCATCTCCTTCGTGACCTGCCGTGTCTCCATCTAACTATCTCGGGGTACCAGGTCTGTGTTATCTGGACCCACACTTAGTCCGACATACAGCAGACGTTTCCCGGACCCACTTAAGTTAGGAAAACTTTTGAGTCTCGTCAGCTATCTTTGTTTTGGAGCGCAGTAACTTTAGTGTGTCAAAGACGATCCGATTACATTAAAAACCGTCTATAACAGTACCTAGATAGATAATGACCACAAGACTGACTAACTATAAGAAATATCAGTAGGTAAAATATCTTACTCGATTCTATTCTCCTCCATCGTGTGTAAGTTACAATCCAAAATGCTAATAAGCTTTGAGCCTGTTTTAGCACCTTCCTTTGACGAATATGAAACCACTTGCACGAGAAGTTTATCTTTGTCCTCGCCTAGACTTTCAACACAAATGCTGATGCCTGTTTATAAAAAACTTCTATTAACAAAATGTTCTGTGTAATGATACATTTCACAATCAGCTCGTCATTGCTCACTCGTAAGCAGTAACTTCCTCTACAGAAAAGTAACTTGATTAGAATTTATTTAGGTAATTGTTTGCCAAACCTTGTCATCTAATAATTTGTATTACCTAGGTGAACTAATATCTTAGAGTATATAACACTGGAGAAATCCATAAACGCAATATTCCGAACAAAAATGTCTGTCACTTTTGGCGGGGGACGCGGTAGCTACTACGAAAAACAACAATAGCTATTGTTTTTTCGAGACCGGAAAGAGAAGTTCGTACCAACGATTTCTTTTTAAATCGATATCAACATCAAGAAATAAAACAACTGATGCATAGAAAACTTACAATAATAACAACTATTAATAAATAAAAATATGATGTTATAGTATCAATAATTAATTAATATAAAATTATAAACATATTTAAAAATCAGTAGGTAAGTAACACCTACTGATTTTTTTTTCAATAATAATAAATTTATTTATTTCGGTCTCCACAAAGGTTGGTTTAGAATTAACATCTTAGGACTAGACAAAAAATCTAGTCTTTTTTTTGTAATGAACTATGCCGCCATCTTAGATTTACATTTTGACCTCACTTTCGACTTTAGCACCCTCAAAAACTATGAAAACAACAGCCATGATGCAAAATTTGAACATTTTCGCATCTTGGATTTACATTTTGACCTCATTATCGGCTTTAACACCTATGAAAATGACACCCATGACGAAAAATGAGATCATTTTCGCCAAAGAGATGTTAGCCTCAAAGAGATGTCAGCAGAATTGAAGGGGTCCGCTAAGGCTAATGCCTGCCGGGGGTGCGAAGAAAACCGATAGGGAAATCGTGGCCCCCGGCAACAGGGCAACCGATAATCAGTAAGAGTCTGACACGCCCTCCCGCTCCGCCCAGAGCGGGAGAAGTTATTTGATAATCTGACTTGGATTTTTATTTTAACCAAATTTACACTTTCTCTCTCTCCCTCCATCAAATTAGAAGAAGACAGTCGCTAGAATGAATGCTTTTTCGCGTGACGATTTCTGCCAGTTTACTCCTACCGCAAGCCGCGTTAAAGAACTTCGTTTCAAAAAACATTTTTTTTACACAAAAAAAACTAATTCGTCTTATGAAATTATCGACATGTAAATTTTGGTTTCATACATGACCCACGGTAATCTCGCTATAATTTTTGCTAGAATACATAATCGCATGTCAAGTGCATGTCAATCTTGTTGATTTGACGTACTTACATTTTTGTAAAGTAAAAAAATATATTTTGAACCTTATGAACATAAAAACGAGGTCTAATGAGACATGGTGGTCACAAAAGCAGTGCGAGAAAAATACTCGATTCATGCCTTGTTTTATGTTGAATCATGGTTGAATCGAATGAAAAGTCAAAATTTTTTATGAGGTTAGGATTTTGAATTTCAATGAAAACATGACTAAATATTTTTTTTAAATCTAAATATATAAAAGCGAAAGGTCCCTCACTCACTCACTCACTCACTCACTCACTCATTCATCACGAAATATCGAAAACCGCTTGACGTATGATGATGAAACTTGGTAGGGAAGTAGTTTATAGTTAGTAGACGTCCGCTAAGAACGGATTTTTGGAAATTCGACCTTTAAGAGGGTGAAAAGGGGGGATTTTGTTTGTATGAAAAATCTTATTCCTCGAGTTAATAAACTTGAAACGAATACTTATCTATGTAAATTATTAAGTTTGACATTTTTAGTTTTTCTAAAATACCTAAAGGAGGATTGGGGAGTGTCAAAGTTTGGATGGAAGAATTTTAACGAGCGGTCTGATTAACTCGAAACTCAGTATTTATAATTAAAACTGAAAATAAATAAAAACGTATATCAGGGTTTTTTGAAAATCTACCTCTAACGGGGTGAAACGGGGTATTCATTTTTACAGTGGAGGATTTTACTGTGTGGCTTAATTAACTTGAAAATTGGTATAAATAATCCATAATTCAAATAATGGAAAGGTCACAATAGATTTTTCAAAAACTATTATCACGCTATTTGCTATGGGGGATGAGCAATATAGCATTATGTTTGTATTCTTCTATAGTTTACCGCAAATTGTAAAAAAGGCTAGCCAAAAGGTTAGAATATTGCAGATAGTTACGGATTTAAGCTATTAAAAGATTATCATCACGCTATACCTTTATGGAACTAAGCAGTCAATCATAGCATATACAGGGTGGATTTTGAGATGGGGCAATAAGGGCAGGTACCTTAACCTTGTCGCTACAAGAAAACAGTCTTAGGAGACTGTCCTTAACTTTTTGATTTGCATTCACAGATTTTGAAAAAATTGTACAGTCAGCAAGAAAATGGCCAATTTTCTGATGCCGGTCGATCCTATTTCATATTATTACTAGAACCAAAAAACTATATTGGGCCAACTGAGGTTTGTTACTCCAAGACACGGCCTATGAATTTTTAATCCCAGATTGCAGAAAAAACTTAACTTTAATAATAATAATAACTTAACTTTGCCGTTCATTATAGAACTATAAATTACCAATTTTCGGATTTTCCTCTTTACTTGACCTTACTTCTCGCCAAACTTCATGCTGCTGGACCAACGTGAAGTACCAAATAGACTGGTTTATTTGCGATTGACAAAATATGCGGCACAAATGGCCGTATTTTTTATTTCGTTAACTTTTTTTTGTGTGGGAAATTATCAAATAACTTCTCCAGCTCTGGGCGGAGAGCGTGTCAGGTTTATACTGACAAAAACCCACCCGTGTTCCTTCAGTTGCCTGTGTGTTTTCAGGGGCCACGGTAACCCTTTCGGACTTTCCCGCGACCCTGGCAGGCATCGGCCCTAGCGTACCATGGACTGGACCAGGGCCGGACGCGAGAAATCACCACCGCCGATCGTCTCCACGAGGACATGGCGGTGCCCCGCCCAAGCTGGGCAGACCTCCACCGTATGTTCCACCGTGTCCTCCAGGCGATCCACACAATGGTCACACCCGGGCGTTTCCTCCCGCCTTATCCGGAACAGGAACCTCCCGAAACAACCGTGTCCGGTGAGAACCTGCGTCAGGTGGTAGGTGAGGACGCCGTGGCGCCTCTCTACCACTCCTCAATGAGGGAACTTATCACAACAGTAGTGGCGTGCCCATTATTGCGTTTACTTGGAAGTTTGATTTTCGTAACACTCCCAAGAGACCGTAGATCTAAGTTTTTGATATCTGTTTCAAACTGATGCCTCCACGCGTTCCTGAGAAAAGGGTCTTGACAGACAATGAAGTCATCCTTTAAGGGTTTTAATGTTTCAATTTGAGGTACGGAACCCTAAAACAGATTTAATATCAGCCTGTTACCTTTCATGACGTAACGACTGAACGGATTTCTAGATGAAAGGCATAGGATAGGCTATGACCTGGGTTAGGACATAGAATACTCTGAATCCCGGTAGCACGTTCCTGTGGGATTTTTCCGACATCCACGCGCTAGTACTTACATATGGAAGGTTATTCAGTCTTTATTTAAGTTTGATGTAGTTAATTGATTCAGGCGTGAGTGCGTGACCTTGCGGAAATCCATTATAAAATACAATAGACGTGGATATTTATTTAGTAACCTGTTCCGCTTAGAACGATAATAATGGCACTATATAAGTGGGTTTGACGGGCGATAAGGCTCAGAGACGGTAATCCTTGATGGTCTGGCCACACTACTCGCACTGTGCGATGGCTAGATCATTAAAAATCTTACATTGGAACGCCCGCGGCCTTAGGGACAAGGTCGCCCACCTCCGCCATCTCCTTCGGGAACAAAATATTGACGTGGCGCTAATCAGTGAAACTTACCTGGGACCCGAAGATTCCCGGGTTACCACGTTTATCGCAAGGACGAAAATTCGGCACAAAACTTCAAATACCGTGATCTGGCGGTACTTGTGAAAAGAAGAGTCTTCCATCAAGACCTCCCCTTGCCGTCGCTCAGCTCATTTTACGCGCTGGGCAACGTAGAGCTGCATGCTCTACGTTGCCGGCGAGGACATAAACATTTACGCGTGCTACAAACCGCTCACGGCCCCCCTAGTTGTGGCCGAGCTACGGGCGCTGATTAGCACGCTAAATGATCAAGTAGTCATCCTTGCCAAGGACCTTAATTGTAAGCACCCGGCGTGGAACTCTATGAGAACGAATACCGGGGGGAAACGGCTCTTCGCGGACGCGGAGGCCTCCGGGTACACGGTGTCCGACCCTGAGACACCTACCCACTACCCAGAAGCAGCACATTTTATGCCGGACGTGCTGGACATCGTGGTCCACAGGGGGCTACGCTGCCAGATCATGCAACACGTGATGGACGACGTGTTACAGTCGGATCATCAACCTGTACTCGTCGTCCTATCGGAAGTGCCGACCCGACTGAAGCCCATAGCGCCACGTTGATCAACAGACTGGGACGCATTCACAGAAAGGATGGAGACCACCACGCCAACTCGGCCTATTGTTTCCTCCGTGGAGGTAGACTGAACAGCGAATGACGTCACTGCTTGCATACAAAGCGCCCTGGAAGCGGCGACTACCACTAGGTAGGTTTATGTGAAATAAAAATATTTTGAATTTGAATTTTGAATTTGAATTTGACCACTCAGTAACAAGGGAGAGGGCTGTTGCCGCTCTTGCCAGCACGCATCAGTGCGATGATTGCCGCGAAAAGGCGCCTTCGCAAGCAGTGGCAACAACTACGTTGCCCTACCCTGAAAACGCAACTCAACAGTCTCGCGGAGAGGGTTAAGGCCGAGTTATTGGCCCATAGCGCCGCGGGCTGGGAGGAACGAATCGACGCCACGACAGATAGTTGGCCGTCAGTCTACAAACTATGCCGTCAACTGACGAATACCCCAGCCCCGGTGCGCCCTCTACTCAACAGCGACGGGGCACTTAAGTATGTAGCAGAGGACCGGGTGGAGGTCTTCGCAGAGCACCTGGAGCGTCAGTTCCGCCCTAACCCGACCGACGACATCGAACATATCGCAGCAGTTGAGAAACACCTTGGGGAGTACTTCGCACCGCCGATAGCTCCTGAGGACAACCCCATCTTCTTCTCGCCTGGCGCAGACAGACGCGCCATCCTAAGGACGAAGCCTAAGATATCCCCTGGGGCGGATGATATCACAAACAAAGTGCTGCTCCATTTGCCGTTCCGTACCGTAGCCGCACTGGCGCGCCTGTACATAGCGATACGAGTACTCCGCACGGGGGCCTTTCTCGCCGCGTGGAAGGAGGGGCGCATCATAATGCTGCCCAAGGCATGGAAGAGTACCGCGAAGCCGGAGAGCTATCGGCCGATCACTCTGCTGCCGACCATCTCCAAGGTGTTCGAGCAACTCCTGCTGCGACATCTTGTACCCCACATTGCCCCACGCCCTGAGCAATTCGGTTTTAGGACGGAGCATAGCATGACGCTCCAATTGTCGAAGGTACTGCACCTTCTAACAACTGCATTAAATAAAAAGGAATGCTCAGTTGCAGTATTCCTCGACATGGAGAAGGCCTTCGACCGTGTGTGGCACGAGGGCCTACTGTATAAATTCGCCACCTCAGACGCGCCCCGTCGCGCCCACCCGGTGTTGGCTGGCGTGCCCCAGGGCAACTGCGTCTCGCCGGCGTGTTACTCACGTTACACCGACGATATCCCCACCACTCCAAATGCGACGCTCGTGCTGTATGTCGACGACGCCGTGTACATCACTACCTCGCTTAATGCGAAATACGCGTCGGTCAAAATTCAGCGCGCCCTCGATCTACTTCCTGAGTGGCTGTCCAAGTGGTGGCTGTCGGTGAACGTGGGTAAGACGCAAGCGCTGCTCACTAGTTTAGTGCCCCTCCCACCTCCCCTGAAACTGCATGGAGTCGACGTCGATTGGTCGCCCCAGGCCAAGTACCTGGGTGTGACCATCGACCGCCGCCTCACGATGGGGCCCATGTCCGCAAGGTCGTCGCGCAAGGTAAGGTTGCCTGCAACCTCCTCAGACCCGTGCTTTCATCCCGCATCCCGACGCACGTCAAGCTGAGCGTGTACAAGATGTACATACGCCCAGTCTTGACGTACGCCGTGCCGGCCTGGTTCGCCCTCACGAACGAGTCGAGCCGAAAAACACTCCGCACGCAACAGAACTTTACGTTGCGGACCATCATTGACGCCCCTCGCTTCGAGAGGAACGATGTTCTCCACCGGGACCTCGGGATCGAGAGCCTGGATAAGTTTGTAGGGCGACTCGCGAAGGCCATGTTTGCGCGTGCGGACGCTTCTGCCTGGCCTCATGTCAGGCAGATAGCGCGTGCATGCGCGCCCGTCTGACGCGAAACCCCTGCCCCGCGACCTGGTAGCGGACCCTTGACCCCATCGCACCGGAACTGACGCCTCGAGTAAGCAGCATCCAGGTTACACGCAGCTTACTCGATATAATAAGACTCTACAAGTGTGGCGTGTGCTAGGTTAATATAGGCTACAACACTAGTCGCTCATACATACGCGACTGCCTACCCCTCAATCCGTTTACGCGTCGATCGGTAAGCGGGGCGAGGGGGAGACTACATATTAGACTGGTAGGGCGTCGAGTCGACATCTCCGTCGCTGGTCGTTCTCGTTGGGCCTCCCCCAGGCAACTAGGGGTCTCACCTGGCGGGGACAGACCGCCGAGATGTCGTAAAGAAAGCGACACTACAGTAGCTAGCGTCATGTCACGCCTACAGAAATATTCAGAGCAACCACCGACGCCTTTTGCCTAACAAAATTTGGTCGTTTTTATTAGCCGTCCGAGGCGAACCAAATTGAGGGGCCCATATTTATGGACCAACGTATGGCCTCCGCGGGCGAAGGGCGAAGCCCTGACCCCACTCACGACATCTCGATAAGTCTCAGTCTGCGCTCAGCGGTCGGTGTGGCAACACGCCGTGTTCGGGTTCGCAACAAGTCCATCGTCATCCTGAGGATGCCTCGTTGGGAGGTGAAACACGTGCAGATTTCTTTCAGAAGTTTTTATGGCTCATTAAAAATAGAAATAGCTAAGCGGAACAGGTTACTAAATATATCCACGTATATTGTATTCATAAGTTTGACGTATTTGAACGCTTTTTACAAGTTTGAACAGCACAACCAGGCATTTTCACGGAGCACTGAATGAGAACCATGCGTCTCGAAAAAGAATTACGATGTGCGTTAGAATCGATTTGAAAGTAGTTTTTAAGACCGTGCTAGAACATTTGTTCTTGTACTTTTACAGAGGGTGAAGTTTTCGTAAGGCTTCTCCAGTGTTATAATAAACTCTAAGGGTAATATTTAACAATGGTCTGTAAATGGTGTAATAAGTTCTAGGATGTAAATAGGTATAGGATAATGTGAAATGAGTAATTCATACAAGCATTACGCAATGTGGTTTTGAGAAAGTGGACTTGATTCTTTAAAAAAAAGTTAAAAAAAAAAAACAGCGTTTGGAAAAAAATCACTAGGAGTGAACATATTTTTTTTCCTTTTACTACAATATAAAAAAGCGTTATTTCTCGTGCCTACGTAAAACTTGTACAATTTTTACAAAAAACTAGAACCTAACAAAGTAGTGATATTAAAAGGAATTAAATATACCCCCAACAGAACTGCAACAATCTAAAGATGGTTTCCTTATTTTTTTTTTGTATTGAGGAACCTTCGGACCATGAACAGGACATGTATCAATTTCATCAGGTTTATCGTTAAGGCCTTGAATCTGGAAGGTGTCCTCCTTTGGCTCTTTAAGATTGATTTTGTCATGTTTACCATAGGCATAATTAAAATACGAGTGCTGTGGATCAACCTCGTGACACCAACGGTATCCCTCTTTACCAACACGAACTTTTTTCTGTTTTTTGGTTGATTCCTGTATGCACTGACAAGTGCTGGCGTAATCTGGTTGTTTTAAACATATACACTCGTCTGTTTTAACTGGAAGAGTGTCACAAATGCATGGATTTGTGCAATCGCAAGTAGTGAAGCACTTGCAATTTTCTGGATCTCCACACGTACAAACTTGTACCGGGAAACATTTGCAAACGGCACCAGCATTTTCGTATTTGCAAGTGCAGACTTTGGGGATATCGCAACTACAAATCGATTTGTTTTCGTCATGTTTACAAGGCATATCTTTTTTATTAATGTTATCGGACTCATCTGGCTCACATAGACAAGGACGTTGTTCACCACAAATACATTTGATCAAGCATGTACAATTCTTGCCTTTAAGACAGTTGCACAACATTTTACGAGTAGGTTCTGGTTTTTGGCAAATACATGGTTCCTCTTCAGTTACTGTTTTACTTGCTTCCTCAAACCCCTCTTCAAATTCGCCTTCGTGGAGGATAGATTCTTCTTTACCTTCATACCCTTCTTCCACTTCTTCACTTTTGGTTTGTATGAGACTTAAAAATTTGGGCTTATATTTACATTTGCATATAGGACTAGGAAATTTACCCGGGTGGCAAATACATGGTTTTTCTATTTTGGCACAGGTGCATGTAGGAAATATTCTACCATCAGGGTCACAAACGCATACATCAGCATATTTATTACATTTGCACACGGTTCGGGCATATCCTGAACCACAAGCGCATATGTCTTTTAGTTCAGAGCAAGTACAATCAGCAATAACTTTAGCTCCACATTTGCAAGGCACTTTCGTATAACATGGACATTCCCCTGTTTTGAATTTTTTACAAGTACAAAATTTTTGTCCCTTTGCAGTTGGATTTAATTTTGGCAAACCATCAACAACGATAAAGCTTGTTTTGCTATTTTGCGGTGGAGGAGGTTTATTGCAATCGGGAAAAAAATAAAAACAAAATTCATCAACTTCTCCTTCTTCCTCTTCGTGTGCAGACTCCTCTGTAACGTAATCCTTTATTTCAAACATTTGAGGGCCTTTGTCTTCCTCCACTGTTGGTTCGGTAGTGTCTGAACATGACCACTCTGATTCTGACTTTTCTTCTTCATCTCCATCATCATCCAGGTCACCCTCATAATGCCCACAACTAATAATCAATGTTTCTCCAAAACAAATTTCTTCCTTAATACTTTGGTCTGTAAGTACGATCAAGGATCATTATTGGATGGGAATCTGAACATGTAGGTACTTTTTTTTATTAAAATATCGATATTTAAAACGAATAACAAAATTAAGTACCTATTTAAAAAAAACAATTAATTACAAAAAAATATTTATTAACAGTACGTAGGTAATTTTTTTTATTTTTATTGGTAGGTATTTACAGTCAGCGTCAGTATGTGCTAGCCCCTCAAGTTTTAAAATGTTACACTGCTACAACATTGAATTCGTTACGAATAATGTAAAGAATACTTCAAAAAGAGTTCATTGTTTCGAGTTGGATCTACTATCTGCTGTGAGTATGTCATGCTCACTCAAATGTTTCGCTGATGGTGGCGCGTGTGTTGGATCATTTAGCTCCCTTCAAAATGGTTGAGCTGAATGGTGCTAATCCATGCGTCATGTTCGTGAACGGGCGCCGTCAGTTGGAACGACCAGTTCCAACTGATCTCTTAGCTGCCAGGGCTTATTTTTTATTTATTTTAATTTTTTTAATTGTTCTTTTTTTATCTTTTTATTACGGACGCTTCTCACGTGCACGTCTTTCTACATTGTTCTCACATGTATAATTTCAACATGAATGATGTAACCAATATTTTGTTACATTTTTTTATTTAAAAGTGTGTCCGTGGAGTTTCTTGCCCGTACATAGGTACCTACTACGCTTTGGAATGGGCAACTAGCTTCATACCTATTTCTGACTGACCGATTCCTTGACAATTCAAAAGTGCCTGTAAATGGTTTAATTGAAATAAATGCTTTGAGTTTGAGTTTATCGTCTGAGTCACTTTATCTTTAGGTCTCTGTCTAATCGGTAGATGTTATATTTTGAGGATATCCACTAACGTTTTCTTTATAAAATTAATCCATACCCTCAAGTTATAACTACAACGTATGATGTATACGTTCACTTAAAACTTTTGTTTATTTCTGGCGCTTCCTATTTTATTTTGTCTAGGGACCCGTTTGCGTCAGTTGGCAAAATATGTATATTATCAAACTGTAAATTATCAAATCAAATTGTAAAATATAAATATTTTTAGTAAAATAAGATCAAAGTTTTGTTAAATAATAGCAATAATAAATTTTATTAAAGTATTTTATTTTTGTGTATTTTTAACTATTCATAAATATAATAGAATAAACAAAACAAACTAAATCAACTAATAATATAAATATAATAAACTAAAACAAAATATAAAAATACTATTAAAAAATATATAATGAATGACAAAAAACACATTTCGTGCCCAGGATTTGAACCTAGCGGTCTTAAAACCTCCGATCTATTTAGATGTTGAATATTTTTTTTTTGTAAATGTTAACCCTATTCACTAAAACAATACATTCATTATAATAAAATCTTTTTGCAAAATACTAAAACCAACTTGGGCCTATCATGGATTTGAACGCATATGTCTTTTGGGGGGGTAACTACTTAATGGAGCTGTGTGTACCTATTTTAAACCAATGTCGCAGTTTCATGCAACGAGAACATGGAAACCGTGTAGTTTCTCCATTTTACTTATGTATGCCTCAGTAGATACATATTTTCTTCAGTAACATTGGTAAAAACATGGCAGCGAAAATACTAAATGACCCAAATAAAACGCCTAATACCCCTAAAAAGCCTCGTATTGTTGGAAACACGAAACTGAAGTCGCCTGCCAATTCCCTCGTTATACATAAAGTCGACGAAAGTGACGTGGAATCTATTATGCTTCAGCTACAATATGACTGTGCCATAGGTTGGGATGGAATATCATCCTCGCTTCTTAAGACATGCTGTCATGTATTGGTACCGCCGATAACATATATATGCAATCTTTGCATTCAGACGGGAGTATTCCCGGATTCTCTAAAGAAGGCTATAGTTCATCCAATTCACAAGGGTGCGAGCAGAAACTTGTGTTGATAATTATAGGCCAATATCAGTCCTGTCGTCACTCTCAAAAATACTGGAAAAGATTCTTAACAATAATCTTAGAAGTTTTCTGGATAAGCATAAACTTATAGCAGATAATCAGTACGGTTTCCGATCTGGAGTCTCCACTGAAGACGCTGTTTTGGACCTGACCCAGTCCATCGCTAAGACTATGGACAGCAGAACAAAGTGCCTTGGCATATTTCTCGACCTGTCGAAGGCCTTCGACACAGTTTCTGTTCCTAGACTAACATCTAAGCTAGAATTTTTGGGTGTACGTGGCATAGCTCTAGATATCTTCAGAGATTACCTGAGAAATCGCAGCCAAAGAGTTAAAATAGACTCCAATTACAGTGACGAAGAAATTGTGTCATACGGTGTGCCACAAGGAAGCATTTTAGGTCCCACACTCTTTTAAATCTACATAGATGACCTTTGTAGAATGTCGTTCCCAGCTTGTGAGATCTATGCATATGCTGATGATACAGCGCTATTAGTTCATGGCACTACATGGGAAGATGTCAAAATAAAGGTGGAAACTGCACTGTCCTCAATAATGAGCTGGCTTAATCAGAACTTTCTAACACTAAATCTCAGTAAAACCTATTATCTACCTTTTGCAATCCGACGTAACACCAAACCCACAAACACTTTCGCCATAACAGCTCACTCGTGTCAGAACCAGCAAATATCGTGCTCGTGTCCTACTATTGCTGGAACTGATAGTGTTAAATACCTGGGCGTGCATAATATAGACGATGGGTTAAGGTGGGACAAACAACTCGATACCCTAACAACTAGAACACTTCGAATCATTCACATTTTTAAATCTCTCCGAGAATCTGGTAGTTTCGAAATTCTCAAAATGGTATATTTCACTTTATGCCAATCAATAATGGGATATTGCATAACTGTATGGGGTGGAGCAGCGAAGACTTATTTTCTGAGAGCAGAGAGGGCTCAAAGGGCTGTACTTAAAGTCATAACAAGGAAACCCTATAGATACCCTACAACGCAATTATATGCTGACTGTTAAGTCCTGACTGTTCGACCGCTCTATGTTCTTCGATCTGTTCTCAGGATACATGGCTGCTTGCCTCCGTCTGATCCAAGGAAGCGAACATATGTTCCCCCAGGTGTACAACACAAAACCTCATTCACGTCTTCAAAAAGATACAGAAGGAACTAGACGTAATAAACTTAAATAAATTTAAAGTTAAATCTAAAATTACAGAATGGCTTACTCAGCAGGACTATTTTAAAACAGAATCATAACAAAACGGTCGCTAGCACAAAGTGTCGTAGCGACAAGGGGGCAACATGTCCTAAGGTGCTTATGAGGACCTGAGAGGTATTCCACGGCTATCAGGACAATCCCGGAAGTACGGTCAAGATCCCTACCAGCATCTTACTGGAATACTTCCTTCCTCCTTGCACGTTTGCTCTTGCGAATCTCCACTCAAGCCGGCCAATGAAGGCAAGAATGAGGTGGGAGCTCCGTTCCTCGTCAGTATTCACTCCAGCCGGCCAATAAAGGCAAGCCAGAGGTGAGGAACAAGACTTCTCCCGGGAGATAGGGTCCGTGGGGTCGCTACTGCCCAACAGCTCGCCACATGCTGCCCTGCGGGTTTTTGTATCTCTCTTGGTCTGGCTCCTCATCCCAGACCTGTTCCGGCAAAGTAAACTCTACCGGCACAGGCCTAGAGTTCAGAGCGCGCAAGCCCCACCACGACGTCAACGTAGAGATACGGCGGTGCGGTACCTATAAGGTAATTATGTACCTATCTAACACAATTCGCAAATTCTCAATTTACAAATTATTATTATTATTCTTTTACAAGCGAATTCTGCTATTATTGATTCTTCAAAATATATTTAATAATCAACACTCAGTATCGCCGTGCAAGGATCTTTTGGCATGTGTGGCCAAAAATGGAATTAATGCCACTATGTTGTTTTTTCAATACATTCCGCAAAATAATTTCCCAAATGTTTACCAACTGCGCCTCCTTGTCAATGTCATTTGAGCGCCAAAAGATCCTGGAAGCAATATAGTCTGGTTCACACCCTAACACCTCTCTATTTATGACTACACCTTATGACCTCATGACCTAACTTTCAATATCGCACATGTCTAAGGATTAGGCAACGATCGCTAACGAATGTACCTAGGTACCTATAAGGTAATTATGTACCTATCTAACACAATTCGCAAATTCTCAAAAAAAAAACAAATTTCAATAATTACTGACAGCGTTAGGTTTCGGAGCCGAAGAATAGATATTATACCACGATCACCAATACGTACGTCCAGCTTAGTAACTACGGTAGTTGCCCACCTAATTACTTTAAGGTAAAAGTCAATTAAAAGACCATCGCAGTATGAACTAGGAACACAGTATTATTTACTGAGAACTTGCGAGCTGGATAATTTTTGGATGGCGAACAAGCCGACGCGCGACGGCCAAGAAGACACCATTGCCAATCAGTGTTGGGCATAACTCAATTAATTTTAAAATTGTAGAAGCAAACAATTAAAATTTTAAAATTGCATTCAAATTAATTACAATTGATTTAATTCAATCATATTTTAATTGTGAGATGCAATTGAAATCAATTCCAATTAAATCCATTAATTGTGGTTTACATTAAATTTAATTGTTAATTACAATTAACTTAATCGTTAATTGTTTATTATAACAATTAATACTATTTTATGAATGTAAAACTTGTAACCCACGAGCACATGAGTAAAAAAACGGAACAGAGGAAGCTTCACAAGAGAGTGCAAAAGGGCTATGCCCAATTTTAGTGCCTTTTTTGTATCGCACACTAACGCCACCTTGTTACATGTGTAGAGCACTTCCATACAAACAATAGTTACTATAGCAGCTCAGCTCTAAAGTACATGCGTCTCGAGATATTCGCCATAATCTATAACGCGTATTTAATTAGGAAAACTGAAAATATGAGTTACTTTTAATGGTCCTAAACAAGTTATTTCATAGTACAAACTCTATTGGACTCAAGTTGCATCATATTGGCGTAAGTGGCACAGTGTGACATCAAGTTACACTTCACCATAACAATGTCATGAGTATTTTATTAACAAAACTGAAAATAATAGTAGTTCTTACGCTCTTATCTTGTCTATTTTATAGTTTAAACACTATCTGGACTCAAGTTACGTCACGTTGGCTTATGTGGCATAGAACGACATCAAGTCACACTTCACTATAGCAATTTTACGACTATTTTATCAATAAAAATTAAAATATGAGTGTTTTTACGGCCTTGTTTATTTCATAGTGTAAACACTACTTTTTTTTTTTGGGTTGTGAAATTATCAAATAACTTCTCCCGCTCTGGGTGGAGCGGGAGGGCGTGTCAGACTCTTACTGACTAAAACCCACCCGTGTTCCTTCAGTTGCCATGTTGCCGGGGGGCCACGATATCCCTATCGGCCCATATTCGCAGCCCCGGCAGGCATTGGCCCTAGCGGACCCCGTCAATTCTGCTGACATCTCTTTGAGGCGCGCGTGGAACACAACGCGCCGTCAACCCGGGCTTGGTCCTTATCGGATGGCGAGCTACCCATTGCTCACCGTCCGCAAGCCCGCGCCTACGGTGGCCGGAAATCTTCCTGCGATTCCCGACGCCCAGGGCGTCTCCTCCTGCGGCGCTTAGGGGCGTGAGGGCGCGAAATTTGCCTCTCCCTCACGCGCTCCGCCTCCTCCTTCGCGAACATTACCGCTTCGCAGAAGGAGGTGACGGCCTCCTATTTCCTCTCGCTCCGTAGCATGGCCTGAATCAGGACCGGACGCGAGAGAACACCGCCGCCGATCGCCTCCACAAGGACACGGCGATGCCCTGCCCAAGCCGGGCAGACCTCCACCGTATGCTCCACCGTGTCCTCCGGGCGATCCACACAGTGACGACACCCGGGCGTTTCCTCCCGCTTTATCCTGAACAGGTACCTCCCGAAGCAGCTGTGTCCGGTGAGGACCTGCGTCAGGCGGAAGGTGAGGACGCCATGGCGCCTCTCCAGTCACTCCTCAAAGAGGGGTCTTAAAGAGGGGGTGTAAACACTACTTGGTCTCCATATTGCATCATGCTGGCGTAAGTGCTACGAATAATAAAACCGTAAGTGGCATAGTGGAATGTGACATCAATTCACTATTAGAAATGTTACGAGTATTTTATTTGCCAAACTAATAATGTGATTGCTCCGTACTGTCTTTTCTTCATTATTAAAAAAATCCGAATGTCTTTTTTAACAGTTCAGAAAGCATCCACATACAAATAAAAATCTGTTTTAGGGTTCCGTAATAAACAAGGAACCCCTAAAGTTTCGTTATGTCCGTCTGTCTGTCTGCCTGGTAAAATAAAATTATGAAAAACATTTTTTTTAGGGTTCCTCTCATACACGAAGTGATGATGTTTTTTTTTTATCCCATGGTGTGGGGTAGAATTGAAAAGGTCCTTCAAAAACATTTGGAGTTTGTGAAAACCATTTTTGGATTCAGGGATCCGATTCCGTTCGAAATATTAAGCTTTAAAGTGCAAATTTTTGTTAGAGTCAAGTGTCCTGCCCTGTCAGCTAAATGGTTGGTTTTGTATGTGTGAAAAAAATCACAGCAGTAGTTTATACATATAACGAAATTAAAAGGAAAACTATCACAGCTAAGTAGGCTCTACAAGTTAACAAGTAATAATCGACCAACTTAACTTTGCAGTTGCAAAAACATGTTTTCCCATACATTCCGTATGGGAGAACATATTTTTCAACTACAAAGTTAAGTTTGTTTTTGGGATAAATTCATTCCAACTACGGAACCCTTGATTGTGCGTGATCCGACACGCACTTGGCCGGTTTTTTTTTAGTGCATGGTGCGTGGTAAGCTGTGCAGCAATTAGGACAATGTATGGCACGGCGATTAGACTTTGCGTCCGTTTGTCTGTACGCTGTTAGTCGCAGCTGCATCCTTATTAGGTAGTTTTTAAAGAATAGCTCATTTTTCCCTACAAAATGTATGGGAAAAGGTTTTTTGCGATTTTTGACTTTTCTAGTACTCAATGCTCAGTTGGTCAAATAGTTTTTGGATCCTTATAAGAAACAGGATCGATTGGCATCAAAAAAAGTTTTTGCGAAAATTGAAATATTTCTTGCAATTTATTAAAAATCTGTGAATGCTGATCAACACATAAATACACAAACTCACGCATTCTTTCCATGAGGGTTTGCAGAAACTACAGAACGCCACCTGCTACGATACTACTACGATAGTAAATACATGTATGCATGCATTAGGATCTGAATGCAGATCAAAATATCTCGGTTAGTTAAGGACAGTCTCCTAAGACCATTTTCTTGTAGCAACAACGGTTAAGGTACCTGCCCTTACTTTCCCATCTCAAAAATCCATCCTGTATAATACTAATAACGATACCAATATTGACAGCTAAGCATTGAAAATGCGTTTTCGATCGCTTCAGTAAGTACCCGTTTTCAAGAAAAGTTAAAGTTAGTTTTGAAAAAACACGTTACCTACTTAAAGGACTACAAATTCGGCAAAATATTTTTTGTTAATGTTTAAAATAATAAAGACTCTTAAACTTCTCAAAAATGAAATGAGATATCGAAAAAAAAACAATGGCACTCCTGAAGTACCGGAAGAAGTAGAAGTGAAAACTTGAAAAAAAATCGGCACTGCGGAATCAACGCGTCGATGTCTTTTACTCTACGCACCGCGGTAATCAACGCGTTGATGTCTTTTACTCGACGGTGTCGGTAAATTTCGTTACAGTGTCCCGAAATCAATGGTTAATTAGTCCCATCTCAAAAATGCCCAACGCGCTTAACGCGTCACTTCAAAAATGCGTCCTGGAAAATTTAAAGGGCTTCAAAATAATACCATTCTGGTTTTGATAGGATTACAAACGCTGCTTTCTGAACTCTTAGAAAAGACATACGGATTTTTTAAATAAAGAAGACAAGACAGTGCGCAACACATTATCAGTTTTGCAAGTAAAATACTCGTAACATTGCTAATAGTGAAGTGCGACTTGATGTCGCTCCATGCCACTTACGCCAAGATGACGGACTTAAGTCCAGATAGTATTAAAACTATAAAATAGACAAGATAAGAGCGTAAGAACCACTATTATTTTTAGTTTTGTTAGTAAAATACTCACGACATTGTTATAGTGAAGTGTAACTTGATGTCACACTATACCACTTACGTCCATGCAACTTGAGTCCAATAGAGTTTGTACTATGAAATAAATAGTATAGGATCATTAAAAGTAACTCATATTTTCAGTTTTCCTAATTAAATACGCGTTATAGATTAGGGCGAGTATCTCGAGACGGATGTACTTTAGAGCTGAGCTGCCATAGTAACTATTGTTTGTATGGAAGTACTCTACACATCTAATAAGGTGGCGTCAGTTTGAGCTCAAAAAAAGGCACCTGTTGCCCATACATTTCAGGCAAAGCCTTTTATACCTATTTTTCCAAAAAATTTACCAAATTTCACCCAAATCCGTTTGGCCGTTTTTGCATGATTGAGTAACAAACACACAAACATCCTAACTTTCACATTTATAATATTAGTAGGATAGGATTAACTGTAATTCTAAACATGCATCAAACAATTAACAATTAATTAATTGTTAATTGTCTATCTTGCAATTACAATTAATTATTTTAATTGTTAATTGCAATTAAATCTGGCAATTTAATTGATATTTGTTTTCACAATAAATTTTTGCCCAACACTGCTGCCAATGGACATCTGCAAAGCAGAGGCATCACAGACGCGTTGCTATCTCAGAGACAAATCTGAAACTATGTGTCCTGTAAATACACCAACACCCATAGGTACCCTTCAAACTGAAACACAGCATAACAGCTGCCGGCAGAAATTGGTATGGTGGTAACTACTACTTCCCCGAGCAAGCACCGTTATAAAGAGCTCAAGATCTACTGCTTCCAACTTTCAAGCACCCATAGCAGACCCATAGTAGACACATACACAGGTTGACCCACTTCAGTGACGTTGCTATCTGTCACCAGATGAAGGCCTACGCATGCATAATTTCAACCTATTTAAAAATTATTACGCTACCACTTACCTATTTCAAATGGTAATTGTTTTGATAAATCAATAAGTGACACGTGATCTTGTAAATCCATTATGAAATCTTTTTGCAATACAGAATTTATTTGAGAATGGATTTTTTGACATTATGCCATTTTTTTTATTTTAGATTTATTCTGTTTAATGGCAGCATTCAGTATCTCTGACAGTACCTACCAGGCAGTAATAAATCATTCCGCATGCCAATAAAATACTGCAAAAACGTTATAACTTTTCATAATTTTACCAAAGGAAAGGTTTTATTTTAAATTCATATTTCAGGTAAATAACAACCATTGCCACAGATGAATATGGCCAAACAAAAATTAATTGATAAAACCAAGCAAGATCAAACAAAATTAAATCAAATAATATCAAACATAAACAAATAAAATCAATTAAAATGAAATCAAATGTAATTTATTGTTCATTACTACGATAAAAATAAATAGGTCATAACAACTTATTACGAATTAATTCCCTAATAAAAATTAAATTAAATCAAAATAACGTCATCAAAACAATAAAATTAAACCTCCTCTCCGACACTGGTACAGCAACATGTCTGCTGGAACAATGCCGGATGAAGGGGCAGTCCAGCCTTCCCGCAATCATCGTCACCTAACCCGTACCCTGCCCACCAAGGACGCGGCGCGCTTGCGCATGGTCGCGTAAAAGCAGTCGGTGCACGTCTCTGCGAACATACATACCCGACGCGCTGCAGTATCGGGGTAGCCCCATCACCGTTATTGTACTGGCGCAGATGGCGCTGTAATTTCTATTAGAGTAGTGAGCCCACAGACTGCATGCATGAATACAGCGATGTACAGAACGCTCTAAAGAGCGTAGCCTTAACCTCATTAGAGCACCGCGCAAATCTGAGGGGGATCATGTTCGGTCTAACAGGCAACGTCTTACGCTCCCGTTCCATATCTGCGTGATCTTTGAGGTCGACTGACAAAACATGCCCCAAGTATGTAAACTCGTCAACCCTTTCCAAAGGAACCCCACTGAGTCTGACCAGAGATATTATTCCCGGACATTTTTCACTGGCGGTCTCGAAGATTATACACTGATCTTTACATTATTCAATACTAGCTTTTGCCCGCGGCTTCGCCCGCGTGGATTGCGAAAAATATCCCACGGAAACGTACTACCGGGATTACATACCTAATAGCCGAGAAAATGTCATTGACTAATACCGCTGCGCCCGCGTTGTTGTCAACCATAAATATGTAGTTACGCGTAATTTTGAAACTGTGATAAGTTTTAAACTACTTATTCATTTAAATGATATGATGTCAATGGTGTGTATTTGTGTTTAATCTAAATTAAATGCCCACTTTAAATAACATATTTTATTGGATAAGGATTAATATAATAGGTACCGGTCAAAAAAGCTTCGGAAATAACAATGAAATTTTCATCAAATTCTGAAAGATAACTCATCACCTGTTAAGCAGCCTTATTAAGGTGGATAACAATTAAAATTCTATTGTGTCTCGTTAATGACAGGTGAAGGGATAATAATGGTTACTGTGGGTCATCCTTAGAAGACAGACATGTGCCATCGCGGACTTTTTTGTTGAACTTTTTAAGATGAACAGTACTGAAGAACATAAATATATTTTATGTAACTTTTACTATTTCCACGGTGCACGCCAATAAAGCTTCCAGTCGGTATGATTTTTTTCGACATCTTCGACAATGATCGTCATATTTCAGCCAATTTACACAAAACCGTAATGAATTATACACAAAAACCTTCCGCATGAATCACTCAGTCCATTGGTGAAAACTGTTTGAAAATCCGTTCAGTAGTTTTTGAGTTTATCGCGTTCAGACAGACAGACAGACAAACGCGGCGGGGGACTTTGTTTTACAATTATGTAAGGAAACCGTGATCCCAAGCATATTCCGCGCATATCTGTAACAGCTTCCTCAAGCCGCAGACCGAAGCGCTTATCAGCACTAATATTGACAAATGTACCGTCAATGTGACTGCCGACATGCTGGCTGCTGAGCGCTACGATCAGCCCATTAATATACAAATTAAACAGGGTAGGAGATGTTAAGCCACCCTGCATGACTCCGCATTCGAGCTGATACGCATCCGACATTGCCCCCGCTCACCTAACACTATTGGAGAGATGGTGCGCATAGGCATACTGGAACATGCCGATGAATTTTGGCGGCAAATCTTTGCTCCTCAGTTTGTTCCACAGCTTGTTGTTGTTTGTTGGTATGCTTAAGACACAGTAGGTATAAAACTTTCAGTTGACAGCCGGGGACGAAACTCGAACTGGTTATCGAGCACTGTTAGGTACAGACGCCAGCACATCAAGCTACCCGAAACTGTCAAATTTTCCCAATCAACTTTGAACCTTGTACTTCAGCAATGAAGTTGAAAATCTATTAAATAAATTTGACAGATTGTAGTAGCTTGATGTGCTGGCGTCTGTACCTACTTACCTATTTATCTGTGCCTTACGCAAACGGTCTATTAGCAGTTACAGTGGCAAAAGAAATAGGCCTGTATCTAGTTACTCTTATCAGTAAGGTCACCAAGGTTTTATTATTCACTACAGGCACTACCATTGTTTTTATAAAATCGGCTGGCAGGTAGGAATGGCTCACGCACAGCGAGTAGGTAAAACATAGCCAAGACCCTAGCAATGTGTGGATTTTGTGGATCAGTGTTCTGTAGGTACTGCTGAGCCCATAATGACCCGGGGACATACCTCTCGAGATACTTAACAAAAAGATGCCCCAAGGCTTTAGTAACGTCCCGCGCCTGGAAGGTAGTCCCCGCCGTCCGACTGTTTACGTCAGCATTGAGCACCTCCGTAGCTATACCAATGGAGACTTCATCGAAAAATGGTTCTTAAAAAAGATACTACAACTACTACTCAACTAGGTACCTACCTACTACTTACTTTACCTACTTTACTTACCAGTAAATCAACGTTGTACCCAACGTTCTATGAAAACAGAACCAAGAATAGAGTAACCAAAGAATACGGAACATTCTTGACTTGTCAAATGATGAGAAGATTGATTTTGTTCAAAAACGCAGTGTTTAGTAATGTAAGTACACTGGGCAGTCTGTACTTGACAGTTACGGTAACAGTGCAGCATCAAGCGAGACTCCACTCTCGAAGGAGGAAAACTGCCTCCACTGCCGATCAGTTTATAAAACAAAAGCAAATTATCTAATATCTAGAAATAAATCAAATAAAATAAAAGTTTTTTTGATCCCAAGATACGCATGAGGTTTCCGAATATTTTTACGTTCCGTTCAAAGTGTGTTACATATAGTGGCAGTTTAATAAAAACAATTTATTTAATTCCATATTTAATAACTTTAGTTAACAATATGATATATGAAATGATGTGCTGTTATTTAAATTTATATTTTTAAATCTTTGTCTTAATATACAAATCTATTCATGGTTGAGAAGAATTCATTTTCCTGCGTTACACCGAACGACCGAACGATCGACTTGACAGATGATGTGGCCTAACGTCTAGCGAATTTTTTAAGAAATTAATTATAACTATTAGAATGCGAAAATGATTGTGTTAAAACTTATTTTATTTACGTTATTTATCTTAGTGTCACAATGCAGGATTCCTGACAAAGTGTATTGTGCTAACCAAGAATGTAATGGTAAGATACCTGACTGCAATACACTGTCAGTTTTCATGTGATAACTTTCTAACAACCTATTAATTGTATCTATTCCAGGACCTATTTCTAAAGCGAGAACTTTGCTAAGTTATACTACTGTTGATTCGGACCTACTATCTTTTCGTGGAAATAGCGAAGCAATCGTTTATATGAAATCAGCTGGTACCAATTCAGACTTGTGGTTCGTGAGCATTAGTGGAAAGACTGGCTTTGTTAACAATAAGTTTTTAAGAGAAACTAAAATAATAGAAAAGAATCTTCAGATTGTTCCTTTTAAGGCTGAGAAGGAGGAAAATGTTAAGCCTGATAAGGTTCAGCAAGCTCATGAAGTGTTTGAAGGCACGACAATATTCACCACCGAAGCAGCTGTCAATGATGCACAGCAGGATTCTTCTACTGAATCCCCCTTAACCTCTTCCAATGAAGATCTCACTCCATCACTGAATAGTGCAGTGGAAACACCAAACCAAACTGTAGATGATAATGTTTCAAATCAAGCTAATGATAAAGTAAAGGTGATTAATGAAAATCTGTCAGATGAAAATGTAAATTCAAAGGCACAAAACAATGAGGAGCCTTCATCAACTGCAACACCACCTGAAATTGCTGCACAAACAGAAGCTTCAGCTACTATCAGTGATGTGGATGAAAGTGTGGAATTAAATTCTGAAACAATACCTGAGAAGACTGAACAGGAAGCCAACAATAACTCTGAACAGAATGAGCCATTAGAAGCACAACAAAATAATGAAGAGATTCCCAAAGAAATGCTACCAGAGACAATACCGCCACAGAAATTATTACCTACTGTTAATCATGGTTCATTAAATAGTGATTCTATAATAGAAGTGCCTGAGAAAGAAGATTACTTGCAAAACACTTTAACTGAACCAGAACAGAGTGACAGCAAAGAGCAAAATACATCTTTGCTCAATAATAACCTTGAGAATTTACAAGCACTTGAAGAAGCTGCTACTGAATCTAACAATGTGCCCAATGGTAATTCTCTAAATGATCTTATAAACCCAATTGAAGAACTTATAGAAAATCCCACAGTTGAACCTGATGTAATCCCTACTACTGAACCAGCAGTTGCTACCACAACAGAGACTGTAGTGAATCCCACTAATGACGTAGTTGCTACCACAACAGAGACTGTAGTGAATCCTACTAATGAAGCAGTGGCTACCACAACAGAGACTGTAGTGAATCCTACTAATGAAGTAGTTGCTACCACAACAGAGACTGTAGTGAATCCTACTAATGAAGCAGTAGCTACCACAACAGAGACTTTAGTGAATCCTAGTAATGAACCTGTAGTACCTCCAGTAAATGACCCAATAGTTAGCCAAATAAATCAAGTAATACCACCAATTTATACTAACATGAATGTACAAAACCAATATAATAGTCTGCCTCTTGTGAAGAGTTTAGAATCTAATGAAAATACTACCCCAACAGAGGAGCATATGGCCTCGGCATCTATGGAAATTCCACAAACAATTGAACCAGTGCCAGCACCATTTACTGATACATTACTACTACCTGTGTCAACTGAAGCAGAACTACCAACAACAACAGAGACTTTACTTCCAGTGTACTCTGAACAAACTCAGACTGTGCCAACTCTAGAAACAATCCCTCCTCTCATGAGTATGGAAGCTCCACCTACAACTGAAATCCCACCACAAGAACTACCACCGTATACCACCACTCCTGCACCATACAGTCCTCATGAGTCATATAAAACCGATGAAGTATTAGAACCTGCTCCTACTGATGATACTCCTTCATACCCTCAAGAACCTGTTGAAGACATTATCGCTGCCTTGCCTGACCCCACAGAAGATGTCACAACAGAAGCTACAGTACAAGACGAAAACACAGAAAGTTTATTTTCAAATATATACACAACTGTAGCTGACATCTGGCCATCTTCAACTGAATCACCAGAATCTTTATACAACACAGAGTATCCCACTTATGAGAGTGAAAAGGCTGATGGAAATGAAGGATTTTCTTTTGTGAAATATTTTATGTCTACTTATTATTCAATTATGGGGACTAGTGAAGAGTCTAAAGCTTTGTTTGCTTCAGTTGGTAAGTTAATCATCACTTTAATAAAATAGTATTTTATAAAAATAAAACATCAATTTTAAACATTCTCTGTACCACACTGCGTGCTACTATCTCAACAGCTTCTTAGTATTGCTCAATCAATAGAATATTCTTATCTTGTCGTTTTCTCCACATAGTATGCCAACGTTAATGCTATGTTCTATAACAGTGTGAGTAATAACAAAACAAAATGCAATCAATACTACGGAGAACCATTCACTGCAATGATTTCATTTTAAAAACACTACTTTTGTTAACATAACATTGGTGTTAACTTTAGTAAACTTCTGTACAGCTACTTTAAACAATACTATTACTATTATCTATGTTTACAATCAACATCTGATAAGTATTTTATCCAATAACTACATGCGTTTGGAGATAGAAGTCTGAAGTTGTTTTATCTTAATCTTTCTCAATATCAATAGTTTATCTCTTTCATATTTCGGTATGAAAGCATTGTAACTTGCACCATTCATATTACAAAACACAGTTTCATATTTCAAATGATTTTTATAGGTATCAATTCCTTTTTATTATAAATTTTTCCATTAATTATCCATTATACTAATTAAAAATGATTTAACCTAAATGACTATTAAATAGTTTTTCATTAGTAGACTCTGATACAGGTTATATATGATATATACTTCTTAGAATCTTATAAAATGTATACAAGTCATCAAAAAATAATTAATTATCCCTTTGAATAATGTTTCCTGTTTTTTTTTAAAATTAAAACCATTAATTGCAGGACAAACATGCTTCACCGATGAGTACTGCGATGGTACCTCAAATGATGGCACTAACCGCTTGCTGACTTTCCTTCTGACCACAGCCAGTTCCGTCCTTCTGTTTACATTAGGATACTACTACATAGATAATCGGAGACAAGATGGAAGACTCATTGGCACAATCAATTCGTTACAACGGGATTTACTTTTCACAACTAAGGTAAGATATTTTAACTTTAAATTAATAAATTTTCTTCTTGTGTTGGCTACTGACTGACACTATCTTCCCTCGTTCCCTGTAAAGAAAACTATAAGGGCATAGTATAAAGAGAGGTAGTAAGCTATCTTCATAGAAACGCACCGCGCGCGGCTTGTATGTGTGGGGCCATAGTACCTATGCGTCGCCGCACGCACACTTAACAAAATCTCGACCCGTTTCTCGTGAGAAACCGCCGAAACCGGTCGAAATTTTGTTAAGTGTGCGTGCGGCGACACATAGATACAAGCCGCGCGCGGTGCGTTTCTATGAAGATAGCTTACTACCTCTCTTTATACTATGATAAGGGTACCGTTTTTTCCTTTTGAGGCAAACCCTAAAAAAAATTAAAGTATCTAAGTATTATTATTACCATTATAGCAGTACATTTTTGATATACTGTTACAATGATAATGTGTTAGGGCACAATATTTACACAAATTATCATTTTCCAGGAGTGTGAGATCCTCAAAGAGGAACTTACAACTACTAAGAATAAGTTAGCCGGGATAGAAGACAGCTCATTTGGAATGGATGACATGGTACTGTCCCTGAAAGAAGAAATCAATGAGTTAAAAGCCACAAACGATAGGCTACGGAATTCCTTAGATGATAATGAAAAGTTGCTCAGGGTATCAGAGAATACTGCGGGAGAGTTGCAGAATACCCTGGGCGAGGTGGAAAATACTCTTAGTGAGCTCTTGACTGAGAGAGCTAATTCTGAAGAGCAAATAGTGGAATTGAATGGTGAGTTCCTATTATTTTAATCTCTTCATTTTAATATGTACAGTGATAGCCTAGTGTTGTGACCGTCAGACTGCCAAGTCATAGATCTCGAGTTCGAACCCAAGGCAAGCACCTCTGACTTTTCGGATTCATGTGTGTATTGTTTAATGATCACTTGCTTAAAAAACGGTGAAGGAAAACATCGAGAGGAAACCGGCATGCCTGAGAGATATTTCTCGACGGCATGTGAAGCCAAGTCAGAGGCCCATAGGCGGCTTTAAAACTCTGACACCAGTACCTTAATTGCGTAATACAACACAATCTGTTTCGATTTGAAACAGATTGCTAATCCATTGCTTCATAAGTTAGAAAAAAAATCTCAGCGACGTAAATAACGCAATGAATGTTGTTGAACTGTCAAAATGAAACAAATTAGGAATAATTGTTTACGTAATTAGGGTACTGGTTAGACACTAACCACACAAAAAGAAGATTATTTTAATTGTGTACTATTTATTGCTAGCCACATAGGTATTTAATGATTTAGCAATATTCAAAACATACAAATAAATCATCACAAATTATGCTTAAACTGAAAACTAAGCGTGCTGGATTGTATTTCAAAATAAGCTGTAAATTCTCTAGAGTTGCAAAATTTTGTGATCAGTTTTATTTCTATAGATTTTATTTTACATACGCACAAGACACCTACACAGTAAACAGGTCAAGGTATAAAAAATATTCATAAAGATCAGCATGGTAATGCAAAACAATCATCATATAAAATTGGTCATATAAAAATGTTTTGTAGGCATCATTCTGAGTCGTTTAAATTGATTTCTTCAGATTTTCTTGGTTTTCTCTATTGTATTAATGTACGAACATTAATTCACACCATTTTCCTATGCGGGTAGGCAGAAATCGCAGAATGCCACTTGCTACAATCCTTACATACGAACGTACGATGGAGGTAATTCATATATGTTAGTTGGTCTATGTTTTGAGTGTTCAATCGCGGGTTCTAAAACCGCACAGAACATATAAGTGTTTGTATAACATTCAAATAGTATCTGAAAAGAATGAAAGAAAAATGAATTTATTTGTCACAAAAACACTTGCATAAAAAAAAAATTACTCGAGTAGTATGTTAAAATAAAACACAAGAGATTTAAATATAGTCACAAGCACAAATCAGAAATAGTCTGCAGCTGCTGGCACGTCATGACTGTGACAAGGCTTCCACTCAGCATGATGCTGTGCCCCCAAAGCACAGCATCATGCTGAGTGATAACGAATTCATGATACAGCAGAATAGTATTTATTCCCTTACGTATTTGTAAACCCAGATTTTTTCTTTTTCCAGAAAAGATGCAGGCATTCGAGGAGGAATTAATATCAGTTAGCCGCGAAAGAGATAACTTCCAACTCAAGTATGTATCAGCTGAAAGTGCATTAGAAGAATTTAAGAAACAAAAGAAGCAATTTGATGAAATCAACCAGCTGTTAGCAGAAGCTAAAAACACTATTGAGTTACAAAAACACGAAATTGAAGCCCTAAAAGTAAGTCAATTTAATACCAATAGACTAGACTAGAATTATGTTAGACCAAACCGTGTGATATAATTATGCGATGTTACATACAACAATTAAAATGGCCTCTAAGACATAGGCTTATTTTTTTTTTTAAGAAGACTCAGCTAAATATCAGTTATAAAATCTAACTAGCAGCGCCCCGCGGTTTCACCCGCATAAGTCTCGATCCAGGTTATAAACTATCTGTGTGCCAAATTTCATCCAAATCCGTCCAGTAGATTTTGCGTGAAAGAGTAACAAACATCCATCCATCCTCACAAACTTTCGCATTTATAATATTATTAATAATTAATTAATTAATTTTTATTAATAATTTATATTAATTAATATAATATTAGTTAGTATATTATTAAAAGTAAGTATATAAAAAAAATACAGTTTTACTGTAATAGATTTTTTGCCCATTTTTGACAGGTCATTGCATGAAGTGTGACTATTACATGGTTAATCTGACATCAGTTCCATCAGGTCTGATCAAGATTGACGCCGCAAATTCAAATATGTGGATATTTTGTCTCAATGAAGACACAAGATCAATGTAGTATGAATCGTGGCACAGTTTGGACTGATACAAAAATTAACTGTCTAATAGTCACCAAACAATGTTCCATTTTTATATGAATTTACCCAATAACTAACCATGTTATATTTTCAGGAAGCTATCAAGGAATTGAAGAGTGGTATGTCAGCAGACGTAGATGTTACATCCTTTATAGACCACACAGAAATCAAAGCTAAACTGTCTAAAGCACTGCAAGAGAAGAAATCATTTGAAAGCAAGTTTGAGGTGAGGTTTAAATTAAGATTAATTTTATTTATTTATTATTTTATTTAAATTAATCCCCCGCGGACGCAATATAATCGATGGCCCTCCCCGCTAACTGTCGTAACTAGCAATTGATATTTTTCCAGGGCAACAGTTTTTCGGTCGGGCGCTACAATCATGTTAATATAATTGCGTTAGCTGTGGCTTTATTAATGAATTAATAACTTTTTATAAATAGCTCTTGACTTAATCTTTAACTCACTAACTGTAGATGTGTGCATATACGACAGGTAGTGAGAATATTTTTTCCCTCCTTTTGCACTTACGCAATAGTTATTTATGCAACTGTTGTATAAGGGGTATTAAAACACGAATGATAATAGTATCACATGAGTGTTTTAATATCTAATTATAACAGTTGCATACAATACTTTATCTACACCCATGATATGAATCGTCTTTAAAAGTTTCTGAAACCCAATGGTTTCAGAAACTTTTGTTTGTAATTCAAGATCAAGAATAAAGAAATTCCCACGAAATTCAGTACAACTGCACGTATATATGTCGCCTGCAGCAGCACATCGCCGCACGTGCGTGCAGCGGGTGCTGCTGTCCCCCGCTTGAACGTTGAAACGAGTTGCGTAATGAAATTTAGTACAACATTATATCACTCATTGGGATGAGGTAATGGTTACTATGACATTGGCTGTTTTAATAACGGCAACAAGCTAACTACTTCTGAAACTTTTATAGAGGTTTTATAGCATGGGTGTAGATAAAACAAAAAACGTGATTATCTTCTAAACGGTAAACGACACAGACACGACGATTAGAGATAACTTTTTCGAAACAAAGTTCTGAACACGTAGGTAATGTCAGTGCAGATACGTTAGTTTGTGAGATACGACAGTTAGCGGGGAGGGCGACGATATGGCAGGAAAAATATAAAATACGACGTACAACTTTAAAATGTTCTACCAGCAGATATCAGGAGCACATCCTCTTTAACATATTTAAGCTTTAAGCTAAACTCAAGCAGTACGTCATTAACAACACAAAACTATTAAGTTAACGACATAAACCAGTCTTGCACATAAAATACGACACCGTACCTACCTGCATTAAAAAAACAAGACTACTAGCTACACTACACTAACCTTAGTTATGTATTTATTCGCTAAGTGAACAATGTATGTTCTTTTTGAATAAATAAAGAATCTTTCAATCTGCCCAGCCTTTTCCCAACTATGTTAGGGTCGGCTTCCAGTCTAACCGGATACAGCTGAATACCAGTATTTTACATGAAGCGACTGCATATCTGACCTCCACAACCCAGTAACTAGGTAATATGATACCCCTTGGTAAGACTAGTTGTCAGACTTTCGGGCTTCTGACGACCCGTAACAACTGTCAAACATCCACGAATGACAGCCGGGACCAACGGCTTAACGTGCTTTCCGAGGCACGGAGGAGTCTCGGTATGTAGAAATGTTCACCCATCCACGGACCAACCCCGGCAAGCGTAGCTTAACCTGATGGATCGACCCGTGTGGCTGTTAGTACTTAGTCACGAGCTCCTATAAATTGAATAAATAAAGATTCTTTAAACCTATAAATACAAACTGGTTGCTAATTAAAAAAAGTCATCAATTCATTTTATCTTCAATCTAACATGATGCCTGTAGAGGCTTAACAAGTACTCAAAGCACAGTTGCTATTGTATACTCGATAGTATTTACTGTATTGAAATGAGCAGTAAAACGGTAGAATCTGTAGGTTAACAATAGACGTATTAATGCGCTACATTGCTTGTGCAAGTATAATAACTTGTAATCGCAGTTGTAACTATTTTGTTATGCCAACCAACTTTAGTTTCCCATGATAATGTTAATTATTGCCTTTCTCATCACATCTTACATTGTTGTTACAGACAGAATACAAAGAAAGAACACGTCTTGCTGAAGAACTGAAGATTACTCAAGAAACATTAACTACTACAAGTCAAAGTGCTACAGAAGCGCTGACAAGGCTAGAGGTCTTAGGGAAATACTTCCAGGAAAGAGAGGGCGAGCTTCTAAAGTAAGTAGACCATTTATAACCTGCGTGCATAATTTTATATCATTTTGGGAAATAAACTTTATTGCCTACTTCTAAAGTTTAGATTCCGTTGCAGTGTTGAAAATGAAAATGTCACTAAAATATTTTTATTTAACCATTTATGTACACATATATACACAGACAAGACAGATATAAAAAGATAAGAAGAACAAGAAGATAGGACAGAGGATGAAAAGAGATGTAGACATTGGTGCCGATTCCCTTGTTCACAAACTAAACTAAATTTAAGTTCAGTGCATCTTTTTCTTTCTATTTCATTAAGAAAAGGACAGAAGATAAATTTTAGTTTAGTCAGGTCCTGTCAAATTAATCAGCGCCTGTCAATACTCCATACAAGTTTAGACGGGATTAAAAACTTGCATAATAAAATTATGTCAATTTACGTCAAGCGCTGATTGATTTGACAGGACTAAACTAAAATTTATCTTCTGTCCTTTTCTTAATGAAATAGAAAGAAAAAGATGCACTGAAATTTAGTTTAGTTTGTGAACAAGGGAATCGGCACCACTGTGTGTTTATATTGTTTTAAATCAACTTAATTTTGCACAAAATAAAAGTAGATATTTGTTTATGAACAAAGATATTTTAATAGACTTTAGATTCTAAACATACTCCTTGATCAGATGTAAAAAAAATATTACAATAATATCTTGTTATTTATTTTCAGAGAACTTAGCGCCAAAGAATCGTTGTGGCTGAGCAAGCAAGGCGAATCAGCTAGCACAGTAGAAAAAATTGAAATTCTCCAACAAGAAGTACAGAGATACAAGTGAGTAATTTTTATATTTTCCTTTTGCAAAATCAATTACAAAATAATTCCGATAAATAAAGTGAAAGAGCGAAAACATAAAATTGTGCTATGCACAGAACAACCAAAATGTTACGACAAGCGTTTGTTGCGTCCTAAAAGCCTTTCACTCTGAGATTATTGTGATGCAAAAATTGAAATTCTCCAACAAGAAGTACAGAGATACAAGTGAGTAATTTTTATATTTTCCTTTTGCAAAATCAATTACAAAATAATTCCGATAAATAAAGTGAAAGAGCGAAAACATAAAATTGTGCTATGCACAGAACAACCAAAATGTTACGACAAGCGTTTGTTGCGTCCTAAAAGCCTTTCACTCTGAGATTATTGTGATGCCCACAATAATCTCAGAGTAAAAGGCTTTTTGTAACAGTATTTTTACGTTGCTAGGTTATATTTCATGCTGTCTCACTCTTGTTTTCGCCCTCTCATTTTATATTAATAAATTAATCTATCTAACAATGTTAAAGGGAGAAATGCGACGCACTAACACTAGAGCTAGCGGAACAAGAGTCATCGCGTCGCAGCGCACTCAGCGAAGTAGAATCCCGAGCGCACGCCGCATGGCTAGAAGCGCGCGCAGCTAAGCGTGACGCCGACGCAGCGCGCGACGACGCCGCGGCGTTACGGCGCAAGCTGGCGTCACTCAGTGCGGCCGACGGAGCCGTCTCACCTCATCACAGTACGTACACCTTCACATACGTTATTGATAAAACCCGCGTTGAAAGAAGCGCGCGCAGCTAAATACTGAAGCAGCTCGGGACGACGCCGCGGCGTTACGACACAAGCTATATAGCTTTAGCACATTGTGTAATCGTTTAGCCCCTTTTTTTGAAGTGAAAACTTCTTTAGGCTCGTTGGGCATTTTTGAGATGGGACTAAACAATTGATTTCGCGACACTGTTACGACACCAGCTTTTGACCATTAAAAAGACATTAATGCGCGATACATTATTTCCTGCACAATAAAATTGTTCAAGTTTTCACTTCTGTCGGCACTCCTGGAGTTCCACTGTTTTTTTTTTTAAATTTGCAACATTGAATTTCTTGGCCTGCATCTCACCTGATGGTAAGTGACGATCAGGCCGAAGGTGGAAGCGAGCTTCAGTCGGAATCCTCAACCACAGAGCAACTGGCTATCTTATCTCTAACTGCCGAAATATAACAATGCATGCTGTTAACCAGGCGAACTTAGAACAAACTCTACCACCAACCAAACCAAGCAGAAAATGTTGCCCCCACTGGAGATCGAACCCGGGATCTCTGGGTCTGTGACAGGTGGTCTAACCACTAGACCACAGAGGCGGTTATTATAAGTGTGAGCTAGAACACAAAAATCTGAAACGTACGCCGTCACACGTTTTATGACCGCGACCTGCACATTCCATAAGCCTCGGCGATATAGTTCCATGCAACGCCAAATTCACTTGCAAGCCCTACTAATGATATACTCTGCCAGACAATTTTCACACTTAGAGCTTGAGACTCTAAGCACATCTTTCAATGCTGACGCTCAAATATTTGTTCCAGAAGTGTCTTCCCCGCTGGAGGTCGTAGAGCCGGGCCTGCTGCCGCCGCCCCTGCCCCCGATGTTCCTGCCGCCGCCGCTGTTGCCGCCGCTACCGCGCCCGCCGCCGCTCGGCAGGCTGCCCTCGCCGCACCCGCCCAGGTATGGATAGTCTGTTCCAAAACTATCTAAATCAAATATATACAAATAGATTAGAATTCAGAAAACAAACCTGTGGCTGCCAATTTATAATAATATAAGACGTTTATTTTCTCTACACAAGTTATGTACTTAATGCTAGTATTTGACAATAGTGCACGAACAAGGAGCTAACTTTGTGAGAGACTGGTGCCTGAAGTAGGTTTAAATAAAAACCTGTATTACAGGTCACCAGGCCTCCCGCGGCTAGATGCCTGTGATTTAGACCATAATGACAATGTATACTTAACTAATGTTGATTTAAAAACATTGTTAAAAAATAAAAATACCTCGTTGGTCTAGTGGTCGCAAGCGCTACTGGTGAGCATGAGGTCCTAGGTTCGATTCCCGGGTCGGGCAAAGTGTTATTGGGTTTTTCTATCTGGAGTTTCTCAGTAGCAGCCCGGAATCTGAATTTGTGCCCGGTTGATGGCAATAGGCTCGCCCCCTATTACATGGGACTTAAACATAACTGGCGAAATGTGGGTGTACCTATACCTACTACAGGTATACCTCTGCCCAACCCTTCGGGGAAACAAGGCGTGATATTATGTTATGTTATGTGTAAAAATATACAAAAAGAGTTAGTGGATATACCAGTGTGTGTGTGTGAGTAACTAAAGGAAGTGGAAAAAGAGATGTGAGAGGTTGCTTGAGTGAGTGTGGTGTAAGTATCATTATGGATGATGATATGTATGTACAAGCAGCAGTGGGGATGAATAGTTAAATAGTAGCAATAGTCTATCTGAGAGGGATCAACAAATTCTCCACTCCCTGATAGTCTAGTGTTTTCAAATACGTAGTCACTGAATTTTTACATTTGTGTTTAGTTATGTTATTTAGCTTATTGTACAGATATAGCAGTGCTACTTCCAAATTGAGTGCTTTGATTTGATTATTTGATTGCTTAAACCTGAAATACTGAATTTAAATCACCTTAAAGATCTTTTTCACTTGACAAATTATTGAGGTTAATTTTATAACCTCAATTGTCAATAATGTTCAAACAATAATAATTGGAAAAAGTGATGACATATAAAGGAAAATTTCTAATTACAGATGTATGTGTTACAGATTTCCTATAGTGAGTAATTGCGTAAGAATTTAACCTGAAAAGAGTATGTTAACTAGCACTCATCAAATACTTTCGGAACAGACTAGTCTGATATTTCTGAAAAACGATGCTTAAGCCTCGGTCAGAGCGAATACTCGCTGTGTATGACAGGCTATTCGCTGAGAATAGATTCATTCGCCGCGATTTGAATTGAGCATGTTCAATATTACTCTCTGCAAATGCGCATTCGCCGCGAGTACTATGTGTGACAGAGTACTCGCTGCGAGTAGCCATTCCGCTCAGCGCGCCTGTATTGTCGAAGACTGCCAAAATTGTCGTTTAACACTCGCTGTGTGTGACAGACAGGCAGGGAGTATTCGCTGTGTGTGACCAAGACTTTAGGCATGCCTGTCGTTTCTGACCGGCATTTGTGATGTGATGTGTCTTTCCTCTCGCTTTCCTGCAATCTAAATGATCAAATCTGTGGAGTGTGGTTTCATGAAAAGGGACGGAAGTGTGTAACAAGACGCCGGGGAAGAGCGCGCTATTTGATTTGACCAATGAGCGCGCGCAGTGCTTGAGTTGGCCGTCAGATGGTACGGTGACGATGACGATGATGGTGATGATGATGATGAATATTGTTTATATTATATATATACGTCAGCCAAGATTTCAAATGGAACATATCATATGCGACTACTGTAAGGCGCGCTTGTTTTTATTTAAATTACAAATTGCCATCGTTCACAGATACGGCGAAAGGCGCTATTCCCCCGACAGTCGGTATTCGCCCGAGAGTCGATACTCGCCGGATAGTCGATATTCGCCCGAGACGGTGCGGTATTCGCCCGACAGTCGGTACTCGCCGCATTCCAGGCGGTCGCCTTACTCGCCGAGGTCGAGGCTACGATCGAGATCGAGAGACAGGTAAAGTTTTTAAGTTCATTTTAGATCTAAAATTCTGAATACGCCCGAAAGTCTGACAACCAGTCTTACCAAGAGGTACTGTTACCCAAGCCAATCCCAATATAGTTCGGAATACGCTAGGCAGATGATGATGATTCTGCATATTTTTAAATTATGATAAGTTCTTGAGACTTCGTTGAAGTGGGTATCCATTCTGCAGGACGGGACATGCCTTTCTGAGAAATGCTTAATTTTGTAGCCAGTCGGCTATTTTATTTGACACTATACTCCATTATTTGAAATAAGATTAGACATTTAAACAAACCTTTTTTACAGTCCGTTCAACCGATTTTGACTTCTATTCCGGAGGCATAAGGATGGCATTAAAAGCAAAAAAGTGGTTACAATACCAACTGCTTACTGCAGCTGCCATTTGTCATGCCACCAACGCAATAGAAGTCAGAATCGGTTGAACGGACTGTAAAACAGGTTTAGTTAAATGTCTAATCTTATTTCAAATGGAGTATAGGTGTTGCTCGCGATTTCGCCCGCGTGGACGCTAATTCTTTTTTTAAATAAAAGAAGCTTAATTTACTCCTTATAACATCAGCTATCTGCCAGCATAGCGGAAAGGGATTTTTCACATAAATTAAATATTCTTGGAAAATCACTAAAATTCGCAACAAGTTTTCCAAAAAATTACGCGAGACTGACGTTTGATCGTTTCGTGAGAAGAAACTACTTTTGATTTTGAAAATTAAAAAATATCAACATCTAAATATCCAATCTATACAAAAATATTAAATTGAAGTGACTGTTCAATTTAATTTATTTGTATAGATTGGAGATCGTTCAAAACTATTTATGTCGCGTAACGACCCGATTAAAATGTCAAAGGTCTGGATACAACAATCAATATCAATGGCAATGAACTACTGAGAGCAGTTCTAACGTATGATAAATAACATTTTATCGTGATATTTTCATTCCATACGTTTCTAAAACAACGAAGCTAATGATAAAATTCAAAATCTCGTCAGATTTTTTAATAAGCAAGAAGCTGTTTATGGGATTTCTATTCGGCAAAAATAACAAACTTCCATTAAAACTTCCATCCTCTAATTAACCCCTTCTGGGGATGAATTTCAAAAATCCTTCTGTAGTACTTACTTACTTTTATTATTAAGTAACTCTAGTGCAAAATTTCATGCTTGTCAGTGATTGAATTTATTAAGTAAACAATGTAATTCCTCAGGTACGAAGACCCTCGTGTGACACGGTCGCGGAATGGCCCAGCGCCTCCGCCCATAGACACGGAAACTGAATACAACTCAGACAGCCCGTCACGGCAGCCGCGCAGGCGTGGTAGATACTCAAGACATTCAGGTAATATGATCATTACACTGCACACACCCATTTACACGATGCAAGTTACTTGCCTGTGACATACAATAAAATTGAAGCAACAAATGACTTGCATCATCTAAACACTGTTTAGATGGTGCAACTTGTATTGTTGCTTTACGTAAGCTACTGGCAATTAAATTGCACCGTGTTAATCAAGCTTTACATCTTATTTAGTTCACCCTTTGCTTGTCCCTGGAACCATATGGTTCCAGAGATTATTGAACTATTGTGTCTATTTCGCGGACAGTGAAGTTATTAAATGTATTCAGTAGCATTCCGTAACTAATTCAGTAAGACCACAGATGAATACAGATGGTTAGCCCGCAAAATCATTTAAATAAAAGCGACTCTTGCTACGACACAATAAAGTGCAATTCAGGTCGCACAGCGCTAATTATTTATTTAGTTATATTCACCTAGAAGTTGCCTCTCTTTCGCGTAACTCTTAAATCTTCTGACTACGTTCATTATCATCTGCCTAGCCTTTTCCCAACTATGTTGGGGTCGGCTTCCAGTCTAACCGGATGCAGCTGAATACCAGTATTTTACATGGAGCGACTGCCTATCTGACCTCCACAACCTAGTACTAGGTAACACGATACCCCTTAGTAAGACTGGTTGTCAGACTTTTTGGGCTTCTAACTACCCGTAACAACTGTCAAAGATCTACAAATGACAGCCGGGACCAACGGCTTAGCGTGCTTTCCGAGGCACGCACACTGGTGGTACACTCACTGAATTGGCCCGACAAGACGAGCCCGCCGCGTACTTGTAGCTTCTTACCTAAAATGCGGAGTGAATCATCTGTATTATTCTGTGGTAAGACCTGTATCTGATAATTCACTGTAAAGCTATTCATGTTGATGACGTCACTTCATAACGTATTTTACAGCAATTTTGCCATTTTATCATCCCTAACAACATGAAACCTTGATGTTATAACTCTAACCCCAACATACTTTTTTCGCCTTCCACATAAATTTGCCGAAAATAATATTTATTTCATTTTTCAATAACAGCTCCACAGCAACACAGGTAAACATTTTCGATACTAACAACATAATTTTTAAATGCAGACAGTCCCCCATTTAAATTATTATTTGTTTTATTTCTTTTGATAGATGCAAGTCGAACATTATCCATTATTTATATTGTTTGTTTCAGGTCCTAGCTCAGGTTCAGGTTGTTCAACAGAATCGGATAAATGAAATGGTCTCAATAGGTTACCTAAACCAAGATCTATTTGTATATAATAATGTTGAGATGATGCCAAAATTGGTTACGGTGGTTCACGAATGTATTTATTAGTTGTGAAAAATAAACATTTTATAGCTTATGACGTGCGTTAACATCTACAGCTTAAGGGTAGGTTTCATTTGGGTTTTATTCGGTTCTGTACCCCAATTTTTTTCTTAAAGCATTTTATGGTATACGAAATGAAAACTGTAAACAATTACATAGAAAAGATTTCAATTTATTCCAAAATGATATGTGATTGAACATTGTCTTATGAATTATTCAGATATTAATAAATAAAATTACCTCGATAGTCTAGTGGTCGCAAGCTCTACCTGCTGAGCCTGGATTCGATTCGATTCGAGTCCTGGATTCGATTCCGAGGTCGGGCGAAGTGTTATTGGGTTTTTCCATCAGGAATTTCTCAGTAGCAGCCCGGAGTCTGTGCCCGGTTGATGGCAATAGACTGGCCCCCTATTACATGGGAGTTAAACATAACTGGCTAAAGGTGGATGTACTGAAGGTACACCTCTGCCTGACCCTTCGAGTATTACAGGCGTGATGTTATGTAATGTAATAAATAAAAATATTTACTCAACAATTCTCAAAGAGGTCCAGGATAACGGTATTGCAGTCCTAATTTTAGTAATTATTCGTTTTAACTATACATGTAGCAAGTATTTGATTAAATGAATCGAGTATTTTCCTGTATATTTGCACAGCAAGATGTTACTGAAGTAACTAGGGTTTAAAGTAACCGAGACTGCGATAGGTGCACTTAGATCTTTCCGAACGTACCACTCAGTAGAAGTGTTCTATATACAGAGTGTTAGGCAGACGGTTGAACATACGAAATATGTAATAATACTTGATAATGGGCATGTATGCAAACATGTAGCAGACGGCCCCACGGATCCGCAATTTTCGTATCTATGTTCAACCGTCTAACACCCTGTATATTTTAACTTTTGAGCCATACATAATATACCCGGAAAGACTGCTATTATTCGATTAGGCAAAATAATTATAATAATTGTTAATATCATAACAGCGTTGTTGAATCACAGTGAACTTTCAGTATTCGCGAATCTACAATGAAATCATCAATGTTGCCTGCATTCAGGAAATTGGAATTCCTAAGTTGCAATCCTAACTATCATCAAATAATATTATAAATTCTAATGTGAGTTTGTTTGTTTGTTACGCTTTCACGGCTAAACAGCTGAGCCGATTATGGTGAAATTTGGTACTACTTTTTGTTAATATACCACGCGGGCGAAGCCACGCGCGGAAGCTGGTTTAAAAGTCGGATCGGAGATCCTGCTGTAGTCACATTTGGAATAGTAACGTAAATAAAATATTCAAACCGTGCAAAAAAGGTGTAACTTTATCTTTTTTGAAGAAGAATGGACGAAAAACATCTGTTTCGTTATTTTTGATTACTTTCTTTTTCTGGTGCTGTTTCATTTTATATTCTTTGTTCAGCTAACATACAAAACTATCGAATTTATTAATTTATCATTATGCATTTAAAAATCTCTGAACCAAAGGGTCATTTCTGTTCTTGTACCTGATTTTCTTTCACATTTGATAATTATTTTTATAACTAAATAATTGTGTGTTCCTAAAGTGTAAAAATTAACAGCACATCTTCGTTTTATTTCTTATTGTATTCAAATGTACTTACAGTTCACATTGTATGCCTTTCACTGTTAACTAATGATAGTTGCCACCTAAGAATTTAGCAATAAACTATTGTTGTAATGTCAATAGATAATCCGTCATAAGAATTGCATCTTTAATTTATTGGACATTTGTTGTTTTATTAGTCAGTTAAATGTATTATAATTATTAGATACGATTTTAAAATAAATAATTTTATCATTACATAGTTTTTGTTGTTATAACAAGCCGAAACCCCTCAGTTCAAACAACAAGTTGTATACAATACGGCCGATATAACTTGGCCGGTCTGAACATAGGCACTACGAACTTTCGCGCATGTTCTCTCACTCACACTCTCCTCATGTCACCTCGGTTCCTAAAAAATGTTATTGCGCAACCTTCTGCGGGAAGTTCGGAACTGCCAAATTATATCGGCCGTATTGTACTGATATTAAACAATTTTTTACACAAAAAACGGAAAAATAAAAAAAAAATCCAAACGTAAAATAAAAACTTATATTGCTTGCACAATGAACTGTTCATTACAAAATATGAAGTTTAATTAAAACAAAATAAATAGAAAAGAAAGAAAAAAATTAAACCAATTTAAATAACATTGGCTTTTAAAATGACTTAGTGTATCAAACACACATTACGTATGTACACATTAAAAGTAGGTATATTAAATATCAGTATTATGAGATGTTACACAACTATTTCACAACCTCTAATATTTGGCTTGTGGTGTAGATAGACTAAGGAACGACATTCCATGGAACGAAGGTGCCTGGTTCTGGTTCATCGAGCTGAAACATAAAATTGTAAGTGTTATTATTCTATTCTAATACTATCGACCTGCCCCGGATTCGCACGGTTTTGACGATTTGACAAAAAATCGAGATTTCTAGACTATAGTAAGCCACATAAACCTTCCGAAATTTATTATCTTAAAACCTAAATGATGGTAAAAACCGCCTCAAAATCCATTGCGTGGTTTAGGAGAAGAACGCGGTCACACAAAGACACGAAAAGCAACTTTAATTTAAAATATGAATAGAAGATATAGATTAGTTTTTATTTACCAAGTAATCATCTACTTGGATACAAAAAGGGTCAACTATTAAAAAAAAAACTAGTAGACTAAACGAGCTCAGAAACCTTGGACTTTATTTACTTCATGTCAACATTATTAAATTAACTCTCATCAACTTCAATTTTGAAAAAGATATTTTACCTTCTTGGTAATATGATCTTCACACGCCATACGAATGCGTGCAGAAGTCGCGGGCGCATCCAAGCGGAATTCCATAGACACCCCGGCATCGGCGCGCGCTGCTTTGATTGCTTCTTTTATCGCGAAGAATGCAGATGACGCCAGGAAAAGAGGAGGCTCACCCACAGCCTGGAAAACACAAAAAAATATTTTACAAAATTTTGTAGCTAACTCACTTCTTTTTGCTAGGTACAATACGGCCGATATAACTTGACAGGTCTGAACATAGGCACTACGAACTTCCGCTCATTTTCTCTCACTCACACTCGCCTCATGTCACCATTTGGTTCCAAAAAAATGTTATTGCGCAGTCTTCTGCGCGAAGTTCGGAACTGCCAAGTTATACCGGCCGTATTGTAATTATGCTCGAACAGTTGCGCACCTTTGAAGAATATACCGCTCTTGGGTTGGGAGCTCCCTTGAGCAGAGATACATTAAATTCTTGAGGAATGTCTCCGAATCCAGGGATTTTATAAGCACCAGGTCCTCTTGAAAACAATGTACCATTTGGAGAATAAATAAGCTCCTCCATTGTGAACAAGCCATAACCTTGGATAAAACCACCTTCGATTTGCCCAATATCAATAGCTGGGTTCAAACTTTCACCCAGATCCATAACGATGTCACATCTAATGACTTGATGATCGCCGCTGAGGCAGTCAATCTCGACCTCGGTGCATGCAGCACCAAACGTGAAGTAGTTGAAAGCTATTCCTTTATTTTCATTAATGTTGTAACCAATGTCAGGTGTGGCATGGAACCCTGTAGCAGACAAGCTGACTCTGTCGATCCAAGCTTGTAAAACCCAGTCTTCCCATTTACCGTTAGGATTCTTCTCTTTGAAGGGTTGTAGTCGTTGTGAAAGTGTCTCACAAGCTTGCAGGACAGCCATGCCATTCAGATCTGATCCGGCACTGGCTGCTGTAGCGGAGGTATTGGGCACTTTATCTGTCGAAGTTTCAGTGATGTGAATCTTAGACACATCAATTCCAAGTGCACGAGAAGCAACTTGGATCATTTTAGTGTGAAGACCTTGGCCCATTTCAGTACCACCGTGAGACAGAAGAACTGATCCATCCATATAAATTAGTACTAAAGCACCAGCTTGGTTGAGCAATTTTTCCGTGAAAGCAATTCCAAACTTCGTTGGGATAATCGCAATTCCGCGCTTTCTCCATCTATGTTCCCTGAAAATCAAACAAAATAATGTATTGCATATTTTTTGGGAGCTGATTTGTTCAAATGTCTGGGCAAAGTTACCATTCCCTGCTTATCTCAAATTTACCCTCATAACCAGTTTTTTGTTTTCTTTAAACTATGATTTTATGAATAGTTAAATATAAAATAACTCACTTGTTAAACTTTTCGACGAGCAATCTTCTTTCAGCTAATTTACTTTTTTGGATACATTCGTCCCAACATCTCTGTAGGGTGCAGTTCTCCAAAGTTTGGCCATAGTGAGTTATTGCATTTTCTCTGTACAGGTTTAGTCTGCGAATCTCATCAGAGCTCTTTCCTAGTTTAAATGCAATATCTTCAATTATACTCTCGGCACCAAACATACCCTGTGGTCCACCGAATCCTCGGAATGCAGTGTTTGATGGTAAATTGGTTTTACAAACGTGTCCCGTTACTTCTGCGTTGGGAATATGATAAGCATTCTCGTAGTGGAACATGGCTCTTTCTACAACCTGGAAAAAGCATTGTAGTTAAAATAAAGCCATGTTCAAAATAAATAAAGTATTTAGTAAAAACATTGTATAATATCAAGTCAGATATTTTTTTTTACTTACAGGGCCTGATAAATCTATAGAGTAGCCTCCATTATTGTAAATATTAACTTGAGCTCCCATTAATTTGCCTTCTTGAGTTACAGCCACTTTATATTTGATCAGGAATGGATGTCTGGTGCCAGTCATCATCATGTCTTCGTCTCGATCAAGCATGCATCGCACTGGCTTCTGAAGCTTATGAGCTGCAAACGCAACAGGTAATGCCACAAGCATACCACGAGATTCTTTGCCACCAAATCCACCTCCCATACGTTTCACACGAGCCACAATCCTATTCATGGGAACGTGCAAAATATGGCTGACTAATTTCTGAAACAGATTAATATGAGTATGACAAACATGGACAGTTGAGGTCTATATTTAATTTCAAATATAACACACATCAATTATTGGTATATTTACCGCTATTTCTGAAGGATGTTGACTTGAACAAAATATTTCTAATTCATCGTCTTCTTTTTTTGGAATTGCAAACGAAGCGTGAGTTTCTAAATAAAAGTGTTCTTGTCCGCCTATCCGACATTGACCTTCTATTATAAGATTGTTCTTATCGGCAAAAGTGCTTTGAACGTCTCCTCTACTTATTGTTTTAGGAAATTGTGGGTAAAATGAATTCTTCTCAATAGCGTCTTCTATCGTTACAATAATTGGATGTATATCTTCGTATTTGATTTCCACCATTCTAGCTGCTTCTTGAGCTGTCGCTTGATCTTGTGCTACAATAACACCAATAGTCTGCCCGTGACTTATAACTTTCTCACTAACAAATAATTCCTCGTCATGGAAAATAGGTCCAATAGCATTCTGTTCAGGAGTTAAATCCTTTGCAGAAAAGAATGCAACGACACCTGGTTTAGCTAGAGCTTTTTGGGCGTCCACTGAAACTAATTTAGCGTGCGCTCTCGTGCTTAGAACAAAAGCCAGGTAAAGCTCGCCTTCTGCGGTTGGCATATCATCGCAATATATAGCTTCACCAGTTGTCTGCTTGTATGCTGACATATGCGTTAGTGGTCTTCCAACAGCATCACTTTTGATCTGTTCATCTCCAACCAGTTCGAAATATTGAGCACTTTTGGGTATTTCACCATGAAATTGTTCAGCACCACTACTATGATATGGCAAAATAAGGTCTGCATGGATATAATCTTTGGTCATTTGCTTAGCAATAGCTAAGTAAGTTTTAAGGAACAAACTCATGGTTAAAGTTCTTCGGAATTGTATATTACCACCCGGCGCTGAAGGACTTAGTGGAAACTCCTCTAATAAGGACGAAAATGCTTTGTCTAACATACTTTCGTTCCATTTTTCTCCTTTTAGTTTTTCACTTGTTTTGGTAGCTAGCTTAGTTACTGGAGCCATACCACCAAAACCCACGTTGATGTACTTTATTACATTAGTGTTATCTTCGAACTCAACGTTGATTGCAGCAGTGACGATCGAGATATCATCTTCCCTTCTTTTAGCTTGTTTAAATGCTGTCACATATTGGTATTTATTAGAATAAGGAATCTCTATGGACAACAAAATTTCGTTTGGCTTCACTACGTTTTTTCTGTAACCAGTGAAAAATGTTTCATCCATCGGAACAGAACGATGACCTCCGTCTTCGCTCATCAGATTAAGCTTGACTTTCAAGGCCATTAAAATTGGATTCAAGTCTGATATAGGACTGCCTGTCATTATGTTACCGCCTATAGCTGCAACGTTTCTTATTTGTTTGCCTGCAAACCAGTTTAGCATTTGTACAATTGTTACAAAAGATCGAGTTTTATGTTTGGCCATATCCTTTATGTATTTTCTTAGAGTATTTTCTATCTCCATAAGAGTAACAGCAGCTCCTATTGTTAACCCGGTATCATTTTCGGTGATAGCATTTAATTCTGGTACGCAGTTGGGCATTATTATAACCCGATAAACGCAGTGTTTGAATTTTACTTCAACTCCGACCTCAGTATTTCCCACGACGATTTTCGCATCAGGATATTTGTTTTTCAGTTTCAAAATCGAGCTTAAATCCTTTGGTCTAAACCATGACGCTTTCGGCCCTTTAAATAGTAAATAATCATCATCGTAAACGGAAGATAACTTAAGCTCTGGTGGAAATATGGGCTCTTGAGTATTATCATATGGCAAAAATGATGATCTATCGAAAATATGTTCTGTTTCACTCTTCTCTTCCTCTTTATCAGTCTTGTTTTTACAACAGTCTTTCCCCATAGCACAGACGCGGGTTTGTCCATTTTGTGCAACATTGGTTCCATTAACTGTGCTATTAGCGATACGTTGTGTCTCCCAATCTTCTATGAACGTCTTATAACCTTCTATGATGGCCCTGTATCCAGTACATCTGCAAAGGTTTCCTTGAAAAGCGACTTCCATATCGTTGTACGTTATAGTACTATTGGTCCTAAGTAAAGTGTACATGGACATGACAATGCCTGGCGTGCAGAATCCGCATTGTGAGCCGTGTGCCTTAGCTATACGTTCTTGTACTGGATGTAATCTGGTTTTTGTTGACCCAATACCTTCCACTGTAGTGACAGCCAAGCCGTGCATAGCGCACACTGGCGCTAGACAAGCATTAACTGCGAGGTGACTGAATATTAAGGTTAAGGAACATTATGACATTGTTCTAAACTGAAAACGAATGTTTATTTTGCTTATGCAATACCTACTTTATTCATGAATAATGTTAGTATTATAAGATAACACTATTAGATATGAGAGATATCAGATTTTATTGCGTACTGCTTCCAATAGACGTCTCAAACTTCACATGCAACAATATCGCAATGTTGGTGATAATGTTATCTCAAGAAGCCACTTCAAAATTATTGATCAACAAACAAATTGTAACTTGCGCAAATGCCCATCAACAGTTATTTATATATACTTCTTTACGAATGAACATGAATAACAAAATAAATATCAGATCATACTAGTAAATACCTAGTAGCTGACGACTAACCAAAAAGTATAAATAAATAAAATACTAGGTGCGTAGATTCCACGTTCCATTTTTAAAAGGATACTTTACTTTCTTCTCTTTTCGGTTATATTTAGAGATCATGACAGTGCAAGCTCCGCATCCTCCCTCGGCACATCCCAGCTTGGTGCCGGTCAGACGAAGCTTCTTTCGAAGATACCAGAGCAGAGTCCATTCTGGATCAGGCTTGGGTTCTACCACCTGAAATTGTTAAAAATACGAGGTAAGAAGACAGAAGGTAGAAAGAAAAAATGAACAGGTAGGTAAGTTTATCATTTTATATTTTTCGATGATGCGGGTAGAATAGAAGTTTTAAATATTGCATGATGAATTAAGAGGGTTTATCCTAAAAGTTGCCAACGTCGCAAATAGCTGTCAAACATTTACCTGTTTTGATTAATTTAGCAATATTACTGTATGGAAATAAGAAATGTGACTAACTAGTTCCCTAGAATATAAATAATGAAATGCAATAATTAATATCGTAATACCGAATATTTAGTTTCAGATTTAAAAAAAGAATTTGGAAACTTTCCAAATGCTTTTTACACCTAAAATTGTTACAACATCAAATTCACTGTTATAATTGCAATTCATTATTAATATTCTAGGGAACTAGTTAGCCATATTTCTTATTTCCATACAGTAATATTGCCAAATTAATCAAAACGGCGAAATATTTGACATCTATTTGCGACGTTGCCCACTTTGAGAATAAACGCTCGCTCTTAAAACGGACCCTATTAGAATCTAGTACTTATCAGAAATTTACAACCGTCGTTGTGAATACCTAATCGTATTACCTCAGTAGGTACGTACTAAACGGTTATCTTTGTGTAACATTTGATCAAATAAAACCTTTGATAATAATTATCATAAGCAGCACAATAGAGTTAACGTATCTTCCAAAGAAGACGAACTCTTGGGGGGTAATTTTATGCAAAGACCATAAAAATAAACTGTGATGAATTAAACCATCGATTTATAATAAGTCTCACGCGACACATGCAACCCATGATATTACTTATGTCGGGTTTCCTCGTACCATTTTCCTTGTTTTATAAATTGATATCAATAAAAATTAGGTAGGTAGGTATCTCAATACAAGGCCAGGCACGCGTTCTACTAAATGCGTCATTTATTTCCTGACTAAGAACTGTAATTAGATAGTCCTAGATAATAAGCAGTAGTAAATAATATATGTATTTTAATATAATAAATGAATTGTTTAAAAAACACTAGAAAAACACGCTTTTATAAATGCACGTGTCTTTTATCTTCCGGCCAAAGTTCATTTACAAGACTTTTCTAATAAATCCAAAACAGCTATGATACGATTTTCCATCATGAAGTTCCAGTTCATATCTTCCGGCTCCATCATCAGATCAGTTCGACAGTACCATATTATTGTATTGTCATCAGAACTACATACAGCTGCCAATTTTCATTACGCTACGACCCTTGGAAGATGGTTAAATTAGTTACCTGAGATTCCATTACATAGTTACATACAGGTCGACCTAATAAAAGCGTGTTAATAATACACAATCACTGCATACCTATCTAAAGGTAAAATAACTTAGTAACAAAATCTTCCGACCTAATTTACTGAATAATATTGTTTGACATCATTTATGTCGCAAACATAAACGAAATAAATAGTCAATGTCGTAAATTGATAATGTTCTAAATGTAATTATTGTTCCTTGCTGTTCCGGTAATTGGTATAAGATAAAAATTTAGTTTATAAACTTAATGTTGTTAAACTAGTGTTGTAACAGTCTAAAGTTGATAATGTGGCCATGATACGAACAGACCATGGGCGTAACAACTTCTACCTCACTAATCTCGATTGTTAAACCAAGGCTGACCATGCTTTTGAACTTTCGATTAATTACTAACAATCTGTAACTATTTTTTTATGATCCAATTGACTTTTGTGTTGTGTTTCAATTGCTTTTCAAACCCAGAAAATATAATGTTCTATAGAAATGTAGGTGTGCCTACTATAGGTAGGTACACCTCTGCCCAACCCTTTTAACCAGGGGCGTAGCTACTATCAGCCGTATCAATTATACGGGGCCCCCAAGCTACAGGGTCCCCCAGATGTGTAAGCAAAAGTTCGTACAATATTATCCATAACCTCAAATAATTATTGATGAGGAGCCCGTAATTAATGAATACCTAATGAAAATGAACATAATGTTTATGGCTTCTTGTCCAACTCTCAAGCTTTTACATTCATTGAATAAAATCACACAGAAAATCTAAACTAAGTGTCAGGATGCTCCAATTTTCTCTTACATTCTCATAATTAAATGCTTAACCTATCCGAGTCAGGATTCTCCAAATTTCTAGGTGGCTTGGCTTCTTCACCAATCCCGGTTCAAAATGCTTCTATTTTCGAGCCTGCTTCACTCGCTTTTCAATGAAAACTTAAAGTATTTGAGTCAGTTTCACAATGACAGCTTAAGCTCTCGACTCAAGATGCTATATAATTTATATTGTAAAAAAAATCTCTCCTCCCTTTTGAGGTTCGCTACAGTCAGATAAAAAGGGCCCCGAACGTATTTTGATACAGGACCCCTTTTCTACAAGCTCCGCCACTGCTTTGAACCCAAACCCTTGGAAACAAGGCGTGAAGTTACGTAATGTAGATATTATGTTAGATCGTAATTAAACTAGGAGGGAATGTTTTGATCCATCATACATTGATGCTTTTATATTTTCATTCACAATTATAAACAGAGGGTAGGTTATCGGTTTGCTGTGGAAAAAAGCATCGCATTTTCGCTGTGTATAGGTACCTACCTACAAATATTGCTGTGCAGTACCTAAACCAATATTTGTTCATACATACATCATAAATACTCGTGTCATATACACAAGATAAGTAAATGCCGCTATAAACGAGCAAACAATATAATAATATAAAGTACTGAATACGGGTCATCTTATTATTATGATTATTGCCAAGAGGGCGTTATAGGTCAGTATTATCAGGGCCATTCTGCCTTCGAACCTCCTCATAAACATATCTAATAATTATTCTGGGCAAGTAAAAACAGTCTCACATGATGACAATATGACGCAATATTATATACGACGAAGTACCGATTTAATACTTCTTGATGTTTATTTTTAGGGTTCCGTAACCAATGGATGCCAACGGGGCCCTATTAGTAAGGCTCCGTTGTCCGACCGTCCGTCCATCTGTCACAGGGCTGTATCTTTTGAATCGTAATAGTTAGACACTTGAAATTTTAGGTAGGTTATGGCCGCTATAAAAACAAAATCATCATCTGCCTAGCCTTTTCCCAACTATGTTGGGGTCGGCTTCCAGTCTAACCGGATGCAGCTGAATACCAGTATTTTACATGGAGCGACTGCCTATCTGACCTCCACAACCTAGTACTAGGTAACACGATATCCCTTAGTAAGACTGGTTGTCAGACTTTTGGGCTTCTAACTACCCGTAACGACTGTCAAAGATATAACGACTACAAATGACAGCCGGGACCAACGGCTTAACGTGCTTTCCGAGGCACGGAGAAACGATCACCCAAAAAGATGGTCACCTATCCACGGACCAACCGCGGCAAGCGTAGCTTAAACTAATCGATCGACCCGTGCGGCTGTTATTACTTAGCCACAAGCCCCAAATAAAAATAAAAAAACAAAGCGGGTGGCAATACAAGATACCTGTTAAAGAATATATTAAAGTAGTGTTAAATATTAGACCGAGTTTCTGAACCCTTCGTGTGCGAGTCCGACTCGCTCTTGTTATTTTGTTATTATTACCTCAGACCAACAAAAAAAGAAAGACGGCGCGCCGCGAACATTAAAAGTGAAGCCACAAAACCGTGCTCCTGCAAGTAAATACACCCGCTCACGCACACACCTACACTAAAACCATGCTCATCGCTCTTAGTACGTCATGAGTCGTCGTCTAGTTAACATTGATTAAAAAAAATATAATTATGCTTTCCTATGTAGTGAAAACTTATAAAAACAATAGCAAATCACAAAAAAAGTCTCACGGAATCACTTTTCACCCCTAAGCATTGATGTACTTGAAATAACATCATTTTTTATTAAACGAATTTTAGGTTACTTGGAACAAATAACCTCAACAAACGAAAGCAGTGACTTAAAGTGCGAGGGTTGCCATAATTTGATTTAAATCTTTCCCATTCGATTCAACAAATTTAAATGTGATTTCTTACTTCGAGTTATATTCATGTTCTCTTTTTTATTTATTTAATATTTTAGATTTCTAATTAATACTGAATTAAAAAGTAAATGGATAGTAGATATAAGATAAAGTCGGAATGATCCAGAATGGCTGCCGTCGAAAACCAGCGTGGTTTGTTCCGATCATTTTGATAATAACGACCTTTATTCAACTAATCGTGGACCAAAGGCTATATTATGGTTAAAAAAACTTTTTGTTTGTTACGATTTATCTTGATATTACTTTTTCTTCAGAGTCAGTGATTTTGTTGTTGTGATCTTTTTGTATTTAATAAAGGTAATTGACAATATAATTACCTATATTATTTCAAAGTAATTTACATAATGACTTCATACATACCTACGACGTTATGATTTACGCTTCAACAAACTTATAATTGAATTTCTATGTGCATGGTTATCGAAAGAAGCTGTATTTCACTTCTTTCAATCCCAAGACACTGTCGCGGGTAGGGTTAACTTACACCTAAAGATATACCCTATAGTAGAACTAAATATATGCAAATTTTAACCCTTACACCGTAGACAGAGAATGCTACACACTTCACACTCTCGTACTAGCGCACTCTCACCCACACTCGCACACGTCACACAATTAGGCGCATTTTTGCCTTTTTCTCTGTATTAAGCTCGTTCATTTATATAAAGTTATTTGATTTTTCTATAGTTTAAAACTAACCTATTTATTTATATTTGTATTTTGAATTTTTTACATTCAATTGCAAATTAATGGATATTTCTAAGGCCCGTATTACAGAACCTCACTCAAAACTCAAGCATTACATAAAACTCGTTTAAAGCCTTGTGATTGGTTAAAACTAGCTTTAAGTAATGCTTGAGTCTTGAGTGAGGTTCTGTAATACGGGCCCAAGTGGAACAGCGGAGTCTTCCAAGGCCCTACAATTCTTGCTTTAAAGGTGCACTTTGTAATTGTTTTTTTTTTTTGATGTAATTTTTTTTGTTTTGTTCGGAATAGAGGTCCTTCTAAACAATTGAGGTATAATGCCATACTTAACAATATCTTACTTGTACAATATTAGCCTACCCATAAAATATTATTACCCAAGTTATGGGGTATTTTTTATAAAAATGGCAACCCTTCGACTCACACATAGATAAAAAGGTGGCTTCAGTTTTGATGTTCGCAGCGCGCCGTCTTTCTTTTTTTGTTGGTCTGAGATTATTACTAACTCGATCTACATAATATCGTCGCCGTGCAGTGAAAACCTTGTAAAGTTTTTTTTTGTTGTATTTTCTTTTAATTTATTTGTTGGGTAGAAAACCTCGTAATGCATAATTTAGTTTAGAATGAACGTGCACAGCTCTAAGATGGTTTTAATGCCTTCTATTTATGATAATGAGAACCTCGGAGAACGTCAATGGCGGCCATTTTTCAGACAGTTTTTATTTTCTCTTGTAAAATAACGTTTATTGCAATCACGAGGTTTTCACTGCACGGCGACGATATAGGAAATCCCACCTGACTTACCTTTTATTAGAAAGAGGAGACAAACAAACACAACATGATATCAGAAAACATATGTCTTGTATCCCACTGCTCATACAAGAAAAACACGTGGAATGACGCTTATAAACTTGTCTTTTGCATATTTAATTAAAACAGAAATGTTACACAATTCACATCCACAATGATTGGATTATGCTAGAATATTTTAAACATCCGCATTAATTTATAAGTTTAAGATAAAACTATAGGTAGGACTCGAATCAAGTGAAAAAGTCGGAGAAGATATTTTTTTTTCTCTTTAAGATTCTACCTTTTTTTGATGACCATACTGTAGCTGTAGAGGATATTTTTCTGCGTTTAGTATTGAAATTCAAGAGATTACAAGCCCGGGTTGAAATATACCCACTAGAATCTTGTCTTATTTAATAAAAGACAAGATTCCAAGTCCTTAACCTACCCTTTGTTGCTTCTAAGTACATCATGTACTTAGGTGCATATTAAGCTTCTTATAATCCAATCGGCTTCACAACCGGCACTTAGTCTTTAGTTAAAGCCGATAGCTTTACAGACTACATTTTTCTACCCCTGTTAACTAAATATTGTAGCTTACCAATATCAATATCTTACCTAGAAGATTACTTTTGATCATAATTCGAGTACCTACTTAACACCAATATTTTTAAAAACAGATAATTATTATGTATCTACCATATCTTATCTATAGCGATGGAACTCAACGTTAAAATAATTACATACATATCTTACAACTACATAATTATTTGAGGGTACTGCTACGTCTGCCTTGCAGTTTACATTTACAAAGTTATGCTTTATCTACCGGCGCGTCTAATTGATAGTTTGTTCCGCAAACAGTACAACAAATTTAGATAATTATCTCATCACATGCTAAAGCACATCACTCACCTTCTTTCCATTCACAAAGAAAACCAACTCCGAACAAATATCACCGGTTTCCTCTTCTATATTCAACAAACCCATATTGTCATAGGAACTTTATTATTGTATCAAACAAAAGCGTACGTAGGAGATGAACACGTCTCACTGTGTGACGGTATGGAACACAACTGACAAAATGACGACGTATGATTGCCGGTTGCGTGGTCGTCGCACAGTGTGTTATTTTGCCTTAGTTGCGGTCATCCTCAGGTTATATGTTAATAAGATAGGTATTATTTTAACAAAACAAGTTATATAAATAGTTTTGCTTCATCTGGCATAGTTTTGAAGATATTTGGATAATCGAGAAAAACCCATAGAAACCATAAAAACACAATATCTTTTCTTTTTGAAACCATTTTATATCACAAATGTTATTATATGATAGCAAAGCCTATAATGTACTGATAAATCCATAACCATTAATAAATACGTTGTCTGTTAGGGTAGAAAATTTGTTTTTCTATGTTTTCGTAATATTTTTTTTTTCTTGTATGTCTCTTCATGGTCGCATTTTTTTTTCATAGCGTATGTATTATTAGCAATAATAGGAACCACCACAAAAAATATCAGTTACTACAAACGTAGGACTTCGGAATTATGAACTTTCAAAATTTTTATTCAGGGCTGCCACAAGATGTTTGCCTGTATCAATGTTTCGTTTCTGTTTATTTTTAAATGTAATATTTTAAATCCCAAAATAATCTGTATGTAATATTATGAAACATCTGTATACTATACAGTACTCTGCATCTGAAAACTTAGAATCAGAACTCATTTATTCATACAAGGTCCACCATTGATTTTTGATTCCATCAAGATAATTTGATGATTGAACCAGAAGGTGTACAGTAAATCTGTTCAATAGTTTCTATTAAATAGCTCAATAGGTTACACGACGGGTTTGAAATAAATTTAAGTTTTTTTTATTTATTTTGTAAGTGCCCAAGCACTTTCATGAAAATCATTCTTCGATGAAGGGTATTATGTAATTGGGAAGGGGTCCGCCCACGTTAGACAGCATGTTAAAACCCAATTCTTATACATAATACCTGAAGACCGGGGGTGAGGTGTCATGGAGCCGGTAAAGACCCATGGCACTGCTTTGTCTCAGCAGGCACTGACCCTTCCTGCTGGGGGATGTCCTTCTGGGCCTCGACCAGAGGACTTAATGCAAGGGGGGCATGAGGGCGCCAACCCTCATGCTGGTCAGCGAGTGGCAACTCCGACGACTAACGACCAAACCATGAACACGGACCTGAAGAAATCACTCACGAAATTGGAAATTTATAAAATGTTTGTAGATAAGGCACATTTACATGGGCTTAAGAAAAGACCTTTGGATCTCGATAAAGAGGAACGATGTCTGACTGTGCTAAGCGGTTTGTATCCAAATGGAATTCCAAATAATATTGACATCCAAAACAAGTACTTTTTAGACAAAATCACAAAATTCTTAAGCAAATGTGAAACTTTACATCGCAGTAGCAAAAGGAATTTCAAACGATTTTGTGATAAAAACAAAGACTGGCTATGCACTATTTTTGAAATTGAAATACCAAAACTAAATATTGAGGAAGGTCCTTTATTACAACAAAATATTATAGATTTTTTTTAGATTATATATGTGACACATTTATATTTTTATTGTTTTTCAACAGCCGCAGCCCTATTTCCATAGAAATTTCAGAAATATTTAGAAACGCTATATCTTTGTTGTCCTGCAGTTGTCGTGTTTTATATTTTAAGGTACTGTTAACAGTAATATTACGCATAATTTTTAGTGAAAATAAAATGCGACCGTGATAAGACAACATTAAAAAAAAATTGTGTAAATCGTTAAAAGTCAAATATTTCTTAATATATGAAAGATACAATGTCCCATTTTTTAATATAAATGTATTTTATATTATTGTTTTATTCTAAAGTCTAACTTAATTTTTATAACCACAATTTTTGAAATTAATAAATAAATACGTTTTTCTAAATTTTCATTAAAATCTTAATAACTCTCTAATTATAAAAAAAAACTAGAGTTCTTTTTGTCAATTATTTATTGTAACTAGACCTATCGAATAGACACATAAAATTACGTGACCGCAACTAAGTCAAAATAACACACTGTGCGTCGGCTTGGTGCGCGGGCGCAGTACATCCACATTGTCAGACAACCAATAAATAACTTGTTATCTGCTCCTTAATTACGTATTATTGAAGATACAAAAAGATCAACTTGTGTAATCTTCAACTGTTACTAGTCATTTGAAATGAACTTGATACAGCGAGGTCGTTAAGAACTCGTTAACACCTAAAATCAAAACCTGTAAAAATAAGGTGTTGTAAAAAATGTGAAATTAACATATTTATGAGAATGCATGTTGTTTTGGTTTTTTATATAACTACCTAAAAAATATATCGTAGTAATATAAACGCACGTATGCATTATACACGCCTTCCTGCATGAATCGCCACGCTACTTAGAAAGTGCTTTTATTGATACGGCTTAGTCCCATCTCGGATGGATTTATTTATCATGCCCACGAAAAATTCCCATCTCGTCACCCTGTCATAAACCATTCACATCGAAAAATGGAAACACACCACACAGTATCTTTGTAGTGAGTAAATCAACTTGATTATTTATTAAATCAAAATATCTTTTTTTAAAGTTACTTTTTATAAAATAAGTTTTAATTTTAAAATACTAGTGTATTGTGGACATAGTAAAAGATATTTCTATGGGACTTTCACAGACAAGCCCTTGAATCGTTCTAATTAGAGCTCCATTATCTCTGCCTTGGGAGTAACTTGGGAAATCATAAAATATATCCAAAAATCATCGGTTCTTATGAATAATCATTTTAAAATCTTTACAGCAATTTAAGTAAGAACATATTAAGTAAATCAACAGTTACATGTAAAATAAACAGCTTAATCAGTATAACGGTATCAGTATAATCGGGACGTAGGCAAATATGGGCGCCCATACTTTGAGGGCGTTCATACTGGTAGGTACTGAATGATACGCTTGATTACGCGTTCACTGTACACACGGCTACACATCAAGCTATACATTTCCAGTATAAACTGACCTCGCATTGTACGGAAATCCTATACAATGCGAGATCAGCTGAAACTGGCAATGTATAGCTTGATGTGTGGCCGTGTGTACATACATTTTCAGTCTTAAAATATCACATAAATCAGAATTGTATATTTTCTTATCTATATAAGTAGTAACTTAATAATATCATAAAAAAACAGTCTTAAAAATACCTATCTGAAATAATAAAATCACAGCAAGTTATTTATTATTCTTTATACAAAAAAAAATATTACACTAATCAACAGTTTTTAGGTATACATTATATATACCGCTGGTCACATCATAATGTGGTCTGGCCAGATAATTGAATACTCAACGTTTGACGATATGACCAGCGGTGTTATTCTGTAAAAATCTCAATCTCTCTCTCTCTTTGATAATTTCCAACCCAAAAGGTGAAGTGAACTTGAAAGTGAGCTGTCAACAGTGTCAATCCACGTCACCTTAGCGTTCACGGTGAGATTTTTACAGAATAGCACTGCTGTTATACACACGATTACGTCATGATGTGATCATATCGTAAAATAGTTAGATTATCCACCGGTAGAGGCGTTGATGTCGCTCGGTTTTGTTGTGCATCATGCATGACGACGGCATACAACAAATCAAACAAAGTAGGGCGACCATGAAAAAAAAATTCAATGGACTTTTAGTGGGTTTCCAAATATTATGGAAAGCGATAAACTTGGAAGTAGTGCTCGCCGGCCACTGCCGTGGCGTGAAATGCAACATAGCACTTTAAATAAGTTTAAAAAATAAAAAGGAGAAACCCGTTTCTGGGCCTAACTGTTACACGAATCAGATATGTACCAAAAAAATCGTCTATTTTGCTTAATTAACCCATTTTAATCTTAGCCTCAATAGCAATGGCCAAGTGTAGAAAATAAGTAGTTTTCTGTTTTTTGTTAACAACTTTTGTAAACCATTAAAACACTTATTTCGTTAAACATCACTAACTTCACAAACGCTGGCATTATATCAATAGAGCGTGCCATAAGAATATGATCGATTTAGTGGAAATCGATACTGTTACAAATAATTAAATAATACTCCATTGTTTTATTATAATTGTTTTTTTTATATTAAAATCAAAATAAAATAAAAAAAATCTGGAATCTAATTGATTTTTAACGTAACCACTATAAAAAAATCATTAAAAGAAATTAATAATCGATAAAAGCGATTGCACCACGGATTACACTAGTAAACGGCAAATGTCAATGTCAACGTCTGTCAAATGTCAATTGTCATATCATTGTTGTCATTCGCTTTTTATTGTGTTTTTTCGTATTTCTCGGGATTTATTATTTCTTAGAACCTCTGCTCGAATACTGAATTCCGAAATTGATTGCCTTCCAACTGCCCTCGCTTGAACATAGGACGCCGTACCCTGCCACTACTGTAAACCTTTGCTGGAAAACCAGATCTGTATAATGATCTTTTGAAGACTGGTTAATTATCGACATCATGAGCCTGTACATTAATTGCGGAATAGCAACAGACAATAGGAAGGCAAAAATTGGAAGATGAAAATGATTCTTTCAATTTACAGGAATGGGTCGCGCCTCAAACGGTTAGTATCCGATATTTTTATATCGTAACATTTTTTTACCATGTAATTATTTAATGTAATCAAACTAAATAGTATTATCGTTTGTGTCCAGTTGTCTGTTGATAGTTGTATTTTATAAAATGATACCAGAATGTGCAACAAATTCATATTCGAAGACATATATGTGACATCACCAATCCGGACTGAACCTGCATAGTTAATTATAGCCTATTCCATCTTCAGAGAGGAGGTCTGTGTCCCTGCAGTGGGAATGTAATCAGGCCGCTTATGTTTATAGATTGTGCAATCCACGAAGACGCGCCCCACTCCGCGATTATTGTACTGTAAGTTATACTTTAGTACGGAGCGGAGCGGAGTGGGGCGCGTCTTCGTGGATTGCACTATCTATACCCAAATGTGCCACTCAGAAGTTTCTTGCTAAATGCTAGTGCTATACCTAATAGTCAAATGATAAATGTTTGTTTCAGGTACTTAAATGAAAATGAGTTTATCTGCCAAGCTTGCTGAAATCATGCCAATGCTGTATCTCTTGATTGAAATAAGTAGACCAGAAGAGAGTGAACAGACACCTATAGGACACTGATGAATGGAAGTGTGTAGAGAGGTGGACAGTGGCCTACAGCAAGAGCTGTCAACATCGGACTCAAACTGGATGTTGAGAGGAAGAATAAAATCCAAGCATATTAGTAATATGATGTATTTCGTTTATATATTAGTCGACAGCTCTCTAAGTGGGAGGGATCCTATACTTCAATATTATTGCACCTGTATTGTTGGCAAAAGAATGGTTGGTAGCCGTGCCCACACGATGAGGAGAATTATGATAATTATCTTGGTTAGGCACAGCACCAGGGTAGCCAAATGCCTACTGCACAATTTCTGGATACTGTATTATTATATTATGATAATCCTAATGAAGAAGGTGATTAATAAAACCATTTATCACAATTATGTGTTTTTACTCTATTTTACTTAATATATTATTGCAATCTCAGATTACTGTAGGTAATATGAGGTTGCATTAAATCCCCTAGTAGATACAATATTAACAAATGCAAGCCAGTAATGTTGTAAGTGAGCCTTGTCTGATAAATATAGTTTTCAGCTGACGTTTTCAGTAAGATCAATCAGATAAGATAAGATTCAGTAAGATAAATCTAAAGGTCACTTTAGATTCCCCCCCAAGCGCTTTTTGTGTACCTACCTAAAACCTCATCATGATAGACTGCAGGCGCTGCAGCACAAGCCTCAAACATATTTTTTTTATTGAAATAACTCAAATAATAAAAATAACCTAAAATGTAAACATTGTCTGATTTGACCAATTTGGCCATTGCTGGGAGACGTGAAAATTGGGGTCATGAATCCTTCCTAAATACTCTAATTTATGTCCAAATTCCAGTCCTGGAACGCCAGGCCCAAGTTTCTATGGAGTTTGGGTTTCTCCTTTACGCCGCTTATGTGGCATCCAGTGTGCGCACTCAATTCGTACGACCATGGTCGTACAAATACGCACGAGTGAAATTCGTACGAAAACGCATCCAAAGTGCGCGCGGCCTAATAAGCGCTTTCGCACACGGTGACACTTTTTAGGGTTCCGTTGCCAAATGGCAAAAAACGGAACCCTTATAGATTCGTCATGTCTGTCCGTCTGTCTGTCTGTCCGTCCGTATGTCACAGCCACTTTTTTCCGAAACTATAAGAGCTATGCTGTTGAAACTTGGTAAGTAGATGTATTATGTGAACCGCATTAAGATTTTCACACAAAAATAGAAAAAAAAACAAATAATTTTGGGGTTCCCCATACATAGAACTGAAACTCAATTTTTTTTTTTCATCGATCCCATATATATACAGGGCGTCCCAAAGTTATGGGACATGAAGGGAAAGTACCTTAAATATCGTAGATAGGGTATTTTGCTGAAAGAAGACATTATGTTATTTTTAAAAGTTAGTAATTCTGCATTCAAAGATTTTTTAAAAATTACTTGCCTCGTCTGGGAATCGAACCGACTTAAATGTAAAAAAAAAACACCCCTACTTTTATGATGCCAATCGAAAGAATGGCCAAAAAATAATAACTCTTCTTAAGTAACATAGTATTTTAAAAGAAAGGAACAGCGTGAAATTAATCATTTTAATCAAATTAAAAACATACATGAAACTGCCGTAGTCAATTAAGTGGGTATTTTTTTTGTAAATGAATTAATTAAATGCTCAAAATGTGATCCCTCTTGTCTTACACAAATCGCCAATCTTTTAATGAGTCCCGCTGCCTGTTGATTTTCTTATCATTTTATGGTGAATACTCGATATGATATGGCACAATTCTGTTTGTAACTCGCCCGTTCTCGTATCGTTTTTTGTATAGCATATCTTTCACGTATCCCCAAAAGAAGAAATCTAATGGTATAAGGTCCGGGGATCTGGCCGGCCATCTAATCGGTCCATTCGTACCAATCCATGTCCCATAATTTTGGGACGCCCTGTATTATACACCATTCGATTTCTTCTTTTGGGGATACGTGAAAGATATGCTATACAAAAAACGATACGAGAACGGGCGAGTTACAAACAGAATTGTGATAAGAAAATCAACAGGCAGCGGACTCATTAAAAGATTGGCGATTTGCGTAAGACAAGAGGGATCACATTTTGAGCATTTAATTAATTCATTTACAAAAAAAATACCCACTTAATTGACTACGGCAGTTTCATGTATGTTTTTAATTTGATTAAAATGATTAATTTCACGCTGTTCCTTTCTTTTAAAATACTATGTTACTTAAGAAGAGTTATTATTTTTTGGCCATTCTTTCGATTGGCATCATAAAAGTAGGGGTGTTTTTTTTTTACATTTAAGTCGGTTCGATTCCCAGACGAGGCAAGTAATTTTTAGAAAATCTTTGAATGCAGAATTACTAACTTTTAAAAATAACATAATGTCTTCTTTCAGCAAAATACCCTATCTACGATATTTAAGGTACTTTCCCTTCATGTCCCATAACTTTAGGACGCCCTGTATATGTGGGGTATCTATGGATAGGTCTTTAAAAATGATATTAAGGTTTCTAACATCATTTTTTTCTAAACTGAATAGTTTGCGCGAGAGGCACTTCCAAAGTGGTAAAATGTGTGTGTGTGTGTGTGTGTGTCCCTGTAACTAATAAAATAAGAGAATGATAAAACTAAAAAAAATCTATGATGTACATTACCATGTAAACTTCCACCGAAAATTGGTTTGAACGAGATCTAACAAGTAGTTTTCTTTGAATACGTCATAAATCGTAAACCGCAATTTACCTTTCATTCAATGTTACTTGCTGCTACGGAACCCTTCATGGGCGAGTCCGACTCGCACTTGGCCGCTTTTTGTAGAACCCACAAACGGTATTTTTTTTGTATGACCGAATCTTTGTAGGACGTGTGCGTTGATACATTTGATCTAATTCATTTAGCTCCTACAAAAAATCGACCACCGATTGTATGCCGTCTGCGAACGCTCTAGTCACAACGCGAGATCACATTCGTTATTGAATTGAATACAGTAGGTATCTACTAATTTTCCATGGTCACGTTTAAAGGAGGATATTAGGTAATTTTCCTGAAAACCTAAATTGCATTTAATGAAAACAAAGTGCGTGAGATTTAATTTAATAGAACACAATTGCAAACCTAGTAGGTGCCTCTACTAGTCTTACCATTAACCAGTACGGACATACTATACAGGGTCAAATTAAATAAACCAGCAAAACTCAGCAAAATTTACGGATACCTATCGATATTGACGATATCTAAACATGACAAAATAAAAAAAACCGGCCAAGTGCGTGTCGGACTACGCACAATGAAGGGTTCCTTAGTTGACATGAATTTATTAATCCCAAGAACAAACTTAACATTGTAGTTAAAAAACATGTTCTCCCATACATTCCAACAGCAAATGTAAGTTTGTACGCGCAATATTGAGAGATTTGCCATGTTATTTGAGGACCATAGACTTTTTATAGGTTTTCCTGTAATCTATGAGTAAAGAGCCATAGTTTGTATTTTTTTCAATTTTTTTGGCCCAGTTTTTTCGGTAATAAGGGGGTAATGGTAAACTTTCATCGAATTTCTTAAATATCTTTAAAAGTATTTATTTTAAAATTATATAAATAATATGTTTAAGATCCTCGCAACAAGCCCTTTCACTGTTAGCAAAACTTTTTTCTTTATTTTCTTGTTTACCCCCAAAAGTGACTCCTATATTCAAAATTCATTTATTTACGTTACACGTTCGTGTTTGGGTCACAGAAATACATATGCGTACCAAATTTCAACTTAATCGTCCATTAGATTCGGAGCAAATTGGCTATGACAGATGGACAGACAGACACACGAGTGATCCTAAAAGGGTTCCGTTTTTTTCCTTTTGAGGTAGGTACGGATTCCGTTTTTTCCCTAGAAAGAGTGGATGCTTTATTTTGTAGGTTCGACTGTTACTTGAAGCACAGATTCTTGAAGTACGAGTTAAGAAAATCTGTTCGATACCTACCCATCACGTCTCTGAAGTTTAGGTACACAAAAAAACAGTTTTTTTAAACTGATATTTCTAGTGGTTGATGACACGGTGAGTGAGACCTTAAAAAAAACTCATCAAATTAATTTATTAATCATTTTATCATGTTAAGATATCGATACCCTAAGATATTAATTTGACCCTGTATATCAATCCTACTAGCCCATTGGTTAACTTATAATATACCTAACCCACTTCCGTCAATTGACTATTAGTGGCAACCGGTCAATGTCCATAGTTATCGTACCTGACCTTTGTTGCCACCTACGACGGTCAACAGCCTAGAGCTGGCGGTCTTGTATCGATAAAGACGAGACGAGACGTATGGAAAGAAACCAGTCTGGCTCATATAAAGAATAATCTAGGAAGCAACGCAAAAACTAAATTGCACGTGCTAAAATAGATAGTTACATTAGAGGTCTATCCACAGTTAAAATATCTGGGCCGTGCCCGGGACATGTAGTGCTATTCTGTAACCATCTCACCGTGTATCTTAGGTGAAGTGAGCGTGGAGTGAGCTGTCAGTTGCTAAGGATTGATACTATTGGCAGCAGAGGCGGCTCTTGCCGATGTAGCGCCCGTGTGCAATCAATACCTTGGCGCCCTCTAGTAGTGGCGGATTAAGCCTGTTGGGGCCCGGGGCGGCGAAACTCAATGGGGCCCCCGCCCAGGAATCATACGTTGAAATATTTAGCACACTGCCTCAAATAGGTTAGGTTTTCTTTTGTCCATTGATACAGAAATAGGGAAACAGGAATTACTTTGTTGACCTATACTTACATAATAGTTTGAAAATGTAGGATGCGAGAGCGAGCGAATCGAGCTCGAAAATTTAACACCTCGCCCCAGATAGGTCAGTTTTTCTTTTGACCATTCATACGTAAATAGGAATTACATTGTCGATTTACACAGAGAATTCTAAGAAAAAAGAGAATGTTGAGGTTGCAAGAGCGAGCGTAGCGAGCTCGACATTTTAGCACCCTAAGTTCATATTTAGCGTAGAGGGCCCTCAACTACAAACTGCCTTTTTACTGAACATGTTTTGGTCTTGTTTGGGATTTGATTAAAAAGTGGTCGCCAGCGACCCTCGGCGCCCCCTAAGGCCCTGCGCCCGTGTGCGCTGCACACCCTGCACTATAGGTAAAGCCGGCTCTGATTGGCAGCTCACTTCACCTAAGTTATCACGGTGAGATTTTTACAGAATAGCACTACAGTACCCTAATTGCGTAACTTATTTTCGTAAACAATTATGAAAAATTTGTTTCATTTTGACAGTTCAACTGTTCAACAACATTCATTGTGTTATTTAGGTACGTTGTGAAGCAGATTTTTTTTTTCAACTTATGAAGCAATGGATTAGCAATCTGTTTCAAATCGAAACAAATTGTGATTGATGGTGCATTACTCAATTAGGGTACTGCACTGGATGGACAATGTTCCGTCAGGTGCTCTAAAAAATATCGACAGCTACCCACAATCTGTCAACTTATCGTTAAGGCTTGTGCAGACGCGCGTTTTGCCACGCGACGCGACACCGATAATTATTCTACCGTGAAGTTTTCTTACAAATTGTTTTGTAAGAGTCGCGTCGCGCCAGTCTGCACGAGGCTTTACATTAAATTATAAAGGCCTATTCAGATACAAGTGATGTCACTATCTCACTCGGTAGCGATACTGGTCCGCCACTTTAGACTTTCGCTTATATCTGAATAGGCCTTAATTAAGGCTAATACTGTTTTCAGAATCTCATTTTAAGGAAATTATGAATACTTACATAAGAATCGGATTTCATGGATATAAACCAAGAATCAATAAAAACATAAGTCCGAGAACATAAACTAGTTCCTGCGGTTTGTAGGTATTAATTTTCTAATCAAATTATTGTGTACCTAATACGTACGTAACCTATCTTATCTGTTATAAAAAAACTATTTTAACGACGTGTTTAACTAAAAATAAACATACCTACAGCGTGGTCAAAATGTGGTTTCATATCAGGTTTTTTTATTTGACGATAATATCTATCACGTTTCACTGTAAGATGTTTCACACTTGGTGGAATAGGTGGCGCTGAGAGCTTCATCGTCTCATAATACTAAGGCCTTAGCAGCTAGGTTGCAAGAGGGACATAACTAACACGGCATTCTCCCAATGTTAGATGAAAACCTACCTTCTTAAGCCGACGTTCGCACGGACGTAATAAAATCGCGGCGGGATTTTATCGCACACTGGATTTTCAACTCTCGGTGTTTGGCCGAGCGTTGAGAATCCAACGCGCTGGGATGCACTCTCGTCACAGCGCGTTGAAAAAACACTGTTGGATTTTAAACTCTCAACGCTAAACAGAGCGTTGAAAATCAACTACCTACAAGAAAAAAAATCGCCGCGATTTTATTACGTCCGTGCGTACGTGGGCTACAGGTTCCCGCAGACGGGCGATGCGACGGCGCGACGCGTATATGGTGAAACAATTTCTAAGAAAACTTCACGGAAATTGTTCTACCGGTGCACGACCATCATTGCCCACAGCATAGCATACGAAAAATAACTAAAATCTTGAATTGTTCAAGATTTTGTGTAGAAAATAAAATCTTGAATTGTAAATTTTATTAACAATTCAAGATTTTAGTTACTTTTCGAGTTCGGGCAAAGATATCCGCTACGGGCAATGATGGCCAGTTTTACTACACACGATCAATCATAATCTGAATAATTTTGAAGGATATTTCTACTATCCATTGCAATTGCTTCATATGTTCGAAAAATTTATATGCTCAACAACGTAAATAGGTAATGCAATGACTCAAAATGAAACCGATTGTTAATGATCGTGTGTTAAGCAATTAGAGTGTTGTACAGAATAAAATAAATTACGAAACAAATCGGTAGGTTAGATACCGACATAATGTTTTTCTATTTGTTAATCGGTCACCGGCCAATATGTTGCCACCTAGGTACCTACTTACTTATCTTTAAAAATAATAAACGAGTTAGGTACTTATCTTTCGAAAACGACGCGCGACGTTTTGTGGCGTAACAGCTAACCTAATGCCCTTTTTCCCGAAAGTTGGATCATTTAGCTCCCTTCAAAATGTTTGAGCTGAATGGTGCTAATCCATGCGTCATCTCTTAGCTGCCATGGCTTTATTTTAATGTTTGAATTGTTCTTTGTTTTTATTACGGACGCTTCTAACGTGCAAGTCTTTCTACATTGTCCTCGCATGTATAATTTCAACATGAATGATGTAACCAATATTTTGTAACAATTTTTTATTTCAAAGAGTGTCCGTGGAGTTTCTTGCCCGTTCTTTTCCATAGATACCTACCTATTACGCTTTGGAATGGTCAACTAGCTTCATATTTCTGACTGACCGATTCCTTGACAATTCAAAAGTGCCTGTAAATGGTTTAATTGAAATAAATGCTTTGAGTTTTGAGTTTGAGTTCTCAAAACCTTTCTTTCTCAAAACCAAAGAGAAAATTTGCTTTGACAACTTTGGTTTTCCGACCCATACCTTGCGAAGTTGCGACAATCAAGAGGGGAGGAGTATCCATGGCATGTATAAATACCTACAGCTTTTCAAAATGTACTAACCTTTGCAGTACCTAAGTAGGTAAGTAAGTAGATACCTACCTACCTAACGATGACGCTGCAATGAAAGTCAAGGTTATCGATATGTGCACATGTTAAATTTATCGACCAATAAATCTGGAAAAAATAATTAAAATTATCGGTAATAAGTTATTTCCAATTCGTATTCAGCTGCTAATTATCAGCCTAATACCTATAACTTAATTACTTACTAACATTTTAAAGACCAAAGGTATCACAAAAGTGAATTTTAATAAAAATTTTCCTCTTTACTACCTATCTGATATTATTATAAGCCCAGGTACGCACGAGCGATTATTTCCCGCGGCGATTGTTTTTCGCGCACTTTATCTTCAGCGCTCTACTTAGCGCCGAGAGTTGAAAATCCAACAATGTGTTTTTTCGACGAGCTGGCATGTACTCTATTGGATTCTAAATGCTCGGCTCAACATCGAGAGTTGAAAATCCAGTGTTCGAAAAAAAATCGCCCGTGGGACCTAGGCTAAGTGTCTATTGTTCAGTGGCAGACTAAGCCTGTAGGGGGCCCGGGGTTTTGCCACCCCCGCCCAGGAATGAACATCGAAATATTTAGCAGCCTCAACCCCGGCAGGCATTGGCCCTAGCGGACCCCGTCAATTCTGCTGACATCTCTTTGAGGCGCGCGTGGAACACAACGCGCCGTCGACCCGGGCTTGGTCCTTATCGGACGGCGAGGTACCCATTGCTCACCGTCCGCAAGCCCGCGCCTACGGTGGCCAGAAATCGGCTCGCGATTCCCGCCCCGGGCGTCTCCTCCTGCGGCGGTTAGGGGCGTGAGGGCGCGAAATTTGCCTCTTCCTCACGCGTTCCACCTCCTCCTTCGCGAGCATTACCGCTACGCAGAAGGAGGTGACGGCTTGCCATTTCCTCTCGCTCCGTACCATGGCCTGAACCAGGGCCGGACGCGAGAGATCACCGCCGCCGATCGCCTCTACGAGGACACGGCGTTGCTCCGCCCAAGCCGGGCAGACCTTCACCGTATGTTCCACCGTGTCCTCAGGCCGATCCATACAATGGTGACACCCGGGTGTTTCCTCCCGCCTTATCCTAAACAGGAACCTCCCGAAGCAGCCGTGTCCGGTGAGGACCTGCGTCAGGCGGAAGGTGGGGACGCCGTGGCGCCTCTCAAGCCACTCCTCAAAGAGGGGTCTTATCGCCGCAAGTGTGGCGTGCCCAGCGCGGGGTTGCGACAATCGCACTCTCCATGACGCCATGAGATCCCGCCGGAGCTCTGTCCGCTGTGCCGCGATTTCTTGCGGCATCGGAGTTAAGCCCCGGCGTTTCGCCTCCTCGCGCCACTCCCAGATGTGCGCGAGGACCTTTGCCTCCAGATCCCATGGCGGTAATCCGGCAAGGAGGCTCGCCGCCTCGCAGTACCACCCCGCCCTGGATAGGTAAGGTTTTCATTTGAACATTACATAAATAGGAGTTACATTGTCAACTTACGCAGAGAAGTCTGAAAAAAGAGAATGTAGGTTGCAAAGCGAGCTCGAAAATTAGCTCGAGCTTCGTTTATATTTAGCATAGGGCCCCCAACTATAAACTGCATTTTTACTGAACATGTTTTCGTCTTGTTTGGGATTTGATTCAAAAGTATTTCTCGACATTTGGGGGACCCCCTGGACCGGGAGCCCGGGGCAGACTGCGCCTGCCCCACCCTTAGTCCGCCAGTGCTATAGTTCCATGCAACGGTCGTAAAATCCTGTGGTAGAAACCATATTCAGAAATAAACGTTTACTTAAAGTGATGATGAGAGATAAAAAAATTAAATATAAAGCGTGTATTGTCATAATATCGTTACACTTTCAAAAAAGCTACATACAGTGTGAACTCTTAAAAAACAATATGTAGGTTTAAATACTTTACCTACATTAATTTATATAATGTGACATATCAAATTATCAGACTCTGTCAACAGATAATGCGATATCAAATGCTAATTTACACTGAAGCTCTAAACACACATCGTTAACAAAACAATAGTAATAGGTATGAAACATAAGCAGTATTATGTAATTTATAAAATAATTAATTTACTTTTAATTCAACGTTTAGGTAGGTACTTTTAAAACGTGAATTTGAGGTAATTTGCTAGCATTATGCTATAACATTCCATGGTTTCCCGTTGCCCGTAATCGTGGGTTTTACCTGAAACAATAAAATGTTTTAAAATTATGCTTAATTACTACTCAAACCATATCAAAATGAATTCTACGGACTTTATTCATCTTAAAAATAGGTCCTTGGGAACTTTTTGAACCTTATTTGATACGATAAAGTTACGATATAGGTAAGTACGCTACCATGCACCCTAATTGCATAACACACGATCAATCACAATCTGTTTCATTTTGACAGTTCAACAACATTCATTGTGATAAATACGTTGTTGAGCATTAAAATTTTTCGAACACAATATCTATGTTCGAATTTTTTTTCATATTATGAAGCAATTAACAATAAATAACCTTCAAATTATTCAGATTGTGATCGATCGTATGTTACGCAATTAAGGTGCTGTTATAGGTTACTTAATACGGCTATCTATCTTCTCTAAGCAAACATTTAATTTGCAAGAATCGCTTAATTTTGCTATTTTGCCACCTTGCATTCTTTGGCAAAGTACCTAGGTATTAAATAAATAAATTGCGTAGGTACCTGTTTGGTAATCAGATCTTCGCAAGCCATTCTGATCCGTGCGCAAGTCGCTGGTGTATCCAACACAAAATCTGGAGACTCTCCACTGTCCAATCTGGCTGCTTTTATAGCTTCTTTTATTGCGAAAAATACTGATGCGGCTAAAAATAGAGGTGGTTCTCCCACAGCCTGGAATCATAGAATTTTTTATTTAGTCGTTTGCTCATGTACTTATATCAAAATGTTGGGTTATTCTGATTTTAGAAGGTACCACGTCCGTTTTACAATGGTCCCAAACTAAGTTCAAAAGTTATATTTATAACGGTATGCAGTAGAATTCTGCACTGCTGGTCATAATATCACTATGTATCTTTCATGGCTCGTAAAATGTAATGAATTAATGACTGATTAGGAAAAGCTAAAATATTACCTTGGATGAGTAAACTGCACGTGGGTTCGGAGCACCCTTTAGCAACGATACATTAAAAACTTTCGGTATGTCAGCAAAGCCAGGTATCTTATAAGCTCCAGGTCCTCGCGAAAGTGCTTCTCCATCAGCTGAGAATATCATTTCCTCCAATGTGTAAAAACCGTAGCCTTGCATAAAGGCACCTTCTATCTGTCCTATGTCTATAGCAGGGTTTAAACTTTCACCGACATCCATTACTATGTCTGTTTGCAGGACTTGATGATCACCGGTCAAACAATCAATGATAACCTCAGAACATGCTACTCCATAAGTAAAATATTCAAAAAGATTTCCAGAATTTGTCTCCGGATTATATTCTATCTTTGGCGCAGCGTAAAATCCTGTAGCCGATAACTGTACCCTGTTCACAAAAGCATCTATGACCCAATCTTCCCATTTTCCAGTTGGATTTTTAGCTTTGAATGGCTCCAGTCGTGATTTCAGCACTTTACATGCTTCTACAACAGCCATCCCATACAAATCAGAACTTATGCTTGCAGCTGTTGGTGAGCTGTTAGGAACTTTGTCGGTCGACATTTCACTGATGTGAATTTTAGTGTAATCAATTTCTAGAGCCCTCGACGCTACTTGTATCATTTTAGTGAAGAGTCCTTGGCCCATTTCTATTCCTCCAATGGAAAGTAGCACAGATCCATCTTTATACACCAATAATAGTGCGCCTGCCTGCATTAGGACATCAACTTGGAAAGATATTCCATATTTTGTAGGAACTAGGGTGATGCCTTTCTTCTTCCATCTGTTTTGTCTGAAAAAGTATATGAAAATGTTATTAAAACATTGCCAATGATATCTTAGATATAATGGATATGATTTAAGAATATGGTCAAAACATTAACCTATTAAATTCCTCAACGTCTTTCTTCCTCTTCCAATAGTTAGAAGTTTCTATACATTCATTCCAACATCTTGACAAAGTACAATACGTCAGCGTCTGGTTGAAATGAGTCAATGAGCCTTCCTGATAAAGGTTTATTTCAACTATCTGCTCATAGCTTTTTCCTATTGTCTCGGCTATATGACGCATCATGGTTTCGGCAGCCATCATTGATTTTGGAGCCCCGAAACCTCTGAACGCTGTGTTCGAAGGCATATTGGTTTTGCAAAGATATCCATGCACTTCGACGTTAGGTATGAAGTAGCAATTATCCACGTGCACCAACGCTCTTTCCATCATCTGTAATTTATAAAAAGAGATTAACAAATTAATGAATTTTTCATAACGAGACCAAAACTAATAAACTAGTCTATTAGAAAACCAATTTCTATAAGGAACTTAACTACTGTATGTGATTTTATTAACAGCTGTATTCTTACCGCGCAGGAAATATCCATGGAGTTTCCTGCGTTTCCATATATCTCAAATTTTGCACCAGTTATTATTCCTTCTTCAGTAAATCCTACTTTATATTTGATCAAACAAGGATGCCTGTAGCCAGAAACTTGCATATCTTCATCTCTGTCTAACACAGCTCTAACAGCTGTCTTGAGTTTATAAGCAGCTACTGCGACAGGTATAGCTAATATGGTAGCTCTCGTTTCTTTGCCGCCAAAACCGCCTCCAACTCTCTTTACTTTAGCAACAACTTTATGGTTTGGTATTCTAAGTGCTTCTGAGGTTATGTGCTGAAACAACGAACAAATTAGTTATACAAGACATTACTATTGTATTTAACTTCCATTGACTTCACATTTGACCGTGTAAATATCGTTAGAACTTACTGCTATTTCTTCTGGATTTTGTGTAGTTGCTACAATTTCCAGCTCATCCTCTTTTCTAATGGCGTAAGCAGATATGGTTTCAAGATAAAAATGTTCTTGGGCACCATTTCGTACGTATCCTTCTTTAACGTAACTGGAATTATTGAATGCCTCATTCACGTCACCTTTGCGGAGAACGCGAGGATACCCAGAAAAAAATGATCCATGTGAAATTGCGTCTTCCAGGGTTACAATTACGGGTTCTATACGCTCGTAAGTAACAACCACCAAGTCTTTTCCTTTCCTTGCTACACTCTCTGACGTAGCTACTATAGCTCCTATTACACAAGCCCGGCTAGTTACAATTTCACTACAAAATATTTCTTCATCTTTTATAATGGGACCCATCTTATTACATTCTTCATCTAAATCTGCAGCTGATAGAAATGCCTTCACTCCTGGTAGCAACAAAGCTTTACTAGCATCTATAGATTTTATTTTTCCATGTGCTTCTGTGCTAAAAACTAGTTTTAAAAACAGCTCTCCCGCTACGGGAGGAGTATCATCGCAATATATAGCTTCGCCGGTAGCTTGCTTTAGAGCCGACGTATGAGTAATCGGCCTGCCAACAGCGTCTGAAACTATTTGTTTCTCGTTTCTTATTTCGAAGCACTGAGTACTGTTTGGTTGATCTATTGGTATTTCCTTGACACCACTTATGTCTTTATCATTTACTTTATCAACACCATAAGGTCTGCTTAATTGCAATACATATAAATAAAACCTAAAAAATAAACTCAAACATAGTGACTTCCTGTAATCGGCCATTCCTCCGGGAACTGAGATATCCAGCTGCAACTCATTTGTTAACGACTCAAATGCTAAAGTTAACATTTCTTGATCCCATCGACGTCCAAGAATTAACTCTGAAGTTGCTTTCGCATAAATTGTAGTTGGTCCCATACCACCATAACACAGTCTTGCATCAAATACTGTATTGGTAACGGGATCAAATGTAACATTGAATGCAGACGTTACAATAGAAATATCGTCTTCTTTTCGTCGAGCTTGTTTATACGCTTTAAAATACTGCATACTTTTAGAAAACGGAATTTCGACAGAAACAACGATTTCATCATTTTCAAGAACAGTCTTTCTGTATCCTTTAAAAAATGTTTCATCGAGAACAACTTTTCTTTCTCCCTTGTTCTTGCTATGAATATTCAAAACAGCTGAACACGCCATTAAAATGGGATTTAAATCGGATATTGGACTAGCTGTTACAATATTTCCAACGAGTGATGCTACATTTCGAATTTGATCCCCAGCAAACCAGTGTAGCATTTCATTTATTGTTTGGTACACTTTAGATTTCGTGGGATCTGCGTCAATTTGTTCTTGAAGGAAACACGATAATTCACTTAGGGTGGTAGTAGCGCCTATGATGATGCCTTCAGTTGAGACTTGGCAAAAGTTCATTTCTGGTATTATTGACGGATACAGCAACACTAGATAGACTTTATTTTTAAATTTAACTTCCACCCCTATTTCGCTATTGCCAGCAATTATTTTAGAAGATCGACAGTTGGATTTTAAAAGAAGTAGATCGTTAAGTGTTTGCGGCCGGACCCATGTAACATTTTCTCCGGGAAAAAATAAATACTCCTCTGCATAATGACTCTCTAACTTCAACTCTGGTGGGAAAATTGGTTCTTGTGTTGGATCATATGGTTTGAACAACGACTTATTAAACAATTCATCGCTGTTATCATTTAGTTTCTTATTTCGGCAACAATCTTCACCCATTGAACAGGAATTCTTTTCACCTTCACGGCTGTAATTTCTTTCCCATCCTTCTATGAAAGTTTTAAACCCCTCAATGATAGGTCTGTATCCAGTACATCTGCAAAGGTTTCCCTGTAATGCCGTTTCTATGTCGGTATAGTTTACTTTGGGTTTATTTCTTAGTAATGCATACATGGACATTACTATGCCAGGTGTGCAGAAGCCACACTGTGATCCATGAGCCTTCGCTATCCTTTCTTGCACCGGGTGGAGACGTTCTTGTGTGGAGCCAATCCCTTCAACAGTCGTGACTGCTAAACCGTGCATGGCACAAACGGGCGTCAGACATGCATTTACTGCAATGTGCCTATTACAATAATACAAAAGTTATGGATATTATTAGTAAGGTTCAGTACGACACAACTTAGATGTAGCATGAATTTGAAAAATTTGCATTAATTCATTTCAATTTTACAACGTATTTGGTTATATAACTTTACAAGTTATTGCGTTTGCGTAAAGATTATTTTCACCTAAAGTAGTAATATAGATTGATGATTTTGAAAGCGCACTCAGTTCGGATGGTGATCGGTTTTACGAATTTTGCCGGTGCTACATCTAAGTTGTGTCGTACTATACCTGTATTGATTTTTAAAACGCTATGCCATCAAACAAAACCTTTGTAGGCTACAAAGTTTCGGCCACAGATTTACTGAATCTGTGGTTTCGGCGCTAAGTGGACAGTGAGCGTGGACACCATATACAGACAAAAGTTTTAAACTGAAAGCTTCAACAAAAAACTTCATCAACATCGCTTACTAGGCATCTCAAATTAATTTAAAAAAAAAAGTGAATCAAAATAATAGGAAAATACGTTACTCTTAGTAAATACTTGTTTTAATTACAAAAAAGTCATAAAAACCAAAATAACTCTACAACGAACAAATAATGCAAAATATTTCAGTAGCAAAAAGATGCGCCCAACGTGGGGCTCGAACCCACGACCCTGAGATTAAGAGTCTCATGCTCTACCGACTGAGCTAGCCGGGCTGTGATATATAGGTCAAAAATTACCATCTAATCGTGAATATTATGAAAAGGATACTTTATACGATCTTCAGTTTTCAAATATTGGGAGATCATGACAGTGCAAGCACCACAGCCACCTTCTCCGCATCCATATTTGGTGCCGGTAAGCAATAGTTTCTTGCGGAGGTAAAAAAGAAGTGTCCATTCTGGATCTGGATTTTTCTCGACGACCTGAAACATTATTGTAAAGTATTATTTCACTTACTTATAAAATGATGTATAGGTACCTACGGTATTCTTTTTTTTCGAATTTGATAAATAATGTTATAGGTACTAGGTATGTATCTAGGTACTTAAGTAGGACAAAACTGTATAATAATATACAGAACAATCTACCTACTTAGAGCTCTAAAAATTAAGTAGGTAGATAGATACCTACCTATTTAGGTAGACATGACTTATTATCCATTCTACATACATTGGTAAGACGTAAGTAGGTATTGGTGCCTATTCTCTTGTCACAAATGCCTCTAGACTAAAAATCACCAAAATTTAATTTATTCCTGTCAAACGACGATTTCCCATTCTGAAATAGACTAAAGTGACACAACACTATATTTTAGTTTGACAGTACTAAGATGGTAGGTACTGAGATATTATTTTAGTGAAAATGGCAATTTTGCTATTCTGAATTTGACGTTTTTCACCTAAAATTTAGATTTTCTAACTAAATCTGACTATTTTTAATCGCTACTAAAAACGTGTGGAATAAAATTGGTTGTCATGAACTTAAAATTCACACCAACACCTCGACTTCAGATGCAAAAACAGTACTGAATCTTTTTTTTTCTTTTGCTATATCTCGAAAACGGTGTGTCCAATCGCAAAAATAATGAAAATTTTGACTCCCTTTAAAACTCTTAAACCCCTAACACTCTACATGTAGGTAATAATTTTTCTTATTTTCCAGATAAAAAGTGAAAAATTCCATAAGAAACACGTCGAGGCGCCACCTGCGCGTCTCCGGCTCTCAAAAGATTCACGTGGTCAGGTATCACGTGTGGAGTCGCAATTGTCAAATTCGATTTAGATGTGTCAAAATTATTTTTAAATTTAGAGAATTTATTTTGCCGGTTTTTGAGATTCTCGTAGTCAAAAGTAAGGAATTTTAGTGATAGTTTAGTTAGTTTAGTTCGATGTACAAGAGAATCGGCACCATTACCTACCATACTACCTAAACCAGTGAAAGGGGACGTTAGTCGGCACACTGCTATTCGATCTAGACTGAAACGTGATATGATTGCTTTAGGTAGGTAGGTATTTGTTCAGATAGAGTTGTCACCAAGTAGGTAGGTACAGTATTTCTATTTTCTTAATGTCCGTCGAGTATCATCGCATTTCCGAATACAAGCGAATGCTATTTTCCATGTCCATCAATTATCAGATTTATCGTGTAGGTACTTATAATAATTTGAATTCAGAACTAATTACTTTATTGTTGTTTTATTTTAATTTCCATGTGAACTATATAGAGCTGTAAAACTATTTTCCTATCTATCGTGCCTGCGACTTTCCTCCCATTTTTAAAATTAATTAAGTTAAAAGAATATTAACAACTCTATATATTTCCAAGTCGATTGAGAGCGTCCAGTCTACACCAAGTGCAAAGGGCAACTGATAGAAATCCGACAACGGCGACAACTGACGAAACAGTTTGCCGAGGGACATTAAGAAAATAGAAATACAATAAATATTTCTATCGATTAAAATTCCATTTTATTCAGTGTCATAACTATAAATTAGGTTCCTAAGAAATTCCCGATGAATTAATGTTTTGTTAAAAACTATGCAATAACTTGGAATTAAATAAGTAATGAAAATTATGAAATGATCAGTGTCTTTTCTAGCTTACTGTATGTATCTTGCTTGCCACACAGTAGGAACTAGGTAGGTATATAGGTACTTGTAAATTGTAATGTCGCGGGTTATCACGACGCGGATTCAATCGCATTAGGGGTGAGATAGGTTACCGACCCCAAAATTATTTTGTAACACTTGCTTATCATTATTACATAAATAAAACTTCACGAGCGCTGCAAAGTCTTCTGCGTATTTATTCCATACAGCCCTAAGAAAAAAGATGTACCTACCTACTTAAGTAGAAGTACCTACCTACCTAAACAATCTACACACAGGATATTTCCAATGGTTAGTAGACTCAGTAGGTAGTGAAAGAATTATTTAGGTAGGTACCTAACCTACATCCTACATAGTAGGCTACATTCACCACAATTCTATGACTGCTGCTGTAAGTAATGCACGCTTTTATTTAAAGTCGTCAGTAATCATTTCTCGAATGGCTATGTCGCATCCTATCCGTTACGTAGGTACCGTTCGCTCCGTACGTTACGTATACCAAACCTATACCTACATAGGTACAGACGCCAGCACATCAAGCTACCCGAAACTGTCAAATTTTCCCAATCAACTTTAAACCTTATGCTTCAGCAATAAAGTTGAAAGTCTATTAAATAAATTTGACAGATTGTAGTAGCCTGATGTGCTGGCGTCTGTACGTTACTTTTAATTTGCATAAAGGTACCTAGGTAATTAAATATACTTCACACGTTAGATAGGTACCTAGTGGTACTTAAGGAAAGATCAAGTAGGTAGGTACCTAAGTATAAGTAGGTATCTATCCACCCAGTGTTACAGTTAAAATTAGTTAAGGAATGAAATAAGACCTAGTAAACATGTTGAAGCGCAGACCGCAATGCAAATTCTTGTTAAGTACTTAACAAGAATTTGCATTGCATTTAAGATAGTTTGTAATTAGGTACCTAACTACAAACTATCTTAATACCTATTATGCATAGGTACAACTATTGTATAAATAAGTAGGTACCATAAACTTGGATAGGTCTAAGATAATTATAATAATATTGTAGGTTGTATGTTCTATGTTATGGGGTTTGGTTTCCGCACTTAGTCCGTCAGGTGGACCATTGTGCGTGACCTACCTAATCACAGGTCTGTTTACAATACCTAGGTACCTACAATCTACATTCCAAAAAACAATTGCCGAGATTATAAATAGTCGGACTCGCCCATGAAGGGTTCCGTAGCAGCAAGTAACATTGAATGAAAGGTAAATTGCGGTTTACGATTTATGACGTATTCAAAAAAACTGCTCGCTAGATCTCGTTCAAACCAATTTTCAGTGGAAGTTTACATGGTAATGTACATCATATATTTTTTTTAGTTTTATCATTTTCTTATTTTAGAAGTTACGGGGGGACACACATTTTACCACTTTGGAAGTGTCTCTCGCGCAAACCATTCAGTTTAGAAAAAAAATATATTAGAAACCTCAATATCATTTTTAAAGACCTATCCATAGATACCCCACACGTATGGGTTCGATGAAAAAAAAAATTTGAGTTTCAGTTCTAAGTAGGTATGGGGAACCCCAAAATAATTTGTTTTTTTTCTATTTTTTGTGAAAATCTTAATTCGGTTCACATAATACATCTACTTACCAAGTTTCAACAGCATAGCTCTTATAGTTTCGAAAAAAAAAGTGGCTGTGACATACGGACGGACGGACAGACAGACAGATAGACGGACGAACAGACAGACAGACAGACATGACGAATCTATAAGGGTTCCGTTTTTTGCCATTTGGCAACGGAACCCTAAAAATATTCACACCGGCAAGCAACGAAATAAAACAACACCGATAACTTACCTTTTTGCCATTAACGAAAAAAACCAACGTTTTTTGCGCGTCTTCAGGTATCGAACTGTTTATCGAATCCATTATGATTTTGAATTGATTTAATTAGAAATAGGTAAATAAACCGGTTTCTTATTAATTTGTTACTGACGCACTGCGTCCGATAGAACGCGTCTCTCTCGTGTCACTGCTGCCGATGTCGCGTCTATACTGAAGCGAACCTACTAAAATACAAAACTTCTACCATTGTATTTAGTTCATAAGCTAATTCATTGTCCAAGAACAAGAATCATAAGCACAGTTTTTTATGGGTAGGTAACTTAAGTGCACTAGAAACTAGTTATTTTGTTAATTACCTACTTTCCTAAATGAACGCTCGTTAGGTATGTGCGCGGAATGAGCAGATAGATGTTCTATGAGGATTTGTAAGACGAAAGAAATGAGGAGCTGAAGGAGGCACGTATTTTAAACCTGGGGTGTAGGCAAAACTGACCATCGCTGATCCTTGAATTCTCCTTTTGTTTTGCGTTTGCGCACAGTTTGCGAATAAATACTAGGTACTGTCAGCAATAAAAATCCACTCAGTCACATTTACACATAGTACACATACCTACCTACCTAATTAAAATTTATTGAGACAAAGTTATTCGATAAACTGCTTTACAACGTTTGATATAGACAGGACTCAATATTATTTTAATGTAACTTTCAATAATTAAGTAAGATTTAAAAGACTATAATGTTAATCGACTTTAATTGCTGACCGTACCTACTCGCTTGACCTATTTCAAGGATATCCCCATGATATCCCTAATAAAGTTGATGTATCATTGGTTCATTGTCCGCCTAGAAGTCTAGGACGTGAGGTCTATGAATGCGTTTCTTGAATCATACTATAATAATAATTATTATAATTAATTATCTAAATAAAATACCTATACCTATAAAAATGAATCCCTATTTCCCTTGGTCACAGCATGACGCGTGAACGGCTGAACCGATTTCGCAAATTCTTTTTTTTTTTTGTTTGTTATTGTCAGGAGAAGGTTCGAATGAAAGAAAAAAATTAAAAAGTTGCACGTAAAGTAGATTGTACCCGTGCGAAGCATGGGCAGGATGGATGGATGTTTGTTACTCTTTCACGCAAAAACTACTGAACGGATTTCGATGACATTTAGCACACAGATTATAAACTATCTGTGTGCTAAATACCTTTTTTTTTTTTTTGGGTGGGAAATTATCAAATAACTTCTCCCGTGTGCTAAATACCTGGATTAACACATATGATACTTTATCCAGCTATTCCCACGGGATCGAGACTTATGCGGGTGAAACCGCGGGGCGCTGTTAGTATTATTGAAAAGGTTCAGGTAAAAATAAAAACATTAGGGCATATAATAACAACATTTTATTCTCTACACTAATATCTAAAATATACATTTCAATACTTGTACATAATTTACACAGCATTTCTGCTTCTTTAGTTCATGTTATCATGAAGACAACTGATTAGCATGATTTGATTACAGAGTACAGTTTCATACAAAGTTCAAACTTATCTTAAAAACAGCCTAATTAATTAAAACATGTAATTGTACAGAACAGAGCTTTAATTATTTAATCAATATTCTTACTTCCATAAATTATTTGAATTATGTGACAGATTTTAATCTTATTTACAGGTGTAAAAACTTGTACTTTATAGAGTTTTTAGCAGCTTTGACTTGTTTAAATCCTCATGATTTGTGGTATACAAAGTCAAAGGTGCATAAAATGTCTTAATATAATATTAGAATTTTCATAATGGATCTGTATTTTTTTTTCTGTGTAACCCCCTGATTTTATTACAGTCAAATATTAAATCTAATGTTGTTTTATTGATTTCTTTTGAAAAAACATTAAAAGTAAGTACAAAAAGATGCAAATACAATTTTAATGAGTGCAGCAAAATCTGTTTGTTATAATTATATTGTGAAATGAAAATATTTATTCATGATGTAACTCATTAAAAAAACACTATGGTTTCTTATTTACTCTTAAGCCGATTTCAACACACCTTTCTGTTCAAGTTCTTTTTCTACCATAGTACCTTCATAAAGAATTTTATCTTTCAATGCATCTTGTAGAAGTTGTGCATCAAATCGTTGTCTAGACCATGCATACCTACAATAACACCAATATAGCATGGTGGTCATTGAAAATGTTCCCACGCCTATGTGCTGAGATAACATGGGACGAGATGTTTTTATGAATGCGGCTAAACCAACACCCACTCCGGTTGTTATTCCATATAGAAAACTTTCTCTGAAGCACGGTATTTTGGATACATCCCTACCAAATAATACTAATCCCTGCAATAAGAGAAAAAGTGGATTGATCATTTACACAAAATTATTATAGGAATTATTATGTATAACCAAGTAATTAAGTTTTTCAACTGTGCAATATTAAATTTTCTTTATAAAAAAGGAATTTTGAATAAAAGAGTTACTTATTTGAAAACAAACTAAAAACGAAGGTTTTTCTTTTTATTACAAATAAAATTTTGGATGAAAGAGTTACTTATTTGAAAACAAACTAAAAACGAAGGTTTTTCTTTTTAAATTACAAATAAAATGAACCTTTTTTTCTTCCTCCGCTTCCTCATCAAGCAAATTTTTCACTACTGTATCCATATTGCTAAGGTTTATTGTCTTCAATTCAGAATTATGGAAATTGGAAAAACTAAATTCGTATTTTCTAAAACAGAACAACAATAAATTAACCTCAAAGTACGTTTGACATTTTGACCACAGATTATGTAGTGAAGTAGTGCTAATGTATTTTGACACAATCATTTTTTTAATGAAAATCGGTAGTTTGAAGCAAAGTCTTTTAAGGCTTGGATTCTCCGGGTAGCCAAATTACAGAGAGGAGAACAGGATATTTGGTAGACGGACCGATAAAAACATTTGAGGGGTTTTTGAGATCATTAGCTAGTTATTACCGCATTAACCCCCATCCCAAGTATCACATTAATGGAGATAATAATATTTTTCAAAATTCTAAATATTTTATTTCACGTAAACCTACATGGGCACTTAAACGTCAAAAGCTAGGTGCATCTTTGCATTGGTGGATTTTTTATCATTATTCAAAATCTTGTCTATAGGCACCTGTACCGCCGCCGCAAGAGAAGCAAGTAGAGCTAGTGAAAACGAGTTGGCAAGAAATGAGCAGCGAGTGCACAACGGCGACGAGTAATTACTCCTCGATATGCGTATGTACAGACGCCAGTACATCAAGCTACCCGAAACTGTCAAATTTTTCCAATCAACTTTGAACCTTAAACTTCAGCGATAAAGTTGAAAATCTATTAAATAAATTTGACAGATTGTAGTACCTAGCTTGAAGTGCTGGCGTCTGTACCAAGCGTGACCCCGCGTCGTCCTATTTATAAGCGATCGTCGCCCGGATATATGTTCGTTCGAACTTTTTGTTTGGTGAACCAAAACGCATGGATATGCCGACAGAGGGCGCTTTTCCTTTTTACAAAATATTGCTTTTCCCGATGTAGGGACGTTAATCGTTGAGGAGTTCTCCTGGTACTTCACCATCAGCACGCGTAGCATGACGCTTTCTATCTCTACGAAGAATAGACATAGGTAGCTCTTTCCATACAAAGTGACATTTCGTTTCTCTATTTTTGACATCGCACCGTAGAAATCATTCTACAATCTGTCATTTTGTCTTTCGTTTCTAACGATCTTTGTCTAGGTCCTTTTACATGTAGACTATTTCAGAAGAAAGTTTTCTATCCAAACTGTCAAAATCACTATGGTAGTGAAGACAATTTGATTTTGTTATCGCCATGCTAAAGACAGTAGAAAACTTTTTACTCGACGGCCACACAGTATATACGGTTATTTACAAAATCATGATTTTACAGGAGAGCGTTTAATAATTTTAATTGTTTATCAAAATCTGACTAAGTATTTCTAATCGCGATTAAAAAGGTGTGGAATAAAATATGAATCAAAATTCACACCAACACCTCAAATTCAGATGCAAAAACAGTACTGTATCTTTTTTTTTCTTTTGCTTAGGTATATCTCGAAAATGGCGTGTTTAATCGCAAACATAATGAAAATTACGACCCCCTTTATAAAACTCTTAAACCCCTAAGACTCAACATGTAGGTAATCATTTTTCTTACTTTCCATATCTGTGCTTTCCATACACAAAGTGAAAAATTCCATTTAAATAAAATACGTCGAGCCTGCGCGCCTCCGGCTCTAAAGAAAATTACCAAGGACCAAGGAAATGGTTAAATCCAATATTACTGTAATTTTTTTTCTTCCAAAATACGATACTTCGACACTGAGATCTTTTTTGTAGTTGACGAATAAAAATTGAGAATCAAACAGAAAAAAAAAATCCTATGACAAAACAAAGAATTCTGAGTCGAATTACGAAAAGAGTGAATTTCGTAAAAAGTGCAGTTGAGTCTTTCTACTTTCCTGCCGTCCTGTCTACACGGAACGTCAGTTTTGTCTGTTCTTCCGTCGACAAAACTCGTTTCTACGGTGGTCATGCTACGCGTGCTGCTCTACTTCTCCATATGCATTGTGACGAGCATAGGTAAATTGCTTGGCAACCATATTAAAGTAATCGAATTGCAACCCGTGAAATACCACTTATTATTGAGAAGTTCTGGTGGCCATCTGTGGTCTTCATCATCTGATCCACTTTACCAAATGGTCAAATGGTGCTTTCCAAGAGCAACTGCACGAGTTACTATAAAAAATACCCAAATCGCTATAGTTATAGCTATAGGTACTACGACGTGTTTAAAGCAATCATTGCAGGCGCGGTCCGAAGGGAGAGGGGGGTTCTGGGGGTCATAACCCCCCAAAATCTTTCACGCTGTCGGGAGCCTGAATGATTTAAGTAGTACTTTTAAAACTGTACTACAGCCACGGGTTACCGTGTAGTCAAGTACAGATGCCAGCACATCAAGCTACCCGAAACTGTCAAATTTTCCCAATCAACTTTGAACCTTAAACTTCAGCGGTAAGTACTTTTTTTGTATCTAAAACGAAATATTTGGTATTACGATATTAATTATTAAAAAATTTCATACTTCTTTCACAGGTTTCATTGATCTGTTTACGCCATCTCAAAGATGAATCTAACCAGAGTCCTAAATATTTAACAACAGAAACATTTGCCAAACAAACATTGTTGATATTGACATTTGGTGGCTGTAAAGTCTTTCTTCTAGAAAATAAACATATTTTACTTTTCGTGGGAGATAATTCCAGACCCAATACTCCTAACAATTCTGTCAACCTATCTATGACTTCCTGAAGAGTTGTGATCATAAATCTAATGTCTTGTCCAGAAATATAGAGGACAAAATCATCGGCGTATTGGGATATATACACACTTATAATCTCTTTGCAAATATCACTAGTAACTATGTTAAATAATATTGGAGACATAGGGTCTCCTTGGGCCAATCCCTTACATGTCCATCTTGTAATCGAAACATTAGGTACTCCCTACTTGTGACACAGCTAAATGTCTCTCCTTTAAGTATTGCCATATATATCTACATATAGAAGCTCCCACCCCCATCTCATCCAGCTTAGATACCACTTTCAATATATTGACATTATTATATGCGTTGTCTATGTCAACGAAACATCCCAATGTCTTTTGATTATTGGTGAAGCCTATTTGAATTTGTGAAACTAGTCGTACAAGATTGTCCAGGCATGACTGAGATCTTCTAAATCCCACTGTATTCTTGGAAAAAAGACCCTTATTTTCAAAAAACTATTCAAGACGTCGCGTTACAATGTTGTGTAAGGTTTTGCATAGACAAGATATGAGTGATATAGGTCTCAAAGATGTTATGTTGCTCGGATCGCGCCCAGGTTTCGGTACAGGCACTACTTTAACATTCCTCCATTGTCTTGGAACCTCACCTTCAGACAAAAATTTGTTAAATAAATCAACTATCAACTGTTTGCTGGGAAAGTTATAAATCATTGAATAAGAAATATCGTCCTCCCCTAGAGCGGTATCCTTCATCTTCAATACATTAGAGAGTTCCTGTTCCGAAAACTGTGCCTCCAACTGTAAATTTGTTGAACTAAAGACAGGACAAGGTGGCAGAACGTAATCTGGCGTCAACTGTCGTAAAAACTCACCAGCTCTCTCTACATCTAAACAAATTCTACTAAGTAGTACGATATCCTTTGAGCCATCGCATTTTGTTCCACAACTCGCTACTAGACACCATCTCACCTATACTGTCACAGAACTGATGAAAAGATTCTGCACTGGCTTTACGAATTAGTCTCTGTGCTGTAGCAACCTTCTGTTTAAGAATGATAAAATTTGTGGGGATGGGGTTCTTCCTCACCTGTGCTAATGCCAATCTACGCTCCGCAACCGCCCTAGACAATTCGGGGGACCAATATGATCTTGGAATAAACTTACTGGTGGGGTCTTCGCAAATCTTAATATCTGGAATTGATGCTTGTGACGAGAAATTAATTAAATCCATAATATCATCATACATTTGTTGGGTGTCGCCTGTCAAACTAATATTAATTTTACTTGAAATTATTTCCTTATATTTTTGCCAATCAGCCTTTTTAAAATTACGTTTCAATTTTATTAAGTTATTACATGTTATTTCTGTGGTTACAAGAACCATTAACTGATCACTACCTTTTTTTTTTTTTTTTGGGTGGGAAATTATCAAATAACTTCTCCCGCTCTGGGTGGAGCGGGAGGGCGTGTCAGACTCTTACTGACTAAAACCCACCCGTGTTCCTTCCTATGCCATGTTGCCGGGGGCCACGATTTCCCCATCGGTTTTCTTCGAACCCCCGGCAGGCATTGGCCCTAGCGGACCCCGTCAATTCTGCTGACATCTCTTTGAGGCGCGCGTGGAACACAACACGCCGTCGACCCAGGCTTGGTCCTTATCGGACGGCGAGCTACCCATTGCTCACCGTCCGCAAGCCCGCGCCTACGGTGGCCGGAAATCTTCCTGTGATTCCCGACGCCCAGGGCGTCTCCTCCTGCGGCGGTTAGGGGCGTGAGGGCGCGAAATTTACCTCTCCCTCACGCGCTCCGTCTCCTCCTTCGCGAGCATTACTGCTTCGCAGAAAGAAGTGACGGCCTCCCATTTCCTCTCGCTCCGTAGCATGGCCCGAATCAGGGCCGGACGCGAGAGATCACCGCCGCCGATCGCTTCCACGAGGACACGGCGATGCCCTGCCCAAGCCGGGCAGACCTCCACCGTATGCTCCACCGTGTCCTCCGGGCGATCCACACAGTGACGACACCCGGGCGTTTCCTCCCGCTTTATCCTGAACAGGTACCTCCCGAAACAGCCGTGTCCGGTGAGTACCTGCGTCAGGCGGAAGGTGAGGACGCCGTGGCGCCTCTCTAGCCACTCCTCAAAGAGGGGTCTTATCGCCGCAATTGTGGCGTGCCCAGCGCTGGGTTGCGACAATCGCACTCTCCATTCCGCCATGAGATCCCGCCGGAGCTCTGTCCGCTGTGCCGCGACTTCTTGCGGCATCGGAGTTAAGCCCCGGCGTTTCGCCTCCTCGCGCCACTCCCAAATGTGCGCGAGGACCTTTGCCTCCAGATCCCATGGCGGTTCTCCGGCAAGGAGGCTCGCCGCCTCGCAGGAGACCGTGCGGTATCCTCGGGCCAGCCGGATGGCCATGACCCTTTGGGACGCGTTCAGCCGGCGGCCTGGCTGCCGCCTCAATGAAGGTGCCCACACCGGCGCCCCGTAAAGGGCCATGGACCGCACGATCCCCGCGTAGAGCCTCCGGCAGGAGGCGTTTGGACCTCCCAGATTGGGCAGGAGCCGCTTCAAGGCAGCCCCGGCCCGGTCCAGTCTGGGAGCCAAACGTCGGAAATGCTCCACGAAGTTCCACCGGCTGTCGAGGACGAGTCCCAGATACTTCATCGTCGACTCGACGCCGATGTGAACCCCTCCCGCCAATACCTGGGAACCCGACGGTGGCGCACTACGAGGACCATAAAAACCCATGGCCTCGGACTTGTGCAGGGCCACCTCGAGTCCCAGCTGCCGGATTCTGTCGACGATTGTCGCAACCCCGCGTGTCGCTAAGTCGGCCGCCGCCTGGTACGACCTCCCCTGCGCCAGGACCAGCGTGTCGTCAGCGTAATAAACGACGCTGACGCCAGTAGGGAGGTCGGCGCGCAGCACCCAGTCGTATCCGATGTCCCACAGATGCGGCCCCAGGAAAGTGATCACTACCTAAGTTTTCATGTAAAACACTCCACTTGAACCGAAGTGCAATATCTGATGACGCAAACGTGAACGTCACGTCGCGAACTTTTTTGAAGCTGATTTAATACTAACTTTAGTCTGGTAGGGCCTCCAGTATTGAGGGAAACATACTGCCAATCATTAGCTGCATGGTGAATTTGTAAACCCCTGCGATCACTTTTGTATGACCAATTTGTATGATGCCCGTTGAAATCTCCCCCTATAAAAGTTTTACTTGACCATTTAGAAAATAGCACTTTCCAATCTTCATCTGTAGTGTAAATATTCGGAGGACAATATACCGTAACAATATTTTCTAAAAAGTCACAGTCTTGTCTAAAAATATCATAACTACCCATTTTCAAATGACTGTCTGGTTCAAGCCAGGTCTCAGATATAACGCATATATGAATTTTACCTATTAATAAAAAAATCTCAAAGGCTTTAATTTTAGGTCTTAAACTTTGTGCGTTCCACTGCAACAACTTTAACTTAACAATTTTATTTTTAAGGTCCATTACTTACAAAGTTCGAAAAAATATTCTAAACACTTATTCAAAATAGGCCAGTCAGACATATGATCTACCACAACTAGTACTAACCATTCAATACAACACTTAATAACATTATTAAACTTTTCTTTCAAACTCATATCTCGCATATAAATAATATCTTTCAATCGTGTAATTAACTCGTCAAAATGTACCTGCCGCTTGTTGTTTACGTTGTCACCGAGATCGTTATCAGTAACAGCTGGTTGCATTAGAATGCGGTCCGGTGAGTCCTGCTGTCCCCACCACTCCGTTTCACCTATGTTTTGCGAATGTGATTGCTTATTTTTATTACTTGCTTGCGGTGAATTCGGTCGATTTTGCGTAAAAAAAGGTGGGAATTGACTCGGAGTATATTTATTAATGTTTTCCGATTCTTCGAATAGTAAACCACTGAAGCTGTTGTTGTCAATCTTCGGCTTATCGATATCTCTCACTGTTTTTAAACTAATTGGTGACTTGGGTTTAACATACATATTGCAGGCTACATGATATGTACAGTTGTATTCTGCCATAAGCTCCCTCACGCGTTTCTCCCGAGCATATACTGGACAACTTCTATTCAATGCCATGTGGTCACCCCGACAGTTCACACATTTAAATATTGTAACTTCACAGTTATTGTGTTCTTCTGTGCACTTAGGGCAAATAGTTTTTTTGGACGTGCATCTTGCTTTTACGTGACCAAATTTCCAACAGTTTGAACACTGAGTTACCGGGAAAACATAAGGTTCAACCTTAGCACGCAGACAGTCCACATATATAAATGCTGGCAGGTATGAACCCCTGAAGCCCACCTTGGCTACCTCGCTAGGCACCCAGCTGCCTTTATCATCTCGTCTTTGTAGCCTTTTTAATGTTACAATTTGAATATTATCATTTGGACACTTGATCGCTTTGAATGCCTCCTTGTCAGACAGGTCGAGGTACACATCCCGTATAATACCGTAGGAAATATTTACGTCCATTGCGCTATAAACTTTCCACTCTTTGGTTTGGAATTCTTGACAGTCCAACAACTTGCCCGCACACTCCTCAGTCGAAACCTCAATTTTTTATATGATTAATATACTTAATTTGATTTATATCAGTCAATCCCATGCTGTTAAACAGTTTTGCGATAGCAAACTGTTTAGGTAATTTCTCTTTGCTCCAAATAAAAACCTCTTTCTTGACTTGTTTCTGTTTCTTTACTCTATTACTCTCAACTTTATTCCAGCTTTGTTCATCCTACTCTCTCTCTCGTTTGGTCGGTTTATCTACTACTACATCTTCCTCCATAATTTGTACTACACAGCAGTTCGATTCATTAATATTATCCAACGAATCACTTTTGTTTTCTTCATCTTATATATTTTGTGACATCCATCCATCTAACTGGCTCACTTCTTCCTTATCAGTCTGGTCAAAGTTTGTTTTTTCTTGACCGCAATCTTCTGCGGCCATTATTAGCTATAATCCTGCATCACCGATGAGCGCGTCAATGTAATTAATTTGCAATTTCTACATCGTAATCGATAGACGCGTGCGACGATCTACACGAGTGCCGTGACAGAACTGTGGTCTGATCCTCTAGCTTTTTTGTGTCGACAAAGTATCTTCTATTTCTGTATCAATGGTCAAAAGAAAACCTAACCTTTTGAGGCTGCTAAATATTTCGATGTTCATTCCTGGGCGGGGGGACCAGGAATGAACATCGAAATATTTAGCAGCCTCAAACGAGTGCCGTGACAGAACTGTGGTCTGATCCTCTAGCTTTTTTGTTGTCGACAAAGTATCTTCTATTTCTGTATCAATGGTCAAAAGAAAACCTAACCTTTTAATAATTTTCAGAATTCTCTAAAAGGCCAAAATTTTAGGCTGAGGCCTTCTGCAGCGCGGGAATCTGGAGGATTATGGAATTAAAATTTATAGTCTTGCTCGACTGCTACGCTCTTTATTTGGCACTGATTAGACCTTGGCTCCTTTTCTCTCGATGTCTGTGGGTCCAACCGGGAAATATGCATGAGGATGGCGAGCACTGCAGCTCAAAAATCCCCGCTTGCAGGAGGGGTACGGTGTTTGTTGTGGCTTCGCCGCGATCGGCCTTTCTTGCACTCAACCAGCGAGTACACCCGAATAATTAACTTTTTTGAACGGGCAAAGACACATTGGGTGTAAGGACAACAGAGTGTTAAATCGTGTTGTCATTCATTCTTAGATCGGGCCTCAAACTAATCCGCACATAACTTTTGCCGAATCTTCGAATTTCGTGTTTAGGGAGTAGACCTTCAGGAAGAAAACATGAACGATAGCTTGTAGTTTTAGCGTTCGAAAATATGTTTTATGCTACTAACGCACTTAATTATATGATTTGACGGCGAAGACCAATTTTTTTCCTGTCAAAAAAACATGACATCGTTCAATACGTCAAATTAAAATTTAAAAACCGGCCAAGCGCGTGGGCCACGCACAATTAAGGGTTCCGTAATTGGGATCAATTTATCCCAAGAACAAACTTTAACATTGAAGTTGAAAAAATGTTCTCCCATGCATTCCAACTGCAAATGTACATTGGCCGATTATTACTCGTTAACTTGTAAAGCATACTTAGTTGTGATAGTTTTCCTTTTCATTTCGTGATATATACTTCTGCCGTGATTTTGTTTCACACATACAAAAACAACCATTTAGCTGGCAGGGGGACAACACTTGACTCTTAATAACAAAAAATAGCACTTTAATGCTTAATATTTCGCAAACGGATTCCCGAGTCAAAAAATAGTTAATATACACCCACACAACACCCCATAACATTGGAAATCATCCCCAATTTACGTGTACGAAGGGGAGGTACCCTAAAAACAAATACATATCATGATTTTATTTTACCACTTTGTCGGCCGGCGTGTTTAATGTAGCTTTCTAGTACTAAGATTCTCTGAGCTAAACCGCGGATAGACAGACAGACAGTCAGACGGACATGGCGAAACTATATCGATTCCTTGTTGACTACAGTACCCTAAAAACCAGAAAAATTATGAGTAAAAAATATGTAGGCCATCTAGAAAAATTAACTAATAGGTTTTATTAAATAGTGAGCAATTTACCTAGGTACTGCATTTTGAGAAGCTATTCTGCTCATCATGCCGAAGATCCTCATCAGATCTTCACCAATTTTTTTTGAGACCAACATAGAGTTACTACTACCTTTCAGATAAAAAAAGAATCATTGAAATCAGATCTCATAAGGCGGAGATATCCAGTAACCCCCCTTTTTGCCCCATTTTGGAGGAAGTAGCCCTCCAATCAAAAAATCCCGACGACTAAAAATTATAAAAAATTCGTCAAACCTGTATACCAAATTTCGTCCAGATCGGTTGTAAAATACGACCTGTAGACGAGTACGTACAAACTGACACACGAAAGCAAATTTTGCCAGACCTGATCCAGAGATGCTTCGCTCGCTACGCTCGCTCGGTCAAAAAGTTAAATATAAAGCGTGTATTGTCATAATATCGTTACATTTTCAAAAAAGCTACATACAGTGTGAACTCTTAATAAAAAACAATATATAGGTTTTAAGTTTAAATACTTTACCTACATTAATTTACATAATGTGACATATCAAATTATCAGACTCTGTCAACAGATAATGCGATATCAAATGCTAATTTACACTGAAGCTCTAAACACACATCGTTAACAAAACAATATTAATAGGTATAAAACATAAGCAGTATTATGTAATTTATAAAATAATTAATTTACTTTTAATTCAACGTTTAGGTAGGTACTTTTAAAACGTGAATTTGAGGTCATTTGCTAGCATTATGCTATAACATTCCATGGTTTCCCGTTGCCCGTAATCGTGGGTTTTACCTGAAACAATAAAATGTTTTAAAATTATGCTTAATTACTACTCAAACCATATCAAAATGAATTCTACGGACTTTATTCATCTTAAAAATAGGTCCTTGGGAACTTTTTGAACCTTATTTGATACGATAAAGTTACGATATAGGTAAGTACGCTACCATGCACCCTAATTGCATAACACACGATCTGTTTCATTTTGACAGTTCAACAACATTCATTGTGTTATATACGTTGTTGAGCAATAAAATTTTTCGAACATAATATCTATGTTCGAATTTTTTTTCATATTATGAAGCAATTAACAATAAATAACCTTCAAATTATTCAGATTGTGATCGATCGTATGTTACGCAATTAAGGTGCTGTTATAGGTTACTTAATACGGCTATCTATCTTCTCTACGCAAACATTTTATTTGCAAGAATCGCTTAATTTTGCTATTTTGCCACCTTGCACTCTTTGGCAAAGTACCTAGGTATTAAATAAATAAATTGCGTAGGTACCTGTTTGGTAATCAGATCTTCGCAAGCCATTCTGATCCGTGCGCAAGTCGCTGGTGTATCCAACACAAAATCTGGAGACTCTCCACTGTCCAATCTGGCTGCTTTTATAGCTTCTTTTATTGCGAAAAATACTGATGCGGCTAAAAATAGAGGTGGTTCTCCCACAGCCTGGAATCATAGAATTTTTTATTTAGTCGTTTGCTCATGTACTTATATCAAAATGTTGGGTTATTCTGATTTTAGAAGGTACCATGTCCGTTTTACAGTGGTCCCAAACTAAGTTCAAAAGTTATATTTATAACGGTATGCAGTAGAATTCTGCACTGCTGGTCATAATATCACTATGTAGCTTTCATGGCACGTAAAATGTAATGAATTAATGACTGATTAGGAAAAGCTAAAATATTACCTTGGATGAGTAAACTGCACGTGGGTTCGGAGCACCCTTTAGCAACGATACATTAAAAACTTTCGGTATGTCAGCAAAGCCAGGTATCTTATAAGCTCCAGGTCCTCGCGAAAGTGCTTCTCCATCAGCTGAGAATATCATTTCCTCCAATGTGTAAAAACCGTAGCCTTGCATAAAGGCACCTTCTATCTGTCCTATGTCTATAGCAGGGTTTAAACTTTCACCGACATCCATTACTATGTCTGTTTGCAGGACTTGATGATCACCGGTCAAACAATCAATGATAACCTCAGAACATGCTACTCCATAAGTAAAATATTCAAAACGATTTCCAGAATTTGTCTCCGGGTTATATTCTTTCTTTGGCGCAGCGTAAAATCCTGTAGCCGATAACTGTACCCTGTTCACAAAAGCATCTATGACCCAATCTTCCCATTTCCCAGTTGGATTTTTAGCTTTGAATGGCTCCAGACGTGCTTTCAGCACTTTACATGCTTCTATAACAGCCATCCCATACAAATCAGTACTTATGCTTGCACCTGTTGATGAGCTGTTAGGAACTTTGTCAGTCGACATTTCACTGATGTGAATTTTAGTGTAATCAATTTCTAGAGCCCTCGACGCCACTTGTATCATTTTAGTGAAGAGTCCTTGGCCCATTTCTATTCCTCCAATGGAAAGTAGCACAGATCCATCTTTATACACCAATAATAGTGCGCCTGCCTGCATTAGGACATCAGCTTGGAAAGATATTCCATATTTTGTAGGAACTAGGGTGATGCCTTTCTTCTTCCATCTGTTTTGTCTGAAAAAGTATATGAATATTTTATTAAAACATTGCCAATGATATATTAGATATAATGGATATGATTTAAGAATATGGTCAAAACATTAACCTATTAAATTCCTCGACGTCTTTCTTCCTCTTCCAATAGTTAGAAGTTTCTATACATTCATTCCAACATCTTGACAAAGTACAATACGTCAGCGTCTGGTTGAAATGAGTCAATGAGCCTTCCTGATAAAGGTTTATTTCAACTATCTGCTCATAGGTTTTTCCTATTGTCTCGGCTATATGACGCATCATGGTTTCGGCAGCCATCATTGATTTTGGAGCCCCGAACCCTCTGAACGATGTGTTCGAAGGCATATTGGTTTTGCAAAGATATCCATGCACTTCGACGTTAGGTATGAAGTAGCAATTATCCACGTGCACCAACGCTCTTTCCATCATCTGTAATTTATAAAAAGATAATTCTTAAGATGATTAACAAATTAGTTAATTTTTAAAACGAGACCAAAACTAATAAACTAGTCTAAGTATAGTTGACTGCCTCGTTGGTTTAGTGGTCGCAAGCGACACAGAAACACACAAGCTACAGGGACACCTCTGCCCAACCCTTCTGGGAAACAAGGCGTGATGTTATGTGTATGTTAAGTATTAGAAAACCAAATTCTATAAGGCCTTGCTAAACTACTATATGTGATTTTATTAACAGCTGTATTCTTACCGCGCAGGAAATATCCATGGAGTTTCCTGCGTTTCCATATATCTCAAATTTTGCACCAGTTATTATTCCTTCTTCAGTAAATCCTACTTTATATTTGATCAAACAAGGATGCCTGTAGCCGGAAACTTGCATATCTTCATCTCTGTCTAACACAGCTCTAACAGCTGTCTTGAGTTTATAAGCAGCTACTGCGACAGGTATAGCTAATATGGTAGCTCTCGTTTCTTTGCCGCCAAAACCGCCTCCAACTCTCTTTACTTTAGCAACAACTTTATGGTTTGGTATTCTAAGTGCTTCTGAGGCTATGTGCTGAAACAACGAACAAATTAGTTATACAAGACATTACTATTGTATTTTACTTCCATTGACTTCACATTTGACCGTGTAAATATCGTTAGAACTTACTGCAATTTTTGCTGGATGTTGTGTAGTTGCTACAATTTCCAGCTCATCCTCTTTTCTAATGGCGTAAGCAGATATGGTTTCAAGATAAAAATGTTCTTGGGCACCATTTCGTACGTATCCTTCTTTAACGTAACTGGAATTATTGAATGCCTCATTCACGTCACCTTTGCGGAGAACGCGAGGATACCCAGAAAAAAATGATCCATGTGAAATTGCGTCTTCCAGGGTTACAATTACGGGTTCTATACGCTCGTAAGTAACAACCACCAAGTCTTTTCCTTTCCTTGCTACACTCTCTGACGTAGCTACTATAGCTCCTATTACACAAGCCCGGCTAGTTACAATTTCACTACAAAATATTTCTTCATCTTTTATAATGGGACCCATCTTATTACATTCTTCATCTAAATCTGCAGCTGATAGAAATGCCTTCACTCCTGGTAGCAACAAAGCTTTACTAGCATCTATAGATTTTATTTTTGCATGTGCTTCTGTGCTAAAAACTAGTTTTAAAAACAGCTCTCCCGCTACGGGAGGAGTATCATCGCAATATATAGCTTCGCCGGTAGCTTGCTTTAGAGCCGACGTATGAGTAATCGGCCTGCCAACAGCGTCTGAAACTATTTGTTTCTCGTTTCTTATTTCGAAGCACTGAGTACTGTTTGGTTGATCTATTGGTATTTCCTTGACACCACTTAAGTCTTCATCATTTACTTTATCAACACCATAAGGTCTGCTTAATTGCAATACATATAAATAAAACCTAAAAAATAAACTCAAACATAGTGACTTCCTGTAATCGGCCATTCCTCCGAGAACTGAGATATCCAGCTGCAACTCATTTGTTAACGAATCAAATGCTAAAGTTAACATTTCTTGATCCCATCGACGTCCAAGAATTAACTCTGAAGTTGCTTTCGCATAAATTGTAGTTGGTCCCATACCACCATAACACAGTCTTGCATCAAATACTGTATTGGTAACGGGATCAAATATAACATTGAATGCAGACGTTACAATAGAAATATCGTCTTCTTTTCGTCGAGCTTGTTTATACGCTTTAAAATACTGCATACTTTTAGAAAACGGAATTTCGACAGAAACAACGATTTCATCATTTTCAAGAACAGTCTTTCTGTATCCTTTAAAAAATGTTTCATCGAGAACAACTTTTCTTTCTCCCTTGTTCTTGCTATGAATATTCAAAACAGCTGAACACGCCATTAAAATGGGATTTAAATCGGATATTGGACTAGCTGTTACAATATTTCCAACGAGTGATGCTACATTCCGAATTTGATCCCCAGCAAACCAGTGTAGCATTTCATTTATTGTTTGGTACACTTTAGATTTCGTGGGATCTGCGTCAATTTGTTCTTGAAGGAAACACGATAATTCACTTAGAGTGGTAGTAGCGCCTATGATGATGCCATCAGTTGAGACTTGGCAAAAGTTCATTTCTGGTATTATTGACGGATACAGCAACACTGGATAGACTTTATTTTTAAATTTAACTTCCACCCCTATTTCGCTATTGCCAGCAATTATTTTAGAAGATCGACAGTTGGATTTTAAAAGAAGTAGATCGTTAAGTGTTTGCGGCCGGACCCATGTAACATTTTCTCCGGGAAAAAATAAATACTCCTCTGCATAATGACTCTCTAACTTCAACTCTGGTGGGAAAATTGGTTCTTGTGTTGGATCATATGGTTTGAACAACGACTTATTAAACAATTCATCGCTGTTATCATTTAGTTTCTTATTTCGGCAACAATCTTCACCCATTGAACAGGAATTCTTTTCACCTTCACGGCTGTAATTTCTTTCCCATCCTTCTATGAAAGTTTTAAACCCCTCAATGATGGGTCTGTATCCAGTACATCTGCAAAGGTTTCCCTGTAATGCCGTTTCTATGTCGGTATAGTTTACTTTGGGTTTATTTCTTAGTAATGCATACATGGACATTACTATGCCAGGTGTGCAGAAGCCACACTGTGATCCATGAGCCTTTGCTATCCTTTCTTGCACCGGGTGGAGACGTTCTTGTGTGGAGCCAATCCCTTCAACAGTCGTGACTGCTAAACCGTGCATGGCACAAACGGGCGTCAGACATGCATTTACTGCAATGTGCCTATTACAATAATACAAAAGTTATGGATTTTATTAGTAAGGTACAGTACGACACAACTTAGATGTAGCATGAGTTTGAAAAATTTGCATTCTTTCATTTCAATTTTACAACGTATTTGGTTATATAACTTTACAAGTTATTGCGTTTGCGTAAAGATCATTTTCACCTAAAGTAGTAATATAGATTGATGATTTTGAAGGCGCACTCAGTTCGGATGGTGATCGGTTTTACGAATTTTGCCGGTGCTACATCTAAGTTGTGTCGTACTATACCTGTATTGATCTTTAAAACGCCATGCCATCAAAGAGAACCTTTGTAGGCTACAAAGTTTCGGCCACAGATTTACTAAATCTGTGGTTTCGGCGCTAAGTGGACAGTGAGCGTGGACACCATATACAGACAAAGGTTTTAAACTGAAAGCTTCAACAAAAAACCGGCCAAGTGCGTGTCGGACCACGCACAATGAAGGGTTCCGTAGTTGGGATGAATTTATCCCAAGAACAAACTTAACTTTGTAATTGAAAAATACAATGTATGTTTTTGCAATTGCAAAGTTAAGTTGGTCGATTATTACTCGTTAACTTGTAAAGCCTACTTAACTGTAATAGTTTTCCTTTTAATTTCGTTATTTAAACTACTGCTGTGATTTTTTTTCACAGATCCAAAACCAACCATTTAGCTGGTAGGGGGGGACACTGGACTCTGACAAAAATTAGCACTTTAAAGCTAAATATTTCGCAAACGGATCCTTGAATCCAAAAATAGTTTGCACAAACTCACAATGTTTTTAAAGGACCTTTCCAATGATACACCATGGGTATAAAAATAAAATAAAAAAAACATCACCACTTTACGTGTAGGAGAGATACCCTGAAAAAAAATGTTTTTCATAATTTTGTTTTACCACTTTGTCGGCGTAATTAATATGTATACCTATGCCAAATTACAGCTTTCTAGTACTAAGGGTCTCGGAGCTAGACCGCGGACAGACAGACAGACAGACAGACATGACGAAACTATAAGGGTTCCTACTACGGAATCCCAAAAACTTCACCAACATCGATTACTAGGCATCTCAAATTAATTTTAAAATACGTTCTTTAACATCCTAGTAAATACTTGTTTTAATTACAAAAACGTCATAAAAACCAAAATAACTCGACAAATAATGCAAAATATTTCAATAGCAAAAAGATGCGCCCAACGTGGGGCTCGAACCCACGACCCTGAGATTAAGAGTCTCATGCTCTACCGACTGAGCTAGCCGGGCTGTGAAATATCTGATCGTAAATATCATGAAAAGGATACTTTATACGATTTTCAGTTTTCAAATATTGGGAGATCATGACAGTGCAAGCACCGCAGCCACCTTCTCCGCATCCATATTTGGTGCCGGTAAGCAAAATTTTCTTGCGGAGGTAAAAAAGAAGTGTCCATTCTGGATCTGGATTTTTCTCGACGACCTGAAACATTATTGTAAAGTATTATTATAAAATTATATATAATTATATTTTTGATTAATACTGTTATAGGTGCTAGGTATGTACAGTACCGACCAAAAGTCCATGAGCAATCTCACAAAGCAATAGATTGACGCTTCGGTTTGACTTACGACCTTCTTCTATAAATTGTTACAATACTATAGACACGCACAGTACACACACACACACTCACTTTGTCTGCAACCAATGACTAGTTCGATAATCATTCGTTTTTTGTTTCATTCGTCTTGTTCACATAAATATTAAAGTTTAGCAGGTAGACCACAGAAAATTAAGTAAATTATTTCGATTTCTGTAGGGTAGACAGATACAGTTCGTTACGAGTATTCAATTAATAGAACTTTGTTGGCTCGTGGATAACATTGGTGACGAGTATTTAGCGCAGTGTTGTGGTTATTATATTCAAAAAGCAGGCATAAAATATATTGAAGAGATCAGATCAGATCAGAGAATATTATTGCGCTGCGTAAAAGTGAAGTGAATATCTAATGAAACCGGACTAAGTGTGAGTGTTTTCATTTATATATTTCATATTTTACTAAACATAAATCTTAATCAAGGGTATTGTTGATAGAACAGAGGTATTGTTGAGACAGAAGATGCCTTTAAAGTTTTAAATTCATTATGAGGTTTAATTCGATTAGTGAATAATAAATAATTAGGTATTATGTGTAATAAAAACAATGTTTTTCTTTGTTCTAGAGAAATACTGTGACGGTTAAGAGATATGAGGAAGGGGCTTATTATCGAGGTGCAGCGACGTCAAATGGTGAATGAATATGAAACAAATGGTTTCATACCAACGAGATATTTTGCTGAATTATTAAAAACACGTCGTTATGAACCGTTCGCCGTGCACTCTGAAGGCTTGCATCACTGAAGACCAGCTAGAAAACCGTTTTTGACCTTAAAATATTGACCGTATCAACTTAATAAACAACAGATTCGTTATTGCATGAATTTATGGTAACGAATTTTTTAAGCACGTTTCAATAGGGTGTTTGTCGTATTTCTTGCAGATAGACCGAAATTGTTATATTAATATTATTTTAGTAATATTATTATTTTAGGACTGCCTCGTTGGTCTAGTGGTCGCAAGCGCTACTGCTGAGCATGAGGTCCTGGGTTCGATTCCCGGGTCGGGCAAAGTGTTATTGGGTTTTTCTATCTGAAATTTCTCAGTAGCAGCTCGGAGTCTGGATTTGTGCCCGGTTGATGGCAATAGGCTCGCCCCCTATTACATGGGACTTAAACATAACTGGCGAAATGTGGGTGTACCTGCTACAGGGACACCTCTGCCCAACCCTTCGGGGAAACAAGGCGTGATGTTATGTTATGTTTATGTTATTATTTTAGGATTAAAATTTGAGGTTTAGTTTCAATCTTCTTTTCGTAAAGAAAATGAATACTTAAGCTAGAACCTCAATACCAACCAATATTTACTAAAGCCAAATAAAATTTAAAATAATACTTTACCTTAAAATCAACAATATTGTCAGTAGATTTTTTTACATTGTATGTAGTCTAATATTCTTATTTATTGCTTAATTACTTCGAACATTATCAAAGCTTTATATATATGGTGAAAAAAATCCATTTAAAACATTTCAAAATTTAAATATGTCAAAATAATACAAATTGCTTCTAAGTTCCTAGACATCTATTTCACATATTATTCAGGTGAAGTAATGATAAATAATTGTAGCAGTTTTTTAACTATACTTAAGTAAAATAAATATAACGAATAAATATTATTTATTTTTTATTATAACATATCACGCATTTTTTATTCTAAACCCTTTATTGCAATAACAACATTAATAAATAGGCAGGAATATTTAAAAATATTATTATTGCAAACAAAAATAATAATATTTGCAAAAACAGCGCTGTGATTTACGAGATTAGAACCTGAGCCATCTTGAATCTAAGATCAACGCTTAACGCCTTCTGCTATCTGCACATATAATTTACTTTCGAATTTTAGCAATGCCATAAACTGGCCAAGGTCACGCGTATAATGCGTGTCTAACAATAAAGTGCGGCGCTCGCGAACCGCGACGATACGAGAGTGTTAGTGCAAAACTGCGTTTTCTGTGGTGTGTGTAGGGCACACACACCACAGACGTCTGATTACACATACAAATGTACGGACTACACCGCGTGTTCACAGCAATACGACTCTTAGCGTGTTTATGCACCTTTGAGCGCTTACTGTACCTACCCACTAAGCATGAAACTTACAGAAACTTTCTACAATGTTGATAGACCCCCCATAAGAACGTTTAAAAAGAAAGATCATAAAAACATTACGGTTATTTTCATATAACATATATGTTTTAACTTACCAAAATGTTAAAACAGATGTCGCAACAACATTACGTGTAAAAGTTGTTTTTTATACTTTGAAGAAACAAACTTTTAAAAACTTACTGTAAGTTATATTAATGATATTCCTACAATGTCATTATTATAACATTGCAGGTGAAACATTGTAGCAACCTAATTTTTACAACATACTTTTTATAACATTGCATCTACTTAGCAAACTGAACTTATGAAAACTTTCGATATTAGCATTCCCGCAATGTTATTATTGCAACATATTTTTTTTAACCTATACACAATGTCACCATTACAACGTTGTTGTAACTTCCATAAACAACATTGCCGTTATTTTGCAAATGAAAATGATTGTAACTTACAATTATTAACATTCCTGCAATGTAATTTTTGTAACATATTTTTATTAAACTACCTATATACAATATCACCAATAAAACGTTGTTGTAACTTCCATAAACAACATTACCGTTATTTTGCAAATGAAACCTAATGTAACTTACAATTATTAACGTTCCAGGGGGCCTACCACCAGCTCTTATAGCAGAATTATTATAATCTTACTTTGACTTTTCGTACCATGACGTCCATAAAATAAGCTTATTGTAATGTTGAAACAATCTTACTTTCTTAGCGATTTTGGTGACGTCACCTCTAAAAGTTCATTCAATTCGTACCACGACGTGACTTTTGACAACTAGCAATATTGTTTTAATGTCAAATTTAGCAATCTTAAAAAAGTTCCTCGGACTCGACGGAAATATTATTGTTTTGCAATTTATATTAACATAGAACAGACATACAGAGTGGGTAGATACAACAACAACAACAATAGGCCACTTGTCATCGAATTAATTAGTAAAAGGATGGCTAAGTACGTAATAAGTAATGGCCAATATCTTCAGGGTACCCGGTTATTTATCTCAGAGTTCCTAGATACCAACACGCGAAGGGAAAGGCAACTAATGCGAGAAGAAATGATTCAGGCGCGAAAAAACGGATTATTTGCAATAATTAAAAACAATCAATTGTTTATTGAAGGACAGAAAGTTACCCAAAAAAATGAAACGCGCAAAACGGCACAAAACAATGACTCGACGGGAACCACATACAATTACAATGTAGACCGATTATGCGAGCTACCTACCCCCAACGAAGACACTAAGAATCACTCCTTTCGAAGGCACAGACCTACCTTGTAAAATTCTCTTCCAAAACATGCAAAGCATATACAACAAGCAACACATTATAGATGTATTTTTAACAGAAAACCCTATCTATCAAGCTATATGCATATCTGAGTCCTGGCTATCCGAAGACAAAATTTCCCTTATCCAGATTACTGGCTATAATATTGCTTCGTCATACTGCCGGAAAACTCGAGGAGGAGGCGGCGTATGCATCCTCTTACAGGAACAATTTGAATTTAAAGAGAAAAATGATATCTCAAACATGCCTATAGAATATGTACTGGAAGTGTGCGCTACTGAGTTACCTAAACAAAACCTTTTATTAATTACTATGTACTGGAATAGAAGAGAGGAAGATATATTTATTGATAAATTAAAACAGATTCTAAACTATTTAAATATTAAGTACAATAAATTTAACATTGTTATAGGCGGAGATTTTAACATTAATATTTTAGACAAAAACTTAAAAACTAACCAGTTTCTGGACCTCATGCTAGAGTACAAACTCACTCAAAATATAAAAAAACCTACACGTGTTACAGAAACATCCTCAACATGTCTTGATCTAATATTTACGAATTTCACCGACACAAATATGTTTACAACCGTAGAAAATTTCGGACTTTCGGACCACAGTGGAACAATTATAAATCTAAGCATACCTCAACCAGCGGAAAAAATTACCTGGTACACAAATAAAAGATTATTTAACATAGCGAACATTAAAAAATTTAAATCTATACTAAGTACACAAAACTGGCACGACATTATACAAACAAACAATAACATAAATGAAAATTATAATTCTTTTAACAACCACTTATTAAAAATTTTAAATCAATGTATTCCTATACGTAAAATGAAACTTAAAACTAAATATAAAAAATATTGGCTAACTACAGGCATTAAAGTTTCCTGCAAGAACAAAAGATTGTTAAAATTATTTTCCCATAAAACCAAAAACCAAATAATTACACAACATTATAAAACATATGAAAAAATATTAAAAAGTTTAGTTACTACTGCAAAAAAATTACAATACATAAATAAAATAAAGAAATCAGACAACAAAGTTAAAACGATGTGGAGCATTATAAATGAGAGAACAAATAAAAAACTAAAAAAGGAAAAATGTAGCATTCAATTACAACACAATAATACGATAATATCCGACCCCAAACAAATTGCGAATATTTTTAACGACTTTTTTGCGTCTATAGGAGAAAACAGCAATACTCCATCTAGCAGTGCACTGGGCGGCATGCAAACACTAAATCTCACGGAAAACACCATGTTTCTCAGCCCAGTAGAAGCTTGGGAAGTTAACAAGTTAATCAAAAACCTAAAAAATAAACAAAGTTGCGGTGTAGACGAAATTCCACCTACGTTACTGAAAGAAAGTGCAAATGAACTCACCTTACCATTCTATTTATTATTAAATCAGTCTTTTACAGAAGGCATTTTCCCCGAATTGTTAAAGAAATCACTAATTAAACCGATCCATAAAAAGAACATAAAAACTGACCCAAATAATTATCGACCAATAGCTATCTTGCCCTCAGCCTCCAAAATTTTCGAAAAAGCTATGTGTAATCGAATTTATACCTTTTGCGAAAAATTTAACATATTAAGCGATTGTCAGAACGGTTTCCGGAAAAATCGTTCGACCACATTAGCTGTCTATAAATATATCCAAGAAGCCCTTAATATTATAAATAACAAGGAATACGCCGTAGGGATATTACTGGACATGACCAAAGCATACGACAAGGTACAATTTAAAATACTGCTTAATAAACTGTATGGAATAGGAATCCGCGGGAAAGCCCATGAATGGCTTACGTCATATTTAAAAAATAGAGAACAAGTAGTTGAAATCGAATACTATAACCACAATAGTAGAGAAATAGAAAACATACGATCAAAAAGCAAAACAACCAACGCTTCCATCCCCCAAGGAAGTGTCATAGGTGGCTTATTATTCCTCGTTTACATCAACGACTTACCAAAAACCATACAGGGGCCATGTGTTTTATTCGCGGATGACATATCTTTGTTAGTCTCATGTCAAAACAATATAAACATAGAAGAAAAACTCAGTTCCATACTCACAAAAACATGTAACTGGATGACTTCACATAATCAATCTTCACATAAAATAAAATCAGCTGATGATAAAATAAAAACTACCTGGCAAATAATAAATAATGAAACAGGTAGGAAAAAACAGCGTAATACTGAATTAAATTTAGAGACTGCACATGGCCCCATCAACTCAGATGTAGAAATAGCTCAGGAATTTGAAAACTTTTTTGCTAATGTTCCCCTTAAAACTACCGAAAATTTAAATTCATCACCCGCGCTTTCTGCCGCCTTACTTAGAAATAATGTAAATGCATGCCCTTTAGAGTTTAGGTTTCAGCATACAAACCCCCAGGCTGTTATAAAAGCTTTTAAAGATCTTAAAATTAAATCAACAGAAGATCTATGGGGAATGTCTGTAAAAGTCTGTAAAGCTATCATCGAAACCATTGCGCCCTATTTAGCTTTCATATTTAACACCAGTGTAGACCAAGGAGTCTTTCCGGATCTCATGAAACTCAGTAAAGTAGTTCCATTGTTCAAGTCCGGTGATAGTAAGGAACCCAACAATTATAGGCCCGTGTCAATTCTGCCAGTTCTCAGTAAAGTGTTTGAAAAGTTGATGCTTAATCAAATGTTACGTCACTTTAATAAAAATTCCATCTTTCATGAACAACAGTACGGTTTCACCAAAGGGCGTTGTACCACTGACGCCGGTGTCACCCTAATAAAGAACATTTTTAATGCCTGGGAAGAAGCACAAGATGCCATTGGAATCTTTTGCGACCTCTCGAAGGCGTTCGATTGCGTAAACCATGAAACACTTCTGCTGAAACTAGAACACTATGGGATTAGGAATACAGCTCTTGATTTACTAAGATCATACCTGAAAGATAGAAAGATTAAAGTTCAAGTAAACGGCGTAAACTCGTTGGGGTCTGAAATGGCAATGGGTGTTCCTCAAGGTTCGATATTGGGTCCATTCCTCTTTTTAGTTTACATAAACGATTTACCCCAATTACTTCAAAATCAACCGAAGATGGTGTTATTTGCAGATGACACATCATTGATCTTTAAAATAGACCGACGGTCACAAAATCTTGACGACGTGAATAACTCTATTCTTCAGGTCCAAGATTGGTTTACGGTAAATAATTTGGTACTTAATGAGAAAAAAACCAAATGCATTAGATTTAAATTACAGAATGTTAGAAGTAGCGAATGTGACATCATATTGAATGGAGAAAAACTGGAATTTATTCATCAAACAGTTTTCCTGGGAATCACGCTAGACGAGAAATTACAATGGGGACCTCATATAACATCTCTTGCGGGGCGGCTAAGCTCGGCCGCTTATGCTGTTAGAAAGATAAGACAGTTAACAGATGTAGAAACCGCGCGTTTGGTCTATTTTAGCTACTTTCACAGTATTATGTCATATGGCATTTTACTGTGGGGTCGGGCTGCTGACATTGAATCCATCTTTATTTTACAAAAGAGGGCTATCAGAGCCATTTATAATCTATGTCGTCGCGAATCTCTCAGGGAACTATTTAAAAAGATTAATATTATGACGGTACCTTGCCAATTCATCTATGAAAATATTATGTATGTAAGGAAAAATCTGCATCTTTTTAAGAAAATAAGTGATAGACATAATTTTAATACTAGAAATAAAGATAAAATAGATCAACCATTTTTCAGATTATCCAAAGTACAAACATCTTTTATGGGGTACTGTGTTAAATGTTATAACAAAATACCTTGTGATATATTACAACTAACTGAAAGAAAATTTAAAACGCATATTAAAAGTACTCTTTGTAAACAAGCATATTACAAATTAGAGGATTATATCCTAGATAAGAATGCTTGGAAACGTGCTGGTCTAGCTCCATAGGACAATTTTGAGTCTAGACAAAATCAAACTGGTTGCTAATTTAATTGTGTAATTAAATATTACTACATTTTTTTTTTTTTTTTTTTTTTTACATTAGGTATGTGATTACTTGAACTCACACACTGACGAATTAGTATCACTTGTAATTTTTTTAGGAATATCGTATAGGTTTTACAATGCTTGTAAATATGTGAACACCATGTATCCATTACATAATTATTTTTTCTATCATTGCTTCATTTTTATTTTTACCTATTGTGGTATATAAATCTTATTCCAGGTGCATCGTTTTCACATATAATTATATAATTAATGTATACAAAATATTGTAAAACATTTTAAAAGAGTAACGGTGGAGTTTCTTGCCCATTCTTCTCCATACGAAAACTACCCTTTGGAAGGGGCGACTAGAATCAATTCTATTTTTTGCTTTTGACGTTCAAAAGTGCCTTTTTGTGCCTAATTGAAATAAATTATTTGACTTTGACTTTGAATCTAGAAATTAATTATACTAAAACTAAATTAATGACTTTCCACCCTTATCAAAAAGCTCCTCTACACTTAAATTTTAACTTTAACGGCTCAAAATTGGAAACTGTTGCTGAATTTACATTACTTGGACTTACAATAGATAAACATATTAATTGGAAAACACAAATACAAAAAACCCGTTCAAAACTCTCAAAATTCTCATACGCTCTCCGCGAAATTAAAAAAACAACTAATCTAAAAACTGCCCTCACCACCTACTATGCGTATGCCAATGCATGGCTTAGCTACGGCGTAACCCTCTGGGGAAATAGTACAGATGCACCGACACTCTTTACCCTACAAAAGAAACTACTTAGAATCTTAGTAAACATTGATCAAACTGACAGCTGTAAACCCTATTTTCTAAAGCATAACATTCTAACTCTCCCTAGTATTTACATTCTAGAAATATGTAAATTTGTCCGTAAGCACCAAGAATTCTACACAAAACGCGAGGATATCCAATCACACTTCACACTTAGGCACCGATCTAGGCTAAACATACCAACATCCAAACTAAAAATGCATTCTACAAGTCCCTACGTAATGTCTATAAAAATATACAACAAACTACCTGACATAATAAAGAAAGAAGAAAAGTTAAATATATTTATAAAAAACCTTAAAAAATTACTCATAAACAAATGCTATTACTCCGTAGATGAATATTTAAATGATAAACATAAATAATAGCAGTAGTACAATTATTATTATAATGATGATAATCACGCAATTTATAGGTATGTTAAAATATATTAATAATACGGTAATCATAATAATAATTATAATCAATAAATAATATAATATAATAATCAATATAACAGTAATAATAAAATAGCAATAATAAATTAAATAATAATCAACAAATAATAAAATAATAATAATCAATATAACAATAATAATTAAATAATATAGCAATAACAATTATTCAAAAGAAAATAATTTATTTATATGAATAAACAGAATTATAATATATAAAAAATAAAAGGTATATAAAAATAATCTAAATTTAAATACTTTTTACAGATAAAACATAAATAATAATAGTTAAGCGAAATTTTAGTAGGTTTCTTATTCGCAATCTCCTGACTTTTGATTATATGTAAGTTAAAACTTGTTCCCACAAAAACAATGATCTCCTAAAACAGGGCTTCCTCTCTCCTACCCTTTCTGCTGTGCCCTACAGGGTCCATAATGATCTAAATTTTATAACTACCACCTAAGTACACATTATGGTAAAGCAATAAAGATATTGAGTATTGAGTAACTTAAAAAACATTTTCGTGTCATGTAAAGTTAGTAAAATGTATTTATTTACGTAAACTTGCCGAATGAATAGTGTATCTATAGATTTTAGTACATGTGTAATTAATTTCTTGTTTGATGGCGAATGCATACGAAATATTTGAGTTTTTGGAAGCGGATAACGCAGAAAAATAAAAATTCCCAGAGTACCTCTAGCTGCCGCCCGGAAACCCGACTGCAAAATTAATAACAAAACACTAATCACTGAGTCTGACCACAATATATTGTTTCGAACTATCTTCGTCAAAACATTACACATTTCTTTGTTTTAAAACTTATTCACTGAGTAACCTTAACCTTCCCTTGATTCCATGTCGACTTTGTAGCCAGTTAGATCATAAATTCATTAGCAATTAATATGTTAAAATAAGTTCAACCTCGTAGTAGTTATCCACTTGTAAACAAAAATATCGCAACATCGAGGCTGTGTTCAGAGTTACGCTGCAATCGATTAGAGCGTGCTAACACCCATACCGAATTAGTGTCAGCGCGATAACAACGTGCTGTGAATTGTCATACATGACGTCATAGCATGCGACATCTTGCGATAACGCTGAAATTAATATCACCGTGAGCGCTGTCAAAATGACAGTTGTGCTGTTTTGTTTTGAGTTGCACCATATCTTTAAACTAACGTGGCATTTTGGAAATTGTGCTTCTGGCTACAGTCGACACCTAATCAAAGAAGAAGAAATTTGTTGTGTATACTCAAAGAAATACTGTAATCCAACCATCTTGTGCAAGCATATCTAAATCGGTACGCAAAATATTGATGTGAGCGATTAAGGCGTAACTCCGAATGCGGCCCGAGTTTCAAATTTCGTTCTGTTCCGATTTATATCATGTAACAGCTTAGCCGTAGCTTATTTTTAATTTTTTCAATTGTTTTTCTTATTTTTCAAAGCCAAATCTTTTAATATTTGTGTCAATTTCATGGAAATTACTCATAAAAATTAGATTCTAATGCAAAGTAATATTTTAAGTAAAAGAAAATAATATTTTGCTTCAAGACCAATACTTGGTAGTAGCGATTCGGACCAACGTGTGAAAGGGACAGCGCTATACAGTTCACATAGCGTTGTTTCTTTTCTAATATAGCAGGCAATAGACAAATCTTACAAATAGTTCGTTCTTTCCCAGCACTAAGCAGGAATAAAACATTCTTGAACGATGAAGGTCGTGGTACGAATATGAGTTATGTTATTGTAAGCTTGAAACAAAACTCTCCTGAAATAAGATTGTTTCGTAAAAGATTGTGGTCGGCCCCCAGGAATGTCATTTTTGCAACATATTTTTATTAAACTGGAAACAAGTCGCCTTTACAAAGTTGTTGCAACTTCCATAAACAACATTGCTGTTACTTTTCAAATGACAATTATTCATAGATATAAGAAAGAAGGAGATATGCCCGGTAGTTGAAAATGTATCGAAACCCAATGTCTCCACTTTGTCCCCACTACCTCGCCACTAGTCGCCACAACTACACATGCAGAAATAGATATGAGGCTGCGCTCACTCTTGCAATTCATAAATCAGAACGTACTACACAATCAATTCTAAACCTTATCCCATCAAACACAGCGTGCATTTACCATGCACCGTACAACTCACTCACACGAAAACATCATTTCTATCGTTGTGCTGTACAGAAACAATTTATTTTACATATACGCTAGTGATTGACTAAATCGGAAAGGTATCGATTCTTCCATTTAATATTATCGACGGTGAAGTATCAATATCTAATAACTAACATTTTGGCGGTTTTCAGTTACTAATGTTTACTTCAAATGGTCAAAAACTATAGAAATCAAACGTTTTTTTCTCCTCCTGTAAAACCATGTTTTTGTAGTTCTTAGATATTGATACTTCACCGTCGTTATACTTTAAAAAATTTGGTGTCCTGAAAATAAAATAAATAAAAACGATAAGTCCAGAAAATAAATTATAATAAAAATAAATAATAAGCAAAAAATTCAAACAATAAAAAAATCGAGTTATGTTGGTGTAACCTGTCATAGTTTATTGAAACAGATATTGTTGAACCCTGCTATGATGTTTACTCACTGACCTGTAAAGTGGAGGTATTTATGCAGCACTTGACGCTTTGATATTACTGGAGTGGCATTTTTTGTCAAATAGTGTAATCTTAAATTAATATATTTTTCCATGACTGCTTTAATTAGAAATATTATGTGATTATTCATCGGAGACTGCTCAAATTGGTGAAACTTAATATTATCAAAGAGATCTAATCCTATGAAGTGAAGTAAAGCCTTTGCCATGAGTTCCTGTTTGACATTTTTAGTTTTAACAGTTAATTTATTATTGGTAAGACAAGCTGTTTTTATGATTATTTCCATTCTCTTACAAATCATGACAACATCAGGAGATGGGTACATAAGCCCACCTTTGTCCTTATACTTTATAAAATGATGTGTTTCTTCATATTTGTCGGCAAGTAGCGCACCAGTACATGTCTCACATTTTACAGTTTTTATTAAACCATGCACTACAAAGCCCGCAATGTAAGAAATGGCCTGCGAGCCAAACTCCGACAAGTCTTGGACAAGCATACTAACTTCTTCGTCAAATTGTGCCTGCTCGTATAGCTGACCAATATCGTCATCAACACTTTCATCGTTATAACGTGGTTCCAAAGTTACATTTATGTGTTGCACAGCGGATGAGCATGTTAAAAAAGATATTTCTTCAAGAGATGTGCAATTACCTTTGTCTGTGTCTCTTAATTCGGATTTAACCAACAATTTTTTATAAATAGCCTGAAATTGTCGGGCTGTGGGGTTAGTGTTACACCCACCATGAGCGCGAATGTGACCAAACATTAGTTCTATATGATCTTGGCTTATTTTATAGGCTGGTAGGTACTGCAGTCTTTTTTCTTGTTCAATAAGGTGGATATAAATATCTTTTAAACTTTTTATGTACACCAAAAAACCTATAAACCCAGTTTTTCTACCAGATTGCACTAATTGCGACCCATCTGTTAACTGTAAGGATTTCAAATAAGTTTCAGTTCTATCAAGAAATTCAAATGTTCGCAGTTTATTACCTGGAAAAAGTGTTTTTTTTAATTTAAGTTGCATCATATTTCTGGAATTTAAAATGTCGAAAAGATTATTTATGATTTTTAAAAAGTTAGCAGTTCCATCAACGGATCGAAATTTGGGCATGTTACGTTCAGCACAAAACATCAAGGCATCGGCAACACTCTCACTAAATAGTTGGGAAGCTAATCGCACTTTCATTTTCTGATTTTTAAAAAATATATGTCCTCGCCTTAATTTATTTGCTAAATGCAATTTTTCCTTTTCTTGAATTTCATTTAGCTGTTTCAAATGATACCATTTTATATGCCTGCCTAGATCGTCGACGATAATGCCATATGCTTCAAACGCATTTCTTAATAATTTAAGCATATGACATGGATCGGGAAATATAAATATTGGTTTATTTGTCAGGGGATGATAAAAGTATGATTTCATATTTTCTGTGTTTAGTGAGCATCCGAGTTCCTTGGCCATTGAAATATTTGCTGGACAACCGTCAAAGGTCAGCGAAGTTACTTCAATGCCTGTTTCTTCCAGCAACTCTAAACACTGCCTTACTAAACTAGATCGCTGTTCTCCTGTAACGCCGGCTACAAGAAAATACCCAACTGGTATTTTGAATGCTCCGTTAATAGCTGTTACCAAAAACACAAGCGCCTCTTTAGCTTCTGCCAAGTAGTCGCCTGATGTTCCCTTATTACATATATCAACATAACCATGCATTTTTTTACCGTCCCACTCAATACGCTGCCTGATCGCCATTTCGTCCATTACTAAGTTACATAGCAATTTATAGTTAGTATTACGAGCCTTACACTTCAAAGCTTTAAAAGATTCCTGTGTAAAACCTGGCTGCGCATCGACTGATTCGTACCATTTTTTTATAGTACGTGAGTGAGGTAAACAAGTCTGGAATTTTTTTCGTACATATTCGTATGCCTTCGGCGAGTAAAAATGAAGGGTACAAGCAAACGTTCTAAGAGCTGGCGAATACTTGGTTTTTATGTTTTTATTACTTAGTGTAGTGCTTCTGTAACGAGCTATTAAATCATTCACACCGAGGTTCTCTAAATGTGCGGATTGGTCTGTATTCACAAACTTTTGTTCATAAATATCTGTCAAAATATCTTTTAAATTACCAATTTTTTTACGATACCGGTATGCTTTCTTTTGTAGTCGTTTAATTTGAAATCTTTGTTTTCTTATCAAGTTTTCTTTCTGAGAAATTTCGATGCGCATTCTCCGTTTTCGGGGTGTTTCTATTATTTGAATGTTATCGAAAACGTCTGCTGGTTTCTGTAAAAATAGAAGAACATAAAATTATAGTGTTACATTCACATAGTTTATTTTAAAGTGAAACTCTAATTCTAAAAACTTCTTACCATATCCTGGTTCTGGGGTTTCTGACTTTCTTCTTCCTTTTGCTGAATATTAAGGCATATGCGTTTTAGAGATGGCTCATCAGATTGCTCGTTAGGTGATTTTAAGTGGTCAGATAACTCCAAAACATTCAATTCTTGTGGTGGCTAAACGAACAAAACGCACAATATTCAATATTATACCATGTAACAATTTTTCAGATGTTTGATTTAAAATCAAGCAAGGTCAAATTTATTTTCAAGGTAAGTTTTAAAATTTAATTATCATAGTGATGGTGAAATAGAAGATAATGTTTACTTACATTACACTTTTGATTGGACCATCCCGGCGTTATAGGTGCTACAGAATCCTGAAAAGTTGAATGACTGATTTTATGAATGCTCTAAAAGATGAGAATACCTTCCAGTACTTCAATAAAATTTAACTCACTTCTGCAAAAATCTGGCGTAGTCTTAATTTTGGGATTGCCCATTCAAAAAGCCTGCGATTTTTCTTTAGAGGTTGGAACATTTGTGCCTCAAAGTGAACCGAGCATATGGTGCTAGTTTTTGTAGGGAACCAGTTAGGTGGCCTGCATGTGGCATCAATCCATTCCTTTTTTAAATTCGCATCTTTTGGGAAACTAAAAAAGTACAATAAAAACATTTATATCATTTACATATTATCCTAAGCAGGTACATTTAAACCTTACCATGCAATAAGCAGGCAATAGGGTTTTGGTATAAAAAACCCTAGTAGTTAAGAAATAGTTAAATATATGAAAACAAACACACTGCCACGCATAACAAATAAATAGCATGAATATGTGGACTTATTTTAAGCAAAAGTCACTGTAATTATCTGAACCATGCCGATTACTATAACCATTCGAAGCTTTTGAAGACTTTAACGGAAGTAAAATACCAAAACCATAAAAAGTAAGGAAATAGCACGAGTATAAGGCATAATGGACCAGCGATAATTCAAACCCAAAACACTCCACCTAAAATTTTATTAACTTACTTTACGACCGTTGGTTACGCATTTCTCTACCACGCTGTAAAATAATCAAAATAAGTAAAACACATTATTTCATATCGATCTTCCACCCGGGTAAAACAGTTGACAAATTGAAGAATAAAGTATAATAGCAATAAATTCATTCGCCAAACGACATTGTTGTCGATAGCCTACGTTAGTGGATCTGCACAACCACATCACTAGCTCGTCGCCAGACACAGCGGCCGTACTGCGCGATGCATCCGCAGTCCACAGTATCGTTTTGTGATTTTTACATTGCTTGTTGAGTCACTGAGCGACATATTTAGGTAGTGGTTAACGAGCAATGTATGTAGTGCAAAAATAGTACAGTCGCTGTGATATTTGGAAACAAAAATAACGTAGTAAAAGCAAGAAATATTTTACGATTTGTTGTTTTTCATTATTTTAAAGACAAATATAGTAAAATACTTGTAAGTACTTACATATGGTAAGTGATTCCATGATTCACAAAGTTTTTGTTTTGACTTCGGTTTTTACAAGAAACCACTGAACAACACGACATTCTTATAAATTGTCCCGATCACGGCCGAAAACACACTAGTTCGCGGAGACGACCATTTTCGTATGCAATGATCACTTTGATCATTACGCGCGGACACAGACACGCCCCCATGCCACTTCTCCTGTTGTTTATATTTCTATGCAATTATTGTAACTTACAATTATTAACATTCCTGCAATGTAATTTTTGCAACATATTTTTATTAAAACTATATACAATAACACCATTACAAAGTTGTCGTAACTTCCTTAAACAACATTGCCGTTATTTTGCAAATTAAATATATTGTAACTTACAATTATTAACGTTCCTGGAATGTCATTTTTGCAACATATTTTTATTAAACTGTAAACAAGTCACCATTACAACGTTGTTAAAACTTCCATAAACAACATTGCAGTTACTTTTCAAATGTAAATTATTGTAACTAACAATTATTATAATAGGACAATTTACCTGTTAAAATTGTGAAATCAACACAATGTTACATGTTGTCTTAACTCCAATGAACAACATTACGGGTACTTTTCATAGTATAATTATTGAAACTTAGGTAAGTAGGTACTACTAATAAGATCTTGCTGAAATTTACTTCTTGCAATATTAAAAAAAAAAAAAGTGTGACACTCGAATCGGGGACTGCCGCGGTAAAGCTATTGCATAGCATTTGTAACCTCCATACTTCCTATTTATCAACGCTACACTTGGGATGATGACGTGATGACATAAAACAAAAATTACGTTCCCATGACAACATCACGTTGTCATGGGAACCGTCATTACATGGTAGGCGGAGAGGGGTGTTAGGTTTTATTTTCGTTACGTTACGGAATTTCTTGGATTTTTTGAACTTACAGAGTTGTAATTCTGATTCTAATGATAATAATTCTGTAAAGCCATATTTGTTAAGGCCACGAATCATATTTAGATCAACATACAACCTGTTACTGACCTGCAAAGTTTAATATGCTGAGGTATACGGGCGGGAGTAGAGAGCGCGACTGCGTGAATCGTTGCCTTGAGAAGATTTTCATCAAAGCAAACTCAAAGCATTTATTTCAAATAAACCAATTACAGGTACTTTGAATTGTCAAGGGGTCGGTCAGTCAGAAAAATGAAGCTAGTTGCCCATTCCAAAGCGTAGTAGGTAGGTACCTATGGAGAAGAACGGGCAAGAAACTCCACGGACACTCTTTTAAATCAAAATATTGTTACAAAATATTGGTTACATCATTCGTGTTGAACTTATACATGTGAGAACAATTTAGAAAGACATGCACGTTAAAAGCGTCCGTAATAAAAATATAATATCAATTCAAAAATTTAAATAAATTAAAATAAACCGTGGCAGCTAAGAGATGACCAGTCCCTACTGACGGCGCCCGTTCACGAACATGACGCATGGATCAGCACCATTTAGCTCAACCATTTTGAAGGGAACTCAATGATCCAACACACACGCCACCATCAGCGAGACATTTGAGTGAGCATGACATACTCTCAGCCGCCAGGGCACATTCAAGTCAATGAAAGACGTAGGTACCCAGTAAATGGTAGCTTTATGGAATGTACAACATGGTCACAGTGCTCACACATGTGATATGCAATTATACAATACAAAGAGATTGAATTTATACAAAGGAAAGATAGTTTTACAATCTTCAGCAGCTACAACAATACTTTCGAATGCTAATCAATTAGTTTATGCGCCTTTGTGGAGCTGGACCAGCGCTGAGCCAAGCATTTTTATCAGCGATGTAATCCCCCAACTTATAATATGCTTGGCAGCATAGTGTGCGTTTTATACATGATTTAAATTTCGTTTCATTCAGTTGGAGTATGTGGGAAGGTATTTTATTATAACATTTTAAACAGCACCCCATGAAAGATGAGTCTACTTTAGCCAGTCTGAAACCCGGTTGAACTAATTGGTCCCTATTTCTAGTCCCATAATTGTGTTTATCACCTCTTTTACTGAAAAGACTTAGATTTTTCCTTACGTACATGATGTTTTCATAGATATATTGACAAGGTACCGTCATGATGTTAATATCTTTAAACAGTTCCCTTAGAGAATCGCGTTCCATCAATTACTTGGCACAATTTTGCTCATGGACCGGCAAGAAAAACAACTTCAAGTTGTCATCGCTCAAACTTATGACGACACCACACGCACAAGTGAGAGACTTGTTTGGTTTGTTTTTATTTCCGCTGTTCCACATAGTTTATTTAATAAATGAGGCCTTTATCAAATTAACTGGTTTTTATGTTCTGTCTTCTACATCTAATTAACTTGAAGTTTTGTTTTTATTCGTCGTAAACATTTTCTCATATTTCTATTGTTTTAAATAGATGCGGAGCCATGACGTTGCATATAAAATATGCGTTCTAATAAAGCCTGTCACAGATTTAGCTACAATATATATTAATATACCAAAATATTTATTTATAGCAAGGCTTCTTACGATATACTTAGCGTGCTAAGTTTACATCAGAGTCCACATACTCGGGTATAATATCTACTTATACCAAAACATATTATAGATGAGTGTGTGGACTCTGTCAACTAGTACGCAAAATATATCGTAAGATGCCTTGCTATAAACATACATTTGGTATATTAAGTCTCGAAAAAAAAATGGGTATAATACGTGAACGGAGTAGAAGCAAATGGCATACCTACTTAATTTTTTTTAATTTATTTTTTCGAAAAACAAAATCAAAATAAATCGAAATTAAAATCATACGCGAATTGCGTATGATTTGAAATTCGATATATTTTTTCAACTTATTTTTTTTTTCAAAATTTCTCTTTGTCTAATATGAGACGGTATTCGAGACAATCGAGACGAAAAAAAAAGTCTTCCGTTATATTATAGCTAAGTTTGTGACAGGCTTAAACTTCCTTTCAGTTTTGTAAACTTACATGCAACAAGTTGCAGAATAGTACTTATAGAAAACCTCTATTAGGTACTATTCTGGACCTTGGTGCATTGCATGTAAGTTTACAAAACTGAAAGGAAGTTTATTAGGCAACTTGAACGCAGATTTTATTTGCAATGTCATGACAACAACAAAAATTCAAGTTATATGAACCCTACATGCTCAAGTTACCTGTATATTACAAATGTAACGTTGCCATGACCATCTAAATGGAAGTTACGTGCAAGGTACAGTGCCGACCAAAAGTCCATGAGCAATCTCACAAAGCAATAGACTGACGCTTCGGTTTGACTTACGACCTTCTTCTATAAGTTGTTACAATACTGTAGACACGCACATTACACACACACACTCACTTTGTCTGCAACCAATGACTAGTTCAATAATCATCATTCGTTTTTAGTTTCATTCGTCTTGTTCACATAAATATTAAAGTTTAGCAGGTAGACCACAAAAAACTAAGTAAATTATTTTCGATTTCTGTGGGGTAGATGCAGTTTGTTACGAGTATTCAATTAATAGAACTTTTTTGGTTCGTGGATAATATTGGTGACGAGTATTTAGCGCAGTGTTGTGGTTATTATTATCAAAAAGCAGGCATAAAATATATTGAAGAGATCAGATCAGATCAGAGAATATTATTGCGCTGCGTAAAAGTGAAGTGAATATCTAATGAAACCGGACTAAGTGTGAGTGTTATCATTAATATATTTCATATTTTACTAAACATAAATCTTAATCAAGGGTATTGTTGATAGAACAGAGGTATTGTTGAGACAGAAGATGCCTTTAAAGTTTTAAATTCATTGTGAGGTTTAATTCGATTAGTGAATAATAAATAATAAGGTATTATGTGTAATAAAAACAATGTTTTTCTTTGTTCTAGAGAAATACTGTGAGGGTTAAGAGATATGAGGAAGGGGCTTATTATCGAGTAGCAGCGACGTCAAATGGTGAATGAAACAAATGGTTTCATACCAACGAGACATTTTGCTGAATTATTAAAAACACGTCATTATGAACCGTTCGCCGTGCACTCTGAAGGCTTGCATCACTGAAGACCAGCTAGAAAACCGTTTTTGACCTTAAAATATTGACCGTACCAACTTAATAAACAACAGATTCGTTATTGCATGAATTTATGGTAACGAATTTTTTAAGCACGTTTCAATAGGGTGTTTGTCGTATTTCTTGCAGATATACCGAAATTGTTTAATATTATTTTAGTAATAGTATTATTTTAGGATAAAAATTTGAGGTTTAGTTTCAATCTTCTTTTCGTAAAGAAAATGAATACTTAAGCTTTAACCTCAATAACAACCAATATTTACTAAAGTCAAATAAAATGTAAAATAATTAATACAAATAAAATATAAACAAACTGCCCATATTTAACCTTAAAATTACCTATTCTGTAAGTAGTTTTTTACATTTTAAGTAGTCTAATATTCTTATTTATTACTTAATTACTTCGACCATGATCAAAGCTTAATATTTATGGTGAAAAAATCCATTAAAAATTTAAAATATTTCATAATTTAAATATGTCTAAATAATACAAACTGCTTCTAAGTTTCTTGACATCTATTTCACATCTTATTCAGCTGAAGTAATGATAAATAATTGTAGCAGTTTATTAACTTATGTAAAATAAATATAACGAATAAACATATATTTTTTAATTTTGTTATCATATATCACGCATTTTTTATTCTAAAACCTTTATTGCAATAACAACATAAAAAAGCAGCAATATTTAAAAAATATTATTATCGAAAACAAAAATAATAATATTTGCAAAAAACCGCACTGTGTTTCACGAGATTAGAACCTGAGGCAGATTGAATTCCATACCAACGCTTAACGCTTTCTGCTATCTGCGCTTGTTAAGTTACTATCGAATTTTAGCAATGCCATTAACTGGTCAAGTTCACGCGCATAGTGCGTGTGTGCTAGCATGTTTAAAGCGACGGAAATATATTGTTGTTTCGTGTAACTGCGTTATCTGTGGTGTGTGTATCGTGTTGCTTACACATACAAATGTACGAGCTATACCGCGTGTTCACAGCAATACGACTCTTAGCGTGCTCATGCACTTTTGAGCGCTTACTGTACATGTGCATTATTAACGCGACGTTAAATGTGCAAGTTACCTGTATATTACGAATGTAACGTTGCTATGACCATCTAAATGGAAGTTACGTGCAAATAACATGTGCATTATTAACACGACATTGCATTTGTAGGTTGCCGGTAAGTTTCAATTAAAATGGCGTTGTAACGTTTGTACTTAAACTTTCAGATAACTTCCGAATGTGACGTTACTGTAACTTATATTTATGAAATTTCTGAAAAATTACAAATGAATAGTTGCTGTAATGCATATAAATTAACTTGCAGAAATTTACAATAAAACCTTTCTAGTATGTTACCACTGTTAAGTCCACGTAACGTTGCAAATTATAGATGTTGAAAGTTTTATCTGATCCATATGAGCAACATTACATCCAATGTTTCTGGCGTTGCCGTTAGGGCTATTTAATCTACGTTCGTGTAACCTTGCTACAAGATTGCACCTTTGCATTTGTAACTTACACCCACCCAATTTATAGTTTCAGCAATGTTTATGCAACATATTCGTGCTCAGTGGGTACTTAGGTAGGACAAAACTGGATATACAGAACAATCTACCTACTTAGAGCTCTAAAAATTAAGTAGGTAGATAGATACCTTCCTATTAAGGTAGGCATGACTTATTATCCATTCTACATTGTTAAGACGTAAGTAGGTATTGGTGCCGATTCTCTTGTCACAAATGCCTCTAAACTAGACTAAAAATCACCAAAATTTAGTTTATTCCTGTCAAACGACGATTTCCCATTCTGAAATAGACTAACAACACAACTTAACTATATTTTAGTTTGACAGTGGTGCCGATTCTCTTGTACACCGAACTAAACTAACTAAACTATCACTAAAATTCCTTACTTTGGACTATGAGAATCTAAAAGCTATTCTGCAAAATAAATTCTCTAAATTTAAAAATAATTTTGACACATCTAAATCGACTTTGACAATCGCAACTCCACACGTGATACCTAACCACGTGAATCTTTTTAGAGCCGGAGGCGCGCAGGGGGGGCAGCCTCGACGTGTTTTATAAGGATTGTTTACTTTTTGTATGAAAAATAAGAAAAAATATTACCTACATGTAGAGTGTTAGGGGTTTAAGAGTTTTATAAAGGGGGTCGAAATTTTCATTATTTTTGCGATTGGACACACCGTTTTCGAGATATAAGCAAAAGAAAAAAAAATATTCAGTACTCTTTTTGCATCTGAAGTCGAGGTGTTGGTGTGAATTTAAAGTTCATGACAACCAATTTTATTCCACACGTTTTTAGTCGCGATTAAAAATAGTCAGATTTAGTTAGAAAATCTAAATTTTAGGTGAAAAACGTCAAATTCAGAATAGCAAAATTGCCATTTTCACTAAACTAATATCTCAGTACCATCTAAGTGCTGCCAAACTAAAATATAGTTAAGTTGTGTCATTTTAGTCTATTTCAGAATGGGAAATCGTCGTTTGACAGGATTAAACTAAATTTTGGTGATTTTTAGTCTAGTTTAGAGGCATTTGTGACAAGAGAATCGACACCAGTAGGTACTAAGATGGTACTGAGATATTAATTTAGTGAAAATGGCAATTTTGCTATTCTGAGTTTGACTTTTTTCACCTAAAATTTAGATTTTCTAACTAAATCTGACTATTTTTAATCGCGACTAAAAACGTGTGGAATAAAATTTGGTTGTCATGAACTTAAAATTCACAACAACACCTCGACTTCAGATGCAAAAACAGTAGGTACTTACTGAATCTTTTTTTTTTCTTTTGCTATATCTCGAAAACGGTGTGTCCAATCGCAAAAATAATGAAAATTTCGACTCCCTTTAAAACTCTTAAACCCCTAACACTCTACATGTACGTAATAATTTTTCTTATTTTCCAGACAAAAAGTGAAAAATTCCATATGAAAACGTCAAGGCGCCCCCTGCGCGCCTCCGGCTCTAAAAAGGTTCACGTGGTTAGGTATCACAGATATCACAGTGGAGGTGGAGTCTCGATTGTCAAATTCAATTTAGATGTGTCAAAATTATTTTTAAATTTAGAGAATTTATTTTGCAGAATAGCTTTGAGATTCTCATGGTCAAAAGTAAGGAATTTTAGTGATAATTTAGTTCGATGTACAGTAAGCGCTCAAAAGTGCATGAGCACGCTAAGAGTCGTATTGCTGTGAACACGCGGTATAGCTCGTACATTTGTATGTGTAAGCAACACGATACACACACCACAGATAACGCAGTTACACGAAACAACAATATATTTCCGTCGCTTTAAACATGCTAGCACACACGCACTATGCGCGTGAACTTGACCAGTTAATGGCATTGCTAAAATTCGATAGTTACTTAACAAGCGCAGATAGCAGAAAGCGTTAAGCGTTGGTATGGAATTCAATCTGCCTCAGGTTCTAATCTTGTGAAACACAGTGCGGTTTTTTGCAAATATTATTATTTTTGTTTTCGATAATAATATTTTTTAAATATTGCTGCTTTTTTATGTTGTTATTGCAATAAAGGTTTTAGAATAAAAAATGCGTGATATATGATAACAAAATTAAAAAATATATGTTTATTCGTTATATTTATTTTACATAAGTTAATAAACTGCTACAATTATTTATCATTACTTCAGCTGAATAAGATGTGAAATAGATGTCAAGAAACTTAGAAGCAGTTTGTATTATTTAGACATATTTAAATTATGAAATATTTTAAATTTTTAATGGATTTTTTCACCATAAATATTAAGCTTTGATCATGGTCGAAGTAATTAAGTAATAAATAAGAATATTAGACTACTTAAAATGTAAAAAACTACTTACAGAATAGGTAATTTTAAGGTTAAATATGGGCAGTTAGTTTATATTTTATTTGTATTAATTATTTTACATTTTATTTGACTTTAGTAAATATTGGTTGTTATTGAGGTTAAAGCTTAAGTATTCATTTTCTTTACGAAAAGAAGATTGAAACTAAACCTCAAATTTTAATCCTAAAATAATACTACTTATTACTAAAATAATATTAAACAATTTCGGTATATCTGCAAGAAATACGACAAACACCCTATTGAAACGTGCTTAAAAAATTCGTTACCATAAATTCATGCAATAACGAATCTGTTGTTTATTAAGTTGGTACGGTCAATATTTTAAGGTCAAAAACGGTTTTCTAGCTGGTCTTCAGTGATGCAAGCCTTCAGAGTGCACGGCGAACGGTTCATAATGACGTGTTTTTAATAATTCAGCAAAATGTCTCGTTGGTATGAAACCATTTGTTTCATTCACCATTTGATGTCGCTGCTACTCGATAATAAGCCCCTTCCTCATATCTCTTAACCCTCACAGTATTTCTCTAGAACAAAGAAAAACATTGTTTTTATTACACATAATACCTTATTATTTATTATTCACTAATCGAATTAAACCTCACAATGAATTTAAAACTTTAAAGGCATCTTCTGTCTCAACAATACCTCTGTTCTATCAACAATACCCTTGATTAAGATTTATGTTTAGTAAAATATGAAATATATTAATGATAACACTCACACTTAGTCCGGTTTCATTAGATATTCACTTCACTTTTACGCAGCGCAATAATATTCTCTGATCTGATCTGATCTCTTCAATATATTTTATGCCTGCTTTTTGATAATAATAACCACAACACTGCGCTAAATACTCGTCACCAATATTATCCACGAACCAAAAAAGTTCTATTAATTGAATACTCGTAACAAACTGCATCTACCCCACAGAAATCGAAATAATTTACTTAGTTTTTTGTGGTCTACCTGCTAAACTTTAATATTTATGTGAACAAGACGAATGAAACTAAAAACGAATGATAATTATTGAACTAGTCATTGGTTGCAGACAAAGTGAGTGTGTGTGTGTAATGTGCGTGTCTACAGTATTGTAACAACTTATAGAAGAAGGTCGTAAGTCAAACCGAAGCGTCAGTCTATTGCTTTGTGAGATTGCTCATGGACTTTTGGTCGGCACTGTACCTACAAGAGAATCGGCACCATTACCTACCATACTACCTGTGTTGTTCACTTGAATCACTTGTTTATAGGCTTTGGGTTTAGAGTAAAACCACCAAATTATCAGTAAGTACACATCAACTCAAAGGGAACGTCTAGTCGGCACCGGAGATACAGTGGGACTCAGCGGGGCGCTCGGCTCTTGAGCGCTACCTTTGAGTTGTGTGATACATTTAATTGTATATCACATCTCTTACTTTTTATATGTTAATTAAGTTTTATGTACAATTAAGTACAATATTTATCATTTAGACGTCAATTAATATAAAAGACTATAACAATTTAAAGCATTTAGAAAATAATTACGTTTTAAGTACAATAAAGTATTTAGCATTGACTTACATTTAAAGTATAACATTGTCCACGCGCGGTCACGGTGCCGCGAGAGACGCAGGCGGGGTGCGGGAGACGCGCGGACCGCACGTCACTTCACGTTAAATTCTTGTGCGAACGGTCACGTTTTATATTGTTACCGAATGATTTGCATTATACCTAATCTATACAGTCCACTTAGTTTAATTTAATTATTACTTATCCAAGAGCCATCCAAAACATTGGTCCTTCGAGCCGGATACAACATAAATATGTAATCTCAGGGGATATCGAAAAAATGTATCGAACTGTCGAATTAAATCCTAGTCAACAATCATTGCAACGCATTATATTTAGGAAAGATCCGTCTGAGCCTCTCAAAACTTACACATTAAAAACAGTCACATATGGGACAGCGTCTGCGCCCTATCTTACGACCAAGTGCCTTGTGAGCCTTGCTGAGGCCACAGATGATCAGCACGTAAAAAGTAGCATCCAGCGAGACTTTTACGTTGACGATTTGTTGAGTGGATCAGACACTATACGCGGTGCAATAGTACTTAGCCAGCAAATAAAAACAATACTGACTTCTGCGAAATTTAATTTAAGAAAATGGCAGTCGAACAGTACTCAAATTCTAAAAGAGATAGTAGACGTAGAACTCTTGACTCTTGCCTCGACTTAGACCTGTCTGATAATTACACATCTAAAACTTTAGGGCTACTATGGGTATGCAAATCAGATGTTTTGTCATTTTCCATTAACATTGACATTCACAAAACAATAACAAAAAGACACATATTGTCTATAATCAGCCAAATTTTTGACCCATTGGGGTTAATTGGTCCATGTGTTGTTGAAGCAAAAATTATAATGCAAAAATTGTGGGTCAATAAGTGCAACTGGGACGATCAGGTTCCTCAGGATATAGCCGATCAGTGGTCGACCTTTGTAAATGCATTAAATTTTTTAAATTATTTGAATGTACAGTACCGACCAAAAGTCCATAAGCAATCTCACAAAGCAATAGACTGACGCTTCGGTTTGACTTACGACCTTCTTCTATAAGTTGTTACAATACTGTAGACACGCACATTACACACACACACTCACTTTGTCTGCAACCAATGACTAGTTCGATAATCATCATTCGTTTTTCATTCGTCTTGTTCACATAAATATTAAAGTTTAGCAGGTAGACCACAAAAAACTAAGTAAATTATTTTGATTTCTGTGGGGTAGATGCAGTTTGTTACAAGTATTCAATTAATAGAACTTTGTTGGTTCGTGCCGTGATAATATTGGTGACGAGCATTTAGCGCAGTGTTGTGGTTATTATTATCAAAAAGCAGGCATAAAATATATTGAAGAGATCAGATCAGATCAGAGAATATTATTGCGCTGCGTAAAAGTGAAGTGAATATCTAATAAAACCGGACTAAGTGTGAGTGTTATCATTTATATATTTCATATTTTACTAAACATAAATCTTAATCAAGGGTATTGTTGATAGAACAGAGGTATTGTTGAGACAGAAGATGCCTTTAAAGTTTTAAATTCATTGTGAGGTTTAATTCGATTAGTGAATAATAAATAATTAGGTATTATGTGTAATAAAAACAATGTTTTTCTTTGTTCTAGAGAAATACTGTGACGGTTAAGAGATATGAGGAAGGGGCTTATTATCGAGTAGCAGCGACGTCAAATGGTGAATGAAACAAATGGTTTCATACCAACGAGATATTTTGCTGAATTATTAAAAACACGTCATTATGAACCGTTCGCCGTGCACTCTGAAGGCTTGCATCACTGAAGACCAGCTAGAAAACCGTTTTTGACCTTAAAATATTGACCGTACCAACTTAATAAACAACAGATTCGTTATTGCATGAATTTATGGTAACGAATTTTTTAAGCACGTTTCAATAGGGTGTTTGTCGTATTTCTTGCAGATATACCGAAATTGTTTAATATTATTTTAGTAATAGTATTATTTTAGGATTAAAATTTGAGGTTTAGTTTCAATCTTCTTTTCGTAAAGAAAATGAATACTTAAGCTATTACCTCAATACCAACCAATATTTACTAAAGCCAAATAAAGTTTAAAATAATTAATATGAACAACTGCCTTTAACCTTAAAATCAACAATTTTGTCAGTAGATTTTTTTACATTTTAAGTAGTCTAATATTCTTATTTATTGCTTAATTACTTAGACCATGATCAAAGCTTTATATTTATGGTGCAAAAAAATCCATTTAGAATTTAAAACATTTCAAAATTTAAATATGTCAAAATAATACAAATTGCTTCTAAGTTTCTAGACATCTATTTCACATATTATTCAGGTGAAGTAATGATAAATAATTGTAGCAGTTTGATAACTATACTTAAGTAAAATAAACATAACGAATAAATATTATTTATTTTTTATTATAACATATCACGCATTTTTTATTCTAAACCCTTTATTGCAATAACAACATTAATAAATAGGCAGGATATTTAAAAATATTATTATTGCAAACAAAAATAATAATATTTGCAAAAACAGCGCTGTGATTTACGAGATTAGAACCTGAGCCATCTTGAATCTAAGACCAACGCTTAACGCCTTCTGCTATCTGCACATATAATTAACTTTCGAATTTTAGCAATGCGATACACTGGCCAAGGTCACGCGTACGAGTATGATGCGTGCTAACAAAAGTTATGGAAATATAAGTGCGGCGCCCGCGAACCGTGACGATACGATAGTGTGTAGTTCAAAACTGCGTTCTCTGTGGTGTGTGTACGGCACTCACACCACAGACGTCTGACTGTTTACACATACAAATGTACGGACTATACAGCGTGTTCACAGCAATACGACTCTTAGCGTGCTCATGCACTTTTGAGCGCTTACTGTACCTAGATGGGTTATATGTGACAACTGTATCACTAATGAAATACATACATTTACAGATAGCAGTGAGAACGCGTACGGTGCTTGTATTTATATACGCAGTATTGATAGCTGTAATGCAGTCACGGTACGCTTATTGGTTTCAAAAAATCGTATAGCTCCGATAAAACCTACAATTTAATAAATGACAATATGTGCTAACATGCACCCATAATTTTGGATAGGTCTAAGATAATTATAATAATACTAGCTTTTGCCCGCGGCTTCGCCCGCGTGGATGTCGGAAAATATCCAACGGGAACGTACTACCGAGATTTCATACCTAATAAAATAACAGATAAAAACGTCATTGACTCCTACCTAGGGAATGCAATCCGGACTATCCGTTATCCGAAAAATCCGGATATCCGCACATTTTTATCAGACTTCAAAATCCGGATTTGAAAATCGAATTCGGATTTTTTGAATAATAAGAAATTGTAACAAAAAAATCAAAACGACCCAGTTCGCTGTTCGCGCGTCTCGCGAGTGTCGAGTCTATCGGCTCTGCGCAGAGGCGGCGTAAGGCGCGGGCGACGTGGGCCACCGCCTGTGGCCTCGCGGACGAGGGGCCCCGCACCTCGGAAGGTTTATGAGGATCAGTGGTATCGAATATCATAGTGCGAAATCGGTAGAGCTGCCCACTAAAATCTGTATATTTGTACCCAAAATCGGTATATGACAAAAAATACAATATTTAATCAAATTCGTTTATTTGTTTAATAATTTGACAAGGAGTATATTTGTCTTTATTTTTGTTATTCAATTAAATTCGTTTATTTGTTTAATAATTTGGCAAGGAGTCTATTTGTCTTTCATTTTGTTCTTCAGAGTTTCTTTTAATTTTAACCTATTAATTATTTTACTGACGTTACTCAGCACGCGAGTCAAAGACTGATTATTTTAATAAAAATAAGTACATATTATGGCAATATCACCATAATTATGGTATTTAATGATGATAGTTTTAATAATTCCAAATAACAAAAAAATAGAAATTCATAAGCGCTACTACTGAGCATGAGGTCCTGGGTTCGCTTCCCGGGTCGGGCAAAGTGTTATTGGGTTTTTCTATCTGGAATTTCCCAGTAGCAGCTCGGAGTCTGGATTTGTGCCCGGTTGATGGCAATAGGCTCGCCCCTTATTACATGGGACTTAAAACATAACTGGCGAAATGTGGGTGTACCTGCTACAGGGTCACCTCTGCCCAACCCTTCGGGGAAACAAGGCGTTATGTTATGTTTTTCATGTTTACAAATTCATTTGATTTGATTTTCATGTGCTTTTATTTTAATCCATTTACACAAAGGAGACGGAAACGATTACATACACTCTTGGGCCTGAATGTAACGAGATGAAAATGGTGTGAATTTATAGATTCAAACATACATTAGTGTATTGCAGTGACTAGTTGCTATCCCACAATTCACACAGCGATCCACAGTTTCAACAATTTCCAATCCACAAAGCGGCGGTAAAATCCAAAATAATAATTCCAAGTCAATCATGTGAGCGATCTTCGGTGTCCAGTGAGAAAGCAAGGGTCGTACAAGGTAGGCAGGGTCAGAATCCGTAAAAATCTAAGCAGTGGTCGTTAAAAAAGAAAAATAATTGGGAAAGCACTCAAAACACATCGGAAAACACGAAATAAGTGACAGCTGTCTAGTAGGGGTGGGCGTTGCGACAACGAACCGTTTACAAAAACCGTTTTGTGATGATGAAATCATTTTACGTCCTGGGTTCAAGTTCAAACAGTCTTCATTGCACAAACCAGTCTTCGAATTACTTGGTGCAATTTTTACATCTAAGAAAATACAGTCGGGTACAATGATTCAACTATCTATCACACTCGTAAAACAGTCCTTCCAATAAAAAGTGAACTCTGAAATGAAATACAGTCAGTAATGTATTACCAGTTGTCAATGCTATCGTTCGTGATGCGAAAAAACCATTTCATACATTTCAAATCGTTGATAGTTTTAAGAAACTGCGCTCGACGAAAAAGCAATTCTATTCAATGTTGGATAAGTTTCGTCCTTTAACCGTTTTCTGCAACCATTTTCGTCGTCGGGAAAACGGTTTCGGCCGTCAAAAATTCGAGAACGACCCACCACTAATGTCTAGTGTCAAATTTTCAATGTCAGTCAGCTCATACCAGTGCAGAATATGCATTGCCAGTGACATAGACAAAAAATAAAACTGATTTTACTTGATATGAAATTGATAATCATTATTTTGGTTTTTCAGTAATTAATGATGTTTTATTTAAATTAAATGCACTATATTGTATTAAAGTATTTATAGTTCATTTAATTACTTTGAGTTAATTACATTACCTAGTGCTACCTAGTGGGTAGGTGTTCTTTTTGTAGTTGTGTAATCGATTACTTTAATCGATAATCTCACGAAAACTATCTTTATCATATTTCTCCGCTTCCAGACTTAAGAATCGAGCTGATTTTTGATATTCAAGGATAAAAAATATGACTAATTTTTTGATCATATCTCAACTTATTACATTTGGGCCCAACATTTTTCATCTCCTTTATTAAACATCATATTAACAAACTAAAATGGGTAGATTTGTTATTTTTTATGAAAAATTCGTAAAATCCGGATAATCCGGATTGAATCAAAAATCCGTTCTTTAAAATCCGGATTTTAATCCAGAACGGATTTGCATTCCCTCCTACCCTACCGCTGCGCCCGCGTTGCTCCGCGTAATTTTGAAACTGTGATATCTTTTAAGCTATTCAATTAAATATATGATTCTATGGCATATTTAAATCTAAATTAAATGCACAATTTAAACAACATATTTTTTGGATAAGGATTAATACTATACCGGTCAAAAAAGCTTCGGAAATAACAATTAAATTTTTATCAAATTCTGAAAGATAAAAATGGTTATTGTGGGTCATCCTTGGAACTAAAAAACCGAATTTGAACCGGAAAAGTTCAAAACAAAAATTAATTTAAAACTGTATTAGCAGCTTGCTTATGTTTATAGTTCGGTTTTTCAAAGGTAAAGAACATGTAAAACAAAAATCCGTAAATAAACCGGTACAATTCAAAACCGGTTAACTTAAGTGGTTATAACAGCTCTATGATATGTCTCGCTGCAAACTTTAGGTATTTTCACACACCCAATTCCGATATCTGCTTATCACAGGTCTGTTTACAATACCTAGGTACCCACAATCTACATTCCAAAAAATAAATTGCCGAAATTATAAATTAAAAAAGTACCTAGTAAGGTCTGAGTCTATCGATAGGATTTAAACAGGATTTCATGGCTAACGAGAACAAACCTAGACGTTGATGACCATAGATGTCTGTGACTTGGAAGTACCTACCTACTCATTAATAAAAAATATTCACACCGGCAAGCAACGAAATAAAACAACACAGATAACTTACCTTTTTGCCATTAACGAAGAAAACCAACGTTTTTTGCGCGTCTTCATGTATCGAACTGTTTATCGAATCCATTATGATTTTGAATTGATTTAATTAGAAATACATAAACCGGTTTCTTATTAATTTATTACTGACGCACTGCGTCCGATAAAACGCGTCTCTCTCGTGTCACTGTTTGCTGCCGATCTGCCGATGTCGCGTCTATACTCAGTGCTGTGAAACTCCGAACAAATTATTTTTGTACTGAATTCCTAACCTTCTTTAGCCAATATTCAGAAAAACACGTTCGAATGACATGATGACCAACATTAAATTATGAAATGTTCACAAACATGTCTGCCTTCGCGCTATTATTATTGTTTGTGTTCTGATTTTTCTGTTTGTTTTCCTTTTTCTGTAAGATTTTGGAATATATCATATCAGAATAATTGACAGTGGTGCCGATTCTCTTGTACACCGAACTAAACTAACTAAACTATCACTAAAATTCCTTACTTTTGACTATGAGAATCTTAAAGCTATTCTGCAAAATAAATTCTCTAAATTTAAAAATAATTTTGTCACATCTAAATCGAATTTGACAATCGCGACTCCACACGTGATACCTAACCACGTGAATCTTTTTAGAGCCGGAGGCGCGCAGGGGGGCATCCTCGACGGAATGGAATTTTTCACTTTTTGTATGGAAAATAAGAAAAATTATTACCTACATGTAGAGTGTTAGAGGTTTAAGAGTTTTATAAAGGGAGTCGAAATTTTCATTATTTTTGCGATTGGACACACCGTTTTCGAGATATAAGCAAAAGAAAAAAAAAAGATTCAGTAGGGTGAGTGGGGGCAAGACGAAAAACGGGGTAACACAAAAAGTCGTCCATAGTGCCAGATTCAGTGCAGTTTTTGCAGTGATGGCAACATTGTTGAGACCGCTATTTTGTTACGTCGCACACCTCAGTCACACACACACACCTCAAATCAAATCAAATCAAATCAAAAAATCAACCTGTCCTGTCCTGTCCTGTAACTTTAATTACGTGGTAGGTACGAGTGTTTTATTGGAAAATCTACATATTATTTGAAATTTTTAGCTGTGTTATTACATCTAAATATGGCAATTTTTCGTATTTTAGGATTTGTTACAATTTTCCGTCTTTACCCATCAATATTTGACGGGGTAAGATGAATATTTAAAAGACTAAGATGAAAGAAAGATGCAAAATTTTGTTTTGTAATATCTTGATAGTAGGATAAAGTAAAGGGTAAAAGATTTATTTGATTGATACTGATGTTTTATTGTCAGTATAACCTTATGCGATTAAAGTGGAAAGTTTGAGAACCTCTACTTTCAATGTTCCCCCGGTGGGGTAAGATTGATATATATATATTTTTTAAATCGTTTTATCTTTTTTAACTAAAGGTATTCAGACACTACAGACAGTTGAGAGTTTTAAGGGTACTTCAAACTTTAGACTAGTGAACACCAACAACGTCTGATAATCATTTGAACGCTTTTAGAAACTATTTCGATCTTTCCCCATCACCCTTTCATCTTCCCCCTTTTTCATTTTCGTGATAAAAACATTTTATTCAATTTTTTTTTCTGCTTTGGTACAGATTTAGCAGGATGTTATCAATGTTATAGAAAAATACACTCTTTGCTCTTTACTCACTACAAAGATTTTTTTTGCATAAACTAATATGTACTTTTCTACAAGACTTCAAATACAACACTGCTCATCTCATCAAAAAACCGTTCGATCTTGCCCCCACTCACCCTACTGTTTTTGCATTTGAAGTCGAGGTGTTGGTGTGAATTTATAGTTTATGACAACCAATTTTATTCCACACGTTTTTAGTCGCGATTAAAAATAGTCAGATTTAGTTAGAAAATCTAAATTTTAGGTGAAAAACGTCAAATTCAGAATAGCAAAATTGCCATTTTCACTAAATTAATATCTCAGTATCATCTTAGTACCTACTGTCAAACTAAAATATAGTTAAGTTGTGTCACTTTAGTCTATTTCAGAATGGGAAATTGTCGTTTGACAGGAATAAACTAAATTTTGGTGATTTTTAGTTTAGTTTAGAGGCATTTGTGACAAGAGAGTCGGCACCACTGACTCTTAAGTTTGTGAACCATCATTGGTAAGGGTCACAGAAGATGTGAAGTTTGTGGTATCAAAGAGGCCTGGCATACCGTAAATAAGTTGCAATTTTCCAAGTTTCCACTGGATCCAAACCGGTGAGTACCGATATTGGTCAGTGGGTCGTCTTAGGGATTTATTGCTAATGTGATCTTGTGCTCACCTAACACTAGAAAAGAATGGGTAAATTCTCCAGGTGGTACGAGAACTAAAACAACGGTAACTTGACAATAGTGGACTGTATAATATAAAGATTTAAGAAGGGAAACAAACGGTTTACAATTTGGAATGTATTGGCGAGAATTACTAAACGAATATGTTGTACGGTGGTCGAAGACGCAGTGGCGTGCCGGCCGGTGCGAGCGCGCTACTCGAGCGCCCCCTCCGCGACCGCAGCTCCCGCCCGCGGTCGCCCGGTGCGGCGTGATATTCTCGACAAACACTACCTATGTTAATTTATAATTAGGAAATTAATAGCATCATACAAATTCTGTAGGTAATACGACTCTCGAGCCATCAATCATCAAGATTAGTTGAAACTCTTGAAGAAATTGTTAAAAACATTGTGCCTGCAGTAATATTTACAGTCTAATTTCAATTATAATCTAATTTAGTCTCACTAGGTTGACTGCTAAATATATGGGTCAGAGAGTCTAAGGATTATATTATCTACCTTGACACAATTATGTAAATAATGGGATTATGAAATAAATACAAGTATTATCACCATTTAGTTACGCTGATAGTATAAATTGGGTGTTTTCTTTACTTTAAATCACACTAAATAAATTTACATTTAAACATAGTCAGTTATAAGTAACCTTTTATATTTTGTATCTTTCAGCTGTCGAAAGTGGTTAAAAGCAGTTGGTAATTAAGAACTGGTGCATCTACCAATAGAAAAACTGCATTAGCAGCGAAATGTATGTGCTAACCACTTTGGAAAAAAGGATTTTAACAAAAAGGGAAATCGGCTGAAAAGACATGCAATCCCAACTTTGAATTTGATGACCTTTCCTTTCATTGACGGACAATTGGCAGAATTTCCACAACATAATTATGTATCGGCATCCAGAGTCAAAGGTAACTATACTAAACACCATAAATTGATCTCTATTATACATAATGATATACAGTCTCGTGACTGACTGCTAGGGACTCAAACTGTAACCGTAATAAGTGTTTTTGACACTGTTTTTTAAAACAGTTTTAAAAGAAAAACATTTTTAAATGTAATAGATACAATAATGTTACAGAATCAAAGTGTAACCTTTTATATGTGTTAATATGTGTAACTGAAATAGATGGTTTTAGCATAGTTTTAGGTATAATTGCACAGTAGGTACGGCAACAACGCGCGGCGCGTCGACGCGCGACGTCAACGCCGACGACGATCTTCAGTACACATACACACACTAACGCATTCAAAATAACATATTTGTTCAGTTCCGATTCCGACTTCCGACCGCGCTCGCGCCCGCCATTTTTAACCGACTTCAAAAAAAGGAAGAGGTTCTCAGTACGACAGAACCTTTTTTTAAATAAATGTTCTCCGATTACTCGAAGATGGCTGAACTGATTTGAAAAATTGATTTTTTGTTTGAAAGGGTATACTTTCAAGTTGGTCCCATTGTTATTTGGTCACGATCTGATGATGGGATCTTGGAGAAATCGAGGGAACTCTTCAAATATTATAGGCACACCTATAGCGATTTGGGTATTTTTATAGTAACTCGTGCATTTGCTCTCAGAAATCACCATTTGGTAAAGTGGAACTGATGCTGAAGGACACAGATGGCCACCGGAACTAGGTACCTACTCAATAACATGTATTTCACGGGTTGCGATTCGATTACTTTAATATAATTGGTAAGCAATTGATGCTCGTCACAATTCATAATTATGGTGCAGTGGAGCTGATGGTGAAATACCTGGAGAACTCCTCAACAATTAAAGTCCCTGCATCAGGAAAAGCAATATTTTGTAAAAGGTTATGAGCATAGATATAAGTATATTTCTATGGTTATGAGCAATTGACATAAGGCTATTGTAACTTAGATAGATTACAAACAAAACCACAAAAAAGTGAAAAAAAACTTTTTTACTATAAATATAACCGACTTCCAAACTACAAAGTGAAAAATAACTTTAATTTCGGAAATCGGTGGCAAAATACTAAAATACTGATCCAAAGACACCGACTTCCGAAATTAAAGTTATTTTTCACTTTGTAGTTTGGAAGTCGGTTGCATTTTTTGTAAAAAAGTTTTTTTCATCTCAAGTCGCCATCTTGCTTACAGTGTAACAGTAACGGTGTTATATGCTTTACTCTTTGAGCATTATGGTATGTTTAAATTTTAGTTGGTGTAGTCCAGTGCTGTGAAACTCCGAACAAATTATTTTTGTATGGAGTTTGTTACCTTTTTTAGCCAACATTCAGAAACACACGGCAAAATGACAGGATGACAGAATGACCAACATTAAATTACGAAGTTTTCACAAACATGTCTGCCTTCGCGCGATTAATGTTTGGGTTGAGATTTTTCTGTTTGTTTTTCCTTTTTCTGTAAGATTTTGGATTATAACAAATCAGAATAATTGACAGTGACTCTAAGTTTGTGAACCATCATGGGCAAGGGTCACAGAAGATGTGAATTTTGTGGTATCAAGGAGGCCTGGCATACCGTAAATAAGTTGCTATTTTCCAAGTTTTTACTGGATCGTAACCGGTGAGTACCGATATTTATTGCTAATGTGATCTTGTGCTCACTTAACACTATGCTATGCTATTCAAATTCTGTAATACGACTCTCGAGCCATCAATCAAGATTAGTTGAAACTCTTGAAGAAATGGTTTAAAACATTGTGCCTACAGTAATATTTGTCTACTTGAAATTATAATCTAATTTAGTCTAAATAGGTTGACTGCTAAATATATTGTCAGAGTCTAAGATTATATTATCTACCTTGACATCAATAGGTAATTATGTAAATACTGGGATTATGAAATAAATCTAAGTATAATAATAATCTATTCCATTTAGTTACGCTGATAGTGTAAATTGGGTGTTTTTAACCGACTTCCAAAAGGAGGAGGTTCTTCTTAACTTTAAGTCACACTAAATAAATTCACAGTGAAACAGAGTCAGTTATAATGTAACCTTTTATATTTTGTATCTTCTAGCTGCCGAGAGTAGCTAAAAGCAGTTGGTAATTAAGAACTGGTGCATCTACCAATAGAAAAACTGCATGAGCAGTGAAATATATATGTGCCAATGCCTTGGAAAAAAGGATTTCAACAAAAAGGGAAATGTCGCAGAATTTCCACAACATATGTATCAGCATTCAGAGTCAAAAGGTAACTATAATAAACACCGTAATTGATCACTATTATACATAACAATATACAGTACAGTCCTCTAATGTCATCCATCTAATTAAAAAAAAAAATAGATGCAACCTCTTGTTTAGGTTGTTTCATTAAAATCCATTAAACTTTTATCATGTGACGATGTTACAAAAAAAGTAGACAGACAGAGAAAGAAATTCTCAAAATTGATTGAGTTAATTTGTGTACTATTGCTCATTTCAAATAGAAAAGATCCCTGCGTTTTATGTGAAAGGAAATGTTTACACGTCTCATCGAAAATATTGCTTATATTTAATTATCTTTACAGATTTAACACCAAGGAAAAACAGTTGATGGAACAATTACAAAAAACAAAATGCAGCCTGGCATCACTAAGACGCAGTGCCAGTCTCTTGGGAAAAATAAATAAAGTCAGGCATGCTAAAAGAAACTGATGTTGGCACTAAAAAATAAAAAAGGAAGCCATTTTGGTCCAAGACCAATGTTGATAGCTCATTTAAGTATATCCATTATTAAATACTGAAATCATATAAATCTGTGTTTTATTTTACCGATTTTTCAAAATAAATTAGTTTTGGAGGGTCACTATTATCTGCGTATCGATAATTATCGATGAAATGAATGCATTTCATCGATATCGATAATTTTGTTGATTTCTATATGTTGCGCATCCCTATCGATAATCCTTTCAAGGTCATGATTGTCATTGTCAGTGCTACTTAGAATTTTCATGTTGGTAGCCATGTTTTTTTATGTGGTTGGCTAAAAAAGGTAACAAATTCTCAAAAACTGAAATGTTCTAAGTTCCGCCTCTTAAGTGACATGCTCTGTGGTGTAGTCTTTAATATGTGTGAGTAAGCAAAAGTACGCCTGCACGGTTTTACATGTTGAAACTCCTGTGCAATGAATTCACCAAAATGCTTGTTTCTTGGATCCATTCGTTCAACTATACCGTCACTATGCAACGCACACTCCGAACGGAACCATACTTCTCTGTAGTCGAACTTTTCGTTTCCGAATCCGAAGATTTAGGATAGTCTTCGTGCACATCCAGACGTGGTTTTTTCTTAAAAGAAAGGATTGATTAAGAATAATCCTCCGAATCCATCCAGCTTGCGAAACTGAAGACTGATGATGGCAGAATCGTATCCGCCAAACCTGAACTACTGAGAGAGATCGATCGAGTTTCTATGGACAGTTCGTCAACCAGTAACCCCGTTACGAATCTGACAAACGACCGAAGAGCTAGATTGACATTATACCGAAGACATCCCAGACGTCAGCTTGTACGAGATTAGGATGGCTCTAAAGCAGCTTAAAAACAACAAGGCGCCGGGTGATGACGGAATTACGGCCGAACTCTTGAAGGCCGGTGGAAAACCCGTTCTTAAGGCCCTCCAGAAGCTTTTCGATTCCGTTACTCTCGAGGGTGGTGGTACTCTTCTTTAAAAAGGGCGACAATGCCCTGCTTAAGAACTATAGGCCCATCACACTTCTGAGCCATGTCTACAAGCTGTTTTCAATATTCATCACGAACCGTCTCTCGCGCAGGTTTGACAATTTCCAGCCTCCCGAACAAGCTGGATTCCGTAAAGGCTCTGCAGACCACATACATACGCTGTGGCAGATTATACAGAAGACCGAAGAATATAACCTGCCTCTCTGCTAAGCGTTTGTGAACTACGAAAAAGCCTTCGATTCGATCGAGACATGGGCTTATACTGCAGTTTCTTCAACGATGTCAGATCGACTATCGCTACATTGAGGTGCTAAAGTGTCTGTAGATACGAAAACGCCACTATGACAGTCCGACTCCAGGACTGGAACTCGAAACCTATCCTTCTGCAGCGAGTTGTGACACAGAGAGACGTTATCTCTCTGAAACTGTTCACCGCTGCACTCTTCTTCTCCGCTGCACTCTTCTTCTCCGCTGCACTGGAGGATATTCTACAAGTTTCTGGACTGGAAAGGGCTAGGCATCAACATCAATGGAGAGTATATCACTAACCTTTGGTTTGCCGACAACATAGTTATCATGACAAGACCATGGAGGACCTCAGTACAAGGCTCGAGTCTTAAAATGGGTCTTAAAATGAACATGGACAAGACAAAGGTCACGTCAAATGCCCATGTAACACTCACTCTCAATGAAGATCGGAGACGCTACGCTCGAAGTTGTGGATGAGTGTTTACCTAGGACAAACTGTCCGTCCAGCTAACGTCAGTCTAACTTCGAGAAAGAGGTTAATCGTCGAATCTGACTCGTAAGGGCAGCGTTCGGGAAGCTACGCAATATTTTCTCGTCCCACATACCACAGTGTCTCAAGACGAAAGTCTTTGACCAGTGCGTGTTGCCAGTGATTACCTATGGCACTGAAACGTGGTCGCTCACAATGGGCCTTATCAGAAGGCTAAAAGTCACTCAAAGGGCAACCGAGATGGCTATGCTTGGAGTTTCCTTACGTGATCTAATCAGAAATGAAGAGATCCGCAGGAGAACTAAGGTAACCGACATAGCCCGAAGAATTGCCAAACTTAAGTGGCAATAGGCAAGGCACATTGCTCGCAGAACGGATGGCTGATGGGGCCAAAAGTTCTGTTAGCAACCGCTTACTGAAAGACGTAGCGTTGGAAGGCCGCCCACTAGATGGACCGATGATCTTGTGAAGGCCGCAGGAATCCGCTGGATGCGGGAAGCACAGAATCGGCCGAAGTGGCGGTGCTTGGGGGAGGCCTATGTCCAGCAGTGGACGTCTTTCGGCTGAAATTATGATGATGATGAATCCTCCGAATATACTTCCGGATCTATCAAGATATCGGGACTATCAGGACGCACTACTTCTTGTTGAAGTGGTAAGCAGTTGATTTAAGGATGGTTGTCATCCTCATCCAGACGAGGTTTTTTTTAAAGAAAGGATTGTTTGATCCATTGCAGTCAACAAAAGTGAAAAACACAAAAGTGTTCAAATAAGCTTGAATTTTAAATCATGAATAATTTAAATATTTCGGAGCACGTGTTTTTGCACGGATATAACACACGACGCGCGGCTAGTACTTAAATTTGGCAACGCCGCATTTCCCTGTTACACTTATTAACACTGTTAACACTTTTATATCTGTTACAGATATATTACGGTTACACTTTTGTAAGTGTTTTGGGTTAACACATTGAAAAACACATTTATAAGTGTTACATATTTGATTCTGTTATCAATTCAAAATGTAACACTTATAATTCTGTAACCTTTATGAATGTGTTTTTAAGTCCCTGCTGACTGCCTGAGTGACAGCCTCGTTGGTCTAGTGGTCGCAAGCGCTACTGCTGAGCATGAGATCTTGGGTTCGATTCCCGGATCGGGAAAAGTGTTATTGGGTTTTTCTATCTGGAATTTCTCAGTAGCAGCCCGGAGTCTGGATTTGTGCCCGATTGATGGCAATAGGTTCGCCCCCTATTACATGGGACTTAAACATAACTGGCGAAATGTGGGTGTACCTACTGCAGGTACACCTTTGCCCAACCCTTCGGGGAAACAAGGCGTGATGTTATGTTTATGTTATATACAGTAGAGTGCTCTTATGTCATCCATCAAATTATAAAAAATATAGATGCAACCTCTTGTTACAAACAAATAGACAGACAGAGAAAGTAATTCTCAAAACTGATTGAGTTAATTTGTGTTTGTATCGCTCATTTCAAATAGAAAAGATCCCTGCGTATTTTATGCAAGGAAATGTTTACAAGTCTCATCGTAAATATTGCTTATATCAAATTATCTTTACAGATTTGACACCAAGGGAAAATCAGTTGATGGAACAATTACAAAAAACTAAATGCAGCCTAGCATCACTCGCAGTGCCAATCTCTTGGAAAAATTTGAGTCGGGTGAGCTAAGAGAAATTGTGATGTCGGCGTAAAAAAAAAAACATTTTGGTTTGATACTGGTTGCTTGCTGCATTTATATGCATTAATAAATACTGAAATCATATAAATTGTGTTTTATTTTACCGATTTTTCAAAATAAATTACTTTTGGAATCTCACTATTATCTGCATAGAATGCATTTCATCGATATTGATAAATTTAATGGTTTCTATAGGGTGGGGGTGGCAACAGTGAATCAGGTGTAGCGACCGACACTATTAATTTGTTAGAATCATACGTATCGTAAGTCTTCGTATATTATTTTATCATGCCATACTATGTACTTTTACTATGCACATATACCCACAAATCTGAAACTTAAAAATAAAAGTTGATTCTGCGCGTAGCATCAAACCTCCCAACTTTGCCAGTCACTACGCAACTGCAGATTCGCGCCCACGATGTTGTACCTAATAGGTATACCGAATTTTGCCACTGAATTTTAGCCACGTAATCGAAATAATCTGAGAATTAAACTCAGTCCTCTTGGTTGCTGCTACACTTACCAGAAACAATTCAAAATGCAAATCGTTTTGGTATCTGGATCTATCGTTGGAGTTAACGTTAACCTTGAGTTTGAAATACGGGAATTTGATTTGTTGACCGAGTGATTAATAGGTATACTCCATTTGAAATAAGATTAGACATTCAACTAAACCTGTTTTACAGTCCGTTCAAACGATCTTAACTTCCATTGCGACATGACAAATGGCAGCTGCAGTAAACAGTTGGTACGGTAACCACTTTTTTGCTTTTAATGCCATCGTTATGCCTACGGTTTAGAAGTCAAAATTGGTTGAACGGACTGTAAAAAAGGTCTATTCAAATGTCCAATCTTATTTCAAATGGAGTATAGGTAGTTTGTGAAATATTGGGCTCTGTGCTTCTGTTGACGCAGTCCTACTCAGGTCGAAGTGTGTATTTTGCAGAGGGAAGCAACGCCCTGAAAGATAAATATATGGAATGATTTCATCGGATTATCCTGGCTATGTCGTTCAGTGGCTCTGGAACCTTCGGCAGACGATTAGACCCTCGTATGCCCTGGAATGCTCGCCTGGGATCGGAAACGCATGTAGGCCTAGCACACCTCACTTTTGCACTATATGTGTGTATTTATTTGTCGACACATAATGTCACAGCCAAATAAAACAAAATAAACATTGTTCGATTTCGTTGACTGTCAATTATCGCGGCGCGGGCGCATGCTGCGCCAAACGTACAATAAAAACTAAGGCGCGGACTCAAACCAACAAAAAAAAAAAGAAAGGGACGCGGAGCGCTCGAGACGTCCTTCCGCTACGACGTCCAGTTAGTCAATCACCATTGTATTTAGTTCATTAGCTAATTAATTGTCCAAGATCAAGAATCATAAGCACAGTTTTTTATGGGTAGGTAACTTAAATGCACTAGAAACTAGTTATTTTGTTAATTACCTACTTTCCTAAATTAACGCTCGTTAGGTATGTGCGCAGATAGATGTTTTATGAGGATTTGTAAGACGAGAGAAATGAGAAGGAGCTGAAGGAGGCACGCATTTTAAACCATGGGGTGTAGGCAAAACTGACCATCGTGATCCTTGAATTCTCCTTTTGTTTTGCGTTTGCGCTCAGTTTGCGAATAAATACTAGGTACTGTCAGCAATATAAATCCACTCAGTCACATTTACACATAGTAGGTACACAATACCTACCTACCTAATTAAAATTTATTGAGACAAAGTTATTCGATAAACTGCTTTACAACATTTGATATAGACAGGACTCAATATTCTTTTAATGTAACTTTCAATCATTATGTAAGATTTAAAAGACTATAATGTTAATCGACTTTAATTGCTGACCATACCTACTCGCTTGACCTATTTCAAGGATATCCCTAATAAAGTTGATGTATCATTGGTTCTTTGTCCGCCTAGAAGTCTAGGACGTGAGGTCTGTGAATGCGTTTCTTGACAAATACTATACCTAATAACAATTATCTATATAAAATATATAAAATGAATCCCTATTTCCCTTGGTCACAGCATCACGCGTGAACGGCTGGACCGATTTCGCAAATTCTTTTTTTTAATGTTTGTTATTGTCAGGAGAATGTTCTAATGAAAGAAAAAAATTAAAAAGTTGCGCGGAAAGTAGATTGCACCCGTGCGAAGCATGGGCAGGTTGCTAGTAATATTATAAACGCGAAAGTTTGTAAGGATGGATGGATGTTTGTTACTCTTTCACGCAAAAACTACTGAACGGATTTCGATGAAATTTAGCACACAGATAGTTTATAACTAGGGGGCCTACCACCAGCTCAAAAGTAGTATTATTTTAATATTACTTCAGTGGGAGAAAGAGATGGAGCTATACGTCCTCTAGAGCTTCATCTCTTTCCCACACTGAAGTAATATTAAAATAATAAGTACTGCTTTATATGAGGTTGTGGTAGACCCCCTGGATTAACACATATAATACTTTATCTACTCTCATAGCGTAATATTCGAATTATAAAATTCAAAACGAGTTTATATTGACATACTTTATGCACACAATACCGAAATTTAAAAATAGAATCATGATAAAACATTTTTTCTCTAAAAAAATAATGCTATAAAACATTTTTTTTTCTATTACGATACAGGGCTATTCCAAGAAGTTAATATCACCAAGGAGTTTCCATTCCATCAACTTTTGGAACGTTTAAACGGGGGACAGCAGCACCCGCTGTAGCGCATTTGTGCGGTGATGTCCTGGTGCAAACGACATTCATTTGTTTTGTTGTACTGAATTTCGTGGGAATTTTCAAATTTATTCTTGATCTTTAACTTTGATCTTTTATTTAGTATTAGGTTCAATCCCAATGTAAGAGAGTAGATAGTGTATGAAACTGCACATAACTAGGTATTAAAACATTCGTGTGATACACTCGAGTGGATATCAAAAAAAATGTACATCACACAAAAGAAACACAATGGAATATTACAATATCTGTAACACAACGGAAGATGTGTCACACAAAAGAATATAAAGGTTCATTTAAACAAACACATTAGACGCATAACTATTTATTTAGGCTAGGCAGGAATTTTAGAAAAAAAAAAAAAAAAAAAATATCCTCATTTATTATCAATCACTCAAAAAACACAAACATTTTACTAAAAAAATCAACATGAAGAGCAAAATTAAATAAAACTAATTTAAATCACATTAATCACTGGCACTATTATTTGGTGACGGTTCCAACAGACACGAACCATTTTAACAATTTACATTTGTAAAGTAGAGAATATTTGAGCCATTTTTTTGACAAAAGTTATGAGTGTTTCGACCTAAACGCCATTTCGTACAAACTTTCAAGTCTTTATTTTTCGAAATGAATGAACTAATTTTAATGAAACTTCCTACGTATAAGCACGATACATCCACACAGACAGCGATTTTAAACCAAAAAAAATTGCCATTGAGTATGCACCCTCTTTTTTTTGTGTGACGTCACCCAATGTCACACAATGGAGGCAAAATATAAACTAGCAAAACAAGAAACTACGCGCAACTAACAAAGTAAAAAGATTTTCAGAACTCCCTGTCTATTGCACGTTTACTACAAATAACGTCTAATGATAATATGTCTGCTGTAACAAAATCATTAAACTTACCTGAAATTTTGCGATTTTCGATTATTAAAAAGTATTAAATTTTTCTTTTAAAATTGGCACATGGAGACATTCCTTTTTTGTATGACAAAAAAAAACTCCATTTCATTAGATTTGGTTTTTATTTTATTTCTTTAGCCTAATTCCGTAGATCTGGTATTTAGAATACGAAAGCATGGAAATAAGAGCACGTTATAAAAAAATAAGACTTATTTATTCACTACAGGATTACGCCCGTATTAGTAATGGCGACACCGAGCTTTTTGCTTATGTACAATTTTTTTGATATTCACTCTCATGTTTTAATACCCCTCATTATGCAACAGTTTCATAAACTACTATTATCCAGCTATTCCCACGGGATCGAGACTTATGCGGGTGAAACCGCGGGGCGCTGTTAGTATTATTGAAAAGGTTCAGGTAAAAATAAAAACATTAGGGCATATAATAACAACATTTTATTCTCTACACTAATATCTAAAATATACATTTCAATACTTGTACATAATTTACACAGCATTTCTGCTTCTTTAGTTCATGTTATCATGAAGACATCTGATTAGCATGATTTGATTACAGAGTACAGTTTCATACAAAGTTCAAACTTATCTTAAAAACAGCCTAATTAATTAAAACATGTAATTGTACAGAACAGAGCTTTGATTATTTAATCAATATTCTTACTTCCATAAATTATTTGAATTATGTGACAGATTTTAATCTTATTTACTGGATATAAAAACTTGTACTTTATAGTTTTAGCAGCTTTGACTTTGTGTCTAAATCCTTATGATTTGTGGCACACAAAGTCAAAGGTGCATAAAATGTCTTAATATAATATTAGAATTTTCATAATGGATCTGTATTTTTTTTTCTGTGTAACCTCCTGATTTTATTACAGTCAAATATTAAATCTAATGTTGTTTTATTGATTTCTTTTGAAAAAACATTAAAAGTAAGTACAAAAAGATGAATAAATTGTGAGCAGTTGGCATAAATTGCTAGACGTTGTCGCAAATACAATTTTAATGAGTGCAGCAAAACCTGTTTCCTAAAATTATATTGTTAAATGAAAATATTTATTCATGATGTAACTCATTAAAAAAACATGGTTTCTTATTTACTCTTAAGCTGATTTCAACACACCTTTCTGTTCAAGTTCTTTCTCTACCATAGTCAGGCGCGGTCCGAGGGGGGGGGTCCTGGGGGTCATGACCCCCCCAAAATCTTTCACACTGTCGGCAGCCTTAATGATTTACTTGTATTACTAACTTTTAAAACTGTACTACAACCACGGGTTACATTTTCAGGCTCGCTTCCCTCGCTCAACGCGCGCCTTCTACATTTGAGCTTTTCTTAATAAGTCGACATAGCAACGAATTCCTAGTTCTTTTTGAATAATCAAAAGAAAATCTAACCTCTCCGAGTGTATGCAAAATTTTCGAGCTCACTTCGCTCGCCTTTGGATTCTGCATTCAGTTCAAAAGTTCTGAGAATTAAAAATATCTACACAACCTAACCTAACCAAGGCTGGTTGATCAAAAAGTGCTGCTACTGCGACGCAACTACAGCCCCCCCCCCCCCCCCCCCCCCCGCATGTAAAAACTGCGTCCCTGAAAAGCATAAGTAATGTGGACCTGGAGATATTATTATATGCACAAAAATATTCCTCGGCACCCATGGTGACCCCCCCCCAAAATCTTCGGCTGCGACTGCGCCTCACCATAGTACCTTCATAAAGAATTTTATCTTTCAATGCATCGTGTAGAAGTTGTGCATCAAATCGTTGTCTAGACTAGACCATGCATACCTACAATAACACCAATATAGCATGGTGGTCATTGAAAATGTTCCCACGACTATGTGCTGAGATAACATGGGACGAGATGTTTTTATAAATGCGGCTAAACCAACACCCACTCCGGTTGTTATTCCATATAGAAAACTAAACCAAATAATACTAATCCCGGCAATAAGAGAAAAAGTGGATTGATCATTTACACATAATTATTATAGGAATTATTATGTTTAACCAAGTAATTAAGTTTTTCGACTGTGCAATATTAAATATTCTTTATAAAAAAGGAATATTGAACAAAAGAGTTACTTATTTGAAAACAAACTAAAAACGAAGGTTTTTCTTTTTAAATTGCAAATAAAATGAACCTTTTTTTCTTCCTCCGCTTCCTCACCAAGCAAACTTTCACTACTGTGTCCATAGTGCTAAGGTTTATTGTCTTCAATTCAGAATTATGGAAATTGGAAAATCTGAACTAAATTCGTATTTTCTAAAACAGAACAACAATAAATTAACCTCAAAGCGCGTTTGACATTTTGACCACAGATTATGTAGTGAGTAGTGCTATTTGTATTTTGACACAATCATTTTTTTAAATGATCATCGGTAGTTTGAAGCAAAGTCTTTTAAGGCTTGGATTCTCCGGGTAGCCAAACTACAGAGAGGAGAACAGGATATTTGGTAGACGGACCGATAAAAAAATTTGAGGGGTTTTTGAGATCATTGGCTAGTTATTACCGCATTAATCCCCATCCCAAGTAAGTATCACAGGAGAAGCAAGTAGAGCTAGTGAAAACGAGTTGGTAAGCAATGAGCAGCGAGTGCACAACGGCGACGAGTAATTACTCCTCGATATGCGTATGTACCAAGTGTCACCCCGCGTCCTATTTAAAAGCGATCGTCGCGCGAATATACGTTCGTTCGAACTTTTTGTTTGGTGAACCAGAACGCATGGATGTGCCGACAGAGGGCGCTTTTTGGTTTTCCAATCAAAAAGTGACATAACGCACGCGACACGACACCGATCGCCTATTCGCGCGACGATCGTTTCAATAGCCCAATGCTATTGTCAACTGCTTATCACCTTTTACAAAATATTGCTTTTCCCGATGTAGGGACGTTAATCGTTGAGGAGTTCTCCTGGTACTTCACCATCAGCTCTACTTCTCCATATGCATTGTGACGAGCATAGGTAAATTGCTTGGCAACCATATTAAAGTAATGAATTGCAACCCGTGAAATACCTCTTATTATTGAGAAGTTCTGGTGGCCATTTGTGGTCTTCATCATCAGTTCCACTTCACCAAATGGTCAAATGGCTTTCCGAGAGCAACTGCACGAGTTACTACTACAGCCACGGGTTACCGTGTAGTCTAGTACAGAAACCAGCACATCAAGCTACCCGAAACTGTCAAATTTTCCCAATCAACTTTGAACCTTAAACTTCAGCGGTAAAGTTAAAAATCTATTAAATAAATTTGACAGATTGTAGTAGCTTGATGTGCTGGCGTCTGTACCTACAAATACGATGGGTATATTAAACAAAAACATTAATAAAATAGGCAGTCATTGCGGACTACCGACAGAAGTGAAAACTTAAACTATGAAATAAGTGTTTTTTTTTCTTAATTATTGTAGGATCTCACAATTTGTAATTAATAATATTATGAGCGTTTGTTTTGAAAGTGGGCAACGTCGCAAATAATGTCAAATATTTTGCTGTTTTGATTTATTTGGCAATATTACTGTATGGAAATAAGAAATGTGGCTAACTATAATAGTTCCCCAGAATATTAATAATGAATTGCAATTATAACATCGAATTTGATGTTGTAACAATTTTAGGTGTAAAAAGGCATTTGGAAAGTTTACAAATACTTTTTTTGTATCTAAAACTAAATATTTGGTATTATGATAATAATGATTGCATTTCATAATCAATGTTTTAGTGCCTTAACCACATTTCTTAATTCCATACAGTAATATCGCAAAATTAATCAAAACGTAAATATTTGACAGCTATTTACGACGTTGCCAACTTTTAGGATAAACCCTCTTATTATTAGTTTGGTTTTCACTTAAATCGGCACTCCCAAGCAACAACAAGCGCAACATGTCATACTCATAGGTGCTGTGCTGTTAACATTAGCATGTCGGTGACGCGAACTCCTACGATTTTCCCATACCAAAAAAGTTCACTTCAAAAAGTCAATTGAGTATCTTGGCATACAAGAGCGAGCGACGCAAACTCGGAAGTTTGGGCACTCTGCTCGTATGTAAGGTTTTAAAGTCTAAGGTTAAGGCCAGATTCCAAAACCTAAACTACCTACTTACTATAAAACTGTTGAGTTTCTTCATAACAGTAGGTAAGTTCTATTTCTGTATAATGGTCAAAAGAAAATAGAAGCTTTTCAGGGTGGAGTGCAAAAAATTTTAGTCTTGTTTCTCTCGCCCTTGCCTTTTGAGTTTTTTTTCATAAGTCGACCTTTTTACAAAAAAAAAAAACCGACTTCAAAAAAAACACACTACAAAGTGAAAAATTACTTTAATTTCGGAAGTCGGTGTCTTTGGTATTGAATTTTCGTTCTTTGTCACCGACTTCCGAAATTAAAGTTATTTTTCACTTTGTAGTGTATTTTTTTTGAAGTCGGTTGTTTTTTTTTTGTAAAAAGTTTTTATTTTTCACTTTTTAGTTGTGGTACCTACCCCACACAAATTCGAATACCACTACCTGCTATGTAAATAACAGTGACAAGAAGTTATCATATCATCTACATACTAAGTGGGAAAAAATACGTATAATTGAAGCTAACTCAAAAACTACCCAAGCAAAGTTAATAAAATTTATATGGGACCACCTCTGAAGTATGATCTACCAAACAAAAAAAGAATCATCAAAATCTATTCATAATTGGCGGAGTAATCGCGTAACAAACATACAAAAAAAAAAAAACACAGATGAATTGAGAACCTCTTCCTTTTGGAAGTCGGTTAAAAAGTGTTGCGACTGCGACAAAAACCCACCCCCTCGCATATAAAAGTTGCGTCCCTGAATAGCATAAGTAATGTGAAGTTGGAGATATTGTGCACATATCATTCTTGATGGAAAAACCCACAGACGTATAAAGAGTAAAACAACCCAATAACACTTTACCCGGCAGTCGCTCTTGTGACCACTAGACCAACAACATGTTCTTTCCTAAAAATATTCCTGTGACCCCCTCCCAAAATCTTGAGCTGCGACCGCGCCTGCATCATTATTCCAGTGAGAGAGAGATTGAGCTATACAGCATAATTAGCACTGTCCCATTTTCACACTGAAATAATGATGGCTTTGCACGTCTTGGTCGTGGTACGGCCACAGAGCAAATAACATATTTAAACATATAACCACAGAGTACATTATCTATCATTTAAGTATTTAACTTTAGTACTGCCCCCCAGTACTCTGCTAAACCGACTAGTCAAATACAAATTTTTGAAAATGCATAAATGTTTTTATACAAGTGCAAAATGCAAACCTTTCGCTTTCCTTGCGTGAACAACATGCAAGGATTAACCATTTTTAAAAAATATAAACATTGATTTTACAAAACTGCGTTATTTATTCGTGCTTGCCTACTTTTTTTTATTATCAATAAAATGTCAATTTGACTGGGAAGATTGACGTCACTGGGATTCGTTCCGTATGATAACATGTTATAATTTTAACATGAACTACTTCTATCTCGTTTTCTCCCATAGTTTTTGTGATATTCTATCCTGTTGTCATTATAGAAAGAATATTTTTATTTTCCTAGCATAGCTAGGCTGAAATCAAGAAAGGGCTGTTGGTTGGTTGGCTGACATCTCTTTTATTTCAGTCAAGCCTTTTTAGATTAAAAAAAAATCTTAAATTCCTGTGTCATTCAAAAGCTGAATACGTCTCGAATTCGTTCAAGTTTTTATAGTAAAATCAGTTCTGTTCGTTTCAGTGAAATACCTATCTCTAAACGTTAGTGATAAGTTTTAGATATTTTAGAAAGCTTATCGCTAGCCTAGTGTTTATAAAAGAAAGAAGGCTTACAAAATAATTAGTAGCTTAGTTTAAAGACGTAATTATAAATCAACTGCGCGCGCCAGCTGTGAAGGATACACCACATAGTCTACATTTTATGATAGGTACGTAAGTAGAACCATAAATGTATCAATAGTAACGAGTTATCATATCTATCAAGATATCCGCCTGTAGCGCGCGGTATCAATTACAGGTCACAATTTTGTGCTGTTTATTGCAACCATGATTTATTGAATTCTTTAATTGATTAAAACAGTAATTATTATGGATAACATAGGTGCAGGGGAAATCTAACTGGATTCTTGTTGGTCTTTATTTGCCTATCAAAATTTTATCTTTTTTAATTTGATTAGAATTAACAATATTTTATTAAAAAAAGTATTATTTTATGACAATTTTTGTAAATATTCATTCAATAAATTATTGCAGAGGGAGCATTAAAGGTTAACAATTTAACTGTTCCATAGCAACAATATAAAGTGATAACTATATCTGTAATCTCTGATATTGTGGGCTTTAATGGTACTTAAGTTTTATTGAATACATTTTTATTTATTACTGTGTTGTTAGAAGTAAAATTTTATATAAGTGCAACATAATATGCTGTAGAAAATTGAATTTAATATTGTTTACAGTAATAGTAATTGCTAAACAAATAATCAGGCCACAACGCTTCAGTTATTTTTTCAATATCTTTACCTTTTGTGCTGATCTGTACTGTATTGTCAATAACATAATATTAATGTTTGCAAAAATGGATGGCAGCCAATGCATGAGTTTATGAACAATGGGCCAGCCTGGCAATATGCCTAAATATCCCATGTTATGTAAAAAATTGGAACGCTATACATATACGTATGATCTATATTTTTCTTAAGTAATGCTACATTATGACTGCGTCTGCCAATATCTACTCTACAATACGTTGAATTTATGGATAATGTATATTATTTGTTCCCACACCAAGTAAAAACTATGTAGGTACCAACCTACATAGTTTTAATATTTTTTACTTGGTGTTCATGCATATTTTAAATGTTATGCACTTATCAAGATAAATACGAAATTGGTCATACAATTCAACATTTTGCATGCTAATGAAAGAATGAATATTTGAGGCTAATGAAGAGGCATTAAGTATTAAGTATTGAAAAAGGTAATGCTATTTTCCAATTTTTAATAAGTAATATTTATTCAGTATTCCATTTCAGTTATAAACTGGAATATTAGAAGTAATAATACATTTCATCTAAAGTTCTCTGACATAATCACATAGTATATTTTGGGAACTAGTGGTAGGTACTTCCATTTGCTTCATTGAATTCATTACATGCAACTGCAATAAATAGGAAACTATCAATTAGAGCTTTAATATCCGCTCTTTCGCCATTTTACAGAATATACAAACTGTAGAGTAAGTAGGTATGCTTATGTTATGTCCTAACGCCAAATATACTCATTTATGTCTAGGTACTTTATGTAGGCGAGTCGTCAGGACGACTCGCCTACATAAAGTAAGTCGCGTGAACTGGGACGTCACTAGAACCAAATAATACGTCATTGACTAGACTAGAACAGAACTTATTGAGCGGGAGACGTAAAATATCTACTCATCAGTCTGCATCGTTAACGTCTATTAGGTAAATACGGTTGTTAGGCGAGTAGGCGTCTAGGCGTTGATGCGTGCCGGGGTTGCGGGTTTGTCCGAAAGGGTTACCGTAGCCCCTGGCAACATACAGGCAACTGAAGGAACACGGGTGGGTTTTAGTCAGTAAGCCGACGTTCGCACGGACGTAATAAAATCGCGGCGGGATTTTATCGCGCATTGGATTTTCTACTCTCGGTGTTAAGCCGAGCGTTGAGAATCCAACGCGCTGGGACGCACTCTCGTCCCAGCGAGTTGAAAAAACATTTGGATTTTCAACTCTCGGCACTAAGTAGAGCGTTGAAAATCAATTTCACGAAAAAGAATCGCCGCGATTTTATTACGTCCGTGCGTACGTGGGCTAAGAGCCTGACATTCCAGCACCGCAAAAAAAAAAAAACCCTCCCAAAAAAAAAACTTATATTTACAGATATCAACATTATCAAGCGACTCAACTGATTGAAAAGCTTTTGGCACGACTCTAAAATGTATCACGAAAGCAGCCAATATTTTGACGCCTATGTCAGAGTCAGAGTCAAGGACTTCACTAGTCCCAATGCTGACTTGTATTAAAAAGTAACTCATTGTTGTAAACGTAAACTGGGCCGTCTATTCCTATCAATACGATATGATACGTCTAATTATTCGCACAACTCTAGCAGAAAATGTAGGATTGTTACTGGTTAGTTGGCTCCGTGTACTAGGTAATTAGATCAGTTTAATAATACTACGCAAAGTGGTTACGCCGTAGGTAACAGGAAATATCGAGGTCTGAAGGGCAACGATCAGCATTGTAAAAGTCGGTATGTCACCTTCAATTTAAAAATATCAGACACTCCGTGAAACAAGTTCATTTCCACAACAACTAGGTCTTACCTAATCGTAACGAACGACTCGACAAAACTTCGATAAATAACGAGCACTAAAATATTTACGCTGAAGCGAGGACTGAATACGAAGAATTATCAACAGTATGTGATACCTACCTAGTAAAAATCTATAGTAGTTTCGATTCGTAACAATGTTTCCTCAGCAATCAAACAGAATAATCTATATTGATGAGGAGCACATCTCTCAACAAAGGGATCTGCGCGCATCGATCTGTCTCTAAAGGGCAAAAATACATTGCCGCAGTTATACATTCTTGGAGCAACAATTCTTCCGTAGCTCGCAGAATATGCGAAGCCGTCTATGAATACTCAAGACAACCGTCAGAAGCATTCCTAATATTCAGAAATATTCATGCCATGTCTTATACCTACGTATACATTCAGAAGACCTATTAGTGATACCATCTGGCTCCACTTGATTACATACGAAGTTGCAAATGGAATGCCATTTTCTTCGTTTAATATTATTATGTATTTCATAAACGTACGGACGCGGGACGTAACGTGAAAATAATCGCGCAATGGGTACACAAGCCGTCAAAGAAACATGTATGTGTAAAAAACATAAAACAGTTGAATATCACCTTGAGTAACGATCGGCGGCGCCTCGGAACGATCGCCCACCCACTGCAAATAGATTTTACAATCAACCTATTGACACAAATAAGTGTCCTCTCCAGTTCAGGCGAACTGAGATACCTATTTTCAATCAATTAAAACTCATCATTTTTCAATTAAATGTGTAAATAAAATACAACAGAAACATGCATTGAAAAGATCTAACGACATAACACGTCTTCGCCGGCTAAATATATAAGAAATAGATAAAGTTATGATTTAGCTAACAACTGAGAATAATTGAAGAGTTCTTGGCGCATTAACATTTGTTATTCAGCCCTTCGAGAATTTAAATATCAAGGACGCACTAGAGTAAACTCCGACTTGTTATGTTAGCGATCTGGCTTCAGGCAGATGGTAATGTAAAGAGATTTTATTCAGCAAAACGATCAAAACGCAAGATGTTGTGCAACTAGACTACCTACTTGAATACACATGGGTGAATACGCGGTTAGTCATAGTCTGCCTACATAAAAGTGAAGGGATTCAGCACAGGTAATTTTGCAATCAATGTGTAGGTGAACGATATATTCGTTAATCAAAGAAAGTGTAATAATTACATTAATTTCATGCACAAACATTTTCACAAATTAACATATTTGCTGTTTCTGATATCAGTTTGTTTGTTGAGAAGATAACTGTTGATATCATGACGTACATTATTCTTTATGATTCGCAGAATTCACTGAACTTGATTCAGATGTCATAATTATTATAAATTTTACATTATTTTTAAATCAACAAATCTCTTTTGACCACTTTGTCATGTTCTATTTCAGTGAAAGAATATAATTTGGGTTTATTACTTAACAAAAGCATAATAAGCGAACCAGCAGTTGATGAAGATGAACCAGCGAACCTGCTAATTAATCAGGGTCATAAAGTCTTTCATTCATTATTATATTTTAAGGTCACGGTCAATTTACAACATTAAGGACTTTTTTCACAACGTCCGGAATTCCGGATAGGTTAAGCAACTGGCGATACTTAAACGAAATAATATGCATGTATGATAAGATAAGTTTGGTGCACCACAGGCAGTCAAGCCTGCAACCACCTTGCTGACGGGCTGTTTTGTTACAAAAGAAGGCCAATTTTTTCCAAAATCCTATATTCTATCCTATTAAATTTGTACATAATATATAAATATATGTAATCACGTTCTCGAAAACGGCTCTAACGATTTCGATGAAAGTTGCAAAATATGGGTTTACGGGGACGAAAAATCGATCTAGCTAGGTCTCATATCTGCGAAAATTCGTTTTCAGCCTCGGGAATGTGATACAACGTTGGTATACCTGGATGATATGTTTATTTCTATTTTCACTTGAGCAGAGCTCGGTCGACCAGGTACTGTATTTCTAAATTCCCATATTTAAGAGATTCTAACAGTGGGTAAACATTGAACTAGCAAAGTAACAAACCGCCAACAGCTGTGCCACCGCCACCCACGCTTACATCCAAATCAAACCAACAACAGTTTGTCTTAGGTTTTAACAGTTAAAACTATTTGGGCCCCTGAATACATTATCCTGAACTAACGCAGCCCGTACAATTTGTTTAATGTTTGTAATTTATTCAAGACAGTAATGAATGGGTTTCTCAGCCGACAGACACCCATGTTTATCGGATAGATTCGCGACCTTCGGCAATTTCTGTGGTGTTGAAGTGTTGAAAGTTTCAGCCACATTTAGTCAGTGGCGTCGATCGCTATGAATCAGTCTACTAGAGTGTTCACGTGCCCGCTCGCCTGAAATAGTGCAGTGTAGTAATTAGTGCAGTGCTGGTGTTACGTCTCGGAACTTGGCATCTCAATATATAATTATTAATTTTAGTTTGCTCTTCAACACACAAGTGTAAACCGCCAACGTTGTTGGAAGGCGGAAAATATACCTACTACGCTAGACTTTTTGTGTACCTACATCATACAAACTTTTTGCTTTCAAAAATTTTTTTGTGTTTTCTCTCTGACAAAGCCGAGAGTTCAGTTCCGTTCAGTTTTCCCAAGTGTTTTGATGTGTGGCTGTTATATATTAAGTGATTCTCATCGTTAAGATCTTCAATTTTGATCGTAAGTACCTAATTACGAGTAATATTATATTTAGCTTTTGCGTTTGTTTACAAAATCAGAATAACACCAAGAGACTGTTCACGTTTATCTGAAGTGTACCTACCTAATAATAGTGTTAAGTGTTTGATTACATTCAATTGAAAGAACAATTTATATTCAAAATTCTTTACTTTGTTACACCTTACATGCACCTAATTATTTTTTTAGACAGAAGTCTATTATTGTTAAATTCACACGATATTACTTAATGAGATCGTTACACTCTGATAATCTTAGCAAAATAATAAAATTATTTGGTTTACGTTCTCTTTCAAGGACAATTTTATACATGGTATGTCTTATACTAAACCCTTAACCCAGGAAAACTACAAGTTATAATTATGTCAACCGGTAGACGAACATAGACTTCCTCGAAATCCCTAACAGACTATTAGGAAATATTTCCGCAGTTAGGTCCGAGGGCTCTAAGGCATTCTTATTGCCCTTCCTCATTAAAAAAAATAATCTTCAATCGCTTTTGAATCCACCATGTGAAGACAGAACACGAAACATTTTTACCGCAGGCGGCTTTATCATTCCACAAATTATAAACAGTTGTGATTCTATTTAAATGTTTCTTGAAACTTAAACTAAACAATAATACGTAAACCTATTAGTGCGTTAAGACTTATTTACATATTGTATAATGTTATTCGATCCTAAAGAGGACCATTACAAGAAACAAACATCAAACATGACAAGTGTTTACAGATATGATTTTGAAATTGTTTTTTTTTTAGCTTATTATAATTCAATCGTAACTGTAATTTTTTCTGTTTAAAATAGTCTGAAAAAGCGCAAACAATAACGACGTTCTTATTCACAAATGTCAACTATACATCGTTCTTTAACTTCTTTTTAGCTTTCCATTGAACCGACTAGGAGAAACAAACAGTATAGCAGAATATATGACTGAAGACTAGCTTTGTTGGTAAATAATACCCAGAGAAACTACAAAGACACAAAATTCACATGAAAAAAGTAGGTTAATTACTTGCAATGCAACACGTACTTAGTCAGTTTCTAATTAAACAGCAAGATGGCTGTATCGCGGATAGTTCATGTCATTAATATATCAATAACGTCTTTGTTCACATGTCGCATGATATTTAAATTCCAATTAATCTGTACATGATGATATCTTCATTTTCTGTATTTATCTCTTACGATTTCGGCGACTATGTCTCTGGGTATCATGGTCGCGCTTGCAGTCTTTGTAAGGGCCGCTTTGGCACTCCTCCCGGGGCGTCTGCTAAAGTACACATAAACGTTGTACACCAGCTGCCTGGTGTCTGCTGGCAGCTCTATACGACTCTCTTCCCCACAGTCTGCCACCCTGCCGTTGTATAATCTTCGCCAACTAAACATTGTCCATGCGGTCATTGCCTCGTCTCCGTATTGCGCCGTTTTGACAGTGAATTTCTAATTCGCTCCACAAATACACTAGGCAATGTTGGTTGCACTCTAGATTCCACTTGCAAGAACGGAAAATATATAAAGCTTTATAGTAACGTTTATAGTAAAACTTTGATTGTCCACCAGAGGTACGTATGATTCCGGAGAATTAAACAATGATCAAATATTTAACGTTGCTTGTTGAACGGAATTAATAGCGGGTTATCACGAAAATATCCGTTCAATCGCAAAGACGCTCACACACTGGTTGCAACAAAGCCTCAGAAGACCACATTTGCAAACAAGTCACATGGTCGTGACATCCGCTGTGTTACAAACGTGATCACAATGCTATAGGAATTGAAGATACAGCACAAGTAGACCAAGATGAGTCGATTTTGTATGCGTGGTAGCATTTTTATTCACAACCTTGGTCAGAGATAGCATTATGTCCGTTATATTTAAAAAAATACAGTGCTTCTTACAAATATGTACATCGCCATTTTCAAATACACCGTTGTTTAATATTTGGGTATGAATAGAAACGTTCCTAATTCGTATTTAGGGTTTCGAAACTGTTTTTGTTTATATGCATGTGTTGATTATATTCTTTATCGTCTGGTTAAAGAGTAAAATACCTGAGTACCTAATAGTCCATGTTTTAATTTTGTTAGTTAAAATCTTGTCCTTAACGGCTTCAAAGTCGCCCGTCAAACCCGATCCAATATGGCTCACCTTGAAGTTATAAACGTCCGTCTTTTTTTGCTTTTTAAATAAAAAAATATTTAACGTCGCCATAGCTATAGTTGCTATGTTAATAGTGCGTTGCTAGTAAGATATGTACCTACTTCGTTTCGGATTCGGTTTCATGTCTAGAAGTTTTCTATCATCATGTAATCTCGTTATTTCTTGAAAAGGTCAAAAGGGCGAAGAAAAGACCCCATTGTGAATTTGTTAACATTGTGGTAATTTAGTCGTCCAGTTATTAGTGGTTAGTAGGTGCATTTTAGCAGAATATTGACCTCGGTTTTTAAAGAGTGCCCTAATGGCTAAATATTTCACACAGTTCTTATTATCATGCGTCTAGTTGTGTCGGATTTGTCCCTGTTTACGAGACATATAGAAAAGTCTTCCTGGGATTTCATATATCCTGGGCTCTAGTCCCTGAGTAACTTTCGAATATGAACATTTTCTCTTGACAAATTGCTTAAAAAACAGACTGTTTTCAACAGTGTTTTAGGATTCCAAATAAGCCTGTATCAAAATGTTGCAAATTAATTTGTCTTCTAAACTTTACATTTTATTGCTGATTATAAAATTATACTACTGAAAAAGGGGCCTTTAGGATTAGGTATTTGCCTGGTTTATTATTCGAGCAAACATATATTTTTCCCGGCATTGAAGAAGGCGTATCACAGGGATCTGTTTTAGGACCAATGTTGTAATATGTAGAATAGCTGTTCAAATTGTTGCAGAGTTCAACCTCTCCCAAAATTAAGGTTATTGTGTTGTGAACTATGTTGGTTCAGATACCTAAGTGTCAAGTAACGGTACTCAGATTGAATAGGACGGTACTGTTGGCGGAAATTATTGCCGAATAGACAATGATCGTGCTGGTAATTTTACGGTTGCTGATGCCGGAACAATGTCAGTGTCCTCTGCACTGGTTTTTACAGGTTCTGCGTTACGACAGGCGTTTAGTAGTTTAGTACTGTTTGCTTTTCAATTCTCACATTAACAAGAATAATTTATCATACAAATTCGTATTTATTTGCACAATAAACGGTATTGATTTGTTACGCGAGGTATGTCCTTTTCAAAGGATATGGCGCTAACAAGTTGGTCATAGATACTTATATTATGTAACACAGTAATTGCATCAGAGTAGGTAAACAACTACAAATAGGGTTTCCTCTAGAATGTCTAGAGTTGAATGACACATAAATATGATGTGTAACTCTTTGAATATATGAGCCTACGTTTGATATGGATGTTTATATTGAACAAAGGCGTGATTTGATTACATTGTAGTGATTTCATGGTAGAATTTCGATAATTTGATAGATTTTATGACGAGGTGCTGCGAATTTCTTTGTTCCACGTAATTTTGTCTAACCGTAAACAATCAAAAATCGTCTGCAATATGACTTGGCTTTGTCTTCTTAACTTTTCCTTGTTCTTAATGCGATTCTATTCACTTCCTAGTTTTAGTTTTTGTTGGTTACTTTGTTCTACTGCTTGCTGGCTTTGATTCGAAGATGATTATAATTTTTTTTTTCTTTTTGCCTATCTTGAGAAAGTATCCATCTCAAAACTTACCCGCTAATTCAATGTTTAAACAGTAGTAGTAGAAAGCTATGCAAAATGTCAACATTGACGGTCGCTTTCAACACGCTGGCGGCAGCTTTGGTAACATTGATTTTAAAATTTGAACTTGAAGCCATCAGAGAGTAAAAATAGATACCTATCGATCCTCCAAAGCAAGGCTGTATCAGGTGTGTAATTTCCCGCGCAGGTTGCTTGGGTCTACAGACTGAAGCTCTTAGTACAAATTATATTAGTAGGTAAGTACCTATTCTGTATAGATTTAAATAATCAAAAAATCTGCTGTAACGTCTGATATTACCTTAGTTCCAATTCCAACTAATCATGTCAAATAAATCATCATCAAATAAATCGTTGCTATGGAGCTGGAGCTGAATACAGATACGATATGGTTTTCCTGTTGCCCATGGTTGGAATTGAAATCTACCTATCGCTAACGCTTTTTACCTAACCGCACAATCCATTTTAGGGAAAATACTTAAATGGAATACATCTGATTATTAAATTGTTTATCCGTTATTTATATTTATGTACGCCTATTATGATAGATTACGTTACTCATTTATCTGCATTAAAAATAGCCCATCAAGGTTTGTTGTTCATTAATTGTTTTCTAACAAAACGTGTCATGTTATGTGATCGCATTGAACACTCAGACGCTGAACCATGATTTTCTCGCTGATAATGATTATCATAACGGGTGTAATCTGAAACCTCGGTCTCGGTCCTCAGATCCGTGCAGTCATTGGCATGCAGTGACTCAGCGTGTGAGTCAGGAAGGATAACAGTTTTTACTTCCAGTCACCTGAGAGTTTGCATCATATCCTTATCCTCCGTTCTAAAATTTGGATATTTGTGCAGTTTTTAAATTTATTAGGTACATATTACAACTTTTTAATCTAACTCTGTCGTAATGGAGAATGTCCTTGGAGATTTATCGGCACTGCTGTTGTATTAAAGTCAGTTCACGAAATCAGTTTACCATCTTTTCAATAGTGTCAGATTTCGTATTAGCCCTATCTACATTGCTCCCAAAAAACGTATATTGTACTCTCCTGTTTTTGACATGTTGCAGAAATATTCGGCTACAAAGCTACACACTACTATTTCGTAAGAAAACGTGTGCGATGTGCCCTAATTTACGAAATGTAAACAAATCTGTTCCAAATAAAACACATAATATAAAACAACGAGCACATTGTTGCAGATGCTTGATCAGCTATAAATAAATGGTGCAGACGGCAGACGCATGCAGCTCTCAAATGTTTCGACGTTCAAAAGCCATATGTTCCAACTTCGAACGCTTACAATGAGCTCGCCAGCTTTGCACCTGCGTCCGTCCCAGTCCCACTCGCACGTGCTTATTCCAGCTGTTGTTACGGCAAACACTCCCGACACGAAGATGAGCCCAAGATTTGCATTATTTCATTCAATTATAAAACATTCAACATCCACTTGCCAAAATTTAGCATGACATATAAACTTTATTGATTCGACAAGGCTACGATCTTGAAACTTGATGATTTTATTGACCTGATGGAACGAATTATGGAATTATCGAGTACGAATTAGACTGGCTATTCGTGATGATCTCACCGGTCTTCAATCTTGACAATGCAAAGGACCGGTCGTCTGCGGGGCGAGGTATGGGACGGGACGGGGACTCCGCTGCAGGGTTTTGTGCGATTCACGGCGCACGCGGTACGACCCACAGTCACTCGTCAGTGCGACAGTTGGTCGCTCAATGCGCGGCGCGCGCGCCTCTTTTCCAAATTCCTTCTACATTCCTAAATGATTTGCTAGTCAAAATGAAGTTCAGTGTTTATGTTTATAAACGGAGGTGTTTGTGCAAATTCAGAAAAAGTGGATTAGTTCTCTAATCGTTACTCGCTTCGGTCCAAAGAACAATGCTGTGGGAAAAAATAACGTTCAGCTGGCATCGGCAGTCGTTCCCAGCTACCTACCTTACCTCGCTCCCCGCGCCGACCGGGTACCGGGTTCAATGCGCCTCTCTGCGTTTATTCATCGTTTGTGGGAAAAGTTGACCCCCATTTTTAAAAATTATTGTTAACGAATTCACACGACTCGTATTGTAGTCACTACCGCATCTTAGATGATCGAATTGAAAGTGCACAACATGCGGAGTTGTAAATGCAACAGGTATTTAGTTAATACCTACTTAAATAAAACAAATTTTGTGTAAAGTGATTAATGAGGCTCCAGCGTAAATACCGAATGTTTTTATGCGCCAAGCGACAAGGTTGCAGCATTCCGCAGACCTAAACTATTTATTCTGGGCTTTGCAATGTTTGTTGAGTTTCAACTTCGTCGAAATTATTATCTTACTGTGCTGCGGATAGAACATTATTTTATCAGAGGAGGACAATACTCTTACATTAGGCAACGTGTGTAATGTTACTGAATGAAATGTTGAAATAGCCGTTAAATATTAGTTTGCGGATACGCTCGCCGTAATGTGAATAGTGACGACATCAAGTGATGTGGATGTAGTATTATCTAGTGAATTGTGTTCCGTGAGTGAAGTTCGTTTTGAAGATTATAGTTCTGTGAGAACTTGCTGTACGATGGGGAATCAAGGGTCTTCAGCACACGAGCCGTTCGACCGGGCGGCTCAGGCGGCTGCCAATGCCGACCTCAAAATGGTACTCATTTGATTAAGCTTCATTTACAATTCATTATTCAACTTGAGTCATTGAATACATACTAAACTATATTATTATAGTTGTGCTATGGCCAACGTTTATTGTTCCTGCAGTTCCTACCTCACATACTACATTATACAGACCGGATAATAAAGAGGTACCTGCATGCTTACCTTGCGTAGCTTCAACTCTTTGTACTTTGCTAACTAGGTACACCTTAGTTCGTCGGCTCTGTATAGGTCACAACTAAACGGAATTCGAGAAATAACGTCATCCTCGTAAATAGGTGTAAGATAATGTCAGCATTTTTTCTTCATAAAATCTACGAGCTATCAGTTTTTTTAACTAGGTGGTTAATAGATAAACGCTTTGTTTGTTTACGTTATGCTTTTCTGTATTTAATTAATTATATCTGACTTTTTAATGTTTGTTACCTGCTGAAATTGTGCTTATCTAATCAAAAAAATGTGTCGTATAAGAATCTTCTATTATTATTACCTATACCTACTTGCTTGGTTTTAGTTGCAGGGACAGATAAAAATATGATGAAATAAATATTTGAACCTCTATTCATGGGCTATACCCAAAATAAAAATAGGTCTTAAAAATACCTACTTAATGCTCTACTTTTTAATAATTAATTTGTTGAAAGCTAAAACAAGTTAGAATTGGTAAGTTTTCATTAATAAATCTCTTCAGTAACTATAAATAGGGTAACCTGCTTTTGTCGCTCATTGTACACAATGTCCATTACCTTATGTACAAATACCATGCTGCTTTGGGTGCATATTTTTTTAAACCAAATGACTCGAATCACTTGCCATACAATTTTGAACTTTATTTCAAAGAATCAAAGTTCAAAATATCTTAAATCATTTCATTAAAGTCCAGATGACAGATTGACGAGTGTTAGTAGGTTTTAAGCACATAGATACTTATAATGAATATAATGGATTCATTATTGAGTGCACATCTGGCTTCATAAGTATGTCATTGTCATTAGTAAATATGCCTGGGAATTTTACAATCTTCAATGAACATTATGTTGCGTGCAGGTTTTGTTTTTAGTTAAAATAAAAAGCAACTTTATCTTTTCTTTAAACAAAAAATTTGTTTAAATATTGAGTAACAATAACAATGCAAAATTGAAGTAGGTAAATTCATCAGTAAATAAATAAGTTTTTCCTAGAAAACGTCACAATTTGTTTATTTTGTCACCTTAAGGAAAATAATATGTAGAAACATAAACAACGTAGAGAACAACAATAAATAAATACTATCCTACTGTAATATAATATTATAAATGTCAGTTTGTGTGTTTGTTACTTACGCAAAAACGGCTGAACGGATTTGGATGAAATTTGGCACACAGATAGTTTATACTTAACCTGGATTTACATATAAGTTGGATACTTTTCTCCTGGTGTACATTCCCGTGGGATAATTTCCTATATCCACGCTGGCGAAGCCTTGGGCAAAAGCTAGTAAATAAATATATGTAAAAAAAAAAAATGGTTGACCAGTTTGTGTTGGAAAAGAAAAATTACCTATGTGTTTTTAAGGTTCTGCAGCGTAACTTAAATTAAATTAACAATTTCATCTCATTTGTTTTGCACAAACGATAAATAAAATTTTAATAGTAAAATGTTATTTTCCCTAAATTATTACCATTTAACTGAAAAATTTGCAGTACCTAGATTTGTACATCAGCTTCAATCAATATGTATATTTTTAACCAGCCAACATATAAAATAGATTATTATTAATTAGGTATAATTCTGATAACATTTTATTAAATAAATTGTAGTAAAGGCCATCGTTTATAAGTTACTGTAAATAATCTCAATATTCTTTTCATTTTATTTTTATACTTTTACATTTTATTTTTATTTTTAAACGCAACAATGTCACTGAGGCTAACCTGTATTAATTAGTTTCTGATTAATGCGTATTTACATAAAAGGAAAAACCATTGAGGTATTGACTCACTGATTAGCATAAATTAAATGATAATACATGGACTTGATACGATTTTTAGTTATTCTGCCCTAAAACATGTAACAGTAGCACTTTAGGGGGAGGATTGCTTAGTTGGTTAAAACCACGGAGTATAGAAAGAAGCGGAGATGCCGCAAGGCAAGTAGGTCTTGCGCCTTCAATTAGGTCCTGACGTCATAGTGGGCGGGGCCGCAAACCTTAGTTACGAATGAATTTTCATCGCGTTCGGGTGCGTTGTATCCTAATCGTTTTTTAATAGTTAAATTGTTTTAATAATGAAGTGCGCTGTTGTTGGATGCAAAAAATATTCAGGATCAAAACTGAAACATATTGATGGCGTAACATTTCACGTGTAAGTCCCTAAAATTTATATTTTCATTTTAAAACACATTTTCTCGTTTGATCGTCAGATTGTAGCTAGAGACATCTGTTGTCGAGGAGGTGCATTCTAACCAATTCTCACTGATTTCGTATTTTTATCATTATCAATGCATATTATTGTGACTAATTTGCGACTCAAATTACTTGCTTAAGTTTTAGTAGATAAATACGTTCTTTGATACATGAAATAAGAAGAATTTAAAATAAGAAAAATGCGCCATCTGTCGGTAAGTTGCCGATCCTAACTGTTAAATAAAAATGTGTGCATCATGCTAGCAAGACTATTTCATCGAATTTGCGTAATTATCGAAAAACTTCATATCATTAAATGCATATGCACATGATCAAGATCCAATTTTCAACCATGTCACGTTGTTAACCAAAGCTATAAGCCACAACTATTGTAATACGAGACTTAATTATTACAGTAAGCTCGAAAATATTGTTTTGTCTAAAAGGCAGCATTTAAATAAAACTGTGTTGTTTAGTGGCCAATAATAAGCAATGGTGCCGATTCCCTTGTTCACAAACTAAACTAAATTTAAGTTCAGTGCATCTTTTTCTTTCTGTTTCATTAAGAAAAGGACAGAAGATAAATTTTAGTTTAGTCCTGTCAAATTAATCAGCGCTTGACGTAAATTGATGTAATTTTAGCAGGCAAGTTTTTAATCACGTCTAAACTTGTATGGAGTAGTGACAGGTGCTGATTAATTTGACAGTACTAAACTAAAATTTTTCTTTTGTCCTTTTCTTAATGAAATAGAAAGAAAAAGATGCACTGAACTTAAATTTAGTTAAATTTGTGAACAAGGGAATCGGCACCAATGTCCAATAAAGATTGATGATTTTATTTTTTTATTTTACTACCTACAGGGTGGTAGGGACATCGACGCGAATACTCTTACCATGGATTCAGTAGGTACATGATTCTAAAACGCCCTGCGTTGAAATTTTTCGTCGGTAATTTTTTTTTTAATCTGCTGTTTCATAGTTTCATAGAAAAGTGCAATACCTACGCGGCCAAAACGTATGGACCAGCAGATATTTAAAAAAATAACCGACGAGAAATTTCTACGCAGGGGAGTTCAGAATCATGTACTGAATCCATGATAACAATTTTCGCGTCGATGTCTCTGCCACCCTGTATACTAAATGACTATAAAAAATGTTAACCCATGTTACCCATCTTTTGGCTTCACCCACAGTTGGGTATAAATAATGTGTTCCCACCATACTAACGCACATAGAACGTTCTGGAACAGTGTCATGCTTTGTTACGCCATAGTGGCCAGTAGACGAATTAAAATGAAAAATTGTTAGTTCTGTTTCACTATAATAATTCCTTTCACCGCTTACAAAAAATGGGCGGGGTTTCCATCGTGGGGTGTGGCCATCGCCGTACCTCGTTCCCCGAACATCCGCATTCAGGCGACGCTTCATTCTTAGGTGATTTTGGCTTGCGGCATCTCCGCTTCTTTCTATACTCCGTGGTTAAAACCCTCCCACGCAAAATTGCCACAAGTTCTTATCTACAAATTAGGCAAAACTGGTAAAACCCCCAAGCCCAAATCATGTCCTATTTGGACGATAAAAAATACAATAGATGAGTTGACCGGTTGTTGTGGCGATGTTTGAGAGTGGCCCAGTCATGGTTACCATTTCGAAATTTGAATAGTCACAAAAGTGCGGACATATTATACTTTTAAATCCTCCTTGGTCTAGTGATCGCAAGCGCTACTGCTGAGCATGAGGTCTTGGGTTCGATTCCCGGGTCGGGCAGTGTTATTGGGTTTTTCTATCTGGAATTTCTCAGTAGCAGCCCGGAGTCTGGATTTGTGCCCGGTTGATGGCAATAGGCTCGCCCCCTATTACATGGGACTTAAAACATAACTGGCAAAATGTGGGTGTACCTACTACAGGTACACCTCTGCCCAACCCTTCGGGGAAACAAGGCGTGATGGTATGTGTATGTTATGTAAATCCTCCTTTTTCAGTCCTCATTGAACTCTGTTTAATTATCTTCTATATACATAAAAAATAAATGCTGTTTGTTGGTAGAGTCTGGCAAACGAAAGTAGACACTCGAATTATTTGCAAAGTTTTATATTGTATACTAATGTCAACCTCAATTTGCCAAAACAAGATGGAGTGTAGTTGGTGTCTTATTGTGATCTTGATGTATCAAGATCATAACAAGACATCAACATGGCATTTACTAACTCAAAAATCACAAAACAGTGACTCTAATGAATTTTTTAACATGGAAGTTTTAAATTCAGATTTTGATTATGATAGTGAATATTAACCAAAATTATTATAGAATATTGTTGTTTTTTATTCGAATTGCTGCATAATACCTAAAGTCGTATTTTTATTTAGACGAAGTAAACTGATATTTTTCGAAATGTCTCTTTGATTTGGAACATGATTATTGATTTGGAAAATAATTCTAAAGTATCAAATTAGGTTATTTCAGGTATGTCATACAAATTTTGGGGTTCTTATGCTGATATTTTTTAAATTAGCCGCGCTTTTTCAGTCTACTTTCGTTTGCTAGACTAAGCGCATCACTTGAGAACGGCTGGACCGATTTTACAATTTTTTGTTTTAAAATGTTCGTAATAATCCGAATTTGGTTTTTATGGTAAGAAAAGTTTGCCGGAAAATTTTCAAACTCTGGAACTGAACGTACTTTTTTGTATGTACAACTTTTGTATAAACTATTGGATGCGACAAAGTCTGTTGGATCAGCTAGTTTTCTACAAAAAATCCCCCTTTCAAGTAGAAAAATCCGGACAAATGACAAGGCCGGGCAAAATCCGGACGAGGGACCAAAAAGCCAGACGAATCCGGACGGATGCTAATCCAAGCCATGTTCAACAGTGATCGCCTTTCAGCTGATATGATCATTATGACAATAGTTTATTTTTCTAATAAAGTTATTTAATTGATTGACATAATTTTTTCACCAAAATATAAGGCTGTTAGTTCTCTTTACATTACTTTTAATTCTTATCAGTTACCAAATGTGTTGATATTGTTATATCTTCTGATTTGATATCTTTGCTCTACCTACTCTTTACATTTCTCACGCGGCTAGTCATTTGTTTGGAACCTTGGAACACGTGCTGATGAATGCACGTTGTTTTATTTATAACTAAGATATTATAAAACGTTTTTACCGCTTCTATTATTGCAGGATTTCCTTAGTTATTATTAATTCATAACAGCGTGTAATTCATTGTAACCATTGTTTCTTCGATACAAATAATGACTGAATAGTTGAATGCCTTTATTATGTTACATACAGAACTTATTGAAGACTGACTATGTCAATTTGAAGCCTTTTCCTACTATGCTCTCTGTACAAAGCAAGCTGTTCTATTTACCATTTCTTATTTATTCAGCTCTAGCATCTTAGTAATTATTTGGCTAAGTCAGACTAAACGCTAACTTTTCCACTTGTCGTACGTAGACCTGTGACTAAGCATAGCCAGCTTATGAATGACACCTCTTTAATACCTTTAATTACAAATTATCCTTATAGCCAAAATGAAAATTAGCACTATTTCTTAAAATACCAATTGTCCGTCAGGTATTCATTGCAATGTTGTTATTGTAAGTACGGATTTTACCATTGAATTTGTGGAAATGACAACGATAGTCATTGTTACCGGTACAGTTGATGTGTCATGGCGTTTACTGTTACCGTTACCTGGGACCCTACCGTCAACATTTTGAATCATGGAATTAAAAGCAGTTTAGTTTTAGCGCATGTGATTGGGGATGTAAGGAGGAAGTGCATAATATTTACCTTTGCTATAACGTAACTTTACACCACATGTAATTCTCTCGGCCATGTGGAGGCGAAAAGTTAAAAAAACCTGCTCGCACTTCTCACTTTTAATATGATATTGCCCATTATGCCCAACGGCTGGCTACCCCATACGTCAAGTTTACGACTCCCGCAGAAGATACATAAAAAAGTACCTACTCAATCTTTATCCATTTTTATTATTAAAAGATTAAAAAAAACAATCTCTTTAAATATCATTTTTATGTTCTTTAGCTCTTATTTCATGATTAGTATTGTATTGTATATATATATTGAAATAGATAAGTAGGTAGGTATATGTTTAATGTATTTATTTTATATGTAAATGGTACAGTCAGCTGCAGAGAAATCTCAACCCCTAGCAATGAATTTTTTCATTGCTAGGGGGTGAGATTTCTCTACAGCTGACTGTACATCACAGACTACCTGCACTCTGCAGTATTGTCTCTCCTTCACCCTAAATCCATCAAAAGTTTGTTTTTAAATAAAAGTTCGTTCATTATGTCGGCCTATGTATAATTTCTAAAGGAGAATGGCCACGGCCCATACAAAAAACCCAGACCCGGCGCAAAAATGTATATCTCAGATTTTAGATTAAAATTAATACAGTTATTTTCAGTATTTTTATGGTGTACATAATAAAGACTATTCTATTATCTATGCATTTCGTTATGAGAAGGTACAACTTACACCTCATTCAGTTTCCTCCAGTCTGTGGTTTTCTCAAAGATCTGTACGAAGTACAATCTGTCACAATTGATTATAGCTTAACTTTTTGGAAGAAATCTTTGTTCAGCTAAATTGATTAGCTCAGCTTAATATATGAAACCGACCGTTACCAGAATTTTAATATCTCTAATATATCACATTATGGTTTACAGAAGTCGTCAGTGCGTGCGTCGTTGCGGCGTGCGCGCGCGGGCGCGGCGCTGTCACCGCCGCGCGCCGGCATGGAGCGGCTGCGGCGCTCATTCCGGGAGTCGTTCCGGCGACGTAAGGGCTCTCCGCCGGAGTCGGCCCGGCCGCACCAATGGCACGCCGACGAGGCCGCCGTGCGCGCCGGCACGTGCACCTTCCCCGTCAAGTACCTCGGATGCGTCGAGGTCTTCGAGTCGAGAGGCATGCAAGTCTGCGAGGAAGCGCTAAAGGTGCTTAGGGTGAGTTTTAGCCTTTTTATCGCTGGGCCTCGCGTATCCGATCTTACTCTGAGCGCCAGCTAAAAGAAACCTAATTTTTTCGACCTTATGGGTGGATGAATATTTTATTTAATGTTGGTGATGGGCGCTGTCGGCTATTGTCGACTGGCGGTGAAAAGGTTAAACATAGTAACATAGGAAATTGTAGACTGTGAGCACTGATTAGTGAAGTTTGATTGCATGCGTTTACCTAACAGTTTTTAGTGAACTAATTCCTTAGACTTGCGAAAACGGTAATTTGCATTTTACGCGCATAATAAAATGTATGAAACATAATGCTGCGTATTGTACTTGCATTATAAATAGTGTCGCCTCTGAGAAGATTTCGCAACGTAGTATAATCGGTAGATATTCTTACGACCTTGTACAACCATCTGTGAAGTTGTGTACGTCGAGAACGAATCGATGCGATGCTACAATCTCGCACCTTCCTACTAGTTTAGACGTTGTTTGATGCATCTTGGCATGTTAACGATTAATTCGATATGATGATTGCATCGCTATTTTCAATCTATAGCTATACGATGACAAAGATCAAAGATCATCTAGTAACATTGAACTGTGTCAATACGTATAAATATGGAGCTCACATAAAAATAATACAATCTTAGCCATTCATCATATACCTACTTCTAGCGTTTTCTTGAGAGTGTTGGGGTTTCTTAAGTTATAAAACTAATAAAGTGCACTAATTACTTACTGGTTTTTAACTCAACTAATACCTACTTCATCATCATCACTTGTAACCGGCTGAATATCAGTACTTTATACATATTATTATAGTCTACTAAATTTATATCAAATCATGTTTCCAATTAATGTTATTTCCTCTTTCTCATAAAAATCAACTTTATATTAGTAAATTAAGTTGATTTTTGATGATTGAAAATGTCATAAAAATGTTTGAAGTTGTACTGCAAACTAAACTTTATGTGTGGGCAACTCAAAGATTTTCCAAAACCACATATTTGTTTACATAATTGGAAAGTAAATCGCGAACACAGTATATATTTAAATAAACTTTCGCCTTCTTCCCATGGGGTAGGCAGAAACTACAGAAAGGGATTTTCTGTAAACTGTAATTTGACAAGGAATCCTGATGATATCCTAAGACAAGATCGGTTGTAAAAATTTTTGGTTCTGGTAACCTAACACATGATTTATTAATTTTCTATGGATTTACCGATTACACTAAATTCTTAAAGAAATAGCCTTCTTATATAGACTGCATTGACTGGAGTGGCGTGGTTGAGAATAAACCAATAAATGAGAGGTTAGTGAGAATGATTAGTATGGATGAAGTGAGAATAGCTGTAAATGGGATGAAGAATGGTAAAGCAATAGGTCAGGATTGAATACCAGTTCAAGTGTGGAAGTTATTACGTAGATGGATGGACGTGGTTAGCTTTGTTCTTCAATAAGTTGTTGCTGGAAGAAGCCATACCTGATGAATGGTGTAACAGTTCGCTGGTGCCTATTTTTAAAAACAAAAGTGATGTGCTAGAATGCAACAACTATAGAGGAATAAAGCTAATGTCACATAGTATGACGGCATGGGAGAAAGTTATTGAAAGGCGACTGAGAGAAGAGAGTGAAATTTCGCAAAACCAATTCGGTTTTATGCCTGGTCGGGGAACAACGGATGCCATCTTCGCTATCCGCCAGCTGTGCGAGAAATACAGAGGTGCACTTAAAAACTTGCACATGGTATTCGTTGACCTCGAAAAGGCATACGACCGAGTGCCTCGCGAAGTTTTGTGATGGGCCCTTAAGGAGAAATGTGTACCCAAGTCCGGTCTACAGTGGGCACTATTGACTTCTTCAATGTGGCTGTCGGCTTGCACTAAGGGTCGGCACTCAGCCCTTACCTCTTCCTGGTGATAATGGACGCTCTTACGTCGGGTATCCAGGAAGAGGTTCCCTGGCGTACGCTGTTTGCCGATGACATTGTGCTGGTTGCCGAGAGCGGCTTAGAGGTCCAGAGCAGATTGGAGGTGTGGTGGGAAAGACTGGAGACCGTTGGCCTGAGATTAAGTCGGACCAAAACAGAGTACTTTACTTGTTTTGTGATTTTGGCGGTCTTTCCAGTCCTGTGCCGATATCTCTCGCCAGAACGCCCTTACCAATCTGCTCCGACTTTCGGTACCTCGGGTCGCTTGTCCAGGGGGATGGCGGAGTAGACCGAGACGTAACGCGCCATATCAACTCAGAATGGATGAAATAGCGACAAGTCATTGAAACAACTTGCGACCCACGGATGCCCCTCAAGTTAAAGGGGAAAATCTACAAGTCCGTGTTAAGATCTGTCGTACTGTATGGATCAGGAATGCTGGGCCGTGAAGAAGACTGATGAAAAAAGATTACATGTAGCGGAGATGAGAATGTTGAGATGGATGTGTGTAGTGACGAAAATAGATATACTTTATACATTATCCATCTATGAAATGAGTATATAAGGGGAAGTTTAAAAGTGGCGCTAGTGACAGAAAAATTGAAAGGAAATCGTTTGGCCTGGTATGGGCATGTAATGAGGAGAGAGGAAACGCATGTGACTAAAAGAGTGATGTATATAAATGTTGATGAATTCAGTGGAAGAGGAAGGCCAAAGAAAAGATGGAAGGATTGTGTGAGGACTGATATGAAAGAGAAGGGAGTGAATGATAGCGTGACGGTTGACAGGGGAGAGATTGAAATTGAACCATCCGTTTGGGAGCTATAATGCCAAAGACAGACGACACACGCCCAGATACACACAACGACATAGCCATAAAACTTACAACACCCCTCTTTATACGTCGAGGGTTAAAAAAAACCAACGCCCTAACAACAAAGTCTTAAGATACAAAGTTTTCATCCATCAAAGACTTGATTGCAGCATGTTGCTTGTTTTCTTAGGGTGAATTTCACCAATTAAATAAAACTAAATGCGATCATCACATTAAACCGCGTTCAACAGCTGTCAGTGTCAATATTTCACGACAATTATGGCACTGGCAGTTCAAGAACGTGGTTTAGATGTGTTGATCGAGTTCAGTTTCATTGATGAAGTTCGCCCTTAATCGCTTAGCAAGCTTTACTAGTGATAGCAGTACTGACCCGTAACATTTCAGAACTCTCGCCGGCGGCCCGTGCGGGCCGTGTTGCACGTTAGCGGCGACGGTCTGCGAGTCGTTGAGGAAGAAACCAAGGGTCTCATCGTAGACCAGACCATCGAGAAGGTCTCCTTCTGCGCGCCTGATAGGAACCATGAAAGGGGATTCAGGTAATTATGCAACTCTAAATAAAACTCCTGCGGTTCCTTGGTCTACATACAAAACGAATGACACCCGTTTTCAGTTAACACTAGATAAAATAAAATACATCTATTGTCAAATTCAAATAGACATTAATGCACCAACCATACATCATCTGCCTTTTCCCAACTATGTTGGGGTCGGCATCCAGTCTAACCGGATGCAGCTGTACCCGTATTTTACATGGAGCGACTACTTATCTGACCTCCACAACCCAGTTACTGGATAATACGATACACCTTGGTTGTCAGAGTTTCGGGCTTCTGACGACTCGTAACGACTGTCATAGATCCACGAATAACAGCTGGGACCAACGGCTTAACGTGCTTTCCGAAGCACAGTGGGGTCTTGGTACGTAAACTTGGTTACCGATCCACGAACCAACCGCGGCAAGCGTAGGTAGCTTAACCTGATCGATTGACCCGTGCGGCTGTTATTACTTAGCCACAAGCCACATCAACCATACATGAGTGCTATGGTTTGTTCCTAAAGCATCTAATGAAAGTGTAAACAAAACCTGTTCAGGTTATATTCTTACACAATCACTCGCTAAAGGAAATTAGTAACACATTCATCTCTATTTAGAAAGTTTCAACTTTATGTCTCACCACTTTTTTCCAACAATAATTGTTTGAATAACATTATTAAATTGTCATCGACGAAAATTGAGGTCATAAAACTTAACCTCAATTGTCAAATCAAATGAAAAACATCTCTGTCGTTATTTAAATTTAGAATTTCGGGTTCAAATTCAAATTTTTTATTTGATTTAAGTTAGACTTATTATCACAGGTACATTTTGTGATCCATTTGTTTACATTTGAATCTGATACTAGTGTAAGACTATACTATATTTGCAATATTTTTTTCATTTCGTAGTTCCCTTGAAGTTCGATTGACCTTTTAGTCAATCTATACAGCCAATTATAGTCAACTGCCAGAAATTTAATTGCTTACTGTACTTACAGTTTATCTCTGACCACATTTAGTCTAATTCAGTTTTACTTAAACTTGAATTCATAATCTCAGATAATTTACATTCTATCGCCTCTTACTCAACTATCTATTTTAACGTTGTGTATTCTGAGGGCTGATTTCACCAATAAAACTGAACGCGATCAATACATCTAAACTTTGTTCAAGAGCTGTCAGTGTCAAAATTCCCCAACAATGATGACACCTGACGGCTCTTGAACGCGGTTTAGAAGTGCTGATCGCGTTCAATTTCATTGGTGAAATCGGGACTAAGTTGATTTCAAGCAACTATTTATAATAAAAAACCCTAAATGTTTATAGCTGCAATGAAATTTTAACTTTGTAATTCAATTTGATAATTAACTCAGATTCTGAATTCAAATATACCTCACAAACCACTGTTTTGTTACTTCCACAGTTACATATGCCGTGACGGCACGACCCGTCGTTGGATGTGCCACGGCTTCCTGGCGTCTCGAGACAGCGGCGAACGACTGTCACATGCGGTTGGATGCGCCTTCGCGGCGTGCCTAGAACGGAAACAGCGGAGAGATAAGGAGTGTGCCGTGTCTATGAGCATCGATGCTGCGAGCCACGCGTTTACTAGGCAGGGGTCTTTCCGCAAATCAGGTTAGTATTTTCGTCTTCTTTTTACGTTCTTGAGGACAGTAAATTGTCCTGTCTGTAAATAAATACTTTCATCCGCTTCTTGATATGTTAAGAAGAGGCTGAAAAATATTGATTTCCGTGGAAGTCAGCTTAATTTTACCGCGAACTGCCCGTTTTTCGATCATGGATTAAAACTTGCGTTCGGGTGCTCCCGACAATGTTCAGAAACTTACAATGGATTGGACATGCAAAATTAAAATTTGAGTGGAGTAAGTATTTTAAATTCCTTATGATATCTTTCCAGGCATAACACCTCGCCGCGCATCAGAAGCGGACGCCAACAACAGCAACGGCAGCAACGGCGGCGTCATCGTGCCGGTGGGCTCGCTCGGCGGCGTCGGCAACCCCGCCGCCACTACCGGCAACCTCGGCCACTCCGGGCCCTTCGGCCACGCGGCCCACGCCAACACCGCCCACGTCGTGGTAGCGCCCGCCGCGTCGCGTCCCACGCCACACAACCCCTTCGCTGTGGAACGACCGCATGCTGCGCCGCATCTGCTCGAGAGGCAGGGATCCTTCCGCGGGTTTGCGCATCTTAATAACAGGTGAGATGTAGTGAGGAGCTTGAGACATATAATGATTAATAATAATTGTATCCTTAAGGAATCAAAAGTGCGGTACAGCAGGATATGCTGTTAGAAAAATTCGTTAATTTACTTATGTATACTGTGAGGAAAGCTAGTCTATTTAGTAACTAATATTTTGTAACGATATAGTTTAAAAAAGTATTCATGGAGCTTCTTGCCCGTTCTTCTACATAGGAACCTACTACACTTTGGAATGGGCAACTAGCTTCATCTTTCTGAATGACCGACTTCTTTGACAATTCAAAAGCGCCTGTAAATGGTTTAATTGAGTTAAAGGCTGTATAAATTAAATTTGATAAGAGCAATCTCTAACAAAAATTTTGAATATTTTCCAGTTCTCCATTCAAGCGCCAGATGTCGCTTCGTATCAGCGAGTTACCGTCGAACTTAGAGCGTCAGCGCGCCGGCCTGGGCTCGCCCACGCGCGTCACGTCTGCGCCCGCTGCGCCTGCGCCGGTCGCCGAGCCGAGGCCTGAGGCGCCGCCGCCACAGGTACTACTTGCTAACTGTTGTTTTTGTGATATGACTTTTGAAACCCTTTGTTGAATCTCACTGGTAATATCGGACAAAAAAGACTGTCATGGGGCTGGCGAAAACTTTAAACTGGTATTAGCGCCATCTATATTCTGTTACAGCACTATGGCGCGCGGTGACACGAATCCATTAGTTCACCCCTAACAAAAATCGCACAAGCGCCTAAAGAAATTTTCACTTCAAAAACATAAAAATGTTTAAAATTAACAATCGTTTGATTGTTGTATGACGACTAGAGAAATATAGAAGAAAAGATATGTTTCGCCGACCCCAAATAAATTAGGGCAAGAGAATGATAATGATATATCATGATGCTATTATTAACATAAACTGAATAATTTTCGATGCTCACCAGCGAAGCTTACATCAACCGTTAAATTTGATTACAGGAGATGACGTCAGCGGACCCAGTGGCAGCGATGTGTCAGCAACTGTCGGCAGGTCTGCGCGCACTAGTCGAGGAGCCAGTAGCGACCGCCGAGCCCGTGGCAGTGCCCGCGCCCGGCCTGCCGCACCCGGACGCGTGGCTGGGCCGCGTGGCCCGCGTGCCGGGCATGGCCCAAGCTGGCTTGGCCCACGTTGGCCGGGCCCCCGGCCTGGGCCAAGCTGGCCGCGCCCAGTCGTACGCCGGCCGCGCGGCCTCCACCAACCCGTTCCTGTCGCCGCCCGACGCCGCGCCCGCGCTCTAGGCCTCGCCCCGCGCCGCTCCGCACGCACAGGAGGCCGTCCTACTAATATTCGATTAGAGGACCCACGCCTCGGACTGAACCATTCTCCAGCGTCACGACAAATATTTTCGGCTTTCAGTCGTGATTTACCGGAGAAAAGTCAACATTGTTCAGTTCAAATATAAGTCGTGTAGCGCGCGCGTTATAAAACTTCGATCCTTCTGTGACCATTGATGATCGTCATATATAGGTACTTTTTATTATCAATGTCTATATAGGACTTATAATGAATAACCTTGCCAGACGGCCAAGTATTTAAATGTACTGGAAACACCTGTACTTACTACATTAATCGATTGATGTTGTCTTAGAATATCAAAATAAAATTGAAATGGTACTTATACTTGTTTTGTAGACAAGACGAGTAGCCTCCTACTGATGTTATTTTTATAATGATATTTATGAAAACTTTGACTTAAAATGAGGTGAGGTGTATCCTCAACTACGATTCTGACTAATGTTCCTTTTAGTAAATTGAGTAGATACAACTTCGAGTCGATGTTACGAATAAAATTTATATTGAACTACCGAAATTATTAGGTACTGTACGTGCTGTAATAATAAACTAGGCTCTGAATCGATGTGAACAAGAACACTCGCGGCCCCGTTTAACTTATCCTATTTTATTATTCAGTCTTATTACGAATCGTTATAAGTGTGATAAAGTGCTACTAAAATATATTATAGCGATGCGGTATTTAATGCAACCTACCTTGCTATCGTGTTCTAGCGTTCGTAAATGTTAAAATAAAATTATAACCATCTTTAAGGTTCAAATTTCAAAGCATCGAACACTGTAGCTTGTATAGTTCGTTGTAAACTTAGAATCGCAAGCAGTTTGTGTCTAAACTTATAAAGTATGCGAAAAGGAGAATAAAAAAAAATGTGAACAACAAACGTTCAAGTAGATAATATCGCTCAAAAGATCGACATTTGCATGTTATACTCAATTATTATTTATACGTAAACAAAACATAATATACAACACGTGTCTCGGCTTGTGTTGGCGAAATGACTAGCACTAAAATAGTGCTTGTACATTAATGTTACGGAGAGGTTTAATTGATTTGATGTAGGGATGTAACGATTCCGATATATCGGCATCGCCGATTAATTACAACCGATATCAAACAGTTCGAAAAGCGCGCGAAACGACGACGGGCGCACAACATTGTTGCTCCGTTGCAGGCGGTACTGGCGAGAGACCCGCGCAGCGCATGCTTAGCGACATGGCAACACGACAAACGGCAGTGTTTGCAGTTTGCTGAGCGTTGTCTGAGCGATGTATTGTTTCGTGCCTGTTTGACGTCACCGCTATTCGTGATTGTGTGAATAAACACGTAAAGTGCGGACTATAAGGCACTAAACAGTTGTGCCCGAAATACAAAATTCAAAAGACATACACACGTCCGAGGTACATACTTCATTATTTATTTGATTTATTAAATACTAAGCCACGATATCTGCATCGGTATCGTATCGGGAAAATTATGTATCGTTACATCCCTAATTTGATGCAAATATATGACGACTGTTATTTTTGTATCAATGTAACCCGGTGCCAGAAATTGACGGATTTTGAGAAATAAATGAAAACTATGTTTGTGTGATTATTAGCTAATTTAATGAATATTGTACTTAACTCTATAGTAAATCGCACCGTGCTTTTGCGCCATACACTACTGTTGAGTAAGTGTTCGTGTTTAAATACATACGTAAGTTATATTATTAATTCCATAATATTCGTCCATGCAGTATTAGTCGAGCCGAGCGGAATATTACTAAACACTGTACAACAACAAAGAAACGATCAATGCAGTATTTTAATATTAAATCATTTTATGTAATATAGGATTTTGGATATATTTTTCCTTTTTTGTATATACTTGTAAAGTTGTAAGGTATTTATCTCTTCACCGTTCGTGGATCTGTTTTTTATACTTTTTTATTACTATTTTTTCTATGCTGCTATAATTAGTAGGTGTTTGATCGAACAAATGGTAAATATCAATTTCATGTTAGTCATTTTAAAATTCACGTACTTACTTTTACAATTTTAATAATAACTTAGTTACTAATTTACGTTTATGATGTTATAGTTTTCTGTTACGTTGAGCCAGCTATCTTAAGTATAGATTAGATTGTTAAATCAATTTTATCTTTGCTGTAAATAATTTTGTCACTTCTTAAAATGACCTCTTGGTTTTGTGTTAGTTTCAATTGATATCCACAAAAGAAACATGTTTGGTTTTTTGCAAATTTTAACTCAATAAATGCTGCTTCTTTTTCGTGTGGCTAGTGACTAACCTGGTGTCAGAGTTTTTATGCCGCCCATGGGCCTCTGACTTGGCTTCACATGCCGTCGAGAAATATCTCTGTCATGCCGGAGGAATAAATGCTGCAATATGTTGAATCACTACATTCCAGTTTTTTTTTTTTTTTAATAATCCACTATGTAATTGATAGATTTAGTAGATATAATGCATATCACTGGCTAGCCTTGCATAAATTAATTAAACGCACTTATGTACTTACGAATTTTAAAACTTTAAATACTACTTAAAAGTAAAAAAAAATATTGAAACTTGTCTAGATATTAAACTTGTAACCGAAAATTAATGTTGTTGTATGTAAAGCAGCTTTAAAGGCACCTATTTGGATAACTTTAAGCATGTTCTAAATGTCCTATACTATAATAGATTTAAATGTCTATGATAAAAATCAAACTTCATAAAATGAATTGCTGTATGTTTCAGAAAGTTTTGTAGTTCTTTGAACTAAATCTAGCGATACAAACACTTAATATAAAAATGATGTTGAAATTAAGACAAAATATTTATGAAACTGTAAAGTTAGCATTTCACCATGTCTCTACGTGCACATTATGTATACCTTGAATAGCACCAAAAAGCGAATTTGAAATTGAATCGCTGTTATACAAAGTACATTAGATTTGTAGGATTATAAATTAGTAGGTCATTCCGGAGTATATTTTCGTGTGCTTATATAAAATATACTATTGGAAAAGTTGTACTTAAATATATGAAAATCACGTTGTTTGGGACTTATTTGTTGGGTGTTATTTGTATATTATACAGTGATTTTATCCTTGTCTAAAGCATGTAAATATTGGCGTATATATGTAGATATTTTAGATAATGAGAGTTCAAATATTATAAAAAATAATAAATTATGTTTAGTTGACAATCTCTTTTAATTTATTTGTGAAATAACCTTTTAACTCTGACAATATCCTCGCCTTCAACAGAAAAACACGCAATTGATATAGACTTTATTATGTCTAACAAAACCAAATAAATTTCAAACACGAGTATCATCATAACAACAACCATCGAATGATCCGAGCTACACTGATGACAACTCCGTCAGAAAAACCAACACCAAGAGGAAAACTACAAAAGCTAAACCCTATTAAACATCAAATAGAAAGTTCTCTGATGACCAAACTCACAGCGTATAATAAGGAGACAACAAATATGGATGTACAGGAAAAATACAACTGTACCCTAATTGCGTAATACAACACAATCACAATGCTAATCCATTGCTTCATAAGTTCGAAAAAAAATTGCTAACAACTTAAATAACGCAATGAACGTTGTTGAACTGTCAAAATGAAACAAATTAGGCAAAATTGTTTACGAAAATAAGTTACGCAATTAGGGTACAGGTTAGAAACAACAAGTAAAAAAATACCACCAATAACAAAGAATAGACTAACAAATGGATGACAAGCAAAGCCATCAGCCTCTTATATCAAAGAGCCGTGCTAATCAATGTAAGAAATAATGTCCGTGACTACCGCAGGACCACCAACGCCAATCGCTTCCATATTTAGTAAATAATTAATACCCAATTGGTACTAATTAGTGCTCAAACAACAAAACTGTTACCAGTTTTTGTTAGCAGTTTTCGAGAAACTTGACTGAAGGTGGTTCGGCGGTAGTCACGCTCCCTTCAAAAGGACCACCATGAGCGCCGAAAAAGGGGGCATGCTACAGTTATTCTAAGTAAACAAATAATTAGTACCTATTCATGTGATTCATTTCGTAAAAAAAAAACAGAACTGAAACATTTGCATTTACCGAGAAATCAACGATGATAACTTTCGCCCGCTCGTTCAGCAGGATCACGACTTTGAATGTTGATTCCAAGTTTGAGGAGCTTGTCGCTTTCCTCAAACCTACATAGAAAATTAGTACCCTGCAAGATAAAATTAGTGCCCAGAATTCAAAATTAGTCCTTCAGTGGTTTACAAGATATACCATGCCATTGGTGGGGTGGCGGTAGTCACGGTGTTCAATTTTCCATTCAAGATTTCCCTATTAAAAACTTTGTGATTTCTTCCCAAATTTATACAAAAATTAGTGCTCGCTATAACAGCGACAAAAAATTCAGATTCCCAAGTGTTGTAAGACTGTAATGCTTTAAGAGAAATTAGCTTTCATTACTTTTCCATACTAAATCTCCGCGTTTAACCCCAAGGATCCACCTTTCACCACAACTTTTCTTGGCTGTATTGAAAATGATCTTCAGAAACCTTGAATGGGAAAATCTAGGACTGAATATCGACGGCCGCACACTAACACACTTAAGATTCGCTGATGACATTGTGTTGTTTGGTAAAACGCCAGAAGACATGAACTGGATGATAAATGAAATATCGACAGAAAGTGTTAAGGTCGGACTAAAACTGAGTCCTGATAAAACAAAAATAATGACCAAGCATAGGCGAAACACAAATACATTATGTGGAAGAATACAAATATCTGGGATGGCTGATGGCATTAAAAGACACCATAAATAAATTAATTGAGAGAAGAATAGCAAACAGCTGAAAGAGATACTGGGGCCTGAGAGAGATGACGAAAGAAAAGCCATCATATGTCAACAAAAAGTAAACTTTTTAGCACCTGCATACTACCGGTATTAATGTATGAAAGTCAAACATGGACTCGCAACAAGAAATACAACAAATAAACTTGCTTTATGCCAACGCGCGATGGAGACCAGACTAGGAGTCAAAAAGAGAGGGAAAAACAAATGCGAGCAAAATAGTTACTCAGTGGTAGGTACCCAAGAAACATCAGACAGGTTGCTGGAACGACATGGGGCAGAGTGGCCCCCCCGAGTTCCCGTGGCCAGGCCGTTAGGCTACGTTCACACGGCGTCATTTTTCTAAGTATATCGGATAGAACTGAAAAGGTATATCGTATCCGTATTCGTATCGTATCTGAACTAGGACATATCGCGGCACGTAAGTTGAACCAAAATGGCGGTCGTCCGCGCAGGTACAATTCATTATGATTACATTTCGATTGAGACCCGAAAATTTGTTACACATCGCGACACGTAAGTTGAACTATGATCTTGAAGGCACAGAAAAAAAAAATCGGGTCTCATTCATCATATATATTTTTATTTTGTACAGTATTTTTATTTCACAAAACGACGAGCGCTTTACTTGGGGTAACTAAGTGTACAAACACGCTGTGAATGTGTGTGTAAGCGCAGGAGAACTCTCACTAAACTAGGCGGCCTTGGTCACAAATAAATAAATTTTCATCTCCGTGCGATCTCCAAGATGGCTGATCTGCATTCAATCTCGTTCGAGATCTCGCCTGACTGCCGGGCGAGATCTTGAATAGTGTATTTTGGGTAAGCTCAAAAAGTTTTGAAGTCATACGGAGCTTTTCATCATGACGAAAATAAGGCAAGAACGCAATAGTTAAACCAGTGAATTTGGTTTCATGTGTTCGACTCCAAAGCCGGCCAGCAGCTTAACAGATACCTAGGTATTCATCAGATATCAAGGTTGCCTGGAAGAGATCGCGGAAAGCGATAAGGCCGCCCATTGTATATTTTGTAGTGTTTGATTTATTTTTTGTTATGTATTTTTGTGGTGTACAATAAAGTATATATAAATAAATATTAATATACCTAGGTATCTGTTAGGCCGTCGAGCTAAATCTGGATCTTTTATCATTGAAGTCATCGATTCCATTAGCAAATGCTGCTGTCAAATCTCCAGCAACTATTTGAAAATCTTTGCCCAAAATAACAACTATCATAGTAGAAACAAGATTTGACTACTCGAGCTACTTACAGATTAAATACACTTTCAAAAAGGGAAGTTTGAAATATGTCTGTATTTTTTCGCTGTTGTTAGTCTTCATACAGATGATTTTTTATATCTGTAACTAAAATATTAATGCCTTTGGCATTAAGTCCGCCTCTGTACATTTGTGTGCTTGAAGTATTAAATAAATAAATAAATAAATAAAATATTGATGACGTTACAATAATAACAAACTATTATACTCTACTGTGTTGTAAATGATACATTTCCTAGTACATCTTCATGGTTCAAGGTAAGTGGCCATATTTGGGTCTATTATAAGCAGGCACTCAATTCGTCACCAACACCGCAAAGGGGCGAACCTCAAATAAGAAAATTTTACAGGAGAGCCAAAAAACGTATTTTTCTCCCGATGACGCGCTTATTTTGCTTATTTTTCTTAAAAAAAAAATCTCTACAACTGATTTTAAGATACGCCGTCAATCTTTTTTCGTTTCTATTAATCTTGAGAGCTTCGCCCTTTTGTGACGACATAGAGCTCGACAAATGGAGCATTTTTGTATACTAAACTAATTTTTGACCGTTTGTATGAGGTTCGCCCCTTTGCAGTGTTGGCGACGAATTGGAACTTGTTCGAGATGTCGCCTGATTGCCGGACGAGATGTTGAATGGCAAATCTCGGCATCAAACTTACCACGCGAGATCTCGAGTTGCCAATCTCGACTCAAGATTGTCTTCCTCAGTACCGTGCTACAAAAGCGTGGTGATTTCAAGCAATGAGGTGCATCTAATTGAACACGGAAATGGATTATACGAATGAACAAACAACCATTTGGTTTGCTGCACCACTTTATTCATTTATGGGTACATGAATACATTAGTCAACGGCATAAACTTCAGTGCCTACGTACTACCTAAACAACGTATTATATTGTCTGTAAATTATTTTTCTATACATGACAGGTCAGGTGACTAAGAAACATCCACTTACATTACTAATCCTGCGTTCCGAAATGCGCTAAGGGTGATAATATCGCGAATCCGACCAAATTTAATAGTCACAAAATATAAGGGCTATTGAGTAATAATTGTGGCTATTAAATTTGGTCGGATTCGCGATATTATCACTTTTATCGCATTTCGGAATGCAGGGTAATTGTTATAGTTATAACCTTGCTACAGACACTAAACGACCCAATAAATTACGTAACTTACAGTATTCAAAGCAAGATTATAGTATTTCAAACTTCATAATAATCTTTTCATTTATTCAAGATAATCTTTTTTCTAATTTCTCCTTTTGAGTTTATAAAATATAGAAAATTGCGAAATTATTTACTTCGGCAAGATTTTTGAAGGTTCTTGAACAGTTACAACTTTTTAATCTTAAAAATATTATTCTATGGACATACATTTATATTAATTCTTGTCGCTAAGCGGAAAAGGTATTCTTCTATAATTTTGATAGTGAACTATGCATAAATGTATGTGACTTAACGTTAACACAACTTAACATAACATCACGCATTGGTTCCCCGAAGTGTTGGGCAGAGATGTACCTATTAGTACACCTACATTTCGCCAGTTATGAATGACTGTTGTGTGACTGTGTTTTTTTGTGTCTGTGTTGTATGACTGTGTGTGTGTTATGTGCTTAACAGCAAATCGTGTGATTTACTTTGATACTGCACCCGTTACAATTTAATCTTCTAATTATAGAGATTATGTTTAAAAGAATTTAGCCCCGAAATGTGTGATCTACAAAAACCCATATAATTGAGTTAATGTTCAAAAATCTCCGTTCAGTACGTATCAAACTGTAATAAACACCTAGTCTGTGTAAAACTGTTTTATAATTTGTATTAAACCTTTCTGTTTTAATTTTTAGTGTAATAAGTAAAAAATGTGTTCCTATATCTTGCATGCATTGAAATGGCTTATTTTGTTAGTAAAGAAACGTTCAAAGTTCCCTGTTTTAATATAAAGAGTTAAAAGTATGAAAGCATTCTTTTTATATTGCATACATTGGGATTTGGTTAATCTTAACAGTAACTGTTTTTTTTTCATTAAAAACACCTAAAATAGCTCCAGCACAGTAGACAATTATTATGATTATATTGTAAAACATCCAGATGACAGCTATTTTATTTACGCAGACGTTTGCGACTAGGAATGTTGCATATAAATGCGAAAGCCGGGACCTACCGCTACATACACAAGATTCAACATAACTCAAATGCATAATTCAATGACAATAATACACATCATTATTTTAATGCGAGGAGGAATAACACTCACAGATAAATAAAATATAGGTACAAAAATATGACTAGCACTAATTTATATTCACATGAAATTCCATCGCAATACTGGAAAGTGGAATGAATTTTATACATTGATGATGTAGCTAATTTCTTTATCAAACTAAATATCATTTATCACAATTTTAAAAGTAATATCTTTCTAATTTGACTTCAACATTTAATTCGATTTAAAACAAATATGATCAACTGAATAATAAAATTTATTAAATATTTTAGGAAATACAAACTAATAAACTTCGAGATTTCTGAGATCTATCTTAAATAATATTAAAAACAATAATTGTACAATTACCTAATCGTATTAATACTGTTTTAATAATAATAATAAAAAATAAGCAGCACCGTAAATAAAACATTTTATAAAAATGGTGATTATAAAGTACAATAAAAATAGAAAACCAAAAAAGAAACAGACGCTTATAAAGTTTCATAGAAAATAACTTTGGCGGTAAATACAACGCTAAATAAGCAAAATTTTGGTTTATGAATAGTTAAATTATTAGCAAGTTATATAATTTTAAATTTTTATCAAAGAAGCCGATTTGGCTTCAGAAACAATATATTATATTTAAAATACCGCAGGCCAGGGAATATATTCATAGTCTGAGGCATAATGGACACTGGTCCATAATTGTGATAATGTTAATAATATTTCATAAGTTGGGAGGAACCTTACATAATATTCCATTAGGTTCCCCTAATTTATCATCACCATCATAATACAAGTAGACACACCACAACGTAGCGGCCTGTACTTCAGTTTAAAATTATGTATACATTGGGAAGCGTACCTGCAGAGTTGATAGGTCAGTTTCGGTCGAAAGTACAAACCGACGATACTACCAGGCTGCACTGACAAGTTGTTTGCTTACCAATTGAATCCTAGTAGAAACACGGAGCATACCGTAGACAGAGCATAGCAATAGACAAGTCACTAAATAGTAATAATGATTGGACAAGGACACAGCATTATCAGCCTATAATGTTCCCACTGCGGGGACGCGGGCCTCCTCTCTGTTGGAGGCAGTGGGCCGTAATCCACCACGCGGGCCCAGTGCGGGTTAGTAGATGTCATATAATTTCGAATTTTCGGTTCTAGGACATGCCGGTTTCCTTACGATGTTTTCCTTCACCGTTTTGAGAGCAGCGGTGATGAAATAATTTACATAAAGTAAACCGCCTGTCCGAGTTCAAACCTACGATCTACAACTGGTAAGTCGCGACGGTGCTCTTAAGGACACACTTATGCTTATACAGAGGTAAAAGAGAGAGACAGAAATATATTTTCTCATCTCCTCCGCGTCTACAAACTTTTTGTCTGATCTCAGTTGTTAGCCAAAGACTGAAGCCCAACTAATGGCCTAACAAACATCGATTGTCACCGATTTCTGTGGAAAGTGTTACCGACTACATTAGATAGTACCAATTTACAAAGTGTCTGTCAAAGACTATTGCTATCTTTTACAATGACATTAGGCATACGCAGACAGTTAGTCTATGCTTTATCTATGGAGCGTATCGAGATCTTAATTTTATAGGCACTTCAGATAAATCAATAGACTTCGACATCATAGACAATGTTAACATTGTCATGACTAGAGTAAACCTAGTTTTATTTGATTCACGGTCAGCACAAACTGAGCAGCAAAATGCTTAACAAATTAATATTCATTGATAATGAACTAAATCAACACTAGTATAAAGTTGATATTAGCGTGCAAGAGATAATTTACATTGGCGTGTGTTCGCGTATTGCTATTTTCAACTCTTTAGTTACATTATACGTTTATCGAAGAAAATTCCTTGAAGATTTTGCTGGTCAGCATTAGTGACTAGGATTCAGGGAGTAAGCTAACAACTTTGAATGCGGGCGCAGATGTATCGTCGGTTTGTCAGTTACATGTAACTAGCGCGCAGTAATGTTGTCATGGCACCGCTGACACACGCGCACGGGCCGCAGCGCGCGCAGGCGGCGCACGGGCGCCTCGTACCGCGAGCAGCGGCCGCAGAACACGGCGCCGCACTCCCGGCAGTGGTGGCGGCGCTCTAGCGCGGTGAAGCGGACCTGCGGAAACACATGTGGAATACAATACTGGCCTCGGGAAATGTGACAGACAGTTAAAGCCATTGTTTCCGTGGTTTTTCCGAGGTGCTAATACCGAAAATGTAGTCCCCAAAACGAAGATTGCGGTGATAAAAATACCAATGTTTGGTCATCGGGATTATTGAGGATATATTTAATAAGTAACTAATATCGAAAATTTAATAAATTATTACAAGAATCGTTTTAATAGTCTGTTGAAGGCTTTTACGCCGAAAATGAGCATAGCTCACGACTTACCGGTCGTGTTAGTTTTCATAAATAGTAGATTGTTTACCAAGGGAGCAAACAACTATTTTTAAGGCGAGTGTTTCTTTGAATCCAGAGTGGTGCGAAGGATTCTAAAGTAGAATCCTGAGCGCAGCGAGGGATTCCAAGTACGGTACTCGAGCTTAAAATAGCATTGTTCCCGAGGTGAACACTCTACTTTTTATCGCCCTCTATGAGAAAAAAAACGTTTGTGATCCGATCTCCGTCAGCAACGAAGTTCCTTCTCACGTATGATTTAAAAAACAACATTTTCGCAGCTGTCGCCATCGTAGATTTACATTTTGACCTCACTATAGACTTTAGCACGTTCGAAAACTATACCCATGAAGAAAAATTTTTAAATTTTCGTAGCCGCCATCTTGGAATTACATTTTGACCTCACTATCGGTTTTAGCATCCCCGAAAACTATGAAAATGACACCCATGATGAAAATTTTCCGCTGCCGCTATCTTGGATTTACATTTTCACCTCACTATCGGCTTTAGCACCCTCGAAAACTATGAAAAGGACACCGATGTCGAAAAATTCGAAAATTTTCGCAGCCACCATCTTGGATTTTCATTTTGACGAAATTCACACTTTCTCTCTCTTGCCAGCCTGTTACTTGTTCATACAATGTTCGTGTTTGATCTCTTTGGTGATTGGAACTTTTACTAACAATATACACATTCCAAATTCAAATCACTTTTAATCCCTAGAGATTAAATAAGCTATTTTAGTCCCTGTTTACGAAGAATAAACTAGCTCTTTTTGAATAGATGTGATAAAATAAATATTACGCGTCATTATCTGGCTCGGTTTATACCTGCTTTGTCACAAAGCTTACCAATCAACAAAAGAATGTCATTGCAATTAAATAAACAAGTCTCAGCGTACCTGGCATTGTGTGCAGTAAGGTGCAGTGTCGTCTCGTATCCAATGATCAGCCGGGCCACCCTTAGCTCCAGCCGCGCTTGACATATCGGGAGCCGACCAACGGAAAATCTAGAACCAATATAATATGGTTAGTGAGAGCGTTATCGCACTGGCGATTGAGTTTCCAGTGAGGCGATTTGAGAACCTGTTGTTCGTGTTTACTGCGTTTTACAATATTGTCCACTCGCTTTCGTTACACACACGCGGCGAACACGTTGTGCACACGCGGTAAATTTACTACTAGCACGTTAACCGATCGCTTTGATGGGATGGGATTGGGATGTTTCCATCCCACAAATTGTCAGTGTGAAAAAAGCGATAAATCTTGTCAACTGTCAACTAACTAACACACAGTTAGTTGACAAGAGTTATCAATTAACTGTGTGTTAGTTAGTTGACAGTTGACAAGAGTTATCGCTGGCGAAACTTGTTGAAATCTCTATTTCCTGTCAAACATTGTATGGAACATTAACAGAAAATAGAGCATTCAACATGATTTTATGTGAATGTTTCGCCAGTGCAAACGCACAGTAAGGTCCAACAAGCTGTGTAGTACAGTCACGAGTACTAATAATACAGGGTGTCAGGGACATCGACGCGAAAATTGTTACCATGGATTCATGATTCTAAACAACCCAGCGTTGAAATTTTTCGTCGGTTATTTTGATAAAAAAAAAACAGCTGTTCTATACATTTTGACCGCGTATGTATTTCTTTTCTATGAAATAGCTGTTTTTTTTTTTAAATAACCTGCGAAAAATTTCAACGCAGCGGTGTTCAGAATCATGTACTGAATCCATGGTAACAGTTATCGCGTCGATGTCCTTGCCATCCTGTATATGTACACGTAGTAACTTTTACAAATGATTTTTTCCTACTTCATTGTACGTATTGTAGCGGTTACACCGCCACATACGAACTACGCATCAAAAAGACATACAGTCACACAAATCCTGCATCGCGCAATTAGAGTTTACCGAGCGATCAACATAAAATATATACAAGCTAGCATTCCAGAACTGCGCCCGCGCGCCATGCATACCGGCAGCCCGCTAGTCAGCTTTTCATTTCTCAAGTGACCACTGTATCGTTCGGTCCGCTATCGCGCTTTCGCTAACGAATTATTATATACTATTGTACTGTGCTTTCTTTCTGTCTACTCCTATCTATCTTGCTATTCTTCATTCTTACTGTGCTGTGGACTAAACTTGTGTTCTTCAGATAAACGATAACGTTATTGTGTCAGTGTACAAACTTTTATTACTTATCTCCACACACCCGCATACCTCAAGGATTACGCTAAATATTTTGGAACCCGTACTATTCACGAGTAAATCGCTTTAAATTTTGCTAAGTGTATACATATTAGTGATTGTACACAATTTCAAACACAGCACAGTAATACATGTTTGTTAGCTCGCAGTGTACTCACCCGCCCCCTGGCGTCTCCCACGGCCAGGCCGCGCCCACTGCGCGCGGCGGCGACGCTGGTGACGGAGGCGGGACACGCGTTGTCGCGCCGCTCGTACGCCGTGTGCATCGTCAGCTTGCCGCGCAGGACCAGGCGACGGATCCACTTTATACCTGATTCTAATGTTTTGGACGGAAAAGATTTAAGTAAGATATTCACGATCAATTTGAATGACGTAAAACCATTAGTATGTTAATGTAAAACCATTAGTATGGCAATGTAACTCTTATCTCGGTGAGGCAAGGTATAAATTAAAAACGGGTAGTAGTAAACGCCCCGGAAAAAATAATTAAATATGTGCATACTCAAAATATGCTCAATATACAGCTCTTGATTTATTTAGATCATACCTGAAAGATAGAAATGTTAAAGTTCAGGTAAACGGCGTAAACTCATTAGGGTCTGAAATGGCAATGGGCGTTCCTCAAGGTTCGATATTGGGTCCATTCCTCTTTTTAGTTTACATTAATGATTTACCCCAATTACTTCAAAATCAACCGAAGATGGTGTTATTTGCAGATGACACATCATTAATCTTTAAAATAAACCGACGGTCACAAAATCTTGACGACGTGAATAGCTCTATTCTGCAAGTCCAAGATTGGTTTACGGTAAATAATCTGGTACTTAATAAAAAAAAAACCAAATGCATTAGATTTAAATTACCTAATGTTAAAAGTAGCGAATGTGACATCATATTGAATGGAGAAAAACTGGAATTTATTAATCAAACAGTTTTCCTAGGAATCACGCTAGACGAGAAATTACAATGGGGACCTCATATAACATCTCTTGCGGGGCGGTTAAGCTCGGCCGCTTATGCTGTTAGAAAGATAAGACAGTTAACAGATGTGGAAACCGCGCGTTTGGTCTATTTTAGCTACTTTCACAGCATTATGTCGTATGGCATTTTACTGTGGGGTCGGGCTGCTGACATTGAATCCATCTTTATTTTGCAAAAGAGAGCTGTCAGAGCCATTTATAATCTACGTCGCCGCGAATCTCTCAGGGAACTTTTTAAAAGGATTAATATTATGACGGTACCTTGCCAATTCATCTATGAAAATATTATGTTTGTAAGGAAAAATCCACATCTCTTTAATAAAATAAGTGATAGACATAATTTTAATACTAGAAATAAAGATAAACTAGATCAACCATTTTACAGATTATCTAAAGTACATACATCTTTTATGGGGTACTGTGTTAAATGTTACAACAAAATACCTTGTGACATATTGCAATTAAATGAAAGAAAATTTAAAACTCATATCAAAAGTGCACTTTGTAAACAAGCATATTACAAATTAGAGGATTATATCCAGGATAAGAGTGCTTGGAAACATGCTGGTCCTGCTCCATAGGACAATTTAGAATCAAGACAAAATCAAACTGGTTGCTAATTTAATTGTAAAATTGATTATTTTGTGTTTTATGACATTGATTTAACATTCTGTGATTACTTTCTCACACACTGACTTATTAATTACAAAATTTTAGGAAAATCGTCTACTTTTACAATGTTTGTAAATATGTGAGCACCATGTATCTATCACATATTAAATTATCTGTCGTTGCTTCATTTTTAATTCTTTTTACCTATTGTGGTATAGTAATTTTATTCTAGGTGCATCGTCTTCACATATAATTATTTAACTAATGTACGTACCTATACAAACTATTGTAAAACATTTTAAAAGAGTAACGGTGGAGTTTCTTGCCCATTCTTCTCCATACGAAAACTACCTTTTGGAAGGGGCGACTAGAATCATTTTTAATATTTTGTAAATTTCGACGTTCAAAAGTGCCATACATGGGCCTATTTGAAATAAATGATTTGACTTTGACTTTGACTTTGACTATGAAATTTACTGCTATAAATACAAATTTCCGAAAACTTTTATGCGAATACAAATAAAGAAAAAAAAAATCCGAAAAATCAATACAGAATTTGCTGACGTAATATTTTTCAAGTATGCAAACAAGCACACACTATGCAAGCGAGCATGCAATATGCAGCAGGCATGGTTTCTGTCACGGCTCCAGCGCCGTGAGGCTCCGGCGGTCCCACGTGGGCTTAAATTACACTCTAGGGGTAGGGCAGCCAAGACTACGTGGAGTCGGTTTTGTAGCGATTCGTTTCTGTCACTAACTTTTGTAGCACAACATATTGACTTTTCGGAAACTTTGTATTTTTTTTCGGAAATTTAGTTTTTTTTTTTAATGTAGTGTTGCAGTCAACCACAGATTATCGGAAGTAAATATTTGATTTCGGAGTTTTTATTATTATCCATTAAAAACAAGAAAAACCAAATCATGTTTGATTTTGTCAGAAGCGGCCTTCGCTTCGCCACCACCATCACTATCATTTCAAACGAAAGACGGCCACTGCTGGGCATAAGATTTCCCCAACGATTGTAACAACAACTAAACCATAGTATTGTATCCTATGATATAGATAGTGCAATCCACGAAGACGCACCCCACTCCGCTCCGCGCCGTACTAGAGTTCAGCTTACAGTACAGTAATCGCGGAGTGGGGCGCGTCTTCGTGGATTGCACTATCTATATGGTCATACGTCTAACCAAAAAAAGGGCCTGCATTTTTTTTAAAGGGTTTTTGTCCCCTGTACTTTTGTGGTAGACTAGTATGGAAATGGTTATGGTAGAATTAAAAAATAACACAGTTTTGAAAATGCAACAATTTACCAAAAAATATGTAAACTTACCTATATCCAATGTAGCGGGTTGTATCTTAGCAGGAGGTCTATGCGTGGCTGCGGGTGAAGCGGGCGCAGACACGACAACAAACGAGTCGGTAAGGCTAGTGTCTGACTTGCTGGCACGCAGGCCAGTTTCTTGGCTGGCATCTACTGACGCGGCGCCTGATACTTCCATTGAACAGGCCTCGCTTGAGTCACCGATGCTGCCACCGCCTGTGGGAATCGATTTAAGTTAGGATTCTCTAGAAAAATTTACGATGGTCTAATACCGACAGGATAGGCCTAGTGGTGTGACCGTCGTACTGCGAAGTCACAGGTCTCAAGTTCGAACGTAAGACATGCACCTCTGACTTTTCGGATTTATGTGCGTATTGTATAATTATCACTTGAATCAAAAATGGTGTAGGAAAACATTGTGAGGAAACCGTCATGCCTGAGAGATATTTCTCGACGGCATGTTAAGCCAAGTCGGAGGTCCATGGGCGGCTTCAAAACACGTTTTATGACATCGCCAGCCACGAAATTTATTATCCAGAATTTTTACTACGGTGTTTTATCAGGATCCGTCCTATAGTTTTGTGAAATATCAAGTAAGACTTACAATTACAGTTGTACGTTGATTGAAAAATGATTCGCGACCGTAACAAATACAGCTTTACAGGATTATAATCATTACAATAAGCAATACAACTCCTTAAGTTAGAATAATCGTCAAATGTCATGATTTCATGAAATTGTCATTCAATATTTTTTTTTTTCTATAACACTTAACCTATTACATTTGGTTTTAGCCTCACAACGAAAACCTCTCAGGGTTTATCTGTGTGCGGCGAGCCGTTCAAGATTTTTTTTTTTTGTTTTACTAAAATGTTTCTTACATACTACTACGATGATATGACATCTCCATCTACACCAATATTATAAGGAGGAAAGATTTGTATTCCTGTATGTAACGAATAAATTTAAAAACTTCTGGACCGATCTCAAAAACTATTTTGCCGTTAGAAAGCTACATTATCACTGAGTAACATAGGCTATAATTTATAAAGATATTTTTTTATAAAGATATCAATAAGATTACATGAACTTGAGAGAGTTGTATTGATGATTTTTATGACTATAATTAAATTCATAAATCAATTTTGGATACGGCCACGAATCATATTTAGATCAACATACAACCTGATACAAGTACGACACAACTTAGATGTAGTATGAATTTGAACATTTGCATTCATTCATTTCAATTTTACGAATGTATTTGGTTATGTAACTTTAGAAGTTATTGCATTTGTGTAAAGATTATTTTCACCTAAAGTAGTAATAAAGATTTATAATTTTGAAGGCGCATTCAGTTCGGATGGAGATCGGTTTTACGAATTTTGCCGATGCTACATCTAAGTTGTGTCGTACTGTACTGAGCTGAAAATTGCAAAAAACGAAAGCACAATTTAATTTCGTGGGCTTCCCTGACGCTTACGCCTTAAAAATGCTCAACAAAATGTATCTGCACTTACTTTTACGATATAATGGATTCCCCTTCGACTTTCTTCTAAGCATGACATGTCCTTGTTTATGTAGTTTACTTCGATTCGTCAAGTCCTTTTCAATGTCCAAATCTTTCTCATTGTCATACTCCTGCTTGGCTTCGTCACAGGAGTCGATTGGTTCTTCCTTCGGTTCGACGTATTGTGGAGTTTCCTCGTTATCACTGCATGTGTCTTTTTCGTCGTGTCTTCGCGCAGATTCTTTGGCGCTTGTAGTTTCACAGGCGTCTGATAACGAACTTTCTGAACCAGATTTTGTTAGGGTACCTGTGGAGAAAGATTTAGTATCCATTTGGTGTTTTCAGCTGGCGTAGTGGTATTTAATGTAGTGCTAATCATTACTATGTAGAAACAAACTTGAGATATAAAGAAGATTGCAGATCAGAGGCGCGTGGACTAATGTAGACGTGGGCGAAGTCGCATCAGCGTTACCCCTTTTCTTTCGTTCCCAAAATCTACCCAATAGATCTATCCTACCAAAAATACTTTGACACGACATTCCTACTCATTATAGTAAAAAAATATAAATGCGCAGTGGGAGAATATTGAAAAGCATATTCCGTCAAACTAACGGTTGCGGTCTTTGGAGGTTGTCGTCAAACAACGGCCTCGTAGTCGCGCTTAAGAGGGGCTTCTTGTGAGGCCCTAAACAAACACGCTTTTAAATTTGTGACGTTCTTTTTTGAGCGTAAAGGTGATCAAATTAATTAGTCATCTGTGGTAAAGTCTGGAGGCATCACATTTAAAGGGGCCTCGCGAGGCCCCTTTAAGTGCGAAGCCGTGGGCGGGGGCCCACTTCGCCCACGCCTAGCTACGCCAGTGTTGCAGATGACGGTTTCGGTGGAAAGTTTTCAGAAGCAGCTTTTACCCCTAAACAATCGAAACATATTTTCTCTTCTACCATATAATTCAAATGTCGAATACATGTGGGGGAGTAAATCCTCTATGTAGGATACTAATTTGCTTTTCACTGCATATTTGATTTTGGAGAAGAGGTGATTTTGTTTTTTGTGAGTTGTCAGTCGAGTCAATTGAGAAGACAGATGTTTTTTTTGCTTTAATTTTTTATCTTTATATATTTTAAATAATATACCTCAGTTACTTCTATCGAGAAATAGTTTTATTTGCCCTACCATTCCTACAATTTTTGGGGACTCGTCCGGGATGGTAGCGGTTAAATACAGCTAAATGTTTTGTCGTACGTAGAGGCGATGAAAATTTTACCATAAAAGGTGTCTTTGTGGTGTTTGTAGCGGTGAAAGCAGTAAGGAGTTGGAGTAATAAAGGTGTGAAGGTGTGGGTGGTGTGACAGAAAAATAAGAAAATAAAAGATTGGTCCAAATTTCAGAAAGATGTCTAGATCAACTGAAACGGCGGCGGTTCCAGCTGCTGCGTCGTTGTGGTACGACGGTCTAGTGCCAAAGTTTGACGGGACGGACAAAACGTACACGTCGAGTAAATGGGCCCAAGACGTAGAAGACCATGCGGACATTATGCAGTGGACACCGGCGCAAACACTGATTGTGGCCAGGCGCTCACTTGCTGGTTTCGCAGCTATGTGGCTCAGAACTGAAAAGATACATCGCACGTTTGATGAGCTGAAGGCGGCAATCGCCAAAGAATTTCCAGACAGTATCAATTCCAAAGAAGCCCATGAATTGCTGTCTTCAAGGAAGAAGCGTAAAGAGGAGTCATTTTACGAATACATGATTTCAATGAAGGAGATAGCGAAGCGTGCGAAGATGGCCGACTATGTTGCGGTGCAATACATCGTCGAAGGAATTTTAGATTACGAGAGTAATAAAACCATACTTTATGGCGCGACTACATATAGTCAATTAAAGGAGAAGCTGTCGTTATACGAGACGATGAAAAAAAATACGGTGATGGTGGCCAAGCGGAACGTAGCCACACCTTCGTCGTCTCGTGACGAGAAGAAAATGGAAACGCATGATCGGAGGTGTTACAAATGTGGGGATAGGGATCATCTGGCACTATCCTGTAAAAAGGGAATCAAGTGTTTTAAATGTGGTGCGTTCGGGCACGTAGCGCCACAGTGCACGGCTACCAACACAAGCGGTGATAAAAGACAACTAAACTCCATGTGTGCAAAATTGACGTGTGAGGTTGGCAGCACTGACGGCGACGGCGGCCATTGTTGTTGTGGTCAAGATGATGCGAAACGTCAAACTGACAATACTTTGAATGTAAACAAAGTGCGTAAATCGGAATTATGTGTTGAAATAAGTGGTGTTTGTGTCGAAAGTCTAATTGATTCGGGTAGTGATCTCAATTTTGTAACGGAGGACTTATTTTTTGAACTTCCAAAGTGTGTTTACACCAAGGAAAATAAAGTTTTAACGGGTTTAGGTTATAGCAAGGTAATAGCGTTCGGAAAGTGTACGTACGAAGTAAAAATTGGTACTAATTTTTATAACATTACTTTTTATATTGTGCCCAGAGATTCAATGCCTTATAAGATGATTTTAGGTCAACCTTTTTTAGATATGAGTAGGGTTGTTTTTGATAAAGGTGTTGTGAGCGTGATGCCTGAAGGTGAGGGCGAAATTTTGCTTTCAGATGATATAGGTTCAAGCTCGACTGAGTTGAGCCATATTCCTCTAAGTGTTCGGGCAGCTGCGGCTAATCTGGTTGAAGGATACCAGCCCTCACAAATCAAGGAAGCACCGCTGGAGATGGTGATTGTGTTGAAGGACAATATGCCGGTGGCACAGCGTCCTCGGCGCTTGTCAGCACAGGAGCAGAGGGAAGTCACTGAACAAGTAGGAGAGTGGTTACAGAAAGGTATTGTGAAACCAAGTTTTTCTGAATATGCTAGTCCATTGGTGTTAGTTAAAAAGAAGAATGGTAAAACCCGAGTTTGTGTTGAATATCGAAAAATATATGAAAAAATGGTGAAGGATTACTTTCCTTTACTAAATATTGATGATCATTTAGACAAGTTGTCAGGAGCTACTATTTACAGTAAGTTGGATTTGAAAGGTGCAAAAAATTGTAAGATGTTAGAGGTGCAAAATAAAATTAAGACAGTGATGATGGATGTAACTAAAAAGATTGAAAGCTGGCCGGACTAATGCTAAGTTAGCATTTTATTTCATTTAAACTGCTCAGTCAAATTATGATTACTATGATTGCAAATTAAGTTAGTTGTTTATTATTGAGTTATCATTTTATGTGATGTTGTTTCTCTGGCAGTTTGTGTTTGTTTTATATTTCATGTTAATTAGATATAAGGTAGGTTGTTGTAAGTTGTTTTTAAAACTGAAATGTGTTTGTTTAACTTAAATTTAATTAGTGTGATGATTTTTATTTTTATTTCATTTAACTAGAAGTCTGAGGACAGACTTTTAATAGGATGGCCGAGCTGTGGGGGAGTAAATCCTCTATGTAGGATACTAATTTGCTTTTCACTGCATATTTGATTTTGGAGAAGAGGTGATTTTGTTTTTTGTGAGTTGTCAGTCGAGTCAATTGAGAAGACAGATGTTTTTTTTGCTTTAATTTTTTATCTTTATATATTTTAAATAATATACGTCAGTTACTTCTATCGAGAAATAGTTTTATTTGCCCTACCATTCCTACATACATATAAATAAAAAAAACCTTCTTTCTCCTGCGACAGGCTCATCTGTTTGACCAGCTCCTCAACCCTCTTGATGGCCGCCTCCCTATCATGAGGTTCCTGTGGTTTCTCCGATATTTCTTCAGTCTTAGTCTCGCTCTCCGATTTCACTTCACATTCGGACTTTATCTCTTCGCTTTCCTGTACTGTCAGTTTTTGTTCGTCCTTCTCTTTGTCAATTTCTACAGAACTTGAGGCGGGGTCTACACTGCCGCCTTCTATGCTATCGCTTTGTTCTTCTGCTGTTTCTGCTAAGTAGTCTATTGACCACATCTGAGGGGCAATCGTAAAGTTGTTTTATTTATTCAGTAGGGTGAAATGTTAAAATCTTAGAGATAAGGAGATTAGGTTCCAGGAACGCGGCGATTACAGATTTATGAAAAACTGTTTTAATTTTCAATTAACAGTTTTTTTCTGAGAATCTTATTTCGAGGAGAAACTTTTTGGGGTGTGTGTTTTAGAGCATATTTTATTTTTTCCCGAAATTGTGACTTATTTTATAGCAGTAATTAAAAGTCTCAGTTAGAAGGAATAAATAATAATTATCCAGTATCAAATAAAAAAAAGTAATTCACCTTTCAGTTCTAAAGCTAGTTTTAAAATAACTTGTCAGTATTTAATTTAACTCACCCTAACAACGCCATCAGTAGAGCCAGTAATGATAACATTAAGCGGGTCCCACTCCCTGGTCTGACTGAAAGACACACATAGAACCTGCTGCGTTCGTTCGCGGCCCCCTATCGTGTCCACTGCGCCTAGTAGCTCGCCGTTTATCGACCACGCGTACAGCCAGCTACCACTGCAGGTTGCTATGTCACCCTAGAACAAGAACGTCTCATTGTAAGTAGTAATTATTGACTGCGAGTTGGTCGTAAGCACTGCTGCTGAGCATGAGGTCCTGGTTTCGATTCTCAGATTGGGCAATGTGTCATTGGGTTTTTCTATATGGCATTTCTCGATAGCAGCCCAGAGTTTGGTTTTTATGGCTCTTTAGGAATAGTTAAGCGGAACAGGTCACTAAATATATCCACGTCTATTGTATTTTATAATGGATGGGTTAGGTTACGCCTGCACTTTGCAAGTTTGTGAAGGATGTAAGGGGAGGACCCTAACACCATTTCAAAATCTCACCGTGAATACTTAGGTTAAGTGAACATGACGAGAGCTGTCATTCCACCTGATACTAGAGATTCACCTAAGTTTTCACAATGAGATTGTGGCGGCATCTACACCGCCACATGCGAACTACGCATCAAAGACCTGACGTCACACAAATCCTGCATCGCGCAAGCAGTGTTTACCGCGCGACGAGTATATACAGGATGCCGACATCGACGCAAAAACCATGGAATCAGTATGATTCTGAACCCCATGCGTTGAAATTATTCGTCGGGTATTAAAAAAAAAATCTGCTGTTTCATAGAAAAGTGCAAAACCTACGCGGTCAAATCGTATGGAACAGCTATGAAACTTTTTTTTTAAATAACCGACTAAATATATCAACGCAGGGGGGTTCAGAATAATGTACTGAATCCATGGTAACAGTTTTCGCGTTGATGTCCCTGCCACCCTGTATACAACATCCCGACATCAGTTGTCGGGCAGTTGCGTGCCAGACATAACACCCGTCTGGTCGGAGGATCCTCCCTTTTCTATAGTAGAGGATGAGTGAACTTTACACCCTGTTCCTCATACCTCTATAAGATTTTGCAAAATAGATCAGCTGGTCTATATTTGAATACTTACAGTAAGATCATCAATGGCAAGCGCCGATACAGGCGGAGGAGGTCCATAGCAATGCGGTGGCAGCAGCTGTCGTATGAACGTCCCTCGCTCCACATCCCACACTATCGCCTGCCCGTCGCGACTGCCGCTGACTACGAGGTTGTACGCCGGGCTTGCCGCTAAACAAGTTACTGCTTCTTCGTGACCGTAGAGACAGACTTTTACGGCTAAACGACGGCGCCGGGCCCAGTACTGCCAGACTGTTACCACCTAAAGAGAAAATAAAATTTGTGTTGAGTTTTAAAGAAAAAGCGCAACGGACGTCTTCCAATTTTTTTTAAAAACATGATGTTATCCAATGAAGTTTTATGAGATTTAAGTGCTCACTCAGTAAAAAAATCGGAATAACAACCCTGGTTCCGCTATAGTTTGACCGATACCGCTGTATTGAGCCTTAGAAATGCGCGGCGAGAAGGGAGGTGGGACGTAAGCGTGAGCTGCCCCCTCGTCTTGCCGCGCACATAACTAAGTCTGCGGGCACGAAATTAGCGGCGGCCGAGCGATGGCGATAGCGGAGCGGGGCGGGGTGGGGCGGGGCGCTCCGGCAGCAGCCCTGCGGGGGCACGAAACTTGCGGCAAAAAAAATACAACACTATACTGGAACGAGCCGCCATCGAGCGGCGAAATCAAACAAGTTAGTTCCTGTCGCTTGCGCCACGCCCCGCGCCGCTGTCGCCCGTGTCACGCGCGTCACGTCAGAATGCTATGCTTTTGTTTATATTAGTACAATTTAAACTCACCGTGCTAGTCCCCGCAGTAACAATAGTCTTATCAGAAGGACACACGCACGTCACAATTTCCCCACACGCCTGTGCCACAGTCTCGCACACAAACAAGGCTTTATCGTTGTCATAGTTGCCGATACGCAGCGAATGGTCCGCGAAGCCCCATGCTACGTACTTGTTGTATGTAGGAGGCATAAGCACCTTGTTCTGTTCTACTGCTAATATTGCTTTGTCTGTGTACAGGATTTGGCCGACTGGGCCTTTTACTTCTGCAAAACGGAATGGTTCATTGAATAATGTAGTGTCGTATAGCCTTAGTGATAAGGGGAGATGGATTTTAAACGGCATAAATAGAGGAATTCTATGCTATCGCAAACATGAAATATATACAGGTCAAACATATAACCGTCCATTTTTGGCTTCGCCGCAGTCGGGTGAAAGGACGATGTGTCTGTCTACCTTTATTCTCGCTCGATAATACATTTACTTAATAAACATATCTCAACTCTATTCCTTAAATATGTTGACAGAAGTGTAAGCTACGCCCACTTTTCGTCAAGTTCGTTTTAGTCTACTTAAGTTACAATTGTCACGTATTAGTAGAATATGTACAAAAGTAAGACTAAAAAGGATATTACTCAAAATTACCTTTCACAGGTTGTAAGGAAGGCCTCAAGTTTTCTAGATTGTGGAAGAACAGTTTCTCCGGTGGTGTGATACCCTGCGACGGTATTATATTGTTCGGGTCTAATATAGTTGAGCTTCGCTGAGACATCTTCTTGCTAGGATGCGCTTTCTTGAACAGTTGCTTTGGTATCTGGCCAAAGTTGTTTATGAAGCCGATTGTTGCGTTTTTCTTTAGAGGGTCGTCAATACTGGAACAAAATAGCATGTTGCAAATCCGGTAATTTGAATACTAGTTTGTTTAAAGCCTTATTGGTTGGATGGTTTTTGGGGTTCCTTATGATGTTGAAAAATTTCTAAAAACTGTTATTTCATTTTAATGAATAGGTATAAATAATTCGTAGTCAAATTATGGGCCGACTCAATTTAGATTGCCATCAACACAATATTTTTTTAAAATAATATTATAATTAATTAAACTATTCATTTTGTATTTGGATAGGCGGTAGTATAACCGATTATTAATTTGATTGAAGTCTGTCCTTGTAATGAGCATACTAACTTGTATATGTCGACGTTGCCCTCGTAGAACAGATGGTGGAACACGTTGCAGGAGTCGACGGCGGGCGCGCCCTGCTGCTTGTACCCGAACACGAGGTCGATCCAGTGGTGCAGGCGGTGCGACACGTAGTCGCACTCCAGCGCGGCGCGGTGCGCGCGGATGAACTCGCGCGCCGAGCCGCGCGCCCACGCCGGCAGCACCACCGAGCCCAGCGCCACGCCCGACTGCTTGCAGCCTGGCACGGGGGACTCAATGTTAATAAGCTTGCTGCGAGCAATGTGCGTGCTCTTCTAATTATCGAAGGCGATGGGTGAAATAAGGAAAACCAGTAAAAAAAAATCATAGGTACTGCAATAACATTACCAAAAAGTAGTAAAAAAATCTTATTATTGTTGAAAATAAAAAGTTATTGCTATTTAAAATTCACGTTTTTCGTACTTAAATTTATCCAGATTCCATAATACCTCATTGAAAAAAGTGCGGGCATTTTTTTTGCCTTTTTCCTGTAAATTACCACATAAGTAAACTCTCAGTACGATAATAACTCCCTCACGGATCGGACAGGGTATTTTTTATACATTATATAAATATATTTTCATAAACTTTTGTGAAGAAAGTAAACGTGACCCAAGGTCCCTTCAAATAACGATGGTTAAAAAATATAACATAGTAGTAGCTGAAATAATCGTAAACAACAGCATAATTTGAAAACAACTTTAGGTTAGATAAATCTTGACAAAATTGAGGATTTGCAACATCTGCTTACCCAAATCGAAGTTGTTGGAGTTCACCAGAAACTCTGGTAAGTAAAAGAATTCCGGTATTAACTCTTTTACATCAGCCATGTTATGTCGCGACGCCGAATTCCACGCTTCTTTTATAGAGTGGAACATTCTGAAATAAAACAATCATTTTACCACTCTTATCAAAATGCTAATTTTTATCCTGTTTAAAATTAAACATTTTGATGATTTAGTCACCTGCATAACTTTATGTAGTGAATCTTCTCATTCTGAGCAACTTTCTCTATGAAAGCCAAATAAGGTACGAGAAAAAAAAAACTTTTTTACTATATTGTCTGTCTACTTTCCTTCTACTATAGTATCACCCACCCTGTATAGAAGTATCAAGTTACCTGTCAGCCAAATCAAAATGTCCGCCCTGTAGCTTGAGGAAGTGTTGAGTGAAGGGCTCCATCCTGACTAGATACGAGCACACGATCATAGCAGACGAGTAATGTGTGCCGTAGTGGTATGGAGGAGTTTCACCGTGAGGGTCGTCCCATTCCTACAAATAAAAGAGAGCCTTTACAATTTTGAAAGGGTCCTAAGAGCTTTTCAAAGGCTGCTTGCAATAAGGTTTAGTTTCAACTGGCAACTGTCGCTTATGCACGACCGAGTATTATGAGCGGCAAAAATACAAATTGACAGTCTATTTAATATCATCTATGCTGTTTAAAATACCACATTGTTGAATCCTAACTTTATCTAAACTAATATTATAAAGACAAAATATAAGATATTTTGTAATGAATAAACTCAAAAAACTACTGAACCGATTTTAAAATTTACTTGTTTGTTACGCTTTCACGCTAAAACGGCTGAACGGATTTACATGAATTTTGGCACATGGGTAAACCATGACCTGGGTTAGCACATGGATTATTCTTATTCCGATATTCCCACGGGATCGAGACTTATGCAGGTGAAACCGCGAGGCGCAGCTAGTGTGTTTATAGTGTAAAAAAAAAAACCTATCGAGAATATCAACATAAAAAATTCTGAAATTACTAACTATATGCGTTTGTTTGTTTTTTAGCTAGTTTTATCCATTGATGTAAATCATATCTGCCCATGTAAGTTATCTTTTGTGAGCATATTATTTCCCCATAACCCAAAAATCTCTTTGAAATATGTTCTTTAGTACTTGTAATAGTACTAAAGAACATATTTCAAAGGTCGTTCACCGAGTCGCAAAAGTTCCGCCATGGGGTTTGCCAAAAAGCAATGGAGCGCAGCATTCTAGGCGTAAAATGAACTGACAGAATATGAAATTCCACGCTGCGTTCCAAAATGGGGATCTTAGACGTGGGCAAAAAGGCTGCCAAGTTAAAATGGGATTGGGCGGGTCATGTCAGCCGCATGCTGAGTGACCGCTGGGCAACAGATGGACGGCGCCGCCGTGGCCGGCCCAGGGAGAGGTGGCGAGGCGGCCTAGACGCGTACCGCAAGGGTTGGATCGAGGTGGCCCTGGAAAAGGATGCTTGGAAGAATTTGAGGGAGGATTTGGGGGAGGCTTTTGCTCAGCAGTGTATGGGTTAACATAAAAAAAGAACCATATTCTTATTACTTATACAGTGCGAGTCTTTATAATGTGCACATATCGAAATGAGGGAATCTATGCTTAGTTTTATAGACGGAAAAAATAAAACTAAATATTTTTTATGAATTTTTAAACAAAACGGTGTAACTTTTTAACTAAATGATCTATCGCGATGAAACAAACTCCATAATGATTGGAAGTAATAAGGCGTCCTCATAAAATGGAAATTGTGAAAAAACTACCCTCATTTGAAAATAAACTTGTTTTTTTTTTTTGGAAAAATCTTTTTTTTTTCAGAATTTTTTACAATAATCGTAAAATTTCTAAATAAGACCACTACGTACCTTTATATAGCATAGATTCCCTCATTTCGACATGTGCTCATTATTAAGACACACTAAATACTTGTATGAAACCCACCTTATATCGTTTCCTAAACTGCTCCAATCTGTCGGGACTCTGTGCGCCCATGGGTTTAGTGAGATCACGGAAGGTAGCCGGGTCATTGAGGTCCAGTTCCAACGAGTCATAGTCAGCTAAGATCCACGGAAACACTGGGTACTGCATCAGATCGTTATATGAACGACCGGCAAGAGTGTTTAGATGCATGAGGTATTGGAAGTTGGATATTTCGCCTCTCTGAAATAAAACGTGATAATTAGTTAAATCTTTATCATGTCAGAATGTTACGTAGACGAAAAAGTTTTTCAAATATTTCTTATTCGTGTGGTTAGTGACTAACCTGGTGTCAGAGTTTTAAACTTAGAATTTTAAACTTGGCTTCACATGCCGTCGAGAAATATCTCTCAGGCATACCAGTTTCCTCACGATGTTTTCCTTCACCGTTTTTGAAGCAAGTGATAATTATGCAATACGCACATGAATCCGAAAATTCAGAGGTTCGAACCTTGGGTTCAAACTCAAGACCTATGACTTGAATTCTTTTGTTATTACAGTTTTGTTCGATTGTTCGACAATACTAAACTTATTTATGCTCGTATATTTTTTTCGTGTCACACTTACGTGCTGACCTAAAACATTGTTTCGTAGACATAACTAATCCATGTTTTGTCTCTACGCTTAAAATTTTGACGGGTTGCAGTTGAATGTGATTATGAGAAGTAACTTTACAATTAGGGTATTTGTAAAAAATATATATATCAGATTTTTCGATTGATCGTCAGGTCAAACCTATGATAAATCTTTTATAAATATAAAATTATCGTGTTACAGTGTTAGTTGCCATACTCCTCCGAAACGGCTTGATTGATTTTTATGAAATTTTATATTCGGTAGGTCTGAGAATCGGTCGTAATCTATTTATCATACCCCTAAGTGATAAGGGTGGTCCACCCCAAACATAAATAATTTATATGGCAAAACAACGTTTGCCGGGTCAGCTAGTTTAATTCTATAATTGGGTACATACCAGCCACCGCTGCGTGACGGAGGTGTCTCCTATGAGCGTGGCGAGCAAGCCGCCCGGCTGTTCCACGGCGACGCCTCGCTTTTGCCCCGCTACTGAACCTGCCGCGCTATCCGCCATGCCTGTGGCTAGCGCTGTGAATCGGCTGTACACCTAACAGATTATAAACATTAAAATCAACTGTTATAATTATGAATTCATTGGATACAATACAAGTAATAAAGTTCTCTAAATGCTAGTCTTAAGAGCGTTCATCCAAAAAGTTGGCAAAGTCGCAAATAGCTGTCAAATATTTACCTGTTTTGATTCATTTGGCAATATTACTGTATGGAAATAAGAAATATGGCTAACTAGTGAACCATATTTCAACACTAATATACAATATTAATAATGAATTGCAATTATAACACTGAATTTGATGTTTTAGGTGTAAAAAAGGCAATCCGAAAGTTTCCAAATACTTTTTTTACATCTAAAACTAAATATTCGGTGTTACGATATTAATTATTGCATGTCATTATTGATATTTTAGTTCAATAGTTAGCCATATTTCTTATTTCCATACAGTAATATTGCCAAATTAATCAAAACTGCGAAATATTTGACAGTTATTTACGACGTTGCCCACTTTCTGTATAAACGCTTTTAAACCTCCAGAAGGAAATAAAACTCTTGACATTCACCTTTCCACATTGTCGCATAAGTTTTTTCCTGAATGATTTCAGTTTATCGAATGGCAAAGGTTTATGTTTCTTTTCTATTTAGATTTAAATCCTCCTATTCTGTTTCTTAGCACATATTAAAAAAACTACATTACCTTGTTTCGCACTTTTCTTGGAAAAGCGAGCAAGTAGTTTCTGCCGTCACTTGAAAACACTTCCAAAGCAGTCGGTTGTAATAGATATCTTCTTTTGTGTACCTCCCTACAACACAACAACGCAAAATATAGTACCTACATACCACAGAGTAACAAAATGTACACAAAAGTTTGATTCACATACCGAATATCTTCATACAAAAACTTGGAGCACTGCCTTTGGTTGCTCCTCTGTATGCCCTGGGCCGGTAGGATAGGTTCATAATCATCAGGACAGCTGTCCAAATCCCGTATTTCTCTGTTCTTCAGTAACGTGAATCCGTCTATGACGTAACAGTGTTCCCGACCGAATAGTAGTAGACCTTCGGTTGTGTCTAAGCCTTGTATTCTTGCACAACGGAACATGTGAGAGATCTGAAAGGAATAATAATATTGAACTTGCTGAAGCTTACTCAATCGAATAGAAAGGCAAAAAAACTCATATATTTCGTGGAACATTATGTGCCTGACAATGAATTTAAATTGTCAGCCTTTCGACAGATTATGTCACGCTGCACGAGATATGGACGATCGTTTGTTCGTAAGTAATGCAAATGGCGTAGTGGCATTGGCATGATGCATTTGACAGTACCTTTTCATGATGTTCAAGAAGCCGTAAAAGAGTTTGATTATCAGGTGGGGGAGTTGGTTGTTCATCTTCATCCTCATTATCAGGCCCATCTTCATTACCTAAATAAATTAAATTATTTATTTAAATGAGCACATTAGTTGCGTAATCGTTTATAGTTGTTGCATTTCACAAGCGCGCGTCAATCATTGCAATTTAAACTTTATGTCAATGGTATAAAAGTCAAATGACGCGCGCTCATGACTTGTAAGTGCAACGACTATACCTACATTACTGACTAGCTTCTGTCCGCGGATTCGTCTGCGTGGAAGTCGTAAGACACCACAATATACTAAAATAACAGCCACATTTTATAAAACTTTCCTGTATACTATGTTTGTAGTTTTGGTCTCAGCAGTCAAAACATACAGAGAGTCAGGACTTGTGACGCGGGAGCAAACGACGTACAGTTGTCCGTGTGAGAAGCAGCTCGGCCTGAGGTGGACACCCGCAGCCATCAGTAGCAATTTCCCATTGCTTGCGAAGTTTCTCGTTTTTAGTGAATTAATGAACAACACTGATACACTGACTGATGCATTATCACTAAAATAATATAACAGTAGATTGTACGCCTACGGGATTTCTCATTAAGTCACTTAACCATAGATGACAGAAGAGGTCTATATTTCATGTTTTTCTGTGTACGTTCTACGAACTATCATAAAATAATAATGCCGCCGAAACCGAAATGTAAAAAAAATAATCACAGAAAGTATAAAATTGTTGGGAAGCGAATTTACTACCTACCACAAGTTTACAAAACAGTCGTCGAACCGCTAAGCTATTTACTTTGTTGACAGTTGACTAAAATAGTCGTTCTTATATGTCACGATTGACTGATTAGCTCCATACAGGGATAGCGCGATGATAATAATTTAAAAGGTTAAATCTGAAACTATCTGTAATATTCTAAGTTTTTTTTAAATTTGAGGTAAACTATAGAAGAATACGAATATAATACAATAATGCTCATCTCCCATAGCAAATAGCGTGATAATATAGACTGACCAAACTTATAGCAAATATATATGTGCAAAATTTTAACAAAATCTATCCGGTAGTATTTGCGTGATGCTGGATCATACATTCAGACAAACAAACCAACAGAAAAAAATCTAAAAACTATATTTTCTCCATACAAATCGTTTCCAGACCTCGTAGCAGTTAGTTTTCTCAAAATTATTTATATACACTATTCATCAAGCTATACATTTCCAGTATAAGCTGACCTTGCATTATACGGAAATCCTATACAATGCGATATCAACATAAACTGGAAATGTATAGCTTGAAGCTGTGTGTACAGTTACGACTTCATACGTTACATTTTATTATATAGATTGTTTTTGTTGACTTACCTTCGACGGACGATTGATTAGTACCGCGACTAACAACGCCGCTACTGACGAGGTCTGAAGGTGAACCGTCGCCGTTGGCCACATCAATTGATGTATCTCCACTTCTGCGAAGCGAGTTAAACGTAGTGTCACGTATAAAAGGCCTTTGGTCCGTTCGAATGGACAAAATTAATACAAAAGAATGCTCCATAGGTCAATCTAACATATAATTTGATTAAGAATATTGAGAACCGGATGTTCAAAATTGAGCGGAAATCAAAGCCAGAAATCAATGTCAATCAATAAGTTCCGAGTCATAGAGTTACGACCACAGATAATTAATTGAAAGTTATAAATATAGAGATGGCTTACCTGGTAGGCTCGGCGGTAGTTTCAGGTATGTCTGTGGGCTCAGCGCCCTCGACCTCGCCGAGGTTACTCGCCGCCCGCCATTGTTGATACACGCGGTAGTATTCCTTGCTGTCCAAGCTTTGAGCTACTTTGTATTTTAGTTGTTTCTAAAACAGGTGAGTGGAGAATAAAATATGTATTCGAGTAAGCAACGATTCGTAATACCTCAACATTTTTACATTGCTATTTAATACTCAATCATTTTTTTTTTGCATTTATTATGTAAGTAGATATTGATATAGATAAGACAACTCCAAATATCACCTTTACAGAGGCGGAATTTGAGTTTATTTTCACGGGATCAGCAATTGATATACCTCCCAGAAAAAGAGGGATATCAATTGCTGATCCCTCTTTAATACTATTCTACTGTAAGGATTTTCTGAATGTTTCACAAAATACTCAAAGATGCTGTGCATAAACAAAATAATTAAAAACTCTAACTTACATTATCCGGATCATCGAGGTCAGGCCGATAAGGATAATGCATATAGAAACAGTGGTTCCGCTTCAGCAACTTGCGCATGCGCGCGGGCCCCTCGGTACAGTCCAGGGCCCACTTTGCTAGGGCCTGGCTCCGCGTCGGGCCCCAGAGCGCTCGCTCGCGGGTCAGTTCGCGCCACGCACCCGCCCACTCTGCTTGTACGTAACGCATCGTGTGGAGGCGTGTGTTTGATGCGCCTTGCACTACTGCGCACCACGCTTGTCTAAATTATAAATGGTAAATTTTATTGCTTACTCATGAAACTTAAATTAGGAATTTCGATCCCGAAGTAACGGTTAGATAGAATCGCAAAGTAAAGATTTCAACTGACTTATAGCCGCAATTGTGGCGTGACCAGCGCTGGGTTGCGACAATCGGACTCTCCATGACGCCATGAGATCCCGCCATAGCTCTGTCCGGTGTGCCGTGATTTCTCGCGGCAGCGGAGTTATGCTCCGGCATTTTGCCTCCTCGCGCCACTCCCAAATGTGCGCGAGGACTTTTGCCTCCAGATCCCATGGCGGTAATCCGGCAAGGAGGCTCGTCGCCTCACAGGAGACCGTGCGGTATCCCCAGACCAGCCTGATGGCCATGACCCTTTGTCAACGTTTATCCTGACTGACAATACTTAACAGTCAAACGTTATTCTCTATCGCTCATCAAGTAAGAGGCTGTCATGTGGAATTTACAATATTTTTCAAGATAAGCGTCATTGATTAAAATTATGAATTATGATAGCTATATGGAAAAAAACATTCACCGGCTGCTTCCAGAATCTGTTAGCTACATAAGAACTAGTTTTGGAAAATGTGAGTAACCCATCTGAGTGTGTAGCACACTGCCCGATTTGCCCGTCGGAAAACCTACCAGATGCTATAAATAATTAATTATAAATGAATGTATTTAAGACGACGTAAATCTTAGTAAGAATAACGGGTGAAAAAAGACGCTTATCGAAGCCGAGTCACTTTTACTCCCTGTCATTGTGTTTTTTTTTTGTACAAACAATGTTACTTAGTTTAATGAGAAGCTCGTGGCTCATGCGTCGAGCCGCACGAGTCGATACATCAGTTTAAGCTACGCTTGCCGGAGTTGGTCCGTGTATGGGTGACCATCGTTATATACTGAGACTCCTCCGTGCCTCGGAAAGCACGTTAAGCCGTTGGTCCCGGCTATCATTCGTGGATCTTTGACAGTTGTTAAGGATCGTCAGAAGCCCGAAAGTCTGACAATCAGTCTTACCAAGGGATTTCGTGTTACCCAGTTACTGGGCTGTGGAGGTCAGATAGGCAGTCACTCCATGTAAATGACTGGTAATCAGCTGCATCCGGTTAGACTAGAAACCGACCCCAACATAGTTGGGAAAAGGCTATGTGATTCATATACACCCTGTATAATATCTTAACCTTACCTAACAAGTTGCACATGATCCTGCATATAAGCCAGTGCGTGTTCTCGCGGTGGGTTCGACCGTTGCTTAGCGGAGTCTTCCTTCTTCACTTTAGTTCTAGATGCGAGGCGTGTGAGGCCGCCTGTCACTTTCTGTATTTTTGACTGGATTTGATTGTGAAGCTCCCATGGTACGCGGTAGATGGCCTATGACGAAATAAATACATCAATATTTATAATTCCTTGCAATCGACACTCATTCAACTATCTTCTTTAACCTTATGTATTTTAAGTTGTTTTTTTTTTGCAATTATTTTTAATAAAAACGTCTCTCAATGGAATTTGAACTTTGTCATGAATGACATTAAGAACTAAAAGTTGATAATTATTTCAGCTGTTGAACTCAAATATAGCACATTCTAAGCAAATCATACAAACAGCGACCGATCTAAACAGTTTGATAGCTAAAACATCACAATATAGGAAGATTCTTATCCATAATTAAGATAATAATTTCGATCATATTTATTATATATACGAGGTGCATTCAATAAGTACCTAGCCTCATCGCCAGAGGGCGCTGTAGTTTCAAAAGAGTTTTACCACAGTGTAGCTCATTCTTTTTTAATTCTTTTTTCAAATTTTCATTCCAATCCCTTCATTTGTTTTAATTTGACAACTTATGGAAGCGAACGTGTCGATCGGTTTTACAAAAATGGAAAAAGAGCAATATCGTTCGGTGATTCGATTCCTATTTTTGGAAGGGAAAACGCGCATCGAAATCAAAGAGCGCTTGGATGCTGTGTACGGTGACTCTTCTCCATCGATGGCCACCGTCAAGAATTGGTTCAACGAGTTTGCACGTGGCCGTACGTCGGTTTTTGATGAACCACGTCCAGGTGCACCGAAAACAGCTGCTACGGAGGAAAACATTAAAAAAATCCATGATCTCGTATTGGCAGATCGCCGATTGAAGGTTCGGGAGCTAGCTGAGACTGTAGGCATTTCAGAAGGAACAGTGCATCATATTCTTCACGAGGAACTCGGCATGAGAAAGCTGTCGGCGCGATGGGTGCCGCGTTTACTCACACCAGAAAACAAGCGCAACCGTGAGACCACATCGGAGACGTGTTTGGCGCTGTTTAAGCGGAATATAGCGGAGTTTTTGCGTCGTTTTGTGACCGTCGATGAAACCTAGATCCACTGGTACACACCAGAGACCAAGGAGCAATCAAAACAATGGATCCAGACCGGGGAACGTGCTCCAAAGAAGGCGAAAACTGTAAAATCGGCCGGAAAAGTTATGGCCACCGTTTTCTGGGATTCACAAGGTGTGATCTACATCGATTACCTCGAGAAGGGTAAAACAATTACAGGGCTTTACTATGCCGATTTATTGGGCCGATTCGACGCCGAATTAAAGAAAAAACGACCCCATCTGGCGAAGAAAAAAGTGCTGTTTCACCACGACAACGCACCGGTTCACACGTCTGCCGTTGCCATGGCCAAATTGGTCGAATTACGCTACGAATTGCTGCCCCATCCACCGTATTCTCCAGATTTGGCCCCTAGTGACTTCTTTCTGTTTCCTAATCTGAAAAAATCACTCGCCGGGAATAGATATGGATCGAATGAGGAGGTAATCGCCGCCACGGAGGCCTATTTTGCAGAGTTTGACAAAAACTATTTTTCGGACGGGTTAAAAAAGTTGGAGCATCGCTGGGCTAAGTGTATCGAACTAAAAGGAGACTATGTTGAAAAATAAATTGCCACTTTTCCAAAATTTTCGTTTACTTTTTGTAGGCTAAGTATTTATTGAATGACCCTCGTAACATTATGGCTTATATCTAAATTCTAGCTTATAAATCAATCAAAACCGTGAGTTATGTTATCTTAATTGTTTTATGTATAAATCATCATTGAATATCCTACCTTTCTTTCAATATCAATATAGTTCATCCACAGCTTATGCGCGTTTTCACTGAGTTGCTCCCTCACAGGAGTAAGGTCGGGTGCGCGTGCGTTTCCGACGGGCGGTATTAATGTTATCTTGAAAACTTCCTCTATAGCAGGCTTCTTGCATACATACAGCTCTTCCCAAACTCGCCGCGCGGCACCGGCCATAAGGTTACGTCCTGTTAGGAATTAAGATATGAAGTAAAAATGTTTTTGTCATCTAGCAGGTTAAGGTGGAAAGCCAAATACTTGGTGATCAAAATAAAACAGACATTTATAAGTCTGTTTTATTTTACTTTAAAATTGTATTTATCTCTATCGAGCCCGCTTCCAGGTCGAAAAATCGGACGCCCGCATTTGAAGAAACACATTAATATTTCGAAAGCACTTGTAAATTTTTTTTCGCGAGAAAAAGTCATTTTATCGTAATGCAGAATAGTAATGCAGAAATCTGTAATTTAGAAATATTTCAATGAAATACCTTGATGTGTTGTCAGTTTATCATCCCGTGATTCCAAGTCGCCACTAGGATTGACATGCCAAGTAGTTCGCATATGCGAGTCGAGGGCGATCTTCATGTTAGAACTCAACTGCAGCAGACAATAGGTAAGGCAGCCGATGAATTCCAACTCATGGTTGCCCGCACCGAAAATCAGTAACCTAAACAAAAACAGATGCATAGTTCAATCTTTACTGATAATTTAACGTTAGTCTAACGGTAACGGCAAGCAGGGCAGCGCGTTTACACGCAGACTTACAATTAACAATAATTCGTTACAAATATTAAGAGAAAGAAGAATGTTATCCATATGCGATATATCTTAAATCCGTATGACTCATACCTGTTAGTTGTCAGTTTGTGTAAAGCCTCCAAAACCGACATTTGGTCCGCTATAGAATCGGTTGATCGAGACAGAAGGAACAGAATAGTTCTGTTCAGACAATGGTGTAATCCCTCCAGAGAAATCACTGACGACTTCTTTTTGGCTTGCATGATTAGCTTTACTATAAAATCGAACACCTGTAATCATAGTTTACAATAAAATAAAATTCTCAAAAAGGTAAAATATTGTGACCGACCGAAGCTTCGTTTGCATTTTCGGCTTGATCGGTGGCTTGGCGGAAATAGACCGACCAAGCCAAAAATCAGAAGTTCGTGAATTGTCGCGCGTCATTCAGCCGTCAAACAATACAACAAGAAATTAAATACACAACATTTTATATCCTCTAACTAATGGAATTATCGTGTTTTATTATTTTAAAGCCTATATTTGCTCTTAAAAAAAAAACCTGTAAAACAAAACGATCAAGATTTCAGTGTTGGTGCAGTGGAAATATTAATATTTTTTCATGTCTAAATCATTTTCGTTTTCGGCCAAAAATAAGAAGGCCGGCTGAAAATCCATTTTCGGTTGGACACTAGTAAAATATAGTTTAATTTAAATGAATAGTGTTTATAATCTTTTTCACATACCTCGTGAGGATCCCTTGAAAGTTGTCCCTGCCATAGCTTATCAACCAGCCTGGCAGCTAAATAACAAACGTTAGATATATTGGACTCCGTTCCAAACAGTTCCGTGTTTAACAAGTTCTCCATCAGTGTGGTTAGAACCTCCGTTTGATACTCTATCTGCTGCTGGCTGGTTGAGTTAGGCGGTGAAGCATCCAAAACCAGATCGATTACCTGAAATAAGTCATGGAAGTCACAAAATTGGTAAACCCATGGTGTTTTTGAAGACGGTCGGTATGACCAGTGCCACAAGAAATTAATAACGGACTTTGCGTGAAGCACTTAGAACACAGCACATTGACTCAGGCTTACATAATGTGTATCATAACATCCGAGTGCAAGGAAGCTCTGACGTCGTTATCGTTGTCTATCGATGCGTTGGCGGAAGCAGAAGTGTTACATAATGTGGGTGTACTACATAACGAACAAGCGTGCGACAGGCTCGAGATATGAGTACGTTAAACTGGTTTAGTTCTCAAGTTACTATCACAGAGGAAATTATATACGAAGGTACTCATATGCATTGAGGTCGGTTAAGTTAATATTGCAGCGTTAGTTGTTATATTAGTGAAGTTAAGTTTTTATAATAATAAAATTCCCCATATTTACGCTATAAAAGTAGGATATCCCTGGACCGGAGCTACATGGAGTACAAAACATTGACGATGGCACTGAGTCAGTGGCGCTTTCGGCGTTCTAGAACCAATAGTGAAGCTGGTACTCAGAATTAGTACTCTTAGATAGCTACCAATTTATTACGGCATTATTCATTAGACGTTAATTAGTTATATCCCTGTTGGCGCCAATGTGCAACATGCGACATTGTTTAAAACTAATTCTAGGTACACACAACATATATAATTAAAACAAAATGGGTAGGCTTGGCAAAAAAATCTACACATACATTTAGCCAGACAAACAAGACATAGCAGCCAAATATTGTATGTATTGGTGCAACAGGCATGTTTGATGAAGTATATAATTCTGTCGATAGTGTTGTAAAAGCTGATCAGCCGTTAGGAAAGTTTTCCTAAGGCTAAGATAAAGTCAGTTAAATCTAATTGTATCTTGACTCATTAGAAGCCCTTTGTTAATAATCGAACTGGACAGATGGTCAGAGCCGATATCACATAATGGCAGGATTGAGTAACCTTATGTCTCAATGTCACTAACCCGTTTGCCTAGAGTGGTGACTGTCTGTGGGTTATTTACCTTAATTTTGGGAAGTAGTAGCGTGCTATAAGGCCTGAATTCCTATGACATTCATATCGGTGTCGCTTTTCAGCGATATACAACCAACGTTGGCATAATTTAGGTCTAAGTAACATAGTGCTACAATAATGTTTTGGCGCTTTAATCATATTGACAGGGGGGCGTTGTTGGCAAACGTTTGTGAAATAAGTTCGCAAAATTCTATTGAAAAAACAAGATTGCGGCGTTAGTTCTGATTTTGGACAAGCGCCAAAAGATCCTTGTATCACTTTAAATGCTACATCGATTCAATGTGATAGTGTGACATACCGGTGCAGTCTTGCCGGTGACGTTGAGCGGCAGCGAATCAAGTACGATGACACGCAAGAAGTCCATGACGCCCTGACGTACGCCGTGCTGCGTCAACGCGCCCGCTACTCCGGGGACTACTACCTCCTTCTCTGAGCCTGGTGTTGACGCCCCAGAACTCTCGCCGCTCTCACATATTGCTGATAGAAGATAATTAAAAACTTATTGTAGATATTTTTGAAGTGAAAACTTATTTAGGCGCATTGGGCATTTTTGAGATGGGACTAAACCATTGATTTCGCGACACTGTGACGACACCAGCTTTTGACCATTAAAAAGACATCAACGCGTTGATTACCGCGGTGCTGTTAGAATGAGCGATGTCCTTTAGTAGTACCCGGGCGTAAATATTACATAGAACTTTAGTATGGAACATAGGTATGAGCGGCAGAGACTATAAATTTCCGGTTACAGAAAGTATTTTCAATGTAATATAATTATTTACACTTATTGATAACAACTGTTACCATGAGTTTGAATAACAATTTACTGATCAAAGGACAAGAACAAAAAACGGGTGACAGAATTTTGTTTAAGGGTATATTACATTAACGAAAAGCTTACGCATGTGGATATCATCCGTAGAGTTTGGCGGGAAGAGTATCGCTGCTAGAGCCGTTAAAACTTCCGCCATCATCATAACAGGAACGAAATCTGGCAGTGTGTTGTACAGCGAAAACAGGACCTATAATTTTAAAACCAATATTAATCTCTCTGTTCTCAATCGAATCTAGACCAAGAAGTTTTTGTTGAAGTCAGAGTAAATGTAGCTCCGTGTACTGAAATACTTTTTTACAGCCTTGGATAAATTACCACGTGAATGTAGTGACATTACAAAAAAAGTTGGTTCTCACAAGGTTGACTTTTTCAAAGAAGCAGCCTGAATCGCAGGATCGGACGCTTTAGAAATGGTGCGGGGGGACCTATGTCTTATGGATGTCTCTTGGTTGACATGGTTATGATGAATACGACATACCTGCACAATAGCCACAGGATGATCAGCTAGCCAATCAGGCTCATTGGTCTTATCATTATGCACGAGCGCGCGCACGGCAGCCAATAGCACGACGACAGCATCGGGACACAACGTGATGCGAGCTGACAACGCCGCGGGAGACTGCCGCGCCGGCGCCGCCGCGCCCCACGCCGCGCCCCACACGCGCTCCACCGACACCACGCGCTCTGCGCACGCGCCGCGCACGGGCTGGCCCAGCGCCAGCCCGAACAGCAGGTAGTACAGCTCGGGGATGTGGAGGTGCGCTGGTACCAACCTGAGGAGGAATGGTTTCGATTAATTTCACGCATTTCTGAAGAAGATTTAAGATTTTCGTGAATTTAGCATATATCAAGGTCAAAGTCAAATCATTTATTTCAAATATGGCATGCCCATGTATGGCACTTTTCAACGTTAAAATTTACAAAATAATAAAATTGATTCTAGTCGCCCATTCCAAAATGTAGTTTTCGTATGGAGAAGAATGGGCAAGAAACTCCACCGTTACTCTTTTAAAATGTTTTACAATTGTTTGTATATGTACGTACATTAGTTAAATAATTATTATATGTGAAGACGATGCACCTAGAATAAAATTACTATACCACATAAATTACTATATCTGGTGCAAAGTGGTTACCACCTCCAATAAAAACATGTAACACCACTTTACTATCACCAATCTTAGAGTCAACATTTTTATATCTGGATATTATTTTGTCTGTCATTAATTCATTATAAGCGCAGCCAATTCTTACAAATTAAATCACAGAAAAACTCTTTCATGACCAAAATAGGCAACATGAAATTATTTCTCCGTACAAACCACAAATCCACAAAGAGTTTTAATGCAAGTGATATACTCGTAAACTTTTTAATATCTGGGAATAAAAATATGTTCTTACCATGCGAGCAACGTAAACCCGGGAGTATGTAGTAAAGATGTGTGAAGATGCGAGTTCGAGTGCACAGTGGTAGCCATTACCACGCCGGCTTGTTGGGGTTGCGCTAAATTCTCTGTATTGCGCAACCAACCACCATTACCAACGCCTTCTCTAAACCTGTACAAAGTTCCAAGGATGCCTTTAAATTAGATGGCAAATCCATTTACAGATCATATAGCTACATGTGATTTATGCAGGAGCGGTAAGTGACCAGCACAGCTATTCAAAAGCGTTCAATTCGCTATTCGATTCGACGTTTACAAAGCAACTTTATTCGAAATAAGAAAATCATAATATTATATTATTTTATAAAATTACCACTGGTTTCCTTTTTTATTTAATTGCTTTAGAAATATTTCATAATAATTATTTATTTACCACTTAAACATTTTCTACCATAAAAGTTCCCATTTTGTAGTGTTCCCCCTAAACGAACCTTAACAATTGAATTCGATAGCGAATCGAACGGCTGTGATTAGCTGAGCTGAATGTCACATCCTGAGCTACTAGCTAGGAATAGTTCAGCTCGCGACGTAAACACTTTCAAATTCCTCACGAAACCGTTCACGTGGACTAAGAACACTGGATGGAGGATTGATACTATTTAGTATAATAAACGAATATTTAAACGTTAAAATATAAGTGCTATAATCTAATAAGTTAGAACAGTAAACAGAGTAAACTAAAATGTATTAAAAAAATATCCCTAATATATATATCTATATTTTCTAGATTTAGTTCAGAAGACTGATAAGCTAAGTTTTTCAAAGCTTACTCTCTCCTACTATTTTGCTATGCCCAACAGGGTCCATAATGATCTCATATCATTTTAACTTACCACCTAAGCACATTGTGGAATGCAAATAAAATATTGAGTATTGAGAGACTTCAAACTAAACTGCAGTAAGTTAAAGTGGAAGAGGTAAGAAGACAAATACAAACCTTTGCATTATAGCAGATTGTTGTCCCTGACCCGAACACAGGACGACCATTATCCTCAACGCCCACAAAACCGTGGATGGATGAACATTCTCCAACATAAAACTGACCAGCCAATCAACGCCCAGAACTCGTGATATCTCTTCACAGACAATCGTGTTCACTAGATTCCTCGCCGTGAATAGTAGACCATGTATGACATTGAAGCATTTGTTTCTTAAAATAATTTGTTCTCCCTCACTCTCGCAGTCACTTTCTTTTGGGTTTATTCCCCTCTCTGTCTGCGACGGTAGTGGTAAAGTGAACGCCATGAACTGCCCTAAACAGAGTAAATCGCTCGGTCGAGGTTGTCCTCCTAGTAAGGCAGCTAATAACTGTATGAGGACATTCCTCGTGGTCACGATTTTTACGTCATTTATTATGTAAAGAAGCTTGGAGACTAGTTGCAACTCCCTCATTGTGCGTAAGTTGTGCGTTCTGTGAGCTGTCTCGGTTGCCAGTTCTAGTAAGTGTTCTAAGAGGGATTTGATCAGCCCACCTGGGGCGCCAAGCCAAACTTCTAGCTCGCATATTAAATCCTAAAAATAAATTAATATTTTTAGAAAATATAGTTTCAGATCTTAATAAAAAATAACAAATGTTATTATAGGTACTTACTTGAAAGGCAGTAAGGTTAGGAATAGAAGAAGTTTCTTTTTGACTATCAACAGTTCCGACAAGACCAAAAATGAGATGCAGTATATGTGAGTTGAGCAATTGTTTTTTCCTTTTCAGCAGCATGGCTAAGGTTTGGTATCCTTTCCGCCTGTCCATTTCTGCCTGTGCGGCCTTGTTTGACCGTACGACGCAAACAAGTGCTTTTACACTTGCATATAAACATTCCACGTCTTGAGCCATTGCAATTAATCCTAATAATACTGAGCAGCCACCAACTGTATCAATCTAGAAGGAAACACAGCATTGTAAACCTTTTTCAACATTTTGACATGACTGCCCAATTACACTCCTTTTTGGGCAGTCGTGTAAAAAGGAGTGTAATGTTTTCAGGGTTTGTGTATGTATGTATGTGAGTTTCTTTGTTCCACCATAACTTTTAAATACCTGAACAGATTTGGATGTATGAGGGATCGTTACATCATCCCGAGTGACATAACCTTTTTTTTTATCTTGATGGAATTGTCATTGCAGCTCTTAGATTAAAAAGTGTTCCACACAACGACACAACGGTCCCCCAGACAGTTATGACAATTTTATTTATCTGTTTAGTCAGCGAGTAAATGAGTGACCTTTCGCTTCGTTTAAACAGATTAACTAATACAACTTGTTTATTACTTTTTAGTTCGTTTGTTTGGCAGGGCAATTGTGATTTTTTTAAAGAACAATACAAGATAGTTGACTTACCATGATGGCAGCAGGTTTCGGGCAAAATACTCTGACGCCTAAATAACCAACGACAGTCCCGCCCAAACATCTCGCCGGGCCCATGAGGTGTCCAGCAGAGTTATGCAAGATCCTTATTGGCGTTGCATTTTCATGTGACGACATGCCAAGCATCTTGGCTATAGCTTTGTTATCATTTTTACTGTAAACTTTACGTATCTTGGCAAGGGTTAGTTGGGACATCGCACGAGCGTTTATGCCAAATACGACCTTCTCTTCTGCGACTAAAGGAGCGAGTGGCTCTTGGTACTGTCCGGGCGGTAACGGTGCTTGTAGCGTGCCAACGTAGTGCGGGCCTAGTTGGTAGATTATGGAAACGGTCTGGGCTGGGAGTACCTAGAATAGATGTTTGAAAATTAAATAACGTTCCGGTGCATGTACAGTGCGCGCCAAAAAAGGTCCGCAGAAAATTGTGGAACTAATTTTTTTTTAATGCAATGTGATGCAATGGCATAGACCATAGAAATATAAAAAACAGGAGAAGTGGCATGAAGGCGTGTCTGTGTCCACGCGTAATGATCAAAGTGCTCATTGCATACGAAAATGGCCGTCTCCGCGAACTAGTGTGCTTTCGGCCGTGATCGGGACAATTTATAAGAATGCCGTGTTGTTCAGTGGTTTCTTGTAAAAATCGAAGTCAAAACAAAAACTTTGTGAATCATGGAATCACTTACCATATGTAATTACAAGTATTTTACTATATTTGTCTTTAAAATAATGAAAAACAACAAATTGTAAAATATTTCTTGCTTTTACTACGTTATTTTTGTTTCCAAATATCACAGTGACTGTACTATTTTTGCACTATATACATTGCTCGTTAACCACAACCTAAATATGTCGCTCAGTGACTCAACAAGCAATGTAAAAATCACAAAACGATACTGTGGACTGCGGATGCATCGCGCAGTACGGCCGCTGTGTCTGGCGACGAGCTAGTGATGTGGTTGTGCAGATCCACTAACGTAGGCTATCGACAACAATGTCGTTTGGCGAATGAATTTATTGCTATTATACTTTATTCTTCAATTTGTCAACTCTTTTACCCGGGTGGAAGATCGATGTGAAATAATGTGTATTACTTATTTTGATTATTTTACAGCGTGGTAGAGAAATGCGTAACCAACGGTCGTAAAGTTAATAAAATTTTAGGTAGAGTGTTTTGGGTTTGAATTATCGCTGGTCTATTATGCCTTATACTCGTGCTATTTCCTTACTTTTTTATGGTTTTGGTATTTTACTTCCGTTAAAGTCTTCAAAAGCTTCGAATGCGTTATAGTAATCGGCATGGTTCAGATAATTACAAATATGAAGAAACACATCATTTTATAAAGTATAAGGACAAAGGTGGGCTTATGTACCCATCTCCTGATGTCGTCATGATTTGTAAGATAATGGAAATAATCATAAAAACAGCTTGTCTCACCAATAATAAATTAACAGTTAAAACTAAAAATGTCAAACAGGAACTCATGGCAAAGGCTTTGCCTCACTTCATAGGATTAGATCTCTTTGAAAATATTAAGTTTCACCAATTTGAGCAGTCTCCGATGAATAATCACATAATATTTCAAATTAAAGCAGTCATGGAAAAATATATTAATTTAAGATTACACTATTTGACAAAAAATGCCACTCCAGTAATATCAAAGCGTCAAGTGCTGCACAAATACCTTCACTTTACAGGTCAGTGAGTAAACATCATAGCAGGGTTCAACAATATCTACTGTTTCAAATAAACTATAACAGGTTAAACCAACGTAACTGGATTTTTATTGTTTGAATTTTTTGCTTATTATTTATTTTTATTATAATATTTTCTGGACTTATCGTTTTTATTTATTTTATTTTCAGGACACCAAATTTTTTGAAGTATAACGACGGTGAAGTATCAATATCTAATAACTACAAAAACATGGTTTTACAGGAGGAGAAAAAAACGTTTAATTTCTATAGTTTTTGACCATTTGAAGTAAACATTAGTAAGTGAAAACCGCCAAAATGTTAGTTATTAGATATTGATACTTCACCGTCGATAATATTAAATGGAAGAATCGATACCTTTCCGATTTAGTCAATCACTAGCGTATATGTAAAATAAATTGTTTCTGTACAGCACAACGATAGAAATGATGTTTTCGTGTGAGTGAGTTGTACGGTGCATGGTAAATGCATGCTGTGTTTGATGGGATAAGGTTTATAATTGATTGTGTAGTACGTTCTGATTTTTGAATTGCAAGAGTGAGCGCAGCCTCGTTTCTATTTAGTTTACTGATATGCATGTGTAGTTGTGACGACTAGTGGCGAGGTAGTGGGGACAAAGTGGAGACATTGGGTTTCGATACATTTTCAACTACCGGGCATATCTCCTTCTTTCTTATATCTATGGCATAGACACTAGCGCCGCGTCAAAAGGCCTTCTTTCGTGGCATGCACTATTTCGTGAAAAGGTTTTAAATTGTATAGTGTTGGTCAATTTCACTAGATCAACGTGGTAACAATTTTCTCCATTTAACAACTCGGTGTGAATGTGGTGTCCTTAAGAGCGTGCATTCTAAAAGTTCGCTCGCTGCAGTACTTACATCTTCCAGCAAGAGCGCGGGCCCCTGGCGCCACACGAGCTTGGAGTAGCGGCGCCAGTGCGGCGGCGTGCCCAGCACGCAGTACACGCTGGACGCGCCCGACAGCGTGGCCGCGCCGCCGCCCGGGTTCGCGCTCACATAGTGCAACTTGCCCGAGTGCATGTGAGTACCTGCGGAACACAATATTTTTAAGTGTCGGCAAGGCGCGGTCGCGTCGTCAGGCCTCGGTACCTCCATACAATTCCAAAAGCCAGGCAATTTATTACATGTCATAATAACATTTACATATATCTAAGTCGCACATACCGTCCAAATATAAGGAGAAGGATGAGTTCTTAAGCACAGCGCGGTTGAGCACCAACACTAGATGGTGCCATTGTCCCTCGTGCTGTAGATCGGGACACCACACACGAGCCCCACATTCTCCTGAACCTTCGGGTTCCCATTCTCCCACGTCTGTGGAGAGTGACACTATTTTATTTCACTAATAAAAGTACCATTAACCCTTCTACTTACACTCCACAATGCATGCTTTGGACAAAAACAACACATTACAATTTAACACACACATAAATACATTCGATTGAGAATAACTTACTGTGCGGTACTAGAGTCTCCTGCGTAGAAACAATGATTGCTTTATCCCGTGCTGATAAAACCATAGTGAGACAAACTAGGTGTTCATCACGACTGTTGTTAATGTTGCGCACAAGAGTCAACAAGCGGACACAGTGCGGATCCGAACGTGAGTCCGAGTACTTCTCAACACATATCCACGTGGAGTAGGTAAGACCAGTTTGCGGCGGAAACACCCGATCACCTAGAACAAAACGTTTTCGTCACCATAAAATCGAGTCTAACAAAATAAATTTTGAAAATAAAACTCACTGGGCCGCCAACTACCTGAACCAATTCCACCTAAAGTGGCAGTGTCTTGCGTTCCAAGAGCGTTTAAATTGGCTGATTGTGGCGCAATACTTGGCAAGTAAAGACACCCAAAGCCTTCGGCAGACATGTCGAATTCGACAAATGGAGGCAGAGTGCAAGAATTTTGAGATCTGGAGGAAATAGAAACAATATAAGTTATTTATAAAGCCTTTAGATAGTGGAGGAAGAAGGAGGACAAAGAAGAAAGTGAGAAGATACCTGTAATCTCTTGGCGTCGTCATTGATACTAAAGTCTTGATCCTAGTAAGTGGTACTGGTCCTCCAGGTTTACAAACCTGTCCCGGTTCTGGCGCCACGCAATTTAACGGATTACCCATTCGTAGAAATTCCCTGGAAACATTATAATTCATATTTTATGTGGTGCATATTTGAATTGTAAATAAGTTAATATAGATCTATGAAAGACCGCACTGTCGCATTAGTTACATAGTCCTGTAATGATAGTTGTAAGGACGATTTCGATAAATAAATAAATTATGGATTTAATCATGATCTGAAATAAATACTTAAGACGCTGACATGAGCTAAAGCGCGGTCACTGTCGGACTGCATAGAAAGAAAGAGAAGCACGATGACACACCGCTTGTGATTCATTGTAAAATATGAAGCAATTATCTATTTACTCAAAAATGAGTTGAGTAATCGAAAAAACTTTTTACAAAAAAAACAACCGACTTCCAAAAAAACACTACAAAGTGAAAAATAACTTTAATTTCGGAAGTCGGTGGCAAAAAACGAAGATTCAAAACCAAAGACACTGACTTCCGAAATTAAAGTTATTTTTCACTTTGTAGTGTTTTTTTTTGGAAGTCGGTTGTTTTTTTTTTGTATGTATTTATTTTTCACTTTTTTGTTGTGGTATTTACCCCACATAAATTCGAATACCACTACCTGCTATGTAAATAACAGTGAGAGGAACTTAAAATATCATCCACATACAAGTGCGAAAAAATACGTATTATTGAAGCTAACTCAAAAACTATCCAAGCAAAGTTATTAAAATTTATATGGGACCACCTCTGAAGTATTACCTACCAAACAAAAAAATAATCATTAAAATCAATAAATTCATAATTGGCCGAGTTATCGCGTAACAAATATACAAAAAAAAAAAAAAAACATGCAGTTGAATTGAGAACCTCCTCCTTTTGGAATATGGTTAAAAATAAAAAACAATCAAGTTCTGCATTCAAATAAGACGTTGTTTTTATTAATTAAATACTAACGTACGTTGATATTTATTAATACAGATATTTTGGATTGGAACTCAAAGTAAAAAGTCTAGTGTATCATTAATTTGTATAGAGTTTTTTTTTTTTGTTACTTGTTTTGGTAACAACCATGTTCTGAGAAATATGTTCAAGATTATTAACATAATATTTTTCCGTTAGCACAAACTAAATAGATTTGGCTTTTTTTTAAGACAAGCTTACTTAGAACATTTGCGTCTTGTCAGCGCTTTAATAAATTAAGGAAAGGAAGTCTTCAGGTGATTTCATTACAAAAGGGAAAGTATTATAGTGATTCATTCTATTCAGATAATTATGGTATTTTCGATTGTATGCTTATACGAGTGTTGTTAAACAATAAGAACATACCGTTCATTGTTACATTGTTTATAATAATTTACGCGCGTGTATAATAAATAATTCAATTAGCACAGTAGCTATAATCTACTCTATTCAGTTGACTGGTAATGTATTAAATTAACACCTGACTTCCAAGTGCACGTTTAGAAGTCAGCTGATCGCTAAGCACGACGTTAAATGTTATCCCCAAAAATATAAAGGACAAGAGTCTAAAACTGTTGTTATGTAAGTTATAAGTACAACAAAGAATTCTTGAAACATGGTTTTAATAATTTAAAGGTATGTGTATGTAAAGGGATTGGTTTAAAAAGTTGTCAATTTGACGAAAGTTAAGTAGTCAACCTACATAATTAAAAAACCGGCCAAGTGCGTGTCAGACCACGCAAAATAAAGGGTTCCGTAGTTGGGACGAATTTATCCCAAGAACAAACTTAACTTAGTAGTTGAGAAATATGTTGTCCCATACATCGATATACGTCACGGTCAATTCTCCAACTGCAAATGTAAGATGGTAACCGCAAAAAAAAAGTGATATATCTACAAATAATCAACTTTCGGACTTTTTCCTTTACCTGTGCTGTAAGACTTTGCTTCCTGCCAAATTTCATGATTTTAGGTCAACGGGAAATACCTTGTAGGTTTTGATTTATTTGCGAGTGTCAAAATATGTCACTTATATGGCCGTATTTTTCTATTGCAATGACTTAGAAGCTTGATTTTTTTTTAGAGCTCCAAGAAAACATAGATACTCGTATAAATGGTATTATGGTATTTGATATTAATTTCAACTAGATACTTCCACGCGTTCCTGAGAAAATGGATCTTGACAGGCTGACGGACGGACAACGAAGTGATCCTATAAGGGTTCCGTTTCTTCCTTTTGAGGTACGGAACCCTAAAAAGCCGGGTAGTATCAGTTAGCAATCTCATTGAAACATGGGGGCTGGCTCAGACTGCGGTCGCCTATCCATCCAGCATGATTAGGTACTTCTGTTTATTGGAGGCCTATATTCATCAACAGATGTTTTCCAGCAGTTCAGTTTGTTGATAAGCTCGCATTTACCTGAGTTCGGATGGTCTAAGCGCGTGCGCAGCGAGTCTCTCGAGCATATACATGGCGGGTGCGTGTAACGGATGTCGTTCAGCACGCAGGGCCGCACCGCACACACGTAGAACTACACCGGCTAGGCCTGCACCACACATCACTTGCTGGTTGCGTTCGCTGGTTGAAGGAACACCAAAGATTGCAATGTTTAGCTTTGAAATCACGGGGTACTGTACAAATGGAGTGCTAATATGAATATTTGTTTTATGACATTGTATTCATGGTATTAAGTTTGCGGGAGGTAAATAAATAAATGCGGACACCCGTAAATTTTTGACCGACTGACCAGTAAATTTTTTGTTAGATGTTAAGTACTCCATTTGTTTAACATATCATGTAAAAATCAAGGTTGTAACGGATGTAGTATACCGGACGAGGATATCGAGATAATCGGTTTTGAGGATGCGGATGAGGGTCTGGATGCTGATGAGGGTGTGAATACGGATGTCGTCTGTCATAGAACAGGGACATTGCGAATATCAATATTAACGCGTAAATCACTCTCCGGCCCGCCCATTTAGCTCGGCGCGAGTTTAATTTTTTTTACAATTTAAGCAACGTAGGGTCACATCCCCATAGAAATTATGAGGATGCGAATGAGGGTGCGGAGCTTTTAAAATCAAAAGTTGAGGAAGCGAATATTTTGCGGATATCAAAATGGATGCGGATACGGATATTTGTTACATCCTTGGTAAAAATAATAGAGGAGACAAACTATCAAAGAGTATTCCTAGATTAAAAAGTAGTCATACCTTCTAACAAGACTTTTAAGCACATGCGCCAAATAGTCTCGTATGGCTCTGGCATGCGCCTCATGTTCAGGAGGCCGGGGCAAAGCGGGCAACAGTTTTGCGAGCACTATGACGACGCCTGAGTGTATCACCCATGCCTCCCCATTGTTACTACCCGTCGAGAGGTTGAGTGGCGCAGTACGTCCTGCCGGCTTTGACTAGAAAAAATATATTTTATCAACTTAATTGTTTACTACTCAGAAATAAATTGGTATGGTTATATTAATGCATGCCCCATAAAATGTTTAATACGAACGAACCAAAACCGAACAAACAAAAGAAGAATAAATTAATTAGCAAAACTCACCTCATTAATTGCAGAGCTCTGTCGCGTCAAACTGGGAGATTTGACATTGAGCGATCCGCAGAAAGTTGGCTTATCAAAAGAGTCCAATGCGACATCGTACAAAAGTCGCAGAATGATGCACGCATGCACAAACACTACTGGTACTTTCTCAGGAAAACTGTAGGAAAACATAAAGATAATGTAAAGCCCCGTATTCATCAGGAAACAAAGTTGCACAACATTGTTGAGCAACATGTTTTTGTGCTTTACGTAACATGTTGCTGGCAACATGGAATGTTACAATATTGCTGACAATATGCTAATGTTATGTATTCGCGATAAACAAAAGAAGCGCAATATTATCGCCAGCAACAGTTGATGTTGCGGGCTAAAATGTTGCGCAACTGTTTCTCAACTTGTTTCAAATGAATATGCAGCTTAAGTAAATGCCATGCTATCAAGTAAAAAGAATCGAAAAGCAAAAGATACTTACGTCATTTCTAATATGTTGCTCGTAAATACTTCGTGAAATACTTCATAGAGCTCTGCATCACCGGGTTCTGTATCATTTTGTAGCTCCGTTTCGTTTATAAAACAGCCTAAAAGTCGTATTGTCTCGCACAGAGTTGTCATACATATCTGTAAAAATATTACCTCTAGTATTTAAAAGTTTTTGGGGATTTATCGGCAGTTCTTTTAATGTTTCGGTACTGACCTCGTGATGAAAAAACTTCGCATTAGCTGGCTCGAACCTCATAGCCGTACTAATGGTGTAGAACACAATATGTATTAGCTGTAGCATATCTTTGTCCATCGGCTCATTGCCTTTCAGTTTCCCTTCGAGAGAAACTAGAACACTTGTTACGTATACGAAACCGCTAACCTGTGGGAATGTGTGAATGGAAGTTACTTTCTCTGTAATTATAATTGAAGTTATTATATTTCGTTAGATTTCATTGAACACAAGGAGTGCTAAAAAGCATATAAGAACAAATACAATACAATTCATTAGGCCTCTGCCTCGAAACTTGCGGGCAGCGGGGCGGCGGCGGCGGCGGCGCGGCGTCGCATGGTTTTATATGGAACCGCTCGCTCGCCGCGCCGCTGCTTTCGAGAACAGTTCCATATAAATCTATGCATTTGTACGCGCCGCTCCCGCGCCGCGGCCGCCGCCGCCCCGCTGCCCGCAAGATTCGAGGCAGAGGCCGTAGTGATGTATCAAAAATGATACAAAATAAATTAATGAATTAAGGGTACACTAGTCGGTAATTTTTCCATACAAACGTAGTATGGTGATTACTCGTCTGTTTGACGGTGTATGTTCAAAACTAAAAATTATATCATTTTGCCTTGTCACTATCTAGCCCTGTACCTATAGAAGCAGAATTGGGAAAAAAGTATTGATTTGGAAGTTATGAGCGTCGAAACTTCCATATTTCAACACTAATTTTTACTCATCTTTGGGCGTAAATAAATAACTTATGTAGTATGAAAATGGCAAAATAGAACCCGTACAGGAATAGATAAATTTATTGAAAAGTTCAAATAATTTTATTTTGAGTAGATACATCTAGTAGTTTTTCATAATATCTATACGCCAAAAGGTTTGTTCATGAAATTTTACGCGCTCGTTTTCGTTATAATTCATCGTAATAATCATCATCACTAAATAAATAAATAAAAATTTGATAAACAAATACAAAATAAATAAAACTAAATATTATAACTTTACTAAATAGCATGCATATTAGCTACGCCACCAACGAGTTCGAGCCGTCGACTAGTGAAACCTTAAGAATAAATTAAAATGGAATTTACATCAGGGCAAGTATAGCGTACATAAAGATTACTTTACCTTAATAGACATTTGTCTACATTTTAGCACGCCATTTGTGTGTATCAACAATATAAAATTACCTTTCTAAATATAGTTCTAGTACGATGCGAGTCTCGTAAGCAAGCTAGCAGCGCCTTCAGTATGTGCAGTTTTAGAAGCAACGCATCGTTAGGGGCGGCGTGCATGCCACACAGTAACGCAGACATATCCTCTTCCCCTGACCCACTCACTATTAGTTCTCTTACTACACCTAAAAGATAACATACATTGGTATAATAATGTCCTTGGTAGTCGGTTGGAACCTATGACTTAGAGAGGGATAAGCGATGAATGGAGTTTTAATGGCTGGAGAGGCAGAAGACCAAAGAAAGGATGGATGGATTGAGTCAGGGTTGATAATAATGACGGCTCATTATCATCAACTTACAGCAGTCCACTGCTGGCCATAGGCCTCTCGGCCAGCTAAAAGGGCAGAATAGATGATAAAATAATTCCGCTCATCTCGAGTAACACTAGTCCAGTGCATGAAAAATATAATAATCCTATATGTCAACCACCTGACGTCGACTATCACGTCGGGGTCACCAATTTTGAGGTATGAGGAACAGGGTGTAAAGTTCAACTCATTCTCTATAGAAAAAGGAGGATCCTTCGACCAGACGGGTGTTGTGTCTGGCGGGCAACTGCCCAACGGTTGAAGTCGAGATCTTGTATATGTCAAACTCTAATGGCGTTATGCTGGATTTCTGTGATATCAGGATTTTTGTGTGACGTCAGATCTTTGATGCGTAGTTGAAAGTAAAGTGAGAAAGTATCTGTGACGGTATCTACATCGCCACATGCGGGCGATGTAGATACTTTCTACTCTTGAATGACATTGTTGGAGACTTACCTAAAGCTTTACTTCTACAAGATTCATGAACAACCATTCCATGCACACATTTAGCGCCGCCACAGTCTCTAAACACGTTGCAGTTATTAGAGTTTGCATTCAACAAAGCTGTCAAGCCTTCCATTACTAATGATCCCAATTCCTCTTCTTCTTCATCTAAATTAGGGTCTCTGATCAAAGAGTCGTGACGAGTCGACTGTCTTTTCTTCCTCTCGGGAGCCTTCGGGGACTCATTCGGAGTTTTGTCGTGCGAAGGCGAGTCTGATGCGTCTCTTTTGCTTTTTTCATCATCAAGAATTTGTTTGTCTTTGAGAAACACAGCGTAGCGAGACAGGCAAGTGACGAACACTTCTAGCATACCCACCTCCCGGTAAACGTCTTTGAAAATAGCGTTATGCCTGGAATACAACCGTACACAATGAGCACCCATATATCTTAATTTAATACTATGACGCACACGCAAAATACGCAGTACTTACTTTAAAATATTCAAAAGTGTTTTCATACACAGTATGCTACACAATCTTGATCGATTCGCCTTCAATAATAACGACAAAGATATCAGCTCTTTGCACGGCACAAAATTCAGCTGAAAAACAATAAACTCCAGCAACTCGAAGAACTTTTCTTGTATTTCAGCATTCTTAACGTATATTCTTTCGGAGAATTGACTGAGCGTGTTCTGATTTTCAAGAATGAAATAATTGGCATTGTCGGCGTGATACACGCTTGATATAGCGTCTAATATCGTGCAGCACAACGCTGGAGAGTTGGACTTCATAAATACTGATTGTAGGACCTGCAATTTCAATTTATAAAATAAAAAATAACATCCTGAGTATAGTATATTCAAATCCTTGTTTCCAATTGGCGTTATTCCCACGAAAACAAATATCAACTTTACGCAAGTATTCATTAAGTTGATTTTAGAATAACTAGTACTATAAAAATGTCAAAAAATTCTAGTTTTAGCGGAAATTAAACTTTATGCAGGTATTAAAAAGTTAGTTTTCAGACAAAATTGTGAATGCAGTTTAGTTGTTTTTCACTATATTTTCCATGCATACCTGGAAAGCCTGTACATTTCTCACAGCTTGTCCCGGAGTGGAAGGCTGCGGTAACACGAACCCCTGAAGTTGAAAGAGTTCAGTGTTGGCGCGCGTTGGTCGTAACTCTGAGAAGCCGCACGCACATAGCGACGATATCATCAACACGAGGTTCCGGAGAGCAGCTCTTGCTTCTGTGCCACTCACGCGTTCTTCTTCTAACCTTTATTTAAAGAGTTCGGGTAAGAGAGAAGGATATATTAGAAGATATAAAATTGCCATTTATGAAAAAAAAGTGCAGTAAGTACATTTTTTTTTAAGTTGAATAAACGCTATAACAGCACGCTCGTGGAACACGGGAGTTTCGCTCACACTGATGCGATGAGTAAGCAGGACGGTAACAATGTTACGGCGCGTGAGCGATAGAGACAAGTAGTGATAGGTCAGTTCATCGTGTTCCACAACCGTGTCATAATTACCAAAATAATAAGCTACAGTGAAGTGCTTACCCTGATGTCAAATAATCGGGTACACCTTGTCTCTCATGTCTGTGATAAACAAAACAAATCATAGATAAAAAATAAAAACAAAATAAAATAGTGCAGTCACATGCTATAACAACTAACAATATCTAGATAAAGAACATGCTCATGCTGATTATTAATAATCTGTTAATACCCCATATTCACTAGAAACTTACTTTAGAAGAAATTCAGATAGAAAGAGGTAGCCTTGGCAAGTACGGAAATCATCCAGTAATAATTGACTAACTTCACTTGAATCCTTTAGGAAACAGAATACTGCTACAAACATTTCAACTACCTGTAAAAAAGTATCAGTCATCAGATGAGACGGAAATCTTCAAATAGGTACAAATATACAGTTAAACAAGAAAAGTTATGCGCTTCGGTAATCTTCGTGTTCGGAGTTAGCATGAACGTCGCGTCACAGAGTAACCCCATAGAGGAAAAGCGTCTGTTTTATACTGCTGCGCTTTCTAGTAGTGCACCTATCATTGCTCGTTGTACGAAGCTCTGTCGGTTAATTTGGTCGCAGCACATCATCTGTCACTCAAAAGTATTGAAAAGTTTTTTAGGAATTGCATACAGTTGATAATCTATAATTTTGTAATCATAGTAATACAATATAGGCAGGTACTTTCATGGTTGTAACAGTTCTATAGACGATGATCGCCGAAGCGCGTACTTTTTCTGGGAAATCTGTAGGTTCAAATGAAGGTTTAGTAAGCATATGTTTACAACTTCATAATTACCTCTAAAGGTGTCAATTCTGGTATCCTTTGCATGTTTTCTATGCAAAGCGCAACACATCCTTTATCTGCAATAACAGTAATTAATTAACAGACATTCAAGTTGACCTATTTACTAATTAATGGGTTTGTTTGCTAAACAAAGCAAATACGTAAATAGATTAGACTGGACATAACAACGTTTTGAACAACAGATAGTTATGCAATTCAAATTGACCGATAAGTGTATACTATAAGCACTTACTGTGTATATATTGAACTACAGATTGTGTCAATCCATGTCTAGATAGTGTCATCAGCACTTCAGCTGCTGATTTCCTCCACATAATGTTATGGGGGGCACACCATGAAGTAATGGCGGCAAATAATAAGCTGAGATCATCTTTTCTTGCTAGTTCTTCACATGGGAATGGATGACTGCACAGTCTTACAAGTACCTAAAATGGGTATTGAGATGTTTTAAATATTGTTAGGTGATTTATCGGTCGAAGTGGCGGTGCTTGGGGGACGCCCATGTCCAGCAGTGGCCGTCTTTCGGCTGAAATGATGATGATTATGATTTAGTAAAAGTTTACTATTCCTAAATGAGTACGGCTAAAAAAATCTCCATACTCATGGCGCGATGCGTGCGGCGCGGTCTGCAGTGTGCTGGGTTCCATTCGAAATCATGGTCATTAAAAATCAAAACAAAAGTACACAGCACCAGGTCGAGTCACACCACTTCGGGACCTTTGCGTATAATTTCCATCTATTTTTTATTTGAAAGAAATGTGGGACAGCAGTTTTCCATTATCCATACGAACCATATACTTCCATATTAATATTATAAATGCGAAACTCTGTGTGTCTGACGTTCTGTATTTGTTTGTTATCTTTTCACAACAGCTGAAAGGATTTCAATTAAATTTAGCAGATAGGTAGACTACGACCTGGGTTAGGACATACACACGGTAGTACGTTCCAATGGGATAACTTCCGAACTCCACGCGGGCAAAGCCGTGCGCAAAACTTAGTTCAGATTAAGGACAAACTTCAGAGTAAGTGTTTTAAATATTTCACATTTAATGACTCACTTCATGTATACATGTTTACTTAGCTGTTTTAAATATTTACCTGAACCACCACCACTTGAAGCAATATTAAAATGGGTTACATTTGCTTTTAGTGAAGCAATATTAGAATGGTTAACATTTGCTTTTAGTTAGCTGTTTTAAATATTTACCTGAACCACCACTAGACGCAATATTAAAATGGTTAACATTTGCTTTTAGTAAAAATAATGGTTCTGTGAATCCGTTTGTACTAGTTGCAAATATTGGGACATAACACAACAGTATATATAATAACAATACCTATATGACTTCCGCATATGAGACACAAATACACAAACATATATTTGCATGATGAAGATAAAACATTAAAAAAATGTGAAAAGGAAATCCTGTCTATAGAACATGCAGTGGGTAAAATATTTGGTAAAATTTCATTACCTGCACAAATATTTTCTGTAACAATATTCGCCTTTCCCTAGGAGTAAAGTCACTGTTTCCATCTTGAACATCTGCTTCCGACTCGGGTATTTCAGGTAGATCAAAAAACAGGTATAAACATTTGACTAATGTTGACGGTATTGATGCGGTGGTCATGACCTAGAAATTCAATTCAAGCCAATCATTCAAACTATGATAAGAATAAGACTACTTTAGATAGGGCCTTGAACTGACACAAATACATTAAAGTTGCACAAAAAAACAAAAGGTCAAAATAGAAAATCCTTTATTTATTTAAAACTCCTATACAATTAGCGGTCTGAGCAAGGCATTTATAATTTGTTAGCACAGTGCAGGATACATTTTTGAAGTGAATTAGAGATACTAGAATTTATTAACAAAATAATATTTACCTTGTAATATTTACTTGATTAAGGAAACCACTTCAAAAAATTATGAACAAAAGGCTTTGGTCAAGTAAAGCATTCTCTCTTACATAGAGGACGCCTATGTCCAGCAACAGTGCATTTATTATAGGCTAATCATGCTATGCTTACCAAAGTGTTACACAAATACCTGTATTAAAGACTGGTCACCAGCGGCCAAGAGGTTTAGCGTTGACAGTAACATCCAGCCATTGCTTGATTCCTCAGAATTTTCAATTTCTAGGAACTTAGCAATAGCACAACTAGCTGCCTCAGTGCTTTGGTTGCTGGCTCTCTTCCTAATCTCTGACACCATGAGCTTAGATACTTGCTGGCAGAATGATAGAATATCCCAGAACTTTTCATTCATCTCACTTGATGGACTAGTGCCAAATACCTATTGAAAATAAATATGTTATGATCTTTGGCGGAGACACAGAAAGTAAATACAACTTTATTTATGTGAGACTAAAAATGAATCGCAAAATGTGTTGGTAAGCGCATAACTCAACAACGCCTAGACCAATTTGGCCAATTCTTTTTTTTTAATGTTCGTTATTTTTAGGACAAGGTTTTAGGGTAGGTAGGGTAGGTAGGGTAGGCAGGGTAGGTAGGGTAGGTAGCCTAGGTAGCGTAGGTAGCATAGGTAGCGTAGGTAGGGTAGGTTATAAATGATAAAGATGGTGCACCCCAAGCATTTATAAGGCAAAACAACGTTTGCAGGGTCAGCTAGTCTATATAATAAAATTGAAATGCTGTTAGTTGGTAAGCGCATAACTTGAGAACGGCTGGACCAATTTGGCTATTTTTGTTTTAAAATGTTTATAATAGTCCCAATTTGGTTTTTACAGAAAGAAAATTAGAAGAGTTTAGCAGAAAATTTTCAAATTCGGGAATGACTGAACATTCTTTTTCCTATTTGTCAAATTTGTTTATATTTTGAACAGGACGTCTATTGGATCAGCTTGTAGACAATAAAACCTTGTGTAATAAACTGTGGTGTAAAGGTCTGCCTTCCCCCCTCCAGCCCAATATTTAAGATTTTAGTCAATAGATTTCTACCTATAAGATAGCTTATAATTTATTTTCAAACATTTGACTGATTCATTCACAAATAGTGAAAAAGCCAAATTGTGCCCAACAGCCTTTATCTTGTTTTTGTTGTTTGTGGATCTAAGATCATGTTATCATCAATATCTTTCAAAAATGGATAAGTGGAATCAATAAAGTGTATGCTGCAGTCAAATTACAGAAGATTAATTTGTTTATTGATAAAATAATAGCATCAACATTTTCAATAAAACTGATGCTGACTAGGTAAATAAAAAACTTTTTGAATAAATAAAATACATTATTATGTTTATCAAAATAATGAATCATTCAAGATAAACATGCTAAACCCACTCATGTCTATCAGAAGGCTAGTCAATAACATAACATCAATAGATTATGGATTATTACCAATTAGTTGATTGCAAAATGAACACAATTACATAACTAATTGTATTTTAAGCTGCAAAAAGAATAATAAATACAAATATTTGATTGTTACTGGAGACAAATAGTAAAATGTATTTACCTTACAAAAAAGAGGTAGCATATTGTACAGTTTATCATCTTTTTCTGCGTCTGTAAGTGGTTGTGGTGGATGTGTGTACTCCGCGAAGAGTTTCTTGAGGTGCATGAGGCCAAGTTGGACATGCGACGACGAGCTGGAACCTTCGGCACTCTCAGGAGATGCCGAAGTAGTCGCCCCACGCAATTTGCGCATTAGATTCATTTTGTTTTAGAAATCTAAATCGATACGGTTACACTGTCAAGCACATCTTTGTTTCTTTGATTTATGTAGAAATAAACATTTTAATTAAATAATAATAAACATTGATTTTTTATTTAATTTTAATGTAGTGGTACCACCATTTTGCACAGTTATTAGGTAAATAAAACGTATATAAAATACATAACTCAATAAGGGTAAACTAAAAATATTATGTAAATGACGATATTTTCTTAGTTTTTCTTTTGTAAATTGATTGATTATTTTCTGATACTTTCGTCCGCCCACACTGCGAAGTGTTTGCCATAGATAATAAAAAACATTTTCTTTTTCAGTCCCCAGATGTGGTCCTGAAAAGAAAAGGAAGGGATGCTCACCAGTCTTACCGACCACTAGTGAGTAGTAAGTTGGTTTCGTTAATACATTACGATTTTCAAATGTGAGGATAAAGCTTTGACCAAACATGAGCGATCACAACGTGAGACGCGGTACCGAAGTAGCAAGGCAGAGCCTTATAATAAACACGAGCAGCGTCAACCGCGCGGTAGACGCTCCCGTGCGCTCCCGCGCGCCGCGTTGTGGTCGCTCAGGTTTGGCCGAAGCTTTAAAGGTGTGATAGACGTGCACGCAAGTACGCGTAGTCACGTACTCATGGCTCGGTGACTTTACTCGCCGTGTGGCATACTAAGTACGCGTACTTTAAAACCGCTGAGTAATTTCGTCACCGATCCAACAGGTTTGCTCGTAGCCCGCCTTGGTTCGTAGTTTCGTTCATCGCTGTGAGTCGCGAGCCGCCATTTTATTTCGACATTTGTGTAATGTTTAATGTTTGTTTAGTTTGTTTCAGAAAATTCGACTACATCGCGATACAGTGTGAGCAAGCTTCACATGTGTCACCGACACACGGGTTTTAAATTCAGGAACATAAAACCCACGAACTTTATTCGCACGTCTATCATCCACTTTAGGAGTTTGGCTTAGCTTGTGTGAGCTTGCAAACACTTGCTGTTGATCCTTAACTGAGTGTTGGTTTTTGAGCAAAAATCAAGTGATACTTTCGAAAGTGTTTGCAATGCATCCAACCGTTTGTAGTTTACGCCAAGTGCAAAGCGAGTCCTGCATAGTGCAACATGTCTTTCCTAGACTCCTCGACAACGAAGTTCGAAAGAAGCGTCCATTCTTATTTCTGCAAATCATCATTCTCATGCCCATATCCCAATTTATTTGGGGTCACCCAGCGCAACAAGTATTTTTCTGTCATACTTCTCTATTAGTCGTCATCTCAATAGTTTCTAGCCATAAAATCTTTCACACAGTCCATCATTCTTCATCTTTTTTACATTCTGCAAATTTATAAATCCAGATTCCGCCAGCGGCTACACCCGCGTGATATTTTTAAATCACCTACGCTAGGTACTCGTTAATAATGAAGCATTCCATAGGTGAAATATTTTTTTAAATGAAAACTTCTTTAGACGCGTTGGGCATTTTTGAGATAGGACTAAACCATTAATTTCGCGACACCATGACGACACCTCATTTTTGTTAACGCGATTGTGCTCTTTTTGTTTATGGTTACGGGCCAATGTTCTATACAAATATTTTTCTTCCACCAAGGCGATCTTTTTCAAGTTTTCACTTCTGTCGGCACTCCCGTACCCTAATTGCGTAACTTATTTTCGTAAACAATTTTGCTTAATTTGTTTCATTTTGACAGTTCAACAACATTCATTGCGTTATTTACGTTGTTGAGCAGATTTTTTTTTCCAACTTATGTAGCAATGGATTAGCAATCTGTTTCAAATCGAAACAGATTTTGATTGTGTTGTATTACGCAATTGGGAATGCCACTGCAATTTTTTTTAAAATCGTTGTAAGTATTTTTTGAGTTTATCCATTACAAACAAACATTTATAAAACGTACCTTTTGCTCTTTTTATATTAGTTTTGATAGTTTAGATCAGCGGTTCTCAAACTTTTATGGCGACGGAACCCTTTTAGAAAACGAAATATTTGACGGAGCCCTAAAATAATCAAAACATGGTTTTATGTGTTTGAAATAGATTTTTACTTTTCATCAAATGGGGATAAAAACTACTAATAATTTGACAGCTAGCCATAATTTTTTTGTAAACAAGCGACTTTTTTACGCCCAATTAGTTATTGAGCCCAGTAGCGCAGTTGTTTACTGAAAAAATATGGGGACCCATGTATTTTGCCAAAGATGTTATATGAAAAAAACTGTGGGAGAAAGATATCTGAAAAAAAAAATAACCCGATTTTTCGTCGAGATGATGTGCTATCCTTTTTAAACCTAAAGGCTTATATGGGAGAAAGTGGTTTAAAGGTGATGCTCCCAAAAGAACTAAGTCTGTTCTCATTACATACAGGCACTTGTGATATGATGTGAAATTATGAAAATTATAGTAAAGTATGTACAGACGCCAGCACATCAAGCTACCCGAAACTGTCAAATTTTCCCAATCAACTTTGAACCTTACTTTTCAGTGATAAAGTTGAAAATAAATTTGACAGATTGTAGTAGCTTGATGTGCTGGCGTCTGTACACTATGTACAGACGCCAGCACTTCAAGCTACTACAATCTGTCAAATTTATTTAATAGATTTTCAACTTTATTGCTGAAGTATAAGGTTCAAAGTTGATTGGGAAAATTTGACAGTTTCGGGTAGCTTGATGTGCTGGCGTCTGTACGTGTTTATATTATTATATTAGATCCAGTGGCGTAACTATAGTGTGGCAGGGCTGGCAAAATGCCACAGGCCCCCGGCCCAAGAGGCCACGAGCTCAGAAATAACCTAACATTTTTAATAAAATTTTGTACCTAAGTACTTAAAAATTAAAAAAAAATTAAGTACTTAAAATCAATCAAAGTGGGGCACAACTAAAGACCATAAACAAATTCAAACTAATCATTAAATTTTCAACACATTCAAAACAAAAAGATGTCGATTTTCAGAACGCATCCATTGGTTGGTTCATTTTTTGCATTGCTGACGATGTTTTGTTAACCAAATAGGCTAGAAGCCGGTGACACTGAAAGTCCTGTCATCGCGGATTTGAAAAATTTATATTTAAATCGATAGTTAACAATTATACGAATAAAATCAACTTGGTACGCGTTGACTTAGTAAGCCCAAAGTATGTTAAAATTTATTATTATAAAAAGCAAAAATGTATCTTGTTGTTATCGCGGATTTTGATGAATTTTAGTTCATTCGATAGGAAATTTCGCGATTTAACCGAAAATTTTGCTGACAAACTTCATTTGGCCGGAAGGGTATAACGTGTCTATTTGAACGGTGTGATAGGGGGTAAAAAAAAATTCTCTTGTCATGAAATTTCCTATTGAATGCACTAACATTCATAAAAAACTACGGTAAAGTAAAACATTTTTGTTTTTTTATAATAATACATTTTAATTTAACACATTTTCTTTTATTAAAATAAAAATTCTAACGTGACTATTTTTACTGGGACGCCGCCCGGAGAGCCCCATTCAAAAAATTTGCCACGGGCCTCAGATGGTATAGTTACGCCACTGATTAAATCAGTGCTAGAAGTGTTAAAAACGTATAACTGTGCTGCCATCTATTATGAGCTTTCAGTTTTTAATCTTATTGTTTGATGTCAGGCTTGATTGAAGAGATTTGAAGTCGCATGTCAGGTTCGGCATCCACTCTAGCCTAGGGGCTCCGCGGAGCACACTTTGAATAAAGTGCCAGCTACACGGTCGCCAACTGCATCCCAACAGAGGAGACCTTGGTGGTTTACAACCGTGTAGATCATAGTTTACGACCAAGTTTCAAACAGCTCTGCCTGTCGCCAACCAAGGTCACCTCTGTCGGGGACGCGGTTGGCAGTCGTGTGGCAGGCACATAACACTGGTAGTTGCTTTTTAGACGCGCCAACACTGTCCGACCGACACACTCCAGTCTAGATTATTTAAGTTCTGTGCCAGTCGCAGTCGCAGTCAGCCGTCAGTCAAATCATCAAATGTCAAATTGATTATCGATGTTGGCTGTCACTCATTACGTGCTACAAAAATAGTTTCTTGGTTTTTAGTCACCAATTCTTTGCACGTTGTCTTGAGGCTACGATTCACGTTTCTTCAATTAAAATGCCAGAAAACCAGAACCTTGTGCAGTGTTATAACCGTGGTTGTGGCCAACTTTTTGACCTCGACCACAACGATAAAGGTAGGCACGCGAATTTTCCAGATTTTTCTATATCCAGAGCTTATCCAGAGCCATTCCAGGAGGAAAGCCGTAGTAACTACTTATTTCCAGTGAATACTGATCAGAAACTTTCGAAACTAAACACAAAATTATAGGTTCTTAAAAGTGATAAAACAAACATTTACAAGTTGAATGAGAAGAGGGCGGCCTTTGCCCAGTGTTGGGGCAGTATAGCCTCATATATTTAATATAATAATGCCATACGTGCGTGTTGTGTCTTAGTTTCAGAATAATACTAATCTGTCCTAATTACTCTTCATGTTGAATGTGTGTCTTCTGTAAACCTACAGATGAATGCCGCCATCATCCTGGCACACCAGTGTTCCATGATGCATACAAGGGCTGGTCATGCTGCAATAAGAAGAGTGTTGACTTTACTGAATTCTTAAATATCAAGGGATGTGCTTTGGGAAAGCATTCAAATGAGGTTTGTATTCACACCTGAACCAATTTTCTATGAAGGAACTAATGTCTATTCATACCTTATATTAATATCTGTAGTTTACTGTCTGCCTAGAAACCTCCAGAACCTGAGAAAAAGGCTTTGGATAAGGATTTGGATAAAAAGGAAGTAATTGAAGTGAGAGCACCAGTAGCTGGCCCACAGCTGCAAAGACCTCCATTCGAGACACCCATGATCTTGGTTAAACCTACTATAGCTGGGGCTTTGAAACAAGCTGTACAAAATACATCACAACCAACACTTTCCACTGATGATGGGTATGTAAATGAATGAAATCAGATTAACATTTTTTATTACTTATCGCTATTGTAAATATTCCTAAATTATATAGTAAGTCAAATATACTTAAATCAACTTTTATTGTTTCACAAAAATATAAAAAAATCATCCTACTACTTATTAAAGCTTTCGATTGCTTATTTTTTATTGAATTTTTGGTTCTTCCGATTTTGACTTGTATACCGTAGGCATAAGGATGGCATTAAAAGCAAAAAAGTGGTTACAATACCAACTGTTTACTGCAGCTGCCATTTGTCATGCCACCAATGCAATAGAAGTCAAAATCAGTTGAACAGACTGTAAAAAGGTTTATTTGAATGTCTAATCTGATACCAAAAGGAGTACAGTCAATTTTAAAAATTGTAACTAATTATAACCGGCTGTGAAAATATTATGTTGGTTAATTACCCACTTCAATCAAAACTAAGCAATCAAAGCTTTAATAAGTAGTCGGATGATTTTTTAATATTTTTGTGAAACATTTAATAAAAGTTGATTCAAGTATATATGACTTAATTAATTACCATATAATTTAGGAATATTTATATTAGTCTCACCCTTAGCATTATCTGCAAAAAATGCTAATCCGTAAGTATATTAAGCTATCCTTTACAGGTCTCCAGATATAATAATTTAAATTGATGGCCAGTGGGAATTGGAACAAAAGTTGTGCCATTGTCGCCCAGCGGTAGCCATAGGGAATGTTTAAAAATCCATGTCGCTATCCACCAGTGTGCAGTGGTGGCGAATGGAAATAATTTTGAACGTTGTGACACTGTCCCCCAGTGGTGGACAACAACAATAATTTTTTAAAGTTGTTTCGCTGTCCCCAGTGGTGGATAGCGAGAACAATTTCTAAAAGTTTTTTCGCTGTTGTAGCCCAACAAGTGGTGGACATAGGGAATAATCGTCCCTATTGCCATGGCAAACAATCCAATTTCGAAGCCATCAGCCAACCTTCACTGGGCTTACAAAATAAATTAGGGCCGAGTCACTGCAACAAAGAGACCTTATAATATAACATACTGATGTTGCTGATAAAAATCTGCCACCAATGTATCCAGGGGGCCTACCACCAGCTCATAAAGCAGTATTATTTAATATTACTTCAGTGGGAGAAAGAGATGGAGCTATACAACCTGTAGAGCTTCATCTCTTTCCCACACTGAAGTAATATTAAAATAATACTGCTTTATGAGTTGGCCGTAGGCCCCCAGTTCAATGTCAGTTGAAACTGTCATTGTGTATTGATGTGTGTAACTTATCTTTAATTATTATTTTTTACCTTTTACAGAAGCATAGCAGTTGGCACAACGTGCAAGAATGGAGGCTGTGGTGTCACCTATGAAGGTCCACATACAAATGATACCATGTGCACCTATCATCCGGGCTGTCCTATCTTCCATGAAGGTCTTAAATTCTGGTCCTGTTGCCAAAAAAGAACTACAGACTTTAATACTTTCCTTAGCCAACCTGGATGCACGACTGGGACCCATAAATGGACTAAAGAGGTAAATGCCATATCTTTACAATAAGAAACTATTTATTAAAGATCATGCATTACCTAGCCAGATATAAACAGGGAATAGTGAATACAATTCAGCATTCAGAAGAGCTCAAAAATACTTATTAAAAAAAATACATATACAATGTAAAGCGAATCTAGCCATATGTTGGCTATAATTGCCGAGTGCAGGCGAGCGCCTTTGATTTGTGCAGTTAAACCAACACTGTTCCGAAGTGAGACGAGTCGTAGTGAGCGATCCCGAGTGGTTGCAGGGCACGCCAAACGAACAAAATACACGTTGGCGCTCGCCTTTCAAATAACTTCTCCCGCTCTGGGTGGAGCGAGAGGGCGTGTCAGACTCTTACTGACTAAAACCCACCCGTGTTCCTTCGGTTGCCATGTTGCCGGGGGGCCACGATATCCCTATCGGCCCATATTCGCAGCCCCGGCAGGCATTGGCCCTAGCGGACCCCGTCAATTCTGTTGACATCTCTTTGAGGCGCGCGTGGAACACAACGCGCCGTCGACCTGGGCTTGGTCCTTATCGGACGGCGAGCTACCCATTGCTCACCGTCCGCAAGCCCGCGCCTACGGTGGCCGGAAATCTGCTTGTGATTCCCGACGCCCAGGGCGTCTCCTCCTGCGGCGGTTAGGGGCGCGAGGGCGCGAAATTTGCCTCTCCCTCACGCGCTCCGTCTCCTCCTTCGCGAGCATTACTGCTTCGCAGAAGGAGGTGACGGCCTCCTATTTCCTCTCGCTCCGTAGCATGGCCCGAATCAGGGCCGGACGCGAGAGATCACCGCCGCCGATCGCTTCCACGAGGACACGGCGATGCCCTGCCCAAGCCGGGCAGACCTCCACCGTATGCTCCACCGTGGCCTACGTTGGCGCTCGCCTGAACCCGGACAGTTAGGCGAGCAATGACGACGAGGCTAGACAAATGGGCTGTCTATATTTTGGTACTCGCCTTCGCTCGGCGAGCTCTATGACATGTATTGCCGGCTTAATAGACCAATAGATTCAGACATTTATTTGTAGTTCTTTTTATGTTAATAACTTACACATATTTTTCAGGGTGCACCAGCTGGTACAGTGAAATGTCGTTGGGACTGGCATCAAACACCTGACTACGTTATTGTAAGCGTTTATGCAAAGAAATATGACCCAGTACTAAGTTTTGTGAAGTTGAACCCTATTCGCCTAAATACAAAACTGGTATTCCGAGAGCAAGGGGATGCAGCATTTGAACTGGATCTAGAACTTAGAGGTGTAAGTATACCACAAAATACATAAAATTTTTGAAAGTAAGTACTGTTTTTTAAAAGATAATTTATTGACCCAATTGCAAACGATTGCAGGTAATAAGTGTAGAAAGCAGTACTGCATCAATGCTATCGACAAAAATTGAAATAAAACTAAAAAAAGGTGAACCAGGTTCATGGAGCAAATTGGACTTCCCTCGATCACAGCCAAAGAAAGAGGAAGCTAAACCACAAGACGACGCCAGGCCGTCTGACGACGACTACGAAGACCTTTCCACTGTAGAAGCTGTACAATCTATGGGAAAGGTTAATGTAACTGATTGATAAACTAAGTTTATTTAATGAATTTCTAGTTTTTTTTTTTTTTAAGCAGCACAATGTTGTTCTCATTGACAAGTATTTGTAATTTTATGCTCTAATGGTAGATGTGCATTTATTCAGTGAAAATAAAATGTGCTTTACTATTATGAACTCAAAAGTTTAATTTTTGGGGACTTTGAAATAAAACCACACATTGAATGTTAACTCCTTGATCAAATCAAAACATATTTATATACAAATAAAAATACATACATGCTATAGTTTCTTTCTTTACAATATTTCCTCAAAACATTTTTGAAATTATGACTAGATCATGGCGAATATAATTTAAATTCAGCTTAACTAAGAACATTTAATTACAATAGAATATTAACATTTACAAAATTTATACAACGTGACTAGGTTGACTAGATAGATAAGATTCACTAAGGTACATTTTTCGGATCATCCTAATATTTAAAACGTTTTAATAATTCAGATACTCTCATACCTATACAATATTAGATTGTTGATACAAATCTATTTAGATTCTATTGAAATAGAATTATTGGTTTGTGATTTCTACTTATCGGTATTGCATTCTACAAACTCGAATTTATAATGCATAGTATTATTTTTAAATTCGAGTTGGCAACCCTACATCATAGAGAACATAAATAATAAAAATGGAGTTTGAATACCGTTGGTCTAGAGTTCAAAACACTTCGTGTTATATCCGCACTGTCCGTTCTCAAATTCTGAACTTTATGCCCGCGAGTGTTGCCGCCACCTTATTCATGTATAAACAACCTTAGTTTTTGTTTACACTTTGTACTCATCATTATGAACAACTTTCACTATGGGACCAAAGCTGAAATCGCGAAAAAAATGTCAGCTATTCCCTACATTTACGTTCGCATAACTCGTCAAAATGTAGGGAACAGCAGATTTTTTTCGCGATTTCAGTTTTGGTCCCATAGTGAAAGTTGTTCATAATGATGAGTACAAAGTGTAAACAAAAACTAAGGTTGTAAAGGCTGTTGTTTTTGTCACCACCAATAGTCAAGGGGGTGATTCTAACAATGCGAATCGGATAGGTTTAATGAGGTTCAGAGCGAAAGTTGCGACCCCATGCTGCTGAAATAGTAGATACCTATGCCCGTTTTCGGCGACAACTAAGTGACCCTTTAATGAATCCCTAAATTAAAGTGCATTGTTGGATTTTCAACTCTCAGCGGTGAGTCTAGCATTGAAAATCCAACTGCACTTTTATTTAGGGATTCATTTAAGTGTCACTTAGTGAAGATGAAAACTGGCACTAATCTACTATTTCTGCTGACTAACACCCAGTTTCTGATTTGAGAATTCAAAGGTGTGAACTTGTTAAACTACTCACGTTCAGTGCCGGGAGCCCTCCTGAGGCCTCTGCCTCGAATCTTGCGGGCGGCAGCGGCGCGTTCAAATGCATAGATTTATATGTAACTGACCTCGAAAGCAGCGGCGCGGGGAGCGAGCGGTTCCATATAAAACTGCGTTGCCGTGCCGCCGCCGCCGCCGCCCCGCTGCCCGCAAGATTTGAGGCAGAGGCCTGAAGGGTTCACGTTAGCGCAAACGTAATGCCGGTGACCCCCTGGAGGTTCAACGATATATGGCGCATATGTATGGCGGCATGGCATATGGGCTCTATGAAAAGTAGGTGGATTCGAATGTGTTAAGAGTTACTAAGGTTTACAATTTTTTTTTAACAAATATCTTTGGCGTGCAATCTGAAGTAGGTAGAATTTGACAAGTTCTCAACTTAAAAATCACAAATCAAAAACCGGGTGTTTACTCACAGTCTGTTTAAGACGGTAGTTTTACGGTGACGAGCAGTGTTCGCTGGTAGGTGGCGCAGGCGCGTGGAAGGCCGGCGTGGGCGCAGGTTGCATGCGGTACATGTCGTGTAGCAGTGTGGCTACTGACACGTCGCCGACCGTGTCGCGAAACAATAGAAGTTCGATGGAGCGCGCGCGCACTGCTCGCAGTGATGGCAGCAGGAGGAGCAGGCGACCGAATCTGAAGACAATCAATGTGTGACCGAATCTAATGAAATGAGGCAACATTGTAGGGTCAATCAATCTACCTAGCCTTTTCCCAACTATGTTGGGGTCGGCTTCCAGTCTAACCGGATGCAGCTGAATACTAGTATTTTACATGGAGCGACTGCCTATCTGACCTCCACAACTCAGTACCTACCTGGGTAATACGATACCTCTTGGTAAGACTGGTTGTCAGAATTTCGGGCTTCTGACGACTCGTAACGACTGTCAAAGATCCACGAATGACAGCCGGGACCAACGGTTTAACGTGCTTTCCGAGGCACGGATGAGTCTCGGTATGTAAAGATGGTCACCCATCCACGGACCAACCCCGGCAAGTGTAGCTTAACCTGATGGATCAACCCGTGCGGCTGTTATTACTTAGCCACGCACGAGCTCCTCTTGTAGGTATTGTAGGGTGCAGGTAGATAATGAAAAGTGGATAGTAAAGAGATAAAAATGGTAACATGATATGTTAGACATGTACTAAATAGGTACACAATTCCAGGATGGGAGTTCTGGTTAAAAGGATTAGACAATTTTTTATGATAGGTAGGTCAATATAAAAGAAGTTAGCTATTAAGAGTTATTGAAGTATAGTCTGTGCAATCCACGAAGACGCGCCCCACTCCGCTCCGCGCCGTACTAGAGTTCAGCTTACAGTACAGTAATCGCGGAGTGGGGCGCGTCTTCGTGGATTGCACGGACTATAGCTCATCTAGTATGTGATTGTCAGAAATTAAACGTGGTTTTACCTTGTAGGTTGCCGGGTATATCTAGTCCGCACATAGTCAGCAAGTATGCACTGAGCTTGATCCTGTAGCATCTCCACTGGCTGAGTTTCACTTAGACCAGGAGTATCTACACAAAAATTAAAAAAATAAGTACCTAACTACTTAAATAATAGGTTTCTTCTTGTACCTAACTATTATTAATATTGTACATAAGTGAACGATCTATAAATATGTTATTGTTATAGGTAGGTAAATAAAAACTAACCGGGTGAAAAGAGGACAATAGCTTTCATACACCCACACTCGCTACCGTCGGGTGCTATTTGCCGAAATCGACACAGAATCTCCTGAAACAAAATAGAGATTTATTAAAACGTTCTTTAAAATATTGGGAGTAAAGAAAAAATATTAGGTATTACTAAGCTGCTTAGGGTTTAAAATAATTAGTGATATTCAAAAACAACCTAGGATAAAGCCGAGCTTGAATAACCCATTAGTAGATATCGTTTCCTAAAACTACGTCGCCAGTCCATATAAGGCCACGGTCTCGAAGTCAGCGGTCAGCGGGGCGGCGGCAGCGGGGCGGCGGCAGCGGCGCGTTCAATATGGCATGGATTTATATGGAACTGATCTCGCTCCCCTAGCCGCTGCCTTCGTTCCATTCTATGCATTTGAACGCGCCGCTCTGGCGCCGCCGTCGCCGCCGCGGCCGCCGCCCCTCTGGCCGCTGACTTCGTGTCCGTAGCCTCAAAGCTTTTTACTAACCTGTAAAGTATTCAACTCTAAATCTGCCAATGGGTCAGGTGGCAGTCGTGCCCTGGCTGCCGGCGCTGCCAGCAATGGCGCCAGGTCCCAGGGCGCGGACCACTGTGCCAGGTGCAGAAGGAACAGGTCCTTCCAGGCCGCTCGTAGTAGTACCAACTGATCGGACGCCGCGAGAGCCTGGAACGGCGCTAAGCATCGCACCCAGCGCACTGCCATGAAGAGAAGACGGGCACTCGTCTCCTGATGTCGAAAAATGGGAGTACTATTATAGATATTAAGTAAATATTATTAGGTGGGTATACAGACATTCCTATGGAGGAATAAGTGGAGGGTAATAGAGGAGGCCTATGTTGCAAGACAGCCTGACCTGGTAGCTGATAATGACTGATGGGTAACGACCAGAAGACATAGGAGCCTTTCACAAAAATTAGGCTATCAAATTAAAAAGATTTTTTCTAATTCGACTCGTAGCTCCAGAGATAAATAAGCACGTTCAAAACAAACAAACCTTTCAACTTTATTATAATTATTACGTAGGTATAGGACAATACTTTTTCTCGTTTTAGGTAATTAAATCTCGCGGTGAACTGTTGGGGAATACGTACATAATACAATATTGCTAATTCCCCTTAACAAATAGCGTGATAATATGTAGCCTATTTGATTACCAGACCTATATTATGGAATATTATTGTGCATTTGAACAGAATCTATTCAGAGTTTTTAATAGACTTCCAAAAAGGTGGAGGCAGGTTCTACGACTACGACTTTATTTTTTATGTGTGTCCATTTCGTCAATTGTGAACCGATTTTAAAATTATTTTTTCCTTTGGTAGAGGCAGCTTGCGCGGTGGACTCATATAAATTTTATTGACTTTTCTTGGGTAGTTTTTGAATTAGCTTCAATAATACGTATTTTTTCTACTTGGCCAGTTATTTACATAGCAGGTAGTGGTATTCGAATTTGTGTGGGGTAGGTAGGTCCCACAACTAAAAAGTAAAAAATAACTTTAATTTCAGAAGTCGGTGGCAATAAACGAAAATATAAAACCAAAGACACCGATTTCCGAAATTGTTTTCTTTGGAAATCGGTTGTTTTTTTTTGCGCCAATACGTACCTAACATACGAATACAAACAGACAAATGGTTAAAAATTAAAAAAATATATATATTTTCGTCATCAGAATCGTTCCCACATCTCATAGCAATTACTTTTTCTCCAAAAATATTCAATGTACCTACAGTTTTGACTTCGTTACTTTTTTATTATAAATGTATATATGTATAGAATTCCTGGTACCTAAGTACATTAGCCTAGTGACTAGAATTAATAATTATCAGCTGCTGCGTATTAGATATGTAGTGAGCCGTTGAGAAATTGATAGTGAAAAGTAGCCTGTGTATTTCCGTAGCTAGATACGTATGTCATGTATATAGGATCCTACTTATCTAATGTAGTTTAGTATCTACCCATCTGGTAAATAGCATACAATTATATCGAAGTAAGTACCAATGCGGTGCTCTCTCAAACATGCGCACTGAGACGAACTTATCAACGCAACACAAGTCAAGCTACGATGACTCCAGTGTCGTAGCGCGTAGAGGGCAATGGGCGGGGAAAGTCAACTGAAGGCGATAAGTCACCCCGTGAACGCCCAATCGCGGCTCGCGCCCGCCCCTTTAGTCAAAAAGCCACCTATCAAATGTCAATGTTTACACCCCTTGAAGGAGACTTGAAGTCGCTGCGCGATAAGAAACAAAGAGGATGAAGTTTTAGATGCTTACGAGAAGAATTAATTGAATGTTTTATATTGATACTGCTCTAAGCTTCCTTAATTTTAATTGCTTGTCTTAGGCCAAAACTTCTAAAACTTCGTGTACACTAGGTACGGCACGAGCCCGAAATTCTTAATACATTCTTATTTCAAGATTGTGCTCAAAAGCAAAACCTTTGGTCGAAAGGTTACTGTAGATATTCTAGTGAAGACAAGGCTTAAGTTTATGTCAACTATTTATGCAGTTTCTAACTGTGTTTAGACTATGTTGGATGTAAAGGATCTTACCTGCAAAAGTTCCCATGTAGGCGCCAGGGGTGCTCCAAAAGCACTTGGTGGAGGTCGCAGCAGTGTTGGATCACCTTGTAACTGAAGCTGTTTTGCACTCCACATCAGTTCCTAAAGAAAGTGCAAATGATTTAAATTACTATGGTTAAAATACCTACCTACCTACGATATGTATGAACCGTTTGTGAAAGAATGGGGTTTAAAGAATGTTTGGACCAGGACCACAAGACTCATGAAGAAGCAATTACCTAAACCGAGTAGCGTCCTATAAATACCTGCCGCATTGCTTATTGAGTAGGTACAGGTTTAAGATATTTTTACCTTGATGCATGAGCTTACCTGGCATTTATCAGACGACATGAGTATGTGCAGTAAGCCAGGAGGAGGCGGCGCTAAGAATGGCTCAGGCACAAGCGGCAACGGACTGGGAGCGCCCGCACCGCCGCCGGCACCGCTCGATCCTGCTGATGATGCCGTGCTCAGGGGCGCTGGCTCACTCATGCCGCTGATACTGAACTGTTTGATGCGGAAAAGTTACGTAGGTAGGTAAGTTTAGTGGTAACTTTCGTTCTGGGAAAACTTTTCTTTAAAAGCTTTTAACTTTTCTTTCATTCTATACTTCTGTCTGTCTTCTTGTCTTTTAACCTAATAAAAGACAGTATTTTTGTGCTCATCCGTCAGTATGTTATTACGGGGGTTGAAAAGGATTATGGTTTTTAAAGACATTGAAGAAACCATTGTTCCACTATCTATGTTTTGAAATGATTTGCCTAATTTGTATGTTAGTAAAGTATTTGTGCTAGCTTAATGAGATAATATGAATTAATATTAACGTGGGGGAGTATTACCTGAAAGTTGAAGGGTTGTGGCAGCGGCGCATACGGCGAGGGTGGCGAGAGCTTGAGCGCATGCGGCTTGTGTGCGTGACCGAGCTGCGGCGGTCCGAGTGCGCCCATTGCACCCGCTTGCAGCTTCGGCTTGCGGGGACCTCGCTCGTGCTGCACCGCTAGGGGAGATATAGCTATGTGAACAATGAGTCTAGAAGTCTTCGTATAAACTACAGAAATTTCTGAAATAATCGCACTGCGGTTATGATATGGTGATGCTTATACTAAAAGTTCTATTCCGTGACATACCTATCTTAGGATTCAAAATGGCCATGTTTACAAAAGAATGTGTAGAGCATTGTCTTGGATATGTTATTTGGTACATTTAGATATGGAACATCTACTCATAAGATCATTCGAGAGTTTATCTAGGCTAAATATTGCTCATTTGTTCTACAATGGTGTCGATTCTCCTGTCACAAATGCCTCTAAACTAAACTAAAAATCACCAAAATTTTGTTTATTCCTGTCAAACGACGATTTCCCATTCTGAAATAGACTAAAGTGACACAACTTAACTATATTTTAGTGTGACAGGACTAAGATGGCACTGAGATATTAATTTAGTGAAAATGGCAATTTTGCTATTCGGAATTTCACGTTTTTCACCAAAAATTTTGATTGTCCAAATAATCTGACTATTTATAATCACGATTAAAAACTTCGTAATAAAATTGGTTGTCATGAACTTTAAATTCACACCAACACCTCGACTTCAGGTGCAAAAACAGTACTGTTTTCTTTTCTTTTGCTTGTATCTCGAAAATGGTGTGTCCAATCGCAAAAATAATTAAAATTTTGACTCCCTCTATAAAATCATAAACCCCTATAACTCGACATGTATCTTTTCCATACCTACTAAAATTGAAAAATTCCATATACCTACCTAAGGCCTCTGCCTCGATCGTTTTTTTTTTTGCTTATATCTCGAAAATGGTGTGTTCTATCACAAAAATAATGAAGATTTCGACACCCTTTATGAATCCCATAAACCCCTAAAACTCAACATGTAGGTTATAGTTTTTCATATTTTCCATACAAAAAGTGAACAATTCCATATATTAAAAACACGTCGAGGGTGCCCCCTGCGCGCCTCCAGATCTAAAAACGGGGTAGGGTAAACAAGTACCACGTGGAGTCGCGATTGTCAAATTTTGAGAATTTATTTTGCAGAATAGCTTTAAGATTTTCATAGCCTATATATAGGAATTTTATATAGCATAGGAATTTTAGTAATAGTTTAGTTCGGTGTACAAGAGAATTGGCACCATTGTCGAAAGACATCTAAAAGACTTTCTTGAGGATGTTTGTAATACGAATCCTGAACCTGTGACCAGTAGGTTCACCTACATAAAAGTACTCGTACCTAACGCTATTACCATAGTTTTCTCTGGCGGTAGCCCGTACCTAATACCTATCTGATATAATGATATTATCGTACATTCAGTACAATCACCTGAATCATCCAAATAGTAAAATTGGTATAGATAGCAATTATCTGCTCTTATCATTTCCCCTTAGGTTTCTAACAGATATACTTACTTAGTTAGGTATCTACATATCCGTAATAAATCTTTATAAACTTAATTCCGTGTCAACACTTTACTGCTGATACAAAATCATTGATAAATATCAGGGATGTTAAGGAGCTCCGTAACCGTAACCGAAACTATCGGATATCCGAAATTAAAATCTATTCGAAACTGTAACCGAACCCGATATAAAAGTTTCGGATAATTTCGGATAGGGGCGGAGTCTAAATGAGACACGTTAATAACAGGTTTTTCTGCCCGGTCGATCCGACACGCAAACCACGCGCGTCACTTGCATGTTTATTTTAAATTTATTATTTGTGAAACATAACTGGCGAAATGTGGGTGTACTTGCTACAGGGACACCTCTGCCCAACCGTTCGGGGAAACAAGGCGTGATGTTATGTTATGTTATGTTGTTATTTGTGTTTTACTTTTATAATTTCTTAAAAATTTAATGTATGTAATTTAAACTATCCGAAACTAACCGATAATTCGAAATAATTACATATCCGTAACCGTATCCGAATCCGGTATTATTTTATTTCTATATACGGATATAGAAATAAAATAATACCGGATCCAGATCCGATCGATATATAAAACGTGTGCGATCAACAAAAGTATTTGACTACATGTAACTTTGTAGTACACGGAGGATTATAGAGCCATGAACCGCTTATTCGCTGGCGATCCCTCGGTAAGCCGGGATCGTCCGCGCATCGCCTGCTTTCGTATAATGTGCATCCATGGGCCGTGCTCATACGTAACGCGCCCTTTGACCGATCAGGTGGCGATTATTTTGTTTAAAATACTTTTGGGACTGATTTCTTTGTAAATCATTAGTGCTCATTTGTTTATTGATAAAAGTACCTATTAGGTTTGTGGCGTCACGTATCGTGAATTTGTGAACGCACATTAGTATACGTGGCGTCGCCTGTTATGTTTAGTTAATTATAAGTAGTCAGGAACGCACCCTTGTAAGTGGCAACACGAAGCCACGGTTCGGGGCGTTACCTACAGCGGGCCCTCTTTAGTAGCGTCGCTCGCTTGCTGGTCAACCGTCGCGGGACAGACTAGATATTACATTGTCATTAGTATTTTGTCCCTACGATTCTAACTAGTTATAAGATAGTGTACCTAACGTTAGAACTTCATACGTGTGACCATTATATATATGATTATTTCTGCAAGTTGAAGTTTCTCTTCCGCTCCTTGACTCTGTTTCACCTCCAATACGCGTAAAAGGAGACAGGTGGAATACCTTCCACCTATGTCCCCAAAGTGGTGACCCCGACGTGATCTGCGATTGCGTCAACCTGAGGTGAACAGCAGCAAGCTACGAGTTGAAATTGTACCGCGTCTGAACTGGACATACAATGAAGAGGAAGCCGACCACGCCCTGGACACTCTGCTGCTAACGACTCATCGGAACCTGCGGACTGCGAGACTTCGGCTCTCCCTATTCGCACAGTTCCCGCTTTTCGTCCGTCTACTAGTGCTATAGTGTTCTAAAATCGTTTTTTAAATTCAAAAGTGCTACAAATATTTAGTGATTAATTCCAAAAAGAGTTTTTTTTTGTGAGTGCGCATTCTATTTTTAGACATCTCGAGTGGTCGACCCGACTCAGGTAGTTAACCGGAGCCGCTGCAAATTCGTTGAAATTCGAGTTGAGCACGTTGCACGCCCTCTGTCGCTATCCGGCGACAACATTTGACACTCGAATGACAGCTGTCACTACTGACAATTGTCAACTGTCAGCTGTCAACTGTCTTTAACGTTCCAGTCCACGCAAGTATTGCTCATGTTAATATCTTGAACATTTCTCTGTTTCGCGTTTACATTTTTGTTCGTCATTTTGCGTTTACTTTTGTTTACTTATTATATAGTCTTTCTTTACTCATTATTATTTACAAACTTTAAATTTATTCTATTTTTAGGATGTTTTTCTTTTACTATCTTGTCAGTTTATAAAATTGTTTCTTTTAACAATTGCATGTAAGTATACCTTCTGTCTATATTGACTTCAAGTAACTTTTTTTACATGTTCATGTTTTATTTATTTTGTTTTTGATTGTGTTTCGTACGCTTAGATTAAGATTTGTCTGTGGTTATTTTTGTAAAAATTATTCGTTCCGCTGCCCACCCACGGTTAAGGATTATTGTAACGACTGCACATTTTAATTCGGTGTTCTGCGTATTAGTTCGTTTATTCCTCATTCTTTACAACCGCGCACCTTCTTTTAACCAATCTACGTCCCAAAGCTGATTAACATGGCTGACGAACTTCAGGAACGCTTAGCAGCGCTTGAAGCTGAAACCGTAGCTCTACGCGCCCTACAAGTGCAGCCTAAGCCTCATTTCACCACTGCTGGGGCAGTTTCTGTCAAGCTGCCACCTTTATGGACTGATAGGATAGCGGTTTGGTTTGCTCAAGCTGAAGCACAATTTCTTCTGGCTGGCATTTCAGCGGATGCCACCAAATTTAGTCATATTCTAAGTCAAATCGATCACAAAACAGCCGGTGAAGTCGAAGACATTATCACCAACCCACCTGCTGAAGGCAAGTACCAGAAATTGAAGGAAACTCTTCTTAAACGCTTTTCAATTTCTGAAGAGCAGCGAGTTAAACGACTTCTTAATGACGAAGAACTTGGAGACAGAAAACCGTCACAGTTCCTCCGTCACTTACGGTCACTCGCAGGCAATACACTGACTGATGACAACATCTTGCGTCAGTTATGGCTTCGCCGCTTGCCTCAGCATGCGCAAGGCATCCTTGCAGCCCAGGCTGATCTTGACCTTGACAGGATAGCGGACATCGCTGACAAAATTGTTGAGGTTCAGCCAGGACCTGCAAACATCTACGAATCAGCAGCTACACCTTTGTCCGTCCTATTGGTTGAACGAATTGAGGAGTTGAGCCGGAAATTAGAATTGTTAACGTCCGAGCAATCCCGGTCTCGTAATAACTCCAGATCACGAAGCACAAGCAGACGCAGAACCAATGATGGCCTGGCTGCTAAATACTGCTGGTACCACAAACTGTACGGCCCCAAGGCTAAAAAGTGCATTTCTCCTTGTAACTGGAAGTCGGAAAACTCGACAAGCAGTCAGTAGTGGCGGCAACTGACTGCGACAGCTCACAACCTCCCAGCCGCCGTCTTTTCATAACCGATCAGGAGACCAAACGTCAATTTTTGATTGACACCGGATCGGACTTATGTTGCTATCCTCATCGCTGGCTTACAGATCGAAGGAAGTCCTCTGACTATGAACTCTGCGCTGCTAACGGTAGTAGAATTAAAACATACGGCACGGTGACCTTGACGCTCAACTTTCGACTCCGTCGCCAATTCGTCTGGACTTTCGTCGTTGCGGATGTCAACAGCGCCATCATTGGTGCGGATTTTCTGGCACACTACCATTTGCTGCCAGACTGCCGTACTAAGCGTTTGATTGACGGCATTACGAGCCTATCAACCGTTGGCTCCACCGCTACATCAGACCAACCGAGTGTCAAGGCCGTTGCCCCGGCGAATTCTGCTTCTGCACAAGTGCTCGCAGAGTTCCCGGAAATTACCCGTCCTCCTGGCTTACCCAGAATAGTCAAACATGACACCGTACATTTTATTAAAACAACGGATGGGCCTCCTATTTCTTGCCGTCCTCGCCGTCTAGCCCCTCAAAAATTGTCATCTGCCAAAAAGGAATTTGAGGACATGGTTCATTCTGGCACAGCACGGCCTTCCAAAAGCGCCTGGTCGTCTCCTTTGCACATGGCCTTGAAAAAGGACAACACTTGGCGTCCCTGTGGTGACTATCGTGCACTTAACGCCCGAACTGTACCGGATAGATACCCTGTCCGACACATCAATGATTTTGCCCACAACCTTACTGGTTCTAAAATTTTCAGCACCATCGACCTCGTAAAAGCATATCATCAAATACCAGTATCTGAAGAGGACGTTCCGAAGACTGCCATCGTTACACCGTTTGGCCTCTTCGAATTTCCTTTCATGACCTTCGGTCTCCGCAATGCTGGTCAAACATTCCAGCGGTTTATCGACGAGGTCACACAGGGCCTCGATTTCTGCTTTCCGTACGTGGATGACATTCTCGTCCATTCAGCTGACGAGGCTCTACACTGCGAGCATCTACGTACTCTCTTCGGACGCCTGCGAGACTATGGAGTCATAATCAACCCCTCCAAGTGCGTCCTTGGTGCACAAGAAGTGACATTTTTAGGCTACCACATCAGTCCCGAGGGAACTCGTCCTCCTCAAGATCGTGTCCAAACCATCCTAGACTTTCCCCCTCCTAAAACAGTACAAGGGGTGCGTCGTTTTCTAGGCATGCTAAACTATTATCGCCGATTCGTGCCCCGCGCTGCATTGTTTCAGGCTCCACTTATAAAATCTGTGGTTGAAACCAAAGGCAAGGGTGCCAAACCATTTATATGGACACCTTTACTTTTGGAACAATTTAAAGGCTGCAAAGAGAGTCTAGCTAATGCCACTCTTCTGCAATATCCGATGAACGGCGCGCCTCTCGGTCTGTTTACTGATGCATCCAATGTCCACATTGGGTCCTGTCTCCAACAACTCATTAACGACAAGTGGGTCCCTCTTGCCTTCTTTAGCAAGAAACTGACAGATCAGCAAACACAGTGGCCGGCTTATTATCGCGAGTTACTGGCGGTGTACGAAAGCGTACAACATTTTCGCCACATTCTTGAGGTCCAACACGTGACCATTTTCACGGACCATAAGCCGCTTCTCTACGCTTTTATACAGCGCCGTGAAAAACTCCCCCCTGCTCAGTTAAACCAACTGTCTTTTATCAGTCAGTTCACGACAGACATAAAATATATCAGGGGAGAGGACAATGTCGTTGCCGACGCTATGTCACGTGTCGACGCTATCGCTTTTGACCAGGACTACGAAGCCCTCGCCAAATCACAAAAGTCAGACTCAGAGCTATCTTTCCTGCGTACTCAAGGGTCAAGCCTGCAATTGACCAACATTAATATTCCAGGAACCAACATCTCTGTGACCTGTGACGTGTCCACGGGCAAGCCTCGTCCCTATCTTACCCCTCCTTTTCGAAGAGAAGTTTTTAACAAGGTCCACAATCTCAGTCATCCCGGTGCACGAGCTAGCACCCGCTTAGTAACTGAACGCTACGTTTGGCCTTCTGTCAACAGGGATTGCAAAGAGTGGGCACGAACTTGCGAGGCGTGTCAACGCGCCAAAGTATCACGTCATAATTTTTCGCCAATCGGAAATTTCGAACTACCATCTGGTCGTTTCAAACATGTCCATATTGACATCATCGGCCCCCTGCCGATTTGCAGCGACTACCGATATTGTTTGACAGCTATTGATAGAACGACTAGGTGGCCTGAGGTCTGGCCAATGCGGACTATCACTGCAGAGGAGGTAGCAGAAACCTTTACACGAGAATGGGTTGCCCGTTTCGGTGTACCGTCAGTCATTACAACAGACCAAGGCACTCAGTTTGAGTCTGATCTGTTCCGCCGAATGACAATAAACTTCGCCACTAAGCGAATTAGAACAACGGCATACCATCCCTGCGCCAACGGCATGATTGAGCGTGTTCATCGCCAACTTAAGGCTGCTCTCATGTGCCACCAAGATTCTTGGGTACGTGCACTGCCTTTCGTCCTTCTTGGGATGCGCTGCGCTTTCAAAGAAGACCTGAAAGCTACAGCTGCTGAATTGGTTTACGGAGAAACACTTCGGTTGCCCGGTGAATTGCTTGTTCCAGTTTCCGGAACTGATACCACAAACGATCCCGCAGACTTTGTTGTACAACTTCGACGTAAAATGTCGACTGTACGACCAATCCCTGCATCTCGTCATACTCAACCATCTTCTTTTATCTTCAAAGATCTTTCGTCAGCAACTCACGTTTTTCTTCGTGACGATACAGTCAGACGCCCCTTACAAACACCTTATACAGGTCCATACCAAGTCATTGATCGCGCAAACGATGGCAAAACAATGACTTTGGTCATTAAGGGTAAAAACGTCGCTGTAAGTATTGATCGCGTCAAGCCGGCTTACATGGAACATGCCAGTCCAGCAGCCCTTGATCCTCAGACGAATCCAACAAAACCCACATCAAAATCTAAACAGCCCGATCCATCTCAAAACGCAGACGCCAATCCAACAACAATTACAAAACTACCCTATATTACTCGTTCTGGCAGACGAGTCAAATTCAAGGATTTCCCCGATTTCTGTTAAATCGGTTCATCTTTCTCCGTGGGGGGGTGGTGTGGCGTCACGTATCGTGAATTTGTGAACGCACATTAGTATACGTGGCGTCGCCTGTTATGTTTAGTTAATTATAAGTAGTCAGGAACGCACCCTTGTAAGTGGCAACACGAAGCCACGGTTCGGGGCGTTACCTACAGCGGGCCCTCTTTAGTAGCGTCGCTCGCTTGCTGGTCAACCGTCGCGGGACAGACTAGATATTACATTGTCATTAGTATTTTGTCCCTACGATTCTAACTAGTTATAAGATAGTGTACCTAACGTTAGAACTTCATACGTGTGACCATTATATATATGATTATTTCTGCAAGTTGAAGTTTCTCTTCCGCTCCTTGACTCTGTTTCACCTCCAATACGCGTAAAAGGAGACAGGTGGAATACCTTCCACCTATGTCCCCAAAGGTTCTTTTGAAGTTAGTTCATGAGTGTCAATGACTCTACATTTAAGAGATCAGAGAGATCAATTATTTATTCTTTGAGTTATTTTATCCATTTTAAGTTTTGAGAGTGTTTAGACCTCTGTCAAAATATTGTTTTATCAATAGGTAATAATTCTACAACACGAGCCTATTTGCAGGGCATTTTATAACATATATTGAAGTATGTACCTAACTAATACAATAAATTTGATTGTATGGATCTATCCATTTAAATAAGTGACATTGACCAACATATCAAAGATACCGACTTACGAATTAAAATTTTGCCAAAAGAATAAACTACTCAGCACTAAAGAATAGTGACCATTCGTCAAGCAAACGTCAGCCATCAAAACAAAGCTTGTCTTTAAAAATTAAAGCGAATTGTTTTTATTGCACATCCAATGTGCACGGGGCCTGTGCAGGGATGACGTCACGCAATCAGCTTAACGAGGCTGAGTCCATGAGAATGCGGCTATTGTGCCCGCACATGTCGGCGCATACGCTGCGTTCCCGCGCCGCCACCGCTAGCTAGGGCCAATGAAAAAGTTATACAGAAGATCGACTCTGAATAATGACGAATAAGTTTATCTTGGACATCATTGACTCCGGTGAAGGAAACCAGTACCTAGGGTAGGTACTGGGTAATTGCGTAATACACGATCAATCACAAGCTCCAAATCCATCCATTGCTTTTCAATCTATTTTTTTTGCATTTGAATCCATTGCTACATAAGTTGAAAAAAAAAATCTGTTCAACAACGTAAATAACGCAATGAATGTTATTGAACTGTCAAAATGAAACAAATTAGGCATAATAGTTTACGAAAATAAGTTATGCATTTAGGGTACTGGACTTATTTATTTATTTAATCTTCTCGCACACAATAAGGTACAAAGGCGGACATAATGGCTTAGGCATTCTCTACCAGTTAACTTAGGGTGGTGAAGAGATAAGATAGCAGGTGCACTATGGCGGGTGGATTTATAGTTAATATAAGTCTGAAATCGCCAACCTTCTTGAGCAAGCGTGGTGATTAATGCTCATGCCTTCTCTACATGAAAAGAGGCCTTAACCCTGCACAGGCATTTGGATTGACTGCATTCTGAAGCTGCCAACCCCCACTGGGCCCACGTGGTAGATTACGGCCCACTCCCTCTCACAGAGAGGAGGCCTGTGTCCCAGCAGTGGGAACATTATAGGCTGATTATGGACTCTGACTGAAGCAGTCAATTAAAATCCTGCACATATGCTAGGACTGATACAAATACAGTGCAACACGCGTTTTTCCAATGACTTGACCAATTAGATCAAAGACCAGTGCTAATACATTATGATAATTATAATTACAATAAAAACTCAAATGGAAGTGGGCAGGCCAAGTGCCAAGACTTACGGACCAGATATGGACTGTTAGAACGACACTGTGGAGTGGTCCACTTGGTAAACGCAGTAGAGGGAGACCATTGACATGCTGGGAAGATGAAGTGAAAAAAATAGCTGCCCATTGTGGACCAAAGTAGCACAAGACAGAGAAACATGGGCATCTTTTGAGGAGGCCTTTATCCGCACAGGGGTTCTTGCAGACTAAAATAGTGTACATAACATAACATCACGCCTTGTTTCCCCGAAGGGTTGGGCAGAGGTGTCCCTGTAGCAGGTACACCCACATTTCGCCAGTTATGTTTAAGTCCCATGTAATAGGGGGCGAGCCTATTGCCATCAACCGGGCACAAATCCAGACTCCGAGCTGCTACTGAGAAATTTCAGATAGAAAAACCCAATAACACTTTGCCCGACCCGGGAATCGAACCCAGGACCTCATGCTCAGCAGTAGCGCTTGCGACCACTAGACCAACGAGGCAGTAAAATAGTGTAATTTAAACAAAAAAAAGCTACATACTATTTAGTTAAAACTATCCTTACTAAAAAAATAAAAATAAACTGAAACAATACTACAGTAAAAGATAACGTCTAGTTTGTAGGAAATAAACAGCTTTTTATTTATTTTTATTACAATAATCCTACACTATTGCAGCTCCTTGTAGTTCAATTGTGTTTTGAATACAACCTAGCACAAAGGAATGTCCCATATCAACCGAACCGTAGATGTCCTTGTATAGTAAACCAGTTTTTCTTTTCTTGGTCATTTTGATTAAACCTTCTTCTTCCAACTATTGAGTGGCACTGTCTATGCGGCTTAGCAGGCAATACAAATGCTGACGGACGCACTATTCGAATATCTGACAGCCTCTACGTACGTAAGTGGGGTCTTTAAATATTAAATGACGACTCTAGAATGGCTTATTAGGGAATTAGTCACTCTAACGCATTCTCTTAACACCTCTGTAAGCTCGGACGAAGTTTTATAAATATTTTATTTCTTACATAATATACCTAGTGAGTAGCTAAATTTTTTTTTTAAATTTGGTTTCGTTGTTGATATTCCCTATTTTCTTGACATTGAGAGTTGCGTTATTAAAAACTATCACATTCATACTTTTGAGATACGCAATTTATTATCACATTATTTTCTAAACAGTGATAGCCTAGTGGTGTGACCATTAGACTGCCAAGTCATACCTAGGCCTCGAGTTCGAATCTAAGGCACGCATCTCTGATTTTTCGGATTCATGTGTATAATAATCGCTTGTTTCAAAAACAGTGAAGGAAAACATCGTGACGAAACCTGAGAGATATTTCTCGACGGAATGTGAAGCCAAGTCAGAGGCCTATAGGCGGCTTTAAAACTCTGACACCTGGTTAGTCACTAACCACACGAAAATAAGGTTATTTTCTACTCCTACTCGTTTTTGCAATGAGCCCGTGCATAAATAAATACAGAGAGATAGAAATATAACATTCAACTTCTACAGTTACTCTACGTAAAGAAAAACTCTACGCAATAAATATGCTACCGCGTTTCATAAAACACATCGCGTGTATTGCAGTGTCAGAGCAACTGATGCAATGTTAACCTTTTGTTTATGGGGCGCATGTAATCCCAAAATACAACACGTGCTTTTTTTCACGACGTCATCGGCTTCCCTCACTATCCCCCACCAACTCAAAACCGACTTTATGACCACACACTAAGGTATACATTCACTAATCGTAGATATTTAGGGTCGGTTAAGCCAAGGGGCTCAGTTTCCAGTGCGATGCGGATAAGCGAGATTTTAATTAAATGAAGGCGAAATGTGTAACAAGTTTTTCATTATCTGATGACTTTAGCGTTATTATAGTTTGCGGTTTAAAAAGTGTTATTTAGAAGAAAAAAAAAACAAACCGAATAACTACTTTCAGGCTGCTTGAACTGTGTACATTTAAAATGCTACGGTTGCGACTACGCAGCGTAGCAGTCGTAGCGGTTTGCTACGTTGCTACGCGCCCGTCGGCTAAGCTCAAAGCACTATTTGCAAGATCTTTTACTATTATTGTATTACTAGCTGCGCTTCACGGTTTCACCCGCATAAGTTTCGATCCCGTTGGAATATCGGGATAAAAGGTATACTATGTCCTTCTCTAGGGCATGATCTACCCATGTGCCAAATTTCATCCAAATCCGTTCAGCTGTTTTATTGAGAAAGCGTAACAAACAAACTTACTTTCGCATTTATAATATTAGTTAGGATCACCTACGAAAACTAGACTGTTACTATGTTGTTGCTGTTTATCTAAATGTAAAAGTAGAGAGCCAATTGTTTTTCTATATCGGCAGAATAACTGTATGATTCTTTTAGTTTAATTTTTTACATTTTGTAGGACCAAGTATGGTACAATAACAAATCGCCATCTATTCAATAAAACCCAATAAACTTATCCCGAAATCATCATTCATAATATATCAAAAGTGTAAATATCGTCTATAAAAAGTTAAAGATATAATGCTCAAAAAGAAGTTAAGTCTCCGTCGCTTTATAAGCTCGTATAAAAGGCGCACAGTGAATCACATTGGCAGCGTTTAAAAGGGAGATTTAACTTCAAACATCTATCAGCGACAAACCCCTCGCGTACCGAATTGAAAGCAAACAAAACATGTTTTTCAAAAAGGTAGTTGATACAAAAAGTATTTGTTATTTATTACCCGCAGGCATTGGCGGTTGAACGTCAATTACTTTCACTACATTTTAATTTTGCAATTTGTGAAATAGCTATCGATGCAATAGAGTTCAAACTGTTTAATAAAATTTACAAAACGTACAAAACGTAACTAAATGGTAATCAAACTCTGTTTTACAAGTTCTAGTACCTATTGGTTTACAAAACAGAAATTGAAAACATTTTTTTTTTTACTTTTTTTTTCAAGTATAAACTTGTTGAAGCTTTCTTGAAGTAATCATTAAATTAAATCAAAGTAAACCTTTTTGTAAACCAAACCAAAGTCCACACACATCTTAAATCTGTATTTGAAGTGCTGCCATCTATGTGACCTACAGGAAAGGTGCTTGCTGCATATCTATGCAGCAGGCACCTTTCTATGCACTTTATCCATGCACCCGGAAGGTGAAAAAGCATTTGTTGCGAGCAACTCATACCAATATTGTTGGGTGGTGGGTAGAGGGTAGGTTACCTATAAATGTACTTACAGCACGACGTTACTGCCCGTGTAAATGGAGTTCTGCGGTCGATATCATAGTGATGTACTGCATCTCGATGTGGTTTATATATGAAATTGAACATCCAGATTCTGTTACACGTAAATTATATGAGGAGGTGTGACTCCTTTTTCTATACTACATATTTTTTGGCATTGAAGCTCATCAGGATAAGAGTGTAGACGCAGATTTGTAGTTCAACATCAACTTAGGAAAAGATAATTTTATTAAAGCGAAAAATACCAATAAAGACAGTTTCGTATGAATAAAATGTTCCCAATAAGAGCCTTTTGTCGTCCATATTATATGTCTACATGGTGTGGAACGTCCATTATTATATTTGTCTCTCTCTATAGTCCATTATGGCTGACGTTGACAATCGGTACTTTGAATTAATTTTATATTACTTATTAATTTGATTTAAAACCTGACAAGTTCAGAGAGTACAATAATACGAGAAAACTATGTATTAATTCATTTTTCTATTTTCCTTACACAATATATTTACTATGTTCGTGTACATGGAATGTACTTTATTTTCCATGTCCTTTAATCTGGTCCTTCCTGATTATAATTACCAATTTTTTTACCATCTACGGCGAAGCCAAAGGAGGGTTGTGATTTTAACAGGCTATGTATGTATGTTCATCTGTTCCCTCATAACTCCCAAACTAATCAGCGTGTTTTGATAAACTTTTTTTGATGACTCCGGTTATACGAAAACCAATGTTATTTTGCTATGATGTCTCGTTTACAGCCTTTTCGTTGGCATTTTTGTCGTAGTTGGGTTACAATTTTTAACTAGCTTCGCCCCGCGGTTGCATCCGCATTAAGTCTCGATTTCGCGGGATTATCGGGATAAAAAGTATTCTATGTCCTAATCCAGGTCATGGTATACCCATGAGCCAACATTTCATCCAAATCTGTTCAGCCGTTTTAGCGTGAAACCGTTACAAACAAACAAACAAAGATCTAATCTTTTCTCTTTATAATAATTTTATTATTATAAGTTTGGATTATAGTTAGGATTTTTTCTTATCTACCATCAATACGCTTAAAAGATGAAGATTAGATTCTTTGAAGCTTTTATTCATTCTAAAGAACCGACTAATCCTAACTAATATTATAAATGCGAAAGTGAGTTTGTATGTTTATTTGTTTGTTCACGCTAAAACTGCTGAACGGATTTGGAAATTTGGTACATGGGTAGACAATGGTTAGGACATAGAATACTTTTTATCCCGATATTCCCGCGGGATCGAGACTTATGCGAGTGAAACCGCGGGGCGCAGCTAGTACTTACATATTTGTAAACTTTTGTAAATAAATAAGTAGTGTTTAGCTAACTTTGAAACCTAATCAAGCGTGCTAGCACTTCCCAAAGTTTTTCTTTGTTGCCAAGAAAAACCTAGGTATTTATCGATAAGTGTGGGCCACTACTCTGGTCGGGCAGACACGTACCCTGAGGAGGTAGCGTGGTGTGGGGCGTGATTAATGACCCAATAATCCCGGCCGCCCGCCCGCCTCATGAAAGCTTCACGAAGCCGAATTGGTGAGCGGTCAAAAGGTTTATTGACTGAACAGGCATAACCAAGACGCACTTACATAACTAACAAGTGTGTTAACTAAGTCATTAAGTGCGATGGACCTGGGTTAACTGAGGTTTTACCTAATGAACCTTCGTATATTTGTAGACGCAGAGTTTCTTAAAAGGATACCGGGACTATACACCGTGAAATTTGAATCACAGTTTTGCTAGAACAAACGTTATTCAGACCATGGTCTACTACCATTCTACAGCATCCAATAAAAAAAACCATAAATTGGTTTTTGAAAAAACACAAAAAGACAAAGTTTAAAATGTCAAGATTATCTACTGCTTACAAAATTTTGTTTATGGAGGTAAATTTCCCTGTAAACAATACTGTGTCCCATGCGTGGTGTCTGTGTTGTAGGGACTAACGATAATCTTGACATTTTAAACTTTGTTTTTTTTGTATTTTTTCAAAAACCAATTATGTTTTTTTTTATTGGATGCTGAAGTATGGTAGTAGACCATGGTTTGAACAACGTTTGTTCTAGCAAAACTGTGATTTAAATTTCACGTTGCATAATTCGGTCTTGTGTTCTTATTAAAATATTATTCTTTGGATAAATTGTTAGACAAAACAGAACATTTTATAATATCTTTGATGTGTCTCGAATTCTCGAGAACATTATTGGATGTGTTTAAACCACTCATGTTAAAATTCATCTTTTTAGTAGCACGGTAGTTACTTGATGACATGATGATAATGATGATGAATATACTGGCTTGGACCTATCCCTGCCACTCTGCTTGAGTAGACTCTAACATCAATCAGTTGAACACAGTAGTAGACGTAGTCACGAAGAATTGCCAAACTTCAGTGGGCAGGGCACATTGCTCACAGAACAGATGGCCAATGGGGCCGGACGTAGTATTATATTATCTGTGGGCCGGACGGTTCTGGAGTGGCGACCGTGTACCGGTGGACATAGCGTTGGAAGGCCTCCCACAAGGTGGACCGATGACTTTGTGAAGGCCGCAGAAATCAGCTGGATGCGGGAAGCACAGAACCGGACAGAAACTTACGTGCACTTAGCTTGCAGTGAACTGTCATCCCATCTGATGTTGGGGATTGACAGTTCACTTCAAGCTACTCACCAAAGTTTTCAAGGTGACATTTTTAAAGAATAGCACTATAGTTATCCACTTCTACTTTAAATATCGATGAAATGAAATCTTCATTCCCAGAAACTCCTAATGAGATGTTCAGGTTCACATCAAGTGTTCTCTTTCCAGGCAACGTGATTCATTCAAGGAGGATGACTGTGCAGAAGTTGCCGACTTGCCGCCATTAGGCAAGCCCTCTGCCAGGATAATACCAACGCGGATCAAGATGTTAAACAACCTGTTTTTTGCATCGTAGGTTTTATAAAATAGATTTATTGAGGAAAATGGGGCAAGGACAATGGTGTTAGAGGATTACTTTTTATTGTATAAAAGCCTAAACGTTTTTTGCACGACAACAATCAAATACTTAGAATAGTCTTATAACATATAAACCTATTTGCATATTTCTTAAATCCCAAATGCGTATTAGTTCGTAGAAGTTTAGCCAAATGTTTGTAATTCAAAAGGACGCAAAGCTTAAATTATATTATGTATTTTATCTATATTATTATTTTATATTTATTTGAACGTAAACGAGGCAAAAGAATTATGTAAGGATCGTAGCAGGTGACATTCTGTAGTTTCTCCCTACCCCCATCGGAAGAAGGCGTGAGTATATGTATGTATATTATCTTCTCTACCTACTAAGTGTTTATTTTCCACAAAAATTATTAGCGCTTCATAGCTGCGCATCAAAATCATCGCGTGGAAAATATCCTGCGAGAGAACGACCCCGTGTCCCGACATTCGTTCCGACGTTAATTCCAGCCGCATTTGTTCCATTACATTTCCGACACAAAGTAGATACGCGTTTGCCGAATTGACTAGGTGGATGCGACCAGGCGAACGGCGCACGAAGAGGATGGGGCGAGCGCGGCCAGCGGCCAGACAGGGACAGAGTATCAAAAGTGAGAAAGATGTATTCAGAAGTGAAATAGTCTGCTGGCTGAGCACATCATCATTAACGAGCCAGAGAGGGCGGAGGGCAGCGAAGAGGCAGAGGGGGCGCGCCAGGTGGGCGATGTCCCACGCTCCGGCACACCTGCGCGCGAAATTGTTCCTTACCGCAACCGCCTCAGAGAACTTATCTCTTTAAAGCCAGCTAGCTACAAGTACCGACCTCAGGGAATATTTTCGAGTGCACCGACATAAATATGAGAAATATCCAGGTTTTTATTCACCTTCCACCCTGCGGGGTCCGCCCGGGTCCCGGACAAACATCTCATGTAATAGATGTCCAACAATGTCGAGATGACAACGGGTTTTGCTCCTATACACCTAGTTTTGCTTTTATTTCTACTATGACACCTGTCAATAAGTATGTTGTAGAGGGAAAATAATATTATGGACGATAGATTTTCTCTACAAGAAAGTGAAATGCTTTAAGTAGGTACCTACTTATTAGTTATTGTATATAACGCTTAAGAGATTACAACACTGTGCAATCTAGGTCAAATTTTGATTTTAACCTAGTTAGATTAAATTCAAGATCGTCAATTTTTTTACTCCTTGACGGCACAGCTACAACCAACAGCATAACCTTATTGGAGTAATATGGTAAGTATAAATACGTATAAAATCTATTATAATATACAGAGTGGAATTTTTAACCTCACCAGAAGCGAAAGTACTCTAAATACTGGAGATAGCTAATTTTACTCAAAGGAAACATTATTTTTTTAAAGAAACAAATAAAAGATAGAAAGATTTTCGAAAGTTCGCTTGTCACACTCGGGTTTTGAACCGGCTGAAATCCGAAAAAATAACACCCTGTATTTTTATGGCATCAATTGATAGAGTCTAAAAATAAAGAAATGTTTCTTTTGAGTAAAATTTGCTATCTGGAGGGAAAGTACCTACTCTAAATACTGGTATTTAGAGTACTTTCCCTCCAGGTGAGGTTCTAAAATTCCACTCTGTATAAATACTTATGTATTGATAGAAGATAAAGAGAACAACAAAACAGTATCTCTTCATAAAGTTGACGCAAAGTTACCGTTCTGCGGTTGCAGAACGTCGAGCCTGTTTCAGAACTGAACAAGTTGGGAGTGCAGCGCATCGCTTTATTTCACCACTATAAATAACTTTGTTTTGTACAGCATAAAGTTTACAGATGAACTCAAAGTTTTTCCATTTTATAAAAGCTCACGGCTGAAAACGCGATCGTAAGTAGACATTTAACGTTAATTTTCAGATATTGTTTTCATAAAATAGCACACGTGTTAGGCTTTTAAATCATGTAAATTACTATTATAATCTAATAATTTGTGATAAACCAAAGTTAATTTAACTACAAAAACAATCATCAGTAAACCTCGACTAATCCATTCGTGTGTAATGCAATTAACCCACCCACCGTACAACGCGAAAATTAATTAAGAATCACGTAAACGTGAACAAAAAATAACCCCTAAACCAGATGCAACAGATTATCCCATTAAACATTTTAGTTTTATTCGCTATGACAGTGCAATAATTTGTTCACGCACAACATTAAAATGAAATTAGACGGGTGAGATTCACCCCGGGGGCGAGGGTTGAATCACTTGATCTGTCAAAATATAGGCAATATTTTGGTCGGGAGGACAGCAGACAAACACGGAATCGGTGAATAAATCACTTAATCGGATCGAAAATTACCGAGCTTTTATTTTGACCAACCTTTGTCGAATTGCGAATCAATATAGTAACTCGGAACAGCACGTGTAATAAATAATTCATAATAGGTATGTTACCGGAAATGTGAATAATCGCGCATCGTAGTTATATTTCCCTGGAACTCAATGTAATGCCTCAATCAGTGGACCATTTGATTGAGGCGTTAGATTCAGTTTATAAAATAATAAATTCGGGAAAGTAAATTTTATAATTATTATATTTATTAATTATACAGCGTGAGTTGGTATATTTATAATGTGCACATATCAAAATGAGAGAATCTATGCTTAATTTTATCGACGGAAAAAATAAAAAAATCTGGTGTCAAATTCTGTTTGGCGTCTAATTGGGGAATTTTACGATTATTGAAAAAGTTCATGAAAAAAAAAACAGATTTTTCTAAAAAAAACATGTTTATTTTCAATTGAGAGTAGTTTTTTTCCCACAATTTCCATTTTATGAGGACGCCTAATTAATTCCAATTATTATGGAGTTTTTTTCATCGCGATAGATCATTTAGTTTAAAAGTAACACCGTTCCTTTAAAAAAAAAAAATTAACACCATAAAAATTTGAAAAAATATTTAGTTTTTTTATAAATTCCCTCATTTCAATATGTGCACATTATAAAAACACACTATATATTATTTTGATAAAACATTTAATTGCTCTTTTTCATCGAAGACCATGATTTCAATCAGCGTTCTTGAAAAGTAAGTAATAAGTAGCTCCTCAATTTAATTTTAATCCGTAAATGTAATTTGAAATATTAAATTTATAAAACTGTCATCTTGTTCAAAATATTGAACAGAATGAAAGTTATTTAAGTAATTTAACAAAAACATAAGCCAACTCCAAAAGAACGATACAAAAGTGTATAAAAACCAACTTAGAATGTAATTAAAGGTAATAAATATCTGCAAACACAAGTGAAGTAGCTATTATAGTACAATTGGCGTCCCTTTGTTCGCCTCCCCTCGGGTGTGGTCACGCTGCACGCTGCACTGGCGCGAACACGTGTTACTGATCCTTAACACAGCTCCAAAAGCACCGATCTACTCCATTTGATACGCTCACGATGCCCCCACAGGCAACATACTGTTTTATACATCGATTATTATTCATTTGGAGTGGAATATTAAGTACGCAATAAAGCTTGACTATTACCTGATCATTGATGATGTAGTGTGTGAGCGTACAATACTTTTTATTAATAAGAAGGGGCCGTAACAAAAATAATATATAATGTTAGGTGCCTAAATAAACACTTCAGCAGAAGCAAAGATTTTGTAAAATTAATTGAATCCATCATTTGCTTAATGTTTTATAAACTGGCCCCTTGTTTTAACATTTGCAGAAAATACACGTAGCAAAGGTTCGTTCCAATTCGTTACGAACCATTTAAATTCTCTTTTTAACACAAAAGGACTTCAAAAAGGTAAGCTCGTTGTAGAATCAAAATCTAGCGCGCGAACCGTTAAATTAAAAATAAATATTGCGAAACGTCAGCATGTTACGGGTCGGGTTCTGGAATATATCCAGGGAAAAATCGAAAAACGTTAGGATGGCCGATGTCGGTTCACAGGGGTGGCTTGGGGTAAGGTGAATCTTTTTGTGAAGTGGAGAGAATTAATTTAACCCGCTGCGGGGTAACACGACATGGCGGTAATTGAAAAGTTTGCCCCTTGTAGCAGCCGACGCCGAAGGCGACGCGTCTTCGCGACACTCAGGTTTTATAACAGGCTTTTATGGTAATTGATATTAAAATTGATTATAAAAATTACAAATGTTCTTTAACTCGGTTGTATGATTCTTGTAGAAGACGTTTATCACAAAGCAACGTGTGAAGATACCAGAAGAAATGGTTTAATTTCACAAAGGCAATTAGGTACTTAAGAAGAAAAAGCACAACATTGCAACATTACGATGGAAAAACGATCATACCTACCTCGTCTCTAAAATATTCAGAAGAAGCTCGAGAAAAAGCAAGTGGAAACAAAAAGTCTATTGAAGCTAGTTATTTGAACTTTCCAATTGATGACAACTGATTAACTTCGTGAAAGGCTATTGATGAAAAAGCTTTTAGTTAACAACCCTTTATATTTTTCAACGAATATTAAAAAGTATTGGTAACTTTGAGAAGCGAACGCCTGGCTTGCTCGCCCCTGATCGATTTTAAATTAATTTTATAAAGTTAAATTGGGGATTATGTTTATTTGATCACTTGAAAGAGACGCTGCTCTGATATTGAACTTTGTTTATGATGAACCTAAGTAAATTATTTTTGTAAAAAGGCTTAAAATTTAAATGTGTCATGCTGCTGTCTGAATGTGTGCCCGGTTGATGGCAATATGTTTGAATGTTTTTATGAATGAGGACCTTTGGCCGGCTGGAGTGTCTTTCCGTAGGTTTGTGTATTTATAACAGTACGACCGAACCACGGCATAGTGAAGTGAAATCGAGTGACAGAACAGATAAAAATAATTCAAACTAATGGATAAGGCGATAGTAGATGGTAACGTTAATTTATTTACTAAGATGATAAGTTTTAACTGTAAATCTTTAAAGAGGTCGGTCGAGTGTATAAAAAACTTGTGTAAATATGTAGATATTATTGAGCTGCAAGAGACCTGGTTGTTGCCACATGAAATATCAATTCTAGGTCACTTAGACGTAGATTTCAGTTATGTTGGTAAATCAGCTGTGGATACGTCGCTAGGGATATTAAGGGGAAGACCATACGGAGTTGTGGCTCTTTTGTGGAGGAAATCGTTGTTTACATGCCTAACTATTTTACCGTGTGCTAGCGATCGTATTGTAGCTATTAAAGCGACGACGTGCGACGGCCGTGACATGTTATTGTTTAGTGTTTACATACTCATAGCGTTTAGTGTTTACTAACTCTGTAGATAATTTAAGTGAGTTTTGTGAATGTCTTAGTGAAATAGCTGCTATCGTTGAGAGTGAGAATGTTGAGTCTGTTTATATATTAGGGGATTTTATTGCGCACCCAGGTGAATTGTTTAGCCAGGAAATATTATCTTTTTGTGATGAGCAGAGTTGGTGTTGTGCTGACTATAAGAACCTTGGTATAGACTCGGATACTTTTATCTTTGTGAGTGATGCCTGTGGCAGTAGACGTTGGCTTGACCATTGCCTGGTTTCTGAAGCAGCGTGGAAATCAGTGGAGAAGGTGGAAGAGTACCATAACGCCTACTGGTCAGACCATTTCCCACTCTGCATTCAGGTCAACCTGGGGATGGTGAGGCAAACGGATGCCTCAGCAAATATTGAGGGCAAGGTAGTAGATAAAGTGAGGTGGGGGGAAAGATGTACTGACCAAATAAATTGCTATTACCAACTATGTATGCAAAAGCTTAGACTGGTCGATTTCCCAGCTGAGTTAAGCAACTGCTGCGATAACCTATGCTTGAATAAAGAGCATACTGTAATAATTGATAACCTGTACAAAAATATTGTTACGTCACTGCGAGAGGTGGCTGAGGGCAGTGCTGGTTTTGTAAGAAAAAGGAGTAATAAACGTACTGTAATAGGGTGGAATAGACACGTTAGGGACGCTCATGGGTGCGCTAGAGTGGCTTTTAAAAACTGGGTTTGGCATGGGAAACCTCAATTTGGTCAGTTGTTTATAGATATGCGAGAAACGAGGAAAGTCTTTAAACAAAAACTAAAATATTGCCAGGACAACGAAGAACAAATTAAGTTGAACATTATAGCTTTAGAACATAAGAAAAAGCAGTTCAATAAATTCTGGAAGTCAACTCAGAAGTTAAACCTCAGACCTGCTGTACCTTTGAGCGTTAATGGCGTGTCTGAACCTGGGGAGATAGCGGACATGTTTAAAATGCATTTCTCTGTGACACCACGGTTGCAAATTAGTAAACAGGAGGGGTGCGGTGTGGAGAGACTTGGGTTGTCTAGCCCGATTTACATCTCGTCAAAGGAGATAGGGAAGGTTATAAAAACCATGACTAGGGGTAAGTCTCCTGGTCATGATAACCTTAGTATAGAACATTTCCAACATGCCGGTCCGCATCTTCCTAGGGTCTCATCTTATCTATGTTGTATAACTTTTGTATTAGGCGATTGTCGTACCTATAGTGAAAAATAAGACAGGCGACGTCTCAGACAAGGAGAACTATCGACCAATCTCATTGGCTACTATAACTGCAAAAGTGCTTGACAGTGTGCTCGAGCGTAGGATGACTGGACAGCTCAATTTACATGACGCACAGTTCGGTTTTAGAGCTGGGCTGTCTACAGAAACAGCTATTTTGGCGCTCAAGCACACGGTCAGATACTACACCAGCAGGAGTACACCTGTGTACGCTGTATTTTTAGACCTTTCGAAGGCATTTGACCTGGTTAATTATAACGTCCTATGGACTAAGTTACGTGACCGGGAACAACCTGAGGAGATAGTTGAGCTTCTCAGGTACTGGTATAATCACCAGATTAACCAGGTCAGATGGACGGGTGCTTTGTCGGAGACGTATGGTCTGGAATGTGGTGTAAGGCAGGGTGGTCTGACCTCCCCAGCGCTGTTCAGCTTGTATGTCGATCAGTTGATCGGGGAACTCAGCAGCACAGGGGTTGGATGCTCGGTAGATGGTAAAATTATAAATAGCATATCTTACGCGGACGACATGGTGCTGCTGAGTCCCTCGATTGAGGCACTCAGGCGATTGCTTGAGGTTTGTGAGAGATACGCCTTGACTCACGGCCTCCTGTACAACGTGAAGAAGAGTGTGTTCATGGTGTTTGGGGTTACTACAAAGGGTCACAGGGCAGTGCCGCCGGTGTACCTATATGGTGCTGCTCTAAACAAAGTACCTTGTTTTAAATACTTTGGACACATAGTAGCCGAGGATCTTACTGATGACCAGGACATAGAACGGGAACGAAGAGCGTTGTCGGTCCGATGCAATATGTTGGCCCGTAGGTTTGCAAGATGTACGAGACCGGTCAAGATCACCCTTTTCAAGGCTTATTGTCAGTCATTTTACACGTGCAGCCTGTGGGTCAAGCATACGCAGAGGGCCTACAACGGTCTTCGTGTCCAGTACAACAACGCCTTCCGGGTGTTGTTGGGGCTACCACGATTCTGTAGCGCGTCAGTCATGTTTGCTGAATCTACTACCGATAGTTTTGCAGCAATCATGAGGAAAAGAACGGCATCATTGTTACGCAGGATTCGTGGGAGTGCCAATGGTATCCTGAAGGTGATCGGGGATAGGCTGGACGGCGTTTTCCTGGAGTATTGGACCCGTATGCATAGCTACGGGTCTGATACTGCAGGAAGATACATGAATTAAGATAATTGTAGGTTTTATTTTGTTTTTGTTTTTAATTTAATGTAAGTACTAACATAGTTACGTAAGTTGTATCACTAACAAAGATCTATGGAGCAAGTTTCCGAAATAAACGTTTTATTATTATATTATTATTAATAGGCTCGCCCCCTATTAGGATTTAAACATATCTAGCGACATGTGGGTGTACCTCTGCCTTACCCTTCTGGGAATACAGGCGTGATGTTATGTTATGTTATGAACTAATTTTAATAAAGATTTTACAAAAAATTGTGTTTCTTGATAAAACTGAACCAAATTACATACAACGTTCGAGTAAGAATTTAATGATTTCGCACCCATATCACATAGGGTTTGCTCATACAAATGTCTAGTTAGGGACACAAAGGTAGCCGGGTGTGTTGACGCATTGGCTAACATCGATTCGGTCTGTTTGCCGACGATATTGAAGTTAGCTGATTGGCTCCCTGGCTACAGGACTTGGCAAACTTAATGATTTGCTTCCACAGGAACGTGACCTTTTTGTGTTAGCTCTTCTGAAAATTTTGATGGATTTATCTGTATTCGTTTGATGTGTTTTATGAACATGAATCGTGCTTTAAAGTGCAAAATCATTTCATGTTCTAATTCCACATCAATAACTTTAATAAAGTTTAAATAGATATCTTCGTGATGTTTCTGGTTGAAAGATAGGTATAGAACATTTTTCAGATCGTCGATTTTTTGAGAATCGGTTAAATTTCAGTGCTTTATTTTCCTATATCTTCTTTCCTAGTACTTGGACAATATTGTTTGCGTCATTATGTAATGTTTTGTTGATATAGGCCAGAGCTTGGAAAGCCGTAGGTACTTGTATACTAACCCCATAGTTCTCATCATTCAAATCCAACCTTTATTTTCTTATACATTTAACTTGAAACAAAGTAACAGTTCAACAAATTGTGCGAGCTGTGAACTGGAAGCCACGCAGGCAGCCTGCTCCTGACTGATTAATGGAATTAATTCATTATTCTGCGGTTGCGGCCGGGAAGCGAACAGTCGAACTCAGGACGAATGAATTGGTAATGTCGCTGTCTGCGATTGCTCACGGTTTCAAGTCGATATTTGCATTTTTGCAAAAAACATGTAAATTGTAAATCCGTTTGTTTCAGCAACGTGACTAACACATGTAGTGTTTATTATTTATCACTAGTGAATTTTATTTATACAGTGAAGGCGAGTTGAATTGGTGGTGCACTGTTCCAACTCTGTATACTATTTATTTTCTGATTGCAAGTTCGACTTGAGTCACGAAATCATCCCTCGTAAGCCATAAGAGTTGGTGAAGAATACTTACTTGCTATACGACTTGTAGCAACATGCTAAGGCTTTTGGCAAGTACTCACTCTCTTCAAATTCCGGTTTCCACATTGTTGATTGTAAGTATATAATCTATATATTATAAAACAAAGTCGCGCATGACAATTCTTTATTGAAAAGGTTTTAAGAATCTTTCAATAATTATTCAGCTACACAGACTTTATCAAAAGTTAAAAACCTATAATCGTTTTGGTGATGTTTAAGAGTTAGGTAGCTGGTAGATATAGACCAGGAGTCACCAAATGGCGGACCGCGGTCCGGATCCGAACCTATTTTGTGCGGACCAAAAAAATTGATAGCTAAAACTTAATAAAAAAAATGTCTATCGTCAACACGACATTGAATGGCAGATTTAATGGCATTAGCTTGCACCAATTTTACTCCAGACTGCAGACAGATAGTAGGAAAAAAAATATTACTTTATAAAAAATCACGGTTGCTAGATCTAATTAATCGTCTACCAAACGGACCACGACAGTCATATTATTTTTAAAAACGGACCCCCAATGAAACTAACCGGTGATCCCTGGTATAGACCATTTCATAACTAGATGTGAAACACAAAGTTGTAATGTGCAGTAAGTAGCTACCTATAGCACAGCACAGGTATGTACTTAGATACGGCAGCGGGTGGAATGGAACTCGCGTCGGCGGGTAAGTTTCGTGAGGGCGTATAATTACGCGAGCGAGTAAACATATAAAGGTAATCCGGGCCGCGGCGGCACAAAGTGATGCTCGTGAATAAATTAGTGACGGAGCACCTGCGGCACCACCGCAGTGCCGCTGCTACCTACCACAGGGTTACTACGTACTACATCGTGTGTACTAATAATTACTACTTTCTAACCTAACGCCTTTTGACTCGGTAAAGAAATTATGGAGAAATAGCGACCTGAAAAGTGATTGGTGTGCTTCCGATTGTTTCAGAACTTGCCAGTTTACAAGACCATGTGTTACTTTATGCCTTTTGGATACTCAACAAAATCTCTAGCTACTATTAAAGGAGTATGAATAACAATAATCGGTTTTGTAAGCATCTATTTATAGCCAGTAAAGATAATATGTCTAATAATATTTAGGTGTATCAAGTCGTCAATCGTTTTTTATTTCCGTCGCGGAACATCTGCTATCTATCATTTTTTTTGTTGAAAATCAGCTCTTTCAGTGGGTGTAATATTCCAGCTAATCGAACAGCTTTGACAACCCTGGAGGAGATAAGACGCATCTATCTGTATATAGAGTAGATACTAAAAGGCTTCGTCACATGGTGAGCGGAGCCCGACTTGCGGGCGACATGGGACTCTATGAATATTCAATTATTCACAAGATTTTACTTAGAGAGAATTTAGATTTAGATCGAGTCATGTATTGTATATACCGAGGTTGAAATACACTTGCATGCGATTGGAAATTGAAATTGTATCTCTCATTACAAGCGTTATGGAGTACCTTGTAGCTGAATGTGTGTCACTCCTTTGAAGCAGTGAGTTTGAAAAAGGGAAAAACTGATTTGAGATAAAAAAAATTGGTACCGAGCAAATTGACTTAAAAATATAAAAAATAAAGAAACCGGCCAAGTGCGTGTCGGACCACGCACAATAAAGGGTTCCGTATTTGGGATGAATTCATCCCAAAAACAAACTTAACTTTGTGGTTGAAAAACATGTTCTTCGAAACGGAACGTATGAGAAAATATGTTTTTGCAACTGCAAATATAAGTTGGTCAATTATTACTCGTTAACTTGTAGAGCCTACTTAGCTGTGACAGTTTTCCTTTTAATTTCGTTATATAAACTATTGCTGTGAGTTTTTTCACGTATCCGAAACCAACCATTTAGCTGGCAGCTGACACTTGACTCTAACAAAAATGAGCACTTTAAAGCTTAATATTGTGCAAACGGATTCCTGAATCCAAAAATGGTATGGACACACTCACAATGATTTTGAAGGACCTTTCCAACGACACCCCACACCACGAGATAGAAAAAATAAATAAAAACACGTTCCCACTTTACGTGCAGGGGAGGTACCCTAAAAACATTTTTATTTTATTTTATTTTACCACTTTGTCGGCGTATATGTATACCCATGCCAAATTACAGCTTTCTAGTACTAAGATTCTCGGAGCTAGACCGCGAACGGACAGACAGACGGACATGGCGAAACTATAAGGATTCCTTGTTTATTACGGAACCCTAACGAGCGAGCCTTAGAGTAGTTGCATAATATGATGTATAACATCTGACATCTCACCTTGGTAATAAGCAACATTAAAGGGGCCGGGCCTCGTCAAGGTCGTTTCTGACAGTCAACTCTAGCACCGCGCGCGCTCATTGGTCAAATCAAATAGCGCGCGCTTCCCCGGCTTCCAGTGACACACTTTCATCCCTTTTCACGAAATCACTCTCACAGATTTGATAAATTAGATTTTTTTTAGATTTTGATTGCAGGAAAGCGAGAGGGGAGATATTATACATCAAAAACTTACATTACATTGCATATTTATGTTGTAGTTAAGTTAAATTGCGTATTAAAGACCGAGAAGATGTATAGTGAACTAACCGAGGCAAAGCCAGATTAGGCTCAACGTAACATCATTTGTAAAGTATAAACAATATTGCACTTGTATTTTGGTACATACATGTGTAAAATAACAATATTCCATTCACAATCGCTATAAATAAAGCGGACAAAGGCTGACATCGCAACACCCAACACAATATTGGGTACATCTAGATGACGTAATGACAGATAGGATCGGAAACTACTGTGGAAATTGAACTGGCCGCCGGCAAACGCTATATTTCACTCAATATTTGAGCGAATGAACAGTGGACACTGGACAAAACAACCTGCTGCGAGCGTGATGGACGTTATGTGTCGTTGATAGCACCTGTATACTGCTATAGCAAATAAGACCGGCTATTGTCACGATAACCATTGTTATGAGTACTTATTATTGTGTGTTTTAAATTTGGTTAAGGTGTGAATTCGACGTAAGGTATACTTATATGACGGTATTTATGTTTAGTCTTGCCTTTGATATAGGTATAGAAAATCGTTTTTCACAGTATAGAACCGTGATAGATATACCATTGTAATGAGTCTATTTTTAAGTTCTTGTATCACCAGGCCACCTACTCGGAGACTACAACGAAAAGTTTGAAAGCAAACAATTACACAATACTATTTAAAGTTGTTTTTTTTTTTGTTTTTGTGTGAATATTGTGTCTGGGTCAAATAAATTTATTTTCTTTTCTTCGTTAGCGTTCATACATCTGGTCATACACACAAGCCGCTTGCGAGTACTACGCACCTGACCTTTCTGAAGAACATCACCAATAAGGTCACTATAATGTCCTCCTTGGGCGTTCCCTCGCGGCGCTTGCACTCTGCACAACTGCCTTGTAAATATCTTTTGTTAGTCACCTTTTATTTATCCTTTCAACATGACCAAACCACTAAGCATACTCTTTTCAATTTTTGTCACTACATCTTCTTTTAAACCGCACCGTTGTTGCCTTATCACAACATTTCACAGTCTTATCATTTTTAGTCGCGCCATGTTCGCGGGGTGCGCATTTCCACAGAATTTAATCTACTTTTATGTTTCTTCTATCACACCCAACATACACTTCCATTTACATCGTAGCATTTTAGTTGCCTTAGAAAGGGCCACTCAATGTACCCGACATAAAATACCTCTAGGAGCAATGAAAAAATAGTTACAATATTTCAATTTTTCTAATGAATGTTTTGTAGTCATTGGATACATGAAGTGGGCTGCTTTTGTAAGACGACTAAAATGTCACGGTGTATAAGCGTAAGCACCAGCACACCATTGTGAACAGCTAGTCGAGTCTTGTATAAAGAACAGTAATGTTTCTATAAGCGCTTCAAGGTTCTTTTGGCGCGCGGCCAAAATCGGAACGAATGCCGCCATTTTGTTTTTTCAATATATTTCACAAAACAATTGTACGAATATTGACCTCCCTGCCAACGTCATTCGAGCGCCAAGAGATCTTTGTAGCAGTGTACACAAAACTCCACTTACCATCTTTGTTCATATTGGCCTGGAAGCACTTGGCGAGGCGGCAGGCACGGCACTGGTTCCTGTGGGTCTTGTCCACAGGGCAGCGGCCCTTCATCTCGCCGCCTGCCTTACAGGTGTACACGCGGTTGCGATGGATCGACCGCTTGAAGAACCCGGAACAACCTACAATCATCATGTTATGTTATGTTTCTTTATTTTTAGGGTTCCGTTGCCAAATGGCAAAAAACGGAACCCTTATAGATTCGTCATGTCTGTCTGTCTGTCCGTCTGTCTGTCTGTCTGTCCGTCCGTATGTCACAGCCATTTTTTTCTGAAATTATAAGAGCTTTGCTGTTGAAACTTGGTAAATAGATGTATTCTGTAAACCGCATTAAGATTTTCACACAAAAATAGAAAAAAAACAAATAATTTTGGGGTTCCCCATACTTAGAACTGAAACTCAAAAATTTTTTTTTCATCAAACCCATACGTGTGGGGTATCTATGGATAGATCTTTAAAAATTATATTGAGGTTTCTAATATCATTTTTTTCTAAACTGAATAGTTTGCGCGAGAGACACTTCCAAAGTGGTAAAATGTGTGTCCCCCCCCTGTAACTTCTAAAATAAGAGAATGATAAAACTAAAAAAAATGTATGATGTACATTACCATGTAAACTTCCACCGAAAATTAGTTTGAACGAGATTTAGCAAGTAGTTTTTTTTTTAATACGTCATAAATCGTAAACCGCAATTTACCTTTCATTCAATGTTACTTGCTGCTACGGAACCCTTCATGGGCGAGTCCGACTCGCACTTAGCCGCTTTTTTTTTAAGTTTAAAACAGTCTTGTACTAGCTTTAACTATGCTACACAAAAGCGTTTACATGGTTACTGAGTTTTTCAAGACATCGCCAAGCGGTTGGTCGACTCTTCCTGTGATCAGAGGGCTGGCTTATTTTTAGTCCAAATAATCAGCATTGCCATACAACGTGGCAATGCTGCCAGCCTTTTGAGCACTTTTCTCGTTGACAGCGATGCTGACGAATTTTTTGATGCCTTATGATTCTTTACCCTCCTTTTTTGTATACTTGTAGGTACATATTATCATTATGTTAAGACTGAAGTGTTAGTCTATAAAATAAAGTTTTACCATTGTTTTATTAAAATGTAGTGCGGATAATTAAATGATTACTTATGCGGATTCTTCTTATATATTAGTTACTAGCTTCTACCCACGACTTCGTTCCCGTGGAAGTCGCAAGACACCACAATATTCTAAAATAACAGACACATTTTTTGTAGTAGTAGTTTGGTCTCATCAGCCAAAATATACAGAGAGTCAGGACTTGTGACGCGGGAGCAAGCGACGTACGAGTCTGTGTGAGAAACAGCTCGTCCTGAGGTCGACACCCGCAGTCTTCAGTAGCAATTTCCCATTGCTTACGAAGTTTTTCGTTTTTAATGAATTAATGAACGCCTGCGTTACATTTACTAACTAATGACACAACACTGATACAATGACTCAGCATTCATACAGATTATTCCTGGCGAACGGCTATGACTAAAATAATATAACAGTATATTGTGAACACACGGGATTTCTCATCCAAAGAATAAATGATAAATGATTTTATTTCTGTAAGTAGGTTTGTACAAACACTTTTACACGTCAATCATATTTTAAAACTAGATGAGGTCGGCGTTTCCTATCTGACTACTCTGAGAAGAAAGGCCGAAACAAACTCAGAGGTCTCAGTCTCTTTTAAAGTCCAGACATAATCTTGGTCAGATCATGTGAAGGCCATGTGGATTGGTGTCTGAAGTGGTATTTTGAGGAAAGCACCACACAGATTGAGAGGGCCTGTTCAGTCAGTGCACGCATTTGTCAGTTATCGTGCAGCTTATAATATAATATACTTACTACTCTAAAATAAATATCTGTGGTTAGGTCACTACCTAACCATAGATATTTATTTTTATTATAACCATAAAGGTATGACAGTAGACATATCTATCTTGTAAACAACAAAAAGCCAAATCGATCCAGCCGTTCTCAAGTTATGCACTTACCAACGAACAGCATTTAATTTTTATTTTTATAGATAGATTATATTTAATAGGAACATTGTTTATAAATTCTTTAGGTGTAATGAATCTGATAAGTACGTTTTTTTTTTGTTGTACGTGAAGCGGGTGAGCCACGAGCTGCAGACATGATAGAAACACTATGGCAAGGAAAGAAATCGAAGACAGCAAAAACAAGAAAAAAACAGTGGCACTCCGGGAATGCCGACAGAAGTGAAAACTTGAATAATTTTATTGTGCAGGAAATACTTTTCTTTTTTGAAGTTGATAAAAAAAGGGAAATATCAATCATGTCTTTGTCATGTCTCAGTGTTTGGAATGTCATTAATCCCAAAGAAAATGTATCGCGCGTTGATGTATTTTTAATGGTCAAAAGCTGGTGTCGGTAACAGTGTCGCAAGTTCAATTGTTTTTTCCCATCTCAAAAATACCCAACGCGCCTAAAGAAGTTTTCACTTCAAAAATTAATATCTGGTGAAAATATAATGTAAAGTAGGTAACTAACATCATTTTTATTCAAGTTTATTACAATATTTATTTAATTAAAACCTCTTTACTACTTCAATTTTATTATGTATCATTCTGAAAAAATTTAAACAGTACTGGTCGTTTCAGGTTTAAAAAAAATTTGAATGCCATTAACATTGTTTTTAAATTAAGTTTTTCTTTTAAATATATGGCTTTACTTTTTTGTTTAAACCTTTTTGGCCAGTACTTTCAGAAACATGTAGGTATGCAACCTGTTTTGCTACTAACTTATCATGAAATATTTCCGAAAACACGCAAGATAGCTTCTTGAAGTGAAATGCAACATTCATAGTAGATTAGTAGCCAAGGGCTGTAAGGCATCAATTGCAGCCAGCGAGGGCGCCTATAGTTCGAGGGTGCAATTGATGCTTACACCCAAGCTAACTACTCTGCTTTACATCTCGATTGTGAGGTAAGTAGAAAAAAACCGGCATTACAAGAATAAAACATTTTATTAGTTAAAATTTATAGTGAAATGAGAACAATTTTAAAATTTTAGGGAAGTTTTCTATTCCCGCCTTTTTTCATCTTTATTTTTTATTTTTTTTAAATTGATGACTATTATACTCATACGAAGACAAGGCTGAATAGCGAAGCGACCTCTTTTGTCATTGGGCTGAATGCATGATGTCTATTGCCAGTATGATGTATACTTAGATGTACGCGAACTTTTTGAAAGAGTGAAGACTTTTTTTTTATATTACTTACCGCCCTAGGGCTTTTCTAGCTACATTATTACCCTAGAGCGCTAATTGGTTACCTACAAGCCCCATTTGGGGGTAATAAGGACCTACTTACCGAATATGAGAGATGTAAAATGTATTTAATAGCACATAAGAAACACCTACAAAACTGTTTTCAAAATTTGATTTATGATTGCGTGGTTTAGGAGATATTTACATTTTTGCAAGTGGCTTTTTTATATTGCTCGTCTGTATAGTACCTAACTACTATAAAAATATTTGTAATAATAATAGAAAAGAGTAGAAAAAATACCTTCTAATTACCGGCTCATCATCATCATGTGCCCAGCTTTTTCCCAACTATACGGGGTTCGCTTCCAGTACTACTGGATACAGCTGTTACCAGTATTTAACATGGACCGATGGCCTATCTGTCCTCCACAACCCATTTACTGGGTAAAACGCCCCAATACCCTTTGGTAAGACTTGGTGTCAGACGTTCAGGCTACCTACTATCCGTACCTAATTAAATCTGTCAAAGATCTACGAATGATAGCCGGGACTAACGGCTTAACGTGCTTTCCTAACCACGGAGGGGTCTCTGTATTTAATGGATGGTCACCCATCCATGGACCAACCTCAGCAAGCATAGTTTAGTTTAACTTTCGATGGACTCGTGCAGCCAATATTAACTGGCCAAGAGTTCCTCCTTCTCCTAATCACCGACTGTAGTCATTTTATCACATTTATGAATAAAATTCACGATAGTATATTTTTATTTTACATTTCAGTCATTTGCATAGCAGGGATAGCCTAGTGGTGTGATCGTCGGACTGCCAAGTCATAGGTCTCAAGTTCGAACCTTAGGCACGCACCTCTGACTTTTCGGATTCATGTGCGTACCTATTGTATAATTATCACTTGCTTCAAAAACGGTGAAGAAAAACATCGTGAGGAAACCGGCATGCCTGAGAGATATTTCTCGACGGCATGTGAAGCCAAGTCAGAGGCCCATGGGGGGCTTTAAAACTCTGACGCCAGGTTAGTCACTAACCACACGAAAATAAGAAGAAGATTTCAACCAAAGCCCACTTCCTTAACATTATTTTATTGTACAAACGAAACCATGCAACCTGCATTTTTTTTTTTTTTGCTCTACTTTTGAAACAAGCACCAAGGAAGGTAACACAATTTTAGCCCATTATCTATCTTATCATATTGTAATAAAACATTTTAATTCATACCTAAAAGGAATTTAAACGTAAAGGTAAAAAAAGTTTCATTCATTTCATTTACAAAACAATGGCCGCTTTATGCAAAAAAAAATCTGACGCCAAATGTCACAATCAAGAAAAATTAATAAAAAATAAGTTTTATTAGCTTGACATTTTATTTTGAATGCCAGCTTCAATTTTTTATAAAAAGCATGCAGGAAAAGTTTTATTCCTTATTGGTGATTACGGATTAATAATAAAATTATGATTTAAATTTTATTTAGGTTTTGTGGCAAATATAGTTTGCAAAAAAAAAACTTAAAATTTTATTAATTGTATTTTACTGTCATTCACATATTTTTTACAGTTTAATTTGTGAACTTGGGGGCATGATTTTAGAAAAGCTTTTTATGGTTCCGTAGCCAAATGGAAAAAATACAATTTGGTCGTGTCCGTCCGTCTGGAAGTCAAACAGCCATTTTATTTATTTACATTATTAAGTTACTTAGACTATTAGTATCTAATAGTCCGATGAAAATTGAAAGAAATTATTTTCTGTGCACGGCTAAACAATGGTGTAGTGAAATTACGAAAAAAATATTAGGGGTGGCACTCCCCAATCCCCATACATGTAACCGCGGGATGAAAAAAATAGTCCACGCTTATTTGTAAGCGTTATCCCATAATTAAAAATATGAAAATGTTTCAAAGTGGCTTTTTTATTTAAGACAATAATTTATGAGATATATGGGATGTTTTCGGTTACAACCGCAGTTATAATTTTGTCCGTTTTCATAGTTTTTTCGAGAAATACTATGAAATATAAACTTATTTTTGCTGTCAGTAAAATCAATACTGTGCAATGAGAATGCGTAAATATTCATCCTAACTACGTAACCCTTTACTGCGCGTGGTCCTATACTCACTTGGTCGGGTTTTCACTAAAATCTGTGTAGACCAAGATAATGTCTGTAACTTGTAGATAATGTCTGTAACTTCAAAAGAGACTGTGACCTCTGAGTTTGTTTCGTGGTTTCTTCTCAGTGTAGTCGGATAGAAAACAGCAACAGTCGAAAGAGTTTGTAAAAACCTCCTTACTAAAATTAATATGATTTATCATCATTTACCTGGTCACTCACACTAATATTTATGGACGTGACATGTGAATTCAGATAGATAGTAGGTATTCTTACCGTCGCAACTGTAGATGCCATAATGTTTGCCGGAACTCCTGTCCCCGCACACATTGCAGGGGATGTCGAGAAGACGATCGCCTGTAACCAATATTAGTTTATCAATACTCTCTTTGAAATCATAGGTTGAAATCGTTTGGGCCGGAAAGGTTGACTCGGCCCTACTTAAGTTTAATTCTAAACAATCAACAACATGCATGTGTTGCAAGGGAAAAAAGTTGAAACTTTAAATATAGGTGTTTTATACAGCTATGTCTACGCCGTAGCCACTGCCTACGGCGTAGACAGTGCGTCTACGGACTTGTGAAATATCTCACAACCTGATTACCCCCGAAATTTCGCGAATTTTTGCATAACTTTTTAATTAGTCGAGATTTTAAATTCATATTCTTTATGGTACCTCTTTTACTAATCAATGGAGAGGGCTATGCTTGGAGTTTCCGTACGTGATCGAATCAGAAATAAAGAGATCCGCAGGAGAACCAAGGTAACCGACATAGCCCGAAGAATTGCCAAACTTAAGTGGCAGTGGGCAGGGCATATCATTCGCAGAAAAGATGGCCGATGGGGCTGAAAGGTTCTGGACTGGCGACCGCGTACCGGAAGTCGTAGCGTTGGATCCCACAAGATGGACCGATGTGAAAGCCGCAGGAATCCGCTGGATGCGGGAAGCACAGAATCGGTCGAAGTGGCGGTGCTTGGGGGAGGCCTATGTCCAGCAGTGGACGTCTTTCGTCTGAATGATGATGATGATGGCACCACTTTAGGTCAAGAGCTATCCGAATATCAAAAAAATATTTGGCCTAGGACTTAAGGGGGAGGCGTGAAAATTGATTCGTGGATGGTAGTGTAAAATATTTTATTTTACATAAGACAACATAACATCACGCCTTGTTTCCCGAAGGGTAGGGCAGAGGTGTCCCTGTAGCAGATACACCCACATTTCGCCAGTTATGTTTAAGTCCCATGTAATAGGGGGCGAGCCTATTGCCATGAACCGGGCACAAATCCAGACTCCGAGCTGCTACTGAGAAATTTCAGATAGAAAAACCCAATAACACTTTGCCCGACCCGGGAATCGAACCCAGGACCTTATGCTCAGCAGTAGCGCTTGCGACCACTAGATTCATTATTAAATGTTCAACAACATGAAAAAGTTTTGCTATTGAAATACTGAAATACTTAAGAAAAAACTCAGCTATCCTAAATATCCTCCTTACTAATATTATAAATACGAAAGTGAGTTTGTTTGTTTGTTTGTTACGCTTCTTCTTCTTTTCGTGTGGTTAGTGACTAGCCTGGTGTCAGAGTTTTAAAGCCGCCCATGGACCTCTGACCTGGCTTCATATGCCATCAAGAAATATCTCTCAGGCATGTCGGTTTCCTCATGTTATCCTTCACCGTTTTTTAAGCAAGTGATAACTAAACAATACGCACATGAATCCGAAAACTCAGAGGTGTGCCTTGGGTGAGTGTTTGTTACGCTTTCATGCAAAAACGGCGAAACGGATTTAGATAAAATTTGGTACATGGGTAGACCATGACCTGTGTTTGGACATAGGATACTTTTCATCCCGATATTCAAATAAAATTTAATGAAATAACTCAATCAAAATACTATAGCAGACAATTTTTTTGTCATCACAACTTTCTATATCTGTGAAGTGTGCAGAAAATTCCCTTTCATTATTTCTTTATCTACGTAAGCTACACTGGTAGAAGTGTTTATTCATGAACTGATACCTCTCGGCACCTCAGAGCTCCCCTTACCCAAAATAGATTAGTCAGATTACACCAATCTCGCTAATAACGTTGGTGTTTTTGTTCCGTTTACTGAGCCCTTCCCCTTCGCCCCCTTTTCCTTAACGCGCTGCAAAGCCTACTGTCACACCGGATACAAGTAACTATTTTTGATGTTTTGTCTGAAATGTCGGTAGATCTTAACTAAAATTATAATTGCGAAAGTGAGTTTGTTTTTAGGGTTCCGTACACAAAGGGTAAAACGGGACCCTATTACTAAGACTCCGCTGTCCATCCGTCTGTCTGTCTGTCCGTCTGTCACCAGGCTGTATCTCGTGAATCGTGATAGTAAGACAGTTGAAATTTTCACAGATGATGTATTTCTGTGGCTGCTATAACAACAAATACTAAAAAACAGAATGAAATAAATATTTAAGGGGGTTCCCATACAACAGACATATTTTTTTTGCCGTTTTTATAAATAATGGTACCCTTCGTGCACGAGTTCGACTCGCATTTGGGCGGTTTTTTTTTGTTACGCTTTCATGCTAGAACGGCTGAACGGATTTAGATGAAATTTGGCACATGGGTAGACCATGACCTGGATTAGGACATAGGATACTTTTTATCCCGATATTCCCACGGGATTGAGACTTATGCGGGTGAAACCGCTGGGCGCAGCTAGTTTCTTATAAAGTTGGATTTTCCAAATACTTATACCTATCTGATTCGCCTTTTATTCCTAAAGATATAATTCCTAGGTACCTACTACATAACAGTATTTTAAACCTATAGTCTCATTTAAACTTTGCAATCCTATCCAAATATTAACAGTATTGAAAGATTTCCCAGAAATTCTTTACTTATAATTCCGACGCAAATGCCTACTCCCTACTTTATGTAAATTGTAATTCCATTAAATTGTTCCTTTCAAATAATTCAATTCGGTGTTACAAGCGGCCTCCGTCTTAACGCCGCGAATCCTTTTCAAGGAAGGATCTTTTATTTTTTGGTTAAAACGGACTTAGGCGACTTTACTTCGTCTTTCAAGCCTCTAAGAAAAGCCGCGAAGTGTCGTAATTATCCCCTTTTTTTGCACACTTTGAAAAGCTTTTTATGGAAAGAAAATGATGGGATTCAGCATCATGATAGACAGCTGATATTTATACAGATATAATAAAACTTAAATATTTATTTTAATATGTTTCTTTTAAAAAAATGTGCATGCCCGTCTCACTCGTTCCTTTGAATCAGAACACGCGCATCTTGCTCGTGCTCTTGAAACTGCGGAAGAGAGATCTATCCGACTCAAATCTATGAAGGAACACGCGCAACTTGTTTCTGCCCTTGTAACAGAAGAAGATAGATTTATCCGGTCTTTATTTTTTTAATTTTATTTATCTTTTACATTGATTCTTTCCTTTTAGATTTTGTGAATGTGAGAACGTTGTAGTCTTAACAGACTGTAGATTTGTGCACCATTTTCTATTTTGCTCTTCTACACTTTCCTCTCATACCTATTAACACCGTAATTTGAAAAAAATGTAAAAGCAATTTATTTTTAAAAGAGTAACCGTGGAGTTTCTTGCCGGCTCTTCTCCATAGGAAACGACCAATTGGAACCGTGCGACGTGCGACCGTGTGACGTTTCATAAGTGCTCATGTAGGTATATGTGTTTTTTTTTTTTTTGACACAGCTGTTTAATGTTCTCCAAAATAATCAATTCACTGACAGACAACGCACAGCCTAATCGGTAGGGTCTAGACGTATGAAATTTGCATAAGAGTTATTTTTCGAAAGTGAGCACTGAGGAAGGATTTTTGAAAACTCATCCCCAAAAGGGGTTAGATAGGGGATGAAAATTTGTATGGAAGTTCGTCATTTTTGTTGATGGGAAATCCCATCGGGGACACGGCTTGTTTTCTTAATAAATTGGTGATAGGTTTGCATTTGTTTAAAAGATTTTTTTACAAAAAGACAGAATATCTTTGCTTTGCAATACAACAATAAAAAAAAATACTAATGTGAAAAATGAAGTTAGCACGAAATACTTTTCGCAACTTGCACTTATCCGGTTCTTCAGGAAAATTTAAACCGAGAACTTTTTTTCTAATAACAAATTATCTAAAGGCTCTACAGACAAACCGTCATTATAGCCCACTGCTAATGAAAAGATGCACATTCACCTATCTATTCGTGTGTGCCTACTGATGCGTGCGGTTCCGTGCACTGAACTCTAAATAACGCGCGACAAATTACGATAGTCGTGTGAAGCGCCACACTTGCTAATGCCGATCAAATGAATATACTTACTTAATCGTTGCCCTCGTGATGTTTACGCGGATATAAGTAGATTATATTAATATGATTGATGCTTTCTTTATTTTAAGCACGTTTTTAGTTTTGAAAATGAATATGAGTAGACGGTTGAACGTGTTTTGCTTCGCTAAATCAATGTTATCGTTGGTTTTTAACTTCCCGTTAGATGGATAAAATATTATTTAAGAAATTCTTAAATAAATATCAGTTTTTAGTAGACCTACACTTGAATAAATGAAGTTACCTTTATACAGAAGCAAGCGAACTTGTTCCGTCGGAAAACATAGATGAGTAAAAATAAAATCAAAGAACATTGGTTACTGAAAGATTGAATGAAATACGTCTTTCTAAAAAGGTATCTACTTCATGAAGTCATGAACCTGTTTATTCTACATAAAATCTTAAAATTCATAACGAGAAACGATCATTAATCTACTACTTCATAAAAATATTTAATTCACTAACATACAACGTACAGCCTAAACCGCTGGGTTTATGCACAATTTAAGTTCCTTATGTATAAAAAGTGAGCACTGAAGAAGATTTTTTTTAAATTCATCCCCTAAAGGGGTTAAATGAAATGAAATGGGATGGGGGGATGAAAGTTTGTATGGAAGCTCGTCATTTTTGCCGATGGAAAATCCGATCGGGCACACGGCATGTATTACCTAACCTTGCCGTATTTTAAACCAAAACGGTTGTTTTTTTTAGAATTTCTACTTTTCTATCACAATCAATCTACATCATTAATTTATAAACAATAACTAAACGTTTAAATAATGACTGACGTTACAGAAATCTGTGCTTACGTTGTGAGATGAACGATACAAATCGTAACGTGAAATCTTGATTATTTACTTTTGACAAAGACTTGATAAACACAAGTAAAATACTTAATTAAACTCAAACAACGGTAATAAGTTAGGCGTTAAGTGATTAGATTAAGTTACATGCACCCTTTGTACAAGATTCTGGTGGGGGAGCGCGGTCCAAGTTTCGGGTTCGCTCCTAAGTTACATTTGTAAGGACGCGGGTTTCACCCGATTCACTGATCTCCTAAGATCTTATTTGTGTGCTAACTACGAACAATGGACTAAACATATGATGTGTTTGTATCTACATATTGTATTGTATAGTGTTAAGCTTATTACTGCCAGGCGTTTGATATAGTTTTGTTTGACAAATAGTGAAATGGCTTTGGTTTTCCCAAAGTATCTCAATAATATTATAGGTATTATTTTTTCCAAAGTGATTTTTACTTTCAATGGAGTCCTTGATGTGCTTATGAAATAAACGATTTAACTTTTGACTTCGACTTTAATACCTAAGCTTTTTTTTAAGAAGCTTGACTGGGCTTCTAAGAAAACAGGTTTAGGTTACCTATTCAAGTTAAGAAACGCTTGCCGGGGTTGGTTCGTGGATGGGTGACCATCTTTACATACCGAGACTCCTTCGTGCCTCGGAAAGCACGTGAAGCCCTTAGTCCCGGCTATCATTCGTAGATCTTTGACAGTCGTTACGGGTCGTCAGAAGCCCGAAAGTCTGACAACCAGTCTTACCAAAGGGTATCGTATTACCCAGTAACTGGGTTGTGGAGGTCAGATAGGCAGTCGGTTCATACTGGTATTCAGTTGCATCTGGTTAGACTGGAAGTCGACCCCAACTTAGTTGGGAAAAGGCTAGGCAGATTGATATTTAAAAAAAAGGCAGACTGATATTGACCTATTGCTTATCATTTAACATGTATTTTTTTTAAATAGATTACCAAGAACCAAGACGAAGGTGGAAATACTTTTTTAACCGATTAAGTAACTACTCTCTGGATAACTTCGAAACATTTGTTTCTCATAAAAAATATATATTAAATTGACTATTTGTATTGACGCTGCGGTGCGGGGTAATTTCGTCAGACACTTACAGTAGCAATGGCTTTCATTTTGACAATTCAACAACATTCATTGCGTTACTTACGTTGTTGAGCAGACAAATTTTTTGAACATATGAAGCAATGGATTAGCAATATCCATCAAAGTCATTCAGATTGTGATTGAAAGTATGTTACGCAATTAGTATGCTGTTCTAATAATTTTGCATGAACTCTTAGAAAGAAAGAAAAATTGTTTATTCAGCACAAATAAGACGCACATCACACTAATATTATATGAGTGGAAACTTGTAATTGGCCTTCTTCTACATATTACTTCTGACTACTCGAATGTACTAGCTGTAAGTTTTCTTAAAATTAATAAAATAAAAATAAAATAAAATATTATAAAGGCGAAAGTTTGTGAGTGTGTATGTGTGTCTCTTCTTCACGCTCAAACGGCTGGACCAATTTGGATGAAATTTGGCACACAGATAGTTCATAACCTGGATTAACACATAGGATACTTTTTATCCCGATATTCCCACAGGATCGAGACTTAAGCGGGTGAAACCGCGGGGCGCAGCTAGTTATAAAATAAAATTCAATTGAAAATGTTGGTCACAAAAATCAGAACTCATCATCTGCCCAGCCTTTTGCCATTGTGTTGGGGTCAGCTTCCAGTCTAATCGGATGCAGCTGAATACCAGTATTTTACATGGAGCGACTGCATATCTGACCTCCACAACCTAGTTACTAGGTAACACGATACCCCTTGGTAAAACTGGTTGTCAGACTTTTGGGCTTCTAACTACCCGTAACGACTGTCAAAGATCTACAAATGACAGCCGGGACCAACGGTTTAACGTGCTTTCCGAGGCACAGAGGGGTCTTGGTATGTAAAGATGGTCACTCATCCACGAACCAATAGCTTAACCTGATCGATCGACCCGTGCGGCTGTTATTACTTAGCCACAAGCCCCTCCCACAAAAATAAGAACTACTTAAGTAAAAACCGCCCTTGAGATTTTACAGGTAGATACCCAATAACAGTTATAAAAACCATGTCCACACTCAACATGAATCTTCAAAAGCTGAGACGAAGCTGGTCATATCTAGCAGAATAGTGTAAGTACCTAACACTGGTTTGTATTAACTCTACAATTACTAGTTTTTGGTTGTTAACACGCAGTCCATACAGACAGAATGGATGTATTTATTTATTTATTTAGGCAAACCAACTAAATACACACACAGACATTCAAAGTATATAACATTTACAAATACAATAGTATTGCATGCATCTAAATTAAAGGTAAGTACAGCATTTTATTTAGATCTCACTAAACAATAATAATTAATGAAAAGATGGAAAACAATGTAATTAGATCTAATATCAATAATATTTTATACTTAACATTAACTTGAATTGAATTAAATTGATAGAATTGAATTAAATTAAATTGAATTAAATAACAAACCAAAAACATAATTTAAAAAACACAAACACAAAACACACATAACACATAATTATGTAACTTAAAACGGACAGTAGTTTCTTTTGAAGAGCATTTCAAGCTTTTCAACGCATTTTTTTCGTGCAATGATAAGTTTATGAGCCGGAAATGATATCTAAATTTAAAAATCAATTGTAGTCCGTTAGTCTCGCAAAAACATGAACATGGCTCTACCGATTAGTTTTTATTTGGTTCGCTCTATTACTGGCGAAGTTAAGGAAAAAAGAAAAATTGAAAAAAACCAAAGAAACAGTCGAAAAATCGAAAAAATCGTAATTACGATTTTTTCGATTTTTCGACTCCAACTCCTACCTCAACCTCGCAAGGTTCACCGGGTCATCTAGTAGTGTACAATAAATGTAATTAAAACATGGTGTCGAATTAAAGTAGCTTGTATGCTATTGATTTAAATCAAGAAAAGTCTATTGAGGTGCAAGATATTTAAATTAAGCACTTGTTTATCATACAAAATTATTTTAGGACAAAAGTCCAAGAAAGTAGGTTAAGATCTGAATGAGTAAGAACCATAGGGGTGAATTTGCCAAACAGAAAATTTTCGTGGCGTGGATGATAATGCCACTGCAGCAAGTTAAAATACAGTCAAAATATAAAAAAATATAAAATGTTGCTACCCACATGAGAAAAAAATATATTTTAGTTTGGATTTTAGTTAATTATAGGTAAATTTAAGCGTCATCTATTTGGTATCCGGTGACATTCTTATGTATTTTCCATGGGGTGAATGATATCGACTCGGTCATCCTTCGTCGACCATCAATAAGGCTTCAAATTATTTATTATTTAAATTTTTTAAACCACCGATTTTTCTTTGATATTGTTGTTTGTCGAGTCGTTAAGTTGAGCTACACGATTACTAACAAATGCGTGCACTGACTGGACAGGTCCACTCAAATCTGTGTGGTTCTTTCCTCAAAAGACCATCTCAGATATTACCTGCCTGGTCCTCATATGGTCTGACCAAGATTATGTCTGGACTTTAAAAGAGACTGCGACCTCTGAGTTTTTTTTCGGCCGCTCTTCAGAGTAGTCAGTTTGGAAAAACCGAACTCATCACTCTCAGTTTTAAAAACATATTTTAATTTTGACGTGTAAAAGTTTTAACCAATTTACAGAAACAAATATCATTTAAATCATTGACTACACAGATATTATTGGAAACTTTTTATTCCTGTCACAAAATAGTTCTTGTACCTACTTATGTAAAAAAAATGTACTCACATGGAATTTATGGATTCCAAATAAAAGGCAACTTGTAGGATTAACAGATACTTATTCATTCAAAAATGCGGCTAAGGTACTGACATAAATAACAACAACAAACAATGACAGAAGACTGAAAAAAAAAAACAAATCAGCTGACCTGTTCCCATCCTCCGGACTGCCACGGCTGGCGCCCGCTGTCGCTCCCAGAAGGCAGACAGCTCGACAGTTGTGTCACAGGCTCAATTGAAACTACTAACACCACTGCTTTTAGCTAAATACATTTTTCAAATTTTTACTTAAAACTTTTTATTTATAATAAATGTTTTTAATACTACACAAGTCAGAATTTAAACAGTCCTCTCCTACAGGAATTCATGAGTATTGGTAGAGTACATATGTACGAAACTTTTAATGACTTATCTGGGTGACTTCACCACCCAGTCGCGGCTTTCGGCAGACTGCTCCGATAATTGTGATCTTTGAAGCCGCTGCGGAGATCGCGAGTCACGTCATCCCCTGATTACATTGAGTCCCACCCCCTGAGCAGGACAACAGTATGCAGGCAGGGCGCGTGTGAGCGAGATGGGTGTGATCCCATCTTGTGTCCCGGTCCACAGGCTACATTGTCAGGGCAGCGGTCGCTACGTATCTGACTGAATTACGTACGAACATAATGGACGCATTACATGATAAAAGTAAAGCGTTGTTTACTCGAAGACTTTACTTGTAAAAATAAAATGTTTTTTGCTCATTTAAAACGATATGCTCTCAATTATTTTCTAAAAATGGGATTTGTAATCCTGTACCATAATTAAATAAAAACTTTTTTTTAAACATTCAATTTTGAGTTTTGCCCTCTAAATTCCATTAAGTTATTCAAATATTATTTATTATGTATCACATCATAGATTTCTGGACTGGAAAACATCAATATATAAAACAATAACGGCAAAACAAAGGACACCAAAGTCTAAGAAACTAAAGTAACACAAACAATTTTCTTTTACGAACTATCAGTACAGTAAACATTAAAATGTCAAGTTAGATCACGGGGTGAGTGAGGCAGCTTAATTGCCTGGGCGGCAGCGTCGACCAATCAGAGCGCGGCTGGCGCCCGGAGGGCGGGCCGTGCAGCTTTTGATGTGAACCGAGCTACGAAGCGAAGTCGCCACGTGAACCATTGAATAGGACAAGGATGCTTGTCTAATGAACGATGCTAACATCTAAGATACACGTCTGCGAGACGTACGGCGTTTTATTTGATCGTATACTTTCTGTTTGTAGTGCTAAACACCTTACTTATAAGTTTAGGGAAGCTTTCGTTTCGATATTCTTAGGCTGTGGCTTGATGTTTACGCACACAGTTTACTTGAGTATGTCATGAAATCTTTAATTTTTGTTGGGAGAGAGGCATTTTTATAGAAGAGTATTGAAAGAAAATACCTGTTACTAAAGGTTCCTTTCATTAACTGGAATTTTCCAACGAATTGAATAGAAATACTTACCACTTAAAAATTTACTCCTTGTCGTAAAAATTTCGTTTTTACGACTTTTGTAAGTACAAAGCTGAACGAAGATTTTAAGATGTTCAGAAAAAGTTTGTGGAATTAAAAATACTAATTTATTATGATAATACTGCCAAACTTGAAACTAACCATACAACCGAAATCTCTTGTAAAAACAATAACGCAATAAAAACACTCCAATCCACTTCTTCTTCTCATTATTGGCTGCACAATACAATACAAATACAGAAACCCCCTATATCTTGTAGGACTATGTCCCAGCGATTATGTGGAGCATGTTGTTTTAGCGCGGCCGTCGGCGTAATCCCGGCGACCGGCGACCGGCGACGCGCGACCCGCAGCCGCACGCGATCGTACTAAACGCTCACACTTCGCACTCAAGTACCAGTAATCCAGGGATATGCAACCGGCAATTACGGCAGTGTATTTTTTTTATTCCGTGTTTTCTAGGTTGTTTCTATAGTTTGTTATTTACCGGTTCATTTTATTTAAAAGGTTGATACATTTAATTTTAGCACATATTAATAGAATATTTATAGATACCTAAATAAAATTGTAATGGCAATAATAGGTGAACAATGAACAGAGAAAATAAATAAAACAGCCTAAATAAGTAATTAAACCGGAATTTATTTTTGACCAACGATATCCATAAATTAGATCCCATAATGCAAGCAAGTACCTATGCAATATGTTTTTTTATTTTTTACTATCAATCTAGACAAAAACTTCTCACGGAAAGTCTCCCACGAAACTTCCACAGTGATTTACATTTATTAAGCAATTAAAATATTTTTTATTTCATAAACACTTGAGGTTCAGAATTGCTTAAATCCTTTATGGATTTTACTGTGACGATTGTTCATTTTAGAATAGAAAACATGTGCATCCGTGACAAAAAAAACATGAAAGGGGTGACGGACTCTGTGCGATATGAAAAGTACTTGAAAAGTTTAAAACTGAATAATGTGCGCGTGACCATTCCTTTGTTAAACGTTGCCCCTTTTAAGTCCAATCAACAGTGCAAACTGGGTAAATGTTTTTCATTTAGTTATTTATTCTTTATTAAAAGTTTAAACAAGTCTTTGATTGTCGAATATGTTTGTTTCAAAACACAATGTTGTTTCAAGTTTTGTGTCAGAAATACTTAATACCTCAATTTAGATATGTTGAACTGCTTTAATTCTTAACGCTCTAATTTCATTGGTACGGTGATGAAGTCAGGGAATTCGAAGAAAAATTAAAAAAGCGACTACATAGCGCTATTATGTTATAAAAAGTTATTTTACAGAAGTCTGTAGGTACCTAAATATTTATTATCAATCTCTTGAAGTAGATAATCAGTCACACACGATAGCAACGTGTTCTACCCGAGTTGATTACCGAATCTTCGCACTCCACTCGCCATTATGTCGCGTTCTGTCGTATTCTGTCGGCGCTAAACGTAGATGATCTGTCAGTTGTAAAACGACAACTCATTCGACATCAAGACACTCTCACACTTCACTGAGCGTCATTAAGGGATCGGTGATCCACGAAGGTAATGCTGTTTGGATATGAAATCAAAGTCCATAGTGAACACTACACTGAAATACTTAAGTATTAAATATTCCAAGACAATATGTAGGTAGGTACATACCTATTTTATACCTAATTTATGACCAATTTTTTTTTTGTTATATTTTCATGTCCTGCAATAAACCAGACACAATTTGTAAATATTTTATGGTTTTTATTAATTCCATTTTGTAAAACTTTTTATTATTCTCTAATTTATATCCACTATCTAATCATTCCATTATAAAGATTAAATAGTTAGGTATTCGTTAAATAAATTTTTAAATTCCAACCAAGCACTTATTGCGTCCAATTTTACTTGACGATTTCCAATTAAGCATCCTTTTCTTTTCTGATTCCTGACAAAATTCAATAAACACACAACAACATGTATTTAAATAATCACAAAACTGTTCCAACTGTAACAAGAATTCTGTTTGATATCTCTACCAAGATGCCCACTCCATAAATTATGTTGTGTGGGTATTACGCGTCTGTGTGGTGCTTTTAGCGGTGCGATGGTACGCACCTGTGTTGGGTGCCACCGGTGCCACCGTGCCACTAATGCCAGTAGGTGGTAGTGACAAATGAGCACTACCAGTAAAAATCGCGCCTGTTTGAGGTTTCGCCGCATTTGGCTGAATTAATTCGTCTCGCGATGTCTCTTAGAGCTTCGTGCTCTAATGACGACCTTAGAAGAAATAGACTAGCCAATTTGACCTTATTTTATGATTTTTAAAAGGGATTTATGTTACTAGAAATGAAAGTGGAAACAAAACACAGTCCGTCAACTAAAACCTCAAAAAGCCTTGAAAAAAAACTTTTTATAATATAAAAAACTCGTTTTATACATTGTTATAATGTTATTAAAGTTTTTATTTTTAGACTGCTTCGTTGGTCTAGTGTTAGCAAGCGCTACTGCTGAGCATGAGGTCCTGGGTTCGATTCCCGGGTCGGGCAAAGTGTTATTGGGTTTTTCTATCAGAAATTTCTCAGTAGCAGCTCGCAGTCTGGATTTGTGCCCGGTTGATGGCAATAGGCTCGCCCTCTATTACATGGGATTTAAAACATAACTGGCGAAATGTGGGTGTACCTGCTACAGGGACACCTCTGCCCAACCCTTCGGGGAAACAAGGCGTGATGTTATGTTGTATAGTAAAACTACTCAAGTATAAAAACAACAAAGTGTACTGTAAAATAAAAAAAATCCACCATAAATAAAACTTGAACCGTGTACTCTTCGCGCCGTGTCTATCGGTTGCTACGGCGTAGCGCTCGTAGCAGGCACTTAGCTGGTCCCCGAGGCGCTCTGATTTATGTGCCCGATGTGCCTCGGCTACACCCAGTCGCGACAATTCATTTCAATTAACGTTACTGCGCCCCCAGCGGTCCACCCTCATATAACATTCGTAATTATAAAGCGTTACACCTCTATTTGATAATAATATTGTGAACCGCAGTAATTATGAATCTTATTATATAGCGATAGAGTGGTGTAATGATTAATTTTAATATGCTGATAAATAAACACTTAGATATCCGTGCTTCTAAAATACCAAACAATGTGATTTGTTGTAAGTATCGTCACATCGTGATTTGCATCCAACTAAATTTATTTAACTTTTTCATTCCCTCCCTTCGCAGTAAAAAATTACGAAAAAAGAAATAACACAAAGAAACAAAATCATCAATCGTGCGCTAAACGGTTTACACAGCGAATCCCGATCATTGGTGAGAATTCATTTGTTCGCTAAAAGCGTGACAGTTGCGAAATCCGTGGCGGAGCGGCGACGCGCGATGGTGCGCAAACAGAAAACGGCGGCGGCTCGCGAAAAAGTCCTTTTAAAAATGTTGCGGCACGTACGGGTGGGAAGGCACCCATTACTGTGAAGTGGCCATTGTTGGTTTAAAGATTTAGCTGCAAACGAGGAAACAGGACTGTGCTGGATGTACCTACGTAGAGTTCTAACACTGGAACGGGACATTAATGAGCTTTAAATAATGAAATGTTATAAAATACGAATGCAACATGTAAGTAGTTATGTAACCTATTTAGATGTTTAGTAGAGATAGATTTAAATAAACCATCAAATTAAGAGATCTAATGACTTTGTTTAATTACATTGTTGCAAGAGCATTCCTTTCAGTGTTGCACTGCACATTGGTCGATTGGCGCAATATTTTCTCTAGCCTCCAGGGGCGAAACGTCCATATAAGCCGATTCCTACCGGCTTCCCTTTGGAAATTCGGAACACAACCACTCTATCGTCATTGAATAATCAAACTATAAGTATTTGATACACCATAAAATTAAAATACCTATTGCAAAACGCCTACATACACAATTGTCTTAATAACCCAACAACAAAACACTGCGCTAAAATAACTCGTAGGCGCGTCCGGCTTATGCTAAATTCAATTTCCTTACAAAAAATAAAGTCATCATGACGTCACTTCGGTCACGTGATACCGCGGTTTCAATGAGCCGGGTAAGCCGGTCTGTAGCGAGTTATTGTAGGCACAGAGTAGCAGAAACGTGCGCGCGGGAGCGAGAAGGAATTATTGCTATTGCGCCACCTCTTTCTGGCACACGCATTTGATTCGGTAGTTTTCGTTGAATTTCGTAATACTGGGTAGGAGTTCGGAGTTCGTAAACATTTCATTATTCGTATGACAATGTGTGGTTGCTTTTTGACGTAATCGTATTAGAACCATTTATTAATTTCCTTTTTTTCGCACAGTATTTATTGAATTCATTAGTTTATCATTACTAGTAGTATTAATATTTGTTTTTAGTCATAGGACAGTGATTAACATAGTGTTTTGAGTTTAGTGGATGTGAAAATAAAGTACGTTGTAATTAGGTATTGGGGTAAGTAGATAGTTTAATAAGCTGAAATTACTTATTTAGAGTAGATTTGATAATAATTAGTAGGATCTTATTAGGATGGTGGCATTCATAGTTTTAGAATGTCGTTTGACAATTACTATGTGAAGAAACATGCTTTTCAAGGTTAAGTTTTGAAAATACGTGCTCGCCCAGATGTGACTATAAATTACAAACGCCGCGATGGTTCGTTCAAACATTGTAATGTTTTTAAAACATATTCGTAGCTGTTTTATGAGTTCGGGATCGGTAGGAATAGTTTTTTTTTTTTTTTTTTCTTTTTTTTCTTTTCTTTTTCTTTTTGCTGCTCCGGCTTCCCTCCTCCATAACGTGAGCCTTCGCTACTGCTAGCCTCTATATTCGAAAGTGGGAATAGTTACAGAAAACAGTTCTTGCTGGTTTGGAAAGAGATATTTTATAGGCCAAAATATAAGGTTAACATTTGAACGGTACCTTTTCCAGGTAAAGTGATCCATGTGCCGCCTTTGTACCTAATTGCTCACTCATAATCTCTCATAATGCCGCATTTGGTGGCGACTGTGGCGAGGTGAACGTGCCATGCCCACAAATGTCTGCACATACAGATTTATCAATAATGATACGAACAGAAACAAAAAGCATAATTCTGATTACACACTGAAGACGTCATGTGGTGGTCTCATTTGCGAGGGCAAAGAAGTTGTTCAAGAATTTGTAAATTTCTTTACCAGTATCCCACTTAAAACTATTGAACCCTTGGTAGATGGTTAAGGTACAGTAAGCGCTCAAAAGTGCATGAGCACGCTAAGAGTCGTATTGCTGTGAACACGCGGTATAGTCCGTACATTTGTATGTGTAAACAGTCAGACGTCTGTGGTGTGAGTGCCGTACACACACCACAGAGAACGCAGTTTTGCGCTACATACTATCGTATCGTCACGGTTCGCGGGCGCCGTACTTATATTTCCATAACTTTTGTTAGCACGCATCATACTCGTACGCGTGACCTTGGCCAGTGTATCGCATTGCTAAAATTCGAAAGTAAATTATATGTGCAGATAGCAGAAGGCGTTAAGCGTTGGTCTTAGATTCAAGATGGCTAAGGTTCTAATCTCGTAAATCACAGCGCTGTTTTTGCAAATATTATTATTTTTGTTTGCAAAAATAATATTTTTAAATATCCTGCCTATTTATTAATGTTGTTATTGCAATAAAAGGTTTAGAATAAAAAATGCGTGATATGTTATAATAAAAAATAAATAGTATTTATTCGTTATGTTTCACTGCTACAATTATTTATCATTACTTCACCTGAATAATATGTGAAATAGATGTCTAGAAACTTAGAAGCAATTTGTATTATTTTGACATATTTAAATTTTGAAATGTTTTAAATTTTAAATGGATTTTTTTGCACCATAAATATAAAGCTTTGATCATGGTCTAAGTAATTAAGCAATAAATAAGAATATTAGACTACTTAAAATGTAAAAAAATCTACTGACAAAATTGTTGATTTTAAGGTTAAAGGCAGTTGTTCATATTAATTATTTTAAACTTTATTTGGCTTTAGTAAATATTGGTTGGTATTGAGGTTATAGCTTAAGTATTCATTTTCTTTACGAAAAGAAGATTGAAACTAAACCTCAAATTTTAATCCTAAAATAATACTATTACTAAAATAATATTAAACAATTTCGATCTATCTGCAAGAAATACGACAAACACCCTATTGAAACGTGCTTAAAAAATTCGTTACCATAAATTCATGCAATAACGAATCTGTTGTTTATTAAGTTGGTACGGTCAATATTTTAAGGTCAAAAACGGTTTTCTAGCTGGTCTTCAGTGATGCAAGCCTTCAGAGTGCACGGCGAACGGTTCATAATGACGTGTTTTTAATAATTCAGCAAAATATCTCGTTGGTATGAAACCATTTGTTTCATTCACCATTTGACGTCGCTGCTACTCGATAATAAGCCCCTTCCTCATATCTCTTAACCGTCACAGTATTTCACTAGAACAAAGAAAAACATTGTTTTTAATTCACATAATACCTAATTATTTATTATTCACTAATCGAATTAAACCCCACAATGAATTTAAAACTTTAAAGGCATCTTCTGTATCAACAATACCTCTGTTCTATCAACAATACCCTTGATTAAGATTTATGTTTAGTAAAATATGAAATATATAAATGATAACACTCACACTTAGTCCGGTTTCATTAGATATTCACTTCACTTTTACGCAGCGCAATAATATTCTCTGATCTGATCTGATCTCTTCAATATATTTTATGCCTGCTTTTTGATAATAATAACCACAACACTGCGCTAAATGCTCGTCACCAATATTATCACGGCACGAACCAACAAAGTTCTATTAATTGAATACTTGTAACAAACTGCATCTACCCCACAGAAATCGAAATAATTTACGTAGTTTTTTGTGGTCTACCTGCTAAACTTTAATATTTATGTGAACAAGACGAATGAAACTAAAAACGAATGATGATTATCGAACTAGTCATTGGTTGCAGACAAAGTGAGTGTGTGTGTGTAATGTGCGTGTCTACAGTATTGTAACAACTTATAGAAGAAGGTCGTAAGTCAAACCGAAGCGTCAGTCTATTGCTTTGTGAGATTGCTTATGGACTTTTGGTCGGTACTGTACATATATAGACGTGCTACAAATTTTGACGACGTAAATAACGCTCTACTCCAGGTCCAAAATTGGTTCACCGCTAATAATTCAGTATTAAATGAAAAAAAAAACTAAGTGCATAAAATTTTATTTTCCTAAATGTCAAAAGTAGTGATTGTGAGATAGTATTGAATCAAGAGAAACTAAAGTTCAGCAGCATATGCTGTCAGAAAAATTCGTCAATTTACTGATGTAGATAACGCGAGGCTAGTCTATTTTATTTAGTTATTTTCATAGTATCATGTCTTACGGTATTTTACTGTGGGGACGGGCTGCAGACATTGAGTCTATTTTTATTCTGCAAAAATGAGCGATGAGAGCCATATATTATCTCCGCAGGCGTGATTCTCTAAGGGAACTGTTTAAGGAAATTAACATCATGACGGTATCTTGTCAATATATCTATGAAAAACAACATGTACGTGAGAAACAATTTACATCTTTTTAGTAAAAGAGGTGATAGACATAATTATAGTACAAGAAATAGGGATCTATTACTTCAACCAAGTTTCAGACTAACTAAAGTAGACTCATTTTTCATGGGGTACTGTTTAAAATGTTACTATTAAATTCCTCCCCACATACTTCAACTGAATGAGACGAAATTCAAATCTTGTATAAACGCACACTATGCAGGCAGGCATATTATAAGTTGGGGTATTACATCGCTGATAAAAATGCCTGACTCAATGCTGGTCCTGCTCCACAACCACAGCTAATTGATTAACATTTGCAGATACTGTTGGAACTGCTGAAGATTGTAAGACCATCTTTGCATTGTATAATAAACTCAATCTCCTTTGTATTATATAATTGCATAGCACAGGTTTGAGCACTATGTACTAAAGAGTTACCATTTACCGGGTAATATGTCTTGCATTGACTTGAATGTGCCCTGGCGGCTGTGAATATGTCATTCTCACTCAGATGTTTCGCTGATGGTGGCGCGTGTGTTGGATCATTTAGCTCACTTTAAAATAGTTGAGCTGAATGGTGCTAATCCATTCTTCATGTTCGTAAACGGGCGCCGTCAGTTGCGACTAAGCCAAAACAATGACAATTCAAAAGTGCCTGTAAATGGTTTAATTGAAATAAATGCTTTGAGTTTGAGTATGGTTAAGTACGTGAAATCGCTAATAATTCTAGTAGCTATTGAGTATATATTTTGACATATTGTTCAAGTATTATTAAAATAACACAATCACAAACTCAAACTCAAAGCAATTACAGGCACTTTTGAATTGTCAAAGGAATCGGTCAGTCAGTAAGATGAACCTACACGTAGTTGCCCATTCCAAAGCGTAGTAGGTTCTTATGAAGAAGAACGGGTCCATGAACACTCTTTTAAATTGTATTGTTACAAAACAATTGGTTATGTACATCATGAATGTTGAATTTATACATATTACGTGAGAACGAAATGTAAAAATAATATTAAATGAATGATAATTATTTGATTAATGACTGACAGGCTAAAGACGAAAACCAATTTAATCAAAAATCCATTTATTTTTCAAATTTGTTAATAGTTTTAGTTAGGTTAGGTTATTATATTATTTTGATTGGATTAAATACATAACAGATGGTGTATCTTAAACAAAATGATATAGTTTCAGGATCGTAAAAAAAATAATGAAATAAATTCTTTAAATCCAATATACCCTAAAAGTACAAACATATTAATAAAATAATTTTATTAATTAATTTAATGTTAGTGTAATGTTAGAGTTTCACAAGAATGTTAGCAGTACTAATTATACTGTTTATTGTATTCATTTACATATATAACTCAGTAAATAAAATACAAAATCTTTGCTGATCGGCGCAAGCGCTTCAAACGAAATCTAGTGTTCAACTATTCGTAGAGGTTCACTTATTTAGCAGTGGTATAAAGATACACACTGGTATCTTCAGCGGTTTCAGGTCCGGGAATGTTAGCGAGCTTGTCTATGACCTTCTCGAAGAGTTTGATACCGTCCAGGAAGGTGGAGACAGCAACGTGTTCGTTTACCGAATGGAGGAGCAGCGGTGTGTTCGGCATTGGGGAGAGGCCGAAAGCCGGATAGCCGGCGTTGCGGACGTGTCGGGCGTCCGTAGATCCGGGCGGCAGCGTCGCCATTATTTGTATGTCACTGTGGTACAAAAAATTAAGTCGTCAATAAGAGTAGTGGAGGCCCTTTGTGCCCAAAAGCGATAAAACTAAAAGCTGGTCTATCGCAATTTCGGCTGGTAGTTTTTGATTTCCAAGGAATACTAGACATTATTTTAAGTAAATTAAAAGACATCGAAGTGGTAGCGAGACTACCGAGGGTGTATCCCTACTTGTCGGATTAGTACTAAAAATAACGCACAGTTCTTCAGCTGCACTGGCGATGGCATTCCAGTAAGGGTTGGTGGAGTTGGCGATAGTAGCAGGAGACTGCTGGTTCTTAGAAATGTACGTCAGAGTTATGTTCTCGCCAGCCTCGGCGATCCATTGATGAATCTATCAACAAAAAGATGAATAAAATCAGCCAAATCAAGGCGAGATAAATCTGAACACATGAATCTGCGTTGTCGGTCAATCAGTTTGATCCCCGATTAGACCAAATGATGCGGCATGGGATAGTTTATTTTTCGATATTTTTCATGTTGTGATCACTCCGGCCGTCGATCTTGAGGCTGAAACTACCACAAACGGTAGAGATTGTAGTCAGATCAAAGTAATTGGAAGGTAAACTTGATCATGTAGCCTTTAAAACCCAGCGACGGACGATTACGGAGATGGTGTAAAACACCTACACAGAATCTCCTCTTACGCTGTATGATGATGGCAGATCTTACCAGCGTATTAGGTATATACTTAATAAAAATCTTAAATTCATTCATTTACTGAGAGACAACGCCTAGCTTAAACCGCTGCATGAAATTTTGCACTAAAATTCCATAACATTTAACGAAACTGAGCACTAAAGAAGAATTTTCGAAAATTCATCAAAGTATTGAAGTTCGCTGTTTTTGCCCATAGGATATCTTATCGAGCACATGGCTTGTTCCTACTTATATGAAGTAAATCTGTTGTTTGACCACACTTACCCTTTCGTGGTACTCTTGCTCGTTGACACTAGTGCCCAAACGCATGTCGAATATGAGACTCACGAGGCTCGGGATGACATTGTTGGCTGTTCCACCCTGTAAATATTTGGACACTTAAAATTACAACTTTAAAAAAACCTATTCATTTTATTTATTTCAATTGAAATGTTCATCTTGAGCTTTGCAACAACCCATTCAAACTCATGTTTAAACGTTACCGTAAAAACTTACGCTAATTTTGTTGAGGTTAACAGAGGTGTATCCGCCGGCATCTGACGGAAGCGATTTACTTGCTATTTCATACTGTTCATCTCTGAACGCGAAAAATTTGTCGATTACGTTGCGGCACTAGAAAAAAACAGTAGTTTATTAAATGTATTTATAACGGGATGCACGGTACAAAGGTAACTAATAACAATAAGTTCGCGTAATATAGTTGCTTTATTATTTGTATTATAGGTATTCAAGTAATATACCTTGCCAGTAGCGGTGTCGTTCGTCTTTGGGAAAGTTGACCCATGGGCAGATTCACCGTGACAATCAACTTGTATTTCTGAAATAGAAAAAGTGTATTTGCATATAATGTTGGTACCATACAGATGAGGTATTACAAGATAATGTTCGGTTCTTTCCAGTTACATTCTGCCATATGGCATGCAAAAATTTGTAGGTACTTATAACTAAACAACATTGGTGTGTCGACGTCTGCAACGAATTTACGAATGGTAAGGTAAACAAAACAAAACAGCTGTTGTAATAAAGCCGAGTAGGTACCTACTTAAGAGTCCGTGCACGAAATCGACTGATTTTGATCAATTTTGTTAAACAAAATTATTTGTGATTTGAAAAGTTGAATTCTTTGTCTTGTACATGGCTGAAAGTTTCTGCTGAAGTTTTCGAGGATGCTAAAGCCGATAGTGAGGTCAAAATGTAAATCCAAGATGGCGGCTGCGAAAATTTTCACATTTCTTCATATCATCACGCCATCAATTTCAAAGTGTTGGGCCCTTTGAAATTGATGGCGTGATGTTATGAAGAAATCTCATTTCCGCAACTTTTTCGCGCAGTGGGTTCGCGCAAGTGTCTTTCACGGAAATTACTTTCGTGCAAGTGTCCCAGATCCATTTATGGATACTGGTGCCAATTCTCTTGTCACAAATGCCTCTAAACTAGACTAAAAATCACGAAAATTAAGTTTATTCCTGTCAAACGACGATTTTCCATTATAAAATAGGTTAAAGTGACACAACTTAACTATATTTTAGTTTACAGCACTAAGATGGCACTGAGTTATCAATTTAGTGAAAATGGCAATTTTGCTTTTCTGATTTTGACGTTTTTCACCTAAAATTTTGATTGTCTACTAACTACTAACTAAATCTGACTATTTTTAATCGCGATTTTTAAATCGCGATTAAAAATAGTCAGATTTTATTTCACACCTTTTAAGGTGTGAAATAAAATTAGTTATCATGAACTAAAATTTACACCAACACCTCGACTTCAGGTGTAAAAACAGAACTGTATCTTTTTTCTGTTCTTTTGCTTAAAATATCTCGAAAATGGTAGGAAGTACCGCAAATTTTTTTTAAATTTCGATCCCCTTTATTATACCCATAAAACTCAACATGTAGGTAATAATTTTTCATATTTTCCATACAAAAAGTGAAAAATTCCATATAAAACACGTCGAGGCTTGCGCACCACCGGTTCTAAAAAAATCACGTGGTAGAGCAAACAAGTACCACGTGGAGTCGCGATTGTCAAATTCGATTTTAGTTATGTCAAAATTATTTCTAAATTTAGAGATTTTTTTTGCAGAATAGCTTTAAGATTCTCATAGCCAAAAAGTAAGGAATTTTTGTGATCGTTTAGTTAGTTTAGTTCGGTGTACAAGAGAATCGGCACCACTACTCGTATTTATGTAAAACGCTTAACTCAATTGTTATTGAATGTCTAAATGTACTTAAATGCATTTAATACCAAATTGTAGCATTTTTATGTTAATTGTTATAAATTATACTAAACGAATATTTACAGACAAAAAATGTACCTGCTACAGGGACACCTCTGCCCAACCCTTCGGGGAAACAAGGCGTGATGTTATGTAATTATGTAATTCCAGACTTATTTCTTATCCGTGAAAATATCATCTATAAAATCAAAACTGTTTAAGCGATCACTACGCTCGATTTTTAGGCGTGTGTGCCTGAACGGTGCAAACAAACATAGCATCGTAATGAATTTACCCCTATTACATGGGACTAAAACATAACTGGCGAAATGTGGGTGTACCTGCTACAGGGACACCTCTGCCCAACCCTTCGGGAAAACAAGGCGTGATGTTATGTTGTGTTGAATTTACCTAAATTCTGTCGAGTGAATTTTGTGCACGGATACATTAATGATACACGGGTCACGAATTTTGTCACGGTAGCGATACTTACTAGACCGGAAAAAAAATATTTAACTACACTACAAACGATGTGTATTTATACAAGTAATTAATCAAATATTATCACTCAAACTTATTCAGCTGTATCCGGTTAGACTGGAAGCCGGCCTCAACATACATAGCTGGAAAATGCTAGGTGGGCTAGATGATGTTGATGATCATTCAATGCACGGTTACCGAGGTATTCTTAACCAAAGTTTGTTTATTCGACAGTACTATTGTTTCTATATCTCCGTACATATTGCGTTTGTGACAGAATAGCTTTGTATAAAAGATAACTTTGTCGAATAAATATGTATTGAGAGTTGAACTGAGGGTTTAAAAAACTGGGCTTCATTATACAGTCGTCGTACAATTCTCTGTTAAAAAAATATGAAACAGTTGACACTAATATATCAGTATTGTATAATTATCACTTGCTTAAAAAACGGTGAAAGAAAACGTGAGGAAACATGCCTGAGAGATATTTGTCGACGGCATGTGAAGCCAAGTGAAAGGCCCGTGGCGGCTTTAAAACTCTGACACCAGCACGCGTAGCATGACATCCATAGAAAGGGGTTTTCTACAGGTTTTGTCTACGGAAGAATAGACAAAATGACAGATTGTGATTGTTTATCTGTCATTTTGTCTATTCTTCCGTCGACAAAACCCGTTTCTATTGTGGTCATGCTAAGCGTGCAGGTTACTCACTAACCACACGAAAATAAAGAAAGAAGAAGTATCTGTAAATCACTTACGCCACACAACCTTGTCTTGATAGAAGACTGGTATTCCAGGCAGTGGGAATGGAGAGCCTTCGTCTAGTTCTATCCCCACGTTCATAGCAGCAAACTCTTGTGTCTTTAAGAATGGAATCATACCGTTTTCCGCTCCAACCTCCTCATCTGCAGAAAAAGCATTAGTTTTTATGGTTGTCAGACAATCCTAAAATGACAGAATACGTTAATAATTGGATAGGTATTTGTTCAGGTAGTCATGAGCACATAATAGTGACAAGATAGGTCATTGCACAGCAATAGAGTAGAAGCAATCTTCTACTCTATTGCTGTATAATTTACGTAGCATCTATTCAGAAAAATGTGGTATAATGCACAAATATGATCACTCACCAGGCATAAGAGTCATGTACACGTCTCTGAGCAACGTAACATTGTTTTCCTTCAATCTGCGCAGCGCTTCATAATGCTGTATTGAAACAGACTTCATGTCTTGCGTCCCTCGGCCATAAATGTCGCCGTTGTCATCTATGTGACCATCGAAGGGGCCGTATGCCCAGCCCTCCTGTGAGAGAACCAGAATCGTCACGTAAAGTATCACGGAAGATAATGGCAGTGGCAATTTAATGAACTGATTATTGTATTTTATTTGGAGAAGCCTTCGAGAAGGACCATTTTAGATCTGAAATACCTATTTATGTTTCTCTTACTGAAGGGAAATCATATTATAATGTCGAAGTGTTTTAGAATAAAGAAAAAAAATATATTGTAAAATTGATTTGTCATAATTTAACGGCACTCATAAAGTTATCAAAAGATATTCAGTTTACGACTGCTATTTAAATGTCTATCAACTGTCAACAGTCATATGAGTTATTATACCAACGCGTAGATAATTGAGCTACCGACAAAATTGCTTTTGTCAGTTTTACAATTATTATAATAGTAAAACTCAGTCATAAAACTGATAACTTCGTACCGTGAGCCAACTGTATTTACGCGGATACATACCAAGATAAAACACAAAGAATTTCTGTTTAACAAAGACGAATATTAATCTTTGTATACGGAAGTAGGCCTATCAGGCACAGGTGACATTATGTTCTAATATTAGGTAAGCCACCACATTTGGCCAGCAAATTGTGAGTGATTACAGTGGGTGGAGATGAGCTTCTTCGTTGCTGTCGACGTGGTGAATTCTGGTCAAAATGTATACAGGATGGTGATTTTAGTGACTTGCATCCGTCAAGGGGGTGATTCTTCCTGTCATACTTAACAACTTTCACTATGAAACACATATATGTAAAAGATGCGTAAAAATTAAAAAAAACATACCTACTGAAATAAATAATCTGTCTACTTTTGTACAGGAATTTGATTATTTTTCATGAATCAGATACAAGTTTCATGGTGAAAATTGTTTAGTATGAACACCCCCTGTGTTTCTACCCGTCATACTAAATAATTTTCGACGGATGCAGGTCATTGCAGGTGTCTAAATCGCCCTGTATAATCTGGAATCATCGATAGAACGAAAAAGAAGAGAAGGAAGATGCTTCTCTCTATTCTTCCTAACAGGTACGTTAAGTAGATGATACCGCTAAATATTAACACAATTTTATAAAACACAATAAATTTAGTACAACTTTACGAAAACAGGGAGACACAAATTTTTGGCGGTATTCATTCTTCTGCTTTTCTTGTGGTTAGAGACTAACCTGGTGTCAGAGTTTTAAAGCCGCCCATGGACCTCTGACTTGGCTTCACATGCCGTCGAAATATATATACGCGGTATTCATTAGTACCTAATAATATAACATAAAGAGTTATTTCGTTAATAAAATTTACCTCTATATTAGCAGGAACCACGTCCATGTGTGAGTTCAGCATAATGCTGTGCTGACTGCTATCGGTTCCTGCCCACTTTAGTACCACTATGGGGTACCCTGGTACAATCTCGTAAACGTTGACTGGTACATCAGCTGCTTTAGCTAATGCTTTCCAGAATTCCACAGCCTCCGCTGCAAGGTAAAATTATTTAGTAAGTTGGTGAGAAAGACGGAAAAACAGGGTTTTAGGTAGATAGTTACACGGGGGATAATGAAAATGGTAGATATAGGGATCCTTAAAATAATAAGGAAATTCTATTTACTTGTCTGGTAGTTAAAAAAATAGATCACAGATCAGGCGTAGAAACAAAAAAACCATTAGAAATTACTGTAAGTAATATTATTATTTTATAAACTTAGAGAGTCGCGTTGTTTTCTCCCATTATTATATATAAGAAAATAACTAAAGCTGTTCTTACTCAAATCATTATGAGTAGTGGTGTTAATCTTGAGGTATGCCTGGAACAATTCCACTGGGGTGCTGTTGGCATAGTCGGTATCACAGGCAGCAAAGCTGACTTGCAGCTGTAGCGCTGCCAGGACTATAGGAACTATGCCGAACATTTTTACGCTCTGTAAGAAAAGTAACACATTAGAATTTCATCTTAAATTTTATGTCCTAGCAACTTAAAACCTTATTCTACACGAGACATTCGAGACCACGAGATACTTCTCTTGCCGTTTGCAACTTTTTATTATACAAATCAGACAAGTCATTTCGCTATAAGTAAAAAATCTCAAACCATACAGGAAATAAATTTTAGAAACACTAAAATACACAACAGATGATATTATTCCTGGATTTTGAATTGTTTCAAAAACAACATTGTGCCAGCAATATGGCTTACACACAATCTATTTCTATACCCTTTTTACCAAAGTAAATTAATACGGTTTCAACCAAAATGGGACATTATATTATCAATTAATTGAAAAGTATCTACCGAACATTTTTAGCAAAGTTAATACTTACCCAGTTGACAGAGGACTGTTGTCGAACTCATAATCACACTGGTATTTATTGCGAATTTGGCGAATCGCTATTAACCGGCAGGGACCAACTCGACTACGAACGCAATTATTCATTAGAAGATAAACAAGTGATAAGCAACTGACGATTTATTTCAAAATACTCAAAATTGCAACAGCATTTGCCGAAAACAGTGCCTCATAATTATTGTAAATCTTCCATTAGTTAAATTATTCAGTTCCGTTACGCTCCGAAGAAATTATTGATAACACAGGAGAAGGCCATGGCAGGCATGTCGCCCACAGCGTAGGCCACATTTCTATTGGATATTTTTACATCATTACCTTCTATTCAATCACTTTACTCTGATCATCTTAGTATTTTATTGAACATCCCAACATAGTTGGGAAAAGGCTAGGCAGATGATGATGAGACTTCTCCCAAGAACTGCATGACCAATGACCACTCCTGATGAATGTTTTTTTTTAAATGAACACTTCTTTAGGCGCATTGGGCATTTTTGAGATGGGACTAAACCATTGATTTCACGACACTGTAACGACACCTCATTTTTGCAAACGCGATTGTGCTCTTTATTTATATTTTGTTACGGATCAATGTTCTATGCAAGTATTTTTACTTTAAAGGTTTTGTAAACGCGATTGTGCTCTTTATTTAGATAAGGTTACGGACCAATGTTCTATACAAGTATTTTTCTTCCACCAAGGCGATCTTGTTCAAGTTATAACTTCTGTTGGCACTCCCGGCGTGCCACTATTTTTTTTTGTTTTTAGTCTATCCAAGCTACTTTTTCAGTTTTTTGGCAACATTGAATGAGCGGCTAGCCTGCATTTCCTGATTCTTGTTCAGGCTCAGCAGATTGATTAAGGTGTTTCACAAACAATAAATGTATTGAAATTCGGTACAAGTTTTTGTTTTTAAATTGGTTTCATCTTCGAATATTAAATAGGTACATTTAACGATTGACAGATTCGGTGGTTAAAGTTTAGAAACGTGCCGCCTAGATAGGGAGTAAGGGAGGGAGAGGGGTAATAAACTCCCCCTCCGCCGGAGATAAATAGTTTTTTTTACGTATTTTTTAAATGACATAAATCTCCTAACAAGGTTGATAAATGAAATGTAGAGGGACGTGGAAAGCAGGAGAGAGGAAAAGGGCAAGTCATCCCCCCACCCACCAATTCATAGGAGACACATTTTCAAGGTCAATTTCAAACGTCTCGAAGGTCAAGGACAAATTAAAAAAAAATGTTATGTGGTTCCTATTTCTGTCTACAGGATTTAAAGGAACCTAACACGATGTAGATGACGGGAGCTCGTTCGTTCGCTGCGCTCGCTCTTTTGAGCCCTCGTCATCCCCTTCGAACCTAACCTTTCCGAGTCAGGGTGCCCCAAGTCTCGAGCTCGCTTTGCTCGCTCTTGTATCCTAAGTTCTTATTGCCTTTTTACTAAGTCGAGATGACCCCGCCATCCCCTTCGACCTTAACCTGTCCGAGCCAGGGTACCCCAAGTCCTAAGCTCGCTAGGCTCGCTCTTACATCCATTAACAAGTAGTTTTTTTTTAAATTATTGTTGTGGTTTCAGGAGACCCTCGAGAACCCTTAAATAACCTCACATTCTTTCGAGCGAGGCGGCACGTTTATAAACCCAACCCGATTAGGCTTGTCATAATGCTAAGTTCATGATATTTTATATTCCTTTAATACTGGGGTATTTCACAATATATATGCAAAATACCTACCTTACCGACGTTTTTTAAATTTCATTCATGAAGTAAAATTATTTCTTTCGAGTCATTGCAGACAAACAGGTCTAACATTGTTGCTATCGCTACTTGAACAGACATGTATCTATTACTTTACTGAAACAATTCTCTGGTATAGTCTTGTCAATTTTAATTAATTGAGACCTTTTTTAGGCATTATAATTTCTAATTGCTGGTCTACTTCTTCTATATAACTACAAAGCCAATTAATATTGACGTATACGCAAATTCACCACAAGCAGTATCACTATTGAACTGTTGCTTTGTTTAATATTCAATTATTGAGGTTATTCCATTTAGATAATCCTCTACTGAAACTTTCATTTCAATCAGAGGCGCCAATTGTCCATAAAAAAAACATTATATTTATAGTCATTATATATATTTTTTATTAGATACAATTGCAATAGAGTGGTGATTTTGTAAACTACTGGCATTTGACATTATACAATTTATATCATATAGTATTTTATTACACAATAAAAAATCATAAATTACCTATTACCGTTTTATTATCCCTTTACCTCTAATAAATGTTTACTGCGAGCAGTATAAACTTATTGTCGGTATAAAACAAGCATGTCGTTTAATTTCGAAGAACGTTTGTGTACCTAGTAGGTGGTCGACGTTGGACTACCTAAACATCCATATTAATACTTATTATTGATGCTAATATTTATATCAACTAACGTAAGCTTGTCAGCACCATGATATTGTATCTCTTCTTCTTTTCGTGTGGTTTGAGAGTAATCTGGGTGTCAGAGTTTTAAAGCCGCCCATAGGCCTCTGGCTTGGCTTTGTTTACATGTGTAGCGGTTACACCGCCACATACGAACTACGCATCATAGATATGACGTCACACAAATCCTGCATCGCGCAGTTAGAGTTTACCGAGCGATCGACATACATACAAGATTTCAACTTCAAACCGATGGGCAGTTGCCCGCCAGACACAACACCCGTCTGGTCGGAGGATCCTCCCTTTTCTATGGTGGATGAGTGAACTGTACCCCTAAATTGGTGACCCCGAGTATGAATGTCAACGCAGCCTTCGTGCAATTACTTCGGCGTGACGTCATCATCACTCCCGCAAGCTTTCGTGAGGCGAGTCACACAGCCAGCCAGCACCCACGGCTTCAACGGGTATCCTGACCACCAGCATGCAGCGAATGCGCATTCCTGGTCATCACCCCGACTCACTGGGGAATCAACGCTATCAGCCTCATCACCCCGACTCACTGGGGAATCAACGCTATCAGCCTCATCACCCCGACTCACTGGGGAATCAACGCTATCAGCCTCATCACCTCGACTCACTGGGGAATCACCGCAATCACCACAATCACCACAGACAGTTCCGACTCACCGCGAACTATGTGGCACCCGGTTCCAATTCACTGGAACCACAGCTGGCACTGTGTGAAGCATCGCAAGATTCAACCCATTATCGACCTCCGATCTCCGGAGGGGAGTGATGTAGCGGTTACACCGCCACATACGAACTACGCATCATAGATATGACGTCACACAAATCCTGCATCGCGCAGTTAGAGTTTACCGAGCGATCGACATACATACAAGATTTCAACTTCAAACCGATGGGCAGTTGCCCGCCAGACACAAGACCCGTCTGGTCGGAGGATCCTCCCTTTTCTATGGTGGATGAGTGAACTTTACACCCAGTTCCTCATATGAACCCCTAAACATGTATTTCTCGATGGTAGTGTATTATTTATACGTATTTTGCACTAAAAACTTACGTGGAACATATGTAACTGCCCCCATGAGTGCACAATAAATACGAGTAAACAAAACACTAACGATAACTTTATTTGTAGGTATTTTATTCCGTCTTCCCCAGTGTATCATCTTTAGACACTTAACTATTCTCATCTGCTGCCTTGATAATGTGGACATTATCAAGGCTGGGAAATGTCAAATTCATCATCATTATCTTAGACATCTGATAGTTTATCAACTGAAACGTTTTCATTGCTCCTTTATCAGTTTCTTCGTTTTTCATGTACCTAGATTTACATAATAAGTAGGTATACCTAGACTGAATAATTAGAAAAATTACTTGGTGGTAGAAATGAAGTTACCTGAGCATGTATAACTTTTTGTGGGATATCATGCTATCTGATAATACCTATAGGTAATCCTTTTTTGTGGACTCCTGAATTCGTACCTGAAATTCATCAAACTATACAGACAGATTTTTTTAAATAATTTATTCGTTAATTCGCGCTATCATCTGTCACCTGTTTAAATAAAATACGAGGTCGACACTGAAAGTTTTTAGAACTGGCCACTTGTACACGATATAATAAAAAAAACAGTTCAAATTTTGAAAATGGAACTCTTTGCCAATATTACTGTTTTATTCATTTGTCATTTTGTTTACGATTTGGCGGCAAATTGAAAATTGTCTGTGTCACGTCAGCATGAATTTAACGCGAGAAAATTTTCGTACAATGATTTTTTATGACTTTCGATGTCATTTAAGTCAACAAGAAAGTTATGATAGACTTCGATTGGCCTTTCACGATGAAGTCCCGTCTCGTGCCACTGTTTACAACTGGTTTAATGAGTTTAAACGTAGTCGCACTAATCTCACCGATGATCTGCGTGAGGGACGGCTTTCTAAGGCGACGACTGAAGATAACATCAGTATTGTGCGGCGTATGATAGAGACTGACAAAAGAGTGACTTATCAGCAGATTCGGACAAACTTAGGCATCGGTATGAGTCAAGTGCACAAAATCCTCCATGAACATTTAGCTGTCAGGAAGCTTTGTGCCCGGTGGATACCTCATGATTTGACAGAGGCCCAAAAACTCCGTCGTGTTGATTGGTGTCGTGAAATGGTTCAAAGATTTAACGGAGGTGAATCAAATGCTGTGTTCGGCATACTTACTGGTGACGAAAGCTGGATTTATTGTTATGATCCTGAAACTAAGAGACAGTCTTCTGTCTGGGTGTTTCCTTCCGAGGAGTTGCCAACTAAAGTGAAGAGAGGTCGAAGCGTGGGAAAAAAGATGGTGGCCTCGTTCTTCGGAAGGGCAGGTCATTACGCAACAATTGTTTTAGAGGATCGAAAAACAGTTACTGCAGAGTCGTACACTAACAATTTTTTGCCACTTGTCTTGGAAAAAGTTCGGAAGAAACGACCTCGCAGTAGGATCCTCCTTCACCACGACAACGCCTCGTCGCACACCGCCAAGCAAACAATCGACTACTTGGTGACGTCAGACTTGGAATTACTGGGTCACCCGCCCTATAACCCAGACCTCGCACCTTGCAATTTTTATTTATTTCCGAAAATAAAAGAAAAACTTCGAGGAAAACGTTTTATGGACGCCGAGGAAGCAGTGGCTGCGTTTCAAAATGCCGTCGAAGAGACCCCTAAGGACGAGTGGGTAAAGTGCTTTTCTCAGTGGTTCCATCGGATGCAGCGATGTATTGATGTAAATGGACACATCATGGACATTTTGAAAAGATATAATAAAACTAATAACTTGCTAGTTTGTTCAGTTTTTGATTTTCTAAGAACTTTCAGTGTCACCCTCGTATGCATAAATTGCGAAGAACCACATTGTTAATAAATAATGTTAATTTTTTATTTTTTATACCAGTAGGAAAACAAATATAGTTTAATCTGAGTGACATGGGTAAGATAAATAAAAATTGGATGTAATTCGCACTGATGGCTTTCATGCCATCATTCGCAAGAGGACGGTATCCCTGATCTGCAGAATGCGTGGCAGCCGCAACAAAATCTTGAAGACAATAGCCGATAGGATCTCATCCCTGCTTTGGAGGTCACTTGTTAAATCATTCATCTAGACATCTAGACTTAGTTTGACTGATTAAGACTTTTATTTTTAATATTTGTAATTTTATACTTAATGAGTTTTTGGATTTTAATTGACATTAATTTTAATGAATTTAAATAATGTAAATTATTTTAAAGATTTCAATGAATTTAAGGATTTATTTATTTTACAATTTGATTTTATGTACAGTACCGACCAAAAGTCCATAAGCAATCTCACAAAGCAATAGACTGACGCTTCGGTTTGACTTACGATCTTCTTCTATAAGTTGTTACAATACTGTAGACACGCACATTACACACACACACTCACTTTGTCTGCAACCAATGACTAGTTCGATAATCATCATTCGTTTTTAGTTTCATTCGTCTTGTTCACATAAATATTAAAGTTTAGCAGGTAGACCACAAAAAACTAAGTAAATTATTTCGATTTCTGTGGGGTAGATGCAGTTTGCTACGAGTATTCAATTAATAGAACTTTGTTGGTTCGTGGATAATATTGGTGACGAGTATTTAGCGCAGTGTTGTGGTTATTATTATCAAAAAGCAGGCATAAAATATATTGAAGAGATCAGATCAGATCAGAGAATATTATTGCGCTGCGTAAAAGTGAAGTGAATATCTAATGAAACCGGACTAAGTGTGAGTGTTATCATTTATATATTTCATATTTTACTAAACATAAATCTTAATCAAGGGTATTGTTGATAGAACAGAGGTATTGTTGAGACAGAAAATGCCTTTAAAGTTTTAAATTCATTGTGAGGTTTAATTCGATTAGTGAATAATAAATAATTAGGTATTATGTGTAATAAAAACAATGTTTTTCTTTGTTCTAGAGAAATACTGTGAGGGTTAAGAGATATGAGGAAGGGGCTTATTATCGAGTAGCAGCGACGTCAAATGGTTAATGAAACAAATGGTTTTATACCAACGAGATATTTTGCTGAATTATTAAAAACACGTCATTATGAACCGTTCGCCGTGCACTCTGAAGGCTTGCATCACTGAAGACCAGCTAGAAAACCGTTTTTGACCTTAAAATATTGACCGTACCAACTTAATAAACAACAGATTCGTTATTGCATGAATTTATGGTAACGAATTTTTTAAGCACGTTTCAATAGGGTGTTTGTCGTATTTCTTGCAGATATACCGAAATTGTTTAATATTATTTTAGTAATAGTATATTTTTAGGATTAAAATTTGAGGTTTAGTTTCAATCTTCTTTTCGTAAAGAAAATGAATACTTAAGCTATAACCTCAACACCAACCAATATTTACTAAAGCCAAATAAAGTTTAAAATAATTTTAATATGAACAAACTGCCTTTAACCTTAAAATCAACAATTTTGTCAGTAGATGTTTTTACATTTTAAGTAGTCTAATATTCTTATTTATTGCTTAATTACTTCGACCATGATCAAAGCTTTATATTTATGGTGAAAAAAATCCATTTAAAATTTAAAACATTTCAAAATTTAAATATGTCAAAATAATACAAATTGCTTCTAAGTTTCTAGACATCTATTTCACATATTATTCAGGTGAAGTAATGATAAATAATTGTAGCAGTTTGTTAACTATACTTAAGTAAAATAAATATAACGAATAAATATTATTTGTTTTTTATTATTGTTTATCACGCATTTTTTATTCTAAACCCTTTATTGCAATAACAACATTAATAACAGGCAGCAATACTTAAAAATATTATTATTGCAATCAAAAATAATAATATTTGCAAAAACAGCGCTGTGATTTACGAGATTAGAACCTTAGCCATCTTGAATCTAAGACCAACGCTTAACGCCTTCTGCTATCTGCACTTATAATTTACTTTCGAATTTTAGCAATGCGATACACTGGCCAAGGTCACGCGTATGATGCGTGCTAACAAAAGTGATGGAAATATAAGTGCGGCGCCCGCGAACCGTGACGATACGATAGTGTGTAGTGCAAAACTGCGTTCTCTGTGGTGTGTGTAGGGCACTCACACCACAGACGTCTGACTATTTACACATACAAATGTACGGACTACACCGCGTGTTCACAGCAATACGATTCTTAGCGTGCTTATGCACTTTTGAGCGCTTACTGTACCTACCTATTTCAATTTCTATGTAGTTATTTATTTGGTTATAATAATAATTATTATTGTGGCATGTACCTATCTTTGATTAAGTACTAACGTAATTTTTAAGTAGGTATACTAACATAAATATGGATCACTGTTTCTGATTTAAATATATAAATTAATAATTAAATTAAATATTTATATAACATTATATAAATATTGAATTACATCCAATTTTTATTTATCTTACCAGGACACTTAGCGTGACCACAATAGAAACGGTTTCTATGGTGGTCATGCTGCGCGTGCTGCACGTCTGTATTCCCCGAAAAGGTAGAAAAGAAGCTAGAAAAGGTCAAGTCTATAGAACATCAATTTCGCCAGTTGTGTTGAGTCCCATGTAATAAGCGGCGACCCTAAAGCTTGAATTCCACTTACGCTGATGTCGGTCGTGTACGGTCGGTCGCGTACGCAACGTATGTACAGACGCCAGCACATCAAGCTACCCGAAACTGTAAAATTTTCCCAATCAACTTTGAACCTTACGCTTCAGCGATAAAGTTGAAAATCTATTAAATTAATTTGACAGATTGTAGTAGCCTGATGTGCTGGCGTCTGTACGTACGCGCCGCTGACGTCAGCGTCGCAGTATGGTGCTTTATAGAACACAATGTATATACGCACGCGCGACCGACGTACGCGACCGACATCAGCGTAAGAGGAATTCAGGCCTAACATTAACCGAATAGGTACAGACTCCGGGCTACCACGACAATTTCTGATAATAAAACTCTAACACTGTCCGACCTTGGAATCAAACCCCAGGCTCAGCAGTCAGGCTTGTGGCTTACTGTGCACGTTGTCTATGATTCTGTTCAATTTTAAAATAGAGAATTCGTTTTACTATTTATAGAAATCAATTGTTTGTTTAAACACATAACAATTTGTAGGTTTATGTGAAATAAAATATGTTGAATTTGACTGTTTAGAGGTAACTTTCCACTGAAATAAATTACATCTCTGTTTTTATCTCCCATGTAAATAGTGTTTATCTACTTCAATAACAGCACGTAAAATATACATTTTAGGTATGAAACGAGGTTACTCTAAAGGTGCTCTCTCACCGGCATTTACCTGTAATGTAACGTTCAGAGTGGAGCATTACATCAGTGAGGGAGGAGAACTGCGCATTACAATGCGCAACCTGTAATGATACAATTCGAGTATTACATCAGTGAAGGAGGAGAACCGAGCATTACAGTGCGCAATGTCTGTAATATTTAATCTGAAATGTTACATTACAGGCGAATGCTCGTCAGTTAGAGAGGCAGTATTGTAACGTAATGCTCAAAATCAAATCTGCAACGTTACATTACAGGCAAATGCTCCCGATGAGGGAGAACCTTTAGGGCATTAAACGTTCCACAAACGATGTATTTAGCTATTTTTCACCTTCACGGTTAGTGAACCGTGAAGGTGAAAAACAGGTAAATACAGTAGTGTGGTAACTATGGTATGGTTCTATAATTTTACGTGGGTAGCTACTAGAGTAATAGGTACCTGCCATCCCAATTACTCCTTGCCGGTGAAGGGCAGCCAATCTATGGTGCCAACAAAAATATTTTGTACTTGTATAAGTCTCCATCCCGTGAAAATAGATGTAAATTTAGCATTATATAATACTAGCAGCACCCCGCGGTTTCACTCGCATAAGTCTCGATTCCGTGGGAATATCGGAATAAAAGTTTTGTATATATTAATCCAGGTTATAAACTATCTGTGTGCCCAATTTCATCCAAATCAGTTCAGTAGTTTTTGCGTGAAACAGTAACAAACATCCATCCATCGTCATAAACTTTCGCGCATTTATAATATTATAGTAAGATACTAACTTCTGCCCGCGACTACGTCCGCGAGCCTATAACCTTCCTCAAGACGGGCTATCCAATGCAAAAAGGTTTTGTCAAATCCGTCTGGTAGTTCCAGAGATTATCCCCTACATACAAATACAAACTTACAAACAAATAATCAAATATTTTTTTCTCTTTTTAATATTAGTATAGATAATATTAGTACCTATAGAAAGAAAATAGTTTCGTACTTATAAATTACAGGAAAATCTATAAGAAGTCTATGGTCTTAAAATAACATGGTAAATCTCTCAAAATTATACGTACAAACTTTCATTTGCAGTTGAAATGTACATGTTTAGTTGCCAACAAAATAGATCTTTTCTCATGTTCACTGAGCGAGTTCGCAAGGGTAACGTTATACCTACGTGTTATGTTTTTAATTTGTTTAAATTTTATGTTGTACTATTTCATTAATTGATAATTAACTACACACTACCGAATTGGGAGACTGTAATGGTAGCGTATGTTACTAATAAAAAAAATTAAAATAAATGTTTAACAAGTACAATGTTAAAAACAAATCTTGGGATAGTAGATAACATATTCATCGTACGGAACCCTCTCCACGCGAGATCAACTCGCACTTATCCCGTTTTTTTTTAACATAAGTATAGGTACTTACGCCCTGATTTTTTTCTTTGTTTAGATATAGGTACCTACTTAAATAGAGAAAAAACATCAGGGCATAAAAAATAAGAAACAAGTAGGTAGGTATCTAGTTTTAATTGAATAACTTAAAATAGTGAGTAATTCTAGGCATCATAACTGAACAATCAATTATTTCTATCACACTCTTCTGAATTCTGAGGACTCACAGATCTGATTGCAGGTTGCCTAAATTCTTTATAATTTCCGTGTAAATATCTATTCCCTTCATGAATGTTTCTACATTCTGGTATTCGTCCTTGGCGTGTAATCTTGGGATCGTCTTCGCTTTGGCGGAGAAGCCAAGGGCTGGTATACCAAGGTTACGTAGGACGAGCATGTCGGAGGTTGCGGGGCACACCACGGGCGTAATCTTGATACCCCTGAAATAACATTGAATTACGTCAATATTTTATCTCGTGTAGAGAGAGCGATAACAAATGTTTAAACTTAAAGGCTTATCCTCAGTAAGGCACATACCGTACTAGTCGTGTATACCTACGTTATGTGACTTGTGCTTTAATGTGAACCAGGCTTTAGAAGTTTAGATACAAATGATTGCTTACTAAGTCACCCATTTCTATGAAGTATTATATATGTCACCGTATAATTATGAACTTCGTTAGTTTATAATCTATCGGTATTATTTCCGTTAAATTATAAACTGTCGAAAAATTGTGAACTGCAACGAACCATTTACAATTTAACGCATTATTTATCGCTAGTTTATAATCTTTCCATGGGAAACCGACAAATTGTGAACTGGTATCAAACTTGCTTGCGACGTAACGCACCTTGCGCTAATATTAAATGGCCTGCCTGGCTGCGAGCAACTTGGAAGTAGCGCTCGCTCGGCTCGCGCGCGGTTGGTCACAGTTCTAACCTAACCTAACCCATTTCACCCAGTTCACACTTTTGTTCTTTTCTTTTTTTTATAGACTATATCTTTAAAACTTATCAGGCGTAAGTGATGTTGTATAGTTTGGAACCAGGACGGGCTCGACCACGTTACAAACTATACACCAGCAATACGCAAAATTCGTGTATACATTGTAATCACAGATTTAAAAACAGCATTACAATGTATACGCGAACAGTTTCCTATGGCTGCGTTCTGGCCTTGTATAGATTGGAAATACGCCGCGCCAACACTGCACTCCAGTCTAGATTTTATATGTTCTGTGCCAGTTGCAGTCGCAGTCAGCCGTCAGTCAAATCATCTAATGTCAAATTGATTATCGATGTTGGCTGTCACTCATTACGTGCTACAAAAATAGTTTCTTGGTTTTTAGTCACCAATTCTTTGCACGTTGTCTTGAGGATACGATTCACGTTTCTTCAATTAAAATGCCAGAAAACCAGAACCTTGTGCAGTGTTATAACCGTGGTTGTGGCCAACTTTTTGACCTCGACCACAACGATAAAGGTAGGCACGCGAATTTTCCAGATTTTTCTATATCCAGAGCTTATCCAGAGCCATTCCAGGAGGAAAGCCGTAGTAACTACTTATTTCCAGTGAATACTGATCAGAAACTTTTGAAACTATACACAAAATTATAGGTTCTTAAAAGTGATAAAACAAACATTCACAAGTTGAATGAGAAGAGGGCGGCCTTTTCACCCAGTTCACAATTTTTCGACAGTTTATAATCTAACGGAAATAATTCCGACAGATTATAAACTAACGGTTTTCACAATCTTACGGTGACATATATACTGACGAGCAATATAAAAAGCCACTAACTTATCATGAAATATTTCCGAAACCACGCAAGATAGCTTCTTGAAGTAAAAAGCAACATTCATGTGTAAGTATTTAATAGCGCATAAAAAGCACCAATAAAACTGTTTTCAAGATTTTTTTACATCATGTTGCTAACTTGTGTGGTTTAGGAGATATTTCGATATTTTGACATTTTGCAAGTGGCTTTTTCACCCGTATAAGTCTCGATCCCATGGGAATATCGGGATAAAAGGTATCCTATGTCCTTTTCCAGATCATGGTCTACGCATGTGCTTAATTTCATCCAAATCCGTTCAGCCTTTTAGCGTCAAAGCGTAACAATCAAATAAATAAACAAACTCAATTTCGCATTTATAATATTGCAGTTAGGATTCACTTTCGGCTGGGCTACATCAGGAAAACTAAAGATGGAAACATGAATTTATTAATGCCTTTCGTGTGTGCCTCTAATTATTCCAAAACTAGGATGAATTATGCAGCCCTGGATCTAGATTTTTTTTGAGGTGGGTTTGGGGGTACTGCCCCCCGCCAATATTTTATGGGGATGCGCTTAGTTAGCCCGCGAAATTAAATTTTTCTCAAAATGATAATTTTGGCAGCAACGTATTAATCTATCGATCGATAATGCGTCAATCCAACAAGGGCGCCAAAACTGATGTAAAAAAGAAAAAAAATAGAAAGAATTGAAATGTGCTGTGCGTCTAATTTACGAGTATTGCAAAGTTGCGGTGTACTGGGTGGTGCACTTGTCTGCTACGCTTGAATTTGTCGCCCCCAGAAGTTGGCTCCCGGGGCACGTGCCCAGGTTTTTCTCCCCCCCCCCCCCCTAGATCCGGGGCTGGAATAATGGTTAAGAAACCAGTCATTAGGTATCAAGTGAGACACGTTACCACTTACATATTGTTCAAAGTATTCTTCAAAGTAACCCAGTAAGTGTTGGAGTCATCTACAGCAGTGACTCCCGACTCTTTTTCTTGTCGGAAGTACGATATTTCCGTTTTATTACCAGCTTCTTGCATCCAAGATTCCACCTGAAAAATAAAGATGATTTGTTATTAAAACCTCTGTAAGCTTAACCTTGGGGGCCTGTAGACCTAATTTTCTTTATGCGCCTGTAGCGCCTGTTAGATCCAAATATATTACCAAACACACAATATGAACGACACTATTACATTGTGTATATTTTAGAATGGTACGACTAGCGCCATCTAGGAGATATGTAAAGTAATACTACTCCGTAATGTTTCCTCAAAGGTTCCACTTCCACCCTCGCAGTTTCAATAACTCCGTAGAAAAGATTTTCTCCGAACTAAGGAAGCGTCTCTAGTGGCTTACAGCGCCTACTGAAAATGTGATTACCAGCGGCACATTGCAGCAACTTTTCAGTACAAGAGTACACACAGCTACACTTCAAGCTATACATTTCCAGTATAAGCTGACTGCGAGATCAGCATAAACTGGAAATGTATAGCTTGATGTGTAGCCGTGTGTACCTATAAGCTCGTAAAATGCGATGGTCCAACCGGTCCACGTAAATTATGTCGTTATCTTAATCAAATCACGGGACTTACTAAAGATTGCATCTCATCGGCATTTGCGTCTGTGGATAATCTCATATCGACGGCCAGCGTTATTTTTGAAGGTATTATATTAATATATGGAGCGAAACCAGCCTGTAACATGAAAATAATAAAACAATCAATGACGCATCGCATAATATTCATTCACTACAGTATTTTAAGAAAATATTATCTCGTGACTGAGAAGGAATTCTGAATAACGGCTAGTAAGTACTCTCGGTACTCGTAAGTGTGTCTAGAATTTCAAAATTCGATCTAAAGAAAAGTGGCCACATTCCTCTAGATCGTATTTTCTTGCTTCGTATCTCAATACGAAACTTCATAAAAGGTATTAGAAAATTCTAGACACACTTACCGAGGGTCCTTATTAGCCGTTATTCATAATTCCTTCTCAGTCACGAGATAATATTTTTGAAGTGAAAACTTCTTTAGGCGCGTTGAGCATTTTTGAGATGGAACTAAACCATTAATTTCGCGACACTGTTACGACACCAGCTTTTGCCCATTAAAAAGACATCAACGCGTTGATTACCGCGGTGCGTGGAGTAAAAGTCATCAACGCGTCGATTACCGCGGTGCCGATTTTCTTGGTACTCCCAGAGTGGCACTGTTTTTTTTTAAAGGAATGGCTCTATTGTACCGTTGTACGCCCTCTTAAGGTTAACCTGTACCTAATCTGATTCATTGTAATTTTTGCAGGAAAATATTATGATCATCGATAAACCCATTGAGTAACAGGATAAACAATTCAAGGATGTTAAATATAGGCCAAAGAATGCCCTGCACTTGACATTCGTATCTATTTCTATGGCCTTGTCAATGAAAAGATAATCTTTTATCGTGACCCAGTTACGTTCGGAACGCTCTGAAGAAATAAATTACTGATTGTAGATAGATAGAATATTCTTTCTTATGTATACATAAAACTGTTCATATTAATGAGGAGGGGCTTGTGGCTAAGTAATAACAGCCGCATGAGTAGATCGATCAGGTGAAGCTACGCTTGCCGTGGGTGGTCCGTGGATGGGTGACCATCTTTACATACTGAAACCCCTCCGTGCCTCGGAAAGCACATTAAGTTGGTCCCGGCTGTCATTTGTAGATCTTTGACAGTCGTAACGGGTAGTTAGAAGCCCAAAAGTCTGTCAACCAGTCTTACCAAGAGGTAGGTATCGTGTTACCTAGTAACTAGGTTGTGGAGGTCAGATAGGCAGTCGCTCCATGTAAAATACTGGTATTTAGCTGCTTCCGGTTAGACAAAGGCTACGCAGATGATGACATAAAACTGTTCATATTGTAGGTATCATTTACAGAATATATATATATATATATATATATATATATATATATATATATTCACCTAAATGTGAGGTTTTTTTAGGTCCATGAGTATCATCTGCAGACTATATATATATATATATATATATATATAGTCTGCAGACTATATATATATATACATGGACCTAAAAAAACCTCACATTTAGGTGAATATATATATATATATATATATATTAAATTAGTGATGTGGAAGAGTGTTGCTATATTATCTACACTCAACTCCTTTTTTGGGAACAACATCTTCAGTAAGCCGAACAACATGTTCAGTAAGCCGTGAATTATAGGGTTTGGTTAATTTATTATTATAATTAATAAAACTTCCAACAATCATACTTACTTCAATTATGTTAATGTTCACACTGGTGTATCCAGTATAATCAGAACCATTCTTAGTTCTCATAATTTGTTTTTGTGTGTCCCTGTACGCCATGACAGTGTTTATAAATTGATGAGCCTGTATAAAAGTATACACAATGTTTAGGTTAGACGAATACTAAGTCATACGCGATTCTCACATTGGTCAAATACATTTTGTATTAAATAAAAACTCTTTCGGTAGCTAGGTATAAGTTCGTTACCGATCGTAGGTGGTTAAAACTACGACTCGTAGTTTCGATATTCTGCGTAGTCTCCCGTAGCGTAGCGTTACCCTTCTATGTAGCATACAACAGACTACGATGTGTATATGAATGATAACAGGTATTTCTCGTACCTTTTCCATGGCACTTCCGTCTGGCATTGTAAAACCATGACCACCTTCACCGTAGACTGTAAACAGCATTTCTGAAAATGTGTAAAATAATCATGTAATCCTCAAAGATGTGTAAGTACACCCAACTACGAATGCACTATGCTATAATGAATGCCAAATCATTGAATATCAATTAATCGACCAATGTTAATCGAATGGCTCGATAGTCGAACGTTGATTTTATTGAATGGTTAATAAATCGAACCCACTTTAAATCGTACACTCAATACATCGAGTGTTTAAAATATCGAATGTTTGTTTAATCGTGCGTATTTACTATGCGCAGTATTGAGTATAAGACGACGCTACAACGACAAAGCTACGAAAATGCTACGACAACGTACTACAATATAATAAGTGCTCGATTTATTAACCATTTGATAAACTAAACATTCGACTATCTAGACATTCGATTAAAAGCGATCGATCAATTGATATTCAATGATTTTGTATTAGATATAGTATAGTAGTACACCCTACATCGGTACTTCGCCGATGGAGTGTATGAGTAATAAGGTCAAGAGGCGAGGCTAGACCCATCTCTAATTTCATATTTCAAACCGAACGGTTTTAAGAATAATAAGTTAAAGTAAGTAGGTTCTTACGCCAAGGTCTCCTGTCCACAAATGTCGCGAAAAGAGACTCATCCCTCGATGCCAATCCTTCATCTAAAGCGAATCCAACGTTCATTGATTTGAACGCCTTCGTTTTGACAAAGGCTTTTATTCCGTTGTTACCTCCAGTTTCTTCATCTGTAACCATGTGTTTTGTTACTTAAAATATACCGTTTTACTCACAGTTTTAGTCATTTAGAGCGAGAGCTCTATATCTAAAGTATGTATAGCTTAAACTACTCTAAAAGGACTACTTATATCATCACCCTCCCCGCTAACTGTCATAACTAGCAATTGATATTTTTCCAGGGTAACAGTTTTTCGGTCGGGCGCTACAATCATGTTAATACAGTTTATTAATGTTGTTAAACGTAGATTAAATTAAGAGTAGATTAAATTTGTTAAACGTAGATCACATATTATGTGATCTACGTTTAACAAATCTCCTCAAGATGCACTCTCAGACCTGCCTTTAGCCTGCTCTTATGCCTATCTTCATCTTGAATACTTTTTAGGGTTTCGTACCCGAAGAGTGCCAAACGCATAAAGGTAAAATTAAAGGGGTCCCATAGAAGAAATTTGTTTTTTTCGGCGTTTTTTGCTAAACATCGTAAGGTGGTACCTTTCCTGTGCGAATCCGACTCGCATTGAGACAGTTTTTTAGTGGCTAACAAAACGCAGAGCAATCATAACAGAGTGTAATATTTCACCTTGGTAGATAAGTAGGTATAACATTTGTGCAACAATGTAGATACCAAAGTTCGTTTCCGTAAATATATATTACCGGCTATCTATTTTAATTGTTACTTGTATTATTCTTATTTGTGAAAGGCGATCGAGGGCATTTGACGTCATTTAAATGTCAAAGAGTTTTCGTCATCGATAAAATTTAATGCATTCAAGTTAAATATAGTCAACTAGCTTCTGCCCGCGACTTCTTCCGCGTTAAATTTCTTGTTATAACATAAAATAAAGTGTGAAAGTGTAAATAGTGAAAGAATTTTCGGAATCGGATCAGTGGTTCCGAAGATTACCCCTTTTTTTTGAGTGGGTATTATCAAATAACTTCTCCCGCTCTGGGCGGAGCGGGAGGGCGTGCCAGACACTTACTGACTAAAACCCACCCGTGTTCCTTCAGTTGCCTGTATGTTGCCAGGGGCCACGGTAACCCGAAGATTACCCCCTATAATGGTAAACAAATGTTGTTTATTTTACAAACCTGGCATTGCTGTAACATATAAAGTGCGCGCTAAAGTAATATTGTTTTTTTTTAGTCTCCTAATAGCCTCCATGTATTGTATGCCAACGTCTTTGGTATCCTGTGTGCCTCGCCCGAATATGTCTCCATTTGAGTCCATGTGCGCTGCAAAAGGTGGATAGGTCCATTCACTCTGTAACGAAAATTTATGGCTAACGTACAGAAGAAGAAAGAAGCAGGGAAATACGTTTTTTTTTGCGGTAAACATGACGCAAAGAAAGAACACAAAAAATAACAACTTGGGGGAAAATATGCGTCACATCCACGCAAAACGGCCATCGCTCAGCATAATGCTGCGACCCTATGCGAGACAGAGCCCGAGCGCTAGTTTTCAGCAACAGCCGGCGTTGGCGTGATGACGTCGACCGGTGCAGCATACAATGAGATATATTTTTTTTAATAAATATACAAAACAGTCGACCGCAAGTCGTCGGTAGTAACACTTTGACCTTGAGCTGGCCTAGCGAAGTATGGAGTTTCAATAGAATAGAAGCCCCTTCAACTGTCATTAACGAGACACAATAGAATTTTAATTGTTATCCGCCTTAATAAGGCGTCGTTTCCAGATGATGAGTTATAATGGTTTGTGACTGAACTATAATACCTATAGTAAAGCGTGGTAGGAAGCTTGACCTTGCTGTTGTTAGTCGAGAAGTTTTGCAGTTCCTTATAATATGTGCGTGAACAACAACTGCATATACTTAGCTATGAACAATCCAACTAAAATGAACAATGAACTATTATCGTGATGCACAATCTGAACGAACCCTTTAAAAATTAAATGCAGGTAGGTATGCCGCCAAAAGAATAATATAATAATCAGGTTAAGTGGTCAAATGAAACAAAATTCTGATTCTAAAATCAATTGATTACCTAAGTGAAGTGCTAAATAGGTCACTGATACGCCGATAAGAAAGGCGGTCATCTTCCACTTTTGGCATTATAATAAATACCTGGTCGACCGAGCTCTGCTCGGGTGAAAATAGAGAAAATGAATTTTCCCAGAAATCAGACCTATAGCTAGATCGATTTTTCGCTCCCGTAAACCCCTATATTGCAACTTTCATCGAAATCGTTAGAATCGTTTTCGAGAACGTGATTACAAATACAGGGTGGCCCATTTATAGTGAACCAAAAGTTTTTTTTGGGTCTAGGACATCCCAATGATACATCTAAACGCAACATATGTTCCGCGAAAACCAGTAGTCTAGAAGTTGTTATTCTTTTTTATTTTTTAATCTCTAGTCATGTAACTATAGATTGAAAGTGATTATATACAAATATTGTTAATTTAATAGTATAGCATAAGATAGGATTAAAGATTTTCTACGGCACCACCACCATTCTGCGGCACCGTGCTATTTGTAATATAACCCTTGAATACGGAAACCATTGGTACTATATTACGAAATCTAATCAAATAATTATACATAGATATATGTTGGTCATCTGGCCATTGACCCATGACTAGAGTTAATATCTCTAGCCACTGTTTAGAAAGCCTAACGCTATACGCCAAACGCCATCAACACAAGAAAATGTGGCGTTACCTATGATGTACCTACATCAATCGGATAGCGCCAAGTCCAGTTTAGATAGTATTTTCAGGGAGGGCAAGCAGGGAGGGGTTAAGTACTTTCTGCCTACCCCCATGAGAAGAAGACGTGAGTTTATCTATGTATGTGTAGGTGGTATTCTACCTCATCAACTGTAACGACATCCATGTGTGAGTTGAGCATAATGCTGGGCAGTGAAGGATCGGAGCCTTCCAGCGTGGCCACGAATATCGGCTTCCCAGCTGGCGCGTGCACTACATACGGTATTCCCAATTCCGTCGCCTGACGGACCCAGAACTCCACTGCATATTCTGAAAGGTTTGAATTAAGATTGATTTGTAAGTAATTTAGCTGCTTCTAGTCTATTTAAAAATAGGTTTAGACAATTAGGAAACGCTAGATAACTCTATGTCTGACGATGAAACAATTTAGCTAACGAACAGAACTTCCCTGTCGGCTGTAGAGCCGACAGGGGTGTAAGATAATGCAGACTGTAGAGTCTGCATTATCTTACACCGGGCAAAGCCTTTCGAACCTGACTATGCCTTAAGGACAGACCTACGTTCTACATACCTCGGCGTATCTCTCTAAACCAGCACGCGTAGTATGACCACAATAGAAACGGGTTTTGTCGACGGAAGAATAGACAAAATGACATAAGCAATCACAATCTGTTATTTTGTCTATTCTTCCGTCGACAAAACCCGTTTCTATGGTCGTCATGCTACGCATGTAGGGTAACAATGATGCTCAAGCACGACTAGGAGAACTATACGTAGACTTTAATAGAGCTCTGTATCTACCGCTGTGTAGCAAACAAACAAACCTATCAGACTCTAGCTCTAACGAACCAGTAATTAACCGGTTAACAAATCTCTGCATCCATCACACAGAAATTGTTGTAAATAGTGCTTCGTTTGTCAAGTGAACCGCTGAATATATTATTTTAAAGGATTTTATTTGCTATTCATACGTATGAAACAAAAGCATTTACACCCCGCATGATCTAAGTCATTTATATGCATCGTCATTTTAACAGCAAAATGATTATGGTTGTGAGGTAAAAATAACAGGTACGTAAATAGTTACATTAATTAATATGTATCTCTCAAAGCTGACTCATTCAGAGTCGGTGCAAAACAAAACCTATAGAAATGAAAAAATAATAGTTACTTAGAAATAGGTAGGTATGTAACAGTTGGTTAATCTTAAATACTAATAATAAAGCTGAAGAGTTTGTTTGTTTGAACGCGCTAATCTCTGGAACTTCCACTTGGACTTAAAAAAATATTTTTGCATTTGATAGCCCAACTCTTATGGAAGGTGTAGGCTATTTAAGAACTTTTATATAGAGATTGGGCAACGTCGCAAATAGCTGTCAAATATTTCGCTGTTTTGATTAATTTGGCGATATTACTGTATGGAAATAAGAAACATGGCTAACTAGTGAACTAAAATATTGATTATGAAATGCAATAATTAATATCTTAACACCGAATATGTAGTTTTAGATGTAAAAAAAGTATTTGAAAACTTTCCAAATGCCTTTTCCTAAATCGGTTACAACATCAAAATAAGTGTTATAATTGCAATTCATTATTAATATTCTAGTTCACTAGTTACTCAATTTCTTAATTCCATACAGTAATATTGCCAAATTAATCAAAACAGGTAAATATTTGACAGCTATTTGCGACGTTGCCAACTTTTTGGATGAACGCTCTTAACATTACGCTGCGACCCTTAGTAGACGAAAAAAAAGAAAAAAAATTAGAAAGAACACTAAGCGAAATAATAGAGCGGTCGAGCGATGCAACGCGACGCGGTTAGTCAGGGGACCAAGAATTACACGCGGATGAAGTCAGAGGCAGAAGCTAGTCTGCATACTGATAATAATACCTAACTAGTCTGTTATCAGTTCTGGGATGTTTAGTACCTAACCTACTATGAACGATAGAAAAGGTCAGGAAGCATAGAAATAATACTTAGGGCAAAGATCATAAACCCGGTTACATATATTATAGTTGTGCCCACATATACCTTACAAGTCAGTCACTAGTGGTGTTTTACCTATACATCATTATAGTCACAAAGTCACAATCGTATTACCTGCCCATATATTATTACTGCTATCCATTACCCTTATTTTAAATTCGATATTTTAGGAGTAGGTACAGTTTTTTTTATTGTTTTGTTGCGCGGAATAAATAATGAAGAATTATTAGGAACCAGTACCCTAATTACGTAACTTATTTTCGTAAACAATTAGGTACCTCTGCCTAATTTGTTTCATTTTGACAGTTCAACAACATTCATTGCGTTATTTACGTTGTTGAGCAGATGTTTTTTTCCAACTTATGAAGCAATGGATTAGCAATCTGTTTCAAATCGAAACAGGTTGTGATTGTGTTGTACACACGGCTACACATCAAGCTATACATTTCCAGTATAAGCTGACCTCGCATTGTACGGAAATCCTATTCAATGCGAGATCAGCATAGGTAAACTGGAAATGTATAGCTTGATGTGTAGCCGTGTGTACTACACAGTTAGGGTACCGGTTACAATAGTTGCGCCTACATGTAACTGACAAGTCAATCATTATAGTTGTGTTTTACCTATACATCATTATAGTCACAAAGTCACAATCGTATTACCTACCCATCTATTATTATTGCTATCGATTAACCTTATTTTAAATTCGACCTCTCATTTTTTTAGAAGTAGGTTTAGTTTTTAGGGTTCCGTAGTAAACAAGGAACCCTTATAGTTTCGTCATGTCCGTCTGTTTGTCTGTCTGTCTGTCTGCGGCCTAGCTCCAAGACTGTTAGTACTAGAAAGTTGTAATTTGTCATGGGTAATATTAATCATGCCGACAAAGTGGTAAAATAAAATTATGAAAAATATATTTTTTTAGGGCACGTAAAGTGGGGATGTTTTTTTTTTCTATACCTTGGTTGTGGGGTATCGTTGTGAGTGTGTTAAAACCATTTTTGAATTCAGAGATCCGTTTGCGAATTATTAAGCTTTAAAGTGCAAATTTTTGTTAGAGTCAAGTGTCCCTCCCCTGCCAGCTAAATGGTTGGTTTTACATATGTGAAAAAATTCACGGCAGTAGCTTATATAACGAATTTAAAAGGAAAACTATCACAGCTAAGTAGGCTTTACAAGTTAACGAGTAATAATCGACCAACTTAAATTTGCGGTTGTAAAAACATGTTCACCCATACATTCTGTATGAAAGATATTTTTTTTCAACCACAAAGTTAAGTTTGTTCTTGGGATAAATTCATCCAAACTACGGAACCCTACATTGTGCGTGGTCCGACATGCACTTGGCCGGTTTTTTCTTTTTTGTTTTGTTGCGCGCGAGCCTAGTTGACCTTCTAAGACCTTGTAATTTTGTCAAAAATAAATTAATATAAAATAAACTGGTTGTTTAAAATTCGTTATGAATGTATTAATATATCCTAGCACTTCATGCAAAAGCGTAGGTACCTACTTACTTATATTTTCTTCGTTGCTCGTATCTATACGAATGTATTCCCGAAATCTCTTAACTGCGCCTAGTTCTAGATATTTGCTGTATTTGTTCGGCAATGGCCCAGCATTGCACTTGAGTAATAAAGATAGGACACACAGCAGAATTAGCGACTTAAACATCTTTGTCCTTAGCCTGAAACAATATACTTAATGTTTTTAATTTATCAAGAAGTATTCACAAATCATGCTTCAAACATTTTGAATAATAAATTCTGCAAAAGGCACATGTCACAAATTTGCGTTTGCTATTCTGGCTACAAAAAACAGCTGGTCGAGACAAAGGTACGTATAATTTTATTCTAAACTGTTCATCACCTCTAGATTTCAGAATTACGTGAAATTGTGTGTCTATCCCTTTCGCAGAGAGGAGATTACAGTCTAGCAGTGGGAACACTTTATGTGACTATCAAAAAAATATAACAATATCACTTCTACATAAATAAGTAATTGTAGTAGGTATTCTAACTTATATAGTAATATTTAAAATAGTAGATTTTTTTGTTCAGTAAATAAATTATTTAACGCTGAAGATTTTATGATAAGACTCAATAACAATGACTGTATTAAAATTAGTCAATGTTAATTGTACAAACAAAAAATAAACAATGAGTAATAAATTCGCTACAAAGGTCCTCGCTTCCTCAGGCTTTGTAATGAAGTAGCTAATAGATAATAATGATTTTTAATAAAAAATATTTTTAGATCTACATTTAAAAAATAATTATATTATAAAAATAATCTTCAATGAAATCAAATCAAATCATTTATTTCTTTGTAAAAATGGGTATAGTACATAGGTATTTTTATAATAAATAAAAAAACAAACAAAAATAAAAAAAGAACATTTCCGAAAACGTAATGTAAGTACCTAAAAAGTAAAAAATAATGCAAAAAAGTAATAAGTGATTTGATTTGGTTACTCACCTACCTGCTCGCGCCAATATCTTTAAGTTAATGAACATTGTGTTACTTGCACTGCACAGTTTTCTGTAGACCGATACTTATTTGTCGCTCAAACCGGCCAACCGCGACAAGGTTTCATGATAAATAAAATGATGATAAAATGATAATTCGACCAAAAATAAATTAAAAACTAGAAATTCACATTCACAACAACACACCCGGATAGCCAGAGTCCTAAAACTTAGCATTCATTTAAATATATAATTTTTTGTTTAAAAGGTTAACGAATATCACAATAATTGGTATAGAAATCACGAGACATGATGAATGATAAAAGGGGCATGTTAAAATTTAGAGTTACCTATCGATGTCAACATTGTTATCATATCACCATGAATTTGTTCGTCTTTACGTAGAACAAAAACAAAAACAATTTAATTAAAATAGACTCTCAAAACTCGCACTTAGCTAGGTATCCGCTTGAATACTGATTGTAATACTTTGGTGATGTACGCACCTACTTAGATCGGGTCCGCGCCCACTCGACCCGCTTAGATTCGACCCGAGGAAAAATACCAGATGTAACTACCAATTCAGTGCCATATGTACAGTCAGGCAAGCAGTGGAGCTTATGGTGAAGTACCTGGAGAACTCCTCAACAATTAAAGTCCCTGCATCGGGAAAAGCAATATTTTGTAAAAGGTGATGAGCAGTTGACATTAGGCTATTGTAACTTAGATAAATTACAAACCAACCCACTAAAAGTAAAAACATTTTTTTTTTTACAATAAATAGAACCGACTTCCAAACTACAAAGTGTAGTACTTTGTAGTTAGAAAGTCGGTTGTATTTTTTGTAAAAAAGGGATTTAATTTTTGTTTTTGAAATGAAAACTTCTTTAGGCGCGTTGGGCATTTTTGAGATGGGAAAAAACAATTAAACTCACGACACTGTTACCGACACCACCTTTTGACCATTAAAAAGACGTCAACGCGCGATATATTTTCTTTGGGATTAATGACATTCCAAACATTGAGACATGACAACGACATGATTGACATTTTCCTTTTTTTACCGACTTCAAAAAAGAAAAGTATTTCCTGCACAATAAAATTGTTCAAGTTTTAACTTCTGTCGGCACTCCCGGAGTGACACTGTTTTTTTTTAGATTATTTGGTCTGTTTTGTTTGTCTCATTGCTCTCACACGGTCGGTAATAAACAAGCAACTAATTCTAACTGTGGTGCCCTGGTGACCTGTAACACAGGTTTTATTTCTCAATAAACCTACATCAGTCACCAGGCTTTTACAATAGTGGAATATACACAAAAAAACATAACATCACGCCTTGTTTCCCCGAAGGGTTGGGCAGAGGTGTCCCTGTAGCAGGTACACCCACATTTCGCCAGTTATGTTTAAGTCCCATGTAATAGGGGGCGAGCCTATTGCCATCAACCGGGCACAAATCCAGACTCCGAGCTGCTACTGAGAAATTTCAGACAGAAAAACCCAATAACACTTTGCCCGACCCGGGAATCGAACCCAGGACCTCATGTTCAGCAGTAGCGCTTGCGACCACTAGACCAACGAGGCAACATAGTCTAACCAAAAATAAAGAGAATACACAGAATTAGAAGCGAGTACATAAGAATGAAAAAGCTCATAGATTACGCTTCAACACTAAGTGGCGATGGGCTGGGCACCTAGCAAGATACAGAGACAAAAGATGGACACTAGAAACAACAACATGGTAAGGACCTATTGGTAAAAGAAGCAGTGGTCCAAAGAACAGATGGATTGATTTTCCTGCTATGGCTATTAACGATATAATAGCCATAGCAGGAAAATAATGGCGAATAACAGCAAGAGACAGAGAGATTTGGAGTAAATTGAAGGAGACCTACCCAGACTGGGGTTCCAACATCAAAAAACTAAGAAATTAGTATTTAAATAAGTTTGCATGTCATTTGTATAAAACATTCTAGATTCTAAGTAAAATTACTTTTTTAAAGTTGTTGGAAATAAATGGGTTTATTATTATTATTTCGTTTAGCTAAATATTTCTTATTATTCTTTTATTTCATTTTAATATTTATAAATTATATTTTTAAATATTAGAATAAAGAGAACATAAAAACATTTAAAAATATAAAAAATAGTAGCCCACCGGTATCGGGACCAGGGTCCAAGCTACCGGCGGTCAGGGCTCCAGAGAGAGGAACCTCCTGACAATGCGAGCCGTGTCCAGGAGTACCGCTTTCTGAATCAAGCCCTTGATCCAGCTGCTCAAGGTCCTCCTTAGTTGTTGGTCGAGGCTCTTGGCAATTAAGCCATTAGCTGATACGACTATCGGCACAATGATCGCCGAGTCCACATCCCACATGTCGACAATCTCGCGAGCCAAGTCAAGATACTTGATTTGTTTGTCTTTCTCGGCTTTCACGAGGTTCCCGTCATGCGGGACTGTTATGTCAATAATCATTGTGCGTCGCTCTACTCGATCCACCACCACTATATCAGGTTTATTGGCAACAATAGTCCTGTCAGTGATGATGGATCGATCCCAATACAATGTGATATTTCCATTTTCGAGAACTGGGTCGGGCACATACCTGTAGTACGGCACTTCCGATTCCACAAGGCCGTATTTCAAAGCAAGTTGCTGATGGATAATCCTGGCTACAAGGTTGTGTCTATGCAAGTACTTCTTATTATTATTATTAGCCAAAAACAATGTTTATTTCTAAGGCAACAAATTGCGTTTAGAATTACTCGTAGATGACAATTTATTAATGCACGCTACGCAAGCACACCTGGGGCTTACCACCAGCTCATAAAGCAGTATTATTTTAATATTATTTCAGTGGGAGAAAGAGATGGAGCTATACATCCTATATAGCTGCATCTCTTTCCCACACTGAAGTAATATTAAAATAATACTGCTTTATGAGCTGGTGGTAGGCCTCCTGCACAGGTAGACCTCGCCGGTGCACGGTGGGCCGTAGCGTATGGCAGCCGTAATCTAGCCAGGCCACATCATGATGTGACCAGCGGTCACAGATGCGGGTGTTGCTCTGCTGAAACACATATTTAACGCATGGGAGAACTCGCAAAATGCTATTGGAGTTTTCTGTGATCTCTCCAAAGCCTTTGATTGCGTGCACCATGACACACTTTTGCATAAACTACGTCATTACGGTGTCCAAAACGAAGCTCTTAAAGTAATAAATTCTTATTTACATAATAGGTTCCAATGTGTAGATGTTAATGGTGTGAAATCTTCCGGGCTACCAGTTCAGTTAGGTGTACCTCAAGGCTCAATACTGGGTCCATTCTTATTCTTAGTATATATTAATGACTTACCTTTTTATTTAAAGGATATCTGTAACGTTGTACTGTTTGCAGATGATACCTCTCTTATTTTTAAAGTAGACAGGAATAGACAAGATTTTGACGACGTAAACAGTGCTCTCTCAATGGTTACGGATTGGTTTACGACAAATAACCTAGTTCTCAATGCCAAGAAAACGAAATGTGTAAAATTCGCTCTACCAAATGTTAGAAATCTAGGACCCAACATCGTCTTAGATAAAGAGGTGCTTGAAACTGTGAACTCGGCAGTTTTTCTGGGCATAACAGTGGATGCCAAACTTCAGTGGGGCCCACATATATCAAGCCTAGCGGGAAGGCTCAGTTCGGCCGCCTATGCTGTCAGGAAAGTAAGACAATACACTGACGTTGATACAGCTCGGTTAGTCTATTTTAGTTATTTTCATAGCGTTATGTCCTATGGTATTCTGCTGTGGGGTAAAGCCGCTGACATTCAAAATATATTTGTTCTTCAAAAACGAGCAGTTCGAGCAATTTACCAGCTAGGTGCCAGAGTTTCTCTAAGAGATTTTTTTAAAGATGTTGGTATTCTCACGGTGGCATCACAATTCATTTTCGCCAACATCTTATATATTAGTCAAAATATACACTTATACACTAAAAACAGTGATATTCACAATGTTAACACTCGAAATAAGGACAAACTACGAGCTCCCTTTCACCGGTTTCATAAGGTTCATAACTCATTTGTTGGGCTTGGTATAAAAAGGCTCGCTTTGCTTTCCATCAATGCTATAACCTTTTATAACAAGCTACCCTCTTCTTTGCTAGATTTGCCTTTTAATGCGTTTAAAACTAAAGTAAAATCCAACCTCTGTTCAAAGGCATACTATTGTATCAACGACTACTTAAATGATAAGAATAGTTGGTCGCTGTGATTAACTCAAGACAATGTTTATGTTCTTTCTCCAGAATTAGCTTACCTACTGACAGTTTATATAAGTTTATATAATTGTTTATTTTATTTGAATTTATGATTCAATTTTTTATTTATTTTTTACGAGTCAATTTATTTTTATTTTATTTTATTGTTGACATAATCTACTCATTACAATGTTTTTGTTATGAGTTGTATTGCAATTTGTGGTTAGCTAGCGACCTCGACAATTGATCATATTATTTTTTGCCTGAGCAACCGGCAGCAAATTCGTCATGCTCCCTTAGATGTCACTGCTTGCGGTAGCGTCGGGGGTCGGGTTGTCTCCTTCCCTCAAATATGGCGAGGGGGGTAATGGCTGATCTTTGCGTTATGCTCGTGAACGGGTGCTGCTTGTGGTGACTGGTCGTCTTGCTGATGATGGTTTTGTTATTGTTACTAGTAATTAACTGTTCATTTTTTTTATCTCGATGGTCCTAGTTTATCATTTATAACTGCCAATTACAGCTTTATGTAAGCGGGCACGCCCTTTATGTCTGGAGGCTTTCATTTAGATATTTAGTTCTGTTTACGTTTAGTTTTATTTTCTTTTTCTTTTTTTAAATAATGCTTGAGTATTATATAGTCCTCGATGTTTTTGGTTGGTATATTGGCGTGTGCTAGCTGACATATGGCCTATAATTTATCATTTGAATTATGTTTTGTGCTGCATAATGTAGGTTATTTTGTATACTATTGTATAGAATCATTCTCTAACTTGAACAGACAGCTGTGCTGCTGGGGAGTTTGTTGCGCCACTTCTTCTTCCCAGCTAAAGGCACTAGGAAGTGGTGAAGGGTGGGCGTTTTTGGGGGACTGTCTTATGTAATTTTGACGTTCGAAAAGTGCTGATTCTCAGCCTAGTTTGAATAAATGACTTTTGATTTTAATTTTGATTGGTCGATGTTCATTTCATGAAAATGATCAATTCTAAGATCTGGCCACGATATGTCTGATAGATGGTAAGGTGAGTATTTTAGTTGTTCGTTAATATTACTATTAGTTCTGCATGTGGTAAGCACTTCAGTAATAACACTAGGGTAACATTCACGTCATGAAGAAGAACATCAAAAATTTCATCAATCAATCAATGATTTCTCTTTATTTATAAAATGTTCTTTTTTAACAGCTTCAGGTGGTGTATTGCCTAAATTCTTGATAAGTTCAGTGTAAATATCTATTCCCTTGAGGAAGGTTTCAACATTCTGATATTCATCCTTGGCGTGTAGTCTCGGGGTCGTATTAATTTTAGTGCAGAAGCCAATGGCTGGTATTCCGATGTTTCGTAGGACGAGCATGTCAGATGTAGCTGGTAATACGATTGGCCTGAATTTGACACCTCTGGAACAAATTACAGTTACTTTAACCACTGCTAACTAAAATAAAATGATTTAGTTAGGCCTTCAAATAAAGCAATAGAACTTTTTTAATTGCCGTGTTACAGTATTTTTATCTCACAAAGCAACTCGCGCTTTACTTGTGGTAACCAAGTGTACAAACACGCTGTGAATGTGTGTCAGGAGCTCTTGGTACCGTCCGAGACGATGGCGAAGTCGGAAGTGTGTGATGTGTGTGTGCGTGTGTGTGTTATATGCTGACGCTACTCGTGTTCACGCACACATTCACAGCGTGTTTGTACACTTGGTTACCACAAGTTAAGCGCGCATCGCATCGTGAGATAAAAATACTATAACTATGTGTAAGTATCTTACATGTTTTTCAAAGTATCCCGCATAGTAACCCAGTACGTGTTGGTTTCGTCCACGGACGTAATTCCTGACTTAGTCTCACGTCGAAGGTACGTCACTTTGGTGCTGTTACCAGCTTCACTCATCCACGAGTTTACCTGAGAAGGAAAATTATAAGTGTTACAGACAAAATATAAAAAGATGAGCATCGACCGAGACACCCACAAACCGAAGCAGGGCGAGCGGGTTACGAGGCTTCCTGTAAGAGGTCTCGCTCGAAGAAATAATACTACCCAGCAGCATCGCTGTAGGTATTCTAGTTTGTGTAACCGCCGGAATTTCTCTATCTCTAATAAGTAATTTCAGATTTGTCCATGTGAGACCCATCTCAACGGATCATCCAGTACCTAAGTATTTGTATTGATGAACTTACCACGAACTGCATCAACTCGGGCTCGGCATCAGTGGCCAGTCGCATATCGACGATGATCTTGATCTCTGAAGGTATTATATTTTCAGCCAATCCACCCTGTAATAGTTTCCGAAGAATCTGGTAAAAGTTTACAATAGCTCACCCAGTGTTCCAATGACCGAATGAGATACCAAGCAGCCTGAGACTTTTCCTTCCAGAAAAAAAAACACTGTTAATTTTAACACATAACACACATAACATCACGCCTTGTTTCCCAGCCGGGTGGGTTGAGGTGTCCCTGTAGCAGGTACCTACACCCACATTTCGCCAGTTATGTTTAAGTCTCATGTAATAGGGGGCGAGCCTATTGCCATCAACCGGGTACAAATCCAGACTCCGAGCTGATACTGAGAAATTTCAGATAGAAAAACCCAATAATACTTTGCCCGACCCGAGAATCGAACCTAGGACCTCATGCTCAGCAGTAGCGCTTGCGACCACTAGACAAACGAGACAGTAAACAAAAAATTTTTTTTTACTTACATTAATAACGCTAATGTTGAGGCTAGTGTACCCAGCAACACCTCTCGTACTGTTAGACTTTAGGATCTTTTTCTGTGTCTCTCTGTAGGCCATTACAGCGTTTATAAATTTATACGCCTGCAAACATTAATCAATACATCAATGTGCACGCGATATCTTCGAACACTTATTTGAAAATACGAAAGTGGCATTGTAAAATGAATTGACACTCCTTACATATTTTTAACAGGCCAGTAGAGCATTATTGCAAGATCTGACCGCAGGTAGGCAGGAAGCCATTTTCACTTGATGGAATTAGATACACATCCTCGGATTCCTATTTACCTATTACTGACGAAATTATGTATGACGTAATCAAGAATTGGGTCAAGACTTCAGATTGACCTAAGTTCTGCTGCCAGTAGGTATTAAAATAACTATTCTTACGTTGTCCATGGCACTACCTTCCGGCATGAAAGAACCATGCCCACCAACACCACGGATTAAAAACTGCAATTCTGTAAAAAAAACATTGTTAAGTCTTGTACCTGCATAAATATATGTAAGGTTTTTATTTTTATTTCATCCGATTCGATCGTCGATAAAGTTCACACTTCACTTTGCCTTATCTTTTCTGGAATCACAACAAGTAAGTACAGTATTTCTATTTCCTTAATGTCCTTCGGCAAACTTCGTGTTTCGTCAGTCGTTGGATTCAGTTGCCCTTTGCACTTGATGCAGACCGGACGCTCTCAATCGACTTGAAAGTATATAAAGTTGTTAATACTCTTTTTCGTAATTTGACTGACATAGAGACAGCCCGTTTAGTGTACTTTAGCTATTTTCATAGTGTAATGTCGTACGGTATTCTGTTGTGGGGAAATGCCGCCGACATTCAGACTATCTTTGTTTTGCAGAAAAGAGCTGTTCGATCAATTTATAAATTAAGTCCGAGACACTCTCTCAGAGATAAATTTAAGGAGATTAATGTAATGACTGTGCCTTCTCAGTATATTTTTGATAATCTTTTATATGCCCATAAAAATATAAAATTGTTTAAAAAATACAGTGATATCCATAACATAAATACTAGAAACAAACACAAATTTGTTGTACCTACAACAAGGCTCAAGAAAATAGGTGGCTCGTTCAGATGTCAATGTATACGCTTTTATAATAAACTTCCAAGTCACGTACAAGATCTAAGCCTCAATAAATTTAAATCATTCATTAAACGTAAGTTGTGCCAGAAAGCTTTTTATACCGTTAAAGATTACGTTGAGGACAAAAAGGCTTGGGATTGAGCTGCTCCAATTATTATTTTTTATTTTTTACTTTCGGAACTTTGTTTATTTTGCAAACTTTAAAATTATATACACAATGACATGAATATTTACTTGTGAAGTATAATATTATTATTATTTTAATTATTGTGAATGTGAGGACTATGTGGGTCATTTATATATTTATTTATTTTTTTCTCAGTTACTTCTAATGATAATCTGGCAGTTTTGAGTACTTTATGCGGCTTACCCAAATGTCCCTTCTTTGGTATTGTTCGTCGAATCGTTGAGCTCCTTTTAAGTTCTGAGTTGAGCTACACTATTACTGACAAATGCGTGCACTGACTGGACAGGTCCACTCAAATCTGTATGGTTCTTTCCTCAGAAGACCATTTCAGACACAAATCTACATGGTCCTCAAATGAAATGCTCTGACCAAGATTATTTCTGGGTTTTTATATACACATTGACATTAATGAATTTTATATAAACAATGACATGAATATTTACTTTTAAAGTATTTTATTATTTTAATTATTGTGAATGTGAAGACTCTGTGGGTCATTCCTTTTTGTTTTGTTTTTAATATTTTCTCAGTTACTTCTAATCATGGTCTGACAGTTTGAGTAATTTAAGTGGCCTACCCAAATGTCCTGTTTTTGGTATTGATCGTCGAATCGTTGAGCTCCTTAAATTCTGAGTTGAGCTGCACGATAACTGACAAATGCGTGCACTGACTGGACAGGCCCTCTCAATCTGTGTGGTGCTTTCCTCAAAAGACCACTTCAGACACCAATCCACATGGCCTTCACATGATCTGACCAAGATTATGTCTGGACTTTAAAAGAGACTGAGACCTCTGAGTTTGTTTCGGCCTTTCTTCTCAGAGTAGTCAGATAGGAAACGCCGACCTCATCTAGTTTTAAAATATGATTGACGTGTAAAAGTGTTTGTACAAACCTACTTACAGAAATAAAATCATTTATCATCATTTATCATTTAACTTAATGTAATTTATTTAAAAAATGGGAGGAACGCTGCTAAAATTGCAGGCACGACAGATAGGAAAATAGTTGTACAGCTCTTTATAGTTCACACGGAAATCAAAACAAAACAACAATAAAGCACTTAGTTCTGAATTCAAATTATTACACACGATAAATCTAATAATTGATGGACATGGAAATTAGTATTCATTTGTATTCGGAAATGCGATGATTCCCGAGGGACATTAAGAAAATAGAAATACTGTACGTATCGCTACGATCTACTAAAGAGGTCCTCTTATGCAGGTCGGCCACATATCGTTTGTTCCAAGAATTGCACGTGCATAGGTCTATTCCAATGCATGCGGCGCAGACACACTTGAACGGTAGACCTCTCCAGTGGACCGCATCGTTTATGGCAGCCAATAAAGTGGAGTATTTCCTTTACTCTCTGTTGTGGGTACTCACGCCAAGCTCTCTTGTCCACAAAAGAAGTGAGAAAAGTGTCACCACTCGTTGTGAAGCCTTCGTCTAAAGCAAACCCAATGTTTAAGGACTTAAACTCTTTTGTCTTCACAAATGCCTTCATCCCATTTCTACCGCCAGTTTCTTCATCTACAATAAATATATATTTCATTTATTGCGGATCACACAGAAAGGTACATACAATCCATATAGTATTAGTAACAAAAACTTAGAAACTATGTTAGTAAAACTTACAAACTAACCTAACAACAACTAATAACTACGTGGCTCAACACATGTTGGCACGTGCCTCCGCATCCAGTGCCTAATAAAGAGGTTGTCCACCTTGTCGACCAATGTTTTTAGGATGCTGTTGGAGCTTCCGCGCAACCTACCCATTATTGACGCCGCCCGCTTTCTCATTAAGGCATGAAAATCGTCAACACGGGCTTCCGCGAACATCTGCGAAGCGCTGCAGAAGCGTGGAAGCCCCATCAACATCCTAAACCCATTATTATATTGATAAAGGTAGTTTAAATAATATTTAGAACAGGAAGATATGTTGCGCCAATCGGAAAAACATTCGGATTACGGCAGGCAGATAATGCGTCTGAACTTACCGGGCATTACGGTCACATGTAAAGTGCGTGCTAAAGTTATGTTGTCCTTCTTTAATCTCCTAATAGCTTCTAAGTATTGAATCCCGACATCTTTAGTATCCTGTGTACCTCGGCCATAAATGTCGCCATTTTCGTCTATAAACGCGTCGAAAGGCGGATGTGACCATTCTTTCTGTAGCAATAATATTAGATAGCATGCTGAAGATAGATCAGATATCCATAGATTTCCAAATTATTTTACAATAGCTTCCGCTAGCAGCTTCGCCCGCGTGATATCTTTATGAATTTTAGCCTGTTATACTCATTGATAATATAGCATTCTATTCATTACAAACAAACATACAAAAAAACAATTTTTTTCTCTTTATAATTTATATTACTTTAGACTAGCGACCCGTCCCCTCTTCGCATGGTTTTTACGACTTGACAAAACATCGAGATTTGTTTAATATAAGTTTAATATCTATTATTACACATAAACCTGTGAATTAAGTTGCTCTATTTGTCAAGACTTGTCAACAGGACTTTGAGACAGAAGATTACAAAAAAAAATTGATATAAGGGGTTATCGAAAAAAAAAATATGGGAACAGCTAACATGTTAAATTTTCAAAAAAATGATGGTGAAAACCGTATCAAAATTTGTTGCGCAGTTTAGAAGAACAACGCGGTCACACAGATAAACGGAAAGCGATTTGTTTAATTTAAATATACAACTAAATAGGTACCTCATCGACTTTGACTACGTCCATGTGTGAGTTGAGCATAATGCTGGGCAGTGAGGGGTCGGAGCCTTCCAGCGTGGCCACGAATATCAGTTTCCCAGCGGGCGCATACACTGAGTAAGGTAAGCCCAGTACTTTTGACTGGCGAATCCAGAACTCCACTGCGTATTCTATGAAACAACGATGTGACATATAAACAACTTATTTCTAATTCGGTATCGCTGTAGTTTTCATATGATGAGCGCACTTATTAGCTGGAAGTAGGAACCTACATAGATCGAAAGTACCATCGGGGTAACGCATATCTAACCAATTTGAAAACAAAATCCCGTGCATACGACCCTTTTTTTTCGTAGGTAAGCGTTACTATAGCGGCCGAGCGCTGCAAGCAAGAATAGTCCTTACAGTGTACAGATATGCATTTCTTCAATAGTACCTACTATATACCAGTAGGTATACATAAGCAGTAGTTTGCCGACAACAGGAGGGTATCCACTTGATGCCGACAAAATTGCACAATCTAAATAATAAACACAAATATAAAGTAAAATAAGAATATTATAACTCATAACACTTGTAATAATATACCGCGGCTACTTTAGTGTGGTAATAAATAAATGATAAAATCGTTAACTTTACCCGCGTATTTTCCCTTTCCCATGGTTTAGTACAATGCATGTGTATAAAAAGTGATTAAAAAATAATCATTTCTAACTATTTAGACCAGAAGTAATAATAAATTAAAACATATAAATATTTAATCTTGTTTATTGTGTCCAGCGTAGGCGTTGACGCCGCGTAGACGCTACGCATACGCTACGAGTCGTGTAGGCGTGCTACGTCGTCGTAACCGTAGGCGCGTGCTACGCTAACACCTGCGCTAGAACAATGACAGATGGTTTGGTGAAGGCGGGCTTTTATTATTTTCTAGTTATCTAATCGTTAACAAACATAAGTTTCTTCTAGAGTTTTTCCTTCTCCTACTGATCAGTGTACCGAATGAACAATACTTATTTTATTTATTTAAATTCATATTTATACATACTTAAGTTTTCTTCCTTGCTCGTGTCAATGCGAACATACTCTCTGAATCTGTCCACTGAAGGGACTTCCAAGTAGTGCTGATATTTGTTCCGCAGTGGTCCAGCATTGCAGCTCAATACGGTTATGGTACACAGCCAAAATAATAAATCCATCGTTTTATTAATCTGAAAATAATATACCTATCAAATATCAAAACCGAACTATCTACTGTAGTTTCACAGTAATTTTACCTCTGATTTTGCTTTACTGCCAAAATAAGTGATCTTATGGTCGTTACCATAAAGTTGCTATTGGGGTGCTTCCATTGACAAGTCTGTCAAAATCAATGATCTTGATAGTCGTTATTATAAGGTTGCTATTGGGTTGCTGCTGTCAGAGTCAAAATAACTGTGAAAGGGCTGTATCTTCTTGCCAATAAAACTTGTAGGTAGGCAGGTACCTACCTACTGTAGAGGGTTGGTCTGGATGGCTTTGCCATCCGTTTTTCACAAATGTTTGATAAGTTAATGGCATATATGAGGAGACTAGCTTCTGCCCGCGACTTCGTCCGCGTAAACATTTATTGTTCCCTTGGTGGGTCAGGGGTAGGGTTCCCACTTTTACCGGAATTCAGCAATGACAATTTAAATCTCCCGACTCCCGAAAGGAATTTCAAATAAACAAAATTCTCCCGGAATTTATAATTCACGGGCGTTAGCGGAATAATTGACAGTGGCGAAAATCATACAACCGCGAGCGGTACCGAGCTACTGTGGCCAATGCAGTCGCGAACTCGCGACACTCGAAACTATGTTTTGAAACGCCGCCTGCGAGCGTGTTTTGTTAAGTATAGTATTCGATATACATATAATATGGACAAAAGAAAGAAACCGCTTATTTGAAGAACATGTCAAGGCAGAAATCCAAACGTTTTTCAATTTGGAAATGGACTACACAAAGAGTGTTTTTTTGTTAGTTCAAGACCAGATGTTTTGAAGTCTCAAACTCAAAGCATTTATTTCAAATAACCAATTACAGGCACTTTTGAAATGTCAAGGGGTCGCTCAGTCAGAAAGATGAAGCTAGTTGCCCATTCCAAAGCGTTAGTATTCCAAAGTTAAGTTATACATGTGAGAACGATGCAGAACGTTAAAAGCGTCCGTAATAAAAAATAAAACAAAAAATACAATTCAAAAATTTAATTAAAATAAGCCGTGGCAGCTAAGAGATGACCAGTCCCTACTGACAGTGCCCGTTCATGAACATGACGCGTGGATTAGCACCATTCAGCTCAACCATTTTGAAGGGAGCTAAATGATCCAACACACACGGCACCGTCAGCGAGACATTAGAGTAAGCATGACATACTGTACGTTCAAAAGGAAAATATAAGTATAAAATAAAACAAAAGTAAAAAAAAAACGCTGTTTTTTTCTCTAGCGGATTTAGACTAAGATGAAGTGGCAACCCTAGTCAGGGGTGCGTCGCATCGCATCGCCCGCTCGCGCTTTAACTTCGTTTTCACTATATATGCGTTCTTTCGTAACTTTTTTTATTTTTGCTCGTCTCCTAATGATCATAGCGCGATGTTAAATAAATAGCCTATAAACCTTCCTCAAGAATTGGGCTATCAAATGTATAATTTTTCTAATCCTACTGGTAGTTAAACAAACAAACAAACTTCCAACTTTATGATATTAGTAACCGTGGGGCCGCACCTGCGTCTATCGTGACAAAGCAATGCGCGCCGAAGCTTCGTATGTTTTGCTCGCTAAAAAGTTGTCGCTCTAATGCGGTGGTCAAATTAGCGGCTTCATAATTTTAACGAATTATCGTGCAATAATACAAGATGGCTCTCCATTATTTCGACAGAGCGTCTACACGTCCGGAAACAACAGTCGAAATGACCAACGCAAGTTCGACCACCGTTGCGCCACGCTTATATGTACCGCCACCCGGGCGATAAGTGCTTCGCAGCCCGAACTATCGCGACGATAACCGATAGTGGTTGGACCATCTGCGTGTATCGAATCATTGTGCGAAGCTTCGTCACGACAGACGCAGATGCGACCCCTGCATAATAGATAAATTATTTACGTCAGCGCCGCCGCCGTCCCGAGAATTCCTGGTGCCCTAGGCGAAAGGCTGGAACGGCGCCTTTTTAAGAAAATTTGTGACATAATAAAACAATGTTCTTTCTTTTTCGTGTGGTTAGCAGAGTTTTAGAGCCACCCATGGGCCTTAGGCGAGAAATATATCTCAGGCATGGTTTCTTCACAATGTTTTAAGCAAGTGATAATTATATAACACGCACATGAATCCGAAAAGTCAGAGGAGCGTGCCTTGGGATTGAACTCGAGTTTTATTCAAGTCATAGGGACTTGAATGACAATTCAAAAGTGCCTGTAAATGGTTTAATTGAAATAAATGGTTTGAGTTTGAATAAAACAATAATGTAAACAGATTACCTAGGTGTGTAATTTTATATAAAAAAATTAGATTTATATAAATTCTATACATAACTAGCTTTTGCCCGCGGCTTCGCCCGCGTGGATGTCGCAAAATGTCCCACGGGAACATACTACCGGAATTCAGAGTATTCCATGTTCTAAGCCAGATTATGGCCTATAGGTATGCTTTTCATCTGAATACGTTCAGCCGTTACGGTGGTATTAAAAGGTAACAGGCAGATAATAAATCTGTACTCAAAATGCAAAATTGAAACCGTTAAAGGATAACTTCGTTGTCTGTCAAGACCCTTTTTCTCAGAAACGCCTGGAGGCATCAAGTTGAAATAGATATAAAAAACTTAGATCTGCGGTCCCTTGGAGCTGTAAAGAAAATCAAACTTCCAAGTCAATGCAATAAAAAAATACGGCCATTAAATTATACCGCATATTTATATTGACACTCGCAAATTAAACAAAGCCTAAAGCAAAGGTACTTCCCGTTGTCCTAGCAACGTGAAGTTTGGCGAGAAAACTTTCATTACCTATATACTCGTATCACCTCCTTTAGGATTATTTTTGAGACAAAAAGTAGCCTATGTCCTACCCTAGGATGCTGTTTATCGCCTTGGCTTTGATCGAAATCGAATTCGAATTTGCAATTTGATTGTGGTTTATGCGTGAAAAGTTAACATACAGACAGACATTCTTGTACTCAAGGTTTGAGTACAAAAACTTTTCCAAAAACTATATGGAGCAGTTGGCTCGATATAGTTTTTGGAAAAGTTTTTGTGAAAATTTACATTTTTTAAGAAATCTGTGAAAGTTATGGACAGTTTCGTTAGGCCCTTTCGTTTCGGTACCGATTCTGTACCGTTTCGGTACTGCTTATGCTTCCTCACTGGTTGGTAAACCGAAACGATACTGCATGCGTGCACTGCTTTCCTTTAGAATTCGCATGGGCCAAAAACCAAAACAGCCAAACCAAAATTACCAAAATTTTTGCCTCATCGTTTTACGAACAAAATCGTATTAAATCAATAGATTTGGTTATTCAGAAATACAAAAATACTAATTTTAGAAAATTTTTGCGTTACTTCTGACCTGACCGCATTATTAAATATGTCAAAAAACAAAAATTTTTCAACAGTTCGGTGATAACCAAACTGTTTTATAGCAATCTGTCTGATTTTCAAAATGTAGTTGAACGATAGATTTTAGATACCGAAAACACAATTTTCAGAAACCAGTAGCGTCACACGTACCAAGGAGACCATAATTTGAGAAAGTTAAAAATGAGGCAAAAATAAAACCCATAGCATCCCGTCTGAAAATCTTGTTTTTATGTGAAGATTGGTCAGTTGATGCGAATGTTGGCAACGTCGCAAATAGCTGTCAAATATTTACCTGTTTTGATTAATTTGACAATATTACTGTATGGAAATATGAAATATAGCTAATTAGTAAGTAGTATTGGTGGTTAATAAAACGTATAGCGCCAAAACATAACACGATATGTGTACAAAGCATCTAGCGTTCGCTAGATCGACTATGACTTCGCGCAAGAAATATATTACTTCAACAAACTAAACGTCTAAAAGTATAAACGTGCACAGCGGAGCCAGAACGGGATAGCAATATAGTTTTATAGTCTGGCACAGCGCGTCGGGTGAACTCGGGCGGCAGTCGGCCCGCGTCGTCTGTTATTCTGCAAAATAAATTATCTAAATTTAAAAATAATTTTGATACAAGTAAATCGAATTTGACAATCGCGACTCCATACGTGATACCTAACCACGTGAATCTTTTTAGAGCCGGAGGCGCGCAGGGGCACTTTTTGTATGGAAAATAAGAAAAAATATTACCTACATGTAGAGTGTATGGGGTTTAAGGATTTCTTAAGGGGGTCGAAATTTTCATTATTTTTGCGATTGGACCGTTTTCGAGATATAAGCAAAAGAAAAAAAATAAACAGTACTGTTTTTGCACCTGAAGTCCGAGGTGTGAATTTAAAGTTCTTGACAGCCAATTTTATTCTAAACATTTTTTTTTAAATCGCAATTATAAATAGTAAGATTTAGTTAGACAATCAAAATATTTACACTTTTCACCTAAATGTTCATTGATTTCTAACGCTTCATAAAAAAAATTATATTCTTTCGTGTACAGCGCGTTGTGAGATGACATTCACCGCGCAACATTAAGTCCATCTAGCGTGTTGGCAAATAAAATGATAACGTCTCTGTGTTGAGACTGCGGACGAGTTTTGTAACAAAGTGTTATAATGATAGCGTATAAAATAACGCGCTAGAAAAATATATTTTCTAGCGGATTTGAACATCACTAGTAAGTAGTGTTAGGAGCGTTTTTTGGCTCCGTGAAGTCCAAACCCCGCTGCCCATCATTTTCATGTGGCGGCCGTTATTTGGCAGCGGTTGTGTCGGCTGCTATGTGGAGGCCGTTATTTGGCAGCCGCTATGTGGCGGCTGTTATATAGCGGCCGTTATTTGGCGGCCGTCATCTAGCGGCCGTTATGTGGCGGCCGTAAAGTGGCGGCCGCAATTTGGCGGCCGTAATGTGGCGGTCGCAATGTGGCTGCCGCTATGTGGCGGCCGGTTTGTTGCGGCCGTTATGTGGCGGCCGCCATGTGGCGGCTGTTATATGGCGGCCGTTATTTGGCGGCCGTCATCAAGCGGCCGTCATCAAGCGGCCGTTATGTGGCAGCCGTAAAGTGGCGGCCGCAATTTGGCTGCCGTAATGTGGCGGTCGCAATGTGGCGGCCGTTGTGTTGCGGCCGTTGTGTTGCGGTCGTTATGTGGCGGCCGTTACGTGGCGGCCGTAAAGTGGCGGCCGTAATGTGGCGGCCGCCATGTGGCGGCTGTTATATGGGGGCCGTTATTTGTAGGTCGTCATCTAGCGGCCGTTATGTCGCAGCCGTAAAGTGGCGGCCGCAATTTGGCTGCCGTAATGTGGCGGTCGCAATGTGGCGGCCGTTGTGTTGCGGCCGTTGTGTTGCGGTCGTTATGTGGCGGCCGTTACGTGGCGGCCGTAAAGTGGCGGCTGTTATATGGGGGCCGTTATTTGTAGGTCGTCATCTAGCGGCCGTTATGTTGCGGCCGTTATGTGGCGGCCGTTACGTGGCGGCCGTTACGTGGCGGCCGTAAAGTGGTAGCCGTAATGTGATAGTCGTAATGTGGCGGCAGTAATGTGGCGGTCGCAATGTGGCTGCCGCTATGTGGCGGCCGCTATGTTGCGGCGGTTATGTGGCGGCTGTTATGTGGCGGCCGTTACGTGGCGGCCGTAAAGTGGCGGCCGTAATGTGGCGGTCGCAATGTGGCGGCCGCTACGTGGCGGCCGCCATGTGGCGGCTGTTATATGGGGGCCGTTATTTGTAGGTCGTCATCTAGCGGCCGTTATGTTGCGGCCGTTATGTGGCGGCCGTTACGTGGCGGCCGTTACGTGGCGGCCGTAAAGTGGTAGCCGTAATGTGATAGTCGTAATGTGGCGGCAGTAATGTGGCGGTCGCAATGTGGCTGCCGCTATGTGGCGGCCGCTATGTTGCGGCCGTTATGTGGCGGCTGTTATGTGGCGGCCGTTATTTGGCAGCCGTCATCTAGCGGCCGTAATGTAGCGGTCGCAATGTGGCGGCCGTTATGTGACGGCCGTTATGTGGCGGCCGTAAAGTGGCGGCCGTAAAGTAGCGGCCGCAATGTGGCGGCCGCTATGTGGTGGCCGCTTTGTTGCGGCCGTTATGTGGCGGCTGTTATTTGGTGGCCGTCATCTAGCGGCCGTTATGTGGCGGCCGTAAAGTGGCGGCCGCAATTTGGCGGCCGTAATGTGAAGTTAGAAGAAGAAAGAAGTTATTATTTATTTTGACACAGTTCGTGAAACACAAAATATACATAAAATGAAAAAAAAAAAAAAAATATTTTAACAATAGTGTGTGCCTCACGGCTGCGCCAAAAAAGGTTCATTTCAGCATTAATGCCAGACAGATGCTGTCTGACGGTGGCGGTCGCAATGAGGCGGCCGTTGTGTTGTGGCCGTTATGTGGCGGCCGTTACGTGGCGGCCGTAAAGTGGTGGCCGTAATGTGGCGGCCGTTAATTGGCGGCCGCTATGTGGCGATAGATTTGTTGCGGCCGTTATTTGGCGGCCGTTATCTAGCGGCCGCTACGTGGTGACCATCATGTGGCGGCCATTATGTGGCGGCCGCTATGTGGCGGCCGCTATGTGGCGGCCGCTATGTGGCGGTGGTTATGTTCCTGACTATTCTTTTCAAAATATTATAGCTTACTATCTCTCTTTATACTATGTCTGTACACCTACAAAATTATAATGGCATGCGACCACGGCTTTACCTTGATCATTTTTGTACCTATGTCTTGACTTCTGTATTATAGTACCTACTCATCATTACTCACAAAAAAGTGCGCGAGGCTTTATGTCTAACTATTAGAGTTAAGTCACAATAACCGTTTTTTGTTCAAATTAGTCAATCAAAACACGGATAGAATGGAAAGTAGGTATTATATGTATAAATGCGAAAGTGAGTTAGTTTGTTTGTTTGTTACGCTTTCACACTAAAACGGCTGAACGGATTTGGATGAAATTTGGCACATGGGTAGACCATGACCTGGAGAAGGTCATAAGCTACATTTCATCCTGGATCGCAGACGAAGTCGCGGGCAACAGCAAACAGGTAGTTTTTAATATAATCAATCTGCTTAATAGTCTTTTTCCAATTATGTTGGGGTCGGCTTCCAATCTAACCGGATGCAGCTGAATACCAGTATTTTACATGGAGCGACTGCGAAAGTTTGTGGGGATGGATGGATGTTTGTTACTCTTTCACGCAAAAACTACTGAACGGGTTTGGATGAAAATTGGCACACAAATAGTTTATAACCTGGATTAACACATAGGATACTTTTATCCCGATATTCCCACGGGATCGAGACAAATGCGGGTGAAACCGCGGGGTGCTGCTAGTAACAATATATGTATCACAGTTTGATTCTAGTATCTAACAGATTATGGCTTATTTTCTTTCTGACACCAAGCCGAAATTGCTTGCTCCAAATTGATAAAGTAGAAGAAATGTTACCTACCTACTTGCACTTGGTTAAAAAACATAAGTAAATAAACAAAGCACCTTTAAAAAATTTCCTCTGCAATTTAAAACAATTCTTTAAGAATTAAATGGAAGTGCTGCTGCTTGCTGTCCACCTTTTTTTTAGATACCTATAAAGTAGGTAACTTTTTATTGTAGATTTATAAACCAAGTGTTTGATCACGTTTTAAAATTAAAATCACGTCTTTGTCTTCACACTAAGAACTGAATATGAACTGAAGATGCAATGAATTTTAATATTCAACAAGTAGGTACCTAAATTTAAACCCGAGAACCTTGATTTTTTATAGTAGATATTTTATATTTTTCTTTATTCTTGAGATAGTAATCAAGAGCTAACGGATTGAGGAAGTATCATGTAATTAAGTAGGTAGCTACTGAGGTAGAACTATTATAATCCATTTTTTATGTCACTTTCTGTATGGAGCAACATTAGAGTTCTTTATTTAATTAGCTGTGCGTTTTCTTTCAGTGGATTTTCATTAAGTAGATTATTATGTAGATCGAACTACGACGCTGCGCGCTAGTAGAATCTGCAGCATGTCGCACTACCAAATTGAACCCTGCATGCACAAAGAATGAAACACGTGGAAAGGTAACAACGATGTTTGCCCTACGGTGGGACAATACCTACCTACCTTCTGGCTTACAATTACGTATTTGACAGGGTGGCATAGACATCGACGCGAAAACTGTTCCCATGGATTCAGTACATCATTCTGAACCTGCTGTTCTTCTAAATCTGCTGTTTCATAAAAAAGTGCAATACCTACGCTGTCAAAATGTATGGAAAAGCAGTTTTTTTTTTTTTTTTTAATAACTTACCAATCATTTCAACCCAGAAGGATTTCAGAATCATGTACTGAATCCATGGGAACAGTTTTCGCGTCGATGTCCCTGCCACCCAGTAATATTGTAGGTAATGTTGCTCCAATGCATTATCTAACAAAAAAATTGGTACCTATAATTATATTCGTTCTACCTTAGTCCGTAACGTCCGCCCTTGATTTCTATCGCAAGAATTAAGAAAAATATACAACGTACTATAAAAAAAAAGGTTTTCGGGTTTTAATTTAAGTAATTATTACTTATTTTACTTGTTTCGGTGTGCATGGCCAAATGGGTTTCTTCAGTACAGCTTTGACACGGAACCGTAGAAAGTAAAAACAGTAACTTTCGCGGAAAATCGGCACCCCCGCTGCTAACAGTCCCTACCACAGATAACATAGTCCGCGCGAGTGCTAGTCACCGCCTGAGGTAGGTATGTACCTATGTGAGGGGTGAGATGGGGGAGGTAGACAAAGGCTATACTAACTCAGTCTGCCAATTTTGACAATGGCGCCCTCCCCCGTCTCACCGCTCACATACCTACCTCTGGCGGTGACTAGCAGTCGCACGCGGACTATAATATCTTCCTACCTACTTAAGCCTCGTGCAGACTGGCGCGACACACGTCACAACACTAATAATTGTTATACCGTGAAGTTTTCTTAGAAATTGTTTTGTTAGAGTCAAAATAAACTCGATAAGTAGCAGGAAATTATTTTTATAAAACTCTATAACTACGCATGCGTGCTCAATTAATCGATACTGCATTGTTTTACCAAATTAATGATTAATTTTGTTACTTGTTCTGTTCTGTTCTGCCTAGCCTTTTCCCAACTATATTGGGGTCGGCTTCCTGTCTAACGGGATGCAGCTGAATACCAGTATTTTACATGGAGCGACTGCCTATCTGACCTCCACAACCCAGTAACTGGGTAATACGATACCCCTTGGTAAGACTGGTTATCAGACTTTCGGGCTTGTGACGACCCGTAACGACTGTCAAAGATCCACGAATGACAGCCGGGACCAACGGCTTAACGTGCTTTCCGAGGCACGGAGGAGTCTCGGTATGTAGAAATGGTCACCCATCCACGGACCAACCCCGGCAAGCGTAGCTTAACCTGACAGATCGATCCGAGCGGCTGTTAGTAGGTACTTAGGCTGTTACTTAATAAACCAAATATTTTGCTTTGAGTCAGGGACCACAGTGGCGCAAATGCCCCACTTTGCCCCACTGTAGGTACGCCCATGCTACGAGGTACCTAGTCATCGGCGGCGGTTTCCGAGCCTGTCGTTTTGGAAGTAAAAACTTCTGCGAACTTTGCGGTCTTTCTGAAAAGTCTTCCATTTTTCGTGTGGTTAGTGACTAACCTGGTGTCAGAGTTTTAAAGCCGCCCATGGGCCTCTGACTTGGCTTCACATGTCGTCGAGAAATATCTCTCAGTCATTCCGGTTTCTTCACGATGTTAACCTTAAACGTTTTTGAAGCAAGTGATAATTATACAAGGGGAATTATAAAACTATCGAATAAAAAAAAACCGGCCAAGTGCGTGTCGGACCACGCTCAATGAAGGGTTCCGTAGATGGGATGAATTTATGCCAAAAACAAACTTAACTTTGTAGTTGAAAAATATGTTCTCCCATACGGAATGTATGGGAAAACATGTTTTTGCAACTGCAGTTAAGTTAAGTTGGTCGATTATTACTCGTTAACTTGTAGAGCCTACTTAGCTGTGATAGTTTTTCTTTTAATTTCGTTATATAAACTATTGCTGTGATTTTTTTCACACATCCAAAACTAACCATTTAGCTGGCGGGGGGGGGACACTTAACTCTAACAAAAATTAGCACTTTAAAGCTTAATATTTCGCAAACGGATCTCTGAAATCCAAAAATGGTATTGACAAACTCACAATGTTTTTAAAGGACCTTTCCAAAGATAACTCACACCAACGGTAAAATAAAAAATACATCACCACTTTACGTGTAGGAGAGGTACCCTAAAAAAATTATTTTTTATAATTTTGTTTTACCACTTTGTCGGCGTAATTAATATGTATACCAAATTACAGCTTTCTAGTACTAAGGGTTTTGGAGCTAGACCGCGGACAGACAGACAGACAGACGGACATGACGAAACTATAAGGGTTCCTTGTTTACTACGGAACCCTAAAAACTTTGCGACTGATGATGAGATATCTACTGTTTTAATAACTTGAGCGGTATGAATTTGAGTACAGACGCCAGCACATCAAGCTACTACAATCTGTCAAATTTATTTAATAGATTTTCAACTTTATCGCTGAAACGTAAGGTTCAAAGTTGATTGGGAAAATTTGACAGTTTCGGGTAGCTTGATGTGCTGGCGTCTGTACCTAAGCGAAAAATTAACTAAACTAACGACGAATATTGTTAATAATAAAATCCAGAACGAGCTTACCAAAAGTGTGATTAATCCATTTCAGATATTAAAATTCTAGCCGTGCGATTAAATTACTAAGTGAGCGACTAGAAATACAGAGAGATCTTCTCTACTGTTGGTGAATCATTTGGGTTAGCTTAAGTTAAAACAGTGACCATTAACGCGCGAAGGCGAGCGAGCGAAGCGAGCGTGCCGCAGTAGCGGCCTCCAAGCGCCAGATCCCCTCTATTGTTGGTGAATCATTTGGGTTAGGTTAGAACCAGGGATGGCCCGAAATTCGGTTCACATTCGGTTCAACCGAATTTCGGCAGCTTGAACCGAACTTCGGCATTGGGCCGAAATTCGGTTCAGATGCCGAACATTCGGCACCAGAAAAATAATAACTACTTGCACTATTTGGACTGAAATTTGATAGAATTAGAATAGCATTACTGTAAAATAAAATTATGTCTTACTCACTCATGGTCATTTATTTTAGTTAGGAACATTGTACCTAAATGTAAACCTTAAATTAAATCAGTGAAAGCGCGGTGTGCGGGCGGGGTACATCTAGCAATAATTGAAGTAAATGTGTGAACAAGTCACGACGTGTTGCTCTCGAGAAAGCGCGCGAAATTGAACCGAAGTTCGGCCCAACTTTTCATTTTAACCGAATGTTCGGCAGAAGTTCAGATTCGGTTCAAACCACATTCGGCCCATCTCTAGTTAGAACTGTGACCAGCGAAATTGCGTTATTTACCACAAGGATAATAACTGTAAACAATCACTTAGGTAACTATTGCAATTATCAGTAGGAAAAGACATGTCATTAGTTTTTTTTAAATATTATGAAGCTTCTCATTTTGCTAACTAATAACAGCCGCACGGATCGATCCATCAGGTTAAGCTACGCTTGCCGCGGTTGGTCCGTGGATGGGTGACTATCTTTACATACCAAGACCCCTCCGTGCCTCGGAAAGCACGTTAAGCCGTTGGTCCCGACTGTCATTTGTAGATCTTTGACAATTGTTACGGGTCGTCAGAAGCCCGAAAGTCTGACAACCAGTCTTACCAAGGGGTATCGTATTACCCAGTAACTGGGTGTGAAGGTCCGATAGGCAGTCGCTCCATGTAAAATACTGGTATTCAGCTGCATCCGGTTAGACTGGAAGCCGACCCCAACATGGGAAAAGGCTTGGCAGATGATGAAGCTTCTCATTTTGTCTTTTAAGTAACTCAAATTAGTGTTTGTAAGTTGCTGTTCTGTTGATGTCTCGTCACTCGCAGTCAGTCGCTCACTTAGTAATACTATAACGTAAATTAATTATTTTTGTCACTTAAAACTTTAATGTACAGTCACTCGTTTAAATACTACCCATTATACAATAGGTACGCACACGAATCCGAAAAGTCAGAGGTGCGTGCCTTGGGTTCGAACTCGAGACCTATGACTCGGCAGTCTGACGGTCACACCACTAGGCTATCACTGCTCTACAGTTTCTGAACAGTGAACGAAACTGAACGCTGTAACATTGAAACGCGTGTACTCGACGCTGAATCGCGTATAAGTACCATAGAGGAAAGTAATATAATAAGTACTCGACTCCAGTCGTAAGTTTACACATGACCCCCCGACCCTTGCTTGAAAACGAGGTTGCACTCCCGGAGTGCCATTTTTTTTTCAACAATAGCTTGGTAATGCGTTGTCTGTCGATGCCGTCCGAAACCAAATGAGTAAACTGCTCAGTTTTACTTGAACGTGTGTGGGTTGTAGGGACGTACGATTCATCTGTACAGTCCGACTGCACAGTTTTATCGCACAGATAAAACTGAAGGTGTGTGGTCTCCATAAGCACACACCCTCTTTTTTCCCCACAGATTTAAGATTGTAGGTATTTGTATGTATAACACCAAGGAGTATTTAAATAAAAAGCATTACCTATTCATATATAATATAATAATTACATTCATACAATCAATCTATATTAGAGGAATCATTTTTCTCATCGCCGAATTCTTCGAGCGACAATATGTTTGCTTGTCCTTCTAACGGCAAATCTTTGTAGCCCTCGACCTCGTCTATGGCGGAGTAAACTGCTTTCTTTTCGATCTTCGCTAGAATCTTCTTGTCGTGAAATGAGTGGTTGTGAAGGTTCGCCCTGGTGACAAAGGAAGTTGTTAGTTTTATAGATTTTGATAAGGCTAGTAGTTTGAAGCAGTATAAGGCTCGCTTGCACCACAAATCACTAGGTTACACATATTTAAAACATAATTCTGCCTCATCTTCTAATTATTTACAGAAACAACACTTTGTTTCTGTAAATAATTAGAAGATGAGGCAGAATTATGTTAAATACATTTACCGCTAAACGTATTTAAAACATCGCTATGTTTTAAATACGTTTAGCGGTAAATGTATTTAGCGATTTGTGGTGCAAGCGGCTTTATAGCTAGATTCCCAGGCCCACTTTGACTTTGCTTTTCTAAGTAAGCGATTCATACAAATTTGAACCTTGCTGATATGCAGTTAATGTTCATATTCGTATAAGCAAATGTGAGCAGAGCCGCCGTTTCTGAATGTGAACATTACGTCAAAATCAAAGCTTTATTTGAAAAACTCAAGTGTAAAAGGTTATAAACAAAATAAGTATAGAGATCACTATGTTTCGGCTTCAGTGTTTAACTTCTCGATCTGTCTTCAAGCCAAAATCAACTGTTAGGTACTTAAAGAAGACAGATCGAAAAAAAATCTTCTTACTAATGTTATAATAATAAAGTTCATATTCGTAAGAGACACTTACTTACTTAGCAAAGTCAAGTCAAAATGCGGTCTATGAATCTTGCCCTAAGACCTTCACACGCACCAACTTGTTGCCGCGGGACAACTATGAAAGATTTTATAGGTACTGGCACATTTCACCTAATTTACCTATACATTAGTCAACTAGCAGGCAGAATAGGATATTTCATTACAGGCTTGAACTCGAACCACAGCAATTTCTCTATTAAAAAAACTTTTTACAAAAAAAAAACAACCGATTTAAAAAAAAAAACACTACAAAGTGAAAAATAACTTTAATTTCGGAAGTCGGTGTCTTTGGTTTTGAATTTTCGTTCTTTGTCACCGACTTCCGAAATTAAAGTTATTTTTCACTTTGTAGTGTTTTTTTTTTTGAAGTCGGTTGTTTTTTTTTGTAAAAAGTTTTTATTTTTCACTTTTTAGTTGTGGTACCTACCCCACACAAATTCGAATACCACTACCTGCTATGTAAATAACAGTGGCAAGAAGTTATCATATCATCTACATACTAAGTGGGAAAAAATACGTATAATTGAAGCTAACTCAAAAACTACCCAAGCATAGTTAATAAAATTTATATGGGACCACCTCTGAAGTATGATCTACCAAACAAAAAAAGAATCATCAAAATCTATTCATAATTGGCGGAATAATCGCGTAACAAAAATACAAAAAAATAAAAAAAATAAAACAACAGACAGACGAATTGAGAACCTCCTCCTTTTGGAAGTCGGTTAAAAATAATTAGTCCCTAATTACTTGTTAGAATTTAGTGTTAGGGCTAACAAGTAACCAGGGTGCAAGAAAAGTGGCTCGAATTGGTCCTTTGTGCGGGAATCGAACCTGGAGGAGCTCGTGGCTAAGTAATAACAGCTGCACGGGTCGATCCATCAGGTTAAGCTACGCTTGCCGGGGTTGCTCCGTGGATGAGTGACCATCTTTACATACCGACACTCCTCTGTGCCTCGGAAAGCACGTTAAGCCGTTGGTTCCGGCTGTCATTCGTGGATCTTTGACAGTCTTTACGAGTCGTCAGAAGTCCGAAAGTGACTACCAGTCTTACCAAGGGGTATCGTATTACCCAGTTACTGGGTTGTGGAGGTCAGATAGGCAGTCGCTCTATGTAAAATACTGGTATTCAGCTGCATCCGGTTAGACTGGAAGCCGACCCCAACATAGTTCGAAAAAGGCTAGGCAGATTGATTGAGGTCAGCAGGCAATATTTTATCTACTGCCATCAAAAAAGTATGCAGACGTTTTGGATATTATGTTACACGTTTCACTCACCTATTAAGAACAACGTTCCCTTTGGTAACCAAGAAAGCTGTACACTTATTGTTTCTGTAGTCGACACAGCGCCACCTCCGCAATCCGGCGCGGGAGGTCGTCGAATGCAGGTTGTATATATATCTGTTTAATATCACTTGCAACGAGCCTCGTATTGACACCGTGAATTGTAGGTTTGATGATGAAGCTGTGAACAAATAAAGTTGTGTGAGAAGAATAGTAAAATTATAATATTCTCTCTCTAAGCATAACAAACTAACTACTACTGTGTAATTTATTTTGTGATGTCGCTCATAACTTCCCAGGATGTTTGTTCTCTTTTAAGTACATCAAAATAATGATATTATTGTCTCATTCTCATTCCCGAAGTATAGGTGAGAGGCTTGTGGTTAAGTAATAACAGCCGCACAGGTCGATCGATCAGGTTAAGCTACGCTTCTCGCGGTTGGTCCGTAGATAGATGAGCATCTTTACATATCAAGACCCCTGCGTGCCTCGGAAAGTATGTTAAGCCGTTGGTCCCGGCTGTCATTCGTGGATCTTTGACAGTCGTTACGGATCGTCAGAAGCCCGAAAGTCTGACAGCCAGTTTTACCAAAGGGTATTGTATTACCCAATAACTAGGTTGTGGAGGTCAGATAGGCAGTCGCTCCATGTAAAATACAGGTATTCAGCTGCATCCGGTTAGACTGGAAGCCGACCCCAACAAGGAAAAGGCTAGGCAGTTGATGGGGCTGTATTAAAAGAGCCTCAACAAGTTCAGACACCTTTCTTCTCAGCTGAAACACTTAGTAGTGGTGAAAGGTAGTAGGATTTTGGGGCACTGTTGTAAGGTTGCCGCAAACAAGCGCGACGCGACTCTTAATTTATGCAATTTTTGACGTTCAAAAAGTGCTGATTTTCAGTCTAGTTTGAATAAATGATTTTTAATCATAAGTAACTAGAAATATTATGTCCAGAGTACGTCTTGGGCAAGCAGTCATTTCCGCTACGTTGCAATTCGATTTTTTCACCATTTGTATGGAGTTTTATCAAAACAAGCGAAATAGAAAACAAATATTGATAATTAAAAAAGCCTTACTTTTATCTTTATAATCATGAGCAACGTTATGTTTATTGTCAGCTATTTTGAAGTCCATATCGTCGTTGTCGTCCTGAGCGCCGGATTCGTCCATAAGATCACTGAAGTCGTGGTGATGGTCATCTTGATGCGTACTGACTGGCGCGCTCACAGGTTGGTTTATAGAAGAGATTGATGGTAGCTTACTTGGCCTGTTTAAAAGTTCATTTTAAATTGAATGTGTGTGTTAACATTAATTTGAATGTGAGTGCTTACATTGAGTAAGTAAATAAATCTGTTTGATATGTCAACTTACGTTGAATGGTCCTGTTTTATAAAAACCTTTCTTGCTGATGTAGGTAAATTAACCTGCACAAATAAATAACAAATAAAAATATAAATGATCACTATTAGAACGGAAAAAAACTTATAACAAGCCACGCCACGCGACGACTATGAAGCATGCTCGTTGGGCACATTTCACTTCTTTTTTAAGCCACAGAACGTCAATTGATCAATGAACACGCGTGAGGTGGCGTAAATACAAAGGCGGATACAACACAGACAGAAGCTGTTCTGTAATGCAGCCGCGTCCGTATGAATAAAGTATTACAAACACGATTACACCCACAGATACAGACCACAGACATTTGAAAACTGTCTGCAATGTGATCGGCTTCGAAAGACATTGTTTTAACAAAAACGACTGTAATACAGCTTATGAGTACTCGCTCAGGCTACACTGCTGGTATCAAACTTGCTTGCGACGTAACGCACTTTGTGGTAATATTAAATAGCTTGCCTAGCTGACAGCACGTGGAAGTAGCGCTCGCCAGTCGCTGCCGAGGCACCGCTCGCGCGCGGTTTTTGCCAGTTCTAACCTAACCCATTTCACCCAGTTTCGATTTCTCGACAATTTATAATTTAACGAAAATAATACTATGGGTATCTGCGTTGAATCCACCTTTTCATTGCCTTATACAAAACAAATGCGACTGCACCGCAAACCGCTGTGTTGCACCTGAGTTCGGACGGACTACTACAGCTTTAAGCCATTCGCAAGATAATATACAGCACAGACTATGGGGGTCTGTGTTGCATCCGCCTTTGTATTTACGCAGCCAGGTGTGCTAATAGTATGCTGTAGCCTTTATTCTGCTACTACTTAAATTACTCATTTTAGAAAAATTTGTCTTTTGAGTTTTGTTTTAAATGATTTGCTTACCTGCGGTATAACAGGTTGACTGGGTGCCTGTGGTCCCATCTTGTCTGTAGAAGGTGTACCCATTCTCTTCATGCCACTGACATGGCATATGTCACTGTCATCCAACTGTGGCATGTTTCCAGACAGTCTGACTGGCAGACTTTGTTGCGGTGTACCCTGCAACAGGTAGATTTACGGAGATTATCAGGCATTCATGGTAAGATAAATCTATTTGATAAAATTCTAGTGTCACAATGTTAGTTGCCATACTCCTCCGAAACGGCTTGATCGATATTTATGTTTTTTTTATCTAAATTCGGTAGGTCTGAGAATCGGTCGTAATCTATTTTTCATACCCCTAAGTGATAAGGGTGGTCCACCCCAAACATTTACATGGCAAAACAACGTTTTCCGGGTCAGCTAGTAGAATATAACATTGGAAATTATAAATAAGTATTTTACAGAAAATAGGAATGTGACTGTTGTGATGACCATGGATAATCCAAACACATAACAGTAATGTACCTATCACTTTTAAACATCATAACATAACATCACGCCTTTTTTCCCCGAAGGGTTGGGCAGAGGTGTCCCTGTAGCAGGTACACTCACATTTCGCCAGTTGTAACATCAATCAACTGAATTTACCAGTTATTGTTGAATTCAGGATAAAAGATAATTTATTTCTCACAAAAACCAATGAATAGCATATTCATTGGTTTTTGTCTTTATAAAAACTTTTCATAGTTTTCCAGATTGATTTTTGTTCTGCTTGCTAGATTCAATTATACAGTTAAGTAATACTTACAATATTCTCAAGTCCTCTGATGTGTAGTGACTTAGCTGTTTCTGCAAAGGATGAAAGGCAATCAGCTGGTACTACTACTTCACCTGTATAAATGTATTCTAGTAGCAAACACAGTGTGCGATGCGCAACATTCTGAAAAATATATATAGCACTCATATTAGACCAGACTTCATACCATCATAACAATGTTGTGTGTTTTAATACAACCATATTAATAACTGGGGTCAATGACTCCGTATATACAATTCACAGCATATAAATTTTAACTATATCATAAACTACTTGATAACAGTAATAGACATTAAATCAAACTACAGTCAAAACTGTTTATAACAACTTCGCTTAAAACGTCATATTGGTTATTCTAGCTTCAACTTTCTGACTAACTGACCGATTCTTTGACAATTCAAAGTGTCCGTAAATGGTTTAATTGAAATAAATGCTTTGAATTTGAGTTGAGTTTGAATTACGACAAAATTTTGAGGTCCAAACATTTTTGTTTACTTAACATAGTTTTTTGTTATAACTTGGGTTGTAACGGATCTGTATAACGGATGAGGATGCGGATGAGGATATCGAGATAATCGGGTTTGAGGATGTAGATGAGGATATCGAGATAATCGGGTTTGAGGATGCGGATGAGGATATCGAGATAATCGGGTTTGAGGATGCGGCTGAGGATATTGAGATAATCAGGTTTGAAGATGCGGATGAGGATATCGAGATAATCGGGTTTGAGGATGCGGATGAGGATATCGAGATAATCGGGTTTGAGGATGCGGATGAGGATATTGAGATAATCGGGTTTGAAGATGCGGATGAGGATATCGAGATAATCGGGTTTGAGGATGCGGATGATGATACGGATATTGGAAAATTCCTTATTGAGGATGCGGATGCAGATGTCGTATGAAAAATAGCCCTTGTTTTGACACCTGACACCACAATCATGCCACCACTGCCACGTGCGGTCGATCGTCTGTCATAATAGGACAGGGACACTGCGAATTCAGGCAATAGGAAAGCGTCACTCACACTCCGGCCCGCACATTTAGCTCGGAGCGAGTTTAAAAAATTTCACTATTTGAGCGAACAACGTAGGTAGGGTCACATCCCCATAGAAATTACGAGGATACGGAGCTTTTAAAATCAAAACTCAAGGAAGCGGATGTGCCACTTACATTTAGGAATATAACTGGATGTTGACAAGGTGCGGAAGTAATAAGGTCCTTTAGATAAGGACTAGCCAGTGCCACTAATACTTGGTGTACTTTCACAAAGTGTCCATCAGCAGCTATGGTCATGTCCACAAACTCTCCATTCTGAAATATTTAAGAACACAATTGAACCCAAGTAACATTCAGAACCTAAACTAATCTAAAAACAATACAAAATACAGGCTTCTTAAATAGAACATTTTATTATACGTTGCCTAATATTGTGGTAAACTTAACATGTTACATTCAAATACAAATTTAGAGTTTATTAATTATTATAAATCTTAAATATAATACAATCCAACACTAAAAGGTTGTATACAAGTGTGTAAATAATTGATAACTAATTTGATAAAAACAACAAAATTATATACTAACTTAACTAAAACTATTTACAAACTAAAATATAGCATCGCAAAATTGATCCACATCACTGTCGACTGGTAATGTACCCAAGAGACTGGCCACATTGCCACATTGTATGGCAATGCTTAGCCTCTGGTCAAGGTAAAAACCAGCCCTTGGGTCACGGGAAGTGTCAAATAGCCGTTTTGAGATGTCACGGAAGAGGCCATGGGCACTCGGACCCCACGGTCCGAGGGTTTCAACCCCAAACGGCTCTAAAATATAGTTACCGATGTGGTTATTATACTAACGCCGCTTCAGGTTTTCTGCAGCCGCAGCAGCAGCACCAGCACAGCACGCCGAGCCAAGAAGATGGGATGGCGCAAGAGTGTCGACACAGGTTGCGTCCCACACTAAAGGCCTACCCACCTTCCATGGAAATAAAGACAAATTTAGATAGATAAACAGTCTATTTTACCTGTTGCAAAGCACTAAACCCACTGCAAATGCTGGACTTGTAAGAATCCCAGGACAGCGAGAACTGTGACTGAACCATCTTATGTGGAGTAACAATATAAGTCTACTATACTTAATACTAATGAGAAATTAACCACACAAATCAATTACTAAACAAGTTTTTGTTATTAAATTGTTTTTATCAAACGCGTTCATTTACTCGAAGAATGCACAGAGCACAGACAAAAAATAAATAAAACAACTGTCACTGTCAGTCACGGACTTGGGTTTTTTTTTTGGATATTATGGCCTGATTACTAAGACCTTTTAGCCAAGTCTTTTTTATTGATAACGGACTCGGTTATCAGTGTAAATGTTGACATTTTCCTATTTCTTTAAATTATTATTTTTATTTCAGAAGTTTTAGAAACACAGTCCATAATGCTAGGGCTACATTGTCGCGTTATCGCAAACTAACTTGGCGCGCTCTCTCTCGCACACCGCTCGACGTCTCGCTGAGCAACAGAGAGCGCGCGAAGTAATGCGACTATATAGCCCCAGCATTATAATTACTAAAGCTACGGTTTCCTAGAAAAGCGGTGACGGCACCTAACGGCCGTAATGACGGCTGTCATGAAAATGATGACGCGCCCGCGCCGTTCCCAAACATAGACGGATGGGAGTTCGTTCTTAACTTGGCTGAATGACAATATTTCAGTTCAACAACTGTTCGAAGAAGTGTTTTTTTTTGTATTGGGTGGGAAATGATTAACTTCTCCCGCTCTGGGCGGAGCGAGAGGGCATGTCAGACTCTTACTGACTAAAACCTACCCGTGTTCCTTCAGTTGCCTGTATGTTGCCATGGTATTCCTTTCGGACTTTCCCCCGACCCCGACAGGCATCGGCCGCGACCGGAACGCGCCGTCGACCCGGGCCAGGTCCTTATCGGACGGCGAGCTACCCATTGCTCACCGTCCGCAAGCTCGCGCTTACAGTGACCGGGAATCGGCCTGGGATTCCTACTTCGCGTGCATTACTGCTTCGCAGAAGGAGGTTACAGCTTCCCATGCCCTCTCGCTTCGTACCATGACTTTGACCAGGGCCGGACGCCTCACGGACGGATCACCGCCGCCAATCGCCTCCACAAGGACACGGCGGTGGCCAGCCCAAGCCGGGCAGACCTCTACCGTGAGCTCCACCGTGTCCTCCGGGCGATCCACACAATGGTGACACTCGGGCGTTTCCTCCCGCATTATCCGGAACAGGAACCTCCCGAAACAACCGTGTCCGGTGAAGACCTGGGTCAGGCGGAAGGTGACGACGCCGTGGCGCCTCTCTAACCACTCCTCAAATCGAAGAAGTGTCTGAATATAAATGTGGCACTGTTTTGTGGAGCAAAGAGTTTATTTGGGAAACAGCAAAAAAGTCAAGCCAGTTGCGCGGTGGCAAACATTATATTCTAAAACAAAATTAGGAGCAATGGCCCTGAAAATTTTGACTGCTCCAGCAACTTCTGCTTATGTGGAACGCTCTTTTTCCACTGTTTCAAATTTATATAAAAAAAAAAACACTGTGTAGCGGTTACACCGCCACATACGAACTACGTATCATAGACACGACGTCACACAAATCCTGCATCGCGCAATTAGGGTTTACCGAGCGATCGACATATACATACATGATTCCGACTTCGAACCGTGGGGCAGTTGCCCGCCAGACACAACACCCGTCTGGTCGGAGGATCCTACTTTTCTATGGTGGATGAGTGAATTTTTCACCCTGATCCTCATACCACTAAAACTGTATTAAATTCAACACGGAAAGAGCAGGCAAAATTTGCCAATCAGCAATCAATGAGCAATCAGCTTACAACTGGAAAATTATAAACAAACAAAAACCATTAAACAAAGAGTCCCAAGAACCACAACCAAGTACCTCAGCCACAAGAGAAAGAGAAGAGCCTACAATCAATTTAGAATCAGAAGAGAGCATATCTGAAGAAGAGGCAATGGATGAGCCGGTAATCTTGGCGGAAACAGACCACATCAACTTAGATGACATGGACCAACTGTAGTCAATGGACGAATACCATACCGAAGTAATTATTTGGTTTTTAATTATTTACACCATAAACCTTTCTTATTTTTTATGTGTGATTATTTGTAACTTATAAAATTTGTTTTAATCAAGAAATCCTAATTTAATATTTATACTAAACGAAATTTAAGAGAATTTATGAGAATTTTCTCGGATATATTCTCAGGAATGTTCTCGCTCAAGAGAATTTACTGAGAATTCAAATTGTAGAGTAGTTTATTTTAACGTGAACTTCGTAAAACGTATGCACTCAAAACTATTACTCTAAAAATAGACCGATTCAAAACAGTCATCCAATTTTTAAATTCTCATAAATTCTCTTCCAAAAGAATAGGTATTCTCGAAAACTTAACAGCAAAGTTCTCGCAACGAGAATATTCTCGGAAATTTACCATCACTCATGATTGGGAATAATGTGTGAGCTCACTCTTCTTAGTATGGACACTTTTTCTTGTGACCGAGTTCGGTGAGGGCAAATCTAGCGATTTAAATATGGGGGGTGGGGTTTACGGTGTTAACAACGCTCTCTAGGAAACCACACCAACTTACTTTCATAATCAACGTTTCAGTGACGTCATTCGCCGTAAATTACGGACGCTACGTGAGTGGTCACCGCTTTTCTAGGAAACCGTAGCTTAAGTGTTACTAAAAGTTTGTAGTACCTATTTACACATAAAAATATAGATAGTGCAATTCACAAAGACGCGCCCCACTCCGTACTAAAGTACAACTCTTTATACTATGTTACAGTACAGTAATCGCGGAGTGGGGCGCGTTTTCGTGGATTGCACAATCTGTAAAGAGGAGTTAGTAATAATTTGTAACGTCCGTCCATCTGTCAGAGACTGTTAGTCGTTCTATAACGTTAACTAAACACGATAAACAAAAAAAAAACCGGCCATGTGCATGTCGGACCACGTACAATGAAGGGTTCCGTAGTTGGGATGAATTTATCCCAAGAACAAACTTGAACTTTGTAGTTGGAAAACATGTTCTCCGATACGGAATGTATGGGAAAATATGTTTTCGCAACTGCAAATATAAGTTGGTCGATTATTTATTACTCGTTAACTTGTAGAGCCTACTTAGCTGTGATAGTTTTCCTTTTAATTTCACTAGGTATTTAAACTATTGCTGTGATTTTTTTCACGTATCCAAAACTAACCATTTAGCTGGCAGGAGGGGGGACACTTGACTCTAACAAAAAATAGCACTTTAAAGCTTAATGTTTCGCAAACAGATCCCTGAATCCAAAAATGGTTTTCAAAAACTCACAATGATTTTGAAGGACCTTTCCAACGATACCCCACACCAAGGGATAAAAAAAAATGTCCCCCACTTTACGTGTAGGGGAGGGACGATAGAATTTTTTTACCACTTTGTCGGCGTAGGTAATTAATATGTATACCTACATGTCAAATTACAGCTCTCTAGTACTAAGAGTCTCGGAGTTAGACCGCGGACGGACAGACAGACAAACGGACATCAGTGGCGTAGCGAGGGGGGGGCGGAGGGGCGGACCGCCCCGGGCGCCACCATTAGAAGGGCGGCAAAAAAAAATATTTTGTGCGGTCACTGGCGGTCAGTCAGACAATTAATTTTTCAAGAAGTTAGCTTTTACCCACTTGCACATATTAAATGTCCCTCCCGCCCAAAACAATTGTTGCAAATCACAAGTGCGGTCGGCCCTTGTTTGTGTTTAGACGTGTACATGCATGGTGTTAATGAGAGCGCGCGGGGCGTATGCGGGCACGCACACTGTCACACCATGCATCTACACGTCTAAACACAAACAAGGGCCGACCGCGCTCGTGATTTGCAAGAACTATAGGTACCATCGAAGAAACCCATACCTATACACCGTAAGGACTATTTCTGCTTGCAGCGCTCGGCCACTATAGTAACGGTTACCTGTGAAAAAAAAGGGTCGTGTGCACGGGATTTTGTTTTCAAATTGCTTAGTTATAGGTTTCTTCGATGGTACGTCCCTTCAAGGAAGTACGTGAAGGTTTGACAATTCAAAGAAAGTTTTTTATTTGTTTTTTTAATGCAAAATAATTATGACTGTTCTTGCTGAAAAGTTCTCTAGAATTAATGTATAGTATGTATATGTTACCGTTAGAATACGGAATACGTTATTAAACGCATTAACTAGATAATCTGCAAATTACCGGGCACGATCCGTTAAAGTTTAAAATTTTACTTAAAGTAGTAGATATATGCATTCTATCTAGTTGATTAACTGCATATTAACGAATGCTAAACCGTTAAATCGCGGAAGGCAATGAGCGAAACACTTCTTTCTCGTTTTTTGCTAACGTAATATTTTTCAAACATGCAAACAAGCATACACCATGCATGCAGCATGCTAGCAAGCACGCAACATGCAGCACGCATGGTTTCTGTCACGGCTCCGGCGGCGGCGGTCCCACGCGAGCTTATCGTCGCTCGCCGCCCGCGGCTGAGGGTGAAGCTGCGGTGGTGATAAAACCACCTGCTCCTCAGCTCGCGAGCCGCCGCGCCCGTCCGCGCCTACGTGGGCTTAAATTACACTCTAGGGGTAGGGCAGACTGTGCACGCCACAATTGCGGCGATAAGACCCCTCTTTGAAGAGTGGCTTGAGAGGCGTCACGGCGTCCTCACGGACGCAGGTCCTCACCGGACATGGCTGTTTCGGGAGGTTCCTGTTCAGGATAAGGCAGGAGGAAACGCCCGGGTGTCACCATTGTGTGGATCGCCCGGAGGACACGGTGGAGCATAGGGTGGAGGTCTGCCCGGCTTGGGCGGAACATCGCCGTGTCCTCGTGGAGGCGATCGGCGGCGGTGATCTCTCACGTCCGGCCCTGGTTCAGGCCATGGTATGGAGCGAGAGGAAATGGCAGGCCGTTACCTCCTTCTGCGAAGCGGTAATGCTCGCGAAGGAGGAGGCGGAACGCGTGAGCAAGAGGCAAATTTCGCGCCCTCACGCCCCTAACCGCCGCAGGAGGAGACGCCCTGGGCGGGAATCGCGAGCCGATTTCTGGCCACCGTAGGCGCGGGCTTGCGGACGGTGAGCAATGGGTAGCTCGCCGTCCGATAAGGACTAGGCCCGGGTCGACGGCGCGTTGTGTTCCATGCGTGCCTCAAAGAGATGTCAGCAGAATTGACGGGGTCCGCTAGGGCCAATGCCTGCCGGGGCTGCAAATAAGGGCCGAAAGGGACATCGTGGCCCCCGGCAACAGGGCAACCGAAGGAACACGGGTGGGTTTTAGTCAGTAAGAGTCTGACACGCCCTCCCGCTCCACCCAGAGTGGAATAAGTTATTTGATAATTACTCACCCAAAAAAAAATATGGGTAGGGCAGACAAGACTACGTGGAGTCGGTTTTGCAGCGATTCGTTTCTGTCACTAACTTTTGATTTTTGGAGCTAACCGTATGCTTGGTCGTTAGTCTGCAGATTACCTAAGAAGTCTACAGATTATCTGTTAATCTAAGAACTAAAACAATCTTTTCCACTTTATCGGACTCGACCAGTTAATCTATACTCTAACAGATTTACGCACATTACCGGTAACATATACATTAAATTGAAATACCTAAATAAGAGGGCGGCAAAATTGTCTTCCGCCCCGGGCGGCCGACACCCACGCTACGGCCGCTGGGACATAGCGAAACTATAAGGGTTCCTTGTTTACTACGGAACCCTAAAAATTATTTTATATTTTTTCTAGGGGACGACCGTTGTTTTGTGTAGTATAATGTACGTACCTACTTGAAATACGAGTTGAGAAAATCAGTAGGTATACCTACTTGGTCTGTGAGGTATACACACCAGTGTGGTAGTGTTAGCTTCCATCCCGCATTTTTTCTCGATCTCGGGAATATTCTAGTTTGAATTGAACACTCAGCGAAAATGCATAAATGCATCGAACGCCAATATGCACATTCTCTCGTTTATCAAAATGTGGGCCAGTTTGCATTCCTGATCTCTTGGGAGTCACCACGTAGGTACTTAAAAATCATAAGGTACCATTTTACCATTACCGTTATACGTTTGGCACGTACGCCTTTAAAATAAAACCAATTAACAAAGGAGGGTTGTGTGTGACAGTCTTCCAAATGCTACGGCTACGTTGTCTTCGCGCTCTCTCTGTAATGTTGGGGCTACATTGTCGAGTTATCGCGAAATAAACTTCGCGCGCACTCTCTCGCACACCGCTCGACGTCTCGCTGAGCAACAGAGAGCGCGCGAAGTAATAGTTCGCGATAACGCGACAATGTAGGCCCAGTACTATGGCTAGGGCTACATTGTCGCGTTATCGTGTCCAGACTCTACCCACTTGCGAACAATTTAATATGTATGTGCAGTTTTTCAACTACTAAACAGATAAGTAGGTACATAGGTGGATAGTCTCTTCATTCACTGGCTACTTCCGAAGTCTTGAAATAAAACGTGTGATAAGAAAATATTGAATATTTATTCAAAATAGTAACATAGTCCACATAATTCTCAGAGACAGAAATTCGAAGGTATGTGAAATCCATCAACCCGCTCTGGGCCCGCTTGGAGGTTTCCGCCCAATCCCTCTCATTGAGAGGAGGCCATTAACGGCGGATTATGTTTACGTATTCTATGTATTTCTGACTGATCTCTTGTATTGGGTGGTAGATAGGTTGACTGCCCAGGGTGCGTCGATCTCGTAGATGCAATATTGATCATAGACAAGATGTTGATTAGGCAAACTTTAGATCCCACTTTTTCTTCTCCCAACTTTAGGTTTTTCTGTATTTTTGTCATGAGCTTGTGTTAATGAAGTAAATACTTTCTTCGATTTAAATTTCCTTAGTATTTTGGTGTCGTGGTTGGAGTGACTGTGATCTTCCGACCTGTAAATGATAATTATACATGAAGTCGTTTTTATCCTGTCAAGTATTTTGACTAATATGACACGTGCAAACATAGAATAAAGCCTCGTGCAGACTAGTGCGACGCGACTCTAACAAAACAATTACTAAGAAAACTTCACGGTATAACAATTACCGCTGTCGCGCTAGTCTGCACGAACCGTAAAGCATTAATTACGTTATAGTTCGAATAAATAAAACAAAATTGGGTGTGTTACACTAGTCTACCACGGCTGCTACGTGCGCGCAACGTATTTGGGTTTGAATTCCTATAGCACTACATCTACTATCTGTACCTACCTACCGCCAACGCCGAGCAAGGAATATTTACGGACTGATGTCAGATTACCAGATAAATCACTCGATGAACAGTAAGCGTTCAAAAGTGCATGGGCACGTTAAGAGTCGTATTGCTGTGAACACGCGGTATAGTTCGTACATTTGTATGTGTAAGCAACACGATACACACACCACAGATAACGCAGTTTTGCACTACACGAAACAACAAATATTTCCGTCGCTTTAAACATGATAGCACACACGCATTATGCGCGTGACCTGAACCAGTTTATGGCATTGCTAAAATTCGAAAATAACTTAACAAGTGCAGATAGCAGAAAGCGTTAAGCGTTGGTATGGATTTCAAACTGTCTCAGGTTCTAATCTCGTAAAACTGTGGTTTTTTGCAAATATTATTATAATAGCTAATAGCTAAATACTCGTCACCGACAATAATCACGAACCAACAAAGTTCTAAGTGAATATTCGTAACGAATTGCATCTGTCTACCCCACAGAAATCGAAATAATTTACTTAGTTTTCTGTGGTCTACCTGCTAAACTTTAATATTTATGTGAACAAGACGAATGAAACAAAAAACTACTAATTGATGTGCCTCCGGAAAACATACAGCATTGTTTATGAAGAAGCAGTGTATACTTAGCCTTATATGCGCGTCAATAGTATAGATACTTTAGTTAAACTTTAGAATACTAGATGGCGTATCTATCGCCGACGTTGTATTTACTCTGTGCCAGCTAGGACGCGGGAACCGCTGTCACTTTCCGAATTCATAGCGTTGTATACTTTCGCCGCGTGCGGTCGAAATCCAAAAATATTCGGTTAATCGGTTAGCCTTTTCTAAAAATTATTTAACATAGTGTTAAAAAATTTAGTAGCGCTTTAATTATTGGTTGTATTTTCAATCTTAAACATTAAAATAACTGTTTTTTCGTAATGAATCCCGCGCCGAGTGACGAACCCGATGTTGCCACCGCCGAGGCCAATCGGTCGATCGTTTCGAACTCGCCGACTTCGAGAGGGATCAAGAAAAGGAGGATTGCTCGTGCTGGGCTAGCAGTTCATCGGACTGCGAAGCCAAACGAGAGATTCCTCCACGCAAGAAACAAAATCGGGATTCACAGGTAACGGTCGATCCTCGGATCGACGCGTTATGCAACCAGCAGGGCTATTGGCTATCTTTTTCAAGGCCAGTGACTAACAAGCTTCAGTTGTACACCGAACTTTGATGACAACTGAGAATTTCATAACATTGGTATTGCGTATCACCGTAAGTGGCTATCACGTTACGGTGACTAACAGACCGGGAACGGTGCTCTTCATCCCAGCACTTGACGCCTCTATTTTTTATCGACTATTATGCGGCTAAGTTGAGTAACGCCTTTTGAGCGTTACAATACTTTATTTTAGGGACCATTTTATATTGAACGGTTTATATACACTTGTTCAAGGCCAATGGCTATCTATACAGATATAATATAAACAGAAGCTGTTGGTAACCATGCATCGCAATGCTACGTAAAAAATTATGTAAATATTAAAATAATTGAAACATTAGGTACCTTATTATTTTATACATTAAATTATTTATTGTTGTTTTTTTTTTACATTTTTCATAAAACAAATATATTTGTATGTATATTATAAAAAAAACGAATATTATGACAAGAAAATATGAATTTTAGATTAATATGAGCAGTAAAATATTACAAAGCGTTAATCTCTAGGATTCCATAAATTTTGGATTTTTATTCACATAAAAAAAATGTATTTTTTTTTTATTAAAACAAGAAAATAAGAGTTAAGTATACATAATTGTGAGCAACATTACACACAATAGACTAATTTTCTATATTATGTACTAATTTTCTAGCACTTTTTCTCTGGCAACTGCAATGGGTTAGGCGTCGCGTATGCGGCTACTCTCATTCGCAAATTACTTTATTTTCGCTCTTCTTCAGGAAATCCCAGCAATAATAGACGTGCCATACTTCTCTACCACGAACAAGAATCACAATAAAACAACAAAAAACGTAATGTTTACACGCTTCACTTAATACAGACTTCGGTGCTCATCACAAAAATTTCAAAAACACTACCTTTGAGTAGTGTCTTTCACGAAAGCCACCAATAACTAAATGACTATCAATTTGATGTCCACTAAGCTTAGACAATCGCAATCTTAAAAGTATCGATACACAAGCATCTGTTAAAATGTGTTACGGTGCTTATCAGCGATACTGGGTGCTCATGACGTCATCCTAGTTAGTCACTGAAGATAGCCAATACAAAACTAACTGTTTGACAGCTAATCGTTAGACACTTTGCCAAGTGATCATCATTATGAACTGTCAACCGAGATACGCAATAGCCCTGCAGGTCAGTTTTCTTACAAACTTTATAATGCACACAAGTAACGTGATCGAACAAACGTGTAATATCAACACATTTTAACACCCCACGTGGCAACATATAGATAGAGGGTATGGATGGAATACTCTTTATTCGGTACACCATATCCGTTATATTTATAAGAAGGCATTAGTAGAAATGCTCGCCATCGCTAAATTCTAAAAGTCCGGAACTTTTCGAATTTAACAAGGGGAACTATTGCAATTCGGGAAATAATTTATCCTTCGTTTATATAAATGCCTTTGTTTATATGAGCTGTAGGAATACTGCATTTGTATTATTATTATCATTGATTGGACTCTCAATAACTCTGCCCAATTGAAATACAATAACCTTTTGGAACGAAGTTCCATAACGCACGTTATACTCTGCACACTTGGAGTGTGCAGAGTGTGGAGTGTGAATGAGAGCTAGTCCGCAAAAGTGTAACATTTTGACCGTCACGACACTTTTGCTGTAGTCTGTGTGTTTGTGTATTTACAAGCGCATGTATGTTTATAAAACGAACGATCTTCGTTACAACCAGGTGTCCCACGACCTCTCGGTTTTAAATAACATTTCTGAAAAATTCGGTAATGAGTACTTTAAAAAAAAAAAAATGTTGCCTGAAAAAAATGTAAAGGGCCGAATGTATTCAAATTAGACGTAAAAGAATTATTTACGAAATAAAAATATTCAAGTTACGCTTAACAAGAACAAAAAACACTCTTAAAAATCTATAATCAAAACTCTTCAGTTTTTTATTTGACATGACAAAGCTTATGTCGCTTATCCAGTTCCTCGGAGGACCTTATTTCTGGTTATCACTCCCACAAGCTCACAAAACGAAGGGCCAACTCAAAATAAAATACAAGAAGTGGTTTACCTACAAATTCAAAATAATAAAAAATTATGTTTTCGGAATACCTACATAGGATAAAAAATAAATTCTTTCGAAACAAAAATAGAAAAAGTACCTTCGGTAGGTCGCTTAACTTTATTCAAAAAACCGTTGGTATGGAGCAAACTAATTCATAGTTTCAGGGTTTCGAATACCCCTGTACAAAAAACATCCTTTAAAGTAAAGTAAAAATTTATTTGCATAGATTGCAGGTACAGTAAATAAGATGTAAAAGTTAAAATATGGGGGTATGGCTTTGTTAAATCAACAAGAAGGATCATGACGCATTATGCAACCGGACCATCCCTTGCAATGTCTCTAATAATCAAAGATCTGTTGGATCAAGGTGTTTTGAGACTAGTTTACAAGAAAACGTCTAGTTTTATTTTCAAGCTTTCTCTGCGACGGATCGATGCGCCCCTGTTTTCGATCTTCAAAAATTTAACATGTTCATCAAAATGAAGCGTTTTCGTCTAATTTCTCACGCCTAGGTCCCAAATTTTCTCCAAGGAGACAAGATGATAAAAATGTATAGATCCCAGACTTATTTTCTTAAGAGATGACATGTTCACCGTTAGGGCTGGCTTCAGTGCCTATTTTCCTCTATTACATGCTGGGTCGCGGAGACCTTGCGTGCAAAGGGACGTCGTGCTAGTCTAACTAGACGAATTCCTTTGGGTCAACAAAGACCAATCCAAGTTATGTCTTAAGGCTGCGGAAGCCCTGAGGCACTTGGAACAACATCTGCGCTGACAGATCAAACGTGATGACATGCTTACCATTCGGGCTGGCTTCAGTGTCACACCTATTTTCCTCTATTACATGCTGGGTCGCGGAGACCTTGCGTGCAAAGGGACGTCGTGCTAGTCTAACTAGACGAATACCTTTGGGTCAACAAAGACCAATCCAAGTTATGTCTTCAGGCTGCGGAAGCCATGAGGCACTTGGAATAACATCTGGGCTGACAGATCAAACAAGGTGACATGCTTACCGTTCGGGCTGGCTTCTAAGCCTATTTTCCTCCGTAACATGCTGGGTCGCGGAGACCTTGTGTGCTAAGGAATGTTGAGTGCTAGTCTACCTAGACAACTTCCTTTTGATTAACCAAGACCAATCCTAGTAATATCTTCAGGCTGCGGAAGCCATGAGGTATTTGGAACACTTGGGCTAGCAATTCAACCACCAAAAATAAATAATTATAATGTCCCTACCATTAAAAAGGATACAAAATAATATAAACTACACATTAGACCAGTCGTTGTTGAAAAGTCCCATAAACCTCTGGGAACTGCAAAGTCTGCTGGGCTCAGTTAAATTTCGTGGACTTTGTTGTTCCCTAAGGAAGACTACACTGTCACAAAATGTAAATCATCCTGCGACACTTCAACAAGACACGACCACGTCAAAACCAGTTGCTGCCTCAAGTAAGTGTATCAAGAGGTAATGTGGTGGCGGGGAACTACAAGTCACACATTGCTTATACTTAAAAACCCTGCTACCCATTTCTTCCCAATGAACGATTCGAATTGGGGTTGGGGTGCCTACATAGACTCCCGGGAATCTAATGTCATGTGCATGGGCAACTCACCGAAGATAGCACTGTAACAAAAAATTTGCTAGATGCAGTAATAGCATCAAAACGAATGCGTTGCAGAAGTCACACATGCGGAATGTGCTGATCCAATCGGACAATCAAACCCTGATTGCTTAAATCCGAGGGGGGAACCAGATCGTTAGGTTTACTAGCCCTAACCTTCAAACTTTTTCACCTCACGGACAAGTTGAACATAACACCCTAAGCCTATTATCTAGCGGGGAGATACAATATAATACGGACCATCTTCATCCTCTCTCTCCTGCATCTTCTACCTCGAGCAACAGCGGAAGTCTTCCAGTAGTGGGGACTTCCAGAAATGGACTTGTTTGCAACACATAAAACGTATAATTTACTTGATTATGGTTCCAGAGTGGCCTCAAGGTTTCTGTTGAGATGGTGCTCCAACTATTTAAATGTTTTTCTTTCAAAACGAGAATTCGTCCTAGAGTATTATCCTTGCCCAACCTTACTTATCTAATTTCATTGTAAAACTCACCCTTAAAGCAATAGGGGGAGCCAAACCAAAAGAAATACGGTCATTGTTCACGTGGGATCCACATATCGTTCTAAATTGGTGGTGGTTGGTTTTCTTTCTTTAAATGCTAAAGACACATTGTTATTTTTACAGTTTTGTGTCTGGCATCAGGCCGTAGGAATCACAACCTAACTTTGCAGAAAATTTCAAATGACAGCTTCTTGGACGACGATAATATCTATCTAATCGGTTGAAGGACATTGAACGAGACACGATAAAAGTTTTATTGTTATTACGCCCGCCTATGGGCATTTAGTGTCCGTCAATGCGTTGTACCTACCTGCATTTGGATCTAAAACCGACAATTATTATCGATAGTCCGCATGGAAACTTTAACAACATAATGATAAGAACATAATTATGTTCAGTTCGGACTTTTATTAGTGAAAACTGTAACAAAGGGATCCGAAGTTAAGGATTCAAACAATTTTTTTTATCACTATTTACTACGAAGCTGCCTCACGCATTGTAATTGGGAACTGAGTATGCACGGTTCCCAGAGATGCATTCATGCATCTTCGGGAAACTGTGGGTCAGCAGTAGCATCCGTAAATCAGTTAGATAATCAACCAATTGATGATATTCTATCACGGAGTATAGGAAATGATCTAATAAATCTTCGTTATTACGGGCGCGAAATAGAACTCCATAAAGACAGTCGTAATTCACTTTTCAATACATTCCCATTAACGTAAAAATAAACTTAAAATCATCTGTAATACATTCCTAGAGAATTTGATCTATTCGTAAAACATCTAAATCGTAATTATCGCTACCTACTACCTACAGATATTAAATTTTTCCATGTGGAATATGAAATATATTATAATACTTAATTCTCAGAATAAAAATTTGATAATCATCATAGCGTTGTGTTTTGCCTATAATATTTCACCAGCAGATAACAAACACGTCTTCATAAACAATGCTGTATGTTTTCCGGAGGCACATCAATATAACGGTTTTACATAAAAATAAAACCGATATTATGTGCCGAGAGGGAAAACATACAGCATTGTAGGAAGTTCTTCCTGGTGAAGACTATGAATTCGGAAAGTGACAGCGGTTCCCGCGTCCTAGCTGGCACAGAGTAAATACAACGTCGGCGATAGATACGCCATCTAGTATTCTAAAGTTTAACTAAAGTATCTATACTATTGACGCGCATATAAGGCTAAGTATACACTGCTTCTTCATAAACAATGCTGTATGTTTTCCCTCTCGGCACATAATATCGGTTTTATTTTTATGTAAAACCGTTATATTATCGAACTAGTATAGTCTATGAGTTGCAGACAAAGTGAGTGTGTGTGTGTGTGTAATGTGCGTGTCTACAGTAATGTAACAACTTATAGAAGAAGGTCGTAAGTCAAACCGAAGCGTCAGTCTATTGCTTTGTGAGATTGCTTATGGACTTTTGGTCGGTACTACCTACCGGCCGCCGATTCGCAACGGACCCATTTCTCAGTGGGTTGCCTACAGCCGCGAGCATGCCGCGAGGCGCGTACGTACGCATATATTTCGGTCGACCTGACGTACTTAGTTTCAAATTCTTATGATACTTATGGCTGGCAGTAGCGCAGGGTGACTTTATGGAGGAGGTAAGCCGAATCAACAAAAAAAAAAAAAAAAACAATTATTTACCGTACATCAATCAATCAATCACAATTTCATTTCATTACATTTCGATATACTACTTTTCTATTATGAGCTTCATACAAATTCCCGATTCCCGAACTCATAAAACAGCTACGAATATGTTTTTCAGTCTGCACATCTTTTTTGATGAATTCAACTACAATCTAACAAAAGTAAACACGGGAACGACTGCCAGTCAGTCATTGATATTTATCGTAAAGGGAAACATTACAATTTTTGAAAAAACCATCGCGGCGTTTGAGATTTATAGTCACATCGGGGCGAGCACGTATTTTCAAAACTTAACCTTGAAAAGCATGTTTCTTCACAAAATTCACACACTATGACATTCTAAAACTATGAATGCCGCCATCCTAATAAGATCGTACTAATTAGTTGTCAAATCTACTCTAAATAAGTAATTTCAGCTTCTACCAACTATCTACTTACCCCAAATACCTAATTACAAGGTACTTTACATTCACAACACACAAAACACCATGTTAATCATTCTCAAAACACTATGTTAATCACTGTCCTATAACTACAAACAAATATTAATACTAGTAGTATTGATAAACATATGAATTCAATTAATACTGAGCGAACAAAATGCAAATTAATAAGATTCTAATGCGATTACGTCAAAAAACAACCACATAATATATTTGTCAAACGAATGATGAAATTTTTACGAACTCCTAGCCGAACGCATTACGAAATTTACCGAATCAAATGCGTGTGCCAGAAAGAGGTGGTGCAATAGCAATAATTCCTTCTGGCTCCCGCGCGCACGTTTCTGCTACTCTGTGCCTACAATAACTTGCTACAGACCGGCTTACTCGGCTCATAGAAACCGCGGATCACGTGACCGAAGTGACGTCATGATGACTTTATTTTTTGTAAGGAAATTGAATTTAGCGTAAGCCGGACGCGCCTACGAGTTATTTTAGCGCAGTGTTTTGTTGTTGGGTTATTAAGACAATTTTTAATGTATGTAGGCGTTTTGTAATAGGTATTTTAATTTTATGGTGTATCAAATACTTATAGTTTGATTATTCAATGACGATAGAGTGGTTGTGTTCCGAATTTCCAAAGGGAAGCCGGTAGGAATCGGCTTATATGGACAATTCGCCCCTGATGGCTGGTTCTAGTGTATTATGTGCAGTTGATGGATGTAGATCCAGCAAGAGAAGAGATAAAAACTTATCTTTTTTCAGTTTACCTGCTGATATAGAAATGCGATTACTTATCTAATTTGTTTTACTATAATTTTTTTAAATAGGTAAATTGCTTAAACTTTCATGTTTCGTGTTTTATTAGTAGATACGTAATTACTTCTACCACGTAATCTGTGCTTCTAATATGCGTCTGAGATAAGAATAGAAAGGCAATGACCTCCGTTTGTAAGCTGTCATTTGAAAATTACGTTTAGCAAAAATCTACTTTGTGCAAATTAATTTTAAATAATATTTATTGTCGTTATTATCTTGTTAATATTATTTTCAAATGATTATTGTTTATTTAAAGGCGTGCAAGTGTTAGAAAAGCGTGCATAACGTGCACATGCTTAAAAATTAAAAAGCATTTTATTTTATTTCATAAAGTACTACAAATACCTACTGACGTCTTTATCGAAAGATGCGAAAGATGCAGCCCTGGCAATTCACAATAACCACGCGGCGGCGCGCAGCTACAAAGCAAAACTCACTTTACGCTTGTAAGGTTAGGTACATTTTCGTTCGCAGCGTTTAGCGACTCGAAGGTGTAGGCTATTATAGCAGTAGGTATTATTTTGTATGGAGTGATTTATCTGGTAATCTGTGCTGATGTCTAAACGTTGCGGAGCTGCAAGCAAACTCAACAAGCTATCGTTCGCAAGTATTTTATTTTTTACAAGCTGCGATTTTGCGATTTACTAGCGGCAAAAAATTACGAATTTCCATATATTATTAACTATTTTTCCTTAGTGCTTTAACTATTTTTCCTTAGTACTTTCGTTGTATAAGGAATTCTTGTAGAAAATTTGATGCTTCTAGACCCAGCGTTCCATACAAACTTTTATCCCCTATTTAACCCCTTTAGGGGGTGAATTTAAAAAAAGCCTTTCTTAGTGCTCATTTTCGCTTTACTTATACGGAAAAAAATCATAATTTTAGCAGACCCCACAGTTAAGGCTGTGCTTTGTCTATCAATGAATGAATGAATTTAAGATTTTTAATATGTAGATTACCTGCTAATGATATTTCCATTGTCCGTATCAATAAAAGCCGGACATCGCAGTTTTCTATAGTCTACGCATCGCCAACGCCGCTTGCGACCTCCACACGAATGATGATGGCAGTAGTACATGAACCGGTTCACTAATAATTGCAATGAACCGCGGTTAGAAATAGAGTAATGTTCTCGTTTGTCTGTAACAAAAATTTTGCTATTTGAGAAACTACAATAAAAATAAAACAAAACTCGCATAACATTAGGTAATCTACAATGCATGTGACTATTATTTATGCAAGTACGAAACCTTTGCCATAACAGTGCTTGAAATGAATAAAACTGACACCAAATTTTTGTTCTGAAAGGTACCAGGTGGCCGCTGCAAGTGAACAAAATGATAGTATGGATGAAAAATAGCTTCGTTTTCAAATCACGATTCGGCCATATTTTCGTTTTCGGCCATAAGCCGGCCAAAGCTTCGGCCAAGCCGAAAATCAGAAGTTCTTCGGCCTACTTCGTAAAGCCCTGAAATATCAGGTGAAACAATACAACAAAAAATACACGAAATTTTGTATCCTCTAATGGAATTATCGTGTTTTATTTCTTTTAAAGCCTATATTTGCTGTTTCTCTTCCTAGATGTGAAAACAAAACAAACTCAATTCTCGCTATTGCACCTACCACTGTTTGTCTCTGCATCACCCAAAGGTTGACTGGTAGAAAATGCCTTTGGCATTAAGTCCGCCTCTGTACATTTGTGTGCTTAAAGTATTAAATAAATAAATAATAAATAAATAAATAACAAGATTTCACTGTATGGCAGAAATAATAATATTTTTAATGTCTAAATCATTTTCGTTTTCGGCTGAACATCCATTTTCGGTCGGACACTAATAAGAAACAATAAATTAGAAAAAAAAAAAGCTCTACTGGCTAATTACCGTACTCAAGATATTATGAACCTACATACCTCTATCGCCTATTCTGGGTGGTATGGCTACATCAGTGGAATGTGCAGTTGGAGGAATTTCTTGTATATTCCTATTCAAGGTTAAGTTTTGCCAATTTTGATCACTGTTTACAAAAGTTTTACTTTGACTTTCTTCTCTTTCACATAGTGGTCTACTTGGAGGTTCATAATTAGACAGAGGTGGAAAAGATTCTTCTTCAAAGTTATTTTGATTTTCTACTACATCTGCATCAGTTAGGACTTGATAATTCATTAAATCATTGTCATAAGGAATAACAGGCTCTGTCTGAAGGAGTGTGGTGTTATTTTCATTAGGTATAACTTCCACATTAAAGTTGTCACTGTTAATTGTAATATGTGCTGCAAAATTATTATCAGGTGGCAGCAGCGGTTCTGCATTTCTGGAAACATAAATAATGAAATGTAGGTAAGGTCTATTTATAACCTTGTTTCCAAATGATGTTATTTCCACTTAAACAAAAATCAACTTTATAAAATGGGAGAATAAAGTTGATTTTAGACCTGCTAGTACTTTTGAAAATGTCATAAAAATATGAAATTGTAGCGCAAACTGAACCTTATGTGTAGGCATTACAGTTGTTTTTCCTAAAAATCGTGTTTGTTTACATGTTTGGCAAATAAATTGCGAACGCAGATTATGTAATCTATACAACATGAAATTAATGTTTGTTCAATATTACCATGAACCAAAAAAAACCCAATTGACCAGGCTTAAAAAAACTGAAGTTTTTTTGTATTGTTCTACATGAATAGTCTAGCTAGCCAATAATCAAGTCTAATAAGGAAAAAACATTTTTGTGTGCAATTCAAACTGCATGTATTATTATCTTGCTTTTAAAAGCATGTACCTACATGGTATAAATAGTATGAATAACATTTAATTTACATAAATACATATATATATACAGAATATTACCAAGGGCTGGCTTTTACCTTGGCCAGAACGTAAGCAAGGCCATACAATACACAAAGTGGTGATGCCGCCAGTCTCTTGGGTACAGTACCAGTTGACAGCGGTGCGGATGAATTTTTCGACGCCATGTTTTAGTTTATTAATAGTTTTACAGCCAAGTTAGGATATTATATTATATTGTTATTTTTATTAATTCATTTGGTATAATTTGTTATTTATGTACACTTAATTTTAATTCAGTAATTAATAAAAAAATATATAATTGATGCAGCCCACTCTGTACATACATAACATGCTTTTAAAAGCGAGGCTTATTTAAGAGTATACAGTACCTTGCAACTGATTCGTCTAGTCTTGTTGGTTGTGACTCGGTTTCCGGTTTCTGAAAAGTTAATTGAATTTGTTTGCCCATCTCAACAATTTAATTAAGTACCTACCTAGGTATACTACCTACCTAATTTCATATCCTTACATATTATAAAACAAAGTCCCCCGCCGCGTGTCTGACCGCGATAAACTCAAAGACTACCGAACGGATTATCAAACGGTTTTCACCAATGGACGGAGTGATTCATGCGGAAGGTTTTCGTGTATAATTCATTAAGGTTTTGTGTAAATTGGCTGAAATATGACGATTATTTTTTAATCGCATTTAATTTAAGTAACAAACCTGGCGAAATATCCTTGACTTACCCTCTATTTTATTTTATATCTCATAAATATACGTGACTAATTATTAGTTTTATGCTGGGAATCGTAAAATATAGAATTTGAGGCAATGCAAACAAGTACAATTTTGCATAAAAAAAGAAGTTGAAATTACATCTAACTTCTTTTATACCCTATAACTTTTTGTGAAAATGCCCATTTGGCTTTTGAGCTGTGCGGACCTTGACTTAAAACAAGTGTACTGGATCAAGTGATTGAATAGTCAGTTACTTGGTAGATGTTCAGTTGGTTGGTTGGTAGATGTTCTGTTGTTGTGTGGAATAGACCGATCAGGTGTCACGTAAGTTAAGTAATTTGATATTATACCGTCATTATTGATTATTATGTTGTTGTGTATAGTATATTATTGGCAATATTGCTATTTTTATAATGTTGTTATTATTCTGAGTAATGGTTCAAGAGATAGAATTAACCATCTTTGAGATAACAACAATTTATAGAAATATGTTGATAGAATACTGTCATACTGTTTCCATGGAGTTTCTTGTCCTTCTTCTCCATGAAGACCTAGCTTTGCGAACGGACAACTAGCTTTCTGACAAGTCTAATTAAATAAATGTCTAGCCTTGTCTTTCTGTGCTTTACTTCATGAAATCCTTTCCCTTCAAAACATATTCATCAGAACTTTCATACACAGTACAATATCAGTAATCATTCTGACACTCAAACCTTGATAGTTAAGTGGATATCAATGCCGTTTTCATCCAGTTTTCTAACACGGGCGAAGCCGTGGGCAAAAGCTAGTAATGTATAAATTAAAAACATACCATTGGCATATGTAAATGTTCAACCCCGTTAATGTACAGGGCTTTGCAGGCTTCAATAAAAGCCGGTGTTGAACCTGTTGGTATCTTCACTTCTCCAGTATAAATATATTCCAATATGAAACCAAGCATTTCTTGAGTTATGTTCTAGAATGAAAGAAAATAAAGATAAAACTAATAAATAAATGTATGATCTCTCACTAATTCATTACTGATGAGATTCTTGATAATATGATGTTATTCAACATAATAAAATGTATTGTTTAGTAATTTTTAAAATATTTTTATCCAATCAAAACAGTTTTCAACTAATTTTACTTTTTAGCAGTTTTAGACCGGTCAATAGTTTTGAATGACATAATATATATACCTACATAAATCTTTACATATTATACAGGGATGAATTTTTCAAGTGGGCAGGTGGTGAAATCCGAGGCTATAAGAAATAGTGAAAAATACTCAAAGGAGTGACAGTGCCGATTACCAATTTAAATATGAACTTAAAGAGCATGAATTTATTTAAAAAAAATTACACACCCTGTATTTTTTCTGAGTAATGTCAAATGGCAATCTAAAGGCAAGGAAGATATTTTTAATGGATACTTACCAATATCAATCTGCTTAGCCTTTTCCCAACTATGTTGGGGTTGGCTTCCAGTCTAACCGGATGCAGCTGAATACCAGTATTTTACATGGAGCTAATGCCTATCTGACCTCCACAAACTAGGTAACACAATACCCCTTGGTAAGACTGGTTGTCAGACTTTTGGGCTTCCAACTACCTATAACGACTGTCATAGATCCACGAATGACAGCCGGGACCAACGGCTTAACATGCTTTCCGAAGTACGGAGCAGTCTCGGTATATTAAGATGGTCACCCATCCCAACCCCGGCAAGCGTAGTTTAACCTGATGGATCGAATCGTGCGGCTGTTATTACTTAACTATGAGCTCCTCAGGGTATAGTACTTACCAATAACATCAATATGAGAACAAGTTCCCCTTACTTTAGCCAAGTATGAAGTATTACTTTTATAAACAATTTAATTAATTAATTAATATTCATGGTATTCCTACTTACATTTAGAAATACAACTGGATGCTGACATGGAGTAGATTGTATCATTGCTTTAAGGTATGGACTGGCTAGTGCCACAATATTTTGATGGACTTTTACTAAGTGGCCTTCAGCGGCTAGAGTCATATCAACGAATTCACCATTCTGAAATTTAATGAAAATAAGTTAGGCCAGTTACGTAGTAAAAAGGAAGCCCATATTCACCAGTAGGAAAGTGTTATCGGGGTGATACGACGACGGTTAAAATTATGGCGCTACAAATATTAATTTTAAACCATTTAACGTCTTCATAATTAGCAAAACTAAATGTATTACCTGTTGAAAGCGAAAAAATCCTTTTGAAATACAATTTCTATAAGACTCCCAACTAATACAGAATTGTGCTGCACTAGACATTGAAATTTGTGAGGAAAACATTTACATGTAAAAGATAGGTATTTAACGTTTATAAAATTTACTCCAGAAAGAAAAAAGAGAGTTCATCAAACAATAACAACATAAATTAGAAGCACCGCAGTGTAAGCATACAAAGGCCCACAGAACATATATACCCTACGGGGCCGCATTCCGAGTTACGCACAGATCATAGATAACTATATACTAGTCGCACAGATTAATGAGTTACGCTAAAAGTGATAATATCGCGCGCGAATCCAACCAACGGAGATGTCCGCTTTTTGTAGGGACGTTAGTTTTTTATTCCGAGAAAAATCTAACCAGCATCAAACTACATCTAAATAAAAACGACAATATAATGGAACTAGGAACCACTGAAATAATATTTTTAGACTTTTTGACCATTTAAGAAAGAAATTATAAATTATATTTTATTTGTTGATGGCAACTATGACAAATATGATATAAATTGACACATGGTACTGTCATTACTGTCAATCTATTGACAGTGATGACAGTAACATGTGTCAATTTTGCCAAAGGACATGTCCTAAAATGGTTTTTTATTATTCAATAATTCTAACCAGGATAAGTTAAATATATTTGGATAGACATCGCAAAAACTAGTGGTTCTAACTAACCGTGCGTTCGCACTGGCGAAACATTCACATAAAAACATGTTGAAATCTCTGTTTTCTGTCAATGTATCGACTCGCGTTCGCATTGTCACTCAACTTGTTGACGCGAAACATGTTTGACGTTTCTTATCATTTGACATGTTTTGCCACACGTTTTTACAAACCAATTTCGATTCAAAATGTATCTGTATGAATCCAGCAACATGTTGTAAGATTTGTTTTGACATTTCATTGCATTTTGCCGACTGTGAATCTTGATGTTGAAACTGACAGTGATTTATTTGTAGCCAAATCGTAGCGAAGTCAAAATTACTATTAATTAATAGGCAACATTTTAAAAAAATGTTGAAAATCACGTTCCCGCGCGATAAAATGTCAGTCAAACGTCACTCCCGGGACGCGCGCGTTCGCTGTAATAATTCGTTTTTTAATGGTTTTTGTGTGTAAATCGTCGGAAAGTGGTGATATTTTCATTTTGAAGTAAATATTACATCGTTTTAGATAATATTCGCACTAAATAACATCATGTTATACCTATTTTGACCCAAACAAAAAGTGTAAACAAACATATGAATGAAAACGTGACCGTGCTGTGATTTTGTGGTATTTTGGTGTGTGATCGTCGATATTTTATGTGTAAGTCCCATTATTTATACAAAATATTAGTTTTCTAATAATTTTAGCATGTTTTTTCACCTAAATACGGCAAAAAAATATTTTTTTGAAACTGAGAAAATTACGTAAGCACTAGAAATTCTAGATATTAAAAATTCTAGATTTTTAGCATTTTTTATTTTCAATGTTTGTCTCTAAAAACGCTTTTGTTAGATATCATAACTATCCATAATGTACCCTGCAAAATTTCGTGTGAATTGGTACGCTAGTTTTATCAGAAATCGTTATCACAAAGAACAAAAGAAATAATAACAAAAGCGGGTAATAAAGATAAGTGAACGTTGTTTACAAAGACTGCAACCATTTGAAACATATTCCTAATCTATTCGAGTAGCAAAAAACATAAACAATACTACTTGAGACGTTATAATGAAACCCGAGTAATTGTTTATTTAAGTGCGGTCGTAAATCTGTCACGGCGCGGACCACCCGCGGTCCGTGAGCGGTTAATATTTTTGCTTTTAGTCGATTTATTTGACGAGAATATTTATCCGACCATAGACACAAAAATTCACAGACAATAATAGCCATTACAGCGAATACAAATAGAGTTGTAAGCCGCGTGGGTACTTGGACGCACCGGTGCGTCCGCGGTCCTTTAGCGGTAGAAACTGCGCTCGACGAAAACGCAATTCTATTCCATGTTGGATAAGTTTCGTCCTTTAACCGTTTTCTGCAACCGTTTTCGTCGTCGGGAAAACGGTTTCGGTCACCAAAAATTTGAGAATGACCCACCACTAATGTCTAGTGTCAACTATTCAATGTCAGTTTGCCAGTGCAGAATATGTACTGCTAGTGACATAGACAAAAAAATAAAACTGATTTACCGGTAAAGGACCGGCGTCTCTCATGAGAGACGGCACACCCACGCGACTTACATCTCTATTTGTACTTGTTGTAATGGCTATTATCGTCTGTGGATTTTTCTGTCTATGGTCGGATAGATATTCTCGTCAAATAAATCGACTAAAAGCAAAAATATTAATAGGCAACATTTTAAAAAAATGTTGAAAATCACGTTCCCGCGCGGTAAAATGTCAGTCAAATGTCACTCCCGTCCGCTGTAATAATTCGTTTTTTAATGGTTTTTGTGTGTAAATCGTCGGAAAGTGGTGATATTTTCATTTTGAAGTAAATATTACATCGTTTTAGATAATATTCGCACTAAATAACACCTATTTTGACCCAACCAAAAAAGTGTAAACAACCAAAAAAGAGAAAGTTCCCGTCACAGTGAAAGTTGTAATATTTTGTGGTTTTTCTGTATGGATCTGATCCGTAAGTGTTTTATTTCTTTTCTATATTACATGTATCATCGTTTTAGACAACATTTAGAACAAAATAAAACAAAAAAATATTTTTTTGGTACGGTGAAAGTTACGTAAGCAATAGAAATTCTAGATCATCAAAAATCTAGATTTTTTGAATTTTTTGTTTTCAATGTTTGTCTCTAAAAACGCTTTTGTTAGATAACTTATCTATCCATAATGTACCCTGCAAAATTTCGTGTGAATTGGTACGGTAGTTTTATCAGAAATCGTTATCACAAAGAACAAAAGAAATAATAACAAAAGCGGGTAATAAAGATAAGTGAACGTTGTTTACAAAGACTGTAACCATTTGAAACGTATTTCTAATCTATTCGAGTAGCAAAAAACATTAACAATACTACTTGAGACATTGTAAAGAAATCCGAGTGTTTGTTTATTTAAGTGCGGTCGTAAAACTGTCACGGCGCGGACCACCCACGGCGACTCAGCCGTCCCTTACCGGTTAAATCGATTTGAAATTGATAATCATTATTTTGGTTTTTCAATAATTAATGATGTTTCATTTAAATTAAATGCACTATATTGTATAAAAGTATATATAGTGCATTTAATTACTTTGAGTTAACTACATTACCTAGTGCTACCTAGTGGGTAGGTTTTCTTTTTGTAGTTGTGTAATCGATTACTATAATTGATGATCTCCCGAAAACTATCTTTATCATATTTCTCCGCTTCCAGACAAAGAATTGAGCTAATTTTTGATAGTCAAGGATAAAAAAATAATACTAATCTTTAGATCATATCTCAACTTATTACACTTGGGCCCAACATTTTCCATCTCATTTGTTGTGTATACTCAAAGAAATACTGTAATCTAACCATCTTGTGCAAGGTTTGGGGTTATGATATCCTATTATAAGTTTTGATGTTGAGCGAGCACTGTTAGCTAAAATACATGACAAACTTATAACATCGCGAGTGTCGCGGAGGATGTCTGTACTGTGTGGGACATAGGTACGTCCTTTCCCGTCGGTGATCGGAACTTCCATTTTTCGCCCAGGACGATGGCATGCTTTTATAACTATAGGAATGTAGGTACTCCTAGCAGCGCATTCCTTTTGGTGTTGTAGCCTGACGACGTGATGTCCAACATCCCCCACCCGATCAACGGACCAATAGGCGATTTTCTAAGCTAGCGAGCGCATCCGTAAGTAGGTTAAACAATAGGAGCGAGCGAGATAGAGAGCCGTACTCTTCTAAGCCGTGGTAAGGCTTTTGGAACAACTTTATTTAATTTATTTAGTTTGTTAGAGTTTTCTCGCGTTACACTAGAAATCACTAGTTTTCTAAACCGGCGACGTCCTCGAAGTCACTAGTTACGTTACGTTTCGCAAAAATCACGTAACGACCCACTCCTACTGTGAGCAGTGTGAGTGTTATGACGCTTCCGAACTATACGGTTAACAACCGTATAGTTTGGAAGCGTCTGCGATTGGACCCGAACACACAAACCTCTGCCGCACGCCGGCCGGCTCGGTAGTGGGTCCAATTAGACCCCAGAATGATGACAAAAAAATTGAACCATATGAAAAAAAACGAGGTTTAGCGAGACATGGTGACTTCACCAAAGCAATGTGATGAGAAATACTCGATTTATGACTTGTTTTATGTTGAATCGAATGAAAAGTCAAAATGTAATAAGAGGTTAGAATTTTGAATTTCAATGAAAACATGACAAAATGTTTTAAAAAAACCTTACTAAAGTTATTCCTTCGTTATTTAAGTTTGATGTATTTGAACGCTTTTTACAAGTTTTAACAGCACAACCAGCATTTTCACGGAGCACTGAATGAGAACCGTGTGTCTCAAAAACGATTAACGATGTGCGTTGGAATCGTTTTGTATGTAGTATTATAGTTTTTATGACCGTGCTAGAACATTTGTTCTTGTAATTTTACAGAGGGGGAAGTGTTCGTTAGGCCAAGGTTCTCCAGTCTTAGAAAAAGCTTAAGTGCGATAGTGGCGCCCTCATTTTCATTTTACTCTTTTTGCCAAGCTGTACCCTGTACACTCTGTACAGCATAGCAGTGTAAAGTGAACCAAAATGAACGCACCCCAGTTGTTGATGGTTGTTATGCTCTGTGGTTGTTGGTGACATGACATTGGCAGTGACACTGTCAGTGTCAATAGGTACGACTTTCCCTGCATTCCGAGTTACGTTAAAAGTGATAATTTCGCGAATCCGACCAAATTTAATAGTCACAAAATATAAGGGTTATTGAGTAATAATTGTGACTATAAAATTTGGTCGGATTATCACTTTTAACGTAACTCGGAATGCGGCATAAATTTTGATTTTTTTAAATTTAGTTTGGATTAGTTTGCTCGGCGACGGACATGTTCTGTGGGCGACGGATGATCGATGGTGGTTTTTGAGACTTTACTGATGTTTTTATAGTGTTCATTACTTTTGCTTCTGATTATTTACTACTAGGACCGTATTAGTGCGAAGTTATTAGTTTTCATGTATCTAAATTGTTACTGAGTACTCTGTAGATAAAATCATATCTTGTTTATAAAAAGTGCCTGTAATTGCAGAATTATTTTATAAAATCGTTGGTATAAGTACAATATATTGACATAGTTATGCGTATTTATCATCACTTATGTTTTTCCAAGATGACAGCTATGAAATCAGTTTCTTCAATTACTGGTACTTTTGCAAGAAAGTTGTTACCAGTCTCAACGAATGCTAGCACATATCGGAGGTAAGAAAATTTAAAATCAAAGGTTTTTGTGCTAATTGCGTCTTGCAACTCCGCCTAACTAAGACGACCTACTGACCCATCCTTCTTCTACTCTTAAATTTTTTGGGTTTTAGCGTTTGGGTTTTCCGTCCGGATTTGTTCGGAGATGACTGGCTTTTGTCCAGCCTTGTAAATTGTCTGGAATTTTTCACATAAGTATGGGGGTTTTTATGATTTTTTTAAATAAATAACCAACAAAAAAAGAAAGATTAGAAAATTCAATATCCAGACTTTTTGCAAATGTCTGGCTTTTTGTAAGGACTTTTTAATTTCGAAATGGTAACCACTACTTACCCAATACAATATCTCTAATAAGTATAGCTTTTGTGCTAAATCCTAATATTTTAGGAGTGCATTACTTTTAAAATAACTAACAGAATGCAGAATGCAAATACCTATTATATTATAATTCTTTTCATTACAGGTGTTCGAACGAAGCTATAGAAAAATTTGATATAGTTGTCATTGGCGGTGGTATAGTTGGTAGTGCCTCTGCCAGAGAGCTTATGTTGAGACATCTACAGTTAAATATTGCATTAATTGAAAAGGAATATCGTTTTGCCTGCCATCAAAGTGGAAATAATAGCGGCGTGATTCATGCTGGAATTTATTACAAACCTGGATCTTTAAAGGCAAAGTTATGTGTAGAAGGCATGAATATGGCTTATAAATACTGTGATGATAAGGGCATAAAATATTTAAAAACTGGTAAATTGATAGTGGCCACTGAAAGTCATGAAGTACCTACATTGCTAGATCTGTTTGACCGTGGAATTCAAAATGGTGTGAAAGACATGGAATTAATTGATGGTAATGACATTAGACAGTTTGAACCTCTTTGTAAAGGATTACAAGCAATATGGTCACCTCACACCGGAGTTGTAGACTGGGCCGAGGTTACACAGTCTTATGTTCGAGACTTCAATGAAAGTGGTGGAAAATCCTATCTCAATTTTGAAGTTAAGAAGTTCTTAGAATCTGAGGATGCAGATTATCCTGTCATTATATCAGATGAGAAATCTCAAAAGATTGCAGCAAAGTATGTCCTCACATGCTGTGGTTTACATTCAGATACAGTAGCAGTATTAACAGGATGCTCTGAAGAGCCTAAGATCATTCCTTTTAGAGGTGAATACCTATACTTAGTTCCACGTCATGATATTTTAACGAGAGCTAACATTTATCCTGTACCTGACGCAAGGTTTCCATTTCTGGGTGTCCATATTACCCCTCGAGTAGATGGTCGCGTCATACTGGGACCTAATGCCATATTAGCCTACTGTAAAGAAGGATACAAGTAAGTAATTTCATCAATCCTACATAATATGCTGCGTTTATCCTGTTATGATAACTATAACATACAATAAATGGGAAAACCTGCTGATGTCACTTATATTCTCATAAGTAGTCTTATGAGAACAAGCCTTGTATTTTAACAAAACTCAATCTGTGGAAATACAAAGCATTATATTATGCAATATATGCTAGCTGTCATCTTATCAATTTTATCTCATGAAGGGTATTAAAGGTTAATTTACACTTAAACAATCTAATACTCTTTCATAAAAAATGTAAGTTACATAAATATTATTGTATTTTAAACAAACATATACAGTTAATTTTATAGACCTGATAATTTGTAAATCTGTTATGTTTTCAGATATAGTGATTTCGACATGAAAGAGTTGAAAGAAATTCTAGCATTTTCTGGTTTCCGTAAATTGGCTATGAAATATGCAGGCTTTGGTTTGAAAGAACTTAGTAGATCTATATTCACATCACTGCAAGTAAAGCAGGTACAAAAGTATATTCAAGAAATTACATCTAATGATGTAGTGAGAGGTCCCGCTGGTGTAAGAGCACAGGCAATGACAAAAGACGGTTAGTATGAATTCTTTGTCTAGAATTTTATATTGACAAACTACACTCAGCGGCATTCAATGTAGCCCAAACCTTAACCGCGAGTTTGCGAACAAACTAAACCAGTTCTATGAGGTTTTTGATGTGTAACATCTTTCGTCTTGGTTTCCTGCAACTAAAATCTAAATCCATAAAAATCTAAATAATCAAATCTGTGGGAGTGATGTCGTGTGTGAAAAAGGACGGAAGTGTGTAACAGGAAGACGGGGAAGCGCACGCTATTTGATTTGACTAATGAGCGCGCGAGGTGCTAGAGTTGGTCAGAAACGACCTTGACAAGGCCCCGCCCCTTTAAGGACGCGTTTGCAAAATTATATAATAATTATAGTATAGAATCAAACTACTACATTGACACGGGTCACACACACAAGTGTACGCACGGTTAACAGTGGGAATAGTAGTCAAGTGTAAGGCCTCTGCCTCGAATTTTGCGGGCAGCGGGGCGGCGGCGGCGGCGGCGGCGGCGGCGCGGGCAACGCAGACCCGTTCGCGAAACCAGCGGGCAGATCGAGCGGCGCTATAGCGGCGTAGTGTTGTGTTCGTGGTTGTGTCGTCGAGATATTTGTTTTTATTCGCGAACGAAATGTCTGAACAACGGCGACAACATCTTTTTGATTCAAATTTATTCCTAACGCTCGATTTATTGTGGGCAAAAGAAGTGAATCCCTACTATAGGGCAAGGAAAAGAAAAGGCGAGTTTTATCGAAATTATGAAGAACAGAGACAATGGTGCCGATTCCCTTGTTCACAAACTAAACTAAATTTAAGTTCAGTGCATCTTTTTCTTTCTATTTCATTAAGAAAAGGACAGAAGACAAATTTTAGTTTAGTCCTGCCAAATTAATCAGCGCTTGACGTAAATTGACGTAATTTTAGTTGGCAAGTTTTTAATCACGTCTAAACTTATATGGAGTAGTGACAGGCGCTGATTAATTTGACAGGACTAAACTAAAATTTATCTTCTGTCCTTTTCTTAATGAAATAGAAAGAAAAAGATGCACTGAACTTAAATTTAGTTTAGTTTAGTGAACAAGGGAATCGGCACCATTGTCCTAACAAATTCTACGACTACACCAGAATGAGTGTAGAAACTTTTGACTATATTCTTGAAGCTATCAAGGGCGATTTAGAGTCTGGAATTAATCCAAAACGATATAGAGGTATTTATATTATATTTCATCCGATATTTAATTTCTTCCCATAACTGGTTAATTACTCTTCTATTTTTATGGTTCTCATCTTTGCTGTTCCATTCCGGTGTCCTCTCAAAAAATGCTGAAATAATTTGCTCTAGCACGTCCGAGGATATTTCGACACGTCACAAAAATAAATTGCACAACACTACGATGCAGACGCGCGGGCGGTCACCGCTTGACTGGAGTGCACCGCTCGTTGCCCGCAGCCGCGCCGTTGCCGCGCCGCTGTTTTCGAGGGCCGATCCATTTGATTTTACGCATTCGATCCTGCCGCTCCCGCGCCGCCGCCGCCGCCCCGCTGCCCGCAAGATTCGAGGCAGAGGCCTAAGGTCTCATCATAACTAACAAAAAGAGCCCAAACTCGGCACACCTAGTTCTACTCGTCAAGGAGATCCAGTAGCAGTCACCGAAGTACACCTTCAGGTCACTCCATCAAGTCCGGAGGTAAGGTGTCATCATAACTAACAAAAAAGAGCCCAAACTCGGCACACCTAGTTCTACTCGTCGGAGAGTTCCACTAGCAGTCACCGAAGTCACCTTCAGGTCACACCATCATGTCCGGAGGTAAGGTCTCATCATAATTAACAAAACTAGCCCAAACTCGGCACATGTAGTTCTACTCCTCGAGGAGTTCCAGTAGCAGTCACCAAAGTACACCTTCAGGTCATTTCATAAAGTCCTAGACGAATAGGCATTTATAAACCTTACCTACTTTTACCGAAATAAAATATTAGAATCAAAATCTGTGATCATAAAATTATCTTACCGTGTCAAGTATCAAATTTGGATTATCGAATGTTTTGTATTTGTACAGCAATCTTTTCCACACGAGCCGCTGCAAAAAGGCAATACAGGACAACGGCCGACCGAGGACTGAGATTTCTTTCCAAATCCATACAATAAATCAAAACAGGGACCAAAAATAAAATAACCCTTACTGCAATGGATTAAGAATCATCCGTAATAGCAAATTATGTAAAAAAGTTAGTTTCGGTTTTAATTTTTTTTACGAGTATTTGTGACATACTGAAACAATTTTTTTCCTTATCTTTAAAATTGAATATGTGTGCCTACTTATAGTATTTTAGAAATCCTAAATTAGGTTGAAAAGGGACAAAAAAATTACCGAAACTCAACCCGATTTCGTTAATTTTGTGGAAAATGGCAACGGAAGATCGTTTTTACAATACAAAAAACTATTATTTTGAACAAAAAAATTACTTATCTTTGAAGATGAAGAACATTGGTTCTTCATCTTCAAATTAATACTATTAATTGCATTCATCAATAATGTTAATATTATTAGATAGTTTGAACCATGGTTCTTTTATTTCTGGTTACCTAATAGCAATTAGGTAACCAGAAATAAAAGAACCAAAAACGAATTTAGTCGAATATTGCTAATGTTATAATTTTAATGATAAAATATTTGAGATTTCGGTTAAGTACATGAATATTATTCTGCCCGACTGTACTCAATATCGGTTATTAGGCTGCCAATTTGAGTAGGACAAACTTTTTTTTTTTTTGTCTCGTTGGGCAATTATCAAATAACTTCTCCCGCTCTGGGCGGAGCGGGAGGGCGTGTCAGACTTTTACTGACTAAAACCCACCCGTGTTCCTTCGGTTGGCCTGTTGCCAGGGGCCACGATTTCCCTATCGGTTTTCTTCGATTCCCGACGCCCCGAGCGTCTCCTCCTGTGGCGGTTAGGGGCGTGAGGGCGCGAAATTTGCCTCCCTCACGCGTTCCGCCTCTTCGCGAGCATTACCGTTTCGCAGAAGGTGACGGCCTGCTATTTGCTCTCGCGTGTACAAATTTGGATTAAAAAACTTTAAGCGATATGAAGTTAAAAAGAGATTTCATCAAATTTCAAGCGGTGTTTCTTTGGCGATGGAATACACAGCTCCCTCTGACTACAAAACGATGGACTATAGAGAACAAATTTGTTCATTTTGTTATAAAATATCCCTGAAAGTTTCAGCTTTAAATCCTGGATGGAATAAAAGTTATTAAAAAAACAAGAAAGTGTCAGCATTCGGAGATGCCTCTTCGCGAGCATTACGGAGGCTACGAAAAAGCGACCGTTTCATACTTGCGGCCTGGTTCAGGCCATGGTACGGAGCGAGAGGAAATGGCAGGCCGTCACCTCCTTCTGCGAAGCGGTAATGCTCGCGAAGGAGGAGGCGGAACGCGTGAGGGAGAGGCAAATTTCGCGCCCTCACGCCCCTAACCGCCGCAGGAGGAGACGCCCTGGGCGGGAATCGCGAGCCGATTTCCGGCCACCGCCGGCGCGGGCTTGCGGACGGTGAGCAATGGGTAGCTCGCCGTCCGATAAGGACCAGGCCCGGGTCGACGGCGCGTTGTGTTCCACGCGCGCTTTAAAGAGATGTTAGCAGAATGGACGGGGTCCGCTAGGGCCAATGCCTGCTAGGGCTGCGAATAAGGGCCGAAAGGGACATCGTGGCCCCCGGCAACAGGGCAACCGAAGAAACACGGGTGGGTTTTAGTCAGTTAGAGTCTAACACGCCCTCCCGCTCCACCCAGAGCGGGAGAAGTTATTTGATAATTTCACAACCAAAAAAAAAAAAGGCCGCTTAACACAAAAGTGACAACAGTTATTTTAACTCAGGCAGCAAGTTTATAGAAACTTGAATAATGATCACTGTGATGAAAAATCAGAGGTAAAATTACTGAAAGGATAAGGAGTAAAAACTTAACATTTGTCATAATAAAGTTCGAAATTCAAAACCTAGCTCGAGTTTAAGCTTGGCTAAACTTAAACCTCGTTTTGTATTAAAACCTAAAACGATATGGGGTTTCATTTAGGTATCTTTAGCCATGTTTGTTTATTGTTTTCAGGAAGTCTCGTAGAAGACTTTGTGTTCGATTCTCAGCCTTCGTCTGGTGTGATAGGAAGCAGAGTTCTACATTGCAGGAATGCACCCTCACCAGGGGCTACCTCATCCCTTGCAATCGCAAAAATGATAGCTGACAAAATGGAAACCGAGTTCGAATTAAAAACCTAGCACAAAATAACCCCAACAATAAACTGAAACAAGAGGGTCGACTCAACCTCTTGATAATATTATCTTAAATAATAAGACTCTTTGGAAGCTTCTGGAAGTAACTATTACTAATAGTTGTGTTACACTCAATAGGGAATGTGCAAGTAATTCAAATCTTTTTCATGATTTAAGTACCTATAAATGTTACCTACAGGAGTCAAGAAACAAAATGCAATTTTTTCTACATTTTTTCAATGCATTACTTATTTTACAATCCATTATTTTATGCTGCGTTTTTTTGGTGGAATGGACTACGGAACTCAATCTCGAAACGCGTCGACTTCACTGCTTGAAATCTCATACAAGCATAAGTGCGATTTCTGCTTGAAGTAAACCCAAAAAATTATTTAATTGTTTTGATTTGGTGTTAAAAAAGAGATAAACAAAGCAGTATCGTGGATAATGTTGTCACATCATGGCCGCGGCAGTCGGACGTTTGAACTGTAGTAGAAAATTGTTGTAGAATAATAAAAAAATTGCGACAAGCAGTATTTGAATTTTAGTACTTTTCTTTGATTTATTGTCTTGGAGGTTGTCTTTTGATAAAGTGGAAAAAAATACATGCATATTCCCTATTAGTACAGACGCCAGCACATCAAGCTATCCGAAACTGTAAAATTTTCCCAATCAACTTTAAACCTTATGGGTTAGCAATAATGTTGAAAATCTATTAAAGAAATTTGACAGATTGTAGTAGGTTGTGGTGCTGGCGTCTGTACAACAATAATTGTAAACTTAGGCCTACTTGCACCACAAAACACTAAATGCGTTAGCACTAAACATATTTAAAATCATTCTGTCTCTGTCATCTTCCAACAATTAAGGCCGGCCACATACGGAATTTCGTTTCAAAATATCGATTCGGAATTTCGAAGGCAGCAAAGCCATACAAAATCAAGGATCTATCACACACGTATAACAGTAGTTCTCCGTTCGAAATTCCGTATGTAAGTGGCCGGTCTTACAGAAAAAGAACGATTTTTTAAATATACGTTCACCGCTAAATGCAGTTAGTCCTTTGTGGTGCAAGTGGGCTTTACTCTGGGTATTTTAAAATAACATTATGCAATGAAATTTTTATAAAAAGCCTCATTTACCTATCAATTATTATTAAAAATAATAACTAGCAGGTGCAAGCATTAATTAGGTACTGTTGTTAGATATTTCTTATTAGAAGGTACCTACATAGTTGTACAAAATATTTAAAAAAAAATCTAAGATTTCTTGTTGCGGTTTTAAACTTTCAAGAGACTGGAAAAAAATATACGAAATAATCAAAATGTTGTGATCTGAATTGTATAATAATAATAATATATTTAATTATTTTTATAAAGATTGTTATTTAAACTGATAGTACTATGCTTCAATGGTGCCGATTCCCTTGTTCACAAACTAAACAAAATTTAAGTTCAGTGCATCTTTTTCTTTATATTTCATTAAGAAAAGGACAGAAGATAAATTTTAGTTTAGTCCTGTCAAATTAATTAACGCTTGACGTAATTTTAGTAGGCAAGTTTTTAATCACGTCTAAACTTGTATGGAGTAGTGACAGGCGCTGATTAATTTGACAGGACTTAAAACTAAAATTTATCTTGTCCTTTTCTTAATGAAATAGAAAGAAAAAGATACACTGAACTTAAATTTAGTTTAGTTTGTGAACAAGGGAATCGGCACCAATGTGGAAGACACAGTGAAATTGACATAATTATGAAAACATGTAGGTAAATGTAATTATAATAAATTAGTAATGCAACTTTGGGTGCTAAATTAGTCACTAAAACTAGCAGTTATAGTCATAGTTCATATTATATATGTATAATATCTTTATTTAAGGCTATGATACATTTAAGTTGCACATTTATGTACCTACAGGTTAACCAGAAAAGGTATGCGCTTTGGTAATCTTCGTGTTTCCGTATTAGTACGAACGTCGCACCATGAAGTAACCCCACACATAGGCAGAGTTTATTAGGAGGCCACAATCATTTAACCGCCATCATGCTCTCACAAATTTCTGACAAAAATATTACGGTAATATGTAAAACATTTAATTTTTATAAATTTGATACTATCGGACCAAAGCGATAGTCATTCTCTGCAAAGTTACATACTCGTACGTTCAAAAAAAGTTTTTTCAGAAACCATAAATGAGTGTCGGTATAAAATTAATTGATTTTGACGTGACAATGTCTCACTCTACTTGCTCAAAAACATTGTGCGTTTGTATGAATCTTTCTCTTACGCACATGGGATTACCTACTGATTTACATCAATGCCTACTGTAGTTTCTTTGTACCTTTTGAAAAAGTTTTTTTTTAAGTGCATAGAGTTGTGAACCTATAACTATAGTTATTCAAAATAGGTTAGTACTTCCATGGTTGTAAAAGCTTTATAGTAGATTTATTTTCATCATAGCACGTTCATATTTCTGAAGTTAAGCGATGATTGCCGAAGCACATAGATTTTCCGAAATTGTCTAACAGTTTGCTACATCCACCCAGCGATGATTGCCGAAGCACATAGATTTTCCGAGAGATCTGTAATTAAATTGTCTAACAGTTTGCTACATCCACCCGCTTGCATAAAGTAGCGGGTTTTCCGGTACAGATCGCTGCAGGTTGATATAAAAGAAAGAAAAAGTATTTATTGAGACGGAAAGAAACGGTTACATGTTTTACCTTTTTCTTTGAGTGAGTACATAGGTAAGTTAATATGGGGCTATTTTACCCGCACCGATCTTAGCGGTTTCTCCGGTAGCGACTTGTCTTTACCGGGAACCCGCGTCTTTACACAAGCACTGTATTACAGAACCTTTGATTGCTAGAAACTAGTTTTAAGTAATGTACGAGTCACGAGTATGGTTCTGTAATACGGACCTTAGTGCGTTTGCCCACCGCAGCCGTCGTTGGCACATCCCCGAGAACGAGACGACATCGTATTAGTGATACCTACATACATTTACTATGGCCGTGTCTACTGCACGTTCGTTAGCCAAAAGGCTTCATCCCGGCCGCCGAAGTTTCGAGTAGTTCGGCGCGACTGCTAGAATTCGGCCCGACATTGTGACGGCCCGGTAAACAATGCAAAACACGTTTGACCTTTTCCACACATTGCCGTTCGCCTGGTTTTTAATTGTTTATCAGAACATACTGAACCGCCGAGTTTGGAAAAACGATCACCGCCACGACACGTTCGGTTCAAATAATCTCGTTTCTCGGTGACTTCCCGGTGACAACGGCGGCGACGGACAAACGCCCTTACCCTACCTAGAACAACATGATCTACAAATGGACAAATTCAAACCCTTACAATTCTTAATATTTATAAAATGTTTTTGGCTGTTACTTAGTGAGAATCCCTTTACTAGTTATGTATAAGAAATCGATTTGAAGATCGTAGGCAGTTGTCAAATGGAATCCAATATTACTGATAACCACTATGTACTCCGATAGACCAAACATTGAATAAACTGAAAACAGAAAAATAAATTATGTTAATACAGTCTTATTATTTTATTACCTTTTGTGAAAACAGTATATTTTTACAAAAAACCACTGGGATTTTAAGGAGATGCATTGTAATAGGTAGGTAAGTAACAGATCTTCTAGTGCAGTCAATTTGGTACATAGTACAACTACAGTTAAGAAAAAAAAAAAACAACCGACTTCAAAAAAAAAAACACTACGAAGTGAAAAACTTTTTACAAAAAAAAAAAACAACCGACTTCCAAAAAAAAACACTACAAAGTGAAAAATAACTTTAATTTCGGAAGTCGGTGTCTTGGGTTTTGTGTTTTCGTTTTTTGCCACCGACTTCCGAAATTAAAGTTATTTTTCACTTTGTAGTGTTTTTTTTTGGAAGTCGGTTGTTTTTTTTTTGTAAAAAGTTTTTATTTTTCACTTTTTAGTTGTGGTACCTACCTCACACATATTCGAATACCACTACCTGCTACCAGTGACACGAACTTATCATTATCATCTACATAGGTACTAAGTGGGAAAAAAATACGTATTTTGTAGCTAAGGCGATTGGCACACTGCCACGCACCACGCTGCATGTTGCGTGACTGCGTTACTTGTAAGTATCTCCGTTTGTATAGAAAACACGCACAGTCCAACACACTGAAAATGCATCCACGCGCGTGATTTTTCTATGGCCGCCCCGCACCACGCTGCGTGATGCGGTGCAGTGTGCGAATCGCCTAACTCAAAAACTACCCAAGCAAAGTTAATAAAATTTATATGGGACCAATTTGGGAGCATACCCTTTCAAACAAAAAAAGAATTTTCAAAATCGGTCCACAAATGACGGAGAAATCGGTGGACATACATAAAAAAAAAAAAAAAAACGCGACGAACATATAACCTCCTCCTTTTTGGAAGTCGGTTAAAAATGGATGTTATTCTGTAAATGTGAACCATTAAATTATTTCCTTTTAATTTTTAAGATGATCATACGTCCACATAAAATATAAACCCAAGGTATAAAACTATTATAATTTCCTACTTTCAATTATCTGTAATCCTAACTAATATTATAATAGCGAAAGTGAGTTTGTTTGTTACACTTTTCATGCTAAAACTGCTGAACAGATTTGGATGAAATTGGGCACATGGGTAGACCATGACCTGGATAAGGACATAGGCTACTTTTCAGTTGTGGGCAACAGCTAGTTAATAATAATAATATGTAGTTGGGTGACAGAAGTATTCACCTAAGCTCTGCACTATAGTAAACCAGCCCGTTACTGTCCCTCTGCAGGGCAAAGGCCCTCACACAGAAGGCTCGTCAACCATTGGTATAGTAAAAGATGAAGGAAGAGTTAGTAGTGTAATAGTAATTACTAGTGTGGTCACCTAGAGGCATAAAATAATATTTATTATGTACTTACTATAAGGTTCACATTGCCTGTTATGTCTCAGGAAGAAATAAGCAGCAGATGCAAATGAAGTTACATTTATAATGAAAGCTCTCCATTTTAACTTCACTGAATGCCTTTCTCTATATGTAATGTTGGACCTTCTTCGTAACTTAGAAAGCATTAGACATGTTAAGAGCATATAGAATACTGATGTTCCAATGAAAGTTTTAAAACATACTTCATGGTAAACTGTGAAAATATAGGCATTGTTAGTTCTCTTACACAGTCAAATAATATTTTAACTTGTAATTTTGCAATAAGTACTTACAGTAGTTTTTGGATGACGTCCAGTGTGTCAACCCTAACAAAGCTAGGTTTTCCATGATATTTAAAAATACTGCTAATTTCACTATAATAACACAGCTCTCAAGTATAATACTTCTATAATAATTCCATCTTAGATAAAGTATATAGAATCGTATAGGCGCATGTACATAAATAGCAGCCTTCCATATCGTGCTTTGAGGTTCGTAATTTCCTATGGATGCTGATATTGATGGGAAGATGTTGGGAACTTTGCAATGTGTGTTATTTGCGCTTTCAAAATCTTTGTACATTGTTATCACAACACATGTTATAAAAGCAAATAATGGTACTGATACGGCAGAGAAGCACAACTTCCAAGGTATTTTGATGTAATACTTATTTTCAGATTCATTGTAAAAAGGTAAATACATTTATTGCAAAATATTACGAAGTTCATAGGGTCAAAGTATGAAATCAGAAACTGATCTGATTGAGTGATTGCTATTTGCTGGCCTGATGACATGACGCCCGGACAGCTGACTGCACAGCTGACTGAGATGACAAATTGACAAAATGTCATTGTCAGTGTAAATATTGCGTTCCATTATAAGATGTGTACCTACCGTGTGAATTTTGTAAGGCGATTTGATTATTGATGCGAAAACTGCAAGAAAAATTGGTTCAACTTAGTTCCACTCTAAAATTTTAACGTTTATTTGCCTTGAATGTGTCATGATTTAGTTTAAAAAATGTAAGAAAAACAATAATATTACTTGTAACGAATCGTGCATGTTACGTTTCGTTATTTTATCGATATTTCATAGCAACTGCAAAATCATTGATTTACAATCAAACTAGTAGTCATCTATAGCACAAAAATATCTGTATCTTTTACAGACAAATTGTTATTATGATAATATCAAAAAAGCATGGAGAACATTCTAAATAAGGACATATTTAATGATCGTGATTTAGATGAACTTTCTCCAGATTACAATCCTCGGAATTTCGTATTTCGGATGCAGATGCGAAGAACACTGGTAAGTAAACAATAAAATATTCATTTTACCTGTATCCACAGAGCGTGTAACCTGTATCTAAGGAAATCCCTCCTGTAAATTCAAACCAAATCAATGAAAAGGATTTTTCTTTTCAGGTCAGAGATACGCATAATCATGGTATTCTGAACACCAGTTGGACAAGGTACCTAGTTACTTATTATTTTGCTGAATTATGAACTGACATGATAAATTGGTACATAAGTAGGTACTTTAATTTCTAAAATACCTATTAAAAATTCTTCGCAGTGTATTGTAGCCATTTAGGTAGGTATATATATCTATAAATCCAAATCCGACCCACGTTATTTAGGTTCCGTTTGTGAACCGATAAATAATATATTGGGGGTAAGTATCCCAAGTCTTCTCTGCCAATTAGCTAATTCTATTTTGTAGGTATTGCTCTAACAGACTTGGGCCACAAGCGCTAGGCGGAACGACGCGGCGTACCTACTATGGAACGAAAAAAGGCTCGCGAAGACATAAGAGATTTTCTAAAGTGACAATTTTTTGCTTGAAATGGGTATCCAATAACATGCTTAAAACCTATGTCATAGGATACAATTTGGTAGGCAAATTGTCAAAATAGGTAACTAATGCTTTAAAAAAAAAAATCAGCTAATGCTTAGGTATATCTCAGGAACAGAGATTATCCATAATATCCTTGCACACGGTTACGTAACTATTTATTTGTGATTTTTTGACATAAGTAGGTACCTACTTCAATTTTGAGCGGTGGTTCTGAAAAAAAAACCGCTCTTACATAATCTGAAAAAAATAAGTAAGATGTCAAAAAATCATACGGATTATCGGATTTTTTGATAAGCTTTAGCTCAATACATGGTGTTGGCAAAAAAAAAAAAATGCCTTTTAGCCTACCAGATAGTATCCTATGATATATTATGCATGATAATGGGTATTAGAAGCTATTTCAAGCAAAAAACCAACACTTAAAAATTTAAGTTCCTATGTCTTCGAGAGCCTTTTTTCGATCCACTGCCGCGGTTCTTGAAGCGAGCAACGGGCGGTTAGCAGTTCCAGTAAACGTCACACTGCACTCTGCTGCAAGAAATGCCGCCGTACCGCCGTTTCGAATTTGCGACCAAATTGACTTGTTTCACCCTGATCTTCTTCGCAATCGGTGTTTTCGATTAAATTAAAAGAAGTTATCAACGTACCTACCTAGGTACATAGATAACTTCTTTCATACAAACTCTATTTAATTGTTTAATATTATCTGATACATAGATAGGTACAATAGGCCTTTTCAGTGGAGGTGTGCAATAGGCCCTTCAAACTCAAAGCATTTATTTCAATTAAACCATTTACAGGCACTTTTGGATTGTCAAAGACTCGGTCAGTTAGTCAGAAAGTTGAAGCTAGTTGCCCATTCCAAAACGCAGATCTCTATGGAGAAGAACCTTACCTACAGTAGGTAGGTAGGTAGCAATGCTCTTGCATAGTCTACCAAAGCCTACCTACCATTTCTCAATTCTGAATCAAGATTAATACCTATCGTTATAGAATACCCACGGGCCTAAGATCTTAAATAGCTGGCCCTGTTATGCTATTTAGGTACGGGGATCACCTGTTGTTCAAAGTGTGCGTCGATGGAGCACGAAGACGCACGCCTCGGCGGTCGCTGCTAGGGGCGGTATTGTCAACACTTTCCTTATAAAAACAAGAGTGTCAGTGAGCTTCAAGGTTTACCTATTCATAGAAACTGACGGCCTGTGGCCTGTGACAGCCTTGCAAGCTCAGTTGCTTCAAATTCGGGAAATAATGCATATTATTAGTAAAGGCGTCTGGTCACTGCTGCCATGCCGGGCGGCGGCGGCGGCGGCGGCGGCGTGGCGATTCCGTGATCTGTGCCGTGCCGTGTGCGTCAATCATTCTGATTCTGCACGCTAATTGCGTAACACACGATCGTTCACAGTGAACAGTGTAGATTCAACTGAAAAGTTCAGAATGGTTGTATGAGGACTCTAGGAGTGATATATGACAATAATACTGAGGTGCGTCTTGCACCTCAGTATTTTTGTCATAGGAACTGGGCCTTAATATTTAAAGCCCTTGCTTGTATAATTTGTAAGCTTTCATAAACTTAACAAAATAAAAGTCCTTTTCAATATTTAAGGAAATCTATGAAAAGAAGAAAAGAAAGCCTTAACATTAACAAGGAAATATTAAAATTGCAAGATGACTTCAACAATATCAATTTGAAAAATCGAGTAACGTTAAAAGGCCTTGAACCTTTGAAGTTAAAATCTAATGTTTTCAATGATGAGTCTCTATTCGATAAATGTTTGAATACAAATGAAGCCGAGGATAACTTCTTTTTGCACGAGTTATCCGATGAATTTACTGAATTAGAAATCCGTAATGATACTGAATTTAGAGTAAATCGGAAGATTAAACCTCTAAAACACATTAAGATATTAAGAGAAAATCAATGCTATAGAAAACCAAGGCAAGGTAACAGTGGTTTATTAGATCTGAATAAAGATATAAACGAAAACAATGAAGATATTTTTCGAGTAGAATGCAACAAAAAATCTACTAGCCCTCATAATGTAGAGGAAAGTAAACACGTGAAACAGCCTAGCAAACCAGTTTTACAGCAAAATGTCAATCTAAATAAATTAGACGGGCCAGCAAGTGATTTGCAAAACCTTTTAATAATGATGGCTATATCTTCTAAGTCAAATAATCAAAACCAAGAAATTGATGAATTCGAAACCAGCAATGTTGAAACTCCAAAAAGTGAAATACACTATTCAAATATTGAACTGAACGATGACCCAAAAAGCTCTATAACCTCTGAGGGAATTGATAATATTTTAAGTATTACACCATTAAGAGTACAAATTGACACTAAGGAGAGATACATCTTGAAAAAATTTGTAAATAAATGGAAATGTTATGTAAGTAATAGGAAAAATTACATAACTGAACAGAGGCAGGAAACTTTGAATAATTTCTTCGATAAAATAGCAAAGAAAAAGATGGATATAAATGAATATTCGGAATCTGATAATAAATCTAAATTTCTAGTAAGGGATTATAAGACATACCAACACAGGTAAGTTTCAATATTTAAGGTATGCAAATTGATCTAATTACTTTTAATTTTTATACGCGAATGTTATGTATTCAAGCAGTTGAGTACCTATCAGTCACCACACAACATCTAGCATCATCATTCTCCTGCCCTCAACCCAATTTATTTGGGGTCGGCGCAACATGTCTTTTTCTTCCATATTTTTGTATAAGTCGTCATCTCAGTAGTCACCCCCTTTCTAGCCATATCATTTTTAAAACAGTCGATCCATCGGTTCTGAGGTCTTCCCCTACTCTTATAGCCATCGACGTTCATTCTCAAAACTTTCCTCTTTAATCATAGTATGGGCATCACATGCATACTATGACAACCGATTTCCTCACAACTTTTCAGTCACCGGTGCCACTTTCAGACTTCCTCTCCTCATATGTACCTACTCATTTCTTATTCTATCCATTCGTGTAACACCACACATGATCACACATCCCTCTTAGCATTCTCAGCTGCATGCAATTGCCGTTCATTCATCCCTTTTGTTGCTCAACATTCTGATCTATACATGTTTTATATTTTCCCCTTAAGTTTAATGGGAATGCGGGAGTTGCAGTTTGTTCCCGTGACCTGCTGCCATTTCATCAATCCAGTGTTAATTCTGTGATTAACCATCCGATAAATTTCGCCATAGCTTTGCACGAGTGAACCGAGATACCGAAAGTCGAGCCAGATTGGGAGAAGCGCTCCATCAAGAGCTATGGATCTAGAACTGGAGAAACCGCCGAAATCACAGAACATATATGTTCAGTTTTGGTTCTGCTGATTTTCAAGCCAACATGCTCCTGCTTCTGTTACCATTTCTCCAATCTGCTCTGGATCTTAGGTCCATCTACACAGATAAGAACAATGTCATCGGCAAACAGAATGAACCAGGGTACCTCTTCTTGTATGCCCGTCGTCAGAGCGTCCATAATCAACAGGACGAAGTAAGGACTTAATGCCGACCCTCGGTGCAAGCCTACAGCCTTACCTACTTACTTAACTTTCTCTTTCAAGGCCCACCACAACACATCCCGAGGTGGGTATCATACGCTTTCTCCAGATCAGCGAACACCATGTGCAAGTTCGTGTATGCACGTCTGTACTTCTCAAATGGCGTCCATTGTTCCTCGATCTAGTATAAACCCGAACTAGTTACTGGTTAGGGGTAATCTCACTCTCCTCTCGCAGTCTTTTTTCTTTACTTTCTCCCATACCTTCATACTATGTGACATGAGCTTTATCCCTCGATAGTTGTTGCAGTCCTGTACTTCACCTTTATTCTTGAAGATGGGCACTAGCGAACTATTGCACTATTCTTGTGGGATCGCTACTTCATGCAACAGCCAATTGAAGAATAAAGTCAGCCACATACATTCATCTTCTTTTAAACACTTCCATAGTTTTTCTGGTTTATCATCGTGACCCATGGCCTTTCCATTTTTCATATTTTGAACTGCCTTTTTTTTATTTATTTATTTACCAGTTTATGTACACACATATAAACAGATAAGAAGAAAGGAACAGAAAAATACGTACAAAGGTGATGCTTATTTCTATAGAAATCTCTACCAGCATACCTGCGATAGGAAAGTAGTTAAAGACATTTAGACAACGTGTGTAATTTTTTTTAATATAGGTATCTTTTTTTCTTACTGCATCCATGCTAATTTAATTATGCAATTTTTTTGAGCACATCATTCCATTTATTCTCTTCGTTTATTAGTTTTTCAAAATAAACGAAGAGAATCCATCGTTCTTTTATTTTGTCATCTTTGAACAGAACCTTACCAGCGTCGTCTTTCGTACATTATGTGAATTATATCTCTTATTCTCCTTTCTCTTGCTTTTGTAATCCGGTAGAGCTGCTTCTGGCCTCTAGGGCTGTCCAGTGTCAATTCTCCTGCGCCTTAGCTCTCGAAACTGCTACCGCTTTTTTTGCCATTCTCTTCCATTCTTTATAAATCTTCTTCTTATCTTCTTTAAAACTACAATTCCCGTTTTCTACACCCTTTTCTACTTCCCGCCATTCTATAAATGCAATTTTCTTTTCTTTAATGAAGCGTCTTTTTCACGTCTTCATTCCACCACCATCTACCTATCCTTTTATGCACCGTGAAATTTGAATCAGTTTTGCTAGAAAAACGTTGTTCAGACCATGGTCTACTACCATTCTACAGCATCCAATAAAAAATAAACATAATTGGTTTTTGAAAAAACACAAAAAAGACAAAGTTTAAAATTTCAAGATCGTTACTCCCTACAACACAGACACCACGCACGGGACACAGCATTGTCTACAGGGAAATGTACCTCCATAAATTAAATTTAGTAAGCAGCAGATAAACTTGACATTTAAAACTTTGTGTTTTTTGCTTTTTCAAAAACCGAGTATGTTTTTTTTTTTATTGGATGCCGTAGAATGGTAGTAGACCATAGTCTGAACAACGTTTGTTCTAGCAAAACTGTGATTCAAATTTCACGGTGTATACCTAATATCTTTCCCTTTCGATTCTCCAACCACATCTTTTGCTACTCTCCTTATACAATCCGCCATCTCTTTCCAACATTAATTCACAGATTTTCCTTCCATCGTATTGTTCACTACAATAGTTTTATCTACCACTTTATCCTTTAAAGTTAAAGTTCGCGAGCACATTCGTAAGAAGCTGGCAGTTTCATCACAGCGGTAATGTTTTCCCATTATATGTCTTATTTGTTTTATAATAAGTATATTCGTGTAGTTATTTGTTCTTATATTTATATACATCGACACTGGAAATTTCAAATGTCGTAAAGGACAGGGAATACAATGTCCTTTACGACAATTGAAATGTCCAGTATCGATATTATATTATATATATTGTTTTAATAGGTATATAATATCCTTATATTTAAATAAATATTTATTCCAAAATTTTCGATATTGCACCTACCACTGTTTGTCTCTGCATCACCCAAAGGTTGACCAGTAGGATACGCCATCTGGTTTTGGGTAAGAGCCGTTCCTTGTTCCTACTGGACGTGACGCAGTTTTTCACGCTTCTAAGGCATTTCAAAAGTCAAAACATGTAGGTATTTATGCCAAAGTAGGCCAATAGGGTAGTTGCCTAGGTAAAAAAACAGAAATACTATTTAGTCCGTCTTTCAGATAATAAAAAAATATTAGACACGTATTTTTTGCTTTATCATATTAATCAAAAATAACTTAGAAAACACGCATTAAAGTTGGGGAGTGGGGGCTCGCTACGTCACAACGCACTATTAAATCTAGCAAGGCGTGACGTCATGCCACATTTTAACTCAATTACGTCAAAAAAGAAAAATACGTGTTCAATATTTTTTTATTATCTGAAAGACGGACTAAAAATAAAAGAATTGGACGATGTGGTTAGGTTTGTAGCTATATGGAAAAGGACTTACGAATATGTATAGTTAAGGGCACACTAGTCGGTCATTCTTCCATAAAAACGTAGTATGGTGATTGATTACTCGTCTGTTTGACGGTGTACGTTCAAAACTAAAATTTTTATCAATTTGCCTTGTCATTATCTAGTCCTATAAGGAAGTAGAATTGGGAAAACAGTACCTATTGGTTTGGAACTTATGAGCGTCGAAACTTCTAAATTTCGACATTAAAATATAAATACATATAAAATGGCAAAATAGAAACCGTACAGGGATAGATAATTTATTGAAAAGTTAAAATAATTTTATTAGGAGTAGATACATCCAGTAGTTTTTCCATAATATCTATACGCCCAAAGGTCTGTTCATGAAATTTTACGCGCTCGTTTTTGTTATAAATCATCGTCTATTTCACTGAATAAATAAATAAAAACTAGATAAATAAATAACTTTACAAAATAGCATACATATTAGCCACGCCACCAATGAGTTTGAGCCGCCAACTAGTGGAACCTTAAACTGCCCGAGGCTGCAGACTGTGAAGAAATAGCATACCTATTTCCATCGCATAGAATTAATATCCCCATGCTAAATATTTTAGGTACAAAATACAAAAGCACATAATAGCTCTGCAAAAAGCAAAATTAGAAGAACAGAATCGATTGATAGAAGAACTTAAGTATAATAAGATTATAGAAGCTTCCCGTCAGTCAGTGGATGATATGAGAGAAGAAGTACGTAGAACGTATTATGAAATAGATCGACATCTAAAACCTAAGATAAAGTGCTTGACTAATGAATTAAGGATACCTGAAATTGAAGGTTAGGCACCTTCGATTACGTATTAATAATGGTTATTTGTATATTATTTGTTTTTCCATCAATCCTGTTTATACTTTCAGATCCACTGCTTGTTTTACACTGTTTGAAAGTTCCACAGTTTTTACAAAGGATGGAAAAGAGAGCTCGAGAACGAGAAGAAAAGCATGCAATAATACGTGAGCGAAGACGACAGATGGAAGAAGAACGGATCAGATTAAAACAACAGGTAATGTTAATAAAACTCTTCTAGGTTAAAATATCATTGAAAAACTTTCTAAAAGACATAATAAATATCGTTTTAGGCGGAACTAGCCAAAGTTGAAATGGATAAGGAAGAAAAGACGAAAAGAATATTAGAATTAAGAGACAAAAGGAGGAAAGAGAAAATAGAGAATATAAGAAAGAAACAGTGGGCTTCAAGATTAAGGGCGCTCATAGTTATGGCAGATTTGCATTATGAGAAAACTTTGAAGGCAAAATATGGTATACGGCCTTTGAGAATACTGATAGAAATGAAGCGAGATAACATTGAAAAAGCTAAAGCTCATTATATTTTTCAACTTAAAAATAATACATTTTTACATTGGATGTGGCATACTGAGGATATGTGGATTGAAAGAAATTATAAAGCAGAGGAATTTTGCCGTAAAAAATTGTTAAGGAAAGCGTTTGAAGCTTTTAAAAGGGTTGGTGACTGGTGTTTTTAAATAATTTATATTGCTAGTATTTAGTTCGTAAGATTTTCACGTTATGCTAGTTTGCTTTTATTTGAGTGATGGCCCAGTGGCTAAGGCCTCGCCTCTCATGGACGAGAGTGTGGGTTCAAATCCGAGCAAGTACAAATGCGACTCTTTCAATTCATATGTAATTTCTCTCTTGGACATAATGGTGAGTTTTGAGGAAATCCGCAACCTAATTGCTTATTACACTTTAAATCACAATCGGATATTGCTAATCCATTGCTTCATAGGTTTGAAAAATTCGTCTGCTCAACAACTTAAATTAGGCAAACTACGTGGGTGAACTGTCAAAATGAAACACATTGCGATCAATTGTCATTGTTAATATGTATCGTCATAGTCTGAGATCGCCAAACCGTCTTGAGCAAGCGTGGTGATCAATGCTCGTGTCTTGTCTGTATGAGAAGAGGCTTTTGCTCTGCAGTGGGACAATAATAGGCTGGGCATAAAGAACGCTACTGAAGCCACGATCAACGTGGCAATCTAGTTGGTACTTGGTTAGATTATCTAGTTAACTAGACGAATGTCATCGAATCGAAAAGAAGAAGTAACTGCAGCTGCAGAAAGCTTTGTTTAAATATTGAAATTTATTATGGTTATCTCAATCTTTTTGGTAACAGTACCTACTTACTAAAATAGTTTTGAGCTTGTTTTGTATTTGTATAATGTTTTTTTTCTTTCATGAATCCAGAACCATCATGGCTTAGTTTTGAAGAAACAGGTAGCCGACGACTACTACGATTTATACCTAACGCAGATGGCTTTTAGACGTTTTCGTGAAGGCATGAATGTAATAAAAAAAGAAAATGAGATAAAGTGGCAGAAAGCAGTTTTGTATCATAGCAGGTACTTATTTTTATAATTACGTATTTTTATGAGTGGATGGAGAAGTTATAGAAGTGATCATACACCAATCTTAAGTCACAAACAATGTAAGAAAAACGGCTTAAATTCTTTTAGCTTTGTTTGTGGCAAGTTTGTTTTAAAATTAAGAAGACAGCCTAAAATTTTCAAATAGGTATTGTCTGCGTGAGTAGGTGGAGTACATGTATCTCGAAAGCACGTTTATAGAAATGAGCAAAGAGTGTGAGTTATGCTGAAATAAAATTAAAGCACCTGAAGTTAACAGCAAATATTCTACAGGGGTTAAAGACGCTGGAGTATTGACCTCCGTCTGTGAAACCCAACCGTAGATCGTCAAAACTAGAATGCTACGGAATATCTCAAGCCTTTGATAGACTGCACCATCAAATGGACTTTGCAAGAGTGAAAAATCTGCTCCAATTAAAATATTTATCTTTTAAACAAAACATTTTAAGTAACGCTTGCATTTTGTATCTCCAAAGTAAGGGAGTATTTTGTCCGGTACAGTAACATTCGAACCGGTGTTCCACCAGGTAGTGCACTAGGCCCTTTACTATATCCCATGAATTATTTTGGTGATCACAGATTATCTAACAGTGTTATTTAATCAGTGAACCCCAGTACAAGCCGTCTATAATATTTCAGCAATCTCGTCTTCAAACTTTTCACATGTTGGAGTACATTGCCAGCTTTAAATGCACTAAAAAGGGAACAAGAAGCCAGGAAAGCAAGATGGCGGGAGAAAGTACTACAAGTTGTACCTGATTATACACCACCTGAAGATTAATAATGGAGTTAATTAAACAGAATAACTAATAACTTTTAATAAAACTACTAGTTTTATAATAAAAGAGAGCGTTTGAAAAAAAAAGTTGAAGCTGACTGCTCCAGTCACTTGCACAACTACACCCTAATCTTTTCCTATATTGAGTAGTACAAAATGTTTTACCTTAAAAATAATAATAGAGAATAGTTTAATTCTATTTCTCTCGTTGCTATACGATTTTATCTAGTCTAAATTTGAATTTATACGGATTCAACGTTCCTTATTCTGAGCATTAATTTATTATTAATAAGCCGGATGTCTTTTAGTTCAAACTCTAGCATGCTAGGTATTAATAAATAAGTTTATTTTTGAATATTTCGCTGATTTATTAAAATTACAGCTACACGAAAAGAAAAAGGGTTAATATAGTTAAAATTAATTAATTTATATTATATGCTTCAACGAAAGGACTCTATATTTATTACATGTAGAAGATACTTACCTAAATCGTGATTTGTTCATAAATTACATTAATAATTAGGCATGTATAAGTACTAATGAATTCATTCAGGAATTTATCTTGTCTGAAAGTAAATAAACCATTATCTTTCGAAAGCCCCTTTATTTTGAAAGCCATGTCAAAAACATGTGAATCGCACTCTGTTGATGTTCAATTTCCAGTGGATCTTGGCAACGCTTTTGACCAAAATAATTATTGAAACCAGCGACGCCATACGCTGCTACGACTGCCTATATGATAATGGTTTATCAACTGTCTCTGAGAGCAGAAATTGGTGTCATTAATGACGAATCGGATATGTGCCAATAAGCACTATTATACCTACTCTTTGTAAAACTTGATGATTGTGACAGACACGAGTTAAACAATGTTTATGTTGCATGCTTACCTATACTTCTATCTATGTAAAAGTGTGTACAGTCAAAGAATGAATATGCTAAGCACCTTAAGGTTATTTTTTGCTTGCAGTTTATTATTTTCCCGTCTACGACGTATTGACAACATTTTGAATGAAAATGACAGTTCGAAAGTGGCATGTGCCCGCTATATATAAAAGGAATGTTTGAAAATTGCATAACATTTTCACTCCTTGACCATACTTATCTAAAGTTGTTGAGTTTTGAGTAATGTCCATTATAAATAATAAAAAAACAATATTCTTTTAATACGAAAAACTACTTTTTAGGTAGGTACCTATACCAAGAGCTCGGTTTCAACGAGCGCGCCCGTGTATAACGTTTTACGCACGTACACACGAAACGCGCATAACTGAGAAATTACTTGGCAGCCAGTGCATTTCATCCAACGCGCGTGTGAGTGGTCTTTACACTATATAATATGTTACAGCATGACCAGAATAGTCCAGATACGCGATAACTTTCGTCGGGCGCCTTTTTACATACAGTATACAAAATACGCGCGTAAAACGCCATAGCGTCGGCGCTTGTCTGGCGAGGCTCACCTTAGTGCGGTTGTCACTGCCAAGAAAATAACGACCTTATGCTAGTAAGAATAAAGTTAAAATGAATGAACTTCCATTAGCACGAGAGCACATCAAAGCGGACAGAGGTCTTAGGTTAGAGACAGGTTATTTATTTTCGACTTTAATTTAAGGAACGCAATCTTGATATTTGTTTGGCAGTGAAAACCATGCTGTGATTCGCCACGCCATATGGCAATCTTTACATTTCAAGTCACACTATAAAGGTATAGTGTGACTTGAAATCTCGCAATATGTCTTATGAACTCTTATGCAATTCTTATTTTATTGTATTAATTAAATATATTAAAATAAATTATTAACTTCAGTGATATGTGCTCTTTTTCATTTTCACTAGAAATTCATGATACATACCTACCTACGAAAAATATAAAGTACATACATGTAATAGCGAATTATTTTTGCGTGTTATTAATTTTATAAGACTTAAATTTTTATGATGATGCGCGCAGGAATAAAATAATGAATAATTATTGCAAATTTAGCTACAGTGAACTGACTTCATAAAATAAATAGTTGTTAAGGGGTATAAACCAAGTCCTTTCACAGGACTTACAAATAAAGGACCTATCAACAATACAATATACAAATACATCCTGATTTAGCAATTCATTCACAATGAATAGGGAATGCTATGATATTCAATTATTAAAGCCCATATTAGATCATAAACCCAAGGTTCAATGTGTTTCCCTTCATACATTCAGTACATTGACTAGCTTTTTCCATTGTGGTTCTGTAACAAAGTAAAGTAATGAGTACGTGATTAATTGTTTAAAGATATTATTAATTGTTTAAAGATTTTATTAATTGTTTGTTTCTACTTACCGCTATATTTTGGTATGAAGACTAGAAGTTGTCGAATTAAAACCAGGGCAATAACGAGTGAATATCCCAACCCATAGACGCAGGACACGAAGCATATTGTCGAGCTGAAAATGTTAAAAATACACAGATTACAAACAGGATAATGTGTGTGTGACGGATATTTTTTGGCATTTTAAAGCTTTAAATACCTACCTAAAAATATAGGAACCTTATACCAGCAGCACTAAGAGCGTTTATTCTAAAAGTTGGCAGCATCGCAAAAAGCTGTCAAATATTTTTTGATTAATTTGCCAATATTACTTTAAGGAATTAAGAAATATAGCTAACTAGTGAACTGGAATATTAATAATGAATTGCAATTATAACACTGAATTTGATGTTTTAGGTAGGTAACCGTTTTAAGTGTAAAAAAAGCATTTGGAAAGTTTCCAAATAAGTAGGTACCTATATATTTTTACATCTACTTAAAACTAAATATTCGGTGTTATGATATTAATTATTGCATTTCATAATCAATATTTTAGATCACTAGCCATATTCATAGCCATATTTCTTAATTCCATACAAGTAATATTGCCAAAATTATCAAAACAGGTAAATAATTAGTACAGCTATACATTGACAGCTACTTGCGACGTTACCCACTTTGAAAGCCGCATAATGTTAAGAAGTTGCATAAGGAAAATATAGAATTTGAACTAGGAAAACTTTGGAGACAACAATTTTACCCTAGTACACCTATTCCAATAGAAGAGGCGCCAACGATAATTATACCGATAACAACAGTAGGTGTTGTCTTGTAGTATGTTAGATAGAAAAGAGTTAAACAAGCTTAGATGATAGTCCTATTATACCATATTGTTGTTTATTGTTAATTAAAACAGTAACACCAATTACATTAATTAACATAACCACACCATACCATAGGTTATAATTTAAGCATCTTTGTAACAGCAAATCAATTTTCACTCCTCCTACTTAAGACCAGGGATGTTAATATGAAAACGGGTTCAGCATCAAATTCAGTGTTATAATTGCAATTCATTGTTAATATTTTACGTCTCTTGGTAGCGATATTTCATATTTACAGGTAAATATTTGACAGCTATTTGCGACTTTGTAAATTTTTTGTATGAACGCCCTTAAAACTAGTGGATTTACAATGATTAATGTAAGCAAAGCCTTAATAAGATCACATAATAATATATGAAATTAGCTGAGATGCTCTGGCAAATTGTTAAGCATGCATTACATTTATGAATGGGCTATCCTTCCTAGCATAAACAGTCTCGGCAGTAAGTTTAATAACAAAATACTTACTTGAAATCAAAATAGGCATCATCACAATCCTGCGGCATGAGAATAACGCCATAAAATATAAAGGGTCTACAAACTGTTGTAAGTCCCAAGTTCGTTCCAAAGATAAGTGTGGCAAAAGCAAAGATTTGGCCGGCAAGGAAATAAATATAGTTTGGTCTTAGCACACAGCAATCCCACCTGATTAGAGAAACAGTCATTTTTATTCAAAAAATATAATTATTAACTGAATCATTTCAATGAATCACTAATTAATGCCAAAAGATTGAATTGATAATATATAATTTACTTTAATTATCAGTACCAACCATATTGAATGGAAAAATCTTTCGTTGACTTCAATTTGACATATTTGACAGTAATGTGAATCGGAGGTCAAGACTGGACTGGAAAAAATAGAATTTTTTTAAAATCATCATCATCTCTACCTAGCCTTTTCCCAACTATGTTGAGGTCAACTATTATAAAAGTTTTAAAATGTTGTTTATTTAAGTATTCAATTTTTTTTTTTGGAAAAACTCCTAACCAACCTATCTAAAGAAAGAAAGAAAGAAAATAGTTTTCAAAAACAAAAAACAGAAAAAAACAAAGAAAGTTTAAACAGTATTGTGTGCCTCACGGCTGCGACAAATAGGCCCAGGATGTGATATCTCTAGGATGGGGTTAGTAAAAAGAGCCTCTGATGGTTTAAACCCATTGCTTGGAAGTCATACAATAAAAAAAGTGACAACCAAATGCATGTAAATTTTTGCCATATATCATGGAGTTATTTTTTTTCCTTCTAATCAATATACATTCCGTTAATTATAAATGAAATATTTAACATACCTAAAATATAACATACCATTTCGCCGTTTTCCTGAAGGGTTAGAGGTATTTTGCCATATTGGATCAATATAATATTGGGAAATGGTGATTTACTGATTTTGTACAATGTTTTAATAAAGTAATTTTGTCTCCTGTTTCACCTGCTCTTAATATGGTCCAATAAACTTATCTGGTAATTAGTACCTATTCAGACTTTGTGAAACAGAACCGTTACATTACGTTCTATCCAATCCTGTTAGGATATACATATATCAAACTTGTCTCAGCTTATAAAAGTCACACCGAGTAAAGATTTTGGGTGTGGTAATTTACAGGTATTATAAAGTACTAGTTTCAAACTTTTTAACAGGTTTAAATTTACAAAATACCCATTACAGATAGTGCATCCACGAAGACGCCCCTCACTCCATGATTACTGTACTGTAAGCTGTACTTTAGTACAGAGTAATGACACTATCTATGTATACTTGGTTCTGACACATGACAACTGATAGTTTCAAACTAGCTCAGTTTAAATTTCAATTATCAATACTGAATGACAATTAGGTACTTAAATCACTTAAATATTACTGGAAGACAAGACAAGTTGACTTAAAATATTACCTGTACTCCTTTCCCTTAGATGATCCAGTGGCAAGTTCAAAATCAGCTACAGCCTTCATTTTGTAGAAGAAATAACATGTGCATGACAGAAGTAGCAGGAATATGAAATTTTCCAGTTGTGTTATTTCAAAGTAACCCAGCACACCATTTTCAAATACCAGAAACAAAGATATTGCTGATGACATTGTCCATGAAAAGAAAAATGAGGACCTGAAAATAGTGAAGGTATACTTGTGTATCTGAGGAAACATACTTATTTAACTTGTCAAGATATTGTAATAAGCACTTTACTGTAATAGACAATAAAGTGTAAGGAGGAGTCCCTAAACTTATTAAGGACCATTAACAGAGGCCCTATTTTTATTACATCCCATGTAATAGAGAGTGAACCATTGAATAGATCTGTCAGATTAAAACCAACTCTCAGACATAGGAAAAGTGGCCTCGAACAAATACATAATATTATAATCAAGTGAAAGTGAGGAGAATGTACCAAATTACCTGTTCTTTTGCCGCGGTCTGGAGTGTACGTATAATGCACCCATTCCAATCATCACCATGACTATGATAGTGATTGGCTGCGATATGGTGGCTATTAATAAGAGTCCTGGTAGAATCAGATAGGGCAAAATAGCATCCATATCTATTTTCTTGCCACTTCTATTTGGCCCATACGGAATTAGATCTTGAATAGTCAATGTTGTGGTCACCATTTTCACTGTTTGTACACAACTACACAAGATATATTTACTTAATTTTAGTGTCTTCGCTCGTATCACAGTACTTGTTTCTCGTTATTTACATCGTATTTAAGACGAGACAAGGCGTAGGCAACAAAAATGCACTCGAAAATGTGAAATGTGTAAATTCGTAAAACAAAATGAAATCAACATGTTATTATAAAATGTCATTGTCAGTCAATGTCAGTGTCACTGTCAGTCTCGGAACCATAAAAAAGAGACTTGAATAATGTTCTTTTGAGTTAAGAGTAACTACAGGTATTCCTCAAAGGGGTAGGCAGAGATGCGTTATATACAATTCCCATGTAATAGGGCCCTATTGCTATCAATCGAACACAAATCCAGACTCGCGTACGTAAATACTTTATTTATTTGTTAATTCGTATACTTAGTTTAATTTAGTACAGCTTTGTTATTTCTAAGTTCTCGCATTTATTTTAAGTTCAAAAATACGTTTCCCGAGTTCTCACTTAATTTAAAGTCATAGTTGACAGATTTTTATACTGAAAAATCCATTGATAACCCTGGCTGGGTGTACATACCTATCGGCTGGGGCTGAATCAGCATCATCATCATTTAGCCGCATAGATAGGTACTATATTCAGCCATAAGACGTACACTGCTGGGAATAGGTATCCTCAAACATCCCCACATCGGCCGGTCCTGAGCTTCTTGCACCCAGCTGATTCTCGCGACTTTCATCAGATCATCGGTTCATCTTGTGGGGTCTACCCACGCTGCGCCTTCCGGTACGAAGGCGAAACTGTTTGGGCCAGATCTTTACCAAAAAAGTCCTGTCTGCCACATGATGATGATGAAGTGTATACAGGGTGACAGGGAAATTCAACCTATTCCTTGAAAGGGGTTATACAAGAGGTCATTAGCAACAAATTAAGTCCAGTTAACTAGGGGTCAAAACTGGATGGTTACCGAGCTGTGACGGTTCTTTGATTTTTTTGAAATTTTCTGACTCGTTACCAAAAACAATAAACTATGATAAAACTAGTCCACTCTAAACATTAAATTGATACTTTTCTGAAAGCTGAAAAAGGAGTGATCAATAAAATAAAAAATACTTTTGGCCAAGTATTTTTTATTTTATTGATCACTCCTTTTTCAGCTTTCAGAAAAGTATCAACTTACATAATCTCAGAAATAAAAGGTCTTTAGTAGCAATAATTTTTAATGATTGTATTTTTCCCGAAAATTTAATTATTGGAAAGAAATTGTATGACAGTTGGCGTACAAATGAGTAAAATTACTTACTGGTTTCATAAGCCTTCCAAAAAGGTACAAATTTTATTTACTTTCCCAGTGGTTTTTAAAAAACCAGCAAAAGCGCGGAATAGGTCAAACTTTTAATTTTGTTTTGATTTGTAAATTGAATTCAGCTTGAATTCAGAGGGACTCGTGGCTAAGTACTAACAGCCGCAAGGGTCGATCCATCAGGTTAAGCTACGCTTGCCGGGGTTGGTCCGTGGATGGGTGACCATTTCTACATACCGAGATTTCGGAAAGCACGTTAAGCCGTTGGTTCCAGCTGTCATTCGTGGATCTTTAACAGTCGTTACGGGTCGTCAGAAGCCCGAAAGTTTGACAACCAGTCTTACCAAGGGGTAGCTCACACGAATTACGAGAAGAAATATGGTGTATCAGCATGATGGATGCCCAGCTCACTTTTACCGAGGTGTGCGACAATGGCTGAATGACAATTATCCGCTGAGATGGATCGGTCGAGATGGCCCGACACCATGGCTGGTGAGAAGTCCAGATTTAACGCCACGCGGCTGACTGGACTTTTGTTGCTAATGACCTCTTGTTTATCCCCTTTCAAGGAATAGGCCGAATTTCCCTGTCACCCTGTATAACTGTATGTTTGCACTGGCGAAATATTCTTAACAATTTTTTTTTAAATCTCTATGTTCTGTCAATTTTTCATGTAGGTACAGACGCCAGCACATGAAGCTACTCGAAACTGTCAAATTTTCCCTATCAAATTTGAACCTTACCCTTTGGCGATAAAGTTGAAAATCTATTAAATAAATTTGACAGATTGTAGTAGCTTGAAGTGCTGGCGTCCGTACAATGTTTGACAGGAACTAGAGATTTCAACATGTTTTGTTGTGAATGTTTCGCCAGTGCAAACGCACAGTTAGTCTTTCGACATGATAGTTACTAGGCTAGCGTCTGGGATGCTGATGCTCCAGCTTATTCTATCGATAAAAATATTTATAGTGTACAGACGCCAGCACCACAAGCTACTAGAATCTGTCAAATTTCTTTAATAGATTTTCAACTTTATCGCTAAATCATACGTCCTCACCTTCCGCCTGACGCAGGTCCTCACCGGACACGGGTGCTTCGGGAGGTACCTGTTCAGGATAAGGCGGGAGGAAACACCCGGGTGTCACCATTGTGTGGATCGGCCTGAGGACACGGTGGAGCATACGGTGGAGGTCTGCCCGGCTTGGGCGGAGCAACGCCGTGTCCTCGTGGAGGCGATCGGCGGCGGTGATCTCTCGCGTCCGGCCCTGGTTCAGGCCATGGTACGGAGCGAGAGGAAATGGCAGGCCGTCACCTCCTTCTGCGAAGCAGTAATGCTCGCGAAGGAGGAGGCGGAACGCGTGAGGGAGAGGCAAATTTCGCGCCCTCACGCCCCTAACCGCCGCAGGAGGAGACGCCCGGGGCGGGAATCGCGAGTCGATTTCCGGCCACCGTAGGCGCGGGCTTGCGGACGGTGAGCAATGGGTAGCTCGCCGTCCGATAAGGACCAAGCCCGGGTCGACGGCGCGTTGTGTTCCACGCGCGCCTCAAAGAGATGTCAGCAGAATTGACGGGGTCCGTTAGGGCCAATGCCTGCCGGGGGTTCGAAGAAAACCGATGGGGACATCGTGGCCCCCGGCAACAGGGCAACCGAAGGAACACGGGTGGGTTTTAGTCAGTAAGAGTCTGACACGCCCTCCCGCTCCACCCAGAGCGGGAGAAGTTATTTGATAATTTCCCACCCAAAAAAAAAAAAAAAAAAAAAGGTTTAAAAGTTGATTGGGAAAATTTGACAGTTTCGGGTAGCTTGATGTGCTGGCGTCTGTACCTACTTATAGTTAATTTCACGATCAGTTTGACTTTCTAATATCTGGATTTTTAAATTATGAAATCCATGATAGTCTTCTAGTTACGAGTTAGATACGTTGAGCACGATGTCAACATTAGGCTTTTCTTTTTGAATAGGTATTCTTGAAAATAATGTTAAATAAAAAAACTTTTTACAAAAAAATACAATCGACTTCCAAAAACAACACTACAAAGTGAAAAATAATTTCGGAAGTCGGTGTCTTTGGTTTAGAATTTTCGTTTTTTGCCACCGACTTCCGAAATTATTTTTCACTTTGTAGTGTTTTTTTTGGAAGTCGGTTGTTTTTTGTTGTAAAAAGTTTTTATTTTTCACTTTTTAGTTGTGGTACCTACCCCACACAAATTCGAATAGGTACCACTACCTGCTATGTAAATAACAGTGACAGGAACTTATCATATCATCCACATACTAAGTGGGAAAAAATACGTATTATTGAAGCTAACTCAAAAACTACCCAAGCAACCTTAATACAATTTATATGGGACCACCTCTGAAGTATGACCTACCAAACAAAAAAAGAATTATCAAAATCAATTCATAATTGGCGGAGTAATCGCGTAACAAACATACAAAAAAAAAGACATTCAGTCGAATTGAGAACCTCCTTTTGTAAGTCGGTTAAAAAGAACATGTATATATGTAGGTAAAGGTACTTTAATCACAACCACTGATCAGTAATTATCATTCGTTATCGCATGTTATTAGCTTGTCAACGTTTTCATTAAGATTAGTCACATTTATGAATCTTGTAATGCATTGCTGTAGAGATTCATGTCCCTGGTAGTTGGGCAGGCAGGGGTCGCGGCATCCGACACACATGCGCCGTGTCAGTCAACAACAGATTGCGCGCGCACGCGTAACTAACGCTGTGTTTTTTACCTTATCCGCCGGTAACGACATACCGAGCGACCAACAGTATTGATCGGGTGTTCGCCACGAAACGGCGTCTCGAAAATGCGACACGATTTTTTCCGCGCTTAACTTGTGTTCGACTGCAAATTGTAAACCCGATACCTTAAAAAACGCTCAATATGGAGAAGTGAGAAAAGGTGTTTAGAGTGATAGCTCTACAAGTTGACGAAATGTCCAAGGTAAGCGTTATCGCATTGAGCCATTGTTAGAACTTGGATTGTGGTGGTGCGGGTAGGTAACTGCAAAAATCACTGCCAAGGACGTGTTATGTGGTGGATTTTGCAGGTTTTCAGATAATTCAACTATGCGTTTCTAACGACTACAAAATGTAGTCGAACATCAACCGATGGATTTGGAATTTTGGAGCACAATATTTGTAACAAATGCCTGTCTTTGCTCTAAAATGTATCATTGGGATTATCATTTCCTAATCCGCTATGATATCCTAGTGCTTCATACATAGGTACCTGCTTAATGGAAAATAACGACCAGTTTTTCTTGCTAAATTATATTCAACTCCGTTGACTCGGAAGGAATAATAGATGTAAACCGCAGTGCTCTGTTATTCTATATTCAGGCAAAGCCTGTAATACTTATCCGATACGTTTCTGGGGTACTGTAACTTTTTAGTTAAGATTCACCTATTATGTTCTTTCACAGTACCTACCTACATGCGTGCATATCCAGTCCTTTATGATTTAGGTAGTATATATAGCCTAATTCTCTTGAGTTGTGATTTTTTAATGAATCAGTCCTGGTTTCATTCAAGCCGTATCGTTCAAAGTATTGATCAGTTCTCGTCTGTACAGTTTATAGTAGTTACATTATCATTATCTGTACTATGTTTTTGTTAAATAGTTAGTGTAGTTGCCTACCTACCTACTTCGGAATTGTACTCTCAAATCGAACAATATCTGGAGAACCTTCTGACTGGATGATTTTTTTTTGGTAGTTTTCTAGAAATGAAACCTAGCTAGATCGATTTATCGCCCCCAAAACCCCCTGCATACTAAATTTCATGAAAATCGTTGGAGCTGTTTCCGAGATTCAGATTACATATATATACATACCTACATACATACAAGAATTGCTCGTTTAAAGGTATTAGATAATCTTTTTCAGAGGTCTTTGGTAAATAGGTATAACTCACTATTTTAGGGTTAAGTTTTATTAGTAATACGCACTAAGCTTTTTTGCTTTAATATTAGTTTCTTGGTTTAAATGTTAGTAATACGAAAAATATTTCACCAAAAAACCTGAGTGCTGCAGTATCAGACTAATTTTGTGTGTGCTCTCGCTTGGCAGCCGGTTTTTCAGAGCCTGTTTTGATCGCCATCTTCGCAGCAGGTGGCTTGTAATGTCTGTTTTGTCTGCGGTTCACCTTCAGTTATTAGTCGAGGCTCGAGGGTCTTCTTCATTGATCTTTTGGCTGTTTTATCTACGGACCTACCTAATTAGATCGATTCGATTCGATCCAACCATGGATGTATGATCCAATTGAAACATTTTCAGCATACTTAGGTAGAGGTCGCCAATTAACTCGTTACCTACTCAAAACTGTATTTTCCTACGTAACTTTATGTAGTCTTTATATACCATATGTTTTAATTCTCACCATACATTAGATACTGTGGCGTTTTAATGATTCTATGAGATCATACCTAACTACGTTCTTCATTTTACCCGGCAAAGATCTTAATTAAATTCAATTGCTTGCAAATTGAAGTACCTAGTTAATCAATTTAGGGTGTTACCTTTGTACCCTGGTAAACAATATTGTATTTTGCGGAATCTTCTGTGATCGCAGTTGTAATAAGAAGTGGGGGCCAACATGATACAAAGCTACCCTAATCTTAGCTGCTCTTACGTCATGCATTGCAAAAAGTTGCCCACAGGTCAATGACAGGACAGTGCCAGAGTTTTTTGCCCACGACCAAATCGATGCACGCTTTGAAACCAGTACAATTATAACAAGTGTTTGATTTGGACTGATATTAAAATTTCGGATTAAATGTTTATTTTTGAAATCGGAGGATGTTACGACGTTTTCCGGCTTTAAAAAAAGATTACCGCGCAATGTGGGTAATACCGTATAATTGCGCACTGTTTAAAGTTTGAATCAGTGTAGTTACTTCCTAACAGGAAATGAAATTAACGTGGTGGCAATAAAACATTTAGTTAATTAATTACACATTGATCAAAATGATCACTACATGCTTCAGTCCGCTACGAACAGTTCTTAGAAAGCTATTGTGGCTGAAGTTTCAAACCGTAAACTAATTTCCATTGCACCAGTAATACTAGAAATTGGCTGCACACACGAAATGGTTTTGGATACGACCAATCAATAATGGCCGATGAATTATGAATTGTAAGCTGGTTTTTGAACAATTGAATGCTCAGGCTATCAAAAAACCTTGGATAAATATGTATACAATCAAGAACCAGACTATAAACCGGTACAATATTATTATTTTAGACGTATCGTATGGCATCGTATCGGATCGGTAAGTATGGATTGCACGTTTCAGCAGTTGCGTTGCGATGTTGGCAATCGTCAATAATTTATTAACGTTTTTACCTACTTTGTTAACAGTGATACGAGAGAAAGTGTAGCGGTACCGTGTTAGCGTCTATTGCACTTTTGTATTCTAAAATAATAAATACTTTCTTTGAGTTACCGGGTAAGTATCAAGATACATTAACGCTGTGTTGGGGAACACAGCGTTAATGTATCTTGATACTTAAAAAAAAAAACAGCTTAAGTATTTGGGACGAGCATGGCTGCTCTGCAAATAATCATGTCAAATCTCCAATAGCTGATACCTTAAAAGCAGTGATAGCCTAGTGGTGTGACCGTCGGACTGCCAAGTCAAAGGTCTCGAATTCGAACCCAAGGCACGCACCCCTGAGTTTTCGGATTCATGTGCGTATTGTATAATTATCACTTGCTTCAAGAACGATGTAGGAAAACATCGTGAGGCATGCATCATGCACTAACCACACGAAAAGAAAAGAAAAGAATAACTACCTGATACCCTAAATGTAGTTTAAGATAGAGAAACACAAAATATTCAGAAAAATCTTCTAACACATCAGTGAAACAACTTAAGTAGGTACCATCGAAGAAACCCATACCTATACATCGTAAGGACTATTTCTGCTTGCAACGCTCGGCCACTATAGTAACGGTTACCTACGAAAAAAAAGGGTCGTGTGCACGGGATTTTGTTTTCAAATTGCTTAGTTATAGGTTTCTTCGATGGTACTTAAGTACGTTTAGCTAAGGTTTGTAAAACCTTCATTGCATGGGCCAATCAGATTCCTAGTTCTGAAAACATCCATTGGAACATTTATTTCAGTTTCACAGCACTTCACTTATGAAATGAAGTAGCCGTAAGGAAGTGTTAGAAGAGGGCTACAAACTGTCACAAGCATAGGGGGCTTATAAGATAATGTCATATTCATCCATTTCATCATGGAGTATCAGTGCTTGATCTAAACTGTGTTGACTGCTGATTACAATATTATTTACACTTTTGGGAATAAATCAGGACGACGAGAATTGGTCTTCTGACTTGTTCTACTCTACTTTCTTCTTCACCGGTATTCGGACAATGCTGAGTGTAGGTTTCCTCCATTACACGCCATTTTTTCCGGTCTTGGGCCTCCCGCATCCAACCTCCTCCTGCGTACGCTACGGCCAGTTCTGTCTCCACTCCAGCCCCAACACTTTCTTACTTCATCTACCATCCGATCTGCTGGATATGTGGCCTGCCAACTTCCAATTCTTCTACGCTATCATCTGGGCCATGTCGGGTAGCTTCGTTCTTTGGATTCTTAAATCTCAATAAACTATTTCATTTTGTTCCACGATCTCCAAGTGATCTATCGGTAAAGTGAACGGGACTAATTAGAAGTAAGTAATAACTAAAGTTCTGAGTGCCTAATTTCCGTATAGTACTGTTAATCTTGCAGCATTTTAAAGTGTTTTAAGTCTCTTTACAACACACAGGGGCCTTGATGAGGCGCCACTGACCTTTCCTTTTATATTTTTTTATGTCTATGGCAAAAAGTTTACACTGCGGGCGGAAATACTTGGGTAATCAATACCCTGTTTGTAGGCAATAAAAACTTAAAGTAATTAATAAGACCAATTGGTATTTAAATCACTCTCTCATAGTTCAAATTTCATACAGTAATTTGGCCGCCTCAATATGCAAAATTGTGTAAAATTCTCATAAAAATTAATTAGCCTAGTAATAAAAGTTATAATGATAGTCTGCTGTATTCTTCGTGCGATTTTAGAATACTATTTACCTAAACAAACACGTAGTCTTTGTTTTATTTAGTGCTACCGATGTTCTGCATTTTATTTGTATTAATATGGTTAAGACTGGTTTTAAAGATCTAAATTTATTTTCAACTTGAAGGTAACCATTTTAGCATTTAAAATGTCGGGGTATTTTCAATATTTACAAGAAGGTGTTCGTATATAATGAGAAGTCGTGACTTGCCACGAACTCTGGCTGGAGGCACCAATGTGTTTGCCTTGTGTTTATGGAAAATAAGTGTTCACGACCGAGGTATACGCCGAGTGTTGAGATGTCTTTTACCAAAAAAAAAGATGAGGATAAAATATTGTTAAGCGTTTACAAAATAAACAATAATGAATAATATTGAACGGCATTGTTATACACAGTACCTATACCTGCAGTGTTGATCTTGATATCGTTAAAAGATAATAAATTCATTAATCCGGTAGATACACTTACCTATAATAAAAACGAAGTTTAAAATGAAGTTCTTGCATGTGTTTTTTTTTTGTTTAATTCGATAAAATGCGTAAATTATTACGAGTGGGGCAATAAGTTAATATCTAACAAATAATATTTTTGTTCAAAGCGGAAAGGTATTATAAACTAGAACAATGTCCAATTAATGTTTTCGATGTAAAGGAAGTAATAAGAACAAAGTTCCTGGTATAATTGAATTAATTTAATAAAATTAAGTTCAAGGTAACGTGTACTCGTATAAAACATCCTGAATTGCATTCAAAGAATCCTCTGCTAGGTACTTTTCATTGATCTGCAGCTTATTAGATATCTTAGTCGTTTTGTTTAATAAACTAAAAAATTTAAAAATATAACTTTCAAATCCTTCCATATCCTAAGGGCACGTCTTCCGTACCATAACCGCGCCCCCGGTCTACTCCTTGATATGCAATGGCCTCTGTAGCCCCATGATGCATGAGGCTTCAGGAGTTAATAAATTATAAAGAACATAATAAATCCCTTACGGAGCACAGAAAAAATTGATTTTCACTACACGAAACTAATTAATTGTAAAGTTCGTGTTAATAATCTTTATTTCCTAAGATATTAAACGTGATTATTGTATGGTGAACCATTCAATCACAAGATATGATGGTCAAGGATTAAGTCCGTATGAGGAAAAAACTTGTTTTATTGCAAGAGCATGTCTACACGAAGGCATGCAAGATTAATGCCAGGCGGAGAACTAAGTGGGAACTCCATTAGTCCACTTGTTCTTAGTTTATACCTAATGTACAATCGATATAACCTACATTTTAGTGGTTTTGAGAATATTACTCCAAGTTGGAATCGATAACCTTTGACTGTGTCACGTCTTGAACCTTAAACTAGGTGACGAAGCTAATATTTTATTCTTGGGCCTTTAACTTTTACTATTATTAGGTTCTGTCCTTGATTAGGTTAGTACCTTTTCTATGTCAGATACCTTAACCACTTGCCGGTAAAACTACCAAGTTGTAAGAACAGCTGTGGAATTTTACTCATGCATAAATAAGAGTTGGCAGATGGGTAACAGTGTAACAAATTAAAATGCAGTCATTTCCTTCTTGGCGTGCACTGACTCGAGAATAGGTATAACTTTCAAGGCAAATGTAGAATACTACAGGTCCACGTATTTCCAAGTATATTAATACGGTATAATCTGAATACTTGGATCGCCATTTTTTACTTTATGACATCAGACATGAGTGGTCTGGTCTGGCGTGGCCGCTGGCGTCACTGCACTATGCATGCCTTCATTAATATTATTTCTTCCAATCTCTCAGGTAATAATGACACCAAGGCTAGTTTAGATACTTATGTATATTAAAATAATCTACTGATCTGAAAAGGAGATGGGTTCGAATTAAAACATTATTCTCACCATACAAGGGTCGCATGGAATATTTCATAGCATGTTTATTCATTGAGTTGTTGATTTGTTTGATTTTGCCGTGAACCAAGGAAGTTGAAAAGTCAAATAATTTCTAAGTTATGTAACAATGACTGGTCTGCAAATGATGACCAGCGTTTAACGCGGTTATGATAATGTTTGACATTACAATGGACTGGTGACACACTGGGTACTACGTGTGATGTCATGTCATGTAATAACTTTCTATTTTGTGCACAATTATCGCTTCCTATTTAACGTTAAATAATAATAATAATAATATCATGTCATTACTGACAGGACTATCGTTGCCAATAAGCCTGATATAGTGGTGATACATCGATTATCGCGCCGCGCAATGATAGACGATGTTACCATTCCACATGACGGAAACCTCGTGAAAGCTGAGAAAGAGAAACAAATAAAATATCTTGACTTAGCACACGAGGTTGTCGACATGCGGAATGTGAGCTCAGCTATCATTGTGCCGATTGTCGTAACAGCCAATGGCCTGATGGCCGAAAGCTTCCACCAACATCTCTCGTTAGGCGGTTGGATCAAGGGACTAATCAGGCCCTTCATCCAACCGCCTAACGAGAAACATTTCTGAATCCAGAAGACAGTACTTCTGGATACGGCTCGCATTGTGAGGAAGTTCCTGTCTCTGCTGCCGGAATCACCGGTAGCTTGGACCCTGCTCTCGACACTGACAACTCTTTTTTTAAATGTATTTTTATATCTTTTTAGTTTAAGAAATATTTAAAAATGTATATATAAAAGAAAATAAATAAACCACATAATAATGGAAATCAGGAACTGAAAAGTAATTTTATATTCTGGAAAGACCAGATTGCTTATTTTATTTGAAATTGTTATTATTCTCTCATTGTTCTGATTTCAATAACAATGTATGTTTAGTGAACAGGTTTTTATTTTTAACCGACTTCCAAAAGGAGGAGGTTCTCAATTCGTCTGTATGTTTTTTTTTTTTTTTTGTATGTTTGTTACGCGATTACTCCGCCAATTATGAATAGATTTTGATGATTCTTTTTTTGTTTGGTAGATCATACTTCAGAGGTGGTCCCATATAAATTGTATTAACTTTGCTTGGGTAGTTTTTGAGTTAGCTTCAATTATACGTATTTTTTCCCACTTAGTATGTAGATGATATGATAACTTCTTGTCACTGTTATTTACATAGCAGGTAGTAGTATTCGAATTTGTGTGGGGTAGGTACCACAACTAAAAAGTGAAAAATAAAAACTTTTTACAAAAAAAAAAACAACCGACTTCAAAAAAAACACTACAAAGTGAAAAATAACTTTAATTTGGGAAGTCGGTGTCTTTGGTTTTGAATTTTCGTTCTTTGTCACCGACTTCCGAAATTAAAGTTATTTTTCACTTTGTAGTGTTTTTTTTGAAGTCGGTTGTTTTTTTTTTTGTAAAAAGTTTTTTCATATCTCTTGGTTATATTGAAGAGCTTTATGTAGCAAAGGGCAAATTGCCAGCCAACCCTCTCACCTCCCAAGGTTACGGCAAGATACCCATAAACTTCAGTCTACTGATCGCTCCTGAATATTGCGGCGAACTGAAAATTTACCGTGTTCGAAAAGTCACTATTATTATTAACAGCATTGTCTTACCAAATTCACACGATTACAATAGATACCAAAACGGAGAAACAATTTAAATGGAACTGCTCAGCAGTTCGAGGCAGGTCACGTTTCAAGGTTTAATTAATAAGCAAATAGTAGTTTTATGGTTCTGTATTTAAAGATACCGTCGTATACTTCGATTTTATTTCCATATCTAGATTAAAATGGCCTTTTCGTGTTTATAATTTTGTATTTATTTAAATACATGACTTGTTTTGTTCGGTATGCAAGATATTGACCTTAAGCGACGCATATCAGAATTCGAGATTAAAAAAACTTTAAGATATATCGAACAGGTTTAAATGTTTAATCAGATTTTGACAAAGATCTTATTTAGCACAGCGCTGTCTGATGAAATCAATACAAGTTTATAAACATCTCGACGACGTACAGAAACAATACAAGAAATAACTAAACTAGGTACAAATATGTTTTGTATCTCTGAGAAATTGTCATTGTTTTCCCCTTCGAAGATTCAAAGTATTTTCGCACGATCTTAAATTCTGAATACCTATCTTCTATACCATCTAACGGGTGAATAAGTTCTTTTTTAGTTCATATATACTAATTGAACGTTCTCACGAAAACAAGATGCTCGTGAATTAGTAGGTTGTTAAGTTTCTAATTTTATTGTTGCCGGCATTCGTTCTTCTGTAGACAACCATTTCTTGTTTCATTACATTTCATTATCTCTAAAAAGGCCTAGGCATTTGAGGGATTTAATTAAACTTTTTTTTTTGTAAAGAAATCTGTTTTGCTACGCCGTAGTCGTCGCGTAGACCTCTTAGAGCGGTTCTGCACAGCATCGGATCCGAATCCGAATTCAAGATCCGAGTTCAATCCGAATTTAGAATGTTTTAAATTTAGAATGTGTTCGTAACTAGTGCGCAACCCCTCATACAAATAGTAGGTACTATGGCTACTTCGGACCGACATTTCACGGATTCGGATCGGATGCAGTGCAGAACCGTTCTTGGGGTCTATTTGAACTTCACATTCCGTGGGATCGCTGATGATGATTTAATATTAGGTAGGAACAATTATGACGTCGTGGGTGTGGTTAGATACTTTTTTTCAAAAATTTTGCTACGCCGTAGCCGTAGCGTAGATCTCGTAAGGTCTATTTGAGCTTCACATTACGTGGGGCGCAGACTACTGATAATGGTAGGTATATAATAATCATGATGTCGTGGGTATGGATAGATACTTTTATTAGAAAGGATCCAATTAATAAATATCAAAAATTTTGCTACGCCGTAGTCGTAGCGTAGACCACGTTGGGTCTTATTGAGCTACATATTCTGTAGGACGTAAACCACTGAAGAATTATGACGGCGCTGGTTAGACATTTTATTAAAAAAATAATCTAAGTAATTATTTAACTTCCATCAAAAATTTTGTTTTGCCGGAGCCGTAGAACCTCGTATGATCTCTGAGCTCCACGTCCACGTGCCGTGGGCCGTAGACATGGACTATTTAATAATAGGCAGCTAGATATTTAGTTTCTCATGCATTGTTAAATGAAGACGGAATGAGGTAGGTATTAGAATTTCATATAAGATGTTACAGACAATTGTTGAACATAGTTATTTCGATTTCCATGGGATTTAAATTATGCTAAATCAGATAAAACAAGGCAAGGCAACGTAGTTTAGAAATAATATTAAACAATTATGCTCATTGTCACTAACACTACGTGACACCTAAATGAATGCCTAGATCAGCGGTTCTCAAACTGTTTTGGCGACGAATTGGCCTTTTGGAAAACGAAATATTTGTCGGAGCCCTAAAATAATCAAAACCTGATTTTATGTCTTGGTATTCTTCATTTACTATAAATGACATTAATTAACATTTTGCATCTAATGGGGGTATGAAATAGATTTTACTTTTCATTAGGTTATTGTTAGATGTCAGGCTTGATTGAAGACAGTTGAAGTCGCTTGTCAAGTTCTAGTCTAGTTCATCTATTGCGGTATTTTGTTTTTATAGCTGCATAGGTTGAGTTGAGAATCCTGTTTCGCACAGTTTGTATCTACGGTCTAAGTTCAATAAATAGCCTTGTAAAAGATTTATGCCGAGATAACCATCTCACTTTTTTAAGGAGTAGTAGTATTTTATGTTTGCTGCCATAATCTTCACACAATATTGAAAACAATCGGGATTGCCGTAGACACTTTTTGACGAAATTCATTACTTTTACCGCTTCCTCAAGTACTAATTTTAGATTTGGCGACTTTGCTTAATCGCTGTTTTTTCAGATGTATCACTTGTTCCACTGGTTCCAAGTTTCATTTTATTTAGAAGTAGAAGCAGTATCACAAATAAATAGTAAAGCGCCTAGTTGTAGTTCCATTGTATCCTGCATAGACACGTGATTAAGCAAATGCAGGAAAATCTAAAATTAGTTCTTGAGGAAGCTGGGCTCCGCAAAACCTTCGCGAAAATACTGGTCACAATGAATTAGTTTTTTCGCGGAACCCATAGAGGCCTTGCGGAGCCCAGGGGATCCGCGCAGCACACTTTGAGTAACACTAGCCTAGATAAAAGAGCGCTATTGGATTTTGAATGCTCGGTTTAGCGCTAAAAGTTGAAAATGGATATTGAGTTTTTTTTAACCTCACGAGGTACTTACAAAGAAACATGCCTAAACTTATGCTCACTGAGGATAAGTAGGAACTACAGGATGCTACCTGCTACGGAATCCTTATGTAGCTCCCTTTGCTAGATCAATACGTAACTGCATTTGCTACAACACGAGTTCCGGGTTACTGACAGGTCATTCCATTGCTGGGCCCTTAACTTCGCCTCCTGCCATCTTCTACGGGGTCCGACCTCTTCTGGCTGTGTCACGGCTCCACATAGTGGCAATTTTGGCCCACTGCTCATTGATAAAAAAGCAGATATTCAAGCCTTGGATGACCCAGATACATAACACTATCAAATCACCTTTGACATCGACATCAGGCGTATGTGTAACGTATCTGTTTATTTGTAATGTTACAACATGACATTAATGAGAATCAATACGTTTAGACACCTATCGTTAATTAATATTGTTCATTGACATATTATTAAGAAGTACTAATCCTAGAAGTAGTTATAGTACTAGTAGTTATAGTACTATATATATTAACAGATTGATTCCACTGGAGCTGCGTAATTGATAAATATTAGCTTGTTTTATTCGAACCTCAAATAATTCCCATTTTGTTTTCTTAAAAATATTAATAAACTCCCAAATATAATGAATGCGCTTCTTTTTGTGAACCTCTTATAGGTCCTATTTTGAGGTCCTAAAAAAAAAAAAATTGCCAAGTAACTGCGACCAACTTGGATGAGCCGGCCGCTGCCATGGGTTGGTCACAGTTCTAACCTAACCTTACCCATTTGGTCGTTGGTCGGGGTGCCCTAGCTTAGTTACTACGACCAACTGTGACAAAAGGTCAGAAATTTAAAATGAGGCTCCATTGTTTAAAAAAGTGTGCATTATTAGAAGGCCATAAAGTTATTAGAGGTTCAAAATTTAAAAAAAGTGTACATCATTAGAAGGTCAATAAGTTTTTAGAGGATCAGTTGAATATTTCCCATAAATATTATAAATTTACCTATAAATAATTAATTAGTAACTTCTTTTTAATTGTTTCAAAAAGTTTTTCGTAACTAACCGGTTTCTAATTTAAATACGATTATATCCGTGTTACATGTCTGTAAGTTATTGCCTATCGTCCATGTAATCACTGAAAACAGCGATGTTATAATGTGTACATTTTTTCAAGCCGCAGTGACAGGTAAATTGCTAGAGATTGAATTAGATAGATACGTTAGCATCATCCGCTGTTATTAGATCACCAAGTGAGGTCACAGACTCGGTAAACTACCCAAGTGTCATAATGCGGACAAAATGATGTACAATATTTCTATTTTCTTAATGTCCCTCAGGAATCATCGCATTTCTGAATACAAACAAATGCTAATTTCCATGTGCATTTATTATTAGATTTATCGTGTATAAAAATTCGAATTCAGAACTAAGTGCTTTATTGTTGTTTTGATTTCCGTGTGAACTATATAGAGCTGTAAAACTATTTTCCTATCTGTCGTGCCTGCGACTTTAGCAGCTTTCCTCCCATTTTTTAAAATAAATTACATTAAGTTAAAAGAGCAGTATTTAGAGTTGTTAAACTCTAAATACTTCCAAGTCGATTGAGAGCGTCCGGTCTGCACCAAGTGCAAAGGGCAACTGATAGAAATCCGACGACTGACGAAACACGAAGTTTGCCGAGGGACATTGGGAAAATAGAAATACTGTACAGTCAGTTCAGCTTCGGAAATACGAGCTTCTGCCCGCGACTTCGTCTGCATGAAATTTCTTGTTCCCCCGACCCACCGCGTCACATCGCATCGCCCGCCCGCGCTATTACTTCGGGTAGTTCCAGAGATAGTGGATTTAAACAAATAAAGTCTTCAGCATAATACACACCTACTTATTAGTATAGATTACAAGACAAAAGTTTAAACAGCAATTTGTAGCAGATTCATGTTCAGTTTCTATAAGAACCAATTATTAATAAATAAAAAACGATCTCTTTAAATTGCTTTGAAGCATGCACCGTTAGCTCAGGGCAGTCTAATTGTATCGATTTTCAGTGTGTTCGTTCAGGGGAGTTATCATCGACTGTGTACCTAGTCCTTTTGTCTTTCATGCATGAATATGAATCAGTGAACGATAAACTGATAATGAAATTACAACAAATCATTGTCTACTTTTAACGTTTGTACAAATCTACGTATAACTGTATCTATTTTATCTTTGTGTAGGTAACATTAATTAATGCGACGCCTGATTTATCATAGCTACGTTACACACAATTGTATGATGTATTTGCATTATGTCCCTACATGTCCATGATAAAATTACCACTGAGCATAAATTCTTGTTCATTTAGTAAGCAACAGTTTTATAAATGATCTCGTTAGACTAGAATATTTTGTTTACAATTAGCAAGTAGTTGTAGCAACCAAATTAACCTCATTGTACTAGCTACCTATAGCTTTTAGATTAAAAAGTAGTTGTCCCCTGAGTATATTTTTGTTTTTTAACCGACTTCTAAAAGGAGGAGGTTATCAATTTGAATGTTTATATTTTCATGATCAGAATTAGAAATATAATTAATGTTTCCTACCGATAATTATTTTGGTAATTAAAAGTATGTTTCATTGCATGCATTCCATGTGTTACATATGATAATAGATAGGAAAGTATCTATAATATCTAATCTATGAGGCGTTACCGTTGACTTTGTGGAACAGTTAAGTGATAAGAATATTGCAAAATAAACCGATCGTAGATAACGTGATACTATTAAATACCATAACCGGAGAATAGTTACCGATTTGCAAAACAACAAATGAAAAATAAATAAGCATAAAATATTACACAAGACCCGTTATAGGTTGATTCGCAGTTGTTACAACGTAACGTTTTGAAGTATTAATTACTGTTCGAGGGAAAATGACGAAGTTCTGGCATTGTGAAAAGTTAATTCCTTTTGACGGTTGAGCAACGTTCAGTGCACGAACTAATAAAATCATTTTACTTGGTTTATACATCCACGTTAGCTATGGTACTGAGGCTATTTAACACGATAATAGTAACTTCGACGTAAAATATGTACATATATGTGTATCTACAAACGATAGTGTTATTATTTCACTGGTTCAGTATGAAATCCGCTTTCGACGTGGAAACACGAACGAAAATTTAAACAATAAAGAAGATGTTTACTAGACTACGTTAGTGTGCAATAATGAGTGGGCATGAGCAGTCGTGTTTGTGAGAGGAATCAGGTTGAGAAGTGGCGGATTGTCTTCTGATTTGGAATTAATACTGGTGTCCATCCTGGTATAGTTGTGTTCATTCGTGACTTTGCGCTCCAGTAACATGTAGACGTTTTTATACTCTATCGTATACGATGAATGATGATGCCTCGCCAACGAGTAACGACCTCTCTATTGTGTTTTTTGTAGTGTTTTTGCGTCAAATAAAGTTTTTGTGGAAAATAAGTACCTACTTATTGACGACTATTTTGGTGTAATTTAAAAAATCGTGACATTTTTTGTATAGAAGACAGTGTTAGGTTGTTTCGCGTTAAAAACTCGTGGTTATATGATGGAAAAGTAAAGGTGCCTAGACCTACATTATACGGAATGACCTTACTTCAATGAAGAAAAAAAAAGCATTGCAACGCAATGTAAGTACACGTGCCCCCACATCAGTATGTATGCATGGAAAGCACCATGCGTGACCGTGCTCTGAACCGTGATGAGCGGACAATAGGGAGCGCTCAGCACAGGCCCAAGTTGATAGCATTAGCGTAATTGTATGAATCATATAGACACACGAAGTCTTAATTAGATTAAAGATACCTCATAACTGACTGAATCTAATCCGTATTCCGGGTGTTTTGTTTGCCGTTTCCGCAACTGTATTTTTTTCGCTCACTTGAACTTACTGAAAAGGTTAGCTCTTAAGACAGCTGATCAGTTATCAGTGTTTTATTGTGAACTTGATGAACATTTCCAATGTTTTAACCATATTATAATAATGATTGATTTATATTAATAACACATACATAACATCACGCCTTGTTTCCCCGAAGGGTTGGGCAGAGGTGTACCTGTAGTAGGTACACCCGCATTTCGCCAGTTATGTTTAAGTCCCATGTAATAGGGGGCGAGCCTATTGCCATCAACCGGGCACAAATCCAGACTCCGGGCTGCTACTGAGAAATTCCAGATTTATATTAATCTTTATTAATTATCTCTGTTTCAGATACCTGTGGATAAGAATGGCAAGCTAAGAACGTTAGAGTTGAGAGGAGTTTACTCCGCCTCAAAATTGAAAAGTTTGGAAACGCTAAAATCCTTTGATGTTACAAGAAATGCTGAGATTGCAGAAAAGTCCCATGCTGTAACAAAAATTAAAAATGATATAAAGGAACCAGTTTTTTGTAAGGCTTATGCATCATTTATACCAAAAATGAGCTTAAATTTGGAAAAAGTTATTGAGCAAAATCCGAGAATATTAGATTTACGTGAAAAATTGAATCAAATAACAAAAAAACAAGATAGTAATAATGTTGATAAGAAGACAAAAGGACTAATTAATGATATAACACAACACCTGGTTGACAAGAAAGATGAAGACGAGTCCGGCCCGTATAGTTTGTTGTTTGATCTACAGTCCGATGCTTCTACATCATTTAACGAAAGTGCAGCAGTAAACGTTTGGAACCGACCAAAATCAGAAGTACTGAGTGATACGAACTCACAAGTCTTTAAGAAGTTAATTAATCCTATTAACAAGAGCGCAGACAGGCTACCGAACGTTTTGAATTTCGACGAAAAACCGATGAGAGAATTTGAATACTCCTGCGAAAACGAGTTTACCTTCCCGGCAAAAAAGACATTTAATACACATTCCAGATCTGATCTCTGTTTACAGTTAAAAACACATGTACACTCACGATTATTTGAATCCAACTTGAGTCCTAATGAAAATTCATTGAGTAGAACAAATGAAGAGAACTCACTAGACGATAGTTTAGGCATTTTGACCCCAGACCAAATGGATGATATATGTTATTTAGAAAACGCTTTTTCGCCTACAGTAGAGGGACTACCAATTTTCTGTGATACTAATGAAAGTAAAATATCTCCAGATAATGGTGATACCCCATCGACTGATAAGACTGAAAGTAACTCTGCAGCATCGACGATACAAAACGATGGATTTGATAATGTAGAGAATAAAAGGTGCACGTTTGAAGGTCAACTGGCTCCCATTGTAAGCCTGGAAACAATCATGAATAACGAAGATCACAATTCACTAACATCCTATGATTCCCCAGCTCATAAATGCAGTGATACATTGTCCATTCAAGAACCATTGTCGATTACTTCAAGGACTTTTGATATGCCTTCTCAAGATATCACAATAGGGAAGGATGAGTTCTCTTCGAATTTAATAGACGAAGAATTCATGCCCTCTATACATAGCAGCATCTTAGAGCCAGTTAGTTCTATTGCTGAAAACGTGGCCAATTTAGAAATAGCTCTCGATTGTAAGCATGAAAATCTTTTAATTACCAACAGAATTGAACAAACACCATCGCCGGAAGATTTGCCTTTAGACAGTTCAGAAATTAATGGCGAAATAAGTACATATTCTCAATTTTCTGCGTCGACGCTACACGACTCGCAGACTTATTCAGATGGTAAAAGCGATTATCCAAAATCAATGGAAACTTCTAAAGTTTCAAATAGTTTCATAACAAGTATTACTAGCATTACAAGTTTAGATGGTTACCAAGGTGATGGAGAAATGTCCAGACCCGTGAGCAGAGGAGCAGACCATTCTATTGAACATCGTGAAGATGCCATTGAAATGGACTGGCAAAATGTGCCCGTAGCTAGAAGAGCAGATCCCATGACAGATTCGGATTTCTTTACAGAAAGTGATGCCGATGGCTTAGATGACCACATGCAAAGAGGTGACCGACGAGCTCAGGTCATTGATGGAGCTCTTTATGGTGGAAAGAAAGTAAATGGTAACCCACCTCTAATTGTAAACAGAAACGAAGACTCTTGCATGGAATCAAGTGGAGTGTACACTGACTTTGAAAATCAGCGTACATCTCCTGTGTTTTTAAACGTCATCGATGACATGTCTCCTGATGGGTCTACTCCTTCCACTAGATCGGAATGCAGTCAGAAAAACGCTAGCACAGGAAATTTGAACGCTTATTTTTCACCACTGCAAGATACATTGGATGAACATAAATCAGATACGTCTCACATAATCGATGATGATGAGACACCAAAAAATACAAGCAAAAGAAATTCGTTGAACAGTGTGAAAGATATGAAATGTACAGAAAAGAATAAGGAAGAGAAGAGAAGCTTTACATTAAAAAAGTACAAAATGCCTAAGCGTGATGTGCCAAGTAAACTGAAGAGTATGCTGGCGAACAGAAAAACTGATGCGGATAACAGTGTACAGAGTAGCCCAAAAAATGTGAAAAAGACCGAAAGAAGAGAAAATTTGGCGAAAAAGAATTCCATAGAAACAAAGAACGATTATAAGATAAAATCCTTCAAGGATATAAAGTCGAAGGTGGACTGCTCTTTTTCATTACAACGATCTCAAACTTCGTGCAGTGTCAGTAGAATGTTAAGCTCAAAATCTACAAATAACAACGTGAAACCTAAAAGGTAAGTGATCATCAAAATTGTTTTTAACACTTGTGTAACCATCATGTAATATTTAGCTAGTTTTAGCTATAACACAAAATGTGACACAGTAACACTGGGTTGACTTCGTTTGAAAATAGTAGGATGATTATTCAGAATTGAATGAAATCAAGACTGATTTAGCTTAATCAAATGTTAAAGAGCTTTAACATCACTTTACAGAGCTTCGACCAACATAACCCAGCAGTGGTAGTTGATAAATTTGATGTCTTACCTACTATAACTTTTGTGTGTAGCCGACACATGCGTATGCGCATGGAGCTGGGTTCGGCGGCGGGCAGCGGCAAGAGCAGCCTGCACAGCTCCCAGAGCGATATCAGCGCCAGTAGCACACCGCTCGGCAAACACTCCACCAGCCGCTTCCCCTTGCTTAGTAAGTACTGTAATTTTATCTACTTTTCCTCCATGAGTGGCGATACTTACACGCGAGTACCTTCGTTCAGCACTGCGCAGGCAGCCTCGCTAGCGTCTTGCTGATTGGCCAATGGCATGAGCTATTCTTATGTACATGTCACGGCTAAAACCCGAAGTGCGGCTATACCTAGTTTTAGCCGGCTACAACTAGGTGCGGTCGGTAGCAGTTGGTTAAATTTAGTTGTAGCAAATGAATACGGCTGAAAGGTAGGTTAGGTTAGAACTGTGACCACATAGCACACAACAACACATAGCGAAGCGAGCGGTGCCGCGGCAGCGGCCGGCGAGTGCCAGGGTGCCATTTATTTCCAGGGCAAGTTTAACCAACTGCTACCGACCGCACCTAGTTGTAGTCGGCTAAAACTAGGTATAGCCGCACTTGGGGTTTTAGCCGTAACATATATGTATATGTAGTTCGTGCGAGTAAGATCACAGAAAGGACAGAAAATAAAATGGGTAGTCGTTCCAATTGATTCATTATTTCTTTCGATCCATTTTTGATTTGACATATCGAAGCGAGCAAGTGCTTATTTCTGCGGTATTTCTATATTCAGCTACATATTATTTAGTACAGCCATAATAAACTACTGGTTTAATATTCAATTACGATAGTAGGATAGTTATAGAATGTAGCGTATATAAGCTGAAATTTTAATGGTTGTTTTCCCGCGGCAGAACGGTTTGTCCTCAGAGTACTATTGAATCATAGAGTTAAACTCAAAAAATTAAAATGTTTTTGTTTTCAAATAATTCAAAAAAATATGCATAAACTTGAAAGCGTGATAAACAATAGCATCACTAGACATAACGTAGGTACTTCTCGAACCGCAATTGTGTCGGCGCGCTTCCGACATAGCGAAGAGCGGTTCGTAAATGTTCAGACCAAAATAAGCTGTCGCGCGTAGTGATACGGCATAAACTAGTCTGCACCCACGCGGGCGGACGGCGGCGGCGAGCCTCTCCCCACGCAACCCCGCCCAGTGCCGCTGGCGCCGGCTCTCTCAGTTGACCCGCGATCAAGGAACATACCTACTTCTCTAAGGAGCCCGCGATCGTCGTATGACGCGTAATACGATATCGTAATTTGCAAAAATGGCTTGACATTATTAGTTTGAGTTACAGTTATTACAATTTGGAGTACGTCGCTATTGTACAACCTGTACGCTAGGGCTAGTTATAACTTTACGCGGAGCCGCAAATCTTGGAAGTCGCTCCGTCTTCACGGGGTTCTGAACCTGGGATGACGACACATAGGTACAACAACTGCGAAGTGTGACTGTGAACTGTTCATGCATCCCTATCATTTTCGTAGAGTTCATATGGCACTTCACAAAAACGAATGCGACAGCGAATGCGCCGCGCCGCACCGGCCACATTTGCTTTTTGTCAGTGATTGATAGAAAATCGTTACCGGGAAGTGTTAGTACCTACTCGTACCTTTGTAAATAGCGAACAGTGAAAAAGTAGGTTAGTTATTAAAATCATTGTAAATAAGTTGATTACAATTTTTAATACGCCTTAAATACTTAATTTTTATTTTACCATAGCGACGTACTCCAAACTGGATTAACTGTTATTTCGGACAATTTTATTTATTAAATTCAGAAAATAATTTTATGTAAGAAAATAAACTTGTTTTTTTTAGTTTCGTGTTCAGTAAGTTGTAGGTAAAAAAGTATTTATGGCGGTTCTAAGCCCGTAAAAGTATGAAAGGAAAATTGTAATAACTTTTAGGAAAAGGAGTTATCAGCTGTAGCGGGAGGGTCAAGGACCGCGCGTCGCCCGCGAGTCGCTCACGCCAGTCTCGTAGGTACAGTCAGTCGATCGCGCTGTAGAGATACTATGGGTTCTAGGTTGCTTTCAAGTTTTGTTTTTCACAATTCTAAATCCGCCATTTTTGAATATTTAAAATTTTTTTTTTTATAAATCTATTGTACTAACATAACATCACGCCTTGTTTCCCCGAAGGGTTGGGCAGAGGTGTACCTGTAGTAGGTATACCCACATTTCGCCAGTTATGTTTAAGTCCCAACCTAGGGGGCGAGCTTATTGCCATCAACTGGGCACAAATCCAGACTCCGGGCTGCTACTGAGAAATTCCAGATAGAAAAACCCAATAACACTTTGCCCAACCCGGGAATCGAACCCAGGACCTCATGCTCAGCAGTAGCGCTTGCGACCACTAGACCAACGAGGCAGTCAAACTCCAATCAATCAATCAATCAATCAATCTATTGTACTACCAAGACAAAATCATTTTGCTGTGGAAAAACAACCATTAAAATTTCAGCTTGTACCTACATATATCTTTGGAAACGGATCTGGCGATAACGAGCATAGGAAAATTTCCTCTATAAATGTAGATCTTAGGAATCTAAATGCGACCAAGAATTAAACAATGTCAAGAGGATAGGCCTCCCACAAGATGGACCGATGACCTTGTGAAGGCCGTAGGAATCCGCTGGATGCGGAAAGCACAGAATCGGTCGAAGTGGCGGTGCTTGGGGGAGGCCTATGTTCAGTAGTGGACGTCTTTCGGCTGAAATGATGAAGAGGATAAGATGATGTATAATATCCTCTGCGAGATTTCTATGTAGGTACTTAGGCTAATTTAAGGCTCAAGGCTCGTGTAGACCAGCGCGACACGCGACGCGACACAAAGGCACCGCTCGTCGCGCGACGAGCGGTGTCTTTGTATCGCGTCGCGTGTCGCACCTGTTTGAATGAGCCTTCATTCAAACAGGCGCGACACGCGACGCGACACAAAGGCACCGCTCGTCGCGCGACGTGCGGTGCCTTTGTGTCGCGTCGCATGTCGCGCTGGTCTGCACAAGCCTTTACTTGGACGCGTAAGGCCATATACCTACTCTGCATGATCTATGAGAGTATAGGTACTTGTACCGCTTCGATATCGCTTCTGAGATTATTATCACTAAAATTTAGATGTACTTTACCTACATACACATCTACGCACATACCTAACTAAAAACAAATGTATGAAAATCTAAGATCACGCATATCAACGTAAAACCTGCGTGATAACAACGCAATACTTCTAGTTTGTGTTTTGACACACCACACTACTTCAAGGTTGACTAGCATTGACTTCATGTGATTCAATGACATGTGTGAATTCTTAAACAATTTACGTCGCGACTCATTAAAATTAGATACGTCGTATACTATGACTGAAGACTGATTTTGAGCTGTTTTTGATACATAAACGACTATTCTATCTACAAAGTTGCTTATTGAAAATATAGCATAAAATATGCAAATGCAATTTCCATTTTCTTCGGAAACCATTTATGGTTATGAAGTTTCCTATTCATTTGCTACTATGTACCTATTATCTACGTCATTCTGTTGAATATTCAATATGACAGTGGCATGCCACAATGTTAACCCAATGCTTATTGTTTGTGCTCCTAATTCTTGTGTAAATTCATCTTTAATACAGTGTGGGGTTCATGGCAATGTGTTGTCCTTGTTCGATAAGTTTCGTATGATTTAGCACCTCCTTATGTATTTGTGATAGCAATTATCACGTAAGCGCGCTAATACGCGAGTGTCTCGAATCAGCATGAGTAAACGAGAATTCTTCCAAATTAAATAACTTTTATTTTAAGTAGGTATACAATTTTTTAACTTCATCTATGTAATTAAGGTTAATCCTTATTCTTCCTTGATAAAGCTCGAAGTTACTTTAACAATTTAATTTTACGCCTGTGGAACTTAATATAGCAATGAGTATATTGCATCAAGCTTAGTTATTGCTCTTTACTAATGGTCAGACACTTGTTAACATTTGATAAGAAGGTATTACCACGAAGGTATACCCATATAGATCATTTTACATCAAATCTAGGGAATTAAAAAAAAAGATGGTTATCATGCACCAACCCGCACTGGACCCGCGTGGTGGATTATGGCCCACTCCCTCTCACAGAGTCCGGCTTGTGTCCCAGCAGTGGGAACGTTATAGGCCGATTATGCTTTATGCTTTGATATTTTTATGTCATCTCCATAACATCTGAAAATTAACTCAAGACGTAGAAAGGAAACTAATCAATAATAAAAACAACTTCAACTTCGAAGCACAAGCGCCTACCGTAGCTTGTAAAGCAAAGATTTGCTTATGAGCTGTTACTGATATTTGATGTAGGCATTGCGTTGACAGAGTTAATCAGCCATATTTTTCTATAAAACTTCAGTAACAACATTAAAATTATACAATTTAAAGTCCTAGAAACATCATTTTGTAGTAAAAATAAAAATAATCATGGTCCATATAGATCATCCTCATATATAAAAATATATGAGGATGATCTTACTAAAAACATGAAAATTCTTTTTCATGCTGTTCAAGGATAAATTTACAAATTTATCTGCCTACAAACCAAATTAATTTAATTGGTATTTGGAATCTTCCTCGACACAGCAGCCAATCTCTATTAGGCACCTATGCGCAGATTATTCCAAATAGATTTTTCTTTCAAAATAGTACCTAGTCTTCAAATATTCAGAGAGTCCTTGCTGCACACCTTCCTCAATTAAAAGTCAGCTGTGCAAGGAACACAAACAGCAATCGATGCGGAAGGTCAACACTACGGCTGACTACGGCAAGCAAAGGGAGCAAGCAAGTTAGACCGCATGGCAACGAGCGTTTCCTCTCGGCTAGGTTCAGTTTGCCAGTCGCCGGTGAGACGCGAGCCGGCGCGCGCCGCAGTCCGCCAGCCCGTCGCGTTCGTGACGTCAACTTGCAACGCGAAAAATCAATGGATTCCCCTTCGACACTAAGGTTAACCGCATACCGCATTTTCTCAAAGAAAATGTGTCATATGTCAGTGAAGTGTTGACGATACATGCACCTGGGATACTAATTCATTGATAATGATAAGAACACTACGATGTAAAATGCAACGCGTCACGTGAACGGTTTACTTTCAACTTTAGTTTTGTGTGGTGTCATATTTTAAGTTATCATTATTTTTCAAATGTACCTTTTGATTATATCCCGTTAATTAACTTAACACTAGACATTTCCTTAAATTATTGAAATTACAGTGTTGTTGTTTACCTTGTGGACTGTCACGTAGTCTTGGAATCATTGTTGTTTATTTAGAAAGAATTCTCAGTCCATTAAATAATTGTCAGTACTTAAAACGCATATCCTCTGTTTTGTAAAACCGCTTGGCCTTTTATAGCACTTACTTAGCTGTCCTTCGTTTACTTCATGTCTACCAACAACTGGTTAAACAAGTTAACGCCACAAGCCATTATTTTTTAAACAAACATTTGTTACATTGTCATGCATGTAAGCTTGACATCTGATTTTATTCGAATTCTATTTTGATTTATCATGAACATATTAACTACTTGACTGTTTTAATGTAGAAATAAATAAATTAGAAATATCATGCGGCTAAATCCTTTGATATTCGATTCAGGCATGTAACTCTAGTTAACGAATCAAAGATCATGGCTAATGAAACGCAACTGCATATAGATTGTAATTTAATACAGGTAACAAGTCCCATTAGAAATCGATTATTTAATACAGTGTAGGTGGGTATTACATAAATCATTGTAACTCATTGTTAGATAGCAGACACAGCAGAAAATAATGGGCCAAATAGAAAGTACATTAACGCACATGCTCGGTTCACATGCAACGAAGCCACATAATTAAAAAGTGATTTATAAACAATCGCACATCACAATTTGTAATTTTGTATTGTTTTTACAGAGACACTAATTTTTCACATTTTCTCTTCAGAATAAAGTCGCACTCAAGCAAGACCTATAAGAAAGACGTATTCAATAAACCACAACAACTTAAGGAGACTTATCTTCACCTATTGCTTAGGTAATGTGTAAATTGAATCGTAATCGAAATAAAATAATCTATATCACCTTTCACTGTAACTTTGTAACGTGCTTACCTTACAATATCTAGAGGTAACTATATTCTACACGCAAAAAGTAATTGTACGAAATTTTTAATTGACACAGCTAACTCAATTCGAAAGCATGAAATTGGAGAGTCATGATATAGATAAATTTTATCTTTCACATCATCTTCTACTTGAGATGTTTTTGAAAGAATGTTAAAATATTTCAACTATTCGTTTCAAAGATATCGAGTATCAATATGCATATCTAGAAATACGTGATATTTTTCTGGAAAATGTCTCCGATAAAGATATTACTTAACATGTCTTCACAAATCAGTTAAGAGTTACAAAAATTAATGAGACCAATTTAGAATTAAAACATGCTAAAATAATAATATAAGATAGCAAAACAAGAGAAACTTAAAAGGAAGACGTAGTAGATATGACAATAAGGATAAACAACGAAGTGTTTGAGACAACTGGGGAAAATGTGATAATGTCGCAAATGCAGGCGACAGGCTATATATGCAATTCAGTTAACTTCTTATAACATTTTACATAAACCGCATTGCTGTGTTTAGTACCTTACCATTTCAAGCCTCTATTAAATTAAATCGAGCAATAATTTTGTTAAGTATTACTAAATGTAAGCCTCATAGTAACAGGAATGTGTTAATACATATTCAATTTGAATAGGAAAATCCAAAATGCGGTTAGGTTCAGACAGACCGTTACGTTGAAGGGAAAAATGTTCTTGTAATCTTATCCCAACTCACTTATCTTTGAAAACGAATAATACTATCGGGAATGATGTACCTATTACATTATTTGTATGAATATAATAATTCCCATTGGGAAACAAAATAAGTGAACGTAAATTGTAAATGCTATTCGGTTTGCCATAAACCACATGTGTGAAGTAACGGCTATTACTAACATGTTCAAACTTTTACATCACAACAGTTATTAAACGTAATGTTAAGGTACGTAACAAGAGTTTGATCTTTATCTAAGTATTTAGTTAAAACAAGTTTCTAAATCGTAGGATTACCACGTTGTAGTAACCTCGTTACTCATCATATAATAAATATATTGCAACAATGACCATTACTTATCTGAATACGAAAAATATATTTGATGTAGAACATTCGGAAGAGGAAAGAAAAATATCCAAATACTAACAGATTCTTAAAATATCTGGCCGGTTTTACCGTTTGATAAGTTAACTAATTAAAACACAGAACCGCCAATAAGTTAATAATCATAACGGTTATATTTTAAATGCTTATCGTAGCTTTACTCGAGCTCGGTATAGAAATTATATTATTATCGGTGCAGGTTTCCAAATATAGACTTTTAAGGTTAACCCTAAAAATATAGTTTAAAAGCGGAGACAGTATAAATGGTCTAGGCGATACTTGCGAGTGAAATCCGCTGGAAGCCGATGCAGTGTAACGGGTTATTCTCGTCGATGGATTTGTTGACGAGTCGAGAATCGTTGACCCCGTCGGTGAAGGCGAAACCGAGTGCGAACTGTTCCATCCAATACTTATTGATGTTGAAACCACATCTGACAGAACATCCAGCGACTGTCCAGCTAAAAGTTTGATCACTAACGTCAACAGATCAGAAGTCATCCAGCACTGTTTATGTTATCGTGATTCCAATATTATATCAGATGCCTACAAATTTTTGAAGAACGAATCAATTTTTATTGATGATATTTTGTGATGATGGATTGATTTCATTGTTTCAAGTGATCGAAAATATTTGGGTCTTTACAAATAATGTCAATTCATTTGATTGGAAACCTTCAGCAGGCGTATCGAACAGCTTAATGGAAAAATAAATACAATGTCTGTTTCCAATGGGCTATGAAAATAATATCGAAGTAGTTGTCCCAATTCTGTCTCATTGGAATCGATTCTAGAACAAGCCACTGTGTACTCAGCCGAATTATGAGGTCTCGTCTGACCCACATTCGATGCTATTAAACCATGGCCTAAAAGCCTACGTGACACGGCGTTCTGCTATTATATCATTACCGTCATTAGTGACATCAAAGGCTTGCAGTTAAAATGTATAGGGTCGCCCACAGCGTGCTCATATAAGCAACCCACCAGAACTTCGAACCATAAAATGCTATCAGAATGTAATATAAACATGCAGAATTTTTCACTTTCGAAAATTTTGTTATGGTCCACTGAATGCTGATATGAACTGCCATCCATACATTACAGTTTATTAATTTCAAGACTGTTTCGGAATACACACTTTTTTTAATTTACACCACCGTTTTCCATGATTATATCTTTTCTTTTGGAGACTTAAAATTGATTAGAACTTCTTCGGTCGTTCATCATCAATATTTCTTGTTGATACTTACTCATCTTAGACAAAATCCGGAGATTGTGGTTGTTATCACAATACATGTGATGTTTTAGCTATTCAATAAATTTAAGATATTAGAGATTATGCCAAACTACACTACAGATAGGAATATCTCAAGCCTTCTTAAATAAATACCTACTGATGTTGTTGAAGGCCATTATTAAACGAAAATCTTTTCCCCATCTTGCACCCGCACTTGAAATTAAAACTCTAACTGTGTTACTAAATTATAGTTCAAGCCAACTGTGTGAAGGTTGATTTGGGTTTTACTGTTACAATTGCAAATGAAATATCAAAGGAGCCCTTCAAAAATGTTAGCTTGCAAAATAATTCTTTGCCTCATGCAAATTGTTAATAACAATCCATTGTTTCGTTACGGCTGAAGCATGAATACCTATATTATTTAAACTAATCCTTTCGGTCTTTTAAAATAATAAATCAAGGTAATGACTCTACTTAGCATTTGAATTTACTTCATAACATCAACAGTTAGGTAGGTTCTTGGCATTTAAATTAAATACGAACATTCGCCATGAATTGGTTTTCATCATGGACAAGGTCTGAATTAACGATAAACATAATTATTGTATTGCCTTTCATATTCACTTTCAATCCCAAATATATCGCGCCAAACATGTGTCATACGAAACGAATCATCTGATTGTTCGATGTTTATTGTTTATGGATTCTTTGCGATGACTTGAAGATTCTGAGGTGGCAGATGCAAATCATGGTATTTAATTATGTGTAGAAAATCGGTAGCGGTACCATTTTATGTCCATTCGATTTAGTTGTCACATAGCCACTTAGTCCAGATACAAAAACGTAAACCGTTTTAATGGATACCGGTTACCACTTTACAGTTCCCGGTATGGTTTCCCGTTGATTGTTTGGTACTCAGTTTGCTCCAGCCTCCCACGAGTTGTTTGCTTCATTTATAAACTGTTGCGTTTCCAAGAAATGACATTACAATCGCGCGTATGATGAATGTTGATTTTATCGTTATTTTGTATCGCTTCGGTATGAGTTACTGGAAACGGAGTTGCTATTGAAACTTTAGCAACGAATAAGCACTATTTTTCAAATAATTAAAACTCATTTACGATTTATCTAGATTCAGGGAGCATTTTTAATAATGCTACAAGCACTGCTCTGAAATTACATCCATATCATTCAAAAAGCGGTAAGTACAATATTGTATAGAATTTTATATTCCTAGCAGTCGAAAGTGTGACGACCACCTTTTTGGGGTTTTCTGACCGCAGCAAACCGGTCCCTGTGCAAGATAGTTACAGGTGATTCCTACAAAGAACAGGTTCCTTTTCGTATTGTTGGAAATCAACTTCTTTGTCCAGTGAGTAAGCGAACCGATATCATTTGTGCTCGTGTCAGGACTACTTTTACTTGAAGGGAAGTTGTAAGTACCGGTGTACTGCCGCAATCAGGGCCTGTGCCACCGGGAAAGGTAAATCTTATGAAATCGGAATTGATGAAGGATTCAAAATTTTTAATTCGCTTGGTAACGTTTTCTTTATAAAACAATAAAGTAAGGTCTGCATTCTGTATGTCTACCAATATCTTTCTAAGTAATAGTACAGTATAAGTGAGAGTTAACAATTTTATTTAGTGTCAATATTAATAATTTAGAAAGGTATTATCACGATGATAACCATCAAGCTATTATAGCAATTACGGAGTCAAGTTCTTAACAAGCGCAGTGAGAAACTTTCAGACAAGCAATTTTCTCACTGGGCTTTACTCCTTCATCGGAAAATTTCTGTTTTGATATCGCGATGAACTGCATCTAACGCTTGCGACTTCAGTGATATACTGAACCATGGAGTCTCCTTGTAAGGTTTGCTATGGTAAGATTGAACGGATGAAAGCACAGACAGACACTGCTTCGAAATAGTGTTGCCCAAATGCAAGAACAAGACGAGACTTAGCCAGTCTTGGTCTTGGTCTTGCGCCAATACACCTGGTCTTGGTCTTGGTCTTGGTCTTGCGCTCCCAGTCTTGGTCTTGGTCTTGGTCTTGCAGCAAGAGTCTTGCAAGTCTTGCAATTACCTATTAGTCTATTACTATTTATTAAAGTTTACTTTAAATCTTAGAAAAACGTATTAGAATTGGAACATTGTGAGCTTGAATTAACATAGCCATAGTAAAGATCAAGCAGATTAATAAATAACTGAAGATTTGATAAGAAATTCGAAAAATCAACTGACCTATATGTCGTTTTCCATGGAAGTAACTGTTTCTTAATAAACATTTATGATTTATAAGCTTACATTTGCTAAAACATGTAAAAAAACAAATTAATTACAATAACTTGACTGTATTTTAAAGAACAATACTTATCTGTCTAGAAAGAGATTGAACCCTCAACTTATAAGAAATTTAATAAAAGAGTTTTACGATTTATCATTTATTTGAATAAAAAATAAAATACAACACAAATCAACAGCTTTATCATTAGGTTATGATACTTTATATCAATTTTTTTGACCAAGAATTAATACAAAGTAACCATCTGGCTGACTCATCACTTAACCTATTTCTATGTTTTCTAATTACTAATGATGCTTTAGAAAATAACCTCTCAGCAGGTACTGAAGTTGCAGGTATTGAGAGAAAATCACGGGCCATTTTCGATAAAATCGGATACTCTGTCTCATGCGTCCTCCACCAATCTAAAATGTCTTCCGAGCTGGCAGTTCTTGGTTTTCTCAGGTACTCCTCCAACTCGTCTATCACTAAGCCTTGAAGACAAGATCCAGATGACGTCGAGGGACATTCATAGAGTTTATCAAAGTCTATTACGTCTTCATCTTCATCACATACTTTATTTTCTTTTTCTGGTAATTCCAGAGATTTGTTCAGTGAGTGTAGACTTTTATATTCTTCATAAAGTTCATTGAACTTGCGCAGACTTTCTGTTTTAAGTTGCTTCCCCCACATTGTCAGGTCAAAAGTCTGAGCCTTATGCCTTGGGTCTAAAATTAAAGAAGTACAATAAATCCAGTTGCTCTTCTTGTAATGTTTAAGCATTTTGTCTCGAGCTGCTTGGAAAGCTAGAATGAGCCTTTCATCCACTTCAGATCGATTAGGTTTCTCATCTAACTGTTTTACCATGGATTCAATTTTATCTAGCAAGAGATTGAATGATACAATGACTAGCGGTAATGTAACATATTTGTCTCCACCAAGTTTTGTACTTAAAAGTTTAAAGTTTATTAGAAATTTATGTAATTTTTCGAGTACCTGCCATTCATTAGCTGTGATTTGAAAATCATTTAATTCGGTGACAGAACTGCACAATATGTCAATGCCCGCTCTCACTTTTAAACCAAATCCAATCATATCATGTGTGGAATTCCATCTCGTTGGACAGTCAATAATGGCATTTAGATTTGATGGCACGCCAGCTGCTTCACAAGCAGACTGAAACTTCTTCTTCACTATCTCACTTCTTTTTATTTTACTGGAAATACTGCGTAACTTTGTTACAGATGTACGCGAGTCAGCAATATTTGGTGCAGATTCTTCATCTTCCTCATCCTCAGTTTCGTCTGCATAGTCTTCGTACTGCTGATCTTGCGCGTTAGTGTCAGACTCACAGTGTAATGCTAAGGTCTTTAATAAATCTTGTACACCAAGGTTTAAAATGTGAGCAAAGCACCGGAAATGTTGATTGTCTGAATCAAAGTGTGGCGGCAGCTGTTTGCCCAGTTCATACATAAATTTGGTATTTGCAGTTGCGTTGTCGACCGTGATACCTTGTATTTTATCAATTATGCCATATTCCAATAAACATTCATGGAAAATCGTTGCAATATCTTCCCCAGTATGTGGACCGCGTGATGGTATAAAATCAAGAACTACAGATTGATACTTCCATTCGTTGTCTATATAATGAATAGTAACCCCGTAGTAACTCCTACCAGCAATTGACGTCCACCCATCAATGGTAAAAGACATTTTAGATGATAATTGTTGAAGTCGTTCCTTGAGATTCAATTGGAGCTCTTCAAATCGCTCTTTGACTTTCCTTCTAAGTGTAGACCTTTTAGGAAACACCATATTAGGGCAAATACGTCGAAAATATACTTGTGTAGCTTCGTCATCGAAAAATGAGAAGGGAAGATATTTTTTCACCACCCAATCAACTGTAGCTGTCGTGATGTTGTCACTGCTGTTTTCCGACTGAAACAAAACAATAAATCTTGTGTTATTATTTAAAACATACTAGGTTTGAGCGTATAAGAGGAGGAGGTTTGTTGTTGTTAAATCGAGAAAATCGTTAAATTGATATTTGTTATATTAAGGTTGCACTGTACTGTAATTTACCAAAATAAAGTACTTAGTTGTTACTGGCCGATTAAATGAAAATATGGGTGTTTATAAAAAATATTTAAGACGATAATTACATACTTAATATGTCGCACCCCTAGATGAAAACACCACTAACTCAAAAATACTTACGTAAGTTAATGGCGTTTTTGAAAGTATCGCATGAATAGCTACGCGGAGTTAAAATTCTTTTAACTGTTAAAAAAATATTCTTACCTGTCCACTTCTTCCAGCGGTTACTAAAAAGCTTGTGATATCTCCACTTAATTTTGGTTTAACAGGAAGAAATATTTCTGATTCCTTTTTGTGGAAAGATATTAGATGTTTCCTTAAGCCTGAAGTGTTTCTGTTTTTCATTTTTATTTCAATCTTTTTATGTTGGCACAATTTACAGAAGGCAGTTTGGGATGCATGAATTATTTCGAAAAACTCCTCAAATTTGCTTTTGGGTCTTTTAGATCTGTGACTCAAACTCTCGTTACTCGGACTAGAATAATTTGAATCTTCGTCACTCATATTAAATTGTACACGTGATACGTTTTTAGAAAACAACGAGAATTAGTAAAAACAATTATTAAGTTAGACTCGAAGCACAGCTCAATTGGAAATGACTGGAATTAAAATAATTCCTTTATTTATAGTACGTTTCCTTGCTTTCTACCGCGCCGCCTCGCCACGTGCCGGCTCTATGAAAAGGATGCCGCCGCAAATCAAACAATGCCGCGTGCGGCGTACAAACACACACTAAATATTACCTACTTGTACAGACGCGACGCGTGAATAAAATAGAATTAGTGCCAATCACTATTCTTTACATATAAGTGAATGTTTTGGCGTACATCTATACTAATATTATAAAGCTGAAGAGTTCGTTTGTATGTTTGATGACAGAAGTTTTAAAATAAATAAATAAGTCCTGAACGTCACTATACCTACCTCCAAAGTTACTATTCCTCGTGGACGAAGTCGCGGGCACAGCTAGTAAATACTTACTCTCATCATCTCTCTCAGAGATATTCGGGCTGGTAAGTAATACAAAACTCTTATCGCAGGCTTTTTATTTTATTAGTAGGTAAGTACCTACGCTTTTTATATTATTTTATTAGTTTTGTAGAATTTTTTTACACGTTTCAAGTATATTTAAAAGTGGCTACAATATTTATTAAACGGGTGATATTTGAACACTTTTTTGCTATTTTTTCTTGTAAAAACTTAAGAAATATAATGACTAAATGTACAATAATAGTACCTAAGTAATTAGTTTAAAACCATATAAGTAATCAATATTATAATATATACTTACTAGAATGAATTAATATGACATCTACTACCTATCCTTACCATTTTATCCTAATCATAATACTACTTGCGTGATCAGTATAATGTATTCATTTTCATTCTAAGCACTCTGAAACTTATTTATTCTTTGGAACACCTGTAGGTACTCTTAAAAAAATTCGAAATTATTTTGCATGAGTATACCTACGCCCTATGGCGGCAATCAAATAGTGTCACAAATGTTATGATTTCGGCGTGGCGGCAACGATTGTTTTAGATTTCAAAAGAAGCCCCGGCGCGTGTATCATAACCATGTACTTCCGAAAAGCGGCAAATTTCTTTGAAAAGTAAGTACAAAACCTTTGATGCCGCATTATCAAAGTGCCGATGGTTAAAACATAACTATGCATGCACTCAGTTTGATTTTAATAGATATTTTTTTATTCGCTATGTTTATGGTATTAGTCGTAATGCGCATAGGTCCAGTTTTTCATATTCTTTGATACAGTTTTTTGCGTCTCATAGAATTCCTAAGCGTACCTACCTATACACCGAACTGTTACACCTAACTACTCAGTGAAATAGCGCTAAGTCCTAGCTGCAAGACGCAAGAGTCTTGCAGGCTATGTCTTGTTCTTGCTCAAGTCTTGCACGGTCAGTCTTGGTCTTGGTCTTGCTAAAAATACGCGGTCTTGTTCTTGGTCTTGGTCTTGCAAAAACGCAAGAACAAGACCAAGACTGCAAGACCAAGACTGAATTTGGGCAACACTACTTCGAAAGCAAAGTAATTGGTACCTGTGTGTTGTTTTTGCTCATCGCACCTTGTTTAGCGTTACCTGCTTTGGTACGTTCTCGCCTATTGATATACCCGTCACAAACCAGCGTTTACTGCTGCTACTTGCGGATGTGTTCAATTATGTGCTCTACTGTTGAACGGATTGGTGCTAGCAAAATGTAACTCTCAAATTTCCGTTCACAAGTTCGGTCACGTTCTTACTTGGTATTTGAAGCTGAAACGATTTAGTGTTTTTTTCTTATAGTGCTTAATTGCATATTTAATATGCTCATTAGCGATTTTTTTGGCTACTGATGGAGATGAGATAAGCAGATAGCATGACAACCTAATAGCACTGTCTTAAGAGAGTTACGTGGCATAAATTATTGATATGAATTTTGACAAGGATTAGACAATAGACTAGTAATATTAGAGAGAAGTTATCTGATTGCTTGCTATGCAAAGCCACCTGAGTAACACTAATTAGTTCTATTATACCCAGTGTTTGACGACTTTTGTTGTGCTTTCATCCAGAGATCTTAAGAAATGTTTAGAATTTAATCTTCCCAAAAAAGGATGTTAGGCAATCGATGCTACTAACTCCCAATAGTTTATCTCTCATATATAAAAAACAATATTTATGATATGGAACCCGTTAGAAATGGTAATTAAACCACGGATATTGTTTAGGAGAACGGGTTGTGTTGTCTGTATGTCTGTTGCACGGTCGCCTCGCAACGAGCTCGCGTAACTAATGGGAACGCGTTGCGACTTCATAATTCGACGTTACGTGACATTAATAATTATTTTGCTTTCGTTCGATCGCTTCATAGGGTCGTTCTCAGACGTGTGACAGGACGTTGTTACATTCCATTCAAAAAGTATCTTAAATGTTAAGAAAGTGGGCAACGTCGCAAACAGCTGTCAAATATTTCGCTGTTTTGATTAATTTGGCAATATTTACTGTATGGAAATAAGAAATATGGCTAACTAGCGAACTAGAATATTAATAATGAATTGTAATTGTAAATAACCTATTATCAAAACAAATATTTGACAGCTATTTGCGATGTTGCCCACTTTCTGTATAAACGCTCTTAATTCCTATTGTTAGTTATTTATGTCTGTATTCTATTGTAGGTATTTTAAAAGATTTTACGCCATGCTTCAAGATATTTTAAATAGGCAACTAGATTAACATCCAGATTTGGCTATATGCCGACAGATGCTCATCACTAAAGAAATAAATATTGTTAGTAAGGATTGGATGCCAAACGAATTAAATCATTTTGAATAGTTGCAATGGAAAATCAGTATTATTGCAGTCAGTTAACGACCATTGTAATATATGGATATATTTAATCTTGAAGATTGAACTTTCACGCTTTACTCCTGTTCTGAACTCTAAAATTATCGATTCCAATTTGTTACTGAACATTCGTTTGTACCATTCCATTTCGAATTTAACTTTTATCGCCTAAAATGTTGTCGGCGCCGATCAGCGTCCAGCGCCATTTTAGTCGCCCAAGTCAATCACGTGCCGGATGTTAATCTGCGCATGTGTCCTCACGCAGTGATTTAATCTCGTTGGCGATACCCATGCTGGGTGCCAGCGAGCAATTTACTATTTGAATATATATGAGCAGTTGTGCTCCTACTCCAAGAGTATGAATGCTATAAGTACTAACGAAGTTGACCTCCGTGACTTTCGGATCTCTTGCTGTTCATAATAACTGTTGACACAAATGCTTGTGCTAAAGCAGTCGTGTTATAACGTGCATAGCCATTTACTAAATAGAAACACACGTTTAAATGCATGAGATTGTATATGTAGGCTCTCACCTAGTTGAATTGTAGACGTTTAGTGCTGCAGTATTTGTTGCATGACTATTGTTAACAAAGGTAATAGGTTGGTTGCAAAATACAACTTTGGTTTTAGTATGTCAGCTTTGGTCAACACTTCCAAAAGATCTTTTATGAAGATAGTTCTTGGTAGAAGTTTTAAAACTTGGTTCAAAAAGGTGTTTAACCATTCAAAGCTCAGTTCCTTTAAAGTCGACTGCAATTGGCTCGGAGCCAGCAGTAGTCGCCGCGATGTTTTGTATAAGTATTACGAAATTCCGCCAAAACTGTTGCAGTAGGCAGGAATGACCCCATTTTCAGCAGCTATTATGATATGACGTGATTATTTATTACCAAAGCGCCCGATACTGTATTAACTTGTTCTGTTAAATTGCAATGCATTGCGAATTGAATTTAAGGACATCCGAAATTAATTATAACCACAAGCTCACTTGTCCTCGCTTTTGTTATTTGATTGTAATTGGCTAAGGGGTAGGAATACTAACTAACGGTAGAAAACATTATTTCATGTCATTTGTAATTACGACTTCAATATGCATGAATAAATTGGCTCTTTGAAGTCATGTGCTGTTCAGTTATAGCTTTAATGTTCCATACAAACATGGAATGGGTATTCAGCACAAAGTTGTCCTTTCAGTACTAAAATTCTAGATTTGAAATGTACAATTTTATCTGATCGACACCACGCCAGCTGCTAACGCCACCATGTTTCTCCATGACTCGGCCGTTGACCCAAATTGTTCGGTTATACCTTTATATTTTATAGCAGACTATTTAATTACGCCAGAAATAATATTTTTAAATTAAGCAGAATAGGGCTGTGTTATTTATTTAGACTCAAGGCCCTTCCTTGAACTGCTAAAAATAACGAAGCAGTAAATTCGATCCATTACAGTTTTGCAATAGAGTTCATAAATATTATTATTATTGCATGGAACATTAGGTGATCTGGGTTTAACAATGTGTTTGTCTTATTTATTGGGTCTATTCAGAGATTCGCTTGACCGGGTTTTCTGGACTATTAACCAGACGGCCTGAAGACTTGACAGCTGTGCACTTAGAGTAGATACCTGAACGTCTCTTGCCATTCAGGTTGAAGTTCGTGTCTCGTGGAACAGAACAGCATCCGTTTTGAAATCAGTCGTCCGTAGTCGCTTTATGGGTGAGTTCGTATCGGTGACCGATTTCAGGTAGACTAAGCCCTATTTTAAGATATATTTGGAGCATAAACTGTGCGATAGACGTGTGTATTGTGTTTGTATTACGAAATATTAATTTTAGGAATTCTTCTGGGTGATAGTTTTTTAGTTAATTCGTTGTGTAAAATAAACTGGTTGTATAAAACCAGAAAACATATTCAAATTAGACGTGTTCAGTATTATTATAACGGTGCTGAACTATCGGAGAGGCATAAAAAACTTATTTTAATTCCCCGTTGTTAAGCTTTTAGATCGAACAAATAAACTGTTTATTTTTAAGGTGGTTCAACTGGCCGCTCGTCGATAGGTCAAACTCACGAAATGTCACGAGTTGAAATGCCAGAAGTTACTTGTGAAGTAGAAAATACCAATAGTTACGGTTGTTTTACATACTTTCTATCTCCAAACAAAAAGAAACGTTGAAAACTATTAGATTTATGTGTCACACTTAACACTACGGTTGAATATTTTACTGTCAGATTCCATATGGTGTGAACTATAAAATACCTTCTTTTTAAATTAGAAATGGAACCAAATTCTGTAAATTACAGAACGTTTTCAATATTTAACGTTATTTTCAGTAGCATTTTCATTGTTTGCAGTTTGAGTTTCGTATACAGATAGAACAACACACAGACGTTTAATTCACGGTTCGTTGATGATGATGATCATCTGTTTACTATCTCATTTATTAGACACAATAGTCTTTATAGGCTTATTTATAAGGTTTATATTACCTTGTATGTCTTTAGAATTAAGCATCGTCACGCAGTGTCCGTCGTAACGACTGCACCTAGGTAATAATCATACCCGTATGTTTGTTGTTTTAATGGCATCATCTTTAGGCTATTTTTGTCGATGCAGTAAATGTTATCTGCACAGAATAACCTTTAAGGTTTCACATTATGTTGTTGTATGTTATGAGATTTTGCAAGGATCTATCAATGTTCTTTATCTTAATTGAAGCTAATAAATACGCACAAGATTAAAAAAAAACAAAATTCTAAAGTCATTTATTTAAACTAGCACTTTTCGAACGTCAAAATCACATAAGACAGTCCCCTAAAAACGCCCACCCGTCACCACTTCCTAGTGCTTTAGCTGGGAAGAAGAAGTGGCGCAACAAACTCCCCAGCAGCACAGCTGTCTGTTCAGTTAGAAAAACTTGATTCTATACAAACTTTAGCAAAATAATTTACAATATACATTCAAGAATTTGAATAGTAGGAGATCTTGCGCAACAAACTGCTTGTGCGATAATCTGGCTGTAATTTAGTTATCTTTGAAGTTTTAAACACAAGTTTACATCAACTAGGCCGGTATAATAGGTGCAACTAAAATAACTGGGCATAAAGCCGTATCTTTGACCCAAATGCTAACAGACAAATGTAAAACTATTGAGATTTGCCCTATATTCAATGTTTATTGTAAGCAGTAAATCGTTAAATGACGCATCAATTTCAGATTTGTAACCACTGAAAGAAAATAGCTTTCCCACTGAGTAAGAAAAAATTGAGCGATGTAATGTAAAACTTCAATTCAATTTGGAAGAACAATGGTAGCATTTTATATGAGAGCAGTGGTGGCCCAGTGGTAACGGCCGCGACTTACGAGTTGTAGGTCGTAGGCTCGAACCCAGACAGGCGCTTTACTTTGTGTAAATTATTTCATCACCACTGCTCTCAAAACGGTGAAGGAAAACATCGTGAGGAAACCAGCATGTCCTAGAACCGAAAATTCGATGACATGTGACATCTACCAACCCGCACTGGGCCAACGTGGTGGATTACGGCCCACTCCCTCTCACAGAGAGGAGGCCCGTGTCCCAGCAGTGGGAACATTTATAAGCTGATGATGATGATAGTAGCATTTTACGAACCCTTTCAGACATTGTACATACAATTTCGCATTTCATTAGCAAAAGTATTGATTTGGTATGCAACTGGGGTAGGGTAGTGAAGCGTAGCTTGTTTTAAAGTTTTACGATAGCTCCTAATTTAGATGCACCAAAATGACGCAACACTGCGAACCGGCTTCAAGTGAACATATTTTGGAAACACATTCATTCTACTTCACTTAAGAACATAATATGTTTTGGTTTAATGAATATCTATGTATAAGTTGGTACCAGGATACTTCTTTAGTCAGGACCTTGGGAAAATACCATTATTTTTCAAGGTTTACCCTAGTGATTGTTTGATTAGCCTGATCGATATAGACAGGTAATCGAAAAGTATCTAAATTACAGTTTTGAGAATAGCCTTCCGTTTCTTGTAAACAGAGTGCTCGAAAATGAGAAAACAACGTTTTAAATTGAAGTAAGTAGTTTGTCTTTATCACAGAGTCTTTTGTTATAGAGTAAGATCGTGATCTTCTGCGTAGGAGTCTTATGAAGACTAATAGGAAAAATATACTGTCGCTCGCAGCGACTCCATTCCAAATTGATTGAAATCCAAATTGTTTTTTAGCAACATATTACTCAAGCATAGTCTGGTGGGGTGCTAAGTGGCTACTACAGTTTTGGACGTACCTACTTACGTAGTTAACACTCATTCGTGAACAATGTGGTTCCTTTCGTATCGTACGGTCTTCTTTTGTTTTAGATTGGTTTGAATTAAAAGTTACGTTGATTTTTGTAATTTTCAGTGTCAGTTTCAGTAATTTTTTCTCAATAGGAATTTGATTGTGATTACTGATGTAGAGGAATATTGTGTGTCATTTCATTCTTGTTCTTGTTTTCAACGTTCGATACATTTGGCCAGTTGAAGTCTACTGTAAAATAATTAATGTTTCTCTTTTCAACATCTTCTGTGTGGTGCAAAAGACCTTTTTATAAATATCGCATGATAATTTATATGGAAATGTGGAGAATAACCGTGTGAAATTGAAAACTGCATTGAACTGTTTCCTAATAAAAGTAAATGTTTGTGAGAAGCGCAATATATAACATTAAACAAAAATTACAAAACTAATGTAGGTGAAGTGTATTTAACGCCTGCGTGATTCTCTACCTACGAGTGAAGACTGTCTGTTCGTTGCGAAGGCTTCAATCATTTACGCGCTGTTGGTCTTAATAAAATCAGTAATACAAGATAATCATTTAACTGCCATGTTGAGGTAATTATGGGTAACAAAAACAACAAGCAAGATGTAATTTGCCTCCATTATACATAGAAAAATGCCGCTCCACAGTTAGTTCTGTTTTCCATATCAATGCTGTAGCTAGTAGGTAACACAATCCGAGCATTAAAACGCATTTATCTCCATAAACTAAATATACCGCGCAACATTGGACGTGTTTAAAATATCTCCTTCAGCCGCACTAAAGGACACAAGTGCTCCTTCAAGTTATTTAACCCTGAAAGCATTGCTTACTAAAATAGCAACAAATCTGAGAGAACTGGTAACACTTGCTTATGTTTTGGAGTGACTAATACGGTCTATTAACTGCTAAACTTAGATGATAATATGTGACACTTTAATTTATTTTGTTTTCAATTTGGATTGATGATTTGTGATGTTTATTTTGATGCCAAACATAACGCTGTCGTTTGGAACTTCTGGCGTTAAATAATTTGGATAATTTTCGTTCCTTCTCTTCAATGTACTTACAAAATAACGTTAAATCACAGCGACATTTCGTTAATGTGATAAATATGCGTGAGCGCGAGCTAAATTGGGATCAATTAGCTGCGAGCTAATTATAAAATAGCCGAAGTTGAGAAAAGAAAACTTACATCGGGTAAGGAGCTGCTGAGTGATTCATATTTATTAGAACTACTATTTCTATTTCATTATGTATTCCTATTTTTATAGGAACTTTTTGAAGAGTTTTCTTTATATTCACGTTTCATATAGAGTCATATAGTAAACTAATATTGCTCTTCGGATCTCACAATAATCTCCGGTAGGAAATGAAGCTGCAGACTAACATTTTCTCTTCACGGTTTACCTACATTTTCTTTGGAAAATTCGAAAACAGGTTTTACATCAAATCATGATTCATTTTCCTTTATGTTGCTGAAATGACCTAATTTATGCAGGTGTTGACAGTGAACAATAAACTCTTTGTTATTATCATAGAAATATAAAAAACAGGAGAAGTGGCATGGGGGCGTGTCTGTGTCCACGCGTAATGATCAAAGTGCTCATTGCATACGAAAATGGCCGTCTCCGCGAACTAGTGTGCTTTCGGCCGTGATCGGGACAATTTATAAGAATGCCGTGTTGTTCAGTGGTTTCTTGTAAAAACCGAAGTCAAAACAAAAACTTTGTGAATCATGGAATCACTTACCATATGTAATTACAAGTATTTTACTATATTTGTCTTTAAAATAATGAAAAACAACAAATCGTAAAATATTTCTTGCTTTTACTACGTTATTTTTGTTTCCAAATATCACAGTGACTGTACTATTTTTGCACTACATACATTGCTCGTTAACCACTACCTACCTAAATATGTCGCTCAGTGACTCAACAAGCAATGTAAAAATCACAAAACGATACTGTGGACTGCGGATGCATCGCGCAGTACGGCCGCTGTGTCTGGCGACGAGCTAGTGATGTGGTTGTGCAGATCCACTAACGTAGGCTATCGACAACAATGTCGTTTGGCGAATGAATTTATTGCTATTATACTTTATTCTTCAATTTGTCAACTCTTTTACCCGGGTGGAAGATCGATGTGAAATAATGTGTTTTACTTATTTTGATTATTTTACAGCGTAGTAGAGAAATGCGTAACCAACGGTCGTGAAGTTAATAAAATTTTAGGTAGAGTGTTTTGGGTTTGAATTATCGCTGGTCTATTATGCCTTATACTCGTGCTATTTCCTTACTTTTTTATGGTTTTGGTATTTTACTTCCGTTAAAGTCTTCAAAAGCTTCGAATGCGTTATAGTAATCGGCATGGTTCAGATAATTACAAATATGAAGAAACACATCATTTTATAAAGTATAAGGACAAATGTGGGCTTATGTACCCATCTCCTGATGTCGTCATGATTTGTAAGATAGTGGAAATAATCATAAAAACAGCTTGTCTCACCAATAATAAATTAACAGTTAAAACTAAAAATGTCAAACAGGAACTCATGGCAAAGGCTTTGCCTCACTTCATAGGATTAGATCTCTTTGAAAATATTAAGTTTCACCAATTTGAGCAGTCTCCGATGAATAATCACATAATATTTCAAATTAAAGCAGTCATGGAAAAATATATTAATTTAAGATTACACTATTTGACAAAAAATGCCACTCCAGTAATATCAAAGCATCAAGTGCTGCACAAATACCTCCACTTTACAGGTCAGTGAGTAAACATCATAGCAGGGTTCAACAATATCTACTGTTTCAAATAAACTATGACAGGTTAAACCAACGTAACTGGATTTTTATTGTTTGAATTTTTTGCTTATTATTTATTTTTATTATAATATTTTCTGGACTTATCGTTTTTATTTATTTTATTTTCAGGACACCAAATTTTAATTTTAAAGTATAACGACAGTGAAGTATCAATATCTAATAACTACAAAAACATGGTTTTACAGGAGGAGAAAAAAACGTTTAATTTCTATAGTTTTTGACCATTTGAAGTAAACATTAGTAAGTGAAAACCGCCAAAATGTTAGTTATTAGATATTGATACTTCACCGTCGATAATATTAAATGGAAGAATCGATACCTTTCCGATTTAGTCAATCACTAGCGTATATGTAAAATAAATTGTTTCTGTACAGCACAACGATAGAAATGATGTTTTCGTGTGAGTGAGTTGTACGGTGCATGGTAAATGCACGCTGTGTTTGATGGGATAAGGTTTATAATTAAATGTGTAGTACGTTCTGATTTATGAATTGCAAGAGTGAGCGCAGCCTCGTTTCTATTTAGTTTACTGATATGCATGTGTAGTTGTGACGACTAGTGGCGAGGTAGTGGGGACAAAGTGGAGACATTGGGTTTCGATACATTTTCAACTACCGGGCATATCTCCTTCTTTCTTATATTATGGATATAATCGACGTCCAATGAAAATTACACGTTTCTTTTCACGTCGCGTCGCCGCGTCTCTCGTGAAATGCTTTGTGCGCAGAAAACACGCCTGCTATAATGTAACGTTGAATGACAAATGGTAGCTCTTTAGAGAAAATCCTTTTAAAGAGAACGCGTGAAATAACCATTTTATGTAGATCTCCCAGATTTCCCTTATTAAAGTCTCATTAGTTGTCCATAAAAGAATCGAGATCAGTGCGGGAGCTCCTGTTACACTGGCACATACTCGTATGTAGTGAGTCGCCTACAGAAATAGATTAAAGCGTTGCAATAATTATATCAGCGAATGGGCTTTGTTGACCACCGTAAACCAAACACGTGTGAGCTTTATAAGTTTATTATTCAGGCTTAATCACGATAAATCTGCTTTCCTTTTAAGTTACCTTATAAGAATAAGAAAATGTCAAGTTGTTGGTAATACACTTTCATAATAACATAACCTATCTGAGATATCATAACTTAAAGTATGACACTTAATAACTTTAATTTAATTGCTCTTTAAAGTACTAACTAATAAGTTTTAATATTGTAGAGTTACAAAAAAATATAGATGACGACAATAACTTCTAGAAATATGATACTAAAACAATTATGATGTGACTTTAAGTGATAAAAAGTCTGACGAAGTTCCTAAAAGTGCTTAATTACAATAGTAAGATGGAAAAATAATATAATGTTTTGACTATTAATGAAGAAACTGAAGATGGGGGCACACGGGTCCAAAGAAAAGTTATACAGAAGTAACTCCGAGAAATATCCGTCTAAACTACCGGTGCCGAATGACAAAAAGTATAAGATAGCGGTAAATCGAGAGAGATTCGGATCTTTTGGAACCAGAGGTGAGTAGCGTTGGAAAATAACTAACCAATTTCATTTTATTGTTAATGTACATTTAACTATATGTCCTTATTTCTATTAAGGTTGTAATGGCTTTCTCTTCATCATACCGACAAAATTTAAAGTTTAATACGATGTACCTTTCTACTACCTATAGGTAATAGGTTTTATTACGCCCAAAGTACCTACTACGTAGGTAGTAGATATGTACTTCGGGTATAATGAATTCGCAGGAGAATTAACTTTTATGTTCAAGTTTTAGGAAAAATTAGTCACACTATTTCGGTAGAATTGCATTGTTACAATGTCCAATTTTGATGTTGCTGAATGATTTATGGTTTCTAAAAACTGTGTTTCAACAACAATTGTGTAAGTTCGGGTGAAACACCTTTGACCTTGAGTTAATAGCTTGGTTGGACTTTGAAAAATAAATAACAAAAAACTGTTTTCTGAAGACGTGATTCAATGTTAAGTTCCTTCACCCGTTTCGAAGAAACGCTTGGATATGTCGATAAAGTTTAACAGTCTAAAGGTAATTCTATTAATTACCTTGTGGCATATGAGAAACATCGTCAATTAGTCATAGAGGCTAATACAGGACAATGGCTCTACAAGTTATTGACCCGTTTCTTCCTGAACACTTATTATTTAACATAAAATGAAAAGCATATTGTTTGGAGAAACCATTTGATTGTCCTATACAGTTCAATGTTTTAATTATAGCTGTCAACTATGATAGAATAAGGAAAAGTGCTAACCTAGAATACGTGCTTAGGATATTAATGCAAGTGCAAGGCGTAAAGTAAACTTGAAGCGCAAGTCAGGATAGTAATCTGGCCGAGGCAGCGGATCAATAAAACGATGTTTACACAGACCTGAAACAATTTAATTGCATCTATAACGACCTTTAGGAGCACATAAATAATCGTATAAACACTGTTTGCGAATGTAGTGATCTAAAAGCGAGTCGTAATCAAAAAAACAAAAACCTATCACGTAATATTAATTGCGTGATCGTTTTTTATTTGGTGATGAAGAAGACGGTAAAACGTCGTAACGAAACGTAATAGTTTTGAATGTTATTTTAGCATTACTTTTTGGTGTTTCATGCCTAAATTGGCAAAAAGGAGCACTGAAGGAATCATTTATGGTTAAATGGTTACCATAAAACCTATTACTAATTATCTGTTATTTTTGGGTTTTTAATCTTCACAGTATTTTAGAACTGGCAGACATAATTAACTGTTACCTGCATCGGTCTACGCATACCTGCAGCTAATCTTTATTATATAGTCTTGAAACAATCAAAGTTAAATTCTGATTTCCACATATGATATAGGTACACTGTAGCGGAACTAGCTGAGCCAATGAGTTAATTTTGGAACACTATTAAAATAAAACGCTAACAAAGTGGTGTATTCCGGTCTGCCCGCCTATTAATATAAAAATAGCGACAAAGTATTGTGGAACTACAAATCCGCTGTAAATCAAGACGGCTTGTCCACATGTGCGTTCAGGTGTTCAGGTGGAAGCCTTACGTGCTACAATCCGGATTATATACTTCACGTGCCAATGAATATCTATTATTATATTATATATAAACAATAGATTATATAGTTTACAGGTAGAATTAGATGTTTCAGCCGTGAATTCTCTTGACAATTCAGATTTTCACGTGCAACTATTCTTATAATCTGCTTATTTTCTCATTGCACAAGATGCATAATAATAATTATGATCTTAAGGTTATCATTTGTCATTATGGAAATTCACTATTGGGAAAATAATAAGCGTCATAGATAAGGATTAGTACTAACTAGTAACTTTATGACGTACTTAGATAATCTGTATCTTAACTTTAACTTGGCCTTAACCTTGCTGAATTTGTGTGGGTGGTTGCTAACGAGTTCTACTTCAAACTGTACGTGTTAGTGTTAGTCAGTGCCTTTAACACGTAAACTTTTGCAGTTAACATTCTACAGTATGATGTTACCAATGATTACTACAAAATGTTCCTTTCAAGGTTGCTCAGACTGCTAAGTGAATTAAGATTATGAATGGTTAATGTTAATTTTGTCGCAATCGCAACGGACGATTACCGATTTAGTCCAGTTCAGAAACAGTCCACCTCAATAGAAGCCAGATACAGGAAAAATGATATTACGTTATCAACATTAACGATTCGTCACATAGGTTGGTACAGAAATCAGAGTAGGGAATGGTACAGCTGTTTACTTTGCTATTTCTCGGTATTAACTGGCATTACTTGTACTATTCGCATTTCTTGTAAAATGAGACCTACGCGAAGTTATTATTATTTTATGTAACAATTTCAAAGCCTGGTACGGTTTATTATGAAGCTAGAACAGGCGTGATTTGTTTTTCGATGCCTATAGTCGTTAGTTGGTTGGCTGGCAATTTCAGTGATTATTACCAGTGTTACCAACCTCGCGCTCGCCTCCTCACCATATGGATATGGAACACAAAATAAAAAATGTATAAAACTTATAAATCTTTAGGTAGTTTAAATTCAGCTCAGCGAGGTAAGGAAGAATCACGGGAAGAATCCCTATAAGTAGCAAAGTGGAGCATACGGTGGAGGTCTGCCCGGCTTGGGCGGGGAATCACCGTGTCCTCGTGAAGGCGATCGGCGGCGGTGATCTCTCGCGTCCGGCCCTGGTTCAGGCCATGGTACGGAGCGAGAGAAAATGGCAGGCCGTCACCTCCTGCGAAGCGGTAATGCTCGCGAAGGAGGAGGCGGAACGCGTGAGGGAGAGGCAAATTTCGCGCCCTCACGCCCCTAACAGCCGCAGGAGGAGACGCCCTGGGCAGGAATCGCGAGCCGATTTCCGGCCACCGTAGGCGTGGGCTTGCGGACGGTGAGCAATGGGTAGCTCACCAAGCCCAGGTCGACGGCGCGTTGTGTTCCACGCGCGCCTCAAAGAGATGTCAGCAGAATTGACGGGGTCTGTTAGGACCGATGCCTGCCGGGGCTGCGAATATGGGCCGAAAGGGAAATCGTGGCCCCCGGCAACAGGGCAACCGAAGGAACACGGGTGGGTTTTAGTCAGTAAGAGTCTGACACGCCCTCCCGTTCCACCCAGAGCGGGAGAAGTTATTTGATAACTTCCCACCCAATAAAAAAAAAAAAAGTAGCCAACTAGCCACACGTAGGTTGCACCAAAACATCGGTGATCAAATTATTTTAGTATTAGTGTAAAAAAAAGTCAACGATGTAGGTATTAGGTATAAGCCAATGTGTATGATTCACACTGAAAAGCAAAAATTACAAATTGCTCTCGCTTCACAAAAAACATTCGTAGAGGAGAAACCCAGAGCGAGAGACTTTCCCGCACATATCACTAGCGGAAAAATTCTATCCGAGCTAGATAATATATCGAGATTAGATCAATGAATTCGCAATATGTTAGCAATACCGCTTATTGGTAGGTAATGGCAGACATTGCGGATTCTAGCAATCCTCACGATACTACTTACAGTTTTAACCGCAGCCTCTTATAGAAACCGCACATTAACGACATTACTAGATATTTTCTTGAGTTCTGCTCACGAAAGAGAAAAACGTAAAGCTAAAATACTGAAAAGAAACAATAAATAAGTACTGTATTTTTTCGTTCTTCTTGAAGAATGCATTCATTATGGCTAACAATATGAGTTAATGGGTGTTTATCACAATACACATTACATGTACAGTGATAAGCTGATAAAAGATTTTACCCCATACATTTTTACTTATCTCATCTTTTTTCTCGACTTGGCTCTTCCCACGATATCTTCTATGCGATACGAGATTCGTGATGTAGATAATAAACAGGTATCTACATTATGTGGTAATGTGGTCATGTTTTTGGAAGGCTACTTTATGTAATTTCGACTGATTCGTTCGGTGTTTTTATCTTGGTGAATTTTTTGCGTAAATGAATTTTTTGCACGCCTTTTTGTCTTTAAGTAAATTAATGAAGTTCAATTCGACATAGGTACACACGGCTACACATCAAGCTATACATTTCCAGTTTGGGCTGATCTCGCATTGCGCGTTTTCCGTACAATGCGATGTCAGCTTATACTGGAAATGTATAGCTTGATGTGTAGCCGTGTGTACATACTTATATTTGGATTTGCTAGTCATTTAATATGACCACGTAGACCATAACTTTATTAAAATCTGGAAGATTTTGTATAAAATATGAATTTACATTAACGAATAGCTGACGTTCGATGAGACCGGTGGTAGAGTCATAATTATAATAGGTTTGTAAAAGAAGAAACAAAGAACTACCCATTGTTTCTGTATGCAGCTGTTCTTTATATTAATATTATTGTTTTCCGTCTTTTCCAGGGAACGGCAAGAAAAGGGAGAGCGCCCCCACGCCGACCACCCCCGCGCGCCCTCCTCCCACCCCTCCGCAACCCCAAGCTGTTCAAGGTGAGTCATCGTCTGAATCATTTCCATATTTATTGATATATCCATATAACACAGGGTGCAAAAGAAGCACTTAAATAGATGGTCGTAAACGTTGACAGACATACTCGTATGTCGTTAGGGCTACCGTTCGCCGAAAAAAGTATCAAGTTGCATTCTAATGACAATACAACAGCGGCTGACACTGAAGTAGATTGATGACACACGGCCAAAGCGGCTGAGAGTCGTGAGAAGACGTGAAAGGTGCCATTTATAGTTTATACACTACCATCCTGCTAAAGACATGTGTCTATGTACTAGTTATACGTATCGGAAGTAAAACTAATAAGCAAGACGGTGACAAGTCAAGCGCTAAGCTTGAGACCGGTCGACCTGAAACGCTCTGTAGACTCACCATATCGAGAAAATATGTACAAGAACCTCAGCTCAATGAAATCAAAGAAAATGAAAATTGGTATTCCGTTACATCCGGAAAAAAATAGTTTCTCTGACGTCCATGGAAATAGTAGAGTTTGTCTTCAAATGAAATGCTCAATGACATCGATGAATATCACCTTCAATATAACAGGAATTAAAGGTATTATCAATAAGGGATTAATTAGTAGCTAACCCACTTAAACAAAGTCATGTCGTAACAGGCAACTAAGTGGGATTAACAAAAGACGGTCCTGAACTCTTAATTAATTTTGTGTTGGCAGACATACATGAGTATAGTATGCAAGTAACCATGTAGCCATAAGCAGGTACAAGCAGGAAGGAAGTCAAGTGTCTTGGGGTTACATAAAACATGCAGTGTATACTGCTTAATGAGATAGTAGACAACCAGTAGAGCGGATAAGCAGACTTAATTAAACCTATCATTAAATATATCAACCTCAATAACTGGATAGACTTTAATGAGGAATTGAAATTTAGCGATATCATATATCTTATTGATGCCCTTCATTCTGATCTAGATATGTCGCCAATTATTGAGATAAAAGTAGCTCTGGCCATCTGACCAAATTAATACAATTTGGCACGGCTTGTATTTCAATGCATTGGAATACAGATTTGTATAAAATATCAACCAATTTGTTTTAATTACGACTGCTATTAATAGTCTGGAGATAAAACGACGTCAAGTTAACGTCAAAGCCGTAAATATAGAGTTTTAAAATTAGCTTTACGTTGAAAATATTGAGTGTTGACATATTAGTTTTGTATTTTAAGATTTTGACTTGTAGAGACATGCAAATAAGTCTGTCTCTTCTCCTATTTGAAAGCAATAATGAGAAAAACAGGAACAGGCCGTAGCAAAACCAATACACGAAACAAATTTCAAAATATTCTGCATACAAAACCGATTTCGTAAGTTTTGTTACGCAACACATCTTTGAAGTATAAACAATGGCGGCTCGCAAAGGTTGTCCTTTGAAATCTGTGTCAGATGGTAACTGGTCCGATCAGTTCCAGCGCATTAGACGTATATTCTAATGCGCAGCAACGCGGCACTACGCGCCTGATTGTTTCATTAACATGCTGATGATCAGTTTAAAACAAGTTATACCAGTTAATTCGCAAATTCTATCAAATACAAAAGATCTGTGGTTTTTAACATCGTTATTCTCCAATTCGTCAAAAATAATGAATCTTCAAGCCCATTGATACACTTGGCATCCTTTTGTCTGTTTATCACAGTACGAATCGAACAATATGAATGATATAAATGGCATTTGATCGTCTATAAACCGTCGGCTAGTTTCCATTTCTTGTAATTTTGCAACGGTTTATTTTTATCACTGATTTGGTTTGACTCCGCATTGTTGCATCAAGAGTCTGGGTCGTTTCCTTATCATTCTGTTCGCTTTCTGATGGTTACTTGCCACGATAAACACGTTGCCCATTATGTTGATATTCGCTTTCAACATTTGAATATTTCTAAATCGATCTAAATGCATGTAGTAATGGTCTTGGTATTTTTAGTATGCAGAATTGCAAATTTTTATTTCGTCTTGTAGGTTAATCAGATATTCTATAAAATCTTGTTCATATGGGTAAATGTGGTGTAAATTTAAGATGAAATAGTATTCTTAAATGTTTATTTATCATCGTGTTATATGTTTCAGCTAAGAAGAATGGCGTGGTGCCGAAATTGTCGTCATCGCCGGTGGCAGTGCGCGCACGCACTTCCCTGGCCCCACCTCCTTCGCCCCGAAAGCCTGCGCCCCACCGAGTGCCGCCGGCCCAAAGGCCTAATACCCTACCTACTAATAAAGGTCAGTGGAAAGTTAATTCACTTCCATAATGGAACTCACTTAACTTTAATTAGATTATAATGTCGTATTTGGTATCGAAAGTTTGCGTTTATGGGTTAAGACGATGGTAGTGCTGCAAAAAATTGAGTCAAAGGTGTGTCTAAAGCTTATTTCATTGCATCGCATCAGTCCAAGAGGAATTGAATAAATATGTAGGAGAATATTTAATTATATAGGTAGTCCAATAATAAGCCTCGTGCAGATCAGCGCGACGCGACTTAACAAAACGATTTCTAAGAAAACCTCACGGTAAAACAATTAGGTATCGGTGTCGCGGCTTTAATCCCATGCTGTCTTCTGGATTTTGCTCCCTGCTTGCTTCAGATTCCATATTTTCTATTTCTTATCCTTCTTATGAAGCGAAGACCTTTTTTTTTGTTTGTGAAATTATTAAATAACTTCTCCCGCTCTGGGCGGAACGGGAGGACGTGTCAGACTCTTACTGACTAAAACCCACCCGTGTTCCTTCAGTTGCCAGGGGCCACGGTATCCCTTTCGGACTTTCCTGCAACCCCGTCAGGCATTGGTCCTAGCAGAACCCATCAGTTCTGCTAACATCTCTTTGAGGCGCGCGTGGAACACAGCGAAGACAGACCTACGCTTCGTTTATAATATTTATTTTCTGCCATCACCTATTTCATTTATCCACTGTTACTACGCTTTAAAATTCATCTGTTGGGATCTTTATTACACCAGCTAATCACCTTGTTTGGATCACCAATATTTATCTAAAAATCTTGTTTGATTTGAAGTTAGGTACCCATTTCGGATGTAAAAAGAAGTTATTAGTGCTGCCATCTATTTGGTCAATTGTGAAAACGTAGCAATTGAGCTAGATGGCAGCACCGCTGTTTATTCTCTCTACCAACTCTACAACAAGTTTACAAGAAAAAGGTCAATCACATTCCAACCAATGAAATCTCGTTACACCAAACGCACAACTGGCGCCACCGTCGGCGTCGCCCGTAGTTGGTGATTTGATTCATACGCTTTATGATAGATGGCGCTCTATCTAAAAATTTAAGAAAATAAAAAAAATCCACAGAACTCACGGTCCATACATTACTTTATTTAATTAAGGCACTTAAAAAGCAGAGCAGTAAAAAAAGGTGTCTCCGAAAGGGGTAACATCTGCCTTTAATTATAATCCTATCGAAACCAGAATGGTATAATTTTGAAGCCCTTTGAATTCTCCAAGATCACTTTTTTTTTCGATATCTATTTTCGTTTTTGAGAAGTATAAGATTCTTTGAAAAAGGTCTCAAAGAACCGGCGACTTAAAAAAAAATACATTTGTTTTACAATATATTTTTTGCTGTTTTCTACCGCTTTCAGTAACGCAACTTTTGATACCATTTTCATTTCTCTATCTTAATAAATGAGGACGCTAGCTGAGTCGCATTTTTTTTTAATTGGGTACCCTACTGAAGCGATCGAAAAAGCATTTTCAGTGCTAAAACTGACTCTACTGCGGTTGATTAAAATAAAAAATACGGTGAGTGTATACTTCAAAAATACGAAATCATCAAAAATACTTGTCGTTAAGTTGCGATTCCATAAATATTTTTTATTTTAATCAACCGCAGTAGAGTCAGTTTTAGCACTGAAAATGCTTTTTCGATCGCTTCAGTAGGGTACCCAATTTAAAAAAAAAAAACACGGAAACTTGGCCACTTGTGAACTTATCGATAATTCATATTTAAATATATTTTTGACACTGAATTAAGGGTAGGTGCACTCTAGTGTTTCTTATGCTTTTAGAACTTAGGAATTACAAAATGACTACACCATTAAGCATGTTTTCAAAATTAGGCACTTTTGCAGAAAAAAAGGATTTTGCACTATGAATTTAAAAACATCACAAAGTTTAAAAAGTACAAAATTTCTTAATTGCCTCTACGTTTTAATATCGGGTGTTTCCTCCCCTAGCCCTAATAACCGCTTGCATACGATCTGGCATGCTTTGAATAATGTTTTTCATATCAACTTGCAGTATGTTTTCCCAAGCGGCCAATGCCGCATTTTTAAGTTGGTTTAGAGTTTCTGGCGGGCTGGAGGTGCACTTAATCTTTCTTTTGAGCATGTCCCAGTTATGCTCTATTGGGTTTAAGTCCGGACTACGTGCTGGCTACTGCAATTTTGTAATGCCAACGTCTTGAAGGTATTATTCAACGCAGCGTGCAACGTGTGGGCCAACATTATCGTGCATAAGGAGGAATTGGTCGTGCCCAATGAACTCCGAATATGGCAAAACATGTTCTTGAAGGACTTCTTCGATGTATAGGGTTGCATTTAAGCGGTTGTTAACATTAACCAACTCCGTATGAGTATCGGAACTTATTCCTCTCCAAACCACTATAGAGCCTCCATGAAAACTCACAGTTTGTGTGGCGGTAATGGGTAGAAACCTGTCTCCTCTTCTTCTCCATACTCGCTCCCGACTATCTGGAGTACGCAAAGCGATTCGACACTCATCTGTGAACAGTACTCGAGCCCATTGCTCATGGGTCCAGCTGGCGTGTTCACGTGCGAATTGAAGTCGAGCTACTCGATGATGTCTGAGAAGTTCTGGACCGCGTGCTATTCTACAGGCTTTTAAGTTTACTTCCTCCATCCGTCTTCTCACCGTACGCTCACTAACATTCACATCTCTTGCGATTTGGAGCCTCAAGCGTATCTCAACAGCGGTAAGGTAGCGGTTTCTTAAAATTTCCAGGACAATAAACCGGTCGTCCCGGGCCAATGTGCATCTAACACCTCCGCTGCCTGGTCTGCGGGAGTAGTGGCCTGTCTCCTGGTATCGTTTCAGGGCAATCTGCATTGACGAACGTGGTACGTTTAGCACCACAGCAACTTCGCGCTGTGTAAAGCCTTAGTCGATTAATGCTACAGCCTGTGCAACCTGTGCTGGTTTTAATGGCATTTTTATAGGTTACAAAGCACCTTTAGTGTTTGAATTAAAAGCACGAAAACACAGTAATTGAATAACTTAACCGTAAACTTTTCACAAAACACAAATTTTAACTTGCAACTTAGTTGCTAAAGAAACCCAATTCAACAAAAAAATTAAAGTTACGCTACTGTGCACTCAAACATAATGAATTACCCTCTTAAACTAAGGGTAAACAGTATTTGACGTTCCTTCATAAGAAACAACCATTAAAGCTTAAAGCTTTTGTTATCGCAAATATTAGCGAGATAAGCGCTTGGCCAAGATTCCGTGCCGCTGAGTGTAGATTTACAACAAGCTATTTTAGTGTAGAATTATCGATCGTTTCTCAACTGTAAAAAAATGTAGGCAGTCGGTTAGCTTGCGTGTTCTGTACGGACCTAATGCAACGCGTCGTATGTCCAGCCAGTAATAGGACTCGCCCATCAAGGAGCGCTATCCCAAATTAGACGCATTATTTACTTATTATACATAAAACAAAGGGTATTTTAATAAAACACGTATACTAAAAGTTTAATGATTAAATTATCTTTAAAATGGTGAAGGTTTCGGAAAAATACGATTGAGAGATTTTGCATGATTCTCAGTTTTTTATCCGCGTTAGAAAAATTTTACTATGTAATATAAACACAATCTAAAATATTTATTAAGTTATTAAGAAAATGTTCTAATTTAACATATTTTTTCCCAAATTATTAACACTACTCGTGATCATCAGACGTGATCTTCAGTATAAAATCATTAAAAGTAGGTTATCGTCGCCTTAAATCGTTTATTAGATAAGCTTTAAGTTTAATAAAATGTTATGACTTTAAACAATTCATTTGCATCTCTTTTCGACATATGGCGTAGACAACCGATTAATGCAATGTTATAATAGCGTAGCGATATTAGTTTGGTGAAACAGAACGGAGTTATACCTACCTGAAAAACCTAACACCTTTAGATACATTATTTTGTTGCTTCAAAACATCGTAATCGAATGATGTTAAATTAATTTTGAACTTATCTATTACCTAATAGAAGTTGTCGTTTACCTGCCGCCGACCATACGTTAATTTAAATTAAAAAACGATTAACATACTACAACCATAATGAAGAGGCCTGTGTGATTGATTAATTATGTGTTATGATTAATGTAGGTATATGGGCTGAAAACTACCAACGGGCATTATAAAATTTGTTGGTAAAACCTTCTAAAATCCAGAATCTATTAGAAAACTCTTACCGAAATAAAACTGGCTAATGTGCCCATGATTCAATATGGAATAAATAAAGCTTTGCACTGCACCACAGAAATATATTAAACAAACTGAGTGAGGCAATAAAAACGCCAAGATGCGGTAAAAAACGGAACGAATTTTAATTACATTCGTTGTAACGGGACTATAAAATTACAGTAGCGACTCTAAAAGGAGTTTTATTTATCTACCGGCTATGTGCAGGGGTACTTACTGTCATGTCCGTTTTTATCTATTCACGTGCCTTCGACGTATGGCAGTGATCAAGCGGCTAGGTTTACCAAACATGTTCCTAAGATATAGTGCGGAAGTATTTAACCTTTGTAGCTATGTATGTGATATTAAAAGTTGGGAAATACTAGTACAACATACTATCTTGGGGAAATACTTAGTGTTGTTTTATTACGAAATTATTAACACGTGCTCTATAATACTACACGGGTAGTGAAGACAAAGAAATTAAAATACAGGTCCACCTGAAAACTGATCGGAAAACGTAAATTTAATATTTACGTTTTATTCTTACTTTATTTATTCCATTTTGGGGCAATTCAACAAATAAAAATGTCATTTTTAAAACCCAAAAGAGGTGCCTTAGAACTATGTTTGGACTTCATGTTACTGAGACCTGCAAACCATTTTTCAAAAAATATAAAATATTAACCCTTCCATCCATGTACATTTTAGAGACCATTATGTTTGTTAAATCGAACCTAAATCTATTTTCCCTATTGTCAGATAGAGTAATTCGAAATAGACGCGACAATAGCAAACTTTGCATACCTAGATCCAGGACAGCTCTACTGCGTAAAAGCATATTCTGTATGGCGCCAATTCTGTATAATAAGTTGCCAAAATATTGGAGGGAATATACAACGGAAAAATTAAGAAGTAGGTTAAAAAACCTTCTTTTAGAGAAAGCCTACTACAGCACTGACGAATTTGTGACTGATAAATTAATCTAATTCTTATAATTGTGTATTCCTAATTACTTTGACATTAAATTGACTAATTTTTATTATACATTATGAGTTGTTGACTCTATTCTGTAGAACATTTTAAATTTTTAAATTCTAATTTGGACTATAAATTATTTGAATAATGGATAAATTTATAATGATTTGATTAAATGTACCTACCTACTTATATTTGTACGCCGTTGAGGCAAAACATGACTGTGGTAAAATTTTATTGTAACATCTTGCATGCCATGTGTGTGTATACTCATGTTTTGGACAAATAAATTATCTTTATCTTTATCTTTATCTTTATCTTTAATAATATTATTTTGCTTTAACAATTATTACCTCTCAAAGTCATAACACTCTCTAGGTTTATTAGAGATAATTACCAATATTTGATGGCGTTCAAGATGTTGAAAGCAACCTTTTCATGAGTTTCCACAATTCCCAATAATAACAAAAAAAACCGGCCAAGTGCGTGTCGGACCACGCACAATGAAGGGTTCCGTAGTTGGGATGAATTTATCTCAAAAACAAACTTAACTTTGTAGTTGAAAACAATTTTCTCCCATACGGAATGTATGGAAAAACATGTTTTTGCAACTGCAAAGTTAAGTTGGTCGATTATTACTCGAAAACTTGTAGAGCCTACTTAGCTGTGATAGTTTTCCTTTTAATTTCGTAATATAAACTACTGCTGTGATTTTTTTTGACGCATCCAAAACCAACCATTTAGCTGGCAGGGGGGGGGGGACACTTGACTCTAACAAAAATTAGCACTTTAAAGCTTAATATTTCGCAAACGAATCCCCGAATCCAAAAATGGTTTTCACAAACTCAACATGTTTTTAAAGGACCTTTCCAATGATACACCACACAAACGTTTTAAAAAAAAAAAAAACTTCACCACTTTACGTGTAGGAGAGGTACACTAAAAAAAATTTTTTTTCATAATTTCGTTTTACTACTTTGTCGGCGAAATTAATATGTATACCTATGCCAAATTACAGCTTTCTAGTACTAAGGGTCTCGGAGCTAGACCGCGGACAGACAGACAGACAGACAGACGGACAGACAGACAGACGGACATGACGAAACTATAAGGGTTCCTTGTTTACTACGGAACCCTAAAAATGTGAAAAAGAAAAATGGTACCGATCAAAATTCCAACCCATACTCTGCAATTATAATTATTGAATTAGCAATTCGGACATTCTTTGTAAATTTTTAGCAACTCTGAATAATCTTGAAAGAATCGCAGATCACAAGGACAGGATTTATCATCAGTATTCCGCAGTCCGATTACCTCATCCGCTTCTTATAATTCACATTTACATTCGCACTCATGGACGTTATAATTACGCAACTCAATTATCATAGCATGATGAGAATACAAATGAATCTCTGTATCTAAGCGTGTAGGTGAAAATATTAAGCGATAAAAATTCTAAGAACAATAAATAGCCCGTACCTAATGTGCAGTACCAGGGTTAGTAAAAAGTCGTGACGTCATTTTATCGAGCCGTGGCCACGAATGTGCTCTTTTATTATGTGTAATTAAAAGAAAAGCATATACAATAAAATGTAGCCACCAAGTTACGTGTGCCAGAACTTATGTAAGAACACTGTATAATGGTTTGGAAACTGTTTTTAAAATTGTATAGGATTCACACAGTGATAATTATCTCGCCTATTGTAATATCTACCCACATGTGTCCAGAAGGTGGTAATAAATTGCACTTTGTGAAGAGTATCACATGGCTTGGAATAAGATACTTTCTTTTGTGTATCGTGTGCCTTCCTTGTAGCCTTCGATCAACAATACCAACTGTAGCAGTAAACCTACATAAATCTGATATGATAGCTACATTTGTTTCGGTTATATGTCGTGTGTCGTGTGTTAAATTGTCAACTAATGTATATAAAATTACAAAGTTTTGCAACGTGTACCTAATTTGTTGTAATGTAATGCGTTTGCTATGTGCGATATGTTTGGGTTGTGAACTCTATCATTAATAATATTGTTGGGAGAAGAACCTGTTTTCATAATTCCAATAAAAATAATAAATTTTCTAATTGATATGAAATAAATTCAAGTTAACATATTTATTTATTACAATAGTGTCACTGAAAGCTATGTAAATAACATAGTTTCATTGAGAGAAAAGCAACCATAAAATGTAATCATAGAAAATATAGAGCATGACAAACCACCACATAGAGGGTGAGCGGTGTCCAATGAAAGTCCCTGTCGGTTGATGAAAGTGCGCGCGAAGCAGTGGCAATAGGTAAAAGAGCGGCCGGCGACACTGGCGCGCGCGCTTCTGCACAGTGACGACAAAAAACTTTGCCGCATTCACAGTCGAGCTCTTCCGTGCCGTGCTCATTAACAACAATTAGTGCTTAGCCATTTTTATTAACTTCATAAATCATTTAACCTAATTTGCGAGAAAGTTTAACATTTTTGCCAGTGTTGTTGGCAGTGTGTCATGGTTCATGGTGATTTTTCTCTATTTTGTGATACCGTTTTCAACTTTATCATCTTTAAAAGTAACTTAATGCGGAAATAATTTAATTTCTCACGATGAGCCCACTTCATAAATTCGTATCATTTTTTCAATCGGACACTAAGAACAATAATAATAAGAGTCTTATACATCACAAGATATTCTCCAGTGAACTGAATATCTGCAGTGGAAGTGTGGACGCTAAGAAGAATCATTGGGGATCCCTCAATGGATACCGCAAGTGCAAAGGTACCTGTAACACGCATTTCAATACTGATTTGATTAATGAATAGGCACGTACATGTGCAGTAAATGTTTATTGTTCAATTCTAAGCTAAAAGTCCCACCTCCAGTTTTGTTCAATTGACCTTTCAGTTTTATTTCTGTCGCAGTTTTCTCACAGACCTCTCTAACTCTCTACTCGTTTTATTGTTTTTATAAAATTATTATTACTCAGGCTCATTAATATGTCATATTGTTGGAAAGTTGAAAACGAAGGGCAAACTCTGTTGACAACATCCGAACATGGTTGAATGCATCAGCGAATAAACTTCCTTGACCTTAATAACTTTCAGGAAACGTTCATGTAACGTTCATTGTGTGTTCGTCTAATTCAACAAATTGATCTTAAAGGTGCTGCAAATATAAGTAGACGTGTAGATGGGAGTATTATTGACATAAATGCATTAAAGTGTCTGTCTTACAACGGATGCGCAATGCCATTTATAAACGATAGCCCAACGATGTGGGTGGTATTACTTCTTTCATTATGGTCGTTTTGTTTCTCCATCATAGTCTCATAAATTATATGCTTATCTTAGCAATAATTGGAAACCTGTTTAGTAATCTTACAGTTACTAAAATAGTATAGACAAAAACTATAGTTACATTTACGGTACTGTGAATTTTGTAGGAAACGAGCAATTGTATTTGTAACACGCTGCAGCAATTGAGTTAGTGAGTAAAACAGCAATGATCGTGAAAGCGCTAAATGTGGATAGTTATTTTGCGGAAACTTTCTATAGCAGTTAAGATTCGTAGCATAATACACGGTGAAATAACAAGACGAACACCTCAATGCCTCATTATGATCGTAATTACTTCTCTGTTTCATACATTAATAAGGCTTGTTGTAAATAATGAAAGTGTCTTCGCTGAACGTCTTGAGGAACCTTTGGCAGGCTGAAGCGTCAACATTAAAAGAACTCACAATTAACTTATTTGCGTTTACACAATTATGCATGTAGGATACATTTGCAACTTTAGTGATATAACAAATCAAAAAGCCGAAATTTCCGCCTTGCATTATGAAACCGGTATGAATCGTGTCAATACACTCGCGTAGGTGGTTATTCTTTCAATGGAAGAAAGTATGTCCTAAGCGAAGAGTGTGGGACGACAGAGTTTTTAAAATTGGCCAATTTGCATCCTAAACTTTGCTTATTGCCAGGTGTAGGTTTACAAATTTGGGAACTATAAAATCTTGTTGTAAAAATGTTTTGTATCGATAGTTAAAATGCCACCTACATTGTGCATTGTCAGTTGAGAAATGATGCATTGTCTAGTTCTTTTTCCTCTAAATGACTAATTTATCTTTTCATTTTAAAGTAATGTAGCGTTACGTCCAGTTAGGTTGTCATCATGTCCTCTAATCTCTTCCTTTATAAGATCATCTCAAAGCGCATCTCCCGGAATATCGTCATTGAGAACTCCTACACTATATTTATCGCTTCCTTTACTTCTTCATTGTTCCTTGAAACGCATCCGATTTTTCAGTCCGCTAATTAGTTGGTTATTTTGTATTTGACGTGTCAGTTAGTTTCATTCATCCTTAATGGATACAAAGTGGTCGTATTGCAAGGCTTTTGCTTGTTGGTTGGTGGCGTATAATTTATGTGCCCGCTATTTCATATTATGTAATCGGACACAGCGTTGTGCAAACTCTTATGGTCTTTGAACCAAATCCATTTTTTTGTATTCAATAATAAGGGACGGTTAGCACTGTCGGCTAAATAAAAATGTTCCTAATTACCGAAAGTTCTCATAAATACATAAATAATGCAGTCCGCCCATTAGCACTTCTGTTACGCTTTGAACTTCGTATAGTCTTACATCCATTTCGGGCCTTCTCGTTTTAGCCGCGTCACCAATTAATGCATTTTTTCGTGTCTTGTCTTTAGATTCTTTTTTATCTTCAATACTTTCTTTGTCTCGTAAGGTTATTTAAGAATCACTTTATGATCAATGTTTTCGCCCATTATGTTTGTCTTGTAATTAATTAATACCTATTTGTAATTGTTTTCCATGGCGACAAATTCTTGCAGTAATAATAAATTATACTTTTATAAAGTCAAGAATGTAGGTCCAGTACAAAACAACAATAGTTCGCTCGTATTATTTACTTAGTTCGTATTTGTCAGTCGTAGTCACGATTTCGTTAAACTGCCCGAGAATATCTTTATTCCACTGTCTTCAGATAATCGTGACTTGTTGAGTATTTGTTAAATATTTTTCCTTTTATGGTTGATTGTTTTATATTACGACAGTTACGCAATTTCCGTTTTCCCTACGGTATTGCGAAATCGTATTTCTATTATTGGAATTACTTTTTCATAAAAAATTGAGCCTATTGAGTCTTATTGAACAATAGTATTATGTAGTTGAACTATTGAAATTCACTTTCTACTGTTGATTCATTGATATGTGTGCACAGTCCACGCTTTCCAGTGTTTTTCAATATTTAATCATTAGTTTTGTTCACATGGGTGTTAAGACATCCAATATGTATTTTGTGAGTAACGTTAAGATGGGTTGATAAATACTCCAGGGCATCTAACAAAAAGCTTTCGAAATTAGATTTAAACTCCTTCTTTCTTCATCACGATGCATGTGCACATGCACGGAACAAGGAAACATTTTGTCAGTTTTTGTATAATGATTACGATCTTAACGAGGCGCGGTAGTGTTAGGCAAGGTAGGTCACCGTCAGGTCTTCAGGCCTTACGCTCCATTACGCAACTCGCCAGGCCCAGACCACTGCCTAACCGATTGTTTGGAAAGTCGTAAACTGCTACATCCTTAATAAATCTTAATATTCCATTGTTTCTTTGTCTCGACTGATATTTCAATGGTACGGCAATTTAACACATAGCAAGTGAAATCGAGTTAATTTTGGACAACTACGTGCTAGATTCTGTGAGAAAATATTTCAATCTAGAACATTATCAGTTGTTTTTAATTAATTTTGTAATGTAATTAAATATAAGATTAGAATACACCTGGGAACGTCGATTTAATCTGTGTTGCAGAGTTCGAACTGAATCGACAGTATCTTGTATTTTTAACTTCCAGAAAGTCATGACCGTGAACGAAAATATCAAAATTAATGTTGCGATGTCCGTTCTGAAATTATAAAATTCGGTAGTAAAATTGATGTGTTTACGTGAAACTTCACATAACCAAAGTAAAACCTCAAGTTTATATTAATAATTGAATTAAATTCGATATCAGTTGCGTTTTCGTCGTATTTATGTTTTTTTAAATAATAAATTCAATCGGAATTGGTTGAGCAGTTCCTGTGAATGTTTCGCGCTTACGAACAAATGATTTATTTCGCATTTAGCGTTGTTTCCTAATCTGATGTAGGAACAAGCTAACCAAAAGTTGATTCAAATATAATTTACCATATTTGGTTAGCCTAGAGATAATATTTAAATTGATGCAACGAAAGGATGAAAGTCACTAAAAAGTTTTCTCAGAATATCCAAGAACTCGGAAGCGATTAGTTGAATTTTGCCACCAAATTGAAACATTAAAGTGTAGCAATATATCAATATGGACGCGTCTGAGTAGCCAGATGCGCATTTTATCGTTTCTGGCTAGTTTTCAAGTGCCGAAAACCCATTAGAGGTATATTAGTAGCGGGAATAACTGATAGCGTGTATTTTTGCACAGGGTTCTGCATATTGCACGGTGGATAAAAATATTAGTATATTGGTATGGACTTCATTAATTTTCCTGCACGTTATCAAAAGCAATTAATTAGCTCCTTAGTCGTCTGGCTTGGTTCTAAATGCTGTTTATATATATGAAAACCCCGTTACAGTGAAAACGATCAATTTTATGGCCAAAACTCATTAAATTTTAAGTGTTCGTTTGGAATAATTAATTATTTCTAACAGAATAGAATTAGGTATCCTAACATAGTCTACTTATACCGTTAAACTATATAAAGTCATGTACAATGTTCAGGAAAAGTAATTTTGTTAATCAGACGATCAATACTTACAATGTTTAAACACAATTAAAAGGTCATTTAACTTTATTTTAAATATTTATTGCTGTTATAGACACGTAACATAACGTAATAAGAAAATTCTCACTAACAGCTACATAATTTAATCAAATGTGGCGCCAGACAGTAGGTACCTATGTAACAAAATTGTAGGTAGTTGGAAGTACACGGCTTCCATTCTTGTTCAACCGGCTTTTATCTCAGTCAGTAACCAGGGAACATGTTTTGGAACTGTGCTGCAGTATCAGTAGTCATTTAGAGGCACATTAACCAACATTTTGTTAATCGACATGTAATACTTACGACTAAATGCCCGTTTTAGTTTTTTGGTCAACGAGTTTCTGTAATTGGTGCTAACTGCTAAACGACAACTTTCAATTCATTAGATTTAATTATTGTCTACAAGTATTGTTTAATTTTTTATTATTTTCCATCTAATTTAGGACATCAGAAGTTCCAACCAACTATGCACTGAGCAGAACTAGGCTCTTGAACGCGCGTCTTGACAGTCAAGACTACTTTTTGTAGGATAGTTTTGTTCAATAAAAGCGAGTGTAAAATTCTATGGCAGTTGGCATCAGAGATACAAATCGAGATCAAACCCTGAAACGAATTAAAAAAATAGAAAAAGAAACCGACTTCTCAACACTCATGAATTGCTTTTCCATAACAAAACTGAAATACCATTTGACAAGTATAACAAATAGCTTGTCAATTGTTTTCAGAGACAAGAGATTATCACTGTTCTTCTAAACATAATTTAGACTTAAATCTGTTACCGTGTTCTAAGTTTAGATCAATTGAGTCAGCTTGCAGAAGTAAACATTGGTTGAGTAATACTAAGCCCCTTGTTTTTCAGCTTTCTTAGCGTAAATGCATTAATTTGAACGCGAATAGTCGTGCATTGTGCTAATACTAATTGACATAGACAAATGGTATCGCTACCAACTACTAACAGTCATGAAATTAAACTGAATTGTTTTCACAACTGCAAATACTTTATTGTTTATCGTAATAATTAGCACAATGGCAATTGAATATTTTGTAATTACATGAATTCTTGTAACTTCACGGTTAATTTGATGTCTAAACGTTGTCAATAACGAGAATGATTACTTTTATGAAATTCGGTGATGTGCTAAATAATTGAAGACAGTAGGTGCAAATGTGAATGCTGATCGTGTATTACGTAAAATGATAAATTGACCAAGCCCACATTAGCGCAACTAATAAAAACATAAACTGGGTGATGGTAAAAGTGTGTGTAACATACATATGTATATGTGGGGAGTACGTAAGCACCACACCAGCTGCTCACCACGCGATACCAAGTCTACTTTCTGTCGTTATGTTTTTTCTACGTCGCTGCCAACTTGCATGCGGGCGTATATCATCATTATAGTGAAACAGTATCGGTATTCGGTATATGTTTCAAGTATCACTACCACTTGCCACGATTATCAACTAATCAGGCAGGTAATTGAATTGATTACTGTACAATCTCTGCACTACTGCCTTTTTTTTTTTCAATCCGTGCGTGTGAGTCGCTTAGCCAAGCGTTGAATTTTATGTGCGGATTACAATATATTTTTGTGAATGTTGCCCTGAAATTTTAAAAGTTTATGGTGGCAATGGACCGTATTGACCCTGGCAATTTGGTATGATAAATTGTCCAAGATTTGAGTTATGACCAAGTTTAATTCTCCGCTGCAACATTTACATTCACAATCACTCAAAACGTTAAACAGAATGAATTTAAATTGTCCTTTTTATTGATATCTTCACTTCCATTTATCGCTACAATAAAGCCCCTGAATGTAATTCTAGCCGATCCACTCTGCGACTATACAAATAGAAAATATCTTCTGTTTCAGCTCTATGAACGAACGGGCTCTTAGACTGGCAAATGTAAACATTTTAGAATATTGATTTTATTCTAGGGTTGTCGAACGATATATTTCGAGACAGGGTTGTCTCAATGAATGGAGATGTGTTAAATAGTGTTATATTTAAGTAAACGGATATCCCGTAAGTGTAATGGTGGATTTTTCAATGTCACCCCTATCAATCATTGGTCCGTCTAGCGGTGCGTTTGGGCGCCGACGCGCGGTTCCGTCCCACCGGCGACAGCGGACTATTTACGTACGTTTCATTAGTTCTCAGAAGCAAACCCGCGGGGAAGTGACGAGCTTTTTGTATCGGAAGTCGCTGGATTTGTTCCTTTTACACTGTCTCTGTACAACAGTGCAGTTCTGTGTACTGAGGTACTTTTGTTTAACGCAGGGGTTGCAGTCGGTTTGAAGCGATTACTCTGGTTTAGTCACATATGCAAACTCTGACATGGCTGGCTCACCGATCGATACCTATATGCAAAAGTTACTTCTGTTTTGTTAGTCCAATTAGTGTTTTATTAAGTATTCAGGCATTGTTTATGTGAGCCTCTCGTCAAATTGACTTTTGATAGTTAAGTGGGTACTGTGTGTGTATGGACTATGTGCATTACGAAAAGTGGTAGTTAAAAGTTTTAAGAAGTTTTGTTACTTCCTTTCAAACATTCATAAGGTGCCTAAGCTTTTTGATGTGGTTACATGAAAACAGTATCGGTCCTAGCTTTAATGTTGCCGTACGCAGAACGTAAACTGAGTGGTTGTTTGATCTCCCACCTCTAGACAAAGACTAAGGAGATCTATAGAGCTGACAATGCTTAATTATTTTGATGACATTTTAATATCACATTATTGTTACTGTTGTTTTATTATACCGTAGTAGTAACAAATCGTCACTAGACAATACGTAGGTATACATTTACGACTTGTTATAGGTATGCTTTGTTCCGTAAACCCTAAATAGGAAACACTAGATTGCATGCATTTCAGTTAAACTAAGTATTGAGCAAGCAGTTTTCGGAGAATTAATGCAATATCAAACTATTTTAGTGTCGTATTCAAGTTTCGTACGTGTTCGGCATCGTAGTTTCAGCGATGTTTAGACTTGCCAGTTCCTTTATTCAGTTTTCATTGAGAATTGCTCTGAGTTATGGAGTGGGTGAGGCCAATTCTGTTAGGCATTCGTATACATCCGTTGAAGAACGTGCGTCGATTCTAAATTATTGTGTTCACTATATAATTTATGCCACTATTTTGGGCCTTAATTTGAAGTAGACAGAATTAGTATTCATGATGATACACTTCTACGGTTTGTTTGTGAACTGAACCGTGTTATTGAGTTTAATATTGGGAATTGCGTAATCCATTTGGAAGAATGAGATGGAACTCATGGAACGTGCTTTGTACACATTTATCCGCTATGTAAAAAATATAAAAGAACACAATATATTTTGGTTTATGTTTTGTTTTAATCTGCATTTCTATATTTTTTGTTGACCCACATTAGCATGTGTGTCGTGCAACAAGCCGAGGAATGATGCCAATACATCTTCCAATAAATAATCCCGATGGGACGCTGGGCTTTGTTGTGACGAAACTCTTCGTTTTTATAAATAGTCTCTCATTAGCCCTTCAGACTTGCTGCTCTATCTAATGTCGCAAGGATCGATTAACACTGCATTGTTTTTGTATCGCAATCTAAATATCATCTGTGTGAATACGAGGATAGTTGTGAAAAAATACATTAAGTATTCTATTTTAGTTTTCAGCGCTATAATGGGAACGTCCCACGCCAGTTGCGAAGTTCTTTCCAAACACTATTTATAAATTAAAATGCTCTACTACAGTGTGACTTACGAGACGAGACGCTTGCTCGGTGCTCAGGTGTGAGCCAAATGTTGGATAACTACGGGGTACTGACATTTGTAGTCCACTGCTCTATGTTTAATGACAATGAATCATCATTTAATGGATTTGAAATAGAAGATCATCATTGTAGTGTTCAATTTAAGACAGCTGATAAATGGCAATCTTTAAACCCATTTGCGGGCGATCATCAATTGGAAAGTCTAGTTTTGTTTCAATATGATCGTAGTCGCAGTAATGAAGTAATGTTTTGTTTGTTATTGTTGCTTCCGAAGTGAAAATAAACAGAGTTTTGTTTACTCATTATCATTACTGACAAACGCGAAGGCCATGATTGTAAAATTGGTGTATGGTATGAAGTAGATCATTACATAGATTTTTAGCAAAAGGCTGACGTAGCTGCTATTAGGAATTACAATGCTTGTTATTTTTGTGACTTATGCACGTCAATAATACATATTGATAACACGCCACGTGCTACATAAACGGGCTAGAATGTTAAGTAGCCATTCATTACGATAAGTTGTTGATATACGTCACGCAACGCAATAAACTCCTGCGCCGACGTGTCTAACATCGAAATTACATACAACATGGATTGGAAATCGCCACAGTGAGGTCACTATTATTTTAGATAGTGCATATGGGCAGCTTTTTGATATTTTTCTATGACGCACGCACGTCAAAACTTGTAGTTCTTTGTTTGGCTCGAGCCCCGGGTTACTGGAAACCTCATCACGTCTTTGATCCTTTTGATGAGTAAATGTGCTGTCAAGTGGCATGTTAGCTGTTGTGACTGCTTGTAGAAAACAACGACAAACTAATCATTATAAAAGTTGACATGTGTCGACATCGTAAATTGAGTATAGACTTGTAGAAAATGGGGAGTAGGCCTTATTCCCATATGTTTTGCATCATTAGAAGGTGGACATATCATAGACTATCTGCTAATATGCTAGAATTTGCAAAGGTTCGCGTGTTCCTAAGTGTTGGGTTTGGGATCGCAACTACGGTTGTAGCGCTAAACGTGATGATTACGCTGTTTCCTTTTGCTGCAGATAAGTCTAACGAGAAAGGCCTTTAACCGGTAATGGGACATACCTTAGCAGTTAGCACTTGATACACTTTTACTCGATGTCAACGTTTAGAAAATCTTGATTGAAGCTCAGGTTAAACTTGATGAGAAAGTAAACTGCAAATTAATTAAGTACTTAATTAGTAAATGTACTCGCATGTAATTATATTTTTCTAGTGCGTGAGAAATCAAAGAGATTGATGAATGTTAGAAAACTCGAATCGCAATGCGTGAGCGAAATGTGGCAGAGAACATAACAGCTCGGTCTCAGTTCACTGAAATCATTCCTTTTGATGAGACAAAAGCAATGACGACAAAAACAATATTGCAAGAGTAGGTAATGTGCCCGCGCAGTTTCTTTGACATTTTTCGGAAACGGATTCTAGAAGTTTTTAGGCCGAATTTCAGAAACTGAACGCGATCAAACTAGGGATGTAATGATACATAATTTTCCAGATACGATACCGATTATTGTAGTAAATAATCGGCGATACTGACACCGATGCCGAAGTAGAAGCACTGGCTGTCATGCGGACAAGGCAACTTAGTTTGGCAGTCAGGGTAACATCCTTATGGGTACCTACACTTAGCAGATTACCAGTTTCCCTTTCTCTTGGTGCAATCCTATAATAATAACATAATTCGTTTTTAATTTGTACTCCTGTTTTACCTGTGTTATTATTAGGTAAGATTGAATTAAGGCTGATTTTGCAATAAAAGTGACATGTGGAGACTGATAGTAAGTAATAGGTATATTAAAAATAAAAAGTGCTATTATTTGGTAAGATTAATAATTATTGTCATAATTATTTATATTATTTTTCATTTTTAAATGTCGCCTAGACAAATTTCATATGTACGTAAGTATGTGTAATTAATAAACATTCTAGTAATTTTTATCGAAATCTTTCATTTAATAACGTCCTGTAAAACAAATACATCCCAGCAGTAGGCTGCGGAGTCGTAGGTGCTCTTCGTGGACTAGGCTAGGTGCTATTCGCGCAGGTGCTATTCGGACGGGTGCTCTAAGTGGATTACTTCGTTTCTGTCTTGTATTTCGGGCACAACTGTTATTAGTGCGTTATAGTCCTCACTTCACTGTGTTAATAAAAATTATCACGAATAGCGGTACCATGAAACAGGCACGAAACAATATATCGCTCAGCTAACGCTCTGCAAACTGCAAACGCTGCCGTTTGCCGTGTTGCCATGTCGCTAAGCATGCGCTGCGCGGCTCTCCTGCATGCACGTCCCGCCTGCGACGGAGCAACAATGCTGTGCGCGCGTCGTCGTTTCGCGCGCTTTTCGGACTGTTTAATATCGGTTGTATATAATCGGCGATACCGTTATATCGGTCGATATTTCGGTATCGGAATCATTACACCCCTAGATCAAACCATCTAAACCTGTCTTGAAATATTGACACTGACAGCTCTTAAACGCGGTTCAGATATTATGATGATCGCGTTCAGTTGCATTGGTGATATTCGCCCTTAGTCTGAATGTTTCCTTTAGAGCTGCAAGTACAAAGACAGGTGATATTTTTATAGAGAGAGTTTGTGCCAAAAGTCTAACAAATTAAATGTAGTTGGAAATGCCAACAATATGATGGCAGGTGGCCATCGCTCCGATAAATAATTGGGATATATCATTGAAAGTTCCCTTACCTAGATAAATAGAACTTTCTATAAAGATGTGAAGCTCAAAGACACATTTACCACTGCCATATATGGTAGGAAAGTGTGATATTACACAGCAAACATTATAACTCTGTTGTCCGTGTCATACTTACTGAGATGCACAAAGAACAGAAAATCCTAGATAAGCCCCATCATTTCCATGGTAACAGTCATTATCTATAATACCCTTTGTTCTTTTACAATATAAGTAGGTTTCTACCTAGCCGTGTACTGTGTCAGAACAAACACGGCGTGTTATCTAGATTATCTTATCAAGCATGGGAACGACTATCAGTAGTAGTGGTTAGCATACAATGGGTCATCGACTCGATTAGTTTCTAAATCATTTGCATATGGCGTCCGACGCGACGACGTTAGTGAAGAAGGCACACTACACTATTAGGATACTTTAAAAGGAAGTGCTTTCCTTACTTAATGAGTTCGTTTATCAATTTATTATCAGTTTGTTCACCTTATTAAAATTGTGGGTTATCTATGTTATCACTTGCTCGTATTTTCCCGTTGGGATTTGTCTAAACCTATCCTAACTGTATAATACAGTGTGAGTGTTTATAATATTGTGCACATATCGAAATGAGGGAATCTATATCTAATATATTTTTTATTAATTTTTAGGGATTTAATTTTTTTTTAACAAAACGGTGTAACTTTTAAACTAAATAATATATCGCAATGAAACAAACTATATAATGATTGGAAGTAATTGGGCGTCCTCATAAAATGAAAAAAAAAACTACCCTCAATAGAAAATAAACATGTTTTTTTTGCAAAAATCTGTTTTTTTTTCCATACATTTTTACAATAATCGTATAATTTCTCAATAAGTCAGAACAAAAATAATGTTCTTTTTTAATATTTTTTCCGTCGCTTAAATTAATGTGCACATATTATGTGCACATTATAAAGACTCACACTGTATAAATACATAATCCTAATCATAAATAATACTATAAATGCGAAAGTGAGTTTGTTTGTTTATTTGTTATGCTTTCACACTAAAACGGCTGAATGGATTTGGATGAAATTTGGCACATGGGTAGACCATAACCTGGAGATAGGATATTTTTATTCCGATATTCCCACGAGATTGCAACTTATGCAGGTGAAACCGCGGGGCGCAATTAGTCGCTAATAATCCATCATTTGTCCAAGCTCTGGACTGTTACTGAAACTTTTATAACCTTAAAATATAATATTTGCACGGCTAGGTTTAACGTTGGGCAGTTTCGTCATGCAAAAGTTCAGAATACTTACGAATTTATGCGTACGACATCCAGATTAATTCAATATTTCACGTGATAATAATTAATTCAATACAGAAGCGCGTTACACGCATGGGTGCGTATATATAAAGAGATTGCATCTGCGAAATTCTAATAAACATTCTAAGTGTAAAGAAAGTTGGTTTTTCAAGCCATGCATATGTATGGTACGCGTAGACGAGGGCGGCGGACCGCGACTACTGCGGCAGTTGTACAGTTTTACTTAGGGAGTTAGAAAATAGCTAGCTGAAATGATACTAAACGGATAAACGTAAATTTTTCTTCTTTGGTTGTTAGAAAACTGTGTTAGCAGGCTTTAGAAAGAACTTGGGCTTTACAATGTGTTTTCCGCAGGTACTTAATTTTCCTAATCACCCATTCTGTATTCACTAAACGATTGACATCGTTTTTTTTATATTTCTTTGTTCTTTTGTCCCTCCCATACTCGCTTTGCCGCAATGAATGCCGAAGTATCTGTTCAATCAAACGCATCGGTTAGCACAAACCACAGTAAGCATCCATTTAATGCCGTACTCTTAAGTTAAAGCCTTGATAGCATTCACGGGATTGTAGCCATGCCGTTACCTTGGCAAGCCGGGTTTGGCGCCCTTATGTCTATCGCTGTAGAGTTTAAACTCCATTTGCGGAGGATATTGTGACTTTGTATACATTTACGGAACTAACGGATGCATTCACCGACGTATTCACTACACGTCACGAATAGTTTCCGCTGCGATTGTCGAGGCCTAGTCTAGTATGTATGCGTTAATTGTCGCTCGCTATAATGATAGCTTATTAGTGACACGCGATAAGCAAAACGTTAAAAGCTGAATAAGCTGATTGTTCTCGTGGTATACTCTATCGTTAGACAATGGAGCTTCTTGAGAAAGTCGTCTGAGTGTGCTCCAAATCGTAGATTGACCATGACGCTACTACTTACTATTTTATTTCTTGCGTTGGGCCTAACGACTTGGACTTTAATAATCTCGGTGGTATGTCGTATTTTCATTCTATCGTTCGAATTACGAAAATAGTGTATTTGTTGGGGTTTGTGTGTAGTATTTGTCGAGTGTTATAATTAATACCTGTATACGTAAGTGCAGTTTGCTGTAGTTAGTAATAATTAGCGGTGTAGCGTCCGTAGCACGGCTATGCTTCAGTACGCACCGTTCAGCTGTTACTATGCTTTATTGACATATTAACGTCGAGTTAGGAAGCGTGATATTGTGAAATAACACCTTACAGTATTCTATTAGGAAATGCTGAATTACATATTCAAAGGGACGTGCAAGTGAACATTAATCCAAAAATACAGAGTGGTTCAAAATAACGGCATAAGTTACTACATGCAGTGCAGTGCATGCATGTGTATGAGCTTGACATTTATGAAACGTTACATTTCGTGGAAATATATTTACTATAAACTTGCAAATTAATGTTTATGTCTGTGTGTGTCAATGCGTAAGACCTATCTCGTTCCTCAACTTTCCTCACGGGCGAGTGGTAGGTAGTACGTTGAACCGTCACTCAGTTCAAAAGGGAAAAGTTTCGCGAGTGCGTGTATGTTGTACCAATACAATACTTAGTAGCAACTGCAACAGACGCATGTTAATTGCTTGCAAATCCCCCTCGTCCTTTGAATGCATTAACGTTTTGAGCTGTTGCTCATTAAAAAATCTTTCTCGGGCATAGTTTGCGTGTCTGCTTAAGAATATCATTTTGAATTTTTTCTATCTTTTCATACATAAAAATGCTGTTTCCGCATCGCCGTGTTTTCTACTGCTTGATCGGAGTTAATGAAGAAGACCGTTCGAATACCGCAACGGACGCGAAACGTCAGTTCAACACATAGCGTGACTCGGAACGCACGTTCCGAACGTCCCTTGTTACGTCTATTTACGTTGTTCGTGCCTTAGCGAATGTTTGGGCCAACATTTGCACTGCAGGATGGGTGTATGTACCGGTGAAGTGTTGTTCAAGTGCAGTGAATTAAACTTACCATACATTATGAGTTAGTTGTTTGTGCAACTTCGCAAATGTTTGTGGACGGACGAGGTTAGTACTCCCTGATGAACGTCAGGATTTTGTCAAATTAGTGTCAACGTTACAGCGGCGGTTTAATAGACGGATTAAGAGTTAATTTATCCTCTTAAAGAAGCTTCCCGTTTCGGCCAGTACCGGCTTATAAAACTCTCTTGTAATATTGCGTGTTTGGATGCAGTGGCATTTAGAAATGTAGGTTGGTAAGTATGTGCATACGTAAAGATAAAATACAGACTTAATGTTCTTTTTGCTATATATTGCTTTCGATTTTACTGTGATATGTTAAGGAAGTGAAAATGGAGTGTAGACAGGAAACGCCGTAATTAAAATTATAAATGTGAAATGTCATTCATAACTTATACTACTTACGTATATACGTAGGTAGTTACCGAATTACATCAAGTAGTTGAAAAAACCCCTCTGTCCATTTAAAAAAGTCTCGTTGGTTGGCCATGGTGGGAACGTTCACCATCGGTATAATCTGTAGGGCTTAAACTTGAAAGTTTCCGTTTGACCTTGCCCTCGTCAAGGTTAGCAATTTCCACGAATATTTTTAACCGCATTGCCCGTTTTCGCCAAGCTGTCCGGACCATTGTTTACCGAATATAATGGTGCTATTTGTTTAAACTACGGATGTTCGTTGATTGATAACTTTGCATAAGGTTGTAGATGCCTGTCTGAGGCCTCATCGCGTTTACTAAGCGTTGTTACCTGCTATTATCTACTTCAGACATTAAAAGACGAAAATAGTTAAAAAGTAATTTCGTCGGTAATAAACAATTAACATGATAAGATTAAATATTGCAAACAAGTGAAATATTTGCTGCAGGATGTTGAAATTCTGCTAGTAAATATGCATAGGTGTTTTTCCCGCTTGAACAAATAAAATGCCAAAAACAGTTGATATGGAATTTCATGATCATAACATCATTGATCAATGCGTTACTAGATAATCCAAGCGTACACCTTGCGTGCAAAATTGAGGGACACAACGAATTGACCGTTTACTAACTGATTGTGAAAACATAGAAAAAACGTGTCTCCTTGTACTGGCGGCTTCCCTCAGTTAATTTTTACATTAACATTGGACTCTTGCCAAGACATGCACAATACCTGGCTATTCGTCACAGGTTTCGAGGTCGGCTTAAAGTAACATACTCTATGATTCAATAGGTGTGCCCGACGTAATAAAAGTAGACGTTAATGCAAACTACACACGTGTCCCAGTACTTAATTGCGTTCAAGTTACAAAAATTTAAGAACTCTACCCATATCAAACAGCTAGTCTAATTAATCGCTAGTTGTGTTGTTTTTTTTTACACATAGTTGATAAATACAATAGAAGGAGGAGCTCGTGGCTAAGTACTAACAGCCGCACGGGTCGTTCCATCAGGTTAAGCTACACTTGCCGGGGTTGGTCCGTGGATGGGTGACCATCTTTACAAATCGAGACTCCACCGTGCCTCAGAAAGCACGTTAAGCCGTTGGTCCCGGCTGGCATTCATGGATCTTTGACAGTCGTTACGGGTCGTCAGAAGCCCGAAACTCTGACAACCAGTCTTACCAAGGGGTATGGTATTACCCAGTTACTGAGTTGTGAAGGTCAGATAGGCAGTCGCTCCATGTAAAATACTGATATTCAGCTGCATCCGGTTGGAATGGAAGACTGAATCCGAACCCAACATAGTTGGGAAAAGGCTAGGCAGATTCATTGATAAAAACAATGGAAAAGCTTTTAAGCGCAACGTATCGTTTCAAGAACCGTCCGGTTTTCCCAAAGATCTCATCTGAACAGCCAGTCGTGGGCGGGATGATTTTGTTTACGAATAAAATCTCATCAACGCAGTAGGTACTGGTGTATGATAAATTCGCTATTAATATAGCACTTGCAATGCGCAGTAAGTACAGCTATTAATGTCTGCAAGTAAATACAGATGTAAATAAACGAAAACACAGGTATTGCAGAACGTGCAATAAAGTTTTGCACGTATTCTTGTGTTGTCGATGGAGACATCAACTGTTTCTGACGACTTTCTCCTTTTAATGTGCGATGTGTTAGTGATATCTAGATTTTACGTGCTGTATCTGGCTTTTTGCTAATAATCGTTCATTTTATTTGTAAGTTTTAATATGGCAATACCGGTAAATTAAAAAGTGTCTCTGAACAGTTGCGGTCACCAACCTGTAAGGTGAAGCGTGGTGACTGTTGGTGGTGACTAAAAGCACTAAACTAACTATACGCCTACCCCCTTCTTATGAAATGACTAATCTATATCAGTGGACAACGCTAAGCTTAATCATTTATGATAATAAGTGTGAAATCTACAGGATTTCTATTGTATATCACAATGTTATTCAATGACCTGAAAATTGCCAATTTATTTAAAGTTATTTCGCCAAAAACTGTATCTAATTATCTTTTTGTACGAGTGCACGAATGAAGATATGATTGTGTTTTTTTTCATTGAGACTATTGTTTTATTATTTCAGTAACACTTTTTTGTAGTGCAGTGTTACGGAAATTGCGAAACTTTGTGATGATGCTATGCAGAAGCTGCAAAACGTCATGTAAAATGTAGTTTCGATATTTTTTATTACTTACTTCATAATCATTTTATCCTGGTATAGTTCCTGAGCTGTGATAGTATTTAAGCTTTCTCGCCATCGGAAACTATGATAGTACATCACCCCCTTCCGTACCCTTTAGAAATCACCGGCATGACGCTTGCAACGAATATGTAGTGCATTTTAACCAAATTCAAAGAAAGAGGAAGTTGTCAATTCCCCGCGTACGTTTTTTAGGCGAACTAAATGATGCATCAGCGGAACATCCGTCCGTTAAGTTGAAGCTAGTCAGTTCGATCCTTGGTTCAAAACTTATTTGTTTCGAGGTATTACTGATTCGCTATACGGTGTGAGTGATGACCCTAACTCCTCGACATCTAATAATAAAGTACTTGTGTGGAAATTATGCCTATTAAAAGTTAATTAGTGGGAGCACACACAGGATGTTCGCGCGGTATTGTCGTAAAACAAAATACTAAAAGTAAGGCCACGTTTATTTCATGTTAAGTGGGATTATATTAAGTTGGCGAATAGCTAGAGGGCACACGTTTGATGGCATGTCTGTTCTGTCAGCAGTCGCCGCATGTAAATATAACTTGACACATTACAAATTTAATAGAGGGCTTACCGCAAAATTCACTGCTTTGAATAAATGAGTTATGTTACTGTCACAATGTAAAAATAAAAGTGCCTTCAGTGCTCAAACAATTCGATATCATTAATGTCCTTTTTAGGCGTTGCAAAATCGTTGTGTGGTCGATATCGATATGCCTGGCGGCAATTCTTTGAATACAAAACAAGTTACACAAGCTAAGCGCCATGAAACGTTTTTTCCAGTTAATTAATTTGAATAATTTTATGTAAATATTAAATTAAATTACCGATCATATAATCGTGACCCAGATTGTGAAATATAAGGAAATTGTCACCGACGTCCTTATATTTAACTTCCTTTGCAAGCGTCCTTTTAATTTCTCGGAGTGAACAAAGGTGGCGATGTGTATGAGTTTTACAACTTCGTTAGTACTCAGAGACAGATACTTCGTTAGTACGTCGCGAGGCAAAGTATTTGCAAATTGACCATTGTGACGAATTCTATTATGAGTCCTTTGTTTCGTAAGATTTGTATAGTAGCCTATGTGATCATTGCCTTGCTAATGTTGATACTTAAGAGTAAAATTTTGTGTAAACATTGCCTACTCTGCTATCTTCTTAAATATGTTTTTAAAGACTTAGTAGAGGAATGGGGTCACCATGATGCTCCTCCGCGACAGACAAGCAAGTGATAGATGGCCGTGCGTGAGTAGTATACAGCGTAATCGTGTGCATGATCTCTATCTATAAATCTGAAACGTTAGTGCTATCTCTAGTTTTTACGATGTCTACCTGATTTTAAAGCCACCTCATAAGATTAAAATAGAGATCAGTTTTTGTTTTTGCTACATTATTATAATAATATCTGGTTCAGGAATGTTGAGGTATCCCGTTGAAACACTCCTATGTTGATTACTAAGCTTCGAGATACCTATAGTATTAGGTACGCATTGACTCTGCCACATCATAGTTTCAAAGTGAAATCAACAAATTGACCACAAAACTTACTCAATATTGACTTATCATCATTTATGGATAATTCAAATGATTAAACTTTTAAAACACCTTCAGACATCTTATGAAACCCACTTAACATCGAAAGTAAGCATTCTCAAACATTAGACGAGTAAGTAAACAAACATTCTGAACAGGATCTATCTGCAAAGCATTGGTTATAATTACGGTAACGTTATTGTAAGATTCGTTTTACAGCTCGATGTGTGCCTTTCTATTCTTACCGTTTTGACCTACGATCCTAAAGCTTGAGCCTTGGCTAGTATTCAAAAGTTCAAACTCAAGGTTTGACAACGCACTATTGAATTAAATTAACGAGTTCAATATACCGCACTGCAAAAAGAAAATTGATCGCGTCGTCTTAACGTTGTCAAAGTGAGATAGGCTGGCAGCATGCCTGTGCTGGGAGCGGCCAAAGATATCTAAGGACCATGATTCAGCGAAGTAGCCTCGCAGGCTAGATATAACAAATTAGAATGAGTCGACACTTGGCAAGAAAAAGATCAAGAGATGAAGTCATATGAAGAGCTTTTCCAGCTGTGGATTGTCAAGCTGTAACAGTAAAAATTACGAGTACCAACAGTTTATATTAGATTTGGCAAGATTAACATTAACCTGGATGTAGGGTGATTTCAAATTCGTAAACGTAACTGTCATGCGTATACGCAATGCGTGAGAAATAGTAATTAAGGCGGACCCACATATCAGCGAATCTGCGCTAAGCCCAAGACATGTCCGACATCTATGAGACCCGGATTTGGCGTAAACAATCGGATTTGTATTGCGATTGTGTCACCTTATAGGTCAACTTTCTTGGATTTAAATGACGCACAGGCACCTGTGGATAGCGACTAGGTCACGCAAACTCGAGGTACGATACAGATCTCCAAGGAAAGTGTAATGATGTAATGTAAAAGTAGATTTTGGTCCAGTTTTTAGCCTTGACGATGCCTGTAGCAGGTGCTTTGTTTTAAGGCAGGACAAGGTTGCTCCGTCCGGTTTGGGATCGTTATAATAATGCGTAACGTATGGCAGGTTGTTATCTGGTTCTCATTTAGATCTTTTAAAATCTCGTCAATGTCCATAAATTCGATTCGCAATCAGCAATTTGAAACATCACGCCTTGTTTCACCGAAGGGTTGAGCAAAGGTGCACCTATACAGGGTGGCAGGGACATCGACGCGAAAACTATTACCATGGATTCACTACATGATTCTGAACCCCCTGCGTTGAAATTATTCGTCGGTTAGTTAAAAAAATCTGCTGTTTCATAGAAAAGTGGAATACCTAAGCGGTCAAAATGTATGGAACAGCAGATTGTTTTTAAAATAACCGACGAAGTTTTCAACACAGGGGCGTTCAGTATCGTCCTGCGTTCAGAATCATGTCCTGAATCCATGGTAACAGTTTTCGCGTCGATATCCCTGCCACCCTGTATAGTACATCCACATTTCGCCAGTTATGTTTAAGTCCCATTGAAAAATTCTCCATTGAGTTTTCCGCACTTTTACACCTTGTATGGAAAATAACGCACATAACATTACTGACTTCCGAGTACACACCTAGTTCTACGAACACACATGCCGTTCATACGGTATGAGTTTCGTTATGTCATGACTGTCACAGTACATTCAACAGCCTCGCTGAAACATACAATTATCAGATGTTATCACAAAAAATAGCAATTTCATAAAGATTTTGATCTCGCTCTACAATAGGGTCGCACGGTATAATTTCCACAGAAATGTTGCTAGGATTTTTAATATTGCCCATTTGGCCCAGTTGGTAGGTTCCTCGTTCGCGATCAAAGATTAATTTCAGAGAAATTTAAAGGATTTGTGTTTATTATCGTCATCTGTTACCTACTGTACAGTTCAAGGAATTCATATCAATAAAATGTTAGTGCTTTATTTGCATTATTCCACTTCCCACCCACAGAAATCGAAATAGTTAGGTAGGCAAGCATTTTAGAGTGTTTTCTGGTCGAATCAGTCTATGTTCTCAACCAAAGATATAAGGGATGAAACAACCAGAAAATTCAAAGTTTTATGATACAAATAAAACACTAATAAGAAAGCGGAATTTTTGCGCAATTCAAGATATATTGCGAAGCTGTCGTTGGGCAGATGACCCTTCTAGGGCGGGCGGGCGACTCGACGCGGCCCCCTGACATACATACAAACACAACTAAAATTAGATCTGTGATTCTCTCACTACTCTACACGCTAGACGCAAACGAATGGATTATAGTATTATTAGAGCGGGTGCGCGGTACAAATAACAGTGTAAATGAACTATTGCGGCAAGATTTGTTGCTATCCGGAACCTACCAAATGAGCAACAACCGTTTGATGAGCGAATGATAAATGGTTTTCGTAATGGCGCTCGGTGGGCGGAATAGTCGAGTTTACGTTTAATATTCGAGCTTGCTATTCTTCAAAATTATGATAATATTATGGCTAGGGCGGACTCACTTTGAGTACCTACTTATTAAAATAAAGACGTCTCACTAACTTCAACGTTAAGACCACACGGTCTAGTAAACAATAGAACCTATGTGGTCAATCAATCTGCCTAGCCTTTTCCCAACTCTGTTGGGGTCGGCTTCCAGTCTAACCGGATGCAGCTGAATACCAGTATTTTACATGGAGCGACTGCCTATCTGACTTCCACAACCCAGTAACTGGGTAATACGATACCCCTTGGTAAGACTGGTTGTCAGACTTTCGGGCTTCTGTCGACCCGTAAGATTCACCAATGACAGCCGGGACCAACGGCTTAACATGCTTTCCGAGGCACAGAGGAGTCTGTCTTGGTATGTAAAGATGGTCACCCATCCACGGACCAATCCCGGCAAGCGTAGCTTAACCTGATGGATAGATCCGTGTTATATTATTACTTGGCCACAAGCTCCTCAAACAATAAACTATATGGCCTATAGTGATTTCATTAAATGTTTTACATAAACGAAGACTAAACAAAAAAAATAAAATTCCTATTTCTCCGGAGCCCTAATCAACCAATCAAACGTAATTATCGATTAATGCTTTTTCCGGGAAAGGAAGTGAATGTTACTTTGTACGTCAATGCGTGATTCACATAACGCTATATTTACTTAAAAGACTGAACGCTTTGATGAAAAGCTTCGGTTACTTAAAATGTAGGTCGAATAAACGTTGAATATCCTTTCAGTTACTTTTACCGAGCATATTATTGATCTTGATTAATCTTGAATAAAAATAGTTTAGTCACGAATGCGAACTATGCAGCTTTGATTCATTTACCTTCAATTATTTTATAGCCACACTTGAAACACGAATAGTAATTAAATTATATTAAATCCGTCATGAATTTTGCTTAGAAATGGTATAAAATCATTTTAATTTTTGTACTTAAAATATTGTTGTAAGTTTATATTATTGTATTTATGTTTCATAACTTTGGCGTATAGTGTGTTAAATGCTCGTTAGCGTTAGTAAAACAAAAGTTTGATACATCCTATACTATTAAACGAGCAATATTTGTATATATATTTTTTTTGTATATATATTTGTACACACGTTCTCGAAATCGGCTCTCACGATTTCGATGAAAGTTGCAATATAAGGGTTTACGGGGACGAACAATCGATCTAGCTAGGTCTCATATCTACGAGTATATAATGACATGCAGCATGGAATTAGTAAGTACCTACTATCATGGCAGCATGGAATAAGTAGGTATTAGCATTAGGATAGGCATAGCATTCTCTATTTTCACCAGAGCAGAGCTCGGTCGCCCAGCACGCGAAGCATGACAACCATAGAAACAGGTTTTCTACGGGTTTTGTCAACGAAAGAATAGACAAAATGACAGATAAACAATCACAATCTGTAATTTTTTCTATTCTTCCGTCGACAAAACCCGTTTCTATTATGGTCATGCTAAGCGTGCAGTGAGGTTTCAGGTACTAATATTTAAATAAACTGGTGTTTAATGTCACCGGCCCCACAAGGTCGGTCACTCATTGGTTTTGTGATACTCGCATAAGATGTGTTTAGAGGGGGATTATTCAGGGATGTCAAGAACACGAATTTAAAATTCGATAAATATATTCATGTTTGTTTTCTTCGAAATTTGAATAATGTTCGTTCTATTCATAAACCTGCGTGTCATAACTTATTGTTGACATATTACAGGAGGACGTATATAATAGTAACTTTTTAATAGTAAGTAGTCAACGTACTCTAGGCAATAGAATATTCACGACACGGCCGCGGAGACCCGTTACCCTACTCTGTAAGTGGAATACTGATACAAAACAGTCAATCGCCTCTGAATCCATCATAGTAATGACTGACTGTGGTTTATGACTATGTGCTTTTAAATTGTCAAGTTTACTAGCAACATGACTTATTGGTAAACGATATGGGTATTCTGATTTTCATTATACCATTGGTTTAGTAAAGTTGGAAATACTTTTTCGACGTTCCTTTTGAAATGCATGGCTGCTGGCTTTTTGATATCCAAGTTCGGAAAAGTGTTGTTTTATCATTCTTTGGAAATATTAAATGGATTGATGTCCATCGCAATAGCCACGGCTTGCCCCGTATCTTGGACGCTAATACAGTTATTGCCGAAATGTGGGTGTAGTAGGTAAAGGCGTGACGGTATTTCTTAAATCCGTTTCTCAAGAGCTTCGTTAACCGTTTATACAACAAAACGCTTATTCACATTTAGAAAGGGCTCTCACAAGCAAGTTTATGTCAGATGTTATGTCCGTAAAGATCACATAACCATTGCAGGACCATGTTCATGAGAACTGACATTTGTCAAGTACATAAAAATGTCAGCAATCATCTGATCAAACGGTCTATGTTCCTGGCGTAGGCGCAACGCTCTCTTGTACTTTGACTAATATATGGTACACGTACTCCTGACTGCAGGGTTGATGTTATTTAGGGATATGTAGAATTGAATTATATTTGCAGTCATTAACTTTTCAACAGTCACTCAATAGTGTTTTAAGTGCAAACCTGTTACTAACAATTTATGGATCTCTTAGTTATCCGAATTAAAACGATTTTATTTTTATTTATTTATAATGTCTGTATATTTAATTATGGTGAGTGTTATCAATAATTTTCCTGTAAAATATCTGTCAAAATCTAAATTGAAATCGCTCTATTCTGAAGTCACACTCAAACGAACATGATTAAGAATCATTGAGCCCTTTACACGCACAGTCATAAATTAATTGTATTTTTTAATATTATGTCAGCCCTAAAGCATGTTAATTTGACGTTTCAACGTTCCCAATTGATGCCCACGCGCATGCTGTTTGACCCTCTCTAACCGGCCATTCATAAAATTACTATTGAGACATCATCCGCAATAATTAAGCTTTATGAGCACAATTACTATGCAACGGCTTTGTCTAGAATTCTTCAAAACTATATTGTACTTATTTGCTTCCTTTACTGGCTAAATTATTGCCTCCTGATTCTTTTAAGAAGGTAGTGTTAATAATTCCTAGCACCTGCAAGTCCCGTCGTGGGGAGAAGAGTCATGATTAAATTAGTTTAATGTTGAGATAATAAACATTTGAGCTCCAGTCTGTCTGGTAAAAGAGAGAAACAACTACATTACTTGACACAGTGACTTTTTCAAGAGTTCCTATGGTCGAGCAAAAAGCAACTACGAGATAATGCAATGCCTTATTCACATTTCAGTGTTTTTGTTTATTTTTTCATTCAATATTTTGATCCGATTTGTCACAAAACACGCGAAATGTTACAAATTGGACTGAAAAATTAACATGTTGGAGCTTTTATTGTTACCACGTGGCGGAAATGGGCGCTGTCAGCCGAACCTAATGATGCGCGAAGCGAGTGGCGGCGCGCGTGGGAACAGTTACCAACATAAAGAGCGACCATTTTTTACATCTGCTAAATCAAAGCTGCGTTTTTGTTGTCCTACTTTGATTAAATTATTGGATGGGCTCGTGATTTCGTGAACTGAGGAATAAAATGCGGAAAGGAAGAGAAATTCATGCGTTGGTTTTTCCGCAGCTGTTTATGTACGATTGGATCAAAATAATGATTTATAAGTGATAGTACTATAAAATTTAATTGTATGTTGCCTAGTAAGTGCATGCTTGAAATATTCATATCAAATAATAGATACGTGCGTGGAACACCGCCGATTTCACTTCGTAATGGTTGGCGTCGGTAGTGCTAAGGGCTTGCCGTGTCATCACGAAATATAGAAAGCTGTGTTTTATGTAACGCTGTTAATTAGTTCCTGGAACAAAGGATAAGAGACAATTAACAATAAGCTTAATGAAGACTTTCTCATAAAGATTAATATTTTACTTGGCTCATTAATGTGTATTTCTTTTAGTTGACTGTAATGTAATGTTTTATGAAACAAGGTGAAAAATTTGAACAATTAAATTGTGCTACGTTTCGCAGTTTATTACTATCTATTTAATTGATCTTGAAAACGTTGTGTTGGATGCATTTGTATGTAGGAATGAATGGATTGCATAACCAAGGGTATTTGTATGCATATTAAATACCGGTGTCCTAAGCATGCAATGTCATTTAATACTCCGTTTAATGGAAAAACAAAACGTTTTGTTATCACCGATTTGTTTCCGTTTAAACTTCTTACTATTTCTATCAAATCGTGAGAACTCTCCGGTTGTGTAATTATAAAGAGAACAGAGGAAGCATGTCGGCTTCTATTAGCGTAGCCGCAAGCGCAGTAACTAGACCAATTTTAAGACAGACTGCCCTAAATATTGTGCTCGGTGTTTCTCGTGGAAGGGTCTAAGTATGTTTATTATGCTGTGAAGTACCAGCAATACGTTGCAATGTTAAAAGATACAAAGCTCTTGCTAATTAATATTTGTTGTCATTAAAAGTCTCATTAAAAACACATTTTGCAGCCATGTGAAATTTTATTTTTATATCTGTACCCCACGTTATCTTTATTGTCTTCCTTCGCCCCTGAAAATGATGATGAATGAGTTTTATATTTTACACGAGTATGATGAAAAAAAACCCACAATGAGTAGAGCCGCTGAAGATTACCATCTCTTCATACATGGAATACTATTTTAGAGGTCGATTCACTGATTAGTCGGATCGTGACACACGTCCTCGTGCCTGCGAACAAACGATTAAACTGTATAAAGACTTGAATATTTAAGAGCATGCATTTTCATGCTCTTCCAGGAGTTACGTTCAAGATAGCCCTCAGCTTCTTCGTTACAAGTGTGTCAACCTTAGAGTATGAATAAAACAACCTTTAAAACGCAAATGTAGTTGCTGGCATCTTACCCAAAAGCAGTCGTCGTGTTGCATTTAGGTACAAACGTTGTCATGTGTTTCCTTGATTTATCTCATCACTGAATGAAAGTTTCTGCTCATACTTATAAATTTAATCCACTTATTCATACTGCAAGGTGGTCGTCCGCAACCGTCGGAAGTATATTATTTTAGTGAGGTCCGAGGTAGGCGTCTCCTAGCAACCTGTCACTCCTACGCACAGTACTTAGTGCTGATCTCTGACCCAGCGCGATGCTGCGCGCGTGGCTATGAATGGTGCCGGCGTATTTACCGATAACATTACTAGCTGTTTTATTTATGTGTTTCTATGACTTCATTGAAGAACGAGAGATCGTGCTCGTACCTCACGCAGATCGATCGTTTAACAACTTATTACCTACTTATCTAATTATCATGGTGGCCAATGACTGTCAACTATTGCAGCGAAACCCAACTCTTATTAGACTGCCGCTGCGTGGGGGATTATGGCCCACTCCCTCTCTCAGAGAAGAGGCCTCGGTACCGGCGGTAGGAACGTAGGAACGTTACAGACTGACCATGCAACCCAGATTTACTCGAATTACATATACAGGCAGATGATAAAAATAGAGAACCACATAACAAACATCGATTTCGATCTCTATTATTCCGTAAATTGAATAATTTCGATTGTACTCATCGTTTCTCTTTTGTCCTGCAGAGCCACCGCGAGTTGCGGCCGCGGTGGGGCCACGCGGCAAGCGTGTACAGACGCCGCAGCCAGTGCGGACGCCGCCGGTGCCACTCGTCGCGCCGCAACCACAACAGCCGCGCGAGCAGGCCGTTGCGCTCGCGCATGCCGCCAAAGGCGTCGAAGCCCTGGGCGTTTTAGTCCAGTATTTAGTGTTTCGAGTAAGTATTTTTAGGTACAAGTATCAATAGTTCGAAGTTTAAAAGGACTGGTTGGCCCTATCACAGTGAAATCACTCTTTTGAGTAAAATTTAGATTTTTTGGCGGCGTTAATAGTGAGATAACTGAGCAACCCACACAAATTTACAGCTATTTACTACAGGTAGTAAACTTGTAGTAGAATTTTTTAAACTACCAACGACAGCATGACGTAAAACTTCCATAATGTCGTCACTCGTCACATGTCATAGTGATTTACGAATGTGGTTAACGATTTACATAAGTTGTAGGCACTCTATTGTGTTTACCAACCAACTCAACAAACATTTGACAAAGTTTTAAGGCCAATGCGGTTCGATGCACGTTGAAACTTGGAACAAATATTTGTATGATCATACAACCATATATTTTACGAGTATGGATGTTTGTTCATAATTTTTGTGTACGTGATGACCCAACATAGTGTATTCATTCACTTGAGGTTATTCAAGTAAAAAAATACCATGAGTTTTTAGTTGCGTGAACCCACTGGTAGTACCTACCAGAATATTAGCTACGTGCCTTAGGGCTGATCAGAACAGGCAAGCATACTAAGTTTGTATGTACCATCGAAGAAACCTATAACTAAGCAATTTGAAAACAAAATCCCGTGCACACGACCCTTTTTTTTCGTAGGTAACCGTTACTAAATAGTGGCCGAGCGCTGCAAGCAGAAATAGTCCTTACGGTGTATAGGTATGGGTTTCTTCGATGGTACCTATGTATCGTTGTGCGATCGGCGTCCTTGCAAGTTGTATCCAAAAATCTTTATTAAGTCGACTGGACCAATCTGTATGAACAACCGTATTAAAATAAAGGTGCATTCTCAGTGAACAGTTATACTAATGGAAGTATTATATTTCCAGTTGGACGCACTAAATGGCAGCAGTTGGCGCGTGGAGGCGGAGCGGTGGCGCGGCGTGGCGGCCGCCGAGCGCAGCAGCGCCGCGCGCGCCGACCGCGACCGACAGACGCGCGCGCAGAAAGATCTCGATACCAGTTAGTATTGAACACGTTTCATCATAATTATCATCAACATTTAGCCAAAAACGGGAGGAGAGCTCTATGTTCTCTGCTGAACATAGGCATACCCAAATCACAACCGTTCTTATGATGCAATTATGTAGTATCCAATAGATTCCTACAAAGCTATTAAAAAATCAAAAATAACTGAAATACATATAAATAACTTATTCAGCCTGTTGAATTCTTCTGCACTAGGTATTATTATGGACTTATAAAAACATGAAGTAGTTTACCTCCCTGGGTTATTGACTGCATATTCCGGTTCTGCTTTTCTTTTGTTTTTAAACCTCTGCAAAAAATATAAAGTTTGTATTAACTTCGGTATGCACATTTTAAATTCATGTAATCCGAGTCCATTCCATAGTATATAATTTTTTATTAATTTAATGTTATTTTAACGTATAATTACGATAATTTCAGTCGCAGAATGCTTGAGCAAGATCTCAGAGCTGGAGATGGAGGTCTCATCGAAGGAAGAGGCAAACGCGCGCCTCCAAGCCAAACACATCGAGGAGGTCGCTACACTCGCCAATGACATCAAGGGACTCAAGGTAAGCACAGTCATTAGCATTCCTTTGGGACTTAAATAAATCGCAATTAATATTAATTTATGCACCGACTTGTATTACTGGAATTGTTTTACAAACATTTGTTTTTATTGTTGGATACTCGCCGCGCCTTTGAAAAGAAGGCCAAAGAATGTGCCGTAGCCTTTAGAAACCACAATGGCAATCTCGCTAAACCACCTGAGCTACCGAAGGCTGGTGAAACCTGTTAATTTAAAACATTATAATAAAGCTACGTTATTTTATTTATAGGATACAATCGAATCCCTGAAACACGAAGTCGCCGAGAGTAGGGCGCGTCTACACGCGCACAGCGAAATCGAGCGTACATTACGCGCGCAACTAGAAGCGGCGCGGACGGAGGTAGAGCAGAGCAAGTCGTACAATACATCGGTGATGTCGGCCAACACGTCGACCGACACGTCGGTGGACACATCGGTGGACACGTCGTGGGACAAGTCGTGCAACATGTGCGACGCAGCCTGCGACCCCGTGTGCTGCGAGGCGGAAGATTGCGAGCTGCGATTAGCTGCGAATGAGGAATTGAGCACAGATGCCAACGAGTTGGCAGCTGAGGTTAGTACTACCCACTGAAGCTATTAATAAAGCGGTTATAATTATTATGGAGTCATTGAAATAAATAGGCCTACCGTTCATTATTAGCAAAAATAAGTTTAGAGAGGATAGTACCTACTAGGTTTAGCAAGGATAATATAATACTTAATTATATTTAATAGGTATTTGAAAACGTATACATATGCCTCCAGGTACGATCACTCCGCGCGGTGATTGAGCTGAAGCAGGCGGAGGTCGCATCATTGCGCGATTCGCGATCAGAACTCGCGGCGGAACGAGAACGTCGAGCTGCGTGCGAGCGAGAGGCGCGAGCCGCGCGTCACGCTGCTGAGGAGCTGCGCGAACGCGCGGCCGCTCGTCAACGCGACACCGACCGGTTGCGCGACGATAACAGGCGTCTGCGCGACGCCGCGGCACGCGACCGCGACCATGCCGCGCGACTTGCCGCTCTCAACGAGGAGCTACGATACAAGCTTAGACAGAAGTCACAGGTGAGATGTCTTTTCTAAATTACCGTTACTGCATGTGACATTTTCCAGGAACCCATGAATGTTTTAATATAATTATTTACTTTAACTCTCTGACCTTGTTTGGTAAACTTTTCACTGCCTACGGTGATGAGATCACCTGATGATGAATATTTGATGTCAATAAACTTTTTTTTCTTTCTATTCTTTTAAAGGTAATCGAATCTTTAATGAAAAGTTAACGATACAATTCTCACCATCTAAGTCTAAGTAATAATAACAAACAATAATAATCCTTTGTTGACACGGCAAGACACAATGATTAATTAGTGCAACCGATTTCCTTACTTGTTGTATTGCATTACATTACTGGGAAAATCATAAAATCGAAATCACCAAGTTGTACCAATAGTTTGAAATCGATTTTCAATTTGATTGTCGTCACACAGGTGGTGTCTCTGCTAGCGGGCGGCGGTTACATCGAGCGGCCGCCACTGCGCGCGCGCACGTCGTCGGGCGACTCGGGCCGCTCGGCCTCGCCCCCGCCCGACTCGCCCCCCTCCCCCGCCGCCTCGCCCGCGCCCGACTCGCCCCCACTGCCCGCAGTCAAGGGCGTCGTCGAGAAACACGACTCCGTTAGCTGGGTGCTGGAGATTGAAGAAACACCTGAGGAGGTGGCTTCCAGGTAAAGTATTTAGATCTTACTGAAAAAACCTTGTAGAGTAGTAATAAACCTTGTATGTATACTCAATGACTCATGTTAAAGATAAAGCTTATCTCTAAGTTTTATTGTGATTGAAGGAACATTACATAAGAAACGAACCAATCGTTATGGTGCACAGGTTGGCCAGGCGGTCCTCATTCCGCACGGCCGCGTCGCCCAGCGGCGTGAAGCGTCGCGGCGGCGGCTCGCCCGGCAGCTCGCCGGCGCCGGCGTCGCCCGCGCCCAACGCGTCCAAGCTGTTCCGGCCGGGCGAGCTGGACTTCCCCCCGCCCCCGCTCAAGGAGTCCGCCGGGGAGGCCATCTACATCTACGACGACCGTCAGTATTGAAGTGTTGGACTGCTGGACTTGTTGTGCTCGCGACCGACTAGTTCGCCCCGCGTGTGCGCCGCGGACGCGCGGCGTCCGGAACGTGTTCTTGCCGGAGATGAAGTTACTGCACCGCGTGGAGAAGTAGGTTATAGAAAACTGGGACCCAACCGGAGTGACTTCTCTGTATCTCGCGTTTATGAATTGAATACGTATGTACCTTATATGGAAATGGTGAATGAAAATAATGAAACTAAACTCACATGATACCTATGGTCTAAAGCTCCTAGCTCTGGAACACCATTTTTAATGGACTCTGCATATAATTTATGAGCTTCAAATGTTATTTTACGTAGATTTAATACGAGTTTGCTCTTTCTCAATAGAATTTAGCTTGAAGTGATAATAATATGTTATTCTCATAAACGATATTAAAAACAATACCTTAGATATCTCATAGTAATCCTAGCTGAAGGGTTTTACCTATTTATCTTATTTCAATGTTTATCGACTTCACACGTTTCTACCATTAGTGGATAAATTAAATGAAATAAGGTAAGAGTAGCTCCAGACTCACTTATAATATAAGAATTTGCTTTTCTCAACATTCTGGCCTCGGAACGGTATACTCGAATTGGGCTGCATTTGAAGGAAAGTGTTTAATGTACCTGTGGATTGCGCCAATCAATAAAAGTTATAACTTAGTAAACTATCTATATACGAATATTTCTCGTCTGTACTTCTTTTCGTTTCCATTTAAATTATGCTTTATTTATAATCTGTTTCATGTCTCTCTTTATGTCTCTTTAACGTTTATTTTACTTAACTTTCTAACCCTATTTCCCCTTTTATTCATTGGTGCAATTATTCTTGTTTCTGATTGTTTAATAATAAAGAAAAATATGTGCTTTGATAATGTGTTATCCTGTTCAGGCTTGTCAGCACTAGCAGGTTGTTATCTGTATTACTTAGCAATAGATTGATCGTATAATTAGGTATTTATATTGTTTTTGTATTGTATTTTTAACTTAATTATTATATTTTATCACACTCGTTGAATTATTTTGTACAAATAACAATTTTAATGATGAAAAATTAATATAGTTTTAAGTGAAGGTGTAATTATGACGTTTTTATTCTGTCAGTCGGAGTTTGACGCTTTCATTTGATTAGGGTTGAAACACTTTTTTCTATTGTGAATTATATTTTTAATGTTTCTTTTTAGATTAATATAGTCCGCTATTCTAGAAGAAACAGAGAAACCAAAGAGTCGCGTTCATCTAAACTCTTTGCCATGTTCCTTAATTTCATCATCTGTCATCGTGATGCATGATAGATTACATTGTAAATTCAGTTAATATGATTTTTATTTATTTTTAAGCTTATCGTTATATTACATTAAATACCATTCCAAAATTAAACTGTAATCATAAATATTATAACGTGATTGCGAAGGATATTAATATAAAGAATAAAATAGTATGTTAAAGACATGGTTGTTTGATTTCCGTTTCCACAGCGTTCCGTCAATTACAGTCAATCAGTGAAGGTGATAAACAGTTGGCTCAATTAGATGAATTACTCCCTCCCTTGCAAGGTTAACTTAGTGAGCACTAGGCAATCTTGTAAAGAAGTATACTGTTTAAATGGCTAAATTATTCGGTCTTGTTCTAGTAGATCATTGAGTAGGTACCTAGATCTCTCAGTCTCTGCGCTGACTCAATGTATGAAGTACCTAGACAGGGTGTAATATCTAAACGCAAACTGTTACCATGGATACAGCACATAATTCTAGACAACACAGAAAAAAATCGTTAAGAGAGTTAAGTCTGCTATTTCATACAAAAGTGCAATACCTACATGGTCAATTGTATGGAACAGCGGATTTTTTTTAACCGACGAAATATTTCAACGGTAATGAATCTAGGATCATGTACTACTTATTGAATTCATGGTAACAATTTGCGCTTAGATGTCCCCTTACACCCTGGTTAGGTACTTCATACATTGAGTCAGTGCAGAGACAGTATTAGGTGCCCCACGGTGTAAGGTCCCTGCACCGTGTGTGTTTAGTAAGGTAGGCTTTCCAAACACACAAAACACTTAGTATGCCAAACTGTTCCTAGTCAGCATTTTCTAGGATAAATATCAGTTCAAAGAAAGAATCGCATTGCAATCAATGAATAGCAAGGATTAATGGAGGCAAGATGGTGAAATTTATTATATTAGCAATTTTGCTGACTCGCCAATCTGTGAACTAGGTACCTACTTATTGTTGTGTTGCTCATCGTGGATGCGAGAAAAAAAACAAATGCGGATACTGCATTCACGCTGCATATCTCTATATGCAACGGGAATACCCTTCAGACTCATTCTATATAGGTATGACGAAATTACCATTCGGTATCCTTATAGCTCAGACGTGAGGCCAGTTTCGTAAATATTTGTACACTTAGTGAGGTGTAGTTTGATTGTAATTTGATGGTAAATGGTTGTATATGCGTGTATGCACAGAGCGGAGGTGTAGTTTTGGCATGCTTCCCTGTATTGTTCGCAGCGCTATGTCTTGGTTTTTTATTTGGTCTGAGCCTTTTAGTATCAAGCTCCAAGTATCAGGTTGTATCTGTATCTTGATCAAAATATGATCTGCGACCATAACAAATACGTATTTATAGAATTGAATCATTAATACATTACTAAGATAGAATTTCGCGGGCTATAACCTAACCTAAATTGTAACTATGTAGGTAGGTAACGTACCTATCTACGAAACACAGCCCTTGGACTGGATTGTTATCATTGACAATATTTATTTTACTTTTATAGTTCAATTTAACGGCCTAGTTTATGTGAATACTAAACTGTACCTATACTTAGGTAGTTACGGTTCTACGCAATTTTGAATCATACTCTCACACCTTAAGTTGGAAACCACAAATCGTCCACTCTCTATAAGTCTGACTCAGACCAAACACCGAGGAAAGTGCAGGTCGTTGTGATGAGTTTCGCAAATAAGTAAGAAATGGGTTATTTGACGTCATACACGATGCCGGACCTATCACAACAACATTGGATTGAATGTAGGTAACGTTAAGCCTACAATTACATTCAATAAAATCATCGGCAGGTTTACAGCCACAACACGTCCAAGATACGTCATGAAGAATGGTTACCCAACAATTCTCTAACCGCAGTAAGGTTTCCATGGTGTCTGACTTTGTTACTTATCAAAATTAACTAATCTAAGTAGTTCTCAACGAAGCCGTAGTCCATATTAATACCTACCTAGTATGTACCTACGTATAAGTCCTGTTACTACAATATTCCGAGGAAAAAAGCAAACCAGAAATGGCAACGTACGCAATACACATAACCTAAACTTTAAGGAAATGTCCACTGCTTAATGCTGCGTGATTACCAGATTACTCCATAGACGAACCAAGAATTGTTAAAGAAAGATGCTGTAAAAACCCAAAACTGTAATCTCAAATGATGGCAGTTCTAGGTACAAGCCAAGGTTCTACTATTCAAATATAACTAATAGAGACAAGGACACGTAGCCTTGAGTTTAGCCGCTATTCGTTAACCAAATTGGCATTATCACGACACAGTTATTTAACAATTAAGCCAACAACAACTTTTATTAGTCTAATTTATTGACAGCATGGTGATTATTTGTATATGTTACTAACTATAGACGCCACCTGGGTGCACCCTTTCTCGAGAGAAGTAAATAAACTCGTTGAGATAATTAACGACTTGCAATATGAAGTCAGTAAAAAAATAAAATAACTCAATGTCTTCTCATTACAATAATTTTTGGAATTTTAATATACTTAAAGCGAAAAAATAAAATAAAATAAAATATGATAATTAAACCTGTTTATTTTTATTTTTTTAAATACAAGACAAATAAAATGTTTTTTTTTCGGTATTGTTGGCCTTTAAGAAGAAGTATCATGGTTAGAATACGTGGATTAAATTTCAGCCTACAGTATAGATCAAAGTTCGTGTTAATAATCTAAGTTAAAAAACCCTTTAGTCAAGTGAGCGGAAAATAGGAAAGGCATCTGGAGACCTACTATAAAAGGAACAAAGAAAGGAATTTATATTAAATTGCAACAGTAGGTAACTGAAACCTTTTGCTTACGAGCTAAACTAGCACGCTCGCTACTCCCTATTAAATGTTTCTAGGAAGACAGCCTGCAAGGAACAAGGCACACAACACGATAAATGTATTCCGTATGAAACGTTACATACATGGTATTAGATGAAGTTTATACTTATCTATGTATATGTTGTACCGTAGCACGACGTTTTCTAGCCTTTGATTTCTCGGAAGTATGTTTTATCTGGATTGAAGAATCTGCATTAAAATGTTTACTATGTTGTGAGTTTCATTTCATTAATTCCGCTGAAGTTCTGACGAAAGGCAAACACATGTTTAGGTTTTAAGGATTCTCAAAAAAGATATACCTTATGTCACTTAAATGAAAACAAAGTTTCTAAGCTAAATTATAAATAAGTTCATTACGATCGTCACTGCATCAATTATGATACGATACACGCACGGGAATAATTCATACACTAAATGCATTGGATGCACATCTAATGCATTTGCTTACACTTATTATCTACTGCTTACTAAATTTCGTTTATGGAGGTACATTTCCCTGTAGACAATGCTATGTCCCGTGCGTGGTGTCTGTGTTGTAGGGGAGTAACTAAGTATAATCTTGACATTTTAAACTTTGTTTTTTTTTGTGTTTTTTCAAAAACCAATTTATGTTTTTTTTTTATTGGATGCTGTAGAATGATAGTAGACCATGGTCTGAACAACATTTGTTCTAGCAAAACTGTGATTCAAATTTCACGGTGTATATGAGGGTATTTTGTTGTATACCTAAGTAATTGTGTTCCTTCTAATGTAATTTTTTTATGCCGAATTTAGTTCTCATCTTTACGTTGGTGGCCCAGTGGTAACGGCCGCGACTTACAAGTAGTAGGTTGTAGGTTCGAACCCAGACAGGCGCTTTACTTTGTGTAAATTAATAATAATAATCATCACCGCTGCTCTCAAAACTGTAAAGGCTTAATTACATCGTGAGGAAACCGGCATGACCTAGAACCAAAAATTCGAAGACATGTGACATCTACCAACATCCACTGGGCCCGCGTGGTAGATTACATCTCACTACTTCTCAAAGAGAGGAAGCCCGTGTCTCAGCAGTGGGAACATTATAGGCTAATTACGCTATGCATTGCTTACGCTTTTTTTTATAAAATTGATTCAGGGTGTGAAAAACGCTCGAAAGACAGATATGATCAACCTTTTGTTATAACTGCGCGGAAGTAGAAATCAGAGACAAGAGATGATCGAGATGATTCTAAAAAAGGCCGATTGGCCGATACCCGATTAACAATTAAACGTTTTACCCCTTCTACGAATGAATGAAAGCGCATATAAATTAGAAAGCATTACTATTAAGATTAAGAACAACACAATGTTAGTGCCGCGAAAAGTAGTTTAACGACGACAGAACCAAGGTAATGCTTCCACAGGATTTAGCGACATATGGGCGTCGCCGCCAAAATTGTAATCAGCCACGATTATGTCAAGGAAAGTTCAAAATGCGGCAACAGGCCGCAACACATAGATACCGGCCCGTATATAAAACAATTCGAAATTAACAAATGGACAATCCGTGAAAAATCCTCAAAATGTACACAAGTGTCTATATTGTTTTCTTATTCATCGGTACCGGTAAGTATTTACGCTCTGTATTATATATATTTTATTATCGTCATACATTTCAAGCATAGGTACATTTCGGATTTGAGTTCTCCTCGGGTTTTCGATATATTATTATCTAATATGGCTCTATCTTTAGCGCTATCGTCTTCCTCTTCACTGCGTAATTCGAGTTCATTTTCATCTCGATGTTGTATAAGATTTTCTTTACCTAGCTTGACAAAAACGATCGATTCAATTTTCTATATGAAAAAAAGTAGCGGATCAGCTTGGCTTGTCTCTAAGTTCTTAGAGACAAATATTTTTTAAGACGGTAAGTACAATTTTTTTTTTGCTTTTTTTTACAATGAATTGTTGTTTATTTACCAACCCAGAGTTTTCAACTTATCCATGTATATACAACTAACTATTATATATATTATGTACAAGTATGTAAAGGAAAAAGTTAAAAATAAAGAGAAGAGCTCATTGGGAGTCAAAAACTCTCTGGTACTAATTATAACAATTGCGAACGTAAACAAAAATCAAAACAACTATTAGAAAACAACAACTAATAAATAAAAACAAACATAGTTGGTATACAGCAAAGAGTTTCACCGAGTCCATCGCCAGTCCAGTGTAAAGGCCCCAGCAGACAGGCGCGACGTGACGGTGTGACGCGATTCTGGTAGAACATTTCCCATGAAGTTTTCTTAGAAATTGTTTTATTAGAGTCGCGTCGCGCCTGTTTGCGGGGGCCTTTAGAACGTCTCAAGTATCGTCAAAATAGTCTAATATTACAGTTTAATTTGAATAATAGCAGAATTTAAAAAGTTGACAAACCTGTCGAGATTTGATTATCTAATATTTATTATCCTATAGTGAAAGTAGTTCTTAAACTTGAACACATGTCATAGTTATTAAAATCCATTTTCGTCAAAAATATTAGCAAGATAGAGATGACGGTGCAGCAAGTAGCACCGAACTGCTATATTCCGGCACAATTCTGATGATATTGAAGCTGTTGAACCACTAATACGATGACCACTTCTGTTTTGGTAAAGGCTATCCTGCGCAGTTAGAGATAGGGGAGGCAATTTGGTACTACAACAAGTTTTTCGTTATAAAGCTAGAAACTATACTTTAATTTCACAATGAAACTAGCAACTAAACACAAGAAGAAATAGTAAAAATAATTTATTTAGAAAAGCTAGGCAAAATCTTATCTCCCATGGAATAAATTATTTCAGATTAGTGTTAAGATGTTTAGCAAACCTAAGAGATAAAGTAGGTCAATGGAATATTTGATTATGAGCCTATCTAAATAGATTATCAGTAAAATATGATCTTAGGTAAACCACATCTTTAATACCTGTCATAAATAATTTTTAGTAGGTAAGTGACATATATTAGGGACAGATATATATTAACACATTTGATGCTATATTAAGATAAATAGTAATTAGAAAAACTGAAAATAGGAGAAAAATAAATGTGAAACGTACAATGGCAAAACGACATTGAAAAGATGAATGCTTTTATTAGAGTAGCTGGTTCGAACAATTCCTTACGAATTCCGAAAGGAATCGTTTTACGAAACCCTAATTACTGGTACTGAGACCGACAGATTACATAAAATATACAATATAATTTGGTAGATACAATTGTGGCGGCATCTACATCGCCACACGCATCAAAGACCTGACGTCACTCAAAATCCTGACGTCACACAAATCCTGCATCGCGCAAGCAAAGTTTACTGCCCGATCAACATATATATATAATTTTCCGGCATCAATCGCGTGGCAGTTGCCCGCCAGACACGACACCCGTCTGGTCGGAGGATTATCCCTTTTCTATAGAGGATGAATGAACTTTACATCCTGTTTTTCTTACCTCTAAACAATCATTTGCATAGTAGGTAAATACTTCTGAAGACCAGAGAACACTCCATGTTACTAACATAGGATGGGTTTATATTTTGTTTACACGTAGAGTCACTACGCAGTCGGTCATTCACTCAAACATATTTGCAGAACAAATGCATAATTCATAGTGCGTTATTGAATTAGCAGTCGAAAGTTCAACCATATTGTTATTTTTCAGTTATTTGCGGTGATGAACAGGCAAAGCTTAGACTTTATTCTGGGTAAGTTTTATTTTCTAACAATTTTTCAATTTTAATGTCTTGTGTTCTTAATAGTTTCGTTTTCAGTATAGATGCGCCCAGCATAACATTATCCTTTTGCCTTTATCCCTATAGCCGTCAGCTCAATAATCAACCCCTTTCTAGATATAATCACCTTTCACATAATCCATCCATCGGTTCTTTGGTCTTCCTCGCCTCTTATAACTATCCACATTCATATTCAAACTTTCTTCACAACATGTTCCTCATAACTGATTTCCACACAAAGTCACCATACTTTTAATAAACTTGGCTATTTTTTTTACAGTTCTTTTGAAAACTATACCGAAGTGCTGTTCAATGATGCCTTAAGTATATTTTCCGAGAATTGGTACAACCCTAACAGATCGACGTCAATATTCGTTCATGGATTCACAGGAAAGTATTAGGAAAATACGTCAAATATTTACTTATTAAGCACCATCTCCCTAATACACGTGTCTGGTATTCATATTTTTTGACATACAATATTCAAGTGGGGTTTAGGTATAAGTATATTTTCTAGGCTATGTATTACATTATTAATGGGAGTGAATAGTTTTCCGAATACAAAGACTAAGAACCTCGTATTCTGATTCTGATGAAGTGATCTCTGGCACATTTACTTGCGTTAGAATAATTCAAACTAAGGTCTAAATCTAACGATAACAAGACGCTATAACGTAGACTTCACTGCCATTATTCATACTGCTTATTACGATAATCAGCTTAAGGTCAGAGCTCAGAGAGAGGAAATAATAAAAAATAATTTACAGGTCATCCCAAGGGGCCTGCGGTGACTTCTGTAATAACAGCGTATTTGGAGCAAGGACAGAGTAATGTTGCTCTCTTGAACTGGGATCGTCTAGCCGCTCCGATATATAATTCGATCCCTCATTCTTACTTAAGTTGGGCTATACCCAATGCATTTAAGGTGAGTTTATGAATAATTTTACTAAAATAAATCTTATCAGAAAAGGCGATTACAAAAGTTTCGCATACAAGCATACCTAAGCGCGCTGCATCTCGCGCTTCAAAAAGCCGAACGCACATATACGCGCCTATAAGTACCTGTTTGCACTAAACAGTGGGTTTCGCAGTAGGATTATGGATTCGGTATTATGAGGTTATAAACGCGTGTGGCAAAAGCAAGCGTATACGAGAATACAAAAACGGGCTTACACGTACAAAAAAAAACGCCAGTAAGTATATCACCTCGAATTTTAACATACGTTTCTCAGCCCTTCCTTTTTATTTAATCTAACTCAACTTATTCCATTGCACTTTAAAGAATAAATAAGTATCAATTCCTAATGCCAATATCCCTCCACTCTTACTGCTCTTTCCTGCTCTAAATTGTATAAGTATATCAAAGTGCTGTCGACAGTCTCAATGCTTCCTTTGTTTCTGCTCGAAGCGGGAGCGTAGGTAATGTATATCATTGTATGAATATTATGTTTGATCTCTGAAGTCTACACGTCCCTGTGTGTATCCAAGCTTCACACGTACATACATAACATATAAAGTGCTACCAAAAATTTTGATTACCCGACATTTAGCAAGTTTGTGCAATAAAATGGCGACTTTAAACGCGGGAAGTCTTAATTTCGGCCACTATGAATACAAATTTCGGTTATAATGAGTACAACGATGTCTTACTCAGCTCGCTGCGGACTTTGCTGACGTTCTGCTGAACCTGTCCGCGCACGGCCTGGATTTGAATAAGACGCACTTAGTGGGCCATTCCCTGGGTGCGCATATTGTTGGCATGACTGGCAACAAACTGGCGAGGAAAGGAGTCCAATTGCCTTGGTAAATATTCGCTTACTTCGTCTGTTTAACATTTTAAGTACCTACGGTTTTAAGCTCAATGCAAATATTTGGATGAAAGATCTAGGTTGGTCAATATTTTCTGTTTTATAGGTCAGTGTTGTTAAAGGGATTCGTATTTAGAATATTACTTTAAAGCCTAATTAATGGAGAATCTTTGGGTGCTAAATAAAAAGTCGATAAAATTTTGACTAAGCGTACATCTAAAACATCAATTTGCAATATTATTCACCCAAATCGAACTCCATAATTTAGAGATAATAAACCTCTATGATTTCTCTCTTCATTAAACGATAATAACTTTAACAGGATTACCGGTTTAGACCCTGCAGGCGTCGTATTTGACGGCAAACCAGCGTTTGACCGGTTAAACCCTGCATCTGCCAAGTTTGTGGACGTCATCCACTCAGACCCGAACAGATACGGCAGCAGGAAGGAACTGGGTACCGTTGACTTCTGGCCTAACTACAGGGATTTTAGGGCTGTCGTGCAACCTGGCTGCGACGACAAATCCCACCCGAGGTTTTCTCCTGAAGGTAAGGTTTTCAAATAATAATAAATTCATTTATTTCAGGTACCCATTGCTAAAATCAAATCAAATAATGTAAAATAAAATAAAAAGAAGCCAGCTAGCTCTTTGTTAGACTTGCTCAATTCTAGAGCAATAATAATCTAAACAAAAATTATTTGTATTTATTCGCCAAAGAAACTCAACCGACATTTCATTGCGCGAGTGATTATTTTGGTTCAATTAACATTTGTCGAATAGTTTTTCTTTTATTATTTTAGTTATTGTGAGCATTAAAATTGAGTAAATGATTATTTATTTATGGAACAAAATAAACACTTTGTTCGCTCTTTTTGTCACAGACCTTTTTGTCGAGTTTTCAGATTTTGTTCGACAGATTTGTCGACAGTTTTATGTTGTCCTCGTTTAGTGTGCTTCTAATGACAGGTACCTACATTTTGCATTCACTGTACCATTTTCAGATCTGTGCAATCACCACAAATGTTGGCAGTTCCTCGTAGACTCTATCAAGTACCCAGGGTCTGTGATGGGGACCTACGCTAAGAACTTCAGGACATGGAAGAACTATTCGAAGCCGGAACGATTCGCTACTGTATTGGAAATTGGAAAATATTATGACAACGTGTAAGTTTCACAAATTGTATTTATTTTCAGATGATTTGTTTCAGTATTTTTCTTATTATGAAATGGCCCTAAAAATTGCCAAACTTAAGTGGCAATGGGCAGGGCACATTGCTCGCAGAACGGATGACCGATGGGGTCGAAAGGTTCTGGAGTGGCGACCACGTACCGAAAGACGTAGCGTTGGAAGGTCTAACAAGATGGACCGATGACCTTGTGAAGGCCGCAGGAATCCGCTGGATGCGGAAAGCACAAAATCGGTCGAAGTGGCGGTGCTTGGGGGAGGCCTATGTCCAGCAGTGGACGTCTTTCGGCCGAAATGATGATGATGAATGATGAAACGGCCTTCATAATTTAAAATTTGAAATAATTATTAAGACTATAAGTATTTAGCATAAACTTCTAACCTGTCTGGAAAAGAGCAACCGAGCGAGTGAAGTAATAACAATTAATAATAATGTGCAATGCCTCGTTTGAACCGTTCGGTGGCGGGCTATATTTTACGCGAGCCACTAACCGCTGCCACTGGCATGGCGCAGCGCCGCGTCCCGCGTTTTACATTCAGCTACATAAGTGACACCTCCATTATGTGTCTACTATAAATGTGTCAAATATTTGTTATGTAGGCGCTTGCCTAATATTTGACACCTGAAGTAGGCCACTTATAACTAATTCAGGTATCGATATACCCAAAAAAATGGCTGCGGTTAATGTATATTTATGGCAGCTAAGTCTACTCATGTACCTGAAAAGAAAAGTAATTTATAATTTTATCAGTACTTACCTACATAAAGTAATGCTCGAAAATATTATTGATTTCAGTGTACCTGGAAACTATTATTTCACAACGGCTGCATCGTCGCCGCACGGACTCGCTGAAAACGGCTTGTAGATTTACATACACATTTAAAATTACACTTTATGGCTGTGATCATCCATCTACGTTCTTACCAAATCGTAAATGCATACATGTAGAAAATAGGTGCTTCAGTATTTTTAAGTTGATAATAATAAGTACGGGATCAAGTCCCTGACTAAAAATCCTCTAACTTTCAAAAGTTTGCAGTCTCCAAATTAAGTATTATTATTTTAATTTGTGTGTACAGTAAAAAATTATGAGTGACGAGGTCTTTAAGACACTTAACGTTATAATATGCAAATCCAAAACTTAGCCGATAATTACCGCTACTGAAGTTAATGATTCATCGAATATCACGCAAATTAATCATCCAAGATGGAGGAATTTTTGCACAAATCATTAAAGCACTTAAAAGGCAAATGGATTCTCTGATGCGAATGCCAAATGAATTCTGAACATTTTATAGATAGGCCTGTGCCTACCTGGCCTATTGTTACGAAGAATGCGGCAATTATAAACGTAGAGCCTACATTAGGTACTTACATTTGCCACTTTTCTTTTTACCGTTTCCAAGTTCATCTTACAAAGTTGAGAAATATCAAATGTCGTTTTATGCATGGAAATATTAATAAGTTTTTTATTTAAAATATTTACTTAACGATAATTTTAAGTAGGCACTTAGAAAAATAAAATGTGAAAAGAAAATATTATGTCTTTTAATTAAGCGTTTTTTGAAAAGAAATAAAATTCTGCATCTTTTCCGTACGAATGAACAGAGGCTCTTGATTAAGCTTGATGACTCGCTGCACACGTTACCGTCATCACAATTTACTACCTACAGCAATATTGAATTTGTATAGTTGTTGCTGTACTTATTTTTCTTCAAGGGGTACTCACGCATTTTTGTACGGATCGCTTATTTCACGCATCAGAGAGCCATAGAAAAATAAAAATCACATCACTACTATGCGTGAACCCTCGTGTAATAGTTCCGTCAAAGCTTCACATAGAAAGGCGTGTTATTTGGAACAGGACAGTCCATCAGAGGAACACGTACAGAGCATTCCCCTGGGCAGGTCCGACCACAGGCTAGGCCGTATCCAGTCACACTGTTTAAATACACCACAGAAAACGGTTTTTAAATGCACCTCCTGAGGCTGTATGTCGCCCGCGAGCTCGAATACTGACGAATGACTTAGACATCAGCAGATCCGTAGGTATCACAACCTTTGATCAATTTGCATAGTCATATTTTTCTTCGGAATATAAATACAACTTTGGTATTAACTGAATGTGAAGGCAATAACAACTGACTTCCAAAAAAAATACTACAAAGTGAGAAATAACTGTAATTTTGGAAGTCGGTGTCTTTGGTTTTGAATTTTCGTTTTTTGCCACCGACTTCCGAAACAGGTTAAGTTACGCTTGCCGGGGTTGGGCCGTGGATGGGTGACCACACTCCACGGCACACACATACCGACACTCCTCCGTGCCTCGGAAAGCACGTTAAAGTTATTTTTCAATTTGTAGTGTTTTTTTTGGAAGTCGGTTGTTTTTTTTTGTTAAAAGTTTTTATTTTTCACTTTTTAGTTATGGTACCCCACACAAATTCGAATACCACTACCTGCTACGTAATTATCAGTGACAGGAAATTATCATATTATCATCCACATACGAATTGAGAAAAAATATGTATTATTGAAGCTAACTCAAAAACTTTCCAAGCAAAGTTAATAAAATTTATATGAGACTACCTCAAGAGCATACCCTTTCAAACAAAAAAATAATTTTCAAAATCAGTCCACAATTGACAAAGAAATAGGTGGAAATACATTAAAAAAAAAAACATACATACGCTACGAACATATTATATAACCTCCTCCTTTTTGGAAGTCGGTTAAAAATGAGGTACGCCGATCGAAGCCACAGCAGGATAGTCGTTTCAAGTTTCAATCTTTCCTTTTCATTCAAAGTAATGGAAGAAGCCTTAGAACATTATTAGATAATATTTTTCTAAGGTTGTAATTTCCTTTCCAATACTGTAGAGTAGAATGTGAATATATTCCACGTTGAAAAGGGAGTAAAGAAAAACGTAGAATATCTTATCAGCTGCATTTACCCCGAGATTGTCGTAAAAGTCAATTGAGAGGAAGGGTTATCGTTACCCGTTGAAAGACAATGGGCTGATAACGTATAACTAGGCTCATATTGCAAGTCTATCGTCTATCTAATAGTACCGGCTACCGCAACCTATCGTATGTCAGTAAAATGTAGTTTAGAACTACATTTTACTGACATACGATAGGTTGCGGTTGCCGGTACTATTAGATAGACGATTAGCTTGGAAAACTTTCCTTTGACCTAATCAATTATCGAGGGTTTAAGTTTCTGCCTTGTCTTAAAAAATGCTGACCTGGGGGCCTACGTCCTGTAGAGCTTCATCTCTTTCCCACACTGAAGTAATATTAAAATAATACTGCTTTTGAGCTGGTGGTAGGCCCCCTGATGTAATTCTTGACATCACCAAATCCCGGGTTTATTAGTAGAACGGCGAATGTATTAGGTAAAAATATGAATAACTATGTCAGAATGGTGAAGTATTCCCGTTTGAGCACCTAGGCGTTGAGCACCAAAGGTATTATTTGAACACCAATCAATATAATAGCTTGGTGCTCAATGGGGAAAAATAAAAAAATAAACAACTTTATTCCCTAGTGATGGGGTGTATAGTAAAACATATCGATAAAAGTTGGCAGTACTTTTATTATCATATTAATTTTAGGAAACTAAGTAAGTAATTTTTATTCATATCACAATCAGTCTTATGTTATTTTCTAGGAACCTCACTTACTTAAGACAAATAAAACAAATCACATTCCTCGTAACAACAGTATTAGAGTCATGCTTTTTTTTTTAAATTAAATAAAATTTCTTATTAATACTTACATTTATTATACAAGAAAGTTTTTAGTGGTTTTAGAAACGAACAATTGTTTTCAAAGTACTCTGTATATACCTACACACTAAACCTTCCAGAATACATTTCCCCAAATGATGGTGACAACCGCTTCAAAATCGCGGTGCGACTTTATTTCATCGAATATTATTTATTTTATATTTATTATTATTATCTATGTTATTTATAATAGGGTGTGTAACTGAAGGTGATTATGTGTATTATTTGAAAGGTGAGACCAACTACACGTGGTCATGATATATGTCATAGAAGGAGGCGTGGATAGTGATATTATAAAGAATAAGTAATAATGCATCATTTTATTAAGAAAAAACACTCGTGAATTTTCATAGCTAACGTGAGTGGGAATTTTATCTTGTCATACATATTTCTAACACCAAACTCTAACGTAGTATTTTGTTCGAAAGCTAGTCCTTTCAAAGTTACTCGGGCGTCTTAACCGTCCAGCATGTCCCAGTGGCCAAGATCTCGACTCGATATTAAATAAGTAGCTCAAGTTGTATGTGCAGCACGAACAGGGTTAGATTCCCTGAACAAACACGGTCAACTATTCACTGATCTTTTAGAACATGGCTACAACCTCCATTCTCCCTCAATGGCTCAGCAAAATTCTTTACAAAGATTATATTGACTCAGCAATTAAAATGATAAACATTTGCCTATTTGTTACTTTGTTCCGCGTTTAGGAATAAATACTTACGTAGGCATAGAGCTACGCCGGCACGACTAATTGACCTAATTTGAATAAGCTTTCAGTAAGCACATTTTCTCGAATTTAGTTTCACTTATTTTGTTAAAGGTAAAGCAGATTAAGAAAGGGTGATAAGAGTGATTACGGTCTTAATAATTTAATCTGAAAGTTCGTTAAAATGTTTTGATAAGTTAGTAGAAGCTTTGAGATCTTGCAGTTTAGGTATCCGAAATAATTTAGCCGGCTTTGGAAAACATTATTTTAATACGTAATGTAATGATGGAACTAAATGACTTTCAATCTAAAAGTAAAATTAATATATAAACGAGCCTTACAGTAGTCGCTTATGATGGGTAACATCTGACATCTTGGCTGACAGTACCAACCTCTCGGAAAATAGGTTGGTACCATCTGACGACCAACTCTAGCACCGCGCGCGCTCATTGGTCAAATCAAATAGAGCGCGCTTCCCCGGCTTCCTGTTACACACTTCCGTCCCTTTTCACGAAATCACTCCCACAGATTGCAGGGAAGTGAGAGGAAAGATGTTACACATCAATATTGATCAGTTAATTATACAGGATAATTAACTTATACATTAATTTGATTAACAGCCAATCAACAAGGTCATGTAAAATGTCGATGGGGCTAAATCGAGCACGGCAATTTTCATTGCGTTTTAACGCAGCCGGGACGCAACCAAAGTCGTTTGGTACATCTGTTTGACAATTTACGCTTTTAATAATAGCCGACACTGCCTTTGAATCGGTCGCGCACGAATTAACAACCGGCAAAATTAAAGCCTTCAAACTTTTTGCAGAGCCAGCGGACCGATAGAGCGGGTTTCGTTCTGCCCTTATTTAGCCGCGGGGGGATTTTCTCAAAATTAGAAACGTCCCAAATCGGCTTCGTTACATTGTAACTCGTGGTAATAGAGTTCCCGAAAATATTGTTGCTTTTGTTTCAAGTTGCTGATCAATCTATTCGCGCATAAAGTTACTGTACATAATTAAGAAGCGGGAAACCCTACAACGACGGGATTCGCTTTATTTTGGGCGCATATTTGATTAAATTAAAAGCATTATTTTTGATACACTTCTGTAACAATACACCGAACGTTGAAAGCGTCAAAATACTCAAACGATAAACAGAAAAACAGTTACTCGCACGATAAAGAATTCGACAAATAAACTTCATTATTAATGCTTAGGTTCGTTCATGTTCTTCAGGTAAGCCCAGCATGAGAAATTTACGATAAGTGGTCGATATTATTGTGACGATATTAATGCTACATCCATTACAAATTCGTTGAATGTCCGTTCCGTGGACATACAGAACTAGTGTCTAGCAACTAGCAACTTTGTATTATTTATGCATTATGGTACACTTGGGGCCCGATTGACAAGCGTTAGATCTGCTAGTGACTGTATTTATATGAGATGCTCCGCTTCGAACTAAAGATTGAGTGCACATCGTATCGACTTGAATCCTATCGGAATATATCTGCAATACCCTTAAAACATAATTTGCATAAATATTACATAAGTAAACATCGTAATATTATTTTTACTCTAGTGGCATAAATATGAATCTTAAGAAAACTAGTTGCTCTTTATAATAACTTTTTCCATTATTTACACTAAGCTCATTCTGGCCTGGAGTGTAAGTAATGCGAGTGCGCCAAGCGAGTTCGCTCCTTGTAATTATACACTAAGACCTACAAAATTATCCACTAGGACTAGTATTTTCATAATTTATGCAAGCCAAAGTGTAGGGTTGAAACAACGGGCCAAGTACCCGTGTTCAGCCAATTACCTGAATATCAAACCTGAAGTCAATTACCTGACTACAACGCGGTGTGGATATACAACATTAATGCGAATCGATATTATTTTACATCGATGTTTTGTATTATATGGAGCTTATCGAATGAAATTGTTAGTGGTAGCTAAATAAAATAAAACGCGCGTCATCACGGTACTGGCTTGGTGGCAATTAGTCTGCGTGTCGCACGATATGTATTTTTTACCGTAATTGGAAATATCAAAATTCGATTGGAATTTATATTGGCGAAGAGAAAAAGCATTCGGTGTTATGGCTCCAAATATACAGAGTTTTGTTTATTTATTTACTATCGGGATTCGGTTAAAAGTAATTTAATTTGGAAGCCATAGAGATAAAAATGCAATTGTTTGGTGAGTTACTCCTTACTGCTTCGTTTCCATTCTTTTTTTTTATAAAAACCACCGATTGATTAGGAGCTGCGATTATTAAATTCGATTTATAAATTTGTAGTATTAGGACTGCCTCGTTGGTCTAGTGGTCGTAAGCGCTACTGCTGAGCATGAGATCCTGGGTTCGATTCCCGGGTCGGGCAAAGTGTTATTGGGTTTTTCTATCTGGAATTTCTCAGTAGCAGCCCGGAATCTGGATTTTTGCCCGGTTGATAGCAATAGGCTCGCCCCCTATTACATGGGACTTAAACATAACTGGCGAAATGTGGGTGTACCTACTACAGGTTACACCTCTGCCCAACCCTTCGGGGAAACAAGGCGTGATGTTATGTTATTAGTATTACTTATAATTTTTTTAGGAATATCAACCCTACACCCTATATCCTACTTTTACAACGCTTGTAAATATGTGAACACCATGTATCTATTACATAATTATTGTTTCTGTCATTGCTTCATTTTTAATTATTTTTACCTATTGTGGTATAGTAATCTTATTCCAGGTGCATCGTCTTCACATATAATTATTGAATATAATAATGTATACAAAATATTGTAAAACATTTTAAAAGAGTAACGGTGGAGTTTCTTGCCCATTTTTCTACATACGAAAACTACCTTTTGGAAGGGGCGACTAGAATCAATTCTATTTTTTGTAAATTTTGAGATTCAAAAGTGCTTTATATGTGCCTAATTGAAATAAATTATTTGACTTTGCCTTTGACGATTTAGAGACCACTTAAAATTTTAATTTTTCTATTTCTTTTGTTATGAGTAGGTACTTATACCTAAGTCTATTTTATGATAGGAAGTAAACATAAATGTTTGTTATGTTTACCTTTGCACTTATTAATTACGAGTGCCTCCTTCATGTTACCCGTTTTACGATGTGAAGCGTGTTAATGTAGGTAATTACCATTCTCGTATTAAAGCTAATTATTTGGTAACACAATAAAGTTAATTATAAAATATATTGTTACTTCACTGTGATGTGAACAATATGTCATTTTTGGTGAACTAATTTTGTTTTGCACGACTCATAATGCGAAGCATTAAAGAGTGCTTTGCGATCGAAAAATTTTTTTTTCCTCCTTTCTGCAACTGTTTTTATATTGTTACACTCCTGCTAGTACACAGAATCTACTTAATTTATATACCATGTCCAATACCTATAACTATCAGGAAAACAGAAACTAGCTAAGTAGTATCACATAAGCAACTACTTCCAGTTCATTTATGCTTTCGGTAGTTTTAATAAATAAACAATTAGGACAGTTGAATTTTAAAACGTCTATCGATATCATTTATGCTCTTTTCTATGTTTCATCGTTGGTGCGTTTCAAGGAATACTTTTGGTGCGCTTCATTTGGTGCGTTTCAAAGTTGGTGCGCTTCGAGAAATATCCCCCCATATTATCACAATCACTTTTTCATCCTGTGGATCACCACAAAACTAGTAAATATACTACTACTTAGCCTTTTCCCAACTATGTTGGGGTCGGCTTCCAGTCTAACTGGATGCAGTTAAATACCAGTATTTTACATGGAGCGACTGCCTATCTGACATCCAAAAATCAGTAACTAGGTAATACGATACCCCTTGATAAGACTGGTTGTCAGATTTTCGGGCTTCTGACAACCCGTAATGACTGTCAAAGATCCACGAATGACAGCCGGGACCAACGGCTTATCGTGCTTTCCGAGGCACGGAGGAGTCTCGGTATGTAAAGATGGTCACCCCCATCCACAAACCAACCCCGGCAAGCGTAGCTTAACCGGATGAATCGATCCGTGCGGCTGTTATTACTTAGATTAAATATACTATTTATACATAAATAATAACGAAAGGAAATAGAAAAATAGCGATTTAAAAGAAGATGTAGTGACAAAATTTTTAAAGGATATGCTGAGATGGTTTGGGCATGTTGAGAGGATGAATGAAAGGCGACTAACAAAATGTATTTACAAGGCAGATGTGACTGGAAACGCCGGGAGGGATTGGTGATGTTGTTCAGAAAGGCCAGGTGCGTGGTACTCGCAACCGGCTACGTGTATGACCAGATGTATGAACGTAAAAGAGGCAAAAGAAGTATGTAAGGATCGTAGCAGGTGGCGTTCTGTAGTTTCTGCCTATCCCCTATGAAGACGTGAGTTTATACATGTAAGTAATAGCAAAAATCTGGGACAAATTTTGAATTCATTCATACACCCTTCCTGTCTCGTCGAAATTTATTTTTGTTACTGAAATATATGATGTGACATAATCAATATAATTTATCAACATCATGTACAAAGAGTGTTTAATCACATTTATTGAAAAAAATATAATATAGTAGGTGTATACCAAAAGACTATAAAGCGTCTGAAAAAAGATATTGTTTAATAGAAGAACTTTACAATTTCTATCTTTCCTAAAAATATGTTTTGACATAAAAAGTGTAATGTAAAGTTTTCATAATAAAAAAATAACAAAATTCTAATAATCTAATTAATTTGTATGCCTGGAATTTTTACAATTATAATAATTGTAGCAACGGCATCGATAAAACCTGAACATAAAATTCATACTACCGCATCTCTAAACCTTGGAATTGGTTGTTTACATCTTTGGTATATTTGAAAAAAATTACATTGGCTACTCCAATTACCTACTTTTACCTAATACACCAAAACGCTACTAAGTATATAAATATGCAAAGGAAATAACTGAATCTATCAATCCCTTTTTCTTTGACGTAAACTTTAAACACTACTAGCTGTTGTCCGTGACTTCGTCTATGATCCAGAATAAAAAAGTAGCCTATGTCTTTCTCCATATACCAAATTTCATCAAAATATGTTCAGCCGTTTTAGCGTGAAAGCGTAACAAATAAACTCACTTTCACATTTATAATATTTAATGAGAGAACATAAAACTTACCGTTACGATCAGCTCACATGTAACCTTAGATGTAGAGATGCAGTAAAAAATATTAGAACACATCTCAATCATCAATCTCATGTAAATCCGAATTTCGGACCGACAGACTGTCGGACATGACGAAATTATAAGGGTTCCCCTTTTGCCATTTGGCTACGGAACCCTATAAAGGAACGTTGGTTGTTGTCACAGAGTATTTACTTCGTGGTTCTTGCACATGTCATGGTAACGCTGCCATACCACCCGAAGATATGAGAGCTAGCCTGTCAGCACTACTCAGACCGTGGGAACCCACCATAAGGTGTAAATATCCTCATAATTTTTCTATTTAATTCAGTACTTAGATATAAATATTTGTTTCTTATGTCTATAAATATACAAAAGAAAAGAAAATTCAAAACGGACTGAAATCCCGTCTTAAAAATCAACCAAGCTTTTGTATGAATAAACAGCTGCTGCCTACAGTCTTAGTATTATATAACTTATAACAAAAGACGTGATATTTTTATTATTCTGTCTATTCGAGTGTATTACATGGAAAGACATGATATTACCCGGGTCAAGTTAAGAAGGTAAGTATTTTTAGCGACTTAAAAAAAGGAGGTTATCAGTTCAACATATGTAATATAATTGGAACTGCAATTTATTCACATATGATAATCTATTAGGGCTTCCAAACACATACAAAATGTTACAGGTGTAATAGGTGTATGTATATATTTTTGTAACTATGTGTGTTTGTCCACGCATTTCTCCGAAACTATTAATCGGATTGTGACTATTTTTTTTTGCTTACCTTTGTGTCAACTTAGGGAACTGTGCAAGTTTCACCAAAATCGGTTCAGTAGTTTTCAAGATATGTACTAATATGTATAAGTGTGACGGCCTGGCTTATTGATACGAGCTACGTGACAAAGGGAAAACATCTCAAAACATTGGTCAACCACAACTCATCAGCCTACGCCTAGCCATTACCTAACTATGTTGGGGTCGGCTTCTAGTCTAACCGGACGCAGCTGAATACCAGTTGTTTACATGGAGCGACTGCTTATCTGACCTCCACAACCCAATTACTGGGTAACACGATACCCCTTGGTAAAACTGGTTGTCAGACTTGCGGGCTTCTGACTACCCGTAACGACTGTCAAAGATCTACAAATGACAGCCGGGACCAATGGCTTTACGTGCTTGCCGAGGTACGGAGGGGTTTCTGTATGTAATGGATGGTCACCTATCCACGGACTGACCTCAGCAAGTATTGCTTAACCTTGAAGATCGACCGTGCGGTTGTTATTATTAAGTCACGAGCCCCTTGGTTAACCACAACCAAAAAGTGAAAATAAAAAACGTTTTAAATACAAAAAAACAACCAACTTCCAAAAAAAAAAGGGAAAAATAACAAATTTCGGAAGTCGGTGGCAAAAAACGAAAATACAGAACCAAAGACATCGACTTCCAGAATTAAAGTTCTTTTCAACTTTTTTTTTTGGAAGTCGGTTATGGGTTTTTCAGTTGGGACGTTCTTATCTTAGTGACAGCCTAAAATCTAGAATCATTACTCTCAAATGTGCATGTGTTATGATTTGAAATACAAAAGTAACACGTATGTGGGTAATAAGATTAACGCTACTTATATTTACGTTTAATTTTAGCACGTAAAATTATAATTTTGATTCAATTACCATAACTTTTGTAAGCAAGCAAGACATTTATTAAAACGTGAGCAAAGTCCAAGCTTCATTAAATTAAAATCTACGAAGTCTAAAGTTTATGAAATTTTGTAACTTTAATTAAATAAATTGCTTATATTTAGTAATGTTTTTTGTCAAAATATACCTAAGAAAGGTACCTAATTGATTTCAAAATATGAAACGTGGGAATAATAACGACATTTTTAGCAGCATTGGTGGTCCCGACTTACGAGTTGTAGGTTCGAACCCAAGCAGGCGCTTTACATGGTATAAATAATTTCATTACCACTGCTCTCAAAACTGTGAAGGAGTACATCGTGAGGAAACCGGCATGTCCTAGAACCAAAAATTCGAAGACATGTGACATCTACCAACCCGCACTGGGCCCGCGTGGTAAATTACAGCCCACTGCCTCTCTAAGAGAGGTCTGTGTCCCAGCAGTGGGAACATTATAGGCTAATTATGCAGCAGCGGTGACAAGAATTGAAAAATATTTCTGCTGAAAGGAACAATAAGTAATGAATTTGATCTTTGTGTATGACTGACTATCTATATGCATTTTTTATTATAGAGTTCTAAAATACGAGCTTTTCTCATGTGACAATACTCTAATTTTAATATGTCCGTTGCATCCTGGGGTCTACTCCCTAAGCTCGAAATTCGTAGATTTGACCGAAGTTACGGGTGTTTCCTACGCTGTATCACCTACAAACTTCGATCAACCCTACAAACATAACATTACTTCGGAGCCCGAACTAAAAATGAACGACAACACGATTTGACAGTTTTGTCTACTCGCGATGTGCTATTTGTCCGTCCGAAACATTGAATTTGCCATTTGTTTTGCCGGATCAACTAATTTCGGACGGACCCGTGTATTCGTCGACGAATTTAGAGACTAGACCCCCTGGCTAGTTATGTTCGATACCAACCTTCATTTAAAAAAAAAACCACTACGGCGTATTTAGGATATGTAGGTAGATATTTACGGTACAATTCCGTAAAAACATACACCTTATGAAAACTACGGTAAAGTATGCATGAGCTGTTGTCGTAATTGGCTGCTTACCTACCTATTCGTGAAGATAGTATTTACAGCGAAATATTTTATTTTTGGTATATGCATAATTCGTCATCTAATAGTCTTAATAGAATAATATGTATTAAAACCGGCCAAGTGCATGTCGGACCACGCACAATGTAGGGTTCCGTAGTTGGGATGAATTTATCCCAAGAACAAACTTAACTTTGTAGTTGAAAAACATTTTCTTTCATACGGAATGTATGGGAGAACATGTTTTTACAACCGCAAATCTAAGTTGGTCGATTATTACTCGTTAACTTGTAAAGCCTACTCAGCTGTGATAGTTTTCCTTTTAAATTCGTTATATAAGTTACTGCCGTGAATTTTTTCTCATATTTATAAGCAACCATTTAGCTGGCAGGGACACACACTTGACTAACAAAATTTGCATTTTTTAGAACATTGGTCCGTAATTTTATCTAAATAAAGAGCACAATCACGTTTACAAATAAAATACTTCCGAAACCTTTAAAGTAAAAATGCTTGCATAGAACATTGATCCGTAACGTAATATAAATAAAGAGCACAATCGCGTTTACAAAAATGAGGTGTCGTTACAGTGTCGCGAAATCAATGGTTTAGTTAGGAGATTATCACACTGCACCGCATCACGCTGCATGTTGCGTGTCAACGATCTGAATGAACGCGCGTGGATGCATTTTCTGTGTGTTGGACTGTGCGTGTTTTCTATACAAACGGAGATACTTACAAGCAACGTTAAAACACGCATTCACGCGCTACGCTGCGTGGTGCGTGACAGTGTGTTAATCGCCTTAGTCCCATCTCAAAAATGCCCAACGCGCCTAGAGAAGTTTTCACTTAAAAAAATCCGCATACGGCGATGCGGATTTTTCTCCTCTCTTCTCTCTCATCAGGAAAATTGCCCAAACTTGAGTAAGACCTGCGAGTCTGGCTTACACACAGATGGCTTTCCAGCCATAATTCGCAAAAAAACAACGTCGCTGCTGAGCAGAGTGCGGGATAGTCGCAACTATATCCTGAGAGCTGTGGCGGAGAGCTATACTCCAAATATGAGACATTTTATGAGAAGGCTGCTTAGGTAGGAAACATGTTTTCTTGTCTGGTCGTCCTCTGCATGGAATGTTTATTCATTCAAATATTTTAAATCAATACTACTAACACTAAAATATAAGTTGTTTTGTAATACTAACACTATATGGATCACTGTTGTCCGAAAATGAATTTTAATTTAATAGAATTTTACCGAATAGTATTGTTCGAATATACCTGTTTACGTTATACTGCGATGTTAAAACCCAGCAATAATACAGGTTGCATAATTACCAACTGATAAAAGCTTAAGTGAAGTTGTGTTTCTAAGCCCTCGTTATGACTTCGAGCTGTGCTAATACAGGTGTTAAATACCAAACACCGGGAAATGGTAATCGGTACTTAGATTTTTGATCTAATGTGTATACGAGTAGGGTTGGGGTTTAAATGAAACAACCAAACTGCATACTGATCTAAGATGGTTCTATATTTAATAAAGTTTGCAAGACCCTAGCCAAATTGTGGTAACGAAACCATAGCGACTTCTAATTTGACGCCAACGCCATCTAGTTACGTCGTTTACAACTTTGGACAAAAAATAATTATGTTGACCTGATGAGCGGCTTGATCATGCATGATCATTAACACAGGTGTGTGCAGAACTTAGTCGGAAGCTTTACAGCTGTCTCAGTTTACCGGATCTCGTTAGGTCAGCTCTACAGATATTGTAAATGAACATTGAATACAGAGTTCGACACCTACCAATGAGGGAGTATCGAAATCGGATCGAATTAGTGACGCGCAAGAATCCCAAAACAAGCACTTAGTTTAGTTAGATCTGTAAAAAATTTCAAGCTGCAAACGACAATGCAGTAAGTAAATGTGGTACAATAACCACAATGATATTGTAGTAGTATTAAAAACTAAAATAAGATAAGATACTCATTTATTTGCTCAAACATGAGTACAATACCTACGTACAACACTAATTGTCAGCATGCAAGAGATGTGCCTTAAACAATGGCATGCAAATATTAATAAAATAAAGTATAGGTAATGCCACTCCGAGCCTAATTATTTAAAAATGTCATGATAATTTATTTAATAAATAATTAAAACATGATCAAAGTCTCTCATCTAAAAACTCATTTAAATAATAATAATTATGTATTAACATATAAATAATGAGTAAAAACTGAAACTTTAAAGCTATTCTATATTTATCTATTCAACTGGTAATGACCCACTGCTGGACAGACGCCTCCATTTTCCTTTCCTATACATAGTATAGAACAAACTCACTTTCGTGTCTGTCTGCTGTGTGACTGCTTAGATATTATAAACTGCACAATGAATTTTTATGTGGGTTTCACAATCATTTAGAGCATTTATTCTGAAAGTTTATGTGGATTTCACTTAGAACAGAAATCTCGATGTTTTGACATGTCTATTGCTCTTGTGCGAAGCTGGGGCCGGTTACTCGTATAACAGTTATACATAATATATCTTACATTATAACTATATCTAATCTAAATATATAAAAGCGAAAGGTCACTCACTCACTCACTCATTCATCACGAAATATCGAAAACCGCTTGACGTATGAAGATGAAACTTGGTAGGGAGGTAGTTTATAGTTAGTAGACGTCCGCTAAGAACGGATTTTTGGAAATTCGACCTTTAAGAGGGTGAAAAGGGGGGATTTTGTTTGTATGAAAAATCTTATTCCTTGAGTTAATAAACTTGAAACTTGGCACGAATACTTATCTATGTAAATGATAAAGTTTTTCATTTTTAGTTTTTCTAAAATACCCCCTAAAGGAGGATTGGGGGGTGTCAAAGTTTGTATGGAAGAATTTTAACGAGCGGTCTGATTAACTCGAAACTCAGTATTTATAATTAAAACTGAAAATAAATAAAAACGTATATCAGGTTTTTTTGAAAATCGACCTTTAACGGGGTAAAACGGGGTATTAATTTTTACAGTGGAGGATTTTACTGTGTGGCTTAATTAACTTGAAAATTGGTATAACTAATCTACAAGTCAAATAATGGAAACGTCACAATAGATTTTTCAAAAACTATTATCACGCAATTTGCTATGGGGGATGAGCAATATAGCATTATGTTTGTATTCTTCTATAGTTTACCGCAAATTGTAAAAAGGCTAGCCAATAGGTTAGAATATTGCAGATAGTTATGGATTTAACCTTTTAAAAGATTACCATCACGCTATACCTTTATGGAACTAAGCAGTCAATCATAGCATATACAGGGTGGATTTTGAGATGGGGCAACAAGGGCAGGTACCTTAACCGTTGTCGCTACAAGAAAACAGTCTTAGGAGACTCTCCTTAACTTTTTAAAACATTTTGATCTGCATTCACAGATTTTGAAAAAAATGTACAGTCAGCAAGAAAATGGCCAATTTTCACAAAAACTTTTTTGACGCCGGTCGATCCTATTTATTATTATTACTAGAACCAAAAAACTATATTGGGCCAACTGAGGTTTGTTACTCCAAGACACGGCTTATGAATTTTTAATCCCAGATTGCAGAAAAAACTTAACTTTGCCGTTTATTATAGAACTATAAATTACCAATTTTCGGAGTTTCCTCTTTACTTGACCTTACTTCTCGCCAAACTTCATGCTGCTGGACCAACGTGAAGTACTAGACTGGTTTATTTGCGAGTGTCAAAATATGCGGCACAAATGGCCGTATTTTTTAGTTCGTTAACTTTTTTTTTGGGTGGGAAATTATCAAATAACTTCTCCCGCTCTGGGCGGAGCGGGAGAGCGTGTCAGGTTTATACTGACAAAAACCCACCCATGTTCCTTCAGTTGCCTGTGTGTTTTCAGGGGCCACGGTAACCCTTTCGGACTTTCCCGCGACCCCGGCAGGCATCGGCCCTAGCGTACCATGGACTGGACCAGGGCCGGAGGCGAGAAATCACCACCGCCGATCGTCTCCACGAGGACATGGCGGTGCCCCGTCCAGGCCGGGCAGACCTCCACCGTATGCTCCACCGTGTCCTCCGGGCGATCCACACAATGGTCACACCCGGGCGTTTCCTCCCGCCTTATCCGGAACAGAAACCTCCCGAAACAACCGTGTCCGGTGAGAAACTGCGTCAGGTGGAAGGTGAGGACGCGGTGGCGCCTCTCTACCACTCCTCAATGAGGGAACTTATCGCCACAGTTGTGGCGTGCCCATTATTGCGTTGACTTGGAAGTTTGATTTTCGTTACACTTCCAAGAGACCGTAGATCTAAGTTTTTGATATCTATTTCAAATTGATGCCTCCACGCGTTCCTGGGAAAAGGGTCTTGACAGACAATGAAGTCATCCTTTAAGGGTTTTAATGTTTCAATTTGAGGTACGGAACCCTAAAACAGATTTAATATCAGCCTGTTACCTTTTCATGACGTAACGACTGAACGGATTTCTAGATGAAAGGCATAGGATAGGCCATGACCTGGGTTAGGACGTAGGATACTCTGAATCCCGATAGCACGTTCCTGTGGGATATTTTCCGACATCCACGCGGGCGAAGCCGCGGGCAAAAGCTAGTATATTATATACCTATATCTTTTATTATTGTACTCTCAGAGGAAGATCACAAATTAAACTAAACACACTCATAAAAATATTTAAAAGAGTAAAACGAAAATAAAAACAGAAAGTCCTGTATGAGTCCAAAAGGCTCGTATCACAGCATGATGCTACGACATTTAAAAATAAGTGTCGCAGCGCTGGTATTCTGATAGGCCCGATATCTATCATACCAACCGTTTACTACATAAAGACACATACAATACAATCAAATCACTAGACAATCAGATCTGTAGTGCTATTCTGTAAAAATCTCACCGTGATAACTTAGGTGAAGTGAGCTGCCAATAGTGTCAATCCTTAGCAACTGACAGCTCACTCCATGCTCACTTCACCTAAGATAACACGGTGAGATGGTTACAGAATAGCACTACAGATCACTATACAATCTTCATAGAATTCCACAGGAAATAAAATGTAAAACCACCTTCCAGTAGTGCTATTCTGTAAAAATTTCACCGTGATATCTTAGGTGAAGTGAGCTGCCAATAGTGTCAATCCTTGTAGTGCTTTCTGTAAAAATCTCACCGTGAACGCTAAGGTGAAGTGAGCTGTCATTCCACCAAATACTAGGGATTGACACTGTTGACGGCTCACTTTCAAGCTCACTTCACCTAAGAGTTCACGGTGAGATTTTTACAGAATAGCACTGCTTAGCAACTGACAGCTCACTTCACCTAAGATAACACGGTGAGATGGTTACAGAATAGCACTACTGGTCTTGAGCAATTGAATTTCACCTAATTACCGTCTCCGCTCACCAAGTATTGATGGAAAAGGAAAAGTGTATTGAGAGGTGAATGAAAAAGGGCTGTGAGCCCTTACTTCTGTGCTGATAGAACGAATGCACCGTCCTGAAACTTATTGACCACCGTTAGTCATTCTAATGCGGACATAAATTGCGGGGTCCGTCGCTTTATTCAACTACCACTCGTATTGCATTTCATTATTAAAAAAGTAAACTTATGAAAGGATTTAGGGCTGTCCGTATGCGGTTAGAGCTCAGGTTTTAAAATAAGAGGCCGCGACATTTTCGTTTTAATTTGGTTATTTCTTATAAAAGTCATCATGGTTAAATATAATTGTAACTATAATAGATATTCGTTGGTAATAATATTTTGTTTGATGTGATATTTAATTGACAGGCATACAAATTGATGGCAAACTCTACAAATGAGCTTCGATATGGCGGATACTCACTTTACTTATCAGTGTTACAAAAAAATACAAATTCTGAATTAAATAAAAAACCTAAACCTTCATGGGCACTTATGAAACAGCAGAACCTAGGTGCATGGTTCCAATTGGTCGTTTCCTATAGAGAAGAGCCGACAAGAAGCTCCACGGTTACTCCTTTAAAAATAATTGGCTTTTACAATACTTTCAAATAACAGTGTTACTAGGTATGGGGGGACAGTGTAGGTCTTTCAATAAGTACCAGGTACTTAACAAAATAGAAAATGGTCAACAGATCCACAGTCCACTAATCCTACAGCGTTCTCACATTCACAAAATAGAAAAGAATCTATACAAAAGATAAATGAATACCAAACTAAACACAGAACCCTTCTCACTCTACAATAAAATAAGAATACCTCCTTTATAATTTTCTCGAAGGTAGGCAGTGACAGCATGGCATCTCTTCAACCCTAAGCTCACCGAGCGGGTCAGCAACCGTGCGGGCGGCGGCAGCTCGTCGAAACTCGTCAAATATTAAAAAGAGGACGGAATCGACTTTCGACTTTCTCATGCACATTAATATGAGTATTGCCGCATTATTTATGCATGCTATGCAAATATAGACAACATTATTTATTAGTTAGTGCTGCGTTCCACTAGATTTTGATTTTAGATTCTAAGAACTGGCTTGAACCGGTATTAAATATTAAAAATAGAAACTGTACTCTACTCTAGTTTTAGCAATTTATATTTGATGATATCTGAACGTGAAGCTGAAACAATACTAAAGTTTTATTTCTCTACAGTTCTCTATGGTTGGTCGAGCTTTCACATAATTTATATGCTGAAATCCAATAGGCAAGTTATTTCAGTTTCTCTCGATACTTACACACATTTGTATTGCTTCTAGATACAATGAAACTCGATATTGCAGGTGTATCTTTCACCTGCCTGCGTAGGTAAATAAATTTTCAGGAAAATGCGTAAAGCTCTATAAGAACAAATAAAGATTCGGTAATTTTCTTTTAACTTCACTTTAGCGTTTGCAGAACTTTTTACTTTGTTTCTCAATCATAATCAAGTATACATAATGGCTGAACAAACTAGCATTAAACTGTACAGAATTATGTGCCGAAGTTGCTATGGTATCCTGAGCAGAAAATGCCTCAAACTGATTTTGTGTAGCATGTACCTACCTAAAGTTTTATAAGCTCATCACGCGGCTATCCAGAGCAATGCGTTTTTTCTACCATGTGCTTTTCATCAAAAACTGGTTTAATATATAAAGTAAAATAACTGTTTCACTCATTAATAATAAAGAGTAGGTACCTACTATACCATAATAAATGACCTTTAATTAACACTTGCTAAGTATTACCAACAAGCACAGCTGCGTAAAGAAGGTAGGTACCTACTGGTATTCAGCTGCATCCAGTTAGACTAGCAGCCGACCCCAACATAGTTGAAAAGGCTGATGAATTAACACAACCTTGCTATGCATTACCATAGTCCGATGGGACGGTAATCCAACACGACCAGAGAGAGATCAGGCGCAGGACCAACGGCTTAACGTGCGCACCGAGGCACGGGGGTATCGCACCGGCAACTTCCAAACGGTGAAGAGAGACACGAGAGTGACGGAAGAGAGAGTGCACCTGTGTCTGCGCACACACTTGTGCACTATAGTATCTCTCGCGCCGAAGGCTAGTCTCCGTTGAGATCGGCCGCCATAACCGAAATACGGTCTGGAGGACTATACAGGGTGGTAGGGACATCGACGCGATAACTGTTACCATGGATTCAGTACATGATTCTGAACCCCCTGCGTTGAAAATGTTCGTCGGTTGTTTATTTTTAAATCTGCTATTTCATAGATAAGTGCATTACCTACGCGGTCAAAATGTATGGAACAGCAGATTTTTTTTAAATCGTGAATATATCCTATATGGTAACAGTTTTCGCGTCGATGTCCCTGACACCCTGTATATGGATTACCAACAAGGATGGTAAAGCAAATTTTTTACAATACCTAAGCTCGGGATATTACATTCCTCAGTAGCAAGACGCAAATAAAAATGTTTAAAACATATTGCCTATCTCGCAACTCCGCTCCTCCTGGATATTGGGTTTATAACAATTCATTTTCTCTGTAGGTAGGTATTACAATTGGCATGCTACCAAAATGGAGGATTTCCCGAATTGTATTGCCAAGAAAAAATGCTGGTTTCATCTAGCTTCATTTAGGTCGTATAAGTTACTTTTTGCTCGCGTCTGTATTAATTATTAAAATAAATTTTGTTGGAGAGCTTTTGGATTAATAATTCATGCAATACATTGAGTTAGAGATACCAACGGAGTAGACAATACGAAACAGACTTACAGGATTGATTACATTCTACTAATTATAATTAACTGCCTCATAAGTCTAGTGGTCGCAAGCAGTACTGCTGACCATGAGGTCCTGGGTTCGATTCCCGAGTCGGGAAAAGTGTTATTAGGTTTTTCCATATAGAATTTCTCATTAGCAGCCCGGCCGGCGTCTGAATTTGTCCCCAGTTGATTGCAATATGCTCGCGCCCTGATACACGGGACTTAAACCCGTGTATCAGTTCCCGTTTTTGCCTGTTTAAGAATTTTGTTTTGATAGGCAAAATATGACATTTGGAATCTGAAATAAATATATATTTTAGATACATTCATTCTCCTTACTTTGTACCCGTTCAATACACGATACAATAAAATTTTCTCGATAGAAAAAAATACCGAACTTAGTTCGATTTGCAGTATTTTTACAAGCCAAATTTAATTTTTATGAAGTATTAAATACTCCTTTTCTTCTATAAATAACATCAAATTATAGGTAATTCATTTTGGAATACATTCTACCCGATCGTTTTTTTTCATTACATTGACAATTTTTTTAATCGATTATTTAAGTGATTTTCGATCCGCGCGTCGCTTGCCAGTGTCCTGCGAGACGTTACCGAGGTAAGACCTGTGCCAAATTTTTTCGCGCGCGCTTTTCTCCCGCTGCATAAATAATACTACTAGGTAATTAAATAAATTGTATATAATTATTATTAGAACTTATAAAGATCCGAGTTCTGTTTTTGTGTGTTGTTTACTTTTGTTTGTGTGTCTATTTCTTATGTGTAAATATTTGTATAATTCTATGATAATTTTTTATTGATTGTTTGGTGAAAATTGTAAATAAAAGAAAAAAAATAAGACTAAATCACGGTTGAAGGCAAAGAAAATCGTGAAAGAAATATGGTAAGTTATATTTATTTTTATTATTTATCTCTATTGACCACAGTCACAGTATAACGATAATTATTATTTCCCTACCAGTAGTGAAATGCCTTTGATGTCGCGTGACACCGCCGCCCGGTTCCTTACGCTTAGCCAACGTTCGCACGGACGTAATAAAATCGCGGCAGGATTTTGTTGCGCATTGGTTTTTCAACTCTCGGTGTTGAGCCGAGCGTTGAGAATCCAACGCGCTGGGACGCACTCTTGTGTCAGCGCGTTGAAAAAACATAGCGTTGGATTTTTCAACTCTCGGCGCTAAACAGAGCATTGAAAATCCAGTGCACGAAAAAAAATCGTCGCAATTTTATTACGTCCGCACGTCGGCTTAGGTACTCTCGCTGTCACACGCAAATTTCGACCTACGTGCATAGAATTGTTGTTGTTATTGAGTTGTGTGTGAGAGTTGTTCGAGTGCGCAAACTAAGCATGTTCGGGGGCCGCGACCTGCGCACGCGACCCCCGCGAGATCCCCGCCGTTGCTCTACGCAAGTACAGACGCCAGCACATCAAGCTACTACAATCTGTCAAATTTATTTAATAGATTTTCAACTTTATCGCCGAAAAATAAGGTTCAAAGTTGATTGGGAAAATTTGACAGTTTCGGGTAGCTTGATGTGCTGGCGTCTGTACATTCGTTTCACAACTGTATGGATAGTAAAACTGTGCCACAGTCTAAATAACAGCAGTAGGTTCAAAGAAAGGTAAAAGGTTACTGTTTTTCTTTTTCTTACCTACCTTTTTAGTTCATTAGATCCTGCTCTGATTTAATGTTTCTAATATCATAACTTAATTTTATTGTTTCAGTTCAAGAATGTATCGAAATAAAAAAGGCTTATTTATTGGGAAAAAAAGCACAGAAGAACAGTAAGTACTGTATTTGTTTTCTTGATGATCGGAATCCTCACCACAGAATAAATAGCCTACATACTATACTAGCGTACCTACAGAAAAATCACTCCCGAACAATAGTCAGTTTAGGTATAAAAATTTACCAATCGCCGACTGCCTGAAGCGAAACTGAAACCTATCTCATTCTTGCAACCGTTCATATTCCATTGAGTACCTATTATTGTCCAAACCGGTCTGACGGCTTTACCACTGAAAATTCAGTCCGCGCGAATAATAAAAATGTATGGAGCCGGCTACGCGCAACCGCGGTGGCCGGCTCTCGACTATCCGGCTCGCCCATTGCACTTAGTGCCGCAATACTATCTTTGATTTAGTCAATTTTTCATTTTAATAAAGTGGAGTTTTTTTTTTTCAGAAATACGTGTCACGAATTCACGATACGTCGGATAAGACTCACGTATCTTATATTACATTAGAGCCTGTTGATTTGCAACCCTCTGCTACCAAGTAAGTTTTTTTTGTTGTTCAGGACCATACAAATCTAAAATTTGTTTTGTACAATATTTTTTAAACATTAATGTTAAATTAATTATTATTATTTTAGGACACCGACAACGCCGAATGACGATATTTTACAAGATGTATCACTATCAATGTCTTCGTTATCTGCGCCAGAACCAGTTGTTGATTATGAAACTACTGAGTAAGTTATCAGAACTGACATAACACTTGGACATATGAGCAGCACGGATGCCACGGCTTATCAGCCTTTATCTTGTATTGCTGTACATTTAAAATTAGGCTTTTATATTCCAAACTGAAATAAGGATCGAATTCTAAAAGTACATAACACTATAATTAAAATTGATTTTATACATCCGTTTTTTAGACTCCACGTTATACTATCTCCATATCTTATTTGATATTGTTGCAGAGAAACTGATGGAACTGAAGACGTATTTATTATTGAAATGGATAACAAGGAAAACCATTTCCAACCCATAACAGGACGGCGAATAATTGATATCAATAATTTTTAAAGGAACTTCAAGAAAAAGCACGCCACAATAACTTATTTGATTGTAAATCAAGCAACTTCTGCTTAGTTGGTGAAAGAAGACATGGACTTATATCGATCTTTAAATTTAAGTGCATTATGTGTAAAGAAGTTTGTTTGATTCCATCCGAAAACAACAAAGATACTGAGCATGTAAATGCTAATATAGCTGCAACCACTGGAGTAGTAGCCTCTGGTATAGGATTTTCTCAGATCGAAGAATTATTTTCGGCTATAAACATCCCCATATTTTCTTCAAAATGTTTTAAAAATTGGAGAAGATACGTTGAAGTCAAGTGTCCATTTACAGCACACAAAAAAGGACTTTCTAATACTACACAAGAAAATTAATTGATTCAGGCGTGACCTTGCGGAAATCCATTATAAAATACAATAGACGTGGATATATTTAGTAACTTGTTCCGCTTAGCTATTTTTAAAGAGCCATAAAAAACTCCTGAAAGAAATCGACACGTGTTTCACCTCTCAACGAGGCATCCTCAGGATGCCGATGGACTTGTTGCGAACTCGAACACGGCGTGTTGCCACACCAAGCGCTGAGTGCAGACTGAGCCTTATCGCCCGTGAAACCCACTTATATAGTGTCGCCGTTATCAGTGCGATAAGGGGCGAACAATCGCAGCAAAGGTGACCTTGGCATACTCGTATTTAATTCGTTCAACAGTGTAATGTTCCCGGTATTATTTTTGACAATTTCTAAACTCTCTAGTACTGACATTCTGAAACCTTTATCACATGTGTGTAAAATTTCGAAAGTGTTATTATTATTTAACGAATGACCTGTATCTATTAAGTGTTGTGCAAAATGGGATTTTTAATAATGGAATTTTGAATAATTATCCAGAAAAATCCCATTTTGCACAACACTTAATAGATACAGGTCATTCGTTAAATAATAATAACACTTTCGAAATTTTTGATACCTCATTTATGCAAATCAATTCAGTAGTTTAGGCGTTACGGTGGAACACATGCCAATACAAACCTTTTGTACATACTTACATATATACATAGACTGCTAAAATCATATATATCATCGACCTCATCTAGTTATTAAAATATGATTGACGTGTAAAAGTGTTTGTACAAACCTACTTACAGAAATAAAATCATTTATCATTCATCATATTCATAACACAACTCTTCCTTTTGGTTTTGCCGTAGTCGGGTAAAAATGAATGGTAAAGATATTATTGAATCTAGTTTTATATAAAGTACTTAAGTAATAATGTTAGGACGTTGGATACTTTCAACTGTTTCATAAAAGTAAGAAAAATGTAATCAATATTACCTATAATTTTTGTGACAAAATCATGGCATAATAAATCTTTTTTTTACGCAATTTGTATTATTTTTAACTATACATATTTTTTTCGAGACAATTTTGTCATGGTTTAAACTTAGCAGTGCTACACAAACTTACAGTATACCTACATAATCTCCATAATTTAAAATAATAATAATTTGCCTATACTGTTGGAATACTGTTCAGTTTAGACTGTGGCGCGCGAAAACTCGTGGTTTACGTAAGCGCAAGCTTCACGCTCGCGGCCCGACTCGATCATAGCGGCGGGGCGGCGCGCGGGCGGCGTGCGCGCGTAAATGCCTATTGCGCTTGGAACACCCGGCCTTAACTGGTGAAGTGTGGGTGTACTGTAGGGACATCTCTGCTTAACCCTTCGGGGATTACAGTCGTGATGTTGTTTTATGTTAATATTTATGTTATAATTGAATTCCCTGGTGATATATAGTCGAAGGCCACAAACATAACTTGGGCAGTGATAACATACATTTTGGAACGAAGCAAGTTAATACTTTTTCTGTCACTCAATTAGTAAACTAAATTAATCAAAACTCAAACACTAATTAACGCTTTGATTGGATTAAAGTAGGTCGTTGTGTACAAAAACTAGTGCGATATAAAACGATTAGATACAAATTGAGATTAAAAAAATTAAGTTTTGCTATGTAACCTAAAAAAAGCAATACCTATTCCAAAATAAATACCTACTTTAAGAACTATCTACTACATTTATTATAAGTTTTTTTAACCAACTTCAAAAAAAGGAGGAGGTTCTCAGGTCGTCGAAATATTTTTTAATTTTTTTTAAAATGTATGTTTCCCTATTACTCGAAGACGGCTGGACCGATTTGAAAAAATCTTTTTTGTTTGAAAGGGTATACTTTCAAGTTGGTCACATTGTCATTTGGTCACAATCTGACAATGGGATCTTGGAGAAATAGAGGGAACTCTTCAAATATTATAGGCACATCTATAGCGATTTGGGTATTTTTGATGAACAGTTGACATTAGGCTAAGTATTATAACTTAGATAAATTACAAACCAACCAACTAAAAAGTGAAAAAAAAACTTTTTACAAAAAACACAACCGAATTCCAAACTACAGTCTTTGGATCAGTATTTTAGTTTTTTGACACCGACTTCCGAAATTAAAGTTATTTTTCACTTTTTTTTTAGGTTTAGTTTTATGTAAATACTAACTTAACTTGTAACTTATGTATTTATTTTGTTTATGTCAGGAAAAAAATAGCAATGCAATAACCACTTCTAATGTATTCCTCCGCAGACAAGTCTAAGGAAATACCCTTTGCAAATATGAAAAGCAACTCGGCGAAATGTTTTAACGTTGTAATAAGGCACTTATGAAGTAACTCAACAGGCGGACAGGGACGCATGCGCCCTTACTCCTGAAGCTATTCGTGTTTGAAAGTTTTCAGTCGGCGCGCCACCACAGAATCGCGCGGCGGTCGCCGTCAGCTTCCCTTACTTCGCCTCGAGTGCGAAAACAATCGGCAAACATTTCACAAAGTGTTGCGAGACTATGAACTATTCAATACATTTCGTGCTCCTCATACTGTGCTCAAGTGGGTATCGATTGATCATATTATTATGTAAATGTTGTCGTTGTTTGTATCAGTTTACTATTGCGTGTTGAAAGTTTAGCTCGTGTGTAATTTTCCCGTCATCCTGCCTTCTGATTGTAGGCGATTGTGCTGTGTTTTGAGTAACAATGACGCCTTTTGTTTCCACTGCTTTCATGTGTACCTACGGCGAAATTATTAAAATTCGTTTACAAAAGGGCGCGCGATGTTTTTAGATCAAATATAAAATTCAGGAAGGGGGGATCACTGACAAAGTTTACCGCAATGTCGAAAATAAGTCCATAAAAACTTTGGTAGTTATTTGTGTAATTATTCTTATGGCGTTATTTTCTTGACTTTTATGTTCTCATTATGTAGGTATTCTTTGTAAAAAACATTTTTTTGTTTTTTTGTTGAACCAAAACCATAACATAATACATCTAGCTCACATACATAAATCTGCTGCAAAATTAAGTAAATTTCTTGGCGTAAAGTTCTAAAACGCACGCATTCTGAACTTAACTTCTAGAATAAACAATTAACGAGTTAACAATTAAATGCAAAATCATGCAAATAGCTTCATTCGCGCAGAAAGTTCCGCTTTTGGACGTGATTAAGTTCCCGGTAATGTATCCACTTGGTAACTTATGTAAGCGCTGGTTCAAAACCGTCAAGTTTTAAAGCTGAGCTCATGATAGGTAACATCTAACTTTTTAAATTGATAGTCAGTTTTGTTGCTTAAATAAGAGAACTTTGGGCAACGGATACAAGTCTGGTTTTAAAAGCTTTTGGGTTCAGGTTCACATAATTACTTAAATCCATTTTTTTATGTCTTAAACATTTAAATGGTCAGACAACGATAGGTAAGGTAAGGTAGGTGGTTAAGTAATAACAGCCGCACGGGTCGATTGATAACGTTAAGCTACAATTGCAGCGGTTGGTCCATGGATGGGTGACCATCTTTACATATTACCAAGACCCCTCCGTGCCTTGGAAAGCACGTTTTAAGCCACTGGTCCCGGCTGTCCTTTGTAGATATTTGACAGTTGTAACGGGTCGTCAGAAGCCCGAAAGTCTGACAACCAGTCTTACCCAGTAACTGGGTTATGAAGGTCAGATAGGCAGTCGCTCCATGTAAAATACTGGTTTTCAACTGCATCTGGTTAGGTTGGACTAGAAACCGATCCCAATATAGTTGGGAAAAGGCTGGGCAGACGATGAGACAAAGGTATATATAAAATAATTTTTCAAAAGACTGATTAAGTTATAAGTAGTAGTTACAAATGCAGTTCTGAACCTTCCCTAGGTTCAGTTCCGAAATCAACAGCACATTTTCTTTTGAAGTATGCGAAGATTCGATAACAGTACCTACTTAAAGCTTTGTTTCTTTTCAGGCTTCATATTACATCTCTATGCATATAAACTATTATATACATTAATTCCTACATACGAGTACTTGCACAGTAAAATACCTTCCGTCGAGCAATCGGAACTGGCGCGGTTATGACGGTTAATTTCCTGTTTTGGTTATGATACCACTCGTTTCTTCGTTTCCCGTAACGTATACAAACATAGATACGGCAATACGAGGCACAATACCGTAACTGCCCACTTCTGTGCAATACAAAGGGATTGATACGCATTCGGTAACGTCATCCGAGATCGTCGTGAAATATTGACGAGATTGCTTTGTGGCTCCATGTCAAGCGTTTTGTTTATTGTTGGCTACAGTGACGAAGGGTCTTTGCGAACGAGTACTTTCCGCTTCCCTTTCTAGACGGCAATACAAAATTAAAACCATTTACAAAAGGCACTTATCATCAAAGTACTCTTTTACACCACGATGCCATTGTGCCCAGAAGACTGGTCACATTATGACAATGCTAATGGCAGTGGAGAATGTTCGCACATATTTTTTAACGGGTTTTCCTAACAAAATGTTTTACCCTTCGCCACTGGTAAGAAAAGTATCATTTTAATAGCCAACTAGTGTGACGTTACGACTTAGATAAAGTGTATTTGTATAAAACTATTGGGAGAGAACAAAAATAACTTTCTGTACAAAGTTTCGAATCGGCTTGACGAGTTTTTCGTTACGTACTTGAGTACCTGTACCTAATTACATGACTTTTAAAAGTTTTCCTTACCACTTAAACAATATTACGTAATCTTAGGCTGAGGTACTTACCTACAGTTCCAGCTTCTTTTCCAGAGATAGGCAATATTGTTAGCTAAGAGAAAATATTGCTTTTCAGGCATCAAAAATATTTTTTCACAAGCCCAGCTACTTTAAGAATTCTTTCTCAGACAATTTAATTGAACAATAATAAAAGAAGTAACTTTACGATGTGCTACGCCTAGACTAACATAAAATATCTAAAATGTAATAAGGTAACTGGCAAAGTTTTATAGGAAATGGCAGGATGTTAGATTTCAGATATCAATATCTTTTTATGGCCCTTCGTTACTGAACCTGGGACGTAAACAACTCCACGAATTGCTTCATACAATATTACAATACGATTCTATCTATCTCATAACTATTCCACACAAGACTACTCTAACATAGAATGGAACAGAATGAAAATCGTTCAATTGGAAAATGTTTTCACGAAAACCTGCTAGATATATCTACTTGAAATAGGCAATATTGTTCTACGACTGTTTTTTAAAGTGATTCCTGACAGCCTGTTCAATTTAATCCCTTGTCAAGTGATTTGATTGGTCAGTATTATTTATTTCAACTAACCTCGATAGCTAACATGAGGCTTACTAGCTGATTGACTGATTAGAGATTTAAAACCTGATGATATGAAGGTAACCGACATAGCCCGAAGAATTGCCAAACTTAAGTGGCAGTGGGCAGGGCACATTGCTCGCAGAACGGATGGCCGATGGGGTCGAAAGGTTCTGGAGTGGCGACCACGTACCGGAAGACGTAGCGTTGGAAGGCCTCCCACAAGATGGACCGATGACCTTGTGAAGGCCGCAGGAATCCGCTGGATGCGAAAAGCACAGAATCGGTCGAAGTGGCGGTGCTTGGGGGAGGCTTATTGTCCAGCAGTGGACGTCTTTCGGCTGAAATGATGATGATGATGATGATATAATGGGTGCTAGTATGTGCATGAGTGCCAGTTACCTCATTACGTAAAATGGTGCTTCTCGAACGTTAAAATCAAATTAAAGTTGATGCTTCATTTACATTAATTTCCAATTAGATGTGCAGGACATCACTCAGGCTCCCTATCAACGCTTGCTCAATATTCGAACTCAATGGCTGCCATGCCGGAGATTTAGATATAATTTCGCCGCGTGTGGCCCAGAACAAAGTTATACGTAACGACTTAGTAGGTACGAACTAAGATATCGCGATACAATATTGTTCCTCGAATTCCACGAAAGCGAACTCGCAGCCAAAGCCAGTAACATACAGTGATTGTAAGTCAATATCGCTTGATAAACAATATAAATCGACGGATAAACACACATAAACTTAGTAATATGGGTGTAATAACAATCGAGGTTTCAATCTACTTGAAAGCCTATAACTACGGACGAAGCTATATATAATATTTAACCTATATGCTGTTATGCCACATTGCATTATTCATGGACTATTTGAGAGGGATAAACTACGAAAACAATATCTAACTGTAACGCCGGTATAATAAATTCATATTGGCGTAGGGACGGTCTGTTATTGCGGAAGAATGTTTATTTGTCGTAGCTTGAGTAAGCATGCTTGTAATGCATGCATATTGAATGGCTTATATCATTTTTACACACATTTTGGATCGTATGCTTATACCTATTTAGGTTGTGTCGTTGCTGCTTCTGCAACAATTTAATCATTGTTTTTATTATGATCATGAAGTTCAGATATTTTACGTTCTTATAAGTTTAACATGTCCAGCAGAAACTGCAATAGAATTAAATAAATAGAGTTGATTGATTGGCTGTTTATTGATTGCTCTGTCCTTATAGATGTGGATTGTACATTTTCCACTTACTAAAACACTGTTTTTTTTTAATACGTAGACTCATTGGTCAAGCATATTACGAAATGACATGTGTATGTGAAACTGTATCTCTTAACAGATCTACATTTTGTCTGTTATATTGATCTATAGATATCTATACGGAACCAGAATTAGGTATTGATAGACGGCAACGGCATGGATGCACCGACTACCGACCAGCTACAACTACAAGTGGGGCTCGGCGGACAATGTAGCAAACTGTAGACCAACATTTCCAAGTTCCTATCAAAGTTTTCCTGGTATGGACAAAGTTCCACCGAATTTCTATTTGTAAGACCGCAAGACCAAAACCAAATTAAACAGGACTATCTACTTCTGCGCTTGATCGACGTGATGCTTAGTTTTATAGTGTCTACATAAGTTTTTCACATTGTGTAATTTTATTAACTGAACACCTCTTAAGGGGTCATTGTCCTCATCGTTCTGAAGAACTTTTACTCATCATCATCTGCCTAGCCTTTTCCCTATTATGTTGGGGTCGGCTTCCAGTCTAACCGGATGCAGCTGAATACCAGTATTTTACATGGAGCGACTGCCTCTCTGACCTCAACAACCCAGTTACTGGGTTATACGATACACCTTGGTAAAACTGGTTGTCAGACTTTCGGGCTTCTTACGACCCGTAACGACTGACTATCCACGAATGACAGCCGGGACCAACGGCTTAATGTGCTTTTTTACTATGGGACCAAATCTGAAATCGCCAAAAAAATATCAGCTGCTTCATACATTTACGTTCTCATAACTCGACAAAACGTTCACCACGTTCAACGGAAAATGTTCATAATTATGAGTAGGTCCACTGACATCTTTTCAGATTTTAACTTAATTCAATTACACCTTATATAGATAGGTACATAAGCTTTTCACATAAATAAAACAATTTGAGTTAAAACTTCTGAGTGTGTATAAAAATGTCTGCATTTGCGCCGCCGTCGTTAAAGTGCGCGATTTTTTAGGCCAGTGTGGTTAATTGGTTATCCAGAATGATGCTAGTTGTAATGATTGTTATCCATTACGGAGTTATTGATTAGCAAATAGTAATTTGCAGAAAAAAAAAAGTAAGTGAAATCTTTGTAATTTCTTATTGAGAAATAAATTTCTTTAACCGAATCAGTTCGCCGAACAATATCATGAACAGGAAATATATTTCGTAACTGTGGCGAGTGACATCCATGTACTCGTTCGTATAATACTGAGCACAAGTCACGATAACTGAAAACGATTTTCCTGAATAATGTTTATAAGCGTGCTCGCCTTTATTCACGTGCATATTCAGGGAAAACACGCTAAGAGTTCTAGTCTGGCAGCCCCGAAATATGAGGAAAACTAACATTATTAACGAAAATCTCTTTCAGTTTACAAACCTGCTGCATATTAATTATAAAATGATATTTACCCAAGCTTGCAACTTTCATAATACCGTATCATAGCAAATTGTGAATTTAAATTATTTTTGCAACTTTAAACTAAGCAGTTTTAATTAAATGTAAAATAAAATTCTAATTTAAAAGTTTTTCATGTGAATAGACGTCTCAGCTTCGAGGCTGAAACCAACTGAACCCTTTAATTTATGGCTACGACACATATTGAGTTGGGGAGAACTTGTTGCACCGACCATTTCACCCACCTGAAACACTGATGAAGAGGTGAAGATTTGCCGAACGAACGTCTTGAGCTTACCGTGCTCATTATTGATCTTCATAAGAAGGTACTATTTTAAAATGTATTGGAATTCATATTTTCTTTTTCTTTACAAATTTGTTATTTTTAAATAATAATGGTAACTACTCCGTTAGTAATGGTTGGTCCGTGGATGGATCTTTACATACCGAGATTCCTCCGTGCCTCGGAAAGCACTTAAATGTATGGAGCAGCAGATATTTTTTTGGCGGTTTCAGTTTTGGTCCCATAGTAAAAAAATATGTTAAGCCATTGGTTCCGGCTATCATTCGTGGAACTTTGACAGTCGTTATGGGTCGTCAGAAGCCCGAAAGTCTAACAAACAGTCTTACCAAGGAATATCGTATTACCCAGTTACTGGGTTGTGGGGGTCAGATAGGCAGTTGCTCCATGTAAAATACTGATATTCAGCTGCATCCAGTTACACAGGAAGCCGACCCCAACATAGTTGGGAAAAGGCTAGGCAGATTGATTGATTGGTACCTACTCCGTAAAACTTGGTCAAACATTACCTAAAAGATCACACGTGCCTCGAATAAAATTAGTACGAAACAATATACACGCATATCATTACTACGAATACAATACAATTGACAGTCCTTTGTGTTAAATAATAACAAAGAAAAACATCACCAAAGCCGGATTAACCTAAACAAATCACAAAAAAATAAAAATAACAGCCGTTCTTGGCACAAAGGTTACGATAATTAATTAGCAGTGACACAAAGAAATGTATTCAGTTTTTGATCGGTGAGCTAAAAGCTAAAAAGGGGAGAATTTATTCCAGAGGAAAATAATTACCGCTCGCAAACAAAGAGATTAACTTATTCTCTGTTGCCGGCAACTGAAATACGAACGTTATTCCACAAAGGCAACATGAATCAGATTCTCTTTTATTAGGTCTGTGTTGTTCTCCCCATCAATTTGTGTCCTTACTCTCATTAAGATTAATACTTTATTCATAAACCTCTACGCCAGTCGCCAATGTATTCGCTTGTCGATTCATTTCTTTGTGTTTTCCATAACTTGGTAGATGATAACGAACGAAACGAAAACGTGGAAATACAGCGCCTTTGGTTATCTAATAATTATAGAATAGTATCTCTTATATTATATAATCACTTCAAAACGGCTGGACCGATTTGGCAAATGTTTGTTTTAAAATATTCGTAATAGTCCGAATCAGGTTCTTACAGAAAGAAAAAATTTAAGAAATTGTCGGGAAAGTTTGAAAATTCGAGAAAACTGAAAGTGTTTTTTCTATAGAAATTTTGTATGAATGATGGTTTCGACAGGCAGCGTCTGTCGGTTCAGCTAGTTTTACATAAATTGTTTTTAATATTAGTACAAACACTTTTTACGTGTAATTTTTAAGCGTCCGTCCAATGTTACGTTTTCGGATGCACTTTGACTTTTTAATATTTATAAATAGCATTTGTATTAACATACAGAAGGTCCAATTTAATCACGTCCTTATGCTCTTTTGGTGTTTTCAGTCTATGTCGCAGAAAAATATAGGGTTTCTGTTTAGATCTCAAAACTCGAGGTGATGGTGGTTCTCACAGACTCACGCCAATACAAATCAGCGTCAGGCCGGCCATTGCACTACAAACTATTGGACTCTCCACTAGCAATCCTCATCAGCGGTCAGTTGCTAAGAGGATAATCCTCAATCAACACGTAGGCAGACGGATCAGTGCTGGCAGCATGAGGTTTAGCACAAAGCTCGATGCACTGAATGCTAGCTAATTATTCCGAAAATCTAGCTATCCTAGTTCGGAAAATAATCGGTTCACTAGTGGTAAATTCATAGTTGAGTAGGTTCGATATAATTTTACTCAAACCTACCATCTCGTGTGTTTAATACACAAACAAACTACAAAGTATCTCCTGCTGTATTCTCTTGTTGTACTTGTTCTGCGCAACGAAAAAGAAATATAGTAACGAAACATAATACTATCTTTTGTATTCAGTGAACATTTAGCTGTAGGTACGGTTGTACATCATGGAAACGTGATTAACAGAAAGTAAGATGGATTTTCCGATATTAAACCGTATCGAACGAATATCGTATTATGTGTGCTTCACATTTCTTTTACATAAGAGCCATTGAAGCAGACGATTGGGATCTACGGATCCAAATAATATATTTTTAATCTCTTTGATCTCAATGGGATCCTAGTCCGTTACGGCTTCTTTCATATGTATGGATCGTTTCTGCATTTCGTGCTCATCTTGTGTGATTAGAAGACTGATTATGCATTTGATTTGAATTTGAATACTTGACCTAATTTTTGTTACTGATAGCTAGACATTCTCGGACATGATTTTATCCTGATAATGGGTCAGGTGGATAATAAATAATAACATTTAATCGGTCGTATTGCTGTTACTTATGTAGTAAGCATCGCTTATAATACGAGTACTTATCTGTATGATTGTTTTCAGCGTAGATACCTATTACCTACTTTAGAAGGAGTATTTATTTCTGTATCCGTAGTATTAATTAATGAGCTTATTCTTGATTTTTTTATCTTCCATTAGATATGTTTTTAAAGAAAGTTGCGGTGAGTATAATATTATTAAATAGCTTTCGAACAAACTGGAAACTTTGGTGCACAAATGCATTCATTTTGTATTAAATGAGTTTCAGCTTTCACTTTCATGAGCTCATTTTCTGAGAAAAATAAATTGCTTTTATTAAAAGTTTTCGTTAAACCGCCGTTTCAGTCAAAAATATTTTAAATATTACCAATTGTTTCAAATAAATTTAGTGGTATTTTTCGGAATTTAATAGTTATTCATATTTTACTTTTACATTTTATTTAAACTTAAAACTCAAGTGTTCACAATATGTAGGTATATTTTCTATCACAATATGCGTAGAATTCAGATTATTTTGTTGATTGCATGTATTTGGGTTCGGTGTCAGCTCACGTGAGGTCACTAGTGACTACTGTAAGGGTTTCTTTGAAAAAAAAAGTATTTAATTCTTTAAATAGAAAAAAGTATTTTACTTTGTTTTTATTTCTATAAAAATATTTTTTGGGTGCTTTTAGCAAACATCACGGCATCACGCGTGAACGGCTGAACGGGTTTGAATGAAATCTGGCACATGGGTAGACCATAACCTAGGTTAGGACTTAAGAGACTTTTTATCCCGATATTCCCACGGGATCGAGACTTAGTAGTATATAGGTAAAGTATGATACTTTATTAGGTATAAAGTATGGTTGGCAACCCCCGTATTAAACATAATAGTGTTCGTACTATGTATTTGTCGTCGCTCAACCCCTCTGTCTATCCTCTAACTCTATTCAATAGTGATACCTAATTATGTTCCACTGAACTAGGCGAGCTCGACACAAAGGATCGATCGATGAGATTCCGACTATTTGAAAATCTCCACTAATCAAAACCTCTGAGAAACCCTTTTATTTGAATGTAATATTATTGTACAGTTATTTGAAGCATTTTATGTGAAGTTAAACCATTCAGTATCGATTTAATTTTTCAATAGCCTCAAAGAAAAGTTCTCTATTTTACCTTGTAATTTCAGTAATAGAGGCTAATGAGGAGGGGACGTCAACGATGACAACTCGTCAAAGCCGTTTGTTTGTTTACATTAGTGTCCATCAAACTTAATATTTCAACTGCCCCCACAATTTGAAAAAATAACAATTCATTTTCCTTGGGGTGAAATGAAATGGTTTAACTCAAAATCACTTTTACAAGTCATATAAAAAAAAAAGCTAGATGGACTACCTCTGAGAAGAAATGGCGAAACAAACTCTAGGGTTGAAGTCTCTATGGATACCGATTTTGAGGATCGTTCGAGGCACGCCTTGAGGTCTCCTCGAGCGAGTTGTGAGTCGAGGAGCTTTCGAGGTTACAACTTAGAATATGGGTATAAAATCTTAGTCAAGCCAGATGAGGACCTTGCAGATTAGTGTCTGAAATGGTCTTTTGAGGAAAGAACCACACAGATTTCAGTGAACCTGTCCAGTCAGTGCAAGCATTTGTCAGTAATCATGTAGCTCAATTCAGAACTTAAGGAACTCAACGGACATTTGGGTAGGCCGCATATAGTACTCAAACTGCCAGACCATCATTAAAACTAAATGAAAAAGAAAAAAAGTGATCCACATAGTCCTTACATTCACAATAATTAAAGTAATATCATATTTTACAAAGTAATCATGTCATTTTGTAGATAATATTCATCAATGTCAATGTGTATATAAAACTGGAATAATGATGATTTTGCATAATAATTTATCACAAGGCTTAGGAGAGCGAGCAGCTCAATCCCAGGTTTTTTGTCTTCTAAATAATCAAAACTTTTGTAGTAGGTTTTACAAAGTTTGGTTGGAGTTTGAATGCAACGTAGCAGATCCGTACGCTATTAACAGATAGGTTAATTGTTCACTTTGCATATTAATTTTGATGGACAGACTTAATAAATTATCGACATAGCGTTGTAGTATGGTAATCGTGCTCATTACACTCGCAATTACAGTGAATGGTAATTAAATTATACACAACATTATTTTAAATGCAGCTCCACAAACGTAGACAGTCAGTGCTACGCATCTGCTCTGCATTATTAAATTAATATTATTTTCACGCTGCGCTTAAAAGACACTTCTGTCGCTCACACATTGGGCCAATTGTTTTAGGGTTCCGTACCCGAAGGGTGCCAAACGGAACCCTAAAAACAATTGGCCCACTGTCAGCCTCCGCTGTCCGTCTGTCTGTCTGTCAGCGAGATGTATCTCATGAACCGACAGTTGAAAACTTACACAATAATCAACAGATTATACATTTCTATTGCCACTATAACAACAAATGATAAAAATTCAATAAAATTAAAAATTAAAAGGGACTCTCAAACAAAAAAACTTTGATTTTGACAAAAAAATCTATCTCTGGCATGTGGGGTGTCTTGTCCAGAGCTCATTGAGTAGAGAACATTTTTTTTCTTAATCTTCAAAAATTATGAAATAAGGTGGCGTAAAAATTTACAGTTTTAGACCATTTTTCTACAAGCTCTATCTCAACTTCTGACAAAGTTAGGAATTTGAAAATTCTGTATATCATGTACAGTAAGCGCTCAAAAGTGCATAAGCACGCTAAGAGTCGTATTGCTGTGAACACGCGGTATAGCTCGTACATTTGTATGTGTAACCAACACGATACACACACCACAGATAACGCAGTTTTGCACTACACGAAACAACAATATATTTCCGTCGCTTTAAACATGCTAGCACACACGCACTATGCGCGTGAACTTGACCAGTTAATGGCATTGCTAAAATTCGATAGTAACTTAACAAGTGCAGATAGCAGAAAGCGTTAAGCGTTGGTATGGAATTCAAACTGCCTCAGGTTCTAATCTCGTAAAACACAGTGCGGTTTTTTGCAAATATTATTATTTTTGTTTTCGATAATAATATTTTTTAAATATTGCTGCTTTTTTATGTTGTTATTGCAATAAAGGTTTTAGAATAAAAAATGCGTGATATATGATAACAAAATTAAAAAAATATGTTTATTCGTTATATTTATTTTACATAAGTTAACCAACTGCTACAATTATTTATCATTACTTCAGCTGAATAAGATGTGAAATAGATGTCAAGAAAGTTAGAAGCAGTTTGTATTATTTTGACATATTTAAATTATGAAATATTTAAAATTTTTAATGGATTTTTTCACCATAAATATTAAGCTTTGATCATGGTCGAAGTAATTAAGTAATAAATAAGAATATTAGACTACTTAAAATGTAAAAAACTACTTACAGAATAGGTAATTTTAAGGTTAAATATGGGCAGTTTGTTTATATTTTATTTGTATTAATTATTTTACATTTTATTTGACTTTAGTAAATATTGGTTGTTATTGAGGTTAAAGCAAGTATTCATTTTCTTTACGAAAAGAAGATTGAAACTAAACCTCAAATTTTAATCCTAAAATAATAATATGACTAAAATAATCTTAAACGACAAACACCATATCGAAACGTGCTTAATAATTCGTTACCACAAATTCATGCAATAACGAATCTGTTGAGAAATACGACAAACACCATATCGAAACGTGCTTAATAATTCGTTACCACAAATTCATGCAATAACGAATCTGTTGAGAAATACGACAAACACCATATCGAAACGTGCTTAATAATTCGTTACCATAAATTCATGCAATAACGAATCTGTTGCTTATTAAGTTGGTATGGTAAATGTTTAAATGTTAAAATATAGCAGTGTCCGACTTGAAGTCTTAATATTATCGTGCGAAACTTAAATGTTCAGGTTTATGCCTTTCTGTCAAAAACGGTTTTCTAGCTGGTCTTCAGTGATGCAAGGCTTCAGAGTGCACGGCGAACGGTTCATAATGACGTGTTTAATAATTCAGCAAAATATCTCGTTGGTATGAAACCATTTGTTTCATATTCATTCACCATTTGACGTCGCTGCACCTCGATAATAAGCCTTTAACTCATATCTCTTAAACCCTCACAGTATTTCTCTAGAACAAAGAAAAACATTGTTTTTATTACACATAATACCTTATTATTTATTATTCACTAATCGAATTAAACCTCACAATTAATTTAAAACATTAAAGGCATCTTCTGTCTCAACAATACCTCTGTTCTATCAACAATACCCTTGATTAAGATTTATGTTTAGTAAAATATGAAATATATAAATGATAACACTTACACTTAGTCCGGTTTCATTAGATATTCACTTCACTTTTACGCAGCGCAATAATATTCTCTGATCTGATCTGATCTCTTCAATATATTTTATGCCTGATTTTTGATAATAATAACCACAACACTGCGCTAAATACTCGTCACCAATATTATCCACGAACCAACAAAGTTCTATTAATTAAATACTCGTAACAAACTGCATCTACACCACAGAAATCGAAATAATTTACTTAGTTTTTTGTGGTCTACCTGCTAAACTTTAATATTTATGTGAACAAGACGAATGAAACTAAAAACGAATGATGATTATTGAACTAGTCATTGGTTGCAGACAAAGTGAGTGTGTGTGTGTAATGTGCGTGTCTACAGTATTGTAACAACTTATAGAAGAAGGTCGTAAGTCAAACCGAAGCGTCAGTCTATTGCTTTGTGAGATTGCTCATGGACTTTTGGTCGGTACTGTACCATTATACTGTTTATAATCAACAAAAACTAAAAACGCCGATTCATAAGGTATTTCATTTAAATGTGGGTTATTTTCTGCAACTGCAAAAATAACTTTGTAAATCATAGTCAATCAATCTGCCTAGCCTTTTCCCAACTATGTTGGGGTCGGCTTCCAGTCTTACCGGATGCAGCTGAATATCAGTATTTTACATGGAGCGACTGACTATCTGACCTCCAAAACCCAGTAACTGGGTAATACGATACCCCTTGGTAAGACTGGTTGTTAGACTTTCGGACTTTTGACGACCCGTAACGATTGTCAAAGATCCACGAATGACAGCCGGGACCAACGGCTTAAAGTGCTTTCCGAGGCACGGAGGAGTCTTGGTATGTAGAAATGGTCACCCATCCACGGACCAACCCCAGCAAGCTTAGTTTAATCTGACAGATCGACCCGAGCGGCTGTTAGTACTTAGCCACGAAATCAAAGTATATCATAGCAATTTTAAAAATTTAAGCTGATTAATAATACTTTTCTTCGTTAAGCATTTTCATTTATTGGCTAAATAATGTACGGTGGTACGGAACCCTTCGTGTGCGAGTCCGAGTCGCACTTGGCCGGTTTTTTTGGTCGCCAACCAAAAAATATCTTTATTATGTAATTATTTAATTTACTCGTTGTGTGGGACCAGAATATTGGTCTTTATTTACAAACGTTAATGGAAAGCGTTTATAAAATTTGTAAATTGTAACATTTGACGTGTCGTGTCTGACAGGCCTACAAAAAGGAATGGCAACTGCTCTGGGCAAGCTTTTAGATGACTGGTGACCATGTCTACCTACGTGAACATGGCTTTTGTTATTACAGGACATTTTTTTTTTGTGAGTGCGATTTTTCATATCATCAAAAGAGTGAGTAACAGAGTTTTTTTTTTCACTACATTTCTGACTCTGGCTCCTACCTCTTATAGGGAAACTTCTTCTTACTAGTTAGTAAGAAGAAGAACAGAGTTCTGTTAATTAATTCCGAGCTACTAAATTTTCTATTATATTCTAAATGTAATAAGTGGTCCAACTTTTGCGTATTTATTCCATTTTTATTCACGACATTTTCGACAAAAAAAGGAGGAGGTTCTCAGTTCGTCGGAATCTTTTTTTTTAATGTATTTTCCCCAATTACTCGAAGACGACTGGCCCAATTTTAAAAATTGTTTTCAGTTTGAAAGGGTATACTTTCTAGTTGGTCCCATTGTCATTTGGTTACGATCTGATGATGGGATCTTGGAAAAATCGAGGGAACTCTTCAAATATCATAGGAAAAATATTATTAAATATTAACTCTATTATTACTATTATTTGAGTATTTTTATAGTACTTAACTCGTGCATTTCTTCTCGGAAAGCACCATTTGGTAAAGTGGAACTGATGATGAAGGACACAGATGGCCACCAGAACCAGTAATATGTACCTATTTCATGGGTTGCGATTCGATTACTTTAATATGGTTGGTAAGCAATTGATGCTCGTCACAATGCATATGGTGCAGTGGAGCTGATGGTGAAGTACCTGGAGAACTCCTCAATAATTAAAAACCCTGCATCGGGAAAAGCAATATTTTGTAAAAGGTGATAAGCAGTTGACATTAAGCTATTGTAACTTAGATAAATTACAAACCAAACAACAAAAAAGTGAAAAAAGAACTTTTTTGCAAAATACAACCGACTTCCAAACTACAAAGTGAAAAATAACTTTAATTTCGGAAGTCGGTGTCTTTGGATCAGTATTTTAGTTTTTTGCCACCGACTTCCGAAATTAAAGTTATTTTTCACTTTGTAGTTTAGAAGTCGGTTGTATTTTTTGTAGAATAGTTTTTTTAATGTTTCAGTAAAAACAAAAGCACCTACTATAACTTTGATTCAAAATTACTAAGAAAAATGTTACTTTGAAAAAACTTAATTAACTAATTAGACTCAGTTCCGATGTCGGTTGGAATCTATTTGGAATAATATATTTAGGAATTAAAATATTTGTATAAATGAATACTTAAACGGCTTTATATAGAAGCCGATATCCCACATTATCTATTTGACTGTCACAAATCTTCGGGTGAGCTTAAACTGTCATAACGAGATATATCCCAAAGCCTCCGTGTGCGTATCTAATCCATTGAAGACGAGATTACTGTCAGAATACACCCCTTTAAAAATGTATTCGTCGATGTCAGGCGGTCTGAACCCGGAGTACTTAGTTGCCAACTAAAATACATACTTTACATATTACAAGACAAAAAATGAAGGTATCTTCCTACTTTGAAAAGAAGAAAAACATTAAACGTATCAACTCATGTCGTGAAAATCAGCTGAAAGTAAAGTAAGATATTTTTTCGTACAAGAGATATTCATGCTCGTCTTATATATTTATTTAACAGTGTAAAATCAAGTACATACATACATACATAACATCACGCCTTGTTTCCCCGAAGGGTTGGGCAGGTGTCCCTGTAGCAGGTACACCCACATTTCGCCAGTTATGTTTAAGTCCCATGTAATAGGGGGCGAGCCTATTGCCATCAACCGGGCACAAATCCAGACTCGAGAAATCAAGTAATTTGTCAATAAGGTGTGATTGTAGGTGATTTGGCAACTCTTCACCAGAGAGTTATCCATTTTCAAAATAATGTAAACGCGAAAGCTAATTAGGTCATAATTATGACTAAATCACATTATAATTTATTTCTGAGGTAGGTACCTCAAAATCGACCTGTGAGAAAGTTAAAATGTTCCTGCTTGATGTATCGGTACTGTGGACCGAGGAGAGGAAGGCCGGGAAACTTGTGGAAACGACCAAATTAGTTTTCACGTTAGCCGTTACATTTTCTGGGACCTATGTACCACACAACATCAATAGGCTTCACAAAGCAATATATTTCCTCGAAATCTAACCACCTCAATGCCTTGTTCACAGAATGTATAGCAGTGAACATAAAACGTATGGATGTCCCAGCACTAGTGGAGTTAGGCACGGAGTCAGTGATCCTGGACTGTGACTACAGCACAGGCGAGACCCCAGGTCCAGGGCTAGTCATCAAGTGGTTCTTCAACGGGTCCACCGGACTCGTCTACCAGTGGATACCACCGCTGCAACCTCAAGTTATTGGACTTTTAAAAGGAAAAGTCGATATGAGCTTTAAAATTTCGGGTAAGTCAACATTCGTCAAAGATAACACACACGTCATATAAAGAGAAAAGATTTGATTTTTTGTATGTTCGTTTGTAATGGATAAACTCAAAAACTACTGGACCGATATTAAAAATTCTTTCACCAATAGAATACTATAATAACACTGAGTAATATAGGCTATAATTTACAAATATATCACGCGGGCGAAGCCGCTGGCGGAAGCTAATCTTAAATATGTTGGGGTCGGTTTCTAGTCTAACCGGATGCAGATTTTACATGGATCGACTGACTATTTGACCACCACAACCTTGTTACTGGGTAACATGATACCCCTTGGTAAGACTGATTGTCAGATGTAGTCTGTCATTATCAGCCTATAAATGTTCCCACTGCTGGGACACAGGCTTCCTCTCTGTGAGAGGGAGTGGGCCGTAATCCACCACGTGGGCCCAGTGCGGGTTGGTAGATGTCACATGTCTTCGAATTTTTGGTTCTAGGACATGCCGGTTTCCTCACGATGTTTTCCTTCACCATTTTGAGAGCAGTGGTGATGAAATAATTTACACAAAGTAAACCGCCTGTCTGGGTTCGAACCTACGACCTACAACTCGTAAGTCGCGGCCGTTACCACTGGGCCACCACTGCTCTCAATCTGCTCTGTACTCTGTAAAGATCATAAATCCATAATAATATAATGCAATAAATAATGTGATAAATTCAGGCAACTTCCGATTTCATTATCCTAGATAATCCAGGTGAGTGAAATAGTGGAGCTATCAGGATATGTCATACTCGTAGATGTAAACATTACGCAGAAAAGTTTTCTGAAGCTTTCCTGTTATTCGACGTGTCCCAGTTACAGATTCAGTATATTATTATATGTATTACGAGTTCAGGGAACTTGTAATACGTGGGTAGTAGATACCTAAATGAAATTAAGTCTATTGCCGATCTTGTAAGCGTAAAATTAAGAGCACAATCATATTTAACTAGCACAACAATAATAGCAACATTTTGTTTACTATTTGAGATGCATTGTGAGAGGATCCATGTGTGAAAGTGCTTTAGTATGTGGCGACATCTACATCGCCACAAACGAACTACGCATCACATTGCATCACGCGAAATCCTACATCACGAAAGCAGAGTTTACCACGCGATCAGCATATAACTTCTCGGCATCAATCGTAGGGCAGTTGCCCACCAGTCAAAGAGATGTCAGCACAATTGACGGGATCGCGGGGCCGCTAGGGCCGATGCCTGCCAGGGTCGCAGAAAATTCCGAAAGGGATACTGTGGCCCCTGGCAACATACAGGCAACTGAAGGAACACGAGTGGGTTTTAGTCAGTAAGAGTCTGACACGCCCTCCCGCTCCACCCAGAGCGGGAGAAGTTATTTGATAATTTCGAAATCACAAAAAAAAAAAAAAGTTGCCCACCATAAACGATACCGGTCAGAGGATCCTCCCTTTTCTATAGAGGACGAGTGAACTTTACACCCTGTTCTTCATATATCAATAAGTATATCTATAGTTCCTCTAAACTATAGGTAAGTACCTACGAGTACGTCCGGCACAATTTGAACAGACAGCCCTGCTACCATCCCTGCTGACTGGCTTATATCTTTAATATGACGTAAATGGGTGTACTATAAGTGCACCTCTGCCTAACCCTTCAGTACAGGCGTGATATTATGTCATGTTTAAGTATGTTATGACGTAAATATTGTCCCTAATCGAAAGAATAAAACTTTGTAACGTAAGTATAAGAAGCACTGCGGGCTGTACCGGGGCGGCTGCTGCAGGTGCAGAAAACCTCGAACGGCGCAAATATAGCAACCTTACTGGTAGTTATATTTTTGAGCCGTTTGGGGTTGAAACACTAGGGTCACCGAGTATTTCGGGACATCGCCAAGCGGTTGGTCGACTCTTCACGTGACCAGAGGGCTGGCCAATTCACAGGCCAAAGAATCAGCATCGCCATCCAACGTGGCAATGCTGCCAGCCTTTTGGGCACTTTTCCCGCTGACAGCGATGCGGATGAATTATTTACGCCCAATAAGCTCTTCACGTTTATTTTTAATCCTTTACATACTTGTACATAATATATATACCAGTTAGTTGTACATACATAGTATAAATAATTTACTAATTTAGAATGAGAAACATAAAAATTATTAAATGATAAGTACCCAATTATTTGCTTTCTTTCAGATGAGCCGCTACAAGCCTACCGAGCCATTAAAATAATAAACCCTGGAACACACTTGAGCGGTAACTACACATGTGTGGTGTCCACCTTTATAGCGGAAGATAGTCAGACGAGATCGATGTTAGTGTACAGTAAGTAATTAACATAGTCAATTACCACTTAATTAATGTCCTATTTGCATGTCACAATATTATTATTAAAGGAGGTTAGACATACAAGGGTCATAAACAAGAACATAAACAAGACTTTATTGAAGGTCTTAAGTATCTCCATTTATAACATAGAATGTTTACCTTTTTTTTACCACATTTGGGCAGCTCTTGGCCTGCATCTCACCTGATGGTAAGTGATGGTCAGGCCGAAGATGGAAGCGACCTTCACCCGGAATCCTCACCCACAGAGGAACCGGCTATCTTACCTCTAACTGCCGAAACACAACCATGCTGTTAACATTGTTGTTATGGCGACAGACTTAGATAAGATGGTGGTAGCTAGCCAGGCGGACTTAGAACAAGCCCTACCAGCAATCAAACCGTGCAGAAAATTTTGCCCCCACTGGGAATCGAACCCGGGACCTCTGGGTCTAAGACAGGTGGTCTAACCGCTAGACCATAGAGGCGGTTAAAATAAAATAACTCGAATTGAATTGCACGGTTGAATACATTTTTATTACAGTGAGTAATAATACCTAATCTTGTTCTTATAAGTCTAAAACTACAGTAAATAACTGTAGTAGGTAGTCCACACTAATGTGAGCTAAACTTCTTTAATTTAAAACTAGACGAAATTGAAAAACGTTACTTTGTAGCTCATGTAAATTAACTCGGCTGTCAACGTAGAAATGTCTCGAACGAAAAGATATTTCGCTGAGAAAGAGATACTTTAAACTGACTTCACAGTATTTCCACTTCTCACTTCTTTTTGGTAATAGCTAGGAGCATGGATATCTATATTTTTTTAGTTAGTCTGTAGAAAAAAGTCAAGGTTAGATATTAAACTATAGTTAACAACCAACATGTCACGTTTCATGTTTCTACTGAAATTCTCAAAGCATTTTTCAGGTATCTACTAATATAATAATACCCTAATTAAAAGAATTTGCTGGATTCACTTTTGTGTACCGAAAGTACTATTTAATGAATAATTGAGTTTTAACAACTATTAACGACCAATCCCAATGGGTTATGATTTCATGAACCTTACCAAAATATGGATTTTAATCACTCGTGAATAAATATTGGTTTGTTTAATAGAATGTAAATAATATTCAGCAGCGCTGTTTATACTAGACGTGTTTATTAGCGGTAGGGAATTATAATAAGATACCTACAAAATTCGATAATATATGCATAATCTCGTGAACCGAACGGAGCACTCGTGACTACACTCACTGGGAAACTAAGATATACTTAACCCATATTATCATGGTGATCAATTTCAAGATGCTTCATTTACCTATTATAAATCTGATTGCTTAAAAATTCAAAATAGTTTAGAAAATGTTCGACTCATCCCAAACAGTTCTGTTGTTATAAAATCTTTTGAAATGTGTATAAACTCTAAAATGGACACAATTAGGTACTTACTCGCAGAGTAATCCTACCTTTGTCGAAGAAACTGTTTATTTTTAATTTCCATTGAAAATAGGTTGGTATTATCAGTCTTGATTTTTAACCGACTTCCAAAAAGGAGGAGGTTATATGTTCGACGCGTATGTTTGTTTTTTTTATTTTTTTTTTTATTTTTTTTATGTATGTCCACCGATTTCTCCGTCATTTGTGGACCGATTTTGAAAATTCTTTTTTTGTTTGAAAGGGTATGCTCCCAAATTGGTCCCATATAAATTTTATTAACTTTGCTTGGGTAGTTTTTGAGTTAGCTACAAAATACGTATTTTTTTCCCACTTAATATGTAGATGATATGATAAGTTCCTGTCACTGGTAGCAGGTAGTGGTATTCGAATCTGTGTGGGGTAGGTACCACAACTAAAAAGTGAAAAATAAAAACTTTTTACAAAAAAAAACAACCGACTTCCAAAAAAAAACACTACAAAGTGAAAAATAACTTTAATTTCGGAAGTCTGTGGCAAAAAACGAAAACACAAAACCCAAGACACCGACTTCCGAAATTAAAGTTATTTTTCACTTTGTAGTGTTTTTTTTTTGGAAGTCTGTTGTTTTTTTTTGTAAAAAGTTTTTCTCTAATCAGTGTAACCAAAATCACTAACGAATAGGAGGATATAATATATGTAGAAACGTTGTACTTTATGATAGATATATAAGCAAGTAAAACACGCAAGCATGCTTGAAGAATTTCGATTGAAGAAAAGTGATAGACATTTAAAAAATCTGTGACAGCATTACCAATTACTAACAAAAAGCACTTTACCGATTCATCAAAGTTGATTGTTGAACACAATTTGAATTATTACTTAAATTCAAAAGTACTACACCTGTGTAACACGAGTTCAAAATGCATATGGTTTACTTGCATCAATTTCAAATAGAATTGGCTGGGTTTCGGCTACGCATAAATGATAATCTAGTTTATCGAGACGCAGTATGGACGAGCTAGTTTTACATAGGACACACCAATTTGCCCTGCAATCGAGTTTGACCGTCAGTATGAAAAGCTTTGTCTCTTCCGTTTAGTCGGTGGTTTCATTCATATGCATTCCACCTACGTGTAAGGAATGTATCGCAAGGTTGGTAAATAAGCAGGAGTATGGGACTCAGAGGTGAATATTGAATGATTCCCTTAAAAAGAAGGCCAATGTTTAGTTCAATATCACTGATGTACAAACTTTCCCTACAAAAAGAATATGGACTCACATAACGTAGTTAGAAACAAAAAAATCCAAAGCCAATGTTAGTATTTAAGATGAGCTCGCTTGAATTCTACAAAAATAATAAGAACTAACGTAATGTAGGCTGGAATAAATTCCCGAAAACGTGCTCCGTTTTTATAAACTAAATAAAATTGTTTTCATTAGATTACTTATTACAGAATAAATTGTTCAGTGTAATTCACAGTAATTTTTACCCCACAGGTCCGGGCAAGAGTTTTCATTTCGATCAAGAGAAAAAATATGTTTTCTTAGTAACATTAAAATGTGTAGCGGAATACTTGTATCCAAGACCAGTGATGAAAATATTATCAAAAGGGTGAGTACTAAAGGTGTATTTATGTAGGTTTCTGTGTATTCCACGCGCTTATTAGGTACCTCGTAGGTGTGTCGTATGCGATCAAACGTCCGAGCGTATAAGCTAATAGCATTGGTAACAATTGAATCCACTCCGGATAGGCCTGCGCCGAGCTTAACGTAGTTGACACATGTACATATTACAGGCCCATCACACACGACCTGCATGGTTATATAACCGGAACTTAATAATAGATCACTGCTTCTGTTTGTGTCATACAAGGCTCTTTAGGGATTCCATCAAGTGAATGCGCAGCTTATATTTTTGGAATAGTCTGATTGTGCGGCGATCCGAAAATCTGTTCATCAATCCCAGGCCAGCATAGCAACATAACGAAAATTAAAAATAAATCTTGTAAAAGGTAATAAAAAGTTAATTATCAAGACTAATAAAAGAAGGTATAAAGTATTTATTCAGAAAGTGAGCAGGGCGGAAAAATATATAAAAATCGTCAGACGGGCAGACGGCAATTTTATGGGTAATTCATGAGTGAGATAAGGTCAAGTGATCTTGTTATACGAATCTTGATGTAATATTGATGATCTTGTCGTACGAGGTTTGCACGCATTTATGACCAGAACAGATGCAGGATACAGAGATCTAATATTTATTATTGGTTAATATAGTGGTATTTTTATTGGAAATTTTACTTTCTCAATATGTTCTCAATTATCAATATCGATGCTTTGTCGCTTATTAAGGTTTATTTTCGGCTCTATTTTAGCTATATAGCTAGCCCTCAAGAACGTTTGTTTTTGCTTTAGATGAACTGTATTTATTATTGCTTGTCCATTATTGGAACAAAATATGTTGTTATCGCATTTTGCTCCAATTTAAGACGGAACTAGTGAACAAACTTAGGCTCGCTCGGGGGCAATTTCTAAGTGACGTGTTTCACCCGACTTGCTTTAGTTTTTCTTGCTCGATTCCCTCAAGACACAGTAAAATTTTATAGCTATAAACTTTCTGTAAGATTAAACTTTTGAATGGCGAAATGCTGAGATTAAAGCCAGCCTTCAGACAAGTATAGGCAGACGTATTTTTGCAGTAATTCTTTGCCGTAAGGTGGAAATGAGGTTAATGTCCCAGTACTATCTCAAAGACAATACTTCTTCAGGCTTTTGACATTAACTTATGTAATACCTACGCGAACGATGTTCTTAAAAAAGCTACATACACTATCATACTTCTATCGTAGCTGTTTTTTTCTTTCTACAGAGATTTTTTTCGGGTAAGCTCTTGGCTTGCATCTCACCTGCAAGATCAGGTCGAAGGTGGAAGCGACTTTCACCCGGAATCCTCAAACATAGATGAACTGGGTATCTTACCTCTAACTGCCGAAACACAACAATGTCGTTAACATTGTTTTTATGGCGACAGAGTTAGATAAGATCGTGGCTAGTGGCTAGCCCGGTGGACTTAGAACAAGCCTTACCGCCAAAAAAACCAAACAGAAAATTTTGCCTACACTGGGAATCGAACCCGGGACCTCTGGGTCTGAGGCAGGTGGTCAAACCACTAGACCACAGAGGCGGTTAAAATTCAGAAATTCTTCGGTAATATCTATACGACCTAGTAACCCCTTCATGAACTCCGCCCTCAAATCTATTGTAGGGAAATACTCGATACAATTAGCTCCAGTCACACTAACTTGTCCTATAAAATTAAACTTTATTTTTATTTTAGCATGCCACTGGAGCGAGCAGTCGCAGTCATGAGGATGGACTCCTGGGGCATGTACTCCGTGGAGACGACGGCGGTGGTTCACGACGAGGACGTCATCAGCCCCTGGGAGGAGTTCGTCTGTCTCTTGAGCTTGCCTTTAGCTAATTATACTAATAATAGAACCACTATTTATTACCCCGGTAAGTGTTATTGAATATCAGAGTTGTATGCAGTCGGTTTAATTTAAAGTATGAAAGAAGACCGCGTATCGGGAAGCGTAGGTCGATCGGTGACGATCGGTGACGACCGACGGTGTTGACGTCATCAGGATAGGTGGAGTAACGAGCTTCGCTAAATGGCTAAGCCGCTAGATGAGGATGGCTGAGCATAGATATTAGCAGTTAAATGAAATGAAATTGTTTATTCTGTAAATAAAATATCAGAATCACTTTTATACGTCATTTTAAAAAATTCTCAAAATAAGCTAGATGAGGTCAGAGTTTCCTATCTGACGAATCTAAGAAAGCCCGAAACAAACTCAGAGGTCGCAGTCTCTTTTTAAGTCCAGGCACAATCTTGGTCAGGCCATATGAAGACCATGTAGATTAGTGTCTGAAATGGTCTTTTGAGGAAAGAAACACTAGTCTTCACTCCATCACTTGTTTCTCTTGCAAGCATTTGTCAGTAATCGTGTAGCTCAAATCAAAACTTAAGGAGCTCAACGACTCGACGCACAATACCAAAGAAAGGACATTTGGGTAGGCCACATAAAGTACTCAAACTGCCAGACCGTCATTAAAACTAAATGAGAAAAAAAAAATGGCAGGTGATTGTAGAGGCCGATGTCCAGTACTGGGATACTATACAGGGTGACGATATTAATACTATACAGATACCGTAAAATTTTACGAGGAAGGTAAAGAAGTTGGCTATAAAATCTCTCCGAAGTCTGGATGTTTTTGCTCATGATTAGTACGTGTAATGACACCCAATACATAGGGTAGCCTATCCTACCGTTCAGCCTATTAGAGTGGGATTAGATTGGGTTCGTTATTAAGGCCATTCAACCTTCCTGCTTCGTGTCTTCCATGACGGCTCTAGAAGCGCGTCCTTTTTTGGATCAACTTATAACAAGATTTTGCCTTTAAAACTTGCCGGACTTGCATTTAAAATCTTTTAATTTTCACGCTTGTGAAGCTTCGCCAACAAATTTTTGACATTGTATGGTCGACCTCGTTATTGTTTTAACACTTTTGAATACTCAGTAAATTGAAACTACATAACGGTTGAGACTATCTGTCACATAGATAGATCGACCTTGTCGTTTTATGACGTGCAAGTCTCTTCATTGCCATCGTTCTTCTATTTGAACAGACAGCTGTGCTGCTGGGGAGTTTGTTGTGGCACTTCTTCTTCCTAGTTAAAGCACTAAGAAGAGGTGAAGGGCAGGCGTTTTGGAGGACTGTTTTATATAAAAACGTTCAAAAAGTGCTGATTCTCAGCCTGGTTTCAATAAATGACTTTTGATTTTGAAATATACTTATACGCTTCATTTGAGCTCCTCCCCCTACATCACGTGTATCGTTTTAATAAGGTAGTCACAAGGTATTCTTTGTAAAACTGGATTATCACTTACAGGTCTTATGCCAACGCATAGCGCAAGCATAGAAGTGAAGAAGCCGATGGAACACCAAGCTAGCAGTAAGATATTTTATTATTTTCTCATAATCTTCTTATGCAGGGACTTATTAAATAAGAGTTTTTGGAGTCATCAGTACATTGGTTGCTGATATTGAAACAAAAGCGACAAATTAAATTAATCAATTAAATGAACATGACTGTGAAATAAAAATTAACTAAAATAAAAAGTTTCCAAAAATGGATTGAAAGCCAAAATCCATGGATTAACAAATTCCCCGCTAAAATAAATTCATTGTCCCCAAACCGCGAACCCGACACTAAAATGAAATTGTACAAGCATCCAATAAAACTGAGCTGATATTCAGTAAAAGTTCAATTATTTTAATTAATTAAAAACTTCCCGCCTTAATTACTTCACAATTTTATTTTCAGATAGTTCGCCGCTCGGGAGGTGCACTGTATTATTCACTCTATTATTAATAAGTAGCAACATACATTTTTAATACTTAAACTAAGTAACGCTGTACATACTGATCTAAGCTAGAATATTTTAAGTCTATGATTTTATGAAAGACGTAGTCTTTTATGTTCAATAACATCATTTGCTTTTTATATAGGTTCATATTTTAGACTGAAAATGTTAATATTTTTTGTTAGCTACTACCGAGTAGTTTGTATGATGTATTACTATGTATTACCTCAATTACTTTGTTATTTATGTATGTATTTTCATATTAAAAGGTTGTTTTAGGACGTTTACAAAATCTGTGATAATTTAGTTTAATAATTGTCAAAAGACAAAGGTACTTTTATGAAGCGTTTAATTTCCATTGTTTTACGATGTAGGTTAAAGGTTACTGTAATTATTTTAATGTGACAGTATTATTAAAAAAAACAAAGTTACCGTCTACATTACCGGTACTGATTGTAGCTTTTTGATATTATACAAACTGTAAATAAAACGCTTAATGTACTTTCATGTTTCTCTTTGTTTTATAATAACGACCGCCTTTTAAATAAAAACAGGCATTATATAAATTAAGTGCCCAAACAAAAACCTTTTTATACACGTCATCTGACGTATGTGCCTACCCTAATAATTTCCTTTCCCTGAAAATCTACATGTACATTTTTATATTATGTAGTACGAGTAGGTATATGTTAGAAAAAGGTAACTTTCTGTATAACATAAAACAGTAAATCAGATTGTGTTTTCTCGCGCCCGTCACTGGCCGGTAGAAAACACATTTACTTTTACAAAAAAAATAAGAAAAACTTGGTGTAAACACGTTCTCTTGAGGGAACGTCAACTCGACGGGGATCATGTAATGTTTGCAAGTACGTATAAAAAGGTCATAAAAAGGCTTTTTATATGTTTATAAGGCATCTTCCATCAGTTACAGTACGTAAATAATCTTTTAAGCTATAATTTCTCCGAAAGATTCTACGGGGTTACGTCTTCATGAAAGGTTCTACTTTGATTTTCTTGTATCAAAAGATTTGAGTATCTTATCTGTGGAACTCTACATGGTACATTAGATAATATGTGCATATTTAGATGGGTCGTGATGGGTGATGGGTGTGTAGGTGGGTGAAATGTGGGTGTACTATAGGTACACCTCTGCCTTACACTTCGGGGAATACAGTCGTGATGTTATGTTTGTGTGAGATGGTGAATGAACTTCCTACTTTATTATTATATTAAATATTATTATTATTTATTATAATATTATTATTATTTTATTATAATATTATTATAAATGAGAAAGTTTGTGAGGATGGACGGATGTTTGTTACTCTTTCACGCAAAAACTACAAAACGGATTTAGATGAAATTCGGCACACATATAGGTTATAACCTGAATTAACACATAAAATACTTTTTATTCCGATATTCTCACGGAATCGAGACTTATGCGGGTGAAACCGCGGGGCGCAGCTAGTAGTACAATCAATTTTATTTCAATAGACATAGTAAAAAACCGGCCAAGTGCGTGTCGGACCACGCACAATGAAGGGTTTCGTAGTTGGGATGAATTTATCCCAAAAACAAACTTAACTTTGTAGTTGAAAAATATGTTCTCCCATACGAAATGTATGGGAAAACATGTTTTTGCAACTGCAAAGTTAAGTTGGTCGATTATTACTCGTTAACTTGTAAAGCCTATATAGCTGTGATAGTTTTCCTTTTAATTTTGTTATATAAACTACCGCTGTGATTTTTTTCACATTTCCGAAACCAACCATTTAGCCGGCAGGGACCACACTAGACTCTAACAAAAATTAGCACTTTAAAGCTTAATATTTCACAAACGCATCCCTGAATCCAAAAATGGTTAATACAAACTTGTTAAAATGTTTTTGAAGGACCTTTCCAATGATACCCCACCACACCATGGGAAAAAAAAAAACATCACCCCTTTACGTGTAGGAGAGGTACCCTAAAAAAAATGTTTTCATAATTTTGTTTTACTACTTTGTCGGCGTAATTAATATGTATACCTGTGCCAAATTACAGCTTTCTAGTACTAAGGGTCTCGGAGCTAGACCGCGGACAGACAGACAGACAGACAGACGGACATGACGAAACTATAAGGGTTCCTTGTTTGCTACGGAACCCTAAAAACCTAGAGTTGGGGGACGCGCCTTAAGTTAAATTTAACAATTTATATTTACAAACACGATATTCAAATAACGTATTGTGCTATTTGTTTTAATTTCCTTTATACTTTTTAACATAAGTTTATGTCGATCATTCTGTTGTGATAGGCATACTTAGGCAACTGCATTGCATGCGAATTTTTCAGTGAAAAAAGGTCACTGCAAATTAGTCCTCGCACAATAAAAGAAACCACAGAATGAATATAATAGAGTGAATTTAATTGTTTCGTAAAGTCCATACGTACATGGAAGTCATATTTTTACATCGTTTTCATCAATCAACAGTCAACACACGATCTGTACACGTCTATTCTCGGAAACCATTGGCTTTTCAAAACGCATTCAATCACGTAAAAACCATGTTTTTAAAGAATTTTTGAAATACAGGTCTACATTTTTTTGCCGTTACACTCATACCACATTGTTCCTGCATGTAGCTTCGAAAACCTTGATTACTGTAAAACCTGTAAATTATAAATGGTACAGCGATACAGCGACGTGCGCTGTTTTGTATGAGAGGTAAGGTATTTTGGAATTTATTTACAAGTCTTATTATAAAGTACATGAAAAACATGAAAATCTCCGAACGATATGATGGAACAAAACATGTTTTCTAAATCCAAAAGGTATTTTTCGGAGAACTCCATAAAATATTGACATTAAGTGAAACTTAAAAGGAAAAATAAGGATGTTGGACCGTTTAACGAAAGCTCCCAGGCATATCTAATAGATTCCCGTCCATAAAACAAAGAAAACTAAATCGAACTCAATAAATAGAACTTAGACACTGTAATATAATCCTGTTTCGGGTAATGAAATTGTCCCTGGAGGGTTAAAATGTCGTATCCGCCAAATGTAGGTATTGATTGAATCCGACAACTCGCTACGAAATAGGAATTAATAATGAAATCCTACTAAGAAACTTGTTTTTTATATCCATATTTGTTGATTTCAATCTGAGGAAATTGACTATCTAAAGTTGTGAATTTATAGCCCGCTGGAAAGATTTTTCATAATAAGATTACACGGAACAAGGATGTAACTCGGCGGAAATTGTTCCAGCAGTTGTTAGATAAATGTTTGTAGATACATACATGTGTTCTCATATAGAGCTTAATACACTTGTACATGTGTGTATGTAGGTAGGGAGGGGTTAACTCGGGATAGAAATATTACAACGGTAGATAAAGAGAAAAGTGAGCCCGGCTAAGAGATACTCTCGCGCTGCAGTAATTTGAGAGAATTCCTCGGAGAGCCGCGCGATATGTCTGCCTGAGTGCGTGGCTCCTTCAGCATTACCATAACTGTGCCATTGCTGTTTCCTACTGGTCAAATCCCAAGGAAGTAGTCTGTACGACAAGGAAACTAAATGAAATGAAGTCTGCAATTTAGTTTCTACGACAGCTCCCATTTAAAATACTTAAGAATATTCAAGTTTTTACAAAGCTTTGTAACTTTAATATTGTTAAGCTTTTGGCAGTTACTTTTGCGTAACTATAAAGGTTATAGTATAATCTAATGTATGAATTCGGCAAGTGTAGTTAGTAAGATTTGTAAAACGAATTGCTCGTTCAGTCACGATTGTCCTCAGCGGGCAGCTTCCCTTTATTACCCTGAAGTATAACACAGTTCTATAGTTACTTTCGTAAAGCGCTAACAGCACTTCTAGTAATATCTGAGTCCGCGGTGGTAAGTGCTAAGTTGCCTCTGTATCTCTGGCGATAAGTTCCTAATTGCACTTCACTGTGCGGAAATGGCGTAAAGCGGGCACCGTCGGGCGAACACGTACCACGCGTACGTGTTCTGAAATGTACTACGCTTTAATGCGTATGACACGCGGCTTGATGTTACGCCGAGCACTTCGATTTTATGTATTTCAATTCGATATGGAGGCCTATCACGACTCCGGACGAATGAAAGAAAAAACTTTTAAGGTGATTTCGGTGACGCGTGGATTACGCGTGCCACCTTATCTGCGACGGAACATGTTAAGCTGTCGTTACCCGACGTATGAACCTCGCCGGCATGCAGACTAGCTTATTACTCCAATTTGTATTTATCTTTCAAGGAACGTGTGTACTATGAATATGTCTTTTATATTAGTGCGCTGGGAACTGGAGCGCAACAATTAGTGAACTGACACAACTAGTTCAAATACTACAAATGACGAAGACAAACATTTTGTTAGTGCCTCGATGTACAAATAAAAAGCCGCAAACGAAAACTAAGTTTATTTGTAGCTTATCAAGTTTCAAACACTACGGCAATCTTTTGTTTTCCTTATCCGTGTGTAAATAGCAGAATTAACTTTTAAACTAGTGGAGTGATCTTTTCGCGGGAACACTGATTGCTTTAAGGAAGTCGAAGGCAGTTACAGCTCTTATCTTATTCGTGGTTCATACACTACTGCGTCCATAAAATCTAATGTAATGGTAGTAGGGGAAGTGAAATACAAATTATTTGCTTATAATAAACTTGAACTAGTGCTGCCTGTGACGCTGTCCGCATTCAAATAGGATTTTTAAGGAAATACAAAAATAAAAGGATAATAAAGTTGTGTTATGTGCGATACATGTAGATAACATCCGATATGATTATATTATACGGCAGCTGTAATAAATAGAGGTCGTAAATATCCGTACTCGAGCTTTTAGTTTATAAACAACACAAGAAAATATATTTTAATACATGTAAATGCGAATAAGTTCGTTTACAATTTATAAAGAACAACTTTTATATAAATATAAAACACGATGGTTTCTGTCGTAATTATTCATAAGGAGTCACAATACGCCTGAATTAATTAAATTAATACACGCGACTGACCTAACTACTAACTAGGTTTAAAAGGCTTCTTATTAAATCAAAGCTTGCGCCTGAGAAATGGAAGAAACATTTTTAATTAATATTACGTACTGAATCTGCACCTTGTGACATCGTACTAATTAATTTCGTTAAAGGACTTTTGCGTAAGAGAAACTTAATTACTTTCGTTAGTGGTAAATTTAATATTTTCTTTGACCCCCGAGTAAATAAAACTTTTGAGTAGTGAGTCGCCTTTGTTACTATTATATATATATTTTTTCAACGAATTTCAGATTATTCTTTTTCCCTAATATAGCTGCTCCTAGAACGTTGCTCAACTGTGCTTACCGATACACCTACGCAGTCACTATCTTACCTTTCATTGGATTTCTACATGAAAGATTATGGAACAACTCCTACGCCTTTGATGTAATCAGATTGGTGATGCCCTATGAAGTAAAGTAATATCAATAAGGTCAATACACGTTCGAATTCTACCAAATATAATATCTCTTATATTCAGAAAACCTTTACATAGGAAGAGAAGAAAAGACTTTCAGGTACTGGGATCGTTAAAATAGGTAAGTACTTATGATTCTTTCAGTGATTTTCTACATACCTATACCCAAATAGGTACCTAACTTTAAAAAATCTGCATTTTCTCGTTTATTAATGACGGTATTCGGTATATGTAAGTTTGCCGATTGCGAAAGAGATGACAAAGTTCAATAATCAGAAAACAACTAGTAGATGGTTCGCCAACCTTTTTTTTTTTTTTGTTTGGGAAATTGTCAAATAACTTAAGAGAAGGGCATGTCAGACTCTTACTGGCTAAAACCCACCCGTGTTCCTTCGGTTGCTATGATGCCGGGGGCCACTATTTCCCTTCTGGCCTTATTCGCAGGCATCGGCCCTAGCGGACCCCGTCAATTCTGCTGACATCTCTTTGAGGCGCGCATGGAACACAACGCGCCGTCAACCCGGGCCTGGTCCTTATCGGACGGCGAGCTACCCATTGCTCATCGTCCGCAAGCCCGCGCCTACGGTGGCCGGAAATCGGCTCGCGATTCCCGACGCCCAGGGCGTCTCCTCCTGCGGTGGTTAGGGGCATGAGGGCGCGAAGTTTGCCTCTCCCTCACACGTTCCGCCTTCTCCTTCGCGAGCATTACCGCTTTGCAGAAGGAGGTGACGGCCTGCCATTTCCTCTCGCTCCGTACCATGGCCTGAACCAGGGCCGGACGCGAGAGATCACCGCCGCCGATCGCCTCCACGAGGACACGGCGATGCTCCGCTCAAGCCGGGCAGACCTCCACTGTGTGCTCCACCGTGTCCTCCGGGCGATCCACACATTGGTGACACCCGGGCGTTTCTTCCCGCCTTATCCTGAACAGGAACCTCCCGAAGTAGCCGTGTTTGGTGAGGACCTGCAGAAGGTGAGGACGCCGTGGCGCCTCTCAAGCCACTCCTCAAAGAGGGGTCTTATCGCCGCAATTGTGGCGTGCCCAGCGCTGGGTTACGACAATCGCACTCTCCATGACGCCATGAGATCTCGCCGGAGCTCTGTCCGCTGTGCCGCGATTTCTTGCGGCATCGCAGTTAAGTCCCGCCGTTTCGCCTCCTCGCGCCACTCCCAGACGTGCGCGAGGACCTTTGCCTCCAAATCCCATGGCGGTAATCCGGCAAGGAGGCTCGCCGCCTCGCAGGAGACCATGCGGTATCTTCGTACCAGCCATGACCCTCTGGGACGCGTTCAACCGGCGGGCTGGCCGCAGCCTCAATGAACGGGCCCACACCGGCGCCCCGTAAAGGGCCATGGACCGCACGACCCCCGCGTAGAATGGTCCGCCACCCTTACTTTGTCCACTTACTGTAGGTGCCTACCAAAAGAAATACCTACCAAGAACTCAGTAGGTATTTAGGAAATACTGAGTAATTGGACTGTGACCTGAAACAAAATAGTGAACGCAATATAATTTATCTTAAAGACCAAATTATTAAATCCCCCACATGACTAATTTAAGCATCCATGGTGAAACAACAGAGCTACCGCTCGTCCCGAGGGCACACGTTAATTTAATTTTCATCAATCAATATGACAAATTATCAATATACACAGACATCTAAATAGACACTCATATACGGCAATATTTCATTTCACAAATGGTACTCGGTGATCCGAAAAGTCGGACGTTGCTCGTGACAGCTCAAAATAGGAGTAATATTGAGTTCTTTTGCTGAACAACGACCCTTGTCTGTGTTGGAGGTAGGTATGTAACGTAATTTTTCTTTCTGAAAAAGTAACAACACCGCTGTCGTACCGAATGTCTTTCTGCTGTTTATTACTTCTTTAAACGTTGTTTACTTTTCTTTCTCGATTAATTCATAACAAGTTAGTTATAGAGTCTGAAGCATTTTAATTAAGCGTTTGTTAGTTGCTCAAAAGCTTAATAGAAACGTCTAGTAAATTATGTACCTGAAAGGTAAACAAAACTCTACAATAAATGAAAGATCCTTATTTCATGAGTTGATCGTGTATCTGTGTATCTTTGAATTCTTTCGTTCAAGGCACCGTGAAATTGCATGGTGAGTGCCGTATTCTCGTGGAAATAACAAAAAAACACGGAAATAGGAATAATGAGTTCTGTCCGATAGGAATAGGATAGGATTGGATGCTTTTGTTGGTGATTCCCGAAATGTTTATTATATTTTAAAGTACTTCTACCCGCTTACAAAGCAGTATGTACCGATATTGTAGGATAGCTTTGCTGTTTTTCTTATTAAGGCTGTCTTAGGTAAGATATAAACTCAAACTATCTTTTGCTGAGTCGCGTTTACTAACATTTGAAGGTGACACTTCAATTTGAAGTTTATCTGTCTCTATTGAAGGCCAGGCTTCTTCTTATTTTAGTACAATGCAACAGTGTGGTTTAAAAGAAGATGTAGAGGCAAAAATTTAAAAGAGTATGCTTAGATGGTTTGGTCATGTTGAGAGGATAAATGAAAGGCGACTAACACAAGGAATTTACTAGGCAGATGTGACTGGAAACACCGGGAGGAGACGCCCCAGATGAACATATAGTGACCTTAATGGTTATGTTCTTCAAATAGCTCAGGTGCGTAGTACTTGCAGCCGGCATGCATGTGTGACCAGTACCCTAATTGCGTAATACAACACAATCACAATCTGTTTCGATTTGAAACAGATTGCTAATCCATTGCTTCATAAGTTGGAAAAAATAATCTGCACAACAGCGTAAATAACGCAGTGAATGTTGTTGAACTGTCAAAATGAAACAAATTAGGCAAAATTGTTTACGAAAATAAGTTACGCAATTAGGGTACAGGTGTACGAACGTAAATGTAGCAAACGGTGTGCGTCCCAGCGCGTCAAAAAGAGACACAGTTTGATTTTCAACTCTCATCGCTAAGCAGAAAGTTGAAAATCCAGTGTGCGAAAAAAAATCGCCGCGGGAGAAAATCGTCCGTGCGCACTGCTATTTAAACACTTACTTGAAATGTAGTGTAGGTACTCCATACGTTTTATAACTGCCTTTACACGTAGGTTGTTTTAACATGCTGTAGCTGTAGTTATACCCAAGTATTTTCTGTAAAATATACTTGCTTCGAAGATTATTACAAGAGATAGGTACAAAATATTTGAGACATATTCATAATCCGTACCAACGAAATTATAATTTCAATAGCTGAAGATGTTATTAAATATTAATACCACTTTTAGTTTAATAACTCAATAATAATATTCTGAGATTCCTTTCAGAATTTATGAGGAGGTCTGAAATACTTCAGACTCAGATCCTGTCTACAATATTGATTAGAATGCCTGATTTAATTTGTTACTAGCCAGTTTATCTACACTAATATTATAAAGGAAAAGATTTGTACTTTTGTTTGTGATGGATAAACTCAAAAACTACTAGACCGATTTAAATAATTCGTTCTCCAGTAGAATGCTACATTATCACTGAATAGCAGCGAAGCCGGTGGTGGAAGCTAGTTCATAATATGAGTGATCCTGTTATTGCTCAAAAATATTTTTAAAGCTGTTGTTCGCGGCTTTAAAAACGATTGAAAGTATTTTAATATAGGTACCTGCTTTCCAAAGCTTTTATAAACAATAGTTTTCATAGGGAGTTTCCTAAAAGCATTGCTAAGCTGTTTAAAAAGGTACTAAATTAGGTAAACCTAAGTACAGCAATTACATTATTATGATTTTAAGGCTTTATTGGTGATTCGCACAAATATACTCGCCCGAAACGGGCAAATCGACACTTTTAAATAATATTATATTTTCTTGAGGCGATTTGCACGAAGTTATAAAAATAAGAATCATTTATTTGCAGAAAAAACAGGTGTTACCAGTTGTAAAAGTTGGTGGTATAATGTACAGTCCATATTTTGCCTGTTTAGGGCATGCAAATTAATTTTACATGATTACTTAATAGGTACCTACTTATTTTAATAAGATATAGGTACAGAAAAATACTTATGTTCTAATAGACTTTTTAAATTAAGACCCATAACAACACGCACATAACAGAAATTAAACTTTAAAAAAATATTGTAGGTAATAAAATTCTTTAAACTAAATAAAACACGCTATAAAACAATAGGAACCTTTTTTTTTTAAATAATAATTTAATAACTTAAAATAAATATTTTAAGTTAATTTATTTGTCAGCGATTTATGGAGTTGTAGATTCGCCCGTTTCGGGCGAGTAAGTTCGTGCGAATCATCAATAAGCCGATTTTTTTAACTAGAACAGCCTCTACAAATATACAATTACTATTATTTCCAAAAGTCACCACTAACAAACAAATGCTTGTGATAAGTATGAATATGATGAGTTAGTTATAGTGATTGAGATTGTTCGTTTATGTATTCTGCAATGCTAGGAACAAAAACATTAATCTTAATGAAGAAAATCATGGAGAAGAGGATCATCATCTGTTTAACTTTTTTTCCCAACTATGTTGGGGTCGGCTTCCAGTCTAACCAGATGCAGCTGAATACTAGTATTTTACAAGGAGCGACTGCCTATCTGACCTCCACAATCCAGTTACTAGGTAATACGATACCCCTTGGTAAGACTGGTTGTCAGACTTTCGGGCTTCTGACGGCCCGTAACGATTGTCTAAGATCCACGAATGACAGCCGGGACCAACGGCTTAACGTGCTTTCCGGGGCACGGAGGGGTCTTGATATGTAAAGATTGTCACCCATCCACGGACAAACCGCGGCAGGTGTAGCTTAACTTGATCGATCGATATGTGCAGCTGTTGAGAGCGTAGAGTTTAATTATACAAGGTTCGTAGATAAGCACTGTGGTTGGAAACCGTTAAAGCCCTAATCTACTTTTGAATAAAATTAGGTACTGATTTCGTTATTAAAATATTCATAATACACCTACATACCTAAACTTAAGTTGTCTCAGTGACTAAAATACTTTAAGGTGTGAATTGATTTGCTTGCCAAGGTTTCCGTTCCGTAAGGCAAAGAAAATCTCTACAGACAGACAAATGCTCAACAAAATGATTCTTTTGGGGTAATATAAGGGCTCTGCGCCCTTATATTAGGGCCCTTACCTCCGCGTGTTTTATATTATAACAGCTTTTGCCCGCGGTTTCGCCAGCGTAAAGGAAATTATCCCACAGATATGTACTACCGGGATTCAAAGTATCCTATGTTCTAATCCAAGTCTTGGCGTATGCCTTTTTTTTTTTTGAGTGGGACATTATCAAATAACTTCTTCCGCTCTGGGCGGAGCGGGAGTGATGGAGGGTGTTACTCTTGCTGACTAAAACCCACCCGTGTTCCTTCAGTTGCCATGTGTTGTCAAGGGCCACGGTACCCCTTTAGGACTTTCCTGCGACCCCAGCAGGCAGCGGCTCTAGCGGACCCCGTCAGTTCTGCTGACATATCTTTGAGGCGCCCGTGGAACACAACGCGCCGTCGACCTAGGCCTGGTCCTTATTGGACGGCGAGCTACCCATTGCTCACCGTCCGCAAGCCTGCGCCTACGGTGGCGGTGGCCGGGAATCAGCCTGAGATTCCCGACGCCCAGGGCGTCTCCTGCAATGGTTATGGGCGTGAGGGCGCGAAATTTGCCTCTCCGTCACGCGTTCCGTCTCCTCCTTCGCGAGCATTACTGCTTCACAGAAGGAGGTAACGGCCTCCCATGCCCTCTCGCTCCGTACCATGGCCTGGACCAGGACCGGTTGCGGGAGATCACCACCGCCGATCGCCTCCACGAGGACACGGCGGTGCCCCGCCCAAGCCGGGCAGACCTCCACCGAATGCTCCACCGTGTCCTCCGGGCGATCCACACAATGGTGATACCCGGGGTTACCGTTTGCCTGTCATCTTAATCTGTTCAGCCGTTAAGGCATGAATACAACACAACACAAATACAACACACTACAGGCACAACACAACACTAATACGGGCAGATAAAAAACCAAATAAACTTAGGGTGCCGTACCCAAAGGGCAAAACGGGACCCTATTACTAAGACTCCGCTGTCCGTCCGTATGTCTGTCTGTCCGTCTGTAAATAGGCTGTATCTCATGAACCGTGACAGTTAGACAGTTGAAATTTTCACAGATGATGTATTTCTGTTGCCGCTATAACAACAAATACTAAAAAATAGAATAAAATTAATATTTAAGGGGGCTCCCATACAACAAACATGATTTTTTTGCCGTTTTTATAGATACTGGTACTGAACCCTTCGTGCGCGAGTCCGTACCTCAAAATAAAAAATTGGAGCCCTTATAGAATGACTTCGTTTCTGTCAAGAATCTACGGTCCCTTGGAACTGTATAAGAAACAAACTTTCAAGTCAACGCAATAAAAATATACGGCCATTTAAGCAACATATTTTGACACCCGCAAATAAACCAAAGCCTTTAAGGTACTTCCCGTTGACCTAGCAGCATGGAGTTTGGCGAGAAGCAAGGTCTTAGTTCAATTAAAGAGAGAAATCCGAAAATTGATAATGTATAGTTATATTATGTATATCAACTGCAAAGTTAAGTTTGTTCTTCAATCTGGGATATAAAATACATTAGGTCGTGTCTTGAAGTAACAATTAGTCTGTAGTTCATTCAAGTTGGTCCTCTCCACTCTATTAAAAGTTATTTTTCAACTAAAAAGTTTGTCCTTCGATCCGGAATTGGAAATTCGGGCAGCCGAGCGAGCCCTATTTCACCCCTTTGGGTGGGGGGGGGGGGTTTACAAAAACACTGAAACACATAATTCTTTATTTCTTACCAAAATCATAAATTTTAATTCTTTTTCTAATCTTCTAAATATGAAAATAGTGTTTATCTCACTGTACCATCAACTTATATAATATTCCCGGAGGTCGGTTATCACAACCGGACAAAACCTCTACGGTATCTACTGGTTAGTATTCAGTTACGATTATTAAAAACTAAACAGTTAACAACTTCCTTCTATGTATTCCAAAGTTAGAAACTTGTCATCACACATTGTACATTACCGTAGGTACGTGTAAGTAATTAGGTAGCAGTTAATAAACTATAACTTTCAGCTGAAATTAACAGCACTAAGGCACTAGGTAAAGTAACGTTCAAGTTTCCACCAACGCTGCTCAAACTCGCTCAACTCAACTCATAAAATCTTAATAGAATACCGTCACTAGTTAAGTCCTTAAATATATCCCTATTCTGGCATATTGACCTTAATTCAGCAAAATAAAGGGTCAGGCATTAACTGATTAAACTGATACCCACCCTTCTCAAAGGGTCTTGTCTGAAGACAGCAAAAAGTCAATCCACCGAGGTTTACGTTAAAATATTGATCATAAAACATGTTATGTAACTTTCTAATATATTAAACAGATTAATAAAATAAGTTTTCGTTTCGTGCATAAATTCGACAATCCTAATTTATTGTTATCGCTAGGCAATATTGATTCCAATTATTTGGTATTCAAACCACGTTGATATTTGCTTTCAGGGGTCGTTAAGAAACAAAGCAGAAAAATATATATATGTATATTAGGTTACTTCGTTTATACAATTATTGTAGTATAGGTAGGTATGTATTTTTTTCCCGACTGAAATTACACCATTAAATCTCCACCAGTAGGTGTCGTAGAAGGTATGCAAAGTATTAAATCAAAGATCTAGGCCGCACTTCTTCCTTTCGTCAGCAAAAAACAAAAGAATACACATTACTTCACGATCACTTGAAAATTGAGGTGTTCACAGAAACCTCAGTAAAGATAACTAGAGCTCTATGTGAAGGAGCCAAATAGGAGCTAGTCCAGGAAACAATTACCATTATTCATTGTTGCTGTTTCCCGGCTTGAAAGTCATGGGTGCTGGTGTTTTTCTTCAGCTTTTTCACTGAGATGCCAATGCATCTGCGATGCCTGTGGTGTTGCAGTCGTCAATACCCCTAAGCGGCGGTGAGAAACAATTTAAGTAAAATTTATTATAGCTTGTCCCATGTAATAGGGGGCGAGCCTAATGCCATCAACCGGACACAAATCCAGACCCCGGGGATTTGTGTCCGGCTGCTATTGAGAAATTTCAGCTGAAAAAACCGAATAACACTCACATAACTGAAAGAATGTGGATGTACTATGAGTACACTTCTGCCTAACCGTTTGCGGAATACATGTAGACGTGATGTACGTTATTATAGCTTTGGTGATCATACCGAAGCGGCTGTGTAAAGACTTTTCAGCAAGTCGTGAGAGCAGCATTTAAGGCGACAATAACCGACTTTTAATGATTTTATACTGAAGATCACGTCTAAACGAGTAGCGTTAATGATTTGGAAAAAATATATGTTAAATTAAAGCATTTTCTTAATAACATTTTCTTAATAATATTTTAGATTATGTTTATATTACATAGTGAAATTAATTTGTAAAGTTATGTCTAACGCGGATAAAAAACTGAGAATCACGAAAAATCTATCTAGCGTATTTTTCAGCTATCTTCACTGTTTTGAAGATAATTTAATTATTAATCTTTTAGTATTCTACGTGTTTTATTAAAATACCTTTTGATTTTTGTATAATAAATTAATAATAATGCGTCTTATTTGGGACAGCGCTCCTTAATGGGCGAGTCCTATTACTGGCTGGACGTACGACGCATTTCGTGAGCTCAGTACTGAACACGCAAGCTAACCATTCAAGGTCACTGGCATATATATGCGTCCTAAGTGAGGTTGTTAGGTATACCTACTACAAAAGAAAATAATAATTCCTAGCTCATAGCACACACAGAAATACGAAAATATTTGGATTCTGGTAAGCTAGCCAACTGTCACTTAATTGAAACAAATGACTTACGTGACGTCAACCTTTCTAGCCGCGATCAATTTTATTGCGAGCCCGGTTTATATAAAATACGATAGATCGCTACCCGAGCCTAGGAACTAATTTCCCAACAGTAGCTCTCTGAGATGAAAATCACCCGATAAGATCTTGATACACCCTCATTTGATTAACGTTGCTAGGATCCTGACTAGATACCAAATACATTATCTTGTTACGAGGGCTGTGTCTGGAATAAGTGGGCTGGATTTTAAGCAAAAAAATTTAAGCGATACCTACCACGATAAAATTCTCATCAATAATGGATAAGTCAGGTATTTAAATCGCGCTTTCTGAGATGTTACTTAAATAAAACAAGTGAGAATTCAGATGTAAGAGATACAAATTTGTTCCGAAAAATAAAATTTTGTCGCAAGTTGCGACTGAATAAAAACTGTCTTTGTAAGTTTTCATATTCTTACTGGTAATGAGCAGGCTGCACCTGCATCCTCCATACAAAGACAATTTTTAGTCCAAAACGTTCATAAATGTAAGTGTAAAATATAAAAACTCGGTATTAGAACATCAACGCCATCTCTGTTAGATTTTCGACACCGCTACCAAGGATTGTACCTCTCTACCTCTCCTCAAACTACACGCTTTTCCGTGAAAACAGCTTAGCTGCAAGTAGCTAGTTCCACCGAGTGATTTTCTTACCATTCGCTAGATGGCAGGTAAAGATATTTTGCTTCATCGGACAGCAAAAGCCATTTGAATTGTAGTATTGTAGAAAGAATATTTCATCTAAGAGTAGCGAAAATCCTGCAATGAATCATAATTAAAATAAGATTTAAATAAAACTAATAGGTGTTTAGTGAATAATAGCTTTACTTACCTTAAAAATGTGAGTCTCACAACACACTACCTATTACTTGGATTATCATAATTATTACCTATGTACCGTACAAAAAAAACTATTTAGCAGTAGACCAGACAAGAATTTGCATTTAGTATCAGTCATTGATTCAAAATAATATTTTTTAGGGTTCCGTACCTCAAAAGAAAAAAACGGAACCCATATAGGATCACTTCGTTGTCCGTCTGTCTGACTGTCTGTGTGTCAGTCTGTCAAGACCCTTTTTACCGGGAATGCGTGGAGGTATCAAGTTGAAATTAATATCAAATACCTAGGTCTAGGTAGGGACCGTAGGGTCCCTTGGAGCTTTACAAAAATAAAGCTTCTAAGGTAACGCAATAAAAAAATACGGCCATTTATGCGGCATATTTTACAAAATACTCGCAAATAAATCAAAACCTATACCGTTGACCTAGAATCATGAAATTTGGCAAGAAGCAAGGTCTCACAGCACAATTAACGGAAAAAGTTCGAAATCGTTCATTTGTAGTTTTAGATAGATTCATTTAATTTACCTGAAATATGGTATTTTACAGATTTTATAACAAATACACAATAGTTCTTCATATTCCGCATGCAAATTTTGTGACAATAACAATGATTCTAATTTATCACATTATAAACGATTGCAGATAGAGAATTCACCGTGGCGTATATTGATGTATGGGAGAATTCAACTGAAACTGAACTGTGAAGGTGGAGGACACGCTTAGTGACAGAGTCGATGTGCGGAGTAGGGTGACGCAGGGCTCGGGATGTGGACCAATTTGCTATCTTATGCATGTTAACAGCTTGTGTCGAGTGGTACAGCATTGTTCAGCGTATATGTTTGCAGATGACTTGTGTAGGTATTCTTCGCTCCGGTTCTAACATAGACGACACCTATCAGCGAGTTCAGCAAGATATAAACGCTGTTGTTAAATGGTCGCATGACAATGGCATTATATTAAACGCTGATAAAACTAAATTAATGTTAATTCATTCGCTGTTTTTGCAACCACATGGTGCGACTCCAGCTTTATTTACCCGTGATTATATGTGTCACCATAATAACTTACTGGACTGTAAATGTAGACCTATTGCAAGAGTTGACTGTATAACTTACCTTGGCATGGAAATAGATGAGAACTTTTCTTGGTCCCAACACATGGACAATAATTTTGTAGTAAATTAAGAATATTATTAAGTAAAGTGTACCACCTATGCTTTAAGGTTCCTAATTAACGTATTAAGATGTATATACATGTCATTAGTAGATTCTATTATAAGTTATGCTCTTGACAGCTATGGATTAACATTCAAAACTAACTTGGATAAATTAGAAGCTCTTCAAATTCAATTCTTGAAACTACTTGTTTCTCAAAAAACTAAAAACAGTTGTAAAGGAGATTATAGGAAACTATTTAAAATATGTAAAATTCTACCGATTACAAACATAAGTATATTTTAGCGGTTAACCACCATGGTATCCAAGAGCATACATAACCTAACTCATGTAATCAACAACCATAATACACGATCTATGGCTGCTGGCAAATTCAATGTACGCAGTCACTAATTACTATGGTGACCGAACCCTAAAAAAACGAATACCATATCTATTGAACAGTCTGCCAGCAGACATAAGGAGTGAATTAAACAAAAATCGTTTCAAAAATAAAATTTAAAAAAAATATTTAGGAACATGTTAAACACGTTAGTTAACTATCATAAATATGTTTAAGTTTATGCTACCCATAAATAATAAATTTGTTTTAAGTACAAAGTTTATTGAATGTATAGAGACTCATCGACCCCACAGTCAAACCACTACTACAGTTTTGTGGGGCTTAGCTTATTAGTTATTAGTTACACTTACCAAATGTGAATAAAGATAAAAAAATGTTAAGTTTGTTTTTTAGGCTAATTCATCTCAACTACGGTATCCTTCATAGTGCGTTGTCCGATACGCACTTGGTCGGTTTTTTATGCCTAAAACCCGTTCTTATAACCGCGAGATTAAATAAACACTTTCGCTATCGAGGATTGGAGTTAGTATATAAATAAACAAAAAATAAAAAGTGTTCCTACTAGTTTTGCGAGATATCTACTAATTATCATTTTGATGGGCTAGTTTATTACTCCGTAATACGTATATGTTACGTATGGTTATGTGGTATCGTTTTAGTTATTTAATACAAGGAACTCCATTACTACTAGATTTAAACTGGTAAGTTACTTATTTTTTACCTGCAGCACACGAATCTGAGTGGCCATTAATTTGCTTTTATTTAATAACCTCGAATGTTTGTGGCTCTGATACCTACCTGAAATGTAAAGGTGAATGAACCCTTTAATTAGTATATAGGTAGCGGAAACCTTTCCCAGGCCATTTAAGCACCAAAAATAACTTAATTATCTGACTTGCAACTTGGTCAGTCTCATTTCCTATTTATTAAAATTAAAATTTGGTGGGTTAAAATTGAGACAGTTAGTACCTACTTATGTCACATTATTATTTTAACTTCCAAAGAATTATTATCATATTGCTACAATTAAGATTTTTACGCGTACATACGTATTTTTTTCAAATGGCCAAAATCTCTAATTACCAAAGTAAAAACCTTTTCCTACTGTTTATTCGATATTTTAATAATTTATTGGTAAAAAAGCCATGCTGGAAGCAATATCTTTTGCTGAAAATACACATATCCTATTGTACATACAAATAGTTGCAGGAACACAAAAACAACCCGCACGAGTAGGAACAGGAATGAATCGATAAAAAGTGATGATTACACATTGCAAGAAACAAGTATCAGGGAGTGTACGGGTTGATGGCCCAATCGGAATTCCAGTGTGCATCTTTGCAAACAAATTTTTCACCTGTAGGCCTACCAGACTATTAAAGCCTAAAAATAACTGAACCGGTTGCACCTCAATTTACTTATGAAAAGAGAGAAAAGGATACAGTTTAAAAAAAAACGTGGAATCAGTGGGAACATACCGCCTATGGAGTGATTTTGCAGTCCGAAGGACAGCCAATATGAAGGTTATTAAGATTCAATACACGGAGCCATTGGCCTCTGACATTTCTAGCATTTCGGACCAATAATGTCGTGAAAGTTTCTGTTTATACAGAATACACATAATATTTCCTAATATCATAAATTATTTAAATTAGCTCTCTTTTTCAAGAATAAGCAAAAGAAAGCAAGAAAAGTTGGGGCAATTTCTTTTATTTTTGAATAATAAGCCAAGTTTTTTTTTTTTGTAGTTACGTATTTTATTTACCAATGATTTCGTCAGATTTAAATATGAATAATTACGATAGGTATGAGAACAGATATTCTATCAAATTTCTAATGCAATATATTTCACCCTGGCCAAAATGAATACGTTTAGAATAATTTTAGACAAAGCATTTAAATGAACATATTGTACATGTATATTTTTAATAAAGTAGGTATATTTCATGAGTAGACACAACATTTTGTTTAGTTACAAAAATTCTTGCTCTAAATATGTTAAGTATATCTTTATCTACATACTAATGTTCATGAAACTAGATTATAAAATTGTGACATACATATACTGCAACAACCTAAAAGTTAATTGCAGCATAAACTTAGGTATTGGTTAATTAAGTGACCTTCCTGTATGTAATCACCTGATCTTGTTTGCCATATCATGTTATGGTGTAAGTTTATTCAATGCCGATATACAGCCGTCGGCATTCCTTCATTTGCTATTGGTGCATAGATTATAAAAAACCGATTCAAGTATTTCTTGATATTGACACCCCAAAAGACATTATGGGTTGAGGAAACTGATTTTGGTATCGCTAGAAGTAGCGCATAAAATGAGAGTTGCAATATAAACATAACTATGTAGGTACCTATCAGTATATATGAACATTGATATCCTACTTTTACTTCTCAAATCTATGCTAAGACGGTTTATACAGGGTTACTGGTAACTCGACGTATTCCTTGCAGGACGTCATAGCAGAGTTAAAATGCAACAAATTAAGCCACAAAATGTTCTACCGAAATTCAGTAGTTTTTTATTAAGAGTAGAACATTATCTATGAAGTAATGACAAAAATTACGAAAACTAAAATGTTTAAATAGTGATCTTTGCCAAAGTTTTAGGCATTTTTGAACTTTTCATTAATAACAAAGATCTGCTACGTCATCAGCTATAATAATAACTTAAATTATAGTATAGTCGCGCCGTAAGTAGTTTTTAAATTGGCTTTAAATGATTTAATCTGGGCATTATCATAAAAAAACTAAAAATCTAACTAACTCAAAAACTACTGAACTTCGGTAGAACATTTGGTGGCTTAATTTGTTGCATTTTAACTCTGCTATGACGTCCTTAAGGAATACGTCGAGTTACCAGTAACCCTGTATATGAGAGGTAATAAATCACCAGACATATCTATAACACAGTAATATAATTTACCTCACCGTTAGTTAGTCGTTGTTTACTAACATACAGTACAGTTTCTTTAGAGAATTCTTATCTAACGTTCTCGTATATGGCCATAACTTCCTATGGATAATTGGAAGGCACACCTGCACAGATATCCTAATCCTTTGTGATGTACGTGCGATGCCCTGTAACGGAATACTCTTGGCAAATGGCTTTTGATGTATTTAACTATAAGATATACACTCGCATTTGTCCTCCTTTATAAGTACTTAACGGCATCACTCCTTTCAACAGTACAGTCATCATTATTTACGATTCGCTCTTTTACCGTGAAGTACTTAATCATTTGGTTCACGTTTTAATTATAGATTTTGTGTGTTAGATAGTATAGTGATCTTTAATTACAGTTTCCATAGCATACTTTCCTTTGCTGTTCCAAATGTGCAAACCGAGAAAAAGTAACGTTGTCAGTTTGTATAGATTTTTTCTACAAAAGTCATTTGAAGCGACCAATGATGCAGAATTGATCTTACCTACTTTCGCACAGCTTGATCATGTTAACCCGAGTAATGATCGTGACTGAACCCAAGTCACTGCTTGTAGCTATGTATGTGTAGCAATGGCGAATGCATTTCAAGATTGCTAAAATGCTCGACATGTTCACACTTATGAACTCTGTACGTAGTTGTAACCAGTCGAATATTAACCTTAAATTACACAACCTTAATTTGCTCTACATTAACAACTCTATGGACAACAATTTTTATTTTATTTTCATTTAATATGAACATTAGAAAAAATAAAATAAAAAATAAACATCCTTTCGATGTTTGTAAAGACAGTCGCAATCTCGTGAATAGCGGCTGTTACTTTTATTAAATAATGAGCTTTATATTTCGATGATAATATCTACTCTCTACGTATTTAATATTTTATCCATCAGATATAAAGAAAACTTTAAAAGGAACACCTTACCGTTTAAGAGCAAGTACCTGTTTAAAGGATTTGGTAAATGCTTGAGTTCTTGTTGATATTGGTCATTATGTCAAACTAGCGGTATATTCAAGTGCGCGGTCAAGGCGAGCTCTGCGCATACGCTTCACTCTTTCGGCTCCGAAGAATGCTCCACTATCATTCTTCGACCATTCACTGCACCGGCAGGACGTGGTGGTCACATTAAGGAAGTCAGAATAATAGTATATTTATTTTAGGTAGTTTATAATTTTAAGGTGAGTAACGCATTTAATTATTATTTTCGATCAAGAATATCTTCTTTTATAATTATTTCCGCATATAAAAAATATATTCGTGTATTTATTGCGTTGCGTTGCTCTTTGCATAAATAAATTTCAATTTTATTATTATTATAATAACATTATAACCCATAACCGTATTATAAAAGTATGGTTTAAATTCCAAAACAAATTACGAACTCATTATTGCAAAACTTGTTTTAAAACTTTTTACCGAAAATTGAACGCAAACTGTCACTTATTTATTCATAGATGCCATCTAACTTGAACCGTTGTTCAAGAAAGCTCAGTAAAGTGCAAAGTTAACAACTGTGTATTGTTATAATTAATTGAACCGGTTAATTTAACTTGTATAAGCACGAAGTGCGCAACCAAGTTACCACTTACAATTTAACTTCATTTTAATATATAGATTCAATATTTTGGTCTACAAGACAAAATCAAATCAAATTCTAATCAAATTATTTATTTGAACAGATGTTATTAATAAATATAAAGTACTCTGTATCAATACCTATTATGGAGTGCAAATATTTATATTATTGTTAATCTAATTAAATAATTATTAAAATAACATTACAAAATTTTTATACTCAAAAAAGAAAAACATAATTAATCATTAAAACATAAAGTAAAAATATTGGTCAAAATTAAAATAAAATAAAATTATACAGATGTCAAATTAAATTATTATAGCATTTCACACTATTTGTATTGTCATATTATTCAATGTCAATAAATTACTCTTAATTTATGTGTTTATTACAAAGTTCATAAATGATGAAAACATCAATCTGTTCGTTCTCGATTGTTGTATGAATATTTTGGTTTTTAAGTTTCAGTCTAATCTGTTCACGGCACATTGAAGTGTATAAATGATTAAATTCTAATTTTCGTTTAACCGATTACAAGTATTTTCTGTACTAATAATATTATTAAGAGGAAAGATTTGTATTTTTGTATGTAACGAATAAACTTAAAAACTACTGGACCGATTTGAAAAATTCTTTCAGCAATGGATAGCTACATTATCAGCGAGTAACATAGGCTATATTTTATCCCCGTACTCCCACAGGAACGGGAACTACGCGGGTGAAACCGCGTGACGTCCGCTAGTATTTTAATAAGTGTAAACTGAATATGGCTATAACTTAACTTTAATTAGAGAAATCAACCAATTTTTTAAACTAGTAACGGAAACATCATGAGTAGGTAATCTTAAAATAATCGCTTGTTATTAACAGTTTAATAATCGTCCTTTCTTCCGTTATTCTGTGGGTTAACATGCGCAACGAGATTATAAAACAATAGAATGAGTAGGTCAGTCAAAGTACCTGCTCACGAATATGTTCAGTCTGATAAATCGAATCGGTCAGTCTCATGGGTTTAGCCTAGTCATAGCCTGTGACTATGTGTACTCTGTACAATAAATATATCAATTAGAGCTCCATAAGGTTTGTTGTGATAAATCTTCTTAGGTAGGTACTTCGATTGTGTGTGGAATAAGATATTATAACTATTATGAATCACAGTCAACAACTTCAGTGAAACACATTTATTATATTTTGTTATTGACAAAGACTCATTATTTGTATTTTGAAATTGCCAGACTAATAGTTGTATTATACGAACGAAGCTTGTAGGTATTTTTGTGGCGATTACGAGGACTGTAAGAAAGTATAAGTAATGTTTTTTTTTTTATAAATCACTGTTATTTTGAAAATCATATATCATAATCTACAATCTAGCATCAATTTCCCAACACAATAACAAACGTTTCAAGAGATTTTAAGAATAAATGTTGAAACAGAGTATTCGCGGTGTTTTCAAACATTCTCCGTTCTTCTATCGTGGATCATGTTTATTCGTATCATGTGTGGGTCGTATCGTAACTATCACCACCGCGTTTGGTACAGTTGTCATCATTATGCCACGTGCGTGACCGATACATGGATTTTAGGATTCTGTCGTGTCAACCGGCTATACGGTCACAGTATAGCACGAATTTTGTTAAAGTTTTCATAGGTGTATATAAGTTTCTTTATGCGTTGCTTAAATTAACAATTACAAGGAAATGTTTCCATTCTCACATCGCTTGGCTATCAGATTAGTGATTAATGTCATTGTAGCCTACTGACGATTGATGCCCGTGAGAAGGTTCTTTGGGTATCACCTCGGACATCTGAGGAAGTCCCAATGTTTCTAATGATTGCTGTTGAACACTCAATGTTGAGGATCGCGCTTCCTTATAATAATTTTACGGATAGTACACTACCGTTTCCCGCAGTCTGTGACTTGAAGGGATGCCACGTTCGGGACTCATTAGTTTGCTCCAACATCTTAAATACTTGACCATCTCTTGACACTCTTCTCCATTCTTTTGCAGGTCTTCCGCCATTTTAGCTACCTATTAAAATAAAAATTGTAATAAAATGAACACGCACAGTCAACATAATAGGTCAAAGTAATTCATACTGTAGGTTTTGGCATTTTATGTAAATTGTGTTGTCTGTTTTTTTTTACTTTAATTTGCATAATATTATTATGATGCGTAGGTTTTCAGTTTTAGATTGATCCAGTGATAGTTAATGTACCTAGTTGATAGGCTTGAACACCCGGGACGAATTATGATGATTAGAATAGTCTTTTTGTGAGCAATTTAAAAGAGTTTACAAAGAGAATATGTAATTAACCTACAAAGGTTTCTATAGTTCATCTTTTTCTGTTTTTCAGACACAATGAGGCTAAAACATACTCTATTTATACTACTAATATCATCACTATCACTGACTCATGCCTATAAATATTTCGAAGACGAAGAGTTTGCATCTGTCGAAGACGAAATAGATTACAGAGAAGGGCGGATACTATGGCCATATCCACTGAAGCAGAATGGAACTGAAAACAGCAAGGACTCGGGTCTGAAGGCTATAGAAGAGCTGTTACAAGGAGATGACATCGAAAGACAAAGGCGTTTCTTGCCATTGTCTTATCAGTCGAAAACTGCTGTAGCAAACACGATGATGGAGATAATTTCTAACTACAAACCAACCGATGCTAAAGATCCTTTGGATTTCCTGCGAGATCCGTACCCTCTACCCAAAGGTAAAGCATGTTTTCTAATGCAACTATATTCTTTATAATGAAATCTGATAATTTGAGACCATACTGTTGTACATACAATGTATGGCCAAAATTATCAGGTGGCGTATCTTATTGTTCTCGTTATTTTTATGTTCGCACTCGGATCTAAAGTTTTAATTACATTATTGTTAACTTGAAGGTTGCGACAGAAACTTGACACTTAAAAAGATCCCTTCCAGCGACAAGTACTTATCGCGTTTTTAAGTTAAGCTGTCATGATCAAAATAAAACATTAATTTTTATATTCTGGGAACAAATTGTTTTGCAATACAGAATTTGACAGTTCTTGCATTTATACCACGGTCATATTTATTTATTTTATGGTCAGCATACAATTTCAATTAATATTGACGGTTTATTGCAACATTATTTCCTTTGATTATTTATTTATATACCTAGATAGTGTGGTGCTGCAAAATAACTAAAACAAACAAGCCAATTTTTTTAATGCTGGTGTGCATGACAGCTACATCTCACACTTTTCTAGTGTTCATGCATTTAGCAGCTAACAGTTGGACGCAATTTTTTCGACGAGTTCACAGCTTTGACTATCTAGACATATTTATGTCTTTGATTATATCTGTAATTGGCACAGATATTATTGTTTGTCAGCTGATATCTGTACTAAGAATAAATGCTAAGGATCGGTAGCTACTTACTTACCATACATCGAAACAAAATTCTTTACAACATTTGTCTTTTTTATTACCCTCTTACTTACGAAGTAGTTTCAGTAAACCGTTAATATATTATATTTATGGCTACTTTTTCAGGATATAAATATCCACTTGACGAATACGACTATGTTATCGTGGGAGGCGGTACTGCGGGTTCCGTAGTAGCTTCTCGACTGACTGAAGACAAGCCCAAAGCTATGGTGCTGGTCATCGAAGCCGGGAAACCAGAGAGCCTGCTCAACGATGTGCCTGCTTTGGTGTCCACGATGCAACTGACTGACTACGTGTGGCCATACACGATGGAGCATCAACCTGGGATTTGTTTAGGTAAGTCAAATAAGCAAAAGCCTTTATGAGTGACCATTAGCGCAAAACGCCAACACGATTTTCGGGTGTTGCAGTACGCGATTTTTTAAATTGTTTTTTAACGCAAGTAAATGTATTTTCTTTCATGCTTTTTCTTGATGATCTTTAAGGCTCCGTGTACGAAAAAAACCCTCTTTTGTCAATAATCTAATTGTGAGAAAGCTTGAAATAATTGAAATATTAAGTCTGTCTGACTATAAAAGTACAGTTTTCGTGGTGCTAAACCATTCGTGTCAGTCACAGCACCTGTTAAGAGTTGCATCACTTTTGCGCTCTCGAAAAATGGTATATTTTGCCTTTGATTTACTTAATGAAGATATTGTAGCGTACTGTAGTTTCTGCCTACCCCCATGGGAAGAAGGCGTGAGTTTATGTATGTACGTATGTATGTGTATAATATACCCAATCATAAAATAAAAAAATGATTTTTATCTCAAGGATAGCTGTTTGATATTTAAATTTCTAGATATGGTTTGTTAAATAATAGGAAAAATACATAACTGACCGGATTTTCCATGAATATTTAATTTATTTGAAAAATCTCTTTCAGCCACATGCAAAACACAGAACTCGACTTTTCAAATCACAAATAAATTTGTTTAAATTCTTTTTCCCTTTCTCACAACCAATGAACAGAATTGATCAAAATCAGTCGATTTCGTGCACGGCCCCTTAAGTAGGTAGGTACTCCCGAGGCACCCCGGAAAAGTTTCTTCGCTACCAACTTAGATAATGATGGTACATTTTTTCATCAGCTCATAAATCAACTATTGATAGTAGCTACACGTGCTTTTTTACGAGAAGACTGGATTTTCCTGTTAACACACATTAGTTCTGCAGTCCATTACCATCCAAAGGTAGGTAAAATAGCAAGAATACTTTATAGATATCAGTAATAACCTGCGTTGTTCTACTAGCCCTCGTGGCGACAAAAATTTTTTTGAATCCCAGTTGAATTATTTATGAAAACTGGTGATCCAATCAAATAGAATTTAAAATGACTTTACAAGTTTTAAATTCAAAGTTTCAGTTCTATATAAAACAAGGCGATGGTTATCAATATTATTGCTGATATGCTCAATGAATTGTAGCGGGTAGGTAAATGTGTTCCTACAAAATGCAGTGCGATTCTCCTTCGAGTTGATTCACATTGTCTTGGGTTAAAAATATTTCTAAAGTGTTTTTATGCTAATTACGCAGTTTAACTCAACTTATGAGTTATGACTGATGCGGCTCTACATTATTATTACTAGCTTTTGCCCGTGGTTTCACCTGCGTGGAGGTTGGAAAGGATCCCACTGGAGCATACCTATTCTCGTGGAGGCGATCTGCGGCGGTGATCTCTCGCGTCCGGCCTTGGTTCGGGCAATGGTCCGTACCATTATATAGCGACAGGAAATGGGAGGCCGTCACCTCCTTTTGCAAAGCGGTAATGCTCGCGAAGGAGGAGGCGGAACGCGTGAGGGAGAGGCAAATTTCGCACCCTCACGCCCCTAACCGCCACAGGAGGAGACGCTGTGCGCCGGGAATCACAGGCTGATTTCCGGCCACCGTAGGCGCGGGCTTGCGGATGGTGAGCAATGGGTAGCTCGCCGTCTGATAATGACCAGGCCCGGGTCGACGGCGCGTTGTGTTCCATTCGCGCCTCAAAGAGATGTCATCAGAACTGACGGGGTCCGCTAGGGGCGGGAAAGGGAGATCGTGGCCCCCGGCAACCGGAAGGAACACGGGTGGGTTTTAGTCAGTAAGAGTCTGACAAGCCCTCCCGCTCCGCCCATAGCGGGAGAAGTTATTTGATAATAACCCACCAAAAAAAAAAAACATACCTATTACCGGGTTTAAAAAGTTGTGTCCTAACCCGAATCTGTTCATCCTTTAAGGTGTGAAAGATAACAGACACCAGACAAGTTAGGTACTTTCGCATTTTAATAGGTCAGGTTAAGTTAGGTGTTAATATGGAATTTTCTTATTGCATCCCAGTGTTAGATTCTTGTTTCCTGATGTCGCTGCGAATCATACGAGAATATGTTGGTAAACATTCCAGGATGCGCTGGTCGAGCGTCGAGTACCGTCTCACATGGAGGCTCTTTTATTGCACATTGTTTATTTGAAAAAAAAAACAAAGTCACTTGCTTAAAAGAATATATCTACAATCTACATATATATGACAAGGAATGAGGAAGTCCTTTTAAGTATCATTATGTCAGTATGTATACACAATTATGTTGTATTTCTTAAAGAAGTATAGAAGTCCGTAATTATACTAATAGTTACCTACCACTTGAGAAATACAAACTGGTTAAGGTGATCCCACATTTTAATTATACAATACTGAACCTATCAAAAGATGGAAACAAAACAATACTTCAGCTGAAATATTATAAACATTAACTTTATGTTTTATCACTGACTCATACCTTAATATTTAAATGCTATAATTGTAGCTATAATGTTAATTAAACTTTGGTTGGGTTCCTCAAACAAGGACTTGTTTATGTAGACTTTCATAGTGTTTTTTCCATGGGAGTTGGCAGAAACTACAGAACACTACCTGCTACGAGCCTTACATACTCCTTTTGCTTTGTTTACGTTCAACATCTGGTCATACACGCACGCCAGTTGCGAGTACTACGCACCTGACCTTTCTGAAGAAGATCACCAATGGGGTTATTAAATGTTGCTATGTTAATTGTTGTTTCATTTTTGTACTAAATACGTTATGAACTTATTTGTTTGCATAGTACGGGTGGGTAACTTTCAGTGATGATGCTGAATTATTGACTAAACAACCTACGAAATTACTGGGTTGTTCAATTCATGCTCATCCAAAGAGTCATCCATATTCTTCTCGATAACTATTCTTGAATAGTACATGCCGTAGTAAAAATATTAGCATCTCAAGAGAATAACTGGTCTGACTGACTTGAATGTAATAAAACAATAAAACCGGCCAAAAGCGTGTCGGACCACGCACAATGAAGGGTTTCGTAGTTGGGATGAATTTATCCCAAAAACAAACTTAACTTTGTAGTTGAAAAATATGTTCTCCCATACCGAATGTATGGGAAAACATGTTTTTGCAACTGCAAAGTTAAGTTGGTCGATTATTACTCGTTAACTTGTAGAGCCTACTTAGCTGTGATAGTTTTCCTTTTAATTTCGTTATATAACCTACTGCTGTGATTTTTTTCACACATCCAAAACCAACCATTTAGCTGGCGGGGGGGGGGGACACTTGACTCTAACAAAAATTAGCACTTTAAAGCAAACTTATTACTATTTCCAAATCATTCCAATCAATTATTATGAATCCAAAAATGGTTTTCACGAACTCACAATGTTTTTAAAGGACCTTTCCAATAATACCCCAAACCATGGGTTACAAAAAAAAAAACCTCACCACTTTACGTTTAGGAGAGGTAGGTACCCTAAAAAAAATATAATTTTGTTTTAACACTTTGTCGGCGTAATTAATACGTATACCTATGCCAAATTACAGCTTTCTAGTACTAAGGGTCTCGGAGCTAGACCGCGGACAGACAAACAGACAGACAGACGGACATGACGAAACTATAAGGGTTCCTTGTTTACTACGGAACCCTAAAAAGGTATAAGTATTTAGAACTAGTTTATTAAAACGGTTTTAACAACAAAATAATTATAAGAATGACTAGGCAAAATGGTTAACCGCTGACAGAAGTATGGTCGTTGAGAAACACACTATTATAGGAGCGCGCGAATCATGCAGAAACACGTGGGTTAAAGTTTAGAAACGTGCCGCCTCAGTCAGGGGTAGCGGAGGGGGGGAGGAGAGGGCAAGTCCCTTACCCACCAATTCCTGGGAGACACATTTTCAAGGTTAATGTCAAACGTCGCGGAGGTCAAGGTAAAAAAAAAATGTTTTACGGTAAATATAAACTTTTTGAAGTACGGTTAAATACGGACAGGTTCGGTTCGAAGAGGATGGCGAGATCTTTGTTCGCTCGCTGCACTCAGTGCACTCGCTCTCTAGACCCCGCCATCCCCTTCGAATTTAACCTGACCGAGCTGGGGTGCCCCAAGTCTCAAGCTCGCTCTTGTATCCGTAACTAAATACATTTTTATAAATGTTTTGGATTTTTTTCTCGAATCCTCACGTTCACACATTCTTTTTAGCGAAACGGCACGTTTCTAAACCCAACCCAATGCGTGCACTGACTAGACAGGTCCTCTCAAATCTGTGCGTTTCTTTCTTCAAAAGACCATCTCAGACACTAATCTGAGCCTCATATGACCTGATTAAGATTATATAGGACTTTAAAAGAGACTGTGACCTCTGAGTATGTTTCGGTCTTTCTTCTCAGAGTAGCCGGATAGGAAACACCGAAGCCGACGACGTCTAGTTTTAAAACATCATTATTTTTGGCCGCGTAATAGTAGATTGTTTGACTTGGGATGTTGGGAGCAAACAACTATTTTAAAGGCGAGAGTGTTTCTTTGAATCCAGAATAGGCAGCGTGGGATTCAAAGTATCTATGTCACTCGAGCTTAAAATAGTGCGTTGCTCCCGAGGTGGACACTATTTTTTATCACCCTTTATGAGAAAATAAGTAAGTGCAAGTTATGAATAAGAATAGTACGTTTTAGTTATTTACATACAATTAGGAACAAGAAGTCGCGGTCGGTTTTATTTATCATACAGCCTGTTACTTGTTCATAAAATGTACGAGATTGATCTCTTTGGTGATCGGAACTTTTACTAACAATTTCGACATTCCAAATTCAATAATGTGACTTTTAGTCTCTAGGGATTAAGTGTTTATACCATTTATCATTTATTCTAAATTGCAGGAAGCATAGACGAGCGTTGCTATTGGCCCCGAGGTAAGGCGCTGGGAGGTACCAGTGTCATCAACTACATGCTGTACACCAGAGGACGCCCGCAGGACTGGGACAGAATCGCTGCTGATGGAAACTACGGATGGTAAGAACAAATATAATTCCCGTTAACCTTTCTTTTGATAGTAACTTCCCCCCCCCCGGGGTTGTACTAAAGTTTGAGCGGTTTTCTTAGTCTGTTAAAAGTTAGTTTGGATTTCGCGGAGTCCGGGGTCTGTAGATGGGCACCGTGAGGTTCGTGTCAACATCCTATCGTTTTTCCTAGAAGTGGTTACCTAAGAAGGTATTATTTACACACATTTTAAGACCAGGCACTCCAAAAACAATCTTCACGCAAACTCCACCCCCATGCACTTCACCACTCCACTATGTGCTAAACGCTAACACATCAGTGATAAAGTTGAATATCGCGTGCGCTCTTTGGTCGTGTCTCAATTCTTATTTCGTTTATAACTAAAGTAATAAATTGATCTAGAGAAAAAACATCTTATATTTGGATAATAAACTATATTTTTTTACTGTCAATAATTATTTTAGACATTAAATATCTTGTTTCTGTTTCAAATAATCTTTAAAAAGACATGATTTTCGAATAAAAAATGAATCGAGCGTAAATGTTCCAATTACGTAACTGTCTTACATATAGAAAGAAAAAGAACCATTAAATCATATACTAAAGTTCCATTTTGATTGTATGCGTGAGTTTTTCAGAATATTAATGCAAATTAACATACAATTTAGGGAGCCTCCTCTTAAACAATGGCCATTTACTGTTGATACCGACTGTTACACTAAACTAAATGGTATACTAAATAACTAATACCTAATAATTCCTCTTGTGCGGATTCCACCAAAAATAAAAGCCACTAGTCATTATGTATCGAAATTGGGGAGTATTCGCCGAATTAACTCTGTTAGGCCAACGGGTTAATGACCCAGAGCTCAGAATCTCAGTATAACTCGCTGCATTGAGGTATTAGCATACCTACACACCTACTCGTATCTATTGCGAGATGTCAAAACATCGAGATTTCCGTACTATATCTAAAAGGCTTATTCCAGAAATCCCCACCGACAAATCCCCACCAGTGGGGATTGTTATATTTTTTTCCAGAAATCCCCACTATCAAAATCTCAGCTTATAATCGAATACCATTGAATCGTAGCAAATTTGAATATGTTATTTGAATCAGCGATCGCTTTTTTATGAATTAATATTCCAAGGATAACCACGTTTCCAATCATTGATGGTCAATTTGTTAGGCAAGTCTTTTATAACAAAAATGTTTATTAATTAGCTTTAAGATGTAAATAAAACTCAATTTTAAACTGGATTTGAGTAGAATGTTTAGTACCCACACTACCCACCTATAGAGAAACAAATAAAGAAAAATAAATATGTCAATTTTAAATCAAGATTCATGAGTAGTACCTACCTATCATTCTTGTATACAAGCTTTGGATTTCCTTTTAGATCAGTTTTTTTTTTTTTTTTTACAGGAACTACGACGAAGTTTTGCAATATTATATAAAATCGGAAAAATCGGAACTGAAAAAGTACAGGAACGAACCATACCGGGGTCGTGATGGCCCGCTAACAGTCGAGAATGTTCCATTCAAGTAAGTTACCAACTGCTATTAATTTCAACTATCCAAAGTTTGTAACTTAATTAAAACTAAGACTTGAGATCATTTTAAAGTTACCATCTGACGGGATGTCGTTTTCAGGACTGGTCTCGTCGAGGCGTTCCTTAAAGCTGGAAGAGAATACGGTCACCCCACCGTCGACTACAATGCACCAGACCAGCTTGGCTTCGGTTACACGCAAGCGACTCTCAATAAAGGTCATCGGATGAGCGCCGCTAAAGCATTCCTCCACCCTAACAAGAAACGACGTAACCTGCACATCCTCACGGACGCCAGAGCCACCAAAGTGCTCATAGATCCCCACACTAAGAGAGCGTCCGCCGTACAATATATAAAGGATGGAGTTAAGCGCACAGTGCGTTGCCGCAGGGAAATTATTTTATCCGCCGGCCCAATAGCTTCACCCCAATTGCTCATGCTCTCAGGAATAGGTCCGGAGGAACATTTAAAATCCCTGGGAATCCCTGTTCTTGCAAATTTACAAGTTGGAAGGGTTCTTTACGATCACATCGCGTTCCCTGGTATTATTTTCAGATTAAATACAACTAACGCCAGTTTGTTGGAGCCTAAAATCGCTACATTAAATAATATTATACAATGGTTACAATATGGAGACGGACTGTTAACGACAACTGGTGGAGTCGAAGGTATTGGTTATTTAAAGACATCGGTATCACAGGATCCTGAGAATGTGCCAGACATTGAAATATTAAGTATGGGCGGGTCTCTCATTATAGATTCGGGTGGTGCGCTTAGGGAAAGCTGGAGACTTTCTAAAAAACCATTTGACAATGCCTTCTCTCCTTTGTATGGCACAGATACATGGTCAGGTATTATCATGTTGACGCAACCGAAGTCGAAAGGCTACCTTGAGCTTAAAGACGCTGATCCGTTTTCGCACCCAAAAATGTACGGGAACTACTTTACTGATCCACAAGACATGGCAGCGATGTTAGAAGCTGTCAAATATGTAATTAAACTGGCGAATTCGGCAGCATTCGATAAATATAGCCCTAAACTTTACTTACCGGACTACCCAGCATGTAGGAATTTTGTTCCCGGCTCCGACTCGTATTGGGAGTGCGCCATTAGGACGATGATAGTTACGTTACATCATCAAATTGCAACATGTAGAATGGGTCCCCATACTGATCCTTACGCTGTAGTGGATCCTGAGCTGAGGGTGTACGGCGTGGATGGCCTGCGGGTGGTGGACACCAGCGTGATCCCGCGCCCGACGTGTGCGCACACCAATGCGCCTGCGATCATGATTGGAGAAAAGGCTGCCGATATGATTAAGAAAACCTGGTCATAGCAGTAATATATAGTTAAGTAAATTATGAATAATAATTGTACTGATTGTTTAAGATTGTGCCTAATAGATAAGTGTAATTCCTAAATTGTGTAATTTTATTTATTTAAGTAGGTAAGTACACCACCCCGTACCTATGTAGAGTATCAAATTGTTGCTGCACACGTCTATATTGATTGAGGCCTTAAGAACGGCCAACCCGTCATACTTTTCATACAAACGCTCGTACGTAATTATGGCGTTGTAACACATCTTTCTTTAATTCTTTTAAACTAATGGGTATCTTGTACACTATATCTAGGTTTCTATGAAATCAAAAAATAAAAATTTGGCGAAACAAATTCAATATAAGCCTCCAAATATCTGCTTTTTTGCACAAATTTTACCTCAACTTTGACCGTTCATAATGTACTTATAAATTGTAAAAGTAAAGAAAACATTTTTATAGAAACCTCGCCCATGTAATGGAGATTTTAAATTACAAAAAAATATTTTACAAACTTGTAAGGCGTATTCAAAAACACGTATTTCCTGAAACCAGTTATTTTTCGTACAATGTTATCGCGTTCTCACTTGCTTGTTAGCGGTTCTCACTTGCGCTGGATGAAACAACAAGCTTTTCGACCATGCTCGCGTTGACGATAGACGGATCGGGAAGGGCCCCCTTAAGAGTTTATAATCGTTGCGACTCGTGACGTATTCATAGGTAATGTATTTGGATATGATTTGGTTTCGTTTTGAATTAGTACCTATAGGTTCAAAAATAGGAGACTCGAAGATCGACTCCTGATTCAGGCTGCATGCTGGTATAAAGTTATTTATATTTATTTATTCAGCGGTGTTCTATAATAACTTGTTATAATAAGTCACAATGATGAAGGTCAGGTAGTCTGATTAGACACATTTGAACTGGGAGGAATATCCGTGGCAAGTTCATTTCAAGAAGACGCTTCACAGCGGCTCACGGCACAGCTAATTACGCACGGGTACCAACTTAGCTTCGCTTGTGCGAAGATATAGGCGAGATCATCCACTGTGACCAATATACAAGCTTATACCTACACGTTAATAATAAAATAAAATAAGCCTGATATAGAAGTGATAGATAGATTAGCGCGCCGCATAATGATAGTCGATGTTACCATTCCACATGACGAGAACCTCGTGAAAGCTGAGAAAGAGAAACAAATAAAATATCACGAATAAGCACACGAGGTTGTTGACATGTAGAATGTGAGCTCGGCTCATTGTGCTGATTGTCGTAACGGCTAATGGCCTGATGGCCGAAAACCTCGACCAACATCTCTCGAGGCTCTTGTTAGGCGTCTGGATCAAGCGCCTGATTCAGAAGGCAGTACTCCTCGATACGGCTCGCATTGTGAGGAGGTTCCTGTCTCTGCAGCCCTAACCACCGGTAGCACCCGACACCAGCGGACTTCTATTTTTTATATTTTTAAATGTTTTGTATATCTTTTTAGAGAATGAAATATTGAAAAATGTAATTATATGTGAAAGAAAATAAATAATATTATGTATAAAATATAATAATGCATGTAACGAATTCGTAGCCCACAAAGCTAATAAACGACTTTACACGATCAAATTAGCGGCATTCAGGTGCAGTGATGAATGTCAACAATTAAACGATCACAGCTAACAAAAATACTTTTTGGTTGAATAACAAAATCAGCGAGCATCGTTTGATTTCATTATACTTATTAACGGGCGGCGGGCGCGGGATAGGGTTTTGCGCCCCGTCATGTCTCCCCAAATAATAAAATTAATGGTTCTTCTATACAGAGATCCATTAAGGTGGGTATTCAGTGTTTGCCTTAATATTACCTTTGGGGAAAGGAAAAGATTGATTTTTTTGTGTTGTAAGCTTTACTGTTTGAGAAGACTAAGTGTCTCCGTGTGTGACGGAGATATTAATGGAATAGGCTTAAATGCAGACACGAAATTAATATTTTTTGAGTGCGGAGTAACATTTTAATAGACACCCCTCAGCCCTACATTAAGTTAAGTCGTAAGTCTCGAGCTCGAAACCACGGCATGCACCTCAGACTTTTCGGATTAATTTGTGTATTGTATCACTTGCTTTAAAAACCGGCCAAGTGCGTGTCGGACCACGCACAATGAAGGGTTCCGTAGTTGGAATGAATTTATCCCAAAAACAAACTTAACTTTGAAGTTGAAAAATATGTTCTCCCATACAGAATGTATGGGAAAACATGTTTTTACAACTGCAAAGTTAAGTTGGTCGATTATTACTCGTTAACTTATAGAGCCTACTTAGCTGTAATAGTTTTCCTTTTAATTTCGTTATATAAACTACTGCTGTGATCTTTTTCACACACCCAAAATCAACCATTTAGCTGGTAGGGGGGGGGACACTTGACTCTAACAAAAATTAGCACTTTAAAGCTTAATATTTCGCAAACGAATCCCTGAATCCAAAAATGATTTTCACAAACTCACAATGTTTTGAAGGACCTTTCCAATGATACCCCTCACCACGGGTTAAAAAAAAACTTCACCACTTTACGTGTAGGAGAGGTACCCTAAAAAAAATGTTTTTCATAATTTTGTTTTACCACTTTGTCGGCGTAATTAATATGTATACCTATGCCAAATTACAGGGCAAAAACTATAAGGGTTCCTTGTTTACTACGGAACCCTTAAAACAGTGAAGGAAAACATCGTGACGAAAAGCCCTGAGAGATATTTCTTGACGGCATGTGAAGTCAAGTCAGATGCCCATGGGCGGCTTTAAAACTCTGACACCAGGCTAGTCACTAACCACACGAAAAGAAGAAGAAGCCCTACATTTCTTAGTTATTTTGTATACACTGTTATCCAACTTTTTGCTAGTAAAATCTTAAAAGCCAACGGACTTTTAAGATTTAATAACGTAAAATAACGACTTTATATAATTATATAATATGTAGATAAACATCGGAATCAAAGCTTACACCGTGCTTCCTACTGTCAAACACGAAGTTTTATGAGTGTGGGAAGAATTCACGTAAAAGTAGGGAAAACTTGGCAAAGATAACATTGCGTTGGCGCTAACAAGGCCCACAGTATTCGAAGCAAGAATACCAAGCAGCTGTTAACACTGTTCTAGGTGTTTCATTGTCGTTTTTATACAAATATCTGATATATCTGATACAAGCGACCTGTCCCTGCTTCGCACGGTTTTATGATTTAGCAAACATAAATATAATAATAAATTTTCTGGAATAAATTATAATCTTAAATGATGGCGAAAACTGCATCAAACTCCGTTGCGAAAATTTGAAGAACAATGCGGTCATACAAACAGACACGAAAAACGCCTTCAATATATAATACGTATAGAGTTTAGGTCAATACGAACTATCAGAAGTTTTACAAGTGGCCCACCGTTACAATTATGATGTATTGAAGTCTCGTTGCAGCTAGCAGAAATCAGCCGGTTAATAGGTTTTAGACATCTATAGCCAGACGTTTCTTGGAAAACCTACGTAGGTGTATCTATTATAAATGTCAAGTAAAGTGATATTTCAAATAGAACGCCTATGTTCTTAACTTACTATTTTTAGAAATTCTATTAACATAAAACCCTTTTCTAAGACGAAGGACTTCCCACTTTAATCATTATTAAGATCGTAAATACCTGAATAATTTAAAACAAAGGGTTGTTGGTTTCTCTTACAGCAGAATTTAATAAAAAAGTTCCCTAGTTTGTTCTTTACCGTCATATTTATAAATAAATACCGGGTACAAGCAACAACACATCATGCAATTTGTAAGAAATGACGTGTTTATGGGTATATTGTTCTATTCCCAGAATTGTTTTTATCAGGATTGATTATACAACATGCTACACGTTTTCACAGTGGAAAGAATTTTTCATATCATCGAATCGCAAAGACTTTTAATCTATACTATAATATTATAAAGAGGTAACATTTGTTTGTAAGTTTGTAGGTTTGTAAGTTTGTATGTAGGGGGTAATCTCGGGAAGTAATGAACCAATTTTAAAAATTGTTTCACTGATAGAAAGCTACATTATTCGTGAGTGCTATAGGCTATAAATTATAAAGATATCATGCATATTAGCCGAACTATCTCAATTATTGTCTAGCCAGGCGGAAAAATATAGCTCTTACAACAGAGTTATTTGCATGCGCTGCCTTAAAAGTTGTATATAATTGAAAACAATGTATGGCAACCTGGTCCGCTTTGAATAGTTCTACAAAAAAGTCCGCGACACCATATTTCTATATTTTATAGTTTAGCAGATATAGTAGCTTTTATGTGTTAAAAAAAGTATTTTTCGACGTACTTACCTTTGGACGATTTTTAAACAATAAAATATTAAACCTTATCGAAAAAAATATTATTATGATCTCAAGAACATCATAAAGATACGATTTTCCCAAAACAGTATGTCAATTGGTTAAATAGTTTTGAAGATCATATAAAATTACTAAATCGCAAAATGCTGCCGTCCATTCACGAACCGCATTAGAACATGCTTTGTACGGACGTTTTATCCATTTTTCGGAATCGCGGTGTTAAGATTTTCCGCGGATTAATGACTGTCTCCAGTTATTATTTAAAACTTTCGTCGTTAGGAAGGTGAGTTGTAACGCAGTTGGTTGGATGTTGTTGGTCTTTAAAATTGTTTTGGTTGCTCGGTTTCTTAAAACACAAATACTACTTCGTTCTCATTCTTCGAGTTCGAAGCTGTGGTATTTCTGTTATTGGGATATCGGACAGTTTCAGCGATTGTTTATCATGCCTAAAAGGAAATCACAACTTTCCCGTCAGCCATCCCAGACAAGAGCAGCTCGAGTACGCCGTACGAAAGAGTCTGCTCTTGAAAATCATCAGCGCCTCTCAAGGAATAGAGAAAATATTTCGCAAGCACGCGCTGGGGAATCTAGCTCCGAGCGTTCACAGCGGCTTGCTAACCAAAGCTGGAGAACATCGCAGGTCCGTGCTCGGGAATCTAGCGCTGAACGTGCGCAGCGTCTCAGTGATTTAAGGCAGCATGTCTCTGCAACAAGGGATAGGTAGTCTAGCGCTGAGCGCTCGCAGCGGCTCGCTAGCCAAGCTGTGAGAACATCGCAGGCCCGTGCTCGGGAATCTAGCGCTGAACGTGCGCAGCGTCTTAGTGATTTAAGGTAGCATGTCTCTGCAACAAGGGATAGGGAGTCTAGCGCTGAGCGCTCGCAGCGGCTCGCTAGCCAAACTGTGAGAACATCGCAGGCCCGTGCTCGGGAATCTAGCGCTGAACGTGTATGCAATAAAAACAAAACCCTCCTTTTGGCAGTCAGGAAATAAATCATAGCATTCAGTACTAACCGAACCACACTCATAATTTCATCACAAGTTAAAATGTTTACCGCCCAACGAAGTGGGCACGGGTCAGCTAGTATAATATAATAATTATATGACGTTTATTTTCTCTACACAAGTTATGTACTTAATGCTAGTATTTGACAATAGTGCACGAACAAGGAGCTAACTTTATGAGAGACTGGTGCCTGAAGTAGGTTTAAATAAAAACCTGTATAACTGGTCACCAGGGCCCTCCCGCGGCTAGATGCCCGTGATTTGGACCATAATGACAATGCATACTTAACTAACGTTGAGTGTGGTGTGAGTATGGATGATTGTATGTATGTACAAGCAGCAGTGGGGATGAATAGTAGTAGCGATAGTCTGTCTGAGAGGGATCAACAAATTCACCTTTAATTACAATAGGCAATTATCTAGTAGGTAAATACTACTGCTAGAAAATTTTATATAAAAGTGTACATTTCGGTCTTACATAATTTATTTGCTCAGCTCTACGCTTCAGCGGATAGCCACTAGGTCCGGATTACTTCTTCAACTTAAGATAACAAACGGATCGTATCGACTCGTGGTTTACAACCCACATATTTCTTTAGATTATTTCTGTATCATATTTCGTGCTGAAGTTCGATTGTCAGTACCTAAACCATTGCTGTATAGTTTACGTACTGAGTAATCGAAGTTTGTAATATGTTTTAATGAAGTCTTTTTTAATTGTGCCTGATCCTGTGTTGGTCGAAATAAACGTTTTATTCATTATTTAGAAGGTTTAAACCGGTGAGAATATTATGTTCGCAAATTTCAAACACATATGTATAAAATACAAGAACATAAGCTGCTCGGATACGTATATGAATTAAGTATAATAAATTGCATGAAACAACGCAGCAACAACATGAATATTCAACGCTGGTCTCTCAAATCGGATTTCAGTTATGCGTGACTCTAAACTGTTAGCAAATCGGCGATTTCCCGAGATTGATAACAATAAACTGAGCTGTAAAGGCGAAGGAATCCAATTTAGCGACGATCAAATTAACTTGGGCAAACGAAGGATTACAGGCGATCATTTAAAAAATACAGGGATTTTTCCAGTTCATTCATAAGTTCTGATAAACAATCTTTTGTAGCGTCAGTGTTCCGCAAATATGACATAGTGGAGGCGATTCACAGCTTGAAGATTTGATTATATTTATGTGCTTAAAATCTCTGTTTATCTACATATTGTTGGTCATTAATCTGTGTGTATATAGGGTTAGATTCAATAGCAAAGTGGCATGAAAGTGATCCTAAATCAATGTAGTATAATCTCAAACATCGTCATAACAGTTAACTAGACTAGCAGGGCTGCCGATATTTAACCCCGATAGGCTACTGTATTCGATTTTAGACGAGACCCACATTTATCATTTTTGGCCTTACATATATCAAAACAGATTGAACTATCAACTAGCCTATACCTAGATTATAAATAAAGACATAAGTAATTATGACAAATAATCGTCATCATCATCATTTCAGGCAAAAGACGTCCACTGCTGGACATAGTCCTCTCCCAAGACAAGAATCATTGCATATAAAGTAAGAAAACCATTCGTTACAGAGAAATGCAGTAAGTTTATTATTTTATTAAAATTAAAAAAAACATCATAAAGAATATATCTTTAAAGAAAACTCAGAATATTCTCTTATTTTTGTGAAGGAGCTGCCATTTGCACGGTCTCACAGTCGCATAATTACTGGCACGGCACTTTTCAACATCACTGCAAATTGTACATTCTTTTGCTATATTTTCACTGCAAACAAGCTAAACTTCTTATTATAAAATAACTGCGAGATAATTGCCGCAGTTTTAGGGTTTAATCGGCAAGTTTTATCATTTATCAAGCAATAATTATAGTAGTTTAACTGTTCTTGATGTTAATCACTGCTATAAAACACGGAATCAGTTTCTCACATTGTGAATAAATTAATAATGGTTGGAAAATTAAGCCTACTCCAACCTTATTAGCAAAATGTAAGTTTAGTTACAATAATACGTCGCACTGAATAATTACAGTAAATCCTTGGTATTAATGTTCATATATGTGTTAATTAATAGAGGAGGCTCCCTAAATTGTATGTTAATTTGCATTAATATTCTGAAAAAGTCACGCATACAATCAAAATGGAACTTTAGTATATGTTTAATTGGATCATTTATTTTCCATATATAAGACAGTTACGTAGGTAATTGGAACATTTTCGCTCGATTCTTTTTTTTTCGAAAATCATGTCTTTTTTAAAGATTATTTGAAACAAAAACCAGATTACTCGGCTTTTATGTCTAAAATAATTATTTACAGTAATGAAATATAGTTTGTTATCCGGATATAAGATATTTTTTCTCTAGATCAATTATTACTTTAGTTATAAACGAAATAAAAATTGAGACTTACGACATTTAGTTCCGTGCTCGAACACGACCAAAGAACGCACGCGATATTCAACTTTATTACTGATGAGTTAGCGTTTAGCACATAGTGGAGTGGTAAGGTGCATGGGGGCGGAGTTTGCGTGGAAATTGTCTTTGGAGTGCCTGGTCTTAATGTCCATAATTTACAAATGTTATCATAGGAGATACTCCAAGTGAATTACCGACAATGTTCACCCCTATAACAGTCAGTATAAAAAATAACAGGCAGAATGATGATAATGAGGATAACGACAGCAAAATGTAGCTTTTCTAAGAAAAGCGAAGGTTCGTTCCGCATAAGAGCAAAACGTAGTCAACCACTAGTTAATGATAATTACGGCACCGTAAATAGATGGCTGCTGGAGATCGGAAGAACGACGTGGTGGTTGGTTGACGTAGGAGATCAACCAACATAGGTAGGTAGTTATAATATTTACCGCTACAGAAACATCCTCTAATTCTTATTTAATATGGCTTGAAAACCTAGGGATTTAAAGGATGAGTCTAGTCAGAATACCAGCGCTGCGGTATTTTTTTTTAACATCTCAGCATTATGCTGAGATAAGAGCCTTTTTAGCCTCGCACAGGTCGTTATTATTTTTGTTTGTTAGTTTAAAATATGTGCGTGTCCCAAATAAAATATTTTTCTTTCTTTCTTTCAAAGAAGTCTAAAAATTAAGACATATCTTCTGATGACGATATATTTATCAAGAGAATTGAGTGTCAGTACCGTACCGTAAATTAACAGTGTGAGACCTATGCAACATGCAATAACAAATTAATATGCACTGTTGAATAGGAAAAGACTTACCGGCTGAGTACTAATAAACTTTATTTGAAGAACTATACCCGGAAAAAGAGAATGCATTAAAGTTTTCAAAAGAAGCAAGTTTTATAGTTCCAATAAGAAATACTTCTGCGCTACCATCTCATTCCGAAGCCTCAGGGTAAGTGTGAAAATTGTTGAAAAAACAAGACAGATTTACAAAACAATAACAAGGAGCATAATTATTGTAAAGTATCCCAACGTCTAAGAATATATTTCCACAACATTCTCCATAATAATACTTTTCTTCTACTAACAGATGCTGCTCTTGTTAGTGCAGCATCTTCTATCTGAAAAACACCCATATTCTAACTGAAAAATCGTCCAAAAATAGAAGTTGAATCCCATTTCGCACAATCGCACATAGCTAGTCGAATAGTTGACAGTGCAGGATACGCTGCCAACTCATTGCCTATCTACTGCGGCTGTCACTACCCAAGAATAGGCGACGAAATTACTAACTTTAACCTCCCGTACTTACGACTAACGTGGTTTCAATTAGTGTTCCTACTAATTGTTACTGCTTTCCTGATAACATCGTGGTCCGTGTTACGAATGCTTAACTGTCGGGAAATTGTGTAGAAGTAATAAACATATAACGTAACAACTCCTTTCTTTTCAAAAAGGCTACTCAAATCATGCTACACTTATAAACTTTTATAACAAAATAATTAAAACAAATAAAAATTGTGAGCATGAGAAGTTATTCGTTTATTGCAGCATCACAGCGATCATACCCAAGAAAACTCACGATCCAGATTTAAAAAATACTGTCATTTAAAAAATACAACCGAGGGGAAAACTCCGGGAAAAGTATTTACTTAACCACCAATCTTTAACGAGTGTGTTCGGTTTAAAAATTTACACTAAACTGGACATGCTAGTCTAGGCCATGAAAGTTAAAGTTTGTCCACAATTGGATTGTTTGTAAGTACAATTTGTTTGGCAGTTGGAGTATTTGTGGCGAGAGCGAATCGAGATCGAATCGAGAGAACGTGGGTAAATAAGGGTAGTTCAATGAATGGGCGGGAAGCGCAGTCGCCTACGCTCCGCCGAGCGCGCGAACGTTGATACCGGACCGCGGTGCACCCTCAACAAGTGGCGCATTAAAGCTTACAACTCTCGAACAACTAAATAAAATACGTATAAGAAGCTCTAGCATCGAATAAAAAAAATTAATAGTGTTCCAAATAAATTTAAAAAATATTTTCAAAGTGCTAAATAAGTGAGAAAGTTTGTGATTTCATAAAACGTTATCGTAAGAGAATTTTTGGCGCAGCGCTGAATTAGGCAGCCGTTGCATAAATTATTCTATGTTAAGCCTTAAAGCTGACTGCTAATGATTTATTTTTATCTAAGTTGGTTGATTACAGTGTAATAAATATAAGTCAACATACTTATAATTATATAAACCTATTTATTTTCAAAAGCAATACTTTCTTAATTAAAATACTACTTGAATGTACCAGCATTGAGTGATCGGGATTCAATGTCATTTTCATTTATTTCGTTCACTAAATTTTCTGGTATAGAAAAGATCTGTAAAATAGTACCATAAATAGTACTATAAATAGTACCATATTCTAGCAAATAAATATTTTTGATTTGATTTTGATTTGATAGGCAGTTTTTGTACCATTTTTTTTAATAACTTATCAGACAGAAGACGTTATTTTTTGCGCTTATTAAATTGAATCCAATGGAATTTTTTTGCAAATACCTATTTGGTACATTACTATGAATAACCAATTCCTGGAAACTTTAATAGGTATATTATCTTCGAAGTGAACGCAAAAACCTCAAATAGTTATGCGGGCCAGGATCGCGAGAGTGGAACAAAAAGGCCGTAACAAATGTTTTAAAGTGCTAACTACAAATTAATCCCAACTCGCATGAGTGCTTTAAACGAAAATTCGCCATATTGGTGTACATTTATTTGATGCCTTTTTCTACAAGTTTCTTCGTTCTGCAATATATTTTCGTTGGTGAGACATTCAATTTCCAAGATCAATTCAGTTAAGTGCTCAACGCATATCGTAAACTTTTTAAAATAATAAAACTGAGACTTCTCTTTGTTTCCATTTTCATTAAGTAATGTAACTGAAGCCTGACGCAAGATTTACGACTGTTATTTTTAACGTTACACAATAATTTTCAATGTGTCTCTAAATAATGAAAATTATTTTAAGTGCTCAGTTCTAAGAACCGAAAACAAACACTCTATAGGCGTGTAATAAAGCGTGGCCGGACGAAGTGTCTTAACTTAAATAAATTAGCAATTAGTGACTGATCATTTTCTTTCAAATTAATACAAATTGACCGAAAACATTTTGAAATAAAGCGTAATGAGGGTAATTTATTAAAGAAGGTACATAATAGCCGTTCAGGAAGCGTTGGCCACCGGAAGGGGAAGGGGGAACAAAAGAGCGGTCATCCGCACACCACCATCCGCTTACTAACGAAGCGGGAGCCGCCAAAGAGAAAAAAGCCTTCGCTACTGCAATTACTACTGAACACCGATAGCCTGAAAACTTTGTTTCTTGCTAAGTATGGCACAAACTTTACTACTACCAGACTAATTCCATCTCTTACGTTCCAAAAATAAAATTATAACGGTTCATCTTCAGTTTTTTTTTCGTTACCGTTTTCATTTAAGTGGGAAACTCTGTTTGCGAATAGAAAATTAAACACTTGTAAAATTGTATTATTTTCTGCTCAGTAGATAGGTAGGTAAATATGTTGAGATATCTTTGTCTCCTTGTTCTAAATAGGTGTTGCCTGACTAACTTAAAATACAGGGGCCAAACTAGCTGCACCCCACTTTCTAAAACACACGGGCGGCAAACTGTAATTCTGTTTAAGTTGGCCGTGCTGTATCTATACACATATTGAAGTTGCCTGTCAAGGTTCAACTGACGTCGTACGTGGCGCCATTACCACGTAGCTCGTGAAATACGACATAAATGTACGAGTTACGACTCAGGTCGTTTCTTCTGCCCATATAATACGCCCTAGTCGCGATAAATTGAAATTGGCACGTTTATCATCACCCCCTCTGTGATTGTATTTTTTATTGTATCATCATCCTATATACACATAGCTGATTACAGCTGGCTCTGAATGGGTGACGATTCGCGCTCACAATTATTGCGGGCCTTCACTTATCGTTTCTTCTTTGACTTGATACTGATTAAAGAAATGGCCAGCGACTTTTTATATTAAGTGGGACACGGATTACCGGGAATTATACAGTTACTGGTCAACACAGATTTAACAAGATTCTGATATGAAAGCTTTTAGAATCCATTTTCACAGGATGTCATTTAATTTAACTTGGGCCTACTGAATTCTGACTTAATGCCAAAGATAGTTGGAAGCGTATAATATAATCAAATATGTCACTAATCTCCAATTAATTTTCCAGCCGCACACTAATACACATACACACAGTGGCTTTACGATGACACAGATAATATTTGATCTATTAAGCTACCCGAAAGTTGATTTGCATGGGTCGTCTGCCCTTTACCCCGAATTATCTAATATTGAAATAAATGAACCCATAATGAACATCACATAAACATGATTTATGCGATCACGTGCGTGACAAACTGAGAATCAACTGCACCAATTATTTTTATGTAAGTTTTTGTAGTCTTCCTTACGACCATTTCTCTATCAAAACGTCAAGTTTAATGCCCGTTTAGGTTGTTTAACACGCTATTTTATCATTTAAGCACGATTTGCGCACATGTGTTTTGTGAAAATTGTTTTCTATCGATGAAACCTTCATCAACAACGGCCGTATTAGTGAGGTCGTGAACTTTTAATCTGAAGCCTTCAATAGAGATAATATTGTTGTTCTCTTGTGTTTAATATGGGCCTGTGATTTCTGAGGATCGAGCGTTATATAATGTTGATGTAGCGATCAGGAACATGATCCCGATTGTGTGGTTAAACAAAGCTTACCGAAGACATTGTTTCCTCGCATATTATAGATCCGATCGCCCATCCCGAACCTCTACCGTCCGGTGGCAAGCCCTGCCTTACCAATCAAGTATTGACCAAGCTTAGCACGAATTATAATTTATTCGTCCAAACTACTCGTTATTACAACACTGTTTTTTTTTAAATGCCATGATTGAGCACAATAGCCTTATTATTTAAATTAATTTAATTGGCTCTATTAGCTTTTAATAGTAAATTCTAGTGAAGCACATGTTCTGAAAAATATATATATTTGACATAATGTCCAGTGGACTGTACTAACAATATTGCCGAGCATATATCTTTAAAACGGTACCTCGTTACCTGTGAGCATCAACCGTGTATGTCCAATTATAAGCCGATACGTTATATTTTGATATTTATTCTTATTGCTACGTAGCAGACTTTGGTGGCACAAGGCAAAGTTTTATTAGCTTTCAGTAACTCCACAAATTCTAGTAGTTGCCACCCGGTCGCCATGTTTCCCAGTTGTTTTGTTCCACAGTTTGCATTATGTTTTACGATATTCTGTGTTGACTGCAAACTGAAGTTTCAACTCCTCGGTGCACCATTCATATTAAAAATAATTGATAAAATTAATTCAATGCGGTGCAGCGGTAGCGGTGTTTAAACACGTTGAAGTACACAGTTAATGTGCTTTATGAATAATGTTGTTTTGAAACACGATATTAATTTGAAACTGGTTTTATTTCAGAGCTTTTGTTCAGCTCCAAACGGTAACACGTGTCAGTGTGTTAGGAATGGCAGTTTTCGAAGTCACAACAGTCTTACTAACGAAGACGCTTAAAGATTGCCGACTACATAGAACGTGACTGTGACAAGTCCGGACAGTTCCGGCGAATTTGTTATAGCGAAATAGCTAACAATGGTGGCGATTCCCTTGTTCACAAACTAAACTAAATTTAAGTTCAGTGCATGCGATCTTTATATTTCATTAAGAAAAGGACGGAAGATAAATTTTAGTTTAGTCCTGTCAAATTAATCAGCGCCTGTCACTACTCCACACAAGTTTAGACGTGATTAAAAACTTACCTAATCGCCTAAACTTAAAAACTTGCCTAAAATTGCCTATCTTCTGTCCTTTTCTTAATGAAATAGAAAGAAAAAGATGCACTGAACTTAAATTTATTTTAGTTTGTGAACAAGGGAATCCGCACCAATGTCAACTTATTTTTTTACACCAAAATGACTTCAGCGATTAACTTTCAAAACTACGTCTTAATGACTCAAAATCTTATCCTTGACTAGTTTCAAACAAATAGTCTTCGGAACAAGCGAAGTTAGAAGTAGGTTAACGTTTGTTCCAAATTTCTTGCCTAACATTATTTCCGAAGGAGAAAGGAAAGGCTTGAGAACGTCATAAAAATGGTTTATTAACATTATCACGCCACCGACGCAGGACTCCTTTGTGTTGATTAAGCAACCCATTTGCGACACATTTCGGTGCCTCATTCTTAGCTCACAACCTATTGTACTTGTAAATTAAAATTAAGTCAATTTACTGCATGTGGTTAACTGTATAGGTACTCAACTGAACAGCTTTTTGTAGGTGTTGTTGCAATTTACGTAAGTATAAAAATATGTTAGTATGTAGGATTATTTATAACAAAGACGTGGGGAAGGAACATGTTTAGGTACTTCGTATATTTAGTATACCTTAGTGGTTCGAGACCCGCGCGGTTTGGACATGATTTATGCGGGAACCGCTCGAACCCACCAACAGCGATGTGTTTCATACATGCAGTAACAGGTAGTTACCGTCTAGCGATTGTTGTAATGTTACTAATACGTCTTAATCCCGTTACCATGAAACTATTTCTTAAATGTTAGGGGAAACATAGCCTCATATTGCATACGTCTTTTTTAAATTTCGCAATCAATAATGAGTAGTTACCTACCTGATGCAAAGCTCTTTGCTCAAACAAATTACTCAAATACATTAAAATCTGTTAGGTAAGTACCTACAAATGTATTTAAATGCATTAACGATGCAGTATTAATTAATAATTGTTACAACTTCCCAACAAGCTCACAAACAGTTATATTCATTCAGAAATTTTCACAAACTTCAACCCTAAAACAAATAGGAACTCTATATTGAATATTAACATTGTAGTCGTGATAATAATTACTTAGTTGTTGTTATTTCCTTCATGACAGGAACCGGCGGCGTCGCATACATTTGCATAACAACCACAGCTCGCGTTTTGTGAAAGGTGTTAAACTAACTTTTCTTTCATACGCGACTTCCATAGTTGTGTCCACCTTCGTGTTTTTATTTAATGGATTACCTAATTAAATATTAATAAAATTTTCAAGACATTTACATACTTACAATCTTCCAAAGCACTATATTCTAATTCCGGTTTCAATTAAAACTTGCTCCAATTTTGCATTCCGTGAAAACAATGAAAAAACTCAAACTTTTATTAAAAATACTTTCCCTATGCGCCAAAACGGTATCCGTACCAACAAAAAACAATATTTCGTTTAAGTTTCACCTTGAGACCAGATTTTGTTGATTTTTTTCGGGAAATCTTTTTATAGCAATGTCCGAGATTCGGAGGTTTAAGAAAACCTATCCTGTATACTTTTACGAGCTTACGTCAAAAAACGATACGAATGTAAAAATCAAGATTATGGATATGTGGAGTGTTTTATCTTTAACATTCCGACTTCATTCACTCAGTTATGCAACTGTCCGTGCACGGACGCCGGAAATCTGAATACATCAAATGCCATTGTTTCCTCAGCTCCAATTATTTAGCATAATTAATCCAGACCATTAATCTGCCGCCGCGCCTTTAAATTAACGGATTATCAAGAAATACCTGGAGTTGTGTTTAACGTCATAATCGGCTACGAAACACAGGCCTACGCTTTCCGTAGCACAGCGAATGGGCGCAGAAATTTATTGCTACGAAACTTTTAGATTAGTTTCAAGCGAGTTTAATAAAGATAATAAGATTATTATTCTTATTTTTATCGTCTCACCACTGAGAGATAATGCTAACCTTTTGTTACGGTTACTTATTCTCACACATTGTGGCTGTTGCTCTCGTCCATGACTAGAATATGTTCGCTACTAAGGGAGCATGGGCGTTACACACGACACACTAAAACAGCTACGCGGAGTTGTAAAAAGTCGGTTAAGTGAGTTGGGCTCTGCGGGTTTCGTACCTGTCCAAACTTTATTACGCGGAATTAAAGTACCGCTATAATTTTCCTGTAATCTTCGTGCTGCTTTAGAGTTTTTGCATAGAGGATATTTTCGGACGTTTTACTTTAGCGATACATTTAACTTAACATTTTTAGTTTCTTGTACAGTAAGCGCTCAAAAGTGCATGAGCACGCTAAGAGTCGTATTGCTGTGAACACGCGGTATAGCTCGTACATTTGTATGTGTAAGCAACACGATACACACACCACAGATAACGCAGTTACACGAAACAACAATATATTTCCGTCGCTTTAAACATGCTAGCACACACGCACTATGCGCGTGAACTTGACCAGTTAATGGCATTGCTAAAATTCGATAGTAACTTAACAAGCGCAGATAGCAGAAAGCGTTAAGCGTTGGTAAGGAATTCAATCTGCCTCAGGTTCTAATCTCGTGAAACACAGTGCGGTTTTTTGCAAATATTATTATTTTTGTTTTCGATAATAATATTTTTTAAATATTGCTGCTTTTTTATGTTGTTATTGCAATAAAGGTTTTAGAATAAAAAATGCGTGATATATGATAACAAAATTAAAAAATATATGTTTATTCGTTATATTTATTTTACATAAGTTAATAAACTGCTACAATTATTTATCATTACTTCAGCTGAATAAGATGTGAAATAGATGTCAAGAAACTTAGAAGCAGTTTGTATTATTTTGACATATTTAAATTATGAAATAGGTATTTTAAATTTTTAATGGATTTTTTCACCATAAATATTAAGCTTTGATCATGGTCGAAGTAATTAAGTAATAAATAAGAATATTAGACTACTTAAAATGTAAAAAACTACTTACAGAATAGGTAATTTTAAGGTTAAATATGGGCAGTTTGTTTATATTTTATTTGTATTAATTATTTTACATTTTATTTGACTTTAGTAAATATTGGTTGTTATTGAGGTTAAAGCTTAAGTATTCATTTTCTTTACGAAAAGAAGATTGAAACTAAACCTCAAATTTTTATCCTAAAATAATACTATTACTAAAATAATATTAAACAATTTCGGTATATCTGCAAGAAATACGACAAACACCCTATTGAAACGTGCTTAAAAAATTCGTTACCATAAATTCATGCAATAACGAATCTGTTGTTTATTAAGTTGGTACGGTCAATATTTTAAGGTCAAAAACGGTTTTCTAGCTGGTCTTCAGTGATGCAAGCCTTCAGAGTGCACGGCGAACGGTTCATAATGACGTGTTTTTAATAATTCAGCAAAATGTCTCGTTGGTATGAAACCATTTGTTTCATTCACCATTTGACGTCGCTGCTACTCGATAATAAGCCCCTTCCTCATATCTCTTAACCCTCACAGTATTTCTCTAGAACAAAGAAAAACATTGTTTTTATTACACATAATATCTTATTATTTATTATTCACTAATCGAATTAAACCTCACAATGAATTTAAAACTTTAAAGGCATCTTCTGTCTCAACAATACCTCTGTTCTATCAACAATACCCTTGATTAAGATTTATGTTTAGTAAAATATGAAATATATTAATGATAACACTCACACTTAGTCCGGTTTCATTAGATATTCACTTCACTTTTACGCAGCGCAATAATATTCTCTGATCTGATCTGATCTCTTCAATATATTTTATGCCTGCTTTTTGATAATAATAACCACAACACTGCGCTAAATACTCGTCACCAATATTATCCACGAACCAAAAAAGTTCTATTAATTGAATACTCGTAACAAACTGCATCTACCCCACAGAAATCGAAATAATTTACTTAGTTTTTTGTAGTCTACCTGCTAAACTTTAATATTTATGTGAACAAGACGAATGAAACTAAAAACGAATGATGATTATTGAACTAGTCATTGGTTGCAGACAAAGTGAGTGTGTGTGTGTAATGTGCGTGTCTACAGTATTGTAACAACATAGAGAAGAAGGTCGTAAGTTAAACCGAAGCGTCAGTCTATTGCTTTGTGAGATTGCTCATGGACTTTTGGTCGGCACTGTACCTTACAAACCCTTTTAGTGAACTTAAATAAACTTAGACGGATTATTAGCACTATATTCGATCTCGCCAGCTATGTGATAGTGAATTGCCCCCTAGAGATTATTAACCCCCAAACTTCTCTAACAGAATCTGTAGTTAATTATAACCAGGCCATAAAACATCTTATAAATAACCCAGTAAAAACTTATACATACAATAATTATAAACCTAGTTTTACGAAGAAATTCTTAGAATTCCACGATACGTTTATAAATAAACTTGTGACTCAGAATGGAATATTAGCGCGTTGAGTGTAACTCATACGCCCTTTTATAGCTATTAATGAAATTGTTTCACACGACTTTTACTAACGAGAACACAACTCTCTAGATTTAATGTTATCACATCACATTAGCATTGTCAACTTAATGTTTTACTCGAAGGGAGATTACTTCGTGGGGCGTTTTTACGGGTAATGTAGATAAGACGGTAACTTGGGGAAGGAGGTGGTGGGGGGAATAACACAGTTATCATGCCCGACTCGCAAGTAGGTCCGTGAATTGTGCAGTGGGGACGCGTGAAGCTTTCAACGATGCTTTGTTCTCAGTTCAGTGGGGCTCTCTAACTTGTTAACATACATACTCGAAATATTATTTTAATAGACAATTTTGTGGGCTAATACTTAGAACTAAGTGTGCTCGTGGTGAAGAACTTTTCAAAAGCTTTTGCCCAACTCTGCAGGTCTCATTTCAAACTCATTTGATGCATATTCCAATTATAACTTTCGCTAAATAACATCATAAATTGTAACCAAGAATAAACCTTGGGTTGCAGCACAATACAACACACACCAGTTGCGAAGCCATCTCAATTGTAAACTTTAACTAAGTTCCTTAACTAGCGTCAACTTTAGCCAACATTATATGATATTGCAGGTTTATCCTAGTAATACTCCCTTTAAATAAAGAGATTTTGTAATTTTAGAACTTGGCCTTCTGGAACTGTCAGTCCTTGTGGAGGTTTCAAGTAAACTGCCTTTAGATTGTGATCATTTTCTCCTACACAAATCACGAGTTTATCATTGTAGTTTAGCTTAGCATTATAGCAAAATTCAAAATTCAAAAGTCATTTATTCAAACTAGGCTGAGAATCAGCACTTTTCGAACGTCAAAATTACATAAGACAGTCCCCCAAAAACGCCCACCCTTCACCACTTCCTAGTGCCGTTAGCTGGGAAGAGCTAAGCAACTCATCATTTTAAGCTGTGTTTAAACAAAGAGAATATAGAACGGTGTCAAAGCGTAGAGTTTGAAATGGAATATTCCTGTACGGACTGCAAAGAAGGCTTTACAAGCGTGGCGGTACTTTTAGGCCGAACAAACGTAGAGCCGCACCAATTTACCAAACAACTGTCGAACGAATGCGTTCGATACTGCTCCATAGACAAGATGACAATCTCTGATCCAATTTGGGCCTTATCTGTTCACACAGTGATGGCGAGATAGTCACCTGGTTTTAAGTGGAAGATTTTTTAGAAAACTTACGGTTAAAGAATGTTTATAACAACAATTAATCAATCAATCATTTATTAATTTACGAATATGGGTACAAAAGAAAAGATCTTATATAAACAATAGTGTCCATTAGCCATATCCTACCATAAGGCATGCAAATTTACAAATACACAGGTATCTATGAAACTAGAATTTAACAATAAAAAGACATTATTTAAAATATCGTATGAACTAACATTATATAAGTATGTCCTGTAAATATTCAGTAACAGAGTATAATATGCTTTTTTTAGTTAGTGTTTTTACATTGTGTTTAATAGTAGATTGTTATACGAGGGGCTAAAATAACCCATTGTAACGAGGTAGTTTTACTCCCGAGCTTTAGCGAGGGAGTAAATAGAAATCGAGTTATAATGGGTTTTAGCGCCGTGTGTTACACTCTACTTTTCACTACGATTGCGAGAAAATAAAATAAACCAATACAATATTAATTTACCTTTATAGAATTCAAATCTGTAAATGCGATTATCGCCATTTTGATGACAATCGAGGTCGAGGCTAAAAACATAAAAATTGGGGATTTCGAACATCCAAACTCCACCACAGGGGCAGTAAATACTACATCATTTAATTATTTGACGAGTTCATCCATTGTTCAAGTTAAATAAGTAGTGGTAATTAAGTTTTTGATATCCAAAGTCGAAGTTTCGCGCCAATCGTGCGAGTTTACATTTTAACTTTTCACAAATATACACATGTATATACATAATATGTAGATACGATTTAAAATGTGACAAATATTATTAAAAATATTATACACAACTAGAAAATGCCCAGATCTTAACGTAATATACGAACACAGGTCCAATAACACGTAATATTCATTACCACTACTCAATTTGTGTTAAAAATCGCCGACCATTTTTTTTTTTAATTGTAATGATGTGTGCGAAACATGTTTCACTAATAAAGTGATCGATGGTGCGAAAACGATTATGCCAAACGATTTTTTTTTTCAATTTTGATCGACTCGATTAATTAATATGTCGAATGTCAGAAATCGAAGATTTAAATAAAATTGTTTAAAGCATTAAATTAGAGAGAAATTCTAAAGATTTCGCGCGTATATTACGTTAAGATCTGGGCATTTTCTAGTTGTGTATAATATTTTTAATAATATTTGTCACATTTTAAATCGTATCTACATATGTATATACATGTGTATATTTGTGAAAAGTTAAAATGTAAACTCGCACGATTGGCGCGAAACTTCGACTTTGGATATCAAAAACTTAATTACCACTACTTATTTAACTTGAACAATGGATGAACTCGTCAAATAATTAAATGATGTAGTATTCACTGCCCCTTTGGTGGAGTTTGGATGTTTGAAATCCCCAATTTTTATGTTTTTAGCCTCGACCTCGACTGTCATCAAAATGGCGATAATCGCATTTACAGATTTGAATTTTATAAAGGTAAATTAATATTGTATTGGATTATTTTATTTTCTCGCAATCGTAGTGAAAAGTAAAGTGTAACACACGGCGCTAAAACCCATTATAACTCGGTTTCTATTTACTCCCTCGCTAAAGCTCGGGAGTAAAACTACCTCGTTACAATGGGTTATTTTAACCCCTCGTATAACAATCTACTATTTCGTTTTTCAAGGCTCGTTGGAAATGACAAAAATTAAAAGAAAAATACTTTTTCCCCTAGAGCAAGAAATGGAATTTTTTCACCGCTCTGGTACTCTACAATGACGGCCTTTTTGAGCAAGAGGAGTGAAAATATATTTAAATCACTTATCTCCAGAAGTGAATTTGGTAAATGGTTACATATGCGTGGAGCCATATACATATAATATACTTTAATTAAATAACGCTGTATTATTGCTTGGTAAACATATATGGAATTTGCATCTTTTGCTTTGTAACTTATGTCTGCAATTATTACACCTACATAGAATATTTCCCAGAAATCGCTTGGAAACTGTTGCATTTTCTGAAATGTGCTTTGGGCAAATTCACTTCACACGCTCTTGCAATTATTAGGCTCAGAGAAATAGCAATTCTGTAGTGTAACACAAAAATGTATTTATTAGATTGGATTGGACAAGCATACATTCATAATAACCCTATTCTGCAACATATAAATTGACAGAAATGTACCGAGCTTTCATTTCAATATAACAAACTTAGATAAGCCCAAAGTAACTTTGTACCCTCAAATTCCAGTTAATAGTTAGATCTAAACGCACCCTTAAACACACGTAGAGCAATTATCAGTAGGCACATAGGACAGGATCTAAAGCGATGACGTGCGTGTGCGGCGTGTGCCCTCACAAGTTTGGCAACGCCTCGCTGTGTCGGTCACGCGACCCTGTCAGTTCAATTTGGTAAATGACCACCGTACAATGCTGTACACTAATATGGAAACTTGTATTATTATATACGACCTTGACACTCTCTTCCGTAAATATATGTGACGATATGATAATTTATTGCTTTGTTATTGGTGGAATTAGTGAAACAATATTTCATCACAATGCTAAGCAATGTTTGTCTGACAGAGATTCTAATATCTATAGAATAGGCTTTGTCTGACAGAGATTCTACGATTTTAGTTCATGTTTGTGAGATACATTCATGTCTATTCACGACTAGCTTCTGCTTCTTCTTCTTCTGGTGATTTCTTATGTACTTTATTTTGTTGTTTTCTGATTACTCTTGTCTTTTTTTATGCACTTGTTTCTGTGTCTATTGTCTATTTTATTTAATATTTGAATTGTTTTTTATCTTTTTATTACGGACGTTTTTAACGTGCACGTCTTTCTACATTGTTCTCACATGTATAATTTCAACACGAATGATCTTAACCAATATTTTGTAACAATATTATGATTTAAAAGAGTGTCCGTGGAGTTTCTTGCCCGTTCTTCTCCATAGGTACCTACTACGCTTTGGAATGGGCAACTAGCTTCATCTTTATGACTGACCGACCCCTTGACAATTCAAGAGTAGGCCTGTAAATGATTTAATTGAAATAAATGCTTTGAGTTTGTCACAAATAAACCAATTTTTCATTCTTTCTTTCTTTCTACCCGCAACTTCATACGTGTGAAATTTATTGTTCTAACATAAAATATCCTATCCTATGACACTCGGCAATACAGTAGCTTCCTATTAATGAAAGAATTATCGGAATAGGATCAGTACTTCCAAAAATTACCCCTAAATACAAACTTACAAACGAATTTTAACTCTTTATAATATTAGGTATAGATATTTAAGTCGAAAGTTCAACTTGCGACCCCGCTACGTTGTTGAGTTCATGAATAAGGTGTCTTTCCAGTCGGAAACTACTGGAAAAATTCCGAAAAATTATAAAAAATCATATGAAATTTAGTACTAGTGACTACTATTCAACAACATTGTTTTCGTACCTATTAACATTCTATAGGTATTCCTAGGTTTGTAAAGAACTTGTATACGTTAAAAAGTTAACTAGTTTCAACCAATTTAAAAAAAATAATACAGTGAAACGAATCCATTGGGAGCCGTCCGTAATGCAGGCCACGCCCGCGCCCATTTGTTGAATTTATAACCATAATGTGGTCTAGAGCGAAATAATGAGGCTTGTGTATTATCCTGTAATCGCTAGCTAGCGACGAATTAGAATCCGACACTTTTTTCTACATTATTAAGCACGCAACTAAAGACACTGTTATGACCTAATTCTTAAACAACAATCAGTAATACTGCAAAGCTTGGCAGTTCCAACAAATATCTATTTTTGCCTCAATGTTTTTTAAGTTTCATATTGATACATACTTTTACCAAAATTCCGCCATGATTGACACATTTCCGGTGTCGCATTACACACCTTGGCGAACCTTTTTCGGGAAAATTTTATAAATCAACGAAGGGATTTTTTTATCTTTACTTATCTACTGACGATTTAGCTTTGAGACAGATATTATGTAAATAAAGCAACTTGAATAGAAGTGCATAGGAAGGTACATAGTAACATTTCAGTCAATAAATAAAATGAAACTGGATTCCGAGGAACTGCAAAGAAACTCAAAGTTTTTTTTAACTATAATTGAAAATACTACATCACACAGCTGGTCCGATTAATCAATTAAATGGAGGAACGTAGCAAAAAAAAGAACTTAAAATGATAGCTTTTGTTTTCGGTATTTTTAGTAAATGAAGATTTATAATAGGGCCGTCGGTGGAGGAATCAGTGAGGACACACTAAGACATAGATTGATGTCTTCTTCGTTAAATAGCAATCCTGAAAGTAACAGCCACGCATTTTTATTTCTGTATTACTTTGTAGTGTGACAGAAGATCAATAATAACGTCACGGTCCGGAAAACAATGTTTGATGCCAAACTCGAGAAGAATACAATACAGAGAGAGATATAATATATATGTCGTGGCCAGATCTTAGAATTGATCATTTCATAAAATGATCGATCATTTCATGAAATAGAACATCGACCGCTGGCCACATCATGATGTGGTCTGGCCAGATCATTGAATACTCAACGTTTGACGATATACACAGTTAAACGCACGACTACTTCATGATGTGGCCAAACATTAGTGATCATATCGTAAAATAGTTAGATTATCCACCGGTAGAGGCGTTGATGTCGTTTTGTTTTTGTTGTGCATTATGGCGGCGGACGATAATTCGATTAGAAAAGCAATTATAAATATGCAAATGGAAGATAAAAGTGCAGTGAAGTATCGTTATTATACCAATCTACGTGACTATTATGAAATTCACTCGAAAAACGAGCGCAACCTTAAAAAACCATGGAGTTTGGAACGTATTTCACAGGTTAGTATATAATTGTTCAAATCTTAGTAATTATTACTTCTGGAATGACAGCTATTTAAAAAAAATAATTTATCCATTGGCCCAGATTACTTAAAGTTAATGAATTCCAGTAATATTTGCATGGATACCCTACTTAATGATATGGCCAAACGTCGACTGACATATCATTAAACGTTGACATTTGAACGATATGGTGAATTTTAGCTGGCCATTTCATGAAACATAACCATTTCATGAAATGATCAATTCTGAGGTCTGGCCACGACATATATACATTGTTTAGACATAAACAGCTTGCTCTTGCCCGAGTTGTTCCTACAAATTCTACTCAACAGTAAAGTTAGTAGGAATTTGTTCGTCACGTTTGTTCTGTAGAAGAACTAAGTTGAACTAGCTCGATTTCATGTAGTACCTAACTAGAAACCTCTAGAAACGATCCTTATTTTATTTAACCTCGCCTTTAAGCAGTTGTCCCACCAAGAAAGCGACTAGTTAACCATCGTTTATTTTCTCGCTCAAGAAACGTCCAATAGATATACATTCCGTGTAAACAAAAGAGATGCATATATTAACAGTTGATCGCTGACTGTTCACACCGCCATCAGCGAGGACTCGCTCCACTAGTTTGTCGCTGAGCGACAAAAGCTATCAAAAATAATACTCGCTCAGCGATACTTGCTCAGCAATGCTCGCTTGTCGGTCAGAACTCACGCCGAGAGACCAAACCGCGGTAATTTCGCCCCAAGCAAGTGAAGCGGCGAGTAGTTGCCCGTCGCACTCGGACACTTGCTGATAGCCCAGTGACAAAACTATCGGAACCACACACTCGCTGCTCGCTGCTCGCCAACTCGTTTTCAGTTGCTAGCTCTACTCGCTACTAGTTAATCGCCAGCGGTGGGACAACATAGAAAGAAAAGAAAGAAAGAAAATATGTTAATTTGCAGTAAACATGACGCAAAGAAAGAACATAAAACAAAAAAGAACAAGTTGAGGGAAAATATGCGCCATATCCACGCAAAACGGCCATCGCTCAGCATAAAGCTGCGACCGTATGCGAGCCAGAGCCCCAGCGCTGGTTTTCAGCGACAGCCTGCGTTGACGTTATGACGTCGACCGGTGCAGCATACAGTGAGTTAGAAATAAGATATAAAAATAAAATAAAAATACAATAATTCTACATGTATAAAATATAATATTTAAAATGGCAACATTCCATTCAGTCGGCATCGACTCGCGCAACATCACAATCTTCTTCTTCCTGCCCTTGTCCCATCTAACTTAGGGTTGGCGCAACACGTTTGTTTCTACCAACTACCCCTGTCAGCTGTCACCCTATCCTTTACTCATTTTTAGGATTCCGTATCCTAAAAATGAGTAAAGGATAGCGATACCTCAAAAGGAAAAAACGGAACCCTTATAAGGTCACTCGTGTGTCTGTCTGTCCGTCTATCACAGCCAATTTGCTCCGAATCTAATGAACCGATTAAGTTGAAATTTGGTACACATATCAACTTCTCTGACCGAAACACGGACGCGTAATGAATTTTGAATATGGGGGTCACTGGGGCGAATTGAAAATTATTAAAAAAAATAGTTTTGCAATCTGTACTGTGTGACATAACAAATAAAAGGACTTGTTTTGAGGATCTCAAATATATTTTTTAAATCATTTTAAAATAAACGCTTTTAAAGATATTTAAGAAAATAGATGAAAATTTTACTATTCCCATCCCCCTTATTTCAGAAACGACTGAGCTAAAAATTTTGAAAAAATACAGAAAATAGTTCTAAACTTACGATTACAAGAAAACCTATAAGAAGTATAAGATCTTAAAATAACATAAATTACTAAATATTGTACGTACAAACTTACATTTGCAGTTGGAATGTATCGAAGAACATGTTTTTCAACTACAATGTCAAGTTTGTCGTTAGGATAAAGTCATCCCAACTACGGAATCCTTCATTGTGCGTGGTCCGACACGCTCTTGACTGGTTTTTCTTTCATATCATACCTAATCCATCCATCTTTGGTCTTCCTCTCCCTCTTCATCCATCAACCTTTATATTCATCACTCGTTTAGTTACTTACGTTTCATCCCTCCTCATTACAGCCCACCTTGAACATCACAATATTATTTATTAATTGCGATCGAACACCATTTTATCGAGTATGTTTTCATTCGGATGAAAAGTAGGTGGGCCATGTCAATCGCATGCACACGGATGGATGAACAAAGATTGTCACTCTCTGGACCTTTGAGCGTAGGTGGTGTCACTACGCGGACATATATACGGAGCCTATGGCCCGAAATGTCTCCAAATAGAGAGGCTTGAGTGGTACAAAAATAAATGAAACATAGATACAAAAAGCGTATCCACAGCACGATCAATAAAATATTTTTATCTCTTCATAGAATGAAAATCTGACATAAGGTACCCCTAACTTTCTATACCTTAGTTGATTCGTGATAAATGTGTTAGTATTGGTATAATAGGTACTTGTTAATGGAACGAAGACTAGATTTGGTATAGGTATGTAAATACAAGCTGTGCTCGAAAGAATTTACCACAAGCAAAATTGACAAACTTTGATCCACTATTTAACCCATTTAAGAAAGGTATTTCCAAAAATCGGTCCTTAGTGCTCACTTTCGTTATAAAATTAAAAAACCCCCGACACAAACAAAATCCTTTAAAAAGTATTAAAATAAAATGTATTGGCCCTGTAAGTTTAAATAAGTTTTAGGTAATATTTAGAAGCGTCATCGCGTCGGGGGACGGCATGCTATGGTAGAAAATATAATTTTATTCGCCGTCCCCCGACGCAAAGACGCTTGTTTCTAAACATTACCTAAAACTTATTAAAACTTACAGGGCTATTTTATTAGTTTTTAAAGGATTTGGTTTGTGTCGGGGTTTTAAATTTTTAAATTTAACTTTTATTTCCTACTTTTTAAACTTTTTATACTTATTACTAGTAGACACGCTACGATCGACACGTGACTCGCTTAAATCTGCACAGCTACTTAATACGTATTTTTTTCCAAAGTAAAGTTAATTTTAATTTGCCTCATTTATTTTGGCTACTGCATCATCAGACACATGATTACCATCTATCTATAACCTATTCATTGATACCATTCCAATGAGCCCAAACAAGAAACCTCTGCTGTAAGATGGTGAGGGATTTGGGGATCTTGCAAATTCCAAGTAATACTGCAGTAACAGTTCAAGGTTACTGTGTTATTTTAATATCATTGAAGCAACAGAATAGCAAATTTCGTCTCGATCAGACCTGTGGAAGATGCTCTAATCCATTCATCAACTAGAAAAGAGTTGATAATCTTCAAACCGCTGATTAGATTTTCTTAAATCATAGCTAAGAACATTCTCGATCAAGTCACCTTTCAAACGAAACAAAAAAAAACTAAATCGGTCCATCCGTTTTGGAGCTACGATGCCACAGACAGATACACACGTTAAACTTATAACAGTCCTCTGTTTCTGTCGGGGGTTAATAAAGACCTTTTGTGCAAAATTTCAAATTTCTGGGACCAGCGGTTTTGGCTGTGCGTTGGCTTTTAGTAGAAGAATTTAAGATTTTTATTTAAGCAGAAATTCCTGCATGTTTGCATAAATATATTTAAAAACACTGCTTGTATTGACACATTTTAACAACGTCTTACCATGTGTGTGTGTGTATATTAGTGACGAAAGGCAATAAAGATTTTCCCTACTAAGCACGCTAATACATAAATTAGCTAGGCAGCACATCAAATTAAACCCAGTGTAACTTGAACTCGGTAGTCGGTTTCCGTGAACTATTTAAAAGGTCAACTGAATTTGGTTTAATAGAATTAACGCAGGTTAATACGGGGAAGAAAGTATAGCGTAAGGAAGATAGACAGCGAATGCAAAAATAAATTAAGTGATTTGCTTACGCAAAAGTTATAGGTAAGGTACTTAAATAGATACGGAAAGAACAACTGCGGGTAATTAGATACTTACCTACTTCGTTTGCGTTAGGTACTTAATAATAATGAAGCATAATCACTTCTGGCGTCATCTGATACCCGGCTGTTAGATCGTCATAATTACACATAACTACCGCACCACACCAATTAACCAAAAATACCTTGAAAGTACTTTCAACCGTACTACAAGCAACACTTTTACTGCCAAGAGAAACCAAATCCTTCTCTGTTCCTTTTTACGCTGTAAAACAGTAAAAAAATCCCTTCTAATTCTACACAGCCTAAAAAGTTTACGTAGACATTGTGGCCTCTGTTTCTGTACCTTCTGACTAGGGTTACCATACATTCGGATTTGACCGGACAGGTCCGAACTTTGTCCGTCCTTGTATTTTCTACATGAGAGGATTTAAAAAAAAATTATGAATTCAATGAGTACCGAATAAAATAAGATTAAAAAGTAATTTGTCCGAACTTTTTTGCAAATGTCCGACTTTTTGTGAGGATTTTCAAATCTCGAAATGGTAACCCTACTTCTGACCGATGTTTACGACTCCTAAGTTTTTACTGTCTTGTTCTGAAACAGCAGAAATACTGCGGACACAATTAACTCGCGTGTAAAGTTTTGTTGGAGCTCCTAGCTGTTCTTTGTTCCCTTTTTCATGTAATTGACACTCACTTTGTATAGATACAAAGTTTACGAGGTTGTACTTTCATTTCTTTCTTTAGAGAACACTTAAACTCAAGTGCTTTTAATGTTAACGTGTGGGTATTAAGGGAATATGCGTAGACTGAAATTTTTGCCGAAAAGTTTGGCTACCTAGATAACTTATGTTTTTCCAATAAAAATGTCTGGTCGTTTTCTTCCCTTCGGTTAATAGTAAAGTTATAGTCAAACTAAACCGTGCTAGTTGGCGTCAGACTCGATAATAGAAACTAATGCGACTGTAATAGCATTCATATCAAATCAATTACGAATGTCAATTAAATAAACTATTCATGTTCTACAAACAAATTACTAATATATTTTTAATTGATCTGACCACTGTGCTCTGGACGAAGGGCGACCAGAGTGAGAGATGTAATTCAATATTCAGGATTTAATAAGCTTCTCGATTGCTTTCCGATTCTGTTTCACAAGGGAGACATTATGAATACGAATATTAGAACGGAATAAAAATCTGTCAGAACAGGGGTTGATAACATTTTAGCTTTCGGTACTAGAAGCGTTCAGTCTCTCGAGATTTAAGTGCGAAACTTCGACGATGCTAAATTATTACTAGCGGATACCGGATAGCAATCAACCATACTCTATAGAAAACGCAGGTACTGAAAAGCATATTATAGCAGTTAGCCTTAGGTACCTGCGGCATTCGTGAAGCTTATATAATAAAATACTTCTACATTCGCAGACTACGTCTTACTAAAGTCGATAGGGTTGCAAGCTCATAAATTTCTCCGCACTATATTAACGATATGTGTATATTCAACACCCCACCGTTTTACGAGTCATAATTTCAGTCTATAAAATATGAGCTAATTATTTACAAATATTAGTGTTAAAAAACATGCCGTTCGGATGGAATGCCCATAAAAAGTTAATTCAAAATATGTGCGATTTATTAGCCCCCTCATGCATTCGTTACGTCAACGTGTCAATTAGAAATTATTATTTTTATGTTGAAGTACCGACCGATTTAATGTTTTATTTCCATCAGCGTAGGTAAACTGGATTAACTTATCAAGCGTCGACTAATGAGGCACGAATAAATTAATGTAGGTAGTTCTCACTGTGCAGTAAACTAATATTATCGATCAAGTGAAGTGTTAATGAGAATCAATAAAGAACATGTTAATGTGTGCCGTGTAAATAAGTGTGTGGTGAAACATTAGAATCGTGTGTGGCAGTGTGCACTATGATGACCAGTTGATGTTCAGAGAACCCGCACGGTCTGCAAGATGGTGGCTAGAGGGAGAGGGCGCATGCTCTCCATCCTCTTTAGCGCGTTGTTGCTGGGAAGGGCTATTGCAGGTAAGAAGCTAACACTAGAATAAAAATGAAAATGCAGAGTCCGCGCCACCCCTGAAGTCCGGCGGAAAATTGTGGAACTACTTTTTTTTAAATGCATTTTGATGCAATGACATAAACACTAGCGCCGCGTCTATCAGACTTAAATGGCGGCGCGGACTCTAGGTATAGTTTCTTAAATGTTGTTTTATCATGTTGTCAAACTAACAAGACATAAATTAAAGAAAATTTCCAAGTAATTATATACCTGTAACATACGTGCTGCATACATGGGTAACCTGATTAAAATCGATCCAAACTGAACATACATTATCAGTAGCTTCAGACTGGTAAAACTGATAAAATATTGACTTCCATGCGACACGAGAAAGAATATCTAAAGTGTCTCGGGCTAAAAGCGAGTGAATCGTAAGCCAACTCGAAACTTGCATAAGCTCGGCTTCTGTATCGATGGACGGCGAACTGTCTATTTTAAATATTAGCATAAGAAGGCGATTTCAGTGAACGAAATTTAGCCTTCGACAAAGCCGATTCTATTATTCACTCAATTTATATTCGACAAGATTACAAAATTTGTTCAACTCTTGGAGAATCATCACACCTTAAATATTATTCTTCGTTAGCCCTGTAATTATCCATAGAATTGAATCAATGTTGTATCTACATCAAATTACTGCTACTGCTACAATTAACCACTTTCCAATTTTACGCGTATTTCCACGCCATTTTGCATGAATTATTTATTTGTAATGTAGAACATATGTTTTTGTAATAAAATATGTATGTGCGCACATGATACCAACAAATATCGACGCGAACATTAATGAACACAAACTTCCTATAGACCTATGCTATGCAATGTATAGATCAATGATTCCTAATTTTATTAACAACAGTCGAACAAACAAACAGTAGGGAACACTCTTAATTTTCAAAGGGAATCACAACATCGGAACCCTCGTAGATATGTGGACTTAACTTCGTCAATACGTGACTCCATGGTAGTACAGACATCTCCAAAAGTCTACCTTCACGTAACAAAATAAAAGTGATTTGAAGAAAGGATGAAAACAATCAATTAAAATAAAAAAATAATCATGAAGAGCGTTTATTCTGAAAGTGGGCAACGTCACAAATAGATGTCAAATATTTTGCTGTTTTGATTAATTAGGCAATATTACTGTATGGAAATAAGAAATTTAGCTAACTAGCGAACTAGAATATTAATAATATTGCCAAATTAATCAAAACAGGTAAATATTTGACAGCTATTTGCGACGTTGCCAACTTTTAGGATAAGCCCTCTTAAGAAATTAATAAAGCTAATCTCCACTAATTGTTTTCATCGATACTGTCATAGTTACACATTATTTGGAGACATAGATTTATCAACAGTGTGTTCTGTAAACGACGGCCTTATGCATTTCAGGTATGTGTATCTAAAAATATATTTAATTGCAAACCATACTGTGCAGCCAAAATATAATTGGCAATAGGCCATAAAGCAGGTTCCAAAGAAACTATTAATAATCTTGTAATCCGAAACGAGTAAAACCTTTGCCTCTGACTGTACACTTCCAGACTAACGAAGCATTAACACAAATAGTTAAAACACCGAAACAAAGTCGAATTAATTTTCGCTAATTAGACGCCGACGGTTAGCGAAAGTAGTAATCTCGAATCTTTTAGTTTATGTAACCGGAAACCCGGTGGAAATCGCGAACAAACAGCAGCCGTGTGTAATGAATAATATTAGTTACACAGATAACATTGCCATTGTTTTATCTGGTTCACAAAAACAATTAAACACACATTGGATGCTGAACTTTATGCTTAAAGTTTTCAGTAGTTGCCTAAACGAGAATTTCCAAAATGGCCATTAGATTCGTAGCAAAAACTTAGTTAGCGTTTAGGCCAACGGGAAAATTCGGCCATCCTTCAATATTTTAAAACTTTTCCTTCTACCGATTCGCCATTAATTTTAGCAGTCATTAGGAGAATAAATATAAATGTAATATTCCGAAACACCATATTTATCTAATCATTATTCACACACAAAGGGCCGTTTTATCAAAAGTGTTAAAGGTAACCGAGAACAATAAAACACTTAATAATAATAGCACGAATCACTGAGTATTATCTGTGAAGGCTGTTGCAGAAACAAAACCGAACAACGGTTCGCACGATAAATTCTAGCTTATTTCTCGCCGCCATTGTTACTTACCAGATATATTTTGAGTCTTCTCAGAAATGAATCATTAAACAGTGTCGAGGAAGGCGGCGGGTGCCTTCGCGGACATAAATCAATCTAGAACTGACATGCGACATAAAATACTGCTAGGCTAACCAAACAGTAGGAATTAGCCTATTTATACATTTATTTTTGGCAAAATACACACGCAGGGTGTAAAGTTTTTCCTCATAATAATATGGCACTCCTCGGTTTACAAGATTATTTTATTTTTGCGACTTTATTCACTTGTGTGTGTAAAAACATCTGCTTGTGACAGACACATGCAATAGATTCACGAAAAAACGTTACGTGTTTACGAAAGTACTTAGATGGATGTACATTTTTAAAAGATTTGAAGTTTATCAAATTCAATATAATTATATTTCGATATAGTTTTAACTAACGAATTGAGTATTAAGTACAATTACTTTCCTTAATTCTATGGTAGAAGTCATTAAGTTCCCTTGGACGTATCGCGCGTAAACTGCGGCCTCGATCAGTTGCGGGCCCCATTAAAAGTGTGCTTAATTAACGTGTAAACTGATGAACTTTCTAATGGATTTTGTTTTTAAGCTCAATTAAGTGTAGAAACTGAGCCTGAGTGATGAATGTCGACCGATAAGTTATGAATACTTAGGGAATTGTTGACACTTAGCTTTTGAATACTATAGTGTATTAATTCTACATAATATGTAGTATCCAATATATTATATTGGATACTATAGCATGCTATCTAAGTACAATCATTTTAGAATGATAATTAAATGTTTAATTTAGATTTTCGTGTCTTCTTACATATTCATTTTCTTTTACAAATATTATATAACTATTGTACCTACCTACTACAAACAGATTAAACTCTGCGCATTTATGCGCTGTTATGAAAATAAAATATTTGTAGACGCCAAATTTCCCGAACTTTAAAGCTTGAACAATACTTACCAGTACTTTGATAGCACCAAGTGAAGAGGTTCTTCCATTAGGAAACAGCTCCTTACTCCGCGAATACTTTCCTCCGCGCTGTTACTGGTAATATTTTTTCCTGTCCGTACGAAGAAAGTCAACAAGAGATATGATGTTGACTCTCATCGCATGGACACAAACACATAAATGTCTGAGTACTTTCCCACTGGCTCATATTACAGAGAACTCTTATTTTAACAGCTTGCACTATCTCTCTCCAATGCTTAAAGTTTTCATACCACAAGCTAGGTACCAAAGTTTTACTATATAGTTCTAATTTAGACACTAAAAACTTCAAGATTTGTATGATAAAATTGGGTGAGTTAAAGTGGTGCGGTCTTGGGTATCCCTCATGACACATGGACCCTTATTTAGAGGTCTAGCAAAACTTTTAGAAATCCGTGAGCATACGGTGGACAGCACACAAAGTGGGCAAATACAAACTCCAACACAGTGAACACTTTCCCAGAATAGTACATGTTTGTTAACGAAACTTACAGAAATATTACATTTATTATTGTATTATACTGCCTCGTTGGTCTAGTCGCAAGCTCTACTGCTGAGCATGAGGTCCGGGTTCGATTCCCGGGTCGGGCAAAGTGTTATTGGATTTTTCTATCTGGAATTTCTCAGTAGCAGCTCGGAGTCTGAATTTGTGCCCGGTTGATGGCAATAGGCTCGCCCCCACATGGGACTTCAACATAACTGGCGAAATGTGGGTGTACCTGTTACAGGCACACCTCTGCCCAACCCTTCGGGGAAACAAGGCGTGATGTTATGTGTGTATATTCTAAGTACTGTTCATTTTATTTTCTAACCTACCTATTTACTTTGAACCTGACTCGATTTCCGTACTTCTTTTTCGGGTGACCACTGAATATCAGCTCTGTGCTGTGGGTCCCCCATAGCACAGCATCATGCTGAGTGGAAGCCTTCTTGTCACAGTCATGACGTGCAGCTGCCGACTATTTCTGTTTTATGCTCGTAATTTCTTATGTACTTTATTTTGTTCTTTTCTGATTACTCTTGTCTTTTTGTCCGCACGTGTTTTTGTGACAAATATACCTATTTTTCTCTCTTTCTTTCTTTCAAATAGGTATAAGTAATGAAGGCCGGGGTTTCTTGTAAGTATTTATTTTATCGTTTGCGGGTAATCAGTCACGAAATTGGGAGCTAACATATCATTACGAAAGTAGGTAGTTGTACTACCAAGTGTTTGTCGGTGAATTATCGTTTATGTGAAACATGTTTTAACGATAGTGTCGAGTAAAATTAGATAATTATTATAACAAGTAGGTACCTACAATACCTTCTCAAAAGTTTGATCGTTCCTTATATCTATCACAACGCAACACAAATGCGATAATTTAATATGTACTTTAAATTCCATCACTACTGTATCCTGACTCAAATGTGAACGCAAACTCGCTAGTTAGAAGTTGTGCAAGTAGAGTAAAAAAATATATATAAGTGCCTTCCAATATTATATTGGCGAAATTGTACAAATAATATTCATACCGATATACCTAAAGAATCTTATACCCATAACATAATATTAAAGCGAAAACTAATTTTCTTTCCAATCTGCTTCATTCTCCTCTAATGTTAGTATTGCATGCTATTTTAACGTAAATATAAGTATACTTTTTATAATAATTGAAAACCAGAGTTTTTTCTCATCCAGCGATTTGGTATCAGCTATCACTTAAGTATCAAGTTGATTGACATTCGATTAAACCCATCGTAGCTTGTCCTGGGATGAGAATCTCCACAATTTAAGATACTTTTAACAGCCACTTTCATCGTAAAAACTTTACGATGCAATTCTATTTTCAAATTCTTATTCTAATTAAAAATACCTAAACTGGGTCAGAAACAATGTACTAGCGAAGTCACTCTCTGTGAAATTTATCCGAAAAAATCTTGAACAATACCTTTGTCCACAATAACTAAAAGAATAAACATGATGAGATGAGATGTATAACAAAGAAAAAGAAATCGTATGAGCTACTTTCTTTGGTAGCTTTCGCTACGTATACTCATTCGTTCGTAGCTTATAAGTTTGATGCGATACAGAAATAAGTTTGGCGCCGGAGAGATTCAAGATCCCATAAGAGCGCTTAAGGAAAGTGGCGTGCCCATGTTTCACTCGGATATATTGGAGGGTTTCCTCGCACTACATCTACATTATGTTATTGTACCTCCTTACATACTGCGGATTTGTTAATCATAATGTAACAAGATTATGTAGGCTTACCTACAACTTTTGCACAACTTTGAAGCTAATGGGAAATCTATTGTAAGTGTCGTGCATTTGTTGCGGGTAAGCCGTATGTTTGGCTTTCTCGCGACTTATTTAGTTTGATACGAAAAGTGATATTTTAATTTGACAAAAAAATTGACAAATTATTGGCATTTTTAGGATGATAAGACCAAGTTTTAGACATTTTTCATACAAAAGCATACGTAAACCAATATCGAGATACAGCAGTATTGTATCCGTGTCTCGTCCCCAAGGAAAACAGAAAAGAAAACTAAAGCGACAGACTGGGGTGAACTGGTGTCAATCTACCCATGTTACGGGTGAGTTGTTAACTTTGAACTTTATCGAAACTTATATAGATACTAGCTGCGCCCCGCGGTTTCACCCGCATAAGTCTTGATCCCGTAGGAATATCGGGATAAAAGGTATCCTATTTCCTAATCCAGGTCATGGTCTACTGACGTGCCAAATTTCATCCAAATCCGTTCAGCCGTTATAGCGTGAAAGCGTGCCAAACAAACAAACTCACTTTCGCATTTATAATATTAGTTACCGACCTATGTTATGTTAAATAAATCATCTATTTTACTTATATTATAAATGCGAAAGTAACTCTGACTGTCGTTTTCGAGCCCTAACCACTGAACTGATCGTTATAAAAGACACACCCTGGGCCCTGGAAACGGACATAGGCTACTTTTCGTCCTGGATATTTGTATGTCGGAGACGGGTATGTGACTTTCGTTATTATCAGCGATATTTTAACTACCGTGGGCGTAGTGTGGGTAGTGTTGGTAAATGCGCAATAGAAAGATAGTTTGCAGTTCAGATCACATTATAATTTACTATCAAATGAATCACACTAGCTAAATTATACACACACTGGGTGCGACGGCGTTTATTAAAATCACCAATTAACACAATGATCACAAATTACAACTAACACAATAACAGCACCACAAATCGAGAACAGTTCCGTGACGTCTTCTCGCCGATGCGACCAGAGGCTGAATGCCCTCCACGCCGTGGCCTTAAAACATCATGACTCTGTAGAAGCGCGCCTTTTTTGGTGTAGGTAGATCACTCTTGATGTCGCCAGTGGCGCGCTTGCGATTCGTTTCGTGTCCGTACTAATGACCGGATCCGACATATATTAAAAAATAAATACACACAGATGAAGTCGCTGGTAACAGCTGTTTTGAACGGTTAGAACGAAATGGTAGATAATTTGTAGCTAAGTATTTCATTGCGGGATGCTGACCTATGTGATATTTATTTTGTATTGTGCATACAAATAACAGACAGTGACATTTTTAGGATCAAAAGATTTAATAACCCTTGTATGCACTCAATAAAACTGCATTTATTAAACGCGGCACGCACTGAACAATTTAAACATTATTCACACCTCTCTGAATGCGTGTCGGTATCAGGCTCTACAATATTTTGAGCAAAAAGTTTTATTCACAGCCAATAGTTCGGGAACGAGGTGATCCGGCAGAGAACCAAACTTATCGATATAGCTCACAAGCAAGCTGAAGTGGCAGTGGGCCGGCCATATTAGCCGTAGAACCGATGACCGTTGGGGTAGACGTGTTCTTGAGTGGAGACCGCGAATCGGCAAACGTAAATATATAGGATGCCCTCAGGCTAGGTGGAGAGGCCATCTTCGCTGGGTGGCTGGTAGCAGCTAGATGAGGGTTGAGGAGAATCGAGCGGAATAGCTTAAAATTGGAGAGGCCTAAGTATGTCCAGAAGTGGACTGATATAGTCTAATGATGAATAGCTACAAAGTCTCTAGATTAATTTGTTATTTAAACCCAAATAAAGTGAAAATTACTTCGATTATTCATACTTAACCTTCAAGAAACCAGTAATTTTGTCAGCAAACTTCCATTAAAGTACTAATTTGTTCTAGAATGATAACACTCGGTTGTTTTCGTGATTTACGATTTTGTTGTGATATAATCGTGATATACAATCGTAACCCACGCAACGTAATTATATTATATTGTTAATTAATGCTAACAACTGAAATAAGGCAAGTCCTTTACTTAGGAGGCAGCTACGAAAATTAACTGTGTTAATTATGACGCCGTTTAAGATCTTAGTAGTAATTTTAATTATTATATTCCCTACTAACCCTATTTACTGTTATAAATTGGAGTTAGTTTTGTCTCAGTTTGTGTGTGTATAAGCAAATTGTTGAACAAAACGATTTTCATTAAAAGCGCTTGAATTTCGGTAAAAGGAGAAAGAGAGCTTTATATCTTGGGCAGTTTTTTTACATTCTGATTTCGCTACAATATTCAATAACTTAATATGTAAGTACAACTCCATAACATTTCTCTTTAACTTTACGCAGTATCTCATCTAGGTATCTTTGTATTCCTATCAGTTGCGAAGACTCTGTACGATGTTTAATAAAAGAAGCCGATAAAAAATGTACGCAAAACATTTAAGGACAAGGAAGATTATCTGTGCCAAGTAGTTTAAAAAGAAAACCGAAAGGTAGTAAGTTATATAGACCCTTCGCCACTGATCCCTATTAAATTAGTGATCATTCGTTCTTATAACTGGCATTTTTATATTCATCTTTAGGATTCTAAACTATTTACATAATCATAGAATCAATTTATTGTAATGTAAAACTTATGTATTCACATTTCTATACAAAAAAAAAACTTTAGTTCCCAGATTTCAGTCCTGCGACAGAATTGTGTAGTAGGTATTGATTCGATACCAAAAATCCAAGGATAAATGAACAATGGATGTATGGAGGCCCGCAGATCCTTTGAAAGCGAACTGAATATCACGTGGAGGGACATTCAATAGTATTATATACATATAAAAGACATTGTTCTACAGAAAGGAACCAACACATACTTTGCTTTTAGGGTTCCGTTGCCGAATGGCAAAAGTATCTCTGTTATTTCCTCAATTACAGCTAAGTGAGCCTGAGCCCCATTCCCACCCAACTTTAAGGTTTGAATTTTAAAAGTTTTACAAAAATACTAAAAGAAAACTTCATAAGAAGCTGGTATATTAAGTTATTTTTAAAACCAAGCTCAACAAAGCAAACGGGTTGACATAATTATGGACCAGACTATCGATTTACCTGAGTCCAGTGAACTTACACTCCATACTTAGTTGTTTTATTTTAAAACTACGGGAAAATAACCGCAACTCGCACTTGCCCAGCTTTTATGACAATACTGTATTTTTTTATATGCTTACAGGTTACACACACCTTAGTCAAATACGCGGCCAGCATAGAATCCACACCTTGGTCTATTTAAGCTCGAGAATGTAGGCCAGATGTTCTATTTATATTTTAGCCCAAGCAAACAGTGTAGTGATTGTATCTCTGATTCAGGGCCTAAAACAATATTAAATGCTTTATTCATTACCTACCCGAACAGAACCTAGTAGGTAGGTACCGTGAAGCCCGACGAAGGTTATTGACAAACAAGAATGTCTCTAGTGTTAGTGTTGATAGTCCTCTTGATTTATTCGATTGTTTTCATTTCTAAGAAACATGCTGGTGTCTCGTTTAGTACTTATATTGTGGAAGTGTATATATATCACTTTTTGAATGACGTCAATTCAATGAATCGTATATGCTAACACATAAGTACGGTACCAAGATACCAAACCGTTTTGGGCAATATTTTTCTCCAAACCTACGGATGGGACGAACTTTTTATGTAGGTATACAAAAGATTCGACATTCTCAGGCGGTAACAAACGAACAGGTTTCATCTTACAGTACCTTCACACAAACAAAATTTCAAACAAAACTTTACAGAACATTGGATTACGTTGAAATGTTGCTCATAGATTCTTTGTGACTACGAAAGGCACCGATTCTCAAGGGATAGAAGAAAATCTAAACATTTACGCTTGCAAAAGAAAAACCAGCTGAATGGTTGGATACATTTATATCACTAAATGAATATTAAATCCAGCAGAATTTTACTCACATATGAACGAATGTTGGTACTAACTAAAATATTGTTATGCAGTCTCCACACGCCACTTCCTCAATATGTTCTTCGTTACCCCCCGGACTACGGTATAGTGATTCCGTTCCTGATTACCAATCAATTTGGCGCGACACGAAGCGCTCCCCGCCCGAGTTCGTCAACGAACAGCGTTCACGATCACGCTCAATTCAGTTTAGATAATAAAAGACGTACCGAAATAAAACAGGAACGAGAAAAGATATACACTGTAGGTACTGAATTTCTGTGAAACATCCAAATCGCTCTCGAGGACACTTCTGTTTCAATTCCTTGGAAGTGTCGGGCAAAAATTGTGTTAGGTGGCGCGCATACCATGTAGGTATACCTATAGTGCCAGAGATTGGCACACAGCCTTACGGGAAATTCGACTATTCCAGTTTCCTGTTGCCTTGGGCGGCCGGAAACTGCTCGATATAACGTAGTCAAGCAAGGGTCATCTATTTATCAAATTAACAAATATGTCGGAGGTAGCTGAATCGAAAATGAGGTGTGAGGCATGAACCGAGGCATACAAATGCCAAGGTCTACAAGGAAAAAATACAACTTATAAAATGCAGGTTTCTAAATCATGACATGCGAGGGTTGGACTAAAAGGGTCAGATTAAACAGGCCGTGTAGGACATGTGGTAGGTATTACAGTTTCTAGCTAGTTGCGTGGGCTGAGCCTACAAACGAATAGTAGTGCGTAGTAACTGCGTGTAATATACTTTGCAACCATAACAGCATAATTAGGGAGATAGGCCCCTCAGAAAATTATTCGGAGGTTCGTAATAAGAACTCGTTGGAGTCACGCAGTCTACGTTTAAACTCCTGAGTTCGGTACCCTTTTGTCGCAGAGTAGGTTATATTTTATACATTGAACCCTCCATCAAGGAACGTGATGTTGGCGTGTAATCCGCTACACGGGTGAACTTCAGCTCAGAAACTGTTTCTTCAAATATATTTAGGTACCTACTCTGTGAATCACGTGACGTGTTCAGGCTAGCGTACCTACTTACGGGAAGTACGAATGGTCGTGCATATACGATGAAAATTGCATAACAATAATGGATTACATGCTTCTATTATTTATCGCTATACCAGCAACCTGTGAGTGAACGGCTAGAAGGTGAAATCTCTACAATCATTAAGTACTTTATTAAATATCTACATTTAATTGGCTTATAAACATCATTTCATTTAGGTATGCCTCCCAAAATAATGATTTATTCAACTGTTCAATATTTCCAATCTATTTATTGTCTCCGCCTAAATCGTTTGAGATAACTGTTTACAAAAAGTACTTAGTCTCTATTCCCACTCCAGAAATTCTTTGAAATCGAAAAAAAAGTTAAATAAAAATTGATTTACTTAGTAGGTATTATTCTAAGATTCTTTCCTAAAAACGTACTTGACAAGCTTTTATTTTCTAGTAACGTTATTACAGATGGAAAGATTCGAGCTTTGCCGGACTACCCGCCTAACTTCAACTTCTCAACTCTGGACTTTACCTACTAAATATTTCTCTTTTAAAAATAGTTTTGGTAGAAGGTGTCACAAGTTCCTGAACCTTTTGAGTGTCGAAATTCTATAAAGCTCCGTATATACATACCTACATGTATCGTATAACAGCATTTTCTCGATTTCTTAGAGAACACCAATTTGCGTCAAGTAATAAGAAGAGGATACCAAAAATTACTTTTGACAGATGTATATATTTTGACTGGCTAATCCCTGAAATCTGGGAGCCTAATCAGTAAATCTGCTGTTAAATCTTAAGGTGTAAGCATGTTGACTTGGTTTTCAAAAAAAACAATAGCCAATAATTGATTTGACTTTTAACAAAAGATTAAATAAAACAGAAAGTTTGTTACACTAACAGCCAGTTGCAGAAACGAACTTTAATTTTTAAAGCTGTCATTAAATACTAATCTTCCAATAATTTGTTTTAGCTTGTTGCAGAAAACGACTCGATTTTAATGGTTCTTTGATGAAATCATTACGTAATGGGGCATTAATGTGCAACTGAGTGTTAACCTACAAGATATTTTTCTCACATGCTTGGAAATTCGAACATTATTTTATTCGAGATTAATCGAAATTGCTGTAGTGGTCAAAAAGAAGCGAGTAGGCGGCCGGCAACGTTACTTTGAAAACTCATATCCATCGTGTTATTTAAAAATGGAACTAACTTTTTACTTTGACCCATGGCAACCAAGGAGGTAAATTTTCAAAGATTTTAATGTTAGGGATGTCAGGAAAAGATTTGCTCTTACCTTCTCTTATCTTCGTTTGGTCCAAACCCACCTTAACTCACTCATTCATCACACACCCACACCACACACGTATACAATACACCAAACACGTTTAAATTTAATGCATGTAACTTTATTACAATTTGTTAATTTGAATTTATTGTACTGGAATAACATTCGATTATTGTTACTTCACAAATCTTACCGACCAATGTTACTTAAGTGCCTACATATAGTACCTACTATGTATGTGTTGTAAGACGAAGGAGACTAGTCTCCACGACACAGGGAATCCTAGTGTGGAGGCTAGTGCTATTTAAATTTGTACTGCTTACTTGAACAATAAAGTTTTTATATATTTTTTATATATTTATATATAAATTTCGAATTGGCTTAGAAAATAGAGCTGAAAGAAACAAATGAACATATAGGTGCGAGAAAAAATTTATTTGTTCGTCATTGATTCTGAAAATAATTAATTTACTTAGTTTGAATTTACGCGCATTGTTTCAGAAAAGTACTATACAAGCTTTGGCCGCAACCAGGTATTGATGGACGCACATATTCATTTTCACGATCGTCCATCTATGCCCTAATTGCTGGATGCGACAGTAATATAACTGGTCGATGCCTATTTGTATTCTGCCGTCCTTACGAAAAGTGCAATAACTAAACCTGATTTCGAGAAAAACACGGGTAAATTTATTTTGGTTTTGTTTGTATCTCAAACACTATACATGGTATACATACAAGGTAAACCGGCTTCGTCATGGATACGTAAAAGTGTCCAAAAAGAATATATAGATCTCGTTCTGCAAATTTCGAATGTGTACTTATCTCAATTCGGCGCAAAGCTCGAGTTATTGCACTTTTCGTAAGGACGGCAGCATTGTAGTGTGAATATCATTCACTCATTAAAAACTGTTTCATGACGGACAGGAGCCGTTTCAGTGAGTAAGTTTTTTACGTTTTCGGTGACATTTCCACCATCAATATTCAATATCACTAACTTTTGTATTCGTCTTGTCAACCGAAGGGCGAGCATGTGACCTAAATTTTTTACTACATGTGGAAACTTGTAACTGGCCATATTTTGTTTTTAAACTATTACTTACTATGTCTATTTCGCTGTAAGTTTTCCTAAAAATAAAATAAATAAATACATTTAAGTTTGTTTAGGTATATTGCAGGCAATAATAATAATAATAACCCCACCGCCGTATCTCCATATTGACGTCGTGGTGGGGCTTGCGCGCTCCGATCTCTAGGTCTGTGCCGGTAGAGTTTACTTTGCCGGAACAGGTCTGGGATGAAGAGATAGACTAAAAGAGATACAAAAACCCGCAGGGCAGCATGTGGCGAGCTGTTGGGCAGTAGCGACCCCACGGACCCTATCTCCCGGGAGAAGTCTTGTTCCTCACCTCTGGCTTGCCTTTATTGGCCGGATGGAGTGAACACTGACGAGGAACGGAGCTTCCACCTCATTCTTGCCTTAATTGGTCGGCTTGAGTGGAGATTCGCAAGAGCAAACGTGCTCGGAGGAAGGAAGTATTCCAGTAAGATGCTGGTAGAGATCTTGACCGTACTTCCGGGATTGTCCTGATAGCTGTGGAATACCTCACCACTCCTCTTAAGCACCTCAGGACATGTTGCCCCCTTGTCGCTACGACACTTTGTGCTAGTGACCGTTTTCGGGGGCCCATTATTGAGTGTGCAAGTCACCCCCTGCCATTTTATCCGTGTACATATAAAACATTGATTAGGCAGGGGCCATAGTCCTTCCATAGTTCCAGGTCACCAGTCAACTTAAGCCACCCAAAACCATAGTCCAATAGATTTGTTTCCATATTCTGCAATATTCCTACACCAACCGAGGGTTGTCCTTGAGTGCACTTGCATAGTACATACAGGGATAATCGTCGGTTGGTGCCTCATTCCATATAAAATGGTCTAAGGGACCTCTGCGATTTGTCTTCGGCCCCTCGCATGCCTTCCAAAGGTCTGGGACCCCAGGATCCCGAGAAATGTAAAACCACTTTAATAATAATAATTAGCCCGTATTGTCCCACTGCAGGGCAAAGGCCTCCCTTTCCTTTTTCCAAGATCAACTTTAATAATTCACACTTTAGCTACCTATGTAAATAAATTCAGTAAATACATTTGGCTACATATGGATGAAATATTAGGCTACATATTTCATATTAAAGTAGTTAATAACAGAGGCATATAATACAAGTTGGTTGTAAATAGAGATTTCTCCATAAACAAAAAAAGAACATAATCAGTTTGTATATTGCTCCCAGACATCTGCATGATGGAGAGGGTAGGTGTTGTCTCTTTCGTTATTATCAGCCATATTTTAACTACTGTGGGCGTACTGTGGGCGTACTGTGGGTAGTGTTGGTTATTGCGCAATAGAAAAACCGTTTGCAGTTCAAATCAAATTATAATTGATCACACTATATAGCAATTCACACACTGTAGGTTCTCGACACGACTATTCGGAATGCGCGAACCGATGAACTCTGCCCAGTTCCGGTCCGAGCGTTATGTTGTAGACTCTGTCGAGCTCCGTTAAGCGGCGCTGGCGTCCCGACTAGTCAACTCAGTAACGTATTTCCGACATGCATTTTTATAAAGATTTGCTGCTAATATTGACAACATATTCATTTTTAACCGACTTCCAAAAGGAGGAGGTTCTCAATTCGTCTGTATGTTTTTTTTTTTTTTGTATGTTTGTTACGCGATTACTCCGCCAATTATGAAAAGATTTTGATGATTCTTTTTTTGTTTGGTAGATGATACTTCAGAGGAATTTTAGTAACTTTGCTTGGGTAGTTTTTGAGTTAGCTTCAATTATACGTATTTTTTCCCACTTAGTATGTAGATGATATGATAACTTCTTGTCACTGTTATTTACATAGCAGGTAGTGGTATTCGAATTTGTGTGGGGTAGGTACCACAACTAAAAAGTGAAAAATAAAAACTTTTTACAAAAAAAAAAACAACCGACTTCAAAAAAAAAACACTACAAAGTGAAAAATAACTTTAATTTCGGAAGTCGGTGCCAAAGAACGAAAATTCAAAACCAAAGACACCGACTTCCGAAATTAAAGTTATTTTTCACTTTGTAGTGTTTTTTTTTGAAGTCGGTTGTTTTTTTTTTTTGTAAAAAGTTTTTGTATTTCATAATAGAAAGAGCATAGCAAATCCGAGCTAAATTTACCTCGTGCTGTTATTTACTTCAGTTGGTTCCCACAACCTTTGCATCCTGAATATTTTGTTACAAAACTCAGTCCGCTGGTATACCTGTGGCTTACGAAATTAATTCATTATGCTCGGTGTTAAATGATTGATCTGAGAGGAGGGACTTGCTTCCGTTCGTTTAGCAACAAACTCTTCGGGTTGAAAATATTAGTCCGATAAACACTAACTAATATTATTTTTATTACTTTTTTGTTGTATATCAAAATGTCCCTTTATATAAAACATAATTATTGGTACATTAACGACATAAACAAACTTAAATCGCAGTAGAGTCATATTCAATACTCAACTAACACAATGAGCCATCTGTCAATTTAATAACGTATGAAACGAATAACATCGCTCAATTGGGTGTCCAATAAATTATAATTTTGGAAATAAATGATACCTTGCGATACCAATTTCATAAAATGAAACAACATGGCAGCTCTACGAATCGCCATGTAAATAGAAAAGGCTTTTTCCGAGTAAAAATAAATCTTCTTATTCTAAAAGCTGTAACAAATGATAGTAATAAATGATTTGATTTTGATTTGAAACAGTATCTTATTGGACACCCACGTTAAATGGCTAAATTGAAAGAAATATTTTTATTCAAATTATATCAATTGTATCGTAGGCTATTCAAGGACCTATTCAAGGAGCGCCCACTCCTTGTACAGGTTAGGGTTGACTCAACCTATCAAAATATTACAAGTTTAATATAGCAGTAATTTTTTTGCACCAACATTGATCTCGCTTCAAGGGAGGCAGGGCCCATTTTTAACCGACTTTCAAAAAAGAGGACTTTCTATATTCTTAGCGTATGTGTTTTTTTTAATGTATTTCCACCGATTTCTCCGTCAGTTGTAAACCGATTTTGAAAATTCTTTTTTGTTTGAAATGCTCTCGAGGTGGTCCCATATAAATTTTATTACCTTTTCTAGGATAGTTTTTGAGTTAGCTTGAATAATACGTATTTTTTCCCACTTAGTATGTGCATGATGTAATAACTTCCTGTCAATGACGTAGCAGGTAGTGGTATTCGAATTTGGGTGGGAAACGTACCACAACTAAAAGTGAAAAATAAAATCTTTTTACAAAAAAAAAAAAAACAATTAGCTTCCAAAAAATACACTACAAAGTAAAAAATAATTTTAATTTCTGGAGTCGGCTAAATATTACATGAAAAAAAAATGTATTTGTAACCCTAGCGATTATTTTCACTGTCCTGTAGCTAATCCGTGAACAGCGTTGTGGGCTGCAATATTGTCTGTAATTTATTATGTATTTCTTGTTCCTGTTTTATATTGTAGCTGTTTGTTGTTCCTTTTGAATAAAAATAAAAGTAAAATATATATAGGTCCTGCCACACTTTATTATTATTATTCTTCAAATGTCTTTGACACATCTCGGGACCCTGGGGTCCCGAACCTTTGGAAGGCGTACGAGGGGCCGAAGCCAACTCGTAGAGGCCCGTTAGACATTTTGAATGAAATGAGGCACCAACCGACGATTATCCCTGTTTGCGCTATGCAAGTGCACCCAAGGACAACCCTCGGTTGGTGCAGGACTATTGTAGGATATGGAAACAAAGATATTGGATTATGGGTTTGGGTGGCTAAGTGAACTGGTTGTTTAGAGCTATGGAAAGACCTGCCTGACCAATATTTTATTTAAAAAAAACAGGTGAAATGGCAGGGGGTGACTTGCATAGCTCGCCGTCCGATAAGGACCAAGCCCGGGTCGACGGCGCGTTGTGTTCCACGCGCGCCTCCAAGAGATGTCAGCAGAATTGACGGGGTCCGCTAGGGCCAATGCCTGCCGGGGCTGCGAATACGGGCTGATAGGGATATCGTGCCCCCCGGCAACATGGCAACTGAAGGAACACGGGTGGGTTTTAGTCAGTAAGAGTCTGACACGCCCTCCCGCTCCACCCAGAGCGGGAGAAGTTATTTGATAATTTCCAACCCAAAAAAAAAAAAGGGGATGACTTGCACACTCAATAATGGGCCCCCGAAAACGGTCGATAGCACAAAGTGTCGTAGCGACAAGGGGGCAACATGTCCTGAGGTGCTTGTAAGGAGTGGAAAGGTATTCCACGGCTATCAGGACAATCCCGGAAGTACGGTCAAGATCCTTACCAGCATCTTACTGGAATACTTCCTTCCTCCTAGCACGTTTGCTCTTGCGAATCTCCACTCAAGCCGGCCAATTAAGGCAAGAATGAGGTGAGAGCTCCGTTCCTCGTCAGTGTTCACTCCAGCCGTCCAATAAAGGCAAGCCAGAAGTGAGGAACAAGACTTCCCCCGGGAGATAGGGTCCGTGGGGTCGCTACTGCCCAACAGCTCGCCACATGCTGGCCTGCGGATTTTTGTATTTGAACAGGTCTGGGATGAGGAGCCAGACCGACCTGTTCCGGCAAAGTAAACTCTACCGGCACAGGCCTAGAGTTTGGAGCGCGCAAGCCCCACCACGACGTCAACGTAGAGATACGGCGGTGGGGTATTATTATTATTATTTTTAAATGTCTTTAACAAAGGCAAGCCAGAGGTGCGGAACAACACTTCTCCCGGGAGATAGGGTCCGTGGGGTCGCTACTACCCAACAGCTCGCCACATGCTGCCCTGCGGGTTTTTGTCCTCACCCTAGACCTGTTTCGGCAAAGTAAACTATACCGGCACAGACCCAGAGTTCGGAGCGCGCAAGCCCCACCACGACGCCAACGTAGAGATACGGCGGTGGGGCAACCATATTCATTTATTTCGGACAGAATGCATATAATGAGTTAGTAACAATTTTCTTAAGATCTATGTTAGTAGCTACATAATCTAATAAATTATTGTTTTACAATTTCCCTGTAACTATACCCACCCAGTGTGCCAGTATGGGACAGTCATGTCGGGATGCAATCATTTGCAAAATAATGTTGGTGCTACCGCGCAGTCTGTGGAATAATGACGTCACTTTCTTACGCACTATAGAGTGGAAACCGTCAACGAGCGCATTTGCGAACATTTGCGACGCACTACAATGCCGCGGCAATCCCAACAGCATTCTGAAAGCATTATTATACTGAATACGCAGGGAGTTGTAGGCACGTTGCGTATACCGAACGCACAGGCCGCTCGAGTAAAAAGACTGGCAATATGACCTAAAAAGTGTCAGTTTAACTTCTTTGGTACATCAAGCGAACCTACAGGCCAGCATATTGCTTCTTACCGCCAACGCCCAGCGTTAATAATTAACATGAAAATCTAAAACCAGCCTGTCCCTTCTTGCTGTCCTCCCCCCAGCGACGCCCTAAGCCGAGGTTCGTAACCCACAGGGGGTGCCCTTAGCAAGCGTTCGCCCAGTTTTAATTTAGAATAGTTTTTTGCCCCTATCTGGAGGCTTTGAGTGTAGAAGCTTAAGACAGCCACAGGAAAGCCCGGTTAAGCAGCCATGACCTCATAGGTCAACTGCGAGATGCAGTAGTTAAAAAAAAAGAAGAACAGTAAACTTTGCGCCACCACTCAAGTCCGATAGACGCGGCGCTAGTGTCTAAGACATTGCATTTTTTTTTTAATGTTCCACAATTTTCCGCCGAATATCAGTGGTGGCGTGGACTCTAGGCGTTCTTTGACAACGTTATGCGAGTTTCAAAGAAATAAAGAGTTTTTATCTACTCTCATATCGTAATATTCGAATTATAAACTTCAAAACGAGTTTAAATTGATATACTTTATTAACCCAATACCAAAATTTAAAAATAGAATCATATTATAACACTGTTTCTCTAACAAAATAATGCTATAAAACAATTTTTTTTCTATTACGATACAGGGCTAATCCAAGAAGTTAATATCACCAAGGAGTTTTCATCAACTTTTGTAATGGAACGTTTAAGCGGGGGACAGCAGCACCCGCTGTAGTGCATGTGCGGTGATGAGCTGATGCAGGCGACATTCATTTGTTTTGCAGTACCGAATTTCGTGGGATTTTAAAATTTATTCTTGATCATTAACTTTCTTTTATTTAGTATTAGTTTCAATCCCAATGTACGAGAGTAGATAAAATAGTGTATGAAACTGCACATAACTAGGTATTAAAACACTCGTGTGATACTATTAACACACACTCATGTTTTAATACCCTTCATTATGCAACAATTTCATAAACTACTATTATTCAACCCCAAGTCCAACATCTCACCCAAAACGTTGGACTGAAGTTCACACTGTTACAATAATTGGATGGATTCACCAAATTAAAACGAAGTTTATTTGTATCGAGAAAAACCGTGAGCGTCAACAAAATGTTAACGTAGATTTTCGAATGGAATTGCAGAAAATATAAATATAATAAATATATGTCGATTCAATTAAACAGAAGTAATAAAACAACAAGTAATTGAAAATGAACGGCAAATATTGATAGTTTTACATTGATGACTCAAGAGGATTCAGGATCGGTTCGAAGCCTTTTTTATTTGAGACTCGCAATAACGAGGAGAATCAATGTTGTTCTATTTCGTATTCTGTTAGTGCACGGTTACGAAGTGGCATCTGAGAATGAAATTACTGGTTACATCGCAAACTGATTTCGATGGGGAAACTTCAGGCGCGGATTCTTGTTGTTTTTAGATGTTTAAGCGTGGTATTTTGTTTGTTAGTTTGGGTGCTGTTGTGGATTAGCTGCTGAGTTTAACTTTGTGAAATGAGTTCAATATTCGTTTGCCTTTTTAGATTTAATTTTTAATTTTTTGCATGGTTAAAGTTTCATTTTTGGAGCGTAGTAGTGAATGAGCATAACGTTAAAAGAGCCACACACGCGAAGCAGTTTAAAGATGAAAGACGTTCAAAATTTTCTCATTCACCACTTAGGTACCAAATAAACTCTTTGATTTCCGCTCAGAGATCAAATAAACAAAATTGGTAAAGTAAAGATCGCAGCTCACTACTAACACGTATTATTCGATAAACGATAAACATAAAACATACGAACATCTGTAAAACCAGAAGGGAATATCAGCTACATAATCCCGATGAAGGAGGTAAGTAAGTAGTAATATGAATTTGTAACATGAGCGTGTATTACGTGTAGTGCCGGTAGTTCTACCACTCACGTAGAGATGAACGTTAACGTGCTATTCGATACTTGTCGGTTTAAGCTTTTACCTCGCCGTTCTTCACTATGTACCAGCACGCTGGGCATGACCCAATAGAAACGGGTTTTATCGACGGGAGAATAGACAAAATGACCGATAAACAATCACAATCTGTAATTTTGTCTATTCTTCCGTCGACAAAACCCGTAGAAAACCCGTTTCTATGGTTGTCATGCAACGCGTGCAAGACGTGTGCAACGTCCCACCCTCAGTGTTGGGCAAAATGTAATCAGACACTTACATTCGCATTGGTATAGATAAACAGAATAACGCACCAATTCCATAAGAAATATAGAGGTCCAGAGGGTTTTCCGCGGAACTACAATTTGGACAGCTTCAAAAGATTGATGAGAAGGGTAAGCATCGCATCTGGGCTTGAACATAGGTATCCGTAGGCGGCGCTGGCCACATCTACTATCAGGTGGGCCACTTACTTAATTGCCACCTCTATATAAATAAAGAAAACATGACATGAATTTTTCGTAACGACGATTTTTCAACCATATTATTCTTATACGTTTAGTCACATAATCGGCTTTTTATTGTCATTCTTTTTATTATTTTAATATCTTGAATTCTACTGGGAGCTATTTATGTAGGAAAAATTGTGGTGCCCCAATTTCATAAACAGTTTATCGACCATACTTGCAATAGATAAAGTTTTCTACAAACATAAACTTGGATTCAAACCAAACAGTTTCAGGCGAAAGGTTAGATAAAGAATTTATAAATATTTCGTACCTGTTTGGTTATGGAGTGAGATAGCGGCTGGTCCGCAAGCTGCATTCAAATCGCACATCTGCAGAGATTTATTTATGTAACTACTACTACACTTGACTTCTTGGATCCGTCACTTGATCGGTGCATTTTGCAAAAGTCAGACGACATCAATAAAGGGAGCATTAAAAACCGTGCAGAAGGCATTTCAGTTGTTTTAAATCGGAGGGCAAATTGTCATGGTTGAGAAAACAAACTCTACACAGTGCCAAATAACCACAAATATTCCAAAAAGCGGCAGAGATCACAGCGCTAACACTGCCCTCGTGTTGATAAACACTGCTATTTAAGCAATCATGGTCCTCAACTGAAAACTAACTGCATAAAAATCTGAAACTGAAGACCATTAAAGGAAGCAATGACAAGGTAATTGATTGTGTGTGTAATAGTGCTTAGTGCATGTGATACGACACGGCAAGGCTCGCGTGACTGCTTGTCGATCGGAAAAGCTTATCACAAAGCGGAACCCCACCTCACCGACATCACCCACATAACCTGTTTACAACACGTTACAGTCGATAACCGCCGGAATGTCTTCATATAAATACGCAATCTTATCCCCTTTTTATCACGAAATGACATCTTATCTTCTTCTGAATATTTTCTTCCAAACGTCCAGATTTCGAGGACATAGTAGAGTCCCATTGGAATTTTTGCCCTCCGAGAAACGGCTTTCATAGAGGAAAACTATGTAAGAAAATCCCCAAATGTACTTACTTAAAAGATAAAGATATATTTACATTTATGTTTAAAGTTCGCTAAGACGAAAGTTTCGAGAGCCAGGTAAATCACGCTCGCCACATAAATTCAAATTCATTACACTGCAGCTGACATTTAATCATGTCTCTGTACATGTGAGTTACATGTCCTAAATACAGAACTAGTGCATTAAAGCGACTGTAGTAATATATCATACAGGCATTATATCTAATGAGTTTTCCAAGAAAACATCGAAGTAAATGCATCTTTATTGAGTGTAGTTAGTTAAAGTAGCGTCGACAAGTTAATATTAATGTGCTTGGTATCCGAACGGGCTGTGGAATGTGTTCTAATGGGTATCGAGCGGGTGGCTGCGGCGGGTACACTTGAAATAATAAAAATCGCATACGCTGCTGCGACTCGGCTCTTTGTGACAGTTTGTATGCAGGGCGCCCTCGAGCGATCGGCGACTACACGATACGCGATCAAACCGATACAGCGCATCGACCGACGCGCGATAAGCGAGCGAATTATTTTTCTAACAATCCTGTTTACGATGCACCCAGACACAATAATTGTATTGTTAAGTACTGCGATCAGACTTATTGACTTTTTCAATAAATATGCACAGCAGCATAATTATATTAAGCGCAAGTTTAAGTTTTCATGTGTAGTTTTGTTTTAATTTTTAGTTTTCTGTGACTTGCATTTTTAACTTTAAGTAATAGTATCTAAATATAAATAATAGTAAGTAAATAATAGTAAGTAATAGTATCTAAATATAAATAATAGTATCTATGTATCTAAATCTAATAATAATTTTTGCTGTACCCTGACAGGGTCTAAAACGGCTCTTAGCTTTAAGCCTTTTGTTAACATCTTGTTTTTACCTTGTGGAACGCAAATAAATGAATATGAATTTGTTTTTGCTACTGACAATATTCAAATTATAAAATCATGTTTCAGAGCTTAAGATAAGCGTTTGTAACAAGATCACTGAAAATATTAATTCACTAAAGGATCAGACTAACCCGCTCTACGAGCTCACCTTGCATATTATTCATAAAATAAACTATAATAGCAATATCATAAATCGCGTAGCACCTTCCGCTACGCCGTAGACCGCCGTAGCCAACGTAGCCAGTAATTTTATTGTAAGTGTACAAGTATTAGTAGCGCTCGGCCGGAGCTACAGTAATGAGCTTTTTGTTCTCATTCTGTCAACCCTCAACAGCCAGAAGTATTTTGTTAGATGAAGGACCCTTACCATGAGCCAAATGATGCCTTTCGTCTCGCTCTGATATTTATTAGAACCTTTTGAGCCCGAATAAAGCATGACTTCATCTCATAAAGATTAGTCGGAATATCTCTGCAATATTAATAAATATTTGAGGCATCCCATTTTCATATTTCAATTGTATTTACAACAACAGTAAACATTTCTTGAGTTTCGCGGTAGAATTCTTATTTTTTTCACTGTTTCTGAATCTTACGTGTTACCTAAAAACTCGTGCAGAATACTAAAATCAACAATGCTCGCTGGTCGTGATCGTGCATCGTGGTTTTCTACTTAGTTTAGGCGGCGGCAGAGACAATATTTTTGCGGTCGCTTGACTCTTTAGCTTTTTATTGTGCCCAAATATCGTAACACAGCCTTAGAACTCTTTCTGAATGTCAAATTATTCGACGTAAAAGCTAAACTGTTCAGCTTTATACAGAATATTAGGAAAGTAAATAAGATAAAAAGTTGTGAGTCTATACACACGTAACCTACTACTTTCGGTCCATTCATAATGTTGCAACCTTGTGCGAGATGCACCAATTTATTATTTTTCAACAATCAATTGCAATACATTTCCTTACTACTTGTTGAACAAATTGAATGTGCTCGTTCCACAAAATTTAAGCTGTATGTAGCAATGACTGGTAGTTTCCGGCAGCATCGCACCTTCACAGAAATCAGGCGGTATTCATGGACAAAGTTGGGCGTTATTCGAACGATGTAATAACTCTCGGTATTACCACAAGAGACTCGGATTTGCATCTGAGCGATATTTGCTAAATCGTGTCGTGGGTTAACGCGCTTAAACTTGAGCAATTTGCGAGAGGACTGAGCACGAGAGCATTTACCACGCTCCTATATAGGTCACCTGAATGAAATATAGCACATTAGCACCCCACGACGTTCCAACACTCAAGTTTATCAATGTCGGGAAACTAATGAGAAACACTCAAGTTATCAAAGGGTAAACCCCCAAACACCTCGTGTTTTGGCAGACAAATTTAACTTCCGTGAAGTGCGCAGGAAGGCTCGGACCCAACGCTGTAAACTAAATGTCGCTTTCATTCAGTATCTTCCTGAAATATTTGAGTTATGTTTGTGTAAAACTAACCAAAACTCATAAATAATCATATATCGCGAGTGGTCGGACACAACACAACAGTCACGACACACAGATGTTATTATTTGCTACGTATTGTTTATTAGCAAGAACACGCTGTTACGAGAATACATGTATGTTACAATTAGTCCTATTTGCATTGCAAGTGTAGTTTAGGATTAATCTGCTACAAAGTTTCGGAATCAAAGTGATAACGATGAATAGCGATCCTCATTGTTAGAAGAAAATGTGTCAAAGAATAAAAAATTCAATGAATATTGAAATAATAAAACTGTTTAACTGCTGCACGCTCCCGTTTACACCTCGGTTGACCTACTTACCTGACATTTATCAACCAAGTGACGACATTTTGTATTGCAACTAAAATAAACTTTCAACTGAAGCGTCCCCTATTACCTGACGTAACGGCTGTTAGCAAAAACGCAGTTGTTTATATCGTATGTTATATCAAACAAAGTTCAATTTTGTATTGTTATGTTTCTGCTTTCTTTTTAAATATATGTGATTCCATTTGTTTAAACAAAACATAACCAAATGCAGAGAGTATGTACATAACGCAACTTTGAAGTTCATTTATTTTCGTTGATTGGGTAAGCATTGCAGTAGTAAGGTATTTTTCTGCTACATATTTTATCGAGTCAGAATTCTGTGTTTTAACTTTTTATTTGTTTTCTCGTAGGTATTTTGGTTTCTCATCTCTGTCTGTATCACATATATCAAAAAACATATTCAATCTTAGCAATCTGTAGCAATATTCTGACTAGCCTTGTTCTCAGCAAAAATATCGTAGAACGCGGAACAAAGGACGCGAGAAGAATAACAAAACAAACAACACGACGCGCCACCTCTGATTTCCACCGCTGATGTTGGGGACATAGACATTATGTAAATATTTATATACAAGCCACACACCGCAGCCGAGACGTCGGGAAACTCTCGCGAGGACGATCTGGAGAACATTCGTCATGGCGACGAAAATAGAAAGCAATCACGTTTAAAATGTAATTATTGACGCCCTCAGTAATCAAGGTTCTTTTAAATTAAATGAAGATCGATGGTGTTTGGACGGAGGGATAGTTACGGCACTTTAACTGTTTGTTGTTTGGTTGATAAGCGACAAAAAATTATAGATTACAATGATAAATATGTTATGCACACCGCACATACTTTCCTATGAAAGATAGATAACAGGACGCCGCCCGTATGCTATCATAACACAAACTATTCATACTTCCTTATCCTTGTATATTTCCCCTCTGCTTGTCTGTCCGTTAGTGCACTTTGAACTGACAGCCACTTATCTGAATTAAGGACGTGATTCTTTTCTTTCTTTTAAAAATGCTCTTTTTAGTTTTTAGTATACTTAGCAAATAATACGAATAAAACCAATGGCACTTTCTTTAATTTATTTAAATAATTAGTAGGTACTAATACTAAAGGGTAATTTTTTATTATATGAACTTGCCGTGCTAGAAGGAAAATTCAAGGAAAACCAAATTTCTTACGCTTATCTTGTTGCGCATTTTGTACAAGCAAATTGGGGAAGTAGATTAGTACACATTATGTTTTGGCTGCTAGCTGTGCTTGCTTTAGTAAGTTAACTTAAAACTTTATCAACCCAATTATCGCACACGCTACTTTGATTACCGAAATTGGAAGCTAACACTACTCGTTAACAAAATGTTTATAAAAATATAAGAAGCTCATGCTATTACTAAACACAACTAAGCAGTTACAGTACATAATATATGATTTTCTGTCTTTCCACCTGCTATACAAACAGTAACAAACGTTACAACCAAGATCCCAAACTTAGAGACACAATAGGAACCTAAAATGCTTTGTGTGAACGTACACGTCCGTATTAGACAATTAGACGAGGGTGCTGGTATATACTCGTACATACATTATCGCACCGGAGCGTATGTGCTTTTCCGGTCGTACGATATTAGTGTAGGCCACGAAGACGAACACTTTGTGTGCAAGAAACGGCTCCCTCGGGAACCCACGCGGTATCTCCGGTTTATTTAAAGTGTAGCCCGCGTGCATGCACTTACGTAATTTTAATAGAAAATGTATTTTTACAACGTATAGGTACTGCATCAAATGTCGGAATCAATACGGGGTAATTGAAAAATACCCGGAAGCTCGTACGAGTTGTATCATTGAAACTATTTGTTGTACTGCGGCTTGGAAATACGAAAACAAAAAAATCATTTTTCGATGGAAAAAAATCGCATTTTTTTAATGAGATTTTTTTAAATTTCTTATTCTAAAAGTACAATAGGTAAATATAAATAAATAAGTAAGTACTTAGGCCAGAAGCTAAGGCCAAAAGGTTACAGGTAAATTTTATTGATTTTGTAGGTATGTTGACGCTCAAGATTCTTAATTTGATTGGGACAAGTAAGATTAGAATCGATATAGTTGTGTCTAATACCAAAAGCTTTGGCCCCAAGAATTGGCTCTCCATCACGTTCTTCTAAATAAAAATAGATCTACTGGCACGAGACCAGAAGTATTCAGCCATGACATTAATTAAAACAGCCACTGTGTGCGTCTGTGTTAAAACCCTATAGAACTATAATTTTACAAAAACCTAGAGCAATTTATTATAACTGAATTGAACTTAATTACTTTCTAATATTTTTTGCGGAGCTGGGCCCATAACCTACAAAAACACACAGGTGGTTTGGAATCAACTGACGTTTATAACACAGATAACTAAAAGTTCATTGTTCTTACCACACATTATTTCTTCTTATAATATAATAATAACAGTTATAACATCAAAAGGCGTACTACAATAACGACTTGTAGCATGGGGTTATGACCAATCAACAAGTCCAATATCAAATGTGTCTTATTTACTTAAAATAATTACTCAATTAGTCAAAGTGGATTTTCACCTCTTAAATAATTCGTTGTAAAAGTGGGAGTGTTAATAAATTACCCGTGACATCAGTATTTGACCCTCTTCGGAGTCCGAACGGTTCGAAAGCGTGACGGGTTGGATTGACCTCGTGTTTATACCCAAAGTTTACATTAAGACAAGTAGATACTTTGTAAAACATCTACATTTTATATTGAACGATCTCGTAAAACATTTCGGTGATGTGAACTCGTCTGTTTTGTTCAGGCTTCTCATCTTTTTTTTTTATCTAGATAAGGTCAACAATTTACTAAGTAATGGAGAATCGTGACATATATACCCACGTTCGTGTCACGCACACAGTATCTCGAGCCATTTATACTGAACAAAGGCAAGAGCTTGTAACACTTGTCTAGTAATATTATATCGTTTAGCTATAGAGTTCTAATCACGGTGCATGATTCTCAGAGTGTCTAACTTTTACACAAACGAAAATTATTCCAAAATAAAGCAGCAAAACAGTAACGGTGATAGAAGTACCTATAGTTTGCATTTACGTTACTTAAATCCGAAAATGTTAATAATTCATACTGACACTAAAGAAAATATCTACTCACATGCATATTTTTATATGGAAATGCACGGTTCTGAATGTCGAGACAGCTTTACTACGGCGTAGAGGCGTAGCGCAAAGACTATTTACTACGGCGTAGCGTGGACTACGCAAGCGGGCTACGTCACAATGTATCATAATCCACTTCGCGACAACTGGACACGATCATGTTTCAGGCGAACGGTTACTTTGTTCTACCATCTTTTATTTGTTACAAAGGCTTTCTCACAAAGACCATTACGACTACTACAAAACTCCTTTTCACGTTATTCAAAGTTGTGTCTAAAGCATTAACTACCAATTTTATCTGTACGCTGGGATTAAAACTGCGGCAAAAATTAGCAGAATTTCAAATTCATAATGACTACAAAGCCCTGAAGAGAATTTAAATTTCCACGATTATTGTAAAAACGTCGCCAACAACAATTATATTTTTGTCTAACCAAAGTGAAGCCGAGCTTTTCCTAATGTATATATAAATACTTGAAGCTACTTATCCACTCGTCCTGCGCGTTAGAACTGTGGGTGAGTCGCGAGCGGCTTTGTGTGCCCAAACGCGCTCCTTAATACCGTCGTACGGTTAATGTACGCAAAACAAAAAATTCTGTGCGAAAGCTTCGCCTTTTACACGACATTCTTTATTTATGGACGTGCACGCTCGCCCCACTTTACGAATGGATTTTCAAATGAAAGCGAGTTGCAAAAACATTTTATGTAGAAAAATGTGCTAAACAAGCCAACATTATAGCACCCATACACGGATTCATTTGCACAATATTTTGATTGAAACGTGATGTTAAAAATAATACATACAACGATGAAGTGACATTATAATCTAAATAGAGTCAAACTTACTTAAAAGGCTTTAAGTAAGTTTGTTTATATATAAATTATAATGTCACTTCATCTCGTTCGGAGGAACCCAATTTTTTTTTCAAAACTAAATTTTGATAAATAAGCATCGAAACTCAAAACCTGAAACGCCACACAGAAAAAAAAACAATTTCCAACGAACTTCAACAGCTGCGGTTTACAACAAAAAATATTTATCTGCACGTACAACAGTTAAAGCAATTGTTAATTGTGTTATCAGCGCATAAACGAGTTCCATTCAATATGATGGAATTGTGTGAATTTGCTTCAAAAGTAAAGCAATCAATCTCTCTGTAAACGCCTATGTTCACCATAACATCGAATCAAAATCCAATTTAGTAAAGCCGAGCTCCCACTGACGGATCAACCGGAAACGATTAATTCGATATGCTCTGACGTCATGATTAAGTGTCTTTCCGTGTCAATAAATATCAGCACTTTGAATTTTAGATCGAAAATAACATAAACGATTTTGTCATTCAATGCTATTATCAGCTTTTTATATCGAGAAGCTTGTTAAAAATAATACATAGCTGATAAAACAGTTTGAAAATTGTTATAAGATTAAAGTTTATTTGATGATAAATGGTAACACTATTCTATTCTCTAATAGTAAAACCAAGTTAAGTATTCTTCTTTCTTTCTTCTTTTTTTCTTTCTGGTATTCTTCATAAAATAGATTGACTTCAAAAATATAAGTGAATGGAGTAGCTTGCCGCCCGCTCGCCTTCGACGGCGAAAGTAATTTCCGTCTTATAACTACTGTTTTTGTTTCTACATATGTTCTACATAAATCGTATTTTATGGAAATGACGTCAGCACAACTTATGTCAAGAGAAATATTATATGGTCAGTCTCTTTTAATAAAAGTAGCTACAAAGTTACAACTCAATTACAGTTTGCATGTTGGTATTCCGATTATGATCACAAGTTTCCGATTATTGACTCACATTTCGAAAAAATCTTTCCCTTCATTTTATTTATTATTATGTACAGTTCCACTTACCATGTTTTTTCAACATGCAATCGAATGAAAACTTAAAATAGTTTCTTTGAACTTTCTACAAAGTGTCCCCCGGGCAATTATACGGGCAATAACATATAATTATTGACATGGTGTGGGGTAATCATATCGTCAAATTATAATTAACGTTAGCACTTTAGTAAAGTTACGAAGATAATTATATAAGTATTGTATAGGTTGAAGTGTTGACAATAAATACCTCTATAATAATTAGCTACTTTATTTTCTAGAATTTAGTTATGAAACAAATGGTAAATTTATATCATAAAACATAAGTAACCAACATACTTAATCATAATTTAACTCATTCATATGCGAATTGTTGCCCCACAGTAAAACTGCGTACAACCACAGAAAACGGGGCATCTAAACAGTCACACAAAATTAATGATACAGTCAAATGGTCACAGCTGGGCCAACCTTTAATTCGTGTTTATACGATATGCTAAGCAAATGAGCTACCGTTTAACTAATACTTAACGTGGTTGAGGTTGCAGGCTTAATAAAAAAGCTTGTGCAATGCTTAATAGATACCTATGATGACAACGTTTTATTAAAGAAGCTAAATCGAATCAAATATATTAGCTTAATGCTATGAACTTGCGTGAAGCAAAGAAAAATATACCTATACATAATATTGCAATCAATAAAACTATTTTCCAGAGCACGGAGTAATACACGAGGGTTTTCTATTTACCCAATTGAGTATGAAGCCCACAAAAAACAAATGGGCTCGGCAAATGGCTCCACCATCCCAGTGGACTACATAAAGATGAACGCCAGTGTTTAGTCATGACGAAATGACACAGGACACATTAATTATTCTGTAACGCTAATAGCTTGACCACGTAAACCAGTTTGAAATCCCTTTTATGTCCTACATATGTGCCAAATATTGTTTGCTCGTATGTCAGTGTCATAGGTCTCCGTCTACCTTAGGTGTATGTTCCCAATTTGTAAGTAGGATAATCTGTGACGGGTGACGTCTTTAATGTCTCCATTTAGTGGTCCTAAAGTTGTGACTGGGACAAGAAGTGAAATGAAAATATTCTGTGCTGTCCGTTTCATTATCTAAACTTATAATACGGTAAATTTTTTGTTTGTAAGAGGTTTTCTCTGGAAGTACAAATCCAATTCCAAAAACTCTTTCACTGATAGAAAGCCACACTATTTTCAAGTGCCATAGGATATTATGTACCTGTTATGGTATAGCTGACTTCCACGTGGACGCAGTCGCGGGCAGAAGCTAGTCAAAGATTAACTGTCATTGGTATGTTGATGCCGATATCGTCAGCTAAGTGAAAGAGTTAAAAGCCTCTCTCCGACAGCGGCGTTTTATCGCGCGATAATAACGCAAGCGTTATTGCGATATCTGTTTTCAGTACACTTTGTATTAGGACGGCCACGAAGTTACACACTGCTGCGATAATAACGTCGCAATAGGAGTAGGACGCGCGATTCTCCGTCCTGCGATATTCCGATAAGTGTTCTTAGAACGTTTTGTATTAGGACGAATGTGATCTTACACACATCTGGGTTATTATCGCGCGATAAAAATGCGCCTATGATGGAGAACACGTTAGAAATATCGCTCAATAAAAACGCAGCTGTGTGCAAGGAATCGGGACGCATTATCGCAATAATGCTTGTGTTATTATCGCGCGATAAAAACGCGCCGGTGGGGGAGAAGCTTTACCCATCGCTGACCCCCGATCTTACCAAACGTAGCGTGATGTTTACGGTTACTTTAATGACTAATCCAATTAGAACCAGCCAAGGTACCATTTTGAAAAATGTTAGACCGCTTTTTACTTTTTGATACTCAGAATAAGTAATAATAGAAATAAGCCGTATCACGCGCTGAGGCTCGACGTTTATTGGGGTAGATAATTAATAAAATACGTGTTTGGCGAACTAAGTGTTAATGTGTACAAAAAGGTTAGTTGTATTGTAGGTATCATTTGTGTGCTTAGGTTTAAGGTTTCTTAATACAAATATTAATCTTACGTATCTTGGAAGTATGGGTTGTAGGTATTTATAAAGCCTGAAACGCATTTCCAATGTTTACTAATATTGCAAAGAGAAAAGATTAGATTTTTTGTATGTTTGTTTTCTAACCTATTAATTAATTATATTATATCATATTAAAGAGAAAAGATTTGATTTTTCGTATGTTTGTTTGTAATGGATAAACTCAAAAACTACTTAACCAATTAAAAAAATTATTTCACCTATAGAATGCTACATTATCAGCGAGTAACAAAGGCTATATTTTATCGACTTCCACGCGAACGAAGTCGCAGAGCAGAAGCTAGTAGCCAATAAAGTAACATTTCAGATTAAATTTTCAAATAAGTCTCGTCGTAGTCTGAGGTAACCCGTCTAAAGAGCTAAGCAGTAAATACTTTAACCCACCACGAACACCACGCGAGCGCACCGGCTTGATTAAAGCGAGTATTTTATGGTTACTTCTCATACTACCTACATATTTGATTTGATTGGCTACAAAAGCTATATATTATGTTATGTGTTCAGTATAAATTAAGTTTCATCTGTAGGTACACAAGGACCAGTCCAACGCTCGGAATGTTTGACTTGGGAGTCTATTCTGTTTGCCCAGTCCGCGCAATCAGCGCGGCGACTTGTGTGGATAAAACTATCCTGCGGGCTGCATCCAGCACCGATGCAAATATCAAGTAGACTGGCCCCATTCTATATTTTGATCGTAAAATATTAGGGATTAAATGAAACGTATACTGTAAGGTGTTTCATAATTTATCCGTAAAAGATTTTCATGTAAAAAGACATGAAAAACATCATCATCATATCAGAAATGACATATACTCCTCTCCCAACAAAGTGTCTATCAATCTGCCTAGCCTTTTCCCATCTACATTAGAGTTGGCTTCCAGTCTATACGGATGCAACTGAATACCAGTATTTTACATGGAGTTTTAACTGAGTAATACGATACCCCTTGGTAGGACTGGTTGTCAGACTTTCGGGCTTTCGACGACCCGTAACGACTGTCAAAGCTCCACGAATAACAGCCGGGACCACCAGCTTAACGTGCTTTCCGAGGCACGAAGGAGTCTCGGTATGTAAAGATGATCACCCATTCACAGACCAACCCCACCAAGCGAAGCTTAACCGGATGAATCGACCCATGCAGCTGTTATTACTTAGCCACGAGCTCTTCCCAACAAACTGTCGTTATAAAAGTGAATCGATGAATCAATAATATATTTATATTATATAAGGGAGGCTGTAGTGCTGGTTTGATAATTAAATGCACATTTTACGTCGATCTATTTCTAAACTTAGCTAAAGTTATCGACTAAGTGCCGAATTTACCTTGGAACTAAGTTTTCCTCTACCTACTAATTCCGTACCCCAACTTCGGCCCCAGAGTATATCCTCGTGAAGTTTGGTAAACTTGTCGACATGGTGTTTCGATCAACATTACAGATAGTATCTTTTCAAAGGCGCTTGTACCTACTTAAATATTTATTTACGACAAGGTCAATAGCGTTCAGCACGATGTCCACTGATATTAATCTTTAGTGTAATTTTTAAATTTATGTCAACGAAAAACCAACAAAACAATAATTATTAAGAAGCTGGCACAAATAAATAAAACTATAATGGTTATAAATTCTTAAATGAAATATTATGTTTGTGCAAAACATTACTTTATATAAAATACCTGTATATCATATGACTACTGGGATTAACATCATTTTATATTTTTTTTTATTTTTAGGTTTCCGTACCTGAAAAGAAAAAACTGAACCGTTATTGGATCAGTTCATCACAGTATTACAATCCATACAGTAGTAAAACAAATGTACTTGCATAGAGCAACGGCGGGGACATCGCGTGGAGTCGGGCGGCGTAGACCGCGGCCCCCAAACACGCTTTGTTTGCGTACTCTAATGTTGAGGACAGACGCGCGCTTAATTATAATGTTCTGTTCTGTATACGTATGTACCTCGACAGCCAAATACAACAAGGATTTAAGATTCCATAGATTTAATATAACCCATTATAAGCAGAATTTCCTTTCGTTCGTTAGAAACAACATTTTAGAGAAATTATTTAACGTCAATGTACTCGTACATACTATGTAATGTACTTACTAAGGAAAGTATAATTTAAATCACACCCATGCTCATGTTTCTCTCAAACTTTTATGACAAGATTGTTCATCTGAATGCAAATACATTCACAGTTTTTAATAAAAATATCTGACATTGCAACACATGTAAATAAATGATTACATAATATTCATCACATTTTTTTATTTTCCTTTTTACTACAACCCTTGCACATCTACATGTGACAGTGTAAACGCCTACACGGGCGGCGGTGTTGCCCGACGTCAAAGACATTTCACTACTGTATAGATGTTAATACTGTGACTTCATTGTTCGTCTGTCTGTCGGACCCTTTTTCTCAGGAACGCGTGGTACTATGAAAGTGAAATAAATTACACAAAGTAAAGCGCTTGCCTGTGTTCAAACCCACGACCTGCAACTCGTAACTCGCGGCCGTTACCACTGGGCCACAACTGCTCTCCGCGGTCGCCACTCCAGAACCTTTCGGCCCTATCGGCCATCTGTTCTGCGAGCAATGTGCCCTGCCAACTGCCACTTAAGTTTGCCAATTCTTCGGGCTATGTCGGTTACCTCAGTTCTCCTACGGATCTCTTCATTTCTGATTTGATCACGTACGGAAACTCCAAGCATAGCCCTCTCCAGGCATGGCCGTCAAGTAGGTACTGTTATGAAACAAAATACAAAAGCTTTGTCATATTGACATATTCAGGACAATGCATGATTTTAATTCGTTACTGAATGTACTATCGATCTTCGATCGAAAATGTAATTACGTACGTACCTACAGTTTATACCCTATGACCTTCTTCTTCTTTACGTGTGGTTAGTGACAAACATGGTGTCAAAGTTTTAAAGCCGCCCATGGGCCTCTGACTTGGCTTCAAATGCCGTCGAGAAATATCTCTCAGGCATGCCGGTTTCCTCACGATGTTTTCCTTCACCGTATTTGAAGCAAGTGATAATTATACAATACGCACATGAATCCGAAAAGTCAGAGGTGCGTGCCTTGGGTTCGAACTCGAGACCTATGACTTGACAGTCCGACGGTCACACCACTAGGCTATCACTGCTGCTTACCCTATGGTGGGGTCATGTCATTATGTGATTAAGGTAATTTAAGCATGTTCCCAGCTTGGTGATAAGTTTCATGTTTTAAAAGAATTGAGGCTTTATTATTTTAAAATGAAATATTTTCCTTTGTTGAAATCCTCGTGTAAATAATATAATAGTATAATAGAACGAGCTTTTTAAACACAATCTTTCTTCTTCAAAAATGTATAATCGTATTAAAATCAAATGCAAACATTCAGGTTTTCTATTCAACAAGCTCACGGACCGAGAAAATAAAATGGTGTTCGTTATAAAATATGAATAATATTTTAGCGGAGTTCGTTGGCGTTAATTTGTCCCGATTCAACAAACATTTTTGAGAGTTTATCAAGTAGATTAGATTGCTAGCAGCAATAGTTTGTGAGAAAACTGCAAGCTTTGTTGCTTCTGTACGGTTCGTACACTTGCAGAGTTGTTTTTGTACTAAAGGTTGTTGTTTAGGTTGAAGCGCGTAGAGAAAAGATCACTTAGTTCCCGTTAGGTTTATCACGTATAAATTGTGTTTACAAGTAATACTGTTGATGATTCCTTTCTCTAATATTAGTCACCGCGTAGCAATAATCACACTCGCTAATTTATTGTAATTCATTTATATTTGTAGTAATAAAATGACGCACGTCTGGTGCAACCCATCGCGTCAGCAAAACATGTACAGTGTAAGACATCTTGGCAACCCCAAAAGCAGAAACACACGAGAAGAGAAAGGAAACGCCATCACAAAGTTCCAGGTTGAGGCAGTTGCAAGTCCTTTGTTGTTTGTGCTGTGATTGCTTCTTGCCGGTACTCTGGTTTACGTATAACTCGAAGTTCAATATCTTCAGGTGGTTGACTCAACAGTTAATTCCACAGTTTTTCGCGATGAGGAATCCTTGCGATAGTTAGCACATATTGTTTTAATGTTCTCGAAGCACGTTGACTGCAATTCTAATTTATCTATAATGATGCTTCTTGTTGTTACCGTTGTTAGATGGCTCAAAAGGTCTAGCACGTCGTTGACGGTGACAGGAAAGCGTTGCATTGTATTGCGAAGGCTACTGCGTTGCTTGTAGTCTTCTCCGTTTCAAATCTTGAAATCGTTATCTTCCTTGATTTGAAATGGTCAGTGGAACTCAGCACCCTTGCGCCTCTGTTACGATATTTTGCGACTTCTCAATCTAACTGGGGCGACCCGCTTCTGGGAGACCAGCTAAACCGATCCGCTACCGTAAAGAGTCACAACAGCACCAAATATCCGGCTCGAAGGGCCGTAAAATGTACGGTTCGTACAGCTTCTATGGATTAAACTTCATTTAAATATTTAATTTGAACATTGGTTAGGTGAATGTGCCGGTTTCCCCGAATGGTATATAATTTCGAATGAAATTAATCTGAGACTAACAAAATAAGCGCATTTATGCGTCGATTTTGCGCGGTAATAATGTTTCATGTCAATAATTTTATATTTTTTGATTATTGAAGTCGTTTTGGTGCTCTGTGTTACCGAACGAAGATTGCGTGTCAGACCACGCACAATGAAGGGTTCCAAGGGAATTTGTCCCAAGAACAAACTCAACATTATAATTGAAAAACATGTTCTCCCATACATTCCAACTGCAAATGTAAGTTGGTCGATTATTACTCGTTAACTTGTAAAGCATATTTAGCTGTAATAGTTTTCCTTTTAACTTTGTTATACATACTACTGTCGTGATTTTTTTCACATATCCGAAAACAATAATTAAGCTGGCAGTGGGGGGGACACTTGACTCTAACAAAAATAAATTCATGAATTCTAAAATAATTCATAAGCGCTTTAAAGCTTAATATTTCGCAAATGGATCCCTGAATCGAAAAATGGTCAAATTCAAATTCAAATTGTTTATTTGCAAGAAAATACACAGTTTACAAGGGAAGATCTTACAGCCTTAAAGTCATTGTATTCTGCCTGCGAGCAAGCGTGCAAATGTCTTAACATACCCACAATATTTTTGAACGAGCTTTTAAACGACAGCCCTCAAAATGGGATAGATAGACGAGAAAAAAATCATCCCTACTTCACGTGTAGGTACCCAAATGTTTAATTTTTATTTTATTTTATATTACTACTTTGTCGGTATAATTAATATGTTTACCCATACCAAATTACAGCTTTCTAGAACTAAGGCCTCTGAGCTAAGCCGCGGACAGATAGACGGACATGGCGAAACCTTAGGGATTCCTTGTTGACTACGAAACCCTAAAAATGAATTAAATGTACTTAAATTATTTAATAGGTAGGTAATCAATTTGCCTCAAGTATAATAAACATGGATCTTAAAATAAAAAAATAAAACGATTTAAAAAGTTAAATACGGTGGTTATTTAACTTTTAAATGTTCATTCACACCACGCAGTACATTGAAAAAAGCAAGGTGAATCACAATTCACAAGTCTAGACTAGGTAAAGATAGAAAACCCAATTTCTTTGTGAGAAAACTCTTTTGAAATTAGTTTTCTCGCATGTAAATTATCGTGCAATAAAAAACTCATTAGTTGTTTGTGAAAATACATGTTTCTAAGTCTTACGTTTAGCTCTTTGTAACCACGTAGCTCTATCTCTGGCTTATGTTACAAAATCCAGCAGAATGAAGAATTTCTTCAGGTGAATAACATCATCCACGTTTATTCTCTCCAACAAAGGAAAGCCGGTAAAGGTCAAATTATTAATTCAGGAATTCTTTATGGCAAAGACTCTGTCTGAATAAGAACTGCATGCACCAGAAATAGGCTACGAACGAAAGCTCTTCTATAATACAGGGTGGCAGGGACATCGACGCGAAAACCATGGATTTAGTAAATGATTCTGAACACCCCGGCGCTGAAATTTTTCGTCGGTTATTAAAGAAAAGTCTACTGTTCCATACATTTTGACCGCGTAGGTAATGCACTTTTCTATGAAACCGCAGTTTTTTTTTTTATTACCGACGAAAAATTTCAACGCACGGGGGTTCAGAATCATGTACTGAATCTATGGTAACAATTTTCGCGTCGATGTCCATGCCACCCCGTATACTCCAATATCTCTCGAGTGTCGCTGGGAAGGTAAGCGATCTGTTAGAAAATCTATATATTTTTCGTACTGAAGTTGCACAGCTTTTTCCCAGTTGACATCTATAAAGCTGGCACAGATTAATAACCTTCAATGTACAGCACTAAAGAAAACCAGGTACAGTCACGTCCACATACATTTTATGTTGCTTTTCCTTATAGCTGTCGCGGAGGTTTCGTGGAATAAATGTTCGTCTTTTCATTCGTCCTGTTTTATATTTTTGATTGATTGCGTCCTAATGTCGGATTAGTTAGAAGTTTTGTAAGCGTTTCTTGTTAAAGTTAAATAAATGTTTCTGCTATACATTTATGCAATGTAAAAATAATTACAAGTAGGTACCCACTAAAACTATTAATACCTTTTTATTTCTAAAGTAGGTATGGCACACGGTCCAAACTATTCAAATATTTACGAAAGGAATTGTAAGAACTTTCTAGCGAGCTCACTTTGTTCCCTAGCAAAAGCAGAATTTTGACAGTGACATTACAACTAGCTCTTCACAGGGGATTCAGTCAATTGAAAGTTTTTCTTTCAGAATAGCTCAAGATGTGAGCGTGGTCAGGCCGTTTCTAAGTACCTGGTACTGCTTAATAAATTATCCGTATGTTATCTGCTTGACCAGCTTCTTCTAACCATTTCAAAGTTATTTAAAATCACTCGCAATTTATAACCGCTAGTAATTATTATAAAAAATAAATTTAACTAGCTTTTACCCGCGGCTTCGCCCGCGTGGGTGTCGAAAAATATCCCACGGGAACGTACTACCGGGATTTCAAACCTAATAGCCGAGGAAAAGGTCGTCGACTCCTACTGCTGCGCCCGCGTTGCCGTCAACCATAATTATTTTGCTAAGCGTAATTTTGAATCTGTGATATCTTTTAAACTTTTCATTTAAATGATAACATCATATCATTTAAATGAAAAGTTTAAAAGATATCACAGATATGGCATATTCTAATCTAAATTAAATGCCCAATTTAAATAACATATTTTATTGGATAAGGATTCATATTATACCGGTCAAAATAGCTTCGGAAATAACATTTTTTTTTTTTATCAAATCCTGAAAGATAAAAATGGTTATTGTGGGTCATCCTTTGAAGATAGACATATGCCATCGCGGATTTTTTGTTGAACTTTTTAAGATAAACAATACCGTACAACATAAATTTGATGTATCTTTTTCGGTTTAGGCAGCGCACGCCAGTAAAGCTCCCAGTCGGCATGATTTTTTCCGACTTCTTCAACAATAATCGTCAAATTTCAGCCAATTTACACAAAACCTTAATGAATTATACACTAAAACCTTCGTCATGAAACATTCCGTCTATTGGTGAAAACCGTTTGAAAATCCGTTTGGTAGTTTTTGAGTTTATCGCGTTCAGACAGACAGACGCGGCGAGGGACTTAGTTTTATAATATGTAAGGATTTCTAAAAATTCATTTACATGACACTATATCAACAAGCTTTGAAATTCTCTCTCTCTTCTCATACCATACTACTAGTATAGGATACGATATAGGAACGACCTTCACTTATCTGTTTAATGAATGAAAAGTAAATATAAATCAAATTTAGTATGTTAGAAAATATAATGCGGATGTGACTGTGGTTAATTAAAAATTCAAAAATTACTTTTTATACACCAACGGAAAGAGCTTTTTAAGGTGAACCTTAGCTACTAACTCGACTTTTGCCAATTGTTAATCAATTCGGAGTTAATGACCTAAATAGGTGATTACTTGGCCACCTAAGTTTAGGAATGTTCTTGGTCAGCAGCCATAAGTGATATATCAATGGATAGTGCTTTTTAAGAGAAACATTTGTTACTAAAACGAATTAATCGTTAAACTAATTAGAGCAATAAAAAAATCGTTTTTGATTTTTTTATTAATCATTGTCTGGCCTGGATTTTTTTAGTCAACCCACTCGCGATATATTTTTTAACATACAAAATTTTATATAAAATACTTTTCATCCATTAAACAGATGGGTGAAGGTCGTCTCTAGGTCGGATCTTAGACCATACCTATTCAGTAGTCTCAGAGATTACTTCACAGTTTAGACACACATATAAACAAAGTTATTTTCCATAAAAGCTTGGTGTAGCATAGCATCATAAAGATAATTGTAAGATTATGTTCTAATGTGAAAAATAATATTGACGAGACATTTACATCAAACGTTATACTTTTTTAATAGAACATTACCTGGGCGACCGAGCTCTGCTCTGATCAAAAAAATAGAGAATGCTCATTTAATAGTATAGGAAAGTTCATACTAATCCATGTATAGCACAAACTAATTCCATACTAGGCTGCCATGATAGTAGGTACTTACTAATTCCATGCTGCCATGTCATTATTCTAATGTCATTATTTAATATCTTGTTCTAAACTTTGGGCGACCGAGCTCTGCTCGGGTGAAAATACGCAGAAAACAAATTTTCCCAGATACCAGACCTAGCTAGATCGATTTTTCGCCCCCGTAAACCCCTATATACAACAATACAACTTTCATCGAAATCGTTAGAGCTGATTTCGAGAACGTGAGTACAAATATATATACAAATATTGCTCGTTTAATAGTAAAGGATATCCATATCACAAGGTTATAATATTTCCACAATCTCGAAGGGTCACATCCTTTCGGTTTGCACTTAGCTTTACGTTACGACCATATCGAGTCCATCGAACATTACATAAAAGTGATTGATTCCCGAACCACGGCAGTGAGACACCGAAGAATTGAGCCCAACTGCTGTAATGATTGCCCATTTCGGCGTCGTTAAGAGAAACCTTTCGATATACTTACCGATGTGTTCGCGCGTTCGTTACAGAACCGAGGCGTTTTCGTTTTCTCAATGTAGTCGAAGCCGAATAATCTATGAGCCATCTGCTCCCGAAGCACTTGTTAACTGAACAGCTTACATTGTAAAGGAGAGACCTCTTGAAAAGAATTTGAATTTATTCCGGTACCTAGAGCGTATAATAATGTTTCAAGATTTAAATTGTTAATGCTCAAACTTATAATTAAATTCCAGGAACAAAATAAATTGTTGGAAATTTAACGAGAAATCTCTCGGCGTGGTCTACGCGCGCATTATTTGCGGTTGCTGGTGTTGCAACACAACGCTCCCATAAACTCCCAAAGCAATATTTCGGCGTGCCCGCATGCGGCTGAAAACGCGCAAAGTAGGCAGGACAAGATCAAACGTTAAAAATAGCAAAGCGTGCATGTAGTTTCATTAGTAACCAGTACCTGGGCGACCGAGATCTGCTCTGGTGAAAATAGAGAACGCTAATAGTAAGTATAGGATAGTACTTACTAATTCCATGCAGCCATGATAGTAGGTACTTACTAATTTCATGCTGTCATATGGTAAGGCAAGGTAGCCATCTTGTTCTAAGCTTTGGGCGACCGAGCTATGCTCGGGTGAAAATACGGAGAAAACGAATTTTCCCAGATGTGAGACCTAGCTAGATCGATTTTTCGCTCCCCTAAGCCCTTGTATTGCAACTTTCATCGAAATCGTTAGAGCCGTTTTCCAGAATGTGATTGCAAATATAAATAAATATGTACGAATATAACTCGTTTGATAATATAGGATAAACAGTAAACGTTAGAGCCTAATAGGTATGCATGAAACTTAAAAACGAGATAAGCCTACATTTTACTGTTTTACATTCACACAAGAGCTACGAGTTCAGAACCGCATGCGGGTGCAGAAAAAACCGCTCCGCGAGTTTAGCCCCATAATCCGATTACTGGAAAATAAACGAAACCGGTTCGAACGAAACAAAACCCAGTTTCTATTTGTGCACACGTTTCAGGCAACATGAGGGACAACAACAGTATTTGAAATTCACTGTTGAAATTAGATCTTCCACATTGATTGTCACAGCGGGTGGCCATTATTTATTTACTAACTCGTCCTAAATTATCCCGATTTATTGGACGGTTTCATAATATACTATTATTTGATGAGGGATGATATGTCAAGCTATCCACTCTTATCTAGTTATCTTGTATGGCACCCATGGGTATAGGTACAGATCGTAAAACTATCTCGTAAACAACGCCATATGACATTATGGCAAAAAAATCATCACCACAGCAATCAGTGGGTTAAATAAGTAAGTGAGCAGTGATAGTGGTGTGACCGTCGGACTGCCAAAACATAGGTCTCAAGTTCGAACCTAAGGCATGCACCTCTGACTTATCAAATTCATGTGCGTATTGTATAATTATCACTTGTTAAAAAACGGTGAAGGAAAACATCGTGAGGAAACCGGCATGCCTCAGAGATATTTCTCGACGGGCGGCGGACGGCATAAAAACTCTGACACCAGGTTAGTCACTAACCACAAGAAAAAAAAAAGAAGTCAGTTAAGTACGGTATCTTACATCAGATACTAGTGTGAAGCATAGAGTATGATCTGAATTACAGTACCTATTCAGTAGAAATGGATGATAAGGAATCGCGTTTTTTATCTAGTGAATTTATAATGCACGCGGTTGGCTCGAACCGTTTTCCCCAAAAAAATAAACATTTCTCCTTTTTTCGTTGTTATCACTCTTATTCAGTGTGTGCACTTCAGTTTCCAAGTGTTCTTTCATGTCACCTTAGTTCTTAATGTTTTTTTTATAGCATTTTGCTTAGTGTGTGGCTAATAATATAATATAATACTATCTTTAAGATATGACGTGGAAGACTTTTAGTTACCAAGAATTGCTTATGTCATATAACTTTCAGGGAAACATTAAAACAGCTTATTCAATGGTGAACTGTAATTGTAGTACATCGGATGCAAACAGACCGAGTCTGTATTCACGTCAATTTACCTGAAATCGTGCGCCCCAGTGGCCCCAGTACATAATAATGTCATCATTGGAACGTTCGACAAACAAAATGTCAAGCCTCATTATTCGGTAAACCGGTGTTCCTCTCGAAACCATTACATCGCTTAATAGCTCATAATTATAATGGGCAGTTAAGCTCGAATTACTCACGATTGTTCACCAATAAATTCGGGGGACTTTTTAGAAAATAGATGGCGCATTAAGAGATCGGTTGACGAATGGCGGCCATTGTTGTGTTCCCGAAAGAATATATATATGAATTCTTTTATATGCACGCACAGCCTTGAGAAAGGAATAATCATTAATTACTTCATTAAACTGTGCATTTAAATGCCTCTTGTGATCTTTATGAATAGGTTTTCCTTTAACCGCATAGGCATTTTATTCAAATATCTTGCTAACTATGAGCATAGGTTTACCTAAATCATACTCTTGATTTTACGATAGATACGTAACTAAGTAGTTGACAATTTTCCACCACCCTTTAAAACCATGCTGTGTTAATGGAACCAATAAAGAAGTGCTGTCACGCGGCGCTAACTTTACCTATTTTTTTTCCACAACCGGAACACTATTATGGTTATAAAACATGAATTTGACATTGTTCTAGTTCTAATAGTAACACAAATAGTCTTTCAACACGAACCATGTCTCGAGTGTATAACTTTATATTAATTAAGTATATTGGGTTGGAGGAGGTGGGGCCTGATAAGACCAACAGTGACATAAGGAAAACAAAATATAATTATGTTATGTCAAAATTGGATTACTTGATATCAACCATATGGTGGAGGTTCGTTGCTTTCATACTGGATCTACAGTTTACCGATGCCATATTTGATCGTTTGCAATCGGGGCGAGTCTATTGCCATTTATCGAGCAGAACTATAAACCCAGGGCTGTTACTATCAATTTTTTGTAGCATCCAATGTAGATTCAATCAAGTGATCATGCCAAACTAAATATAAAGCGTTTTAAATTTAACATGACGACCAGTAGGTAGGTACTTAGAACACGGCTATTAAAATATCGTCAACTCCAACCAAGTTCTTAATTGTCTACGAAAGAATATTTTACGATTATTGCACTTCCCCCAAATTATGAGGTCAAGGAAATAACATCTTGTAATGACTTTATCGAATAAAATATTATGACTTTACTTAATGAAAAAGGCTGTTGAATTAGATATTTCGAAAACAGGACAAATAATGTTTTAGCACTTTATCAGAAATGAAACGTTTAGATATAAATGGCCATGAACTTACGACCATTATTATAAAATAAAAAAAACTGAGTAAGAAGGAAGAAAAAGAGAGGCAATAAGTCAGTTTCAAAGTATCGCAGAATAATTCACGTCTTATGAGCGTGAATCGTGATTTATCTCACGTTTGCGCCTCCACAGTGCTCCTTATGCAACTCATCTCAAAAAGCGTAATACAACCTTGACCTAAAACTAGGCAAGACTGAACTGGTGAAGATCAAAGATTTGATAATAAAACTTAGGGTTATTTCAGCTTTAGCAGTAGCTCGTATCAGAAATGGCTCGGAGAGGATCTAGACAGAATACGTGACCAGACGCAAATAGCGCGAGAAGCCTCGATAAAATCCCACCGACCAGTATCTATATGTGTATGAGCTGCATACATTAATAGAAAATGCAGTTCATGTTTGTACCTGGTGGAATATGCACCCGTATGACCCGTATACAAACCCATGTCATTCGATTAATCCTTTCGAAGGATACATAATAACAAATTAAAACAACCGTATTTAAAAAAACTGGTCAGCGTCTCACGTCAGTTGCAGATTAGCAGTTGTTATTCTTAGCCACTTCCTCGTTTTACGATAGCATTTTTAATCACGCCAAAATAACTACATACCTACATTTTTCCAGTATTCGTTTATTTACAACTTTTTTAACAACCTCGTTTAAATAGGTAGGTGAGAGCAGTGTTAGCCTAGTTGTGTGATTATCGGACTGCCAAGTCATAGGTCTCGACTTCGAACCCAAGGCATGCACCTCTGACTTTTCGGATTCATGTGCGTAATGTATAATTATCACTTGCTTCAAAAACGTTGAAGGAAAACATCGTGAGGAAACCGGCATGCCTGAGAGATATATATATTTCTCGACGGCTTGTGAAGCCAAGTCATAGGCCTATGGGTGGCTTTAAAACTGACACCAGCATCCTAATTGTGTAATACAACACAATCACAATGTGTTTCGATTTGAAACAGATTGCCAATCCATTGCTTCACAAGTTGGAAAAAAAATCTGCTCAACAACGTAAATAACGCAATTAATGTTGTTGAACTGTCAAAATGAAACAAATTAGGCATAATTGTTTACGAAAATAAGTTACGCAATTAGGGTACTGCTTAGTCTCTAACCACACGAAAAAAAGAAGAGTTGGTAGGTATAACTAGGTGTTTTATCTTAAATTATTTTATACGGAAAAATAATAATACAATATGCTTTTACTCTGCAATTGAAGTAATGAGTGGAAAAGAAGGAAATCTCGCTAATGAAAATTCAAGTAGATCAATGCGAACGCATTAAAATACGGAGAAGTAATCAAATACCTAAAATTATTCAGGTGTATCCCTTTACGTATTCAAAGCCACTCTCAAGGGGTCGTTAAAGCTTACTTATATAAGATTGAAAACTGCTTGACCTGCTACAGAATGTAACCGCACTTGTGAAATGGAAAAAAATAATGAATGCTTAAATTTTTGGAGATACTCCAGTTCGTTTTATTTAAGTAGCTCTCTCGCTGAAGATTCCACGTCCCTTTTGAGCTGAAGTTGAAGTTATCTAGACAGTAGACACCCAGAAACCTTCACCCTTCACTTGAGTGGGCTTTTTATGACAGATGACACGTTGCATGTTTTGTGTTAGGTAGTTGTCCCACTGCCGGCGATTAACGAGTAGCGAGTGTGTAGTTCCGATAGTTTTGTCGCTGGGCTATCAGTGAGTGTCCGAGCGCGGGCGATTACTCGCACCACTCGCTTAGGGCGAAATTACCGCTGTTTGATCTCTCGGCGTGAGTTCTGACCGCCAAGCGAGCATCGCTGAGCAAGTATCGCTGAGCGAGTATTATCTTTGATAGCTCTTGTCGCTCAGCGACAAACTAGTGGTGCGAGTCCTCGCCGATGGCGATGGCGCGGCGGTGTGAACAGTCAGTGATCAACTATTAATATATGCATCTCTTTTGTTTACACGGAATGTATACCTATTGTACGTTTCTTGAGCGAGAAAATAGCCGACAGTTAGCCGACGTTCGCACAGACGTAATAAAATCGCGGCGGGATTTTATTGCGCACTGGATTTTCAACTCTCCGTGTTAAGCCGAGCGTTGAGAATCCAACGCGCTGGGCCGCACTCTCGTCCCAGCGCGTTAAAAAACACTGTTGGATTTTCAACTCTCGGCGCTAAGCAGAAAGTTAAAAATCCAGTGAACAAAAAAAAATCGCCACGATTTTATTACGTCCGTGCGAACGTCGGCTTAGTCGCTTCCTCGCTAGCGGTAAGGCAACTGCCTTAGGTACCTAATCTCGGATGAGTGCTTAGTGATATTTACTTTTTTGTTTTGCCTACATTTGTCATACTGGCTTCTCCGGTATTTACCTAACAAGTATCCAGTATAAAAAAGTGACTGATTGATTTATTTTATTTTATTTAATGTATCTATCGCAAACGTGCGTCAAATTCCATCATACCTACTATTTAATATTACATGTTTATTCAAATATCTTTAAAATATCGTTATCTAGAATTTTTTAGCGTGTGCAAAATAGCGTAACTTCCTCTCCTCACACTAAGCCAACATTCGCACGGACGTAGTTAAATTGCGGCGATTTTGTTTCGTGTACTGGATTTTCAACGCTCTCCTTAGCGCCGAGAGTTGAAAATCCAACAGTGTGATTTTTCAACACGCTGGGACGAGAGTGCGACCCAACACGTTGGATTCTCAACGCTCGGCTTATCACCGAGAGTTGAAAATCCAGTGCGCGATAAAATCCCTCCGCGATTTTATTACGTCCGTGCGAACGTCGGCTTACTCACATGCAGGAGGGTAATCACCGCTGCCCTTATTTATAATTATATCACTCACCAGCTAAATTATATTTTATATAAGTTGGATGAACTTAACGTCAAGTCTGCTTAAGTAAACCTGGTTAATAAGCCAGTACTTTTGTCGCAGGCGCAGGCGCTACTGCTGAGGTCCTGGGTTCGATTCCCGGGTCGGGCAAAGTGTTATTGGGTTTTTCCATCTGGTATTTCTCAGTAACAGCCTGGAGTCTGAATTTGTGCCCAGTTGATGGCAATGGGCTCGCCCCCTATTACATGAGACATAACTGGCAAAATGTGAGTGTAGGTGTCCCTATATTGTCACCTAAAAAGTTAAAGCGGTTGCGGTAAAGTTATAATTATGTTATATTATCTTTTGGTTGTTATATCAGAATGTTACAGTGTAGACAGACTTAAAAAAATACAGCTCACTATATTTAAATAACTGCTGTCAAAGGTGCCTAATAAATTATTCATGAAAATGAGCAGTAGCATGACCCGCCGGCAAGTGTTTTGACAACTTTTGAAACTGTAATCCCTTCAAAAATCTTTAGTCTATGTTCAACAGTAGACTCCTCTTGATTCATATTGTGTTTCCTCCATAAATAATTGTGCTGAGTAGACACTTGAAGGAAACACAATGCTGAATGCTGGATACGTCAGCACCGCACTCAAACAAAGTTCTTAGCTCGTGGAAAACTTTAATAACAATCAAGCCGGAGTCCCTCGCATTGTGTTCATAAAGACTGCATCAACTCACAAGATATTTGCATCAAAAACAGATGCAATCCGTGTAGGGACCTCTCAGAATATAGGTCGAGTATTCCGCGCCTTGGCTACTACACCTACCTAGGAAATACATGTACTGGAGACTCTTGTTACCGCAAAATCGTTTACTTTTACTGCCGAAAACTCACATTCGATCGTGGCTAGCATCACAATTTCTGTATATAGCCATCGTTGAAAAGACACTTTCTCAGCGTTCCCTTGAATCCTTTACTAAGTCTGGTATGCGGAACGCTGGTTTATCAATAAGTTTTAATTTTGATTCAATAGATCAAGCAACAAGACTCATAGTGTTAGTAACTTACAAAATATGTTAGTATAAAACATTAACACAGAAATAATTTGTGACATGACTGCTGCAAGTTGACAGGCCCAGCCGATACCTTGCCGCAGTGGTTCACAAACGCACAATCTAGCCTGCTTGCTATCGTAGATAGGATGCTATTGATGCTGCCCCGCACCCTACTAACCAGGGATGTGCACCGCTTCCACATCACAGTGTAGAAGCAGTCAACGCGTGCTTCAGCAAACATCCCTGATGCGCTGCAATATCGAGGCAACCCCATCAACACCCTGAATGCGTTATTGTATTGGACGCGAAGGGTGCCGTATGATTTCTGAGTAAAATGAAAAAATCAATGCTTTCAAATTCTGTTGAACAGCTCGAAAATTGTTGCTAAAGGAAAGCCAAAATTTTCCTTCTTTACGAGATCAACTATGTTGTTTTTCATAAAAGATTATATAAAATAAAAATCGCACCTTACTTACGTCATACACGTATAACCCAGTTACTGGGTTGTGGAGGTTAGATAGGTAGTCGCTCCATGTAAAATACTGGTATTCAGCTGCATCCGGTTAGACTGGAAGCCGACCCCAACATAGTTGCGAAAATGCTAGGCAAATTGACTTGCGTAATACACGATCAATCACTAACTGAATCATTTTCAAAGAGTTTGTTAATCCATTGCTTCATAAGTTCGAAAAAATGTTCTGCTCAACAACGTAAATAACGCAATGAATGTATTTGAACTGTCAAAATGAAACAGATTAGTCTTAATCATTTACGAAAATGTCGAGTTACTCATTGTTCCTAAATGTGGTACAAACGGACAGAAACGTGATGCTTACGTGAGGTACGCGAAAGAGGAAAGATCAAGTGCGAGTAAATAAATTAAGACCTCGGCTCCCTCGCAACATTATTTATATGAACTCATCCACCTGTACAGAAATTGCGGAATCTATCACACATAATTGGTTCCATACATTGCTAATCAATATAGGTAAGTTTTTTGTAAATATCGAACTATACGTATGTAGATAGGTATATTTACATGCGGTCTGGCTCAACAAACATTCTCGGGAAAAAGGTTTACTCTCTGGAAGGGACATGCCCCTTATGACTCTCTCGGGCATCGTCTAAGATCTGTAGCCACCTGTTTTTTTTATTTTACATCTTTTTTATTGTCATTGCGTCCAATGTGTATCTATAAAAAGAATGTTGTTATTTCTTGTGCATGCAATCTAGTACATAAACATTATTATATTTGTATAGATTTAGGGCATATTGTGAGTGCTATAACTAGCAATAAGGGCTGTGTGGTGTACGTATATGTCTGTAACCTGGTGGCGAGAGACATTGATCTTTAAATTATAAATGAGTGTTACGAAATGGGTCGAATCAAACGTATGTGTGATACGAGCAAGTATACCGTGTGTATCTCTGGCAGAGCTTGAAGGAAAGCACAAATACAACCTTCTGGGGATTCCTTGGCCATCTACTTAGAATGATTATTTTTAATTTAAGTTATTCCATCCTCTGCTCCGTAAAGTTAAACTGAATTGACTTCTTTAAAGAAAAATAAGGAACGAAATCGTACCTACATACAATGTCGGTTTCTTAATTTAGAAGTGAAAAACTCTAATGGATATTGAAGGCCCATCATACTGCCCTAATTAATTGATCTACTTTGTGGAAGCGGTTATTTCAACACAAAGTAGGTTAGTCTAACAAAAAAGAACATATATTTTAGGAAAATATCTAGTGTCGTTTCAAAACTTGAGTCGCATTTTATTAATGGGCCGTTTTATTTTCAAATAAATATCACCTTTACGTAAAATTTTCACAAAAGTATTTATTTAAGTCGCTCGAAAACAACAAATTACTGTTTTAATGAAACCAGAAAGGTTTTACGATTGTGCCGAGTTTTATTGTATAGAATATTAAATCCACGTGCTCTGAACCGAGAACCTTTATAATTCATTAGAGAAAAACCTTCAGCCATTGTGTTTATAAGCATACACCAGCTTATGAATAATTTGTGTCCACGACATTAAAATGTCTCGTAAATAATAAACAGTATTGGTTCAATCTATCAAATAAAAAGGTTAAGTACAAGACTATGTAAGTTTTTGTACCTACATAGCATTTTTCAACACACTTCAAGTCATTATCTAATTAGTGGAGATAGTAACGGGTTTCAAAAGCTTACCCATTATAAACTTTGCGTAAAGTTCAGAACATTAATATCTGGTATCAGATTCAAACTCATACCGAGACTAGAAAACTACTCAATTTACAAATTCGATGGATCGTAACGCTCTACCTCACCGCTAAACGACAAGCATTACATCAAAGCTTGGTTTATTGACGACTTATACAAACATTAAAGCGATAAGCTACTAGTTTGTTGAAATTACGTCTAGACAATGAAGAATGGTGCTTCGTCATAGTATCGAACTATCGACTAAGTATAGTAAAGTATTCAAATGCTAATGGTAACGGATTGCTCCACAGTAGTTGAGGTGAAAGAAATCGAAGCATGCACGCTTGGCATTGTTACCAACTTGTGTCGTTTAGTTTTACGACAGTTTTAAACTTTTATTATATTTCCATAGGAAGTTACACCAACAAACTTCGGCTGATTGGATGTTTTGCATAGGTTTATGAATTTAATATTACAAAAAATGACATGCTTTTTTATGTAACTTATCACATACTAACATTTTTCGGTAAACAAATGTAAAGATATCTTCTTCTTCTTCTTCGAAGCACTCTTGATAGAGCGGTCGTGGTCTTCATGAAGTTTCTTGTCCAGGGGCTGATATGATTCACTTCACGATTTCTCGCCATCTACTCCGATTTTTTGTGTTTTTAGTGCACTCATACACGGGTTCGCCCACTGCGGATTTAATTTGGTCAGTTCGTCTCATGGGTGAGCCACCGCGTGGTCGAGTGCCCTCCACTCTACCCTGCACGATTCGGCGCTCTATAGAGTCACCCTCACGCCCCGAGACGTGTCCGAAGTATTTGAGGATGCGCGTTTGGACCAGAACACAAAGACGCTTTTTGATGCCGAGTTCTTGGCGTATAGAAGTGTAGGTGCGAAACTCCATCCAGGATACCCCAAGCATTCTTCTCCAGCACCACATTTCCAGAACGTCTATCTTCTTCTTCTCAATGTCACGCAACGTCCAAACGTAAAGATATACCTACATTTAAATATATAAGACCTACCAAGAGCTTTGCCAAGTTGAAAAATAACATTCGTATGTTCATCTCAGAAAGTTCTTCGGGGCTATATATAATTCAGAGCGACTACAGTACGACATAAGCTGACTTAGCAGAAAGCTGGAAGCGGTAACACAAGTTACTAATGTTGGATTATAGGATAGTGAGAACACACGACACTTGTCCCGACGACACCGGCCACACATTACTCACTGTCTTGGCCACGTTCACGGCATTTGTCACTAAACAATAAATAAACGAGTTGGGACTCTTCAACAGGGAAACAAAGAGACAGGTCAACAATATAGGTTCGTAGTTTCGCTTGTGCAATTAACACACACAATTGTGCAATTCGCACACGGCAATAATGCTCAAAAAACAGACCAAAGAGAATTTAATTTTATCAGAAACAATGAAACTGTCATTCACAAACGGAATAATGCTATACCATGCCTCGTTTTAAAGCTGTTGTACGACAAATAAACAAACAGGTGTATTCCTAAGTGTTGACGAGTTTATTAGACATTTACGAGGAGCCGTTGAGTTAACATGACGTTCATGATATAAGTTGCTAAACTTCTATTGCTCTAGTAGACAATAGCCTTTTGTACTACACTTTAATGTAGATTGATGAATTACTAACGCCTTTGACGTGCCCCTTCTGCACGAATGCAGCAATGGTCGTTTAGAATGCGCTGATGTGAGCGATTGTGAATTAGTAAACCGAAACGCATCCATGTGATTGTAGGAATTTTAGAGTAGGTACTCGTAGTTAACAAACGATTCAATAATGTCAGTAACGCAATCGTTTGAGACTGAATTTGTATTTGCATTTTCACATTAATAAATTTTCGACCAGAAGTTACTAAGAAGTCAAGTTCGATGAAAAGACATAATAAAGGATACACCCGAGTCGTTATTAAGTTTTTAACTGACTTCCAAAAGGAGGAGGTTCTATGTTCGACTTTATGTATGTTGTTTTTTTTTCTGATTTTTTCATCGTGGTTTTCGTCAATATTATGGACCGATTTTGAAAATTCCTTTTTATTTAATAGAGGAAGCTTGCGCGGTGGTCCCATATAAATATTAACTTTGCTTCGGTAGTTTTTGAGTTACCTTCAATAATACGATTTTTTTCCCACTTAGTCTATATGGATGATTTTATAAGTTCCCGTCTCTGTTATTTACATAGCAGGTAGTGGAATTCGAATTTGTGTGGGGTAGTACCAAATCGAAAAAATTGTTTTTTTTTTTTAAATACCTGTTTCCTAAAAAACTATGCAAAAAAATTACTTTAATTTCGGAAGTCGGTGGCAAAAAACAAAAATTCAAAACCAAAGACACCGACTTCCGAAAAACTCATTTTTCACTTTGTAGTGTTGTTTTGGAAGTCGGTTATTTTTTCCTTGGATTTTAGTGTGATAAAACGACCGACTGAGACACCAAAGCCAGAACCAATAAATGCAGAATGGAAGACTTTTAGCGATGTTCTTTGGAAGGTGTAGCGGTGCTGCTAAAAAAGAAAGCATATTTCTAAACATACCCTTAGCGGGTCTAAGGAGTAGTTCAAGTTTTTATACTATGCAAATGAAGTGGCGGGCACCAGCTAATAAGTTATAAATATTCTCAAAAAAAAACAAAATATCAGAGAAGATTAGCATTCCGTGTCCATGCTACTGGAATCATTGTTTTTAATATTTGATTACAAATACCCGCGGACAGTACCTACCAGCAAAGCTTATCATAATTGAAGATTATCCGGATTACAATGCCAGACTGCGTAATTAAAATAGTAGTTATCTATATATACCGCATTATTTGATAATCATTATAGTGTATATATATATATATTTTTTTTGTATAATATTATTTACTCAATTAATAATATTAATTAAGTATGTTTGACTGCGTTTACTTGAGTAAAGATGCAGAATTATATATTTACTAGCTGTTGCCTGCGACTTCGTCTGCGATCCAGGATAATCTGCTCAGCCGTTTTAGCTTGAAAGCGTAACAAATAAACAAACAAACTTTCTGATTTAAAATACAAATAATAATATAGTAAATAAATAAATATTATATATATTTATAGTTAGGATAAAGAGTTAGAGGTTATCATTATCATCTCCATTTGGCTGCCAGCTGCCATTTTGTTTCAAAATTTACTTGTACTTGTACCCTGAGAGTACGAGCTTACTGTAATAAAGGTATCTCGAAGCCTCAGTTGTCTCGAGTATTATCTAGGCATGTTTATTTCTGAATTCATATACAGGTATGATTACAAATTGAGTTGTTACGTTCTGTGTTACGTTCTGGGCATTTGGTTGACACCTATACATTTCATGGTTTGTCGGTTGGTATATAAGGTTCAGTACTCTTCATTTTCATTATATTACAGCTTATGCTAAGAACTTAAGTCATGCGTTGCTTTAATTTTAACTCTACAAAATGATTCTTGACAAAAAATCAATCTTCCTGGCCTTTTCCCAACTATATTGGGGTCGACTTCTAGTCTAACCGGATGCAGCTAAATACCAGTATTTTACATAGAACGAATGCCTATTTGACCTTCACAACCCAGTTACTGGGTAACACGATACCCCTTGGTAAGACTGTCTGTCAGACTTTTGAGCTTCTGACTACGTGAGACTGTCAAAGATCTACAAATGATAGCTGGGACTAACGGCTTAACGTACTTTCCGAGGCACGAAGAGGTCTCGATTTGTAATGGACGGTCGCCCATCCACGATCCGACCGTAGCTTAACCTAGCAAACGTAGCTTAACCTTCGATCAACCCGTGCGGCTATAATGATTTAGCCAAGAACCCCTAAAAATGAATTTTGACCTAAACTAAATGTATTAATGATGAAATTGATTAAACTCTAAAGGAGTAGGCATGCAAGGATCGTAGCAGGTAGCGTTCTGTAGTTTCTGCCTACCCCAATGGAAAAAATTCGTCAGATAATAAATACAATATACAATCTTATACTCCCGCATACGCTCGCACACTCACTCATAACTTACACACACAACCCTCACTCTCATAACACTCTTTCACAAACATACACACACCCTCAAACACCCATACACACATAACTCCAGACAAGCACACGACAAGAGACAAGAGACATACACAACACTTTCATTTAATGTTTTCTTTTTTTAAATTATTTTTTATTTCCCTTTTCTTTTTCTTTTTTGTTTCTCTTGGACGTGCCCTAATGGATTATTGTGTTTAATTTGTCAAATTTTCTACATGCACATCACTTTATAGGGACACTGGCTTCTAAGATAAAGGTACATAAACCTAGTTTCGAAGTCGGGGTTTTTCACTCTTGAGCACAAACCTAAGCCATTGTTTGATCAAAATAATGTATACATAGAAATAAAGATTTATTATTATTATAATTTAATATGTTATGTTGTATATTATGTTACTTACAGTTGTACGTAAAACATAAAATATAAATAGATAGATAGATAGAATATCCTACACCATAAAAATTACAGACATAAATTTAGAAATTTTAACATAATCTGGCAAAATGGAAGGAAATTTCAAATCCAAAGAATCAGAATTCCCTTCAACACAACACGCACATTGTGCTCTTTTATTTATAGACTAGATAATGGTACCTACTAGGTATCATAGAGAAGAAAAATAGGGCTCTCTTTCATAGTTTCCACTGTCACATAGTGGACATTCATGAGAAGTTATTGTAATTATGTTCGCAACCGACTTACGATCTTTTGCACGTACATTTCGGGAATGTATGTAGGTATACATATTATACAATAGGGATGATGCCTGGGTAAAAAAAAAAGAAATTCTATTTAGTCCGTCAGCCTGATAATAAAAAAATATTAGGCCCGTATTTTTTGCTTTATCATATTAATAAAAAATTACTTAGATAAAACGCATTAAAGTTGGGGAGTGGGGGTCGCTACGTCACAAGTAAGTACAAAATCTACATACTCGTGACGTCATGGCACAATTTAACTCAATGTATCGCCGTAATCTTTTGATTACGTAAAAAAATAAAAAGTACATGTCCAATTTTTTTTTAGAATCTACCTGATGGACACCATTTATTTTTTGTTATAAATAAATAATAAAAATACCTCAATAGGTACAATAGGGACGCTGTTGTACCTATTGAGGTATTTTTGCATTTCGCTTGTGTGTTCACCGCCCTAAAGGTTATCCGTACAGTACGTCGTACCAGACTTTACGAGTCCAAAGCAAAGAGCGTAATCGTGTTAAGTACATTAGTATTATTAACGCCTTTTGGTTGTAAACTCGTTATGATAAATATTTTCATTAGGGTCGTTCGGTACGGATAAAGGTGCGTGGCGGGCATTTGAATTTAAAAAAAATTCTGCGAGGTTTCTTATATTTCAGCGGTAAAGTAAACCTATTTAAAAACCCCTACTGAAAATAAGGAGCGCTGAATTTAATAGCGACGGACAATGTTTGTACAAATATGTACATACCTATGTATATAGACTATCTAAATAGGGCTGTCTTTATTGGCATATTCACGCAATACACCTATGTAATTATAAACAAACTTAATGCTAATTAAAAACTAACACACGTCGTATGTATCGCACACTGCTATAATCCAAGGACTGACTTTTTATAAAATAATTTTTCGGTCTAATTGCCTGTATGCACGAATGTGTCTCGTCGAGTTGAAAATGCTTGGCATTTCTAATTTTAATTTTTAACTCTAATATTAAAATGATGTCTACTATTCTAATTTTGTACCGCGGCGTACCAACTAAAAGTTGCAATGTGGCGGTGAAAATCATAAAACGTGCAAACCATAAAACTGACGGAAATGGTTTATAGCACGCAAGAAGGATGCGAGCTATTTCACAGAGCTTTTCCATTTCACTTGATTGCACATTATATTTCATCGTCAGTTCTTCCCACGTTCGGATTGAGGAAATTGTTGTAGACTATAGTGTAGGTAAGTTCCTGCCTATACGCAAGCAGGAGTACAGTAGCGGATCCAGGGGGACTCAAGCCAAAAGGATCTAAGTTCTTCCGTGACAAATCTTAAAGTGAACTTGATATTAAATATTCTAATTTAACTTTTAAGCAAGTATTACACTAGCTACAAAAATGTCATCAATTATCCTTATCATAATAAGTACTTATTATGTTGTCAAGTTTTAAATTTCTTTAAGATGTTTTGTTTATGTGATGAATTTTGTATCCGCGCGCCACTCAGGCGGTTCGGCTGTCATGTATATTCACCGAGATATATCTGGTAGTCTACAACCTAACGAAGTCATTGAGGAATTTGCGAAAAGTAATCCGTGCAGGCTTTTTGCGTTAGGAAAAATAAGATGTTATGTGCTTTTTTAGTTTAGTACTTTGCTAAAACCTACCCTCAGCAGAGTCAAGCCCCTTCCAAATGACTACTTATCCTGGATCCGCCACTGCAGCAGTACCAACCTACGTTATTATAAAAACAAACGCCATTCTATAATCAAAATACTGAAACCAACACAAGTAACACGTCGGATTTTCATGGATCTGTATTTACATGCGATGGTTGTTACAATAATTTCCCTTTACATACTTATAATGTAGGTTTTACACTTTTACATTACCTACCGCACAATAACAGCGCGTATAAAACGTGTTGTCATGAACCTTGAGTTTACGGAGGCGCACCCGAGTAGGTACGTTACTAACAAAGACACATTTTCCTAATACCAAACAGCTAGGTACCGAGAACTTTACATCTAAGTGAAAAGAGTTCAAAATACAATGGAAATAAGACGGGGAGAATAGCATGGGTTCTCTTGGATCGTGGGAATAGAAGGGAGCCGACGCAATTTCTAAAAAACGTGACAAAGGTCATAAAAAAGGACTGTGTTGTGCCTGTGACGGGTGCGTGTATAGCGCGCTTGGAATTACCTCCATACTGCTCACCTATATTTCAGCAGCAGCATGTTTTGATAGATATAAACACCGAAACGAACCTTTATAATTTTTACGAGAATTATTTAGTAGTAGGATAACCAGTGTGAGTCTTTATAATATGCACATATCGAAATCGACGGAAAAAATATTTAAAAAAATATATTTTGTTATATTTTTTATGGATTTTTTAAACAAAACGGTGTAACTATTAAACTAAATGATCTATCGCGATGAAACAAACTCCATAATGATCGGAAGTAAATAGGCGTTTTCTTAAAATGAAAATTGTGGAAAAGAACTACCCGCAATAGAAAATAAAAATATTAAAAAAAAACATATTTTTTTCCGTCGATAAAATTAAGCTTAGATCCCTCATTTCGATATGTGCACATTATAAAGACACGCCAAGAACTGACTTTAAACAATGACGAAACTGGACTCAGATAGTATCGAACATAATATTTTCTAAACAATTTTGCCTTTCATGAATTATAGATACAGCACAGTTTTTCCTACATTACTTTTATTAGAAATAGGTACCTACCTAAGCATTTACTCTAGCTCCAAAACGTTTCAGTAACATTTCCTCCTCACTTACCCCACTCAGCCTAAACAAAGTGAGCAATTGGCAGTGATATGCTTGTATTTTTTCCAGTACGTGGGCACGCGGAGGTGCGCGTGGAGTTACAAATGGAGCGGTGGGCGGCACGCGGCGGCTCCGTGCGGCTCCGGTGCGTGCACGACGTGCCGCCTCATCTCCTTGACAAAGTGGTCTTCCTCCGACACGGCACCAAAATCTTCCAGTACATTAGGGACCGGAAACCGCCTTATAGAAACTTTACTACGCCCGGAGCCGTGCTCAACGTAAGTGAATAATGCACATTTTCCAACGATCGTGTTAGCTATAACAGAAGAGCTCTCGGCCTGAATAGCCAAGAATAAAATTGTTATTTCGCTTTTCTAAGACATGTAATTTAAAACTAGGAGTGTATTGCTTTTGTGTACTAACGTTCTCACACTACGTGTCTATACGTCAGCGTTTTAATGTCTTATTTTATTTCGTAGAACTAGCGACGGTTTTTGTTGGATTTCAGAATAGAAATACATGCAACTTCGCATAGGCGAATTCATCCTTCATTAGTCTCAGTTATCATCGCTCAATGTAGAGTTGTCGTGTTCACGTCATCTCTCGGGAGTTGCAGCGACGGTCTGTAATGCATATTTATGACATTACCTCATGTAACCCTAGTCGCGATCTGCAAAGCTTCCACTCAGTCACAATAATGAACACACTCGCACCAAAGCGTACATTTTGCATGAACGGCGCGGAGCCCGCTCAAACAAAGGTAGGTAACAGTAAACTAGCCGTACGCCTAATTAATCGACCGAGGCTGCATCAATTTTGTCAGCCGCTTGCATCTGGGCATCATAATAAATGACAAATGATTTTATTTATGTAAGTAGGTTACTAATATTACTAATTATTCGTGATTAAAATATTCATGGAGTCTTTGATTGAAGGTTGTTTGTTGTAAGGAGCTATTTCAGAACTTATAAGTTCTGAAATAGCTCCTTACACATAGTACATGCATGCACAATAACATCCAAAGTCAATTAACTGAACATTGAAAACGCATTTCTAAACCGAAGTAATGACGATTGAAACTCTAGTTACTTAATCTGTTCGCTCAGATAACGTAAGCAAGCAGAATTTTTGTATTCATAAAACAATGCTATAAAATGTATCCCCCTCTTTATTCGAATATAATATAACCATTTCCCTCTTTTCCATTGGACACTCTGGGCAAGTGCCCTGAGCCTCGCTATTGACGGGTGGCCCGGCCTGCCCTAAAAAAAACATTCTTTGCAACCTCCGTTCCATTGTATGCATTATTAGTATCCGATTCAATGACAAAATAATTGATTTGCAGAGCGATTTACAATAAGTTTCTAGCCCCAAACTTATGAAATATTTGTATTATGTTTCTTTTAATGATTTTATATCATTTAATTAGGTTCACATTGAAAGAAATTCAATTTGCCAATTATCAAAATAACGTAAAATGGATTAAATGCGGCACTGACATTAAATATTTATCTAAGTAGCGTACCTACTAATTAAGTCGAAAAACTTATCCAGGGTAAAACTAAATGCTAATAGTATTTAGTGACAGAAAAAAAAGAAATTTTTTGAGCACATCAATTTTTTTATACACTGACTCAAAGAGTGAGCCTGTCCATGGGCATTCTCCTTTAAAATAATTGTTACACTATTTACATTTACACTAATATTATAAAGGCGAAAGTTTATGAGTGTGTGTGTGTGTGTATGTTTGTCTCTTCTTCACGCTCAAACGGCTGAACGGATTTGGATGAAATTTGGTACACAGATAGTTTATAACCTGGATTAACACATAGGATAATTTTTATCTCGATATTCCCACGGGATAGAGACTTCTGTGGGTGAAAGCGCGGGGCGCAGCTAGTTGTTAAATAATTTTAGAATTTTTCTTATCTACACCCCGTGATATAATGTGCCCAGGGCCTCTAATAGGTTAAAGACGACCCTGAATATAACTTATAAAACTGACTTCCGCTTCCAAACCTATCTAACGGTAAAACATTAACCGAATATGAAAGCCATGTAAAGACATCTACGCTATACAGTGTACTTTTAAAATTACCACGTTGAAACTGTATTCACGTGAAAATTCGTCGAAAAAAGTTATTTCCTTACTCGTTGCACTATAATTTAACTCACTCAGCAACTTAATTAATTAGTTTATGCAAGTTTCAGACTAACAAATGGGCACTTTGAGCTAGATACGTGTTGAACCCCCACATTTATAAGTACAGCATATTCAAAACAACGGTTATTTTTGTTCTAAACTGTAACTGTGGTTTGTATGAAAATTTATTTGCACTACGAGTGTGTCTGCTGAATATTTTTAGTAGCAACAGGGTTGTGAAACTTGGAAGTGTAACTTTAGGGAAAAATTCGTTGCATTGTTAAAAGCGAAGAGTGGTTTAAAAATAAAGATAGATTGGCATTGCTGGCTCCTCGCCTAGAAACAAGCGATAATTTATTTCAGTTCCGCTTTGCTTGATTAAAGCGGGCTTTCCGTGAGTTGGACCGGAGACGAAGTAAGCGAATCAAAACTTTTCTACGTACCTAAAGGCGTAATAAGTTTACCGACAAAAAATCTACTTCCCCTAAGATGTAATCAGACACGGTCAAAATTCACTTACGAACTTGAGAATTTGTCGTTCAAGGGCTTTTATTTGTCTTAAACAAATTGTGCAAATAACTATCGTCAGTGAAGTTCTAACAGTACGGAAGTCAAAGATGCCTACTTTACAGGAGATTGGTCGATACGATGCGCGCCATTAAGCTTTATCCAATGACATTCAAATCTCAAAACACTCATAAAATTACTTACGCACTGTTAGAACTTCACTGACGCTATGTACAGCGAAGTAGCTAATTTATATTTTTAAATATCTAACTGATCATTACAGTGAATATATTCTAATATTACGTTTACTATTATCAACTTTATTCTTTTGATAGGCGATTCTAAACTCAACATTGAGACAATTTGCTTGTTAGTCCTCTGTAGAGAAGTCTGATGTGGATTCAAATGCACAAAACAATGTAGGCATTATGACGTTACTATATTTCTCTAAAGAGTCATTTAATTTCTTATCAAGATTCTCAGTATTACCAATAGCAATAACTATAAAATATAAAAGAGGTAGTTGGTTCTAAAACTATAAGCGAACTTCGTAATTGTCCACTTGAGATAGGTACTGTTCGGACCACCCATTAGCTTCTACTGATATTTTATCTATATTCTATTGGATATAAAACACTTAGGTACAGTATAAGTTAGTGGTACTGCCAGGCGATATGGTCCTATAGTTGGGCAAACTTCTGCCTTGATAACTCCACAATATCTAGTGACCGATGAGAATCTAATTGCCAGCCAGGAGCAACGCTAGCCTAGCCTAGAAAGCGCTCTATTTATCGGCCTCTATTATTGTGTTGCTATTCTAGAAACTGTGATGTTAACTCAGAAAACAAAACAACGCCATGCATCAAGAACAACCAGACTGACATGTTAGCTGCGTCCAGAGATTGAAACAACATGCCTTTGCAATGTATCTACGTACTTGCGCAAATCAGGAGTATCAAAACCTTTTGTTATCAAACTCACATAAAAGTTTCCCGCCGTCACATGGACGGATATGACTGAATTAATCTCGCCAGCTGGATCGATGAACCGGAATTAAATCGGTGACAGTATTTGACTGCAATATTTCGAAATGTTAAAACAGAAAACATTTTAATCACTGCCAGCGTAGGTAGATTTTGTGTGAGGTACAACCGCCAATTATGAGCCGCGCTACATTTATTGACGTGTAAGATTTAATTAAAACATTTTAATATTAAATGTAGATATATTTCGTAACAAACCTTTATTCCGATTAAGCAATCTCATTAACGTTGTTAAAGTTACGTTTTAAATTTATTAATTATCCAGATTGAGGTACATCTATATTTTACCGAATGTGTTCAAAGCCAAATTCACCGAATTGAAAAGTGTATATTTACATGAGGTAGTTAATTTTTTCTATATAAAATTATGATTATTTCTGATAAACTAAGCTGGCCTAGAAGTTAATCACTCCGCCCAAACACTATTTCAGATAGATTAGATTATTAACCTATCGGTAACTAAAACTGTATGTATAGGTATTACAGCTGTTCTGTTAATTTTATTTACATAGACAGAATAATATACCATGTAAATAAAATCCCATCAAAAACATAAATGTGAAAATTGGAGCCAAGTTCAATAAATATGGTTGTTGACTTCGCCGACAAAAGAATTGAAATCTAAATGGGTGCCAAGTTCTGTAGATAATCCTGAAATTTATTTATAAGAACATGCAACTTTCTAAAATAAAATTAAAACACAAATTCTTGTTTTTTCTGCTATAACAATGTTTGCTATTTAAAAATATAACTTCTTAAATTTGAACAGTCGAATTATTTACACAAAGCACTTAGGATAAATTGAAGCTCAAGATTTGACTTGGCTAGTTTTTACATACAAGTTATCTTACAACTTTATATTTGATTTTATATTTGTCTACAGTGTCGTGGTGCAAAAGAACTAAAATAAACAGAGTAGCTTTTTTATGCCGGTGTGCGTTACCTCTACGTCTTACACTCGCGCCACGTCATTGTGCTGTAATTTTACTTTTCTAGTGTGCGTGCATTAAGCGGCTAACAGTTGGATGCTATTTTTTTCATCGACTTTACAGCTTTGACTGTCTACCTAGTCATATTTAATTATTATTATTTAATTTTAAGTAGGCACTCAACATCAAATAAGTCATTCATGATGTGACCTGTAAGAAATTGGTACTCTAGTCTATAAGTTTATTGGATGTATCTCATATCTTTGTATCGGTATACTCAATTGTTGGTGAGTCCAATAAATAAAATAAAATGATGATATCTTTGTTCTTTATGTTATGCGCAAGTTACTGTTTCTTATTATAACTGTTTACAGCTTTGACTGTCTGCCTAGGCATATTTATATTATGCGCAAGATACTGTGTCTTATTGTAACTGTAAGGTCAAAATATCTTCCTCCTCTAAAATTTCAGCTTGCTGGTAAAAACTAGCCAAGTCAAATCTTGAGCTTCAATTTATCCTAAGTGCTTTGTGTAAATAATTCGACTGTTCAAATTTAAGAAGTTATATTTTTAAATAGCAAACATTGTTATAGCAGAAAAAACAAGAATTTGTGTTTTAATTTTATTTTAGAAAGTTGCATGTTCTTATAAATAAATTTCAGGATTATCTACAGAACTTGGCACCCATTTAGATTTCAATTCTTTTGTCGGCGAAGTCAACAACCATATTTATTGAACTTGGCTCCAATTTTCACATTTATGTTTTTGATGGGATATCATTACTTTTTGTAAAGAAATTATTATCATTTGTCAATCAAACGTGATCTATAAAATTCTTTTTGCAAATATGCGTAGCAATATTGTGTAAGAATGTAGGTATTTCTTTCGTAACAATTGTTACAATTGTCCGCAATGATGTCAGGTCGCTGAGCCGGCGCGGTAAGTATTATTATTTAAAAAAACTTGTGCAGTCGGGGAGCCCCGTCAGGAACAAAGTTCCTTAACTATTTACTATATTAAACGACAATAGTCCCTAAAACAATAGTCATACGATCTATCAATTCAAAAACGTCTCAAGCACAGTACCAACCTACAAACTACCTTGATCATACCAACCTGAGGTTTGTAACAACGTTTTTCGAGATCAGAGAATGAATGAAATGAATTCACTACCGCCTAACATTAAGGACCAAGATTTTGACACGTGACACATCAGTTGACTCGACGGGGTGTTTTGAATTCAGTCATGAAATTCTGGAATTTACATCAACTTTTAGCATTCGAATCAAAAATGTATAGTTAGCTGTCAAATTATAAGACGCTGGAGATCAGCGCCATCTGAAGTGAGCAAGTGGCAGTTTTTAACACTATTTGAAAATTTTTCGTCATGACTGTCATTTTCGGGAGATAGTGCTGATATCGAATTAGATGGAAATTCTGGATTTTAAGATGGCGGCTATTCCAAATAATAATAATATTGTAGATCAATTCTCATAGACATCAATTGCATGCCGATTGTAAACTTGATAATCAAAATCTGTAAAAAAAACGGACCTCTTAATTTCGTCAAGTTCGTCTGTCCGTGTGTCCGGATGTCATACAGCCATTTTAAATAAAGAAAATTTAAAAAAAGGTGTATTTTTAGCACCGTTAAACAATGGTGTAGTGAAATTACGATAAACATAATAGTGGGGGTGGCATTCTCCATACCTACATATAACCGAGAAATGAAAAAAATCTATGCATATAAAGCGTGTATTGTTGGATCTCATAATTAAAATGTTAAAGATGTTTCTAAGTGACTTTGCTTTTGACGTCAATAGTTTTTGAGATACAGTTTATTTTCGGTTACAACCGCAGAATTAACTTTGTTTTTATAGTTTTTTTCGAGAAACACAAACTTATTTTTGCAGTCGATAAAATTGATACTATGCAATGTTTACCTATGCGTAAATATTCATCCCAATTACGGAACCCTTCACTGTGCGTAGTCCAACATACACTTGGGCAGTTTTTTAAATTTCATTTTGAAACTACCTCAAAAAAAAAGCAATTTCTATTACTCGAGTAAGATTATCCTATTAAAAACAAATACTACCAAACTCATACAACTAACAAAAAATATAGACGTCATTTAAAAGTGTTTACGGAATACCTACCTAATTTATAGAATTAATTTAACATCATTCCCGAACAAAATTTTCTTGCCTACCTAAAAAATGTATACTAGGCATTCTGTAGCAAACTATCAAAAATAAAATCCTACCAAAGTCATACAACTAACAAAAAATATAGACGTCATTTAAAAGTGTTTGCGGAATACCTACCTAATTTATAGAATTAATTTAACATCATTCCCGAACAAAATTTTCTTGCCTACCTAAAAAATGTATACTAGGCATTCTGTAGCAAACTATCAAAAATAAAATCCACATTAAATAATTGTCCAATAAATTAAAAATAATTTTGAACAACGTTCCGAATTTAAATTCAAATGGCAATTCAATTCGGCGCGAAATTCAATAAATGAGGTAAGTATCTATCCACGTCCTGTCTGTTGACTCGTTTTATATTGAATGTCCTAAAAACGATTAAAATTACACTAGAAAAGTATAAATAATTATTTTAAACAATGCTTATTGTATTTAATGCTTAAAACAATTTTATTTAAATTTTCAAGTATAGATTTCAGACATTCGACATATACCTAAATTAATCGAGACAATCAAAATTGAAAAAAAAAAAAACGTTTGGCATAATCGTTTTCGCACATCATTACAATAAAAAAAAACAATGATCGGCGATTTTTAACACAAATTGAGTAGTAGTAATGAATATTACGTGTTATTGAACGTGTGTTCGTATAATAAGTTAAGATCTGGGCATTTTCTAGTTGCTTATAATATTTTTAATCATATTTGTCACATTTTAAATCATATCTACATGTGTATGAGTGTTAATTGTGAAAAGTTAAAATGTAAACACGCACGATTGGCGCGAAACTTCGACTTTTGATAATAAAAAACTTCATTACCACTACTTATTTAACTTGAACAATGGATGAATTTGTCAAATAATTAAATGTTGTAATAGTCACTGTCCTTGTGGTGGAGTTTGGATGTTCGAAATCCCCAATTTTTATGTTTTTTAGCCTCGACCTCGACTGTCATCAAAATGGTGATTGTTGCATTTACAGACTTGCAATTTTATGAAGGTAAATTAATAATCTTGCGCGCTAAATATGAAACATTTAATGGCATAAACATTATTTTAGCCAACTCTCTTAATTAAAGATGAATAATCTTATTGGTAGCAGCATTTTCAGCGCTTCTATAGGAAGGTTTACTCTAACAAATAACACAACAATAAATACTAAAAACATTTTATTTCTCATAGAATTTAAAACGGCTTCAGCTTCATTCTCATAACTTAGTCATGGTATGAAAGCAGCGTAGATACAGTAGGTGGTAGGTGTACGCTTTCCCACGAAACAGTAATAAGCAATGATGATCTCTTAAACGATTTGTCCTATTTTGCTCACTTATCAATAATTATGTACACCAAGTCCTGCTGCTCACACGTCACGATTTGATTCTGGCCCTAACCAGATTATTGTTTTGACCTAAGGGTAAATCTCTTAAACTCTAGGGTGGCTCTGTTTTTATCATCACTTGCTTGTCTATAAACATCTCTGGTAGCAGCCTCTCTCAATAAGCATGACAAACTTTATCCAAATGTATGACCTAGAAAGTAAGAAAGTACTTCTTATTGTTGTTTATTTACTTTTGTTTAGTAATTATATCACTCATAATAATTCTGCCATTTTAAAAACACTAACCTGATGACTTCTGTGACTTGCAATTGACATGCCACTTGCAAAACATAATATGCTTAGATTTCCATGAGCAGATAGAGTTGTAGATAATATAATCAATAATTTCAAGTCTTGCAATAACACATGTCATCGTCATACCTGAAAAAGGTAAAAAAATTCAGTGTACCTATTTACTTATGTAATATAATTACATCATACTATAGAAATTTACAGCTGACGACGCGCGACGTACCCCTGACTGAACATAGGCCTTCTACTAATAAGCTGCTAAAATCAATGAGGTTATACAATACGCTAAAATAGTGAAAGGTGAACGGGTGTTTACAACAAATATTTAAAGAACTTATTAAACTTACCCAGGGCCATGGAAAGATAAGCAATAGTTCGTCTGGCTTCAATTTAAATTAACAGTATTAAATCGTAACGTAATTTTAACTATAAAGTAAATACGGAAAAATAAATTCAAATCAACTTAAACAAACAGCCAACAATGCCATTGATCTGACAGATATTTTTTTGACAGTTTGACATTATGCATGGTGTCAATGTTACCAGGTTTAATTATTTTGGTAATCGATTGACGAAATCGATTGGCTGATTAGCAGTGATCGGAGTAGGTAGATTGATTTTACGTAGGTACTCGCATCATGAATAGTCATAGAAATCATAACATGGATAAGCCTTTTTTCCGGGATTTCATTTTGGTACTTACGGGATTTAATCAAATATTGTTAAAGTAAGGATTTTTAAACTACTACATTAGAAATTTATAGAATGCGATAGATAAACATTTAAAATATATTAAATTATTATATTGTTTACAGTATACCTGTCCTTTTCTTGGAGTCCGATCACCTATATACTATTAAAAAGACAGCAAAAGGGTTAAACATTTCTTATTCATATTGATGTATTCTTTATTTTACACATCACAACATTTGAAATTCCTTAAAAAAATCTTAATAATTTCAAAATCCCGGAATCCCGGAGGCATATCCATACTAATATATACGTGCCAGTTCATTGACACCAAATCAATCTACCTACTCCGATCACTGGTGATTAGTTTATAAAATAACATTACTGTCTCGAAACACTTTTAAGTTTTTGAGTATATTCAGACCAGATAATATTTTAATTATTGTAAAATCATAATTTTACAGTATTTGAGTATAATTAGAAACATAGAACAATAGAGCATTTGAAACATACTCGTGTAGTGAATACTCCACGTACTCCATGTGGGTTAGAATCGATTTTTCAATCGATTACAAATTATTTGATTGGAATAGTCTGTCATTTGGCAACATTCAGGTTAGGATTGAATGGCGGATGTACAAAATTACAATTAGTCAACCAAATAAATATTAATTAGGTTCTCTAATGCTAGCAGAAAGAAATTAAAAAAAAAAACGACTTAACTTGAAAAAAATACGACATAATTTTTGTTAAATAAGCTTTGACACAGTACCATACCGTGGGCCTGCTTTCGAGAAATCTCCTTTCAACTTTATAGGTCATCCGGAAGTGGATTAAAGGTTTTTGATGACCATGGCTATGTGGTTGATAAAAATGCCGATTTTTAGACGTTAATATCTCAATAACCGTTTGAGCTTTATTTATGAAATTTGGAGTTCTAGTTAATCTAAGGGGTTTTAATAAATAAACCAAATTTCATGTGCTAATGTTACATAGATTTTGAGTTATTAAGGGGTCAAAAGTGGCTCCAAATGGTTCGTGTAATATAACACACTGCAGCCGTGTCTTGCCTGGAACTTGGCTCGACACGCTATCGCGTGTCTAGATTAAGATAGAAATAGAAATAATTTATTTAGCAAAAAGAAGAAATACAATGCATGTTACATTATTATGATATTACTATTTGTGCTAAATTTTGGTGAATAATGACCCCGATGTTAGGAAAATCCTGTGTTATAGGGGCCATCCATTCGTCCACTAGGAACAGCCATATACACATGGTACGTGGTATATTATCTGTCTAGCAGTGATAACCTAAGTGTGACCGTCAGACTGCCAAGACATAGGTCTCGAACTTGAACTCAAGGCACGCATCTCTGACTTTTCGGATTCATGTGCGTATTGTATAATTATCACTTGCTTCAAAAATGGTGAAGGAAAACATTGTGAGGAAACCGGCATGCCTGAGAGATATATTTCTCGACGGCATGTGAAGCCAAGTCAGAGGCCCATGGGTGGCTTTAAAACTCTGACACCACCAGGTTAGTTTCTAACGACACGAAAAGAAGAAGATCTGTCTGCAAGATATTATACACATAAGTAACAATGTGTACCGTTACCGCCATTAGCAGCTCTTTACAACTTTCTGATCCGTTCACTAAGACCTGTTCAACTTTCTGATCCGTTCACTAAGACACACAATTATTAAGAGTATTACACAAGATTACACTGACTATATTTTTCACTTTCTGCTATGGTCCTGAATATGTGAACGTTCCTTAAAAATGTACAGACGTAGGTGCCAGTTGGGTAATGGCGCGGGCGGAGTTAATTTTCCAGGTCAACGTTACCGTGGGGTTACCACACGATTTGGCTTTAGTTAGATTTGCTCCAGTACCAGGCAAGTGAACACTGGCTTGTTTATTTTGTTGTTTTACTTAAAAAGTGATTTTTGTTGGTCTGTTAATGTACAAATGGTACATTTTTATATTATAAATCATAAAGTATATCTTTATAAATTGGAATATTTTTCGTAAGATCTTTGTCTTATTATTTGGACAGAAGAATATGGACAATAGAAAATTAATTTAGAAAAGTTGAATGCCGATTTAGTCTCGTAGTAAGATAAATCTTTAAACCACCGAATACAAAAGGTTTTACATCATATTTTATCAAAGGCAAAGTAGATAAAGAATAAAATGGTTAAAATTGCCAAGGTTTTAACATTTCGATATTATTATTGCCAGAATTGAATCGAAGGCAACATGATTACCCTGCTGAATTATTATTTACATACAACTTCAAGAGCCAATCAGACAACTCAATAAAATTACTGACTCGGAAACCGTAACCTGAAAATGCGTTTACAATTCATTAAATGGAATCTTAATATTGACAATAATATGATTACGTCTGAAAATTACATTTTATAAGAGTAGACCACCGTTTCCTAGACGCGGTGGCCGCCACATAGCTTCTGCAATTTACCGGTGAATGACGTCACTGAAACGTTACTTATGAAAGTATGTTGGGGTGTTTTCCTAGAGAGCGTTATTTGACACCGTAGTCAAACCCCGCCGCCATACTTTTCATGACAGCCGTCACTGTGGCCGTTATGAGGCAGCCACCGCTCTTTTAGGATCCTATAGTTTCTTGCCCATTGTTCTACATACGAAACTACCATTTGGAAGGGACACTTTTATGTACCTAATTGAAATAAATAAATTGACTTGGCTTTACATGGAGTTACATTTTTTATCGGCTGGTGTAAGCTAAAGTGTATCAGCACGCTCAGCGTGAGTCGTGACCACAATAGAAACGGGTTTTGTCGGTGGCTATGGACAGACTGTTATTGTTTATCTGTCATTTTGTCTATTCTTCCGTCGACAAAACCCGTCATAGTACGCGTGCTGATGTGAGGTTATACCACACATGTGTAGGTGTATTGTCACCATAGCTTCCCCTATCAGCAATAACCGCTTATGGCCATACCCACCTATCCACCAATTGATGTTGGGTCAAGATAACGTCGATGCATAAGTAATGGCAGGTCGCTAGCCATCGCCGGAACCGTAAGGTTAACTCACACTACAGCCTCGTATCGATACCTACCCACAAAACATTGGGGATACTATATCGATACCCTGTACTAAGTAGGTATAGGTACTTTTACTTTTAAATGATCCGTGCCAAAATTAGAAAAAAATACTTATATTAGTCGTACGTACCTAACGCAGTGGATTTTCATGTAGTCCAGTCATCTTAGTAAGTTCACCTCGGAATTTGAGATACGCAGCTACAAACTTGTTTAAACTTGTATTTTGACATCCTAAAAGTTGTCTCAAAACCTACATATGGTAGGGTGTAAATATGTGTAATTATTAAATATAATGTACCTAATAGTTATACCTATAAGAAATGAAAATTATTAAAATTATGCATTTATCAATAATTAATAAACATTAAATGGCGTGTTTTTGACCGGGACTACCGGTTGACCTTAAATGATACTCTTAATATTATTTAACCGCGCGCTCTGCGCCCTCTATCTCGAAAATGACTCAACGTATAAAAAAGTTTTGAAACAAAAGTTGTATGGAATTTAATCCTCTACAATATGATGGAAAATACAAATAGCGAAAAACCCATAGGAAACGAGATATTTGCAAAAAATGTGTAAAAAATCGATTTTTGTGACCTTAGATTTTAACAGTCGCGTACACCCTACCATATGTAGGTTTTGAGACAACTTTTAGGATGTCAAAATACAAGTTTATACAAGTTTATAGCTGGGTATCTCAAATTCCGAGATACGTACCTAATTTTGACTATTATAAGATGACCGGACTACATGTACCAGCTACCTAAGGCTTTTCTAAATAAGTTGGTGGATCATTAAGAGCGTTCATACAGAAAGTGGGCAACGTCGCAAATAGTATCAAATATTTCGCTGTTTTAATTAATTTGGAAATATTACTGTGGAAATAAGAAATATCACTAACTAGTGACCTAAAATATTGATTATGAAATGCAATCATTAATATCGTCACACCGAATATTTAGTTTTAGATGCAAAAAAAATATTTGGAAATTTTCCAAATGCCTTTTTACAACGTCAAATTCAATGTTATAATATTGTAATTAGTTATAATATTGTAGTTCACTAGTTAGCCATATTTCTTATTTCCATACAGTAATATTGCCAATTTAACCAATACAGGTAAATATTTGACAGCTATTTGCGACGTTGCCAACTTTTTGGACGAACGCTCTTAACTTGAGAATAATAATCTCGAATCTTCGTTCTATCAAAGTAAGAAATCTCCACATAGGGTAGAAAAACAATTGTTTTTCAAGTAAAATAATGCTGAATTCCTGAAAACTTCATGCTAACATACATCTATTACTAGTAAATGCATAAATATAAAAATTTCCGGTTTTTTTCCGAAATTAATAGAAAACGATGGCCACCGTACAGGAAGGTTTTCCTCCAGCGCCTTTTCGCTAGTTCACCGTCTAATTGTATAGATCTTAATGAATTAAACGCTTTTCTGTCGACGATCCAAGCGAACCAGCCGGGATATTGTTCACGTATCCTTTGAAATACATTCTCTAATTTATTTAGTTGAATGGTGTAAGCACAAAGATAACGTTTAGTGTAAACGATAATATTGTGGCGACCACCACATGCGAACTACGCATCAAAGACCTGACGTCACACAAAATCCTGCATCACGCAAATAGAGTTTACCACGCGAACAGCATATATATAACTTCCCCGACATCAATCGTTGGGCAGTTGCCCTCCAGACACGACAACCGTCTGGTCGGAAAATCCTCCCTTTTCTATAGAGGATGAGTGAACTTTAAAATATAACTATTTCGATCACAAAATGTAATATGCAGAATTTTATTAGTTTGAATTGTAAAGTTCTATTTATTAATGAACTTGTCCGGAAAAGCATCTTTTACCACCACACCTATTTCTGACATCAAGCATCGTCGCTGTGACCGTAAGGTTTGAAAGCCATGAATGCTGGCGTAATCACTCTGGGATGCTAACGCAGCTGCCTGGTATAGCAGATTTCCAAAGGCGGTGATGACGTAGGTCGCCTTTTTACTTCCCACTCCCAATAACGTAAAACAAAAACAATCCTGCGAAAATATTAACAGCCAGTATTTTTAGAACGCCATAAATAATACTAAAAGTAGGCAAAGAAAATAAAAAGAAAACTCCTTGGTGAAATGTAGGCGTGATACAAGTTGTTTTACAACCGCGTAACGCAGAGAACACTTCCCAAGTTTCATTTTCTCATTATTGAATATTATTTTCCCGCAGCTTTCGTGGGGTTGTTTCAGTCTCACAAACTTTAGTTTTAAATGTAATTTTCGACACTTATCTTTTTAAATTAGTTACTGAGCTGAGTTTTAGTAAATTCAACTTTGGAACTCATTTTATTATGGGAGAAACGGTCGGGTTTGTGTCTATTTAGTGTGTCTCAAGAATGTCCTCTACTAATGTATAAAAAGGCACCTAGATGATCCCTGCCTGCCCAGTGTAAATTAAACACTCATTCCACTCATTGCCACTATGTTCTAAGAACTGATATCCTCTGTTAAGAACTTTATTTATGTACACATAGTTAGCAATAAAGAATTTGAATTTGAATTTGAATTTGAAAAAACGGAAAAAGCGCGTAAGGCTTAATAACACCTACGCAAACATGGTTTTATACCACAGCTTAGTTCATAAAACCCAGGCTATTGTAATCCACACATCTATAGCGCCCCGCATAAAGTTATAATAAAGACTATAACGTGTGCTAACAGCAAGCAGTATGCACCTAATGTAAAAGTGCACTTAAATTAATTCGGCGTGCCTCTAGTAAGTTGCATTGCATGCACTTTGCTCATTCCATTCCACTACAGGAGGGCGTAACAGGTCGACCTCACTGCCGGGTCAATCTAGCGAATTGAGAATATCCGAGTGAATCGTCTTAAGGCCTAACTGCCTAAGTCGAGGTTACGGGCTCCGGATCCCATTGATATTGCGGATACAAGCCTACCATTGTTCTACTCGACGTCCATTGATTTAATGTTTAAAATAGGGATGGTAATGTTCAAATTAATTAATAATATAGAGGTGAATAAATAATAGTTTGCATGAACATTAATCCGACCATGAATCGGTACATTTGTATAACATTTAAATACGTTCAAAGCTTTACATTTTGTTATTATGTCCTTTGTGTGGACCGGATGGTATGCAATATAATTATGCATGTAGGTTACTCGTTACATAAAAATTATAAAACGTACAAAATAACGCTAATGATATAATCTACGTAATCCATTTGACGAACAAATATGTACTTACCTACCGGTGAAATATTTATTTGAAATAATTTTTCGAGCCACGACCGAGCGACGTCGACAAACAAGAATCCAACGCAAAGCTTTGCTCAAGCTCACCGGGAAATCGATTACTTTGCCCGAATAACTCTAACTTCCATATTCCCACATTCCTTATTCTATTCAAACACCTAATCATAATAAGTACCTGCCCACTTGTTGAACCATCCTTGTCGTAAGCGTGAATATTTTCGTGTAGGTACCTCTTAACCTAATGACATTCACCTTTTTTAACGGTCACAACAAACTCGAAAGAAGAGGTCGTCATGTTGAGCCAACGTATGTTTGGGGCTGGATTTCTTAGAGATTTTCTTTTGAAAATAAGCAGTGCTTTTGTACTTACTCTACATTAATATGTGTGTACCGTACCTATCTACTGCAGTTCATCATTATCTGCGTAGCCTTTTTCCAACTGTGTTGGGGTCGGCTTCCAATCCAATCGGATGCAGCTGAATACCAGTATTTTACATTGAGCGACTGCCTATCTGACCTGCAAAACCCAGTTACTGGGTAACACGATATCCCTTGGTAAGACTGGTTGTCAGATCTTCTGGCTTCCGACTACCCGTAACGACTATCAAAGATCCACGAGTGACAGTCAGGACCAACTGGTTAACATGTATTCCGAGGCACGTAGGGTTTTCAGTTTGTAAAGATGGTCACCCATCCACGGACCAACCCCGCCAAGCGTAGCTTAACCCGTTGGATAAACCCTATCTCACTGTAGGTACAGGAATAAATTGAACATAAACGTCAATTAGCTGCAACTCCGTGCAGCGCTGAGCGGATATAACAACAAATAAGTCCCTAGAATCGGAGTGTATGTTGTTGTTGATCCCTGACCTGTCATGAAATTGGCCCCAAATCACATGTCAAGGATGGTATAGTGATTATTTATTACCAGCTTACGCCCGCGGCTTCGCTCGCGTGGACGTCGGAAATTATCAAGTATTCTATGTCTTAACCCAGATCATAGTCTGTATACCAAATTTCATGGAAATCTGTTCAGCCCTTCCGACCTGAAAGCGTAACAAACAAACAAACTCACTTTCGCATTTATAATATTAGTTAAGATTAAAAATATATACACTCACGATCACTAATGTATCGGTCTATAAGAAAGCAACAGGCAACATTGTTCACCGGTTAAACATTACCGAAACTATTTCAATAAATTGCCCTACAAACTAGGTCCTTGTATTGGAACAAAAGCCACTATTCTATTAACATTCAGTGCGCACATTTGTTTGAAACTAATTGACTTGTTTGCTTCATTTCAGATCGCCTTAGCTACGGAAAACTCTATAATCCTGCAGAACTTGGATTTCGCAGCGAGTGGCAGCTACTCGTGCGAGGTGTCACTAGACACACCTATCTTCACTAAAGCCTCGACCGAAAAACAACTCACTGTGTTCCGTAAGTTTATCTTTGGCAATTGTTTTATCTACGTAAGGGCAGATTTATTGGTGCTTAAAAATAGATCAGTCAGTTGTTATCAATCGTTATGCATATTATGTATTATGATTCATTTATTGCACATTGAACAAAGTCACACCGACAGTGTCGCATTATTATGACATTTGATACAATCCGCGAATATATTTTAAACAGTTATCTCACCAACAGTCACAAAAGTTAGATTTTAGTTTTTTGAGTGGTAAAAATTAATATGAAAACTGCTATTTTAATATTTGTCTTCTTCTTTAAAAACTTAAGAGAACCTTATCCCAATTAAGTAGAACTCTGACTCAATCTCAACACAAATATCCCGAATTCAACTTCACAGATAGGTACCTACCAATTTAGACATCTATTTCCTCCACCATTATTTTCGTAGCAACGCGTAACGTAGAGCTTGCTACGAGAAGCAAGAAAATTATTGAACGTCAACGCATCAAACTGCACTGTCTAATCTCACTTGCGTTCTATAAACCACGTACGATCAATTCTAGACTGAAATAAACGAACTGTGAAAAGCACTGTAAACAAAAGAACTGTAAGCACTAATGCAATTTAAAGGTACCATTCCGTACCCGACCGCAGGAGGCAACTGCAGGTGACGTCGCGGCGTCATATCGCTGCAGTCATGATTCCGAACCCAACCGCAGGCGGCAACTGCCCGTATTCCAGTCGGTAGATAGAAGATAGAAAAACGTGGTCTGCGGTCGGGCTGCACGTGTCGTCTGTCACTCGCCCGTAACTGCCAACGACGCGACGTGTCGCTAGCTACGGAAGGTATTTCATATAACTTCTTAGAAAACATTCGTGTCGCGGCGACACGTCGCCTGCTATTGCCTCCTGCGGTCGGGTACGGAATGGTACCTTTAGAGAGGTAATTTAAACAATTTTCGCACCGTAGCATGGCGACGTACTAATAAGAGATTAGCAATCTGTCAGATATCTGTCAATCATTTAAATTATACAGGCAGAATGACGTTTTCTGCTGATTTTTTAACAGTCAGGTAACTTTTATCCCACGCTAATACGCTTTCCTTACAAAAAAGCTGTCAAACCGCCATTTTTATTCCTCAGATAAAAAGTATTTGACGATTGAAAAATCGGCCCTTTAATATTTTTTTTATCTTCATTTAATTTAAAGGCTTTTGGGTTTACATAATCAATTATTCTAATGTCTAATTATATTTAGTGCGATGTACATTTGTACATCATCTCTGACTCACAAGTGATTTAAGTTACATTATTGAGTTCAGTTTTGTTGAAAATTTTCAGTCAGCGGATGCCGAAAAGCTAATCCTCTCCTCTTGTTGAAATTTTTTATGTATATCTTTTACCGAACATACTTAATCCACATCATATTAATTATTGTAAGGAACTCAACAGTAATAGGGATTATGACAATTTTTTTTATTGAACACGTATTTTTTCTTTCTTTACTTAATCAAAAGATTACAGCGATACATTGAGTTAAAATGTGCCATGACGTCACGAGTATGTAGATTTTATACTTAATTGAGACGTAGCGACCCCCTCCCCAACTTTAATGCGTTTTATCTAAGTATTTTTTTATTAATATGATAAAGCAAAAAATACATGTCTAACATTTTTTTTTATTTGACTGACGGCCTAAATAGGTTTTTCTTTTTTTACCAAGGCATCATCCCTATAATATTGTTATATTCGTTTATATTGGGAATTGCGACTGCACGTGCGTGGCTAAACTTCGAAAGTAACCAAACATTAATTTGCATAAGAGATAGACTTAATCTGTATTTTCAATTGTTTTCCCTAAACTGTATACAAATAAAACTGTACCCGTGCTCTTTAAGAATGGCATCTATAAAAGTATCCATTTACTGCCCAAAACATCACCATTAGCGATCATTTAGTTAGAATGCACGATGAAGGCTAGCCGGCGCGGCACGTGAGACGCATACCAAACAAGATAACACGCTCCATTAAAATCTGACAACACAAAAATCATACCATTTTGAACCTTATACCTTCCGCTAATAAGCCAAATTTAAACACACGGGACAGTCAAGCAATCCAGACTGAAAGATACGGATAGCTGAATGGAATGGAGCTATTTCGAATCAGAAATGGTACGTTGATTAGGTTTTGAATTTGCTTTTACCGAATAGAGCAAATTCGGTGAGTTCTGACTTGAATAAATGCAGCGTCAGCAAGACAAATGCCGCAAATAAATGGTTCCTGCATGCTACACAATTTTGAATGATCACCCGCCCCTCAAGTTATATTTCTTATTCTCTGAGCATAATGCAAATAAAATATCACTTTGTACGTTCTCTTTTGTAAACATTGTTAACATTGTTCTTTTTCGTAAGAAATGTATGTTGGTTATTTCTCCTCTCCGATCATTTATCAAGTCCGGGGTCGAGCAACAAATATCGCGGTCTCGTTTTTATTGAGGAGAATCCGTTTCCGTTCCCTGATACTTTATACGTATGTGTCTGTAAGGTAACCCAGATAATATATTATGTAGCTAAATTTAAGGTTACCGAAATGTTGACCTAATTCCCTTTAAAAAGGCTAAAATAAATACCTACTTGTAAAGATTATAGAAATCATCTTTTCTCACCAGAGCGGAGGTATTGAAAAATATCGAGCGTCGGATAACCGGTGAAGCCGCTGAACCCAAATTGCCCGTAATTTGGAACCCTGCTACGTAATAAATGATTAATCGAGCACTGAAAAGGTTCGGGAAGGAAATACCTCACCCAATGGTAGTAAATCAACAGCTATTTCAGGTGAAAGTAAACTACGAGAATGCTACTTACTGGTTCTGAAAAATGAGACCAAATAAAAAGTACCTGGTGTAGAGGAAAATCAGCTAATCGGTAAAGTACTTTCTAGAAATAAATGATGTATTATGTCTAGCTATATATCTACTTTTAATCTATTATTTTGTTTCGACTTCGATGATTATTTATATCTCTAGTAATTTATGGCTAGAAAAAAGTAAGGAAAACATACAGAAATATCTTTTTACATATAAAACTTCCTTGTATGTATTTCCTGGATCTCTTTAATGACTCATACGGGTCCTCTTTAACAAGGTAAAGGAAGAAATTTTTTTTTTGTTTAGCCACAGTTTCGTGATCCGAATTTCGTGTGAATCTAAAAAGTATTTTTATTATAATTCGGTTATGACATTAATTTATATTTTAAATAACTGCATCGATTTTCGTAATGAACAGTGATTTTTCTTATTGTAAACTTATGTGTTTTAATTACCCATACTGCTCTTTAACTACGTAATCCAAACTAAAAGTAAGTCAAATCCTTAGTCTTGCCTCTAACTTGGCTTAGTCACTGACTTGCTACAAAGAACTAGCTTACCTACGAATTAGTTTACCTACTTTTCACATTAATCATCAATCGTCACTTTTACATATCATCATAATTTACAGAAAATGGTTCAATAAACTGCTTTTTAGCTTACCGAAAAATAGTTAACTCTTCTAATCCAATTATGATTAAAATATTTTGCTCAATAATTAAGATTAAAAAAACTGAAGTGTTAATCGACTTTTGTTGCTGGCTGTACCTACAGTTTTAAATTAGGTATGTATGAACGCTCTAGATAAGGATGTTGTTAATAACAACAAATACAATACATTCCTTCTTGCAACAAATATACTTTTGCCAAATATTGCAATGGAATTTATTTAGGATATACATTGAATAAAAACAGAAATGTTACTTAAATAAATGGGACTTTCGCATTTGTAAATGATGCTAGAAATAATAAATTCTAGAAATTTTATAATCAATTACTTGAACGTAATACCAAATAATATTGTAACAACGGATCTATATCCACAAACGTATCACACAATTTCCCTCCGTAAATACGCGTTTAATCCCAAGATTAGTAGATATAATGTCTCTGCTTAGCTTAGGTTACTCCCAAATTACGTCGAATGTGCAAAATAATAATGAATTAATCGAGTGTTAATCCTTTTAAAATAAGGGTAATAAAAACATTATCAGCTTAATTATTATTTATCAGCTTTAATTAAAATTTAAAACAGATAAGGTTAACTATGTAGTATATAAGTCCGAGTCCTAACCATAAACTATAAACGTCAAAAATGCGCGCCCTTCCAGTCATCTGTCTATTGTTTATTCATTCCGCGTGGACCCACGACACAGCGGGAGAGGGATCGATAGGATGGCATCGGGAAGTTGGCATCAAAAATGCTGAAAATATAAAACTGTCGGAAGAGGCAGCGCAAAATGGCCGCATCGTCGGAGGAGCTATCGCTCCGGTCTTCGCTCATCCTTACCTGGCCGGTCTGCTCATCGATATCGTCGGACTTACTTCACCGTCTGCGTGCGGAGGATCACTTCTATCTTCAAGCAGAATCCTGACGGCAGCTCACTGCTGGTTCGACGGACGGAATCAAGCACACCGAATCACTGTAGTCCTGGGTTCACCATTCCTGTTCCATGGAGGTGTCAGAGTTTCTGCATCTGCCATTGCTATTTTTCCAACGTATGACTCGAGAACATTCGCTAACGATATTGCGATGTTATATTTGCCAGTTCATGTCCCTCTCTCTGGTGAAATTCAGCCGATAGCATTGCCGTCGGGGCCGCTCTTGGAAATGGACTATAGTAACGAGCAAGTCATTGCCGCCGGGTATGGAAGGTACTCGGACGTCACCAATCCCACTACAAACACCATGGCTAGAAATGTTTTGCTTGAAGTGATACCACTAGAAAAATGTCGGTCATTCTACGGTCACCTGGTCCAAGACTCGAACATATGCACAAACGGCTACGGAGGAGTTGGTATTTGCCAAGGTGACTCTGGTGGACCATTGACGATCAACAATCAAGGACAACAAGTGTTAATTGGCGTGAGTTCATTTGTGGCACGTGATGGATGTGAATTAGAATATCCTTCAGCCTTCGCAAGAGTCAGCAGTTACATCAACTGGATACGGGTACAGTTGTAACTTCCACACTATGTTGGTCTCTCTAGACGACGCCATAGAGATCGTTCTAGACGGGTCACTAATAACATCGAAGAACATCAAAATAAAGACAGTGAATTCATTATGTATGCAACGTATAGATTCAGTTTTAAAATTTATTAAGATCTTAAATGCGCACTCAAATAATTACATGGTTCTATGAATCATGTGCGTGCTATCAATAAGAAGAAGGAAAGAATATGATTATTTATTTTCATAGCGTTACATGGGCGAACTTCTAACAGTCGATTTTCGAATTTAAGAGCATCTTAAATATTAAATTCAATTATAGTAACATTGTGTTTTTTTTATTTCTACGTTGAGCAAAAAATTTAAACTAGCAAATGCATAGAATCACTATCAAAATTAAATTCAAACGTTTTTAAATTTTATAAAATCTGAATTGTAAGATAAAGCGCTGCGACACCCGCCAATATGTCAGAGATCGGAGCCAAAGGACAGACACGAGACGTAATAAAATGTTCAAAGTTTAAATTTCAAACCACCCTTTTATTTACTACTTTTTTCTCAGATTACCCTCACATTTTCCAAAACTATTACATGAGTCTACGTTCATGGTAGCCTTCACTGTCTTACGAAAAGCTTAAAGGAACTATCTCCAAGGACCACTTCGTCAGAGCTTATAAGTACCTATATACAAGCCATGAAATAAACCTACATCCACTGGGACTGTCACGAGTGAACCAGATGACCACATCTGAATATAAACATGCTTGATATAATTTTAAATTTAACTGTTTAGAAAATGGTTAGCAAATTTAAAAAAGTGTGTGTATGTCAGCTCCGACGCACGACCGGAGTTTACTCCTGTTTACAAGTATACACATACAACCTCCCCCTACCCAAATAATATTATAACTCAAATATTAAGACTTGTCTTTGCGGTTTAATTGGATGCAGTAAAGTGCAAGTGATCGATCATGTATCGCAAGGCCGAAATATTTATAGATCGAAATGTGAAATATGTAATATGTTTTCTTAATTTTTTTTACGAATACAAAAAGTTAAAGCTTCACTCCTCATAAAATTTCCATACCGGGAGCCTCTATGAAAATCGATTCTTAAGGAGTAAACTCCAAAAACTGTAGTGTTAGCGTAGATTGCTACATTCTTGCTAAAACTACCTTTAAAAATGGTGCTAAAGCTTTAACAGCTCAATAAAATTTATTTGATCCGATTCTGGTTCATCTAGAACAAGAGCCCGTCACAAAATGGGGACAAAAAGACCTCGTTCCGAGAAATTCGTTAATGGATGACAAAGAACTCGTAAATTATTAATTATCTGTTCGTGTAATCTAAATATTCATGACATTTTGTTCGTATTATGCAAGGGATGAAATGTGGATATAAAAATGGATATAAAGTGGTGGATATTCGTTTGTGGCTAAGTATTGTTCGCGCTCACAACAAAATGCGATCGTCGGCCGCAGGGATTACTGCGGCCTTTATTGTACTTACTAGATACATAGGATTAGCGTTAAAAATTTTGACTAATTTCAATTTTGTTCGATACTAACACAATAATATGACATTTATTCAGTAAACTATGACCGATCCTGCTTTGTTTCTTCTGTCAAGACAAGATAAAAACTGCCTAAAATAGCAGCGGTAGTTTGCAGTTCGGAACCCCAATTATTTCGAAAAGGTCGTGTCATCGTCAGTTTCAGCCGAGATGGCGTAGAGCTTGCCAAATAATTAAAGGCCGACAGTAGTTGTGGCTGATAACAACTTACAACGGAAAAAAGCTTATAATGATGACGAATTTGAAACTCAAGATCGCGCCATTTATTCGCAGATCCTCAAAAGCATCACCCTAGGATCGACTTCCCGACGCGCTACCTCAGCTTCGGAGAGACACTACGGGCCAACTGCACCACAGCACCCGCAGTACCAGCCCCACATATCACGTGGTTCATTAATGGGAGGAAGGTAGGATAACCACCTTTATTTTAAACACTAAAGCTTTTTACTGTTTTCTCAAATAAATAAAAGAAGAAAAAACGGTAATTTGGTACACCCGTTTACATAAGCAGCGTAGCGGCTTGTAGCACTTGCTACGAATTTTTTTTTAATTTATTTATTCATGTGTACTTTCCTTATAGTTCTTTCATACATGAGAATCATGATAAACTAGCTGTTGCTCGCGACTTCGTCTGCGATCCAGGATGAAAGGTAGGCTATGTCCTTTTCCAGGCCATAGTCTACCCATGTACCAAATTTCATCCAAATCCGTTCAGCCGTTTTAGCGTAAAAGTGTAACAAACAAACTCACTTTTTTTTCGTAACTTTTAAATATAACAGTCATAAATAGCACTCTAGAAGTCTGACCCCGCCAAATTGAAAGGTGCCGAAAGCGCCTGCAACATTCACAAGCGCAACTTGCACTGCTAAGGGCGAATTTCACCAGTGAAACTGAATGCACCAATCACCACGTCTAAACTGCGTTCAAGAGCTGTCAGTCTTCATTGTTGTGGAAGATTTGACACTGACAGCTCCAGAGGCGGATCCAGCCTTCAAAAAAGGTTGTGGTCCCTTTGGATTAGAAGTCGCTCACGATACTATAATATAAGATACTAGCGGACCCGACAGACGTTGTTCTGTCCGAACAGCGCCACCTACCAGGTCCAATAGTATTTTTAAGCCAGCCAGGGAACCACTCAAATATACACACAAAAGGGAATTGCTCAGTTTGTTCGGGTGATCTGGCTAAGCGTGGACAAGATCTTTTTTAATAAAAGACTTGCATTTTAAAAACTACTTATCTATAGGAAAGCAAATACATATTATAATAAAGTTGTAGCAAGATGTAAGAATTGTGTGCGTTACGTCAGCGGAATGTTGTCGCTTTTCAGGATTTCGGCTTGACAGATAATTTGTACCTACCCCATCTCGTGTAAATGAGCCCGAAATTTAGAATTTGTGCGTCCAGCCGATCCAAAGATATTCACGAAAAACAGATTCCACTGGAGTAACGTTACCCCAGCGGCATGTTTTTTAACCGGTGGTCGTAGCTGAGTACAAACTAGCTACTTAGATAGATCACATTTGTGCCTAATTGTGCCCAAAAAATGAAATTTGTGCGTTTTGAAGTTTCAGAGTTATTCAAGATGCCGCTGGGGTAACGTTCAGCAAATTGCTGTACCTCTCAAACGGCATGACATACAACTACGATTTTTTTTACTACGGTGGGTCTTAATTTGTGCTTATGCTGTGCAGTTTTATTTTTTCTATAATCGACACCGTTGGAAAATAAGAAATTGATTTTCAAAAACCCTAAAATCGATCCTTGCGCTTCAATGAGAAACCCTAGAAACTTACCAATTATGGTGGTTTGTACCTTTTATGAACTCAAAGCATCGTGCGAAATTAGATGTTTCTATTCCAACTCCTCAGAGAGCTATTCCATTTTAATTAAAATCTGGCTACGCTAAAATGTTACACTCCAATACATGAGTTATTATTAAGTGACGGTAATTATGATTCGACAAATAATTAGTACCTTTATCCAATTGCTTATCGTTAAAGTTTCAGCTAAAAAATCCTTGTAACTACACAGATATAAGAAGAAAACCATAGGAAAAGAAATTTCATGATTAATCGAACAAATTCAAATGACTGTATAAAAGCGGCCGCGCAGTACATTGTGCCAACCTTCTTAAATTATTTTTATCGGGCATGTTGTCCACGCTTAGCCGAAACTGGTGATTCACTTTCATGCAAATCGGTCCAGCCGTTTAGGAGGAGTGAGGTGACAAACACATTTACAGAAGAACTATATATATAAAGATAAGTGCATAGACCACTTTTGCCCAATCTGCTTTGGTCCTGTGTATCGACCTCAATTAGGGTTGTGGGCATGCCCATCGTGAACAACGGTGAATCCGCGCTTGGACAACTCTTGAAAGCGGTTAAGCGGATGTGTTGATCGAGTTCAGTTTCATGAATGAAATTGACCCTTACACTTCTTTCTATTTACCAAATTGCATCTAGTGTCTAACATTTATAGATGGACGAGCTAGTAGCCCACTCTCACAAGTTCCGTGTGCCAATGAGCGAGCGCAACGGCCGGCGAGGGCTACAGAGGACGTTTGAATATGACGCCGGATTCAGCAGCCCTCCCCCTCTGCTGACTCTCACCCATGCCTCACACGTCGCGACCAGGCCGCCCGGCTGCAGCCTGAAGGAAAGTCAGGTGAACGATAATGATTAAATAATTTAAAATATTTTGATAAAATGGATAAAACTCAGTCAGATTAACATCGACATACAACCATGAAAATAGTCGACTAAAAAATGAAGTTGTATTTTCTTTAAACTAATGTCATTTCGAAATGCAGGTAGGTCTATACCTATGTGAGTCCCTAGGCATTTACGGTGATATACATTATTTTACTTTTTTGTGATGCACTAAAAAACCTGAACTGCATAAACTAAGCAATTTTATTGTGGTTGCAAGAATAAAAATACATAACCGCAACTTATTGCCACCATATTTTTAACAGTGACGTACAATGAAATACACTAGGAACAACCTAATTAAATTCTGAATTCTGTCTAAAATGACATGAAATATATTTTGTTTACTTATACACATTTAGATACGTTGGTGGCGCAAGGAAATTACTTTTATGCAAATTAACCATTATGTTCGTACGTGCACGTCTACCTACTGTCGGGAATACGTGGAAACACATAGAATATTTTTCCTTATTTACCTCGAATATACATGTTTCGAGAACTTCCATCTTAGTGCTTTTCCCCCCGAGGCAGTGAAAGCGGCGTCAAATGTCAAACGTTCCCCGCGGTGATAAGTTGACACAGAACATCTTTTGTACACAAATAAATCCTCAATCAATGGGTGGAGTCATGTTAGACATCAAACGTTGTGATTCCTTCTATTGGGAATAGTTTAGAGATAAGCAGATTGTTTTTATTCCCTGCTGAATTAAAAACTGAATATTTTCACATTTTTCATGGTGATTGCAGAAATCAACGTTAGCTCTATGAAGATTTGTATCAATGGTTTGTAACCATTTGGTAACATACCTAATTAACGAAACTAGACGAAACAAAAACCGACTGTAATTAAGCTGAGGGGCAATTCCCGTAATTTTAAGAACGTTTGAATCGTTCAAACGAAACGATCAAATCTAATCAGTCTAATCTCATTCGCAATGTGTCAAAAATACAATCGATTTACCAAAATTTTTGACAAATTTGACAGACTGCGACTTGTATGTGAATGTTTTTTAAGGGGGAAGCGTCAGGGTAGCCCGCGAAATTCAAATTTTCTTACGTTTTTTACATTTTGCAGGTCAGTGTCAGGTTTTATGTTGATTAAAATATGATTCGCGGCCGTAACAAATATGGCTTTACTCAATTATAATCATTACAGTCAGCAAGTCAACTCCATAAGTTAGCAAAGGTGTCAAATGTCATGTTTTCGTGAAATCATGACATTTGACACCTTTATCTTCTTCTTAATCACTATTGATGATTGTAATGATTATAATTGAGTAAAGCTATATTCGTTACAACCGCGAATCATATTTTAATCAACATAAAACCTGACACTGACCTGCAAAATACAAAAAACGTAAGAAAATTTGAATTTCGCGGGCTACCCTGACGCTTCCCCCTTAAGCAAGAGAATTAACCTTCTGGTATTTTGCATCCTTTGTTAAATAAACAAAAAACCTAAAACTTATTTTCTGTACTTTTCCAGATGGCTGAAATAAAAGAACACGAAGAACTGAACGTCATTCATATGAGCAGTCGACACAAGAGTCGTAAACCAAGCAAGAGGGATCTTTATGTGACCGTATCGGAGCTACAAATAGTGGCCACGGGCAGGCTTGAGATTACCTGCGTCAGCACGATACCGGAATTTAGGAGTATCGAAGACAAGTTCGCCGACGTCAGAAACGATACTGTTATAGGTAAGACATTTATGCCCGTTTTCTAAAATTAGGCATTCATAATTTCGAAAATGGGCATTAAGTTTTCAATGTCGCGGCAGTTTTTTACTAACTTTATAAAATATCGAATTAATATTGGTAGAATGTAGGTACCTACCCTTTTTAAACGATCCTGACCCCACTAATCCTTCATGGAGCAAAGAAAACTTTCTATTTCTATGACTTCATTCATCAAAGTCAATACGCAAGTAGGTACGCACATACAAGTAGGTAGCCATCTACCTACTTGTGTGTACGTACCTACTTGCGTTCTAAAATTTTAGACAACCCTAATAAAACACATCCTAGAACTTCTAGAATACAATTCGGAATAAATTATCCCTTTAATATTAGATACCTTTCTGTATATTTGACTACATATCCTAGTTATTCAAATACTTGTTTATACCGTTAACCACAAGTCACAAACATACAATGGTGCCGATTCCCTTGTTCACAAACTAAACTAAATTTAAGTTCAGTGCATCTTTTTCTTTCTATTTAATTAAGAAAAGGACAGAAGATAAATTTTAGTTTAGTCCTGTCAAATTAATCAGCGCCTGTCACTACTCCATACAAGTTTAGACGTGATTAAAAACTTGCCTACTAAAATTACGTCAATTTACGTCAGGCGCTGATTAATTTGACAAGACTAAACTAAAATTTATCTTCTGTCCTTTTCTTAATGAAATAGAAAGAAAAGGATGCACTGAATTTAAATTTAGTTTAATTTGTGAACAAGGGAATCGGCACCAATTACATACCTACACTTACGCAAGATTGAAAAGCGATTTTCTCCTAAAGTGTTGATAGATATTTTATGGTGTTACGACGAACCACACATAGTAGTATTATCCAAGCCATACTGTTATGAAATAGGTCTTTTCTCAAAGTCACAATTCTTCTTTCACGAGAAAAACTCTTTTGCGTAACTGTAAGGTATTGATGCTCGGGACTGTACCTATACCACAAACCACGTTCAACTTCTTTTTTTTTTCATAAGGTTGGTATCTCCATGAAGAAACCATAATAATTATAGCCATGGCCGAATGACTAAGTAAAAAAAAGTAGTAGTGGTTTAATTTTTCGTTCGCCTATGGTCAGTTGCATAAACATGCAACTGGCCTCAGGCAAACGAAAAATTATAAAAAGCCATTTATTTTTTCTTTTTATTTATTAATCGTCCAATAAAATGGCGATCTATGGTTTTTTTTTTTGCATAAAACTGCCAATACTTTTGAATTTTCTTCTATAACCTTTTTTATTTCAAACTAGGAAAAAAGTTAGAGATTAGTCCATATTTATATTGGAATTAGGGAATGCAATACCGAGATACCGGGATCTCGCGTGCATAATGCGGCACTAATCCCGATCGAAAATTGAGCGGGATCCCGCGGGACTGGCGGGATTACGGAGAAACGAAGTATATCGTGTTAATCAGCGCGTTTTGATAAAGAAGTACCTAGATGAATTAAATATTTCGAGTCGGGTGGATTCAATTCACGTTTAATTCATTAATGACGGCACAGAAGCAGAACGAGCCTTTTCTGCTGCTGGAGCTACCTAGTCTGTAAGGATATCAATCAAAATCAAAATATTTTATTTCACATAAACCTACAAGGGCACTTTGTATACATATAGGAGCCGTTTAGCCGACGAAACCTATACAGGGCGTCCCAAAGTTATGGGTCATGAAGCGAAAGTACCTTAAATATCGTAGATAGGGTTTTTGCTGAAAGAAGACATTATGTTATTTTTAAAAGTTAGTAATTCTGCATTCAAAAATTTTCTAAAAATTACTTGCCTCGTCTGGGAATCGAACCGACTTAAATGTAAAAAAAAAACACCCCTACTATTATGATGCCAATCGAAAGAATGGCCAAAAAATAATAACTCTTCTTAAGTAACATAGTATTTTAAAAGAAAGGAACAGCGTGAAATTAATCATTTTAATCAAATTAAAAACATACATGAAACTGCCGTAGTCAATTAAGTGGGTATTTTTTTTTTGTAAATTAATTAATTAAATGCTCAAAATGTGATCCCTCTTGTCTTACGCAAATCGCCAATCTTTTAATGAGTCCGCTGCCTGTTGATTTTCTTATCATTTTATGGTGAATACTCGATATGATATGGCACAATTCTGTTTGTTACTCGCACGTTCTCGTATCGTTTTTTGTATAGCATATCTTTCACGTATCCCCAAAAGAAGAAATCTAATGGTGTAAGGTCCGGGGATCTGGCCGGCCATCTAATCGGTCCATTCGTACCAATCCAAGTAGGAAAACATTCACTACTTTTCGAACGTCGTCGTCGGCAATCAAGAACTTTCTTGAAATTTCACTCAAACATTTTACGTTGTTCGTTTCTTTTAAAATACTATGTTACTTAAGAAGAGTTATTAGTTTTTGGTCATTCTTTCGATTGGCATCATAAAAGTAGGGGTGTTTTTTTTTTATATTTAAGTCGGTTCGATTCCCAGACGAGGCAAGTAATTTTTAGAAAATCTTTGAATGCAGAATTACTAACTTTTAAAAATAACATAAAGTCTCCTTTCAGCAAAATACCCTATCTACGATATTTAAGGTACTTTCCCTTCATGTCCCATAATTTTGGGACGCCCTGTATACTTTAACTTTTTGCGTAGTTATTTTCAAAATAATATTTATTTTTCCTGTATTTTCTTAAAATGTTTATTGTTACTATGTCTTAAGGCCTATTTCACGATGTCCGAATAGCCACCACTTACGGAATAAATTCAAAAATGGAATAGAATTTGTAGGATATTATCTGCCAGGTAAGTTAACGAGAACCTAATCGGAGGTGGTGAAACAGGCCCTAAGTGTCTAAAAATATTAATAAAGAGTATAATATGTAGTATCTACCAAAAATGTTGTTTAATTTAAGTTAAAACTCTGAAAATGAGGACTTTATTAAGATTATTTTGAGAAGTCTGCGTCCATCCTGCGGGATCTTGCAAATACCTGGATACCGCGGGATCAAGAAAGCTCAGTCCCGTAAATACCAGGATTGAAAGTATCTTGCGGGATTGCATTCCCTAATTGGAATACAAAATTGCACAGTCATCATTTTGAGCCTTAAGATTAAGATGTCCACTCCATCTCTTCATCTCTGATTCGATCATGCAGGGAACTCCGACCTTAGCCTTCTCTCGCCATTGCCGTTTGGGTGACTTTAACAATTTCGACTCCACCCACTTTTCATAAAACTCATACGCCATGGCGCCATACATATTGGAAGGGAACCCTCCGGGAAAATAATTGCCGGCATTACGTTAGCGCTAAAGTTAACCATCGCGGACGGTCAACGGCATTAGGTTTAAAACCGTGTTATAAAACACTCTGTAAAACGAAGTAAAATAGTGTTTTTAGGGAGTCTTGTCGCTATAAGTAGTTTCCAACCTTTTAAGTTTTTTGTGAATATTTGTAACCGTGAACAAAAAAAAAAAACCTTTGATTTTAAAACCAACGCTAATAATAAATCTTGTTAAAATATACATTAGATTTTATTTTCACGGTTTATAACGCTGTATTCGCTAAGAAAATCCAACATTTAAAATGAGCCCTCCGCGAGGGCTCCGGGCATCCCATATGCGACTAGATGAACCCTCCTGGAGGGCTCCCAGCACTGAACGTGTCTTCTAATGAGGCCGATTGTGAGCGAACACGTTTCAGTGTCACAGGTAATCACAATGGCAAGACAAAATGTTTCTTATAGATATTTGATTCTCATCATTGACCCTGTTAACTTACGATTAGTTCGATTTTTTTAACGGCTGAAATAACCTCGACAACTTTTTATGCTACAATGGACACGGTCATTGGCTGATCATTCATAAAGAATGTTTCTATTGAAAGACCACTAAATAATGCAATATTTATCTTTACTTCCAGTTGATGTCATCAAGCCCTCAACACTGTCTCAGCCGTCAGCTAATCTTACAATAGCTGATTCCAGCACCTCGGGAACATCAAGAAAGTCTAAAAACCTATTATCGTCTCTAATGTGTATTATATTCATTTGCTTGCTCACAATTGCTTGATAGAGCAAGTCAGTAAAATTAAATAATGGGCTGTGATAAAATATGTAGTATGTTCATATTATAACTAATTATAACGCGCGTGAATGAAAATGTGAATATGCTAATCGTGTACAGGCACTAAAGAATTACCTAAATTGGATAAAATTAGAAGGCCATACGAGACTGCTTATAAAACCTAACAAGTGGTGCATTACCTCGCACTGTACGGAAATCCTATGCAATGCGAGATCAGCTTAAACTGGAAATGTATAGCTTGATGTGTAGCCGTGTGTACCTACGTTCCATGAGTCAAACATGAATCCGTGATACCCTACAGTAATGGGTCAAAAAAAAAGAAATTCTATTAAGTCCGTCAGTCAGATAATAAAAAAATATTAGACACGTATTTTTTGCTTTCTCATAATAATAAAAAATGACTTAGATAAAACGCATTAAAGTTGGGGAGTGGGGGTCGCAGCGTCACAAGCACCTAAGTATAAAATCTACATACTCGTGACGTCATGTTACATTTTAACTCAATGTATCGCCGTAATCTTTTGATAACGTAAAAAAAGGAAAGATACGTGTCCAATATTTTTTAGTCGTCATCCCTATTTAACGATAAGACACTAATTAATTAAAATCACGTTACCTGCATGAAACTTCAAGACTTGTACCCCAATTGCGTAATACACGATCAATCAGAATCGTTTTGAAACAAATTGCTAATCCATTGCGTCATAAGTTGAAAAAAAAAATCTACTCAACAACGTACCTAAATAACGCAATGAATGTTGTTGAACTGCCAAAATGAAACAGATTAGTCCTAATCGTTTACGAAAATGTGTTACGTAATTAGGGTACAGCACTCTACCTAATAGGCATGATGCCTGGGTCAAAAAAAAGAAATTCTATTTAGTCCGTCAGTCAGATAATAAAAAAATATTAGACACGTATTTTTTGCTTTATCATATTAATAAAAAAGGACTTAGATAAAACGCATTAAAGTTGGGGAGTGGGGGTCGCTACGTCACAAGTAAGTATAAAATCTACATACAAGTGACGTCACGGCACATTTTAACTCAATGTATCGCCGTAATCTTTAGACAACGTAAAAAAAGAAAAAATATGTGTCCAATAGTTTTTAATAATCTACAAGACCGATTTTTTTTTTTGTCATCATCCCTGTTGCGTACACACGATTAATCACAATCTGTTTCAATTTTACAGTTCCACAACATTCATGGCGTAATTCACCTACGTTGTTGAGAAGACAAATTTTTCGAACTTATGAAGGAATGGATTAGCAATTTCCTTCAAAATTATTCACATTGTGATTGATCGTATATTACGCAATTAGGGAGTTTAATAACAATTTGAATTTCAAAATCGTACCTACTCTAACTAAAGTTAAAGTAACGTGATAATTATGGAACGTTGTCTAAATTGGGAGCATTGTGACTACATATTTTTAAAGGAACATTAAGTTAAGCACTAACAATGCATCGATACAGACAAGCAAAAAACTACAAATGAAAATTGCCATTGTTGTGCCTAGAAGACATTTTCAAAGTCGCCAAAATAACATATCATCTCCGTGAGAGAACATTTTAGTGTAAGTACGTAGTTTTAATAATTTTATTAGGATACCCAAGATATTACTAAAGAATCAAAAGTGCTTAATTGTAAAAATGTTGAGCTGTAGAATCAAATGTGATGAATGTGAAGAAACTTAAATCTAATTTTGTCTTATTTGGCAACAGACTGTTCTTGTTATAAAACATTTGAGTTCCTTTTAATATGTAGGTATGTATCTACCGCGACAAAAGATTTAAGAATGTAAAGTCAATTAGCACTATGTTTTAAGAAAGTTGTGCGTGTGTATAAACCCCTTAAGTGGAGCTTCATCTTTGTCCTTCTGGGGAATGCCCACAATGACCCTAATTTGGTATTGCATCAACAAAAAACGAGCGAGCCTTACAGTAGTCACATATAATGTATAACATCTGACATCTCACCTTGTTAATAAGCAACATTAGAGGGGAGTTGCCTCGTCAAGGTCGTTTCTGACGGCCAACTCTAGTACCGCGCGCGCTCATTGGTCAAATCAAATAGCACACGCTTCCCCTGTGACACACTTCCGTCCCTTTTCACGAAATCACTCCCACAGATTAGATTATTTCGTTTTTTTTTTTTAATTTTGATCTTGATTGCAGGAAAGCAAGAGGAAATTGTTACACATCAAAAATTAACTTAACGTAATTAGATATAGGTACGATCCTCAATAAAATGCTGTTAATTTGGCCATAGACATAGGTACATACATACATACAGGTACTCACGCCTTTTTTCCTCGGGGCTCTAGCTCGACCACGATCCTTCCAATCGTTCCTTTTTAGGCTCTGGCTTGTTAGTAACAGATACAGATGTATTATTCAGAACTAGCGTATCTATGGTAACCAGTGGCGGATCCAGAATTGTCGTTTGGGAGGGGCTTGATCCCGCTGAGGGTAGGTTTTAGCAAAGTAAACACTGAAAATGCTTACAAGATTTTACAAGCCTCCTCAGACTACTTTTCGTAAATTCTTCAATGACTGTTAGGTTGTAGACTACCAGAGATATCTCTGTGAATATACATGGCGAACAAACCGAGCAGCGTGAGGGCAAAATTCGTCACGTAAACAAAACATCTTAAAGAAAAAACTAGAAAAAACGGAATAGGTACGAGTTAAGGATAATTGATGGCAATTGTACTATAATAGGTACCTAGTGTAATACTTGCTAATTTGCTATAAAGTTAATAATATCGATTTGTCACGGAAGACCTCAGATGCTTTTGGGGAGGTTTGAGCCCCTTAGCAGTCGCCCCCGCCCCCCGCTGGATCCGCTACTAATGGTAACAAATAACAACTTTGGCAAAGGACATAATTATTCCAAGTTTAAACTTTGCTACAAAACCAGCAGTCACCACCGCTTAGTTCAGTAAACATTGGTCTACTTAGATATTTCATCGCCTAACTTACATCCTTAAATCTTTTTCCGCGTGCCCTTAATTAGATTAAGTAAATACCTATCTACTTGCTAGTAGTAGGTACTTCGGTCAACTTCTTATAAGGTAACAATGAAAAAATTGTAAAATACCATTTTATCACAAAGTAATTTATATTAATTAGTTTAAACTTTATAGATACCTATTCAAGAACGAGGCTTTGGCAAAGAAATTACAGGCAATGTCTTCAGAATTTACCTTATGTTATTAAGATGAAATGTGTCCAAGACCTTAATGATAAAACGCTTGAAACTGGTTAATAATAATATGTTCTATTGTACTTGCGCCCAAATATCGCAGATGACTAGGACTACTAATAGGTAATATCATGTCACATCATCATAATCTGCTCAGCCTTTTCCTAACTACAAAAGACAGACCCATCTGGGTCTGGAGGGGTCGGCTTCCAGTCTAACTGGATGCAGCTGAATAGGTACCGGTATTTTACATGGAGCGACTGCCCATCTCACCTCCTCACCCCAGTAACTGGGTAACCGCTTGGTAAGACTCCTTGAGTCCCATCCTCATCCCATGGACCTAACAAACAAGCCTATTGCCAATGCAATCAAGTGGGATCAATTTTAATTGTAAAGCATGCGTAGTTTTATGAGAATGAAGTTTGCTAGATATAACAAGAGCTGATCAGCTTTTTTACGTATTCATACAACACCCTATAGGTTTCAATTCAATTCATTTTTTTCAATTCAATTTATTTATTCAGTAACAATTCACATTGTGTACACAAATATACACAAAAGAAAATTACTATGTACTAAAATTATTATTAAAATACATGAAATTCAATTTAAATTAGGAAATATTAATTAGATTAAAAAAACAAATTAATATTTCCAAATTATCTAATTAATGGTTTCATTTATTTTCTCAGGTATACCTACTACTTATTATTGTACACGGAGTATTCTTGTTTTGCGAAAAATATCTACGAAATAGGCTTTGAAAGACGATGTATATCTAATGTGTCCCTCTTTAACCAATTTAGTTCTTCCAACATCTAATATTAAGAAAGCTTATGAACCTTAAATTAAATGTATGTATATAGATAGATATACCTACTCAGAAGAATGATAGTTATTATGTAAGTACCTATAGGAAAAAGATAACTTGTAAATAGATAACCCATTACATTATCAATAAATAGAAAGGCAGCTCGGTAGGTACTATTATGCAAGTATACACGGCTACATATCGACGCTTGAAAGGCAAAATTGACTAAGCGACATGGGAATCCCATGTCGCTTAGTCAATTTTGCCTTTCAAGCGTCGCGAAGCTATAAATTTCCAATATAAGCTAACCTCTCATTATACGGAAATCCTATACAATGCGAGACCAGCTTATACTGGAACTGTATAGCTTGATATGTAGCCGTGTGTACCTACCTAGTAATAAGTAAGTAGTTACATCCTAGTTCAGGAGACATTTTTACACATTACCAAATTGTGATCGTCTTGAATATGTTATAATTATTTTACGTTATAAGTCAATAATTGTATAAAAATACTATTCAGTCCGTGAAAATTAGCCAAGACAAATAATTAACCACGCAATCCACTAAATAATAAACCAAGCCAAGAAGGTTAATAACTTCTGTATAGTTAAACCTACATTACAATTTGATAAACAAAGGCATGATCTAGGTAACCTTCAGACTATGTAGGTGTTACCTACGTTAAAACGCATTAATTTGTTAATTCAAGCTCCTTAAACAAATAGTACGCGTTCTTATTCTGTCAGTACCTGTTCATATAACGAGATCTCGACGAGTTGCTGAGATGACTACGTCTACACTCATGCAGGAACCCTTAAGACGCCACTAAATGCCAGCATGTAAGCTTGCGCGTTCAGGGGGCCTACCACCAACTCATAAAGCAGTTGGAAAGAGATGAAGCTCTACAGGACGTATAGCTCCATCTCTTTCTCCCACTGAAGTAATATTAAAATAATACTGCTTTTGAGCTGGTGGTAGGCCCCCTGTGCTGAGCTCACGCAACGCGTCGTATGTCCAGCCAGTACCCGCTAGGATTCGCCCATCAAGGAACGCTGTCCCAAATTAGACGCATTATTAATTTATTTTTCATAAAACAAAAGGTATTTTAATAAAACACGTATACTAAAAGATAAATAATTCAATTATCTTTAAAATGGTGAAGGTTTCAGTAAAATACGCTTGATAGTTTTTACGTGATCCTCAGTTTTTTTATCCGCTTCCGCGTTAGACATAAGTTTACAAATTAATTACACTATGTAATATAAACATAATCTAAAATATTCACAGATTAAGTTATTAAAAATTGCTCTAATTAAACATATATTTTTTCCAAATCATTAACACTACTCGTTTAGACGTAATCTTTAGTATAAAACCATTAGGTAAAAGTCGGTTATTGTCGCCTTAAGATAGATTTCCAAAATATGCTGCCTCTACATAATTATGTAGTTAGATAGGACCTTTAAATAATTTTAACGATTATTCTAATAATGTAAATAGTTAATTATACTAAGCTACATAAACAATTTTTAATTTTACCAACTGTAAATGCATGGTTTTTACACTAGCAACAACATACCTAGGATTTATAATGAATTCTGAAATATTTAAATAGGGTAGGTAACTAGATACCTACCAAACGAAAAGTAAACTAAATAGATAAGAAACAAATGTACATAGAAAAGAATTTACCAGACCTAAGTACATCGTACTATCAGATCCAGAAATATTTGTTTTCTGCACTTGATAGCCGTTATCAGGATAGTAGGTAACATTGTAAGTGTGTCAATTAACATTACGGGTCTGACAGTACTGAGGCAATAAACTATGATTGTCATTAAAGTATTAGATAAGTACGAATCATTCCTTGTAAAATACAAACCAAAAACATGATCTTATAATGAAAACGAAACATATCAATTACCTACCTGTCTTTATTATTTTAAGAACTAGTTAGTTACGAAAAATTATAAGATTGCAGAATAAGCGTATTTACACAAATCTCATGTCTTTTAGGAATCTACAATTAAAAATGTGCTGTACATACTTAACGAAAATTATATGAATTGTAGTGAAAACAAGTTATGCTGTCCAATGAGTGAATTTTAAAATAACGTTATTTCTTAACAGATCATTAAGTGATGTTCAATTGTTTTTAGTGTTACCAAAGATTTTGTAATTGACATCAAAATGTCGGAATTATGAGGATCAGAATGATTTGATAAATTAGTTTAAATGGTGTTTGTTAAGTTTTTTCGAAGTTTATCTCTTCTTACCATAAACTAAACAGTGCATGTGGTGTCCACGATCTTCAGTGAAGCAATAGGTACCTACCTCTTGGTAGGTAGCCGTAGATTGGATTAGGTATCTACTACCATTTCCCAACGATTGAAGCCTACAAATTCTTATTGACTGTGGGAATCCATGCACTTGTGCAATAATGGCTTGTAATCTGAGCGACAACTGCAAGATCACTATGCTCATTTTGAAATGAAGTGTCGACACAGATGAATAGTGTCGGTTAAGTTTTAATTATTAGCTGATTATACCTTAGGTATACCTAATAGGTACCTTCTCAAATGTTTGTAATAGTTATGTCGATTGTGTACCTAGTTAAAGAGCTCTAATAAAAATGATATGGACAGTGTTTGTGCAGTCTGTACTTATTCTAAAGTGAATAAGTACAGACAGCACAAACACTGTTAAATAGAGTCAAATTAAAGTTATCTAGCGAAACTCCGCAGAAGCGATAAGTGTCAATTTCTAAATATGATATAACAAACAAAAAAAAATACCTACTGAAATTTCAAGTTACTACACCACCAGCGGTCTTTGACCCCAACTTTTTTGTTTTTTTTTATCGTGTACTTAATCGTGTTTTTAGATAGATAACATCTGTGGAGTTTTGCTTGCAATTTTTATTTGCCCTTGATATGTTCATCGATCCCTCCCTGACTTCAGTGACTTTACGATTGTCGCTTGGAAGGTTCAATTCGTTACGAAACATTATTTTATACCTACATGCAAAGTTAGGATTTATGATGTAAAATTGAATTTTATTGTTTGTTATGCATTAAAATTAAAAACATACCTACACATAATAAATCTAAACAATAAAATACTTATGAGAATTAAAACAATTGTGTGCGTTTTAATTTTACATTCTTGATTACTCGTCATTGAGTCCTGCAAGTAGATAGTAAATCCCTATATATTTTTAACCGACTTCCAAAAAGGAGGAGGTTATATGTTCGTCGCGTATGTTTTTTTTTTTTTTTTTTTCTTTTTTTTTTATGTATGTCCTCCGATTTCTCAGTCAATTGTGGATCGATTTTGAAAATTCTTTTTTTGTTTGAAAGGGTATGCTCTCGAGGTGGTCCCATATAAATTTTATCAACTTTGCTTTGATAGTTTTTGAGTTAGCTTCAATAATACGTACTTTTTCCCACTTAGTATGTGGATGATATGATAAGTTCCTGACACTGTTATTTACATAGCAGGTAGTGGTTTTCGGATTTGTGTGGAGTAGGTACCACAACTGAAAAGTTAAAAATAAAAACTTTTTACAAAAAAAAACAACCGACTTACAAAAAACACTACAAAGTGAAAAATAACTTTTTTTCGGAAGTCGGTGACAAAAAACGAAAATTCAAAACCGAAGACACCGACTTCCGAAATTAAAGTTATTTTTCACTTTGTAGTGTTTTTTGTAAGTCGGTTGTTTTTTTTTTTTAAAGATTCCGACAAACTGAGAACCTCCTCCTTTTTTTGAAGTCGGTTAAAAAAGCTAAAATTATAGAAGTAAGTATATAATATTTAAATTTAAAAAAAAAATATTTTACAATTTATTTAATTAAAAGTAAACTAATCGTATTAATAAAGGTAAAGTAACAAATAAAGTATAAAATTATAAGAGTAGCAATAAGAATTATTTTTATTTTGGTATGTACTACATAATCGAACCCGGGACGAGATGGAGCCCGTTCACAATTGCTATTTGTCCTAAAATGGTCTAAATGTGGTAGGTACCTATATACCTATCGCTTGCTGTAGGTACTTTTGTTTGAAGATTTATTGTAAGTATGTAGCAGTGTCGTATTGAACTGTTTCGATTATTCAGTGTGCGTTACGTCAGCGGAATGATGTCGCTTTTCAGGATTTCGGTTTGACAGATAATTAGTACCCCATCTCGTGTAAATGTGCCCGAAATTTTGAATTTGTGCGTCCAGCCGATCCAAAGATATTCACGAAAAACATTCTGCTGGAGTAACGTTACCCCAGCGGCATGTTTTTTAACCGGTGGGTGGTCGTAGCTGAGTACAAACTAGCTACTTAGATAGATCACATTTGTGTCTAATTGTGCCCAAAAAATGAAATTTGTGCGTCTTGAGGTTTCAGAGTTATTCAAGATGCCGCTGGGGTAACGTTTAGCAAATTGCTGTACCTCTCAAACGGCATGACATCGATTTTTTTTACTACGGTGGGTCTTAATTTGTGCTTATGCTGTGCAGTTTTATTTTTTCTATAATCGACACCATTGGAAAATAAGAAATTGATTTTTAAAAACCCTAAAATCGATCCTTGCCATAGATATAAGAAAGAAGTGTTTTTTATATTTCTATGATCCTTGCGCTTCAAGGAGAAACCCTACAAACTTACCAATTATGGTGGTTTGTACCTTGCTGAATTCAAAGCATCATGCGAAATTAGATGTTTCTATCCCAACTCCTCAGAGAGCTATTCCATTTTAATTAAAATCTAGCTACGCTAAAATGTAACACTCCAATACATGAGTTATTATTAAGTGACAGTAATTATGACTCGACAAATAATTAGTACCTTTATTCAATTGCTTATCCTTAAAGTTTCAGCTGAAAAATCCTTGTAACTAGGTACATTGTGCCAACCTTCTTAAATTTGTAGTATAATAATATTATTATTCCTGTAGTACTTTCAACCACCGGTGTCATTCCCAAACAACTACATCAATCTTTAAAATCACTAGACGTAGCTCCCTCCACCTACGAAACCCTACAGAAAGCTGCTATCCTGAACACTTGCAGAATTGTCCGAAAATTCCTGCAGAACGACAATGACGCACAAATATCACACACACAGACATCATTCACCACTGCAACACAAAGCCAAAACATATTATCACCACGCCATTTATTATCATCAATTATCACTTAGTTTAAGTAGTTCTTTCAGGGGTAGCACTTGGCTTTGGCCCGTGTTATCCTAAAAACCGACACAGGTCGAGATACAAAAATGTATACCAACAAATAATAATAATAGTAATTTTTATTTCTCTCAAAAAGGTACAAATTTAGTACATAGTATATAGGTTACAGGCAGATTCAAACCTTTGTGAGAGCTGGAGTCTATACTGGGTTGGGGACCTGTATTACAGATCTCCAGGCTCACACTCTTAAAATTATAACATTAAATTGCACTTACGTACTACATACAACATTGTAAAAGCTCCAAGTAATGAGAGGAAGGGAAATTAATTTACAAAACAAAAGATGTTCTATGTGTGTCTTTGGAGAGTGTTGTGTGCCCGTGAGTGCAATATAAGTCCTCGCGCCCAGCACCCACGAAGGGCACTGTGCGCGAGCACCCACTTGCCCGAGAGTGTGTGTGTGTGTGTCTGTGTGTGGTTAACAAGGTGAAACACGATTAAAGATAAATTTGAGTAGGTGCATATTCCCGGTAGTCGACATTATTTTAAAATATTTAATAAATGTTCAGTCTCTGCGTAATCCAATTCAAGTAGCCATTTCGTAACAGTTTTTTTACATTTTGATCTGCACATTGGGTGTATATTTAAAATTTGATTAACCTTGTTATAGACGTAGCTACTGAGGAAAGGGAAACTACGTTGGGCTGAACGATAATTTGTGCGGATGGAGGGACAAACAGTATGTTTACGTCGTTGGGAGACAATTTTGCACGGAGCGTAGGGAGTTTGAGAGTGTGTGGTTAAAACAAGGTTAAGGATAAATAATTTGCGAACAGAGAGAACCGTACATGTTTTATAAAGGTCAATGGTAGGAAAGCGGTAAGGTAACCGCCATCCAACTTTCAGGAGTGCCCTTTGGGCACGCTCCAATTTCAGCATGTGAGTTTTTGCTGATCCACCCCAAGTAATTATGCAATATTGTATAAGTGATTGGCAGAGGGCGAGATATACAAGTCTTAGCACCGAAGAGTCCGCAGCGTGACGTAGGGACTTAAAAATGTAAATCAACCTGCGCAGTCGTGAGGTGAGTGTGTTTATGTGTGTAGAGAAAGACAGGCAATCATCAATTTGTACACCGAGATATTTGACAAAACTGAGGCGAGAAAGGCAGGGGCAATTACAAACAGTGAGGTGAGGTGAAATACAAGAGTGGGCAATCAAGGAGTAAGGAGAGGAAGAAGGTTTCCCAGCGGCAGTAAAAGAAAAGGTTAGGTAATTAGTTTTGTCAGCATTTAAAGTAAGCAGGTTTTGAGCCAACCAGTCGGTGACAAGGTTGAGTCCGGATTGTGCATGCTGGAACACCAGCTCCCATGAGTCTCCGTGGAATACTAGGGCAGTATCATCAGCATAGGTGAAAATGGATGCATTGGGAAGCATTAGCCGGCAGAGCTCATTTATATAAATGAGAAAAAGGGTTGGGCCGATAATACTGCCCTGGGGAACCCCGTATGATATGAGGAGCTCGTGACTTGTCCAATCACCGATCCTGACGCACTGCCGCCTACCCGTGAGGTAACTCTCAAAGAGAGCTAGTTGAATGCCTCTAATACCGATCCTTTCAAGTTTAGCAATAAGATTGGGGACAGATATCGTATCGAAGGCTTTAGCCAGATGCAAGAAAATACCAATTACCTTCTGTTTTTTATCCAGGTTGGAGAAGATGTTAGTGGTTAGGTCTAGCACAGCATTATTTGTGGAGATTCCGGAACGGAAACCATATTGAGAAGAAGAAAGAATATGATTTTGCTCTAGGTACTTAACCAATCTGTTATTCATGAGTCTCTCAATTAATTTTGAAAGCGTAGGCAAAATTGATATAGGTCTGTAGTTATTTGATCGATCTCTGTCCCCACCCTTATGCACAGGATGCACTACTGCCAGCTTAAGTGCATCAGGAAAGATGCCAGAATTAAATGCCAAATTACATATATGAATCAGATGGGGGGTGAGGAGATTTTTAAATTTCTTAAGGAACGAGCCCGATATTCCATCGGAACCTACCGCACAATCGCTTCTCAACTTTCCAATCAAAATGTCTAATTCAGATTCGTCAGTTTCTAGCATGACAAAGCTGTTGTGATACGGTGGGAGATCACCATTTTGTGGAGGTAAGCATGCGGAGACGTATGGTACGTTTTCAGCTAATGTACGTCCAATGTTAGCAAAGTACGAGTTCACTTCATTTACAGAGCGCTCTGGTTCGGAGGGTGAAAGAAGAGCGTAAGGATGTGTTTTAACTTTAGATGTATAGGTGATAGATTTTATAGCAGCCCAGAGTTTTTTATTATTATTTTGTGAGTTAGTTATAAGGGCTTTATCATAATTAGTTTTAATAGTTTTAAGTATCTTAGAGCAATAATTCCTGTATCTTTTAAAAGTTGTTTGTAGTATTTTATTTTCCGGATTTTTTTTAAATTTCATATGCATATTATCTCGATTTCGTAGGCATCTAAGGAGCCCTGGTGTCATCCAGGGCTTACTTAACCTTTTACGGTTAGGCACAACTTTCAAAATAGAGTTTTGAACTATGATAAGGTTAAGGGTGTTGATAAAGAAGTCAGTAGCTTCATTAACATCTGGGGTGGAATAAACGGGGCTAAAATCGGTCCGCAGTAGGTCCAATTCAATTTTGTCAAAATCCAAAACCCGGGTCTGTCTACCTTTTTTCAGTGAAATATTGGAAGGGTTATTGTTCTCCATAAATAATAAAACAGTATCATGATCAGTTACCGAAGTGTTGGCGATGAAACAAAAAGCTAGCTACTTAGATAGATCACATTTGTGTCTAATTGTGCCCAAAAAATGAAATTTGTGCGTCTTGAGGTTTCAGAGTTATTCAAGATGCCGCTGGGGTAACGTTTAGCAAATTGCTGTACCTCTCAAATGGCATGACATCGATTTTTTTTACTACGGTGGGTCTTAATTTGTGCTTATGCTGTGCAGTTTTATTTTTTCTATAATCGACACCATTGGAAAATAAGAAATTGATTTTTAAAAACCCTAAAATCGATCCTTGCCATAGATATAAGAAAGAAGTGTTTTTTATATTTCTATGATCCTTGCGCTTCAAGGAGAAAGCCTACAAACTTACCAATTATGGTGGTTTGTACCTTGCTGAATTCAAAGCATCATGCGAAATTAGATGTTTCTATCCCAACTCCTCAGAGAGCTATTCCATTTTAATTAAAATCTAGCTACGCTAAAATGTAACACTCCAATACATGAGTTATTATTAAGTGACAGTAATTATGACTCGACAAATAATTAGTACCTTTATTCAATTGCTTATCCTTAAAGTTTCAGCTGAAAAATCCTTGTAACTAGGTACATTGTGCCAACCTTCTTAAATTTGTAGTATTATAATTCAATTTTTAAAGGGAACAGGTGCGTACAAATGGTTTAAATAACTATTTACTTACTTTTATATAAATACTAGCTGCGCCCCGCGGTTTCACCCGCAGAAGTCTCGATCCCGTGGGAATATCGGGATAAAAAGTATCCTGTGTTAATCCAGGTTATAAACTATCTGTGTACCAAATTTCATCCCAATCCGTTCAGCCATTTGAGCGTGAAGAAAAGACAAACATACACACACACCCCCACTCACAAACTTTCGCCTTTATAATATTAGTGTGATGTAACGTAGAGAGTTATCAGAGAGTAGGGACTTTATTGACGAGTTTATTACAAACATAATATTATTAAAGTTTGATTGTAGATTTTGAACATAACTCCATACTTACCGATATTATGGTTCTCATGACAATATAGACATCCACTTGCTACAATTTGATTAAATTGTGAATATTTTTAGTAAATAATAAAACAAAATTTCACATAGTATGAAATGCTATTTTCTTTCAATTGAAAACAAAATCTATAAACAGTATTTTTATTTTACTGTTATGTCATAATTATCTTTTTTAGCAATAAAAAATACAATTTATCGTCAAATATACACAGTGTAGTCTTTATTAAATTGCTGTCGGTAGTTATGTTTTTCTGTAGGTAGGTAGTTATGTTCTAACATTTGACTGAAAGTTTAAAGATTTGCAAATCCTCAATATAATATGGCTTACATACTGTGCGTGTAACAGGTTAACAACTTCAGGTCCAAGATTGGTTTACGGTAAATAATTTGGTACTTAATGAGAAAAAAACCAAATGCATTAGATTTAAATTACCGAATGGTAGAAGTAGCGAATGTGACATCATATTGAATGGAGAAAAACTGAAATTTATTCATCAAACAGTTTTCCTGGGAATCACGCTAGACGAGAAATTACAATGGGGACCTCATATAACATCTCTTGCGGGGCGGCTAAGCTCGGCCGCTTATGCTGTTAGAAAGATAAGACAGTTAACAGATGTAGAAACCGCGCGATTGGTCTATTTTAGCTACTTTCACAGTATTATGTCATATGGCATTTTACTGTGGGGTCGGGCTGCTGACATTGAATCCATCTTTATTTTACAAAAGAGGGCTGTCAGAGCCATTTATAATCTATGTCGTCGCGAATCTCTCAGGGAACTATTTAAAAAGATTAATATTATGACGGTACCTTGCCAATTCATCTATGAAAATATTATGTATGTAAGGAAAAATCTGCATCTTTTTAAGAAAATAAGTGATAGACATAATTTTAATACTAGAAATAAAGATAAAATAGATCAACCATTTTTCAGATTATCCAAAGTACAAACATCTTTTATGGGGTACTGTGTTAAATGTTATAACAAAATACCTTGTGATATATTACAATTAACTGAAAGAAAATTTAAAACGCATATTAAAAGTACTCTTTGTAAACAAGCATATTACAAATTAGAGGATTATATCCTAGATAAGAATGCTTGGAAACATGCTGGTCTAGCTCCATAGGACAATTTTGAGTCTAGACAAAATCAAACTGGTTGCTAATTTAATTGTGTAATTAAATATTACAACATTTTTTTTTACATTCTGTGATTACTTGAACTCACACACTGACGAATTAGTATCACTTGTAATTTTTTTAGGAATATCGTATAGGTTTTACAATGCTTGTAAATATGTGAACACCATGTATCCATTACATAATTATTTTTTCTATCATTGCTTCATTTTTATTTTTACCTATTGTGATATATAAATCTTATTCCAGGTGCATCGTTTTCACATATAATTATATAATTAATGTATACAAAATATTGTAAAACATTTTAAAAGAGTAACGGTGGAGTTTCTTGCCCATTCTTCTCCATACGAAAACTACCCTTTGGAAGGGGCGACTAGAATCAATTCTATTTTTTGTTTTTGACGTTCAAAAGTGCCTTTTTGTGCCTAATTGAAATAAATTATTTGACTTTGACTTTGACTTTGTGTACGTACGTGTTTTACAAGCCAATAAATATTTTTTTATCACATCTATTCAAAAAGAGCTAGTTTAGTCCTCGTAAACAGGGACTAAAATAGCTTTTTAATCCCTAGGGATTAAAATAGCTTTTTAATCCCTAGAGATTAAAAGTGATTTGAATTTGGAATGTGGATATTGTTAGTAAAAGTTCTAATCACCAAAGAGATCAAACCGAACATTGTATGAACAAGTAACAGGCTGGCAAGAGAGAGAGAGAGAAAGTGAGAATTTGGTCAAAATGAAAATCCAAGATGGCGGCTGCGAAAATTTTCAAATTTTTCGTCATGGGTGTCGTTTTCATAGTTTTCAAGGGTGCTAAAGATAGTGAGGTCAAAATTTAAATTCAAGATGGTAGCTGCGAAAATTTTCAAATTTTTCATCACGGGTATTTTCAGTTTTCGCAGGTGCTAAAGTCGATAGTGAGCTCAAAATGTAAATCCATGATGGTGGCGAAAATTTGATTTTTGTTTTAAACCATACGTGAGAAGGAACTTCGTTCCTGACGGGGGTCGAACCACACACGTTTTTTTTTTCACATAGATGGTGATAAAAAGTAGTGTTCACCTCGGGAGCAACACTATTTTAAGCTCGAGTGACGTACTTTGAATCCCTCGCCGTGCCTCTCGCCTTAAAAATAGTTGTTTGCTCCCTTGGTAAACAATCTACTATTATGTAACACTTATGTGTGAGACTGTTTCAAAAAACGAAATCTTGTACTACAAATTTAAGAAGGTTGGCACAATGTACAGCGCGGCCGCTTTTATACAGTCATTCGAATTTGTTCGGTTAATCGTGAAATTTCTTTTCCTATGGTTTTCTTCTTATATCTGTGTAGTGACAAGGATTTTTCAGCTGAAACTTTAAGGATAAGCAATTGAATAAAGGTACTAATTATTTGTCGAGTCATAATTACCGTCTCTTAATAATAACTCATGTATTGGAGTGTTACATTTTAGCGCAGCTAGATTTTAATTAAAATGGAATAGCTCTCTGAGGAGTTGGAATAGAAACATCAAATTTCGCATGATGCTTTGAGTTCATCAAAGGTACAAACCAATTGGTAAGTTTCTAGGGTTTCTCATTGAAGCGCAAGGATCGATTTTAGGGTTTTTGAAAATCAAATCTTATTTTCCAACGGTGTCGATTATAGAAAAAATAAAATTGCACAGCATAAGCACAAATTAAGACCCACCGTAGTAAAAAAAATCGTAGTTGTAGATATGTCATGCCGTTTGAGAGGTACAGCAATTTGCTAAACGTTACCCCAGCGGCATCTTGAATAACTCTGAAACCTCAAGACGCACACATTTCATTTTTTGGGCACAATTAGACACAAATGTGATCTATCTAAGTAGCTAGTTTGCACACTTAGGATACCTAATACCTTTTTTTAGGATTTATGTAGCGCTGCAGCGCTAAGGTCCGTAATACAGAACCTCGCTCAAGACTCAAGCGTTACTTAAAAACTAGTTTCAACCAATCAGAAGGCTTGTAAACGAGTTTTAAGTAATGAGCGAGGTTCTGTAATACGGGCTTAGAACGAGTAGGTACAGGACTAGTGTCTTTGAGCAGCCTCGTTTGGAGAATGATGAAAAAAACGGTAAGTACTTGTAATATACCTCTTTATTTCAATAACAACTAAATATACAAATAATTTAAGAATATTTTAAACGCTGAAAATAGAACATCTATAACACAGTGTTACATGGTGATAATTTATCGCCTTTTATTAGGAATACATGATAGATAATAATCATTACAAACCTACACTATTATCTCGACAAAAATCTCGATAGCCTACTAAAGTGCAAGTTCATGCATGTTAATAATTTATGCATGGCATGCATAAATAGTGATGACAATATGTGCATAATAAAAAATCGTACCTATACCTATGAGTTTAAGTACTTTATTGATTAAACCTATGGGTGCCTTTATCATTACATTTTAAATCAAAGTGATCGCGGCGTATAAAATATTCCGTAAGCCTAATGCGCCCTTTATTATATGTTTGATAAAATTTAAAATTGCTTTTTTAGCATCAATATTTTAAACATTGCTGCCATCGAGCACCATCCTTCTTTACACATAAAACAAACTAATTCTGATGGCTTAACTTAGTGTAAGCAGGTAAGCAACCGATATAAAATATTATTTCGTACCCAAGGCAGCAAAAAATAAAATAAAATAATGACTTAGATGACGAATATTCTTATTTAATCAATACTTTAACCAAAGCCAAGGGTGGTCTCAAATAAAACAATCGTATCGACATCAAAGCGTAAGATATTCCATCCATCTCTAATTGGAAAACAAAGAGCTAATATAAGCCAGCCAAAGTATCAATTACTATTTATAGGCGTATTAAAACATGGTCTTTTAAATAAGAAAGATTTTTATTTTACAAAGCACTACGACATTTTGCTACATTACTAGACATTCATATAATTTCATTTTGAAGACATAAGTGTTCCGGAAACGAATTAAATTACAAATAAATAGATCAGATACATGTAAAACCTGTGTGGTTTCTAAACCACAAGTAGATCGAATTATATCTGTTCGTTATAAAATGTATCATGCACAGAGCAGTTTAGTAGCCTTCATAGTACCTACTTAATTATCTATTGTTTGCCACTCAACTAACAAGTATTCCTTTGCGAACAAATTATTAGCAATAGTTTAACAACTCTGCATCTTTAATACACTAATCTATTTATCACATTTTAACAAACCTAGACACATTAAATTAAAAATAGACACTTAATAAATTGGCGGTAACATAATATAATAAATAGGTGTATGCAATGAAATTTCTGCTGTCTTAAACTAAATTCGACTATATGTTTTAAAGTTTCAAATACGAAAGCTTGCTACAGCTTTCTGCATCATTGTCAACGACAGCATGGTAGCTTCTTAGTCAAAAACAGAATGTGATAATTTATGAGTATTAGAGTACCTACACTGATTAGGTAACTATTAACTCGTTAAATGTATCCTTTATGATCTGTTTTAATTATTATTCGGAGTTAATCAAGCAGGTGAGGCTTGAGACAGCCCACCTGATGGTGAGGAGTCAGTATAGTAGGTAATATTCGCGATAGCAGAGACGACCCAGGTAGGGTTGCCAACCGTACTCTAATTTAGAGAAATGTACTCTATTTCGCATAAGCGTACCTTATAATCTACAAAAGCAATAGAGTACGCTAAAATACTCTATATATTCACTCTCAATTTGAATTGAATTCATTCAGTATTCACTGAGAGACTATTTTCGGTTAGGGCCGTCTTTTTTTTTTGGCCACAATGGGCAAGTGCCCCAGGGCCCCGCGATCCATAGGGATCGATAGTAACACACATTGCGATCCATAGTTCCTGCCAGCGTCGTAGTCTCGCTAGATAAAGGCTGCAAAAAACCTAACCTATTCGAGGCGGGTGGCAATAGGTTTAACTTTAGACGGCCTAGTTATCGGTCAAGATTGCAAAGTGGCGGGAAGACAGAAATAACGCTCCGTTGAAATTTATAATAACTGAGTAACTTCATCAATTTGAACTCAGAACTAGTGGTCTAGACTTCTAGAATCGTATAATAAACACACAATTTTTTTTTAAGTAACATAAACTTATACTCTTTCTTATAAGTCTGTTCTCTATAATTACCCTCTTTGAAATCAGAAATACTTTATTTCTTCTAAATAAAGTTGGCAGCCCTACCTGTGCCATCCCAGACACTTAAGTAGGTATATACAGCAATCCATAGCAAAGTTCCTAGTTGTAATATAGGTTTTAATGTATTTAATACATATGCATTATAATATCCCCTATAGTATGCCTAATTAATATATGTAAATTGACAAATTAAACATGTCCCACTTAATGGTGATAAGTTACACATGTTGTATGGAAGTAACATTCTGCTTACTGAACCAGATCGTGACTTTTTTATTGCAACTAACACATTTTAAAATTCGATAGGACTCACTAAAGATCGATTTTAAATTACTTAACTTTCTATTTAGATTACTCTAATATTATGTGTTTTGTTATTACAAGAAAAAATCTCCAATTCTTTAAAAGATAAGTGTACACACAACAATAAAAGATGAAAGAAGTTTACATAAGAGTCGAAGATGCAATGTTCACGGAATAGAGGTAGATATAGCCGAATCACAAAATAGCTAGCCGTAACATGTTACACTCTTGTTGGGGTCGAATCGGCACAGCCGGCTGTGCCGATTCGTGCCGAATTATGCCAACCCGAACAAGTGTGTCACGCCTAATAAGACTACTTAGAAAATAATCTAAGTAATATTCAGGAGGTACGGCTCAAATGCGCGAAAGGAGCGTAACAACTTCAGAAGATAAAATTGTTGCTAATCTACCCTCTACATTCCGGTAACTTTCCAAAGACTCAAGTTTTATTCTTTATTTATTTTATAAATAGACTTTTTATATGTAATTGCCTTTATGCTGGTTGCAAATATTTAATGTTGCTTGTAATAATTTGGTTTTCTTTATTGTGTTTTTATACTTTGCTGTCCAACTGTTGAACAATTTGATTTGAAACTACTTTCGTAGCTATGGAAGCATTTGGTATGAGGAAGCGGTCCATATCTTTTATCAAGAGATTGTCACCATCCGGTACACCATACTTGAAGGTAATTAATTCAGGATGTCTTTTTTTTGCAGTTATTTTAACAATAGTCGACAAAGGTCTTCTCGACATAACTTTCGCGGCGCCTCTTTTGTTTGGAATGTCACGTAAAACAATCAAGTGAGTTTCAGAAACGACTAAGTAAGAGTCATGCATATATCCATTAAGCAGAACTTCTTGACAAGGGAAGCTGTCAACAACATTATGTTCCTTTAGGTAGGATTGCAATTCTACAATTTCTTCTAATGAATCAGAATCAGTAAAATCTCGCCTGAGACTATCTGATCTTGAGTCATCATCTTCGTCATTAATACTAAATACTGGAGGAACATTCCTGTATCTTTGCTCCTTTCTATCTCCAGCAGATACATGCCATTCCCCATTATTGTATGTAGAATTTGGATTGACAATATATTCAATTAACTTACCCCTAACCTCCTGGCTCTTTGCTTTCATTGCTGAAGACAATTTACTGAATAACTGTTTGGCTGGAATATTATCCCTAACTGTGTTTTGGTGTATTTCTGCACCTTCATTATTGTTATTAGGTGCACAAACTAAACAAGTGGATGGATTGTGTTCCTCCAAGCAGTCAGTCATATGAGGACCAAAGTAGTCATGAATTGCAACAAATCCTCCCTCTAACATAGAAACATGTTTAGTATTTCTTTTTAAGAAGGATGCAACTACCATGTGGGCATAACTATCTTCCTCAGTTCTACCAGAACCAACAAAGCAAAGGTGTTCTCCAGCAGCAAGAGAGCCAGCAGCCAGTGCTTGTCGCTGAGCATTCAGTAATCCTTGAACTGCTGTGTTGAATGCTGAAGGTTCTTGTAACATCAAGTTACAATCAAGATGAAATGCTGTTGACAAGTGACCAGCATTATATTGCTCAGAGGGCCGACAGTCAACCAAAAAGAACTTGACACTGTCACTGTTACCAGAATCTATAGTCGCACTTTCAATTAATTCATGTACAGCTACAGGAAGACATAATGCTTGAGAATAGAGTTTAGAATTAATTTCTACTCCACTTTCAGAAAACAGTACTTCTAAAACATCTTCACGGAATGATTGTGGAGTTTTTAATGAATAATAATGTGCAAGTGAACAAAAGTCAGAAACATCATTGGCTTCTAGATCTGAAGGCATCTGAATTAAAGTTTGAATTATAGCATCTTTGTCTTCGTTTTTCATTTGCAATAACTGTTCTCTAGCATTAATAATCATTATCAAGCAAAGGAAAAATATAAAAAAGGGATCAGACCTTTGAAAATATAAATCCCACATAAAGAGCACTACCTCTAGACTGCATGTACCAGCAAAAAGAGATCTTAACCATGATAAACAATATTGCTCAGGAGTTATCCGTTTAGTGTCTAAAAAGGAACAGAGCTCTGGATCATGATATTGAAGAATTAATCGTAATATATGAAATGGAACACCATTCTTGACACAGCCTTGTGGAATGTACAGCTTCAAAACTTTTTCAAATAAATTGTATGTATCAGATCTTGGCAATTTCAAACTCAGTAAGGGCAACAAAATTTCAATCCAGCCATTATTTACACAGTAATTGATGGATTTAGACTTACAGTAAAAAGTTATAATGGATTCAATATCTGAGATAACTGAGAGTTTATCGTCATCATCATTGCCAAGTCGTTTCACAAACTTCTTCACATCATCCCGGAGTTCGTTTTGATTTGTTAGATCAAATATTTCATCAAAAGATAGCAGTTGATTCCCTGCTTCTTGGCAACTAAGACAAAGGAGCCAGACATCTGGACGTAAACTTTCTGGTATCTTCTTGCCTTTAGTGAGTACATTAATTTCTTGTGCTGAGCAGCCATCCAGAAGAGCAGACTCCAATTCAATTAACCTGAAATAGATATCTTGATTTATTTATTTTTTGTGTAAAATATGCTGTTGCATATTTGCTTGTAACCTCAAGTAATGTACCAATTGTGAAAACATTCAGCATGGTTGCAATTTAGGCAAATGTTTATTCACTTAACCTTGTAGAATATATTGCAAAAAAAATACTATTGCCAATACTTTACATCTGAAACTAGTATGTGTTCCACTTAGCTATATGTATAATTAGTACAAGAAACTGTAAAATAAAATGGTACTCGATATTTACCAAGTACTGTCGTCTTCGTCACTAGCCATCGCATTAAGTTTTCGTGAAAACTGAAAATTATTGTTATCACTATTACGACTGACTATATTTTCACACTTCAGTCATCAATCACGGCACTATTATACGAATAACATCATAGCCCGACAGTCGAGAGGATATTTACTCACACGAAACCACACTTTAAATTGTAAAAAAATTAGTTTTGCACATCAGATTGCTCAGAATAATGTAATCAATTGTAATTTTGACATTTTGTAAATCCACAACACCAACACAAAAGTACTAGAATAGAATAATCACAGAGAATGATCTATGCCAGTTTGAACTAATTTGCACTCTAAGTTCATCGCACAGAAAGCTATTTTTGGGCACAACATATTTTTACCGCGACGTTATTCTGCAATATTATTGACTTTAAATCACTGAATAGAGTCTGGCCACACTAAAGGGCTTGCTACATGACTGCCAACCGCGTCCCGACAGAGGTGACCTTGATGGTTTACAACCATGTAGAAATATTGTAGATGGTAGTTTACGACCAAATTTCAAACAGCTGTGCCCATCTCAAGGTCACCTCTGTCGGGGACGCAGTTGGCAGCCGTGTAGCAAGCACTTAAGTCTGCTGTAAAAAAACGGTGGATTTTAAAAATCTATAGACGGCAACACTATCCTGTCCTACGAAAAAAGAATTTGATACTTTGTTTGTCTTTTTGTTTTAGATATGTTATTTTGTTTAATCTGATTTATTCCTGGTACAGACGCCAGCACATCAAGCTACTACAATCTGTCAAATTTATTTAATAGATTTTCAACTTTATTGCTGGTTAGTAAGGTTCAAAGTTGATTGGGAAAATTTGACAGTTTCTGGTAGCTTGATGTGTTGGCGTCTGTACATCGCACACGTCTCAAGGTTGTATTTATTCCTGGTATTTAAAGTATGAATATCGGACATTTTCTTAAAATTTGATATATTTTTTCAAAAATATGTTGTGAGGCTACAGTCAGAATATTTATTTCTTTGAATTTTTCTCTAAGGGAATCTCTTGGACCTAGGTTGTAAATGGCTCGAACAGCCCTTTTCTGTAGAACAAAGATAGTATTAATGGACATTAATACTATATTTATTCTACAGAAAAGGGCTGCACAGGTTCCCCAGAGAAGAATCCCATATGACATAAGACTATGAAAATAACTAAAATAAACAATTCTGGCTGTATCCATGTCAGTTATCTGTCTAATTTTTTTAACAGCATAGGCAGCCGTACTTAGCCTTCCTGACAATTTTTTTATGTGTGGGCCCCATTGTAATTTACCGTCAATAGGGATTCTAAGAAAAACTGTCGACTCAACAGGGTCAGGGTTTAACGTTCAAAGTTGATTGCGAAAATTTGACAGTTTCGGGTAGCTTGATGTGCTGGCGTCTGTACCAAAAATAGGTAATAAAATAAATTCAAACAATAAAAACGATTTATTGCTACCAGTATTGCATACTTGGAACGGAAAAACCTAGGAAGAAACCTAGGTATTGGATGCGCGACTTTAAAAAAAAAAATCACCATGTCTGCTTTGGACCATGGGCATATCCACGGTGGGGCAAGGTTGGGCTTCTTCCTGGTTCTTGACTCGAAGTTAAAATTTACGTTATAATAAGTAACAAAATTAATTATTAATTTGGAAAAATTCAAAATTACCGCGCGAAACAATCCCGTATCGATGAATCGAGCGTGCATGGATAGTTATAAGAGTTTTATCGAGAGAAATTCCTACTTCCTATTACAGAGTTTATTTACTTTTACCCCACCCGTAAAAAAATCTGGGTACGCCCATGCTTTGGACCACTCCATGTTTCGATGTAAACACGGGATGTTTACCGTCATACTCAGGTAACACAAAACATCAAGCAATAGACAAGCTGTGAGACATAATTTGACCTAAACAAACAACAGTGCGAACGTAAACGTGACAAATCTCTGTACAAAACATATCTATTGTGCATATTTCTAGACAGTGCGAACGCAGTTAACAACAAATGTTGACATCTGTCATATGACTTACTCATATTTCGTGCAGTGTGAACGCAAGTTTAACAAAACAAGTAATGAGATTTGTTTCATGTGACAAGTTTTGAAACATCTACATGTTGAATGTTTTCTGCAGGGCTAACATGACAAGCGCGAGAACGCTCTTTTTCTCGTTTTTTCGTAATTTGTCTACGATTTTGACGTCATTCTAATCCCTAACATGACCGCAAACGACGAGTAAACTCGACAAAGGCACTTTGACACTTCTATAACGCGCGACGATAAACCGATGTTGCAAATTATTTTTATGATAGCAACATCGGCTTGAAGTTCTGTTTCATTCATTCAATTTTATGCATAGAATTATGTCTTTTATTGAATAAACGTCTCTCTCTCTTAATTATTCTCTCTTTTAATTATTTATGATTAGTTTTTTATGTAACCGACTTTTTGATTAAAATTAAATGATTTCTTTGGCATGCTGAAATTAAAATACAAAATGACGGTAATTAAAATTAGTGGCATCTATACTCATTAGTTAATAACCACAAATGACAAATGGGCCGACGATCGCAATTTGACAAATCGAAGTTTATTATTGTACAAATAGATTTCGTTAATTAATTAATTTAATCACCATAATTGGCAAAGCGACTGGTTATTACTGAAAGTAATAGTCATCTACGTGATAGTGCTTCCCTCCACTATAGTACACAGGTGAAAAAAAAAAAAAAAAAAATTAAACGAATCAAAATCAAAATAAAACGACTATGAATCTGCCATCTTTTTTCGAGTTTTTTTATGTATTATAATTTTGTCGTTTTGTCTACTCTTTATCGTCGTCAAAATCGACGACGACTAAATACAACAAAATGACTGATTATATCGTGTTGAACTGTCAAAAATCGAGATAAATAACGTGTCATGTTAGGGTTTGTCGACAAAACATCAAGTTTGACAGAACGAGTCGAGTATTTTGTATGGCGAAGCTGTCAGAAAACGATAAAACTACAGAAATAGACAAAAATTTGTCGCGCGAGAGTGGATATATGTCGCGTGTGTCATGTTAGGCCTGCTGGCGTCTGTACGTCGATATAAAATAGTCTGACACCTGACACTATACTGGAGTCTGACGTGGTGACATTTGAAACTAAACATTTTTGTCCTATGATTATGGCACTACTTTGCCGACAAGTGCTAGTAGGTTTTGATTTGAGTCACCTACAAGCAGCGTTTTTTGTTTAACAATTTATTTCCCATGCAAAGTGAGCTAAGTGCGATAAGGCGCCTTCATTTTTATTTTACTCTTTTTTGCCAAGCTTTTGTTAATTTTTAAACGTATACGTCAATGTCAAAAGGCATTGACATAATGACATTGGAAATTGACATTTATGTAGTGTGATGTTAATTTGTCGTGCTTTTGTTTGTACCCATAGAGGAAAGTAATATATATGTTTATACCGGACGTACTACTTAGTCTGTGTACCGGACTCAAACTTGATTGGATTTTCAATGGGCGGATAAATACGATTTAAATAACAATTTTGAAGTAGACGTTGAGACCATATTATTGAATGGGCTTTTAATAAAGCCACCTAATTCAATACTAAATCTGAGGAATTTTGAGTGGAAAATGACACAATGCTCCAATTTGTTTCCTAATAAAGAGGCTTTTATAATTTTTGCCCTGTATATAATTCTCTTCGTATTTCAAGGTAAGCTTTAGTTTATTATTCCACTGTTAATAATAACTTACAATTCAAGTATTTGTCACTAACCAGTAATTGTAAAGGATGTAGGTACTACGTTGACTAACCAATTATTTATCTGAACTAGAGCCCACAGTGAAGATAATAGCTGCAACTTTTGTATTTCATTTGTTTAAAGTTTTTATGTGATTTTTAAATTATTGGGTCAGTGGGTCGCCTTATTGTTTTATATTTAATTTGTGGAAGTTTTAAGATTGCCTGAGTAATTTTGTTCAAACAGCCCTTGGTCACACCAGGTAGTGTGAAGCAGAGTTTTCCTTCTTTTTTTTAATAGTATTTGTGATGTGTTGGAAGTCCATAAAATAGTACTGAACATTAGGAATTATAATAAAAAAAATACTGCAGGAAACATCAGCAGGAAAATTAACTAAAACACACATTGTAATCTACTACTTATTCCTTGTTTAGGTATGTGTTTAATTGCTACTGATAAGAAGTATTCCCATAAATTCTTTTAATTGCAAAATGCATAAAAACATAATTAACCATTAACCTGCAATTTAATCGTGAGTTTCATTTAGGCAAACTGTTCAACTATAACCCTTTACCATTCACACAAAAATCTTAAAAAAAAAAACCCTGCAGGAAATAGTAATTATTTGGACAATAGGGATTGTAACAAACTTGAAACATGAATGACCACATGGATGTTTTTATACTGTCCCCTACGGAAGCATGCTGGTCTAGCTCCATAGGACAATTTAGAGTCTAGACAAAATCAAACTGGTTGCTAATTTAATTGTGTAGTTAATTAATATAACATTTATTTTACTTTCTGTGATTACTTGAACTCACACACTGACTTATTAGTATAACTTGTATTTTTTTTGGGAATATCGTATAGGTACCTACTTTTACAATGCTTGTAAATATGTAAACACCATGTATCCATTACTCACATAATAATTTTTTCTGTCATTGCTTCATTTTTAATTATTTTTACCTATTGTGGTATAGTAATCTTATTCCAGGTGCATCGTCTTCACATATAATTAATGTATACAAAATATTGTAAAACAATTTAAAAGAGTAATGGTGGAGTTTCTTGCCCATTCTTCTCCATACGAAAACTACCTTTTGGAAGGGGCGACTAGAATCAATTCTATTTTTTGTAAATTTTGACATTCAAAAGTGCCTTTTTGTGCCTAATTGAAATAAATTATTTGACTATGACCTATACTATGAACAAGAAATAATAAAAAAGGTATACAAATAAACCAATGTAAGAATATTCTTGCTGTGCTGTGAATTAAAAACACGACCTAAGCAATTTTGTTTTCAATTTATGTTAGCTTCAAGGGTATTGTATATTCGTTACACTTTGCAAACAATGGGTAACCTTACATAAGAATCAATGCAATGTACTAACAACAATCAGTGTGATTACTACTTGTTTTGGATTATATACTTCAACAATGAATGTATACTATGCTCAGTTTCTTCTGGTTCAGTGTTTGTGTGTTGCAGTAGAATAATCTTGTTAAAATAAAAGAAACATGTTCTAAAGACCTAATCTATTCTAATACATATAAAGCTGAAGAGTTTGTTTGAACGCGTTTATCTCTGGAACTACCGAATTTGAAAACGGCTGTTTGAAGTGAAGGCTACACTATTTACAGCGTACTGTCAGTCGTTTTATACATGCAGTCTGTGGGCATACAGCGCCCTACATACAGGGCATACACGCAGAGGGCATACAGCGCCCTGCGCGTACAGTACAATAATGCTTTCAGGGTGTTGATCATGCGCGTGCGGACCCTCACGAAGGGGGATGCTGTGGCCCGGGGTGGGGTCGAATTGGCGGTGCTCTAGACATCGCCAATTCCTTCAACACCCTGCCCTAGAGTTGCATCAGGGAGGCACTTCTTCGGTATCACCGGATGCCGACCTACCTCTGTCGTGTGGTCGAGGCCTATTTGACGGACAGGGCTGTCATTTACCCCGGTCACCAAGGAGAGTGGAACCGGCGAGAGATGTCGTGCAGTGTCCCACAGGGATCGGTCCTGGGGCCGCATCTGTGGGACATCGGATACGACTGGGTGCTGCGCGCCGACCTCCCAAGCGGCGTCAGCGTCATTTGTTACGCTGATGACACGTTGGTCCTAGCGCAGTGGAGGTCGTACCAGGCGGCGGCCGACTTAGCGACATGCGGGGTTGCGACAATCGTCGACAGAATCCAGCAGTTGGGACTCGAGGTAGCCCTGCAGGGCTACCCCGACGCCATGGGTTTTTATGGTCCTCGGAGTGCGCCACCGTCGGGTTCCCAGGTAATGGCGGGAGGGGTTCACATCGGCGTCGAGTCGACGATGAAGTATCTAGGACTCGTCCTCGACAGCCGGTGGAACTTCGTGGAGCATTTCCGACGTTTGGCTCCCAGACTGGAGCTTGCTGGGGCTGCCTTGAAGCGGCTCCTGCCCAATCTAGGGGGTCCAAACGCCTCCTGCCGGAGGCTCTACGCGGGGGTCGTGCGGTCCATGGCCCTTTACGGGGCGCCGGTGAGGGCGCGTTCATTGAGGCTGCGGCCAGCCTGCCGGTTGAACGCGTCCCAGAGGGTCATGGCCATCCGGCTGGCCCGAGGATACCGCACGGTCTCCTGTGAGGCGGCGAGCCTCCTTGCCGGATTACCGCCATGGGATCTGGAGGCAAAGGTCCTCGCGCACATTTAGGAGTGGCGCGAGGAGGTAAAACGCCGGGGCTTAACTCCGCTGCCGCAAGAAATCGCGGCACAGAACTCCGGCGGGATCTCATGGCGGCATGGAGAGTGCAATTGCCACAATTGCGGCGATAAGACCCCTCTTTGAGGAGTGGCTAGAGAGGCGCCACGGCGTCCTCGCCTTCCGCCTGACGCAAGTCCTCACCGGCCACGACTGTTTCGGGAGGTTCCTGTTCAAGATAAGGCGGGAGGAAACTCTCGGGTGTCACCACTGAGTGGATCGCCCGGAAGACACGGTGGAGGTATGCCCGGGTTGGGCGGAGCATCGCCGCACAGTGGACGGAAAAATAAGGTTTCATAGGATTTTTTAAGAATAAAATATTTTATTTGATAGTTTCAAGTATACAGTTTTGTCGAGTACATTAAAACATTAAATAAATTAGTAGTGACCGATTTTTTTTCGAATCTATACGATAAAAAAGGCTTTGTATATTTCAAATGTATGAAAATGGAATTTGTTTTCCTCATAACTTTTTTCTGTCTTGGATTGTAAAGCTGAAACTTATAGTTCGCTCACTTGTAAGTAGTTAGAGTTAGCTTAGGTGAGTTGACGGAAACCACGGATTCTAGGAACACAAAAAAGTTTATTAAGTAGCCCGATTTACAAGTAAAGATTGGATGCTAATCCGCAGTGCTCGCGATAGTCGTAATTTGTCAACTAACTTAAAAATATGTTTAACGCTATTATAAGTGAATAAAGTAAGTAGGTTGCTGCGTATGCAGTTTAATAAATTGTACGTGAACCGTACACCAACCATTTTTACCATGACCAAATCTATAAAATATAAATTTTTAATTATTTCATACGTTTTGAATAAGGACGTTTTTCGTCAAGATCCATAGTCACATAAGTTTGTTGTCTATCAGGGATCAATAATGGGTAAAAAAATTAAAAATAAACTGATTTTTGAGGTACAGTACCGACCAAAAGTCCATGAGCAATCTCACAAAGCAATAGACTGACGCTTCGGTTTGACTTACGACCTTCTTCTATAAGTTGTTACAATACTGTAGACACGCACATTACACACACACACTCACTTTGTCTGCAACCAATGACTAGTTCAATAATCATCATTCGTTTTTAGTTTCATTCGTCTTGTTCACATAAATATTAAAGTTTAGCAGGTAGACCACAAAAAACTAAGTAAATTATTTCGATTTCTGTGGGGTAGATGCAGTTTGTTACAAGTATTCAATTAATAGAACTTTGTTGGTTCGTGCCGTGATAATATTGGTGACGAGCATTTAGCGCAGTGTTGTGGTTATTATTATCAAAAAGCAGGCATAAAATATATTGAAGAGATCAGATCAGATCAGAGAATATTATTGCGCTGCGTAAAAGTGAAGTGAATATCTAATGAAACCGGACTAAGTGTGAGTGTTATCATTTATATATTTCATATTTTACTAAACATTAATCTTAATCAAGGGTATTGTTGATAGAACAGAGGTATTGTTGAGACAGAAGATGCCTTTAAAGTTTTAAATTCATTGTGAGGTTTAATTCGATTAGTGAATAATAAATAATAAGGTATTATGTGTAATAAAAACAATGTTTTTCTTTGTTCTAGAGAAATACTGTGAGGGTTAAGAGATATGAGGAAGGGGCTTATTATCGAGTAGCAGCGACGTCAAATGGTGAATGAAACAAATGGTTTCATACCAACGAGACATTTTGCTGAATTATTAAAAACACGTCATTATGAACCGTTCGCCGTGCACTCTGAAGGCTTGCATCACTGAAGACCAGCTAGAAAACCGTTTTTGACCTTAAAATATTGACCGTACCAACTTAATAAACAACAGATTCGTTATTGCATGAATTTATGGTAACGAATTTTTTAAGCACGTTTCAATAGGGTGTTTGTCGTATTTCTTGCAGAAATACCGAAATTGTTTAATATTATTTTAGTAATAGTATTATTTTAGGATAAAAATTTGAGGTTTAGTTTCAATCTTCTTTTCGTAAAGAAAATGAATACTTAAGCTTTAACCTCAATAACAACCAATATTTACTAAAGTCAAATAAAATGTAAAATAATTAATACAAATAAAATATAAACAAACTGCCCATATTTAACCTTAAAATTACCTATTCTGTAAGTAGTTTTTTACATTTTAAGTAGTCTAATATTCTTATTTATTACTTAATTACTTCGACCATGATCAAAGCTTAATATTTATGGTGAAAAAATCCATTAAAAATTTAAAATATTTCATAATTTAAATATGTCTAAATAATACAAACTGCTTCTAAGTTTCTTGACATCTATTTCACATCTTATTCAGCTGAAGTAATGATAAATAATTGTAGCAGTTTATTAACTTATGTAAAATAAATATAACGAATAAACATATTTTTTTTAATTTTGTTATCATATATCACGCATTTTTTATTCTAAAACCTTTATTGCAATAACAACATAAAAAAGCAGCAATATTTAAAAAATATTATTATCGAAAACAAAAATAATAATATTTGCAAAAAACCGCACTGTGTTTCACGAGATTAGAACCTGAGGCAGTTTGAATTCCATACCAACGCTTAACGCTTTCTGCTATCTGCACTTGTTAAGTTACCATCGAATTTTAGCAATGCCATTAACTGGTCAAGTTCACGCGCATAGTGCGTGTGTGCTAGCATGTTTAAAGCGACGGAAATATATTGTTGTTTCGTGTAACTGCGTTATCTGTGGTGTGTGTATCGTGTTGCTTACACATACAAATGTACGAGCTATACCGCGTGTTCACAGCAATACGACTCTTAGCGTGCTCATGCACTTTTGAGCGCTTACTGTACATTACCGCGTGTTCAAATATAGTCCAAATATGCATTCTTAATTCATTCATATCTTTTGAACGGGGAAGATCGGGGTCAAGGTCAAAAGTCAGTTGTCTTTATTATAAGCTCGGCAACAATACCTAAACGTTTCAGCTTTACAATCCAAGACAGAAAAAAGTTATGAGGAAAACTAATTCCATTTTCATACATTTGAAATATATAAAGTAATTTTTTTATAGTATAGACTAGAAATTAACCCGTAACTACAAATTTATTCAATGTTTTAATATACTCGACAAAACTGTATACTTGAAACTATCAAAAAAATATTTAATTTTTCAAAAATCCTATGAAGGGAACCTTGTTTTTCCGTCCACTGTGCGCCGTGTCCTCGTGGAGGCGATCGGCGGCGGTGATCTCTCGCGTTCGGCCCCTGATTCGAACCATGGTACGGAGCGAGAGCAAATGGGAAACCGTCACCTCCTGCGAAGCAGTAATGCTCGCGAAGGAGGAGGCGGAACGCGTGAGGGAGACGCAAAATTCGCGCTCTCACGCCCCTAACCGCCGCAGGAGGAGACGCCCTGGGCGTCGGGAATAGCGAGCCGATTTCCGGCCACCGTAGGCGCGGGCTTGCGGACAGTGAGCAATGGGTAGCTCGCCGCCCGATAAGGCCCGGGTCGACGGCGCGTTGTGTTCCACGCGCGCCGCAAAGAGATGTCAGCAGAATTGACGGGGTTCCCTAGGGCCGATGCCTGCCGGAGTTGCGAAGAATATCGAAAGGGAAATGCAGCAACATGGCAACTGAAGGAATACGGGTGGGTTTTAGTCAGTAAGAGTCTGACACGCCCTCCCGCTCCACCCAGACCGGGAGAAGTTATTTAATAATTTCCCACGCCGCGCTACTGTAGCATAGTCAAAGGAGAGGAAGTACGCTATCTTCATACAAACGCACCGCGCGTGGCTTGTATGTGTGCGCCATATTATCTATGCGTCGCCGCACGCACACTTAAACAAAATCTCGACCCGTTTCTCAGTGCGCCAGTCGGGGCTAACGCCGCACAAGGTTCGGGCGTCACGGCTTTTCGGCACCGCTAAATGTATGAAAAATGAGTGATAATCGGAAGAGAAATTATTGCTGTGTCCCAAACACAGCAATAATTTCTCTAAATAATTCATTGATTCCAGAGTTGTCTCTGTTCAGATTACCTACTGAACAGGAAAGGTAACCAAGACACTTATTCTAGCTAGTGATGGGCGGAGGATAAATACTTGTTTTCACTCATTTTTATCTGATATTTACTTAAAATCATGGATAAAAATATTTTTTGCGCATCCAATGGTTATTTTTTATTAAATTTAATTACTATTATTTTTATTTGGGCCTTCCAAAATACTACATTATAACATTATTTATTTCTGATGACACTGGTGACATTTAACCGCCTATCTGCTTGACCCAAAGACTCGACGAAGAACTGGAAGCCATGGATTTTATTAACAAAATGGCTGCGTTTGTTAAATGTGGAAGTAGGTGATGCTAGAATTATGTAGTCGCATATATGGCCAAGGAAGGTTTTTCGCGAAAACCTTTTATTTGGTAAAACATTAACGAAATAAGCCCGTTAACCTGGTGAAATAGAATGATGTTCTTCGACAAAGTTATATAAAGTCGCAGTGCGTATTCTTTCAGCACCGTTTACTTCTGCCGCAACAGAACAGCCACTTTTTTTAATATATATTAACGATCTCCCGAAAGTAACATCAAACAAAATGGTTCTCTTTGCAGATGACAGTACAGCTGTAATAAAGTGTACAAATAAAAATAATTATGAGCATGACATAAATAATTGTTTACGTGACATTATAAATTGGCTAGATAATAGTAATTTAGTAATAAACTTAAGTAAGACAAAAGTTATGCACTTTCATCAACGCTGCGAAAACCCAAATGTTAGTATTACTTACCAAGGCTGTGATATTGAGGAAGCAAATAAAGCTAAGTTCTTAGGCATAGTGATCGACAACAAACTCACATGGAAACCTCATGTTGAACAAGTATGTAAGAAACTGAGTAAGTCCGCATATGCTCTTTTTCAACTTTCAAAGAAAGTCAACAGTCAGGCTCTATTAACGGCATACCATGGACTAGTTGCCTCTGTTTTACGGTATGGTGTTATTTTTGGGGGCAGTCTACTGATAAGGAGCTTGTATTTAGGATGCAAAAGCGATGCATAAGGTCAATGTGCGGTCTTAACAACAAATAGCTGTCATCCTTTTTTAAAATCTTTAAAAATATTAACATTTCCGTCCTTATACACCGTGAAATTTGAATCACAATTTTGCTAGAACAAACGTTATTCAGACCATGATCTACTACCATTCTACAGCATCCAATAAAAAAAAAAACATAATTAGTTTTTGAAAAAACATAAAAAAGACAAAGTTTAAAATGTCAAGATTATCTGCTTACTAAATTTCGTTTATGGAGGTACCATTGAAGAAACCTATAACTAAGCAATTTGAAAACAAAATCCCGTGCACACGACCTTTTTTTTCGTAGGTAACCGTTACTATAGTGGCCGAGCGCTGCAAGCAGAAATAGTCCTTACGGTGTATAGGTATGGGTTTCTTCGATGGTACATTTCCCTGTAAACAATGCTATGTCCCATGCGTGGTGTCTGTGTTGTAGAGAGTAACGATAATCTTGATATTTTAAACTTTGTTTTTTTTTTGTATTTTTTGAAAAACCAATTGTTTTTTTTTATTGGATGCTGTAGAATGGTAGTAGACCATGGTCAGAACAACGTTTGTTGTAGCAAAACTGTGATTCAAATTTCACGGTGTATATATTAGAAACGGCTTTATTTGTAAAAAACAATCTAAACCTCTTTCAGAATTTGTCGGCAGTCAAGTAAAATGTAAAACCGCACTAATGCAAAAAAGGTTTTTTGGTTTTGCCCCCCGCATTTATAATAAAGTACCTAATGTTATAAAAAATATGACTGTTTTCAAATTCAAAAGGGCACTAAATAAAATATTAATAGAAAAAAGTTATTACACAATTGACGAATTTCTTAATGATGAATCACTGACTGATTGGCATGCTAATAATCCATTTGACTTTTTATTTTTATTTTTTTGATTACTGCTACCTAATACAAAAAATGTCAAATGTCAAAAAAATTGACATTTGACATTTTTTGTATTAATTTGACATTTACTGTAATTTGAACGATTTGACATTAATTTTATTATGTATTGTAAAAATTTCCTACTTGTTATTTAAATTAAATGGGTTTGATGCATTTGGTGCACATCTCAACTTGTACACCATGCTCAAATGGTGAACTTAGCAACTGGTGCACTTCTCATATGGCTCACTTCGCAACTGGTGCACTTCTCAATTGGTGCACTTCGCAAAAGGAGCACTTTTTAAGATGAGTAGAGATTTGGAAAAATTGTCTAAAAATGTAATGTAATGTAATGTAATTAATAATAATAACTATAACTAAAAGAAGTACAGTTTAAATTATAATATTACTAGCTTTTGCCCGCGGCTTCGCCCGCGTGGATGTCGGAAAATATCCCTCGGGAACGTACTACCGGGATTCAGAGTATCCTGTGTCCTAACCCAGGTGATGATCCAGGTGATCCAAGAGATGTCGTGCGGTGTCCCACAGGGTTCGGTCTTGGGGCCGCATCTGTGGGACATCGGATACGACTGGGTGCTGCGCGCCGACCCGGCGTCAGCGTCGTTTGTTACGCTGACGACACGCTGGTCCTGGTGCAGGGGAGGTCGTACCAGGCGGCGGCCGATTTAGCGACACGCGGGGGGTTGCGACAATCGTTGACAGGATCCGGCAGCTGGGACTCGAGGTGGCCCTGCACAAGTCTGAGGCCATGGGTTTTCATGGTCCTCGGAATGCGCCACCGTCGGGCTCCCAGGTAATGGCGGGAGGGGTTCACATCGGTGTCGAGTCGATGATGAAGTATCTGGGACTCGTCCTCGACAGCCGGTGGAATTTCGTAGAACACTTCCGACGTTTGGCTCCCAGACTGGACCGGGCCGGGGCTGCCTTGAAGCGGCTCCTGCCCAATCTGGGAGGTCCAAACGCCTCCTGCCGGAGGCTCTATGCGGGGATCGTGCGGTCCATGGCCCTTTACGGGGCACCGGTGTGGGCGCGTTCATTGAGGCTGCGGCCAGCCCGCCGGTTGAACGCGTCCCAGAGGGTCATGGCCATCCGGCTGGCCCGAAGATACCGCACGGTCTCCTGCGAGGCGGCGAACCTCCTTGCCGGATTACCACCTAAAAACTAGGTTCTAGGGTTATTCTCCACATAAATACAGGATGCGAAATAAAGTTTTTTTTTTCACCAGTTCTAGTATTAGCTTATTGAAATAGGTATCACTAATATTAACTTTGTTTTATGTCTTTTTAGTGGTTTCTATTCTCGCAAAAACAGTAAAATAAAATAACATATTATTTTAGATACATAAATAACGGATGTAAAGAAGCATAACGAAGCCGAGAGGAGATATTGAAGGTCAAAGTTTCAACTTTTACTTACTTTTTTTACGAAAACAAGTTTTAAATGTTATCAACTCCTGTATTCTCCGTAACCAGATGGTTATTAATGTTTGTTACGCAATTCCAAATATGACAAGCTATAGCGAGAGGCATATCTGCACATACTGAACTATAGTCCAGTACAAAAAATTCATAATGACGGGGAGTCTATGACTCTCGGCTTCGTTAAGCTTCTTTTTACAACCGTTATTTATGTGCTTACCTAAAATAATGTGTTTTTTGTTTCACGGTTTTCACGTGAATAGAAACGGCTAAATAGACCTAAAACCAGTTAGTAGTACTATTTCAATCAGCTAATATTAGTACTGGAGAAAAATATTACTATTTCGCACACTGTAGTTCTGTGGAGAATAACCCTAGAGCCTTAGTTTCACAGTAAAAGATAATAATTGTAATGTTAACTGATATCAAAAGCTATTACTATAGTTAGATTACTGTTATTATTTTATCTAAAACATACTGAAAACAGTATTTTTCAAACTCGTATAACAGCGCAGGGAATAGCCCTACAGATTTGGTCCCATAATGAAAAGTGAAGAGAATAACATGTTCTAACAGAATATAATATTTTTTGTGTTTGGCCGGCACTTTCACATTTAGCCCAAAAATTTATGGATAGTGAATGTTCTCCTTTCTCATTTTTAACTGACTTCCAAAAGGAGGAGGTTCTCAATTCGTCTGTATGTTTTTTTTTTTTTGTATGTTTGTTACGCGATTACTCCGCCAATTATGAATAGATTTTGATGATTCTTTTTTTGTTTGGTAGATCATACTTCAGGGGTGGTCCCATATAAATTTTATTAACTTTTCTTGGTTAGTTTTTGAGTTAGCTTCAATAATACGTATTTTTTCTCACTTAGTATGTGGATGATATGATAACTTCTTGTCACTGTTATTTACATAGCAGGTAGTGGTATTCGAATTTGTGTGTGGTAGGTACCACAACTAAAAAGTGAAAAATAAAAACTTTTTACAAAAAAAAAAACAACCGACTTCAAAAAAAAAAAGACTACAAAGTGAAAAATAACTTTAATTTCGGAAGTCGGTGACAAAGAACGAAAATTCAAAACCAAAGACACCGACTTCCGAAATTAAAGTTATTTTTCACTTTGTAGTGTTTTTTTTTTTGTAAAAAGTTTTTTTATACGTCAAGCTGTTTTCGATATTTCGTGATGAGTGAGTGAGTGGACCTTTCGCTTTTATATATATATATATAGATAAAGGTTATTGATATAGGTAATATGATATTATTATATCATGTCTTTATTATGATAACTTTTTGCTGTAAATCTAATTTTTTCTTACATAATTAGGTATATTTTTTTTATTTCCGAGTGACTTTTATTTTATTTTTGAAAAATATAAATGTTATAGTGATTAATTGATTATGTAGAGTTAATTTAAAATTATTTTGTTGATTATATTTTTAAGAAAATTACCTACGCTAAACCAAAGATTCTTTCATTTTTAGACAATTTTTCCAAATCTCCACTCATCTTACAAAATGCAACTTTTGCGAAGTACACCAATTGAGAAATGCACCAGTTGCGAAGTGAGCCATATGAGAAGTGCACCAGTTGCTAAGTTCACCATTTGAGCATGGTGTATAAGTTGAGATGTGCACCAAATGCGTCAAACCCAATTAAATGTCTTTATTTTTGTGTAAATTAACATGATTTGCATGCCCATGTGACGGTAGAACATGGAGGACTTTCTTAATAAAACATCAATGTAATAATTACCCATGTTTGCAAAGTAATAAATGATTTGATTTGAACAGTCTTTTAGTGCACATGCAAACATTCACAGCAAAAAGAGAAATCGCCTGACGACAGAAAAAGCGGCAAAAATCACACTATAAAATATAATTGAAATATTTTTAATAAAATTCAAGAGTGTGCTGGCAGCGACGGTGATAATGAAGATGTTGCATTATCCAGTACAGACCGATACTGATGAAGAATCTGTGGATTTGAGAGAATCGAGAAGCGAGTTCCAGTTTGCAAATTGCATTTCTAGTAATGATGAGCAAGCGTCTAATAATGATAGTAATTGATTTCAGAAAATATTAATGATTATAGTGATTGATTTCAAGAAATATTAATGATTGTAGTATAGAGATATGAGGAACGGGATGTAAAGTTCATTCATCTTCCATAAAAAGTGAAGGTCCTCCTACCAGACGGGTGTCGTGTCTGGTGGCGTACTGCCCGACGATTGATGTACCTAGGGACGTTGTATATATGCTGGTCGTGCGGCAAACCCTTCTTGCGCGATGCAGGATTTTGCGTTACGTCAGTGAGATGCGTAGTTCGCATGTGGCGATGTAGATGCCAGTTCGCATGTGGCGAAGTAGATGCCACCACAAAAAATTGGTTGCCTGTAAAGTCGGTATACGGGCGAAAGTTTTACGTGACAACGACTTTGAGTGGTAAAATAATTTTAATGTGAATATTCATTCGTATAGTAGGAAGAAGGATGAAATAATAGTAACAATTTAAAACATTTATTTATACACATGAACCGGTGTGTATGCCTATCTCTCTCACTCTCTCTCTCTCGCTCTGTCTCTCTCGCTCTTAGGCGGGCTAACTGTGCTCGAGTGGAAGGGACGCGTGCCTTTCACTTTTTATGTCTGTCTCTCTCGCTCTTAGGCGGGCTAACCATGCACGCGTGCCTCTCACTCGCTCTCATTGTGAGCGCATAACGTGAGCGGAGCGTAACGCAGTTTCTTGAAGTGTCACCCGGCAAACCAATTTCACGTCAAAAACCAGTGTTATTATAAGATTTTGTCATTGTTAAACTGAGCAAAGTTACGCACTTACCTATATTTTCATACATATTACATAAATTGACAGCGTTTGACGAAAAAGATTATGATTGTAGTGGTTTATTACAACCCTGAGACAGGCAAGTATGGTAGGCAATTATATCGCGGATTGGGCCGGAGATAGCCTACTAGGAACTCCTTATACCGTTAAAGATTACGTTGAGGACAAAGATTGAGCTGCTCCAATTATAATTTTTATTTTTTACTTTCGGAACTTTGTTTATTTTGCTAGGTAACTTTAAAATTATATACACAATGACATGAATATTTACTTTGTGTAGTAAAATATTATTATTATTTTAATTATTGTGAATGTGAGGACTATGTGGGTCATATATATATTTATTTATTTTTTCTCAGTTACTTCTAATGATAATCTGGCAGTTTTGAGTACTTTATGTGGCCTACCCAAATGTCCCTTCTTTGATATTGTTCGTCGAATCGTTGAGCTCCTTTTAAGTTTTGAGTTGAGCTACACTATCACTGATAAATGCGTGCACTGACTGGACAGGTCCACTCAAATCTGTATGGTTCTTTCCTCAGAAGACCATTTCAGACACAAATCTACATGGTCCTCAAATGAAATGCTCTGACCAAGATTATTTCCGGGTTTTTATATACACATTGACATTAATGAATTTTATATAAACAATGACATGAATATTTACTTTTAAAGTATTTAATTATTTTAATTATTGTGAATGTGAAGACTATGTGGGTCATTCCTTTTTGTTTTGTTTTTAATTTTTTCTCAGTTAGTTCTAATCATGGTCTGACAGTTTGAGTAATTTAAGTGGCCTACCCAAATGTCCTTTTTTTTGGTATTGTTCGTCGAATCGTTGAGCTCCTTAAATTCTGAGTTGAGCTGCACGATAACTGACAAATGCGTGCACTGACTGGACAGGCTCTCTCAATCCGTGTGGTGCTTTCCTCAAAGACCACTTCAGACACCAATCCACATGGCCTTCACATGATCTGACCAAGATTATGTCTGGACTTTAAAAGAGACTGAGACCTCTGAGTTTGTTTCGGCCTTTCTTCTCAGAGTAGTCAGATAGGATACGCCGACCTCATCTAGTTTTAAAATATGATTGACGTGTAAAAGTGTTTGTACAAACCTACTTACAGAAATAAATCATAAAATTTATCATTTATACTATGACTGTAGTGCTTCCGGCATGTTCGCAAAAGCGCGAATCGATGGCTTTCACGCCATCATGCGCAAACGTTGCGCTTCCATTATGCGCAGGGTACGCACCAGCCCCAACAGCATCCTGAAAACTATAGTTGATAGGTGGGACAGCCCCATACTAGGACATTGGATACGCCTACATGCCACTGTGGCGTTTACTATTATTGTATAGTTTGTGTTGTTTTTTTTTTTTGGTTGATGTAATTACTTACTAACACTAGTTTCTAAGTCGTGTGTATACTAACCAAATTGCCTACATTTATTATGGGTCTGAAATAAAAGATTTAATTTTATTTATATTCACCTAGAAGTTGCCTCTCTTTCTATCGCGTAACGCTTATTTTATCTTCTGACTCCGTTATGCTCACTGAATTGACCCGAGAAGAGGAACCCGCCGCGTTCTTGTAACTTCATACCTAAAATGAGTGAACCATCTGTATTTACGAGTATCTGTGCTAAAGCCCAGGTTTATTGTTCCAGGTGTGTTTGTAACCGCATCGAAAACAGAAAGTGGCGGCTATGACTACAATACAACACTCGTGGTTTTCCTATCAGAACTACTTAAACTATGTATATCAGCGTTATTGTACACTTATAAGAGAGAGTAAGTACATACACATATTGCAGTATTTCTACTAGTTACAAATTTTTAAATACTTACGTAGTGTTAATTCTTTCTTAATAGATGGGTAAATTCAGCATGTCCTATAGTAACACTTGAACTACAAATGCGCCCTTAATACTTGGGAATAAAGGTGCCTTCAATGTCAAATTGTTACCATGGACCTGCGGTTTACTGCACAACACAAAATACATTTGTTTATTAGCCGACGTTCGCACGGACGTAATAAAATCGCGGCGATTTTTTTCCTGCACTTTATTTTCAACGCTCTGCTTAGCGCCGAGAGTTGAAAATCCAACAGTGTGTTTATTGGCCGAGACTGAGTCCTAGCGCGTTGGGATTCTCAACGCTCGGTTTAAGACGCAGATAAATTATGACAGTGACCTTGAATGGTTAGTTTGCCTTTTCTGTACTGAGCTCACGCAACGCGTCGTACGTCCAGCCAGTAATAAGACTCGCCCATCAAGGAGCGCTGTCCCAAATTAGACGCATTATTAACTTATTACACGTAAAACAAAAGGTATTTTAATAAAACACTTATACTAAAAAATCGATAATTTAATTATCTTTAAAATGGTGGAGTTTTCAGAAAAATACGCTTGATAGATTTTGCGCCATTCTCAGTTTTTTATCCGCGTTAGACATAACTTTACAAATTAATTTCACTGTGTAATATAAACATAATCAAAAATATGCCTGTATTAAAATATTAAGAAAATACTCTAATTCAACAATTTTTTTTTTCAAATCACTACTCGTTTAGACGTCATCTTCAGTATAAAATCATTAAAAGTCAGTTATAGTCCCCTTAACACCGACAGTTGTAAATCCAGTGCGCGATAAAATCCCGCCGCGATTTTATTACGTCCGTGCGGACGTCCGTCGGCTTAGAGACGCATTTCGTCGCGATTCTTTTATTATTTATTTTGAATACTTGATACCTATACTTTTATGTATGTTTTTATTTATGAATTAAATAATAATAAGTAGGTAAATGCCAAAAATCTATGTAAGTTCAATCTATTTTTAAATTAGAATGGAAGACAAATAAGTAGGTAGGTAGGTACCTACTAGTCCTACTACTTACCTAAATTATGGAACTATTGTCTTCTCCTGATTTGCAGCAAATATGCAATAAGTAAGTACTATTTTGCAAAGGAATAATAGTTGGTACCTATTCTTTATATAACATTTGCTGTTAAAAGGTGCAATAAAAAACAGTGGTGCCGATTCTCTTGTCACAAATGCCTCTAAACTAGACTAAAAATCACTAAAACGTTGTTGAATCCTGTCAAACAACGATTTCCCATTCTGAAATAGACTAAAGTGACACAACTTAACTATATTTTAGTTGGACAGCACTAAGATGATACAGATTTTAGTTTAGTGAAAATAGCAATTTTGCTATTCTGATTTTGACGTTTTTCACCTAAAATTTAGATTTTCTAACTAAATCTGACTATTTTTAATCGCGACTAAAAACGTGTGGAATAAAATTGGTTGTCATGAACTTTAAATTCACACCAACACCTCGACTTCAGATGCAAAAACAGTACTGAATCTTTTTTTTTTCTTTTGCTTGTATCTCGAAAACGGTGTGTCCAATCGCAAAAATAATGAACATTTCGACCCCCTTTTTAAAACCGTTAAACCTCTAACACTCTACATGAAGGTAATTTTTTTTTTTCCATACGATAAGTGAAAAATTCCATAAAAACACATCGAGGCTGCCCCCCTTGCGCGCCTCCGGCTCTAAAAAGATTCACGTGGTTAGGTATCACGTGTGAAATTCAATTTAGATGTGTCAAAAATATTTTTAAATTTAGAGAATTTATTTTGCAGAATAGCTACCTACTTCTATATACTTTTAAAACGTTTCGTGCAATCCTTTTTAGGGTTCCGTACCTAAATGGTAAAACGGGACTCTATTACTAAGACTCCGCTGTCCGTCTGTCTGTCCGTCTGTCACCAGGCTGTGTCTCATGAACCGTGATAGTAAGACAGTTGAAATTTTCACAGATGATGTATTTCTGTTGCCGCTATTATAAACTCAAACTCGAAGCATTTATTTCAAATAAACCAATTACAGGTACTTTTGAATTGTCAAGAGGTCGGTCAGTCAGAAAGATGAAGCTAGTTGCCCATTCCTAAGCGTAGTAGGTACCTATGGAGAAGAACGGGCAAGAAACTCCAAGGACACTCTTTTAAATCAAAATATGGTTACAAAATAATAATATAATAATAATAAAATAATATAATATAATTCACGAACATGACGCATGGATCAGCACCATTTAGCTCAACCATTTTGAAGAGAACTTAATGATCCAACACACACGCCACCATCAGCGAGACATTTGAGTGAGCATGACATACTCTCAGCCGCCAAGGCATATTCAAGTCAATGAAAGACGTACCCAGTATTTGGTAGCTTTATGGAATGTACATGTTCACAGTGCTCATACACGTGATATGCAATTATACAATAAAAAGAGATTGAATTTAAAAAGCAAAGATAGTTTTTACAATCTAAAGCAGCTGCTTTATCTAAAGCTGCAGCTGAATAAAATAAATATTTTAGGGGACTCCCATACAACAAACTTGATTTTTTTGCCGTTTTTATAGATAATGGTACGGAACCCTTCGTGCGCGAGTCCGACTCGCACTTGGCCGGTTTTTTATAGAACGTTTAAGAAAGGTATCAGTACAATGAAAAAAATAAAAGTAGGTAGGTACTTGCCAAAAACATGTTAATAGATTTCTTTCAGATATTATATTTCTACGTAAAGTACTCCGAGAGTGCCGACAGAAGCGAAAACTTGAACAAGATCTTGGTGGAAGAATAATAAAAAAATACTTGCATATAATAAAAAAAATGTATAATAAAAAAATACTTGTATAGAACATTGATCCGTAACCAAATATAAATAAAGAGCACAATCGCGGTAACAAAAATGAGATGTCGGTAACGGTGTCGCGAGTTCAATTGTTTTTCCCATCTCAAAAGTATCCAACGCGCCTAAAGATGTTTTCACTTCAAAAATTGTTTGATTTACCACTAAACGTAAAATAATAACGACAGATTATGTGATGACCAATTGAGTAAAACGCCATCTATTGGAAAGAGCTCTGAACAAGATGATTAACTTTATCCACGGAGTATAGAAAGAAGCGGAGATGCCGCATAGCAAGTAGGCCTTGCGCCTTCAATTAGGTCCTGATGTCATAGTGGGCGGGGCCGCAAACCTTAGTTGCGAGTGAATCTTCATCGCGTTCGGGTGTGTTGTATTCTAATCGTTTTTTAATAGTTAAATTGTTTTAATAATGAAGTGCGCTGTTGTTAGATGCAAAAATTATTCAGGATCAAAACTGCAACATATTGATGGCGTAACATTTCATGTGTAAGTCCCTAAAATTTATATTTTCATTTTAAAACACATTTTCTCGTTTGATCGTCAGATTGTAGCTAGAGACATCTGTTGTCGAGGAGGTGCATTCTAACCAATTCTCACCGATTTCGTATTTTTATCATTATCAATGCATATTATTGTGACTAATTTGCGACCCAAATTACTTGCTTAAGTTTTATTTTGCTCGCTATAAGTTAATTCATAGATAAATACGTTCTTTGATACATGAAATAAGAAGAATTTAAAATAAGAAAAATGCGCCATCTGTCGGTAAGTTACCGGTCCTAACTGTTAAATAAAAATGTGTGTATCATACTAGCAAGACCTTATTTTATCGAATTTGCGAAATTATCGAAAAACTTCATATCATCAAATGCACATGCACATGATCCAGATCCAATTTTCAACCATGTCACGTTGTTAACCAAAGCTATAAGCCACAACTATTGTAATACAAGACTTAATTATTACAGTAAGCTCGAAAACATTGTTTTGTCTAAATGCAGCATTTAAATAAAACTGTGTTGTTTAGTGGCCAATAATAAGCAATGTCCAATAAAGATTGATGATTTTATTTTTTTTATTTTACTACCTACAGGGTGGCAGGGACATCGACGCGAATACTGTTACCATGGATTCAGTAGGTACATGATTCTAAAACGCCCTGCGTTGAAATTTTTCGTCGGTTTTTTTTTTATCTGCTGTTTCATAGAAAAGTGCAATACCTACGCGGTCAAAATGTATGGAACAGCAGATATTTAAAAAAATAACCGACGAGAAATTTCTACGCAGGGGAGTTCAGAATCATGTACTGAATCCATGATAACAATTTTCGCGTCGATGTCGGCAGGGACATCCTGACCCTGTATACTAAATGACTATAAAAAATGTTAACCCATGTTACCCATCTTTTGGGCTTCGCCCACAGTTGGGTATAAATAATGTGTTCCCACCATACTAACGCACATAGAATGTTCTGGAACAAAGTGTAATGCTTTGTTACGCCATAGTGGCCAGTAGACGAACTAAAATGAAAAATTGTTAGTTCAGTTTCACTGTAATAATTCCTTTCACCGCTAGATGGATTTACAAAAAATGGGCGGGGTTTCCATCGTGGGGTGTGGCCATCGCCGTACCTCGTCCCTCGAACACCCGCATTCAGGCGACGCTTCATTCTTAGGTGATTTTGGCTTGCGGCATCTCCGCTTCTTTCTATACTCCGTGACTTTATCATTCTATGAGTTCGAATTGAAGTAAAAGGTTTCATTTATCATTTTTGTTGAAAATACATGATTTATGAGTTTATATAGATAAATCAGCATTAAACAAGGAAGTTTTGGTTTTTACTAATCTTACTTATGCCAAAATCAGCCGTTTATCGCTTTTTAGTGATTGTTATTTTCATAATTGTTACCTATGCTGCCATCTATGATTTTTTTCAAAACTAATTATAATTTGTTCGAGTTGAGACCCCATGGTTCGGTGTACAAGAGAATCGGCACCAGTGTCTTCTACGTTATTTAACTGCGACGAAATACGTCACTCCAACATTTGCACTGCTCTGTTCATAAAACCATTAGGTGCGTTCAGCTCAAGTAATCCGCCCTTACCGGCTATTTTATATACATGTGTTTTTAAGAACACATTTATATAAAATAGACAGCATCACGTAAAATATATGAATTGCCTAACTTCAAACTCGGCGCGGGTCCCCCAACTACAAAAACTTGAGCGTAAACGCAGTAAATGTTACCAAATACCTTGTCAAAACGTTACTCTGAACGTAAGAAACGATCTCTCTTTGCCACGATCTTTTATTAATTTATATATTACTGTTAAGCTTATGATATAGGGAACAAATACTTTTTATCATTTTTCAGTTTCTATCGACAAAGTCATAAACCCTATGTGATTTATATGTAAGTACAAAACATCCGAATTAAGAGTAGTTAGATAATTCACCCCTTATGTCTCGAAAATAACAAGATATAACTTTATTTACTTAAGCACATTCTAGTACAAAATTATTTCTTGAATCAACTCTGCCTATCGCAGTCCACTGCTGGACCTTTTTCAACTTTTGCCCATCTACCGGTTCTCTGCCTTCCGTATCCACTCTGTCTCACCCGATTTTAAGGTGGATCCGTAGTTGTAGCCCGCGAAATTCAAGTTTTCTTACGTTTTTTGCATTTTGCAGGTCAGTGTCAGGTTTTATGTTGATCTAAATATGATTCGCGGCCGTAACAAATATGGCTTTACTCAATTATAATCATTACAATCAGCAACACAACTCCATAAGTTAGCAAAGGTGTCAAATGTCATGATTTCATGAAATGGTTGTTGTTGACACCTTTGCTAACTTATGGAGTTGTGTTGCTGATTGTAATGGTTATAATTGAGTAAAGCCATATTTGTTACGGCCGCGAATCATATTTAGATCAACATAAAACCTGACACTGACCTGCAAAATGCAAAAAACGTAAGAAAATTTGAATTTCGCGGGCTACCCTGACGCTTCCCCCTTAATTAAGCTCACGTTCGCACAGACCTAATGATATCACGGCGGGATTTTATCGCGCACTGAATTTAAAACTCTCGCCGTTTACAGCGAGAGTTGAAAATTAGCCGAGCGTTGAGAATTCCACTGAGAGCATCCCAGCGCGTCGAAAAATACACAGTTGGATTTTAATTCTCGGCGCTAAGCAGAGCGTTGAAATCCAGTGTGTGAAAAAATCCCGCCGCAATATTTTTACGTCCGTCCGAACGTGAGCTAAGGGTCGTCAGTCCATGTAGATAGAGGGCATGTCACGCTATACTTTCCGTTACGCGATCTCCATCTCCACTCTATAAGTCGTCTCCTCCAATAACCATCGGTCCTTCGACCGACATGGCCGACCTACTGCCACTCGCAGCTAGCTAACTCTGCAATCTGCGAGCTATGTAGATAGTTATTACGGACACTCCAATTCACTCAAAAATAATAGGTACTTTTATTCTCTCCTATGAGCGACGTTTTCGAATGGGTGATAAACGAAAATTTAGTTATAAAAAAACCGTAAAACTTACAATTCAAACATTATTTAGAACAAATGGTGCTTTAATAGCCTTTTAAAAGTTGGAAGTCGTTTTGATATCTTAATTACTTTAGGTATAGCGTTATAGAGTTGATGCCCTCATAATCGAGGACAAACTACCTACGGTAGAAGGACTATCCTTCTACCGTAGGTAGTTTGTCCTCGGTACTCTTAAAATTAATGGTTAGCCTGCCTAACAAACAACAATTATATATAGGGTAGCCTGCCTCGTCATGCGCTTTTGACTTTGCTTTCTTTTCTTCTTCGATCAACAATCGTTGATCGAAGCTTTTCTTAAATATTAGTTGTGTATGTAGGTATGTCTCTAGTCATTATTTTACGAACAAGTACGCAAGTGTTATATTTATTATTATTCCGCAATTTAGTTTTTTTTTCAAAATGGCGGCCGCCCATGATACCTATAATAAGTATAAATCGATAGCTGACATCAATGCAAACAGAAAACATAATAGATCTCATCCGAAATATTAACGTTCAAAATTGATCACGTGACATTCATAGTTTTTGATCTTGCTTACATCTTGTTGCATAGATGTTTGATATAATCACTGATTGTTTAATTCAAATAATCAGTTTAGTAATGATTTCAACCTAAAAATTTATTACTGAGGTAGGCATTCTGTTATGGCTAGTTATAAATCTGCTAAAGTCTGGCCACGCTAAAGTCTGCAATGGAATAAATGGGCAACCCCAAAAAGTTTTTATATGGTATACTTTTACATCAGTCAGTTATGTCAGTTTCGGGGTTATAAGTTGATCTAATGATTTTCATATTTTGCCTTTTGATTTTGCATAATAGATTATGTGTAATAGACTATTTCGTACCTATGCTCTACCTCCATACGATGACAAAACTCCATACTGATGTCAAATCTACACTGCATCGTGCTAAAGTGACTATTCTTTACCAGGAATAAATCAGAATTTAAACAAAATAACCTATCAAAAACAAAAAGACAAACAAAGTATCAAATTCTTTTTCGTAGGACAGGATGGTGTTGCCGTCTATAGATTTTCAAATTCCACAGTTTTTTTACTTATGCAGACTTAGCGTGGCCAGACTCAACATACCCGCACAGCCGAAACTACTGGTACTAGGAACGTGAGTCCGCCCTAAGTAATAATAATTATACTCTTTGATAATAATTGTTTCTGTTACTTACAGGGTGGTTTAGGGAAAGCTTATTTAATTATTGTAGTTCGTTATTAATGTAATAAGTATTATGTTTTTCTACTTTCAGAAATAAGCCCCATATATTCAGAGCCATTCTCATAAACCATAAGCTGCTGATGCTGTACTTCATTCCATCCTTGCTGTACTGTTTCTACAACAACTTGGCGTTCATAAACTTGTCCCACTATGACCCCACGTCGTACTACATCCTGTTACAGTTCCGAGTTGTGTTAACGGCTTTACTCTTTCAGGTAAACTAAACTTTTCTTACATCGAGTTTACACTCATGTACAAGTTGTGATACTTGTTTTCAACAAGTCTTGTAACTGTGCGTTTGCACTGGCTAAACAGTCACATAAAAACATGCTCTAATCTCTATTTTCTGTCAATGTTCGATACAATGAACATGTTTTTAATTAAGTGAATGTTTCGCCGGTGCAAACGCACAGTAAGAGACTTGTCCAAAAGATGTTGTGTATTAAACATATCTCATACATGTATTAACGTGTTCCAGACATGTTTTTTTAATTATATCTTTCACCTTTTGACATTTTAGGCATGTTTTTGATACAATTAGTCTACAACTTCTTTTAGGTGTGAACGATAAACGGAAAACAAGTAGAATACATGTTTTATACCTTGGTGTAAAGGCTAAATGCCTTTTTTTTGGGTGGGAAATTATCAAATTACTTCTCCCGCTCTGGGCGGAGCGGGAGGGCGTGTCAGACTCTTACTGACTAAAACCCACCCGTGTTCCTTCAGTTGCCTGTATGTTGCCAGGGACCACGGTATCCCTTTCGGACTTTCCCGCGACCCCTGCAGGCATCGGCCCTAGCGGACCCCGTCAGTGGTGCTGAACTGCTGACATCTCTTTGAGGCGCGCGTGGAACACAACGCAGTCGACCCGGGCCTGATCCTTATCGGACGGCGAGCTGCCCATTGCTCACTGACCGCAAGCCCGCGCCTACGGTGGCCGGGAATCGGCCTGGGATTCCCGACGCCCAGGGCGTCTCCTGCGGCGGCTAGGGTCGTGAGGGCGCAAACTTTGCCTCTCCCTCACGCGTTCCGCCTCCTCCTTCGCGAGCATTACTGCTTTGCAGGAGGTGACGGCTTCCCATGCCAAAGGCTAAGTGCCTGGTGTACAGAGATATACCTGAGGGTAAATGGGGCAGTGAAAAAAGATTCCAATGATTAATCTATTTCTTTTTGCTTTGCTTTCAGTTTTTATTCAAACAGAAGTTGGCCTTTATGCAGTGGATATCACTCGGAGTGTTAACAATGGGATGTATGATCAAAAATTTTGATGCAGCGTCAATTCAGTCGAAAGGTGACACAGATCTCTGGTCACAATTATTCAATATTTATTTCTTATCTATAAATTTTCAGAATTTCTGTTCATGTCTGGCTGGTACCTATAACGAATATTTGTTAAAAACAAAAGGTTCTAATGTCGACATATTCCTACAGAATGTGTTTATGTACTTGGACTCTGTAATCTGCAACTTCTTTATTTTAATGTTTAAAGGTGAGTTAGGAACAATATTCAACGATTTTAGTTCATTAGCTAACACTTTTGTAATACTTATAACCATAAACAGTGCTGTGGTAGGTATAGTCACTAGTTTCTTTTTGAAAAACCTAAACTCCATTTTAAAAACATATGCGAGTGCTCTGGAATTGGTAATAACAGCTGTAGTATGCTATATACTATTTAATATTGTGATAACAGCATTTACAGTGTTATCAATTTGTCTAGTCAGTATCGCTGTTGCTATGTATTTTAAAAATCCAGTGAGTAATGTTAACATGAATATGGCTGATGGAAAAGATAAACTACCGCTTTTAGAAGTTACTACCAATAAGTAATTAGATTTTAACTGTAACTATGGGCGAAATTCACTATGCGTTTACTTTGCTAAGTAAAATTCACGTTGTATACCTTATTTTGATTGGAATAATGTCCAAATTCGTATAAGCGAATGTGAACAAAAGTTTAATTATACTAATTTAAACCTTATCGTTATACGAATAATGTTCATTTTCTTATGAAATGCTTACTGTACTTAGCAAATTAAAAACATGTGCAGTCTGAATCTCGCCATTGCCTACTGTGTAAGTTCCTTATGAAGTTAAAACTTTCGTAATTTAAATAACGACGTAGGTACACGTTCTAAGCGTAGTAAGTGAGTGTAAGTAAAAGAATAGCTTGTTCTCCAACTTCGTATTATTAAGGTACGGTGGACTGGACTGCATCAATTGGGTATCCCAGTTGTATTAAAATTCTAATACAATTGGGGTACCCAATTGATGCAGCCCACTGTACAAATATGCTCTAAGTATCCAAAAATGACGTTGCTTTATTAATTTATTTAAGTACTTATATTCAAAAGTTTACGAGTGGAAATAGTATTATTATTACTTACATAAATGATTAATTTATCAACGATTTGAAATGCTCATCAGATTTCATGTGGTCATATAAAATCTTTTAATTGCTTAATGCAATCAAAATACACATACTCGGAGCGTGTGGTGGCCCAGTGGTAACGGCCCTGACTTGCAAGGCGTGGGTTCGTACCCACACAGGCGCTTTACTTTGAGTAAATAATTTAATCACCACTGTTCTCAAAACGGTGAAGGAAAACATCGTGAGGAAACCGGCATTTCCTAGAACCAAAAAATTCGAAGACATGTGACATCTACCAACCCGCACTGGGCCCGCGTGGTGGATTACACGTTCAGGGGCAAAATGTCCAATCCTCAAAATGTCCAACGGTGTCAAAATATCAAAATCCCAAAACATCCAATTGTCAAAATGTCCAACTGTCAAAATGTCCTATGGTCAAAATATCCAATTCTCAAAATGTCCAATTCCCAAAATGTCCAATCTTTGAGAGTGTAGCAAATTTGTTCAATAACTCATCAAAGTGCTTTTTAATACTTTAATTTAGTTCATGACTTTATTGTCCTCCAGAGGGCGTCATATTCAATTTAATGCTTCACATAGCCTATAACCAGCGAACGATCAAGATGCTTCCAACGATACCTCACTTGTCAAAACATGATAAGCAGTTTAGAAGTTATGAGGGAACAGATGAACATACATACATACTGGTCAAATAATAACCCTCCTTTTTGCTTCGCCGTAGTCGGGTAAAAAACACATCGCGATCTAACGCTAATAACGCCATCTATCGAGCTATTTTGTGGCCAAGTTTTCTAGTTATTATTACTTTGTTACTGTGTATTTTTAAATCTGTATTCAAATAAGTACTTGCGATATTGAATTAACTTTATTAGTTATATAAGAACCAAAACAAAAAAAGACAATGATATGCATAAACTGAACGCATCCTGAGATAAAAGTATAAGTTGCTTTAATGTGGGTACCTATGTTATATGTTTTTATATTACATTATGACAAAAATAGTGATTTCGGGTATGTTGTGGTCTTCTCTGGTCTTAATTTGTTACTTATAAGTGAAACATATTTTAATTCTATCATTATTTTGTATTTATTGTTTGTCATAAAATCGTAAGTATTAAAAAAGCGTTTTGATGAGTTATTGAACAAATTTGCTACATTCTCAAAGATTGGACATTTTGAGAATTGGACATTTTAACTGGACATTTTGAGAATTGTACATTTTGCCCCTGAACGGGATTACAGCCCACTCCTTCCCGAATAGAGGAGGCCTGTGTCCCAGCAGTGGGACAAGAACATTGAAGAACAGGCTGATAATGAATCAAAATACTTAGGTACGGTCAGCAACGAAAGTTGATAAACACTGCGACGGTGCGCGACGTGTCGCGTAGCGATTATGCGATATTATCGTAGTGCAACACCTTTCACACCAGCGCGCCGCAGTATCGATAGGCAGCGCAACGCGATACCAAAGGAACATTTTGTATGGCGTAAGACGTTGCGTCGGTATTGCCGCGATAAGAGAGTATTTTCTGTGTCGCGGGGCGACAGGTCGCTCCTGTGTGTAGTGTCGCGCGCGTCTTAGAAATTGTTGAATCGCGTCGCGTAACAAGTTGCGCCCGTCTGCACGAGCCTTTAGTTTTATTTGACACAACATTATTTTCATGTTCGTAAACTATTTCGTTGGAGTATGCTGTCGCTGCTGACTGTACAATATAAGATAGTAGAGTACGTTAATTTAAGACCGCGCCCGCCCATTACACATACTCGTATGTAAGTAATGCTTATTTAACTAGGAGGCATAACAAAAAAAAGAGGCATACATATCACTAGGTCTCAATTTATAGGTATCTGATCGACTGTGCACGCGTGTGCACACAAGTGAAACCAGGGATATACTGCAGGCTCAAAGTCGACAATTGTTATATTTTTGTAAGTCATTATTACCAATTCTGTTATTTCAGTTCAAATATTATTTATTTATGCATTTTATGTACGTACATAATATATTTTTAACAATAGGGTAGTTGCCTAGGTAAAAAAAAAACTATTTAGTCCGTCTTTCAGATAAAAAAAATATTGGACATATTTTTTGTTTTATCATATTATTAATCAAAAATAACTTGGAAAACGCGCATTAAAGTTGGGGAGTGGGGGTTCGCTACGTCACAACGCCGTATTAAACTAGCAAGACGTGACGTCATGCCACATTTTAACTTAATGTATCGCCGTAATCTTTTGATTACGTCAAAAAAGAAAAATTACGTGTTCAATATTTTTTAATAATAATCAACAAGGACAAAATTTTTTTTTTGGACACAGGCCTGTTATTATGTTAAATTACTTTTATTAAGTATTAAAGAAAAGAAAAACAGTCTTTGAGGCGGATTTCGATATAGTCCTAGTCCTAGTATCCTATTTAATTAAAATGATTTGCATAACATAGAATCTCATTCATGTTGATCTTATGCGTCGTTTTTTAAGAAATTATTGTTCTGATGTTTTTGATTATAGCAATTGGGAGTTCCAAACCCACTTTTCTCCAAAAAGATCTATATAGATACCTATCGCGGGTAAAAAAACCGGTTAACCGGTTTTTGTAAATTCGTAACGATTGACTATGAAATTGTGTTTAATCAGATTCAATTCACGCTTGCTAAAGGCAATAAACGCAAACGCATAGTACAGACGCACAGTGGAACGAATGTATGGGAGCGGTTGGACGTAGACATTTCCGAAAAAAAAGAGTAAAATTATGCCAAACTAATGATGCCATCTTATTCGATTACTTAATGCCTTCATAACTTGTGGTGATGAATTTCTTCATAACTCCCATATTTCGGGAGTAATTTGAGAAAATGTGAAATTTTACTATGAAAATGAGTGTATCGAGCTCTCTCCCTCCTGATTCCGGGCTTGTTTCAAGTAGCGGTCTCTAATATCATAATGCTAATACTAAGAGCTATATTTAATACTAAGACACATAGTGCGCCAAATGTGCACTTTCTGGGATAAAAGGAAATGAAAATTTAAAAAAAAAAACGTTTTTTCCCCATTTGTATTTACTTTAAACCGCAGACAGACTTATTAAGAGGTCTATAAATATATTATATATATACAGAAATATATATTAACAAAAATATTCACAAGAACTGATGAGAGTATGACTTTTAAGTAAGTTGATAATAAATTACCTAGTTTCATTAAAAGTACAATAAATAATTAAGATGTAAGCTCTAATTTACTAAGTTACACATTTTAAAACAATAACATCATTTAATTATCTTCGTCATCATCATCATCATCAATTAATTCAAATTCAGAATCGATGTCCGCTAAATCATTTATGTTAACAAATTCGATATCACTTTTCTCAGAATCCGTAAGCTCATAAAATTCCTTAAAAGAAGATTTTTTTACAAACTTATTTCCTTTTGGACGGATACTTGTAACAAGTGGATCAGAAGACAGTAAAAGATTGTGCATAATATCTTCATTGCATGAGATACTGCTATGCTTTCGAGAATGCCCCTCTCTATATTTTCTAAAATCTTTATTTCTAGCCTCAGATGCCTCTTCGGATAGAAAACCAATGGGCACAATTGACATGTTCTGAACTATGTCTGGCCCATGCATTAAAATTTTATGAAGTGAAGAAGGCATATAATACCATGGGTATAACTCCACGTAAAGCTTAGCAGTATCAAAGCAGAACTCTCGGAATTTAGTTACGTTGATCTTCTCTCCTGATGAAATACACTGCAAGATCACACAGATTTTTCTTAAAAGCATAGCATCTATTCCGGTCAGTTCAGCAGATTTAGTGTAGTTTTCAAAAAATCTCCTTGCCGAGTTGCCATTGTTGGTGGATCCACTGCCTTGTTTCACAACATCGAGAAGTAAGCCCGTTTCTCTTCTTACAGCCTCTTGAACTCTTTTCTTCCTGTCATCAACTTGCCTTTTTGCTATATCACCCCTTACTTGCCATGATTTTATGTCTAATTTGTAGGAAATGTGTAATAAGCATTCCATTGAGCGAATCCAAGCGTGAAGGGTGCTTAAGCTATATTTATACATGTCCTCGTTTGCGTGTTTATCTTTGATTAACTCTAAATTATTCATTTCTTTAGGACAAGCCTTGCATATGTCACACACTGAAGCTGCTGTATTGGATATAATGGAATGAATTTTACCATCAATCATTGTCAACAGCAGTTGGTGTTTGACACTAATTCCATCAGTGATGGTGGATGGAGTTAAGGCTTCAATCTCTGCTTCGATTTCAGCCATCTCTCTCTGCACATTTTCTTTGGTTTCCTTTATAAACTTAAACAATATTGGCCGGCAAAATGAAGTGGAAGATGGTCGCTCGTTTTCCCAAATTGTTACACCTTTTGAGACGAGCCGCAGTGGTACAAGACTAATCATAAAATTACTAGCAAGATCGATTTGCTCATCTTCACTCGTCCTTTGATGATAAATGCTTTGGCTAGATGATCCGTCAAAACCCCATTTGCTGGTCAATACGAGCTGTTGATTGGGATCAACAGGGGTTTCTAACGACCTAATAAGTCTTCTTGAGGTTAAATCCATCAAGGCTTGTAATTTGATTTTTGCAGAGCTCTCTGTAACTGTGAGATCTTCTTTGGCCGGATAGCACTTAATTTTTTCTTTAACCAACATGTAGTAACTCGGGTATTGAAGAGCTCCTTCTTGAGTGTTGAAATCCCGAAGAGTGTTATAGCGCCATTTCGATAAGTTCATCGATACATAAAGAGCCAATGCCTTCAAAGGGGATATTTCCCGTACCTGAATTGATTTACCTTCAATGAAGGCTTTGATTTTTGAGGCCTCTTCTGGATTCTCCGTCAAGTATTTCATAACATAAGCTGTATCGCTTTGTCCTGCCTTTTGAAGCGCCCTTTCGGCCGAAAACATAATTTCAGCGCTGCTACTGCTGCATGAAAGACTATCTTCAGTGCGTCTTCTTTTTTGCCGGTTACTAAGGTCCTCAAAAGATTTACGAGGACTAGGATGTGTACAAGTTGAAGCATCAGATTTAGCAGGAGAAATTATGGGCTCGATGACGTCACTTATATTTTCTGTAGAAGGTTCCATATTTTCATTCTGTAATTCCGGCCATTGAATTGCAGCCTGTAGCCAAATCTCATGTTTCTTCCGAAACTTATCTGTGCTTCTTCCAGACTGTGTCCATTTTGCATAAATGCGGTAGCAAAATCGACGACACCAGTCTTTTAAACTTGTTTCAGCACTTTCACATAACTGAACACAACTGTTATCTTTTAAAACACTGAACAAATAGTTAAAGTCGCGTAAATCTTTATGTGCGCGTGCGCATAAAGCAACGTGAATATCAAGATTTGTATTAAAATTTGGAAAATACATTGCGAGATTAGCTTGGATACAACGAGGTGTAAATCAACACTGATTTTAAAGTTACTAATAGTGACCTATTTATATAAAATCCAGGTATCCCAGGTATCCTTTGTTAAATATTGCAAGGTAATTAGTTATTGTGATAATTAGTAAATGATGCATGCTAAATTAGTGTATTAAGAGCCATTTAGTAATTAAATAATAGCAATGTTCTTATCAGTAATCATTAGTGCATCAGTTTTATATGTAAACCTTAAGTCCCTAATTATATATCCTAATTAGCTTATATCTTCTCTAATTGGCTGCTCAGAAATGTTATTGTAATAAGGTAAACCTTTAGAAAAACGGTTTTAATCAACAAAATAAACAAAAAATAAAAAAATTGTGTTATAAAATAAACATCACTCTTTATCCCAGAAAGTGCACATTTGGCGCACTATGTGTCTTAGTATTAAATATAGCTCTTAGTATTAGCATTATGATATTAGAGACCGCTACTTGAAACAAGCCCGGAATCAGGAGGGAGAGAGCTCGATACACTCATTTTCATAGTAAAATTTCACATTTTCTCAAATTACTCCCGAAATATGGGAGTTATGAAGAAATTCATCACCACAAGTTATGAAGGCATTAAGTAATCGAATAAGATGGCATCATTAGTTTGGCATAATTTTACTCTTTTTTTTCGGAAATGTCTACGTCCAACCGCTCCCATACATTCGTTCCACTGTGAGACGCCAGCACCACAAGCTACGACAATCTGTCAAATTTCTTTTATAGATTTTCAACTTTATTGCTACAGTATAAGGTTCAAAGTTGATTGGGAAAATTTGACAGTTTCGGGTAGCTTAATGCGCTGGCGTCTGTACCTACCCAAAATAGATTCCGTGTATTGTGCAATAAATGGGTACAAACTGGAAACTAATTCAAATAAATATTCTGCCTATTCAAATAAATGCTCTACTGTACAATTTTCTGCTGTAAAACCGCGGTCAAACCTTTTAATATAGGTACAGACGCCAGCACATCAGGCTACTACAATCTGTCAAATTTATTTAATAGATTTTCAACTTTATCGCTGAAGTATCTAAGGTTCAAAGTTGATTGGGAACATTTTACAGTTTCGGGTAGCTTAATGTGCTGGCGTCTGTACTCTTCGACTACTTATTATTTAGGTAACCTGTATTAATAGCAAAATTACGTTGTATACTTTACCTACTTACTTTGTTATGATGCTCTTGTATGTGATATGACTGGCATTTTTATTGTAATCTTAGTTTATGATGGAAATACATTATTGTTATTATTCTCAGTATGTTCACAATTTCACACAAGTATAACTTAAATTGTACAAGTAAAAAAACATCAGAAATTGTAAGAGCCAACTTTATACTCCGGCCGATGGAGAATGCCCTATCTGATGCATTGATGATAATGATTGACACCTGTCAGCTGAGTACCAAAGGATACGTGATTTACGAATTTAAAAACTTTATGAATTCCTAATCTTGTCCATCTGACAGGTGTCAGAAACGCATTCTCTCGGTGTAATATTGTGGTAATATGGTTCTTCGGTGTATATAGTAGTCATCCGCACGCTAGTGGTAAGTATAGTAACACTTGAACTACTGGTACTACTTGGTATAAAAACACCCTTACTGCAACGATATAAAGGGTGCTGGGTGCTGGCGCTAGGTATGTCAAATTCTAACCACACGTGCGCTTGACTGTACCTAAAGGATCAAACCCAAAGAATACTATGTTGTAACTCAACATTCGAATATAACTTAGGTATTAATTAGCTTATGACGATTGATGTAAGTACTCGTTACTAAGTTTTTACTATAAAATCATTTCAAATAAAATGAAATAGGTATTCATTCGAATAAATCTTGCGAATATTTTTATTGTTTAAAATGCTTTCACTTCACACATCTGGTGCTTAAAGATTGATTTTACGTAGTTATTAGTGGTCCTACCTACCGAATGGTTTAAAAACATTGCGATCAATATAATTTGCGTTCTGTTTGAAAGTTCGAATTCGGCCGAACATTCAGTTAACTTTGGCCGAGGATAGGTGATCAACTTCTAAAACAGGAAAAAAATTGTCCATGTATGTATATTTATTTTATGTAGGTACAGACGCCAGCACATCAAGCTACCCGAAACTGTCAAATTTTCCCAATCAACTTTAAACCTTATGCTTTAGAGATAAAGTTGAAAATCTATTAAAGAAATTTGACAGATTGTAGTAGCTTGTGGTGCTGGCGTCTGTACTTCAACGCAACAGGACTCGAATATTAAACAATAATATGCACATTATTATGTTTATACCAACCTGTTCTCCAATATTTTTGTATTATGTTATAACTGTGCCATTTTTATTTAAATGAGGTAGCAAACCACCATCACATCAAATATTTTAATTATTAAGATATTAAATTTGGATTTTTTTTCTTAATATTTCTATAAAGTGAAGATTGCATTACCAAGTAGGTAATTTGAAATATATACTTTCAGCTTGGTGAAATAAAATAAACAATTTTAATAGACCTTTTATTTACACACTAATGTTTACATAATTATACTTTAACAAAAAGCACATTAAATTTATACCTAACTAATAGATACAATCACAACAAGTCAATAATTTAAAAACAAATAGTACATTATCACATCTGGCTGCACTTAGAAATATGTAAGAATATTTATTTTTATTATTATTTGTCAAAAACTGTTGTCTATCACAACTATTTTACTGACTGATAATGATCTTATATACACATACAAGTGCAGTCACCTTGGTATTCATATCACTAAATGTAACTTCTTAATCAGAAGTAACTGGGTCCCTTACTTGTTTGCTTATTTATTTCCCATTAAGACCATAGCACTTGAGACACTTTAATTCCAAACAGTACAAACTAACAGACATAGAAAACAAAAATAATACTAAGAGCTTAAAAATTTAGTTATGCAGCAATTGCAGCTATATTTCTCTCTTAACTGCAAGTATGTTAGTGCCAAAAATGTATCTGGTAATTATGCAATTCAGTGATTTCAAAAAAGTAACATTACTTTTCAATTATTTAGCTTACAGGTGATATTTATGCAAAAGGTAAATTGAATACTGTTGTGCTTTGAAAACTATAGGATATGTCAGATCACCAGATTAATAATTATATGGGCTTGTAAAGCAGTGTAGTGACATACTTCTTCCTGTACCGGTGGGTTGCTGATAATACCATAACACCATCTTTTATGGACAAAGCATACAGGTGATTCAACATGACGTGATTTGGTTCTGGTAACAATGTTGGTTCGCACTGGAAAAATATAAGACAACTTAGTAGTAAATATTTAGCAAAATTAAAAAAAAAGTTCAACATAAATTTAGCTTAGAAAATAAACTAAGCAGTGAGAAACTTACCGACAGTGGTGTATCTTTATTCAGAATGACTTGTAAGAGATGAGGCGGTAAAATAGGTGGGCCTGAAACTTTCTCCCATGGCTTTGACTGTGGTATCTCCTGAAAAGTAAGAAATAAGATATAAATTTATAATTAATATAAATTATTATTATTAATTATTTAGTGTTGATATTAGATAATTATTTTTCCCCCACATACCTGAGAATACTCTGTTTGGGCACTGCTGTGAATTCCTTCACTATCCTTTGCAAGTGCTTGGAAAACTTCAAAATCCGACATTTTTACTGTTACCAAGTTATTTTTACTACCCATTCCATTGTCCACTACCTTCTGTAACAAGTTTATTATCAGCCTGAAAATATATATTCTAAGATTTGCTGTTTATTAGTCACAAGTTAAAAGTTACAAAAATTCTAGACAAGCTTTAAATGCAACTTATTAACTTATCAAATGATTGTGTACTAGAAGCAGTTTTTATGTAGGCACTCAATGGTTTTCACAATTATATTACATTTATTGTCCTATTAAGTTTTTTTTTTTTTTATGAAACGTCAGTTCATACATTTGTTGAGTTAATGCTAATACATTAGTTATTTATGCAACTGTTGTATAATAAGGGGTATTAAAACACGAATGTGGGTTTATCACATGAGACGAAGCCGAGTGTGATAATAGTATCACATGAGTATACCTAATTATAACAGTTGCATACTATACTTTACAGTACTACTTAAAGTGTGTTCTTTAAATTTTGACAAAATGTATACTAAGTCTTAACAAAACATACCACAGTGGGGTCATGTCGCCATTCACCATCAACAAAATACTTATACTGATGTTCACCTTCAGGTAAATCAATTATTGTTACAAAATCTCCATGAGACTTAACCATAGGAATCGTTTTCCAGTCAGTAAATGTTCCACTAATATATACCTGTAATTAAAAAGTTAATTAATTACACTGCATTTAATAGAGAAGGAACAAGTGTTAATGACGTATAATAAAATTTACTTACTTGTTTGCCCCCTCCTTCCCATTTAAAAACAGTTGGCAAAACTTTAAGATCGTCAATAATAATCTTACTATCTTCAGTCAGAGTGTTGGACCTCTCTCGTGGCCCACTATATTCAACTTCACTTTCAGGAACAGCCTTAGTATAATATGGTGCACCATCTTCAATGTTATTTTCTTCATCTCGACCAATACGATCATCGTCAACCTTTTTATCAAATGTAAACGCTTCTCCTTCTTTGGCTGGCGAGGACGGCCCCACATCAGGAGCCTTCGTCACAGCGTCTCTGTGCCATTCTTTGGGTTGATTACTTCCTGCGTTTCCCATTGTTTTACCAATACGCCCCCAAAATGTTTTTTGTTACATAGATCCAATCTTTGAAATCTTCCAAAATCTTCTACGACTTGGTAATGATTGTGTCATCTGTGACACTGACATGACATTGACAGTTCATGACTACATGTGGTGCACGACCACTAGAGGGGCGACGGCGACGTGCTAAAGGTTTAAATAAAATCGAGTTAAAACTAAGGCCTCTGCCTCGAATCTTGCGGGCATCGGCGTCGGCGGCGCGGCGGCGCGGGAGCGGGGCGGGCAACACAGACCCATTCTCGAAACCAGCGGGCAGATCGCGAGCGTAGAGTATAAATGATCTGTGATCACGCGGCACTATAGCGGTGTAGTGTTGTGCTCGTGGTTGTGTCGTCGAGATATTTGTTTTTATTCGCGAACGAAATGTCTGAACAACGGTGACAACATATTTTTGATTCAAATTTATTCCTAACGCTCGGTTTAATGTGGGCAAAAGAAGAAGTGAATCCCTACTGTAGGGCAAGGAAAAGAAAAGGCGAGTTTTATCGAAATTATGAAGAACAGAGACAATGTCCTGACAAATTCTACGACTACACCAGAATGAGTGTAGAAACTTTTGAAACTATCAAGGGCGTTTTAGAGTCTGGAATTAATCCAAAACGATATAGAGGTACTTACCTACTTATATTAAATTTAATTTCGTCCCTTAACTGGTTAACTCTTCTATTTTTATGGTTCACATCTTTGCTGTTCCATATCGGTGTCCTCTCAAAAATTGCTGAAATAATTTGCTCTAGCACGTCCGAGGACATTTCAACACGTCACAAAAATAAATTGCACAACACTGCAATGCAGACGCGCGGGCAGTCACCGCTTGACTGGAGTGCTCCGCTCATTGCCCGCCCCCGCACCGCTGCCACGCTGCTGTTTTCGAGGGCTGGTCCATTTGATTTTACGCATTAGATCCTGCCGCTCCCGCGTCGCCGCCGCAGCCGCCCCGCTGTCCGCAAGATTCGAGACAGAGGCCTAAAAGTTTCTAGCACGCGACACCGCGACATGTCAGCCTTCTCGAACACACTCCGAACTCCTTTGTCTCAAAAGCCTACAGTTGAATTGGATCGCGCCGCAATGCACCCGCGGGCGTCTTGCAAGTGCAAAGCAACAGTCGAAGCCTGCTCGACAAAGGCGTGTCGTGAGTTCGTGACGTCTAGACCAGCCAGACTATAAGCATTATTTTTACCCGACTACGGCGAAGCCGAGGGCATATGATTTTGACCTGTATTTATGTATGTTCATCTGTTCCCTCATAACTTCTAAACTACTCATCATAATTTGACAAATGAGGTATCGTTGAAAGCGTCTTGATCGTCCGCTCGTTATAAGCTATGTGAGGTCACACTGAAGCAATGCACAAATATGCCTTATCCTAGGTAGGTACACATGCAGCGACTTTGATCGTCAGTGACTCGCTAGTGCCCATTCAATATAAATTTTGACGTTGCTCGCTAGCAATGTCAAAATTTCGGAAAATTGGGATCACCGGCTGTTGAAAATCTGTGTGAGGTCCACATTGCAGCAATCACAGCAGGTAAAAATAAAAGTTACAAAACGAAAATCCAACAACGACAAAAAAGCAGCTAAAAAGGTATAACCAAGACATCACAGACACACAAATTAAAAATCCGTAGTTACACGTAATCTAGCTGATGATGCGATCGCTAGCGATGTCATTTATATTGAGTGGACATCGGCGAGTCACCATCGATCAAAGTCGCTGCGCACTAGGATAAGGCATATTCGTGCATTGCTTCAGTCTGTACAGACGCCAGCACATCAAGCTACTACAATTTGTCAAAATTATTTAATAGATTTTCAACTTTATCGTTGACAATTAAGGATCAAATTTGATTGGGAAAATTTGACAGTTTCGGGTAGCTTGATGTGCTGGCGTCTGTACGTGGCATAAAAACCGCCATCGCCATGCAGTACTTACTAATCTACTTAGTCTGTAAGCCAATATTAAAGTGGTCTGGTCACATCTCTATTTGACGGTGACGACATCTACATTCACTCAATCGTTTCAAGTTTTTATTCAATACCTACTTCGTGCTATTTCATTCAAGCAGTGTTGCCAACCCGTACGATAATTATGGGGGTGTACGATAATTTGGCCAGTGGTACGATGTACGATAATTTTGAGATTTCCTGAAAAAACAAGTTCCTCTCAGGTATTTTTTGACAGATGAGTCATTCCTGTCAAGCCCCGCGACCACCCACGACGCAAAATATTTATGACTCACCTTCAAATAAACAAAATACTCAAGTTTCTGAGATGATGTTGAATGTTATCGTCAGTTATTTTCTGTTCTCGAATAGATAAGGGATCCGTTATAAATATTTACGACTTTCGTGAGAAACGTTCACTAAGGCTTATTACACGTTTTTGTTGGGGAATCTTTTGTTCACAATTTTTACGATTTCTGATTAAACTACCGAAGCAATTCACACGAAATTTTGCAGGGTACATTATGGATAGTTATGTTATCTAACAAAAGCGTTTTTAGAGACAAACATTGAAAATAAAAATACAAAAATCTAGAATTTGTAAGACCTAAACTTTCTAGTGTTTACGTAACTTTCTCCGTTCCAAAAAAAAATTTTTTTGCTGTATTTATGTGAAAATACTGTCGAAAATTATAAAAAACTAATCATTTCTGTAAAAAAGGGGACTTTCCCATCAAATACTGACGATTACACACCAAAATACCACAAAATCACAACTTTCACTTTTTTCACTGACGTGTTTGTTTACACTTTTTGGTTGGGTCAAAATAGGTATAACATGATGTTATTTACTGCAAATATTATCTACAACGACGTAATATTTACTTAAATATGAAAATAACACCACTTCCCGTCGATTTACTCACAAAAAACACAATAAAAACGAAATATTACGGTAATAACCTTCAAGCCCGGAGCGATTCGTATTTTTACGCCCCCAAACTTCACTTTCAATATTTTTTTTAAATATTGCGTTCCAGGTATTTGAAAATTAAATGGTTTTGTTGACTATCATATCTATCCGACCATAGAATAAAAAAGCCACAGAGGACATTAGACATTATTTTATCTAAGAAAAAGAGCAAAATCCCGTTTCAAGTGTCAAAGATTGTTTGACACCGGGGCTTGAGAACAAAACTTATTTGTCAGACAAAATTAAAAATGTAGAAAAAACAAAACAATGTCAAAGTCAATTGTCAAATATGTCAACATCAACTAGTAAGTACCTAACTCTCTCTTTTTCTATTAGATTACAGTGAAAACACAAAAATATCAACTAAAACCTATGTCAAAACATGTTTACGGTTTGTGCTGCTAGTGCCATTAGTGGTGAAACTTAGCATATACCTACTTCCACTTTGACTTTATTGTAAAATTAATTGTCTTTTGATAGCAATAATTAACTTTTTTTTTTCTTTTGTACGATAATTTAGCCCAAGAAACGATATTTTCGACATGGGATCTCGATAATTTGGAGTTGGCAACACAGCATTCAATTAAGCTAACAATTATCTAGTCTGGTGCTTCATTCCATTGTGATAACGGGTGACTGTGTAGCGTATGGCTCTGCGTAATAATATTTACAATATAAGCATAAAAGTATAGAATAAAATAATGAACGATGAAAAGCAACCACTGCTCACGGGACCCAACAATCCAATTGAAAGTGTTGAACAGACAGTAGAATTAGTGACAGATCCAGGTTCTAGTGAGAAACCTAAAGATTATCACCCTGGTTCGGAAAGATGCTTAGAGCATCCGACTTCCAACTTCGATACTTTAATCCACCTTTTAAAAGGAAACATAGGCACAGGAATTTTAGCAATGCCAGATGCTTTTAAAAATTCTGGCCTCGTACTTGGTGAGTGTTTACATTTTGTGTGTACAAATATCGATTGTTTACTGCCATTCAATACTTCAACAATCCAGCACTTTCATAATTCAGAAAATGATGATAAACAGACATACATCAATAAACATAGTCAATGGAAAGAAAATATTTTAAGTAACAGCTTCATAATAATTTTATTTAGTACATAGGTGCCTGTGTAATAATTTTGTTTCAAATATAAGGTAAAAAACACTGTACTTATTTAATCAATTTAAACTAATTTTTCCATTAGAGTCAGCTAATAAATAATGAGAAAGGGCACATGAAATGTTTAAGCAACTGCTGTTTGTGCTTTGTTTGTATTTGCGGAATCTCCTAACACCTGTGTCAGCCTATTTTGTAAACTGGAAGCCTGAAGCATAAAATGTGTTATATTGTTTTAATAAAAATGAGATGAAAATTTTCTTTTGTATCAAATAGATCATTTTTATTCAAGTTTAATTAATGAAAATATTTATATAAGCTGGTGGTAACAGTTTAATTAGTGTCTCCTCCTGCCCAGGTGTATTTTCAACACTAATCATTGGAGCAATATGCACCCACTGCATGCATGTGCTCTTAAAATGTGCACACGAGCTCTGCATAAGAAGTCAAAAGCCAGCCCTTGGTTTCTCAGAAGTTGTTGAAGATTCCTTTGCATCAGGACCAGTTTCTTTGAGGCCATATGCAAAAACAATGAAGTAAGTTTTTAATATTGTTTTTGTGTTGTTTATAAATGGTGATAACTGTGTTATTTTAAAGAATTAGCAGCTTTACTTACAAGTAGTGTTCCTCAATTTATGATATTCAATACGGGGTGGCAGGGACATCGACGCGAAAACTGAAACCATGGATTCAGTACATGATTCTGAACCTCCCTGCGTTGAATTTTTTCGTCGGTTATTATTTCAGTTTTCACGTCGATGTCCCTGCCACCCTGTATATAATAGCACCAATATTATTCATAAAAATGTACCTATTATTATTTGTTAAGAAAGATTATGATCCAGAGCCAAAAGTGATTTTTCCTGATGTGTTGGATTTATCTATCTGTAATACAATACTGCTGCACACCATTTGTATCCAACAAAAGACTATGGGTACATAGTACCTGCAACCATGCTAACTATTCAAATTATATTTATTAACAACAATAGATGCAGCATTCCAAAAAAAAAATACACAAGATATTTACTTATCATCTTTGTTTATAAATACACTATTACCCTATTACATTTGAACATTTATTATGTGACTAGCTTTTGCCCGCGGCTTCGCCCGCGTGGTGGTCGGAAATTATCCCACGGGAATGTACTACTGGAATAAAAAGTAACCTATGTCCTAACCCAGGTCATGTTCTACCTGTGTGCCAAATTTAATAGAAATTTGTCCAGCAGTTAAGACGTGAAAGCGTAACAAACAAACAAACTCACTTTCGCATTTATAATATTAGTTAGGAAATTCTGGCTTGTTTTAAACCAAACCACAAAATTTCAGCTATTATAAATAGGAACTATATTTATTTCCTATATTCCAGTCAAATTCACAATCTTATCTAATCTTGACTAAATTATCCTACTACACCATTTGCCAAATTGTACTTGAATTTAATTAATGTCTGTTGTATGATTTTATCAATCACATAGCTCAATGACAACATGGAATGGGTATGGAATTTTTATAAATTGTCTATGTTAGTGACTCAAAGCAAACAGATGGTAAGCAAAAAAAATGGGAACTATTGGGAAAATAATTATGTTGATAGTTAATATTATAAAACAGTATTGTCATAGTAGTATTCTCTAATAGTAAATATATATGTACATTGAAAATTTCCTCTTCCTATTAATTAGGTTTATTTCTTATCATTGAGGAATATTACTTGCAAACAAACAATAAACCAGACAGATTTACTAGCGAACAATAATGATGTTGATAAGTAGGCATGTTTTATGAAGTGTTCTAATATATTTCACCTCAATTATTTTAATTTTTGATACCCCTTATCTACATTTTATGAATATTTAAATGTCTCTCATATCACATTCTTATTGTGTGATGTGTGTGTGATTCATACATTCACATTATAAGAATGTTTTTTTAGGTATCTAGCATGTCTGGCTTGAGTTTTATCATTATGAACATTATGGTTTTTATAATAAATAACACTTATAGCAATATGTATTGTTTCAGGAATGTTGTCAGTGTATTTTTGGTATTAACACAATTGGGATTTTGCTGTGTATACTTTTTATTTGTTGCCACTAACCTTCAAGACACACTACATTTTTTTCATATAAATTTAAGTGTACATGTGTACTTGGCTTTACTATTTCCGCCAATCCTTGCCCTGGCTATGGTGAAGAACTTAAAGTACCTGACCCCAGTTTCTCTGGTCGCCTCTATAATGACTGCTTGGGGCCTCCTGATAACATTTTACTATATACTTCAAGATTTGCCACCCACCCGTAATGTGAAAGCATTTTCTAGCTGGCATCAATTACCTTTATATTTTGGTACAGCTATTTATGCATTTGAAGGAATAGGAGTGGTGAGTTTAATTTTATATTAATGTATGTATTATTTGTATAGCCTGTAGTGTCAATTTGTAATTCGTCATTCCCATCCTTTAAGCCACCGTATTATATGATTATATACCTATGTAGATTGCCAGCTTTGAATGCTTTGATTTATCGGCAGCGTAGTAGGCTTTAGTCAAATCATAGAAGCAATATTAACGGCTTACGATTACAATTATCGAGAAAAGAATAGCATATTTACCCTTACAAATTGTCACCAATACAAACTATTGATTACGCCCGTCAGCCCTCAGTGTTGGCGATACCGTGTATGTTACCAAATAGTTAAACTGACCAGAACCTAGTACCTAAACCTGAGTAGTATCTTCCATATACTCGACAAACCTCTACTGTAGCGCACTGAGACTAATCGATTCGAGATGGTTATTTAAACTAGAGATAGCATTCGAGCTTTCTGAAAATAACTGAGATTACACAGCTTAAAGTAGAACAACTGGATAAGAACACGCGATTAATAGCAGTTGTATTCTAAGTGAAAATATTCTCGACAATAGCATTAGAATGCGAAGATAGAACTGGAACAACTTCGTTAAAACGAATACCTTCGTAGAAGGTCGTTTTGCCGAAATGGTGGCTGTGGCCACAAGTTCTGAATACCTAGCTTTTAGATCCAGAGTTACTTGTGGTCCAAAATGTTCACCAAATGCAAAATATTGTAGTGTTGATGTTGAAATGGAGCAAGTCACCTTGTTACAAAGCCGTGGTCTAAGAGCCTCAGTAGCGACTCTCGGAAACGCGGTCAGGCGCAAAGAGGCGAAAGTAACGGTGTTATTAAAGTACATAACTATGTATTTCCGTTACTTTCGTATATCAATCTTGCCCTAGAGGCAAACCTAAACCGCACAACGAAATCCAATAAGACCTAGGCCTCTAAGCTTGTTGGTACCAATGCTGTAATGTATCAGTTTTGTTTTAAATAGGTAGGTAAGTACAGTACTAAGTAGGTACAGGAATCTGAAGTACCTATCCTACAATTAACCACAAGAAACAGGTTTATGGTAATGGTCTACTTTAAATAACTTGTTGTAAAACCTGCCTGTTTTTTGTTAGGTCAATGATATTTAAAACCTGATTTTAAATGACATGACATCACAAACACATTATTGACCGTGAATCGCCAAATACAGGCGCAATTTGCTGGTTATGTCATCTTAAAGACAGCAGACTACATACTAACCGTAAACCCAAGTTCAGGAAATGGGTGATTGAACGGATTGAACATAGTAAATCTGAGACGACCGAGCGGACATGGGTCAATTGTTGCATGCCACTCCGTCTGCTATCTAGGATGAAAAATAACCTATGTCCTTCTCCAGATCACAGGCTACCTACCTTTTTTTTTTGTTGGGATATTATCAAATAACTTCTCCCGCTCTAGGCGGAGCGAGAGGGCGTGTCAGACTCTTACCGACTAAAACCCACCCGTGTTCCTTCAGTTGCCAGGGGCCACGGTATCCCTTTCGGACTTTCCCGCGACCCCGGCAGGCATCGGCCCTACCGGACCCCGTCAGTTTTGCTGACATCTTTTTGAGGCACGCGTAGAACACAACGCGCCGTCGACCCGGGCCTGGTCCTTATTGGACGGCGAGCTACCCATTGCTCACCGTCCGCAAGCCCGCGCCTACGGTGGCCGGGAATCGGCCTGCGATGCCCTACGCCTAGGGCGTCTCCTGCGACGGTTAGGGGCGTGAGGGCGCGAAATTCGCCTCTCTTTCACGCGTTCCGCCCTCTCCTTCGCGAGCATTACTGCTTCGCAGAAAGAGGTGACGGCCTCCCATGTCCTCTCGCTCCGTAACATGGCCTGGACTAGGGCCGGACGCCTCACGGACGGATCATCGCCGTCGATCACCTCCACGAGGACACGGCGATGCTCCGTCCAAGCCGGGCAGACCTCCACCGTATGCTCCACCGTGTCCTTCGGGCGATCCACACAATGGTGACACCCGGGCGTTTCCTCCCGCCTTATCCTGAACAGGAACCTCCCGAAACAACCGTGTCCGGTGAGGACCTGCGTAAGGACGCCGTCGCGCCTCTCTAGCCACTCCTCAAAGAGAGGACTTATCGCCGCAATTGTGGCGTACCCACAGGCTACCTACCTATCTGTCAAATTTGATTCAAATCGGTTCAGCCGTGTTAGCGTGAAAGCGTAGGTACCTTAGTACCTAACAAACAAACTTAATTAAAATACAATCCACACAGGAATTGTTTCTACCTAATGTGTTCTATAAATAGACTTGTTCTAATATCTCAAACCCCTGGAATCTAATTGATAGTGATACAGCTTTACGCCATTAATAAAGGTCACATGACGTCAGTACCATGACATAGTTTGGTAGCGATGCAGAATTGTCGGGCATTTTGACGTCATCCCTACTCACAAATGCGCTATGATGACGCAATGCTTTTATGAACCTGGTAACAACAGAATCCAGTAAAAATGTAAGAGGCAGGTACTCATGTAGTTTGTGTTACGATCCAAAGTTGCGAAATATTAAATTTTCTCATTTTCAATCTAAACTAATATTATAAAAAGAAAATATTTGTTTTTTTGTATGTTTGTTTATAATGAATAAGCTCAAAAATGATTGGACAGATATTTTTTATCACTGAGTAACATAGGATATAATTTATAAAGATATCACGCGGACGAAGCCGCTAGCAGAAGCTAGTGTTATTATAAAATATAGACTACTTCATATTGATTCTTCTCAATGCAACCAAATTACTAATCAGTTACTGCCCACCCTACGCCTAGTATAGAATTACAATTGCAGTAGTGTTTCAATGTTAGTTTGCACTCTGAGCTACCAGCAACTAAAGCGTTAGAGATATAAATATGTTTAGATAGACAGTCAAAACTGTGATCTCGTTGAAAAAAATAGCGTCCAACTGTTAGCCGCTAAATGCACGCACACTAGAAAAGCACAATGATGTATGGCGCGAGTGTGTCACGCACACCAACATAAAAAAAGTTGGCTTGTTGTTTTAGTTCTTTTGCAGCGCGACACTATCTAGACATATAAATAATCAAAGGCGTTATTACCTAACTAATTCGAAGTGTCTACCGGTGGTGTTTAGCGATGTCCTTTCGATCCACATTTCCATTTGCTATCGTTTTCTCTTGTGTCGATCAAAATCCTGGTCAAACTATCCTGCTAGGTTGGTTGTTTACTTGGCCAATGTTTTCTCCGCTCTGATCAATTCTATATTTGTTGAACTGAATGTGCTGGGCGCACCAGTCCTATTTAGCTAGCATCACTAATTTACTAAGTGATATCTAGGAAACATCCGTCAGAATGCTTTATTGTTTGGACAATAGGTTAATGAGTCTGGGTCATAGACATAGGTTAGTTATGACTCATTCATATCATAACACCACTACAGACTGGTGACGGGAACTGGCGGTGTTAGAAAGTTTTGGTGGAAGCGTTACTAGAAATTTGAATGGACCTAAAACAGCAGCGCTAACACTAGCCCACTAGCTAATTCTCTCATTCCTACTAACTTATGATGATGAAGTAGTTAGATTTTTTCTATTGGTAAATATTGTGGATTTGGTGTAATTCCTAGAAACCACTAGCCCTGTTTTGTAAAACCCTGAAAAGTCAGTCAATTATGTGCTAATTGCAATACTTACATAAAATCAGAAGTCAGTGTACTCGATTTGTTTACGTAACTCCCATATTGTTTATCCACATACGTACATGTCTATATAAACTGCAGCACAAAGAAAACAATGTAATATTTATACCTTAACATTTTTATCTGTAGACAGCCTACATAATTAACTGCTTTTACTAATTAACCTTCTCATTAAATGTTTTTTATCTACCTAAGTATGATATAAATGGAATCTATAATAATTACATCATAAACTAATTGCAGATCTTACCTTTAGAAAACAATATGAAAACCCCTGAGGACTTTAGTGGCTGGAATGGAGTGCTCAATACTGGCATGGTGATAGTAGCCGCACTGTATACCGCCATTGGATTTTTCGGGTATTTGAAATACGGTGAACGAGTGCAAGGAAGCATAACACTTAACCTGCCCAGCTCTTTGTAAGTTTTCAGTTAAAAAGAATTATATTTTATTCTACACTATAGTATTAGTAAGGCCTCGGTCTCGAAGTCAGCGGGCAGCGGGGCGGTGCGGTGGCGGCGGCGGCTCGGCAACGCATAGTTTTATATGGAACCGCTCGCTCCCCGCGCCGCTGCCTTCGAGGTCAGTTACATTTATATCTATGCATTTGAACGCGCCGCTGCCGCCGCCGCCGCGCGTCGCACGGTGGGCTGGAAATCGGCTTTCATAGACTTAGGGATTTCAATTTGCAAGTGCTTGTTTTTATGCTGGATATCGCTTCTATTAGTCATTACTATGTACAAAAATGACACCCGAGTTAATTCTGCCCAAAAACGAAGGAAATATAATTTTTTTACGAAAAATTTGTATGAAGCTAGTATGAAAAATCGAATTATCTCCTAAACGGCATGTTTAACCGTAATATCCTTGGAGGTGGTCATAGTGCTAATTATTTATGATTTTTTGTAGGCTTTGCTAAGCACAGGTAGCACGATGCATTTGATCTAGCTTCAGAAAGGTAAGTGCAAACTTTAGCGTCGATCATCGTCATCATTAGTTCATGAGTCACCCTATTATTATTATTGCACTCTGTGGGGATAAGGGCCTCAATTTCTTCATCCATTTGTTTTTTCAGCTCAAGGACAACTGCTTCACTCTCCTTTACAAAAGTAAACTGAACTAGACGACAATACAAAACTGAGCATGGTTTTGGGTTCGTCCATAAGATGTTGTCTCCATCTGTCAGTTTTAGTGGCACCAAGGAGGTCATGAAAATGCTCGAGTCATCTTCCTCACCCTCCATTTTCAGCTTGTATCGGCTTTGGTTAGAAGCACCATCAAATCCCCACTTGGATATCAGCTTCAACTGCTTTTTATGCTCTTCCTTAGAAAGGCTTTGAAGGATTCTTGTAATTGTGATATCAAGTAAAGCTTGAAGTGTAATCCTAGCCGATGAATCAGTAACTGTCACTGATTGCTTCGGAGGGTAGCAATCAAGCTTAGTTTGTTGCACTTTATAGTAAGATGGATAAATATCCTTAGCACCTTCCCGAATGGCAGCCTCTCGCAACGTAATATATTGTCACTTTGAGAGTTTTAGCGAAAGAAGCAATCCAAACGCCTTTTCTGGCGTAAATATGATTGTTTTCGCTGGTTTCTTAAGCATTTTATTTAATTTAGCGGCTGCTTCAGAATTTTTCATCATGTATTCGATGACAGAGGCGATATCTCCATGCCCTTCTTCTTTTAAACGTGCTGCAACTGCATATGCCAATTCACTGGAATCTTCGCCTGTGTGTTCATCACCTATAAAGACTCATTAGAAGACCTAATCAGTGTAGTTACTTAATCACTTCTTTTCGGACTCATTAGAAGAGTAAACAATTGGTAATTTGGTTGTATGAAAAGTTTTAAAACTCATGATGTGTTGATAAATATCTAGCTCAAACATAGTTGTCTACGTGTGGGTGTATTATAAACCTCTGCCAACTCCTTCGGAAATATAGGAGTGATGCTATTTTATGTTACGTGTAGTTAAAAGTCCGTGTTCTTCAACATAAACACTAAAAGGAATCGTTTCATATGTAAAAACAAATAAAAATATTTTGACGATTTAAAAAAAAAAAATGGCATTAAATTTTTCGTCAAATCGGCAACCAAAAAATCATAAATAATTAGCACTATGACCACCTCCAAGGATATTACGGTTAAACATGTCGTTTAGGAGATAATTCGATTTTTCATACTAGCTTCATACAAATTTTTCGTAAAAAAAAAATATTTCCTTCGTTTTTGGGCAGCATTAACTCGGGTGTCATTTTTGTACATAGTAATGACTAATAGAAGCGATATCCGTAAAAAAATCAAGCACTTGCAAATTGAAATCACTAAGTCTATGAAAGCCGATTTCCAGCCCACCGTGCGGCGACGCGGCAACGCATAGTTTTATATGGAACCGCTCGCTCCCCGCGCCGCTGCCTTCGAGGTCAGTTACATTTATATCTATGCATTTGAACGCGCCGCTGCCGCCGCCGCCGCGCGTCGCCCCGCTGCCCGCTGACTTCGAGTCCGCGGCCTTACTAATACTATAGTGTCTACCCTGGAATGTCCAGATTACCGTTCCGTTGAGCGTCGATTATTATCTTTCCCATGTATGGGCGCTTCTGCGTCTTGCTGTCCATCTAAATATCTTTGCCCTTTTTGCACTTTATTAACGTATAAACCAATTTTTGCACTTTTCGTGTTGTCTATGTGACCACGTTGTTCTTCTTAACCACGCAATTGATTTTGATGAGGTTTTCACCGTCGTTTAGAGAATTTATTGCGGAAGTTTTATGTATTTAAAACGTTAATATCAAAGTTACATAAAACTAAGAAATCTCGATGATTTTGTCAAGCCGTAAAAACGGTGCGAAGCAGGAGCGGGTCGCTAGTTGGTACTAATTCATTTTTTTTTCTTTACAGGTTAGCGCAAAGTGTTCGGGCAGTTATGGCGGCTGCAATCTTCTTATCATACGGACTACAATTCTATGTACCTATGAGCATTGTTTGGCCATACATGAAATCGAAACTAACGAATGAACAAGCACTTAAACACGGTGAAGCAGGAACTCGGTTTGTGCTCATATTAATAACATGTAAGTGGATTTTTAATTTAGATCATTTAAATTAATTAAGTACTAAACTGAAATTATTTTTTAATTAAGTCAGCAAGTTTATCTTGGCATACATAGATTAATTATTATTGTTGTGCTCTCCTAACAATGTCTGCTTGGTTCGTAGGTTATCTAAGTAGGACTAAAACTATTGGTAACGTCGCATATACCACCGTACACACGGCTACACAAACATCAAGCTATACATTTCCAGTTTATGCTGATCTCGCATTGTATATGATATCCGTTCAATGTGTATATAATAATATTAATATATATACCTACATTCACATAATTACCACATGCCTATCGTTGTTATCAAACAAATATTGATTTTTACCTCATTGGTATATGCTGTGGGAAGTACAATCAAATGAAAAGTTTCATACACGTAATAATTGAACTACGATATACCCATACATAGGTGACTAATGATAAGCGTTGTTTATTACAGTTTTAGCGGCGGCCCTGATTCCCAACTTGAGCGGAATCATTTCTCTGGTGGGCGCGTTCAGCAGTTCGGCGCTCGCACTGATCTTTCCGCCACTAATTGAGATAGTCACGTTCTGGCCCGACCAACTGGGGAAGTACCAGTGGAAGCTGTGGAAAGACATCGCAATCATCCTCTTCGGTCTTACAGGATTCGTATTCGGCACTTTTATTAACGTAGAAAATCTATTTTTTTAATTGATTAGCTTTCAGATAAATATTTGACAAAATAGAAAATATTAACCAAAGAGTTTTGTAATATTGTATGTTGTTTTTTATGATAATCATGACAATAATTGTGTGTAGTAAATGTTCCAAAATATTTTGCTTTATAAAAATATTTACTTAGCTTATAGGTGTTGATTAATTGACAAGCTCAGCTTATTTTTACACGTTTATTTTATATTGGACCTTTTTAGTAGGTATTGATATATCAGGAATGATGTGTATGGGTATTATTTAAAAGTTTTGATAAACAGAACATGGGCTTGTACTCATGTATTCCTATATACATGTACACCTATTATGTGTACATTAGCTCTAATTTAAAATTTTGTATAAGTACAGTCAACTCGGGTAACTTTAGACTCCTTTTTGGATCATTTCCATTTTATCGTGGAGCCGTGAGAATCCTAGATGTGAACGATAGCTGCATGCATATGTGATCTTTAAAGTTTGTTACCATAGCGTAATATATATGTACTAAAGATACAGAGAATGTGGCTAAAATTGCCGCGATTTGTGAGTGGCCAAATTTACATGGATTTTTGAGTAACATTAAATCATTTTTTATTTCACTGAGAAAAATGGGGTTTTACGTAAATTACAAAGCATAGATTAATATTGTGCTACTTGTATTTTAAAAGAGACTAGCCAAATTTACACTATTGCCATTTTTTCAAATAATCATTGATTTGTTATGGACAGAAGGAACATAATTATGAAACTTTAATTTAAAATAACACCCAAAGGAATCGTTAAGGATTACCACCGTCTTACTTTTGTTTGGCAGAATGCCGTTTGCCAATCCTGTAACTCTTAATTACAAAGAGATGGAACCAATGATTTAAAATAAATAAAACGAGCGAGCCTTACAGTAGTCGCCTGATGTGTAACATCTGACATCTCACCTTGAGCAACATTAAAGGCCCGCCCCTTTAATGTTGCTCAAGGTGAGATGTCAAGGTCGTTTCTAACGGTCAACTCTAGCACCGCGCACGCTCATTGGCTAAATCAAATAACGCGCGTTTCTCCGGCTTCCTGTAATACACTTCCGTCCCTTTTCACGAAATCACTCTCATAGATTTCCCACACGAAAAGATATTACACATCAAAAATCATGTTTTGCATAAACCATTGTACAATGGTGGTCCAAAGTTACCCGAGCTGACTTTATGTATTATGCATATGAAAGCAGCTTACCAAAAAATTACATATTATTTACCTTTTTTACATTCCACTGTTACACTAAATAATCTAAACTAAACCTAAATAATATTGTACCTGTTGGTATTTCTATTAGGTATGTGATTATAGTACCTTCCTATTTTATATGTAATTATTAAATTAAATTATTTTTGTTAGATAACTTTAAAATTCTTGTTTAGTTGTTTTAGAACTGAAATCTATTTACAGCACCTAAATTAAGAAATAACTTAAAAAATATAGAAAAAAATCATAATAATGTACAGTAGGTATTGAATATTTTGATCTTCATAATGTTTAAAAAAATATAACTATACTTACTAGATGCATTTACAAAAGGTGCTTATGTAGTTCAATGTGTTTGGTGTCTTTAAAGAAATTGTGCTTAAAGCTCTTAGCTTAAATGTCTTGCATATTGTGTTGCTTTAAAATCCAGTTTTGTTTTAAACCCTGTTTTGAAACAGACATGGCTAAGCCTTATCTGTTATGTAACACTGTGTTAGAACACGCGCAGACACAGTGGTCAAGCGTTTACGTTCTTGGATATAAATTTAAGTAAAAGCGATAAAGTTACCATTAAAGACCGCCTCGCAATAGCGGTGATTAATGATAACATAAAATAGAGAGTGCTAGACGCCTGTCGGGTGCCTGCGCGGGACTTAATCGATAGTTAATTTCTTTATAGACAAGTTGACTAAATAATAAGCATTTATAATCGATAGTGGAGCATGTTATTAATTTATACATTTTAGAATCACTGTAAAATATCTTACGTAGTTTAAAGTGATCTGTAATAATTTACTGTTTATGCTATTACAAATCTGTATAGAATCTGTTAAAAAATAATCTCGAATATAAAAATGTTATAGTTTGCCTATTTAGTGGTGATGTACTTATGTCAAAGAAAATATAGCTGTGGAGCAAATGATACTTTTTTTTTCCTACACAAACCTGTAATAAGTAATTGAATTATAAACCATAATTGGGATGAATTTATCCCAAGAACAAATTTAACTTTGTAGTTGTAAAAAAAATCACCCTTAATCGATTTACGTCACGGTCAATTCTCCAAGTGCAAATGTAACTTAAATGTAATCGCGATTTTTTTTATTGTGTTTTAATTATAACTAAAAATTAACGGCTCGGTAATTTCCTAGAAAAGTGATGGCCGCAGTGACTGGCAGTGACGGCTGTCATTAAAATTATGACAGGGCAAAGATTTAAATCATTAGATTCGCCCTTCCGCGTCACATAGTCGCGGTTCTGTTTCATTTTGCCACCTCTGACACAATGACGCAGTGACTACACTTGTTTATCATGGGACGCTATAGTAATGTGTGAGCTCACTCTTGTCAGTATGGAATTTTTTTCTTGTGGCTGAGTACAGTGAAGGCAAATCTAGCGGTTTAAATACTCAATACTCAATATCTTTATTGCTTTACCATAATGTGTACTTAGGTGGTAACTATATAATCTAGATCATTATGGACCCTGTAGGGCACAGCAAAAAGGGTAGGAGAGAGGAAGCCCTGTTTTAGGGGTTAATTGTTTTTGTGCGAACTAGTTTTAACTTACATAATTATAATCAAAGTCAGGAGATCGCGAATAAGATACCTACTAACATTTCGCTTAACTATTATTATTTATGAAGGGCGTGGTTTTCTTTACGATGTCAACAACGCTCTCTAGGAAACCACACCAACTTTCATAATCAACGTTTCAGTGACGTCATTCGCCCGTAAATTACAGACGCTACGTGAGCGGTCACCGCTCTTTTAGCCACTGTTATGTCAATCCCGAAAGTCTGGCTCAATTTTTTTTCCGCTAACATGTTAGTTTTTACATAAGTCGATTCTGTATAGTTTCAGCTATACACACGTATTTTTTATTTTGGTGTAGCTGCAGTAGTTTACTATATAATAACCTTTAAGTTGGAAATGGCACAAGGCACTTGCGCGGTATAAATTCCGATCGCGCGCCGGACACTAGACGCTACCTGAGCGGCCCTCCTGCGGACATATATCAGTGGCTAGGAAACCGTAGCTTTAGCTTTAATTCCCAATAACGTTCAAAATCTAGTCGCAATCTCATCTATCAATGATAAAAATGTATTAAGAAAATTTGAGGTATTTTTGACTTGCTTGATAACTCGAACTTGAGATTTGAATGCGAAATGCGACCGATCCATTGAAATGATATGTCTATGGACCGATCTTAAAAATACGTGACAGATCACTGGCCAGATGGGACTTATTCAGGTTTTTACATCGCCATCAAGTGCCACAGATATTTTGGCGCCTGAATGACATAAACAGGGTAAACATTTGTGAAGATAAAATAAAATAGACTGAAGATGGCGACGTTAGTTCAGAGTTTGAACACGCGCCTAAATAACCTTGTGGCGTTGTTTACCACACGATACCACGTCAACATAATTATGCTATGGCAACCCTTATCATAGTCGTTCTGAAAAACGAGATGGATGACAAAGTGAAACAAACAAAGGTTGGTTAAAGGCTAAAAACTGAAAGCTCATAACAGGTGGCAGCACAGTTGTACGGCTTTAAACGGCCATTGTTGTCTTTTATGTTTACTTTTGTGTCGATCACAAATTATTCGAAAACGAAATAAATATGTATGAGACTTGAAGTGTAGCACTATTAATAGACGAAGTAAGGACAGGGGAAGCGTCTACCACTGGTAAAAAAGCAGCTTTAGTGGAAAAGTCAATAAATTATGAACGTTTTATAATTTAGAGGTTATTTTGTGTTTGTTGACTTTAATGTTCGTTTTTTGTTAAAGACTGAAGGCGTACGATAGAAATAAACTGATCAGAGTTGAAAACCAACTCGGGCATGATCTTCCTAACTGAAAAACCTCAGAGATAGCATTTCTAGAACTGATCTAATATGATAGGTACAGACACCAGCACATCAAGCTACCCGAAACTGTCAAATTTTCCCAATCAACTTTGAACCTTAAACTTCACCGATAAAGTTGAAAATCTATTAAATAAATTTGACAGATTGTAATAGCTTGAAGTGCTGGCGTCTGTACTAAAAACATCATACTTTACTATAATTTACTTATTATCACATCACAAGTGCCTGTATGTAATTAATGAAAAAAATAAACCTAGTTCTCTTGGGAGCATCACCTATAAACCACTTTCTCCCATAAAAGGCTTATAGGATAGCACATCGTCTCGACGAAATATCGGATTCTAATTTTTTTGTAGAGCTTACTCCCACAGTTTTCTTCTTATGACATCTTTGGCAAATACATGGGTCCTCGTATATTTGCAGTAAACAGCTGCGCAACTGGGCTCAATATTATCGATCTTCAGAAGAGCTCGTGACAGTCAATGGGAGTAAAAGAAGTCGTTTGTTTACACAAAATGTATAGCTAGCTGTCAAATTATTAACGCTGGAGGTCAGCGCCATCTGAAGTGACCAAGTGGCAGTTTTTATTCCAAAACAAAAGGAAACAAACACAACAATGGTGGTACAACTGTGCTGCCATCTGCTATGAGCTTTCAGTTTTTAACCTCAATCTTACAATTTTATTGAACGCCCAAAACGCAACGTACAAGACCGTTGGCTCTGAGAATGTATGGAAAATGATGGACAGTCATCGGCGGCGTACGATATTTGTCAGATATTTTGAAGTTGACGCTTACGCTTACAGTTGACGGATGACTAGTCCTTTTCTCAGTTATTTTACTTTTGAAAGCAAACGGCAATCGGCGATGCAAAATAAGATTTAAAGGACTATGAACGTTTCATTTCGTATGTACAGCATATCAGGCTACTACAATCTGTCAAATTTATTTAATAGATTTTCAACTTTATCGCTGAATGATAAGGTTCAAAGTTGATTGGGAAAATTTGTCAGTTTCGGGTAGCTTGATGTGCTGGCGTCTGTACGTGGCACCAGGGCTTATTTTTCCAATGTCAGATATCTTAAAACAGCAGATTTTTTTTTTAACAGTTTTTGATGTGATAACGTCTTATAAATCGATGAACGCCGGCTGCACTCACGAAAAAGTGTCACGTTCCGCCTGAGCCGAGCGTGCAAGCGAGAGCGCGGAACAAGCAATGGAGAGGCACGATCGTCCTAAGCGTTCGGCTTGTGACGTTATCACGTAACATTATCGTCCGTAAACTGACTTTACAGACAACCAATTTTTTGTATGGAAAAATAACAAAAATTATAAAACAAATCCTTGGGTTTGTAATAAAATACTGGCGTTTTTAGTCTCGTAGCCTGGTACGAGTATTAGAATGTTTCTGGGTTTAGTACAGACGCCAGCACATCAGGCTACTACAATCTGTCAGTGTTTTTATTTAATAGATTTTCAACTTTATAACTGAAAGTTAAGGTTCAAAGTTGATTGGAAAAGTTTTACAGTTTCGGGTAGCTTGATGTGCTGGGGCGTCTGTACCTTTAGTCAAACAACAACAAAAGGAGGAATTCTTTTATTTTTGTCTTCTGTCTGCTACATTCCAAACCAATGGTATGAAAAGTATATTGCCATGTTCCATCACTAGTGACCTAGTGGCGGTAATAGCATAAAGGTGGCATTAGTTCTGATTTTTGCCACGTGCCAAAAGATCCTTGAGTAGCTGTACATAATTTTTTACCAACTAATTCCATAAATTTCCTTAAACATCTGGTGAAATGTGGGTGTACCTACTACAGGGACACCTCTGCCTAACCCTTCGGGGAAACAAGGCGTGATGTTATGTAATGTTAATTCCATAAAGCGGACAATTAGTTCCCTTGTTCCTTGTTATTACAAAACTAATAAAATTTATTAGCTAGATGTCTATTAAAATATTAAATATTTTATCTGTAGGACTCCTAAATAATATGGAATTTTTTGGATCGATTTGTATTTTTAACCGACTTCCAAAAGGAGGAGGTTCTCAATTCGTCTGTATGTTTTTTTTTTTTTTTGTATGTTTGTTACGCGATTACTCCGCCAATTATGAATAGATTTTGATGATTCTTTTTTTGTTTGGTAGATCATACTTCAGAGGTGGTCCCATATAAATTGTATTAACTTTGCTTGGGTAGTTTTTGAGTTAGCTTCAATTATACGTATTTTTTCCCACTTAGTATGTATATGATATAATAACTTCTTGTCACTGTTATTTACATAGCAGGTAGTGGTATTCGAATTTGTGTGGGGTAGGTACCACAACTAAAAAGTGAAAAATTAAAACTTTTTACAAAAAAAAAACAACCGACTTCAAAAAAAAACACTACAAAGTGAAAAATATCTTTAATTTCGGAAGTCGGTGTCTTTGGTTTTGAATTTTCGTTCTTTGTCACCGACTTCCGAAATTAAAGATATTTTTCACTTTGTAGTGTTTTTTTATTAAGTCGGTTGTTTTTTTTTTGTAAAAAGTATAATTTAATTATTTTTTTGGAAACTAGTTTAGTACAAAACATTTCGTACGTGGCAATGGCCACTGTGAAATATCGAGAATATCATGCCAATTTCCGAACGTTTGTAAGAAAACACGCAACACTACAGTGAAATGTCATTCACCGACAACAATTAAAAAATGTCGGAATCGTGTCAAGACGGTAATTGTCAAGGAAATAATGAATTTGGGCCGGACGAATCACCCACCAAACTTATCGTCAATTACATTCCTGAAGTCATGACGCAGGATATGATGTTCTCGCTATTTTCAACAATGGGTAAACTGGAAAGTTGTAAATTGATAGCGAACCGAGGCTATGGGTTCGTCGAGTACTCTCGTCCCGAGGATGCAGTCAAAGCACGTAAGGCTTTTAACGGTCTTCTAATGCAAAACAAGACGCTGAAAGTGTCGCACGCATTGCTGAATCCGGAGCTAAAACCCCCTACGAAACCAGAAGCCGACTGGAACCTCTACGTATGTAACCTGCCTAATGAACTGACCTTGCAGGATTTACATGGACTATTCGCACAATTTGGTAAAATAGTTAATTCTCGTATAGCAGCAGGAATAGCATTTGTTTTATATGAGCACCAGTATGAAGCGGAAAGAGCCATTCAGAACATAAATGGCACCACACCGCCTGGCTTTCTACACCCATTAACAGTTAAGTATGCTAATAAGAGTAACCCTCATAAACATAAAAACAATAATAATAACTTTCCTAAAAGTCCCCTTGTGAGACCTTATCATTGGATAAATCATATGAACGCTATTGGGGATCACAATTCTCCGAGTACGTGGTCTATATACATTTATAATATTGCTCCGGAAGTGGAAGAGTTGACTCTGTGGCAGCTATTTGGTCCATATGGTGCTATTGTGTCTGTTAAGATAATCAAAGATCATTCAACTAATAAGAGTAAAGGATTTGGATTTGTTACGATGAGAAATTATGACCAAGCAGCGATGGCAATACAAGCATTGAATGGATATGTTCTTCATGGCCAACCTCTATCGGTTAGTTTCAAAACCCAGAAGAGATAATGCTTATGTGAAAGACTTAATAAACTTTACAATATCAATACAGTAATAAATAGACAAAAATAATACCTAATTGATTGGCATTATGAAATATTGCAAATAAATAGTCCCGATTTCTGAATTTTGTGTACACACCCTAACCATATGTGCAGTCAATTGACTCTTGTTGAAAATATTATATTACTTTGAGCTATCGACATTGTTAAGTTTGTTTATGAATAATAATTTATTCGGTTTGCTCGTTAAATGTTTCAAGTTTACTAGAAGTTTAAGATTGTATTGAATATGATTGTTGTTTGGAAGTCAACATCAGTTGTGAGCTGTAATGCTTTCATTATTTTAATCTTATTATTTAAGTAATAATAAAACCATTTTAAAGAAAGTGCTTTTACAAGATCTAACTAATTGATAAGCCACATTGAGATGTTTAATCAGCTACTAGTTTTAGTTGTACACTTTTTATAACATGATGTCTATTTAGGTAGTGAAAACGAAATCTAGATTATATCATATTTATACATTTAGTATAAAATTTGCTGAATTAAAGTTCATTTTCACAATTTTAAATTGTGTTTTGATTTTCATAATACCTGTTCCTATTTTCAGCTTATGTACTAGATGAAAGTTATCTTAGTATTTTATTGATGTGATTTTCATTAATGTAGCAGGTAGATAGACATTACAATAGTAAAATGTTGGTAAGTCTGAAATAAAAATAAGTTAATAATATTTTTATCCATATAAGTAATAAAATTTGTTTTTCTTAATACTTACTGTTTCTATGACAACACAAAAGTACTCAGTTAAAATATCCAAGTGTATGGATGCTTAGATTATCTTATTATTTGTCTAATAATAGAATATAGTTTTTTTTAAGTAAGATAGTTCCAATAATTTCAGTTTATAACCCACTTTCATAGCATTGCCTCATATGTTGGGCGTGAACTTGCAATTGCAATATCTTAGCATTCTTCTCAAAAGATGGCGCTAATCAGCATTGCGTAGTTTCATAATAGAATATTATGTAATTATTTTTTAATAATGAATGTCGTGTTTCAATGTCCTCCAAAGGGTTATGTAGAGGTGAACAACCTCAGTTTCGCCACGTACAAGGCGTAACACAGGAAAAATACCTACTGGTTATTGAACATCATTCACTGTTTATTACTGCAGAATAGGGTAATGAGTATTTTTTTATCCATATTATTATCTGTATAGTAGCTATATTTTTTTATACGTAGCTAAGCTCACTAATATTTTTCCAATCGCCTTTCAGTCTCATCATCGCAGCTAAATAATTTTACCTATTTCAATAAAAAAATAGGAATTCAACGAAAAATGCCAATGGAAAAATGGCCAAGAGCTTTGTCCAACATTTCAGGAGGCTCTGGTTGGATGGCCATGTCATCAACTTATGAAGCAATGGATTAGCAATCTGTATCAAATCGAAACAGATTGTAATTGTTTTGTATTACGCAATTAGGGTATTAGTTCCCATATTTTTTTTAGATATTAACAAAAAAAAATTGATACCTAGGTATTATTATTATTTTTGTTGTTTGTAATATTGTAGTAGTGGCTGTCCGATACTACATTAGTTAGGTTTCATACCATAACATAAATACTATCGGGTTCTATTCCCGACCCGAACCCGGGAACTCACGGCTGGCGGCGCGTTGCAGTTGCGTTTGCAACCACTGCGCAATCCGCATGTACTGTGCAGGCATTTTGCAGTCATTTATGTGGGTTGCATGTCGCAATTGATCAAATATTAGATTATTCAATGGGCTATTTCATTATCAGTTTGAATGGTTCAAGGTTTAGGTGTTCATAATCATAAACATCACGAAGTGATACGGTCATACGTGTAATTGAACTTGCAGACAATTATGTAATTAGCGCCATCTATTGATAAGGTTTTAAAACATGATACTATTAGATTTTTTGTCTTCCATCATCAATATTAGGACAGTCCTTAGTTATATCAGTTGAAAATTAAAAAAAAAATCAGCAGCAGAAAGAAATCTAAAATCAGCCTCTTTTAATCGTGTCAGCTAAAATAATTTGAACTTTGGTTTTACTTTCGATGGCTACTAGGGCGCATGCTCTGGAAACCATGAATCGATATAAAAGTAATAACCGTGTTAGGTGCCGGAGGTCACGCAATCTCCGATTTATTTTTACTTTTGTTTGAGATTAGTCCTTATAATTTTTAATAGTTGGAGTAGGACAAAGTTTCACAGTGCGTTCGTTTGCCGGCGCTACGGCCGTGGCGGACGGAGAGGGATCCGTGGTGGCGGGGGGCGTCGGCCTCGCCGTGAGTAGCAAGGTAAGGGAAGTGCCCAGTCCACGTTCCTCTCAGTTCATAGGATATTCAATGCCACATAAGCTTGAAAAGTGGATAAGTACCTATGTTTGTGCCCGGGAAATTGATATCACCACAGCTTAGGAACAGTACCTATAACAGAACGTGTTATTGTCGTGGTGATTTCAAATTACTTAATGAAACACGATGTATTAAAGTAATTCTAATATTTAATACGTAGAAAAGTGTGTAGCAACTTCATGCTGTGAATATAATAGCGAACTCATAATTACAGCGTGACAAAACTTCGATTTGTGCTATAATTTGCTATCGTAGGTTCACACTTCGCACGGAGCTAATTACAAGACACAATGTTAAAGGTATATCTAGGCTACTACAACTTTTTATAAAAAAAAATAGATTATAAAGCAACGGTAGGTACCTACTTTTTAGAGTTATTTGGGGACAGCTAAGTAGATTATAGTGCTTACATAGATACCTACTTACTATGCAGAATGCCCGCATTAAAATCGATCGTCGCCAAAGTCACTAACTGTGTAGGTCTGCTTCTGCTTCCTGCATGGTGGTGGATAATGGTCCATTTCGTTTTAAATTTGTTATCTTATTTTAATTTCAGACTTGTGCCTACACAGTACCTAGTATTTCGAAGTTCACAGCAACCACCAATTTCTGCGCCACGTCGTAGAATCTAAGCAAATGCAAGGCCGTAGACGGATGGGTCATGGGGTTTATTTAACCACTCCCGCCTCCAATTCTGAAAGAATTCAGAAGAATTCATAATTCAATCCAGAGTTTTGTCACGCGCTTTATTTCTCATGATCATCCACGTCGTTTGCCTTTTAAAATTATGATTACTTAAATGTAAAACTATAATATTAGCTTATTTTAAAATTAAGCTGTTACTTATTGCCTCTGGTCCAGACCCCTCCGAAGTGAATTCTTGGCCCACGGCCTTTAGCGGATGTATTTAGGTACCTTCCTATGTAGTAACTAGCGTCCTTTCTAATGATGTCCCTCTGTAGGTATACCCAAGTCCGGGGGCGGCGCGCGGCGTGTGGGCGCTGCCGCAGCCGCCCCCCTGCACGATGGCAGCGGAGGAGGCGCTGCCGCCCTGCGAGCCCATGTCACCCGACGCGCCCGCCGCTCCGCCGAGGACTATCACCAGCTACAACCAACACTCTGACCTACATCAACTTATATTCGAAGCTGTGCGATCTGGGTTAGACTTTACTGTTACTGTTAGCCTGTATCATTCCACTGCTGGGCCAAGGTTCTCCCCATGACTTCAGCTCTTGCGATCCAGGGCTAATGTGGATTAGAGACGCCTTTTTCTAGTAAAAATTCAGTGAAGAAGACGAGTCTTAGATACACCCGGTTTCTGTGATGAAAATCTACACAAAAATCTGCTAACAAATTGTCAATCGGGCGTCAAGCTTTGTACACTTGTCTCTGAAATGACGCACCCCACTACCGCATTAACCATAGAAACTGCGGCATTATGTTCGCCTTAAGTGTTATTTTTTAGTGCTACCTGTTTAAAGGCTCACGCAGACGCGCGACGCGATTCTAATTAAACAATTTCTAAGAAAACTTCATGGTAGAACAATTACCGGTGTCGCGCTAGTCTGCACAAGCAGCAGAAATAAATAACTGCTGTGTGAGGTTGATTAAATTATCAACAACCAATTAGGTCACTTGACATGAGTTTAATTTGACGCCTCATTGATTTTCGTTCCAGAAACCGAGCGTTACCTTCTATGTTTATAGGCTTTGGAAAAAAATAACCTAGGTGGTAGTGCTAAATAAATCTTCAAAGCATCAAAAATGTTAATTTGAAAAAAAATTTTAGTGAAGTATCAGAAATCGAGCGCCTGGTAGAAAAGCTTGGAGTAGAAGTGTTGAGTGCCCGTGACCAGCATGGCTACACGCCGGCTCACTGGGCCGCACTGGACGGCAGCGTCGCCGTTATGCGCTATCTTGTCGAACGAGCAGCCCCCATTGATCTGTCTTGCTTAGGCACCCAGGTATTAACTATCTTCCAATTAATGAAAATCGTTTATTCACTGATGCACAACGTAGCCTAAACCACTAGGTCGAGAAGCATGAAATTTTGCACAAGACTTCCTTGAAAGTGAGCACTCAGGAAGGATTTTTGAAAATTCTCCCCCTAACGGTGTTAAATGTATGGAAGGTCGTCATTTTTGCCCATGAGAATCCTATCGGGCACATGTCTTGTATAATAAAAAACTTGGAGTAACAGCTACCAAAAGAAGTGTTACAGCCTTCGATCAACAGGTATTGTTGATCGAAGGTTACAGCTAATTCAAAACTGCTGTATCAATATTGTGAGTAACATCGCCTAGGATACCAGCTGTTATTGATATAAGTAGATAGATACGTATGAATTGAGTACCTACCTAGATCTAAACTTATAATCCTATTTTATAAATTCGAAAGTGAGTTTGTTTGCAAGTTTGTTACGCTTTCACGCTAAAACGGCTGAATGGATTTGAATGAAATTTGCCACATGGGTAGACCATGACCTAGGTTAGGACATAGGATACTTTTTATCCCTATACGTGTGAAACCGCGGGGCGCAGCTAGTAAATTATAATGCTGAATAATGCACATACTTATCTTTTATGTTATGTATCCTCTAGGGCCCCCGTCCAATACACTGGGCCTGCCGCAAGGGACACGCATCGGTGGTTCAAGTGCTGCTACAGTCCGGAGTTGCGGTCAACGCTGCCGACTTCAAAGGTTAGTTGACAAAACTTACTTCATAACGGGACCAGTAATGCTATTCAGTACAAAACTCACCGTAAACACTTCGAACTGTTGTCCCTTCTGATGCTAGAGATTGAGACCGGTTGATCCATGCTAATTAATCATATAGGGTGACTGGTAATTAGTGATTGATACATAAACACGTGACTTTACTCATCATCATAAATGTAGGAAACAGCAGATTTTCTTTTCCCTGTATGATTTCATTTGTATGGAGTATCGGAGGTGTGCCTGTAGACAGACACGCTTATGACTAGTCTAAGTATTAGCATGGGTCAGGAAGTGAGTGTGAACTCGTCTACTACAGCTACTTATTACGTGCAAGTGCACCTAGTAGTTGTAGTAGGCGAGTTCGTTTGTATGGAGTATCGACCTGTTGCACACGTTTTGTGTGTGGGTAGTCATTGTCTATGCCGAGCGAACCAATCACGGCGTGGCACTACTTCCTGGACTACCGCCTGCTGCGGGTGTGAGTGTCGCTTCTTAACATAGTTGTTATTTTATTAATCTTTGCTACAGGTTTGACCCCATTAATGACGGCCTGTATGTATGGCAAGACAGCGACGGCTGCATATCTTCTGGGCATGGGAGCAGCGACCCGGCTGTCAGACATAAACGGAGACACTGCCCTTCACTGGGCCGCGTATAAGGGACACGCGGATTTAGTACGACTGCTGATCTACTCAGGCGTCCCTTTACACTGCACTGATAACTTCGGATCCACACCGCTACATTTGGCGTGTCTATCGGGCAACTTGACTTGTGTGAGACTGCTTTGTGAGAAGGTATGGAGGTCAACATCTGACAGTTTAATAGTATGGAATTCCTTGCCTGAAATTTATTACACCTGTCTATTTTTAGGTCAAAGCTGAACTGGAACCACGTGACAAAAATGGAAAAACGCCACTGATGCTGGCTCAAAGTCACCGACACTTAGAAGTGGTCAAATTGTTGCAAAAAGAGATGAAACGCAAATCACACTGGATGCCGCCCCTATCAGAACTGTGGGCTCTCTTGTTCGGGGGCGCTGGTGACTCAAAGGGTCCCCTACTCTTCTTCTTGGTTTCAGTACTTCTTTGGGGATATCCTATGTACGTGATAAGATGCATACCTCTCACATGGAACACGCTACGTCTTTCACATTACTGTTTCTTGTACTGGAATGCGATCATGTGGCTCAGCTGGGTCATTGCCAATAGAAGGGATCCAGGCTATATTCCACAGAATTCGGAGACGTATTACAGAGCTATCAGGCAGATTCCCTACTATGATAAATGGAAGAAACGGAACGTGATCTTGTCACGATTGTGCCATACTTGCCGATGTCTGAGACCGCTGAGGTACGTTACTTTCTCACCCTATGCCGCCATGCATATTGGAAGTGAACCCTCCGGGAGGGTTACCGGCATTACGTTTGCGCTAAAGTTAACCATTGCGGACAGTCAACGGCATTAGGTTTAAAACCGTGTTATTTAAAACTAAGTAACATAGTGTTTTCAGGGGGTCTTATCGCTAAACGTTACTTCCACCTTTAAATTTTTTAGTGAATATTTGTAACCGTGAAAAAAAAATGCTTGGATTTTAAAACCAACGCATATACTAATACATCTTGTTAAAATATACGTCAGTTTTTATTTTCACGGTTTGTAATACTGTATTTGCTAAGAAAAACCTACATTTAAAATTACCTTCCGCGAGAGGTCCTGGCATCCTAAGTATATGCGACTAGGTGAACCCTCCAGGAGGGTTCCCGGCACTGAACGTGTTCCTAGTATAGAGCCACATCATGCGCAAGGCAGTCAGGATTTTTAAGCACCTAACACCATCATGGGTACCTTAAGAATGACTTAATGAAGGAATTAAACAACTAACGCCAGCTCTATTTGGGTGGTTATTTTTATATTTCTAACTTTCACCGCATTACAGTGTTCAGTTACGTACAGTTTCATTTATTGCTGCAATCCGTCGCGCCTACAGTCCCGAACGCCTACTGTTGCAATAGGCTGCGACTTATCTTATCTTTACTCTTCGTGTATTTTAGTACCTATCTAGTTATAACTAAGTGATCCATTAACCTACAGTGGAATAGACTCCTACATACGCAAGTAACATGAGCTCTCTGAATCGCTAACAGCAAATTGAAAGTTAAAATATTACAAATTCTTACTTTTTAGTAACAAATAATTAGGTTACACTTTAAATCAATTTTCAACCGGCTTTTGTTTGTGAGCATGTTAACGTTGCGTCGTCATTAAAATTCGATATGCTAGCTATTTATTTTTAATAATATTATTTACATTGCAACTTATTCTTGACCTACTTGCTTGTAATAATACCTACTACAAGTACCTGTTCCATACTACTTGATGATCCGTGCATGCTAACACAATACATTTTACATTAAAATTTAAATTAAAAACAATAGGTGTTATGATGTACCGCCTCGACGCCTAACACGCCGAAACCCCGTCTGCAATCTTTAGGGCAGGCGGGAATTAGGGATCACGGGCGCTTAGAGTGGGGACTCTGTCCGCCCACTGAGTGACCTCAGGGTAGATGGCGCACAGTTTTTACGTGCTGCCTTGCACAGTTAGGTTTCGGGGAGAACCCTTTACAGAGGCGGCTCTAGCCCATGTAGCGCCCGTGTGTAATCAATACCTTGGCACCCTCTAGCAGTAGCGGACTAAGCCTGTCGGGGGCCCGGGGCGGCAAACCTAAATGGGGCTCCCGCCCAGGAATCATACATTGAAATATTTAGCACACTGCCTCGAAAAGGTTAGGTTTTCTTTTGACCATTGATACAGAAATAAAGAAACAGGAATTACTTTGTTGACCCATACAAAATAGTTTGAAAATGTAGGATGCGAGAGCGTGCGAATCGAGCTCGAAAATTTAACACCTCGTCCCAGATAGGTCAGTTTCTTTTGATCATTCATACGTAAATAGGAATTATATTGTCGATTTACACAGATAATTCTAAGAAACTGCCTCGTTGGTCTAGTGGTCGCAAGCGCTACTGCTGAGCGTGAGGTCCTGGGTTCGATTCCCGGGTCGGGCAAAGTGTTATTGGGTTTTTCTATCTGAAATTTCTCAGTAGACAGTCACCTCGGAGTCTGGATTTGTGCCCGGTTGATGGCAATAGGCTCGCCCCCTATTACATGGGACTTAAACATAACTGGCGAAATGTGGGTGTACTTGCTACAGGGACACCTATGCCTCACCCTTCGGGGAAGCAAGGCGTGATGTTACGAGTATGTTGTTTTTATGTAATTCTAAGAAAAAAGAGAATGTTGAGGTTGCAAGAGCGAGTGTAGCGACCTCGACATTTTAGCACCCTAAGTTCATATTTAGGGGCCCCCAACTACAAACTGCCTTTTTACTGAACATGTTTTGGTCTTTTTTGGCATTTTATTAAAAAGTTGTCGCAAGCGGCGCTCGGCGCCCCCAAAGACCCTGCGCCCGTGTGCGCTGCACACCCTGCACCATAGGTAAAGCCGCCTCTGCCCCTTTACAGTCTCCCCAGAGATGTGCCCTAAGAACAGGCGCCGCACAGAGGGGATTCCGAATTGGTCTTTTGAGAGGTAACGGTGCCCCTTCCATGTGCAGATGGTGACCACCGGGGTGGTTTTAGTGAGGTAAAAATCCCGCACTCCCCGGTCTTATCCCCAAAGCCCGGGCGCCTTTTGAAGGTATAACACCGAAAACAAAAAAAAAAAAAAGGTGTTATGATGTGTGGCAATATCTCACAATGATCTGTTGAACGAAGCGATGTTGGAATGTGTGTTGATAATTTCTTTATTTTCCTGGGCTTGGAAAGGTTAAAACAACTGAATTCAAATAACATTTGGAATGAATAATTATTTTATTGTGATTGTAAGATGCCGTTTAGTTCAGAATTATTTATATATCATAACTTAGCTTCACAGTACTTTGCTTATTATTATTTGATATTTCGAGTAGTTGTTTTTTTTTAAGGTAGAGCATTGGTATTTTAAGGTAGGGCATTGCCCCACAATGCCCCCCCTTAGCTACGGCCCTGCCCTTCGGGGAAACAAGGCGTGATGTTATGTTATGAAAGGCTAACCTCTTGGACTGAAGCTGAAACATGACTAACGTTAAGTGGTTATAGATAGGAGTACCGAGTAGGTATACTACCTGTACATTTGCCTATCCCTTAGGGAAATACGAGCCGTGATGTCCTGTACATTCAATCTTTTGCTTGTCCAGGGCTAAGCACTGTCGCATCTGCAAGCGCTGCGTGGCTTACTTCGACCACCACTGCCCATTCATCTACAACTGCGTGGGAGTTCGCAACAGGATGTGGTTCTTCCTGTTCGTTATGAGCGTGGCGATCAACTGCACCCTCTCCATATACTTCGCCTGCTACTGCCTGCTGCTCGAAGGCTTCGGACTGCTGTATGTCTTGGGCCTACTGGAAGCAATCACTTTTTGTGCTCTTGGGTGGATCCTTACTTGTACTTCCGTAAGTCGATAAATTCTTTTGTTTCGATTGCCTAAGCCATTAGGTGCAGGCACTTATGAAAAGACAAATTTAGTTTTAAGGAATCTGCATTCTGTTAAAAAACTGCGGTATCTTTTAAAGAATCCAGAATCACCCTGTATGCTATGATTGCTTTCATGATATAATAATAGCCATTATTACCCACTGAATTAACAAAGCGGGAACCAATTTGTTCCCATAAAAAAAAAAATGTAAACTCCGTCCTTATTTTAGCATCGTCAGACGTCATCGTCCGAATATTTAGAATTTTAGGTTGTTGCCAATATTTTTTGACACGAAAAATTTTCGTTTACCTACATAATTTCAAAGCAGGAAATTCGTCTAGGTACCTACTTAGTCTATGCTGATATCGCCCAATATCTTTTTTCTATTTCAGATTCTGCACGCCTGCATGAATTTGACTACAAATGAAATGTTCAATTACAAAAGATATCCCTATTTAAGAGATAAACGGGGTCGTTACCAGAATCCATTTTCCCGAGGACCTCTAATGAACTTGATAGAATTCTTCGTGTGTTTGCCTGACAAGTGCGATGAGCAAGATATCTTTCACGAAGAGAACATATGATGCGAGGCGCAATGACGCTACGACCTTACTATAAAAAGGTCCCAAGAGATTACAAAACAAAAAAACTTATTATTATGAACAATTTTTGCTAAGCTAAGGTTCAAATATTATCTGCGTCTACGCAACAATTTTTAGGACATAAAAACAACTTATGATGAACGAGTGAATTGGATCGGAAGTTAATACTTATCAAAATGCCTCTGATAAATAGAAAGACGAAAATAATGGCACCTAATTACCTACAAAAAATACAAGCAAACTGCTAGCCCAATTTTGTCATTAGAAAGTTACTAGTACAAGTTGGAATACCACAGCACCGCTTACATTCTTTTATAACTAAGTACGGGTACGTGTGTAAATAGATGAGGCATATGTACACGCCTTACTCACTAAATGTTGAAAAGACTATGCTTGTCGTGCATTTCACCTCTATACATAATTATTATGATTGGAGATGTATATATTTATTTATAAAAAATGGCTTTTTTATTAATATACTATTTTACTCATAACGTTGTTTTATTATGATCACTGCGAGACACGCACGTGGGAAGTAGGTTATCTTACTAACAAGGCTGGGTTGTGTTATTATGTAAATAAAATAATTATTTGTTATTTTGTGCTACAATAATATAATAATTATTATCAAACAATCTTTTAGAACAAAAAAACAAATTAAGTATTCAAATGAGTTTCATGATGTGTGAATAGTTTAATAATGGAATGATATTCATTGAAAATTACATGTTTGCATAATAATAATATAATTAATTATAATAATTTCAAACATACTTTCTAAATTAATATTACCTACAATCGTTCACTTTCGCTTACATACAGGATAATTTGTTACCCTTCTAATTATCACAATTCTCTTACACATCAGTCAATAAAATACACGTTGTAATAGCACATACGTATAAACGATTCGAGTAGATAAATAACTTGCATCACATTAAAATCAGTAGCGCATGAGCGGCCTAGGAGTCAGACCAGCTGATCCAACATTTATTTAACCTCTAACAAAAATATGCTCTATGCGGTAATGTTTGTAATGCAATCGAATAATAAAATCATTTAAGATTCGTGAAATTCTACATACCTAATCTACAGAATGATGCATATAAGTAAAAACTGTTTTACCTGCATTTCTGTATCTGCTTTTACAACATGAAACAAATAATTATCTTAAAATCTTATATACCACATATTTCCTCAAAACAAAGTTCATCAGCGTTTCTAAAACATTATCAATTTACTGGGACTTCAACAACTTAAAGTTTGTACTTAACTTCTTACAAATGCAAAAGACTAGTTAACTGCATAATCAATTATATTAAAATAAAATAACAATATGTGGTTTATAATACTGATGTGTTACCTCAAATTATTTCTATCACATAGAATAACTTGTTCTGACATACATAAACTTTTAGTTTACTTTTAAAAGTATGTTTGTTAATTTTCAATAACATTTCAAATAATTTCTATAATTATTTAGGGAGATCCTAATTTTTTTTAATATAAGGCGAGTTATGATTATAATGATTTCTGTATTATGATAGTGAGACCTAGGTAGTCCTAAGGATGTATTTTAAAAGCTGCTGAAACGACAATAATAATGAAGTAGCGCGAAACAGTGGACCGTTCGACGGCCGCGACCTCGCGCCTCACATGGTGGCATCTAAGGAAGTAGCGCCACAACACAGCAGGGTCACTAGCTGCTTGATATTCAATAGCAAACCTGTGTTATGTGTTTGATCTATTGCTCAAAGTGCATTCAGTTAATACAATGTATGCTTCACAAGTATTTCTAATGTGTGTATCTATTTTATAAAGAGATTTTTAATCTCTAAATATCGAATAAATAAAATTATTTTAATGTTATTGTGGGTAAATTGTACCCACATTAAAAACATGCATTGCAACTAATCATCCTTGGGATTGATTCTAATAGCGGCAGCGATTTCTTCTTTGGATTGATTTTTGTCTCCCCATCCCCACAGATTATGAGAGCCGTCGCCCGTGCGCTTCACCCTGTTCCTGACGATATCCTGAGAGACAGTCTTCATGTCGTAAGCCCAACCAAACTTAGCAAAGAAGTTAATGAAGGCCGTTGTGAAGTTCAATTTGTTGTTGCCAAGCTCAGCAGTTTTGTAATCCCAGGGGAAGGTGTGGTGATAGTTGTGGAACCCTTCCCCGAGTGCGAACAGCGCCACCGACATGTTCTCGGAAGGCTTGATGCTCTTGTCATAGGGCTTATCTCCCCATTTGTGAGCAGCCGAGTTCACGAGCCACGTGACGTTAAGGATAAATGTGTAACGGAACATGGCCGCCACGAAGAACGCATTGGTCCAGGTTTCGCCCCAAAGGTACACCGGAATGACCGTGGGCATAAGGAAGCAAGCCAAGGGCATCAAGAGCAGATAGTACCTAGAATAAATATCAATAGGTTAAATCAGGTTAATTTAGCTTAGCTGCATAGATCAAAACAAAAATCATCAAACTACTGCAACCAAAGGTGCAGGTGTAGGATTACTCCATAATCGAATCTTTGTTTTGTTACTATCACATTTTTGGGGTACAACCAGCTGCATACTTCCCAAAATACAATTAAATCTCTATATTATGCATCTTTATTACCTACTTTACATAATAAAACAGTTAAATCTCTAATTAATTCAAGTCTGAGTCTTTATGCAAGTTCTACCACAGAAATAAAAACCTTGATCTTGGACTCTTTAAATGTGTGACTGGTCACGTTCCACCACAGAAAACGTGATTAATGAACTTGAACTCGAAAATGTGTGATCAAACACGCGTAACGTATTGCTTCAACACAAACAGAAATGGCTGGGTCCAACTTTTCAAGCAGAAGGCATTAATAAAATAATGAAATAAAAAGTATTTTTTCTTTACTAACTTTTTCTGGAATCTGAGAATGGGATCGGAGAGTAAGTCGCTCATGTCGAGTCCTTTGCCCTTTTCTTTGAGGTCGGGATGTTTCCTGACGAGCAGCCAACCAATGTGGGAGAAGAAAAGCCCTCGGGTCGCATTGTGAGGATCAGCATCGGTTTCAGAGTACTTGTGATGCATGCGGTGGTCGCGAGCCCAGTCCATAGCAGCATCCTAGAAGATAATAAATAATATGATATATTTTTTTTCAAATGTAACAGAGGATTACATGGAACTATTAATACATAACTGGTCAAATATGGCCTCTAGTCTCCCCCTTCAGCGAATACACGCATAATATATTATGTCTACCAGGTAAAAATATGGAAAAACTTTTCATTTTAGCCTAACTTTAATTAATACTGTTATCAGAGTTCTGCTGACTTCATGAGGAAAAAGGACGCAAAAATACGTTAGTAAAAATTAGTCAATGCATGACAAACAATAGTCGCCTTGAAAACCCATTTCTAGGTCCCTTACGAAAATTTATCACTAATGTTTCTTCCCAAGGAACTTACAAATTGATTTATAAACTTAACCTCCTCTGTAATCACATGTAACTCACAAAATGTAGAATATAATTATTAGAACCTAGTCTTAAAAACTACTAATGATATAGGTAGGTACAATCTTGTTTTATTGTGACTATAACAGTCTGTTAGTACATAGCAATAAAAACTCATGGTAGTATACAATGTCATGTGACACTAGCAGCGTTGCCAGACGTCCCGATTTTGGCGGGACGTTCCGATTTCTTGCCAAAAATTAAATGTCCCGCGCGGGACAAGCTCAGTCCTGATTTTCGGGTAAGTACCTAATGTATAACTTATTTACCTAATATTATATTCCTCTGAAGATTTAACTGCCTCACAGGGCAAACTAATAGTTATTGGTTATTAGTATAGTAAAGTAACGTATTATGTTCATAAAAATACATTTTCTACTGCGTTATATCATCATTGTAAACTTAATTTGAAACACAAATAAAAGGATAAGTAGTCAAAAATAATACAATTAAATAACAATAATAACATAATTTACGTTTTCTTATTACGTCCCGCTTTCGACAAAAGAATTCAATTCATTTATTAAATCCCGCTTTTTTACTCAAAAGGGTTCATAATCCCAGAATGCCCGAAAAAAAATCTGGTCACGCTGGACACTAGGTACATACGGCTACACATAAAGTTATACATTTCCAGTATAAACTGACCTTGCCTTGTACGGAAATCCTATACAATGCAAGATCAACATAAACTGGTTTTGTATAGCTTGATGTGTAGCCGTGTGTACTTATATGACTCAGTTATTTAGTAGAATCATCTATCTATGCTATGTAGTATGCATAGTATACAACATAAAGTATGTTATCATGACATAATTCTGTGCATGCAAAAACACACTGAATTACAAAACATTAACATTTTAAAATAGCATATTTCTTTAATTTTTTTGCTGATATGTAGAAAAATATTTTTCCAAGCTTCAGTATTAACAGTAACAGGAAAAAGGTTAATAAACTGCCCTTATGTAGTAAGTCAGCCATAAATACTGCATTGTTATAAAAGTCATTCTAATTTCAAATTTCCATATTATTGAGTTCCTATTACAATATGGCCGATATAACTTGGCAGTTCTGAACATGGCACTAGAAATTTTCGCACATGTTCTTTCTTTCACTCACACTCATCTCGTGTCACCACTCGGTTCCTAAAAAATGTTATTGTGCAGCCTTCTGCGTGAAGTTCGGAACTGCCAAGTTATGCCGGCCATATCAATGATATTATATATTATGTCATTGGGCCATATAGTATGTTTTCGTACTGTAATAATAATACAAATCAATATTTAGTATCTTACCTGGAAGGCAATGGTGTTAAAGATGACCAGGATCACTTTGAGTGGCCATTTAGCTTTGTAGGACTTGTGGGCCCACAAGCGATGTGCTCCAGCCGTGATACCCAGCCCAGATACCACATACAAGATGTAGGCTGAAAATATACAACACACATTACTAACTTTGTATTATATTTAAATTGTTACCTCAACATTATGTAAGTAAATGCACTATTCAATTAACTATTTACCTACTGTAATCAGTTTACTGCTGTATCAATTTAGGAGGTTTATTTATAGTTTAGGGCTATATTTAGCAACAGTACTCACCAAATACGTCAGTTTGCCATTTAGCAGAGAAGAGGAACAAATAGCCGCCATATAGAGCTGCTAAGTGAAGATATGCAAACAATAAGATGTTCCTCCACACATATTGTTTGGGCCTGTTATCTGCTTTTTGCACTGGCGGGGTGGTGAGGGCCAGGTCCGGTGTCGCTGCGTCGCTCTCGAAGAGAACTCCGTTCACATCCTCCGCTATGTTTGGAGCCATTCTATCGAACTTGTGTATACTGAAGACAAACGAAATAAATTAGTTATAAAACACAAAAGTGCAATGAAAACGCTAAGATTGTTTTGCATGGTTCTATAGGATCTTATCATTTTAAGAGGCCTACAAGTTTAGAATATTGGCATTCTCTGCTGCACTTCAAGTCAAGTCGATAAATTATGAAATAAGTTCGATTCTTAACACTAGGAAGGATTGTTAAGTATTCTTAATCACTATTGACTTGTCATGTTGTTCTACAATCAAAATTACAGGAATGTCCATGGATACCTATGTAAACTCAAGGTTTTTTGCACCTACCGACACAGAACAATAATTAATATCCGGTCTCAACTAGTCTCATGTAATGATTAATGCGCGATTCGGATCGGAAATTTGTCAGTTTGACGTTTAAGGAATAAGGATGCACACTGCACAGATAGAGAAAGGTTATAGTTCATCGATAGTCGAGAAACACCACAGTCGATAAACTGTTGCGCGTTTATCTAGAATTTAGATTCTATCTTTTGTTTGAATGTGAATAATGTGTTTAACCTGCCTTGCTGAGTATACCTTTAAAAGTACCACTGAAAACAAACATAATATTGACGAGATGATCAGTAGGTACGCATGATAGTAAGTTCCACACAAACTATGTAGCTCGAGATGGATGGGTAAGTCCATTCAAGGCTGCAACCATGTAAAATTTTAGTATAAAATATACAGAAATAGAAATGAAAATATCTCATCAGAATTACTGATCAAAGTAATCATGTCAGTTGAATGATAGGTAGGTAGTTGATAAAAAAAAAATAGACTAAGGCCTTCTTGGTATTGTTGATCGAAGACTAAGGCCGATGTGGATTCGCAGTTTGTAGGTACCTAAAGCAGCAACTAAGTTAGGTCAACGAACGTGTACCCACCTATCTTACTTTAAACATTTTAGCCAATTAATTAATTTGTAGTCCACGTGGTCCGTCTTAACGATTGGCGTAGCCTTGTTTGACCTAGCACGTCCTATCTAGGTACTATAAGTTAGGTATAATAGTACCACAGATAACTATATACTAGTCAGCATAGTACCTACCCACCTATGAATCTCTACGATAGTCATGGTCTTCAAAATTTTCCAAAAAATCTAAAGATTTAAAAATCCTTTCGAGTTTGAGTTGTGCGAATTTGAGAAGGTGCAACTTTGATCGCGAGTAAGCCAGACAATGGTCTGTTGTTATTTTGAAGAGTTGTATATAATCATTTTGGAATCGAGTCTTACAAAAAATCTAGAATGTACCTACGCTGCATAATTATAGTCGTAAGTAGGTAGGTACATATTTTAGCACCATGTGGCAAAAATTGTTCGTAAATTCGCGTTTGTTTGATTTAATCGATAGGTAAACACATTGGTGTTGTGCGGAAAACCTATTTTCTATAACCAAATATCCACTGTTTATGCTGTGCCAACAGAAAAGCTTGCGATCCACATTCTAATTGAAAATTGGTACTTACCTACTTGCTTAGCTTTTGTGTGAGTAAAACCTACGTTTGTAACAAAAAATAAGTCTATTATTGCTCAATCGAAAAAAAAAAATAGAATGTACGCTGCATAATTATAGTCGTAAGTAGGAAGGTACATACTTTTGCACCATGCGGCAAAATTTGTTCTTTAATTCGCGTTTGTTTTAAAATCTAATCGATAGGTAAACACAATGGTGTCGTGCAGAAAACCGATTTTCTGTAACCAAATATCCACTATTCATGCTGTGCCAACAGAAAAAGCTTGCGATCCACATTTTAATTGAAAATTGGTACCTACTTACTTGCTTAGCTTTTATGTGAGTAAAACCTACGTACGTAACAAAAAAAACAAATTTATATCGTTCAATCGAAAAATATCTAGAATGTACGCTGCATAATTATTTTAATTATAGTCGTAAGTAGGTACATATTTTTGCACCATGCGGCAAAATTTGTTCGCAAATTCGCGTTTGTTTAATCTAATCAATAGGTAAACACAATGGTTTTGTGCGGAAAACCGATTTTCTATAACCAAATATCCACTGTTCACGCTGTGCCAACAGAAAAAAATTGCGATCCACATTCTGATTGAAAATTGGTAAGTACCTACATACCTACTTGCTTAGCTTTTATGCGAGTAAAACCTACGTATGTAACAAAAAAACAAGTATCTATCGTCCAACTGGAAAAAAAATTAGAATGTACGCTGCATAATTATTTTAATTATAGTCGTAAGTAGGTAGGTAGGTACATACTTTTGCACCATGCGGCAAAATTTGTTTTTAAATTCGCGTTTGTTTAATCTAATCGATAGGTAAACACAATGGTGTTGTGCGGAAAACCGATTTTCTGTAACCAAATATCCACTGTTCATGCTGTGCCAACAGAAAAAGCTTGCGATCCACATTTTAACTGAAAATTGGTACCTACCTACTTGCTTAGTTTTTATGTGAGTAAAACCTACGTACGTAACAAAAAAAAAACAAATTCCTATCGTTCAACCGAAAAAAATTTAGAATGTACGCTGCATAATTATTTTAATTATAGTCGTAAGTAGGTAGGTAGGTACATATTTTTGCATCATGCGGCAAAATTTGTTCTTAAATTCGCGTTTGTTTAATCTAATCGATAGGTAAACACAATGGTGTTGCGCGGAAAACCGATTTTCTGTACCTAACCAAATATCCACTGTTCATGTTGTGCCAACAGAAAAAAATTGCGATCCACATTCTAATTGAAAGTTGGTACCTACCTACAAGCTTAGCTTTTATGAGTAAAACCTACAATGTAATCTATCGTTCAATGTAATTTTAAATATATTTAACCATTTAATTTTAGATAGTTTTAATAAAATCACCGATACTTCTATCTTTTTAAAAAGAAAGTCCTTTTCGACCTTCAATTAGATGCACTAGTGTTATTTGCAGCATGCAGGTGAGACGCGGTGAGAGAGGGTTAACCCACTTCACTATAAACTGCAAGATAACACTGTAATAATACGACAGACAACAGAAACGAAAAAACTATTGATCTAGCTTTTTATTAAGGAAATAAAAATATAAAAACTTACCAATAAATAAATGTAGGTATCAGTAAATTCTTAAAAAATTGCAAAGAGCAATTATAATTACACTGTTAACGGAGTGCTAAATCAAAGATGAGTGATCCTTCTTCGTTGAGAACGTTATTTAAATAATCTGATAATGTTTAACCAAAATAATAATATTAGCAACAAACAGGCCGGCCGGTGCAATCAATAAGTTCACGTGTTGGACTGTGGACTTACTAGTATAGGCACGCTCGTGGCGGTCGTTTCAGACTGAGTGAGTGGAGTAGTGGTATGGTAGGCGCAGCCAATGCGCGTGGATTGGACGGAGAGGTGGCGCGATGCCGACGACCACGTCACTGGCTCGTCACGTAGATGGCACGATGTACAGTTGTGATCATGCGATATTATGGACGAACTTCGCAGAAGGCGGGAGTTCGAACTTTGGTAAGGCTATTATGCCGTGTAAAGTACATAGCTACTTACTTAGTTCAAAGTTCTAGAGGGCGACGACGTGGCCATTGCGTCATTTTAAACCAAATGCTGACGCTATGACTAGTTCGGCTTTAAATAGACTGGTAATAATGTACCTTATCATGTAGGTTATCCTAGGTTGAATCCTATAAGCCTAATAGATACCACACTTAGAACTAAGTATGTATAGGTACCTAGTACCTGTGTAGAAATTGGTACAGCAGCTACCTATGACACAATGCCAATTAGTAAATTGACAAGAAGTTATACAGCATGATAGATAACTAAAGAAAGGGCGTTCCCGTAAACCCGCGATAGTAAAGCGTCCATTTTTGGATATGTGAAAAAGTTCACGGCATCGGCAGTAGTATAAATAACGAAGGAAAATAGACATTACAGCTAAGTTAACGAGTAATAATCGACCAACTTACATTTGCAGTTTCAAAACATGTTCCCCCATACATTCCGTATGGGAGAACATGTTTTTCAACTACAATGTTAAGTTTGTTCTTGGGATAAATTCATCCTAACTACGGAACCCTTCATTTTGCGTGGTCCGCCACGCACTTGGCCGGTTTTGAATTTTTATGTATGGGTCTTGAACTTTTTTTAATCTGGATGTCGACCCCGATCTTCTTTCACCTTGTCGTTTCGCTTACACCTTGCTGCATTTGCCCAGCTAACCTACTAACCATTTTGTATTGGGTGCTGCGTGCTGCTGCCTATTATACAGGATGGTACAGACGCCAGAACATCAAGCTACCCGAAACTGTCAAATTTTCCCAATCATCTTTGAACCTTACAATTCAGCAATAAAGTTGAAAATCTATTAAATTAATTGACAGACTGTAGTAGCCTGATGTGCTGGCGTTTGTACAAAGAGTGACGTCATAAAAAAAATTGATTCCTCATGCCCAGGCGTAACTATCCTTATTTTTTTTTAGCCAAGCGTAAGTTTGTTTTGCTGATTCATTTGTAGAATTTAATTTATGAGATTATCATTTACAAATTTTGTAAATATTTAATTCAGGCAGAGTAGCGTGGTGGTGGGTTCGATTCCCAGATCGGGCTGTGTTATCGGGTTTTCTATTAGGAATTTCTCAGTAGGTAGCTGTTCGGGGTTGGAGCCAGTTTGGGGAATCTGCCTAAGTCTTAATATATGATAATTTTACATCTAGTTACCGTTAGATCACGGAGTTTATATATAAACATTGCTTAAAGTTAAGTGACGTTCAAACGTCAAAAATTTATGGTTGAACCTAACAGTCGCTAACATAGAGAAAGAAGTTATATTTCTATGGTCGCTAATCATTACTTAAATTTCAGCAACGTCAAAGTGCCGGTTTCGTATTGTGTTACTCCTGCAGCAGTTTCGTGATGACTTTGACAAGGAATTTTCTCTTACAAATTTATTGATTGTAAAGGATGATCCATTTTCTACCAACTTGCGCTGCCACTTATTCAATCTAGGCTGACTCATGAGCAGAGTCGTGCGAATATAAAGGGTCCCCGAAACAATAAATTAATTTCAATCAATTGTAATTGCAGTAATATTGTCAATCGTTTCAATTGCATTTGGTAGACAGGTAGACCATCAACTTGCGCATCAATTACGTAAAAATTGACAATTGCAATTGATCGTTTCGGGGACCCTCAAAACTGCGCCCGGGGCAAAGCCTGATTCATTCTAGCCCCCCTACAAGGTGATTTTTTGCAGGTCAGTGTCAGGAAAATTTGAATTTCGCGGGCTACCCTGACACTTCCCCCTTAATATGCTTCCGCTGTCCTTCTGTCTGTCAGCGGGCTGTATCTCATGAACCGTAATAGGTAGACAGTTGAAATTTTCACAGATTATGTACCTATTTCTATTCCCGCTATAAAAACAAATAATAAAAATTCAATAAAATTTCAAATTAAAAGGGGTAGGTATACATACATATATCGTCGACCGTAGGTTCAATTGAGGTAAGGGACAAAATTACCCAAAATGAGTTGAGTATACAGTTTTGTTCAGAATTTTTCGCTCTATCGAATGGTGAATTTGAAAAAAAAATCTTATTTTGTCCCTTACCTCAATTGAACCTACGGTCGACGATATCCTAAAAAAAAACCTTGTTTATGGCATGTGTGGTATCTATCACTGGAACTCATCGAGTAGAGTGTAAATATAATTTTTATTCTTTTTTATCTTCAAAAATAAAGAAATGGGGGTATGAAAAGTTTTCAGTTTTAGATAATTTTTGTACGAGTTCTATCGTAACAACTGAACAAGTTAGGAATTTGAAACTTCTGTTATCATGTATCATATACTGTATATATATAATCAACAAATATTAAAAACACTGATTCAAAAGTAGGGCGATTTTGTGCAACTGCAAAAAATTACTTTGTAATAATTCACAGTATCATTATGAAATACAAATGCTCGACTTGGCGGGGGCACTTCCGTGTCCCCCGATTTATCTTTGCGATTTTTTACATTTGAGATGAAAAATATACCTCGTTTAGTAATTTCATTAACTGAACAAGCATAATAAGAAGGTGCCCAATGCTCCACTAGCGCCACTCCTTTAAAAAAATATTATCTCGTCACTGAGAAGGAATTATGAATAACGGCTAGTAAGGACCCTCGGTAAGTGTGTCTAGAATTATCTAATACCTTTTATAAAGTTTCATATTGAGACACGAAGCAACAAAATTCGATCTAAAGAAAAGCGGCCATATTCCTCTAGATCGAATTTTGTTACGTCTTCGTGTCTCAATATTGTACATGTTGGTTCAGTTTCGAAGACAATGCATTTTTAACCGACTTCCAAAAAGGAGGAGGTTATATGTTCGACGCGTATGTTTGTTTTTTTTTTTTTTTTTTTTTTTTTATGTATGTTCACCGATTTCTCCGTCATTTCTGGACTGCTCCCAAATTGGTCCCATATAAATTTTATTAACTTTGCTTGGGTAGTTTTTGAGTTAGCTACAAAATACGTATTTTTTTTCCCACTTAGTATGTAGATGATATGATAAGTTCCTGACACTGGTAGTAGGTAGTGGTATTCGAATGTGTGTGGGGTAGGTACCACAACTAAAAAGTGTAAAATAAAAACTTTTTACAAAAAAAAAAAACTAGGTACCGACTTCCAAAAAAAACACTACAAAGTGAAAAATAACTTTAATTTCGAAAGTCGGTGGCAAAAAACGAAAACACAAAACCCAAGACACCGACTTCCGAAATTAAAGTTATTTTTCACTTTGTAGTGTTTTTTTTGGAAGTCGGTAGTTTTTTTTTTTGTAAAAAGTTTTTTATGATGCATGACCTGATTCTACACCCAGGATTGGGTCCAGCCAGACGAAGGAACAACTCAACTCTCAACGGTACCTACAGACACGAAATTTTATACTTTTACGCATTTAAATATGATAGGTAGTCCGTTCTAAAGTTCACCATGAATTGTCTGGTGACCCAGGATTGGCTCCATACGAGAGATCTCCTCAGTAGACAACAGCACAGGCGAGAAATTTTGTATACCTACGCATTCAATTATGATAGCCCGTTCTGAAGTATGGTATGACCTAGATAGTACAACTCGGTTGGCTTCACACCATGACTAGTGTAAAGACGTACGTAAAGACCTACCTTTCAAGTGAAATTAATAGAACAGATATTTAAACAAATTCGAATGCAAAATAGTACAAAATAAAATTTAACTACAAACCTTTTTAATAACGATAGGTATTTCACTGTGCCCGACCCAATTAGATCGATCTATCATCACTAACCATTGGTGCTACTAATAAGCTAGACGTAGTGGTGATAGATCAATTAGAGCGGCGCACAATGAACCTACACTGTGTATCCATTCTGGGCAGCACTTGGTCCAATTTAACTCCCATGTATGGATGGTCAATGCCCTTTGGCACAGTCAGTTTAAGTTTATAACCTGGAATCCCGGTAAAGCGACACACACGCGGAGCCGCGGGATTTTTTTTTAAGGCCCCTGCCTCGAATCTTGCGGGTAGCGGGGCGGCGGCGGCGGCGGCTACGGCGAGTTCAAATGCATAGATTTGTAATGAAACTGGCCTCGAAAGCAGCAGCGCGGCGAGCAAACGGTTCCATATAAAACTATGCGTTGCCGTTGCCGCCCCGCTGCCCGCAAGATTCGAGGCAGAGGCCTATGAGAATGCAAGAGCGAAGGAAGCGAGCTCGAAAATTTGTGCACCCTGATTTGGATACTTACGTTAGATTTTCTTGGTGATTTTACTAAATGAATTAATTGGACCGCGCCTGTAGATTTAACGTTATTTGTTTCTTGGTTTTACTCATTAGAGGCGGGATTTCGTATGTAGCTTGAGAGCCTTGTATCATTGATACGGAGATAGCTACGCCCCTGCACTTAACTATCGTCAAGATGATGTTGGCGCCCCCGCAGCGATCGCCACATTCGTCCCCCCTTAACACGGCTTAGGTACTAACTAGTAACGTTCGTATCTACCTATCAATCTATGTCTAAAAATCAGTAGTGACACGATATCAGCTAAGCGAACTTTAGAAACTCGGAAAATTTGTCAGAGTGCCTGACACAGAGCCGTAGGCAGGGGGGGGAGGTTTGGGGGTTCAACCCCCCCGCCCCGAAATGAGAAAAACCAGAATTTAGATCAAGAGATCGACCTCTCTAGTGTACCTCCGTACCTACCCTAATGAAGATAATTGTAATCTATTTCGCATAGGCGTACATTCTACAAAAGCAATAAGAGTAAGTTAATAAGCGTATTCTTACTGTATTTTTATCGACTCTGACTTTGTATTGTATGAATTTCTGCAACTTCAGCATTCTCTGAGAGAGTCTAACCTATTCCAAGCGGGGTGCTAAAATTTTCGAGCTCGCTTCGTCCGCTCTTGCATCCTAGATTCTCTAACTTTTCTGCATAAGTCAAGTCAAGCATAAGTAACTTACTTATATTTCAGTATAAACGGTCAACGAGAAAGAAAACCTAACTTATTCGAAGCGGGATGCTAGAAATTTCGAGCTCGCTTCGCTCGCTCTTGAATCCTATACCTACTCTCTATATTGGCCCCATTATGCAAAAGTGACGTTAAAAGTTAAAGATGTCCTAGTTTTTGATCATGATTGTAAAGTGGCGGGATGAGACAGGGCTTTATTGAAATTGATAATAACTGAGCTCTTCATCAATTTTTATTCTGACTTAGAATGTCTAAGATCGCAAAATCATTTTTAAATTATGTTCCGCAAAAAACAACAATATATAATACCTACCTACTCTTTTTTATAAATCTGTAGGTACTCTTTATTTACCCTCTCTGAAGTCAGAAATACTTTATTTCTCCTAAAAAAAGGTGGTTAACATTACCCCGAAATTAATTCCTGGATACGGATATGATACGGGCCACACCAACGGGAAACGCCTTTGATTATCACGATAATGGACTTTATTCCTACGGGTTAACTTCCATCATCGCGATAATTAACGGCGTTTCCCGTTGGTGTGACCCCAGCATGACAACAAATCAAGAAACGTTATCATGTAGACCGAAAGTCAATCACTGCTGGACTTAGCAATATATAATAAAATACTAGCGTATATTAGGCGCTACAGAAGCGCTTTGTATTTGATGATTAATTTTGTACACCTGTATAAATACCTAGATAATGATATATGTATAAATAAATCTATGTGATCTAAATTTAACAAAGTACCTATCAGGTAGTCTAATTTTATTTTCTTATTATTTCGCGTGACAAGCTTCCGTCACGGATTGGCTTGCAATGAGCAGTTTATAAACGTGGCTCTGCATCTAACATTTGATATAGGTAAGTCGATGAGATTATTTGGCAAGGTTTTGTTGTAGGAGAAAGAGGTACAAAAAAAAAACGACTTCATAGTAGAAAGTTACTAATCTCTTCGAAAATGATTTCCTCTACCTACTTCGCAGGCGTTATTAACTTATTATGAGGCGAGGCGTCCACCGTCAGCTAAACAAAGTTAGTTTGGCTGGCGATGGACGGCTCGCATAACACTGATGTTTCTTTTACGGTGTAGTAGGTATACCTTCCCATATAAAAATTTACAAAATAATACCTAACCGATTCATTTACCTTTGCTCAAATAATCAGGCTGTACCACGGGCTGTTTATTTGAGCAAATACAAAGATCGTATTCGTAAATAGTAAGAGCGAGTACAAGATCGTAGGTAAATCTTATCATAGGTACGTGGAGCGCGGTAATCGGCTAGCCGCTAAGCAAGTTGCAACGGGTGTGTACCTCATAAGACAAATAGTCGACGAAGGCGCGTCATCTTTGTAAGCAGCGGTGAGCGGCTAGATAGTCAGGTCTATTAAATTTGTCCATGTTAATGATCGAGGATTGTCTGATATAGCAGGTATCTCAGGATTTCTCATTAACTAGGGCAGGCCGCAGGAAATATTAGCAGCTAGCAGTATCAACCGATGACACTGCTGGTTCAACTTCTATAACCAATAGAAGCGTCAGTCAGCCAGACGGAGAAGCTGTCACCATAAAAACTTTGGTTTCCTCGCAAAAATCCTGGAAGTACCTATTTGACACAATACTGTTCTCAAAAACCACTCTGAGTCGCGAGATATCAGTGCCGAAACTTTTGCAAAACTGGTAGGCATTCCTATTTCCTCACTTTTGTTTAAATAATAAATCAAAATCAGAATAATTAATTATGTATAAAATATATATTTCATAACTTATTATAAATCAAAGGGCTCTTACAGACGAGCGATACTTTGACGGCTGCGGTTATCCCTACCGTCAGCAAAGTGGCGCTCGTCTGAAGGAGTGCTCATTCAAATAGAATAAACGTTTTAAACACATCGGCGTAATTATTCAAGATAATATAATATTTTATGTCACATTAGAGTTAATCATCATCACCAATTAATAAAAAAATGGTTTTAAACATTAATAACGTAATAACTTTTATAATAATCTAAACATAAAAATAATATTAAAAGAACTAATTGTGATCACTAATAAGTACTCTACGCATTTTATAGTGCTTTACGCACTAGCAAAGCATACATCACAATGATTTGAACATGGAACATTTAATGGATAATGCGTAGAGGTTTTACCTTATTTGGTAAATATTATTCGTTGAGGTAGTTAATGTCATTTGTATCATCATAATCATGAGAGAGTAGAACTTCGGGCCACTTCGCGGTAGCGGGCGGCAGGAGCGATGACGGACAAAGCAGGAGCTCCTGTATAGAGCCTAGCGTGTAGTTGCCGAGGCAGTTCAGCACCCATTCGTAGTTAACTGGCACGACACTCTGCTCCATTGCGAGGTCTGAAACAAATCAAATGTTAACACAACACTATTAATCACCTTACATTTTATTGCTAGGCTAAACACCTTAAAAATCTACCTAACCTTAGCTTATTCAAAATTATTTTCTTTTTAATAGTTGTTTGATGTTTATAAAAACATATATATTTATGTATTTTGTTTTTTTTACGCTAATTGCCGTGCTTTCTTATAATTTAGAATCTAAATTATATAGATTCACATGCTGTGTAAGTGAAAAACCTTTACAATGTAAACATTATTTTATTTATTTAATCATGGAAATTTTACATAAATAAAATAATGTTTTGGCTTTGATAATGACATCATTTTGTCATTAAAGTGTGGGAAAATAAAGTGGGATCTGCATAAAAAATTCGGAACCCTCCTATTCAATTTAATGTTATCCTAATTTACATTATGCAGATGAAATCATCCCCATGCGACTTCGCGCTTCGCTGCGAAAATGTTAGATGCAGGCTGGATAGCCGGGTCCGCGACCACTCGACCCGCTTAAACTCGACCCGAAGAATAATACCAGATGTTTTACTACATATTCAGAGCACGTAGCTTTAAATTCTCCGATTAATAATCATGATCAAAACTTTGATCCAGCCCGTTCCATCTTTGATGTCCTCCTCCGGTAAACGCCCTAAGCCGAGGCTCGTACCCCACAGGGGGTGCCCTTAGCGAGCGTTCACCTAGTTTATAAGTCCCTGGCTGGAGGCTTTGAGTGTAGTAGCTTAAGGCACCCACAGGTTTGCTCGGTTAAATAGTCATGGCCTCAGAGGCCAGCTATGAGATGCCTTATATTCAGAGCCATTCGTACAGTCTGGCAGTGAAAACAAAATAAAAATTTGCACTTTTAAGCTTAATATTTCGCAAACGGGTCTCTGAATTCAAAAATGGTTTTTACACACTCACAATGTTTTTGAAAAACCTTTCCAACGATACCCCACATGAAGGGATAGAAAAAAAATACATCCCCACTTTACGTGTAGGGGAGGTACCCTAAAAAAAATATTTTTCATAATTTTATTTTACCACTTTGTCGGCATGATTAATATGTATACCCATGCCAAATTACAACTTTCTAGTACAAACAGTCTTGGAGCTAGACCGCGGACAGACAGACAGACAGATAGACAGACGGACATGGCGAAACTATAAGGGTTCCTTGTTTACTACGGAACCCTAAAAAGCCAGCATAGTGATGTCTGTAAACATATAGGTACCTAAGTCGTATAAATATCACCGAGACGAGGAACCAAACATCCTAAGTTTATTTATTCCGACAAAATCGGAATGGATTTCGCGGTACTTGTAAGCAACAAATGTTTTGTTACTATGTAGTTATGACAGACATTGTTTTTACTCTAGTTTTTAGACGTGCACGCATTTGGCATCAGCATACTATTTTATTTATGTGCTAATAATATAGCTCGAACTACAGTTTTTATTTAGGTTTAACTAGTTTTTGCCCGCGGCTTCGCCCGCGTAGATGTCGGAAAATATACCACGGGAACGTACTACCGGGAAGTACAGGGATTACATACCTAATAGTCCAGGAAAAGGTTATTGACTCCTACTGCTGCGCTCCAACCATAATTATTTTGTTACGCGTAATTTTGAATCTGTGATATCTTTTAAACCATTCATTTAAATTACATGATGTCCAGGCATATTTTAATCTCAATTAAATGCCCAATTTAAATAACATATTTTATTGGATTAGGATTAATATGATACCGGTCAATATAGCTTCGGAAATAACAATGGAATTTTTATCAAATTCTGAAAGATAAAAATGGTTACTGTAGCTCATCCTTAGAAGATAGACATATGCCACCGCGGACTTTTTTGTTGAACTTTTTAAGATCTTCAATCCTATAGAACATAAATTTGATGTATGTGTAACGGTTTACACGGCGCACGCCAATAAAGCGTCAGCATGACGTTTTCCGACATCTTAAAAAATAATCGTCATATTTCAGCCAATTTTCACAAAACCTTAATGAATTATACACTAAAACCTTCCGCAAGAATCACTCCGTCCAGTGGTGAAAACCGTTTGAAAATCCGTTCGGTAGTTTTTGAGTTTTTCGCGTTCAGACAGACAGACAGACGCGGCGGGGGACTTTGTTTTATAATATGTAAGGATAAGAATAACAAAAGTATAGGTTGACAGGGTTCCACAAAATATAATGACTAGTTTTTTGATCAACAACGTACACACGGCTACACATCAAGCTATACATTTCCAGTATAAGCTGACCCCGCATTGTACGGACATCCTACACTATGCGAGATTAACATAAACTGGAAATTTATAGCTTGATGTGTAGCCGTGTGTACTAGTTTCGTTGATCGAAATTATGTTGTTCGAAGTCCTAAATGAGCCGTAAACCAAAGCCATATTTTTATGCAAGTCAGTTCCCCAATGGCGCAGTGCATTTTTTTATCAAAGGGAGTGTAGAATAGATTGCTAAATAAAATATGTACAAGCAACACAAGCGTTTAGTTGGATTGCTTTTCTCAAACAATACATTACCGGTACATACACATTTTATTCAAATGGATTTCAAAGTGGTATAATCTTGACACACTATAACTATCTCGTTCACGCATATTAGCCACGGTACGTGATATGAGCCAAAACGTCAAATTAACGTTTAATACTAGCTTTTATCATACATACTAACCTACCTGTAGCGTGTGTTTCATGGCTATAGTTGGAAAAGATCAGTCCACGTGTACGATTGTGTCATATTTTTTGTAAAGAGCAACACGTTTTCGCAAAATAATCAGGTAAATTGACATAAACGTGATTAAATTAATTAAACTTGGACGTTGTGATGATATCCTGGCGAAAGGTGGGTTTTCTATACTCGGCTTAACCCTTCGGTGTAAAATAATGGTAGTTTATGAAACTGTTGCATAATGAGGGGTATTAAAACATGAGTGTGTGTTTAAAAACCGAGCCGTAGGCGAGGTTTTTAATAGTATCACACGAATGTTTTAATACCTAGCTAAGTGCAGTTTCATACACTACTTTATCTACTCTCATACATTAGGATTGAACCACGGAGTACTGAAAGAAGCGGAGATGCCGCAAGGCAAGTAGGCCTTGCGCCTTCAATTAGGCCCTGACGTCATAGTGGGCGGGGCCGCGCGGCCTTAGTTGCGAGTGAATCTTCATCGCGTTTGGGTGCGTTGTATTCTAATCGTTTTTTAATAGTTAAATTGTTTTAATAATGAAGTGTGCTGTTGTTGGATGCAAAAATTATTCAGGATCAAAATTGAAACATATTGATGGCATAACATTTCATGTGTAAGTCCCTAAAATTTATATTTTCATTTTAAAACACATTTTCTCGTTTGATCGCCAGATTGTAGCTAGAGACATCTGTTGTCGAGGAGGTGCATTCTAACCAATTCTCACCGATTTCGTATTTTTATCATTATCAATGCATATTATTGTGACTAATTTGCGACTCAAATTACTTGCTTAAGTTTTATTTTGCTCTCTATAAGTTAATTCGTAAATAAATACGTTCTTTGATACATGAAATAAGAAGAATTTAAAATAAGAAAAATGCGCCATCTGTCGGTAAGTTGCCGGTCCTAACTGTTAAATAAAAATGTGTGCATCATGCTAGCAAGATCCTATTTTTTACCCGACTACGGCGAAGCAAAAAGGAGGGTTATGATTTTAACCAGTATGTATGTATGTATGTATGTATGTTCATCTGTTACCTCATAACTTCTAAACTGCCGATCATAATTTGACAAATGAGGTATCATTGGAAGCGTTTTGATTGTCCGCTGGTTGTAGGATATGTGACGAACACATTAAATGTATTATGGCGCCCTCTAGAGGACATAAAGTAACGAAATAAAAAATTGAATTGTGCCATGTTGGGTATCAAATGAAAGGGCTTGACGAGCACATTACAAATATGTATATTAATAATAATAATAAAATAATAAAATTCATTTATTTGCAAACACGTGTCACTGTTACATAGAAGCTCTGCCTCCCGAACTAGGTAATTAACCTGTATCTCAGGAGACAGTTCCCTTCCTTAATATATCATTCATTTTGCTTACATGCTAGGTGTAATACTAATTGTTACATTAATAAATAAAAAAAATACAATATAGTTACAAAAAAAAAAAAAAAAACTAAATTAGATAAAAATTAAAATATTATTGCCCAAGTGGTGTGGTGTGTTGCGCATGATGGTGTGTTTTTGTATGTAATCGTAAGAATTACGATGTGTGTGTATCTGTTCGTAGTGCAGCCCTTTTATTTGTTTGGGTTAGTGGTGACAAGATTTTCTGTTTGCTCGTAATCCAATTTGCTGAGCCAGATTAGTATATTCTTTCCGAAATTGTGGTTATTCAAATTCTGTGCATTTTTAATAGTAAGTTTGTTGTATATACGTGGTGCGGTGGAGTTGTAATGGCGCTTTGCAAAAGTGGATTTCACTGAAGGTGCTGGACATATGAAGCGTCTCTTGGTGGTTGGTAGCAGCTGGGGAATTGTGATACGGTGAAATCTGCGTAGTATCCGACTTACGTAGAGCTTGCGGACCGATAGAACACCAGTGCGATTGTATAAATCCGTTGTGGGGTGCCGGTACGGCAGGGATATTATATCATATTGTCCAAGTATTCTATTCTATTCTATTTTTATTAAATGGCAAGCAAAGCCGATGTCGACTATTCTGCCAATGTCTAAAGTGCATTGGAAATTGTCCAAGTAAATAAATATGTTTAAATTGTTAAAAACAAGCAAAAGTGAGACTGTGCTACGTACGGCGCGGCTGTAAAATTAATACCTATTTTACCATAAATGCCGTGATGGTCCAGTGGTTAAGGCCTCGCCTCTCATGCACGAGGTTGTGGATTCAAATCCGGGCAGGTACTAATGTGACTTTTTCAATTCAAATGTACCTACTTTCTGAGTTTATCTTGGACATTACCAACATCGGTGAAGGAAAAACATCGTGAGGAAACCTGTACCCTAATTGCGTAATACAACACAACCACAATCTGTTTCGTTCTGAAACAGATTGCTAATCCATGCCTTCATAAGTTGGAAAAAAAAATCTGCTCAGTGAAAATGTCAAAATGAATCAAATTAGGCAAAATTGTTTACGAAAATAAGTTACGCAATTAACCCTAATTGCGTAACTTATTTTCGTACTGGATATAAGTCTGAAATCGCCAACACACCTTGAGCGCGCGTGGTGATCAATGCTCATGCCTTCTCTGTATGAGAAGAGGCCTTTTCCCATAATAGACTGGTATTATAACAAATAACCAAAAAAAAAAAAAATTAAGCTTATATCTTATATACCTATGTCTTGACTTCTGTCTGAAATATTTTCTTGTTTCATACCTTTTAGTCGGGTTTAATTTTTGAACTTACTTTTTATTTATCGAATTTGTTATCTTCATTTATTTGTTTTTTAATCCTATTTTGTTATCATTTTAGATTCCCTGTTAATGCAGATATTAGAAATGCCTAAATGACTATAAAAAATGTTAACCCATGTTACCCATCTTTTGGGCTTCGCCCACAGTTGGGTAATAATAATGTGTTCCCACCATACTAACGCACTAGAATGTTCTGGAACAAAGTGTCATGCTTTGTTACGCCGTAGTGGCCAGTAGACGAACTAAAATGAAAAATTGTTAGTTCAATTTCACTGTAATAATTCCTTTCACCGCTAGATGGATTTACAAAAAATGGGCGGGGTTTCCATCGTGGGGTGTGGCCATCGCCGTACCTCGTCCCCCGAACACCCGCATTCAGGCGACGCTTCATTCTTAGGTGATTTTGGCTTGCGGCATCTCCGCTTCTTTCAGTACTCCGTGGATTGAACCTAATACTAAATAAAAGATCAAAGTTAAAGATCAAGAATAAATTTGAAAAATCCCACGAAATTCAGTACAACAAAACAAATGAATGTCGTCTGCACCAGCACATCACCGCACAAATGCGCTACAGCGGGTGCTGCTGTCCCCCGTCTAAACGTTCCAATGCAAAAGTTGATGGAAACTCCTCGGTGATTTTAACTTCTTGGAATAGTCCTGTATCGTAATAGAAAAAAAAAATTGTTTTATAGTATTATTTTGTTAGAGAAAATTTTTTATAATATGATTCTATTTTTAAATTTCGGTATTGTGTTTTTAAAGTAATGTCAATATGAACTCGTTTTGAATTTTATAATTCGAATATTACGCTATGAGAGTAGATAAAAGACATTTATGCATTGACATATATATTACTTCCTTTCGAAATCATTGCATTTATGTTTTTATTTTAAACCGAAGGATTAAGCTTGCGCTAGATCTCAATTTCCGATCTAGGCTAATTTTCTTAATGATTACGGCAATATAACGCCTCATTGAATCACATCTAATCTAATGTACACGTCATAGTATTACGTTTCTAAACTTGACCTGACCCACTTGATTTCCTTCGATCTTGCCACCATCACAACAAGTGAATCACTAAACAAACAAAATGCCGGACGATCGTAGTGGTTGTTCAGGTTATTTTTGTGGAGACATAACTACACTTTGAGTACTATCGAAACCGATAAATTGGGGAGTAGCAGTAAGACATCTATACAGATTGGCGGTGCGATTGCCGGCGATAAGGACTACTCACGATCGAGGAATGGATTAAAGTTAAAAATGGCTTAAGTCATAGGCCATTTTTCGGCACTCTTAATACCTTGCCTTGCCTTACCTTTGCCTTGCCTTGGGGAGTATAAGATCATTGCCTGTTCTTAAGTAAACACTGCGACATTCGTCGTAATTGTAGACTTATAAAATAAAACTGCTCAGGTTTATTTAAAAAAAAAAGTGTATGCTCACTCTATTTACTTTTTACTCCGTGGCGTAAGTGTTCTGTTTAAGCATAGGTATAAAAAAAATACCATAATTAGGATGAACATTTTAAAAACCACATAGATAAGCTTTGGCACTGGATTTGATTGAAGTTTTGAAGTTATATCTAGGCATACATTTTTTGTTGATATTTCCCGGGTATTCCTATGTTACGTAAAGGGCTGTATACACAGGCTGTAAGTATACCAGTTATTCCTTGTTTTTTTAGTACTGATTAAATTATCCTTACATGTAAAGCGATCCTCTTGCGTGCGCTCCGGTTCGGCCAGCACCAGTGCGGGTAGGTAGGAGTCCTCAGATATCCGGACAAGTTTAGGATCTCCTGCGACACGGCCGCCAGCGGTCAATAGCATGTTCTAAAACAAACCAAGAAAAAAAAAGACTATAGGATTTGTGTGTGGCATAAAACTATTTGCTTTAACACATAGAATGTAAAATAGTTTTATGTCCGATGGAGAGGATTTTTATGTACACACGGCTGTACATCAAGTTATACAATTCCAGTTTATGCTGATCTCGCATCGTATAGGATTTCCGTACAATGCGAAGTCAGCTTATACTGGATTTGTATAGCTTGATGTGTAGCCGTGTGTACCTACGAATAAAATATGTGAGTCTATTTGATTTGCATTGCATGTATTACAATGGCATTAGCCAATAATACACAAATATGATACAGCACATAAAAACAACACTATTGTTTACTTCCGATCTCGTGCAAAAGCCACGTGTTTAATAATAAACTAACTCTGCGTCCATGTTTTATTAATATAAAGATATTTCCAGCAGATATCAAGATTATTATGTACTAGGTAATAATAAAAATAAATCCACATAATGAAAAGTTTGATAGAAACTGTGTTTAGATAGGTACGTAATATGGAGTCACAGTTTCAATATTTTTTGCAGATTACCTACACCAAGAAAAATTTATTTAAAAAAAAATTAACTTTCTAAATTCGTTCTCTTTTAGCATACTTAGTTTATTTTACTAACATAATGATAAGTTAGTTACTAACAATATTGTACCTACTTCTAACTTTTTTTTTTTTTCTTTTTTTTTTTTTTAGTTCTGATGCTCGTTACAAAGAACGTTTAAATGTATGCAACCAGTGTTTCTCATTCTAAAATTGTATTCTGTTTTTGAGAAATAAATGTCTTAAACCATAACATGACTTTTATATATCCAACCCTATTTGTGACAGGTTAAAAAAGATCGTAACTATCTATAAGCCAGTATGATGCAAGCGTGATCAAAACCACGCTGGAACCTGCTGATACTTGATAATGTTATAATATAATGAACTTTCATTCTCACGTTTACATTGTAAAGGACACTATAGACAGTACATTTCCAATGAACGATGCAATGTTAAAAACTGACCCTCGCATGATCTTACAATAGCGCAACCACATTTGCCATCAATATTGGTGCCGATTCTCTTGCCACAAATGCCTCTAAACTAGACTAAAAATTACCAAAATTTAGTTTATTCCTGTTAAACGACGATTTCCCATTCTGAAATAGACTAAAGTGACACAACTAACTATATTTTAGTTAGACAGTACTAAGATGGTACCGAGATATTAATTTAGTGAAAATGTCAACTTAGCTATTCTGAATTTGACGTTTTTCACCTAAAATTTAGATTTTCTAATTAAATCTGACTATTTTTAATCGCGACTAAAAACGTGTGGAATAAAATTGGTTGTCATGAACTTTAAATTCACACCAACACCTCGACTTCAGATGCAAAAGCAGTACTGAATCTTTTTTTTTCTTTTGCTTATTCTAGAAAACGGTGTGTCCAATCGCAAACCCCTAACACTCTACATGTAAGTAATAATTGTTCTTGTATTCCATACAAAAAATTAAAAATGCCATATAAAACACGCCGAGGCTGCCCCCCTGCGCGTCTCCGGCTCTAAAAAGATTCACGTGGTTAGGTATCACGTGTGGAGTCGCGATTGTCAAATTCGATTTAGATGTGTCAAAATTATTTTTAAATTTAGAGAATTTAATATGCAGAATAGCTTTGAGATTCTCATAGTCAAAAGTAAGAAATTTTAGTGATAGTTTAGTTCGGTGTACAAGAGAATCGGCACCATTCACAAGTCCATGTCAATCGATTCAAATAACAATCCACGTCTAAAACAGAGGATACTCGTTCTTTGTTCGAGAATTCAGGTTCGGGAGCTGTTTGATTGCATCTTTAGTCCGGTTATAAGAAGGCTTGGCTCTATATAAAAACTTTTAAAAGTTATTTTTCACTTTGTAGTGTTTTTTTTTAAGTCGGTTGTTTTTTTTTGTAAAAAGTTTTTATTTTTCACTTTTTCGAATACCACTACCTGCTATGTAAATAACAGTGACAAGAAGTTATCATATCATATACATACTAAGTGGGAAAAAATACGTATGATCTACCAAACAAAAAAAGAATCATCAAAATCTATTCATAATTGGCGGAGTAATCGCGTAACAAATATACAAAAAAAAAAAACATACAGACGAATTGAGAACCTCCTCCTTTTGGAAGTCGGTTAAAAACTGTCACTTTAGGTCCTAATAGACAGCAGTACGAATAATCAATGAAACCCGAAAACTTCTCTCGTCAGATAGTTTTGGTGTTTCTTCAATGTCACATATTAATTGTGCTGCAACTGGTTATGCATTTCACAAATGATCACAATACAGGGTGGCAGGGACATCGACGCCAAAACTGTTACCATGGATTCAGTACATGATTCTGAACACCCCTACGTTGAAATTTATCGTCGGTTATTTAAAAAAGGTTCAGCTGTCCCATACATTTTGACCGCGTAAGTATTGCACTTATCTATGAAAAAGCTGATTAAAAAAAATTACCGATGAAAAATTTCAACGCAGGGGGTTTAGAATCATGTACTGAATCCATGGTAACAGTTTTCACGTCGATGTCCCTGCTACCCTGTATATTCGCTGTCATCTTGACGAATCATGAAATTAAATATTATTGCTAAGCTGTCCACAGTTATACATTTATGCTCATCACCCCTTTTTCTATTGAAGTCGGTTAAAAACATACACTTACCTTTAAAGTTTCGGCGTCGAGTACGCTAAAAGGCGGCATACAGTAAAACGTGATGCCTTCAAATAGCTTCTGGTTCGCGATCCGAGAGCGCTTGGGTCCCGGTTCACCTGTGCTATCTAGAGCTTCGTACAGTTCCTAAAAAAAAAACAAAGGAGATTATGGTATTGTCCTTCTTGTCGTCAGTGTCTAGTAATCTGTTTTAGCCAAAATCCTAATTTCAACGCACATGTTAGATGGTTTGCCATTATTTTGAGATCAACTTTTAGATTGATTAAAATAACTCTGTCAAAGTCTAATTATTTATTTCAAGTAGGCCATTAAAAATTTAATGTTATTCCAAAAGGTAGTTACGTATGGAGAAGACTGGGGAAGAAACTCCATAGTTAGGTAACTACTCTTTTTAAATGTTTTACAATATTTTATATAAGTACATTAATTATAATTGAAGACGAGTAGGTACTACCTGGAATAAAATTACCATCCTACAATAAGTAAAAAATTAACGACAAATGATGATAATTTTGTCATTGATTGCTTAATTTTGGAAAATAATAAAGCTTCCGAAAAACAAATTAACTTCCGACGATCTGTGGTTGACTGTAATACGATGTGTTAAAATGAATTACTTACCGAAAAATTATTACAAAATTAATCGACAAAAAATGTTGTAGGTATTTAAAAAACAAACATGAGCTTATTCAAAATACAATTCTACGAAAAATAATCTGTACCTACTTTCAAATAATAAACTAAATTTCCGAAAAAAATACTAAGTTTCCGAAAACGTATGTTCTGCTAAAATAATACGTTCGTTCATGTTTTTGTTTACGTTTTGCTTTGAAAGGTAGGTTAGGTTAGAACTGTGAAACCACAAAACGCACGAGCCGAGCGAGCGTAGCGAGCGGTGCCGCGGCAGCGGCCGGCGAGTGCCAGGGTCCGTTTCGGCACAAGAGAATGTAAAACACCACATTTCCAAAACATTACATTCTCTTGTACCTAAACGAACCTGGTCTTTGTTTGCGCCACAGTTTATAAAATGTGTAAGGTTAATTCTAAATTCATAATAGGTGAGTTACGATAAAAATGACTAAATGAATATTACGTCAGCAAATGCTGTATTGATTTTACAGAATTTTCAGTATTTTATTCGGTCGTTTCTTTATTTGTATTCGCTTAAAAGTTGTCGGAAAATTAGTATATTAAGCAGTCAATTTCATATTTTGAGAATGCTCATATTCTGATTTTTTTTCGGAGGTTTTATTACTATCCCTTAATTTTTGTGATAGATACATGGTGCTCACTGCTCACGTATTTACAAATATTGCACCCGTAGACGATTTTTCCTATCATCACTACATTGTCCGGGGCTGCCTTTGTCTATCTACGCGATAAACTTAAAAACTACCGAACGGATTTTCATAAACGGATGGAGTGATTCACGAGGAAGGTTATAGGCTATTTAACATCATGCTATAACCCTTAGGAGCCGAATAAGAAGACAAAAAGTCAGCGCGGGCGGGGGCCGAGAGAGTTTTATAAAAATGTGCGGCTGTTATTTTAGTATAATGGTGTATCTTACGACTTCCTCGCGAACGAAGTTGCGGGCAGAAGCTAGTTTTAGATACGACGAAGATGAACAAAATGTCGTGGAGTGGTGGAGCTTTAGTTGAAATAGATGCTAGATATTTCCAGACCACTATATAGTTATCGACAGTCCGTCATATAGTCTGATCAAAGGCGAACCTTAACCTATGAATGAACTCATTGTTCAATGTAGGTCTGATCATAACATTTATTAAACATTTACAATATTGCATCACACAAGTCCATCCCATATCGTTTCACATCTACCTATCTATCGTACCTACTTCTTTTTCTTAGTATTTGTACGTTTTGCGCTATCTGATAAGCTGATGATACATTTGGTTATTTATAAACACACACAATTGGTTTTTATTGTATTTATTAACACAAGCTTTTAAGTTTTGTTTATTTTAAAATATGTATCTTTAGGTTAAGGTATTTTTCTATGGGCCTGTGTCGCTTGAAATAAATGGTATTATTATTATATGTATAAATATCTCGGGACCTTAGGGTCCCGGTCTTTTGGAAGGCGTACGAGGTGCCGAAGCCAACTCGCAGAGGCCCCTTAGACAATCTTATATGGAATGAGGCATCAACCGAAGATTATCCCTGTATGCCATATGCAAGTGCACCCAAGGACAACCCCCGGTTGGTGCAGGACTATTGCAGAACATGAAAACAAAACATATTGGGCTATGGGTTTGAGTGGCTATAGTGGATTTGCTGCGTTTAACTATGGAATAACTATGTTCCCTGCTGACTAATGTTATATACCTACTATACAAGGATAAAATGGCAGGGTGTGACTTGCACACTCAATAAAGGGCCTCCGAAAACTGTCGCTAACACATACTGACGTAGCAACAAGGGGGCAACATATCCTGAGGTGCTTGAGGAGTGGAGAGGTATTCCACGGCTTTCAGAACAATCCCAGAGCCCGGAAGATGGCCAAGATCCCTACGAGCACTTACTGGAATACTTCCTCCAAGCGCGTTTCCTCTTGCGAATCTCTACTCAAGCCGGCCAGTTAAGGCATGAGGTGGGAGCTCCGTTCCTCGTCAGTGTTCACCCCTGCCGGCCAATAAAGGCAAGCCAGAGGTGAGGAACAAGACTTCTTCCGGGAGATAGGATCCGTGGGGTCGCTACTGCCCAATAGCTCGCCACATGTTGTCCTGCGGGTTTTTGTATCTCTCTTGGTCTGGCTCCTCATCCCAGACCTGTTCCGGCAAAGTAAACTCTACCGGCACAGACCTAGAGTTCGGAGCGCGCAAGCCCACCACGACGTCAACGTAGAGATACGGTTGGTTGTTATTATTATATTATTATTATATCTGCTAAGCGCCAAGGTCATATACTATTCAAAAATGGTATGGTGCATATCTACATGACGTTCGAGTGCATCGCGCGACTTGAGGCACGTCCGCACGATAGTGGATGACCTGTTTTTGTTATTGAATGACGTATGCACGTGAGTGCATTAGTAAATTGCGGGGCTTGTGGCTAAGTAATAACAGCCGCACGGGTCGATCGATAAGGTTAAGCTGCGGTTGACCAGTGGATGGGTGATCATCTTTACGTACCAAGACCTCTCCGTGCCTCGGAAAGCACGATAAGCCGTTTGTGCCGGCTGTCATTCATGGATCTTTGACAGTCCTTACGGGTTGTCAGAAGTCCGAAAGTCTGACAACCAGTTTTACCTAGAGTTAGCGTAATTACCCCGTAACTGGGTTGTGGAGGTCAGATAGGCAGTTGCTCCATGTAAAATACCCGAAGCCAACATAGTTGGGAAAAGGATAGGCAGATGATGAGTGCGTTAGTAAATTAATTTATCTTTTCATTTGTTCTTTTTGTGTGCACGATCGAACGGTTTTTTGGGGAATAGTCGTACATTACAAGTACCTATACCTATACCGCAATCCTGATTCATGAAAACAGGATAATAACCGTGGGGTTTTAGTCGGTAGGAGTCCAACATAATCCTCCATTTTCCCCTGATTACGACACGAGAAAAAAGCCGACTAAGTGCGTGTCGGACCACGCACTGTGAAGCGTTCCGTAATAAAGATGACTCACCGTCCGCAAGCCCGCGCCTACGGTGGCCGGAAATCAGCTCGCGATTCCCGCCCCGGGCGTCTCCTCCTGCGGCGGTTAGGGGCGTGAGGGCGCGAAATTTGCCTCTCCCTCACGCGTTCCGCCTCCTCTTTCGCGAGCATTACCGCTTCGCAGAAGGAGGTGACGGCCTGCCATTTCCTCTCGCTCCGTACCATGGCCTGAACCAGGGCCGGACGCGAGAGATCACCGCCGCCGATCGCCTCTACGAGGACACGGCGTTGCTCCGCCCAAGGTACAGAGTGTACTGGGTGGTTCGATCAGTAATTCAGTATCTTTGTTACATACCTACTAAGATTGATAACAAAAAAAAAAAAAAAAGGGTGTTCAGAGATTAGGTAGTTTATTAGTTAGTTCTAACTAACTATAACTAGTATTACGTTGTTGTGATTATTATGTTATTCTGATGGTTTGAAAATTGTCTAGAAATGAATAATATTAGGCCTGATCGATTTGTGTTGATAACAAATTAAATAAATCGCTCAGTGAAAAAAAATAACACTTGTTTAAAACATTTTGAACTGTTTGTTGTATAAAATTTAAAAAAAAACTGTATTTTTTCCTACCCTGGTGTTGGTTGCGTGAGACGCCCTCCAGCTATAATAGATGGTCTCACCACCTTTAAAATACTGGATGCGGAAGGCGGAGAATCGGGTGCGCAATTTGAGATAGGCTTATGCCGACAGGCTTGAACAGTTGAGTTTTTATTTTTAACCGACTTCCAAAAAGGAGGAGGTTATATGTTCGACGCGTATGTTTGTTTTTTTTTTTTTTTTTTTTTTTGTATGTCCACCGATTTCTCCGTCATTTGTGGACCGATTTTGAAAATTCTTTTTTTGTTTGAAAGGGTAGGTATGCTCCCAAATTGGTCCCATATCAATTTTATTAACTTTGCTTGGGTAGTTTTTGAGTTAGCTACAAAATACGTATTTTTTTCCCACTTAATATGTAGATGATATGATAAGTTCCTGTCACTGGTAGCAGGTAGTGGTATTCGAATGTGTGTGGGGTAGGTACCACAACTAAAAAGTGAAAAATGGAAGTCGGTTGTTTTTTTTTGTAAAAAGTTTTTCGATTCATTATCATCATCATTTCAGCCGTAAGACGTCCACTGCTGAACATAGGCCTCCCCTTCTACCAGTTCTGTGCTTCCCGCATCCAGCGGATTCCTGCGGCTTTCACAAGGTCATTGGTCCACCTTGTGGGAGGCCTTCCAACGCTAAGTCTTCCGGTACGCTGTCGCCACTCCAGAACCTTTCGGTCCCATTGGCCATCTGTTCTGAGAGCAATGTGTCCTGCCCACTGTCTCTTAAGTCTGGCAATTCTTCGGGCTATGTCGGTTACATTAGTTCTCCTACGGATCTTTTCATTTCTGATTTGATCACGTAGGGAAACTCAAGCATAGCCCTCTGTATTGCCCTTTGCGTGACTTTTAGCCTTCTAATAAGGCCCATCGTGAGCGACCACGTTTCAGTGCCATAAGTCATCACTGGCAACTCGCACTGGTCAAAGACTTTCGTCTTGAGACACTGCGGTATGTGTGACGAGAAGATATTGCGTAGCTTCTCGAACTTTTCTATTAACAGGTGATATTAGAAACATAGTGTAATATTTTACCTCATTAACAATTTCTTTAGTCTGCAAGCATTGTTTGACCCACTCAAATGTCACAATCCACTTAGATGCCGCCAATGCGCACATGTATTTTACAGATCTGAAAAGAAGGTATATGTTAATTATTGTGCTTAGTTTAGCGTTTAAGTGTATGATGTAATTGTGTATGTGAATACACACAATGATCAACAAGCATAATAAAATAAGGCATTGAACCTGAATATTGTTGCAGTAAACAAAGTTATTGTACTGCTTGTAAAGATAAAATTGCTTATCACATGCAATCAACAGAAATTTTGAGACTATTCTGAGTGATAAATAGTTGCATGCAAATCTCACCTTTGCGATTTATTCTCTTCATCAACGCCTACAATCAAGTGTGTGATGTCCTTTGAATACTTGTCCACATACCTCCACTTGCGTTCAATACAAAGAGCTTTAACTTTTGCTATTTCACTTAACGTTAAACACGAAGCAGCTAAACAATATCTTTTGTTACTGAACCCAAGGTTCCTAGCAGTGAGTGGTCGCGCTGCGGGCGTGGTAGGCGTACTCTCAAATGCTTTACTCATAAATTCTCTTTCTTGTGTGGTCTTAGCAATGACGTCAGTAGTGGGACAAAGAGTCTGCTCAGGGTCATCATCATCGTTTCTATTATCAAAATTAAGTGATTTTCTAACAATTGGCGTGGACTTATGCTTAATTTGGTCTGCAAACTTGCTGATAGTAAGAGGGGTCTCCAAAGCTTGGTTTTGAACTGCAGTCTCAATAACAGTCACATCTCTACTACTTTTGTTAGACTCCGTCACAGTATCTGTTAAATTAATGATACTCTTTATGGTTGATGTGGATTTTCTTAGAGAAACCTTCTTTGTTTCACTTAAACTTATTTGTGATTGGTTAGATGTACTGGCTCGTTTCAGTTTCGGGATTGATAAGTTCCTAGAAAAAATAAAGTAAAATCGACATTACTATCCTAATCCTAATCAATATTATAAATGCGAAAGTGAGTTTGTTTGTTTGTTACGCTTTCACGCTAAAACGGCTGAACAGATTTGGATGAAATTTGGTACATGGGTAGACCATGACCTGGATTAGGACATAGGATACTTTTTATTCCGATATTCCCACGGGATCGAGACTTATGCGGGTGACACCGCGGGGCGCAGCTATGATATAAAAGAAGAAAATTAGACCCTATTATCAAAATAAATAAAATATGTAAGTAATTTTCAATAATTTTTTTAGACTTCAGATCTCCCACAAATTATACAATTTTGTCAAAATATCTGTCAACTTATTATCTATATAAATGTAATTTGTGGAGATAAATAAACATAATTTTGTTGTGTCAACCCTGAATACATACTTTTGTGGTGTTTCTTCAAAAACACTCTTATCATCATCATAATCTTGAGACTTGTTAGTTTTATTTGTCTTGATTATGCCATCATTGCTCTCCTGTGTAGAATTCAAATTATGACATAAAACTGGTGTTAAGAATTCTTCAACCTGTTGTGGAATCTGGAACAACAAAATTTATTTAATTATACATAATCTAGAAATTATTATTTAATAATTTTAGAGATGGTTATCAAAATGATGTTTTACATGTTTAACAATTAGGAGATAATCTATTTACAATCTTTTTTATAGCATCTGGGTATAAACTGTAAAATGCTTTTATGAGTACAAATGGAGAAGTAAAACAACAATACTCACTTTGCCAGTTTTCATTATTTCTGAATTTTCATCTTCCTTTTCTACAATAGAGAAAACATTTTCACTGTGCCTCTCATTGAAGTATTCATTTAAATTAGGTGTTATTTCAACATTCATTTGGCTTGTAATCTTTTTAATTGTCTGCGTTTTTGGAGATGAAGTTTTCGTGGTTGGTGCTGGCTCCTCATGATTTTTGCCAGGTCCTTTATCTTTTAAAATAGAAGCACTGCCTACTTCTTGACTTTTTCTGATATCTTCCATATCTGCATCAATGCTGGCAAACACTTGACCCATAATAGCATCATAGTTTATTGGTTCACTGTCAGGTTGTACATTTTTATTGGTCTTATTTTCTATTGGGTTCATTTTAGTTTTCTTATTTGTAGGTAACAACTCTTCATCATTGTCTCTATCACGTTTTTCTGCAAGTTTTTGAGTTCTGAATTTACTACGAACTGTTCCTAATATTTCTGAAGGTGCATGATCGTTCAAAATATGAACATTTGCTTCCTTAACTGAACCACTATTGAAAATATCTAAATCATTTAAGTCATCTAAATTCTCTGTCTGCTCAACTATTTTGTTTGCTTTATGCTCTTTATTAACTTGTGGTACTTTGGTGGGAATGCTTGTAGGACTCTCTTCTTTGTCATAAATTACATCACACTCCATAATATGGGATAGTTCTTTTTCCACACTTTCAGTAATTTCAAATTGAGCAGTTACTGTATCAGCTGAGGCTGTATTTTTCTTCCCAGATGTAGTTCTGTCCAAATTGGTTTCTACTACTTGCACATTCTTATTTTGAATAATGTTAGGTAAGGGTTTTTGTATATTCTGGCTTTCATTTATGTTTACAGCAACAGGTTCTTGTTCCTTAGTTCTATTATTTTCTATGTTGATGTCTATATTAGGTGTATTGACATCTTTTGGCACACAGACATTATTTTTATCTGAATGATGTGGATCTAGGGATGTCTGTACTTCATGGTCAGTGTTAATATTTATGTTTACAGCAACAGGTTCTTGTTCCTTAGTTCTATTATTTTCTATGTTGATGTCTATATTAGGTGTATTGACATCTTTTGGCACACAGACATTATTTTTATCTGAATGATGTGGATCTAGGGATGTCTGTACTTCACGGTCAGTGTTAATTTTAACTTGGACATCACTTTGTTTTTTCTTAATCATAATATTGGTTATTGTATTACCAACCTTAATGGTAATTTCAATGTCATCAGAATTTTCGGAAGCAACTGGTTGTACAAAATTATGGTTAGTTATAAGGTCAAAATTATTTGGCTTTTTGGGATTTAATGCACTTTTCTTTATAAACGGCATTTTATTTACAGCTGCTATGCTATTTAGATTTACATTTTCGGAATATAATTTAGAACCAGTAAAATTTTCTTTCTCTTTGATATTCTTTCTATTTTCATCATTATGGTCATTTGTTGGGTCTTGAAATTGATTTTTGACAGATTTACTCTCTGCCTCTTCCACTCTGTCTCTGACACTGTTTGCTTTTTCTATTGATTTTACTGCAGTGTTTTGATAAGCATTATCACCTTGCTGATCATCAATAGGTGCATCAGAGTTTATATTATTTACTTCATTTTCTTTATTCATATAGTTTGGTGTATTTTCATCAATGTTGTATACCTGTGGAGTAACCACAGGTGTATCAATGGCAGGCTTCAAGTTCTGTGTTTTCTTAACCATTTCAATTGAAACATTCAGTTTGCTACGATTTTTCTTATTTAACTTACTGAATTCTTTTCTCATTTTTTTTACATTATTCCAATTTTGTTTGGCCTTTTGTGATTTCTTATCATTATCACCACTTGAGTCTCTAGATCTAGAACTATGCATGTTAGAAGATAAGTCATTCACCTTGCCAGTGATATCATCACTTTTCAAATCTCTTTTCCTAGAGCTCCTGCGAGGATGATCTGTATTATATTCAGAGTCCTCTACAAAAAATGGTTCTATATCCATAGGTCCCACAATATTTTCATTTTTTTTTGTAGTGACCTCAGTGTCTGGCATTGGTTCTATTTTGTCCCAATCATCTTGTGGTGGTGGGATATGAACCACTTTTGGGGGAGTTGCAATTTTCTTAATGTCTGAATGAATTATGATATTGCTAGCTGAAACCTCCAATGGATTGGCTGATTGTTGTGCTTCTTGTGAGAAAGTTTCAGAACTCTGAATTGGAGCTGAAAAATGATTTTGAGAGCTTGTTAACCAATCCTTTACATTTTTATCTGGATCTTTTTCTAAATCAATTTCACCTGGTGTGTCAAGATTAAATTCATCCACTGAAATTTAATAATTTACAATTGAATTGCAAATTAAAACAGTAAGAAATACAGTAGGAATGTAAACATTAGCAATGAAAAACTACAGAAATATTAGTAAAGTAGGTGTACTTACCAACTTTGCTAATATTTCTGTAAGTAATGTTTTCTACTTACGCTTGATGTTAAAAAGTTTTTCAAATGCTTCTCCAAGCACTTGAACGTGGTCTGTCAGTGTTTGAAGTGGTATATTTAGCTTCAACGTCTTGCGCTCAAGATGCTTTGCACAAGCAGGACATGTGCGGCGACCTCGCCAGCAAGTATGACACAATGTGTGGCCACAAGCTGCAGTCGCAGGTGCTATCAAGTATTTACAACTAAAAAATACAATAGATCATGTTTTCAGGCGGCTCTTATCAGAAATACATTGTGAGAAAACAATGTGTATTGGTTGAATTCAAAATAAATGTTTAACGTCATACCATTCCAAACAAGTTACATGATCGATTTGCAGAGACGTTAATTTTGATAACTTAGCCAAATCTAAGTCCTTCAGGCTCATTTTCCTAAATAAAGTAATTTATTCATTAAAACTTGCACTTGTTTCTCTCCACATTAACAACAATATTGAAACGACAACGTTAGTGCAGACATGCAGACTATGCAGAGTACCTAGTGCAAGCCAGCAAGCCTACCAATTTACTAACAGCGGCTGCCACAAATAAAGATCACAGTTTACTTAAAACATGTCTTCAACTAACAAATTAATCCGTATTTCCACAGCGAAAAACAAAAATCATTGAATAATTCCTTAATTTTTTTCCCGCCTTTGTTGTCACTGCTGAATGCTGACATTGTATGTCAAATGTCAAAAAGACATTAAAAAAACCGGTCAAGTGCATGTCAGACCACGCACAATGTAGGGTTCCGTAGTTGGGATGAATTTATCTCAAGAACAAACTTAACTTTGTAGTTGACCGCAAATATAAGTTGGTCGATTATTACTCGTTAACTTGTAAAGCCTACTCAGCTGTGATAGTTTTCCTTTTAATTCGTTATATAAGCTACTGCCGTGAATTTTTTTCACATATCTAAAACCAACCATTTAGTTGGGGGGGGGGGGGGGGGCACTTTACTCTAACAAAAATGTGCACGTTAAAGCTTAATATTTCGCAAACGGATCTCTGAATTCAAAAATAGTTTTAACATACTCATAATGTTTTTAAAAGACCTTTCCAACAATACCTCACACCAAGGGAGAGAAAAAAAAAACATCACTTTACGTATAGGGGAGGTACCTACCCTAAAAAAATATTTTTTTATAATTTTATTATACCACTTTGTTGGCATGATTAATATGTATTCTCATGCCAAATTGCAACTTTCTAGTAGGTATGGGCGTTATTTAACGTCACTAGTTACAATAACTGGCTACGGGGCATGTAACGGAATAACTAGTTTCGAGTCACACACAAACACGTGATTTTTGTAACTATAGTCCATTTGAAATAAGATTTGACATTTAAACAAACCTTTTTTACAGTCCGTTCAACCGATTTTGACTTCTAAACCGTAGGTATAAGGATGGCATTAAAAGCAAAAAAGTGGTTACAATACCAACTGTTTCCTGCAGCTGCCATTTGTCATGCTACCAACGCAATAGAAATCTAAATCGGTTGAACGGACTGTAAAAAGGGTTTAGTTAAATGTCTAATCCTATTTCAAACGGAGTATAGTTCCATCACAATGCAGTGATCGAATGAAAAGAGTGAAACGAAACATGCTTGTGATATGTAACGTATTACGTAGGTAACCATTTACATTTTCGTTTCGCAAATAACAGTAACACTTTAATGAGAATAGAATTTGAAAAATAACTTTTCAAAACCGGTGACGTCCTCGAAGTCACTAGTTACGTTAAGTTTCACAAAAATCACGTAACGACCCACCCCTACTTTCTAGTACTAACAGTCTCGGAGCTAGACCGCGGACAGACAGACAGACAAACGGACATGACGAAACTATAAGGGTTCCTTGTTGACTACGGAACCCTAAAAAACGACTGGCTGGAGTGCTGGCTGGCTTGTTCAACGACAAAACCATGACAAAACCCATTGAATGTCTATGACAAAACCCTACGATACCCACAGACATTTAAAGAGTACCTATAGACGTCTGTGACGATACCTCTCAGTTTCTAATGCTGGGGCTACATTATCGCGTTATCGCGAACTTTACTTCGCGCGCTCTCTGTTGCTCAGCGAGACGTCGAGCGATGTGCAAGAGAGAGTGCGCTAAGTTAAGCTTGCTCAAAAATGCTGACCTCCTGCTTATACCCAATATATAAAAAAGTACTCTGTGCTTATAACGTAGAGTGGATCCGAGTGAATCTCCATTTCCAGGGTTAGCGAAAAAAGTTTTTAAATTTGATATATAGCAACACTGTGCACTATCTGTCAAGTGTAGTCAAGGGGTGCCGAGAAAAACGGAGCTTCTACTGTGAAATTCAATAAATTACGCTACCAAAAACCTAAGTAAGGCTATAATTATTCAAATTAATTGAAAGATCATGTTTTACATTTAATCGCTTAATATTTTTTGTCAATATCAGTTTTTAGTTTGCTATCAAAATTATTACATAATCCGGGATTGTTTTCTTGATAAAAAAGAGTTTTGTACCTGTTTTCCCAAAAAATAACACATAAATTTAATTTTTACCTATTTAATATTAATAAACTGCTTATCGTTGTCATCTTTATTATTTTTACAGTAGTGAAACAGATCATTTTATAGGTTAGAAAATTAATATTTCAAGGATTCCTCATTCTCTTGCCTTGCTAAAATAGTAAAGGACTTTCAATAACTAAACCATTTTGGATCAATGTTGTCCGTACACTAAAAGTCTGTAATAATATGTACTACTGCTGGAAATGAGTTAACAAGTTTAAATTAAAAGGTTTTCTGTGGACGTATTAATTACTTTTTGTCAATCATGTAATATTATAATACAGATGATTATAATACATTGCATAAGGTTTACATAAAAGAATATCAGCACTTGAAATCAGCTGTTTATTTTACTTGCAAGTCTGTTTATGTAAAAGGTTCATTCAATTATTTACAGAATGGCTCTGGCATTCCGCAATGGGTTGAGGACTGTGGCGAGGAGGCTGCAAGTCCGTAACTATGCTGATGCTGCTAAAGGCGATGAAATGGCACTCACATTTGCTGCTGGCAACAAGGTTTTACTCCTCTTATTTGAACCTATACCTACAGTATTATTTAAAATAAATATAATAATATTTGAGAAAATATGAATGATTATTGATGTGTTTGAAATTCTGCAGGTATTTTATGACAAAGTAGTTGTCAAGCAAGTTGATGTGCCATCAATGAGTGGATCTTTTGGTATCCTGCCCAAACATGTGCCCACACTCGGTAAGTTAAGGGTGGCTATTTTCTACTAAAATTTATAAAACAGCAAGGGATTGGCAGAATGAGAGCTTACCTGTCTGTGTTATTTGTTAAGTTATTTTAACAAAAACTGAAAATATTTCATACAAACTGCATACCCTTTTAGTCTGCATCTAGATCACCTGTCCTTTGGTCATTTCTTACAAAATTCTTTGGAAGACTCATATTGGATGGGTACAGAAAGAGAAAAATATGTAACTTTCAAAATGAGAATTGGACCTCATTGTTATTTGTGAATTGTTTAATTATAATAATGTAGCTACTTTTATAGTTATAATATTGGAATCTAATGTACTCTAAAAAGGTATCTTTGCTTCAGTAGATGGTTGCATTACTGAAGTCCCCATAAGTCTGTAAATTTGAATAAATTTCAAATTCTAGTGCTTTTACAGAGTGATTGACCACCTGACTCATTTCTAGAATCATTCTCAATTTCCTACACATAGCAGTGTGTTACTAGGTGTATTTAAATTAAATTAAAAAAAATTATACTTGAATTCACATAAAAATCCTTTTATGTGAAATAAAAGTTAAATTTATTTTAATGGTTTTCTAGCTGTCTTGCGGCCTGGCGTCGTGTCTGTGACTGAAAACGACGGCAAGTTGAATAAGATTTTCGTTTCCTCCGGCACAGTCACTGTCAATGATGATTCCTCTGTTCAGGTAGGTTGAGTCTTCACTTTTAGATCATGTTGTTTTCAGATGAATATTATTAGTTAATTTATCAATCAAATAAGAGACTGTCATTGACTGAGGTCATACTAAACTTTTCTTCGACTAGTCAGCACATTCGGTACAAATATTACCTGGCATGACTTAATTGAAGTTATTTAACGGCTAAGGCCTTCCAGCCAGGGTGAAGAACTTGTGCTCAGTCGGGCACGAACTTTCAAATATATGAAAACGCAGTTTGAGTCTATAGTGTAGTGACTATGACGGATGTCTAGTGCGACGGTTTAACTAACGAGCGACCGTATTGTTTTACCCTTTGGAAGTACGTCGTATATCCTGTACTGCCCGGTAAAGCTCTAGCCACCGCGCATTCACCCTGAAAAAGGTCTTAAACAATATGTCGAAATGTCAATCCTATTTATGTTAATCGTATTTTATTATATTGGGTCATTATCGCCATAAACAATTCTATCCTTACCTTTTAACAGTGTGTATGTTAATATTTCAGGTCCTCGCTGAAGAAGCTCATCCTTTAGAAAATCTCGACCGCGGCGCGGCGCAGGAGTCCCTTAGTAAAGCTCAGTCTGAACTGAATTCTGCTGCCAACGACAAGGTAGGGCATAACTTTTTTGAAGCTCTTTTTACTAGAGATGGGCCAACTATGACTGGCGGCCGACTAGTCGGCTGTAAAAACCAAGCCGATCATTGCTTTTGGTTGAGTTTGGGTGACATTGGCAATGTTCGTGACTACGCTTTCGGCTCGTAGGTTATCGTGCGCGCGGCGCACGGCGACCAGGCGGACTTAATTAATGGACCAAACGAAAGGTTCCTATTCCTTCCTATCCTATTCTAGATTGTACTGAAAGTAAACTGTAAAACTGATTCTATAATAAAACATAATTATAACCTCCTCCTTTTTGGAAGTCGGTTAAAAATAATAACGGTAAATAAAGATTTCAATTTCATTTCAATCAGTCTTTAAAATTTTTAGCATATTAATACGAGTAAAAAATGGGCCCACTAGTCGGCCAATTGAAGCCGACGTGTGCGTTACCCAGGCCAGATGTTGTCGAAAATGGTCATTTGAATCTAATAGATAATTAGTTTTGCGGCTTCTGTAATTGTTGCGCACATTTTTAAATTTGTTGCGCTTATAGTTTTTTAATTATTTCACAAAAACATTTCCTGCTGGGGTAACGTTATCCCAGCCAGACCTTTTTCTTTCTAATGGGAATATTTAAATAAATACTAGCTATAAAATTAGTTGTCTAGATGAAGTAAATGTTGTGCATTATTTTGTATTTGTTCTTTCATCGGTTGCGAAGTTATTCGAGATTTTGCTGGGGTAACGTTTTTGGTTTTGCTAGATCTTTGAAACGGTTAAGCGGATTCTTATCATATTTTGTACATGACTTCTTAGGATTTACTTTACATTTGTTCTGCAATAAGAAAAACAAAATAATGCATACTTTAAAGGTTATTTCATTAAATAGAAAAACACTTCAATTGGTTCCAGCACTCTCAATAAGAGGTCTAAAGACTTACTTTAAACGTTATTTTAAAGCTTGTAAATGCCTTCAAATGTATGTGAAGTTTCATTAGTATCCTGTAAGTATTTAACAAGTTATGATGATATTCAGTTCTTCACGAGCACGGTCTTGATGCGCGCGGTGTTATTTGGCCACTGGATTGGATATATGAACTGAATGTTATATCAATTATTGTTGTTTAGTTCAGTTGTATATCAGTAAAATTTCAGCGTAGTACATTGGATAATTAATGAGATAATACGATTAAAGTCATTAGGAAGTGAATGACCGAGGTAACCCGACCAAGTTTAGGTGGTTACGAAAAAGCGAAATCGCAGAACATTATGCTATCTTTAGAAATGTTTAGTATAATACACCTTACAATTTCGGTACAGACGCGTACACTGTTAAATACATAATAATATAATAATATCTGTACTATGAAAACATTATTATTATCTTCCAGTTGCACATACTTATCAAAAATCACCGATATAACATGTCGTTCGGTGGGACGCGAAAGGGGTGGGGTGAAGGGGTACTTCATTGTTTGCATAACGCACTAAACATGCTCCATAATCACATAATTCATCTTGTAGAGTGCGCGTGCGCTTCGGCAGTTCCGTTTCCTGTTTTTGCAAATATTTATCGAGTGCGTGAGAGCTAAATGAGACAACAAAACAGTAGGACTAACTGTGAGCATTTTACTACATTGTGATATCATTTATATAAGTAGGTATTAGTAGACATACGTAAGTTTAGAGTTAACTGAAAAAAGTCATTATATATAATTTATTGTCTGTGATCATTACACATTCCAATATGTGTATATTTAAATAAAAACTGTAACTGTGTACCTACTGTGTATACTGAAATCTATAATTTAAATAAAAAGTATTAGAAAATTTCAAAATAGCAAAATTACTATCTGTAATTTTAATCTGTGATTGTTTTTAAGTATAAGTTTATTAATACTTTAAAAGTTCAGTTGAAATGATTATTTTACCTGTTAATAAAAATTCTTTAATAAACATGTAGTTTTTTTTAACCGGTAAGGGACGGCTGAGTCGCCGTGGGTGGTCCGCGCCGTGACAGTTTTACGACCGCACTTAAATAAACAAACACTCGGATTTCTTTACAATGTCTCAAGTAGTATTGTTAATGTTTTTTGCTACTCGAATAGATTAGAAATACGTTTCAAATGGTTACAGTCTTTGTAAACAACGTTCACTTATCTTTATTACCCGCTTTTGTTATTATTTCTTTTGTTCTTTGTGATAACGATTTCTGATAAAACTACCGTACCAATTCACACGAAATTTTGCAGGGTACATTATGGATAGATAAGTTATCTAACAAAAGCGTTTTTAGAGACAAACATTGAAAACAAAAAATTCAAAAAATCTAGATTTTTGATGATCTAGAATTTCTATTGCTTACGTAACTTTCACCGTACCAAAAAAATATTTTTTTGTTTTATTTTGTTCTAAATGTTGTCTAAAACGATGATACATGTAATATAGAAAAGAAATAAAACACTTACGGATCAGATCCATACAGAAAAACCACAAAATATTACAACTTTCACTGTGACGGGAACTTTCTCTTTTTTGGTTGTTTACACTTTTTTGGTTGGGTCAAAATAGGTGTTATTTAGTGCGAATATTATCTAAAACGATGTAATATTTACTTCAAAATGAAAATATCACCACTTTCCGACGATTTACACACAAAAACCATTAAAAAACGAATTATTACAGCGGACGGGAGTGACATTTGACTGACATTTTACCGCGCGGGAACGTGATTTTCAACATTTTTTTAAAATGTTGCCTATTAATATTTTTGCTTTTAGTCGATTTATTTGACGAGAATATCTATCCGACCATAGACAGAAAAATCCACAGACGATAATAGCCATTACAACAAGTACAAATAGAGATGTAAGTCGCGTGGGTGTGCCGTCTCTCATGAGAGACGCCGGTCCTTTACCGGTTAAACTTGTGTACATGTCTGTACTAAATTTGTAACACTATCCTACATATTTTAGAAGGTGCCATAATGTTCTGCGATTTCGCTTTTTCGTAACCACCTAAACTTGGTCGGGTTACCTCGGTCATTCACTTCCTAATGACTTTAATCGTATTATCTCATTAATTATCCAATGTACTACGCTGAAATTTTACTGATATACAACTGAACTAAACAACTAATAATTGATATAACATTCAGTTCATATATCCAATCCAGTGGCCAAATAACACCGCGCGCATCAAGACCGTGCTCGTGAAGAACTGAATATCATCATAACTTGTTAAATACTTACAGGATACTAATGAAACTTCACATACATTTGAAAACATTTACAAGCTTTAAAATAACGTTTAAAGTAAGTCTTTAGACCTCTTATTGAGAGTGCTGGAACCAATTGAAGTGTTTTTCTATTTAATGAAATAACCTTTAAACTATGCATTATTTTGTTTTTTTTATTGCAGAACAAATGTAAAGTAAATCCTAAGAAGTCATGTACAAAATATGATAAGAATCCGCTTAACCGTTTCAAAGATCTAGCAAAACCAAAAACGTTACCCCAGCAAAATCTCGAATAACTTCGCAACCGATGAAAGAACAAATACAAAATAAGGCACAACATTTACTTCATCTAGACAACTAATTTTATAGCTAGTATTTATTTAAATATTCCCATTAGAAAGAAAAAGGTCTGGCTGGGATAACGTTACCCCAGCAGGAAATGTTTTTGTGAAATAATTAAAAAACTATAAGCGCAACAAATTTAAAAATGTGCGCAACAATTACAGAAGCCGCAAAACTAATTATCTATTAGATTCAAATGACCATTTTCGACAACATCTGGCCTGGGTAACGCACACGAAGCCGACTAGTCGCCGACTACAAATATGGCAGACTAGTCGGTACATCACTACTTTTTACAGTTTAATTTAGTGGAAATATTACTAATGCTGTACAGTATTTGCCAAACTTTGAGCTCTCTGAAGTTGTACGCGAGTAAAAGTATAATATTAGCTAATTATTTTTGTGATTAACAAATCAATGTTGTAGGTACTATAAAAAATGTTATTTAACAGGTATTATGTTATGTTTTGTAATTAGGTATTAACCACTCGCGTACAACTTCAGAGAGCTCATCAAATTTGGCAGGAACTGTACCTAATTTAATAGTTATGTCATCTGGCATTAACTTTGAAACATAGCTTCACAAAGCTACATTGATGTGCTAGTGATTTTATAGTCACTACCATAATGTTAAAATTTTGTAAATCAATGCGTTATTGCTAGAAACTGAAACCACACCTCTGATTACTTCTTTGGACATGATCAATAGGTACTACCCTAACCTTAAATACATTTTAAAGAACTGGCTGCAGTATCGTCCTGTGAGATAATCATGTCATAACCATAACTCACCAATCCATTGGCGAAGCTTTCCAATAGTGGCAGTAAGTCGATATAAGACAAGCAGTTCAATTTAGAGAACTGTGTTAAGTAGTGGTTATGATATGAGGTGGATAAGATGTTCTTGTTCCTTTATTCAACTACATTTTGTGACTGCAGGCTAAAGCCGAGGCAGCTATCGCCGTGGAGGTCGCCGAAGAGATCCTGAAGGCGGCGTCTGGTTAATGTGTTCGCTCATCACTGCCACCAAACAGTTAGTGTTAAAAGAACTATTTAATATTTACGTTTCTGTATAAATAAACACCGTCTCCAGTAGAACATATGTATTTTATTTATATTAGTTATAGTTATTTCTATGTAAGTATTTTATAAGTAAGTGGTAAACAATTAAAACAACATTGCGTAGTTGATATTTGAGTAGTTTATTTAACACAAATCAAACACTTTGGTACAGTTAGTTAGCTGTGGTTATCGATGTCGTATCGCCATAATAATATTTATCAAACTTACTTTCAAGTAGCCGCAAACCAAACACACATCGACAAAAGCGAAAATATCATAAACAATTAACCCCTCTGCTGCCAATACAATTAAGATTATGGTACAAATTTTAATTGATTATTTATCATATAATTTTGAATAAATTTTATTTATTTTGTTCACATTTCAATTTAACTAGATTTTTTCATTAAATCGAATTCTAATTGGAAGGTTAAGAGAAGATTCTGTTGCTAGGAAGTCGCGAAACCTAACTACAAGCCTACTTTGCGAAGCTTACACCACAATACACAACATATAATGGGAAACACCTAGAAAATGACACTCGAGTGTCTTACACCTAGTCATCTGCGTAATATAGAAAGATAAAATTACGATTATGATTAATAAAAATGCACCTTACTGTACTAGATTAATATTTTAAAAGATTATTTTAAATTCCATGTCAGCAGTGTTTGTTACGTTTTCGATGGCGTCATACATTGAGTACCTTGCTGTTTAGATAGGTAACTGTTTAATATTATCATTATTATGGTACGCTTCCTGTATTTCTTATTTCATTGCGTTTCAAAGAGTAGTTTAATTGATTATCATTAAATTTTACATAATAATGCGTAACGTGTGTTACTAACTAGCTACGGATTATATAGTACTTTGTTTAAAAGTTGATTAATTACTATAAAGAAATTTATATCTAAACTTATCCTAAATAGTATAATGCATAAATGCGAAAATCAAAACCAACATGTTTGACACAAATAGGATGTGTGGCAATAACGAAATGACAAAGAGAATAATTAAAACCAATAACGTTAAAAGGAAGCATCGTTACAACCATTTGGTTGTGGTTACCTAATATTACCATCCTAAGAGTATAAATAAAGTTTACGTCAATATCATTCCAAAATTAAAAAATGGGATAAAAATACAAAATATCACATACATTATTACATGTTGAGCTTAATTTAAATCGAATCCGAAACACCCCATACCAGATGCATTTTACTGAAGCTATTTTTAAATTAAGCTAAACAAATAAGGTTAACTACAATTAAAATGACAGAAAAGTCTGTAGTAAACATCTATCAAAGTTGGGCACGTTGGATGAAGGTATATATAATGTGTTGGACAGGACATAAACGCGTCACCTATCTATTTAAGCAAATATATCAATTTGAGATAACTACCACAACCATAATTTTCTGCTTTTACATGGTAATTCTACAGTGACGCATCAGGTTTCTCTAATCTGGGAAGGTAGAATCTAATTTATACATGATCCAACTTTGCAATTTTACTACAGGTAGAACAAAAAAAAAACGCTTTAATAACTAAATTGAAAAATGTCCAGCCAACTAAGTTGGGGTAAATGTAAAAGTAAATAGCAACACAAAAACGCGACACACAAATGAAACTAAAAAAAGAGTAGATTTGGCACGAGTATCACCATCTTGCTGCATGCTAGACCAAATTATAGAGCGAAGTTGCAAAGGAAGGTGTGAAAGATTTATACTGAAATAAAGTTTCTGCTTAAGCCTGCGATCGGAACATCAGCAAGATGGTAATGGTCCATTAAATTAATTTAGTAAATGTGCGTGTGTCGCCGCGCTGAGACACGGGTCCACTTTACAGGTTACACTGCCACAGTATCGTAGGCTGTGAGTCCCCCCCGCCCGTGGACTGCTTGCTGGGGGATTGGGGTGGCTGCTTCTGGTCTGAAAATATAGTCCCAAAAATTAATGAACATGTTAACCCTTACCTCTTCAATTTTTACCACAGCTGCCAGTATTTTTTAACATTGACATTCCCTTAGTAAATTATTTATTTGTTTTGAGAAGCAAACGGGTTGAGCCTTAATATCGATAGACAGGCATGGATATACTTTTTTTTTAAGCATTTGGAGGAAAACCATAGCACTGCTAATCTAGAGGGGTGAGTTTCTTTATTTATGGAACACCAATATGTCCGCCCGCGTGGCGTCTATTTACAGCGCTTTATAAAACTAGTGGTACCTATGTATAAAATGAAGCTAAAGAAAAAAATGGTTCGGGGAAACTATTCTTTGTAACCATATAATTAAATTATAAGCAACTAAATTCATCACGCACGGACTAAAAAGTAACAAGTGCCAGGGCTCTGTTCTATTTCATATTGGTCTATCTTCATTTAAAGTAATGGGTATACATGGTATTTACATTTCATGCGTTCGTAACCTGCAACGCAATCTTCACAAAATAAAATCAAACTAGCCGAGGTATAAACAAATTATTCGCCTTACCATTCTTGGAGCAAAAAAATAACATATTAGTGCACATTGGTTCAGAATGTTAGCCACAAAGGTTAATTACGAAACAAAAATATCAGGCAAAAATAAGGTGGATTATATTCATTTTCACATACTTTGACTTACTGTTTCCTGTAGATCATGGATGCAGAACATAACACATGCTTAATAACGAGCATAGACTAGTACACAATGCTTTATTAAGTAAATATATCTATCACGTAACAATGTACTCGTGCTAGCGCACACACAAGGATCCGGCATATGTATTAGTAGTGTATTCAGTGCGTGTGAGTATTCAGTGTTCAATCTTAAAAGGGACAATTTTATTAACTCTCCTTAGATTTATTGTATCTTAACTAGACTAAATAAGATTTTTATTACTTGTCTTTATGCAGTTAAGGATAACATTTTCTGTCTGTGCTATACAAATAATTGGATTTATATTGTGAGACAGTGAACAAAAAATGTGTCTTGGGTACATTGTGCAAGGCCTATCAAACTGACCTGTCAATGAGTTTCCTCATTTCCTCGCTGTGCAAGCCGTCCTTGGCAGTGTGGGCCCTTACTGCAACAACACACAAGTCACGACGCGCTCTATACTAGCCACGATACCCGGAGCCGCCTTCTACTCGACATCTCGAACAATAACCACATTGCGTGCTAAGTTTACTAGTTGTATAATTTTATAATTCAGTGGTTATTGTTCGCGCATGTCTATCTTCAAAACACGTACTAAATATCTACATAATCATTTCAAATAGAATGAATTAGTTAACACAATCACGTCTAAGCACATAAATAGAAAATTTAGATAGATTGATTCAAAGAAAAGTAATTAATGAATTTTCCCATTGTTGAATCTTGCACTTGTCAAAATGAATCGACCTAGTTTTTAATTTTTTATTAAAATCATGTCTTTAATTTTGCCAAGTGCTAAAACCAAAAAACAGTAAAAAGTACATAATTTTGAAAAATAAAGATAGGTAAGCCAATTACAAGAACGCTAATCTTGAAGCTTTAATTCAATTGTTATTACTGATACAAATGTTGCATGCTGTCAGTCACAATAATTAGAAACATAAAGGAATCAAATAATTTGATCCAAAATTTTACCGTCTTCTGTTCAGGTGACACCCAAGTGTGCATAAAGCAATTCAACAATCAATTTCAAATTAACACTAGAGATTTGTCTAAAATTAAGGTAGTTTGGAACAAATGAATAATAATAATATCAAATATTTATGGAAACCATACTTTTTTGTCCTAGCTGCAAGTTTTGCTGGGTATTAATTTGTTTAACCGGAGTTAATTCTTTTTCAAAGACAAAATATATTAATAAAATCTATGTTTAAATACGTCGTAAGGCGTACAAGTATTTTATTAAAATTAGTACTCGGCAAAAAGGTGAAAATATTTTATATTTATATTATAAAGCAGCATACATTAATCACTGAAAGCATCTTGACAAAAACGCATGATTCCCTTTTAGTTTATATCAACAGGTCCAAATTGGGCCCCTTTCAGAAGTTTTAATTCAATACTGTTCGGAGGAAAAATCGATCAAAAACATTTTGTCTATTTCCACTTGTTTAAAAAAAAATAGGGAATAAAGACAGGGTTATCGGTTAGTCGATGTTACGTACCGGGGTAGTTGCGGGGCTGGTCACATTCGGCTTCGGAGATTTCGTTCGAGTCCTTGCTCTCATTGAAGGAAGAGGAGCAGTTGTTGTCGGTGTTGGCGTTGCGCGGAGGGGGTGGGGGTGGCTCGGGAGATCCGCCGCACTTGCGTGTTCCTACATAAATAATAATACAACATGTATAAGAATTCTTGACATTTTACGTGTTCCTGTCTCCAGAAAAAGCAGATCCACTTCCACTTCGCGTCGGTCAAATGCGCTTTTTCACTATAGGCAATAAAATTCATGTTTTTACCCCAAAATTCTCAAACCACACTTAACTTTAGGCAGTTTTCAAAATTGAGTTGCATACTTGTATTTGAGTCAAACTTAAACTCAAAGCATTTATTTCAATTACCTAAACCATTTACAGGCACTTTTGAATTGTCAAGGAATCTGTCAGTCAGAAATAGGTATGAAGCTAGTTGCCCGTTCCAAAGCGTAGTAGGTACCTATGGAGAAGAACGGGCAAGAAACTCCACAGACACTCTTGTAAATAAAAAATTGTTACAAAATATTGGTTACATCATTCATGTTGAAATTAAACATGTGAGAACAATGTAGAAAGATAATAAAAAGATAAAACAAAGAACAATTAAAGAAATTAAATATAAGCCCTGGCAGCTAAGAGATGACCAGTCGGCGGACGACGGCGGCAGACTGACGGCGCCCGTTCACGAACATGACGCATGGATTAGCACCATTCAGCTCAACCATTTTGAAGGGAGCTAAATCGTCGCTCGCATGACTAACGGTCCTATCTCCGTATTGTCAATTATTCAGGAAAAGTGTTTTGCAGTTACGACATTTCTAACTAAGATAAAATTATAATCTATCGGTAATTCTGAGTATTTAATTATATTTATTCGTAAAGAGTATTTACAATACTTTATTTTTACGATATAGCTACTTATTTATTTTCAATATTGGTATTTATTTTTAATTATTAAAACAGATAGAACACTTTGTGAAAATTTTATTTATCAATCCGAACAGAATTAGATAGGACTTTTAGTCATGCGAGCGACGAAATGATCCAACACACGCGCCACCATCAGCGAAACATTTGAGTGAGCATGACATACTCACAGCCGCCAGGGCACATTCAAGTCAATGCAAGACATATTACCCGGTAAATGGTAACTCTTTAGTACATAGTGCTCACACCTGTGCTATGCAATTAAATAATACAAAGGAGGCAAATATGGTCTTACAATCTTCAGCAGCTCCAACAGTATTTTCAAATGTTAATCAATTAGTTGTGAAGCAGGACCAGCATTGAGCCAAGCAATTTTATCAGCGATGTAATCCCCTAACGTATAATATGCCTGCCTGCATAGTGTGCGTTTTATACAAGATTTGAATTTCGTCTCATTCAGTTGGAGTATGTGGGGAGGAATTTAAATGTAACATTTTAAACAGTATCCCATGAAAGATAAATCTACTTTAGCCAGTCTGAAACCTGGTTGAACTAATAGGTCCCTATTTCTTGTACTATAATTATGTCTATCACCTCTTTTGCTAAAAAGATGTAAATTCTTTCTTACGTACATGATGTTTTCATAGATATATTGACAAGGTACCGTCATGATGTTAATAACCTTAAACAGTTTCCTTAGAGAATCGCGCCTGCGGAGATAATAAATCAGATCGCTCTTTTCTGCAGAATAAAAATAGACTCGATGTCTGCAGCCCATCCCCACAGTAAAATACCGTAAGACATGATACTATGAAAGTAGCTAAAACAGACTAGCCTCGCGGTATCTACATCAGTAAATTGACGGATTTTTCTGACAGCAAATGCTGCTGAACTTAGCCGTCCTGCAAGAGATGTTAAATGAGGACCCCATTGCAGCCTCGAGTCGAGCGTGATCTATAGGAAAACAGTTTTATCGACGAATTCAAGTTTCTCTTGATTCAATACTATCTCACAATCACTACTACATTTTGGTAAAGAAAATTTTATAGTTTTTTTTCCATTTAATACTAAATTATGAACCAATTTTGGACTTGCAGTAGGGCGTTATTTACGTCGTTAAAATTTTTAGCACGTCTATCTACCTTAAAAATTAAAGAAGTATCGTCAGCAAATAACACCATTTGTGGTTGATTTTTTAATAAATGGAGTAGATCATTTATATACACTAAGAAGAGGAATGGACCCAATATCGAGCCTTGTGGCACACCTATTTTTACTTTTAAACTAGTGAATTGATACCGTTTATTTGAACTTGCTGTTGTCTATCATTTAAATAAGATTTAACTAAATTGAGTGCAAGTTTTCCAAGTCCGTAATGCTCAAGTTTCAAGAGTAAGGTTTCGTGATCGACGCAATCAAATGCTTTGGAGAGGTCACAAAAGATCCCTATGGCGTCTTGGTAGTCGCCTGATAGTGTCTCAAAACGATTGTGCTGTAAAACGTGCGGCTTGATGATCTTACCAATGCTGGGGCGAGATCCGTAGTGGTCGGAGTAGGGAGTTCCATAAGCACCGGTGTACTGTTCGTCTTCGGGAGCGCAGCAAGCGGGCTCATCGTACTCGGGACCGCAGGCATACATCGGGCGGGAATAACGGGCACGCTGCATACAATATACAGAGGTATTCATACACGCAAAATTAGAAAGTTCTTTATGTTAAGTTATGGACTTTGGATGGAGGGCTTTTGATAGACCTCTCATACTACTGCCTAGTCTCCTGATCATAGGTTCAACTGTAAACTTTGAAAGGCTGGGTTAATTGATTGTTTTTTTTTTACAGACAAACACATTTACAGAAAAAATATATATTTATATATATAAGATGAACTTCTTATAAATCTCAAGATTTTGACTAATTTATAATACTTTAATCTACTGAAACATATGTGACAATTGCTTCAAACAATATGGCAGCTAGGAGGCTTACGTATTGGTCCTCTTCAGCGCAGGTGGCCGGGTCGTCGTATTCGGGAGCAGTCGAGTAGATAGCGCTCTGTCCTCCCTGAGAATTCTTGCGGGCATAACGGCTGTTGGCGCGGGGCTAATAACGACATAACACAAATTAAGGACCAGCTTTAAAAAGCTACTTTGCCATTATGTCTTAGGCGTTTGAGAGGAGCAGATCGAAAATATTTCTATAGTAATTTGCGGTTCAATCTCAAAGTAGTATAAGGTACGTCGTGTACTTATGTTAGACGCTACAAGATTAGATTTACAAGTAAGCACAATAAAAAATAAGCCCAGAAGGGATTACCGAAAACAGTTTGACCGATTTTCAAAGGGTTTCACATGATGACTGTATTTAATTCTAAATAACAAGTACGCGAATCGCTTTATATAAAAATTACTTGAAGCATTTATTTCAATTAAACCAATTACGGGCATTTTATAACTGTCAAGGAGTCGGTCAGCCAAAAAGATTAAGCTAGTTGCCCATTTCAAAGCGTTAAAGGTACCTATAGAGCAGAACGGGCAAGAAACTCCATGGTTACTGTTTTAAATGAATGTTTTCAAATTATGGTTACACAATTCATGTTGAAATTATACATGTAAGAACGATGTAGAAAAATGTGCACGTTAAACGCGTCCATAGTAAAATACTTCAATATGTAAAGTAAAACTAGTTCCCCACTTACCATGCTCTGTGAGCCAGCGCGGGAGTGCGCGGGGTGGTGCGGGTGCGGGTGCGCCAGGGTGCCGGCGTGCGCGGGGTGGTGGTGCGGGAAGGCCAGCGCCTTGCTGGGGTCCATCTCTTCGCGGAAGCCTAGCAGGTGGAACGTGGCGTAGGGGCAGATCTCGTCTTCCATGCCTGTTCACACATAATAAACCATACATTACTAAGAAGACCAAAAAGATCGGTCGCGCGAATACGGCATCGTTGCGTTCAAATCGTCAAACATTTGTTCGGAAGGCGCCCTCTGTGGACGCGACCACGCTTCGGATGCGCCGAACAAAATGAACACGACGATCGCGTTAGGATTAAGTGCCTGCTACACGGCTGCCAACCGCGTCCCCGACAGAGGTGAACTTGGTTGGCGACAGGCAGAGCTGTTTGGAATTTAGTTGTAAACTGGAATTTAGTTGTAAACCACCAAGGTCACTCTCTGTCGGGACGCGGTTGGCAGCCGTGAAGCAGGCATATTTGGACGCAGCCTTAGAAATGTTAATTGTGATTACATCCACGGAGTACTAACGGTTTGGAGTGCTGATTCGGGAGAACGCTGTGTTTGCTGAAACAGCAGCGCAGCTTACAGATTCAAAAGAGGAAATATAATACGAATTAGTACTCCAATTTGTGAACTACTCTGTGGTTCCATTGGATTAGTAGCTTAGTTACTAGCAGTGTTACCATTCACTAGAATATGCTACAAATAGTAAATATTCCTTAACTGTAGATAATCCATGCTAAAAAAATGTGTAGTAATTAGTTGTCACTTAAAAACACGCAACAAACAAACAAATATATGCTATTAAGTATTTTACCTATGTATATTTGTAGAACTAGTATCAGTAGATAATTCACAATGCTATAGTCTGTAATTGCTAGCGCTTTTTTTTGGTGTTAATGTAGCTATGTATTATTATAGTAATCATCGAAATATCTACATTTTGCTAAAAGCAAATAAAAATAACTGGGGTTAGAAAAGTGCAAAAAAAAAAACAAATAGACTGTTATCATGCAAAAAAAAATATAATGATCGATCTCATACTCACTCATTTGTTGTTAATAGCAGTTCATTCAGATAAATATCTCACGATTATCATTCACTTGGAAACCAGATTTGTATGGTCACCCCAATCTGTATTATACGTTTAATTTACAAAAATAAACTAAGTATAATACAAATGTTGTGACCTTTTTTGTAGGTCATGAGCATAGAATTAAAATCGACTGTTTGAAATAGTTCAGGTTTAACTTTATTAACACTCTTGACATTTTTTTTATAAATGTTTCAGGCTACGGCTGCGGATATCTACTGGGTGATAACTATTTGATAACCCAGAATTCGCCATATAGAGGGTGTAAAAAGAAAAGACCCATCACATAGCCGTTATCTAAGCGTTGTGTGCATTAAACTAACATTGAACAAAAATTATTGCTTAGAAACGACTTTTATTGTTGGTGTGATAAATTTAAAGTTAAGTTTATGAAAAGTTTGTGAAAAGTAAAAAAAAACGTTAGAACCTTAACCCCGTAACCAGAAGTTACGGTCCATTACAAAAAAAACATAACACATTGACGGGAAGAACAAGTGACTCTCGGCTTCGTTATGCGTCTTTTCACGCCCGTTATAGGCCAAGTCAGTTGTAGATACATCATGGTTTGTGTCGTGACAGTTTTTACTTGTATGCTCATGTACTTTGCATGCGGTCTCACTGACCTGTGGAGGCGGTGTCTCCGGATTCCGCGCGGCGCAGACGCGGGCGCCGCACGCGCTCGTAGTGATGGCGGCGCGGGTCCCACGTAGAGTGCGCGCCCACTGAACCACACTAACGTTACGCATGCGCTAACACCCCGCTACACCGCTCTAGAATCCTCCCACTCAACTTTCAGATTGTTTACAATTTTGCTACATCGGACAACACAGGCCGAATTATCAGTAATGTTCCAGTGCTAAAAGGGATGGCGGATTTGTCCTGTATAGTTTAATTTATTTCTAGCACCTCCGTAAAAGACCCCATGTCGCTCTTTGCTGCACTTGTCAAGATTTTCAGGCCTCAACTGCTGGCCAAAAATGATATGTAATGTAATTTGACAGTTGAAAGTGAGTGAGATTATGCTTGAGACGATACCATAGAAATTTAGGGGAATTACGTTTGTGCCAACCGTCATATCAACATAGCTTCTGAGTTCTGTACTTCTGCTAGAGCCGCCAGTCAAGTTGCATAGAATGAAAAAAAATTACAAAGAGCACTACATAATTATGACGAGATTGGCAAAACGTAAAGCTGAAAATGATAAAAATTTAAAGTAATAAAATAGGCAAAGCTAAAATAATCGTAAGGGTTTGACATCTATAACTTGCAGGTAAAAAATTGCGTTTGGTATTTCTACATTTTAATCAAAATTTATAATAGCTGGGTAAAATAAATTTCCTGATATCTTTACTGGACAGCAAAAATGTACAACATATAGCTTTCACCTGACATTCACCACTAAGATATCTAAGAAGGTAAGAAAGAAGAAATATTAAAGCACAGAGAAGAATCATAGCAAAAGTCGTGCAGTAGAAAGAGAAGTAAAAGAGTGTTAATATAACCGTTACCTCTTAAAATATCGACGCTTCCTTACAGGTGAGGAGTGAGGAGCAGCTAAATTCCTATTACTTGATAACATAGGGTGCTTTGTGTGGGGTGAAACGTCGAGAGAAACTCTAATACGTAGGTAATACAGTCACGTCCCGATTTAGGCCCAGTACCCATGTAAAGCGCGTCAAGTCGCAACAGGGCGCTGAATGATCTCTAGGCACGCGATTCAAAAGCACGTGTCAACTTTAGACTTGGGAACCGGGCCATATATTCATACAATCACGCCCCGATTAACGTGATTTTTCTGCGTCCGCATGCGTTGCCAATTTGCAATTTGTGTACTTTGAGATACAACTGTATTTAAAAATTTGCAGTGAATAGCTTTGTAGTACCAGCTGCAGCGGCATCAAGAGTAACGTGTAAGATGGCGGTGTGTATACTCACTGATGACAGCCTGTCGCTTGACGCGGTCGCAAGTGTTGTAGTTGGAGCCGGGCACGGGCGGCAGCTTGCGGTTGGGCGGCGCGATGTAGCCGAGCTCGTCGCGCAGCCCGCCGCGCTTGTCCAGCGTGCCGCCCGCGCCGCCCAGCGCGGCCTGCGACGCGTTGTATACTGCGTCGTCTGACACCATTCATTAGATAAGTCGAGGAAGTTATTTTGTAGTTAAAGTTATATGTTGTTATGTCACCGATTAAATGTGAGTTCTTTAGTTTTGTTTATTAATGACGAGCAAATTATATTAAACTGTGAATTTGGTAAATCAAAATACAAAATTAGAGCTTGGAACATAGTTCATGCTAAGGATGAGTATATATTATGTTAAAAAATAAATTCAATGGGTAAACTATGTTACAAAATTGTTAACTAGATGATTAATGATAAGGTCAAAATTAATCTATGAGATAATTCGAATTTGGGTAAAAGAAATAGTAATAAAGCGGTGTGCCATGCCACCATACATACAATACATGTCCTTCTGACCTCGCAGGCGGTGCGGGGTGTTCCTGCGAGCTAAAGTCAGACAGATCACCACCACGCCGACGATGAAGACCACAACCGTAGCCAAAATGGGTACCAAGACTTCAGGTTCAAGCCAAGCCTTGATCCAGGGTGGCAGTTCCTTTTCAGAGCCGATGTTGCCAGGTAACGGAGCAATAGTTCCTATAATACACGAACATTAGTAGATATTTACCTTTGTGATGGTCCCGGGCGCCTCGTACCACGCAAACGACTACGATAGCAATGATGATGACAAGTATCGCGGCCACTACGGGCACGATTAGGTTAAGGTGCGACAAGATGATCTTGATAGTCTGTTCTGTGGTAAGAGAGCCGTCGCCGACCTCGCGCGCGGGCGTGATCGTACCTGAAATGCAAGGCCCACGTTACAAAAGCTATTTATTTTGAACTAAAAGACACCGAAAGAATGATTATGATGTAATAAAAAGGCGATGCATTTCAGGTACGTTTTTGGTGTAAAAATCGATATGCAAAGTCAAATCATTTATTTCAAAAATAGACCCATGTATGGCACTTATGAACGTCAAAAAAGGCAGTAAAAGGGCATGCATTATGTAATGAACGTAGCGGTTATCTATAGTTTCAACCTAAGAGACCCTCTTCATATTACTAGCTTCTGCCCGCGACTTCGTCCGCGTGAAATTTCTTGTTCCTTCGCATCGTCCGCTTGCGCTGTTAGCCGACGTACGCACGGGCGTAATAAAATCGCTGCGGGATTTTATCGCGCACTGGATTTTCAAATCCAACGCGCTGGGCCGCACTCTCGTCAAGTCTCGTCCCAGCGCGTTGAAAAAACACTGTTGGATTTTCAACTCGGCGCTAAGCAGAGCGTTGAAAATCAAGTGCACGAAAAAAGATCGCTACGATTTTAATACGTTAGTGCGCACGTGGGCTTACTTCGTTTTCGCTTAGCGTTCTTTCTAACTTTTTTACTTTTTCTCGGCTCCTAAGAGTCATGCGTGATGATAATCAACCTTGATAATTAAACTATTTAGTTGAATAAGGATTAATATCATGATACGAATATCATCAGTTTTCGATTCTAGCCGTGTTTTGATTGACTAATTTGAACACAAAACGGTTATTATGACTTAACTGTAATAGTTAGACATATAGCCTCGCAGACTTTTTTGTGGGTAATGATGAGTACTATAAATATGTTGTATATTATTTCATGTATCACCAATAGTTTTCGTAGCGCACGCCAAATTATAACTTTTATAGGGAAATTTTTGATACCTTGGGTTACATTAATGCAATTTTCGCAGAGATTTCTGTTTATGTTTTTCAGAACTCTATGAATACAATAAAATCTATTACATATCTACAATATGGCGCATCGAAGCTCTATACAAAAATTCGCCTATGTTACTCGCTGAAAATGTAGCTTTCTATAGGTGAAATAATTTTTTAAATCGGTTAAGTATTTTTTGAGTTCATCCATTACAAACAAACAAATATACAAACATACAAATATACAAAAAATCAAATCTTATCTCTTTATAATATTAGTTTAGATTAAAAAAGTAAATGGCGTATTTGTGATGAAGTAGTATCGACTTCCAAAATGTTTTTGTCATTTAGTCGATTACTTACCGCCGGTAATAGTGAGAGTTGCAAATTCGTATTCAGCGACATTGAATCCAGCATTGTTGTGGGCGGTAATCCTCAACACATACCATGTTGCAGGTTCCAGATCTATAAACGAAAAAAAAAAAACAACATTAACCTTTCAACTGTCATTAACAAAACACAATAGAATTTTAATTGTTATCCACCTCAATGAAGAGGAGGTGGAGTACGCACCAAGTACTACAAAGTTTCCGCCAGGTTTCACAGCGTTTGAGATTTGATTCCATTCAGCAGCGCCCCTGTTACAATAAACATTAAATTTTACTAGTTGTAACATACAGAATGGTCCAAATAGTGTCGACATAAAATAAAGATTCCTCATGCCCAGGGTTATCCGAAAATACCTCATATGTTCCGCGATTCTTGATAGTTTTTGAGTTATAAATATTTTTAATTTCTTGAACATTTCATGGGAACCACTTTAAAAAAAAATACTATCTTTATTGTTACACGGCTTTTTCACATTCTTTTTTTGCAATTTTTTTTTGTTATGAAATATTCTTTCAGTCATAAAATTACCATCTTCCTATCATTAATTAGTCACTAACCACACGAAAAGACGAAGATAAAATTTTCAAAAAAAATATTAAGTATAATCTCGAAAACTATCAAGAATCGCGGAACATATATGGGGTATTTTCGGATACCCCTGGGCATGAGGAATCAATATTTTTTATGACCTTACTATTTGGACCAGCCTATATAAGCAAGCCTAACATTTCGATATCACCAACAAAGGATATAATTTCTCTGGACTTATACCTGGCACAATGAATTTGAAACATTTTTTATCTATTACCTGTCGATCGTTTGACACATCGAATTTTCGGTACTTATGTTTAGACCGATACACATTCTCTAGTGTGGATAAGGATTCGGGCTCTGACCTAGTAGGTAGAGACCGTTGAATCTAAAATTGCGCGCTCTTCCACAAAAATTCCTATAAAAAAAAATTTGAAACGCGTTTGCAACAAATAGTGGAGGAACGTGCAATTTTAAATTAGACTATCATTACCATGTTATTTAAGTCATAGTGTCATTAATTTATTTATTAAATTGTAGCTCTCAATTCTCAATTCTCAATTCTTTATTGCATTCTATAATGTTGGTAAAACAGTTGGTAGGCTTAAAATTATAGAAACAATTATAGACCCTGTTGGGCACAGCATAGTAGGAGAGAGGAGGACCAACGAGGGCTCTCCAACGACTTACTCACTAAACACATACAGTAACTAATTTTGGAGTGCTCGGCATTTGCATAAATTATAGCCAAATCAATATATTATACTATACTTGATAAAAAAAAAGTTTTCGTAAAAAAAAGCTAACTAACAAGCAATTTAAAAAATAACATTCAATAAATAATACAGGTTGAGGAGATTAATAAAACTGATAGTCTACACGTGAATAAAAATGTCATGAAAGACTTACTTCTTCTTATTCTCAACGACGAAGTGGCTCATGGGACAGCCGCCGTCCAGCCACTGCTTGAGGTGCAGCGTGACGGACGAGCTGCCCACCTCGATGAAGTCCGCGGCGCGCGGCACGGGCGGCTTGGAGCCGCGCGTGCGGGCTATCACTACGTCGGATGCCTCGCCCGTGCCGATGCTGAGGGAAATGTTACGTTTTTATGGCGTTTGTACTTGAAAAACAATCTTCTCTGCCCATTGTAATTAAACTATTGTATTTATTTTTTTGTTATGATTATGAAGCTGTTATTTCTTCAATCATTTCGTTAACTAATGATATCAACAATACCAGCACTTTTCAATGAAACTCTCAGATGTTAATGTAGATCTACTGTAGCGGTACCTTCATACAAGCCCCGCTAGCTCTGTGTGCCATAATATCATAAAACTTGTAATGTGATATAATCGTTATTTTGATTAAGTAAGTTAGTCTGTCGTAGTAACATTGATTAAAACGCTGTTTATCATTTTATGATGAAGGACATATCCAAAAATTACGTTTTAAACTTTTATAAGTTCTGGTATAAACAATCGATTATCGACTATAGATAGTGCCATCCACGAAGACGTACCCCACTCAGTACTAAAGTACAGCTTACAGTACAGTAATTGCGGAGTAGGGCGCGTCTTCGTGGATGGCACTATCTGTACCCAAGATACGATTTTTGTCATGTCATATAAGTTCTAAAATAATTTGCAATGTGTCGTGCAAGTTATTCACTGATCCTAACGTTCCTGAACATACTAATATAGTTAGTTACTTACCCATTGTAAGCCGTAACGTAGAGTTGATATCTGGATCCACAGAACAAGTTTTCTAAAGTGTATGTGTCAGTAGTGCTTGGAATCTGAAAGAAAGCAAATATACATTTTAAGTCGGTCACCCTTTTCGTAACTCTAGCTCTCTTTGTTTGAAATTGTATGCCTTTGTGTTTCCGGCTAGAGGGAATATGCATACTGAATATGCTACTAAAGTTCAAACGTACGTTTCTGTCGCGGTCATGATGTGACGTCATTTACCACCTTACTGCTTTGTTTACATCTGTTTTTTTAAGGTTTTTTAGCTCCAAATCAAATAATTTAAATTAATTTTTGTGCTTTATTCAAGCAGAAATCGCACTTACTTTGGTACTTTAGTGAGATTTCAAGCACTTTGGGGTCGTCCATAAATCAATGTAATGGATTTAATATTGCATGCTGCGCTGACGCCAAATAAGTTGCGGTTAAACCATAATATATGCAACTTTAAGATGAATTGCCTGGCAAATTAAAAATAGTTACTAGTTACCCTTACCTGTACGGTTTCCCAATCTCCGAACTCTTGTTTGTAGTGGATGGTGTATCCGGCGGCGGGCGACTGGTCGACGTCAACAGACGGCTTGAGGCGCAACGTGAGGGACGATACGGACGATGATGCGATGCTGAGTTGAGGTGGGAAGGGAGGAGCTGGCGGGAAATACGTAAGTCACAATTTTCTTTTCGAGTCGATGGTAAATGTTACTATGTTAGATAAGTTGGGCACAGTAGGTGGCCATGCCAATCGTATCATCAGTGGCGTTTTTTAGGTCCTCAGAAGTGCAGTTGTATGGGCGCTTTGGACACTATCATATGGGACATGGTTTGATCAGGACTCCGCATTCACACATTCACACTAGTAACACAGTATGTAGGAGAAAATTTAAACCAATCTTTCTAAATGCAGCAATACAAAAGGTATTTTTTTATATCACAGCAATAGCTCCAATAATGAGAAAATCTTAACAAACACTTAACGGGAATACCCCGAAACATCTCAAAGATTTAAGAGAACGCGAACGGTTTCAGCACTTAATGCCAGCTTTTAAATTAAGAAATCAGCGTATTTACCGAGAACAGAGAGAGTATGCGTAACGGTGTCAGTTCCGAACTGGTTGTCGACATGGCAGGAGTACTCGCCCGCATCCTCTCGAGCCACGCCAGCGATTTGCAGGGATCCTTCGGGCAATTGACGGACGCGTTCCGAAGCTTCCAGGGGGTGGCCTTTCACCTTGGAATTTTGAAAACAATTTAAACAATATGTCCAGGAAAGCTTAAAATAACAAACAAAATCGGCACCTAAATATTGTCCTACAAAACAAAGAAAACTTTTTGTACAGTCGGTAGTGTAAAATGTTGACTCCCTATTTGCAGCACAAACCCTTATTATATCGAGATAGAACCGGTATCTGTTTTATTTATTTTTAGTTTCTAGGGTCCAGCTAGCTAGGCAGTAAAGTTCGGAAAGAAAAATAAAGGTCATTCCCGTACTTTTCATGCGTGCAATGCAAGCATGACAAAGTCTTAAATAAGCAATTAAATCTGAGGTAACCTATTGTTGTTTAGAAAAAAATATGAATTTATAAAATACCTTCCACAAAATGTTGGGAGGAGGAACGCCGACGGCCAGGCAGGGCAGTTTGACATCTTCCTTATAAGTTGCAGTGAACGATTCATCGAAAGAGGCGATCTTGGCGGGTACTGAAACAAATGAAATGGAGTAAAAGTACCGGAACATAATGCAAAATAATGTTAAGACGTAAAAGAAACAATAATAACTGTTAAGTAAACTTATAATTATTATGATTCATCTTGATACTGGACGGCTAGATATTCAGAGGCGTAGCGTGCTAACTACCCCATTCCTATCGGCTTTCCTTCGGACGATCGGAAGAGCAACTTTGAAAATCAAATCAACATTGAAAAATAGAACATTCAGTAGTGTCTACGATTGCCAAATAATATAGATATACTACGGGTATTTAATACACTGTAATATTGAAACAAAAAAAACGCCTATTCTATGCATTGAATTCCAACAACACAAATTGTTCTAAATAATCCGGCGCGGCGCCACGGCTTGATAGAGTGCGTTTCATCAAATAGTTCCTGTGCCGTAATGTTAGCTCCACTGTTAAACTGCAACAACGGACCAATTAGGTAGCGCCGTAGCGTACACTGACGCTATCTAATTGGTCCGTTGTTACAGTTTAACAGTGGAGCCAACATTACGGCAAAGGAACTATTTGATGAAACGCACTCTAGTCGCGAACTAAAAATTCATACATTAGCGATCCCGTCATGACTTCACTTACGGTCACGTGATGGCTTGATATGGACGACAGTAAAGTGTCTGTTAAACTGTCGCCGACCGCGTCCCAACAGAGGTGACCTTGGTGTTTTACAACCGTGTAGTTGGTGGTTTACGACCAAATTTCAAACAGATCTGCCTGTTGCTAACCAAGGTCACCTCTGTCGGGGACGCGGTTGGCAGCCGTGTAGCAGGCCCTTAACTCGCTATGTATCGCGTTATGGCTGAGACAGACATAGAAACATGCGTCCGGCGAGAACGAGGTAGAGAAATATTACGCATTTTATTTTGTTTTCCCGTTTTAAATTCATTTTATTCGATTCGATATATTACAATAATAATTTAAAATTATTAGTAAAATTTGAAGATGAGTTTATTTCTGTAAAACATTAAAGTTCTTTTTTGTGTATTGATAGCGTCTCCTTGGTTCTGCTACTTGACGACAGATGGTGTTAAATTCAGTAAAGTAAAGATTTTTATTTCTGAGTAAATTAATTAATTTTGCCGTAATCGTAGGACTATTTATAGAACTGAACAATTTCTTCGTCGGCTGCCCTCCTACGAAATGTTAAGCCTCGCGGCCTCGCCTTAGATTAAAATATTGCTTTGAACGATAAACACTGATGGCGTTTGTAATATTTTGAAATTATTCAAGTCTATTTCTGAAATGCTTTCTTAAAGAGTATAATTATTTAAGTGGTTTCTGATATAGACATACCTTAAATAATGATACTTTTTAACATTATTTTGTTAATTTTCTGCGTTGTACCAGAAGATAACTTTAAACAATGAAGTCTTAAGGGCCAATTTACCTTTGTCGCTGGGGCTGCAGGACGCGGTGGCTGAGGGCTGGCCTTCACCAATGATGGTAGAAGCGGTAACCCAGAAGTCGTAACGTCCGGCTTTCAGTTCAGTTGCGGAGTAGCTCGTTTGGGAAGCGGGTACCTATAACACAAAAAATCTTGTTAGTTATCTTCTTCTGTTAACGTGTTTCCATGACCTTTATAATGATAGTTCATGTCGTGGTAAAAAAATTAGTCGGTCAGCAGGTTGGTAGTGGGGATGACTGGAAAGGGGTTGCACGATCATTTGTATATCATCTCTCAGCATTACCCCGTGTCTCTTTATTCTTAAACGACATATCGTCTTTTGTTTAAAAAAACAGGTCGAAGTCGAAGTGATAACAAACCTTATTAGGATGAGGTTCGGCGTTTTGTGCTTGAGTGTAGACGTTGTAGTGAGTGACGACACCGTTGGGCTGCGCGGGAGGCCTCCACGACACTAGGATCGAGTCTTGTCCCATAACCAGGGCCTTTACAGCGCGAGGAGCTTCCGGCACTGCAAAATAACCGTTATGTTTGAATGAATAAAGTCTATTTCTTTTTTAATTTTGTACCTTTTGCCTAATAATTTAGATAAGAATAAGTTAACACTTACCGTCTTGTTCAGTTTGGCAGTGAATAGGAGCAGATCGTACGCCATCGCCTCCGTTGGTAGTCGCAAGTACTTCCATCGAATAGTTTGTGAATTTCTTAAGTCCATGGAGAATAGTTTCGCTGCTAGCCGTAATCTTTGTGTCCTTTGACTTCTCATCTAGAAATAAGCATTAATATAATTAAGAAGGCCTTTACTTGCGCTATCAATCGTTCAGTATTTGTCCGTCGACTTTATAATGAAAAGTTTTGTGACACTTACCATACCAGGTTTCACTGGGTCCATAAATCACTTTGTAAGCCTTGATAAGTCCGTTAGCGGCGGCAAGAGGGGGGGAAACCCATGACACGCGGATGGTTTGCGCAGTAAGAGTGGTGCAGAGAACGTCTTGCGGCGAGGCAGACGGTGCGCCTTCAGCGGTGTAAGCTCGTACTTCGCCAGATACGGGACCCGATCCCATCTTGTTGAAAGCTTGTACTACGATCGCGTATTGGGTGTATGTCCTAGAAACAAAGCAAAATAATAATGAGTTGTTTGTTAAAATCAGGTCGTCAGTTATGTATTGTTGGTAATTTCATAAAGAGCTCGTAATCAATATGCTATGCAAGTGAATTAGAAGAGCTACTTTATTGCACTATTATGTCTGTAATCAGCAAGAACTTTGGTAGTCAGTTTTTTGTCAGAACTTACTTCAAATTCAGAATATCCAAATGGTGTTCCTTGCCAGATTCCTTAGAGATATCAACAGTTTCAAACACGAAGGACTTGTTGCTTGAAGCCAGTTGGTAGCCAACATAGTATCTGGAAAATTAAAACATCACTTTTATTTTTCGTTTCTTCGAAATTTGAGATCCGACATAAGGATTTATTCGATTGTCTGTTACCCCTGGAGTTCGCCGTTCCAGTCCTGAGGTGGGGGAGGCTTCCAGGTGACACGGAGGGTGTGCTTGTCAACGGCATCAACTTTGCAATCTTGTGGGGGACCAGTGGGGGCTTCTTCAGCAGTGATAATGGTGACAGTTTCAGATGGCTCAGAAGTTCCCAGTTCGTTTTCAGCGACGATCCTGATGTGGTAGGCAGTGGCTGGTCGTAAGCTAAATACTCCGGCTTCAGTCGCGTCTCCAGGTACAAGAACTCTGCAAAAATAAAATGGTTTTAAATATTTGCATGGACAAAATCGACATCAGTTATGTAAGAGAAACTTGTGGAGTACCTGTCAATATCTTTTTCCCAGTTACCCTTGGCGCGTTTGTATTCAATAAGGAACTTCTTAATTGGTGAGTTGCCATCGTAAGGTGCGGCCCAAGACAGTTGCACGGTCCTTCCAGATTTGTCTAATACTTTCAAACCGTAGGGCGCTTCGGGAACCTCTGTAATGTTACTTAGGTTGAGTATCTTTGAATGTTTTTTTTACTACGGCATATAAGTATCTTTGTTTTATTATCTTTTACCTTGTATGATCATGTTGATGCTGGTATCATCAGAACCAAAAGCGTTGGTAGCGACGCAAGTAAAGAGAGCGCTGTCAGATCGTTCGGTTCTACGGATGCTAAGGTCGGATACAACACCTCCGGGGAGAATTTCCTCGCGAATAGTGTAACGTGGGTCAGCTTTAGGTTCGAGGCGTTTGTTGTTCATGTTCCAAATGATACCGATTGGCTGTAAACAATAATTAATGTTATTGTCTTTTATAGGGTTCCGTAGTCAACAAGGAATCCTTATAGTTTCGCCATGTCTGTCTGTCCGCGGCTTAGCTCAGAGACTATTAGTACTAGAAAGCTGTAATTTGGTGGTAACATAAAATCATAAAAATTTTTTTTTTTTTAGGGTACTTATCTCCCCTACGCGTAAAGTGGGGATGTTTTTTTTCTCGTCTATCCCATATTGTGGGGTATCGTTGGAAAGGTCGTTCAAAAATATTGTGAGTTTGTGGACACCATTTTTGGATTCAGGGATCCGTTTCCGAAATATTAAGCTTTCGCCCGCTAAATATGGTTAGTTCTGGATATGTGAAAAAATTCACAGGAGTAGTATGTATAACGAAATTAAAAGGAAAACTATCACAGCTAAGTAGGCTCTACAAGTTAACGAGTAATAATCGACCAACTTAAATTTGCAGTTGAAAAAACATGTTCTCCCATACATTCCGTATGGGAGAACATATTTTTCAACTACACTGTTAAATTTGTTCTTGGGATAAATTCATCCCATCTACGGAACCCTTCATTGTGCGTGGTCCGACACGCACTTGGCCGGTTTAGTATATTTATTTTTGTTTGTACATTTGTCTTAGATTGTTACCTTTTCTCCTTTAGCTTGGCACTGCAGAACAGCTGGTTCACTTCGGCGCGCAGTCTGATTCCTCATTTTAATTTCGAATTGAGGGGGGGCTACAATTTTAAAACAAAGATTTTATTATATTAAACCATGGCGAGTTGCCTTAGCGTAGCTTTTTCATTCAGCTTACCTTGAACGCTAATAAGAATAACGGCAGATAATCCTGATCCGATTCCATTAACAGCTTCGCACAAGTAGTAACCCTCATTCGTCTTTTGAATATTCGCAATGGCCAAAGTTCCATCCTCAACTTTTACATTAGGGTTGTTTGGTTTAAGATCTTTGTAATCGCCAGGGGTATCACCTAAAATTATTACACAAGATATTTTATATCTGTCGTCGAAAATATCTCTAGTTAAACAGTAAGTACAACAATGTTATAATTACCTTCCGCCCGTTTCCATGTGACTTGGGGCTTAGGGAAACCATCGGCTTTACATTCAACTTTAGCATCAGAGCCTTGAGCAAATGCCTTATCAGTGGGCTCAATAATCCAGCGGGGGGGAACTGAAATATCACCGATAGGTTATAGTACTTGCACTGTCTGCTACATAAAATAAGGGCCAAAATCTTTTTGATTACTTATTGACTTTCATTCTCCATTTATTTGTTTATGTGTATAGAGAATGTTTGAATTACAAATAGTATAAGATTGCAAAGTTATCGCTTTTAGGATTACTGTAATTTAATTTAAATTTACACTATATTTTTTCGGCGAAACAAAAGACTATTTAATTTATTTTACGTTTTAAGGAAAAGATTTTGTTTCACAGTCAAGAAATGATTTTTAATCTCGGTAATGTCCTTAATTTAAACTTAATTAGTGTTGCTAATAATGATACAAAATCTCTTCCTTAATAAACTCGGGGGAATCTTCTTTTATTGTGTTTATTTGAGAATATTTAAGTATAGTGAACTTCATTTTTAATAAATTGCAACAAAATAAAGAAATAATATTAAGTATTAATATTTAAAAATGTTTGTCCACATAGAAATTGGCATATTTTTCTTTGATTGCTTCTACTCTAGTTCATGTATACTTAAATATAATTATATTCTCTGAAAAGCTCCTTTAACGACTAGGTATTGAATATAGTTTCAGATATACTTCACAAGCATTGTATAAATAACAGATATTTGTATGTGTTTTAAGGCGGCGCCATAGAAGCTTTAAAGACGAATATATTTCACAGCTTGCAAAAAAATATATTTAGGCATATCAATCTACAAACCATATATTATTAAATTGGATATAAATAATAAAACAAATTATAAATACAAAGCATATCTACACTCCACCATCAACAATCAAAGCAACGCGCTACAAATGTGAAGAAATAATGCGTTTGTTTATTTCTGAAATGATTATCAACACATTATTTCAACAGACAATATACATAATGTTAGTAAGCCAAGCAACAAGCTTAAAATTAATGGCTAATACGCAAATAATTTAATGAAACAAATATAAAAAGAAAGGAACCCAAAGGAGAGGAAGGTGTAAGGATCAAAATAAAATGCAAGGAGTGGATGAAAAGGGTACGTCGATGATAGCCGCAGCCGGTTCCTATGGAAAGCATTCAAAACGTCTGATCTAAACTCTGTCTCGAGATTGATAACGAAACCTTTATGTTATCACCTAAACATGATATGAATATTATAAACAAATTAAGACAGCTATGAAATGTGAGAGTTTCATTTATCTACCGATCAACGATATTTTGGATTCTATTTTCTTTGAAAGTAACGGAATAATTAAAGCATACAATATCGAATCTACGCAAAGCTGGTCCGTGCTAGGATGAAGGGTACACAGATGCGTGACGTATACCATGGACTTCTAGTGAGGCGGTATAGTTGGACATGCCAGCGGCATTGCGTGCGATACACGCATACGATCCGCTGTGCGACCAACTCGCCGGGTCGATCAGAAGCAATGAAGCTCTCTGCGCAATTTTAGTTGCCGTCACGCCGGCTTTCTCCTTCAAAGGCTTCCCTTCAAAGTACCACTGAATATCGAGAGGTTGATCGCCCTCCGAGACCAAACATGTAACTTGACTGGCCTGCCCCGCAAACAGCGGAGTCTCGAACGAGAATGGAACTATGCGAGGCAGTACTGGAAATAACCATAGATTTTTGGGTTAGATCAATTAGGATATCGTCGAGGCAGGCAATGTTAGCGACTTGTGAGAAAAGAGGTATAGAACGGTGACTGTGAACGGACTGTCCTTTCAAGTGCGATATTGTGATGTTAGTTCCCATATTATTCGATTCAGTTGGCATCATAGCATTATCAAATTTAGACGTGCCGTTGACGACGAGTGTCGCTGCATATTCTACGCGGCCGGCCGCATTCTGCACGATACACGTGTAGTTCCCTTGATGGTTTGCGCTCACGGAGTTGATGGTGAGGACGGAAGCACGACGACTGAGAGGCATCGTCGTGATGTCTCGCTGAAGGCTCGAGTCCATAGTCTCGCTGCTGAATGTCCATGATATGTCGAGAGGTAAATCTCCCTTGGTGGCAACACAATTCACTACCGCCGTGTCGCCCGGGTTGAATGGCACCTCACCGAAATTAAACGGCATTATCAACGGTGGAACTAGGACAGTAAAAATTTATGGTAAAGTGAAATTAGGAAATGAAAGTTTGAGGTTAAAAGGATGGAAGCGTAAAAATAGTCACTTTTTGTTCGCACCCTTTACAACCAAATCGGTGGTATGCGAAACGACGCCCGCAGCATTACTCGCAGTACAATTAAAAAGCCCTGCGTGTGTTGCATCCAGTGACTCAATGGTTAATACGCTACTTCTTCGGTCGTTGGTACTAACGCGAACTCCGGGAATGGATTTGGCAGATTGATTATTGACAGTCCAGTCAATAAGAACAGGTTGATCCCCATGGGTTACTATACACTGAAGAGCAAAATAATCCCCAAGAAAAGCCGGCTCTGGGCCGGCAATGAAAGGTGCAATCTTGGGAGGAACTGAAACAAAGTTTATCTAAATGACAAAATAATACATTTCTACCATATATGAGACTAACCGTAAACAACTAAGTCAGCTGAATGGGTATTACGGCCAGCACGATTCTCCCCGATACATGTATAAGAACCGGCGTGTTTGGCGTCCACAGATTCTATTATTAGTAAGCTACTTCTTTTGGAATTGGTCACAACATAGTTGCTATTCCTTTGAGATATGGATTGTCCGTTAAACATCCAAGCAATAGTGAGTGGAAGGTCACCATAATTTATAGTGCATGCAGCCTGTAAATATTCTCCGACGTTGGTGGGTTTTTCGCCGAATGTAAATGGCAAAATGTTGGGAGGAACTGGAATGTCATAATTAATTGAAAGTGAAATAACCGAATATATATTTGACAAATAACCGAAAAATCTGATTACATAACGATAAGGACACAAAATAAATCTAATTTACCGAGCGAGAAATAATTAGGCACCGTTAATTATCAAAGTAGACGTGTGATAGTGGACTCCTGCTTCGTTTTCCGCAACACAAGTGTAGTTTCCAGCGTGATTGTGTGCTACTGAGGCTATACTTAAAATAGCACTTCTTTCGCCTATGTGAAATACGGTTACTCCAGATCTGGGTTTAATAGGTTCGTCGTCGAATAGCCATTTTAGTCGCAGTGGATGGTCTCCCTCAATAACAGAGCAGGGGGTTGTTACTACTTGTCCGGAGTTCATTGCGACTTCGCCGAAAGAGAAAGGTTGGACCACAGGAGGAACTAAACAGAAAGCAAGCACATCCGAGCTATAACGTTTTAGTACCAATAACGTTGAGAAGAGCCGTGTGGCTGGTGGTGCCTGCCCTATTCGTCGCAGTACATGTATAGTTGCCACTATTAGGTCCCAAGGCGGTCGGTATATCGAGGACAGACACGCGTTCGCTTAAAGTTGTAGTTTTTACACCCATTCTGCGGGTGACAGGGTGCCCTTGGAAACTCCAGGAGATGTTCAGAGGTGTATCGCCCTTCGAAACGTGACAGTCGAGGTGCACAGACTCTCCCGCAAATACGGCTTCGTCTAACTCGAAAGGTTTGATGTGAGGGACGACTGAGTAAAGAAAATATTGCAACGTTAGTAAATATGTATGTAAGGCGCATGCTGCGACATCTAGTGGAAATACCCTTAATGTTGAGTGTAGTGGAATATCTATCTTCTCCCGCTCTATTTCTGGCGATGCAGGTATAATTTCCACTGTGGGCTCCCGTCACAGATGCAATAGATAAGAAGGATGTTTGCTCCGCCATTTTCATGGTTTTAATTCCCATATGAGTGGATAGATCTTTGCCTTCGAATGTCCATGTAATAGACATCGGTCGGTCTCCTTTACTGGCGTGGCAGGTCATTTGTACAGATTCTCCGTAATAGATGGATTCTTCAATTTCAAACGGTAGTATATGGGGAGGGACTGATAAAGGAAAAAGTGTTTTCTAAATGTAAATCTAAACGTGCATTATATCTATACACTTATGGAACAATTTTCTTACAGTAGCTATTGTACTAGGGGAACACATCCAATACCATGAATATTGACGAGGACAGAGTGATATGCGCGTCCGGCGCGGTTACTGGCCGTGCAAGTGTAGTTGCCGCTGTGCTGGCCCATAGCAGTTGGAATACTCAGGACTGAAGCTTTTTCTCCTAACTTAGTAGTTGTTATGCCCATGTTATTATGATAAGGGATTTCATGGCCTTTGAAACTCCACGATATTTGAAGAGGTCGATCGCCTTTCGATACATGACAAGTAAGGTGCACGGATTCACCAGCGAATATAGATTCTTCAACTTCGAACGGAATAATGTGCGGTACCACTTGAATAAAAAAGAAACAATTACATAAAGGAAGATTTTACAGAAGTAGCAAGGGAAACCATTCAGGGATAAGTAATAATGTTACCGATAGTAAAGATGCTGATTCCTATTTATCCTAGTTATTACAAAATGTAGAATTCCAGCTGGTTTTATTGTGGATCCGAAATGGAAATACATTCCATATTTTTTCCTATGAAACGGTAGTCTTTTGTTCCTTACTTTTAATAACGTTTCATGTTTATTTTGTTTGTTAACCCTAGCAAAATATGAATAGACAAAATATTAAAGATCAGCGATATTCTTTGGCGTTTTTGTTGAAAAATGAATAATGAGGAATTAATAACAAAAAAAAAAAAAAAACAATATGCGTACGCTGCTTTCAGACGTGCTACAGAATTCATGCTGGTTCTGTCAACAAATCCTAAAAGCATCGATTCGCTGTGATGAACGTAAGACAAAACATGTTTTATGATGAACAAATGAAACTGACCATGAACATTTAGAACAGTGGAATGATTAGTGGAACCGGCTCTGTTAGTAGCTACGCAGGTATAGTTGCCACTGTGACTGGCAGTTGCCGCAGAAATAGACAGAAATGAAGTACGTGACGTCATTTTATTCGTCATGATATCTAGATGCGATGAAGTATTGTCGAACCCATGAAAGTGCCACTTGATGCTTAAGGGCAAGTCACCCTTGGAAACATGACAATTGAGCTGTACTGGTTCCCCAGCGAACACCGACTCGTCAGCTTCAAAGGGTACGATGTATGGCAACACTGTTAATCCAGAAAGTTTTGATTATTGCAGAGACAAGCGTGCAGCGTGCGAGAGGCTAGGGCGGCTAACGGGCTTTGGGAATACCATGAACATTAACTGTGGCCGAATGAACTGCCAGGCCGGCACGATTGGCGGCGTGGCATGAATATTCGCCGCTGTGGCTAGCTAGCGCACTAGATATCGTCAACAAAGATGTCCGTTCGCCGATCTTCATCGTAGCAATTCCTTGATGCGAGGACAATTCTTGGCCATGAAAACTCCAACTGATTGTGATAGGAGCATCGCCTTTTGACACATGACATCCTAATTGTATAGATTCTCCGGCAAAGACGGGCTCTTCGGCCGTAAATGGAACGATGTGCGGAGGAACTGGTGAGGGCAAACAAATAATAAAAATAAACAAAACAATGGTAACACACTAAAGTAACCAGTGTACCCTGAACGTTTAATGTAGCTGTGTGGTTGGTGCTGGCTACAATATTGGAAGCTGTGCAAGTGTAATTTCCGGAATGTTTCTCTGTTGCAGCTGGGATGGCCAAAATTAAACTTCGGGCTCCTACTTTTGTGATCACGACTGCGTCCGTTTTTTTTAATGGTTTGTTTTGAAATGACCAAGTGAGATCCAAAGGCATGTCGCCTTTCGGAATATGACACATAATCTGTATGCTTTCACCGTAAAAGACGGCTTCATCAAACTCGAATTGGGAAATAATTGGTGCAACTGAAAGAGATAGCCAAATATTCTTGGTAGTTGTTTTGTGATACTATACATAAACTACAAGTACTCTTAGAGGATTGGTGTAAGAGGTTACAGAACAACGCATAAGCAACGACAATTCACCGAGACCATATACCCTTGACATTGAGCGTGGCGTGGTGGCTAGCACTGGCGACAAGATTAGAGGCGGTGCATGTGAAATTGCCAGAGTGTTTAGCCGTCACCGCGGGGATTATGAGAACTGAGCCCCTATCTCCCGCATTCATGATGTTCAAACCGGGCAGTGAACTCACATCTCCTTTGCTAAATGTCCACTTGATATTTAAAGGTTTATCTCCTTTTGGTACATGGCACATGACTTGAACACCTTCTCCGTAAAAAACGGATTCGTCGAATTCAAAATGAGTTATAACTGGTGCCACTGAAATGTATTATATCCTAGAAGTTAAATACATGTTTTATGTGCACCTGAATGTTTTCCATTGCTTCAATTCCAAATATTGACTAGATTAGTGATAATCAATTTTATGGCCCGCCAAAGTTACAAAAGGTAAAATAAAGAAAAATAAACTCAAAACACATCATCTAGCAGGCACAAATGCATTAATTCAAGGTACCGTTGACAAATAACTCCGCAGAATAATTCATGGAGCCCGCTTCATTTTTTACCACACATGTATAATTGCCCTGATTTTGATGGCTCACAGATTCAATGTTTAGTTGACTCGATCGTTTCGTGTTCACAAGATTAATTCCGATATCTCCAGATTTCACAGGGTTTCCATTGAAAAACCATTCTATTGTCAAAGGGAGATCACCTTTACTGACCGCACAAGTAACCAAAACCATTTCTTGAGCATTTACTGGTCCCTCGCCGAATTCGAAATGTTTTATCTGTGGAGGGACTGCAGAGGAAGAAGTAATTAATTGACAAGCAAAACTAAAAAGGAGGTGAAGACACTGCCATTTAAAAAATATCTTGTTTTGCGTGTTTAAATATTTGTTGTGTTATTTAGTTTTGTTAATAAAAGACATAACCATAAATGTTCTCGAATTTATCTGAAATAGGTCCCGGATTTTTAAGGTTTAAATTGTTTTGATGAGCGAGTAATATATGTTATAAAGTGAAGGACGAGGAGTAAAAAATAAGTTATGAAATTACACAAATAAATAACCATTTAGTAAATCGTGCGAACAAAAGCTTAGCAACTTTTGGAAGTGTTTGTACTCGGTACCGTTCACGTTGAGCACCGCACTGTGGCTACTGCGACCGGCTTCATTTTCAGCTATGCAAGTGTAATTGCCGATATGTTCATGTTGAACGTTCTCTATGCTCAAAATTGATATTCTTTTTCCGTTTCTGTTTATCAGTATACCATTGCCCGAGTTAAGAGTTTTGTCGTTTAGTTCCCAGTGAATTTTCAAAGGTAAGTCTCCTTTGCCGACGGTACAAGTAAGAGATACTGTATCCCCTGCGTTGAGTATTTCTTCCCCAAAATCAAAAGGCGTAACCTGCGGCACAACTATAGAAGTTTATTGTTATTAATCGAATTAACAATAAAACTAATGAGCTCTCTCTGAACAAAATACTTGTGACTCCAACTTATGTATTTGAATTACATTTGTGCTTCACAACGTCATAACATGGACAGGATACCAACACTGTCAGGAAAACATGGATGGGTAATAAAAATTAGGAAAACAAAGCAACAGATTAATACGATGCATGTGGTCATAATCGAGTTAATATAGATACCGTTAACAGCCAACTCAGTTGAGTAATTGGCATGACCGGCTCTGTTGGCGGCTGAGCAAGTGTACACTCCTGTGTGTATGGATGCTACTGAGTCTATCGACAAGCTGCTTGACTTGTGACCGATCCTAGACACGGTGATTCCCTGAATATCACTAGTTGGTTTCCCATTCAAGTGCCAAGTGATATTGACTGGCGTGTCACCTTTCGTCACCATGCATTGCACCCCTACTGCATCGCCCGCGTTAGCTGGTTCCTCTCCGAAGGTAAAAGGATGGATTTGGGGTAGAACTGTTTTAGGAAGCTACTATTAATTAGTTTAAGATACCAAACGTACAAATTAAAATAATAACGAAACTACATAGAAATTAAAGTATGAAGAACCATTAACTTCCAGTGTGGCACTGTGATTGACTTGACCAGCTAGGTTTTCCACGTAGCAAACGTACAATCCCCTGTGGGTGCCGTTGACAGAATCAATATTCAGTATGGACATTTTGCGACCCATGCCTCCAATAACTATTCCGATGTTATTGTTCTGAGCAATTTTTTTTCCATTAAGCCTCCACGAGAAGTTAGCCGGTAGGTCACCCTTATTCATAACACATTGAACCGCCGCGGGATCACCAGCGTTGGCTGGCTCGTCGCCGAATTCGAAGGGTGAGATTTGGGGAGGAACTGAAGTTATAAAAAGCGATTATAACAAAAATTTAATTAATTAAATATAAAGCGGACCGTTGACGCTTAGATTCGTAGTGTGGTTTGTTACGCCGGCTTCATTCTTGATTTCACAAGTATAAGAACCTCGATGTACTGAGCTTATGGGTTCTATGTTTAATATCCATGTTTTCTTGCTGATATTCGTGAGTGCAATGCCGAGATTGTTGCGAGGTTTTATTTCTTCTCCATTGAAGCGCCATGTGAACTTCACCGGCAGGTCACCCTTGCTCATTACGCATGACACCGATGCAGTTTCTCCTTCATTCAGAATTTCTTCTCCAAATTCGAAGGGCGTAATTTGTGGTGGAACTATTAAAGTAATTTTTAATTATTTGTATGCCTAATGAATTTATTGATTCTTCAATTGAAATCGTAGCATTTAGGGAGGGACTGATATAAGGGTGAATCAACGATCCAATAACATGAATATTGACGAGGACGTCATAGTGATTATGCGCTCTCGGCGCTGTCATTGGCATGCAAGTGTAGTTTCTGCTGTGTTGCCCCATAGCAGTTGGAATACCCAGCACTGAAGCTTTTTCTCATAGCTTAGTAGTTGTGCCCATGTTATTGTGTTAAGGAACTTCAAAGCTTTCCAAACTCCACGAGGTTTGAAGAAATCGATTACTTTTCGTTTCTTGTTAAGCGAACCAGCGAAATAGCGAATAGATCGATGTACAACAAACGGAATAATTTCCAATACATCTTTAACAAAAAATTTAGTTGCAAAAAGGAAGATTTAACAAGAATTCTACTTTGACTAATTAAGGCGAACATTTATGTTTGTGAATGTGAAGATTCCTTAATTCATGATTGTACTAGTAATTGCGAGACTAACGAAATAAGTACCTCATTTACGTCGAAAGTAAGATATTGGCATTATTAAAGGTCATCATAATCTGCCTAGCTTTTTCCCAACGACGTTGGGATCGGCTTCCAGTCTAACCGGATGCAGCTGAATACCAGTATTTTACATGGAGCGGCTGCCTATCTAACCTCCACAACCCAGTTACTGGGTAACACGATACCCCTTGGTAAGTCTGGTTGTCAGACAAAAACCTGACAGACTGATTGGCATTATTAAAGGTATAGCGTTAATAATGTGAGATAAATGAAAATGACAAGGACTGAAAACCAAAATAATTAAATGCGTACGTTGCTTTTAGACATACTTACAGAATTCATGCTAATTCTGAAAGCAAATCCTATTATTGATAAGCATCGATTCGCTGAGATGAACGAAAGATAAAACAAATTAAACTGACCATGAACATTGAGGGAAGTAGAATGATTAGTGGAACCGGCTCTGTTAGTAGCTACGCAGGTGTAGTTGCCACTGTGGCTGGCAGTCACCGCAGAGATCGACAAAAATGAAGTACGCGATGTCATTTTATTTGTCATAATATCTAGATGGGATGACGTATTTTCTAGCCCATGAAAGTGCCATTTGATGTTTAGCGGCAAATCACCCTTGGAAACATGACAATTAAGCTGAACTGGTTCCCCAGCAAACACCGACTCGTCCGTTTCGAAGGGTACGATGTGGGGCAGTACTGTTAATCCAGAAGGTTTTGATTATTGCAGAGTCAAGCGTACAGCGTGCGAGAGGCTAGGGCGGCTAACGGGCTTTGGGAATACCATGAACATCAACTGTGGCCGAATGAACTGCCAGGCCGGCACGATTGGCGGCGTGGCATGAATATTCGCCGCTGTGTCTAGCTTGCGCAGTAGATATCGTCAACAACGATGTTCGTTCGCCGATCTTCATCGTAGCTATTCCTTGATGTGAGGACAATTCTTGGCCATGAAAACTCCAACTAATTGTGATAGGGGCATCGCCTTTTGATATATGACACGTCAATTGTATAGACTCTCCGGCAAAAACAGGCTCTTCAGCCATAAATGGAACGATGTGCGGAGGAACTGGTGAGGGCAAACAAATTATAAAAATAAACAAAGCAATTAGTAACACACTAAAGTAACCAGTGTACCCTGAACGTTTAATGTAGCTGTGTGGTTGGTGCTGGCTACAATATTGGAAGCTGTGCAAGTGTAATTTCCGGTATGTTTCTCTGTTGCAGCTGGGATGGCCAAAACTAAACTTCGGGCTCCTAATTTTGTGATTACGACTGCATCAGTCTTTTTTATCGGTTTGTCTTGAAACGACCAAGTAAGATTCAGTGGCATGTCGCCTTTCGGAATATTACACATAATCTGTATACTTTCACCGTAAAAGACGGCCTCATCGAACTCGAATGGCGATATGATTGGTGCCACTGAAAAAAATTGCCAAATGTTCTAGGTAGTTGGTAGCTGTTTTGTGACACTAAATACAATATTCTTAGAGGATTGGTGTAAGAGGTAACAGAAAAAGAACGCATAAGCAAAGACAATTCACCGAGACCATATACCCTTGACATTGAGCGTGGCGTGGTGGCTAGCACTGGCGACAATATTAGAGGCGGTGCATGTGAAATTGCCAGAGTGTTTAGCCGTCACCGCGGGGATTATGAGAGCTGAACCCCTATCGCCCACGTTCATGATGTTCAAACCGGCTAATGAACTCACATCTCCTCCGCTAAATGTCCACTTGAAATTTAATGGCTTATCTCCTTTAGGTACATGGCACATGACTTGAACACCCTCTCCGTAAAAAACGGATTCGTCGAATTCAAAATGAGTTATAACTGGTTCCACTGGAAAGTATTATTTCCTAGAAGTTAAAAATAATTTCACGTGCCCAATATTGTATGCTGAATGAACCTGAATGTTTTCCTTTGCTTTAATTCCAAATATTGACTAGATTTGTGACAATCAATTTTATGGCCCGCCAAAGTTACAAAAGGTAAAAATAAAAAAAATAAAAAAACTCAAATCACATCTAGCAGGCACAAATGCATTAATTCAAAATACCGTTGACAAATAATTCCGCAGAATAATTCATGGAGCCCGCTTCATTTTTTACCACACATGTATAATTGCCCTGATTTTGATGGCTCACAGATTCGATGTTTAGTTGACTTGATCGTTTCGTGTTCACAAGATTGATTCCAATATCTCCAGATTTCACAGGTTTTCCATTAAAAAACCAAATTATTGTCACGGGCAGATCGCCTTTACTGACTAAACATATGACTAAAACCATTTCTTGAGCATTAACTGGTCCGTCGCCGAATTCGAAATGTTTGATCTGTGGAGGGACTGCAGTGGGATAGGAATTAATTGCGAAAACTAAAAACTGGTGACAAGACTACATTTATTGAGGATTAAAAAGTAGATATGTTTTTCTTTTCGCCATATTATTATTATTGGGAAAACAATTTGTTTGGTCTTCCGAATATTCAAATTTCTTAAGTTTTCTCAATTTTATATTAAATTTTGAAGAGAAATTCCGTCTTTTCTGACAATATTATGCCATGATGCTGCTATCGTACTTTGCCACACACATGTTATCATTATTTTGTAGTATTAGAAAAATGTGTTTTCGAATTTATCTAAGCTAACGGAGAGCGGATACAGTTGTAGGACTAGGTTTTGGTGTTAACAAAAAAATACATTTTATAAACGTACACAAATAAAGTAACAGATAATAAATCGTGCGAACAAAAGCTAAGCAACTTTTGGAAGTGTTTGTAATCGGTACCGTTCACGTTGAGCACCGCACTGTGGCTACTGCGACCGGCTTCATTTTCAGCTATGCAAGTATAATTGCCGATATGTTCATGTTGAACATTATCTAATATCAAAATTGAGACTCTTTTTCCGTTTCTGTTTATCAGTATACCATTGCCCGAGTTAAGAGTTTTGTCGTTTAGTTCCCAGTGAATTTTCAAAGGTAAGTCCCCTTTGCCGACGGTACAAGTAAGAGATACTGTATCCCCTGCGTTGAGTATTTCTTCCCCGAAATCAAAAGGCGTAACCTGCGGCACAACTACAGAATAGTTTATTGTTATTAATTGACATGGAAAGGTGCTTAATGCCTTAACTCTAAGCCGAATACTTCTAAGGTGCACTGTAAAAAGTTGTTAATCAAGTAATGTAGGTACTGTATTTTTACTTGTGAATTATTCCGTTATAATTGCTTTTTGTTTAAAATTTGGATCAAGTCACGTTATATCTGTCACCACGCCTTTGATGTTTTTTTTTAAATATGGGCATAATATTATGGAACAGTGTAGGTAAAGGAAATGTTTACAGGGATATAAAAAATGGGAAACAAAGCAACAAATCAATACGATGCATTTGGTCATAATCGAGGTCAATAAGGTATAGATACCGTTAACAGCCAACTCAGTTGAGTAATTGGCATGACCGGCTCTGTTGGCGGCTGAGCAAGTGTACACTCCTGTGTGTATGGATGCTACTGAGTCTATAGACATGCTGCTTGATTTGTGGCCGATTTTAGTCATGGTGATCCCCGGAATTTCACTAGTTGGTTTCCCATTCAAGTGCCAAGTGATATTGACTGGCGTGTCGCCCTTTGTCACCATACATTGCACTCCAACTGTGTCGCCCGCGTTAGCTGGTTCCTCTCCGAAGGCAAAAGGATGGATTTGGGGTAGAACTGTTTTAGGAAGCTGCTATTTAGTATAAGATACCAAACATACAAAATAAATAATAACGCAACTACATAGAAATTAAAATATGAAGAACCATTAACTTCCAGCGTGGCACTGTGATTGACTTGACCAGCTAGGTTTTCCACGTAGCAAACGTACAATCCCCTGTGGGTGCCGTTGACAGAATCAATATTCAGTATGGACATTTTGCGACCCATGCCTCCAATAGCTATTCCAATGTTATTGTTCTGAGCAATTTTTCTTCCATTTAGACTCCACGAGAAGTTAGCCGGTAGGTCACCCTTATTCATAACACATTGAACCGATGCGGTATCACCAGCGTTGGCTGGCTCATCGCCGAATTCAAAGGGTGAGATTTGGGGAGGAACTGAAGTTATAAAAGCGATTAAAACGAATACTAAATTAATAAAGAATAAAGCGGACCGTTAACGCTTAGAATTGTGGTGTGGTTTGTAACGCCGGCTTCGTTTTTGATTTCGCAAGTGTAAGAGCCTCGATGAACTGAGCTTACAGGTTCTATGTTTAATATCGATGTTTTCTTGCTGATATTCGTGAGTACAATGCCAAGATTGTTGCGCGGTTTTATTTCTTCTCCATTGAAGCGCCATGTGAACTTCACCGGTAGATCGCCCTTGCTCATTACGCATGACACTGATGCAGTTTCTCCTTCATTAAGAATTTCTTCTCCAAATTCGAAGGGCATAATTTGAGGTGGAACTATTATCAAATAATTATTATTCTTATTTGAAAAGGGGTTAGGGTGGTTCTGGGATAATGCACACTACATAACCGAAAAAGCAAGCTGAACGTTATTAGGATGAGTACCGTTGACTTCGAGTACAGCGCTATGGTTAACTGAGCCAGCCATGTTCGTCGCCACACAGAGGTACGTGCCCCTGTGTATACCACTTACAGAGTCTATGTTTAGGATCGAGGTCTTTTTGTTGATAACGGTTAAAACGATTCCCATGTCGTTGTTCTTTGGTATTACTTGTCCATTGAGAACCCAGGAGATGTTAAGGGGTTGATCGCCTTTGCTTAATGCGCAAGATATGGAGGCCATGTCTCCTGCATTTGCTGGCTCGTCACCAAACTCAAATGGTAATATTTGAGGAGGCACTGTATAAAAATATTACTTTAAACTAAGCACTAGTGCAGGGGCGTGTGTGGCATACGATGTAGCTTTGGCGGGCATAAACATCTTGGTCTATAAGTATTTTTATGAGTAGAAAATAACATTCATTTTGAATTATGTAATTCTACAGTTTGTATACCTGAAAATAAATTTGATTAAAACACAATACACGTTAAATTATAATACCATAATTTAGTGTAAGTAGCTGTTTTTGGTATTTATAGATTGACAGGTTTTTTTTAACTATTTCTTAAACTTTCAGCATAGTTTTCTTAAATTGTGGTATTAATAAAGGAGAAACAACTGAGTCCCAGTGTGAGTTTTAATAAAGTATCATTATAAAATATCTGAAAATTAATTTGTTAGAAAATGTGTTAAGAACTCAGTAACAAACCGTTTACTGTTATTGAAGAACATAAAATGATGTATCCCTATTAATCTACTCGATCTATTAAAGTTATACAAGTCCTCCTGAAAAAAAAAGTTTATTTGCGTATTCTAAATTGAGTGTAAAGTTTTCAAAATATCCCAGCAAACGGTTTTTTCTCCGAAAACAAACATCTCACTCATGAAGATTGTGAATGAAATGAGTAATATCAACATTAAGTAAATCATTTTTTTTTATAGTATAATCTAAATCGAATCGACGCTTTAACTTGAGTATATATTTTTAAACATTACCTCATCTCGTTGAATGAAATCATTACATTCACAAAAACAAAATATCTGTCGTAGTATATCGTAGGTACCTTTGAGATAAAATACTATTCAATAATAGTGTGAGCCTTATTTCATTGATTACCTACGTGCGTAAAAATTTTGCGATTCGTGCTTTATCGTATCCGATTAGATTAGCTCGTTGAAATAATCTGTGTTGGTATGAATTCAGTTTTCAAAGCGATTGTTTTCTTGTAATACATTCAAATTATTAATGTGTTAAATACATGAAATGACTATTTGGTTGTGAGGCATATTGCACTATTAGTATAGATCAGTTATCGTTCATGTTGCAAACAGTTTCTCTAGTTGGTCAGATGCCCTGAACTATTTCAACTGTGCCTTAAGAATTTTTGGATAACGGTGACCATCATTGGTTCTTAATGGAATTTAACAATTGACAGTCTACATTTGAACACTCAAAGGTACCTCAATGTCATAAAAACTTATTGTATACGAACTTACCCATGACTTGTACTTCTAATGCTCCTTTAGCGGTGTATCCCTGGGAGTTTTTGGCTACGCAAGTATAGGTCGCTTCGTCGCTCATTCGCTCTACGTTTTCGATCACGAGGGTGCCATTGGGGAATACCTTCTGTTTGCGGTTGATGGGTAGTACCCTGGAATTTAAACGTTATTCAACATGAGTCACGGTCTATTCTGCAAAGCTTCGTTTGATAACCTATATTATTCGTATACGAATGGAAAATGCATTTGAGGCAAAATTCTAAAATAATGAGTCGTGTCTCGTGGCACAACGTATTTCACGTTAGAACTTTTATTTTTCGCCAGACAGTAGGTGGAGCCAAGGCGGTTTAGGGAGGAGTCAAAACGTTGTATACCGTTGGAGTCACTACAAGATGCACCAAACAGAATTCTGACTAATAAATTATTTGGGTTCTATGTCCGATAGAAAATAAAATACAGTTGTTTTCGCCCAGTTGCGCTCGGACTTCTATATATTTTTCGCCTTGCGTCCTATGAAGGATTTAAAACAAAAGGATACTTCCAAAATCTACTTTATAAAAATCTTAAATTCATACATTCACTGAATCTTAAATTCATACAACGCACAGCCTAAATCGCTGGGTTTAGAAGCATGACATTTTGCACAAGAGTTCCTTATATAACGAAAGTGAAACTAAGGAAGGAGTTTTGAAAATTTACACCCCCAAAGGGGTTAAATAGGGGAAGAAAGCTGGTATGGAAGTTCGTCATTTTTGCGGATCCTATCGGGCACACACTTGTAATAATAATAAATTCGTTTCATATTAACCTGTTATCACGTTCCCATACAATAGAGTCGATAGGATAACCAGCTACTGGGCAGTGCACAATGAGGTTGTCTCCGGCGACGACGGGGCGTTTCTTCATGGGTCGCACGTAGGGCAGGCCGTAGACGTTGACGCGAGACGAGTGGGATGCGCTGCCGACCTGGAATTTACGAATGTCAGTGAGTTAGTCTGGCAAACGAAAGTAGACACTAATTATTTGCAAAGTTTTTATATGGCAATGCTACACTAATGTCAACCTCAATTTGCCAAAACAAGATGTAGTGTTGTTGTGATCTTGATACAGCATTTACTAACTCAAAAATGACAAAACAGTGACTCTAATGAATCTTTTCACATGAAAGTTTTAGATTCAGATTTTGATTATGATAGTGAATATTATCCAAAATTATTTTAGAATATTGTTTATTTTTATTCGAATTGCTGCATAATACCTAAAGTCGTATTTTTATTCAAACGAACAAACAGATTTTTCGAAATATCAAGAAACGTCTCTTTGATTTGGAACATAATAGGTAACATGATTTTGAACAAATAATTCTAAAGTATCAAATTAGGTTATTCCAGGTATGCCAAACAAATTTTGGGGTTATTATGCTGATATTTTTTTAATTTTGCTGCGCTTTTTCAGTCTCTACTTTCATTTGCCAGACTAGCAGTATTTTATTTTCTTCTTATTTATTGTTTATGAGATAATCTGAAATAGTTGACATAAGTTTTTAGGTTTGGCAGATACGGATAGATCATGTTAATGGAATAACTTTAGAAATATTGATTAGTTCATAGAATTTTAGAAAAAATATTATCATAATCATCCTATTATAGTCCGTGCAATCCACGACGACGCGCCCCACTCCGCGATTACTGTACTGTAAGCTGAACTCTAGTACGGCGCGGAGCGGAGTGGGGCGCGTCTTCGTAGATTGCGCGGACTATACCCGTATTCCGATTTTTTTCGTTGGCGCAGTATGTTCCGTCCAGAAACAAACGAATTCAAATATTTACCTTGCTAGACGCAATGCACGTGTACAATCCACCATCGTTAGTATGCACGGAAGAGATGTTCAAGTGAGATTCAACGTTGCCATCAGCAGTAACAAACTGTCCGATCTGGAGCCTTTCGCCGCTGGTCAGTTTCTCGCCGTCCAAGAGCCAGGAAATGTCGGGAGTAGGGTTGCCAGATGCGACACATTTCAGACGGAGGGATGGGCCGGAGCGGAAAGTCTGTTCTCCGAAGCTGTGACGGATCAGTGGTGGTTCGACTGGAAACAAAATTTTCGGATATTAGTTGACAATAACTTCGAATTACCAATATGATTTTAGCTCATTTAGGAGGGATTTGAAGAATTACATGAAAGCATAAAGTGCGTTGTTTAACTTACATCGTCCTCCCAGTTTTAGTTCAGCGCTGGCTCCTGCACTTTCTTGGTCGTTCCTAATGAAGCACTGGTACATTCCCTTGTCTTCTTTCTTCACCGATTCAATCCTTTAATACGGAAGTATGTTTATATAAATCCTACATTCTTATATACTTTATATGAAAAAAAAAAAAAAAAATGATTTAAAAAAAAATCTCCTACCTTAGAGTAGCATCATGGTGCTTCATGTCCTTTCCATCCTTAAGCCATGTGATAGTTTTAACAGGGTTTCCTTCGTATCTGCAGGTAAATACAGCGGGTCTTCCGAAGTCAACAGTTTGTGTAGCGGGTTCAACAGTAGCTTTAAGGGGAGCAGTGACGGTCAAAACAGTTTCCACGGATTCGCCTGAAAATTTAAGATTTATTTATTTAATACTTCAAGCACAGCACACGAGCAAGATTGTTAATGATTTTCAAATATTATTAAAGTAGTTATACTTTTTCTGGTATAAAAAATGATACTGACCACCAACAGAATTGTTCACAACGCACAAGTATTTGCCAGAGTCTTCAACTTTAGCCTCTTTGATAATCAAGGTTCCTGATACTTGTTTTACTCTGTCATCAAGGGTAACTGGCTGTTTCCTGGTCGTGCCTTCAACGAACTTGTACCATCTGGAACAAAAGAGAACCAGTTCAGACAACTTGCCATGTATCTTAGTTTAAGTTATAGGGACCAGGGACATTGGTAGCTCGTCAATTAAAGCAAATAATAAAGTTACTCGAGTTATAATTAGTCGATTAAGATGGTAGATAGTTGTTTCAGTTATAAGTAAATACTGGGGAATAATTTTCCTAATAGAGCCACCCACCTGAATCCAGGAACTGGAAAACCTTGACTTAGACATAAAATAGTGCCCGTTTCTCCGACATTCAACTCAGATTCTTGTAAACGACCACTAGACAGCTTGGGAGGAATACTGTTTGTTGGTTCTTAAAGAAGAAACAAAAGCAATCTAAACCACCATACTGCACGTGTATGTTAGTGTGTAAAAAATACACGTTGCGAAGAAATTCAAACCATCATTATTGAGAAATAAAAGTGATATACACGAAGATTTAATTAACATAAAAAGCTAGCCGTTGGGACAGAGTTAATATAAAGCTACCGCATACACCAGGGCTGTTCTTTTGCTACAAAAATAACTAAAGTGCAGCCTTGACTCACGAAAAGCACAAAGTAAAGATTAAAGCGTTTGAACGAAAGCAAGAACACCCTGACACTTACCAACAGGTGTCTACGCCGCTCAATCGTTACTTTGGCTGGGGACCGTAATAGGGCGCGCGGCCGGCCGCGATTCATCACGCCTTCATGTCACGTGTGGGCGGGGCGGCCGCCGCAACAGACTGCAATAACAACGGATATCAGTACATTGGATGATAGTGGTATGGTTTGACTATGTGATAAATGAATGCGTGAGATGCCGGCGGCCGGCCCTAAGTCTTTAAAGGCCATACCTCGTAAGAGGGGCTGGGAAAGCTTGAACGTCGCAAAGGAGCGCAAGGCTTTCACCTTGTCGACCTATATGCCGATTGAGCCCGTCGCCCGTCACCTTTGGCCTCGTCCTACCGGTCGGCTCTGGAATGTAAAACCGTCCTTGTATTGCCTACTCACCTAAACACGGGCGCCGGGTAAGCAGCAACTTGACACGTTAAGTATGCCACGTCCATTTGCGCCACGGTGAACACTTCCCACCCCTCAAAGTGTTTAGTAGAATCCTTTCGAGGGGCTATTTTATTGGTTGGTTCTGTAATTACAGAGACGACTATTTTGCAAACCCTGTTTAGAATCGTTTTTTTTCGTATTCTAAGTGACGCTTTAGTCAGTTGTCAGAAGTATTTATGTAAAATAAGATATCACTTACGCACATAGACGAGACACTCTCGACGCCCATTGAGTGGGAGGGATCATCGAATTATATTAGAAAATATTACCTACTTATAGTTTTGAGAATTGTGGATCTCGATGACTTTGGTCTAAACAACAATGAACACAAGTTGACGCACCTTGAGACCGGCACAGGAAATCCTTGCGCAGGGCACAAAAGCGCTAGCGAAGTCTGTTGGGGGTAAGATACAGCAGCTTTTTGTGTTGTCGTGATACTTGGCGCTGCGCTCCCGATCGGCTCTACATAAAATTCGAAAACATATTTACTTTCCTAAGTCATAAACTCATAACTGATGTGAGGAAATTCAAATCTTAACCGATGTTTTCAGAAGCAGTGACCAAATCAATTAACAAATCGTACAACAAACTTGCCTGAATACGGGTACAGGAAAGGCCTGTGCTTGACACAGTAATCCGAAACTTTGTCCGACGATGCGTATAAAAGTTGTGCTACGAGCGTCCGTTGAAAAAGTTGGTGCTTTGGAGGCCACAGGTTCTGTGATGTGAGAAAAAAAACACTTGCCTGAAAACTGGAGCCGGATAACTCTGAGCCTGACAAAGAAGTGTAAAGGGTTGTCCTTCGCGCTTTCGAAAAATGCTTCCCATTGATTCAGTAGAAAATGTCGGGGACTTAGCACCAACTGGTTCTATAACATTGTGTTTGTACTGCTAATTAATAAAATGAATTTTGAAACTTGCCTGAATATTGGAACTGGAAAAGCTTGAGCTTGACAAAGTAGAGCAAAACTTTGACCTTGATGCCTTTTTATAGACGAAAGAGCTGATTCAGTTGAAAAAGAAGGAGCTTTGGATCCGACGGGTTCTGCATACAAATCATAACAAGTTATTACTTGTGCCAAGAGATTTTTATCTCAGAAGAATTTTGTTGAAACCACCTATTATTATAAAAATATGAACCAACTTATTTGATTTATGACTGTTCCAAAATAAACCGCAAATGGACTAGAAATACGTAATTTATTAAAATAGATCTTTCGACACTTGCCTGAAAATCGGTATAGGAAAAGCTTGGGCTTGACATAATAATGCGAAACTTTGACCCTTATGTCTTGTTACCGCTGACAGAGTGAAATCAGTGGAGAAGCTAGGCGGCTTGGAGCTTACGGGCTCTGGAGAAACAAACAATTTATTAATTTCGACTTACCTAAATACAGGAATAGGGGATGCTTGCGCCTGACAGAGCAATGCAAAACTTTGTCCAATTTCTCTAACGAATATACTGCCCTTGGAATCAGTCGAAAAAGAAGGAGCTTTTGCACCAACGGGTTCTAAAATAGGTACAACACAGTCAAAAACGGGACCTACCTGAATACTGGTTGGGGATACCCTTGTGCCTGGCAAAGCATAGAACCCCCAGAATTAGCTGCTATTTCGTAATTGTAAGAACTTGCAGAAGTAGGAAATGCAGGTGCTCTCGCTGTTACTGGTTCTAAACCAAGAAAACATAATCTGAGTTATGAGTCACTCACTTGAATACAGGAGGAGGGTGAGCTTGAGCCTGACACAAGAGAACTATGGCTTGTTGTATCACTTTCGTAAGAGAAGTGCTTTTAAATTCCAAAGAAAATGACGGTGCTTTGGAGCCGATTGGTTCTGTGACAAATACGTTAAACATCATTTATGGTTTAAATACAAGGTTTTCTTACCTGAATACTGGGACTGGAAATGCTTGCGCTTGACACAAAAGAGCAAAATCTTGACCAGTTTTACGAGTTATCCCAGAGAACTGAACGTCATTCGAAAATGTAGGGGACTTTGAGCCAACGGGTTCTACAATTGAAAATATTAGGTATAATTTATTCACCTGAACACTGGTACTGGAAAAGCTTGAGCTGGACATAGGAGGTTTAGACTCTGGCCAGTATTCCTCATATACCAAGAAAATTTATTATCAGTGGAAAATGTGGGTGATTTTGATCCAATTGGCTCTAAAATAATAAAATATTGTAGTTATGTACCTGAATACAGGAATAGGATGTCCCTGGGCTCGACATAGCAAAGCTAAACTCTGTCCTATAGGTCTACTAATAAACCATGCCAATTTGTCATCAGTAGAGAATGTGGGGGGCTTGGAACCAACGGGTTCTGAAAATTGACAGAAATTAAGAGTAGGTAATTGTTCTCACCTAAATAGTGGTACAGGATACCCTTGGGCCGGACATATTAATGCGAAATCCTGTTTTTGTCGAATTTCATACCAGGCTAGTTTTGAACCGCTTGAAAACGAAGGACTTTTGGAGCCGATTGGTTCTAAAAAGAAGAGTAAAAATACCTGAATAAAGGGGCGGGGTATGCCTGTGCCGGACAAAGTAACGCGAAGCCCTGCTCAACGTTCTTTACATACCACGCCATTTTGAAATCCGTAGAGAATGTAGGGGCTTTTAGACCAACTGGTTCTAAAAACAAACGCGTCCTATTATTGTTGAGATAAAACTCACCTAAAGACAGGGACCGGGAATGCTTGTGCCAGACAAAGCAACGTAACGCTGGAGCTCATCGCGAATTCCACAAACTCTATCGTTTTAGTAGGTACTTTTGGCGGGGCGCTATTAATTGGCTCTAGAAGAAAATATATACAAATCACTTAAGTTTACCTGGATAAAGGTACTGGGAAAGCTTGAGCGGGACACAGCAGCGTTACGCTAGCATTTATGAGAGCACTGAAACCTCTAGTACTATCCAGTGTTGGGAACTTCGGAGGAACTCTTCCTACGGGTTCTGGACATAAATATAACCATTTTGCTACATAGTAAGATCAATTTATTTTACCTGAATATTGGAACGGGGAAAGCTTGCGCGGGACAAAGTAATGTGACAGTGTTACTGAGAGATACTTCCGTTATATCGATCATTTTTGTTGCTACTTTCGGAGCGGCGCTACCCAAAGGCTCTAAGAACAAGTTACATAAGGAAATATTATAATCCATGTCTAATAATATACCTGAAGGCCGGGGCAGGGTAAGCTTGAGCGGGGCACAAAAGAGTGACGCTATCACCTCCATTTGCATCAAATGCACGACTTTTGTCGCCTGTTGTGAATTTTGGTGGAACACGACCAACGGGCTCTAGGATCAAATCAAATATATTTTTGTGGTGTTTAATCCATTGGGATTTTTTACCTGAATACTGGGACCGGGAATGCCTGTGCTGGACATAATATCGTCAAGCTGGCGTTACATACAGCGCTGAAACTTCTTGAACTATCCATCGAAGGGAATTTTGGTGATACTCGCCCCACAGGCTCTAAAGAGATAAGACCAAGATAAATCAATGTACCTGAAAAGTGGGGCTGGAAACGCTTGAGCTGGGCAGAGCATTGTCACACAAGAATTGTAGGAGAACGTAAAACTGCGTCCAGTTTCAGTCGATGGAAATTTCGGCGAGACTTTGCCCATGGGTTCTGTATAATTAAGAACGATAGACAGTTTAAAAATTACCTAAATGCTGGAGCGGGGAATCCTTGTGCAGGGCAAAGTAAAGGTACTCCATTGCCCATGTTAGCAATAAACGTCCTACTTATGTCTCCCGTTGGAAATTTAGGCGATACTCTTCCCATAGGCTCTATGAAATGAACGATTGTAACATTTAATTTTGTTATAAAAAATAAAACTAAACCTTACTATCAGAATTTTCTTACCTAAACATTGGGGCAGGGAATGCTTGAGCGGGACATAAAAGCGCTACGCTTTGATTGCTGTCATAGTTGAAAAGTCTACTTTTTTCTAAAGTTGGAAATTTTGGTGATACTTTCCCCATAGGTTCTGAAGCAAATTGAATGTATTATATTGATATACTACGATATGAATTTTAAACTGACAAGAATACTAGAAGTACCTGAAAATCGGGACTGGGAACGCCTGCGCTGGGCATTGTAGGGCAAATGAATTAGATTTCTTGACTCCAATCATAGTTCCCATGACGACAGATGCAAATTTAGGCGGAACGCGTCCGACAGGCTCTACAGATGTAGCGAAAACAAAAGTTTGAAGTTAAAATTACCTGAACAGAGGGGTTGGGAACGCTTGGGCGGGACACTGCAAAGCATAAGAATCGCCTTTTTTAACTTCAAACATGGTTCCCGTCAAAACAGACGCAAACTTGGGTGGTACGCGGCCAACGGGTTCTAAAAATTGACATTATATTACTAGAATAGCAAAATGCCATACCTGAATATGGGGACAGGGAATGCCTGAGCTGGACATTGTAATGTAAATGACGCTCCTGACGTGGTCACAAACATCATGCCAACCTGTGTAGTGGCCAACCTAGGTGGCACTCGCCCTATGGGCTCTGAGGAATTACGTAAAACGACGTTAATGTGAATCTTACCGGAACGTCGGTGCTGGGTAAGCCTGTGCTGGACACAGTACAGAGAGGCTGGAGACCTCGGTAAACTGGTAGCCACTTGTTGTCGACGCGCTAGGGAACTTGGGAGGTACCCGGCCCACCGGCTCTGCGCATGTTGGGAGAAGGCGAGATCACGAACAGAGGACATCAAAACAGTCAATCGGAAAGTAGGCCCTATAACACACCCCTACTGATTCCTAAGGATATCAAAACTACCGCGAGTCAAGGCTCTGCAGGGTACCCTATCCCAACATTCAGGCAAGTTATAAGTCGAAAACGGTAAACTTAAAGACGCAAAATAGAATTTGCGTATTTAAGCTTCATAAAATATAACACAATAAAAATAATCTTTTTTAAATGAAAGCTTGAAAGTTAAATCAGTATTTAAAATCAAAATAGTTCAGTAACCACGTACGTATTAATAACAAATAAAGATTATAATTATTGCACGGAAAATCTTTTTACATGTTACTACAAATTAAATATTCTCATTTAAACACTAACAAGGGCTTTTTCCACACAATTTAAAACTTAGAGGATTGTCCAAAAATGTTTAAATGAGAACATTCATTTTCTTGTTTAGATAAAATGTTTTGCAGTGAATACTGTTTAACACACGCATATTATTTATTATTGTTTCCAAAACTGAAAGTAGGTGCTTAATAAGATTAATATACCGTTTTATTTCAATAACTAGTTGTTTATGTAAAAAGCACTATTCACTGCGAAAATAGTAAATAATTGCGCCATTAATTCATGATAAGAAAACATAAGAATGTGTAAAATAATATGTAAAGACAATAATATGACCAAATTTTTCATAACGTAACTAAAACATGAATTGATGACACTTTATTATTAAATGTATTTTTTTTTAACTCACCTGTAATGACCAGTCGTCCCTTAGTCGCAGATAATCGGGTTTCACCAGTAAGCCTGTGCTTTGTTCTACATTGGTATGATTTGTAACCATCCTCAGGTCCAACATCTCGAATATGTAATTCTCCAGATGGAAGCACTAAGTATTTGCCCTCTGTTAAAAGAAAAAGCTGTTGCATTAAGTCTGTTAACATTTACAGTTTGAAAAAGCAATTCAATGTTATGCAACGCAACATAAGGTTGCGATTTACTTATAAATGTCAGTGCATGCATTAGACTAAGGAAGAGGGATAAAGGATTAAGGTGAGCCGTGAGGCCCATGGAATCACGGGAACCCATCTAAGGAACAATGCCCTAAATTTAACCATACATAGGTGTGCAACCCTAGCAATGGACGCGGCCAATGACATTCAGAAAGACATTTTACTATTCCCCTGACATCTTAATAATCCTCAACGCAAATAGGCTGTTTACAGCCTGAAAAACAATTCACTTCGTACCGTCAAAATTATTTGTTGACTCTAGTTTGATGTCTATTTCCTCGTCGCCTTCGCTGATGATCCAAGAGATGACGTTAACATACTCTGATACAAAGCTTGGTATGTGGCATTTTAAAATAGCGCTATTGCCTCTCAAAACGTACTCTTCCATCAGATTCACGGCGTATGCCTGAGATACCACTGAAACAATATTGTGACACCTGAGACGAGTAGATAAAATGTTTGGGTAGTTACAACAGTCGTATGTTACCTTTTAGTAAACAGTTTACGGTTTGCCAATCAGATTCCGTATTTTAAAACATGAATTGGGATGCAGAGTTAAGGTTGAACAGGATGTAAGGAGCAAACACTGACACAGAATCAGTCGCACAATGTACCTAGGTCGGATGAAGCATTCATTTTAATTTCTCGCTCTTTCTCGTCTTCAGAGATTATCCAGGAACTTACTGCCACGTATTCAGAGACAAAACTCGGAATTTGGCACTTCAAGATAGCAGCGTTGCCACGCAAAACGTATTCTTCCCAAAATTTCACATCATAAGCTTGAGACACGACTGAAATCGTTATGTCAATATAAATTAAAATGCAAGATTTCAAATGACTAGTTTCTTAAACAAAAAACTTCATACTAATGGTACTTAGAACAGATGCGAATCGATCTATAATAAACGTGACTATATTATGAACAACATAGGAGGATATTTGGAAAGGACGGACGCCTCGGTGGGGTCAAATTGTCGGTATATGTTACCTAAATTAAAATCGGAATTTAAATTAATCTCCATTTCATCCTGTTCCCCTTCAGAGATAATCCAGGAAGTGACCGTGACATACTCGGTGACGAAACTTGGAATATGACATTTCAGTATAGCAGCATTTCCGCGTAAGACATTCTCTTCCCAGAGATTTACTGTGTAGGATTGGGAAACCACTGAAAATAGATAAACCCATGACTGATTTACTTCGTCAAGGAACTGTGGAGTATCTATATTTTTAAGGGGATGGATGTAGGAATTTGGTCCTCGTTTCACTTTGTTGAATACCTAAATTGAATGTCTGATCTAGTTGAATTTCTAGTTCATCAACGTCTCCTTCAGAAATAATCTAAGATGAAACTGTAACGTATTCTGTTACAAAACTTGGTATGTGACACTTAACAATCGCTGAATTTCCACGCAGAACATTTTCTTCCATCAAATTCACAGTGTACGCTTGAGATACAACTGAAAAGTTCAAAATAACTTACGTAAAAATTGGAGATAGTGATGATGCGAAACTGAGGAATGGGAAAAGGGTTATTGGGTAGCGCAAAAACCTATTTTTGTGAAACAATACCCAAATCATTAGATTCTGCTTTTATTTCCAATTCATCGGTTTCTCCTTCTGAGATAATCCAGGACGACACACTAACATACTCTGTCACGAAGGTCGAAATATGACATTTGAGAATGGCTGCGTTCCCACGTAAAACACTCTCCTCCATAAGGTTGACCGTATAAGCTTGTGTAACTACTGCAAATATGAATTCGAAGAATCTCGTGAGCATAATAAACAATATCATTATTCAAAGGATTTGGATGGGAATCGCAGATACAGTGAAGTTATCTTCATAGTAAATACCCTCTTTATCGACAGTATCGTTTATTGTTATTTCGACCTCATCTTCTCCTTCAGAAATTATCCAGGTTGCCACTGCTACATATTCGGTTACGAAACTTGGAATCAGACATTTTATAATTGCAGAATTCCCTCGCAATACGTTTTCTTCAACCAAATTAACGGTGTACGCTTGAGAAACGACTAGAACATGAAATTGCCAATAAGTATTTGGGTTAAAATGTTATGTCAATTCTAATGAGTGATCCTAACCTAATACAAACGAACGACAGTGGACAGGATACAAAGGTGTATAATTATTCCAATTTTGAATCAAAAGTACCGTAATTATGATTCAATGTATACTCTCCATCCTCGGTATCATGCCAAGAAACTACTTGAACATGATCTGACACAAACGAGGGTATGTGGCACTTGAATACTGCAGCGTTCCCGCGAATTACATAGATGTCATAGACTTGCGATTCGTAGAATTGATTTACAGCTGAAATATTTTACATACAAGGATAAGACTATGTATACATTTGTAGCTATATATTGACTCCGACACGGGGATTCAGTGGAGTGCGGATAGGGACAATTGGGGCCGCGCGTAGCTCTCTATTACCGTAATTGCCCTCGGAGCGGTTGAACGAAAACCCAGAGAGAGATTCTTCGTCTGCCACCCAATCCACTACATGAACGTAATCCGCCACAAATGATGGAATCGTACATTTGACAATGGCAGAATTGCCTCGTAAGACGTCTTCATCAATAACACGAGGTTCATAAGACTGATGTACCACTGTGGACGTTAAAAATATTACCTATTCTTGTAACAAATGTTGAAAAAAGTATACTAAACAGTATGCGTAGGACAGGGAAAGAGGAATGAAATACGTTTACGATCATGAACTACCATCGTTAAAATTAGAGTGCTCCTCAGCAGATACCGTGTCATTGTCCATTATCCAGGCCACAACATGAACAAAGTCCGCAACAAACGAAGGCACGATGCATTTCAGAATAGCTGTGTTGCCTCGCAAAATGAATTCATCGTTGACTCTAGCCTCATATACTTGGAGTACAGCTGTGACAATTCAAATAAAAGGAATCAGGAATGAGGATTGCTCTCTCTAAGTGAGAAATTACCCTCGCTACTGTTGGGGTAATATGTGCCGCCTTCGCTATCCATCCACATTTCAACGTATACAAAGTCAGAAACAAAGCTTGGCATTTCACATTTCATGATAGCTGCGTTGCCGCGAATCACGTACTCGTTGTCAGCTTCGGCTTCGAAAGGCTGTGACACCACTTCACAAAAAAATATTAGGTTATTTGATGAGATAAATCGAGGAGTTAATTTGGATGGGAAAACGGTTTTGAAGAAATCATAGAGATGTACCCTGAACTGCGTTTGTATTATTAACTGTGAGGATCTGTCCGTCTTCCATGATCCACGCTTCTATGTAAACGAAGTCACTAACAAAAGATGGAATCTTGCAGTGAACAATAGCAGCGTTCCCTCTAATCACGTACTCGTTTTCGGCTTCGGTCACGTAATACTGTGATACGACTGAAGAATAACAATTAGACGCATAAGTTGGAACGGTTCGAGGTGTAAGGAATTGTTGTGAGCACGGGAAGCAAGTATGATTTGTTTAAGAGGCCATTGTACCGAGGTCTCCTGAGTGAGAAATCTCTATTCCCTTTTCGTCGATCCATGCTTCCACCTTCACAAAATCAGCGACAAAAGAAGGAATGGAACATTTTAAAACAGCGGCGTTTCCACGTATGACATATTCTGTGAGAATCTCTGCTTCATAGAACTGATTCACAACTGAAAGAATATACGTATGTGGTCCATGACTAATGAAAGTCTCTAAGGCGAGGGAAGGAGGTGGAGGATAAGGAATGTTATACAATTATTTGCATCTGAACTACCGATGTCATCGGTTGGTAAGTATTCGCCGCCCTCAGAGTTGACCCAAGCTTCAACTTTCACGAAATCGGCGACGAAGGAAGGAATATTGCATTTAAGCACGGCGGTGTTTCCTCTGATTACATACTCTGAGACTACTTCGGCTTCGTAGTATTGTGTTACAACTGCAATAATAGCATCTGGTTGTATTTTTAGAAAGGATTAGGAATTGGCATGGTGAGCATGACAGGCATTTGGGAACTAAAATGTTATGTTTAGTTGAGCATGTGGTACCATCTCCTTCCTTATTTTCCTCGTAAGTAAAAGAATTGCCAGCCTCGTCTTGCCAGGAGATAACATCCACAAAATCGCCCACAAACGAAGGTATGGAACATTTGAGAATAGCAGAGTTTCCTCGAATCACATATTCGTTATTTACTTCTGATTCGTATTGCTGCTGAACCACTGAAAATGTTAGTTTTGTAGTTGAAGTATTTTCTAGTGGATAGTTGGATTTAGGAAAGTGACCAGGGAAACAAAACGGTGGAGGATTAACCGTAGTCCTCGCCAGGAAGGAAGTCTTCATTGTCATCAGTGTGCCAAGAGAGAACTTCAACGAAATCGGCTACGAACGATGGGACCTGACACTTGAGCACGATACTGTTCCCAGTAATGACATACTCCTTATTGACGTCGGTGTCGTAATGCTGGGCAACCACTTATACAATATGGACAAAGAATTGAGTATAAGTATTATTGACTATTGGTACTACATAATCACATGAATATTATTAATAAATACGGATATTTAAAACCTTTTACTGACGAGCATCTGTAAAAAATTTGTTAAACAACACAGCATGACAGTAATCACGAGTTTCCTTCATCGCTAGCAATTTTTAGAAAGATTTTGTTTAAATATACGAGCTTTTTCACGATTTACTTTGCATCATACTACAACTTACAAGCAGTTAAGACATATTTTATTGTAGACATACTTCAATGTTGACTGATTTGATCATCTTTCCTCTTGATTATTTAATTGACCGTATTTGACCTCGTGACATAAAGGGCAGCGCCCTATGATGGTCAATAAAACTTTCATACTTAGTCAGTGCAGCTACATTTAAAGTGTCTTCGGACGAAGAAACGATTCAATTTGTCTACAAATTGAAGTAACGTCCTACCAACATGTTTAAAATACGTGTGTTGAAAGCTCTCGTGAATAAACTCGCATTATATTAACATTCTATTATGTGTAGCGCCTAATATGGCATGTCCTATAATGGACATCACCAATAGTCTCATTAAGCATGAGTGTGAAACATTCAATGCATTAACAATCGATTCAAGTCCTGTTTACTTCTCAAGTGGGTACAGAACATTAATTGTACAGATTTTTATGCCCAGTAGTCAAAAAACCATATCACATACAAATTAAAGATACATTTATCACTTAACAAACAGTTGACTATCAAATTACAAATGAAAAGGGGTGATAAGTCAACAAATGAAAGCGTTCGGATAAACAGAAACATCATCGTGTTGGTTGACATAGATATAGCATATGTCATGTTAACCCATTAAATATTATTTATAAATCTGTCATGAAGTTTTATGGCTGCTTCTATAGCACGCACGCGATATAGAAACCTGGTTTTGTTGCAACACAATCTCGTGCTTTATGAGATATGGCTGTAACTTTGGTAACGTCGGCGCTTGCTTGACATGTGAGCATTTTGTCCGTTAGCAATTTGAAATATCGTTGTGGTAAATGTTTTTGTACTATATTGTTCTTAAAGTCGCAAGCCAACGGACAAAAGCTTAAAGAATGCGCCTCTTGGAATTAGTAATTTTATGCAAATGTTGCTTACCGGCTCGTACGTTAACGTCCCGGGAATGAATGGTGCCAACAGAGTTGCGAGCGAGACAAGCATAAACCTGAGCGTGGACCTCTTGCCGGTAATCCTCCGCGCGGAAAGGCGGGAATAGGAGGTTTCCGTTCGCTTGAACCTGGTGAACGAAAACGTAATGTTTAACGGTAAGTATTCAGTTCCGAATTTGTGGAGGTAAAGTATTGAACTAGGTCTGAAATTATTCTAAAGGAAAAGGCTGGTTTAAATATAATTTATAGGCTATGATTCTATACAGTGTGGCAGGGACATCGATGCGAATTCATTCATTCATCGATACCATGGATTCAGTAGGTACATGATTCTGAACGCCCCGGAGCGTTGAAATTTTTCGTCGGTATTTAAAAAAAAACAGCTGTTTCATACATTTTAAAGGTATTGCACTTTTCCGACGAAAAATTTCAACGCAGGGGGTTTCAAAATCATGTACTAATCGAATCCATGGTAAGAGTTTTTGCGTCGATGTCTCTGCCACCCTGTATTTAAACTACTTTCAAACAATAAATTGTTATCTTGCCCTAATTCCTTCGCCATTCTGAGCGAAAATATTACTCATTTACATTCGTTGATAGGTACAAAACCTCGATGCGCTTCATTACTGTAACACTATGCAATGTGCTGCATATGCGGGCAGTGCGGGCACCGAATAAACTAGTTGTCCTTGTTATGTAGTGTGGGCACTAAATTCGTCATTAAAACATCTGTAGATGATTCTACATAATTTTTAAATCTTCTCAATATATTAGCTGATATTTTACTTTCTTTTGGTCTTAATGCTTATGCCGCAGACATTATTTGGTGCTTAACAAATCCAGCCCAAAAACTATTAAGTATCATATACTTTCCAAAAAGTAAATGTTGCGTTACTTGCATTTATAGGACACAAATATAACGGTACAATAGAAGCTAGCCTCACCTGTCGCAATCCAGGGACATCACCAACAGCAGTTCCATCTGATCGCACCCAAATGATGTCAGGGGCCGGGGATCCTCGGGCCGCGCATTCCACAGTCGCTCCGGTCGTGTTGCTGAAGTCCACTCGGTTTGAAGGTTCCTTCATGAATATCGGTCCTATAGTTTCGTCCTCGCAAAGCACTGACCCTGTAAAAAGACGTCAGATTAACTATAATATTGCATCCAGTTTTATGTTTGAATGGTTGTTGATATTCATCATGTTTAAGGACGTTATGTTTAGTCCTCTCTGGTGTACGACATTTTACTATAGACACTGACTTAAATATAGTTAGAGACAGAAAACACGAGATATTTGGTGATCATCCGGACATTGCTCATCTCAAAATGATGGCACAGTAACTTTGTTAAGACTTCAAAAAAGGATGAAATTCTATGTTCGTCTGTATTTTTCTTCTTTCAATGTATGTTCATCCATATTTTCGTTAATTGTGTACCGATTTAGAAAAATTATTTTTGATTTTGTAGAGGAAGCTTGCGCGGTGGTACCATTTACATTTTATTATCTTTGCTTGGGACATTTTTAAGTTGGTTGTTTTCCTACTCAGACTTTATAGATAATGTTATAATAACTTTCTGTCGCTGTTATTTACATAGCAGGTAGGGTGTTCGAATTTGTGTCGGGTAGGTACCACAATTAAAAAGTGTAAAATAAAAACTTTTGACAATGGGTTGTTTTTTTTTTGTAATAACTTTTGTATAAATACAATATCCTGAATGTCGAAAATAGTCCAAAGAATGGGTCGCCGATTGTTATAACTATGATACTGGTGCATCACCAGCACCATAACGAGAGGACAAAGCAGCTGTGTCTCTCGTAACAAGTGGCGTATTGCCTCACCCACCATGAGTTCAGCCATTATTTTCCGGAAACCATACGGCACGCCTATCATATTACGAATGTTTATAACAAGATTGGTTGGGACATTGTACAATTTTTTTTTATCTGAGCTGATTGAGCTATCGAATTTAGTTGGTAGGTACTGTACTTTCTTACATTATGTACCTACAAACCATATTTTAGTTAAAATTTCATTGTCAGTGGTTTGCTTTCGGAAACACGAGTAAGCAAACCACGAACCAGGCGGTACTCTAGTTTACGGGAACTAAAAATCCTCGACCCAGTTTATAATGAAGCCTGGAAAAATAATCCAGCACAAGTGACGCGCTCTCATGCCACGTCTCGCTATTCGTTTCACTAGATGAAGAGCAATAGAATGACACTCACTAAATGTTAATTAATGACCTCATTAAGTCAACTTACTGTACGTCAAATGTTGTACATACTAATATCCTGTGCAGTTAAAATACTTCGGTTACCAACGAGAAATAACGGTTTTTATGGCTTTAAAGATCCTCAAGTTTATAGCATCCTTATTATGACCAAACAAGGCTATAGACGAGTTTACTGCTAAAGAATCTTACTCAGGCGCCAATCGTTATTAAGAATAGCTTTATTATTTCCCCTTGGTCTATATATCTTCCAAAACGAACAATTAACAAAATTATTCCATCTTTTATTTGATTTCTTACATCGTTTCTATGAACCTGTACCTACGTACTTTTCATCTAATCTAATTAGGATGTATTGTCCCATTGTAGGGCAAAGGCCTCCTTCTCCCGTTTTCTCACAATTCTATCTTTTGCTAGTACTGGCGACGTACTTATTTAATTTAAATTAAACGGTCAAAACTTTCAATACGAATTGGGTTGAATTCGAACCAGTGTCGATGGAAGACAAAAAATAGCAACAAAGCGAACAAAAAAGCGAGGGCGTGTTGAGCTTGCGACAGATGTGCGCCTGCGCACGTTCCTGATTGGTCGTACCCACGACAGATGTTCTTCACATCACAACCTGAACGCAGGATGCTAATTCAACAAAGTTTTATCACAACACTTGCAACGATTTCTAGCCAGTTTCTCCACGAAAAAGTTATTATTTATTAATTTTCTACGCATAGAACTGATATCTGAACAGTAGGACTTCTATCTTATGTACCTATGGCATAGCGAAATTCAGTCAGGTTATTAGGCCACTGTGTAGTGTATTTAACGCCGAGCTCTGGTTCATGTTAAATTATATAACATTGTACAAAATACTTATTATTTTGTATAGTGTTGTACATAGCTACCTAGATATTAATTAAATTGACACCTACATAATGTTATTTATCATACTTTCCGCACATTTATGCTATCTATAATGTATCTAGATAAGGCGATAACATTTTGGTGTAGATCAGTGTCAATCGTCACTTTCGCTTGCTACCAAACTACTTATTAATAAATTTGATTGATGCTTTTAACTTTCTAGCTTGACTTTTTAATGTTACATTAATAATACACATGTATAGGATGATTTATTATTTCGAAGAAGAGTATTTATTTTCTGCATCGTAGCACTTTTCCGACAAACTGTACCCTTGCAGCTGATAGGCATATCAAAAAACAGGCGAATTCGAACTGGGGATGAGTATGGACGAAGCCCAATATTTATATACAGGGCGTCCCAAAACTATGGGACATGAAGGGAAAGTACCTTAAATATCGTAGATAGGGTATTTTGCTGAAAGAAGACTATGTTATTTTTAAAAGTTAGTAATTCTGCATTCAAAGATTTTCTAAAAATTACTTGCCTCGTCTGGGAATCGAACCGACTTAAATGTAAAAAAAAACACCCCTACTTTTATGATGCCAATCGAAAGAATGACCAAAAACTAATAACTCTTCTTAAGTAACATAGTATTTAAAAAATAATTTATTGGGATTCTAGTACTTACGGCCAATAAGGCTATAACTGAGTACTAACGGACGGCGGTATACATGCTTTTACTGATACTAAATTATATAACAATACACAATATTCTACCGACATATGGACACACTTTTATCGTTGTGAACATTTGGCGCTTCCTTGTGGTTACGCTAAGTGATTCGAAGATAGCTTTTTTGCATAAAGGGCGTTGAACTTTTCATTAAAACTCCTTCTGTCATTTATAAACAATAGAATGACGACTGATTTTATGGGAAGTTGTTTAGTTGAAGTAACAACAACAGTGTTTATATTTTTATGGAACACGTCATCTTTTCCAACACATGCAAATCCGTGCAAATCATACCTGTAGTTAAAGAGTTCAAGGTAAGGGGCGTAAAGATGACACAACTTCAACACGTTTTGGCATATTTATATAATTTATTAGATACTGTACAAGGCTTTAAAAGTTTAAATGTTAGTTTTTTTTTAATCCTTGAGTTTAATAAAAACTAGCAGTCGGATGATTTGGTTCTAAAAATTTCAATATGATGTACAAAATGTTTGCTTGCAAAAGGACTTGTTTTGTAGCGACGAAGGTGAAAACCGTGAAATCATAATTTCATCCGCAGACAAACGAATGTATGCGAAACCAGATTTACGAATGCAACAACAAAGTTTTACAATATGTTGTATGTATTGTTTACTTTACAACCTGACCACGAGCTTATTAGCTCTCATTTAGCAATAATGATGCAGCTCTCATCAGTCTCATCTCATGATATTAGCCATTGCAAAATCCTTAAAAAATTTTAGGGTTCTGAATTAGGTAGGTAATTTTTTAATAATCCTTAAAATGGATGGATACTCATCAGTTCATAAAGATAAAGAAAATAAAGATATATTTATTGCATAACTGTGTACATCCGTTCTTATTTTAAACGTAAACATTTTTAGGCTCAACAGTCTACCCATGTCGGATATGCAATAGTAAGAGTATTATAAGGCAACAAGATTTCAAATAAATTAATAGATTACAAACAAATTAGAAATAAATTACATAGGTACGAACATTATTTTTTCTTAAAAAACTCATTCAGATTATAAAATACATTATCAATAAACAGTTTTTTTAATTTTGTTTTAAACATATTTCCATTTAATTGCTTGATAGCTGGCGGTAACTGGTTGTATACACGAATAGCAGTTACATAGGTACTTTTATATCAGGTGATAATAACTGACTTACGAATACAACAGCAAAGTTTTACAATTATGTTGTTTGTGTTGCTTACTTTACAACCTGACCACAAGCTTATTAGCTCTCATTACGCAATAATGATGCAGACCTTATCTCATGATATTAGCCATTGCAAAATCCTTAAAATTTTCAGGGTTCTGATTTAGGTACTTAGGTAATTTTTTTAACAATCCTTAAAATGGATGGATACTCATCAGTTCATCAGGTGATAATAAGTGACCTGATAGTTAGTGGTCACCTATGTCTTATGCTAAGGTATGGATATCGGGAATCTGCAGAACCATAAGCATCGCAGGTACCTTGTCATCCCAGAGACAAAACTGGAATGACCCATGTGCCTGAATTTTGCGCTATCACCTCGCCACTTTCGAAGTATAAGTATTGAGATGTGAATACAAAATCTGTATTCAGAGACTGTCGCAGATAGGTACGGTCGTTTTGCATCTGATCATATCGTATAACGGCACACATGGAAGTAACATAGGCACTTATATGTATTTCCATGAAATTAAGATGCCCTAGGTACCTATTACACGTATTCTTTGACACCTCACACCACAGACACCACGGTATTTTAAAGGTACCCCAATCTGATAAGGTCCAGGCTAATTTAATCTTAAAAACTGCAATTTCCGGAGAAGTTGAGACTAGAATCCTCGATAAGACATATTTGCACAGCAATTTATGAAACACTAGCTTCAGCCAGCGGCTTCGCCCGCGTTATATCGTTATAAATGGTAGCCTATGTCACTCAGTGATAATATAGCATTCTACTAGTGATTTTTTTTTTATCGCTCCAGTAGTTTTTAAGTTTATTCATTACAAACAAACATATACAAAATGAAATCTTTTCTCTTTATAATATTAGTTTAGATATCTATCCTAACTGCGTTTAAATTCCTAATGAGTAACACGGTGACCTATGAGCTATCTGAATAACGAACAAACGCATCGGAGAATTCCAATAGAGTATACGTGATGCTCCTGTGGAGAATTCCAAAAACTAAACGGTATGTCGCGCGTCAACTTGCTTTGATTTGAATTCCTAATTTAGAAAACAATCAACCGTTCACCTTAGTGCTAACAGGCAATATTTCAACTCCTTTATTATGAAAATAGTATCAATTACCATTCTATTGACTAGCTATGCTCACTTTATTACCTATTCAGTGGCCAATAAAAGTTTGCGTGTCCAACGTTTTTATTATTCCGACTCAATTAATGGTTTACATTATTTGTAGGAGACGATTTTCTTTCATAGTATCTTTAGTTTATAGAGATTCGATTAAGAAATACGGAAATCATAAGTAATTTGTAAACAATGTAAATGGTTTAGTGTTATGAACATGTAACACTCTACGGACTGTAAATCTATTTGTGGCCGTTGACCCGGTGAAATTCTTAGCTGGTGTCGGCAGCTACCATGGTATATTATCATCATCTATGCTTATCTTTTGTTTCTCAACGTCTTGCAACACTACTCGTGCCGTTATAAAAGCGCGCCTAAGCTCGACATAACTTAGAAACTTTAAATGGAAAGATTAGGTACTTACATTGTTTGTCTCGTCTTTTGTTCTGTAAGTAGGACCGTTATTTATTTCCATAATAGCCATGGTTAATTGGTTTATTTAATGCAATGACGAATTGCTCTATCTGTTCTTATATTTATAGGCAACCAATTTCATTGCGAATTTTCTTTTTGGTGATTATAGCTTCTAAGATCAGGTAGTGATTGAATACCTATTGCTTTATGGTGTTTCTAATGCAGCGTATTGCACTCATTACTAACTATATCACAATGCTGAACGCAGCTATACACACTGTCTGTTGTCACTTTGTTAGTACCTATAGTAGCAAGTTGCATAAGGAAAGTATGACGGGAATGTGTAGCTTAGCCACATACCAGAACGTGGCTTCTAAAAAAAAAACAATTTCAGTTTCGTTAAAAGCTCAATTGGCCTTGGAACATTTGCTTAGATGGCGATGGCAACGAGTCATTTAGGGGACATCCGAATTAATTGCGTGTTAGCAACAGCACCATGTGTGTGAATAGGGGCCCTCCTATGTTCATAAGCAACGGCCATATACCAATGCGTGTTTTAATTAGAAGCTCGTTACCGCGCGTTTTGAAAAATTGAATGTTCATTAGTAGTTCAACTGAGCGCTCTTTTGATCGCTCATTAACACGTGCTTGTGGCTGTTTGTTGATAAACAGTGTGTTCATATCGGAATAGAGATAACGAGTAACGAATGGAGGAAGTTTATTCAAGGGAAAACTTCTTTAGGCGCGTAGGGCATTTTTGAGATGGGAAAAAACAATTGAACTCGCGACACCGTTACCGAAACCTCATTTTTGTAAACGCGATTTTGATCTTTATTTATATTCCGTTACGGATCAATGTTCTATGCAAGTATTTTTACTTTAAAGGTTTTGGAAGTATTTTTTTTTTGTAAACGCGATTGTGCTCTTTATTTAGATAAGGTTGCGGGCCGATGTTCTATACAAGTATTTTTCTTCCAGCAAGGCGATCTTGTTCAAGTTTTCAGTTCTGTAGGCACTCCCGGAGTGCCAGTTTTTTTTTTCTTTATAAGAATCGGTCAAGACAACGGTTTTCACGTTCAACACTGAGACTAAAAATACGGAAGCAGGAAGAGTAACCGGGCTGAACATTCAAGTCACTATTATCAGTAATAAATAATACACTTGTCATCTGTTGAAACTGCGTTTGTAGTGGATTCCTTCTTTCAACATTGAATAATCCAGAGACCGTTATAAACGGAATTATTGCATGATTAATCTCTGGCCTCGTCTATTGGTCCAGAATATTTATTGCTCATACATGAACAAAGGAAGATTTGATGTTGGAACTCGAAGGGTTTAAGAGACCTTAATTAAGAATTGTAACAATGTTTGTGTATGTGGTTAATGAATGAGTAACTACAATAAATAAAATAGCTCATGGTTGCGTCAGTTGCGTGTCAATCTGTCATTCTGCTGTCTACAGGGACAGTTTTTATGCGAGACTTAAACCGTATAATAGGTATAGTGGTGCGAAAATAAACGTCTAAATGGTTAAAATAATAAACTATACTGCCTCTGTTTACGTTAAGTTTACACTGACCCGAAATATTATGATAGTAATGAACCGAAATAGTAAAAATAACAAGGAGCGGTGCTTACTCACAGACTCTGTTGTAAAAAATATTTTCATTATAATCCATTCCGAGTGACTATATAATATTTCTAGGATGATAGAATTTTGAAATCTTCTAAAAAATGCTATCATGTTCGGTCAAGTTGGTAAATAAATCTTGCTTTTTATTTATCATTCATGTTAATGTGAAAAACAAATACTTAGGTAGGTACTTATCGTGCTGATAAAGGTAATTGTTATTTTTATCTGCATAATAATTTATTTATGTACGAAACTCCATACTTATATTATAATTATAACTACTACACAATAAAGGCATGCTCTCAAACTTCATTTCCGACATCTCGCACTAGGCAGGCAGCATTAGTCATTCGTTCGCTTTTTCTGCAAAAGTTGACTCATGCTGATGTAACTGATCTCTTTAAATGTTCGTCCACTTAACCTTTTATTTTACACACAGTTGCCGTATCTTCTATATTATTGGACATATTGCATAGCAGTAGAAGATATCGTAGTATTGGAGTCACGGCCGTGACCTTCGCGCGTTGAAAGGCCAATGTTCTGCGGTGTTTGTGTAAAATCTAGCATTTAAACTGAACCTGGCGTCCTCGCCCACACAATACTCGTTGCTAGTTCGCTTGGTATGAACTAGGCATGTAGGCGACTGCAGATTGCACTGCAAGCTTAAGGTGCAAAATATATAGAAAAACTACACCCCCACGACACAGGGAATCCTAGTGCGGGGTTCAAAGAATTTGCAAAAATCTAGCACCTGCCTAGGTTCCTTCCTATATTATAATCTATACTAGTTTGTTTTTTTAAATATTGTACTGTGTTTTTCTGAACAAAATAAAGTTTTTAAACCTATTTATTTTATAACTACATAAATATGTGAAAATTTCTAACGAAAGAGGAAAGTATTGTGTTGTGTATTCCGAGCAACAACAGCATTAAACAACTTGAACTTTCAGTTCGTACTTTCACATTTTATCTTGGAGTTAGCTCTTTAGGCTGCAGTTACATTTAGAGGACATTGGTCAGTAACATACATAATATACGGACGGTCAGATGGATATTACATACTAAGTAGGTACGTGAGGCTCAGAAGAGCAGCCGGGCGTCGCCGGCCACCATGGAGGGGCTTGTGGGCGACGAAATTGGGGCTGTGTTGTCGCCCAAACAGTCAGGTCCAAAGAGGAGGCACGTAGAGTTGCATGCGTGCCTTTATGGAAGAACGTGCGGTCGTGGGATCGGCCGCACTGGGTGATGGTGCCCGCTAAGCATGGCGGGCTGATACCAGTCGGGGGTGCGGCGAATGTACAAGTATCTCCCGGGTCCCCGACACATGCTAGTGGTAGGAACAGTGGGGTTTTAGTCGGTAGGAGTCCGACATAACCCTCCATTCGATGGAGGATATCCATGTTGATTTCACCGCGGAAAAAAAAAACATACTTGAGGCTCCATTTTGTAGGATTTCATTTTATTGGTGTTATACAGCTTGTCTCATTTATTCTTATTAAAACCAACACTTACAAAGAATCGCTTGGTGCCGTAATCAATTAGCATGAGAAAAGAATACGTATAGCAATATTAGCAATTAGTAGTATAAAATGAATCATACAGTTGACTGAGATGATCTGCAGGTGCAACCAGTTATATTAATAACTACATGATTGCGTCCGTTGTGCTGTAGACGTTGTAGTCAAGAAATCTTAAAGACTGCCATTATTAATTTGAAAAAAAAACTGGCCAAGTGCGTGTCGGACCACGCACAATGAAGGGTTCCGTAGTTGGGATGAATGTATCCCAAATACAAACTTAACATAGTAGTTGAAATACATGTTCCCCCATACATTCCAACTGCAAATGTAAGTTTGTACGCACAGTATTGAGTGATTTACCATGTTTTTTAGGACCATAGAATTCTTATAGGTTTTCCTGTAAACTAGGAGTAAAGAACCATACCCTGTAATTTTTTTTTTAATTTTAGTCTTAGTAGTTTCGGAGATAAAGGTGGGAATGGTAAATTTTCATAAATTTTCTTAAATATCTTTAAAAGTATTTATTTCAAAATTATAAATTTATGAGATCCTCACAACAAGCCCTTTCATGGAATATGTCACATGGTCCAGAGTGCAAAACTATTTTTTTATTTTTTCGGTTTGCCCCCAGAACCTCAAGTGACCTCCATATTCAAAATTCATTTATTTTCGTCCGTGTCTGGGTCACAGAAATTTATATATGTAGGTACCAAATTTCAACTAAATTGGTCCTGTAGATTCGGAGCAAATTGGCTGTGACAGACTGACAGTCACGAGTGATCCTATGAGGATTCCGTTTTTTCCTTTTGAGGTACGGAACCCTAAAAAGAAAGAAAGGCTATGTTCTTAATCCTAATATATCCCGCTTTGTTCCGTTAAGTACGCTTAGTCAAAGGAACTCGTTTTGCGCTCGTTAGTAAGATTATATCGCCACTGCGAAATTCTGGGTTAAAACGGAAGCAAAAAGGCAAACCAGAAAAGTGTTTGGAGTGTTATCATTGCTGGTAGTACTACTATTTAGTTAAGTACCCAATTTAGATATATTTACTGAGAAACCAAATTCACTGTCTGGTTTCCATCCGCGCATAGGTAGGTAAGTCTGGATTCTCGAAATTCCCCAAGGATCTAATTTTATGGATTTTACGATGCGGTTTTTGTGCACGGCTTCTTCTGTTTTCAAATGGTGGCCTCAAATAGAGACTACATGCGGTTGTCCTATCCCATGTGCTAGCTAGAGCAAGAACGTCGGGCATAGTCAGGTAAATCGCAAAAGTTGCGGGCGGCTCCTAATACCGGTCGTGACAATGAACTTCTCATCGCCTCCCATTTACTTTGCAGGCCTCCAACTGCTGGAATCTGCGACCTCGGAGTTTTGAAATATGTTCTGCCGCAACCGCATGCGGGCACAAATAAATATCTTTGATATGACCTTTTACGACACCCATGAGAAGAAGGGATGGGGTAGTATATTCTTAAAACCAATCCATTCTTCCTCAAATTCGCTACTATGGTAAGTATGGAATAATGTACGCTATGGAAAGTTGTAAGTGTAGAAGAGCTTACAACAGGAGTGTTTATAGCGTTTAGGCACACGATTTTGGCCAGTGGTCGTAAACAGTGTTACGTTTGAATAGGTTCGTTGCCCGGCCGCGCTGTATCGACCCGTGACGTCACGAGCGTGCTCGCGACGCCCGGCGTGTGGGGTGGACCGTGGATGGTACCCCAACGATCGTGACGCGCGCTTTCACGCGCTAACTGCGTAGAACGTCACGGTTATCGATATTTATTTTTAAATGCCTATGCACACCTGTAAATTAGGTAGGTATTAGGTATGTTGTCCAACTACCATTATTTTCACATGATGGTTAATTTATTTAGGAGCCGCAATTATAATTACTGTCACAGAAAATGATATCTGTCTATCGATAAAATTGAAGCATTACTCAATTCATAAATTATCATAAGTCGTCCGTGACATAACCATAATTTTTGGGGCACATAGATGTTGACATTAACATATTTTTCCCAGAACGATTATTGTAATGTCCTTTTTACTTATTCACGATTAATGGTTTTATAAAATAAATGTTGTTGAACTTACCTATAGCGGCCAGTGCCACGAGGGCAGCGAATCCAATAAACGACATGTTATCGCACTTCGACACTTCACAGATCACTTTGGTTTCGTGCACAACTCAGAATTAAAAATTCCACTATCGAAATAAAACGAAAAAGATCGCTGTGCCGCGATGCGGCTGGGCTCCGCCCGAATCTGAAACAAATCGAAATTACAGTTAAAATTGGATCTACAAGCAATTTTGGCAATAATAGAGGGCGGTAAAGAGACAGGAAGTGAAGTAGGTGCCTACTGCCTACTTGCTACTCTAGGTATCTAAAAAAGTTGAAAGCCAAAGAGCTCTCTGAGTAATTGTTTGGACAAAAGGCCGATACTCCCAAAGTCTACAGTACACTTACTGTACCTAATTATGGTACGAGAGCCCATGACCAAAATTGTTGCCTTATCGTTTTAATAACAAAACCGTATAAATTCTATAGATTTGGTTATTCTGAATCCAAAAATCCTAATTTCAGAAATTTTTCGCGTCCCGACTGACCTGAACGCATTTTTAAATATGTCAAAAAACAAAAACCGAACTGTTTCATAGCAATCTGTCTGATTTTCAGAATGTAGTTGAACGATAGATTTTAGATACGGAAAACACAATTTTCAGCAACCAGTAGCGTCACACGTACCCAGGCGACCATTTGAGAAAATTAAAAATGTGGCATAAAATAATAAAACCCATAAGCAACCTGCGTGAAAATTTAGTTTTCCGGTGAACATTAGTCAGTTGATGCGAATAAATCATTTTTCAGAAGAAAATGTGAGCATCTCATGTGTTGAAACCATTTTGAACGTGTTGAGAAATTTTACCGATCGGTAACATAGCATTCTGTCTGAAAACGGTTGGACATGATGAAAAAAGTTGCCCAGATATAGAAAAAAATATAACAGAATAATTTACACGCAAAATGTCTGAAAACAAACCTTTTTGTAATAAAATTACGAAACCTTTGTTAATTTTTAATGAACAAAAGAAACCGTCTGCCTATTTTTTTTAAATAGCAGAACTGGGCTCCCATAAAACTGTAACGTTTCTGATCGGTAGTGCCCACCGAGCCTGTTTCAGAATCACCAAAACTTACGATTTTATTCGGTTTTGGCTGTAAACGATGCGACATGGTTTTGGTCGTGGGCTCTCAGAAACAATTCACCTGTGACCTGCTTGTATAACTCAGGTCAATGTGTGGATAAAGAATCTTCACACATGGTAATTATTCGCCACTTGCATTTTTTTTTTACATTTTGGTTTTAAGCAATCGGATCAATAATAATTAATCAATACGGACCAAAACCTATCAAAACGGCTTTGTAATGTAACGATTTTTTATGCCAAAGCTACTGCCAAATTGAATTGCTTAATTTAACGCATTATATTACGGAAAGGATTGGAAAACAATGCCAACTTACTCTATGTAGGGTATTCGTTGTTCCTAGTAAGGAGAAACAATCTACTGTGACTCAAGCAAGATTATTGGCATGTCAAGGTTAGCACGATAACTTGTGTTTTGTTCCATTAAATATGTTCTTACTCAAGTAAATAAATAGTGCCCATTATAATCATCAACAATGCAAATTTGCCATTTAGCGGTTTTGGAACCAGAGCAAGCCAGCTTTTAATGATTTTATGTTTGAATGTCTTTCCTAAAGACCCTTCGTGTGGTTAAAATAAAGTCAATCTCCACCTGTTTCAACCTAAATTTTCCGTAAACTACTTACGAAATTAAAAATACAACAAGTTTCATAATGCTTGGGGGGCAAAAACTGGGCGGAAATACGGTCAGTCACGCAAGGATAAACCAATTTGGTGTAATGTACGCGCGTACACACTCCCACTGTTTTTTTAATGCACTTCTACAGTTTTGTACTTAAACAATGTGAGCATCAGTAAAAAAGACCACACCAAGTATTAGCAAGAACATTTTTTGGGCAGCTGTAGTCTGCTATAGTGAGTTCAAGGGCGTTCAACCCTATTTCTGTCTTGTATATTGTTTGCTATCCCCCTCTCTAATTTATTTAAAAGGGAGGTGTAAGCTGAGGGATTAAGAGCATTAACAGATGGACGTTATTACTTTAGTTCCTGTCCGAACGAACAAACATTTCAAACTTTTACCTGCTAGGTTGAATAAAATGGTTTCAGCAAATGGCCTTTTTAACTTTAACTACAATATGTTTAGTTAACAACTTCTCGTAATAAATATTCCAATAATAACCCAGACTTGTCCTGTAAACTAGTTTTAGTAGTTTGCATACATTAATGTGGTAGGTAAATCAAGAACAAGATGTTGTATTTAGATCAGACAGTTTATCCTGTGACTGGCAAAATACGTCTGTCGTTGTACATATTTCGACTAAATGCTAACTAGCACTTGAAAAGACGGCGACGGTGACATCATCGCGCCAATTTGTAAACTAACCCAATCACTACTGGACCTAGGAATCTAGATCACCTACAGCAGCATGAAAATGTATGCAACGATCGAATTAAGGACGTAATCTAATTTTTAGGGTTCCGTACCTGTCACAGGGCTGTATGTTTTGAGTCGCAATAGGTAGACATTTGAAATTTTCACAGAGTGTGTACTACTGTGGCCGCTATAACAACAAATAATAAAAATATGTAGTGTTAAATATTGTACGGTGATACGGAACACTTCGTGGGCGAGTCCGACCTACAATTGGCCGCTTTTTTATTATCCTATGGATAGCCCAGCGGTTCCTCTAGAATGAAGATTTTTTTTTCAGAAGTAGGCCTTTTGTTTTTTACAAGTCTTTATAACGTCTAGCGTCTTGGCTATTCATACAACCTGTCGTGGCTAGACGATCATTCATGCTATTCAAATGACGTTTAATTGCACCATCAACAACTCTTTGACAGACCTAATCAGCAGTTTGCTTAGGTTGGTCATTAGTCATTACCGTCGCGTCAGGAAGACGTTAATGACGAACAACGATGGTCCAAGCACATTACACAAGCGATTTACCTGACAAAGTGTGAGGTTTAATCCGCTGACGGTTTCCGTAACCACAACCGCATATCTACAGTACAATCCCAGCCTCGTACATGAGTGACTGAAGACTATTTTGGGCTCCATTATCCAGAAATGGCTACGCACCGCTCGTGTTTGGATTTAACGAGTGAGCGTTTGGGTACGTTACGGTCGTACGTTACATATATCAGACGAACGTGGAACGCAACACAATTTGATTTTATTGCAAAGGAAGAAGCGAAATTAGGAGATTTGATTTTAACGGGCCCATTATTTCTGTAAAAAAATTGGCAAGCTTTATTCCATAAATGTATGAGATTTGGGCAGTGACAAGTAATATACCTAAGGTCAGGTAATAACCGGTTTTTTAAGTAACTAAAAAGTTTTAAATGTATGTTAACTTTGTAAACAACATACTCGATACTCGCTGTTTTTATCTTTCTACCGTATTGATAGTGCAATTTTACTATCTTTTAAATCCAATCACAGTGGTTACATGCACTTATTTGTACTTATTACATAATTTGACATTGAAAATGCTATTCCGTGCAGGAAAAAATCGTTACAAAAGGTCTGTCTACGTTCTCTACGGCGACGGGATATACATATAATACATAGGTAGCAGTTGTCGTTATAGATATTTGGTTCAATAGAATGGATCGACTCGCCTCCGAGCCGTCTGGGAAGCTGCAATACGAGTCCCCCTCCCTCCTCCTTGCTAAGTGGAAGTAAAGATAGCGAATTCCTTCCCCCCTGTCCTCACAAGCACCCCTCCCACGCAGGAAGACGTTACATTCACCATTCGTTCAGTTAATAGATGTGGGCTGATAGGTTTCAAAATTGAAAGCTTTATATCCATGGCCATGGTGGAATTGATGCGATTAAAAACTCGTTTCATTGATTCTGAATCTAGAATAAATAAACTATTAGTACCTACTTATATAGTTTTCAAATGCTCAATAATATTCTTAAGAGTACCTACCTACCTACCTGACTTTAAACACTTAACTCTCTTTCAGGATCTTCCTGTACTTATGACCTCTATACCTCCAAGAGCTTATTAAAAAATAAATCGCTGGCTTCTAGCATATTGTACCGATTTACGACAAAAGGGCCAAATATTCTTCAGAATAATTTTGTAAAAGGAGGTTCCTTTACCTGACAACCTGTACAAAAACACGCTCCATCTGTTGTTCGAACGTTTTGCACCTGCCTCCGAGGAACAGGCTTTTTTCGTCCAATCTCTGTGCATCGTTCAATGTCTTTAATTTCATTTTGTTTCTGGCCTTTTTTATTTCATACTCAAGCTTGTGTGCAGCAGTTCCAATCGGATTGTCACCCCTCTAAACTGTTGAAATGAGGGAAGGCCGGTATGCCAGAAGGGTCGTCGAAATTAATGGTCTAAATAATGAATGTTATGAGTTTATGAGTACCTATAGTACTTACACTTATGGTGAGGAATGAAACACCAGTAAAAACGACTTAGGAATGACCATTATTTTCTTCGTGCTGCAAATATGGGAAGACCGGTTTTCCAGGCAGCGAAAGCTAGCCTGCCTAATGGTCTAGAATCTATTTATATTGAGTAGTGGTCTAAATCTAGGCAACTGAATACTAAAACCGATTTACATGAGCTTCTATACGTAGCGCCCTTTTGTAATTAAATCGTTACAGCGCATATTTCAGACCGCTACTACTAAATATCGCATGTATGGGAGGTGTCTGTTCCACCACGTGCTTCGACTCACAACTGAATGAATCACACTGATTAGTCAAAGCTTACTACATACTTGTATGTGAATGACTTATTATAATATCCGTAGCTTTATTCATAGTAACGTACATTCACAAAAATATGTTCAACTATACCTATTATCATTTGGGTAAGCCCTTCCGTGGGGAAATTCATAGCCAGGAATAATTTAGCATTCAATCTGGGCAGCTAAATATTCACTAATTGTATTATTGTGTTAATCCTTTATCATATTAAAAATAACATCCGAATCAGATCGATAATTGCGAAACGTGAGTGGCCAAGCGCTGTTTCTCAATATCCGCCACCCACCGGCATTTCGTTCGATTGAGACAAACTCGGACAATAATGTAATTTAGTGATGAGTTTAATTCAAAAACTTTAACCAAAATAGAATATTATGTGCAACCCAAGTAGGTACATGCTTTCGTTAGTCGATAGTCGGAAGACCAGCCAAATACGGGAGGCAGGGCCGATATACTGAATCAAAGTTAACATACCATCTATAATTAAAACATTGTATACAAATATAGTACAGTATCGGAGAAGGAAATACCAAATTAAAAGCAAGATATAGCAGGCGACTCTATATCTACAGGGCCAAGACAACATCGTTATCGATCGCGGTCGCGCATTCGCCGGGTCGGCGCTTTTGCAAAAAAAATCCTTTTATAACATAAACACGAGGGGATACTGAGTGGAAAGGCTTTATTGTATTTCTTGACTTTTACCTGAGAAGACCGAGTGGCGGCTCAGCGCAGCACCCACAACACTTTAAACACAACACACGCGAAGAGACTAGTGGCGACGACCGACCCGCCCAGACTACAGACGCGGTATGAGTAACTTGTATAGCTATGTTATAAACGGCCGTTGACATCCAACCACAGAAAAGGATGGGTGTACTATATCGTATCTCTTCTACGCCTCAACGAATCAACAAGAGCGGTCCTGGCCGAAACGTACCGATTTTAACCGATGGCCGAGGGTCGCAGGACATGAAAGTAATGCGCACGCAGGAAATTCGTAAAGACACTCATGAGCGGTGCAGTCCGTACCTACTTGTGGTCCCTTGTTCAGAAGTATATTGAATTCAAGGTGTTTTGGGTCGTCTCACTCTCACTTTGTTACAGGATGTGTTGCGTTATCGACTGGAACATTATTTATAGCTCTCCGACTGTACGGTGTATGTGTGTTTTAATTTGACTGAAAATGTGTAAAATATACATATAAAAACGAAACTGATTGTAATAATATTTTTATTAAAAGTAGAATAATAATTTATAAGAACATAAATATATAACATTTCTATGGCAGTATAATATTATATCTGGTGTATAATATAGAAAAATATTCTTAAACATCATAAACCATTAAAATCAATACTTTTATTCTTATATCAATTTATTCCTACACAGCTTCGTATTAATGTGACAATATGGAAGGTTTGAAGATATAAATATTAGTTTTTTATATAGTGTAGAAACTATATTTCACGAATACAAAAATGTATGGCACATCAAAATAAATTCTTGTAATTGTCTTATTATTTCTTATAAATACATAATATGAAACAGTAATGGCTGAAAGTGAGGGTTTTAGGAACCTTAGTTATTGGGTTAGGTACAATCGAACATGTAACATACAGCTTTATAATGCTCACGGCTTAATGTTTACTATATTACTACACAAGATCTACTCATAATTTCCATTGAACAATATTATTATATCTATCTAATTATATATTTTTCTAAACACATTCAATTCTCAACATCTAATCTAATAGCTTTCAAAATTTACTTAACACTACATGAGGTTATTACCATGTTTATATAAAAAAGTTTATTAAATAATGTTACAAAACCGCGAGCTTGCTTATTATAAAATGAAAAAAATTGCCGCATTTTGCTTTGTTACGGTTTTGTAACAGTATTTAATGAAAATAGATTTAAAATTAGTATAAAACGTCTACTTCTTTGTTTACACCAAAGATGAGTAATAATTTCTCGGCACTACTACAGATAAGAGTGGAAATAGGAAAGTTATACATTTACATAAATATATCGTTTCTTTTTTAAATATATTTCTAAATATTGGAGGCTTTTGCAAAGATAAATGTGTACTAACTAATATGGTTTAGCTGTACTTTCGAGAACGCAAGAGATTGGTGATAAGGTAACGTTAGAGACTACCGTTCTAATATCATGATGAGCGAGCGCGGGGAGGTGTGGGATGAATGGAGGATGATCTTACACGTCACCGGGTGCAGGCAGCTTCTCCCAGGAAGGTTCCACGCCCCAGATCTCACGCGCGTACTCCGCAATGGTGCGGTCAGATGAGAACTTGCCAGAAGACGCAATGTTCTCGATCACCATCTCAGCCCATTTAGCCTGGTTCTGTGAACGTGAAAAATATATAAGTCACAGATTATCTTTTTCCAATAGTTGCTATAATTTTCGCAGGCAAATATGTTCGGATTACGCAGGGAAATTAATAAGGCTTTTATGTCATTTATACGTTATGAATTATGACTATTTTGTAGTCAACTGTCAACGAATGTCTTACAACATATTTTGACCAAGCTTTCATAGTATCTACGTAATGTTTTCAAAATTGTGGTGTCTCTTCCACAAAAATCATTAATGAAGAGTTGAAGTTGATCATTTTAAAATAATACATTTTTGTTAGTAGTTAACCATATCTAGCTTAGCTTCAAACGTGAGTGGATCTGGCAACTTGTAAATAAGGGTACCTAATCAATTTAACCCATCAACTAGTGATATACCTACGTTCCTATTTGCAAGTTGGGGGTATTAAATGCCTATAATTTTGTATCAGTATGTATCTGACAACTTGTTCTCCTCGTCGCTGTCGTAAAACCAACTATGTATATCGCAGTTGGAGAATTATTCATTAAATAAGCTATTACGAAAAAGTTTGTTTTCAGACATTTTGCGTGTCAATGGGACCACATTTGACACGCAAAATGTCTGAAAACAAACTTGTATGCAACAAAATGTATGAAATAGTTCGGTTTTTTTTTTGACATATTTAATTAAAAAACCGGCCAAGTGCGTGTCGGACCACGCACAATGTTCCGTAGTTGGGATGAATTTATCCCAAAAACAAATTTAACTTTGTAGTTGATAAACATGTTCTCCCATACGAAATATATGGGAAAACATGTTTTTGCAACTGCAAAGTTAAGTTGGTTACTTAGCTGTGATAGTTTTCCTTTTTATTTCGTTATCTCATCACCAGTTAAGCAGCCTTATAAAGGCGGATAACAATTAAAATTCTATTGTGTCTCGTTAATGACAGTTGAAGGGTTATATAAACTACTACTGTCATTTTTTTTCACACATTCAACACCAACCATTTAGCTAGCAGGGGGGGGGGGGGGCACACACACTTGACTCTAACAAAAATTAGCACCTTTTTGAAGGACCTTTCCAATGAACCCACATCAAGGGATAACAAAAAAAAAAAAACACCACTACGTGTATAGGTACCCTAAAAAAAATTTTTTTTCATCATTTTGTTTTACCACTTTGTCGGCGTATTTAATATGTATACCTATGCCAAATTACAGCTTTCTAGTACTAAGGGTCTCGGAGCTAGACCGCGGACAGATAAACAGACGGACATGACGAAACTATAAGGGTTCCTTGTTTACTATGGAACCCTAAAAACGCGGTCAGATCGACGTGACGCGGAAAATTTCTGTTTTTTTTTTTTTTTACACATAACATAACATTACGCCTTGTTTCCTCGAAGGGTTGGGCAGAGGTGTCCCTGTGGCAGGTACACCCACATTTCGCCAGTTATGTTTTAAGTACCATGAAATAGAGGGCGAGCCTATTGCCATCAACCGGGCACAAATCCAGACTCCGAGCTGTTACTGAGAAAAAGACAGATAGAAAAACCTAATAACACTTTGCCCGACCCGGGAATCGAACCCAGGACCTCATGCTCAGCAGTAGCGCTTACGACCACTAGACAACAAGGCAGTTTTTTTTTAAAGCAGAAAAACCAAATTGATCGATTTTATACGGTTTTGTTCGTAAAACGATAGAACGAAGGCAAAAATGTTGGTCATGGGCTCTCGTAGCAATAGAATTAATTTGAATTTAGAATTCTAAATGAATGCAGTGCGGTACCGTTTCGGTACAGAGTGCTTACCGATTGACCAATGAGGAAACGGCCTAACTCTGAAAATGCTAGTAATGCATAAATCACTATTTTAGCGATAACATGCATGTATGGAACTATACGTTCACGATATGACTGGTAACGAGCTCAGTGCCAAGTTATGTCAATAAGAGATACATTGTTGCTCGTGTGTTATTAATATAACTTGCGCGAAAGGTTAAATAGTGCAGAAATGACTCATTTCACTAGTGATGATAACCTTTATGATGAACAAAAAAAAACTCGTCATTTTTTTATATTTATGAAATAATGATTGTAAACAAAATCGTTATCGCTGTTAATTAGGACATAATTCGCACATTATATTAAGCGATGAGGTTTATTTTTTTATCTAAACGGGCTTGACATAATGGCAAACTGTTAGTTGGCGGACTAATTCGATGAAAACACGCGAATATGACACTTATGGTCAGTGTTATTGCGTGAACGGATTGTTTGGGGTTCCGATAACAACTAGATGTGGTGTTGCTGAGGAATGTAGATAAATAAATTGTACAATGTTATTTTAGCTCTAAAATCCGTTTAACCCTGTGTCCTAACCGAAAGCGATTGTCACACGAAGACGCGATCGTTTATATGAATGATTATGTATACGCGACTCGTGAGTACAACCGGTTTCGATTAACACGCGAGACCATAATTGTTTGTTTGTTTTAGATGATCGCGTCGTTTAAATTGGCCAAGTGCGTGTCGGATCACGCACAACGAAGGGTTCCGTAGTGGGGATGAATTTATCCCAAAAACAAACTTAACATTTTAGTTGAAAAACATGTTTTACCATACATCGATATACGTCACGGTCAATTTTCCAACTGCAAATGAAAGTTTAAAATGGCAAAAAAAATTAGTGATAAAACTACAAATGAAAAAATTTCGGACTTTTTCCTTAACATCTGCTGTGAGACCTTGTTTTCTGCCAAATTTCATGATTCTAGGTCATGGAACCAACGGGAAGCTTCCTGTAGGTTTTGATTTATTTGCGAATATCAAAATATGTCGCATAAATGGCCGATTTTAATATTGAGTTGACTTAGAAGCTTGATTTTTATAGAGCTCCAAGGGACCATAAACCTACGTATTTGATATTAATTTCAACTTGATACCTCTACGCGTTCGTGAGAAAAGGGTCTTAACAGATTGACAGACAGACGGACGGACAATGAAGAGATCCTATAAGGGTTCCGTTTTTTCTTTTTGTAGTACGGAACCTTAAAAACTACGCCGAAACGCACTCAAGTCCACATCATGTAGAGCAAAATCTGTATTAGCTCTTTAGGGGAAGATTACATTATGAACCAACATACCTGATAACATGCGGAGACCTTGTCCTGTGCCTCAATATACGCGTCGTAGTCCGCAAGGTGGAGGAACCGGTCGTGCTGCAGCAGAACATCGGCGATGTGCGCAAACTTGCCCGGCTCGCCCGGCGAGAAGAAACCGCTGCGGATCTGTTCGATACACTGCCGGAGCTCCGGGTTGCGTTCGTAGTACTCGTACGCGTTGTATCTACGCACATTAAGCAAAAATCATTTACCTACTTAAATTAGGCTGAGAGTCAGCATTTTTTGGAATTCACTTGACTTTAAAAAAGGCAGCCCCAAACATTCCCTGACTTCCTACGACGACATTTTTTCTGGGAGGAACTGGCGTAATAAAAAAAGAAAAATAAAAATCCAAATTGATAACCTCCTACTTTTAGAAGTCGTTTAAAAACGCCCTAGATAGAAACAAGTCGCTGCCTATACAATTTTAAAAACTATCGTTATTGTGAGAAAGTTCCTCTATCTTCCATAACAACCTGTAGTTTGTAAACCTGTTCATAATGTGGGTAGTATACTGTAAGTTTTTGAAATATTCCGAAGGTGATGTATGGTGGTGATGATGAATATCTGTGGTCTGTTCTATAATCATTTATTTGAGAAATTGCAAGTGGCAGAGATGTGTTAAAGTATATCAATAAAAGTTCCAATGCTATATCGTTCTTAGATGGAGGGTCTGGGGAATAATGTATGAAACAGATATACCTAAAGCTCTTTAGAATATGAATCGAGGGCATCACTAGACCGAGCATACCTTAACCTGGGAATCCTTGTTATTCTCTAAGTTGGAATTGTGCCCAGTAAATAATCGCAGATGGGACTGAATGATGCCAACATCGGAATTGTAAACAGAAAGCTTTCACTTTCAGAGATTACAGGCGCCATAATAAACAAGAAGCCTAGCATTGTATTGAAACAAAATGAACTAGCTTACACCATATAGTTAATAGGTATGAAATCACATATGGGCTATATTTATAGGGATAAGAGCTTAAAGAACATACATAAACTCACGCCTTCTACAGAACGCCACTTGTTACGATCCTTGCATACCTACTCCTTTTGCCTCGTCTACGTTCTTAAAGAAACAGGCTTAGAAGGAAAAAATACTTCTTACATACAACACTGGTATTATATCATTGATTCTTCGACCCGAAGAAATCATGTAGTAATGTAGGTCATTTAGATTAGCGCTAGAGGTCGTCACATCAGTTGTTGAATGAAGCTTATAAATTGCCTAGTACTAGATTATATTAGCTACTAGTCAGCGAATATAACTTAGCTAGTTGCACTGATTATAATTTATTTATAAAGCAATTATGCGTCACTCTGCTCTCGCATGTTTTGCTTCGCAAATTATAATACTACTTATCGATAATACGGTGTTTTACGAACGATTATGCTACTAGTGAAAACAAAAGATAAGTAGGTACGAGGTTACATTTGATAATGTAATAGCAGAGAAGACCTAAGTGCATGTACCTTTAGATGAGCGTAATACCTACTGGATGCAACAAGGCGCCCAGAGTATTTGGACTATCGCGTAGGTACACGAGTGATATGCGTGCATGTGGTCGGAATATGAACGGAGTGTATGCAATGTAATCTTGTTAACTCGAAGGTTGACTGGCAGAGAATGCCTTGCGGCATTAAGTCCGCCTTATGTACCACATTTTTTACATCCTTTACTAATATTATAAATGCGAAAGTGAGTTTGTTTGTTTGTTATGCTTTCACGCTAAAACGGCTGAACGGATTTGGATGAAATTTGGCACATGGGTAGACCATCATTTGGGTTAGGACATAGGGTACTTTTTATCCCGATATTCCCACGGGATCGAGACTTATGCGGGTAAAACCGCGGGCGCAGCTAGTGCGAAAAATAAATAATGTATTGGCTCGTAGACTCGTAGTATCTCAGTTACGTCAAAAGACAAAAATAAATAGAAGTATTACTACACTTCCGGACTCCTAAATCGAGTCACTGTGCATTTTTATGTTTATAGGCCTAAAACATCAAAATAATGATAAGACAGAGAAAAAGTTTTTATGCAGTTTTGAAGCTGACATACAGGCCATCATTTCGGTATCACCATTGTTCCAAATTTGAATTCTCGAATTTGAAAAAGAGAAGGTAATCGGAGTTTGGTCGCTCTTACAGAAGCAACGATCTTTGATTAGAGCATCTTTACGTCAATAGTTATTTCGTTGTTTTGTTTTGCATAAATGTTTTGCGTCATTGCTTTTCCTTATTTTTTTAATCCATTCTGACGTTCGAATTATGGGTACTGCACCTGAAGTAGTTGCGCAAGCAGTGGGACTTCTATAATCTAGGCTTAGTCAGCGAAACGTAACTAACACAACTTCATGCAAGCTTTTCTGCCGTTCAAAGAATTTACCATCGACACCTGGAGACTGGCGGCTTCGTGCGTCGTCCAGGAGGACCACGAATCCATTACAGCACGACAAGATCGATTTATCTTAACCACCAGCCTGCGTAATCGTCACCTGACCTCAGTACAGGTCCAAGAACAGCTTCGAGACTTTCACGGACTGACTTTCACTGACTGTTTGCGTTCGAACTGTTAGAAGGAGACTCGAAGCACGTGGCCTGAAATCTCATAAGCCAGCCAATTGGTCCCAAACTGACACGAGCTCACAAAATGACGCACCTACAGTTTGCACGCGAACATTTGCATTGTACTCAACGTCAATGGAGCCAGGTTCTTTTTACGGATGAAACCAAGATTATGCTGTATGGTAATGATGGACGTAGGAAAGTCTAAAAAAGACAGGGAGGACGTTTTCAACAATGTTGCATTAAAGAGAAGGTGAGTTGTGACGGTGGGTCATGGACAGTCTGGGGCAGAATTTCCTCCGAAGGAAACACTGGCCTTGGAATTTTGTAATTTGTTGTTTAATTTTGTCATTGAGGGACGAAAAAGGACGACTTATTGCAATTGAAACAGTTTTTGTTAGTATTCCGATTCCAAATTTGGAACAATAACAACCGGAAATGGTAGTGAGTGACTGGTTTCAAAACCACATTTTTTGTTTCTTTGTATTATCATATTTAGAAAGATAGCCGCAAGACGGCTCGATTCAGGTGTCCGGGAGTGTATTACCACTACTATTTATTTATGACTTTAAATCGAGGTTGGTCTTCACAATGTTGGTCTTTTAACAGAAAAAAAACACTTCAAACTGCTCACCCTCGTTTCTGCAGAGCTTCCACATCATCGACCCTCATGCCGAATATGAAGAAGTTCTTCTCTCCGGCCTCCTCTGCCATCTCGACGTTAGCGCCGTCCATAGTACCGATGGTTAGGCCTCCGTTCAACATGAACTTCATGTTACCGGTACCTGAGGCTTCGGTACCAGCGGTAGAGATCTATAAAAGTAAAAACATTATTAGTGATAAATAAAGTTTGTGTAACAAACAGAATGAAAGTATTGAAGTCACTCGAGCCACCATGACATATTAGAAGCCGATGCAGCATCCTATATTAAGGCGTTGTCTCGTCAGATATTTTTGGTGTTCCTTCGATGTCAGATATTTGTGCTGCCACTTGTAATAAGCCTTCCTCAAATTGTCACATATATTTGCAGTCATATATTAATGGATGAATCATGCAATCAGATATTATTGCTGAGCTGTTCATAGTAATATATTTATGCTCGTGACTGTCCGTTCCCGTGGGATATTTTTCGACAACCACGCGAGTGAAGCTAGATAAAGATAGGACCGTTAATGGTTACTACTATTCAGACGATCATGAATTCATGACGTTTAAGAGTCTTTTTCTAATCAAAGAAGTCTTTAAATATGAATGAGGTAAGGTTACAAGTTTTATTACTATCTCCAGTCGATCTTTACTAGTTTATGACTAACACGTGATTCCTGATATAGCTCGGCGATGAAGACGCATAAATGACGATATTTGTGATGCAAAATAATAGCGATAATGTCTCGGGCTACGTTAGTGGAATTGCATCAACTTATTGTTCTCATTTGTGGTCAATGAAGTTTTACTGCCTTTCGTCAACTTTCTCGATCGTCTTATCTATTACGTCAGAAATGACATCATCACTCTCAAGACTTCAACCATTTTGAATTGATACTGAAGTTTAGAAACTTCAGAATCATTGCAGAATTTTTGGTACGGTTCAACTGGACCGTGCAAAATAGGAACTCGCAGTCCACTGCTGGAAATAAGCCTCTCCCAAATGGCGTCACAACACCCGCACCCTAATTGCGTAACACACTTTCAATCACAATCCGAGGGTTTTGAAGGAAATTCCTAATCCATTGCGTCATAGGTTTGAAAAATTGGTCTGTTCAACTACGTAAATAATGCAATGAACGCGGCTGAACTGTCAAAATGAATGGCATTGCGATCGATTGCCATTGTATGTGTGTTATGCAATTACCCCGCAGGTTCACCTTTAAGTCTAAGAGATTTGTGATCTTTAAAAAGTGAATTAAATGATACCAACTGTATGTGTTGTATTACACTTTTACAGCTCTGTAACAAAATCAGTTTACTGATACAGGCCTTTTCTATAGACGAGTCAAGAACCAACCTGTTCGCTGAGATCAGCTGCGGGCATGATGCGCTCAGCCAGCGTGACGCGGTAGTTCTCCAAGAATATTAACTTCAGCTTGTCTCCAACATCTGGGTCATTGTTTACCTGGTCCAAAGAAACCAACATTAAGTACAAAGATGGTCAGTATTAACCATTTTATAACAATTTTATTCTGGATTTAATCATTTTTCCTTCATCACTAAAACTTATAACAGCCTCTAATTTAAAGCTATCTCAGTGAAACCAGATTGTCGCAGGACGATGTTATTATTATCATCTTAAGTTACATTTACATCTGTTCAACAACTGGCGATTTTGTGGAAAGCAACATGTTGTTAGCAAAACTGTTGCCGTTTGTTGAATGAGTCTTGCAAAGAGCGTCGACCACGAAAACTGAATAACTTTTCATTATTCCACTGAATTTCCATTTTTGAACACAAAACGAATTGTTGAATAAACGCATTAGCTGTGGGTACAAGAGCAACAAGTCGGATTTTTTTGAACGGTCGACGTTCTATTGAAAGACTCATTCAACAAACGGCAACAGTGTTGCTTTCCACAAAATCGCCACTTGTTGAACAGATGTAATTGCACCTTTAAAGCACAAGTGTGCTACTTATGACCCTTAATAACAACCGCTCTTTATGGATATTTATAACTTGTGTGTACTTGTTTATAACGTGACCCGTTCCTTCTTCGCACGATTTTTACGACTTGACAAAACATGAAGATTTAATATTAATGTCTTATACATACACATAAACCTTCCAGAATAAATTCTCACAGCGTTATGCTGAGATACCTTTTGGCCTCGCACAGGTCGTTATTATTATTTTTTTGTTAATTTGTTAGACTTAAATGATTGTCAAAACCTGAACAAAATCCGTGACATAGTTTAGAAAAAGAACGCGGTCAGACAGACAGACACGAAAAAGTGTATGTATATAAATACAATAAAATAAGCACCTATATTGACACAATCTAAAAATACTCACAGTGTTTCCGACAGAACAAGCCAAAGCAATAATTTGCTTAGCAACATAGTACCCGGGGGCAGCCTTCCCTCCGATCATGACCGTCCGGGGCGTGACGGGCGCGCTGGGGTCGCGCTTGATGCGGTTGTACAGCGTGATCACGTGCAGGATGTTCAGCAGCTGCCGCTTGTACTCGTGGATGCGCTTCACCTGCACGTCGAACATCGACGCCGGGTTGATCTTTACACCCGTGTCCCGCTCAATCAACGAAGCAAGCCTCAACTTGTTCTCCTGTTTAACCTTCATAACCGCCCGCTGGAAAGCAGGGTCTTTCGACCAGCGCTTCAGCTGCTGCAGTTGCTCTAAATGAACCGTCCATTCCTCACCAATCTTGTCGCTGATGAGATCGGACAGACCTGGATTGCACAGAAGCAGCCAGCGACGGGGAGTAATGCCGTTTGTCTTGTTCTGGAACTTCTCAGGCCACATCTCGAAGAAGTCCTTGAAGATGGTTGCTTTGAGGATTTCGGAGTGAATAGCCGCGACGCCATTGACCGCGTGTGAGCCGACAATGCACAAGTGAGCCATGTTCACTCGTTTTTCGCCCTCTTCTTCGATTAGCGACATGCGGCGCATGCGGTCCTGGTCGCCCGGCCAGCGCTTCTCGACTTCCTTCAGATGCAAGAAGTTGATGTGGTAGATCAGCTGCATGTGCCTTGGCAGCACATTCTCCAACATACTGGTTGGCCACCTCTCTAGAGCTTCAGGTAAAACAGTGTGATTCGTGTAAGCGCAGCATTTTTGTACTAGCTCCCATGCTTTCTCATAGGACAGTTTCTCAACGTCAATCAAAATCCTAAGTAGCTCAGGAATGGCAAGCGCAGGGTGGGTGTCATTGAGTTGTATAGCAACTTTCTCAGGAAAACTTTCGAAAGTCGTTCTGACGGCCTTGCGACTACCGAATTTAGAGTTTTTGTATCTCCTGATAATATCTTGTAGAGTAGCAGCGCACATGAAGTACTCTTGACGCAGTCGCAACTCCTTGCCTTCAAAGAAGTTGTCATTGGGGTACAGAACTCTGGAAATGTTCTCCGCGACGTTACGGTCTAGGACAGCTTGGATGTAGTCGCCAGAATTGACTGAAAATAATTTATTTATTGGTTAATGTAGTTTGGCGCCAACTAATAATGACATCATGTTTATTTGTACACATAATATCGAGTGTAGTTTCTACTACTTACAGAATTTCAGGTTGAAATCGACGGGACTCTTAGCAGACCAGAGACGCAGCGTGTTGACGACATTGTTGTTGTAGCCAGGGATTGGATTGTCGTAGGGCATCGCGAACACGACCTGATAACAAACAATAAATGTCTTATCAAACTCTTTATTGATAGTCATAAACCAAAGTGGTTTATGACTATCGATCAGAATTCAGCTATTGTTTCCGTGCAAGTAAAATATTTGCATCCTATATCTTGTTCAGAATGTCTTATAGTCATAATCGTAATTTTGTTGGTTTGTGACTTTGTGTTTTATGTGCAAGTGATTTCGGAGTTTGGAAATAATGTGTGCGTATTTTATCTAAATAACCGGCCAAGTGCGAGTAGTACCTACTCGCACACGAAGGGTTCCGTACCACCGTACAATATTTAGCAATTAAATGAAAATACTAAACGAGGAATATTATAATTTTTCATCTTAAATTTAAAAAATCGCAAATATAAATTTGTCTTTCATAATAATACTATGAATTACAAAGCAAGTTTTTGCAGTTGCAGAAAATCACTCATATTTAAATAAAATACCTTATGAATCGGCGATTTTAATATTTGTTGATTATATGTACACAGTATGTGGTACATGATGTACAGAAATTGCAAGTTCCTAACTTGTTTAAAGTTTGAGATACGAGCTCGTACAAAAATGGTCTAAAACTGACGAACTTTTACGGCCCTCTATTTCATCATGGTTAAAGATAAAAAAAAAATTGTTCTCTCTTCGATGAGCTCTAGACAATTATACCCCACATTGAGGGTTAAATTATTTTTTTTCAAAATCAAAAGTTTATTATGGAGCATTCTTTAATTTTTAACTTAATTTAATTTTTATAATTTGTTGTCATAGCGGCAATAGAAATATATAATTTGTGAATTTTTTAACTGTCTACCTATTACGGTTCATGAGATACAGCTCGCTGACAGACATACAGATGGACAGCGGAGGCTTAGTAATAGGGTTCCGTTTGGCACCCTTCGGGTACGGAACCCTAAACAAGGGTCAGTCATTATCAGACACGACCCGGTCAGTCATGTACTGAACATTTATTCAGCATGTGCATTTAATAACATGCGCGTCATACATCAAACAACTGACAGCATAGGAACGGGATATTTATTTTGTTGTTTACACAAGATTATCGATAGCAAGGACTTTTCTCTGATGGCCTATATTATTATTATAAGTATCATTATCATAAACATGTTATCTTATCAGAGTTCAAGTTAGACTTGAGTTCAAGAAGGAACATCTTAAGAAATGCAATAATAAGTTAATAGTTTTAGATATTTTGACTGTAGCAATTAACATTGTCGGATCTACATTTTTGCGATTTTTAAATTTATTGCATTAAAGGTCTTAGAATAAATTATAAAATGTTCCCGCAAAGATTTGAAGCAGTAAAAAAAAAACGCAAAAATGAAGATCCGACAATGTTAATTGCTACGGTCGATTTATAGTGTTATTTTACAATTTGGATACTGGGGAGCGTAACAACTGTGTAATATGGTCAATTGCTGCACAGGAAGCGAATATGACTACGGAGCATTGTCCATTAGTTGTGTGGGTTCGCTTGACTATCATATCAATGTGATTGACTACTTTGGCTGAGGAAAATTCCGTAAATTGTTTAAAAAAATGGCGTTAAACCGTTGACTATTAACGGGTTCTGTTCGGATACAATAGTTTTTTTTTTTTAAGGTTGGGCTTCTCGTAGTTGACTTCTGAGATCGAGACTACTTAACCGGGCTTTCCTGTGGGTGCCTTAACCTACTACACTTAAAACCTCCAGCCAGGAGTTATTCAACTATGCTAATTAAAATAAAACTAGGTGAACGTTCGCTAAGGGCACCCCCTGTGGGGTACGAACCTCGGCTTAGGGCGTCAATCGGAGGGAGGACATCAAGGATGGGACGGGCTGGATCAAAGTTTTGATCATGATTATTAATCGGGGAATTTAAAGATACGTGCTCAGCTGCAACAACTGCTGGCACCTCGTTATCGAGCAAGAGTCGGGGGGGAGTATCATTTACTCGGGGACGTGGTCACGATCGCAAAGGACCTCGGCGCCGGCGAGGTTGGAATGACGGGAGGCGTCTGTTTTTGTACACTGTGCTGGTTTCACTACTGCTCTCCTGGAGGAGGATAATGGGGTCGTCAGGGTCGGTAAGGATTCGCTTAGGGCGGCGAGTTCGATTGATACTAGAGGGAGTGTAACTAAGGATACAATAGTGCCGTACCGACTCCTCTGCATGGGACAAGCGCGACATCTATGTTGTGACGATACATCATTTATATTATGATGTGCTATGTAATTATCTAATCGTATAGGTAACATAAATAAAAAATGTCCTTCCTTAAATTATAATTATATAAGGAAAAGTCATAGTATTTAGGTACGTAAGCAAATTATTTTTAAACGTGTATTTAAATTCAATTATAAAAAAACCAGTGATTTTATATTACTGGGTATTATAATGTGACAATACGTCTTTATCTCCATAATGAACAATGGTCATAGTTTTATTTTGCTTCTGATTACACTATTCACGGCAGCTAATTGGCGTTACAGATAGAATCACTCGTGTATGCAGGTATGAAATGTAACGTGTAGTAAGAAAAACCTTTAGGTAGGTACCAGGGATGTTACGGAAGTCGTTTTACCAGAACCGGAATCGGACTTTTTAAATTTGATTGATCGGAATCGAGTCCAGAACCGGAACTGGAGTCGAAGGTGGAAGTAAAAGAAATATGTGTGTGTTATGGGAAGGCTTAATGAATTGAAATATAATTAAATCTCAGTCAAATATTAGCGAGAACATCCACAAACAAAACAATAAACTGAGACATCGAGCGCGAGCGTGTATAAAATTAACTAAAATGACACTGGCGACGAGTTAAAACTTGGTTGTACGCGCTGTAGTCACGTGCATCGCTGCGTTTCGAACTTCGGTAAACTCTGATTCAAAATTATCGGAACCGGAATCGGAGGTGTAAAATTAATCCGATCTTCCGACCTTTCAGAACCGGAACCGTAGCTCCGTAACATCCCTGGTAGGCATGTATCGTATCAATATTAAAATACGTACTTAACGAGCGAAGTAATATGGAATCTTTTAATTAATTAAAAAGGAATTAATAATAATTGACAGTGACACAAGGACGGAATCTTCGTCGAACTAAATTAGACTGAGCACTTAGCTTGAATATACACTCCCGGACTCCTAAATCGAGCCACCGTGCATTTTTAAGTGTATAGAATACTAGCGGACGTCACGCGGTTTCACCCGCGTAGTTCCCGTTCCCGTGGGATCACGGGGATAAAATATAGCCTATGTTACTCGCTGATAATGTAGCTATCCATTGCTGAAAGAATTTTTCAAATCGGTCCAGTAGTTTGAAGTTTATTCGTTACATACAAAAATACAAATCTTTCCTCTTTATAATATTAGTATAGATAAACATCATAATAATGATAAGTCAGAGATACTGGCCATCATTTCGGTAGGTATCACCATTGATCCAAATTTAAATTCAGGAATATGAAAAAGAGAAGAAAATCAGAGTTTGATTGCTCTTAAAGAAACAACAAACTTTGATTAGAGCATCTATAAGTCAATAGTTATTTGTTTTGGTTTGCATAAAAAGAGTATCGAAATAGTTGTGTATTTTTACCACCAGCCTGCGTAATCATCACCTGATTTCAGTACAGGTCCAAGTCCAACAGCTTCGAGACTTACACAGACTGACTGTTTGCGTTCGAACTGTTAGAAGGAGACTCGAAGAACGTGGCCTGAAACGTCATCAGCCAGCCAATTAGTCCCAAACTGACACGAGCCCACAGAATGACGCGCCTACAGTTTGCACGAGAACATTTGCATTGTACTCAGTGTCAATGGTGCTAGGTTCCTTTAACGGATGAAACCAAGATTATGCTGTAAGGTAATGATGGACGTACGAAAATCTACCGAAGAAAGGGAGAACGTTTTCAGCAATGTTGCATTGAAGAGAAAGTGAATTATGGCCAATTATTACCACCGAAGGAAAAACTGGCCTTGAGGTTGTGACGAGACCACGGTTGCCAACACTAAATAGCGATCGATACATTCGTCAATGCCTATAGGCTCATGTGATGCCATATGCTGAGTTTGTGGGCCAGGATTTCATTTTTATGCATGATAATTGATAACGCAAGGGCGCAAATAGCGACCGATACATTCGTCAATGCCTATAGGCTCATGTGATGCCATATGCTGAGTTTGTGGGCCAGGATTTCATTTTTATGCATGATAATTGATAACGCAAGGGCGCACACTGCTAGAATTGTTCAAGAATACCTGAATGACGTTAGTATCGCAGTAATGGACTGCCCAGCAAGAAGCCCTGATATCAATCTAATAGAGCACTTATGGGATGAACTGAAGAGACGTGTTCGAGCTAACCAACCAGCTCCAGAAATTTTGCAGGAGCTGAAAACTGCCATCTTGGAAGCATGGGAGAACATTTCGAATCAAGTCATAGTGGCATTAAATTAATTCCATGCCGAACCGCATGACGGCCGTCTTAAATACTCTTGGAGGTAACACAAGTTACTAAATAAACGTTTTCTATTTGTAAATCATTGTTTTGTTCAAAAATTCCACGCGAATAAGACTACTTATTGCACTCGAGTTTTTATTGGTATTCAGATTTCAATTTTGGAACAATGACAAACGGAAATGATAGTGAGTGACTGACTCCAAAATCACATTTTTTTTTCGTTTGTACTACCTTTATTTAAAGACGCGACCTAAGAGACCTTTAAATAAAAACATGCAGAGTGCTTCTGGTGCCCTGGAATGTATTTTATGACAGGAGTTGAGTAAAGCTGGTTTCACACGAGGGCAGAACAGTAGGACAGAACAGTTTGGAAGGACAGTGGCGTCCAAATATAGGGGGCAAATAATAGGACAGTCCGCGAGTGATAGCGATGGAGCGTCGACGACGACAGCGGCAACAAATGTTGCCGTTGTCGTCGTCGACGCTCCATCCACGCCACTTACTTAAAATTGCAGCACAAATGGCTCTGGATGAGCTAATTGAAATTGCAAAAAGTGAAATAAACTGGAAAGAAAAACTTTGGATAAGACCCTGGGTAGTAAGAAGACCAGAGCTTGGTTGTTCAGTTCAAGCTTTATAATGTCGTCCATCGATTATCTAGGAAGTGCCATTTTAATATCAAAACAAACAGATTGTGAGTAAAAAAATCACACGCCCTTTGCACTACATTGCCGTCGCGTTCACACGAGTCCAGCCACAAGACAGACGAGCGAACAAGGTCGTGGGGGGAGCAAACTGCCCCGAAAAAATAGACCAGCGAGCTATTAACTGTTCTGCTTTGGTTATTGTTAAGACAGTACTGTTCTGTCTCGGCGTGTGCGTTCAAACAGTAGCAGTACTGCGCTGTCTACTGCTCTGCCCTCGTGTGAAACTACCATAAGTACACTCATGGACAAATTTAGAGGAACGCAAAAAAAAGTGTAATATAACAATGAACCGGTCATATCTGGCCACAGTTTTCCGTTAACGTCCCTGTCTTGAGAGTCTCGTATACTGTCCGGTTTGCCGATACCTCTTGACAACTCGGTGTACCACAGATTTTGATACTCGTAATGTTTGGGTGACATGTTTGTAGGTCTTCCCAGTTTCAATTAAAGTAACAGCCTTCGCAACTTGAGTGGTGTTTAGATCTGGCATTCTCAGTTTATTTGCAGTAACAATTCACACTTAACACGATAAACAGGGTAGTCAAAGCAAAAATTTTAACAAAACCTAAATTAAAACTCAAACTCAAAAGTAGGCAAATTTTTTCGCAGTGTGAAAGAACGCAATATTATGCAATAATTACATAAAAAATATGAAATTCGAAAAAAAAAACATTCCGGAACTTTGTTTTTTTTTAATAGCATTTACTAATTAATGTTTGTGGCCAGTACACACGTTAATTACAACAGGAGAAATTTAAACTCTTTTTTTGCGTTCCTCTAAATTTGTCCATGAGTGTATTACTTTTGTCCGTGAAACTAAAGTGAACAAATAAATTGGTTTGACCATTAATTAACATTGGAAAAAAGAATGGTATGTTGATTGAGAACTCCACAAAGCAATGGGATGGATTTATAACCGACAAAAAAAAAGGTAACAAAACATAACTGGCGAAATGTGGGTGTACCTGCTACAGGGACACCTCTGCCCAACCCTTCGGGGAAACAAGGCGTGATGTTATGTTATGTAAAAAAAAAGGTTCTCAATTCCTCGTAATCTTTTTTTAAATTAAAGTTCTAGTTACCTGGGTGTCAACCCATTTCTTGCCTTCGGGCGTGTCGACCACGCGTCCGTAGAAGTTGACGGGCAGCATGAACTCAGGACGCGCCTTCTCCCACGGGTTGCCGTAGCGCAACCAGTCATCAGGCTCCTCTTGTTGTGCGCCGTGCTCAATCTTCTGCGTGAAGATACCGTACTCATACCTGATACCTGTTAGGAGTCAAATTATTGATTAGTTTGATTGAAAAGTAGCAGTGTCAAGAAAAAATCAATCATGTCAGTGGGAGTACCTATGTCTAGTCTTTAACTATTTTGTGTGCTATACTTTGCATGACAGTAATAATGTACAGAACTGAAGCATCACAACAAATACCTAGTCTAACATCACGCCTGAATTCCCCGATGGGGTAGGCAGAGGCGTGCAAGTACACCCACATGTTGTCAGTTATTTTTATAATCGTATGCTATAGACTCAACAAGGCATAATTCAAATTTAGTTCATGACTTTGTCTTCTAGAGGGCGCCATTTTGAATGTGACGTTACATAGCCTATAACCAGCGTACGATCAAGACGCTTCCAACGATACCCCATTTGTCAAATTATGATCAGCAGTTTAGAAGTTATGAGGTAACAGATGAACATACATATATACTGATCATAATCATAACCCTTTTTTTTGCTTCGTCGTAATCGGGCAAAAAGCTTTTTAACCCTTTTTATGGCATACTTCACAGCTCTGTACTCGGGAGCCCTGTGGTTCACATAATAGGTACCCAAAAGGCTTGCAATGCTCTGCGTATACAATACAATAACGCATTCAGGGTATTGTTGCGATTGCCGCGCTTCTGTAGTGCTTCGGCAATGTTTGCAGACGCACGCACTGACGGCTTTGATGCACTGTGGCCTAAGAAATCTGCCATGCTACTCGGCAGGCTGCGTTTCAGTCCCAATAATATCCTGCAATCAATAGCCCCTCGGACAGACAGCCCTAACAAAAAAAAGGTTAGGCATATTGATTGATTTTGCTATAGCGGGCGAGCCTATTGCCATTAATCGGTCACACATTTTCCCATTGGAATACCTGGTAACACTTTGCTTGACCCGAGCTCGAACCCAAGATCCAGGAGGTTAAATCAGTAAGGGTTGCATTGCATACAGAAACTACGTAGGTAGGCATGATATTGAAGAGATCAGGAGCACTGACAATACTCACATCCAATATTGTAAATCTGCTTGAACCTTTATTCAGTGATCAATGTTCAATAACGTGATTTCGTACTACGTTATCAACAGATAAAGAAAAACTTAAATTTTTGTGAATAATTATGTAAACGTAGATAAATCTGGGCTGATGTACATTGCGTGGTGCGCGGACGTTGACCTTTATCTGCCGGGTCTTATCATTATTTTATTTTTTACAGTCTACCACTTTGAAAAGTTTGAGATATAACTTTCTACAAATAAAATATCCTATCTATTAACATGACTACGTTAAGCTGTCGTCGCATCATACTTAGATTAAGTATGTTATTTCATAATCTTGGCATTAACATAACATAAACCCTAACAAGATTTGCATATAACATGCAATTGTTTTTAACACAAATAGATGATCCCTTTAGAAATCTTTTATGTTTTTACTTTTAGAGGTCAATAAAGAAAGGCGTTACAATAGTAGAAAGAATAATGTAGCTAAGACTATAGATATTGTGTATTATAGGTTTAAAGTATTCAATTTCGTTAGTACATTTATAATTGGCGGCGCGCCAGCGACGGTGTTGTCAACTGCTTCAAATTAGTTTACACTGGCAAAAATAATGTCAAGTATGTTTCCAATGTCTTGTGGGTGGATCACAGTTAAGAACTTCTTGAAATAATTTCAATTTATGTTGTTGCATTTCATTAAATCATCAACTAACTGCCAACTTTGGTTCAATTATGTTCAAGTTCTGCTTTTCTTTTAAATACATTAATGTTGCATTTGTGCAAAACCTAATCAGATTACCTAATAATTAAAGTGCATCATACAAATTAAATATTTAATGAAAAGCTATTAATGGGCATTATAAAGTTCTGACACACCAATCTACAAGAACGCAAAGAGCAAGTCATTCACAAAAAACGAGATTCTGATATGTCACAGTTCAAAGTGCTGGACAAATATTATGCTTGTCCAAAAACTGGAAATCACTGTTTTAAAATATATAATTTAGGTGTAGTTCAATTACCATAGCCATAGGCAGCCAGTCCAAGAGTGGCCATGGAGTCAACGAAGCAAGCGGCCAGACGTCCCAAACCACCATTACCAAGACCAGCATCCTCTTCCAGCTCCTCTAACTCTTCAATGTCTAAGCCTAGTTGGTACAGGGCTTCATCCACAGTACCCTGGATGCCCAGGTTGATCATAGTGTTTTGGAGTGACCTCCCCATGTAGTACTCCAGGGAGAGGTAGTAGACACGCTAACACAAAACATATTGAAGATTAGTTAGATATTTTAAAAATCTAAGGCATGGCATAGAATGTTTGTTTGTTTGTTTTCGATTTAGGATATTTGTAGCTTAGGGAAAAAAAAAACATTTACCCGTAATATTACTGTAAAATGTTATGGACTTTTTATCTGGTTTCTATGTTTTCATAGCTAAAAGAATGACTTCTCAAATGATGCATGTATTTTGAAATTACCATTATGTTTGTTTTTATTTTTTTATGAATAGTTATTAAACAGTGTGCAGATGTAATAGCATTTATTTTCTTTTCTCATTTTTGTATCATAATCTCAATTTGCAAGTAAGGTTTTTTTTATACAGGGAAATAATAAATTCTACTTAGGTTTCTAAAAGTAGGTAAGATAAAGTAAGTAAGATTAAGATTTAAGGATGCAGTTTTTACATTTTATGTAAAATATGAGCAAAACTTTACAAACAAAACTTTTAAAAAGTAAAGTGGATAGTAGACCATTATAAGTATTGTTATATCATTAACTGTTTACTATTGAGTATATTTACCTTGGGGTCCTTTTCATAGTAGTATTGCTGGGTCCGAATCCAGCGCGAGACAAGGTGGTCCCTTACGGTGTGGGCCAAGGCAAAGTAGTAGTCTCTTGGAGTCGCAACATTTCTATCTTTCACCAGAGTGTAATGCACATGACGATTGAACGCTTTCTTCACCTCAGTAACATTCTCTACTGCTACAATACCTCGCACAGAGATTTGCTTCCGCTTGTCCGAATCGCTTTGTACGCTCATCTTGATTTATTCTCGGAAAAAATCAGGTAAGGCCCGTGCAGCCGCTAGACCCTGACAACCCTGACTGGTCAAACGCAGTTCACGATATCGGTCACCTTGAGAAGGTCAAACATATGAAGCTACCACAGACTAATATAATAACCGGTTTATTGGGAGTGTTTAAAAAGTAAAAATATAAGTTTTAACAATCCCCAAGTTTGTTAACTTTAGACATGTAAATTTAAAATGTTAGAATTTACATGTTTTTATTCAAAATAGCAGAATAATCTTTATTTTTTTAACCGTAAATAATTAAAATAATATGACAGGCGAGTCAAACTGACGGCTGTCAACACGCTGTCAAGTCAAGATGTCAAACAGCAGCTGCTAACTCTGCTTCATTGAAATAGAAATTGTCTATGCTCTGCTTGATATTTTGACATCATTCGCTCGGAAATTCTCGTTAATGTGATTGTTTACTCTGAAATTGGAAATTGATATTCTCGTAGTAAATAAAAATATAGTCTATGGTTAAAAAAATACAAAACTATCAGCAGATTCGTCTTTTTTCCTCATTCCGGCATTATCTGATAAGGAGCTTTAAACACACATGCTAAAATAATATAGTACCCTAAACCAAAATAAAAATCATCACTATTCATGTGGATTTCAGTCAATCTAAGGCACCTGTCCTATCGCCGACGAGGAAGCGACTTCACTCTGATTGAGCATTATGATTATGACTTATGAGAGTGAGGGAAGGGAGTGTGTGCACATGTGCTTACACACACACACACACACTTCTGGATTCAGCGTAGTAATATTGTAATTAGCTAGTCTTCTCCTTTGAGATTGGTCGCTGTGACCGAAATGGGGTTAGGAGAATCTGTTGGAAACTGTTTGCCCGATTGACCATTGTTCGGTTGTCTCGTTTCTTTTTTAGTTGCGGTAGTCAGAAGACAAAAAACAACTTTTTTTAACATTATAACATTTATTTGGTAGGTAGGTATATGGTTTGCAGTCATGCAACGGCTACATTATCGCTATAACGCGGTGGCGCGGCGGCGGGTAAGTACTGTCGCTGCTTCGGCGTCGTCATCTCGTTCTCGTTGACATCCCATTCTCGGTGCGATGGACAAACGGCTAGAGCCCGCGGAGTGTGTAGCCGTAGCATAAGAGTAAAAAGCTAGGTCTGAGAACAAAGAGTAGGTACTTATCTAGGCATTCATTCTTGCGTACTACACTAATCGTACATATTGGCCGTCTAACGTATTTTTATAAGTCAAACTATAAATACTTTTCAGTTCTTATAGTTTAGATAATATCTCGTGTGATGAGTGTTAGTCTGTAACATATCGTGGTATCAACACCTCGTTTTTTATTAGTTATTACAAAAATAAAACTTAAATTAATTCTATGAAAATGTATAATAAATCAACATAGCAGTAGCATAGCATATAATTAAGTATAAACTCTCAACTTATAAGTGTATAATAAAATTAAGTGGATTGTTGTCCAACAGATATTCATAGAGACACTTACATTATATTTAAAAAAAAAATACCTTTTTAACGAATACTAATAAGGCAGTAAGAAAATAAGTTACTTTTAAAAATATACAACTCAATAATATTGACTTCGAATGATAACATCAATATAATAATAAGATCAATATCGTGTTTGTTTAGATCTAGACCAGGGATTCCCAACCGGTGGGGCGCACCCCCCTTGGGGGCCGGAGAGTGACCAATGGGGGCGCGGCAGCTCTAATAATCTTTATATACATTATAATTCTTCCGTACGTGTGTTTGTCACCTAATTCCTCCTAAACGGCTGGACCGATTTAGATGAAATTTTGTGTATAAAAATAAAAAAATATAAATAATCTTTATTACTAGAAGAATGGGTACAGTAAATCTCCTTTAAATACAAATGTGGTCTTATATAATGTGCACTTAGGTGTCAAAGGAGTGCTTTGGCACTCGTACTAGGATTATACTCGTACTAGTATATTTGAATGGATGGTTTAAAAATACAAGTGGACCCGGACTACTTTTCAAAACCCGAACGTTTCATAATATTGTAGGTAGATACTGTAAAATGAGCTTCAGCTTTACTGCATAAGTCGACAAAAAAAGTTTACCTACTTCTGAGGCGGCGTGCTACAATTTTCGAGCTCACTTTGCTCGCTCTTTCATTCTACATTCTCTTGATTCTTCAACTTTTCTGCATAAGTCGACAAAGTATCTCCTTTTTCTGTATGAATGGTCAAAAGAATAATGTAAGGAACCTGAAATTGTACCCACAACATTTTTCGAGGTCGCTCTTACATTATCAAAAGAAAATCTAATCTATCCAACGGGGTGCAAAAATATTCCACCTCACTTTCGCTCGTTTTACATTCTTATGCTTTTCTGCTTATGTCGACAAAGTAACTCAGGGGCGTAGTGATTTAAAAAGAAGTTCGGGGGCGCGTATGTCAAAAGGTTGGGAACCCCTGATCTAGATTGACCAAAAAAGGTTAGACCATGGTAAAATGTACTTTGGTATTTTTTTAAGGAATTCAAATATAATTTCAAATTTTATCGCTATCCTACAGTCAATATCAATCATGTTCAGGCAGATCTCTATTTATAAAACGAGAGTAAACATATAAATCGTCTCTCAAATACACATAACATAACACATTTTAGTAAATGCAATAATACTAAATTAATAATCGCCTAACTTATTGCCGAAAATTGCATTCGCCTTTTATTTTTTTGAGATTTTATTGGATTTTCTTTTAATCAGCACCCAATTACACACTTGATGCGAAATTAACGCTCCAGACTTTTTTAAATGCGTAAGCTTTCGCACATGCGTAACATTGCTATGAAAACGGGCTTAGCCCATTAGTTTCATAGGATTATTTACGAAATAGAGTAGACTTTCCGTAGGTGATTCAGTCCCTAATAGGAGAGCTTGTGGCTGGACTAATATAGATCTGCTCAGGGTAGAGGTCGCCTCGAACGCGGACTGCGCGCACGCCTTCTGCGGATGCGCGGAATTCCAGTTCGCCAATCAGTAAGTCATCTGCATATATCGCCCAATCTGCCGGCTGACGAACTATCCGTAGTTTTGTCTGGAAGTTATAATTAAGTAAAGTTACATACATTGTGTAATAAGTTCGGCGTTAGATCTACGCATTCTGTAAAATACATTAATCTAAGTAACATCTTACTGCTTGCCGTAGGAGTTGACGGGTAAAAATTGTCATGTTATCACGTAAGGAAGAAGCGTTATGCCTGGTTACGCCCCTTCCATGCGACTATCTTTTTCTCTCTCTGTCTCTTTCTATTACATACGAGTGTGTGTGCTTGCGGGTATCGCGTAAGGAGCTTCCTTCCTGACGGGGTCTCCCGACCGCACACGTTTTTATTTTTGGTGTGCAGAATCGCTGTTTACGGTAGCGCTCAATGTAACCCACGCAAAACATTGTGCTTATGGGTGCATGCAAGGAGTTGTGGGGGTATTTAAAGGTACGTAATACCATTTAAAACCACATTTTGTGAAAAAAAAGTTTGTGTTTTGACCTTCAATATCATTGTAACCAGAGGGTTTCCAGGTATGGTGAAAAATAAAATCACAATGACCTGGAATATAAGTGACTCTCGGTTTCGTTGAGCGTCTTTTTACACCTGTTATATTTAGATTGTATTTCGAAGGAAACAGAATGAGGAAGTTGCCACTTCAGGATCGTGCTTATCACAAAAAAGAGCACAGAAGCGTATAATGGCGTGTTAAACCCATAATTAGTCCAATGCGAGAGGGAGAGGCAACTCTCAGCACCATCCCTTTTTTCATCGGAACAATGATGGCTTTAAAACTTCGTATTTCAACCCAAATGGATTCGCGTTGCTTGACCCTAGCCTCGCCCTGATGGCTTGTAGCCATCGCGGGTAAACAAGAAAAGAGAGGCCTATGAAATCAGGCTGTCAATGACAATGATAAATGTAGGTTTGACCAGATTTTTTTATTTGTGATAATTATAAAGAAACATTAGTATCTACTTACATAAGTCCCAGGTATGAGCCTAGCGGTGCGCTGCCGTCGCTCAACCCCCCAGTCGCCGAACCACGCGTTTAGCACGACGAGCTGTCTCTCCCGCTGAGACTCGAAGTAGGCGCGCACGTTCACGTGAGCCAGCACGTTAGGTCGCGGCCATTCGCGGGGAATGTCCATCAGGTCGATTGCGAATGAGTGGAGGAGTGGACGAAGTCTATAAATGTAAAGGTGGTACTGAATTTACTAAGGCTTTATTTTACAATACTAGCGACCCATCGCGTTTTTACGAATTGACAAGACATAGAGATTAAGTACTTTATTATATGTAAGTTTAATATTATACACATAACGTTTTTACGAATTGACAAGACATAGAGATTAAGTACTTTATTATATGTAAGTTTAATATTATACACATAAACCTTCCGGAATATCCTTATTCTTATCCATACATATTATAAAACAAAGTCCCCCGCCGCGTCTGTCTGAACTACACAAAACAAAAAAAACTCAAAACTACAGAACGGATTTTCAAACGGTTTTCACCAATGGACGGAGTGATTCATGCGGAAGGTTTTAGTGTATAATTCATTAAGGTTTTGTGTAAATTGGCTGAAATTTGACGATTATTGTTGAAGATGTCGGAAAAAATCATGCCGACTGGGAACTATATTGGCGTGCGCCGCAGAAATTGTTAAAGTTACATAAAAATTATGTTCTACAGTATTATTCATCTTAAAAAGTTCAACAAAAAAGTCCGCAATGGCATATGTCTATCTTCTAAGGATGACCCACAATAACCATTTTTATCTTTCAGAATTTGATAAAAAATTAATTGTTATCTATTTTGACCAATATTATATTAATCCTTATCCAATAAACTATGTTACATAAATTCAGCATTTAATTTAGATTAAAATATGCTTTGACATCATTTCATTTAAATTAAGGGTTTAAAAGATATCACAGATTCAAAATTACGCGTAACAAAATGATTTTGGTTGACGGCAACGCGGGCGCAGCGGTAGGAATCAATGACCTTTTTCTCGGCTATTAGGTATGTAATCCCGGTATCGGTAGTACGTTCCCGTGGGATATTTCCCGACATCCACACGGGCGAAGCCGCGGGCAAAAGCTAGTATTTTCTAAATGATGGTGAACATCAACATCATCTAAGGCTTTACAGCCGCGGGTGGACCTATAGCCTGGTCAAGTATATTTCTCCAACGTGACCTAATCTTTGTCTACGCCATCCAACCTTCTGAGCTTGGGCCGCCCTCGACTTCTCCGGCAATCTGGTGTACTAACCAGTAAACGTTTGGATGCTCTCGTTCATTCTTGCGACATACCCTGCCCATTGAAGACGTCCTATTTTGATGGTTTTAATTACATTAGGCTCGTCGTACATCTCGTAGACCTCGTGGTTGTACCGCGTTCGCCATTGCTCATTTTCCAGCACTGCACCGAATATGCGCCTGAGTATTTTCCGTTCGAATACTAACAGAGAGTTCATGTCTTTTTTGCTTAGTACCCAGCATTCCGAGCCGTATGTCAGTATTGGCATAGATGAGTACAGATGGGACACTCCGCAGTTTAGGTACGAAGCAAGTACACGGCGGGCTCTACTTGTTGGGCCAATTGAGTGAGTGTAACATAGTCAGAAGATCTAAGAGTTACGCGATAGAAAGAGAGGCAACTTCTAGATGAATATAACTGTAGGTAATTTGCGCTGTGCGACCAGAATTGCACTTTATTGTGTGGTAGCAAGAGTCGCTTTTTATTAAATGATTTTGCGGATTGTCCCATCTGTATTAATCTGTGGTATTGATCTTACTATAATGAATACCGACTTTAAATTTATAAGATGTAGCGAAAGTTTAGGTACCTAGACCTACTAGTATTATCGTCTACGGTTTTACTCAATCGGTAGGTATTTGTAATTGGCTGATTTTTCGAACTGCAAGACCTGCAACCTCGCCACGTAATGAAACCAGGAGTAAGGGCTTGTACACAAAACTGCGAATTCGCATCGCATTGCAGAAATCTGCGAGCTTGCAGTGCGCACGGCTTAGGCCAAGGTCGCAGATTTTTGCGATGCGATGTCGCATCGTGGTTTTGTGTACAAGCCCTTAGGGCGTCGTTTAGGTCCAAAAAATATTAAAGAGTCGAACATGCAAGTGAACAAAATTGCAAACAGTCATGAACGCAATAATTGCACACGGCAAACTGGTGGGAAAATCGACCGTGAACGATAATATGATTTACGATTATCGATAACTTATAATAATGCTGGTACCCGAACATGAACGAGCTTATTGTATGTCCCAAAATCAATATCATGTGATGTAGGCACATAATTGCAATAAAAACAATGTTAATGAAACTGTCCATCGGCAGCCGAATGATATTGGAAGTCAGCCAACATTCAGGTCAGAGGCGTTGAGAATTTTGAGATGTGGTTTACTGGAAACTATCGATCTTCGCACATTTTTCTGCATAGACATGTAAATATTCTCTTTTATATTTGGAACTGACGACTAATGTGTTGTTCAGGTGATAATATCTCTCGATCTCAGACTTTTTTTGATTTTACAGTCATCGCCGAAGATATAGGAATGTACAGTGCCGACCAAAAGTCCATGAGCAATCTCACAAAGCAATAGACTGACGCTTCGGTTTGACTTACGACCTTCTTCTATAAGTTGTTACAATACTGTAGACACGCACATTACACACACACACACTCACTTTGTCTGCAACCAATGACTAGTTCAATAATCATCATTCGTTTTTAGTTTCATTCGTCTTGTTCACATAAATATTAAAGTTTAGCAGGTAGACCACAAAAAACTAAGTAAATTATTTCGATTTCTGTGGGGTAGATGCAGTTTGTTACGAGTATTCAATTAATAGAACTTTTTTGGTTTGTGGATAATATTGGTGACGAGTATTTAGCGCAGTGTTGTGGTTATTATTATCAAAAAGCAGGCATAAAATATATTGAAGAGATCAGATCAGATCAGAGAATATTATTGCGCTGCGTAAAAGTGAAGTGAATATCTAATGAAACCGGACTAAGTGTGAGTGTTATCATTAATATATTTCATATTTTACTAAACATAAATCTTAATCAAGGGTATTGTTGATAGAACAGAGGTATTGTTGAGACAGAAGATGCCTTTAAAGTTTTAAATTCATTGTGAGGTTTAATTCGATTAGTGAATAATAAATAATTAGGTATTATGTGTAATAAAAACAATGTTTTTCTTTGTTCTAGAGAAATACTGTGAGGGTTAAGAGATATGAGGAAGGGGCTTATTATCGAGTAGCAGCGACGTCAAATGGTGAATGAAACAAATGGTTTCATACCAACGAGACATTTTGCTGAATTATTAAAAACACGTCATTATGAAGCGTTCGCCGTGCACTCTGAAGGCTTGCATCACTGAAGACCAGCTAGAAAACCGTTTTTGACCTTAAAATATTGACCGTACCAACTTAATAAACAACAGATTCGTTATTGCATGAATTTATGGTAACGAATTTTTTAAGCACGTTTCAATAGGGTGTTTGTCGTATTTCTTGCAGATATACCGAAATTGTTTAATATTATTTTAGTAATAGTATTATTTTAGGATAAAAATTTGAGGTTTAGTTTCAATCTTCTTTTCGTAAAGAAAATGAATACTTAAGCTTTAACCTCAATAACAACCAATATTTACTAAAGTCAAATAAAATGTAAAATAATTAATACAAATAAAATATAAACAAACTGCCCATATTTAACCTTAAAATTACCTATTCTGTAAGTAGTATTTTACATTTTAAGTAGTCTAATATTCTTATTTATTACTTAATTACTTCGACCATGATCAAAGCTTAATATTTATGGTGAAAAAATCCATCAAAAATTTAAAATATTTCATAATTTAAATATGTCTAAATAATACAAACTGCTTCTAAGTTTCTTGACATCTATTTCACATCTTATTCAGCTGAAGTAATGATAAATAATTGTAGCAGTTTATTAACTTATGTAAAATAAATATAACGAATAAACATATATTTTTAAATTTTGTTATCATATATCACGCATTTTTTATTCTAAAACCTTTATTGCAATAACAACATAAAAAAGCAGCAATATTTAAAAAATATTATTATCGAAAACAAAAATAATAATATTTGCAAAAAACCGCACTGTGTTTCACGAGATTAGAACCTGAGGCACATTGAATTCCATACCAACGCTTAACGCTTTCTGCTATCTGCACTTGTTAAGTTACTATCGAATTTTAGCAATGCCATTAACTGGTCAAGTTCACGCGCATAGTGCGTGTGTGCTAGCATGTTTAAAGCGACGGAAATATATTGTTGTTTCGTGTAACTGCGTTATCTGTGGTGTGTGTATCGTGTTGCTTACACATACAAATGTACGAGCTATACCGCGTGTTCACAGCAATACGACTCTTAGCGTGCTCATGCACTTTTGAGCGCTTACTGTACCTACAGACTTTTCAAAATGGCCAGAACAATGGACTAAGATTTTTTTACCCTATTTTGTGAAGCTGACTCTACGCACTAAAAGGATTACAAAAACAGTAAAATCCGACTTACCTGCCGTAAATAACAAGCTGGTGTCCTTCGGGAATGCCTTTCGATAACGATGCGATGACGTTCGCTTGCCATGTAGGTTCACTGTCTTCTGGTAAGGAATCTACACTAGGTCTTAAGGGAACCTGGAAGAACAAAATATTTTTCATTTCTCATACTCGGAAAGCAGTGTTTGTTTGATCCAAGTAGCGGGTGGAAGACGCTGATCCCCACCCTTGGGCGGGAAAGACTCATAGTAATTGCTTCCCTCTCTAGGGCGGGAATGAATTTTAAAAATAGAACTGTATTGGTTAAGTAGTCGGCTACGAAATTTTTTACTAAGGGGGTGGTATTACACTGTCGAGTCTGTGGTCATGGATCTGTGATCGAAGATATAATGGAATTTTAAAATAGACATTTATTATGGGTATATCCCCCTTGGGGGATATATAAAAATGCTACAGTCTTGTCATTGTATAAACAGCCAGTGTGAATTAAAAAAATACCTAAGCGGGACGACGCGCGGCGGTGACGCGGTGTGTTCCATATTTAAAATTAAAAAGACTAATAGGTACTAGAATACTCATGTTATTATTATCAATTAATATTTTAGAAAAACTACAACTTTTTACTTCGAAATGAAAAGTAGAGTGCTTAACACGAGTGGAAGTCATCAATTCCTACTCGGACTATAGCCGCCCTCGCTGCGCACGGGCGTCTAAATACCTCGTATGGGAATTGATTTCTTTCGACCCTTGTATAACAATCTACTATTGCCATTTTAAAAGCCATGATAATAATAATATCCTCCCGACCGAATTTCGGACAAGGCGACCAATCTCAACAATGGAGATTAGCCAGATAGGTACGCAGAAGATGTTATAGTGCACAAACACAGATGCATTCTCTATTTCTTTATTCTCATAGACCGAATACCGAGATGACTAGAGGTGATAGTCTAGTGGTGTGACCGTCGGACTGCCGAGTCATAGATCTCGAGTCCGAACCCAAGGCACGCACCTCTGACTTTTCGGATTCATGTGCGTATTGTATAATTATCACTTGAAAAACATTGTGAGGAAACCGGCATGCCTGAGAGATATTTCTCGACGGCATGTGAAACCAAGTCAGAGGCCCATGGGCGGCTTTAAAACTCTGATACCAGGTTAGTCTCCAACCACACGAAAAGAAGATGGATCGATGGGACGGCAATCCGACACGACCGGGAGATCGTGATCGGAGATCAGGCGCAGAACCAATGGCTTTACGTGCTTTCCGAGGCATGGGGTCATCACACCACTAACTTCCAAACTCCAGGCTGCTTCTGAGAAATTCCTAATGCAAAAGCCCAATAACACTGCCTGACTTGGGAATCTAACCCAAGACCCCACGCTTAGCAGTCGCGCTTGCGACCACGAACATGATAAACGACAGTTCGGTAACGGTAGTTTAATCTAATTGTGTCTAGTTTTGCATAATTTAACCTAATTTTATGATTGTATATGTAACTACTGTTAATGACTGATAACTTGTTTGTGTGGTGCAGACAGTAAATATAAGTTGGTAATTAATAAATAAATAATAACAGTTAACATGTAAAAATTGTCCTGCGCTTCCCGCGTCCATTCCAATGACCTTGACTTCGTCAGTCATATTGTGGAGGCGTAATCAAGAAAACTTGTTATCACGGCTTGGTACTCACTTCAACAGGTATTGGAGCTAATGAGGGGAATATATCAGTCTTCTGAACTTTCAGTGTCGCATCTCTGACGCCTGTCACTTGCACCCACTCAGCGGTCCATGGGCTCGGATTCCTATGAGCATAGCTGCAGTACTGCATCCCGTCGATCGCCCATAGCGTTTCTTTCTCATCAACTACGATCTCTATCGTGAATGGGTGATCTGTTTTGAAAGGAAACAGTCTGAAAAATAATAAAAATAGTTTGACGTTAATAATGCTAATTCGGCGAATTGACTGTAAATACCTCCCCTTCTGCATTTGTAAAGTACGTTAATTGAACACTAATTGGTTGATAATTTTGGGCGTAAAGTTAACAACCTCTCATGGTTGCTATGCTGTAATAATTTATCAAGCTTTCATTGTTCGGAATGTTCAGAAACATGAGAAATTACTTACTGAAAGGGAAATTATCTTATCGGCGTGGAACCTGGAAAATGGGTCACTGAGTCGTTACACGTACCTACCTACTGGAGTAGTTAAATGAAATGATGTATATTTATTTCTGTAAGTACATAGATCTTTTCAGACATTTTTACATGTACATTTTCCGGTCATTATTTTAAAACCAGATGGCGCCGGCATTTCCTAGCTGACTGATCTCGGAGAAGAAATGCCGAATGTGGTCTCATTAAAGTCCAAGCATTATAATATTATTGAGATATTATGTGAGTATAACAAAGCAGGGCTATGTATGGAAGGCTCTTTTGAAGAAAGAGCCATTGCAGCTTGCAGCTTTGATCACTCAACGTGTAGCTCAACCCTATTTTAGGGAGCTCAACGACTCGTTACACGACCTGCTTGAACTTATTACCTGAATGCAGTAGTCTCCTCAGGTCCCCATTTGTTGTGTCGCCGCGTATTCCGGACCACATAGCATTGCGGAAGACGTACGTTAAAGTGCACGGCGATTTCGCCTTGCCCCGTGTCAGGTTCCCCACTTCCAATGTTCACTGCAAACCTAGTACAAATAGATCTTGATACAGTGGAGATATTATAGATTAGATAAAATAGTGTTGATACAGATAGATCGTTGACCAAACTAACATTCTGAAGTATAAATACCGCCTTATTCAGTGATATATTTTTAAACTGATGGGTCTACAAAAGACTGGTCTGTGCAATACTAACGTTTAACTTTATCAGGGACAATTCCCAGGAGCACGCCAAGGTTTGGAATACTCACAGAACAGGTTCTATTCTGATAGGTACCTAGGTACTTTATTATTAGTACAGAAGTTGTCATAAGATAATCCAAAATAAAACAAATTTATAAAAAAAAAAACAAAAAACCCGATTGCACAAATAATTTGTTTTATTTAAAACTTTTTAATTTTATTAATATATAAATATATTTGGAATTGACTCATTACTAACTTTTTTGTATTTGCAGATGCAATATATAAATATTATATAGCCTATGTCACTCCCACTATTAAGACGAACCTAACGAGACCTCATATGTTAAAATCCATCAAGCCGTTTAGGCTACAGAGCGTGCCAAAGAAATATACATACATACATTCGTACATACATACAAACATTTATACTCTCGAAAAACATTACCCTCCTTCTGGGGCAGTCGGGTGATAAGATAATCCAAAAAAAAAATCAATCCGTCAAATATCGTTGAACAAACTATACTGTGATTACACAATCCGTACTTTCATCGTTATGATCTGGATTTGCGTGTTAGTAAATGTATAGCAAGCTGTAAGGTCATGTGGGAAATTTGGCAGCTATTAACCGATTTTAGTGCAGGCCACGGCGAGACCAGATTATCCATGAAATGTTTTTACGAGTTACTACAGCTAATTGAGTCCTATGTCAGTTTGTGGTCTCTTACTAAGTTTAGAATAAAAAAGTTACCAAGATATATCGTCGCTTGGTGTCCCCGTGCATATGATGTGTGATCCGATACTCAGGGGCTCTGACAGGGTCTGCGTAAACTTAACATCCCGTGCCTCTGCCAGTTGAGACTGAAATAAAACAATCAAAGCTTTTATAGGCTACATCAACGTGTTTTATAGTCATTTTTACCATTAACTAGTGGATATTGGGCTACGTAGAATTTGACATTCGTGGTAATTCCTACCAAAATAAAGTCTTCCCCGTTCTTCTTAAAAACACGTTTAGCAAGTGATATGCCCATAGAATTTGACAACTGCGTCGAAGCCTATGCGTTTAAACGTTCGTACTATAATAATCTAGTATCTACCTTGTGAGAAAGAGACGTATTCGACAGGAAGAGGATCCTGTCGCAGTAAAAGGTACTTATTATCACTGTAGCATATTTTATATTAGATGCAAGAAGAAGGTTTAGGCAAATACTAAAGAAGATGGGCCGGTAGCGTTCTTTTGTCAGTTAATTCTATCAATTAACTAAAAAGACCCAACCCTCTGTTACCTATATGTATGTACGAGTGGTATTTGCCATTTACTTTTTTGACCACTGATTAGAAGCTCGGCTATGTTCCGGACGTTAACAAGCTGCTGCAAAAGATGTGAAGCGTTGTCAAAGTAATTATTTTCCCGATTCTTTATTTGGATTTTGACAAGGTTAAAAGGTTATAGCGCTTAACTACTTAAATACAATGTAGGAGCTAGTTGTGCACCTTATTTTGTTTGTTGTATGACTCATTATGTCGCTTACTTTGTGAGTCAAAGTAATCAACAAACGATGCACGAATTCGCGCACCAGTCGTCTACTGAATTACGCCGATGAGGTCATTGGGCATGGCTTTGCCTTAATTGGTGTCAGGGTTTTTTTAATAAGACACTGCATATAGGTGCCTACAGGTACTTACATACAGGATGGTGTCTACAAATACGGACTGGGTGTACATTGAGTGCGTTTATAATACGTAAGTTGCAGCAACCAACGGTAGGGTGTCGCACTATAGTCTATAGGTGGAAGCAGAAACTGAAATACTACTTATAAATACTGAAATAGATAAACACATAATATGGGACAAATATTGACATTATTTTCTAAACTAAACACCTACACGATTAACACTGATTAGTACATAACTACTGTGAACACCTTGGGTATAATAACATGCAATATTTATTACATGGATGCTGTGTGCCGTGCACCTATACATATTATAAAACACAGTCGCTTTTCGCGTTTGTCTGTATGTCTGCGGTGTTTTTCTAAAATACACACCGGATTTTGATGAGGTTTTCAACATAATTTAGAGAATGTATTCCGGAAGGTTTATGTGTATAATACATTAATATTAAACTTATAGATAAATAAGAAATCTCGATGTTTTGTCAAGTCGTAAAAACCTTGCGAAGCAGGGGCAGGACGCAAGTATACGTGTACGCACACAGAGATTTTGCTGCTGTGTAGAATGTAGATAGATCTATGCATATAGGTAAAAGGTACCTATCTACTACCTACTACATCTACTAGAGAAATATGTTGTACGCCTAGAATATCGACCATGTGTGAAGAGCACCATGATAATTCCATTTTCCTTGGTTGGGTAAGCACCTGTAACGACCAGCAAGGGATGGAAGGTAATAAATACCCTGCCCGCTAGTCGGTCGTACTATGTGCGCGTAGGGAAAAAGAGAATTTACTGAAAATAACCTTTCATTATGATTATAATTATCGTGTAGTGTAAGTAGGTAGGTACACACGGCTACACATCAAGCTATACATTTCCAGTATAGGCTGACCTCGCATTGTACGGAAATCCTATGCAATGCGAGATCAGCATAAATTGGAAATATATAGCTTGATGTGTAGCCGTTTGTACTACTACTAATAGGTTTTATAATAGTCAAGTTAACGTCTTGATTGGTTTTATAGACGTAAATATAACGGTCATTCCGTTGCACGTTATATACAAGTTAAATAAAAGTACAAAGACCGACTTTTCGGTCCAATACTGGTTGTGATGAGACCCTTATTTGACCGCATTGACACAGCAGTTATAATGACGTTTTCAAATGACTGAAACGTTGTAGGTATTAGTTGTCAAACAACGACTCAACGACAACCGTTTTGATTCGCGTGTCAAATATTGTGCTTGCCGGTGTACCTACCTATACTATAAAATTGATATTATATTATTATATATATAAATAATATGTTTAGGTACGCATATTTTACCTCAATGGACTATGACGTTTTAATCATAAAACTAAAATACTTACTGTAAGCACACATGAATCGACGATAAGATATTTCGATAGTCGCACCTAACCATTATATTTCTATGCACCTAACAATATTATTTACATGATGATTACGATAACTTTGGACTGTCCACTTGGAGAGCCGAGTTTTAGAATATGTTTTATCACTAAACTTAGTTTTGTATCATTAAAAGTCTTACCTACGTTACGATTTTACGATCTTTGAGTCGAATGGTGTCTGATGGGATTTTATGAATGTGTAAGTTTGTATGTTTGGTACTCAGTCACGCTTAAACGGCTGAACGGATTTGGATGAAATTAGGCATAGGTACATGTAGACTATGACTGGAATTAACATATAGGCTATTTTTAACCCGGATGTTTGCATTAGTTTCCCTAGGATGCGAATGAAACCGCGGGCAACATATCGTAATGAATAAGTTATAATAGGTCTATATGATTTTACGACACATACATATGTTAACGTCTATTTAATACTTTACAGCTATGACCATCACTGTTACTTAGCGAAATTATCGTAAACACTTGGCTGTTGTAACTTGTATAAAGCCGTGTCAACTGCGCGTGTCTTTTCGAAACATTACACAAAAACATCGCTACAAAGAGGCGTGGCCATACACATTTGTGTATGCAAACACAATGTTTTTGTTTTCCGAGCTGCATGGAAAACATTCCCCGCGCGGGTGAAGAGGGGAAGGGTTTGTTTAATTTTCAACCGCTGCGCGTACCGCGGACATCTGTCACTGTCATTTAACACAGGTTTTGAGGTTATATTGTCTTGTGAATAGTTGTGAACAAGTTGTGATTGACGATGGATTGGAATAGAGATACTTTTTAAGTACGTCTTTCTCGTCGGAACTCATTACAACGTCTACACAAAATGTGCAGATGTAATAAAAAAAATATTTTAATACGCAGGAGACCACTTGTCTGCCGGGGCTGCGAATATGGGCCGATAGGGATATCGTGGCCCCCGGCAACATGGCAACGGAAGGAACACGGGTGGGTTTTAGTCAGTAAGAGTCTGACACGCCCTCCCGCTCCACCCAGAGCGGGAGAAGTTATTTGATAATTTCCCACCCAAAAAAAAAAAAAAAAAGGAGACCACTTGTGTATGAAAACAAATGTTTATGTGTAATGTTTCGAAAAAACACGCGCAGGAGACCCGGCTTAACTTGTAAGTTATGGGTAGGCATGGTGTAAGTTCGCGTGTCTAAATACAATCAATGTGTACCTAACTTGATATAGAGCCACGTAGTTGTTTCATGTTTAATCAATAAGTTTTAGTAGGGTATGAACATAATATAGCAGTATTGTACCCACAATAGGCTCTGCTCGTATTGTATATTGTTACATTTAATTAAAACGACAGTGATAAATGTTTATGTGTCTAGTGCCAGTCTAGCTAATTCCCAAAAGCGACGGCGTGTCAATCGTAACATTCAGGACATATCTCGATAAAACTAAATGATTTCTTATCAATTCTGTTTCTCGTTCGAGAGATAAGAATCGAAAACAAATGAAAGCACTTTGGACACGATTCGTTAATAGAGCTCTGTCTGTCATAGTTTTTCGCAAAACACCTACTTACTTGTTTATTTACATAGAATTTTAATCAGAATGCGTTACCTAGAAACGCCTTGTGGAATGAATGATGTCATCAAAGAGGAAGGAAAAGATTATCTGCTTTTTCTATATATAGCTTATGTATCTAGAGGCAAAAGCAGATAATCTTCTACTTCTAAAAGGATAGGTAAGTAGTAGGCTACTTACCTATAATTTTAATGTATAAAACAATAGGTGTAGTATAAGTACCTATTTATTATTTTAAAACATGAAACAGTACGTAGGTAGGCACTATTGTCATGATTTACCTGTATTGGATGCTGGTCAATGATTAGGACTGGTCATTTAATTTATCGCGCTAATTAGATTTCAGTGTCACTATTTAAGCGGTCTATATTAATTTCGTGACATACCTAATGATAAATCCGCCCCGCATTATTTAAAAAATTGCAGTGAGCTCAGCTAACCTTCGAACTGAAAATAAAATACCGTGTTGTCCATTGGTCAGAATACAATTATTTTCACAACATTGTCAGTACAGCCGCACTCGTTGATTACGACGTCTGCCGGTGTTAACTATTTTGAATAGGTAAATAAATATTTCAGAATAATTATGTACATACATATACGATGAATAAATCACATTACATAAATATTAAATGTAATCGGATTGTGAGATGAGATTATGTGTATAAAAACGAGCGAGCCTTATGATGTGTGAACGTCTGACATTTCACTTTAGTAATAAGGAACATTAAAAGGTCGGGGTCTCGTCAAGGTCGTTTCTGACGGCCAACTCTAGCACCACGCGCGCTCACTGGTCAAATCAAATAGCGCGCGCTTCCTGTGACACACTTCCGTCCCTTTTCACGAAATCACTCCCTCAGATTTGATTATTTCGATTTTGATTGCAGGAAAGCGAGAGGAAAGATGTTACACATCAAAAACTTTGACTTTAACCGACTTTTTTTAATGAGATGCGGTTAAGGTGCAGTTATGTGTATTAATGAGTGATATTTCCCCGTTTTATCTTGACATAAAGGTACCATATTGGGAATTCCGCATCGTTATAATCCGTAGGCCACTGTGTCATTGCCTATTTATGGGAAAAAATTACCTACTATTAAGTAGGTATCTAAAGTATTTATTATCTACTTGTGATCTATTTTCTATAAGATTTTATGAATATTTTCTAATATTATAGGCGTTCAGTTTTGGTTTTATTAATGAAATTGTCGATATGAATAAAAAAATAGCTCCACCGGCAGTACAAAAGAATTAGATTGTATTGAATTTTTCTCAAAGATAATATTAATTGAGATTTTCATGGCCATCGCCATCGCTTGCGTCATTTTGTTTGATTAAAGGTAAGCTACGTCTACCTACCGACTTATTATGCAACTTAAGAAGTATTAAATTGACTCATTCATTAAAAATTCTTTGGTACCTACTTACTTAACTGATTGAAGTTTTTTTTTTTTTAGTTTCTCTGTAGTTCTAAGCTGGGAACCATGTGCTGTGGTAAGTCATTACCAAAGTTAGGCTATGTGAAGTTCATGTGGCGTCGGTAGCGGCCAGTGATAAGAGTGTCAACAAAAAATATAAGTGGGCCAAAGTTCACGGTGGCGGCAGAAAATTTGCACAAACTTAGTGAGTCATGTTATGTTCAAATGCGTCACTTCAAGGTGGAGTAAAAATCACTTCACGTTTGGTTTGCTATCAAAGATTTCACGTCAATTTTATTGTAATTAAAGTTATGGTGGGAACTAAACAGCCTTCAATAATGAAGCAGTGTAAAGTGCGCGCGTTTCTCTACATATAAAAGCGTAAACCAAATAACATTCATTTAAATAAACACTAAGCATAAACTCAATTTAAATTAAATATTTATTATAAATTACCAAAGAAACCGGTAAATTTTCTTCATTTTCATCTGTCTCCGGTGGTCGAGCTCGACAAAACAAACGGCGGCAAAACGCGCCGCAGCCGCATCTATCGCCGAAACACACCATGATCGACGTTCATTTATTTCACAACACTCACTGTACAAGTCTGTAGCGCGACACTACGTTAATCAGTGAGATTACGAATTCTACAGAATTTGCGCGACCACCGAATCCCACGAAAATATCTTCTCCAGCTGTGCTCAATCGCGGTGCTACGATTAGCCGAGCGCGCCTAGCCAACTACCTACCGCAAAATTCGTCGATCGTAGTGTGAAGTATTATAGCTAGTAGTAAGTTTGTTTGTTGTTTTGTTATATTACACACAGATTGATTATACATCTGTATACTGTACCCAATGGCAAGACTGAAAGAGACGACAATAATCTGCCTTTTCACTCTCACACCATAGACAATCATGACTTCATGAGTCACCCCGAGGAGGCGAATTGGCGAAGTGCACTTTGTTGTTATGGTTATGTTATGAACGGGGGCCTATTATTATGATAAGTGTGATGATAAGAGTTGCCGGTTTGGGGGCGAGGGCGAAGTTGTAAAAGGTGTCTCGTGTTATAATACTTTCTATTTTAGATTTAGGAATGTTACGGTACGCAAATTCTTATTCTATGAATGGGTCGCTCGATACATTTGGAATACTTGTGCTGCGAATGCAAAGTGCATAGCCTAGGATGATTTCTCATGAAGTATTGTGGAAGAATAATTTGTGACTACTCTTCAATCATCTTTAATACCGTTAAATGTTGGTGGCGTTACCTAATAGGTAGGTAGCGGCAATCAAGGAATAATTAACTTCATCTAAACGGGCAAAAGTATTTCAATCTAATAATGTTATTTATTTCTATGTCCTAACTTTTTTTGCAAGACACCATAATGAAACCTTAGACAATATCTAAAGTTAAGAGTACCTACTCAGTTATGTAAAAGTTGATCAGTAGGGTGAATGTTATTAAATTAGCGTTAAAACTAACCTCAAAGTCCAGTGCATCTTCGGCGAAGTCGTATTCAATAGAATCTCTTGGTATCGTCCCTTCTTCTACGTCATAATCCATTCTAACACAATTCACACATTTCATCACTTCAACGGGTATGCTTCATTAAGCTTCTTGTTAGGACTACACTCTCGGTACTGCGAACTGTCAACATTGTTCTACATAAAATCAATACATGACACAATTACCGCGGAGCGCAGAAATCAAAATGTCAGATGTTAATAAATAGACGAATTATTAAATGGGCAGTAAAAAGTACTTAACTGCAGTTGCGCACTGCCTAGTGCCTGTTGCCGAATAAAAACAAACAAGATAAGTATGTCGTAATAAAACCTTTTGTACGCGACGACAGTGATTAGTTGTTCTCTTTCACTCTGGTTGCGAAATATCTGCGAGGAACAGAGATAAATGCGGTGAACTCGATACAAATACAAGCTTTATCAGGTTGACTGAACAAAGAATAAACAAACCGAATTTGAATGTGATAAATCTCCATTTGCAAGGCCATATGCAACACTAGGTGGTCCATAATTGTCTACAGGCCGGCAAAAATTATGGGATTAAACTAGTCAATGGCTCGACCAATAAACTTATATACTTTTTTATTGGTCTGAGGTCAATGGTCTCAAATTCTCGATACATATTTTTACTACACATTTCCTATTTCTACTCATTTATATTCGAAGTATTTTGATACTTCTTTCATTAAATGAGTAGAAATAGGCGATAATAAAATTAGGCTATAAAAAATATAAATATTGGAAACTGATCAAAAAATTATTTCTGATCCTGTGACTTAAATTGATAGGTTGGTACCGAATCTGTTTGAACGAGTATCAAGAATCCGTGTGGCATGTTAATTACTATGTCTTAACAATAGTTACAATAAAAACGCACAGTGAGATTCAATCATTTATTTAAAAATACTTATTAAAATACTATATGTACACAATATCAATAGATTAAAATCACACTTTGACTACTCAAGGCATGATTTTTTTAAAATTAAGTCAGGTTAGAAAATATTTTATTTTTTATTTTAACTTACCTACCGCTTTAATTGTTTTTTTCGTAGTATTTTTGGTAGTTGGAAGTGTGATCTAGAACAAAATAAAATATTGTTAGTATTCGAAGTTCGGGTTTAGTGAGGATAGAAATTGAATTATTTTTAGAAAAAACAAAGTTTGAAATTATTTGCTTAACTGAACATTGGCTGAAAGAATATGAGATGCTAATTAATTATAAAAATTATAGTGTGGGCAGTTGTTTTAACCGAAAATCTATGCTGCGTGGGGGTTCACTAATCTTAGTTAAAAATTCTATTAAATTTAAGACTCGTAAAGATATAGTTGATCTGTCGGTTGAACATACATAACGTTGAATTATCCTGTGTTGAGCTAGATAAGCATGTTATAGTGTGCGTTTACAGACCCCCAAATTATCAAAACTACTCCATATTTGAGTCAGTAATGGAAGATGTTCTAGCAAAACTAGCATTGGGTAAAAAATCACTAATTATCTGTCGTGACTTCAATATTAATATCTTAGAAAATAGTACAAATAGTAGTCGATTGTTAAGTCTCTTTAAATCATTCAATTTATCAAATGTGTTTTCAGAACCAACCCGCATAACTACAAATACTGCTACATGTATTGATAATGTTTTTTGTTGCTGCAACTACTTAAATAAATCCATTGTAAATTATCTCCCTTCTGATCATAGTGGTCAAACGGTTACTTTCAAGTCCAACACACCATTACAAAGAATTCAGATACAATCTAGACAAATAACAACCAGTAATCTAAGTAGATTTAATAATAACTTAATTAGTAAGTTAAGTATACCGGGTCATATTATAAACAATGTAAATGAATTATATGAGGAATTCTTTTCGGTAGTGCGCACCGAGTTCAATAATACTTTATAAAAGAAAACTAAAACTATTTGCCCAAATTTTTTGTTCAGTGATTGGGCAACTAAGGGTATTAGGAAAAGTAGGGAAACATTGTTTGAGCTGTATGGCCTTAAGCCTTATATTAACTCTGAAACTTTTAATAAATACGTTGCTACTTATTCTAAAACTTTTAAAAATACCTGCAAGGTAGCTAAAGCCTTGTACATTAGCAACAAGATCAAATCAGCCGATAATAAAATAAAGACTGTTTGGAAAATTATCAATGATGAGACTAACAGGAATAAAAGACAAAATAATAATTTCACACTAGAAACTTCACATGGTCTCATAAGCGATAACAAAGAAGTTGCTCAAGAATTTGTAAATTTCTTTACCAGTATCCCACTTAAAACTACTGAAACCTTAAATTCCTCGCCCTCGCGTTCTATTGATTTATTAAGAGCTAACGTTTCATCCAGCCCGATTGAATTTAAATTCAAACATATAAACCCCATATCAGTAATAAAAGCTTTCAAGCAAATTAAGATCAAATTAACCGAAGATCTATGGGGAATGTCTATCAAAGTTTGTACCTCAATTATTGAGACTATAGCGCCGTACTTAGCCTTAATATTTAATTTGTGTGTGGATCAAGGAGTCTTCCCTGATCTAATGAAATATAGTAAGGTAATACCACTTTTTAAATCCGGGGACAGTAAAGACACCAATAACTATAGACCCGTATCCGTGTTGCCAGTTTTCAGCAAAGTGTTTGAAAAAGTAATGCTTAATCAAATGCTCAATCATTTTAACACCAATAAAATCTTACATGATCAACAGTATGGTTTCACCAGGGGACGTTGTACGACTGAAGCCGGTGTCACCTTATTAAAGCACATATTTACGGCGTGGAAAGAGGCCCAAGACGCCATAGGAATTTTTTGTGACCTCTCCAAGGCATTTGATTGCGTCGTCCATGAAACCTTAATCTCGAAACTTGAGCATTACGGACTTGGAAAACTTGCGCTCAGTTTAATAAAATCCTATTTAAATAATAGACAGCAGCAAGTTCAAATAAATGGTGTCAATTCACTCGGTTTAAAAGTAAAAATGGGTGTACCACAAGGATCAATATTGGGTCCTTTCCTCTTTTTAGTATATTAACGATCTACCCCATTTGTTAAAAACCCAACCACAAATGGTGTTATTTGCTGACGATACTTCCTTAATTTTTAAAATTAATAGACCTGCATCAAATCTTGACGACGTAAATAACACCCTACTGCAGGTCCAAAATTGGTTCACTGCTAATAATTTAGTATTAAATGGTAAAAAAACTAAATGCATAAGATTTTCTTTACCAAATGTCAAAAGTAGTAATTGTGAGATAGCATTGAATCAAGAGAAACTAGAATTTGTCGATAAAACGGTTTTCCTGGGGATCACGCTCGACTCAAGGCTTCAATGGGGTCCTCATTTAACATCCCTTTTAGGACGTCTAAGTTCAGCAGCATATGCTGTGAGAAAAATCCATCAATTTACTGATGTAGATACCGCGAGGCTAGTCTATTTCAGTTACTTTCATAGTATTATGTCTTACGGTATTTTACTATGGGGTCGGGCTGCAGACATCGAGTCTATTTTTATTCTGCAAAAAAGAGCCATCAGAGCCATATATGGCCTCCGCAGGCGCGACTCTCTAAGGGAACTGTTTAAAGATATTAACATCATGACGGTACCTTGTCAATATATCTATGAAAACATTATGTACGTAAGGAAAAATCTACATCTTTTTAGTAAAAGAGGTGCAAGACACAATTATATCACTAGAAATAGGGATCAATTAGTTCAACCGGGTTTCAGACTGGCTAAAGTGGACTCATCTTTCATGGGGTACTGTTTAAAATGTTACAATAAAATACCTCCTCACATACTTCAGCTGAATGAAACGAAATTTAAATCTTATATAAAAACGCACACTATGCAGCCAAGCATATTATAAGTTGGGGGATTACATCGCTGATATAAGTGCTTGGCCGAACGCTGGTCCTGCTCCACAAGGGCGCATAAACTAATTGATTAGCATTTGAAAATACTGTTGGAACTGCTGAAGATTTTAAAAACTATTTGCATTGTATAGATTCAATCCCTTAGCATTGTATAATTGCATAACACGTGTGAGTACTATGTACCTACTATAAAGCTACCATTTACTAGGTACGTCTTTCATTGACTTGAATGTGCCCTGGCGGCTGAGAGTATGTCATGCTCACTCTAATGTCTCGCTGACGGTGGCGTGTGTGTTGGATCATTTAGCTCCCTTCAAAATGGTTGAGCTGAATGGTGCTAATCCATGCGTCATGTTCGTGAACGGGCGCTGTCAGTAGGGACTGGTCATCTCTTAGCTGCCATGGCTTATTTTAATTTAATTTTTGAATTGTATTATTTGTTTTATTTTCTATTACGGACGCTTTTAACGTTCTGCATCGTTCTCACATGTATAACTTCAACATGAATGATGTAACCAATATTTTGTAACCATATTCTGATTTAAAAGAGTGTCCGTGGAGTTTCTTGCCCGTTCTTCTCCATAGGTACCTACTACGCTTTGGAATGGGCAACTAGCTTCATCTTTCTGACTGACCGACCCCTTGACAATTCAAAAGTGCCTGTAATTGGTTTATTTGAAATAAATGCTTTGAGTTTGAGTTTGACAACAAAAATAACTACACATAAATTATTATAAATATAAAATTTCCCACGGTGTCGTAGGGGAAACGGTGTCGTGAATGGGTTTAACCCTCCCCCACTTATTCAGAATATACGACAAAACTATATCGTCGGACCTGTTCATCAGGAGGACAGTGATAGTGATGTGCCGGATATCTGTATCCGTATCCGCGGATATCCGAGGGAGAAAAAAGATCTGTATCCGTATCCGTTACTTTTTGGCGGATCTTGAACGAATCTTTTATATTAATACATTTCATTACGTATATGAAATTTTAAAGATATGTAGCAATGAAATACTGTTAACTTCAATCCAAATTAGCAAAAAAAAAACATGTTTATATAATTCAAGTAGAGTAAGTATCAGTAAATTAAGTTATAAGGTAGCAATTAAATTATCTTTGTAGTGAGATCAAACCTCTAATATTTGTGCTATGCTAATTGAAATAATTATGTGAGTTAACACATCAATTAAAACTATGTTGTTTTCAAGAACTTTAAATAATATACATCATAATTAATATTGTGTAATGGTAAATTGTATTTCAAAAAGAGTAACTTGGCAGCTTTGTCCCCCAAAAGTCAGTTACGATGAGGATCATAAATAATTTCTGCTGAACCTGAAGAAACTTGAGATCCGTATCCGTATTCACGGATCTAGACCCTTAATTGATCCGTATTCGTATTCGCGGATCACATTTTTTAACGATCCGGTACATCACTAGACAGTGATGAATATTATTTTATAAGTCTGCACTCAGCGCTCGGTGTGGCAACACGCCGTGTTCGAGTTCGCAACAAGTCCATCGTCATCCTAAGAATGCCTCGTTGAGAGGTGAAACACGTGTCGATTTCTTTCAGGAGTTTTTTATGGCTCTTGAGAAATAGCTAAGCGAAATAAGTTACTAAATATATCCACGTCTATTGTATTTTATAATGGATTTCCGCAAGGTCACGCCTGAATCAATTAATTATCTTAAAGAGTATTCAGATTATATGAACCTCCTCCTTTCTTTGACGGAACCGTTTTTCGTATTACGTATATTTAAGTACTAAAAACTCGCCACACTCGGCTCCCACAACACTATAACACAATCAAGACAAGTTCTTTACAAAATACTGTTGGTTGATTTACCAAGAAAGGGTGATGTGCCCTTTGATGCTGCAGCAGCTTGGCTCGCGTGGCGTACTGGCGCGGACACGCGGGGCACATGGCCGGCTCACACACGCGCGTGCCGCCCTCCAACGCCTGACCACGGACTTTAGAGGCCCCTGCACATAATTATTTATTTATTTTAAATGCTTACTAACTAAATACATACACGGCACTAACCCACAATCGTTGACAAAATCTCAAATGTCAAACAAACTTACTTTCGCATTTATATATTTATTACATAAATATTTTATTATATGATAAATTAAGTTAGGACGCGAAAGTGAGTTTGTTTGTTTGTTACGCTTTCACGCTAAAACGGCTGAACGGATTTGGATGAAATTTGGCACATGGGTAGAACGTGACCTAGAGAAGGACATAGGATACCTTTTTATCCTGATATTCCCGGATCGAGACTTATGCTGGTGAAACCGTAGGGCGTTGCTAGTTTATAATATTAGTTAGGAAGTTAGGATTCAAAAAATTATATGCAAAATAGATTACGACCACACCGATCCGAATATGGACCACAACATAACGTAACATCTCGTCTCGTCTCTAACCCCTTCGGGGACAGGATTTCCCGAAGGGGAAGGGGAGACAGAGGTGTACACTATACTCACGTTTTGCCCGTAATAAGGAGCGAGCCTATTAATAAGGGGCACAAAAATGCCGTACTGATACTGAGTACAGTACATACATACATAAACTCATGCCTTCTTCCCAAGGGGGTAAGCAGAAACTACAGAACGCCACCTGCTACGAGCCTCACATACTCCTGAGTAATTAACAATGAAAGAATCTGTTAAGTTAGCTGTGGTATTGCTGGTCTTGTTTACAGAAGTTGAAAGAAATTCCGGAAATCTCGAAGAAAACGGTGTCTGGCATAAAAACAACGCGCCGAATGCAAAACCTTCTTTAAGAAAAATGGTATTCCTATTATTATTTATTTTTACATTTGCAAATCTCGGAAGTATGTATCCCGGTCCTTTGAAAGGCGCACGAGGGTCCGAAGCCAATTAGACAAAAATTAGTGAGGCCCATTAGACAAAAATTGGAATGAGACATCAATCGACGATTATCTCCGTACGCACTATGCAATTGCACCCAAGGACAATCCCCGGTTGGTGTAGGATTATTGCAGTACATGGAAACAAAACATTGAAACAAAACAAAACACACTATGGGTTTGGCTAGCTATAGTGTATTGGTTACCAAAAACTATGGTAGGACTATGACCCCTGCCTGACCAATGATATAATATACACGGATAAGATGGCAGGGGGTGACTTGCACACTCAATAATGGGCCCCCGGAAACTGTCGCTAGCACATAGTGACGTAGCGACAAGGGGTCAAGACTTCCTGAGTTGCTTGACGAGTGAAGAGGTATTCCACGGCTATCAGAACAATCCCAGAGTCCGGAAGATGGTCAAGATTCCTACCAGCACTTACTGGAATACTTCCTTCCTCCGAGCACGTTTGCTCTTGCGAATCTCTACTCAAGCCGGCCAATAAAGGCAAAAATGAGGTGGGAGCTCTGTTCCTCGTCAGTGTTCAATCCAGCCGGCCAATAAAGGTAAGCCAGAGGTGAGGAACAAGACTTCTCCCGGGAGATAGGGTCCGTGGGGTCGCTACTACCCAACACATCGCCACATGCTGCCCTGCGGGTTTCTGAATCTCTGTAGGTCTGACTCCTCATTCTAGACCTGTTCTGGCAAAGTAAACTCTACCGACACAGGCCTAGAGTTTGGAGCGCGTAACCCACACCACGACGTCAACGTAGAAATACGGCGGTGGGGTTATTACTATTATTATTTAAGGCCCTTTTGTATGAGAACACCTAATCTGCAGATAATTTCACAGACCGTCCCTGGCGCGTAGTGTACAGTTTCGTATCGTTTAGCTAATTTTACCTGGATGATGTTTCTGCACATGTCGGTCGCGCTTGGCCGCTGTCCTGTATATCTTGGGGCACGTTCCACACGGAAAGTGGCGCACGCGTCGCTCCAGCGGAACTCCCGCTGACACCGTGTTGTGAACGCGCCATAAATGATTCACCAGCATGCCTCGGCGCTGATACGGAAAAACGGTCATTACAATGCATACGAAATTTAGAAATGTGCGTCTTTAACGTTTTCTCCAGAGTTTCATCTTCCTTTATTTTGTAGTTTTTTGAAGAAATGCATCTTTTCTTACTTATCAAACCTCGAAGTTTGTGAATTGCCATAGTAACATGGACTCTGTAACTAGCTAGTTATACGGTTAGATACAGCCCTGTGACAAACAGACCGACGGCGGACAGAGGCTTAGTAATTAATAGGGTCCCGTCTTCACCCTTTCGGTACGGAACCCTAAAACAATGTTTTATTTTCCTTACTGACCTTGAAAGAATGTTGGCAAAGTTCACATTTGTACGGAGCAGGGCCTATGGTCGGGGCAGTGCAGGTTGTATTTGTGGTTACAGCAGGCTTATTATTATCATCATTGTCCTGTAAACAAAATTAGGAAAAAAATAACATAAATAACATTATGTTCACTGTGATAATAATGTTTATGGTACCGATTTTTATTTCGACTTACTTTCTGCAATGGGCTTTTGTTTGAATGTTGAGCCCAAATGTGTTCCGTAAGCTGTTTCATGTTTGTGAAAACGTTTTCGCATCCACATTTAAATTGACGGCCAGGACATTTACTGTGAATATATAATAAAAAAAGGAATTTGGTATATTAATATAGGTAGTTTATTTTAATAGAACCGTCTCATATTTTTTGAGCGGGAAAAGTGTTTAGTAGGTTTTCGACATTTTCTCAGTATCTCCCCCGTATCGCTGGCGAAAAGAGTGTATTTCCCATTGTTTGTCTTATTTGCTTTAGTAGTATTTTATGTGTATTTATTTTTGTTTATTTTTATATATAATTGGAAATTTATATTTATTCCTCAATTCTCGCTATTGCACCTACCACTGTTTGTCTCTGCATCACCCAAAGGTTGACTGGTAGAAAATGCCTTTGGCATTAAGTCCGCCTCTGTACATTTGTGTGCTTGAAGTATTAAATAAATAAATAAACTGACGTATACACTAGTACACACGGCTACACATCAAGCTATATATTTCCAGTATAAGTTGACCTCGCATTTTGCGGAAATCCTATACAATGTGAGATCAGTATAAACTGGAAATGTATAGCTTGATGTGTAGCCGTGTGTACATATACAGGAGAAGTATGTATGTTATAACCTTATAACGATAATATAACGCCTTGGAAGTAAAAAATTGACAGCCCCGGTCATGGCAAAGCGATTCAAGGTTGTGTTCTGGGTCCATGGTTGGGTAGTTAGGGTTTTCTTTAGGAGTGTATCAGAAGCAGGCCGTTGTTTTGAACTGAGCCCGTTGGTCGTCGGTCGTTTAAAAATGTTGTATTACGTACAATATTTTTAAATTTCCGAACAATGTCGATTGCAATTTAAATATCTTGAATTAAAATTTCGTGGTATTACAAAAAAATATTTAGCTGGACTATCGTAAGTGTCAATAATCGTTCTCATTAACAGTAATAAACTAACATTAATTACTCGTTATATTTTTTTACTAATGAACGATAACTATCCAGATGTAATCGATAAAGCAATTAATCAAAAAACAAGTTATTTTGCCACATCATTGACCTACTAACATAAGTATATTAAGTACACAAAACGAATATTTTCGCCCCAACCAACAAAAGCTTAACATAAAAGATGGCCGAAGGGGCGAAATGTTTAGGAGTAGCGACCGCTACTGGAAGGTGCAGCGTGTGTAGGTCAAAGTAGAGGGAATCTGTTGAAATCGGGAAACCTGGGGCTAATCATTATGCCGATGCTTGGGGGAGGCTTATGTCCACTATCTTCACTGGTCATGTTAATCTTAATCAGATGGTTAGTTTTTTTACCTTACGTGCTGACGACCCTTTCCTTTGGCCACAATTTGATTGCAATGAGGACATGGGACAGGAATCTCTTCGACTTGTTTCTGAAAGGCATGATTTGTTTTTATTTCTATCAACACATTAAATTACTCTAATTACTGACGACTGTACCCTGGCCCAATCTGTGCATTTATTCGAAGAAAGAAAAGGTATAATTCTATAACAAGTGTTGTTTATCCTTCAATGAATTACAAACCTCTTTCGTAGGGGTTTCGCAAGGAATTGGAAAATCCAAATCGTTGGTTAACCCATTTTCATCTTTATATCCAATGGAGTAAGAATTAAAATCATCAGATCTGGAATTCCCGGAAATATCAAGACTGGATATGCGGTCAGTATCAAATAGATTCGTGGAGAAGTCTAATCCGTTGGTATAGTTTTGAAAGCTTTCGTCTGAGGGTAGTTTATTGTCTTCAGAGCACATCGATAGATTCACTTTCAATGGAGGCACTTCCACTTCCAATAACGCTTTGTTACTGGTTTCTATATTTCTGAAACAAAGTGTTGTCTTTTTTAATCTTCTGGTTGTTTCTTGAGAGAATACCACAATTCAATTCACATTCAATTCAAATGAAAACAAAAATTAAAATTGAAATTTCCACACTGAAATGATTTTACAAATTTTTGCATATAATGCTTCGGAACTTACCAAGTGAGTCAGAGTGAGAGTGCACATCAATAAGATCACTGCAGCTATTTAATAATTTACATAGACGGGGGATTGGAGAAAATAACTCATAAAAGTTGATAATTGTGTACATATTAGTGCTTGTGACTGTACCAACTTACTTTTTTTCCAATTTAACAGGGCAATGATGAGTCGTATGTCGCCTTAACCTGAAATAATAAAAATCAATAAAACAAAAGATGTTTTTAAATGACCGATATAAAACTTTAATATGTGGCACTAGTACTGGTCCTACAAAGAAATAATGAAAGTCAAGAAAATAAACATCTCTGATCTAGGAAAGCTTTTCAACACCAGCATCCTTCCTATACTTACTTCCGGATGCCAAACATGGGCCTTGCCTTGACCACAACCCAACAGACAAATCTTCAAACGTTTCAGTGTAACATGGCAAAGAGTATGATGGGGAAAAGAAAGATAGAAAGAACCAATCACTGTGTAAACAGGAAGGCAACAAAAACACAAGATGTAGTACTAAAACTGAGATGGGCTGACCACACCACACTGTCAGGGGAGAAGAGAAATGGAACAAAAATGTGACCCTATGTTACCCTAGAGAGGGGAAGAGAAAGAAAGGGAAACCCTTGAAAAGATGGCAGGATGACTTGGTGAAGACGGCCGGAAAGACATGACATGACACTAGTCAGGCAACGAACAGGCAGAATTGGAAGGGGTTGGAGGACGCCTTTGCCAAAGGGCACACAGAGACTCAGAACTGAGCTTAAATAAATTTGGGTTCAAAACCTGGATGCCAAACGAAACAATATTACTAAGCCTCCGCTGTTCGTCTGTCTGTCAGTGGGCTGTATCTCATGAACCGTAATAGATAGACAGTTTAAATTTTTACAGATTATGTATTTTTATTGTCGCTATAGCAACCAATAATAATTAAAAAAAATGTGTTTTTTCGGCGTCTTTTGCTTGATCTTAATACGATACGGAACCCTTCAAGTGCGAGTCCGACTAGCACTTGGCCGGTTTTTTTTTTTTTAATACAACTATGGCTCTGAAAAAAGTCTATAAATAAAATAAAATAATATGGCACTTACGCAAATATTTTGGAAAATGTTCGCCTACAATGCCGACAGCGATACCGTCGCTTAGGGGTTTCATACTCGTCCTTTAACAGAAACTACAATATTAGGTAAATAGAGAAAATTGTGACAAGGAAATGAGACGCTTACTAAACCAATTAACTATCATCAAAGATAGATTATGGGTGCATAATAGGTAAATGCCAGTACCGCTTCATCAACAGTATAATTAGCCTTTGGTCCACTGCTGGACACAATCATCTCTCGATTTTCGACCACTCCCATTTCTAGATACAAGAAAGGCGCCCTAATCTTGTGCCAAAAGTTCAGTATCAGTATGTTTTATTCCATTTACTCAACTTGTACACTAAAACTGGCAATGCATTATGATTAATTTCGTGTGCACATTTTACCTTATGACAGAAATATGAATGAGTTTCGAGATGTTTGGCAGATCGCAGTGTTTGTTGACATTCGTGGCACCACCATGTCTTTTGAACTTGAGGTTCTGTGAAAATGGAAAAGATCCCAATTGTAGATAATAGCATTTGATGACCTGACCCAGTTAGGCAAAAAAAGGCTCTAATATTAAGGGTCAGTGACCGACAGATTGGTGGCGAAGAGCATTTTATCAGTTAGGCACACCGAGCGATCTCACCAAGCCGGCATGCCTCGCCTCAGTGCGATTCTTAGCGCTTCCAACCGTGCGCCGCTTTGTGTGTTATTATTACATAATACAAATTTCAGCCGTATGCTAAAGTAAATAAAAACGTTTTTTAATTGTTATAGAATTACTCGCTTCGCCGCCACTCCGTTGGTCTGCGCTGACCTTAAAGGAGTTTGCTCACTACACCGTGAACGTATCAGGCACGGAAAGAAACATGACGCGGACTAACAAGAATGTATCAACAGCGTATCATACCCGTGCTTAACGGGTTTAGTGACGGCAGCATCCGCGTATCATCTGCGTGTCATATCCGTATAGTTCACCTGTTTTTGCGTGAGGTAGACACGTCAGAGCATGTGAATATTTTTGTTTGGAAAATTATTTCCTATACCATACTATACAGTTTATAACGGGTTTAGAACGATCATCAATTCATCATACGCGGTTATAACCCGTATGCTCACCGTTTCGCCGCCTGTACGCACCGGTTTGGCAACGTTGCGTGCCATGCACGGAGCGTATCGGCACCGGCAATTGTTGACGCTCCGTGCATGGCACGCGTCGGTGTTGGTCGGTGACGAAACGGTCTAGTGGGCATAGTCTCATACTTTTCAATACAAAGAATATCCTGACACGTTCCTAGCACAATCATGGTATGATACTGCGTAGGGGGCAGAGTCGATTGTGTTTACACGTTCCCCTTTGCTGAACTTCCTTACAGGGTCAATAACAAACAGCCAATTTTGCTCTGCATTCAGTGTTGTGTCTTTACTAACAAAAACTGTCACATGCTCATCTCATTGCAAGATCTGCTTCGACATTCACAATTCTCGTTTTATTTATGTACTTCATAGCACACTGACGAAGTGTTCACTTATGTGTCATCATAATATAAAAACCCCTTTTTTCCGCCAACTTGTTCTTTTTTGGAACGAAGTTCCTTATCGCGCGTTGCGAAAGGGGGCTTGACGGAAAAAATTAAGACCAAAAGTTGTAACGACACTTTTTTAAGACCAAAAGTTGTAACGACACCTTTTTTTATTTAAATTTTAAATATCTCGGAAACGGCTGGGAATATCAAAGTTTTGATAAAATCCCCCCCCCCCCCCCCCCGCGCTAGTACCCCCTTCTCAGCTAGAACCTACATTCAGTTAGACCCCATTTTTGACCCCCTTTTCTTTAGACCCCCAATATCTGTAATTAAGTATATCTTACAATATTATAACCTCCCCCGATATCCTCCCGCGACCCCCTGATCCCGATACACCCCCTGCACACCTCCCCCCCCCCTCCCCCCCTCCCCCCGGGTCTTAACTTTGGAGCCAGAGGTCGTAGACCTATCAAGTTTGGGGTCCCCGAAATCAGGAGAAAAAGACTTCTCTTTTGGCTCGATTAAAATCACGGGAAAACGCCGCATTATTCCCTATTTTGGTATTGCGTGGTGCTGCGGTGTACGCTGTGTGTGGCGTATGCACTCACTTACTTACAAATTTTATTACAATTCCTTCACTAATTAATCGAAAGGAACTTCGTTCCATCCCTTCGTTGTGAGGTGTCCCTTGACACCTCACAACTTTTTTTGTTTTATGTTCTTTCTTTGCATCATGTTTACTGCAAATAAACGTATTTTCTTTCTTTTCTTTTATTTTAAAATATTAAAAATAGTAGCCCACCGGTATCGGAAATAGGATTATTTTATTTATTATTTTAAGTTTATCACTCGCCTTTATCAAAATCTTTTGTAGGTCCTATAAGTCCATAGGCATCAGCATATTTTTTACTGTAACCAAGCATCAAAGGCTTTCTGGATGGCACAATTTCTGTAGTGATGGTATATAATTCTTGATTTTCTTCATAAATCCAGACATTTGCAGAGTTTTGATCGCCTAGGGGTAGTAAGCCAATCCAGTTGGATTTGTCTGAAAATATTCATTTGAAACTATGTATTATCGATTTTTTTAGTTACTATAGAACCAGACTAGTGTAGACAGTGCCATCCACTCCTACACGCCCCACGCTTACAGTACAGTAATCGCGTTTAGGAAGAAGAGTGGGCGCATCTTCGTGGATGACACTATCTAAATCTTTAGTACCTACAATAATTAGTTTTAATATTATAACAAATACCTTTATCTGAAGTATCAATATGTGTTATAACTTCGTCCATATCTTTCATGAGAAATAATGGTTTTTTATTTGAAGTTGCATTTAGTACTAGTTCAACTGCTTCTGATTGAGATATTTTACGTTTTATCCCTGAAACAATTTGGCAAAAAAGAGTAAAATCAAAATGAGGGCGCTACTATCGGTCACTTCGAATAGGAAATGAGTAAAATTACATAAACATAACATAACATCACGCCTTGTTTCCCCGAAGGGTTGGGCAGAGGTATACCTGTAGTAGGTACACCCACATTTCGCCAGTTATGTTTAAGTCCCATGTAATAGGGGGCGAGCCTATTGCCATCAACCGGGCACAAATCCAGACTCCGGGCTGCTACTGAGAAATTCCAGATAGAAACACCCAATAATACTTTGCCCGACCCGGGAATCGAACCCAGGACCTCATGCTCAGCAGTAGCGCTTGCGACCACTAGACCAACGAGGCAGTCTGAGTAAAATTATTTTAAAAAATTGTTAAAACCTTCTAGCACTTCAGTAGTGCCATCATCATAGGTCTGCATTACTTAAGTAAAATATTTAGTTCCAAATGTCACCACGTCAGACTCTTTTATGTGGACCTGTAAGGCTGTAAGTACCTACAAAAGAAAGTACTTTTCACAGTATTTACTTCTGCTTACCCCTTAGGGCCGGCGCCCATTTGCGGCACGGCATGGCAAGGGATTTTTATGCGACGAATAGAAATATAATTTAAAAGCATGACGATAAAATTTAAATTCCAACGGCAACGATGCCGCGGTATCCTTAAGCATGCCGCGACGTCCTTAAGCATCATCATTGAAATTTCAATTTGACTGTCATACATATAAGTTTTATTTCTATTCGTCGCATAAAAATCCCTTGCCATGCCGTGCCGCAAATGGGCGCCGGCCCTTACAGGATACATACATACAGGCGCGATGTTTTTGTTTTCCATTTACATACCTTCTACAGGACCAAAGCGTGCCCTCTCAGGCAACGTGCGTCGTGTTGCAATGATGGTTCGTCGTTGTATTTGAAGTACCGTCGGCAAAACAGCAAGGGCACGCGGAGGAACAATACGGTCCGGTATTTGAACTGTAAATTAAATATTGACATTATTTTCTTTCTACCTCTCTTCTTCAACCCAATAAGGGTTAATTAAATTATCCTAGCAGGTGTAGCTGGAAACTGCTGAAGTAAAAGGTATATGGGAGGTATACATTATATGATGGCACTCCCACATGGTCACTCTAAGTGGCACTGGAGTCACAATATTCATCAACTGGCCAGAGCGCACGGTGTTTTTTTTTGCCCAAAAAAGTGACATTCGCTTTTTATTGAAGATTTATACTAAATATATCATTCCAAATGCAAGAGTAGAACACCCAGGTGTCAATTTCCCATACTTTATTTTTAAAAAAATTTTTTAGTTTTCGTGACCTTCACACTGAAAATACTAAAAATAATTCGTAATATTCACAAAAATATTACATTCAACTTCGGCCTAGGTTTCGAGAAAATTATTTTTAAGTGCAGAGGTCAAAGTTCCAAATATAGGGTTATCACAAAAAGGATTAAATTTCAAAAAAAAAATCTGGTACTTTATATTGTTATTAAAAACATTTAGCAATCTTGAATTTGGTGTTTATTCTAATAGATTGGCTTCGTTGCTTAAGATTATTGAATCCATATTTGACGCCTCGTTAATCTCGTCCTGCGAGTAATCTTGTTCATTTTCTGACTGTAGACTTTTTGATTGTACATTCTCGTCTGCATGCCAGGTACTTTCCACATCAACAGCCTTTAGAAGACCCAGCACTGCAGATGACAGAGGAAGACTTTTACAAAATTTCTGTCGACAACCCTAATACAAATATTTAAAAATCATTTTCTCGAAACCTAGGCCGAAGTTGAACGTAATATTTTTGTGGATGATAAACCTTAGTACAAGGAATCTTTTTATGCTAGATAGAGGTTCTACTTCGTGCTAGAAAAATTATAAAAAAATAAATACTGATTTCAACAAAAAAAAATCTTTTGATGGTTTTGTCAACATTTTTGAATAAATATAAACTGGATAATGTGCACCAAAAAATGCTTTATAAAACTTAAATACAAAAAACAAAAAGTTATGTATAGATTTTTTTTTACGAATTATTTTTAGTATTTTCAGTGTGAAGGTCACGAAAACTAAAATATTTAAAAAAAAATAAAGTATGGGAAATTGACACCTGGGTGTTCTACTCTTGCATTTGGAATGATATATTTAGTATAAATCTTCAATAAAAAGCGAATGTCACTTTTTTGGGCAAAAAAAAAACACTGTGGAGCGGAGTTAGCAACAGTACTGGAAGGAGTTGAATGAAGCCTTCAAAAGTCTACAGAAATAAAATGTCTGCTATACTACGCTCTACCTTTGTCCTCCTTTAACTTTCCACAATCTTCACAGCAGAATCATCCTCCAGCCTAATTTATGCAGCATGCTTCTATTTGTAAATGTAGATTAAATCAGCATTGTAACTTACCATAATTTTTTACCATCTGCATACTGACATCATGATCTACTAGTTTAGTTCTATCTTCTATGGGATAATCTTTCAAATCTCGCATATTCCCCTTCATAGGAAGTTGTTCAGTGTTGCTACACTCCATTGAAGAAGTTTGTAGTTGAACATCGAAGTCTGGCAATATATTATGTATGTTTTGTTTCTTGTTATCTACTATTAATCCCATAATTTTAGCCGGTCCTTGACTTGAATCTGCAACCATTGAGTTTAATTTAATTTTCTCGGCTTAACAGTAAAGTTATGCTCCTAGGAATAAGTAGTTACAACTTAATTAATAATTTTGAAATATTAGTAACTATTGTTACCGGCTTTCCTTTTTGGCCCACAAAACATAAGGTGATTAAAGTACAAATATAAAATTCTGATCAAGTAGGTACAGATGCTCATATGTACTGGTGCTTGCATGTTATTAAGCTGCCTAGAAATGGTGATAATAAGATGAAAAGTTACCAATTAGAACTTGTAGGTGATCCTGTGCTTCTTTTTGTTTCAAGGGAATCGGCAATAAGTACTGCTTGGGACCAAACTCTAGGCTCTAAAACAAATAATTATTTAATGCAATAATTACTAAGCTTTTGGTCGTCTTAGGGGCGGATTAAGACGACCCACTGACCAAAAGCTTAGTAATTATTATTTATACAAATTAAAGAAAAATATACTTCCATAATCTACTACATCACAGAACAGAAAAAAACAGACTTACATTATCCAATAAGTGGAGAGGAAGGACTTGTTCATTTGAACTTAAATTTATGCTGGAATCCATCTGGAGTAAGTAAAGATGTGTTGGTCCATTGGCTATTTGAGGATCTGTATTGTTCATTCTGCAAACAACACAAAATCTGTTCAAGAAACAAAGATATCTTACTGCATGTTTAGGATGTACTTAACTGCACATAACAATACCATTTGAGTTATAAACATTAAATAACTTACTTGTTTCAATATTCTTTACTTTATTTTGAATGATTAGTTTGAATCAGTAATTTTATTTACTGTAAACAAACCTACATCAACATAAACAAACATCAACAAAGAAGAGCTGAAAAAAGTTCTTACATTTTGAGTAAGACCGATAAAAAGGATTTAATTAATAATAAAAGTTCAGTAAATGCAGATCTAAAATAAACAGTTGAAAGCTGAAATGAACCGGTTGGCCGATTTGATTTATTTTCTTTTTTTTTAACATCAATCTTGTGTCAAATTGTGGATGACATTCATGACATTTGTCAGACTGAGGCCGAGAAACTGACAGAGACAGTCAGTTAGTCAGCTTGACAGTTTGACTTTGACCTAGGCTGCGTTCCGAGTTACGCTGTAATCGATTTGAGCGTGCTAACACTACAGACATATAAAGAGTAGCAGACCAAACATTAATCCATAGGTATATTTATATAGCTGGACAAGATTCTCTATCCTTTTTTTGCTAAGCGACAAGTCGCAAATTGTATCTCGTTCTGTCACCTGTTGTCACACTGACTCACACATAGCCAAAATTTGACGCGTAGCTTGTTTAGGCCGCGCCACCATATTGATAAGCAACATCATCTGTTAATATATTACATTCCTCTATGGTGGTAAATGTCACTGGCAATGTAAAACCTCGTCTATTTGACAGATTGTGTTTATATCTAGACTTACTGAAAAAATAAAAAAACTCTTCTTCCTGTACTTAATGTAAAATGGTGTCCTTATAAAATAAAACCTTTTATATCTTAAACCAAGTGTTTTGATGCTAGATTCTGTCCGCCCTAACCCTTCACAGGTTATGGGCCCAGCAGCACCAACGCATTAAAAATAAAAGTAAAAACCAGTAAAACTAAAAAACAGTAAAATCACGCCTCATGGCGGAGGAATCCAGCATTGAAAAATTGATAAGTAGCAGAAATTTTCACCTATGGAAGTTTGAAATTTGCATTTTTATGAAAGCCAATTCATTGTTTGATATATTGACAGTCAAGAAAACTGATTTAGAAAAGGAAGGGAATCAGTTGAAGGATGCTAAAGCACAAAAGTTGATAATGAACACAATAGACAGAAAATTGAAATCGCATGTGCTTAGATGCACAAGCGCACGAGAAATGTTTGAAAAGCTCTGTAGTATTTTTGAAGGAAGTGAGGAAAGAAACAAATCCACCCTGCTGCAAAACTTTTTTAATTTTGATTCTAAAAATATGAAACTTGTAGAAATGATTAATGAAATTGAAAACCTAACCATGCGCTTAAATAACCTCGGTCAAACCATTAACGATGATTTAATCATTTCAAAAATACTTTCATGTCTACCTGCAAAATATAAATTCTTTATAACAGCTTGGGAATCAACACCCGATAACAATAAAACATTGGAAAATTTGACAAATCGATTACTATCTGAAGAAAATAGACATGAAGGAGATGGACAAGAAATAGAACCAGCAGCATTTAGAGCTAGTTATCCACAATTCAAAGTAAAAGTAAATAACAATATAAAATGCTTTCAATGCGGAAAAATTGGTCACTTAAAATCTCAATGTAAAGCATGCAGTATATGTAAGAAAATGCATCTGGGTAAGGAATGCAAGGAAAAAGAAAAGCAATGTAAAATATGTAAGAAAACCAACCATAAAGAATAGAACTGTTTCTTTAGAAAGAAAAGCATAGAAAAGGAATCGTCGGCATTTTTGTCAAAAACAGAAGCAGAAAATATAAAGTTTGTTGTTGACTCTGGTAGCACAACACATAATATATGATAAACAATAAAAACGTAATAGATGATTTTCAGATCCACCGAACGCAAATAGCAACTGCTAACAGCAGCTCCTCAATGTATTCGGAAGGTAAAGGGTCGGTAAAAAGTGATAAGTGTGTTTTGGTAGATGCTCTGTATGTACCAGACTTGACACAGAACCTAATATCGGTCAGTTCAATTACAAAAGCAAATGGAATGGTACAATTCACTGAAAAAGAAGTAAAAATATACAAAGAGAACCAGTTGGTCCTATGTGGCAATAAAGAAAATGGTTTATATTACATAAAAATGAATAAAACCAATGATGAAAGTTCTCTACAGGCAAAGCAAAGGGGAACAGCCATGGAATGGCACAGGAGACTTGGCCATCCAGGAAAACAAGTATTACAAAATCTTATAAAAGTGGCAGATGGAATAAAATTAGAAGGAAATATAAACATAGAAGAAAATTGTGAAATTTGTATAAAAGCCAAGCAGCCAAGACTACCTTTCAACACTCAAAGAAAACGGGCAAATATAATTTTAGAAATCATTCATTCAGATGTTTGTGGGCCGTTTGAAACAGAAACACATGATGGAAAAAGATACCTTGTGACAATGATAGATGATTACAGTAAATTCACTAAAGTATATACGATAAGACAGAAAAGTCAAGTAGGTACCTGAAATTCTTAAGAACTATATTGAAGAAACCGAACGCGAAAAAGCTGAAAAAGTTTCTTGTATAAGATGTGACAATGGAGGAGAATATAAAAGCAATGATTTTAGAACCTGGTGTTCTAAAAAGGGTATACAACTAGACTATACTATTCCGTATACACCTGAATTAAATGGAAAATCAGAACGAATAAATAAAACACTACTCGAAAAAACAAGAGCTTTGTTGTTTAACGCTGAGATGGAAAATGAGATGTGGGGTGAAGCTGTCCTGTGTGCCGCCTATATCATAAATAGATTACCCAGTGATACTATACAGAAAAAGACACCGTATGAAGTATGGTATTCCAAGCGTCCAGACATATCCAACATTCAAGAATTTGGTACATTTGTTTATGCAAAATATTTGGGAAATTTGAAAAAACTAGAACCAAGAGGAAAAAAGCTCAGAATAGTAGGCTACACTAATAATGGCTATAGACTTTGGAACTGTGAAAAAAGGAGAATAGAAGTAAGAAGGGACACAACAATATTGAATAATTATAAAACCAATGAAATAAAACCGGAAGAATAACAAGCAGAAATAACAATAAAGGAGAAAGTAAATATAGAACCAGAAAGCAACCAAGAAATAACACAAAATGAAAATGATATAAACACGAGTAACCAAACGATAATATCAGATAACAGTGATGAAGAACTGTTTTACAGTGAAAATGATCAAGATGTGTCTACTGAAAGCAAAGATACAACAGTAACACAATCTGATGATAATAGAAGAAACCAGGAAAAGCAAAAGAATGCGAAAACCACCTGTTAGGTTTAATGACTATGCTTTACTAACCTATAATGAAGCTATTTCAGGTCCTGAGGGAAAAAATTGGGAGAAGGCAATAAATTCAGAGAAAGAATCTCTAGCAATAAATAATACTTGGCAAGTAATCAATAAAGCGGAAGCTAAGAGTAAGAAAATCTTGTCTAATAAATGGGTTTTTAACGTAAAAGGTAATGGAGTTTATAAAGCTAGATTAGTCGTAAGGGGGTTTGAACAAAAATGGGGGGTAGATTATGATGAAATATACAGTCCTGTAATAAGTCAATCAACTCTTAGAGCTATTATGGCTATAACAGTATATAATCATTTTGTTGATGATGGATTAATTGTATCTAAATGTAAACAACAATTTTTAGACATTCTAAGTTGTTTGGAAAAATCTTTTGAAATTAAAATTAGTAAAAATCCTGAACAATGTATTGGTTTAGAAATAAATAGAACCAATGCAGGTGTAAAATTAACACTAAAAGCATACACAGAAATGTTACTAAAGAGATTCAATATGAGTGATTGTAAAACAAGTAAAATTCCTGGAAATTTTGAGAAAAAGACAGAGAAAACAAATAGAACATTTCAGTGTAACTTTCCTTATCGAGAACTTGTAGGAGGATTGTTATACTTGTCAACTCGGACAAGACCAGATATTGCTCAATCTGTAAATGAAGCTAGTAGGAAATTAGAGAATCCTGATCATATAGACGTTTTAGCTGTAAAGAAAATATTAAAATACTTAGCAGGAACATTGGATGAAGGTATTATGTTTAAGTCTGATTGTAAAGTTTTTTGTTTGAATGCATACTGTGATTCAGATTATGCAAATGATGTAACAACTAGACGTAGCACTACTGGCTATGTAATAATGTTTAATGGACCTATTTCATGGTGTTCTAAAAGACAACCAATAGTGGCATTGTCCTCTACAGAGGCAGAATTCATAGCAGCCGCAGACTGTTGTAAAGAGATATTGTATTTAAAAACTTTGATAAAAGAAATAACTAAAAGTGACATCGAAACAACAATGCACATTGATAATCAAAGCTCTATTCAACTCATAAAAACAGGTTCATTTAACAAACGATCTAAACACATTGACGTTAGATATCACTTTATTCATGAAAACTATGTTAAGAAAAATATTACTGTATCTTATTGTCCAACTGATCAGCAGGTAGCTGATATTCTAACAAAACCATTGTTGAGAATTAAATTTGAAACTCATTGTAAGAAACTGCTAAATAAGTAGGTCATTTATATAAGTTGAATTGTTTAAGTTTACTAAAGTAAAGAATACATAAGAAAGCTTTATTTTAAAAGAAAACACTTGATATAAAACTTTAATATAAAATATAAGATTAGAAGCGATTTTTGTTTTGTAAACGGTGACATAGAAATTAGATTATATTTTAGTAAAACATATATAAAAATGGTTGTTTTATAAAAATAGGAGAAGGTGTTAATATATTACTTTCCTCTATGGTGGTAAATGTCACTGGCAATGTAAAACCTCGTCTATTTGACAGATTGTGTTTATAACTAGACTTACTGAAAAAATAAAAAAACTCTTCTTCCTGTACTTAATGTAAAATGGTGTCCTTATAAAATAAAACCTATTATATCTTAACCAAGTGTTTTGATGCTAGATTCTGTCCGCCCTAACCCTTCACATCATCGACATCGCGTTCTATGTTCCAACCGCGTTATTTAGTCAGGGACGGATTTGTCAACAAAGATGAAAGTTTTTGTAAAACATTTACCATTGAATTATCAAACAGAGTTTACTCTACGATTTAATTATTTTTTTCGTGACTTTGTTCCAGAATACTGCAGAGTGCAGATTGGCAGTGTAAACACACTTGCTATCGTAATAAATTATAAAATAAATTATGTTACCCTGTATCTGTGTGATGGATAACAAAAATATAGGCATAGGTGTACATAAATGGGGATAGGCTACTCACATAACTTTGAAATTTCGTTCGGCAGGTAGTAATTGATTGATTGATTGATTTTATTGATATGTAATCTACACTTCTTATACCTAGAGACTATCGATTTTCGCGGATTTTCAGTAAGTATAGGTATTGGTTGTTTCAATATCGTAAGATAATACCGGCAACCGGCCTTAGTCCGGCCCTGTATTGACAACACTCCCTGTGTGTGCGTAATGGCTACGCAATTTTTAGCGAATGTTTGGTCTGCTACTCTTTATAAGTATGTCTGTGGCTAACACCCGTACCGAATTAGCGTGAGCGCGATAACGATGTCCCGTAAATCGTCATAGATGACGTCATGACATGCGCCATCTTGCGATAACGCTAACCATGCCCTAAATTTATCACACACCATGTCAAAAATGACAGTTGTGCTGTTTTGTTTTGAGTCGCATCATAACTTTGGCCGCATTCCGAGTTACGCTAAAAGTGATAATATCGCGAATCCGACCAAATAATTTAGTCACAAAATATAAGGGTTATTGAGTAATAATTGTAACTTTGGACTTTGGTCGGATTCGCAATATTATCACTTTTAGTGTAACTCGGAATGCGGCCTTAAGTCACTAACATAGCCATCCATTTTTCTAAGTACCTACTCGAAAATCCAGACTTGACTTAAAAAGAAACTGGAGTCACGAGCACTCATGCCCAAAAAATATAACACAGAGAGAGCAGGTAAGTAGTGGTATTCGAATTTGTGTGGGGAGCTACCCCACCACAACTAAAAAGTGAAAAATAAAAACTTTTTACGAAAAAATAACCGGTGTCTTTGGTATTGAATTTTCGTGTTTTGCCACCGACTTCCGAAATTAAAAAGTTATTTTTCACTTTGTAGTATTTTTTTTGTCGGTTGTGTTTCTTTTCTCCTTGAAGTCTTTTTTGTTTATTTCTAATTGTAGTTAGGTACTTAGGTACCTATTTTATCTTGTGTTTAATTAAATTAAATAACATTACCTATCTCTCTATGTAAAAAAAAACAGGTAAAAAGAACTTTAAAAATATGCATTTGGCTGTATGTGACCTGCGGGCCTGCGGGGTAATTGTGTAACACACATTATAATGACAATTGATCGCAATGGGCAATGGGTGTCCTTTAGAGACAGATCACCAACGCGCGTTCATTTAGTTATTTACGTTGTTGAGCAGACGAATTTTTCAAACCTATGAAGCAATGGATTAGCAATATCCTTCAAAGCTCTCGGATAGTGATTGAAAGTGTGCTTATTTATTTATTTATTTGGCACTTCAACGATTTGCTCACTTAAACATCACATACAAAAATCACATACCTACAGATAAATAGGTATTGTGAACTCGTCACTTACAGAAGTGCACAGAACTAGCATAGAATTTAATGATTAGGTAGGTAGGTACAGGAAGTTTTATTTATGGTTAGTTGAATTATTTACAAAATAAAAATAGATAAGTATTAATTATGTTCACAACTACGATGAAATATTTAAATAAATAACAAAAAAGACCTAAGAAGAAGGAAAGTGTTACCTACGCAATTAGGGTGTAGATTTAACTTATGTTCGATTAGGCATATTCTGTCATTTTTAAAAGTCGATGCAGGGGCATTAGATATCGTTTTATAATAAAAGAAAAAACATTGTTTAATTTCTTCCAATAATACATATTTCCCGAACGATGACAAAACAAAAATAGTTTAAAAAAAAATAATTCATTCGAGCTCCACCCTCCACCCTAATACTTGATAGGTTCCTACCTAATTATGAATAGGAAGAAAACAGTACACCAACCTATAATTTTTAACCTACCCATGTTCGGTTGACACAAACCTGTATTTCGTAGATAGGTAGGTATTAGACATCAAATAAAATTGTAAAATTTAATCTATAATAAAGATAGATATTTTTACAGATAACTCTTACTTACAATAATTATTTAAACCTTATTTTGTTTTAAATAACTTGTAGATACATATCTAATAAATACATTATACTTTTAATACTTAATTTCTAATAAATATATTATACTTAATTACGCGTTTGCAACAATCCAGCTGCTGAAATGAGAAACGCGAGTATTGACACCAGGATAGAAAGAATCGGCGCATTCGTAGCCCCAGGAGGTTACACCGATTATGATGTTACCGTTGTGAACGAGGGGACCACCAGAGTCACCCTGGCAGGCGTCCTTGCCGCCGACGTTCAAGATACCGACGCACAACATGCCACTGGTGACGTCGGGCCAGTTCTGGTAGCCTGGCTGAGTCTTCAGGTAAGCATACCGCTCAGCACACAGCTGCTGGTTGATTATGTCGACGTCAACGTGCATGAGCTGCTCGGAAGGGAAGCCACCGGACTGAAAAAAAAAAGGAATTATCGTCCATTGCTGGAAATTGGCCGTTTTACCTACTTATCGCATTCAACAGGCCATAAACCAATGCCATAAACAGAACGTTATTGTTCAAGCAGATAAATATTATTACTTAATACTTGTTAAAATTTTAGGAATATCGTAGATATACTTTTACAATGTTTGTAAATATGTGAGCACTATGTATCTATCACATAATTAATTTATCTGTCACTGCTTCATTTTTAATTCTTTTTACCTAATGTGGTATATTAATTTAAGAAATAGGGTGAACTCATCTAATTCTGTGACTCGCCTAATTCGGTGATATTTGGTTTGAGCGCTATCATAGGGCTATACTAGTGAAATCAATGGTTTGAAATACAACCTTAAGCCTCTGTGATAAAGTTCAAATTCGTCTGTAAAGTTTGGGGATGCTCGAGTGAGCGAGATAGAAACAGCTAACGGTTTTGTCAGTTCGCGCGCGAATCTCGCCGGTTTCGGCAGTGTTTGTGAATTGGTGGCGAACTTTGCTGTATTTAAGTGAGTATTTAATCGATGTTTTAGCTTCTTTCTAATAAAATGAATTGTAATTGATATTCCCTTGATGTGGCAGTAAAAAAATCGTCATAGTTCTGCGTCTTTTTCGTGTTAGAGCTTATTTTGTTCGTCAAAAATATTAGCGTTTTAGCGGTTGAGTGGTTTCTGTGCTATCACAGAATTATAGTAGTTATGTACAAATATTTGTGGTTTTAACTGAAATTATTGACTTATTTTGAGTGTAGTAGACAAGATTGATGTAATTTTATTACTTTTATCTGGTCTTAATTAAAATGACGACTTTGAGCCAATATTATATTTTGCTATCACGGAATTGGGTGTCACTTTTTTTGGACTTGTCACGTAATTGCGTGAGTAATTTACCAAATTTCGCAGCTTTTTTTTTATTAATATGAGCTCAAATTTGGGCAGACGCTAAAATCTAAGCAGGTAGGTACGTATTTATTATTTTAATTTGCTTGTTTACTTTCAGATATATCATGGATGACCCCAACAAGAAGAACAGAAAATACTCGGAGACCGATCTCAAAACCGCTGTTGAAAATGTTTTGAGTTCAACAATGACAGTTTACAGAGCTTCGAAGGAGTTTAAGATTCCATGGTCGACATTGTAGCGGTTACACCGCCACATACAAACTACGCATCAAAGACATGACGTCACACAAATCCTGCATCGCGCAGTTAGAGTTTACCGAGCGATCGACATACATACAAGATTTCAACTTCCAACCGATGGGCAGTTGCCCGCCAGACACAACACCCGTCTGGTCGGAGGAGAATGTGACGAAGAACAAAACTCTACGAGAGCGTAATCAAGATGCACAGATCGTAATGTCCGTTACCTGTTGCAATAGAACAAAAGTTACTGGCCTATATTATTGAGATGCAAGAACGTGGTTTTGGTCTTACAGTTACCAAAATAAAGCAAATAGCATTATCTTTAGCAAAAGCTGCGAACATTTGCTGCACATTCAATGACAAAAAGGGATCTGCAGGGATCTAAAATGTTTATCTTGTTTTTTTTTTATGTTTATGTTAATTTTATTATAATATTTATTGTACTACCTACTTAAATAAAGTTAACTTGCCTAATTCCGTTATATCAGAATTAAAGTATTAGCTATCACGGACTTAAAGAGGTCACCACGGAATTAGGCAAGTTGACTTGGTTTAGTAAATTTGGTATAACTCTTTGGTTTCTAGAAAAAAATATGATTATTTGTGCTAATATTCCTCATAAAAGACTGATTAAAACTCATGCTGAGACTGAATTAAATTAATTAATAATTTATTGGTATTTTATTACTCAAATGCCTTTGTCACGAAGTTAGATGAGTTCACCCTATAAGTAATTTACAGATACAATATTTTACACAATATTTTTATTTTTGACAATATTTTGTATATTCATTCATACATTAATTATATATAATGTTTACAAAATATATTAAAACATAAAATACAATAGACGTAGATATATTTAGTAACCTATTCCGCTTAACTATTCTTAAAGTGTATGTAACTGTATGAAATTGACGTGTTTCATCTCTTAACGAGGCATCCTCAGGATGACGATTGACTTGTCGCGATCCCGAACATGATGTGTTGCCACGCCGAGCGCCGGACGCAGGGTTTTTTTATGACTCTTTAGGAATAGTTAAGCGGAATAGGTTACTAAATATATCTACGTCTATTGTATTTTATAATGGATATCCGCAAGGTCACGCCTGAATCAATTAACTATTATACCTAAAACATTTTAAAAAAACAGTGGAGTTTCTTTCCCATGCTTCTCCATACGAAAACTACCTTTTGGAAGGGGCGACTAGAAACAATTTAATTTTTTTACAAATTTTGACGTTCAAAAGTGCCTTTTGTGTGCCTAGTTGAAATAAATTATTTGACTGATGATCGATCGTGGTTTGACATGGTAGGCGCTGCAACCCATTAGCTTGATGTCATTTCAGTCACATTTTACAACAATCACGGGGGGCCTGCTTTGCCAATGACGAGATAAATGAAGTAGGTAGGTAGTAGTTTCAAATTACATATAAGTAGGTAGGTATATAATTGTTTGACAGTGGTATTGTTGAATAATTACCGAGAGTGTGCCCCATCCAATATGAGTGACACTGGTGCCGTCAGCGAGGTTATAGTTGGCACCAGCGATATTAGCGGGCTGGACTCTGTTGGAATACACGGCCGCGTTGTTGAGGCGGACAATGGCGACGTCATAGTTTAAGGTGGCGTGAACGTACTGCGGGTGCAGAATCAGCTGGCTGACAGCGTGAACGGAGCCACCGTTGTGTGCCAACGAGCTGCCGAGAATGACACGCCATTCGGAGACTTGATCACCGCTGAAAACAATCATTTTATCGTGTGTAGCTAGGTAGGCACCTAATCTTTTTATCTTGTATTAAAATTCTACTTACTAGAAACAGTGTGCAGCTGAGAGCACGGACGTTGGGGTGAGAACAGATCCCCCGCAAGACTGGTACCACCAGAAGCCCCCCCACAAGTACTGCATGTTGGACATGTACGGGTAAGTCTCGATGGTAGTAGCGGAGCCACCGACGATGCGGTTTATGCTCCTGGGTAGAGCTGTAAAAAACAATGTTTTACACCATTAAAGTCAATTAAATCACAATAGGTTATTCAAATGATATATTTCTAATTAGTGAATTAATGTTTGAAGGACTTGAAAATTCCACACATACCAAGGGCGGAGCCCAGAAATGCCAAGAGGATGATGATACGCATGGTTTGTGTTTTAGAAATCCGAGTACTGAGCAAAATTATCGATAGCTGCGTTTTTATACTTCAATATCTTATTATCTGTATCACGTAGTTTTGGCCATAATATGCCGATAATGATAATTTGGTCAGAAAACCCCACATCGTAGATGTTAATGTGGATTACCAGCCCTTAAGGTCCCACGGCAGGCAAAGACCTATTCTCATACTGAGAGAAGGCAAGAACAAGAGCATTGATCACCGCTTCACGATTACTCAAAACGGGTGTCAGTATGTCCAAGATAAACTCGTTATTTAAACGAAATACGCGGGGTCCATTAAAAAAAATCGAACGTTGTTTTTAAATGATTTAATCCTGAATAAAGAAACCTACACATCTCCAGTGATTAAAAATTATGTAAACAGCCAGCGCAAGGGCGGAATAAAGATTTCAAACAGGATTTCAGATAGGTCTTTTCTCAACAGTGAATTGAACCTTAAATATTTTTAAAAACTAAGTACCTAAACCTTCTTTTTTGTGGTACACGTTATATCCTATACCATAAATAAAAGCAGATTTCGTTTCTTTGTTTTCGACGAGAGAAAATGTGGGCCCATAACAATATCTAAAAAAGCAGCTACTGTCTATTAGGTAACCTCAAAACCGATTGATTGAGTTTCAATTTTGGACACACTTGAAACCACTTTGAATCACTTACATCCAGAGATTTACTTTCATCAACATCCGCTTTCATTTATATCCTTCCTTTATTCCTTGGTTTGTTTTCATAGAGATCGATGAAAACAGATCAACCTCTCCGTGCACATCTCGCTAATGTACTACTTAGGTACATATTATACACCGTGAAATTTGAATCACAGTTTTGCTAGAACAAACGTTATTCAGACCGTGGTCTACTATCATTCTACAGCATCCAATATTAAAAAAAACATAATTAGTTTTTGAAAAAACTCAAAAAAGACAAAGTTTAAAATGTCAAGATTATCTACTGCTTACAAAATTTCGTTTATGGAGGTACATTTCTCTGTAGACAATGCTGTGTCCTGTGCGTGGTGTCTGTGTTGTAAGGAGTAACGATAATCTCGACACTTTAAACTTTGTCGTTTTTGTGTTTTTTCAAATACCATTTATGTTTTTTTTTTATTAGATGCTGTAGAATGGTAGTAGACCATGGTCTGAACAACGTTTGTTCTAGCAAAACTGTGATTCAAATTTCACGGTGTATATATTCAGACATTTGCACTAGAATTGTACCTACAGGTACGACTTAGGAACTTGTTATCGGACGGTGATAATTGGTTTACTCTTCGATCAAGAATACACGGTTTATCCCTAGGCAAAGCCTTAGGGCCTAGGCCAAAAATAGTAGAGCCTAGGTGCCCTACTATTTTTTCTTGCACATGACTGATTAAAGGACCCGCCAGAAAAGAACATTAAAAAGACTCGTAATTGTGAGATAAAAATTTAATATGTGCAGACTTTTAAACTTAATATTAGGTACCTACTACTTATTACTACAGTAAAATTATTGAAATACAAGACAGTACACAGAACAGGGAAGTAAATAAGTAGTTATTCTTACATAATATTGAGACCTATTTATTTTGTAATTTGCATCTTGTTGGTGCAATAATAACGATAAGGTAGCTTACCTATATTTCAACCATCGCCACTAATCAATTCATTTAGTAAGTACAAGTACCTATCTATGTAACAGTCTAACGTACCTACCTAATGTACTAGGTAGGTACCTTACAAAATATTATTTACAATTATAAACCAAATTTTTGTCTGAGTTAGGAGACTGGTAATATTAAAATGCCTATAGCATTTTGTCATTAGCTGTTTACATTTGCAACAATCCAGTTGCTATAATGAGAAACTCGAGCACTGACGCCAGGGTAGAACGAATGAGCGCATTCGTAGCCCCAGGAAGTTACACCGACTATGATGCTGCCGAAGTGAGCGAGAGGACCACCAGAGTCGCCCTGGCAAGCGTCCTTTCCACCCTGGTCCAAAATACCGGCGCACACCATGCCACTGTTGATATCTGGCCAGTTCCCGAAGGTTGGCAGAGTCTTCAGGTAAGCATACCGCTCAGCACACAGCTGTTGGTTGATGACGTTAATATGAACGTGCATGAGTTGCTCGGAAGATTGGCCCTGGTGCTGAAAGTAACAAAACATTTTTAAATTACAAAGTTTTAAATTTGGAGTGGAATTGTTAATTGTTATAATGTCTATAGGCTCGATCCCTATGACATGTAACTTAAACATATCTGGTGGAATGTGGGACTCCTCTGCCTAGCCCTTCAGGGAATACAAGCGTGATATTAGATATGTTTATGTTTGTAATGGTATAAATTAAACTTGTTAAAATCACAAAATTTCAATCTGATTATCTGGTCGTGTAATTAGGTATTCTAATGTAATTGAATAAGTACCTGGACATGACCCCATCCAACGTGTGTGACAGAGGCGCCATCAGCAAGGTTGTAGTTGGGACCAGCGATACTAGCGATTTGGATTCTGCTGGAGAACACGGCGGGGTTGTTGAGGCGGACGATTGCGACGTCGTTGTTCAGGATGGAATTAATGTACTGCGGGTGCATGATAATTCGGCTGATGCTGTGGACGGTGCCGCCGCTGTGTGCCAATGAGCTGCCGAGAACTACACGCCAAAATGGAACTCGGTCCCCACTGCAAACAACAAGATTATTAATCAATGGAAGTTAGGTTATTATACTATGTTCTTTGTTTGGTGATATTTCAATTGCTTTACTTACTAGAAGCAGTGTGCAGCGGAGAGCACAGCGGTGGAGGTGATCAGAGATCCACCACATTCCTGGTTCCACCAAACTCCCCAATAGGATCCCTGCATGTTGGACATGTATGGGTAGGTCTCGACGTTGGTAGTGGAGCCTCCGATAATGCGGTTGGAGCTCCTAGGGACCGCTAAAAATTATACAAACAAATAAGTAAGTACCTAGGTTGTAATGTGATAATAGGCCTAGTTCAGTGGTCGGCAAACTTATTAGTCAATAGAGACAAATATCAATACTATAACGGCTAACATTTCTTATGAGAGCCAATCCTTTCTGTGTCCAAACTGTCTCAATACACTTTTCTTAATTCTTAAAACTCCCATCCTCTTTCACTCAACAACGCTTCCTAAAAAATTGAACTTGCTAAGAAGTAGGATACCTTGATCATCATCATCATATCGGCTGATAATAATATGATGAAGGCATCTTACTTATTAACAAGATAACCTAGGAAAACTTTGAAAGTAAATGAAAAATTTTCGACGTTCTGTTATTTTTTGGTGAAAACACTTCGGAAAAAATTTTTAGAAATATAGTTTGAAATCTTGCTTAAGACCGAAACCCCGACCCCCGCGCGTATGTACGGTCGCATTCATCGACATTTGTACAGACAGACCCGCACTTTATAGGACAAAGACCCGCATGCGGCTTGCGAACCGCGGTTTGCCAACCATTGGCCCAGTTTATCTAGAGCCGTGACAATTCTTCCGAAACGAAGTTATCTTCTGGACGGAAAACAGTCCAAAGGGGGAGTACCCACCTATGAGTATGAGTAACAAGGATTATGATTTCAGAATTGTATGTTAAAAACTAAGGAATGTACAGTCCGGCCGTCGTGATATGCGTTTTTGACACCTGACAGTTTCATACTAACGAATGTGTGTTTTGCGAATTTAATCCATTTATTATTACTAGAAATTGTGCAACTGACAGATGTCAGGAACGCCTTCTCTCGATAGCCGGACTGTAGTATACAGGGTAGTCAGTGCCGGCCCGAGAATTCCTGGCGCCCTAGGCGAAAGGCTGGAACGGGCCCTTTTAAGAAAATTCGTGACAAAATAAAACCATGTTCTTTCTTTTTCGTTTGGTTAGTGACTAACCTGGTGTCAGAGTTTTAAAGCCGCCCATGGGCCTCTGACTTGGCTTCACATGCCGTCGAGAAATATCTCTCAGGCGCGATCGGTACAACGATCGCGGTCAAACTATAATAGTCAAATCAATTTTGAACAAAACACTATTTAACATAAAATAAGAGAAGCAAAAAATTTGAAATCGCGATTTTTTTGCAATGGAGTGAGTTGAGGCTATCAACTAAACTCGCTTTTGATTTCCGTACCCGTTTTGTAAATGTCCATGAGCGCATTTTGGTAGAAAAATTGGTAAGTAAATGGTTGGGAGTATTTTCAAGTTGCAGGTAAATAAAAATTAATGTACAGTTTTATTTTTTAATTTCGATGCCGACGAGCAGCGCCCTAGGCCGTAGCCTAGTTCGCCTATATGAACGGGCCGGCCCTGAGGGTAGCAGGGACATCGACGCGAAAACTGTTACCATGGATTCAGTACATGATTCTGAACCGCCTACGTTGCAATCTTTCGTCGGTTATTTAAAAAAAAATCTGCTGTTCCATACATTTTGACCGCGTAGGTATTGCACTATTCTATAAAACAGCAGATTTTTTTTAAATGAACGACGAATAATTTCAACGCAGGGGGTTCAGAATCCATGGTAACAGTTTTCGCGTCGGTGTCCCAGCCATACAAAAAGTAGCAGCTTAGGTAGGTACAGTACCGACCAAAAGTCCATGAGCAATCTCACAAAGCAATAGACTGACGCTTCGGTTTGACTTACGACCTTCTTCTATAAGTTGTTACAATACTGTAGACACGCACATTACACACACACACACTCACTTTGTCTGCAACCAATGACTAGTTCAATAATCATCATTCGTTTTTAGTTTCATTCGTCTTGTTCACATAAATATTAAAGTTTAGCAGGTAGACCACAAAAAACTAAGTAAATTATTTCGATTTCTGTGGGGTAGATGCAGTTTGTTACGAGTATTTAATTAATAGAACTTTGTTGGTTCGTGGATAATATTGGTGACGAGTATTTAGCGCAGTGTTGTGGTTATTATTATCAAAAAGCAGGCATAAAATATATTGAAGAGATCAGATCAGATCAGAGAATATTATTGCGCTGCGTAAAAGTGAAGTGAATATCTAATGAAACCGGACTAAGTGTGAGTGTTATCATTTATATATTTCATATTTTACTAAACATAAATCTTAATCAAGGGTATTGTTGATAGAACAGAGGTATTGTTGAGACAGAAGATGCCTTTAAAGTTTTAAATTCATTGTGAGGTTTAATTCGATTAGTGAATAATAAATAATAAGGTATTATGTGTAATAAAAACAATGTTTTTCTTTGTTCTAGAGAAATACTGTGAGGGTTAAGAGATATGAGGAAGGGGCTTATTATCGAGTAGCAGCGACGTCAAATGGTGAATGAAACAAATGGTTTCATACCAACGAGATATTTTGCTGAATTATTAAAAACACGTCATTATGAACCGTTCGCCGTGCACTCTGAAGGCTTGCATCACTGAAGACCAGCTAGAAAACCGTTTTTGACCTTAAAATATTGACCGTACCAACTTAATAAACAACAGATTCGTTATTGCATGAATTTATGGTAACGAATTTTTTAAGCACGTTTCAATAGGGTGTTTGTCGTATTTCTTGCAGATATACCGAAATTGTTTAATATTATTTTAGTAATAGTATTATTTTAGGATTAAAATTTGAGGTTTAGTTTCAATCTTCTTTTCGTAAAGAAAATGAATACTTAAGCTTTAACCTCAATAACAACCAATATTTACTAAAGTCAAATAAAATGTAAAATAATTAATACAAATAAAATATAAACAAACTGCCCATATTTAACCTTAAAATTACCTATTCTGTAAGTAGTTTTTTACATTTTAAGTAGTCTAATATTCTTATTTATTACTTAATTACTTCGACCATGATCAAAGCTTAATATTTATGGTGAAAAAATCCATTAAAAATTAAAAATATTTTATAATTTAAATATGTCAAAATAATACAAACTGCTTCTAAGTTTCTTGACATCTATTTCACATCTTATTCAGCTGAAGTAATGATAAATAATTGTAGCAGTTTTTTAACTTATGTAAAATAAATATAACGAATAAACATATTTTTTTTTAATTTTGTTATCATATATCACGCATTTTTTATTCTAAAACCTTTATTGCAATAACAACATAAAAAAGCAGCAATATCTAAAAAATATTATTATCGAAAACAAAAATAATAATATTTGCAAAAAACCGCACTGTGTTTTACGAGATTAGAACCTGAGGCAGTTTGAATTCCATACCAACGCTTAATGCTTTCTGCTATCTGCACTTGTTAAGTTACTATCGAATTTTAGCAATGCCATTAACTGGTCAAGTTCACGCGCATAGTGCGTGTGTGCTAGCATGTTTAAAGCGATGGAAATATATTGTTGTTTCGTGTAGTGCAAATCTGCGTTATCTGTGGTGTGTGTATCGTGTTGCTTACACATACAAATGTACGAGCTATACCGCGTGTTCACAGCAATACGACTCTTAGCGTGCTCATGCACTTTTGAGCGCTTACTGTACCTCAACACAATTTTGTAAAGTGGCTAGTTGCTATTTGTTTGTTGTTGTTGTTTTCAGTTGTAATAGATAATTAAACGAGATAAAGCAGTGTCTTTTGTCACGGGCGCTATATTGATTCAACTTCGCCTAAGACTTTACCACAGATAATATAATACTAGTAACTTTACCTAAGCTATATTCAAAGCTCCCCTTTATCCCCGAGAAGAGTATTCAGAAGAGTATACTGCTGGTGAGTATAATGTGTGTGTAGAGTATTCTACTTTGCACACCTGCGAGGCAGTAAAAAGCAATTAATCTTTGATTTAATTTTCGTAAAAGATTTCATAAGAATTTTTAGTAAAGGCGAAAGCGCTATGGTAGCCCGCGACATTCAAGATTTCATACTTTTTTTGCAATTTGCTGGTTGTAATGGTGTATGTTGATTCAAAGACGATTCGCGACCGAAGCAAATACTTAGGTATGTAGGTATTTACATAATTATAATCATAAGAATCATCTATACATAAGATAGTATTGTGATTCAGTACAATACTATTGCCTGGGTAGAGCCAAGGGCTTTATAATTTCTGGCTTTAGGTTAGATTTGCATTACCTACTTAAATAATTTGATATTATCGAACAGGTGGGGTGAAATGTTCGAATATCCAAGCATGTTTAAAAAGTATTTTCAAACATATAAGATCAAAGAGGTTATACATATGTATAATTGGGACAATCTTAACTCATTTATCTTTAACTTACCAAGGGCGGAGCCCAGAAGCGCTAAGAGGAAGATGGCACGCATGGTTCAAGTTCAAGGCACCCGAGTTCTGAGCAGACTATACTAGATGGACGATAGCTTCGCATTTTATACGAATACCTGTTATCACATGTGTACGAAGATAATAACAACTTTTAACTTAGAAAACCCCATGTTATCATATCAGTCCTTCCGATATTTCTAATTATAATCCAAATAAACAATTAATAACAGACTAGCTGGGGCCGCGGCTTCACCCAGGTGAATTAAAATTTAGTAAAGTCAGTTTAGGCAGTCGGGTAGAAAAAAAAAACAGTGGCACTCCAGGAGTGCCGAAAGAAGAGAAAACTTAAAAAAAATACTTCCAAAACTTTTAAAGTAAAAATTCTTGCATAGAACATTGATCCGCAACGTAATATAAATAAAGAGCACAATCACGTTTACAAAAATGAGGTGTCGGTAACGGTGTCGCAAGTTCAATTGTTTTTTCCCATCTCAAAAATTTACAACGCGCCTAAAGAAGTTTCTACTTCAAAAATAATAAGCATAATGCATAATCAACCTATAATATTCCCACTGCTGGGATAGAGGATACAGAGGAGGCTGCCTCTCGAAGAGAGGGCACTCCCTCTCATCGAGAGGTAGGCCTACTCTGGCCCGTAATCCACCACGCGGGCTTTAGTGCGGTTTGATAGATGTCACATGTCTTCGAATTTTTGGTTCTAGGGCATTATGCTGGTTTTCTCACAATGTTTTCCGTTTTGAGAGCAGTGGTGATGAAATAATTTACACAAAGTAAAGCGCCTGCCTGGGTTCGGACCTACGACCTACATCTCTTAAGTCGCAGTTGTTACCACTGGGTTACCACTGCTCGATACTGGTAGAGAATGTAATTTTTTTTCCGATTTCAGAGATCCTCAATAGACGCTATGGATTCAACACATTCAACCAGCTACATTTCTTTGTTCCCTAGTTACGGTTCTGTAACAGCAATCCACTTAAAACATTGCTTAGGTAGGTACCTACTGTTGGAGTCCAGCAGTAGGTAAGCAATTTTTTTAATGGATTTCTCCAGCAGCTGGAGTTGCCTTTATGAGTTTCTGCAGCATGAAGTCGTGTTTTGAAGAATATGATTAAGCTTTGCCGTAGGTTCTGTTACAACCACTTTCCAATAAACAGAAAGAGTCATAAAACAACACTTTATTCACTTGGTAATTGTAAAAATGGAAAAGCATCTGTGATAAAATTAATCTAATCAGGCTGGAATTATTCTACTTAGTCGCGGTTTTGTTGAATATTGGGTTTTTATCGTGAAAAACCGGAACTTTGTATGAATCATTCATAATCTTGTTGCTTTCGTCCCATGTTACTTGGGGTTGCAACTAGGATTGCCACTTCTTATAGGGCAAAATCCGGGAGGAAAAAATTCATTAAAAAAAAAAAATTTTTTTTTTTTACATTTGAACGTACAGACTGCAAAATATCAGGGTCTAGAACTAATTAAAAAAAAAAAACTTTGCAGGCCATTTAAAATTTGAATTATGGTTCTTTCTTTTGTCAATAATATCGAAATACTAATAAAAACACACTCGCAGGCGGCGTTTGATACAGGTATGTACAAAACGTAGTTTCGAGTGTCGCAAGTTCGCGACTGCATTGGCCAGTAGCGTGCTGCTGTGCGCGGTCGTACGATTTTCGCCACTGTCTAAAGAAAAAGAAAGAAAAACATGACGCAAAGAAAGAACACAAAACAAAAAAGAACAAGCTGGGGGAAAATATGCGTCACATCCACAAAAAACGGCTATCGCGCTGCATAATGCTGTGAACCTATGCGAGACAGAGCCCCAGCGCTGGTTTTCAACGACAGTCAGCGTTGACGTTATGACGTCGATCGATGCAGCTTACAATGAGATATAAATAAGATATAAAAATAAAATAAATATACAATAATTCTATACTGCTATTGACTGCTGAGACTATTGACAGACGGTATCATCCGCTTTTATAACAAGTTGCCAAAGTCGGTTACAGAACTCAGCGATGGGAAGTTCAAAACCCACATCAAACGTGTCCTTATCAAGAAAGCATATTATAAAATTAAAGACTACGTTGAAGACAAGGAAGTTTGGCATTAATTCCTTTTGCACATGTGGCTTCCCTGGTACCTCATTAACGGCAAAATTTTGTAAGAGTCTTATTAACTGCTCCCAAATTACCATGTTTATTTTAATTTTTTACATTCATCCTTGACATATTCATCCTATTATTTGACATTATACGATATATACCTACGATTTAATTTCAACTCTTTATTTGTGGCTTTTTGTGGACATGATAATTATTCAGATTTGTTACAGTTGTAATAGCAATCATGTAATTGCGTTTAATTAAAATAGGTTTTTATTAATTTATTTATTTTTTGTATAGATTCTTTTCTATTTTGTGAATGTGAGAACGCTGTAGGCTTAGTGGACTGTGGATCTGTTGACCATTTTCTATTTTGTTAAGTACCTGGTACTTGTTGAAAGACGTACACTGTCCTCCCATACCTAGTAACATTGTTATTTGAAAGTATTGTAAAAGCCAATTATTTTTAAAAGAGTAGGTAACCGTGAAGTTTCTTGCCGGCTCTTCTCTATGTACGTTTATGTGAAATAAAATATTTTTAATTTGAATTGAATTTGACTGTTTTGTTTGTTGTTGTTTGTCAATTAATCCGAAAGTGCGCCTGAATTTTAAATTCCGGGAGGATTTTGTTCATTTGAAATTCCTTCCGGGACATGACCAGTCTCTGCCTTCGGATTCGGGAACATGTCAGTTTTTACACTAAGGTTTAAAAAGATCTAATTTATCATGGTTATATTGTTCCGACTAAAGCCCAGGTTAATGTATCTGAAAAAACAGTATCTATAATAATTGCTTCCGCTTCTCTCTTCTAAGCACTTCCCGATTTTGACGTTCCATTGTATCCATAATCATCCAGTAATCATAATAAGCTACACATAGTATGGGAAAAATAAATTAAGAACGAGTTATTTTTGATCAAGTGAATTTTAATGACATGGAATGTGTCTGTTTTGTTTATTATTGAATTTGACTTATTGACACGCCTATAAGTTAGGTTTTTATTGACACGTGTGAAGATCGAACACTATCATTTTTTTAAATAATCACTACGTTTTAGGAGTGTTATTTCTTTGACAATACATCTGACATTAGTGGCGGACACCCGTGTAGGGACCAAAGGGGTGGCAATCTTCTTCATAATATCGATAATTAAATCGATTCGAGTCAAAGCATGATAAATCGATTCACAAAAAAACGATTTTTAAATTGTTATTTTATTTTACCATTTTTAACTGTGTTTGATTAATAATAACATACCATCACACCTATAATCCCCGAAGGGTTAGGCAGAGGTGTACCTATATAATATAGTACACTCTCATTTCTCCAGTCCCGTGTAATAGGGGGCGAACCTATTGCCATCCCAGTAACACAACCCAGTAACTGGGTTATACGATACCCCTTGGGAAGACTGGTTGTCAGAATTTCGGGCTTCTGACGACCCGTAACGACTGTCAAAGATCCACGAATGACAGCCGGAACCAACGGCTTAACGTGCTTTCCGAGGCATGGAGGAGTCTCGGTATGTAAAGATGGTCCCCGTCCACGGACCAACCCCGGTAAGCGTAGCTTAACCTATCGGATCGACCCGTGCGGCTGTTATTACTTAGCCACGAGCTCCTTCACTAGCGTGTTAGGTTCGAGAAAAAAAACAATTATCAATTTATCGATCTCAGTTCACCATTCACCATCCCTACTTGCACATCCAATCTTACCATCACGTCAGGTTTCATTGCAGTTCCCGACACACGTTGTGTTATGCGTTTGTTGTGTACTATGCGATTATTGTGTTCTATTTCTAACGACCCTCTTTACGGACCGACATCTTCAAAACCCGATTACGATTGCGATTCATCTATTTTGCTCTACGATTGGGTTAAATGAGTATTATGATGAGATGCCTAAACTGTGGCATATCCGTAAGGCGGGTTCAAAGGCATATTATGTCAATGCTAACCTTACCCCTGCAAGCGAGACTTGCCTGATAGTTAAAACATCAGGTATACACATATACTACTTACAATGAAATTGTGGTATACCTCTAATAATTATAAGATGCGGGTAGGCCGCAACTATATTTATTTATGAATTTTAAATAATACTATTTAGCAACAAGACAGCCATAAAGTCTGACACAGCGGCTCGATTACATGTGAGCCAGCAAAACTTAACACAGCAGTGTTTATTTGGTGATTTACATGACCCCAGGCCTATGAATGCTCAATCTTTTATGTTTATTCCTACTACTTCCTGGATAGGATAGGCGTTTGCCTCCTTAATGGTATAAAAAAACCTAGCGCCTCGATGGCGTGTCGAATCGTAGAAAATCATTCTTAAACTCGATAATCACAACGCCTGGCGCCATCTCATATAAAAAAGCAGAGTTATTTAGTGTAAAATTATCTTTCTTTTTCTCAGTTTCTTGACCTTTTAGACGCGTGAAACTTTTTATCTGTAAACTATAGAATACAATAATTGCAAAAATAAAACAATATTTACTGCACATTGATTTTGACACTTAGGCAGGCGCCCATAGCCCCACTGGTCATGTCCTTTTCTTATCTGAATTCCGGGAGACTCCCGGAATTCTGGAAGAGGTGCGAACCCTAGTTGCAAGATATTTTCTTAAATTCTTCCATTCATCCTTGTCAACCGTCACGCTATCATTCAATCCTTTTTAGGGTTCCGTAGTCCGTAGTCTGTCTGTTTGTCCGCGGCTTAGCTCAGAGGCTCTTAGTACTAAAATATTGTCTTCGACATATCGCTCACCCTACAATTTAATGAACCACTAATATAAATAAGATAATAAATATTTTACACTAGCTTTTTCCCGCAGCTACGCTCGCGTGGAAGTCGGAAATTATCCCATGGAAACGCACTACCGATTGTAAACTATATTTCTGCCGCATCCAAATTCTATTAGTAGCATAACATAATGATTGAATACTATCGTGAATTCATGCAAGCCTCGTACTTTTTGTTACGTTACGTTACTGCTCAGAAATTGTGCACAACGTCTAATCATTGAAATACTATATTGAATTTATGCAAGCCTAGTACTTTTTGTGCCAAGTTTCAAGTTTTCTCAAGGAATAAGATTTTTCATACAAACTTTGCCCTCCTTTTTCACCCCTTTAGGGGTAGAATTTCTGACTGGGTCCGCTAGGGCCAATGCCTACCGGGGCTGCGAATAAGGGCCAAAAGGGACATCGTGGCCCCCGGCAACAGGGCAGGGTTTTAGGGGTAGAATTTCGGAAAATCCTTTCTTTTCGGATGCCTACGTCGTACAAAGAACACACCCTCCAAGTTTCAGGTCTCTACGATCAGCGGTTTAGACTGTGCGTTGATCCGTCAGTCAGTCATTCAGGGGGCCTACCACCAGCTCAAAAGCAGTATTATTTTAATATTACTTCAGTGGGAGAAAGAGATGGAGCTATACGTCCTGTAGAGCTTCATCTCTTTCCCACACTGAAGTAATTTAAAATAATACTGCTTTATGAGCTTGTGGCCCCCAGGACAAAACATTTTATATGTACATATAGAAGATTAGAGTATTTTATGATACTGGCCGATATTATTATTATTATTATTTATTTATTTCCTCGAGTTACAATGACTCATACACAAATATACAAAATACAATATATCACACATAACTAAATCAAACAATACATTAAACATTAAAATAAAATACAAAACAAAACACCACCTTACATGCAACACTTACATTGTCACAACATAAAATTACAGACGACTGTAGGTGACGTGCAAGTCACTGCAGCGTCGCATGTACGGACAGTCGAGCCTGTCAGCTATCATCATCAGAACGCTGTTGGGGCTGCCGCGCACCCTGCGCACCAGAGACGCGCTCCGCTCCGCAAAAGCAGTCGACGCTAGCATCGGCAAACATGCCCGAGGCACTACAGTGTCGCGGCAGCCCCATCAGCGCTCTGAAGGCGTTGTTATATTGGACGCGGAGGGCTTGGTATGCTTTTTGGGTGTGATTCCCCCACAAGCTGCACGTGTATAATGAGGTACAATAAGCTCTAAAAAGTGTTTGCTTGACCGACTTAGAACAGCGTGCAAACCTGCGGGCTATCATATTTGCTCTAATTGACAACGCCCTCCGCTCCCTCTCGATATCAGTATCGTCCCTGAGACCGACTGTAACTAAATGTCCTTTACGACAGTTATGTTAACATTTAATAATACATCTATAATATCGAAGACATAGAGTTAACGAGAGAAACATTATTTCCTATTTGTAAGATAGTTCGATAGCATCCGACGTAAAGCATCAGATATTTTGTTTATTAGTAGTACTTAGTTAGTGAAATAAAAAATATTGGTACTTACTACCACTTCTAATAGGTACTTATGTGTTGATAAAAAACAGTGTTAGTACTTTTATAGTAAACTAGCGGACCCGACAGACTTTGTCCTGTCCAAACAGCGCCCCTACCGGGTCCAATTGTATTTTTAAACCATCCAGGGACCCACTCAAATATACACACAAATTTCATCCAAACCGGTCCAGCCGTTTAGGAGGAGTTAGGTGACAAACACATTTACAGAAGAATTATATACAGGATGGCAGGGACATCGACGCGAAAACTGTTACCATGGATTCAGTAGATGATTCTGAACCCCCTGCGTTGTTATTTTTCGTCGGTTATTTATTCTGTACTGAATCCATGGTAACAGTTTTCGCGTCGATGTCCCCCAACTAATATTTAGGCGTCAATTAAAGCTTGTTTTAGAACTTAACGAGATATAAAGGCGCTACAACAGCAGCACTTACAACTTTTGGTTACAAAAGAGCGTAGATAAGCAAAATATTTCACTTAAAGCTATACCACAGAGTTACAAGAGCGATAACAGGGTGAGTTTAAAGGTAAAAGACATACAGCAGCAATTTTTAACACTACAATACGGGCAAAGCATCTTGTGTTATAGGTTTAAGTGAATCTTACAACTATAAGATCTAAATGAGAAGTAAGCATTGGCTACAACCCTCCAAAGAGCTATACAAGCGATAATAAACTCTCGCCAAGAACCAAAAGTTGCACAAAAGCAATAATTACCACTACCAGTTCTACAGTGGTACTCAGAAACTCTTTTGTACCACCAATTGCCCGAGGAGGTACAAAACTCTCTTATGTCACTTAAAATCGAACAGTAGGAACATTTTTCGCTATCATAGAACTTCTAGTGCTTAATGTGACTTCTGTATAACTTTAGGTAGAGTAATAGAGCTTAATACCACTTCGGTACCCCTTATGTTTGGGCACCATGTTTAGGTTACGAATTGATTTGACTAAGGCTAGAAAAACAAAAGAAAATATGGTTTAATTGAAGTATTTTGCTTTATTGTGTTCTTATACTACTAGCACGATACCTTAAACTAGAATAGGCAACGTTTTATTAGATAATTACAAAAGTTTTATGTTCCTCCACATCTAATAAAATATTTCTTTTCAGTAAATAGACAACAGACATCGGGCGCTTGAATAATTCATTAATAATATATACACTTATTCAAAGTGTTATATATATACATGTGTATATATACACTTATTCACAGTGCTACCTTCGCAATAAAAAGTCAACTTCTGTGTCTACTAAGTTGAAACTAAAAGATTACTTTTAATTTCACTTTCACAAACAAATGGCGGCGTTTTGAATCCGACAAATATTAACATACATACTGCTCGCATAAAAAAAAACCTAAGATGTTAAAAATTTTAGCACCTGAGGCCGTTTTTATAGCCTTTTTGGATCTATACTAGAGCTCTAAGCGTTAATAATCACCTATTTGCCACCCTCTTATCACTTAAAAATATAGTGAGCGACATTGTAGTTCTACTGTACTGCTTAAGGAGGTGGTATTCACCTATTTGCAGCCCTCTTAGCACCCAAAGAGTTAATAAACGATATTTTACTCTATTGTACCACTAAAGGAGTTAATTTTTGCCTATTTATCACGTTTTTATCCCTTGTTGTTTCAGTTAACCCTATTATAGCTCTCTTATTGCTTTATTATACCTCTTAAACCATTCTGTAACTCTGTTTTACTGCCATTAAACAACCTAAGGTGATAAAAAAGTGTGCCCAATTCGGGGGTATAGTAGAGTTATAGCGCGCTCTAACTCCGAATGCGTAACACTTATTTATAATTTTAGGATCTGGTTAGCGCTCTGATAGATTTACTATAACTCTTATCTTAGCGCCTAAATATTAGTTGGGCTGCCACCCTGTATATAAAGAAGATATGGCGTTATGTTAATAACCTACAATATTTTGTATGGCGTCGTAGCTGCACTGACTGAACATAATCTTTACGATTTATGCGGTTGGCTACCCAGATTTTACGATTTTTATTTCTAGATGCAATGCATATCGAATCCACGGTCCCAATCTTCGGCAGATGAGCTTTTAAGTAGGTCTAGCAATAGTAGGTACATTTTGTATACGCTTCATTGCAAAAACTGAACAGCCTGTACATGAAATAATCGCCCGGTAAAATGACGCTCTCGCGATATATTATCGTATCTTAGCAGTGTCAGCTGTGTGTGGTCGGTTAAGATAAAGTGGATGATATTCGTGCGAACTTAAATTACGCGGTTTTTAAGTTCGCGAACTTACTTGGCTCGCCGTCGGTGACACACGTGAAGCTTGCTCACACTGTATCTCGTGATTGTCGAATTTTCTGAACCAAACATTACACAAATGTCGAAACAAAATAGCGGTTCGCGACTACGAAACTACGAACCAAGGCGAGCTACGAACAAAATTTCAAACCTGTTGGATCGCCGACGAACTTACTTAGCGGTTTTAAAGTACGCGTACTTAGTATGACACACGGGCGAGAAAGGTCGCCGAGTCATAAGTACGCGTACTTGTTCGTGCGTCTATCACCTATCAGTCTTGTGGTAACAATGTCGAAATAGTAGATAATGTTAAATTCCTAGGTGTCCACATTGACTCGTTATTGAACTGGAAAGTTGAAATATTGTCTATACAGAAGTCTGTTAGTTCTGCATGCTATGCAATACATGCAATGCCTAAGGGATGAACTCACTTTGGCCCAACTTAGGATAGTTTACTTTGCTTTGGTTGAGTCAAGGCTCAGATATAGTAGGTACCTATTGAGTTTTGGGGCAACAGCTACAAGTGCGTGTTGGACCACGCACAATGAAGGGTTCCGTAGTTGGGATGAATTTAACCCAAAAACAAAGTTAACTTTGTAGTTGAAAAATATGTTCTCCCATACGGAATGTATGGGAAAACATGTTTTTGCTACTGCAAAGTTAAGTTGGTCGATTATTACTCGTTAAGTTGTAGAGCCTACTTAGCTGTGATAGTTTTCCTTTTAATTTCGTTATATAAACTACTGCTGTGATTTTTTTCACACATCCAAAACCAACCATTTAGCTGGCAGGGGGACACACTTGACTCTTACAAAAATGAGCACTTTAAAGCTTAATATTTCGCAAACGGATCCTTGAATCCAAAAATGGTTTTCACAAACTCACAATGTTTTTAAAGGACCTTTCTAATGATATGCCATTCCAAGGGTAAAAAAAAAAAAAAACATCACCACTTTACGTGTAGGAGAGGTACCCTAAAAAAAATGTTTTTCATAATTTATTTACCACTTTGTCGGCGTAATTAATATGTATGTATACCTATGCCAAATTACAGCTTTCTAGTACTGAGGGTCTCGGAGCTAGACCGCGGACAGACAGACAGACAGACAGACAGACGGACATACAGACAGATAGACAGACGGACATGACGAAACTATAAGGGTTCCTTCTTTACTACGGAACCCTAAAAAAGAGCCTTAAGGACGATGCTCCGTATGAAATAGACTGATTCGTGGAGGGACCACTTCATCACACTTAACATTTTAACAGTGCCATGTCTCTATATTTTAGTGTTGTTAACCAACTTTGTTAAAAACTTGCAAGAGACCGATGAGGAAAGACATGCTAGAGATAGTACTCGTAGGAAAGACTTACCTTCCACAATCCAACCGAAATTGAACGTGGTTCATTACACTCCCAGAGTTCAATCTGTCTTTTTATATAACAAGTTGCCTATGGACTTCAAAAGCATATACAGCATAAACGTATTTAAAAACAAATTAAAGACATATTTATTGAGGAAGGGCTATAATTAGGCGATTAACACACGGCACCGCGTACCGCCGCGGTAGGCGGTGAAGCGGATCTCATGTCGCATTGACCTCTAATATATCCGTTGATGCCTAACACACATACACCGCCCGACCGCGCGGTCGAGGGTGCTCTCACCTTTCACTTCCGCGGCGGTGCGCGGTGCCGTGTGTTAATCGCCTTAAGGCTCTTTCAAACAGGCGTGACACGCGACGCGACACAAAGGCACCGCTCGTCGCGCGACAAGCGGTGTCTTTGTGTCGCGCGACAAGTCGCGCTGGTCTGCACAAGCCTTTACAGTATTGAAGAGTTTATAGATGACAAACGACATTAAATGATTGATTTGTGAATTATTTTTATGTGTTTGTGTGTGTTGTATTGTTTTTTTTTTTCTTTCTTTTAATACTGGGAAATTAACTGTTAAATTTAAATGGAATGTTGTTGATTATTTAATTTATTGTTACTGAATTATTGACATAAAATTATTCATTAGTGAAATTGATATATTTTAAATGCGTAATGAATTTTAAATATGAATGTAATGTTTATGCTTTTTTATTATTTTATTTATTATCAATTCATCACTGTAATATTTTCAACACAATGTATTTTGTTATGAAAAAAATGACTTATGACATTTTAGATATGGCGCTATAATATTATATTATCTTCGATGTGTGTGATGAGCTTTAGGGCTTCCTCATGACACCACTCATTCAGAAATGCGTCATTCCTTTAAAAATATGGGTAGACTTAACTTCCTTTCCGGTACATTACAAGCTGCATTTTATAATTGTAAATGTAATGTCATGCTCCTCGTTGCATATTATATTTTTATCAGCATAATAACACACTGTAACTGATAGGAAATAGCAGTTTGTCAACACGTTCAGTGCACCTGGAGGGTTCACCTAGTCGCATATGAGTTGTAAGTTGAGGGCTCATTTTAAATGTAGGTGTTTCTTAGCGAATTATAAACCGTGAAAATAAAATCTGATGGTTCGCGACTTGCGGCGATGACAGACGTACGAAACTACGAACCAAGGCGGGCTACGAGCAAAATTTCAAACCTGATGGGTCGTCGACTAACTTACTCAGCGGTTTTAAAGTACCTACGCGTACTTAGCATGACACACGGGTTCGGGTATCGGCTCGCGATTGCCGCCCCGGGCGTCTCATTTAAAAGGTTGGAAACTACGTATTCCCCCGTATGACCCCCTGAAAACACTATTTTACTTCGTTTTACAGTGTTTTATAACACGGTTATAAACCTAATGCCGTTGATCATCTGCGATGGTTAATAACTTTAGCGCAAACGTAATGCCGGTAACCCTCTCGGAGGGTTACTTCCAATGTGTATGGCGACATGGCGTATGAGTTCTATGAAAAGTGGGTGGAGTCGAAAGTGTTAAATTTTCACGAATAATACAAAATTAAACTGCAGAGTTCCCGGTAAAAATATATTTATGCCAGTATACAAACAAGTTACATAGTACAGAATAATACTTAGTCTAGTATTAAATAATGTAATAAATAAACCTATTGAGATAAGTAGGTACCATCAGTACCACTGTATATAAACGCATACATAACGTGTGTATTAGCACCTACTGAGTAAGATAAATATTCGTAATTTGCACTTTGTTCGTTTGTAGATTACGTATCTACTTAAACTATTAATTTTTATTATACCATTACGTTCGTGAAATCGATACTTACTTATTTTTTTGTGTCATATTAACGTAACGTTTACCTACGTCTTTAGATTACGTTTGCGACAATCCAGTTGCTATACTGAGAAACGCGAGCACTGACTCCAGGGTAGAAAGGATCGGCGCATTCGAAGCCCCAGGAAGTTATACCGATGACGATGTTTCCGGTTTGAGCGAGGGGACCACCAGAGTCACCTGAACAGGCATCCTTACCACCCTGGTTCAAGATTCCGGTGCACACCATGCCACTGGTGATGTCGGGCCAGTTCTGGTAGCCGGGCTGAGTCTTCAGGTAAGCATAACGCTGAGCGCACAGCTGTTGGTTGATGATGTTGACGTCAACGTGCCTGAGCTGCTCGGAAGCTGGGCCATCGTACTGAAAATAACCATAAATATAATATAATTGTTAATGTATGTAATTCAATTTAAGTTGTCAACTGGTTTCATTCAATACAATTTGGAATAAGGGTGGATATGTCGTGGCCAGATCTTAGAATTGATCATTCCATGAAATAGAACATAACATTAAACAATTGACATTGACCGCTGGCCACATCATGATGTGATCTGGCCAGATCATTGAATACTCAACGTTTGCAAATCGGATTTTTTTTAGATTATATTATCTATCCACCGGTAGAGGAGTTGATGTCGCTTTGTTTTTGTTGTGCATCATGGTGGCGGACGATAATTCAATTGGAAAATCAATTATAAATAAGCAAATGGAAGATAAAAGAGCAGTGAAGTATTGTTTTTATACCAAGCTACGTGACTTTTATGAAAGTCACTCGAAAAACGACTGCAACGTTAAAAAACCATGGAGTTTGGAACGTATTTCACAGGTTAGTATTAAACTATTCAAATCTTATTTTTTTTTCTGGTATGTAAGCTATTTAGACACATAACATCACACATCACGCCTAGCCATTTAGAATGTTTAATTTCTCCATTGACCTAGATTACTAAAAGTTAATGAATGCCAGTAATATTTTCATGGATACCTACCCTACTTAATGATATGGCCAAACATCGACTGACATATCATTAAACGTTGACGTTTTAACGATATGGTCAATTTTAGCTGTCCATTTCATGAAACACAAACATTTCATGAAATGATCGACCATTTCATGAAATGACACGACAGATATAATACAAAATTTTATAAGAACCGAGAGTCTGCCCCAGCCAACGTATGTGAGAGTGGCGCCGTCAGGAACATTGTAGTTTGCACTAGCGATACTAGCGGTCTGCACGGTGTTGGAGAATACGGCCGGGTTGTTGAGGCGGACAACCGCCACGTCGTTGTTAAGGGTGGCGTGAACGTACTGAGGGTGCAAGATAATCCGGAGGATAGTGTGCACGGTGCCGCCGCTGTGAGCCAACGAGCTGCCGAGAACTACACGCCATTGCCAAAATTGGTCGCCACTGCAAATAATACAATGAGAAAATAATTCCATAATCGAAATTATTGTACTGGGTGTAAAAAGACCATAACATAACATACATAGCTGATCAAACTATTACCTAAGTAACATTGAGCAAAAATGATTGCTGGGAAATATTATCTTATTATTTACTACGCACGCAATGTAAAGCCGGATTCATATTACTGTGGTGTGTCGTATCTAGGGTTGCCAGGTGTCTGGCTTTTTACAATCGTGTACGGCCAACTGTATAAATTTCGGCCTGTCCGGCTTTTATTAGGCTTTTGGTCACCCCGTCCAAAAATGCAGAACGAAAGCGCGCGAGCGACTCACGCAGACACGCATGGCTCGCGATGGTAAGAAGAAAATGTGATTCATATTATCAATCATACAAATTAAGAGTAGAGTAAGTCTCAAATTAATACCTAACAGTAATAAATACACAAATAAAAGTATATATATTTTTTTTCTTTTAAATAACTTTGTGTCAGGCTTTCAGGGCAAAATGTCCGGCTAAATATGAATCTGTGTCCAGCATGATGAACAATATGGTTTTACAAAAGGTCGTTCGACCACAGATGCGGGTGTTGCTCTGCTGAAACACATATTTAACGCATGGGAGAACTCGCAAAATGCTATTGGAGTTTTCTGTGATCTCTCCAAAGCCTTTGATTGCGTGCACCATGACACACTTTTGCGTAAACTACGTCATTACGGTGTCCAAAACGAAGCTCTTAAAGTAATAAATTCTTATTTACATAATAGGTTCCAATGTGTAGATGTTAATGGTGTGAAATCTTCCAGGCTACCAGTTCAGTTAGGTGTACCTCAAGGTTCAATACTGGGTCCATTCTTATTCTTAGTATATATTAATGACTTACCTTTTTATTTAGAGGATATCTGTAACGTTGCACTGTTTGCAGATGATACGTCTCTTATTTTTAAAGTAGACAGGAATAGACAAGATTTTGACGACGTAAACAGTGCACTCTCAATGGTTACGGATTGGTTTACGACAAATAACCTAGTTCTCAATGCCAAGAAAACGAAATGTGTAAAATTCGCTCTACCAAATGTTAGAAATCTAGGACCCAACATCGTCTTAGATAAAGAGGTGCTTGTAACTGTGAACTCGGCAGTTTTTCTGGACATAACAGTAGATGCCAAACTTTAGTGGGGCCCACATATATCAAGCCTAGCGGGAAGGCTCAGTTCGGCCGCCTATGCTGTCAGGAAATTAAAACAATACACTGACGTTGATACAGCTTGGTTAGTCTATTTTAGTTATTTTCATAGCGTTATGTCCTATGGTATTCTACTGTGGGGCAAAGCCGCTGACATTCAAAATATATTTGTTCTTCAAAAACGAGCAGTTCGAGCAATTTACCAGCTAGGTGCCAGAGTTTCTCTAAGAGATTTTTTTAAAGATGTTGGTATTCTCACGGTGGCATCACAATTCATTTTCGCCAACATCTTATATATTAGGCAAAATATACACTTATACACTAAAAACAGTGATATTCACAATGTTAACACTAGAAATAAGGACTAACTACGAGCTCCATTTCACCGGCTTCATAAGGTTCATAACGCATTTGTTGGGCTTAATGGGCTTGGTATAACCTATTATAACAAGCTACCCTCTTCTTTGCTAGATTTGCCTTTTAATGCGTTTAAAACTAAAGTAAAATCCAACCTTTGTTCAAAGGCATACTATTGTATTAACGACTACTTAAATGATAAGAATAGTTGGTTGCTGTGATTAACTCAAGACAATGTTTATGTTCTTTCTCCAGAATTAGATTACCTACTGACAGTTTATATAATTGTTTATTTTATTTGAATTTATAAGTAAATTTTTTTTATTTTTTTTATTGTTGACATAATCTACTCATTACAATGTTTTTGTTATGAGTTGTATTGCAATTTGTGGTTAGCTAGCGACCTCGACAATTGATCATATTATTTTTTGCCTGAGCAACCGGCAGCAAGTTCGTCATGCTCCCTTAGATGTCACTGCTTGCGGTAGCGTCGGGGGTCGGGTAGCCTCCTTCCCTCAAATATGACGAGGGGGGTAATGGCTGATCTTTGCGTTATGCTCGTGAACGGGTGCTGCTTGTGGTGACTGGTCGTCTTGCTGATCATGGTTTTGTTATTGTTACTAGTAATTAATTGTTCATTTATTTTACATCGATGGTCCTAGTTTATCATTTATAACTGCCAATTACAACTTTATGTAAGCGGGCACGCCCTTTATGTCTGGAGGCTTTTATTTAGATATTTAGTTCTGTTTACGTTTAGTTTTTTTTAAAATAATGCTTGAGTATATGTAGTTCTCGATGTTTTTGGTTGGTATATTGGCGTGTACTAGCTGACATATGGCCTATAATTTATCATTTGAATTATGTTTTGTGTTGCATAATGTAAGTTATTTTGTATACTATTGTATGGAATCATTCTCTAACTTGAACAGACAGCTGTGCTGCTGGGGAGTTTGTTGCGCCACTTCTTCTTCCCAGCTAAAGGCACTAGGAAGTGGTGAAGGGTGGGCGTTTTTGGGGGACTGTCTTATGTAATTTTGACGTTCGAAAAGTGCTGATTCTCAGCCTAGTTTGAATAAATGACTTTTGAATTTGAATTTGAATTTGGCTTTTCTATTTTGGACCTGGCAGCCCTAGTCTTGTCGTGCGTGACGCCTTCTGACACAGTGTTAGCCAATCAATACTCGTTATGATTTGACGTAGTTCTGAACAGATTCGTTTGATTGGTGTATCCCGCGTAACGACACAACACGACAGAGATTATGTGTCGGACATTGGTGCCGATTCTCTTGTCACAAATGCCTCTAAACTAGACTAAAAATCACCAAATTTTCTTATTTTCCATACAAAATTGAAAAATTCAATATAAAACACGTCGAGGCTGTCCCTCCTGCGCGCCTCCGGCTCTAAAAAGATTCACGTGGTTAGGTATCACATGTGAAGTCGCGATTGTCAAATTCGATTTAGATGTGCCAAAATTATTTTTAAATTTAGAGAATTTATTTTGCAGAATAGCTTTGAGATTCTCATAGTCAAAAGTAAGGAATTTTAGTGATAGTTTAGTTAGTTTAATTCGGTGTACAAGAGAATCGGCACCATTGTGCTTATGGGTGCATGCAATGGTACAGGAGTTGTGGGGGTAGGTATTGCAAGTAAAGTTATACCTAATAAACATTGAAACTTGTCGTGAAATAAAGTAAAGAGAAGTTGGAACTTTGACCTTCAAAATCTTCGTAACCATAAGGTTCCCAGGTATGGTCCAGTACAAAAAAATATCACAATGACGGGGAGTATCTCTCGGCTTAGTTATACGTCTTCTTACACCCGTAATAGTTGGTATTTGTAAATATTGTCTTGGGTGTTTCTTTACTTACTAAAAGCAGTGTGAAGCGGAGAGCACCGCGGTTGAGGTGATCAGAGATCCGCCACAAGACTGGGACCATAAGAAGCCCATCGTAAACTGCATGTTGGACATGTACGGGTAGGTCTGGATGTTGGTAGCGGAGCCACCGACGATGCGGCTAGCATTTCTAGGGACCGCTAAAAAAAAAGATCGAAAAAGGTTAATATTATTATGCCAAATATTTAAGTATACCTACTTATTCTAGAGAATTATCTTCTTCCTTACTTATGTGATTATAGGCGAATGAATTTACAATTTATTTCCAATGTTCAAATATTAACATAACCTATACTTATATGCATTCCTTTCAACTAACCACTAAAACAATGAATTGCGGGTATTTGACATGTGATTTTTAATCGTTCAGAACACGGTTAAAGTTACGATATCACTCTTATTCATAAAATTAAAATGATTCTATTAAGCACAAGCTTTAAAAACCAATCTGAATATGTCTTACCAAGGGCAGAGCCCAAAAAGGCTAAGAGAAAAATTACGCGCATTGTTCAAGACACCCGAGTACTGAGCTAAATGGACGCTAGCTTCGTATTTTTATAAATAAATATCTGATATCTTTATCAAGCATATATTATTATCTGTAATTCGAAGATAATCACAATTATTGTTCGCGTAGGAATCCCTAAATCGTTAATACTTAGGTAGAAACATATTTCCACCTACATAATTTTATCGAAGTTTTTAATGATGAATGCCCTGTTATTTTTGTCCCATAAACTGTCGATAAGTTATCTAACTACCTTTTTATAAAATTTTACCTGTACAAATCTATATCTATAAAAGGAAAGAGTGACTGACTGACTGATCTATCAACGCACAGCTCAAACCACTGAACGAATTGGGCTGAAATTTTCCACACAGGTAGAAAATATGACGTAGGCATCCACTAAGAAAGGGTTTTTGGAAATTCGACCTTTAAGGGGGTGAAAAGGGAGGATTTTGCTTGTATGAAAAATCTTATTCCTTGAGTTAATAAACTTGAAACTTGGCACGAATATATATCTATATAAATTTCAAAGTTTGCCATTTTTAGTTTTTCTAAACTACCCCCTAAAAGAGCATTGGGGGGTGTCAAAGTTTGTTTGGAAGAATTTTAACGCGTGGTCTGATTAACTCGAAACTCAGTGTTTATACTAAAGACTGAAAATAAATAAAAACGTATATCAGGGTTTTTTGAAAATTTACCCCTAACGGGGTGAAAAGGGGTATTCATTTTTACAGCGGAGGATTTTACTGTGTGGCTTTAACTTGATAATTGGTATAAATAATATATAAGTCAAATAATGGAAACGTTACAAAAACTCAAAACTCAAAGCATTTATTTCAATTAAACCATTTACAGGCACTTTTGAATTGTCAAGGAATCGGTCAGTCAGAAATAGGTATGAAGCTAGTTGCCCATTCCAAAGCGTAGTAGGTACCTATGGAGAAGAACGGGCAAGAAACTCCACGGACACTCTTTTAAATAAAAAATTGTTACAAAATATTGGTTACATCATTCATGTTGAAATTATACATGTGAGAACAATGTAGAAAGACGTGCACGTTAGAAGCGTCCGTAATAAAAAGATAAAACAAAGAACAATTAAAAAAATAAAAATAAGCCCTGGCAGCTAAGAGATGACCAGTCCCAACTGACGGCGCCCGTTCACGAACATGACGCATGGATTAGCACCATTCAGCTCAACCATTTTGAAGGGAGCTAAATGATCCAACACACGCGCCACCATCAGCGAAACATTTGAGTGAGCATGACATACTCACAGCCGCCAGGGCAGATTCAAGTCAATGCAAGACATATTACCCGGTAAATGGTAACTCTTTAGTACATAGTACTCACACCTGTGCTATGCAATTATATAATACAATGGAGATTGAGTTTATACAATGCAAAGATAGTCTTACAATCTTCAGCAGCTCCAACAGTATTTGCAAATGTTAATCAATTAGTTGTGGAGCAGGACCAGCATTGAGCCAAGCATTTTTATCAGCGATGTAATCCCCCAACGTATAATATGCCTGCCTGCATAGTGTGCGTTTTATACAAGATTTGAATTTCGTCTCATTCAGTTGAAGTGTGTTACAATAGACTTTTCAAAAATTATTATCACGCTATTTGCTATGGGGGATGAGCAATATTGCATTATGTTCGTATTTTTCTATCGTTTACCGCAAATTGTAAAAAGACTAGCCAAAAGGTTAGAATATTGCAGATACTCGTAGTTACGGATTTAACCTTTTAAAAGATTATCATCACGCTATACCTTTATGGGGCTAAGCAGTTAATCATAACATATACAGGATTTTGAGATAGGGCAATAAGGGCAGGTAACTTAACCGCTGTCGCTACAAGAAAACAGTCTTAGGAGACTGTCCCTAAGTTTTTGAAACATTTTGATCTGCATTCACAGATTTTGAAAAAATTGTACAGTCAGCAAGAAAAAGGCCAATTTTCACAAAAACTTTTTTGATGCCAGTCGATTCTATTTCTTCAAAAAACTATATCGGGCCAACTGATTTTTGAGTACGAGAAAATTCAGAAATTGCAAAAAACTTTCCATACATTTATATTTCGTAGAATGAGCCTGAGAGGAGATAGAACAACACGAAATATTATCCGCAACGATCAAAATCCGTAGTGCGCGCTTAGCTTAAATTTTTAATATCTGTTTCAACCTCCACGCGTTTCTGAGAAAAAGTGTCTTGACAGGCAACGATGTCATCCTTTAAGGGTTTCCATTTTTCATTTTTAGGTACGGAACCCTAAAACAGATTTATTATCTATCTGTTTGTTACCTTTTCACGCCGTAACGGCTGAACAGATTTAGATGAATGGCATACGGATAGGCCATGACCTGGGTTAGGACATATGATAAGTACTCTGAATATCGGAAGTACGTTCCTGTGGGATATTTTCCGACCTTTACGCGTGCGAAGCCGCGGGCAAATGCTAGTTTATGATAAAACTAAGACCCAACTTATTGTTTTTGCATAATTATGATAATATTTTTTATTGAAATCCAAATAAGAAAGCTATATATGTTCCGTGTAGCACTATCTATCTACCACCTTTTTATCTACAGCATGTATCAGAAAGGTGTGGTCATATTTAAGGGGATGGCTTAGACCATTAAGCTTAACAACTTTATTCATGGGACCAACATCGAAATCGCGAAAAAAATATCAACTGTTCTGTCCCATACAAAACTTCAATACCTATTCGACCCAAATGATGGGACGGCTGATTATTTTTTCGCGATTACGATGTTGGATTGTTGGTCCCATGGAGAAAGTGGTTCAATTTGATAGCCACACCCTTAAGACGCGAATAAATGCCAGTGACCTTGAGTTAGAGAGGTTGGCTTGGGTGTTCTGTGCTGAGCTCACGCAACGCGGCGTCGTACGTCCAGCCAGTAATAGGACTCGTCGATATCTGTGGACTCGCCCATCAAGGAGTGCTGTCCCAAATTAGACGCATTAATAAAAAAAAATCAATAAAAAGGTATTATAATATAATACGTATATTTAAAAGAAAGAATACCTTAATTAATTGAGCAAATAGACACATTTTTATTCACGAATATACCTACTTGATTTTATCAGGTTCAGTTTGCGTTGGCGACAATCCAATTACTGAAATGGGAAACGCGAGCAGTGACACTAGGGTAGAAAGGATCGCCGCAGTCGTAGCTCCAGGAGGTTACACCGACGACGATGTCACCGAAGTGAGCGAGGGGACCGCCCGAGTCTCCTGTGCAGGAGTCTTTTCCACCCTGATCTAAGATACCGGCGCACATCATGCCACTATTGACATCGGGCCAGTTCTCGTACCACGGCTGTGTCTGCAGGTAAGCATAACGCTCAGCACATAGCTGGTGGTTGATGATGTTGACATCAACGTGCATGAGCTCCTCGGAAGATCTCGGATCATCTGCCTGAAAATAATACCAATATTTTAAAAAATATTTTTGTTTTGGAATTGTTCATTAGTCCGTAGTAGGTACCTTGTTTCCCAGTAGTGTAAATACAGAATTGATACGTACATGAAGTCTACCCCATCCAACGTATGTGACATTTGCGCCGTCAGCAATAATGTAGTTGGGACCGGGTATTCTAGCGACCTGGACTCTGCTGGAGAACACGGCCGGGTTGTTGAGGCGGACGATTGCCACATCAGCGTTCAGGGTATCGTGAATGTACTCCGGGTGCATGATAATCTGTCTGATATTATGAACGGAGCCACCGCTGTGCGATAGCGAGCTGCCGAGAACTACACGATAATAAATATCAGGGTCGCCGCTGTAAACAACAATCAAAATTACTATGCTTTGCTTGATGTAATCTGTAAATTTTAGTTACTTGAGCTACACTTGTCTTACTAGAAGCAGTGTGCAGCGGAGAGCACCGCAGTGGAGGTGAGCAGAGACCCACCACATGAGTGACGCCACCACATTCCATCGAAGATGCGTTGCATGTTGGACATGTACGGGTAAGTCTCGATGGTAGTAGCGGAGCCACCGACGATGCGGTGTATGCTCCTGGGTATAGCTGTAAGGGTGTTGTACATTATAAAGTTTTATTTTAACATTTTATGATGTTTCTCATTAATGAAATATTACGACATTAAAATTACAAACTTACCTAGGACACAGCCCAGAAGGGCTAAGAAAATGATGATACGCATAGTCCAAGTTTATGATACCTGAAAACCTACTGTACCAAATGGACGATAGCTACGTATTTTATACTCAAATCTTTATCGTCTTGGTTAATTCATACCACGAATATACGAGGACAATGATAACAAAACATAAGCAAAATAAAAATATTGTTCATAATAAGTAGATACTATTTATTGCTGGCTATCATAGATTATTATTCTTCTGGATTAAAATACAAGGTCAAACTAAATTAACAGAAGTTTTTATTAGATATCCAATTCAATTTTTTTTTCAATTTATCCTACTTACATGTAAGTATGTAAACCAGTCACCGTAGACAGGTAGACACAATAATCGCGTTAGGTCGCAATAAATTGCTCTGTACCTACTGATTTTTTTTAGGATGTTGTTAGAATAGACCTATAGTGTAAAACCGGGTTTGCAGCTTCGAAAGACCTGGGGACCGACCACAATCTTTTACGAAACAATCTTATTTCAAGAGAGCTTTGTATCAAGCTTATAATAACATTACTCATATTCGAACTATGACCTTCATCGTTCAATATTGTTTTATTCAAAAAGTCACAAAATAAAAATAAAATTTTCGCTGAACCGCGCTTTTGTTACTTCTTTGTTTTTTTTTTTTTTTAACAATGGTAGTTGGAACTATACAGCCAAATATGGAATAAATCTTTTTGTACCTATCTCTATAAATACAAACAGCTGTGTTTTAAATAAAATCTTTTTGCATTTGATTTTTTAAAACGTTGAAACGTCAAAATAGCGGCCGGCAATGTTTTGCCGGCCTGTTAGAGCGACCAGCAAAACTTTGCCGGCCGCTCCTTGAAACAGAACGGCAAGGTCGACTTTGCTCAAACAAGGTTGTCAAAATAATGACCACATTACATGCATTTTCAGTAAAGAAAATTTTTCACGCGCCTTGACAATGAAATGACCATGTTGGTCATTTGTTTCTTCATTACTTTAAACAGCTCTATTTGCTAAGCCAGTTTGAAATTTTAATAATATTTTATTATTAATCTTCCTTGATTGCTATGTGTTGAAGTAAAATATTAGTTCTATTTTAAAAAAATCGACAAATATGAGTTTTCATAGTAATTTATTTGGCCGCTAAACACGACAGATATGGATTTTCACAGTAACATTGCCGGCCGGTAGATGTAAGGCCGGTTTAAATCCAATTAAACCAATCCGTTTAAAACGAAGAAAAAAACGTTTAAAACCGATGTAAATTTATTTCGATTTAAAACGGTTGGTGTTGATGACTATGTTTTTCTTAATTATAACTACATTTTCTTGATTTTACCGAGGTAGGGATATAACGGAGTATTTACCTATAAACTGTGTAAAGATTTTTTTAATGTGTGATATACTGATATTGATATACTTAGCGGGTTTAGTTCTAGTTGGTCCGTCCGACCAAACGTAGCTATTACCAACCTAAGTTATAAAAACTCTATTGATAAGTTAAAAACTCTGTGTTGGTAAATAAACATTTTTTCATTGTTTACAAACGATATAAATAATCAATTTGATTTGGTTTAAAACCAAACTCACACTCTCGTACGTCGACGTCGACGTCGTCACTCGTGACTCGACGTAACGTTGCCAGCTCGCCTACCCTACTACACACACATACTACCCTACACCCTATACCTACATACTTAAGTTTTCGTGTAGTAGGTAATGTAGGTAGGTACTTTCTATTGATTTTCTATAAACTAATTACACGCCTACAAGTACATAATTACACAAAAACGTGTAATTATGTACTTGTAGGCGACTTCAGTCTTCCATGTATAAAATGGAATTCAAGTAGCCCAACTTTTTTGAAACAGGGTTCCGTCGAAGTACAGGACACGGCCGCGCGCTTAGTAAATGATTTGTCTTTTTTAGGAATCACGCAATACAATTTACTACCTAACCATAAAGGGCATACCCTTGATTTGACTTTCTCCAACTTGCCATTAAAAGTTAACGAATGTCTATCACCCCTTACGAAGACTGACCTACCTCATCCAGTATTGACAATCGAAATGTCTGACCTTGTAGTTTCCCCGCTTCGTGAGTTATCTATGCCTAGACATAATTACCGTAGAGCTGATTTCAGTATGTTAAATAATTACTTTGCTAAAATTGACTGGCACTCAGTTTTAGACAACTCTTCAACAAATGATGCCGTCCACGGATTTTACGAAACGATTAAAAAAGGCATTGATAAGTTTGTGCCGTTTAACCGAAGGTCAGGCGCACGTAAATATCCTGTTTGGTATAGTAGCTCACAAATTAAAATAATTAAACAAAAAAGTAAGGCACACTCGCGTTGGAAGCGTTTTGGAAACTTGCTCGATTACGACGAATTCGCACTGTTACGGGATAGACAGCGACATGTCCAGGAGACTTGTTACAATAAACACTTGCAGGAGACGGAACGCAGTCTGAAGAAATTTTGGACCTATACATATAAAGACCATGCGCGGACGTTCGAATTACCCAAAAATGTTGTCTCACAACAACGTTAATTACTCGGAAGGACAGGAAATTTGCGAGGCTTTCAATGACTTTTTCCACGATGTTTTTGGTGAACCTTCTGACTGTGACCTTGTTAGTTCATTAAACAGGGAAGAAAAAGAACATTGTTCTGACATTGTATCAAATTTACATTTTACATCGTTGGCCGTGGAGAAGTCATTGAATGATTTAAGCGTTGATAAGGGTCCTGGTTGCGATGGAATGCCGCCAGTATTTTGGAAGAATTGTGCAAAGTCTTTAGCACCTCCAATTAGTTTTATTTTTCTTTAAGAGAAGGCACTTTCCCAAATGAATGGAAGAAAGCATTTATTGTTCCAATACATAAAAAGGGCTCGCGAGTAATAATAGGAAATTACAGAGGAATTTCGATATTGAATACAATAGGCAAAGTATTTGAAAAACTAGTTTACAATGCAATCTATCCAAACATTTTCAGAGGCATTTCTTACAAACAGCACGGTTTCTTGAAAAGACGCTCGACTATATCAAATTTGGCTAGCTTTTCAAATTTCGTCCTTGAGAATACAGATGGAGGTGGGCAGGTTGACGTGATCTACACGGATTTCGAAAAAGCTTTTGACCGCGTGGATCATGTCATCCTGCTCAACAAGCTATACAGACTGGGCATACGCGGCGATCTATTACGATGGGTCCAATCATATTTATTTAAAAGATCACAAGCTGTAGTAATAGGAGGATACCGTTCTAACTTTATTGAAATTTCTAGCGGTGTTCCACAGGGTTCCCATTTGGGGCCTCTCTTTTATAACGCATATTTATTTGATATCACTGGCTCTTTTAAACACTCTGAACACTTAATGTACGCTGACGACAAAAAAATCTATACTAATATTATAAAGAGGTAACATTTGTTTGTAAGTTTGTAAGTTTGTTTGTAGGGGGTAATCTCCGGAAGTAAAGAACCAATTTAAAAAATTGTTTCACTGGTAGAAAGTTACATTATTCGTGAGTGCTATAGGCTACAAATTATAAAGATATCATGCATATTAGCCGAACTATCTCAATTTTCGTCTATCCAGGCGGAAAAAAATAGCTCTTACAGCAGAGTTATTTGCATGCGCTGCCTTAACAGTTGTATATAATTGAAAACAATGTATAGCAAACTGGTCCGTTATGAATAGTTCTACAAAAAAGTCCGCGACACCATATTTCTATCTTTTATATTTTAGCAGATATAGTAGCTTTTATGTGTTAAAAAAGTATTTTTCGTCGTACTTACCTTTAGACGATTTTTTAAACAACAAAATATTAAACCATATCGAAAAAAATATTATTATGATCACAAGAACATCATAGAGATATGATTTGCCCTAAACAGTATGTCAATTGGTTAAATAGTTTCGAAGATAATATAAAATTACTAAATCGCAAAATGCTGCCATCGATTCACGAACCGCATTAGAACATGCTTTGTACGGACGTTTTATCCATTTACCCATAGATGGCGTTGTGCAATTACGTCATTTTTCTGAATCGCGGTGTTAAGATTTTCCGCGGATTAATGACCGTCTCCAGTTATTATTTAAAACTTTCGTTGTTTGGTAAGTGAGTTGGATGTTGTTGGTCTTTAAAATACTTTTGGTTGCTCGGTTTCTTAAATCACAAATACTACTTCGTTCTCATTTTACGGATTCGAAGCTGTGGTATTTCTGTTTTTGGGATATCGGACAGTTTCAGCGATTCATGATCATGCCTAACCCTAAAAGGAAATCACAACTTTCCCGTCAGACATCCCAGACAAGAGCAGCTCGAGTACGCCGTACGGATGAGTCTGCTCTTGAAAATCATCAGCATCTCTCGAGGAATAGAGAAAATATTTCGCAAGCACGCGCTGGGGAATATAGCTCCGAGCGTTCACAGCGGCTTGTTAACCAAAGCTGGAGAACATCGCAGGTCCGTGCTCAGGAATCTAGCGCTGAACGTGCGCAGCGTCTCAGTGATTTAAGGCAGCATGTCTCTGCAACAAGGGATAGGGAGACTAGCGCTAAGCGCTCGCAGTGGCTCGCTAGCCAAACTGTGAGAACATCGCAGGCCCGTGCTCGGGAATCTAGAGCTGAACGTGCGCAGCGTCTCAGTGATTTAAGGCAGCATGTCTCTGCAACAAGGGATAGGGAGTCTAGCGCTGAGCGCTCGCAGAGGCTCGCTAGCCAAAGCGCGAGAATATCGCAGGACCGTGCTCGGGAATCTAGAGCTGAACGTGCGCAGCGTCTTATTTCTGATTTAAGGCAGCATGTCTCAGCAACAAGGGACTAGCGCTGAGCGCTCGCAGCGGCTCGCTAACCAAATAGTGAGAACATCGCAGGCCCGTGCTCGGGAATCTAGATACATACATACATACATATGCAATAAAAACAAAACCCTCCTTTTGGCAGTCAGGAAATAAATCATAGCACTCAGTACTAACCGAACCATATTCATAATTTCATCACAAGTTAAAATGTTTACCGCCCAACGAAGTGGGCACGGGTCAGCTAGTATTTTATAAAATAAGAACACTCGATGACTGTAGTGCTCTTCAAGAGGACCTTAATAACTTAAATAATTATTACTTAAAAAACAAGATCACAGTAAATGTCACAAAGTGTCAATGTATTAGTTATACACGTAAAAAGAACCCTATTGCTTGCTCATATAACTTTAATGGAATTGTCATTAATAAAGTCAAGATAGTTCGGGATTTAGGAGTCATGTTTGATAATAAATTAACATTCTCAGATCACATAGACTTAGTTAGCACAAAAGCTTATAAGAACTTAGGCTTTGTTATTAGGTCATGTAAGGTATTTAAAAACATCGAGGCTCTTAAATCTGTGTATTTTGCATATGTGCGCAGCGTCTTAGAATATGCGTGTCCAATCTGGTCCCCCCAATACATTATTTATAAGAACCAACTAGAACGGGTTCAAAAAAAAAATATTAACCATCTTAACTATCACCTCCGTAAACCTCCGATGACCTATGAAAATAGTTGTCGAACACATGGTCTGCTAACACTGAATGAAAGGCGCAAAGTTATGGATATGTGTTTGCTTTATGATATACTTCATGGACGCCTCGATTGCCCAGAGCTGGTCGCTCAGGTAACTTTTAACACTCCCTTACGGCGCACTCGTTACACTACGATGCTACACGTGCCCCGGCACTCGACTAATTCACACACATTCACACTCACCCTCTAACACAAAAATACACACTCACCCACACACACCGACTTACTCACTCTCGTCCACACTCCACAACTCATTTAAGTGTAATCGATCAATTTCTCTATTTAAAAATACGGTATATAAATACTATTCTGTAAGATTTAACAAAATTGTAAATGTTGGCTAAAATTTTTTCCAGTCTATTATCAGAGAGGTTTGGCGCTGTATGCCGAGATACAGGTTTTTTACCTAGTTCGGCTGCAGATGCTCCTATGTTGTATTATTTTCATTATAGCCTACAAATTTATTTTTACGCAATATAGTTGTTATGTAGTGTTAATATTTTTTGGTGTCAATAAATAAATTATATTATTATTAAAATTATTAATTACGCCAAAAATTGTGTATTGACCCGTATTGCTCGAATTTATAACACAGATTTCTCTCAAGTCGATATATTTAACTGTAATAAACCTGCATTCAAAAAACAAATAATAAAAACCATAGACGAAGGCAAATAACAAACTGTTAATAACTTAATTTTTTACTGTTTTTTCTCTTTAAAATTTAAACTTAACTATAAGTAATACCTAAAATTGCACTTTTTGAATTTAAATATTTCTAAATAGTCCGTTCGCATGTTTTATACTTATCCAAGTTATACAGGGAAACCTATTATTAGCCATACAATACTGTAACACATATTCTGTAACATACTATTATGTATCGCTGTTGGTTGCTTAAATAAAGAAAATAAAATAAATAAATTAAAACGAAACATGACGGCAGGTGACCAAAAATTGCCCATAATGAAGTGTAAAACAGTTTTTTTTATTTTTGTTGGCGAGTTTTCAACTGTTTAAAACGATTTATTTGGGGTTTAAAACGGCAAAATTTTATTTAAAATGTTTTTTTTAAATCGGCAGTTTAGTACAGCAATTTCGATTTATATCTAAGAAGATTGTCAAAATAATGTTTGAATTTCCAAGTATGTTTGAGAAAAAACAAGTGACATAATAGGCGCGTATCTACAAGTACCTAAACACGTTTCCATGGGATAAACGGAATAAATATAATATTTTATTAATATTGTACTAGGGACATCTTGCGCCGACCCCAAATAACTTGATAAGCGCAGGGGAATGATGATGATATTGCTCTACTGTTAACACTCCTCTATGCCTCGAGTCTAGCGATACAAGTGGTGGAGGCGCCGCGTGATTGTTCTTATACTTAGGCATAGGCAGGAAAAGCCTGAGTGTTCGAATGTTATGAATAAAACTCTTGTTTGGATTTTTATTCATTGGAGGGCGTAAGTATCAAATAAATAATTCTTTTTTTTTAATTTTTTTCGCGTTTACAAATATTCACAAAAAAATTAAAAGGTTGGAAACTACGTATGGCGACAAGACCACCTTTTTTTTTTTTTTTTTTGGGTGGGAATTTATCAAATAACTTCTCCCGCTCTGGGCGGAGCGGGAGGGCGTGTCAGACTCTTACTGACTAAAACCCACCCGTGTTCCTTCGGTTGCCCTGTTGCCGGGGGCCACGATTTCCCTATCGGTTTTCTTCGAACCCCCGGCAGGCATTGGCCCTAGCGGACCCCGTCAATTCTGCTGACATCTCTTTGAGGCGCCGTCGACCCGGGCTTGGTCCTTATCGGACGGCGAGCTACCCATTGCTCACCCTCCGCAAGCCCGCGCCTAATTTGCCTCTCCCTCACGCGTTCCGCCTCCTCCTTCGCGAGCATTACCGCTTCGCAGAAGGAGGTGACGGCCTGCCATTTCCTCTCGCTCCGTACCATGGCCTGAACCAGGGCCGGACGCGAGAGATCACCGCCACCGATCGCCTCTACGAGGACACGGCGTTGCTCCGCCCAAGCCGGGCAGACCTCCACCGTATGCTCCACCGTGTCCTTAGGCCGATCCACACAATGGTGACACCCGGGTGTTTCCTCCCGCCTTATCCTAAACAGGAACCTCCCGAAGCAGCCGTTTCCGGTGAGGACCTGCGTCAGGCGGAAGGGCGACAAGACCCCCTGAAAACACAATTTTAATTTGATGCCGTTGACCGTCCGCGATGGTTAACTTTAGCGCAAACGTAATGCCAGCAACCCTCCCGGTGGGTTCAGTTCCAGTAGGTATTTAGGAAAGCATGGCGTATCATGTTCTATGAAAAGTGGATGGAGTCGAAAGTGTTAAGGTCCATAATTTTATTAGTATTATTAATCAATCAATCTGCCTAGCCTTTTCCCAACTATATTGGGCTTCGGCTTCCAGTCTAACCGGTTGCAGCTGAATCCAGTATTTTACATGGAGCGACTACCTATCTGACCTCCACAACCCTGTAACTGGGTAATACGATACCCCTTGGTAAGACTGGTTGTCAGACTTTCGGGCTTCTGACGACTCGTAACGACTGTCAAAGATCCACGAATGACAGCCGGGACCAACGGCTTAACGTGCTTTCCGAGGCACGGAGGAGTATCGGTATGTAGAAATGGTCACCCATCCTGACATTAACCTGACAGATCGACCCGAGCGGCTGTTAGTACTTAGCCACGAGCTCCTCCTTTGTCAGTGTTATTAATACAGTGACAATAATACAATGTACAGTCACGAGCACTAAGTACCTCCCTAGATGAGGTATTCCTCGAAGCGCCACCGTTTTGAAGCGCACCTAATGAGGCGCACCTTTATTATTCCTCAGAGCGCACCTTTTAGTAGCGCTCCCGATAACAATTAAAAATATTAACTTTTTTTCCTCGAAGCGCTCCTATGATTAACTTTCGAATAGAGATAGGATACTAACTAAAACTATCGATAATAAGTAAAACACGTTATTTTATACAATTTGCAAAAACTCTATACTACTCCTTGACCACAGATTGGTTTAAAAAAAAAAAGTGATCCTGTGTGTGTAAAGTGGACAAAGACAACTGTATCAGTAGGATAGATACAGGAGTATAGAGTTTTTGCAAATTGTATAAAATAACGTGTTTTACTTATTATCGATAGTTTCAGTTAGTATCCTATCTCTATTCGAAAGTTAATCATAGGAGCGCTTCGAGGAAAAAAAAGTTAATATTTTTAATTGTTATCGGGAGCGCTACTAAAAGGTGCGGCTCTGAGGAATAATAGAGGTGCGCCTCATTAGGTGCGCTTCAAAACGGTGGCGCTTCGAGCAATACCTCACCTAGATATCTACAGTTAGTTTTATTAGCGATTTTCTCATAGATCAACGATTGCAACTTTGAGATAAGACCTAGGTATTTCATAATTCTATGTCCAAAATACTATGAACAAAAAACTTAGAATTACAATCAATAGTGTATACATAAAGTGACCAGACGTCCCGTTTTGAACGGGACCGTTCCTTTTTTCGGTTCTCTATCCCGGTGGTGTCCCCGACAAAAGCCTAGGAACGCAAAATTGTCCCGTTTTCAGAAACGGGACAATTATGCGTTGGGTGGAAGTGTTCAAACATTTTCACACCAACAATCTTAAGCATGACAGCTTTTGTACTTTAATTCTATTGGAATTATATATAACGAAATTAAAAGGAAAACTATCACAGCTAAGTTAACGAGTAATAATCGATCAACTTATATTTGCAATTGCAAAAACATGTTTTCCCATACATTCCGTACGGGAGAACATATTTTTCAACTACAAAGTTAAGTTTGTTTTTGGGATAAATTCATTCCAACTACGGAACCCTTCATTGTGCGTGGTCCGACACTTTTTTCTTTCTTTATTTTTCATTGCTGAATTCCGGGAGACTTCCGGGATTCCAGGAGCGGTGGGAACCCTAGTCGTATGTGTGTTGTATCTAATTAGTACTCAACGTTGATTTGCTCATTCTTAACGAGCAGGCGTTGGCTCGAATTATGATTCCAAGATATTGGCAAAATCATTGAGTAGCTTGTCGTAGTCTAAGCTTGTATATCAAACCCTTATTATGCCAAACTCTATGAAAAGCTTGTGCCACGGATATGATGAACATTCGTCACATTCGCTATTTTGTCGCTATCCATAATACCTATAGACACGCTAACAGGCCACATAATATATTATATATAAATTCTTGCCATCGGAACTTGTTAGGACGCGATGTAGTATAAACACCAATTAGTGATCTTTTTCGTACACGACGTAAAGCCGCAAGGAAACAATAAAAATGATGAATAATAAGGTAAAAATAATAATTATATTGTTAGGTAATTATAAATACTTAAATACTTATATTTTTAGGTGGTTTAAATGAGACTTGTAATTTAAATTTATACAAACAAATTTTGTGTTTAGTTTGCGTTGGCTACGATCCAGTTGCTAAAGTAAGAAACACGAGCACTGACTCCAGGGTAGAAAGCATCGGCGCATTCGAAGCCCCAGGAGGTTACACCGACGATGATGTCACCGAATTGAGCGAGGGGTCCACCAGAGTCACCCGCGCAAGCGTCCCTGCCACCGACGTTCAAGATACCGGAGCACACCATGCCGTCGGTGATGTCGGGCCAGTTTTCGAACCTCGGCTGAGTCTTCAAGTAAGCATACCGCTCAGTACATAGCTGTTGGTTGATGATATTGACGTCAACGTGCATGAGTTGCTCAGAAGTTGGGCCTCCGTACTGAAAATAACATGTAAACATTAAAGTTAAGTAATTTAGTTCAAATTCAATTGTACATAAATAGTTTCAAGACAATTGCTATGATTTTGACCGAAAATCTGACGGGCCTGCATATCGCGGGTGGTGTAGGGATGAATACATGACCACTCCTGCCCCATAGCTAAAGGTACCTAGTTGGAGCAACACCGTGTGGTTTTGGTCGGTAAGAGTCTGTCAGACCAACCTAGTGAGGAGGACTGGATGTCCTTAGATTCCCACACGTAAAAAGGTGGTTAAGAACAAAATTGAATAATTACCCAGAGTCTGCCCCATCCAACGTGAGTGACAGAGGTGCCATCAGCAACATTGTAGTTGGGACCAGCGATTCTTGCGACCCTGATACGGTCTGAGAACACGGCCGGGTTGTTAAAGCGGACGATTGCAACGTCGTTGTTAAACGTGGGGTCTTCGTACAGCGGGTGCATTACGATGGTGCTGAGAGTGTGCACGGTGCCGCCGGTGTGTGCCAGAGAAGTGCCGAGAACGGAACGCCATTGCCAAACTTGGTCGCCACTGCAAGCAATGATAACATTAATAAGTACCAAAAATGAAATTGAAATGTACCTACAATAGGTACTTATCTAACCTGTCCGAGAGTTACCTTTACTACTCCCCGTCATTGTGATATATTTTTTGTATTGGATCGTACCTGGGAACCTTCTGGTTACGGAGAGGCCAAAATTCCAACTTTCCTTTCTTTTTTTCACGAAAACAAGTTTAACTGCATGCACTTTTAAGCACAATGTTTTCGTGCGTTACATTGCGCGGTGCCGTAAATAGCGATTTGTCACACCAAAAATAAAAATTGTTCTCGGCAATAATTTTTGCTCTGTGTTACTTAGTTTGATGTACCGAATGCGGTCTTTATACACCTGCACTCGTAGCATGACAAGCATAGAAACGGGTTTTCTAAGGTTGTATGTTTATCTGTCATTTTGTCTATTCTTCCGTCGACAAAACCCGTTTCTATTGTGGTCATGCTAAGCGCGCTTGTGTAATATTAAAATTTTGTATTGGGTATTGCTTGACCACTTTACTTACTAGAAACAGTGAGCTGAAGAGAGCACTGCGGTAGAAGTGAGCAGAGATCCGCCGCACGAGTGGGACCACCAGAAACCTGTGGCCGAGCGCTGCATGACGGACATGTACGGGTAGGTCTCGATGTTGGTTGGGGTGCCACCGACGATGCGGTTCGGGCTCCTGGGGACCGCTACAAACAAGATTGTTTGTTAGTATGTGATAACATCATCTATCATCATCAGTGCAAAGAGCCTTGTCACTTGGGTGCTATATTTTTTCCTCTTCTATTCTTCCCTGTTATCATTCCCTTTTTAATTAATATCACACAAGCGTTAAATTTTTTGGTGTTTTTTATTTATTCTAAACTAGCTTCTGCCCGCGACTTCGTCCGCTAGTCAAGCTGCACCAACCTTCCTCAAGAATTGGGCTATCCAATGGAAAAATATTTTTTCAAATCCGGCTGGTAGTTTCAGAGATTACCCCCTGCATACAAACTTACAAACAAACACACAAACAAACTTATTTTTTCCTCATTGTAATCCATCTATATATATGTCACGGCTAAAACCCGAAGTGTGGCTACACCTAGTTTTAGCCGGCTAGAACTTGGTGCGGTTAGCAGTTGGTTAAAGTTAGTTGTAGCAAATGAAAATGGCTGAATGAAAGGTAGGTTAGGGAAGGTTTAAATGGTGAGAAAATATGGAAAAACTCACGAAGAAAATATATGAAGAAAATTCACGTTCTCAGGAAGGGTAGGTAGGGTAGGTAGGGTAGGTAGGGTAGGTAGGGTAGGTAGGGTAGGTAGGGTAGGTAGGGTAGTTAGGGTAGGTAGGGTAGGTAGGGTAGGTAGGGTAGGTAGGGTAGGTAGGGCAGGTAGGGTAGGTAGGGCAGGTAGGGTAGGGTAAATTTTAAAATCCTAAACATGCACATTAATTGATTGTTAGGCGGAACGAAGTTTACTGGGTCAGCTAGTAATATATATTTTAAGAAATAGAAAAGTTCATTTTGAGACATACACACTGAATAATTGTGTCTTTCTTACCAAGGACGGAGCCCAGAAGTGCTAAGGCGATGAGGATACGCATTGTTCAAGATACCTGAATACTTTGAAGACTGTGCTAGATGGACGATAGCTTTATGTTTTATACTAATTAGCAGCTGTTATCTTCATCAATTATTATCAAAACTTTTGGTATGGAAACCCCACATCGTGGTTATAGATAAGTGTCAAATTATAAATTTATTTTACAAACCTTCGCTCGGGCACAGGCTCGGGTGCAATCAGGATTTGTATTTTGTGTTTCATGAACTGTGGTCAAATAAATATTAATGTTTCTTTCTTTTTCAAATCAACTGATGTGGTGACATGTCAAACATCAAGTTTTCCATCAAGAATTTCTCAGGAGTCTGAGTGAGTGCCCGGTTAATGTTGATAAGCTCGCCCCATGACCTGCATGGGGCTTCACTGGCGAAATATGGGTGTACAGTCACGAATACTAAATGTACTTGAAAGGACACTTTTCCCAACTATGTTGGGATCGGCTTCCAGTCTAGTCGGCACCCCCCTTGGGGTACGGACCTCGGCTTAGGGCATCGCTGAGGGAGGACAGCAAGGTACGGGTCAGGCTGTATCGGATTAATATTATTATAAGGGGGATTTAAAGCTACATGGCTCAGTGGCGCGGGCTGGCTCGAGCAAGGGTCGGGGCGGGTATGGACGGAGACGTCACGGCGGGCTTCGACGGCTACCTGACTACTATCCTGGAGGAGGGTTGTGGGGTCATCTGGGATAGTGAGAGTATGCCTTGGTCGGCGTATCCTACATATGCGGGAGGGAGTGCAAAGGGTGGCTGCCGCAATCAACGGATTGGGGTGCTTTGAGAGGCGTTTCATGAACTGCTGGACGGTGGGCATTTTGAGATCTAAGTGAAGATTCAAATTGCGGACATAGAACGGGGCCCCCGTAACCTTTCTAAAGAAACGGTTTTGGAGGGTCTGTATCCTATGGAGATGGCGTGGATTAGCGTGTGCGAAGACTACACACGCGTAGGTCCTGATGGGGCGGATAACCGCGGTGTAGATACGCAATTTGCATTTGACTTGAGTGACAATTTGCTGCGTGCGGTCAATATGAATTGAAACCAACTGAGAGCAAAAGCGGCGCGCGATCGAGCCGTCTTTATGTGCTCACTGAAGGTAAGGTGATGAAGTGGAAAGATAGTCACTCTTCTTTTAAATACTGCAACAATTTCACAACCACACCGCGTGCACAGTATGTAATTCTAGTATGTCTCTTAAGATTCAGGTCTCCTAGTTTAAGAGACAGGGTTTATTATTTTTTGTATGCATAGACTTTTTTTGGTAGACCTAAATCTTCTGTGCCAAGCTACATTTTTATGCTATTGGATAAATAAAAAATTTTGTTTATTTATAAGTCCATAGTCACCCCCAGGTCTTTAACCGTATTTGCGTTTTCAATCTGAACTCCATTCAGATAGAGTGGAGACAGCGACGCCACGTCGAGCCTATTCTACTTGCCGCCGATAATGATGCCTGGGATTTTCTGTAAATTCTGTAGGTATAGGGTTCTTCACGTTCTTTACAAAAATATGTTTTTAGGGTTCCGTATCTCAAAAGGAAAAACGGAACCCTTATAGGATCACTCGTGTGTCTGTCTGTCTGTCTGTCACAGCCAATTTACTCCGAATCTAATGGACCCATTAAGTTGAAAGGTACACATTTGTATTTCTGTGACCCAAACTAAATAGATGAAAATTGAAACTACTCCGAAATCCGAAACTACTGAGCCAATTTTTTAAAAATAAATACAGAGAATGGTTCTTCATTCATAGATTACAGGAAAACCTATAAGAAGTCTAGTTTTTTATGGTCTTAAAGTAACATGGTAAATCTATCAATATTGTGCGTACAAACCTACATTTGCAGTTGCAATGTATTCCCGAGAACATGTATTTCAACTACAATGTTAAGTTTGTATTTGGGATAAATTCATCCCAACTGCGGAACCCTTCATTGTGCCTAGTCCGACGTGCACGTGTTCAGTTTTTTTTTTGTTTCACGTCACCTACCTGAACGGAGTTTCCCAGAGATATATCAGTGTTTTAATCAATGTTAAAAACCAATTGTTGTTGTACTATCTATTATCACATTTATCACAGATTATTACAATCGGCTACTTACTTAATAAATTATGTGACTTTTCATACCCATTCGTCAATATATCATCAAGAAAACGGTTTCCGGGCAGATAGACAATATAACTTAGGCTCTTGCATAGGAATAACGCGAATGGATAGAATAAGAAATTAGTAGGTGTATATGAGGAAGTCTGAAAGTGGCACCGGTGACTGAAAAGTTGTGATGCGATGGAATGAGGAAAGTCGCAGGAGCTTTTTACGGTGACCACACAGGCAATCAAAGACAGGCCACCTCAAGACTTCGTAAAGCCCCAAGAACACTTGCCTCCAGGTCACGAACTGCAGTCGCGTATTTGGAAAGCACTGAATCGATTGTGTACCCAAGTAGGCCGGCGCTTCAGACATAATCTGACGAAGTGGGGCATAATTCACCCAGTGCGAATGCAGTGCTCCTGAACAGACTATGTCCTATCTGATAGACTCAGATGGGACATAATCTAGGCACAATTAGGACACTAAACCTCCTCTGACGCAGCAATAAATGTGGCCACCTGCTGGGCCCAAACAGTATACATGTACCGTCGAAACGAAAAGAAGAAGATGAGGGAAATATCATGAGGGAAGTTTTGAGTATGAATAGGGAGGGCTATAAGAGTAGGGGAAGACCAAAGGAACGATGGATGAACTGTGTGAAAATGATATAGCTAGAAAGGGAGGTGACTCCGAGATGACGAATAGAGAAGTACTTATAGAAGAATGAAAAGGCATGTTTCGCCGACCTCAAATAAATTGGGATAAGGGCAGGAAAATGAAGGTTTTTAAATTTAAAACATTTGGTTTTAAAAAGCTTAAATTTCAAGACTGCACTCGAGGTCACTGGCATATATGCCAGTGACCTCGAGTGCAGTCTTCTCAGGGCGGTCTTGTCAGTTTATGTAGGGATTTCTAGTAACACTTCGCAAAAAAATTATAATGGCAGCAAAAAAAACAAGTATAACGTGTCTAATTCTGTACCTTCAGTGAAAAGTGATAGGTGGTATATCTTGACTTATATCAGTTTTAATATTCTTACATTAAGATTAACATTAAAAAAAATGCAATTTTTTGGTCTAATTGGTAGGTACCCCTCTAAGATTAAAATTGAGCAAGCTTATTTTGGTGTAAAGTGCTCTAACTAAGCATTTTTTACATTTATTAAGGTGTAAAAAATACATTTGAAATAATATCAATGTGAACTGAACAAATATTTCAAGTAAGTACCTTAATGTATATTAATACAAATGTATGTGACTCTTATTACGCGATCTATGTGAATTAGTACAAACTGATATATTTAGGTACACATAATCATCCAACACCAACCAATAAATAATGTGTAAAATGGTTCAAGTCATTTTAAATTAATTTACACATAAAACGACTTTAATATAATTGTTGTGTTAGGTGACAATGTGGACATAGAAAGGGAACGCAGGTCGCTGGCTGTCCGTTGTAACATGCTGGCCCGCAGGTTTGCACGGTGTACGAATGCGGTTAAGATCACGCTTTTTAAAGCATATTGCCAATCTTTGTATACCTGCAGCCTGTGGCTCAGTTATTTGCAGCGGGCATACAGCAACCTGTGTGTCCAATACAACAATGCACTCAGGGTACTGTTGGGGCTGCCATGGCGTTGCAGTGCGTCAGGGATGTTTGCTGAGGCGCGGGTTGATGGATTTGCCCCTGTCATAAGGAAAAGATGTGCCTCCCTGCTCACTCGCGTTCGTGGTAGTCCCAACTCTATACTGGGTGTTTTTACAGATCGGGGGAGTCCCCCATGTTTCGAAGGTGGATGCGGCTTCATGTCGCAGTTTAATCTGTTTTGTGGTATCCATATATGTGCTTTTTTTGTTTGTGTTTTGTGTAAATATATTAACATTAGTCTTTTTAAGTATATTGTTACCAACAAGAATATGGACCTGGTCTGAAATAAATGTTTAATAATAATAACTGGATTTCTTTTTAAATTATAAAAAACTATACAAATTAATCTGTTTCTTCTTACACTCAATCTTGCTCTAAGATATTGTTTACCAATGTCAGTAATCAGTAGGTACTCATTTTAGTGAAGTAGACAAAGAGCCAGATTTTTTTTAAACTTTAACATTAATTTTCTCAAAATCATGATTTTCCAGTTACATCACTTTTCACTGAAGGTACAGAATTATAATCTAACTACACCATGGACCTCGCAACAGGCAGGAGAATTTTTTCAGGGAGGTGAATTTTCGTCTCCTCATCAATAGGATACGAAAAGCAAAAATGTAGGGGAGCGTGAGCAAGGCGAGCTCGAATTTTTTTGCACCTCGTCTCGGAATTCTCGGTTAGGTTTCTATTAATAAACCGAACTTATTATACTTCGTTGTATTTTCCTACGATACGCACTGCGCCGTAATTTTAACACCATCTGTAGCGCCATGTAGGTTTTATAGGTACTGTCATATTGGTCAGAACCATAGAAATATAAAAAACAGAAGAATCTATTGAATAGATGCAACTAAAGTGCTACAAGAATCTTTTGGCACTCGAATGACCTTGACAGGGGGCTGTTGGAAAACATATTTTGTTTTGTGAAATGTCACTTCAAATGTATTCATAAACAAGATGGCGACGTTAGTTCCGATTATGACCACTGGCCAAAATAACCATGTTGCTATTAAACTATTAAAGTTTACTGTGTAAATTCAATTGAAATCTTATGCGAATGGCACAAAATACAATGATACGCGCACATAGACAACGATAATGTCAAATTTCAACGCAGGGGGATTCAGAATCATGTACTGAATCCATGGTAACAGTTTTCGCGTCGATGTGCCTGACACCCTGTATATCCTTTATTTTAAACATGAAACAATAGTAAGATCAAAAATAAACCAGATGGCGCTGGTAGTACGAAATTCGTAGTGCTGGCTATTTTATTTATTGGATTTCCTGTATCATTAAATACGTCATTATTGAATCCAGATAAATCTAAAAATAACTATTATTTGTTTTAGGTACAAGAAACGACTCCTAGGAGAATCGATCAACTCAGCATATCCACTGCTGGACTTAGGTCTCTCTCAAGATAGACAACAACGGGTTTACACCTTCCTCATCCATAAATGTCTGGTACAGGGTTGACTGATCAGGGTGCGCTGAACGTAGAAAAGATACCTACTTAATCAAGTATCACCGCTAGATTAGGCATAGGTATTACCTAAATGCACCCTTAATTAAACATGAACCGTAATCGACATAGATTTGATGACCATCCTTCTTCATTCCATGTTTGGTCGGTGGTTTTTATTGAAATAACGATTTAACTTAAAACTTATTTAATTTTCTCATCCCGTAAAATATAAACATAATACAGCAGTTCATTTGATTTGAAACTCTGAACCAGAGATTATTTTGGCGAGTTATATTTCGTTTATGCATTAGAGGTGATCCAGTCAGTGTATTGACTGACGCGAGCGTTGACACCAGGGTAGAAAGCATCAGCGCACTGGAAGCCCCATGAGACAACACCGACGATGATGTCACCGTTGTGAGCGAGAGGACCACCAGAGTCTCCCTGGCAGGCGTCGGCGCCGCCGATGTCCAAGAGACCAGCGCACAACATGTTGTCGGTGATGTCGGGCCAGTTCTGGTAACCGGGCTGAGTCTTCAGGAAAGCGTAACGCTCAGCGCACAATTCCTGGTTGATAAGGTTGATGTTGACGTGCTGCAACTGTTCGGGGTATCCACCTCCGGACTGTAAATTAAATAGGAATAAATTTAATTAAAATAACTCAAAAACGGAGGAGGTTTTCAGTTTGTCACGTTTAGTTTTGTTTAGAGCTTTGTTACTATTTCTGAAATAGGTCCGTATTTTCGCTAAATCTTGTAACCATTATAATGATTTTAGCTCAAGAAAATTGATTTGACAAAACTAACACAAATAGCGTAATCTATTTCATTCCATTCCATTCAGTAACAATAATCTAACATAACAGAAAATTCATAATCATGTTGACATAGAAAAAGAAAATAATCACCGCAAGTGCTCCCCAACCGATGGTGGTTAGTGAAGTACCGTCAGCAAGTGCGTAGTTGCTGCCAGGGATACTAGCGGGCTGGATGGAGTTGGAGTAGACGGCTGGGGTGGCCAGGCGGACGATGGCGACGTCGTGGTCCAGGGTGGACGGGCTGTATCCCGCGTGGACGACCAGTTGGGAGACAGCGTGCAGAGAGCCGCCGCTAGACGCGAGCGAGGTACCCAGGCGCACGCGCCACTCCGCAGGAACGTCACCGCTGCGTTGCATAAATAGAGATAAGTTAAAGAAGAAATTTGACAATTCATGCACCAAATATCGACGCACACATCGATTACAAACTTATTTACTTGAGTCCAGTCTAGTATATTTACGTAAATGCATTAGGTACTTTTTGTACCATCTAACACAATAAGACAGACAATAAGTCTAGTTTAGTTGGTAGTCTAGTTTGTCTAGGGCAGACAATAAGTTCGGTAATTAACCTACTATTTGCTCTAGATATTTGTGACGTGCTGGGGACAGAGTACAGACAATAGTCACCCATAGAGAAAGGGTAGGTACGTGAAGTAAGTAGAACTTACAAGTAGCAGTGAGCAGCAGAGAGTACAGAGGTGGTGGTGAGCAGAGAACCACCGCATGCCTGGTACCACCAGATGCCCCACAGACCGTACTGCATGTTGGACATGTACGGGTATTGCTCAACGCTGGTGGGGGAGCCACCGACGATGCGGTTGATGCTCTTGGGCACCGCTAGAATGAAAAACAGGACATTATTAGGACAAAATAAATTGCATGTTGCTTGCCTCGTCAGTCTAGTGCTCGCAAGCTACTAGCGAGACTGCTGATCATAAAGTCTTGAGTTCGATCCCCAGGTCGGGTCAAGGTTTTGTCTATTGGGATTATTTCTTAGGACTGATTTGTGTATAAATTTAAACCCTGCTTGCTAGTTAACATCGAGATTTATTTACAGAAAATAAGTACTTAAAAACAACAAAATAGTTTAAAAACGAACAGATTAATTTGCTATTCAAAATAATCACTCATATCAGGATGATTCTCTATTTTGCTGGACAAAACGAAGAAACGGTTGGCCCACATTAGCCCTAGACCGAATTAACTGGACGTCAAGGCCTTTGCCCAGTAGTGAGATTAGCATGATGTAGTTACTAGCAGCCATTATTTTTATTTAATCAAAGTAATCAAAATGAGGAGCTTGTGGCTAAGTAATAACAGCCGCACGAATCAATCTATCAGGTTTAGCTACGCTTGCCGGGGTTGGTCCATGGATGGGCGACCATCTTTACATACCGAGACTCCTCCGTGCCTCGGAATGCACGTTAAGCCGTTGCTGCCATTCGTGAATCGATTGACAGTCATTACGGGTCGTCAGAAGTCCGAAAGTCTGACAACCAGTCATACCAAGGGGTTTCGTGGAGGTCAGATAGGCAGTCGCTCCATGTAAAATACGGGTATTCAACTGCATCCGGTTAGACTGGAAGCCGACCCCAACATAGTTGGAAAAAGGCTAGGCAGATTGATTAAATCAAAGTAAGGTAGCTCACCGAGTGCGGAACCCAAAAGGGCTAACAGGATAACGACACGCATGGTTGTTCAAGTTCTGCTCGTACTCTGCATAAAGATCTAAACTACGTTCTTATATATAAATGTTGTTATCTATTATCTTTTAATTATCAAGTACTTAATTATGGTTTACTTATCAGTAAAAACCAAACAGTCGTTAGATTAAATCTGTGGATTAAATTGTTCGATAGGTAGGTAATCCGACTCGAGGTTCCTAATACCTAATACCTCTATTGAAACAATTTACATAATATAGCCACGTATATAAGTTGTTTTCAAGAGTCGTTACGAATCGTCTTGCGAGAAGACTCGACGAGTTTCAGCCACCGGAGCAGGCTGGGTTTCGAGGAGGATACAGCACCATAGACCACATTCACACAGTGCGGAAAATTATACAGAAGTCCGATGAGTATAATCGGCCACTGTGTCATGCGTTTGTGGACTATGAGAAGGCTTTTGACTCTATCGAGACCTGGTCTGTTTTGGAGTCTCTGCAGCAATGCCAAGTTGACTGGCGATACATCCAAGTGCTGAGATGTCTTTATGAAAACGCTACAATGACCGTCCAAATTCAGGATCAGCGTACTGAACATATCCTCCTGCGTCGAGGGGTGAGACAAATGGATGTAATTTCCCCGAAATTGTTCTCTAACGCATTGGAGGATGTGTTTAAGACGCTGAACTGGGAAGGGCGTGGCATTAACATCAACGGCGAGTACATCTCACACTTGAGATTTGCAGATGACATCGTCATATTAGCCGAATGGCTGCATGACTTACAGCAGATGCTGGACGGCCTAGTTAATTCTTCTGTACGCATTGGTCTTCGGATGAACTTGGACAAAACCCAGGTTATGTTCAATGAACACGTCACTCCGGGGCCAATTGCTGTCAATGGCGGTGCTCTCGAGGTTGTTCGAGAATACGTTTACCTCGAGCAAACTCTGCAGTTTGGTAAGGAGAACTTTGAGACTAACAGAAGAATTCAGCTGGGCTGGGCAGCGTTTGGGAAACTTCGTCGAGTCTTCTCGTCGCGTATTCCACAGAGCCTAAAGACGAAGGTCTTCAATCAGTGCGTCCTGCCTGTTATGACCTACGGAGCCGAAACGTGGACACTCACGGTAAGGCTGGTCCATAAATTTAAGGTTGCTCAGCAAGCCATGGAGCGGGCTATGCTTGGAGTCTCTCTGAGGGATCGAATCCGGAACGAAGTGATCCGGCAGAGAACCAAAGTTATCGACATAGCTCACAGAATTAGCAAGCTTAAGTGGCAGTGGGCCGGCCATATCAGCCGTAGAACCGAAGACCGTTGGGGTACACGTGTTCTTGAGTGGAGACCGCGAATTGGCAAACGTAAGGTAGGACGCCATCAGGCTAGGTGAAGTGACGATCTTCGCAGGGTGGCTGGTAGCAGCTGGATGAGAGTTGCCGAGAATCGAGCTGAATGGCGTGCAATTGGGGAGGCCTATGTCCAGCAGTGGACTGCTATACGCTGATGATGATGACATAATATAGTACGGTGAGTGTACCTACTCATAAGAGTTTGCCTGTGTGAAATCTCGGCTTCTGCGGTATGTACCATCGGGGTAACGCATATCTAAGCATTTTGAAAACAAAATCCTATACACACGACCCTTTTTTTCGTAGGTAAGCGATACTATAGAGGCTGAGCGCTGCAAGCAAGAATAGTCCTTACAGTGTAGTGTACAGAGGGGGCCTACCACCAGCTCAAAAGCAGTATTATATTAATATTACTTCAGTGGTAGAAAGAGATGGAGCTATACGTCCAGTAGAGCTTCATCTCTTTCCCACACTGAAGTAATATTAAAATAATACTGCTTTATGAGCTGGTGGTAGACCCCCAGATATGTGTTTCTTCGATACAGTCAGCAACGCCATTTTGTTTCGCTTAGGATCGGGTGTAAGATCTATAGAGCTTTCTTAGACCATACTCAAGTTTTATAAGAACATGAACCTTGTCCTTACGGAATTAATTATATTCCTATAAGCGACTGTGATCAAGCGTTTCATACGAATAGGAACATTTACCATAGACAGATAAGGTTCATGTTCATATTAAGGTGATTAGTAGGCTCACTGACCTTGCGCATGTGGGCGGAGCTAAACCCCCTACCCCTGGAATACGTAAAACGCGCGCGGTGGCGCGCTACACTAAAACGACGGTCAAAGAATATGCAGGGGCGCAGACACGCACACGTGGGCCTACGATTCCAGAAGGGAATGGTGGATGCAAAGTTGATATTTGTATAGATAGATCAGGGCTTGAAACAGGTTATTAACCGGTTAGTTACAAAAACGGTTTCGACTAAGCCTAAATAATTTTGGTTACTGGTTATTACAGAGAATGTAATTTTAAAACTCGTGCTAACCTGAATAAACCGGTTTTACTCAGCAAGCCCGCCGTCGCCGGTTGTTACATTCTCTCGCGCTTGCTTATTTGTGTTTTATTTTCTTTCGTCGTTCGCCGCAGAGAGAATTGGGTTCGCATTTTTCATACAAGTGTCATTCATGCGGTCGCTATTTAATTCGTGTTTTATTAAGGGCTGATTTTTCAATCCTCAAATAAAGAATCGTAAAGCGTTTATTCCATATATAGCATGATTCTGTTTTTTCAATAATCAGATAGTCAGTGTCTAACGATTAATATTTATTCAAATCAAATCAAAAATCAAAATCAAATAATAATTGGTAATTTGGGAGCAATTAATAGACTCTTACTTATTTATGCCGTTAATGAGGTACCAGGGAAGCCACCTGTGCAGAAGGAATTATTGCCAAATTTCCTTGTCTTCAACGTAGTCTTTAATTTTATAATATGATTTCTTGATAAGGACACGTTTGATGTGGGTTTTGAACTTCCCATCGCTAAGTTCTGTCACAGACTTTGGCAAAAAAAATTCGCCTGAGTCAGACTCTTACTGACTAAAACCCACCCGTGTTCCTTCGGTTGCCCTGTTGCCGGGGGCCACGATTTCCCTATCGGTTTTCTTCGAACCCCCGGCAGGCATTGGCCCTAGCGGACCCCGTCAATTCTGCTGACATCTCTTTGAGGCGCGCGTGGAACACAACGCGCCGTCGACCCGGGCTTGGTCCTTATCGGACGGCGAGCTACCCATTGCTCACCGTCCGCAAGCCCGCGCCTACGGTGGCCGGAAATCGGCTCGCGATTCCCGCCCCGGGCGTCTCCTCCTGCAGCGGTTAGGGGCGTGAGGGCGCGAAATTTGCCTCTCCCTCACGCGTTCCGCCTCCTCCTTCGCGAGCATTACCGCTTCGCAGAAGGAGGTGACGGCCTGCCATTTCCTCTCGCTCCGTACCATGGCCTGAACCAGGGCCGGACGCGAGAGATCACCGCCGCCGATCGCCTCTACGAGGACACGGCGTTGCTCCGCCCAAGCCGGGCAGACCTCCACCGTATGCTCCACCGTGTCCTCAGGCCGATCCACACAATGGTGACACCCGGGTGTTTCCTCCCGCCTTATCCTAAACAGGAACCTCCCGAAGCAGCCGTGTCCGGTGAGGACCTGCGTCAGGCGGAAGGTGAGGACGCCGTGGCGTCTCTCAAGCCACTCCTCAAAGAGGGGTCTTATCGCCGCAATTGTGGCGTGCCCAAGCCAAATAATTGCTTGTGCTAGATAACTATTCAACGATTTAACTGAGGCTTGAAAAATCGGCCTTTAATAATAATAATAACATAGACTTATAATAACTGGATGATTTCAATAGAAAAATGCCTGAATGAAGTTTGTTCTATTGCTCAGGATGGAAAACTGAACTCCGAGCAAAAACTGAGGATCAATTCCCTATCACGTAAGGTAGGAAATGGCGTATCCCAGATGGCAGTATTTTACCAGGACTTGAAACATAAGGCCAGAGAAGTACAAAACTCACTACAAGCACTGAGAGAAGAACGAGACCTCACGGCTTGCCTTGATAACTTCCGTAAAACAATCGAAGACAGCATTAAAGAAAATTGCGCCCGGCCAACAAAGATGGAAAATGTTTCCTTTGCTGATATGGTAAAGACGAACAATAATAACTACTTGCGCCCCAGTAATCTCAGCACTATCGCAATTTATCCTGATGATAAGCTTAAAACTAGTGACGACACAAAATCTCTGGTCCAAAAAATAATATGCCCAGAACAAATGAAACTGCACGTTAGAGGAATGCGTAAAACCAAAAACGGAGGAGTTATCATCAGCACCGAAACCAAGGATGACATAGAAAAACTACGAAACTCGTCGCAGCTTAGTAGTTCCGGCCTGAAAGTGGAAGAGCCACAAAAGAGAAGACCAAGAATTATAGTGATAGGAGTACCCTCAGCCCTAACTGACCAAGAAGTATATGACTGCATTTATGAACAAAACCTAGCCGACAAGCTACCTAATCTGCCTCGTGACTCTTTCCTGGCCTCTTTGAAATTAAGTCATAAGTCGGGGAAAAAAGATGGACCTACTTGCAATTTTATTTTAGAAGTACCTGCCAACATAAGGAAAGCCCTTATTAACCAGAATCGAGTATTTATAAATTGGACATCCTGCCCAGTTAGGGATTTCACACTTGTGACGAGGTGCTTTAAATGCCATCAGTACGGGCATGCTGCAAGGACATGTCGGGAGACTACCCATACGTGTGGACATTGTGGACAACAAGGTCACCAGTCTAATGATTGTACTACGAGCGATAAACCATCACAGTGTGCAACATGTTTGCGCTTCAAAAAACCCAGCGACCACAAAACAGGTGAGCTGGAATGCCCGGCAAGGAAAATTGCTGAAAGCAGGTACATTAACTCTATAGATTATAATGAAGGCGCCTAAGAGCGCCGCCCTTAATCTTTTATTTTGCATTAATCGATAAGTCTTTTTTATACTAGGAGTTTAAAGTAAATAAAATTATGGATAAGTTACTTAATGATATTGATGTGGTCTCCTTATCAGTGGCAAAATCATGCGAGATTGAAAAATGTAAAGCATATCTCCCTGATCCCTCTAAATCACTTACTATTCTTACGCAAAATATTCGTAGTATAAATAAAAACATGGACAACCTGTTCATTCTGTTGAAACGTCTGGATACTGAGTGTGACATTATTGTATTGACTGAATGTTGGCTATCTAAATGTCAACAGAACCTTCCTTCTCTGTCAGGTTACCAAATGTTTAGTAGTAAGACCGTTCATAATCAAAATGACGGTGTAGTTGTTTATGCCAAACAAAGTTTGAACGTATCGGTAGAAGAACCTCCCATACAAGATTGTAGCAGATTATTGATAAAAGTGGGCTTAGAAACTGCTATCCTATGTATTTATAGGCCTTGTGCTTTTAAGCATACTGATAATTTTGTAGCGTCGTTGGACGGAGCACTCCAAAAACTATCTCTATACAAAAATGTAGTACTAACAGGCGATATGAACATAGATATTAACCCAGAAGACAGTGATAGAGTTGCTAAAGACTACCTTAACATGTGCGCATGCAAGGGACTGCTTCCGGCCCATTTGCTTCCAACACATTTGAGTGGGTCCTGTTTAGACCACACCTTGCTTAAAACTAACCTTGCATCCATTACCCTAGTAACAAATCCTTCAGTTTCCGATCATGGAGCAGTCCTGCTTAGTTTAAAAGTAAAAACCCCTAGATCTAAGTGCACAAATACCATTACTAAAATAAATATGAAAAAACTTGAAGACGCATTACATCATATTGACTTTGACCCAGTTTACAAAACTGATGATGTGAACGTTTCGCTGCCATACTTTATTAATAAAGTGCAATGTGCTATTGTAAATAATACTTCGCACATAAAACTAACTAAGAAAAACAATAACCTAAAACCATGGATCACACCCGGGCTAATAAAGTGCATTCAGCACAAGGATAAACTTCACATGCATGCAAAATCCTCTCCAGATAATACCATTTTACAAACATCATATAAAAGATATAGAAATTTCTGTAACAATCTACTAAAAAAGTTGAAAAATACGTATAATAGAAACTTAATTGAAGAATCAGGAAACGACAGCAAAAAAATGTGGCGCCATATAAAAAATTTCGCTTTTGTATCAAAACAGCATGAATCATCGTCACAGTTATTACAAACGCTCGCCTCGCCGCATACATCAGCAAATCATGTTAATAGTTACTTTATTAATGTAGGTCAAAATCTTGCTGAGCAAATTAAATGTAACTATAACAAAAATTACAGCATACACGGAAACAGGGCCATTGTGTCATCGCAATATCGTCAACTAACCTCATTTGTTTTACTGGATACAGACAAAGACGAAGTCGAAAGGGTTATTTTGGGGCTGAAAAAAGTCTGTGCGGTTGGATGGGACGGTATCTCAAATAGTGTGTTAAGGAATTTCAGACACATTTTTGTTCCGCCGTTAACTCATATTTTTCAAATTTGCCTTTCTGAAGGCATTTTTCCCGACTATCTGAAAAAAGCTTTAGTCGTCCCAGTGCATAAAGCAGGTGACAAAAAAGTACCTTCAAATTACCGACCCATTTCAATACTTTCATCTACATCTAAAATACTAGAAAAAATAATTAACAATAGGTTAATGAAGTACTTAGAGTCTAAAGCCATCCTTTCGGATAATCAATTTGGTTTTAGACCAAAATTATCCACAACTGATGCTGTGCAAGATATGACCGATTATATATCTCAAGAACTAGACAAAGGTAATCATTCTATTGGTATTTTTCTTGACCTAGCAAAAGCTTTTGATACCGTGTCTGTTCCTATCTTATTGAACAAGCTCGAGAAAATTGGTATACGAGGTAAGCAGCTTAAGATTTTTGCAGACTATTTAGACAACCGCTGTCAATGTGTGAAGATTGGTAATTTTACTAGCTCAGAACTAAAAAATACTTCTTTTGGAGTCCCGCAAGGAAGTATATTAGGACCAACCTTATTTCTTATTTATATAAATGACCTCTGCAGTCTCAATCTAAATTCGGGGAAAATTATATCTTATGCTGATGATACCGTACTCCTATTCTCCGCAAATACAGTACATGAAGTTTGGTTATGTGCACAGCAAGGTTTCAATATAGTTAATAGATGGTTACAACATAACTTACTGACATTAAATGCTGACAAAACTAAATACATACGCTTTTCTTTACGCAACTCAAAGACATCTATGATCATTCCAGATATTCATGCGCATGTATGTAACACAGTTGCAAACTCTAAATGCAATTGCCCAACTATCCTTAATACGAAAACTATAAAATATCTTGGAGTAATTATTGACGCTACTCTTACATTTAAAAATCACGTTGAATTATTATGCAGTAGAGTCCGTAAGTTGATGTTCATATTCAAGAAAATTAGGCCTTTTGCTGACTCTAAGGTGATAAAACAGGTATATTATGCTTTGTGTCAATCGATAATTACATATTGTATTACTTCATGGGGAGGAGCGGCTAAAACAATTTTACTACCACTGGAGCGCGCGCAAAGAGCTGTTCTGAAAGTATCCACATTCCGGCCTATCCTGTTCCCGACCCAAGTTTTATATAAATCTTGCAATGTTCTGACAGTGCGGCAGTTATTCATTATGAATACTTTAATAAAACAGCACTCTAAATTGCCGTACGATAGAGTTGTCACTGATAAAAGACGTAAAGACATCTGTATGGATAATTATAGATTAAGGCATTCGTTTATGTATAGATTTTTTATATTCTTAGGCCCATTTTTGTATAATAAAGTAAACGCAATTTTGTCTATGTCTGCATTAAAAACGATACAATGCAAAAATGTTATTTCAACTTGGTTACAAAATTTGTCTTATGATGACACAGAAAAGTTACTGGTTGTTTTAAGTTAAATATTATTTTTAATAAGTACTGTCCTATCATTAGTCTGTTAAGTTACTCACTATTTATGTCTACCATCAATTTTAGAAAATTTTAATGTAATTTTGCACTTATGACACCTGAGATACAGGTTTATCCTAGTTCAGGTCGAACCATTATTATATACCTACCATTTTACTATAAGGCTTAATATTGTAAATATGCATTATTTAATTAAATAAATAAATTATTATTATTATTATTAAATATCTTAGAAATTTCGAAAATTCAAATATCTCGAAAACGGTGCGTCCTAGGCAAAAAATTACCAAAGTTTTACCCCCCCTGTGTAACTCCCGTGCAAGCAGCATCCCAACATGAATTTAAGGAAAAAAAAAATTGTTTTCGCTCAACATGAAAAACCAAAAATTTCAGGTTTTGTTTTTACACCATCTCATGGTTTTCGACTAGAACAACAATTTATTTCCAGGAAAGATTTTCATCCGAGCCACCACTTTGGAAAAATAGAGATTTTAATTTAAAAAAAATCATCGAAATCTCCTAACTGGAAACAGTGCATCGTAGGGCCATATTTCTCAGAACTTATATGGTTTCCATGGTCAAGGTTAATCCGATACTGCAATAAAATTGGGAAATTTCCGAATAATAAAAATCCTTGCTCCATAGGATAGAAGGCTACATACACTCCAACCGGTGAGACTTTCATTTTGATGATAAGGAATATTTTTTTTACGTAAGTCAATCACAATATAGGCTAAAATTAAAGGGTTTAATTAACACATTTAAAAATACATATTATAATATAACCCCAAAAAAATAAAAGTTATAAAAACTAAAACCCAACAAAAACAAAAAATTCAACTAAAAAGGTATGAATAAGATATATTATCACAGACAGACAAATTAAAATTCTGGAGTCACACGTGTTATGACATAAATCGAACAGATAACGTGTGACGCAAAATGGGAATTGTTAGATATAGGATAAAACTCCTTTCAACTGTCATTAACGAGACACAATAGAATTTTAATTGTTATCCACCTCAATGAGGCGTCGTCGTAACAGATGATGAGATAAAAAAACAGTCTTATCATTCAAAATTCAATCAATTTTAATTCTCGTTCATCTCGATTGCAGTGCTTGATATGCCTTGCCATTTTGATTTATTTATTTGCACAATATTTTAGGTCAACGACTGCCCCGTTGTAGCGTTACTGCTGAGCATGAGGTCCTGGGTTCGATTCCCGGGTCGGGCAAAGTGTTATAGCATTTTTCCATCTAGAATTGCTCAGTAGCCGGCCGGAGTCTGGATTTGTGCCCGGTTGATGGCAATAGGCTCGCAATATTACATGGAACTTAAACATAACTGGCGAAATGTGGGTGTACTATAGGTACAGTCACGAGCAATAATATGTAAACACTTGGCAACTTTAAAAAGTGATTACTGTGTTGATTGTAATATTAGGTTGTAATGAACATAGTATTTTGGAATCCATACCAATATGAAATAGGTCTAATCTCAAAGTTGCAGACGTTAAGGCTTGTGGCACAAGCCTTTATTCCACGAGAAAATCGCTTCTTAATTTTGCTATGTGTATACATATTTGCTCGTGACTGTACACCTTTGCATATCCCTTTGGGGAATACAGAAGTGATGTTATGTTATATTTACATAATATTTGGTTTATATTATAAATTTGTATGTTAAATTTACATTGACAATTTTCAATGTAAATTTAAAAAAAGTATTAAGAATAATGCACATAAGAAAATACAAAAAAAAAAAACTAATAATAAAGCGCCTACGCGCACAATCGATTTGGCTCACTGCAGCGAGCTAGTCTATAAACGCACATTAATACAATAAGTTCGTAAACATTCGCACTCACACATACGTATGCTCATAGTCGGACGCATAGAGGAAAGTAATATAATTATATCGTCGGACGATAGCCGGAGCGGAGCAGCGAGCGATACAGCCATCCCGTCTCAACGACTGCCGCCCGCGTCCCGCCCGCGCAGAGCGCCTCTGACCCTCTATCTCTAATTGGGGACATTTTCTTTGCAAATATTGATTGATTTACATTTGCAGTTTCAAATTTGTAGTACCTTTAATCATCAATTTTTCAGTGTAAATATATTTACAAACATCAAAGCCGTTTAGAATATTAGCTATTAGTGTAGGGAATATTAGCTAAAAATAGTGTTTTGGTAAATATACGAAAAAATCCAGTTTCAGAAATGTTGTTCATGAATCTGTTAATGAGAAGATAGCTTTTTAAAGTGACCGTTTAACGGTACTAAACGGGACTAAGGCCCTTAAACGCTCAGGTACTATAGGTACAGTCAACGGTCATAAATGGAGTGCCACCGGAATGTTCATATTTGCCTGCACGCCAGGTCTGCGCCTATCTCTGTGTGTGTGATGTTTTAATGCAGACAGTTCCTAACGCGCACACAGCGTAGGGCACAACTACGAAAGAGCGATGTTGGTTGGTCAAATGAATGTGTGGTCACCTACTTATACTTGTTTTCTTCGTAATTAATTATCGACAACAGCGCCTATTTAAAAGCAATGCTAAAATTCAACAAAGTAGTTATATGTAAAGATGGCAGGATCGCAAGAGTAGGTCGGTAAAGTTGTGTGTGCATGAGAATGGTGAAGGTTCGAACCTCAGTGCGAGCTCTCGACTCTTTTTGTTTTTCTTGTTTTCGTGTCAGAGTTCAATTATTTGAATCTCGTCAATTTACAATGACTATAATTATGTTACGGAAGGTAAAAATAAAGTAGGGATAATAGATAATTTAATAATAATAAAAAAAACACAATTTTACATAGGGATATTTATTTTGTTATTATTAACCTTTAAAACATAATAAGAACGATATACCAAACGTTGAAAAAAATAATTTGTAATTTGTTCATAAATCATTTTTGGTTGCTAATAAAATTGGATCTTACCTATTAATTGTTTATTGAGGTTATAGCTTAATTTATTCATTTTCTCAAAGAAAAGAAGATTGAAACTTAACCTCAGTCCTACAATCTTATAATAATTATTAACTAACTTATTACTATGATGGCCAGTGTATCCCTAAATTCCCCTGATAACATTAAATATTACTTACTTATATAATATTTTTTATTAATATTTAGTGTGACCTCTGCAGTCAAGAAGACGTTGACGCATGGAGGCCACAATATTGCTACAACTATCTGTGCCACGTAAACTGTCCCACAACTCCATGCAATGGGACCTGAGCTGTTCGAGACATCTTTCGTCTCGTGCTTCCCATCTTTGCACCATTAAACCCCATACATTTTCATGGGTTTTCATGGGTTTAGATCAGGGGATCGCGCTGGCCACGGAATAACTTTAACATCCGAATGCTGACTAAACGACTCACGAACAATACCGGCACGATGTATCGGACAATTATCTTGAACAAAATAAAGTTCACCAATTTCATCCACTGGATAAACATTGCGCACAGTAGGAAGCATTATGTCGCTCAAAACCTCGACGTAGTTGGAACTGTTGGCCCGCGTCAGACTATAACCATTCGTTTCATATTCACCAACCATAAAACGTCGCTGAGGCTGGGTGGAATAAGTGCGGCCTACCACTTCTTACACGGCTCTTCAGACTTCCCTCTTCCTCAAATCTTTTCACCCAATGTCTCACAGTATTTCCCTAAAAATAAAGAAATCCTTATTACTCACTTTGAACCACCACATAAAATATGAGATTAACAAATAAAAACAATCACAAGAAAATAACTTACACATAAACCGGTTTCATTGGATATTTCAGATATATTAAATCCATTGTTATGCATGGCTACAATGTTCGCCCTAGCTTCAACATTTATATTAGCTTGCATTTTGAATAAAAATCTTCGCACTAAAAATCACTAATAGCAATATCACAAACGCTCGTAACTAAGTTCACCAGCCAACAACGTCATACGATTCCATTACAGCCAGTAAATAAATTTTATTTCAAATCTACCTTCAATTTTTATGTTTTCTATGTTGACTTGTTTAAAATATTGAATTAAAGATACTTACTCATTCCTCGACATTCGCTGTCTTTTTCTCATTGCTATAATCAGAAAAAGACAGCGGGGCGCGATAAGCCTACGAAGTAAGGGAAACTGTTATATACCGCGCTCTTTCTGTTTGGTTCATGATGAAAGAGTGCAATAAACAGGTGTTTATGTGTGTGTATGAAATGCCTTATTAGAAGAAGGTCTCAAGTGCGAAGAGTTACGATGCGATAGCTTTGTAAGACTGGTACTGGACTTATGACCGGTACTGTACTTAGCTTGAGTAAAGTTTATCTCAGCCTGAGCTTGACAGCGTGTCAGTCAGAAAATACAAGTTATGAGGGTTAAGGCTAAACTACACAAGCCCAAGTAATAAAATCGCGACGATTTTTTTTCGTGCACTTGATTTTCAACGCTCTGCTTAACATTGAGAGTTGAAAATCCAACAGTGTGTTTTTTCAACGCGCTGGGACGAGGGTGCGTCCCAGCAGGTTGGATTCTCAACGCTTGGCTTAACACCGAGAGATGAAAATTCAGTGCGCGATTAAATTACGATTTTATTACGTCCGTAATAAAATCGCGGCGGGATTTAATCGCGCACTGCAAGCAAGTTTGGCATGCAAGTTTAGTGTACCAGTTAGCGAACGTCGGCTAACTGATACACTTGCATACCGTCTCCTTGCACGTGCCAGGTACTTTCATGTGTATACGTTAACTCGCATGCATGAACGTACGCGACAGCTACAGACGCCAGTAGCTGACCAGTGTTACAGGCATGTCTGTAGCTGTCGCGTACGTTTACACATTCTGCAGCCCCCCGCGATCCTTCCCTCATATTGCATGCCAGTAAATCAAATGTTGTGCAAGCTACTTGCTTGCCAGGAACAGGCATTTGCACAACAAAATGGAGTTGCTGACTGTACATACCGCAGAAGCGTCCTATGAGTAGATACACTCACCGTACTATATATTATTTAAATTGTTTCAATAGAGGTAAGTACTAGGTATTAGGAACCTGGAGTCGGATTACCTACCTATCGCAAACAGATCTAGAGAAAATCAGTAGGTAATCCTTATTTCCTTTTGTACGGTAACCCTAAACCACAGATAATATAATACTACCCTAAACGTAAAGAGAACAAAGAAACGGCACGTGCGTAGGTACGGCGGTACCATAAAAATTATGAATTAGCCTTTAATGACTAATCGGAGATTATAAGATAATACTTAAATAAATATAAGTACCTACCTAATAATCGAAAACGAAAAGATTATTCATTTACGTATTGTTTTAGTGGTATGAGGAACAGGGTGTAAAGTTCACTCATCCACCATAGAAAAGGGAGGATCCTCCGACCAGACGGGTGTTGTGTCTGGCGGGCAACTGCCCGTCTGGTCGGAGGATGCTCCCTTTTTTATGGTGGATGAGTGAACTTTACACCCTGTTCCTCATACCACTAAATTGGTGACCCCGACGTGATGAAACCGTTGACATGACCGACTACTTGTCAAGGCTTCGTAGTATTGTCAGGAGACTGCAACCATCACGTCGGGGTCACCAATGTAGTAGAATAGTGTGTGGTAAGTGATAGCTGCTTTAAGTTGACGGTGGAATCTTTCCACCAATCCGTCGCAGGCAGGATGGTATGCAGTTGTTCTGCGTCGTCGAAACCTAGCGATCGCAGACAGGCATTTGAAAAGCGCCGATTCGGACTGCCCACCTCTATCGGTTACTATATCGGAGGGGCAGCCGAAACGAGCAATCCAGCCACTCAGTAAGGCCTTTGCCACTGTTTCTGCAGTTATATTTGTGAGCGGTATTGCCTCAGGCCATCGCGTAAAGCGATCGACGGCAGTGAGACAATAGCGAAACCCATCACACGACGTCTTTGCTCCAGTAGGTACTTTCAAATTACCGCAATCAAGATTCGCATTCATTCACATTGACCTAGTGGGACCTTTGCCGCCGTGTGATGGGTTTCGGGCACCCATCCACGAACCAACCGCGGCAAGCTTAGCTTAACTTTCGATCCATCGAACCGTGCGGCTGTTATCATTTAGCAACAGCTTCGTTACACGTGTTATGTTTTTAATTTTAATATTTTTTTTATGTTGTATTATTTCATTAATTGATAATTAACTACACACTACCGAATTGGGAGACTGTAATGGTAGCGTATGTTTGTAATAAATAAATAAATAAATAAAATAAATAAACAATAAAAATTCAATTGTGTTAAGCGTCCGCGTGTCAAAAAACTCGTATTATAAGGCTGCGTGTCTACTGGAACAGAGACGACAGGAGAGGAGCGCAGCTGTGTTAATAATCAATAGAATTTAAACTCTGGAGCGGAGTAGATTCTATTGGTTAATATTGGCACATTACCGCTTCTCTCCGCTCCAGTGGACAGGCAGCCTTAGAGTCCAAATATTTGCAGGGTAGGTAGGTAAAGTTGAGAGTAGGTAATCAACTAATCACAGAAATAAGAAAGATTCTGTGACAGTAGGGACCTAATAGTTGCGCCGCACATAGTTTACGCATCCCCCCCTCACAACAGGAAGTGATAAGGTAGCCACACACGTAACGATTTACTTGCGCAAATTTAGACTTGCGCAAGTAAATCGTTACGTGCGGCTACCATTACAAACCCCAAACACCAAACTAACACGTGTCGTGAGTGCCTGTTATTTGTAACCAACTTCAAAAAGGAGGTAGGTTTTTATCAGAGGCGGCTCTAGCCGATGTAGCGCCCGCGTGCAATCAATACTTTGGCGCCCTCTAGCAGTGGCGGACTAAGCCTGTCGGGGGCCCGGGGCGGCGAAACTCAATGGGGCCTCGGAATCAAACGTTGAAATATTTAGCACACTGCCTCAAATAGGTTAGGTTTTCTTTTGACCATTGATACAGAAATAGGGAAACAGGAGTTACTTTGTTGACCTGTACAAAATAGCTTGAAAATGTAGGATGCGAAAGCGAGCGAATCGAGCACGAAAATTTAACACCTCGCCCCAGATAGGTCAGTTTTTCTTTTGACCATTCATACGTAAATAGGAATTACATTGTCGATTTACACAGAGAATTCCTTAGAAGAGAATGTTGAGGTTGCAAGAGTGAGCGTAGCGAGCTCGACATTTTAGCACCCTAAGTTCATATTTAGCGTAGGGGGCCCCAACTACATACTGCCTTTTTACTGAACATGTTTTGGTCTTGTTTGGGATTTGATTAAAAAGTTGTCGCGAGCGACCCTCGGCGCCCCCTAAGGCCCTGCGCCCGTGTGCGCTGCACACCCTGCACCATAGGTAAAGCCGGCTCTGGTTTTTATGGTATTCGACGTTCTCCAAGTAGACATACCTATTCACAACTCCGCTCAGGAACTCATTTGTTTCGTATTGCTGCCGAACTGGACCGCACACCTATTTCGCGGAAATCTTTACCTATCATGGTGTAACGTCGAAGGTTACAATACAGCCGATGAATCATGGCTGGTCTGAACATAGGGTCTCCGAACTTTCACGCAAGTACTACACTCACCTCATGCCACCATCTGGTTCCCAAAAAATGTTATTGCGTAAAGTTCATCGGCCGTATTGTATCTTTAACATTCATGCCCGTATTCCAAGAGGCATAGGAAATTATTAATTCTATACAAGTCGGTGACTCTCATTGTGCAAGTTGTGTATTTTATGTAGTTTGAGGCGACCTTATTTATTACCAGAAGGAATAGGACAGCCATTAGCCCAGCTACTGGTACCGTAGTTCTTAGTGATATTCTTAGGTACTGACGAGTTCATTATTAAATCAGCTGCAGCCAGTGCTATTATGCTCGTTCCTTCTATATGTAAAAGGCTAAGCGTATGCTGAGATACAGGTGACGCAGGTCTATGCAGCGCAGATTTTGTAATGCATGAACGTACTGCCAGCTGTGTATGCTGCGGCGCAGGCACGTGCGACGCAGACATGGCGCAGAAATTTGTGCCGGCTCTACAACGAGACGCAGAGCAGGGTCACTTGTTTTTTACCACTGATTCATAACGCCTATGTCTCCCTCGACTGCCCTACCCTGCAAACTCTGTACTGTGCTGTGCTGCGTCACCTGCATCTCGGCATACTCTTAGCCTTACAGGCAGATAGTTTTTTGTTTACTTTACTCAAGGGCTGATTTTTATATCGTCAGATAACTTTTATCTGAAGAATAAATATGTCAGTCTGACATATTGTCTATACAAAAGATGCAACTGCAATATTTTGTTCCTCAGATACAAGTTATTTGACTATTGAAAAATCAGTACTTCACATCTAGGTTTAGGTGGTGAATAAAAGAAACTTCTGGTATATAAGTTTTATTGGAATGTCCTTTAGAATACGTACAAATTATCTAAGGGAAATAATATCTCTAAATAATTGAACCTTTAAGCTGTTACGAGGAAACAATCCAAATTTCAAAAATATGGAGGTTAAATGTAATCGCTTTGGTTACTTACTTATCCACAGTAAACATTAGGCATCACGACATAAGGATTTGCTCAGATTATGTGAAAATTTTATTATTTAATTAACACTTTACTTTTATTATGAAAGTTTGCAAATTTTTGCAATTTGACAAAGTCTGCGCAAGCCTTTATGTGATGACAAAAGAAATGATAACTCAGTTACAACTTAAACTTGAGTGGTGGGAAAAACTTATATTAAATTCATACTTCGAACACGGATTAGGTGCGTACCTACCTATGCAACGAACTAGGAAATGGTATCTAGCAGTCAGTACTTGCTTCATCGGTCGATTTTTATAAGCTTTAAGGGTAGGTGGAACAGATAATTTTGGTTTTACTGATACCATTTACTAATTACAGTATGTACAATTTCATCGTCTGTCTTATATAAAATAATTTATGTTACAATACGTTACGACTATGTGTACGTACAAAAAATAAAAGTAGTATCAAAACTCAACAGTAACTACGTCAAACCACAGACAATTCAGGCAGGAATATTCAGAATAATTGACGAAGACAACATTTTATATCGACAAAATATTTGTAGATTGTCCATAAACTCTGTATGTTGCTCTAAATCATCGACATGGAAAGGTAACAACTCATGGAAACAATTTTATTTGGCTGAATAATACTACTTGCATATTTAATTTACTTTTGGTTATTTTCATTCCTAAAGTAAAAATGCATTCTAATACCCAATTTTTTATTTCCACAGAGCAGACTTTCCGGGCCCTTGATAAAACATAAACAATAATTTATATGGTGTCATCACATTTGTGTACCTAGATCAATTTTATGCAATACAAATTACAATCCCAGTATAATTTCAGTTACTGAATCTTTCTCCAAAATGTGACCTTCGTCAAAAGACTAGGTAATGCATTTAAAATATTTAAATTCCGCGTTCCGGAAGTCAAAACCAAAATAAATTAAGTTAATTTTGTAATTAAACTGATTCATATAAAAGTATGCTGATTGCGCAACAATTCGGTAGTTGCACATTATATAAATACATAATTTTAGTAACTTTTTACGCACAATCGTTGTAAACATACGGAAGACTGAGATAAGTGCACCAATATTTCGTTTGTTTCTTCGTAGTTTCTAACAATACGTTGTAGGATTCTTTTTTCGATAATTATGTAACAGGTTTTTAATAATAATTATGATGTAAGGAATTAAACATGTTGTTTTAGGTAATCGGGAATCTCACTTCTTACTTTGTGTCGATAAAGAGTAGTGAAGTTTTACAGCTGTAACAGTGGCATGAATTAGAACGAAGGTAACTCTATTGATCATTATTTATATAATTCAGTTTCATAAAAGATTCAATTGAGGCATATTATAATTTTCAGAGTTTATATAGAGAATAACGGTTCACAATACGCTATTAAGTCTCTCCCGTTGTGAATAAAATTAACGCCTACGATAACCTAAACTAATAAAGCTTTGTTGGTGATTACATCTAATTAATGAGACTCATATTTACACAAACAAAGTACAACGAAGACAAACATTATGTAAAAGCTACCAGGTTATCCGATTTACAAGTCGGTGTTTTAATTTACGTTGGGTTTTTACGTTGAATACAACTCGAGTACATAGCTGCAACAGACGTCGAATAATTGACCATAAACACAGTTCTAACAATTTCATGAGATGCATCTACTATGAACTATGTTCAACTTGCGTAAACATTCTATGTATATGTTTAATCATATTTTAAACGAGTACTATTTGTGCTAACGCATTTTTTTCTCTTATTGTATTAATATTTGGCAGGTTTCAAGTCTGTTTATAATTAGGATTACATGCTAAACAACTAGTACCTATAACTTACGTCACAAGATGAATCACATCAAATATGATGGTGGGCTGTAATATTCGCCTACTTATCAAATGAGTAACAGACACCTCAATGCATTCGTTTGAAAAGTTGATCAAAAATATAAAACCCACAATTTATTTGATTGATTACAAATTCTTAAAACTAATTGGTGTTCACTTTAAACTTCGGTTCTTCTTATAACTAACCGTAATCTCGAAATACTAATCTAGATAACTGTAATCGATAAATAAATTAAAGCCTACGTAGTATCAATATTGTATTCAATAAACATATATTAATAAATAATATATATTACCCATAAAACGTTTGTTATATAAACTGTCTGATTTATACAGATGATTATAGTAAAACGAGACTTATAACAACTGTATTTAAATATGTCAATTTAATTGAGACAATAACGTCAACCATGAATACCATAATATATAAGGTAATAACAAATTAATCTACGAATACATACTAGTACCAACATATTACGTAAAATTACGCCAAAACAAACGCTTCCTGAGAAGCACAGAAAAGGCACGAAATTCATAAGACAGCGCATGTTTTAACATTGTAATTGATATACTATTTAGTTATAAGTATAAATTTTCATAAGAGTTATTTTGTAATTGAACTTTGTTTTTTTTGTTTTCATTTTCTATCACAAATGTAAGGACTACAGCTACCAACATTTCAAAGCTACATTCGTGTTTATTATTTAATATTAATTAATTGGGAATAAATGGTTTACGGGTATTGGGTAGCAGCAATAATTTAACCCATGCGATTATAAGGTCATAAATATTTCAAAGTATTGGACAGTTTATTAGATTGTTGATTAGATAAACTTGCAATTGACAAATTTACCGCAATGTTATCTGTGATAACAAGATAGTGTAGTAGTAATTCATTATAATTATCTACTTTTTGTAAAAACCAGGTACAAATAAATAAAACGTATGTTTTATCGAACAATAGGTCAACTTCCTGCAATGACTAACGTATGACAAGAACAACAATCAAGTCTTTACGAGTTTTAAAAGTAGCATTACAATCAATACAATGTATGATTTAGAAAATCAATAACAAAAAAGGACATCAAGTTTTGTATCCAGGTCTTTTAATAGACACATTTGTTAGTAAAAACATTTTTAGCTACATTTTTATCCTTATTGGAATCTCGTACGGTATGACCAAAGTTTTGAGGAATGTAGAATCTTGATATCTGATTTTTGCCATCTTTCAATAAAGCGAGTAACAGCTCATTCACACGAGCAAGATTCATGTTTTTTGCCATATCGTCATTTTTCACGATTAAATGAAGTTTTATTTTAAATTAAAATCACGTTCGTCAAAAACCATGAATCGCTATTTTTTGTGACGGATCCGCTGAAGCGCTCGCGCCCTGCCGCCTGCTCTGAATCACGGATTAAGTGTGAACATCTATTCGGATATATTGACGAATCGCGAAAAATCTCGTTTCTGTATGCAATGTGAACGTGCATTCGTCATGACGTGTAGTTTTTTTGACGAATCGTCAATGTCGGGTCCCGTGTGAATGACCTCTAACTGTTAAACGCTTGAATGTTTAATTTTCAATCTCTCTATTAAATATGAACTTGTAAAATTTCAAGTTGTAAAGTTCCATTGCTCGTTCAGTAAAGTTGTGTAAATACCAGGATTTTCGAAGTCATGTTGGACTGTCAAAATAAAGGCGTGTCTCACTGTCGGTCAACGGTCCTCTTGAGCCACTGTGTGAAGTGCCTTAGCTGCCATACTGCCCTTGCAGACTCCTCGCGTAGCCGCGCGTTGTGTCGCCGTAACCGACGGACCTATCAAATCAAAGATAATTAGTTAAGCCAGACATTTACCTTAATCCTGTTTAATTTAAAACCTTATCATTTATTAACGTCATTATCAAAGGTGTTTTAAGTCGTGCACTGCTGGACATTGACCTATTGAACTGGTTTAATCCAGTCTCTCTTTGATTTGTATCAATCAAATGAAAACAAATACAAGGTGACCTATACTAAACCCCAAAACTCACGGCAGTCGCCGTCATCGTGCAAACGAGAGGGTGAATATTTAGTACAGGATTTCTAAAAACTCCATCATAAAATTCTACATATACTGATTATCGCTTTCGTATCATCTCGCTGCCACGTATTTTGAGCGCGGCTGTCACGAACGGTAGGGTGTACTCATGGAATTATACAGAGTGGATCTTTGAGATGGGTCAGTAAGGACAGGTAACTTAACCGTTGTCGTTATAAGAGAACGGTCTTAGGAGACTCTCCTTAACTTTTTGAGACACTTTGATCTGCATTCACAGATTTTGACAAAAAAAAAGTTAGCGAGAAAATGGGAAGTTTTCTTGGAAACTTATTTGATGCCAATTAATCCTGTTTCTTATAAAGATCAAAAAACTCTATGGGACCAACTGAGGTTTGAGTACTAGAAAAGTCAGAAATAAAAAAAAAAAATCTTTTCCCATACATTTCCTAGGAAATGAAGACTGCCACATTGTGCGAGAGGGACACACTACAGATTAGTGTTCTCCTTTTCAAGACAATTCTTTCCGTACGTCCATTGGTAATGCAAAAGAACCTTTATGTCCAACGTTTAAAGATTATTTCTATTTACAATTTGAAATACAGAATGCACTGCTGATTTATTTAAGCTCCTTGGGTGTACTAAATCGATCATATTCTTTTAGATAAGATATTAAAAGAAAACATTGAGGCCCACTTGCACCACAAATGACAAAACGCTATCGCTGCATTTAGTGTAGTGATAAACATCGTCATCTTCCTGCACTTGTGCCATATTACTTGGGGTCGTCGCAACACTTTTCCTTTTTCCACTCTCCCCTGTCAACCGTCACGCTATCATTCACTCCCTTCTCTTTCATATCACTCCTCACACAATACTTCCATCTTTTCTGTGGCCTTCCTCTCCCGCTCCATTCATCAACATTTATATTCATTACTTTTTTAGTCTCATGCGTTTCTTCTCTTCTCATGACATGCCCATACCAGTACCCTAATTGCGTAATACAACACAATGTGTTTCGATTTGAAACAGATTGCTAATCCATTGCTTCATAAGTTGGAAAAAAAAATCTGCTCAACAACGTAAATAACGCAATGAATGTTGTTGAACTGTCAAAATGAAACAAATTAGGCATAATTGTTTACGCAATTAGGGTACAGGCCAAACGATTTCCTTTAAATTTTTCTGTCACAAGCGCCACTTGTTAAACTTCTCCTTATATACTAATTTCTTACTTTATCCATTTTCGTCACTCCACATAATTATGTAAAACATCGTTCTTTCCCTATCATCTCCAAACATTTGACAGAAACAAAACGATGTTTTAAATTCATTTAGCTCTAAACGTATTTAGTGACCTGTGGCGCCTAACCCTGAAAGCTACAGCTCCAATTTATATCACGTGTCAGATGTAGATAATGTAAATAGGTAGTGTCGGTCAAGTAGCCGACGTGATGACTAGGAATTTCCTGTTTACTTGTTTTCATTTTATCTAATTAAATACGAATGTTTGAGGATAAGATATTTTGGGTTTTTCTACTACGCGCAAGTCCATTTACTTGTCTTTTACAAGTAGGTTATTTTTAATCCGACTGTCTGATCCTTTTAGGGCTAATTTATCAATCGTCAGATAACTTTTATGTAACGGCCGCCATGGCCCACGTACAATGGTCCACCTTATGGACTAAGTGCGGAAACCAAAACCCCATAACATAGAACTTTTATGTAAATAATAAATATGGCGGTATGACATAATCTATTTTCTATACAAAAGCTGTAAAAGCATAATTTTTATTCCTTAGATACAAGTTACACACATACCATAAACTCAAGCCTTCTTTCTTCCCATTAGGGTAGGCAGAAACAGCCTTACATACTCCTTTTGCTTCGTTTACGTACATCTGATCATAGACATGTGTCTATAAAGGAATGTGTGGTATGTGTGTATAAAGGTCAAGTGCGTAGTACCCGCCACTAGCATGTGCTAGTGGCGGGTACTACGCACTTGACCTTTATGGAAAACATCACCAAGAAGGTCACTATGTCCTCCTAAGCCTCTCCCGGCGTTTCCACTCTCATCTGCCTTGTAAATACCTTTTGTTAGTCTCCTTTCATTCATCCGCTCAGCATGACCGAACCATCTAAGCATACTGTTTTAAATTTTTCTAATCTCTGTCGTTATTTTTGTCAAATACAAGTTATCTGAAGACTAAAAAATCGGCCGATAGAAAGATATCAAAATAAAAATAGTAAATCAAATATCGGTCAGAAGTCAGAAGATAGACAGAAGTGAGTATCTGCGTTGGAGGAGTGAGAAGGAAAGTGACCTTCGTATAGCAACGAAATATGGCCTTCCATAATGCTTATTATTATGGGAACGAAAAATCAACTGAACTTTTACCTGCTTGGTATAGATTTAAAGAGTTTGTTCCGGAAAGTTTATGTATATGTCGTGGCCAGATCTTAGAATTGATCATTTCATGAAATAGAACATCGACCACTAGCCACATCATTATGTGGTCTGGCCAGATCGTTGAATACTCAACGTTTGATGATATGAACAGTTAAACGTACGACTACTTCATGATGTGGCCAAACATTAGTGATCATATCGTAAAATAGTTAGATTATCCACCGGTAGAGGCGTTGATGTCGCTTTGTTTTTGTTGTGCATCATGGACGATAATTCGAGATTGGAAAAGCAATTATAAATATGCAAATGGAAGATAAAAGTGCAGTGAAGTATCGTTATTATACCAAGCTACGTGATTTTTATGAAATTCACTTGAAAAACGAGCGCGACCTTAAAAAACCATGGAGTTTGGAACGTATTTCACAGGTTAGTATTTAACTATTCAAATCTTATTAATTATTATTTTTCTTCTGGAATGGAAGCTATTTAAAATGTTTTATTTATCCATTGACCCAGATTACTAAAAGTTAATCAATGCTATGCTAGTAATATATGCTAGTGATATTAGTAATATTATATGGCCAAACAAACGTCGACTGACATATCATTAAACGTTGACGTTTGAACGATATGGTTAATTTTAGCTGGCCATTTCATGAAACACTACCATTTCATGAAATGATCGACCAATTCTAAGAATTTCTGGACACGAAATAATATAATACAATTATTATATTCAACCTAGTTATAATAAAGAACTGCCTAGTTGGTCAAGTGGTCGCAAGCGCTACTGCTGAGCATGAGGTCTTGGGTTCGATTGCCAGGTTGAGCAAAGTGTTAATGGGTATACCATCAGGAATTTCTCAGTAGCAGCCTGGAGTTTGGATTTGTGGTTGATGGAAATAGGCTCATCCCCTATTACATGGGACTTAAACGTAACTGCGAAATGTGGGTGTACTATGTCTATAGTACACTGCACTTCTGCCTAATCGATCGGGGAAAACCAGGCGTGATGTTATCCTACCCTACTTCCTCCTATATTATAATAATAATTAATATTAATAATTTATTTAATAACATTAATCCTTACTTAACAATATTATAAATGCGAAAGTTTGTGAGGATGGATGGATGTTTGTTACTCTTTCACGCAAAAACTATTGAACGGATTTGGATGAAGATAGTTTATAACCTGGATTAACACTTAGGATACTTTTTATCTCGATATTCCCATGGGATCGAAACTTATACGGGTGAAACCGCGGGGCGCAGCTAGTATTATAAATGAGAAAGTTTGTGAGTATGGATGAATGGATGTTTGTTACTCTTTCACGCAAAAACTACTGAACGGATTTAGATGAAATTTGGCACACAGATAGTTTATAACTTGGATTAACACATACGATAGTTTTTATTCCGATATTCCCACGGGAACGAGACTTATGCGGGTGAAACCGCGGGGCGCAGCTAGTGTTTATATAATGAAGAAATCTTCATGTTTTGTCTATTGTTAAGTCGTGTAGAGCAGGGGCGGGTCGCTAGTAATTCTTATAGTATTCATATTTTGAGAGTACGGTATGTCGTGAGGAAAGTTTTGAGTATGAACGTGGATTTTGTGGATGGCTACAGGAGTAGGGAAAGGTCAAAACAACGATGAAAGATAATATGGCTAAAAAGGGGGATGACTACCTACTACCTATGACTATTAGGCGCAGAAACGGATGCGTTCGCAAGCGTCGGTACGGAGCCGATCGTATGCGTCAACATCCTGCCAGACGCGATCGGCTGTCGCTGCATCCGTTCGTATCCTTTTCGATCCGATGCGATGCGAGTCGTGCGGAGGAAATCATCCTTAATAGAGAAGTATGGAAGGAGATACATATTACGCCGATCCCAGAAAATTTGAGATACGGGTAGAATGATGATGATTAGAGAGTGCAGTATGCCGGTCACCTCTTCCTCCAGCTGCAGGCGGTGCCGGTGCGAGGCGGCGGCGTCGCTCTCGAGCGCGGCCAGGCGCGCGCCCAGCCCGCACGCGCACGCCGCGCCCGCACCCGCGCCCGCACCCGCGCCCGCACCCGCGCCCGCAGGCGACGTGCTCACGGCGACCGCACTTGGAGGGGCTTCGGGTGCCTGAGGGGGCTGGAACAGGATTTTTTTATTGTACACAACATTTTTAAGACAGCCTTCGATCAAGAATACAATTACAAATACCATACATACAACAATAAATGCCTCAAAAACGGCTCGAAAAGTAAAACAACGCGGCCTAATGTAGGGCGAACAAAAAAAAAGATTTTTAGTTTTATTTTATTTGATTAACATTTCCTCCGATGACCGACAGTCCTAAACATTAATATGTATATCGCAAACATAATTCAACTTTATGTTCAATTATTGAGGTTGATTTTAAAACTTTTTTTATAATTTAAATATACAATACTAATAATCACGGCTAGCTGAGCAATGTTCTTGACACCTGTTAGTTTCCTACAAACGAATACGTGTTTTGCTAATTTGATCCTTATTACTACTATTGTCCAAATGACATGTGTCAGGAACACATTCTCTCGACGCGACGGTCAGACTGTAGTGTATTCTTGATCGAAGAACACAGCTCACATTTAACCACTAATTCAAAGAAAAAAGGTAAAAAGATGGAAATGGAAATAAAGGTTTTCGTTAATCTTTTTTTAGCCATGGCATAACTTACTTCTTATTGATTTCATGCCAATATGATAGAAGACAAAAAAAACAGAGCCTGATTGTTGAATGTATACCAATCAGTATACATATTTACGTTTACACAGCAAGCCACTAACATTACTGTTATAAAAAAAGTTCAGCAAATGAGAAAAGGTATAGGTCGACCGTTTAACTGAGTCCGTTCCTGAGGTAGCTGCGCGGTGCGGGAGGGGTGTGGTGTCGTGATGCGAGAGCTCAGTTATTCGTCAACTTGTGACAACTGTCACCCCTCCCGCACCGCGCACGGACTCAGTTAAGCGGTCGGCCTATATAATAAATAGCTTACAACAGTGACGTCACTCCAAGAGTCGTTGGTGGATTCGTTCGCTAGCGTTTCTAACGAGGGGTCGGTGTTGTCCATTGACGGGTACTGGTGTTCCTCGCAGATCTAAAACGAGATAGTAGATTAACAAAATTTTTAATTTATACCACAACACATATAGTACGCGGCTATGTTATAGAGACGTCGCTATATTAAAACGATTTTTTTTGTGTGTGTCTGCAGCCAGGTACCCGCTCAGAACTGCATATTATATTTATAGCATCATCACAAAATTCATATTTTTAATAGAACATTACCATTGATGTAAATCAATGTAAATCGATGAACATTACTTTGTATAGCCTACCTACGCTATCGAGTAGTCTCGCAGGGCTTTTGCTGCCTAAATATTAAAAGAATAATGGCATCTCGTAGGTCAGGAGGTTGTCGGTTGCTCTCAATAAATTAAGGCCTCTAACCAGGTCATAAAATTTACAAACTAAGCAACTATACGCTAAGGGTACTCCCTGTGGGGTACTGGGGGTCGCTGGGGGAGGACAGTAAGCCCAGGTACGCACGGGCGATTTGTTTTCATGTACTGGAATTTAACGCTGTGCTCAGCGCCGTGAGTTGAAAATCTTATAGCCATCCACATTCATACCCGAAACTTTCCTCACGACATTTTCCTCAATACTACTTATCTGACAGGCTAATATTTTCACCTTGGTAGAAACTATTATTTATCTTGTACGAGACAAAGAAAAAGTGTGAAGTGTGTATACCTGTAGCATAGCCCTTGTGGCAGTGTGCACAAGCGCGGCCCAGTCGAGCGCGCCGGCGTCCGGCAGCGGCAGGGGCGCCGCGCCGGGCGCCGGCCCGGGCCCCACGCCGGGCCCCGCGCCGGGCCCCGCGCCGCCGGCCGCGCCCGGCCCGGACCCGCTGCCGGCCGACCCGCGCCCGCCCTCGCCTAGCTCAGCGTCCATCATGCGGATAAGGTCCTCCTGGATATGACAAGAGAATATTCATTTTAGTAACTTTAAAACTTCACGAAACTGTATGTGTGCCTCGTTTGTCATGGATCGCAAGCACGAGCTAGGACATGCGCTCACTTGGCCAGCGCAGCGCGGTTGTCACTGCCAAACAAATATCGACCTTGCTGCAGTTGAAATAAACACATAACATCACGCGTTGTTTCCCCGAAGGGTTAGGCAGAGGTGTCCCTGTAGCAGGTACACCCACATTTCGCCAGTTATGTTTTTAAGTCCCATGTAATAGGGGGCGAGCCTTTTGCCATCAACCAGGCACAAATCCAGACTCCGGGCTGCTACTGAGAAATTTCAAATAGAAAAACTCAATAACACTGCCCGACCCGGGAATCGAACCCAGAACCTCATGCTCAGCAGTAGCGCTTGCGACCACTAGACCAACGAGGCAGACAGTTGCAGAGTGCAGTTGAAATAAAGTTGAGAATAAATAAACTTCCATTAGCTTGAGAGCGTATCTAAGCGGAAAAAGGTGCGCGTCTCAGGTTATTTATTTTCGACAATATTTTAAGGCATACAATGTTGATATTTGTTTGGCAGTGACAACCGCGATGCGCTGCGACTCGCCACATATGCGCCAGCCCCTAGAATGGGTTGTTTTATTTTCTTTTCTTTATTTAGGCAACCAATAGCGATACATATAGTTTGTTACAGAGTATGTGTATTACAGTATTGTATGGCTAATAATAGGTTTCCCTGTATAACAAGGATAACTTTAAAACATGCGAACGGATTACTAAGAAATACTTAAATTTGTCAAGAATATTGCTTTTATCAAGAATTCATATTATAAAATTAAAGACTACGTTGAAGACAAGGAAATTTGGCAATAATTCCTTCTGCACATGTGGCTTCCCTGGTACCTCATTAACGGCATAAATAAGTAAGAGTCTATTAACTGCTCCCAAATTACCATGTTTATTTAAATTTTTATTTATTTTTACATTCGCCCTTGACATATTTACTATTCTATTATTTGACATTATATACTTTTTTTTTTGTGGCTTTTGTGGACATGATAATTATTCAGATTGATTACAGTTGTAATAGCAATCATATAATTGCGTTTTATTTAAAATAGGTTTTTACTTTTTTTTATTAATTATTTTTTTTTGTATAGATTCTTTTCTACATATTTTGTGAATGTGAGAACGCTGTAGGCTTAGTGGATTGTAGACCTGTTGACCATTTTCTATTTTGTTAAGTACTTGGTACTTATTGAAAGACCTACACTGTCCTCCCATACCTAGAAACACTGTTATTTGAAAGTATTGTAAAAGCCAATTATTTTTAAAAGAGTAACCGTGGAGTTTCTTGCCGGCTCTTCTCCATAGGAAACGACCAATTGGAACCGTGCACCTAGCTTCTGACGTTTCATAAGTGCCCATGTAGGTTTATTATTATTATTATTATATTTAGATTTTGACATTTCTCGGGACCCAGGGGTCCCGGACCTTTGGAAGGCGTACGAGGGGCCGAAGCCAACTCGCAGAGGCCCCTTAGACGTTTTTAATTAAATGAGGTACCAACCGACGATTATCCCTGTTCGCACTATTCAAGTGCAGCCAAGGATAACCCCCGGTTGGTGTAGGACTATTGTAAGTTAAGGAAACAAAGATTTCGGACTATGGGTTTGGGTTGCTAAAGTGGACTGGTCACCTGGAACTATGGAAGGACTATGGCCCCTGCCTGATCTATGTTTTATATGCACACGGATAAAATGGCAGGGGGTGACTTGCACACTCAATAATGGGCCCCCGAAAACGGTCGCCAGCACATAGTGTCGTAGCGACAAGGGGGCAACACGTCCTGAGGTGCTTATGAGGAGTGGAGAGGTATTCCACGGCTATCAGGACAATCCCGGAAGTACGGTCAAGATCCCTACCAGCATCTTACTGGAATACTTCCTTCCTCCGAGCACGTTTGCTCTAGCGAATCTCCACTCAAGCCGGCCAATAAAGGCAAGAATGAGGTGGGAGCTCTGTTCCTCGTTAGTGTTCACTCCAGCCGGCCAATAAAGGCAAGCTAGAGGTGAGGAACAAGACTTCTCCCGGAGAATAGGGTCCGTGGGGTCGCTACTGCCCAACAGCTCGCCACATGCTGCCCTGCGGGTTTTTGTATCTCTCTTGGTCTGGCTCCTCATCTCAGACCCGTTCCGGCAAAGTAAACTCTACCAGCACAAGCCTAGAGTTCGGAGCGCGCAAGCCCCACCACGACGTCAACGTAGAGATACGGCGGTGGGGTTATTATTATTATTATTATTCATTTATTTCGGACAGAGGAATAAAATATTTTGATTTTGATTTTTGATTTTGATCGAAGTATATGAAAAAAAAACTTTATCTTACCTACCATCACCCAAAATAAAATAATTAAAATAACCATTACAAAAAATCTAGATATCGACTCTCAAATTGAGAGCATGGGCTGTTTTTAAATGTATTTGAACTCACAGTAAGTGACGATGTATTAGCAGAGGCACGCTTATGCCTCGCATGTCGGGGCGACGCCGCGTCGTCGTGTGAACGTCGCCGTAACGCGGCTGCTTCGGGCGCTGGAGACGTTTGCGGAGACCGGCGACCGCTGCGACATGACCCGCCTGCAAGATAACATTTATTTTATGAAATCTCAAGTAGGTTTTTTACATTTATGCAACATTGAAGATATTGCAATGGTCTGAATACAAGAAATTCGGCATATTTTATAGTGCGCGTCTACGGCTGCCGCCGACGAGTACAGTTGTCTCTGTCGTTGGCAACGCGCCGCTCGTGTATAATGAGCACTAAGGGAGTAATACATTTATCGATGGAATCGGATTGAGCTTTATGTCCATGGAATAAAAGTGAAAAAGATGTCATTCGCCTCGTTTTGATTCCATAAGTACCTATGGTATACATCGTGAAGATACGTGATCGGATCAAACCGATTCCGCGTCGATAAGTGCGGTCCCCAAGGGCAACAACCAGCTCTTTGCAGTACTTCGCGTACGTTTACACGGGCGTGTGGGCGTACCTGTGCCGTACCCGGAGCTGTCGGAGCGCGGCGGCGAGTGTCCGCGCTCGTAGGCGCGGCGCGGCCGGCCCGGCTGCTGCGCGTCGGCGCGCGCGAGCGGCGCCCCCTCCTCCAGACCTCGCGACGTACCTGTGCCGTACCCGGAGCTGTCGGAGCGCGGCGGCGAGTGTCCGCGCTCGTAGGCGCGGCGCGGCCGGCCCGGCTGCTGCGCGTCGGCGCGCGCGAGCGGCGCCCCCTCCTCCAGACCTCGCGACGTACCTGTGCCGTACCCGGAGCTGTCGGAGCGCGGCGGCGAGTGTCCGCGCTCGTAGGCGCGGCGCGGCCGGCCCGGCTGCTGCGCGTCGGCGCGCGCGAGCGGCGCCCCCTCCTCCAGACCTCGCGACGTACCTGTGCCGTACCCGGAGCTGTCGGAGCGCGGCGGCGAGTGTCCGCGCTCGTAGGCGCGGCGCGGCCGGCCCGGCTGCTGCGCGTCGGCGCGCGCGAGCGGCGCCCCCTCCTCCAGACCTCGCGACGTACCTGTGCCGTACCCGGAGCTGTCGGAGCGCGGCGGCGAGTGTCCGCGCTCGTAGGCGCGGCGCGGCCGGCCCGGCTGCTGCGCGTCGGCGCGCGCGAGCGGCGCCCCCTCCTCCAGACCTCGCGACGTACCTGTGCCGTACCCGGAGCTGTCGGAGCGCGGCGGCGAGTGTCCGCGCTCGTAGGCGCGGCGCGGCCGGCCCGGCTGCTGCGCGTCGGCGCGCGCGAGCGGCGCCCCCTCCTCCAGACCTCGCGACGTACCTGTGCCGTACCCGGAGCTGTCGGAGCGCGGCGGCGAGTGTCCGCGCTCGTAGGCGCGGCGCGGCCGGCCCGGCTGCTGCGCGTCGGCGCGCGCGAGCGGCGCCCCCTCCTCCAGACCTCGCGACGTACCTGTGCCGTACCCGGAGCTGTCGGAGCGCGGCGGCGAGTGTCCGCGCTCGTAGGCGCGGCGCGGCCGGCCCGGCTGCTGCGCGTCGGCGCGCGCGAGCGGCGCCCCCTCCTCCAGACCTCGCGACGTACCTGTGCCGTACCCGGAGCTGTCGGAGCGCGGCGGCGAGTGTCCGCGCTCGTAGGCGCGGCGCGGCCGGCCCGGCTGCTGCGCGTCGGCGCGCGCGAGCGGCGCCCCCTCCTCCAGACCTCGCGACGTACCTGTGCCGTACCCGGAGCTGTCGGAGCGCGGCGGCGAGTGTCCGCGCTCGTAGGCGCGGCGCGGCCGGCCCGGCTGCTGCGCGTCGGCGCGCGCGAGCGGCGCCCCCTCCTCCAGACCTCGCGACGTACCTGTGCCGTACCCGGAGCTGTCGGAGCGCGGCGGCGAGTGTCCGCGCTCGTAGGCGCGGCGCGGCCGGCCCGGCTGCTGCGCGTCGGCGCGCGCGAGCGGCGCCCCCTCCTCCAGACCTCGCGACGTACCTGTGCCGTACCCGGAGCTGTCGGAGCGCGGCGGCGAGTGTCCGCGCTCGTAGGCGCGGCGCGGCCGGCCCGGCTGCTGCGCGTCGGCGCGCGCGAGCGGCGCCCCCTCCTCCAGACCTCGCGACGTACCTGTGCCGTACCCGGAGCTGTCGGAGCGCGGCGGCGAGTGTCCGCGCTCGTAGGCGCGGCGCGGCCGGCCCGGCTGCTGCGCGTCGGCGCGCGCGAGCGGCGCCCCCTCCTCCAGACCTCGCGACGTACCTGTGCCGTACCCGGAGCTGTCGGAGCGCGGCGGCGAGTGTCCGCGCTCGTAGGCGCGGCGCGGCCGGCCCGGCTGCTGCGCGTCGGCGCGCGCGAGCGGCGCCCACTCCTCCAGACCCGCCTCGCACTGGCATTTGGAGCTCGACGCGAATGTTACCGTCACCTGTAACAGTACAATTTAACATTTTAGACCATAAACAACGTTTATTCCTCGTAAACAGGGACTAAAATAGCTTTTTAATCCCTAGGGATTAAAAGTGATTTGAATTTGGAATGTGTATATTGTTAGTAAAAGTTCCAATCACCAAAGAGATCAAACACGAACATTGTATGAACAAGTAACAGGCTGGCGAGAGAGAGAGAGAGAAAGTGTGAATTTAGTCAAAATGAAAATCCAAGATGGCGGCTGTAAAAATTTACAAATATTTCGTCATGGGTGTCATTTTCATAGTTTTCAAGGGTGCTAAAGCCGATAGTCTGGTCAAAATGTAAATCCAAGATGGCGGTTCTGAAAATTTTAAAATTTTTCATCATGGGTACCGTTTTCATAGTTTTCAAGGGTGCTAAAGCCGATAGTGACGTCAAAATGAAAATCCAAGATGGCGACTGCGAAAATTTACAATTTTTTTGTCATGGGTGTCGTTTTCATAGTTTTCGAGGGTGCTAAGCCGATAGTAAGGTCAAAATGTAAATCCAAGATGGCGGCTGCGAAAATTTTCAAATTTTTCATGAGTGTTGTTTTCATAGTTTTCGTGGGTGCTAAAGCCGATAGTGAGGTCAAAATGTAAGTCCAAGATGGTAGCGATTTGTTTTAAATCATACGTGAGAAGGAACTTCGTTCCTGACGGGGGTCGGCCCGCACACGTTTTTTTTTCTCATAGAGAGTGATAAAAAGTAGTGTTTACCTCGGGAACAACACTATTTTAAGCTCGAGTGACGTACTTTGAATCCCTCGCTGCGCTCTGGATTCAAAGAAACACTCTCGCCTTAAAATAGTTGCTTGCTCCCTTGGTAAACAATGTACTATCCAGTGGCGTGCCTAGGGGTCAAAATTAGGGCAAGCCGACAGATTTTTACGAAAAAAAAAATCTGCCAAGTGAGGGATTGACTTATTTTCATTTATGTTGTTCATGGTACAACATTATTATAATTTTGGTTAGAAAACCTTTCAAATGCGTAATTGTCATAAGCGCCATCTACCGCCAAAAATGCGCGTAATTACACGCTTAGCCTAACCTTTTTACCATAATTCATATTCGCTTGTCTAATCCAAAATTTTTCAATCAAAAGCCACTAGATGGCTCCCATAGTATCGATTTGTTGTTCTATTGCCAAACGCATATTTTTTTAAAATTTAATGTCGATTGATAATTTTAACATTAGATATTACCTAGGTAGTACCTAAACAAAATTTTATAATTTATCTTAATCATAATGACAATAGCCAACTCTAATCTTTATTTCAAAACACCTATGAAGAATCTCTTCGATACGAACATTATTGTTTTGTGATCTCAATGAGATGTAATAACATAATAGGATGGTTTATTTTTCAGTGGTTTTCCAAAACTACATTGCCATAAAAACAACACTAGTCATATGCCTCGTTGGTCTAGTGGTCGCAAGCGCTACTGCTGAGCATGAGGTCCTGGGTTCGATTCCCGGGTCGGGCAAAGTGTTATTGGGTTTTTCTATCTGAAATTTCTCAGTAGCAGCTCGGAGTCTGGATTTGTGCCCGGTTGATGGCAATAGGCTCGCCCCCTTTTACATGGGACTTAAACATAACTGGCGAAATGTGGGTGTACCTGCTACAGGGACACCTCTGCCCAACCCTTCGGGGAAACAAGGCGTGATGTTATGTGTATGTGTAGTCATATGCTTTCATGGCACCAGCTACTAGTACCTACATAAGTTTGTGTAATAAACAATCGAATGCCTATTTCAATCTATTCTTCGACTGACAAAATACATGTTTTTTTTCCGAGAAATGGGTACAATAATTTGAGGTTGGTTACGGTGAAGTAAAGAGTTACTTATCATCAGAAAAATCACTATAAATACCTTTACACTTTAGTCCTTCACAAGGAACAATTGCATGCGTTTCCGAATTAATTTTAATGATAAGAAACTTTTTAATCACTTCAAAACAAAGATAATAATCACAGCAAAAACTAATCACAATTCACAACACTCAAATTCACAGAAAATTAAAAAAATATCAAAGCAAAAAAAATGCGCCAATAGCCGCTCAAAACAAATTTGAACTAATTTGATTAAAATTGTATCATTCTATAGAAAATCACGCATTGCGCAGCGTCTTGCGCAGCGTCTTGCAACGACATAGGTACTTGCCTTACTCCTATTATTCAAAATCAAATACACGATTCGTTCCATTCATAAAAAATCAAAAGCCGGGCTTAAAAATTAGAACATTTTGCGAAATGAGTACATACTAATGGTACCAACAACGTTAACAATTTCTATGCGAAAGATGAGAGGTATGAAGCCTCATAAGAAGCCCCCTTGTGTGAGCGAGAAAGCAATGCAATGTACCACAGAATTGACGTTTTCATTCATCGATGCGATCTCGCGTCCTGCTTAACGCTATAGTGTTAGAGTGAGATCGCAGATAGATGCGGCATCCGAGATAGTTTGGCAACGTGCGTGACGAAAACGGCGCGGAATTTAAATATTATTCTTTGAGTACGTAAACCTGGCATCGTAGCTTCTAAAGCGCGCGGCTGATATGGTGCAGCGCGGAGTTTAATGTTATTATTCTTATCAATTCTTGCGACATGAATTAATGACTTGGTTGCTTTACAAGTTTTAGGGTGTAGTTTTTTTTTTTTGTTGGTCTCTTCTTAGAATGCAAGCCGGGCTTTTCGGCTTGTATGAAAGGAACGCCACTGGTACTATCGTTTTTGTGCTAGACAGATGTCGGACATTGGAACATGTTACCTACTGTGCATTTGCACTGGCGAAACTTTCACATAAAAACATGTTGAAATTTCTATTTCCTGCCAAACATTGTAGGGAACATTGACTGAAAATAGGGATTTCAACATGTTATTATGTGAATGTTTCGCCAGTGCAAACGCACAGTTAGGTAAGAAACCCTCAAAAGAACCCAATGTATATTATTCGTTCGCTCACCGTAACAGGGTCGGATGTCTTCAGCAAGTCAACAAGTTGGTCGTGGTGTAGTGCGACTACGGCGGCGCGGCACACCTCTAGTAGCCGAGCGCCGCGCTTGATGCCGGCGCGGGCGGCGCAACCTGTGCTCTCTACTAGCGTTACGAGACCGTCTGGTTGAACGTGAAAACCTGGGAAGGAAAATGTTGTTAGGAACTGCTCAGAGGGGTTACCACTCTTTCAGGAACTCAACAAAAAGAGAAGACTTCCCCCACAATAATTGTATTTAAAATGATAGGTAATGATTGGACGTGACATTATTTTCTGAAAGGATAAATTGTGGTATATTTAAATAGAGTTTATTATGTCACATGTTAAAGGGAGCGACACATAGTAGAGTGTAATGGCAATGAAGCAATTATTCTTTTCTTCCTAGATAGTTACCGAGCTGCGGGTTGGTGCCGCGCTCGAGCGTGATCTCGTGCAGCGTGTGCGCGTGCGGCGGCGCCACGCTGGCCAGGCGCCGCAGCAGGCCGTCGTGGCCGCCGCGCAGGCGCACGCTCTCGCCGCGGTGGTAGTATACGCGCGTCCAGCCGCCGCTCACCACCCATCCTGTACACACGTATACATCACTGTAACAGGAGACTTACGGCATATGTTTTATTATAGTCGGCGCGAAACTAGTTGGCCGCGCCTTAGGTATGTGAGCGGTGGGACGGAGGGGCGGAGGCGCTTACTCAGTACGGCGTCGTACAATTACAGCAAGCGCCCCCACCCCTCCGTCCCATCGTAGTAACAGATAAGCCCGTTTTCACTAACGCTAGGCGCTTTTTGACGCTTAGCCGAGAGTGGAAAATTCAACAAGGTACTTTTATTTAGACATTCATTTAGGTGTCGCCCAGTGCTAGTTTAAACGGACATTAGTTTGCTCAACGACTGGCACATAAGTCAAAAGTGCAGAAGGCCGGAAGATCGCGGACTATTGTTTCGTAACTGCCGTTGCACAGAATTCTGATGTTAACTTCAGTCATTCAATGTAAACGTTTTCGCAGAGCATCAACCATGCGAGATTTTTACATAATTATTATTCCTACTGCAATTTGGAATATAAGCTCCACCCACTTCCCCAAGCAAGTTACTTACTGAAGACTGTGGCCATGTGAAATCAAATTGATCGACATGGGTGTTATTATTATGCCTTTCGGAATGCTTATGCCGAAAATGAGATAAAAATCAATATGAATGATGAGATGGCATTCGAGTAAATTGTCCATTAAATCACGTGTAGCAAGAAGCTGATTAAGGCCCGGACTCCACCAAAGCGGAGACGATTTCGTTATTCACACATCTCGTCTCCACTCAACTTCAGTGGAGACTACTGAGCGGAGATGTATCATTTGTATGGCGCGATCGAAGCGGAGATGTGAGCTGTGCCTCGCAAGCTGGCGACGGCACGTAGCGGAGGCGAGAAGAGATGTGAGCGGCGTGCAGTGAGTAGTCATCATCCAACGATCACCGCACGCAACTTAGTTCCGATCTAGCTAGCACACATCTCCGCTCTAGCCAGCACACATCTCCGCTCCAGTCTAGGCTGTACGCATCTCCGCACAGCTTCGGTGGATACACCCTAGCTGAAAAAAATTTCTTCTCGTCTCCGCTTCGAACATCTTCGCACATCTCCGCTTTGGTGAACTCCGGGCATAATTCGACAAATGACTTATTTATTTGAAGTATCTATCAATGATATATTATATTAACGATTATTTATCAGATTAAATAACGTCGTGATATAGATTTTAAGATACTCACCTAGTAATAAAGTAGTGGGTAAAACTAGAACAATTTGTCGCGTACTGTCCTCGACGAACACTACCGTGTCCGCTGATACGCCCATTATGCAGTCGAGCAGGGAACCGTTCGCACCTTCATCTTGTACTTGCACCTAAAATAATGATTCACCGTCAATTAGTGTACATATTGAAAACAAGGGCCGTACCTACTATAAGGACCTAGTTATAACAGGCCGAGGCGAGCCTAACACTCTGCATTTTGGGCGCTCAATAAAATTGTATGAATTTCTATGTAATTAATTACATCAAGCACTGCCATCCAAGGGCGCACGTCATACGCGCGTATAACGTGAGTTGAGGGTTCAAAAGTTACAAAAAAATGTAAACATCTTATTGTGTTTGACGACCGTCCAACGCGCTGAGAACGCGCGCCTAAAACGCAGCGTATTGAGCACGCGCCTCGGGCACCTGTTATAACTATTCCCTAAGACCTATCATTGTTACACTGTGAGAGAGAGATTGAGCTTTACAGAGTGAATGGTGCCGACTCCCTTCTTCACAAACTAAACTAAATTTAAGTACAGTGCATCTTTTTCTTTCTATTTAATTAAGAAAAGGACAGAAGATAACTTTTAGTTTAGTCCTGTCAAATTAATCAGCGCTTGACGTAAATTGACGTAATTTTAGTAGGCAAGTTTTTAATAACGTGAGGAGGAGAAGTAGTGACAGGCGCTGATTAATTTGAAAGGACTAAACTAAAATTTATCTTCTGTCCTTTTCTTAATGAAATAGAAAGAAAAAGATGCATTGAACTTAAATTTCGTTTAGTTTGTGAACAAGGGAATCGGCACCAATATTATTATTTATCCCGTTTGGCTACCGAAATTCAACTACTGCTAGGGAAATGATTGTGTCTATAACCCTGCGAAGAGGATTTTGCACGGATGTGTGGATAGTAATACTCACGTGAAAACACAGCGCGCCTCCAACTAATACGTCATTCGTGCAGTTTTCCACTCGCGTGATTAAAGTGCTGTTCGCAGAATTGTTGCCGCTTTTCATTAGTAACGATGAGAATATAGCTGGAGAAACAAAAAATATACAATGATTATTCGTCTTTTATTAGGTACTACATTTTTTTATTCAATCTGCCTAGCTTTTTCCCAACTATGTTGGGGTCGGCTTCCAGTCTAACCGGATGCAGCTGAATACCAGTATTTTACATGGAGCGACTGCCTATCTGACCTCCACAACCCAGGAACTGGGTAATACGATACCCTTTGATAAGACTGGTTGTCAGACTTTCGGTCGGTTTTACGGTTTCCGAGGCACGGAGGAGTCTCGATATGTAAAGATGATCACCCATCCACGGACCAAGCCCGGCAAGCATAGCTGAACCTGATGGATTGATCCGTGCGGCTGTTATTACTTAGCCACAAGCTCCTCCCACTATATTTTTTTATGAATGAATGGTAATACTAATGGTAAATGCCTCAGGCATTAAGTCCGCCTTTGTACAGTATTTTTTTTTACTTGTGCATATAGTTTTAATAAATAAATAATACTAATAAATGTTACATACAAAACTTTTGTCCAGTTTCAACAGTGGTAGCAGTCACATAATTCTTCGCTAAATCTTTCAGGTACTCTTGACGGGTGCGCGTTGCCATTGTACTAAACTTTGGTGATTGAATTGCAGCGTTTTCGCCGTTTATAACCTAAAAAATATTTCAACAAATTATAACGACGAAAATGCCATTAAATCCTTTGCTTTTTCTAAACAATTTTAATTTTATTTACTTACTTTACTTAAAAGTAGGTCGGTGAACGCTTCTCCTTTAGGGTAGATCGCACCATCTTTTATCGGAGGTCCAAATAAAGGCACTTCTTTAGCACGACTCACAGCTATACTATAATGCGTATTCTCTGTACATGGATCTATGGCTCTAACTACAACAAAAACGTGTTGGAACTGAGAACGAATGTTCCGCGGTGTGAACGGCGCAGCACCGGGTTCCTGGAAGACTATAGTTACTATATCGTTGCCAATGTGGCGTTTTCTCAACAGCTGTTGTCTGTTATTCGGCGTATAAGGCAGCATAGTCGACACGTGAAACATGATGTCGCAGCCCTGGTACGTCGTGAACACAGAGTACAATCCAGTGGAGTCAGTTCTATTGTCGAGTCCAGCCTTATATTTATCAAAGTCTTTTAATCGAACTGTCTGGCCCAACATTTTGAGAAACTCGACAAAAGCAGGTCCAGCTTCTTGGTTATTGTACATTTCTTCTTCAGTCGACTGGCCACTCTTGCAGTACATGACTCCAACCTTGTAGTGTCTGGTGACACATTGTTCGTCTAATCGTAAAAGTTGCTCCTCTGCCCCACCATTGTTTGTACCAAGCCTGAAAACGAGATAGGTCATTATTTGCCGATAAAACTATATAATACATACGATATGGGGAAGCTATTGAAAAGAGGGCAAGAATTATTGTTTTGCGTATGAAATTCAATATTCGTTTCTAAATCCAATAACAATAGCAAAAAGATAAAAATACATACGCAATTTATTTATCTTTCCGTGTGACGCAATTTGTAAATTAAGATTAGTAAATAATTTGGAGATATAATCTAATCTCGCTTTTTAATAATTGGTGCGTGACATACCTTAAACAGCCAACTTGCAGCTCAGGCGCGATGTATTCCAAAGCATCTTTAGTGTTGTAGGTGGCACTGTTGTTGCTGGGCTTAGCCGTGGGCAGCGCATCTTCGAGTACGGAGCCGCGTAATGTCAGCAGTTCGGAAGTTCGCACGATGAGGCGGTATTGCCAAGCTAGTTGGGAAGCGGGCGCGGACACATCGCCACCCCCGCGACGAAGCTCTACCCTCTCCTTCTTTATAGATATCGCGACAGGTCCCAGATTCTCATCCATTCCAAACCAATTTTGATGAGCTATGGGAAAAGAGCAATACATCCTTCGATTATAGCGCAAAACTTATGATAGGTTAAGATTTGTATTTCTGAAATAAACAACTGTGTCAAATCAAAGATAATTATATATTTGAAGTGGTGTTCCAAGTGGCCCTTTTCGGATCAGGCAGTAAGATAAAGAGTGTCATACTTAATAAGCTAACCTGTCATCACACCCTAGTAATTTAACTGGGAAGAAAAAATATAGTAATCTGCGTTCGCAATTCATTTGCCAAACATGTAAACAAACATGAGTTTTAGGAAAAATAACTATAATGCCTACAAATAAGGTTCAGTTTGCGCTACAAATTTCAACAGTACTAGTCGATCTAAAATCAACTTTATTTACACTTGAATAAATTTGATGTTTGTCTAAGTGGAAAACTCGTGTTTGTTTACATGTTTGGCAAATAAATTGCGGACGCAGATAAGTAGATTTGTACATGGCGATTATGGTACACATTTTCTACGAAAGTGGCAGCAGAAGGCACAGAAAAGGAAAGTGAATAACTCACGTTGATTGTAGAAGTAGTTCCTATAGTATAAAGCGCCGAGATCTTGGCTCTCTATTGGGAATGGTGACAGGGATCTGGCAAATGGGCAGCCATGACGCCAATGTGTGTGTCCTGGAGGGAACTCCAGCATAGAAATCCCGTAAGCGGCGCGTGGACGGTGCCAGCCTCCAGACTGGCCAAGAATAGCGCCGCGAGCGGTCTTCCAACATAGTGACACACAACGTTCTTCTTCACCTGAAAATTTACAATATCATAAATTACCGAATTTATGTTCTTTATTATAAAAAAAAAAACATTTCTACATAAAAAAAACAACAGACTTAAAAAAAACACTACAAAGTGAAAAATAACTTTATTTCGGAAGTTGTTATTTTTATTTTTAACCGACTTCCAAAAAGGAGGAGGTTATAATATGTTCGTCGCGTATGTTTGTTTTTTTTTTTATGTATGTCCACCGATTTCTCCGTCAATTTACGGCACGGTTGGCGCAGTGGTTAAGCGATTGACTGCTGCGCTGCGTATCGCGGGTGCGATTCCCGCACGGAACAAATATTTGTATGACCTACAAGTAGTTGTTCCGGGTCTGGCTGTTTGTGTATGTGAGTTTAAATGTTTGTGAACGCACTCACAATACAGGAGAAATTCCTAGTGAGGGGCAACGCTTAAAAAAAAAAAAAAAAAATTGTGTACCGATTTTGAAAATTCATTTTTTGGTTGAAAGGGTATATACTCTCGAGATGGTCTCATATAAATTTTATTAACTTTGTTGCGATCGTTTTTGAGTTAGCTTCAATAATACGTACTTTTCCCACTTAGTATGTGGATGATAATTATGATAAGTTCCTGTCACTGTTATTTACATAGCAGGTAGTGGTATTCGAATTTGTGTGGGGTAGGTAGGTACCACAACTTAAAAGTAACAGGAAGTTATTATAACATCATCCTTATAGACAAAGTGGGAAAAAGTACGTATTATTGAATCTAACTCAAAAAGTACCCAAGCAAAGTTAATACAATTTATAAGGGACCACCTCGAGAGCATACCCTTTCAAACAAAAACAGAATTTTGAGAATCCGTTTATATATGACAGAGTTATGTCCGAACACATAAAAGAAAAAAATATAAACATCCAAATTGAGAACCTCCTCTTTTTAAGTCAGTTAAAAACAATATTGCATGAAAATAAAAAAAGTAATTTATATATTATTACAACAATTAATTACTTATGTTTTTGGATTAAAATGATTAATACTCAGATCTTTTTTTGAACACGGTAGCACTTTTATATTTCTGTAATTATTTTGGAGCAATAAACATTTGGATCATATGGATTTTGTGAGTTGGAATATTTCGGCTAACTTTTCGGTTAAATTTTTATACAGCATGCAGTGCTATAAGAACACGAAAACACTCGATTTTATTATAATTAGAAATTTGGAAAACCTGGTTTCCAAAACCTTGACAATGATTTCAGTTTACTGCATTATACATATTTGCACAAAATAAGAAAAAAACGTTGATACCTACTTTTATATCAAAGTGGCATAACAAGACATCCCTTGTGTCCAGCTTTGCCAGAAACTTCCTTGTAAGATAAAAACAACGTTATGAATCATTATTATGTTAGTTTGTTAACTCCTGAATATAAGCTGCATATTTCCACATAACATAATATGTTATATGGAAATATGCAGAGTATAAATAATTTCTATTAATCAATTATACTCGTATTATAATTGACTAGCTTCTGCCCGCGACTTCGTCCGCGTGGAATAGTTCCTTTGGGCTAACGCTAACTTTAACCCGTGACTTCGTTTACATAGAAGGTGAAAATATTTTTTTTAAATAATACGTACGTTAAAGAGCTATTTTAGGTACATACATCACGCTTTTAAGAGTGGAACTTTAAAACGTTAGGTAAAAGTACTGGGTCTTATAATCTTATATCACGCCCTTCCCCCTTGCACATCATAAATGCGCGCGCAGTACTTGATCATTATTTTGCTATTTTATTTTAAAACTGCGATATCTCCTAAGATATTCATTGAAATTGAATGATGTAAAGGGCAATTTTGTTTTAAATTAAATACTTGTGATGAATAACGTATTTATTTGGATAAGGATTAATATCATGTTTATAAAAACACCTTCGCAAATAATGCATTATTTTAGAACAAATTTGTGTAGCATAAAAAAGGTTATTGTGAGCCAACCTTAAAAGATAGACATTATGCTGTCGCGGACTTTTTTTTAGAACTTTTAAAGGGGAACAATTCTGTCATACATGATTTTTGCGAAACTTTAACCGTTTACGCAGCGCACGCAGCGGATGCTCTCAAAAGGAAAAAGAAGCCCCCGATTTTGAAACATTCTTCATTGGTGCTCCGGTCCTATTGGTCTTAGCGTGATAATATATAGCCTTCCTCGATAAATGGGCTATCTAACACTGAAAGAATTTTTGAAATCGGACCAGTAGTTCCTGAGATTAGCGCGTTCAAGCAAACAAACAAACAAACTCTTCAGCTTTATATTTATATATATAAATTAGTAATAATATTAGTAATATAGATTAATAGAAATTATTTAGTCATACATTGAAGTGTTATTAGAATTTCACCTACTATTAATTTTCACTTGTGTTAATGACAAATTTTCTGAACAAGTAAGAGGCGGTAATAAATGAAAGTGCAACAATTTTCCAATAAAAAGTGGATGTACGTTATACTGTGTTGAGTACAGTTCAATACAGTATGTATCTAATTTGAATTTAATCATGAATAAAAGTTGCTTTTCAAAAGGGACATACTTACAAATGGTTATGGGCACATTACGATTACGAGTAGTGTGCGTTGCAGTAGGGAGTTTCATACAAAGAATACTGAATGGCTCGAGTTGATACGTTGACGATCCCTTTCCGAGTTGATATGTGTGCTATTTCCTTTAAAGACGCCTTTCCACCAAAGATGTGCTATGCTAAGTTGCTATGGATGCTTTTGATATCCACCAATCATATTCATTGGTCTATATAGCATAGCACTGGTGGCAATGCTATATTAGCTATGTTTTTTATGTGGAAGGATGCATGCTATGGATTGGAGCTATGGATGCGCGAGTGGTGTAGCTATGTGCCGAGGAGCCGCAACCGCTCCCCGTGCCTTCCCCACTGTCGATGCATCGTATAGCTCGAGCTGCGCATCTTCCTCGCACAGCTACCTCGCGATGGCGAATCTTTCTAGCACATCTTACTCGCTCCGCTACACAGCTTAGCATTAGTGGAAATGGTCAAATAGGTTTGTGGCTTAGCTTTCACATCCTCGTGTCATAGCTGCATAGCACATCTCTAGTAGAAAGGCACCCTAATTCTAGCAATAAATGTGAGTACACACAACTACACATCAAGCTATACATTTCCAGTTTATGCTGATCTCGCATAGAGGTCAGCTTATACTGGAAATGTATAGCTTGATGTGTAGCCGTGTGTACCTATGTATCAAGGGTATCAAATTGATTATTAGAACTTAAACTTAATTAATGACTTAACAGTAGTCTTCCTGTCCGTCTTCCCATGACTCATACATAGAGACAGAAATGTCATAGGATAAAATTTATGAAAGCGTACAATAAACAGGAAAAAAACTAATATTTTCTACCTACAGATTAAGTTAAATATGAAATCAGTACTAACTTTGAATTGGGCTGCTCCAACTTAACTTTGGTTTGTCAGCAAATTCATTAGAAAGGTTACCTAATGCAGGTGAGTTTATGCAGTTATAATCTCATATTATTATTACTTTTAATTTCAAAGTTATTTAATCTAAGTATCTAATTGATTATTCTTTATGTTGGCAAGTGTACACCGTTAACGCATGACTAACTGGCTGTGCAGTAATTGTTGCATTAATGAATAAGTTATATTGAATGGAAGTATAACATGTTTTTAATGTAGTAAGCAATTAGAACTAGTTGACCACAAGGAGACAAGTAACATTGCATTCATAGTTATTAAGTAATAAATATATAGCTATAATTATGTATTGCACATGAAATTTAAGAGTTTTACTGTCATGAGGACTCATTGAGATCGATAACAATTGCAAAATTAAATAATTTGTGACAATTTCCTGTGTGTTTTGACAGCATTTTTTTTTTGCATTAGAGTTATATTAATTTAATACTTGTACGTGTAATATAATATAATACTTAACTTATTATTAAAAAAATTAAACATGATGTGTTCATATTGCACCAATTATTTTCTCATAAAGGCAACTGTAGAATATGTTAGAGTATGTTGTTATGTTATGTAAACCGCTTGGCATCCTGCACCAATTTATTGTAAGTCAGCTGAGGGAAACAGGCTATCATGGTGTGTACAGACAATTGAGTGTCTTCCTGTCGCTACTTACACACAATTGTGCTCATACAGCTTACATACCACTTACACACATCTCACAAGATTCAATATTAACAAAATAGGTGGGTTATATTCCAAAACTTATTTACAAGTCTTCAGTCAATAAACCACATCATAAAAAACATGGATATTACTGTTTTTTTGGTGTCAACTATGACTCATAAATAGTACATTCTTCCAATAACAATGTCAAGTGTGAGAGCATAATTTGTGTCACCTGATTCACAGATGACACAATGGTTATTTTGTGGTAAGTAAAAAGCAATGCAAAAAGATAATTATGCCTCCTACATACTTACTGGTGTACTATTTCTATGTTTAGGTTTTATTCTGTTCATTTACTTTGAAGAGATCAGTAGGTACAAATAGGCAACTAAAACATAAGTTTTGGATTGATTTATATTGTATTATTTATGTTCATTTATGATTTAACAATTCTTGAGATGGTAAAACAAGTGTCTTACCTCCTAATTCATTCCTGAAGAATGGACAGCCTTCTAACAACTCATTTGATCTTCCATCACCTGTGTCTGGCACTGCATCATCTCCTGGAGGCAGTCCACGAGTTGCAAGTAAAGATGCAGCAGATGCTCCTGTCGTAGTATTACGACGCCTACTTAGCAACGCTCCGCGGATCTCAGCAGCATAACTAAGGTTAGCCAGGAGTGACTGGCAGTCATAATGAGCAAACTGCTTTCTTTTGTTACTATCTGTTACTGCAGAGAGGCTATTATCATCTAGAGGCGGACGGTTTAACACAGGTGCTACTCCACCCCACAGTTTATTCAATTTGAGCCTAGGTTTTGGACTGGCACTTGATCTAGATGGTGGTCCATCTGCATGGTCACTGGCAAGGCCATCAGCGATCCTATCGACGGCGCGGCTAAGGCCTGGCGTCTTGTCCGGTGCCGACACACCGCTGTAGCTGTGTACCATCGCGGGTAACCGGTCGTTAGCGCCTCCAATTACGTCAATTGAACCATGACTTCCGTACTCCCGTCGTAAGCCATTCCCCGAGGGATGCTCAGCATATATCAAGTCAAGACTTGAATTGCTGCGGTAAATAACATCTCTGGGTTCCTTTCTTCTATTATCTGGAGCGTACATCGCATTATTTTCCCAAGCAACTTAGTGCATTTCCAATCAACGAAAGAAAGATGTGCCAGTTGAGTTAAAGTCCAATTTATATATTTATTTACACATCGATGTAAAATTATGTCTTGGGAATTAGCACAATAAAGCAGCTCAGATGAAAAGTAAGACCAGTTAATAAATCAAACTTATTTTAAACATAATCATAAGAAAATTAATGTACGAAATTAGCCACCAGTACAATTACTATCACTTCTGTTGTTTACTTGTTACAAAATCACTCGTAATTCAACATGAAATCAATGAATAAATAAAATGAATAATAATTTTGCAAAACTTGAGGTCTTGTCAGTCAACCACATAAAAAAACCATAGATCTAAAATACAAAATAGAAGAGTAAATGACAAAGGTAAATTCCACAGACAAATAAAATGGATGTAGTATGATCTGTGCTACATCTGCACTGGTACAGAACGACATGGCTCTACTAAACAATGGGGTAAAAACTGCTACTTGCTCACTTCAGATGGCGCTGATCTCCAGCGTCTTATAATTTGACAGCTAGCCATACATTTTTTGTAAACAAGCGACTTCTTTTACGCATAATTAATTATTGAGCTCAGTTGCGCAGCTGTTTACTGCAAAAATTCGTGGGCCAAAGATGTTTTAAGAAGAAAACTGCGGGAGAAAGCCTCCGAAAAAAATTGGAATCCGATATTTCGTCGAGACGATGTGCTATCCTTTAGCCTTTTATGAGAGAAAGTGGTTTATAGGTGATGCTTCTAAGAGAACTAAGTCTGTTTTCATTGGATACAGGCACTTGTGATGTGATATTGTGTAGGTACTCTAGTTAGCTAAGCATCTTATCCCAGCCCACGTCACGCAGCTCCACCATACGTTTCCTTACAGATCTCTGTAAGTAGCACATGTGGGCTTTGTTAGCGTCGCAGGGAAAGTTGATGAAGGCACGAACGGCCGCATTCTTCTCAGTCAGCAGCTCACGCACACATCGTCTGGCAACTTCCAGCGAAGGTCTTCCGTCACTGGGAGTTGCCTTGAACAATCGTTCAGGGCTGATTGTACGTGAACCGTGAGTGAGTCGATCGCGGCCTTCGTGTCAGCGATTGAGTTGAATTTATCGGGAATTGAGTTCAATTGGGGGGATGTGTTGGATTTCAGCTGGGTGTTTACTTTCTTCCAATCCGTTACCCTTTTGGTGAGAGAAGGTTGGTTGGGGTCGGGGAGGCCTATGCGAGGGGCTAGTTTTATGACTACTGGACGGTGGTCTGAGTTAAGCTCGTTGACCGACTCGATTAAATCTAATCGTAAGTTGATGTTCTTAAGGAGCGCCACGTCTAATACGTCAGGGTTATGGTTGAGATTACCCGGGAAGTGAGTGGGATTCATCGGGGCGATGATGGCGATATTCAGGGAATGAGAGGTCGAACAAGTGTCGACCTCTGGTGGAGGTTCTAGAACTAATTACCTAACCTTTTCTTTTACTGCCGCTGGGAAACCTCCTTCCTCTCCTTACTCCTTGATTGCCCACTCTTGTATTTCACCTCACCTCACTGTTTGTAATTGCACCTGCCTTTCTCGCCTCAGTTTTGTCAAATATATCGGTGTACAAATTGATGATTTCCTGTCTTTCTCTACACACATAAACACACTCACCTCACGACTGCGCAGGTTGATTTACATTTTTAAGTCCCTACGTCACGTTGCGGACTCTTCGGTGCTAAGACTTGTATATCTCGCCCTCTGCCAATCACTTATACAATATTGCATAATTACTTTGGGGTGGATCAGCAAAAACTCACATGTTGAAATTGGAGCGTGCCCAAAGGGCACTCCTAAAAGTTGGATGGCGGTTACATTACCGCTTTACTACCATAAATCTTTATAAAACATGTACGGTTCTCTCTGTTCGCAAATTATTTATCCTTATCCTTGTTTTAACCACACACTCTCTAACTCCCTACGCTCAATCAACCAATCAATCAATCTTTATTTGTGAACACAGGTATTACAATAAAGGTCTTATGTATACATTTTAGTCGAGCTCTATGTCCTACCAATGAAATTGGTGTACAAATATATTAAGTTTAAGCAATAATTCTGAATTTATACAATACAAAGTCTCGTTCGAGTAAATAATGTCATATATGCGCTCCGTGCAAAATTGTCTCCCAACGACGTAAACATACTGTTTGTCCCTCCATCCGCACAAATTGTCGTTCAGCCCAACGTAGTTTCCCTTTCCTCAGTAGCTACGTCTATAACAAGGTTAATAAAATTTTAAATATACACCCTATGTGCAGAACAAAATACCTATAAAAAAAACTGTTACGAAATGGCTACTTGAATTGGATTATGCAGACTGAACATTTACTAAATATTTTAAAATAATTTCGACTACCGGGAATATGCACCTACTCAAATTTATCTTTAATCGTGTTTCACCTTGTTAACCACACACAGACACACACACACACACACTCTCGGGCAAGTGGGTGCTTGCGCACAGTGTCCTTCGTGGGTGCTGGGCGCGAGGACCACAGAACATATATACTCAAAGAGGCGAGGACTTATATTGCACTCACGGACACACAACACTCTCTAAAGACACACATTGCACATCTTTTGTTTTGTAAATTAATTTTCCTTCCTCTCATTACTTGGAGTTTTTACAATGTTGTATGTAGTACGTAAGTGCAGTTTAATGTTATAATTTTAAGAGTGTGAGCCTGGAGATCTGTAATACAGGTCCCGAACCCAGTATAGACTCCAGCTCTCACAAAGGTTTGAATCTGCCTGTAACCTATATACCATGTACTAAATTTGTACCTTTTTGAGAGAAATAAATTACTATTACTACTTGAAAAAGGCAGTTGGTGATCTGAGCCCGATCGTTTATCTATCGGAGATCGGGTGTAGTCGAGTGACTACGAGAAACGTTACGTAAACGCAACGAATTAATGACTCAAGAACACTGAGCCGTGAGCGGGGGAGAGCGCAAGCACACAACCGTCCGCGACTAGTGCCGAGCGTCGAAATCATAGACTACTATATAAACTAGAGACGAAATCACAGAGCATGTAACTTTGTCGAAATGTGAATATTACTAGTCCCGTGACGCGATTGGTAGCACTGTTCTATCAGTCACCATTTTGAACTTTTTGAAACTAAGCTTGCCTTGCCACACGGATGCCTCCCATACGGATTTGAAGAACCTACCATATAGATAGTGCAATCCACAACGACGCGCCCAACTCCGCTCCGCTCCGTACTAAAGTACACCTTACAGTACAGTTATCGCGTATCATCATAAGAATATTTATCTGTACAGACGCCAGCACATCAAGCTACCCGAAACTGTCAAATTTTCTCAATCAACTTTGAACCTTAAAATTCAAAGTTGAAAATCTATTAAATAAATTTGACAGATTGTAGTAGCTTGAAGTGCTGGCGTCTCGCGTCTGTAGGTACCTTGAATAATGGAAAGATATTATGAACATTGCTAACATTGCGTTCATTTTAACTTTACCTGCGAACGCGATTCGCACTGAATTTTGCAGTTTTAGTTATAACTCGACTAAAGGCTCCATCAAACAGACGCGACACGAGACGCGACACAAAGACACCCTTTGCACTTTGTTCTGGAATCGTTGTATTATTTAATATAATGGTCTGTTTAGTGCAGCTCCATAGCTGAATACCATAAGTCCAAACTGGCATCAGGACTTGTCTGTATAGCAACAATTTGTTTTGCACGGACAGCATGGTGTTTCTTCCAATCAGCCAATGCATTCTTTTGAATTGGAGGTAGAGTTCACCGGCAACCGGTTAACCGGCATAGTGACATGTGAATGATAATCTTGGGAAGTATATAACATGTGTATATGTATATAACACGCTACAACTTGAAAACACATTCAGTGCATATATTTTTAAGTATTGCTAAAAGAAATGCACATTTATAACCGTACATAACCAGCCTATAATGTTCCCACTGCTGGGACATAGGCCTCCTCTCAGTGCGAGGGAGTTGGCCGTTATCCACCACACGGTCCCAGTGCGGGTTGGTAGATGTCACGCCTTTGAATTTTTGGTTCTAGGCCATGCCGGCTTCCTCACGATGTTTTCCTTCACCGTTTGGTGAGCAGTGGTGATAAAATAATAATCACCAAGTAAAGCGCCTGTCAGGATTCGAACCTACGACCGTTAATAACTAACTCGTTAGTCGCGGCCGTTACCACTGGGCCACCACTGCTCATTTTTATGCAGCAGACAATAATCTTCGTTTACATCATCATCATCAGCCTATAATGTTCCCACTGCTGGGACACAGGCCTCCTCTCTTTGAGAGGGAGCGGGCCGTAGTCCACCACGCGGGCCCAGTGCGCGTTGGTAGATGTCACACGTCTTCGAATTTTCGGTTCTAGGACATGCCGGTTTCCTCACGATGTTTTTCATCACCGTTTTGAGAGAAGTGATGATGAAATAATTTACACAAAGTAAAGCGTCTGTCTGGGTTCGAACCTACGACCTACATACAACTCGTAAGCCGCGGCCGTTACCCTTATGAAAACATTAAATAGAAAATAATAAAACAATGAATTTTACTAGGATGTTTGGCAATAAGTAAATACAATACGTGACTCAAGTTCACATCATCAACATGTGGCTACTTTCTAAAATGGTTAAAATCCAAATAGGTTCCTATTTGTTTCTAAAACATTTTCTTAAACTATGATTCTTTTATTAATAATACGTAAGTAGGTACAACTTATGTAAGTAGGGGAGATGTAGGTAATGAGGATCACTTAAGCGAGAATTGAAATAAAACCATATCTATTAATCAACTATTTATTGTTTTGCTCTTATAATAAACTTTACCTATTTAACTATCAATTGAGATCAACTTTAATCACTTTGGCTTATCAATTCTGGAAAAATAAAATTTAAAAAAAAATTATTGGTCGATCACCATTGTCAGCATCAGTTGGCAATGGTGATCAGTATGTGGACAATGGTGATCAACACATATCGCACACATAATTGCGAGCAGAGTTCCATCCAGTGCAGTTGGCATGAGCCCAAAGCCTTCCTAGCTCGTACTCTCGGCATCTACAAACAAAAAATATATTGTTTCATCGAAGTTAGGTAATGTGGGCAATGAGGGTCACTATGTAGGTAATTGGAGTCAGGTGACTCCAATTACATACATGGGCGAAAAGGAGAAAAAAAAAATCCTCACAAAAAAGTTAAAGATACAACAACAATCTGGGTTTTTAATTGCAATCTAAAATGTTACGATTATCACATATCACACGTACAGAAAAAAAGAAGCAGTTATTTAAGACTTACCTTCGAATGTATCTACTCGAAAAATTAGATCAAAATGGCGCGAAATCTTCACACATCTGATTCTCACCAGCGCGTCGCGCGAACTGGCGCGAACTGACTGAGCCCCTGCCCGCGCACGGGAAGCTAGCGGGTAGGTATGTTGGCATCACTTGCTCGTGTTCGGATTTTGTTATTTTGTGGTGACCACCATTGCCAACTGACTCCGATTGCCTACATCTCCCCTACGACCTACGAAGGAAAGTCATTTCTTTTCAAAGAATAAAATAAAATAAAACCCGGCCAAGTTCGTGTCGGATCACGCATAATAAAGGGTTCCGTAGTTGGAATGAATTTATCCAAAGAACAAACTCGGAGAACATGTTTTTGCAACCGCAAATGTAAGTTGGTCGATTATTACTCGTTAACTTGTAAAGCCTTCTTAGCGGTGATCATTTTACTTTTAATTTCGCCGCGAATTTTTTCACATATCCTAATTCAACCATTTAGCTGGCAGGGGGTGGACGAAATCATATCATCTAGACTTCTTACCGCGGTGAGGATTGAACTCGGATCGCAGGGCTGTTGAGCGTTATTCAGGTCTTACGCCGCGCCGCCGCCGCTAGCGCTAGTCAACCATTTAGTCAATAGCCAAAATAGCTAGCTGGCTATTCCAACACAAATAGCCGGCTAGTTATGCCATTGAAATTTCGGCTAGTTACCCATCTCTACGATAAAGAGACACGCACACGCACATGTTGCTTTGGAATTTTAGGAGGAGAAGCTTAGGTAGCCTGAAGGTCATGTTATGGGCTCAAGCAAATCCAGAATCTATCTCGAAATATGTGTTTAGAAGGAAACTGCGTAGTAGCAATGCTCCAATATTTTAAATCTTTACTGCGTCAGCTGACGGTTTTTCGCCCGCAACCCACGCAGCTGACTGTTGTTTTCGTACTTTTAATTATTTAAACAATCATCTAGTTAAATTTCATCCGGAGTACTATAACTTTATTTTACGTGTTTTTTTACAAGTTCATGCGAGCATTCCCCCCTCCATGATGCAGCTGACAATTTTTTTTTAGCTCATATGTGATATCAACTATTTATGAAAAAAGTTTGAACCGGCGTAAGTACTATTACTCCGCCAATTATGAATTGATTTTGATTATTCTTTTTTTGTTTGGTAGATCATACTTCAGAGGTGGTCCCATATAAATTTTATTAACTTTGCTTGGGTAGTTTTTGAGTTAGCTTCAATAATACGTATTTTTTCCCACTTAGTATGTGGATGATATGATAACTTACTGTCACTGTTATTTACATAGCAGGTAGTGGTATTCGAATTTGTTTGGGGTAGGTACCACAACACTAAAAAGTGAAAAATAAAAACTTTTTACAAAAAAAAAAAACAACCGACTTTTGTAAAAAGTTTTTATTTTTCACTTTTTAGTGTATTTTTTTACCACTTTCGCAACCTCCCACACTCAAACCCACCGCTAATATTGAGGAGCTGACGATCGGTACACTTATCTGTACTAATATTATAAAAAAGTGGCCAAGTGCGAGTCAGACTCGCCCATGAAGGGTTCCGTAGCAGCAAGTAACATTGAATGAAAGGTAAATTGCGGTTTACGATTTATGACGTATTAAAAAAAAAAACTACTTGCTAGATCTCGTTCAAACCAACTTTCGGTGGAAGTTTACATGGTAATGTACATCATATATTTTTTTTAGTTTTATCATTCTCTTATTTTAGAAGTTATGGGGGGGGGGGGGGGGGGCACACATTTACCACTTTGGAAGTGTCTCTCGCGCAAACTATTCAGTTTAGAAAAAAATGATATTAAAAATCTCAATATCATTTTTAAAGACCTATCCATAGATACCCCAAACGTATGGGTTTGATGAAAAAAAAAAAATTGAGTTTCAGTTCTAAGTATGGGGAACCCCAAAATTATTTGTTTTTTTTCTATTTTTGTGTGAAAATCTTAATGCGGTTCACATAATACATCTACTTACCAAGTTTCAACAGCATAGCTCTTATAGTTTCGGAAAAAAGTGGCTGTGACATACGGACGGACGGACAGACAGATAGACGGACAGACAGACAGACAGACAAACATGATGAATCTATAAGGGTTCCGTTTTTTGCCATTTGGCAACGGAACCCTAAAAAGGAAAGATTTGTATTTTTGTATGTAACGAATAAACTTAAAAACTACTGGACCGGCAGCTACATTATCAGCGAGTAAAATAGGCTATATTTTATCCTCGTACTCCCACGGGAACGGGAACAACGCGGGTGAAACCGCGTGACATCCGCTAGTTAGTCATATAAAATCAACTATCGATGTCAACATCAGCCGGCTTACTATGACTTTTGTATTTGCAACGGTATTTCCAGGACCGTAATGGTCCTGGAGGTACCGTAAGTCCGTTTTTAAGTTTAACAAATTAACAGTGGAACCAACATTATGGCAAAGAAAGGAACTATTTATGTCCGTGGCATCACAGCGGGCCTTATCAGAATACCAGCGCTGCGGTATTTATTTATTTCTAAATATCGCAGCATCATGCTGAGATAGGAGCCCTTTTTGGCCTCGCACAGGTCGTTATTAATTTTGTTTGTTAGTTTAAAATGCTCCTTTTTATATTTGTTAATTTTTTATTTTTTTATTACTGTTCTATATTTTCTGTGCGTGTCCCAAATAAAAAAATTTTCTTTCTTTCTTTCTATTTCATGAAACGCACTGTACTGTCTGTGCATTTCAGTTTTCGTCTTTGCCAGCCAATGAAACACGAAATTACAAAGCAACCAACATTTTTATTAATAATAGTATATGCATGAAATAATATAAGAGTGGATCCACAGTGGTAGCCCGCGTAATTCAAAATTCCTTAGGGTTTTTGCAATTTGCAGGTTAGTGTCAGGTTATATCTTGATCAAAATGTGTTTCGTGACCATATAACAAATAAGTATAGAATAAAGAAATACTGTTTATTCTACACAAACAAAACGAACATTAAAAAAACCATTAAATACACACATAAAAAGTTGTAGAATTATAATATTAGTTAGAGCGTTTTCGCACTGCATTCGATCCGAATCCGAATACAATCCGAATTGGGAATGTTCTAAATTCGGACGGACAAAGATCGGATCAAGTGCACAACCCCTCATACAAATAGTACTATGGCTACTTCGGACAGACATTTCTCGGATTCTGATCGGACGTAGTGCGAAACCGCTCTTACGGTTGGAATGGAGTACAACTTATTTTCAAAATGAACCGAACGAGCGAAGCGTCTCTGTTGAAAGTCTGGCAAAATTTGCTTCCGTGTGTCAGTTTGTTGGGTACTCTGCAGGTTGTATTTTACAACCGATCTGGACGAAATTTATTATACAGGTTTTACGACTTTATAGATTTTTTGTTTGCCGTCGGAGATTTTTGATTGGAGGGGCGGAGGGGTACGTACAAAAATGGAGCAATACTGGATATCTCCGCCGTAAAAGATCCGATTTCGATGGTACTTTATTATTTGAAAGTAGTAACTTTAAATTGGTCTCATAAAAAATTGGTGAAGATCTGATGGGTACCTATCTTCGGCGTCATGAGCAAAATAGCTCCTCAAAATGCAGTAAATTGCTCACTTTTAGATTTCTACCAGAGGAATCGGCCTTTAACTACTAGTTAAGGATTGATGGAGCACCTGGGATCCCCTTCTCATCACAAAACTTGAGTTATCTAAAACGTTTTACAATAAGGTCACTAGATGGCGCTACTGTGCACTGCTAGATTGCGCTGTCGTTATCGCTCGCCGTATGGTTAGGTCCGGTAGAACATTTTGTGTGACTGAGTTTTGTTAGGTGTAATGTAAAGTATAGCTTCAAAAGTAAAGTCTGTGGGTTGGTATAATTCTGTTTAATTATCGTCTTGCCATATACTTTTTAGTAACCTACAGCCGCAGACGTTTTTTTTTAAAGTTGTATAGTTATATTAATTAATTATAGGATTTTAAACTGACATGGTTATTTTCACTACTAAAGTTATTTAGGTATATTAATTGTTGCAAAAAAGTTTGTGCTCGCGAGGTCTACTGTTCGTAGAACTAATAGTAATTAGAATCATTAATACATCTCTCTATTCTGTAAATGCATATTTGTTATGGTTGCGAAGCATTTTTTGATGTTTGATTGTTTTTATACTATAATGCGCAAGCGCGCTGTATCAATGGTGGCACGAGCCATGGCCAGCCCCAACTCCCAACAGAGTTCTGAAAATGATAGCTGATACATTGGACTGTCCGTAGATAATTCACTGCTGTTAGTTACATGCGTCACCGTATTGTGTTGTTTAGGAACTAACATGCAGTTTTAAGGACAATGTTGCTAACCCTGTATTTAAGAGTCTTGGCTCGAAATAAAGTTTTTGATTTGATTCGATTAAGATACAACCTGACATTGATCTGCAAATTCCAAAAAACGTAAGATTATTTGAATTTCGCGAGCTACCACTGCGGATCCACTTTAAGTACTGAGTACCGAATAAAATGTGCAAGCATACCTAAAAACTACTGATAGGATATGATGTAGGTAGTTAACTAAAGCCATCGTAGAAAAACGAGGAAAGCTGACCTAATCATCGCGAGGGGTTTAGTTTAAACAACACATTAGGTCTCCATCCCCAATGAAAGGACACAATTCAAAAGGTAAAAAAAATCACTTGTGAATGTCGCCTTAGGTGGCCTCTAATCAGCTGCGTTTTTTCCCTCTAGTTTCTATTCAGGTTCTTCCGGTGGGTGGACAGAGTCTCCAGATTGCAGTGGACCTGATTGGATTTGTCTATCTTGTGACATAATACTTGTACGAATACGGTTTATTAACGATTGCCGTTGCCCTGTTGTTAAGGTGGTTTGCTTGGGCATTATGCTAGAATCAAAAGAGGTTGTCGAAGATATGTGCAGTTCTTCTGGAGCTATGGAGACATGGCTCGGCGTGAGTTTAGGGTCAGAAGATGCCCTTGAGCCCGGAGTGTGTAAGCTCATTAAAGATCTGAACTCTACTCTGGAAGTATCTCTTAAGTACGTCTCAGGAGGATGGGTTGATTTTTTGGCCAGGGCTGGTTTCAAGACGTGCGTTTTCGATATCTAAAACATTGTTAACGGGTTAGTAACTTAGATAGGTACAGTTGTTACTTAAATACTTAATCATTTCTGTTTATTAATTTAACTAAGCACTTATTTCATAACGTTGTCGTAAGAACTTGCAAGATGCGTGCATAGACAATTATATTTGTAATACATACTTGGATTAGTTAGATGTCTAGTGGCCAGTATGGAAAAAGAAATTCATTAATTAAATAATTATTCAAATCAAGATTACAATAATTACACACTTATTGATGTGTAACATCTTTCCTCTCGCTTTCCTGCAATCTGTGGGAGTAATTTCGCGAAAAGGGACGGAAGTGTGTAACAGAAAGCCGGGGAAGCGTGCGCTATTTGATTTGACCAATGAGAGCGCGCGGTGCTAGTGTTTGCCGTCCGATGGTACCAACTACCAACCTATTTTCTGGGAGGTTGGTACTATCAGCCAAGATGTCAGAAGTTTCACATCTGCGACTACTGTTAAGGATTGCTCTTTTCAAATTATGCTAATCGTTTCGGATTTATTGATAGTCATGCCACTAATACAGATGGGTAGATTGCTATGTTTCAGTTTTAAGGTGTGGGGTGTAATACAGACACGTAATAATAATGACACTTGATGTGTAACATCTTTCCTCTCGCTTTCCTGCAATCTGTGGGAGTGATTTCGTGAAAAGGGACGGAAGTGTGTAACAGGAAGCCGGGGAAGCGAGCGCTATTTGATTTGACCAATGAGCGCGCGCGGTGCTAGAGTTTGGATGGAGCTACTGCAAGTTACTGAAACTTTCAGTAGCGCCATCAGCACGCGTAGCATGACCACCGTAGAAACGAGTTTTGTCGACGGAAGAATAGACAAAAATGACGTTCCGTGTAGACAGGACGGCAGGAAAGTAGAAAGACTCAACTGCACTTTTTACGAAATTCACTCTTTTCATAAATAATTCGACTCAGAATTCTTTGTTTTGTCATACGATTTTTATTTTCTGTTTGATTCTCAATTTTTATACAAAAAAAAAACAAAATAAAAAAAAAACAAAAAAAAAATGTCGAAGTAGGTATCGTATTTTGGAAGAAAAAAATGACAGTAATTTTGGATTTAACCATTTCCTTGGTAATTTTTTTTAGAGCCAGAGGCGCGCAGGCTCTACGTATTTTATTTATATGGAATTTTTCACTTCTTGTATGGAAAATAAGAAAAAATATTACCAACATGTTAAGTCTTAGGGGTTTAACCGGTAAAGGACCGCGGACGCACCGGTGCGTCCAACGGCCGTGACAGATTTACGACCGCACTTAAATAAACAATTACTCAGGTTTCATTATAACGTCTCAAGTAGTATTGTTTATGTTTTTTGCTACTCGAATAGATTAGAAATACGTTTCAAATGGTTACAGTCTTTGTAAACAACGTTCACTTATCTTTATTACCCGCTTTTGTTATTATTTCTTTTGTTCTTTGTGATAAGGATTTCTGATAAAACTACCGTACCAATTCACACGAAATTTTGCAGGGTACATTATGGATAGATAAGTTATCTAACAAAAGCGTTTTTAGAGACAAACATTGAAAACAAAAAATTCAAAAAATCTAGATTTTTTATGATCTAGAATTTCTATTGCTTACGTAACTTTCACCGTACCAAAAAAATATTTTTTGTTTTATTTTGTTCTAAATGTTGTCTAAAACGATGATACATGTAATATAGAAAAGAAATAAAACACTTACGGATCAGATCCATACAGAAAAACCACAAAATATAACAACTTTCACTGTGACGGGAACTTTCTCTTTTTTGTTTGTTTACACTTTTTTGGTTGGGTCAAAATAGGTGTTATTTAGTGCGAATATTATCTAAAACGATGTAATATTTACTTCAAAATGAAAATATCACCACTTTCCGACGATTTACACACAAAAACCATTAAAAAACGAATTATTACAGCGGACGGGAGTGACATTTGACTGACATTTTACCGCGCGGGAACGTGATTTTCAACATTTTTTTAAAATGTTGCCTATTAATATTTTTGCTTTTAGTCGATTTATTTGACGAGAATATCTATCCGACCATAGACAGAAAAATCCACAGACGATAATAGCCATTACAACAAGTACAAATAGAGATGTAAGTCGCGTGGGTGTGCCGTCTCTCATGAGAGACGCCGGTCCTTAAAGGTTATCTAAAGGGGGTCGAAATTTTCATTATTTTTGCGATTGGACACGCCATTTTCGAGATATAAGCAAAAGAAAAAAAAAAGATACAGTACTGTTTTTGCCCCTGAATTCGAGGTGTTGATGTGAATTTTAGTTTATATTTTATTCCACACCTTTTTAATCGCGATTAGAAATAGTCAGATTTAGTTGAAAATCAAAATTATTAAAACGCTCAATTGTAAAATCATGATTTTGTAGATGACCGTATATACTTTGTGGCCGTCGAGTAAAAAGTTTTCTACTGTCTTTAGCATGGCGATTACAAAATCAAATTGTCTTCACTACCTTAGTGATTTTGACAGTTTGGATAGAAAACTTTCTTCTGAAATAGTCTACATGTAAAAGGACCTAGACAAAGATCGTTAGAAACGAAACACAAAATGACAGATTGTAGAAAGATTTCTACGGTGCGACGTCAAAAATAGAGAAACGAATGTCACTTTGTATAGAAAGAGCTGTGTCTATTCTTCGTAGAGATAGAAAACGTCATGCTACGCGTGCAGGATGGAACTTGGTGTGGACAAATGTGCGGTCATGCATGTAAAGCGAGGGGAGATTGTGAAATCAGTGGGAATCCAACTCTCGGATTCCATAAACCTTAGAGCCCTCTCCGCATCCGAAACCTATAAGTATTTGGGTATGTCGGAAGCGTTGGGCATCAATGTTACTGACCTGAAGCAATCGTTGAAGGAGCGCTTCTTTGGCCGCCTGAAGAAAGTATTAAATAGTCTTCTATCAGGCGGAAACAAGGTGCGCGCCTTCAACGGTTGGATCATGGCGGTTTTGATGTACTCTTTCGGCATACTCAAATAGACTCAGACCAAACTCGACGCCTTGGATAGGAGGGTCCGTACGCTGCTGACTGCATATCGAATGTTTCACCCACGTTCATCGGTAATGAGACTGTATATCCCGCGAAAGTGTGGAGGTCGAGACTTTTTAAATGCTAAGACCCTCCACAATTGCGAGATATGCAGTCTCAGGGAATATTTCCTAGAATTCGACGTGGGGATGCATCGAGATGTGATCGCGGTAGACAAGGGCGTTACCCCGCTCTCCTTAGCTAAAGAGAACTGGCACAAGCCTGTAGTGCTTGACACTAACGATCGCAGGGAGGTATGGAAGAGTAATGAGCTTCACGGACGGATGTAGATTTACAAGCGTCCGTAGCCTGGCTGGGTTTTGGTGACCTCTTTGGGGAAACCGAAGGTTTGGTCTGTGCAATTATGGACGAAGTTATGATGACGAACAGCACGGTTGACATCTGTCGGGCATGCCACCGTCCGGGAGAATCAATCCGACATATTATCTCCGGATGTTCTCGTCTAGCTAACGAAGAGTACTTGCACAGACACAACCTTGTAGCCAGGATTATCCATCAGCAACTTGCTCTGAAATATAGCCTTGTGGAATCGGAAGTGCCGTACTACAAGTATGTGCCCAACCTAGTTCTCGAAAATGGAAATATCACATTGTACTGGGATTGATCCATCATCACTGACAGGACTATTGTCGCCAATAAGCCTGATATAGTGGTGATGGATCGAGGAGAGCGGCGCGCAATGATTGTTGACTTAACAGTCCCGCATTACGGAAACCTCGTGAAAAGTCGAGAAAGATAAACAAATCAAGTATCTGGACTTGGCTCACGAGGTTGTCGACATGTGGGATGTGGACTCAGCAATCATTGTGCCGATAGTCGTATCAACCAATGGCTTTTATCGCCAAGAGTGTCGACCAACACCTAAGGAGGCTCTCGTTGGGCAGCTGGATTAAGGGCTTGATTCAGAAAGCGGTACTCCTGGACACGGCTCGCATTGTTAGGAGGTTTCTCTCTTTGGATCCTTGACCACCGGTAGCTTGGACCCTGTTCCCGATACCGGTGGGCTACAATTGTTGTATTTTTAAATGTAGTTTTTTTTGCTTTTATAAAAATATTTAAAAATGTAAATTATATCGAGGGGTGAAAGGCTATTTGGTTTAAGCGACATCTTGGGCGATATTGAGTTATAATACATATTCGGAATCAGCAATTTATATCGCCCAAGATGTCGCTTAAACCAAATAGCCTTTCCAAGATGTCGCTTAAACCAAATAGCCTTTCACCCCTCGATAGTATATAGATGACACTCCAGCTTTGTTTCTCGGTTGGGAGTGTTTCCAACCGTGAAAAAAATCTGAAGTCGCAGATGCGTATCTGCGATGCCTCTGCACGCTTAGCTTGACCACAATAGAAACGGGTTTTGTCGACGGAAAAATAGACAAAATAACAGATAAACAATCACAATCTGTCAGTTTGTATATTCTGTCGTCTACAAAACCCGTAGAAAACCCGTTTCTATGGTTGTCATGCTACGCGTGCTGGTATTGCAGATGTTGGCTGTCGGCTTGTTTCCCATCCAATACCAAGGGGTATATAAAAAGTATGAATCCTTTGTAAGTGCAAATTTACAGCAAATCAACTAACCGCTTCGAAGTCTTTAGCTTTCATGGCCCTTTGAACTTCCTCTTCAAGTCGTTCAGCTTCATCTCGTTCAAGTATTTGTGCTTTCAGGGCGTCTATTGTCGTCGCAACCATCTGCTCTATTTCCTCGACCGGTAGTGTGATACCGCAGTCTAGCAAAAAATAAAATGAAAGTAAGGTTCACAACGTTTATTACGGATGGAGCACATCATCGATACACGTAACTGCAAAAAGTTTAAAATTTTATTTGAGGCGATAGATTTGAACTGTTTGCTGTTATAGGCCAACCGCTTTAAGCTCAAAATACGCACACAAAGAAGGTGCGTGTCGGGCGCGGGTCGGGACGGAAATACGGCGAGCTTGTATATGTTGTAATTCCTTGTATTATATGGATGTCAGCAGATAAAACACGTGCGCGGGTCGGGTCGGGAGCGTGAGCCGCGCCCACTTTTCGTGTACCACCTTACTCCCGTCGCCGACCCACGCCCGACACGCACCCGCTTTTTGTGTGCGTTGAGCTTAACTGAGTCCGTGCCTGAGGTAGCTGCGGAACTGCTGACAACTGTCACCCGTCCCGCACCGCGCACGGACTCAGTTAAGCGGTCGGCCTATAAGTACATTTGTCGCCTTTTTATTTTTTATTTTTTTTGTGTGGGAAATTATCAAATAACTTCTCCCGCTCTGGGTGGAGCGGGAGGGCTTGTCACTCTTACTGACTAAAACCCACCCGTGTTCCTTCAGTTGCCATGTTGCCGGGGGGCCACGATTTCCCTTTCGGACTTATTCGCAACCCCGGCAGGCATCGGCCTTAGCGGACCCCGTCAATTCTGCTGACATCTCTTTGAGGCGCGCGTGTAACACAACGCGCCGTCGACCCGGGCTTGGTCCTTATGGGACGGCGAGCTACCCATTGCTCACCGTCCGCAACCCCGCGCCTACGGTGGCTGGGAATCTGCCTGTGATTCCCGACGCTCAGGGCGTCACGTCCTGCGGCGGTTAGGGGCGCGAGGGCGTGAAATTTGCCTCTCTCTCACGCGTTCCGCCTCCTTCTTCGCGAACATTACTGCTTCGCAGAAGGAGGTGACGGCTTCCCATTTCCTCTCGCTCCGTACCATGGCCTGAACCAGTGCCGGACGCGAGAGATCACCGCCGCCGATCGCCTTCACGAGGACACGGTGATGCTCCGCCCAAGCCGGGCAGACCTCCACCGTATGCTCCACCGTGTCCTCCGGGCGATCCACACAATGGTGACCGGTGAGGACCTGCGTCAGGCGGAAGGTGAGGATGCCGTGGCGCCTCTCAAGCCACTCCTCAAAGAGAGGTTTTATCGCCACAAATGTGGCGAGCACAAAAAAAAAAATTACCAACCTTTGATATCTTCCACCACGTCAAAGGAACGAATGCGTTTAATACAATTCATGGTGACTGGATGCTGGTCGTCGATGAGCGATCTAATGAGAGAAGCCATCGTCTCGGGATCATCTGAAATGATGCGAAGATGAGAACGGAAACAAAAGTAACCACAAATATTAAACAACAAACAATAAAAAAATCGGCCAAGGGCGTATCGGACCACTAATCGATAATCTACATGTCGGATCCGGTCATTAGTACGGACACGAAACGAATCGCAAGCGCGCCGCTGCCGCTGGCGTGATCTACCCACACCTAAAGCGCGCGCTTCTTTAGAGTCGTGATGTTTTAAGGTCAAGGCGAGAAGGGGATACATCCTCTGGCCGCATCGGAGTTAAGACGTCGCGGAACTGTTCTCGATTCGTGGCGTTCAGTTATTATGTTAGTTGTAATTTGTGATCATTGTGTTATTTGGTGATTTTAATAAACGCCGTCGCACCCAGTGTGTGTATAATTTAGCTAGTGTGATTAATTTGATATTGTAACAAACCTTTTAAACCACCAACACGAATAGCTAAGTGACTACAAAATACCACTACTCGACACTAGATGGCGTTGTCGCAATACGTCATCTTTCTGAATCGCGGTGTCAAGATTCTCCATGATCTAATGACCTCCGCTAAAATGTTAGTTTTTTTTTGAGACTGAACCAGTGGTGCATTTGTCGGCTACGTCCTATTTGGAATAGTTTCACGAGACTCCGCTGCTAAGTTACGAGCAATATTCGACTTTATTGTAATTTTTTGGTCTGGAGGACCCCGTTCCCCTCTTTCGTCCCTTCTGAGAAAAGGAGACGTGAGCTCGTCCTATATTAATAGTGTACCGCATACAGTCAAGATTATTAAAATCCTTGTCATATTCAACTGGTCTTCTTTGTGCCGGCAACGGTGACGACGACATCCTTTACAATAGTAAATTATAATGTGATCTGAACTGCAAACTGTTTTTCTATTGCGCATTAACCAACACTACCCACACTACGCCCACAGTAGTTAAAATATCGCTGACAGTAACGAAAGAGTCACATACCCGTTTCCGACATACAAGTGAAGAATCCACAAACTGTATTATGTAAATTAAAGTATCAGGAGGAAGTACTTAGGGACTGCACCTCGAGTTTGAGAAAAATTTCGGATTTTAAGAGCGATGTCTCTGTCACTCTTGAGAAGGTTAAGGCTAAGTTCACATGTAACGCACGTTAACGCGTGTGAACGCACGATCAAATTTAAACAGAGTTTAGATGACGAGCGCTAACGCGCGTTTCGAGAGTACGAATATTAACAAAATTGGAAAAAAAAAACTACTTACAATCGCGATGAATGCGCTTGCTCAAATGAACAGCAAACGGACGTTACATTTCAAAGCGTGTGTCAACGCGCGATCGCTTGCGTTTAGAGACTTTTTCTCTGAGCGCTGCGTTAACGCTCGCTGATGGGCGTTAACGTGTGGTCGGTTGTTAGGTAATATCCGTATGTCTATATGCGCGATTTGAAAACGCGCGTCAGAATTTTTCCACCTGAATATACCCTTATACTGAAAGTAGGCAACGTCGCAAATAGCAAATAGTAACCGCACCAGTTCGGACGTGACACATCGAGGATTAGAGAGAGTCACACAAGTATTAAGAGCGGCGTATATACTGAATGAAAGTGGGTAACGTCGCAAATAGCTGTCAAATAATTTCACTGTTTTGATTAATTTGGAAATATTATTTTATGGAAATAAGAAATATGTCTAACTAGTGAACTAGAATATTAAAATGAATTGCAATTATAACACTGAACTTGATGTTGTAACCATTTTAGGTGTTAAAAAAGCATATTGAAAGTTTCCAAATACTTGTTTTACAACTAAAACGAAATATTCGGTGTTACGATATTAATTATTGCATTTCATAATCAATAGTTTAGTTCATTAGTTAGCCATATTTCTTATTTCCATACAGTAATAATGCCAAATTAATCAACACAGCGAAATATTTGACAGCTATTTGCGACGTTGCCTACTTTCATTCAGTATATACGCCGCTCTTATGTGTGACTCTCTCTAATCCACGATGTGTCACGTCCGAACTGGTGCGGTTACTATTTGAGACTTGTAAGCTTCTAGAAACAGTGTTTTGGACTCTTGTAGGATTGAGGTACTAGAAGGTATTTCACCAATGTCTTTAGCGCGCGCGGAGTGCAATAGTGCTGCGATGGCGGGCCCAATGCGGTTTTCAAGTTTATCATTTGCGTCCGACATATCCTTCAGAGCTTCCTCCAAATTGTCTATCATCTCATCGCTAGCTCTTGGAGATTCCATTGCTTCCAACTACGACACATACAAATAACAAATTAAAACAACAACGTAGGTACCTAAACCAAATTACAACGTAATTTGAATGTAACCAAAGTCTTTCGTCCAGAAAGCTCTTGACTTTATTCGGACACCTGAATCGAGCCACCCTGCATATTTTTGTTTAAAGGTCTCTTATTTTTATAAATAAGGTCCTTTGTTCATACACGTGTAGAAACAACCAGAATTGAAACAGCCGGATCGTGGAATAAGCGTTTTATTTAGCACTCACAATCATTTTTACAGTATAACCATAACTTTAGATTAGTATAAAAATCCTTATGAAATATCTTCTAATAATAACGTCGACTTTTTAGGAGTGACTGCTCACCATGAGCTCAATAACAAGAATGAATATGGAAAGGAATCGTTTCTGCCTGAGCGTAAACCACAGACGTATAAAGAGTAGTAGACTAAGGACTACCAGTAAAATAATTAAGTGTGTATCAAGTCTGTTATAGCCTCAAAGTTTACACACGTATTTCTTGCTGTGAAATATTACGTTTTATTCGCCGTGTGTAGGCACGGTCTTCAGTGTTGTATCCATGTAAGCTTGTTTACAGACACGTTTTTTTTACGGCGCGGTTTATACGCCGTACCGTAAAGAAACCGTGCCATGTACAGTACCGACCAAAAGTCCATTGGCAATTTCACAAAGCAATAGACTGACGCTTCGGTTTGACTTACGACCTTCTTCTATAAGTTGTTATAATACTGTAGGCACGCACATTACACACACACACACTCACTTTATCTGCAACCAATGACTAGTTCGATAACACTGATAAACAGTAAATTTGTTAAACGAAATCAAGTCATATTTTCAAACACTACTACCTACCCGCATATAAACCCCATACTTAGTTTTGTTCAATCACCTTCAGTTTTCATAAAATATCGACTTACTCGATTACGCGAATTTTGCTTACCGACGTGAGTTTCCGAATAAATTAACGAAAAAATATTGAAATTAAAACAGTTTTTTTTTTAGATTAGTGTTATACATCATACTAAGATGCCGAGAGTGTGTGTAAACCATCCTGATAACTTCTGTTATACTTGCGGTCAACTTACTATTAAAAGTCAACGTCGTAGTTTGACACCATTAGTTAAAAACTGTTATTTTAATTATTTTGGTTTTCCGGCGCGAAATTTTGACAAAACCTGGACTCCTAGTGTTTGCAGTGCACAGTGTGTCACTTTGTTAACATCATGGGCTAAAGGATCTCGTCATATGCCGTTCGCAGTTCCATGATATGGGCCGAACCGAAAGACCATGTATCAGATTGTTATTTCTGACAAACTTCTATAAAAGGTATTAATCACACATCTAGGCACTCTGTAAACTATCCAAATCTGCTAAAATATAAGTTATTTTTTCTTAATTTGAAACATTTTTTTCCGTTTTTACTTAAAAAAGATTAATTGCTGTTGCAAAAAAACTGAGGGTGATCGAAATTTTCTAAAAATGCAGATTAGTTACAGACTAGTTGTAGATACAAAATAACCCATTCAATTACATTTAACTTTCATTAAGGTAATTTTTGTCTATCAGTGTAATCATTCGTTTTTTGTTTCATTCGTCTTGTTCACATAAATATTAAAGTTTAGCAGGTAGACCACAAAAAACTAACTAAATTATTTCGATTTCTGTGGGGTAGACAGATGCAGTTCGTTACGAGTATTCACTTAACTCATCACCTGTTAAGCAGCCTTATAAAGGCGGATAACAATTAAAATTCTATTGTGTCTCGTTAATGACAGTGGAAGTTGTTGGTTCGTAGATAATGTTGGTGACGAGTATTTAGCGCAGTGTTGTGGTTATTATTTTCAAAAAGCAAATATTGAAGGGATATCAAAATTATTATTGCGCTGCGTAAAAGTGAATGTTATTTACACAAATATCTAATGAAACCGGACTAAGTGTGAGTGTTATCATTTAAATATTTCTTATTTTACCAAACATAAATTTTAATCAAGGGTATTGTTGAGACAGAAGATGCCTTTAAAGTTTTAAATTCATTATGAGGTTTAATTCGATTAGTGAATAATAAATAATTAGGTATTATGTGTAATAAATACAATGTTATTTTTTGTTCTAGAGAAATACTGTGAGGGTTAAGAGATATGAGGAAGGGGCTTATTATCGAGTAGCAGCGACGTCAAATGGTGAATGAATATGAAACAAATGGTTTCATACCTACGAGATACTTTGCTGAATTATTAAACACGTCATTATGAACCGTTCGCCGTGCACTCTGAAGGCTTGCATCACTGAAGACCAGCTAGAAAACCGTTTTTGACCTTAAAATATTGACCGTACCAACTTAATAAACAACAGATTCGTTATTGCATGAATTTATGGTAACGAATTTTTTAAGCACGTTTCAATATGGTATTTGTCGTATTTCTTGCAGATAGACCGAAAATGTTTAATATTATTTTAGTAATATTATTCTTTTATTTCATTATTTACATATGAATTATATTTTTAAATATTAGAATAAATTTATATAAAACATTTAAATATATAATAATATTTAGTATTATTATTATTTTAGGATTAAAATTTGAGGTTTAGTTTCAATCTTCTTTTCGTAAAGAAAATGGGTACTGCTATAACCTCAATACCAACCAATATTTAAAATAAAATCTAAAATAATTAATATAAACAAACTGCCTATACTTAAACTTAAAATCAACTATTTTGTCAGTAGTTTTTTTTTACACTGTAGTCTAATATTCTTATTTATTGCTTAATTACTTCGACCATGATAAAAGCTTTATATTTATGGTGAAAAAAATCCATTTCAAATTTAAAACATTTAAAAATTTAAATATGTCAAAATAATACAAATTGCTTTTAAGTTTCTAGACATCTATTTCACATCTTATTCAGCTGAAGTAATGATAAATTATTGTAGCAGTTTGTTAACTATACTTAAGTAAATAAAATATAACGAATAAATGTTTTTTTTTAATTTTATTATCACATAACACGCATTTTTTATTCTAAACACTTTATTGCAATAACAACAGTAATAAAAAGGCAGAAATATTTAAAAAATATAATTATTGCAAACAAAAATAATAATATTTGCAAAAACAGTGCTGTGATTTACGAGATTAGAACCTTAGCCATCCCAACGCTTAACGCCTTCTGCTATCTGCACATATAATTTAATTTCAAATTTTAGCAATGGGCAAGGTCACGCGTATGATGCGTGTCTAACAATAAAGTGCGGCGCTCGCGGACCGCGACTATACGACAGTGTGTAGTGTAAAACTGCGTTCTCTGTGGTGTGTGTACGGCACACACACCACAGACGTCTGACTGTTTACACATACAAATGTACGGACTACACCGCGTGTTCACAGCAATACGACTCTTAGCGTGCCTATGCACTTTTGAACGCTTACTAAGAGTAAGTGATCAAATAAGGATAGGCATGTTTTGGTATTGCAGGCGGGACAAACAAAATTTACACCATCATTTCAGGTTATTGATTTGTCCCATCTGCAATACCAAAATTCTATAGATTATAATGCTTGTTTTTCCCTTTTCAGGTATGTGTTTTTGCAGTCGGGTTTTTTGTTTTTTTAATATTTTTTTTATTTCAAGCTTTTTAGTTTTATTAAAATAATAAATATACTGACTCATTACTAGCTTTTATTTGATACCAATAATGTAGTTTTTTTTTTAAAACTACCCCTCCCTTTTTAGGGTTCCGTAGTAAACAAGGAACCCTCATAATTTCGTCATGTCCGTCTGTCTGTCTGTCCGTCTGTCTGTCTGTTTGTCTGTCTGTCCGCGGCTTAGCTCAGAGATGCTTAGTACTAGAAAGCTGTAATTTGGCATGGGTATACATATTAATCACGCCGACAAAGTAGTAAAATAAAATCATGAAAAAAAAATTTTTTTTCATGTGCTTCCCCTTGTCGTAAAGTGAGGATGATTTTTTTTTCTCTCAATAATCCCACAGTGTGGGGTGTCGTTGAAAAGGTCGTTCAAAAATATTGTGAGTTTGCGAAGCCTATTTTTGGATTTAGGGATCCGTTTTCGAAATATTAAGCTTTAAAGTGGTAATTTTTGTTAGATTGGTTGGTTTTGGGTATGTGAAAAAATTCACGGCAGTAGCATATATAACGAAATTAATAGGAAAACTATCACAGCTAAGTAGGCTTTACAAGTTAACGAGTAATAATCGACCAACTTACATTTGCGGTTGCAAAAACATGTTTTTCAACTACAAAGTTAAGTTTGTTCTATGGGATAAATTCATTCCAACTACAGAACCCTTCATTGTGCGTGGTTTTGTATTTGCAGATGCAATATATAAATATTATATAGCCTATGACACTTCCACAATTAAGACAAATCTCACATGTTAAAATCCATTAAGCTGTTTAGGCTACAGAGCGTGCCAAAGAAATAGACATACATACATATTTGAAAAACATTACCCTCCTTCTGGGGCAGTCGGGTAAAAAACGAATGATTATCGAACTAGTCATTATTAAAAAATAACAAAAACGATTAATAGTAATTATTAAAAAATTACAAGCAAACCGCAGATGAGATTCGAACCCTCGCTCGGCTCGCCATAATCGCACATACCAAAGCACGTTATTCACTGAGTTAGCATACAATATACTGTATCTATGAGTTGCAGACAAAGTGAGTGTGTGTGTGTACTGTGCGTGTCTATAGTATTGTTACAACTTATAGAAGAAGTTCGTAAGTCAAACCGAAGCATCAGTCTATTGCTTTGTGAGATTGCCTATGGACTTTTGGTCGGTACTGTACAAAGGGCGTTATGACAGTACAAAGAAAAAAAGTAGTTTTTAACTCAAAACACTTTCTTTTTTCTTTGACTTACCATTATAAAAAAAAAATTGAGCTTTAACAAAAATATGCAAGGTGGCTCGATTCAGGTGTCCGGGAGTGTAACTATTCACATAAAGATGCTCTAATCAAAGCTTGTTGCTTCTTTAAGAGCGGACTAAACTCTCAAATTCGTCAATTTAAATTTGGAACAATGGTGATACCGAAATGATGGCCAGTGTGTCAGTTCAAAAATTAACAAAAAATGCATGCTGGCTCGATTTAGAAGTCTGGGAGTGTATTTTTATAATTCTAGTTAAAGTAAGAGAATAATAGTGATAATACTTACTTGTTGATTGACCAAAAACTCGGTCAAAGCTGCCAGGTTATCGAATGCTCGAGTTTGCTTCTTATACTGACTCGGATCACCACCAAATTTTAGCAGCCACTTTTTAACGATACCGTCTACCAATTCATATCGGGACAACAGTCTGAAAGATAAAATGTAAAGTTTTATTTATCAAAATGTAAGAACGACAGCAGAGAAAGTAGACCTCAGCGATCACGAATTGAAAAATCATTCCTCCCACAGACTATGGTAATTAACGAAAGAGTTTCTTTTTCGTTCCAGCATCCTTAGCATGACCACAATAGAAACGGGTATTGTCGACGGAAGAATAGAGAATATGACAGATAAACAAGATACAATCTGTCATTTTGTCTATTCTTCCGTCGACAAAACCCGTAGAAAACCCGTTTCTATGGTTGTCATGCTACGTGTGCAGGCAAGATATGCACAACAGCTGGAGTTTCGCAAGTCTAGCTTAGGCATTTTTCTGCCTCAAAAGACTTGCTGCGGCGAGTCCAAATTAATTGGGATAAGAACAGGAGGAAGATAATAATGACGTCTGACGGTGAGTGAAATTAACACTTTCGACTCCATTTTTTATAGAGGTTATACGCCATGCCGCCATACATATTGCAAGTTAACTCCAGGTCACTGGCATTACGTTTGCGCTAAAGTTAACCCTCGACGAGTGTCATGCAGCCTATTTCCAATCTATACAAGGCTAGAACGCAGCCATAGGAAACTGCTCGCGTATACATTGTAATGCTATTTTTAAATCTGTGATTACAATGTATACACAAATTTTGCGTATTGCTGGTGTATAGTTTGTAAAGTGGGCGCGCGCGTTCTGGTTCCAAACTATAGGTACTACATCACTTACGCCTGACAAGAGTTTTAAAGAAAAAGAACAAAAGTGTTAACTGGGTGAAATGGGTTAGGTTAGGTTAGAACTGTGACCAACCGCGCGCGAGCCGAGTGAACGAAGCGAGTGGTGCCGCGGTAGCGGTCGGCGCTACTTCCAAGTTGCTTGCAGCCACGCAGGCTATTTAATATTAGCACAAGGTGCATTACGTCGCAAAAAAGTTGGTTACCAGTTCACAATTTCTCGCAATCTAAACACGATTAGTCCGTATGCGTACTGGCACTGTATATTATGGAATGAGGTAGTTAATTTGGTCACTACGAAGTATACGCGAGTATTTGCGTACTACTCTTGTATAGATTGGAAGACCTTAGTAAAAAAGTGATTTCCAATCTATACGCGATTAGTTTCACACTGTTGCGTTCTGGCCTTGTATAGAATGGAAAGACGCTGTCATGCATGCAGAGTTTGAGATTTTGATAAAATATACAATTGATTTTATTTTCACAGTTTATAATGCCGAATTCGCTAAGAAAAAAATACATTTAAAATGAGCCCTCCGCGAGGGCTCCCGGCATCCTATATACGACTTAAGTGAACCCTCCAGGAGGGCTCCCGGCACTGAACATGTTAAACAAACCCAGTCATGACTTCAGGCAGCCGGTCCATGATCTCACGCAGAAGGAGTTCCGCGTCGTCCCGCGTCACTCGCATTGAGTCGAGGCATTCGAACAACAGCGTCGTTACGTTATCTACGCATCCAATATCCATTGTCGAGCCTATGGGTGTTCTGTAATCGGAACAGATCATAACATCACATTTGTGTTCCCCGAAGAGTAAGACAGAGGTGTAATCTACCTATAAAACACTGTTTTATGCCCCTGCCACACACTTGTCGAGTGGCATGAGAAGTAGCGAGGAAAGTAGGCAGAGACGTAGTGTGGCAACGTTACTCTTCATGCCGCACGTCATGCTCCTCGTCATGCCCACTGCTTCCCTCTTTTGTCGGTTTTTGGGCGCGAGTCAAAGGACGTAGTGCGCAGCGGCGCAATAAATTGCGCGAGTAGAGCTGTGTGTGGGCAGAGAGTGCAACATCGCGGCAACGCGAGCAGCATTGTGAGGCAGGGGCATTAGGGCCAGTTTCTCGAACGAAAATTATTTATTGTATTTATTTGGGAAAACAAACAGTGACACATTACATTATTTACGAATAAATAAAAAATACGGTCAAATGTGCAACAACATTTTCCACGAAATACAAATAAAAAATAAACTTTACAAACCATGCTATAAAACTAAAACTAACAAACAACAATAATTTAATTAGAAAATATTTTTGTGCTAAATAGTAAAACAAAAGTAAATTTAGCAAATAAATAAAAACTTATCAAGGCTTGCAATTAATAGAAATTACTAAGTTAATGACTGTGTAGCGGTTACACCGCCACATACAAACTACGCATCATAGACATGACGTCACACAAAATCCTGCATCGCGCAGTTAGAGTTTACCGAGCGATCGACATACATACAAGATTTCAACTTCAAACCGAGTCTTTTGAGTAGGTACAATATTTTTGAATTTACCAGCAGAAAGAGCAAACATATCAATATGATGGAATTGCTTGTTGTAGTTATCAGTTAGTCGACGCAAAGGTGCCTGCATACCTGCGTTACTGCGACAAGAGGTAACAGCAAACAGTGGCCGTGCGCGCATATACATTGCTACACAAATCAAACAAAAATACCGTCTCTAAGAGAGTGCGTCTTGATTTTAGACCAAGTAATAATAATGTAAGTAATATTAATGTGACAAATTGTTCACGAGCAAATAAGAACCGGTACTGCGAATGACTGTTGATAAATTATGCCACTAATAACAGCAGTTTACGCGCGCTTGATAATTTGTCTTCGTTCGAGAAACTGGCCCCCAATCACCCAAATTATCGCCAGTTATGTTTTAAATCCCATGTATTTGTCCAGACTCCGGGCTGCTACTGAGAAATGTCTGATGGAAAAGCAACACTTGGCCGTAAGTAATAGGTAATCAAACCAGTTGAATGAATGAATGAAATGCACCGATTCCAACGTGGTTTAACTAAGACTCGATAAATCGAATGAACCGCAAGATTTGCACTAGCCCCTGAAGCCTCGTGTTTCATGGGGCTACAGAGGTCATTGCATATCAAGGAGTAGACCGGGTGGTGCGGTGATGGTAAGGAAGACGTGCCCTTAGTATAAGGAAGGATTTGCGAGCCATACCGGCTAGCTATGCAACCTTGAGTAGGCAATGGACTAGAAGAAAAAATATGTAAGGGAAATATTATAATTATTCCAAACGGTCCGTCTGTTCATTAAAGAACCACCAGATTTACGTGATTTTTGTTTTAATTCAAGTCCACGCAACCGGAGCTGAGGGCACAACATGTTGTTATTATTATAATATAATAATATCTAGACAAAATCAAAGTGGTTGCCAATTTAATTACATAATAAATGACATCAATTCTACATTCTGTGATTAGCTTATGCGTTAGTAGTAGGTATTACGTCTTATTCTGTGGCTTAAGGTCACACACTGATTCTTTATTTAAAAAAATCGTCTACGGTTGCAATATTTGTAAATATGTGAGCACCACGGATCTTTAAAAAAAAATTAGTTTATCAGTCATTGCTTAATTTTTTATAGTTTGTACACTTTGTACCTATTGTAATAGTGTGTTGGGGAAAGTTCGTCGCTGGGATAAGACCAAACAAGATACGAATCAAATTCATAGATAATTTTGCAGTTTATTTTTAACTAGCAGCGCCCCGCGGTTTTACCCGCATAAGTCTCGATCCCGTGGAAATATCGGGATAAAAAGTATCCTATATGTTAATCCAGATTATAAACTATCTGTGTGGCAAATTTCATCCAAATCCATTTTGTAGGTTTTGCGTGAAAGAGTAACAAACATCCATCCATCAATCCTCATAAACTTTGCATTTATATTAATTATTATACAGTCAAACCTGGGTAAGTGAGAACTGGGTAACCGAGAAAACTCTATAAATGAGAGGAATTGCCAGGTCCCGTCATTACAACCGTCTAAAACCTCTATAAGTGAGAAGCAGAAACCTCTATAAGAGAAAGTCGTTTTACACTCGTACAAATTTAACATCTGCTATTTATGACTCATTCTTAAATTACGTGGAAATAACATTGCTTTTTTTCCTCTCTACCTTTCCCAACCAGCCTCAAACTCTATAAGTAAGACAGGCCACTCCTGTACCTCTATAAACGACAGTCGAGTGTAATTTAACGTCTGCTATTTATGACTCATGCTTAAATTTCGTGGAAATAACATTGTTTTTTTTTTTCCTCCCCACCTTTCCCAACCAGCCTCAACCTCTATAACTGAGACAGGCCACTGCTGTACCTCTATAAGCTACAAACTTTAGTTACTGAGAAACCTCCATAAGCGAACAAGAGATCGCGGTCCCTTGAACTCTCGCTTATCCAGGTTAGACTCATAAATGTAAATTATAATATCATTATAATACAGTGCGAGTCTTTATATTGTGCATTTATTCATGCTTTATCCAATAAATATATTAGTATCTTTATGGGTAACTCACACAGGGAAGTATTTCTTACGGTGATCGATGTAGGACCTGGGGACCATGCGCAGGTTAACTTCTGATTCCTGCTGCTTTGGGCGCCTAGCGCTATCCGGTAGTGGAGGCAACTCTGACAACGGCTTCATACGAAGATTATGGATGTCCTCTTGTAGTTGCTGTTAATATCGTTTTAATTAAACAATTGCGTCTAATGCCAAGTTAAGGCAAAAAAAAAAACTACTCGTAAGTAGGATGTGATATTTTTACTGTAAGTACGATATCCATATTTTTACTGTGAAAGTAAATCACGTACTCACGGCTAGCACCATTAAATCAATTTTGATGAGTTTTGATATAATGTTAATTAGAAACCCTGAGAGGCATAATGACAAGGGTACACTTTTATAAATCAATCTCTGTGGGAGTGTAATGGGTTGTTGAACGTTGTATTTCTGCGAAAAACCGAAATCCAAGGGACGAGGTAGCAGGTAACTTGCCAATTCTAATAATAGAAAATAGAGTAGGTACTAGAAGGATCTTTTCTTCTGGCGCCAGAATGACATTGACGGGGTTGTTGGTAAACATTCTGTGAAACGTTGTAGACACCTTTATCTGTTGTTTCTGCCGTGCCCGCACTATTAGCAGACGATTTACGTCGCGCTGGTATTGCCTCACGTTGTAACCGCCGGGCATCTCGCCTGGGCTCTTAGCGGTCTGTACAAATACAACTTAAATTTAACTTAAGTAAGATTCTTATGCTGGGGCCGCATCTACGTCTATCGTGACGAAGCTTAGTACAGTGATACGATGCACACAAATGTGACCAACCATTATTGGTTATCGTCGCGATAATTCGGGCTGCGTAGCACTTATCGGGTGGCGGTACATAAAAAGCGTGGCGCGTGGTCGGACTAGCGTTGGTAATTTCGACTGTTGTTTCCGGACTCTGTCGAAATAATGGAGATCTATCTTGAATTATTGCACGACAATTCGTTAAACTTATGAAGTCGCTATTGTGACCACCGCGTTAGCGCGATAACTTATTAGCGAGCAAAACTTACGAAGCTTCGGCACGCATTGCTTTGTCGCGATAGACGCAAATGCGGCCCCAGGGTTACACTACTACAATCATTGGCGCTCGAATAATGACGACAGGGGGCGCCGTTGATAAACAATTATGCAATGCGGAAGGTTGGTCAAAGGTTATTGAAGATGTGGCGTGACCATAGACCGTGCTATGCATGTCTTACGGCCTACAATAAATTTGATATTTCGGCCATTCAGTCCATTACGTGTTCGTTAATGAGTTTGGTATTATTTCACCATTTCGTTATTTTCGGTGATTTTAATATTTTAAAGTACCTATTAGATATGGAAAGCGACAGAATTTAAAATTTAAAATATTGCTTATTTCTTCGTAATCTCTTTCTCCACGGTTAATCTACGATTAAATAGGTTAGCATTTTTCTCCAAAAATAATCTCCTCAACCCCTTTTGACCAAGATATAAGGTTTGTAGAGGGACTTTGCTCTACATTAGATCTGTACCCTAATTGCGAAACTTATTTTCGTAAACAATTTTGCCTAATTTATTTCATTTTGACAGTTCAACAACATTCATTGCGTTATTTACGTTGTTGAGCAGATTTCTTTTTCCAACTTATGAAGCAATCGAAACAGATTGTGTTGTATTACGCAATTAGGGTCATCATCATCATCATTTTAGCCGATAGACGCCCACTGCTGGACACTATGCCTCCCCCAAGCACCGCCACTTCAATCGGTTCTGTACTTCCCGCATCCAGCGGATTCCTGCGGCCTTCACCAGGTCATCGTTTGCATCCTTCATAGAGTCAGAATAAAATCCAAAGTATAAAAGCTAGACAAATGAAACTTAGTGTGTTTTAAAAGTCTACTAGTTACATCTTATCCTGAAAATTGTAGCTCTCTAGCATTATCCAGGCCGAAGTTATGAGGGTTTAGAAGCTTCAACTGAATCAGTTATACATATAATTGCGTAACACATTGTCGGTAAACGATTAAGACTATTCTGTTTCATTTGACAGTTCAATAACATTCATTATTGCGTTATTTTCGTTGTTGAGCAGTTTTTTTCGAACTTATGAAGCAATGGATTAACAATCTCTTTCAAAATGATTCAGATTTTGATTGATCGTGTATTTCGCAATTAGGGTGCCGGACCAGTTGACACATAAGTAGTTTACAAGGAGACTTTTTCAAAACAAAAAGGTTATGTACAGATAAAAACGTGTCAGGTTTTGGTCAAGACTACAGACTGACAATCTGTTATAGATTGGTATTTCTCATTGAGAAAGGGTTTTACACATTTCCATCAAAAAAAAAATATAAAGTAAAATTGAAAACAAAACTGGATTTTATTACCTTTGATGGTAAAACATCTGCTTCTAGCGCCGCAGCCAAACGGAGGCGATCAGAGTACTGATTCAATGCGGCAAGATATTTCTTTTCGAGACTACTGTGGCGCTCCTGAAAGATTTGCTGTCGTCATTTTATTAAGTCCAAACACCTTCTAAGAGGGTTACACTGCCACACCAGTTTATTCCAATAAAAACCGGCCAAGCGCGAGTCGCGGACTAATAGGTACTTATCCGCTATCTAATTGCGCAACACATTTTTCGTAAATGATTAAAACGAATCCGTTTCATTTTGACAGTTCAACAACATTCATTGCGTTATTTACGTTGTTGAGCAGATATTTTTTCGAACTTATGAAGCAATGGATTAGCAATCTCTTACAAAATGATTCAGATTGTGATTGATCGTGTATTACGCAATTAGGGTGCAGGTTTCCAAATTGAGATTTTGTAGTTGAGAAATTCTCAAACTGTACTTTTTATTTATTTTATCTTAAAAAAGCCTACAGACTATTCTATTATCAAGGCTAGCATTACCTTTAAGATGAAAGCACGCAAAATTTTCTTTCTTTCTATTTTGATGATGTAAGAAATCACCCTACTAGAACTTTTCAAATTACTTTAGCATCACGCTAAAGTAGTTTGATAAGTTCTCAACTTAAAATTCTCAATTCAGAAAACGGGTACCTATAAGAGTACAGTCACGAGCATAAATATATTACTATAGACAGTTCGGCATTAATATCTGACTTTATGATTCATCCATAAATGTCTGTCGTCAAGATGACGGTAATTATGTGATCATTTATGGAAGGCATATACAAGTGACAGCACAAATTATATGTGACATCGAAGGAACACCAAAACTATCTGACGAGATAAGCGACGCCAAAATATAGGCTGCTGCCTCGGCTTCAAAAATATGTGTCACCTCTTAAAATGCTGAAAACTGAACCGATGTCCGACTATTCTGCCAGTATTATTAATCTTTTGTTGCAATGGCTGTTATATCATAATCAGCCTATAATTTCCCACTGCTGGGACACAGGCCTCCTCTCGGTAAGAGGCAGTGGGCCGTAATCCACCTCGCGAGCCCAACGTAGGTTGGTAGATGTCACATGTCTTCGAATTTTAGGTTCTAGGACATGCCGGTTACGATGTTTTCCTTCACCGTTTTGAGTTTTCCTTGGCGACATATTCAGGCCTATTTAAAATAGGAAGCAAGATTCCTAGTTAGTATTGAGTACTGACTCGCCAGCTCCGGAGCTGCGCGACGATGTGTGGCAGCGTGCCATACGTCACGGAGTACTTGTGGCGGCGCGCCATCTGACGCAGCTGGTCGTCCAGCGTGCGGTCCACCTTAAAAATAATAATAATATAGCCCTGTAAATATAAAATAGAGCCCTGGCCATCGGCAGGTTGGAGTGCTTTTTTAATGTTCTCTTATAAAAATATTTTACAGCTCAATAAACAAATTAATAGCATCATGACAAATAATAAATAATAGTAACAATTTAATAAAAGAACTAATTTTGCAAATTAAAGAAGGAAACAAACTAGTAAAAGACCCTAGGCAGATTGCTGAATCATTTAATAACTTTTTCATTGACCAACCAAATACATGACGTTTCCAATAATTGTACTGTAAACACAGTTGCAATTACCAAACCCGAAAGTCTTTATTTATGCAGCCAGTAGGCCCTCAAGATATCACACTTGTGATACAAAACATAAAAATAAAAAACTTTCGGATTCGACGGCATTTCAACCGTTGTAAGTAGTCTTTGTCTTTGATATTATCCCAAAACCATTATGCCATATAATAAATGTGTGTATAAGCTCAAGCATATTCCCTGGTAAATTAAAGACTGTGATAATAAAACCATTACATAAAAAGAATGACAAGGAAGCATTCGAGGTGTGGTAAAACGAAAGATGTAAGCCGGAGTAAAAAAATAAAGAAATTGTCACTTCGGAATTTCGTCGTGGCCGCGAAGTTACTTCTTGTTTACCTTTCAAAATAACGGTGTCAGTAAACCGTTTCATTAAATTCCTATTTCGATCTACTTTTCTATTATGAGCTTCATGCAAATTAGTGAAAATAATTCTATTCCTACCAGTCCCGAACTCATCTCATAAAACAGCTACGAATATGTTTTTCAGTCTACACAAGTTTTTTGATGAATTCGTCAGATTAAACACTTGAGTAATCACACAATTTAAAGTTTATGACAACCAATTTTATTCCACATGTTTTTAGTCGCGATTAAAAATTGTCAGATTTAGTTAGAAAATCTAAATAAAATTTTAGGTGATAAACGTCAAATTCGGAATAGCAAAATTGCCATTTTCACAAAATTAATATCTCTTAGTACCATATTAGTGCTGTCAAACTAAAATATAGTCAAGTTGTGTCACTTTAGTCTATTTCAGAATGGGAAATCGTCGTTTGACAGGAATAAACTAAATTTTGGTGATTTTCAGTCTAGTTTATGACAAGAGAATCGGCACCAATGATGATAGAGTAGAGTGGTTGTGTTTCAAATTTCCGAAGGGAAGTCGGTAGGAATCGAGTAGTTTAGCAACATAGCAATATTCGATCTCTTAAAAGTAATCATGAATAATATGGACAAGAAAAACCCTATATGTCCAATATTCACAGATATGACAAAGGCATTCGATTATGTAAAACAAGACACTCTTTTAAATAAACTTATCGATTATGGCATAAGTCCTCTTACTTAATTAAGTCATATCTCACGAATAGAAAATAATTCACAGAAATATCGAGAATCTGTACTAAAACGAAGCGTGAACTGAAATATCTATCCAGTTGTAGAGTAACAGAATTCGGAGTTCCACAGGACAGTGTACTCGGTCCATTACTATTTCTACTTTACATTAATGACCTACCCCGTCAAATTCGTCAACCAATGACATTATTTGCGGATGACAGCACTGCTATGTATGAATGAGACGAACTACGAAGATAAAGATGAAATAAACAGCACACTTAAAACAGTAATAAATTGGCTTAGTAAAGATAATCTGGTCATAAATTTACAAAAAACGAAAGTCATGCATTTTCATCAGAGGTGATTAGCCAAAAGAAGTGATTACTGAATATAATAGCAGAATCGTAGACACAACTTCAGTGATAAAATTCTTGGGAGTGTATATTGACGACAAATTGACATGAAAATCTCATGCTGAAAATGTGTGCCAAAAACTAAGTAAATCTTCATATTATGAACTCTGTAACCTCTCAAATAAAGTAAACATAGATACATTAGTGATAGGCGTGATAGCCTATCATGAATTAGTTGTTTCACTATTAAGATACGTGTCATATTTTGGAGCAACTGCAGTGAGAGAGAAAGAATATTCAGGGCTCAAAAATAATGCCTTAGATCAATGACAGGTCTTAAGTCTACTGAAAGTTGTCAACTGTATACTATAAGTATATACTAGAAGTTGCCCTATTCGTTACATTAAATAAACAATTATTTACCTCAATGGTTGCCATTAGACAAGACACAGTAACAATAAGGTCCCAGTATAAAAACCAATTGTACACAGGTGGTCATTAAACAGCCTTATTAAAAAAATAACATTCTTTCCATGGAACCGCGTATATAAAATACATATAATAAATTACCTGCAAACCCTTAAAAACCCCTAACCCTAGAGCCTAGTTTCACAGTAAAAGATAATAACTGTAATGTTTACTGGAATAAAAAGCTATTAATATAATTAGATTGCTGTTATTCTTAAACATAAAACATACTGAACACAGTATTTTTCAAACTCGTATAACAGCGCAGGGAATGGCTCTACAAAGGACATGTCCTAAAATGGTTTTTTATTATTCAATAATTCTAACTTATCCTAAGTTAAATATATCTGGATAGACATCCCAAAAACTAGTGGTTCTAACTATATCATACATTTTTAAATTCCTCCAATTTTGAAAAAAATCGTTTTTATTTTAGTAATAATTTACTCCTAAAACGGACAAACCTTTCTAATTATCTAGGATAATATAGTGAACACACCCCATAAAATAGTAAACTTGTCAAAATTGACACATTTTACTGTCATTACTATGTGACAGTACTATGTGTCAATTTATGTCATATTGACATATTCAAATAGTAAACTTGTCAAAATTCACACATGTTACTGTCATCACTGTCAATTGATTGACAGTAATGACAGTACCATGTGTCAATTTATATCATATTTGTCATAGTTGCCATCAACAAATAAAATATTTGTAGTTTAAATAGTTTATAATTTTTCTCTTAAATGGAGGGGTCTAAAAATATTATTTCAGTGGTTCCTAGTTCCATATTTTGTCGTTTTTATTTAGATGTAGTTTGGTGCTGGTTAGATTTTTCTCGGAATAAAAAACCAACGTCCCTACAAAAAGCGGACATCTCCTTTGGTCTTACAGTGAAAAGTGAAGAGAATAACATGTTCTAACGGAATATAACTTTTTTTATTTGATTAACTTTCATAATTTAGCCCAAAATGAATGATCTCTTTTAAAAGACCTACTCATAATGTTTTTTTAAAAAAATTAACAAAACTATTGCTAGAGAAATGTTATTACACAATTAAAGACTTTTTAAATGACAAAACTCTATAGTAAAATGCTGTTTGTAAAAAAAAAAACTTTATCTTTGCAATTTCGAATGTTTAGGATTATTATAATGACATTGTTATACTTATTATTGAATTTTTATGATTGTTGTTATATTAGAATAACTATGTCGACGTTAAACATAATTTAAAAATTACAGATATTGACATTACGTGCATACACATTGGTGTCGATTCCCTTGTTCATAAACTAAACTAAATTTAAGTTCAGTGCATCTTTTTCTTTCTATTTCATTAAGAAAAGGACAGAAGATAATTTTTAGTTTAGTCCTGTCAAATCAATCAGGGCCTGTCACTACTCCATACAAGTTTAGACGTGATTAAAAACTTGCCTACTAAAATTACGTCAATTTACGTCAGCGCCGAATAATTTGACAGGACTAAACTAAAATTTATCTTCTGTCCTTTTCTTAATGAAATAGAAAGAAAAAGATGCACTGAACTTAAATTTAGTTTAGTTTGTGAACAAGGGAATCGGCACCATTATCTATATTATTAATAAATTGTGATTGTTGTTAATGTTTTGGAATATTTTGACATTAAGCTTTTTGACTATACACATTACGACATTTATATTCTTCATTGTATGTTATGCGAGAGATTTATATTTTATATATATTCATTTTTTTTAGACTGATCTGTACCTACCTATTAAATTCTGACTAGTGTTAATAATAATTGTAATGGTTGTAATTATATTATTAAATTCAAATGTATATAATGTTTTGCATGCCGTAAGGTAAAATGTATCGGGACAATTTACAAACTATCCAACTTATATGTATACCTACATTATTAGCAAATAAATGATTTCTTTCTTTCTTTCTTGGTAATAAGCAACATTAACATTATATCCAGAAAAAAAATTGTTAGCACAAGTAAAGCGCGCGCCGCTTTGTGAACTAACCCCACAGTCGATTTTTTATCACGCACTGGATTTTCAGCGCGCTGCTTAGCGCCGAGAGTAAAAAATCTAACAGTGTATTTTTTGATGCACTGGGATGAACTCTGTTGAATTCTTAATGTTTGGCTAAAACCAAGGGTTAAAAATCCAGTGCACGATAAAATCGTCAAGTTAGAAAATCATTCGCGCGCAACTGGGTAGTCTATGTTTGTGTGTGTGTATGTGTGTTAGTTTGGATGCTTGAATCGTTTGGAAGGCGTGGGCTACACAGAAGAGACGTGAGACGAGGACGGGATGCTGACGCGGCAATAGTATGCAGATGGAAAAGCGACCCGCATGCGGCTTGTTGTTTGTGTGTTTTGTGCCAAATCGCGTTAATACACTGTATGAAGATACGTGAAAGGGACGCCGCGTCTGCGTCCCGTCCTCGTCTCACGTCCCTTCTATGTGGCCAGTGTCTTAGGGAGAGGTACTAGGAAGTGGTACCTTGCGCGGCTTGCCGAGCTTGCGCGTCAGAACGTCACGCATCTGCGCGCGTAAGTTCTCCGCATCCGCCTCCATCGCTTTCAGGTCCACGTTCATGCGGAATAAGTGCGTGCGGTTGATCCTGTAGAGAAACATCATTATTATAATATCACCATCTTACTTTGTTCTAAGTTAATAGTGTATGAGTAAATTAGGTTTATCATAACAAATTGATATAATTTTGTCGATGCCCTAATTTAATATTTTTTCCAAATCATTAACTCTACTCGTTTAGACGTGATCTTCAGTATAAAGTCATTAAAAGTCGGTTATCGTGACGATATTTATGTGTTAAATTAGATCAACCATTTTTCAGATTATCTAAAGTGCATACATCTTTTATGGGGTACTGTATTAAATGTTACAACAAAATACCTTGTGATATATTACAATTAACTGAAAGAAAATTTAAAACTCATATTTTAAAGTACACTTTGTAAACAAGCATATTACAAATTAGAGGATTATATCCAAGATAAGAATGTTTGGAAACATGCTGGTCCTGCTCCATAGGACAATTTAGAGTCCAGACAAAATCAAACTGGTTGCAAATTTAACTGTATATATTTTTTTATTTTTTTTAATAAAACTATCTATGATTACTTGAACTCACACATTGGCTTGATAGTATTGTGGTCATGTGTCGAACAATGAAAAGTATTTATAGGCAATTTTATTGGGTATCGGATGTCATTTGTATATTTTTTATATGTGTAATAAATCAGCAAAAAATTAAAAACTAGAAAATAGGAAATGTTTCATTGTGTCCACAGAACCATTTCTAGTAGTAATAAGGATCAAATTCGCAAAACACATAGGTATTCGTTAGTATGAAACTGACAGGCGTCAAGAACGCATTCTCTCGACTTAAAACATCATGTACTTGCCGTGCAAATAAATGTGCGTAATATTTTTAAGGATCCTCCAAGGATACGCCGTATTGCTTATCAAATAACGAAAGTAAATAATATCCAATCGGCTTGCTCATTTCAAAATCTAGTAGGTAAGGACTTAAAACGAAATTTTACAGGAAAGCGCAAAAACGTAAATAGGGCCAGCCTTTGAAAAGTCCAGGTTTTGAAATGTTTAAAGTAACTTACTAGGTTTTAAAGTGGTCACGGGGCAGTGAATGGGGCACTTACTAGGTTTCGATGTAATATATCTGCTTATAAGTGAGTTTTCAACGCTGGTATTTGGTGGACTTATTAGATTAGTAAGATTATGCAATAAACCGATTTTTTTTTAAAGTATCCCTTACTAGGTTTTGAAATGGGCAGCCGCAATGTCCTGCTATTAAAGGGAAATTAAATTATACAAAATATGATAGGTACATCCACTATTAATTACTATGTTTCATTGTTGAATATGGGATGTTTCATTGTGTACGACTGTACTGTTCGACGATTTCAGTAAACGAACCTGTATGAAATCTGCCAAGTAAGTAAACAGGAACCTAATCGTAGGTAGGGTAAAAAACGCTGTGCCTTGTCACTCATTTTGCTTTTTATTTGAACTTACTTCTGCCTCATCTTCTGTAGCCTGATCTCCTCCTGTATCTCAAGCACTCGTCTCCTCAGCCGGGCCAGCAACGCTTCCGGGAACACCACGGCCTCAGACAGGCCCTTAGGCCCGGTGCAACCATCGATAGCCGCTGCTCTAATCTGATCGTATCGAAGTATCACCACTGAATCCACCTCGTTCAAGCAGGATTGTTTCTCCAGCTGAATGAAGCAACATTTGTATTTTTAGACTTGGGGGTAGTTTTTTTTAATTGATGGGTTCCTTGAAAACCGAATGTGTGATGTTCCAAAGTAAAAGAACCTCCTCCTTTTTTTTCTTCAGTTAAAAATATAATTAAGAGGCAATATGATTTAAATCAAACGCTAGGTAACGTCGGGATAAACCAAGGCAAAGATGGCGGGACGAGCTTGACTCTACCGAAAGGAACTATCGAAAGAACTGAACCATAATAACAAAAAAAAAAAGGTTTCGGCGAACTGAGAATCTCCTCCTTTTTTTGAAGTCGGTTAAAAACCAGATTAGCACTTTGCCCTCCAATCAGACTAGTTAGATCATTTCCATAATTTTGATTTCGCATCATATACTAACGAGACGATATTTTGTTAGCCCACAGATTAGAACAGATGATTCACTCCGCGAAATCATTGAAATAAAAAGCGACTCTTGCTACGACATAATAAAGTGCAATTCAGGTCGCACAACGCTAATTACCTACAGTTATATTCATCTAGGAGTTGCCTCTTTATCGAGTAACTCTTAGATCTTCTGACTACGTTACGCTCACTGAATTGATCCGACAAGACGAGCCCGCCGCGTACTTGTAGCTTCATATCTAAAATGCGGAGTGCTCCTTCTGTACTGTTCTGTGGTTAGGCCTTTAAGAAGGCGAACGCTTCAAGGCCGTGTACTATACATGTCTCAAACCAAATAAAAAATACAAGAACACAAACGCTATGTTTCGAAAAATACAATGAAGCATGCCAAAACTACACCTCCGCTCTGTGCATACACGCTCACACGCACACATTTACTTTACAACCATTTCATCAATAAAGCTACACCACACTAAGTGCACATGTTTAAGAAACCGGCTTTACGTCACTGTTGATAGCGCTATGTCTTGGTTTTTTATTTGTTCTGATATGTATGTAACATTTTTTAGATAATTCTATTGCCGTCTTACCATAAATTCCCTGAGATCGTTCTTTCTTGTTTCCAGTTGTACCGACAGCTTGCGCTTGATCTTGTTGTGTGCTTCAATGTCTCGCTTCAGAAGCTCCACCATCCGGTCTTGCTCCAACATTTCTTGTTCATGCTTATGCCTAAACACATACATTAGTTAACGCCTTTTGCCTTAGAACAATATTCAAGTTATTTTTTGTAATCTATTGTGGTCACTGTCAAGTAGATCTTCCATAAAAAACCGTTTTCCGTCGTCGTGATGTAAAGGTACTTATAAGATAAGTGAAAAATCGTTACAAAAAATGGGTTGCGTGCCCGTATCGTCACATGGATTAGTTCACTGCGTGCATCGCCCACTGCAGCGCGTTGTTTTGTTTATATTTGAGGTGAAAACCGACAAACGCATTGTAAAATGGATGACTCACTTATAATTATTGTATTAGTAGAAAAAATTTAAATATTGTACAGGGTGTAAAGGACAGCCCTCCACAGACTGATGGGGTGAATTCAGTATATCATACTAAGATGACAGGTATCCAATAAACCTGATTTGTGGAACACGCAATGTATCGCTACCGTGGCAAAACGCACGTAGCGAATGGCAGCGCAGCGAGCTTTCGGACGCTTTCCCCGCCACCCCGCGGCGGGGAGAGCGGCCGCGCTCGCGCGGCGCTCTGGCGCCTTAAGCGTAAGTTTTCTCTACGAAGTGGTCATCCGGCGCCTTCCTGATTGGGAACTACGTTTTCTAGCACGTGTTGATAGGCATTGGTAATTATTCGGGAGTTTGATGGATGCTGACGGTCAGGATACCTATCAATGTAAGTTCTAAGCACTTCCCTAGCATTTCCTCGAGCTTCCCCGTAGCACATTATCATTTGTCTATACTCACGTAGCCATTTCTCACATACAAAAAACAGCACAAAAAAAAAAAAGAAAATCCCAAAGCGTACGTAATGTAACTTGACAACGCGGCTGCGCGAGCGATCTACACCGACATGCGCTCGCGGCACACACAACAGCGACACCGCGGCTGACTGCGACACAAACCAACTGCTGTTGGGAGGGGACTACCTCTTCCACCGCACCGCATACATACTAAGATATGCGGTGCGGCGCGAGTTCGGAGAACTCTAGCTAGGCATAAATTGAACAGCTGATTTCACGCGTCATTCCTTAGAGAATTTCAACATCTATTGCCGTTTTTTTTATTTTAGCTGTTTTATTTACATTAATGGAGTACTGCGTAAAGATAATGTAATTTTACATTGAAATAAAGAAATACACTGAATATACGATTAAAAAAATGAAAATTTTCTTGAGATTTTCGGTGGAATATGATACAAATTATGGACCAGTGCATTCACACTCTGTTAGTTTGCGGAGGGCTGTCCCTTACACCCTGTATAATCTGAAACATCGACAATATATAAACTTGCAAAGAAGAAATAATATCCGGATACAGTGGACGCATGTCATCAACAAATGCGTTCAATACGTTGCGTGCCGTGCGTGCGTTGTGGCCGGTGTGGACCAGTGGATGTTCACCTTAAAAGGTAGAGGTACATTTATGGATGCTGGATATTAGAAAAGTTTTATCGGTACAAAGATTGGAAAAATCAGAACCTGTACAGTTGAAGGCAAAGCTGAAGGCGGCCTATCATGAAACATGACCTTTCGAAGTCGATGGCCTTTTAGAATGCTGTCTATCGATTTGAACTAATTTACAATAGGTAGGTATGTACAGTTACGTTACCTGGTATTTCTCATTTCATATGTTAGTTCATAGATTTCGGTTTCGCATCCCTCGGGACAGATGTTAGGGTCGAGGCGTATTGGGCCGATGTCACGACTGTCAACACTTCCTTCATCCTCTTCCTCGCTAGATGATTCTGAAGACTCTGACTCCGATGATTCTTTAAAATGATCAAACACAATATAAGGTAGGTTTTTATTTCAAGCAAAGCGTTCTTTCGTTGTTTATGCCCGCCCATCTGATAATAAGTGATGATAACCATAGGCTATGGATAGCTCCAGTACCAGAGAGATCATTTTACGAGTTACCATCACGGAGTTTTATCTACTCCGTGGTTGCTAAACCAAAGACAAAGTTGTTTATGCCCGCCCATCTGATAATAAGTGATGATAACCATAGGCTATGGACAGCTCCAGTACCATCTACTCCGTGGTTGCTAAACCAAAGCTTGAAGTAAAAACCACTTGGAAAATTATTAAAATAGTTAATATAGCAGCCGACGTAGCTGAGGCATTTAATGAGTTTTTTGCCAACATACCTATAACTACGACTCGCTCCTTAAATTCGTCCCCGTCTAAAGCTGAAAACCTTTTGCATAGCAGTGTGCCTAAATGTGGTAGCTTATTTAGCTTCAAGCATGTAACACCTCGTGATGTAGTTAATGTTTTTAACACACTTAAGTCTAAAAACACTGGTGATTACTGGGGCATCTTCATTCAACTATTAAGTAATATAATAAACATAGTAGCTCCATATTTAGCTGTAACTTTTAATAAATGTGTTGATTTAGGAACTTTTCCTGACCTCATGAAGAGTAAGTAGTAAAGTCATACCATTATTTAAATCGGGTAGCAAAAATGACGTTGGCAATTTCAGGCCTATCTCTATCTTACCTGCATTCAGTAAAATATTTGAAAAGTTAATACTCAAGCAGTTGCTAAGACATTTTAATTTAATCAGACTTCTTCATGATGAACAATATGGTTTTACAAAAGGTCGTTCGACCACAGATGCGGGTGTTGCTCTGCTGAAACACATATTTAACGCATGGGAGAACTCGCAAAATGCTATTGGAGTTTTCTGTGATCTCTCCAAAGCCTTTGATTGCGTGCACCATGACACACTTTTGCGTAAACTACGTCATTACGGTGTCCAAAACGAAGCTCTTAAAGTGATAAATTCTTATTTACATAATAGGTTCCAATGTGTAGATGTTAATGGTGTGAAATCTTCCGGGCTACCAGTTCAGTTAGGTGTACCTCAAGGCTCAATACTGGGTCCATTCTTATTCTTAGTATATATTAATGACTTACTTTTTTATTTAAAGGATATCTGTAACGTTGTACTGTTTGCAGATGATACCTCTCTTATTTTTAAAGTAGACAGGAATAGACAAGATTTTGACGACGTAAACAGTGCACTCGCAATGGTTACGGATTGGTTTACGACAAATAACCTAGTTCTCAATGCCAAGAAAACGAAATGTGTAAAATTCGCTCTACCAAATGTTAGAAATCTAGGACCCAACATCGTCTTAGATAAAGAGGTGTTTGAAACTGTGAACTCGGCAGTTTTTCTGGGCATAACAGTAGATGCCAAACTTCAGTGGGGTCCACAAATATCAAGCCTAGCGGGAAGGCTCAGTTCGGCCGCCTATGCTGTCAGGAAAGTAAGACAATACACTGTCGTAGATACAGCTCGGTTAGTCTATTTTAGTTATTTTCATAGCGTTATGTCCTATGGTATTCTGCTGTGGGGCAAAGCCGCTGACATTCAAAATATATTTGTTCTTCAAAAACGAGCAGTTCGAGCAATTTACCAGCTAGGTGCCAGAGTTTCTCTAAAAGATTTTTTTAAAGATGTTGGTATTCTCACGGTGGCATCACAATTCATTTTCGCCAACATCTTATATATTAGGCAAAATATACACTTTTACACTAAAAACAGTGATATTCACAATATTAACATCCGAAATAAGGACAAACTACGAGCTCCCTTTCACCGGCTTCATAAGGTTCATAACTCATTTGTTGGGCTTGGTATAACCTTTTATAACAAGCTACCCTCTTCTTTGCTAGATTTGCCTTTTAATGCGTTTAAAATTAAAGTAAAATCCAACCTTTGTTCAAAGGCATAGATAGATAGAATATTCTTTATTATGCACACCAAAAAAAAAATTACAGACATTAAACGACTACTTAAATAATAAGAATAGTTGGTCGCTGTGATTAACTCAAGACAATGTTTAGGTTCTTTCTCCAGAATTAGCTTACCTACCTACTGACAGTTTATATGAGTTTATATTATTGTTTATTTTTATTTTTTTACTTATTTTTTACGAGTCAATTTATTTTTATTTTATTTTATAGTTGACATAATCTACTCATTACAATGTTTTTGTTATGAGTTGTATTGCAATTTGTGGTTAGCTAGCGACCTCGACAATTGATCATATAATTTTTTGCCTGAGCAACCGGCAGCAAGTTCGTCATGCTCCCTTAGATGTCACTGCTTGCGGTAGCGTCGGGGGTCGGGTTGCCTCCTTCCCTCAAATATGGCGAGGGGGGTAATGGCTGATCTTTGCGTTATGCTCGTGAACGGGTGTTGCTTGTGGTGACTGGTCGTCTTGCTGATCATGGTTTTGTTATTGTTACTAGTAAATAACTGTTCATTTATTTTATCTCGATGGTCCTAGTTTATCATTTATAACTGCCAATTACAGCTTTATGTAAGCGGGCACGCCCTTTATGTCTCGAGGCTTTTATTTAGATATTTAGTTCTGTTTACGTTTAGTTTCTATTTATTTTTAATTTTTTAAATAATGCTTGAGTATAGTTCTCGATGTTTTGGTTGGTATATTGGCGTGTGCTAGCTGACATATGGCCTATAATTTATCATTTGAATTATGTTTTGTGTTGCATAATGTAAGTTATTTTGTATACTATTATATAGAATCATTCTCTAACTTGAACAGACAGCTGTGCTGCTGGGGAGTTTGTTGCGCCACTTCTTCTTCCCAGCTAAAGGCACTAGGAAGTGGTGAAGGGTGGGCGTTTTTGGGGGACTGTCTTATGTAATTTTGACGTTCGAAAAGTGCTGATTCTCAGCCTAGTTTGAATAAATGACTTTTGAATTTTGAAAAAAAAAAGACAAAGCTGAAATGTCTCATATCCCTGATTTACAACGTCACCCTTTCTCATCTAGTAGACACAGTTGTTTTTTAGGGTTCCGTATCTCAAAAGGAAAACACGTAACCCTTACAGGATCACTTCGTTGTCCGTCCGTCAGTCGGTCAAGTTCCATTTTCTCAGGAACGCGTGGAGGTATCAAGTTGTAATTAATATCAAATACGTTGTATAGTGTCTATGTTTCCTTGGAGCTCTAAAAAAAATCAATATTCCAAATCAAAACAATAAAAAAATACGGCCATTTATGTGACATATTTTGATACTCGCAAATAAATCAAAACCTACAGGCTACAGGGTACTTCCCGTTGACCTAGAATCATGAAATTTGGCAGGAAGCAAGGTCTCACAGCACAGGCTTTCAATACCGGTATTCCGAGATCCCGTGATACCGTGATCACGGATTATATTTTGGTATTTTTCAATACCGTGAAAAGAACTTGTGAACTAAGCGACTAAGTACTAAAGCAACCCCTGTGGAGTACGCACCTCGGCTTAGGTCACTGGGGGAGGGCAGCAACGAAAAGGCTGGATCGGAATCATACCTATAGACACAGTAGACCCAGACTCGAAGCTTTTAACTGTCGGGAAACCATTATTCCGATTTACCATCATCATCACGAACTCGTGGTGGCCGATACTTCTTCTTGAATATACGGCGCAGGAAGTCAGCAAACTTGTTGTCTTGCACCAGCCGCTTGAATTTTCTCTGTAGCTCCTCACATTGTTCTTCCAGTTCGTCTTTCTCCGTTAAGTGCTCTTCAATGCGATGCTCGCAGTCGCTGATCTGTTCTTGTATTCCACGGACCTGGTAGGGCCATGATTGTTAGATGCTCCTTCTATAAAGTAACTGATGGATGGAAATAGTTCGCCTATAGCGTATTCTTTGTCACCGAGAGAGTGGGAGAAACTATCACGCAGGTAGGTACCTATGTACAATGGTCTCTCTCTTAAGCTCAACACACACACAAGGCACCCGCCTTGTGTGTGCCTTGTGCCTTGTGCGTGTCGGGCGCGGGTCGCGACGTGGAGCCGCGAACGCGTCACGTGTGCTGACATCCATATAATACAAGGAATTACAATTCAGACAAGACCACCGTATTGCCGTTCCGACCCGCACCCGGCTTGTGTGTGTGTTTAGCTTTAAACTCGCTATGCCATTAGTAATTATGAACACTCGGAGTGTTCGTCTATCTATATCTCAATACTAATAATATAGCTGAAGATTTTGTTGTTTGTTTGAAGGCGCTAATTTCTGGAAATACCAGTAGGATTTGAAAAAATATTTTTGTACTAGCTGCGCTCCGCGGTTTCACTCGCATAAGTCTTGATACCGTGGGAGTATCGAGATTTGGTAGCCCAATTCTTTAGGAAGGCTACAGGCTATTTAACATCACGCTAAGACCCTTAGGAGCCAAGCAAACAAAAAAAAAACAGTGGCACTCCGGGAGTGCCAACAGAAGTTAATACTTGAATAATTTTATTGTGCAGGAAATACTTTTAATGAGGTGTCGGTAACGGTAACAGTGGCAGTGTCGCGAGTTCAATTGTTTTTTCCCCATCTCAAAATGCCCAAGCAACGCGCCTAAAGTTTTCACTTCAAAAAAGTCTGAAAGAATGCTAATCGAGAACTAAGAAATACTTAGCGTGGTCGGGCGATACGATTCGAGGGTAACAAAAAAATTCACGAAGTCGCGGGCAGAAGCTAGTAATTATTATGTTCACTTTTGTTTTTAAGTAAAGTAACTAGCCAAGTAGACAAAGTTAATTATTTCAATTTTTAAATAAAAAACACACAATAATGAATATTGAATTTAATATAATAAATGTTGAATAATGAGGAAGATTTGCTAAAGGCTCACCAAACAGGCGCGACGAGACAGCGCGACGCGACTCGAATAAAACAATTTCTAAAGCGCGGGATTGACACAAGTGGCGAGAGGCGCGGGCGTGGCGACGGTGTGGCGCGGGCGTTATCGCTCTTTTATATTTTGCCTGTGCCACGCCCGCGCCCCGCTGCCTGTGTATGTCCTGCGCCTCATTACTCCTATACATTTTGTATGAAATATGAAACGAGCGGCGCAACGCCCGCGCCACATCGTCGCCACGCCCGTGCCCCTCGCCACTTGTGTTAGTCTCGCGCCTAAGAAAACTTCACAGTAGAACAATTACCGGTGTCGCGCTAGTCTGCTCGAGCCTTAATTGTGCACACGAGCACTTTCGATTAAAAAGAATAAGGTGACGCATGATTAGGTACTTAAAGCTCTTATTTTCCTGACTGTAGGTACACACGGCTACACATTTCCAGTATTAGCTGACCTCGCATTGTACGGAAATCCTATACAATGCGAGTTAAGCATAAACTGGAAATGTATAGCTTGATGTAAGTATAGCGGTGTGTACCTACATTGGATCTGTATTATTGTGTTCCCCGGACATCTTGTATTTTTGTTTTGATAAATTAACATTTTCGACACCACCCACTTTTCATAGAACTCATACGCCATGCCGCCATACATATTGATAGTGAACCCTCCGGGAGGGTTACCGGCATTACGTTTGCGCTAAAGTATACCATCGCGGACGGTGAATGGTATTAGGTTTAAAACCGTGTTATATAACACTGTTACACGAAGTACTATAGTTTTTTTAGGGGTCTTGTCGCTATAAGTAGTTTCCAAAATTTTTTTTTTGTCAATATAATATACTTACTAGCTTTTGCCCGCGGCTTCGCACGCGTAAAGGTCGGAAAATATCCCACAGGAACGTACTACCGATATTCAAAGTACTTATCATATGTCCTAACCCAGGTCATGGCCTATCCATATGCCATTCATCTAAACCTGTTCAGCCGTTACGGCATGAAAAGGTAACAAACATATAGATAATAAATCTGTTTTAGGGCTCCGTACTTCAAAATGAAAAATGGAAACCCTTAAAGGATGACATCGTTGCCTGTCAAGACACTTTTTTTTAGAAACGCGAAATACCTCCAGTATCAAGTTGAAATAGATATTAAAAACTTAGGCTAAGCGCGCACTACGGATTTTGATCGTTGCGGATAATATTTCGTGTTCTATCTCCTCTCAGGCTCATTTCCTACGAAATGTATGGAAAGTTTTTTTGCAATTTCTGAATTTTCTCGTACTTAAACCTCAATTGGCCCGATATAGTTTTTTGACCCTAGTATAGACATATAAGAAATAGGATCGACTGGCATCAAAAAAGTTTTTGTGAAAATTGCCCATGTTCTTGCTGACTGTACATTTTTTTCAAAATCTGTGAATGCAGATCAAAATGTTTCAAAAATTTAAGAACAGTCTCCTAAGACCGTTTTCTTGTAGCGACAACGGTTAAGGTACCTGCCCTTATTGCCCCATATCAACATCCACCCTGTATATGTTACAATTGACTGCTTAGCTCCATAAAGGTATAGCGTGAGCCCTGTATACATCAGATTTTATTTTCACGGTTTATAATGCTGTATGCGCTAAGAAAAAACTACATTTAAAATGGGCCCTTCGCGAGGGCTCCCCGTATCGACCATATGCGACAAGTTGAACCCTCCAGGAGGGTTCCCGGCACTGAACGTGTTATATTGAATTGCTTTCACCTGCATTAATTTAGTATACACTCTTTCGGCTAAGCGGTCTTCATGCATCTCGAATTTATTTAAAACATTCATTTCTCTGTGCAGCTGGCATAAGTGAAGTTGCAACAATTGGTCCTTTTCCTGAAAACCATAACATTCTTATTACCTACAAATAGGTGGGTACCAACATTGTATTTATCCCGCACAAATCATCTGTTAATTTTGACGGTGCATTTTTAACAAACTTGAAAAAATATCCTGACCTGTACTCTTATGCGCTCCCGTTGCAATTCTCTCAGGCGGGAATCGAACTTCTGCACTGCCACATCAGCTTCCTTGAGCAGCATGTCTTGCTCAAAGAGATGTCTGTAAAACAATGTAACTTCTGCTAAAAATATAATGTCAACGTAGCTTATATACTTAACACTTCATATTTGAATACTGTTTTTAGAAAGTTTGGTTATTTGCCATCTTCTTATTAAGACAAATATTGTTCGAAAAAAAGTTATATTTTTGTTTGCCCCAGCACGCTTAGCATGACTACAATAGAAACGGGTTTTGTCGACGGAAGAATAGACAAAAGGGCAGATAAAAAATCAAGGAAAATGCAGCAAAATGTGAGGAAAAGTTTTACAGTTCTATTATAGTTCACACGGAAATCAAAACAACTATAAAGTAGTTCTGAATTCAGATTATTATACACGAGAAATCTAATAATTGATGGACATGGATTCGCATGGCATTCGTTTGTATTCGGAAATGCGATGATTCCCGAGGGACATTAAGAAAATAGTCAAGACTGTACTTAGACTTTGTCTAACCGTGTAAAATATTAATATCTTTTTGTGTGAATGGAACACACCTGTTAATGCGTCTTTCACGTACTTCAATCTCTAAGGGCGTCGATTCTTCATCTTGCCTTACTCTCATAAGTTCCCAAGAGGCAAGTAGTGGTCGTGTTTCTGAAATTATTCGTTAGTAGTAGGATAGCATTTCTTCTCTCTAGGTTTAGCCCTTGATCAGGGTAGAGCGAGATTGTATTTCGGCGCCCTTTGATCGACGCTTTCACTTCACGGAAATTCTACTTCGATTTCATGTTAAATAAAAAAAAAATACAAAATATAAAAAAAATCTACTTTTATTGCAAATATCAACACTAATTGTTTAATTTAAATTAAATTATGTAGCTATAATTAGTATACTCCTGCTTCTATAACATTAAAAAAGCTTAACGTTATGTACTAATACTCTATACCGCTTTTTATCTTAACGTTATGAAGCCCTGATTTCAGCTGTGCACACAAGAGCACCCATGTAACTTTCCAAGAAACGCTGTTTTTACGGATTTTTTAAAATCTTATCTGGCAACACTGCTCCCGCGCCTCTCAAAAGGCGCCATATTTTATTTTGTGCTGGAAATGTTATTACTTTCGAACTGGTTTTTTGGCGCCCCTTGCTATCTGGCGCCTGCAGCGACCGTTTTTCTCGCTCTACCCCAAGGCCGGCGCTGTTCATAGTAAAAATAGATCTTAAAAGATAAGTTTTCCATACAAAGTTGACGATCGCTCTTAAGCCGATATCAGACGCTTCACTCCAGTCAGTGGCGTAACCTGTATTTCTGCCGCTGCTATTTTGAACAACTTCCACTTGTCCCACTTGTTTTTCTTTAATAAGTACCTGTGTAGTCTCGATGACAGTACAGGTATTTGATCTGATGAAGACCTGATGCCGCCGCTGCCGCTATATCTGCGCCGTCCGGGGCCACGGCCCCCTCTCCCCTTTCAAGCTACGTCACTGACTCGAGTGAAGGTTCATTGTTGTTCGAATTAATTAACGTTCATCTGCTCCTTTTATTAAATTTTTCGATCATTCGATAGTTCGGTACCTGGGCGATTAAAAGATGGCCGGTTGGCACGAGGGATGTTGTTGGATCGGTTCACTAATGAATTCATTTGTGTTTAGATGTTTCACTTCGATTGAGAGATGCCGATTGAAACACAAAAAAATTGAAGCGTCTGATATCTGCTTTACCTATGTTCTGATATGCATTCACTTATGTCTCGGTTCCATTACGAACAAGGCTTCTAAATAAAAAAATATTTACCATTAATGGGCATAAATCTCTGAACCCTTGGTTGCCGCACTCTGGCAGTTTGAAACACCCCAGAGTATTTTTTGCGTGCGTGCAATTGTGACGATTTCTTCGACATAAGCGCCCTGTTACTCATTGATATTGGTTCTGGTTTCACCTATGATTCAACAGTGCTTTTAGTAATCTTCTTCGACATAGAATAGCGTCCTTAGCTTTGAAGTGGGATCATAGAAGGTGAAATTCTATTGTAACCTTACAATAACAATATTAAGTATGTGAAAATCAAAATTATGAAAACCCAAGCGATTATAATACTCATTGACTTTTACCAAATTATTTTGCATGTCATCACTTCATCAGTCAATAATCTCTACCTATTAAACGGACAGATAAGAGCAGTAGTGTTCCAGTGGTAAAGGCCCCGACTTACGAGTTGTAGGTCGTCTGTTCGAACCCAGGCAGGCACTTTACTTTGTGTAAACTATTTCACCACCACTGCTCTCAAAACGGTGAAGGAAAACATCGTGAGGAAACCGACATGGTCTTAGAACCAAAAATTTACATTTGACATCTACCAACCCGCACTGGGCCCGCGTGGTAGATTACGGCCCACTCTCTCTCGAATAGAGGAGGCCTGTGCCCCAGCAGTGGGAACGATAGGCTGATTATGATGATGATGATTAAACGGACCGAAAATGTATTGAAACTTTACTGAATATGTAGGTACCTAATTAATTGTCTCGGGTAAGTTGCCTTCCCAAAAGACAATGCTGGAATGTCTTGGCATCCACACAAACCCTCAAAAAAAATATTACTGATATGAAAATACCTATGTGCTTAACTTCCTTACCAAACTTCCTATGAGTTGGAATAAGTAACCAGCTGATACTTTAAGGCCCGGACCAAAGCGGAGACGAGAGGAGACCTCTCGTCTCCGCTTTGGTCCGGGCCTTATTGGTGGAGATGTGTTTTATTATTCACACATCTCGTCTCCACACAACTTTAGTGGATATCACATTCACATGTGGTATCCACTGCGGCGTGCATTGAGCGGTCAACATCCAACGCTCGCCGCACGCAGCTAAGTTCCGCTCTAGCCAGCACACATCTCCGCTCTAGCCAACACACATCTCCGCTCCAGTCTAGCCTGTACCTACGCATTTCCATATAGCTTCGGTGGATACACCATAGCTGAAACACATATTTTCTTGTCTCCCGCTCCGGATATCTCCGCACATCTCCGCTTTGGTGGAGTTCGGGTCTGACCCCCTTGGTTTTTTGACTGCCTTGTTGGTGTATTGGTTGCAATTGCTACTGCTGATCATGAGGTCTCGGGTTCGGTTCCCGGGTCGGGCAAAGTGTTATTGGGTTTTCCATCTGGAATTACCACCCGGAATCTGGATTTGTGCCCGATTGATGGCAATATAATCCGCAGGAGAACCAAGGTAACCGACATAGCCCGAAGAATTGCCAAACTTAAGTGGCAATGGGCAGGGCACATTGTTCGCAGAACGGATGGCCGATGGGGTCGAAAGGTTCTGGAGTGGCGACCACGTACCGGAAGATGTAGCGTTGGAAGGCCTCTCACAAGATGGACCGATGACCTTGTGAAGGCCGCAGGAATCCGCTGGATGCGGAAGGCACAGAATCGGTCAAAGTGGCGGTGCTTGGGGGAGGCCTATGTCCAGCAGTGGACGTCTTTCGGCTGAAATGATGATGATGGCAATAGGCTCGCCCCCTATTACATGGGACTTAAACATAACTGGCGAAATGTGGGTGTACCATAGGTAAACCTTTTCCTAACCTTTCGGGGAAATAAGTCATGTTATGTTACCGAGGACCAAAGAAAGTTAAGAAATTTATGTAAGCCGAAACGAGGTGGTTTTTATAATAGTTACTGGTACGCAGCAATGCTAGATTGGTGGCAGAAATAAGTATGAACAGTCACACACAACCAAATTAAGTTCATCATCTTAATTAAGAATCTACAAGGTGGCAGGAACATCGACGCGAAAACTGTTACCATGGATTCAATCCATGATTTCGAACTCCCCTGCGTTGAAATTTTTCGTCGGTTATTTAAAAAAAGTCAGCTGTTTTATAGAAAAGTGCAATACCTACGCGGTGAAAATGTATGGAAAAGCAGTTTTTTTTAAGCAGGTTTAGAATCATGTACTGAATCCATGGTAACAGTTTTCACGTCGATGTCCCTGCCTCAAATTGCTAACCATGATCCTCCGTTATATTGAAAATAATACAGCATTAATTTTGAAATTAATATAATTGGTAAAGTTGCAGGTACTATTTTTGAAGGAAACACGATTCCATAAAATTTTCTCGGTAGAAAAAAATTACAAAGTTACCTCTAAACCGAACAATTATCTGCTAGCTAGTATTAAAAAATACTTTAAATTAGATCATGAAACTTTGCATAATAATTGAGCTAAATATAAAGCAGATACTTACAATAAAAAAATTACCGTAAAAAGAAATTACCTAAGCTATCAGCGCCCTGGAACCTTCTCTCCGCCGCTCAATCTCGTTCTCATTCAGTCCGCGATCAGTAATTTACGAGCGAAATAAAGAGTGAATTTGAACGGAGGTATTATAGACTCTTAAGGGCTATTTTTGTCAGTTCATTGCACGATTACTGACTCAGGTTACTTAGACATATTGCGTCGTAATGTCAATACCGCAGAATGACATTCAGCCACCATTGTTTACATGTCAGGCCGATTTTAAAATGTATTGATAATGTGCTGTATCAATTATTTACCTAGCGTACGTAACAACTTTATGAGCGTTCCTGGCCGATTAAACTGTATATAACCTAGGTATCACAGTGATTTCGTTTTATTTCGTAATTCGGGAGCAGCAAACTCCCTCAAGATTGGTATCAGATCGACATAGTCTAAAACTATTTTGATCTTTATCATCAAGTAATTAAATATAGTTTTCAGTGCTATAGTCTGCTCAGTACCGTAGCTACAAAAGGTATTCTGTCCTAATTAGATAAAGGAAAAACATTTAAAGCTGACAAAGGTGTTAAAGACTTGACTGTACTAACCTCAAGGTGTCTCTCAGGGAACTCAAGGTCTTCGTCAAATTGCGGCAGTGCGGGTGGGGGCCTAACAAGCTTCGGCGGTATCTCTACGCGGATCTCTAACAGTCGCTCCCCAATGTCCTCCATAACCTTCACCATTTGAACTTTTCGTTCGCGCAGCTCCAACACTTTCTCGTTAAATTCGCGTTTTAAGTCGTAGATCTAAAAAGAGAGTTTTAATTAAAATAACTTTTACGTATGTACAATATAATATTTGGTTGGTAAGCTTGTCATTTTATTTGATTTTCTCCTCTGACTTTTAGAACGAAAATTTGCTAAATAAGTTTATACTAGTAACTTAAAAGTTAACGTGAAACATTCACTTTGACTGTACACAAGTATGAGGCTACGCGTATGCTGAGACGCAGTTGACGCAGTTCCACGCAGCGCAGGGCAGAGCAAATTTGGAAATGCATGAACGTACTGACAGCTGCGTACGATGCGGCGCAGGCATGTGCCACGCAGACATGTGTCTGTCCTGCTCTGCGTCTCGTTGTAGTGCCGGCACAGATTTCTGCGCGACGCATGCAGATCGTCACGTGTTTTTTACCACACATCTATTGTTTGTACTAGCTAGGAGGCGAATGTGTCTGTGTAGCTGCGTCACAGCATGTGCTCGCGGCCTATGTCTGCCTCGCCTGCTCTACCCTGCAAAATCTGTACTGTGCTGACCTGCGTCGCCTGCGTCTCAGCATGCGCTTAGCCTGAATTTGAGTGTCAGAGACGACATTCTACAAAGCCGAACTTTTTCTGAAATTCGATGCGAGTACCTACTCATTTAAAAGTTAACCTACATAGAGGATAGTAATACATATAGAACGGGGTAGGAATACAGTATGTGTAATAACCTCTTTCCTTACGAGACAGACACGCATTTGCGTGTTGTGTCCGGGCGGCGCAACGTATTCTGGGTGAGTCTTCAATACGCGGTTGCCGATGGTGGCCTCCGCTTCCTTCAGAGCCTCAGCCGCTCCAGGAGGCATGGCGTTTGGGTCCGGTTTACGATTCAGATGCTCTTGCCACTGCGAATATTACGTACCATGTAATAAGTGAGATCTTTCTTTCTATCTTTCTTTATTATCTTTTCACACCGTCTTGCCGTCTTATTTTTGGCGCCTGGAAGCTGAAAGCTTTTACAACTACCGCCAAATTAATTTCATTTATAATCTATACTTTCGCCACCACCAGATAGCTGGAATGTTAAAGGACTGTGGAAACACGTCCATACTTAGATATTATGACTCCGCGTTTATTTATTCATTTTTCACAAAGCACCACTTTACATAGAGGTATTCTAATCTCGCGATCCTAGTTTCGCCTCGCTAAGCAATAACCCTTTAGACCTTCTCGTGTTTACGTTTAACTGTTTATCCGTGCTGTTCTCTGCTTTCTACCACTCCTCCTCAACTAAGTGGAACTCTTGTGTTTGTGAACTGAAACCTGTGTCTGTGTTCCTAATAAACTTTCGTTCTTCTTCTTGTGTACTTGTGACTTATTACTTCAATACCTACTTTCTACCTACCACACATCCTGTTCTACTACACTACTACTTATCTCGAATCTGGATCTTCATTTAAACGTATGTACAATAACTTAAACAACAAGAAAGTAAATTCTACGAGGACGGCTAATAAGATACTCCGCCGACCCCAAATAGGTACATGGGGATAAGAGCACAAGGATAATGAAAAAAAATTACAAATGTAGGTAAATAGAAACAAACCTCAATCAATTGAATATGATGTCTGTTCAGGCGTATGTGGTAGTTCCTGAGAGCTTTCTTTAGAGGATACGGTGGCTTTGGCGGCAAGCCTAGTAGGAAGGAGGCGACTCGAGGAGGTCCGTACGATGTTTTCCGTGCGCCTACGCGCCGAATAGCTGACTCCGTATGCCTGTTATTAAAAATCAGGTTAAGTAAGAAACTGGTATTAGATTATGGCCTTAGCAGAAATACAATTTAATTTGAGCACTGTGGTTCAGTGAATAGTCGCTCTTCGGGAATACGAGATAGCAACTGAACGCTGCAACACACGCATACGCACACACTGCAACATCGAAACAATTATAGCTGAAACGCAGAGAGTCGCCAAAACGATGTTAGGTACATTCAAGTAGAATGCCTGCTAAAGCCCATAGCAACAAGAGTGTAGTGCGTAGGTTTACCTAATAGGAATCTGAAATTATAATGATTTACTTACTTTAATTCCTTATCAGCTAACTCCAATAAATTCATATTCCTAGCAGCATGTACATATAGAAAATACAAGTTAGACACAATGGCAGTTCAAAATCCTTGGATGGAATTGTGATTTACTACTATATTATCTACTATAGAATAAAATAAACAACATTAGATATGATATACAACCTTCCTCTTAGAGCTGCTTCAGCCATCTTCTGGTAGACTTCGTCCAGTTGTGAGTTAAAGTCTTTCGAGAGATTTTTTTGACGTAAAGGTCTTAACTTTATTGCAGGATCTCTGCATGATACAATTGAACAGAAATACATTAGTCCTATGCAAAACATAAAATAAAAATAGTATTGGAAGGAATTAAATGGTGGTCAAAGTTTCAAAATTGAGCAGAGTGAAGCGGGCCTCCCTTCACCTTGTCCACTTCTGACAGCTATTTAAAGTGCAATTCCTTAAGAAGCAGTCTAATAATTCGTCTCGCCATTTTTGACATCTTCCACGACGAACTAAAATTACATTTTAATAAAATTAGGGGTGTAACGGAGGTCATCTTAGCGGAGGCGGAGGTGCAGAGCTTGATCTTCGCGGATGCCGAGGTCAACGAAAGCGGAGGCCCAGGTGGAAAAATAAAGAATTATTAAAGAATAGCTTCTGCCCGCGACTTCGTCCGCGCCTATATACGAGTAACCTTTCCCAAGAATTGGGCTATCTAACGCAAAAATAATTTTTCATATCCGACTGGTTGTTCCGGAGATTACCCCCTACATACAAACAAACAAATTTTACCTGTTTATATTATAGTATAGATAAAGAAAAAAACGAAGTAGTTGGGTAATCAAATTTTATAAGGGACAAACTATATTTCACAAAACACAGTTTTGCAGCTTTGTTACCTTCTTGGTGATTTGTTAGTAGTTCATAAATTTTACCAGCTCCACTAAACAGTTTTTCACTTGGTACTGAACCTGGCTGTGGCGGTGACTTGGAAGACAAACTTGAGATTTCGCGTTATTTCTACACCGCATTGTTTATTTGGAGACGATTTTCATTATTAGGCCTCCGTTAATCTTGCGGTGCCTCCGCAAGTTTAACGGAGTTGTAGTTGATGCGAAGTTCCGTTACAACCCTAATAATAACTATACTCCGTTCACATTCTTGAATATGCTTTATATACGCCACTTCTTCCCAGCTAAAGGCACTAGGAAGTGGTGAAGGGTGGGCGTTTTTGGGGGACTGTCTTATGTAATTTTGACGTTCGAAAAGTGCTGATTCTCAGCCTAGTTTGAATAAATGACTTTTGAATTTTGAATTTTATAAATTGGTAATTAAAACCAACCTGATTGCTCTCAAGGTGAAAGGGTAAACATCCAGCATTATAATGTCCAATGCATGCATTTTTTGTAAGCCCAAATCAGAAGCTTCGAGTTGATGCGCCAATTTTCTTTTAGTCAGTGCTTTAGCATCTTCCAATTCTCTTTCTTGTACTTCTAGAGGTCGAGGGTCTAGGGTTTCGTCTATTTGTTGGGAGTGCGGAAGTGCTCGGTTCCTGCAGATTTTAGTACATTTTTACATTATGACCGTAATTGATACCGTGTACCTTACAGCATATCAAGCTTTAAGCACTAACACACTGAGACGCCATGGCGACGTCGCTGACTATGTAGCCATGACTACCTCTGCCTATCTACCGTAGCCAAAAATGAGGTTGCCAAATAACTAGCCGGTAAGTGGCCTACCACTGAGTGAGGAAGGCGTAACTTACTAGTATACAAAATACTGGCGACTTAGCTACGCGTCGCCAGGTCGCCAGAGTATCCAGTCTCCACGTAGGGGTTGGTCGGTCGTGGCTACGCTTCCAAATTAGCGATGTCGCCAGACCGTAGCCAAGTGAGTCAACTGTCATACATTTCAATACGAATTGTTTGGATACGTAGTCGGCGACGTCGTCGCCATGGCATGCCAGTGTGTTAGCGTTCTAAGAAAACCATCTGCTTTGTAGAGCGTCATCTCTCATACCTATTTACCAGTCTTCCTAGAATTTTTAAATCAAATCAAATCAAATGTTTATTTGCCAGAAATACATTGTTTTGGTACAGGTGAGATCTTATAACCTAAGTGTCATTGTATTATGCCTGCAAGCAAGCGTGCACATTTTTTTATTAAGTTTACATTAATTTTTATTTTATTACTATTATTATTATATACTATTATCATGCATTTATTCACTATATTTATATTCTTCTAATTATAGGTAGGTACTAATTTTCAATTTTATGTTCCATATATTCCTTAAAACTATAAAAACAACACTTTAGAAGCCATTCTGTCAATTTTGTCTTGAACACAGCCGCATTATGCGCATCACCACAGCCGTATTAAGCCATAGGTATTATCACTCGGGTATTATTTATTTGTCTTTGATAGCCTTAGTCATAGTCAGCATTTTTCAAAATTTTCCTCAGATTGTTTATTGTAATTTACTCAAAAATGCATGTAATGTGGTCATTATTTTGACAACCTTGTTTGAGCAAAGTCTACCTTGCCGTTCTGTTTCAAGGAGCGGCCGGCAAAGTTTTGCTGGTCGCTCTTACAGGCCGGCAAAACATTGCCGGCCCCTATTTTGACGTTTCAACGTTTTAAAAAATCAAATGCAAAAATATTTTATTTAAAACACAGCTGTTTGTATTTATAGAGATAGGTACAAAAAGATTTTATTCCATATTTGGCTGTATAGTTCCAACTACCATTATTAAAAAAAAAAACAAAGAAGTAACAAAAGCGCAGTTCAGCGAAAATTTTATTTTTATTTAGTGACTTTTTTGCGTAATAAATGAAGAAATAATACAGCAGTCAAACACCGCATTAAAATTATCGCAAACTATTAGTAATATCAAACCGGGAAAGTCGGTGTTGAATTTTAGTAGGTAACTGTACTTTTCATAATTGTCATTTTAATTAAATTTCTAGTTAATTAATATATATTTTATTGAAATTACTTGCTGGTTTTATTTAGATCAGGTACTTGCATTTTTGAGTAAAGCACTATACAAGCCTTGGCCCACTATGACTGCTTCGCTGGTCACGCTATGATTTCCTCGAGCTAGCCTAGCTACGCTCTAGGTCTTCCAGCTTGGCCATCATTGCAGCCCTTGCTGTCCTCGCTGTCGGCCATCATCAGCGCGACCAACAAAGTAGTCATTATAGACCGCGGCAGTAATGTACTATAATTCGACTATGATTTACATCAATAGCTAGATTGTTGGTCGTTAGTGTTATTACTCATACTTTTAAATAACATGAAAAAAGTAACCGCTGTCTTCAGATAGTTTTGAAGCTATCATAAAGCGCAGGCCACACTGGGAATAAAGCTAAGTTCGTTTAGCTTCGGTTTTGTACCTATCGTGTGTTTTCATACTTCGATTCACACCGCAAACTATGAACCAAAACAAGAAAAACTTTTTACAAAAAAAAAAAAACCGACTTCCAAAAAAACACAACATAGTGAAAAATAACTATTTCGGAAGTCGGTGTCTTGGGTTTTGTATTTTCGTTTTTTGCCACCGACTTCCGAAATAGTTATTTTTCACTATGTTGTGTTTTTTTGGAAGTCGGTTGTTTTTTTTTGTAAAATGTTTTTATTTTCAGTTTTTAGTTGTGGTACCTACCCCAAACAAATTCGAATACCACTACCGGCTATGTAAATTACAGTGACAGCAACTTAACATATCATCCATGTATTAAGTGGGAAAAAAATACCTATTTTGTAGCTAACTCAAAAACTACCCAAGCAAAGTTAATTAAATTTATATGGGACCAATTTGAGAGCATACCCTTTCAAACAAAAAAAATATTTTTCAAAAGCGGTCCACAAATGACGGAGAAACCGGTGGACATACATTAAAAAAAAAAAAAAAAACAAACATGCACTACGAACATAATATAACCTCCTCCTTTTTGGAAGTCGGTTAAAAAAACAAACATACGCTACGAACATATAACCTCCTCCTTTTTGGAAGTCGGTTAAAAAGACGGTAGCCACATGAGCGAAGCTAAACGAACTTAGCTTCGTTCCCAGTGTGGTCTGCGCTTAAGAGGGCGCTCAATGGTCCAGTACTCTGCCACTCCTTTAAAAAAAATGTTATCTCGTGACTGAGAAGGAATTATGAATAACGGCTAGTAAGGACCCTCGGTAAGTTTGATAATTTTGATAAATTATTTGATAAATTTTTATTCATTTCATATTCAACAGGTTTAACAAATAAATTGTAGAGGCCTTCTTTTAAGTATGGAGATACCTGTGCCAGAAGACCTCATATAAGTGTAAGTGTGTCTAGAATTATCTAATACCTTTTATAAAGTTTCATATTGAGACACGAAACAACAAAACTCGATCTAAAGAAAAGCGGCCACATTCCTCTAGATCGAATTTTGTTGCTTCGTGTCTCAATTTGCAACTTTACAAAAGGTATTAGAAAATTCTAGACAGACTTACCGAGGGTCCTTACTAGCCGTTATTCATAATTCCTTCTCAGTGATGAGATAATATTTTTTTAAAGGAGTGGCGCTAGTGGACCATTGGGCGCCCCCTTAAACCGTTTTAAATAACGCTATACTAAAGAAATTAATAAAATTCCGCTTACGCTTTTATTAGTTTGGTGTATTCAGCTGTAAGTTCAGACAGCTGCTCGCGAACTCTTTTCTTATGTGCGTTGGCGATCGCCATCATTTTGTCGAATTCCTCTTTTTGCTTCAGTTGTTCGTGGGACATCAACTCTCCTTCGACAGTGCTATACTCTTTTACTTTTGTTATTTTCTGTAAAATCAATCTCTTAGTAGTTAATTAGGGTTGAACAATTTACCGAAAAAGTAATAAACTTGATTGAATTTCGGACATCAACTCTCCTTCGACAGTGCTATACTCTTTTACCTTTGTTATTTTCTGCAAAATCAATCTCTTAGTAGTTAATTAGGGTTGAACAATTTACCGAAAAAGTAACAAACTTGATTAAATTTCCAAATTCACAATGACATGTTTTAATACTTTATTTTGTTTATTACGGTGAAGCTCTTGGCCTGCATCTCACCTGATGGTAAGTGATGACCAGGCCGAAGGTGGAAGCGAGCTTCACCCGGAATCCTCAACCACAGAGGAACAACTGGCTATCTTACCTCCTACGAATAATAAAAGTCAAGAAATATAACTCAAGCTCAAAAATGACACCACGCAGGATAGACCGTGGTGGGTGGGGCCAAAATATGTACCGCACAGCGCTGACAGTTCGCCGGTGTCATTGGGTCGATGTGGTCTCGTCGTGGAGTATTTACGATTGTAATTATTTTTGTGTTTTGCGTTGTTTACGTACTGCAAATAGCTGTAAAGTGGTGTAGAAGCCATACGGATACGAAGAATTCTGGAATCAACGTTCATGTGCGAGTAAATAAAATAAATTAAATCCTATTCTTGCGACTCTGGAAAGTGTTATGCAACACGAACACAACATGAAAGCTTATTTTACACGTTTTAAAATTTCGCTTGCTACTTGGAAGTTTTGTTTTTAGTTTAAAGGAAAAATGATACCTAATATGCATTAGTATAATTATAAATTTAGGCGCGGCGCCCACTATCGGTGGGCATCGGTACGACTCGGCAGAGCTCGGGCACTTTACAGTGGCTTCGGGTGCTTTACGGCGGCTTCGGGCACCTTAGGGCTGCTTGGGGCGGCTTCAGGCGCCTCAGAGCTGCCTCGGCAGTCGTAAGCATACCTAAGGACGCCTAGGCAGCTCGGTCATAACGTTCACCGCGCGCGCCTCCATTAGCTTGGCAACACCCAGAGGAAAATAAAAGGCAACAACCTCATTAATTACACGTATAGGTTCGTTTTATTTATGAAATTCATCGAAAGTACATCTTTGCTTCCAAAGCTTATTCACCCAAAATATTATTTTTTGCCTTAAGGCTCTAAGTTTCTCTTCTTCTTCAGCAAGATGAACAATGAGAACAAGTCCCAATCCACCATTATAACACACGTACAACTGTTTTCACGTAACGTTACGACCGTTCTACGACGTGTCTGCCACCCGAACTATTCCTAGTTTTGCCGAAACCAGCCTCGGCGTCCTTAGGTATGCTTACGACTGCCGAGGCAGCTCTGAGGCGCCCGAAGCCGCCCCAAGCAGCCCTCAGGCGCCCGAAGCCGCCATAAAGCGCCCTAAGCTGCTGTAAGCGCCCAAGCTCTACCGAGCCGTACCGATGCCCACCGATAGTGGGTGCCGCGCCTTAATGTCACAGATCCCCGAAAAATGAAATACAGAGAAAAAAATGGGTAACTGCGGTTCGTTTGGAACGAAACGAATTTGATTAACTGCCTAGCGTAAACACTAGATTATGCAACATACACTTTAGAAGTGACGATACATACATTTGTAATAACGGAAAGCTAAATCTATTAAAGAAAAGACGAATTAAAACGAATACGACACCTCATATGCCAAAATCCATCAAGCCGTTTCAGCTACAGACCGTGCCAAAGAAATAGACATACATACCTACTCTCGAGAACCTACCTTCCTTCCTTCCACCTTCCTACCTTCCTTCTGGGGCAGTCGGGTAAAAAGTAAACACGTAAACGAGCTTACTTATTTTTCACAACACCATCCACGCATCTCAGTCTGACATTGATGCGACCAGAAACTCTATTATTCGTAGATAAACTGATTAAAATACTTCTTAATTTTAGATGCTTACGATAAAATACTACACATTAAGGCTTGGCTGTTTGAAAGAGCCTTTAAGAAACATTTTAATTAAAAAAACACTAGAATCTCAAACTTTTAAATAAGTATATTCAAGAATGGTTTAGTTATATTACAACTAATTAATCCAACTAATATGGATAGTGCAAAAATACAATCTTTTTTATTATGACTTATCTTGTCACACTTGATGCATAACATCGTCCACGCATCACGCACTGTAGCAGGCTCGCGAGTCAATTACTATTATGTCCTGTTGAGAACCAATCACCGCGCTTGCCGGAATACAACGCGTTAAGGCTTGTGCAGATCAGTGCGACACGCGACGCGACACAAAGGCACCGCTCGTCGCGCGACGAGCGGTGCCTTTGTGTCGTGTCGCGTGTCGCGCTGGTCTGCACAAGCCCTTACGCGCGCGCAGGTCTTTGGCTTATTTGCATGTGTTCTTTCGTTCGAATACTCGAGATAATTTTGTCGATGTAGTAATGTTTGGAGCAACATTTCAGGTTGATTTTGTTCACACTTCCTGACTTTTATTATTCGTAGCTTACCTCTAATTGCCGAAACACAACAATGCAGTTAACATTGTTGTTATGGCGACAGACTTAGATGAGATAGTGGTAGGTAGCCAGGCGGACTTATGTAGAACAAGCCAACCAATCAAACCAAGCAGAAAATTTGCCCCCACTATCGAACCCGGGACGGCTAGGTCTGAGACGGGTGGTCTAGTCACTAGACCACAGCGGCCTATATTTACTTTGTGTAGTAATAAATGATTTTAATTATTGTGTATGTGAGGACTATGTGGGTCATTGTTATTTTGTTCTCAGTTCGTTTTTTCTCAGTTCGTTTTAATGATGGTCTGGCAGTTTGAGTAATTTATGCGGCCTACCCAAATATGGTATTTTGATGTTCTGAGTTGAGCTGCACGAATACTGACAAATGCTTTCACTGACTGGACGGGTCCACTCAAATCTGTGTGATTCTTTTCATAAAAGACCATTTCAGACGCCTTCCTACATGGTCTTCACATGATCTGACCAAATGATCTTTGAACAAACCTACCTATAGAAATAAACTCATTTATCATGTGTCAAAGTAATTTCTTTGAAATTAAAATAAATAAAAAATCGTTTATGGTAGCCATACACGTAATTACACGTTACGATATACTTGCGGAAGTTTAGACTTGCACAAGTCTGCGTGACACCGAATGGCTCGGATACTTGTGCTAATTCATCCCACATACAGTAATGTATACTTGTGAAAGTCCAATTTTGCACCAGTATATCGTAACGTGTGTGGCCTGCTTTAGGATTAAATCCGTGCACTAGTATATTTTAAGGTACCTATAGGTACAGGGATTAAGTAGATGAAGTTTCGTCAATTAATTAGAAATAGTTACACAAACTGGCACCATTTCTGTTACTCGTTTAAAATATAAATTTGTTAAAAATACAAACAAGCGATTCTGGAGGTCCCGGAAGTTTCATTTTTTCGAACAATCGTTCTGGGAAGTTGACCTTATAAGCGAATATATTTCCGTCGGCACCAGAAGAGTATAGACGCCTGAAACAATGGTATAATAAGAACGAATTAATATTAATTTCATTCTTCATTCTATGTAGGCCTGCAAAACCCTTCGGGAAAAACGACTTGCTGACGACTCGTACACAGTGTCCGAATTAACACATTTTAATTTCAATATTTTTTTCACTGACAATTCGGACTCCATCAAATTAAGGTTCTTTCAAACAGGCGCGACACGCGACGCGACACAAAGGCACCGCCCTTCGCGCGACGAGCGGTGCCTTTGTGTCGCGTCGCGTGTGGCGCTGGTCTGCACAAGCCTTAATGTGTAGTATTTTATCGTAAGCATCTAAAATTAAGAAGTATTTTAATCAGTTTATCTACGAAAGGCACCGCCCGTCGCGCGACGAGCGGTGCCTTTGTGTCGCGCTGGTCTGCACTAGCCTTTATTGAAGCTGTTTAGTACAGTCGGATAAAAAAGGTTTTAAAATATTAAGTGGAAAAAAAGCGTTACCAAAACTATTTTAGGGTGGCTTTAAGGCGGCTTTAATCTTTCGGTAATAAATTGCTTTGTGGACGTGTATATCTGTAAGTCACCACATTAGACTATATTACACACAAATGTTGAAAAACAAAAAAAAAAAAACCAAAATCATGCAAAACGTATATTTAGAGTAAAAATCAGCATCTTATAAAAATTAGTTTATATTAATCTACAATAAATTACATAAAATATCTCGACAACGGTCACATTGGTTGATTTGGCATTCCTTATTATATTTAACCCTTAGAATATATAAAAATCACAGATAATAATCAGTTCGAACATAGACTAAATACTATATACTATTATATTTGTTAGTATTACTGAAAAACAATAAAATCTTGAACAAAGTTGGAAGTTTTCTATCTGACTGTACAAAACAGTTTTTTTTATTGGTGTCCGAATCATCAGTGAAAAAATTCAGATTCGAACACTGTGTCCGAGTCGTAATGTGTTTCTTTCTGCCATCAAGCAGTTTTTCTGTTTCGGTTTGAAGGGTGTGGGTGCCTTGTCTGTCACATGAAACGTGGGTGCCTTTTTTTTGTCCGTCAGGCAGATTATTAAAAAATATTGGACACGTATTTTTTCTTTTTATACGTACCTAATCAAAAGATTACGGCGATTAGTAATTGTAGATTTTATATTTACTTGTGACGTAGCGACCCCCACTCCTCAACTTTAATGCGTTTTATCAGTAATTTTTTATTAATATGATAAACCAAAAAATACGTGTCTAATATTTTTTTATTATCTGACTGGCGAACTATATTGAATTTCTTTTTTTACCCAGGCATCATTCGTATTCCAGGCATTGCATCGATCAAATACCGTCATTTAAAGGCTTGTGCAGACCAGCGCCGAGACCGCTCGTCGCGCGACGAGCGGTGCCTTTGTGTCGCGTCGCGTGTCGCGCCTGTTTGAAAGAGCCTTGAGCCGCCCTGCCCGTTTCCCTTACAAAACATTGTTATGTACACATTAGCAGTAATACCTTTCCTTTATTATTATTATCTTTAATCCAATTGTTGAATGTATATGCTGTTGGTGTTCTTTAATAAATAAATAACGTTAAAAAAGATTACACCGTAATCGCTCTTACCTTGAATTATGGCTAAGTTCTAGGCAGGTGATAGCCCCTGTGTAACGGTCATGCATCGGTAAATAGTAGAAATCATTGAAATCTATGCGAGGAATTGGTTGTTTCTGAAAATTTAAGGACATGATAATTATAATTAGTTTATATGTATGCTTATTAGACAGCATGACAGCTTTTAATATAATATAATAGATACTCAATCGATGGCAGTCTACATACTGTTGGCTCGAGGCAGTAACCTAATATCCTATCCTTTACTAGAAAGTTGCAATATAGGGGGTTTACAGAGGTGAAAAATCGATCGAGCTACGTCTTATATCTAGGAAAATTCGTTTTCTCCGTATTTTCACCATAATAGAGCTCGGTCACCCAAAGATAAAAACAAGATGGTTACCTTAGAATAATGACATGGCAGCATGGAATAAGTAAGTACCTACTATCATGGCAGCATGGAATTAGTATGAACTATCCTATACTATTAAATGAGCATTCTCTATTTTCACCAGAGCAGAGCTCGGTCGCCCAGGTACATAGTAAGTAGTTTTAGGTAGTGATGTACCACTGCAGAGCAAAGGCCTCTCTGAATCTTCTACTAAGGACTAATCCTGTAATCCGAATGTACTTAGATGCCAAGCTCGTCCCGCCATCTCCTGCACGCGGAGCATGACAACCATAGAAACGGGGTTTCTATGGGTTTTTTCGACTTGCTGACGACTCAGACACATATTCGGACAGTGTTCGAATTGACACATTTTAATTTCAATATTTTTTTCACTGACAATTCGGACACCATCAAATTATTAAAGCTGTTTGGTACAATTAGATAAAAAAGTTTTAAAATATAATTGTATGTGGAAAAATAGCGTTACCAAAACTATTTTAGGGTGGCTTTAAGGTGGCATCTTTCGGTAATAAAGACTGGTTGTCAGACTTTCGGGCTTCTGACGACCCGTAACGACTGTCCAAAGATTCACGAAAGACAGCCGGGACCAACGCTGCCGTCCTTACGAAAAGTGCAATAACTAGGTTAAACCTGATTTCGAGAAAAACGCGGGTAAAGATTTTATTTTTGTTTTGTTTGTAGGTATCTCTAACACTATACATGGTATACAAGACAAATTCGTCATAGATACGTAAAAAGTGTCTGAAAAGAAAATATAGATCTCGTTCTGCAAATTCCGAATATGTACGTATCTCAATTCGGCGCAAAACTCGAGTTATTGCACTTTTCGTAACGGCATAACGTGCTTTCCGAGGCACGGAGGAGTCTCGGTATGTAGAAATGGTCACCCATCCACGGATGAACCCTGGCAAGCGTAGCTTAACCTGATGGATCGACCCTTGCCGCTTTTAGTACTTAGCCACGAGCCCCTCTGAATTCAAGCTGAATTCAATTTACAAATCAAAACAAAATTAAAAGTTTGACGTATTCCGCGCTTTTGCTGATTTTTGAAAAACCACTGGGAAAGTAAATTAAATTTGTACCTTTTTGGAAAGCTTATGAAACCAGTAAGTCATTTTACTCATTTGTACGCCAACGTCATACAATTTCTTTCCAATAATTTACTAAAATTTTCGGGAAAAATACAATTATTAAAAATATTGCTACTAAAGACCCTTTATTTCTGAGATTATGTAAGTTTTGGCCAAGTATTTTTTTATTTTATTGATCACTCCTTTTTCAGCTTTCAGAAAAGTAGCAATTTAATGTTTAGAGTGGAGCAGTTCTTTCATAGTTAATTGTTTTTGGTAACAATTAAGAAAATTTCAAAAAAATCAAAGAACCGTCACAGCTCGGTAACCATCCAGTTTTGACCCCTAGTTAACTGGACTTAATTTGTTGCTAATGATTTCTTGTATAACCCTTTTCAAGTAATAGGTCAAATTTCCCTGTCACCCTGTATTGTGTCCGAGTCGTCAGCAAGTCGTTTTGTCGGCGGAAGAATAGACAAAATAACAGATTGTGATTGTTTATCTGTTATTTTGTCTATTTTTCCGTTGACAAAACCCGTTTCTATTGTGGTCATGCTAAGCGTGCTGGCTCTGCATTACGATGACCGAAAAACATTTCTTTCTTTCAATGGTTGTTGCTATAGTGTCCGAAGTTGTTCATTTTGACAAAAAAAAAATCAGCTGTTCCATACATTTTGATCGCGTAGGTATTGCACTTTTTTATGAAACAGCAGATTTTTTTTTAAATAATCGACGAAAAATTTCATCGCAGGGGGGTTCAAAATCATGTACTGAATCTATGGTTTCAGTTTTCGCGTCGATGTCCCTGACACCCTGTATTTTATCGTGGTATTTTTCAATTAGCTTTCAGATAAGGCAATGAAAATAAAAATAAACGGCACTTGGCACGTGCACTTGGCACGCACAATGAAGGGTTTCGAAGTTCGGATGAATTTATCCCAAGAACAAACTTAACATTGTATGTAGTTGAAAAACATCATTTTCCATACATTCCAACTGCAAATGTAAGTTTGTACGCACAATATTGCGAGATTAATCATGTTATTTTAAGACTTCTTTTAAAGCTTTTCCTGTATTCTATAAGTATAGAACTATTTTCGTATTTTTTTTCAAAATGTTCGGCTCAGTAGTGAATGGATGGTAAATGGGGATGATAAATTTTCATCTATTTTCTTATATAACTTAGAAAATATTGGTTTAGACGAAATTATGAAAAAAAATAAAAAGTACTTACACGGTACAGTGTGCAAAACAATTTTTTTAAATTATATTTTTAAAATTTGTCTCCCAAAGGTGATCCCTTTTCAAAATTCATTTGTTTACGTAACACGTTCGTGTTTGGGTCACAGAAATTGATGTGTACCAGATTTTAACTTAATTGATCCATTAGATTCGGAGCAAATTGACTGTGACAGACGGACAGAAAGACAGACACACGAGTGAAGGAAACCTTTATAGGAATAAGGGTTTCGTTTTTTCATTCGAACATACGTTCATTCGGACATACGGAACCCTAAAAAAGAATGATATATAACTGACCTCTTCTTTAGCCAATCGTCTGCCTTTAAGTTTTTTCAGTAGCTTCTGTATCGCCTTTACCCAAATTGAGTGATGAAGAGTAGGGTTGTCTTCCTCTTCAGTGGGCATACGTACTACTCGGATAATTCCCGTGTTTGTCCCAACTACGAGATACCGCTTTTCACATCTGTTTCAAAATCAAACGTCAATCGACCCAAGAATATAACATTAAGGTGCGCCCGCGAAATTAAAATTTTCTTACGTTTTTTGCAATTTGCAGGTCAGTTTCAGGTTGTATCTTGATTAAAATACGATTCGCGACCGTGACAAATATGGCTTTACAGAATTATAATCATAAATCAGCAACACAACTCCTTAAGGTAGAATAATCCTAAAATGTAATGATTTTATTAAATAGTCATTTAATAGGAACTGAACTCAGAGAGTTGCATTGATGATTGTATGATTCTAATTCTATAAATAAATATTTGATACGGCCGCAAATCATAAATTTCGATCAACATACAACCTGATACTGACCTGCAAATTGCAAAAAAGGTAAGAAATTTTGTATTTCGTGGGCTACCCTATGACGCTTTCGCGGTTGTCGTTCTTAGATCAACGCTCCGAATTAAGTTACAGTAGGCTGCCGGAGCGTATATCTACGCGTTTTTATATCACTCGCTCGACCATATTCCACGGCAGACAGCGCTTTATTACGCGGCGTACAAAAGGTTAAGGGCCGATACACACGATGCGTTGCGGCGGCGCGGCGCGGCTCCGGAGCGGTGTCGCTGCGGCGTCCTAAATTCAAATATCCATGATATGCCACACGGTACGTTCCGGTGTCGCACCGCACTTACACCGGACTTGCAATCCGCGAGACGAGGCGAGGAGGGGTGTACGCGTTGTGACGCCGGAGTGGCATCGCTCAGTCTCACCGTGTGACCGCCAATGTGGCATAATTTTTGCAGTGCGGCGGCGGCGCCGCTGCGGCGTGACAACGTTACCGCGACGTAACGCCGTGTAGCCGCTAAGGGATCGTTCATTAATTACGTGAGGTGTTTAGGGGGCGAGGGAGTCGATCCAAATCTCATCCAATCTCACGTGGGGGAGAGGGAGGGTCTTGGCAAATGTCACTTAATTCTTCTTCCGCAAGAAACAGCATAATATTGCGAGAAAACTGAAACATGTTTCTCCACAAAAATATGGCTAAATCTTATACAAAAACGCGTGGTGTCTCAAGTGACCCTCACGGATTGTTACACGTTGAGTTACTGAGCTTTTGTGTACAAGCGACAACGGCTTAGAGTGGCTAAATCAGAGCGAGGCGAGCAAGGGCCCTAAAACGGCTGCTTTGACAGAATCATAATATGACAATATTATGTTTATGAATCATACAAACTGTCACAGACTGACAATTCATAATATTTTCTGCATTCAATTCATATCACGCAATTCATCAGGGGGCCTACCACCAGCTCATAAACAGTATTATTTTAATATTAATTCAGTGGGAGAAAGGGATGGAGCTATACGACCTGTAGAGCTTCATCTCTTTCCCACACTGATGTAATATTAAAATAATACTGCTTTATGAGCTGGTGGTAGGCCCCCTGTTTGATAGTTTTGTATTATAATGAAATAACATTTATACTGTAGAAATAAAAATCTCATTTGATTAACAAAAACTGTAAAGAAAAAATATCAGGTAAAATTGTAGTCTTAATTTTATCATGCGGCAATATTTACACCAAATAATATGATTCTGATATGAATTGAATTGAATATGATTCAGCTAAAATATGTGTCACCCACCATAGAGGAATTTCTGGGAATTCAGAAAATGAATTGCTTTTAGAAGAATTGCTTAATGTGGCCATTTTAGACCCGCTGATGATTTGACTGAAAATCACATGGACATGTTGGTTCCAGTACTCACTCTTGAGACCACACATGAGTCCCCGTGGACTGAATTAAAATTAATATTCTTTTACGAATTTTAGTAGTTCCTATTTAAGTATTTTATTGTTCGATTTTCTCACTGTGATTCTAGACTTTGTTCTTAGTAGTTTTAAATACAACGCAATCAAGTACAGATTAACGTATTTACACTAAAAATACGCATTTGGTAAAATCTCACTACATCTCACCAAGTGGGGAGGGGGTCGAAAAATTGCCAATATCGCCTCACGTAATTAATGAACGACCCCTATTGCGAAATCTTTGCGGTGCGGCGCCACAACGTATCGTGTGAACAGGTTCTAAGGCAATTTCGGCTTGATAGATCTCGCCCTAACTAGCGCAGTTGCAGGAGAATGGTTGAAAGCAAGTAAGTACCGAAGTATGGAACAATTTTACATAATTATTAAAACACTTTTGGATAAAAATCGGGTGCTGGGTGCTTTTGTAATTTGCCGACGCACGATGCGTTACGTCCTAAATTAAAAAAGCGACTAATTCCATTTCAAGCCTTTGCAACATCTGTGCCTCTTCAAAGAAGTCAATAGATTAGTTCATTCAGATTTGGTCAAAAATAAATAGTGTCATGCATTAGCCTAGCCCAGGAATACGTACGAGTTTGTTAGTGGGTTAAGGAATATAAACTGACCTCGTATTGTATAGGATTTTAGGACAATGAGCAGTCACCTTATACTGGAAAATGCCAAAATGAAAATGTATCGCTTGATGTGTCGTCGTGCGTAATAAGTAGATCCTATCTTACATAAATTTTAATGTCGTAAAATCTTCACACCAAGCCCCAGGGATCGGGGCGTACTTGAGGATTTTGTTGTTTCCTGGCTGGATCAGGAGTAGGGCACCGGTGCCGCGCTGAACGACCCATACGCCTCCTTCCCAATAGTAGGCCCAACTGACCGTTCTCTCCAGCGTATTTTCGCTTTCAACTAAAATGATAATGGTGATATTAACATCATAATCAGTCTAATGCCTGATTTTCACGGTACGATTTGATTGCCTGTGCCTTCTATAAGTTGAAGCAACAAGTCGTTTGTTGCTGTAATTTTATGGGTTTTAAGCTTTATAATGTTCTCACTGCTGGGACAAACCTCTTCTCTATGAGAGGGAGCGGCCCGTTATTCACCGCGCGGACAAGTGCGGGTTGGTGGATGTCACAAAACATCGAATTGTTGATTTTCAGTTCAGTAAATTTTTCAGAGTAAAGGGACTAGAGAGAGATCACATTAAATATATATTTACGTGCGGTGTGACTTGTCGCGCGACGCGACACCGGTAATTGTTCTACCGGGAAGTTTTTTGACGTGATAATGTCTTATAAATCGATGAACGCCGGCTGCACGCACGAAAAAGTGTCACGTTCCGCCTGAGCCGAGCGTGCAAGCGAGAGCGCGAAACAAGCGATAGAGAGGCACGATCGGCCTAAGCGTTCGGCTTGTGACGTTATCACGTAAAATTATCGTCCGTAAACAGACTTTACAGACAGCCAATTTTTTATTTTTATTAGAGATGCGTCGCGCAGTCGCTTCGTGCCAGTTTGCTGGTTGCCTTTACGGTTTTTATTATTTTTGGATGGGCCTGCTCTTGATCTCGATCTCGCCTGACGGAAAGCGATGGAGTAAGTTCCCAAATAAATAGAAGGTACGTACTTAGTTCTACTTCGCCGACCCATTCTGCTTCCTCTTCTTCATCATCTTTATGTGAAGCCTCTTCTTTAGCTTTCAAAGTCTCTTCGTCTATGCTGGCAAGATCTTCTTCTTCAGGGAAAGGTCTGTTGCGCATGCTACGAATGTCGAATCGTATTTTAGCTCAGTTTGTGTCAGTTTTTTTTTGTTAGTCTTTTTTATTGTGTCCCACCGCGGGGCAAAGGCCTCCCCTATTTTTAAACCTTGCTGTCCTGTGAGATCTCTGGCCATGTTGGCCCTGCAAATATTATCAGCTCGCCACACCACCTTAGCCGTGGTCCTCGATGGCGATGTCCTCCCTCAGGTGTCCAGTGAATGACGATCTTCGCCCACGTCTCCGGGAGCATTTTACTGACTTGAAGACGAAGACTGACCTGAACCTTAACACCTTAAGACCAATTGACCAGGCATTGCCAATTGTCATTGTTATGAAATTGGTACATTATATCATCAACACATAAGGTCTCGGTACTGAATGCAGTACTTACTAATGATTCTTCACCAAAGTCTCTTTATAGGATATAAAATCTAACTTGAAAGTAGTTATCTCAGTGTATTTGCGAACTACTGGCAGCGGCAGCACTGCTTCCATTACAAGGCCTACTTGCCCACAAAGCAAGAGCACATGTTCCTGAAAACATGAAATGCGAGCTAAAAGGTAAGGTAGGGCAAACAAAAGGTACACTTAGAGTCAATTAAAGGAGTAGCCATCATTTTTACGAAAATTAAATACTTAAGTATCAATTAGAAGATGCTGTGTAGTTAATTTTAATACGATGGACTGACACGTACGTGGGAGAAGGTTTTCTCCTCGAATTGCCTTGCGCTTAACCCAGACATTTATGCGTTAACATATTCATGAATCCTTTCGGCGTGAGATGATGCGACAAAATGATTTTATCGCGCTGCGCATGATTGCTTGACTGGATAAAAGTACCACACCACTTACCTCATTAGGTTTCCAGGTCATATATGCGATGTTATTTGGCGTTTCTATGAAGCCGATTCTCTCAAGTCTGAACGGAGTGTCTAAGTTCAACTTGTACATGAATATGGTGCTATCTTCCCCACAAGTTATCAGCATTGTGCGCTGCGCGTTTATTGTTATTTGAGTTATTGCTTTTGAGTGCGGTTTTAGTATCTGAAAACACAAGGAATGTTGCTGACTCATTATTACCCATTCTTATTGCTGCCATTACGACAACAATCGATAGCAAGTAAGTAGGTACCTACATAAACAGTTAATTTAAATCTGATCTTATTGTGAAAGCAGAGAGTCCGCTGCACATCTAAAATTAATTAGGTACTTCTATTCACAGTATGTTTGATCACTCGCAAATATTTTACGCTTTTGTAGAAATTAAAAAGATTGTTTTCTCACCGAAATGATATCTAGCATGTCAGGGTTATCAGATTCCGCGCTATGGATAGTGAGGGTCGAATGCACTCGAATGTCAATCATGACATTTTGAGTCTCAAGTATGTCTGGGTGTAGCATTAGCGTACGCATTATACCGTCTTCGAAACCCACTATTAAAATGCACGACGTTTCATCTACCTGGAGATTTAAATAAAATACTAATTACAAGATTTTTGGGTTTTCAATAATAAAAGTAGGTACTCAAAATATCTTGTATTGTATGAGAAGGTGGAAGATGATATTGTAAAAGTTAACTTACGTCCAAAGGTGGATAAAGCATACACGAAATCGGTTTCGGGAAAAGATACCGAGCAAGCAGTTTCTGCGTATCAGTATTATAAGCTTGCAATGTTCCGTCTTTTCCTGCCGTTATCAGTATGTGATGTGTCCTTAAAGCTGCCATACTAACAACTCCCCCGGCATGACAGGTTATAACCTTTTTATGATCACATTCTAATTTATCAATTTCTAAGTCTACAACCCAAATGCCTCCGTTGCCATCCTTGGAAGAAATAATAAAGTTAGAAGCACGGAGTATAGAAAGAAGCGGAGATGCCGCAAGGCAAGTAGGTCTTGCGCCTTCAATTAGGTCCTGACGTCATAGTGGGCGGGGCCGCAAACTTTAGTTGCAAGTGAATCTTCATCGCGTTCGGGTGCGTTGTATTCTAATCGTTTTTTAATAGTTAAATTGTTTTAATAATGAAGTGCGCTGTTGTTGGATGCAAAAATTATTCAGGATCAAAACTGAAACATTGATGGCATAACATTTCATGTGTAAGTCCCTAAAATGTATACTTCATTTTAAAACACATTTTTTCGTTTGATCGTCAGATTGTAGGTAGAGACATCTGTTGACGAGGAGGTGCATTCTAACCAATTCTCACCGATTTCGTATTTTCATCATTATCAATGCATATTATTGTGACTAATTTGCGACTCAAATTACTTGCTTAAGTTTTATTTTGCTCGCTATAAGTTAATTCATAGATAAATACGTTCCTTGATACATGAAATAAGAAGAATTTAAAATAATAAAATGCGCCATCTGTCGGTAAGTTGCCAGTCCTAACTGTTAAATAAAAATGTGTGCATCATGCTAGCAAGACCTTATTTTATCGAATTTGTTATCTTAATTAATAATATCAAATTTTCAACCAGGTCACGTTGTTAACCAAAGCTATAAGCCACAACTATTGTAATACGAGACTTAATTATTACAGTAAGCTCGAAAACATTGTTTTGTCTAAAAGGCAGCATTTAAATAAAACTGTGTTGTTTAGTGGCCAATAATAAGCAATGTCCAATAAATATTGATGATTTTATTTTTTATTTTACTACCTACAGGGTGGCAGGGACATCGACACGAATACTGTTACCATGGATTCAGTAGGTACATGATTCTAAAACGCCCTGCGTTGAAATTTTTCGTCGGTTATTTTTTTTTATTTGCTGTTTCATAGAAAAGTGCAAAACCTACGCGGTCAAAATGTATGGAACAGCAGATATTTTTAAAAATAACCGACGAGAAATTTTTACGCAGGGGAGTTCAGAATCATGTACTGAATCCATGACAATAATTTTCGCGTCGATGTCCCTGCCACCCTGTATACTAAATGACTATAAAAATGTTAACTCATGTTACCCATGTTTTGGGCTTCGCCCACAGTTGGGTATAAATAATGTGTTCCCACTATACTAACGCACATAGAACGTTCTGGAACAAAGTGTCATGCTTTGTTACGCCATAGTGGCCAGTAGAAGAACTAAAAAAAACTTTTTACAAAAAAAAAACAACCGACTTCAAAAAAAAACACTACAAAGTGAAAAATAACTTTAATTTCGGAAGTCGGTGTCTTTGGTTTTGAATTTTCGTTTGTCACCGACTTCCGAAATTAAAGTTATTTTTCACTTTGTAGTGTTTTTTTTTGAAGTCGGTTGTTTTTTTTTTGTAAAAAGTTTTTATTTATCACTTTTTAGTTGTGGTACCTACCCCACACAAATTCTAATACCACTACCTGCTATGTGAATAACAGTGACAAGAAGTTATCATATCATCTACATACTAAGTGGGAAAAAATACGTATAATTGAAGCTAACTCAAGAACTACCCAAGCAAAGTTAATAAAATTTATCTGGGACCACCTCTGAAGTATGATCTACCAAACAAAAAAAGAATCATCAAAATCTATTCATAATTGGCGGAGTAATCGCGTAACAAATATACAAAAAAAAAAAAAAAAACATACAGACGAATTGAGAACCTCCTCCTTTTGGAAGTCGGTTAATGAAAAATTGTTAGTTCATTTTCACTGTAATAATTCCTTTCACCGCTAGATGGATTTAAAAAAAATGGGCGGGGTTTCCATCGTGGGGTGTGGCCATCGCCGTACCTCGTCCCCCGAACACCCGCATTCAGGCGACGCTTCATTCTTACGAGATTTTGGCTTGCGGCATCTCCGCTTCTTTTTATACTCCGTGGTTAGAAGCTTATTTAGCTGTACCTGTCCATTTCATATTTTCCTACTATTTTACCTACTTGATTTTTATACTCACTTGTGCATACCAATACAGGTCTTTTCTATGCTTAAGACACATTATCTGGCAATCGGGTACCTACAAATAAAACCTCAAGTTCAAAGAAAGAACTATAGACAAATAAATCTTGGCTAAACAGCTGATTACTTAGGTCCATTACTACTGCGATAGTAATGGACCTCTGCGATACAAATTAGGATACGTACACATGTCTCGGCAACAGGGTTGAGTTCAACGTAAGGGTCTTCCTCGGGGGGATCAGCTTGGTCCACCGTGTCCCAATACCACGCACGGATGCACCCATCTTGGGCTATCGTCGTCACTTCGTCATATTTTGGGCTCAACATGAATTGAATCTGTAAATGCGTTTTAGAAAAAAGTTGGAGCAGAGTAGGTAGACATTTGCTCAAATAATTGAACGCCTAGAAATCTAAACTTATAATACAAAGAGAGTAGATTTGTTTTTTGTATGTTTGTTGATTACGCTTTCACATTAAAACGGCTGAACAGATTTGGATGAAATTTGGTACATGGGTAGACCATGACCTGGGTTAGGATATAAAATATTTTTTATCCCGATATTCCCACGGGTTCGAGACTTGTGCGGGTGAAACCGCGGAACGCAGCTAGTATATATTAAACCGTTAGGTCCATACTAGAAGCCGGATGTCGCTAGAAGTTCGTAAGTTCTTCTAACTTAATATTAAATGTAGTATATAATATACTAGCTGCGCCCCGCGGTTACCTGCAGAAGTCTCGATTCCGTAGGAATATCGGGATAAAAAGTATCTTATGTATTAATCCAGGTTAAAAACTATCTGTATGTCAAATTTTATCCAAATCCGTTCAGTAGTTTTTGCGTGAAGAAGACACAAACATACACACACACTCACAAACTTTCGCCTTTAAAATATTAGTGTGATGTTTTAGTTTTACCAGAATAAAAACTCGTTAGATCTGATGTAATAACCAGTAATCGGAGTAGGTAGATTGATTTGGAGTCAGTGAGCTAGCACGGATATGCCTCCGGGATTCCGGGATTTTGAAATTATTAAGATTTTTTTAAGGAATTTCAAATGTTGTAATGTGTAGAGTAAAGAATACATCAATATGCATAAGAAATGTTTAACCCTTTTGCTGTCTTTTTAATAGTATATAGGTGATCGGACTCCAAGAAAAGGATAGGTATACTATAAAAACAATATAATAATATAATATATTTAAGTGTTTATCTATCGCATTCTATTTAAAAAATCCTTACTTTAACAATATTTGATTCAATCCCGTAAGTACCAAAATGAAATCCCGGAAAAAAGGCTTATCCATGTTATGATTTTTATGACTATTCATGATGCGAGTACGTAAAATCAATCTAGGTAGACTGATCCCATTGCAAGGGTTATTATATTACCAGTGATCGGAGTACCTACTCCGATCACTGGTAATAACCCTTGCAATGGGATTTTTTGCATTTTTTTCTCAAAACCAACCTTGGGTCTGAGAACAATAATGTACTTACAATAGGTGCTTTATGACAGAATTTTCTTCCTTTCTGTGTGACTTCTAGTTTGACGAGGCCAGCCTCCCACACTAATATGTTGCCCCATTCACATCCAGATAAAACCTAAAAATATTGAAAATTAAGCCATTTTATCTTTTGTTACAGAAATCGCTCTACCCTCGTAATTTATTCAAACGTAGGTCTCCCGTATTTAAAAGTAAATAGCTTAAAGGTCAGTTCCAATGTTTTTTCGTAACAACCTTTCGGTACAATTTTATTGTTTATAATAAATTCATATCTTTACAAAAAAATTGCAATACCAATCTTTGTTACACAAGGAGAAACCTCTACATAATGTAAGTCTTGTTTTTGGAACGAAGTTCTTTAATGCGAGTTGCGGTAGGAGCTGACTGGTAGAAATCGTCACGTAAAGAAAAAGCGTTATGCGACTTTCTTCTTCTTTTTCTTTCTTTTCTTTGAGAGGGAAAGTGTGAATTTAATACGCGTTTTTTTCGAGTATAGGTTGCTCCGGCAAGATTTTTTTTATTTTTAAGTTAGTGTTGGATTTAATTTAGTATTTAGTAATTTTCATTTTATCCTCATGCTGTGCCCTTGCAGGGTCCATATTTTTGTACCTAGCTCTAAGCTTTATGTAACATCTTTTCTACAATATGAAATGTAAATAAATGAATTTGAAAATAAACATTTAAATTGTTAACCTTTTCATCGGGCATTGGATAAACGCCCAGGACATCGCAGATTTCTGTTTTCCCAAATCTGCCCAATTCGCCTTTTAATTTAAGTCCAGTGAACGTCACTGCCATTTTCCAGAATTTTATATGAGCAGCACCTAAAAAAGATAAAACCCCTTCAGCTTTCCATACATATATATTTATACCGGCTTGTTATCATCCCAATGCCAGAGGCTACTTCTCAAACAGAGAAGGAAAAAGCAATAACCAAGCTTGCTACACTATATTTCTATTTTCTTAATGTCCCTCGGGAATCATCGCATTTACGAATACAAACGAATGCTAATATATCCATGTCCATCAATTATTAAATTATTTTATCGTGTATAATCATTCGAATTCAGAACTAAGTACTTTATTGTTGTTTTGTTTTGATTTCCGTGTGAACTATATAGAGCTGTAAAACTATTTTCGTGCCTGCGGCTTTAGCAGCTTTCCTCCCATTTTTTAAATAAATTACATTGAGTTAAAAGAGTAGTAACAACTCTAAATACTTCCAAGTCGGTTTAGAGCGTCCGGTCTGCACCAAGTGCAAAGGGCAACGGGCATCTGATAGAAATCCGACGACTGACGAAACATGAAGTTTGCCGAGGGACATTAATAAAATAGTTAAACTGTATATTTATTTTCATAATCTCAATACAACTCCTTATATATATTTAGGTAAGAAAATAGAAATACTGTTGGAACCTACTCGCGAACGGCACCCTAATTGCGTAACACGATCAGTCACAATCTGAATAATTTTGAAGGATATATTGCAAATCTATTGATTTGAATGTTCCAAAAATTTGTCTGCTCAACAACGTACCTACTAAATAACGCAATTAATGTTGTTGAACTGTCAAAATAAAACAGATTGTCACTGATTATGTGTTATGCAATAAGGGTGCGGGTTGGCGATTCTAGACACTAGACCATTATGAATCCAGATTTTCTCACTATATTTTCCGTGCTGACAAGGTGTCTAATATTCATAATTTACCATTTACAATAAGTAAAAAAAACCCTGTTCGATCCGAAAGGGGCACATAGGTACTGCAATAACATTACAAAAAAGTAATCAAAAAAATCTTATTATTATTGAAAATCAAAAAGATATTGCTATTCAAAATTGTCATTTTTAGGGTTCCGTACCTCAAAAGGAAAAAACGGAACCCATATAGGATCACTCGTGTGTCTGTCTGTCTGTCCGTCTGTCACATGACATCCAATTTGCTCCGAATCTAATGAATCAATTAAGTTGAAATTTGGTACACAAATGTATTTATGTGACCCAAACACAGACGAGTAACGTAAATAAATTAATTTTGAATATGGGGGTCACTTTTGGGGGCAAATAAGAAAAAAAAAAGTTTTTAAACTGTATCGTCTGACATATCAAACGAAAGGGGTTGTTGCGAGGAACTCAAAAAAAATATTTTTTAATTTTAAAATAAATCAATTTAAAAATATTTAAGAAAATAGATGAAAATTTTAAAAAATTACGGAGAATTGTTCTTTACTCATCAATCTCATCATAGATTACAGGAATACCTATAAGAAGTCTATGGTCTTAAAATAATATGGTAAATCTCTCAATATTGTGCGTATAAAATTACATTTGCAGTTAGAATGTATGGGAGGACTGTATTTCAACTACAATTATGTTTGTATTTGGGATAATTTCATCCCAACTACAGAACTCTTCATTGTGCGTAGTCCGACATGCACTTGGCCGGTTTTTAGTACAAAAATTACCCTAAATATATTAAAAATTAGCAAATTTTCAACAAGGGTCATACGTTATGACTTGTAGACATCCGCTAAATTACGGCCACCACCGCTATATTACCCCATGTAGGTAATCCGGTAAAATTCCCCATTGAAAAAAAAATGAGGCGTTCTTTTTTAAATTCTTTTTTCCTGAAAATTGCTACATAATAGATTCTCAGTACGATACTTAACAACACCCTCACGGATCGGACAGGGTTTTTTTACATGTTGTATAGTCATAAAGTAAAGATAACGCTGAAATTGAAGGCTAGTGCAGACCAGCGCGACACGCGACGCGACACAAAGGCACCGCTCGTCGCGCGACGAGCGGTGCCTTTGTGTCGCGTCGCGTGTCGCGTCTGTTTGAAAGAGCCTTGATTTGTCAGTAAATAACCTGCTGTAGTGAGTTGTCCTTCACAGTAAGGCGAAAACATAACGGCGTTAACACCGTAAGTAAAAGCGCTTGTGCGCAGCAGAATCTTGTGAAACTTCCAGTTCCAAATAGTTAGATTGAAATCAGGTTCTTTGCCCACTGACGCTAGCAGATCACCGTCGGGACTGCAAAAGAAAATGGAGAATTCTATAGGCAATTTTTCAAATATTCAGTAGCATTGCTTAGGGCGGATTGACCGGATTGCGGGGTTGTCGAATTTGTAAAAGGAAATATAAAATAAACTAGCTTCTGCCCGTGACTTCGTCCGCGATCCTATAACCTTCCACAAGAATCTGGCTATCTATGCAAAAATAATTTTTCAAAACCGCCTGGTAGTTCCGTAGATTACTCCCTACATAGTACATACAAACTTACAAAGAAACAAATAAACAAAGATACAACCAAACAAACAAATTTTAGCTCTTTATAATCTAATCTATCTATCTATACATATAAAATTCTCGTGTCACAATGTTAGTTGCCATACTCCTCCGAAAAGGCTTGATCGAGTTTTATGAAATTTTATAGTACGTATATTTGGTAGGTCTGAGAATCGGTCGTAATCTATTTTTCATACCCCTAAGTGATAAGGGTGGTCCACCCCAAACATTTATATGGCAAAACAACGTTTGTCAGGTCAGCTAGTATTAGTATAGATTAATAGGATCTTTTTGGAAAACCTCTTTCCCTTAAACTGTCGTCAGTGTTGCCAACTCTAGAAGTTCAAATTATCGAGATCCCACGTCGAAATTATCGTTGTTTGGGCAAAATTATCTTCCAAAAAATAAAAACTTATAACGTTAAAATTCAAATTGCTATCAAAAGACAACGAATAATTTTTATTAGAGTCCAAGGGGAATTATATGCCAAGTTTCACTACCAATGGCGCTAGCAGCACAAACCGTAAAATAAACATGTTTTGTCATAGTTTTTAGTTGATATTTTTGTGTTTTCACTGGAAAATTAAATGAAAAAACTTGGGAGGGAAAGAGAGATACTTGCGCTTGTTGATGTTGATATATTTGACAATTGACTTTGACATTGTTTTGTTTTTATCTGCGTTTAATTTTGTCTGACAAATACGTAGCACATCAAGCTACCTGAAACTGTCAAATTTTCCCAATCAACTTTGAACCTTAAATTTCAGAGATAAAGTTGAAAATCTATTACCTAAATAAATTTGACAGATTGTAGTAGCCTGATGTGCTGGCGTCTGTACATTAAACATTCATTATCGTACATCGTACCAATTTATGGTACGCCCCTATGATTATCGTACGGGTTGGCAACACTGACTGTCGTGCTTCCATCGTTTGATAGAAAGACACACATTTGGTTAAAGTTAAAGTTAAAGTAGTGCGTAACAAAAAAAAAGATAAACCCATTCTGTCGTCGAATAACTAACTAATTAATTTAAGAGTCGGGTAATAGGTAGATTTCCTGCAATATTATATGACCTTGTAGCCACCACTCATCACACCACGTTTTGACTCTATTTGCAAGAAACATGGATCACAGCAGTTCTCAAAAGAACTTTTCTAGAAGAAACAGAGAAACTGTTAGAGGAATAGTACATAGTGTCAAAACGTGCTATGACCAAAGTTCTTTTGAGAACTGCTGTGATCCCCGTTTCTTGCAAACAGAGTCAAAACTTGGTGTGATGAGTGGTGGCTACAATCTTTAGCTAAAATCTTGTCTCAGAGCGTTTTATTTACCTGAAGTCTAAAATGGCATATGCATTGGTAGTTCCATCGCGAAGAACTGCGTCTATTTCCATTTGTGGCCATGTGTACAAGATTATCAATGGGTCTCGTTCGCTCTCCCTGTCCTCTGCTATCGCTATGCGGTAGTTGGGGTCTTTTCTGAAGGACTACAGATTGTAAAAAGAATTAAAATATTATGAATGATTAATTGTGACAAAGTCATCTGATATTATTCGAAGAAGATCATAATTCTTTAGGACCTCCAGTTTCCGAGTAGATAATTAGAAAGATATCTTGTAAGTTGTAAGTCATACGGTCAATCGCACCTCAGTAGGTAGTACCACATCAGTTGAACTACGAAAATAGGTCTTACTGCTTCGACATAATTGCGGTTGATTTTACCTAAGAAAAGGGGGTTACCAAAGGATGCCAATATCCATACGTAGGTGCATTAATCTAGAAGAATAATGACGTGCAGTTAAAGCAAAATAGTCTCTATTTACTGTAATACTCCCAACTGTTCCACCAGTCGAGCTTCGTCGAAACCATGTCTGCTTCGTATTGACGTCGAGAAAAGTAATCATGCTGCCAGCCGAAAAGCACACGACCGTATCGTCGCACGCGCATAGGTTAAAATACTTATGACAGTTGTAACCGTACGAATATCTTTGTTCGGTTAAGGAAATGGAAAAAACCGACCAAGTGCGAGTCGGACGCGTACACAAAGAGTTCCGTACCACCGTACAATATTTGGCAAAACATGCCGAAAAAAACATGTTTTTTGTATGAAATAAAATAATATAAAAAATTAAGGGGTCCCCTTTTAATTTATTTTGGGAACCCTAAAAATATATAGTGTTACGTTAGTGTTGTATTTAATTTTTATTATTTGTTGTTATAGCCAGTGGTGGCGTAGGGTAGATTGGCACCCCGGGCGGTTTTGTATTGAGCACCCCTACTTAAAATAAAACACCAAATACAAAACATGCTTACGAGACTTTATTTTACTAAAATATTCGATCACAGTATAGAAATTGACGGCTTCTTTCAATTGATAAAATTGAAAGATTGGTTAGGCGCGCTAGACTCATTGTGTAAGAAATTATTAATTTTAACTTTGAAAAACTTCTTTCATTTTCACTAGGGAACTATATTAAAAAAAAAAACGGAAGTGTAGTTTCGATGTGTTTCAAAATATAGTATTAGTATGTAACTAGCTAGGTAGGTACAAGAGTAGGTAGTTATTTATTCATTTGTCTTTATAGAGGGAGATTTTGCGCGCTTCTTTGGCTGTACGAGTGACTTGTCGTTGTCACCCTGTGGTGCTTGGCAACAGGGGTGGACCGCCCCCTCCGTCCCCCCTTTACGCCACCACTGGTTATAACGGCAATAGAAATAAATAATCTGTGATTTCAAATGTCTACCTATTCCGGTTCATGAGATCTAAAACGACCCACTGACCGATACAGCCCGCTGACAGACGGACGGACGGACAATGGAGGCACATTCATAGGGTTCTGTGTGGTACGCTCGGGTACGGAACCCTAAAATCCAGAAATGTTCTATTGTTTACATACATACATACATAAACTCACGCCTTCTTCCCATGGGGGTAGGTAGAAACTACAGAACGCCACCTGCTACGATCCTTACATACTCCTTTTGCCTCGTTTACGTTCATACATCTGGTCATACACGCACGCCGGTTGCGAGTACTACGCACCTGGCCTTTCTGAAGAACATCACCAATAAGGTCAGTATATGTCCTCCTAGGGCGTCCCCGCCCGGCCTTTCCCTTTACATCATCCTTGTAAATACATTTTGTTAGTCGCCTTTCATTCATCCTCTCAACATGCCCAAACCATCTCAGCATACCCTTTTCAATTTTTGTCACTACATCTTCTTTTAAATCACACCGCTGTCTTATCACATCATTCCTCAGCCTATCATTCATAGTCAGACCACACATGCTTCGCAAGGAACGCATTTCCACAGCATTTATTCTACTTTCATGTTGTTTTTGCCACACCCAACATTCACTTCCATACATAAGCGTGGGCACCTCCACCAGCACACCATTGTGAACATTATAATATTGTTTAATATTATAATAATTACTATGATTGGGCGTTTTTATTGTAGGAAACTAGGAAGGTACACTACAACGTACCATCGAGTTCTAGAAAAAGCTCGACTTTGTAAAGTGTCGTCTCTTAAATTTATTATCTGTGCGACACTCTTTTAGGTACCAGATTTTTCATACAAACGAAATCCCCGTTTTCACCCCTTTAAAGGTTCATTTTTGCAAAATCCTTGCTTAAAAGACCTAAAATATAAAGTCACCATTTGGCTACAGGCTACGGAACCCTAATTAAGACAAATCTAGATCTAAGTCAAGATTAATTATAATCAACTTATGTTCAAAAATATGAAAAGGATACTCAAAATCGAACATATCGTTCGGTATCGAAGATGTTGGGCTAGTAACAGCCCCAGAAATGAAGTCGTCAGGGTCATATTCTGAGAGGATGGATTCTTCTTCCCCGTATTCACCTTCTAATTCTTCTTCTGATTCTGGCTCCTCTTCCCCTTCTGTGTCGTAAAACATGATCATGTTCATTTTCTTTTCTGCTGCAACATTGCATTTTCGAGGCCGAAACTAGTCGGCCAGGACATAAGGTTGCTGCCTAGCTTAATCTCAGTTTTTAAGGTTCCATAGTAAAACAAGGAACCCAAAAAGTTTCCCCAAGTCCGTCTGTCTGTGTCCGAGTTTTATCTCTAAAACTTTTAGTACAAAAAATCTGTAATTTTGGGATGGTTATTACCTGGGTATCTACACGCGTAATCACGTTTGTTTTTCTAACGTCGCCGTCGTTCTTGCTTGAACGAAACAGCTTCATCATTCTATACGCGCTATCAACATTCGATAGTACCTATTTGGCTGCCTATTAGCTACATATGCCTAGAACGGTATAAAGCTATGCTGTGCTAAGGATTGGTTTAACGTCAATACGGCAAATGGTTGAGACCTTATGTCTCCCTCACCCCTTAGTGGTTACTCTGCGCTTTCTGGGATGTTCCCTAAATAAAACTAATTTCTGTTTTTTACTACTATCTCTACCTACCCCTTTGGTATATATGTATTTTTTTCTTTTTCTCCGTAACATAATCCTTTAGAATTTGGAATAACTGTAGGTATTCTGAGACCTATACCCATGCTATGGTAAAATTAAAATGAATTTATACGGTAACAATTATTGAATGCTCGTGCTCATGAGCCGTCACCATGCTGGGGCGGCTGCTGCTTCAGTAGGGTATTTATTATGCACTTAATGTGAACATGATGTAGCACAAGCATATTTCCTTTATTTCACTATTTACATATAAATTATATTTGTAGATATTTAGAATACAATAATATAAAAACATTTAAAAATTGTAGCCCACCGGTATCGGGAACAGGGTCCAAGCAACCGGTGGTGGCGGTCAAGGCTCCAGAGAGGAACCTCCCAACAATGCGAGCTGTGACCAGGAGTACCGCTTTCTGAATCAAGCCCTTAATCTAGCTGCCCAACGAGAGCTTCCTTAGGTGTTGGTCGACGCTCTTGGCAATTAAACCATTGGCTGATACGACTATCGGCACAATGATCGCTAAGTCCACATCCCACAAGTCGACAACCTCGTGAGCCAAGGCAAGATACTTTATTTGTTTATCTTTCTCGGTTTTCACGAGGTTCCCGTCATGTGGGACCGTTATGTCAATAATCATTGCGCGCCGCTCTCCTCGATCCACCACCACTATATCAGGCATATTGGCAACAATAGTCCTGTTAGAGATGATGGATCGATCCCAGGACAATGTGGTATTTCCATTTTCGAGAACTGGGCCGGGCCGGGCTGGCATATACCAGTAGTACCTACGACATTTCTGATTCCACAAGGCTGTATTCAGACCAAGTTGCTGATGGATAATCCTGGCTACAAGGTTATAGACACAACCTTGTAGCCAGGATTATCCATCAGCAACTTGGTCTGAACAAGTACTCTTGGTTAGCTAAACGAGAACCTTCAGAGATAATGTGTCGGACTGATTCTCCCGGACGGTGGCATGGCCGACAGTTGTCAACCGTGCCATCCTTCACAATGAATCTACGGTAGGTAATTGTTCGTCATCATAACTTCGTCCATAATTGCACAGACAAAACCTACGGTTTCCCCAAAGAGGTCACCAAAACACAGCCAGGCTACGGACGCTAGTAAATCTACATCAAGTCCATGTGGGACCCGGAAGTAGCGTCCGTGAAGCTCCTTACTCTGCCATGCCTCAATGCGATCGTTTGTGTCAAGCACTACAGGCTTGTGCCAGTTCCCTTTAGGAAAGCAGAGAAGGGAAAGGCCCTTGTCCACCGCGACCACATCTCGATGCATTCCCACGTCGGCTTCTAGGAAATATGCCCTGAGACTGCATATCTCGCGATTGTGGAGGTTCTTAGCGTTTAAAAACCCTCGACCTCCACACTTTCGCGGGATATACAGTCTCATTACCGATGACCGTGAGTGATACATTCGATACAAGCATTTATTATAAATCCTAGTAAACATATTATTATAGAATAACACAATACCCTTTGTTTCTCCTTCTTCTTCTCCAGGATTCACAGACATTATCTATAACTTCGTGTTTCTCGTTAATTCTTCAAACCGCAAACAAATTACAGCCTGAGTTTGCTTTGTCAATAAATGACTAACAAATTACCGTTGCCAGGATACGGATTTATAATTGCATTGGCGCTGATTGGCGCCTTGGCACTAGGAACATAACCATAGACATATGAACATAACTCTGATAAACTCACCTACGGCGAGCTACCGAGATGACGAACAGAATAAATACATACAACTATGGAAGAAAAAGTTAAATGTTGCGGCCGACCCCAAATAAATTGAGATATAAAGTCAGGAGAATGATGTTTGGCGCCTTAGCACATATAGTAAAAAAAGTACTCTGTGAAGTAACGTTTGGCATCCATTTCTTCGTTACGTTTCCGTGTTTTTCGGTTTTTTTTTTGGATTCAATTGTGTATCTTTTTTTTTACCAATTTGTTTCCCTGCCTAACTACTATGATATTTAACGATAGCTGAATGTCGATGTCGATTAAAAGTCTGGCCACGCCAACTCTGTAATGGAATAAATGGGTAACCCCAAAAAGTTTTTATATGGTAAACTTTTACATCAGTCAGTGTCAGTTTCGGGCTATGGTTTAGGGCATTGAAATAGAAATTATGTCTATGGTTTAGGGGATGTTTCCATTGAAATAGAAATAATTCGCATAGACATAATGTTTCGGGGTATTTGAGCTGTCAGATTGTTGTACGCTATACAAAAAGTAGAAAAATGGTTAAACATAGTAAAAGTAAATGTCAATTCCAAGATGTGAAAGAAACAGCACTATGTCGTGCTTAAACTATGTCGTACCTATGCTCTACCTCCATACGATGACAAAACTGTATCAAACCACACTACATCGTGCTAAAGTGACTATTCTTTACCAGGAATAAATCAGAATAGAAACAAAATAACCTATCGTAAACAAAAAGACGAACAAAGTATAAAAAAATCTTTTTCTCAGGACAGATGGTGTTGCCGTATTTTCAAATTCCACCGTTTTTTTACTTATGCAGACCAGAAAAGTAACGAACCAAATAAATACTGGATGCTCATACTGGATATCCCCTCCCCCGACCACTCACCATGTTCGGCAAGCCGATCCCTTGGGAGAAGCGAGACAAATATCTAGGTGTCGTTCTAGACCATCATCTCTACCGCCCCGATAAAACCATCGCCTTCGATGACATCGACAAGGCCGAGTGCCTAGCCTCCCAGTTCCCTACCAGTAGACAAAGCTCACCTCAATGAGGTTGACGCCGAAGTTGAACGTAGAACCTCTCTCCCTCCCGTCGATGACCCCGATTTTCCTCTGCCCCCCATCAAACCAAATGAGGAACACGAGATTATCAAAGGTCTTCATATTCGTAAAGCCCCCGGCTCAGACGGATTCACCAATAGGGTGGTCCTGACCACCATCTTCAATGGTGCATTAAGCAATAATATCTTTCCCCAGACGTGGAAAGAGGCCACAGTCATAGGTATCTCAAAACCCGGTAAGCCCAAATCCGAGCCCTCCAGGTACCGCCCCATCAGTCTGCTCAAAGTTCTCGGCAAAATCTATGAGAGACTTATTTATAAGTGTCTCAGAGACTATGCAAAAACCAAGGGCCTTATCCCCAACGAACAGTTCGGCTTTCGAACTGAGCACTCTAGCGTGCATCAGGTCCACCGTATTGTTGAGCTGGTGAGCGGTGCTCTCACCGTAGGCCGGCAGACAGGCGCGGTCTTCTTCGATATTGCGAAAGCGTTTGAGAAAGTCTGGCACAACGGCTTAATTTATATATTAAGCCGTTCTACAAACTCGGTGTGCCAGATCGTCTCGTGCTCATCATTCGAGACTATTTGTCGAACCGTACTTTCCGTTTCCGTATCGAAGGAGCCCTATCCTCCCCCGCCCCATAAGGGCAGGAGTCCCTCAGGGCTCCGTGATGGCCCCTCTCGCATTTACGCTTTTCACAAGCGACATCCACAGACACAGATGGACGCAGTTGGCTCTGTTCGCAGACGATACAGCGATCATCTGTAAAGGTAATACTCCCAACAAAGGGCTGTCAATAATCTAGGCGCCTGGTTTAGAAAGTGGAGAATAGAAGTCAATCCTGACAAAAGGCAAGCGGTTTTATTCACAAAACCGAGATCCAGACCCCTCCCTCTCCCCCTCTCCCGACCTATCACCTTATTCGGCAAGCCGATCCCTTGGGAGAAGCAAGCCAAATACCTCGGTGTTACTCTCGATCATCATCTCTCCTTTTCAGAGCACATAAAGACGGTTCGTTCGCGAGCCGTTTTCGCTCTAGGTAGACTTCGTTCTGAATGCACGCAGCAAATTGTCACTCAAGTGCAAATTGCGTATCTATACAGCGTGCATTCGTCCCATCATGACCTATGCGCAAGGACACGGGAGCCCCCTATTATGTCAGAAACGAGATCCTCCATCTCGACTGTAAGATCCCAACGATTCACCAGTTTTTAAAACGCATGTCCAAGCGTTACTTTGACTCCGCCCCCAGACATCGCAACCCTCTGGTTGTCAAGGCTGCCGCCTATATCCCATCCCGTATCAGTCAGATTCGCCGACCGAGGCATATTCTTTCCGAACCAGATGACCCCATTACACTCCTCCAGGAGCAGAATAGGGCCACCAGTACAGTGCACAAGAACAGACGCCTCCCGTCATTCCGACCTCGCCGCCGAGGCGTTTCTTTGAATCCGCGGCCAAACATCGCAATCCTCTGGATGTCGAGGCCGCCAATTATGTCCCGAGTAGAATCAGTCATATTCGCCGACCAAGGCATATTCTTACCGACCCGGACGATCCGACTACCATCCATCAGGAGTCTAGTAGGGAAACGAGTACTCTAGGACACAAGCACATACGCTTCCCGTCATTCCGACCTCGCCGTCGAGGTCCTTTGTGATCGCGACCAACGCACTCCGACAAATACTCCCACCCGACCCTTGCTCGAAAACGAGGTGCCAGCAGTTGTTGCAGCTGAGCACGTAGCTTTAAATTCTCCGATTAATAATCATGATCAAAACTTTGATCCAGCCCGTCCCATCTTTGATGTCCTCCCTTCGGTAAACGCCCTAAGCCGAGGCTCGTACCCCACAGGGGGTGCCCTAGCGAGCGTTCACCTAGTTTTAATTGTCCCTGGCTGGAGGCTTTGAGTGTAGCAGCTTAAGGCACCCACAGGTTTGCTCGGTTAAATAGTCATGGCCTCAGAGGCCAGCTAAAAGATGCCCTAAAGAAAAAAAAAACCTGGATATTCTTCCGAGACTAGCTAAATATGATAAAAGTTGCATATCTATGTGTGTACGTATATATAATAAGATACCAAGTAATCTCAAGACATATGAGATTATTTAAAAATAAATTGCATGAATGGTTGTGTACAGTGTCAAAGACTTCTTTGAAAATAAATGTTAGGTAAATTAAGCTTGTGAAAATTTGTACGCTTATGACTGTTAAGTAAAAACATGTATGCTCTTGTTATTTTTTATATCATGTTTTTAAAGCAAATAAATATTATTCTATTCTATAAAAAAATACGGAGGAGGAGAAGCAAACGCAGTTTCTACACATGTTACGGTTTCCAAGAAGAGCAGTGACTTTTCATAATCAACGTTTCAGTGACGTCATTCGCCTGTAAATTGCGGACGCTACGTGAGCGGTCACCGCTAGCTTAACTTTTGATTTAAAGATAGAAACATACAAAGTCAAAGTCATTTATTTGCTTTATATGCGGTTACAAAGGTGTTATTTAAGTATTCTTGTGCGATGACACATTTCGCCATATTTTGGCATGCAAATATTAATGGTGAGGCTAAAAAGCAATTATCTCTAATTAAAGTTGAAAAAAAAAAATGATTAAATGAATAAGATTATGAAAGTTGAAAATATTGATTAGACATGAAATTAAAGTAAATTAATCCTCAATTTACACAACACAACTAATTAAAAAAATATAAATATATGGTACATTTGGCACAACACAAAATAACAGTCGGTCTATTCTGTAAAAAACTCACCGAGAACACTGAAGTAAAGTGAGCTGTCATTCCACAGTGAGCTTGAAGATGGCTTGAAGACAATAGTGTCAATCCAGTCATCATAACATCCAGTGAAATGACAACACACGTCACGCCCACTTTACCTAAGTTTTCACGGTGAGATATTTACAGAATTGCAGGACAGGACAAAATTACATCTACAATCATAGATTTTAATATATTCTAGTCTGTTCTACAATGCATTCCTGTAATGATAGGACCGACAAGAAGTTTTCTTTAGAAATTCACCTATTGAATAATAACTATGTGAAATGAGCAATTTTTTTGTACTACGCAGAATTTTCTGTACCTAAGGAAGATCAGTTACAAAATTTGGAATTGAATTATAAATAAATGGCGCCATATATACGCAACTGCATCGGAATTGTTCGATCCTAGGAACAGGCATTTTTTATAAATATTGTGTAGCTTTTCGTTTTTGTATTATTATTAAGTTCAAAAAGTGAATGATTATGCAAGGAACTGTGAGAAGGTTGTGGGTTTTATACACTGGCCTGCAGGAATCAGTCCAGTCCATATTGAAAATTGCTCGTATGCATTTTTTTTTGTGCTAACATAACTCTAGAAATTTCAGAAGAGTTTCCCCAGATAATTATACCATACCAGATGACAGAGCAAAGTACACCATTAAAGCAGTTTGTCTGGATGTCTCATTTTTAACTTTTGATTTTCATACGTATTTCATCGATATGCTGCTTCCAGGTGAAATGTTCATATTGCAGACCGCCTCGTCGGGCAGCTGGTGCGGGTGGGGCCGGATCTGGCGGAGAGCCAATTCGGTTTCCGCAGGGGGCGCTCTACGGTGGACGCCATCATGCGCGTGCGGGCCCTCACGACGGGGGATGCTGTGGCCCGGGGTGGGGTCGTCTTGGCGGTGTCTCTAGACATCGCCAATGCCTTCAACACCCTGCCCTGGAGTTGCATCAGGGAGGCACTCCGGTATCACCGGATGCCGACCTACCTCTGTCGTGTGGTCGAGGCCTATTTGACGGACAGGGCTGTCATCTACCCCGGTCACCAAGGAGAGTGGAACCGGCGAGAGATGTCGTGCGGTGTCCCACAGGGATCGGTCCTGGGGCCGCATCTGTGGGATATCGGATACGACTGGGTGCTGCGCGCCGACCTCCCTACTGGCGTCAGCGTCGTTTGTTACGCTGACGACACGCTGGTCCTGGCGCAGGGGAGGTCGTACCAGGCGGCGGCCGACTTAGCGACACGCGGGGTTGCGACAATCGTCGACAGAATCCGGCAGCTGGGACTCGAGGTGGCCCTGCACAAGTCCGAGGCCATGGGTTTCTATGGTCCTCGTAGTGCGCCACCGTCGGGCTCCCAGGTATTAGCGGGAGGGGTTCATATCGGCGTCGAGTCGACGATGAAGTATCTGGGACTCGTCCTCGATAGCCGGTGGAACTTCGTGGAGCATTTCCGACGTTTGGCTCCCAGACTGGATCGGGCCGGGGCTGCCTTGAAGCGGCTCCTGCCCAATCTGGGAGGTCCAAACGCCTCCTGCCGGAGGCTCTACGCGGGGATCGTGCGGTCCATGGCCCTTTACGGGGCGCCAGCGTGGGCGCCTTCATTGAGGCGGCAGCCAGGCCGCCGGCTGAACGCGTCCCAAAGGGTCATGGCCATCCGGCTGGCCCGAGGATACCGCACGGTCTCCTGCGAGGCGGCGAGCCTCCTTGCCGGAGTACCGCCATGGGATCTGGAGGCAAAGGTCCTTACGCACATTTGGGAGTGGCGCGAGGAGGCGAAACGCCGGGGCTTAACTCCGATGCCGCAAGAAGTCGCGGCACAGCGGACAGAGCTCCGGCGGGATCTCATGGCGGAATGGAGAGTGCGATTGTCGCAACCCAGCGCTGGGCACGCCACAATTGCGGCGATAAGACCCCTCTTTGAGGAGTGGCTAGAGAGGCGCCACGGCGTCCTCACCTTCCGCCTGACGCAGGTACTCACCGGACACGGCTGTTTCGGGAGGTACCTGTTCAGGATAAAGCGGGAGGAAACGCCCGGGTGTCGTCACTGTGTGGATCGCCCGGAGGACACGGTGGAGCATACGGTGGAGGTCTGCCCGGCTTGGGCAGGGCATCGCCGTGTCCTCGTGGATGCGATCGGCGGCGGTGATCTCTCGCGTCCGGCCCTGATTCGGGCCATGCTACGGAGCGAGAGGAAATGGGAGGCTGTCACCTCTTTCTGCGAAGCAGTAATGCTCGCGAAGGAGGAGACGGAGCGCGTGAGGGAAAGGCAAATTTCGCGCCCTCGCGCCCCTAACCGCCGCAGGAGGAGACCCCCTGGGCGTCGGGAATCGCAGGAAGATTTCCGGCCACCGTAGGCGCGGGCTTGCGGACGATGAGCAATGGGTAGCTCGCCGTCCGATAAGGACCAAGCCCGGGTCGACGGCGCGTTGTGTTCCACACGCGCCTCAAAGAGATGTCAGCAGAATTGACGGGGTCCGCTAGGGCCAATGCCAATGCCGGGGGTTCGAAGAAAACCGATAGGGAAATCGTGGCCCCCGGCAACATGGCATAGGAAGGAACACGGGTGGGTTTTAGTCAGTAAGAGTCTGACACGCCCTCCCGCTCCACCCAGAGCGGGAGAAGTTATTTGATAATTTCCCACCCAAAAAAAAAAAGAAAAGGTGAAATGTTCATCAAGTGTTATACCAAGAAATTTTGTTTTATGTAATTGTTCTACTACTTGATCACTATGCGATATTAGTGTGTATATTTATTTTTTTGTGTTTTGAAATTGATTATTTTAGTTTTTTCTACAAGAGGTAGGCTACGAGAGTAGCGAATGGCTCAATCTGCAGACAGAAATACATATATTTATATTACTACTGCTACTTTCAGAAATTGGAAAATGAGAAAAGAAACAGTTTTACACACTTTGTAAAAATATACTGGACGCACTGTAGGATAACACGATAACAGCGTGTGTTGGTAGGTTGGTAGCACTTCATAAATGTCAAAAAGCCTTTTCTTGTCATTTTACGATTTGTCAAATTACATTTATTTTTATTCAAAATATTTTAGTTTTTGGACTATGAACTTTGTTTTGGGTTAGATAGTTTCACATTTTTTTGTGATACTTATTGTTAAAAATGTCACAACCACATCGTATAGCAGTTTTGAATCTCTATAAAACGGTATGCATGAATTACTATTGCATCTATTGCTTTTTTTTTTTGCGTTTTTGTTTACGTCTTAGAGTAAGTAATTAGAGTTTACGTGACCTTGCGAATGATAACACAAGCAAAATATTATACTAAAGATATGTACACAGTACAATTGTCTGTTTATATAACAAATCTTTGTTGTTTTCTAGTTATTACATCTGGGCAAAGACTGGCCTCAAGGTTACGAGCTGTTCCGAACAAGACTTCACAAAGTTTTTTTAAAGAATAGTGGAGAGCAGAACCCTGAAAAGATCAAAATGATGCTGAAGCATGGAGATTTCGTGGTCAAAGAAATTGAAGCACTTTACATGTTGAAAAAGTATAGGGCAATGAAAAGACGCTATTATGATGAAAAGTAAGGAGGTAAGCTGTTATTATTTTGTATCTAAAGTTTACAGAAATGTACAAAAACTATGATATAGGTACACACGGCTACACATCAAGCTATACTTACTTTTCCAGTTTATGCTGATCTCGCATTGTATAGGATTTCCATACAATGCGCGGTCAGCTTATACTGGAAATGTATAGCTTCATGTGTAGCCGTGTGTACTCGTAAAGCCAATAATTAAACACAGTATAATTTTACTGTTTTAAGTAAAACCTTGTTCATGGTCAATCCAAGTAAAGGTAAATGTTGCGATGTAAACTTAGATACTGATTAGAATTTTATTGCAAGCAGTGCAGATGCAGCTAATAACAATAGTTTTTTTTAATGTAAAGTCAATTGTTATTAATTACTTGTACATAAATGTAAGCATAATTTTTATAAGGTTAGCAGTTCAAAATAAAACAAATTGTCTATGTAATTATGTATTATAGACATTTTTATAGTTTACATAATTCATTACTATTATAAACTCTAGTAAAAATTATATTGTGTAATAATAAAATAAAATATCTAATATTTCTAAACAAAATCTTAATAAATCTTTAACACAATAATGAGACAATGATTTTTTATTTAAGTGGCAAGTGATATGATAATTTATTTTTATCAATCCATTTCAGAGATAGGTATATACATTACATCTATGATAACAATTTTGTGTCAACAAAATTACAAGTATATGCTATCTAGTTGGTGCAAGAGATGGGCAATGAAGAGATACAGATAAACCCTGCATATTTGTGAATATCTGAACTACAAATGAAAGTTTCATTTAACATTGGTTACATTTTTACGATTCTAAAGTTAGCAAAGGAGTTTGTAACAAACAGCAATGATTACAACAGCCCAACACATTAACACCACTTTGTATACAAGCTAACTATCCGATGATATAACATTTTACACTTGAAGTGTGATTAAAATTTATATTTCACTCATAGAAATTGCTATAATACAGGTTTTGCTTGAAAATATAAACAACCTGTGATTGCGATTGGTTGTTACCATTAGACACTTCTATTATCATTTTATCAAAGTTAAATGACATAAATAAAAACTCACTATTGTGTCCATTGTTGTTGTTTTTTATAAATATAATATATATTTATTATATTTAGGTTATTGCATGGATGTGTTTTTTTACTTACGTCATTATAACTTTGATCCGGCATCTAATCATCCACACTGTTCTTAGTTTAACAGTTCATTGGAATTATTTTAAATGGTTAAATATATTATTGTACAGCCTTTTTAAAGGTGTTAGGAATGACTGGTACGTCCATATAGAGTTATTGGAATTGTTATGGCTACAGTGAGAGAATTAGGTTGGTACAGCATGATGGAGTACGAATCGTACTCCGGAACTATGGACATGATTCGTACTGTACGAATCATGTCCATAGTTCCGATTTTTCTTATATTATATTCTAGCGATTATTCACATGTTTCCTGGCGTTTGTTCTTAATATTACAAAATGTTAATAATAAATAGCGTTTGAAATATCTATATTGTCAATTCTACCGAGCCTCGACCGCTCGATCGTCGCGGTCAGGGATTATAAAGTTAGTTGAGTGGAGCTACAACAGATTCACACAGCCGCCCAAATATTTCACTAGATGAAATTTTATTATGAAATATTTTAAATTAAGATTAGCTGAAACTCAAATGTTCCAGAACATTTATTTCTTCACATTCTTAACGCGAGGGACATCCTGAACTTACCGACTGTCAACGAATCTGTTGTATTGTTGCTATAAATAAGTTCTATAATATATTAACATAGTAATTATATTTATTGTTAAATACAGTACTTGAACCACAAGTCTATTCCTACTTGTTTCGTGTTGGTGCACTTCTAAATTTACTTGAAGCCCGACTCCGTTACCCCTACATCGATATAAGTACATAAGTATAATGTGATTGTGGAATTTAACATGTGATTACATTATATACACAATAACACATATGTTTGAGATCAACAACAGTCAAGCTTTAGCTAAGTACGTAGGTATAAATAGGTACTCGAACCGCGAAGTTAAGAGATGTTACGAATATTAAATACCTACATAACAGTAAAATGTTGGTACCTTGAACCGATAGTAATGTTATAACGGGTTCACACGGTTCGATTTTAGTTGATAACAGCTAAGTCGAAAGAGATTTGAACCGTCTGAACATCCTTTCAATCAAATTCAAATTAGGTAAGTATTTTTAGTTGAACAACACAAGTTGTTCAACTAAAATCGAACCGTGTGAACCGGGTAGTAGATAACTTGCGACGAGATTTATAAACCATTCTAGACGAACCACTTACCGACGCAACGAGACGAACAGCAGTCTAATCACGTTTAATATTATATCGTAAAGAACCATTTAAACGATTTGGAACTATTTAACAATATAATTTTAAAGTATAAGTATTTTTATTTGTAGGTATAGTCTTATACGTTTGACTAGTTTCGATGATACCACGTATATTGATTGAGTGTCCATTTCGTATCGTTTAAATTAAAATAAATTATTCTACTTAACCTAAATCATACAAGTATTTCTGTATAAGTACTTAATGCAAAATAAGACGTTCAATTAATAAATCATACCAAAACCGATGGACACTGGACATCAGAAGATTTCAATTAATTAATAAAAGTGTCATGCCTTAAAATAATAATGTTTAGATACCTATACAATAGGCCTATTGTTCCTCAAAAGAAGAGAATAACCGTTTCCCGATAAAATATATTTTGCTGTCTAATAATAAACTAATTAATAATCTAAACAAACTAAACTTAGTCGCTTCATTCTCTTCCCCGAGGAACATAATGTTGTTATTATTATAATAAAAGGGTATCAATACTATAACACTTATATGATAGTAAAATAGAATGTAATAAATTTAACAGGATACAACTTATTTACACAGCTTCATGTAATATGTTTTTAAATGAAATATATGTTGGATTACATGAACGTCAAGTAACGGCTTTTGATAACAAAGCACACTTATTAAACGAAGCTAATTATTTCTTAGCGAGCATTTTAAAATAAACTTTTATAAGATAGACGCTAAGAACGTGGAAGTAGCAAAGGAATTCTAACAATTATCCCTACACTCCTCACAACAACTTACATATTGCTAAACCAACATTCTTATAATTTAGCAAGATTCGAGTATTAGTTAGTCGAGACGAGATGAGAGAACAAGACTCGATACGCTTCGCGCCGATGCAGTCGCTAATGCAATCAAATTATCTACCTAAATCAACGGTTGTGTCATCTACTTTACCCGTGCGACAATCCAGAACCAATCGCGCCTAAACTGCGCAGACGCAAACTTATCGGACGATAATTTAGCATGGGATTGTTAAACAACATTCTAATTAGCAAATCAGTTAGGTCTTGGGGTTGAAGAACAATATTAAATTTCTTTACAATTACAATTTTTACCGTAATATTCATTAGATATTATATTGAAAACGATTAAGACAACATTCAAATCATATTGATGAAGCGCTAACTATAAAAGTTCAGGAGCAGTGGACACATAGTTGATCCAACGTAGAATTGGTTTGAATAGAACATAACAGCAAATATATTAACTAACGTAAGAATAAATAAATATAAGTCGCTTATTCTTCACACTCTTACTTCCATGTTTGTAATTTCTGCTTTTCATACTGAAACCATAACAAATAAAAGACATTTTATTTCATGTAGGTAAAACAAAATTACTTTAGGAACCTACATTTTATCTAGTGTGATGGTGAGGTAAAAATAAATCATACCTGCCTATTATAGAGAATCTTTCCTGCTGTCTTTATGTACCTAGTCATGGAAAATCACATACCATAGCTCCGTACAAATGAATATCGAACAGACGCACCTCAGTTCAACGTTTAATCCTTCTTCTCTCCATCATCGGGGTCTTTGAGTGTGTGCCACTGCGCAATTGGGCGCCGCGGGCTAGCCAGCATATCGGACCAATGACGAAGCTCGGTGCCTGACGCGTTGTACCCCAGCACGACCTTGCCGATAGGCTCCGACGTTCCGATGCGATCGTAGTCCACCACAGTGACCACTAGGTTTACTTTCTGCAGTGCGATTCAGATTAATGACATAACAATGAAAGCATTTCATGAAAACTACGAGAGCTGAGAAAAATTACCAAATGTTTGGCAGATCAAGAGTGATTTATACACGATTCCTAAAGTATTACGAACCGTTAATAGTTAGGTATAGTAGAACTCTTAGAACTTTGCCCATATCAAAGCGTATGTTTAATAATTATGTAGCTTAGTAGGTAGATACTGTAAAGTGCATTGCATCCTTTTGAAGCTTTTACAGCTTTTTCAGGATATACCTCTGAAATATTTGCATGAGCAATTTAGGTACAGACGCCAGCACCACAAGCTACAACAATCTGTCAAATTTCTTTAATAGATTTTCAACTTTATCAGAAAACATAAGGTTTAAAGTTGATTGGGAAAATTTGACAGTTTCGGGTAGCTTGATGTGCTGGCGTCTGTACTTGAATAATCACGACTGGTTACTAAAACGATTAGTTTTTAATCACTTTAGGAACCGGGTAGCTACCAGACCGTGAATTCTATTTAATAATTAGGCACGACATCAAATGATAACTACCTACTAGGTTTTTAAAATTATTTTGTTTAATTTACTTCATACATTCCTCGATGTTTTAGTAATTTCAGTCTATGATTAATGATGTGGTTATAACTAATTAAAACACCGGGCAAAGTACAAATTTCATTAACCTACAAAATTATCCCTAGAACTAGTATCATTTTAAAACCATATTAGAATAAGGTTTTTCATAAGCTCTCGTAAAGCAAAACTATCTACTTAGGTATGTGATGAAGTTGTGTCGAAAATATTCACAGAAATATATTGAATGAGCCAAGTGAGCTACGCCATAGAATATAAATCTTTTCCAATATTTGGCTTTCGTAGGGTTCTGCGAGCCATATATATTTCTCAAAAACTCAATTCTTTCGAATACTAGAATAATATCGTCTTGGGTATTTGAAATTATATAGGTACCCAAACTTAATTCAAAAAATCCCTATTAAAATTGTTGATCGATTAATTTATAGAGAAACATGAATCTAATGACAGTAGATACCTTTAGTAGACACATAGACAGGCAGACACGTAGACAGGTAGATAAATAACATTACAGATGTGTAAGATAATGTACGCATGAGACAATGATAGCATAAGTTAGATGTCGAAAGCACAGTGAAGACATAAATAGTATCTACTACTTGAGCAAACCTTAAACAACAGCATAAATATAAGGTAACAGCAACAGGTCGATACATACCTCACAATAAATAAATTAACGCAACAAGGGACAAAGCATTCATACGGATAAAATATGCGAAAATATGGAAAGATTATTAAGAATGCAGAAGAAGAACGAGGAACTGGATTCCTTAAACCATAAGTAATTACAGTTTGAAGTAACCAAATTGCAATGCAGTCACGAGGGGAGATTGCTAACACCACTCAGCTTTGAAGGAGGGGGAAACAATATTAATTAAAGTCAATCAAATTACATTTAAACGAAAAATGAAAACCTTCAATTGAAACACGCACAGTAACTAAGTTACAAATGAAGGTCAACATTTTATTGTTACCGAAATATAAGATATTGACTTTTAACAATATAAAAAAGGAAAAGACGGGGGCAGGACACAAATGGGAGTAGAGACAGATGATAGAATGACAAATGAAACAGCGAAACTCTATACTAAGGGATACTACACATGATCTAACTAGACAACATCCATAGAAACACAAAAGAACATACCAAACAATAAATTACTTGGGACATACTACAAACAGTTAACTGTATACCAACAACAAATATTTACGTAGTATGATCTTGTTTTTGAGGAACTAATTCCATAAAGATTTGTGGTATGCCAGTGATTGCAGAAGGCATAGCTTCTTAAATTAAGACAAACACAAGAACAGATAAAATGATACAACACAAATATGTTATGTATAGGAAAGGAACGGGTATGGATGCAAGTGGTGTACATAATTCATATATTCACAACAATTAGTCCACAACATCAAATCGTGCACAGTTAAGACAATTTGAATGAAAAATACATATCGAGACAATATGTAAGAACAATAAAGATATATTGTGCTAAGGAAATGATTTTTCCGTATGTATTTTTCATTGATTGGTTTGTCCAGACTATGCGCTGCGACATCGAATTTTGCATGAATCTCGGCTCGCACCTGTATCTGTTCGAATGGTACTTCAAAAGTAAATGACTCGTTGTAATAGGGATTCAGTGTGCATTTCTTGATGCTCGTTTTCTTCTTCTTGAGACGTTTGCCATTTTGCATGAGTGCTATCTTTACGTACGGATCTGTGTGTAGGCGCCGCATCAGGAGTAGAATATGAAACAGATAATTTTGCATCGATTAGTTTACAGTTTAATATTGAGTTTATAAATTGATAAGTATAAATGCTGAAGATTAAAAAACAATATTTCAAATATTTTAGCATCTCTCGATTTAGACTTTTTTTATCCTTATGTGTTCCGATTGATATGTAGGTGCACGTAAATAGTAAAATAGTATTGTGTGGATCACTTAAATGTAATGGTTTTTAATAAACAAAACTAAAGAGATAGTTCAACAAGTGAAAGAAATTAGACGATATTAGGTTATGTTACCATGAATTGATTTTGTAGCTACATATTACATGGTGGATGGTTTTGGTGAATAGTAGGAGTGTTAAAGACATGCAATGTAATATCGGTTATATTGTTTTAAGTGATACTACTACCCTAGAGTTTATATACAAATCTCTAAGCAGTTACAAAAAATAATAAAAAGGTATATATCAAATGTTTACCCTAAAATCCCTGTGAAATTAGACATAGGTGTTATCAGTGTACTTGGTTTAAAAGGTAAACAATATAGAATATGAATGATGCATATAATATTACCTGATAAACCGCCGACGTCCATTTTCTTCAAATTCTTCGCTTCCAAAATAACAACTGTCAGTTTTCCGGCCGTCGGTACATAACGCAATGAGAAACAAATGTCTCCCAACTTGTTGTCCTGCAATGTGTAACAATTAGCATGACTCTTTGTCCTGACCACAGCAGAGATCGAAACCTGTCCCCACGGTAGTGAAATATAAAGATGAACAACCTGTATTATTCGTAAATGTAATCGTTTCTTGTGATGTTTCTCGTTGTAAATGTGTTTTTAAAATTACCATTGTCAATAAACAGTTGAACAAATAGTTTATTTGGATGTGAGTTGTATGGAAGATAATAGAGGAAAAGTTGTGTAAGGAATATATAGCGTTCAGAGAACGGGTTTGAAAAGCTATTTATAAAACACAAATAATATGGGCCATAAATAACGCGGCTTAGGGCGGGACCAGGGCACTCAAAATCTCGTTACACGAAATAAAAAAACAAATAAACATAACAATAGCTCCGTGTAGTCACCTAGAAGCGTATTTATGGTTGTTGGTTTATCGGCACAGGGCTTCAGTTCACTACGGATTTAAATATTTAGCTTTAATGAATATTCATATGCATGTTTATTATACAGAACAACTGAAATACTGCGCCGAGCCACGTGCTTAGGATAGCCCGTAAACAATTGAGATTAATAGCCTCGAACAAAATGGATTTTGCAGCTAATCATACGCACATTTGACGAACACTTTCATTGCGTTACATATAACGTTTTAGCACATAGATGTCACTTTATCTAATAAGATAAATTAAACACGATACATATAACTTTTTGGGACATATCTAGACGAACAAAATAAATATATACATCAACGTTCATATCAAACCTAATATGAAGCAATTTTCCGCTGAAATATATAAATTTATGTTGGTAGGTAGGAGGATAGAAAATGAGGAGTGTGTTTATTACGATCTGTTGCCGAAATGAAGCCAATTTATAATTTTTTGTGACACCCAGCTCAGATCATCAAAATGCGAGAAATATGTAGTTAATCTAGTTCACCTTTCCTAAAACTTGCTACGATTTGAGTCCTACCACATTGAGTTTGCCTAACAGCTTATATTAACATGTTACCTTGAACGATGTGCCTAGTCTGCAAGAGAGACTAACCATTTTAGGAACAGATCGCAATTAGCTAATAATACACATATAGGTACAATACACACATACAACGAACAATAATGAACCATTGAAGAATTATATAAGCTTTTAGGACAAAATATAGTGTACGTACTTACCTGGTAGATAATAAAATTAGAGGTGAAAACTTAGTATCATGGTCGATTGTAATGTAACATTTCTTCAATGGATCTCTTAGTATAGTACTATATATACATACATACATCGATAGGTGCTTTCAATACAGCACACTAAACAGATATTTCAATAACGTTCTAGAGTAATGACGGTGTTAGTTATAAGCTGCGCTTTGTGAGTTATTGATAGAGGTGTAGCTAAAATATGTTCTCGAAGGAAATGTACACACGGCTACACATCAAGCTATACAAAACCAGTTTATGTTGATCTCGCATTGTATAAGATTTCCGAACAATGCGAGGTCAGTTTATTCTGGAAATGTATAGCTTGATGTGTAGCTGTGTTGTACGTTTAGACTAGTAGATAGATACAGAATACTGAATAAAGAAAAGATAGATAGTTCCTGGCATATATAGCTTCTAAAGAACATAGTTTCGGGCGAAACACATTGTATTGGTGTTTAAAGTAGCTAAACATGTTAAAAGTAATTTGTTTTAGTAATAACTTAGACGACCTTCACAATGTGCTTCCCCTTGGTTACACCAATACCACAAACATGCAATAAGTACATATTGGTTCGGTAGGACATTACTAGGATAGTTCTTCGTTCGTCGGTCAGAAGGTGACCTGCAACATACTTGAATAAATGCTCCATTAATCATTAATAAATTGTATTCCATGAAAATGTTATGAGGATCATAAACGAGATGTAGTTACATGGGAAACATCATATTACACACGTAGGGAAATATTTGTGCGACTGTGAATTTGTAATTTAAATAATTTTGACATGTCTGAGTAGTGAAGGAACCAATGTACTTATATTGGATTACGAGTGAAAAACACCAATACATAGCCAATTAAATGTGTATCACAAATAATTCTGATTTGTCATTTCGTTCGTATTCATGTCGATACGGCATAAAGGTATGAACAGTGATGGGGACACAAAATGGCAAGTCAGACAATATACGAGCACAATAAGATAACAAACATGCAACATTCCCCAGCCGCAATATAAAATAAAATCAAAGTGTCGGATGGATATAAATAATAAGACGTAATAACAAAAAAAATAAAAATAATGCGGTATGACGGGTGATCACAGGTTAGGTGAATCATTTTTAGAATTTGAGATGTGGATCAAATATTATGTTCCATCAATGCTGCCTAACATCCTAGAACAAACAACTCAATGGTCTGAATCTTGGCCCAATTCTCTTTACATACCATTGTAACATTGAACTTTGCTTATGATTTGGTTAAATAAATAACCTTTAACCATTGGTCGGTCTCGTATACCAGTACGCCATTTTGAGTACAGTTCATGTATAATTTAATAGTAAATAATCTTGATGTGTCTCAAAATAATACTTACGTGAATGATCATTTCGTTTTTGAAGCGGCATGCAAGATTGTTCAGGACACAATCAAACACAGCCAAGCAGAGCAGAGAAAATATGGAGAAAAAGAGAAAAACCAAGTAAATACATTTTTGCTGTCGAAATTAATTTTATCAGAAAAATAAATGACGACTCATCCATGTTGAGGTGCCTTGACTGCCGAGATTTCCTCCTTTACACATTATGAAATGAATAAATTATTTGTTAACATCGTCAAGGTTCCTCGCATTAAAAAAGTGCAGTAAAATTGTAAAAATGTAGACCATTCTTCCAATGAATACTTAAATAAAAATCTAGAAAGATAAAAATCTAAGGAATGCTGATGAAAAAAATTGACTGAATATTTATAAATGGATGAGGAGAAATGGCAAGTTTGAATCAATGCATTGATTGAAAGAATGGCGAAATGTTAATTAAAATAATGCTGTTCTGCCAAAACACAAATTTGGTAAAGAGTTTTGTAGTTTGATGTAGGTACGAGTAAACTCATGTTTGTCTTGTGTGTTTTGCCAGACTAGCCTAAGCTAAGAAAAAAGATAAAATAGTCTCCTTGGTTGATATGTTTCTGATAAGTATTTCGTTGGTGTTGTAGTCTTATTTCTATATGTGCATTCATTGTTCGTAGGTATATAATGTTCCTAGTTGGTATTTATTTGTGAATCAAATGATGTTGATGTGACCTGGGTGTGATTGTAAAGATTGTAAATTTTACCAATTGTGATTTGTTGCAACATCTGCCTAAGACAATAAGAAAATATTCCCTAAGACTTCTAGTCATAACATAGCAGCGAGTAAATCTAGTGACTTATTTTTATGGCCCAACGTGCAAAGCTTTATTATTGTAGAAAATAAATTCACCTTTAATGTAAAGACATGTTGTATGGAACATTGGACTACGAGTGCCAATCAATTTACATGAGAATTTAATGTTATATTGCTAGATAATAATATCATTCCAATTCAACATGAGAATTTGCTGAAAGTAAAGCTTTAAAGAAATTATGTTACATTACAATGCGTAGAGACTTGTTACAGGCACTTTGATTTTCATTTTATAAAGATGAAGATTGTAGCTATGAAGTATTGGCTATTTGAGGTAAAGCAAGTGTAGTCCATAACTTCTGTGCCTTCTGACCGACACGTCGTAATTTAAAGACTCATTTACATTTGTACAAGATACTTGGATGTTTCAAGGTGGACGATAATACTTGAGATTTTTTTTGTGTGTGTGTATCCGCACCTGCCCCCCTTCTCCTTCGACACTCTGAAGCTCGCGCCACTCCTCGATGGTTTGTGCCAAGTCTACTTGGCACAGCGGCACCTTCACCTCACCGATTTGGTCGTGTTTTGAGAATCGATCGAAGTCGAAGATCGCAAACACAAGAGTTTTGTTCATAGCATCAGCGTAGGGCACGTTCTGTATAAACAAGTTGAGAATCAGCAACAAAATGTCTTTAAAATGTATGAAAATCAACTGTGTGACACCTATGACTTACCTTGAACACAAATATTTCGTTGAAAACGGGGTTCAGAGTCTTCCGATGGACCTTTGTTTCAAACTTCTTTTTCTTGTCAGGGAGTAAGTAAACTTTAACGTAGGGGTCGGACGTGCCGCCCATGTCCAGGGCAGGGAGTTCCTCAGCTTGAATGACAGTCACAGACAAACTGTTGCTGTTAAAATCATACTCCAGCTGCAAACAAAAACTTACATGAAAGTAGGCGTTAAAATTGTACGACCATGATAGTGAAAGTGCAACTATTGGGAATCCTGATGATAAAGGGTTTAATGATGCAATTAATTCTTGTTAATTGGCCATAAGTGGCACACAAAAACACTCCGCAACGGTGTGGCGATGAGGTCATAAAACAAATTAACGAGTTGAATGAATGAGTTAATTACGAAACAAATAAAAACTCAACAGTAAAGAAATGTTAAGATGTTAACATTGTTAACTGGTGTTTGATAAGCTACTGAAATCTACGAGATAGAGATTGTATGGAATGTTAAAATGGACTATTGTTTTGTTGTTCACAAACCAGTTTATTATTATTATCTTCACGGGTCATTCTTCGCCATGTAGAATACTGGTTTGATTCATACCTTGTATTGGAGTTTTCCTAGCTTCTGTTCTTCTTTCTTGGAGTCGCCGTCGTCTGGTTCCTCTGCGTTCTCCGTGAGCTCCTCCATGTCAGGCTGAACCTACATGCACGTCCCGCGGCAAATTTCATATGAATATCGTATTTCTTAAAAATAGTTGCTATCAGTTTTTTTCTCTATGAACCCGTGCCTTTATTTATGAAGGCCCACAGACTTTTTCAATTTTACCAACTTTTAATTCTCATTGGCTTAAAAAATACTGCATATTTTTAATTATTTTATGTAATTGTTTCTATATAAAAAATTGAGAGAGTCTGTTGAGGCACCCTTAGGCGACCATTATCTTTTCAATTATTTCAGACACACTTCGTCGGTAGAGTATTTATTAACCAAGATCTTACCAAGTCAGATCTATCAAGATTGTTAAATTGGAGGATCATGTGTAAAAGTACCAAAACATTACCTTCTCCTTGTAAGCGGAACCGAGTAGCTGGACGGATTTTAGGTCTACACCTTTCATGCCCTTTTTGCCATCCTTAGAGCGTCGTTTGCGGAAACACCGCCTGATGCAGCAGAAGCATATGCCGAGGACCACCACTCCCACACCTTGACAAAAGAACGTGGGGAACATTAATGTTAAGTAGGTGACTTTCTTTGGTTTACCTTACCTACCTACCGAAGAAAAAGCTTTTTACAAAGAAAAAATAACCGACTTCAAAAAAAAAAAAACACTACAAAGTGAAAAAAACTTTCATTTCGGAAGTTTAGAATTTTCGTTTTTTGCCACCGACTTCCGAAATGAAAGTTATTTTTCAATTTGTAGTGTTTTTTCTGGAAGTCGGCTTTTTTTTTTGTAAAACGTTTTTATTTTTAGCTTTGTAGTTGTGGTACTCGGAAGTCGGTTAAAAAAAGAATCATCGAAATAGATTGGCGTGATATTGAGTTATTCGTCCATTTGTCGCGTACATACTTAATGCAAATTTAAGACTTATATGGTTTTCTCATGGATGCCATTGTCAGAACTGAACCAAATTAAAATGGGACCACACGGGAAGCACCAGCTTTCAAATAAAACAAGAATCATTAAAATCGGTTCACCCAGTCGAAATTTCTAAGGTAATAAACATAAAAAAAAAAATTAAAAAAAATGTAGTCGTATTTAGAACCTCCTCCTTTTTTTGAAGTCGGTTAAAAATTATTAAAATTTTGTAACTGTACTACTTAAAGGATAATCCAATACCAAAGTCCTATTGTTTACAAACTTGTGGTGCAAATGGCGTGTTTAATTAACTCATGTTTAAAAATAATATCTACACACAGGTAACGGGACGCATATAACGCGATAAATGCATTATTTGCGTTACGAGTAGGTATATGTTAATTTATGAAGAACGATAGTAAATATTACGTGGTATTAATTATTCAGTAAACCTCCATAATATTAGAAAATTACTGTTTTACCAGACATCACGACTGTCTTATAGTTACGTAGATCGTGGTCGGGTACTTTCTCATGAATAGTTTGTCATTGAAGTTGTCGTTAGCATAATCATTAGCCTAAATTACTTTGAGGCTAAAGATGTTCGCTAAATAGTTACAACATAAGTAGAACTTTAACATCTTCTCTGAAATGATACATGAGACCTAATGAAGTGTGGTCGTTAAAGTCTTTCGCATTTGGCAGAGCCCCATATTCATAGCAGACATTACGGGGTTCTATATCACCATAGAAATGTTGAACCATGCTTATGTAACACAGTAAGCGCCATTTGCTCCAGTTGAAGGCCTAGAGAAGTAGGAACCTGATCCAGATACCAAAGACTCGAGTGCTTTTAAGAAGGTCTTAAGCTCCATCCAAGAAGGTACATGAAAACTGTCTTAACCATAAGACTGGCCTAAAAACGTAAATCACCAATTAAAATTGTGGAGAAATGAGGTCATACGTTTATCCAGGTCAAAGGAAGGACACTTCAACCGTAAGAGCATCATTGCCTGGATGAACGCGGCCTGACGGGTAATAGTTTCATGTCGAGCTTTTCTGTGTGTGTGTGCTGTGTAAGTGGGACAGCACCATGCTGGCTCACTGGATACGACTGCACACGTAGGTGTCGGTCGTTTCAATTTTGTATATAGTGCGGTTTTTTACTAACATTAGGTTAAGACCTTTACTAACAACTTATGGATCGTGTAATGTGGTCTGAAATAAAATATATACCTATTATTATTTTCTTGCGCGATTCAGAATTTGTGACATAGCTGTCTATTTACTTGCACCTTCCAGGATTTAAACGAAGTCAATGATGGAGCGGGCCAGGTGGCGTTCGACAATTTGGTCGGACAACATTTTTGTCAAATCGACACGTAAAGATGAAGAAGGGTTATTTGTAATGCACTTACCGACAAGTATAGCTACTAGCTGCCATGGTTCTATGTTCATCTTGCGAGCTATTTCTGCGGTCTTCTCTCCGATGGTCTCCTGGGTCGGGGGCACTGTTGAAGATGTTATCGGCATGGAGGTGCCTCCTTCTGTGGCTGCTGAAGAAATATTGTTTTGTGAGAATATGACTGCTATATTGTTCGTATGGTGATTGGTTACCAAATATTGTTCTCTGTAGATATGCGTCCTGCCCTACCTACTATCTTATTGGAACTTGTTAATATCTTTGTTTTCTTCATATAGGTTCGGTTATAGGTTTATGAATTCGACCAACCAGTAATATTGGCTTACTTCCAGGAAATATTTTCATTGCTAGTCTTAGGAAAATCACTACTGATCTCAATTATCCCCAATCTTCATCAAAGTTAAAATATGTTCTCAATAAGATTCAGGACTAAAACTAATACTATAATTAGTAACATAAAAAAAAAAATATTGCTAGACTAGCTGTAAATCTTCTTAGCGGGAAGTATCCCTAATTTCTCCTAATTTCGTAATACCTTATTTCAAATGATTGCAGTTATATCGCGTCTCTTAAAACGATTTTATCACAAAACAATGCTTTTTGTAACAGCTATTCAAATTCTAATTTGTGAGAGAAATCAATATTGTTCAGATAGTCTTTAAGTAAAAGAAGGCTATAATTAGCATCGACTTACTGAGGTTCTTCGATGTAGGCGTAGATGTCTCATCCAGTACCTCCGCGACGGCCTCCCGCCGCCACCGCAGCAGCGTCTCCAGCAGTGGCGACATGATTGTCTGTCACAAAAATGAAAATAATACGTTTTAGTAAAATATCTCTGCACACTTTATAGTTGCCTAGTCCTTTCTCAAGAAAAGGGTGATAACTATTACTTCACTGTAGATAATCACAATGGCTTTGAAAAAACTGACTAATCAGTAGTTTATTTAAAAAATGTCTCTTTGTGAGCTTTTTAGTTACTAGATAGCCAGTCCTTTTTCATGTAAATTGGACAGGCTACTCATCCTTGAAGAAATGCTGAAATTGTTAAATTTAGTCAAAGAAGATCTATAATTCTTTCACCCTAGGTGGTAGGACCTTCTTTCTTATAGACTAACTACTGTAAAATGAAGGTTAAACGCTTCACAGCTTATAAAGGACTTTTAATTAGTCGACTATCCTTGATCCGATTTGTCACCAAGGATGGACCAATAAAACACAATTATAATTTGGTAATTGTTATCTAATCTAATTTCGAAAGCTATGATGCTAAAAGTTGTCTATGGTTTCGAACTAGACCAACTGGAACCAGAAATACTGGCCTACATATCTCTGTTATTGATCTTATATGTTGGCACAAGTATGATGAATTTGACCAGTATGTATTTGGTTTAGCTCAGATAATTTGAAATGGAATTTGGGAGATATATCTTTGTCATTACGTTTATTATTTATAAGAGCAAGATTAATTTTGTTTAAAATATAGTTTCTTCATTCCTATTTCGATAATATTTGTTGGTTTATCTACTGCTATTATCATTTTAGTTTATGCTAACCCCTACAGTTTAACGCCGTCTTCTGTAAAATTTTATAAAGTTTCTAAGGTTGTTTCTGTTGTCAGTCTTTGTCCCTGAAAAACTTCCTTGACTTAGGTATAAATTGAGTGGGCAGTGGGGTAGACGCCACAACCTAGCTGTCTACGATTAAACCGTCTCTGAGATTTATAATTCTAAAGCGCTTATGATCTACTTAACTAATAATTTCTTTACAAGCGACTTCGTCTTACGCATGGCATTTGACGAGGGCCGAGGCTGAATAAACTGTCAAACTCAGATAAGACTAACTCTATATGTACAATATTGTACACCTATAGATATTTATGGTCATGTATGAACGGCTTGAGTTATGCTTGACTGTAACACTGGTCCGTACTTCAAATTGAATATTTGCAAAAAGGGTGTGTAAAATCAGATTCCTTCACAAAATACTGACAGAAATGATCAGAAACAACCTATTACTTACGTACAGTTTCGATCGCGCCCTTTGGTAAAGAGAGCCGTACACCACTGACCTTAAATTTGATCCCCTATTCAGTTGGTTGTCACTTTATCTAACAATTACTATTTCTGTAGTCACTTAGCACGGGTTTGGTACATTTCTGTCGAATATTTTATTCGACTGGAACCACGACTGGGTACTGAAGCCGGGATGGCGAAGCTGCGCGCGCAGGCGATCGATTGCCGCTGCGCGATGCGATGCCTCTACGTTCAGTTCCTGGCCAAGTCGCGATGTTTACGTCACTAGTTGCGTACATTGACGGCTAAGCTTAAAATGTTAATGGTTCAATGTACGTCGAAGCTGTATCGGTGGTAAAATTTATTGAAAGTCACGCTAAGCATAGCTGTCCCTCATAGAATTTATTGCTACTGAGGAGTTTACGCTATTTTACCTTAGTTGATATAGAAAAATTCGTATGTATTAACTGGCAAAGTAATAAATCAATAAACGTAAAACTAGGTAATTTTAATAACTTCAAAGCAGCTGGTATCCTATCATTCGTTATGGTAATTATGTTCATATTCCATATTGGCTAGTTCCAAACCAGAAGTCGAACTGGAGATTAAATATGTTTCAATAGCTCTATCGCAGATTGGTCGAAAACATTTATTTTAGAAGTCCGAACTATTGATTGTTTACGTAATAAAATAATGTTTAGAGACGTATTCGCAGCACTGTAGTTTCTCGGTCGTAAAGGTAATTAATGTGTAAATCAGTCCTTTAATAAAACAATATTTAGCACTGAAATGTTTGCCTGAAGGTTTGTGCTTTTAACTTAGGTACTCAAATAATATAACACTTAATTGGAGGATCCGTATCCGAGCATTCCTCGTCCTGCTATTTAAGCCTCTGATTAATTTTGACTTCATTGGAGAATTTTGTAACTGTAAAGACTTTGTTTAGCGAGCAAAACTTTCTACACCAAAGTATTTTGTTGGAAGTTTAGATTTAGATGAGTTTATCTCTTGGAAAGGATCAAGCAAAAAGGTGTTTCTAAAAGTAAATTGCTTTTTTAATCTTTCACGATCGTGGGTCCAATTACGGCAGATTTTGTGTCTCTGAAAGGTCGTGTTAGACGTCAACCGTTATAATGTATACGGGGTCTAATATAGAGTTTTAAAATTAGAAGTGTTGCCGTGATAACATCCTTTGGAACTCGTCGAGACGCCGCCGCCGCCGCGCCCACGCATACGCCTGAGCTTAGGACAATGACGGTTCATTTCACAATTATTATGTCGTTACAGTATCTGATATCTTGACACTAAAAAGCTGCTGAAAGTTCTGTTTAAACCTTATTTTTATGACTAGGTACCGAGCAACCATTTTGTAGGTACTACCGAGTAATTTACATTTGTATTAACTAAAATCATATTTAGTTAATACAAATGTAAGTTACTCGGTTAGGTACAATTGATTAACAATTAGGAAGTAGATCTGTGTGGAAGAGTTAGGTACCCACCTTATTTTAGATCTTGTCAAACTGCATACGAAAACTAAGACGAGCGCAGCCTTGTCCTAGTCCACAGACGTGCGGACCTAAATCATGTTTTAAAATCCGACAAAACAAGCGAACTGAATAATAATTTTATTATAGTATCAGCTGTAATTATTTTAAAACGTGCTTCATAATAAAAATAAAATAAAATAAGTTAGCTTTAATCAAAAGTTCTAAAAGTGGATATATCGACATAGTGCAAAAATATAGCTGATGCACGTTCAACAAACTTCACAGTTTATTCCATAAGATATAATTATTTACAGGGTCATTAGTTATATGTCGGCAATCAGTTATGGGGATTTAGGAGAGGTAATTTGCAACCAAATTACTCCTAATGACCCCTATGCCAATGTTAACCATTTTCGAGTAATTCGACATTTTATGTTTTAAAATGTATGGAATAAAACTTTTTACAAAAAAAAAACAACCGACTTCCAAAAAAATACACTACAAAGTGAAAAATAACTTTAATTTCGGAAGTCGGTGTCTTGGGTTTTTTGTTTTCGTTTTTTGCCACCGACTTCCGAAATTAAAGTTATTTTTCACTTTGTAGTGTATTTTTTTGGAAGTCGGTTGTTTTTTTTTTGTAAAAAGTTTTTTATTTTTCACTTTTTAGTTATGGTACCAACCCCACCCACATTCGAATACCACTACCTGCTACCAGTGACAGGAACTTATCATATCATCTACATACTAAGTGGGAAAAAAATACCTATTTTGTAGCTAACTCAAAAACTACCCAAGCAAAGTTAATAAAATTTATATGGGACCAATTTGGGAGCATACCCTTTCAAACAAAAAAAGAATTTTCAAAATCGGTCCACAATCGACGGAGAAATCGGTGGACATACATAAAAAAAAAAAAAAAAAAAAAAAAAAAAAAACAAACATACGCGTCGAACATATAACCTCCTCCTTTTTGGAAGTCGGTTAAAAAATATAAAATGTCAAAGGACTCGAAATTTATTGACATTAGAATAAGAGTCAAAAGGGGTCATTTGGTTGTAAATGACCTCTCGTACATCCCCATAATGGATTGCCGACATATAACCGATAACCCTGTATTTTTATCTATAGTTCACCCGTTATGAATGGGTTTCCACAATCGTGACGTCAGGAGATAAGCGAACAGAACAGAACCACCCACATATTTTAATTAATGAGAATGGATTCTATGTAAAAATATCCAACGACTATATAAATTACATGTTATTGCCATGTACGTTTATTTACAGTTCTAATAAAAACAGCTGGAGTCCAACATCAGAAACGGAAGGTTTCGCCTACGTCCTTCATGATATTATCATAGAAAGTTATGTTTAAAATTCTACATATTACTCTTAAAAATATAAGTACCTACTTACGTAAAACTTGTAAGTACAGCTAGGTATCCACCTACGCAATGGCATTTAAACCGATTAAATTGAGGTGGTAAGGGTCGAGAGGAAGACGTTTAATCAGGAATTTAGTACCATGCCAAGTTTACCGCAGAATCTAATGTAGGTAGGTATAGGGTACCCCGCGGCCGTAAGGGTACCTATACTCAATTTGAAATAAGATTAGACATTTAAACAAACCTTTTTTACAGTCCGTTTATCCGATTTTGACTTCTATACCGTAGGTATAAGGGTGGCATTAAAAGCAAAAAAGTGGTTACAATACTAATTGTTTACTGCAGCTGCCATTTGTCATGCCACCATAGCAATAGAAGTAAAAATCGGGTGAACGACATGTAAAAACGGTTTTGTTATGTCTAATCTTATTTCAAATGGAGTATAGTTAAGATACATGCATCAAAAGATTTGTAGGTATATTTTACTAATTGAGATGTATACCTAGACTTTATGGAAGAAGATGATATGCTGCGTCGACCCCAAATTAATACGGATAATGGCGGGAGGATGACGAACTCAAGTTGGTACATTTCGGAATTTCCTATTCACCATCTGTCTTTGAAATGTTAATTCTTGATTTAGTTTCTGTGTATACCTACCATAACCTTCTATTACCTTTTAGTAGAATGTGGACTCATCTGGTAAACAGGGTTGTAGGGACATCGACGCGAAAACTGAAACCATGGATTCAGTACGATTCAGTTGAAATTTTTCGTCGGTTATTTAAAAAAAAATCTGCTGTTTCATAGAAAAGTGCAATACCTACGCGGTCAAAATGTACGGAACAGCAAATTTTTTTAAAAATAACCGACGAAAAATTTCAACGCAGGGGGTTCAGAATCATGTACTGAATCCATGGTTTTAGTTTTCGCGTCGATGTCCCTGCCATCCCGTATACCTAACTATATTAACTATGCATAGTACCTAATCTGTCTGGTCGGTATTTACGTCTCCACATTGAAATTTAAGATGGCTGAAAGCCGTCTGGGATCTTCGATAATAATAGGTCATGTACCTATAGACTCTGTAAGCGACTTGCGTCATGAATCATATACCATACCGAACTGAATAGGTTCCTGTTTAGATATTTAAGCTATTAACTACAGTTAACAATTGCAATTTACTATGCCGCCAGTAAATGTACCTAGATAAGAAAATCTTTTTGCAGAGTTTTCTTCACAATATTGACCGTAAACCTGATCCTAATGCCAATAGTGGCTACCGGTTAGGTACAGTCGATACAAGCCGAGATGAAAAAATAGGGTATTTATATGGGTATACCTACATGTAGGAATGAAGCCAGGGAGCTCGTAAACAACAGCGATGTACTAAGAAGCTTATACCTACGTATAAGTAGAGCAGCTATAAATCTCACTAGCAGCATAATCCCATTGCACTGAGGCACTGAATATAAATGTAGAGTCGAGTGTTGCTCAAATAACTGCGAAGGAGATCGGTTAGCGAAAACGTCGGCCCAAGTTTTTGTTAGTCTGGGCCGTTGAACTGGCAAGGCTAATTAAGTAGGTATATGTAAATTGTGTTTTTTAATATGATAGAAAGAAAAAACGACATTTTCTCTAAGATACTTCACCCTGCCAGTACTAATCAACTGGCCGTCCGACATCATCACGAAAAGTCCGCAAAAACGTAGATATATAAAATTTTATGCTTGCTCGCAACTGTGTGAAAAACTAGTTATTGGAAAAAGCTTGGAATAATTCCAAATGATGTGGATACGAGTGGCGACGAATGACCTTGTGGAGGGACGGAGTCGCACTCTGGTGTGAGTGGTTTCGTTCTTAAGTCGGCTCAGAATGCCTATAATAGGTACGTGTTCAATATGTGAACACTTGCCTTGCTTAATATTAGGTAGGTTTTAACTCTATCTCATGGCAAACAATCAGGCAGTAGACCTGATGATAACTGGTCATTACCGCCTATAGACATCTGTAATGTCATTCTAAAGACAGTTAAAATTACGCCATCACCGAAATAGGTGCCTGCCTCTGGTGTTAGGTCCTACTAGCATGGACTAGCTCCGTCACAAGGAGCTTCACTACTTTTCACTCTTCTTCTAAGTTCTAACACATAGAAAATCATTTAGTCTCTCCAAGTGTTTGTGAGAACGTGTCGAGTTTTCCCCACAGTATCATTTGTATCTAAACAGGCAGTAGACCTGATGATCACCGGTCATTACCGCCTATAGACAACTGTAATGTGATTCTAGAGACAGCTCAAATTACGCCATCACATTCATCTGTGCCATCACCGAAATAGGTGCGTGCCTATGCTGTTAGGTCCTACCGGCATAGACTAGCTCCTTCACAAGGAGCTTTAGTACTTTTTAGTCTTATTTTAAACATAGAAAATAATTTTTTTATGTATGTCTCTCCAAGTGTTTGTCAGAATGAGTTGAGTTTTCCCCACAGTACCTACATCATTTGTATCTGCACGTGTAAGCAACGCGTGTAAGCCTTTGGCATGCGTTAAGTAAACGAATGAAATATTGAAAATGTTGTCGTGCGAGTCGGAGCGTCGTCTGATCTGAGGCCATGAAAAAATTCAAAAAGCTCCACAGTTGTAGACCGCGAAATTCAAATTTTTTATTAATTTTTTGCAATTTGCAGGTCAGTGTCAGGTTGCATCTTGATCAAAATATGATTCGCGACTTTAAGCCGACGTTCGCACGGACGTAATAAAATCGCGGCGGGATTTAATCGCGCATTGGAGACATTAGACCTTTTCCATAAGTTTCCATAAGACATTAGACCTTTTCTTCACCTTAAAGGTCGCTCTACAGCAGCCCACGACTAAACTATGCCCGTGTACTTAGCTACACTTTCTATGAAAATATAGGTGGGATCGTCCACTGCGACCCACTGCCTAATGAATGTCTAATGAAACCTCTCCGTGCACATCCTACGTAGCACGTAGGATGTGCACGTGGACGTTCGACTTATTACTTCGAAGTGACTTGGTGGTTGGAACAAATAATCATGTTAAATCACAAAGAACCTTTAATTTTTTTCACTGTACCTAAGTAATAAAATATTCTAGAGGAAATCTTTTATATTTAGATAAGCATGTACTTAGATCAATTGAGCTGGGAATTGTAGAACCAGAGTAATAAATGTACAGTGAATTAATATTAATTTATAAAATGTGATTTCATATAAAGTAGGTAATATGTGTAGGTAGGTATTACTTTATCTGAAATCAGATTCTATAACTTTATACCTATTTAGTTTACAAAAATCTTATTACTTATGATTTTTTAGGGTTCCTTGTTTATACCTAGTTTGTTCAAGTCCGTCCGTCCGTCCGTCCGTCTGTCATGGTTAGGCATACATAGTAATCACGTGGGCATGATTTTGTTTATAGAGCCCTACCTCACCCGGACGCCACGAAAGAAAGAAAAGAAAAATGCGTTTATTGGCTTTACAACAGAAAAAATACACCTAAAAACTATAAAAACAGAAAACAATGATTATAATGCCAAAAGGGCCTCAGCTCAGCATAATGTCAGATGACAACACAAGGTGTACCACCTTTTTTTTGTGGTGGGAAATTATCAAATAACTTTTCCCGCTCTGGGTGGAGCGGGAGGGCGTGTCAGACTCTTACTGACTAAAACACACCCGTGTTCCTTCAGTTGCCTGTATTGCTAGGGGCCACGGTAACCCTTTCGGATAAAACCGCAAAACCCGGCAGGCATCGGCAGGTATCGGACCCCGTCAGTTCTGCTGACATCTCTTTGAGGCGCGCGTGGAACACAACGCGCCGTTGACCCGGGCCTGGTTTTTATCGGACGGTGAGCTACCCATTGCTCACCGTCCGCAAGCCCGCGCCTACTGTGGCCGGGAATCGGCCTGCGACTCCCGACGTCCAGGGCGTCTCCTGCGGCAGTTGGGGGCGTGAGGGTGCGAAATTTGCGTCTCCCTCACGCGTTCCGCCTCCTCCTTCGTGAGCATTACTGCTTCGCAAAAGGAGGTGACGGTCTTCCATGCCCTCTCGCTCCGTAACATGGCCTGGACCACGGCCGGACGCGAAAGATCTCCGCCGCCGATCGCCTCCACGTGGACATGGCGATGCTCCGCCCAAGCCGGGCAGACCTCCACTGTATGCTTCACCATGACCTCCGGGCGATCCACACAGTGGTGACACCCGGGCGTTTCCTCCTGCCTTATCTGGAACAGGAACCCGAAACAACCGTGTCCGGTGAGGACCTGCGTCAGGTGGAAGGTGAGGACGCCGTGGCGCCTCTCTAGCCTCTCCTCAAAGATGGGACTTATCGCCGCAATTGTGGCGTGCCCAAAGTGTACCACTTGATGCTGATTTTCAGCTGCAACCCATAATGAGACGACGACGCCACGCCAACGCGACGGGACGCCATGGCGGCGCAGCCAGGTCACGTCGCGTCGCCAGAAAAATGTATGGTTGGCTGCATAACCAAGCGGACGCCATCGCCGGGTGAGCCACCCACTAAGTATATAGCTGTATACACTTAGTTGGTAGCGTGACCTGGCGACGTCGCCGTGGCATCCCGGTGAGATATGCCTCTTACTCATCTATTCCATTGTGTGGGAAGTATTTGGATGGGTCTTTAAAAAATATTGTGAATAAGTTATGAAAATTTTCGATTTGGGTCTAAAGAACTTTATTTCTCATAAGAACTTAAACTAGCAGTTCGCTTAAAATGAGATACTTATGTGATTTTATCTAGAACTATTAACATTCGTTAGTTAGTTACCTCTAGGGTGTTGGAGACATTATATTAGCATACTTAGTCTGTTTTATGTTATTTCAAATGTTGTGGTGTATTGCCTTAATCTGCGCTTGAATGTGTTTAGGGATCCGTTTGCAAAGTATTAAGCTTTAAAGTGCTAATTTTTGTTAGAGTCACGTGTTCCCCCCCGCCCTACGCTAGCTGAGCCGATTTTTATGGATATGTGAAGTGAAAAGTGTTCCCGATGGTAGTAGGTACCTATATAACGAAGTAAAAAGGAAAACTATCAGAGCTAACTAGGCTCCATAAGTCAACGTGTAAGTAATAGTTAACCAACTTATAAAATGTATCTGGATAAGTAAAAATCTCATGAAATTGCTATACCTATGTGCTGACTGTTCGCCAACTTTTCATTATGCACTTAGTATTAAAACAGCACACCATACTGCTGACAATACTAACAAGAGACGGAATGATATAGTACCTATGCACATCTAATGCAACCTCAAAACATGACTGTATTTGTAGAAAGATTGTTTACATTCTTAGGACCATTTCTGTACCTACAATAGATGAAATAGAAAACTTAGTATTTATAAATTAAATTACTTTAACTGTATTTAAATCGTACTTAAATATTACTAATCATAGATTTATATAGACAGAATATCTACTTGTTGTCTGCAAATAGAATCGCTAAAATGCAATTTTACTTTTATTTACTTAAATTTAATTTAGGTTTTACTTTATATTCATTGAATTTATGCACTTCCTAGCCAGAAGCACAGATTCAACCTACTTTAGGCACATAAGCAACTGTGCTCTATTTTATTTTTAATTTACTTATTTGTAAATGTGCCCCTTTTTATAAATAAACGATTACAAAATTATAGTTTTTTCTGTGCGTAAATATACTAACTAGGTACGGAACCCTTCACTGTGCGTGGCCGGTTGTTTTTTTATTACGATAGAAGTACAAATTCTCACTAGCCTTTTTATTTTTAGTATTTAATATGATAATACAAATCAAACAGTACTGATAACGGTACTCGTGCCTTCAACAAATTAAAGGTACAACCCACGGGTGGTCTATATAAACAAAATGTGCAGAAGGCTGATATTATGCTGTTATATTTGCTTGTGTGCGAGATAGAATTATTTGCGTAAACCGATAAGAGCTCCGGACAGCTGAGATAATGAGGAGGCACGTTTTAGTTAAATGCTGAATGAAACATCAGTGTTTCTTACTTTAACAGTATTAGCGTTAATACCTTCAATAATACATTATCAGCCTGTATACAGGGTGGCAGGGACATCAACGCGAAAACTGTTACAATGGATTCAGTACATGATTCTGAACGTCCCAGCATTGAAATATTTCGTCGGTTGCGTATTTAAAAAAAAATCTGCTGTTTCATAGAAAAGTGCAATACCTACGCGGTCAAAATGTTTGGAACAGCAAATTTAAAAAAAAATAACCGATGAAAAATTTCAACGCCCCCTGCGTTGAAATTTTTCAGAATCATGTACCTACTGAATCCATGGTAACCGTTTTCGCGTCATATCCCTGCCTGTGCCACCCTGTCTGATCAATACTGCCTGTCTTTTGCAGAGAGAACAACTGGTTTCTCTGCAAAAGACAGGCAGTATTGATCACGCTTGCTTACTACGTGTTGCTGATTGATTTCAGACCCAAAAAATACAAAAGTAAACCTTTAGGGCATCGAACCATATGTAATTGATTAAATTGCTTGTAATTATCCTAACTAATATTATAAATGCGAAAGTGAGTTTGTTTGTTACGCTTTCACGCTAAAACGGCTGAACGGATTTGGATGAAATTTGGTACATGGGTAGAACATGACCTGGGTTAGGACATAGGATACTTTTTATCCCGATATTCTCACGGGATCGAGACTTATGCGGGTGAAACCGCGGAATCCTAACTATATTTGTTATACTAGTTCCGCCAGCGGCTTCGCCCGCGTGATATCTTTATATTTTTTATTATTAGTTAGGTATATTTTTAGTACTTATTTCTAGCTTTCTTTGTCCCAGAGCAAAAGGTCTTGTTTTTCAACAAAAAAATGTTTATGCGGGTATCTTTGTTGTCCCTTCGCCGCTATGCAGAGACATGCGACACCAGTTCTGTTCACTTATTTTTGTTTTCTGTCTCTGATGGTCTAGTGGTGGCAAGCGCTAATGCTGAGCATGAGGTCCTGGGTTCGATTCCCAGTTCGGGCAAAGTGTTATTGGGTCTCTCCATCTGGGATTTCTTATTAGCAGCCCGGTCTGGATTTTTGCCCGGTTGATGACAATAGGCTCGCCTATTACATGAGACTTACGTTACTATAGGTAGGTACACCTGTGCCTAACCCTTCGGGGAAACGAGGCGTTATGTTATGTTATTATTATCCTTGTTCTCTCGTGTTACAAGTCTGTGTAACAAGAAGTTCGTGTCATTTGCGGCTATGTCTTCTTTCTACATTTACCTTTTGCCGCGTTGATTTGATGAATGTTACTATTTGTCAAATTACCATTTTTGTATTGTAAAATCCAAAAATTCAATAGTCACTTATTATTTTAAGTCACTAAGGCCCACTTGCGCGTTAATAGCTAGCTCAGGGTTAATCCAATAATTCTCTTCGGATTAACCCTGAGTTAGTTGTTAACTCCGAGTTATTTAGCTAACCCATGAACGCGCAAGTGGACCTTAACGAAATTGTCATTGAAATACCAAGTCATCTCATCATCATGTGTAGATCGCTGAAACCGCTGAAAAATTTAAATGTATGGCTTGGGCTATGCGCCTAGTTTCTTGCGTACACGAGTAGTGATAGCGGCCTAACCCATGCCTAACCGCTGGCTGTAACCTATTTCCGTGAATAGCCGCTTAGAACTCGCGCGTTTATAAGTCGACAAGCTGCTGATATACTTTCATGTTAGTCATGTTAGGGTGCTGTATGTTGGCTTATAAGGTTTCAATTATTTATAACCATCGTTGATAATAAACTGTTTTAAGTACCTACAAAGAAAATTGTATAATTTATAGATCAGTACCCTAATTGCGTAATGCAACACAATCACAATTTGTTTCGATTTGAAACAGATTGCTAATGCATTGCTTCATAAGTTGGAAAAAAAATCTGCTCAGCAACGTAAATAACGCGATGAATGTTGTTGAACTGTCAAAATGAAACAAATTAGGCAAAATTGTTTACGAAAATTGGTTGCGTCGTTGGTCTAGTGGAAGCAAGCGATACTACTGAACATAAGTTTCTGGGTTCGATTGCACGAATCGATGGGTCGGGCAAAGTGTTATTGGGTTTTTCCATCAGGAATTTCTCAGTAGTAGCCAGTAGTCTGGATTTGTGCCCGGTTGAAGTATGTGCCCATGGCTATGGGATGGTAGACTTTAAACTTAACTGGCGTAACTGGCCATGTAGGTACTATAGGTACAATTCTGTATAACACTTCGTGGATTACAAGCGTGAGGTTGTGCTATGTAATTAATATAAAATATGCTAATTCAAGCTTTGAGAAGCTTTCACTTACTTAACATCCGAGACGAAGCTCTTCCTTACCATAGCTCTTAAACTGAAGAAGAATATCAATAGATCTTTGCGTACCTACTAGCTCATAAGTAGGCAAATAGGACTTGTGTCTGTTTGAATTTTCTCAGGTCAAAGAGAATCGTCTGTCACCGATTGATACGGATACTTTTTGCAGGGAACCATACTTAGCTATAGTTTTTTTTAATATTTCTATGCAGGGAACACTAGAACTATATTTTTGTTGCGAATAGGAAGGGAGTTTATTGTAACCCCGAACGAGATTAGATTATGAAAAATTCACGTTGATAGAGTCTTAAATAAACAGGTATCAAGCAAAAACTCCAGTCCAAGGCCCCGAAAAACTTAAAAATTAAAACAGAAAAACAGAAAAATTAAAACGGATAAATACTTATTAATTCCTGAAAGTTAAGCTGAGCCAAAATTAATTTGGATCTTTCTTGGATAATCTTTTAATAAGGAGCAATGTTTTAACCGTCGAAAGATGCGGGTTTGCCAATCACGCTTGGCAGGATTTTCTATTTTAATACGAAGGACTCATTAAATACTAATACTAATTTAACTTAGGTATAGTTTTTAAACAAGATTTACTATACAATAGAAGTGGATATATTTAGTAACCTGTTCTGCTAAGCTATTTCTAAAGAGTCATAAAAAACCCCTGAAATAAATCGACACGTGTTTCACCTCTCAACGAGGCATCCTCTGGATGATGATAGACTTGTCGCGAACTCGAACACGGCGTGTTGCCACAACAAGCGCCGAGCACAGACCAACTAAATATATCCACTTCTATTGTATTTTATAATGGATTTCCGCAAGGTCACGAATGAATCAAAAATTAAGATTTACATGTAACACTGTTCCTGCAAATACTTAGATAGGTAGATAATAATATATAAATCTGCCATCTTCAAAAAAAAAAACTTAGATTATAGGTAGCAAATAAAACAGTTTAGTAGACACAGAAACAGTAGTAGAAATAATTTCTTATAATGTTTTTCAGGAGATCTCCTGGGAACGTCCGATCAATGACTGCAATAGAACAATTACTTCAGATTTATTTTCTAAACAAACGTGTCGTCCTGTGCAAACTTCCTTCTTTCACTTCCCAACTCGGTTCACAGAGTACGTGAGATAATAAAGGTTGTGGTACACTTGTTGATCGAAGGGTACACGGTACAATCACGAGAGTCGATAAAATCGATGTTTCACACGATCGCACGCTCACACGATCAGCTATACGGTAGCGGTAAACAACGTAGATACCTTGTTTAAAGTTTATACCTGTTTGTCAGAAGTTGAGATCTAATTGTTTGTTCGTAAGTACAATACACAGCAACAATAGTACACAGCTAATTATCTGTGTTGTAATTGAACCCAATGGATGTTTCAACTTCAATAAATACTACAGTTAATTCAATTAATGATCATTCATTATTAATTATTATTAATTTATTATTCAGTTAATGATTCAATGAGGTCGATCGTAGAACCTGTCCTCAGCAACGAATCACCTGTGTTTGTGAATATTGAATACCTCGCAGAAAATAAACAAAATAAGCCTGTTCATGTATTAGTTAAAAATATTATGACTGAAATTTTCAATGACCATACCTATATACGAGTATGTACAAGGTTATACTGGGTGTATGTAACTATGTAGATATATACACCCAGTATAGCATTCCTAGGTAAGAATGATGTAGGCACAGGGAATTATGGTGCATAACAGATTTTTTATCGCACGAGTTCAATAAAAGTTTGACTTTGGCTTCAACCTCTGATTTCGTATACCTAAACAAAGACTTTAAGTAATACAAGTTAATGATAGCTAGGATTTTTTTTACGGACGGTCTCAGTATGTTCATGAAAAAATTAAACTGGAACTGTATTTTTGAAAAATAAAGGTAAATATGCATTTTAAATGAAAAAATTATAGTTCAAAGGTAAATTAAGCCATTTTAAGAGTAGGTAGATATTTTGACTACAAAATACCTATTTAGGAGCATGTAGGTACATACTATCTACATTATGTATTTATTAACAAATGAAATCCATTTATGTAGTGACAGAAAAGTATTTGAGTAAGTATCTAATGATGAGGAAAAATGATCTGAAGTGCTCAAACTTCAAAGAGAAAATGGCTTATCTGACTTGCAAATACTTTTTCAAATATAACGAAAAAAGCTCCATCTGATATCGACAACTTTTCAACTTGACAACGTAATTTTATACAAAAAGGTGTCGAAACTTAACTTTAAAATTGAGTTGTCGAGTCGAGAACTTGTGTGAAGTGGAATAAAGCTACCAAAAAGTACGAAACCTACCTAACTTAAAACATAACGTAACGTTAAGTTTCTATCGACTTTCTACCAGTTTTACCGTCGTAACTATAGGTAAATTAGGAATTTCTCAAAAGCAGCCCGTAATCCAGATTTGTGCCCGCTTGAAGGTGACAGGCTCACCCCAATTTATATCTAACTTAAACATAACAAAGTAGAAAAACGTGATGTTATGTTTTTAAAGCCACGTTATTTTAACTTCGTTACATAACAACGTAGTGATGCAAGTGTAAGGTTGAAAGTGACTTAATGGACTCTAAAAGTGCTTTAATAAAGCTAGTAAATGCCGTAAACGGTAGCTCGTCTACGCGTTAATGACGTTAAGATTTACGTCATAGTAACCCAGATGACGATAAACGTATTATGTTACCGTCTAAAGAAATAAAAAATACACGTGTGTTTTAGTAACGTTTTCTTTGGCAAAGGGATGTTTTATTGATTTGGAATTATTTATTTATTCATTCTTTTTACACAAAAAGGTTGCGCCTACAAAGGACTTAATGCCTTATTCATGAAATCTCTTTCCTTTCTAGCTTTACGAATTCCCGTTGAAAATACGAAAAACCAACTTCGAAATAATAAAATAATACCTATAGTTATATAATGAAGCAGTTTCGATAGTTGATGCCTTTAATTTGGCAGCCTTCTGAATCTGTTCTGCACCTAGAATCCCTGACTGTTTTAATTAAATAAATTTTTAACATACCTTAAATAAATAAAACATATCTACAACATCTTTTAAACTTTAGCAACAATTCTACATAGCCTTGTACCTATCTATAGTAACCTACTACATAATTATACTGAACCCGTCCTTTTTTCTCGGGAAAGGTCACAATAAGTACTTTATATTTTCAGTAGGTAGAAAATATATCGATTTATGACTACCGTGCAGGTTTGTTCTCTTTAATAACTAGTTATATTATGCTGTGTTTTGCCGCATGTATTGCACTATGTACCTATAGTCTACTGTAGCTTTATGTATGAATGTATAAGTACATAAGAATATACTTATGTACGTATGTAGATGTCATGTAGGTACTGTAAACTGGTCCCCTTTTCAGTGAGCAAAAGTATGAATAGCCAGAAATCGTGTTTACAAAGGAGGGCTCCTGGAAGTTAAGGGTTGTTGAAAAGGGTACAGGTAGGTCTTTTGTAGGCCTTTTGTACCTATATAATATCACCTCGTGATAACTGTGTCACTTGTATAACCAACCTCCACTCATTTTACGTCTCTTCATAACGATTTCTGTGTAAATATTATGAGCACAGGAAACCCGATAAGTTGTAATTGTAATGCGATTCAAATCTAAAATGGACGATTTCCGTCGTTGATATTTTAATTTACGACGATAAAGATTTTATATCATCCTTAGTTTTAACTTCGTTGATAAAATATCAGTTCGTTTTAAATCATGAATAGAAATTTAATTAGCAAATGGATGGATAAAATAATCATGCATTGACACATGTAATTTTCGATTTCAATTTCTAAAGAGCCGTCGTATTTTGCAATAAAGAAAAACATTTAAAACTTACCGAGTGTTTATAGATCACTAAATATGAAAAACAACAGCACTGGCTATTTCCATCACGCGGTTGGTTTAGTACACAATGTGCCTTTCAGCGCAGATTCACAGTAGCGTCGCGGTTTGCGCCTGAAACTGGACTGGTTTCAGAGGCGCTGTTGTCGCATTCGCGCCCCTGCAGCGGGCTTGCAGCGGCTTCAGCGGACTATGTTCAGCGGTCTGTGATGATTTTTTTGTTACTCTATCATAAATCATAATGCTACATTATTAAAATAAAATAAAATTTATTCAAGTATAAAGTAAAATTATGATTTACATTAATTACAATCGAGGAAAATTTAATTCTAACTGTAATGTAGACTAGCCTGATCTAGGTTTATGAAAACCTGTGTTTCATTATTGTATACTTTGAGTTGTTTATGTACATATGTTGCGTGGGTTTCTATGGCTTAGTAAACAATGCAGTGTTTTGTGTTGATATCTCTATGATAAAGCTATTCTGATAAGTTAGTCCGAAGTTAGGTTTGAAAGCTTTTAGAAATTAACTAAATTTAGTAGTGTTCTTTTTATGCTAATATATGCTTATGTTATGTTTTTTTTTTTAAACTAAGTATACAGTTCATTTATTTTGATGTAACAATGAACTTCAATACATTTTTGAAGTTTTTCAGATATTTACAAAATAGGTTCAATACCTAGAACAAACCCTGGACTTTGTTTAGTAACGGTTATTGAATTTATTCTACAGTGACAAAATCGTATTATGACTTCAGCGAATAAACATAGCGCAAGGTACAAAAGCGCTGTAGCGGCTGCGTAAAGAACAGTCGACATCGTATTGCTAACCCTCATTGATTTTCAAACAGCTTTTATCATCAGATCTCATTCGAAACCTTAACCAAATATCATTGCAGTTGATGAAGGTCCTTCTCTGGAGGTCAATAAGTTAAAGGTTGAAATCGTAGGTCAAAATAATTTTAACTAACCAAATGCGAATGAAATCCGCAGGAATCCGCTGGATGCGGAAAGCACAGAATCGGTCGAAGTGGAGGTGCTTGAGGGAGGCCTATGTCCAGCAGTGGACGTCTTTTGGCTGAAATGATGAAATGCGAATATGGGAAGCGGAGATTCGGTCTTTGTGGCGATGCTTATAGATAGAGAAGCCTGTGTCCACCAGTGGACGTCTTTCGGTTGAGTGATGAAGATGGTGGTTATGAATGGCAAATCCATAATTTCAGAGCCTAATAAATCATTTTCTGAGGAAGTAGATACCTCATGCAGTGTATTTAAAACTTCTTCTGAAACCAATTGATATTCAGTCTTATTATGACTAGTTTATTTACCTTTAGCTTAAAATTTATTCATGTATATTGTGTAGAACCTTCACCTACTGAAATAGAAGGATTTCTAGTGCGAAACGTCGCATTTTCAGTGTCATCAATATACCATGTCAGGGTTCTTTACAGTAGGTAGTTATGTAGGTACGTATAAAAAGGTGAAAAAGTAGTTTAAGCAAATGCATGTAGAGTCGAAGGTATAGGCGATTAACAAGTTCGCTTTTTGGTAGAGTAGAATGGAATTGCTTATTTCTGCTGCCAAGCCACACTTCGGTTTAAAAACCCCGGTGGTCTGCTTGCCAATATGGAGAAAAAAAAACTGTATCTTAAAGTTGGTCTGTGAGTAGGTATCTATCTCCCTGAATTTTAGTAATCTTCTTAAGTTCTGAAACGTGCTCAGAGATTGTCTTTATTTTACGCTAAAAAGATTTATTAGAAAAAAATATCTTTCGTATAAGCCAACATAAGATAAAATAAAATAAATTTTCAATCCGGAGTGACGCCGTAGATAGTTAATTCGGTCATGGTCATCCTATTTACTATGAATATCCATGCAATACCAATTTTACACATTTTTGTTAAAATTACTGCCTTTCTGCTAGGCGAAGGTCTACCCTAAAGACTTCCACATCTCTCTCATGTCAATACAATTCAATCCAATTTAATCCGTCCAATCTATCCTGAATGAATCCAATCCTGAGTGTGGCTACTTGGATTCATCCAGCGTTTTCTAGGCGTGCCTGACTCGAGGACCTTAAGCATCTACTGCGTGATGATCCTGGCTTATCTGATGTTGCCGTTGTTTATATTATTTATGAATTTTAAGAATACCCGTACGCAAAATACGCGCTTTGACGTGGAGTTGCGGATACCAGACCGTATTACCGATTTATGAATTTTGGGTCTCCCGGACAGCTGTGAAACCAGCCTTAAAATTTCAGCGTATTGCACTCGTGGGCTGCAGTTTAAAATCAGCGTCTAGCAGTATTACCTACATATGTTGCCATCTGACATAGTTATGCTGAGCTGAGGCCCTTTAGGCGATGAGTATTTATTTTCGTTATTTTATTTAAATAGTTTTGAGGTGTTTTTGTTACTATACATCATCATCATCTACCTAGCCTTTTCCCATCTATGTTGGGGTCGGCTTCCAGTCTAACCGGATGCAGCTGAATACCAGTATTTTACATGGAGCGACTGCCTATCTGACCTCCACAACCTAGTTACTAGGTAACACGATACCCCTTGATAAGACTGGTTGTCAGACTTTTTGGGCTTCTAACTAGTTTTTGTTACTATACATATGCCAGTAAAAGAAATGTATTTATCTATAGTAGAGATGCAACGAATTCGAATAGTGATTTGGCCCAATACCGAATATTCGGCGACGCTCTCAGCCGAATGTTTGGCGGGAGATCCAGTGCATTTCATGCGAACAGGTTACGACACGTCTCGGTGTGGTGCGTGAGGGGGTGACGGGGCGTATTTGGCTCATCGTCTTCACATTATGCTTGTGTATAATTAATGTATATGTCGTAGGATCATTTTTGATAATTCGAATTTTCGCGAAAACCTTAGGGATATTGCAAAAATGCGGATAATTAAACAGAATGGTGAAAACATTTCTGCGAGCAACTTGGAAGTAGCGCTCGCCAGCTACTGCCGCGGCACCGCTCGCTTCGCTCGCTCGGCTCGCGCGCGGTTGGTCACAGTTCTAACCTAACCTATTTCACCCAGTTCAATATGACGAATCATACAATCTGCCTGCGTCTAGATAACTAGACAATGGTAAAAACATTTCTGCGGAACCGGGTGAAATAGGTTAGGTTAGAACTGTGACCAACCACGCGAATACCGAATAGTTGCCGAATGTAAATTCGTTGCATCTCTAATCTATATGTACCAATGAACACATCACAATACACATTGAAACGTATTCATACTCCTACGAGTCCATCTATAGCTACATGTAGTATATACAGCTACGCACTGATATCCGATGCATATTTTGTAAACATATTGAAAATTGTGTCCTATTGACTGTCTGAAGACAAAACAATGTTTACTTTATTTGAAGTAGACGTTCAATTGCAGTTTCTTACTGCTATCAATTGATATGGAACTGGGACTACTTTATATAGAAATAGAAATAGTTTATTGTCCAGGTAATACAGTAAGCAGGTTTACAGGTTAACACCAAGTTGAGACGACATGAGTAGCTTAAAATATTACCTATAGCTAGGTTACAAAATATTAGTTACCAATGAGCCCCAAACTAGACAGTTAGTCTGTGTCTTGGGGCTCGGGGTATCATTCAGGTTTTTAAAGCGCATCATTAGACCCCACAAAATGACATTAGCCTGAGCTTCAAATAATGGTGATTGACTGATTGTGTGATAGGAAAATAACTATATTTTTAGAAAAAGAGGTTGTCTTTAACTGTTGCAATAATAGGTATACATGAAATTTAAAAACGCTATTTGTCTTTTGCTTTTAAAAACAAGCGAACAACGAATTTTTTTTTTTTGACTACGTATTTTGTAACATAAAAAATAACAACATTTTGTAACACCTAAGTGTTACAAAATGTTGTTATTTTTGTTGTTTTTTGTTGCGCCAGAATCGGTGTTAAGGGGGTTAAAAAGTCAAACTGATTGACATTTTACTCTGATTCGATGAATGGCTCTCTAGGGATAGTCTGGAATGTTACTCTATTTGCTACCCAGTCACGTCAGCGGTTCCATAACAATTTGCAATATTTTATAAGTATGTACCAGTAGTCAAGGGAATTTCTTTCGTACAAACCAAGGGTTTTGATCAATGTATTCTTCAATAAAATTACTTATGTCCTTTTCTAAACATGCCTACGAATCCTGAATTATTGAAAACACTATTATACCAACAGCATTACATTTTTAAAACATAATAATGAGTATGAACTGGAGAGTTTTTCCCAGAAACCAATGAATATAGGTACAAAGTATCTATTACATCGGTGTACTGTTTATTTTTTGTACCCACGTTACAAGTGGCGCCACCCCAAACGGAGTTTGAGTCAGCTGAGAGTCAAACAAGGACAACCGATCGATAGCATTTTTACTATGGCGTGAATCTTTATTCCTTAGCTCAGGTTCAGTGGACTTATTACTAGCTCGTATTATTAATCTATTATAGGGCTTATCGCACCTAGGTACAATATTTTGCTTTCTAGCAGAAAGGTATGAAACTTTATTTGTTTGTTGATTTGTAAAAAGAGCATTGTCATTTTATTGTTGGTATATTGGCGTGTGCTAGCTGACATAAAGCAAATAATTTAATTAATGTTTTGTGTTGCGTAATGTAAATTATTTTGCATCAGTATTGTATAGAATCAAGTTTTTCTGACTGAATAGACAGCTGTGCTGCTGGGGAGTTTGTTGCGCCACTTTTTCTTCTCAGCTAAAGCACTAGGAAGTGGTGAAGGGCGGGCGTTTTTGGGGGACTATCTTATATAATTTTGACGTTCGATTTTTTTTAAAATTGATTATGTGTGATAAACAAAAAATATTACAGATTTTCATATTCTAATTCAGAAATTCATTTTAAAAAAAATAGGCTAGCTTGCTAAAAAATCTTTCGAAGGTACTCTAGTGGCAATCGTGTTAACTAAAAAGTAAACTGCTCTCCTGGTTGCAAAACTCGTCGCTTCGCGTTGTGGCACGTTTTTCAGTTTCAGTAGCCAGACGAGCAATGTTCTATTTCACCATACGATTAATAGATGGCGTGGCTATACTACCTCTAAAGGCCAAATGCAGATGGCAGTGCGAGAGAACTCCGGGGCGTAATTCGGATTCGTGGGGAAAAATAATTCGTGTGTACTTATTTGCACAGCTTTTTGGGGTTGATATTTAATGAAGTAACATTCATCACGATCAAAGAACATATGTAAATATAAGCACTATTTTCATTACGTGTGTTGGATTTTAACTTATTTGGTAGGGGTTGTTTGTTTAATTAACATATACACGTAAGTACTTGATTAAGCGTAAAATTATAATAATTTCCTGAATTAATAATGAACAGATGTCATGGGTACCTATTCAGGTTTATTCTTAAACCATCTAAGCAGATACCGTGGTATGGTATAGGTACCTACCTCTAGTTATACTGGTTGGATATGTATAAGAATGGTTTATTGTTATAAAATATTTTTTGATAACATTCTTCGTAGGTAATCTTTTACAAAAAAAACTCAATACCAATTAGGTCGAATTTAATCATTTCCCGGAAAATGTCTGAGCTTACTTGATTACCTACTTCGTCGAAATTTGTCTTAAGCTGTGGATTTTCTGATATTTATTGGTTTTCAGCTTATGTATTTACCTACATAATTAACTTAACTCAAGTACAGTAACTCAAGGATTTTTTAGAGCAGCGGTTCTCAAACTTTTTTGGTCACGAAACCCTTTTGACAAGCAAAATACTTGACGGAACCCTGCAATAAAACAATAGTTTTTAAAAGTGTATTCTTGAATAAATAAGCATAATAAAAGTACAATGTAAAAGTTACTAATTATTACTTACTTTACCACATGGCAAGTACAATAATAGAAGATATTAAAAATGAAAAAATCTTAACTAATGGGAGGTATAAAACTGTTTTTTATTTTTCATCAATTGGTTGATATTAGGTTTGATAGAAGACATTTGAAGTCTCATATCAGGTTCAGCGTCCAGTCTATTGCGATATTTTGTTTTCGTGGCTGCATAGGTTGAGAATCCTGTTTCGCACAAATATGTTGTTGGGAACGGGAGAAGAATATTCAGAGCCATTCTGCCAAGCATTGGATATTCATCACGGATTCTGCACCAAAAATCGTTGAGAGGCGTCGTTCTGAACAGTGACTCCATACTTGTGTCTGATGACATTTCTAAAAGAGATTCATATATCTCGTTTGACATACTTTCGGGCTTTTGCAAGTTGGGTAAAAAAGGATTATGAATCCATGAATTCAGCTTCATTTTTGTATTCTGTTCTTCGGGAACATACTTTTCAAAAGATGCGCGCATCGAAGTGAGATATTGGACCAATTCTTCAAACACATCATCTTGAAATATTTCTGAGTCGTTATCGCTAACAAACTCACTGAGTGACGTAAAGCTTTCTATTTCTCTCTTACCAACGCAAATAATCCAAAAATCTAATTTTCTTTTGAATACATTTTGTTATAGGCCTGGAACACTGTTGTCTGTTTACCTTGCAATGATAAATTCAATTCGTTCAGTTTTTGAAAGATATCCGCCATAAAAGACAATCGGAACAACCAAGTTTTATCATACAAACGGTCTTTCAAATTAAAAGAAACTGTATCTGCTGAAAGAAACATTTGTAACTCTGCTCTAAGTTCAAATAGCCTTGTTAAAGTTTTACCCCGAGACAGCCATCGCACTTCTGTATGGAGCAGCAGTGTTTTATGTTTGCTGCCATAATCTTCACACAATAATGAGAACAATCGGGATTGTAGTGGTCGTGATTTGATAAAATTAATTATTTTTACCGCTTCATCCATAACAAATTTTAGATTTGACGGCATTTGCTTCATCGCAAGTGCTTGTCTATGCAGAATACAATGGCTGGAACTACAATTAGGCGCTTTACTTTTTATTCGTGATACTGCTCCTGCTGTTTTACCTGTCATCGCCTTGGCCCCATCTGTACAAATGTCAATGCAATCGTTCCAACTAAGATTATTTTCTTTAAAAATATGTTTATTTTATTAAAAAAATCTTCCCCGGTAGTGTTTGTGGGCAGCGTTGAACATATAAGCATGTCTTCTTCAAAAGAACGTTCATATGGATATCTCACGATAACCAGCAAGATAGCCAGACCAGTGACATCAGTTGACTCATCCATTTGCAAGGCAAATCGTGTTTTTTGTAGACGTGCAACTAGTTCTTGTTTGACGTAGCTTGCCAGATCATGGATTCGCCGTGAAACAGTATCGTTTGATAGCGGTACAGTAGAAAGATGTTTTGCAGATTTTTCATCGAGCATACATTTTGTTATGTCTAACACACATGGCTTTATTAAATTCTCAGCGATAGTGTGCGCTTCACCTGCTTGTGCAATGCGATAGCTAACTAAATATGATGCCTCCGTGGCCTTTTCATTGATAGTTTGTGTTACATGCATCATATTTTTTTGACTTTCCAATAACTGTTCTTTTTTACGAACAAAAAATTCTTTATTCTTGTCTTTAGACTCGGGGTGTACAGTTTCTAAATGTCTGCGCAATTTGGCAGGTGCCATGGAACTATTAGGAAACAGTTTACTACATAACATGCAGAGAGGTGAGCCGTTGGAATCAACAAATCCGAAAATGATATAGGGGAAAGAGGGGGGAAACCGGATAGGGGGTAAAACCAGATAGTTGCTATTTCACTACTACACGTACAGCTGTCTCGATCTAGCTAGTAGAGAAATACGCGCAAAAGCTTACTCAGTGCGGTTGCAAATGGCGGTGATGGTAACATCTCAGCGCGTGCGTCTATATACGAAAATTTAAAACAAAGGTAAGTTATCTAATATTTTGAATTTTTGGAAGTGTTATCATTAACTTTAGGTATGTGCTATCGTATACCGTTGTATTTTTTAAGAAGTAATACATAATTAACTGGTCAAAACGGTATCGGTTGTTGCTATAAGTGTATACATAACCTGTTAGTTATGGCTTTTTCAAACATGGTACCTGTGGGGTACAAGCGGACGGGGTGATATCGGCTATCCGGTTTCCGGGTATTGTGGGCGTTTGTTTTATTCCTCTTTTTAATTACAATTTTTTTACTTGTTACAGAGTGCGAGCGTCAACATGCCACGTAGAAAGACGAATAAAGAAAACTATCATGAGAATTCGGTGTTTGGTTTGTGGCAAAAAGTACAGTCAAACTAATTCCACAGATGAATGGTACCAATGCACTGCTTGTCTTAAATGGGATCACGAAAGTTGCATCGGTTGTTCTGAGCAAGAATAGTTTATTTTTAATGCAAAAACTGCGATAAATTTGAATATTTAGTTTTATTGATAGTATCTATATTCACCCCTTGAATATAAAATGCCTATCCGGTTTGACCCATAGGTATGGGGTGAATTTGGATTTATAATTTTTTGTTAAAATTGTTTTATTTTGTAGTTATTAAGATTGATCTGAAACATTTTCATGCCAAAGTTATGCCAAAGGTATACTTAAACATTTATGATATTGATTATCTCAATAAATAATATAGTGATTTATTTATTGTGTCTTTACCTTAACTATCCGGTGTCCCCCCACCTTCCCCTATGATTCATCATACTACCTTTTTTCCGTCTTTGAAACCGTGGAGCTTGACGTCGTGGCATCATAGTCTGGATCGGTAATTGCTGTATTCCCCACGCGTACTGCTTTTGAACATTCAGCGTCATTAGAAGATGTTGTTGCAACACGTTTAACACCTTTAAGCCAACGTTCCATTCTTCTTTATTAATAATGTTACACGTCAGGATGGTGGGCTCAAAATAATGCACAATCGTTACTGCGTTTATGAGACAAAGTTTAGTCCAAAGAAGAAATGTACAAAACTGATATAATCAGAATACAGCAGGCAGTAGAACTTACAAGCAGGCAGCAGGCTAGCCAACTTGTAAGTAGGTAGGTACGAACTTATCGCTCCGAACGCTAATCGTCACCTGACAGACGAGGCGCGACGCGCGATCGCCGCTTTTATACTTAGTCCTAGACTCGAACATTCTCAAAAATACTCGAGTCGGCGCCTTTTTTTTTTTTTTTTTTTTTTTTTCTGTATTAATAAGAATTGACGTTCTTAGTAATTGATTACAATCTAGCCTAATAGACTAATAAGCAATTTAATTCTAACTTAATATTTTACGAGATAGATTATGTTATATCTAAGAATAGTGTCAATTTGCACTCTTACACAAGGTCAATTTCGTAGCACTTTCTTAGGGTCTGATAATTGGTAAAACACTTTGTTCTTGTGTTATATGTATAGCACAACATTGTTACTATTTATTAATTCACTATTTACACACTACACTAACTCAAATGGTTTAGTTCTCTATAACCTACGCACTATGTCCGTGTTGTCTAGCAGCTGTATTGCCTCGACATTCACATGTCGGTGGAGTCTGTGTTCGTGGGCTTCAGCAAATTTTTGGATGATGGTGGTGACGGGTTCCATTTTAAGGTCACGGTGGAGGTCGTCATTTCTAATATACCATGGTGCATTTACAACATCCCTGAGTACTTTGTTTTGGAATTTTTGAATTATTTTGACGTTGCTTTGTTTAGTACAGCCCCAAAGTTGGATGCCATACGTCCAAATTGGCATAAGAATATGCTTGTATATTATAAGTTTATTATGTATTGATAGGCAAGATTTCCTTCCGAGTAACCAATACATACTTTTATAACGTATGTTTAGTTCCTGTCTTTTCTTTTTGACACCGTCGGCGCCTTTGATAAACAAAAAGCGGAAATAAAAATAGAAATACAAAAAAATGCGTTGTAAACAATCTCGACTTTATGTTTTTGAAGATAGAGCCGAAAGTCGCTTGTTCACAACTATAGCGTCTAATTCAGAGGCTTTTATCAAAGGGACTGCGCGCTCACAAGTATACGCGCGGCGGGCGGAGTCAAAACGTTCGACCAGTGACCAGAGAGAGGTGTTTTGATTTTTTTTCTAAATTCTTGCGGAACCCCTACAGGGGTATCGCGGAACCCTAGGGTTCCGCGGAACACACTTAGAGTACCGCTGTTCTAGAGTAATCAACATCACAGCTTAAAAGCTTAATAAGCTTCTTTATTTATTTAGCCTTAGCCTTTTATGAAATGTGATAATCCAAATGCTTGGAAAACTAAGTGGTGATGAATAACTGCTAATTTCAGTTTGGTATTCCGGATCTAATCTAGGATTATTCAAGGTAATGTAAAGACACTGATTTATTTAATACTTCAAGCACACAAACGTACCTACAGAGGCGGGCTTAATGACATAGGCATTTTCTATCAGTCAACCTTTGGGTGATGCAGAGACAAACAGTTTGGCAGCAATTTGATGTAAAATACTGTCAAACTGAAACCAGTCCGAATCGAATTGTTTCAAATTTCGCCTCTTCCGAAGAAAAACGATGGAACCATTGACCGTGGTCCTTGAACAGCTGCTAGATCTCAACGTTGACCTATCAACGTTACACTAACCAGACTGAATGGTAATTAAATAATTGTATTCATGCATACATTGGGTACACCTAGATACTTAATATTAATTCTCCTCAGCTGAGACGTGACACTGAATGATTTAATAGGCATAAGTGGATAAACTTGCTGCTTAGAAGATGAATAACATACCTGAAACAATGTTTATCTTATTTTATCGTAGTGTTTGAAATTACAAATGCCCATTTCCTGAAAATTTCGTATGATTGCTGTTTGCTTTGGTTTAACTATGCTCGATCTTACCAAGTTCCCTTTCATTCAGGCATTGATTTAAGAATGTTAGATCTTGTGTGAAATCGGGATACAGAGTTAACCATCGTTCCTGATGAAGGAACTTTTCAGTTATTTTAAAGGAAAACTGTTGTTGTTAGCGCATACATATCAATATTTGATAATGTAAAATATACCTATTCGGCTTAGTCTTACTGGTTCTTTTATCGATTGTAGGTACATAGAAAGGGGCTTCAAGAAACGTCAATAATAAATGTCAGCACAAACCAAACTAAACCTAACGATCTTTGTCCAATTCTACCTTAAAATAAATAAAATAAAATAAAATCATTTTATTTCAGATAACAAAAAGTTCCATAAATTGTTAGTAACATGTATGCACTTAAACCACTATGTTTAGTAACTTAAAACTAAAGACGAATTTGTGAGAAGACCACCCAACATCTAGACACAATAAAAATAACAAAATAATAAATAGTCTAACTATGGTATGAGTCTTCTCACAAATTGCCTTATTATGGCAGAGGAAGCGTATCTGCCGCCACAGCCTTCAGGATACTATTGTGACTGCCTCTTATTCTGCACAAGAGTAAAAGGCAGTCACAATAGTATCCTGAAGGCTGTATAATACCAGAAATTTCTTAGCATTGTCCACCGTTATATCGAAAATACTGCGGGAATAATTTGAAATAAATTGATGGTAAAGTTGAGGATTAATGTCAAGTCACTTACTATTTTTACATATTTTCTAGACAGCAAAAAAAATACAAAGTTATCTCCAAACCGAACAATAAACCGTTAGTACCTACCTATTTAAAAAATACTTCAAATTAGATCCTGAAACTTTGCATAATAACAGAACTAAATTTAAAGCAGATACTAGGTCTTTTTTTTAATTTTATGAACATTAATTTCACCTAAAAAAGAATTTAAGTACCTAAACTATCGGTGTCTTGGAGCCTTCTGCGCTGCTTAGTCTTGCTCTCACTCAGCCAGCGAGCAATAAGTATGCGAGCGAGAAAAAGTGTGAATGTAAACTGAAGTATTCTGGACTCAGGACTCTTAATGCATGCAGTGAGATGTAGAAACAGTCGCAAATAAATCATCATCGAGTGAAGACGTTTGTTAGTTTTTCTTAAACCGTTCCTAGAAAGTGAAGCATTTAATATATCTTCATATGTTAAGTATTACACATTCCAAAGCTATTTGAAGTTCTTGAGTAGGTTGCTGGTATGTGTATGTATGTGTACGATACTGAATATCACGCTATGACATTATAGCGTTGAACAATAAAGAAAAACGCCGTTATTCTGAATGTCAGACCAGACATAAGATTGGAACATAGCTTACCCTCATTTGTTAACAAAATGGTTCCGATTTATTTTCCCTTTGTGATCTTGTTTATAGATAGTTTCATCTATTGAGAATATGAAGCACATTTATAATACGAATGTGTGTTTTGAAGTATTGGACTAGCTGGACCATGTCGGAGGATGACTGCGGGAAGATTGTGTTCCCAACGAAACTGTACCTACTATAAACGGATTTAACGGGGCAAACCGTATCGGTTTTTCTTATCTTTTTGTAAGCCAGGGAACATCCGTAATACTCTTCTCGTGTAAGTTACAATGTATTGGTAAAATATATTGTTTTTATAAAAATAGGCGTCCTTATAATTTTGCTGTAGGTATCTTCAAATTTTTGTAAACGTAGGCACTTACATTTGGTTTAACTAAAATAAAATTAATATTGTTTTATTTCAGGAAAAATACCCATATACAAAAAATAGAATAAATAAGTAATAAAAACAGTAAAAACATTAAATGTGTTTAGAATGCCTCCAGCCAGTTAATGTTCATAGAAGCTCGTAAATAAAAAGTAAGTCGTGTTGTAACCTAAATCATGTAACTCCGCCTCTTCTTCGTCCGTGTCTCAAGAGACGACTTGACTTATGGATTTAACTGGCAAAGCAGTAGTATAGTCACTTAAGTGTAACTAGCGTACCCTGGCATAAGTATAATCAGTCTATAGTCTCCCCACTGTTGGGACCGTAATACATCACGTGGGCCCAGTGTGGGTTGGTGAATGTCACATGTCGTCGAATTTTTGGTTCTAGGACACGCCGGTTTCGTCACGATGTTTGCTTCACCGTTTTGAAAGCAGTGGTGATGAAATAAATTAGACAAAGTAAAGTGTCTGTCTGGGTTCGAAACACGACCTACAAGTCGTAAGTCGGGGCCGTAACCACTGCGCCACCATTGCTGTACTGGGCCACTCTACTCTGGCTTATTTTTTCACCATGGCTTGTAATACTTTTACATACCTACGTTTTTAACTTGTTGTGACACCAGGGAAAAGAAAAACTATGTAATTGACTCTAATTTTGACAACAGTAGTCGAAAAACTCGGTTCCGTTTCTTTCACGAGTTACGAAAGTCGTTTATATAAAAATACATACAGATCAAAGACCCTCCTCCTTTTTTGAAGTCGGTTAAAAATAAATCCTAAACCTATTTTAAGTATCTACCAAACATGGTGAGGAAACCGGCATACCTGAGAGATATTTCTCGACGACATGTGTAGCCAAGTCAGAGGCCCATGGGCGGCTTTAAAACTCTGACAAATGTAAGTCACTAACCACACGAAAAGAAGAAGTATCTACCTATGTCTGGTTTAAAGACAGTTAAAGTTTAAAATTCTGCAAGAAGAATGACACTAGAGTACCAACATCCTTCGAGAACAAGGTAGGCTTCTGTTCTAAATATCAAAAATTCGTTAGCAAAGGAAACGTATTAGATGGAGACACTCTCTATTATTAGTGTTGTTGAAATGAGACAAAGCTCTACTGATGGGCACTATGCTACGTAATGACTTTAGACAAAGTGGATGTACCTACCGCAATAGGCTTTGAAATAGTTGGGATGACGAACAAGCTTACGTATACGGAGTGGCAGGAACATCGACGCGAAAACTGAAACCATGGATTCAGTACATGATTCTGAACCCCCCTGAGTTGAAATTTTTCGTCGGTTATTTTTAAAAAAATCTGCTGTTCCAAACATTTTGACCGCGTAGGTATTGCACTTTTCTATGTGTAGCGGTTATACCGCCACATTCGAACTACGCATCATAGACACACGTTACACAAATCCTGCATTGCGCAGTTAGAGTTTACCGAACGATCGACATACATACAAAATTTCAACTTCAAACCGATGGGCAGTTGCCCACCAGACACAACACCCGTCTGGTCGGAGGATCCTCCCTCCTCCTCCGCAGATTTTTTTTAATAACTGACGAAAACGCAGGGGGGTTCAGAATTATGTACTGAATCGATGGTTTCAGTTTTCGCGACGATGTCCCTGCCACCCTGTATAGGCTATAGCTATACAAACCAACATAAACATACCAGTATTATATGTGTCACCGTAAGATTGTGAGAACCGTTAGTTTATAATCTGTCGGAATTATTTCCGTTAGATTATAAACTGTCGAAAAATTGTAAACTGGGTGAAATGGGTTAGGTTAGGTTAGAACTGTGACCATCCGCGCGCGAGCCGAGCGAGCGAAGCGAGCGGTGTCGCGGTAGCGGCCGGCGAGCGCTACTTCCAAGTTGCTCGCAGCCAGGCAGGCTATTTAATATTAGCGCAAGGTGCGTTACGTCGCAAGCAAGTTTGAAACCAGTTCACAATTTGTCGGTTTCCCATGGAAAGATTATAAACTAGCGAAAAATAATGCGTTAAATTGTAAATGGTTCGTTGCAGTTCACAATTTTTCGACAGTTTATAATTTAACGGAAATAATACCGATAGATTATAAACTAACGAAGTTCATAATTCTCGGTGACATGTATAAAGTTTGTTAGGTAGGTACACATTGCGAAATTCTACAATTCTACGCATACCTACCTACTATTTCGTATTTGCTGTTTACAAATTTTAGCTTTACAACCCTCGTTTATAAAACGTGCTTCCCAGATAAAAGCGTAAAGATTAATTGTGATCCTTATTCCCTTGTACGACCAAAAACTTAATTTTCTTTCTTAACTTGCCTACAACAGAGCGATGGATTAAATCCTTTTGAACTCTCAGAGCTGGTGGCACCAAAACTTAATAATATAGCTTTAAACAGCCGTTTAACAACACCCAAAAAGAGCTTGTTACGCAATTAAAACTCTCGGGTTGCATTCACAGACGTGAACAATAAAAAATACTTTCGTATTTTTTGTAATCATTAAGTTAATTGCTCGTAGAGTAGTGTTTAATTATGTGCTATCCACCCTCCGGATTTATCAAGGAAGGATTAAATAAACTCTTCACTTATTACTTAAGTACTTAACCTAATTAAAAACTAAATGTTATTCTCTCCAGAATTTTAATTTAACCCAGCTTTCGTGATTTTTACGACACGGGTTTCATTAGGCATTTTACAAAATATTTTATGGCCGCAATAAAAAAACTCAACAGTGTTGGTTTTATTTTAAGGGGCTCCTTGAGGTTGAACTGGTAAAAAAATACAATCGCGAGTCTTGAAAACTTACTCCTGATTACTTCGATCCCTGAGGAGTTTCGTAAAATCCCGTCTTATCCCTTGCCTAAGACCTGAAAGCCACCATGCAAAATCGATAGCCGGGTCCCCTATTCTGTAACTTTTATTCAGCAAGTTGACACGAAACTCTCCGAACTTGAAAATTAATCGTAAATTCGACATTCAGCTTGATGTAGTATGAAAGAAGTTAACGAATCAGAATTAATTTTGCTCGTGTAAGGACAAAAATTCATGTCGGAAAACATCTTAGTCTTCCTTATATTCTTTTATGAAATAAATTTATTCGTCATGAACATTTTAAATCCCAAATTTCAATATTGGAAGCAAATCAGGCTGCTATGGGCTTTGAAGTAGTTTCAATTCTAATATACTGGCAGAAATAAATAGATTCATATTTACATGCTTGTAAACTAGCTTTAACCCGCGAAATTTCGCGGATAAATGATTTTTTTTATTTTATTTATATTCTTTATGGCACACCTCTTTAGATCTTAAGCTATCCTAATATCAAAAAAATATTTGGCCTAGTAGTTAAGGCGTGAAAAGTGATTCGCTGTTATATTGTATAATAGATAGCAAAAAAACATTCTATGAATATGGGTATAGTTATAGTTATGGGTAGTATTTAAACGCAAATCAAAAAATATCCTTTTTCTATGCAATAAGATTCCGAATTCCTATCAAAATTACTGATTGCACAGCAAAATATTCAACTCAAAATATCACTAAACACACTACAATTTATTTTCGCAGCGTACAGCGATTTTTCCTAAAGCAAAAGCTTTTTCATCAATGCACAGCTAATAATCTTAATGCACATTATACATCTTAACTCTTTTTCTTTTAAATATAGCTTCTATTTTTATATTATGTACAGCAGTTTTCTAGTGAGACTGTTTGTTCCCAACCTTTGTTCCCACTAGTACTACCGAACTGAACCACCGGTGATACTAGCGATAGTAACTGCGATGTCCAACTGGTTGTACTACGGAGAAGTAAATTTACCCATGGTTCAACTGGTTGTTCTATGGGGATATATCTTGGTAAACTGCACTCGAAAACACGGTGTTCGCACTGGCACTCGCCGGCCGCTGCCACGGCACCGCTCGCTTCGCTCGCTCGGCTCGTGCGGTATATTATGTGGTCACAGTTCTAACCTAACCAAACCTACCATTCAGCCATGAATAACCAGTTTTGTTTTTTTATATTTTATTTATATTTTATATTATTAATTTGCTGTGCAGTCAGTATTTATGCTATGTATGTAGTATTTTTGTACAAAAATAAATTTAACTGTATTGCATTATGAGGAAAAAGTAATGTTATATTGATGTATAATTTCGAATTATCTGCAGTTTGAGTTTTGTTAAACATTTAGTTTATTTGTAGTGAAGTAAGTTATTTGATGTAAAAAAGAATATAAATGATGAGTATGTATTGATGGGCGATTATTTATTTGATATGCAATTTATAATATCCCTATAGTTATTGTAACGTCAGGTATATTGATAGTTAAATTGTATCCGATAAATGCTCAGAAATAAGTTCTATTTAGATATTAGATTTCCTTGTGGCAATCACCTACCGCTGTAGGAAACAGATAAAGCTCTCAAGCTCTGCATCTGATGCCTTCCTGAACCTTTGAGGTTCGTGACTGCTGCGTAATTTTGGTTGATGCAACGGTATCAAAAACATTAAACTAGGTACTAAATAATCTATAGTCAAAATCACGTTTTCCTCGAATCGATTGTTCCACAACATTTGGTTGATGACGCTATTATTTGAGTCTCATCTCAGTTTGTTGGGCCAAGCTTCACCGAGGAACTCTGCTAAAGTTAATATAAACAAACAGTGCTAAATAAACTAAAAGATTGAACGCCCTGTACTATTATATTTCCCTGTTCTATACACAGACGACATGGAATAGAGGCCACGAGAGCCGCAGAATATAATGGAATCTAATCTCGAGTAATGAAATTCTAATCTCCATGTGGTACAAAGCAATATCTACCTGTAGGCTTTATTTTGTTTTTGCATTGTAGTGTAATAAAACAAAGGTACGGGATAGATTATTTAGTAATATTTATCAATAAAGGCTTTTGTATGAGGACAGAAAAAGGGACTGACACAAATCCACTTATTCAGGCTGGCTCCCCGTAAAGTTAATTTTTATCGTCAGAAACATCGCTGTGGTCAATTGGTAAAAAGTGAGACCAGCGAAAATTTTATTTTTGTTAAAAGCTTCGGATTCCGCCTTCACGTTCATTTTATTTTATAGACTGGACGCTTGGAACCTCGCGTTTGGTGAAGCGACAAGTAATTATTGTAAAGTTAAACACAAGAACATTGTTGAAATTACTTACCTAGGTTATGTCTTATGAAAACTGCATTTCAGCTCATATGAAAAACATGATCGTTATTCAATCTTGAAAACCAATAATCAAATTGTATTTGAACCTACCTATTTGTTCCTTTTTTATACTGCCACAAAACAGCCGGCAAATTGATTTTCAACAATGGTTAACATTATGCTTCTGGGATACATAATGTGTTGATTACGTACTGTTTGTCTATTGATTTATGCATTAGGTATTAAATGTAACTGAATTAAGCATATCGCTTACCAAAACACTACAAATTACTAATAATGAACAGCCTAGCTTGTTTTAAATGTAAACTAAACCATGTGGACTGGCACATGGTTTAGTTTACATTTAAAATGTATGTATATATATTCAGTTGAAATTGTTAACAATTTGCGATGTAGTAGTGTATAATACGCAATCAGGATCGCTTTAACCGGACCCGTTTGAATGGGGAGGCAACGAGCGTGATTTTGTATGACTATGACTGTGCTAGTTAGGGATAAAATTGTATTAAAATTTGCAAAGTTAACTGTTGAGGTGAATATTATATGAAGCATACTGAATATACGAATAAATTTCCGCATTCGATCGAGGGCATCGTTTTATGTTTCCACGAAAATAAAACTATGCCGGAAATGGAAAACGCGTGGTCATCTGTAATGGAATTTCTAAGTTATTGACTTTCGCATCACGTTATCAATACACTCCGTGTGGGATTTACTTCTTGAGGAAAACGACATGGCTGCATCAAGTCAGAAACATCCGCTGTATCGAAATCGTGCAGTGTTCCGTGTAGTATGTTCACTGTTCAGTCATGTAGCTTTGTGAAATTTTGCCATAGGCTCCCCCGGTTTCCGTTCAAATGCATCCTCGATAGCGCGACTGTTAGCTCTCATAGCAGCCGCCACATCGTCGAGTGCCCCTTTGCCCTCCCATGGGCTCTCTCACCACAACTAGGTCACCCCATACATTCCTTATGCAGTCATTTAGTTTGTTCTCGACACGGTTACTTGTCTTCACACTCCTTTTTCTTTGGAAGGGTTGATTCTGAACCTTGATAGTTAATATTTGTTGGGACATCTACACTTGTTGGAGTATTAGAATTAAAATCTACAATTATTTTCTCCATGTTAAATTAATTTGCTTGTCATAAACTTTCCCAATTACATTAGCATTACACAAAGTAGGTACTACCTAAACTTATGCTAGCCTAAAATATTTTGATAAATTATCCCTCAGCCAGCATTGTGTATCTGGATGATTGTTTCTACTTAAATTACCTCCATTGTTGTTCATTGTAGTTAGGGACTTTGTTCCGCGGGTCGATCCCAATTAGATTACTGTGCCTATCTCGGTAAAACCTATTTCCGACATGTTTACAATCTTCTTTACGTCAGTTAAGAAACTCAACTGTGTGACTAACCGAGTTGGGAACTTGCCGGAAGCGAGCGTCATGAACAAAATCTAAGTGAATTTGTCAAACCCGACTATATAATAAGCTTTCAACAAAGTTGCTTAGCAATCTATGTAAGTATACTTATACGTTGATGTTCCTTTATATTTTATAACTATAATGTCAACCTAATCGTGTTTTGTTGCCTGTTTGAGCTGATTTTCCTCACGAAATTTTCTTTTCATGAAGTAACTTAGTCGTAATAATACGATTGAAGGTATAATGAAAATGGTTGTGGGTTAAAATGAATTATCTAAAGCTCCACATCCAAAATTTTCGAATTTCCAGAATATGTGACCATTAGACAAGAAAGTGCCGAAATATATGGGTGGTAGGATTTAGGCTGCTGGGACGTTTGTTGCGCCACTTCTTCTTCCCAGCTAAAGCACTAGGAAGTGATGAAGGGGGGGCGTTTTGGGGGACTGTCATAAGTAATTTTGATGTTCAAAAAGTGCTGATTCTCAGCCTAGTTTGAATAAATGACTTTTGGTTTGATTTTGATTTAAGAGTGCTATTCCTGTAGCACAGGCAAGTCAAATCGCGTCGCCCACCAGAAGAGTCACAAACTCGACATCAATTTATAAATAGAGAGCAAAATTTCCGCGGAAAGCCGCTATCCGATTACCTTGGGGATGTATTCTAAACGCGTCGATTTCTGGCATTTTTAAGTTGTAAGCTGAAAGCGACACATGTAGGTAAGGCTAGGTATCAGTAAAAAGCCTACTTATGTTCTTAGTGCAGCAATCGGTAAATGGATTGGGTTGAAGAATAGAAATACCACCTAATACATTATTTGAGTCAATTTTAGAATCAATTTTAATATTTTGTAAATTTTGACGTTCAAAAGTGCCATACATGGGCCTTTTTGAAATAAATGATTTGACTTTGACTTTGACTTTGAGTGGTACAGCGAAACTTGATGCCATTCTTTATTATTTCTTCAAGCTTTCAACTTAATTTTTTTTTAAAGAATAGAATGTATTTATTCCTCGTGGCTCTACCTTGGGTGCGATATACGTACCTACTGATGAACATAAGAGCTATATTCCTCCATGTAAGTACTCGCAAACTAGTAAGTAGGAAGGTATATGTATACCAACAAAAAAATTTGATTGATTAAAATACACGAAAATCCAAAATTTTGTAACTTGCTCTTAACAATAATTTAATACTCCCGACGCGAGTAGATATACAATTTTACAGCAACGTAACAATTTTTTTCCTCCGATATCAGTGCGGTCGTTCAATTTTCTCTCGATCGCTATCTTTCGCAATTTGCGAACGGCGTGGAGCGAAATCGCTTCCCGCGCGATAATCGACAGGCGACAGCGATCCGACATGGAGAGACTCTGATTTATGGAGCAATATTTAAGAAGGGAGACGATGCTCGACGCCGCAGGGTTCAAAACAAACGCTTTGTAATAACCTTTTTAAACGCCAGAGTTATAGGGTAAATCAGCATGTCAAGAAAATTCGGGGAAATATTTTTTCTTTATTTGCATTCCGCATAATACTGATGTCTATCTGGCATTTTAAGAGCAAAAGCAGATTTGTTGGTTTATATAATATTTTCGTTCGACTACAATTTTCCGTCTTGTTGGCATTTTCTATCGACGTCGATTTATTGGATTTCCTATTTCATTTATCGTCTTAATTTTTAAAAATTTCTAACTGACCGAAAGCTAAGAGTCATTACGATGCTTAACTTCTAGTAAAATTTGCATTAATTAGCTAATTACATTCATGGTTTGGCAACGCATTTCACTTAAATCGAACACAATTGCAATTTGCAAGTGTTAGTAGAATTCGGGTATTGAACATGCAAAATAGCTTTTTACTAGAAACAAAAATCATAACAATACGAATTCTGACAGTTCGTACTTCTCGATAAACAATTTTTCTACAAAACCTAGAATACAAAATCAACACATTTCGAGCATATCATATTCAGGTCAAAAATAACTTTTAACTTCAAACACCATTTCTTCAGGCTATGCCCTTAGCCCGAGTCCTTAGGCCTGAAATACCCAATAGTCAGAAGCACCATTTCAAAACTTTTCTTATATATTATGTACCTTTTCATTCCTAATCCTGTCTATTCGTGTGACCCTCATTTCGGCTGAGTGGAGATATTTCTCATCGACGTATATCATCGGCCAACATTGTGAGATGGACAATACGATAGCTCTTTATAATAGTCTTGGACGAAAGACTTGCCATTATACTCGGGTTTAGGACATGACTCAGACATATTGTGACTTTTTGTTACAAGAGTGGATTTTCATCGTAGAGAGATAAACTATTTCGACGAAAATAAACAGACTTAATTTTCGAAGATTTTTATACTTACAGCGCCCCGCGGTTTCGCCTGCATAAGCTTCGATCCCGTAAGAATATCGGGATAAAAAGTATCCTTTGTGTTAATGCAGAATATAAATTATCTGTTTGCAAAATTTCATCCAAATCCGTTTAGTAGGTTTTGCGTGAAAGAGTAACAAACATCCGTCCATCCTCACAAACTTTCGCATTTGTAATTTAAATATAATATATTATATTAATATTAATAATAAGACGTAGGATTATTTTTGCTTGAGAATGGCATTTTTGGCAGTTTCTGTGAGAATCGGAGACCAGATTATTCATTTTTTGGGATTATTGCAGGCATACATTTTAAATTTAACATGCCTAGTCACATTAAAATACTGATTTTTTGGGCTGTGCCTAGTTTGGGACCAACAATAACTCCATATTGTAATTTTGAATTGAAATAAACGATTTTACTTTACTTTTATTTAAACAGTACCTAAGAATTAAAATAATGTATCATAATATGCCCCACAATTCGCTCATACCCGGCAATTATAAGTCACTTTCGGTAAGCCTCGGTTGATGTATCAAATGAATTTTGCTTCCGACTATGAGCGCCGCTGAAACTGCTTAAAACGTCGGGAAATATAAAAAGTTGAATAAAGCGCAATATCATGGATCTGCACAGGGTTCAAACCTTTCCATGTAATAAAAGAATATCATCATAGTCATAAACATCACACATACACATTACACATCCTAGATAGATATTTTGGTAAAATTCCATTCTTAAAAGACATAAAAAAAAACATACCTACGCTACGAACTTTTTTTTATATGTTTCCACCGATTTCTTCGATGTCAATTGTGGCCCGATTTTGAAAATGAGGTCCCATGTACATTTTAACTTTGCTTGGATAGTTTTTGAGTTAGCGTCAATAATACGATTTTTTTCCCACACTGTGGATGTTATGATAAGTTCCTGTCACTGTTATTTACATAGCAGGTAGTTATATTCGAATTTGTGTGGGGTAGGCTAAAAAGAGAATAATAAAAAAAAAAATACAAAAAAAAATGACTTAAAAAAAAAAAAACATTACTTACAACAGTTGTTGTTTTTTTTATGTAAAAAGTGTTTTGTGTTAGGGATTGTAGATGTAGCAACTAATGTAGGTAGTCTCATGCTAAAAGCCTTTTGGGCTGGTTTTTCAGGATTACCTAATTACATTAATTATTATCAATTAGCTACCAACGTCCATGGCTATTATAGTCGGTGCGATTCGTAGAATATCAACCTTTAAATGACACTCACGGACAAAGTGGCCTAATTACATTTATTAATGACTAGTTCACCAATAACTTCACTGTTAACGATTCATCAAATATTCATTAATCAAGTTACCGTAACATGTAAGTTTAATATTATAGCGAACCAAAATTAGTGTGCTTGTCGCGCATAAATTGGGAATTGTTCCGAAAAGGCAAACATGTTTCATCTCGTGAAGTAGCCCCTCACATTGTAATGTTAAACACTTTTTAGTTAATTACGACAGCCCTAACGGTTGAGTGAGCAATTTCGTGGGCGCAGCAGTGACGTCAGACCTGTATATCCCGGTTTAATCAATGTTACGAAATGCTTTCTCTACGATAAGGTAACTTATCGACAAGTAACCCTATCGAGAGTTTGACAATAGAAATATCCTTCTAATAATACCTACCATTCCGCTCCGACGCGCCGCCTTTGATTTCAGTAAATTAATGACCTATAAATGTGAGGTTGATTTCGACGTGAGAGAAGTTATTTTAATGTTTTAGTGTCTCCCGAGTTACCTTTGTTGAAACAAAATGGTTTTGTAGTTACGATACAGGAAATATACTCGTACCTAGTGTGAGGCAAAAAAGTAAAAAATCCGGCCACAAGAACATGACTTGACATTTAGGATACCACTCTAACACGAACGCACCTGAGATTTTCACAAACCCAGGACCAACGAAAAATTCTTGGTCCGGTTTTAATGCTGTCATTTGGACAGGCGGAAAGGTCCACTTTTTGCATTGGGGTTTTTTGTGCTAAATAATGTGACATTAATAAGTCTCACCTCCCTTTAAAGGGAGATGTCACGTACGTATTTGGGTCAGCTCTTACATTCATGTCGCTTTGATAAATAATTAGGGTCCTGTGACAAAAAATACTGAACAATGAAACCTTTATGCAACTCAGTGATGTCCGTCTGTTCGTTACGCACAGTTAAACATAACGTCCCTAAGGTTTTGTGACAATATATCATGGAACTGAATAAATTCCTCATCATAAAGTTAGGACCAGCGTTAAGTTTTTGCTAAATTCAGCCGTGTTATCGGTACCCCAAAAAAGTGTATGCTTAGAATTCGTGGTGTGTGATTATATCTCGCTCTTGACCGTTTTTTTATTTAAATTGGGACTACGTACTGGTTACCCGTACAAAACGTGACCCATTTATAATTCATGTAGATTTAAGACTAACCAACTTACGGTACAAGCGAGTAAAAAGTAATTCCGACTAGCTGTATTTTGTAAAATATTTCAGAAAATAAATATTTTTCCATAATTTAGGTAGTGTATCTACGTACTGTAGACACTTCGCGTGACTACGGTACCGGGATGATGTTAAATGAAAGGTTTCTTGGGTTAAAAACCATAAATATATTCAATTCAATAGTATATTTTTATATTACTTGTTGCTTGACAGCCCCCTCGGGACCCTCTGACTTTTCTTCAATAAACAGAACCTATTCTAATCCTATTTTAAATATATTACTGTCAGATTGTTCGAATGTAGTGCTGCTTTCTCACCAGCCTGCACATCATGAGGTTGCTTCCTGCATAAAACCTTACAGTACCTACCTACATAATTTTACTGAAACTATTTAAAAGTACGAAACTCGGATAAAGAGATAACAGACATCATAGCCATAATCAAGTAAAGTATTCCGTAAACCAACGCGTAAACTCCATGAAATAAAACTGAATGCTACGCCAGCTTTGATACAGTCCCACCGCACATTTGAATAATAGACTATATCCCACAAATATAAGTATGTATATCTACAAGGTACACAATTCAAACGCACAAGTAAGTACAGTGTATAAAGCAGAATCGAAATGTTCGCGGGAAAATTTTCCTCAACACACAGCCTTTATTTGCATTGGAGCGAAAATATTTAATCAGGCGTATAATCTTAGCGTACCGTACGCTTTTGTGGTACATACGCGCACCCGTCAAGGCTTCATGGTGTTTTGTGAACGGAACTGTAGATTATTTTCACGATTTTTACTTTAAATTTTTCGAGAGCTTATTAAAACATTGTTTAATTGCGTATGCAAACCAAAAATAATTATTGAAATAGATCAGTGGTTTTCATCGCAAGTGTATTTGGTGTATTATTGAAACAAACACGTTTTATTTTCTTTCAGGTATTGTAAGAAAAAATGTTGTGTTACTCACAGTGCAGCCGTGAGCGACACTTATAGGGTTACCTCCGCAGCATTTTAAAACTCCAATTTATCATTTCTGAGTCATACAATAAGCTAAGGTAACTAAGGCCCGTATTACAGAACCTTGCTCAAGACTCAAGCATTACTTAAAAAAAAACTAGTTTCAACCAATTAAAAGGCTTTAAACTTTAAGTAATGCTTGAATTTTGAGCGAGGTTCTGTAATATGGGCCTTAGAGTTGGCTGATCATGGTTTGACCACCTTAATTAAATCAATGGACTCATCACAGTGCACTCTACTATTAAACCAACTCTTTCTTTTTCAATTGTTTCACACAACGAACACCGTAGCCAATGCTGTGTCACAATCATACTTATTAAACCCCTCTTTATACGTTGGGGGTTAATAATAAAACACAATTATACAATCAAGGGGTTAACCCTCCAGTTCCAAACACATAATGTAAAAACTCCATCAAATCAGCTAACCAACGAATGTATAAAGAGTACCGTTCACTGAATTAATCCCACTCTCAACTAGTGCAGGCCGTAAAACCAACAGAGATAACACGTTATTAAAGCCTTTGGGTTCGGATTGAACGTTAACAGTTATAGCTCCGATCTGGTTTGTAACATTCCTTGTAATCATGTTGAATGCTGGTACTTACGTACTCGTAAATCTGGTTAGAATGCGCCAGTTTAACAATGTACGTATACAGACGTTTGGGGAAATGAACCAGCTACTTTCCGTCATTCGTAGGTGGTGCTTGTCTCTTATATCAGGTAACATCGAGAGCCTCGCAACAGCGAAAAGAGCGTTTGACTTAGAGTAGTATACTTGTCGAAGCCCTGTTCTACTTAAAGCTGAGCTACAATTCAGTAAAATTTGAACCATGCCCTAAATAATAGCAATTTGTCATAATTCTAACCACAAAAAGGGGAAGAAATATTAAACTTCTGCAAGTTTCCCCGAATTTTGGAGCTTAGGATTTACTTTAGTTAACTAAGCCCCCGAGGATTTATATGGCGTCGCTCTTACCCTCGACACCATTGATCTATTTTAGATATAACCTATAATCATTATCCCTATCCCTTTGTGGGATAATGCGTGGAGGTATCATCATTATCATGGCAACCTTCTTACGTACCTACATAAGCTCACAGTTGGGCCATACTCTATTCAGTTCCATTACGGTCTCGATCCTCCCATCTAGTATTTAGATAAATGTAGTAAAGTAAGTAGCACCTAATGTACGGAGATGGGTAGGGTCCCTCAAAACTCGAGTGTGCCTAATATATTATGCGTTATTCGGTTTCAATCTATCGATTTTACTTCGGCGTTGTTAGAAAGCGGGACTTTCGCGATTTTCCGCACCATTAGTGATGTGACAAACGGCGGTTTGTACTCACGATGTCGTTTTCGTCCATTACGAGATTTCAAAGATCGAACATTCGTATTCGCTCTTTTAACTTCGATCAGATATCGCACTTATTTTCGCAGTCTGGAAACTTCACGGATATTACCTTTGATAAATACTGTGATGATGATAACTGATTCCTATCAAAGGAAATCTTTTACAGGAATATTTCGCGCTCCCACGAAATTGAAAAAAGCTTCGGTTTTTTCTCCCTACTTAATTTATATGTATATTTTGCCAACGTTTGTACATAGAGTAGTTAAATTTAGTTAATTTTGCGTAATGAATGTGTAACATTCCATATTCTCTTTCATTAGATGTGTACTTGCTTTCCAACGAGCGTATTTACATTTACTCTAACTGTTATTTACATGAGGTGGGAACGACAACATTAGAATATTGTTAAACCTGACGTAATTACTGAAGTTACCTTTAATGGAAACTGTGGGACAGCTTTTAGTATTTTTATATAGGTACCTACCTATATGTATTTACAGCTATACTACAAATAGTACATATACGAGTACAACGTGTAACGTTAAATGCGCAAAACCTCAGACACCCCAACTGAATTTTAATTCAATTGACCTATTTCAGAGAGAGAAAAAAAACATTAAAGAAATTGTAAAGGTTTTATGTGCTGTTTTAGTTCGTAAGATTCGTATTTGCATTGAAATAAAAGCTATTACTATCCCGCGTATGAGAAAATTTAAATTGGTCGACAACAATTTGTGTTTGTTTACCTATTTTGGCGGGTTTGCGCATGTGATGGCTTGACCTATTAATAAATAGACACGGCAACGTTTTTAATGATGATTTTTTGAAAAATGTGACCTATATTAAAAAGTGGTTCAATTGATTCTGCTCGTTATTCTGATCAAACTATTTTCAGGTTTTGCGCATTTAACGTTACACGTTGTATATGATCTCTTCAAAGCACAAATTCTTTGAAGATTAGTTCCGCTCGTCATGTCAGTTGCAATATTATAAGACGGAGTTGAGTTGGATAGCAAGTAGGCGAGAATGTGGGAGAAGGCAATGCTCGCAGCGTAGCAACTCTCGACTAAGTCTCATAGTACAACAGCATTTAGAGGTAGTTTCCGTTATGCGGCATCAAAAAGTGTGGAAAACCTGCCACCACCTATTCAAGCAATCAAAATGATCGACACATTTAGAAGACGCCTCCGGCTGTATCTCATGGATGCGCAACGGAAGCTAGAAATGATCAATTTGAATGTTTCATTAATATCAATTATGATAAAGTTATCTATTTTATTGACGACAATCCTTTGTTTATGGTGCAACCATACCATTTTAATTATTTTGTTATACACCACTGTATAAATCTTTAGTTATTTTTAAACATAATTATATCTAATCGATTTTATGATTATTTGTTACAGATTTCCATTTATTTTTTATACTATATTTACACACACTATAAAACTGATTTACATTCGTAAGACGTCCTCGTAACATAGGTTCAGTTGAAAACCTGCGTCTGGGAATAATTGTCTGGCATCTAAATTAATAAATTTTTACTTCAGAAAGAACACATTTCGGCTGCCTGTCTACTGGAGCGGAGCGAGGCAGCGGAGCGGAGAAATTTGCCAGTATTAACCAATAGGCTCGGAGCTCTGAAGCGGAGTTTAGATTCTATTGGTTAATATTACATTTCTCCGCTGCCTCGCTCCGCTCGCAGTGAACAGGCAGACTTAGGGTTCACAATTTTTTTTTTGAGTAAAAAATTATCATTACAGAAAAAAGTGTATCGTTGGTGCCTGTACTAATGAAAATCATTGTATCACAGAAAATTATTTATGCTGAACTGGGCCTATTTGAGGGCACTCAATACTGTTTTTAAGATTTTTCTGTATTTTGTGTGAATATTGGTTCAAATAAATTTATTTTCTTTCTTTCAAGTCGATACAGGTAGAACATCAAAGAGAGAACTTATTTGACTTGGTACCGTCATATTGCGTGCGCAACACTGATTTACAAACGTTTTTTAGGAAAACCATCTGAGGAAATAGTTAAGCCGATTGGCTCTACATAATATTTGATCGAGATCAAAGTAAGTAGTGTTATTGATTAAATTGGTAAAGGTTATACATATCAATATATTATGTGTAATCTTTCCAAATTCAATAAGTAATATACTTACTGTACTTACAAATGCATGCTTTTAATACAGATACAATTACCTTTAAGTAGCATTCATTTGTAGGTACAGTCACAAACAAGTCTAACAACACTGTTGTTTTTAAATATCATCTAAATTGATACAAAATTATTCGATACATTTACTTTTCAGCATTTAATTACGTATAATAGTTAAGGGTTAATTAATACTCCTTAAATTTTTTATTCAGATTTTTATAAGTTTTGATCAACAATAAAAAATCTGAAGTGTTAATCAGCTTCTGTTGGAAATTATTGTTGCTACATGGCCAGTTTCTTAGTAGTACCTTTTGACTCATTTCTTTTCGTAATTTGATCTTTTAAAATTATTATTCTCTTGCCGATATTCCAATTTTTTTGGGGTGAGCGCATATTTTCTTCCATAGTTCTCTATTGGTAGTCGTCGAAACGATTTTTAAATATAAAAAAGATGGCATGATTTTTATTCCATTCAAGAGATCCTACTTACTCGTAGCATTTTGATGTGGATCCGAGCATCATTCTGAAAAGCGGTATCGTGATGGTGCAGATTCTATTCGCGTGCACATCGAGTTATTCACCACAATGATCGATTCCCCGACTGATCCCTTCGTACTTCGTGAGCGTAAGAGGAAGCCATACCCGATTTTTCAGCGCAATTTATGAAAATATCGCAATGATCAAAACGATTTTTAATATTTCATTTGTGATGTGCTGAATTTAAGCTTTTGTTTAATTTTAAGAAAAGGTGGAGTGCTAGCAATTTTTTTGTAACCAATTAGTATTATTTCAGATGATTGATTCGAAGAATCATACTTTGATATACGAGGTCAGGTGATAGTATGACTAAATTAAAAACAAAGCTAATATAGCTTAGTAGTCATGAAATTCTAGAAAATAATATAAATTATGTAAAAGGGCCTGTTAGAAGTCAATATAAGAACCTATTACAAAATGGTAGTTACTTACGAAAAGTGGTAGTTAATTACGAAAAATACAGCTTTTCGGCATGGGTCCCACCATTTATAATAAAATACCAAATATTTAAAAAAATTACCCAATCCAAATGTTTAAAAAGAAACTGACAGCCCTATTGCTTGATAAGTGTTACTATTCAATTAATGATTTTTTAAATGACCCTAATCTTTAGATTTAATTATTGACATTGTGTATTTCTTAATTATTATTATTATGCTAGTTTTAAATTCTATAATTTTTTGATTAATTTATTTTTTTGCAAATTTTAATTTGACTCTTTGATTTTTATTTGTTTTTTTTTATTGTAATAAAATTTACTTATAATGTTTGCATGCCTAATTGGTAGATTGTACAGGGATCTCAACATTTTGTGAACACCTTTATTTATGTACCTACTCTCAAAGCGAATAAATGATTATGATTATGAAAAATACTATAATACTAATAACTAATATTATAAATGCGAAAGTGAGTTTGTTTGTTTCTTAATTAGTTTTTTACGGTTTCACGCTAAAACGGCTGAACGAATTTGGTTCAAATTTGGTACAAGAGCAGACCATGGCCTGGAAAAGGACATAGGATACTTTTTATCCCGATATTCCTACGGGATCGAGAGTTATGCGGGTAAAACTGCGGGGCGCAGCTAGTGTAGGATATAAGTACTTCTATTATTATCAGTAAATGTTCATGAAAACAACTAAATCAGTTTCTGTTTTGATTGAGAAAGGAAACTTCAGTCAGAGTCCTACAATAATATTATTTTGTGTGGGAGATGTCAGAAGACTAAGTCTATCTGGGTCCGATCAGGAGTTTCGTTCTGAACACAAAGTTTTAGCTCGCAAGAAACCCTAAACGCGAGTCTGTGGGCAAACCACAAGCACGCCGAGGCGGCGCGGCGGGCGGCGAGAGCTTTAGAAAAAACAAAGCAACGTTGGTGGGAACAAATTGATCAAGCTTTTTTGTTACGTGAAATAATTAGATACCTAGACTGTATTAGATACCTAACACGGGGCGAGCCTATTACCCACACCCAAGCACAGACCCAGACTCCGGGCTGCTACTGAGGGTGCAGAAAAATCTAATTTGAATGCACCCTCAGTAGCAGCCCGGAGTCTGGGTCTGTCACTCATTTGTAGAAAAATCTAATTTGAATGCACCCACAGTAGCAGCCCGGAGTCTGAGTCTGTGCTTGGGTGTGGGCAATAGGCTCGTCCCGTGTTACATGGGTCTTAAACATCACTCCCGAAATGTGAAAAGCTATAAACCCACCTCTGCCTAACTCAACGGGGTAAACAGGCGTGATGTAATGTTACGTGAAATGTATCGAAATATTGAATTTATATTAACTAAAAACTGGATAAACAAAGACACTTTTTCCACTAAACTGTTCTCCGCAGCACTAACAGTTGCCGTCATCCCTATTAAGAACTATGATCAGTTTATTCCAGCAGTAGCGGTATAAAGACGCCGTTGTCACAGTGCTCTAAATGTGTTCGTATAATTTTCTCGTAGTATGTAGCATGAAAGCCACCTAAGGGGCTCAAGGGAGCCGCACCGACCGGCGCCGGAAGGACGTGCCGTTGCGCGCCCGCTACCGGTACCGGCCGCCGTCGTCACATCCGCCGCACTGAGGGGAATTATTTTAACGCCAGTAAGAGCTTATTCGAGCTCCCACTCAGCAATTACATTAAGGGCCTTTTGATGCAAAGCTTTTTATTGCTACATGTGCGAAAAGCAAGTTCAATAGAGCTCCACTATTATCAATAGAGCTGCCGGGCTAAAATAACGAATGGCATGTTTGAACTCGTATCGGTTATACGAGTACGTTACAGATACTCTTCACATTAAATTGTGTAGCAGAATATTTTATTTTGTCTGATTTTTAGATGCAAGAGCAAAATGTTTTCTGGCAGTGTTTTATATTTTTCATTTCAATTTTATTAAAATATACTCTTGCTTGTAAATGAGGCTTCATGCGCGCTGCTATAGGAAAGTTATACATTTTGTATATTGAAGCTATCTTTGTGTGATACTATTATGTTGTGACTGCTTGTGATATACATGATCATCACACAAAACACCATTATATAAGAGCACCTTAGACTTCGTAAACAATTCGTATGTTAGCCCTAGCCTAGCCTATGGGAAGCTAGTTTTCATAACATAGGGCTATAGAGAGCAGTGATAGCCTAGTGGTGTGACCGTCAGACTGCCAAGTCATAAGTCTCGAGTTCGAGCCCATGTGCGTATTGTATAATTATCACTTGCTTCAAAAACGGTGAAGGAAAACGTCGTGAGGAAACCGGCTTGCCTGAGAGAAATTTTTTGACGGCATGTGAAGCCAAGTTAAAGGCTCATGAAAATAAGTAGATAACATAAGGCTTTCCAGCAGCACTGACTACGAGAAAATGATAGTAAATTATATCTCACAAACTTCAAACTTTAGCTTTATGCTTTATTTATAACTAGCTGACCCTGCCAACTTCGTTCCGCCTAACAGTCAATGAATGTGCATGTTTAGGATTTTAAAATTTCTATCCTACCTACCCTACCTACCCTACCTACCACCCTACCTACCCTACCTAGATATCAAAAAAGCCGATCCACACAAAATGTATGAGAACGTGAATTTTCTTCGTAATTTTTTTTTTCGTGAGTTTTTCCATATTTTCTCACCGTTCAAACCTTCCCTGGACTACGACAAATATTTCAAAACCAAAATCAGCTAAATCGGCCCAGCCGTTCCTGAGTTTTAGCGAGACTAACGAACAGCAATTGATTTGTATAGATTACCCCACAAAAATACATAACAAAAAATAAATCAAACACTACAAAATATACAATGGGAAGCCTTGGGTCTATATTTTGGTGAATAAGCAATCGCTGTCTTTGAATCATAGAAAAGAAGCATTAGCAAGTCATATAAAACCACATTACAACAAGAAAACATTTAGACTTAAGTCTCAAATAAATAACTCATGACTCTGTTTTATTTTTCGTGGGATAGGTATTAATAAACAATTTAAAATCATTAAGAACCTAAGTATTCTTAATGGAGCTACAATAACAATTTCTGGAAAGTGTCACCGAGCGCCGTGAGCCACTGTTTTCAGAGGAAAATTATACTTGATTTTTCACATTTCTGTTATTTGAAGGTAACTTCAAATAACTCAAATGTGAAACTTATTTCTATTCGCACTATAGAAATGTTTTACTAAGGTCTTACCAAAGAAACGGATGGCTTCCCATACCGCGGGCAACCGTGCACAGTCTACACAGTAACCCATGATATGTCTAACAGATTTATTGTCTACACCGTGCACAATAAATCTATTGTACCACCTACCTACCCATAATACATTTTCTAACCCACTTGTCCAAATGTTATAGTTCAATCAGTGAGTTTAGTTGATTTATTTTCACACAACTCAACTGAAAGTTAGCTTTGTATCTGCAGAAAAACATAAGTTACTTTACACTTTGAAATCGACAAATTAAAATAAAAACTTTTTACAAAAAAAAAAATCAACCTACTTCCAAAAAAAACACTACAAAGTGAAAAATAACTTTAATTTCGGAAGTCGGTGTCTTTGGTTTTGAATTTTCGTTTTTTGCCACCGACTTCCGAAATTAAAGTTATTTTTCACTTAGTAGTGTTTTTTTTTTGGAAGTCGGTTGATTTTTTTTTAGTCACTTTTTAGTTGTGGTATTTACCCCACACAAATTCGAATACCACTACCTGCTATGTAAATAACAGTGACAGGAACTTAACATATCATCCACATACTAAGTGGGAAAAAATACGTATTACTGAAGCTAACTCAAAAATAATCATTAAAATCAATTCATAATTGGCCGAGTAATCGTGTAACAAACATACAAAAAAAACATACATTTGAATTGAGAATCTCCTGCTTTTGGAAACCGGTTAAAAATAAACTATACGGACTTAGCCGCGGGCCACAGCTAGTTTATTATTTCTGCTCGCTCACGTATTCAGATCATTAAATTCTCGCAATTATCACTTCATTCCGTCGTTCGCAAATCGCGACGGAAAAAAATTACGTTTGTATCGGTAGAGTTTGTACAGTTTTACGTGTAAAAATCGTACCTTTGTTTACTTGAGGTATACACCATTACAACAACAAATAAGAAAGTCGGTTAAATAAACGAAATGGCTAACAGGAAGAAGATCGATTGTGTACATGACTTGAATATTGTATGTAATAAGGATTTATCTTGAATGGATTTATTTTATTTATTTAGGTTAGATTTAGTAAATTAGTTTTATCGTTAAAATACATTATGAGATGTAATTTTGAGATAAAGGTATTGTAACGTAACTGAGTTTGAGTTTAACTTATTTTTGACGTTAAATATCGTAAAAGCTGACGGGAAATGTTTGTGCATAATATGAGATTTTTGCAAGTAGGAATGTTATGTTCAACTAGTTGGCTACATACAAAAATCTGCTTTGTGAAAATTCAATAAATCAACTATATAAAGACAGTACAGTCAAGCCAATAGCATGATCAGCCTATAATTCAATTCAACCATTTTATTTCAGACTAAGGGAACCATAGTTTTAGAACTTAGCCTATGTTAGTAAACTCAATAACTTAAAAATAGAATCATTATTAATTAATTGGCTACATGGACATGTGCACGCACATCTCTGCTAGCCCAGAGCCTGATAAATGGTCCATCAACCTTGTCCGCCAGTGTAGTTATAATACTGTTAGGGCTACCCCTGAATTGCCGCAACATCGATGCACACCGCTTGCGCATGATGGCATGAAAGTCATCTATTCGCGCTTCCGCAAACATGCCCGTTGCATTGCAAAACCGAGGCAGCCCACGTAATGCTCCCACTGCTGGGACACAGACCTCCTCTCTGTAAGAGGCAGTGAGCCGTAATCCACCACGCGGGCTCAGTGCGAGTCGGTAGATGTCACATGTCTTCGAATGTTTGATTCTAGGACATGCCGGTTTCCTCACAATGTTTTCCTCCGCCATTTTGAGAGCAGTGGTGATGAAATACCGGCCGTTACCACTCGGCCACCACTGCTCCAAGCCAATGATAACTTCTATTGTAGCTTATCTATATACTCTTATAGAGAAATTAAGAGAATTACTGTGCTTGCACTTATGAAAATCTTCAAACAACTTAATTTTAACAAAGCTGTGTTAGCACGACGCAATTATGTAATTTAATTTCATAACACACTTAAGAAAACAAACATTACCAGCGACATTTCGAAACGAGAAATTACCATTTAAAACGAAATAACACATGTATGAAATAATCATGTCTCACCGCATGAGACGGAGCTAATCCCGCCGACACACTAATGTCTTAACGAGAAGAAAATGCGGATTTCCTTCCATGACATATTAGGTTAGTTGCACACACGTATTTCATCCGGCTAGGAAAAAGTATCACGTAGGAGTAACACAACGTCACTCCCTAAACGGCTGCCTACTGTAGTAGCCGTGCAATAAATAAAAAAGACGATTTAGGAAATCCCGACATGACTCCCCGGATTTATACAGAGTGTTCTGACGCAAACTTTTCCTTGAGGTCATCAAAATTCTCCCTCCGTGCGGACGATTGAATGTTATGGGCCGCGAGACGCTCTCCACTTCTGAGTTATAGCTTGTTGCCCCTGACATGCTTACGGTACTGATTTAATTCAATGATTATGTTGCGCCGCCACACGAAGCCCTAGCTTTCAGGCCAGCTTTAATAAAAAAGTTACATCGTTATGAATAAAATACACAGTCAATGTACGTAATATGTAAAGCGTGGGTAAGTTAAAATGTTGCTGATTTTTTTGTGTAGCCAAGGTAAAAGACGGGAGCTTTTAGTTGCGACGGCTTACTATCGCCGAGTATTTTAGCTAGTGAAATAAAAATTACGATCCTCGCTTTAGGGCGTTCCTCTAATATACGTAATAATGTACAAACGCTATCCCGAGACCGAACACGACTTATTTTTTCAGGGCAAACAATTTTGCGGTGTTCAATATCTGATACTGCTAACTTACCCGCGTCACGTAAGCAATACATACAAATAATATCGACAAAAGTTTGTCTGTAAATACGATATAAACTTTATTTATGAGATATTTATTATGCTTTTTGTTGTTTGTCTGTTTGCAATAGAATTCAATGACAATGCCATAACAATTTTTTTGTTGCGAGTCCATTGTCGATATTCATAAATGCAGTGTGATACCTTACTTGTGTTCGCTCAATAGTTATTTCAATTTTTTTTAGAATGCAAGTCGGAGTCACAAAAAATAATCACTACATAATTGGGCGTTGCCGCGTTGTAAATTTTTTTTGAGGAAAAACTTTTTAACCCCCGATGCAAAATGAGGGGGTGTTATAAGTTTGAGAACTATGTGTGTCTGTCCGTGGCACCGATTTGCATGCGGTTTTTTTAATTTGAAAGCAGGTTTTCTAGCGATGGTTCTTAGACATGTTTTATCAAAATCTGTTCCGCCGTTTGAAGATTATCTTTTCTAGTTGATGAATGGATGTGAGTATCTTCCACAGGTCTGATCGATTTGAAATTTGTTATTCTGCTACTTCAATGATATTAGAAGAACATAGGAACCTTGAACTGATGCTGCAGCAGTACCTACCTGGAATGTGCAGGATACTCTACTTCCTTACCAACTTACAGCACAGATATCGTGTTTGGGCTCATTGGAATGTTCTCAATGAATAGGTTATAGATAGATGTTGAACAGTTTCTGGAGATGGAGTAGGAAAGAGAAATGAGGAAATGTTTGTGTCGGGGGTTTTTTAAATTATATCTGTTAAAATTGTACTTGTTAACAAGCTTTATAAGTGAAATTCGTCAAGTGAAGCAGGTGTAGCGACGTTTTTTTAATTAAAAGATGACCAGCCAGACCCTAATTACGAACTCACTTTCTATTATAACCTGAATGATTTTAAAGGATATTGCTAATCCATCGCCTCATATGATCAAAAAATTTGACTGCTCAAAAACGTAAATAACGCTAATGCTATAATGTTGTTGAATTGTCAAAATGAAAGCCATTGCTACTATTAGTGTGTTATGCAATTACGGGGACTGGCTATATCATTTGACAAAATGATGACCGCAAATATTTCGTGCCTTTTCAATATTATGAACTGATTAAATTAAGTCAAGTTTGATATTATTGACTGATTAAATTAAGTCAAGTTTAATATTATGGATTGATTAAATTAAGTCAAGTTTAAGAGTTTCAAGTTTAAGAATTTTGTGGGCCATAACACAGTTGTTTACTTACCTCGCTAATTAGTACCTAATTATGTAATAATTTCCCGAGAGATTCTTTACTTGGAATACGAATAACTCTCTTACTCTCTTGTCGTCATGTATGTCGTAGCCGATTATGTCAATTGAATGGGCAATAGCGTCCTCCTGTGTGCTAGTAACTACATACTGCTATCACGGATCTTTGCCAAATCGCTGTTCATTGTAACGATGTATTAGACGTCAATGTTCATTATTTTGACGATAATTAGTAGATAAAACATAGCTGATGAATTGCCAAACTTAAGTGGCAATGGGCGGGGCACATTGTTCGCAGAACAGATGGCCGATGAGGCCGAAAGGTTCTGGAGTGGCGACCGCGTACCGGAAGACGTAGCGTTGGAAGGCCTCCCACAAAGTTGACCTATGATCTTATGAAGGCCGCAGGAATCCGTTGAATGCGGGAAGCACAAAACCGGTCGAAGTGGCGGTGCTTGGGGGAGGCCTATGCCCAGTAGTGGACGTCTTTCGGCTGAAATGATGATGATGATGAATCAGTATCGCCTAGCTTAGGCACCAGTCTCCCACAGTATAAATAAAACTTTTATGTATTGTTCAATTATCATTTGAAAATGTATTTTATATTGTGGTGAGAAATAAAATCTTATCTTATCTAGTAGGTAGTCAGGGAAAATTACTGTTTAGCAAATTGACTACCAACTTTAATTGTCCGTATATTCAAATCACGATTGTCATTCTTTGACAGTTGTATGAAGTGGCTATAACTCGGCAAATTGACGTTGGGTGTCAATTTTACTACCAAATTAATGTCCCTGATTGTACTAGTACCTAGTAAATAAAACTTTGCCAAAGCTTTATTGATTCATTGAATCAATTTTATTGTCAAGTCTTGTCAATTCGGGGGAGTACTTTTTGTTTACTGCTAAGCGGTTATTGACGCCTAGTTTAGATTGGTACCTACTTATAAAAATTGAGGTTGTGTACGGAAGCACAGTGAGATGAAGACATTTGTTATTAAATCTGGGCATATAACGTCCAAAATGGCGTTTTAATCGCTGGTTTAAAAAAAAAAGGATATAATGAAATAAAGTACCCGGAATACCGTTAATAACACTACCAGCGAAACCTACATCGATTGCATAGAAAGTTTAGTATGCACGTTTACCTCGCCGAACGCGGGTCATTTATAAGCGCGGTTCATATCGCGTCATTTGGTTTGCTAACCAGAGTGAGACATGAGCGAGTGTCAGCCCGCGCTAAATGTATGGTACTCTCCTTAGGCTGCCTTTCCAACGGAGTCGTTTGAGGTAGTAAGCTAAGCTCCGAAACTAGAGTCTGTCCACGCTAACTATGCATAAGTAAAAACTTTTTACAAAAAGAAACTTCCGACTTCCAAAAAAAACACTACAAAGTGAAAAATAACTTTAATTTCGGAAGTCGGTGTCTTGGGTTTTGTGTTTTCGTTTTTTGCCACCGACTTCCGAAATTAAAGTTATTTTTCACTTTGTAGTGTTTTTTTTGGAAGTCGGTAGTTTTTTTTTGTAAAAAGTTTTTATTTTTCACTATTTAGTTGTGGTACCTACCTACCCCACACACATTCGAATACCACTACCTACTACCAGTGTCAGGAACTTATCATATCATCTACATACTAAGTGGGAAAAAAAATACGTATTTTGCAGCTAACTCAAAAACTACCCAAGCAAAGTTAATAAAATTTATATGGGACCAATTTGGGAGCATACCCTTTCAAACAAAAAAAGAATTTTTAAAATCGGTCCACAAATGACGGAGAAATCGGTGGACATAAATAAAAAAATAAAAAAACAAACATACGCGTCGAACATATAACCTCCTCCTTTTTGGAAGTCGGTTAAAAAATGGTGGAATTTGAAAATCTATAGACGGCAACACCGTCTTACTACGAAAAAAGAATTTAATACTTTGTCTTTTTGTTTTTGATAGGTTATTTTATTTATATTCTGATTATTTTCTGGTAAAGAATAGTCACTTTAGCACGATGCAGTGTGGGTTTGATACAGTTTTATCATCGTATAGAGGTGCATAGGTATGACATAATCTATTAAGCAAAAATCAAAAGGCAAAATATCTTAATCATTAGATCTACTTACACGTCATAGTTTCAATATCACGCGGTTCGGAGCGAGATCCTTGGAGACCATTTCCCGTAATAAAAAACGTTCAAAATCTAGTCGTGATCTTTTTTTCAGCGACAATCAATGGTAAACAAGTACAATTTTAACAGGTAAAATTTAAAAAAACCCCGACATAAATATTTCATGTCTCTTTCCTACTCTATCACCGGACCCTGTTTACCATCTATCTATATATAACCTGAATAGGTTATATGAGACTATTCCAATGAGCCCAAACACGATACCTGTGCTGTATGTTGGTAAGGGAGTTGGGAATCCTGCACATTCCAGGTACTGCTGCAGCATCAGTTTAAGGTTACTATGTTCTTCTAATATCATTGAAGTAACAGAATACAAAATTTCAAATCGATTAGACCTGTGGAAGATACTCACATCCATTCATTTACTAGAAAAGAGCTGATAATCTTCAAACAGCTGAACCGATTTTGATAAAACATTAGAACCATCGCCAGAAAACCTGCTTTAAAAAAAAAACCGCATTCAAATCAGTTCACCCATTTAAGAGCTACGGTGCCACAGACAGACACACAGACATAGCGGTCAAACTTATAACACTACTCTTTTTGCGTCGGGGGTTAAAAAGAGATATTTTTGACAGATTGAGACAGATTAGAATTCGAACGCACTCAAAAATACGGGAATTATCCCTCTTACTCTGCTGTGTTCTAAAAAAACGTTGCCATGGTAATGCAGCGCAGCACGTTTCGATGTTTCCACGAAGAGGGTATTAAATAAAATAAAGTAGAGCACCTTGTAGTACAGCGCAGTATAGCTTGGTGTTGATTAGTCAGCCTTATACTTGGCGGCGATAAGGCCAATTTATATGAGAACGAGTACGGAGACTACATTAAAACCGATAGTGTACCCCGAGTCTTACACTTCCACTGTTTATTTGTGATTATTATATTATTAGTTCTTGTGGTAAATTGGGATATCGATTTCATTACCTCTGACATTTAAATATTTTATTGAAGTCTGAATTTATTATTGAAGGGCTTTATTTCTATATTTAGTACATTTAGTTTTCTTGTCATAATATGTTGGAGACGGGTAGGTACGTGACTTTTTCGTTATTATCAGAGATATTTTAACTACTGTGGGTGTAGTGTGGGTAGTGTTGGTTAATGCGCAATAGAAAAACAGTTTGCAGTTCAGATCACATTATAATTTACTATCAAATTAATCACACTAGCTAAATTATACACACACTGGGTGCGTCGGCGTTTATTAAAATCACAAATTAACACAATGATCACAAATTGCAATTAACACAATAACTGAGCACCACGAATCGAGAACAGTTCCGCGACGTCTTAACTCCAATACGATCCGAGGCTGAATTCCTCCTCGCCGTGGCCTTAAAACATCACGACTCTGTAGAAGCGCGCTTTTTGGTGTGGGTAGGTCACTTGATGTCGCCAGTGGCGCGCTTGCGATTCGTTTCGTGTCCGTACTAATGACCGGATCCGACATATATAATATATTTGAGTACCTAATGCGATTACTGCACCTACGTAATTCAGGCTAATTGGAATATTTATTTAGAAGTTATTTTTAGATTTTGTACGTTTCTTGTAACCACTTACTATTATAATTTGACAAATGATTGACATTCTTATTCCCAATAATATAATAACTTTGATGTACTGTATGTTCCAATTTTACTAGATTCATTCATTTATTTAAATAATGTAACTTTAAAACTTGAAAAATCCGACCATCTGTAATGTACCACTATTCTTGCAAATAAAGGAGGACCGGACAAAATGGTCTGCACGATCAATAACAACCACACATATTATGTCATTAGATAGGCATTTTAATATACTCGTACTTAGAGCAACAACTACTATGGCGGCTCATTTCAAATCGATGTGTGAAAAAAGTTGTGGCGATGTTTCGCAGGACTGACCTGACACTAGATAACGGAACACTTGATTATTAATCACTTCTAGTGATCTAGTTTGAATATTTTCAAATGTATGTAAGTATTGCGATGATAATACAATAATATGGTATCATCGAGCCGCTCTGATAATGGACCTGAACGCTAGACATCGGAACTCTTGAACAGCTACTAGTAAACCTATCGAGTGTGGGCTCATTAGATGTGTCTCAATGAGTCCTGTTCATTTTACCAGATAACGAGGACCTGATCACTGACCTGAACACTAGATAACGGAACTCTTGAATAGCTTCTAGTAAAGCCATAAAGTGTGGGGTCATTCATTTCATTTCATTAATAATTTAGAAAATGTATTGATATTACTGTTGACGAACTTGGTGATACTTGACAGCAAAATATTTCTATGTGTGCTGCTGTGTATCGTAACGTCTATCTGGTATAAAGAATCTGATAACTTTGGCTACAGAATTCTCTTCCATTGAAATTCAGATCTGAGCTGCATGCTTATTAACAAGTCCCATTCAAACATAAGTTCGGCTGCCATAGTTGTACAGTTCAAAACTTTCTACGTGATCAGTATTATATCAGATCGAACTGAATTCGCCAAAATGGACAACTGTGGGGGCAATTACCATAAATAATGTGTCAGTTCTAAATTAATAAACGTTTGGTCAATAACTCAGACTAAAAACGCAATGCGGTGGAAATTACACAAGCAATTACAGTGTAATCAACTTGTATCGTTTGCAGCCTATTTTCAGTTGCGCTAATCATTTTAATTTTTTGTTGAATTATTATTCGTGTGGCCATAAAATATGTTTTTTATTAGGACGGAAATATCTAGTAAAACTTCTGATATTTTCATTGCTGGGATTGAGCCATGAGTCATAAGCCCACCACGCGAGCCCAGTGCGATTTGGTGGATGTCACATGGCATGTCTTCAAATTTTGAAACGAATTTCGATGCATTGATTTTCGAGTTGGTGATACTTCTCGTAACTGGATACCTACTGCAGAAAAAACACTTATACTAGTCAAATCAAAATGTATCTCACGTAAGTTAATAGATTTTCTGATAATAACAAACAATAAACTTAAAGCGATACAAAGCTGCACTGTGTTATTTCAACTAAAAGCAATTTGGAATTTCTAAATTGTCTATTTGAAGTAAATTCGAAACTGACACGCCCTGATCGAAAAGGTTCGGTAAATGATAGTGATTTCAACTCAATGTTCATTCAATTTATAATATATCGGGTAGTAATAGATAAACATTACGCTTGAATCAAATTATTGGACGGTACTTGAGAACAGAGAGAAGGTTGTGTCCCAGCAGTGGGAACGTTATAGGATAATAATTATGCTACCTGACACAATGCGGGTATTCTAAGGCAGAGGACATCAATGATGATTACCAAACACCAAAAAAAAGGTTTAGAAGGCGCCTAGAGAATTATGTGATTACTAGCTGCGCCCCGCGGTTTCACCCGCATGAATCTCGATCCCGTGAGAATATCGAGATCAAAGTATCCTATGTATTAATCCAGATTATAAACTATCTGTGTGCCAAACTTTATCCAAATCCGTTTAGTAGTTTTTGCGTGAAAGAGTAACAAACATCCATCCATCCTCACAAACTTTCGCATTAATAATTAATATTAATATTTTTATATTTTCTGTATTTTAATATTTAAATGAAATAAGGGAGAAACATAATATTAATATACCTAATTAATATATTACATACATAAGTAGGAAGCAGGATTGACTGATCTTCTCTTCTGTAATCAACTGTCTGACAATCGATTATGGAATAACCTCCTATGCTTATAGCGATCAATGGGACGATCATATTCAGAGCTACTCTTCTACATATTCTATTACATAATATAAATGAAAGTCACTTTTTGTGTAGGCCAGTGTGACCGTATTGTTCTTTTAACTACGCAACGAATTCAGATGCGGTTTTCACCATTTAAGAGTACAATAAATTAATAGACTGCCTCGTTGGTCTAGTGGTCGCAAGCGCTATTGCTGAGCATGAGGTCCTGGGTTCGATTCCCGGGTCGGGCAAAGTGTTATTGGGTTTTTCTATCTGAAATTTCTCAGTAGCAGCTCGGAGTCTGGATTTGTGCCCGGTTGATGGCATTAGGCTCGCCCCCTATTACATGGGACTTAAACATAACTGGCGAAATGTGGGTGTACCTGCTACAGGGACACCTCTGCCCAACCCTTCGGGGAAACAAGGCGTGATGTTATGTTATGTTATGTTAATAAATTAATATTTAGGTAAGATAAAGTACAGAAATCTTGATGTTTGGATGGGTAGCCGCATCAGAAGACTGCACCCGTGCAAGCATGGGCAGGTCACTAGTGTATCTACTATTATTATACTAGAATTAACATGAACAATTTTTCAATACTTTTTTTTTTTTCATTCAGAATCATTCTACAAAGTCACAATTATTTATTAAAAACACCCTTTCGTGAAATATAAAAAATAAAAATAAACATTTAAGTCAGACGAATTTTGCTCTTCAAAAAAATATATGACAACGTCGCATTTTCTTAGCTTTAAATATGAATGGTTGGTTTGAATGAAAATAATTTAGGTACTCGTACTTATCAATTAAACTTAGATACACAAATCGAGAATCTAGTGTTACGTTATCTTAAAAAAAAATGAAAACTAATTTAAATGCCAGTTTATGGGATATCAAAAGGAACACCTTAGATAAACCAGTAACTATAAACTGCTCAGGTAAGTTATTCTCCTTAAATCACAGCCTGTCTTCCACGACGGTCCCACAGCGCTTTGGAGAAGCATTGCGATACTAAGTCGCTCGTATACCAAACTACTTTGTCAACTCACAGTGCCACTTAATGGCACATACAGTGCGGGACAACGTTGGAGTGCGGAGAGAAAATTGGTCAATAGTGACTATATTCAAATTCAATTCAAATTCAAAATAATTTATTTCAGGAATACACCCATATAAAATTCACGACAGATTACAATATTTCAATTAATTAATTAACACAATTTATATAAAAAAAAATAAATAAAAATAATAATAATAATAGAAAAGTATTATTTTAGCTGGAAAATTAATTGCCATATACGAAGAAATAATTAACCTCGTATATGGCCTTCAATATTCCATTGTCAGATTTATGTATTCGGTTCATAAAGGAGGCCTGCGACTTTCTCATGACTGCGTAAAAGTCATCTACCCTGTTTTCGGCAAACATGCCGGACGCACTACACCGCCAAGGCAGACCCAGTATGCATCTGAATGCGTTGTTATATTGAACACGCAACGTGTTGTAAGCACGCTCGCTGCGTGTATTTGTACCATAGGGCACAGGTGTAAAGGTTCCGGCAGTGTGCGTTAAACAGAGTGATTTTGACTTGATTTGAACACTTCGCAAATCGTCGTGCCAGCATATTGCTCTTAGCAGCGAGCGAACGTCTTTGCCTTTCTATGTCCTCGTCATCTTTAAGTTTCTCAGTCAATATATGACCTAAATATGTGAAACATTTGACAGATTCCAACCTAGCGCTGCAAAGAAATATGTCCGGTATATGTAATGTGCTGTTGTCGTAACGAAAACACATTGTTTGGCTCTTTTTAACATTATACTTAAGGCCATGTTTATCCGCATATACCTCACAAATATGTATCAACTTTTGCATTGCCGTGACAGACGGGCTGAGCAAAACCATATCGTCGGCGTAACTAAGATTATTTACAGGTACATTGTTAATTGAACAGCCGACTCCGGCTCCGCTCAGCTCATCTATCAGGTCATTCACATATAGGTTAAATAATATGGGTGATGTTAGTCCGCCTTGTCTTACGCCCGTTCTGAGAACATAATCGCTAGACAAGGCATCCCCCCATTTTACAGCGTTAGCCTGGCCCTCATACCAATATTTCATGATGTAAACAATGTCATGTGGTATACCGGTTTTGAACATTTTATCCCATAACGTGTTATAATTTATTGTATCAAATGCGCGACTTAAATCTAGGAAACATGCGTATACATTTGTTTTTCTGTCCAAATAATATTTAACCGTTTTCTTTAAGGCAAATATAGCCGTGTCAGTTGCATGGTCAGCACGAAAACCAAATTGAGCGTTATTAAGGGTTATGCATTTTTGTATTTGAGGTTCTATTAACCTTTCAAATATTTTGGACAACACTGTCGCTAGTGTTATGGGCCTATAATTAGACATATCTGAAATATCCCCTTTTCTATTCTTAACCAGTGGCACTACTACTGACTTCATAAAATCTTTAGGTAAGAAAGAATGAGATAAGCAGGCATTATAAAGTATTACTAGTTTATCTGCTAACTGACGGCCACCCTGGATAACATGGTTTAAAGTAAGTCCATCATGCCCCGGAGACTTCCCACGTTTCATTTTATGAACACAATCAAGTAACATGTCTAAAGTTATCATAAAGCTAAGTTCACTGGCCTGGACACGATGGCTATGTACCAGACCGCCTTCCTCAGTACACAAGCCTCCTGCAGAACCTGACACCTTAAATTGCGTTGCAAATGCCTCAGCAATCTTTTTGGGGTCCTGTATATTATTGACACTCGCTGCACGACTTGGCTTATAGGATAAATTGTTAGTAGATTTCCAGAATCGCCCAAAATCACCTGAGGCCCTTTGTTTGGCAATAATATCCATTTTTATTTGATTTTGGTTTTGTTGACACCACTTAAGTTTATTTTTAAAGGTCTTTCTAGTTAAACACATATTTTCATAGACGTAACCCTGTGATGGCCTTCCGTAAAGTAACCAGCTCTGAAAAGCGTTCCTCGCGACTTCGTGAAGTGGTTTTATATGGTAGTTCCAACCAGTAACATAATTACACTTTTTGGTTATACGCCTTTCTTCGTTTGAGTTATTAGCAGCTTGTCTCATGGCTTGTGTTAAAGCACTGTAATAATTATCTATTAAATCATAGCAGTGCTGATTACTACACGCCAGACCTACACTTTCATGATTACAATTTAGTTTTAAGTCAACTTTTGCTAGGTATTCATCACATAATTGGCGATACTTCATCAATTGAGAATGGTTTCTATTATTAAGGCTTAATCTATTCATAGGAGCATCGTGTACATATGTTTTACGGTTTATGACACTTAAATCACATTCCACTACGACTGGATAATGGTCCGACCAGTTCACTTCATTTATATAGCTGTACCTTTACAAAGATAACAGAAGATCGAAGTACTTCTACATACAATATGTAGGTAGTGTATAATATTAAGTTGAACACTTCTCTCATTTATACAGTGTGAGTCTTTATAATGTGTACATATCGAAATGATCAATCTATGCTTAATTTTATTGACGGAAAAAATATTTAAAACTATCAAAATATTTATTTTGTTTTTTGTAGATTTTTTTTTTTTAACATAACGGTGTTACTTTTAAACTAAATGATCTATCGCGATGAAACAAACTCTATAATGGTAGGAAGTAATTAGGCGTCTTCATAAAATAAAAATAATGAAAAAAAAAACTATCCTCAATTGAAAATAAACATGTTTTTTTAGCAAAAAATTTTTTTTTCATAAATTTTTACAATAATTGTAAAATTTCTCAATAAGACGCCAAACAGACGTCGATAAATTTAAGCAAAAATTCCCCTCATTTCGATATGTTCATACTGTATAATTGTTGTTGGTCTTAAGTTGGATTTTCTGAAGGTTTAAGAAATCGATAGTTTGAGAAAAACATAGTACCTATTATTTTTGTGAAATGGTTACAGCATGCATGTACCGTCGTGACCTTTGTTTTGACTTAATGTCTAATCTGTACAAGACAGATTAGGTGTATGTTATTAGAATAAGAGAAAAATGTCGAGAAAGGTGAATAATGGTGCTTTGAGTTGCCTGATAATTGAAAATGATTATTATTTTTTTTTACGTCTTTGATATTTCTCGGGACCCAGGGGTCCCGAACCTTTGGAAGGCGTACGAGGGGCTAAAGCCAACTCGCAGAGGCCCCTTAGACGTTTTTAATGAAATGAGGTACCAACCGACGATTATCCCTGTTCGCACTATGCAAGTGCAGCCAAGGACAACCCCCGGTTGGTGTAGGACTATTGTAAGTTAAGGAAACAAAGATATTGGACTATGGGTTTGGTTTGCTAAAGTAGACTGGTCACCTGGAACTATGTAAGGACTATGGCCCCTGCCTGATCTATGTTTTATATGCACACGGATAAAATGGCAGGGGGTGACTTGCACACTCAATAATGGGTCCCCGAAAGCGGTCGTTAACACATAGTGTCGTAGCGACAAGGGGACAACACGTTCTGAGGTGCTTATGAGGATGGAGAGGTATTCCACGGCTATCAGGAAAATCCCGGAAGTACGGTCAAGATCCCTACTAGCATCTTACTGGAATACTTCCTTCCTACGAGCACGTTTGCTCTTGCGAATCTCCACTCAAGCCGGCCAATAAAGGCAAGAATGAGGTGGGAGCTCTGTTCCTCGTCAGTGTTCACTCCAGCCGGCCAATAAAGGCAAGAATGAGGTGGGAGCTCTGTTCCTCGTCAGTGTTCACTCCAGCCGGCCAATAAAGGCAAGCCAGAGGTGAGGAACAAGACTTCTCCCGGGATAGTTTATTGATTCAGGCGTGACCTTGCGGAAATCCATTATAAAATACAATAGAAGTGGATATATTTAGTAACCTGTTCCGCTTAGCTATTTCTAAAGAGTCATAAAAAACCCCTGAAATAATTCGACACGTGTTTCGCCTCTCAACGAGGCATCCTCAGGATGACGATAGACTTGACTAAATATCCATCCACTTCTATTGTATTTATTTTTCCCCCGGGAGATAGGGTCCGTGGGGTCGCTACTGCCGAACAGCTCGCCACATGCTGCCCTGCGGGTTTTTGTATCTCTCTTGGTCTGGCTCCTCATTCCAGACCCGTTCCGGCAAAGTAAACTCTACTGGCTCAGGTGTAGAGTTCGGAGCACGCAAGCCCCACCACGACGTCAACGTAGAGATACGGCAGTAGGGTTATTATTATTAAGTATAAATATTTCCAATTTTACAGAAAATACGCCAACGAGCCTACGCCGCCACCGCGCTGTAGCCATTGAGCTATGCCATTGCTACTAGCGTATGTGAGTTGGTAAGTGAAGAGCTTACCGATATTATCGTCGATAACGATTCAAATAATGGACTCTCATGTTTACCATAATTACAAACATAAGGCCCGTTATCAAATAAGCAAAATAAATTCTTTATATGAAGCATCATCATAAAGCAATTTGAATACGTTTTATTGTTTATTTAGTATAAAGTTTTGTAGTAAACTGTTACCGATGAAAATCGGTCTTTCCAAGTACCTACAACAAGTACGTCGTGGGTTTCAATTCTAACGTAAACTGTCGAAGTATCTTCGTTTTTGTTCCAGTAATATACTCGTATTGGATGTATAAAATACTTGTTGAATAAAAAACATGAAGTCTTTATTTTATTTATCGAGCAATTCTTGTTGAGTTTTTAGTACTCGTAAAGATCTCGTTCGACTTTTAGGTATAATACTTTTTTGATCTTTCTTTTTATAACAATCAGCTTATCGTGCATACGATCGTAGAATATATAGGGTTACGTTGATGTAATAAAAAAACCGGCCAAGTGCATGTCGGACCACGCACAATGAAAGGTTCCGTAGTTGGGATGAATTTATCCAAGAACAAGCATTGTAGTTGAAAAACATGTTCTCCCATTCATTCCAACTGCAAATTGATGTTTGTACGCACAATATTGAGAGATTTGCCATGTTATTTTAAAACTATAAACTTCTCATAGGTTTTCCTATAATCTATAAGTATAAAACTATTTTCTGTAGTTTCTTCTAAATTTTAGGTTAAATAGTTTCGGAGATAAGGAGGGATGCTCAATATTAATCAATTTTCTTAAATAACTATGAAACAATTTATTTTTAAATTATAAAAAAAATATGTTTTCGACCCTCATAGTAAGGGTAGGGTATTTAACATGTCACACGGTACAGTTAGCAATACATTTTTTTTTAAATTTTCCTATTTGTCCGCAAAAGTGACCCACATATTTAAAATTCATTTATTTACAATACACGTCCATGTTTGGGTCACAAAAATTCACATGTGTACCAAATTTCAACTTAATCTGTCCATTAGCTTCGGAGCAAATTGGCTGTGACAGACGGACAGACGGAATCTAATGGACCGTTAAAATTTGGTATACTTATGTATTTTTGTAACCCAAATATCGACGTGTAACGTAAATAAATGAATTTTGAATATCAGGATCAATTTTGGGGGGCAAATAAAAAAAGAAAAAAATAAAGTTTTGTGAACTGCACTGTGTGACATATCAAATGAAAGGGCTTATTCCGATGATCTCAATCTTTTTTTATAAATATTTTTAAAGATGTTTAAGAAAATAGATGAAAATTGGCCAATCCCCCCCCCAATCTAAAAAACTACTGAGCCTAATATATATTTAAAAAAAACTGAGAATCGTTCTATGCTTATAAATTACCCACAGGAAAATCTATAAGAAGTCTATAACTATAAAATAACATAGTGAAATCACTCAATATTGTGCGTGCAAACTTCATTTGCAGTTTGAATGTATGGGGGAACATATTTTTCAACTACAATGTTAAGTTTGTTCTTGGGATAAATTCATTCCAACTACGGAACATTTCACTGTGCGTGTTCCGACACGCACTTGCCGGTTTTTTTCATTCGGACGTACGGAACCCTAAAAAGTAATAGATATGCAATTGGAAATTACATACATAAACTCACGCCTTCTTCCCATGGGGGTAGACAGAGTCTACAGCACGCCACCTGCTACGATCCTCACATACACCTTTTACTTCGTTTACGTTCAGAATTATCACATTTCTATTTCGTGAATTGGTTCAGAAGAAATTGCAAGCTTTTTCTATCTTATAAAATTATCATAAGACTTGCACTTTCCATTCGTATCATATCCGTTTTCCAGAGTAAGTATAATTTCGTAATAAGCGCAGTTAGTACTTAGTGCTGTAAGTGAGCCGTGAGTGAATAAGCAAGTTGTGAGCGAGAGAACTCTTCGCACCCTCTTACATTTCACTTAGGCGAAATGGTTATTAAATGTAAGCCAATTGAAATTTTTAATGATATTATAAGTGAACATGGTGTTAACTAAATGAGAGTTTTAACTGTACTTAGTAATAATTATTTCTTCTTTCAATTTCCTTCTATCGGCTCCTTTGATTTATTCTGATGGTCGTTAATGCAATCTTGACTTTAAGTAGTTACCGACCGCTCATCCAAAAATCATAACGTAGGAAAATGAGAGGTATGAATGTCGTGAAGGTGACAGCTGGTTTGAAATGTATTTTCAAGATGTAGGATCGATTTCTGTGTTGCTTTATTTAAACTGTAACTTTAGCATTCGCACAGATCATAGAAATATAAAAAACAGGCACAGATGAAAACAGATGGGCCACTCCGTATTTTAGGTGTGAAGCTACAAATAGGTACGCGGTGGTCAGAAGATATAAGAGTTACGCGATATAAAGAGAGGCAACGTCTAGGTGAATATAACTAATAGCTAATTAGCGCTGCGCGACCTTTTTTTTTGTGTGGGAATTTATCAAATAATTTCTCCCGCTCTGGGTGGAGCGGGAAAGCGTGTCAGACTCTTACTGACTAAAACCCACCCGTGTTCCTTCAGTTGCCATGTTGCCGGGGGCCACGATTTTTTTCGGTATTCTTCGCAACCCTGGCAGACATCGGCCCTAGCGGACTCCGTCAATTCTGCTGACATCTCTTTGAGGCGCGCGTGGAACACAACACGCCATCGACCCGGGCCTGGACCTTATCGGGCGGCGAGCTACCCATTACTCACCGTCCGCAAGGCCCCGTCTACGGTGGCCGGAAATTGGCTCGCGATTCCCGACGCCCAGCTCCTGCTCTCTGCTCGACGCTCCTGCGGTGGTTAGGGGTGTGAGGACGCAAATTTGGCCTCTCCCTCAGGCGTTCCGCCTCCTCCTTCGCGAGCATTACTGCTTCGCAGAAGGAGGTGACGGCCTCCCATTTCCTCTCGCTCCGTACCATGGCCCAAATCAGGGCCGGACGCGAGAGATCACCGCCGCCGATAGCTTCCACGAGGACACGGCGATGCTCCGCCCAAGCCGGGCAGACCTCCACCGTATGCTCCACCGTGTCCTCCGGTTGATCCACACAGTGGTGACACCCGGGAGCGCTGCGCGACCTGGATTGCACTTTATTGTGTCGTTGAAAGAGTCGCTTTTTAGTTACATGATTTTGCGGAGTGTCCCATCTGTCCTAATCTGTGGCATTCGTTTTGAAGAAACCATCAGTAAAAAAACATATTTGCCCAAACAATTTACTCCAACACGTAAAATACATTTTCAAAGGTGCTTTCCAGAATAATATTTCTTTTATTTATGACATAAATGACAATGTTCACAGCTTAGAAAAATATATCGTCCCACTAAACGTAGTGTACGATAACCGCCTGGCAAAAATATTAAGACGGTGTGATAAATAACGAAATTTTCAGGTCTAATAAACTGTCAGAAGAAAGTTAGCCGACGAAGCAATATGGTACAATGTTGGCAGACCGAGGCCTACGGAGTAAAATAATTTCGGTTTCAGATATATCGATATACCTATAGATAGTAAGTACTGCGTGGTACTCGGGTCTTCATAGACTTTTTTTTAGAGACATTTCATGAGTCCTTCGGCTATTTCACTCTATTTCTCATGTATTTAGATGGAATACTGTAACTCAAACGTTTTATAGTTTATGCGATTATGGCAATATTACACAGTTCACTCATGACTTTTAGTTTGGATGAAACAACCAAATTGTATTATCTATACATATTACAAAACAAAGTCTTCTTTTCTGATGAGTGTAAAATTATGCTGTATGGTAACGACGGAAGGAACAAGGTCTACAGAAGAGATGGAGAATGCTTTGCACAATGCTGCATTGAAGAAAAGGTCAGCTATGGGGCGGTTCGTGGACGGTTTGGGGAGGAATCAGCGCCGACGGTAAGACAGAGCTTGTATTTGTGTCTGGGCCACGTCTGCCTGCACTAAACAGTCATCGGTACATCGAACAGTGTCTTGAGCCTCACGTGATGCCCTATGCACATTTTATTGGAAACGGTTTCATATTCATGCACGACAATGCTAGGGCTCACACCGCGAGCGTTGTACAAGATTATGTTACCGAAGTCGGTATCTCCATTATGGAATGGCCGGCGAGAAGCCCGGACATGAATCCGATTAAACGGCCATGGGATGAATTAAAGAGACGAATTCGTGCAAGAGATCCTGCCCCAGAAACACTTAGCCAGCTGCAAAATGCAATCCAACAGGAATGGAATGGAATGCCACAACATTTGATCGTAACTCTCATCCGATCGATAAAGAACCGTATGGAAGCAGTAATAAGAGCTCGGGGAGGGATTACAAGTTATTAAATAAACGTTTCTTAGCTTTTTTTTCATTTATGTGGTTGTTTTATCAATTTCCTTCATACTTCATACTGGGTAAAAATGACTTGTTAAACAAAATACGAAACCTATGAAAATTTAATTTGAATTTAGAACATTAACATTAGGATTTGAAACCTCATATTATTCACTATTAAACGACATTTGACATATATTCCTAAATATACACATTTTTCTGATAATTCTTACAAAACATAAACTTGCAAGGTGTTTCGATTTTTCTGATGAGAAGTGTATTACTACAACTAGATTACAAAGTACTTATTATTTCCCTGTGGATCCCAAACTAGTCTAGACAATGAAATCATTAATAATGTCAGCCATGGTTGAACCGTGACATTATCTTAAAGCACAATGAACTGGTTTAGTCTGAAAAAAAAACAAGATTTGTTGCATCAATGCATCCTTGTTTTCGTTGCTCAGCTTTAAGCTCGCCCGGGAGGTCAGACGGCAATCGCTCTGCTATAAGGATATAAACCAGAAACTCATTATATCATGGCTTAAGGGACTAGTTGTACGCTTGTAAATGCTCATTAGCCCGACGGTCCCACGCTAAGAGGACCTGGCATCGAGCCAGCATGCCACAATAAGAACTTGCTTATGTACGTAATGGAATATAATAACACCGTAAATTGGCCTCGGCTATCTAAATATAAAATAAAATAATACATTTTATAAGATAAAAGATTTGATTTTTGTATGTTTGTTTGTTACGATTTTACTCTTAAACGGCTGAACGGATTTGTATGAAATTTGGCACATGGGTAGACCATAACCTGGGTTTAGGACAAAGGATACTTTTTATCCCGATATTCCTACGGAATCGAGACTTATGCGAGTGAAACCGCGGGGCGTAGCTAGTATAAAAAATATAATTCCGAATGCAAGTTCACCTTAAATAGATGCCGAAGAGAAAGTTCACAAAGTAGGCAACAAAGTCAGAAGTTACGAGTACTTAATGCACTTTTGAATATAAACACGGAGAAGTAACATTGTTCTGAAGTTAGTACAATGCAACCGTCCAACAGTTGAAGTTGTGCTGCTATATTTAATACTGGCACGTTTCGCATATCAAGAAGTAATATTTATAGAACAAATTAAGTAGAATAGCAAGTTTCGGTGGAATCAGGTATACAATATTATACACCGGTATTTTATGACACTGGTTTCGTCACAGAAGTATTTCAACACATTTTTACGGAATCATACATTCCCTGCCTAAATAGAAGTTTGGCGGAGGGCAGACGCACAGACCTTGCAGCTGTAATTTTGTGAACTAAGCTTTTTACTGTAGTTGTCATTATTATCTTTTAAATTTAAAGAAAAATAAATGAGAACCACTTATCTATCTTTCATTTTTACACGACTTTTTCACTTTTTTTTTGTAATTTTCATTGTTATTATTAATGATAGGAAAACAGGAATAGGTAATAGACACTTAATTAGTACTAGATAATTAAAAAAAGTTTTACCCACATCAATTACAGGAGCACTATTTCATAGTAAAAGGTGTGGTATTTATTGAGTGTAGGTATAGCGGAATTGTTGAACAAACTTTATTAAAACTACCCCTTCAATCGGATAGTATTAAATTATGTTTAATTATGTGGAAATTAATTCTTGAATTAATCCGATTCACTCGCTGCGTATTATTTTGTTTGTTCATGAAAAAGTTCATAATTGTTTATTGAAAACTGGAATATGTTGGTAACATTTTAACAGGTTTTCTATAAAATTTTGCTAACAATCTGCATTTTTTTTAAGGCAGTACCTTCCTACGTGTAAAAGTTTATAAAGTGTCAACAAATATTATAATTTAAATTAACTATACAAATCGATTAGCAGTTACAGGTTAAGTCTGTCCCTCCACTTATCGTCCATTAAAAGCATATTGAATCAAACGTTGATGAAACGCCCTGAGCGATCACTTATTATACTTATTCATTCAGGGCGTGTCATAAGCTGGCCATTTGCCAGTTTCGTGGGAACGGGTCATACGCTCTTAAACATGCAACCATAAGGCTGACTGTCCACTGGAGCGGACAAGAGAGGAGCGGAGCGGAGCTGTGCCAATATAAACCAATGGAATTGCATAAAGTCTCCGCTCCACTTCAGTGGAAAGGGATTTGCGAACTAGTTTAAAAATTCCTAAAAATCCGGGAAGCAGCGCGAGGAAGTGGAGCGGGGAAGCGGAGCGGGGATGCGGAGCGGGGAAGTGGAGCAGGGCAGCGGAGCAGAGATGGGGAGCGGGGAAGCGGAGTGGGGAAGCGGAGTGGGGAAGCGGAGTGGGGAAGCGGAGTGGGGAAGCGGAGTGGGGAAGCGGAGCGGGGAAGCGGAGCGGGGATGCGGAGCGGGGAAGCGGAGCGGGGCAGCGGAGCAGAGATGTGGAACGGGGAAGCGGAGTGGGGTAGCGGAGCGGGGTAGTGGAGCAGAGATGTGGAGTAGGAAAGCGGAGTGGGGAAGCGGAGTGGGGAAGCGGAGAGGGGATGCGGAGCGGGGAAGTGGAGCGGGGCAGCGGAGCAGAGATGTGGAGTGGGGAAGCGGAGTGGGAAGCGGAGTGGGGAAGCGTAGTGGGGAAGCGGAGTGGGGAAGCGGAGTGGGGAAGCGGAGCAGAGATGTGGAGCGGGGAAGCGGAGTGGGGAAGCGGAGAGGGGATGCGGAGCGGGGCAGCGGAGCAGAGATGTGGAGTGGGGAAGCGGAGTGGGGAAGCGGAGTGGGGAAGCGGAGCGGGGATGCGGAACGGGGAAGCGGAGCGGGGCAGCGGAGCAGAGATGTGGAGCGGGGAAGCGGAGTGGGGAAGCGGAGCGGGGATGCGGAGCAGAGATGTAGAGCGGGGAAGCGGAGTGGGGAAGCGGAGTGGGGAAGCGGAGAGGGGATGCGGAGCGGGGAAGTGGAGCGGGACAGCGGAGCAGAGATGTGGAGTGGGGAAGCGGAGTGGGGAAGAGGAGCGGAGATGCGGAGCGAGGAAGCGGAGCGGGGCAGCGGAGCAGATATGTGGAGTGGGGAAGCGGAGTGGGGAAGCGGAGCGGGGATGCGGAGCAGAGATGTGGAGCGGGGAAGCGGAGTGGGGAAGCGGAGCGGGGAAGCAAAGCGGGGCAGCGGACCGGAAAACGAATCAGGGATCAGTTCCCCGCTCCACCCTCTCAAATTACTCGTCGCGTGAACACGGCCTAGCTCCGCACAGTCCGAAACTCCGCTCTGCATCAATGGACAGACAAAGTCCGCAACTCCGCTCCACATTACTTCCACGCTCCGCTCCGCTGCCTCGCTCCGCGTCAATGGTAAGGCAGGCTTATCGGCCTGAGATTTAACACGAGAAGGATTCTGTTAGGCACGGTTCCCATTGTTTCGTGACTGTTTAATTTAAACTGTGGCTATGTATTTAAATGGAGCTAATCATAAGTGACCGACGACCTTGTGAAGGCCACAGGAATCCGCTGCACTGGTCGATGTTGCGACGCTTGGGTGAGGCCCATGTACAGCAATGGACGTCTTTAGGCCGAAATGATGAGAATCATAAGTATACTATGGTGATTTGCTATTTTTCTTTGTCTCCTTGCGACTCAAAAGAAATATAGCTGCCTACATGCTGGCAGAAGCGGAGGACGTCCAACAAAAACGTACAAATAAAAATCGCCGAGATAGGTACATTAATAGGAACTAGGCCTAGTCTCAAAACAATATACCTACCTACTTAAAAAAAAAACATGAATAAGTTATTGAGTAGAAACTTAAGTCCAAAAAACATAACCATTTCTATTTTATTAAGTTTCATCATATGAGGCACCTACTCGTATGTAGATCAAATATTATGTTCATTCAACATAGGTTTTCCCCACAGACCGCCTGCTGTCTGGAGTTAGCTGCTATCAGCAATACGTTTACTCTCTAAATTAATAATTGAAATAGGTATGTCATTTATGATTCCAACTGCCCGTTGCAACTACAGTTTTATGAAAAAAAATTGACACCTTTTATTATTTATATGTCTAGATCGAGTGTCACGCTGCAATGGAACTATAACCAACGGGCCAACTTTTTTATGCTGGTGTGCGTGACAGCTACGTCTTACACTCGCGCCACGTCATTGTGCTTTTCTAGTGTGCGTGCATTTAGCGGCTAACGGTTTGACGCTATTTTTTTCGACGAGTTCACAGCTTTGGTTGACACTTTTGCATATTAATGCGAAAGCAAATATATTTTCTTAGATTCCAATGACTGCTAACTATTATATTTCATCATCATCATTCTCATTTGTCTCAATAATTAACGGAGAGCGGTGCAATACATCACAGAAACTAAGATCTACTCGTATTTATACCACCTATACGATAGTTACATCGATATGTCCGACATGGCAAATTAACATAGATAAGCAGGTTCTATATTTATTAATACTCTGCAGTGTGTAAAGAATAGAAAACAGAGAAGCTCGTGGCTAAGTAATAGCAGCTGCACGGGTTGATCTAACAGGTTAAGCTACGCTTGCCGGGGTTGGACCGTGGATGGGTGACCATCTTTACATACCGAGACTCCTCCGTGCCTCGGAAAGCACCGTAAGCCGTTGGTCCCGGCTGTCATTCGTGGATCTTTGGACAGTCGTTACGGGTCGTCAGAAGCCCGAAAGTCTGACAACCAGTCTTACCAAGGGGTATCATATTACCCAGTTACTGAGTTGTGAAGGTCAGATAGGCAGTCGCTCCATGTAAAATACTGGTATTCAGCTGCATCCGGTTAGACTGGAAGCCGACCCCAACATAGTTGGGAAAAGGCTAGGCAGATTCAGCGTGTACAGAATACAGATAAACCTAACCGCGAATTAATGGGAGCCCAAATAAAAACCATGGTTTTACGATATTCTGCAGTGCGGTGTGCCTATGAGGTTCTTTGAAAAAAACCCCAAGACGCTTTAATATTTAGTTAAAATCGGTAGTTTCTAAGCAGGAAACGCCTTTGTTACAAACTTTGTTTTCTTAAAGTTAAGATGAAAGATGGAGGCAGTGAGTTAAGAGGAAGTTTATATTAAACCTACTTATACATGTGAAGATTACGGGCAAAGTATATACATAAACGTTGTATATTTATAGGTACTTGAATGTAACATTGTACGTGTGAATTGTACTGGAAGATCTTCTTTGAGTATTCTGAAATACTCAGTAAAAGTAGACAATGTAACGAGTTCTTTGTGTTAGTACCACAAGCATTTATTTTATTCCTACATCAGTAGGCAGAACATCGCCCACTTATAAATGTACTGTTTTTCTGTGTGAGCCCAAGTTTCTAAATACAAACATACATACCTAGTTATTCTCGTTTTACGTTTTTTAAACCTTAACTGTAAAAGTATCCATTGTTAGCGGTGATATAAAAAGCTGTATCTACATTTTCTTAATCCGATAAATGATATTGCATTAAAGTATCCTCTGTATTCTTTTCCTCGTTTAGTCCACAACAAACAGTAAGGAAATTGAAAAGCTCGCAAAGGTTCTAAGCGTAAGCTGGCTAGCCTAGCGACCTAATGGGTTTACTATCTACTGAGTCCGGGAACTGAGCGTATTTGTGTTACCGGAGTTTGTTTATTTTCACAGACATGTCTTAAAGTTGATCCTGGCGAGATACTCGGGATAAACGAGGAAGTTTAGCCAATCTACTTGTCATTGCGTAAATATTTGAAGAGTACTCACCTACCTACTTAAAAAGGAGTGGTTTTATACAGTGATTCGTTTGAAGATTGTGATAACTTTGAATATTATTAATGTTTTATTATAGAACACTAGTTCTAAACCCACCACACGTTCGGGTCACTAGACCCGCCCCTATTTCACACGATTTCTACGACTTGACAAAACATGGAGATTTCTTAATTATGTGCAAGTTTGGAATAAATTCTTTAAATGATGGTGACAACAGCTCATGGCTAAGTAATAACAGCCGCACGGGTCGATCCATCAGGTTAAGCTAGGCTTGTTGGGGTTGGTCCGCGGATGGGTGACCATCTTTACATTCCGAAACTTCTCCGTGCCTCGGAAAGGACGTTAAGCCGTTGGTCCCGGCTCTCATTCATAGACCTTTGACAGCCGTTACGGGTCGTCAGACGAGAAGCTCAACAGTCTGACAACTAGTCAGTCTTACCAAGTATCGTATTACCCAGTTACTGGGTTGTGGAGGTCAGATAGGCAGTCGTTCCGTGTAAAATACTGGCATTCAGCTGCATCCGGTTAGACCGGAAGCTGATCCCAACGTAGTTGGGAAAACCTAGGCAGATTGGTTGATGGTGAAAACCGCATCAAAATCCGTTGCGCAGTTTAGAAGATAACGCGGACCTACAGACAGACATGAAAAGCGACTTTATTTTATGATATGTATAGATGGAACAGTAGGATGAAATACATTATTATTAATCGATTGTAAAGTCGAGATCGAGACTTATGTGGGTGAAACCGCGGACCGCAGCTAGGTGTTTATAAAACTACCATTTTAAATTGTTCGTTCTTTGAAATCATTCAAGTTAAATGAAACTGTTTATTTTTTTATTTTTTTTATGAGTATGTAAGTAGGTACTCATAAGTGCCCTTGTAAGTCACTTTATTTACACACACATATTTACATTATTTAAAAACTATCAGACTTAAAATTATATGTACAAGTATATAAAAAGGGGTGGGGGGGGGGAAATAATCATAGGGCATCAAAAAATTCGTCCGCATCGCTATCAATAGGAAAAGTGCCCAAAAGGCTGGCAGCATTGCCACGTTGTATGGCAATGCTGATTCTTTGACCAAAGAATAGGCCAGCCCTCTGGTCACGTGAAGAGTCGACCAGCCGCTTGGCAATGTCTTGAAAAACTAGGTGGGCACTCGGACTCCATGGCGCTAGTGTTTCAACCCCAAACGGCTCAAACATATAAGTCCCAATAAGATTGGAGTATTTGCGCTGTTTGAGGTTTTCTGCACCTGCAGCAGCAGCCCCAGCACAGCCCGCCGTGCTAGGAAGATGGGATGGCGCAAGGATGTCGACACACGTTGCATCCCACACCTAAGGCTTACCTACCTTCCAAGGCATTATGGTCATTCTGTCTGGTCTCTTCCCATCGTCGCGTGCCAAGCTATTGGGTTCTAAAACAGCTGGCACTCCGGCGGTGACAAGAACACGACGGATGATGTCATTGATGCTGGCGTGCCGTGCTATCTGGCCTGCGCTCTTACTGCAGGATAGGCCATGGTGCCCGAGACAGTCAACACCTGCTCCGCATCGCTGGCAGCGATGCGGAGCAGGTGTTGACTGTCTGAATGCGGAGCCACACAAGGAGCGCCCAGACGCAGACAGGTAGCGAGCCGGAAGGTGGTATCACCCAGCATAGTGCCTATGTTGGGCGACGGTAGCGTCTGAAGCCAGAGGCCCGACTCCCATCACCCACAGCCAGCAGGCGGGCACGCTCAGCAGTATTGGTGGACGTATTAATAAGATTGTTCCGTACCAACCTGCAGAGCGGCTCATCCCACTGTCTCTGGGAAGATGGGTTCACGGGCCGATCTGTATTCGGGCAAGTCGCTTTCCAGACGTATGAAATGGCTATATAATACAACAAATTTAAGAAGTTGGTCAATTTGATAAACAATTCATTTTCCTGTCTGGATTTACAAATTCACTTGACATTTGTCTGTTATGTTGGACACACGGCGTGAGTGAACTGAATGTATCGCCCACCAAAAAAACCTTTGCTTCATTGACTTACAATAGACACAAGTTTGGCTTTCACCTAAGAGAAGAGTGATTTACAGATCGTAAATAACACCAAATGTATTGTCCCTGTATCCGTGAAAGTTTAACATTCGAATAAAAGTAGACAGGTATAGCTTTGTACACTCTGACGCATTACCCATAGAAATCCACATTACCGTGTGCATAAATGCGGTAGCGGGGCGCGTCATTTCAGACTGAACAAGTGATATCTAAATAGGTATTAAAAACGATCCTAGTTCGTCAACAAACATTAAAATGTTTGGTACCACTTCCTGTAACGTAATTAAAGAAACACAAACACAAGTTTAATGTATTCCACTTAAGTTTCTGTTGCTAAATTGCCGGATACTTAAGTTGCAAAATTGTCGCCCGGTGTACTCAAGCGGCAGAAACCGCTAGACTTATTAAGTACGTACCTACAATTAGGTACTAGGTCTCCAGAGATTCTCGTGAGCCCTTTTTACAGTTGCCAAAAGTCACTCAATATATTTAGGTCGGTTTCAGCTGGAGTAATTTGTGAAATTCGAGCTCAGGGACTGTTTGCCTAGCCACGCCATCAGATGTGAAAGGGAGGATTCTGTATTATTAACTTTGTGGGTGTCCGAAGAATGTCTTATTAGTGCGAATTGACTTGAAAATTTACTTTATGTTTGTTCTAGGAACTTGGGGTTCATTACACGTTTACGGCCTCATCACTATTAATAGTACCAGTATTGACTGAGGCAGAGGAAGGCTGTAGAATTAAACCACAAACTGTAGAGCGGAGTGTTGGTCGCCCCGGCCACTAGATAGACCATAGATGTATTATTAAAACTAGCGTAGACAGACGTCTTGGTAGGTAAAGGTCCTGGGGGCCTAAAACGGCTGCTTTGGCAGAATCATACAAACTGTCACAAACTGACAATTCATAATATTATCTGCGTTCAATTCATATTACGCAATTCATCTGTTTGACAGTTTTGTATTATAATGAAATAACATTTTAACTGTAGAAGTAAAAAATAAACATCTCATTTGATACATAAAAACTGTAAAGAAAAATTATCCGGTAAAATTACGGTCTTCGTTTTTTCATGCGGCAATATTTACACCAAATATGATTCTGGTATGAATTGAATATGATTCAGCTAAAACATGTCACCATAGAGGAATTACTGGGAATTCGGAAAATGAATTGCTTTACAGGAATTGCTTAATGTGACCGTTTTAGACCCTCAGATAGCCATTGGGTACGAGTGACCTAGAATAAGTTGTTGTATCCTACACAGATATGAAATAGATCGAATAGGTATGATTTTTTATAGACTATAACAAAGCTCATATACCTACGATGGCTACGATACCATTATTTAATATATTAGGTACGTATCTATGTATATCAGTACCCTAATTGCGTAATACAACACAATCACAGTCTATTTCGATTTGAAACAGATTGCTAATCCATTGCTTCATAAATTGGTAAAAAAAATCTGCTCAACAATGTAAATAACGCAAATGAATGTTGTTGAACTGTCAAAATAAAACAAATTAGGCAAAATTGTTTTCGAAAATAAGTTACGCAATTAAGGTACAGGCCAACTTAATATTATATTATTATTATATATATTCAATCATTCTTAAGGACCCCATGTTATAACTATTTTATAGCGAAGTGGTGAATCTTCACCTTTCTCTAAGGTTTCGATTCCTGCAAATATTTATATGACCCTAGTTTGTCGAGCCTCGGTGTTTGTATATGTCATTCATAGAGTGACGGCATCCATTATGGTATCTCTATACTTTACCTACAAGACGCATCACACTGTAGGTATAAATTATTATGTAGGCATCTCAGAAAGCGTACTCCTTGTGTTTATCTGGTTACAAAGAAAAGACGGTAGGCACTATGGGATAACTTAATTGACTTAGCCATCTGGCAAACAAAATTCGATTGCGATCTCCGAGTGAAATATTTCCATCATCTATTTGCGATCCGTTCGTTATTTGATCGAACATTGTTCCTACCTGATATATTTTTGTGCACAGTGGATAAAATTATGTTGAGTTGAGTCCATTACAGGCAGGAAGAGTCGAAAACTTCCTCCAAAAACGGAAATGAAAGAAACTGGCGGCGCCGCCCAGCACGTACCTACCCAGCTACCCTACCGGCCCTCCATGAGATATAGGAACAAACCTGTTTTAAATCAGCCATTTAAACAATGTTTCACAGTCGACGACTCGTGAACGATATAATTATGTAATTAGATAATTTAATTATCTTAACAACGTATGGGTTGAGTGCTGTAAAAACGAACCCGCGTTGGAATAAAAATGTTATTTAATTACCAGGACAACCGCTTCCTTTCGCTTTATTTCTGATTAACAAGGAGGTTTGTACAAACATTCTATGTAGCCTTTGTGCCACATGTATTGTACTACTTAACTATGTAGAGTTACATGTAGAAACAACGTGTACTAACAGCGGCAAAGGACTTCTTTGAATCACAATTTGCGTAATGTTAATAGCAATTGAACGCTGTACAGAATATTTCCTTTTACATTCTTGCAAATTTAAAACAAGTTAACCGTTTTAAATAAGTACTGTTTATTTTATTTTTTTAACTTTAACTTCGTAACAGTAGCAAGCTTCACTTGTATATTTTTGTCATATTCGCATCCATAGAAAATATACAAAAGAAACAAGTAATTTTTGTAAGTACCTCGCATAAAAATTTTAGTAATTTTGTCTCAACGGATTTTTATCACCTTTGAAAACACGAAAATGCGAAGCCAGTCATTAAACACAAAAGGTGTTACGGGTAGAATGTGTTAAGAGTCCCGACTCTTAAATAAAAGGTACGAACAATAATGAGGGACGCTCCTGAAAGTCAAAGCCAAACCGAGGTGGTGCGTTCAAATGTCGAAGATAGAGGAAAAAGCAAGTTTAAAAATCCACATCGGAAGCTTTTCAGAGCGTGACTAATAGGTGAACGTCATGGAACAGAAGACTTGAAAGTAGAAAAAATACGTAGCAGCTGTTCCAATGAAAAATAACGTGTCATTAATCATAACGATGAAAGGAAGGAGCGACAAGGCTGCACGACAAATACCTTCCTGTAGACGCGTCGTGTTTGCACTTACGCGTCTCGCCGGCTACGGTGTAATGATATCTCGCAGCAGAAACAACGTTTACTACTATTGTTTACGTGAACAATAGCAGAGAAAAACAATACGCGTTCGGATATCGCAGACGATTGAATCAAGATCTTACTCATTTAGCTAAAGTGGTGTATTTTGTCGTGTCTGTACCTAAAATTCGTTACATAACAGATAGCTCAGAGACGTGTTGCTGGGATATTTGTTGCAATGCTTGTTTTGTGGCGAGAAAGAATGACCGCTTTTCTCGTTTTTTGCTTTTGAGAAATTCTCGAATTTTAGAATATTTTGAGAACGAATAGAACGGTGCAGTTAAACTGATGATCAGTGATTGATTAGCAACATCTATTGTAACTGATAATAAGGTAGAGAATATTATAGTTAACATTTTAGCTAATAGTATTATATCGGAGCTGTGTTGCTTTAATTAGGTTGACTTGTATGGATTCATGTTAGCTAGAAGGTATTAAGTTAGTAAATATTTTTAGGAATTTGTTACTGATCTTGAAAGTTATACCCAGTTTTTTACAGGCCCTGTTTCACTCCAAACTTATAGCGTTATTATAACAGATATTATTTAGGTATTACTATGTATAAAGCAAATATTTGTCGTATTACCGGCTCAGGCAGACCGTGGTCGGTAATAGGGTTGTCAGGATGGGCGGAGTACGTATGCGTGTAATTTTATTTCTGGGGCTGCGATAATTTTACATACGGGACTTGTTTAATATTTGAACATTTACCCTAGTCTCTAAAGGGGGATTTTACTTCAACTACTTTATACCATAATGTTAATATTTTTTTTGTGTGAGCCTAGTGACCCATTTTTTTGCAATAATGTTTCGTGTTATTAAGAACGGGGTGATGTTTCTTAAACTTTATAGACTTGCAAAAAAAAAAAAAACAATCAGTATCTAAATCACAATGATCATAAGAAAGGAAAAAAACCCTGAGTCACTCAAAAAAAAAACTTATGTGGGGGAAAAGGGCATTAATTGTAGATAAAAAAAATTCCACTCCTCTTGCTCAAAAAGGCCGTCATTGTAGAGTATCAGAGCGGGGAAAAAGTTGCATTTCTTGCTCTAGGGGAAAAAGTAATTTTTTTTTAATTTTTGTCTTTTCCAACGAGCCTTGAAAAATTAAAAAGTCTTTATTCTTTTGTAGAATAATCATGAGTATGGACTCGACTTATTACTTGTTCACAAAAAAAAGAAGAACATTTTATTTTTGAAAATGGAACTAAATGCGGCTATCTCTTCGGTAGAATGCGAGCATTGCGTTGCGGCTACAGAAGAAATAAAAAAGGAATTGGCGCGAAATCTTTAAAAAAAATCTCTAATTTAATGCTTAAAACAATTTTATTTAATTTTTCGATTTCTGATATTCGACATATTTATTAACCGAGTCGATCAAAATTGAAAAAAAAAATCGTTTGGCATAATCGTTTTCGCACATCATTACAATAAAAAAAAAATGGTCGGCGATTTTTAACACAAATTGAGTAGTGGTAATGAATATTACGTGTTATTGGACCTGTGTTCGTATATTACGTTAAGATCTGGGCATTTTCTAGTTGTGTATAATATTTTTAATAATATTTGTCACATTTTAAATCGTATCTACATGTGTATGTGTGATATTTGTGAAAAGTTAAAATGTAAACTCGCACGATTGGCGCGAAACTTTGACTTTGGATATCAAAAACTTAATTACCACTACTTATTTAACTTGAACAATGGATGAACTCGTCAAATAATTAAATGATGTAGTATTCACTGCCCCTGTGGTGGAGTTTGGATGTTCGAAATCCCCAATTTTATGGTTTTAGCCTCGACCTCGACTGTCATCGCCTCACTGGCGATAATCGCATTTACAGATTTGAATTTTATAAAGGTAAATTAATATTGTATTGGATTATTTTATTTTCTCGCAATCGTAGTGAAAAGTAGAGTGTAACACACGGCGCTAAAATCCATTATAACTCGGTTTCTATTTACTCCCTCGCTAAAGCTCGGGAGTAAAACTACCTTGTTACAATGGGTTATTTTAGCCCCTCGTATAACAATCTACTATTAAATAGCTTTCTATACAAAATATCCCCATGATTGGCTATTAGCCCAGTCAAAATCGAAACAAAATAAGGCAAATGTCGCAAAGGCGCATGTAATCTACGATTTTTTGTATGTTGTTAGCCAACTTAAATTTGCTACAAATCTTCCTCGATGCAGTTCTAAATCATAATTATGTCGATAATTTTTCTTTTTTTGAAAAAAAATGCCTATCTTCGACTAGCTGTATCTTCGCAACCAATACGCCTAGAGTGCTTGGGTTGGGCTCAGATTGTAGCAAATTTAGCTTGCTTCACAAAAATATGGAACAAAGATAGATAAAAATTCGTCCTTAAGGTATATTAAAAAAAAGGTAGGTATACAAAAAAGAAAACTGAAGTACGAGTAAGTGCCAGAATTTCGCGGTTTTTCGAGCACCATGGGAGTAGCACAAGGTTTTCAGGGTTGCAACTTGGGTATAAACTACTCTCGGGGGACCTAACAACATATTAAAAATCATAGTTAGGTACATGCGCGTTTGCGATGTTTGATGTTGTTATTGACTGGGCTATATGTATGTATTTTTAATAATAGGTGATGATGGGAAAAGCTTTTTGCATTTTCTAACTTTTCTAGTACTCAAAATTCAGTTGGTCCGGTAGAGTTTTTAGATCCTTTTAAGAAACAGTATCGATTGGCATCAAAAAAAGTTTTTGTGAAAATGGCCCATTTTCTTGTTGATTGTATTGTTTTTTTCAAAATCTGTGAAAAAAATCAACTACAATGGTTAAAGTACCTGCCCTTACTGCCCCATCTAAAAATACACATGTAAAAAAGCATAGGTTATATTACATGTCGGAGACGGGTATGCGACTTTCGTTATTATCTGCGATATTTTAACTACTGTGGGCGTAGTGTGGGTAGTGTTGGTTAATACGCAATAGAAAATACCTTGCCTGGCTGCGAGCAACTTGGAAGTAGCGCTCGCCGGCCGCTGCCGCGGCACCGCTCGCTTCGCTCGCTCGGCTCGCGCGCGGTTGGTCACAGTTCTAACCTAACCTAAGCCATTTCACCCAGTTCACACTTTTGTTCTTTTCTTTTTCATTAAAACTCTTATCAGGCGTAAGTGATGTAGTACAGTTTGGAACCAGGACGCGCTCGTCCACGTCACAAACTATACACCAGCAATACGCAAAATTCGTGTATACATTGTAATCACATATTTAAAAAATAGCATTACAATGTATACGCGAGCAGTTTCCTACTGCTGCGTTCTGGCCTTGTATAGATTGGAAATACGCAGAAGCGCGCTTTCTGGTGTGGGTAGATCACTTGATGTCGCCAGTGGCGCGCTTGCGATTCGTTTCGTGTCCGTACTAATGACCGGATCCGACATATATATTATGACAAAAAACACATTGCAGTTTCATACTTAATTATTATCGTGTCTTCACGCCTTGCATAGGCGAGATAATACAACATGTTGATTACATGCGCACAACTTCCCAACGTTCGACGACCGAAGTTTTTTTAAAATAATTAACTAGCTTCTGCCCGCGACTTCGTTCACGTGGAAGTCGATAAATTATAGCCCATGTTACTCGCCGATAATGTAGCTTTATATAGGTGAATTAATTTTTTAAATTGGTTAAGTAGTTTTTGAGTTTAACCATAAAAAACAAATATACAAAAAATCAAATCTTTTCTTTTTATAATATTAGGTTTGATGAGGCACCCAGTCTGGGTAGGGTTCTCGATATGCATTAATGAGGGCTGCTGCGATTCTCAAGTTACTCGATGCATTCGTCGCTGTTTTGTTGAAATAAGTGTTATTAGCACTCTCAGTGCTTAACTGACTTTTGTTACTTTGTTTGGATGGTGGAATATGTGCAACATAACCGCATTGTGCACTAGCTCTTTTTATGACCACAGGAAACTCTTTATTCGACGCTAGCAACGTTGCCGCTTTATGCACGCTGTGGCGCTTATGACGATTACTGTGAAACTAATTTCAAATTTGATATCTACCATTTTTTGGATTTAAAACCGTACATAAGTTTGTTTAATCGACGCTGTGTTTTTTTTGGGAATTCTTCTTTCCGATTTCTCTATAGCTTCCAAAAGCTAGATACTATGTATTCAATATAATTAAGGTAATTTTAACATTTATTTTAAAACTCACTTAAACATATTCTTCCTTTTGCTTATTTCACCTCATAAAAATAGCTACAGTACGACACAACTTGGATTTAGCATCGGCAAAATTCGTCAAACCGATCACTATCCGAACTGCCGCCTTCAAAATCACCAATCTTTATGATCTTACGCAAACGCAATAACTAAAATACATTCGTAAAATTTAAATGAATGATTGCAAATTTTCCAACTTATGCTACATCTAAGTTGTGTCGTATTGTACCAGATTTAAAATTCAGTTTTTTACGCTCTATGTATATATGTCTTTCTAAGTTAAATAGTTTCAGTGAAAATCATTGGCTGAAATTTTTCTCACACTGTCTCAAAAGTTTTCCCTTTACTACTGATTCTTGCGGCCTTCGCAAGCCACCACTGCTTACTAAGAATTTTTTTAAATTAATTCTACGAACATTTACTTCCTGTACTTCATAGTAAAATTGTTTGCGCACGTGAATATTGAATCATTAAATGAAAAGTGCGAGAAATTGATCAAACGAATTCCTTTTTATTTCATGGAGCTTTCTACTGTCCATTTCTGATTAAATATTGAGTATTTTTTCCGTACTATCTGTGCGCTTTGTTTTGATTCAGTGAGAGAGCCTGTAGTCAAAGGCTCTTTCACTGAATTTCTGGCTAGGTCCTCACGCATCAGGACTTTTGTTTCCACACTGTAGGTAATGAAAATTTCATGTTAATTGCATTAACCGTTTTTTTTAGGAGGCCTATAAAGCTTTAGGGTAAGTACCTACTCTTTGTTTTAAAAACATGTCTGTTTCTAAAGTGGATTGTTTTGATTACCTAACAACGGCTTTTAGTGTTGTGTATGTCCTTAGAAACGTGTACAGTAGGTATACCTACGTTTCCCCAGTTATATTTTTAAGTCCCATGTATTAGACAAATCAGAAGTTAGGCTTGTACTAGATATTTATTGTATTTATCTGTTTAGATTAGCTACACATCAAGCTATACATTTCCAGTATAAGCTGACCTCGCATTGTACGGAAATCCTATGCAATGCGAGATCAGCATAAACTGGAAATGTATAGCTTGATGTGTAGCCGTGTGTACTATACATACGTCTGAGAGAACAAAGTAAATAAAACGTATTGTAGGTAGGTTAGCGTTTATTTAAATCACATAATTAGGGACTGCCAAACTGTTGCAGTATTTAAAAGAAGAGTGAAAGAACACTACCTTTCCACTTCATCATAGTTGCGTAGGTATTTATAATAAATGATGTACCTGCTTACGGAAATTGGTCAGCAACAAAATGTTACTTTTATTGCACAGTGTTTTGAAAAAATAAATAAAATTAGTGACTGATCTAAGCGGAATTCACTAATCGTGTTCGTTGTAATTTCAATTTAAGTACATTTATGTGTGTCGTTAGTCGTTACTTACCTAGCTATGCACAATCTGTGTCGGCGATCAGCTGTGACAGAAAGATATGTTGCATAAATCGATGAAATGAGTTATTACGTCACTAAATACATCGTATTTAGTGATTTCCTCTATTACATGGAACTAAAACATAACTGGCGAAATGTGGGTGTACCTGCTATAGGGACACCTGTGCCCAACCCTTCGGGGAAGCAAGGCGTGATGTTATGTTATGTTAAATACATAAACTCGTAAATAAAACTGTAACTATGTAGGATTATGAAGAAAAAAAATACAATGTTTATGTATTGTTGACCAAATCCGTTTGCAAATACCTATTGATTATTCGATCAAATAATGAAATGTACCAACGAACATATCGTTAATTTACCAGTTTTAACAAAATTCCACTTCGGAAACATCGAAGTTATGTAGGTAATTGTTATCTTACCGACTGTTAAAACTGAACAAATATCATGAAATCTGTCAAGGCTAAATAATGAACTAATTTTAATCAAAACGAATGCATTTTGCTCTGGCTATCAACATCAACAAAAAAAATCATAGAAATCATCACATCTCTATGAGCCTCATTGTGCCCCGATGTGTTTTAATTTCAAATACCTATAATTTAAATGCTTTGTGGCATTTAGCACGTTTTTATGACCTTTGTGTGACTTGCTTGAGAGAGTTTGCTTATTTAAAACGTATACACTTAGACACGTTGACGTCGTGGTGGGGCTTGCGCGCTCCGAACTCTAGGTCTGTGCCCGTACAGTTTACTTTGCCGGAACAGGTCTGGGATGAGGAGCCAGACCAAGAGAGATACAAAAACCCGCAGGGCAGCATGTGGCGAGCTGTTGGGCAGTAGCGACCCCACGGACCCTATCTGCCGGGAGAAGTCTTGTTCCTCACCTCTGGCTTGCCTTTATTGGCCAGCTAGAATGAACACTGACGAGGAACGGCGCTCCCGCTTCATTCTTGCCTTAATTGGCTGGCTTGAGTGGAGATTCGCAAGAGCAAACGTGCTCTGAGGAAGAAAGTATTCCAGTAAGTGCTGGTAGGGATCTTGACCATCTTCCGGACTCTGGGATTGTTCTGATAGCCGTGGAATACCTCTCCACTCCTCAAGCACCTCAGGACATGTTGCCCCCTTGTTGCTACGTCACTATGTGCTAGCGACCGTTTCTGGGGGCCCATTATTGAGTGTGCAAGTCACCCTCCGCCATTTTATCCGTGTAAATATTAAACATTGATCAGGCAGGGGCTATAGTCCTACCATAGTTCCAGGTAACCAGTCCACTTTAACTACCCAAACCCATAGTTTTTTTTTTCCATGTACTGCAATAGTCCTACACCAACCGGGGGTTGTCCTTTGGTGCACTTGCATAGTGCATACAGGGATAATCGTCGGTTGGTGCCTCATTTCTTTAAAAGCGTCTAACGGGCCTCTACGAGTTGGCTTCGGCCCCTCGTACGCCTCTTCCAAAGGATTATTAATTCAACCAGCCCGTCCGAAATAATTAAAGTTTTGGACGAAGAGTTTGGGCATCCAAATCTAGTGCTTGAGTGTGCCCTAAGAAAATAATAATTCAAATAATTAAAATCCATGGTCCCGAGAATAGTTAAAAACTAAAAATAAATAATAATAAAATTTATTCAAATATAAAAATTGGTAAAAAACAGTATAAATCTTAGAAATAATGTAATGCCTGTACTAGGATAAACCTGTATTATGTATTTTATGTATATATTTTTGTTACATTAAATTAGTGTTATTTATTTTAGAAACATGTATGTTTGTATGTATGTAAGTAAGTATATTTTCATATTATTAGTTTTATTTCATTAAGTGAATTGTTTTGATTTTATGTATTTTACTTTCTCTTTACTCTTACACACGGTGTCTACATCTCTTTTTATCCTCTGACCTATCGCAGGTACTCGTATGCTGGAAGAGATTTCATTAGAAATAAGCATCACCTTTGTACGTATTTTTCTGTTCCTTTTGTCTTGTCTGTGTATTATTTGTGTGTACATAAATGGTTAAATAAATACATAATTATATAATATAAAAAATAACATTATTTCACTTCCCCGCTCTTCTCTTCTCTTTTCTTCTTTCACTTTTTTCTTTCCTTGACACTTATTTCACACATAATACTTAGTATTTTTTTAATAAAAATCATGACGGTACGGTTGGCGCACTGCTGCGCTGCGTATCGCGGGTTCGATTGCCGCACGGAACAAATATTTGTATGACCTATAAGTACCTAGTTGTTCCGAGTCTGGCTGTTTGTGTACGTGAGTTTAAATGTTTGTAAACGCACCCACAATACAGGAGAAATTCCAAATGTGGGACAACGTTAAAAAAAGTCAAAATTAAAATTGTATGTATATATTTGCTACGTAAATTCCACAACTAGCAATAGTTACACAATAGAATCCAACATTAAAAAAAAATAACGGCCACGTTTTAAAACTTAGTATGATATTTAAAGAATAGTTATTAAATCAGATTGACTTACAGTACGTACTTCACTTGATACTATACGACTTGTTCTCTCGGTGGTCTGTGCTCGAATGCTCGAGAGCTTTGATGCTTTCAACCTTTTTAGTTAGCATTGAATCAACAGACAAAAAAAAATAACCGACTTCCAAGAAAAACACTATAAAGCGAAAAATTACTTTAATTTCCGAAGTCGGTACCTTTGCTTTTGAATTTTCGTTTCTTGCCACCGACTTCTGAAATTAAAGTTATTTTTCACTTTATAGTGTTTTTTTTTAAGTCGGTTGTTTTTTTCTTTTGAAAATGTTTTTTCTCTTTTTGTCGTGGTACCTACCTAGTCCACACAAATTGGAATACTATTACCTGCTATGTAAATAACAGTGACAGGAACTTATTATAACATCATTCACATAGACTAAGTGGGCAAAATACGTATTATTGAAGCTAACTTTAAAACTACTCAAGCAAAGTTAATAAAATTTATATGAAACCACCGCGCAAGTTTATTTTACCAAATGTTTTTTTTTTTTTAATCGGTCCACAATTGACGAAAATATCGATAAAAACATAAAAAAGCTTTAAGTCGAACATGAAACTTCCTCCTTTTTGGAAGTAGGTAAAAAATTAAAAACGATCGTTGGCACGTAACAGGCAAAGGAATTGTCGTCAATCAGCCAATACGATTTTAACAAAATTAAGAATGTAGAAAACTAAATGTACTTCTTGTGGAAAAGTGATAAAATACAATCTTAATTATCTTACCTTATAGGAGGCGAGAGAATAATTTCATTGCGTCTTCTGAAAAGAAAACATTTTCCCGAAAGACTCCTTCTCAGTAAAGACTCGAGTGTAGTAGACAATTTTACCTACTGCTGGGTAAAGCTTCCTTTAGGGTCTAAAATCCGACCTAGAGACGACCTTCACCCGGGTTATTCCACTAATCCCCATTGACAATCCCCATCAATGGGGATTTGTGGAATTTGTCCACAAATTCCCACCGGTCTAAAAATAAAATACAAACAACATATTACAGAAGAATCACGAAGTCTTTATTTCTTACGGAGGTAAGGACTCATTTATTATTATTATAATCAAACAAATTAAAGTAATGGCTAAAATAATATTTCTGTTTTCGCGTCGATGTTTTCGTCGATGTTTAGGAAGAATGAAACATGCAAGATGCTAAGGTGCAGTATATCCTAATATACACTTTAATGATGCATAGTCACCGAAGCTAACTTAAAGTGGAACTTCAACCATAATTCTCTCCTAGTGACATAGTCTCCGGTAAATGTACTGACATTACTGGTAAACTTTACCGCGCCATCGCGTTCGCAGGGTTAACCGATTTCATAGTTTGATAATTTAATTGCTATTGTGTCAAACAATAGAACGGTGCAGTTAAACTGATTGTTAGCGATTGATTGGCGATATCTATTGTATAATTGACAACTGGATATGGGAAATTATAGTTAACATTATAGCTGTTAGTGTTATACCGGAGCTTAGGATGACTGACTACCTAATATACCTATTATCTTACTAGTTCGAAAGCGATTCTAGAAAAAAAAATTGGTAATTTAGTTAAATTGGTAACATTCAAACGATGAAGGTCTGGCGATGAGAGTAAGTTCAAACTCTACGATTACCTATCATGTCCTTTTTGCTCATACAGGTCTTTTTAACCGACTTTAAAAAAAGGAAGTTATCAATTCGATACGTGTGTATGTAATAATTGGAACTGTATTCACATATGATATACTATTAGGGCTTCCAAACTAATATATAAAATTTAATAGGTGAATGTATGTTTGTATGTATGTAAGTACCTATGTTTATCCACGCATTTCTCCGAAACTATTAATCGGATTGTGACCATTTTTTTCCTGGCTTACATTTACTTCAACTTAGGGAACAGAGTAAGTTTCATCAAAATCGGTTTAGTAGTTTTCAAGATATGGGCTAATACGTATAAATGTGACGCCTGGCTTATTGATACAAGTTACGGATGTGGTGCAAAACGGAAAAAATTTCAAAACCTTGAACCACAACTAAAAAGTGAAAAATAAACAACCTTCCTCGGTCGACCTTGGTCGTAAGCGCTACTGCTGAGTATGAGGTCCTGGGTTCGATTCCCGGGTCGGGCAAAGTGTTATTGGGTTTTTCTATCTGGAATTTCTCAGTAGCAGCCCGGAGTCTGGATTTGTGCCCGGTTGATGGCAATAGGCTCGCCCCCTATTACATGGGACTTAAACATAACTGGCGAAATGTGGGTGTACCTGCTACAGGTACACCTCTGCCCAACCCTTCGGGGAAACAAGGCGTGATGTTATGTTATGTGTTTTTATAAAAAAAAAAAACAACCGACTTCACTTTTTAGTGTTTTTTTTTTGTTTTAAGTTGTTCTTTTTTCTTCAACAAATTCTAAGTACAAATATACGCAGGAATACAAATAATATTCGTAGGTATTGATATTACCACAACGAATCTTACAAAACTACATACCATTACTTCGTGTATACTGCCCATCAAATAAATAGGCACATATGATTAATCGAGTAGTAACCTTCAGGCTTCGGTTTTTCTGGTCAAGGTTAAGTAGCATTTGAGGGTTGAGTTTGCAGGGCCGCGTGACAGACGAGACGCATAATACGGCCGCTTTATATTGACTGACATGCCAGATAAATCTGCCAGAAAAGGTAAAAGGGTCTACTGGGGCGTTATTTTGTGTGGGTTTACCTATATTGTCTGGATAAATATACCTAAAATGTGCTTTTGTTTTAGAAAAGTCGGTACCACAATCCAGAGGTATTTCTACTGCTGGGGTGATTAACTAGATACATGTTTTGGTATTCCGTTAGTCAAATCTACATAAATATTTAATAAAAGTGAAATGCTGTTTCCATGGAAAGAAAAATTTGAAAAGTTTCTCGAGAAATTTTCAAATTCGGAAAAACTGCCTTTTTTTCTATGGGATCTCTCAAGATTTTGGGCAAGACGATGTCTTTCGGGTTAGATAGTCCATCTAAATAAAATTAAAGCGTTGGTAAGAGCAGGACTTGAGAACGGCTGGACCGATTACGCTATTTTTTATCGAAAATGTTCGTAATGCCAGAATAAGGTTTTTGGAAACAAAAATTAAAAAGGTACCCGGAAAATTAGAAAAAATGGGAAAATTTAAGTTTAAAATGTTTGCAATAGTCTGAATTAGGTTTTTATGGAAAGAAAAATTTGAAAAGTTTCCCTTAAAATGTACAAATTCGGGAATAACAGAAAGTCCTTTGTTTTACGAGATTTTTGTATGAATGATTGAAAGGACAGGACAACGTCTGTCGGGTCACCTAGTCTATATTAATATTATAAAGAGGTAAAATTTGTTTATTTGTTGTATGTAGGGTTAACTCTGCAACTACCAGTCGGATTGAAAAATTATTTTTGCATTGGATAGCCCAATTCTTGAGGAAGGTTATAGGTTCACGAACGAAGTCACGGGCAGAAACTAGTCTTTATATATAATCCTTCTGTACGTCTGTATGTCACTGAACCCCTCAAACGTTTGGACCAATTGTTATGAAATGTTCTGTGTGTGTTTGAGTGGGTCCCTGGATGATTTAGATTTTGCAGCCGGATTATGGAGCCGGTAGGTGGTCTGGTGAGGCGTTCAGGACAACGTCTGTCGGGATCGTTAGTATAATAACAAAATGTAAGGGTACATTAGGTGAAGGGGACAGAACCCCGGTTTAGGATGACCACGCCCCTAACCGCCGCAGGAGAAGACGCCCTGGGCGTCGAGAATCGCGAGCCGATTTCCGGCCACCATAGGCTCGGGCTTGCGGACGGTGAGCAATGGGTAGCACGCCGTCCAATAAGGACCAGGCCCAGGTCGACAGCGCGTTGTGTTCCACGCGCGCCTCAAAGAGATGTCAGCAGAATTGACGGGGTCCGCTAGGGCCGATGCCTGCCGGGGTTGCGAATAAGGCCGAAAGCAACCGAAGGAACACGGGTGGGTTTTAGTCAGTAAGAGTCTGACACGCCCTCCTGCTCCACCCAGAGTGGTAGAAGTTATTTGATAATTTCCCACACAAAAAAAAGGGTACATTATTAGGTACCTATGTTTATCGATCGAATTATACAAAGTTATAAAAGAACAGAACATTCGTCTACGTATGCACGTCTTTCTCTGTTCCGCGATAAGGTTGTGTAAACAAGAAATTAAAATTCTCTCCAAAGGAGATTAATATCGAAAAGTTGAGCAACTTTCCAGTTTGAAGAATGAGTAAGGACCATTTGAATTCTCTTAAGGAAACTTTAAATCGATTTGTTTGACTGAATATTTTCACAATGTTTCTTTCAGACGCCATTTAATTTTATTGTTCGCCTTATTGCTATTTGATTACCAGAAAGTACTAGATAAGAATTGTGTTTTACAAGGAGATTACAGATAGTTAGTTTTGGTTGCCTCGTTGGTTTAGTAGTCGCAAGCGCTACTGCTGAGTATGAGGTCCTGGGTTCGATTCCCGGGTCGGGCAAAGTGTTATTGGGTTTTTCCATCTGGAACTTCTCAGTAGCAGCCCGGAGTCTGGATTTGTGCCCGGTTGATGGCAATAGACTTGCCCCTTATTACATGGGACTTAAACATAACTGGTGAAATGTGGGTGTACTATAGGTACACCTCTGCCTAACCCTTCGGGGATTACAGGCGTGATGTTATCTTATATTATTACAGATAGTTTTTCTTGCCACAAAATATTATTTATAAACCTTTTTCACGAAAAGCATATTGTGTTATTACTTTGAGCGTCTGTGCTTTTAAGTGGAATAGAACCTGCTTATTCCAACTCCGGTAACTCAACCGAAATCCGATGTCAATTTGGTAGCTTAATACTCGTAAACCCCTTATAAACGTTTATTTACATGTAAAATAGGATAAAAAAATAAAAATAATTTGCAATTGAAAGACAGTAGCGTGGTTCATATAAAAGCGTTATAAATGACAAGCGTACTTTATGAAGGCGAATAACACGACTATATTGTGTTTTCTTGCCATAAACCCACATCGCATGCAGACATCACTTTAATAAAACGTGTTTTTCCGTAAACATTTTTTTAACCTTGAAGAAGCTTATTTTTAGAGTCACCACACTGTACCACACCTGCCACAGTGTTATTTGTGGCAACCACAAACTGCGGTCTTCCATGAACTGGGCATTTGACACGTCAAACAAGACTCGACTGCATTAGTCCGTGTGTAGTCACATAGCAGCAAGGTAGCTAAGAAGAGGCGTCCAGTGACACTCACACGCTGGAAAACAGTTGTTGGCCACTTTATATAAGGAATTTCTACAGATGCAGTCAAAGAATAAATATGTTATGCACCTTAAGTTTTATTTTTATTTGTACATTATTTCTCCGACTACGTCATTGCCAACATTTTGAACGAAAATGAAAGTTCTAAAACGTGAGATACGCCTCCTATGTGGGAAAATAATTTGTTTGAAAATTTGTTAACATTATCATTTGCAATTACTGCATCAGTCGTCTTATTTGCGATGCCGAAGCTTGCATTTTTCGTTTGTTTGTGGGCCAATTGTCTGCTTTCAGTGTGTCGTCACTCATATTTACCCATACATTCGGAATTCCACCGTTCGCGGTCAATATTCTTTATGACACTTAGATTTTGTATGCTTGCAAAATTAAATCATTTATTTATTTTGTTCTTTTCTTTGTCTTTTTGAAATATCGTAGATAATCTTGTGAACGACTCAAGATTATTGCCTTAGTGCTCATATACACGAGCGGCGTGTTGCTAACGGCAGAGAGAGGCTTCGAAACTCGCCGGCGGCAGCTGTAGTTGCGTTGACGGCAAGTCGGTGGCTGTTATCGACAACGTGCTGCTCATGTATTTGAGTACTCATCAAATACACGAGCGATACGTTGCCAACGACAAAAGGCAACTGCAACCGTCGTCACGTGTACAGTCACGAGCAATAATGTGAATACACTTAGCAACTTTAAAAAGCGATTTTCTTCTACTCTGTTGATTGTAATATTATGTTGTAATAAACATAGTATTTTGGAACCTATACTAAAATTAAATAGGTCTTATCTCAAAGTTGCAGTCGTTATTCCATGAGAAAATCGTTTTTTAATTTTTCTTAGTGCATACATACTCGTACGGCTGCCGCTGACGAGTGTCGACGGCAGCAGTTGCCTCTGCCGTTGGCAACATGCCGCTCGTGTATATGAGCACTTATTGCCAAGAGCTGTATTTACTCTGTCAAAGAAAAGGCGAAATGCAAATAAATCCCTTAGCGTCTATTGTAAGTGAAGGCTTAATAATGTCGCACAGCCTTTTTATCTTCGCTAGCTTATTACTTATCTTATATTAGCAAAATTTGATTAAACTCCTTTTTTTTTGCCGGCGGCGTAAAAATGGGAGTTTAATAAAATTTAATAGTTGAATTTTCAATTGAATACTTGATGGAATCAGATTATTACGGTATATTTTTAGAAAAAACCTACTGAAAAATTAAGTATTCAATACGTGTTATCTTTTAACAAGATTAGCTTGCATAAAAGCTGGCTCTTGTTTTGTCAATGCAAACAATTTAAGGTTTTGAATAGGTGCTGTCTATATCTACTTATATACAGTCACATCCCAAATATGTTCGTCACCTTAAAAGGCTATTTTTGTCTGCTCATTGCACGACAGAATCTGTTTTCCAGACTCAACATTATTTATATTGCGTCGTAATGTCAATACCGCAGAATGACATCAACCATCTTCCTTACTTAACAGGCCGAATTCAAAATGTTACATTGGCTGACTCTGATTGACTGTGATTTCGTTCGTGTGGAAGACACCACAATATACTAAAATAACAGCCACATTTTATAAAACTTCCCTTTATACTACGTTTGTAGTTTTGGTCTCAGCAGCCAAATGAAACAGAGAGTCACGACTGGTGATTAATATTTCATAAAATGGCCAAGCCATTAAAACGATTTTAACTTGCTGACATTGGTCAAAGGTGTATGCTATTTTGATCTTTGTAATCAAGTAATTCAATAAGGTTTTGCCTTAGCTTCAAAAGTTATTATGTAGCACGCACCGCTGGCGCGCGCGCTAGGCACGCTCAACGCGGTAGCCGATAGAATAGACTTGTTTTCTTGAACACTGAATGACTTTATACTGATGACCTCTAGGGTGTTATGTTATAAATAAGTTAAAATTAAGGCGTTATGTTTGTTTATTCTAGTGAGAATTTAGTTTATGAAATAGTATATTTGTACTTAACTATCGCATTAGGGCAACTCGTAAAGATAGATTAGATAGAGACAAAAATAAAATTACATGGGACTTAAACATAACTGACGGAATGTGGGTGTACCTGCTACAGACACACCTCTGCCCAACCCTTCGGGGAAACAAGGCGTGATGTTATGTTATAAAAATAAATGTGTCCTGACTAGATAAAAACTGATGAAGATATAAAAGACTTGACTGTACATACACACATCAACTATACTCTATTTGAAATAAGATTAGACATTTAAATAAACCTTTTTTACAGTCCGTTCAACCGATTTTGACTTCTATTGCGTTGGTGGCATGACAAATGGCAGCTGCAGTAAACAATTGGTATTGTAACCACTTTTTTGCTTTTAATGCCATTCTTATGCCTACGGTATAGAAGTCAAAATCGGTTGAACGAACTGTAAAAAGGGTTTGTTTAAATGTCTAATCTTATTTCAAATAGAGCATAGGTCTGTACAGTTTTTTATCGTTTTCTATGAAACTTTGATAAATGGAAGAACGTAGACTATGTGTAGGTAGTTAATATTAGTCTACCTACAATATTTGCAGGCTCTTTGAAAGTTCAGTCTGAAATAAATAGGAAATCCTAGTAATGTTGCAAGTTACCATGAAAGCTGTTCATTGAGCCGTGGTTTGATAGTAGTTCCTAGTTTACCAGCACCCTGCCCTACTCCCGCGTCTGCGCCGCATCTGCTTAAATGTACAGTCAGACGAGCTATTTCGAATACAGGCAAAAATCGAATCAGATAAATTCTAGTATTTCCATGAAATAGCGTGTCGCTAGCTACGGAAAGTATTTCGTGACACGTCGCCTGCTGCTTCTGCCTGCAGTTGGCTAAGAACATGTACCTTAAAAAAAAGATTTTAGTAACTTGTATACACTTCTACAATAATTAAATCTTACATAAGGTCTCCTTTGAAGTATAAAAATACCTGTGCTTGGAGGCCCCCTTCTTCACAACAAAAATATTCATCTTTCTACTAAACTGCCAATATTCACAGTTTTTATAGTATGTGTAAAAAAATAAATAGCTAGAATTAATTTCTCAGCACACTCACAACATTGTTTGAAAGTAGTTGCAAGTTAGTTGCATATTATAGTGCCAATATTTTATATTCAAATCCTTGTTTCCAAATTGATATTAGTTCAACTCAAAGAAATATAAACTTTACGTCAATTTAAATTAAGTTGACTTCAGAATGACTGTATTGAAAAGGTCATCAAAGGTTTTTTGTACAGCAAATTGAACTTTATGTTTGGGTATTAAAGTAATTTTTTCAAAAATACCTTACTATTTGTTTACATGTTTGGAAACTAAGTTGCAAACGCAGGATATAAAACTTGTTCGACTTCACGTAAGTACATTCATCACGTTTTACAAATAAATTCGAAGGTATTATCAAGGTTCGTTAATAATGAATCTGTAACCTCATATTTTCTCAGTTGCGAGAAATATTTCCGATATTCAGCAGTTATGAGGAGCCGGTAGCTGATACTAAGGTTTGAATGACACAACAATGGGTCAGTAATTAATGAGGCTAATTGGTTATACTGTATGACCATATTGATTTCTGATAGTTGGATTATTTTACGAAAAGGCAATTTATTTCCGAATTATTACTTCAATATAGCCTTTCGCCAACTATATTGGGGTCGGCTCCCAGTCTAACCGGATGTAGCTACCAATATTTTACGTAAAGCGACTGCCTGTCTGACGTCCACAGCCCAGTTACTGGGTAATACGATACCGTACTCCATGAAAGACTGATTGTAGAGACTTTTGGGCTTCTGCTGACTACCCGTAACGAGCGTCAAAAATCTTTCTTTATTTCAAGCTTTCTTACAATTAGATGAGTTATTGAAAAAAGGGTTTTTTTCGTGCACGGAGCCTTAAAAAATACCTTCTTTCTTAAAAAATAGAGGTGCCCCATACTGACACATGCACCAGCCATATACATACAAATACAGAGGTAACTTTGGTAATGCGCCTCCATATTAGATCGTATAGGGAACATTCGCGGCTGCTTCGGCATACGTAACGTAATTGACACGCTGCAGGAACGTCGTACGAGACGGCAGGTGCAAAGAATTTTCGCAAACAGAGTGAAAATGGCCGAACCGTAACTGTCACCAGCACACCACTAGCTTAACCTACACTCCGGAAAAAAACCCGGAAAGTGACAATAGGAGTACAGACTTGGGAGAGGGCAATAAAAATAAGTAATGGGACCTTTCATAAGTAGGTTGCCTTGAAAAAGAATGAGTGGTAAATGTATATAAGGTCCGAAATCGCATCCCGGGGCATGTTGAAACATAACTAGGAACAAAGTCAACAAATCGTTAATTAACTTGAGATCTAGCCGCAGAATGAGCTTATAATTAAGTGCAACAGTTCCATTAGTTTGTCTTTAAGTCTTTCTATCAAAGGATGTTTGTTTTGGCGAAACTTAAAAAATCCGTAAGCGACGGAGCTTAGTTTAATTTTCGACCAGTGCAGGCATAGATGTAGATATTATTTAAAATCCATGAGTGAGTAACTGCCGCGACTTACAAGATGTAGATCATAGGTTTGAACCCTAACACAGGCGCTTTACTTTGTGTAAATTATTTCATCACCACTGCTCTCAAAACGGTGAAGGAAAACATCGTGAGGAAACCGGCATGTCCTAGAACCGAAAATTAGAAAACATGTGACATCTACCAATTTGCACTGGGCCCGCGTGGTGGATTACAACCCAGTCCCTCTCGAAGAGAGGAGGCCTGTGTCCCAGCAATGGGAACATTATAGGCTGATTATGCTATTTATCCCGCAAAAGAGAGCTTTATTTTGAAGATACAACATTCATCATAAGCCAGAGAAAGCCAATTTTGAATAACGCTCATCTTTAAGTACATATATCATGCACGGAACGTACAAGATGCGAAATATCTCATTCAAGCCGATGTTTAACATATAAATTGGTATCAATTTTTTTTAGATCTATATTTTCGTGGCTGCTCGACGGAGATAAGGCGCGGGGGGGGGCGCGCCGCCGTGGTTTTATTGCCTAAATGCAGAATGATATCCCGCTGGATGATAAAAAAGCGATTATGGAAGTCTTTTTAATACGTATGTACTGCAGAAGTGGATAAAGATTGGGAATTTGATTTTATATTCCGGCGGTAAGGAGCTGCTTTAGTTTGATCGCTTTCTGGAGATGATTTCGTATTCATTTTATGGTTTTTAATAGTGTTTCCACTTACGTTTTTGGTTTTTCCCCAGTTTCTTAATGAATTTTCCATAAAATTCCCTAAAAAATCTTCATAATTCCTTGTTTGGGAGGGGAGCATGATTATAATAAATAATAACACATCATTCGACATATTTAATAACATAAAATACCTACAAAACATTCATAGATTTACAAGATCAGATAAGCCGAAGCATTATTTTTACACTTTAGTTATAATGCGACTTAGTTTCGATATCGTCTTTAGCCCACGGTATTAGCACAATTAACATGGTAAACTAAAATTAGACGTATTTTACATTAATTAAGAGTTTGAGGGAATCCCCTTTAATAAATCAGTGGTGCCATAAAGTAATACATTGGGTGGTGCCTACTATAAACTATAGAGTTGTAGCGGTTACACCGCCACATACGGACTACGCATCACAGACATGACGTCACACAAATCCTGCATCGCGCAATTAGAGTTTACCGAGCGATCAACATATATACAAGATTCCGACTTCAAATCGTTGGGCAGTTACCTGCCAGACACAACACCCGTCTGGTCGGAAGATCCTTCCTTTTCTATAGTGGATGAATGAACTTTACACCCTGTTCCTCATACCTCTAAAGGGTTACCAACTCAAGTTCAATTTGCCCCCAATATTCCCTAAATCCCTGTCAAAATAAAATATCCCTAAACCACGCATAATATTGGTCATAGGGAGAAATCCCTAAAAGTGGAAACACTGGTTTTTAAATAGAAACTGCATCGTTTACCTGTGAGTTAATAATTTATTATGATTGGTGTTGTTAGTATGTACTTACTACTTTCCTTATGGTGTAAGTATGCCCAATGATCCCCGAGAATGATACGGTGAGTAAATTGCAATACCTATTTCCTATCTTCTATAATTATGGCTCAGCTCGATTAGTTCTTTAACAAAATATAAACAAAACCACAATAATAACATAATACTTAGCAAAAAGCTTGAAACATTTTAACTATAATTTAGTATGTAAATTAAAGATATTTTTTATGTATTCACCTATGTATAAAACTACAGTGAAAACTGTGTATAACGACTTCGCTTACAACGTCGAACCGGTTTTTACGACGAAATTTTTAGGTCCCAACATTTTTGTTTACTTAACATAGTTTTTTGGTTAAAACGACTATCGGCTATAACAACTGTAATCCGACAGTCCCTTCGAAGTTGTTATAAACGGTTTTCACTGTAGATTTTTTTTGTTTTCTTAGCCATTATTGTCCCACTGCTGGGCAAAGGCCTCCCTACTCTCTTTCCACCTCTCTCTGTCCAGAGCTTCCAAGGACCAATCTTTCTTAAATTTAGTAGTACTATTAAATAAAAATAATTTAATCACCATAACCGACACCAACACATCCGTTCGATTAAGTTTGACATCGGATAAAAGTATCAAATTAAAAAAGCCTGCCAGTAGCAGCAACGTCGGCGAGTTGATGCCAGCTCGACGGGATTTCGTTAAGATAACGCTGTGATCGCCACCCGAACAAATTCACCCAATATTATTTCTACGCCTTTCGATATTACCAAATTGAATTAACAAAATGGAAGCTACAATTTAAATTTCCTAGAATTTGTCATTACATATTTTCTCTCTGGGGATTTTTGTAATTGTTATTTGTCGATATAGTTTTGAATTAATTAAAGCGAAATTGTGAAGGCGAATTAATTTCTCAAGACAGACGGTGTTGCGTAATGGACTAGAGCTGAAGACTACCATTGTCATGAAAATTATTTATTTTAATTTATTTACGACTTTTAAGTTGACCTTTTTAAATAAAAGGTACGAAGTTTTGCATTGCCAACTTGTAAAGATCTTGAAATATTGCCATATAACGTGGCAATGTTGCCAGTCTTTTGGGCACTTTTCTTGTTGACAGCGATGCGAACGAATTTTTGTATGCCCCATGGTTTTCCCTGTTTTTTATATAGGTACATGTAAATATTATATCCTAAAATAAACTTAAATATAATTATTATTATAAATAATAAATAAATTAAAAAATATCTATAATTATATATCCCTAATATATATATACCTATATCATGAATTATTTAATAAATGGTATTATTTTTATTTTTCTTATTAGAAAAAAAAATGAAATATTAAATTAAAAATTCTGTTTCATCATTTGGAATTCACTTCATTACACTTTTCCAGTAAATAATCCTTTTGGCGAAATTCTTATTAAAATTGAGCCGAGATATTTCCATGAATATAAGTAACTGAGCCATATCACGTAAAGATAAAATACGAAACGATACTTGCTTTTGACATCCACATGATAATTTGACTACAGCAAACACTCGAATTGCCCGAATAAAGCTCACTGATAACGGATTTATTATTAACAAATGACTGGGCAATAAGATAGCTCGTGCAATTATCGGCCTTGCGGTCAAATGAAATGAAACACTATGTTGACCGAGTACCTACATAGACCGCCAGTGGCTAGATAATACCTACTAGTTGTGGTTCAATTTGAGCGGACAGTTAACAATAGAACGGTCAACTGTTTAATTGTAGGTACTCTATGATTGTACTGGAGAATTGAACGTCATCCACGACGACCGGCACTGCGTTTGTCACAATATTAATGAATATAGAATTGAGAATCCCACCTACCTAGATTTATCATAAATCAAAAGCTCTATTCCAGCTAAAGGAATTTGATGAGAATACCCCAAATGTATACATAATAGATTTTTAGACAGATTTCGTGGAAAGATGTTGATTCTCGAAACCTTTCAAATCAAACAAATACGAACCTAAATTAAAATGCCACTAAACTTCATCTATTATTTCAATTTCAAATCTATACTTATAAAGTTTCCGAGAAAAACGTCTGGGATCAACAAACCGGCATGGTGTGATTTCATAAATGTTCTTTTTTTTAGTGTGGTTTATCTAGATTTTAAATTGAGTTTGACTGAAGTAAACCAAGTTACCTACCCACTGTAAGCAGATAATTTCTCACACTTTTTGAGAGTTAGCAACGAGACAACTGCCAGCTTAAATCAAACGAACAAGTTTGAAATGACTTAAGTAATTGAATTTCAAGTCGAGTCTAAATAATTATAGGCACTTATTCTTCTTTCCGTCCTATACGAAACGGTTTAACTGGATTTTCGAAAATAAATTGGAAACTGCTGAAAAATACTTTTGTTAGGTATATACGAGTACCTGAAAGAAAATGGCTGTATCGTAGTTTAACTGCACGTTGAAAGCTTTAGTTCTATTTACAGTTAACCTTGTGTTTGCACCTCAGTTCACTCAAGTGCAAGCTCGTAATAAAGGCTGACTCCACATTCGAAACTGCACTGTATTTGTATTGACATTCCTTGCACCTGTGTCACAAATTAAAACGTTAATCTAAAAGTTTCGGAACTTGCCGCGTAAAAAGCGTAAAGCAAATATGCCTGTAGAATTTAAGCGCGTTAAGGATATCGGATATGAATTTAAATTTGCGTGCAAATTCAGACTTAATGTAGGTGCGGGATTAATTACATGCGCGAATATCATCAAGTTAAAGCGCTCATTGTGTGTCGCCGAGCGCGGCGCGGTTACAAATCAACCCTGCCGATGAAATATCCTGTTTCGCTGGATTCTCCCTGTATTGTTCGTTCCCACTAAATTGAAGAAGCGGTGGATCTTGTTCTTGTATTGTGCCACAAAACAGATTTGAACAAATAGCTGCGATTTGTTTGTCTATTTTAAAATCGCTATGTGCTATTGTGGGGCTTCTATTGTTGAAACAGTATTATAAATTATAATAGTTAGAAGGGAACTGCGTTTTCAATGGTTTTATTAGATAATGTGCAAAGGAAAACTCATCATCTAAACTAATATTACGAAGAAGTAAATTCTTTGTTTGTATGAGGTAATCTCTGAAAATAGATACTGGTCCGATGAAAAAAATTATTTCACTGTTACCACGACCTAATGAAAAGCGATCGTCGCGCGGGCGCGAACAAGATCGCATAATTGCTCGATGTCAAAATGTGTGTCCTAATAAAAGCGTATCAAAGACCTGACGTCACACAAATCCTGCATCGCACAATTAGAGTTTACCGCGCGAATGACATATATTTATGACTATCCGACATCAATCTGTGGGCAGTTGCCCGCCAGACACGACACCCGTCTGGTCGGAGGATAAGTGAACTTTACACCCTATTCCTCATACCTCTAAAGGTATAGCTATAATACAAAATATTTCCAAGGACTTGGGCAAATCCGCGAAAAAAATAATTTTACGCTTCTCAAAGTGGAACACCACACTCAAGACAAAAAATGTAAAGAATATTTCCACCGATATTCATTTCACCCTACGATTGAATTGGAAGGCGCGGCATTGTACTGAGCCACAACCGCACACTCTATCAAATGACATAGATCCCACCTGACTAAAACTCTTCCTTTTAATATTTACCGAAAGGATAAAAGCGGCTAAGTGCGAGACAGACTCGCACAGGAAGGGTTCCGTACCACCGTACAATATTTAACACTACATAATAAAATAAAAAATACTTTAGAAAAAAAAACACGTTTCTTGTATATAACCTTGTGTGTCCCCTTTTAAAATCTCGTCACTCTGTAAAAATTTCAAATGTCTACCTATTATAGTTCAAAAGATACAGCCCTGTGACTGACGGACGGACGGACGCACAAAGGAGCTTTCGTAATAGGAATCCGTTGGCACCCTTTCGGTATGGAACCCTAAAAATGCAGTAGTGCATAAACTTCGGCATATGGTGCATTTCAATCCGAGCCGAGGTATTTTTGCAATAAAGTTGACACGGCATGCACGGGTGAATTTCAATAGATCCCGCCTGGACATGTAGTGAGAATAATATCAAGTCTCATATTAAATTGAAAAGTATTTATACGTACCTACTTGGCTAAGGAAAGGAAAATTGAAAATCAATTGTACCTAAAAAATTAGATGATTTCAGGAGGAAAATGATTTAATGGATTAGGTAAATGAAAATACCTACTTATTTATAGGATTTCAGATCTTACCCTTTATTTTTTCTTTTTCAGCAAATGTTTTAACACGAATTTGATGATTAAGAAGATAATTTTCAAAATCACGATGTTTCTCTTCAGCAAGCGTAGCAGGAAAAAAAATAGACAAAATGACAGAATCACATAGTTTTTTTGTCTATTCTTCCGTCGACAAAACCCGTTTCTATGGTACTTTTCATAGCAGCACAGTGAGATGTGCTAACTATCTATCTCTCAGATCAGACAAACAAGGATCTATCTATACTAATAGGTTCGCCCCCTATACATGGGACTTAAACATAAAGCCCCATTTACACGGTGCAAGTTTCTGGAACGTTCAAGAGCAAAAATCGCATGCCATAAAGCACGTTCAATTATTGGCACTCAAGAATTGCATGCAAGTGTTTGTACATGCGTGCGATTTCCATAAAATGGCATTCAATAATTGAATGCAAGTTTTGCCATTCAATAATTGCATGCGACTTCTGTTTACACCAAGGCAATTATTACATGCAACTTTTGCCCGTCTAAACACAGAGTTGCACAACCTTTTTACAATCGATGCATTGTATTTGTGCTGCCAAAAAATGTATTAAATTTTATTTAACGTATCAAGATGTTTTTTTTAACTTGTTTCGTTCGATCATGTTTAAATGATAGAAAATTTTCATGCCATAATTGAATGCGATTTTTTTGTACGTGCTGGTTACACCTATAGGTACCAATTTTGAACGGCAACTAACTGTCCCTTAGTGTGCAACAATTGTTCGTGTTGCCAGTGCCAGTAAATTTTTGCTTAATTTTTTTGTTATGCCACAGGCAATAAACTTACACAGTGTGAATAAGACTTTACTCGCAAAATGTGGGTGTAATATAGGTACACCTCTACTTACCGCGGGGTTAACAGGCGTGATGATATGTTATGTTACAAAGTCGGTTAGTCAAGTTCATCATATTCGATGTCGTACCTATGTAACATTGAGGCTAAGCGTATGCTGAGACGCAGGTGACGCAGTTTCACGCAGCGCAAGCGCAGGGCAGAGCAGATTTTGTAATGCATGAACGTACTGACAGCTACGTACGCTGCTGCGCTGGCAAGTGCGACGCAGACATGTGTTTGTCCTGCTCTGCGTCTCGTTTTAGAGCCAGCACAGATTTCTGCGCGACGCGTGCAGTAGTGCTATTCTGTAACCATCTCACCGTGTTATCTTAGGTGAAGTGAGCTTGGAGTGAGCTGTCAGTTGCTAAGGATTGACACTATTGGCAGCTCACTTCACCTAAGATATCACGGTGAGATTTTTACAGAATAGCACTACTGGTCGTCACGTGTTTTTTACCACTTAATTCATAATTATTACTAAACACCTAGATCATCATTTTAGCCTTTTCCCAACAAGTCACTCCATGTAAAATACTGAATGCCAGTATTTTACATGGAGTGACTGCCTATCTGACCTCCACAACCTAGTTACTAGGTAACACGATACCCCTTGGTAAGACTGATTGTCAGACTTTTGGGCTTCTAACTACCCGTAACGTCTGTCAAATATCTACAAATAACAACCGGGACCAACGTTACGACTTAACGTGCTTTCCGAGGCACGGAGGGGTGTTGATATGTAAAGATGGTCACCAATTCACGGACCATCCGCGGCAAGCGTTGCTTAACCTGATCGATCGACCCGTGCGGGATTACTTAGCTACGAGCCCCTCACTATAACAGCCGGATACAGAAAGTTAAAACTTACAATTGAATCCGTCGAGTTCAACAAAGCCTTATAGTAGGCAATGGTAAAAGCGGCGCTACACCGTTCGACTTTGTAATTACTGTTTTGTTGCTAAGCTTCCATTAAAACACGATATTAATCAGTATAAGGTGCTTTGATGTCGGGATCGACTTCTAAGTTATTAATTTTAGTTGTAGAAGCAATTTGCGCTTGCCTTGATTAAAAATTGTCATCGGTTAACATTCTTGTTAAGAGAATTTTGGAGTTGACTTCAAGTTTAACGAGATGAATTAATAGTTAAATATTTGTATTGCTTTCATTTACAAAAAAAATCTTTTAGCTCAATTTATTTTAAATAACAAATACTGAGAAATACCTAAGTATATTAACATCTCTAGGATAAAGTAAACAGACTCTGTAATACCAGGCAACTGAAGGAACCTACTTTATATGTATACCCAAAAGCATAATTAAGAAGGTAATTTCACGGAGGTTTTTCCGTGAGCTCATCACCGCATCCTACAGATACGTACGTAAATTTCTTTGACGAAAACGTGCGCACGTGAGATCCGCCCTCAACCCAGTAGTTAGGCCAAAACGTGCGCCCGTTTACCTCTCTACATATGTACCAAAACCATCTATTACTAATACTTTTTTAGTTACACACGTAAAACCATTTATCTCCGCAGATAGAATATCATAATACTCACGCAGAGTATAAGGAAGGCAGTTATTATAATTTCAGTTGTTCGGCTCAGTATCGACATCAGTAAGATTACCACGTACAATACATTAATATTGCAAACCGGTTTTGGGTAAAGTTTAGGATATACTGCTCCCAAGTCGTCTGGATCACAAAATACATACCAACAAGAAATATGTACGTACGTACACACCATATACGTGTGAGTTATATGCAAGATAAAGTAAATTATGATGTGGATGTTTTAGATTACGATGAATTTATTATAAAGCCTCGGCGGAATGTTTCAGAATAAAATATGTAAATCATTATACAAAACCACTACGTAGGTGAATACTTAAAGATAAACTTAGCGGGAAAATATACGTTTTAAGTAGTAAGTATTAGTAAGTATTAGTAAGTATTATCTAGTATATTCGGCGTATATGTTTAACGTTTTCATTCTATAAATGAAAACGTTAAACATATACGCCGAATATACTAGATATTTGGCGTATATTTTGGATTTGAGGCACTAATCCTATTACTTAACTACTGAAGATCCGATCTCTGATTAGAAAGGAACAAGGATTAAATTAGGAACTTTTAAGTACGGCTTTGGAATCCTAAAATTTAATTGCGAAGTCTTTGATCGTCTAGCCACTTACGATGTTCGTAACACGCTTCTAACCTATCGAATAGCTTTTCATTCGGTTTTCACTTTTAATTGAAAACTCCTTTCAATTGCGGAGCAGTCGTTCCCGGCTTTTAAAAGAATGACAGCGATTGAACTCATTCGAAATTATAATTTATTTCAATGATTGAACGAGTTCTCTTTGTGTTGAACTTTTAATTATAACAAATCTATGTAAAAGTTAACTTTGTAAGCCGCGCAGTGGATTCCTCTTCCGTCTTCTAGGATAATTCAAAGATGGTTCTGAATGGATTAAAGCGTACCCAAAGAATGAAAACTACGCTGCGCAGTACGTCTAGCGTTTTTTTACATTTTTTCTTTACCATATTAATTTTACTCCGTAAAATATTATATACCTACTGTCAATATAAAGAAACACAGACAAATTTAAAGAAATTGATATACTGACTTTGCCTTCACTTTATATCTTAGAAAGTATTATGTATGTTCGCAAAAACTTAGGACTTTTCAAAATAAGAAGCGATTTCCATAATATAAATACACGTAGTCGACATGAAATTGTGATACCCAAATTTAGATTAACTAAAACAAGCAAGTCATTTCTTATAAACAGTATCCGCTTTTATAACAAGTTGCCAAAGTCTGTGACAGAACTTAGCGATGGGAAGTTCAAAACCCACATCAAACGTGTCCTTATCAAGAATTCATATTATAAAATTAAAGACTACGTTGAAGACAAGGAAATTTGGCAATAATTCCTTCTGCACATGTGGCTTCCCTGGTACCTCATTAACGGCATAAATAAGTAAGAGTCTATTAACTGCTCCCAAATTACCATGTTTATTTAAATCTTTATTTTTATTTATTTTTACATTCGCCCTTGACATATTTACTATTCTATTATTTGACATTATATACTTTTTTTTTGTGGCTTTTGTGGACATGATAATTATTCAGATTGATTACAGTTGTAATAGCAATCATATAATTGCGTTTTATTTAAAATAGGTTTTTTACTTTTTTTAATTAATTAATTTTTTTGTATAGATTCTTTTCTACATATTTTGTGAATGTGAGAACGCTGTAGGCTTAGTGGATTGTAGACCTGTTGACCATTTTCTATTTTGTTAAGTACTTTGTACTTATTGAAAGACCTACACTGTCCTCCCATACCTAGAAACACTGTTATTTGAAAGTATTGTAAAAGCCAATTATTTTTAAAAGAGTAACCGTGGAGTTTCTTGCCGGCTCTTCTCCATAGGAAACGACCAATTGAAACCGTGCACCTAGCTTCTGACGTTTCATAAGTGCCCATGTAGGTTTATGTGAAATAAAATATTTTGATTTGATTTGATTTGAATAAAATTATTATCTCTGCTCCAATGTTGGAATTTAGTTTCAATTCAAAATTTACAATCAAACGACCAATGATATTTGCAAATCTTTGATTGATAACACTGATAACATTTTCGCCATAATGGGTTCATACAAAAACTTGGACTGAGAGTGATTGATTCGAATTGTGCTTCGAGAGAACGTCCTTCCTCTTCTATATTTAGCATTTGTTGTTCAACAATTTATTCTCGGGAACATCATTAAATAAAAGTTACGAAAATTAACTTTAAATTAAACCAATTACCTGTATACGAGGAATGTTTATCCGAACCGCAATCGAATGCTTATTCAGCTTTCGTTTTCAAAATTAAGCCGATGTTACCAGGCGTAACAGGCGTACTCTCAAGAGTTTAGCAAATAAATACCACGGTCCTTGAGTAAACACAACCCGTGATTGCAGAGCGGTATTGTTATACCGCTGAGATACACAGACTACCTACGCAAGCAGTACTACAACCTAGGGTGGGAACTAGAATGCTTGGAACACTGCATTCGGATGTTTTATTTCCTGAGTCTGTCGACATTGTCGCTGAAGACCGTTAATAATGTTTCGTGTTGATTTATATTTTAAGGGTTCCGTCATGGAAATTGAAAAATTGAACGTTTAAGGATAAATGTTAGAAAGTCTGTTTGTCTATTCAAGACACTAGCCATTTCTCAGAGAAAGATTTTAAAGCGTGCGGAATTGGTATTGACTACTAAAAATAATTAGCTTCAACTTAAAGGTAGATAGATGGTTTTAATTTAAATAAATGCTTTGACTTTAAGGCCGGTAAGTCATAGCCAATGTAAACCGAACTTACTGAAGGACCAACGTGGCTAAATTCCTTTAATAGAATGTTCTAAGAAACGAAACTTTTATTTTTTATTCCATTCAGAGTTACTGTGACACCCACAACAAGCGAGACCAACTCACACTTGGCCGGTTGTTTTTTAATCCTCTTATAGTGGCACAGTCTTACGCTATTTTGGTTTTAGTTTTTTACGTACTCCCAATGTTTGTTATGTATTTACAAACACCCTTTCCCGCGTGGGGACCGCCCCGATTTACCGCATGTTTTGTAACTCTCTGTTGCCTCCTCTGGGTTTTGATGGCAGGAAGAGAATATTACTTAGTGTTTGTTGGGATGTCGACATAATGGAACATAGCGCTCAGATTCCATAACACATACTTTCCTTCCACTTTGTGGTATTGAGTTTGAGTGGAGAGAACCGAAGGAATAATGAAGTTTCGTATCGGAAATAATTTCAACCCCTAATTTGATATAACAACGTTTATTTTAATTTCCCCCAGCCCCATTATTTCGTGACGCACTAAAGATTCCATTGAATATCACGATTAATGGTGTCGTTACTTGAATGCAGCAATCCGTGAGACAAAACCAGAGGGTCCAAGGCGAGGAAATAATTAGAGAAACTAGTTTGTTCTCTACGGACGATTAATGTTAGTTTACGATCTGGATTTACAACGGAGCTCGCTCGAACTTTGCTCTTGTGCACTAAGCGTTTTGATTTGTCAAGCAGCTCCATTTATTTTACTACCAATGTTGTAGTTATATGTTTCTTTTAATCCAGCTTAAAGTTGTACCACTTTGTAAAAAAGCTTAAAGATTTTATTAAATGAAACTGAGGATAAATGAAAAGAACTAATCTAGGTAAAGAAATCTAAAAGCTGTCGTGTGTTCAGGTCCCGGTCAAAGAAAACAAAAGTTGTTTTCTTTAGAAGTAGCAACGTCACTTGCAACCCCTTTGATGATGTGGCAAAGGCAACCGCACCAACGACTTGTAGTAATTAGAAGCGTTCCTCTGAATATAAGCGATAGAAAGGATTATTCCAATTTATTTTCCGTTCATTTTATCTTTTGAAGTGGTTTTCTTGCATGACAGCAGATTGTTTTATCGTTGCATGTAAGAGGCACACTATTAACTTTTGTAATAACCCGTTACCATATTCAATTTCTTTGCATTGCCTGGTTATATTGACTGATTTAACTACGGTTATGAGAACTGTATTATCTACGGTTCGTTGCTAATTAGAAGATAATTTCGGTTCGTTTACCTCCAATGATTTCAGTTTTGTTAACTCACACGAAGGATTCATATCACTTGACAGGAAAGCCGTATCCGAGAATTATATGAGGGGTGCCATATTGCCTCAGAATAGGGCTCCGGTGAATGTTGACTCACGCGAGGATGTACGGACATGTGTCGATTCAGACGCACTCTTAAAGGTGCGTTTATTTACGTTCCTTTAGAAATAGGTGATGCGTCGCGTTCACGCCTTTCGACGGGAAAAAAGGCTTATTTTTTCACACGTTTCCTGTTTTCCTTTTTTCAAACGGTCCCCAGTGGTGATCTGTTCTGTATAGGTATATAAGTGTGTGTTATTCCAGAGCGGGAATGTATATTACTTACTCTACGGGGGATAAGAATAGAGAACGGATGCTTGCACAAAAGGCTTTTCTACAGTAAAGACCTAATTCATTATAAACGGAACTCTATAAATACGAATGTAGTAAAGTCACGTTAATTTATTTCACCGGCAGTGTACTAAATCAAGATTCTAAGCGCATGATGTAGTTATAATGATGTCTTTACTTATAATGAATATCTTCACGTCATGAAAAGCTTTCACCAAGTGCATGTACCGTCAAAATAGCAGGTTGATTACGTAGCGGCCCTCAAAAATTCCCCCTCGCATGCACGAAAGCGATTCATGAAGCTAGCTTCGTTTGCCTCAACTCGTCTGCAATCTTGTATCTCCGGAGTTTAAGTGTTTGACCTCCCTTTGCCCAAATGAAGCTCACGAACATGTCTACCAAGATTTTATTTGTTGCCATTTGACTTTTATTTCTTAAAAGCTAAGGTCGATATTACATTGTTACGTGGCCCCAGGTAATTTTGCTGGCGGTCGCCTTTTGTATTTCTTTTTCCGTTTTTTACTCCACCAGGAGAATTTACCAGCTCCAATCCGAGTCTATGCTTGCCCAAGAGGAAAACGGATAGTGAAACTGAATACCTACATGGTATGCTCATTTTATGTTAGATGTTCCCCCTAATTATATTTTGTTTCAACAGCTTAAATATTTTATATATCTTAGGTATTAGGTATCTAAGAGATGTCGACTTTAAATTGGATTTAAACTTATTCGTATATATTCAAAGAGGTTTCTTTGTGAAACTATTAAAAGTTTGACATCTACTTACTTTGTTTCTTTGTGGATAGTGATTAGATTACGCTATATTGTTGAGGAAAGTCTCTGTCTCTAGTAGAAACTTTTAGAGAGATCTTTAAGTACAGTTGTTACCAAAGCAACTTGTTTTTGATTTTGAACTACAAAAGATTAATTGTAAAGTTTTTAGCTACTCATTGTCACTCTGTGTAGATCTATCTAGAACAGCAGTAACATCAGTAGAAATGCTGAAAATATTTTAGCATAGGTACTAAACACCCAATTAAACATAAAACACCGGCCAACTGCGTGTCGGGCCACGCACAACGAAGAGTTTCATAGTTGGGATGAATTTATCCCAAGAACAAACTTAACAGTGTAGTTGAAAAACATGTTCTCCCATACATTCCACCTGCAAATGTAACTTTGTACGCACAATATTGAGAGATTTACCATGTTATTTCAAGACCATATACTTCTCATCTATACTTATAGATTATAGGAAAAATATTACAAGATAACAAAAAATTTGGCTCGGTAGTTTCGGAGATATGAGATGGGAAAATGGTAAATCATCTATTTTCTTAAATACCTTTATACCTATTTTTTGCAAATTATTAAAAAAAAAAATATTGATGCCTTCACAGTACGGCCCTTTCATTTAATGTGTGACACGGTACAGTTTGTAAAACTTTTATTTTTATTTATCCTAGATTGTGACGTTACCTGTCCGTGTTTGGATCACAGAAATTCATAGGTTACCAAATTTCAACTTAATCGGTCCATTAGATTCACACGAGTGATCCTGTAAGGTTTCCGCTTTTTCATTCGGACGTACGGAACCCTAAAAATACCTATTTATTCTTTCTCACGGTTCATTAACGTGTGAGTATTACGTTTCTTTATAATATATAATGGAACGAAGGATTTTCCTTCGGCTTCGGCTCGTAAGCCTTTGATTATGACCCAATTCGATATTTTACCCCACAAGAGCTTATGACCAGCGTCAATTACCGATTTTGCTTACAAAGTCGGGTCGGTCAAAGCTGAACAAACGGGTTGTTTTTGCTTTTGACTTTTCATAACAAAACGCTGAGCCGGCCGTTACTTAGCTACCTTAAAAAAAATATACGTAGCGTATTTTGGAGGTGTACCTCCCAAGCAGCATACATGGCTGTATAGTCACTGGACTACAGAATTATTAAAAACTCGAAGCTGTTTTGCTTTGGAGCCGGCTATACAGCTATTAAAATTCTAAATTTGGCTCCAAATTAACCAGCCCTAAGCATTAGTAGCTTGTTAACAAATGTACAGAGCATTGCAAGCTGTATGATGGCTTAGACAGCTATCAATAGGCCACGATCCAGCTCTTTTAATTTTTTAAGACAGCCAAAAGATGTTTAATGGCTTGATAACGGCTTTTGTTAAATATCTACAAAGAAATAGGTGAAATAAAAAACTATTCGTGCAGTGCAAGCGTTACGTCAAATAATAAGGCGGACTAACAATTTCTGTGGATAAATAATTATTATTATAAGGTAAGTGTGTTCACGTTTGTTTTGGATCTCTTTTGGGTCTAAATTGTGATGCCACTTTACTGTTAATGCATATATAGGTTATATTATCAAATATCACACGCGCCATCGAAATATTATAGTTTTACAAAAAACATTATACAAAATAAATACGGTGTAGGTACGAATTATTCATGGATTTTACCAAAATTATTCCATTTATAAAGCATCAATATCTATCTGAAACAGTAAAATAATGTGTTTTTACTTTAGCTCCCAAATATCATGAAAATTTAACAGATATCAGTGGTTTTGTGGCATTGAAATGGCGTTGATTGTTAACACGTAATAATTATAGCAAAATTCCCTGACAGAAATATTGCTATTGAGCAGAAAAGAGAGGGTCTATCCAATGGCAATATTTAAGTCTATTTATCAGCTGGAAACTGTACGCTTGCTGTTCAATGGTCTTCAGTTATTCTAACGACTGTCAAAAGATGTAAAGTGAGAGTAGGCATACAACAGTGTCTTAGGAATCTCTTATTTTGATAGAAAACTATTTCGTATGTAGCTTAGGTACTTCATTTGATTTTGTAAATTAGCGAGCTATGTTTATTAGAAATGGTTATTTTACCTACATGCAAAAGGCGACCTTTTGTCGTACAGGCTGTTAAGAAAATAATTATGGTTGCATTCGATCATTCAAGTGAGTTTGAAATATTTTAAGAAAAGTTTTTTTTTAAGAATTTCTGGATAAAAGTAACCGCCTAGAAATAAATGTAATAAAGTAAGTAAATACATAATAAGGGCTCGCCCCCTATTACATGGTACTCGAATAATCTGGCGAAAGATGGGTGTCCCTACTAAGTACACCTCTACCTAACCCTTCGGGGAATAGGTACAGGCGTGATGTTATGTTATATAATAAAGTTTATCATCTATTATTCTACGCCCCCAGACACACACAATAGCTCGCGCTTTTCCAGCGCTACGGTACCTACGATCAGAAAAAATGTGAAATCTCCCAGTAAGAAGATTTTTTCCACCCTAATGTTCGGATTAACGAATAAGTACCCGCTATTGTGCAGACAGTTAAAAGAATAACCAGAGTGAGATGTTCGCTCGTCAACAACTGTCGACGCCCGTCGGTTCTTTTGTTACCATGGAGGGTGGATGCGGTACCTACCTACCTACTTATTACGATTCGAACTAGAATGTATTTAGTATAGCCTCTGATTGAATTGCCAGTGTAAAATAGGTTAATGTATTAAAAGGTAGGTACCTACGTTTTTGAAGTGATCGGTAACCTAATTGGCGCTTGGTCGAATAAAATGATCGTGAGTGTGTATTGAGCAAAAGAACGCATAGAAACGTAAATCATTCCAATACTTGTACGATTTTTTCACTTATTTTTGCATTTTATCGGCTGAATGGACAGATGAAAAATATACCAATTCTATTAAATGTGGTGAATCCACATAAACTCATAAAAATATGCGTAACATATGGAAAGTATTTTTTCAAAAGCTTGCAAGACATTTGTCGCGCTTTGTGCCCCTTAAGAATATCATAAAAATAACTTGTTCGTATAAATAACGTTGATGAAAATATATATCGGTGCTTACGGTGGCCACAAATCAGGGTAAAGTGGGACTTATCAGGCCCGTCTACATAAGTAAGCTCCAGCGACGCCGCAGTGAGAGAGCGCTTGTGGTTTCGTTGACTTGCGCCAGTAAATCATTTCTTATTTTTGTCAACAACAACCTCAAAGTATTAAGGTTTTATTCGTACACAAGTATTTCGGTTTCATGTTAATAGGATTTTCGTTAATTAAAATGTTGTATTCAACAATATCTTGAGTTGGTAATTGTTGAATATTCCTGCTTCCTTTTGTTCTTGTAAATTTCCATTTGATGTGGAATGTTTGTTTTTTTCCGTTTACCTTTTAATTTTACATTTTGTTCTATTCAGTGTAAAGTCAGATTCTCGAGTGTGCAGAGATGTAGACAGACACGCAGTTGTTGAATTTATGAATATGTAAGTCAAACATTCGAAAATTCTGTGGCGCAGCTACTGGAGGGAAGTACCACGAAGGCTTTTCAAATTCGTTGTGTCCTTTCCTCACACCGTCCGTGCAGTGTCTTTATTGCTTTTTGTGCTCGTGTTTTTATTTCGTGCACTGTACCTGTACAAAGCATTTTTCTATTAACACTCTAGTATTTTATAGACACGTACTAACCAGTCTTTTACAGCAGGCACGTTCTCATAAATAAAAATACCTATCAATCAATCTGCCTAGCCTTTTCCCAACTATGTTGGGGTCGGCTTCCAGTCTAACCGGATGCAGCTGAATACCAGTATTTTACATGGAGCGACTGCCTATCTGAACTCCACAACCCAGTAGCTGGGTAATACAAAATATCCTTCGGTAAGACTGGTTGAATTAAAAATACCTATAGGTAACTAACTAATAAAAAGTACGATTACATGAACATTACCTACCACAGGGGTGGCGAACATTGGTGACACGTAACCAAATGATTTGGGCACGACATCATTTCAAGAATTTAGGTACTTGAGTCATCTAGTTTGCAACAGCAGAAGTCGGACTAATTTGTTCTTTAATTTAAATAAATACTAAAATTACTGTATAATAATAAAGGTATTATTGTGAATTGTGAAAGTTTTTATGTAATATTTTTCCAGGAGTCACTAAGTCAAGATGGTTTGTTGGCACGTCATGGCAACATTCAATATGCATTTGGAAAAAAATGGCACGTAGATGTAGAGAGGTTCGCCATCCCTGACCTTACCATCTTTAGTTGACCGGATAATCGGTAAAATAAACAAAATAATATCAAGTTTTCAATATTTTCGTCCGCGTTTTTAAAACTGTAAAATAAGAAAATTATATCAAAAGAAACCCTACCTCACGTCCAACACACTACCTATTTGAAAAACTTTATAAAACTGAGTAAACTCTTTAAAAGTAACACTTTTGAACATTAACTGTAGTACCTACCTATTACATAGTACTTGGTATTTAATACGATATTTTCCTGAAACGTAGCCGACCCTCCACTAACGAGCCAGCTATGAATATTCTTGATTTCTTGCATATTCAACAGGATATGAATCACAATACTTTTGTATTTTAGAACTTAATAAAAAAAGTTGCTGCAGATTAAAATTTTTGGCCACAAAGTGGAATACATTAGGTTTTATTGGCGTTATGTTTTGATAACATTTATTATTTATTTTTTTGTAAGAGAAAACAAACAGTAGTTTACAAAAATAAATAGAAATAACTTAACGAATATACTACCCACTACATTTTCCACAGATTACAACTAGATATTTACAAACTGTTGGCAAACGTAACCGTAATCTTATTATCATAATAATTTCCTACTGTTACTTGCACTTTGATCTTTTATTATTCATAACAAACAAAAAAAAATGTTTCAGTTGACATAATTGAGTGGTTAAATATATGTAGATACGTTTATGGAACAAAACAGAAAGATGGTAGTAGTAGTAGTAAGTGGTAACTTAAAATCCGGAAAGGAGAGTGTTTTTCATCCCGGAAAATTAAAAAGTTTTCAAGTGGGGCCGCGTGCTCAGCTAGTTACCTACCTATCTACCTATATTTTGAGAGTAGCGTTAAATTATCGCTGCGGTTCTACGTTAAAATTTACTCGTTTACAGTTTAGGCATGTTTTTAAGTATAGATGACATAATACATAGTCGTAGTCGTATCTAAATTTTCTTTAAACACATATTAAATAAAATAGTAACGATATCCAAACTGTATACAGTGTGATTCTTCATAATGTGCACATATCGAAATGAGGGAATCTATGCTTAATTTTAATGACAAAAAATATTTAAAAAAAATCTAAATATTTTTTATACTTTTTGTGGAACTAAAAAAAATTGTAACAAAACTGTGTAACTTTTCAACTAAATCATCTATCGCGATGAAACAAACTCCATAATGATTGGAAGTAATTAGGCGTTCACATAAAATGAAAACTGAGAAAAAACAAACTAATTGAAAATAAACATGTTTTTTTAGCAAAAATCTGTATTCTTTTTTCATCAATTTTTACAATAATTTTAAAATTTATAAATAAAATGCCCAAGAGAAGAAAAATGTTTTTAAATTGTTTTTATAAAAAAAAAACAAAAACAAGAAATATGAATATTTTTTCCGTCGATGATAAAATCAAGCATAGATTTCCCATTCCGATATGTGCACATTATGAAGAATCACACTGCATACAATGAATGTTTTTGAAAAAAAAAAAATTGTTGTTACGTGTTGATGCCAAAAATATAGTTTTCAGAAATTTTGTCCGTTTGTCTCGATGAAGGTGTAGCGGTTACACCGCCACATACAAACTACGCATCAAAGACATGACGTCACACAAATCCTGCATCGCACAGTTAGAGTTTACCGAGCGATCGACATACATTACAAGATTTCAACTTCCAACCGATGGGCAGTTGCCCGCCAGACACAACACCCGTCTGGTCGGAGGATCCTCCCTTTTCTATGGTGGATGAGTGAACTTTACACCCTGTTCCTCATGCCCCTAATTTGGTGACCCCGAGTATGAACGTCAACGCAGCCTTCGTGCAATTACTTCGGCGTGACGTCATCATCATCATCACTCCCGCAAGCTTTCGTGAGGCGAGTCACACAGCCAGCCAGCACCCACGGCTTCAACGGGTATCCTGACCACCAGCATGCAGCGAACGCGCATTCCTGGTCATCACCCTCAGCCTCATCACCCCGACTCACTGGGGAATCAACGCAAGCAGCCTCATTACCCCGACTCACTGGGGAATCAACGCAATCAACGCAATCACCCCGACACACTGGGGAATCACAGCAATCACCTCAATCACCCCAACTCACTGGGGAATCACCACAATCACCACAATCGCCGCAATCACCACAGAAAGTTCCGACTCACCGCGAACTATGCGGCACCCGGTTCCGACTCACTGGAACCACAGCTGGCACTGTGTGAAGCATCGCAAGATTCAGCCCACTATCGACCTCCGGTCTCCGGAGGGGAGTGATGTAGCGGTTACACCGCCACATACAAACTACGCATCAAAGACATGACGTCACACAAATCCTGCATCGCACAGTTAGAGTTTACCGAGCGATCGACATACATTACAAGATTTCAACTTCCAACCGATGGGCAGTTGCCCGCCAGACACAACACCCGTCTGGTCGGAGGATCCTCCCTTTTCTATGGTGGATGAGTGAATTTTACACCCTGTTCCTCATGCCCCTAAAAAGGTATGTTCCGGATTGGCGCAAAAACGGCTGAACGGATTTGTATGACATTTGGCACACAGATAGTTTATAGCCTGGATTAACACATAGAATACTTTAATTCCGGTAGTACGTTCCCGTGGGATATATTCCGACATCCACGCGGGCGAAGCTGCGGGCAAAAGCTATCATTGAATGAAATAAACTAGCTGTGGGCCACAGTTTCACTCGCATTCTAGGGAAACACATTCAAGTACCCGGAAAAATATATTGTATGTTTTTTTCCGGGTTGTGTTTAAGCTTTGTGCGAAATTTCTGTGAAATCAGTTCAATAGATAAGCCGTCAAGTTGGGGCAAACAAACAAACAGAATGGACATCTGTTCTCTTTGTTTGTTTTTATGTGTGAAGTTCTGAGCGTACCCTAGTCTAGGTCTGACTCGTATTCTGACACTATAATTTAAGTGAATACCTTCATACTTTTACTTGGTTGTGTTAGGGATGATTTACGAGTATTGAGTTTTTTGGGTTCCAACTTAAATAACTTAGGATAACTTAATATGGCTGGGGTCTTTGTGTTGGGTTAGTAGGCGAATAGATAATCCAACCACAATTTGTTTGTATTCTTCTTCCATAGTTCTTTTTAATATTATTTTATCTGGTTATTTATGGATTAATAGAAAAGATACTAAGTTTGACTTAACATTCGATTTTAAGAAACCCGTCGTTTTTTCTACCTTAAAATTAACTCTCTTAAACTTTTTTTTTTGGTTGCTTTACGCTATATTATCATTTGATCTAACCATATCATCAGGCTGTCTAACCTTTTCCCAACTATGTTAAGATCGGCTTCTAGTCTAACCGGATGCAGCTGAATACCAGTACTTATTTTACGTGAAGCGAATGCCTATCTGACCTCCACAGCCCAGTTACTGGGTAACACGATGCCTTTACCATCAAGTTGTATGGTTAGAAAAAATATAGAATACCGATCTCGAGAACTTGTTTTCGAAGCTTTATTTCTTTCTAAAACCTACCTGCCTGCCTACTGTAAATTTTCAAATAATAAAATCTATTAGATGTCATTATCTCAAATTGACGGAAGTAAAAGCGATAATACAAATTGCTTCTTAACTGTCAACAGCTCCTTGTGGCTGATAAATGAATTCGCCTAGTAAGTATTTATACCTTGTGTTATTTATCAATAAGATGCTGTTACATACGAATTATGTAATTGCATTTAGAGACCCATTTGCACTAAATATCATTAAGCACGTTTAGCGCCAACGTTTTTCATAACTCATTCAGTTTTTGGTATTGTCATCTTCAAACGAATGATGTAGTTTTATTAATTTGCATTGATTACATTTTATCTGTGTATTTTATATAAAACACTGGTCAAGCAGTGGCCATTGTCTTTCCATAGTTCTAGATAACCAGGTCACTCTAGCCACCCAAACCCATAATTCAATATCTTTGTTTCCATATCCTGCAATTATAATAGTTCTACACCAACCGAGGGTTGTCCTTAGGTGCACTTGCATAGTGCAAACAGGGATAGTCGTTGGTTCGTGCCTCATTTCAATAAAAACATCTAAAGGGCCTCTGCGAGTTCGAGGCTTCGGCCCCTCGTACGCCTGCCAAAGGTCCGGGACCCCAGGGTCCCGAGAAATATCAAGAGATGCAAATAATAATTAAATTAAATGTCATGAATGTGTGTTATAAAAACTCGTTAATCATTGATATAATACCGACTGTAATTCTCTTTCGCTTCATAATAATTGTTTAACATAGCAATTAATTAATTCCATATCGATACCAACTAAATGAGCGATTCGATGCTTATTGGAGTTTACATCATTAAATTGGGATTTGAGGCTATAATGTCCATTATTATTTTGCCTAAATGCCTATCTAGACGAAATTAATGAATAGGCAAAGGCTTTCCCCAAATGAGATATTAATAGTCTTAATATTACGAAAATATGTCCATTAGTAAGTGGTCTACTTAGTGTAATGACTCGCTGAGGGAGATAGGCTATTATGGTGTAAATAATGTAGGTTTGTAAACGTCTAGTGTATATTCTCTCTGGACTAACTCGGCCCCTGATCGGGTCAGCTGTAGGACTAACTTGTCCTAATGAAACATGAAAATATGTGTCTTATGCCCGTTATCACCGACAACTAAGTGACACTTAAATGAATCCCTAAATAAAAGTGCATTATTGGATTTTCAACTCTCAACGCTAAGCCTAGCGTTGAAAATCCAACAGTGCATTTTATTTGAGTGACACTTAAATTAATCCCTAAATAAAAGTGTAATATTGGATTTTGAACTTTCAGCGCTAAGCCTAGCGTTGGAAATCAAACAGTGCGCTTTTATTCAGGGATTCATTTAAGTGTCATTTAGTGAAAGTGAAAAAGGGTAGGTATTAGTCTTTTGTTAAAAATCTCTAATACTTAACGCTATAAAATTAAGGCTACCCGAAAGAATCCTACCGATATACTCAGCTCTTCAAAACAAAAAACATTAAGTTTATAATTATTAAGTACTAGCTGTTGCCCGCGACTTCGTCTGCGATCCAGGATGAAAAGTAGCCTATGTCTTTTTCCAGATCATGGTCTACCTATGTGGCAAATTTCATCCAAATCCGTTCAGCCGTTTTAGCGTGAAAGCGTAACAAACAAACAGACAAGTAAATTCACTTTCACATTTATAATATTAGTTAGGATGTTGAAGTAGTCTACTAGAATGATACCTTATTTAGGAAACGCGGCAGTTCTTGTCTCACTCTCGCTTGCAGACATGCGCTAGCGATTTTTTATTTATATCAAATTCCTACTTAGTTGAATAACTATCACCAATTCACAAACTCTTTCGCTTTAAAAATTTTTACAAAAAAAAACAACCGACTTCCAAAAAAAAAACACTACAAAGTGAAAAATAACTTTAATTTCGGAAGTCGATGTCTTGGGTTTTGTATTTTCATTTTTTGCCACCGACTTCCGAAATTTTGTAAAAAGTTTTTATTTTTCTCTTTTTAGTTGTGGTACCCCACATACATTCGAATACCACTACCTGTGACCACTACCTGCTACCAGTGACAGGAACTTATCATATCATCTACATACTAAGCGGGAAAAAAAATACGTATTTTGTAGCTAACTCAAAAACTGCCCAAGCAAAGTTAATAAAATTTATATGGGACCAATTTGAGAGCACACCCTTTCAAAAAAAAAAAAGAATTTTCAAAATCGGTTCACAAATGACGGAGGAATCGGCGGGCATACAAAACAAAAAAAACATACGCTAAGAACATTATAACCTCCTCCTTTTTGGAAGTCGGTTAAAAAAATATAGCATATAAGGAGTATATAAGGAATATTATATTACATAGTATGTAAGGATAGCATATTCGGAGGTGGACTGGCCTCAACTCTCACTAGATTTACTTAATTACTTCTCCATAGGAAACGACCAATTGGAACCGTGCACCTAGCTTCTGACGTTTCATAAGTGCCCATGTAGGTTTATGTGAAATAAAATATTTTGAATTTGAATTTGAAAGTTATTTTTCACTTTGTAGTGTTTTTTTTTTGTAAGTCGGTTGTTTTTTTTTTTGTAAAAAGTTTTTATTTTTCACTTTTTAGTTGTGGTACCTACCCCACACACATTCGAATACCACTACCTGTGACCACTACCTGCTACCAGTGACAGGAACTTATCATATCATCTACATACTAAGCGGAAAAAAAAATACGTATTTTGTAGCTAACTCAAAAACGACCTAAGCAAAGTTAATAAAATTTATATGGGATCAATTTGAGAGCATACCCTTTCAAAAAAAAAAATATTTTCAAAATCGGTCCACAAATGACGGAGGAATCGGCGGACACACAAAAAAAAAATCATACGCTACGAACATATAACCTCCTACTTTTTGGAAGTCGGTTAAAAAAAGATAGCATATAAGGAGTATATAAGGAATATTATATTACATAGTATGTAAGATAGCATATGCGGAGGTGGACTGGCCTCAACTCTCACTAGATTTACTTAATTACTACTACTTATTACATACTTAGTTATTGTTGTCTTATTAATTTAGCACGATAGAAACAGGCCGAGTCTCAAGTGAAAAGTTAAGATTCAGTTACTTTTGCAAGAAAGATGCTGCTAAAGCATGTTAAAAGAAAAATGTAAAACTTATTATTAACGGCTTGGCGAACAGGCTGCTTTTTTTTACTCAAGGCAATAACGTAAAAGAGAAAAGTGGCCACATTCTTGTGAAGACTTGTTTTTTCATGTCGTAAGATATGAGAGAAAATTGAAACCTCATCTTGTTTTTATTTTGTTTGCACAGGTAATACTGTTGTATCGTACTATACTCCATTTGAAATAAGATTAGACATTTAACTAAACCTGTTTTGCAGTCCGTTCAACCGATTTTGACTTCTATTGCGATGGTGCCATGACAAATGGCAGCTGCAGTAAACAGTTGGTATTGTAACCACTTTTTTGCTTTTAATACCATCCTTATGCCTACGGTATAGAAGTCGAAATCGGTTGAACGGACTGTAAAAAAGGTTTGTTTAAATTTCTAATCTTATTTCAAATGGAGTATAGAGATCATGAAGTAAAAATCTGATAATTTATGTTCTTTCACGAAAAATAAAACATCCGTTCATAAGTAATAGGTATTTATTTTGTATTTTATAAATATATATATATTTTTGTTACATTATAATTAATAATATCTTAGTATTATTTATTTTAGAAATATGTATGTATGTAAGTAAGTATATTTTTATTTTATTAATTTATTTCATTAAGTGAATTGTTTTGATTTTACTTTCTATTTACTCTTACACACGGTGTCTACATCTCTTTTTATCCTCTGTCCTATCGCAGGTATGCTGGAAGAGATTTCATTAGAAATAAGCATCACCTTTGTACGTATTTTTCTGTTCCTTTTGTCTTTTCTGTGTATTATTTGTGTGTACATAAATAGTTAAATAAATAAATAATATTTTAAAAGAATTTTCCTTTAGTTCTTTGGATTTAAAATTTCCCGTTTTTTTTCCAGTTCAATAGAACACACTATTAGAAATGACATTATTTTAAGAAAATCCTTTGTTTCAAATAGAGAAAATCTTTCTACCCTCTGAATAATACCGATACAGGTTAGTTATCCAGTTTTGCGAAAATGTGACACAGTGCGGTGAAGGAATACGTGAATCAACTTTCACTAGTTTTTTAACCGACTTCCAAAAGGAGGAGGTTCTCAATTCAACTGTAAGTTTTTTTTTTATATCTTTGTTACGCGATTACTCCGCCAATTATGAATTGATTTTAATTATATTTTTTTTTTGTTTGGTAGGCTATACTTCAAAGGTGGTCCTATATAATTTTTTATAACTTTGCTTGGATAGTTTTTGAATTAGCTTCAATAATACTTATTTTTTCCCACTTAGTATGTAGATGATATGTTAAGTTCCTGTCACTGTTATTTACATAGCAGATAGTGGTATTCGAATTTGTGTGGGGTAAATACCACAACTAAAAAATGAAAAATAAAAACATTTTACAAAAAAAAATCAACCGGCCTCCAAAAAAAACACTACAAAGTGAAAAATAACTTTAAAGTCGGTGGCAAAAAACAAAAATTCAAAGACACCGACTTCCGAAATTAAAGTTATTTCTCACTTTGTAGTATTTTTGTTTGGAAGTCGGTTGATTTTTTTATTATTTAGTTACACTAGTAAAACGGCAGCAAAACTACTCGCGGCCATCTGCATTCACTAATGATTGGATTAGTGAATGCAGATGGCCGCGAGTAGTTTGCAGGACGTGCACTAAATACCTAAAAAGCAGTAAAACGCCGTTCAAAAAGTTACGCTGCGCTCAAAAGCTAAAATAAAATTTTTGACGTTGTTACAAACCCTCTCAATACTTGAGCGAACTGAGTTGGAAAATGTCGCATACACTCCAACATTTTTGATGTCCATAGAATAACATTATTTTCATCCATTGAAATGAGAATCCGCTAGATGCGGGAACTGCAAAACCGGTTATTATGGTGATCCTTGGGGGAAGGAGGAGCTCGCGGTTAAATAATAACAGCCGCGCGGGTCGATCGATCAGGTTAAGCTACGCTTGCCGCGGTCGGTCCGTGGATGGGCGACCATATTTACATACAGAAACTCTTCCGTGCCTCGGAAAGCACTTTAAGCTGTTGGTCCCGGCTAGCATTCGTAGATTTTGGGCAGTCATTACGGGTCGTCAGAAGCCCGAAAGTCTGACAACCTTTTTATCAGTTACTGGGATGTGGAGGTCAGATAGTCAGTCGCTCCATGTAAAATACTGGTATTCAGCTGCTTCCGGTTAGACTGGAAGCTGACCCAACATGTTGGGAAAGACTAGGCAGATTGATGAGCCTTCCTTATATTTTTTATAGGTGTAAGAGTTCGTGCAGATACGAGAGAAGAAGAAGCACACGATAATTGCTTAAATATCATGCATAACTTTGTTATTAAACAAGGTTTGGTTATATATTTTCCGTTCAGCTGCATTCGTAGTCATTCAGTGAGAGGAAAAGTTCTGGGGGCCTACCACCAGCTCAAAAGCAGTATTATTTTAATATTACTTCAGTGGGAGAAAGAGATGGAGCTATACGTCCTGTAGAGCTTCATCTCTTTCCCACACTGAAGTAATATTAAAATAATACTGCTTTATGAGCTGGTGGTAGGCCCCCTGAATCTGACAAAGATTCCGTCCGGAAGATGTGTACGTATGGACAAGGCAATCTTAAAATGTCGCGGTTTATAAATATAGGACAACTTTTACTTAGCGCCGTCATTCACTAACTGTCAATGTAAATAGTTACTGTTTCTAGAAAATCAACTGAAAATAAATGATAAATTATTGAAATCATGTGTAATATTGTGAAGCCACATTAATACTTATTATTAAAAAAACACTAAAGTAAATGGTAAATGAAAAACATGCCATTGCCATTTTACTAAAAGATGAACCCAAAATTCGAAGACATCTGACATGATGATGTCCAACATTCCCGCGCCCAGTGCGGGTATAGTGGACGTCATCATGTCACACTCGTACTTGCAGAGAGAGGAGGCCTGAGTCCCAGCACTGCTAGGTTGAAAATATACAAATTCGGACATAACTCATCTTACAGAGTGTGACTAGAGAGTCTTTGCAAAGCGCTTGCCTTGTTCATTCTAATATAGAACGCAACTCTTTTTGCATGTGCACTTAACTAAATCACCACTATTTCAAGGTATCCAGAATATTTCAGCCCTATAGAAAAGTGAATAAGGTAACCATAAATAGTACCATTGTCTAATTAAATTATTTAATGAACCAAAAAGTGGGTAACGTATCGTTTTTCTAATTTGGCTTAATATGCAAATGTGAGCGCAAATTTATTCATGGTTACTTGTTAGCTCCGTTTTTGATTAGTTCCACCCTAAATAAGCCTGTGTGTGAATTATCTCCAGTCTCCTATTTACTTAGGTTGGTTAAGCTGTTCTTGAACCGTACAATAAATGGAACAAAATTCCCGGGAACAATGCCGAAAAACAATTGCTACGTTTTTTGCCTTTGTTCCATGGAATTTTGTTATAATTTATAATTAAGCGTTCGCTAGTCACATGCTATCATTTCTAATCCTATTATTTTTGTAATTGGTAAGCTGTTTTCGAGAAAAAAATATTTGGTAGATGTTAAGCTAATAAGTTTTATTTATGGCATAAGTAGGTACGAATGTGGACTTCTTACATAAATCTATATTTTTTTAATAAAACAGGTCTTCTTTTTATTCGATAAGCACTCTTCTTCAACCATTTGGGTATCATATTTAATATGGTTACATTTTGTTGCTAAATTAAATAATTTTTTTTTTCTTAAAAAGCCAAACAAATTCAATTACAAAAAAAACCGATTATCTCAACACAAACAATATTTCCAAACACGTACACACATAGCATAATTTTGTATTGGGCATATTAAATAACAAATTCTTTATATTTCCTAGTGAAATGTAATCTAATGTAACCTACTTCGGAGGTAAAAGTGGCACAAATCTGTAAGCACACAATGTCTTCGTAGTGACAGGCGCAATCTGTTTTCAAATAATTACTTCTGAAAGCCGAGACGGGGAAATTAATTTCTTTGTTAATTTAACGACATCGATGTGGTACTATCTACTTTGTTATCTTTAAAAGGCGTAAAATGGGATGTATTTTATTGGGAAAAAGAGTCAAAATACTTTACCTACTGTGGTTGTTCAATGTTAAATTGATAATCTAAATAAAAAGAAGTTTCATGTACTTACCTGAACACTTTTGTTTCAATTTAATTGAACTATAATTTGATTTCCAAAAATATAAATATAATATAATTTGAAAGAACAAAAAGCTTTCTGTTCCCGGAGTTGTAATTTCTGTCAGTTTCCCGCAAAACAGAGATTATTATAGCACTCGGCACAATTACGACACGGAGAGGGTAGCACCTTCATGTTTAATTAGAAAATTTAAATGGCCGTAACTTTGATAAAAGAAATAAGCTGCGGAGACTGCTACGATTTTACGCTACTTTGGTACGAGCCGCTATATCGTCGTCCTGTAGGATGCAATGATGATGATGATGATGTATATTAGGTATACAGAAAGAAAATAAAGAAAGAAAAATAGGTTTATTTGTCAGAAACACGTGCATACAAAAAGACAAGAGTTATCAGAAAACAACAAAATAAAGTACTTACATAAGAAATCACGAGCATAAAACAGAAATAGTCGGCAGCTGCACGACATAACTGCAACAAGAAGGCTTCCACTCAGCATGATGCTGTGCTATGGGGGACCCACAGCACAGCGCTGATTTTCAGTGGTTACCCGAAAAATAAGTAAGTACGGAAATCAAGGCAGGTTCAGTGATTTGTATAATAAATAGGTAGGTAACAAAATAAAATAAAATAAAAAGTACTTAGGATAAAATACAACTAGGTATATAACGAATTATATGAATAAATAAGATAAAAATTAATCTGCAGGCATACACAACAGAAGATGGTTCATCGTTATTTTTGGTACTTACGAGAAAATCTGTATTTTTTTGTATGTTCTTTTTTCTTAAGCTTATAAGTAAGAAATGAGTTAAATGCAGCAAAGTGAGACATCACAACAATGTATGTTAATAAGGTATAAGCATTAAGAACCTAGTACTAATTAAATTGTGTGTCGCACGGCTGCGTTCAATACCTAGGTAGCTATCTAAGTAGTTCACTAGGTATGGGTCAGACAAGTCTATAAAGAAAATTGTGTGGGGTTAAAAAGAGTTGAATTGAAAATGCAGACAAATCGCAAAACTAACCATTTCATCGATAAAAGACTCGGCCTTGCAATTGAGAAGGGGAAAATTGTCTTTAAGAATATCTGACCCTCGTGATAAGAGAAAACCTTATGATGAAATTATCTTTAAGAAAAATGTGCTTGCGGCATTTCTCATTTTAAAAACTGTGCATTCATTTATTAAAGCAACAAAATCAGAACTTAAGACCGTTTTATAAGAAGGAAAACTCACTTAATAACATTACGTTAAAATATCTAAATTAAGTTACAAAACTTTACTTCAGAGTGGCATTATTCTGAAAACTTTGCCATTGTTAACGAGTAAACCTGTCCTTTCGCTACTATTCATTCATAGTTTTACCTCTTAGTTGGAAAGTAAATTAACAAGACAAGAAGAGGCGGATATCCTGATTACATTTTTCACAGTGGCACAAAGCCCCTTTCTCACTTTGCGTCACCTTAAACCACTTTAAGCGGTAGCCTGTCTAAAATCATAATGTGGTTATTATTTCACCCGGGCTCGTGGCAGAGGCACTGCTGTCGACAAGGCGGCCATTTTCGCAAAATTATCGCTACTCGGCCGCGCTACGACAGCATCGAGGACGTACCCGCGAACTTGCAGAACGCATTAACGAAAAATATTATTTCGACCAAGAAAATACCCTTTCTGGCCTTAATATAAATAAACGAGCCAATAGAGTATAATTCTAGAGAATATTATCTATCCCACGCCCAATTATTACACAGTTATAACAATAGAATCTAATTAACCCACGTCAGATCCCATTGGGTTAAAAAGAAATTTATTATGTAGGTATTCGTATTTATGATAATAATAAACGCATGTGGTTTGGTATTCAGTGACTACAAATAACGCTATTATGCACGAATAAAGCAAAAAATACTCGAGGTCTCTTAATACTTTACGTAACATTTTTTTATTCATTTTATTTTGATTTAATTTTGTTATTAATTTTGTATTTGATTTGGAATTTGTTTTAATTTTAATGTAATTTTGATTTCAATTTTTATTTTGGTACCATTTGGTAATGAATTTGAATTGGATTGTAATTGAATTCATTGTTAAATTTCTCAATTATGTATTGTTAATATAAACCGGAAGAGCGGAAGTACCTAATACAGGCAATTTTTTGCTTAAAACGTACTTTCTACCATTATATTGTTATTTACTGTTTTAGAAATAAAAGTTTTTTTTTTATCATGGTTGTCTATATGTGTTTCAATTTCCACTTTGTGACAAATCGAATTGTGAATAAACAATGTTACACAAATTGCGCATATGAAATAATTCACAAATTCGTTCAAACCAAACTAAACAGCATTCTTTAATTATATCTATAAAATCCAAAGCAATCACTGTTTTTATTTATTTAATCCACTCTACGCAATTCGCGTTATCTAGTAGTTCAATAAATAATCCACAAATTCATTCTAACCAAACTAAACAGCATTCTTTAATTATATCTATAAAATCCAAAGCAATCACTGTTTTTATTTATTTACTCCACTCTACGCAATTCGCGTTATCTAGTAGTTCTATAAATAATCCACAAATTCATTCAAACCAAACTAAACAGCATTCTTTAATTATATCTATAAAATCCACAGCAATCACTGTTTTTATTTATTTACTCCACTCTACGCAATTCGCGTTATCTAGTAGTTCTATAACTTGATTCCATGCTCATCAATTCACTTCTGAATTGAGTTGTCTTGAAAACAATTTCTCAGCAAAATTCTCTTTAGCCAAGGGAATATTTGATGAAGAAAGCAACTAAATTTAAGAGAAGCTACTAAGATTTACTGGTATATGACGACAAAGGCACCGGCAGCTATGCGGAGAGGGCGGGTCGCGGTAAGAAATATCTCCTGCACTTGCCAAAACCACGGACGGAATAAAATTTGACAAAATAATTTCACATGCTAAAGGAGAGAGATATTATATTTAATGTTCGACGGTAAATTAAACTAATCCTAGGACTTATGGTGAAAATATAATATTAACTTTTTATTTTTTAGCATACTTGATGAAATATTTATTTTCAGAATTGGTACAACACTTCTGATCTGACCGTATTTCAGTAATAAAATGCATTATTTTTCTATGTTTTATCAATAAATACACTATATCTTTGCAAGTTAATTAATATCTAGGTACCTATATATTTTGCTTCTTGAATACTGTAACGAAGTACTTAATGATTTTCATGAATTTATTAGGTAAAATACTGTTATTCAGCGAAACTAACAAAAACAATTTCGTGAGTTATTTTAAATTTTCCATGAAAATAATAACTTTGAGAATACAACAAAAAATACGTACTGAATGAAACAAAAATTGTTCACCTTTGTTCCACAGTACGTTGAGGGAACATTGAATATTTTGCTTTCAGCTCGCACACAAGTTGGTTTTATTGCAAAGATTTGAGAGCAAAAGGATATTTGTTGAAAAATCTGTGCGAATTCTGATCGAGACCAAAAGTCACTGGACTTAAAAAACCAGGATATTGCATAGGAGACTCTTTGAATATTTTAGAATAAAGTAAGTATCAAAATATTCGGTCTGTAATAAACTTTGCGGTTTTAAGATATTTTTAGAGCGTCCTCTCTCCGCATTACGTATATTGGCATCAACAAATGAGACTATAAAAGTTCTCGGTAAGGATATTTTTAAGTTATTCCTTATTTAGCATAAACCTCATTTGCTAAATAAATCTTGAAGTCTCATTTTCAGAACCGAGGATCAGTGATGAAAACAAATTGGTATTTTATTCGTAAGTGATGATGACGGTTGGAGTCTGGGCACTACTTATGCTTAAATACTTCTTCTTTCCTTCGCATACTATGGGTTTTTATCAAATGACTTTGAAGAAAAACCGTTTTATTATATTTTCCTTGGTTAACTTTGTCTGAATGACTTTCTAACTTCTAATTAAACAAATCAGGTTTACTGTCTCCTACAAGTGCCGGGTCCTTAGCCAAAGATCTCGCTTACTCTATAAAGCTAACACACTTTATTGCCGTACTTGGCTTCAAGCGCTCGTGACGTAACATACGTCTTGGCACATACAGACTTCCGAGCAAATCGTAAGGGAAATCAGCGATATACAGAACATGCTGCATACACAATGAATAAAAATCAGGCAGAAAGTAAGAGTAATCCTCGCACAAATTGAATACATGATTGTGTTAGCTATGTTTGCTTACATCTCCACGTATTCTCTTAAACCGTGTCGTTTTCATTGAAATGGTGTACCATGATTGGAATAAAATTCAAATTTTCCGACTGTATCGGGAGTGAGTGGGTCGAAGCTGGCTTGTAAAGAAAAATTCAATCAAATAAGGATTCCTTTCTGCTATATACCGTCTCATTTAAATGAATGAACAAGCTATAAAAAACATGAGATCCAAATGACATTTGGAAGTCAACCAACGTTTGGTACGTTTCGAAATCTGAATCCATTATGCTTGTATGTCAATAGAAAGAATAGAATTTTAAAAATACTGTCAGTATTACATAAAATAAAATAAGAAATTGGAATTAAAAGGGTTTCTTCAATACGAAAGCAAAAATAAAAACTCTTTTGTAAGGTAATCTGTTCGTCCGTAGGTATCAACATTTTATACATATACAAACGGTTTAGTAACGATAATTTATTATATAAAAGTTTATAATTTTCGAAGGTTACATTGTTATTAACTTCTGAATTTTTTGAATATTTTCGACGAAATTAAATGTTAACGGGATACCAATTTTATACGCGCTTCTCAGAATACATGTTAAACTTTTTTACTCAACAGTGTATTTTCATATTGACTATGGATATACGAGTATATTAGCTGTTACTTTATACCTATGTTATTTATCTAACCACTGTTTTTTTTTAGTACCGTCGGAGAAGACTGAATAAAAATAACTGAAAGGAGAGATCAAGTCCAAAACCTGCCATGAACCACCTGTTATGGGATTTTAGAGATAGGATACCACTATGGCCAAAAAATACCACCCAGGGTATAAAAAAAAGGTCCTGCCGGGGTTGTGAATAAAACCGAAAGGGAAATCGTGGCCCCCGGCAACATGGCAACTGAAGGAACACGGGTGGGTTTTAGTCAGTAAGAGTCTGACATGCCCAGAGCCACCCAGAGCGGGAGAAGTTGTTTGATAATTAACCAACTAAAAAAAAAAAAAGAAAAAAGGGGTATAAAAGGTAATTGTGTTAATTCCACATTAAGTAAATATATAATTAGTATCTCGATAAATATAATAACGAATTTGAAAAAAAAAACACAATGAAATATTGTCGTTTCATTTCGTGGTTCAGATCAGCTGAAGACACTACGCGTTACTTGTAACATTTCGTAGAGCCAATATTTTTCCTTAACTCGGTCAATACTGGTAAACTGGCTCTTCCATCGGTTCACTACGTAGTATTTCGGGTAACCACAATACCACAATAGTTCGACGACGACGTAGAACTTGCCAGCCAATGCCTTTACCACAATACCTCAATTCATTCTATAAACTAGGAAGACAGTTTTTGTTGGAAGATTTAAGGCATCTATCAGGTACATACCTAGCAAACGATGCAAAAGAAGTATATAAGGATCGTAGCAGGTGGCATTCTATACTTTCTGCCTACACCATTGGGAAGAGATAGCCACAGAACAGAACAGTGATAGCCTAGTGGTGTGTCTCGAGTTTGAACCCAAGGCACGCACCTCTGACTTTTCGGATTCATGTGTAGGTACTTGTGCACACTTATCACTTGCTTCAAAAACGGTGAAGGAAAACATTGTGAGGAAACCGGCATGCCTAAGCGATATTTCTTGACGGCATGTGAAGCCAAGTCAGAGGCCCATGGGCGGCTTTAAAACTCTGACACCATGTCACTAACCCACGAAAAGGAGAAGATGGGAAGAATGTATAAGTTATAGGTACTAGCTACCTAAAACATTGCTCTCATTGCAGATTGAAGAGTAGGTTTATAGAATGAAAGCTAATTTGAAAAAAAGCCATATGAAATTCAGATAACGGTTCCCCACATTTTGCTCGCTCTTTGGCGAATTTCGTAATTCTAAAGACGTCGTATTGAAAACTGGGAACAGAAAATTTTGCTAGTACATTTACTCCCCTGCTAATTTCTTACATCGCAATTTACAAATAAAAAAAAAAATCTTATCTGCTGTTACTTCTATTGTGTGCTTCTTGGTCTGTGCTAAATAAATGTATTTTATTTTCTTTAAATTTTTTTTTTTTTGTTTCATGTCCAACCAATCATTGTCCGTGCTGTACTTAGTTGTCTGGATGAAATCGCAGAACCGACCGTAATTGATTTCAAAGCAGTTTTTGTCCTCGTCCATACTTGCATACTTTTACCCATACTAATATTATTTATTTAACCATTCATGTACACACAAATAATACACAGACAAGACAAAAGGAACAGAAAAATACGTACAAAGGTGATGCTTATTTCTAATGAAATAAAACTAATAATATGAAAATATACTTACTTACTACATACATACAAACATACATACTTCTAAAATAAATAACACTTAGATATTATTAATTGTAATGTAACAGAAATATTATTTATTTTTTATGTATGTCCACCGATTTCTCCGTCAATTGTGGACCGATTTAATTCTTTTTTTGTTTGAAAGGGTATGCTCTCGAGGTGATCCCATATACATTTTATTAACTTTGCCTTGATAGTTTTTGAGTTAGCTTCAATAATACGTACTTTTTCCCACTTAGTATGTGGATGATATTATAAGTTCCTGTCACTGTTATTTACATAGCAGGTAGTGGTTTTAGAATTTGTGTGGGGTAGGTAGGTACCACAACTAAAAAGTGAAAAAAAAAAAAATACAAAAAACAAACAACAGACTTCCAAAAAACACTACAAAGTGAAAAATAGCTTTAATTTCGGAAGTCGGTGACAAAAAAAAAAACATACACGACGAACATATAACCTCCTCCTTTTTGGAAGTCGGTTAATAAAATACAAAATAAATACCTACCTACGAAGTATTAATAGGAAAATAACTTTGTCTGTCTGTTACCTTTTTTACGCCTTAATAGCTGAACGGATTTGTATGTTTGGCACACGGATAGACCATGACTTGGGTTAGGACATCGGATACTTTTTATCCCGGTACATTAAGTATGTTCCCTTTAGAAAATTTCCGACCTCCACGCCGAAGAAGCCGGGGACAAAAGTTAGTCTGTTATATAATTACTGGTATACAATGAAGTACATATTAATAAATAAATCTCTCTTGCTCAATGAGTCGAATAAAATCTATTCAGTGTAAAAATGCTAACAACGTTACAGAAAACAAAGCAAAGATTCCTCTGAACCAATACAAATCTGTTAAAAGACTTACAGGAAAAAGTAGTTAATTAAACAGGATCAATAAAACAGAACTGTAATAAGTGTTAATTTACCAACAGCTCCCGACGGAACCAAATAAATTAAGCTCTTCGTAAATTGCCAACATATTACCCGAGCACGTTACAAAGATTTTTCAATTAATTGTTTAAATCGAGTAACATTGCTAAACTATTTTGGTTCTTATGCGTGAAATAACTGGGTTACTTTTTAATTACAGGCCAGTAAATTGAAATAAGGTTTGATAGATTACTGTCCGTGTTGTTGGGATAGACTCTGAAAAATTACTCTTTATAAACTTAAATAAACTACAGTTTTTACCCAAAGGTGGCCTTTGCCCTGCAGTGGGACGGACAACTCAGACTTATAAAAATAATAATAATAAAACAGATTTATGATTACGTAGGTATATCGATTTTAATATTTTTTTAACCCAATAATCATTGAATAAACTCTGCCGGTTTCAGGGAAGGTCAAAGCAGTTTAATAGTAGTTTATGAAACTGTTGCATAATGAGGGGTATTAAAACATGAGTGGCGAGGTTTTTAATAGTATCACACAAATGTTTTAATACCTAGTTATGTGCAGTTTCATACACTACTTTATCTTCTCTCAAACATTGGGATTGAAACAAATACTAAATAAAAAATCAAAGTTAAAGATCAAGAATAAATTAAAAAATCCCACGAAATTCAGTAAGTACTACAAAACAAATGAATGTCGCCTGCACCAGCACATCACCGCACATGCGCTACATCGGGTGTTGCTGTCCCCCGCCAAAAGTTGATGGAAACTCTTTGGTGATATTAACTTCTTGGATTAGCGCTGTTTCGTAATAGAAAAAAAAATTGTTTTATAGTATCATTTTGTTAGAGAAAAAGTGTTATAATATGATTCTATTTTTAAATTTCGGTATTCTGTTTATAAAGTATGTCAATATAAAGTCGTTTTGAAGTTCATAATTCGAATATTACGCTATGAGAGTAGATAAAATAATATTTCAATTCAATCATATATAACTATAGCTTTTTTCCCATTCGAATATAAACCTCTACACATGCTTTCAACAAGATAACCTTAACACTTTAAGGGACACTAAACGCCCGTGGGCGTTATAACAATAAAACTACATACTATTGTGTCTCGTTCAGTGTCCTTGAATGCGTTAAGGGGGCGCCCAATGGTCCACTAGCGCCACTCCTAAAAAAATATTATCTCGTGATCGTGACTGAGAAAGAATTATGAATAACGGCTAGTAAGGACCCTCGATAAGTGTGTCTAGAATTTTCTAATACCTTTTATAAAGTTTCATATTGAGACACGAAGCAACAAAATTAAGCAAGAAAGAAAAGCGACCACATTCTTCTAGATTGTATTTTGTTGCTTCGTGTCTCAATATAAAACTTAATAAAAAGGTATTAGAAAATTCTAGACACACTTACCGAGGGTCTTTACTAGCCGTTATTCATAATTCCTTCTTAGTCACGAGATATTTTTTTTTAAAGAGTGGCCCTGGTGGACCATTGGGCGCCCTCTTAAGAGGGAAATCAATGGACCACTAGCGCCACTCTTCATTTCATAGTTTCCTCAGTTCATTTTCAGAATGTCATAAAGTTATCTTGATTTGTCCACTAAGCTTATCACAGTCAAGTGCTGGTCAAAAACCTCTCCTTTTTCTTGCATAAGAATCAGATAATTTCTAAATTAATGGTAGCTAGCTATCGTTTAACTAAAGACATATAAATCATTGATGTTCTGCGATACGGCTGCTGCGGTGTTGGCCAAACGTTACTAGATGCCATAACTCAGTTGTTGCACCAGCATTGAATATTTAATGGTTGATAAAATGATTCGAAAAAGAATGCATATCAATGCTGTTAATGTGTCCCATTTATGGAACTAATTGACGAACCTTTTTCTTGTAAGTTGTAAAAGAGAAGGTACCTCTTCAGAGGTAAAACCATATTTTAATTTGGTATTTTTTTATGTGACCTATGATCATAAGCTTAAGGCTAAGCTTATGTTGAGACGCAGGTGACGCAGGTCCACGCGGCGCAGGGCAGAGCAGATTTTGGAATGCATGAACGTACTGACAGCTGCGTACGCTGCTGCACAGGCACGTGCAACGCAGATATGTATCTGTCCTGCTATGCGTCTCGTTGCAAAGCCGACACAGATTTCTGCGCGATGCGTGCAGGTCGTCACTTGTTTTCTACCACAGATTCATAACAGATTTTTTGTACTAGCTAGGACGCGAATGTGTCTGTGTAGCTGTGTCGCAGCATGCGCTTATGTCTGCCTCGCCTGCCCTACCCTGCAAAATCTGTATGCTGCGCTGCGTCACCTGAGAAAAGAAAGAAAAGAAAAAAGAAAATAGTTTTATTTGGGACACGCACAGGAATACAACATTAAAACTAAGAAAATTATAAAAACAATAACAATTTCAAAAAAACATATAAAAATCATCAAATCAATCAATCAATCATACTGCATCTCAGCATGAGCTTAGCCTAATTGTCGTAGGTACTTAAAAACGTTAAAAAATTGGTCGCAATCTCATCTCAGTGCCGATCAATGTAAATTAGAGGTTTCTTGGACAAGTTGAGACTGAGATTAGAATGTACTTAAACGTTCTTCAATACGGGAATTTCTCTTCTGGTCAACAAAATGCTACAGCAGCAAACGATAGAATACCGAGACAAGAAAAGTGCTCAAATTGCAAGCCAAGTCGAAACGTTTGTGCTACGTCCAATTATCTAATGCTGCACAATTATCTTAGTCGATCTAATCGCAATGCACTTTGTAATGACTACGCTATATTGCTAGGATTAGTTAAGACTATTTATTTAATATTGTGTAAGTAATACATTATACATAATCATGTTTTAAAAATTTGAAAATGCAGTTTTATTCTCCTTCAAAATAGAGGTCATGAATCCTTTGACCATTTTTCTCTTCTGGTCAGTTTCAGATTCATCCCGTGTTTTGGAGCAGAATGAAATTACTTTTTTCTTGTTGTTTTTTTACAACTTCGACACGATTTATTTTATTAATCAGTTTTGTATTGCTTTTTCCACAATGTTTTTATTCTATTTCTATTTTATTAAATAACTTATTGTCATTTAACCATAATTATATAAGCCTGTAAACGTCACAGCTAAACATCGGTCTTCCAAACACCGCCACAAAAACAATTATACTTGCAGAGATATTCCACAAACTGACGCGGATGGTAACTCGCAGCATATTGTTATTAGCAGATAGCCGAACGCCTCTCGAATTTCAAAAACAGCATACAACAAACTATTAAGTATGTAGCCACCAAAACCACTTACTTTCCAAATTAAACATCAAAACAGAACCGCATAACCGCCACTAAAGCTTCAATTACACTGGATAACGAAATAATTGAACGGAAATTATTCTATTGCATACATTTACAGACCGAGGCTCAGGACGTCTGTCGCGCCTTTATACACACAACAAGAAACAATGGTGGCTCCGCGAAATTCTCCAGTTTCCTTAACAAGGCCTTGGATGACGGCCAAAACAACGAGCGTTATTTAAGGCGGGGTACAGACCGGCGGATACGCGACTCCACTCTGATTTACTTTAATATGAACTCCGACAGGATATTGAAGTTTTTAGACGGATTCGGTGCTGTTTGTTCTCAGTTTTGTTGCATGATGAGCTCTGTTTTTTGAAATTGCTTCGTTTATGAAATTGTTGGTGTTGATTATAAGTTTCACGGCTAGAGATTCCCTTAAAGTTTCAACACGCCATGTTTTAACTAGGTATTATAATAATATAATATATTATGCTCTTGTGTCAAATTTTCGGATACCTAACCCGCTCAGCTGAGAATTGAAAATTTGCAGAGCCGTGTTTGACAGAATACCGTCACATTGTAAATTCGACCAAACTCATATGAACCTAAATTCTTTTTCCAACCGCATTCCAAAAGCATTAAGACAAGGCCATAATTAAGTAAATAAAAAAGAGAGAGAATGGCATTACTTGACCCAAGGTCCACAATTTCCATTAAACTTTAAAACGAAAACTAGAAAAGGCGAGCACAGTCCTTGTATAATTAGAAACCATGTAATAGCACTTTGGAATCCTACAAAAAGTTTTGAATGTGGCGTAAATAAACGCACATGCACTCTGCGCTTTATTCGAGAGAATTGCAGTTGCGCTGTTGTGAGCCACTCAGTTTAAGAGGGTATGACCATTTAATTTCCTTTAAAAATCTTCCAACAAAGCAAATTTCTTACGTTTATAAATCTATTCAATTTTGTTGAAGAAATGTGAGGAATTCTGTGAATGGATGATGCTCTCTTCTACTAAGTTAGAATGATTGATAACTAGTTTACGACGAGTATCAGTGGTGCCCTTAAAAATGTAAAGTTATGTTCATCATTCTTAAGTTTTATTGTCATAGAATCTACAAGTACGTTTTGGAAACCGTGCCAACAATTATTATTCATCCCTTTTTTTCGCCCCCTTATATTTGGAATTTTCAAAAACCCTTTCTTAGTGCTCCTATTTCACGTTCCTAGTCCCAGTAGTTTCGGCTATGCGTTGATATGTCAGTCAGTCAGTCAGTTTCTGCTTTTATATTATAAAATAAAAATAATAGATATCTTATAGGAGGCTTAAGTTCACTTGATGCTATAAAATTACGATACCACCGTGATGTGTGGGTATGCAGCTAAGGTATCTCGCGCACTAGACGGCCACGACCACGACTGGTGGGCGCACCGACCAGGTAATCTATAGAAACCGGCTACTTAGCCGTTGCGACCAAGTGCGCGATTCGTATCGGTGTCTATAATTTCACTGGTCGGTTCGACCACTGCTTGTGGTCGTGGGTGTTTAGTGCACGAGATCTCTAAGTCAAGTGTAGATAAAATCTGCTGCCCACCTTTTGTGTATGAATTTAATATTTTTACTATTAACCTAAAACTTTTTCTGCCAAACTCGACCTTTAGGTATGGTATATAAAATTTCAGGCTTATTTTGACCGCTTATTTTGAAAAGATATCAACCTACTATATACATGCGCTTGGTACACAGGTTCATGATTTTCAGGGTGTACTTTTGAAATAAAGCGGAAAATCAATAGATTTAATTAGTGATATTGTATATTTCCTTATTATTATTATGCTCGCTATAAATGATAATGTAATTTTGAATTTATTTCTTTTGACATTTTTAATTTTACTGACGTGTTTCTTTATTACTACTTAGTTTACTTTCAACGTTTGCATGCCTAATTTAAAGTAGATTATATAAGGATCTCATAATTTTGTAAAAACCTTTATTTTATTTACCTACTTTCTAAGCAAATAACGATTATTTATATTAATAAAATTGGTCAAAGGAGTCCAGGAATTCTTATCAGCCAAATTATAAAATTATCGGATATAAACCAGATAGAACTGAACATATAATTTCATCAAAAATCAACCTTTTGACTCCTGCGTGCTATTTTGCTGTATTTCTTCCTACTCTATTAGTTTTTAATACTAAACAATGAAGTGTGTTGTAGAAACGAAAATATTGGTTTCCCTTAAACAAACACCGCACGAGTTTTTATAAAACTTTCTTTTTCATAAACTAACACCCACTTAGTTGAGGACTATATTTCTACCGTAAAGGGAACAATAAAATCTGGAATATAAAAGGCTTTCTGGGTATTGCTCGCACTGTCACACCTTTCCAAGAAAATTTATTGGATGTCAATACCATAAATGTCACCAGAAATAGGAAACGTTTGTACTAATAAACGACTGACAAGTCACTGAATGGACAATCTTTAGAACACCTACACTTTCTTGATTTTATGTATCACTAGCAACCCGCCCCTGCTTCATTATTATAATATCAGTTTAAAATTAAAGTAGTATACAAATTAACCTTTCGGAATAAATTCTCTAATTGATGACGAAAATCTCATCAAAATCTGTTGCGTAGTTTAGGAGAACAACGCGGTCACAGAAACAGTTTTGAAAAACGACTTAATCCTAACTAATCATATAAATGCGAAAGTGAGTTTGTTTGTTACGCTTTCAAGGTAAAACAACTGAACAGATTTGGATGAGATTTGGTATATGGGTAAACCATGACTTGGGTTAGGACATAGGATATTCCCACGAGATCGAGACTTATGCTGGTGAAATCACATGGACCTACTGCACCTGCATAATTATATGATGGATAAACAAGGTGTATTACATTTCCAGAACATTACATGACTATGGAGGAAAATTTTGATGAATGTTTTGTTATATTTCTCTTAGATCTCGATCTGAAATGTTCAACAATACCGCAGAAAAATAATAAAACTGAGATATTTAGTGGACTTGAATAATTGATTAAGGAATACCTCGGTACAGTCAGGGAAATTTTATTTTTAAGCAAATTGACACACTATGTCAATTTTCCGTGTTATAGCCATTTCATACAACTGTTAATGAATGGCATTTACTATTGTGATTATAGGTTCGGGCACTTCTAGTTGTTAGTCAATTAGCAAAGCAATTAATTATCCTGAATTTACAACGGTGCAATTGCGAGGAAATGCAACTGAAGAAGAAAAAATATTTTAATTTTCCGTAGAATTATAACGTAGTGTGTACAAAAGTAGCATCAATTTTATCACATAAAATATTAAGCTTCCTTACAAATTGAAATTAGTGAATTGTTTTTTTTTTCTTCTTTGATTTATGTTTTTATTTTTTCTTCTACGGTTACACACGTTGTCTACATCTCTTTTTATATACTTTCCTGTCGCAGGTATGCTAGAAGAGATTTCTTTAGAAATAAGCATTGCATTTGCACGTATTTTTCTGTTCCTTTCTTCTTGTCTGTTTATATGTGTGTGCATAAATGGTTAAATAAATAAATATATGTCGGAGACGGGTATGTGACTCTCGTTATTATGAGCGATATTTTAACTACTGTGGGCGTAGTGTGGGTAGTGTTGGTTAATGCGCAATAGAAAAACAGTTTGCAGTTCAGATCACATTATAATTTACTATCAAATTAATCACACTAGCTAAATTATACACACACTGAGTGCGACGGCGTTTATTAAAATTACCAATTAACACAATGATCACAAATTACTACTAACACAATAACTGAGCACCAAACAACGGATGACGGCCAAAACAACGAGCGTTATTTAAGGCGGGGTACAGACCGGCGGATACGCGACTCCACTCTGATTTACTTTAATATGAACTCCGACAGGATATTGAAGTTTTTAGACGGATTCGGTGCTGTTTGTTCTCAGTTTTGTTGCATGATGAGCTCTGTTTTCTGAAATTGCTTCGTTTATGAAATTGTTGGTGTTGATTATAAGTTTCACGGCTAGAGATTCCCTTAAAGTTTCAACACGCCATGTTTTATCTAGGTATTATAATAATATAATATATTATGCTCTTGTGTCAAATTTTCGGATACCTAACCCGCTCATCTGAGAATTGAAAATTTGCAGAGCCGTGTTTGACAGAATACCGTCACATTTTAAATTCGACCAAACTCATATGAACCTAAAATTCTTTATCCAACCGCATTCCAAAAGCATTAAGACAAGGCCATAATTAAGTAAATAAAAAAGAGAGAGAATGGCATTACTTGACCCAAGGTCCACAATTTCCATTAAACTTTAAAACGAAAACTAGAAAAGGCGAGCACAGTCCTTGTATAATTAGAAACCATGTAATAGCACTTTGGAATCCTACAAAAAGTTTTGAATGTGGCGTAAATAAACGCACATGCACTCTGCGCTTTATTCGAGAGAATTGCAGTTGCGCTGTTGTGAGCCACTCAGTTTAAGAGGGTATGACCATTTAATTTCCTTTAAAAATCTTCCAACAAAGCAAATTTCTTACGTTTATAAATCTATTCAATTTTGTTGAAGAAATGTGAGGAATTCTGTGAATGGATGATGCTCTCTTCTACTAAGTTAGAATGATTGATAACTAGTTTACGACGAGTATCAGTGGTGCCCCTAAAAATGTAAAGTTATGTTCATCATTCTTAAGTTTTATTGTCATAGAATCTACAATTAAGTACATTTTGGAAACCGTGCCAACAATTATTATTCATCCCTTTTTTTCGCCCCCTTATATTTGAAATTTTCAAAAACCCTTTCTTAGTGTTCCCCTACATCATAAAAGGAAGCTGTGTGCAAAATTTCACGTTCCTAGTCCCAGTAGTTTCGGCTATGCGTTGATATGTCAGTCAGTCAGTCAGTTTCTCCTTTTATATTATAAAAAAAAAAAAAAAAAATAGATATCTTATATGAGGCTTAAGTTCACTTGATGCTATAAAATTACGAAACCACCGTGATGTGTGGGTATGCAGCTAAGGTATCTCGCGCACTAGACGGCCACGACCACGACTGGTGGGCGCACCGACCAGGTAATCTATAGAAACCGGCTACTTAGTCGTTGCGATCAAGTGCGCGATTCGTATCGGTGTCTATAATTTCACTGGTCGGTTCGACCACTGCTTGTGGTCGTGGCTGTCTAGTGCACGAGATCTCTAAGTCAAGTGTAGATAAAATCTGCTGCCCACCTTTTGGGTATGAATTTAATATTTTTACTATTAATCTAAAACTTTTTCTGCCAAACTCGACCTTTAGGTATGGTATATAAAATTTCAGGCTTATTTTGACCGAAAAGATATCAACCTACTACATACATGCGCTTGGTACACAGGTTCATGATTTTCAGGGTGTACTTTTGAAATAAAGCGGAAACTTAAACCATGGTAAATCAATAGATTTAATTAGTGACATTGTATATTTCCTTATTATTATTTTGCTCGCTATAAATGATAATGTAATTTTGAATTTATTTCTTTTGACATTTTTAATTTTACTGACGTGTTTTTTTATTACTACTTAGTTTACTTTCAATGTTCGCATGCCTAATTTAAAGTAGATTATATAAGGATCTCATAATTTTGTAAACACCTTTATTTTATTTACCTACTTTCTAAGCAAATAACGATTATTTATATTTATTTATATTAATAAAATTGGTCAAAGGAGTCCAGGAATTCTTATCAGCCAAATTATAAAATTATCGGATATAAACCAGATAGAACTGAACATACAATTTCATCCAAAATCAAGCTTTTGACTCATGAGTGCTATTTTGCTGTATTTCTTCCTACTCTATTAGTTTTTAATACTAAACAATGAAGTGTGTTGTAGAAACGAAAATGTTGGTTTCCCTTAAACAAACACCGCACGAGTTTTTATAAAACTTTCTTTTTCATAAACTAACACCCACTTAGTTGAGGACTATATTTCTACTGTAAAGGGAACAATAAAATCTGGAATGTAAAAGACTTTCTGGGTATTGCTCGCACTGTCACACCTTTCCAAGAAAATTTATTGGATGTCAATACCATAAATGTCACCAGAAATAGGAAACGTTTGTACTAATAAACGACTGACAAGTCACTGAATGGACAATCTTTAGAACACCTACACTTTCTTGATTTTATGTATCACTAGCAACCCGCCCCTGCTTCGCAAGGTTTTTACGACTTGAAAAATCATCAAGATTTCATTATTATAATATCAGTTTAAAATTAAAGTAGTATACAAATTAACCTTTCGGAATAAATTCTCTAATTGATGACGAAAATCTCATCAAAATCTGTTGCGTAGTTTAGAAGAACAACGCGGTCACAGATACAGTTTCGAAAAACGACTTAATCCTAACTAATAATATAAATGCGAAAGTGAGTTTGTTTGTTACGCTTTCAAGGTAAAACGACTGAACATATTTGGATGAGATTTGGTACATGGGTAAACCATGACTTGGGTTAGGACATAGGATATTCCCACGAGATCGAGACTTATGCTGGTGAAATCACATGGACCTACTGCACCTGCATAATATGATGTACAATCAAGGTGTTTCACATTTCCAGAACATTACATGACTATGGAGGAAAATTTTGATGAATGTTTTGTTATATTTCTCTTAGATCTCGATCTGTTATGTTCAACAATACCGCAGAAAAATAATAAAACTGAGATATTTAGTGGACTTGAATAATTGATTAAGGAATACCTCGGTACAGTCAGGGAAATTTTATTTTTAAGCAAATTGACACACTATGTCAATTTTCCGTGTTATAGCCATTTCATACAACTGTTAATGAATGGCATTTACTATTGTGATTATAGGTTCGGGCACTTCTAGTTGTTAGTCAATTAGCAAAGCAATTAATTTTCCTGAATTTACAACGGTGCAATTACGAGGAAATGCAACTGAAGAAGAAAAAATATTTTAATTTTCCGTAGAATTATAAACATACCGTAGTGTGTACAAAAGTAGCATCAATTTTATCACATAAAATATTAAGCTTCCTTACAAATTGAAATTAGTGAATTGTTTTTTTTTTCTTCTTTGATTTATGTTTTTATTTTTTCTTCTACGGTTACACACGTTGTCTACATCTCTTTTTATATACTTTCCTGTCGCAGGTATGCTGAAAGAGATTTCTTTAGAAATAAGCATTGCCTTTATACGTATTTTTCTGTTCCTTTCTTCTTGTCTGTTTACATGTGTGTGCATAAATGGTTTAATAAATAAATATATGTCGGAGACGGTTATGTGACTCTTTCGTTATTATGAGCGATATTTTAACTACTGTGGGCGTAGTGTGGGTAACATAACATAACATCACGCCTTGTTTCCCCGAAGGGTTGGGCAGAGGTGTACCTGCAGTAGGTACACCCACATTTCGCCAGTTATGTTTAAGTCCCATGTAATAGGGGCGAGCCTATTGCCATCAATCGGGCACAAATCCAGACTCCGGGCTGCTACTGAGAAATTCCAGATAGAAAAACTCAATAACACTTTGCCCGACCCGGAAATCGAACCCAAGACCTCATGCTCAGCAGTAGCGCTTGCGACCACTAGACCAACGAGGCAGTCAGTGTGGGTAGTGTTGTTTAATGCGCAATAGAAAAACAGTTTGCAGTTCAGATCACATTATAATTTACTATCAAATTAATCACACTAGCTAAATTATACACACAATGGGTGCGACGGCGTTTATTAAAATTACCAATTAACACAATGATCACAAATTACAACTAACACAATAACTGAGCACCACGAATCGAGAACAGCTCCGCGACGTCTTAACTCCGAAGCGATCAGACGCTGTGGCCTTAAAACATCACGACTCTATAGAAGCGCGCATTTGGTGTGGGTAGATCACTTGATGTCGCCAGTGGCGCGCTTGCGATTCGTTTCGTGTCCGTACTAATGACCGGATCCGACATATAAATAAGAGCTTAATGAGACAAAAGCTTTCTAAAATTCTTCGATCTGCGCCGATCGTTTTGATTGCCTGACAGCGCTGCGCTATAAGCCATTATGATCACTGAAAGTAGTTAGAACGCATTATATTATACACTACCGGGATGCTTAAAGCTGATATCAGACGCTTCCATTCCAGTTCATTTTTGTTTCATTTCATTCTACGTTCTGCACATTTCATTTAATTTTTGGATCATTCGGTAGGAGAGCAAAAGAAATCCAACATCGTTGGATTGGTTCACTAATTAATTCAGTTCTCCTATTCGATTCGTTTTGTGTTCAGGCACTTTAAGTGAAAGATGTCGACAAAAATGAACAAAAAGTGGAGCGTCTTATAGCAGCCTTAAGGTAGGTAATAACATGAAAATAAGATCCTATTTTCCACTTGAATCGATATTTATGGGTAACGCTTAAGCATAAATAGGATCCATCTAAGTTGTTTACACCCTTGTCTTGTTTTCATCAATGGCGACCTAACTAAATTGTCGGGTTTTGGGACCGGACTTGACTGTATGAATATTGATTTTATCGTCTTCCTTTAACTATGAGACAATAATTATTCAAATAAGGTCTCTAAAGTTTATATCAAACTGTCTTTTGAGATGAATCATCATATCTTATTGCAGTAACTTCTTAATAGCGGATGCTAGATGATGTAGAAAAGTGCTAATTCTCCGACTATAGCTTTACATTTTGAGTTGTTAAATTCTATTTAACAACTCAAAATGTAAAGCTATAGTCGGAGAATTAGCACTTTTCGAACGTAAAAATTACACAAGTCTCCTAAAACGCCCGCCCTTCACCACTTCCTAGTACTTTAGTTAGGAAGAAGAAGTGGCGCAACAAACTCCCCAGCATAACAGCTGTTCAGTTAGAAAAACTTGATTCTATTCTTTTCAGTTTGTTTTCTACGTTGTCATATTTTATACATCTAGGTTGCTGTCCAACAGCTAATGAACTTTGATAAACGAAGCTAAGTTTATGAAGGACTGGAAAAATAATAAAATTTTTCAATCTTTCCCAAAAAGGAACTGCAATGAACGTAAAAAAATGTTTAACGTTGGTCCTCATGGTATCCTGAGCCTCAACTGCACCGTGAGTGGTAGGTGATAGGCGGCACGACCTCCAGCAAACTGGACCTTCAGAGCGCCTGGGTAAAACTACAGACGAACCAGCAGAACAAGTTCATCAGTGTTGCATTCCACGTTATGCTGTTGGTAGAAAGCGACTGTAGGATATTTTAAGAAAATGTCCGATATTCATAGTTTAAATACCAGGAATAAACACAAACTTGCTACTGCATCCACACGTCTCCACAAAGTAGGCAATTCGTTTATGGAACAATGTATACGCTTTTACAACAAACTTCCCATTGACATTCGAAACTTACCCATTAAAAACGATTTAAAAGCTGCATTAAAACCAAACTTTGTAAAAAAAGGGTACTTTAAAATGTCAGATTATTTAAAAAATAAAAAAGCTTGGGATTGAGCTGCTCGCGCTGCTAAGCCTTGTGAAAAAACCATAAAACTTGACATTTTAATTATTATGTAAAATCATCAAAATATACCAGTTTTATATACACATTGGCAATGTTGAAAATTATATTCAAAATGACATGATTACTTTGTAAAGTATTATATTATTGTTTTAATTATTGTGAATGTGAGGACTATGCGGATATTATTATTATTTTTATTTCTCAACTAGTATAAATGCTGGTCTGGCGGTTTGAGAAGTTTATGCGGCCTACCCAAATGTCCTTTCTTTGGTATTGTTCGTCGAGTTGAGCTCCACGATTACTGACAAATGCTTGCACAGACTGGACAGGTCCACTCAAATCTGTGTGGTTCTTTCCTCAAAAGACCATTTCAGACACTAATCTACATGGTTCTCATATGGCCTGACCAAGATGGATGGACCTGGATTTTAAAAGAGACTGTGATTTCTGAGTTTGTTTTGGCCTTTCTTCTCAGAGTAGTCAGATAGGAAAAGCCGAACTCATCTAGCAATTTTTTTTTTATATGACGTGTAAAAGTGATTCCAATATCAGGGGGACTGAATATGGGACTGAACCTTAAGTAGGGACTGAATAAATCAACCAACTTGGTATTACATGGATCTCACAACTTTTTACGGTAGAAGAACTGAGTTGCGAGACTTGGTTTTTTTTACAAGTTTTGTTTTTGATGGTCCTATTTACAGAATAAACAATTTCATTTATTTTATTCTATTGACTTGCTGCATAGGTATACCTATTATCTCACGACTGACTGACCTATGAAAAAATTTACAACATTTTTCAAGTCATATTAAAATGTAAAAATCAGAAATATTATGAATAAAAAATTGTAGGCCAGCTGAAAAAGTGAACTAATAGGTTTTAATCCGTAGAGATAACGCTGCACTACACATAGTAATATATCAGAGCTACAATAAAATAAGTTTCCGCATACGTGTGTGATCGTCTACAGGTTGGCTGAGCGTGATCATCCCACGGGAGGTGCGTCTAAGTTTGACCGCGGTAAATCTCGCTCAGCATTGGGCCCCGACGACTTGTTCAACATTCAGACAGGCTATACTCTGAGGGGAAATCGTCATTTATTGCTGCTACTTGTTAAAAGATTTCGTAGTTGAATTATGAGAGGATACCTATATTTTAAAATTACAAGACGGTTTTTTTTTACAATCATTTTAAAACAACTAGTACAGGGAAGGCGATGTCTGTCTCTCCGTCTTTTACTACGCTAGTAATCTAATAATACGCTTGTACCTAGCTCAAAATCCAAGGGTGATTATTTTGTTTTGTTAGGGTTTTAGTAAGTAACGCGTGAGCAGAGCCAAGGGCGCAAGCTAGTAGGTTAGGTTATACGGGCTGGTATCCGCAACTCCACGTCAAAGCGCAAGCTAGTAGGTTATATGATACAAGTAAAATACAGAACATCGTACAGAGTTAAATTTTTCAAACAACCATTTTCAATCCTCTGAAAGTAACTAAGAACAAACATTACTAAGCAAATGTATAATAAGTTTACTGCTTGTAAAGAAAAAAACAACATAATGAAAATGGAACGTAAAAAATATGCGTGTGTAGGTGAAGAAAGAAAAAGTAAAATAATATCTCGGCGAAGCCTTAGAAAAACTTCTACACAAGTCATTGCTGGCGGCTATAAAAAAAGAGGGGAGTGGGTAATAACAGATTGTTTTCATTAACTTGGATAAAACACTTCCTTTGTGGTCGTGGATACACTAACCTGTTATATTTTATATTTGCCGTAGAATTTTGAGCACAAATGTCTCGATCAAACTAGAGAAAGCACAAAAACTGTCTTCAACCTGCTGTGAGATAGTTCGCCCACATTGCCCGCAGTAACAGGAAAGATAGAGGGCAAAAGACCTAAAGGCCGAAGCCGATAACGGTGGTCGGATCAAATATCCGAGCAATTGGAGATACCAATCAGCGCCGCACTCCACCAGGCCACTGATCATAACAGATGGAGAAAGACCGTTGATAATGTGAAACGATGTCACGATTCTCAGCAGTGAGAGAGCGATTGAGAAGAGAGAGAATCATTAAGACCAATTGATATAAGTATGTCGGATCTGGTCATTAGTACGGACATGAAACCAATCGCAAGCGCGCTACTGGCGACATCAAGTGATCTACCCACTCCAAGCGCGCTTCTACAGAGTCGTGATGTTTTAAGGCCACGGCGAGGTGGACATTCAGCCTCTGGTCGCATCGGAGTTAAGACGTCGCGGAACTGTTCTCGATTCGTGGTGCTCAGTTATTGTGTTAGTTGTAATTTGTGATCATTTTGTTAATTGGTGATTTTAATAAACGCCGTCGCACCCAATGTGTGTATAATGGGTCCACCCTTTATAGCAGAACTTTTTATGTCATAATATTATTTTGCATAACAGCGGATAGCATAAACTTCATTTCGCCGAAAATCTTTTGGCAGACACTCATTTATCATACATTCAAAACTCATAATTTTGTAAGTCAAAATCATCTTTAGGCATAAATTTCATATCCATAATAATTAAAAAGTAGAATCATCGTATCGCAGAAAGTTCACAGTCAGAATCGTCGTTTGGCATACATTTCACATCGATAATCATTAAAAGGCAAAACTATCATATCTCAGAAAGTTTACAGATAGAATCATCTTTTGGCATACATTCCATATCCATATTTTTTTTATTTTGTAAGTAAGAAGCATGCAAACAAGCATACACCATGCATGCAAACAAGCATACACCATGCAGGAAGCCAGCATGTAGCACGCAAGCAAGCATGCAGCAGGCATGGTTTCTGTCACGGCTTCGGCGCTGCGAAGCTCCGGCGGTCCCACGCGAGCTTATCGTCGCACTACGTGGAGTCAGTTTTGTAGCGATTCGTTTCTGTCACTAAATTTTGTTGCACAACATATTGACTTTTTAAGACAATATTTTAATTTTTTATTTAAGGTTAAAAATGATATTTTATCGAAATGGGAATATGCCTAATAAAATTATTCCAAATGAAATTCTGCCATCTTCATATGCTAAGTGAAATTGTACCAAATAATTGTCGCTCTAAATAAACGTTATGCTAAACGAAATTATGCGGAATTTTAACTTTGCCAAAGATAATTATGTCAAATAAAGACACAACTCAAATGCAGTTCCGAGCACTTTAAACTATAAGAGCGAAGCGTTGCACACCGGAGAATCAATATGTGAAGCGTTTTCTACGTACTTTCACTCTACATTTCTAGATACTAGCCCTAGTCATGGAATTTCTTCACCACCTCTTTTTACAGAATCTTCCAGCCTATCTGATATATGTAGCATTGTAGTGAATGTTGAGGAAGTTTCTAACTTGCTTCGCAAGTTGGATACTTCTAAAGCGGCTGGCCCGGATAACATTTCATCCAAATTTCTTGTACGATGTTCGACTGCGATTGCCCAACCTGTCTCGATTCTCTTCAGGAAATCCTTGGATACTTGTGTTGTACCTGAGCTTTGGAAATCGGCTTTCATAACGCCTATTCATAAAAAAGGTGTCAAAACCGAAATTGTAAATTATAGGCCGATATCCAAGCTCTGTATTGTGGCAAAAATCTTCGAAAGGATTATATATAACCAGGTGTATAGCGCTCTTAAAAATTCGTTTAGTTCCTTTCAACATGGTTTTTTGAAGGGAAGGTCTACCGTCACCAACTTAATTCTGCTCAATGATTTTATTACTGACGCCATGGATAACAGTAAGCAGGTTGATGTCGTTTATACTGATTACAGTAAAGCTTTTGATCGAATAGACCATGAGATCTTACTATCAAAGTTATACGGTATGGGAATACGAGGTGATTTACTCAGATGGTTTAGTTCTTATCTGGAGAACAGGTCCCAAACAGTAGTATTAAGCAATTATATGTCTGGTTGGGTGCCTGTTCCCAGTGGAGTCCCCCAGGGTTCATTGCTCGGCCCATTACTTTTCATTATCTATATAAACGACATCAACTCTTGTTTGATTTCATCCAAACTGTTGTGTTTTGCTGACGATATGAAGATCTACGCCACAATATCATCACATGTGGACGTGATTGCACTTCAGGATGATTTACGTCGTCTGGAGGCTTATTGTCGTGGGAGTAAGCTTGATCTCAACCCTGCTAAATGTTCGGTTTTAACATATTCTCGAAAGCGCGCATTTATACCTTCATCGTATATCTTGGGTGATCAAGTTCTACCTAGAACGAATTGCATCAGAGATCTGGGGGTATATCACGATTCTAAGCTTACGTTTGAATGTCATGTAGATGCCATAGTCGCTAAAGCATCTAAAGCACTAGGCTTCATAATGCGGCTATCCAGGTGCTTCACTCAAGCCAAAACTTTAAAAATTCTTTACTGTACATTTGTTAGAAGTCACTTGGAGTACGCGTCTGAAATCTGGAATCCATGTTATCACAAGTACATTGATCGTATAGAGAGCATCCAGAAAAGGTTCATCAAATATTTGTGTTATCATCAGAAAGTGCCCTACCGGTCTGAAGATTACCTCAACCTCTGTAAGAAGTATCATATATTACCCCTAATTAATCGGCGAGCAATCTCTGACTGTATTTCACTATTTAAAATTTTCAATAATTCTATTAATAACTCCGATATTCTATCCAAATTTTATTTTAGCGTTCCCGGAAGGTCGAAGCGATGGAATGCACCGTTGCGTGTTCCATTTACCTCTACGAATTACAGGCAAAATTCATTTATAGTGCGTGCAAGTAGCAACTTTAATAGCATGTGCAAACGGCATGACTTTGATCCATTCATAACAAGTGTGTCCTCGGCCAGAAAGTGCCTGAGCCTTGACTTTTTTAATTAAGATTTTGTATGTTCAGGTTTTGTTGAATATGTAATGTGAATTTATTTTAAGCTTGAATGTTATACTGTTTTTTTTTTTCTCTCTTCTTTTTCTTTGGTAGCTGTGTCGTGTTGTTCACACTCCTTCTTTCCAATCTGTTTTTAGAAGTGAAGACTTTTAATTGGCTGTCAGTCTCGCATACAATTTTTTATTATGTTTGTTTTAGCTGTAAGTCATCCATAGTTATTAAATAAATAAATAAATAAAAAAATAAATAAATAAATAAAATTCTGCCATCTTAAAAGTATGCCATTGTAAATTCGGACATATAAAAATTCGGTCAAACAATAATTATATTTAATAATTTTTATGCCTTTAAAATATTCGTTTAAAGAAGATTATGCCAAGTGTGTTATGCCAAATGAATTTCGGAGCATTAAGATTCTGCCAGATAGAGGGAACCCGTGTATAATTTAGCTAGTGTGATTAATTTGATAGTAAATTATAATGTGATCTGAACTGCAAACTGTTTTTCTATTGCGCATTAAGGCTTGTACAGACCAGCGCGACACGCGACGCGTCACAAAGACACCGCCCGTCGCGCGACGAGCGGTGTCTTTGTGTCGCGTCGCGTGTCGCGCCTGTTTGAAAGAGCCTTTAACCAACACTATCCACACTACGTCCACAGAAAATAACGAGAGTCACATACCCGTCTCCGACAGGTATAAATAGCAGAGCGTAAATATAACACACATCGACCTCTAGAAAGAGATTAGGTATCACATAGATATGAATACACACTATACGTTTTTGTTAAGTAGTAATCTACCTGGTACTTGTTAACAGGCTTTTATTGTCCTCTCATACCTATTAACACTGTAATTTGAAAACATTGTAACTTTTAAGAGTAACCGTGGAGTTTCTTTTCGGCTTTTCTGTATACATATATAGTCCTCTTCACCGTATCCGGCGACAGCGACCCAGACTAATTTTCTTTCCTTTCGTGAGCTCTCTTATGACTAGCAAAATCAAATTTGGTCTTGAAAACCCGGTCACACTGTGTACAGAAGAGCTGATCAGCGTCGTTGTATGTGTACTTATATGAAGGCTTTGGGCGACTTTTGCGTATTTGGCGCTTGTTATCTGGTCTTCAAGACGACTGGTTTCAAAGCATTCATTTGCTTTGTGAATTGAGGTGCGCCACCTTTCTCGGTTTCGAGCAAGCTCCTGCCAGCGATCAACGGGTATGCCGCAGGTAGTAAGGTGACATTTAAAGACGTCTTTGTAGCGCAGGTTTTCCTTGAGCGAGCTCTGAGTAGAAAGTGGTTTTAGGTAGTCTACTCGTACGTCTCCATGCGCTGTACATGAACACACCATTTCAGTTGGATCTTTATCAAAATCACCTCCATGCCCATCATTCCAGTGCGCCTAAGCACCTCCGAGTTGGGAACACGATCCTGCCATTTTATGCGCAGGACAGACCGAAGACACCGTAAGTGGAAAGTGTCAAGCCTTTTAATATCACCTCTATAGAGACACCAGGTTTCTGCGGCGTAGGTGAGTATTGGCAGAACTGCAACTTGGAACCGTGCACCTAACTTCTGACGTTTCATCAGTGCTCATGTAGGTTTATCTATATACAGGGTGTTAGGCAGACGGTTGAACATACAAAAATGACGGATCCGTGAAGCCGTCTGCTACGTGTTTAGGCCCAATAACAAGACAGGCCACACGGATTTATTTGAATTACTTTTTTAAATTTTATTCGAAATTCGTCGTTGCTCAAACTTTTAACATCAATCATTGAAAAAAACAGAACTGGGAACATTATTTTTTATTTTCATCTAGGGTAACTAAAGAACCGTATAAAATTCGTATTTGATGCAGATGATTGCTAGATTATTGCTGATTAATAGGATTTAGTTGAGGCAGACAGATAGTTTATAACCTGGATTAACACATAGGACACTTTTTATCCCGGTAGTACGTTTCGATGGGATAATTTTCGAATTCCACGCGAGCTAAGCCGCGGGAAAAAGCTAGTGTAAAATAAAAATAAACATTCAATTTGAGAGATAACGCTCTACACAGGCGAAATTTTCCTGAACTTTGATGTACCATAATTATTTACCGCTGAGTTAGTACTGTTGTTACTTTTCGTAATTAATTTTTAATTCTAGTTCCTATTACGACACTCCGGACTAACTTAACGGGCCAATCCTGTCATTGTCCATTCCCCAAGCGTGTCAGATCGGCTTTAATTTTAACTAAATGCATATAAATGATGCTGGAGACGAGACAATTTAGTAATAACATCGTGATCCCGGCCGCTAATTGTGGAAATTGTCAATTCAAATTAATTTTATACCAAACACTCCGTCTGTTGGCGGTTACCTCTAGTTATTAACTCATTATTTCTAAAGAGACATGGCAATATTAGAAGTACCTACCTAGATCAGTTGGTAGTATTCTTTATTGAATGTTTTTGGGATGTTTATTGATAAATATGATACAAATAAAACAACCTTATAATGAGAAGGTTTAAAGATTTATTTTACAGTTTACGCTGTTTTAAAATCAAACTGAGTTCCATTAGGTTAAAATCAAACTGAGTTCAAGTTCCATTAGGTACCTACCTCAATAATTTTGTGAGTTTAAAACTCACTCGCTGGAATTCAAAATCATAATGAAATCATTACAACATCATTAGCTCGCCAACATTCAGCGCCTCAGTTCGCTTTCCACATTTCATTTTCGATTGTTTTACCCTAATACTTTTTAAATCTGTTGAGATATTTCTGTACCCGCAGATCCGCAGAAATAAAGAACATTTGATACTACTTTTCAAACTCAAACGCAAAAACTTTTTAGTTAGCGTGACATCAAAATAAAAATGAAAAAAGTATGAAACAGTCTACAACTTTCCATCTACTTTGATGAAGACAGAATAATATTATGAAAAAAAAATGTTAGAGAGTATTATGAGCAAGCTGTCCATTTAGGTAGGTAACTGGGACACGCTCGCAAATTTTCCAAACGGGGAAAAGTCAAAAGCTGGCCCTTAAACGTACCTATGCAAATACGCAGTGCTGTTTCGTAGAAACTAATCTCTTAGCTCGTCCTCACGTGTTTTATCCAGCAAGCGTGGCTAATTTGCAAGCTGCACCAGTACCCCGGGCTTTTAGCCTGCCTTCCTTCCGCTGCTGTTTACGCGCCGCGGACTTAAACGAGGGCACTCCGACTTAATGACGACCACCGCCATTTTGGTAACGACGAGTGACATAATCATTCCCACGTCAAAATAACGTGTCGCCCTTTTGAATATACGATTAAAGAGAAGTTATCACGCTCATGGAGAACGCTCCAGATTGTTGTTGTTCTTGAGAACACACGGGATTATTCCATGTTGTAGACTTTGTTCGAATTATTTTTTAACATTGCTCCGACTACGGCGAAATAGATAATGCCTACATCTGAATTTATTTATGCTCATATTGACTCAGTGTTCTACGTATTTTGATGATATGATGTATTCATGAAATAGTTGAAGAGCGTATACCTTTCTTGAGCCAGGATTTGCTGAAGAAAATTGAGTTATAAGCTGCAAGAAACTTGGATAGGGTACGGGAACGATTCCGAAATAAGTCGAGCTAGGCATACCTAATATTATATTTATGCTTTTTAGTTTCGACGGACGATATAGATTTGTAGCGTCTTAATTGATGAAAACAAAAAACTATTATAATATTTATCTCCTACCCCTCCTTCTCTTTTTTCTATCTATGAACTGTTGTCAGTTGTAAATAACGTCGAAAAAAAGGAAGAAACAGGTCAAAAAACAAGGCATAGGTACCCCAATACAAAACTACTTCGATCGAACCACATCATTATGCACGTAATAGTTGGGAAGCAATATACGGAACTAGGACAAGTACTCTCTAAACAAAAGGCGAAAGTTTTACGATAAAAAGAGTTATATATTCGGGAGGCACAAGTGTACTTATCCCCGACATAAACGCGCATAGATTCGGGAACGCGTCGCGTGACGAATCAACGATGTCGAATTTCATGACGCCATTTTACGAGTGCTGAAATAACAGATCAGTTACAAATAATCGAAATAACACGTGCCGCTTTAGCATACTATGCGATAAACCTCATGAAGCATAAAAATAATGTTCAACAAAGTAACACTTTGTCGATTTAATTGAATTTATTTCTGGGACAATATTCCATAACTACAACTGACGGTAATGATTCAAAAGAGTTGTATTGAATTGTTATTTACGTGACTATATCCATTATAATGTTAATATCATTTCAAGTGTAAATGCTAACGAAGTATGTGTATTATTTTGCTGTCACAAACGTCCAATATAATTAATCAAAAAGCTCTGTCCATACGTGGAAAGCTTAATTGGGATTATGTATTTAGGCTTAACATTTACCAACCGGGACATAACTTTTACACCTAAAATATGCACTATTAAAACTGGAATTATTCAAATAATTATCGTGAATTCCTTTTGGTATACAACTGTTCGGAACAAAGTTACGGGTTAGTAAATACATGAAATAATAAAGCTCACACATTGAAAATAATATTATATTATAGTGCTTAAAAATTAAGGTAAAATATCTATTACCTTCACTGTGTGTGGTGGTCGATTAAATTTTACGGTCAGCGATATGTCGAAGATAATAATATATTTTATTTTATATTATCTTCAAAGTGTGTGACGACCTTTACAATGGCGCTACTACATTCCATTTCTGCATTGAAATAAAATAGTGCATATTGCTGTCGCACGAGCGTCCTACACATATCAATTTTATTATTCTTGTATCCGCTGCACAGTCGGAAGCACGCACGATGGGCTTCACAATGGCCTACAATAAATTCTAGGCTACCCACTTTACCTACTGAATGTACTCAGAAATGAGATCGTATGGTCTACGAGGATACTAAAAGCGTTTCAAAAATTTATGTGCGCGCTTAGTCTTCTGTTAAAGCGGTTTTAGCCGCCGCCAAATATAGTCGTACATATTCGCACATGTTCGTGGCGAGTTAACCCACTACCGAATAATGTTGTGTTTAACATGTTCAGAAATTTGGGCGTTTTACTACAACAAAATTATAGTTACACGACATTAGGGTAGGACTAATGGGTTAATGTAAAGTAATTATGTTAGTAAATGTCTTCACGATTGTACCCTGAATTCTAATAACCGTTTAGATAGGCGCGTGATTGGTATGAAACATGAATTCCAAATATTACAACTTCGACGGCTAATATCGATTTGTGTAAATGTGTATGCTCATAGTTTTGGAATAATATTTGAAGTAGTAGTAGTACTAGAAACTAGTCCACTAAAGCCTCCAATGGGCTTTTGCTCTCCTTAAACAAATCGTTTAGTTGCTAAACCAGCAGTGATAGCCTATTGGTGTGGCCGTCGCACTACCGAGTCATTGAGTTAAAAACGGTGAAGAAAAACATCGAGAGGAAACTAGCATTCCCTTTTTTTTTTTTTTGGGGTTGGAAATTATCAAATAACTTCTCGCGTGTCAGACTCTTATTGACTAAAACCCACCCGTGTTCCTTCGGTTGCCCTGATGCCGGGGGCCACGATTTTCCTATCGGTTTTCTTGGCACCCCCGGCAGGCATTGGCCCTAGCGGACCGCGTCAATTCTGCTGACATCTCTTTGAGGCGCGCGTGGAACACAACGCGCCGTCGACCCGGGCCTGGTCCTTATCGGACGGCAAGCTACCCATTGCTCACCGTCCGCAAGCCCGCGCCTACGCCGGAAATCGGCTCTCGATTCCCGACGCCCAGGGCGTCTCCTCCTGCGGCGGTAAAACTAGCATGCCTGAGAGATATGTCTCGACGGCATGTGAAGCCAAGTTAGAGGCCCTGGGCTCTGACACCAGGTTAGTCACTAACCACACAAAAAGAAGAAGAATCTCAAAAGAATATCAAAACCGTTTGCAACAGCCTTGGAAATAAATGTAAGGCCTTTGGATTTTGTCATGACCATTTTCCCCAGGGTTTCTCTATTCCATATATTTGAAGTAACTTTCCATAATTATGTGGGGTTCCCATAATTTTCTATGCGGGTCCAATGCTGTGAAGAGTTAGTTCGTCAGGTCCCAGTCCATTACGAATACCTTTGAGAAATGTTCGCACCCTTTATACATTATTTAGTTATAGACTAGTTGAGTGCTTCTTTTACTTATTCATAGTCATAGAGTTGGTCAAGAACGACTCGTACGTTTGTGGAAAAGTCATTCGTATAGATAGGTTGAAAAATATCTATCTACTATGCAAAGTGATTCTTGGTTATTGTCATCGACAGTGTCATCCCATAATTATCTTAATTTGGCAGTGCCATGATCGACGGATCTACATGATGAATAACTTTGTAATTTCTCTTAAGTACAAGTACAATTTTAACAGTTAAAATTTAAAAAAATCTCTGACACAAACATTTCCTCATCTCTCTTTCCTACTCCATCACCAGACCCTTTGTTAATCTATCTATAACCTATTCATTGAGACCATTCCAATGAGCCCAAACAAGATACCTGTGCTGTAATTTGGTGACTAGAATCAATTATATTTTTTGTAAATTTTGACGTTCAAAAGTGCCTTTTTGTGCCTAATTGAAATAAATTATTTGACTTTGACTTTGGTAAGGAAGTTGGGTATCCTGCAAATTCCAGGTAACGCTGCAGCATCAGTTCAAGGTTCCTATGTTCTTCAAATATCATTGAAGTAACAGAAACCAAATTTCAAATCAATCAGACCTGTGGAAGATACTCACATTCATTCATCAACTAGAAAAGAGCTGATAATGTTCAAACGGATGAACTGATTTTGATAAAAAAAATAAAAACCATTTTATTTTATTTATTTAAGGAAAAACAAACAGTAGCACAATAAAAAACAGTCTTATCATCTTAAATATAACATTTTAAACAATTATGCTACCCACTCCGTTTTCCACAGATTACAATAAGAAGTATTTAAAAACTAGCTAGTAACACAGATACAATACCTATACAACCGGCATTATCCTGGAATTCATATGCAGATTTTTAATTTAAAAAAGAAACAAAAAAATAAAATAAAAAGTAAGTACATTATCAAACATTACGTCATTATACAATACTTTGCTGATCCTTTAGGGTTGCTTGGATTTGTTTCCTAAATACATTTTTACCAAGAAAACGAATGTCGATTGAATTAAACTCATTGTTATATGTCTCAACTAAACGATGAAGTGGTGAACGCAAGCCAGCGTTGGTTTTACTAAGGCGAGTAGCAAATAGACGTCGAGAGCGTACCTCTCGCACATGAACTGTTCGAGGAACCAGGTAACACAGACTCCCAACCAAGTCCGGACAGTCAAAATGATTGCGGCAAACATTGAACAGAGTCATAACTTCCAAAACTTTCCGTCTTGATTTTAAGGTCAGAAGATCATACTTTTTAAGAAGCAAGTGGTATGACATTTTATTCAGATAACATCTAAAATTAATTGCACGAAGGTATTTACGTTGTACTAGTTCTAATTGTTCACTATATTTTACGTAAAAAGGGTTCCAAATAGGTACTGCAAACTCTAACTGTGCTTGCTAGAAAGCATGTTTTCAAATATAAAAAAAATGCATTCAAATCGGTTCACTCGTTTAAAAGCTACGGTGCCACAGACACCCGCACTCACAACATAGCGGTCAAACTTATAATACCCCTCTTTTTGGATCGGGGGTTAACAAAAGCAAGAGCTTGTTCTTATAATAAGAAGATGAAACTTATTCTTGATTCTTACCCCCCAATAAGTCGTAGCGTTATTGTTGTTTATTTTAAATTATCCAATCCGAAAAACTGCCCTAACCAATACAACGCAGAGTACGGCTCCCAAGTTATCTCTAAGACACACACGCCTAAATGACGAACACCACTCAGACATATGAACCGTTACCGACGGTTTAATGTGCCTTCCGTGCCCGGGCACGTAGATATCAAGTGTCATAAATTGGTATCGCCGCTCACTTGTAGCTTATCTATGCTTAATCGAACTACGTAAACACATACAAGAAAGCCAGTTGACTTAGGAATAACAGGTTCTCTGTAAAATCATTCTCATTTTCGACTCCACCCACTTTTCATAGAACTCAGACGCCATGCCGACATACATTTTGGAAGTGAACCCTCCGGGAGGGTCACCGGCAATACGTTTGCGCTAAAGTTAACTATCGCGGCTGGTCAACGGCATTATGTTATTAAAACCGTGTTATAAAACGCTGTAAAACGAAGTAAAATAGTGTTTTCAGGGAGTCTTGTGACTATAGGTACGTGGTTTTCAACCTTATAATTTTTTAATGATAATTTTTAACCGTGAATAAAAATTAAAAACAAAAAATGCTTGGATTTTAAAACCAGCGCTTATACTAATAAATCTTGTTAAAATATACATCAGATTTCATTTTCACGGTTTAAAATTCTGAATTCGGTAAGAAAAATCTACATTTAAAATGAGCCCTAGGTGAACCCTTCAGGAGGGCTCCCGGCACTTAACTGCACTGAATGGTAGCTAAGTAGAGCAGTGGGTTTTGGACCCGCTATGCAGTGTCTATAATGTCGTCTGTGTAAAAGCTTAGACAGTTACACACTAATGCCTAACAGTACAGTGACTGATATCCTTTTCATTACTTAATTTGTGGCTCAAATGGTGGAACAATTATATATTACCAAGGTTGGAAGCTAGCTGGCTGCTCGAGATACACCCGACGTCTTTAAATCGGCACTCGTAGAAAGAGAGGTATTTCTTTTCAAGCATTATTTTGTAACCCGTTATAAATAAAGCCTGCCAAATGCGTGTCGGACCACGCATAATTTATCCCAAGAACAAACTTAACACTGTAGTTGAAAAACATGTTCTCCGATACGGAATGTATGGGAGAAATGTTTTTGCAACTGCAACCACGATATATTTAGAAGTACCTACTATTGACATGAATTTTATCATATATCATTTAGCTGGCACTTGACTCTAACAAAAATTAATACTTTAAAGCTTAATGTTTCATGAATCCAAAAATGGTTTTCATACATTTGTAATATTTTTTAACGACACAATGGGATAGACGAAAAAAAAAACATCCCTACTTTACGTGTAGGGGAGGTACCCTAAACATGATTTTATTTTACCACTGTCGGTTGTGATTAATATGTATACCCATGCCAAATTACAGCTTTCTAAAACTAAGAGTCTCTGAGCCAAGCCTTGGACAGACAGACAGACGGACATGGCGAAACTATAAGGGTTCCTTGTTGACTATCGAACCCTAAAAAAGTGCTTTAATCTCCACAAAATCGATACTTAACTTGAAAAAAGTAGGTATTAGATTCAATTCTGAATATCAAACGACCGAAGCCAAATTCAGCTGCCATTTACTTAGTTGGGTAGAAAAGTTCCTTTGTTGAATAATGGATCATTTAAAAGTAGCCAACGCCTATTAACACAGACATTTGAAATTTATAGAGGGAGCACTAGAAATCAGGAGTGTCCGAGCTTTCATGCTAAAGAGCTTTAACAGTGTTCTAGGTACAGTGGCTGTACTGTCGGCAACAACACTGTAGTTATAGGTAATTATTGGGAAAATGCGCTTCTCTGTGGTACCTATATTCAGGTAAACTAATTAGCCGATTGTGATGACAGTAGAAAATAGGTTGTTTCGTTTCTAGAAAACACAAAAACAAACATACCGAAATATTGAAATCATAGGCTATTTGCAAAAAATATAATCTCGACTTTATTTTGATCTGTTACAAAAAATATGGGTTGTTACGGGTAGCATGATAATAAACAAATTTTATTTAATATTTTATTAGGAAGGAGTATGTATGTAGGTATCTGCGTTGAAATTTTTCGTCAATTATTTTAAAAAAACAGCTGTTTCATAGAAAAGTCCAATACCTACGCATTCAAAATGTATGGGAAAGCAGGTTTTTTTTAAAAAAACCGACAAAAAATTTCAACGCAGTGGGGTTCAGAATCATGTCCTGAATCCATGGTAACAGTTTTCGCGTCGATGTCCTGCCACCCTGAATTATATTCTCATATTGTATGTTTTTATTAACTTTTTATTTTATTTTTTTATTATGTATTTTGTTTTCTCTTTTAATCTTACACACGTTACACTTACGCAGGTATGCTGGAAGAGATTTCTTTAGGAATAAGATTGCCTTTGTACATATTTTTAATTTCTTTTTTTTCCTCGTCCGTTTTTAACTGTGTGCATAAATGGTTGAATAAATAAACATATCTACTATTGAGTATAAAGGTACCGAAAAAATATGAAATAACAAATTCGGAGAATTTTTAATGCAGTATTTTTATCTTCGGTAAGCTGCACAGAAAAAAAAAACGTTTTTGCTGTGTAAGCTGTCCTCTTTAAATTTGTAGCGCGCGCGAAAATACATGGATACTGTTTACGGCATTCATTAGTGCGCAGAGTTTCAGTTAAGAGGATAAAAAACTCTAATTAAATATATTGTCTAAAATGTTTAATTAGCATAAATCGTGGGCCCTGATACTGTAATAAACTGTAGAGTATTTACAGCAGTTACTGAACAAAATTCGTACTCTGTAGTGGAATTGTGGTTGCTTTAAGCTCAACATCTAAAATGTTTTGGCATAAAATTCGCACGAATTCAGCAACTGGCAATGGCCCTTTTTTATGACTTTTCTTTTTAATCGAAGTTAAATGACGCAGTCGTTAACGTTTATGATCCTCGACTTTTATTACAATCTAAAAGCCGTGTTAGGAATTCATGTCGTGTGACAATTAATACTTAACAGTTAAATAATCTCTTGGGTCATTTTAGTTGGGATTTTATTGCTAGTGACCTTGCCCATTGTAATACCGATGCGTGAGAGGAAATGGGAAAATTGTTCATTTCCAACTAGTCTGTTAAAATTTCATCACAGTAAGTAATAAAGGATGTTCTAGGTAGGGTGTATGACGAAAAACGTCGAACTAAAGTTCAAGTTTCCAAACGGCCCAGTTAATTATAGTTTTCCGACGGTACCTGCGTGCGGCAATAATCACATATCTAGTCAAATACTTCTAGCGGGGTGGCAAAGGGGAAACTATTCACTCCGGTGTAACATCGACCGCTGAGCTCAGTCGAAATCATTGTTCTAACGTTTATTAGCAAAGTTGAACGATCAAATAGGTACATTAGAATGAGGATAAGGGCTGTAACATACCTACGACTAGACGCTTCAATAACTCAAGTGTGTAAACGGAAGAAAGTGGTTGCGTCAAAGACTTTGGTTTACGTGTGCTATCATGTAATTATTCGTGTAAAAAATTCTGTATTCACAAGTACAGTCTGTTTGGAGAAAGATTTTGACGTGACAACGTCTTATAAATTGGTTTGCCGGGTGACACTTCAAGAAACTGCGTTACGCTCCGCTCACGTTATGCGCTCACAATGAGAGCGAGTGAGAGGCACGCGTGCATGGTTAGCCCGCCTAAGAGCGAGAGAGACAGACATAAAAAGTGAAAGGCACGCGTCCCTTCCACTCGAGCACAGTTAGCCCGCCTAAGAGCGAGAGAGACAGAGCGAGAGAGAGAGAGTGAGAGAGATAGGCATACACACCGGTTCATGTGTATAAATAAATGTTTTAAATTGTTACTATTATTTCATCCTTCTTCCTACTATACGAATGAATATTCACATTAAAATTATTTTACCACTCAAAGTCGTTGTCACGTAAAACTTTCGCCCGTATACCGACTTTACAGGCAACCAATTTTTTATAAATAAATTCGATGCTTTTTCTGAACTTTCACTGCGCCTCAGACATTTTCTTTGCTGAAATATAAAAGAGATTTTTGCGAGACAGAAGCATATAAAAACTTTTCTTACATGTCGACGAACCAGGCCGTGTGTGAAGGTCCTTAAGGTACATTATACCTATTGAACACTTTATGGACTGCACCTACATTTAAGTAGGCACTTATTTTTATTAAGGCTAATGTTATATGACGTGTAAATAAAAAGGAATCGGCGCTAATGCTAACGTGACTGGTATGACAATGTATTTGCTAACAATCTACCTGTCGCACAGGATAAATAAAATGACACTATTTGAGGAAAAACCAAGTAAATGTCAGTAGGTTGCATGTACACGATATGTGTGTCCCAGTTATTCTTTCTGGCTATGTTTGTGTTCCGAAAATAAATTGAGGATAGTTTCAGTGTCTACTCACTGTGACATTCTTGGAAATCTTTTTAACTGGTGATATTTGGTCCACAATTTTTCAAAGTTGCTTTTAGGGTTCCGTGCCCGAAGGGTGCCGAACGGAATCCTATAACTAAACCTCCGCTGTCCGTCTGGCTGTCAGCGGGCTATATCTCATGAACCGTAATAGGTTGATGAGATTTTCACAGATTGTGTATTTCTATTACCGCTATAACAACAAATAATAAAATAAAGTTAAAAATTAAAGGGGGACCCCCATACAAGAAAGGTGTTTTTAAACTAAAGTACATAAAAAAAATGTAGTGTTGTAAATATTGTACATTGGCACAGAACCCTTCGTGTGCGAGATCGACTCGCACTTGACCGGTTTTTTAAGAGTGGTTTTATGTTTGTTTTTTATTTAGGCTGCGCTTTAAATAGAAGTAGGTATATTGGCAAGTTAAAAATGTAGTTATGTCACTTCACAGCAACCTAGCTAAACTTATAACTCAAATAAGTTACCCAACTGCGACGCAATCCTTTGAGTCTATGACATTTTCACTTACAAATATGAAACTCAGCGCATTTCTTTAGATATTCCTTTTCGATCGCACAAAAGATTAAACGAGGTCTGCGGCCAAAGCCACACAAATCTGGCTAGACTGAAATAAAACTAAAAAGTAAAGTTTACACAACGAGTTTTTAGCCCGCAATGGAATATTAAATAGCAAAGGTTTATTATCCAAATTTTGTATTGTATAAAAACTTTGTTCCTCTGTTTTTTTGTTGTCAATAAAAAATAAATAGGTACCTGCTCGATGCGGTCGTTGTTAGGCATTATATTGAATGACGGTGCGGCCGTAAAACCTAATTGAGTGTATGTCCATTAGGGTAGGGAATCATCGCAGAGTATCAGACAATTGACAACAACATTTTTACGCCAAAATAGCCCAAATGTTTATTCATAACTCATTTTCTGAAATGGCAACAAAATATGCTTCTGTTAGCAGCGCTTCGCTATTAATTATTTTCCGTTACGTAATCTGTTATTAAAAATACTCTTCGTTGGTGGGTCTAGTTTTGTTTGATTTTATTTTATAGGAGCTCTTATTTTGAGGAGATAATATTCAAGATATTTGACTAATAATAACTCGAAGTGCCCGTTAGTTGCCGAATACATACTTGACTGATAATAATACAGAGTGCCCGTTAGTTTCCGAATACATACTTGACTATTAATAATACGGAGTGCCCGTTAGTTGCCGAATACATTCTTGACTATTAATAATACGAAGTGCCCGTTAGTTTCCGAATACTTACTTGACTATTAATAATATGGAGTGCCCGTTAGTTGCCGAATACGTTCTTGACTAATAATAATACGAAGTGCCCGTTAGTTTCCGAATACATACTTAACTAATAATAATACGAAATGCCCGGTAGTTTCCGAATACATACTTAACTAATAATAATACGAAGTGCCCGGTAGTTTCCGAATACATACTCAACTAATAATAATACGGAGTGCCCGTTAGTTTCCGAATACTTACTTGACTATTAATAATATGGAGTGCCCGTTAGTTTCCGAATACATTCTTGACTAATAATGATACGAAGTGCCCGTTAGTTTCCGAATACATACTTAACTAATAATAATACGAAGTGCCCGGTAGTTTCCGAATACATACTTAACTAATAATAATACGAAGTGCCCGGTAGTTTCCGAATACATACTTAACTAATAATAATACGAAGTGCCCGGTAGTTTCCGAATACATACTTAACTAATAATAATACGGAGTGCCCGTTAGTTTCCGAATACATACTTGACTATTAATAATACGGAGTGCCCGTTAGTTGCCGAATACATTCTTGACTAATAATAATACGGAGTGCCCGTTAGTTTCCGAATACATACTTGATTAATAATTATACGGAGTGCCCGTTAGTTTCCAAATACTTACTTGACTATTAATAATATGGAGTGCCCGTTAGTTTCCGAATACATACTTGACTAATAATGATACGAAGTGCCCGGTAGTTTCCGAATACATACTTAACTAATAATAATACGAAGTGCCCGTTAGTTTCCGAATACATACTTGACTAATAATAATACGGAGTGCCCGTTAGTTTCCGAATACATACTTGACTAATAATAATACGGAGTGCCCGTTAGTTTCCGAATACATACTTAACTAATAATAATACGAAGTGCCCGGTAGTTTCCGAATACATACTTGACTAATAATTATACGGAGTGCCCGTTAGTTTCCGAATACATACTTGACTAATAATTATACGGAGTGGCCGTTAGTTTCCGAATACTTACTTGACTATTAATAATATGGAGTGCCCGTTAGTTTCCGAATACATACTTAACTAATAATAATACGAAGTGGCCGGTAGTTTCCGAATACATACTTAACTAATAATAATACGGAGTGCCCGTTAGTTTCCGAATACATACTTGACTAATAATAATACGGAGTGCCCGTTAGTTTCCGAATACATACTTAACTAATAATAATACGAAGTGCCCGGTAGTTTCCGAATACATACTTGACTAATAATTATACGGAGTGCCCGTTAGTTTCCGAATACATACTTGACTAATAATTATACGGAGTGGCCGTTAGTTTCCGAATACTTACTTGACTATTAATAATATGGAGTGCCCGTTAGTTTTCGAATACATACTTGACTATTAATAATACGGAGTGCTCGTTAGTTGCCGAATACATTCTTGACTATTAATAATACGAAGTGCCCGTTAGTTTCTGAATACATACTTGACTATTAATAATACGGAGTGCCCGTTAGTTGCCGAATACATTCTTGACTATTAATAATACGAAGTGCCAGTTAGTTTCCGAAGACATACTTAACTAATAATAATACAGAGTGCCCGTTAGTTTCCAAATACATACTTGACTAATAATAATACGGAGTGCCCGTTAGTTTCCGAATACATACTTGACTATTAATAATACGGAGTGCCCGTTAGTTTCCGAATACATACTTGACTAATAATAATACGGAGTGCCCGTTAGTTTCCGAATACATACTTAACTAATAATAATACGGAGTGCCCGTTAGTTTCCGAATACATACTTGATTAATAATTATACGGAGTGCCTGTTAGTTTCCGAATACTTACTTGACTATTAATAATATGGAGTGCCCGTTAGTTTCCGAATACATACTTGACTAATAATGATACGAAGTGCCCGGTAGTTTCCGAATACATACTTAACTAATAATAATACGAAGTGCCCGTTAGTTTCCGAATACATACTTGACTAATAATAATACGAAGTGCCCGGTAGTTTCCGAATACATACTTAACTAATAATAATACGAAGTGGCCGGTAGTTTCCGAATACATACTTAACTAATAATAATACGGAGTGCCCGTTAGTTTCCGAATACATACTTGACTAATAATAATACGGAGTGCCCGTTAGTTTCCGAATACATACTTAACTAATAATAATACGAAGTGCCCGTTAGTTGCCGAATACATTCTTGACTATTAATAATACGAAGTGCCCGTTAGTTTCTGAATACATACTTGACTATTAATAATACGGAGTGCCCGTTAGTTGCCGAATACATTCTTGACTATTAATAATACGAAGTGCCAGTTAGTTTCCGAAGACATACTTAACTAATAATAATACAGAGTGCCCGTTAGTTTCCAAATACATACTTGACTAATAATAATACGGAGTGCCCGTTAGTTTCCGAATACATACTTGACTATTAATAATACGGAGTGCCCGTTAGTTGCCGAATACATACTTGACTATTAATAATATGGAGTGCCCGTTAGTTGCCGAATACATACTTGACTATTAATAATATGGAGTGCCCGTTAGTTGCCGAATACATACTTGACTATTAATAATACGGAGTGCCCGTTAGTTGCCGAATACATTCTTGGCTAATAATAATACGAAGTGCCCGGTAGTTACCGAATACATACTTGACTATTAATAATACGGAGTGCCCGTTAGTTTCCGAATACATTCTGTGCCACGATTAGAAATTTAACTACAAGCTGACATAAATATTGATGTAGCTACTTTAACGTACTTTTGATACCAAGTTTTGCAAATATATACACAGATAAAGCCTCTGCAATTTTACACACCTTTGTATCATCACGCTTGATTTCCACAACTTCTTTGTGTTCCGTAACAGATTTCCTTATGTTTACATGGTATTTATCAAAGATAAATTTTTCCATTCATGTGTATTTTATTTATTTGTAAGTATATCACACATAATATTAAAAGTACCAGGGTGACCGAGCTCTGCTCTGGTGAAAATAGACAATGCTCATTTAATAGTATAGGACAGTACCTACTAATTCCATACTGCCATGATAGTAGGTACTTACTAATTCCATGCTGCCATGATCATTATTCTAATGTCAATAATGTCATGTCATTATTTATTTTCTTGCTCTAAACTTTGGGTGACCGAGCGCTGGTCGGGTGAAAATACGGAGACAACAAATTATCCCAGATATGAGATCTAGCTAGATTGATTTTTTGCCCCCGTAAACCCCTATATTGCAACTTTCATCGAAATCGTTAGAGCCGATTTTGAGAACGTGAGTGATACAAACAAATAAATATATATACAAATATTGCTCGTTTAATAGTATAGGATAAAGAACCGATTTCCCATTAAAATATCTGGACTGTGTAACCTATCCGAGGATTAAGAGCTATAAACAGGTCGTAGTTCAGAATGGCTTAAATAATGTGGTTAAATACAATTAAATACTTATAATGTAAAAGAAGGTCCACGCTAGCTGGATGATCTCACAAACACTGAACCAAATTGGTTAGTAAGGATCGACCAAGTTTAGTTGATAACTTTGACGAACAGTTTGACTCCCTGGCTGATTTTCTGACCACGAGACAAGAAAAAGTTACATCACCAAGCGATGCGACTTTTGTTCATAGATAAATGTCCATGTGGACGTTAATCGTCTATCATATGACTAACTTTTTTACTCTTTAGGTAGTTTCTGTATATGTACAATCAGGGTAATTAATTGTCAAGTGAAGTGACACCCTACGTCAACTTGCCGTGTTAAAACCATTTCATACAACTATTTGAATATACGGACAATTTAATTCGGTGGTCAATTAAAATCAATTTCCGTAACAATTAATTTCCCTGAATTGACCTACGTACTCGAGAGCGGCACTCCATCACAGTACCTAGAGAAAGTAGTCACAAACTTAATTTATAAAGCCTTGAAAAATAACGAAGCGTTTCCCGACCCACAAAGAAAAAATAAAAGCGTTGTAGGATCTTGAGTGCCGGTTAAACACACGCTCTTTAGAATAATGTTCTTACCGACTGAATTTACATAAAGCTTAGGTAAATAAGCTAAAAGCCAGTAAGGTCTCGTATCTTGAGCTTTTAAGAGTCTATTGCTATCCTCAGATTTCTCAGCATGGTCCTCCGTTATATCGAAAATACTACAGAATTAATTATGAAATAAACATATGTTAAAGTTGAAGATTAATGTTAAGTACTATGTTTGACGAAAACAGGATTACATAAAATATCATGATAAAAAAAAAAAATACCTCCAAACCGAACAATTAACCGCTGCTATTAAAAAAATACTTCAAATTAGATCATGAAACTTTACCTAATAATAGAAGTAAATAAAAAGCAGATACTACTTTTTTTTAAATACCATTATTTTTACCGTAAAAAGAAATTACCTAAACTATTGGCGCATAGGAGTCGCCAGCACACCACTCAGTCTCGCTCTCACTCAGTCCGCGAGCAGTATAGTGCGAGCGAGATAAAAGTGAATTTGAGCTGAGGTAGTATGGGCTCTTAATCCGTATAAGATTCAAGCAGTTTCAAGACTAAGAAAATTCAAGTCAGAAACATCATAAGGAAACCTGTGTTTGAAGTCTCTCAGAATATCGACAACACGCAGTGAATGCAACATAATATTTCGGTGAATATTCCAACATTATGATGGATATTCACCCCACAGAAACACAGTGTTTTAGAGACAGATTCATTATGGGAATCGTTAAAGAGAGGAGTTCCTTGACAGGGTTTTTAAATCTCCAATTAATACGTCTGATGATAAATGTCATGATGGCCACTGGTGGGCCATCATGACATTTATCGACCGCGCATTTATCAGCCGTGACCTTAACCATTGGGTTAAGGCCACAGCTCTCTTTTCTGAGTTTATCTTAGACATTAATGACATCGGTGAAGAAAAACATCGTGAGGAAATCTGAACCAGAAACCTAGTTAATATTAGTCTGAAATCGCCAACCCATCTTAAGCAAGCTTGGTGACTCGTGCCTTGTTTATATGAGAAGAGGCTTTTGCCCTGCAGTGGGACAATAATAGGCTGGTATTATTATTATTATGATTTTACATCAAGGCTAGCTTATAACTAGACATCGGACTATGTTTTGGCATTTGCATTTGCCAAAAGAAAATCTAGAAAAATATTTAATTGTATATTGTCACAAGAATTATAACTTAATATTAATATAAATATATTGTGAAAATAAACGTAAATTCTATTAGTAAATAGTATTTTGATTGTGCATATTTTGTGCATATTTCACCCTTTTTGTACCTCAAAAGGAAAAAAACGGAACCCTTATATTATCACTCGTGTGTTTGTGTGTCTGTCTGTCCGTCCGTCTGTCACAGCCAATTTGCTCCGAATCTAATGGACCGATGAAGTTAAAAAAATTGTACGCATAGGTATGTATTTCTGTGACCCAAATACGGACGTAATTAATTTTGAATACGGGGTTCACTTTTGAGGGGGCAAAAAGAAAAAGAAAAATAAAAGTTTCGCTAAATGTACCGCCGTGTGACAAATTAAATGAAAGAGTTTGTTGCGAGGATCTCAAATATTTTTTTAAATAAATACTTTTAAAGATATTTAAGCAAATTGATGAAAATGTACCATTCCTTATCTCCGAAACTATAGAATGTAAATAATGTGTCAATAAACATTGCTTAGCCCGTAATTTACCACGCAACCTACTATACAATTGTCTTTTAGTGCTTTTATTTAAATGAACTTTGAAGCTAATCCTCTGTGCTCCATTAAAATTGCGTGGGACTCTGTGGGAGCGGCTAGGGAAGCTGCGGTACATTCTCAGACCGCGCGCCGACGTGACTAGGATCGTACCTACATATTTGTGGTATTTGCGGACAAATGTAATAGTAAACGTCGTGTACGCATAGCAATCTAAATTGTTGTGTTATGTGCTGAATTTAAACGACCAAAGCGTTGGTATTTAAAGGTACTATTTTTCCTGAAAAACGCAATAAATTACCAAATTAAATACGGAAGTGATAGCTATCGTGTTTTTTTTAATTATGTGCACTAATTTGTTGCTGTTTTAGGTGTCCTGTCATTTTACCCACAGTTAATTTACAAATCTTCACTTTCCAAGTAACGATTGGCAAAAACATGATTCATTGTCATTTTATCATTATACAACAAGTTTGCCAAATAATTCACTTAAGATAATAAATCATATGATTAACTTTTTTTTAAATAATATATTATTTGACAAAGAAATATTTTTTATTCATGTTGTCTCATAAAACAACGTTTGGAATAAAAACGTTTTACATGTTGCATTATTACGCAATTTCCCAAAAAAATTACTCATTAAATAGGCAAAAGGGTAATTTAAATTAATAAATCAACAAAAATGATATTATTCAAAAAATTTAATGCCAAAAACGACTGGTGCAAAAAGAAAAAAAAAATGAAAGTAGTAGGCTACCCGGAACCGAATTTCTAACAAGTTCGGGTACAATTATGTTAAATATTTTTACAAAAAGGTCAGATTAGATTTGCGATCTCCTACGACTACAATGTATAGAAAACTACTAGAATTTAAAGAAAAAAAACTTTAATAGGTTTAAAGAACTTCATTACTTGCCTGTAAACTATTTGGCCCAAATGGAAATTGTAACTATGATCACTTTGTGACTGGTTTAGAAATTTTATTATGAAATGAAATTTAGTACAAACGTGATTTTTCCAAAAGAATCTTAATATTGAAGGAAAATGTTTACATGATTAAATGCGAAACATTTTTAAAGAGTATGCAAACATGCAAACATGCAAGCGAGCATGCAACATGCAGCAAGCATGGTTTCTGTCACGGCTCCGGCGCGGCGCTGCGGGGCTCCAACGGTCCCACGCGAGCTTATCGTTGCCGATGGTTTTAACGCTCACCATCGCAGCCTCAGCCACCGCGGCGAGCGTTAAAATCACCTGCTCCTCAACTCGCGGGCCGCTTCGCCCCTCTGCACCTACGCGGGCTTAAACTACACTCTAGGGGTAGGGCAGACAAGACTACGTGAAGTCGGTTTTGTAGCGATTCGTTTCTGTCACTAAATTTTGTAGCACAATATATTGACTTTTTAAGATAATATTATAATTTTTATTTAATGTTAAAAATGCAATTTTATAGAAATGGCAATATGCCTAATAAAATTATTCCAAATGCTGCCATCTTCATAGTATGCCATTGTAAATTCGGACATAAAAACATTCGGCTAAACAATGATTATATTAAATAATTTTTATGTCTTTAAAATATTCGCTTATAGAAGATTACGCCAAGTGTGTTATGCCAAATAAATTTCGGAGCATCAAAATTCTGCCAGATAAAGGGAACCCGCTAAATAAATGCTTGTAAAGCGAGTGTTTATAAAATAAAATCATTTGCGGAATAAGTTGTTGTGAAATAAATAGTATTTTGATGAAACATTAGTGAACCTCTGTTTTACCATTTGATACTCCAGAATCCCACTAATATAATACATGTAAAACTTTGTATGGTTTGGATTTTTAGATGTTTGGATGTTTGACACAGATACTTTATAAACTGGATTAACATATAGGGTTCTTTTTATCCCAGTAGTACGTCCCCGTGGGAGAATTTCCGACCACCACGCGGGCGAAGCCACGGTCAATAGTTAGTAAAATTATAGAACTGTTTCTATCTTTTTGGAATATTGAATAACAAGGATTTTATGATTTTCCCATTTTTCGGCCATCGTTATGGTTCAAAGGCATCTAGTTCCCGGAAAAACAAAAAAAATATCGGGTATACCGGTACAAAATTGTACGTTGAATTTATTCGTATCATATTATCAAAAGCTAGCTTTTAGCTTACGTGAAAGTTATTTATTTGTACTCTCGATATTCATCATTTCAATTGACTTTATGACTTCCGTTCTAACGTGAACTATAAACTTCCACATACGGGCATAAAACATACATTAACTTGAACAACGACTTTACCTATCTTGTACTTTAGCTAAGGTTTTGCCTTAGCTAAAGTACAAAACACTCCCTGAAACATACCTACATTATTCTTAAAAATGCGCAAAACTTTGATAAAAAATTGAAAATTCTTTGTTTTTTAATTCCTCGTCTCGATACAACGGGGGCTCAGACACCTTTTAAGGTGGTTGAAGGGGCAGGACTAACTGCGTAGTTTGATTAAGGGTAGGGCTTGTGTCAGTGGGGGGCGTGAAGGGTGCTCCAAGCTCTCTCAGGAGCTTGGCCCCCGGCAGTGATAGCGCACGCGTCGCCGTCTCACCTGAAGTACTAATGTGATTACGTCCTACGATTGTTACAATAGCACGCACTTCACAAGTTGTAGAGCATTTTTTTTGTATTGTTACGCCTACATGTCTAGACGTTAGAGTCTGCTATCATTAGACTTAGGTATTTACATATTTGAACTGATGTTTACATACCTAAATATAACTATGGTATTTTTGTTCCTCGAGAATATGGTAGCAGAAGATTAATATTACGGTTAATATTATGATGATACCTTGCCAATTAATTTATGAAAATATTACGTACTAGCTGACCCAAGAGACGTTGTCCTGTCCAAATTTCAATAATTCATACAAAATTCCCATAGAAAATGCACTTTCAGTTTAACCGAATTAAGACGCAGATATATACCAGTGACCTTGAGTGGTTAGCTTGCGTGTTCTATACTGAGCTCACGCAACGCGTCGTACGTCCAGCCAGTAATAGGACTCGCCCATCAAGGAACGCTGTCCTAAATTAGACACAATATTAATTTATAATTCATAAAACAAAAGGCATTTTAATATAACACGTATACAAAAAAATCAATAATTACGTTATTTTTTAAATGGTTTCAGAAAATGTACGCTTGATATATTTTGTGTGATACTCCGTTTTTTATCCGCGTTAGACGTAACTTTACAAATAAATTTCACTATGTAGTATAAACATTATCTAAAACATTTATTTATTTAGTTATTAAAAAAAATGCTTTAATTTAACATATATTTTTTCCAAATCATTAACACTACTCGTTTAGTTTAGTAATCTTCAGTATAAAATCGTTAAAAGTCGGTTATCTTCGCCTTAATAGACTAAGCGTAGGGCTGTTCGCTTACACCGCGGCAATTTTTCTTACTTTTAGCATTTTATACCCGTCGTAACTTCTAAATGAAAGGTTCGATTCGAATAATTTAAAGAGGAATTTAAGTGTACATAATCGACCTTGATTATAGAACTATTTGCAAACATAATTTTTTTTTATTTTTAGTTACATAATTTTAATACTAGAAATAATTATAAAATAGATCAACCATTTTTCAGATTACCTACAGTACAGACCTATGTCTTTTATGGGGTATGTACTGTGTTAAATTTACACCAAAATACCTTGTGATATAGGTAAGGTAAACGCGGGTGAAGTCGACAGTGACCCAGAAGTCGCCAAATTATCTAAAAACATCAATATCTTTTTCTACTCAACATAAAACTGGCCAATTTTTATAGCAACATATTTAAGATAACATATTGCACAATTAAAATAACAACCCTAAGTGTTAACTGTAATAGGGTCTGAAATATTTTACTTGAAAGGTGTGTCTCACAAAAATTTAATTTTTTTGCTAGTTTAGCTACTCAATGTGAAACTCAGCACGTAGTTTTATGTTTTGATTTGTGAAGTTTCAGTGGGGTCTACGGTAAGTCCGATTGTTTGATGAATTAATTTAGTTAATTAGTAAACAATATAACTTAAAATTTGGAACACTTTTATCTTATAAGTATTTTTTTTCGATTGTGACATTTATTGGTACCTTAAAATTCCTACTTGACCCAGAACTCGTCATTTTAAGTACTATTGTGACGATTACTGGGACACGCTTTATAGTTGCTTCTAAACTCGTCATATTAATTTGAACTCTTGGGTCTTGAACATAAAGTTCAAGATAAGCACAAAAAATTGTGATCGTCTTTGATATTAGTGGCCAGTCTAAGAAACAAAAGGTGGTTAGAAAACCAAATCCCAAGAAATGACTAAAGCTGTTAGCCGAGCAGGTAGGTCATAAAAACAGCAAGACAAATAAAATTCTAATGTATTTTTGTTTAAAATTAAGAGATCAGACTGATAAAATCAGATTCATTTTAATCAATTTCGACGTGAAAACGTGTTTCCGCTCGGTGTACTGATGGTAAGCTCAATATTTCTGACCATCAAAAACATGTAAGATTTGAGCCGCTAATAACTACGAGAGTTTGAATACGTAATGGTTGAGCATTCAAAAAGTAGGTTATATATTTGTACTAATTTTGAGGCAGGATATAATTTGCCTATGGCGTCACATCGCAAACACACATGCATGCGCGCTACCGTCTATTTTTCACTATGTGTCGCAATTCCAATTTGAGTAGCTCAAAAACATGTTTAGTTAGAACGATGATTCTAGTGCCATTGTCAATATTTGACAAAGCTCTACCACTTTGAGAGAAACAACAGAAATCTTTATTAAAATAGGGTTAAAAATGCACTTAAAGTTGACAATACCAAAATAATTTATTTATCTAGCCAGAAATGAAAAAAAGTCTCAATAAAAGTAACTACGTCATAAGGAAAGCAATGAGCCTCAACAGTTCAGTAGCAAATACAATAATTACGGCAGTATTAGAAACCTGGCAAATACATTAACCACGGCAGTATCAGAAATCGATATAAAATCTGCTGCAAAGAGCAAAAAAGTTTAAGATGTCGTCTCATATCGGCCGTAAAAAACACAGCAGTGAAAAATATCACTTACGATGAAAAGTTACTTTATGAGGAATGCAGTGAGCCTACTAAGTCCAGTGCCGAGCAAATACAATAGCTACGGTACTATTGAAACAGTAAGATTTAAAAAGAAAAGCCTATAAAGTAAAAAAGATTTCGCCTTATATCGGCTGTAAATCTGCTCAAAATTGTAAATTCAAACGACAATCGAAGAAAGTTTACATCGTAAGGTACACAATAAGCCTAAAAAATCTAGTTGTGAGTGAATATAACGCGTCCTAGCGCGTTGGATTCTCAACGCTCGGCTTAACACCGAGAGTTGAATATCCAGTGCGCGATAAAATCCCGCCGCGAAGTAGAAAAATAAGTCTGTAGAAATAAGTCGAGTTGACCAATTCTACTTGAGTCGGGAATACGCTTAATAAAATCACGGCGGGATTGTATCGCGCATTCTGTATTCCTTATAAAGTAACTTGTCATCGTAAGTGATATTTTTCACTGCTGAGTTTTTTACGGCCGATATGAGACGACATCTGAAATTATGTTGGTATTGTCAACTTTAAATGCATCTTTAACCCTATTTTAACAAAGATTTCTGTTGTTTCTCTCAAAGTGGTAGAGCTTTGTCAAATATTGACTATGCACTAGAATCATCGTTCTAGCTAAACATGTTTTTGCGCTACTCAATTTGGAATTGCAACATATAGTGAAAAATAGAGGCTATCGCGCATGCACGTGCATTCGCGATGTAACGCCATAGGCAAATTATATCCTGCCTCAAAATTAGTACAAATACCTACCTTTTGAATGCTCAACCATTACCTACGTATTCAAACTCTCGTAGTTATTAGCAGTTCAAATCTTACATGTTTTTTATGGTCAGAAATATTGAACTTACCACCAGTACACCGAGTGGAAACACGTTTTCAGGTCGAAATTGATTCAAATAAATCTGATTTTGTCATTCTGATCTCTTAATTTTTGAACAAAAATACATTAGAATTTAATTTGTCTTGCTGTTTTTATAACCTACCTGCTCTGCTAACAGCTTCAGTATTTTTTTTTAATTTGGTGTTCTACCCACCTTTTGTTTCTTGGACTGGCCACTATTATCAAAGACGAGCACAATTTTTTGTGCTTATCTTGTACTTTATATTCAAGACCTGAGAGTTCAAATTAGCATCAAAAATTGACGACTACTGGGTCTGTTTGACGAGTAATAGTACAAATCTGACGACTATTGGTACAAATCGCCCTTTTTTTACATTTGCTTAAATAAGTATTTATTAGCACTCCTAATTAAATGAATTAACTACTTACTTAGAATAATGGATAAATTTCCTATTTAGTCATGCAAAAAGTTTCATTCTAAATGAAATACTTATCACACAGCAGTTCTTTAAAGTCAGTGAATTTCAAAATCCGACGAGTATTGGTACGTTTACCTTAAGTACCTATACAAAAACGACTCACGACTAATTGAACTACTTACTTCCAGTCTACCGTAGCTGGAACTTAACTAGTGAATTATGGGTTTGCTATTCATAGCATACACCCCTGTCCCAACCCTTTGAAAGAACACAGGCGTGATGTTATGAAGAAATCTCAAGTCCGCAACTTTTTCGCGCAATTGTTCTTTTGCGCAAATGAATTCGCGCAAGTGTCTTTCGAACTAGTGTCTTTCGAGCTAGTGTCTTTAGTGCAAATGTCCATTCGCGCAAAAGTCCCTTCGTGCAAAAGTCCATTCGCGTAAAAGTCCCTTCGTGCAAAAGTCCATTCGCGTAAATGTCTTTCACAAAAATGTTTTTCGCGCAAGTGTACCATATACCGAAAATATAGCTTCATTATTTTCGTAGTTGACATTCGGCGTAGCGCGTAGTGTAGCACAGATAAGCGCGTAACGTATCATAAAGAGCGTAGTTCGTAGCTTTCCCGATCTCTATGTCAAAATGTAGATAGTAAATAACTGGTTTTTTTTCAAAACTTTTTATGAGTATATCTGAGAACTTAATTATTAAAAAAATACTTATTACTGGCAAAATATAAAACGTAGACATTGAACACACGTCCAAAGATAATCTAAATTCCAACGTCAAAAATATTTCATCCTACGCTTACGTCCTCATTGTCTGTCTTAGCTCTTAGAGACAAGAAAATGTAGATCTTTGTTGTAATTATATCAAGGCAATCTGTCACTAATCTTAATCTGTGTACAACTTCGGAATTTCATAAGGGAGGCTTACAGTACACTTGTTCAGAAATTCTTCGACAAATTAATTCCTTGGTATTAGGAGACAGGGATAATAAATGATGGTGTAATACGTATAGTTTATTGGATCTGAAGCATCAAAATGTAATTACGTTGCTTATCCCTTCAAATGTCATTAACGAGACACAATAGAATTTTAATTGTTATCCGCCTTAATAAGGCTGCTTAACAGGTGATGAGTTATAGACATCGACAATTTATAATAAAAAGCTTTTAGTGTTTATAAAGTCTGTTCTATGAACAAAAATATAAACAACTTCCCGACTTGTACCGTGAGTAGCAACCATCGATCGTAACTTCAATTATTACTCGCTAGTACCTCTTCTCAATGGCGGACTAAGGGGGGGCTGTAGGTACGGTCCGCTCCGGGCCCCTGAATCTGGGGGCCCCCTAAACTCAGAAATACTTTTTAATCAAATCCTAACCAAACATGACCAAAATATGTAAGTAAAAGGCAGTTTGTAGTTAGGGAATGCTAAATATAAACGTAGGGTGCTAAAATCTCGAACTCGCTCCGCTCGCTCTTGCAAATTACCGTATACGTTGACAAAGTAATTCCTATTTCTGTATAAATGTTCAAAAGAAAATTTAAACTATGCAGAGCGCAAATTTTTCAATTTGTCTGATGCTCTAGTTTTTCTGTTGTCGATAAAGTATCTTCAGTTTCTACATCAATAGTCGAAAGAAAACCTAACTTTTTTGAGTTAGCATGCTATAAATTTCGACGTCCATTTCTGGGTCGGGGCCCATTGAGTTTTACCGCCCCGGGCCCCCGACAGGCTTAGTCCGCCACTGCCTCTTCTGTTCCATTACTCGTTCTAACTACTGTCTATACCAGAGGAAAGTGTTCCCAAAGAATTTATAGCGGCCCCTCTAATGGAATTATTAACGTCATCATTTACAGAGGCTCTATAGTCTACACAGATGGCTACCTCAAGTGTATTTTAAATGTTTTTTTTGCTTAAAATATCCAAAACTCGAGTTAATTTGAAATTCCATTCTGTGCGGGTGAAAGCAACTATTGGTCAGGAGTATATTTTAATTTAAACAGAGGAAATTTAGTCGCACAGTTTATTCTGCTGTGGTAAAAGCAGGTGCGGACTGCCCCGAGCTCAGTAATTAACAAAACAAAGGCTTTTCACTACGTTAACAGTACTTGATGTTACTGCCTACATTATTTTAAGAACTCGGATTCTTGTGGTTAACAGCTGACTCATGAATTTAGTTCGTTTTTATGTTTAAATACTACAATGTTGCCCATGTTGCTTGGTGGTTTTAATTTTGAAATGATAGAAGCAAAAATCAATTAGCAAATGATTGAAATAATATTCAAAACAGGTTCAATAATGATTGTGAGGTAGTGGTTGCGTGGCATTATGCCATTAATCTTGTCAAACGAGAATGAAGCGGTCAGACGTAACCCTCATTTCTCAAAGCAACGGCGACTATTAATTAACGTGAAATTTCCTATCTATGCTAATGAAATTCTACTTGAAAAATGTCATTTGGATGATGTTTCGTTTAAATGGGTAAGTAATTAACTGGACACATTTATTTAAACAATAGTTGGGACGCAAGTAGAAAGGTTCGGTACTTACCGTGCTTAGCTTTATTTATTGTTTTAAATGGAAATTGTGCCTTCATTTAATACACCTATTTCGTAAAAGCCCCGGATACATTATTGTGGTGTGGTGTGTCGTGTGGCGTTAAATTTATACATTTAACGTAACGCTCATGACACAACACTCGAAAGCAGTGTAAATCTTCCAATGGTAAATGGATAGAATTTGATAAATGAAATGAAATTGTTTATTCTGTAAATAGGATATCGAAATCACACGGCATATAAAAAAAAATAAGCTAGATGAGTTCGGCGTTTCTTATCTGAATTCTCTGAGAAGAATGGCCAAAACAAACTTAGAGGTCGCAGTCTTTTTTAAAGTCCAGACATAATCTTGGTCAGGCCATATGAGGACCATATAGATTCGTGTCTGAAATGGTATTTTGAGGAAAGAACCACACAGATTTGAGTAGACCTGTCCAGTCAGTACAAGCATTTGTCAGTAATCGTGGAGCTCAACTCGACGAACAATACCAAAAACAGGACATTTAGATAGAAGATAAATACAACAGATGACATTTTAAAGTTATAAAGCATCACACCACTTCAAACTAAAACAATGTTTTTAACATTAAATAAGTAGCTAGTACGATGGAGTAGGTAATTCGAATGTCTCATTAATATATTTTCATTTAATTTAATCTGACGTTGGTGCATTAGGTAAAATTACCGTATCTCTAGAGTCTTGTGACCCTGGGTCCCTTATCGATGGAGGAAATGTTCCCTTGCCTTGAAACTGGGTCTTCCCTTTGAGTTTATAATATTTAACGTTGACTAAAAATACTTCCGTTTCATAAGTATTTCGAAGGATCATAGATCTCATCGTTCAATTTTGAATTTAAAACAAGAAGGAAACAGAATTTGATCGTATTTCGTCATTGTCTTTATATTAAACTAGCTTCTACTCGCGACTTCGTCCGTGAGCCTATAACCTTCCTCAAGAATTGGGCTATCCAGTGCAAAAAGAATCTTTCAAATCCGACTGGTAGTTTCGGAGATTACCCCGTACATACAAACAAATTTTACCTTTTTATAATATTAATTATTACTATATTATATTATGATATAGATAGTTCAAATCACCATTATGATTGAACATCTTGAAAGCTCTTGTATATCTACATATCTTTCTCAATATTGACGATACACTTCCGTTTTATATTTATTTCAGATTTCCAACTTTTGTGATCATAATAAGTTTACCAAGAAACGACAATCTAAGTAGTTCGTTGAATCGAGCGCAGAATTTATAAGGCTGCTAAGTTCAACTTTAGCTTTACGTATAAAATTCCTGAAACTCCTTCTGTAACCGAGTATTGAAGAGCCTTTTAAAGTAGTTTAAGGTTCCATATTTAGTAGAAAATAAATAAAACCTCGTTAGGGCTCGGTACCTCAAAAGAAACACATTTAAAAATATTTAAGAAAATTGATGAAAATTAACCCTTATCTTCGAAACTACTGAACCTAAGACTTTGAAAAGAGTACAGAATATAGTTCTATACTTATAGATTACAGACAAACCTATAAGAAGTCTATGTTCTTAAAATAACATGGTGAATCTCTCAATATTGTGCGTACAAACTTACATTTGCAGTTGGAATGGATTGGGAGAACATGTTTTTCAACTGCAATGTTAAGTTTGTCTTTGTGATAAGTTCATCTCAACTACAGAACCCTTCATTGTGACATGGTTTTGCCGGTTTTTTTTTTAAGAAATCTTTACTTAATACAACCTACATTTCATTTCTACCATAAAATGAGACATCATTTAAAGCGCCCCGATTTTATGTAAAAAATGTCGTAAGTCGGGAATAAAAAATGTTGAAGCGAGTGTCCCACACTCTCAAATTATTTTAATGAAGCGACTTGTCTGTTTTTCCATGAATTCGATTTAATTCCACGTAGGTAGCCTTTGTGCGACAAATGAGCAATTAATATTATTACTGAACGCTTTCCTATTTAAGTAAGTTAAGTTATTATAATTTAAAAGGTACGATAATTAAATCGAGCTGCACGAGATATTAAAAAAATAACCATAAAACTAAACGCTATAAAATTATTAAGAGAAGGGTAGCATGAGAAGAGAACAATAGTTATAACTATGCACACAAAAATAAGAACCAAACATTAAGAAATATTTAAAAAAAATGACAATCAATCATCTTAGTCCCACACTACTGCCTAAAAGAAGTCTAAAAAAAAACACCGGCCAAGTGCGTTTCGGATCTCACGCACAATGAAAGGTTCCGTAGTTGGGATGAATTAATCCCAAATACAAACTTAACATTGTAGTTGAAAAACATGTCCTCCCATACATTCCAACTGCAAATGTAAGTTTTTACGCACAATATTGAGAGATTTACCATATTATTTTAAGACCATAGACTTCTTGTAGGTTTCTCTGTAATCTATGGGTAAACTAACATTCTCTGTAATTTTTTCCAAATTTTTCGCTCTGTTGTTTCGGATATATAAGGGGGAATGGTAAATTTTCATCAATTTTCTTAAATATCTTTATAGTATTTATTTTAAAATTATAAATAAAACATAGGTATTTAAGATCCTCGTAGTAAGCCCTTTCATTTGATGTGTCACACGGCATAGTTTGCATAACTTTTTTTTTTCTTAATTGCCCCCTAAAGTGACCCCCATATTCAAAATTCTTTTATTTACGTTACACGTCCGTGTTTGGGTCAGATAAATACATAATGTGTACTAAATTTTAACTTAATCGGTCCATTAGATTTGGAGCAAATTGGCTGTGACAGACGGAGAGACAGACAGACAGACACACAAGTGATCCTAAAAAGGTTCCCTTTTTCCTTTTGAGGTATGGAACCCTAAAAAAGGAAAAATAAGTTTGTTATCTATGTGACACATATTACGTAGGTTCTTTACTCTTCGCTCGTCATAAAAGACGAACACATCAAATCATGTTTATGGATCCGCGTAGTGTAATCCAGTGGGCCAGAAAAAATATACGGCTGTACGACAGGCCAGCATCGTGTGACGAAGGACAGCTTCGGCAAGAACTGACAACTCCAATATTATATATATGGCATCTTTACTATTATGTGGCACGAAAAATATCCTTTGAATTCCAACTAATAAATTGTAAGTATGTCAGCTTTGTTGTTTTGGACACTACAGCGTCTTGGATTTGATTAAGTTGGTTTCTGGTTTCTTGTGTGTGTCTACACTACACTCTATTTACCAATAGCGAAAATATTACTATTCATAGAAATGCAGAAATTTTGTTGCAAACTCAGCCACCAAATCATATTTGTCCGGAAAAAAGTTTATTTATTTATACTTCTTTTACAAAACGTTGTACATAATATTATGTCTAACGTTTTTATGGTCAACGTTTTTTACGCCACAAGGCGTAAAAAAAAAACTTTAAAGCTTCCGATTTTAAACTAGCTTGACTTATTTGGCCACCACACCACATCATCAAGCAATCCGTAATTACTTCCCAAATGAAACAGTACCCAGCACTGATTTACATATAAATTCACATTTCACGTATTTAAATATTATGACTGATATTAATCAGAGAATATGTTTCAAAATCGTTTGTTGATGCAGATAACGGCTCGTAATTAGTCTGACGCAGTTATGGAATAAAATCGCATCGCCAGTATTAAATTTTAATTGCGACGCTGACTTCATCGGGCTTATTATATAAATTGGTAAAAATTAAAAACACAAACATTCAAGAAGATATTCGAATGCTCATTTCAATTATGGATTTAAATTATTTGCAGTTTAATAAAGCGTGATGCTTTTCTCACATCTTAATTAAGTCTCTCAGTACATATTATTTAAAAGTTCGTTTAGATTTAATTCGTCTTGTAAAATTCTATTACCGAGAACACTACAGCGAGTAGTTGAAGTTCTTAATTGTTCTTTTAATAAGTTTTGAAGCTTATAATGTGAAAATTCGTCAGCAGCATTTGACGGCGACAGGTGCGGTAGGAAAGTAACAATGTAATTACGTGAACAAAGGCAAACACGGCACTCCGTATGGTCTTTTGTAAACAAGAAAACAAACTCCCCTACAATATTCGGTAGGGGAGGGAAAGGAGAAGGGAAAATGAGATAAATAAATTTAAAAAGCAACATCTAAGACATCTAAGAAATAATGGTCATTGCGTGTGGTATTAAATATTTGTTTTATGCAGTTCGTAATAAATAGATATGTAGGTCTACCTACTGTTTTTTTTTTAAGTGAACAGTTAGTGACAAAAGAAGAATTAATCGCCATATTATTACTATGCTCGTGCATAACACTACTACACAAATGCATTATTTAAAAAATAAAATTATTTTCAAACCGTTTAACACATTCGTGAAAGCATTTTTATTCGTTGCAATAAAATAATAAAGGCTTTGTTTGACCTAAATAGATAATTAACGATGAGGTATAATGATAGCTGCATAGCGATAAATAACTGCAAACGATACTGATCTACAAATCCTGAATGTGTTCGTCCGTTTGACAAATTTTCACGGCTTTGATGAAGCGAGAGCATGATACTTGGAAAAGAAGTGACGGAATTTTAGCCCAAAAGTGTAGAATAAATGATTAACTTTTTTTTAGGAAATACGCAATAAGGCGGGTTTTAAACTACGAACACAATTGCTCACTTTTCGTCTAATCGAATAATGAAAACGTCGACGTCACCGCCTTCCCTTTATTACTTTCGACGGAACAATCAAAGCGTGATAATTTATTTTTGGGTTTTTTAAAAGCGTAAATGTCGAAAACAAGCAACTTGAAACTCAGAGGGGGGGTGAAGGCGGCCACCCCCCACTTCTGTGCTGAAAAAGCTTTTGAATTGATTGTCCAGTGTCAGGAAATTGTTGGTTGTCGGCATTGTTTCTGAGGCTCACGAAGGCTATCCAACTTTTCTCATTAGGGCGATCTGTTGCGGCGCACCATCGAAAAGCTTACGATATTACAGGGAACCGTTATGAACAATAAGTAATTTAATGAAACGCCGACTTTCAATTATATTGTTACGATTGGCTCTTTGACATTAATCGGAAAATAATTAAATATTATGATTTAACTGTAACAATAAACGGATTTCGCAGTTAAATTGGATTGTTTTATGTGAATCAAAGTGTAATTTATATTTACATATTTTAATGTTGAGCGGATCATTGGCTTAAATATTTCAATAAACATGACGTATTGCTTACCTACCTACCTATGTTATCTATTTAGGTTTTGTTAAAGAGTGTAACGCTATCGGACGCACCTGGGCGATCCATTTTTCTCAGTCAAGATGGAAGCGGAAAAACAACAAAGGACATTTTGTTTCTTTCGTTTAAAGAGAAAATCGTAGGTTCCTTAGTATTTATTTTCTTACTTTGTCGTAATAAGTAGAGCAGAGTGTAGCCTGAAGATTTAAGTTGTCGCACATTTTAAATTATTTGTCAATTTTGGGTTTAGTAGGCATTGTTCTGGTTTTATTTTCAAAAAAATAAAACCATAAAAATCTTTTGGCATGGGCCATAGAAAAGCGCAATCATTCTTCTAATTATGGTTTTTCATTTGCAAATGTTTTTTTCACAAACACATACATACCTACATATGTAACAAGCTCTACTACTATTGCTCTACTAATGGTAACAAGAAAAGACCATGTTCATAAAAAAAAAACTTTAAAGTTTTCAGGTGATAATCCTGCCTAAAAATATAATCTACAAAAAAAGCAAAAAAATGTAGTAACTCTAACTGGGTCACCTCCCACGACGTTCAGGAGACGGTACCCAAAGCTTATTCTAATCCGAGAAAACACTCAGCTCCTAGTAATGGATTTAATCAAAAACCTATCACAACCGAAAACAGTTTCCGCAACCTCATTAACTTAAGCTGAACACATTACCATATCTAAACACACCTATACGTGTATACACCTACACATCTATACATGTATGATGTATAGTTGTACATCTATGCATGTACTGTTATTACGGTAAATTTACAGATTAACAGCATTACCTTGTGACGCACATAATTGCAAATTTGCGCGGTAATAGATACCTACTTAATCGAATCTCGACCATAACATAAATTTATTCATAACAATCTTGACGCCGACATCTGCCGCTCTAAAGAAATCCTCTCTCGGAAATTATTACAGTAAATAAACCATGCCAAACAAGTTTTTCATTTAACGCTTATTTATGCAACTTCAGCTGCTATTAAATATGTCTCGTCAAGCATATTTTAAAAGAAGTTGTCCGCGTTTGTGGAGATATTTTGAGAAATAGGAGCAAAGATAAATATTCATCTTTACGAATTTTTTTTTAATGAAAGTTGGCTGCTATTAGCTGTTATCTAGTAGGTATGTAAAAATACAACGTTCATAAAAGGATTGTTCGTAGTTCTTGTTGTAACATGGTCGATGTTGTAGGCTTAACAGACTGTAGATTTGTGGACCTTTTTCTATTTTGCTAAGGACCTGGTACTTGTTGATAGGCTTACACTGTCTTCTCGATAACTATTAACACTGTAATTTGAAAACATTGTAAAAGCCATTTATTTTTAAAAGAGTAACCGTGGAGTTTCTTGCCGGCTCTTATCCATAGGAAACGACCAATTGGAGCCGTGCACCTAGCTTCTGACGTTTCATAAGTACCCTAGTAGGTTTATGAAAAATAAAATATTTTGAATTTTGCATTTTGAATTTTGATGTGAAAATCGAAACAAAATTAATTTGTTTAAAGGACAATGCCCCAAATAAACCCTATTATATGTATGTATGTATGTACGACCGTAGGGTAGATATCAAATTTGAAACTAGTTTCTCTCAAAATAACATGGTTTCGTTAGCTGTTAATTACGGTTTTCGATTAGATGTTAATTTGTAAAAAATAAAAGGTGAGAGCAATGAACATATCGAATATGTTTGATGGTTGATGCTGTTGATCCCAATTCAATTACGGTGTCATTGAAAACAAAAGGAAATCAGTCGTCCATTAAAAACAGGTTTAACTTTTAAACAGCTTTTACAATATTTTTATTTTTCGCAGATAAAGTGCCTCTAGCAGCAGGTGCAGGTGCAGTCTTACCAAGGGGTATCGTGTTACCTAGTAACTAGGTTGTGAAGGTCAGATATGCAGTCGCTCCATGTAAAATACTGGTATTCAGCTGAATCCGGTTAGACTGGAAGCCGACCCCAACATAGTTGGGAAAGGGCTAGGCAGACGACAATAAAGTGCCTCCTCAAAGGCAAACTGGTGGCTCCTGGGTCCTCTACGAAATAGATACTGTGAATGAGGACACAGATGCCGCACCAGTCATCGTACCACCTTTGGCCGAGAAAAGGGTGTGGAAGATACCTAGTATGGTTCTCCATACTAGGTATCTTCATATTTTTATATTTTTCGTATTTTTTGTAATCAATATCTACTTACGCTTTTTTTACATGTATCTTTTTACATAATTTATACTGCTAACCAACTTTATTTACTAGAAGAAAGCAATAAAATCATTACAAATAATTAAAAAAAAAAAAAATTTAAAGAAAGTAATTTCATATTTCTGATCTACAAATAATGTCCTTAAGAAAAAAGAACTTATATTGGTTAGTTTTTTTGGCTAAAATCACTGTTTTTTTTTTGCCCATAGGCACATTTTTGGTCATTCTCCTTTTCTTCAAAAATTATGAAAAATTACACGAAGTAACTCATTATTTCTGCATATTCTATAATGACCGTGAGAACGTATCACACAAGGCGAGCCAGGTTATTCAAATTCATAATTATTATAAGCCCAGACGAGCTAATCAACTCATAGTAACATTAACGTAAAATAAAACTCAACATAACCCCATTAGTATAAAATAAAACCCTACGTTCATCCATTACTCAATATATCGATAAAGCAATTGACGACCCCGATCGGCAAATGTTTTCAGGACAATCTTCCTTATTGCTTAAAAACAGAGTACGTCACAGGTAGAGTTACCTCGAGTTAACTCACTGCCAAGCCGACGAGGAAGGCGAATTCTAAAACATACTCACGTACCTCATTTCCTTAGTAATGGGGTTATATTCCGCGGCACAATTTTCAATTTCCTAACCTTTTTCTATATTACGAACCTTTTTACAATGAATTGTATTTTGAGATGTAAGAGATCTCGCTTAAAAAACGTTTAAGCTAACTGAATTCATGTCTTACTTTTTTAATATTATTCTCTGATATTATTACACTTTTTCAGGCTGCCAAAATATTTTTTATTCAGGAAGATGGAATTTGCGATGAACAAAACATCCAATATTCGACCTGCCAAATTGAATACGTGGAGGGAAACTATTCATTAACGCTCGACAGGCCTAAAAATATAATTTTCGTGTGCACTTTGAAATGCAGTATTTTATCATCACGTTTAAGTAGGTATACAATAACAACTAAAATAAATGTCCAGGAGGATATTGAAAATAAACACGACATTTGGGAGATGAATTGCAAATCGCAGTATTCAATATTTTGATAAGCAGGAACATGGTTACTATCACCGACATCAATGATTTATTAAAAAAAAAAAAAAAAAAAAAACATTTTTTTTATTGAAATTTATGTCCGTAATTTGTATGGTGTAATAAAGAATATTCTATCTATCTATCTACGATAACTTTTTCTGGAAACAAGGTACAAATTTGACTACTTTTACCTAATGTATCTATCCACCATAAGATATAACAGCTGTCGACAACTTTTATCAGAAGCTCAACCTATTGGCAAATTACGGTAGGTAGGTGAAGAAACCCTGGATACCCATCCTTATCCCATTATGTACGAAAAAGGTCGAGCTCGATGCTAAACGGAACTTTTTATCTGTTTTCAGATTTCAAGGCCATTTGTATCATATTTTACCTAGTTGACGGCTACCGGAACTCTTTTTTTCGGCTTAAGACCAAAAGATTAAAATTAGATTTAAGTAAAGTTGCTACAAAAGGTATTGAGGTAATAATGTCTGCTATTATCTAACCTTTCCGCGCTTTAAGGATAATTTAGGTAAAGCCTTATTAAGAAAAACACTTTCATTCTTAGCACAAAATGTACAGTGATTAAGTTTTAATAAGATTAAAACTAACATTCATAAAATTCCTGCTACGACATAGATCCTTTTTCTAAATACTTCATTCAGATGACTGTAAACTGCAGGAGATATTATTTTGAAATAAAAAACTCCACTAGGAAATATAACCTCATTTTTAAAGCTGAAACTATTTGTTAATTAGGAAGCTGTGATGTAATTACATCTTCCATAACCTAACCCTGACGTTATGCATTTGCTACCGACATTCAGACCGAACTTACGCGCGTACAATTATTTCGCTTTAACTGGCGGACTGCAGCAGCATTTTAAATGAACACGAATGTATGTATTCTGATAAAACTATTCCTCCACGGTAATTCCGATTAGACGTTATAAATATGTAGAGTAAGCTTCACAACTCTGTTGCATTTCCAAGTTAAACCACATTTTCTTTTTTTATTTAGTAACTGGTTGACCGAGCTCTGCTCGGGTGAAAATAGATAAACATATCGTCCAGGTATACCAACGTTGTATCACATTCCCGAGGTTGTGAAAATAGAGAAAACTATTTTTTCCAGATATGAGACCTAGCTAGATCGATTTTTCACCCCCGTAAACTCCTATATTGCAACTTTCATCGAAATCTTTAGAGCCGTTTTCGAGAACGTGATATATATACAAATAGTTCTCATTTAATAGTATAGGATTGTAACAGCAAAACGAAAATATTTACACATTTTCTGAAAGAATATGTAATAATTCTTAATTTTTTTGCGATCGTAAAGATACAACACGATACCGTACACAAGTCTTATATTCCCTCGCGTATTTCTCGAAGGAACTTGTGAGTTCTTCATATAAATGGAGAACGTTACGTCGTCGAATAGCAGAGTCAATCAATCGCGCCACCCGCCTGTGTAGCGGCAAATCGAAAAATCTCCAAAATGTCTTTGATTTAGTCAACACGAATGAATAAGTTGTCGTAAACACATACGATACTTCAATACGGACATGACCTTAATACAGAACTAATGTCTAACACGTGAGTAAATGGAACCGGACACAGGTAGGTAGGTAAGTTATGAAACAATTATAATATGTGGTAGTACAGAAATTAACACAAAAAATATTTTGGAAAATGTTAGGATCGTTGTCCGTCCATTCGTCTGTCTGTCTGTCAATACCCTTTTTCTCAGGAACGCGTAGAGGTATTAACATGAAATTAATTTTTAAAAATGTTAAAAAGATATCTAAGTAAAAGTTTATGAAATTATTATTTTTTAAATATAAAAAAAATCTAAGTAAAAATTTATGAAATTAATTTTAAAAAATATGAAAAAAAATCTAAGTACAAATTTATTAAATTAATTTAAAAAAATCAAGTTTCTAAGTCACCGCAATAAAATACGGCAATTTATGCGACGATTTTGATACTCACAAATAAATGCATTTGTAGTTGGAGAATTAACCGTGATGTATATCGATGTATGGGAGAGCATTTTTTCAACTTCAAAGTTTGTTCTTGGGATAAATTCATCCCAACTATCCTTCATTATGCATGGTCTGACACGCACTTGGCCGATTTTTTTAATGTACTGGCTCTTGTGATAGAGGAGCTCCTAGTACTAGAGCCAGGGTACGTTACACCGATGTTTGTGTCCGACACGCACTTGGACAGTTTTTTTAATGTACTGGCTCTGGTGATAGAGGAGCTCCTAGTACTAGAGCCAGGGTACGTTACACCGATGTTTGTGTCCGACACGCACTTGGACAGTTTTTTTAATGTACTGGCTCTGGTGATACAGGAACTCCTAGTACAAGAGCCAGGGTTACAAGGATGTTTGTGTCTTGAAGTGAAAATAAATAAAATACAACAAAAAAAAATAATAAGAAAACCATTTCTATCGGAAAAGAACATTTTCCGCTAACTACCTTTAATATTTTTACTAGGAAAAGCATCTCAAATTGTTTGTTATCGAGAAGTAACACACTTGGGAGTCAACTGAAAGCAATGGTAATTAATTTGGGCTACGGTACAAATGTGCTGTCAGACTTATGTGCATAATTAAAATTTATTACCAGCTTACCGCTGAAGAAAAATATCATGAGGGTGACACAAATACAGTACAATAATTTCTTAAATCAGTTGGTTTTAATTTTGTGTCATTAAATAGGGACATATAATTGATAGAAGAGAGCAGTGGTGGCCCAGTGGTAACGGCCGCAATTTACGAGTTGTAGGTTCGAACCTTTTTTTTTTGGTTGGAAATTATCAAATAACTTCTACTCTGAGCGGAGCACGAGGGCGTGTCAGACTCTTACTCACTAAAACCCACCCGTGTTCCTTCAGTTGCCTGTACCTTTTCGAACAAACTCGCAACCCCTGCAGGCATCGGCCCTAGCAGACCCCTTCAGTTTCTCTTTGAGGCGCGCGTGGAACACAACGTGCCGTCTACTCGGGCCTGGTCCTTATCGGACAGCGAGGTACCCATTGCTCACCGTCCACAAGCCCGCGCCTACGGTGGCTGGGAATCGGCCTGCGATTCCTGACGCCTAAGGCGTCTCCTGCGGCGGTTAGGGGCGTGAGGGCGCGAAATTTTCCTCTCTCTCACGCGTTCCGCCTCCTCCTTTGCGAGCAATACTGCTTCGCAGAAGGAAGTGACGGCTTCCCATGCCCTTTCGCTCCGTACCATGGCCTGGACCAGGGCCGAACGCGAGAGATCACCGCCGCCTATCGCCTCCACGAGGATACGGCGATGGGAGCATCGCCGTATCCTCGTGGAGGCGATCGGCGGCGATCGGCGGCTGCGGCTTGGGCGGAGGCCCAAGCCGGGCATACCTCCACCGTATTCTCCACCGTGTCCTTCGGGCGATCCACACAATGGTGACACCCGGACATTTCCTCCCGCCTTATCCTGAACAGGAACCTCCCGAAACAACCGTGTCCGGTGAGGACGCCGTGGCGCCTCTCTAGCCACTCCTCAGAGAGGGGACTTATCGCCGCAATTGTGGCGTGCCCATAGGTTCGAACCCAGACAGGCGCTTTACTTTGTGTAAATGATTTCATCACCACTGCTCTCAAAACGGTGAAGGAAAACATCGTGAGGAAACCGGTATGTCCTAGAGCCAAAAATTCGAAGACATGTAACATCTACCAACCCGTACTGGGCCCGTGTGGTGGATTACGGCCCAGTCCCTCTCACAGAGAGGCCTGTGTCCGAGCAGTGGGAACATTATAGGCTGATTATAATTGATAGAAAGTTAAGTATATAAAAGTGTATAAAATGTCAGTAATCTTGCAATAAAGATATCAATCTGTATCGGAAAATACAGCCGTGGTGTTATTACATCTAAGTTTCAATCATCTCTGCAGAATATCGACTGTCAGTATCATCAAACTCTCAGCTCAGTCTAGACTTAATAATGCTTTTCAAGACACCTACTTGATTTAACAGGGAACCATACAATCCTGGACACTACTTTGTACTACATTCGTCCATATTGTAACCCATGTATTGTTCAAACCAAAAACTTTGGAACAATGAACATGTCATGTCACTTTCAACCACATCATAATTCTGCGTACAATCAACTCATAATTAATGCGAAAGGATAAACTCATACACCCTTGTTTTTCGGACCCTCGCTTACCTACTTTAGGAAAAGGGAAAATGAACTGACATTAACATGGAATAGTACTTACTCAATAACTGGTCTGGTCAGTTTCATTTTATTCAATGGAGGTGGTAATTACAAAGATATATTATTTTGGGTTTGCAAAGCCGGGTGACCGCGCACCGCAGTACTAAATAGCCTAAATTATTCGTCACCGTAATGATCGCCAATCAAGGATGGACGCACGAAATCGTGCCGCGTTAAAACTTAATTACATTGGGCAGTGCACACTTGATTTCCGGATTCTGATTGTAATAAACCATTAAAGACTATACCTACGTAGGTTTTAGAGCATCATTCAACTGGAAAAAAAAACAGTGGCACTCCGGGAGTGCCGACAGAAGTGAAAACTTGAAAACAAAATCGGCACCGCGGTAATCAACGCGTTGATGTCTTTTACTCCACGGTGTCGGTAAATTCAGTGTCGCGATATCAATGGTTTAGTCCCATATCAAAAATGTTATAAAACTCTATAGGGTCTTCTCGTCTTTTTAATTTATTTTAACTTTTTAATTAAAAAATTAAATTCTATGTATAATTAAGAGACAGTTTATATTTCATCCAATCTTTCCATCGCGCCTAAAGAAGTTTTCACTACAAAAAATATACCATATCTTGCCGGGTGTCTCATTATAACGTCAATGGTTGATGATGAAAGGAGGATACTGCATCACCATTCTCCCCACCATAACATAGATATTGCAATCTTCAATCCGCAATCCAATACGTTTTCCTACGTACTGTTTATGACACTATTTCCTCACGTCTCGTGACCGGTCATTCGTTCGGACGGACATGAAAGTTAGATTCTTTTCGACGAATATCCAGTAGTGCAAGCCTAGGAAATAAGCAACGCACAACAATCCACAATCAGCAATCCACGTCTAAATATTTTGAATACCTATTTTTTTAAATAAACATTCATAGCAAAATAAACAGCAAATCGCAAAAGCAGTTGCTTTTCGACGCCAGACTCATTAGTGTACAGACGATTCAAAACAAAGTACTTACTACATTAGTAAATAAGGAGATGGACAGAATTTATTTTACAAACGGTTTATATTTGCTGCTAGTTTTATTGAAGCATAACATCAAGTGTAAATCGTCCTACTTCATTTCCCGCTGAAATCACGTGGTTTTGAACGAAGTACATATTATTTTGTTGCCTCTGTGAAGCAGACGTAAACTTTGCATAGACAACTTTAAATGTTTTTTTGTGTGTGAATTTATTTTTTACAAAAGTTCTAATTTGGACAAGGTCTTTGTACTAAGGGTGGCCAGCGTGGATGTATTATACATCTTTTTGAGCCATCATTCTGATTTGGCGAAATTTTTTGGAGTTGTTTGAAATGTTTTTTAGTTAAAATGCGGCAAATTCGTTTTGCATAGTATATTAGACCATGACCAACGTAATACGTTCAGTAATTTTATCGTAAAGTTCTTAGGCAGTTGTCCCATCGCCGGCGATTAACTAGTAGCGAGTAGAGCTAGCAACTGAAAACGAGTTGGCGAGCAGCGAGCAGTGAGTGTTTCGATAGTTTTGTCGCTGGGCTACCAGCGAGTGTCCGAGTGCAACGGGCGATTACTCGCACGACTCGCTCGGGGCAAAATTACCGCTCTTTGGTTTCTCTCCTTAGAGTGAGTTTTGACCGGCGAACGAGCATCGCTGAGCAAGTATCGCTGAGCGAGTATTATCTTTGATAGCTCTTGTCGCTCAGCGCCAAGCTAGTGGAGCGAGTCCTATTAATATATGCAGCGATTAACTATTAATATATGCATCTCTTTTGTTTACACGGAATGTACATCTATTGTACGTTTCTTGAGCGAGAAAAAGTCGATAGTTAGTTGCCTCCTCGCCGACGCCGACGCGGACGGTGGGAAAACTGCCTAAAACGGATCAAAAAACGACCCAATTTCTCAGAAAAATCATTACGAGTGATGAATACCATTTTGATCACCAAGGACTTCGCGACACGTCCTTACTTTTTCTGTGATATTTGTGACTTAATTAGTGGGTATCTAACAAAGATGATGAAAATTTGATAAAAAAAACATCATGAACAGCGATCGCATTTTTAAGGATCATAATAGTGGAAATTTACCAGATATAATTTACCATATAATAAAATCGGCCAAGTGCGTGTCGGACTACGCACAATGAAGGGTTCCGTAGTTGGGATGAATTTATCCCAATAATGTACTTAACATGTAGTTGAAAAACATGTTCTCCCATACATTCCAACTACAAATGTAAGTTTGTACGCACATATTTTAAGACCATAGACTTCTTATAGGTTTTCCTGTAATCTATGAGTAAAGAACCATTCTCTGTATTTTTTTCTAAGTTTTAGTCTCAATAATTTCGGAGATACAAAAATGATGAATGGGGAAATGGTAAATTTTCATAAATTTTCTTTAAAAGTGTTCATTGTAAAATTATAAATAAAAATATTTGATATCCTCGTAATAAGCCCTTTCATTTGATATGTCACACGGTTCAGTTTGCAAATCTTTTTATTTTTTTTATTTGCCCCCCAAAAGTGACCCCAATATTCAAAATGGGTCACGGAAATACATATGTGTACCAAATTTCAACTTAATAGGTCCATTAGATTCGGAGCAAGTTGGCTTGGACAGACGGACAAACAGACACCCAGACACACGAGTGATCCTATCCGTTTTTTCCTTTTGAGGTACGGAACCCTGGCCAAAAATTAATTACATACACATACATACATAAACTCACGCCTTCTTCCCATGGAGGTAGGCAGAAACTACAGAACGATTAATTACATATTTATGGAAAAACATTCGGTAATTATGGCTTGTAAAAAAATCTTTATTTAAAGTTGATACTTTCGAGTTGGCGACGCTACATTCAAGTTAGTCTCAGTTACTTGGCTATTTATTTAGCATTTTTGGAACCAAAATATGATTTATTTGAGGTTCACAAAAAGAGGCCCAATCATAATATTAATGTGTTCAACAATATTTTTAGGAGCCCAAAGTGGGATTTATTAGAAGTTGATTAAATATATGTCGGAAATATGTTACTGAGTTGACTAATCGGGACGCCAGCGCCGCCTAGCGGAGCTCGACAGAGTCTACAACATAACGCTCGGACCGGAACTGGGCAGAGTTCATCGGTGGTGGTCAAGCAGTGAACACGTTTAGAAACTGTCGCGCATTCCGAATAGTCGTGTCGTGTACCTACAGTGTGTGAATTGCTAGTGTGATTAATTTGATGGTAAATTATAAGGTGATCTGAACTTCAAACGGTTTTTCTATTGCACAATAACCAACACTAGCCACAGTACGCCCACAGTAGTTGAAATATGGCTGATAATAACGAAAGAGACACGTCATATATATGACTTTTTATATGTAGGTATAATATGACTTAAAAGCTGAAGAGTTTGTTTGAACGCGCTAATCTTTGAAACTACTAGTCGGATTTGAAAAATTGTTTTTGCTTGTTATAGCCCGATTCTTGAGGAAGGTTATAGGCTACTAAACATTACGCTACAACCCTTAGGAGCCGAGCAAAAAGAAAAAATCAGACAGAATGCGAAACAAAAACGAAGTAATAAATAGCGCGGGTGACGCGGTGGGTCGGGGGATCGGATGAAGTCGCGGGCAGAAACTAGTACGTATAATAAAACAGTAACGAAGTCAAAATATTACATAGAATATTTCTGAAAAAAGTATTTGCTACTAGGTGTGGGGAACGAGTCTGATGCCGAAAATTTTGTTTTTAGAATTTTTGTCTGTTTGGACATATTTTCCGGATTGGCCCTAAAACGGCTGAACGGATTTGGATTAAATTAATGACACACGGATAGTTTATAACCTGGATTAATACTTGTAATTCCGATAGTACGTTTCTCTGGGATATTTTCCGACATCCACGCGAGCGAAGCCGCGGGCAAAAGAAATTAGTAGTTGAGTAACTATTTTATAACTATCACTTACGATCTGTCCATAAACTTATTACTTGAAAGACGTTCAAAGTATTATAGAAGCAAATAAAAAAAGAACTCCGAAGGAACGAAACCCGTGCACGTGTACAAAATTCTGTTAGATTTATTTTACCGAAACGACGTGTCACTTCACCAGAAACAATGAGACGTTAAGAACAGAGTTTGCAAACGCAGCCTTAATAAATATTTCAAATGGAATTTCTTCAGGTATTACGGCAAGGAAGGAAGTACAAAACAATTTGTACTTTAGTAGGTTTATGGCGGAGGCAATTTCATTTGGGCAATTATGGCATTGCTTATGATAATTTTATTGCCTCATCTACGTAGAGCTATCAAAGCAGTTTTGTACGATACTTAAGTTATTATTCCGTTTGTACTTAAATTAAAAGGGAAATAAAGACTGACACCTTAAAGGTCAGCCTTTATAAGTCGAGGAGGAAAATACACGATGTTTTTGAATTCTCTGTTAACCTTTCAGGGCGTGAAGCACTCATTCATGATTATGAGCAACTTTCACTATGAGATCAACTCTTTTTTTCGTGATATGCTGAATAATACTCAAATACTAGAATCTTTGGGATTGCTCGTTCCAAACAGTAGGCTGCGACAAGGGCCGAGAGAGAGGCTGTTTAAAGTCCCGGTGACCCGTACAAACCTGTTAAAGTTTGCACCAGTGGTGCGGGCAATAAAGATACTCAACAGCGTCTCTCTGCAAGTGGATATCTTTACATGCTCATTGGCGGAATTCCAGAGGGTGACACTTAACATATTGTCCTCTATATGACTTGTGCCACACAGTGGACATTGTGACTACATTGCTGTATTGGGTTGAACCTGTTAAAAAAAATGTAAGCGTGAATAGTAAATGAATAAATAAACTCTGAAATATCTAAAAAAAAAACATATTTAACAGCTGAAAATGTATGAAACATATATTTTTTTGCTATTTTGTAGTTGGTCCCATAGCGAAAGTTGTTTATGACGTGCAAGTGACATTTATCTTTAGGGTGGTAAAGCAATTACGTGGTTGACAAACGGTTGGTTACGTGGTTGTAAAAGATAAGTAATTACGACTCATCATCAATATCTAGGACTTGGATAGATAGATGACAGCCTTATAAAAAAAAACGTGTCGAGGGACCCCGTCAAGAAAAAAGTTCTTTACGCGATACTCGCACGCACACACACATTCGAAGTTATTTAATAGAAAGAGACAGAGAGAGAAAGTCACATGGAGGGGCATAACGCTTTCTCCTTACGTGACGATTTCTACCAGTCAATTCCTACCGCAAGCCGCGTTAAGGACTGATAGCTTGGTCTAGCTAACTGACATAACAAAACTTTCAAACTCAACTTGCCGCTTTTTCTCATAGGAGAAGAGTGCCTGAAGCGATTTGCTACTGCCGCTAGATAAAACAAACATGTCGGATACTCCAAAAAGATTGTTACGAGGTTATACGATACGAAACTCGCTATCGATGTCGCTTCCAGCTGTTTTAAAGCGATGAAGCAGCTTTCTTCTGTTATGCCATTTAATAGGAATGCAACATACTTTAAAACTATTTAATCAATATATCCAAGGCTGCTCTTCCAAATTACTGGATTAAGAATTTGATGTAATTTAACAGAGCATTCATTGGTTAAAAGATCATCAAGTGATGTCAATTAATCATGAAAATTATTGTGTAGTTAGCCATTTCAGCCGAAAACCTATGATACATGGTGGGACATTAAACTTGATATTTTTTTTTTATTAAATTGAAAGAAAGAAAAGACATCATCGGACTATATGTTGAACACAATATTGAATTGTCCTGTGTTGAGCTTGATAAGCATGTTATAGTATGCGTATACCACGGAGAAATTACTTGTTCCGTGGCGTATACAGATCTCCAAGTTACAAGAATCTATCCGTGTTTGATTCTGTGATGGAAGATGTATTAAAGAAACTTAGTACTAGTAGTAAATCAATAATCATATGTGATGATTTTAATATTAACTTATTAGAAAATAACTCGAATACTGTCAGATCATTAAGTCTTTTTAGGTCATTTGATTTGTCAAATGTTTTTATTGAACCAACCCGAGTGACAGCTTCTTCTGCCACTTGTCTATAAAACATTTTTTGTAATTGTGATTACTTACATAAACAAATTGTAAATAAGTTGCCATCAGATCACAGTGGACAAACAATAACATTTTGTTTCTACATACCTTTACAAAAAATTCAAATAAGAAATTAAATAATTCTTTGGCCAATAAATTATGTGTTCAGAGTTATAATAATATAGGTGATCCAAATGAGTTCTATACCGAGTTCTTTTCACTATTAAACACGCAATTTAATGACACTATTTTCCACTAAAGACTAAAACTATTTACATAACGTTCTTATTTAGTGATTGGGCGACTCCAGGTATTCGTAAAAGCAGGGAAAAACTATTTGAACTTTATGGCCTAAAACAAATGTATAATACAAGCTTTCATAAGTATGTTGCAAAATATTCAAAAACTTTTAAAAGTGTGTCCAAAATAGCCAAAGCTCTTCATATTAGCAATAAAATAAAATCAGCTGATGATAAAATAAAAACTACCTGGCAAATAATAAAACAGGTAGGAAAAAACAGCGAAATATTGAATTTAATTTAGAGACTGCACATGGTCCCATTAACTCAGATATAGAAATAGCTCAAGAATTTGAAAACTTTTTTGTTAATATTCTCCTTAAAACTACTGAAGCTTTAAATTCCTCACCCGCGCTTTCTGCTGCCTTATTTAGGCAGAATGTGAAGGCATGCCCTTTGGACTTTAGGTTTCAGCATACAAACCCCCAGGCTGTTATAAAAGCTTTTAAAGATCTTAAAATGAAATCAACAGAAGATCTCTGGGGAAAGTTTGTAAAAGTCTGTAGATCTATTATCGAAACTATTGCGCCCTATTTAGCTTACATATTTAACACCAGTGTAGACCAAGGAGTCTTTCTGGATCTCATGAAACACAGTAAAGTAGTTCCATTGTTCAAATCCGGTGATATAAAGAACCCAACAATTATAGGTCTGTGTCAATTCTGCTAGTTCTCAGTAAAGTGTTTGAAAAGTTGATGCTCAATCAAATGTTACGTCACTTTAATAAAAATTCCATCTTTCATGAACAACAGTACGGTTTCACCAAAGGGCGTTGTACCACTGACGCCGGTGTCACCCTAATAAAGAACATTTTTAATGCCTGGGAAGAAGCACAAGATGCCATTGGAATCTTTTGCGTCCTCTCGAAGGCGTTCGATTGTGTAGACCATGAGACACTTCTGCTGAAACTAGAGCACTATGGGATTAGGAATACAGCTCTTGATTTACTTAGATCATACCTGAAAGATAGAAAGGTTAAAGTTCAGGTAAACGGCGTAAACTCATTAGGGTCTGAAATGGCAATAGGTGTTCCTCAAGGTTCGATATTGGGTCCATTCCTTTTTTTAGTTTACATTAATGATTTACCCCAATTACTACAAAATCAACCGAAGATGGTGTTATTTGCAGATGACACATCATTAATCTTTAAAATAAACCGACGGTCACAAAATTTTGACTACGTGAATAGCTCTATTCTGCAAGTCCAAGATTATTTTACGGTAAATAATTTGGTACTAAATAAAAAAAAATCCATCTGGAATTTCTCAGTAGCAGCCCGGAGTCTGGATTTGTGCCCGGTCGATGGCAATAGCCTCGCCTCCTATTACATGGGACTTAGACATAACTGGCGAAATATGGGTGTGCTATAGGTACACCTATGCCTAACCCTTTGGGGATTATAGGCATGATGTTATGTTATGTTATGTAAAAAAAAAACAAATGCATTAGATTTAAATTACCTAATGTTAGAAGTAGCGAATGTGACTTCATATTGAATGGAGAAAAACTAGTTTTTATTAATCAAACGGTTTTCTTAGGAATCACGCTAGACGAGAAATTACAATGGGGACCTCATATAACATCTCTTGCGGGGCGGCTAAGCTCGGCCGCTTATGCTGTTAGAAAGGAGATAGTTAACAGATATAGAAAGTGACATTGATTTTATATTCTGTGATTACTTCCTCACACTGACTTATTAATTATAATTTTTTTGGAAAATCTTCTGCTTTTATTTATGTTTGTAAATATAATTAAATGATCTGTTGTTGCTTGATATTTTATTCTTTTTACCTATTGTAGTATAGTATTTTTTTTCTAAGTGCATAGTCTACACATATAATTATTTAACTAATGTAGGTACTTATACAAACTATTGTAAAACATTTTAAAGGAGTACTTGCCCATTCTTCTCCATACAAAAACTACCTTTTGGAAGGGGTGACTAGAATCAATTCAATTATTTTGTAAATGTTGACATCCAAAAGTGCATACAAAGGCCCATTTGATATAAATGATTTCACTTTTGACTTTTAATAAATAGAACCAGTTATACTTAGATACCCATTTTTTTTAATGCATGATCTCGTGACTAATAACAGCCGCACGGGTCGATCAAAGGTACCTACTTTTCTTTTTTTTTTTTGGATTTGAAATTATAAAATAACTTCTCCCGCATTGGGCGTAGCGAGAGGGCGTGTCAGAATCTTACTGACTAAAACCCACCCGTGTTCCTTCAGTTGCCTGTATGTTGCCAGGGACCACGGTATCCCTTTCGGACTTTCCCGCGACTCCGGCAGGCATCAGTCTTAGTGGACCCCGTCAGTTCCGCTGACATCTCTTTGAGGCGCGCGTGGAACACAAACCCACCGTCGACCCGGGCCTGGTCCTTATCGGACAGCGAGCTACTCATTGCTCACTGTCCGCAAGCCTGCGCGATCGAAGGTACTAAGTTACGCATGCCGAGATTAGTCCGTGGATGGGGGACTATCCATTACATACCGAGACTCATCCATGCCTCGAAAAGCAAGAGAAGCCGTTGTCCCGGCCGTTATTCTTAGATCTTTAACAGTCTTTACCTACGAGTAGTCAGTAGCCCGAAAGTCTGACAACAAGACTGGTTGTCAGACTTTCGGGGTAACGTGTTACCCAGTAACTGGGTTGTGTAGGTCAGATAGGCAGTCGCTCCATCTAAAATACAGGTATTCAGCTGCATCCATTTAGACTGAAAGCCTACCCCAATATAGTTGGGAAGACTATATTAATGAATTTATTAAAAAAGTATTACTTTTATGTAACGACGTAAGTTGAATTATTCTGAAGTCACTGAGTTGCATGATGTAATTAGATAATCATATTAATTAATTAATTGCATTCCAGCTCTTAATATGGGCATAATTAGACATCTATCTCTGATTGTCATCATAGTTATTAATTATCCGTATTGTTTATTAGCTTGATACTAGTACCTACTTATGTGCATTAAATACCGTTCCTAGTATTTTAATCGCAATAAAACAAAATTGTGAAAATTGAACAGATTGGCCATTTTACCAAAGCAACTAAACCAGCGACCTCCACTGGGATCTCAAGATGGATGTCGTAAACATAGTAATAAAAATATGCAGAAGCTTATGAACACAGACTTCATCATCAGCACAGATTAATAGAGATGGTTCACTCCACAATATCATTTAAATAAAAAGCGACTCTTGATATGACACAATAAAGTGCAATTCAGGTCGCACAGCGCTAATTACCTATAGTTACATTCTCCTCTCTTTCTGTCGCGTAACTCTTAGATCTTCTGACTATGTTACACTCACTCAATTGGCCCGATATTTCGAGCCCGCCGCGTACTTATAGCTTCATATCTAAAATGCAGAGTGAATCTATGTCATCAGGTGAATGTCGATGCGATCGAACTCCTTGACATCACTGAATTAGTGCGAAGACTAGAAAGGGTAAAACATTTTGAGCTAGTGTGTGTGAACTGTGCAAGTGCTGGCTAAAAAACACGTGAATTAAGTGAATTCTGAATAAGAAAGACATAATTGGACAGTTTAAAAGTTATTAGCGAATAGAAAAAAACTAAATTGTAAATATTATAATGAGAATAAAGTATCACCATCCGAGATACTGTTTAAATATAAAAAAGGAAAAAAAAGACAGTCGCTTTCAAAAGTAGAAATCGTCACGCTAAAAAGTGTTAATACTTAACACTTTTTAGCGTGACGATTTCTGGAAGTGTACAAATCGCGTTAAAGAACTTCGTTCCAAAAAACTAGACCTGACCTTTTGTCCTGAAAATGTGAAAATTCAACATATAAAATCTTACACACGAATAACAGAAAATAGGAAAATGTAGTTTGCATGTCTAATGCAAGACTGGGGGAGGGCAAGTGCTCCTATATATTTTTAATAATAAAATACAGTTGTCCCCGATCGGTCTCCTAACTAATTTTGAGACAAAAGGATCCCTGATAACTTTCCATACTTTATTTCCTTTTTGTTGATGAGAACTTCCCGGTCGGTCGAGTTGGCCTGTGTTTTATCGTCGTAAGTAAATAAAATTTAGTGCACATGGGCCCCGATTCATATTTTATAGATTCTGTGATTTTATTTGTCCATATAATACGAGCTTGGATGATGGTATCGTCTGAGACGCCTTTCTAACCTACTAACAGAGCAGGCTGGTTTGAATCATCTTTTAAGATAACAAAAAGAATAAAATAAAATAAAATAATAGAATATTGTTTTTTTTTTTGTATTAATTAGAATTGACGTTCTTAGTAATTGATTACAATCTAGCCTAATAGACTAATAAGTAATTTAATTCTAACTTAATATTTTACGAGATAGACTAAGTTATATCTAAGAATAGTGTTAATTTGCACTTTTACACAAGGTCAATTTCGTAGCACTTTCTTAGGGTCTGATAATTGATAAAACACATTGTTCTTGTGTTATATGTATAGCACAGCATTGTTACTATTTATTATTAATTCACTATTTACACACTACACTAACTCAAATGGTTTAGTTCTCTTTAGCCTACGCACTATGTCCGTGTTGTCTAGCAGCTGAATTGCCTCAACATTCACATGTCGGTGGAGTCTGTGTTCGTGGGCTTCAGCAAATTTTTGGAAGATGGTGGTGACGAGTTCCTTTTTAAGGTCACGGTGGAGGTTGTCATTTCTAATATACCATGGTGCAGTTACAACATCCCTGAGTACTTTGTTTTGGAATTATTGAATTATTTTGACGTTGCTTTGTTTAGCACAGCCCCAAAGTTGGATGCCATACGTCCAAATTGGCATAAGAATATGCTTGTATAATAAAAGTTTATTATGTATTGATAGGCAAGATTTTCTTCCGAGTAACCAATACATACTTTTATAACGTATGTTTAGTTCCTGTCTTTTCTTTTTGACATGAGATTTCCAACGCAATCATCTTTTAAGATAACAAGAAGAATAAAATAAAATTCAAGAATATTGATTGACCTATAATCTTGTCCTACTTCTTGTGTAAACATATCGAAAGTATGGCATGTGTGTAATTAACTGTTGAAGGTGCCGACATGCGTGCGACTCGTTGAATTAATAAAGATGATTGTAAGTGTTGCGGCTACCAATTCCTTACCGAAACTATTTGGTATTCATTTAATTACACTGTACTTTCAATTTTAATGTAACAAATAAATTCCTTGTTTATTATCTACTAGCTTTTGCATGCGGCTTCGCCCGCGTCGATGTAATAAATAATAATATGAAGTAGAATACTTAATCTATACTAATATATAAAGCTGAAGAGTTTGTTTGTCTGTTTAAACGCGCTTATCTCTGGAACTGCCAGTCGGATTTGAAAAATTATTATTACACTTGATAGCCCAATTCTTGAGGAATGTTGTAGGCATTTAACATCACGCTACGACCCTAAGGAGCCAAGCAAAAATAAAAAAATAGAAAAAACGCTAAGCTAAAACGAAAAAATAGCGCGGGCGCGCGTTGCAATGCGATGTGGTAAATCGGGGCCGAAATTTCACGCAGACGAAGTCGCGGGCAGAAGCTAGTTGTTTTATAAACGTTTACGTTCATTTTTATTGTTTAGAAAAAGAAGGAGGTTCTCAATCGTCGGAAACTTTTTGATATGTATGTTCAGTAAGTTCCGCGCTTTAAACAACCGTTTTCCAAAAAAACAATACAAAGTGCAAAATAACTTTGGTTTCGAAACTCGGTGGCAAAAACGGAACTTTTGGAAACTGTTTTTATTTTTTTGGAATGAAGTTCTTACGTATTTTTTAACGTACATTTCAGTGTTTCCGACTGGTTAGCGAATTCAGAGTCAGTCTGAAAAACGGTTTTTAGATATCTTGAGTGCGTGTCGTATTAAAATGCACCCACAGGTCAGTGTTAGCCACTTTTTTTTCACAAAGAAGTTGACTATTTTTGAAAAAAAAAATTGGTAGTCTAATGATTAAAAATACGTATACCTGTAGTATATTTTTCACCCTATACAGCACGCAGTACATCTATGTATATCCACACAGTGCATTGAGCGAAGCCTTCCAAACAGCAGTTGCTAAATAGGCGATAGCCAATTTATAGGAACCAATTTCGCTGAGTTGACTTTTACAAATTACAGGGAAGACAAACAGCTGATACACAGGGTGTTCTTCTTTCCTCGATCAGTGAGAAAATAAATTATTTAAGTTATATGAGTGTTGCAGGGAAAGGGGAAACTGGGCCGAAACGTCGACCCATGTCAAACAATATAAACAGTGAGCTAACAAGTTTAATAACATTAATAAATGCGCAGAGAATATACAAATATTGGTCGATTTTTCGGGTACTTAGTCTGAACGGCCCAAATCGAATGGCACGCGGGCCATTCGACCGTAAACAAAAATTGTCTACGTTCGAATGGCCCGGTGGTCAAATGAATTTAAAAATAATTCAAAAGTACAGTCGCAAACATTCTATTAATCACATAGTTTATGAATTTTAACTAAATAAATATTTAACTATTTGAAATCGTCTAAATAAACGGAATACATCTTCATAACCGGTCGGCACGATTTCAGGTAGCTAGATAAACAATGACCCTTCTTGTCATCCAATCACAAGTAGGATGCTTATCTGTGACGTCAGAGGACTATGGAGAAATATGTTTAATAGTATGCAACTTAGTAACCTAACCTAACCTAACCTAACCTAACCTAACCTAACCTAACCTAACCTGGACAATTGCAAAATTAACAGTGGTGTTACTAAGTTGCATACTATTAAACATATTTCTCCATAGTCCTCTGACGTCACAGATAAGCATCCTACTTGTGATTGGATGACAAGAAGGGTCATTGTTTATCTAGCTACCTGAAATCGTGCCGACCGGTTATGAAGATGTATTCCGTTTATTTAGACGATTTCAAATAATTAAATATTTATTTAGTTAAAATTCATAAACTATGTGATTAATAGAATGTTTGCGACTGTACTTTTGAATTATTTTTAAATTCATTTGACCACCGGGCCATTCGAACGTAGACAATTTTTATTTACGGTCGAATGGCCCGCGTGCCATTCGATTTGGGCCGTTCAGACTAAGTACCCGATTTTTCAATTGTCAGTTATCCAGAAACACGTGCATACATAAAAGACAATAGTAAACAAAAACAACAAAAGTACATAATAAAACACGAGCATAAAACAGAAATTAGTCGGCAGCTGCACGACATAACTGTGACAAGAAGGCTTCCACTCAGCATGATGCTGTGCTATGGGGGACCCAGCACAGCGCTGATTTTCAGTGGTCACAATAACATAACATAACATCACGCCTTTAATCATGAAGGAATAGGCACAGATGTACCTATACACTTTAAACCCACATTTCACCAATTATGTTTAGGTCCATATAGGGGGCGAGCCTATTGCCATCAACCGGGCACAAATCCAGACTCCGAGCGAAAAACCCAATAATAATACTGATAAAGGAATAATTTTGACAATTTCAAAACTGTCAAGTTGTCAAAATTATTCCTCACTCGCAAGTGGCCCTGAGAGCAGTGGTCGCCCAGTGGTAACGACCCCGACTTACGAGTTGTAGGTCGTGGGTTTGAACCCAGGCAAGCGCTTTACTTTGTGTTTTTAATTTCATCACCACTGCACTCACTCAAAACGGTGAAGGAAAACATAGTGAGGAAACCGGAATATCCTAGAACAAAAAATTCGAAGACATGTGACATCTAGCAACCCGCATTGGGCCCGCGTGGTAGATTACAGCCCACTCCCTCAGCCCACGCCCCCGAGAGGAGGCATGTGTCCCAGCAGTGGGAACATTATAACCTTATTATGTAAGTGGCCCTTTAGGCTGCCTGTCCAGTGGAGCGGAGCGGAGAAATGTGCCAATATTAACCAATAGAATCTAAACTCCGCTTCAGAGCTCCGTTTCTATAGGTTAATATTGGCACGCTTCTCCGCTCCGCTGCCTCGCTCCGCTCCAGTGGACAGACAGCCTTAGGACAGTAATAACAATCCTTAATTAATTCGAATACCTGACAGATTTAGAGTAAGTCGTGCTGAGTGAATTGCACCACTCTGTCCTTTTCTCGACATATGTTATCTCGACCTACTTAACGACATTCAACGACTTTTTGCCATCTTTAAATTCCAGGAGATTTTTGACAACTAGGTATTCTTTGAATAACACTGTCTGGCGTCGAGGCATTTTTCTAGGAAACATAAATTCGGAAGTAAACGCCAACTTTGTATTGCCACATAAACATGAATCTGTAAAATAAAACGGGGTTCTCACCATTCACAAAACTTTGTATCACGATAGGTACCTACCTATTTAATAAATACTAAACAATCAGCACAACACAGAGGTGCGATCAGTAAACAAAATAAGGCAACAAAACACCGAAACATCTCATCAATATTAAAATAAGCCTTTATTTAAACAACAAGCACTTAGAATGTTAATCACGGAACATAAATACGTGCAAATTTGCTTGGTAATAATACAAATGCTGTGCAAATACGAACATTTACCTATTACTCAACGATGATTTCACTGGATGGTTGCCAAGTCGTGTCTATTCTCACATTTAAGTTTTGGCTGAACAGCTCCGTATTACAATATCTCAAATGCAGTCCAGATTAGATTGCTTTCGCTAGTCTAAAACGGTTGCTAGAAGTAGTATATTAAACTTGACTTAGGTACACACTGCTAATTAAAATCTGAACACACATTGCCAAACTGTAGGAGAGTGTGTATTGTTTTTGAAGTTGGTAGAGTTGATTTCTTGTATTTGCTTGATGAGCCTATACCACTTCCTCTACTGCCATGAATCCTGTAGCTTGAAAGGGTAAAGCCGGGTCTCCTGCGCGTGTTTTTTCGAAATATTACACGAAAAACCTTACACATAAACATTTGTTTTCATGTAAAACATCGTGTTTGCATACATAAATGTGTATGGCCACGCCTCTTTATTGCGATGTTTTTGTGTAACCTTTCAAAAAACGCGCAAGAGACCCGGCTTTATATGCAACAATATTCTCCTGTACTATAACCTAACAAAGTCTTCCTAAGATTGCTTTTTTGGCTGAACATCTCCGAATTACAATATCTCAAATGCAATCCAAATTAAATTGCTTTTGCTAGTCTAAAACGGTTGCTAGTCACTCGTAGTAGTAGTATATTAAACTTGACTTAGGTACACACTGCTAATTAAAATCTGAACATACATTACCAAACAATAAAATGTAGGAGTGTGTATTTTGATTTTGAAGTTGGTTGAGTCTATTTCTTGTATTTGCTTGTTGAGACTATACCACTTCTTCTATTGCCATTAATTTTGTAGCTTGAAAGTGTTACATCAACAATATCTTCCTGTGCTATAACCTAACAATGGTGCCGATTCCCTTGTTCACAAACTAAACTAAATTTAAGTTCAGTGTATCTTTTTATTTCTATTTCATTATGAAAAGGACAGAAGATACATTTTAGTTTAATCCTGTCAAATTAATCAGCGCATGACGTAAATTGACGTAATTTTAATAGGCAAGAAACTTGTATGGAGTAGTGACAGGCGCTGATTAATTTGACAGGACTAAACTAAAATTTATCTTCTGTCCTTTTCTTAATGAAATAGAAAGAAAAAGATGCATTGAACTTAAATTTAGTTTAGTTTGTGAACAAGGAAATCGGCACCAATATCTTCCTAAGATTGCTTTGCATGAATTTTATTTTAAAAACTAGCTGCGCCCCGCGGTTTCACCCGCATAAGTCTCGATTTCATGAAAATATCGGGATAAAAAGTATCTTATGTCCTAACCCAGGTCATGGTCTACTCATATGCCAAATTTAATCCAAATCCGTTTAGCCATTTTAGCGTGAAAGCGTAACAAACAAACATACAAAAAATCAAATCTTTTCTCTTTATAATATTAGTTTACATATTAGTGTAGATAAACTGTGAGGACGTAGAACTTTACCTCAAAGTCCCATATTTAAACAAAGCAAGCAAGCATCTCACAAAAAGGGTAATGTTAGTATTTAGGCAATACACTCACCACAGGACTCTCATAATAAACTTTCTCTATTCACACAAAGCGCTAATTTACCTCGACCTCACAGAAGAATAAGCACGTATTACACAGAAAAGTAATCACGACGTGACTACAAGCTATAAGTCTTTACAATTTTTCTTTCTTCATCGTGCAATAAATAGTGGGTAATGTGAATGCATCGAAAATCGATAACTATTCCCTCCACCGTATGTTGTATAATGTATCAATATGTCGTTGCGGGTCTTTCGCGGAACCAATTTCTTCACACCCCCAAGTGTAAGTGGCGCCGCACTTTATTCGGATTCTTCCACGGTAACAGCTGTTCATCTTTGTAACAACGAGGAGGCTACTATGATCATAAAACTCATTCCAGCTTCACATAAAATTTTCCCAATTTATCTTAACTTTGTTTAGCTGTTGCGAGTTTGGGAATAACAAACCTGTGGTTACCACCACCTGAATAAAGAATTCGTATTTTAAATTCTCCGGAGAAGTCTTGAGAACTCCACAACTAGAGTTTATCATTACAATGGAACTGCAGTGCGACTAGACTTCGGCTGTATTGTGGTTTTACTTAGTAAACAAACGTTTAGTTTAGGTATTTACCATGTAACACTGTACTGTTATTGTATTGCTTACTTATATATGTTTACAGTACCCCTAACTATTTTCTTAATGTCCCTCGGTAAACTTCGTGTTTCATCAGTCGTCGGATTTCTATCAGTTGCCCTTTGCACTTGGTGCAGACTGGACGCTCTCAATCAACTTGGAAATAAATGGAGTTGTTAATACTCTTTTAACTGTAATGTTATTTTAAAAATGGGAGGAAAGTTGCTAAAGTCGCAGGCACGAAAATAGTTTTACAGCTCTATATAGTTTACACGGAAATCAAAACAAAACAACAATAAAGTACTTAGTTCTGAATTTAAATTTATTATACACGATAAATAATTGATGGATATGGAAATTAGCATTCGTTTGTTATCGGGAATGCGATGATTCCCGAGGGACATTAAGAAAATAGTCAGACTGTACTTTTCTGTAAGTACCTACCAAAACCACATTAGCAATTGTTTAAGAAAAAAAAAATCATATCTTATAAAATATGCTGAATTGCTTACGTTTATTTTACATACATCGCCGTACGTTAAAGTAATAGTTTTTTGGACGTGAATCAGCATAAAAAATGAGAAAGGGCAGGCCCCATTGATTCAGACAGTTTGAGTGAACGCCACATGAAAAAATAAACAAATGGATATACTGCCCGAGGCTGAACTTTAGGCGGAAAAAGAGACCTTTATGATATTGTCCGATAAAGTTAACTTCTACCAAAAATAGCGCAGTTAAATAAATGCCAGCCCCGGATTTACGCCTAGGCACGCAAGGCACTGGCCTAGGGATCCAGCCAGCCTAGGGGCCACCCCGACCAGGTAGCTTGACTATAGTGACATACTTAGCATAGACTGCATTATTTCGTATGTTTATTTATAGTACTTGATTAAAGACAAATCAAATCTACGAATAAAAATTAGTAGATTTTTTTTTAATTTCTTGTACTGTGCATTTTACTTACAAAATTTCCAAAATGGCTTCGGAATTGGCGGGCCTCAAAAGTCGAATTGCATAGGGACCCTGGGTCTCTAAGTCCGGGCCTGCGTATATTGTGTGCTACATACCTCTCAAACCAAATCACCGCATGCACTTAGCAGCTACTGACCTGTTTATAATAGTTTAGTCGGATAGTTCCCGGGAACTCAATCTATTTGATTTAGTGCCGCATACTCAAACGTCCAACGTTTAAGCGGCTAGTTACGGAGGGCTTAGTAACCAACCAGCTTGTCGCCTAATTACCTATAGTCCATTGGTTTAGGTAATTAACTAAAGGTATTAAATGCAGTGATAGCCTAGTGGTGTGACCGTCAGACTGCCAAGTCATAGGTGTCGAGCTCGAACTCATGGCACGCACTTTTGACTTTTCAGATTCATATGCGTATTGTATAATAATCACTTGCAAAAACGATGAAGGAACACATCGTGAGGAAACCGGCTTGCCTGAGATTAATTAATTTCTCGACGGCATGTGAAGCCAAGTCAGAGTCCCATGCTTTAAAACTCTGACACTAGGTTAGTCACTAACCTCACGAAAAGAAGAAGACTGAAAACAAGTCGTAAAAAGGTTTTTTTTATAGATGACACCTTTTTGTTTAAAAATACGTTATAGCCAAATTAAGTTTATTTTAGATTTTTACGATAGTTTACACTTTTATTATTGTAAATATGTTAAAATTTATAATTTATACTTAAACTACTCTTCGTAGATAACTCTGCTTGAGCACATTTTTTTAGTTTGATTTATAATAATAATTTAACATTTTGTAATCTGTTGTAAAGAGCTTAAAAAGACAGGTTCTCTAAACCGCAACGAATTATAACGTTATTAAATTGAAGAATACAACATGACAACTGAAGTGACAGGTATTACGTTTAGTCGGTTAGCCAGACGTCTTTGACAGTTCTCGCGTCACGTTTTTTTTTTGTTTACCTTTATCTACCTAAACCAACAGAGTATAAGTTGACAGGATATGCATCAAAAGATCAAAACTTCGTAGAATATATAAGCTCAAAATAAATGGAAATATGGAAGTGAGAAAATTCACGTTCCCTGATTTGACTAATCCCATGCTATTTTCAGCGGTGTGCGAAAAACATTAAAGTGATGAAACAGTTTAAAATTTGCTTAGTATAATGCTGGTTTCCAACTGCACTCTAGTTTTTGCTTTTTGCTGCTTACGGCACGTGCATGACTGAACCTGTGAAAGTACTAAGTGAATTTTGTCGTAAGGATAATTTTTAACTAAGTAAGTATAGAATTAAGATTATTTTAAATTTGCTGTGTGCCGCGAGTTGATATTTAATTTTCTAGGATACAAAAGTAGGGCAATATTTATTTATATTTTATAGAACGCAGCTACCACTCTGCCAAATGAATCTGAATGTTCGTTTTAACTCAAAAGTTCAATACTTTTATTCACAAAACCCAGAAGCCCCTAAATATTACGACAGGCGCTTATGAAAATTAAAAGAAAATGAACTGATTTTATACTTATTTTTCAAATACTTGCGGCCGTATCATTTATCAATCAATCAAATAAATTGTAAAACAAAGCACTATTTTAGCTAGAATAGTAGATTGTTATACGAGGGGCTAAAAACCACCCATTCTATCGAGGTAGTTTTACTCCCGAGCTTTAGCGAGGGAGTAAACAGAAACCGAGTTATAATGGGTTTTAGCGCCGTGTGTTACACTTTACTTTTCACTACGATTGCGAGAAAAAAAAATCCAATTAAATAATTTATTTTATTTGAAAAAAAATATACAATTTGTTCAATCTGAATTTTTTACCAACTTCAAAAAAAAGGAGGAGGTTCTTAATTCGTCGGGATATTTTTTTTTTATGTATGTTCCCCGATTAGGTACTCGAAGACGGCTGGACCGATTTGAAAAATTCTTTTTTTGTTTGAAAGGGTATACAAGTTGGTCCCACTGTCATTTGGTCACGATCTGATGATGGGATCTTGGAGAAATCGAGGGAACTCTTCCAATATTAAAGGCACATCTATAGCGATTTGGGTATTTTGTGATGAGCAGTTGACATAAGGCTATTGTAACTTAGATAAATTACAAACCAGCCCACTAAAAAGTGAAAAAAAAAAGTCTTTGGATCAGTATTTTAGTTTTTTGACACCGACTTCTGAAATTAAAGTTATTTTTCACTTTGTAGTTTGGAAGTCTGTTGTATTTTTTGTAAAAAAGTTTTTTTTTATGAAACTTTATCCTGTTAAGCTTCTTCGAGGTACATATTGAAATTGCTGCACTGGTCAAAAACAAGCGAGTGGGCGGCCGGCAATGTTAGGCCGCGCGCACCTTGGACACGAACTTGTATCGTATGTTTGAATTGAGTGCGCACACTGAATTACGTTTTTCTCCGTCAAATAGGTACCTAGTGTTCCGGTGATAACGCATTGAACGCACAAAAAATCACAACAAGTTCGGATTGTTTTCGGACGTCGGAACCATACGTAAATAAATATACGTCCGACTAACTCGCACCCAGTCTGTGCGCTCCCTTTGTACGTACGGGACCGTTTGTGCATGTTCGCACGAGTGAAATTCGTACGAAAACGCGTCCAAAGTGCACGCGGCCTATCTATGAAAATCCATATCAGTCGTGTTTAGCGGCCAAATAAATTACTATGAAAACTCATAACTGTCGTGTTGTTTAAAAATGGAACTAACTTTTTACTTCGACCCATGGCAACCAAGGAGGTAACTTATCAAAGATTTTATTTAAATTTCGAACTGGCTTAGCAAATAGAGCTATTTAAAGTAAAGAAGAAACAATATTGGCGCGTGAAAAATTTTCTTTGTTCGTTTTCGATGTGAATTTAAAATTAATTAACTTAGTTTGAACAGGCATTGATGGAGTCACGTATGTGAGGCCGAGGCGAGTCCACCAATGTCCTAATTGCTGGCCGCAACAGTAATGTACTATAAATGCAAAATTGTCATTTACTTACATATGTTAGAGTACCTCATTGTCTTCAACGTTTCTCAGCGGTGTGGTAATAACTTTAAATCTTACAATGTTCCGTGTTGGGTAACTGTAAGGCTCAATTTACATTGCCGCGGAACGGAATGGAAGCTTCTATATCGTTCCGCGACAATGTAAATTGAGCCTAACTGTCTCGAGCTCTCCTCAAACTTTTGAGATGCAATTTAGTCTTCACCATACAAAACTTGCCTTTTGTGTACTAACAAACAAGTTTCAGGTAAATATGAGAAAATTACAAGCGTGGTTATCTCGATATGAAGCGCTTTCTAGAGGCGCTGAATGGGATCAAAAGTTTCGTGACGTCAGGATATTTTCAAGCTGTTTTGGTAGGTAGGTACACTTTGTGCTTAGTTTTTTCATGCTAAATAGAAAAGTTTGATAGGTTGACCCACTCGTTCTCATCAAAGTTACTGCAGTGGTATTTATTCTCTGAAAACTGTAATGTTTGTTTTTGAATCCGCAGTGAAGGCAAAGTTTTGACTACGACATTTCACCTACAACATTTGTGAGATCGTTATTAAAAGCAGAACTACGGTATTTTTCCAATTCAGTTTATACATTTCTCATATTACCTACTGGTGATAATTATGAAATTTAATTGCTAATTAAGTAATAATAATTAATCATTTAATTTAAGTGCTGGTGCCCACGCTTATGTATGGAAGTGAATGTTGGGTGTGGCAAAAACAACATGAAAGTAGAATAAATGCTGTGGAAATGCGTTCCTTGCGAAGCATGTGTGGTCTGACTATGAATGATAGGCTGAGGAATGACTTGATAAGACAGCGGTGTGATATAAAAGAAGATGAAGTGACAGAAATTGAAAAGGGTATGCTGAGATGGTTTGGGCATGTTGAGAGGATGAATGAAAGGCGACTAACAAAATGTATTTACAAGGATGATGTAAAGGGAAAGGTCGGTCGGGGACGCCCTAGGAGGACATATACTGACCTTATTGGTGATGTTCTTCAGAAAGGCCAGGTGCGTAGTACTCGCAACCGGCGTGCGTATATGACCAGATGTATGAACGTAAACGAGGCAAAAGGAGTATGTAAGGATCGTAGCAGGTGGCGTTCTGTAGTTTCTGCCTACCCCCATGGGAAGAAGGCGTGAGTTTATGTATGTATGTGTTAATTGCACTAAATAAGAAACTCCCATAGTAAACAAACATTAACTTAACGATCAAAGATTCTCCTAAAGATAACGCACCTTACAACCAGAAATTGTGAACAATCTGTAGCTCACGGTGTATTATAATTTTTGGGGACCACACCAATTACCCATTTTTATTAGTGACGCGGCACGCCGACAGAATATTACCGTTTAAGTAATTGAAAAGCCAGGAAGGACAGACGGACAAGACAAAGGATGGGAGCGCGATTATTTGACAACAAAAACCAAGGACCGGCTTCATCTACCACGACTACCATCTACCTATAGTACATAATAAAAATTTAGAAACAATAACAGAATACCTACGATCGATAAAATCCCGTGTTAACATGCACTCCCGAAATTATCGTTCTAATTATACCAAATTATGGAAGTTTTGATGAAGAAACATCCACTTCTAAGTGTATAAGTACACGCAGGATCGTGTTCATCTTGAATATTTTGTGATATAACGTGTTATTATCTCATCTGCCAGGATTAGAACCCATTACATGAGACGTTTTAATATTTTCAATCTAGAGTTCATTTAAACACCTATATTCCAGATTGTGATGTACCGTAAAGAAAATGAGTACCTACCTACCTATCACATAATTGATAGATGCTGTTACTATAAAACACTCACGAACATCGAGTAGCGTTTATGCACCATTATGTTGGCTGTGGCACACTGGCTCTTGATACTTACTACTTGGTATACTGGCCAGAAACTGGTAATGTATCTACCTACACCTAGATATACCTACAAGTGCGATGACTTCAATGTCATTATTGAAGTGAAAACTTCTTAAGGCGCGTTGGGCATTTTTGAGATGGGAAAAAACAATTGAACTCGCGACACCGTTACCGACACCTCATTTTTGTAAACCCGATTGTGCTCTTTATTTAGATAAGGTTACGGACCAATGTTATGTATGACGGAGGAGGGTATATGTCTCTTACGTTATTATCAGCTATATTTTAATTACTGTGGGTAGTGTTGGTTATTGCGGAATAGAAAAACCGTTTGCAGTTCAGATCACATTATAATTTACTATCCAATTAATCACACTATTCGGAATGCGCGACAGTTTCTAAACGTGTTCACTGCTTGACCGCCACCGATGAACTCTGCTCAGCTCCGGTCCAGCCGGTCCCAGCTTTATGTTGTAGACTCTGTCGAGCTCCGCTAGGCGGCGCTGGCGTCCCGATTAGTCAACTCAGTAACGTATTTCCGACATACACAAGTATTTTTCTTCCACCAAGGCGATCTTGTTCAAGTTTTCACTTCTGTCGGTACTCCCAGAGTGCCACTGTATTTTGTATATTTTTACGGTCAAAGATCTTGTCCTAATCTGTATTTATAAAAATGAATCCCTATTTCCCTTGGTCACGGCATCACGCGTGAACGGCTGAAGTGATTTGGATGAAATTTGACACATGGGTAGACCATGACCTGGAAAAGGACATAGGATACTTTTTATCCCGATATTCTTACGGGATCAAGACTTATGCGGGTGAAACCGCGGGGCGCAGCTAGTTAAAATATAAGCAATCGCCGCGATAATTTTGTTCTGTGAATCCGAACGCGTCGTCGCCACGACAGAGGGCGCCTTCCGGCTTCCCGAACATAGCCTAACACCCCGTTTCTGAAATAATTACCTAAAATTCTGTCAAACTCATGTGAAGCCTGCATGTCAACCTTTCGAAAATACATCTTAATGCGTCAGAACGTGGTAATAAATACTCATTTGTTTTTTTGACGTGACAACGTCTTATAAATTGGTTTGCCGGGTGACACTTCAAGAAACTGCGTTACGCTCCGCTCACGTTATGCGCTCACAATGAGAGCGAGTGAGAGGCACGCGTGCATGGTTAGCCCGCCTAAGAGCGAGAGAGACAGACATAAAAAGTGAAAGGCACGCGTCCCTTCCACTCGAGCACAGTTAGCCCGCCTAAGAGCGAGAGAGACAGAGCGAGAGAGAGAGAGTGAGAGAGATAGGCATACACACCGGTTCATGTGTATAAATAAATGTTTTAAATTATTACTATTATTTCATCCTTCTTCCTACTATACGAATGAATATTCACATTAAAATTATTTTACCACTCAAAGTCGTTGTCACGTAAAACTTTCGCCCGTATACCGACTTTACAGGCAACCAATTTTTTTGTTAGTAATCGACCTTTAGTCTCGGTATAAACACAATTACAGGATATTGAACCTTATTACAAAACATGACAAAGTTAACCACAAAGGGTACTGACACAATACTCTGAAGGTTCACTTTACAAGCCCCATCAAAATAGTTAGTAAACTAAACAGTCAATACACGCTGACGTGTTGCCGACACCATTCATTATGCATAGGAGGCATTATAACATTAGCTGAAAGTTATAGATGGTTTGAAAGTTATAACTACAAAGCGATACTTAGGTATCGATTATACCTAACAACATCGATGCGGGATGGAGACATCACCCGTGTGCGAGCAAAATATACGCAGTCTTTATCATTACACATTACAAAGATGACTGCAAGAGTATTGTCATAGGAATGAAAACCGGCCAAGTGCGTGTCGGACCACGCACAATGAAGGGTTCCGTAGTTGGGATGAATTTATTCCAAAAACAAACTTAACTTTGTAGGTGAAAAACATGTTTTCCCATACGGAATGTATGGGAAAATATATTTTTGCAACTGCAAATATAAGTTGGTCGATTATTACTCGTTAACTTGTAGTCTATTTAGCTGTGAAAGAAAGAAAGAAGAAAGAAAAAACGTTTATTTGCGGTAAACATGACGCAGAAAAGTATTGTTTAGAATATAAAAATTAAATAAGGTTGGGGGAAGCATGCGTCACATCCACGCAAATCGGCTATCGCTCAGCATTATGCTACGACCCTATGCAAGACAGAGCCCCAGCGCTGGTTTTCAGCGACAGCCGGCGCCGACGTAATGACGTCAACCGGTGCAGCAAACAAATATGACGCTGTATAAGTGCAACGCAACGCAGCGTACTTAAAGAAAAAAATATTTATATTTTTAATATAGTGTGATGCAATATACTAAATAAATGTAAAAAAAAAAAGAAATGGACATACTTTATTTCTATGTTACGAGAATATCATCCTCAAAAAAAACGTATTACGTTTTATATAGTGGCAACATTTCGACGCGTCCTATTTGACGTTCACCCAAATTGTGATGTAAGAAATTACAAAATGGCCAATGATGTAATGTGTTTAATATTATGCAAAAGTTATATGTCAGTGTCAGTGATAGTTTTCCTTTTAATTTCGTTATATTATTATAAACTACTACTGTGATTTTTTCACACATCCAAAACCAAACATTTAGCTGGCAGGGGGGGGGGACACTTGACTCTAACAAAAATTAGCACTTCAAAGCTTAATATTTTGCAAACGGATCCTTGAATCCAAAAATAATTTCGACATACTCACAATGTTTTTGAAGTACCTTTCCAATGATACCCCACACCACGGGATAGAAAAAAAAAACATCACCACTTTACGTGTATGGGGAGGTACCCAAAACAATTTTTTTTTTCATTATTTTGTTTTACCACTTTGTCGTTGTAATTAATATGTATACCCATGCCAAATTCCACCTTTCTAGTACTAAGAGTCTCGGAGCTAGACCGCGGACAGACAGACAGATAGACGGACATGACGAAACTGTAAGGGTTCCTTGTTTACTACGGAACCCTAAAAAGGGCCTTACCGTTGACCAACTAACAACACAATAGTCTCATCAACCCGTGTGAAAAATAATACAGTGTTTATGACTATTTATCTTTAGAGAACCCTATAATATTTATTAAGAGTCTCGTTGACCACCTGTTATGATTAATCGCAGAATACAACATTTATTTTCGGTCCACTATTTACATGAAAAACATTGCTCATTGCATAGGTACAGTTGTATGAAGTAGGAATGTGTGCATAATAACGTTAATTACCACCAGTCCCTCATTAAGGCCTCATACGCACTAGCGTTTGGCTGCCTAGGCGGTTTGTATGAGCGGCCAGCCGCCTGACGTGGTTAGAATAGCGGCTGACTGCCGTGGTGGCCAAAAACGATGTTTAACCGCGTCAAGCGGTTGGACCGCTCAAGGGCGGAGTAGGAACTGCCGGTCAATTAAAAAAATTAATGCCGTCGAGGTAGCTTGTGTTAGGTATCTATTATTATTCCCGAAAACAACGAAAGAAAGAAAAAAATCCCACTGTCTCCCATTTTAAATCTCTATACTTGTTAGTTGCTCCTTCACAAATCCAATAGCTTCTCGTTGTTGAATTTCATCAATAAATTTATTTGTGTCGAAGTTTAAGGCTGCGCAACTCACGAACTCGAACTTGGAAACTCACCGGAGCTAGGCTTGCCGGGGTTAGTCCGTGGATGGGTGACCTTACATACCGATACTTCTCCGTGCCTCAGAAAGCATGTTAAGCCGTTGGTCCCGGCTGTCTCGTGGATCTTTGACAGTCGTTACGGGTCGTCAGGAGCCCGCGGCGGCCGCGGCGGCTCGCCGCAAATTAAACCGCCCATAAACCGTCTAGTGCGTATAGACAAGACGGCAGCTAGCCGCGAAGCTGGCCCCGGGCCTCCATTCAAACGTCGCGGTTGAAATTTTGTGGCGATTAAATGCCTTTAATCATAAGCGGTTGCATATTAAAATGAAAAAGCGGCTAGCCACGCGGTTAACCGCTAGTGCGTATGGTCCCATTTGAAATCTAGATAAATCCTCGCGAGAGAAGTGTCACTACGCTCAGTGACCTGCAAATGTTTTATATTACAAAACTAACTTCAAGTTTCGTTTCATTTGTTAGTTTTATTTTATAAGAAGTATTATCATGCTGACATGTTTCTGGCGTGGGTGGTACGAAACCTTTACTAATCTTTTGCGAAGATTAGTAAAGGTTACGAGGGCAAATATCGAGATCCTTTATAGAAAATATAATCGTAAGTATCTATATAATTATGAATTAACCAGAATCTCTGTACCTATTGTGGTATTAAGTAAAATAATAAGTAGGATTGACCTTTACGAGAATTTGCACGAATCACTACATAATGATAAAACAAAGTCCCCCCGCCGCGTCTGTCTGTCTGTCTGAACTTGGTAATACACAAAAACTACCGAACGGATTTTTATACAGTTTTCATCAATGGACGGAGTGATTCATGAGGAAGGTTTAGGTGTAGGTATAATTCATTAGAAAATCAATCTGCCTTGCCATTTCCCAACTATGTTGCGATCGGCTACCAGTCTAACCGGATGCAGCTGAATATCAGAATTTCACATGGAGCGACTGCCTATCTGATCTCCACAACCCAGTAACTGGGTAATACGATACTGGTTGTCAGACTTTCGGGCTTCTGACGACCCGTAACGACTGTCAAAGATCCACGAATGACAGACGGAGGAGTCTCGGTATGTAAAGATGTTCACCCATCCACGGACCAACCCCGGCAAGCGTAGCTTAACCTGATGGATCGACCCGTGCGGCTGTTATTACTTAGCCACGAGCTCCTCTGTCATTATAGTTTTGTGTAAATTGCCTGAAATATGACGATGATCGTTAAAGATGTCAAAAAAATCATGCCAACTGGGAGCTTTACCGGCGGCGGCGTTCGCCGCGTAAACCGTAGAATTGTAATTATGAAAAACTTAAAAAAAAAAAAACAACCGACTTCCAAAAAAAAACACTACAAAGTGAAAAAAAACTTTAATTTCGGAAGTCGGTAGTGTCTTTGGTTTTGAATTTTTGTTTTTTGCCACCGACTTCCGACCTTGTTACACCTATAATAAGCATACCAAGTAGGTATATTATCTACACATGTTTTTGCAAATAAATGAATCTGAATCTAAAATCAATTCATAATTGGCGGAGTAATCGCGTAACAAACATACAAAAAAAAAACATCCAGTTGAATTGAGAACCTCCTCCTTTTGAAAGTCGGTTAAAAACAATATATATTACGGAATATTTTTGAAAAAAGTAATTGATTCGAGGTGTGAATTTTTATTTCGTTTGTCTGCCTGTCTGGATGTAAGTATGTTTCGGATTGGCGCAAAAACGGCTGAACGGATTTTGATGTAAATTGGCACACAGAGGTCGTTTATAACCTGGATTAACACATAGGTACTTTTGATCCCATTAGTACTAATGGAGTGAATCCGTGGGATATTTTCCGACACCCACGCGGAAGAAGCCGCGGCAAAAGCTAGTGGAAGATAAAATCTAAACTTCTGAAGTATATTCTTAGATTTTTTTTTTTTATTTCACGCTCAAAGTACAACAAAAACACTTAATCTATGAAGTACAATTTTCAAGGTGTTTGATGGTTGTACAGCAGCAAGTATTAATGATATACCAACTCCCAAACTAAGTCAAGCTTGTATTTTGGGAGTTAGTGGTTCTACACAGGACTTATATAGACACAACCTTGTAGCCTATGAATTGACTTCCAACACTTAATAAAATATTATTCTTTAGACTTAAAATAAATTGTCAACCTTATTCGTAGGTCAAACGATAGCCTATTTTGAGAGACCTTAAACAGTTTTCGAAAAATAGTCCAATGACACGATCTCATATTAAATGCCAAAATAATATTTAATAACGTACAAGTAATGAAGCGAAATAAGTACCTACAATGGCTAAAGTGATAACTGAAAATTGAAAAGGCGTATGTTAAATCCCAGTCTGTTGAACCACAAGGGTGTATCCCTTTTCTAGGAAAAACAGACTAATTAACATTTGACGTAAAATATAAATTAAATAAAACTGAAGGAACATTACTTAATTATTTTTTTAATATACCCGTAGGCCTGCCGGTGTGGTGAATTTCAAACTTACCCAGCTGGTAGTGTGAACAATAACATACCTTTTTTTTTTTTTTTGGGTGGGAAATTATCAAATAACTTCTCCCGCTCTGGGTGGAGCGGGAGAAGTTATTTGATTACTTACTGACTAAAACCCACCCGTGTTCCTTCGGTTACCCTGTTGCCGGGGGCCACGATTTCCCTATCGGTTTTCTTCGAACCCCCGGCAGGCATTGGCCCTAACGGACCCCGTCAATTCTGCTGACATCTCTTTGAGGCGCGCGTGGAACACAACGCGCCGTCGACCCGGGCTTGGTCCTTATCGGACGGCGAGCTACCCATTGCTCACCGTTCGCAAGCCCGCGCCTACGGTGGCCGGAAATCGGCTCGCGATTCCCGCCCCGGGCGTCTCCTCCTGCGGCGGATGGGGGCGTGAGGGCGCGAAATTTGCCTCTCCCTCACGCGTTCCGCCTCCTCCTTCGCGAGCATTACCGCTTCGCAGAAGGAGGTGACGGCCTGCCATTTCCTCTCGCTCCGTACCATGGCCTGAACCAGGGCCGGACGCGAGAGATCACCGCCGCCGATCGCCTCTACGAGGACACGGCGTTGCTCCGCCCATGCCGGGCAGACCTCCACCGTATGCTCCACCGTGTCCTCAGGCCGATCCACACAATGGTGACACCCGGGTGTTTCCTCCCGCCTTATCCTAAACAGGAACCTCCCGAAGCAGCCGTGTCCGGTGAGGACCTGCGTCAGGCGGAAGGTGAGGACGCCGTGGCGTCTCTCAAGCCACTCCTCAAAGAGGGGTCTTATCGCCGCAATTGTGGCGTGCCCAGCACGGGGTTGCGACAATCGCACTCTCCATGACGCCATGAGATCCCGCCGGAGCTCTGTCCGTTGTGCCGCGATTTCTTGCGGCATTGGAGTTAAGCCCCGGCGTTTCGCCTCCTCGCGCCACTCCCAGATGTGCGCGAGGACCTTTGCATACCTGCTATTAAATTTTAATACTATTTATTTACTTAAAAAAAAAACGATATATCAGTCTAATCCAATCGATTTACTATTCTATTCTTACAGAATAAAGTTAACCTTTATATTACGTTCTATTCACATAACCCCGAGATGTTTTGAGCAAAATATTCAATAATTTCCAACATTTTTACGATATTACGGCCGACAAAAAGATTCTTTCAGGTCAGCAATCAAATGTATGGCTATAAATGTTTGCCGTTTCAACATATAGCGTACATTTATATAATATTAAAACGTTTCTGTAATGAAATAGGCCATGAAAGCCAATGACCGTCAGGCGAGATTTTATTTCAATAAACTACGAATAAAATAATTTACATGAAAAAAAATGGTTTTTTTTGTAGCCCATAATCATTTGGAAAATATGTAACAATGCAATATCTTATGCGCCTCCTTTGTTAGTCCCTAAATAACATCTATACATATTATAAAACAGTCGCTTTTCGCGTTTGTCTGTATGTCCGCGTTGTTCTTCTAAACCACGCAACAGATTTTGATGAGATTTTCACCGTCGTTTAGAGAATTTATTCAGAAAGGTTTATGTGTATAATATGTTAATATTAAAGTTATGTTTACCTAAGAAATCTCGATGTTTTGTCAAGTCGTAAAAACCGTGCGAAGCAGGGGCGGGTTGCTAGTAATACACAGTTTAAATATCATCGGATGCGAGGTACTCGTATAGGTAAACAGGACGTTCTCCCGAAATTGGGGACTTAAGGCAACCCTATTTATGAGCGTCCCATTAGGAAGTGACCTAAATCCGTTGCTGTCGACATTTCTCATGTTTCACCGTTCACTTTCATGTATGTAAATTAAGTTAGCGTCATATTATGTTGTCTCACTCGTAACTGGGGACTTTTTATCTATTGGTGAATTTATCGACGTTTAATTAAGACTTGAATTACACAATTTGTGTTAAATTCCTTGCAAAACAAGCGAAATGTATAACCGGCCTCGTAATTGCGTATCACCCTTTTTTTTTTTGGGTGGGAATTATCAAATAACTTCTCCCGCTCTGGGTGGAGCGGGAGGGCGTGTCAGACTCTAAAATACTGACTAAAACCCACCCGTGTTCCTTCGGTTGCCCTGTTGCCGGGGGCCACGATTTCCCTATCGGTTTTCTTCGAACCCCCGGCAGGCATTGGCCCTAACGGACCCCGTCAATTCTGCTGACATCTCTTTGAGGCGCGCGTGGAACACAACGCGCCGTCGACCCGGGCTTGGTCCTTATCGGACGGCGAGCTACAATTGCGTATCACCCTAAGGTTTGAATGTCACTTAGCCACTTGCACGTCTTAAAACGGCTAGCGGGGTATTTGCGTAACACACTAACAATTGCAATGCCTTTCATTTTGACAATTCGACAACATTCATTGCGTTATTTACGTTGTCGAGCAGACGAATTTTTCAAATATATGTCAAGTCAATCAATGGATTAGCAATTTGTTTCAAAATATTTCGAAATGGGAAAGAAAGTGTGTTCGTACGCAATTGGGGTGAAGGTCCATTTGTCTCTGTGACAGATAGATTTTCAACCTTCAGTTTCAATTTACTGGGAATTGTTGTCAAAACTGGTAATGCAATTACCAACGAGGTCGACTATTATACCTGTTTAAGTTTGTAATTGACAAAGCAATGTGATATTGATTATATTACTATGTGTTTGTGGCTTAAGTGTGTTAAATTGATGTGACAATATTAAAAACTAGCTGTTGCCCGTGACTTCGTCTTCGATCCAGGATGAAAAGTAGCATATGTCCTTCTCCAGGTCATGGTCTACTTGGTCTACATGGTCCGGTAAGGACCAAGCCCGGGTCGACGGCGCGTTGTGTTCCACGCGCGCCTCAAAGAGATGTCAGCAGAATTGACGGGGTCCGTTAGGGCCAATGCCTGCCGGGGGTTCGAAGAAAACCGATAGGGAAATCGTGGCCCCCGGCAACAGGGCAACCGAAGGAACACGGGTGGGTTTCAGTCAGTAAGAGTCTGACACGCCCTCCCGCTCCACCCAGAGCGGGAGAAGTTATTTGATAATTTCCCACCCAAAAAAAAAAAAAAAGGTCGTGGTCTACCCATTTGCCGAATTTCGTCTAAATCCGTTCAGCCGTTTTACAGTGAAAGTGTAACAAACAAACTCACTTGCGCACTTGCATTAGGATAGTTAGGATTGGATTTGAATTCAAAGACTAGGTTTGCCTCAAAATGGTCTAAGTAAATTCATTTTATAAAGCTGTGAAAAGAGCTACGACTTGGATGGAAATTTTGATTGAATTAAAAAGACTTCTTCCGCAACTTGGAATTTTCTAGGTTCCTTTTAAACAAAGATGACTGAGTGAACAAGCGCTGCTTCAGGCGACGGAATTACTTTTTATTTTGACATTTGTTCATTCCAAACAATTTTTTCTAGCTTAGGAAAAATTGTGTACCTAATACTAAACTTCTACAACAAGTTTCGGTCATTTTTTGGAGCTATACCGACAGTACCAAAAGATTTGGTACTTCTTCTGTTTTTCAAGTCTGTCTAAATTATAGTATGCCATTGTTTGTGAAGAGAAAATAAATTATTTGAATTTGAATTTCTCAAATAAAACACGTAAAAAAATTGAACGTACATCAACGTCATACAAAATTAAACCTATATCTTAATTAATGAACGACATTCTCAACCAAATTTACCATTCCAGTACCAAGAAATACACTTAATGAAGACAGCATTAGCAGCAGCTGATTGATCCTTTATAATTCAGATCTGAGATAGCAATTACCAATGGTTAGATTCCAATTTAACAATCTGCTCCTAGGCGCGAGCACTGACGCATTGGCACTGTCTAGATAACGTAGCTACGTTTATCTGTGTTTACCAAGCTATAGTGATACAGAATGGTTTTTTTTTTACTCGGACAGTATGGGGAAATAAGAATCCAAAAAATTGTCCCAGTTTTTTTGTCAACGTTGTAATTTATTTCAACAATACTTGAAACTTGAAATATATGCATAATTTTTTAGCTGAAGAACATTATGGACATGACATTCACACCAAAAACCTCACTCACTCAGGTAAGATGAAATTTTCATTTCAAGGTTTATGACCTTGAGTGGTTAGCTTGCGTGTTCTGTACTGAGCTCATGCAAGGCGTCGTACGTCCAGCCAGTAATAGGACTCGCCCATCAAGGAGCGCTGTTCCAAATTAGACGCATTTATAATTTATTATACATAAAACATAAGGTATTTTAATAAAACACGTATACTAAAAGATCAATAATTTGAGATAACAGGAGTCTCAGGCCTTTCTCATGAAAACAATTTTGGCATCCAAATTTTTTTTAGCTAAAGTCTTTTCCTTAGTAAGACTTGCCAAGAAGTTGTTGGAAAAGCGTAAGAAAACAGCCAAGATCTCGCACAGGTGCAACGTTGAATAGAACTCCAAGATGTGGCAATTAGGAACATTACGTAGTTGGCGTACACGTCATTTATGAATTTCTAAGACCGCTTGTAAATTACGGCTGAAGTTGAGAACGTATTTTTTTTTAAAGACTGTGTTCAAGGTCATAAAAGAATTACGCTCGATTCGTAGATTTTACTCCAACTTTAAAGGTATTTACCTACATAAAAAGACTATCACTACCTCAATAATAAATATGAGAGAATTGACTCTGTGGTCACCTTTACGAATAAATAAAAAATGCAAAACGTAACGTTACAAATCAGAGCAAAGAGCCAAGATCCATCAGAGGTTATTATTAACGTCACCATTATTTCATAAAGTGTTTACCGCAATGTAAATAAACAAGGAGCTTAAAGCGACGTCGGCTAGTGGTAAAAAAGAAGTTAAAGTTTCCACATTATTCCTGTGAGGAGGCAAGAAGTGTGGAAGTTTGCGGAGGATGTTTAAATTGTCGCTCGGCTACACGAAACTGTTGGCAGACTGTAGCGCCATCTGTGGCCCGCAACCAGAGTAATGCCCCATTGAAAGGTTCACTGATTTGTTTTGTAAAAGCTAGCCACCCGTGGCACAACACTAAGCTAAGTAAGATAGTGCTACTCTCGCTTACGTAACTTGGTCTTCAATGTACTGAGTGCCAGTTTGACGTCAAAGGTCTTGAGGTACCAGGAACCGAAATGTTGCATTAATTCCCCTGTAGGTGGACAATAATGTGGTCACGTTCAATACTGTACAAGCTTGATACTGTTGCTTGCCATCAAACTGGAAATGTCTTTTTAGCTTTGACCAGAGACGGTTTACTTGGCAAAATTACAATAAAAATATTATATTGTGCGGAAGATGACAATTAAACCTATTAAAATTATGTTTGCATATAATTGCGTACACACAACAAACAAAAAGACAATAATAGAGGAATAGTAGATTGTTATACAAGGGTCGAAAGGAATCAATTCTCATACGAGGTATTAAGTACTATAAGTCCGAGTAGATATTGATGACTTTCACAATCTACTTTTCATTTCTAATAATAAGGAAAGTAAAAAACAGTATTTGTTCTAAAATATTTATTGATAATAATAACATGAGTATACAATTTTTTTAACATGGAACTCACCGCGTCACTACCCACCGCCGCGGGCCGAACCACGTAATAGGTATTTTTTTAATTCAAACTGACTGTTTACACACAATCACTCACAGAATTTTTATTTAATTTTAATCGATTATTTAATTTGACTGCCTCGTTGGTCTAGTGGTCGCAAGCGCTACCTCTGAGCATGAGGTCCTGGGTTCCCGGGTCGGGCAAAGTGTTATTAGGTTTTTCTATCTGAAATTTCTTAGTGGATTTGTGCCCGGTTGATGAATAGGCTCGCCCCCTATTAGGGGACTTAAAACATAACTGGCGAAATGTGGGTGTACCTGCTACAGGGACACCTCTGCCCAACCCTTCAGGGAAACAAAGCGCGATGTTATGTTTTATGTTATGTATGTTTAATCGATATTTTTCTCAAATACTTAAGTGAAATTTTGCGTAGTCGAATACCTACTTAACCAAATTTAGTTATTTAAAAAAAAATAATTCCCGCCCTAGAGAGGGAAGCAATTAGTAGGAGTCTTTCCCGCCCAAGGGTGGGGAGCAGCGTCTTCCACCCGCTACTCGGATCAAACAAACAACAACATTCAGAGTATGCGAAATGAAAAATATTTAGTAGTTACCAAGATACTGATTACATTATTTACAAACAAACTGCCGGTAGACCTGTGACATGATAGGTTTATGAAGAGACGAAAACATAGCACCATGTTAATGTATTTATGTGTAGGTATTAGGTACGTTTTGTTACTTAATTATGTGAATGTTTGTCAGTATCCATTTGTGTCCAGATAACAATACATTCCTACCATGACAAATCCTCCTGTAGGTGTGGTGATTATGATATTATCACGCTTAGTTGGTTCATTGTGGCCCACATTGTGTACATTGTGTTGTAGCGGTCTACAATAGCGTCCGGAGATCTTGATAGACAGTGTAAATACAAGGATTATGAACGCATAAATGAATAAACACTTTTAAAACAAAATCTCAGCTAAATAACAGCCACGAAAACCATTTCCTAAAACATTTACCTCCAAAACAGAAACGTTAAAACCGAATTGAAACGTAATAAAAATAAAACCAAAAATGTTTTCAATGTAAAAGTAACTTATTGGAAATACTCAATGGCCACCGTTGGAGCGGTTCGGAGTCAAGTTACGGACGGAGTCTAAAATTTAAACAAAGTTTGTTCCGGTCTCTGGACATGGTTGGCCACTCGACGGCCAAGGCTACATAAGAGCGCGACGCGACCTGCTAATACGCTGATATATCGCAATGTATAGTTTTTTTAAATTGATGTACTTAACCTTACAGACGTGATGGCAGGCCTTTATAAACGATTGAAACAAATAAATCAAGGACAATAACAAAGCTACCAAAAAAAAACGGAGGATTTTTTTTTTTATTGACTTTTTTTTTTGGTTGACTGTAATACAAAATTTCCAAAAAAAAAACACTAAACTTCCAAAAAAAATACAAAGTCTCCGAAAAGTCAATATATTGTGCTACAAAAGTTAGTAACAGAAACGAATCGCTGCAAAACCGACTCCACGTAGTCTTGTCTGCCCTACCCCTTAAGTGTAATTTAAGCCCGCGTAGGCGCGGAGGGGCGAGGCGGCCCACGTGGGACGGAGCCTCGCAGCGCTGGAGCCGTGACAGAAACCATGCCTGCTGCATATTGCTCGCTTGCATGCTGCATGCATGGTGTATGCTTGTTTGCATGTTTGAAAAATATTACGTCAGCAAATTCTGTATTGATTTTTCGGAATTTTCAGTATTTTATTCGGTCGTTTCTTTATTTGTATTCGCATAAGTATAAGTTGTCGGAAAATTAGTATTTATAGCAGTAAATTTCATATTTTGAGTATGGCACATATTTAAATTCTCGCAGTTTTATTGATTGATTGGCAGGTTTAATAAACTGCTATGTGCAGGCTGTTGTTTTGTCAACTATTAACGGTTTTTTTAGCCGAGTTAACAACTTTCCCTACTCACACATGGTTTAGATTTGAGAGAAAAACACCTTTGCGTCATCTGATCAGTTGATTACTTTTGTATGGAAAGCCGTTTTTTTTGGGAATCTCTTATAGGTTCCTTGGGGAAAATTGTTCCCTATCGTGAGTGAAAATCGGCTCTTATACAGGTAAAGATGATTATATTAAGAGCTTGGTGGAAATAACATCAATTGGAAACAAGGATTTAAAAAGACCTTACATAGAATAAGGCTCTTTGCTACTCGCACAGTAAATCGGCCATTGCAGCAGTATTACAAACTGCACGAACAAATTGATTGACAAGCACCTAACTGTTTTATCTGTGAGTTTTATTTCAGTGCTTCACTGAACATCGTCGTGTCAAATTCTCATTGTGAGTGTTAATTGATTGGCAGTTCTAATTAACACCCGCGAATCTAAATGCGATGATTTCGAATAGAACTCTGATAGAATGTTGTGATAGAACTTTAATTCCCATTGTAACCGAAGAGTTACAATGAGAATTTAAGTTCACAAACAAACAAACGCATTACCGAATAGAGGTTCCACATGGGCACTTATGAAACGTCATAAGCTAGGAGCGCGGTTCTATTTGGACGTTTCCTATGAAAAAGAGTCGGCAAGAAACTCCACGGTTACCTACTCTTTCAAAAATAATTGGCTTTTACGCAATGTTTTAAAAGTACACTGTTTTAATAGATATGGGAGGACAGTGTAGGCCTGTCAACAAGTACCTACCAGAGTTTGTCAGCTGCTCAAGAAACAGTTTATCCATAGGTACTACTAACACAGCTACTACTTTTATAATAGTTTTATCATGAATTCGTTGCAGTCAATTGCAGAGACATGCAAATTACACTCGGTTAACAAATTGATCGCCGAACCACAGATTACTTACCTAAATACCTAATGTTAGTTAATGCCTAACGAATAGTCTAAACTATGTAATATTAAAAAAAAAAACTACCGACTTCCAAAAAAAACACTACAAAGTGAAAAATAACTTTAATTTCGGAAGTCGGTGTCTTGGGTTTTGTGTTTTCGTTTCTTGCCACCGACTTCCGAAATTAAAGTTATTTTTCACTTTGTAGTGTTTTTTTTGGAAGTCGGTAGTTTTTTTTTTGTAAAAAGTTTTTATTTTTCACTTTTTAGTTGTGGTACCTACCCCACACACATTCGAATACCACTACCTACTACCAGTGTCAGGAACTTATCATATCATCTTCTTACTAAGTGGGAAAAAAAATACGTATTTTGTAGCTAACTCCAAGCAAAGTTAATAAAATTTATATGGGACCAATTTGGGAGCATACCCTTTCAAACAAAAAAAGAATTTTCAAAATCGGTCCACAAATGACGGAGAAATCGGTGGACATACATAAAAAAAAAAAAAAAAAAAAACAAACATACGCGTCGAACATATAACCTCCTCCTTTTTGGAAGTCGGTTAAAAAGAGAAAATATGTGATTTTTTGTATGTTCGTATGTTTGTTTGTAATGAATAAACTCAAGAACTACTGGACCGATTTTAAGAATTCTTCTATCAGTAGAATGCTACATTATCACTGAGTAACATAGGCTATAATTTATAAAGATATCACGCGGGTGAAACTGCTGGCGGAAGCTAGTCTTTTATATTATATCCAGTGCTTTGATAAACATTTATTTTTGGTAGGTCGGCGCTCTTTTTATATCATAACATTGTCTGTAATACTAATTACTGATCTAATAATGTGGGTTTTCATGAAACTTAACGCCCCCAGTTGGCTCCACTTTGACAAGAGGTCTTCCATTTCTAAAAAAACCAAAGTTATAAAAACTAAAACCCAACTACAACAAAAAGTCAACTAAAAAGGTATAAACCAGACATCACAGACAGACCAATAAAAAATCCGGAGTCAGGACATAAATCGAACGGATTACGTGTAACTCCAGATTTTTAATTTGCCTGTTATGTTTAGTTTATACTTTATTAATTGTTTTTTTTGTCGTTGTTGGGTTTTAGACGCTTCCAACGTTACCTCATTTACTAAATTATGTTGAGGAGTTTAGAAGTTATGAGGGAAAAGATGAACATACATACACACATACCGATCAAAATCATAACTCTTCTTTTTGCTTCGGCGTAGTCGGGTAGTGATTATAAAATATACGATGACGTTCATCATTTGTTTTATTCATTCGTTCATCATTCAGTCACGATTAAACAAAATATACGCGCTTTGACACTTGACAGGTGCCCGGACCTAACATCTCAGTGCTGCCACCTAGTGAACGACATTTCAGAAAACCCTTATTTCGGGCCAAATGTGAACAAAGAAATGGACACATACGATATACCTATGGACCAATGTTTTCAACCCTAATTTATCATTATATTCGCCGAGAGACCGAAAACTCTAAAAGTTATTATATTTTAATCAATATAGACCATCAATTCATCATAATGTTACTTAAATTAAATCGAAATTTATTTCATACAGTACGGATTACAAATTATTCCCAGGGCAATGATTTGCAATAAATTTTCTCCATTTAGAAAAGCTCTGAAGCGATTCGCCATTATGTATTGACAATGACATCAAGTACCTACTTATCAAATCGTTCGTTCAGATTGCGGTGACTCGCCCTATTGGCTGACCTGTGGGGGTAACTACGTAACACACTTACAATGGCAATGCCTTTCATTTTGACTTTCAACAATATTCATTGCGTTATTTATGTTGTTGAGCAGACTAATTTTTCTAATATACGTAGGAATGGATTCCTTCAAAATCTTTAGTATCGTGTATGAAAGTGTTTTACGTAATTAGGGTGCTGCTTCACACCGCAATAAATTGAGAATTCATCGAAGCCAGGACTCGTTCGACGTCCGGAAGTTATTAGGAAATTCACAGTTGCGGCCGGTGTGGAACTGTTGCCGAATTGCTCGATATATGGCAATAAACTCACCCACTGAACCTTGTTAACTAATTACCTAATAGTAGTGATGGTGATTCGCAATATTTGGAATAGTTTACAAAAGGAGACAATGTTTCCAAGAACCGAGTCAAAAGTGCTGTAAAGATGTAAGTACCTATAGTCTGTTCTAAAAGTATCATACCTACAAACCCTGTTCAGTGTTTAGCGGGGTAATTGCGTAACAGACATAAAATGACAATTCATCGCAATGGTTTTCATTTTGACAGTTCACCCAAATTTTTTTTTTCATTCGGTTCTTTTCAGTTCATTGCTTTATTTTAGCAGACAAATTTTTAAACCTGCAATGGATTAGCAATATCCTTCAAAACTCTCGAATTATGATTGAAGAAAGTGTGTTACGCAATTAGGGTGCTGGTTAAATTCTTACGCAATCACTCATTCAATAGGGTTTAGTATTTAAAGGTTTCAGCTTTATTTCAAAACTTTTTCTTACGATTATTGTTTGAGTAACATTATTAATATGTAATTGAAAAATCATCGACAAAACTTAAGTTTATAAAATTAACCTTAATTGTCTAACGAAAAACATCTATGCGATGATCTAAAATTTGAATTTCGGATATAATTATTCAAATAATATATGAAATCAAAGCCCTCAATTTGTAAGTGGTATTATTAAAAATAATTTCGACCGATGTGTCTGGTGGCATGCGTGGTGCAAACTTTAAATATAAGTAGATAAACAAATTGGCATCTACGGGTACATTTCTCGAACCATTTGTTTTGCTTTCATCAGAAACTTTTGGAACACACCATACATTTCATATTGAATACCTAAGAGCCGGTTGACATGATGCGTTACGGAAGGGGCGCGCGGCCCGGCGCACTATGTGGAGATTGAGCCGTTTTCGGGTCATAAATCCATATGTAAATATATAGCATATTTATGCATACCAAACGAAAGTATATATTATAAGCTTTCTAGAATGGTATAATACTTGTATAGTTTTCATTGCTAGCTCACCAGAAAATAATCCTGGAAAAAATATAAATTAAGATGTTTTTGTGATAATTTTTTAATCATCGTATTTAGATGCTCTTTGCTATAAACCAGTACTAGCCACATACATATTTTATGTATAATATAGTAGATTAACTTCTTAGCTACAGTTGGAGGTATAATACAAGTACCTGCGCCGATTTTTACAAAATGTATTTATGGCCAAGTTCTCTTAGGCACCTCCACATAGTGCGGCGCCAGCGCCTGGGCTGTGCCGATGCCGGATGCCGCAGCGGTTTCCTACATAGTACGTCACACGGTGCGCTACGGGCGCCGCGCCGCAAGCACAGCGAGACAAGGCTCCCAAGACCCGTGTACACGCTAGCTGGTTTCGTTTTCAGTTACGTATTTTTTGTTTATTTTTATCAAAGTTTAAAATATGAGTACCTACCAGCAAAGAAAATATTAACATGTACTGAACACTGTTCTGTCGTCGCCACTGCAGCGCTGCACTACGCATGTGACCACCAATGCGGTGAAAGGTTTGCGGTGCGGCGCCGCAACCCATCGTGTAGACAGGCTCTAATTCATTTACTCAGCGCAAAAATAAACAAAGTGTAAAGAATAAAATTCTTAAATAGATCAAAGTTGAATTCGAGTTTTTACAAGGTGTTATTAAAATAGAGCTAACTTTTTTGTCTTGACGTGCAACGTCATTAGCGCACCAGTTCATTAACAAGGGCTCCATTCGAGCCAATACAATAGTCTATCGAGCAATCCCTCCTTGTCAACTTGAATATAGTGTTAGCTTTTATTATTATTTTATTTAATTATGTAATATTCTTAATATTATTTATTTTTATAATCATGTATTTGGAGTTTTAATATTTTATTTTGTAAACCATGTGCCCAAGTGAAATTGCATTGATTAAATTATTAGTTGTTAAACCGACTTTTGCCGATTGACAGCAACTAGCTGTCAAACGGTAGACTACGTGTACAGTCTCACTTGGGAACATGGCAGTCGAGCTTGAACACTCGCAGAGTGCAGACGTATTTTGGTGTATTTAAAAGTGTTATCAAATTGGTAATAACGGATTATATAAAGATATACAGACTTTTCTTTTATTTGCAACATAGTGGATTACAATAGTACCTGGGTTTCGAACCTGGGGGTAATTACCCCCGCGGGGGTAAATCAGCTATTATGTGGAGGTGACAAAGAACCTAATAATTAAGACCTAATCTGGTGGGACCAAAGCTGGTGCCGAATATACTGTTAATAGCTAACAGAGCTTTAATAAAAATGCTTATGAGTACCCTTTGCCACCACCTATAGATGTGAGAGTGGTGGCAAAGGAGCATGACTTAAGATGCGCTTTAAGCGAAACTAAACCTTACATAAAAAACTTTTGAATGAAAAACAATACCAACCATCACACTTAAAATTTTTACTTAATTCATTGTTTGATTTAAATATAAAATACGTAAGAATTATAAGCCTGTCTTGTTTGTATTGATAACATTTTAAGGTTGGGGTAAAATCAGTTTTCCTAATAGGTCACAGGGGTAACAATATTGAAAAGTTTAGGAACCACTGCAATAGTAAGTACCTACTGTGGAAAATCTTGAACATCAAAGTGTCTCACCACTTATTATATTCCCACATACGCTCACACGACTTGTTTTAAAAAGTGCTTCCATACTTATTGCAATTTTGCTTGTCAAGCGAGAGATGTCTCTTGCAGAAATTCTTATTATACTCATTGAATTTTATTTTATTCCTTGTGCATTTTCTCTTGTTCACGTATGCATTAAATATATCACAGACTACTTTAACAATTTACTTTCTATTGATTTTATGTTTTTATATTTGAAAGCTTTTAGTTTGTTTAAAGATATACGTGGAATAATATCATAAAAGCAATAGTTTTTCCTAGTTTTGCAAAATGATTTATCGTGTAATGTATTATTTTTAACAGTGACATACTTATCTTGTAGTGGTCTAAAGAAACAACACAAATTCTTGACGGAATGGTCTGTCGCCAATTTAACTAAACTTGTCCAAAGTTCCAGTGTTCCAGCGTTTGGTATTTCAGTTCCTAATTTTGTAGTTGTGCCTACCTATGTCTGGTTTTTGACTAATTACGAAGTAGGTACAATATAATATAGAGTGGCGATGAGATTGCCACATTAAATAGTACAGCGGTTAAAAAATAAACAACGTAAAAATTGTTACGAAATAAACTATCCTTGATAATAATTATAATTATTAGTTAAATTATTATCTCCTTTATTTCATTAAAATACTCATAAATTACATTTAAATATTAGAATATAAAAAATACAGAAACATTTAAAAATATAAAAAACTTTTTACAAAAAAAAACAACCGACTTCCAAAAAAAAAACACTACAAAGTGAAAAATAACTTTAATTTCGGAAGTCGGTGTCTTGGGTTTTGTGTTTTCGTTTTTTGCCACCGACTTCCGAAATTAAAGTTATTTTTCACTTTGTAGTGTTTTTTTTTTGGAAGTCGGTTGTTTTTTTTTTGTATAAAGTTTTTGTTTTTCACTTTTTAGTTGTGGTACCTACCCCACACACATTTCAATACCACTACCTGCTACCAATGACAGGAAGTTATCATATCATCTACATACTAAGTGGGCAAAGTACCCAAGCAAAGTTAATAAAATTTATATGGGACCAATTTGGGAGCATACCCTTGTAACAAAAAACAAAATTTCAAAATCGGTCCACAAATTACGGAGAAATCGGTGGACATACATAAAAAAAAAAAAAAAAAAAAAAAAAAACATACGCGTCGAACATATAACCTCCTCCTTTTTGGAAGTCGGTTAAAAAGTAGTATCCCACCGGTATTGGGAACAGGGTTCAAGCGGCGGTCAGGACTCCAGAGAGAGGAACCTCCTGACAATGCGAGCCGTGTCCAGGAGTACCGCTTTCTGAATCAAGCCCTTGATCCAGCTGCCCAACGAGAGCCTCCTTAGGTGTTGGTCGAGGCTCTTGGCGATTAAGCCATTGGCTGTCACTACTATCGGCACAATGATCGCTGGGACCACATCCCACATGTCGACCACCTCGCGAGCCAAGTCAAGATACTTGATTTGTTTTTCTTTCTCGCCTTTCACGAGGTTCCCGTCATGCGGGACCGTTATGTCGTCTTGTCGTTATGTCAAATAATCATAGCGCGCCGCTCTCCTCGATCCACCACCACTATATCAAGCTTATTGACAACAATAGTCCTGTCAGTGATGATGGATCGATCCCAGTACAATATGATATTTCCATTTTTGAGACCTGGGTCGGTATGTGCATACCTGTAGTACGGCACTTCCGATTCCACTAGGCTATATTTCAGAGCAAGTTGCTGATGGATAATCCTGGCAACAAGGTTGTGTCTATGCAAGTACTCTTCGTTAGCTAGACGAGAACACCCGGAGATAATATGTCGGATTGATTCTCCCGGACGGTGGCATACCCGACAGATGTCAACCGTGCCGTCCTTCATAATGAATCTCCGGTAATTGTTGGTCATTTGGTAAATTATTATTAGTTTACCGACCTGTAAAAGTCACAATGGCGAGTACGTGGCAACGACTCGACTGTGACTTGCCCATGCAGGCAGCAGGCACGCACTGGGCGATGGTATCAATAATTTTACACCAACGTTATAGTATTGTTTTAGCCAAATAATTAACTAATAATACTACTTACCTATCTGTCTTTTTAATTTCATACTTTGAAGACATACAATTTTGCACGAACTGTAACACCACGTAACTAAGCTATAACTAATAGTTCCCGACCACAAATATAACAAGAAATGGTCAGAGGAAACGAAATGGGGCACTGTGGAAAAAAGGACTTGGAATCATTTCACCAAAAACCATCGCCTAATCAAGCCTTCGGGACCTGGAGGGATGTGAGAGAAGTAAGGTAGAACACCACGGAACACCTCAAGGGTATTGACCTTGACCCAGGGTACTTGACTTTGAGTACAAGGTCAATGATAACAACGTCAAGATCCTCCTAGTACATTCACTATGAGGTTTAGGTCAATGTCCACTTTACAAGGACTTTACAAGGTCAAATGACCTTGTGAGTGTCCCCTGGAATTCAAGAGCCCTGACATTACCAATATCTTGACTTGAGATGCACAAACAGTAACTTTTTTTCTGCTAAGACTTATGTCTCGAAAACGGTGTGTCCTTTCGCAAAAATAATGAATCGTAGACAAAAATGTGTTATATTTCGGTGTTTCTACGATAGAATAGAGAAACTAACGAAATGCGAAAAATAAAAAAATTACAAAGAAATTCACGTCCCAGACGCCTCTGTAAAAGGATCCCTTCGACATCATTTTTACGACAAACGGCTGGTCGGAGACAAAAAACAACTAGATGCTTTTAGCCTTATATTTAGCTGTTATATACGATAGAATCGAGAAACTAACGATTTGCGAAAAAAACATTTTTTTTGTTTTAAAAATTGTTATAGAAGCATGAGGAACAGGGTATAAAGTTCACTCAACCTCCGTAGAAAATTCTCCGACCAGAAAGTTGTTGTGTATGGTGGACAACTCCCCGATGACTGTTGTCGGGACGTTGTATACACCGTGAAATTTAAATCACAGTTTTGCTAGAACAAACGTTATTCAGACCATGGTCTACTACCATTCTACAGCATCCAATAAAAAAAAAAAACATAATTGGTTTTTGAAAAAACACAAAAAAGACAAAGTTTAAAATGTCAAGATTATCTACTGCTTACTAAATTTCGTTTATGGAGGTACATTTCCCTGTAAACAATGCTGTGTCCAAACAACGTTTTGTTAGGATTTTAGTAAACACATTACACAATTATACCTAGTGGATATAATAAATGCGTTTTACATTTTATGATAAACGCATTTATTTTATCAACTACCGCCTTCTTGCTCGAAATATGTAACGGTTGGCGGGCGACGCGTAACTGTGCGCTTGACACTTGGTTTATAAAAACGACGAAACGGCCGTGCGCAGCTCAGTTGTTCCTGCGACGCCGAAGTGTAAAGATTATAAAGTGTTACTCTGTGTAGAAATATTGCTATCCGTTGAAGCAAGGCCAGGTCAGTTTATTTTCTCTTTAATATTTAAATATATGTGCGCTATGGTTTTTATTATCTAAATTACATAAATATAACCAGCCATGTAACGTACTTTAATGCCTAAGGTGTATAATGTCATTTCTGGTGTTAATAATATCCTGTTAATTAAAGTGTTTTACTTTCCAATAAATGTTTGTAAGATTATTCAAACTTTCATTCCATACACTACCCTAAATAACCTAAAAAGCTAGTTAATAGTTCAGTGCTTACATCTCAGAAGTGGGATAGACGAGTAAAAGTAAAAACAATATTACTACCTACTCGTTTATCCCGCCCACAAGTTGTCGGTTGAAAATATTGCTTTTGTATTTTTTTACCCTATTGTTAAAATATAACCTGCACATTATTAGTCTGTGAATAGTGAATATTTTTTTTAAATAAAACGGGCAATGACATTATACCTTAGTGAACTCTCACAGTAATTTTTTTTTTCAATGTATTGTTGTAGCTGTTGAATATCGTATTGTGCAAAATATTATTATTCATTCGAGTGTTTGTAAGATATTAAATGCAGTGTAGAAGCGCTTCATCATCACCATTACACAGCTTTGCCAGGGCTACCCTCTGGAAGCGTTACATCATTACACAGCTTTGCCAGGGCTACCCTCTGGAAGCGTTACATCATTACACAGCTTTGCCAGGGCTACCCTCTGGAAGCGTTACACCATTACACAGCTTTGCCAGGGCTACCCTCTGGAAGCATTACATCATCACACAGCTTTGCCAGGGCTACCCTCTGGAAGCGTTACATCATTACACAGCTTTGCCAGGGCTACCCTCTGGAAGCGTTACATCATTACACGGCTTTGCCAGGGCTACCCTCTGGAAGCGTTACATCAATACTCGGCTTTGCCAGAATTACACTTTGGAGGCGCTTCACCATTGCAACGGTGTTTTTCGTTTAAATTGTTTTTGTAATATCCGAATGCGTAGGTACTCTTTAATACTTACTTCACCAATGTTGATCATTTTAATGCTACGTACGATCTTCCAAAGCATTTTTGGTGGATGTTGACAGCGCCATCATTTTAATGGTGATGACGTTGTTAGCATTTGCTAAGGATTTCAGTTTTCTACCACGCATTAATGAAGCGTCAGTGCTGCTATCAAGTATAAGGCTTGGGCACGATAATAATCATAGTGCTGTTATCAAGAGTAAAGCTTGGGCACATTAATCATCAGTGCTGCTATCAAGTCAAGTATAAGGCTTGGGCACATTAATCACCAGTGCTGCTACCAAGTTAAGTGTAAGGCTTGGCCACATTAATCATCAAGGCTTTTACTAATCATTAATCATCAGTGCTGCTATCAAGTCAAGTGTAAGGCTTGGGCACATTAATCATCAGTGCTGTTATCAAGTCAAGTGTAAGGCTTGGGCACATTAATCATCAGTGCTGCTATCAAGTATAAGGCTTGGGCACAAGTGCTGCTATCAAGTGTAAGAAACTTGGGCACGGTGCTGCTATCGAGCAGGCACGAAGTCATGTCTACTAGAGGAGCAGCTGCAGGCGCAGATCAACAGGGGAATTCGCCGTATGCTTCAAGCAACGAGTCTATAATTCTCTGTCCTCGTAACGGCCAACCTCAAAGTACAAATACGTCGCCCAAACGTTGTCACCAGTCACGCTTGTCGAAACATGCTTCTAAACAACGTAGTAAGTCCCGCAAATTACGAGAACGCCGATGCCGTAGATCACGAGATTCAAGATGTGTAGACTATTCTGGTAGCAGTTCAGAAGATCGGTCTTCGTCGCGTCAACGACATAATCAACGAAACCGTCAAACTAACGATAGAATATGTGATAGACGTAAGGGGAATAAAAAACGGCGAACTAGTAGTACTTCTGATCATTCAACTAATTCTAAACAAAGAAAACGACGTCATTATTCCCCGAATGTTCAGTCACATAAACGTGTAAACACTAATTTAGATGATAAAGATAATACTAATAATATCTTAGATAAGTTTTTAGATATTCTTAAAGATGTAAAAGGTCGGTCTGCCTCCAAACTTTCCTTAAATAACGTCATTCCAGAATTTGATCCAATGACAAAAGATCAGACCATCTTGATGTGGCTTACTAAAGTAGAGGAGTGTGCAGAGATCTATGGCTGGGACGAAAAAGAAACCATCCATTTTGCCCTACCAAAATTAACTGGTGTTGCAAAGATTTGGTACCAGGGTCTCAGCACAGTCCTTTACTCATGGACCGAATGGAAAAGAAAATTGGTAGAAAATTTTCCTTGTCGTGACGATTACGCGGAACTTCTTATAGCAATGTTAGCTAAAAAAGCTCGTTATGGCGAATCATTGGAGCATTACTTTTACGAAAAAATGAATCTTCTAAATAGGTGCGGAATAAAAAGTCGTAAAGCGGTTGACTGTATTTTAAACGGGATTGAAGATCGCGCTGTCAGAGTTGGTGCTCAGGCTGCTCAATTCCGTGAGCCTGAAGAGGTACTGAAATACATAAAAACTGTTAAAATAGGTTCCACTAGAGATGCTGGGGAAAGACATCAAAAACATGAGAGGAGGGCTGCTGGAACGACCGCTTCCACTAGACGAAACGGTCCTGAATCAAAAAGGTTAGTATGTCACAATTGTAATGAAGAAGGTCACAAGAGTATCCATTGCCGGAAGACACCAACAACATGTACTAATTGTAGTAAGTTGGGCCATTTAAGTAATTATTGTAGGTTCAGGAAACAAAAGCCACAAGACAGCAATCAAAAGGACACTGTGGAAGAAAAATTAGTTTCAGAACTAACATCAGGTGAGACTAACTCAAAATATATTATTAACATTCTGATCAACAATGAGGAATTATTATGTCATGTCGATTTAGGTAGCCAATGCAGTCTTATTAGGGAAAGTGAAGCTAAAATTTTGAAATTATCTATTGATACCAAAGATTTACCCTTGATGCGGGCAATAGGTGGAAATTATGTTAGTCCGTTGGGTAGGTCCAGGGTTACTGTTAACGTTCAAGGTATAGAAGAAAATATTGAAATCCTAATTGTTGAAAATCACGCTCTAAAATATCCTGTATTACTGGGACACACTTTTACAGAATTACCTGACATAATCATTACCAAAACACCTACTGAAATTATTTTTGAAAAATCTAGTGTAGACACTAAACTGTTTTTGAGGGTTTCAGAAGACATTTCTTTATCACCGTGCGAAATAGTTACCGTTTCAGTATATTCATGCAATCATTTCAATGGGAAAATATATGTTAACGGTTCTGTAAGGGGCGCGCCCGGTAGTGAATATTATTTATTTCCCGGAGGATATGATCTTAAATTGGGTATAGGTCGAGTAATCGTGTTCAATATGAGCAATTCACAAATAACCTTTGCCAAAAATATATTGTTGACACGTGCCTTTCCAAATATCATTCAAGAAGTTTCCGTTGTCTCTTTTGATGATTCTAATTTAGACGAATACTTACTCGTTGGTCCCACAGTTACAAATGAACAAAAAGTTCAATTACAATGTTTACTCAATAGATTTAACGATTGCTTCTCTTCTAATTTAAAAGATTTAGGACTAACCCCTGCGGGAGAAATGATAATAGAGTTGGAAAATTCTGAACCAGTAGTTTATAGACCTTATCGGATGTCTTTGGCGGAGAGAAACCTCGTTCGCGATATGGTTGGCGAAATGCTTGACGCGGGCATAGTTCGAGAGTCCTCGTCGCCGTACGCGAGTCCGATAGTGCTTGTTAAAAAAAAGACAGGTGAAAAACGACTATGCGTCGATTACCGTGCTCTAAATAAACGAACTAAAAAGGATCATTACCCCCTTCCCAGAGTTGAAGACCAATTAGATCAACTTGCTGGCAGTAAATTGTTCATTTCCCTTGATTTGGCATCCGGGTACTATCAAATTCCTATTTCCGCGTCTTCACAAGATAAAACTGCATTCGTTACCACAGACGGTCAATATGAATATACTCGGATGCCGTTTGGCTTAGTAAATGCGCCGTCAGTTTTTCAAAGAACCATAAATAAAATACTTTCTGAAGCAAAGATCAAATATGCTCTGGTCTATATGGATGATATTCTCATCCCGGCATCAACGTTTGAGGAAGGTCTCGTTAGGCTTCAGGAAGTGCTAATTCTTTTACGCAAAGGAAAACTTACATTAAAACTTTCCAAATGCCATTTCTTCTTTGACAAAATAGACTTCTTAGGTTTCGAAGTCAGCTCTGTAGGAATTAAACCAGGCTCTCGCAAAATCGAAGCTGTGGCCAAATTCCCGGTACCAAAGAACCAACATGAAGTTAGGCAGTTTATCGGTTTGGCTAGTTTTTTTCGTAGATTTGTAAAAGGCTTCGCCGTCATTTGCAAACCATTGACGGATCTTTTGAAAAAGGACTGTCAGTGGAAATGGACTAAAGAACAAAATGACTCATTCGATTCTCTAAAGCAAGCTCTTATTACTCGTCCTATATTGGCTCTTTACGATCCAAAAAGGGAGACTCAGTTACACACCGACGCGTGCAAGTATGGCGTTGCGGGGATTCTAATGCAAAAATGCGACGAAGGTCTTTTCAAACCAGTCTCTTACTTTAGTCGAAAAACGACTCCAGATGAACAACGAATGCATTCATTTAAATTGGAAACTCTTGCGGTTGTAGCTTCTCTCAGCAGATTTCGTGTTTATCTTCTTGGAATTCCATTCAAGATATTAACGGACTGTAACGCACTTCGTACAACTCTAATAAAGCGTGATCTAGTTTCACGAATTGCTCGTTGGTGGGTCCAACTCCAAGAGTTTGATTGCGAAATAGAGTATAGGCCGGGTACAGGTATGACGCACGCAGACGCGTTAAGTAGAAATCCGGTGGACAAGGCGGTTATAGAAGATCACATACTTGACGTTTTATCAACCGAATCGGAGGATTGGATCGCAACGGTCCAATCGACCGACGAAGAGATCTCCCGGATTAAACGAATTTTGACTGATCCGGAATCTGTAAACGTCTCTGAAATAGTCGGGAATTACAAATTAAAAAACGATAAGGTATATCGTTTGTTAAATTATAACGGAGATGATTGTGTTCGATGGGTAGTACCGAAAGGGGTGCGTTGGCAAGTTGTTAAAATGAACCATGATGACATCGGTCATTTTGGTTTCGAAAAAACCCTTTCTCGAATTCAACAATCATTTTGGTTCCCGAAGATGAGACGTTTTGTGAAAAAATACGTCCAATCATGTTTAGAATGTGCTCACCACAAGGGCACAACAGGGAAACAGCAAGGTGAGTTACATCCAATCCCAAAGGTGGAGATACCTTTTCATACTATTCATGCTGACCACCTGGGGCCGTTCGTTCGTAGCAAACGAGGTAACGTTTATATTCTAGTTATAATAGATGGCTTTACAAAGTTCATTAACATTTCACCCGTCAAGAATACAAAGACATCGACAACAATAAGAGTTTTACGGGAACACATTAGTTATTTCGGAACGCCTGTTAGGTTAATCACCGATCAGGGTACTTCATTTACAAGTAATAACTTTCGATCATTTACAAAATCATTGAGTATAAAACATATCCTAAACGCAGTTGCCACGCCACGAGCCAATGGTCAGGTGGAACGATTTAATAGGACGATCATCGATGCCCTTTCTACTAAAATGCATGGTAAAGATGAAAGGACATGGGACGAATTTATCCCTGACGTGCAAATTGGACTGAACACTACAGTGCACAAAACTACAGGTAAGAGCCCTTCAGAACTATTATTTGGCGTACGACTGAAAAGTCAGACTGAGAACAGGCTCAGTGAAGTCATCGACGAAGTCATAGAAACTATAGCGTCAGAAGACCTGGAGAAAGAAAGAAGCAAAGCGGGAGAAAGAATCAATAATCAACAGATTAAAGATAAGGTAAGGTTTGATTCAAAGCGTATTAAGAGCAAATCATATACAGTCGGAGATTTGGTAAGTGTGAGAAGGGAAATCCCGAATACAGGCAAGTCCAAGAAATTAATTATGAAATTTCAAGGACCCTACAGGATCGTTAAAGTTTTGCCCAATGATCGTTATTTAGTAACAGATACCCCTCTCACGCAAAAAAAAGGCTGTCGTCATTATGAAAACATTATTGCAGTAGATAAAATGAAACCATGGCTTAGTTTTAATCAAAACTTTGGTAGTTCGGAATCCGAATGTGAAAACGTTGCATCGGGATCCGAGCAATCGAACAATACGTCATAGAAAATATTGCTTTAATACCCGCTGTAATGTATTATTTCGTGAATAAGGCATTAAAAATAATGACATCAAATGAATGTTTAACATTAATATTTACAGAAGTTATTATTTATAATAAATATCTAATATTTAAGAACATGGTAATGTTTCTGCTAATTTATATTATTGTATATCCTTTGTTAATTATTAATTAAAAAGTTAAAAAGTTTATTATATAATAAAATAAAATAATTGTATTGTATAATTATTTATTTTAACATATGAATCTTTGCTTAAGACAGAGATTCATGTGTTAAAATGAATTTACACATTCATTTAAACATTTTTAGAAATTATTTTGTTATTGCGTAATTAGTTATTTTAATTTTAAATTGTGTTTTATTTTGAGTTGTGTAACTAAATTGATTCTAAAAGATTGTGTATGTAAAATAGATTTTGTAAACATTCGTTGTAATAATAATTTAAGTAGGTGTACCTATTAAAATGAATGATCAATCAATGGAGATTCACACAAATTGTTAGCATTCTATGATTTTAACAGTGTCATTAATAAATTGATAACGTAATAGACAATAAGTCTTAATATTCTGAAATAAAAGAGCGAAGGGACTTGCTCTAGCAGGATGGCCGAGCTGTTAGGATTTTAGTAAACACATTACACAATTATACCTAGTGGATATAATAAATGCGTTTTACATTTTATGATAAACGCATTTATTTTATCAACTACCGCCTTCTTGCTCGAATCATGTAACGGTTGGCGGGCGACGCGTAACTGTGCGCTTGACACTTGGTTTATAAAAACGACGAAACGGCCGTGCGCAGCTCAGTTGTTCCTGCGACGCCGAAGTGTAAAGATTATAAAGTGTTACTTTGTGTAGAAATATTGCTATCCGTTGAAGCAAGGCCAGGTCAGTTTATTTTCTCTTTAATATTTAAATATATGTGCGCTATGGTTTTTATTATCTAAATTACATAAATATAACCAGCCATGTAACGTACTTTAATGCCTAAGGTGTATAATGTCATTTCTGGTGTTAATAATATCCTGTTAATTAAAGTGTTTTACTTTCCAATAAATGTTTGTAAGATTATTCAAACTTTCATTCCATACACTACCCTAAATAACCTAAAAAGCTAGTTAATAGTTCAGTGCTTACAGTTTGTTCTAGCAAAACTGTGATTCAAATTTCACGGCGTATATGCCAGTCGCGCGGTAAACTATGCTTGTGATGCAGGAGGTACATAGTATGTTCAAAAAATGTCATGTGGTGGTGGTTTCATTTAATGGTGATAACCTCATTCACCTCATCACTCTGTACCTGTACCTATTTATTGTCTTGTTCGACAACTATTGACATTCTAATAACGGTTTTTTCCTTTTGATAACTCTTAAGTTTTGTACCTACATTCCCAGTTCATGCAGTGAACTGTACCCTAATTGCGTAACTTATTTTCGTAAACAATTTGTTTCATTTTGACAGTTCAACATTCATTGCGTTATTTACGTTATTGAGCAGATTTTTTTCCAACTAATGAAGCAATGGATTAGCAATCTGTTTCAAATCGAAACATATTGTGATTGTGTTATATTACGCAACTAAGGTAGCATTCAATCGGTTGATTACAATCATTACGAAAATACCTCAACGGTAATAAAAATAAGTTATAAATAGCACTTTCAATAAACATGAAACGAAAAACACAGATATGTAAATCTGAAATCATAAAACCACTTTCATTTGATACAAATTGTGTAACCATTTATGAATACCTACTCGTATCATACACTCGTCCAATTTTGTTAAATGTATAGGTACAATGTTTCAGTAGTTAATTCCACACTTCATGGTATTCATTCACGGGTAACATGTTAATAAATGTAATTGGCTTATTTACTTTCGCAAAGTAAATTTCGTGCGCAGTGAAATAATGAGGGTGACTGTACTCAGGAGAACTTGTGTGACATAATTGACAACGTGGCAAAAAGTCAATAATATACTGTAAAACGGACGGGACAAATAAAATTGGCGTCGTTAGCGCCAACCAAATTAGAGTGAACCTGCACTCGAATAACATTAAAGAATTTTTAATCACACTAAAGAATTGTAATTGTACTGTCTACTCGGCACGAATATTGAATGAGCCCTAATGCCCTGTCAAAGGTGAGAAAGCGATTATTAATGGTGTCTTCCTGTCTAGGACTCGGATAACTTTGTTAATTCTCCGAATATAAATAAGTTATACAATTCACTATGAATATTAATAGTTTGTCCATAATGGCTGTGCGAATAACAAAAACACTTCACAATCAATTGTTGAAGCTAAATGCTTCTCAAAACACATATTTTATACGTCCGCCATATGTTAAAATGTGTGACGGGACAAATAAATCGGTCATGCTGTTTGCTTTTAAAACACATAGCACGCTACTTTTTCTAGGGTTCTGTACGAAAGGTTTCCGAATTTTATTATGTCTATTGTCTTATGTGTATCCAAAGCTTGTTCTCCGCAGCAGAAAGAGATAAAATTATCTTGTTTTTTTTTTTAATTTTATAGAATATTTTTATATTATTATACTTGTGGCTGTCTAATACACCGTGAAATTTGAATCACAGTTTTGCTAGAACAAACGTTGTTCAGACCATGGTCTACTACCATACTACAGCATCCAATAAAAAAAAAACATAATTGGTTTTTGAAAAAACACAAAAATAACAAAGTTTAAAATGTCAAGATTATCGTTATTCCCTACAACACAGACACCACGCACTGGACACAGCATTGTTTACAGGGAAATGTACCTCCATAAACGAAATTTAGTAAGCAGATAATCTTGACATTTTAAACTTTGACTTTTTGTGTTTTTTCAAAAACCAATTTATGTTTTTTTTTTTTATTGGATGCTGTAGAATGGTAGTAGACCATGGTCTGAATAACGTTTGTTCTAGCAAAACTGTGATTCAAATTTCACGTGTGTCAAGTTTAACTTATTAAAATCTAGCGTGGTTTAGAACTGTTCTAAGCTGCAATATTAAACATAAAGTTTTTTACAGATGCGTGTTTAAAATCAAAGTGGTAGTAAAGAATCCAGCTCTGGATTGGATGTTCAGAGGAGCAAATCCCGTTTTTATTTTTTTATATATATTTGTCGGAGACGGGTATGTGACTCTTTTGTTATTATCAGCGATACTTTTAACTACTGTGGGCGTTCTGTGGGTAGTGTTGGTTAATGCGCAATAGAAAAACTGTTTTCAGTTCAGATCACATTATAATTTAGTATCAAATCAATCACACTAGCTAAATTATACACACTGGGTGCGACGGCGTTTATTAAAATCACAAATTAACACAATGATCACAAATTAGAATTAACACAATAACTGAGCACAACGAATCGAGAACAGTTCCGCGACGTCATAACTCCGATGCGATCCGAGGCTGAATCTCTCCTCACCGTGGCCTTATAACATCACGACTCTGTAGAAGCGCGCGCTTTTTGGTGTGGGTAGATCAGTTGATGTCACCAATGGCACGCTTGCGATTCGTTTCGTGTCTGTACTAATGACAAAATCTGACATATTTATATTTCCATATCTGTGTTTAGGTTTAATTTGTGATCTCCTATGCGAGTTCTAATAACTTTTTTTTTTCCTCTTTAAGAAATTTCGCATTCTAATCTTTAGCTTTGTCTCAATCTGTAAAAATCCTGTAATTATCATAACTACATTTTTGTATTGACATTGATTGTCGCTGAGATGAGAATGCGACTAAATTTTGAACGTTTTTAATTACGGGACTTTGCCTTCTGTTTTTGCAATGTACAGACGCCAGCACTTCAAGCTACTACAATCTGTCAAATTTATTTAATAGATTTTCAACTTTATCGCTGAAGTATAAGGTTCAAAGTTGATTGGGAAAATTTGACAGTTTCGGGTAGCTTGATGTGCTGGCGTCTGTACATACTAATATAAGTAAACTATCACACCATTCTGGTATACCTACCTATTGTTATAAACCTACTCGTAGATATTGTATTTTTGAAAAGCTCATAACACACATTGAAGATAATATAATAAAAATAAACAGGGCATAGGACAATTAGCATAGGACTCAAAAGTTCAATAACCTTTGGGTGTACACGCGCATAAAACGCATAATATGTTAAATAACCCTCTGTCGTGAATTAAGGTAGGCCGTATTTCTACTTATACTAGGATGTATTTTCTTGGAATCTTCTCTTGTGTAGCCACCATTGCTCATGCCGAAGTTAATAGTTATTTGTGCACCAAGAGAGCAAAGTTGTTTTTTGCTGCGAGTGTTGATTTTGAATCCCGAGTAAGCGAAGGATTCTATAATTGAATCACGATCGTAGCGAGTGGTTCACGAGCGTAGCGCGTGATTCTAGGTTAGAATCCTGAGTGCAGCGAGGGATTCAAAGACACGAGATGCAAATAACTATGGTCTCGTATAACACATACAACTTTTCACCTCAGCAGCGAGAACATATACATATCTCATATCTCATACCTAAAGGGAAAAACAATTCAACACGATAAATTTCGTATTTTTTTCTTCGAAACGAAGTTCCTTCGCACGTATGATTTAAAACAAACAAAATTTTTGCAGCCGCCATCTTGGATTTATATTTTGACCTCTCTATCGACTTTAATGTCAGTATCGGCTTTAGCACCGTCGAAAACTATGAAAACGGCACCCATGATGAAAAATTTGAAATGTTCGCAGCCGCCATCTTAAATTTACATTTTGACCTCATAATCGGCTTTAGCACCCTCAAAAACTGTGAAAACGACACCCATGACGAAAAATTTTAGCAGCCGCCATCTTGGATTTACATTTTGACCTCATAATCGGCTTTAGCACCCTCGAAAACTATGAAAACGACACCCATGACGAAAAATGTCAAAATTTTTGCAGCCGCCATCTTGGATTTTCATTTTGACCTCATAATCGGCTTTGGCACCTTCAAAAACTATGAAAACGACACCCAAGACGAAAAATTTCAAAATTTTCGCAGCTGCCATCTTGGATTATCATTTTGATCTCATAATCGGCTTTAGCATCCTCGAAAACTATGAAAACGATACCGATGACGAAAAATTTCAAAATTTTCACAGCCGCCATCTTGGATTTTCATTTTGACCTCACGATCGGCTTTAACCTTTTGACTGTTAGCCAGAACGCGTCGCGCTGAAGTCTGTGCCGGCTTTACAACGAGAAACAGAGCAGGACAGACACATGTCTGCGTCCCACGTGCCTGCGCCGCAGCATACGCAGCTGTACGTTCATGCATTACAAAATCCGCCCTGCGCTGCGTGGACCTGCGTCACCTGCGTCTCAGCATACGCTTCGTCTAACTGTTGGTTCAGCTTCGTTACTTTCAGTTGAACAAAAGTTTAGTGGATCAATAGTATTAAGAGCTAGAAGCTAGCGCATCCTATTTATATTTAATACATTGCAACAACAAATAATGGCTGGATCCTAGCTGCGAGCCAGACTGACCTACTTCTTTAAATTGACATTTATAAGGTAGACCTCAGACAACAGACAATGGTTTGGTTCTCACATTAGTCGGTTATAGTCTTACTATGCATAACTACTAATTTAATATAATTAAGTAACGCAAATGACACGGTCCAAACAAAGAATACATAGTTAAAAAAAATGTGAAAAGAAAACAAGTAACAAGTTTTGATTAGCAACCGAACGAATGGAACTTACGAAAGAAAAATATAATCATTAACAGAATCAGTGAACAATAATCGTACGTGCATAAATTCTGTCGTCTGCAGACCCCCTTAGGCAGACAAAGTCAGACAACAGAAACATCCAGTTTGGATTTATTCAAAGATCTTCTAAGGAATCAAAATTTCAAAGTTGTGAGAAATACAATGTATCTTGTATTCTTTATCTGGGAAAACTTTATGAAACAAAAAGGACATGAAAAATTTAGCATCTCTATGGATACGAATTGTTTATTTATGATATTACTTACTGCAAGATTGTAAACACCAACTTGGTTCTTTATATAACACTTCAATCAATGATCGATAAATGCTCCTTTATCACCAGGATTGGCGATTACCAAGCGTGGTGATTAATGATATGGTGATTATATACCTACAGTTTCTATATTGTTCTAGTCTACAGGAGTGGGAAAACGCATGGTAGGAGGTACACATAATGACAGGTAGAGACCGTAATGAAATGATGTAATATCATTTCATTACGGTCTCTATGTATCCAACTACCCACTTATACAAAAATTGGGTGCTAACCCTTTTTCGACCACTACACAGTCGTGGTCGAGAAATGGGTTTTGTAATAATTTAACATTGCCCCTGTTATTAAGTTTACTCTTCCTGCCACTTGAGATTTATAAAATCTTCGTCAGTTTGGTGAAGAAAAGTGTTGCTTCGCGTTTTTATGGTTTTCAAAGAACTTTATATTAAATATTTCAGCAAATTATATACCCCTCTGTTGCCAATGTTTCACGTTTAATCTGAAGCATAAAGCTTTAAAGCGATTTCAGCGCATTAAGCACTCTGTAAAAGGATTTATTATTTATTTAAATGACTGTTACTGTAATTTTTTTTTATTGAAATACATTTTATATTCTTCCAAATGTTTGCTTAATCTCCCTCTTTTAACAGATAATAACTATTTATGTCGCATAAAAAAAACTCGAGCATTTTTTACTTCAAAAAGTCTATTGCCATGGCTTATTATTAATCAATGTATTTTTGATTACGTTAAATAATAATAAACCATGATATTTGCTAATGACAGTAATATCAATTTTCTAAAATATCGATAGGAGAATTTCTTGTTAATAAAAGGAGCGAAAACAAGTCTTACCCATAACCTAAAGTAAAATACAGAAGATTCATCAATTACTTTTGAGTTTTAAGGTCCTAATCTAGTGGCCATTACTATCCATAGGGCTACCCCATATCGCGTCAAGACTTGCCATTGACTCAATTTGGGTACGAAAGTACTCTACTTACCCTCTAGACTCTAGGGATTACAAACCTAGCGGTTATGTAAATGGTCTTTTGGCTTGGAAGATAAATTCTAATTCCATCAACCGGATTATGGGCTAACAGATTTGTTGGTTGTATGTGAGAATGGCGCACACCATAGTCGGGCACCGTTCATATAAAGATTAATAGGGCTCGCAAACGTGACACATGGTGTACGGGAAGTTGCAGTTTATCTAACACATAAAACCGTTTGTCTTGTCTAACTCATCAACGCACAACATAAATTTCGAGGGAAACAGAAAAGTTGCGCACAGTAATTATACACTCGGGTGTACAATCTCTGTATACGGTTTAAAAGTACGTAGGGAAGGAGAAAACTGAGGAATACTTTTTAAACTTGAGTAAGAGCAAAGTCGTCTCCAGAAACCCCAACATTACATGTTTTGTAATTGTATTTTCGTTTACGCCAGCAGCACGGCCCGTTCGGCTAGTTTAAAACATTTCAGCGATGGACACGCCATTTTTCCTCCTCCGAGAAAATGAAAAGTGCTTCGTAAAATCTCACTCCAGTTCATTGCGGGACATAATGTAAGTCGGAGTGAATAAACAAGAAATATGCGGTCGCCCGTGTTTTGTTTTAGCGTTTATAAAGCGAAGAGCTTTTATGGTTTATAGCTCAATAATATAGGCCGTAAAAACCCCCCGGACCCTCGTCGGGTCTCACTCTGTTCCACAATTGAGTCATCCTAGTGAGTCCCTTCGACTCCTTTAGGACTTCTTGAATAATTCCGCTTTGTAGGTACCTAACAAGACGGAAATGTACTTTGTAGTCGCTTCTTTGTTATCTGCGTGGTACAGGTCAGCTCACTTACGACGCTTACAGCACTATATTACATCTCCCGGGAGCGTAACTAACTGAATTTAAAAGTGAAATCCATATTGTAGAGATGCTGTTGAGACGGTACGAAGAATAAAAGTACTAGATATAAAATATTTTCCTGTAGTTAACTTGGGAGAGAGAAGCTTCGATCCGTTGTTCCAGCTTACTTTATATGGCTTTAACTTTAAAATAAGAATAGTTTAGATTGCGTAAGTTTCAATTGACGTTGCACCATAGTATAAACAGAGGTAGTGAGCTATCTTCATAGAAACGCACCGCGCACTTAACAAAATCTCGGCTGGTTTCTCACGAGAAACGGGTCGAGATTTTGTAAGTGTGCGTGCGGCGACGCATAGATACTATGGCTCCACACAGACAAGCCGCGCGCGGTGCGTTTCTATAAAGATAGCTTACTACCTCTCTTTATACTATGGTTGCACAAATGATTTTCAGCACGTAGGTAGGTACTTAAAAAGGTCAGTTGAGACATTGCATTGCAGGAAATTCACGATAAATGTCTGGACTTTACGAGAGACCTTGACCGCTGAGTTTGTTACAGTATATCTCCGCAGCGGTAGTCAGATAGAAATGCCGACGCCAGTAAGCTTGGAAAACCGTGACTTGTAAAACATACATACATAACATCACGCCTTGTTTCCCCGAAGAGTTGGGCAGAGGTGTCCCTGTAGCAGGTAGGTACACCCACATTTCGCCAGTTATGTTTAAGTCCCATGTAATAGGGGGCGAGCCTTTTGCCATCAACCGGGCACAAATCCAGACTCCGAGCTGCTACTGAGAAATTTCAGATAGAAAAACCCAATAACACTTTGCCCGACCTGGGAAACGAACCCAGGACTTGTAAAAGTAGCTTAAAAATTCAACTTACCTACACGTGTGGCACATCTACATCGCCACATGTGCGAACTACACATCACACTGACGCCACGCAAAATCCTGCATCGCGCAAGCAGAGTTTACTGCGTGACTGGTATTATATACAACGTCCCGACAACAATCGTCGGGACGTGGAATATAATGCCAGGTCTTTCGATTAAGTTTCAAATTATTACGCGAAGGAGATACGATCTTTCAAACTATTGTTGTACAACAATTCATACCCTTTTTGAAAATATTTTTTTCGACGTCTTATAATACTGGGTACAGATTGGTGAAACGTAACATTAAATGTAACACACGTTGAAAGTAATTCGCGTAGTTGTTGTGGCATTGAATTTATTTGGCGTCGTCCATTTATCACATGATGTTTTTTTAGCAAGTGTTTAACCCCTCCCTTCCCCCCTGGTGATACGTGGTGAGGTTTTAGACTAACCTCCCCCCCTCCCTACCCAAAATCACGTGTATATTTTGGTACAAAGTATCTTAAAAAATTGCCGAGTATTCGTTGCCTGGCAATTGCGAATCAAAATCACGTGCTGCTTTACGGTTTAGAAATCGCGCGTACGACGAAAAAATAAATACACGTGATATCCCCTAGTGATATTCCGTGATTTTTTCCGAACCTTACACTTTTCGAGCCTAACGTATTAATGGACGGTCCCTTTGGACGGCTCATTTGTGTAACATCACATGTAAGGTGCGTTAGACGTGCTACTACGCTAGACGAGCCGAGTACGAGTGGAGCCATTCTGGGCGATGTCATTCGCGGCGTCAAGTGTGGACTTACAACGAACCTACAACGATCACTGTTCTCGAACGTAGTTTGAGCGCGATGCAAATCCCTTGTGTTCGTCAAAAAACCGACAGTTGGCGAAGCACAGGCGAGCACGAACCGAATGCTCGAAGCGCGATCGTTCGAGGCTTGTAAGTCGGTCCACACTACACGAATTTGTAATCGGCTCATGCTCCGCTCATGCTTGGCTCGTCTAGCATAGACGCACCTTTTAAAATTCATGTTTCTGTCTTCAGTTGTCAAGGCTGTGCGTTGTCTATCAGTCAGACAATCACTGAACTTATTTCAATGTAAAAGAGCGAGATAGAACATGAATAGCCATAAAAGATGAATAGAGATAGAAGATAATCTGTCAGCTTTTATAAGTATAGAAGTAAAAAGGTTACAGCGTATTGCAGTATCATATTACCCTTTTATTAAGTCAACTTTGAAACTTGTGCGCGATCAAAAGCATTTTAAGTCTCTGTTTATCATTTACTTTCAGTTTTAAACTTAAACAGTAACTTACGAAAGTTTCCTGTAGATATAACAAACTAGCTTCTGCCCACGACTTCGTCCGCAAGCCTGTAACCTTCCTAAAGAATTGGGCTATCCAATGCAAAAAGATTTTTTCAAATTCGACTGGTATTCCTGGAGATTACCCCCACATACAAACGTACAAACAAACAAATTTGACCTCTTTATAAAATTCATAATTAATTATAATAAAATATATTAGTATAGAAGTATAGATAGAGAGAACGAATAATATTTTATCTTTTGTTTTTCGTGTGGTTAGTGACTAACCTGGTGTCAGAGTTTTCATGCCGTCCATGAGTTTCAGACTTGGCTTCACATGCCATCGAGAAATACCTCTGAGACGTGCCTGTTTCCAGACGATGTTTTCGTTCACCGTTTTTGAAGCAAGTGATAATTGTACAATACGCAATGAAAATAACAAACCAAATTGTTGGATGACGTCATGGATAAATCGTTTGTTAGGGTTCCGTACCAAAATGGTAAAAAAGACAGACTGATTCGCACCATAAGGGTTCCTCTTTATGGTGCGATTTAGTATATCTGTCTCAGCTGGATATCACAAGAACTACTCGTACTAATGCTATCAACTTGTTTAGAATAATTTTAGATGACGTTTGCCCTACTATTTTGCAAATAAGATTTTTTTTTGCAACAGGGACTGAACGGTGGTCTTAAAAATTCGAAGTGGGGCTACGAAGGCATTTGGGGTATTAGGTACCTATATGAAAGAGCGCTATTTGCACATTCTCAAACATTTTTCTTTTCTAGGCCGCATAGTTATAGACTTTTGCCGTTAAATAAAAAATATAAAACCGTTCCCCCGTTCTAACTGTCTAACTAGGAATATAACTATGATACGAGCAAGATCTAGTAATATAACTATTAGGGCACTCCGACAATTATGAACCGTTTTCATATAACTATATTACGGTTTATAGCTATATCCCTAGGAATATAACTATATCACGGCTTTAAGCATCTTACTACGACATATACAAACACAAAGGTGTGGTGATTTAATTTATTGGGCGTAAAAATGCTTAAGTACAGCCGATGCCGAGTTAAGCCCCTCCTCTCCTCCGGATTATTATCTTTGCAGCGACGCGATTCAATAGCCGATAAACTTCTACTCGGACTCGAAACTGCCATTAAAGAATATTTTATTAAGCGTTTACTGGTCTTTGTAATATTATAATGCTGTGTTTAATTGTTGTTACAAACGAGAGACCGTTTAATCCGATGAATATAAGAAACGAGGCACGTCAGACCTATCAAATCATCATCTGCCTAGCAAACGGTTAAGCAGATGACCACAACAGACTGTGTTGGGGTCGGCTTCTAGTCTAACCGGATGCAGATGTAAAACCATGCCAAATACCAGTATTTTACATGGAGCCTGCCTATTCTTATATGACTGATCTTTCTGACGTTTCATAAGTGCTCATGTAGGTTTATGTGTAATAAAATATTTTGAATATTGTTTTTTTTTTTATCTGTATCCCACAACCCAGTTACTGGATAATACGATACCCCTTGGTAAGACTGGTTGTCAGACTTTTGGGCTTCTGACGACCCGAAACGACTGTCAAAGATCCACGAATGGCAGCCGGGACCAACGGCTTAACTTGCTGTCCGAGGTGCGAAGGGATCTTGATATGTAAAGATGGTCATCCATGCACAGACCAACCGCGGCAAGCGTAGCTTAACGTGATCGATCTTAGCCACAAGCCACACGTCAAACCTATCCATGGGTGTCATTAAAGACAACTAAGTTTGGAGAATAGAACCGATGATCTAATGGTCATAATCATCAATGAAGGCACTGTATCAGCAATCTGAATTACAACATACTGTCATCACCAATCGATCAACCAAGCCTGATGATTGACAACCTCCAATATCATTCAAACGTGTCTGAACAGAAGTAACCACAGCAGTAGACGAGATATTTATAAATATATTATCTTAACACTAGACGTTATATCGAATAGTCTTAGATAATCCTCGTTACTATGCTCACAGGCATAGTAATGTCTGTATTAAACCCTAGAACGAGCGGGTCTAGAATATAGATAATATGAACAAATATAATTGGAGACACTCGTGAGTCTTAATGTCAATAGTATTTTGAGTTTTGACGCCACCACCATTCCACTTTAGGGGGAAACCCACAAGCATGTCGCTAAGTTGGAGTCATTACCAGAAATAAATCAAATATGTTTATTTGTGCACACATGTGTTCTGATATTATAAAGTGGGTGTCACTATATCCTGCCAAAGTAATAAGTACCTAAGACGCCGTCAAAATAGTCGACATCGGCTCAGTTGCCAAAGAAGAAAAATATATAAAAATTATGAGTACCTACTATTTTTGACATAGGCCTCCCATAAGCAACATGCCACAGTGACTGTTCAAGCGCGGCCCGAATTTTTAAAAACAGACCTGTACCCTAATTGCATAACACGCTTTCAATCAGAGGGTTCTGAAGGATATTTCTAATCCATTGCTTCAAAGATTTGAAAAATTCGTCTGTTCAACGACGTAAATAACGCAATGAACATAGGAGAACTGTCAAAAGGAAACTCATTGCGACCAATTGTCATTCTAAGACAAGTGTTTAACGAAATTACCCCGCAGGTATGTATAACATATACCTATTCTTATTTCTTCCTTTCCATTACATATTTTATGTAAAATACGTCTGCTCATGTATCCCACACACTAAATTAAATTATTTTATTTCTTCAGTTGAGCGAGTGAATTAAAGTATAATCCTACACTAATTAAGTATTCACCCGTCGTATGTTGGTACTGCATGAGACAAGGTGGGTTTTGTTTTACTAAAACACTGCATACGTGTGGTCCCATTTAAATTTCACAAAATTATGTTGCATAAATAGCTTGCATTATTTTGAGGAACAATCGGATTTAAATATTTTTACGCTTTTATTTTATTTATTAAAGCTTTATGCACATGTAAAAAAATACTACAAAGGCGGACTTAATGCCTAAGACAAAGATATAAATATGTCTATATAGACAGTAGTGATGTACCGGATCGTTAAAAACTGTGATCCGCGTATACGGATACGGATCATAAGGGTCTAGATCCGCGAATACGGATACGGATCTCAATTTTCTTCAGGTTCAGCAGGAATTATATATGATCCTCATCGTAACTGACATTTGGGGGACAAAGCTGCCAAGTTACTCTTTTTGAAATACAATTTACCATTACTCAATATTAATTATGACGTATATTTTTTTTAAGTTCTGGAAATCAACATAGTTTTAATTGATGTGTTAACTCACATAATTATTTCATAGCTCAAATATTAGAGGTTTGATCTCACTACAAAGACAGTTTAATTATATATATATATTTTTTTTTTTTGAGTGCGAAATTATCAAATAACTTCTCCCGCTCTGGGTGGAGCGGGGCGTGTCAGACTTTTACTGACTAAAACCCACCTGTGTTCCTTCGGTTGCCCTGTTGCCGGGGGCCACGATTTCCCTATCGGTTTTCTTCGACCCCCGGCAGACATTGGCCTTAGCGAACCCCTTGCCACCCCCTGCCATTTTATCCGTGTGCATATAAAACATAGATTAGGTAGGAGCCATAGTCCTTCCATAGTTCCAGGTGACCAGTCCACTTTAGCACCCCAAACCCATAGTCCGATATCTTTGTTTCCATATCTTACAATAGTCCTACACCAACCGGGGGTTGTCCTTGGCTGCACTTGCATAGTGCGAACAGGGATAATCGTCGGTTGGTACCTCATTTCATTAAAAACGTCTAAGGGGCCTCTGCGAGTTTGCTTCGGCCCCTCATACGTCCGGGACCCCTGGGTCCCGAGAAATTTCAAAGACGTAAAAAATAATAATAAATATTTATTTACTAAAAAACAAAGCACCGTAGTACACGTTAAAAAAAATACAGTTTTACAAAATAAGTACTATATCTACAACGTGTGGGTGAGCACTGCTCTCCTAGCTAGGTTATGAAAACCTGTGTTAAGGAGAAGCAGTCCGGTCCCCTAAGGTATAATGACGTAAATTACTACCTTATAACTTAATTTACTGGTACTTGCTCTACTTGAATTATAGTAAATATGATAAAATTATTTTTTTACTAATTTGGATTGAAGTCAACAGTATTTCATTGCTACTACATATCTTAAAAATTTCATATACGGAATGAAATGTATTAATATAAAAGATCCGTTCAAGATCCGCCAAAAAGTTACGGATACGGGATACAGATCTTTTTTCTCCCTCGGATATCCACGGATATGGATAGCCGGCACATCACTAATAGACAGTCAAAGCTGTGAAGTCGTCGAAAAAAAGTGCGACCAACTGTTTGCCGCTAAATGCACGCACACAAGAAAAGCCCAATGACGTGGCGCGAGTGTAAGACGTAGCTGTCACGCACACCAGCATATCAAAGTTGGCCTATTTGTTTTAGTTCTTTTGAAACGCCTTCTAGACTTAAATAATCAAAGGCCTAAGGCATGTTCTACCCATCAACCTTAGGATGATGCAGAGACAAAAAAGGCATGTGTAACATAAAAGACATCGAGACATATGGTTCGCAAATTGCCGGCGAATGACGTCACTGTAACGTTATTTATTGAAGTAAGTTGGTGTGTTTTCCTAGAGAGCATTTTTAACACCGTAAAATCAAACTCCAGCCGTCACTGCGGCCCTTGTGTGGGGTCCACCGGCCTTCTAGGAAAAGTACAGATTTTAAGATAGTGATATTAATTTTAAAAAAATTATGTAGGATCATAAAGTACTCGCCTCTACTAACTTAACATTTCGGTTTGCGGCACCTTTCAAGACAAACTATACCAACATCTTCTTCTAAATTATGCACAACCAGCTGTTGCCCGCGACTTCGTCTTCGATCCAGGATGAAAAGTAGCCTAAGTCCTTCTCCTGGTCATGTTCTACCCATGTGCCAAATTTCATCCAAATCCGTTCAGCTGTTTTTATCGTAAAAGCGTAACAAACAAACTCACTTTCGCATTTATAATATTAATAATAGTTGGGATGCTCGCATATGAAATACTTAATAATGTATTCCCTGAAAACTACACGAGTCTTTTACACCACAGTCACTAATTTTGCTCACAATTTTTGGTAATAATCAAGAACTCGTTAAAGAAATCCTACATTTTATTGGGTACTTGTACAAACACCATTAAATGGCGCAATCTTGGCTTCAAAACTTCATGTTGAAATCAATAAATTAAAACTAACACATAAACATAACATCACGCCTTGTTTCCCCGAAGGGTTGGGCAGAGGTGTCCCTGTAGCAGGTACACCCACATTTCGCCAGTTATGTTTAAGTCCCATGTAATAGGGGGCGAGCCTATTGCCAACAACCGGGCACAAATCCAGACTACGGGCTGCTACTGAGAAATTTCAGATAGAAAAACCCAATAACACTTTGCCCGACCCGGGAATCGAACCCAGGACCTCATGCTCAGCAGTAGCGCTTGCGACCACTAGACCAACGAGGAAAACTAATAGAATAATATTCCAACAACAAACGCAAAGCGATTATTAAATGAACGAAAATTGCGGTATAATTTAATAAGCGACCATGTCTGCATAAATCACTATGGCGTAATGGTTAACAGACCAAAAACGTGAACATCGACCACAATTCGCAAAGGCCCGTCACAAATTACAAACTAATCATAGTCCACCAATTGGGTCGCTCGGAAGAGGTTAATTTTCCCAATCCCGACGCCCGCTAACGCTGTGCCCGTTACGGCCGCCCCACCAATTAGCTTTTACTGCCCTTGTGGTCCGATAACTACTCTACGAGACTTATCTATCGAGCGATCCGGGTATTATGTCCTAGTAAACACTAGTAGAAATTGTATCTAAGCGCACTTTACTTGTCGATAGCGAGTGCTTCACGGCCTTATTATGAAGTGTTGTGTAATAATGATGATGGATCGGCTTGCTTCTGTAGTGTTGAACTTGGGAATATGTTTATGTATTAAGTTGATGGCGTTTTAAGTACCTCGCCTTGTACGTAAAAGGAACTTAAGTGGTTGTGTGTGGTAAAAAAAACTTTTTCCAAAAAAAAGAACTCCCGCCTTCCTAACCGTTTTCAAAAAACAAAAATTCAAAACGAAAGACACCGATTTCCGATTTTTTTTGGAAGTCGGTTGTTGTTTTTAAGTTTATTTTTTCACGTTTTAGTTGTGGTACCTACTCCAGACAAATTGCAAATTCGAATATTACCTGCTTTGTAAATAACAGTGACAGGAACTTATCATATCATCCACATACTAAGTGGGAATAAATATGTATTGTTGAAGCTAACTCAAAAAGTACCCAAGCAAAGTTAATATAATTTATATGGGCCTACCTCTGAAGTATGACCTACCAAACAAAAATCATCACAATCAATTCATAATTGGCAGAGTAATCGAGTAAAATAAAAAAAAAACAGTCGAAATGAGAACAACCTCCTTTTTGAAGTCGGTTAAAAATATATATAAACAACAATAGAATGTCAATTTTATAAACACATCTATCTAACTGTATACAAAATAGCAGTGCTTTGTTACAACTGTAATATCAATTTTCTGTAAAATATAGAGAAAATATTCTCTTTCAATTGAATCATAGCGTTCATGTACACGGCAAGCAAACGGTACCTGCTCGAGTCGGGGCGATATCTCTCACAACGACACTCTATAAGTAACTCTGCCAATTCCTTCCCCTACACATAAACATCTACCGTGTATTGTTTAACTTTTCTCTCTCAGGACGACACATAAACTCGTAGCAAATCCTACAGAGGGTTTGAAAACGTCGTCTCAGAAATTTTCCAAGTCAACGAAAGCAAGAAGCGACAATCTCGCCGACCTACGTCTTATTTTTCAGGAGAGTCGACCCGTTACAACGACAGAGATTTACATTTGAAATAGGCTGAGACACTCTTTTATTTCGCTCCTTTTATTTTTTCTCTCTTTTCTTATTGTAGCAGCTCTCCGTACATCTGGTGTTTCTTTCGACGCGGCTAAATAAAACTTGATCTCATTACCTGTATAATTTTATTAGAGAAAATGGAATTATTTATCGTAATTTAATTTTCAAATTAAACACGGTCGGATAGCTACTAGTTTTCTCGGGTTACAACTCGGCAAATTACAAGTATGCAATTATGAAAGTTAATTTACTACTTAGTGATCTCAAAGTGAAGCGCGCCGGCCGCTTATCTGATTAAAATGCTAATTTTTAATTATTCGTTCACGTCGTGGAATTAACAACAGTGATGTACCAAAATAAGATTGAATAAGCTTTAAAAAATTGAATAATTTATCAGACAATATTCTGGAAACAAATTTTGTCGGATGGTGCTATCCATCAAAGATTTTCTTTTACGAGCCAAGCAGTAGGTGGGTGCTTACACGTTCCTACGTTATACAGCGTTATTGATGGACCCTCGTAAGCTATTACCCTAGCAAAAAAATATTAACCCGTTCCCCTCTTTTTATGACTTGCAGTTTATTTTAAAGCATTTTAATGACTTACACAACGCCGCGTAATATGCTAATCACAGAACAAAAGTTAAACCCAAAAAAATGGATTTAATGAATTCTCGTTCATTACTTTGGATCATAAATAAAAAATAAATTAAATTTCGATTTAATTTGATAAAGCCATACGTTAAAGCAATTATTTATTTCAAGTTAATTTTGGTTTACAATAGCTATCTTGTTAGACAATACATCATTTTGAATTAAGGTCTGGCAAGAAAACCTTTGGGACGCATTGTATCTAGATTAATGACGAGCGAATATCCTACATTCTTATACCTACACATGTATGTATAGTACAGTAACTAGGTACCCTTTTGTCTCCTTATCTACGGAATATATTATCTCGTCTATGCAGTACTATCAGGAAGTGTTTTAGTGCCATCTGCAGCCTGTTACACTAAATAATCTTAGCGATGAACAATGCTATAAATAATACACCTACCATACAACATTGAGAGATATTGAGAGATACTGCAGAACTGGCCTCGGAATACAATTTTCTTGATAAACTGCTTGATCCATAAATGTTATTCACAACAAGCTTCAGCTAAAATAACTTATTTTACAACTCATGAAAGAAACATTTAAATTGTTTTGAAACATTAACAAACAAACAGACAGCCATAAATAAAAGCTAAACAGACAATATGTAAATCTCTGGTACAATTTTGCGGAGCGGAATTGGGGGCTCACCAATTTATGCATTTGTTAATTAAATTATATCACGGAACACTTTCCCATGAGGATCTTTTAATGTCCCACTCATAAGATCGGAACACATAAATTAATGGGGCTGTTCGTTATGCCAGGCCACGCGCCTTTAATTATTAAGGTGACGTACATTTCTCCACGGAACTTGGGCATAGAGACCGTAAACACAAATGTGTCAAACCGATACTAAAGACAGAACTTAAACAAGGCTACTAACTGCGGTGTTATAGCGTATAGCACCATATCAACAAGTTATTGTACCGATAACTACGCAAGCAAATGAACTAAATAACTATTTTATTACACGATATTAGATCTCAAATGTGGACCATCCAGACACAAAACAACGACGTCGACGAAAAAAATATCTTCTACTTAAGGATGCATTCATCCTTGGAGAGTCAAGATGAGGCCTACGGGCGGGAACACTGCAGGCGCACACAAAAGAAAACTTTATACGTACTTACTTAGTGCTTTATGTCTAAAGCGCGCAGTAGAAGTCGCTTTCATATTACCTCTAAAGAAATTATTCTTTTATTTTACTTTGTAATTAATCATGTTGGCTACTCTTCCTTCACTTAGCTCCGAGCGTTTTCTCGGCAGCAGCTGAGCAATTTCATTTATTCAACAGTACGTACCCATTCTTTCTTACACTTGTTCAAAGTAACTTGAACTAGATAAATTAGCAGGACTACTGTTGTTTATCTTTGAAATTAGAGTTTTTGATGTCTAATTGGCAATGTTTCATAAGAACATCTTCAGCTGAATTAAACTTTGTGTCGCCAAGATTTATGTAGCTCGATTTTTAGAATTCCGTAACTCAAAAGGAAAAAACGGAACCCTAATAGGATCACTCGCGTCTCTGGCAGGGTCTGTCTGTCCGTCGGTCACAGCGAATTTGCTCCGAATCTACTGGACCAATTTAGTTGAAATTTGGTGCACATTTGAATTTCTGTGACCCAAACACGAACTTGTAACGTAAATAAATGAATTTTGAATATGGGGTCTTTTCGGGGACAAATTGGAAAAAAAAAACAGTTTTGCAAACTGTACCGTGTGACATATAAAATGAAAAGGCTTATTGTGAGGATCTTAATTTTGTTTTTAAATAATTTTTTGATAAATACTTTTAGAGATATTTGAGAAAATTGATGAAAATTGGCCATTCCCCCTTATCTCCGAAACTATTGAGCCTAAAATTTTGAAAAAATACAAAATATAGTTTTATACTCATAAAATAACATGGTCAATATTGTGCGTACAAACTTACATTTGCGGTTGGAATGTACGGGAGAACAAGTTTTTCAACTACAATGTTAAGTTTGTCCTTGGGATAAGTTCATCTCAACTATAAAACCCTTCATTGTGCGTTGTCCGACACGCTCTTGGTCGGATTTTTTGTTGTATGGTCTCCGGAATATTTGGCTATCATCTGTACCTCTTGAGCTCTCGTCAGCTCGTATCACATCACATGTCTGTCGTTCCCACTGATACTTACTTTTTTCTATTCACTCCGCTAGACGTTCCTATTAAGCTTTTTAAATACGCATACGGCGAATTTTCCACCCTTTGAAAGTAAACAGGCACCGTACTTTAATACAGTGCAGTGCAGAACATAGTTGAACATTTTCTTTTTATTATTCTATAATAGTTTATTAATAAGATTATTAAACTACATTATTGTTTCGGAATATTTAACTAAACAACAGAAACGTTTGTTTGGAAATCTAAAATTTTCTGTTCAATTATTATTAAATGTTAAATCTAAATTCACAATCTTGTTTATTAAAATACCCGTGAAAAATACATTTACATGTAAGTAAAGCAACCTAAAAAATGAAAATATTAAACGCGGCTACAGAATGGGATATTGACACGCTTTGACTCAAACGAATTTAAAAGTTTATGAATAATGTAAAATATGGCGGGCAGTTGTAGCCAGGCGCATTTTAACATTATTATGTATCACGAAGCAAAATAATATAATTAATAACGAAATGTTTCCCAACTAATATCATTGTGTAGGAAACTGAAACACATTTCATTCTCATGCGGTGTCTGCTACTCACTTTGAATTACCGTCAAACATGCATTGAACTAGCAATATTACACATGCTGAGTACAAATATAAGGGGCTACGGAAAATAGTCCGTGTTTTTCCTTATGTTGCAAGCAAGTGTACGGCACTTTATTGTGGCGTCATCAGAGCCTCCCTCGTGACAGCTTACACATGAATTCGGGGATAGACAAAGAGTGTGCACGATGAAAGAGCTTTTCATTCATCCCAGCTTCCAGGCGGAGTTGCGCGACTGCTGTGCACGTTTTGATAACAGTTAACGAACCCTTGGAAGTAAATAAATTGTCATTACGTGAACTTATCTCAGTAATAAATATTACTGTACAGTTTACAGCGCGACGTTGCGCACAAATTTTAATTCTTTGATAAAGTGATAGCTGCCGATTTATCACTTATCGGGCGTCAAGCCGTCTGTCACCCTGAGAAATATGCGCATCCATTGCATATTTTTTGTTTAGGGAGCATTTTTATGGCAGAGATTTAGAATAAGAAAAAGAGATGCACCAATAAATGGAGAGCATACATCTTTATACAAAAAATGAGGTCAGTAAGGTTGCAGGCTTTTTAGGGTTCCGTACCCAAAGGGTGCAAAATGGAACCTTATTACTAAGCCTCCGCTGTCTGTCCGTATGTCTGTCAGCGGACTGTATCTCATGAACCGTAATGGGTAGACAGTTGAAATTTTCACAGATTGTATATTTTTATTGCCGCAAAATAATAAAAAAATGATACACCACACAAAAACTTTTTAAAAACGTGTTTATTGCGGCGTAGATTTATGGTCAAAGAGTTCATTAGAGTCGCTCCAATACGTTTGAAGATTAACGTCAACGTGATCCAATTTGGGTAGCTTTATACCATTGCGTTTTTCTTTTCCTATTTTTTACGTTGTTTCCGTTCGCGACACACTGCCGACTGATTAAAAAAATTAGCATAAAACCGCTTCATAGTATCTAGGTTTTTGAATAAATAACTGTTGTGTTTATCAGCTGTTTATCATCTGCGTAATTGTCTACCGGGGAAACGATTACTATAACTCTCGGAGCCGATAAGGGAGTCTACCTGTACCCCATTATAATTATCATCTTCAAACGTAGTATATCTTTGGCTAATTTACTACTGACACTTGTGAGTTACAATGAAAATCGAAGCATTATATGACATAAAGCGTGTAGCACAAGGTTTCAGTGCAGTGCAAAATCATTTAAAATAACATGGCGTGGAAACGAGAAGCGAGTTAAAAAAGGAAGTTTCACTTTACTAACATGGAGTGAGTGACACATTCGCTCAATATTGACACTGCCTGCGCCGAAAAACCGTGTGAAATTTAAGAGGAGCTTACCGTTTTGCTCTACAATATGTACCGGTTAGGTACTGAAATTGATGATTGGTGGAACTTCGTGATTAGCGGTTACTGAAACTTTGCGATTTTTTGTGACATAGTAGGTACTTTAATCAATTGCATAATTTGTTAAGTTCGTCGCCAACACTGCAAAGGGGCGAACCTCATACAAACGGTCAAAAATTAGTTAAGTAAAAAATGCTCCATTTGTTGAGCTCTATGTCGTCACAAAAGGGCGAAGCTCTAAGACTAATAGAAACGAAAAAAGATTGACGGCGTATCTTAAAATCAGTTGTAGGGTTTTTTTTTTGTTCTAAATTATACCTATATATTTTTTAAATATCATCAAAATAAGCGCGTCATCGGGAGAAAAAAAACCTTTTTTGGCTCTCCTGTAAAATTTTATTATTTGACCAACAGTCTCCTCGTTTGCGTTCATCACCAACATAATTGAAAAAAAACTTATTTGTAAGTATGGCATTTATGCGAGGCGCTTGCCTTCTTCGCCCGAAATGAATTGGAATTGCTCGTCAAGGTGCTTACCTACGATTCTAAGGCGCGATTGCGCCACAAATCACTACACGCATTTACCGATCAACGTATCAACATCGTTCTGTTTCTGTCAAAATTCAGAAGTCATTTATTCAAACTAGGCTGAGAATCAGCACTTTTCGAACGTCAAAATTACATAAGACAGTCTCCCAAAATGCCCACTCTTCACCACTTCCTAGTGCTTTAGCTGGGTAGAAGAAGCGCAAACAACTCCCCAGCAGCACAGCTGTCTGTTCAGTTAGAAAAAACTGATTCTATACAATAGTAGGTATGCAACATAATTTACATTACGCAATAAAAAACATAATTTAAATTAAAAATTATTAGTCACATGTCAGCTCGCACACACGCCAATATACTAACCAAAACATCGAGAACTATACTCAAACAGAAATAAAAAATAAACGTAAACAGAACTTAATATCGAAATAAAAGCCTCCAGGCATAAAGGTCATGCCCGCTTACATATAGCTATATAAAGCTGTAACTGGAAGTTGTAAATGATAAACTAGGATCATATAATAGGATATCTAGGATAACTTGGATGTCAATCGTTTAAAGATGACGGAGACAAAATGATGTTTTAAATATGTTTAGCGCTAAACGCCTTCAGTTAATTGTAGTGTAAGCTGGCTTTAGTATGTCTGGCGCAGCCATTCAGCCCTCGTATCAACCTTGGTTTCCTAAGAAAGTGGTGAATGGTCACACAATAAAAAAAGAAAGAAAAATATTTTAATTTGGAACACGCACAGGAAATACAAACAGTAATAAAAATTTAATAAAAAAGGAGCAATTTAAACTAACAACAAAAATAGTAACGACCTGTGCGAGGCCAAAAACGCCCCTATCTCAGCATAATGCTGCAATATTTAAAAAAAAATACTGCGGTGCTGGTATTCTGATAGCCCGCCCGCTGTGATGACACACCTACCGACATATATAAATCCCACTAGGGGGATTATAAAATACTTAAACAATAAAAAACTAATATAAATAAAAATCGAAACTATGTGTTTACAACAATTATTTTATAAAAATCGACCCACGCCCGACGTTCCAACATCACTTGTTCATGGTATAGACTTTTAACTGGTAACGTTTTTTGACAATACCAAACACTGGTGAAAATGGTAGATTTTCATGACGGCCGTAACCTTTAATATGACAAAACCGCTCTTCTAGGAAACTTAAGCTTAATTGGCTAACAAGTTTGTATTTTACTACGGCACCCAGCAGTAATAGCGTAGTGGTGTGACCGTCGGACTGCCAAGTCATTGGTCTCCAGTTCAAACCGAAGGCACGCACCTCAGACTTTCGGATTCATGTGCGTATTGTAAGTATAATTATCACTTGCTTAAGGAAAATATCGTAAGGAAACCGACATGCTTGAGAGATATCAGAGAGTCAGAGGCCCATGGGCGGCATAAAACTCGGACACCAGGTTAGTCACTAACCACACGAAAAAGAAAGAAGTAAAAAGAAACTACGGCACCCGGCAACTACTCTCGTATAGCTTATTATGATAAAAAGAAAATGAACAGTAAAAGTTTACCAGCTTATAAGTTAGTTACGTAAGGCATGATGAAGCTAATGTCTGTAATTTTTTCTGTAAAAGTAATTTTAAAGGTAAAATGTCTATAATTTTTATGGTGTACATAATAAAGAGTATTCTATCTATCCAATGATTTTGTCTCCTGTTATTTTTATCGATGGGATTTTTTATATATTTAGTTAGTAGGTTAGATAATATGACGTGATAACTAAGATTTATTCTATAAGTTCGTTGTCTAAATGTTTTTTTTATCATGATGTACGTACGGTCAGCAACGAAAGTCGATTAAAGGTACAATTCCCTAGCCGACCGCAGGCGGCAGCAGGCGACGACGTGGCGCCGCAACACGACTGGTTCTGGAAAAGCCGGGAGACCCTAGGAGGACATACATATACTGACCTTATTGGTGATGTTCATCAGAAAGGCCAGGTGCGTAGTACTCGCAATCGGCGTGCGTATATGACCAGATGTATGAACGTAAACGAGGCAAAAGGAGTATGTTAAGATCGTAGCAGGTGGTGTTCTGTAGTTTCTGCCTACCCCCATGGGAAGAAGGCGTGAGTTTATGTATGTATGTACCTTCCATAGCTAGCCACACGTCGGTTTCATAGAAATACATAGAAACCAGTCGTGTCGCGACGACCCGTCGCCTGCCGCTGCCGCCTGCGGTCAGCTACGCAATTCTACCTTTACAGTTCAGTTTTTTAGATGTTAATTATTGTAAAACATATTTTTTTTCAATATGGGAACAGGTGTAAAAAGAATAATATCAACTGCTTTTCCGCTATCCATGTAATAGAGTAAGTGCAAACTTACATGAATAGCGGAAAAGCAGTTTTTTGATTTTGATCAGAAGTGAAAGCGATGGTATTAATTGACTTTCGAAGCTAACCATACCTAGGTACCTAAACAAAAAGTTGTCCACGTGATATTTCAACAGAAATCTAAAAGTAGTATTTATTACATCACCAAAATATACATTTTCATTTACTTATTTATTTAAATAGATCTAGTAGTCTAATTAATTAACTGTGTATACTACTGTAACTGTGTAGTATCGAAGTAAATTCAGTGTTATTTGCACTGGCTCGGACTGCGCGTCGTTTAGCAAAATGACGGGCCCTTTTTATCTTAGTCGAGCTGCAATTTGTTTCTGGCTCTATTTTCTCAAGACCGCAAACCGACGGTTGTTATTTTGAATATCCCTTTTCTTTAAAATTAAACTGTGTACGTTACTTCGGTGGTGAAGCTCATCATTTAGAACTTGAGAATTGTTTCATTACAATTTGTTACATTTGTGGCTTTTTCTGTTAGATTTATGTAGATATTTTATCTGTTGTGTGATCTAAACACAAATTATTATATGAAAATATTAATTTCTTTCCTATTGGAACATAACACATGAGATTAGACAGTGGTTCAGGGCAGCGTTTTGGGAGACTGTATTATGAAATTTTGACGTTCGATTATTGCTGATTCTCGTATCAGCCTAATTTGAATAAATATATAATATTGTTTATTTAAAAGATGAAAGTACTTACCAACCAGGAAGAGAAAGTAGCATTATGTATTTCTCTGTGGCCTAGAATACAGTATTTCCGTTTAATTGAAAAAACGGGTTTCTTGACACAATAGCAATCTCCGGCACTCATTGCTGTACTGCAATCAACAATCACTGATTATCAGGCTGTTTTGCCATGTCTTTACCGTGGGCAGGCAAGAACATTTGCCCACGTCTCCGTCAGCAAAATAAATGTTGAAAAATTAAACTCTAAATTATCCCAAATTGATTGGCAACCGGTCTACTCCACATCTGACGCAAATATTGCCATGGAATTTTTCATAACAACTATTCAGAATGAAATTGCAGCAAACACTACCGTACTAAAATTATCGAAACGTAATAAAATTATTAAACCACGGATAACCCCAGGGCTGATCCGTTGCATGAGACACAGGGATAGATTACATACAAAGTTAAGAAAGTCACCTGAAAACAACACACGTAAAGTTAGTACACAAGGTACCGAAATTTCTGCAACCGTCTACTAAAGAAAGTTAAAACATCATACGAAAAGAACCTATTGAAAACTTCGGTCACTAATAACAAAAAAAGCGGCCAAGTGCGAGTCGGACTCGCCCATGAAGGGTTCAAGTAACATTGAATGAAAGGTAAATTGCGGTTTACGATTTAAACGTATTAAAAAAAACTACTTACTAGATCTCGTTCAAACCAATTTTCGGTGGAAGTTTACATGGTAATGTACATCATATTATATTTTTTTAGTTTTATCTCTTATTTTAGAAGTTACAGGGGGGAGGGACACGTTTTACCACTTTGGAAGTGTCTCTCGCGCAAACCATTGAGTTTAGAAAAAAATGATATTAAAACCTCAATATCATTTTTGAAGACCTATCCATAGATTGGGTATCATGTATGGGGTTGATGAAAAAAAAAATTTTGAGTTTCAGTTCTAAGTATGGGAAACCCCCAAAATGTATTGTTTTTTTCTATTTTTGTGTGAAAATCTTAATGCGGTTTACAGAATACATCTACTTACCAAGTTTCAACAGCATAGTTCTTATAGTTTCGGAAAAAAGTGGCTGTGACATACGGACGGACAGACAGACAGACATGACGAATCCATAAGGGTTCCGTTTTTTGCCATTTGGCGTTTAAAAATATAGGATGCAATAAAAACTATAACGAACACTAAAACAACTAAAAACACCGCGACAGAATTAATTAATACATCTAACGCAAGGGGATCGGTGGGAAAACTGAATGATTCCTTTGTCAGTGTAGGTAAAGACTTGGCTGATAGTACTACAAACTGTGCAAATCTGGAGCACCTTCATTTCGCAACTGAAAACCCAAAGCACTGTCTGAAATCTCTGGCCTTATTGGACACTGATGAGGCGGAGGTAGAGAATTTGATCATGGGTCTGAAAAATGTCTGTTCCGTTGGTTGGGACTCTATACCAAATAGCCTTCTTAAGGACAATAAACACATATTTGTGCCCCTTTTGACACATATTTTCAATACTTGTTTATCACAAGGTGTTTTTCCTACAGTCCTAAAGAAATCAGTGGTGCATCCGATACATAAATCCGGAGATAAGGACCGCGTCACCAACTATAGGCCCATTTCTATTTTGTCCTCTATCTCCAAGCTCCTTGAACGCATCCTCAATAAAAGACTCATAAACTACTTAGAAACAAGTAACCATCTTTCTAACAACCAATTTGGTTTCTGAGCTGGCAAGTCGACAAGTGATGCAGCCCATGAGCTCGTTGATTATGTAGTAGGAAATTTGGATGCGGGCAAAAAGACCATGGGCATATTCTTGGATTTGGCCAAAGCCTTTGATACGGTCTCTGTGCCATTACTTTTACAAAAATTGGAACGAATAGGCGTTAGAGGAGACCCACTCAAAATATTTAAAGACTATCTTTCTAATCGGACACAATGTGTGAAAATATGAGATAATACAAGCAGTGACTTACCTGTCTCCTTCAGTGTCCCTCAGGGTAGTATTTTGGGCCCAAGTTTATTTCTCATCTATTTAAATGACCTTTGTGAACTTCATCTTGATGGAGGTAAAATAATATCGTACGCAGACGATACGGTGCTTCTCTTTTCAGCTGATACTTGGAAAAATGTCTATAAGAATGCCCAGCATGGATTTAATACATTAAGCCCCCACCCTCAACTCTCTCTATAATAGCACACAATTGCTGTAATGATGTAAGCTGTTCTTGCCTTGCTCTAATAAAAGCAAACAAACTAAAATATTTAGGAATAATTATTGATCATAATCTATCTTTTCGACCTCATATAGACATGGTTACTTCTAGGGTAAGAAAATTAATATTCGTTTTAAAAAAATTAAGACATGCAGCTGAGCCTAAATTGATTAAGCAAGTGTACCTAACTCTTGGTCAATCAGTGTTGCAGTATTGTATTTCTGTATGAGGCACGTCAAAAACTATACTCAAACCTTTAGAAGTTGCACAAAGAGCAGTACTCAAAGTCAGCACTTTCCGCCTCTACCTGTTCCCAACATACCTTTTGTACCAGTCTTGTATAGTCCTCACGGTCCGGCAGCTGTTCGTCCTGCACGCAGTCTTGAGATATCATACTTGTACAAAGTATGACAAGTCCTCGTATTTTTCTGAACGTAGACGTAAGGTGATATACAATGATCTACCGACCTATAAACACCCACACGCTCGTAAGTACTATTGTTACCTAGGCTCTTTTCTGTATGAAAGAATAAATAAGTTTGTAGATATACACCCCTTAAATAGGAACAAATGTAAATCTACGGTAGTAGATTACATTTGCAAGCTAAATTACAATGAGACCGAAAACCTGTTGTCTACAGTAAAGTAGTTTTTAATAATACTCACCCTCCTACACACACCCATCCAGTCATTTACACTCTACTCACCGGAGGCCATCACTACGTAAATTATTATTTTAAGATTATTCCCTTTCTTTTTGTCACTTCTTTTTATTTTTGTCTTATTTTTAATAAAAAATTATGTGTTTTATAAGATGTGTATAGAGGTTAAACAAAGTTATTTGCTAAGTGTCGCCTACAACAGGGGAGAGCGCTGATGTCTGAAATACAGATACTTTATATCTAGTTCAGACACAGATATTCAAAATCTGTTCATATAAACAAGTATCATATAGTGTATCACCATAATAATTAACTGATGTATATTTTTGAAAAATAAATTATACTTATACTTAAGTAAGTCGTACATAAAGCCGATCTATATAAGCCGATTGTAGCTAAAGTCTCGTTGTTATTGCATCGTTTTCTGTGCCCATTATTATTTTTATTCTTGTCGCCTTTTAGATAGGTTTTATCTCCCGCCTGATTTGTCGGTCCCAATTAATAGGAAAACAGTCGCACAAAAATACTTATAATAAATCTTCGGAACAAAGAAATAACAACTCTGTAAGTCCGTGGAGATGTATTCTTTTTTTGTTAATCTTTATTTATTAATGGAGGTTTGTTCATATTTGAACATGTAACCCCCGTAAGTATAAACATGAAAATATCACATATTACAATACTAAAACAACTACATAACCACAAAAATCAGCTACGTCTGTAGTGTATTAATTAACTCAAGGTGATCTATTCTTAATACCTATATGTGTAAGCCTATATAGCAATTTGGCCTCCTCCGAAAGAGCACAGGACAAAATGCTATTACACCATCCAACATTGAAGTAGGACTTCTCGTTTTGAAGTACCAAATATCTAAATGCTTCGTTACGAACACATTCCATCAGGATGTGATTATACGTCCTCTATAACATCACATTCAGTACAATTCGAAGAGTTGACTTTTCCCATCAGAAATCCGAACTTACTCGTATTTAATGGAATGTGTCCTGAGCGAAGTAACTGAAAACTCATCACAATGTCATACCTTTCCATATTGCATTTTTCAAACCAAGGTACTCGAAGCAACACTGGTTGCAAAGTTCTGTATCAAATTCTTTTGGTAAGTGATAATTTGTCAAAATATTCAGACCACAATTTGGTAGAAAACTCTTTAACAGTACCGATTAAGTTCGTGTAGTAAGGCAAGCAATTGAAATTAATACCATCCACCGCAGCTTCTCTGGCCAGTTTATCTACAGTTTTTACCAATAAGACCAATATGGGAAGGTATCCACTGCAATATTACTTCCTTATTTATAGTGTTAAGTTCGGATAAGGTACTTAATATGTAATAAGTCAAGGGAATACCCCTGATCATTTGAGTACATCGCACTAAATGATGAAGTGCACTTAGCATCAGTACCGTCAAGTATTACACTGCGAGGAGGACACCGGTGTACGCGTGTTTCCTCGATTCGTCGAAAGCTTTCGATCTTGTCTCTTATGACGTGCTATGGGACAAGTTGAGGGGCATGGGTGTACCGGTGGAGTACACAGCCCTCCTCAGATACTGGTATGCTCACCAAACAAATCGGGTAGGGTGGGTCGGTACTCTATCGGATGAATATTAAATGGAATGTGATGTAAGGCAGGGGGGTTAAGCTCGCCCCTGTTATTTAATTTGTATGTCAATCAGCTTACCGAGCGACTGAGCAGCACACATGTCGGCTATCATATAGACAGTACTTGTGTCAATAACATAAATTACGCGGACGACATGGTGTTGCTCAGTCCATCGATGAGCGGACTGAGGAAGCTACTCACGATCTGTGAGACGTATGTAGAGGTGCACGGCCTTAAATTGTTTATTTATTTATAATATTTAATCAATATAACTTAAAAAAGAGTGAGGTCTTAGTGTTTACGGTACCTAAACAACAGACCCGTCGTGTACCTCCGGTATATCTCAACGGCGCGGTGGCATAATACTTAATGTAGTAAAAAGTTTTAAGTACCTAGGTCATGTTGTCACTAATGACCTATGGGATGATGGCGACAGAGCGCGAGCGCAGGGCGTTGGCGGTGAGGAGCAATATGCTAACCCGTAGGTTCGCTCGCTGTACGGTAGACCTCAAAGTCAGTTTATTTAAAGCGTTCTGTCAGTCCTTCTACTTGAGCGGCCTGTGGATGTCATATACGAGCCGAGCCTACAACGTCTTGCGCGTGCAATACAACAACGCTTTCAGGATGCTGTTGCGGTTGCCGCGGCGTTGTAGTGCGTCTGGAATGTTTACTGCAGCGCACACGGATGGTTTTCACGCCATCATGCGTAAGAAAGCGGCTTCCTTACTACAACGCTTGCGTAACACTCGTAACAGTATCCTGAAAATGATTGCTAGCAGACCGGACTGTCCCATCCAAAGACACTAGGTAAAAATAGCATTAGGTTTGCCCTTACTAATTAATTATATTACTAACAACACTAACATAGCATAAACACAATCTGTTACTAACCACTAACAACTTATGGACTAATTTGGGTCTGAAATAAAGGTATTTTATTTTATGTTTATGAACTCCTTTGTTTGTATATCTAGAAAAGCAGCGCCTATCCCGCCCCTCCCTGTTTGTCCTTAAAGGCTTAATAACAACAATATCATTTGAAATCCGTCGTGTATTGAATTGCTACTTAGCCCTCTTCCTCTCTCCTAATTTTGCTGTGCCCGACAGGGTCCATATTGATCTTTTACTTTGTTATACCATCTATGTAATACATATGGAATGCAATAAAGTATTGAGTATATTTTGTATGCCATCTAATGGCGAATTAACTGAACGCGATCATCTAAACTGCGTTCAAGAGCAATCAGTGTCAATCATCATCATCATTTCAGCTGAAAGACGTCTACTGCTGGACATAGGCCTCCCCCAAGCACCGCCACTTCGACCGATTCCGTGCTTTCCGCATCCAGCGGATTCCTGCGGCCTTCACAAGGTCATCGGTCCATCTTGTGGGAGGCCATCCAACGCTACGTCTTCCGGTACGTGGTCGCCATTCCAGAACCTTTAGACCCCATCGGCTATCCGTTCTGCGAGCAATGTGCACTGCCCATTGCCACTTAAGTTTGGCAATTCTTCGGGCTATGTCGGTTACCTTGGTTCTCCTGCGGATCTCTTCATAACAATGTATGAATGCTCCATAACAATGATGACACTCATAATTCTTAAACGCGATCAAGTTCATTGGTGAAATTCGACCTTAAGATATTTCACCAAGAGCATTATTCTTTGTTCACCTTAAGTAGATAATATTTTTTTGTACATAACTTCCACATACCCTATGAAAACTACTCTTATCTATTAACAGAGAGTGTCTTCAACAATTCCCTCAACATACAAATAAGATCTTAGTAAACTTTAGAATCAAGACTTTCAATTCAAGAGCAAAATAGTTTCAATTAGAGAAACGGATATTTCTAACTTTCTTCGCACGTGCTTATTCTATATTTACTATAAAATAAAGTCGCTTTTTGTGTCTGTCTATTGACCGCTTAGTTCTTTTCTTCTAAACTAAACTATGGATTTTGATGCAGCTTTCACCATAATTTAGAGATTTTTTTCTGGAAGGTTTATGTGTAATACATTCGTATTATATCTTAAGAAATCTCGATGTTTTGAATAGTTGTAAAACCGGACGAAACAGGGGCAAGTCCCAAGTTATAAATAGATATAGAAGGCAACTTTTGTTCCATATGTTAGCACTACTTGATTTATATGTCTACACGATGCACCGAAATAAATTTCACATGGTTCGGTTCCGGTTGACGCCCTAAGCCGAGGTTCGTACCCCACAGGGAGTGCCCTTAGCGAGCGTTCACCTAGTTTTAATTAGCATAGTTGAATAACCCCTGGCTGGAGGTTTTAAGTGTAGTAGCTTAAGGCACCCACAGGAAAGCCCGGTTAAGTAGTCATGATCTCAGAGGTCAACTACGAGATACCTTACAAAAAAAAACCGCTTTCGCTGTTAAGGCTCGTACAGACGAGCGCACCATCGCGGGCGTGACAGGCAGCGCGACCCGTGTCGCGCCCACGATATCGCGCTGGTCTGTACGAGCCTTTAATTTGTTTGTTGATCCATTCTGCAGCGCTTTTGAAAAGAGCACCTGTGTTTCTTTTATTTCCTTTTGACCTTTAACTTTATAATATCATCGAATCTAGGGTCACCCGAGTAGAGGAAAACACCCAACAAAAAGGTAACTAGATTTCTCGAACCCAAACAATTTTTAACAACCCTCGATGTACCGTAACATCAACAGAAACTTGTTACACGTGTTGTGCCCGGTCTACCACATACACGTGTAGCTATTCCTAATTCACATAGTACTATCACGGGTTTAATTACCACAATACCACAGACAATTCTGTTAACACAAAGTTTGTAAGCTTGTAAGAACAACACATTTGGCTTGCGTATGATATATCTTCATATATGGAAATATATGAAGCTTTATGTCAATCGTATGAAGACCGTAGCGGTTCGTAGAAGGACGTAGCGGCTCGTAGCAAGCGCTACGCACTATAGCTCGTAGCACTTGCTACGATTCTGATTGATGCTTTCTAGCAAGAAACAGAGTCAAAAAGAATGAATAATGTCTAACTTATTTCCACTGTATACAGCAGATGTTTGTTGGTTATTTTAGACTAATACTTTCAGGTTGCCACTATGTTTTTCGAAAACTCAATGAGTAACTTTTTCAATACTCAATATACCTACTGCAATGTGATGATGTATGCTTAAAGTAGAAGTAGAATATAGTGGTTTGAAAAGTTCCTTAAAATTCATTGTTAACTAAATCTTCCTCTCATACCAAGTCAAAAGAGTCACCGAACACTTCCGAATATATTCAAGAAATCCGTCTGCGGCCGTTAAATCTTGTAGTTAACAAGCGTTCTGAGGCTCGTCGGGTAGTGAGTTCACTTGAGTCGGGCTGGCCGACGGTTCCCGAGCTCCCGAGCGCACTTCGTTTGTCGCGATATCGCTCATAAGCGCGCGCTATCTCGGCGCGCCGCCGCGCCATCGTCCTTTCACCATTCACCCGAAATAGTACCTCAAGGAGTTTGGTAATGAGTTCCCTTGAAAACTGTTACTAGCTCCCCACTATTTTTTAACGACGTCATTTTTGAAAATTGACTCTTTGCGGTGTACGTTCCTTCGAGGGATGTTATGCCTGTGTTCTATTTAGCTGACGCTAGAATTTTTACGTAAAACGTAAACGGTAAAACGGATTACATTCTAGAGAACTGTATTTATGTGTCTGTATCCGTTTTCTATACTTTGTGAAGCTTTTATTATTTTGGCGTCAGACAAACTTTTTTTTTACCAATGGTTTTTTTATGTTCCTATAATACATTATAAGACCAATTCATTGGATGCCTAAATAAAAACAGATTTTATCATTATTTGTCTTTTTTTTATAAAACAGTGTCGTATGCAATCTGCATTGTTGTTTCTCTCAATTTCGTTGTGTGCCATAAAATCGTTTTTAACCAGCTTACGAAATCTCGATACTTTAATTAAAAGTTAATAACAAGGCAACACAGTACACAGCGACCGTCAGCTACCGTTACGGCCGGCCATTTACTTCACTTTGCCCGTCCGTACGCTACCGACTAACTAAGGAAAGGTAAATTTACATTACAAACGAGCGAAATACAAAATCTACGTTCGTATATCATTACAAATGTATTTGTACTGAGGAACTTGGATATTTAATATGTTTGCTTTTAGTTCAGAATTAAGTTACGGTTTCACTCCGAAGGTATTCAAGTACAATGTTCATGACTCTGTTATTTATATTTTATCTGAAGGGTTAGTCAGATTGAAGGTATAAAATTTTAACGCGTAATTGATGGCTTATATTAATTCACAGAACTCATAAAACGGTCCAAACATTATTGAGGCTAGTCAGTACACAAAACATAGATTAATAGACTTTTAAATCCGTTCCAATTTACTGAAGCACAAACATTCTCCGACCGCAAATGGAAAAAGTTTGAAAAAATCAAAAACATTCGACGTGACCGCCAATGGAGGTTGAACGCCGCCCACTCACATACCTGCCTCTGTTTTGCTGCTTTACAAATTGATTCCTTAACCCGGTTCGATGGAATTTATTTACATACATATTATTATTTACCCATAGAACCGTATCAACGTATCTGCCTACGTCCGCTTTATACCTTGCTCAATTTTATTTAACAAGATCTCAGCGCATATCATTGAGCTTGAAAGAGGAAGTTTGAATCCCATTGAAGGCATTTTAAGGATGTTTAGCAATGAAGACAAATCTGGTGGAATTTACTTTATTGTATCTTTTGCCATTTTCCCTAAAACAGATGACAAAAAATACAAAAAGCCAGACGGAGATGTGGAACCTAGAATTAACAATTTTATAGTCGATCATAAAAATGGGCACCAACTAATAAAATGCTTTAAACGACTTAAAATTCACTGGCACGTCATTATGAAGTCAAAGTAATATAATAAAAATGTTTATTTAACAACAAGCTGTTGTTGTGTTGTGTATTCTTAGGTACAACAATCTATGTAGGTAACTAAACAAAGAATCTGAAAAATAAATAAACTAAATTGGTTTTCAATGTTGATTCTACAGAGAAGAATCAGCAGGAAATTAATTAATTACTTCACTGAATACTAAACTAGAGCTGTACAAAATAAATACTATTTCAGGCTTATCACTTCGCTTTTAAAACAACGAAAAAGTACTCAATTATCTAACACAATGAAAGCTCCGAAAGCCAACAATTTGAATGCTTACCTACCCTCGGGTTTTAACTTCTTTAGCAACGCGCGAACATCGACCAAACAGCGAGGCGGCGGCTAACATTGTATTAAATACCTCCTTCTCACGAAGAAATGGCATGATAACAGCTTACATTACTTTAACACTTACGTAGCTGTGAGTTTCCGAAATGCAAACTCCTGTCTCAAACTGCACTTGATAACATTCAGTAAAAATCGTTTGCGTTCCGGTCTGTCTGTGCCATGTAAAATCAAACTGAAATAAACCCACCAGAAGTTTTATCTTAAAATTATTTTTGGGCGAAGTCTTGCTTTGTATAAACCTACCCGTATTTTGTTTGTTCTTTCATTTCCTTCCTCTAAAATTCTCAGAGTCGATTTTTTACTTCGCTATTCACTAGAGTACCTCTCAATTAAATAAGTATTTGCCAATTTTGAGGGTAAGAGGGGATCGAATTCCTCACCGGGTGGAATGGGAACAATACAAAGTTCAAGCCTATTAAGCATTTTCTTACTTTCCAGATAACATTTGATATTATAGTGGGCGCACAATATAAGAACGAGTTTTACAAATGCATGATATTAACCCAAAAACTTGACATTTCAGAATAGTCTATTATCTCCCCCTTTCTAACCAGACTGTAGAAATACACGAACACAATGTACTTATATCGAACAAGCTTCAATGAGGTGAAGATTATTTTGATAAAAACTATAACAAGTTTTGATTCGCTTGGACTGAATAAAACTATGTACCAACCTATTCTATCCCTGAAAATAACAACAACATCTGGTCAGTCAGCTTTTGTAAAGCAGTAGAAGATATAAATATCAAATTTCTTGTAGGTGTTTCTAATGAACCAGGAATTTAATAAAAAGTAGACACAACCTCCTTACTTGGAAAGCAAATCTAATAAAACCCCTAACAAAAAGCAAGGAAATCAGTTTTGTTCTCGCACGATACTAAATAACATAGAAACAACATAACAAAGTTACAATAAGGGTAATTTCATAAGTTATAAAGCTTATGACTTGCAAAAAATAAGTAAGTATACAGTGCGTAAACTTTTATTTTATTGAAGCGGCGCGCTCACTCGATACCGTGACGGGTAAGTTTACGCGTTCAGCTATTTCTTTGTTAAGTCAAAAGATCGGCTTTCTTTTGCACAAAATAATATGAAACATGACATGAATTGAAAAAGTTCACCGACGAGAAACTCATGACAACACAACCGAGTTCTATTGTTGAAAAAGACGGTTACTTTTTTAAAAAAGGAAGTCGTCCAGTACCCTTTTTACAGAACTACCCGCTCAAGTCTTGTAATTACAAGATGTGTTTGTTTTTCTTTTTATTGACTCGTTTAACTATTAGCTCGTAAAAGCTTCATTTTAACGATTCACCTTCTGCCTTCAATTTTCTCAGAAATTTTATGTAAGTGTTGTATCTTTTATCCATCAATTCTGATACGTTCGTGTAGTCGTTAGAGCAAGCTTTGGCATAATAAACACATGATGAATTTTGCACCCACAACACAGAGCAGCGTACATAGAGCACTTCGTACTTTTATGTTTTATCTCTTTTGTTGAATTTCAGAGTGTGCTTTCATCAAGCAACGGAGATATATCTACTTTTTATGCTTTTTAATGTGTAAATATACAGTATTAATAATATTCCTGCCTTTGACGTTGTTCAACGCTATTACTGCAAAAGATGGTGGCCGGCGGGCGCACGGCGGTCGGATTTTGTCGATAGCAGGACGACGACGCTTTGTCGAACTTGAAATGGAAAGCATCGACATCAACATTGAAATACCTAAATATTTATAGGATAGGAATTTTAAATGTATTCGGGTACGTAACGGGGCCGTGTATCGCAAGCAGAGATCGCCGGCAACAAATTGCGGTTGGGCGAGATAAAAAAGGTCCGTCCGTCATTTTGCTAAACGACCGGAGTGCGGTGTGGTCGGGTTGCGGCCAAAAAAACGACGCCGGCAACCCTTGCCTGGAGTTCCACTTCTGTCTTGAAAAAATGATACCACTGTCAATTCTATTTACGATAGTTTCAAGTACTCGTTGTCCGGAGCGCGCCTAAAGGCAGACTGACTTGCAAACCAAGGACGAGCCTCTGTTTTTCTTGGAACACAATTATTAATTGAAATATTTCCATCAGTCTATATATACTGATGGAAATATTTCAATTAATAATTCTAATTTCAAAGTTAGGTATATACCTAACTTTGAAATAACATCATTTTCCTTTATAGTTTCCAGGAATATTGTAATTGACATAAAATGGAACAGAATAACAGAACTTCACAATATACTGTTCTCGAGTTATTGAAGGAGGAACATATTGGATTCTTTGAACTCTTTTGATTACATTCTATTTTCATACCAGTCAATCGCATAATGGCTCCAACATAGAATAGCTTTTTAATGCAGATGGAATTCAACTGCCTCGTTGGTCTAGTGGTCGTAAGCGATACTGCTGAGCATGAGGTCCTGGGTTCGATTCCCGGGTCGGGCAAAGTGTTATTGGGTATTTCTATCTGGAATTTCTCAGTAGCAGCCCGGAGTCTGGATTTGTGCCCGGTTGATGGCAATAGGCTCGCCCCCTATTACATGGGACTTAAACATAACTGGCGAAATGTGGGTGTACCTGCTACAGGTAAACAGGTAACAGGTAAACAAGGCGTGATGTTATGTTATGTATGGAATTCAAATAATGTAAAATCCTTTAACTTGAAATTTCGTTTGATATTCGAGTTATCTATTCATAGACTGGTTTGATTCACTGTCTATGGTATCTCCATAATACTAATGCGGTTTGGTTACACAAATAAATACATGCACAATTGATAAAACAAAATGGAAACCATTCCACAAAACTACAAGATTCCATCAATCGGTAGCAAGTTTTCTGACTGTAGATAAAAAGGAAAACCGCCATTCTTAGAAATGGGATCCGAGATGGGTTGCGTCTATAGCCTGCTCTATATACACACGTACCTACGTGTAGTACACACCCTCTATTGTCTACACTATATAAACTCCTTGCGGTTTCTTTGTGCAAAAGGTATCCGTTACATACTCGACACTGACAACTAATTTGAGTACCGCCAATATACATAATACTGAGTGCCGACACAGTTATCTATGCCTATTACACACGTATTACAACCTCATAGCAAAACCTTATTTTAGCAAAACAATGCGACCATTCCAAATACGCAATATCCTTCCTACACTGAAATACTTTGCACTAAAATTAAAATGAAGCGAAATAGCGGACACAGTTAACATGTAAATATGGTGGAACAACGATACAACTCTCAGGGAACTGAACACATTTTGTTTTCAAAGGTGTAGGGGTGTTCGTTCCGGCCATAATGAGACAATTCCAGAGCAAACAATCGCCGACCGCGGTGAATAAGGTGCACAGTTATAAATGACGCTAATTTCATCGTATATTGCGAACTATCTATATGCGGAGCTGAATCCGAACATAAGCAGTAGGTAATACCTAACTAATCACTAATACAAAGTATTCCCGACTAGGCTCTGAATCGAAAAAAACTATTGACTAGCTGGATAATATAATAGATAGAGTAGGTACTTTTATACACATTCTGCGTACATATCTACAACACTCTATAATAGCGAATCTTTATATCGATAATTCATCTTATATTACCTTTCTGAAAATACATCATTAGTTGACCATTAGAATTGGTGAATATACCCACCAACCCTCGATTCCGACGTGAAATACGGAGCGGCCGTATTTGACCCGTGACACCTGGCCAATCTGAATGTGTCGTGGACTTTTTAACAAGGTTTGGTTACGACCCAAATTTGGGACAAATCCCGATGTTGAAACGTGCTGTGGCGGTCCCATTTTGTACTTAGAAGTATAATTACGTGGCCTGACTTCGTTGGTTTTTGATTTTATGCGACCACAGTAATTTTCATATCGATTAATAGGACATTTATCCCATGGGGTGTTAGTTTGGGGTTCAAGATTGAACACTCCACTCTCAAAAGGGTGTCGTAAAAGGCAAATAAGGGATTACAGCTATTAAGAAGATGGGTAGTAGCCATCTCGTGGCTGCTAATAATATACTGCGATCGCAATAACACAATCCATATACGAGCTAAGCTTAGCTTTTTAACGCTTAAAGCATCTCAGTGAATTCCTTGCTGAGAAAGAATTTTGTACAAGTATTGTATAAGTAAATAGTGTTTTGTTGAGAATTTTGTATATATAAATAGTGTGGTAGTGATCTATATAAGTTGTGATTTAAAGCTCTTCAATGTATCTTATAATTGCCGTTATTGTTTTAGCGTAGGCATTGGTAAAATATGGCTGAATCTATTTGTTATGTTTATCACCATTTACTGTACCCATATTTGCAAAATAAACGACTTACTTATTTACGAAGAGCGGTGATTTATTTCCCGTATTGTGCACAAACTTTAATAGTTTAATAGCTGTGCTGTGGGAGCAGTGGTGGCCCAGTGGTAACGGCCCCGACTTACGAGTTGTAGATCGTGGGTTCGACCCCGGCCGGCCTTTACTTTGTTTAAATAACTTCATCACCACTGCTCTCAAAACGGTGAAGGAAAACATGGTAAGGAAATCGGCATATCCTAGAACCAAAAATTCGAAGACATGTGACATCGGGCCCGCGTGGTAGATTACAGCCCACTCCCTCTCGAAGAGAGAAGGCCTGTGTCCCAGCAGTGGGAACATTATAGGCTGATTATTTGCTACAGTGGCTGTTAGAAGACCTATGTTCACAATGGATAATAATCAAAATATTATGAATTATTTAACTAACCGATCTTTTTTGTAGTGAGAGAGGGTTGAATACAAAAAAACAGTAGTAATTATTATATTTCAAAAATAATAACTTGTGAGCGTTACTTCAACGAACAAAGAATGATAGTATTCTAATTGATTTCAAAATTCTTACATCTTTTCCATTACTTATAGTAAAATTATTAACTTACACCGTGAATAATCCACAATGTGACTGAAAGCTTCGAAAGGCTTCTCAGGCAGTAATTTAAGGAAGCCATTAACAATAATTATCCTATAATATTTCAGCTATAATACATCAGGTATTCAATTAAACTGCGAATAGCTTTTACGGATTCCATCCACACATTTAAACCAAATAATCCCTTCATGTTTTACGTGTGAACGTGAGAATTTAAATCCACTGCAAAATGCCATGGAAGGTTGATGGAATTACAAATTAATTAAGGTCTTTAAAGTTCATAGAACGTATTAAATCAAAGTTAAACCAGATTTCTCTAACTGAAATTCTCTGTCTTTGAAGATATCTAAGTAAGTCCGTCAAAATTCATAGACTTCATAGTCTATGAAGGAACAAAGGAGACTTGCGACAACGTCACCCACCTAGGTCGTAATCTGAATAATGAATCTAAGTGCATGGTATTAGATTTGTCCAGGCCGTGTCTACCGTCAGCCGGATTCACTGGACAATAACATTAAATCAACATGAACTTATTGCTAGAATACGCAACGGGTACGCGACGACATCGTCCCGACAACGGAAAGGCAATTTACAGCAACAATAAAAGTATCGCTTTTATTGGCGAACACACAATTCGTTCGGACAGCTGTAATTGCGAACTCTCGTACTGTCTATTGGTTCCGTAATTTAGATCCCACAGTTTTAGCATCATGTTCGTGCACTGAGCCGATTCTTTTTATTTTTGGCTCTTTTTTGTGCACTAACTGAACGGCCCTATAAATAACAGGCTGTACAACTATAAATATAGCAATTAATTGAACTTTTAACGGCAAAAAAAAAGGATATGGGGTTTTAATTCTTATTGAGCATTTTCACAATGAAATCCATTAAGGTCGTTACACACGTAACGTTCACATGTATCACGAGGTTGAGAAAATCTGTAATGACCGCTAGTTACTGAGTACATAGCAGTCAATACAAACTAATTGATCAATTTACAAGTTCATCAATAGTTACAAAGTGTCGTCGTGAGCGCGTGTGAAACTCCACCGGCCGCTGGCACTAAGCCAGTATTATCCTGAATATTTCTGGTTCGTTAGTTTAACAAAATTATTGAGCTTCGCTAAAAGCACCTGAGTTTATAATACTGTAGTAAAACTGTGAAAGACAAAAGGCCGACGTTGAAAATATTTTCGTGAGATATTAACTATTTAATTTAGTAGTTGCATGAAACCTGACTTCGATATTAAAAACAGAAATTCCGCATCGTATTAAATTCTCTATTTGCTTATAATCCACTTCAAATTATAGGTGTTGTTTTGAGTTCAAAAAGATTTTCAGTTTTAAACGTGAAAGACCGTAACTCAAAATCTTATGTATATTTTCATCATGCTCAATCAAGTAGAATTTGAGAAACAAATTAGTTTTTATTCCAAATTTAAAAACAGTGGATACGCGGGTAAAAACTAGTATTTGGTACAATCCGACCATCGGTCGACATAAAAGAGTCTGACGTGGTGACATTTAGAACTAAATATTTTACTTAAGTAATACAGACCTAATGATGATGGCACTACTTTGCCGATAATTGCTAGTAGGTTTCGAGTCACCCACACACCCCCGTTTAAAAAAAAAATCTTTTACTTACATCCCATTCAAAGTCACCTAAGTGCGATAGTGGCGCTCTCATTTCACACAGACTCTTTCTTGTCGACCTGTAGCAAAACATTTCATTTCCATCTTCGGTCCATTGTCCCCGACGCTACTCAATTACAAACTTAAATCAACAATGAGTACCTAACCAGAATGTACAGCACTTTAGTATTTCATTGGCGGCCAATTAGTGATTTGAGTTTGTAACACGTTAAATTTGAGTAGCGTCGTGAATGATTGGCCTTAGGCGATTCGAAAACCCACGTCGACTAAGACGACCCAGCGCTGCCTAAAAATATTGAATACCCAAGAAATAGTTCGGTCGTGAGCCTCTTTTAAGGTTCACTCGGGTAGCAATCTAAAATACAGAGAGCTGATTTAAGCCCTGAAAACCTACTGAACAAGGTTAGGATAATTCTGGCCCAAAACAATAAAAAGGATAACTTCATCCAGCATTTTATCCTAGACCGATATTTTACTCTAGAACGTGTACGGAACGGCTGAGAACCTTTCTTGAGAATTGCACTTGAGACGAGAGAAGGGGTCGTAGAGTTTGTTAGTCGAGTAAGCGTTTATGCTGATAAAGCCTAATCTTGGTCAATAGTTGAACAAAGTTATCGTCGTCAAAAGCGACAGCAGTCCACTTCTGAACATATACTGGTAGGTATTATGTTCAGTGGACTGTTATCACAAAAAGCAGGTTGATGCAGAACAGACGAGAAAATGTTATCACGTTATAATGATACACAAATCATTGTCTATTTTGTCTTATTTACATACATTAAAGTTATTAATTTTTATGGCTTACTAAGCAGGATTTTCGAACAGGTCTGCATTGAGAATTTGAAATTACTATGAATACTAAATTTGAGTTTAAGGTCTCATCTTGAAATACTCAAATCAAAATTAGGATGTTAGATTTACAACCGGTTTTGTTGCGAGTGTGCTATAATGTAAAAAAAAGGTTTTCTTCAAAGTATAGACTCAGGTCTGTGCACAACCTTAATCTAGGATCAATATATGTATACTTAACTAAGCATAATACCTTGGATAACATATTTCCGACCCAGATGACGCCATAACCCTCCTCCAGGAGAGCAGCATACAAAAACAGACGACACTCTTCATTCCGACCTCGCCGCCGAGGTCCCCCGCGACCGCGACCCCGAGTAAATGACCCTTACTCGATAACAAGGTGCCAGCAGTTGTTGCAGCTGAGCACGTAGCTTTAAAAACCCCTAAAAATTATAATTATCCTGATTTGATCCAGCCTGTCCTATCTTGCTGTCCTCCCCCCAGCGACGCCCTAAGCCGAGGTTCGTACCCCACAGGGGGTGCCCTCAGCGAGCGCTCGCCTAATTTTAATTTTAATCGTTTTTACCCCTGGCTGGAGGCTTTGAGTGTAGAAGCTTAAGGCAGCCACAGGAAAGCCCGGTTAAGCAACCATCACCTTAGTGGTCAAATGCGAGATGTACTAGTTATTTTTTTTATTTAATTTTTTATTGAATAAGAAGGCATGTTCTGGAAAGCTTACGATCAAACGCTACTCCTTGCTTTATTTTAACTTTAAATCTAAATATTTTAAATTCCGTTTCCTTGAATAACATTTTCCTCGAGTAAATAAGACAAATGTGTGCTTATTCGAAAGGTTCACTTATCTTCATACATTGTATATGTAAGGTATGTATGGAAATATCTAAGTTGAGTTTATTTCAAAGTTAGTTAGAATGTATACCTACACTGAGTTCAATGTATACTATTATTTCCATAGAATCAAGTACAAAACGGTGAAGAAAAACATCGTGAGGAAACCGAAAATTCGAAGACGTGTGATGTTGCCAACCTGCACTGAGCCCACGTGGTGGATTACGGCCCACTCCCTCTAACAGAGAAGGCCTGTTGTGTCCCAGCAATGAGAACGTTATAGGCTGATTATGGTTGTAAGTCCCAAAAATCTGTTCACCAATCCATTTTCTTAGCCGACAACTGAAGTGAAATGACAAACAGCAACATTGTTTCCTCATTCATGAACTTTGTACAGTGCCGACCAAAAGTCCATGAGCAATCTCACAAAGCAATAGACTGACGCTTCGGTTTGACTTACGACCTTCTTCTATAAGTTGTTACAATACTGTAGACACGCACATTACACACACACACTCACTTTGTCTGCAACCAATGACTAGTTCAATAATCATCATTCGTTTTTAGTTTCATTCGTCTTGTTCACATAAATATTAAAGTTTAGCAGGTAGACCACAAAAAACTAAGTAAATTATTTCGATTTCTGTGGGGTAGATGCAGTTTGTTACGAGTATTCAATTAATAGAACTTTTTTGGTTCGTGGATAATATTGGTGACGAGTATTTGGCGCAGTGCTGTGGTTATTATTATCAAAAAGCAGGCATAAAATATATTGAAGAGATCAGATCAGATCAGAGAATATTATTGCGCTGCGTAAAAGTGAAGTGAATATCTAATGAAACCGGACTAAGTGTGAGTGTTATCATTAATATATTTCATATTTTACTAAACATAAATCTTAATCAAGGGTATTGTTGATAGAACAGAGGTATTGTTGAGACAGAAGATGCCTTTAAAGTTTTAAATTCATTGTGAGGTTTAATTCGATTAGTGAATAATAAATAATAAGGTATTATGTGTAATAAAAACAATGTTTTTCTTTGTTCTAGAGAAATACTGTGAGGGTTAAGAGATATGAGGAAGGGGCTTATTATCGAGTAGCAGCGACGTCAAATGGTGAATGAAACAAATGGTTTCATACCAACGAGACATTTTGCTGAATTATTAAAAACACGTCATTATGAACCGTTCGCCGTGCACTCTGAAGGCTTGCATCACTGAAGACCAGCTAGAAAACCGTTTTTGACCTTAAAATATTGACCGTACCAACTTAATAAACAACAGATTCGTTATTGCATGAATTTATGGTAACGAATTTTTTAAGCACGTTTCAATAGGGTGTTTGTCGTATTTCTTGCAGATATACCGAAATTGTTTAATATTATTTTAGTAATAGTATTATTTTAGGATAAAAATTTGAGGTTTAGTTTCAATCTTCTTTTCGTAAAGAAAATGAATACTTAAGCTTTAACCTCAATAACAACCAATATTTACTAAAGTCAAATAAAATGTAAAATATTAATACAAATAAAATATAAACAAACTGCCCATATTTAACCTTAAAATTACCTATTCTGTAAGTAGTTTTTTACATTTTAAGTAGTCTAATATTCTTATTTATTACTTAATTACTTCGACCATGATCAAAGCTTAATATTTATGGTGAAAAAATCCATTAAAAATTTAAAATATTTCATAATTTAAATATGTCTAAATAATACAAACTGCTTCTAAGTTTCTTGACATCTATTTCACATCTTATTCAGCTGAAGTAATGATAAATAATTGTAGCAGTTTATTAACTTATGTAAAATAAATATAACGAATAAACATATATTTTTTAATTTTGTTATCATATATCACGCATTTTTTATTCTAAAACCTTTATTGCAATAACAACATAAAAAAGCAGCAATATTTAAAAAATATTATTATCGAAAACAAAAATAATAATATTTGCAAAAAACCGCACTGTGTTTCACGAGATTAGAACCTGAGGCAGATTGAATTCCATACCAACGCTTAACGCTTTCTGCTATCTGCGCTTGTTAAGTTACTATCGAATTTTAGCAATGCCATTAACTGGTCAAGTTCACGCGCATAGTGCGTGTGTGCTAGCATGTTTAAAGCGACGGAAATATATTGTTGTTTCGTGTAACTGCGTTATCTGTGGTGTGTGTATCGTGTTGCTTACACATACAAATGTACGAGCTATACCGCGTGTTCACAGCAATACGACTCTTAGCGTGCTCATGCACTTTTGAGCGCTTACTGTACAATTTATAAGCTAGTTTTGCATTGTTTCTGTCCAAGCTTGCTGACTTACCGTACCTATTAATTTATAGCGATTTCGACTGCTCGCTTCCGAGGGCGACGCGGCGCAGCGATCCCCGCAATTTGATTTTGAATTTATTTCTTCCTCTAAAAATGTTTGTTTAATTCAAAAGCTAGTTGTGAATTGATAATGTCCGGAAACTACAGAGTGTTTGAATAAAATGCGTAAATTAAGAATTATTTTCTATTTCGAATCAAGTTTACCTTTTTAATGAACTACTTCTTGAACTAATTATAAAGAGATAAAATTGTTTGTTTATAAGATGTAATCTCTGGCAATAGTGAGCCGTCTGTGAAATGTTTTAAGAAGGAAATGTTTCATAGTATAGTTGATTCCCACACGGACGAAATTGAGGCCAGAAGCTGGTATTAACTAAAGTCTGAATAGTAAACAAGCTTCTAAACATTACTCACCTTGACGAATCATCATAAGTCCATGTTTAGCCCAGAATCATAAAAGCCTCTAGGTTTATGAATAGAATTGAGCCGGAAATATCCCTGGTCCAAAGGAGTATCGTTCCTAATTGAAGTGCTTTCAAAGGCCATAGAATATAGATTGCAACAAGACGTTTGCATTTCCAAACAAAAGAGAATGTTGAGTAGCATTCATTCAAATATCAAAGCAGATCGTTACTCCTGTTAAAGCACTGAGTTTACTGTGTAATGGAATATTTACGTTGGTAGATTTCGATGTTAATGACGATTGGGATACTATTGAATAATATCATTGTGTTAGTATTCTGTATAGAGTTTCAATAGACCAGAGTAATCTAACTAAGGGGAAAGTCACTAATATTTTATGCGTAGACTGTTTGTCGAAGGAATATCGAATTTTTATTCTACTATAATTACTATTTTAAACTTTCATAGATTATAACTAGTCACCAAACGGTTATTTTTTGTGATATTTTGTTATATGCGTTTGATAAAAAATAAGGAAGTTCGGGTAAAATATGGTTAATGGTATCAACCCTTTCAACACACTACGCAGTTTTTAGAATGTCTTGTCCTATGTTTGTACATTATTCGCAATCGAAACTGTGTGCATACGGGAACCAACACATGCGAGGAAACGACGCATATTGCACATACATGTGTTCAGTGTAATAGGATCGACCACTGACGCTCTTTTGATTGGATGTTATAAAACCATTTCTATAGGTTGGTTTGTCTTCAGTCTGTTTTGATGTTTCATTTAGGGTTATTACAGTTGTTTTTAAAACTATGTCTGCTTAGATAGGTTTATCGTTAAATGTCGCTTACGAATGAATAAAGCTTATAATTATTTAAATTAGTGACCAGATACATAAATATTTAAGCTTATGCAAAAAGCCATGCTTATTAAAAATGTTTACCATTATTACTCTTCTGAGTTCTGTAGTCAAATACGGCGTCGCGACAACGATTCGGAGTTCACACACATCCAACATTCCGACCAAACACAAACTAACGAGTCCTGTGGCCACAACTTTTATATCAACTTTGGTAGCTTTCCAAAGTCGTTTCCCCGATTTCAGCCACGTGAATGCCGAGTAATAGTTGCCTGTTACTTTTTTATTAACATTGATAACATCGCACGACACACCACGACCTTTTATTAAATAATCAAACTCAACATAAACGACTCTGAAGGAGTTGTACATTTTCTTTTAAAACGTTTATATGTTGATGTTGGAATGGGAGAAACTTTGAATGTATTTATCCGCTTTGAGCACCCACGCAAGTTGGAGAAGTCAATTTTATAATGTTCGTAGGTGGTCCTGTCCGTGTCTTTGTGTTTGTTGATATTGTTTACTAAATAATATTACGTATTCCAGTAAGGATTTTGAGTGTTTTGAACTTTTCCACGGACAATTCACCGTCTTAATATTGGATAACTAAAACAATTAAGACAATTGAAAATGATTTATTTCAACTTTAAATTATGATTTCATGTTTTCGCTTTCTTACAAACAATTATTTTAAATTACTTATCAACATCAGTTCAAATATGAACGCATTTATTTACAAGTTCTTAACTTTCTAACAATTCAGTATTGGGTTACTTTAATCACAAGTCATCCCATCTCTAGTAGAGTATTATAAATGTCCAATCACATATTTGTCTATTAAATCAGACGTACCTACTAATATTTACAAAACATCTACTTAATTACGATATAGTAATGACGTCAACCATTCCGGTCTCGGTTGTGAAGGCTTGTACTCCGAAGGGCTTAGAGCCAACGGAGACGCAGCATCTGCTAAAGCCACCGAGGACGATGTCTCTGTTACAGCTATGCTCGGTTTTGGTTTCAATATAGAACGCAACTCATCGTTGTCTGAAGCCCGATTTCGTTGCAGATTCTCCCGAGTCTCTTTCATTCTTGAAAGTTGTTCTCTCAAACTTCTATATTCCTCGAGGAATTTTTCTAGTTGGGAAGCTCGAAAATCGAAGTCCTCAATAGGTTGACCGGTACGCGAATAGTCTCGCAATCCGGAAAGATCAAGAAGTGGTGTGGCAGAGGGCACAGTGGGTTGCTCCCTCGAAGGTGACGCCGGGAGACTTGGATTCCGGCGTATTCTATTTCCACCTGTAGAAAGATCTAAAAAACTATTCGACCTCCGACCTGACCTCTGTCGGCTTTTTTCGTACGTTCTGTCCAAAAAACTGGCAGAGTCTGCACCGGAACTGTTTCTTCTGCTATTAAGAAGAGGACTACGACTATCGCCATCCTTTTTCCTTGGTATTGTGTAAAAGTAGTATGGATCATGTTTCATTTCACTTCGTAAGTACGAGGAGGTTCCTAGGGCACTCATTTCAATGAGGTCGGGGTAATTCTTCTCGCTGTCACTTCCAGACAGGTCGTTGTCGAGTCGCTCGCGAGGTCGCGTACGTGGACATGTGCGCCCATTGTTGTTAAACCGACTGTTTTCAGATAATATCTCTACGTGGGCACTCATCATTCCCGTGGAATTGGAGCTTTGCACTGACTCTGACGTAGCATCAGATCTGAAACAACGAACAGATTTCATTAAAATATGGAAATGGAATAGAAGAGAACAATGGGAAATGACGATTGTGTGACTGTATGTCTGTTCCATTGCATTGTGCTGCGTGAATCAATATCTTGCAAGCGAGCAGACGGCTCGTAACAATCAGCAATCAGTCGGCTGCCTCACAAATCGAAACTATCCACGCATGGAAAGATGATTGGCACAATCACTATACCCGTCTCGCTGGAGACACGAACACAGACAATTAAACCGTTCACAATTTACAAAATAAACTTTATTCCTTCCAACGATTGAAGCCAAGACCTCCTCGTCTGAGACATTAAGCTACTAAACCAAGGGGATTAGACAATAATTACTGAACTAATTTTCTCTCGTGCTCTCTAGGTTTGGGGAGATTTTCATCACAAGCTCGCCCCACGACCCACGTTAATTTGTAGTAGGTTCACAATCAGTTGCGATTTAGGCACTTGGCTTAGCATAAGCCCTTACAGACATAAAAACCCAACATATAAACGTTTAATGCCCAAATGGGATCATCAGAAACATTTACGTAACGTTGTGTAGACTTGTGAGTTTTTATTTTATTTCTCATACTGTAAAACAGACTGTAAAACTTATTTTACTCTTTCAATATTGTATCGAAAGCAATATAAACAGATTATGAGAATCGACACCTATCTGAATGTCTTATATTGATAGAATTCGCAAGCACTGCAGTAAAACTTCGTCTCGCTCCGAAGATGTCATATTGTTTCACATCTGTTATTTATTGTTTCCTGTGACCCTGACAGCAATATAAATAACACGTATTCTATTTCAATTACCTTCACAAAACCTTTTAACAATATAGACTGAACAATGAATCAATCAATCTTTGTAAGTATCATCATCAGCCTATAATGTTCCCACTGCTGGGACACAGGCCTCCTCTCTGTGAGAGGGAGTGGGCCGTAGGTAATTCACCACGCGGGCCCAGTGCGGGTTGGTAGATGTCACATGTCTTCGAATTTTCGGTTCTAGGACATGCCCGGTTTCCTCACGATGTTTTCCTTCACCGTTTTGAGAGCAGTAGTAATGAAATAATTTACACAAAGTAAAGCGCCTGTCTGGGTTCGAACCTACGAAGTATAACAGTGAGAATAGTGATAATAATTGTTAGCAAAATCTGATTTTTAGTTTGTAATTTATCGTGTGCTATTTTTTTTTCCTAATTTATGTTTAATAGGTATTTTGTACCGACCTTTTTTTTCACTTTTTTATGTCATGTGTTTATCAGTGGAAACTTGTAAATGGCCTTCGATTTTATTTAATTTAAGAACACTGTGTAAGTTAGCTGTAAGTTTCCCAAATATAATAAATAAAAAAAAATAACTTTGCAGCACTATGAATATGGCTTATTTTGAATAATAAAACGTGAAAGCATTCTTTATTATTATTATTTTTCAGCTTATCAGAAACCTCAAAAAATGCAGTTTTAATTGTTCTTTATTAAGTTATTAAACTTAATAACTTTATTACTTAATTAATAATATAACTTTATTCGAAAATAATAAAGTTTCTGGAGCGCGCTGAGATCACGTAGTAATTATGGGCCAAATTGAATTACTAATTAATTATCACGAGAAGTTGCTTGAGAAGTATTGAATTACCGTAAATTGTAGTCGCTGAACCTTGGTATGTGTAGATCTCGTTCGGGTATTTTGCCCCTTGAGTTCGGCGGCTCGAAGTCAGCCCTGCGCCACCCTGCCTCCATAGGCGGCGTCACAGAGCACTCCCTCTCTTCCCGCACTTCGCCCCTTAAATACCCCTCGAACTCGTCCTCTGGATCATGTGATGGCACATTCCTATAGTCACCCCTTTTACGAGCACTATCAGAAGCTATCACTCTTGGTACTTCAGCATTAGTCTTAAAATTTGCTTCTAATTTATCATAACTATCATCACGATGATTTGTCGTCACTATCTGTTCGTTCCATCTATCTAATTGTCTTTTCTTACGAGTCTCGTATACACACAGTCCTATTAAACACGAACTTAACACTATCACTGCTGACACAGCCATCCCCGCCATCAATGCACGCCCACCAAAACTTTTGTTTTCTGGTTTCTTTTCTATAGCTAAACTTAAAATCACCTCTGCTTTACCAGCACGGTTTTCAGCATTACACGTGTATGACCCTGCGTCTTGCAAGTCTGCTGATTTAATGGTTAAATTACTAGTTTGTCCTTCACTACGTAACATAAAAGCTCTACCGGAATTGACATTATTTGAAGTTGTGTTGGCGAGCAGGCGACCCGCTCGCACCCACCGCACTCTCGGCGCAGGCACCCCGCTCACACGGCACACTAATGTCACTTCATCACCCTCCAACCCTTTGAATTGACTAGCTGCGCTTACTTCTGGGTGACATGCAAAGTCCTCTAGATCTAACCTATCCCATGATTGGGACATTAATCGCGGTGGCAGTGCGCAGTCTGGAACCACTGTTGCTGGAACATTTTTTCTTATCATCCAATCCCTCAGCGGTCTCAATGCGCAAGTACATTCCCATGGATTACTCGCCAGCTCTAAACCTTTTAGAGATCGTAGCGGTGCTAAGACCGCTACGTGAAGTACCTGCAGTCTATTTTTACTAAGCTCCAAATATTCCAAGGAAGACTCGAGCCCTGCAAATCCGCGTGGCTCTATTTCGGCTATTTTGCAAGCACTGAGTGTAAGTCGCACTAGATGGGGGAGTGTTATAAAGGATTCGTCTCCAACTTTCGTAATGGGATTACCACCGAGTCGCAGTTCTCTAAGCTCGGGGATTGAATCAAACGAATGTGAAGGTATTGTTTCCAGACGGTTGCGCGAGAGATCCAATTCGACTAGGTTTACAAGCGCTCGGAAAGCGTATTGTCTGATGGTGCGTACGTTGCAGGAGGGGAGATAAAGGCGCTGGAGGTTAAGGAGGCCGGCAGCTGCGAAAGCGTCGTCGCGGACGGTGGGCAGGCGGTTCTCGGCGAGGTCAAGCAGCTGCGTAGTGGGGTCGAGGCGAGGTGGCACAGAGGTGAGGCCGGCGCGGGCGCAGAGCGCGGACTCCTTGCCACTGCGCCACTTGCACTCGCAGTGGCGCGGGCAATCGGCGGAGGCGGCCGCCGCCAGCGCCAGCACCAGCAGCACCCACATCCCCGGCGCCTGCTCACCCAGCGCCGCGCCGTTCGTCTTCACCGCCCAGCGTCATCCCCCGGACCAAGTGCACCCTGTCGACAAACATTTATTTTTAATTGTTTACCCTTAAAGCTTGGGGATTCCTGCCACTATTCTGTTAATAAATGTGTCCCCATTAAATCAAGTTGTGGCAAGAGACTTGATTTCGTCCTCGTGTACAGTATTCGCTCGTGTGGATCTGGGTTAAACTTCGGCTCGACCTTGACCTTTTATCTAAAGATGAATATTCAAGTAGGTACCAGATTCAATTTTTATTTCGGTTTTTACGCCTACCCAATGTAACTCAGTAGGTTCGGCCTTTAATAGTATTTAATTTATTATGTAATATCGTACCCGTCAACAAAAATGTTTTTTATTAGATACCTACTTAGGTACATTTTGCGGCTGGCTATAAACTTTATGTCATTACAGCTTGACCGAAAAAGGAAAAAATGGGTTCTCTGCCCTGTGTTTTATAGAGGTTACTGTAGAATTGCAATATAAAGTAAAGACTATAGTTTCCTCTTCGACATTCTATTTGTTATAAACTACATAGTGGGTTCTAAAAGTGCTTCACAGTGCCATTAACGTTGGAGTATGGAGGTTGTAAATGAAAATGAAGAAAACCCAGGTGTGAGGTTATAGATACGATATGATAGCTATAGAGAAGGAATCAGATCGAATGGAGCATACCACAACTTTATAGAGCTGAGCTCTCGTGCCAAATATTACTTTACAACTTTGCGGTTATTATGCAAATACTAATATCAGGTCGGGCACCTACATGCCAACATTGTTGTTCTACCGCGCTGTTATGGTTTAATACATCGTCCAACTTAGCGAGCGACGTTCCCGAACAAATGCTTTCAGGTAAGAATTATATAACATTCAATATTATATTCCGTACTCATCGGTTTATTCTCAGAAACATAAATATTTTTTATTTGTTTTCCGATAAAATGTTAGGAAAACTTTGCTTATTAGAATAGCTTTGTTTTGGAATTGAATGTTATTAGGTAGGTACTTATGAAGCCAGCAAGGCCTATTTTAGTCCATTCAAATTATAATTTCATATTTCGTGTATAATGAACATGAAAACCCTTGTTAAATATGCGGAGAGTAATAGACCTAAATTGGTTTCTCGCATTCAACCATAACTATAGGCGTTCATTATGGACGTCTTTTATATCACAAAATAATGTCATATAACAAAAATCATACCTATTTCAAATAAAGTGGATGAACTACCTGCTTAAAAATATTATTTCTCAAAGATGCTTGATAAATTAAAAAAGATAAATTCGAGCATTATTTTGACAACCTTCTTCGAGATTGCTGTACTGGTCGAATACATGTGAGAACCCGGTCGGCAATGTTCGTATGAAAATCCATATCTGTCGTGTTTAGCGGCCGAATAAATTACTATGAAAACTCATGTCTCGTGTGTTATTTAAAAATGGACCGAACTTTTTACTTCAAAACATGGCAACCAAGGAGGTAACTTATCATAGAATTATCGTTTTTCATCATTGATTCTAGAATTTGCAATTAATTAACTTAGTTTGAATTTCTGCGCATTATTTGAGAAAAGTACTATCTGCAAGCCTATCTGAAAATGTATGCCTCGGCTTCGCCTCGACCCACAATTTCACGATCGTCCATCCCCTCGTTGCAGGCCGCGACAGTAATGTACACTTTTGTATGTTCATACGGATATGTTTGCTCAGTAGTTTATCGCTAGGACTGTTATCTCTACTGTTAGTAGCGCAAAAAGAAACTTTCGGATAGAGTAAATGCTACAGTCACACAGCTCTTTACCAGAATGTCAAGACGATGGCAATATAAACAAACGACGGCCTTACAGGAGCTTCGATTACAACAGTAGGTACACCTTTATTGGAACGAAGTTCTTTAACGCGGCTTGTAGTAGGAGTTGACTGGTAGTAATCATCACGTAACGAAAAAGCGTTATGCCCCTCCATGTGACTTTCTCTCTCTGTCTCTTTCTATTATATACAAGTGTGTGTGCGTGAGAGTATCGCGCTCCCTAGAGTATTGGTATCACGTAAGGAACTTCGTTCCTGACGGGGGTGCCCCGGTCGCACACGTTTACTTCTTAACACGTTTAGTGCCGGGAGCCCTCCTGGAGGGTTCACTTAGTCGCATATGGGATGCCGAGAGCCCTCGCGGAGGGCTCATTTTAATTTTAAACGTAGGTTTTTCTTAGCGAATTTCGCGAAACTTCATTATAAACCGTGAAAATAAAATTTGATGTATATTTTAACAAAATTTATTGTATATGCATTGGTTTTAAAATCAAATCATTTTTTTTAATTCTTGTCCTTTGTCCAACCTTTTAAAAAATTTGTGAATATTTGTAACCGTGAGGTTACAAATATTCTCAAATTTTTTAAAAGGTTGAAAGCTACTTATTGCGACAAGACCACTATTTAGGCTCGTGCAGACCAGCGCGACACGCGACGCGACACAAAGGCACCGCTCGTCGCGCGACGAGCGGTGCCTTGGTGTCGCGCGACAAGTCGCGCTGGTCTGCACAAGCCTTTTTACTTCGTTTTACAGTGTTTTATAACACGGTTTTAAACCTAATGGCGTTGACCATCCGCGATGGTTAACTTTAGCGCAAACGTAATACCGGTAACACTCCCTCCCGGAGGGTTCACTTCCTATATGTATGGTGGCATGGCGTACAAGTTCTATGAAAAGTGGGTGGAGTCGAAAGTGTTAATTCAAAAGAGTGTACATGTAGTTTTTTGTACAATCTTTTCCATAGAGAACGAACGGATAAACGGAACGGGAACGGGTAACTAACTAGCTTCAACTTTCTGACTGTTACTCCTTGACCATTCAAAAGTGCCTGTATGTGTAAATGGCTTAATTGAAATACATGCTTTGAGTTTTACGTGATAATTATTCATTATCTATACCTACTTACAAGAATTTTATAGAACTTTACCCTAGCTTCAAATAAACCATTGTCTCTTCAATTTATTTTAAATAAAAGTAGAAACTCTCTTACCAATCATTAAATCAAGAGTGCTTTATGAGTGCTCAAAAAACGGACCCCACCATTAGCGCAAGGTTTACCTTTATTTCGATCGCAAATGTCCTTCACCTTTTCTTGGTCATCGAATGAAAAAAAATTACGAGTAAAAGGAACAAGTGTCGGCGGTATGAGGTTCGTATTTCATCCAATTTAATTATTAGTAGGTAGCTATGAATATATCTCTAAAATATCAAGTAGTTTTCTGCAAATGAAGGTAATCAAGGTCATTTTCACGCTTGAAATTCAAATCATTCGAACAAAAACGGATCCGACAACTCACTACCATGCCACTACTAAATACAACGTCACAGTACCTACACATATTGCAGTTTAGACAATGCATAAAATCAACTGTCCTTCGCAAATCACTCCCCATTTGCATATGCCTTACTTGAACCCGTGCCACTGTCGACTGTACGGCACGCCTAATTGCACTGCAACAAATCTGTGGCGCACTGTACCCCCACAACTCTATGGCACCGACGTGTAGACTTAATGGCCGCCACTTCGATCACGCAACACTCGCGTGTTTCGTTTCACTCACGTACCTCATATGCAATGTATGATTATTCGATTCCACGTGTTATAAGCCCTGCATGCCGGTAATGTAGGACACGAGGTCGGATCGCACTCGTACACACACACACACGCGCAGCAAAAGGGTTCAGTCTGAACATTGTAGGTACTCATTTAAATAGCTATCTAGGGACTATTAATAAGCTGACGCCCACAAAAAATGTTTGTTTTGGCATGTTTATCATGTTACAGCACTTTTACTAAATAAGCTATATACACAAAATAAATATTCTGTCGCCTGTTAGTTTCCTATAAAACTATAGAGTACTCGGATAAACGTCCTGACGATTTACGTCCAATAATGAAATTGTTGGCCAGAGCTAGTCCACATTTTAATCCTTTGATAGTCGTTTACGCTGAACTGAATCTGCCCTCTGACGCACTACTAGATTTATGGTTAAAATGCACTAAATCGAAATCCATAGTCCGATAATTCTAGTGAAGCGTGCTGATATAGATTAATAAACGTAAATGTTGAGTCATTTGATAATTTTCCAAACAAAAACTTCGACCTTTTGGATAAAATGGCGCGTTTAATACACATTGCCCCGTACCGGTTCATTCCTAAGTCCACAAAACTCTGTGAATAATTTAAAATCAATTGGATTGCTCCAATAATCCGGAACTTTCTCGTGAAAAATGTTGTTCTACGTGGACTTGAACAAAAGGGAACCTCGGTAACTAATTCAATAATTTCACACGTAATAACATCGGACACTTTCAATTCATGCAGTAACTTCTCACTGAGCGTACCTTGAGGTAAAATGTCGCAATTATTTACGACTAGCCGTGTCGGCCCTTTAGGACTCTGAGGAAAATGTAAACGCCTTTTATTGTACCTCTTAGTAAAACGTTAAAATTAATTTGCGTTTGTGTAACTTAATGAGTTCGCCTGTGGGAGCCTCCGGACTACTTCAACTTATTAAAATGTTGGATAGTTTCGTTTCTATTTAGTTCTATATGAGCTAACTTTGGAATTATTTATTGACTTCTTTAAGTTACGTTATCAACTCGAATGTTATTTAAAAAATTCAAAAGGCCGAACGCCATTAAAAGTAGTACTAAGAAGGGACTTATCTTTACGACTTGTTGTAATAAATGTTTGTTATTTTATAGCGTAAGGTCTTTCCAAATTGAAACAATAAATCTTTGTTATAAGCTATAATAAATAGTCCCAACGAAATGATATTGGGGCGATTTTATTTATTTTCGGTAACCATGCAGCGATCCTGCGTAATAGACCTAATATTATTATAGGTGTATCTAAAATTTTCACATGTTTGTTTATTTATATAAATGTATTTTGCTGGCACGGTTCACTTCGATCCCCGATCAGCGCTGGCAAGGCATAACGTAAGAGAAAGTCGTTTCATACAAGTTCGTGACCTTATTTTGTGCAATATATGTGCGTACGAACATTTTAGGAAAAAACTCTTTGTAGGCATTACTGATACAAACCGACAGGCGGATGACGACGGACAAATTTATCTGTTAGGGTACGGAGAAAGAATACTAATACTTGGGCTTCCCCACTTTTAGAACTGACCGAGTGGATTGTGAGAAATGACTAACAGAAACACAGATTAGCTTTGAGCAGTCCGCTGCACAAATAAATTTCAGTACTCACTCTACTGGAATTCCATCGTTTCTTGGAAACTGCAAGAGAGAAATATTGTATTGGAAAGCACGTTTTTTCAACAACAGGCTCGAACTGTGTCAATAATAAATGAAAATAATATCTACCATAGACAGTAAAACAAATCTAAAAGTGCAAAAGTGCGAACTCTCATTTTGTTCATAATTATTATGAAAAAAAAACATTTTTCCAAAAAAAACCACAGACTAAAAAAAAACACAAAACGTGGAAAATAAAAGTCGGAAGTCGGTTCGGAAGTCGGTGTCTTTGGTTCTGTATTTTCTTTTTTTTTCCACTTTCTAAATACGAATAAGCGATTTTTGTATTTTCATCAACAAGAGAATGTTGATGAAAATACAAAAATCGCTAAATGTATGCCTAAAATATTTGAGGAGTTCCCTCTATTTCTCATGGATCCCATCATCAGAACTAGTTTCGATAAAAATGGGATTCCTTTCAAATAAAATAATTTATCACGTTAAAACAACAGCGAAAATGAAACTAGGACGTTGGTAATGAGACTCAATATTTCCATTATCTCTAACTTATGCAAATTAATTTTCATTATAAAGTTTCTCTTTTAATATTGTAGAACGAAAGTTGTGAAATATGTACAAAGTTTTTATTTTTAAACAACACGAACGCTACGATAGTTCATCGATTACGTAAAATAAAAGTAACAGAGTTTCGATAAAATACTAACACTTAGAATCCAATCAATCAACTTTGTGTACAGCAATCTACCAAAAGCCTTTCATTTATACAACGAATACAAGAACAATATTTTCCTCCCATAGGCGTAGTTATTATTTCCCAACCAAATAAGTATTCCCCATTATAAGTTAAAGGCAGTTCCCAACTTGTCTTTGTAAGCGTGTAACATTGTAATTTTCATCCTTGTAATTTTCAATTAGTGTTCTTAGTGGAACAAATATGTACATAGTTTACAATCTTGCGTGACAAGCAAAATCGTTATTTTCATAATTACAAAGTCATTAATGTCTTGACGACACTCCACTCAAGCACAAAACGAGAGGAGCAATCTAGTAAGGAAGCTACCCGCCTTCCTTTAGGATGTTGACACATTGCTCAATCGTATATACACATTTACTACATAGCTACAACTTACTTTAGTCCATCTGTTTCTGTCAGAAATGTATGCAGGCTTTCGTACGGAAAATAACTTATGAAATTCACGAAAGCGTAGTAATTTATCATTGTAATTATTTATTATAGTTACCTCAGAGGGTAATAGCTCAGTTTGGGCGTAGATCGTTCGATTACGACGCTTAACACGTTCGCAGTTCTATGTATGTATATATTATGTAAACTTGTTCCTTAAATAATCTTCAGACCCCATCGGCACTACAAACTCGGTATGGTACATTAACTATGGGTTCCTTCTTGCTTTTCCTTCCATTTTTTCTTCTAGTTAATTTCGTTGCGGGTTCGAACAGTTTAAGTAACGTAGGTAAGTATCGTACCAAAAATAAATAGCGGTAGGAGTATATTGGGCGTAGTTTTAGCTACAAGCTTTGTAATTTTATTGTAATGGTTGAGTCATACTTAGGCAAAATTGAATGTTTGTTTGATTTAAATAACTGTAATAAAGGAGCATTCCAACGACTGAAATAGTAAAAATACTTGAATACGACGACATAACAGTAAAAGCAACGTCTTACTTAGCACAGCCGTTCGTACGACCACTAAAACACAACGAGTAAAAACCATAGAAACGCATCTTCCGCCGTTAACTCTTATGGTATTGCGCGGCTCTGAACGTTGTTTTCCTACACTTTCAGCACCGAATGGGAAATTTCCCAGATCACATATTGGTTCAACCTAATCTTCACTTTGAGCGGTACAACATAGAATTTATCGAATCGGATATTCGGAGCGGGTAATCTTCAATAGGGGACCCAGCGGTCAGTACCACATTCCCGTGGCTTTTGTTGAGCGTGCGTGTCGAGTTTTATCCGCAAATGGCAACATTTGTTTTATAGGATACTATCATGCTGTGACGGCTCTTACATTCGAACCATAAAACCATGTGGAACTCATGGATTTTATATTTCACTCGGCCGGGTTGCGTCTTCATTTCCCCTGTCTATTTTCAGACATTCGTCGTTTTGCTTGAATACACCACGTCTGAGAGAAAGGTCAAACGGCACATCAGAGGCTGCCTTTGTCAGCTTCACACTTCTCATTATAATGAAACTTAAGAATAATGACTTGGGGTGGGACTAAGCAAAAACGAACATTACGATTTAAACAATCGGTTTGGCTCAATTTCGGTGGCTATTCTTATGAATATATGAGCTAAGCCAACACGCGGCTGATACACTCATAAAAAAGGCCATGTGTCACTAGATCCGATCGAAATGTTCCCTGGATTATGTTAATCCTGGCCATCAGCTGGTATTGTATGCAAAATTTCCCCTCTCTCTAGTTGTATTGTGGGTAGGTATATGTAGTAGGTGACTTGTTACTATGTAGGCATACACATAACATAACATGCCTATAATATTCCCACTGCTGGGACACAGGCCTCCTTTCGGTGAGAGGGAGTGGGCCGTTGTCCACCACGCGAGCCCAGTGCACGTTGCTAGATGTCAGATGTCTTCGAATTTTTGGTTCTAGGACATGTCGGTTTCATCACGATGTTTCCTTCACCGTTTTGAGAGCGGTGGTAAAGAAATAATTTACACAAAGTAAAGCGCCTGCCTGGGTTTGGCATATTGCATGATATTACAAATAAATCATTTCTCTGTTTCAGAATGACGTAAATTCGATCAAACCGTGTAGTTTAAATCCAAAAATGAAGTCAATGTTTCAAACATTTACAATGGCAACACGGCGCTTGTAAAAATCACAATCGGATTCCCGCTAACTTGAACATTTTGCGTCTCAAAGAGCGATTTCGATATCAACGACGCGGAAGAAATGGGTTGCAAATGTTCAAGTACAAAGTAAGTGTGTCGAACACATACTTAAACAGGGTGTAAGTACATGTCAAACAAGCATTATTGTACGGCAGAAATTTTAATGAAAGACCTCTTAAGAAAGCAGCCCATTACTCCGCTAAATGTACCACTTTATATGATTAGTTACACTTCCCTACTTCAACTTGAAAGTTGCAGCGAAGCTTAAGATTTAGAGGTCTACAACTTGCATGTGCACCAAGCCCCAAAATGAAATACTGTTATACATGATACATAGTGTAGCAAACTGGGTTATTTTTGTAATTGCTGTGCTGTAAGTTGTTTTAGAAGCACTAAACAAAAGGCTAGACATTGAATAAGAAAAATAAAGCAAAACCATACTAAAAAAATTATGTTGTGAAACTTAAAAGTAAGTTTTTGTACTGAAATTCATAAAAATAATTGTTACCGTCTTTGGCAAAAGATAACTTTGTATAGAGCGTGTATCAAAAATATGTGGTCATATTCATAGTACAGACCAACAAACTAATCAATTTGATAACTCGATGATTTATTTCATCATCGTAATTGCGAAAAAATTAATCAGCTGTCCATACATTTGGGTCGAATGGGTATTGAAGTTTTGTATGGGACAGATGATAGATTTTTGTTTAGTTCGATGGTCTGTACCACACCCTTAAATATAACCACAACTTTCTGATTCTGTTAGAGGTATGGGCCGTCGCTCTGTGGACCAGGTCCACGTATTGTCAGAACAGAATTTTCCAGGCTACACATTTGACTGATGTAATATTCAAAACAAAATTCCTATTTTATAAAGATTAATACGAAATTAAAACATATTTCTTATCGTTATTACTTTTTTATTTATTTATTATTTACATGTCTAAGGACTTATGGGCCATCCTGTAATACACATAACACACCTTGAAACGTATTTCTATTTTACGTATTTTGTCAAACGTAAGAATGCTTTGATCAAAATAGTTTCAGATGGATATGTGCACATTTTCAATGAACATTTTTGTTAGAAATTCTTAGCAACCATTTGCAGGGTAAGCTCGCATACCTACCAGCTAATTCCTGTCTGAATTTGAAACTGATAAAGGTCAAATTAATCCTATGTTTTAGGAGCAAACTATTTAACAGTTTCACTTATGAACGATTTATGTACTTCTAATACTATTAATTTTCCGACTATTCAAATAATAAGGGAGTGCCTCCGCTGCCGGCGCCGGCTCACGAATTGGCTGCCGGCACCGGTTGCTGAATTTGCTGCCGGCGCTGAGTTTGAAAAAAAAAAGCGGGAAATGGGGTTGGCAATTTGGCATATTGGAGTAGATAGACGGGGTGGGCAATTAAAAAGACATCAAATAAAGCTTTACCTACTTTTTTTCAGTATTATATTTCCATAATCAATGATTTCCACATTCCAGTAATCAAGTACTTAATAGGTACCCGGAACCGAACTAGTTAGATTAGGTTAAATATTTTTACTCGCAAAAAAGGTTAGGTTAGAACTGTGACCCCCTACGCACGAGCCGAGCGAGCGAAGCGAGCGGTGCGTTGACAGCGGCTGGTGAGTACCAAAAACGACTAGAATATATAGAAAAAATACTTTAGTTAGGGTTACTTAGTTGGGAGTTCTGAATACTGGAAGGGTCCATAAATGCCGCGCTGCCGGTCACAGAGTATGTAATCTGCCGGCAGCCGATGTTTTTAATCTCGGCTGCCGGCAGTAATGTCCCAATGGCGTTATTTTTGGGAATCGGCGCCGGCAGCAGAGGCACTCCCAAATAATAATATATAAACGTTTATTTTCTCTATGCAAGTTAACGTAAATGACATAATGCTAATATAATTTTGATATAATGCTATTTTTTGACAATACTTAGTGCACAAACAAGACGCTAACTTTGTGAAAGAATGGTGCCTGAAGTAGGTTTATATAAAAACCGGTATTACAGGTCACCATACTAATCTTAGCATCGTAATTATTTGAAAACTATCACAAATACTTTTACCCAGTCAAAAGCAATTCTACGAGTGGAAAGACTTTTATTGATTAAAAATATACTTCTCCTGAAGGAGAAGTCAAATCAATAAAATTCTAATCTATTGGTAGTCAAATAGATATCAGATGGTCAGATACAGGAGTCAATTAGTAAAAAGTTAAATTCACTAAGTGCCTCTAAGATATAGGAATGGAGAATTAATTGGTGATTAGAATATTGTCAGTTCCCCTTGCACTGAATAGAAATGTGTGCCAACGAGAAATAAATTAGTTCGAAAAAATATGGGTATCTTTGCATAGTACTGCATAGCATTCCTACAATTAAGCTTAAATATTGCATGGCAACAATATCTACCTAGTTTTTTCCCAACTATCTTGGGGTCGGCTTCCAGTCTAACCGGAGGCAGCTGAATACCAGTATTTTACATGGAGCGACTGCCTATCTGACCTCCACAACCCAGTTACTGGGTAACACGACACCCCTTTGTAAGACTGGTTGTCAGACTTTCGGGCTTATGGCGACTCGTAACAACTGTCAAAGATCTAATCGAATTATTATCTTTGTAGGACATGACGTGGTACAACTGTAGGAAACTATTTAGTTAGGCTGTCGAAATTGAGTGAAGGCAGATTAAGTAAATATTTTGATAAACTCGATTAACTATCGGGAGCCGCTGTACACAGTGGGAACCACCACGTGATTTGTGATGACATAATCCTGAAAGATAACCACATAAAACCTAATTGAACTCCGATTCAAAAAGAACAATATGTTTTTGTTTCATAGATTAAAACAGTTTTAAAATTTAAACAATTTGAATGGTTTGAATTACATTCAACTTAATCACTTCTATTGAAACATGGATCTTTTATGAAAATCGTTTGATATGATGAAGTCGGCTAAAATTGAATAAAGTAGAGCATGTTTGTATTTCCCATGATTGAAACCATGGCAACATAAACTGATAAAATGTCAATAGCTGTATAAACTAGGATAAACGTTTTAAGATGCTGTATATTTGTATAAAATAAGATAGATGATATCTTCTAAGAAACCTACACAAAACAGGAGCACAATTTCCCTGTATTCTGAAAAATGCACGCAAACACAACATCAACATAAATTGAATTCTACGAACCTGAATATTCATCTTTCTCTATATAAATAAACTAAGAACTATCTCATATTTCTGAGTAATATTCCTCATTCACTAAAGCCTTGTCTATAGGGTTTATGGAAAAAATATCACATTAAATGTCGATTAAGTTGGTTGGAGCCGCAAGCGGCGTCGTGTCGCCGCGGAATGAGGCGAATGATCGATTAGGCTAATTTACCGACTCACCTCAAATACTCACTATGCTTCGCTCGAGGAAAGATCGCGTCATCTGAAACCAAATAGTTTTTCTTACTTATAACATAGAAATATATGTATTTACTTAATTCATTTAACCTTTTTTACGTAATGGAGCAAATAAGATTGCTTAATTTTTCAGCCCTCGCACAGCGAATTCTCTGGTTCAGCACAGGCGCGGAGAATGTGCGAGAGAATCCCGCACATTCTCCCCAGACACAGGGTTTTCACGAGCTTAAAAAACAAAGGCTCAATTTTGACTTATTCCTACCATCCTTGAACAGCTGACACGCACTTGATTTGACTTGAATCTCTGGGAACTAACTGAGATAGTGTTTGTCAGCACAGGCTACCCGATTCGTCCTCCCCTCATGTCATTTAATGTGACGTAGGGAAATAGAGAGAAAGTGTCCGGAGTCATGCTTTGTCGTTTGTCGAGCGCAGAGATTACAGTCTCACATAACAGTTTCATGTAACAGTACCTATAACTAGTAGGCGGCCCTTGTCTAAACTAATATTATAATAAAGAGAAAAGATTTGATATTTTGTATGTTTGTTTGTAATGAATAAACTCAAAAACTACTGGACCGATTTTAAAAATTATTTCCCTATTAGAACTTTTATATTATCGCTGAGTAACATAGGCTAAAATTTATAAATATATCACACGGGCGAATCCGCTGGCGGAAGCTAGTCATACACACAAACATAAAATTCATGCCTTTTTCCCACTGAGATAGACAGAAGCTACAGAACGCCACCTGTTACGATCCCTACACACTATTGTGGTGAAATCAAAATGTATCAGTGGTACTATAATACTTACTCTGTCCCCAGGGTCTTATAAGCAGGTAAGAAATTACTTATGACATCGGTATTTATCATTACTCTTTGTAACAATGTCTCCAGTAATTGAGAACTGTGTTCAGCAACAATCCCTATCAACAAGTTCAAACACCATAACTGAGCACAAGTAGAATAACCACAGACCTTTTAGGATTTCAATATCACCTAGTGCCCTATCACTAATGGCATAACTTTTAGATTAACTCCGTCCCACGTACGACCTTCAAGCTTAACGTCAACTCAAAACTTCTGAATTTCTTTCTGTTAGTATTAAAACCTTTGTGGCAAATCTAAAGAGCGAAAAGTAAATCCCTGCTCCGAAAAAAAATTTAAAACTTTCGTAAAATGTTAGCTAATGACGTTACAGAATTCGAAGGCTTAATGTTATCGAACGACATCTGAAATAGACGACTTAAGTGCAAATTAAAGGGAACAGAAGGGTGGGCTGTCATTCATATTGATTAGTGCAATGCCTCCACTTCGGAAATTAATTGTCGTAATGAGGAAATGATAATAACAGAAGCTGGAGTTCAATGAACTATTGTTATAATTCTTGGTATTAATTAATTGAACGTAACAAGAGACTTGTCCTATGTAGGTAATTAAATCGATCTTGATAGCTAATAAAAGTGAATTTCTACGTTTAATTAGTAGGCGAATAGTCAGAAACATAGGAAATTCATGAAACGCTGTTAACAATAAAGATCAGTCTTTTAAAAATCTGCTGTCTTTTCCAAACACAGTCGATTCGTAAAAGGTCCCTTATGAGCAGTATTCGAATATTTACGGCAGTGAAAAGGTTGAAAGACTGACCTCTGATATACAAATAGTATCCAAGAAGACGTATTGACGTCCTGCTCTTTAATATCGGAAAATACCCAAGATTATGAGAAAAACTAGAATAAACATGGTTAACTACGTCGATATAACATGCTCTTGATTTATTTGTCCACTTTCGTAATAGAAAAAAAAATACGCCTACCTTAGGGGCCTATAAGCAATAAAAATAACTAGGAAAATAGATACCAAAAAAGCTAATCTCTTTTTTTAATCACGTAATTTGTTAGGAGTGGGGTTTGCTGTGCCGAGGGCGGATTTTGCGGCGTAGCAATATCAAGCGAGCGGCGCAGACGTAGAAGGATTAGCCAGCGTAGCAATGTAGCGCTGCTACGCCGCGTAGCGTGGTGTAGCACTGTGTCATAGTATAAAGAAAGGTAGTAAGCTATCTTCATAGAAACGCACCGCGCGCGGCTTGTATGTGTGGGGCCATAGTATCTATGCGTCGCCGCACGCACACTTAACAAAATCTCGTATAGATACAAGCCGCGCACACATATAAACCGCGCGCGGTGCGTTTCTATGAAGATAGCTTACTACCTCTCTTTATACTATGACTGTGTTGTGTGACGTACTTAGATGTTTCTTCGTCAGAGAAACTTATAGAGGTACAGTAGTGATACATATACAGGTACAGTAGTGACTTTCACCTAAGATTATGATCTTAATAGAATAAGAACGTAGCTTAACCGAGGAACCTGTTGAACCTAAGGCTTGCTGATAAAAATTAACTATAAAATCAATCATCATAGCACTTAATCATGTTTCATAATATCTTTTATGAAAACGCAAAAATATCAAAGTGAATTTATTAATAACAATATAAGAAAATACGTAAGAATTCTTCTTGATTTTCTGTAAATGGTTTTTCTATGGCACACTAATTACTTACTAATCGCTCGAGGGTAACTCATCAATCTCGTCACGTTACGCAGATATTTTTATATCTGTGTTATTTTTCGTAATTTTTTCGTACTAGTATTACTTCTTTCCATTAAATAATATTTAGTTTTTTCAGGAATACGGGATACCGTGTCCTTTGTTGTTTTGTGTAAAATATTTTTCAGGTCCAGTTGAAAACCAGCGTCAGGCACTAGTTGTCTGGCATTTCTACTGAACTGGGCCGTTTTGGCGCAGCCGTGAGGCACATTTACCTGCTAATTTCTTACTCGCACTTTACACTTTTTACATGATTTTATTTTTTTTATCTACTGTATATTATTACACAGTGTGTCCCCAGATAAAGTGCACAAACGAAAATGGGTTAAACTAAACCATTAATCGTCGAAAAAAAATTGGAAAAAAACGTAATAATTAGGGAGTGCCTCCACCCAAAAATAACGCCATTGGGAACCGACATGATATTACTGCCGGCAGCCGAGATTAAAAACATCGGCTGCCGGCACATTACATGCTCTGTGGCCGGCACCGTCGACTCCCATAATGGACACCGGCGGCGGCGGCGCGGCGTTTATGAAAACCCTTCCAGTATTTAGAACTCTAACTAACCCTGGCTAAAGATCTTTTTTCTACATATTCTTGATTTCTTCATTCATTTTGGCACTCGTCGGCCGCTACCGCGGCAACGCTCGCTTCGCTCGCTCGGCTCGTACCAACCCAACCTTTTTTTGCGAGTAATAATATTTTACCTAATCTAACTATTTCGGTTCCGAGTTCTTAGTACTTGATTACTGGAATATGGAAATCATTGATTATGGAAATATAATACTGGAAAAAAATTATGCTTTATTACATGTTTTTTTACTAAACCTATAGGGCGCCTCAGACTGACAAACTCAAACTCAAAGCATTTATTTCAAATAAACCAATTACAGGTACTTTTGAATTGTCAAGGGGTCGGTCAGTCAGAAAAATGAAGCTAGTTGCCCATTCCAAAGCGTAGTAGGAACCTATGGAGAAGAACGGGCAAAAAACTCCACGGACACTCTTTTAAATAACAACTTCATAGTATCGCCATTCGTAAAGACTATTTTAATCCTATTTACAACGGATTTCTCACATTCTCTTGTTCGTTTCATGCTTTTCAGAGTGATTGAATAATATTGTGGTCACAATTACCGAGCTTCCACGAAAATTCTGATGAATTGGCATAATTATTACCATGACGTGTGTCACATTGTTGGAATAATTATACCATTCCTACATTTATTTCCAATCGAGCAATCATTGCGGTAACTCATAATAATGATACGTATTTCCTAGAACCTGAATTATTATTGCTATTAATAGAAAAAGCCTTTGAGTTTGAGCAATTCTAATAGGCTCCCGGAAAATGTTATGACGCTCCCTCACTAAACTGCTTCGAGAATCGACTGGACAGATTATATATCTCCAAACTATTTGATACATACGCATCAGTTAATTAGCTGCTAGTGTGTTTAACCAAATAATAATAATAAAATATCAGTGTTGCCAGATTTACATCAAATCGACACCAATGTTTTGTTTGAAAATGTTGCTAATAATACAATTATATTGCATACTAGCTGCACCAGGAATATCGGGATAAAGAGTATCCTAGGGACAAAAAGTATCCTATGTCCTAACCTAGGTCGTGGTCTACCCATGTGCAAAATTTCATCCAAATTCGTTTAGCCGTTTTAGCGTGAAAGCGTAACAAAGAAACTCACTTTCGCATTTATTATTAATAATATTATTATTAATTAATAATAATAATAACCCCACCGCCGTATCTCTACGTTGACGAAGTGGTGGGGCTTGCGCGCTCCGAACTCTGGGTATGTGCCGGTAAAGTTTACTTTGCCGAAACAGGTCTAGGGTGAGGAGCCAGACCAAGAGAGATACAAAAACCCGCTGGGCAGCATGTGGCGAGCTGTTGGGCAATAGCGACCCCACGGACCCTATCTCCGGGAGAAGTCTTGTTCCTCACCTCTGGCTTGCCTTTATTGGCCGGCTGGAGTGAACACTGACGAGGAACAGAGCTCCCACCTCATTCTTGCCTTTATTGGCCGGCTTGAGTGGAGATTCGCTAGAGCAAACGTGCTCGGAGGAAGGAAGTATTCCAGTAAGATGCTGGTAGGGATCTTGACCGTACTTCCGGGATTGTCCTGATAGCCGTGGAATACCTCTCCACTCCTCATAAGCACCTCAGGACGTGTTGCCCCCTTGTCGCTACGACACTATGTGCTAGCGACCGTTTTCGGGGGCCCATTATTGAGTGTGCAAGTCACCCCCTCCCATTTTATCCGTGTGCATATAAAACATAGATCAGGCAGGGGCCATAGTCCTTCCATAGTTCCAGGTAACCAGTCCACTTTAGCAACCCAAACCCATAGTCCGATATCTTTGTTTTCATATCTTACAATAGTCCTACACCAACCGGGGGTTGTCCTTGGCTGCACTTGCATAGTGCGAACAGGGATAATCGTCGGTTGGTACCTCATTTCATTAAAAACGTCTAAGGGGCCTCTGCGAGTTGGCTTCGGCCCCTCGTATGCCTTCCAAAGGTCCGGGACCCCTGGGTCCCGAGAAATGTCAAAGACGTTTAAATAATAATAATATTATATATTAATATTATTAAAGGATAAATATTTATACCTTTATAAGTTAGGATAGTTCATGATGTTGTATTCATTAGTCCTGGGTTCGTTTCCTAGGTCGGACAAGGTCTAAAGTGTTATTGGGTTTTTTCCATCAGAACTTTGTCAGTACCAGTCTAGATTCTGGAATTGTGTGCCATTAATGGCAACAGGTTCCTATTAAATGTGAATTAAACTTAACTGGCGAAATGTTTTTGTATAATACACACATCTGTTTACCGCTACGGTCGTGATGCTATATCTTTTGTTTGAAAATGCTGCTATTAATAAAATGTATTATATCGAACAGATATCTATGTTATTTCCTTTATTTTATATCCCCAATTTACGAGCAAAGCCGTTTAGGGATTTCCAGTCTTTGCTTACCCATTCCGCGAACAACCAGCGATATTTATTTTGGACCGGAGTCTTGGACTTGTATCTCATTTTACCTTACCCTTTATATCTCTTATTACGGCTACTTTAACTGTTTTCGAAATCATTTAATAAATAATGAAAATGTTATTGTCTTGTTCTTATGCTTGAAAATTCTGTTTAACTAAATATTATCCTTAACTAGCGACCCGCCCTGCTTCGCACGGTTTATACGACTTGACAAAAATCGAGATTTCTTTATTATTTAAGTAAGTTTAATATTAATGTATTTTAAATATAAACTTTCTGGTTTTTTCTTCTAAATTATGGTGAACCCGCATCAAAGTCCGACGAAGTTTAGAGGAACAACGCGTCCACATAATGTGTAGTGATAGACACGAAAAGCGACTTTATATCCTATACTATTAAATGAGCAATATTTGTATATACACCGTGAAATTTGAATCACAGTTTTGTTAGAACAAACGTTATTCAGACCATGGTCTACTACCATTCTACAGCAACCAATAAAAAAAAAACATAAATTGGTTTTTAAAAAAACACAAAAAGACAGTTTAAAATGTCAAGATTACACATACATTTCCCTGTAAACAATGCTGTGTCCCATGCGTGGTGTCTGTGTTGTAGGGAGTAACGATAATCTTGACATTTTAAACTTTGTTTTTTTTGTGTTTTTTCAAAACCAATTATGTTTTTTTTTTTTTATTGAATGCTGTAGTATGGTAGTAGACCATGGTCTGAACAACGTTTGTTCTAGCAAAACTGTGATTCAAATTTCACGGTGTATATTATAGTACCTGGGCGACCGAGCTCTGCTCTGGTGAAAAGAATGCTCATTTAATAGTATACGATAGTTCATACTTGTCTCATATATAGTACTTACATACTAATTCCATGATGCCATGTCATTATTCTAAGGTAGCCATCGTGTTATGAACTGTGGACGACAGAGCTCTGCTCGGGCGAAAACACGAAGAATACTAATTTTCCCAGATATGTGATCTAGCTAGATCGATTATTCACCCCCGTAAACCCCTTTATTGCAACTTTAATCGAAATCGTTAGAGCCGTTTTCGGTAACGTGATTGTCATTGAACGTGATTGATTATCGATGAAGGTGATTGTGAATCACGTTCTCGAAAACGGCTGCAATATAGGGGTTTACGGGGGCGAAAAATCGATCTAGCTAGGTCGTTTTTTTTGGATGGGAAATTATCTAATAACTTCTCCCGCTCTGGGTGGAGCGGGAGGGCGTGTCAGACTCTTACTGACTAAAACCCACCCGTGTTCCTTCGGTTGCCCTGTTGCCGGGGGCCGCGATGTCCCTATCGGTTTTCTTCGAACCCCCGGCAGGCATTGGCCCTAGCGGACCCCGTCAATTCTGCTGACATCTCTTTGAGGCGCGCGTGGAACACAACGCGCCGTCGACCCGGGCTTGGTCCTTACCGGACGGCGAGCTACCCATTGCTCACCGTCCGCAAGCCCGCGCCTACGGTGGCCGGAAATCGGCTCGCGATTAAACGATTAAAATACGGAGAAAAAACGAATTTTACCATCTAGCTAGGTCTCATATCTGGTAAAATTCGTTTTCTCCGTATTTTCACTCGAGTAGAGCTCGGTCGCCCAAAGTTTAGAACTAGATGGCTACCTTAGAAAAATGATACGGCAGCATGGAATTAGTAAGTACCTACTATCATGGCAGCATGGAATTAGTAAGTACCTACTATCATGGCAGCATGGAATTAGTAAGTACCTACTATCATGGCAGCATGGAATTAGTAAGAACCTACTATCATGGCAGCATGGAATTAGTATGTACTATAGATGGAATTAGTATGAACTATCCTATACTATTAAATGAGCATTCTCTATTTTCACCACCAGAGCTCCGTCGCCCAGGTACTTATAATAATAGACGATCGATACCACTTAGTTACTATGTTATGTAAGTCTAGTACTTAATTTTAATTATCATTAGAGATTACCCCAGGAACGTTATTTCATTCACGTTTCTATCACAAACGCGTACATTTTTACATGTGTAAACATGAATGTACATGTTTTTATGTACCTACATACAAAATGGTACCTAAACGTTTTCCAAGTTAGTAGAAGAGGATGATTCAATGTTTCCCTGTGGATCAGCCCAATTTGCTTACATAACTGTTATTTTTATTTAATAGTAAAAAGATTGGTGTTCTTGAATGAATAAACGATTTTCAAATATTTTTGTTCTGATGTGATTTTTTTATCGAATTTATAAATTATCTAATAAACAAATCTTATGAGATATTCACAAAAAACCTTTGTTGCATTGAATGAATAGCATATTCTTTTATTCTATAATACAGAACAACGTTTTACCAAATATTTAAACAAGTAGTTTAGTAAACACTTCTACTTTAACCTTATATTCAAGGATTAAAAACAAAATTAATTGCGCCTACTTTATAAAAATTACCAAATGAAAGCAGATTTACACCAATTACTAAGGAATATGGCCTTATTAAGAACACTTATGTATTGTTTTTCTATGAACCTAATTATATTAATTATAATATTTGAGGAAATGTAAAGCTATTACCATAACTAGGTCAAACCAATTACCGCTATATTATACACTAGCGCAGAAAAATATTTTAGGTACTTACTTTATTATTTTATAGGAACCAGTTAGAATGCAGTCCCTTCATTATGATGAGAAAAGCTTTGCCACACTTATCTAGGTGATATAAGTGGCAATCGCATTCAAAGCTACAACGATTTTCAACATGATTGACATAAGCTTTTCGGTACATTATGTCAGTCCCATACATGTCATGTACGCTGATGGAATTTCACTTTATCTAGGCCTTCTTTTTAAATGTTTAAAACAATCAAAACAGTGCGTGCCTAATTTAAAACAAAACAACTTAACACATAGCGTGATAAGAAAATCAATCTTTCCGACCAAAACACCCGCGAGACCTTGCCGGCTTTTATTTTTACATGCCAATTTCGGGTTCTTCTTTTTAATAGCGACATTCGCGTGCCGAATGAGCATGGGTCATTTTGCTGTAATTGTAGTGTGCCCTTTGGTTATCACGCGATCGCGTGCCGGCCGCAGCAACTTGCCTGAGGGCGGCAGCAAGCGACGCCTTGCCGACACGACCAGGTCAAGTTTTCATAGCTCCTGCAGCACAACTTTTACAGACAATAAAAAGCTATTTTTCTTCGGACAGATTTGTTCGCGTTCCCCTTTGTGTTTTAGTTTTCAGTTTAACGGTTATTCGTTTAGTTCCTGCATTGGTTTGTAAAACTATAAAAGCACTTGCAAACTAAAGTGGTAGTAATAAATTGAAATTACAAGATTTACGAAATAATGTACTTGCTTAGTTTCCTCTATTAGATAGATATGTCACCGTAAGATTGTGAGAACCGTCAGTTTATAATCTGTCGGAATTATTTCCGTTAGATTATAAACTGTTAAAAAATTGTGAACTGGGTGAAATGGGTTAGGTTAGGTTAGAACTCTGACGAACCGCGCGCGAACCGAGCGGTGCCGCGGTAGCGGCCGGCGAGCGCTGCTTCCAAGTTGCTCGCAGCCAGGCAGGCTATTTAATATTAGCGCAAGGTGCGTTATGTTGCAAGCAAGTTTGATACCAGTTCACAATTTTTCGGTTTCCCATGGAAAGATTATAAACTAGCGAAAAATAATGCATTAAATTGTAAATGGTTCGTTGCAGTTCACAATTCTTCGACGAGTTTATAATTTAACGGAAATAATACCGATAGATTATAAACTAACGAAGTTCATAATTATACGGTGACAGATAGATAGAAGACTCTTTATTATGTACACTATAAAAATTACGGAGACCCTAGAGCCTTAGTTTCACAGTAAAATATGATAAATGTAATGTTTACTGGCATAAAAAGCTATTACTATAATTAGATTACTGTTATTCTTTTAACTAAAACATACTGAAAACAGGATTTTTGAAACTCGTATAACAGCGCAGGGAATGGCCCTACAGATTTGGTCCCATAGTGAAAAGTGAAGAGAATAACATGTTCTAACGGAATATAACTTTTTTTTTGTTTGGTCGGCACTTTCATAATTTAGCCCAAAATGAATGGTCTCCATAGGGTGTCACGATACGAGTAGAAGGTCTTATCTCTAAAAGCGATCTTTTACAGACAACCTTTGCCAGATTAGAACATACGAATTGACGAAGATTCTATTTGTCAGAGCCACTTATTCAGCAAGCGCAACCCACTTTAGATACACTCACAGAATGACCTCGAGCCCGTACAAGCGCTCACCTGAACCCATTTCACCTATTGCGAATTCGATTGAGCCAATCCAGGTCAAACCATCTAAAAGAGCTGTAAGAACAATTTAATTTAATGTTGACAAGCAAACCAAATCCAATCAACGATTACTAAATAAGGAAACGAGAAAAATGGAATTTAGACTCGGTTTCAACAAAGTTTTCCAGTTTCAGCAATCCAAAAATGATTCGACTACTTTTGAATGGTCGTTGACTCTGTGGAACGTTTTCAGGCTATTCGCAACCAGTGGAGGGGTTTCGCAAATGCACAAAAACTCCAACTTACCAAATCCTTATTGCAAACTTTTTAATTTAAGAAAAAACAGCAATATTTTCGCGTTCTACTCTCGCTTGCGATCTGTAAGGGCCCTTGTTAAAACTTTCTTTAAAACAAATCGTTTAAGAAGTAGCGTTCACCTCACAATATTTAAATCGTTTAAGATTTTTTCATTTTCCAGTTTTTTTTTTAAGCTTTCAAACAAAAAGTTGAAATTTGCATGTAACATGCAAGCAAAATGAAAGTAACACATTTCCACGACGGGAATTTGCACTTATTTTACGATATTACTGGAATTCACACGCAACCGCCGCGTCGGCACTGCGAACCTTTTTTGTAAAAGTAACGAAGTGCAATGATACTTGTCAAGCTTACGGGCACAAGTCTAACACAAAACATGCCAAATGTTACTAAAAACCACCAAAGTTTTGCCACAAAGGTTTGTACGATGGGGGAATTGGGTTGAAGCTCGCAACATTATGTTTGCAGATATCTAAACATCCCTTTATGCCACGCTAGCATTTATACCACTGTTGCAATCAAAATGGCATTAGGAGCAGATAATTTACATAAATACCTACTTATGCTACGTCCATAATACCTATTTATCTATGGCAAAACTCTAGTCTTTACCATAACGTGTTACAACGAATGTATGATTTATGGTGAATGGTTTCAGTGCTTCCTTCATATTATGAATGTATGCAGCCATATTATGCTTCGATATTCGGCAAATAGTTACAAAAAACATTGTTAAAAAGCAACCGAAAATATCTGTCGTTTTTTATCAGCATCATAGGAAATGCATAAACGACACTTATGTACGAGCTCCTAACTGTGATTTAGTTATACTAGCGGGCTTTGGAATCGATACTTTGCGATAGCTACACAAGGAAAACACAAATATCTAGAGTAGACAAAACATGTTCGCGCTTGCTTCACGAATATATCTGTTATCAGAAACTGTCTAGACTTCCTCCAATTACCGGTTGTTGGTCACACACGTTTCAATAAAGACATAACTGAATGGCCAGTACCGATAGAAATGTCCGATTCCATCAATTGAGTTTGTACCGCGATGCAGGCACGACCGACACATGCAACTGTTACAAAAATCCACAAATTTGCCGTGAAGCACAAAGGTTGTAATGAAAATTAAGTCGTGTGGAAGTACCTTTACCTATACAACTAAGTACCTATCGCGTTAATTGTTATTAGTACTTACTCTAAACGTTGAGTAGTTTCGTAGACAAACCTTTTCTTACGTTTTCAAAAGTATATACAACAAGAGGAGCTCATGGCTAAGTACTAACAGCCGCACGGGTCGATCCATCAGGTTAAGCTATGCTTGCCAGGGTTGGTCCGTGGATGGGTGACCATTTCTACATACCAAGATTCCTCCGTGCCTCGGATTTTAAGCCGTTGGTCCCGGCTGTCATTCGTGGATCTTTGACAGTAATTACGGGTCGTCAGAAACCCGAAAGTCTGACAACCAGTCTTACCAAGGGATATCGTATTACCAGTTACTGGGTTGTGGAGGTCAGATAGGCAGTCGCTCCATGTAAACTACTGGTATTCAGATACATCCGGTTAGACTGGAAGCCGACCCCAACATAGTTGGGGAAAGAATAGGCAGATTATTTCAAAAGTAGAAACAAAACAAAAACATCAAGATCCCTATGTGAGCCATAGACATTAATAAACACGCTTATAAACCTTTTTGTCGTCATTGTAATGCAGCTCGCGATATTATGAGACATGATATTTCTTTTGTAACATGCTGAATGCATGGGGGAAACATCCATTTGTCAGGCTATTGACTTTTAGCACGAGTTCTTTAACACAATTTGACTCGTTTCCCCGTCAATTCTTTACACAATGTCGTTTTAAACTCGAGGTTGCACTCGCGGTAAAGAAAGCAATTCTGCAATCATTATTCTGATCACATCCTTAGAATAAATTGCTCTTTTTATTTCGTAATTCGAAACGTAAAACGTTCCATTCTTAATAAAACGTCTAAGTTACGTTAAAATTGTTTTTTTTTCTTTGATTTATAATTTACTTAGAGTGAAATGGGGATAAATGAAACGACATTGTTTTAGCAAATTAAACGATTTACTTGACTCTGTCTCAAAGTTAAAGAAAGTGTTTACGTGCCGGAATTACAAAAGTATACCATCTTTATTTAGATATAGATTTTCATACAAAAATGAGACGGCAATTATGACTGTTTTGGGTGTAGAGAATGAAAATAGAGGGTAGATAATTTCGAAAGATTTGTTCGTTCCAAAAACTTCCTTATTAAACAGAAACGTACAGCTGGAATTTAATCATTGGCTAGTTTATACGTAGGTAATTGTACCATAAAGTTGGAACAAATGGAGTGACCCTCGTCAGTCGTAATCCGGCGACAACATTACCGTCTTGTGACATTGTTTGTAATTAATCTCAAATATCATCTCTACATTCATACTTGAAACTTCAACGTAGTGTTAATTCCTCGTGTTCTATGGTAAAAGGACTTACTGTGGTCAGTTAGATTAATTGTGTGGCTGAGGTATCATTTACAGGGTATTCAATTTACCTATTCAAGATACTTGTGTTATTACGGTAAGAATGGGCAAGCATGTTTGCATATGTTAGTAGGTAAAGGCGAAGAAGACATGAACTCAAGATGGCTTGAAACAGGGCTCAGAAACCGGTTAATTTTCCAAACCGGTTTTAGTCATTGACCTCGAACCAGAAACAATTGCGGTTTACATTTCGGTTACCGGTTGATGGGCGAAACCATTTTTTTACAAATTCCGATTCTCACAAGTGAAATTAACCGATTAATTTGAATTCGACAGTATAAACGAGTTCAACCTACTACATCTCTCTTACACCTACAATAACAAAGCTTTCGCTCTACGCCAACAAATACGCAAATTAATTTAACAAACGGCAGCGGCGGGCGTGCATTTGAATAAAACCGGTTTATTCAGGTTAGCGTGACTTTTGAAATGCTATTCTCTGTAATAACCGGTAACCAAAATTACTTAGGTTTAGTCGTACCGGTTTTTGTTTTTCGGTTTTTTTGCTGTTTTATGCAAAATATTAACCGGTATTTCAAAACCGGTTTCAAACTCAACCAGGAGAACTCTTCTGTTGTTCTTCTTCTCGACATTATCATCACGTTAATCATCATCTGCCTAGCCTTTTCCCAACTGTGTTGGGGTCGGCTTCCAGTCTAACCGGATGCAGCTGAATACCAGTATTTTACATGGACCGACTGCCTATCTGCCCTCTACAACCTAGTTACTAGGTAACACGATACCCCTTGGTAAGACTTGTTGTCAGACTTTTGGGCTTCTAACTACCCGTAACGACTGTCAAAGATCTACAAATGACAGCCGAGACCAACGGCTTAGCGTGCTTTCCGAGGCACGGAGGGGTCTTGGTATGTAAAGATGGTCACCCATCCACGAACCGCCCGCGGCAAGCGTAGCTTAACCTGATCGATCGACTCGTGCGCCTAGTATTACTTAGCCACAAGGCCCTCATTGTCATCACATACATGCGGTAGTAAAAATTATATTCAGACAGCAAGGCGGTAGTGTCGCTGACCAAATTCTGCCGATCACCAATCCGTATGCCAAACATGGTGGTTCTTATTATGCGACTAAGGAACTACAGAACAGCACCTTCTAGCCTATTCTATTGAAAACCAATTCTTAGACCTCCTTATACGTCGTGACCTTAACTTGCTCACTTCTGATTTTTATGACAACAATTCCCTAATGATAGTAATGATCTATCAAAAGTTATATTCAGCAGGTCAAAAATAGATACGGTAAATATTAAATAATTGGACACGCAAAACGCATAACGTACATCACGCAACAATCTAAATTATATTTCAATTGGGTCATCCTGACATAGATAAAGCGGTATGTAAATATAGTCATAAAGAAGTAGCAAATAGTCACGCAACGCAATCAGTCGCATGTTTGCAGTGCTCTCCATTACTGCTTTGTGAAAAGTGAAATTAGTGGAATAAGGTCCCTATCATATACAGCTGTTGGTAATCGGAAAACACGCACGAACAATGTTCGCTCGTGTGGAAAGACCCGAAGAACAGAAAAATAAAACATAAAATAACAAAGAACATAACAAAAGTTGTGGGAGGATAACAAAACTTTCGAAATTATTTCAGTTACGTTGTTTGGCTTCCCCCTTTTCTAAGGATTTAAAATAACAAGGGAACGCCATTCATATTTTACTGAATTTCATGCTTAAAAAACTACAAAAGCATTTTACGTATCTCTGCATTTTCCAATAAATAGCAGAATCTTTACATTTACAAATTAAAGTCGGTTTTCGTGTGTTTATGTGACCACGTGGTTCTTCTCAACTCCACAACACATTTGGATTCGGTTTTCAGTATCATGTAGAGAATTTATTATTAGATGCAGATAGTTTTTTTTGTTTTTTGTTTGATTTGTTTTACTTACACAATTTTAAAAACTAAACTTTGATGCCCTATGACTATTATTTTAAGTCTGTTAGTAAAAATACATTATTATTAAACTTACATATAATAAATAAATCCGAATGTTTCAAGTCGTGAAAACCGTGCGAAACAGGGGCGAGTCGCTTGTAATAAATACATAAGTATAACTTTAAATAAATTTGTAACACGAATACAGCCGAAACAAGAGGACATTTTAAAGCTTCCTCAGTTTCACCCTCGAGATGAGATTGAAATGGATACTTATAAGCCAGGATGCTCTGTCAACAGCGCAGCATTTAGTTTGCAGTGTCAACGGAAAGATTTTTACATAAAATAGTATTAAAATTTCCCTCCTAGCTCATTTTCCGTTTAAGCGCATAACTGAACAGCTCGTTGCTTGAGATGAGTATCGATATCTCGATTAATTTATGTTGGTAATTCACGTGTAATTTACAGTGGATTATTTGATATTTCATTTCAGTATTTCACGTCTGTGAATGTGCACCTGCATGCAAGTGTGCAAAATTTCTCAATTATAATTAACTATAATAATATGAACTCGGCTTATATAACCTACAGATACAGACTAAGTATATGCTTTCATTAATTAACAAAATTATTCCAGGCTACATTCGAATACTCCGAAAATATAACAATTAATTTAAATTAAACGAAGTGCAGATTGATGTAAAACATAACAAATATTAATGAAGCATACAAAAAAACTGTACGTAAAACAAATAAATCCAAGATTTTCTAAATATTTAGTGCCTACTACAATCTGTCACCAACACCTAATTGTTATTTTCTAAGATTTATATAATGAATGCCTAAGATTTCTTTTTATACTGCATGTTGACATAATTATTTTATGCCTATTAGGCAGGACATAATTAATTAATTAATTTTATTTCAGACAAAATCCATAAAAAACATTACATACATTAAATTAAAACATAAAATTGATGTAAAAATCAATAATGGAACTGTTACCTAACATCTGTCTGTATAACCTGTAAAAAGATTTGTTTTGATTTGAAATCGTTTATTTGCTATCCCATACGAAATCATTGGTATTTTTTAATGTAGCACAAACAAGTACACAATAAAATTAAATTGTTGTTCCGTCAACGTAGCAATCTGTAACAAATAAAGCCATCGGGACATATGACTCGGAAAATCCGTAATAAAACGAAACTTACGTATCATTTAACCTTTGGAGTTTATATTTTTGGCGCTTTTCAGCCATTAACAGCATTCGTGGTTACGGTTTGTCTGACTATACGACACATTTGACCGCTTCGGTTGCCACCAGCGCTATAAACGGACGTAAGCGTAGAGAAAACGATACCACAGCGATAACCGTTAAATAATTCGTATAGTTTCATTTCATAGGTACGTAGAACATTTAGGAGGTAACGACAGTTACCATTTCCCTTTCCGTAGTCCCAGTGGACTTTCATGGTCCATAATATGTGGGATTAGAAATACTTATATATGTAGGTACGTAACTTTTTTTTATTCCGAAGCTACGTTCACTTTAGGCGATTAAAGAATAAAAATGTTTAGAAACATTCACTGCTGAACATGAGTTTCCTAACAGATCAAACTAAAAAAACCACCCACGTGCGTGTCGGAACACGAACAATGAAGGGTTACGTAGTTGGGACGAATGTTGAAAAACATGTTCACATTCCAACTGCAAATGTAAGTTTGTTCGCACAACATTCAGAGATTTCTTTATTTTATTTATCAAAACTTTATGAACAAGTTAAAAAATAATACATAAAAAATAATGACCATAGACTTCTTATAGGTTTTCTTGTAATTTGTGATTAAAGAACCATTCTCTATATTTTTGTATTACTTTAGGCTCAGTAGTTTCGGAGATATGGCTAAAAATTCTCATCAATTTTCTTAAATAACTATAAAACCATTTATTTTTAAATTATAAAAAAAATCCCCACAACAAGCCCTTTCATTTAGTATGTCACACGCACACGGTACAGTTTGCAAAATTTATTTTCAATTTTCCAATCTGCCCCCAAAAGATTACCCCATATTCAAAATTCATTTATTTACTTTCACATCCATATTCGGTTCATAAAAATTCATAAGTGTTTCAAAAAACTAAATTGGTCCAGTAGATTCGGAGCAAATTGGCTGTGACAGACGGACAGACAGACACACAAGTGATCCTATAACGGTTCCGTTTTTACATTCTGACGTACGGAACCCTAAAAAAACTACTCAACTTTTCATTACAATTTTATTCTACATAGTTTTGTAACTAAGCAAATTAATCCTCACCTTTATGAACGGTCCATTGAAGGTAGTAAATAATATTAAAATACTACGAAATGTTATTTTTATAAATTGAAGCGAGCTTTCTTTTTTATAATTACAGTGTAGAGTCAGATTGCATAAAAAATAACCAAAACAAATAAAACCGCCATTAAAAATATTAAAAAGTTGATTTACGTTTGTTTTGCGTTAAAAATACGGATAAAATAAAAGATATCACAACATTTCTCCTATCTTTTAAATATAAAATTGCTCAATCAAACATGTTATAACAGCCTCTCTTTTTAAATAACAAACAAAAAACTAATTATTTGACGTTGTTTGTGTAATGTGCTCTAATATACGACAATCATTATGACGGGTCTAAGACCAAGATTTCCAAAAAAAAAAATTGTTCTCATTCTCTATTGAGTTAACACGAGGTTTAATTAAAGCAGACAGTTTGCGAACATGTCACAACTAATTACCAATAGGTAGGTAGGTACGAGGCCTGGAATTTGAAGGCAATTTCCTCGTGAACTTGTACATAGGTACTTCATTAATAAAGTATTTTAAGGTTCTAAGAGTAGTTTTTAACATGTTCAAATTGAAACCGATTTTATTGAGTAAATTCTTTGAAAAATCACCAAAGGAAATACTTAAAGCCACTGGATTCTCTTAAACACTTATTTCATTATTTAAAAATACGTAGTAACGTTCTAAAAATACCCGAAATAATAGCTCAACAATCTTAAATACGCCGAACAACAACATAATAGCTATAATCCTTAAATAAACAAATAAAAACAAAGAAAAAAAAACAGCAAAAGAAAAGGAATTGGCACTTGCACACTTCGTGACTTAAACAAAAGCGTCGTTAACAATTCGTGGTTATTAAAGGACCCGAGCATAATCACCCCTAGCAGAATAAAATTACCGTTCTGACAATCCTCATTACCATACTTAATAACATTTCAAACGGTTTTCACACTGAAGAATACGAAAAAGTCGAAATAAATAATTCAATATGTTTTAAATGTTTGTTTTATATTATCCCGTGAAGTGAACTCTGAATTTTTTAGGGACGCATTGTGAGGTGTCGGCGATAACACAGAATTTGCATCGGCATTTGCGGAGCTCGGTATGTATTCGTATGCAGTGCTTACGAACGTTATTATTTATGAATCCTGCGTCATAATCTCAGACAAGTATTCACATAAGTTTGTTTTATGCGTGACTGTAGGTATAGGTACATTCTTTCATTCTATTTTTATGCATCATTCTGGAACTGTTAATCCTGGCAATGGCTTCGTTTAACATAATCAGCATGCATGGTGTGCTAGTTCCATATGCCCGTCTGGTCCTAAAAACAGAGTCAAGTGTTACTACTTGAATACGAGGCTTTTGGCTACTTTTGTTTTGTGTGTATTTTGTAGTTTTTAAAAAAATGTGCGTTTTGTTTGTGCAGAATAAACAAGTTTTCTTTCTTTCTTTTCTTTCTTTCAATCACAGTGTTGGACAATCCTCAATCCATTGTGACCTGTAGTTTATGATCAGCGCGTCGATGGCCACAGTTGTTTACAAAAGCCGATGTCAGACATACTTCAACGTCCATCGCTCCGTATGGAAGATACTCATCAAAGTGTAGCCACGTGGTATCCATATTAGAATTGTATATCGAGGGTACAGGAAGCAAAGGAACTTTCTCGTCACTCATAATAAAAAAATATCGAAGTTTCCTCGTATCATCTGCCCAGCCTTTTCCCAACTATGTTGGGTCGGCTTCCAGTTTAACCGGATGCAGCTAAATACCAGTATTTTACATGGAGCGACTGCCTATCTGACCTCCAGAACCCAGTTACTAGGTAACACGATACCCCTTGGTATAAGACTTGTTGTCAGACTTTCAGGCTTTTGACGACAAAAATCCAAGAATGACAGCCGGGACCAATGACTTAACAAGCAATGGACCAATGGCTTTCCAAGGTATGGAGAGGTCTTGGTATGTAAAGATGGTCACCCATCCTCGGACCAACCGCGGCAAGTGTAGCTTAACCTGAGCGATCGACCCGTGCGGCTATTATTACTTAGCCGCAAGCCCCTACACCAAAGTTTCATTGTAATTACGCGTAAATACTCGTGAAAACGTAACGTATTAATTGAGTAGGTATAATTAATATTAAATTAATTACTGTTATAATATTAAAATCTTAATAAATAGAACTCAGCGGTGCATATTTGAAGATTCAGTAAGCAAGCGTAATAAGACTAAAAAGTGTACGGTGCGCCCCGCAACTAACAAACTACAAAGAGATTTGCTGAAACCCCAAAAGGTTGCTTGTTACTTAATCCAATTTCCACGCAATCTTTCGCTGAAATTCTTTTTAAATTGTTGTCACGCGCTTGGTATTATACAGTTTGTACAATTTAGTATTAACACATAGTCGTTGTCATACTGTGGTTTTGTTACTCTACTGCATTTTCATAAGTTGTGTTTCATATTCTGTGACCGCGCCAAAAAAAATAATTTTCACGAAATTTTCAGCTTGGTTTAAGATTGAACAGAGTATTAAGATGGAATTCAAATTCTATGTTTAATTAAGTGATTTGTAAGTTTTACATCAACATAAATTGAATTGTTTAAAATAATAAATAATTCAATGAACTAAACATTTAATTAAGCTCTCAATTCTATTTTAAATAAACAAATTTTTAGAAGCATTAGACTAAGTCATAACACCGTTCAATTTAAATAAATTAGATATTTGAACTAAACATTATTATTTTGTAGGTGTTAGGAACGGGATCCGCTCGAGTAGGTACATGATTAATTTATTCCCAGTCTCCTTAATAATTTCATCACGAACAGTACCCCGTTTATTTTAAAATAAATAAGGCGTTTTAAAGCGAAAACCTTCACACTCTTGTATTTAATTCGATGAGTGTTTGGACGAAAAGGGTCCTCCGAAACTGACTTTTTAAGAATTTAGTGGAATCATAGAACGAAGGGAAGGTACGAGGAGACATCAAAATATTCAAATCACCAAAGGATATTTCTCGCAACAACAATGCTGAGTTAAAGTATTTACTTATCAATCTTTTATAAAAAACATGAACCAATTTTAACGAGAAAATTGTTTAGAATTCTTCACCCGGATTCTTTGGAAATATTTATTCTAAACTATGTATAAAATAACAAAAAAAAAAGTATTGTTAATTTTGCTTCAAAACTTGGGATGTTCGAAAACAAAAAGTTTCCTTGCTTTGTAGCTTGGAAAAATGTTTGATTAAAAGGTTATGTGGAAAAAAACACTGAATATCTATGTCGCAGACGTCTCGAGTAAGCCTGGAATAAGTATTTGAGCTACACGACCAGTCATTTAGGGTAACGAGGGCAAATAAACCAACCTTAGGTAACGAAATAGAAAAAAATACATTCACCGAAAAGATACTGTCTACTAGGCAAAACATTAGAAGTACTTTATTTATCTACACGAATGCCATAAATTAGTACTTTATCAGAACGATTGATCCCTTTCAGGCTTTTAGTATAATAGACTAATTGTTGACGCCTTAAGGTGCTCCCTCACCGGGAGCATTCGCTTGTAATGTAACGTTCAGAGTCGAGCATTGCATCAATGAGGAAGGAGAACTGAGCATTATAGTGCGCAACCTGTAATGATACAATTCGAGGATTACATCAGTGAGGGAGGAGAACCGAGCATTACAGTGCGCATCCTTCCTTATACATAATATATAACAAAGTACCCCGACGCGTCTGTCTGTCTGTCTGAACGCGATAAACTCAAAAATTACCGAATGGCTTTTCAAACGGTTTTCACCAATGGACGGAGTGATTCATGCGGACGGTTTTAATGTATAATTCATTAAAGTTTTGTGTAAATTGGCTGAAATATGACGATTATTGTTGAAGAAGTCGGAAAAAATCATGCCGACTAGGAGCTTTACTGGCGTGCGCTGCCTAAACCGAAAAAGATACATCAAATTTATGTTCTACGGTATTTTTCATCTTAAAAAGTTCAACAAAAAATCCGCGATGGCTTATGTCTATCTTCTAAGGATGACCCACAATAACCATTTTTATGAATAGTTTAACAGACATCACAGTTTCAAAATTACGCGGAGCAACGCGGGCGCAGCGGTAGGAGTCAATGACGTTTTCCTCTGTTATTAGGATCGATGGTTATTAGGTATGAAATCTCGGTAGTACGTTCCCGTGGGATATTTTCCGACATCCACGCGGACGAAGCTGCGGACAAAAGCTTTGTCTATAATATTTAATCGGAAATGTTACATTACAGGCGAATGCTCGTCAATCAGGGAGGCAGTATTGTAACGTAATGCAAATGCGTGAGGGACCACCTTTAGACAAACACACTCAAACTATCAGACACAACAACAGCTATCATATAAAAACGATAGCCGAATCAATACTACAGTAAGTACGTAACATATACATACGTATTCGTTTTGTAACAAAAATATTGAAAACGCTAGATTACCATTCGACACACGCCGAAGTAAGGACGTGATTCGTTTCCCAATATTTGAAACAAAGCGAGCCCTTGACAAGAAAGCACAAATCAAACTATGGCATATCCGTTCAACTATTTTAACTGTCGTAAATATAAATTTATTGTAGTACCGCTGTGTTTGCTATTTTATTGTTGCTTTCAAGTCGTTGTTCAAATTTAATTGTTGTGACCACGAACTATGTACGTACTTTTATTGCTGTTCCGGGTACGATTCTTTTTGTCGGTTTACGATACCTATAGAAAGCAAAGATTTAAATCATTAGATTTACCCTCACCGTCATATCGCGCGAAAAGTATTAATACAAAAAAGCTCACACATCCCGTATAAGACGTTTCCATGGCAGTCATGTCAATTATTTGTGTCAAAATGCATTTTACGATTTTAATCTTAGATACAAGATGGATTATTACGCATTATTTTTGTGGCCTAGTTCGTGTCACTCTCTCTCTCTCTCTCTATGCAGTGCCGTATCTTGCAGATTTCTGTTCCGTATCGTCACGCCTACACCGATGTGATCGACCTCGATGGCGTTATCTTTCCTCAGACGTCCAATTAGAGTCAATCTTTGTCGAATGTTCTGGGTGCATTCGCCCGACATGTCCAGTCTTCTTCAGCCTGGCTGGTTTTGTATACAGCAGTCTCTGCTTGAATATTGTAGCATGTTGTGCTGTTTCTTACCCTACATTGTTATGTTATTTTACCGCCCAATGCTGCACTCTATTGCTCAGGGTCCATCTTGAGTCTGGCCTTCTTCGAATTTGGCCTTTTTTTGAATTTTCGATAATCTATGCACGATAATTTATTTGTAATAATAATAAAATTATTTCCATATTTCCAGCTACATCTATCTGTACTTAAATCTAATAAAAAGTAACGTAAATTAAGAATTTTAGTCCGTTTGTGTGGATGTATGTTCCGGATTGCCGGTTCCGCAAAACGGCTGAACGAATTTCAATGAAATTTGGCACATAGCTAGTTTACAACCTGGATTAAAACATAGGGTACGTTTAATTCCGGAAGTACGTTCCCGTGGGCTATTTTCCGACATCCACGCGGGCGAAGACGAATGCAAAAAAGTGTTATATTATAATGAACTTCAACACACTTATATCGATGCTACCTGTCGTTCCCTTCATCCATATTTGATACATTCGCATTTAGATATACAATTACAAAAACAACAAAAATAATAATAAAAGAGAAATAGGTCCTGGAATACATATTTGCTTACAGCCCATGTACATAAACAAAAATGATTTGCAGGATGGTCGTAGATGCTAATAATACTTCTAATCAGGGTAGCAATTAAAACAGTATAGCATAAAATAAAGTTCTCAAACAATAACATAAACTGTTGGAAACTCATGAGTTTCCATTGTTATAATTCGCTTAATTGCACTTGATCTATTAATAGTTCCAAGGATCTTCCTTGAACAATCATTCGGTATTATTTTGTTGTTATTGCTGTTTTATTATCATTATTATAGAATAGAATACTCTTACTCCCTCCTCCCTCCCTCCTCCTCTTGCTTACTCTCTATTATTATATAATACACAGATGTAAACTTCAGGCTTTTTCCCTGGGTACCGCACTATTTAGCTACTTCCTTAAAGTTCCTAAATGTGTTTCTCGAAATAGGTAGGTAGGGTACGAACGATTTTTCGAACCAGTATAACGTCCCACTGCTTTTATAACTCGTTTTTTGGTAACATAGAACAACATTTGGTATGTGCACAATACCTATAGTCTTCTGCGCATGTTTCCGGATGACAGCGATGCGGACGAATACTTCGACGCCTAAGGCTGGTTTCACAGCTGTCCGGGAGACACGTGTGGGCCGCCTGTATGGGCTCCCGGAACGGAAACACACGTGAGGCACTAGAACATTGTTTCACAGCGACGCGGATTGGTTCGTACGCGACCCGCTCCGGGTAGAGCCCGTACAACGCTAACTCCCTCATTTCAGAGCACTGCGGGCGCTACCCGTGCGGGTCTCCAGTGTGCGGGCGGCCCGTGCGGGTCTCCCAGTCAGCTGTGAAACCAGCCTAAGTGTCCTTTTTGTTTTGTATTTATTAGTATGGTAAGATAGTCATTTAATTTGGTACCTAGTGTAGTTGTCTTCACAAACATATATCCGTGGTTCACAATAAAAAATCAATCTGCCTAGCCTTTTCCCAACTATGTTGGGATCAGCTTCCAGTCTTACCGGATGCAGCTGAATACCAGTATTTTACATGGAGCGACTGCTTATCTGACCTCCACAACCCAGTCACTGGCAATACACCTTGGTAAGACTGGTTGTCAGACTATCATGCTTCTGACGACCGACAAAGATTTACGAATGACAGCCGGGATTCCGAGGCATGGAGGGGTCACGATATGTAATGGATGGTCACCCATCCACAAACCAACCGCCGCAAGAGTAGCTTAAGCTTCAAATGACCCGTGTTATTATGTAGCCATGAGCGCCGTGATTCATCCGTGATTCACAATAATCCTATAAAACAAAAAGGTAGCAAAATGATTTTTTAAATTCTTATACTAGTACCGTTACGATGCTAAAATTAATTCAGATTGACATAGGATACGTTTTACTGTAAATTAATCCGAACAAAGCCGAGGCGAATTCTATTAAATTTTTCCGGAAACTCTTCCCACCTTGTGGAAAGGTTTTAGCAGTACTTTCCGTAAACAATTATCACGCTAAACAGTGTCTTGTCCCCATTTTTGTACTGAATACAAATAAGTTAGAATGATAGGACGTAAATTAAAACAATTACGATGTTAAAAGTAATTAGCCACATTTTTCGCAATAAACAGCTACTCAAATGCATTTGTAATTAGAATTACTTTGCTTCGCGTGACCAGTGCCCAATGGATGCTTAGATTCCTGTCGCCACAGTCAGTCGTCACGCACGCTTCACAACCTAATTCCAACAGAAATTACTACAGCGGTCGTTTTTACTGGGATTAATTAACTCGTGTTTCTGCTAATATCTTTATTACACGTGTTCATAAAATGAATTTAATGCCGAATTGAGAATAGACTTAATAAACAAAATGGTTTTCCCTTTTATATGAACATTTCGTGGTATATGTTAACTGCTTTATGTATGGATGAGTCTACAGTTTAATGTCGAATACAGGTATCTAAATCGCCACTCTATATACTTTTATTTGCACCAAAGACAACCCCATTTTATGTTCAGAAAATCACTGTCCATTCTAAGGTTGCTTGGAAAAGATCGCAGTACGCTTACTGAAAATATACACTACAAGGCTACAATGGGCGGCCTTATCGCTATAAGGCCGCCCATTGTATATCTTGCAGTGTATATATATATTTTTTAATGTATAATCTGGTGTACAATAAAATATACATAAATAATGTCAGGTCAATTCGACCAATTGACTACCAACTCAAAATGCCAGTTGTGAGTTGTGTGAAATGGCTATTACACGGTTAATTGACGTAGGTAGTGTGTCAATTTGATACACAATTTATTTTCCTGACTGTACATTATTAAATGTTAGTTACATAGTAGCACACAAGTAATTGGAATATGTTTACAAACATTGCTAAGAAGAGGTTCTCTTTCGTATCGATATCAAGTGGTACCTATACTGCATTTGAAATAGGATTAGTCATTTAAACAAACCTGTTTTACAGTCCGTTCAACCGATTTTGACTTATATACCGTAGGCATAAGGATGGCATTAAAAGCAAAAAGTGGTTACAATACCAACTGTTTACTGCAGCTGCCATTTGTCATGCCACCAAAGCAATAGAAGTCAAAATCGGTTGAACGGACTGTAAAAAAGGTTTGTTTAAATGTCTAATCTTATTTCAAATGGAGTATAGTTTATTCCGATAAAGTAGATACGTTTGGACTAAATAAACACGTTACATTAACTTTATATTCCAGTCAATACGTTTGTGCTAGCAGTAGGTACTTATAACATAATATCACGCCTGTTATGCAGAGGTTAGGCAGAGATGTACTATCGAAAAACGCATATCTGCACACTAAGGACTAGTCTTGCTTGCAGCGCTCGGCCGCTATAGTAACGCTTACCTACGAAAAAAAAGGGTCGTGTGCACGGGATTTTGTTTTCAAAGTAGTTAGATATACGTTACCCCGATGGTACCTATAGGTACCTCCACATTTCGCCAGTTATGTTTAAGTCCCATGTAATAGGGGGCGAGCAGTACTGATCAGTGATATTGTATGTGCCTGGTACTAGTCTTCAGGAAGCGTCCGTTCATTAAATGAGTAACAAGTAATCAGTACTCGGATACTCGTAAACGAACACCAACAGTCTGGAAAACTTTAAGTTTTTCTAAGTTACCAGTACATTATTTAGTCTGTTTGAGCGCGGTCGACTAAGTTCGCAAAGATTCGGTGCACTCGATAAATAGTTCTTAAAACATCAGCATTGCAAGCAAAATGGATACAAAACATGAATAAGGCGAAAGTAATATGTTGCAAGAAATCCCTGAGCAGTTATCAAATTATTCCAGTTGTTGAAAAGGAGAGAAGACAAATTGGTCAAACGTATGTTAAAACTATAATAAAATATTAGGTACCTACTTATTTCACCAACAGACGTTATTGCAATATAGATACTCATTTTGATGTACGTCTGAAGCCGCTGGAACATAAGAACGTATACCTTATTGCTTCTCATAACAGTGCAGACATAATATGCAAGCGAACCGCATACCTACTAACCTTATTTCAAGAAAAAAATACATAACACGCAACGGTTGACGTAATATCATGTTCTGGATCTTCAATACCTGTTCCACAATACCTGTTCCATAATATCGGAACAGCCGCGATTTCAGTAAATAACATTAAGTTTTATGATCCACCCATATGCTCAGGTGAAGTTTCCAATCTTCTTCCGGTCACGCCAACGTCAACTTTGATAAAAGTAACAATATTTTTGGGAAAGCAACTGAATTTGGATCGGATTCGTGTGTGTGTTTGTGCTTCTTTTGTTTTTTTTTTTTTTAAAGTAACTTGGTGCCTTAGCAAATAGTTGTTCAAAATCTACTAAAATCACCCCGTAAAATTTTCAATACTTTTGCAACTAAATTGCCGTGAAAAGAGACTCCTGGCTAAACTTCGACCGCGCTGATCGAATCACAAAGTTAATTTGGTCTGCGCTTGCTGCGACCAATCAGCGAGATAGTTCTGTATCAGAAATCTCGTTAAACTATGATAGTCAAAAGAGTCAGAAAGCCTAAGTTATACCGGTATCGACTAACGACGTCTTTCGTTCCGTGTGAAAGTTTCACAATAATGTTTAGACTGAAATCTAAACTACAGACGGCAATTCAAACTTCGTACTACTTTAAACAATTTCGGAAAGAGAACCCCTATAAGTAACTTAACTGAAAGATAAGGTATGTATATGTATTTATCTCAGACCAACAAAAAAAGAAAGACGGCGCGCCGCGAACATTAAAAGTGAAGCCACAAAACCGTGCTCCTGCAAGTAAATACACCCGCTCACGCACACACCTACACTAAAACCATGCTCATCGCTCTTAGTACGTCATGAGTCGTCGTCTAGTTAACATTGAATAAAAAAAATATAATTATGCTTTCCTGTGTAGTGAAAACTTATAAAAACAATAGCAAATCACAAAAAAAGTCTCACGGAATCACTTTTCACCCCTAAGCATTGATGTACTTGAAATAACATCGTTTTTTATTAAACGAATTTTAGGTTACTTGGAACAAATAACCTCAACAAACGAAAGCAGTGACTTAAAGTGCGAGGGTTGCCATAATATGATTTAAATATTTCCCATTCGATTCAACAAATTTAAATGTGATTTCTTACTTCGAGTTATATTCATGTTCTCTTTTTTATTTATTAAATATTTTAGATTTCTAATTAATACTGAATTAAAAAGTAAATGGATAGTAGATATAAGATAAAGTCGGAATGATCCAGAATGGCTGCCGTCGAAAACCAGCGTGGTTTGTTCCGATCATTTTGATAATAACGACCTTTATTCCACTAATCGTGGACCAAAGGCTATATTATGGTTAAAAAAACTTTTTGTTTGTTACGATTTATCTTGACATTACTTTTTCTTCAGAGTCAGTGATTTTGTTGTTGTGATCTTTTTGTATTTAAAGGTAATTGACAATATAATTACCTATATTATTTCAAAGTAATTTACATAATGACTTCATACATACCTACGACAATGTTATGATTTACGCTTCAACAAACTTATAATTGAATTTCTATGTGCATGGTTATCGAAAGAAGCTGTATTTCACTTCTTTCAATCCCAAGACACTGTCGCGGGTAGAGTTAACTTACACCTAAAGATATACCCTATAGAAGAACTAAATATATGCAAATTTTAACCCTTACACACTTCACACCCTATAGTAGAACTAAATATATGCAAATTTTAACCCTTACACACTTCACACTCTCGTACTAGCGCACTCTCACCCACACTCGCACACGTCACACAATTAGGCGCATTTTTGCCTTTTTCTCTGTATTAAGCTCGTTCATTTATATAAAATTATTTGATTTTTCTATACCTAGTTTAAAACTAACCTATTTATTTATATTTTGAATTTTTTACATTCAATTGCAAATTAATGGATATTTCTAAGGCCCGTATTACAGAACCTCACTCAAAACTCAAGCATTACATAAAACTCGTTTAAAGCCTTGTGATTGGTTAAAACTAGCTTTAAGTAATGCTTGAGTCTTGAGTGAGGTTCTGTAACACGGGCCTAAGTGGAACAGCGGAGTCTTCCAAGGACCAACACAACAATTCTTTCTTTAAAGGTGCACTTTATAATTGTTTTTTTTTCTGATGTAATTTCTTTTGTTTTGTTAGGAATAGAGGTCCTTCTAAACAATTGAGGTACAATGCCATACTTAACAATATCTTACTTGTACAATATTAGCCTACCCATAAAATATTATTACCCAAGTTATGGGGTATTTTTTTACAATTGGCAACCCTTCGACTCACACATAGATAAAAAGGTGGCTTCAGTTTTGATGTTCGCAGCGCGCCGTCTTTCTTTTTTTGTTGGTCTGAGGTATTTATATTTTTGGTCACTAGGCAATCAAATGTAGGTACATACCGAATCTTTTCCGCGTTGTTTCAAACAAATGAGCTGAACTTTGTTTTATACAACTATTCAAGTTCTCTGTCACAAAAACACATATCTCCGAAACTTTAAAACTATCAACCAAACAAGTTCTATACGGCACTTCTTTGATTTTTCACCCGAGCGCGCTTGAAGTGCGCTCTTTAGGTGAACAGGGCGAATCTGACAAGTCTGAGATACGGACCGTAAGTAGAACGACGCGTCGTAAGTGGCCCAGTTAGAGCTTTTGTCCTATCTAAACAGTTGTTTCTGTCATAGTCAGCCGGGGCGGTTGTTTCATAATAATACGCCTCGTACAAGTACGATGCAAGTGATTCTTTCAAACTGTTGCAGTGAGGTTTGTTGGTGACAGAGTGGGTTGAAATATATGTTTAAAATACAATGTTTTAGATTTTGTCGTTACTAAGCTATATTATACAATGTGTAAAAAAAACCCTGTCGAATCCGTGGTGAGTGTGTTGTTAGGTATCGTACTGAGAGTCTATTTTATGTAGAAATATTCAGGAAACAAGAAAAAAAAAAATCGCCAATTTTTTTTTTAATGTGGAATTTTATATGGTTATTACATGAGGCGCGGGCGGCCGTCGCTAGCGGGTGTCTACACTTGATTCATAACTTACGACCACTGTTAAAAATTTTCTAATTTATAATCGATTTGGGGTAATTTTGGTACCAAAAACGAAAATTTTAAAATAGCAATAACTTTTTTATGTTGAATAATAATAAAATTTAAAAAATACTTTTTGGTAATGTATTGCAGTACCTATGTGCCCCTTTCGGATTGGGCAGGATTTTTTAACACATTGTAAAACATTAACAAAAAAATAATGAAAACGTTTTTCAATTAAACTCGTGTAGGTACATAATGCGTATGCGCACTTGAACCCCGTGAATATTTATTGGTGTCCTTAATTTCTTGATTGATGTAAAAAGGGGCTTATATTTTTGTACAATATATAAAACTATTAGCTGTTGCCCGCGACTTCGTCTACGATCCAGGATAAAAAGTAAAATTTCAAGTATTTGTATTTCATCCAAATCAGTTAAGCCGTTCTAGAGTGAAAGCGTAACAAACAAACTCACTTTCGTATTTATAATATGAGTTAGGATTTGAATTTTAAACCTCGATAGTTTCAGTATACGTACACATGTCAAAGTACCTAGCTACGTATAAAACCTACGCTTATAAAATCATCAATTTAACAGCATGAAAACTGTGTGAAACTCCACGAGCTTTTAATAAGACCTAAACAATAGGTTTTGCCTGTCACGTTCGGTCTGAATTACGGCGCGTCACGGATACACCAGTGACAGGCATTCATGTCGATGATAGACACACGATTAAGTACTGCGTGCTCGACAAAACTTACAAAGCGATCATTAATTTTTCAAATCGAAAATATATACGGAATTAAGGCTGAAAGTAAGTTTTAACTGATTTTTTTATCTATTATTGAGTTTTTAGTATTAGTAGTATAGTATTTGTATCTCACGAAGCGTCGCGCGTTATGCTTGTGGTAACTAAGTGTACAAACATGCTGTGAATGTGTGCGTGCAAACGAGTAGTATCAGCACATCATAACAACGCACGCACACACTTCCGACTTCGCCATTGTCTCGGACGATACCGAGAACTCCTGCGCTTACGCACATTCACAGAATGTTTGTACACTTGGTAACCACAAGTAAAGCGCGCGTCGCTTCGTGAAATAACCTACATGCTCCAAAATATTTTGCCATAATAATCTGTCAATCTTTTCTCGGAAAGACAATTCAATGTTTTAACTAGTGATGTGTCGGATCTTTCAAAAATGTGATCCGCGGATACGGATACGGATCATAAGGGTCTAGATCCGCAAATACGGATACGGATACGGATCTCAACTTTCTTCGAGTTCAGCAGTAATTATTTATGATTTTCATCGTAACTGACTTTTGGGAGACAAAGCTGCCAAGTTACTCCTTTTGAAATACAATTTACCATTACTCAATATTAATTATGACGTATATTTTTTTAACTTCATAAAACAACATAGTTTTAATTGATGTGTTAACTCACATAATTATTTCAATTAGCATAGCACAAATATTAGAGGTTTGATCTCACTACAAAGATAGTTTAATTACTACCTTATAACTTAATTTACTGGTACTTACTCTATTTGAATTAACCTCTCGAATGCCGTAATTACAGACACAATTAAAAAACCATTGTGTCTCGTGTAGATCTACGTTCCGGCATACCAAGGGTTAAAAAGATTATTTTTTTTTTACTAATTTTGATTGAAGTTAACAGTATATCTTTAAAATTTCATATACGTAATGAACTGTATTAATATAAAAGATCCGTTCAAGATCCGCCAAAAGTAACGGGTACGGATATAGATCTTTTTTCTCCCTCGTATATTCGCGGATACGGATATGGATATCCCGCACATCACTAGTTTTAACTAAGACTTTGACACTTTATAATCTTCTAAAAAACACTTACAAATCAATTATGAAAAAAAACTGACTTTTAACAAAGCTCAGCGCATATTGTATCCTTATACCCTATAAAGTATTTTTATTCCTATTAAAAATATTTAATAATAATATTGAGAGCCCTGAATAATTATCAAAATTTTTATTTCAATGTTCTAAACAAAACATTTCGATTTATACAACCCTTACGTGTACCACCTCATAGTTCTACTAATTATAAGCATATACCTACAATTTCATTGTGCGTGCAAACAAAAATTTTAATAAAATATGTAAACAACACGATTTGGATCTCTTTACAACCAGTGTGACCTCAGTGGAAGGTGCTTAAGGGGAAAGCGTCAGGGTAGCAATAGTGAATAAGAAGAAAATGACACCTTTGCTAACTTATGGAGTTGTATTGCTGATTGTTATGATTATAATTGAGTAAAGCCATATTTGTTACGACCGCGAATCATATTTTAATCAACATAAAACCTGACACTGACCTGCAAAATGCAAAAAACGTAAGAAAATTTGAATTTTGCGGGCTACCCTGACGCTTCCCCCTTAAGTCTCAAATTTTTTAAATAGCTGCAGTGCTTTTTAATGATTGCTTGGATTCTTTTTTCTCTCACTTTTCAATTGCAGACACAAGTAGTTATTTTAATAGTTTTCAGTATTAAATATAGTATAATAGTAATATGTTACTGCTTGTATGTTCACAACACAAATTCTATTATAATTCTAAACTCGAAGAATTGTAATTGGCTTTCTGTCGACTATTGTTTCCTTTTTTGTTATTTTTTTAGCTGTATTTCTTCCATACTGTAATAGATAAACTCTCCTAAAAGTAACCTTTCTGCCTACTCCTTCCGACTTATACATAAGCGTGACGACTACCCTCAAAATATTCCATAAAAAACGTTATACCAAAGCCGTTTTATAAAGCAATTAGGGTAATATTTCTAAGGAACGATCCGTTGATGTAATTTTTCTTTTTATACAAAGCCTAAGTACAAAGTTCTTGATCGGTATTGTTCTTAGTTGTTCAGTACTAAGTGGGTATGATGTCCTGCGTAATTTGTACTTTGTAGCACCAGATGGGGAAAAGCTGGAAGGACTTGCTTGAATAAATAAAGTATTATCTACACTTATATTAAAAAGAGAAAATATTTGTATTTTTGTTCGTAATTAAGAAACGCAATAGCTACTGGGCCGATTTTAAAAATTCTTTATCACTGAGTAACATCCTAACTAATCTAAAATAATAATATTATAAATAGAAAAGATTTGTTTTTTTTTTTTGTATGTTTGTTTGTAATGGATAAACTCAAAAACTACTGGACCGATTTACTGGATGTCTTTATAAATTATAGCCTATGTTACTTCGAAATAATATAACATTCTACTGGTGAAAGGATTTTTAAAATCGCTCCAGTAGTTTTTGAGTTTATTCATTACAAACAAACACAAAAAATCTAATCTTTTCTCTTTATAATATTAGACAACACACAGATTGGCATTGGCATGGATTATTTAAGAGAATTAATCGGAGTTTTAACTAAGCGTTTCTACTTTCTATCTTACATACCTACATACATAAACTCACGCTTTCTTCCCATGGGGGTTAGTAGAAACTACAGAACGCCACCTGCTATGATCTTAACATACTCCTTTTGCTTCGTTTACGTTCAAACACGCACGCCGAGTGCTTTCTACCTCTTTACCAAAATTATATCTGTCGGATCCGGTCAATAGTACGGACACGAAACGAATCGCAAGCGCGCCACTGGCGACATCAAGAGTGAGCTACCTACACCAAAAAAGGCGCGCTTCTACAGAGTCGTGATGTTTTAAGGCCAAGGCGAGGAGGGCATTCAGCCTCTGGCCGCATTGGAATCAAGACGTCACGGAACTGTTCTCGATTCGTGGTATTGTTATTGTGTTAGTTATAATTTTGTGATCATTGTGTTAATTGGTGATTTTAATAAACGCCGTCGCACCCAGTGTGTATAATTTAGCTAGTGTGATTCGTTTCATAGTAAATTATAATGTGATCTGAACTGCAAACTGTTTTTCTATTGTGCATTAACCAACAATACCCACACTACGCCCACAGTAGTTAAAATATCGCTGATAATAACGAGAGTCATATCCCGTCTCCGACATATCTAATTTGCAAAATCTAATTATGAGTCGTAAAATATTGTGTAAGGTATTTATATTTATGTATACATATTATTAAAAGCGCTATTCCCCATACAAGAAACCAATTCGCGCCCTTCAGATCAAAAACATCAAATTGAATGAACCTTGACAGGTCACGGTTCCAGAACATTGAACTCTATCCAAAAAATGTTTTTGTAAATAAAAATGTAAGTATTCATAAAATTCCGGATATTTTGAAAGAAATATTAGCGAATGAGATAAAATGTATTCGATTACTTATTCATAGATCGCGATAGGCCAGCTAGTTTATATCTCATCATAAAAGCGAATAGCATATCAATTTACCGAGTGACTACATGAATTTTTAAAAGCATCGGAGCAACTCATATTTATTTCTTAGAGAATCTTCTTGAATCATTTTAGTACTACTTTAAAACTGTTTTGAATAAAATGTTTGATACAATTTTATCCTTAATTGGAAGGGAATAAAGCATAAAATTTTTTGCAGTGTATATAAGTTTTTATTTTATGGAATGAAAGAATGTTCCAGTGATACTTTAAAGAGAAGCTTGTTTCACATCTGCTGAATATAATTTTACGAGACAGTGCTCTTCTTTTAAAACTGTTTATTTATTCGAAATCAAATGCCTCCCTTCTAAACCACTGCCATGTCGTCGCTGCTACGCAAATGCTACGTAATTGCTACGCAACTGCTACGTAATTGCTACGATTGAAGTATATTTTTCTTTTTTTGTCTTTGTTTTTTGATTACCTTTATTATAATTATTGTGAATTTGATGAATTCGAAGCACTTTTTATCCTACCTAATAATTATGTTTATTAACCACACATTAAAATATGTGATTAATGCGAAATCTTTACCGTATTTGTTTACCAAATAAATCATGAAAGGAAAAATATTCGACAGTAATAGTGACTGGACATCACCGGGACTCGTAACACGAGGCACGTTACTGAGGTGGAGCAAATACCTCGCTGTCAGTGATGTTTGGCCTTGAACTGAGTTGACCAGTGACAACCATTTTGTGTACCCGGAGCACAAATTGGTTTTCCTGTTCTAGAAACGCGAACATTTCTTTCATGTCAATATGATCAAATATCCTTATAATAAAACTAAATTATAAGTCGACTGCCTCACTTTTCGACAAGAGATAATATTTTATTACACTTATATAATCCATGCTTATCTAGATATATAATAAATAAAAAATCATAAACCTCCGCCGTAGTCGGAAAAACTGTTCTGTCAAAACGTGAATATTTTTGAAAAAGTAATTACTGCGAAGTATGGGAACGATTCTGATGCCGAAAATATAGTTTCTAGTTAAGATTTTTTGTCCGTTTGTCTGTCAGGATGTATGTTCCGGATTGGCGCAAAAACTTCTGTGTAGATTCCGTTCAAATTTTGCACAAAAAATCCTCACAGGTTATGGCTATATATTATCACGCTATTTGCTATGGCGGATTAGCAATATTGCAAAACTCAAACTCAAAGCATTTATTTCAATTAAACCATTTACATTATTCACTTTTGATTGTCAAGGAATTGGTCAGTTAGAAATATGAAGCTAGTTGCATATGTTCGCAATCCTCAACAGTTTACCGCGAAATTTAATTACACGAGAAAAATAATAAAATATTGCAGATAGGTATGGATTTAACCTCTGAAATTAATATCATGACGATATACCTTCAAGGAGCTAAGCAGTCAGTTTTGACATGTATAAAAACGGCTATTTTAGTCAAATTGTCAACAGCAAACAGCCTAACGGTTCCACGTTCGCACCCCCAAGAGATATTAATTTATATAATTGTTTTTTTTTTAATGATCTGTACATTTTACCTGCTGAGACCAAACTTTCCAACGTAGTATACAGGGAACTTTTATATAAATGTGGCTGTGTTATGTGGTTATGTTAGTATATTATTGTGGTGTCTTACGACTTCCACGCGAACGAGGTCGCAGGTAGAAGCTAGTAATATTATATATGTGAAAGTAACTCTGTCTGGCTGTTACCTTTTCACGCCTTAACTAATATTAATATAACTTTTATCCCGGTAGTACGTTTCCGTGGGATAATTTCCGATCTCTCTAAAATCTAGTGTTTAATTAGTAAGAAAAATTGTCTAACCAGATGTCATCATCTGCTTTGCCTTTTCCCAACTATGTTGGGGTCGGTCTTCCAGTCTAACCGGCTACAGCAGAATACCTATCTGACCTCTATAACCCAGTTACTGGGTAACACGATACTTACCCCTTAAATTGGTAAACTAGTTGTCAGACTTTCGGACTTCTGACGACCCGTAACAACTGTCACAGATCTACAAATGATAGCCGGGATCAACGGCTTAACGTGCTTTCAGAGGCACGGAGGAGTCTCGGTATGTAAAGATGGTCACCCACCCACGGACCAACCGTGGCTAGCGTAACTTAACCTGACTGATCCTCCCGTGCGACTGTTATAACTTAGCCACAAACAAATAAAAAGGTAAAAATATAAATTTTAACACAATGTTACCGCGCCTACTTAAAAGACTTGTTATGGCTGACTACGATATTGAAGCACTAGATGTTCACTTTGCTGCTTCGTAACAAACGGTCAGCAAGATATTAAGTATTAGGTATCTCTATCTATATTATGTTTTTTTTAAATTAATATTATAGAGGTAAAGTTTGTTTGTAAGTTTGTATGTAAGGGGTAATCTCCGGAACTTCCAGTCGGATTTGAAAAATTCTTTTTGCATTGGATAGCCCAATTCTTGAGGAAACATCAACTTTTACTCGGACGAAGTCGCGGGCAGGAACTAGTAATTAATATACATGTTGCCACACTAAACAAATTCTCCAGCATCGTAAGTGCGTTCACAAACACAAATATCCAGACGGACCAACAATCAGGCTGTAGGAAACACAAATCTTTGTTTCATGTGGAAATCGAACATGAAATACGGAGCACAGAAGCCAGTCGCCTAGGTACTGCGCCACCCGGTTATCTGCAGGTTAGTACACCTGTTACAGTGCTAGACACTAACCCTAATCTGAGCTTGTACTCCACATAGGATCAATTCTAAAGTTCTTACGCGTTGGGTCCGAACTTACGATCTCTCCATCGCCATTCTCCACCAAAACCATTGAGATATTGCCACTAATGATTTTTTTACTGAGCCAGAATCCAATTACACAAAATATTTCGCTTGAACACGGTTTATTAAATATCCTTTAGTGAGGCACTTGAAGATTGCTCTTAATAATTTACAGAAAGGTTTCCAACTCAGTGCCTATCTAGGTATTCACACTGAAGTAACTGGCTCTTCAGGGAAATGGCTACAAGTTATTGCTGTGACTTGTAAACAGGGTGGAGTAGTTTTATCTTCATTACCGGGGTTTATACTGAGTTATCATCGACTTGAGTATTTTTATATCTGGCTCTATCGTAGGTTTTTTTTCATTTCAGTGACATGGTTTGTATTGAAACAAACCCATAGTTTATTTTCATTTTTTATATAACTGTACTTTATATATATATTTTACTGCTAGCTTCTATATTGTATTTAAAATTACCAGGTAATGCTTAAGTTTATCATTTCTCACTAATAAAATTGTAATATTGTTTCTGGTTATTCTCGTCTTGCTAACGGCGAGTACTTACACAGACACAATCTAGTGGCTAGGATTATCCACCAGCAACTCTTGCAGTACAAACTTGTGGAGTCCGAAGTACCATACTACAGGTATGTGCCCGACCCAGTTCTCGAGAATGGTCACGCCACATTGTACTGGGATCGATCTGTCATAACAGACTGGACTATTGTAGCCAATAAGCCTGATATTGTGGTGAAAGATCGACGAGAGCGCCGTGGAATGATTGTTGATATCACTGTCCCTCATGACGAGAATCTCATGAAAGCTGAGAAAACTTGACTCTGCAATCATAGTACCGATAATTGTAACGGTTAATGGCCTAATAGCGGAGAGCCTTGACAAACACCACAGGAGGCTCTCATTGCGCGGCTGGATCAAGGGCTTGATTCAGAAAGCAGTACTCCTAGAGACGGCACGCATAGTGAAGAGGTTCCTCTCTCTAGAGCCCTGCTTGGACCCTGTTCCTGATACCGATGGGCCACTATTTTATTTTTATTTTTAAATGTTTCATTAATTAAAATATTTCAAAAATGTAATTAATATGTATAAAAATGCAATAAAAGTTATAAGAATTGAAAAGACATAGTTATGAATATACTTTATTTGTGCAGAACGGGAATTGGATCACAGAAGCCAATAATGGTGAGACTGACTCAACAATGAACCCATAATTATAGTTTCGTCATGTCCGTCTGTCTGTCTATCCGTGGCTTAGCTTAGAGACTGTTAGTACTAGAAAGCTGTGATGTGGCATGGGTATACATATTAATCATGCTGACAAAATGGTAAAATAAAATCAAGAAAATACATTTTTAGGGTACCTCCCGTACAAGTAAAGTTGCAATATACCATGTTAAGTTGGTTCTTGGGATAAATTCATCCCAACTACAGAACCCTTCATTGTGCGTGGTCCGACATGCACTTGGCCGGTTTTTATTCATTTATGGAAAAAGAACTACAATGGCTTTTTCTGTGAGTTTTATTTAAGCTTTAAAACAAAGAAAATAGGTAATATAAAATAGAAATATTGAAGAGTGTACATAACCTTCAAATTCTCAAGAAGTATAAACAAAAGATGGGATCCCTCTCGTCGCACTCAAAACGTTAATTTTCTTAAGATCCATTAATTTCAAGACGGTGACAATATTAAAATTATAGGAAGTACGTAATTAGATTACAGCGATGGTTGTGAGTGGAGTGACTACTTAATTAAGCAGAGAAATCAATTATGTATGTATTTAGTTGTATATACATAGTTTACATAATCTATACATACATAAACTCACGCCTTCTTCCCATGGGGGTAGGCAGAAACTACAGCACGCTACCTGCTACGATCCTTACATACTCCTTTTGCCTCGTTTAAGTTCATACATCTGGTCATACACGCACGCCGCGCCGGTTGCGAGTACTACGCACCTGGCCTTTCTGAAGAACATCACCAATAAGGTCAGTATTTGTCCTCCTAGGGCGTCGGCTCGGCTTTTCCCTTCACATCAGCCTTGTAAATACATTTTGTTGGTCGCCTTTCATTCATCAAATACATAATGTATAACCAAATGTTATTGAAATAAACTTGTCAGTATACATTATCTAGTAGATTGATAAAGCTGGGAACTGAAACTAGGATTACGTAGACTTGTTCAATAGGTTCACAGTGATATAGGGCTTACATTAATCGCGGTTAGAAATAGAAACTATTTCGAATTCATACTACTTGAAATCAAACGACTGTTTATTCTTTGAATATCAATAATAAAAGTTTGCTAAACTAGAGAGTACCTGTTAGTTTTAACCGCTACCGGTCGGTTACCAACATTAAATAGGACCATTGTTGTGTATTTATTTGTGATCATATTGCAGATAAAAACATCTGATGAACCGTATAGCAAAAAAAACAACGCCACTCTTCTCCCATGTACCGCGCCTTAGGAGTGCGTAGCGAGGCGAAGGACGTTGACGAATGAGCAGCAGACGGAACGCCGCGCACCGTTTGCATTGACGAATAAGCGGACTGCACTGCCCCCCCCCATCTCACCGCGCACATACCTAAGACGTGGAACAGCAGTCTCGGTCAAACTACACAACATAATTTCAGTTTTACAACAACCCGTGTGTTTCTCGTATATATATATAACGTTAGAAACGGTCATAACTCACAGAAGAGATCTAAAAGCAAAGAAAGGGCTCGATTGTAATCGGTCATCTATTCTTGTATAGGAAGGCCACCTATTCAAACCGAGTGGCCGAAGCTTACCATGTGATCGAACGGTCTACCCTACAATTGTGGTACAGGCCTTAAATAACTACACTTTCAATAGCCAATAGTTTCGTTTGGGAATAAACGTTTGGTCGAAAAGGACACTTCAATATAGACCTTAAGTCCTAAGTATAGGGATTTATTTCTTCTCTCTGTTTTATTGAATGTTTTTCAACGATATTTTGCAGACTACTAGTTATGTGCAAAGCATTCTTGTTAACTACTTCATAAAAACTGCTCTTGCGTATAGTTGGTTCAGCAGATCTCGTTTTCCAGTCGTGTACTTCATACAATTGAGTTATAGTTAAAACTGTTCATAAATATGCTTCTACTTCAACTGTTGAGTAAGTCTATTAGAAAAACCACGGAGTGTTCCGTACAACCATACAATATTTAACCCTACATATTTTTTTTAAATACTTTAGTTAGGTACTTTTTTAACTTTATCGTTTATTTTTATTTAAGCAAATCGTTGCGTGTGTTTAAAGAAATTTGCTCAAATTTCTTAAAATTTTATTAAACAAACAGTTCAAAATATTTTAAAAGGTCAACGACGAAGTGTATAAAACCATCTAATAGGGTTTCTCATTTCCCGACTTTTTTTCGTTCCCGGATACCGAGACTTCTCGAGCACCATTTCCCGGGAATTCCCGAGAAGTCGAGAATTTGATTAACCTGAATAAAAATATATGAAAAAGGTTTTAAAATAAAATACACATTTTCGTAATCAACAATATGTTCATTTTAATCAGTCTTTGTCAATTAACTAAAAAATATGCCTTCTTAATTTCCTTTATAATCACAGAGTTTTAAAACTAGAATAAAATATTAAATAAAATCTTTAAAATTAACAAAATATCAATCACAGAATTTTTTTTTTATAATTAGCTCTTACTAACAAATATGATCACATTGATTTATAATCACAGAGTTTTAAAACTAGAATAAAATTTTAGTAAAATCTTTAAAATTAACAAAAAAAAATCCGGGAAGGGTTTCTCATCGAGAAGTTTCGACGCGGGAACGTCGAGACTTCTCGATGAGAAACCCTACTATCTAGTCTTGTTAATTTCTTTTCGACCTATTTTAAGTCCTAAAAATTTATAACTTTTCATTTATGTCCATTCATTCGCGATTTAAAACTATTTTTTTTTTCTTAATATTTGTTTTATACTTTAGGGGTATGAGGAACAGGGTGTAAAGTTCACTCATCCACCATAGAAAAGGGAGGATCCTCCGACCAGACGGGTGTTGTATCTGGCGGGCAACTGCCCATCGGTTGGAAGTTGAAATCTTGTATGTATGTCGATCGCTCGGTAAACTCTAACTGCGCGATGCAGGATTTGTGTGACGTCATGTCTTTGATGCGTAGTTTGTATGTGGCGGTGTAACCGCTACATCACTCCCCTCCGGAGACCGGAGGTCGATAGTGGGCTGAATCTTGCGATGCTTCACACAGTGCCAGCTGTGATTCCAGTGAGTCGGAACCGGGTGCCGCATAGTTCGCGGTGAGTCGGAACTTTCTGTGGTGATTGCGGCGATTGTGGTGATTGTGGTGATTCCCCAGTGAGTCGGGGTGATCAGGCTGCTTGCGTTGATTCCCCAGTGAGTCGGGGTGATGAGGCTGAGGGTGATGACCAGGAATGCGCGTTCGCTGCATGCTGGTGGTCAGGATACCCGTTGAAGTCGTGGGTGCTGGCTGGCTGTGTGACTCGCCTCACGAAAGCTTGCGGGAGTGATGATGATGATGACGTCACGCCGAAGTAATTGCACGAAGGCTGCGTTGACGTTCATCACGTCGGGGTCACCAATTTAGGGGTATGAGGAACAGGGTGTAAAGTTCACTCATCCACCATAGAAAAGGGAGGATCCTCCGACCAGACGGGTGTTGTATCTGGCGGGCAACTGCCCATCGGTTGGAAGTTGAAATCTTGTATGTATGTCGATCGCTCGGTAAACTCTAACTGCGCGATGCAGGATTTGTGTGACGTCATGTCTTTGATGCGTAGTTTGTATGTGGCGGTGTAACCGCTACAATACTATGATTTTAATTAAAAAACACTTAATTATAAATATTGTTTTATTTCAAACTGTTTAAAATATGTGTTTTAAAACAACTTGTTTGTTTTATGCCAACTCTGAACACACATAACAATTTGCTTGCGCAAGCCTAAAAATTTTGTGCAAGCAAATCGTTACGAGATGGGGCTAGCGTTATTTTATTTTTATTATTTGTTGTTATAGTGGCCATAGTAGTAGACTATAGTGGCCATAGTAGCAGACTATAGTGGCCATAGTAGCAGACTATAGTGGCCGTAGTAGCAGACTATAGTGGCCGTAGTAGCAGACTATAGTGGCCGTAATAGCAGACTATAGTGGCCGTAGTAGCAGACTATAGTGGCCATAGTAGCAGACTATTAGTGGCCATAGTAGCAGACTATAGTGGCCATAGTAGCAGACTATAGTGGCCGTAGTAGCAGACTATTGTGGCCGTAGTAGCAGACTATAGTGGCCGTAGTAGCAGACTATAGTGGCCGTAGTAGCAGACTATAGTGCTATAGTGGCCATAGTAGTAGACACTGTGTGAAAATTTCAAGTGTCTACCTATTACGGTTCATAAGATACAGCCTTGTGACAGACGGACAGCGGAGACTTAGTAATGCGTCCCGTTGGTACCCATTGGGTACGGGACACTAAAAAAGAGTGACTAGAATATCACTAGAAATTTAGTTTTGTTATTCTAAAAGAAACAATAAAACGTAATTGTTTCTATGGAAAACATTGTTATCGTAAGCTAGCGTGCAATGTAATGTGGTTGTTAACCTTTACAGCTCTATTACCTAAGATCTTTGACCGTTTACAGGGTGTGTCGTAAATAGAGAATATCCCTTAATCGATCGTTAGGTAAGAACTATACAGAATGTTAGGTTAAACGAGAGACATACTTTAAGGGAGTGTAGTACTCATGAAAATGAACACAATTATCTGCTGCTACATACATTTATTCACATATCTCGACAGAATGGAGATTGTAAATGTGATTTTAGAGTTGTAATCGTAGTAAAAGTTGTTCATTTACCTACATGAGTAGATATTACACTCCACTCCCTTATAATATAACCCTTGTTCAACCTAACATCCGATACAGTTTATACATACATGTATATCACCAACCGCGTAAATGTATGAACATTGTTAAATTTATCTGCTTTTATTCTTCTCTCGTATCAGGACGGGATATGATATAGATTATATAATTGCATAGCACATGTGTGAGCACTATGTACCATTTACTGGGTACGTCTTTTATCGACTTAAATGTGCCCTGGCGGCTGAGAGTATGTCGTGCTCAAATTTCTCGCTGTTGGTGGCGTTTGTGTTTGATCATTAAGTTCCCTTCAAAATGGTTAAGTTGAATGGTTCTGATCCATGCTTCATGTTCGTGAACGGGCGCCGTCAGTACGGACTGATCATCTCTTAGCTGCCACGGCTTATTTTTTTTTAAATTTTTTTGTTCTTATTCGTCGTATTTTTATTACGGACGCTTTTAAAGTGCACGTCTTTCTATATTGTTCTCACATGTATAATTTCAACATGAATGATGTAACCAATATTTTGATTTAAAAGAGTGTCCGTGGAGTTTCTTGCCCGTTCTTCTCCATAGGTACCTACTACGCTTTGGAATGGGCAACTAGCTTCATCTTTCTGACTGACCGACCCCTTGACAATAAAATTGAAAAATACCTGTAATTAGTTTATTTGAAATAAATGCTTTGAGTTTGAGTTTATTGTAAGTAAATAGGTTCATCCGATTCTCAAGAATGACGTACACAGACCACACAGACTCCAGATTTTTCTAAGAATTGGTAGGATTTGTATTTCAAGTTCCCAAAATAGATCAGATACGTCTGGTAACTTAAGTTCCCACACAGGTTCATACCTATTCCAACCTATTCCATCTGGAAACAGCCGTCTATGAATCTGTAATCATTCAGTCATTGTTTTCAACACTCTCGCTAAGGGAGTGTGTGGGTGTAGTTGAAATGGTGGCAAGCACCGTGATACTTCGGCCTATCTTCTCGTGAAGTTGTTCTTTGTTCAGTAAATGGGCGTAAATATGGCACTTCGAGCTTCGAGCTTTAGAAAGAGACTATCAGATAGGTATGGGTGGCGGAGACAACGCACTACAAAGAGACTGTCAGATAGGTATGGGTGGCGGAGACAACGCACTACAAAGAGACTGTCAGATAGGTATGGGTGGTGGAGACAACGCACTACAAAGAGACTATCAGATAGGTATGGGTGGCGGAGACAAGGCACTACAAAGAGACTGTCAGATAGGTATGGGTGGTGGAGACAACGCACTACAAAGAGACTGTCAGATAGGTATGAGTGGCGGAGACAAGGCACTACAAAGAGACTATCAGATAGGTATGGGTGGCGGAGACAAGGCACTACAAAGAGACTGTCAGATAGGTATGGGTGGTGGAGACAACGCACTACAAAGAGACTGTCAGATAGGTATGGGTGGCGGAGACAACGCACTACAAAGAGACTGTCAGATAGGTATGGGTGGTGGAGACAACGCACTACAAAGAGACTGTCAGATAGGTATGGGTGGTGGAGACAACGCACTACAAAGAGACTGTCAGATAGGTATGAGTGGCGGAGACAAGGCACTACAAAGAGACTATCAGATAGGTATGGGTGGCGGAGACAAGGCACTACAAAGAGACTGTCAGATAGGTATGGGTGGTGGAGACAACGCACTACAAAGAGACTGTCAGATAGGTATGGGTTGTGGAGACAACGCACTACAAAGAGACTGTCAGAAAGGTATGGGTGGCGGAGACAACGCACTACAAAGAGACTGTCAGATAGGTATGGGTGGCGGAGACAACGCACTACAAAGAGACTGTCAGATAGGTATGGGTGGTGGAGACAACGCACTACAAAGAGAATGTCAGATAGGTATGGGTGGCGGAGACAACGCACTACAAAGAGACTGTCAGATAGGTATGGGTGGTGGAGACAACGCACTACAAAGAGACTGTCAGATAGGTATGAGTGGCGGAGACAAGGCACTACAAAGAGACTATCAGATAGGTATGGGTGGCGGAGACAAGGCACTACAAAGAGACTGTCAGATAGGTATGGGTGGTGGAGTTAACGCACTACAAAGAGACTGTCAGATAGGTATGGGTGGCGGAGACAACGCACTACAAAGAGACTGTCAGATAGGTATGGGTGGCGGAGACAACGCACTACAAAGAGACTGTCAGATAGGTATGGGTGGTGGAGACAACGCACTACAAAGAGAATGTCAGATAGGTATGAGTGGCGGAGACAAGGCACTACAAAGAGACTATCAGATAGGTATGGGTGGCGGAGACAAGGCACTACAAAGAGACTGTCAGATAGGTATGGGTGGTGGAGACAAGGCACTACAAAGAGACTGTCAGATAGGTATGGGTGGCGGAGACAACGCACTACAAAGAGACTGTCAGATAGGCATGGGTGGCGGAGACAAGGCACTACAAAGAGACTGTCAGATAGGTATGGGTGGTGGAGACAACGCACTACAAAGAGACTGTCAGATAGGTATGGGTGGTGGAGACAACGCACTACAAAGAGACTATCAGATAGGTATGGGTGGCGGAGACAAGGCAATACAAAGAGACTATCAGATAGGTATGGGTAGCGGAGACAAGGCACTACAAAGAGACTGTCAGATAGGTATGGGTGGTGGAGACAACGCACTACAAAGAGACTGTCAGATAGGTATGGGTGGCGGAGACAAGGCACTACAGTCAGATAGGTATGGGTGGTGGAGACAACGCACTACAAAGAGACTGTCAGATAGGTATGGGTGGCGGAGACAAGGCAATACAAAGACACTATCAGATAGGTATGGGTGGCGGAGACAAGGCACTACAAAGAGACTGTCAGATAGGTATGGGTGGTGGAGACAACGCACTACAAAGAGACTGTCAGATAGGTATGAGTGGCGGAGACAAGGCACTACAAAGAGACTATCAGATAGGTATGGGTGGTGGAGACAACGCACTACAAAGAGACTGTCAGATAGGTATGAGTGGCGGAGACAAGGCACTACAAAGAGACTATCAGATAGGTATGGGTGGCGGAGACAAGGCACTACAAAGAGACTGTCAGATAGGTATGAGTGACGGAGACAACGCACTACAAAAAGAATGTCAGATAGGTATGAGTGATGGAGACAACGCACTACAAAGCTGATTTTTTTCTCAAACTCGATGTGCCATTTTAATAATAAGGACAATGTGTTTATACGATCGTTCATTGTTTCATGATTTCAGCGGAAAGACGTCCACTGCTGGACATAGGCCTAAGCATCACCAATTCGACCGTTTCTGTGCTTCCCGCATCCAGCGGATTCCTGTGGCCTTGGACCTTGGACCTTGTGACCTGTGGACAAAGTCATCGGTCCACCTTGTGGGAGGCCTTCCAAGGCTACGTCTTCCGGTACGCGGTTGCCACTCCAGAACCTTTCGACCCCATCGACGATCTGTTCTGCGAGCAATGTGCCCCGCCCACTACCATTTAAGTTTGTCGTTGTTCATTGTTTAGAACTGTGAAATCCTAGCATGTTATAATACGTAAGATGAAATTAGTAACACACTTGCGCTGTGCAAGTATGAGCAATAGACTTGTACAGCACAAGTCTGTTGTGAATTTGCGAATCACACAAGCAAGCAGTAGCAGCTTGTCACAGCAAGTCGACTTGCTGTGCGCTTTACTTACTAAAACTAATTAGTTAACTTGCTACTTAGAAGGTAGCATCATGAGTACCGAATAATACAATATAAACTATAAACCCTATATTTTAATATTAAAAAATCCACAGTGGAAGATACAACTGATACACATAATATTTGAAATATAAAAAATACAGTTATTTGTTATAGGTGAAAAAATAATAAAATAATCAAAAGAACAATATACTCCACTAGCTCTGTTGTCAAAGTGCCGTATATACCTAACGTACTAACAGCAAACAGCAATCCAATTTTAAAATTGCCGCTCACATAACCATCTAAAGGTAAACAAACGAGACTCGATATAGTTTTCCAATGTTTGTTAAATATTAAGCGCTCACTACCACTATTCGAATTGTTTTTTCCACAATAGTAGTAGCGAGAGCTCGGCTACATAAATGTATGTGCTAACTTGCCACGCGTGTGCGCCCGGAGTACGCGGCGCCGATAATCCCCTTAGTGGGTAACGAACTGGCCAAGTGCCGGACAGATAACTAGCTATTCCACTTTAGGCTATCTTCGAACTGGGAACATAGAAATTCTCCTTTGTATTCAATAGAGATCTATTTTTAACTCCTGCGTTTACTTTAACTAACGTTCCTCGACTGCACTTCTTGGAAACAAGACAAAATTCTTGGGAAAGCGTTAAGATTTAGAGTAGTTTAAAACTGAAAATATGAAAAGCTTAAAAATAAAATTTCAAGCGGTTTTGCACTTGAAGAGGTACATTTATATCGCGCAAAGAGCTTGTGAAAGAAATATTTTACGATTCTATAAAAAATATGAGACATTTTTAACGACTGTAATAGTTTTCGCATTGAGACAAGACACAGACGACTTTTATATCGTCTGCAGCCTAGAACATAACTATTATATTTCGTAGAACATTGTTTTATTTTATCATAATTTTTCAGACGTTCACAAGAGCCTTAATATCACTTGGCTTCACTGTAAGGTGTCTTCTCTACTGTGATGGTGATATCAACCGTACGACGCTGTAAGTCAAGCAAAACTACTTTTAGAGCTTCATACGCTATTTTGGTTTGTGATCCCAAGAGACTTCGGTGTTGAAGCGAAAACTATCCAAAACGTAGCCATATCGATTTTCTAGTGTGAATTCAACGAGCTCAAGAGCAACACTGATACTGGAAGGGCTGATATACACAGACGAAACGGAACATAAAAATGGAGCAAATTGGATAACGTAATAGTAGCCAGATGGACTGACGACTACAGCTGAGAGAGACCTATGCAGTGAACTGAAATAGCCAAAAATGATTAATTGGTATGCATCGGGAGTGTGATAAATGGATGACGCATTCATTGGCATGGAAACTTGAAAAAATAGCAGAGATCTGAAAAGTAATCAAGGAAACCATGCCTTAGCAACAACAGAGGCTACGAAAAATTAACGGTACATTCAAAATTCCCGAATTTAACGTGAAAATCAAACATAAACCCTTAAAATTACGAAAACCCAAAGAATGTAAAACGCCCAGCAATAAGGCCAGAGTTTCACATAGTCAAACACTCGAACAGCGAGAAGCAGCTAGTTACCGAACTTTATCTCGTCCCGATTCCAGTTTGTAAATATTAATTCAAACAATTTGCTAAATTTGTCCCGCGTTAATTAAATAGTAGTCGCTTCGTAATCCAATAAATAAATCGTGTCGATAAATACCGGCCTATATAATTGTAGGGACACGACTCTCCGTACGTAAGTAACGGTCGACTATTGTGTCTCTGACGGCAATAATTCACGAATGACGAATTCGTTGTAATACCTACCATTGTGTTATTGTCCCACGGAAGATGTATTAATCGGATTTTATTTCTTTTGTTAACTGTTACGAGTTTTATCTCTTCAGTTTTCAATTAATATTTTATGGCAGACGGTCAATGACCTCATTAGAGGATTTTTCAGCCTCTGGGCTTAATCCTATTTGCATACAACGTTTTATTAAAAAGAGTGTACACTGCAAACTATTATAAATTCTCGTTTGCTGTTCAACTTATACAAAGTTGAAATCACGTTATTAGCCGCCCAGGCTTGGTCCCTGACTAGCCACGTGATATTATCCCTTAGTTTACCTAAGCTCTGTTCTTAAAATGAATTGTACAGCGTCCTCTGTCTCCATTTCTGCTCAAAACTACACTAGTAATATTAGGTTAAAACGCAATAATACTACATTAAAATTATGCTATTGTTTTAACCTAACGCTAACAAAGTACTCATAAATTATTTCAGAAATGTACTAAAACGAGCCATAACTGCGTACACATATCTCGTATGCACGTACGCGTATTGTAACAATCGAATTAAATTCCAACTAATTTGATTCAATGAAATTATATCTGCCGGTAATGCAAACACACTATATCATGTTTTATTTAATTTAAGGTCAGTCATAAAACCGTGGGAGCTTATATAACTCGAATGCCAGTAAAAATGCATAGTATGCAAAGCCACAGCAGTTTTCCAGGGTCATAAAATGCCCAGTTTTATGACATCAGTGAACCCAAGCATTCAAACGTATTGAGTAGAAGACACTTGCTTGTAATTGAAGTCGTTTGAAAAAGTACTTTGTATATTATTCACGACTCTGTCCCTAAAACATGGGACGTGGCTCGTTAGTGACATTTGAAATACAAGCTTTGTTACATTACAGTTTTACTGGCCTTTTTAACAGTAATTATTTGAACCACAAAACAATTACTAAATGAATGCCACGTATTACCTACATTTAATTTAATGTTTTATATCCTCATTTTGGCAGTTATTACGGATGTTGACGCTATTGTTAATTTTTAGATACGATGTTAATGTCAACAACCCAAATACCCGCGAAACACGTTGTTGCATAACTATTTAATTAGTAAAGATTTCTAATTCATATTCTTTTTGGCACCTCTTTAGGTCGTGAGCTATCCGCATATAAAAAAACCGGCCAAGTGCGAGTCGGACTCGCGCACCGAGGGTTCCGTACAAACCGCGTTCATGAGGAAAAGGGTAGTAAATTTAAAATTATTAAAATATTTTTATTATATGATGTAAATAAAAATGTATGCTTTTCGCAATGATTCCTTTATTTGTGCCATAAGACGTTGCTTCGTACCAAATTTCAAGATTCTGAGTTCACGGGAAGTACCCTGTAGGTTTTGATTCCCTTGCGAGTGTCGAAAATTTGCAGCATAAATGGCTGTATATTTTGATTGCGTTGGCTTAGAAGTTCACAACTCCAAGGAACAGTAGACTTGAGTATTTGATATGAATTTCAGCTTTATTCCTTTACGCGTTCCTGAGAAAAAGAGTCTTGACAGACAGTCAGACGGACAACAAAGTAATCCTATAAGGGTTCCGTTTTTTCCTTTTGAGGTACGGAACCCTAAAAATATTTGGCCTAGGTCTCAAGGAGGAGGCGTGAAATTGATTTGCTGTTACAATGTAGATAGTATTCATTCGAACTCGGCTATTTATTATTCATATGCTGTATTTTGGACCCGTCAAATGGAGTATCAACACGAAACTGTGGTGCGTGACGCGTGACTATGAATTGCATAGTGATACTTAGCGGTGTCTATTATTTCCAACCATATAATTACATGCCCACCAACACGTTCTACAATTAAGAAATCGCCTCTGTGGTCTAGTGGTTAGACCACCTGTCTCAAACTCAGAGGTCCCGGGTTCGAATCCCAGTGGGGTATTTTTTTTCTGCTTGGTTTGTTTGGTGGTAGGACTTAATCGGAGTCCGCCTGGCTAGCTACCACCATCTTATCTAAGTCTGTCGATAACCATGTCAACAGCATTGTTATGTTTCGGCAGTTAGAGGTAGGACAGCCAGTTCCTCTGTGGTTGAGGATTCCGGGTGAAGGTCGCTTCCACCTTCGGCCTGATCATCACTTACCATCAGGTGAGATGCAGGCCAAGAGCTACCGCGTTGTAAAAAAAATAAAAAAAACAGAATGAAAAACTTGTTTAGAATCAACATTTATGATAAAAACGATATATGACTGCCTCGTTGGTCTAGTGGTCGCAAGCGCTACTGCTGAGCATGAGGTCCTGGGTTCGATTCCCGGATCGGACAAAGTGTTATTGGGTTTTTCTATCTAGAATTTCTCAGTAGCAGTCCAGAGTCTGAATTTGTGCCCGGTTGATGGCAATAGGCTCGCTCCCTATCACATGGGACTTAAACATAACTGATGAAATGTGGGTGTACCTACTACAGATACACCTCTGCCCAACCCTTCAGGGAAACAAGGCGTGATATTATATTATTTATGATAAAAAAGTTATTATTAAAAAAAGCTAAAAGTTAATAAAATAGTTGTGATTTTTGAAAAGACTAACTAAATATCAAGTCTGTTTCAATAGTAACGTTGTCTAAAACAACTCGAATCAAAAACATAAACCCTCTTAGCACTTGAATTAATCTAGATCCTTCCCAAAATTTGCTAGATACGTTCCCTGCGTTTAACAGAAAGATGATTGAAAGAATGAAACTACCAGTCACAAATGCCAATATTCTCAATCAATCTACCTAGCCTTTTTCCAACTATATTGGGGTCAGCTTCTAGTCTAACCGGATGCAGCTGAATATCATTATTTTACAAGGAGGGACTACCTATCTGACGTCCGCAACCCAGTAACTGGGTAAGACGATACCCCTTGGTGAGACTGGCAGGTAAAGATGATCACCCATCCACGGACTAACCCCGACAAGCGTAGCTTAACCTGATTGATCGACCCATGCGGCTGCTATTACTTAAACAAGAGTCCCTCCCACAAATCCCAATAATCTAATGAATCAAATAATACTTTGTAGTCTAAAAGACAAAGTTTCATTTTGAACCGTCTCATAATATTGTTATTAATTAACCCAAGTCAGTCTGATTAAATTCAAACCGAAGAAAATGGCCGAAATGATATAACGGTAATTTAGCTACTGACACTAATTGCCACGGGAGATCGAAATTCGGAATTATTTCGTGACTGTCCATTATAAATGAAGATCAGAATATTAAGACGTTGAATAAAATACTACGCGACACGCCAGGGTTAGTTGCAGTGATGTTACCTACCCTCGCATTTTGATGAGGACGATATTCAGGCCCATATTAGATAAGACCAGCCTATTGATTTTTATAGGTCTTTTTCTTTATACCAAAACCATATTAAATTACAAAAGATCGTCACTCACTGGACGCCTGAAGGAGGACATTGCCGTCGAGGTAGACCTGGGCGAACATGGCCTGAAATCGCACAAAACAGACAGATTTGGAAGGAAAAAGGGGAGGCCCTTAGCCAGCAGTGGGACACAATACCTATAGCCTAATAAAAAGAAAAAAAGATTAAAAAAATAAAACCTTTCCCCGAGCTGGAACCAAGAATCGCACGCGGAAAGCGGCCACACAAAGTAATTATGAAATAATATAGTCATTATTTATTTCAAGGGAAACAATTTCTTAAGACAATTGAATAACAGTTTCCCTTGGATATTCTAAACGGGTGTATAATATCACAACAGCAAATACTTGCTTACCACGATTATTTCATCACAAACATCATAGTCGGCTAGTCAAAGCCACTGCTAATTAGGCAGATCCTAATCATCTGCAATGATCGCTTAAATATTGCCATAATCAACGCTTAGCTCATAGGTTATTTGCTCCAGAATACAAGTAGATGTGTTTTACAATATATAGCCGGTGAACTTTTCCTGTCAGGAAGCCATACAACTATTTTCCGGTAGCTTAACTTATTTAGTCAAGGTATTTTGTTCAATATTTCAGTTCCTGAACCCAATATCAAGCTTGTATTCCCCAAAGGCATATGCAGATGTATAAAGTCAAAGTCACATAATTTATTTCAAATAGGCCCTTATAAGGCACTTTTGAACGTCAAAATTTATAAAAAATGGAATTGATTCTAGTCGCCTCTTCCAAAAGGCAGTTTTCGAATGGCTTCTCCATTGGGCAAGAAACTCCACCATTACTCTTTTAAAATGTTTTACAATATTTTGTATAGGTACATTAGTTAAATAATTATATGTCAAGACGATGCATCTAGAATAAAATTACTATACCACAATTGGTAAAAAGAATTAAAAATGAAGCAACGACAGATAAATGAATTATGTGATTGATACATGGTGTTCACATATTGCCGTAATATATGATACCCATATAGGATAGTACACCAACTGACCCATATCATCATCCACACATCAGGATCAACATCATCATCTGGATAATACAGCTCTATGTGGAAAAAGCACCCATATCAAGCCTATGGGTAAGTCACATGTGATAGGAGGCAAACCTATTGCAATTAACCGGCCACTAACCCAGACTCCGAGCAGTCACAGTGAATTACCTTTTTCAAGAAAACGCCGACGATTAAAGAACAATATGCCTAGGCAAATTAAGGTCAACGGACCTAATAAAACGTTGCTCAAAGCCTTGCCCTTTATTGTAGATGAGTAGCTAATTAAACATCCCGTTCCACTATTCATTCAAGTACATATTGCATATATACGGGGTAAAAATGCTAAATAGATACCTGCAAGTATAATTTAGTAACCTTCCCGGACAAAAATAGGCTACCCTTCTCTGTTCGTCCTCGGAGGTAAAGCAAACCTGATTTCCTGAGGGTCTCTGAAGGGGCTGTATAGAGATTGTATTATACATTTATGTATAAGTAAAAGAATTCTGTAGACTGTTGACATATAGCTGTAAACATCAATCATTACTAATTGTATCACATTACATTATATTCCGAAATCATTCGTTGAATTATTCCACAAAAATATATGCCAACCCATGTTGAGTAATCTACTAAAAGGCTTCGTAATCTATAGTCTAAAGAAACTATTTGGTAATAATGATTATCAGTAAATTTTGATATTCAATCCTATTAGTAAACCTGGAGTAGTAATCACCATCAACATAATTACCAATTGTAGTGATAACCACATTACAATCATATTCCGAAATCATTCGTTGAACCATTTCGCTAAAACATGTAGGTCCCATGTTCAGCAATCTATTAAGACCGCTACGTGATCTAGTCTAAAGATATGATAATCAGCCAATCTCGATTTTCAATCCTTTAAATAAACCTGAGAATACGAAACAAGACTAACAGCATTTCGAATTACGGCAGGAGAGGCAGGAGATTAAGACAACAGCGTCGTATTTCGTATTCAAACGGTATCTACGGGAAAATTAAATGTTAAGAAATTAAACCTCTTCACACCTTCTACAGATCCGAAATTATCGCTTCCTTCACATCATAAGGAAAACTTGGCATTAATTAAACTAAATTTTATTGTGTCATTTTAGGATTAATCAGCCAGAAACGTGTCCAAATCTAATTAACTTTTTGTACCTACACAAAAGCATAAATTGTCATTTGAAGTAATCACTAGAGTTTCTCTTTGAATAAAAATATAACATTTCAATTTACTTATATACTTTCCGAGTTTTAACATTAGTTTTACTTGCTTTCAAAAACATTTTCCTGCGATTGACCAACTCTCGTTCTAACATTTCAAAGAGAACTCAAAAAGGGCACAACATTACTATAATCTAATTTCGAAACCTTATTCTCACCTTATTAAATGCCATATTTTTAGTGGGCCGCCTTAGCATCATTCCCGACGTACTTAAGTCAATTTTGTTCGCAATCCAATGCACTTGTAAAAAAAACTTTCAACACTATCCACACGGTACTTAAACTGTTGTACAATTATTTAAACTATTCAAACTATTTTTATCACGCTTTTATGATTTTTTATTAACAACAATAATTGTTTATTTAACGATGTTAACTAAAAATTGCTGAGCAACAGACACACGACGATCTTCGGCCGCTATGTTCGAAGACTGGATTTCCGCCCGCCCAAAAGGACCGAGGCGGCGCGAAGTGCGCCGAGCGTTCCCGACTCGAACCCGATTCATGAAACCCACTCGATGAAGTGGTAAGTTTTTACGACTACCCGTTGGCGAGCGCGGTCGGGACCAATATAAAAGGATGGTTTGACACCTGTTTCTGATTATCTTCCTGTATTCGCTTTCTATTCTATTCTTATGTTATTAATATAACCTGAAAATCAGAGTATAAGCTTCCTCAGAAAATCGTACTACACTTTAAAAAGTCTACCTAAAAACAATATTTATTGTTTAAACAATACTTGGCTCGCACAATCTCAAATTATTTGCCGATTAATTAAACTTCATCAGTCAGTTATTTCAATAATGGTTTAATACTTTGACAAACCACTATTAACTGCAAAGTTACAAAAGCATTTGGAAATTTATTCTATCAAACAAAATAAAAATATCTTTCTACAAATTACCACCCGTCAAGTCTTTGCTCTAAACTAAATAACGTAACACTCAATTCAAACATACTTAAAAACTAATTAATTCTGTGAAGAACCGGCTTTACAGCGACTGGGTATTCAGTAAGCATCTAATATCCGCCAGATTTACAGCTACCTGTGAGCTAAAGGTAGAATATTGCATTGAGAAGTGCAATAAAATCGGGATCAACTGTTATGACTCCTCCTGCACGGTGGTGTAACAATGGCATTAAAATGGCCCACGTTTTGTATGGAGCTAGGCCTCGCATACTGCAACTGAATAGAGTAACTCAGTTATTTTGTCTGCTCAGGAAAATTATTTAGGGAACAGCGAATTGTATTTTTCTATGCCTATTTGTTGCTCATTCTTTCTTTGAATTAATCAGACAGAAAATCTCGTATAACTATTTTCAGAACGTTTCGTAGTTTTTATGAGCCTTTAAGATAAAAAAATATCTATAAGCTATTTAAATATTCGTTTCGTGCGGGAATCGAATCCGAAAATCCAAAGCCAATTAAAGGTAATAATATTTTAACTATTTAAAATAATCGGGTATTATATATAAGCTGGAATATCGGCTTTATTTTCAATTTAACAGCAGAAATCATTAATAGTGGACTTTATCATTTCTACGAAAAAGAATTGGTAGGTAATTTCATTTTATTTTAATCTGAGATCAGCCTAAAAATATTTTATATTTATTCCGACTTGAAAGTCAAAGGAGAACGGAAACTTGACTTCGTACGAATGTCTAGTAAGAGGTTGCTCAGGCTCACAAGAATCACTATGACAGGAATATAATCAGAATGCTCATAAAAATAAAGCTCCTACTCAAACGCTGGCAATAAATAGCAATAAATAGCAAACTAGCTTGCGACTGTGGGTTCTCTCGCATGAAATTTGGGTTGAGGCCTTTATTGAGACATAGTCAATCTTCTTGCACCGAAAAACACGAAAATCGGTTGAGTCGGTAAGGCTCAAAACGGACAAACAAATTCACCTTCACATTTATTCTTACGGTATAAAAAAGGGATACGCGTTTCCTCGTAATTTTTCGGCGTCAGGTTTTTTACCGCAAATTATCATCCCACCTAAAGTTCAAATTTCTTTTCAGACAATTTCTTGCGAACTTCTGCGGCCGTTCAATCAACGTCTTCTAGATAACTAACTTTTTGTACTTTGTTAGTCAATCATCTTTTAGTCCATCCATCAGGCGAGCCCTATTGCTAAATCTATTATTGCCTTCAGTAAGTGAATCCAACTGAAAACCGTGAAATTAATTGTACCTAAATTAATCAAATAAAAGTAAAAGTTTGTCGAGTAAAGAAATAATGAGTATTGTTACTGAGTCTAGCTCGGGTTTTGTTAGTTACAAGTAATTTGGCCAATTTGAAAATACGTGATTCGCCCTTTTGATACGATAGACCTCAAATCTCTTTACAGAAAGTTTAGAAACCGGGCTTAAATCTTTTGCGGGGATTCAAAGTTAGTTAAATATCAGATATTCCACGAGTTGCCGACGACGGTGAAACCGCATTGAAATTTTAGGTAGGTATTATTCATTACAACACGAAATTAAGGGAACAATAATAAATTGTCAGTGATTTATATTATTGTTTAATTTTATTTGGTAGCATTCTCAAATATTTCATTCAGATCCTTTTAAGGATTATAATTTTCATTCCCATATCTCGACCACCTAGACTCGTTCTTGACTGATTGGCCGGCAAATGCAGCAGGCAACGATGAATGGAAAAGTAGTTATGGGGAGACCTTTACTCAGTGTTTAAAAAAACCGTTTATAACGACTTCGAAGGGACCGTCGGATTACGGTTGTTATAGCCAATCGTTTTTATAACGAAAAACTATGTTAAGTAAACAGAAATACTGGGACCTCAAAATATCGTTGTAATAATCGGTACATCGTTTTAAGCGAAGATGTTACAACTGTTTTCACTGTATAATGTATCTTATTATTACGGGTTACTTACTAGTGTTCCACACCACACACTAGATATGTGCCAGGGCCACTGCTAACGCCGTGACCGAATGATAAAATAGTAATTCTATTTTATAATTCCGTCACTTCAACAGCGTTTCGTAGCTCGTTAAAAACCACAATACTTTGTAGGGTTCTACGTAAGTCACATAGCTGATGCCAGGCCTATACTTTTTAAACAGAACTGAATAGGTAACTAAAGTGGAACAATCTTCATAAATATCTATTGTATGTTAGACTGCCTCGTTGGTCTAGTGGTAGCAAGCGCTACTGCTGAGCATGAGGTCCTGGGTTCGATTCCCGGGTCGGGCAAAGTGTTATTGGGTTTTTCTATCTGAAATTTCTCAGTAGCAGCTCGGAGTCTGGATTTGTGCCTGGTTGATGGCAATAGGCTCGCCCCCTATTACATGGGACTTAAAACATAACTGGCGAAATGTGGGTGTACCTGCTACAGGGACACCTCTGCCCAACCCTTCGGGGAAACGAGGCGTGATATTATGTTATGTTATGTTAAAGCTAGTACTATTTTAATAAAGAAGTTAGCTATGGTTGTAAGTATTTTACGGGTTATAAAAAAAAGCAAAAGAAAAACATCAAAGACAAACGGACAAAAATTCTAAAAATTGACTTATATTTTCGGTATCAAACTCGTTCCCTTCCCATCTCAGCAATTACTTTTTTCCAAAAATATTCAATGTTCAGTTTTGGCTTCGTTACTATTTTTATTATGTCTATCTATACATAAAGGTATGTAAACGTAAACGTACGGTTAGTAATCCAACTTCTTAGGTGGCAACAAAAATAACTAGCAGGATGATGTTTCAGATTCCATAAAGTTTAAAACTTTAATTGCTCATTAAAATCAGTCTATGGTGTGCACTTGTGCACAATTTTTAATCGCAACAAATAAAGTTAATTACTGAAAGGTTGTTTTTTTTTTCCTTCATAAAACACATTTTTATGCAGCCGTTCGTGTAGTTCAAACTCAAACTCAAAGCATTTATTTCAATTTAACCGTTTACAGGCACTTTTTAATTGTCAGGGTGTCGGTCAGTTAGTCAGAAAGTTGAAGCTAGTTGCCCATTCCAAAACGTTGCCCATTTTTCTCCATAGAGATCTCTCTATAGAGAAGAACGGGCTGGAAATTCCAGTTCCATTACAGGGACACTGTAACCCGGAATAATTGTAATATATTGAACAATTACTGTCTATAATAGCTCAATAATAACAACTCAACAAACGGTGAATGATTCAGAAAATCGTTAGGAACTCCACAATCAGACTGACTACATCGTAAGCGATTTGTGTTTGAGCGAACGTAAATTTTCGATTTCCTAGAATTTCTCACAAGAAACTCCATTTTCAAGAAACGAGTGGTGCTGACTGAGTATCAATTTATATTTCGCGACTATTCTACACATTTCCGCTGCATTCCTGGTTGGATTACTATGTAAAGTGTGTTTTTCTTTATTTATCTTGTTTAGTAAACAAATATGGCTCACTGTGAATTGAATTTTTAGAAAATTTGCTGTTCTATAATAGTAGATTTTAAATATTTTTGCCAAATGTCTTTCTTAAAAAAACCACGGCTTTTGTATCCACTTTTTCTTTTTTGGGTGGGAAATTATCAAATAACTTCTCCCGCTCTGGGCGGAGCGGGAGGGTCAGACTCTTACTGACTAAAGCCCACCCGTTTTCCTTCAGTTGCCTGTATGTTGCCAGGGGCCACGGTAACTCTTTCGGACAAACCCGCAACCCCGACAGGCATCGGCCCTAGTGAACCCCTTCAGTTGTGCTGACATCTCTTTGAGGCGCGCGTAGAACACAACGCGCCGTCGACCCGGGCCTGGTCCTTATCGGACGGAGAGCTACCCATTGCTCACCGTCCGGTGATACTGGAGTGCCTCCCTGATGCAACTCCAGGGCAGGGTGTTGAAGGCATTGACGATGTCTAGAGACACCGCCAAAACGACCCCACCCCGGGCCACAGCATCCCCCGTCGTGAGGGCCCGCATGCGTATGATGGCGTCCACCGTAGAGCGCCCCCTGTGGAAACCGAACTGACTCTCCGCCAAATTCTGCCCCACCCGCACCAGCCCTCCGACAAGGCGGTCTGCAATGATTCTTTCAAAGAGCTTGCCCACCTCGTCGAGCAGCTAGATGGGCCGATAGGCGGACGGAGAGTCCGCAGGACGCCCCGGCTTCCTGATGAGAACCAGTTTCCCCGTCTTCCAATGAAGTGGGAACTGGCCCCTCTCCAAGCATGCACTTAGGAGCCCCCTTAGTTTTGTATCCTCCTTAAAGTGTTTGATTGATGCGCGATCCGGCCGTTAATTTGGCACATCGTGAAAAGGGACTGCCAAATAAAGACAGAAACAGCGAAATTGTCAAAGTTTTATTGCTTGAATACGAGGCTTTGGCTATTTTGTTGTTTGTGTTGTTTTTTTTTTTTTTTGTAAAATGCAGAATAAAGAATTTTTCTTTCTTTCTTTTCTTTTTTACTGAGACGACGCACTCCAAACCTAAACTTTTACGATGTGTCCTAATAACGGCCTCGTCGCGCATCAATCTCACACTTTAAGGTGGCTACAACAAAAGGAAAAATATTTTTAAAAAAATATTTAAAATCAACCATAAAAGAACAGCTAATTAAAAAAAAAAACAAATCTCAATAAGCCATATTTGTTTACTGCTGTTACCAAACTCGATACTACGAAAATGTAGTTAGTGATTTTCGTATCGAATACCTAAGAAAAACCAAATTTAGACCGTGTTTTGGAATAAGACGGTATGGTCTGCGGTTTTTGCCGGTGTTGCGTTATTTTAGGTTGCTAGATGTACGGATTAAGCCGAACAATGTTTGGCTTTTTATGCTTTAATCCGGATAAAAATTGCACAAATGACTTTTTTCGAGTGACAAATTGGCACGTGGTTTTAAAAGTATTAAATTACTAGCTGTTGCCCGCGACTTCGTCTGCGATCCAGGATGAAAAATAGCCTATGTCCTTTTCCAGGTTCCAGACTACCTATCTGTAAAATTTCATCTAAATTCGTACAGCCGTTATAGCGTGAAATCGTAACAAACAAACAAACTCACTTTCGCCTTTATACTTCTTCTTTTCGTGTGGTTAGTGACTAACCTTGTGTCAGAGTTTTAAAGCTGCCATTGGCCTCTGACTTGGCTTCACATGCCGTCGAGAAATATATCTCAGGCATGAGAAATATATTCAGGCAGGGTTTCCTCACGATGTTTTCATTTACCGTTTTTAAAGCAAGTGATAATTATACAATACACACATGAATCCGAAAAGTAAGAGGTGCGTGCCTTCGGTTCGAACCCGAGACATAATACTTGGCAGTCTGACGGTCACACCACTGGGCTATCACTGCATACTAACTACTACTTAATATATATATTTACTAGCTGTTGACCGCGACTTCATCTGCGATCCAGGATGAAAAGTATGTCTCTTCTCCAGGTCATGGTCTACACATGTGTCAAATTTCATCCAAATTCGTTCAGCCGTTTTAGCGTGAAAGCGTTACAAACAAATAAATAAACAAACTCACTTTCGCATATATAATATTAGTTAGGATTTATTTAGTTGCTGCTGTCTTAATTTATTTTCCGTAATTAGGTACGAAGATACGCCTATCATAATTGTCATTATAAAATACTGCCACTATACTACTATCTGCACAATTGCATATCGACGGTAAAAAGGAAATCAGCGACATTTTGGTCTAAAATGAGTTATATATGCCATCCTACGTAAAATTTTCTGCTCTTTCGAATGCGCTTACTCCCATGGCTCTACGAAGACTTTTTTTGGCGTTTATGCCAGTAAAAATACGTCAGTTTTTCAAAAATTAAAATTTTTAACATTTCAGTTTTTGTCGCTTATACCCTATTTCCTTTTAACCGTCGATATAATGTATTAAAATTGGAATAAAATTTGCTAGTACATGGTTCCGCCTAGCCACTGCTAATCATGGGGTAGCTCTTAATGAGGACAGTGCCATAATCAAGTTAAGGCTTCGTTTTCAGATTGGTGATATCATTATGACGTATGTACCTACCTACTACAAAAGGGCAGTGCAAATTCTTTTGAAAAACCTACAACACGCCTTTTATGACACCCACTGGTGGCGAGTGGCTTGTCTATTCTCAGCCTAGAATTCCGCAGAACGAATAGTTAACAACCTGGCCTGGCTTTTACGCCACGGTTTCAAGGAGTCTTCATCTTTGAAATTCTGCCTAACTCATTGTGAACAACAACCACGATTTTATATTAATTTAATATTCGAAATTTAATATTAATTAACGAGCACTTCTTCCGTTACTTTCTAATTTGTTCTTACCTTTATAAAAATACATTTTCCTTTCGCATGTCCGAGGGTGGGGGAGGCTCTAAATCATTTTTCCCACAAGTAGGGTGCTGTATAGCTACCTATTACGTTACTGTAGCCATGACAGCGCCCGTCTGCTGAAGTAATGGGTTGGTCCGGTTCGTTAGCCTGATTCTGTCCCCTACTCTGATTTTGTCAGTACCCGCCAACCGAACGTCTAACCCCATTCTCCCTCCTATAAAACAAAAAATAAACTTGTTAATTGGAACATTACGATTCGTAATATACCGGCTGCCAGAATTTCGCCTGTTCGTGGTCGAATACAATAAAATTTAATTAACTCCAATCCCATCCATACATTTCAGTGTAAAATCACTCGGTTTTTCATTAACAATTTTATTTTGCATAACTGTTTGATGAGTGATAAGTGCAGACCCTCGGCACTGAACACAGTTCTGTGTGCAGTAAATATTAACAGTTCAAATTTCTATCCAAATAAAATACTTAAACCAAATATGAAATGTACGAAATGTGAATTCAGATGTGAATCGGAAAATACAAATCCTGTAATCGGCTACACTATCGTAGACGATCGTTGCTCACGTAGCGTAGCATCTATTAGCGTAGAGTTGCTACGCCGTAGCATGTGGCTGTTCGGAACTCTCGATCTATTGGGGAGAACGAGGTACTCAACCTGTGTTTCTTAACTTTAAATTATAAAACGACGTTACGTAAATACCCATACCTAAAGGATTATAAAGTAAATTAAATATTAAAAATACAATTTCCAAACAATAAATCAATTCCTAAACTGAAGCAAGTACTTTTGCTAACATATCAGTAGTTACAATACATTGATTGACATTTCACGAAAATATGTTTTTTTATTTCTGTGGATGATAAAACGTTTTCTTGAATGACGAAACCGTACTCTTTGATAATACTGGCACCTTCACAATATAAACGATACATTATATTGTGCACCATCTTATCAACGTCTACAGTTATCATCATCCAGCAGTACGCCCGTGTTCATGACCCACTGTATTATGCACTTTGATATGAATAGCTGAAGAAGCCGCCGTCATAAAAAATGCACTGTATTCTCAGATTAATTTTCCTACGCCCGTAATTTGGACATCACAACAAAGACGTCCAAAAATAAACGTCAGCTGCGTAACAAAAATAAACACAAATTAAAAAGGAAACAAAAAGAGAAAAGCTGCTGTGTAATATCTTAAATGAAGACACTTTCCCCTCAGGAAATCGACAACGCGGCTGTAACACAAGCGACCAGTTAAAAATACACCGTATTACTACTATTTTAATAGGAAAGAAGACAAGTCGAAATAGACAATTTGCTATCGTTAAAATTCCCTTTACGGCGGACGGGGGAGTTTGAAAGGGCTCTTTAAAGCCCGGATTTACTTCGGAAAATTATATCTAAGACTGTCGGAATCCGTCCACACGCGAGATGCCGATTTAATTGTGTTTACCGAGACTTAGTTAGCAAACATTGAGCTACTTAATTCAGGGAAATAGGGGAAAGGAAGTCTTTTATTGCTACGCGCTAACAAATTGACAATGTACGGTATAGAATTGTTATTAGCAGCTTTGGCTGTGGCACTTTTATCGTTTTAGAGGAAGTTACGGTAGAAATCGCCGATGATATTAACCACTTATGACTAAGATTTACAAAACATGTTTTTCGATGGTATTAAAAAATTGTTTAAAAAAACTGTACATTTTCACGTTTACACATATTTTCACGTTTCCTGTAAAAATTCTTCAGAATTTTATCAATGGTGACACGATGGCTTTACCATTAATACAGGGTAATTGGTAATATGTCGGCAATCAGAGATGTAGGAGAGGTCATTCGCAACCAAATTTTCGAGTAATTTGACATTTGATTTTTTATTTAATTCATTTTAAACTATATACAGTACCGACCAAAAGTCCATGAGCAATCTCACAAAGCAATAGACTGACGCTTCGGTTTGACTTACGACCTTCTTCTTTAAGTTGTTACAATACTGTAGACACGCACATTACACACACACACTCACTTTGTCTGCAACCAATGACTAGTTCAATAATCATCATTCGTTTTTAGTTTCATTCGTCTTGTTCACATAAATATTAAAGTTTAGCAGGTAGACCACAAAAAACTAAGTAAATTATTTCGATTTCTGTGGGGTAGATGCAGTTTGTTACGAGTATTTAATTAATAGAACTTTGTTGGTTCGTGGATAATATTGGTGACGAGTATTTAGCGCAGTGTTGTGGTTATTATTATCAAAAAGCAGGCATAAAATATATTGAAGAGATCAGATCAGATCAGAGAATATTATTGCGCTGCGTAAAAGTGAAGTGAATATCTAATGAAACCGGACTAAGTGTGAGTGTTATCATTTATATATTTCATATTTTACTAAACATAAATCTTAATCATGGGTATTGTTGATAGAACAGAGGTATTGTTGAGACAGAAGATGCCTTTAAGGTTTTAAATTCATTGTGAGGTTTAATTCGATTAGTGAATAATAAATAATAAGGTATTATGTGTAATAAAAACAATGTTTTTCTTTGTTCTAGAGAAATACTGTGAGGGTTAAGAGATATGAGGAAGGGGCTTATTATCGAGTAGCAGCGACGTCAAATGGTGAATGAAACAAATGGTTTCATACCAACGAGATATTTTGCTGAATTATTAAAAACACGTCATTATGAACCGTTCGCCGTGCACTCTGAAGGCTTGCATCACTGAAGACCAGCTAGAAAACCGTTTTTGACCTTAAAATATTGACCGTACCAACTTAATAAACAACAGATTCATTATTGCATGAATTTATGGTAACGAATTTTTTAAGCACGTTTCAATAGGGTGTTTGTCGTATTTCTTGCAGATATACCGAAATTGTTTAATATTATTTTAGTAATAGTATTATTTTAGGATTAAAATTTGAGGTTTAGTTTCAATCTTCTTTTCGTAAAGAAAATGAATACTTAAGCTTTAACCTCAATAACAACCAATATTTACTAAAGTCAAATAAAATGTAAAATAATTAATACAAATAAAATATAAACAAACTGCCCATATTTAACCTTAAAATTACCTATTCTGTAAGTAGTTTTTTACATTTTAAGTAGTCTAATATTCTTATTTATTACTTAATTACTTCGACCATGATCAAAGCTTAATATTTATGGTGAAAAATCCATAAAAAATTTAAAATATTTCATAATTTAAATATGTCAAAATAATACAAACTGCTTCTAAGTTTCTTGACATCTATTTCACATCTTATGCAGCTGAAGTAATGATCAATAATTGTAGCAGTTTTTTAACTTATGTAAAATAAATATAACGAATAAACATATTTTTTTTAATTTTGTTATCATATATCACGCATTTTTATTCTAAAACCTTTATTGCAATAACAACATAAAAAAGCAGCAATATTTAAAAAATATTATTATCGAAAACAAAAATAATAATATTTGCAAAAAACCGCACTGTGTTTTACGAGATTAGAACCTGAGGCAGTTTGAATTCCATACCAACGCTTAACGCTTTCTGCTATCTGCACTTGTTAAGTTACTATCGAATTTTAGCAATGCCATTAACTGGTCAATTACACGCGCATAGTGCGTGTGTGCTAGCATGTTTAAAGCGACGGAAATATATTGTTGTTTCGTGTAGTGCAAAACTGCGTTATCTGTGGTGTGTGTATCGTGTTGCTTACACATACAAATGTACGAGCTATACCGCGTGTTCACAGCAATACGACTCTTAGCGTGCTCATGCACTTTTGAGCGCTTACTGTACATTGTGCTATTGAGAGATACCGTTTAAATTGGACCACATATTTCAATGGTTCATCCACGCTGCTATTAACCTCTATTAAAACGGACAAATGCTTTAATGGCGATCATCCGACTGGTTTTGACTAACAAGCACATGCAAAACGATGGCCCAAGGGGGCTAGTAGAACGTTACAGATTAGTAACACCCTCGGGACTTTGCCCAAGATATTTATACCCCTGACAAACTGAGAACTATTTGCATACATAACGTTACCAACGAGGTACTGACCTGTCTTAGGTTGCTGCCTTTCTGTTAAATAAACAGTACTTTTTCTTTTTTTTTGTACCGTAACTATAAGTGCAATCAGGATTTCTATTTTCATGATTTCTTTGAAATTAGGTACCAAACCTTTTAAATTATGACTTACATAAAAAAGTATTATTTATACTCAATAATTTTTAGGGTTTCGTACCTCAAAAGGAAAAAAGCGGAACCCATAGGATCACTTCGTTGTCCGTCAGACCGTCCACCCGTCTGTCTGTCTGTCAAGACTACTCAAGCTCCTTTTTCTCATCTTCTTGAAATTAATATCAAATACGTAGGTCTCTCGGTCCCTCTACCGTCCCTTGGAGTTCTTTACAAATCAAACATCTAAGCAAGTCAACGCAATAAAGAATACGGCCATTTATATGCGACATATTTTGATACTCGCAAATAAATTAAAACCAGTTCTTCCCGTTGACCTAGAATCATGAAATTTGGCAAGAAGCAAGGTCTAATAACGGAAAAAGTCTGAAAATCGTTAATTTGCAGTTTTATCACAATTATTTTTATCCTTTACAAACTTACATTTGCATTTGGAAAATGGAACGTGACGTATATCGATGTATGGGAGAACATTTTTTCAACAACAAAGTTAAGTTTGTTCTTGGTATATAAAAGAGTTTAGGTAAATATTTAAAAGAGTGTCCGTGGAGTTTCTTGCCCGTTCTTCTCCATAGGTACCTACTACGCTTTGGAATGGGCAACTAGCTTCATCTTTCTCACTGACCGACCCCTTGACAATTCAAAAGTGCCTGTAATTGGTTTATTTGAAATAAATGCTTTGATGAGTTTGAATTTATAAATTCATCCCAACTACGAAACCCTCCATTATGCGTAGACCGCCACGCACTTGGCCGGTTTTTTGATTTATAAAGAAACATTAAGATATCTATTTTAACTTCTTAAGTCATTCATAAGTGATAGACATAATTTTAATACTAGAAATAAAGATAAAATAGATCAACCATTTTTCAGATTATCCAAAGTACAAACATCTTTTATGGGGTACTGTGTTAAATGTTATAACAAAATACCTTGTGATATATTACAATTAACTGAAAAAAAATTAAAACGCATATTAAAAGTACTCTTTGTAAACAAGCATATTACAAATTAGAGGATTATATCCTAGATAAGAATGCTTGGAAACATGCTGGTCTAGCTCCATAGGACAATTTTGAGTCTAGACAAAATCAAACTGGTTGCTAATTTAATTGTGTAATTAAATATTACAACATTTTTTTTTACATTCTGTGATTACTTGAACTCACACACTGACGAATTAGTATCACTTGTAATTTTTTTAGGAATATCGTATAGGTTTTACAATGCTTGTAAATATGTGAACACCATCTATCCATTACATAATTATTTTTTCTATCATTGCTTCATTTTTATTTTTACCTAATGTGGTATATAAATCTTATTCCAGGTGCATCGTTTTCACATATAATTAATGTATACAAAATATTGTAAAACATTTTAAAAGAGTAACGGTGGAGTTTCTTGCCCATTCTTCTCCATACGAAAACTACCCTTTGGAAGGGGCGACTAGAATCAATTCTATTTTTTGTTTTTGACGTTCAAAAGTGCCTTTTTGTGCCTAATTGAAATAAATTATTTGACTTTGACTTTGACTTTGACATTCAACCACAATTTACTATGATAACTCTGTAACAACTCTAATAATGAAGACCAAAACTAGGTTTATTATTTATCAAAAAAAATTATAAACACAGTTTTCGTCTTCATAACCTAAGTGAGTAAGAAAGGTATATAAACCTAATCGTATAGCAACTTAAGTGTAACAACAAGGCAAAGATGCCACGATTAATAATTCAAAGACACCGAAGTAAACCGTGTAGGTACATCCCCCTTTTAATCCTGCTTGAAGAGGTGACGCCGCAGTAAAAGCCTTCAGTAGTGCCACTTCAATCTTCATATAGGCTGGAAATATCATATTCTAGGCACGAATCTCTTGCAACAGTCAGAGTGCACCATATACACCGGTAATCTAATAAACGACCAGTGCCCATATTCGCCGCGCGCCAATATAAACGCACTCTGACGACGAGATTCACTGAAGGGTGCTTTTACACAATTTCCTTGGCATACCCTTTTCGCTCGACACTCCACCTTTTTGCCCCCTCAGCCTTAGCACCTCTCTTCACCTTTTTATAATCAAAGGGAAACAAGTGTCTCCATTTATTGAACTTGTCTTTACATGAGTTGTATTAGGATTTTATTGTAATGTTATTAAATATCTCAAGAAGGTGACACAGTAACATTTTGAAGATTCTTTATTCTTCTAGGTTTAATTATATATATTAGTACTATATTCAAAATTGTATAATATATATTCTGTATCTGTATCGTTTCAATAAATATTCTAAAAACACTCAATATCAATATAATAATCTCAATCGAGGTTAGGTACCTACTTTCCGTCCCATAATATTTTATACCAAGCTATATACAATGTTTAAGTAGTTTGTTCAAAATCGTTTACTGAATCGATTTCAGTTATTTTTAAATAAGGTAATTTTAACAAACTAAAATGGACGAAGTACACTACGCTAGACCCTTATACGTGTGCGCGCCAGGCGTTGCTACGCCTCGCCTGTCGAGGCCTGTTGCGGCCCGTGCTGAGCATTCCCACAGCGTGTTGGCCTGTTGCGGCCTCTTGGCCGCTATTCCAACATGTCAAGTGATACGGAGCGCATGGCTGCGTCTGCAGGTGCTGTGGTTTTATTCAGCACAAAACAAAGCAGAAGAAACGCGCCCATACAGGCCGCGACAGGTGCCCTCGTGCCACGCCCACCGCGCCTTTGAACTTACCGACTCCCAACGGGTAGAACGGGCGACGACAAGCCACCGCAGGCCTCATCGGATGCGATGGTCCCCACGGCCTGTCGGCGTGGCCTGGCGCGATCTAGCCTGTGAGAAAGCGGGCCGTGGGACCGCAGCATAATGTGACACTATTTTTCTCCCACAATCAGTATTATTCATTTAATAAATAAACAATGCTTTAAACATAATTAATAGTAAAAAATCTGTGTATGTATTAAAGATTATAAGTAATAGAATGTTCTAATTTGGGTGTTTGGTGGTGTGTGTTAATTCCAGGGCATGTTATTGATGTTTTTGTTAGTATCACATAGTCATTCCTTTTGTATTATTTTTACCAATGGACGATGGTAATTCTTTTGTTTATTAACAATGCCCTATTTTGTTTACCAATAGACCTGTCCAGGGAGCTTTGTGCCTCGTAATATTCAATTCAGTGCCATACATAAATAAAACTATGAAATGCTTGGAGAATATAGATAATATCGCGTGACTATAATTGACGGTATATTCGGAAATACTTCCGTTTTCATATGAAAACAAAAGGAGGGTACCTCCGTAACATAATTTGAATGAAATAGTCAACATATATTATTATCTGTTATCGTGGAAGTTTGCTCGTTTAAGCTCGTGACGTCATTGAAGTAAACGAGTCACATGTAACCGATAAGCTTAACGACAGTTCCGATTTACTACAAGTGAGCGGATATCTGACAATGGTTTGGGAACGTGCCCCCGACTGACGGCTAGGTATTGAAGCTTTGTGGCTTTGGAGCCGGCTTGTTTTACTTTCTCAAAGGCATTTACTCGGAACACCAAAAATTCCACGGAATTGGCCGATAAACTATATCAATACTTGGTTTTTGCAAACACAGTGCATATAAAATGGAAACTGTATGTTGGCATCTTTGTATTTTGATCCATTATCATACTTCTCTCCTTTTATTTACCTACACTGACACGTTTTATAATATTCTGGTATCAAAAATAAAACTGTTTTTATTGAATCGTTAAAGATCAAATGCGTCAATAGACACACAATTGTTATGAACCCAGCAAAGATTTAATAATGCTCTACAACAGAATAGAGAGAAACTGAAGAACAATATCTAGGTACATATCAATCATAAATTTTTATAGAATCAAAAAGAAAATCCTGTTTGTTTTAAAATTAAAAATATAAAAACACTAGCTTCTGCCCGCGACTTTGTCCGAGAGCCTATAAACCTTCCTCAAGAATTGGGCTATCCAGAGCAAAAAAAATATTTCAAATCCGACGGGTAAGTTCCAAAGATTACCCCCTTTATACAAACTTACAAACAAACAAAATTTTATCTCTTTATAATATTAGTATAGATTGAACATGTCACGTTGCCTGCGTTTAACAAAGGCATATCAACATTCACAGAAGAAATGGCCGTAGGAATTCAGAGAAGCAGACGGATTTCATTACGGTAAAACCGATAACTCCGCTTTGCAATCATTTCGTGATATGGACGACGTCTGTATAAAGCATACTCAGTCCAATCTATTCCACAAGGGTACTGTTTCAATAGAAATATGAAGGGCTTTTGTAAGATTTCTTTATAATAAAATCGTTTAGACGTTTGTCGATGTAGTTTTCGATTCAGTTTCAAGGGTACCTTTAAGAGCGTTTATTCTGAAAGTGGGCAACGTCGCAAATAGCTGTCAAATATTTCTCTGTTTTGATTAATTTGGCAATATTACTGTATGGAAATATGGCTAACTAGTCAATTAAAATATTGATTACTAGCTTCTGCCCATGACTTCGTTCGCGTGGAAGTCGATAAAATACAGACCATGTTACTTGCAAATAATGTAGCTTTCTTTAAGTGAAAAATTTGTTTAAATCGCTTAAGTATTATTTGAGTTTATCCATTACAAACAAATATTTAAAAAAAAACTAATGTTTTCTCTTTATTTATAATATTAGTTTAGATGAAATGCAATAATTAATATCGTAACACCGAATATTTAATTTTAGATGTAAAAAAAGTACTTGGAAACTTCCCAAATGCCTTTTTTAAACCTTTTTTTTTTGGGTGGTAAGTTATCAAATAACTTCCCTGAATGGAGCGGGAGGGCGTGTCAGACTCTTACTAACTAAAACCCACCCGTGTTCCTTCAATTGCCATGTTGCCAGGGGCCACGGTATCCTTTTCGGACTTTCCCGCGACTCCGGCAGGCATCGGCCCTAGTGGACCCCGTCAGTTCTGCTGACATCTCTTTAAGGCGCGCATGGAACACAACGCGCCGGGCCTGGTCCATATCGGACGGCGAGCTACCCATTGCTTACCGTCCGCAAGCCCGCGCCTACGGTGGCCGGGAATCGGCCTGCGATTCCCTACGCCTAGGGTGTCTCCTGCGACGGTTAGGGGCGTGAGGGCGCGAAATTTGCCTGCCTCTCCCTCACGCGTTCCGTCTCCTCCTTCACGAGCATTACTGCTTCACAGAAAGAGGTGACGGCCTCCCATGCCCTCTCGCTCCATACCATGGCCTGGACTAGGGCCGGACGCGAGAGATCACCGCCGCACGAGGACACGGCGATGCTCCGCCCAAGTCGGGCGTTTCCTCCCGCCTTATCTTGAACAGAAACCTTACCAAAACAACCGTGTCCGGTGAGGACCTGAATCAGGCGGAAGGTGAGGACACCGTGGCGCCTCTATAGCCACTCCTCTTCACTCACTTATCGCCGCAATTGTGGCGTGCCCAGCCTTTTTTACACCTAAAACGATTACAACATAAAATTCAATGTTAGCGATATTTCATATTTCCATACAGTAATATTGCCAAATTAATAAATTAATCAAAGCATGTAAATATTTGACGGCTATTTGCGACGGTGCCAACTTTTAGAATGAACGCTCATATGCCGATGAAAACGACTGTGCCAGTGACTTATCAAGGAGTAGTCTTTAAAATTTGACCTCGAAAGCTATTACATTAATATTCTAACTACAGATATTTTTTTTGACTAGTCGGTTGTAATGCGTGGGATACTGCGATGCTTCGAGTATCTACAGATGTCTGAATCACTGTTTGTATCTGTTTAAACAGCTGCTGCCAGCAGAAGTCTGTATCATCTCAATGATCAACACAAAGTCTCAGCCGGAAATTCGAGAATCCAAAAAGTATGAGGAACAAAAATTTTGTAGCCATGTGCACAAGTTTCAAACGACACAAAGAACAAAGTACACTATTGTTGCCAATGCTAATTCCATCTGTAAACGTATCTACAACTTGCTTTACTCAAACCTCTATAATGCACACTGAAAAAGTGTTTATTTACTCCCAACATCTGGAAAACCACTCGTCGCCTATTAGACGATGCTTGGTTGAGTTCCTTTGCACTATTACAAAAAAAAAACGATGCAATAACTCAAAATCCACCTCAGTGCGCTAACCCTTTCAGTGTCCTCAGACCAAATCCCTATTATAAATGGACTCGAGAGGCGGATTGTGGATATTCAATGTGTTGAAGTATAATAAAATAGAAGACCGGCTTATGTAGTTAGTGTAACTTATAACATATTTATTCTCTATCTATTGTAGTGCTTCAAACTGAATCATAAAACTAAAAATAAATAGTCTAGGTACCTATACCTTCTTTACTAATAGACTTTACTTGTTTACTTTACATATGCAACTATAATTCAGAACCAAAAATAGTAGATATGTGTCGTAGTAAGATGGTTGAAGTCGTGATATAGTTATATCCCTAGGGATATAGCTATATACCGTAATATAGTTATATGAAAGCGGTTCATAACTGTCTTACTAGGAATATACTTAACTATGATACGAGCACGATCTAGTAATATAACCATTCCGACCAAATAGGTTAGGTTAGAACTGTGGCCAACTAATACGCTGCTACGTCGAAATTGGTCGCAGTAACAAAATTAGGGCACTCTATTACGGTATATAGCTATATCTCTAGGGATATAACTATATCACGGCTTCGACCATATTTTTGCGATATGTCTATCTAATATGGCAAAAGATTTCACTTACCAAAATCTTTATTAGCTACGTCAACGAAAAAATCCTGTCTCCCCAGTCATGTTTGACCCAGAATTCACATTATTAAGTATTAAATAATATAATGTTAGTAACGCTGTTTCCAGGAAAACCTCGCAAAAGTAAAATGGAACAAGTGGAAAAACTATTTATTACGTGACCGAGATCTGAATACAGCTCTGAAAAACTTTGATGAACTAGTTTTTTTTTTATCTCTATAGTTAAAAGTACTGGCCGTCATTATTATTTTTAAGATGTGCAATTATGTTCTGTTCATCATTCTTCTTTTATGATTGTTTCAAACTATTGGGCACAATATCTCCAGAACATCTGCCTCTCCGTTGGAGGTGTACCGCTGGAAAACAAGTAAATTTTGAATCAATTAGGTCCCATATTCTAAAAACAAATCGACCATTTTTTTACAAAGAAAAAAGTATTTTTAGACATGGTCTTATATGTTAGATGCCTACAGATTTGGTCGATTTTTAACAATCGTTATTGTCGCTCAATAATTATGCTGTGTTTTGACGATCAATAAGATTTTTCGACTACAGATTTGGTCCATTGTTATCGATCGTTATTGTCGCCTTGTAACGATCGATAAATATCAAGGTTAAAATCAATGATGATTTCTCGATCGACAATAACGATCCACAGTGGCGATCGACAAAAAATACGATATCGATCGTCTGATGCTTACATATTCACTCCATTTTGTTTGATCTCACGTGTCGATCGTAAAAAATCGATAAGTCCATACCTAAAAATTATTTTCTCTTTGCAAAAAATGCTCGACTTCTATTTAGATTAAGGGACTTAATAACATTCACGAGATGTGAGTGTATACCCGTTAATGAATGTTATTATCACAATAGGCCTGTGTCCAATTTTTTTTTTATCCGTCTTTCAGGTAATAAAAAAATATTGGACACGTATTTTTCTTTTCTGACGGAATCAAAAGATTACGGCGATACATTGAGTTAAAATGTGGCATGACGTCACGCCTTGCTAGATTTTATACTGCGTTGTGACGTAGCGAGCCCCCACTCACCAACTTTAATGCGTGTTTTCTAAGTTATTTTTGATTAATATGATAAAGCAATAAATTCGTGTCTAATATTTTTTGACTAAATAGAATTTCTTTTTTTTTACCTAGGAATCTACCCTATTTAACAGATATCATAAATTTTATAATAAGCACCCTTACCTACGCCACATTCTTGGGCACAATTAAATTTTCCTGCATTTATGTACGTCACGTTATCCGTACCACACACCGGATCATATTCTGATGTGGTCGGGCAGTCTTGGACACATTTATTTTGCTGTTGAGTTGCTGCCTCCGCGATACTGAAACCAAAAAAAAATTACACTGTGTTAGATATTGCCCACAAATGTTTAATCTTATTTGTTATATATTACAGTAAATTTTTAACCTATTAAAGTTAATTTTTAACCTATTAAAGTTCATTTGTAACCTATTAATATTAACTAATAATTGCATTAAGCAACTTAATGCAATTATTAGTTAATAATTAATGATGATATCAATTTACCTATTATCATGTACAGCTTGGCCGGACGATGTGGTTGTCGGTGGCACAATCACCGGTTTTCCCAAAATGGCTGCTGTGTCATTATCATTATAGTTTGGAATATTTCCTTGGTTGTTGGGTAATTGAGGCTGATTTTGAAATACATTATTAAAACCTGGATTAAATGATGGACCTGGAAGAACGTTTCCTGATCCTCCAGGATTCAGTACACTTTGACTGGGATACCGAATTTGTGATGGTTCTATATTTACACCACCCGGGTAATTAGTTGGAAACTGTATGTTGGTATCAGGATTGTTATATGACGAATAATTTGGAAAATTTTCATATTGTCCTTGAACTGGTCTAAAGTTCTGATTTTGAGGATTGGTTTGTGGGTAATATTGGTTGGGCTGATATTGATTTGGTCCATCAGGAAAATGTGTATTCGTATTAGGCAAATTGCCTAAATCATCAGGGCGGAAGTTGGAGTTCATATCATTTGGGTTGCCGTTGCCTTGAAAATTTCCCTGAGAAGGATATTGGTTGTATTGTGAAGGGTACTGGAACGCCTGCCCAGGACCGCCCTGATTTGTTGGCATGCCTCCATTTTGATACGGTCTACTTATGTCGTCTGGATACATTATAGACCCATCGTCTGGTCTATTTTGATAAGATGGTCGTTGATAATTCGGGTATCGGGTATTGCTATCTTCCTGATACGGGTAAGCGTCTTGGTTTGGGTATCCTCCCTGAACCGGCCTGTTCTGAATGTTTTGATTAGGATATTGCGGCCTTTGATAGTTCGGACTCGGATTCATGCTGTCACCCTGATACGGATAGCCTTGTTGATTTGGATAGCCTGGCTGATTTGGATAGCCTGGCTGATTTGGATAGCCTGACTGATTTGGATAGCCTTGCTGATTTGGAAAACCTTGCTGGTTAGGGTAACCTTGAGGTATATTTTGAATATTGCCTTGATTTGGGTAACTCAAACCAGACCCCTGTTGAGGCCGTTGCACATTGTTGTCCTGAAAAGAACATAGATAAATACATTGGTCATATTTATATGATATTATTAAAATACGGCATAGGTTATTAATTTAAATTGGGAACCTACAATTTTTTTTTTAAACGTATACATTTAAAGCCTCGTGCAGACTGGTGCGACGCGACACGACTCTAAGAAAACAATTTCTAAGAAAACTTCATAACAATGACCGGTGTCGAGTCGCGCTACGAGTCGCGTTAGTCTACACGAGCCTATACACGACACTATAAAAAACAAAAACATTCTCGTCAAAATACTTATAACTTATTGTAACATTACATTATGTAGTGCGCTACGCTAAAAAACTAGAGCTTGGGTAATTAATTAAATAGTTTATTAAATAAACTTTACCTGATTTCCGTAAGGGAAAAAGGAATTCGTTGGATAATTACTTGTCGGATTTCCGAATCTTTCCGAGCCAAAGTTTGGGAATCCCTTGGCGCCGACATCGGGAAATCTCGGCTGTAGCGAACTTGGGGAGCTGCCTTGATTACTACTTGTGTTGGAAACTTCTTGTGCTCCAAGTAATTTGACAAATACTAAAAGAAACAATTTCAATATTAATTTCATTATCATACAATTAATAAGTTATTTCTATTACATAGCAATTAAATAACACCTTATTGGTAAACTTACTTAGGACAAAGTAACATTGTAAATTCGTTCTTTTATCATTCATTTTAAACTATTTATTTTATAAAAACGTCATAAATTCGCCACTAATTCAATCAATCGCGGGAACAACTTGTATCTAATTTGTACACTGTGTCCATATTGATGAAAGACACCAAACTAACTTATCACTCACACGAAACAATCGTTATCAGTCGTTAGCTGTTATTTTATAACAAGCACAGAATATTTGCTTAATCATTGGTCATTTACTACTTTCTGTACCTATAAGTTAATTGACGACGGACGGAAATTCCACACATTAAGAAAATATTTCCCGGAGGTAATTACCAACATTTTAGTCGTAGTTATATCAGGAACTAACTATACAGGGTGGCAGGGACATCGACGCGAAAACTGTTATCATGGGTTTTCAATACCTACATGATTCTGAAACCCCCTGCGTTGAAATTGTTCGTCAATTATTTTTTTTAAATTGCTGTTTAATAGAAAAGTGCAATACCTATCTACGCGGTCAAAATGTAGGTATGGAACAGCAGATTTAAAAAAAAATGTGAGTAACAGTTTTCACGTCGATGTCCCTACCATCCTGTATATTATACTTTCCAACTATCATTTGGCTAAGCTCATCAGGTAAATATGGCACAATCTATCGCTGGCTCTAGAGGCTACTATCTGTAGGTAGCCTAAGGTACTATCTGTAGGTACCTAGATAGGTATTCAGGGTTGGCATAAAATAAACAAGTTGTTTTAAAACACGTAAGTATTTTAAACAGTTTAATATTTTAATTTTAAACTTGTTATAATAAACTGTGATTTTAAACATTATTTTATTAAATAATGTTTAAAATCACAGTTTATTATAACAAGTTTAAAATTATCTTTTAAACATTAAAAGAAAAAAAAACGTGGTTTTAAATCGCGAATGAATGGAAACAAATGAAAAGTCATAATATTTTTAAATAAATTAATAAGGTTAGATAGATTTTTATACACTTCGTTGCCGGTCGAAATGAAGTAATTCCCCGCAACTATTTTGGGGATTCCCCTTATTTGAATAGAGTCCATCCTACCCATGTATTTAAGCTATGTAAGCATACTTCGTCACTTGTCGAAAAGAGGTAATTCCCCGCAATAATTTTGGAGACTTCCCCATATTTAAATATACTTCCAGGTGAGGTACATCTAAGAATGAAAATCGGACTTCGCAATTCTGAACGTGCAGAGTCCTACTGGGTGGTTCAGTATCTGTATTACATACCTACTTAGATTGATTACGAATTCGAAGCTCCTGGCGTTCCTGCAACATCAACTGGACGTCATGGACGAAGTTAGCCTCATACAGATCTGCACCTCGAGCTACACCGAAGATGAGATACGCAGTGCAAAGACGCCACTGTACACATCGCTCGACTTAGCCGATCGAATACCGTCCCGCAGGAGGGACGAAAAGGGAGAGAGGAGTCTCCAAGACATGTTTCGGGTGTTTAAGGAGACTGACCCTGACGACGTGCCGTCCTTTGTGGCAAAGGAGCTACGGAAGCTGCCCCCCGTTATATTTGACCACGTCGACGTCACCAGGTTGCTAAAGGATATTGTTACCCTGAAGGCAAGCCTGGCCGAGATGAAGTTCAATCTGGATGCGTCTAAAAACACCATCAGTGAGTTACGTGCCGATATGGTTGCCTTACGCAATACTGTAGCGGTATGTAGGTCACCTTTTTTTTTCTTTTTTTTTTTTTTGGGTGGGAAATTATCAAATAACTTCTCCCGCTCTGGGTGGAGCGGGAGGGCGTGTCAGACTCTTACTGACTAAAACCCACCCGTGTTCCTTCGGTTGCCCTGTTGCCGGGGGCCACGATTTCCCTATCGGTTTTCTTCGAACCCCCGGCAGGGTATGTAGGTCACCTGAGTTCGCATCGAAGGTGAACTCTCGTCGTGGTGCAAACAACGCGTCGCTGTATAAATCCTGCAACGTGCTGACTGTTCGCCAACTTTTCATTATGCACTTAGTATTAAAACAGCACACCATGCTTACCTACACTGCTGACAATACTAACAAGAGACGGAATGATATAGTATGCACATCTAATGCAACCTCAAAACATGTCTTTGTAGAAAGATTTTTTACATTCTTAGGTCAATTTCTGTACCTACAATAGATTAAACAGAAAACCTATTTATAAATTAAATTACTTTAGCTGTAAAAAAAATATACTTGAATATGTACTAACCATAGATTATGCACAGACAGAAGATCTACTTGTTGTCTGCAAATAGAACCGCTAACATGCTATTTTACTTTTATTTACATATTTTTAATTTAGTTTGCACTTTGTACTCATAGAGTATTTTTGCACTTCCTAGCCTGAAACACAGGTTCAACCTAGTTCAGGCAAATAAGCAACTGTGCTCTATTTTAATGATTAATTATTAAAAAAGGGGCACATTTACAATAAGTATATTGTAAATGTGCCCCTTTTTATAAATAAACGTTTTATTATTATTATTTTATTATTAATTATATTAGGCCTGATCGATTTGTTGATAAAAAAATTGATAAATCGCTCAACAAAATAAAAGTCTTGTTTCAAACATTTTGAACTGTTCGTTTTATAAAATTTAAAAAAAAACAGATTTTTTCCAACCCTGTAGGTATTCCTACTGAATGTTTTTTTACCTTTGGGGTGATTATTTTAGCTTTCAGAAGTGGTGATAAGTACTATAAATAAAACTATCCTATCTCTAAAATAACTAACCGAGTACAATTATTTAACCTCAAATGGATACTAATCCCCAATTGAATCTTAAAGTCGTTACCCTAATATCATAATCTAAAACTGTTTAATAAAACTACATATTTACAGTATTTCAGGGATAAGGAAGTAATATGAAACACCAAGATATTTGTCAGTCATTTATATTTCTTTGCCAACATCAAATTCAATATTCTACACCATACCATCACATCTCCTATTCCCCACATAATATCACAATTCATTTCACCATCAAATCAGTATTCTTATATTTACCATAAAACTAATAGGTTACCTTAATTTACAGTAGATCTCCAACCAATTCTATGCCAATCTGTCTTTTTACCGACACCGCCACTAAGCACGTCCTACCGTCACGAGCGCCCAACCCAGAAGGATATACAGGGTGATTGGAAGATGGGTGCAAAGCTTTAAGGTGAAGATAGTATAGACAATTTAGAACCATTTAAGCCATGGTTGTCTTAGACGAAGTCTTACCAAATTTTTTTAACCAAATTTTTAAGTTTTTTTTCGGAAATTCTCAAAATTTAATGTAAACTACATAATTATGGCCAAATTGAATGATAAATGAATTCATTTTTTATTTATTTAATTAAAGTAATGTGTAAGCAACCAAGCAAAACATGTTTTAGGATTCTGTGTCATTAGACATTTTTTTTACAGACATTTAAAGCTCAGAAAAAATAAAAAATTTGTACAATACGATTAGAAAAAATAAGAAATTTGTAAAATATTTGGTAAGACTTAGTCTAAGACAACCATGGCTTAAATGGTTCTAAATTGTATGTACTATCTTCGCCTTAAAGCTTTGCACCCATCTTCCAATCACCCTGTATAATTATTACTTTCCTCTATGCCAGAAGGCCACATCGAATCTTTCGGTGCTGCCAGTATCATAAATTGAAACCTAACAGTACTAAGTACGTCTGACGCACCCTGAGCAATCAGAAGCAGAACCGCAACCACTTTGCCGACTGGTAGATAAATAATGGTGCCGATTCTCTTGTACACCGAACTAAACTAACTAAACTATCACTAAAATTCCTTACTTTGGACTATGAGAATCTAAAAGCTATTCTGCAAAATAAATTCTCTAAATTTAAAAATAATTTTGACACATCTAAATCGAATTTGACAATCGCAACTCCACACGTGATACCTATAACCACGTGATTTTTTTTAGAGCCGGAGGCGCGCAGTGGGGGCAGCCTCGACGTGTTTTATATGGATTTTTTTACTTTTTGTATGAAAAATAAGAAAAAATATTACCTACATGTAGAGTGTTAGGGGTTTTTAAGGGTTTTATAAAGGGTGTCGAAATTTTCATTATTTTTGCGATTGGACACACCGTTTTCGAGATATAAGCAAAAGAAAAAAAAAATATTCAGTACTGTTTTTGCATCTGAAGTCGAGGCGTTGTTGGTGTGAATTTAAAGTTCATGACAACCAATTTTATTCCACACGTTTTTAGTCGCGATTAAAAATAGTCAGATTTAGTTAGAAAATGTTAATTTTAGGTGAAAAACGTCAAATTCAGAATAGCAAAATTGCCATTTTCACTAAACTAATATCTCAGTACCATCTTAGTGAAAAATGAGCACTTTCGTACGAACTTATGTTTGAATACGGCGGTGGCTTACCACCAACCGGCCGGCGCGGCCGCTGGCCACTGTAACGGGGGTGGCCGGTGGTGGTGGTGGTGCTGGGCGACGACAGAGCGGTGGTCAGCGAAAAAAGTTCTTAAGAATAACGTTATACAAATGAATCTGTAACGTTATTACAAGTGGATATACGCATAATGTTACTGATACCTATAACGTTACTTAAAATTTTGTTCTACAAAAATGATATTCATAACGTTTTTTTTTTGTAACGTTATTAATATTTTTAGGTTTTAGTATCGTTACAAAATTTGGAGCGTTATTAGATAACATTTTGTGTATCGGAACGAAATTAATTTCGTTTTCAAGTCCCTGCTTAGTGCTGCCAAACTAAAATAATTCAATCCTATTTATAGTACCTACAAATAAATCTGGCGATGTTAATTATAGCAGTGCCCAACAACCGGTAAATGTACCTACCATAATAATACCATTAATTAAAAAGCTATGTGGCATAAAGGACGAGTGCTCCCGTCTCGACCCCCGAACGTGTCGAAAAATAAAAGAGGTCGGACTAACACAGGAGGCAATTACCATTCTAACGTTCTTTTATGTTGTTTTTCTATTTTCACACTAGACACTTTAATACTTTACGATGTTAAGTAGATTATTAATTTTCTGATAAAAATTTATGTTTGCGGGGCCAACATGGCCTGAAATCGCACAAAGCAGAGAGATTTGGAAGGAAAAAGGGGAGGCCTTTGCCCAGGAGTGGGACAAAATACAGGCTAACAAAAAAAAATGACAAAAATCTGAAAGAGGTTTTTATTAGAAATTAAAATAGGGGAAATTAAAGCTTGCTCATTATTGTACCGGGCTAGATGGACCAACAAGGCAACGAGCAGCAATAGCTGACTGGATATGGAAGGTAGAGGGCCCAGTATTTTTGCCTGTGTCATGGAAGGAGCCGTTTCGCAGTAGATAGTAGCTAATTATAGTGGGCGTACTGCTAAACTTTATATACTCCTTTTTTGTAAATAAAATGAAAGTGTAGATCCTCACTAGGATTATTTTCCAGTAACTACAGCCAAAAATCGGCCAACATTTCTTTCTTCTGTGTCTCGTTCCTTTTCTTGGTGTTTTTACGCACTTTTGTACTTTTACTATGATAGTAAACCTGCGATAGTACGTACTGTCCCAAAGAGACAGACAGCGCCATCTATGAAGGCCATGCAACACGAACTGCAGCCCTGTTACGAAAACGAGTCACTGGTTGACATTTATGAACAAGTATTTACTTCGGTAAATGGGAGATGTCTCTGTAACTTTCCTATGCTTAGGTATCTACAGCTATTTGGATGGTAAGTTGGTAACAAGCTTAGGTATCTACAGCCATTTGGATGGTAAGTTGGTACGTTGGTGATTTCATGAAATCATGACATTTGACACCTTTGCTAACTTATGGAGTTGTATTGCTGATTGTAATAATTATAATTGAGTAAAACCATAATTGTTACGGTCGCGAATCATATTTTAATCAACATAAAACCTAACACTGACCTGCAAAATGCAAAAAAACGTAACAAAATTAGAATTTCGCGGGCTACCCTGACGCTTCCCCCTTAAGTGTAGTAACTTAAAGGCACCCACAGGAATGCCCGGTTATGTAGTTATGATCTCAGAGGTCAACTACGAGATGCCCTAATTATAAAAAAAATTGGATTATGTGGTGGCGCAGACTCTAAACTAATTTTATTGTGACGATTGGTTGGTGTGCATATATTATCTGTGGTTGGAGAAGCGAGAAAATTCCACCGACCCCGGCTAACGACCAAGTGTCAATTTATTTGTTGCGGTCTCATCAGTGCGGTATTCTACATTCTAATAAAAAGTGAGGAAATAATCTTTAATTTACAAGATGTAACGTTATTTTCTACTTCAATTTTAAGCAGTTAAAATTCTAATCGATATTTGACAAATCGTGACGTTACCTTTCTGTTGTGTTAATTTTTCATTTTACCGGCAGCTCCAGCAGTGATAATCAAGAAAAATGAGTTGTCCATTCAACGAGGAGCAACTGAATCAGTTGAAAGCATTCGTCGAGTTTTGCAAAGACGAACCGCAGATAATACATCACCCAAAACTAGCTTTCTTCAAAGAATATCTGTCTGCTCTGGGGGTTACAATTCCGGGCCCAATACCGAGTGCGAAAAACTTTAAACCATCGGGCGATACGTAAGAAATGGCTTACTTTAATCTAATCTGTAGACTCCACTTCTTTTATACATTTACAAACTGTCGAAAAAAAGCTTAGGACTTTATCTTCCATGGAAACCAGAGTAAGCGATATTATCAAAATTACCATGCCTTGACAAATACAAAGGAGATTGGTAATAAATTATACATAGAATACACCATATAATTACACATACCTGGTACCAAATTGTTAAAAACTAGGTGGCACAAGGGATGGCCTTATAGCTAAATATGCTAATCTTTGTAACAGTAGCTGAAATCTATGCCATACTAGTAGCTGGCGAGTACATAGCTGTTCTTATAAATAATTGAAGTTTCAGCAATACATCAAACAGTAATGCTGACGATACTTCTCCAACATCATCTGGGGAGGAAACTACTGAAGATTCAGATATAGATGTAGAGCTGAATATGGATGGTAATTTTTGTGACACATACAACATATATATACTCCGTTGGTTTAGGTAGTTAAATAAAGGTAAACAAAAAAACCATGTGATGAGAGTTGTCAAATATAGTCCGCGCAATCCACGAAGCACGCCCCACTCTGCTCCGCGCCGTACTAGAGTTCAGCTTACAGTACAGAAATCGCGGAGTGGGGCGCATCGTCGTGGATTGCACGGACTATAACCGACTAAATGTAATACCTGTCACTTCAGTTGTCATGCTACGTCACTGTTGTAAACCTCAATTTAGCAAAGTTATAGTTCGTTGACTTTAGAAAACTTATCTTTTTGGGCTCCTTACATTATACACAGATTACAAAATATATTATTATTACAAATCTAACAAAAACATTGTGCTCAAACAGTTACATTGATGAAAAGTAGTTTAAGAATAAATTATAATAGTTTAACATAATAAAATTATGTCATGGCCAGATCTTAGAATTGATCATTTCATGAAAAGATCGACTATTTCATGAAATAGCCAGCTAATATTGACCATATTGTTCAAATGTCAATGTTTAATGATATGTCAGTCGACGTTTGGCCATATCATTAAGTATCCATGCAAATATTACTGGCATTCATTTGCTTTCAGTAATCTGGGTCAATGGGTCAAATAAACCATTTTAAATAGTTTTCATTCCAGAAGAAAAATAGTTGACAAGATTTGAATAGTTAAATACTAACCTGTGAAATACGTTCCAATCTCCATGTGAATTTCATAAAAGTCACGTAGCTTGGTATAATAACGATACTTCACTACACTTTTATCTTCTATTTGTATATTTATAATTGCTTTTCCAATCGAAGTATCGCCTGCCGCCATGATGTACAAGGAAAACAAAACTATTTTATGATAATGTTTGGCCACATCATGAAGTAGTCGTGCATTTAACTGTTCATATCATCAAACATTGAGTATTCAATGATCTGGCCAGACCACATCATGATGTGGCCAGCAGTCGATGTTCTATTTCATGAAATGGTTGATCATTTCATGAAACAATTAATTCTAAGATCTGGCCACGACATATACATTAATAAAAGAGGAAACAACATAAAATTGAAAATAAATTTAATTCAGTTATAACATATTTTTAAACAAGAAAGTGTCATCTGTAAAAACCTTTTTTATGATTTGTTCACCTTTATTTGACTACCTCAACCAAGGTGTATAAGTTTTGGAAGATTTTCCAACCAATTCTAATTTGTCCCTTCCTACCACATTTTTATTTATTTATAGCCTTATTTCAGAGTTACAGTTGTTACAGAAACGTTTTATTATTACTTTTGAGACTGCATGCCCTTTGGCAAAGGCCTCCTCCATCCCCCTTCCGATTCTCCCTGTTCCTTGCTTGTCTAGTCCACGTCTTTCCTGCCATCCTCAACAAGTCATTCTGCCATCTTTTCAGAGGTTTCCCTTTCTTTCTCTTCCCCTCCCTAGGATACCATAGGGTCACTTTTTTGTTCCATTTCTCTTCTCCCCTGTCAATATGGCCGGCCCATCTCCATTTTAATCTTCTTAGCTTCAGTACTACATCCTGTGTTTTTGCTTCAGTACTACATCTTGTGTTTTTGTTACCTTCCTGACTACACAGTGATTAATTCTTTTTATTTTTACTTTCCCCGTCATACTCCTTTTCATGCTACGCTGACACGTTCGAAGTTTTTGTCTGTTGGGCTTTGATAAAGGCCCATGTTTGGCATCCGTAAGTTAGTATAGAAAGGATGCTGGTGTTGAAAAGTTTTATTTTCTTATCTTTCATTATTTCTTTGTAGGACCAGTATTTCTTCCACACATGCCCTATTTGTGTTTCTATCTCTTTGCATCCAGCAAAGAAATAATAGGGCACAAATATGTTATTTGTTGTGATTATTTGTCCTAAATATGCATAATCTTCTATGTGATCTATATTGTGATGTTATTTACTGTGATTGTTTCCTTTGCTCTGTTGGTCATTGCTTTAGATTTCGATGTGTTCATATTTAAGCCTACATTTTTGCTGTGTGTTTCTAAATCAGTCAACATTTCTTGCAGTTCTTGAAACAGCTTTGCAAATAAGATGATGTCGAGTTGGTTAGGTATTCACCATCAATTTTTAGGCCACGGTCGGTCAGACTGCCTGAAAACATCTTCCAGCACTGTTGTGAAGAGTTTTGGTGAGAGGGTCCCCTTGTTGTACGCCCTTTTCTACGTTAACGCGCTCTCCTGTTTTTTTCCAATTTTACTGTTGCAGAGTACTGCAACGGTATACACACAGGCAGTACACACATCACAGACACACATCACAGGCAGTAGCCTGTGTATAGTGTGTATATGTTTTTATTATTCTTATGTATTTTTCTTCGACTCCTTGCTTTTTCAAGGTGTTCCATATTCTGTTGTGTTCTAAGGAGTCGAAGGCTTTGCAGTAGTCTACAAAACAACAATAAAATGGTAGGTCGTATTCTTTATACTTTTCGAAAACTTGCTACACAATATGGACGTGGTCAACTACCGAGTACTTGCTTCTAAAGCCCGCCTGTTCTCTGGGTTGGTTTTCGTCTAGTACTTTTGTAATGCGACTCAAAATAATTTGAGCAAAAACCAAATATTTGACATAAGGCTTATTGGACGATAGTTGCCTACATCGCTTCTGTCTACCTTTATAAGTATAAGAATTATAGTAGACGTAGTCCACTGCGAGGGTATGACTTCTGCTGCTAATACGTCGTTGAAAATAGACACCAGAGGCGATGTAATGGCGTTTCGTGTTACTATCAAGAGTTCGTTGTTTATGTTGTCTGGGCGTGGGGCTTTGTCCCTTTTTTGTGATTTCAGAGCCTGCTCTACTTCCTCTCTTAGTATGGGTGATACGCCAGTTGGGTCTTCTAGTGCAACATCGTCCATAGTTATTGACGAGTACAGATCTCTATAAAAGTTTGTCGCTGTTTCGATTATATCCGGTCGCTTTGTCTTCACTTCGCCTTTTTTATTTTTTATGTTTGGTATCCAGTCTTCTTCTCTGTTAAGAATTTTATTGCCTTCTTCACTCCCTGCACCTACCACATAATAATAATAAATATGTATATTAGTCTGCGTAGATTGAGTGATCCTGAAACATAGATAAGTAGATAAATGTGGAGTTGGGGACCAATACCAACATCTCTTAAATTAAAGGCACTCTATTACTGATAGTTGGCACTGACCACAAAATTAAGCTTGTATCTTAGACCAAATAAAAAACCAAGACAGAGCGCTGCAAACAACAGTGAAGCATGCCAAAACTACACCTCCGCTCTGTGCATACACTCACATGCACACATTTACCACCATTGACAATGGCACTACAATCAAACTACACCTTACTAAGTGCACACATGTTTACGAAACCGGCTTCACGTCACTGTTGACAGTGCTATGTCTTGGTTTTTTATTTAGTCTGAGGCTTGTATGTTATATTTCCTATTAAGTTGGTAGTTATAATGTTGGGAAAATAGTGCATTATTGGGAAGCAGCTAACACTTTGGAAAAAAAAAATTACCACACAAATACTATTTCAAATTGATTTCAGAGTATTTCAGGTCAGTGGATAATCTTAGTAAATGGGATTACTTCTAAATATTATTATAATTTTACCACTACTTTAAATACTTACATAATAAATGCATGCCTTTAATGCAAATGTATAAGAAGTTGTAAGAAAACATTATCAGAATGCTATGTTACATAAATATGTGTGTGGGACAAGATAAATGAGTTATTTATAAAATGAAACAGTGAACAACAACAATTATTTTGAAGATCATCATAACACATACTACAAATGATTTCTATTTGAGGAAGAAATTTTGATAAGTTTTTTATGGAAATATAAAAAAAATGGATAATAAGCGCTTTGAAGTTAACAAAAGACATTGAGAAGTCAACAAAAGGATTCTTCATAAAGAAGAATTATCATTAAAACTGTTGAAAGCCAAAATATGCAATATCCATTTCAATTAATACTCCACAAAGGATGTAGAATTTACAATGTTCCCAAATATTTAATATTATATGCTAGACAACTACAGATTACTATGCACCTTAGCTAGGTATTATACTCCTTACTCCTATTTTTACTTCTCTATAGACAATAATAATAGTCAATGATTGATTGAGGGTCCAGAATAACCTAGTCCTTTTTTCATTTTGCATACAGGTGTTATAGATGCAGACAAGGTGGATGATTCTCAGATCATGGGTGATGAGGTAAAAGAAGTGACAGATGAGGAACGAGACCAGTCTGATGAGAAGAGGTCTGAGGCAATGAAGGCTTTCTCCGAGCAGCAGTATGATGAAGCCATCAAACTGTACAATGAAGCTATACAACTGAATCCTCAGAGTGCCTTACTTTTTGCTAAACGGGGACAGGTGGGTTTCATTGACACTTTTTTAAAAATATATCCTTTGAATATGTTAATTCAGTAAATATAATAGTGTACATGAGATTATTCCTCTCGGACGTCTATGAATGAAGGATGTCATAATTAGTCTTTTTTAAATAATGTTTCCAAATGTATCTTTTCAGTGCTTATTTGTTTTTTTTATCACCATATCATTTTTTATTTCATTGCTGTTATTTATATGTCTCATATATATTATGTACATTTATGTTTTTCATAGATCTACCTGAAGCAGAACAAACCAAATGCTTGCATCAAGGATTGCACGCGCGCTCTAGAACTCAACTGTGACAGTGCTGCTGCGTATAAATTCCGTGGAAGAGCTTACAGGTGGGTTATGTTTTCCCAAAATAAACAATTATATGAAATGTTAACAAAAAAGAACAATAGGTGTACAAATAAGAATACTATTAAAGCAACACAGTTTTCTGTTTAATTTGTATGGTATAATAACTTTGTCGGCAGGTTTACGATAGCATAAATATGTTAATTGAAATAATACTCATACCTTTTTGTGTAAAAAATACCACATGACAATGCTAATAGTTTTTTCGTCAGACCAAAATATTTATGTAGTTTCTGGCTATTTCCAAAATATTTTAACTGCTGGACACTGTTTATGGAAAATCATACTCATAATATCCTAAAGAAACATATTAATTGGGCAGTTTTTTAATAAATATGTCATTAATTATTAACCAACTTCGAAAAAGAGGAGGTTCTCAGTTAGTCGGAACCTTTTTATTTTTATGTTCCCCGGCTACTCGAAGACGGCTGGACCAATTTGTATAATTATATTTTTTGTTTCAAAGGGTATACTTTCTAGTTGGTCCCATTATTATTTGGTCACGGTCATCATCAGATGGGATCTTTGAGAAATCGAGGGCACTCTTCAAATATTATAGGCACACCTATAACGATTTGGGTATTTTTTATAGTAACTCGTGCATTTGCTCTCTAAAAGCACCATTTGGTAAAATGGAACTGATGATGAAGGAGACAGATGGCCACCGGAACTACCCAATAATATGTATTTCACGAGTTTTTTCGATTACTTTAATATGGTTGGTAAGCAATTGATGCTCGTCACAATTCATATGGTGCAGTGGAGCTGATGGTGAAATACCTGCAGAACTCCTCAACTATTAAAGTCCATGCATCAGGAAAAGCAATATTTTGTAAAAGGTTATGAGCAGTTGACATTAGGCTATTGTAACTTAGATAAATTACAAACTAACCCACTAAAAAGTGAAAAAACAAACTTTTACATAAAATACAACCAACTTTAAAACTACAAAGTAAAAATAACTTTAATTTCGAAAGTCTGTGACAAAAAACTAAAATACTGATCTAAAGACACCGACTTCCGAAATTAAAACTATTTTTACTTTGTAGTTTGGAAGTCTGTTGTATTTTTTGTAAAAAAGTTTTTTTTAGTTTATGTTGAAGCTTTACAATTTTAACCAAAACAATTGCAAAGTCATCGATTACTTGTTTTGTGTGTATCATCCTGCCTTTATGCAAATTAATAAAAAGTACCTAGGCAACCGAGCTCTGCTTCCATGCTGCCATATCGTTATTCTAAGGTAGCCATCTTGTTCTAAACTTTGGGCGACCGAGCTCTGCTCGGGTGAAAATACGGAGAAAACGAATTTTCCCAGATATGAGCTAGATCGACTTTTCGCCCCCGTAAACCCCTATATTGTAAATTTCATCGAAATCGTTAGAGCCGTTTTCCAGAACATGATTACAAGTGAAATGTTGCTCATTTAATAATATAGGATAATGTTGTAGTCACCACAACACTTGTTATGTCTTACTCTGTCTTAAAAAGTCTGTCAGTCACCCTTAAATTTACTGTGTGAATCATTATACAATTTCGTTATCATTATCTTGTTTTGTAATCTGTTCAACAGGTTACTGGGAAAATTTGAAGAGGCATCTCATGACCTCTGTGAATCTCTTAAAATTGACTATGATGATCAAACCAATGAATGGCTGAGCGAGGTCAAACCCAATGCTGAAAAACTGCGTCAACACAAGCTCAGTTCTCAACGCAAGAAGGAAGAAAGAGAGGTAGTATAATAAAAAAAATAATGCTTTTATGGATGATTTCCACCGAACGGCTCGCATCGCATCGGATCGGAAAGGATACGAACGGATGTGGCGTCCGGCAGCATGTCGACCGTCGGCCGTACCGTCGCTGACGAACGTATCCATTTCTGCGCCTAGTCAAATAGTTTAATTCCTACCGTGTTGACGTGTTCTAATTTTTTTTAAATAGTCGAAGTTGATGTAATTGTTGGCTATTGCATTAGAAGAAGAATAAAATCATAAAACAGCCGAAAGGATCCGATCGGATACGACGACAGGCGAACGGGGTGTCTTCAGCGACACGCGAGCGTAGCGCAAGCGGCTTGGTAATATAGACTTTAAATACTGTGTACACGATATAATATCGTTTAAAGATTGTAAAATCCCGATGCGAGCTGTTTGGTGGATATCATCCTTTAAGGAGTCAATTTTGACTTTTCACCCTAGAGTCCATAGTGGACAGGCTTGACTCTATATCTGTAGCTAGCAACTACCCCTTTTGCTTTATAGACAACTAGCGGATGTCACGCGGTTTCACCCGCGTAGTTCCCGTTCCCGTGGGAGTACGGGGATAAAAATATAGCCTATGTTACTCGCTGATAATGTTGCTATCCATTGCTGTTTTTTTTTTTAGTGGTCCAGATTTTTTTAGTTTATTCGTTACAAAAATACAAATCTTTCCTCTTTATAATATTAGTATAGATATAGATGTACTGTGTAATTAATACAACATAATGATCCTATCACAAAAATATGATGATTTCAGCATCGCGACAAGTTGCGCAGAGCTCGCAAGGCTCAGGAGGCGAGGGCTCGCGCGGCGCGTGAACAGGCCGAGGCGAACGCCCGCGCGCCGCCCACCGTGCCACCTGGCTTCCAAGCTGGAGCCGGTGGCTTTCCCGGAGCCGGTGGATTTCCCGGAGCCGGTGGCTTTCCCGGAGCCGGCGGCGGTGGCTTCCCTGCCGGACTCAACCCCCAAGACTTCAGTAACCTGCTGTTTGACCAGGAAATCATGTCGGCATTCCAGGTATGTAATTAGATATTTTATTACTAGCTTTTGCCCGCGGCTTCGTTCGCGTGGAGACCGAAAATTATATGTTACCTATTATGTTAAATTATTACATCAATACATCCATCCATATTCACAAACTTTCGCGTTTATAATAATAGTAGTTGAGCTTTAACTAAAAAATATGGATACAGGATTATTTTTTGTAATCTTTCTGTAGATAGAGATACTGATAACGAAATCAACCCAACGTGAAACCCATTACGTCTAAAGGTTCACCAGTTATGGGCCCTGTATATTAAACCTGGAGAATATGGCATGGACACATTGAACACCTATGGTGTCTTCTTAATTTTTTTTTTAATATTTCCCATTTGTTTGTCATAGTAATCCTTCGTTGTGGGACCAAAATTGTCACTAACATGGATTTCAAACTTTAGGACCCAGAGGTCGCTGCTGCATTCCAAGATGTGTCGTCCAACCCAGCAAACTTCGTGAAATATCAGAATAACCCAAAAATTGCGGCGGTTATAGAAAAATTGCAAGCCAAACTCGGAAAGGGTGGATCTGGCGGCTTTCCAGGTACTTATTTGAAAGTGTAAACAGACGGCCTATAATTGTTTTTTCTCAAACATGCATGGAAATAATGTCATTATTTTCGAACAAAGAACACGCGAAGTATCGAATTTACGGTCAAAGAAAATCAAATCCGTTGCAGGCGCGTTTTTTGAATTTGGAACATTACAACGCTCCAGCAATGTTGTATGAAATGGCGTGCTGGGGTTATTAAATACTCTTTGATTGGATCTCTTTTATCATTCTTGGCATACCAAAGTTCTCTTTGCTTAGTACAAATTGCGTTCACGTGGCTGTATAGCCTTAGATCATTTGCCTTTCGGCACAGATGATAAATAGAAAATTGGCGGCAAACCTGAAAATTCGTCTTGATTTGTTATTTACTTAAATAATAGATATGATTTCCAACGGTTCAGACAGTGAAATGGAGATTGATTGTACTCCACCAGATTTAAGATCAGAAGCCAAATTATCAATGGAAAACCTGCTTCCAGCGAAGTCAAAAGAAAAATACATGAAAGTATATGAAAATTTTATGATTTGGAAAAATGAGAATAAAGTGAACATTTTCTACAATCTGTGTATTTTTGGCGTATTTTAATGAGATTACTAAAACTAAAAAACTTTTTACAAAAAAAAAAACAACCGACTTCCAAAAAAAAACACTACAAAGTGAAAAATAACTTTAATTTCGGAAGTCGGTGTCTTGGGTTTTGTGTTTTCGTTTTTTGCCACCGACTTCCGAAATTAAAGTTATTTTTCACTTTGTAGTGTTTTTTTTTGGAAGTCGGTTGTTTTTTTTTTTTGTAAAAAGTTTTTATTTTTCACTTTTTAGTTGTGGTACCTACCCCACACACATTCGAATACCACTACCTGCTACCAGTGTCAAGAACTTATCATATCATCTACATACTAAGTGGGAAAAAAAATACGTATTTTTTAGCTAACTCAAAAACTACCCAAGCAAAGTTAATAAAATTTATATGGGACCAATTTGGGAGCCTACCCTTTCAAACAAAAAAAGAATTTTCAAAATCGGTCCACAAATAACGGAGAAATCGGTGGACATACAAAAAAAAAAAAAAAAAACACGCGTCGAACATATAACCTCCTCCTTTTTGGAAGTCGGTTAAAAAGCCATCTACATTATGGGGCAATTTATTCCATGCTGAAATGTACAGTTCATGTTAAAAACGGCATTAACTTGAAAAATTATGGAAATTTAACTACTTTCATTTCCCTGCATTCTTTTGAGAAAAGCACTATATATGCCTCGGCGGAAATGGCAATTGCCTGTCTCGTATTAGTGAAGTCCTCGCCTACGGCTCGGCCTTCAAACTCATACTCGACCTGCAATTGCCTATTTCCCGGCCTTTGCAATAATGTACTATTTATTTAGATTTAAGTTTTTCTAATAACTACACAGCTTATCGCAATCTTCGTACGTTGACCTCTCTCGTCAATTGAAGTACGCGACCAAAGACTTCAATACCAGCTGTAGTATAAAAATAAAAAAGGGACTACAAGTGTTTTAGTTTTGGACGTCGTTTGATTTTGGGGTAATGCCAAATTGCCACCAACTTTCAAAATTATTTTTAACCGCCTTCCAAAAAGGAAGAGGTTCTATGTTCGTCGCGTATGTTTAAACGCGGTAAGAGGCCTCATGGAACCATCATGAGGCCTCCCCCGAAGGAAAAACGACTTTAAAAATTAACCAATAATACTTAGCCCGACCCCGGAATCGAACCCAAGACCTCATGCTCAGCAAAAGCACTTCGACCACTAGACAGGGAGCAGTTCTCTTTCGTTTTTCCTTCGGGGGAGGCCTCATGATGGTTAAAAATAATAAAGTAATAATGTTCACAGGTTTCGGCGGCGCAACACCCGGAGCAGGGGGGCCTAAAGCTCCCACGGATGACGACGTTGGTCTTGACTAGATCGCACCATTTCTTATGCAAATTTGCTATCAAATTATTGTTATCAGAGTTGCAAATTCACTAAGTATATGAAATACAATATAGCACATGTATAATATGGAGTGGGTATTATAATTATCTACGTGAAAACACGAACCCATATGTGTATATTTCAAGCATTCAGTTAATAAAATTGTACTTTATAAAAATGACCACTTTTGCAATGTTTATTTACTATTCGATTTTTTTGTAAAACCTTATTACACCGTAGTAGTGCAAAGCTAGTTGCTACTACCCATTGTAAGGTTCATGCAAAATATTATATTCTGAAACAACCATTTAAACACGTCGTTATTATAATCTGGGGGAAAACATGGGGGATATAATTAGTAATAAAACAAACACATTGCTGTTTTTGAAGATCATCCAATTATACTAAAATAAATGGTTAAATCCATTGTTACCTTTTTACTTTCACTGCATTTATTGTAACTAGGTATTCTGATAATTTTCTTATTTAGTTTTCGTTATGCCATATTAATTGTGTAATTTCGAAGTCAAAATTGTATAATGATTTAATTATCTTTTTAAGCTTAAAGGGCAAAGAATTGCAGTCTTAGTTAATGGATCAAAGACACGAATGTGTTTTATTTTTTTATATTTTAAATACTATTAGAAAATATAATGTTATTATTTTTATTAAGCTGCTTTTTCTATATTCAAGGTAAAGGTTTCTGCTCAATTTCACCCTCCCAAATGGTTTAGCAAACATGATATATAGACTGTATAGGTTTCTTTAGATGTAGAATTCGATAAAAAGTACAGAGGGAAACCAAATTCGTTGCACTATGTTTAAAAATATGTCTGATTTAAGAAAGTTAATTTAATTTTTTAATAAACATTAAAAGTACGTAACGAAACCTGTGTTTTATCTCAATCAGTTTTTCCTAATAGAGTGCATTGACTCGAACTTATTCCAGAATATTTGTAATTATAACGGGTGTAAACGAAGCCGAAAGTCACGTGTGACTGATACTGGCATGACCACCATCATGGATTTTAATTTTGATAACACAAAAAAATTGTCGCCAAATATCAGACTGTCCGTCACTGGTTCAAAAGTTATAAGGGTTTATAGATGGCCGATTGAGAGCATGTGGGAGCATGGCCCAATTGAATCTCAAAAGCTAGTGCACCTAGCGAAGATCTGTTTTCTCCCAAATTTTGTCGCTAATTAGTCGCAATTTTTCGCAAAGTCACAGATTTAGTCGAGTCTTAGTTTTTTTTAAGTATAGTCCAACAGCTAGATCGAAGATTTTTCGTAAACTCGCCAAGCTGGGGAGACGCTTCCCAGATTGGCCACCTATAAACCCTTATAACTTTTGAACCAATGACCGACAAATTGTGACGACAAATTATCGACAATTTTGTGTTATCAAAATTAAATCCCTGTTGGTGGCCATGCCAGTGTCAGTCGGCCGAGAGTTACTTGTTCTCCCCATTATTATCAGGATTTTTTTGTACTGGACCTGGGTACCTGGGAATCTGGTATGGTCCAATACAAAAAAAATAATAATAGGTAATCATTTTTTTTCCGGGAAAGCGAGTTCGGAAACTTACACTCTTGTCCATTCATTCAGAAAGAGGGCTGATTATATCGATTTATACAAAGAAGCTTAAGGAAAGAGTGTAACCCTGCAAGGGCGAGCAAAGCGAGCTCGAAAATTTTAGCACCTGGCCTATGGGTAGATATTTTCAGTTCACCATTCCTGTGACCATTTATACAGAAATAGGATATAGATACTTTGTCGACTGATGCAGAAAAGTTTCAAAATTAAGAGATTGCAGAATGCAAGAGTGAGTGCGAGCGAACTTGAAAATGGAAGCACCCGCCTCATTAGGATTTTTTCACTCCTCTTGCTCAAAAAGGCCGTCATTGTAGAGTACCAGGAAAAAAATAGCATTTCTTACTCTAGGGGAAAAAGTAATTTCTTTTTAATTTTTGTCTGTTCCAACGAGCCTTGAAAAACAAAAAGTCTTTATTCTTATGTAGAATAATCATGATTATGGACTCGACTTATTACTGGTTAACAAAAAAAGAACACTTTATTTTTGAAAATGGAACTAAATGCGGCTATCTCTTCGGTAGAATGCGTGCATTGCGTTACTAAAAGTTACATGCTCTGTGGTTACGGCTACAGAAGAAATAAAAAAGGCATTGGCGCGAAATCTTTAGAATTTTTTTCTAATTATGAATTGAATTGGTGACCGTAATATAATTTACAACAGTGAAAATGTTATCATCTAGTGAGAACATCTTCACAGAGGACTGAAATTAAGTTGCCGGAAAAAAACATCTCGTTAAATATCCAGAATTGTACCTATAAATTGTACATTTAAATAAAATAAACTATTTAATATTGTATTGGATTATTTTATGTTCTCGCAATCGTAGTGAAAAGTAGAGTGTAACACACGGCGCTAAAACCCATTATAACTCGGTTTCTATTTACTCCCTCGCTAAAGCTCGGGAGTAAAACTACCTCGTTACAATGGGTTATTTTAGCCCCTCGTTTATCAATCTACTATTTTGTCCATGTAGGCATAGGAATCATAGATAATAATTATTATACTTAGCCCACTTTCGCACAGACGTAAAAATGTCGCAGCGGGATTTTATCGCGCACTGGATTTTCAACTCTCGGTGTTAAGCCGAACGTTCAGAATCCAACAGCGTCTCAGCGCGTTGAAAAAATACACTGTTGGATTTTGAACTCTTGGCGCTATGCAGAGCGTTGAAAATCCAGTGCACGGAAAAAAACACCGTGGGAAAATACCGCCTGGGCGAACCTGTACCCTAATTGCGTAACTCATTTTCGTAAACAATTTCGCGAAATTTGTTTCATTTTGACATTTCAACAACATTCATTGCGTTATTTACGATAATGAACAGATTTTTTTTCCAACTTATGAAGCAATGAGTTCGAAATCTGTTTCAAATCGAAACAAATTGTGATTGTGTTGTAGGGCTTAGGAATAGACTTATGCCTTGTTATGTAGTTAATGTTGTCAACTTTTGCATTTGCACAACACAAAAGAGATAGCAGTTCTGCTATCTCTGGTATACATATTAATTACGCCGACAAAGTGGTATAACAAAATTACGAAAAACATTTTTTTTAGGGTACCTCTCCTACTCCTTCCTTTATCCCATGGTGTGGAGTATCATTGGAAAAGTCCTTTAAAAACATTGTGAAAACTATTTTTGGATTCAAGGATTCGTTTGCGAAATATTTAGCTTTAAAGTGCTAATTTTTGTTAGAGTCAAGTGTCGTCGTCGTCGTCGTCCCCCCTGCCAGCTAAATGGTTGGTTTTGGATGTGTGAAAAAAATCACAGCAGTAGTTTATATAACGAAATTAAAAGGAAAACTATCACAACTAAGTAAGCTTTACAAGTTAACGAGTTATAATCGACCAACTTAACTTTGCAGTTGCAAAAACATCTTTTCCTATACTACAAAGTTAAGTTTGTTTTTGGGATAAATTCATCCCAACTACGGAACCCTTCATTGTGCGTGGTCCCACATGCACTTGGGCGGTTTTTTTTTTTTTGTTTCAGTTATTTATTTCTAACTGGTTTGTTCACCTTTAAAAAAAAATATCTACAAGTAATTGTTTACATCTAGTCTTGACAACTTTTAAGGTGTAAACGATAAATGAAAACAGTGGAATCCATGTTTTATTTTATAAGTAAGTACCTTGCTGTAAACGCGGGGTAAAAATGTAAAGTAAAAAAAACAATGCGCTAGATTCAACTGACGTCACAGCTCCATTATTTACTGACCTGAGTTATTGGTTGGCCGCCATAAGGCCTGGGTCTTCGGGCTTATGTTAAGTCCAGCTTTTTTTTTTTTTTAAAGTCCACCTCATCTTGCGATTCTCACCGGTCTGGAGATGGAGGAGAGAAATTTGAAGGAGATAATATTTCTTAACAAATAAATACCACAGTATCTGAACTACTTAAAACTTTTATTAAATCTAAACATCATTTACTCTGCCCCAACCCAACCTAATTTTCTGCTCATGTAGTTTCAACCATGATGGCATGTTCTTAGGGAACGGTTGGGCATTGGGGAACTTAAGTGGTGGTGGAGGCGCCTTGAAGGGGTCCTCATTTTTCAACTTGCGCAATAAATACTCTTTGTTGATCTGCTTTGGATCTCTGTACTTATCCATGTATAGGTTGAAAGGTTTTGATCGGGGGAACCATTCTTGAGGCCTTAAGTAGGGTTTAGGGAAGTCATACTCGTAAACTGAAAAAGAAAAGATAATTCATCAATTTATATACCACATTTATAAAAGATAGCATGGGACAAGAACTGTTGTGCTACTAGTTACCTGGCTCCTTGCTTTGCAGCACTTGATGGAAGAAATCTCTAACTGTTATGTCCCAGTTGGTTTGGTAAAATGCTAGTCCCGCAGGAGTGATATTGTCTTGGTACTTTTGGTACCATTCCCTTGTCACAAATGTTCTATCTTCCAGAGGTGATGATGAAGTTACTGGAAATAATTACATTGATTAGAAGTAATATAAATAATTCTACAGATTATACTTTTCTATTACAAAATTCTACCTTTTGTCACATCATATGATGCTTTTCCATCTTGCTTATAAAGAACAAAGGCATATCTGTGATATCCAGTACCCTTTAACGGGATAGGTTGCAAATATTCCACAATGGTATCTCCTTTCTCAATAGAGTTTCCAGGAATATTGGCCACAAGCCAGTGTACATACTCCTTATCACTCTCTGTTAAGTGGCCATCCAAACTTGTAAGAGCTAGTGTCCATAATGTGTCTGCATCAGATTCATAATTAACAATAGGATATTCAAGTGCTTCTGCTGGCTTTATGTCATTTCCAGTATAAATCGGGAGGTAGGAACCAGTTTTCAAATCATACAACACTTCCAAATTCAAATATGGTACAAAGTACCCTTCTCCATACAAGTGTTCAAATATGCCATAGTGATCAGCAATTTGTTTTTTGTGCTGGGGACCTAAAGTTTCAAGCCATTCCTTTTTTACTTCTTTCAAGTCAATTTCTAACTTGTGAGTGCGTGCAAGCTGTTCTATGTTCTTATCCGCTTTTATGTTTTTAAGATGTTCCAGTCTTGAGATACGGCTGCCATCTGATGATTTTCTGAAACAGTTTTTTTTTTACTATTTTCGTCAAGTATGTAACCTGCATGAAGCTGGCACAGGAGTTTGGGGATTGGAACAAGAAACCTTTTAAACCAATGAATCCGCCAAGTTCCAAGCAATGAGACATAATTAAATAAATTATTAATAAAAAACTTTCAGTTATTTAAGTTATTAGTTATACTCACTTGGTTCGGGGCAGACCGATATCAATTCTGGTTGTATATAATTCATCTTTATAATTTAGTTCATCCAAACGTTCCTTTATCGTGCGACAGAAAATAGGAGCTTTGCCTCTTATCCTATGTGCGTATCTTATCTGCTGTAACTGAACATTGGCTGTCCAGACACCTCGAAATGTATTTAACATAGTTTTAATTATAATTTACAAATTTCAAGATAAAATTAAATTACAACCACAATACATTGATTGAGGTTATGTTTTAATTTAGACAATGACAGATCGATGACAGGTACATTGAGACAGTTTTAGTTCAGTGTTATCATGATATAATAATCTAGAGTCAGTAGTAAACAGTAAACAGCTGATTACCAAAAAAGTTAGTATTATATGCAATTCTGATTATACCAAAACCACTCATGAAGTAGGGTTCAATAAATTTAATAACACTTTGAGTAAACTAAAAACTCAATAAAATTATTTTGTGAAAGGAACTTAGATACGTAGATAGTTTAATTGACCGGTATTTTATATTTGTTTATTTAATTACAAATAACAAGTAGCGGCCTGGCTAGATTTGTGCACAATTAATGTTTTGCCCTATATTAAATTAGAGTTACATTAGAATATGTGGTTACCCTTAAACCCTCTGCCTATAACTGGCGTGATGTTATTAGGCTAAAGAAGATATTTAGGTAGTTAATAAAATAAAATAAAAACTATGTACAAAAACAGTAAAATACAAGAAATAACATAACTTTTGAGTACAATCGTCTATAATCAGTATGTTATATTATGTAACGGTCCCATGTGTCCCAGCTGTGGGAACGTTATAGGCTGATTATGCTTATTACACGTATTAGTACCTACATATTATAATGAAACTTTAAATATATTGTCAGCATAAGTATAAAGACTTTTTGTTTAAATTTGAAACAAAAACAGAGGCGGACTTGCAGTCTCGGCCGCCCTAGGCCGTTTAGTAGTAGACGTTAGTAGTTAACACCTATATTATATGGGCGCCGGCAGGTTTATTTTCGGGGGGATACATCTTTAGCTCCACGAAGTGAGCTCGATAAGTTTTGTACAGACGCCAGCACATCAAGCTACTACAATCTGTCAAATTTCTTTAATAGTTTTTAAACTTTATTGCTGACTTATAAGGTTCAAAGTTGATTGGGAAAATTTGACAGTTTCGGGTAGCTTGATGTGCTGGCGTCTGTACTTCACCTCGTCTAAGTTAGGTTTTCGTTTGTACATTCATACAAGGAATAACTTTATCAACATACGCAGACAAGCTAATAACCTAATCTAAATTAAACTAGAATGCAAGAGCGACCGAAGCGAGCTCGAAAATGTTACATTATTTGTTGGCTATTGGCTACAAGGCTACAACTACAGGGCAGCCTGGCTGCCTTATGCGCGCCTGCCCTTAGTCGTCATAGCTCTATTATTTACTGAGCTGAGATATTGCCAGCGCAGGTTGGCCGCCCCTTATATTTGGCCGCTCTAGGCCTAGGCTACTTTGGCCTTAAAGAAAATCCGCCATTAGGGAATACCCGTTTTATTGCTATTTTTTTTAACTTTTTGTTACAAAAAGCCTATAAATTAGCAAAAAAAAAAACCTACAACTGCATTTTTTATTAGGTAAGTACATACCTACATCTACGAGATGATGAATCTGGCCTAAAGTATAGGTAAGTAGGTATACCATTTAAGATGTACCTACCCAAAATAACGAAAACTTTACATTTATGTACCTACCTACTTACCTATATACCTAGGTACCTATTTCGTTTCCTAAAAGATTACAGCCTTGCCTGACTTACATAACTTGTTACACAATGCTTTTAGATCGTCGTTCCATTGCATCGTGAACATCGTCGTTCTTTCTCTTAGCAAAATACAATTTTTGTTTTTTTTTTAATTACATTGGCTTGTTTATGAGGCTTATGAATTACCTACTAGGTATTCAGTAGGTATTAGGCACGAAAAGAATGGCGATGAAATCTAGGGAGACAACAGCTAAATGATATTTCCTGTTATTTTAACAGTAATTTATGGACACACTTTACATGCATAAATGATTCTTCCATTTCTCTAGAACATAAACAATAGCGTGTGAGCCTGGTAAGATTGTGTACTTATGTTGTATTATGCAATCTGAAAATCGAACTTTATATTATGTAGGTCAAGGGTCATCAAAGGTCAGCGACCAGTGTCATCATTTAAACTTAAGTCTTAATAAAATAAAAATCATTATAGGTAGGTACCTAATTAAAAGAAGCGAGGCTTTTGGCTACCTACCGATAGAAAGTGTGGTATTTAATCCTCTAACTAACCGATTATTAAAATATACCACATGCATGGCCCAACCCAAGTTTCTTGCGTCACAATTTTATCAGTCCGTTCCATCCACCATCTTTTTTTAGTATGGAATGGATGGGATGGAATCTTCTTTTTCTTTCGAAGTGAACGCAACGTACTCAAGTACATACCTAACATCAATCACGAGTACGACACGGACCCACTGGCCCACCCACTACAATTAATACAACAAACCTACCAACCTACAATGCAACCACCTGACTATTGTGCTGATTTCTGCTCATACCCTATTTTTATAGCACGAAATAAATCATGACCTACTTTTATATTTGATTACATCGATAATCGCTCTGTCCCCTAAAACTATAATCAAATAGATTTTCCACGAAAACATCATGATGTTTGGGTGCAGGGCTATGAACGCCATTTTCATTATTTGTCTAACTCTAAACAAATTAATAGAAAAAGGATACCAACTTCAACTCAAAAAATTATTACACTAGATAGAACGCCTCTCTCGCTCGCCATCCGACCGAAGCAAGCATTCCGACTGCGACATAATGACCAATGAGGGAGGAACACCCGAAGAGCAAGTCGGCGATATTATTATGTCCATGTGTGTGCGTAATATTTTTGACGAGCGAGCAGCGTTTGAACGAAGCATCAATGAAAATGAACGAATCGTGGTCGAGTGAGTTATCAAGTAACTGGCTGGTTGTGAGATTGTGACTAGCCAGCTTTTGTAAACGAAATCGTATAATCAATACTAATTTTGTTTCATTAATGTTAATATTACTTTCCGCTTGTGTTCAAGGCAATCAGTGTTGATATAATATTGCATTTAAAATCGTATCATATGGTCATAATGCGGATTATAGTAATAGCAGTGATATAGTGTATTTTACTATCTCTACATATAAGGAGCCATTTACACATGGCGAGAAGTCACGTAGACTTTTACTGCGAGTGAAATGTTTCATGTAGGTACGTGAGATATTGTGAGATAAAATATTTTGTTATTTAGTGTGGCTTTATTTCGTTAGCGGAAATGGATAGCAAGAACATTCAGAAAAATGCCATGCATAAAAGTGCAGAATTCACTTTCACACCACCACCTGAAGCACCAGTTTTTGAACCCACGCCCGAAGAATTCTTGGATCCACTTGGATACATAGCTAAAATCCGCCCAGTTGCAGAGAAAACGGGCATCTGTAAAATAAAGCCTCCGTCGCGCTGGCAGCCACCGTTTTCATTAGACGTGGACAAATTAAAATTTGTCCCGAGGATACAGAAAGTGAACGAATTGGAAGCCATCACGCGTCTAAAACTATTGTTCCTTGAAAAAATTTTAAAATTTTGGGAACTTCAAGGATCGCCATTAAAAATTCCAATGATTGAAAACAAAACATTGGATTTGTACTGTCTCAAATTTTGGGTAGATGAAGAGGGTGGCTTTGAAGGCTGTAACACTCCTAAAAAATGGCGTAAGATTGCAAACGCGATGGGTTACAGTCAGCACATGAGTACTATGAATTTTCTTAGAAGTAATTATGAAAAAATTTTGCTTCCCTATGAAATATTTGAAAAAAGTAAAGCAGATATATTAAAAACTGTTAAGAAGACTGACCCCAAAATTGAAATAAAAGAAGATGAGGTTGGAAAACCTCAGATTACAGAAGTACCTATAGAAAGGATAACTAAGATCAAAGTAGAATATAAAGAGGAGAAACCTCATACAAGTATTAAGAAAACAAAGACAGGATCTGATATCAAACTTGATATGGATGGCTCTAAGAACAAAGTTGAGAGTGAAGAGATAAAACGCAACAGAGAACTAAGAAGGTTAGCTTGCTACGGACCTGGACCAAAAATGCCTGGACTAAATGATGAAGAATTTGATATTACAAAATCAAGGAAGAGGCCCCGCTATGATCTTGATCCATTAGCAGTTTATCAGTGTGCTATTTGCCAAAAAGACCATAGGGATGATTTGCTGTTAATTTGCAATGGTTGTTCTGATACCTATCATACATTTTGTTTAAGACCTCCGTTAAATTTGGTACCAGACGGAGATTGGCGTTGCCCTTGTTGTATTGCTGAGGAGGTTCATAAACCTGCTGAGGCATTTGGATTTGCTCAGGCAGAAAGAGAATACACATTGCAACAATTTGGAGAAATGGCAGATAAATTCAAATCTGACTATTTCGCCATGTCTGGGCATTTAGTTCCAACAACAGTGGCTGAAAAAGAGTTTTGGAGAATTATTTCTTCAGTGGAGGAAGATGTAACTGTAGAGTATGGTGCTGATCTTCACTCAATGGATCATGGATCAGGTTTTCCAACTAAATCTTCACTAAATCTTTATCCTGGTGATCAAGAGTATGTAGATTCAGGATGGAATTTAAATAACCTGCCTGTTCTGGATGGGTCTGTCTTAAGATTTATAAATGCTGACATATCTGGCATGACTGTGCCTTGGATGTATGTTGGTATGTGCTTTTCAGCATTTTGTTGGCATAACGAAGACCATTGGAGTTATTCAATTAATTATTTACATTGGGGCGAGGCCAAAACTTGGTATGGAGTGCCAGGCAGTGGTGCAGAATTATTGGAAACAGCTATGAAAGCAGCAGCACCTGATCTATTTAAATCACAACCAGATTTATTACACCAACTTGTAACGATAATGAATCCAAATATTTTGATGGCAGCTGGGGTACCAATTTATAGAACTGATCAGCATGCTGGAGAGTTTGTGGTCACATTTCCCAGAGCATATCATGCAGGTTTTAACCAAGGGTATAACTTTGCTGAAGCTGTTAATTTTGCCCCACCTGATTGGCTAAAAATTGGACGTGACTGTATAACCCATTATAAAAATCTTAAGAGGTTCTGTGTCTTCTCTCATGATGAATTGATTTGTAAAATGGCACTGGAAGGGGATCGGTTAGATTTGGAGACTGCACTAGAAACACAAAAGGAATTAGTTAAAGCCACAGAGGAAGAAGGATCTTTGAGGGCTTTAATAGCTAAGAAAGGTCTTAAGAGTGTGCGTAGGACTGCATTTGAGTTACTCGGTGATGATGAACGGCTATGTGAAGTGTGTAAAACAACATGTTTCCTATCTTCAGTGTCATGTTGTGATTGTAAACACATGGTTTGTTTGCAGCATGCAAGTAACTTATGTCAATGCCGACTGGAGAAAAAGACATTGAACTATCGTTATGATATGGATGAGCTGCACATTATGCTACAGACTATAGATTTTAGAGTCAATAGTTTTGACAAATGGATGACTGAAACTAAGAACATACTACTTCCCACTGCTCCTGACATTGGGAGACTTCAAAAGTTAAAAGTTTTGATAGATGAAGCAGAGGAACTGAAAATACCAAAGTGTGCATTATTAGCACAATTAAAAGAAGAGTATACAAAAGCAACAGAAAATGTTGAACCAATAGTTATAGAACTAGATGATGATTGAGTTAGGATCAGACTGGTTTAGTACAAACATAAGATCCTTTTTATTATGTATATTGTGTAACTTCCTACTTATTACTTGAAAATAAATATGTATTGAATAGCTATAAGTAACATACCTACATTCTTATCACATTTATGTTCTCATCACAATATAAGGCAGCTTTAAGTATGGTATGCTCTAGCTAGATTATTTTTTATTCAAATATCCAGATGTTTATTTTTATCGGTAATGTAACTTAAAAACAGAAGCCGTTACCTATATTTTCAATTTTGTATGATGACAAATAAGTTTTTTTTTGCTTTGAAAATAAATACTTGATATTAATAAACATTCTTAAATAAAATAAAAATACTTTATGAATATAATGTATATTTGAGACATGATTAGGATATTTTACTATGTAAGGAAGTATGTAAATATTACAACTTTTCCATTTCTTGTCATGTTAAAGTAGGTATGTCGTATCGTATTATTGTAGTGATTTCCCACCGTATCATAATGATAAGATTTTTTAGTTTTCAACTAATTGTTATTATTTTCTTCTTATCAATATGTAAGATTAAACAATAAATTCATTTATAGTTTGTGAGCCAAACATTTGGGAGCTAGTTCAGTAATAATTTTGTTAAAGTATTTTTGCACTTAAATGTTCCTTTTAAGTAAAATGTATGTAAAGGCACATGCAAATGTATACAGTGTACCTAATGTAACAAAATATCTTAGAACCTTCAATTTCAATTGTTGATGGAGATAAATGTTCTGAGTATACCTAGGCATAGTTGTAATTTTATCTGAAAGTAATCCAGATCTATTAATTTTTTTAATAGATAAGCACCTACCTTAAAGTTCTTGTTTATATCTCAACTAGTGATGTGTCGGATATCCGTATCCGCGGATATCCGAGCAAGAAAAAAGATCTGTATTCTGTATCTGTATACATTTCATTACGTAATGAAATATATATAAAAGATCCGTTCAAGATCCGCCAAAAAGTAATGGATACAGATCTTTTTTCTCCCTCAGATATCCGCGGATACGGATATCCGGCACATCACTAATCTCAACTAAATAAATGAAAAGTAGGTATAACATTTAACAAATGTGTGAGTTTATAATTTAAATTAAAAAATTGCAAGTCCCCAGCTAAGTATACTTAGTTGTGTTGATCTCAATAAACAATCGGCATTATAAATATGTAATCACAAACTTTATTATTTAGCCTTATGGACTTGCAATAAGGTTTAAATTGTTACATATTTATGATGTTGAGAGTACTGTACTGAAACATGTTAGCACTACACACATCTGAAAAATATTGAATAGGGTATGTAATTTATAGGTTTGTGTGTTTATCAGGTAAATCAAAGGCGTATAAAATAGATATTTAATAAAAAATTGTTGCAGTGATTAGGTATGCACTATGTGCATCAGTTGAGAAGGTACCTTAAGAGTAAGTACCTACCGTATTTATTTTGCTTTCTCAAATTTTGTGCATATTTTGTGTAGGGTCACAGATATTATGTATCTTCCATGGATATAGATAATATTTGTTAAAGTGAGGACTATTCGATTAAGCCCTCTAGATAAGTAGGTAATAGTGTTTGAGTATGCATGAATATTGGTTTACCACATCAGTAGTAGGTGTATTTACTTATTCAGCTATTAATTAAAACTAGATTAGAAGATAATTGTGGAAATGATATGAGAGTAAATGCGATTATTAAAATGTAGGTAATGTTAAATTGTATTACAGGCTATGAAATGAGTATATTTACATTGTGTGTTTATTTCTGAAAAGAAAGTAGCCAAATTGATATTTATTTATAGGTAATTAAGATTCACCATGAATTTATAGTATGACAACGATAAATATGATCCTATGCTCTTAGTAATTGATTAAAATTAAACCAAAAAGAACCACTAAAGAAGTAGCTACTTAAACTGTTGTGAGTTATACTTAACCGGAGCAGTGGTGGCCCAGCGGTAACGGTCCCGACTTACGAGTTGTAGGTCGTGGGTTCGAACCCAGACAGGCGCTTTAAATTGTGTAAATAATTTAATCACCACTGCTCTTAAAACGGTGAAAGAAAACGTGAAGAATCCGGCATGTCCTAGAACCAAAAATTCGAAGACATGTGACGTCTACCAACCCGCACTGGGCCCGCGTGGTAGATTACAACCCACTCTCTCTCGAAGAGAAGAGTACTGTGTCCCAGCAGTGGGAACACTATAGGCTGATTACGCTATGTTATGCTAACGAGCTGGATGATGGACAGGTTTATTTTTGTTGTGCTTAAAGTTCACTTATAGCGCATTATTATGTGATTAAGATCTACGGCATTACAAGGGCTGATAAATTATGAATAATTTAACTAAATTGACACTAGGGGCCGTAGGTACCTCACAGGGACGCCATGGCGACGTCGCCGTCGCACAATCGCGCTGCCAACTAAATGTATAAGCGGTGAAAGTGTTAAATGGTGGGTGGCTCACGAAGCCTCCGCTTGGTTACGCAGCCAACCATATATTTTGCTGGCGACGCGACCTGGCTGCGCCGCCATGGCGTCCCGGTGAGGTATCGCTCTAATAGACATCTAAATACACCCCTGTACCTAATCATTAGTAATGTTCCCATGATTCTAATGTCATTTAAAGGCTAACACAATAAAAATGTACGCCATTTTTTTTTTGACTGATTTCTTGTATTCGTAGGTTATTAGTTCTTTATGTTATAATATTAGTGAACAGTGAAATGTGACTAGTAAATTATTTTTGAGTTGTGTGATTTATACTGTGATTCCAAAATTTTATTTGCTTCTGACATATACGAAAAATAATTAAGAGTGTGAGTACCTATTAATTTCGATATAGTTACAATTAATTAAATTCTTATAATATATATGCGTCTTTTATTAAACCTTTTAAACTCCATCATCAATAAAAAGCGACTTGTGCATAAGTATTATTTATTAAAATCGTGTAAAACTTAACATATAAATAAATAAGTAAGCATAAGTACTTAAATATATTTGGTGTTATAGCCGTGATTACATCACCGTAAAAAATCTACAAAAGTTTTATTATCCTTAAAATCTTATTATGCCCAAAAAATTTGGTACGTACTTAACCTATATCTTCTTTAAATGGACACTTGGCTATTATTATGAATATAACAATTTCAAGGAATATATAAGTTTCATTTATTTTACACAAATCCTGATTATAACGGGATATGTAGATGAGTAGTCTCTTCGCCTCATTTTTAAGTATCGTCAGAAATTATAACAAATTGGCAGGATAAAATTGAGATACAACTGTTGAACAGATTATTTCAACTTGAGGTAACTGCCTTTTGTATTAACGGATTAGTACAATGGTAAAATATTGAATCATTATCTCAGGTATTTTTTTGTTTTGTTTCACACATACATTACTTATTTAAAATTATTTTCTCAAGGACTTCAGGTCAGGGTTGTAACGGATGTCGTATGAGGATATCGAGATAATCGGGTTGGAGGATGCGGATGAGGCTACGGATATTGGAAAATTCCTTGTCGTATGAAAAATAGCCCTTGTTTTGACACCTGACACCACAATCATGCCACTACTGTCATGTGCGACCGATCGCCTGTCACAGGACATGACACTGCGAATTCAGGCAATAGGAACGCGTCACTCACTCCGGCCCGCACCGCACATTGGCTCGGAGCGATTTAAAAAAAAACACTATTTGAGCGAACAACGTCGGTAGGGTCACATCCCCATAGAAATAATGAGGATGCGGAGCTTTAAAAATCAGAACTCGAGGAAGCGGATGTTTTGCGGATATCAAAATTTATGCGGATGCGGATACGGATATCCGTTACATCCCTGCTTCAGGTTATAATTTGGCTATAAATATACAGCATGTATCAGAAAGGAGGATGTGGTACGGACCATCAAACTCAACAACTTTCTCTATGGGACCAACATCGTAATCGCGAGTAAAATATCAACTGTTCCACACAAAACTTCAAAAAACTCGAACGTGCGCGGCGCGAGGTGAAAGTCATTTTCATACCCTAACCTGCAAAACCGATTATACACAACCCAAGGCTTATAAGCCTCACATCCTACCTACTGAAAACCTTCGAGAGACCCTGTGACAGGCACATCCAAGACGGACCTCTCCGGGTAAAGCCACTTTACAAACAACAGCATGCGTACTCTACAGGCAAATCAATAGAATCAGCGCTGCACAGCGTGGTTTCTAAAATTGAATGTACAGTGGACCACAAATAGTTCAGCACTAGCCGCCTTTGACAAAACCATGTTCAACAGTATAAACATGGCCCTCGACCGACACAGCATAGACTCGACCTTCAGTGGCTGGATCGCCAACATGCTCAAACTAAGAGCTGTACAAGTCACAGTAATTGACACTACGAGGACCATCGTTGCCAAGGGCTGCCCGCAAGGTGGTGTCCTCTCGCCGCTTCTATGGAACCTGTTATGAGACAGCCTCATCAAAACAATGGCAAAGGTTATTTCACCGTAGGTTACGCCGATGACATAACTATAATAAATAAACGCGACCCACGAAAACACTGCAATCTCATGCGTCAAGCCCTGAAAATAGAGGAATGGTGCAACAAGTACCAACTCTTAGTGAACCCTACAAAAACCGAACTGATTCTCTTCACAAAAAAAGAGAAAATTGACGACACTACAACTACTACGATTCTTTAGAACAACCCTAAGCCTCTCAACTGAAACCACAAATACCTGGGCATCTTTTTGGGAAACAACTGAACTGGGAAACACACGAACTATCCTTATACATATTATAAAACAAAGTCCCCCGCCACGTCAGTCTATCTGAACGCGATAAACTCAAAAACTACCGAACGGATTTTCAAACGGTTTTCACCAATGGACGGAGTGATTAATGCGGAAAGTTTTATTGTACAATTTATTAAGGTTTTGTGTAAATTGGCTGAATTTTGACGATTATTGTTGAAGATGTCGGTTAAAATCATGCCGACTGGGAGCTTTATTGGCGTGCGCTGCGGAAATCGTAAAAGTTACATAAAATGTATGTTCTACCACAGATTTAGCTAAATCTGTGTGTTCTACAGTATTGTTCATCTTAAAAAGTTCGATAAAAAAGTCCGCAATGGCATGTCTATCTTCTAATGCTGGGGCTACACCAACGGAAAACGCCGTTAATTATCGCGATGATAGACTTTATTCCGACGGGTTTAAGGTCCATCATCGTGAAAATTAACGGCGTTTCCCGTTGGTGTGGCCCGAGCATAAGGATGACCCACAGTAACCATTATTATCTTTCAGAATTTGATTTGTCATGTCCGAAGCTATTTTGTCCGGTTGATCCTTATCCAATAAAATATTTATTTTTAATTGGGACATTTAATTTAGATAAAATATGCCTTCATATCATATCATTTAGAGAAATAGTTAAAATCTCACAGATTCAAAATTACGCGTAGCAAAATAATTATGGTTGACGGTAACGCGGTTGCAGCGGTAGGAGTTAATTACCTTTTCCTCGGCTATTAGGTATGTAATCCCGGTAGTACGTTCCCGTGGGATATTTTGCGACATCCAAGCGGGCGAAGCCGCGGGTAAAAGCTAGTATCACTACAAAAGTCAGCATATCCCTGTGGCAGTGCAAGCGACTGCTTGGTAGGAATTGGGGTGATTAGCCCCAAGGTCACCCACTAGTTATACACTAATAGTTATCCGACCAATTATCACATACGGCGCACTGGTCTGGTGGCCCAGGACAGACCTGAGCACAGCCCAAAGAGATCTCGAAAAACTGCAGCGGTTTGCTTGTGTTGCAATCACTAGCAGTATGAGAACTACACCCACTGCTACCCTACAGACAATGCTTGGACTGCCACCTCTGCACCTCATCGTGCGGGAGCAGGTGGCCCTGGCCGCCTTTAGGCTGTATTTACCAGGAACCCTAAGCAAAGACTCCAGAGTTAAGCACACGTATAAAGGAAGATGCGATCAAACGACGGCCAATGATGGCATGGCATCACCCTGCGACAAAACCCCTAAAACACACCACTTGTCTGTGCTGTGTCCTTTTACACGGCGGATCGCTAGGTAACGACGCAGTTGACGAACTATTGTTGATCGAAGCCATCCTTGGAAAGCAGGCTAACCAGGCGTTTATTACGCCTGGACAGGAACGGCCTACGTCTGGTGACGGGGACCATCACGCAACACTGCTCGCTAAACAAACAACTTGTTTGTTTAGCGAGCAGTGTTGCGTGATGGTCCTGCACAGAGGACTGTCCGTTATGCCTATTGTGTGGACCTCTGTGCAGGGCGTGCATGGAGGCTGAGGAAACCGTCGCACACGTACTCTTTGAATGCACAGGCGTCACCCAGATTAGAACAGAAAACCCTCGGGTCACCCAGATCTTTCACAGATGTTCTGAACAAACCAGGAGATTTAATTAACTTCTCGAGGGAGGTGGGCTGGTAGGAATAACCAGCAACGGCCGCCATGGCCCACCCACCTGAGGGACTAAGTGCGGAAACCAAACACCATAACATACCTAGTCGAACCAAATGTACGAGACGGCTGATTATTTTTTCTCGATTTTGTGATTATGTTGGTTCCATGGAGAAATTTGTTCAGTTTGATGGTCTACATACACCCTTATATAATGACCTTTCTGACACCTTTCTGATACATGCTGTACATGAAATTTTTAATTACCTAGCCTTCTTTATCTAGGTACTAAGTTTATAAAACTGTGAGATTCTTAAATGTTACAAATCTTATCTCACATAATAATAATTATTATTCCATTCAAAAATACCGTCATAGCACCTAGCTTAAGTACTGTATTATATCACAACCTTAAGTTAATTAGTTACAAAATGTAACGAGAGTGTTCTCAGGCATACGATTGATTTCATTGACCAACTGGTTTTCAGAATGAGGATGCTAAGGCTGCCTGTCCACTGGAGCGGAGAACAGAGGAAAGGAGCGGAGATGTTCCTATATCAACCATTTATATTCAGCCTTAAGCCTTCGATTTTCAGGTTCCTAATGCATGTATACAAATAGATAGATGCGTATAATTGACAAAATGCCAGCTAGCCAGATTTCAACGGTGGAGTCCTTGCGTTGCGTTGTCTATGGCAAAAACATCAAGTGTGGAAATAGTAGGTATTTAAAATTGGTAAAACGTTTATGACGATATCGTAGATAATGTGATTAAAATACCTATCGTACTTCAGCTGATCTTGGATCAGACTGATAACGACGTAATTATTATGGATAGATGTAAACATAAATTTAGTATCGAATGTCATTGTGTTGTGGGCAACCACAACACATTCGATACTAAATTTGCAAAATCATGGCTGGCGAGCGTGTGGTCTTTGATTCGATTCCTAAAGTATGGCAATGATATTGATTGAAACTATATAATTGTCTTAAAATCTATCGTATGTCTGAGCTCTAAATAATACAATAAAACGTTACATAATATGAATACTGACGTTTCAGTGGAAGACAATGATCGCAAATTGGAAGGATACATTTCTGAGTATTTATTAGTATTGAGTATTTAAGTACATTTTGCATTTTGATAGTTAAATTGCATTATAAAATATTAAAATTAGATACGCAGCTACTCAAATTGACTTAAGATCTAAGTACACAACTCCTTTACTTGAAAATGGGATTAAAAATGGCGACACCATTCGTTATTCGCAATAGTGTTGCCAGTATCCATAATCGCAGTATTTTAGTTAAAGAGCTGTTCAGTACACAAACATTTCACCAATCACTTCAGTTCACTCAGTATGATCCATAAATAATGAGAACATTTTCTGGAAAGAATTATAGTCTGTCCATATTAGTAAAAAATCTTACATCTATAATGTTTGACCTAAATATGTATTTAAAAAAATCGACTTATAACATCAAATTGTTCCCTCAAATATTTTGTCAGTAGTTAGTTGCCACAGGAATTTTATTCGAATTATATATAAATGACATTATTATTTAAAAAATCTGTTCGACAGGATGTAGCCAAAGGCTGAGATTAAGCTCCCTCCGACTGTAAAATAACGGCTGCAAGTTATAACACCGAAGAATATTGCCGACACACAGTTACATGTCTAATGTCCTTTAATATTTAACTGGTCGTCATACCCAGTACTGCTGCTAAGTAGCAAAAGACTAACTTTCACAAGTCAGATTTTGAGTCTGAAGACAAATGAGATTTCTAATTACAACTACTAAATATAGTATATAGTCTGTCTGTGTCTAAGGCTCGCTTGTATCACAAATCAATAAACACGTTTAGCATAAACTCTAGAGTTTGTTTCGGCATTCTTATCAGGGATCAGTTGGCTAGAAGATGCCCGCGCCATCTAGTCTTTAAAATATTGTCGAAAAAAAATCATTTCGTATACGAATTTAAGGCTGACTGTCCACTGGAGCGGAGAGTACAGGAGCGGAGCGGAGCTGTGCCAACATTAACCAATGGAATTGCATAAAATCTCCGTTCCGCTTCAGTGGACAAAGATTTGCAAACTTGTTTAAAAATTTATGCAAAACCGGGAAGCGGAGCGGAGAAGCGGGAAAAACCGGTCGCAGTGAATACACTGCGACCGGTTTTTCCCGCTTCTCCGCTCCGCAATAGCAGCCTGCTCAAATTACTCGTCGCGTGTACTCGGCCTAGCTCCGCACAGTGCGCAACTCCGCTCCGCACTACCTCGCTCCGCATCAATGGACAGACACAGTCCGCAACTCCACTCCGCATTACTCCCTCGTTCCGTTCCGCTGCCTCGCTCCGCGTCAATGGACAGGCAGCCTAAAACACCGTTCCGTTTCTTTCAATTGTTTGAAGATGACAGAGACAGAATGATGTTTCACGCTAAACGCTATTTGTGTTGCAAGCAGGCCTTAATATAAATAAAAAAAAGAATGTATAGTACATTTGAACGACCTCACGGAAGATCGTGGTTTGGTCTAGTTTGTAACCGTGACGGTATCCCTCATCTCTCGTCCTTTGGTTTCTATGGGCAGTGCAAGGCACGCCCCCGCTGCTAACACGGCCACTAGAGAGTATACGCTTGTAGCTATCACGATAGAGTTCTTTAACAGCACCTGGAATGACATATGGACTAATTAATAACATTATACCGAATTATCTAACACTGACAGCTTTTTTTATTGACAGTATAAGTTATAAACAAAAGAAAGACAAAAAGATATGTTTTATTGCTGTGTCACATACGGCAGCCATCTTGTCTTGCGCATTACTTACATAAAGTCCATTGTAGTAGTGCATAGTTAGTTTACCTCTGATTTTGCATCCCAGAGATCTTTATTCTCGCTGTCAGTGGTAAAATAGTTGTGAATAGACTAAGATGGTGCTATTCGTCTGGTTCATTATACGATTTGTTCCATTTTATAACACCATAGTAAGGCCAGAATATGGCCTAATTTTTATCGAAAACCTTACACGGTTGCTAGCCATGGATTTTGATAAACGTGTGTGCGATAAAATCATTAATTTTATGAAGAAAAAATCACCTGTGCTACGTATGGCGTGATCATAGCGCCCAGTCTCGCCACAGCGCTGCACGCACCCACCGCAGTTGCTCTTAGAGCGGTTGGGTACACCTGAAAAATAACAGTGCATTTTAAAATCAGAAGTTTTAATAAACAGTTAGTCAGTTTAGTTTGTCTTAAGGCTTAAATCGCTAGATTTGCCCTCACCGTACTCAGTCACAAGAAAAGGTGTCCATACTGAGATGAGCTCACACATTATTAAATAGCGTTTCCGTGACAAACAAGTGTAGTCACTGCGTCATTGTGTGTCAAAACGAAACAGAAACGCGACTATCTTTTGATGCCGCAGTCATCATGTTCATGACAGCAGTCTTTTTTTTATTTTTAGGTATGTCATCTCGTAGTTGACTTCTGAGATCATGACTACTTAACCGGGCTTTCCTGTGGGTGCCTTAAGCTACTACACTTAAAACCTCCAGCCAGGGGTTATTCAACTATGCTAATTAAAACTAGGTGAACGCTCGCTAAGGGCACCCCCTGTGGGGTACGAACCTCGGCTTAGGGCGTCAACCGGCGGGAGGACATCAAGGATGGGACGGGCTGGATCAAAGTTTTGATCATGATTATTAGTCGGGGAATTTAAAGCTACGTGCTCAGCTGCAACAACTGCTGGCACATCGTTATCGAGCAAGGGTCGGGGGGAAGTATCATTTACTCGCGATCGCAAAGGACCTCGGCGGAGAGGTCAGAATGACGGGAGGCGTCTGTTTTTTGTACACTGTGCTGGTTTCCCTACTGCTAGCCTGGAGGAGGGTAACGGGGTCGTCAGGGTCGGTAAGGATTCGCTTAGGGCAGCGAGTTCGATTGATACAAGAGGGAGTGTAACTAGCGGCCTCGACAACCAGAGGGTTGTGATGTTTGGTGGCAGGGATATCGCTGGTGAATAGCGTAAAAATGAGAGGGGACACTACGGATCCTTGAGGAACTCCGGCGCGAATGGGACGGGGGGAGGATAGAGCACCTTCGATTGGATAGCGAAAAATGCGATTTGACAAAAAGTCTCGTAAGATGAGGACGAGACGGTCGGGCACACCGAGTTTGTAAAGCTTATATAACGAAATATTTATTGAACGCGCGGCAGCGTTTGCCGCACAGGGTCAATAGGTATTTACTTAGCATTTGCAATTATCTCGCAATTAATTCAGCAGGCAACGCGTTAAGCCGTTGTGCCAGACTTTGTCGAACGCTTTTGCTATGTTAAAGAATACTGCACCGGTCAACAAACCACGCTGGAACCCAGCGCTTATGTGTTCGGTGATCCGGTGAGCCCGATGCACGCTAGAGTGCTGGGAACGAAACCCAAACTGTTCGTTGGGAATGAGGCCCTTGGTCTCGGCGTAGTCTCTGAGACGCTTATAAATAAGCCTCTCATAGACTTTTCCTAGGACTTCGAGCAGACTAATGGGACGGTAACTACCAGCCTCGGGCTTAGAGATACCGATGACGGTGGCTTCTTTCCATGCTTGTGGGAAGGTGTTATTACTCAGGGCACCATTGATGATGGTGGTCAAGAGCATTATTAAGTGGGCTGGGAAGAGTTGGATCACCCTATTGGTGATTCCATCTGAACCGGGGGCTTTTCGGACTTTAAGACTTTGGTAATGTCGTGCACTTCGTCAGGGGTGACGGGAGGCAGAGGACAATCAGGGTCGTCAACGGGAGGGCATGACAGCCGTCACTGCGGCCGTTAAGTACGGCCACCGCTCGTCTAGGAAACCATAGCTTAAGTAGGAGACGACGGTCGAGTCATAGGGAGGTGTCTTTTTCAAAAATCCATAATTCGAAGCCTGGTTGATTAGAAGAAAACAAAAACGTATTCGACGCAGAGTAAAGAAACTGAGCAAACATTAACAGTCAACAACTAGAACTCAGACACGACGAAAACAGAATCAACATTGACAGACAGAATAGCTATTTACTTTTAAAACGTTTCGTGCAATCCTTTTTTAAAGAAAGTTTTATAGATCAGCAAAATGAAAAAAAAAAAACATGTATGTGTACCTATTTGCCAAAAACATCACAATAGATTTCTTTCAATTCTTATATTTCTATGTAAAGTAAGTACTTGATATTATATGTTGTTTGATTTGCATACTAAATTAGTAACGATTGTGGTAACCACAATCGTTACTAATTTAATTTAATCTTTTTTAGCTGTTTATGTGATAACAAATTGAGTTAAACGACATCTATTGCTAAGAACTCTAAACAAAATGATTATCTTTATCATTCTATGGGTTTTTTTTGTTGAAAATACGTGACTTATAAATAGATAAATAAGCAAGGAAGCTTTGATTTTAACTAATCTTACTTCAGCCAAAATCTGCCGTTTATCGCTTTTTACTGATTGTTAGTTTCATAATTGTTACCTATGCTGCCATCTATAAAAAAAATTCAAGACTAATTATAATTTGTTCGAGTTGAGACCCCATGGGCAAGGCAAGGTTGTTAGTAACATATCTTGTTTATAACTAATGTTAGTAACTAAAAAGTAAAAAGAAGAAACTAGAGACACCGTCTACCCCTGCACAATAGGCTCATCGGTCTCGCAACATGGAGTTCAGTGAACCTACTGAGAAGAACAGTATCGGTTCTCTCAACAACCACCGACGCAACTTTTAACAACTTTTTTAATACACTGAAGGAAATTACAGTAAAGTTTATGAGAGCTTTTTCACAAGCCCGCATATCCATCTATCATTTGTAAGAATCTCTAGAAGAGAATAAAGAATGCTTGAGAGGAAAATATATAATCAAGTTAAATAATAAATTAAAGACGTCTTTCAATTACCTCTGGTGTATAAACGTAGGCAGCTTGAAAAAGACCAGCTATGATGCCTCTTGCAAGGAACAGAACACAGGTCAGGAATGTACGGCTAAAATTATATAAAAAAAATTCTATTAACCAAATTACTCACGTTATAGAAGAATGTTTCATTTATAATACAATAGAACTTACTTTCCATTGTATATTAACACGCAGACGCACATCGCAAATATAATAAACTGTGTAGCCATTGTTTTCTTGCGACCATACTTCTCAATGATGAATATTGTGGCGAAAATACCTGCAGAGAAAATATAAACATTTTATGTACCATTTTAATAATTATCAACTAATTGAAATATAGTAATACTAGCTGCGCCCCGCGGTTTCACCCGCATAAGTCTTGATCCCGTGGGAATATCGGGGAAAAAGTATCCTATATCCTAACCCAGGTTATGGTCTGTCTACCCATGCGCCAAATTTCATCTAAATCCGTTTAGCCATTTTTTTTACAAACAAACAAACTCACTTTCGCATTTATAATATTAGTTAGGATTAGGAAGCCTATTGCTTGATTTTCTATGCATTTAACGCCCCCTATTTATATAGGACTTAAACATAACTGGTGGAATGTTGGTTACTATACACCCTAAAAATCAATCAGCCTAGCCTTTTCCCAACTATGTTAGGGTCGGCTTCCAGTCTAACCGGATGCAGCTGAATACCAGTATTTTACATGGAGCGACTGAATATCTGACGTTCGCAACCCAGTAACTGGGTAACCACAGTTTATCCATGTAGTCCATAGTCTGAAGAGGCCTACAATCAGCGGCGCACGGCTTTTCCAGGCCGCTGGGGTTCGTCTATGGATAGACCCTGCGAGTACATGAGCATAAATAATGTATTTCTTACCAGGGAACTCAGCGAGTGTAGTCCACAGTAGATCCATGTAGTCGGTAGTCTGAAGAGGCCTACAATCAGCGGCGCACGGCTCTTCCAGGCCGTTGGGGTCCGTCTATGGATAGACCCTGCGAGTACATGAGCATAAATAATGTATTTCTTACCAGGGAACTCAGCGAGTGTAGTCCACAGTAGATCCATGTAGTCGGTAGTTTGAAGAGGCCTACAATCAGCGGCGCACGGCTCTTCCAGTCCGCTGGGGTCCGTCTCGAAAAGTTCCGTCGTCATTAACACCAGGCCGTAGTAACAGAACGCGCATGACATCCTGGAAATAAAATTTATCGTTTATATATATAAACCGTTTCCATTTTGTCGTGATTTATAATTTTTTATCGATAGATGGACTGTCTTTTGTAGCTATTCCCGAGTGGCATCACAACAGGAAATAATAAGACAAACAAGAGCTTTCATTGTCAAATGATATCGTGCTTATTATTAACATGTGCATGTCATCTGAAACTGAATTCGTGTTTTGTTTTTCATATGTCACGCCGGTTATCGCTTAGGGCAGAAACATAAAATATACCTACCTAACGTAAATTATAACAACCGCACGGGTCGATCCGTCGGGTGCCTCGGAAAGCACGTTAATGCTGGGGCGTTTCCCGTTGGTGTGGCCCGAGCATAAGGGCCGGCAGAAGACCGAAAATCTGACAATCAGTCTTATGTTTTTTGCTTCGTGGGTAGTGGTGAAGGCTACAAGAACTTTTGTTTGTGTTACGAATGTTCTCGATTTTAGTTAATTTTACAAGTGTGAACTTCAATCGAGACTATTTTTTGTGTTTGTAGTTTAGCCTAAGGTTTGTTTTAACTCTAACTTTTTATTTTTTTAAAGATTTTATCCAATATCCATAATGGATAACAAAAAAAAAAACTTGATCCTCCTGATCCCTTTGAATACACTCCGGTGTTAACAGTCTTTCTCCCCAATGACAATGTACTAGAAAATGAAATGGACTCCGAATCGCCAAGTAGAAAAAGATTAGCTACTTCCCCCCGACTACTATAATAAATCCTCTTAAGATACTCAAAAAAGAATTTGGTAGACAATCTTACACGGTAAGGGATAACCCACCTTTTGTTGTCCACGTTTCTTTGAAGGATGGCCAGACCCCAGGTACTGTACTGCACCCGGTTAAATTTGGAATGTTCTTAACAAAAAATAACTACAGTAACATTCTCATAGGTAGTGTAAAACGCCTAGGAAGGAACCGGGTGTCAGTCGAGTTTAAGTCGCACGAGGATGCAAATAGCTTCGTGATAAGTAAAACATTAGTACAAAGCAACTTTGTGGCAACGATTCCTCAATTTATATATTTTAATTTATTTATTTAACTCAGACACAATGATCCATATTTTTGTTAGTAGAAATACTTAAGAATTATGTTAGTATTCAAATAAACACCACAATCACACTATCATTACTAAGATCAAAATATCAGACTCTAAATTACTAAAATGTTTAAAATTATCAATATATTACAAATAAATTTTTTTTTTTTTTTTTTTTTAAATTATAGATATTTTATAAAATATAACACGTTTGGGTCTCGTTAGGGACGTACCAACTGAATGGTCAGAAGATGAGGTAATTGAGAATATCAATGTTCCTGATTGACGTGGCTCTGTTATAAAGGCAAGGAGAATGAACCAAAAGGTGACTTCTCTGGGTATTACAAAGTGGAAACCCACTCAAACTAGTTCTCACTTTCGACGGGCAAATCTTACCTAAGCAGGTTTATTGTTTTTATTCTGCCCTTTCGGTCGAGACATATATGTACCCGAAAATTCAATGTTTTAACTGTTGTCGTTTCGGTCACACACGTACTGTATGTCGCTCGCAACCCCGCTATTTCAAATGTGGTCAAGACTCATCAAGCCCTTACTCAGGATTACTTCTTCTCTACTTCCTAAAACGGTTGCGCCTTCCCTAGAGAAGGTGCTAGTACTCCTGATAAGCACAAACATAATACTAAATATTATAGCCAATATGCTAATAACTGTATTAGCTAACCCTGCACAATCTTTACCTGACCACGTTGCCAATAAACTGTCTTCAATAGTACAATATATAAATAATGTTCTATCCCCTGACATTCCTGCAATGGAACGTGAGGAGCATTTCTCCCAGGAAACCTGACCTACTTTTTTTAATGAATAAATTTAAACCATCGATCTGCGGCATCGCTGAGACATGGCTTCGTTCTGAAAGCAATTTCAGGATCCCATGTTTCGGTGGTGTTCGCCATGACAGATCAGATGGATATGGAGGATGTGCTTTGTTCTTTAATAACCAAGTACCATTCTCCCAGATCCCTCTACCCTTTGTCGGCGACAACATAAATGTTGTTGCTGTTAAGGTTGAGGGTATGAATGTTTTTTTTTATATATATTGCACACACACGTTTAGAAGATCTTGTTTTTAATTAAAAATTTACTAATGTAAACGGTCCATTACTTGTCATGGGAGATTTTAACTGTCATCACTACCGGTGGGGATCGGATTCTTGCAATAGTACTGGTGTAGGCCTAGTAGATATGTTGGATGACCTTGACCTGTGTATTATCAATGATGGCAGTGCTACACGTAGGTCTGGATTAGGGCAAAGTAATAGTTGTGTCGATCTGACATTTTGCTCATCGGCATAGCTAGCCTTTTTATTTGGAATCATTTAAATATTTATTTATTTATTTACTATTCACACTTACATTTGTTTTAACAGGTTTAAACAAATACAGCAATGCAGTCACAATGTCCAATGTGTGGCACAAGTCATACAGGGGACAATATGTTAAGTATCACCCTCTGGAATGATCCTATGGGAGTGATCACTATCCTATCACAGTCGAAATTCCCTCTAAATCTCTTCCTAACCTTGAAATGAACCTGGATAACCTTCTCGCCTTCAATAAAATTTTGGATAAGTCCAGGAAATTAAATAGAAAAAAGAAAAGATCAGGCTGGGTATCGTTTTGTAATTCCCTGAGTCCATCCACCCCAGCGTCGGTGGTGTGGCAGAGAGTGAAAAGTTTAAAACCGTCTCCCAAGAACACCTTATCTGAAGATTTGGGGTACCAGTTTCTCACTAAAGTCGCCCCAGTCTATGTTCCTGGTGTAGACGAAATAAACTTTGTAGGCTCCGTGACTTCAAATGATCCCCTTGATAAGCTATTTTCCCTTGACGAACTAACGGTTCTTAATTATGTTAAGGATTCTGCACCTGGCGTGGATGGATTCCCTTACTCTTTCATTGCAAAAGCGGGTGTAAAATGCCACCAATATTATCTGGACTTGGTCAATTTTTGTTTTGTCTCTGGGTATATTCCTCCAGCCTGGAAGGTTCAAGTGGTTATTCCTCTATTAAAACCCGGCAAGTGATCATTGCTCTTATCAACCAATTGCCTTATCGTCTATTCTTATTAAACTTCTTGAACACCTAATTAAAAACCGTCGAGAATGGTTAGTTGAAAATAGAAGACTGCTGCCAACGACTCAATTCGGCTTTAGGAAAAGTCTGGGTACAACTGATAGTGACCTCACATCAGAGATCCGGCTGGCCCTTAGTAGAGACGAGTCTGTGGTAGCCGTTTTTCTAGATATATCAGCTGCTTATGGTTTTGTCCTCCTCTCCGTTCTCAGGCAAAAGCTGCATGAGCTGAGAATACCGGCTAGGATTATTCAGATCCTCTGCACCATTATTTCAAGCCGTATTCTTTAGCTGAGGATTCCAGGAGAAAACTCTGAGCAGAGGGTGACCTGGCGAGGCTTACCTCAAGGATCCGTAATTAGTCCCATACTTTATGATATTTACACTTCAGATCTCCCTTTATGCTTCAATTATAATTGTAGAATCCTTCAATATGCTGACGATATTGCATTATTGGTCTCTGGCAGTTCTATAGAGGATGCCGCTCAATATTTGAATGTCTCTTTATCTTCATTAAATCAATGGCTACTCGATCACGGGTTGTCTTTGAACGCTCCTAAGAGTTCAGCAGTTATTTTTACACGCAGACGTCTTATCCCCCAGGTACATATTAACATAAATGGTCAAGCTATCCCGATCAAGGAAAAGGCCAGTTTTCTGAGAGTTACCCTGGACTCCAAAACGTCGGGTGTGGATCACATCGACAATGTTGTTAAAAAATGTGAGCGCTCAGTATCAGTCCTAAAGGCTTTGGCTGGAGTCTGGTGGGGAGCTCACCTATACACTCTAAAATATGTGTACAATGCTATGGTCAGAAGTGTGATGGACTATTGCTGCTTCTTATTTGAGCCCTGAAATAAAGAGGCGCTTCGTAAACTGGACGCCATTCAAACCGAATGCCTTAGGATTGTTGTAGGAGCAATGAAATCCTCACCAAGAATGCCCTCCAGGTAGAATGTGCAGAGCCTCCCCTTAACCTTCGAAGACAATACTTAGCAGATCGCTTCCTGTCAAAAGTTTTCGCCCTTTCGTCCCATCCCTTACTTCCCATTTTAGAACAAATCCACCTATAACATAAGTCGTTTCCCCCGCTGATGAATAGGTACAGAGAGCTTAAAAACCTCTCTTCACCTGTTTGTCAGTATCCCACCCTACCAGTATTTTCTTCCGCATAGGAGATGGTCAATTTCCGAGGTGGTCAATTTCAGGCCAAAAGTCGTTTTGGAGCTTGGTATTTCAAAGAGTTCCGAGGACGCAAAAGGTGACTCTGATCGGGTCATTGAGAGGTACTGGAGGGGTTGGAATTTATTTTACACAGATGCGTCTAAATTATCCCCAACATGATGCACAGGAATTGCAACATTCTTCCAGAATTCCAGAATTGCCCTTCTCTTTCAGTGCCCTCCAGAGGTTTCGGTATTTACAGGAGAATGTATTGGCATTTTAGAAGCAATTATTTTCATTAAAACTCATAATATTCAAAATTCGGTATTTTTTTTAGATTCTCGCAGCAGTCAATTAAAATAAAAAAATCGTAGTAAAATAATTCTGTATCTTCAGTGAAAAGTGATGTAACTGGAAAAACATGATTTTGAGAAAATTAATGTTAAAGTTTAAAAAAAATCTGGCTCTTTGTCTACTTCACAAAAATGAGTACTGATAACTGACATTGGTAAACAATATCTTAGAGCACGATTTAGTGTAAGAAGAAACATATTAATTTGTATAGTTTTTTACAATTTAAAAAGAAATCCAGTGTTATATCACCTAACACAACATATGCTAAAGTCGTTTTATGTGTAAATTAATTTAAAATGACTTGAACCATTTTACACATTATTTATTGGTTGGTGTTGGATGATTATGTGTACCTAAATATATCAGTTTGTACTAATTCACATAGATCGCATAATAAGAGTCACATACATTTGTATTAATATACATTAAGGTACTTGAAATATTTGTTCAGTTCACATTGATATTATTTCAAATGTATTTTTATACACATTAATAAATGTAAAAAATGCTTAGTTAGAGCACTTTACACCAAAATAAGCTTTTTTTTAATCTTAGATACCCCTCTAAGATTAGACCAAAAAATTGCATTTTTTTTACTGTTAAACTTAGTGTAAGAATATAAAACTGATATAAGTCAATATATATCACTTTTCACTGAAGGTACAGAATTATAGACATTCAAAATTTGCTCTTCATTTGCTCTAACAACGGTTTAAACATTGAAATAGCTTGGGTTCCCAGTCACTCGGGTATAGGTAGCTACGAGTGCGCCGACTCGCTGGCTAAATTTGCAACATCTAACCCTGTTAACCAAAAACATTATGTCGTCCATAGTACGACTTACGGGCTGACACACCAAACTTAAAACTCGTGTTCAGCAGGGTGGCAGGCAAGTTCAAAGCTGACGGGGGCGTACTACGTCAGTATCCAACCCGACATCCAACGGAAACCTTGGTTTTTTAAATGCACTAAATTATCTAAAAGTACTGTTTCATCCTTGTGTAGACTTAGACTCGGTCACTGCTGCAGTCAGTATTTCTTCATAAGATTCGTGTTCGTGACAGTTCCTTGTGCGAATGCGGACTTGATGAGGGTACTCTGAACCATATATTTTTTTTCATGTCCTTCAAATTAACAATCTTTTGATTTGTACCTTAAGCTTCCCAAAATTGAAATCACCCTTCCGACTAACTTCCATTCCCTCCTGACTAACTTTTCCCCTAAACTAATTCAAGTCCTAGCAAAAATTTTAAATGACAATGATATAAAAATGTAGTTTGATGTGTAATAAATAATAATTATATCTTTGTAAAATCTGTGTCGTTATGTAGTAGAGTAAAAAATAACAAACAAAAAAATACTAACTTAACAATCAAAACTTGTCTTGTCCTTTCAGCTAATAACTAGTAACAACTATGATGAAGTGCAAAGTGCGACGGCTCATCTTGCTGTGCTGCTGACTACATGACACTGGCAGAATAGTCGACATCAGCTCAGTTGCCAAAAGGGGAAAAAAAACAGTCTTACCAAGGGGTATTGTAATACCCAGTAACTGGGTTGTGGAGGTCTGATAGGCAGTCGCTCCATGTAAAATACTGATATTCAGCTGCATCCGGTTAAACTGGAAGCCGACCCCAACATAGTTGGCAAAGGCTAGGCAGATGATGATGATATATATGGGCGCGAAACCATTTGATTTTAATTTTAAGCCTGTTTTGATTATTTTGTACTTAATCTGACTTCCATGTTATTTCTTCAATTTATATTTGTATTTCCGGTTGAATTTATAAGTTTCTATTATGTTACCTACTTCCTTTTGATTTATTTAAAATATTGTGATTTCCGGTCGAATTTATAAAAGCTGTGTTACCTACTTCCTTTTGATTTATTAAAAATATTGTGATTTCCGGTTGAATTTATATAAAGTCTCTATTTTTCTACTTCCTTTTGATTTATTTAAAATATTGTGTTTCCGGTTGACTTTATTTTAAGTTTCTATGTAGGTATTAATTATTTATCTTGACATCCGCTTGAATTATTTAAAATGTATAGAGTTAATACTATTATGGATTTATCTTGACATCCGCTTGAATTACTTAAAATATAATTTCCTTTGGAGTTCATATTATTAAGGACTTATTTTGACTCACATATCCGCTTGATTTATATAAATTACTTTTGGCGGTAAAGTTTCGCGGTAATGTTTGGCGGCAAAGTTTCGCGGTAATGTTTGGTGGTTATTTTGTGTATAAAAGCTGTTGTAATACGAATGGAAGGATATTCTTTGTGCGCTGATCGTGGAATAAACACCCTGAAGTGAAGTAAGGTATTTTCTTTGTACTCTCTTACGAATTGTGTAATATATTGGTGCAAACCAATATGTGTGACTCCGGCAACGACGGCGATGATGCGCCGACATATACCTAACGTAAATAAAAAAAACGAGCGAGCCTTACAGTAGTCGCATATGATGTGTAACATCTGACATCTTGACTGACGTATATGATACAAACAATATTCATCACCATCACCGTCACCGTCATCATCATCATCCTGACGGCCAACTCAAGCACCTCGCGCGCTCATTAGTCAAATCAAATAGTGCGCGCTTCCCCGGCTTCCTGTTATACACTTCCGTCCCTTTTCACGAAATCGCTCCCACAGATTTGATTATTTCGATTTTGATTGCAGGAAAGCGAGAGGAAAGATATTACACATAAAAAATTGTGGATATAGCATACTAACCATATAAACCACAGCAATAAGCTGGTGTTCCTCAGATGTGGAATGAGGAGGTGTTTCAGCCTTCCTCGCTGGCCAATACCCACGGAGTCGTCGCACACTAAGCGACCAAGCAGCATCGGTCTGCCGTTGTCTTTTGCTATCTGAAATGTAGGGACACATCGCTACAGTAATTTACTTTTTTATTTAAGTTACAAGCAGTTTGCTCGATGAGATTTTCTAGTGTCAAAAATGACGTACTTCCATATAAACTTTCATCCCTATGTAACCCTTTCAGGGGATTAATTTTCAAAAATCCTTCCTTAGTGTTTACTTTCGTTATTTATGGAACTCTTAAGCAAAATTTCATGCTTCCAGACCCAGCAGTTTAGGTTGTACGTTGTCTGTCAGTGCATGACTGTAAGTTTTTTTATTAAGTTTTGCCTTCGAAACTTCATAGTATGTACTTATGTGGTACATGCACATGGCTTTTGTGATCACCATTTACTCTATAATTTATTTCGACAAGTAAATGTTAGATTTTAAGTTGTCGTATTTGGGGCATTACGGATAATATTTTGATTGTATTCCGAAGAAAAGAGAACATAAGTTTAGTCATACCTGTTCTAACGTAGCCAAGGCTTTATCAGGTTCACCACTCGCAACATGGTACCTTGCGGATTCAGGAAGCCACTGAAATAAATTATTGTTAAAGTTGAAATTAAGTCAAATAAAATTTTTGGCAAACTACAATTCCTTTAAATTTTCTGAGTTTGATACTAGCGTATGGTAAAGATTTATGGTAAAATTTTAGTAAAATAATCTTACTATCATGTTTTGTGCAAGTATGGATTATTTAACATAACATAACCTCACGCCTTGTTTCCCCAAAGGGTTGGGCAGACGTGTACCTGTAGTAGGTACACCCACATTTCACCAGTTATGTTTGGCGAATAATATACCTTAGATATTTCGTAGTATGTCGAATGCTGTACTTACAGGGCATATAATCGCGAAGAGCAGTAGTGGTATAGTCGATAATGCCAGAAGCCAGTGAACGCCTAACGTTGGCATCACCACCAGCGCCAGAGCGACTTCCAAACAAGCGCCCAGCGCCCAGAAACACTGGAATGATGCAAAATTGAACATTGTCAAGATGAACATAAGTATGTATTTCTAAAGGATCATGTTACAGCAGCCACTAATCCCCAGGCCCAACAATCTAAATCAATTTCTATTGCTTGTCGGCTAACATGACGTGTCTGTTCAGTAAATAAATTTCGTGTATTTATTTGTATTATAAATTGACGTGGGATTGTTTAGCAACAAGCATAAGCTCTGAGAGCTGAGGCTGCCAGAAGTTAGGGGTTTTTTGGTTCTGGGTTTATAATGTTACTGAATACTGAGGTAATGGAATATACAACTAGAATAATGAAATAATTTCAAATACTTACATCAAGAAGCACAACACATTTTGCCCTCTGTTTTGTCGGCAAAAACTCAGCATACAATGTGACACTGAAATTAAATGAGGACAATTTGTGTTAATTTTTCAATAAATTTATTCTATTCTATAGTCTAAAATCATTTTTTTATTAATTGGTCAAAATTAAGGCTCCAGCAGACACAGATAGACGCGACGCGACTCTAGTAGAATAATTTCCATGAAGATTTCATAGAAATTTTTCTACTAAAGCCGCGTCGCGCTGTCGCGTCGCGAATAAAGAAATATCTTTAGGCTAGAATAGAATATCTTTACTTTGTTTAAAATATGGTACATCAGAGGTCTTTTAGTTTCACGTATTTTCCTTACTTATTTCAGCCCGCAGAAAATACCTTAAATTATAAACCAACAACACTTCAGTTATTACTACTGAGGTCATGTGCATAAAAAATACTTTAAAATTTAATTATATTACTAGTGTGATCATAATTGTATTAGTGTTGATTTAATTAATTACCTTAGGTATAATAAGTTAATATTTTGAACTTTGCTTATAATTTAAGAACTCATTTATAGTTTAGAACACATTTTCGTTTTAAAATAATTTAATACAAATAACTTACGATTGTGGTACGCATCCTATAGCAAATCCGACAAGACTTCTTAGGAATAATAACCAGAGGAAGTTTGGTGCTATTGAACTGAGCAGCCCGTAGTAAAACAGTAATACTCCACACATACTAAGAGCCTGTAAACAAATTAAAGAGCATGTAAGAAATCTGGCACACATCTCATTGAACATACGTATTTGTAAATCCAAGGTTCTTGTTTGCACATTATTCACTTGAGTGTTAAACTGTTTTATTATGTACTTTTCATAGGAATAGAAAAAGAAAAAAAAATTGCACTAAAAGTATTATCATGCTTGTTCATAAAAAAACAGGTATAGTGCGTAGGCATATTAAATATCTTTAGTCTTAGGCAATGTATGACGTAGCTCGTAAGTTAATTCTAAGTCCTCTCAATCTCTGTATACAACATCAGTCGTTCAGTAAACCTTCAACTGAGAACACGCTCTTTCATTTGCCGAACCTTCTGATAATACACACACAGTCGCTACCTTAATGGCAAACAGGGAAGAATTTGGAATGAGGCTTTATTCCAAATATTATGATTGTGTGCCAACCAATGCAGTGTTTGGAATAGATTTAATTACTTGAAAAATACAACACAAGATAGATGTTTAAACAAGTAGTTGTTATATATTATATTGTGAATTTTTTTTAACCCTCAGATAATTTTTGTACAAATTACTTACTGTCTTCCTCCCATAACGGTCACTGATATTACCCCAAAACGTGGAACTCAACATCATTCCCATGAACACTATTGTGGTGGTGAGTGCTTGCTGGTATCTGTAATCGAAAAGAGTTGGTCAAGTAAGATTTGTCCAGTGAATTTTGAGATCTAGATTTCTATTTGTTCAATTCTATGTTTTATTTTCATTTCTGGTCACAACAAATCATTGTACTGGTTACATCTGTAAGTGAGCAACTATAATTTTCTATACCCTGCACCAGGAACCGAAAACCTTTATTATAAATTACGGTACAGGTATTGTAGAATTTTGGTTACTTCTATGACTAAGGTTACCACTATCTGGGTAACCTAAGAAGAACACACAAAGGTGATGCGCACCCTTTGACTATTGCCAACAGCACAAGTAAGATAGAGGTAATTTTTATTTTGGTAACCAGTATTAATACTTTCCTTCAATTTAAGGTAACCTTTAAAAAATATTTATGTTGTAACTGAAAAAATACCCATATTGATTACACCGGTTTCGGTCCCTGCCCAGTACCTACCTTAGTAGCCCATTTATGTAACTAAACAGACCAGTTAACGTTCATGAATTCAAACATCAGTCAGTTTAGTCACTTATACTTACTTGCTGATATTCCATTCACAATGCAATGCTGGAGACAAAATGCTCAAAATAGTCATCTCCATAGAATCTGCCATCCAACACAGGCCAGTGAAAAGTGACAGTTTGACTTGAAACCAGCCGAAACCAAGAGCATTCACTGCTTGAGTGACAGTGAAAGTATCTGAAACATTCACATGTTTATTAGCTGATTCAATCCCAAAGTTAATTACTGCTTAACATACATCATGAGATCTGATGATTAAACGTTTTTTTCGTGACACATGATTGATACATGGCAGATTTCTAAACAGTAAACATGAATTCCTGTGTATGATTGTTTGAAATCGTCTTCAGAGCAATATGAGCAGTGTTATGAATACTAATATTTAAGAGGCTATTAAAATCTCTAAAGGAAGTGTTCGTATGAGAAAATGAAAGTTAGCGTACCGTCAGGAACTACCGACACCGATGCCATTTCTATCTCTTGAGGTGGAGGCATCGGCGGCCCCGGAGACCGGGTCCTGATATGGCTGTCATCCAAGTCCTGATACCCTTTAGACCGACCCATCTCGGCAGCCTCTAAAAACAAGAATACACTTCTGACGTGGATATGAATTTGCGAACGCCGTGTAACGGGAATATTAGCGGATTTTACATTCAAACACTTAACTGTTAAGATTCTGCCGCACAAAAATACTCCAGACTCACTGGAAAGTTGCAACAAATGCACAAAATAATTACTTTCACATACATTCAGTCTCTAAAATAATAATAAGTAAACAAAACTAAGCAGTCGATTTGTTTTGATTTCATCTGTGGAGTTTAATATAATGACATTGACATTGAATGACGTCAGTGTACTGACGTTTATTTTTAGTGTTGCGATTAGCGATATTTACAGTTATTTCCAGCTTTGATACTTAGGTGTTTTGCTCAAAACATTTCCGAGTTTTCGTTCTAAAATTGTGAATTGTGTTCTTTTAATTTATTTGAAGAATATTTATATATTTATAGGAGAACCAACAGCTATATCAGATTTTTATACTATATTAATTTTATACGAAACATAGAGCCGGTTCTCACGAGTAAAATGTTGAAAGCGGGGTGCTTTCAAAGTTTATAACGCAACCAACTAACGTAAGTACGGCCCGCATTACAGAACCTCACTCAAAACTCAAGCATTACTTAAAACTCGTTTAAAGCCTTTTGATTAGTTGAAACTAGTTTTAAGTAATGCTGAGTCTTGAGTATAGATGTAAAACAACCGATTTAAAACGTTTTAAATAAAATGTTGCCGTTTTAAACCCCAAATAAATCGTTTTAAACGGTTGAAAACTCGCCTACAAAAATAAAAATACGTGCGTGCCCGGCGCGGCGGCCGTGCGCTGTAGTTTAGGCGCATGTGTGTGTAGGGTAGGCGAGCTGTCAACGTTGCGTCGAGTCACGAGTGACAACGTCAACGAGTGTGAGTTTGGTTTTAAACTTGTTTTAAACCGAATTAAATTGATGATTTGTATCGTTTGAAAACAATGAAAAAAAAATGTATTTACCAACACAGTATTTAGGTAGGTACACCTTTACATCCCTACCTCGGTAAAATCAAGAAAATGTAGTTTTAATTAAGAAAAACAGTCGTCAACATCAACCGTTTTAAATCGAAAAATATGGTTTATTTCGGTTTTAAACTTTTTTTTTTCGTTTTAAATGGATTGGTTTAATTGGTTTTAAACCGGCCCTACATCTATAGTCTTGAGTGAGGATCTGTAATGCGGGCCTTATATATCTTGTCGCGCGGCGATTGATGCTAAAGAGATTTCGGATAGCCGATTGATTGATCAGTTTTTTTTTCTATGCTCATGGGTGCTCCGCGCCCACTATATACCTACTTAGGTACCTCTCATGGGTGTTGAAGCCCCGTGCATCCACAAAGTCGGCGCCCCTGAAAGCATTCAGAGCAAAGCATTGAGTTTTGTATAGGTAGTTAACTAGCTAGAGTTAGGTACCTACCCTATTCGAAATTGAACTGATAATGGTGCATATGTACGTTTGTTTTTTTCTTACCAAGATAAATCACTAAAAACACTACTGAAATAACGGTTCAAAATCAATTATTTCTTTCATTTCCCGATATGTCCATTGACATGTTTTTTATCAAAGTCAAGTAGGTAGGTACCTACGTCCGCGACGACCAATCAGCGTAAAGTATGAGCAGCGCCGTCGCCGGCCCTGTAGTAGAGCTAGTGGAGCGGTCGCTCTAGGCGCCAGATGGCAAGGGGCGCCAAAAAGCTAACAGCGAAAAACGCAAAATAAAATTTTGATGGCGCCTTTTGAGAGGCGCGGGAGCAATGTTGCCACATCAGATTTTAAAAAATTTGAGCTACTTATTTTAATTCGATAACTGTTGATATTTGTAACAATTGTAACGATAAATGATTTTATTTCTGTAAGTAGATTTGTATAAACACTTTTATACGACAATCATATTTTTTTTTAAACTAGATGAGGTCGGTGTTTCCTATCTGACTACTCTGAGAAGAAAGGCCATGAAAAATCAACAAAAGTTGATTTTAGAAAATTTGGAATTATTATACATATAATATATGAAACCGAAGTAGAATTTACGTGAAGTTATCGCTCGATCAAGGGCCAGGACCGGTGCTGAGTAGGTATGAGTAATGAGTATTATAATAAATCTAAGTTGGAGTCGCGCCATAACATAACCTTCAAGTCGTTTGTGGTGCGGGTTCCAACTCAGTACCTAGAAACCTTCATGAAAGAAGAATTTTGGCCGAGAGGTGTGGCGTACTGACAATGAGTATAACTCATGGAAATGGCAGCCATCTTAGACCTCTAGATATAATATAATAATTCATTTAATTCAGGCGACGCAGGCCCATAGATAAATTACACATTTTTTATTATAATAAAAACAATAATTGTACACGAAGTGATGACTGTGTCGGCGTCGTGACGCGCTACATGGTGTCGCGTAACCTTCCACGAAATTGTCAGTACGCCACACCTCTCGGCCAAAATTCTTCTTTCATGAAGGTTTCTAGGTAGGTACTGAGTTGGAACCCGCACCACAAACGACTTGAAGGTTATGTTATGGCGCGACTCCAACTTCTCTACCCCCAAAGGTCCACTTGGTCTTGGTTCTGATATATTCCACGATGTCTTCAGTCATCGTGGAGTGATGCAGACGGGATACGAACAGCAGCGTCGACGGTGTAGCAGCACATAGCAACATATTAGGTCCCGCCAGAGCAGTACCCACATCGATTACGACAAGATGGCTTCCTTCGCTTCGATTCCACCGTTACGAAGCCTTCCTTGTCTGGCTGCCCTTTCTTAGGGGCTGGGGACAAGATACCGGGAGCCGGTACCTACATTGCGGCTCTTAAATGCCCCCTCGGTTGATTTTTGGATGGGAGGTTGCGCAGCTGCTGCTGAGTAAGCACGGCGAGGTGTTGACGTGCTAACTTGTGACGTCACCTCTACTGCGGTAGAGGCGGGATCGGCGGGGCGCGGTATTGCACCGCTTGCAGTGACAGCGGCCGGTGACGAGTCCAATTTCGCTGACTCGAAACTGGACAGCGATGCGTTGTTTACACTACGAAGAGAGTTCACCTTTGATGCGGACTCAGGTGACCTACATACTGCTACAGGCTTGCGTAAGTCTACTATATCGGCACGTACTAACTCACTGATGGTGTTTAGAGACGCATCCAGCTTGAACTTCATCTCGGCCAGGCTAGCTAGGCCAGCTATTAGTTATATCCGACAAGTCCATTGTGTATTTTTCAAACTCCGGTAGATACTTTTTGCTAGTATAAATCAAACATATGTTTTTTGCACCCCGCTATAAAAGGTTATAACACATATAACGCAACCAATAAGTCTTATCATATAGTAAAGTCTTGCCGCGCGGCGAGTGATGCCATTCTTATAGAGATTTGTGATAGCCGATTGATTGAACAGTTTTGTTGTTTAACCTATTTGTTTTAGCTTAATCCGTTATAAGTAAGTTATTTATTCATTTGTTGTACATATATTTTTTTTTTCTTTCTATGCTACTAGGTATACACAATTTCATACACAACTGATCGTTTATTATAAAAACACATAACTGATAACTTAAGAGCGCACCGAGCTTCTATGCGAATCGAATTCGGGCGTTAATTAATGGGATGGGCGGAATAAAGAATGAGCGGTTCGCGCGCTAATTTAAGTATTTCCTTCGTATTATTAAAACAAATACACATTTTGAAAATGTAAAATATATTATAATAATATATTATACGTTATAGAAAACATTTAGTTTTGTTATTATTAAATAAATGATGACCTTCCGTGAAGTATTTACGCCGTACCTACTAAGGGTTTATTTTGTTTTTTAGAGATTACTTGTGATTTTTTTTTGCTATCAAGGAAACTACATGCAATCGTATTTCTAAAGTGTAAGATTTATTATTGAGTAAATCCATAAATATTTGATCATACGAAAGCAATTATTTCGCAATTACACATCGTTCCCTCGGTGTGCTCTTAACAAAATCTGTAACCAAAAACATAAATTTCTTTAATTCCTCACTTTTCACTGCTGAAAATGCAATTGACAGTTAGCCAGATTACCGAGAAACAGGCTTATTTCTAAAATGGAATGTTGTAGGACGCTTCTATTATTTGATTGATTCTACAAATTCCATCACTGCACTTGTCAAGGGTTTTTATATTGTTAGCTAACTGCCCGACGGCAAAGACAGGGTATGTTTTTCACTCGTAACTATGAATGTTTGTATTTGGAATTCTGTGGTACCCTCAAAGCATGCTAATAGCTGGATGGATTTTGATACATGAGGTGTCTAGCGACTCTTCTGTGATGGTTATAGGCTAGGTTTTGTTATTATACAATCAAAATAAAATCATCCGATCTGAGATTGAAGTAACTGAGGTAAAGTGAACTGTATGTCTGAGGTTTGGTGAGCCTGTTTGGAACTTTCAAGTTGCAGACAGGTGTATTAGGTTTTTTTTTATTGTCCTATTACTGATTGTAAACTTTGTCTCATACGGATTTAAAGATACCCCTGTAAACTTGCATTCGCAAAAATAATACATTATTTTAATGACTACTCTCTATCTACGGTATTGCTACGAGTGCTACGACGTAGCCGGCCTTTTATGTGTCGGCTACGGAGTGTGCTACGCTTTTATAGCACAGATAGCAACACATTTTTGTTGAATTTAAAGTACATAATAGTTCTAATGAGAAGTGTCTTCTTCTTGTCGCTCTGGCACTATAATATGTTGGCCCGATCCACGGCGTGGCGGTCGTTGGTGACAACGCAGTGGTCACTTTGACTGCATTTTTTGGGACACAGAAGGCAGAATCAGGAGGTGGAGCATAGTTTGCGACATGGCTCCAAGGTGCAGAGTATGTGCTATAGTAGTCCCTAGTTATATTTGCAGACCGTAAAAGCTCTGTGGGCCTAAAACGGCCACATTAAGCAATTCCTCTAAAAGTTATTCATTTTCTGAATTCCCAGCAGATCATTAGCAATTCTTCTATGGTGACACATATTAGCTGAATCATATTCAATTTATATCAGAATCATAATTGGTGTAAATATGCCGCATGAAAAAAATGAAGACCGTAATTTTAACGGTTATTTTTTCTTTACAGTTTTTATTAATCAAATTTTTTTATTTTTTAAACTGTCAAACAGATGAATTGCGTATTATGAATTGTCAGTTTGTGACTTATAATATGATTCATAACATAATACTTATTATCATATTTTATGATTCTGCCAAAGCGGCCGGTTTAGGCCCCCTGAATAATCGCAAAAAATTCTTCTTACTATTTTCAAAAGGCGGGTATAATTAAAGGCACGGGAAATAATAACAAGAATCACCGGTTGGTGATAATATGTAGTGTATTTCTCCTGAAATAATCTCTCCTAATTAGCTATTACCTTCACTTGGAAACAGGGTGCCTATACCCTAATCCTTTGTTAAGATTCACGCGCATTTTGTCTTTTCTTGTTTAATTTTGTCAGTAATTGTAAAAGCTATGAAGGATTGTTGGTTTTAATGAAGTACAATAACGATCCTTTCCTTAAGAATCTCGTGGGCCTTTCATAAAATATTCATACATACATACATAGTAGAAACGAGAATTAGGTTCAGAATAAACATATATGAAAAATTGTCACAGAAATCTTTTTATTTTATTATGTAGCTTTTCGAGATCCACCAGAATATTTTTTTTGTAAGCACTTCGTCATCTTGAGCAGGTAGCAGTGATAGCCTAGTGGTGTAACCGTCAGACAGCCAAGTCATAGGTCTCGAGTTCGAACCCAAGGCACCTCTGACTTTTCGGATTCATGTGCGTATTTTATAATTGTCACTTGTTTAAAAAACGGTGAAGGAAAACATTGTGAGGAAACCGGAAAAATGCCTGAGAGATATTTCTCGACGGCATGTGCCAAGTCAGAGATCTATGGGCGGCTTTAAAACTCTGTCTGATACCAGGTTAGTCACACGAAAAGAAGAATGATCGTCTTGAGCAAGCGTCAGTGCTGTGTGAGAAGAAGTTCTGCCCTACAGTGGTTACTAGGCTGGTATTGTTATTTAGCAATTAATGAGTTTAAAAAAAAAGTGTTTTTTAAAGTTATCATGAGGTGCACACGCCCTCGTATTTTACCTTGTGCCTTTGTGTGAAAATTTTAACAAATGAAAAGTTTTTCTCATTCCCAATTACTTTAAAAAACATTCCAACTCTTTCCTAGAACAAGAGAGAGAAGCCTTCAGTCTGACTCACGTTCGTTGATTATTCAATTTAGCCGAGAAATTTCGCAGTATGAAAATAAAGGACGCTTGTGGGCGTTCAGGGAAAAGGTCAAAGGTAAAACGCGTAGGTTTGCTGTATCAGACTATTTTATCCCTTTCTCTGTATTTATCTTAGAAGAAAAATTGTGTGATTTTGTTAACAAATTGGGCTTATTTTATTAGGCGTTTTGTTATGCTGTTACTATTTGAACCTCTCATAATTCCTTACAGTGTTCTTACCAGGTAGGTACTCGAATCGATACTTGTATCTACATGCTGAAAGTACTCATAGTTACTAGAAGTTTCTATGAACTTATCTTGGTCGTGTTGCTTTGCTGGCGTATCAGATTTCACCTTTATTCGTTCAACAGTGTTGCGGACTTTCCTTATTTCATAGAGCCAGTGTTATGTTTTTCTAAAGAATAATTTGTCTACCATATGTATTTTACCTGGGCTTCGTGATGTTTCGAGAGCTATTGAGCATTTAAAAGTAACATTTTATGCGAGTATTAAGGTCAGAGTCTAGCTGCCTACATTTACCGAATGATTGATGAATGACTAAACTTTGAAAACTGATCTCACTCATTTACATCTGGGAGATATGGATATCTTCAAACTGAATTTCTTCAGACTCGAAAAAAAGACTAACTCATTAAATTTTCAACGCCAAATGTCAGGCAGCTATCTACCAATGTTCAAGTTAATGGAATAGAGTTGGACCCTGTTGAGTCGACAGTTTTTCTTAGAATCACTATTGACGGTAAATTACAATGGGGCCCACACATAGAAAAATTGTCAGGAAGGCTATATAAGTTCAGCCGCATACGCTGTTAAAAAAATTAGACAAAAAACAGACGCAGATACAGCCAAAATAAATTTTAGTTATTTTCATAGTTTTACGTCATATGGGATTCTTCTCTGGGGAACCTGTGCGGACATTAATACTATCTTTGTTCTACAGAAAAGGGCTGTTCGAGCTATTTATAACCTAGGTCCAAGAGATTCCCTTAGAGAAAAATTCAAAGAAATAAATATTCTGACTGTAAAATCCTCATTCCTCCCTCAACCTCACAAAAAAAGCTTGGGATTGAGCTGCTCGCTCTGCTAAGCCTTGTGATAAAACCATAAAACTTGGCATTTTAATTATTATGTAAAGTCATCAAAATATACCAGTTTTATATACACATTGACATTGATGAAAATTATATTCAAAATGACATGATTACTTTGTAAAGTATTAAATTAATATTTTAATTATTTTGAATGTGAGGACTATGTGGATATTATTATTATTTTTATATCTCAACTAGTTTTAATGATGGTCTGGCAGTTTGAGTAGTTTATGCGGCCAACCCAAATGTCCTTTCTTTGGTATTGTTCGTCGAATTGAGCCCCTTAAGTTTTGAGTTGAGCTCCACGATTACTGACAAATGCTTGCACTGACTGGACAGGTCCACTCAAATCTGTGTAGTTCTTTCCTCAAAAGACCATTTCAGACACTAATCTACACGGTCCTCATATGGCCTGATCAAGATTATGTCTGGACTACGACCTCTCAGTTTTTTTCCGCCTTTCTTCTCAGAGTAGTCAGATAGGAAACGCCGAAATCATCTAACTTTTTTTTATATGACGTGTAAAAGTGATTCCGATATCCTATTTACAGAATTAACAATTTCATTTCATTTCTTCAACGACACACAGGTATATCCTGTATTTCCTAAACAATCACAATTTTCCTAAATAAGTTGGTGCAGCATATTCTTTGGTGCATGCTTGTAAGTTATCATTTAATGGTGTTTGGGCACTCTGCTGAGAGCAGTAGTGGCCCAGTGGTAACGGCCTCGACTTACGGGTTCGAATCCAGGCAGGCGCTTTACTTTGTGTATTCAATTTCATCATGACTAAACCGGCATGTCCTAGAACCAAAAAATTCGAAGACATGTGACATCGACCAACCCGCATTGGGCCCGCGTGGTGGATTACGGCCCATTCCCTCTCACCGAGAGGAGGCCTGTGTCCTAGCAGTGGGAATATTATAAGCTGATTGTGTTTGTGTGGGCACTCTGCTTAAAGTCGTAGATAGCGTCCAAAAAGCATGATAACCTCCTCTTCGCTACGAAGAACATAATGCGAGCAAAAATATTGTAAGCCATATTGACTTAGCCACTTTATCTAAAGCTACTCATCCACGAGATAATTATTTTTATAAGAGCGGCTCTCTGAATAAACATTTTAGGTATATTTAGCTACTGATCACTTTAGTTCGAGCGTGGTGAAGTGTATATTTATTAGATGTTAATTTGATGATTTGAAATGGGACTAGTAAAACAGTCTAGAGCTTCATCATCAAGAAACATCTTTAGCGATTATCTAGGAAAGGACTTCTTTTGTAGATGATAGTTGTGTCTTACTAGTATTAAGGTAGAAGAAGAAAGAGAGGAAACTAGGGCGAGCTTTTATCAAGCAGAAATACCAAAGGGAGCAGAGAGGTCAATAAAATAAAATGCAGTAAAAGATGCTCGTACAATTTACGTAATAATTTTAATAATTTTTTCTCGTTTAAATTGATACAATTTCATAGCTCGCTAAAGTCCGGATTTGTATCCATAGTTTCTTTTCAGTTACAAGTAGGCCATAATTAAAAAAATACCTATCTATTAAAATACAGTAATGCCTATACAAAATACAAATACACTGATAGCAATTTATGTATCTACAGATAGACAATATTCTGAGCAATGCTTTGCAAAACGGCATCTAAACACCTGCTTGGACAACCATACAAAATTAATTTCATCTATATCATTAACTGCTTCAAGTATTTTAGGAGTTTGCAGATTGCAAAAGTTATAGCTGAGATTAAACAGAAACGTGTGTACAGAACCCTAACTGTATTTTACAATTTATTTTAATTTTAATGTTTAACATCAACTAGTAATACTTTACAGGTTATATTACATATCATTACAACTAATTTCAAGGATCGTGTATTTCAACATAGGAAAGTAATTTGACGTTACTTTAAACAGATATGTACTTTTGAAAGATACAATTACTTATCAAATCTTAATAATGATGATTTCTTAATTAGGACAAAGTTGGAATGATAGAAAATGTGGGTACAAAAACGGGTTTTTTTAAAATAGCAAATAGAAAAATGGGTTAACAAAGATTATCTTTTTTTGTGTTTTTATTGGTCTCATAGACCAGGTGCATATTAAATAACTTAAGATAAGAAGCAGTAAAGCTAAAATATCACTTAATCCTCCCAATATCCAAATCCCGAGAGAATCTTAACCCTTACAGATAAATAGATATATTCATATACTTAGTATGTGTACGTTTTGCTTTGCAAAAAGTTAGTTTCGCGGTATTGTCTGCATAGACCGTTAGTAAGTTTAACTTAAAATAATGAGTTAGCACCCGAGACAAAATACAATGTATACCAGATAGGCCAATAACGTATGTCATGAACAAAACTAACATTTATAAATACAATAAATTAATTTAGTAACTATGAAAGAAAACGGTTAATACTTAGTAATGTGAAGAATTCGTTTTGAAAAATTCCTTCGACGTGTTTTTGTTATAGCTTGCAATCGAAGGAGCTGTAAGATATTAGCTAAGATATTACCTGCAGCTGTTTTATACAAAACTGAAAAATACTTTTGAAAAATGTTTCTTATTCTTAAGATTTTTAATGTATTGACTTCTATCTAAATAATTATAAGTCTTAGACGATCAGTACCTACCCATATTTACAAATTGCACACATCGTGCGACATAGCTGCCATTTGAAGGAGCAACTTTATTATTATACTATCATGCATTTTTCAGTCAACGACTCATTTGTTCTAAATGGAGATTATAGTCACATTTTGTACCATCATTTATACTCGTACTCATGATTAACATAACTACCACTAGTTCTGTACCGGAAGAAGTGTTCATAGAGATAGACAAGGATCTTCAAAACTTTTTTTTTTGTATTATAATCATTGACACAAGATTACTTATTATTCGAAGTGGACGACAAAACTTTATGAAATGGATACATTATACGCGTGACAAATGTTAATATTTTTTTGTTATTTTCTTTGCCCCTAACGCGAACGTTCCATGATGTCGCCGCTGCGTAACTATTTAGTCTACTTATTACTCAGTCTCATATTAGTTGGCGATAATTCAGAAGTGTTTGTTTAAGTGGCGATGCGGTGTTTTAGGCCTCGAAGTTCCCCGACAAGATCAGCGTCATCCGCAATAAAACGTTTTTCGATTCTTCGTCCTTTTGATGGATTCTGTTGACAAGGTTACATAATGTTAATTTAGCAGTCTATGTTCATTAATGATTTGAAACAATGTTCATCTGAGTCGCTTATAGCGAGGTACGAGGTGGAGTTAGTACTTATGCTGGTACTTCCCGGCGCCGATTGACCCGGCCTCGGGCCCACTGTGTCACCCGCCGGGCCGCCACTCCACCACTCCGCCTCCCCCGGCCCGGCCACGCTATTTTTAGACTTCGGAGCTTCCACAGTCTTAGTGCGTTCCCAAACAATGAAACGTTTATATTTATTGACTTCGAGTACATTTTTAATGAAGTCAAGGGTAATAATTGTTTATATTGAATCTTCGGAACCTAAATATTTGAGAAAAAGAGTACAAAATTGTTTAGTTGATTAAGATTACTTACTTGTAAGTTATTGTTCGTCTTCTTGTCTGCGAAGTATTGCACGATAGTGTCGTAGAAGGCATTGCTCCTTTTGTTATGAGTGTTCTGGTGTCTGTGGAATGGATTGTTTGCAGGTCGTGGCATCACAACTTCCTTGTCGCCAGCTTTAGGAGCTTCAGTAGACATTTCCGGGGCAGCAGTAGTCACGCTTCTCTTGTTTCCGTTCCAGTTGATGAACCCATCGTCTGATGCGTAGTCGTCTTCGTCTATCTTGGGCACGGTCTTGGGCACATGGTACAGAGGCTTGCCTGCTAACGCCTTCAATTCTCTAACATCTTCGTCTTCGGCGTCATGGTCCTCGTAATCAACAGGCGGGAAGGCTGCGCGGGCATTCTCGCGCCGCCTCTGTGCGTCTTGTGCCATTTGTGTAAGGATCAAATTGTCGAGGAAGGCTGCACTGACGTCATCGACATCGTTGGACTGCCAGCGGGGCGTGGTGTCACTCTCGAACCAGGTTTCTTGTCCGATAGGCAGCGCGGCTAGTCTCTCTTCTTGTCTCTTCGGTGCTTCATTAGCAATGAAGTGGCCATATGGGTCGTAGAAATAAGGGTATGGCACTTGAGCGTGCATTTCAGGCACACTGATCGCCGGAGCATCATAAAAGTATTGTACTTTCGGAGCATAGTAATATTCGTCATCTGGGTACTCCCTGGAAGTTTGCGAGTACATAGGCCATCCCTGCATAGGGTAAGCCTTTGCTTGAGCTACTAAGTAGCCAAGTAAGACTGATAATAGCCTAAAACAAAATAAAATACCGTTAACTATGGACTTAAAAAAATCTAAAATTTTTTTTGGAACAAAACCAAATTATTACCTATAATTATTTTTTTAATTTACAAGAACAATAAAAGCAAGAAACATCACCGAAGTCTAAAATATTTTTTTACATTACTTCTGAATTTATTCACGAGTTATGAATGAATATTATAAAGAAAGCTCACCTCAAGCTCAAAAGCCGCATGTTGCACATAATTCACTGATAGATGTTAGTCTAGGCGCGATCAGAACACGACTACAAGCAGGAGGGGAGGGCCGGCGAGCTTTATAAGCAGGTCGCCCACGCGCGCCGCCCACACGTTCTCAATGAAACAGCGCCCCCCGTGCACCCCCTGTACACCCCCTGGGCGCCCCCAGCTCACCCCCGACCTCACGCCAGTCCTGCGACCCGGCCCCCTCCTTCTACCCTCAACCCGCGGCATTCTGCTATCGATCGCGCCCACAGATTATTCATCTTGCTATGACACTGTTTTTACTCATAGAAAACTGTTGACGACAATTGACAAGTGGTTACTTCATAACGTTTAATTACAGTTTAGAAATATCGCTGTATTTGCGTATGTCAAGGGGTTAAGTATCCCAGAAGGGTGACTTGCCTACCACAACGTGGGACCCACGGCATTCACATATGCGTAAATGATTCCGAACGCTCGTCTAAGCAGACATAGTATAATAATAGGTTACGGGTTAAATTTAGAATTTAGAATCCATAAGAACGAGTTCAGAATGTTTAAGATAGTATTAACTACTTCAGGCTCTCTTGATATACTTAGTTTTAAATTGAGTGCTTTGCAACAGAATTCTTAATCGGTCTCTAGGCATGTTACCGAATTAGGATCTTGAAAGTTTGAACTCTACCTAACATAGAGTTTTTAGTTTTGACATCATTTGAAACTTAACAATTTAAAAGGCGAAAATTTCGAGTAAAGGCTGTATTTTTTCATGGCTGTAAGTATCGAAAAACAAGATAAATATATATTTATTTTGTAAAATATACACTATTTACAAGTATCAATGTTGTTAAAATGAGATTATTAGTGAGCTTTCGCCTAACGGAATCTTTGAGCTGAAAAATTTCATTTAATATATATAAAATTAATCTTCATTCATACAGAAATCTTCATTCAATTTCTTTGGTGCTTCACAGCATTCATATGTATGACGCAGGCAAGGCAATTAACCCCAAGAGCCTTCAGTAATAGCTGTACTCCGGGTACTCCGACATAAGTGTAGTTCAGTATAAAACTCGTGTAGGGCGTAATGACTGTTCTGCGTCATGGGGAAGATGCTCCACGAGTACGTGAAAGGCTGCGTCAATTTTGTCTGCGTGTGGAGGCGGAGTTTCTAATTTTATGATATTTCTAGTTTTGCCCGCGACTTCATCTGCTTGACTTCGGATGAAATTGTTACTTTGTTTTTCCCGCACAAAATGAAATAGTCAGTTGTTTTTCGAAAACCATTTTCACGAATATATTTTTAGGCTAATCGTTCTCTTACAGTGAACCACAAAAAGTGCCTTAAAATTGACAGTCATGTTCTGATTCATGTAGAAGGCAGAAGACAAGATCAGAAACAAGAGAGTAGAATAGTGTAAAAGATAATGAGTAGAACCTACCAATAGATTGGGACAACTCCAGGAGAATGAGCCTGTGAAAGCTGAAAGATTACAAAGTGAAATATCAATATAGCCTAGTATTTAGTCTGATGGTAAACACATTCATATTTTCATCTTATTCGTAGGAAAACTGGAAAGAAAACGGTATCTACTTAATATTAATTTAGTAACAGGGTCTTCTAGTTTTTTGGGTATTCTCTAGAATTACGTAGGTATGGATTGAACAAAGTGGTATCTAGTTCCGAAGCTTATTCGACTCTTGTAGGTACTCGTATTGAAATTGACAAAAAAATACGTAATACCTAGTACGTACAACTTATTATTCTTTGGCAATGTTTACTTTTGTGCGAAATATCCATTCAACTACAGCTTTGTACACACATCAAGCTACCCGAAACTGTCAAATTTTCCCAATCAACTTTGAACCTTATGCTTCAGCGATAAAGTTGAAAATCTATTAAATAAATTTGACAGATTGTAGTAGCTTGATGTGCTGGCATCTGTACATTGGAAAGAACAATACACATTCAATCAACTTTTCGAAGATGTTTCAGTCTCTATTTCAATGTCATTTATTTAGTCTTTGAAAATATGATCTGCTCTAAAAATAAAATAAAAAAATGTTGTTATAACGTGAGTCCGCGTATGAAAAGCTTTATGTCAAGTTACTTTAGAGTGGCAGAAACATCTGACAGTAATATTGAATGTTATTAGTTAGGTTTTTGTGGGAGCAACATAATTAGTGTTGCTGGTAGAAAAGTCACAAGGTTAAAGAATCACGTGTACAAAAACGTTGTTAAAAACTGGACAATAACCTTTAAGATTTTTCCGCCAAGCTGCTTTCGTGAAAATTCGGGACAAAAGTTAATTTTGAAAGACACTACGCGTAGGAGGTAGTTAACGGTCTTGAACCTACGTCATGGAAGCTAATTCACCTAAAAAGTTAAGGGGACGTTGCCTCCTATTGAATACCAAGTACATTCTTTCCGTTAAGTGTCATTCAGAATATGAATAGATTATAAATAGAATAAAATACTCATTATTACGTGACCATAAAATTTACAGATATAAATAAATAAACTTTTTACCATTGCCACTCGAAAAAGGGCATTTTATTCATCGATAACAGTGAATAAAACTCTCTTTTACTTACTGAGTGAATAAAAACATTTTGAATTTGGAACAAGCACGAATTATGTACAAACGATGAATAAAACGTGCTGAAAGTACATACTGGCTGGCTAAATGGAGTTTTTCTTAAACCTGCTAATTTTTTGTTAGGTTCTTTTCTATCTGTTATCGAGGTTGTTTTATGTTATTGGAAAATCTATACATAATTAATTATAATAAAATGAGTTCTTCCAGTGACGAAAATGAGATACTGACTTCGGAATCATTTCGTTCTAAAGCAAGCGATTCAATCAATCTGCCTAGCCTTTTCCCAAACATGTTGGGGTCGACTTCCAGTCTAGCCAGATGCAGCTGAATACCGCTATTTTACATGGAGCAACTGCCTGTCTGACTTCCACAACTCAGTAACTGAGTATTAGGAGGATACCCCTTGGTAAGACTGGTTGTCAGACTTTCGTGTTTCTGACGACCCGTAACGACTGTCAAAGATCCACGAATGACAGCTGGGACCAACGACTTAATGTGCTTTCCGAGGCACGGAGGAGTCTCAGTATGTAAAGATGGTTACCCATCCACGGACTAACCCCGGCAAGCGTAGCTTAATCAGATGGATCAACCCGTGCGGCTGCTATTACTTAGCCACGAGCTCCTCTAAAGCAGCAATTATAGTAGATAATTTTGCTGTCGCCAAAAATGTGATTATAAAATACTACATACTACTATTTATTTTTTCGCATCAATGGTAAAAAATAAAGTACCTACACAACTCGTGAAAAAAAATTTTAACTCGGTCCTTGTATCCCTCGCTCCGCTCAGGATTCTAAACTAGAATCCCTCGCTACGCTCGTGATTCTACTCTAGAATCCTTCGCTGCTCTCGGGATCCAACTTAGTCCCTCGAATTAAATTCCCTTTTTTTTTCACTTGTTGTATAATCTACTATGTCTATTACATAGGATGTATTTTTTTTTAATCCTTATTATTTACGAATAGCTTGTTGTACCTTCAGTAATTATTATTGAAAAACTACTTGTGGTCTACGTTTATCAATTCTCATAAGATCAAGAATAACAAAAAAAAACAATCTACCTAGCCTTTTCCCAATAATGTTGGGGTCGGCTTCCAGTCTTACCGGATGCAACTGAATATCTGTATTTGACATGGAGCGACTGCCTATCTGACCTCCACAACCCAGTAACTGGATAATATGATACCCCTTGGTAAGACTGGTTGTCAGACTGTCGGGCTTCTGACGACCCGTAACGACTGTCAAAGATCCACGAATGACAGACGGGACCAAAGCGGATTTAACGTACTTTCCGAGGCACGGAGGAGTCTCGATATGTAAAGATGGTCACCCATCCACGGACCAACCCCGGCAAGCGTAGCTTAACCTGGTGGATCAACCCGTGCGATTGTTAATACTTAGCCACGAGCTACTAAGATCAAGAATAACAAAGGAGTTAACTTATTATCGCAAAGTGGAAAATATCCTTAGCCACCTAATATTTGTGAGTGTTACCGCTAACTCGCAAGTAGTCGCAAGGCATTTTTATTTGTGGCCACTTCTATTTGTAAGTCTGATTAATTGCTTTTCTGTTATAGCGGTGGGGCCTAGGGCCTATGTATTCACAAGGCGTTTTTTCGCGCGCGTCGTCAGCACGTCGATGGTATGTTTTCTGCCTTGGGAAAGCAACGCTAGTTGCCTTTGCAGCACGTATACGCTCGTCGACGTCGTGCAAAAAAACATCGTGTGTATAGATAAAAATCGTGTGTAAAATGAGCGTCATGTGATTCCGTTTAAATTTGGTGAAGATCTGATGAAGACTTTTGGAGATAGACAATGGAACTGTTCATTATTGAGGAGTTGTAAGAGTTTCGTTTTTTCCTATTGAGGTATTTTAACAATGAAGAAATACAACCGACCCCAAAAAGAAAGCACTACAAAGTGCAGAATAACTTAGCTTCGGAAGTCAATGGCAACTGGCAAGAAATAAAACAATACTAGTCGAATTGACAGTTTACTAGCATTGGCCTTCTCCTTTTTAAAGTCGGTTAAAAACCCAATAACACTAACTTGACCTGGGAAATGAATCCAGGACCTCAAGCATAAAATAACTAGAAACAAATTTCCTGATTTTCGATAAAAGTTTTCAGGAAAACTCTATTTTAAGCAAATAGGTAATTTGACTTAATGCTAGATGCATATTCAATATCTGCAAGAGTAAAAATAGATTTATGAAATGGAAGCGAGTACTATGTAGCCATTTAACGAACTTTCCCGGTATTTTTAGATCTGTCAGTACTATTATTATTCCGGCTTTATCTAGAGTAGTCCGAGATGCAGTTACGGCTTTTCCCACGCAAACTCTAAATAATCCTAGCTAGTCTTTTAGGTGACATATCGAAAGTTCAAGGATAGGTTACTGTACACCAATCGGTTATATGGATTCAAATCTACTGGTTTCGTAACCATTATGGATCGCAGAAAATTCCCACGGGCGGCGCTCCTCGGCTCCATGGGGTAGGTCGGGAGAGGGGGTCGTATCGGGTGAAATTCGGTGCATTCGAAGTGCATCGTCAGGTTTGGGAGCGGAAGTCGTCACAAACAAGGGGTCAATGGCCGCCTGGCGCCTTGCAGTCGAAGTACTAGTCGATATGTTGCGATACCTTTATTGTACTTGTACTTATTGGAAACCTGTCAAAATAGTCAAAGTTCGTGAAACTTTACATAAAACGTTTTTCTGGCTTCGTTTGGAAACAGTCACGTTTTGGGTTCGTTTTTAATTTGTTTACGCGGTGATTTCGGTCAGGTTATATGACCAAGTACACCAACTAATTACTTATGAAATATATTAACGACGAATGAGTTCTGGTATTTATTGTTGTTAGTTAGGGCAGGCGTTTTGGGGGACAGTTTAATTTCAATAAATGACTTTAGATTCTAATTTCATTTGTAGACGGTAGACATGAAATCAATTTTAAGGAAGGCAATACAGGGTGGCAGGGACATCGATGCGAAAACTGTTACCATGGATTCAGTACATTATACTGAACCCTCCTGCGTTGAAATTTTGCGTCGGTTATTTACAAAAAAAATCAGCTGTTCCATACATTTTGACCGCGTAGGCATTGCACTTTTCTATAAAACAGCAGATTTTTTTTTTATAACCGACGAAAAATTTCGACGCAGGGGGTTTCAGAATCATGTACTGAATCCATGGTAACGGTTTTCGCGTCGATGTCCTTGCCACCCTATAAACCTATAAATAAACTGCCTCATCACCATTTCCTGGTTGATTAACGTCAGCTCACTCACCACCTGACCAGCTCACTAATATGTACATTAAATTATATATAGATTCCTAAACATACGTTTTTTGATTATTTTTTATTATTCTGTAATACTTAATAATCTAAGAATAAAATCATTTCAAAATAATAATACCCCCTTTATTATTCTTTTTTTCTAGATAACATTATTTTAAAATGTGTGTTTGTAAATCCTACATAATAAAACAATCTTAAAATCTATTAAATAATAAGTAGTCACACTAACAATCATACATGTTGTATGTTAAAAGAAGTGTTTTATTTTTACTATTAAACATTGCTCGGATTATGCTATAGTTTACGTTTAGAATAAGATACTTTTGTTACTTTTCTGTTAATAAAAACCTAAAAAACAATTAATATACCTATAGATTTTTGTAAAAATAAGAAGTCTGGGTTGTTTTGAGAACTGAAATTCACGTTAAAAATTGTTTCATAACAGAAAGGTTTTAAGAAAACACAAAGAAATCTTATGGATATACATATTTACCTACATACAAGTTAGCACAGGACTTTTTCAGATATAACATAACATAACATAACGCCTTGTTTCCCCGAAGGGTTGGGCAGATATGTATCTATATTTATATATATACAGTATGTTAACTAACGAAGGGCGTTCCCGTTAAACACTCTGTACACGTGCACTTGTCGCACATGCCTTTCCACGTTGAAAGACAAGTGCGCGTGTACGGTGTTTATTTTACGTATCAATTTAATATATTTTTTGCATGGTATGGATGCTATACTATACGAGTACGTACGAGTGCCAAAGCACTCCTTTGACACCTAAGTGCACATTATATAAGACCAAATTTGTATTTAAAGGACATTTACTGTACCCATTCTTCTAGTAATAAAGATATTTTATATTTTTTATATTTTATTGCGGGTTAACGAGAACTTCCTTAGTTAACATACTGTATATAGCTTATCTTTCGCAATATCACTTTACATCACATAATTGCAGGTTTTTGCGTCATTCAAATATTAATATTCTCTGTTATCTATACCCGGCTTACGAGTATCGGTTTGTCGAGAGTACTTACTACTTTCGTATGTCATCATTAAAAGGTTGCCTACATTTTGTAATGGAAATATTTTAGTATGGTTGTGTAGTATTCGCTGTCTGTCCGTCCGTCAGTCTGTCTGTCAGCGGGTTGTATCTCATGAACCATAATAGGTAGACAGTTGAAATTTTCACAGATTTTATATTTCTATTGCGGCTATAACAAAAAATATTAAATATCGAATAAAATATAAAGTTTTTTTGCTCGATCTTAATACGGCACGGAACCCTTCGTGTGAGAGTCCGACTCGCACTTGGCCGGTTTTTATTAAAACCTGACCAGAGAAACTACAAATGAATCATAAAATAAAGTGAAAACTTAAATGTGCTTATTGAAAAATTACTTCATGAAAAGGACAAGTTTTCAGTACATCGCCTACTTTGTAAATGTGTTATATTAAACAAACCTTAGATGGTTTTCCAAAGTGAGCTCAACTTGAAAGGCACATACACTTGAAAGGTTTTTATTGGCTATAAACATTATCAATAAGTAACCCATAAACTCTTCGTATTCGGCTTCACTGCCAGGCTCGAGGTTTCAAATTGTGCAAAAAGATCGGCAGTACAAAAAGTTAAACCAAGCCATCCTATAACTATATTAAAGACTACCTTCTGAATACTATAAAACATACCCTATGGCACTCGAAAATAATGTAGCTTTCAGCCAGTGAAAAAATTATTTGAAATCGGATCAATACTTCCTGAGCTTAATCTCCTACATCTAAACTTACAAACTTATATACTTAATGTAGGTACCACTTTATAATATTAGTTCATATAGACCTTTTGCTAGACTATAATATTATTGCTAACACCCCTGAGAATATAATTAGGTCATCCAAACTCGATCACGTGAACATTGAACCAAACCGAACGAACGAATTGCCCGATAAGTAAAGCCAGGGAAATGAATTGTTAAGCCAATTGACTACCAACTTAAATTGTCGGTATATTCAAATCACAACTGTCGTTCTTTGACAGTTGTTTGAAATGGCTATAAAACGCCAAATTGACGGAGGATGAAGTGTGATTATAATCCAGTTTTATGACATTAGACACAAGTGGCCCTTCAAGGCACGTATACATATTTTACGTAATTTTATTAAGTTCTTTTTAGTTTTGATTGCTTAATGTATAGCTTTATACTGTGTCAAATCCCAGGAAGAGCCCGCAGAGGCAGGCCGGCACCAGTCGGGACTGCGTTGAAGAGTGCCTCGTAGCCTCCGGTGCAAATGTGCGATGTAACATGGGATAGTTTTAGTCAGTAGAAGTCTGACAGACCCTTCCGTCCACCCCAGGGCGGAGGACATCCATGAGGATACCAAAACCAAATCTTTAACAAAAAAAAATGTTTTCGAGGCGGTCGACTGATTCACCGTACTGACAGCGATTTGGAGCCTCGCAAGGAGCGCCCAGACGCAGACTTGTAGTGAGCTGGAAAGTGGTGTCACCCAGCATAGTGATGAAGCCAGAGGCCCGACTCCCATTCTCCCACGGCCAGCAGGCGGACAACCTCAGCAGTATTTGTGGACGTATTAAAGAGGTTATTCCGTAACAACCTGCAGAGCGGCTTATCCCACTGTCTTTGGAAAGACGGGTTTTCGGGCTAAACCGTAGATACGGTTGCCAAACACGGCACTTCAGAGTCAACCTGAGAACTGGCTTAGATTCTTGTGATTAACTTTTCAGTGCTATGGACCGAGGAGAGGAACGCCGGTAAGCTTTCACTAGAGAGCCCACAAAACGCAATGGGTAGTCTGGCTTGCAGCCACGCGCGGTCATCCAATGCCACATTTAAAATGGATATAAGACTACTTAGAATAATTTGATCGATTTTGTCTACAAGGTACTTCGAATAATTTGATTGATTTTACCTAAAAAAAATATTTTTTCCAGTAATTTTATTGTTTTAAAAGCATATAAAATTGTGACATTACAGAGTGACAACGCATACGATTCCAAGAAAAGTTGGTGAGTGAGTCAGTATTAGAAGTTAGTACACACTTACACAGGTATTCATGCAAGCTCGCTGAACCAATGAATCATTCGAGGCCAGTGGAAAAGTCCAGCGGAAAAACAACCACTAGTGGCATCGCGGAGTGGAAAACATTGTATGTTTACTCTTACCAGTGACATGAAATACACAGCGCTATAAACGAAATGTAGTGACAAGCCGCCAGCCAGTCCAGTGACAATTTTTACAGTGACAACTGTTCTTTGTGGTAAAATACTGGTATTCAGCTATCTGGTTAGACTGGAAGCTGACCCCAACATAGTTGGGAAAAGGCTGGGTAGATTGATTGAACTGTTCTTTTTTAGTAGTTTGTAGCAAGTATTCATAAAAACTGAACATTTATCTTATGTCCTTTACCAATTTATTTGGGGGGTGACAAGGCATGTCTTCTTCTTCCATACGTCTTACTTATCTATTTCAATGAAGGCAAACAGTGGATTTTTATGAATAGATGGATCGATGTTAAAGTTTATGTAATTTTTTTTATGTTATCGTGACACAAAAGTAACACAATTGAAGATTAAGGGCAGAGTCATAATGAAGTCGACGAATGTAATCAAATTTTTTTCTTGTCATCTTTGCTAAAACGGAAATGGAATTACTATTCACATTTAAGTGAATATACTGTGGCAAACTCTAAGTGTCACGTGACACAAAAATAGTAACAATGGTCACACAATTGAACAAAATTAATGTTTCTCTAGCCTTCAAAAAATTATGTTTTCGTAATTTCACCCTCGAGTTACTCGTGAAACATGCATTATGACTTTATTATTCCATTAACTGCACTGACATGCTACACTGTAAAGTAAAGTACTTACCGAATTCACGTAATTTGGCACTTTTAACACAATTTTTTAAAGTCTTTTTTACAACGCGCACGAATCGAAACCCACAGTTACTAAACAAAATGGCGTAGCCAAAGAAACTAGCACCCTCTCGTTGTAACTATTTTGACGCATAGTTTTCCCTTACTTAATTTGGAATTTACTCCTATTATTATAAAATATCAAAGTTACAAAAAGGAATCACACAATGGAATGGAATATGAGACACGTGTTTATGAGCAAATAAATAAATGGTTTATTAAAATTACATTGTTTTATAGTATATTTCTAATAACTTACCCCTTCACCTGACAAAACATTGTTGAATATGGTTACATAGCGTGTGCATTATTTATTATTTGCTGCATTTTTGAAATACACGCGACTGGACATAGCAATTATGACAGGAATTAAATTTAGTTTTTTAAAGCAATAGAACCAATTTCCATATTAAAAAAAATTATACTTGCTATTTTATTACTAATTAGTCTGAATATTGATTTAAATGTTTACATTTCGAACTGTATTTTATTTTGTTTTACCAACAAGTTGGTGGACACATAAAGTACTGCAGCTGAATTTAAACGTGGTGGCACGTCCCTCAAAGAAGACTTACGTGAAGGACGGCCAAAAACTGCAACCACACCGGAAACCATCTAAAAAGTGCATGATATCGTATTGGACAATAGACGAGTGAAGATGTGTGAGACAGCTGAGGCTGAGGGGATATCAGAAGAAAAGGTGCGAAATATTTTGCAAACAAAATTAGGGATGCGAAAGCTCGGCGCAAGATGGGTGTCACATTTGCTGAATGCTGATCAAAGGCAAATGCGTAAACGATTTTGGCAGCTATCTTTTTACCGATTTAATAGGGATCAGACCGATTTTATGCGGCAATTTGTCACCATGGATGAGATATGGGTCTACCTCAGACTTCCATCTGTTGCCAAACTTGAAGAAATTTGTTTTTGGAAAGCGCTTCGCATTCAATCAATGAAGAAATTGAGAGGGCCGTAGATGAATATTTTCACAGCTCGAAAATGAGAGCCTGGGAGGCTCTCATTTTTCGGGAAGGAATAGGGATGTTGGAGAAGCGCTGGAACAAGTGTGTTGAAGTCAAGGGAGATTAAGTAGAAAAATAAAATACTTTTTTAACTGAAAATCGCAGTCTTTCATTGTCAGGCCGAGAACTTTTCACCTTACCCTCGTAATTATGTGTCTACCCAATCCACCCAGATAGGGGTATTCGCATGTGTATAGATAATTATCCGATTATTTAACATGATCAATCTATAAACCTCGTCTTTTCTGCTTTTTGTGATCGAATAAGAACACTTTTTTCATTTTCTTTGGTTACCTATTGAATTAGTTTTAGTTAGTTAAAATTGTAGCAAAACTAGCTATGCCCGGGGCCCTGTAGGCGTGGAAAGTTTTAACAGTTTCAGTGTAAACTCTCCGACCTCTGTACTTAATTTGACCCAAGTTAGTTCCGACAGGGTCTCATTGAACAAAAAACTTTCCAAATTTTAATTATTAATTCACGTAACGATTTCAGTCTAATCAACTAGCTGCGCCCCGCGGTTTCACCCGCAAAAGTCTCTATGTCCTTCTCCAGGTCATGGTCTACCCATGTGCCAAATTTCATCTAAATCCGTTCAGCAGTTTTAGCGTGAAAGCGTAACAAACAAACTCACTTTTGCATTTATAATAATACATAGAGTTAGGATTTAAAAGTTCGAATTTACATCTCTCTCGGAACAATAAGAACCCGATTCAATTACTGCAATGCAATAGAAAAGTAATCTTCTCTACACAACATGTTTACTTAGCTTGAGTGGTAAGCGGGTACTGACCTGGAATTGCCTGGGTAGGGTTCCAGGTGTCCTATGGGTCAGCAAACTGTGTCAGGTCGGTAAACTGGGTCACAGCCCCACGGGTCCAGCTGAGCTCGACCGTCGGATGGTTAGTATGCATTATATATGCAATCTAATGATGTAGGCTCTTGTTGTTGAAAGGTGTTTAATAAAAGAGATATTTAGTAGAGTTAACTAGAGCAATTAAGTTCACAATTTATTTATTTATTAAACTTTGTACATAAAGAAGGTACTGGTGGACTGTCGATTGTGATAATCGATCAAATGAATCGCATTCTTGTAAATATTTGGAAAATTACTTTGTTGACAAAGAGTCGGTTACAAATTATGAGGAAAATCTCAGGACATCAAAATGATGTCCTTGAAAATTGTTACGTTAAGGGAAAATGGCTTTAATATTGAAAGAAGGCACGAGTATTGATCTCTACGAATTGAACATGACCATGTGGTCCGGACTTTCAGAATATAAGCCCTTCGGGTTTCTTAATTTTTTCCCTTTATTGTAAGTCAGGGGAGATCAGCCCAAGTTATCTTTAAAATTGTATTTAAATAAGTCAGATAATGTAGGTACTGTAAGGTTTTATGCAAGAAGCAACCTCATGATGTGCAGGCTGGTGAGAAAGCAGCACTTCATCCGAACAATCTGACAGAATATATTTAAAATAGGATTGGAATATGTTTTTGTTTGAAGAAGAAAAGTAAGAGGGTCGAGCCGGAGGCTGTCAAGCAACTAGAAATATAAAGATGTACTATTGAATGGAACATACTGTCGGTTTTAACCCAATAAACATAGTCCCGGTACCGTAGTCAAACAAAGTATTTACAGTACCTACATGACAGGTTTTAAAGTAGGAACTTCCAATATATTGTTTACTTACATATATCTTTTCGTAGAATCTGCTAGATACAGTGATTCTAATTTACCTGGGCAGTAAACTTGGCTTGGCTGTAGTTCTAGGAAAGCCAAACACACGAGACATGATTCATTGAACGTGGGAGGCTTTACAGCAACGCCCTCGACTTTGCAGACTATTTACTTGGAAATATTTAGTTTGAAGCTCACAGTAAAAGGTTAATTCTTAAATTTTGCGCTAAGAAGGTATGATTCGGTCCGATTCAGTGAAGGTGCTTTAAAAATCTTAACAAGTTTCATAATCTTTGATCTCTTATAGCTTAAATAAGTATTTTCTGAAAGCAGTTTCTAATCTATGTTGTTCAAAGAGTATAATAGTTTGTATAACAGTGGTCATTATTTGTGTTGTTTATCTTCAAGAACATTTTCTTAGATTCAACAAAAGGCAAATGTGTCTACTGAAACCTAGATTTTTACAAAAGGATTTTCCTGGATTGTGGGGGCGGCCGAAATTCTCTCTGTAGATACATATTCTGTGTATTTTCATTTACAACAACTAATTCGACAAGTGATTAGTTATCCTTACATCAATTCTCAAAGGGTGGTCGTGTTTGAATATGATCCCAATGTAAGATTTGTGTGTGGGCGCCTAAAACAGACACTGACTTTTAACAAATACTTAATTAACTTTAATGTTAACTGTAACTGTTTGTATGATAAAGCCCGCCTAGATATTCTCTTTTCAGTTAAATCAGCCCTGGGCGACGCCTACGTTCGTTTGTCTTCAGTTATTGTAAGCCGGTCTGCCTGGGGCTTCCGCCCTCTAACTAAAAAGTATTTATTAAAAATCCTGTGTGATCACAGCGTTATGTTATCTGTATTTTGTGTGATGCTTATAACTGTGCGTTTGCACTGGCGAAACATTCACAACGAAACATGTTGGAATCTCTATTTAGGTACTGAAAAAACCACCTTTTTTAACCGACTTCCAAAAGGAGGAGGTTCTCAATTCGTCTGTATGTTTTTTTTTATATATATATATTTTTTTTTTTTTTATTTTTTTTTTTTAGTATGTTTGTTACGCGATTACTCCGCCAATTATGAATAGATTTTGATGATTCTTTTTTTGTTTGGTAGATCATACTTTAGAGGTGGTCCCATATAAATTTTATTAACTTTGCTTGGGTAGTTTTTGAATTAGCTTCAATTATACGTATTTTTTCCCACTTAGTATGTAGATGATATGATAACTTCTTGTCACTGTTATTTACATAGCAGGTAGTGGTATTCGAATTTGTTTGGGGTAGGTACCACAACTAAAAAGTGAAAAATAAAAACTTTTTACAAAAAAAAAAAAAACACTTCAAAGTGAAAAATAACTCTAATTTCGGAAGTCGGTGACAAAGAACGAAAATTCAAAACCAAAGACACCGACTTCCGAAATTAAAGTTATTTTTCACTTTGTAGTGTTTTTTTTTGAAGTCGGTTGTTTCTTTTTTGTAAAAAGTTTTTTTTTTTTTTGTGTGGGTAATTATGAAATAATTTCTCCCGATCTGGGTGGAGCGGGAGGGCGTGTCAGACTCTTACTGACTAAAACCCACCCATGTTCCTTCGGTTGCCCTGTTGACAGGGGGCCACGATGTCCCTTTCGGCCCATATTCGCAGCCCCGGCAGTCATTGGCCCTAGCGGACCCCGTCAATGAAACAACCACCTGACCGGAAATTGCAAAGAAAGAAAATATTGAAATAACTTTTTATCTGGCTTCAGATAAGAGGCTCTGAATTTGAGTGATATATTTTAAATACCTATTGTGTTAAGAAAATTAGGTAAAGTGATGTCAGTGATATCATCCGACTTTCTTTTACCTTATTTTGCTTATAGTTTTTAGGGTTCCGTACCCGAAGGGTGTCAATACTAAGCGCCCGCTGTCCGTCTGTCTGTCAGCGAGCTATAATAGGAACCGTAATAACTAGACAGTTGAAAAGGAGAATGGGAAACGGTGGGCCCAAATGTAATAAGTTGAGATAATATATGATAAAGAATAGAGTGGGACAAACATGGGACAAATAAATGATCTTTATCTTTATCTCTTTATCTTAAACACTCTTTTCTTAAGTCGATTCCGACCAGTGAAAATGTTTGTCCCTGGGACTTATTAATTGTTAGTGTAAATGATTCTTTAACCGGGAACTGAAATCTCATAAATGTTACTGGCAAATCCGTCGGTATCATTGGGGTACGCGGAATGTGTGCGAGCTGTCCGGCTGCGGGCCTGGTGATGATGGTGACTACAATAACATTGTCTCGAAGTTCTTTGATTAAAACTCTTGTGCCATTATTACAGTTGCCACTCTTACACAGGCTTCGAGGGTTTAAATTTCTTAATAATATTACGGGGATTCTCCCACACCTCGGCAACGCCCACTCTACTAGAGCAAATTTTTTTTTTGTTACTACGACGACTCGCAATTTTGACCACTAAGGTCTTGGCTGCTTAACCGGGCTTCTAACTTCTACACTTAGAATGGTTCGCGTCACAGGGGGGCGTCGAATGATTCGCGTATTGCATTTTTATACTCGTGATAACTTCGAAATTTAATGTTCAATTCGAATGAATTAAAAAGTGTTTTACTACTACGCAAATATTATTTGAATGTGAATGAATACTACGATACAAATGTAACCAACTTTTGTGTCTCCCGGCGATCTAATAAAATTTTAGAACACAAAAGCTGCTATTGTGACTTAACTATGATAGTTAGATATATTTCAGTGTAGTCTTTTTGTAGGCAATAATGAGTACTTTAATCATGTAGTAGGTAAATAATTTTTATGTATCATCAATAGTTTTCTCAGCGCACGCCAAATAATGAATTTTGGGTTACATTATTGCAATTTCAATCATTTTTGAAAATGAATTATACCTTATGTTACTTTCTGATAATTTAGCTTTCTATTGGTGAAAAAATTATTAAAATCGGTATAGTAGTTTCGGAGCCTGTTCTGTACAAACAAAAAAATATTTCCTCTTTATAAGATTAGTATAGATATAATCAACAAATACTAAAAACGCCGATTTATAAGGTATTTAATTGAAAAATTGGTGAATTTCTGCAACTGCAAAAATACCTTTGTAATTCATAGTATCATTATGAAATACAAGTTTATCTATGCAATTTTATTTAAGATGAAAAATAATAATATTCTTCATTTAGTATTTTCATTTATTTGTTAAATATTGTACGGTGGTATAGCATCCTTCGTATGCGAGTCCAACTCGCACTTAGCCGGTTTTTTTTAATCAAAGGTCTCTATTAGTCCCATATTCAGAACAAGAGACATTAGTGAGAGAGATCTTTGCGACCACAAACTACTCCAGACTATACATTTTTCTGTATAGTTAAAATAGACCGACCTGGTACAGAACTGTGACCGTGCCAAACTAGACCTGATCAGCTCCACCGACTCGAACGCCCACCACCCGCTCTGGGGCAGCGCCGCAGTGAACACCAGAGGAGAGGTACTATCTGTTCTGGATGGATGTTCTGAATGGCTTTAATGATTTCGATAAAAGTTCCAATATAGGGGTTTACGGAGGCGAAAAATCGATCTAGCTAGGTCTCATATCTGGAAAAATTAGTTTTCTCCGTATTTTTACCCGAGCAGAGCTCGATCACCCAAAGTTTAGAACCAGATGGCTACCTTAGAATAATGACATGGCAGCATGGAAGTAGTAAGTACCTACATACTATCATGGCAGCATGAAATTAGTAGGTACTATACTTACATGAACTTTCCTATACCATTAAATGAGGATTCTATATTTTCACCAGGGCAGAGCTCGGTGGCCCAGGTACTACTCTTGAATAACAATCGATGAATTCTAAATACGCAAGATCTATTTTAAAATATAACACAATGCTGTCATTGAAGAATTGCGTGGGTAGATCTTCCAATAGGAAGCTAAAAATATGAAAAGCAATCTATCAAATATTTATATATTGAAGTCGCTTTTCGTGTCGTTGTGTGACCGCGTTGTCCTTCTAAAACTATGCATTCTCCTTCGGGGAACACACGCGTGATGTTATGATATGTTATGTTAAAATACCTAATAGGTCTCGCTGAATGTTGACTTTAATAGTACTAGCTTTTGCTAAACCCACACGAATTTGGCCATACTAACATTTAGTTAGAGAAGTAGTAATAGAGAATTAAATTTTTAGGTTACTGAGTCTACAAAAAATAAAATGTAGTGATTTCTGTTACAGTGAATGAAATTTAAAATGAAATGTTTAGCATATAATATATATGTCGGATCTGGTCATTAGTTTAGTACGGACACGAAACGAATCGCAAGCGCGCCGCTGACGACAGGACGGGATCTACCCACACCTAAAGCGCGCGCTTCTACAGAGTCGTGATGTTTTAAGGCCATGGCGAGGAGGGATTCAGCCTCTGATTGCATCGGAGTTAAGACGTCCTGGAACTGTTCTCGATTCGTGGTGCTCAGTTATTGTGTTAGTTGTAATTTGTGATCATTGTGTTAATTGGTGATTTTAATAAACGCCGTCACACCCAGTGTGTGTATAATTTAGCTAGTGTGATTAATTTGATAGTAAATTAATATGTGATCTGAACTGCAAACTGTTCTATCTATCCGTGACATCACTGCGGAACTTATCAGAATACCAGCACTGCGACATTTATTTTTAAATGTCGCAGCATCATGCTAAGATAGGAAGGAGCCTTGTGGCCGCATACAGGACTTTCTGTTTTTATTTTAAAGTTACTTTTTTTTTTAAATTTATGTTTTTATGAGCGTGTTTTATTTTAATTTTTGATTTCCTGTACTAGTCACAATAAATATTATTTTTTTCTTTCTTTGATTAGTAAAAATGATTGTATATTTTGGGTATTAAAATGATGTAATAATAATAATAAATCCGAGTGCACTTTATACACATCACAGGCGATCGGATGGGTGGATATGACGGTCATACTACTAATTGACGAATAACATTCCACTAAAATAAATAACAATTTGCTTCATTTTACGCTAAAATTGTGTGTTTCTGTGTAAACAAGTGCCTTTAATTAATGTTCAAATGTAAACATTGAACCACAAAATTAACCTATGACATTTCAAATTGTTTAAGTAATATATTTGTGTACATGAATTTTCATAACCTCGGCCTCAAAGGTCCCAACAACAATTTGTTTGTGGAAACACTCTGTTTACTCATGAAAATGAGTTCTGTATTTAATGTTCCAAGTAATTCATTAGATTTTATAAGACCTTTCTGCCATACACAAATAAATGTGCCCTGAATTTTGGTAGAAAAGCTGAGTAAACTTATAACTTTCTTCCGTTGAAAAATCAGCAGAAGCTAGTTATTATCTTATAAAATACCGCAACTTTGTCCGCGTGAAGTTTCTCGTTTTAACTTAAAACATATCCTATGATACTCGGGGTATCTTGCCTTTAGTGAAAGAATTTTCGGAATCGGATTAGTAGTTCTGAAGATTACCTCCTACATATAAACTCACAAATTTTACCTCTTTATAATAGTCCTTCAGACCGAATTTCGGTCATGGCGGCCGGTCTCAGCAGAGACTGCCTAGTGTGTGCGACACAGGTGCACAGGTGCAGGTGACAGGTATTTCATACACCCAGTGTGAAGGGTGCCTATACATAATATGGCTTTTCTAAATAATTATTTCATACATAAGTAACTGATGCCTGTTTCTCATGGGGGTTGATAAAAACTACAGAAAAAAACCGGCCAAGTGCGTGTCGGACTACGCACAATGAAGGGTTTCGTAGTTGGGATGAATTTATCTCAAAAACAAACTTAACTTTGTAGTTGAAAAACATTTTCTCCCATACGGATTGTTTGGGAAAACATGTTTTGCAAATATAAGTTGGTCGATTATTACTCGTTAACTTGTAGAGCCTACTTACTTGTGATATTTTTCCTTTTAATTTCGTTATATAAACTACTGCTGTGATTTTTTTCACACATCTAAAACCAACCATTTAGCTGGTAGGGGGAACACACTTGATTCTAATAAAAATTTGCACTTTAAAGCTTAATATTTCGCAAACGGATCCCTGAATCTAAAAATAGTTTTCACATGCTCACAATGTTTTTGAAGGACCTTTCCAATGATACCCCACACCATAGGACAGAAAAAAAAAACATCACCACTTTACGTATAGGGGAGGGACCCTAAATTTTTTTTTTTTTTACTATTTTGTTTTACCACTTTGTCGGCGTAATTAATATGTATACCCATGCCAAATTACAGCTTTCTAGTGCTAAGAGTCTCAGAGCTAGACCGCGGACGGACAGACAGACAGACGGACATGGCGAAACTATAAGTGTTCCTTGTTTACTACGGAACCCTAAAAAACGAGCGAGCCTTACAGTAGTCGCATATGATGTGTAACATCTGACATCTCACCTTGGTAATAAGCAACATTAAAGGGACGGGGCCTCGTCAAGGTCGTTTCTGACGGCAAACTCTAGCACCATGCGCGCTCATTGGTCAAATCAAATGGCGCGCGGTTCCCCGGCTTCCTGTTACACACTTCCGTCCCTTTTCACGAAATCACTCCCACAGATTGCAGGAAATCGAGAGGAAAGATGTTACACATAAAAAATGTGGAACACTAATAATATATAAATAAATAATTATGGTATATTTTGTATTTATTTTAAAGTGTTCATCAAAATAATGTTTTGTAATAGTGAAAGTTGAAATGTAGTTAGTTTTTATGATTTAATATCACGCAGTTATGATAATAACTGTATTTTAGTATTCAAGGATGTTATATATCGGAACTGCCTTATTCGTCTAGTGATCGCAAGCTTCTTCTGAGCATGAGGTCCTGGGTTCGATTCCCGGGTCGGGAAAAGTGTTATTGGGTTTTTCCATCTGCAATTTCTCAGTAGCAGCCTGGAGTCTGGATTTGTGCCCGGTTGATGGCAATAGGCTCGCCCCCTATTACATGGGACTTAACATTACTGGAGAAATGTAGGTGTACTGTAGGTACACCTCTGCCCAACCCTGCGGGGAAATAAGGCGTGATGTTATGTTATGTTATATATCGAAAGTAATTCCCGGGAAAAATAAATTCCACGAAAGACATGAAATAAAGTTGCGCAGGTAGGCGATATCTATCTCTTTTCTACATCAGTTTCACAAATAACCCCATCTCTTTCGCCAGTGGGGGGTAGCTGATGCTATTTTTAGAACTGGCTGGTACTTACTACTAAAATATTATTGGACTTCAACTTTACTCGTTATGCTGGCTCAGTGAGGTCTAAAATAGAAAATGGTGGAACAACTACCTACTTATACACTAAAAATACCCTTAACTCAATAAAGGCTCGTCGATATTTTTATTTTATTTCTGTCTACATTTGCGTCGCTTCTTCGAAGTAATACAGTGTTGGCAGTTAGACGAAAAGCAATTAATTTATAATCCAATTAAGTGAGTAAAGGAATAGTCGCTTGATTCACTGAAATACTTACTACGTCGTATACAATATTCTTTCATTCATTATACGAGTCTTTTTCCAACTATGTCGGAGTAAAGGTGCTGATAAACTTGAGCATTCACTTGTAACAGAACATCAAGCATTCACCGTTTTTAAATTTGTCGAACTGAACAACGAACAGGGCCAAGCATAGAGCCAATTAGCGAATGCTCGTCAAGGGGTGCGGGAGGCATAGAGGAAGGGCGGTGGAACAATGACAGAATGGCTCGGCTCGGCAAAAAGCTCGAAGAAAATTTACTGTCCTTTCGCTAGAATGCTCGCTAGAACATTCGCTAGAATGCTCGCTAGAATACTCGCTAAAACGCTACCGTTTATTTTTTTGTAATGTAACATTCGCTAGAATGCTCAAGTTTATCAGCACCTTAATATTTGGGATGTTACAGGTAAAACCATTGTATTGGTATTGTAAAACCATTTAAACTACTACTACTCTTTGTCTTCGTCTCCCTTATATTAGGTTTATTCGGTGAAGGAAAACATTGTGAGGAAACCGGCATGCCTGAGAGGTACATATTTCTCGACGTGATGTGAAGCCAAGTCAAAGGCTCATGGGCGGCATAGAAACTTTGACACCAAGTTACGAAACCCCACGAAAAAGAAAGAAGATTCTCTAAAATCCCTGCTAGGAACATGGTAACTGAAGGAACACGGGTGGGTTTTAGTTAGTAAGAGTCTGACACGCCCTCCCGCTCCGCTCGAAGCGTGAGAAGTTATTTAATAATTTCGCACCCAAAAAAAAAATAGGGAAAATGTTAACGTTAGACATAGTAGTAAAGCTTATATAAGAATAGTCCAACGAAGAACTACCTCTATGCTAAATGATTAATAATCAAACCCACCAGAATTGTCGTAAGTTCAAGGCACACAATCTTCGCAACGCAACGAACAACAGCTCTTTGGTTTTATAAGTATCTTATAAAGATTATAATATCCTTAATAAACCTTTTATTTGTTAAGGTAACTTTAAACCGATGGTTTTGTATTATTTATGTAGGTATTCACAATAGAGGTAGTATTGTGTTTATTATATGAATGGGTAACGCGTACAAGCGTAGTAGCGATGGCGCATGGCCCACAAAGAAAATGACCGGCGGGAACTCTTGGCTAGCTGCCTGAAAACTACGTATATGAAATGCCAGATTCTGTTAGCGCTGACGATGAAGACTGTCGTACAATAAATAGTATCAATACTGAATTATTATTGTCTGTACTGTTAATGTGTCTCGTGATAAAGAAATGTACATATTCTTGAACATTTTCTCCTATGTTGAACTGCATCCACAAGGTAAAATACTACAAATCAATGCAGATGACGTCATTACTTCCAAAAAACATAACAGTAAAGATAATTTCTTCTAATTTCATCTAATCGGCTCTCTGATGCATATAGGAGATACAAATGTGTACCCTAATCAACACACATATAAATACTAATTTTCTTTATTTCATAGCAAACTGCGCGCTTTCAGGTGTAGTAAATCCTTCTAAACGAGCACGGGTGCGCCGCGTCGCAATTCCTTGCAGCTATGACCTTTAGTAATTGCATTGGAAAGGGGGATGCTATGCCCACGCGGTGACGTTGCGGAGCCTGACGCCCACGTTCGTGCCATGTCAGCAATAAAAGGTCTTAACGTCTATCTATTTATAGGCATTTCCCAGGGCTTAACAGCATCCGACAATGCTTACTTGGATTTTTTTAAATCTACATTTCAGATTACTTAAATGCAATTTATAGTTAGGCTTAGAAATATTAGTAATAATGAGATTTGAGTAATTCTAACTCTAGACGCTCTCCTTGATACGATATGTGCTAGTTTATTAAGTCCAGTAATTGTTTTCAGATTGCTGCCCTATATTCTATTATTAGGAACCTACTTATGAAAAGCGTAGAAGATCAATTTACGCACAATACACGAGACATATGAGCAGGATAAAAGCCTGATTCTTGACTTTATTAGATTCTATTTTTAGATTAGATGAAAATGATCGGAAAGTATTGAATATCTTTTTCACCAGCTTACTTATCTTATCAGTCAATTCAAATTGTACTGTTGCTAGGTTAACCAGACTATATTTGTGAGGTAACCAGAGCAGGTTACTGAAGTAGGTCATAAATCGATAAAGCTGCACTATACAGTGATAGGTAGTTCGGCCTATGCTTATCCACACTTCTACAGTGCAGCCGGGCCGTTTCCTTGATCCACTTTCAAACTAGCACAGAATGGTAGGAACAACGTATAGCTTCTATCTAACTTATGATTTTGCTTGTGTCCTAGATTAACATGGATATCTTTATTAGTATGTATTTGCATAGAGAGTACTGTAGAATAAATAATACTGCCTGCTAGGGACACAACAAACTGACATTACCAATTAATCTTTTAAGTTATGGCAGTTTCTCTTTGAAAGTTCATAGTAGGTTATTCAGATCAAAAGTAACTGGAAGATGGTTTTATATTGGTATCCAGGCTTATAAGATTTCTTATAAGTTCGTTTTGATCTTACCGCAGTAGGCGGAACGTGGGCATAGTTTCTAATTAGTTTTGGTTTGGTCTTAGTAACAGTGGGTTCCCTTAGGAAAATGCTCATTCGTGGATTGTAAATGTGCTTCAATATTATAGTCAGACTGTAGGTACATTTATATCATAGTGTTAGTTAGATTTGCTGTTGCTTGTGCTGTTTAAAAAAATTGTCATAGGCGTGGCTTATCATTACAAAAATCCACTACCTATCTGTATTATATGAGCAATTTATGACCAACATAAAAATACACATTATTATCATTCTCGTCACTAATAAACCACTCGAAAACTCACTTTGCTCCTATACCTAACATATAACCTATACTATGCTCAATACAACTCACGTATGGAAAGGTACTAATCAAGCCATAGCGGGCTTGGGCTTCAATCCATTCATGAATGTAAGTGCTTACGTCAGCAGCTCCCCCCTAGGAGGCGCGGTCCCCCTTCGGCACTAGCGCACAAAAGGGAGGGGGGTTGTGACGTCAAACCTTCATGCAACAAGTGCTGATAGAAACGTACCTAGGTATAGGACACAGTTTATTTTTAGAATGCCGAAAAAGGCTCTACCTTTGGGCTGTAAGTAGGTTCAGATTACATAGTGATATGATGTTGAATGATATAGTTACATGTACCTTTGATCTTTCAATGAATGGTAACTATGTAGTCTCTTTTGGGAATATGTTTCAGTCTAGCAGTTGATGTAGACTTCGTTATCCCTCAGTAATTGGGTTGTGGAGGTCAGACGGATGAATACTAACATTCAGTCATTCTTATCTAGCTAGTCTGGAAGCCGTGCCAAATAGCTCGGAGAAGTCTGCTGTTAGACAGACGATCCCAAAATCAATGGGATTGTAAATTCTTGCAGTACCTCACCACTTTGACACGACAGCAAGAAATCACAAGAGTAAATAGAAAAATAGTAGAAACCACTGTATGTTATGATGAACATCAAATGGTTACAAAAACACCAATGATCATAAATTATATAATAACGATAAAAAAACATCTTCAAGTATTTTCTTATTCCAAGCTTTCAAAATGTAGTCGTCGTTAAGTGCTACACTTGACCTCAGCGACCCAATTAGAGACTAACTAGAAAATAAATAAGTATATACGTACCTACTTACTTAACTCAAGTACGTACTGAAATAAAATCAAATTCTGATATTTAACCGGTCAAACATGAAGCTGACCTCAGTTTATTTTAAAAGAGGCTAGATTTATTATTGGAACAAAACGAAAGACATACATCCAGTTATAAATATCCGTTTGACCCTAAAATGTCCCTGAAATAACACTAAATAATCGATCGAACTATTTCAGACTTAAAGAGAACTTAAAAATATAAGTATCACCTATAAAATGCATTTTAAAAATAGAATCCAGTCGATCGTTAGACGTAGACGCAATTATTGTCATTCCGAGGAGACATAAAACCTCCTTCCCTCCTTGTTGCCACCCCTCGTCGTATCGAACTGGCTTGAAGAACTTAGGTAACGACCAAAAAAAATCAAATATGTACTACATTTGCCCACGTTGTTTTTAAATTAATGTCGACATTTCAATATTTACATAATATAATTATATTTTAATAAACAGTATAATTTAATTTATAAAATGATAATTATAGACAAAATATTGTCAGCATTTGATACAGCGTGCAGTGTCGCCATCTATGATAATAGTAGATCAAAAGTTAGAAAACTCGTGCCTTTGACGATTTGGAGCATTGGAGCTGATGTAGCATAGCATAGAAAGCATTTTGTAGCGAAGCTTTTAGTGAAACAATTTAATATTTACGTTAACATTATTGTACTAATTGGTACTAAATAAAAAAAAAAGAACTACTAGTACCTATGTATGTATTCGGTTCATTTTGCAACAGGTTTAGTTATGCCATCTATATTAAATAAAAAAAAGCAAAACATTTGATGAAAAAGCTCGCGATCTTTTTTTGACGCTTGCTTAATTTAGGTACTACTGTGTGACAGCCAAAAAATTTTCGTGTAAAACCTATTGGAAATCATTTCAAAAAACTTTAGTTGCTTCTTAAATGAAAAAGCAAAGCATTTGACGAAAAAGCTCGTGATCTTTTTTTGACGCTTGCCTAATTTAGGTACTACTGTGTGACAGCCAAAAAATTTTCGTGTAAAACCTATTGGAAATCATTTCAAAAAACTTTAGTTGCTTCTTAAATTTATCCTAAGCGTCTTTAAATAAAATGAATAAGTTATATTCTCCGGATTGAATAGGCAACAACAAGATAATGCAGTCATCGGTATAACGCCATCTATAATAAAATCGCTTACCCTATACGAGCTTAGTTTAAAAGCTCTCGCTCTCCAAACAGTTGACGGCCAAAGCGGTTGGTGGAGGAGCTTTACGTAGCGGCCGGTAGATGGGTTTCTACGCATGTTCTAGAGCTTTTTGCGAACTTTACCATTGCAATATTGAATGAAGCATATTTAGGGATTTGATCATTATTTAGAGGTGAAGATTTTAAATTAAATTATGATGACAATTTTTTTTTAATGCGTACATGATTATTTATGTCGTATTATATTTTTATCTATTATACATTGTAACAGCGAATCAATTTTCCTCCCCCTTAACACCTAGGCCAAATATTTTTTGATTTTCGAATATCTCATGACCTAAAGAGGTGCCTTAAAGAATATGAATTAAAAATCTCGACTAACTAAGAAATGCAAAAATCCGCGAAATTCGCGGCTGTTCTGGTATAAGACGTTATAATGATAAGAATCTGTTGATAGTAAAAGTAAAATGTTAATATTTAGAAATAGCTACAGGTTGGCGTACCAGATTGGTCGTAGCACCCATTCTATTCAATTGATTTAATTGACTGATTCTTTATAATTCTTATAAGCATTAATGCACAAAAGAAAAGATATTTTTTTTTTACAAAATCTTTAGAATATCATGTATCATGCATTTCGACTGATATTAGAAGCCAAAACAAAGTAAATGATGTACTAGAAGCATAAAAACTCTTCAAAGTTTCGATTTTCATCATTTTCTTTAGTAACTTTTTCTGCGTAGCACACAAATTCTATCTACAAGTCAAACGTCTAAGGTACTCCGCAGTGTGTTAAGACTGCTGCGAATAGTAAACACGGTAATTAAATAAACAGTGTAGCAATTAAGCAAGCATTGTGTCAACTTGACACGGAACTAACTGTTACAAACACAGCTGTTGGATGCGCAAGAGCACGCGCCTCGTAGCCGCATATAATAGACATCAACGCACGCTAAAGGAAATGCCATCCAAAGCTCTTTAATTACTTACATAATATTTTGTTATCGAATCAAGATTTATTTTAACCTAAAATGAAATATTTGATTAAAAAAAAACGATTTAGGACCTTAATGACTATTAGCTGACTTTGTCTTTTTGTTATTCACATAAATTGTTAGGTATTTTAATGTATGTTGGTTTTCGTCTGATCCATTTAGATAATTTTAAAGTATGCTTGCAACAGATTTGGACCTAATGCAGCTGCATAAATAAATAATTTGGTTTTAAAGGTTAAAAACAAGTTTCCATTATAAATAACTATATTCGCTAACCTACCTATGCACCCGTAAGCTTTCTTGGAATGGTAAAGTGACTCGTATCGAACAATAAATAGTAGAATCCTTCGACGTCCATTATCTCGGCATCATCATCACGCAGCTACAGTCGAGAGCTTTCAAAGCTGCGGGGGAGGTTCGATGCGACGGGGGAGGGGCGCGGGCCGGCATGAAGGCCTCCGCCTGCCAGTGCCGCGCCGACTGCGACGCCGCCCGCGTGCCGCATACAACGCGTTCTTTACTTGTCAAACATAACAAAAACATAACTGAAAAGTGCTTTCAAATTGTGTTGCGTAATATCGGGTGACTATCGTAATAAGAGTCTTGTTCAGTGCACATCGGGACATAAGTGTGAGACGGCCGTAGATAGTGTTTTGTCACGTGTTTACGAATGAATGTGACGGCGTAGGCGCAGCCGCGGCGGGTCGCACTCTCCGTGAGATATTCGTGCGCGCGCAGGTCGTCGCGGCCATGCTGCATACCTGACGAGAGCGAGCGCGCGAGTCTGCGCGAACGGGACACAGCGAGCGCTCCCGGCGCGCGTCAACTTTCCCTGACGAAGAACAACCCTGAGATGTTTTTGTCGGTGTCATGACGAGCATGGGGCGATGGCACGTGGCGCTGGTCGCGCTGGCGGCGCTCCTAGGCGCGGGCGTCAGCGCCGCCGCAGAGCAGATGCAGTCCCGCGCCGTCGACACTGGCGTCGATCTTCGTGTGCCCGAAGACCAGCCTGTCGGCACCATCGTTGGCAGGATTCCCACAAAACCAGGTTTCACTTACCGTTTCAACGAACCTCCCAGGGAATTCGTCCTCGACCCGGTGTCTGGTGAGATCAAGACCAATTTGGTCCTGGATAGGGAAACCGTAGACCGTTACGCGTTCGTTGTGTTATCCAGCCAACCAACTTATCCAATAGAAGTGCGATTACGGGTGACAGATGTGAATGACAATTATCCAGAATTTCCCGAACCGAGTATAGCGGTTTCCTTTTCCGAGAGTGCCGCGGCCGGGACAAAGTTATTGCTCGATGCCGCAACTGATATGGATTTAGGAGAAAACGGTATCACGAATGATTACAGAATAGTTGATGGTGACACTGAAGGGAAGTTTAGGTTGAACGTTACCGTAAATCCAAGCGGTCAAACGTCTTATTTACACCTAGAGACAACGGGAAAGTTAGATCGAGAAACCACCGACTTTTACATCCTGAACATATCAGCACGTGATGGTGGTAATCCACCTAAATACGGGTATTTACAAGTGAATGTTTCTATTGTAGACGTTAATGATAATCCACCAATATTCGATCAAAGTGACTTTTCAGTGTCTCTAAATGAGAGTGTACCTCCGGGTACTACAGTTCTAAAGGTAACAGCCACGGATAGTGATTTGGGTGATAATAGTAAAATAACTTATGAAGTGACCGATACGGAGAGACAATTTGCAGTGGATCCTGAATCTGGAGTGATTACAACCACAAAGAAGCTGAATTGCCCTAAGTATTGTAGCAACACTACTTGCAATATGACTTGCGTTCTTACTGTTATCGCGAAAGATCATGGCGTACCACGGCAAGATGCACGGACCTACGTTACTGTCAATCTCATAGACGCCAATGATCATGATCCTGTAATAACGTTTACGTATGTTCCTCCGACAGCCAACTTCGCCACTGTCGACGAGAATGCAAAAAATGGTTCTCTTGTAGCTGCTATTACAGTGACAGATTTAGATGCAGGTTTAAATGGCATTACTAGCATTAGTATAGTTGCAGGTAATGAGCTCAACCATTTTCGCTTGGAAAATTCATCCAGTGTGTATATTGTGCATGTAAATGGTGTGTTAGATAGGGAAGAAATTAGCAAGTATAATTTGACTGTTGTTGCTACTGACAGAGGATCTCCTCCACGTACTGCTACCTCATTTTTAGTAATTCATGTTAATGATGTAAATGACCATGAACCCGTGTTTGAAAAATCGGAGTATTCAACGGTTCTGACAGAACTCGCCCCTTCGGGATCTTATGTGGCTAGCATAACTGCTACTGATGAAGACACTGGAGTAAATGCTGAAATATTTTATGATTTCTATGATGGAAATCAACAGCAATGGTTTACAATCGACCATTTGACAGGTTTGGTTACAACAAAATCAATGTTAGACAGAGAGATTCAAGGAACTGTTGAATTGAACGTTTCAGCAAGAGACGGAGGTCCTAATCCTAAATGGGCATACACTAGACTAAAAGTAACTATTTTAGACGAGAACGATGAAGCACCCTGCTTTTCACAGCCTCAAATCAATGCAACTTTGCACGAGAACATAAAACCTAACAAGGAAATACTAATTCTTACTGCATCCGATTACGATCAGGGTACAAATGGTTCAGTATCATATTATTTACCTTCAAGTATAGAGAGAAAATACCCTAATACTTTCATACTAGATCCCATTATAGGACAGCTTAGTACAGTAATCGAATTAGACAGGGAACGAATACCTTTATACGAAATACAAGTCCTTGCGAAGGATCAAGGGTTTCCTCCCCAATCTTCTACTGCTACAATATTACTGAAAGTTCTGGATGTAAACGATAATGATCCAATGTTTTATCCTCAAAGATACATTGAAAGTATCAACGAAGAGATGCCAATTGGAAGTACTGTGTTACAAGTTCGAGCTTTAGATTTGGATGAAGGCGAAAATGCTAGAATCATGTACAGACTTGAGAGTGGTGGAGATGGTTATTTTGATATAGAGCCATGGACAGGAAATATAGTGCTACAGAAAGATTTTAGAAAAGCTCCGGAGACAGTGTACACACTTAAAATATCCTGTAAAGACAAAGGAAATAGACGAGCTTTTGAGGATGCTATAGTTGAAATAGTAAAAACATCTCAACGCAAAAATCTTCAATTCGATGGTTATAATGGGTATACTTTCAAAATTCTGGAAGACGAAGGCACATCAAAGGCAGATATTGGACGCTTTGTTGGAAAAGTGAATGCCAGAATATCTAGTGACACAATATCTTACTACATCTTAGAAGGTGACCCAAAGCATATCTTCAAAATGGATGAAAAAACAGGTGTGATAACAACAGATTCCAATGTAGACCGTGAAGATAAGATGACTTATCACCTGAAAGTAATGGCAAAGACCGGGGTCGCATTCGGATTTACCACCGTCAATATTTCAGTTTTAGATGTCAATGATAATTACCCCATATTTATTGAAGACAAGGATGAAATTCATATTCCTGAAAATATGGCAGTAGGACAAGAGGTTTATTTTGCCAGAGCTACTGACCGTGATTCAGGCTCTAACAGAACAATCTTTTATACGCTAAGTTACAACCCTGACAGTAACTTTCGAATATCGGAAACGACAGGAGTTATTTATTTAAATAAGCCGATATCCAGTGAGCCAGGCTCTGTCATGTTTATTGAGGTAACAGCCACTGATAATGGAAGTCCAGCTCTTGCGGCAAAGCACTCCATATCAGTAATTGTTGATGACGTCAACGATCATACTCCAGTCTTCGATCATACGTCATACGAAACATCTCTGCTTGAATCTACATTGGTGAACACAAGATTTTTTGCAATCTCTGCATCGGACGCTGATCTAGGTCCCAGTGGTAGAATATCCTATTTTATCGCAGAAGGAAACACTGATGGCAAGTTTGGAGTATTTCCAGATGGCTACCTGTATGTGAAAAGTCTACTGGACAGGGAAGAACGCGATTACTACTCATTAACGATAATCGCAACAGACCATGGTAAACCAGCGCGATCATCTCAAGTGCCCGTCGTTATTCACGTTCTAGATGAAAATGATAATAGCCCTCAATTTACTAACACCACGTTCATATTCAAAATCAAGGAAAATGAACCACCTGATACTTTTGTTGGGAAATTAACAGCTACAGACCGAGATATTGGACGTAATGCTGAGTTAACGTTTTCCTTGCCCATAGCGCAAAATGATTTCAGAATAGATTCCAGAAACGGCTTTATAAAAACGTTAAAGTCCTTTGACAGGGAAAGCTTGGCACAAAATTCTGGTCAAAACTACATTACGTTAACTGTGACTGTTAGTGATAACGGTAAAGTTAAATTGTCTGATTCCGTGAGAGTTACGATTTACATAACAGATGTCAATGACAACCCGCCCGTCTTTACGCGAACTCCCTATAAGGTTGAGGTATCCGAAGGTGCCGCTGTAGGAGCTTCTATTATGCGAGTGTACTCGACAGATGCTGACGAAGGTCTGAATGGTGACATCTACTACAAACTGATTGGAGGTGACGATTTAGGAAAATTCGCTTTAGATGAAGCTACCGGACAACTACTCATTCACAAACCCTTAGATCGTGAAACAATGGATCACTACAAGCTTACCATACTGGCTCATGATTCCGGTCAGATAATTCGTCTGTCCGCCACAACAACCATAACAGTTGACGTACTTGATGAGAATGATAATGCACCAGTATTTACTCAGACACAAATGAAAGTGTCGGTGCTAGAAACGGAACCAGTAAATACAAAGATTATTCAATTCCACGCAACTGATGCCGACTTGGGTATCAATCGGGAGTTGCAATTCTCAATTACGTCTGGTAATAGAAAAGAAGCATTTTTTATTGACAGCTATTTAGGCGAATTGTTCTTGCACAAACAATTAGATTATGAGGATTTAACTTCGTACGTTTTGAACATCACTGCTACAGATAACGGCAACCCAAGCTTATCATCAAGCATATTATTTACTGTAAATGTTATCGACGCAAATGACAATGCACCAATCTTTACGAACACAGCTATTGTACGTCAAATAAGAGAAGGTATTCCGAAGCACACGCCTATAGTGACAGTCACTGCAGAGGACCCAGATTCTGGATTAAATGGCAAAGTTTATTATTCGATCACGCACCAAGATCCTAATGACAGCAAGCGGCACTTTGCCATAAATAACATCACCGGAGTCATACATACTTTATTACCTATTGATAGAGAAAGTATTGACACGTTCAGAATAACTGTTGTCGCTTATGATAGAGCCGAGCCACCATCCGCGCGGCTATCTGCAGAGAAATTAGTTACTGTAATCGTCGAAGATATTAACGACAACGCTCCAGTTTTCGTATCTATGAACGCAGCCGTGATCAACACGGAGAGACTAGGAAAAAGTGCAGGCCGTGGAATATTTATAATGAACGTATTAGCCCGTGACTTAGATTCAGGAACAAATGGATTGGTCACTTACAAGCTTATCCACGGTGGCAGCGATCTATTCGATCTGCACAGAAGTAACGGCGCATTGACTTTACGTCATCCTCCGGGGACACCGGAGGCACGCTGGAATCTGGTCATAAAAGCTACGGACGAGGCAGTGTTGAGTGAACAAAAAAGTACTGAAGCTTACCTCACGGTCATCATGGGGGGAGCAGAGTTACAGGGTGTCACTTGGACTAATGTAGGGTCGGTATCCGTGGCTGAGAACGAACCTGCGGGTACGGCAGTGTTAAACTTGACTAATAACTATAAATCGGGGTTAGACTATTACATAGTGAATGTGACTGGTGATGGTAGACAAGTGGACAGGTTGTTCGACATAGATTCGTCGTTGGGAATACTTTCAACGGCTGTTTCTTTGGACCGAGAAGCTGGTGTGGACCGGTACGAAGTGGAGATCTGCGCAGTTTCATCAGGAACGCCGATCAAAACGACAACGACTAAGGTAAGATGAAAATAAAATAATGTAATTAATTGGACAGATTTTATGGTCGTATCGAGTGATTTTTAGCGTTGTTGTACAGTTAACAATTCAAAGCGAACAATCCAATTAACTTGGCACAATCGCCGGTAGAGACAAAACATCGGCACCGTACTGTTGTTAAAACAAAAATAAATAAAAAATGTATGCTCGTTAGCGTATGTCGGCCGGCGCAGTCTAATCGGGGGCTCTAAATTACGATAAGTCGCGTCTCGCAAACGATATCAGAACACTCGTTCTGAAACCTTCCAAAGATTAACTGTACGTAAAACATGAGTTTTGTTTGTTACACGTTTCATTTCATTTATATTATCCCCAATGTTACATCTATTTATTGTATTAATATAATACATATACAAATATATTTCTATTTTTACTCATAAAAGTTTGTTCAATTTGCTTCAATACATGGGGCCAAATATTTTGTAGTTCATTGAACAAAATCTACCTCAATAATAATTTAACCTTCGATCCGAAAAAGCCATTTTCACTCACAAGTTTTAAGCGCAATTTTGTTATTTGCGAGAGAAATAAAAAGTACCTAAAACTGGTCGTGTGCTCGTAAAAGATCTCGTCACATTACGATTACGATATTGTACCTCACCTTTTGACGAATAAAATGTTGATCCTGTGACATGCGGGTGTGGCCGTGTACTTTACACCGGCCGTTTACAATTCACCCGTTTTATTTAAAATACTTTTCTTCAAAAAGAAACTGAGTTTTTAATTCAAGTACTTACTAATACTCAATTAGATTATAAACTGAGAACGTTATAAAATCATTATTTTTACTATAAAGAGCAAAGAGAGCTTGTTAATTGCCATGATCATAAAATAAAATATAAAAGCTTCGTTACAGATAAAAGTTGGCATTAAAATAAATTCAGTCTGTTATATAAAATACACAAGTGTCGTTTTTAGTACAAAAGCTGCTTATAAAAAAATAAAGAGTGACTAGATTGAAGGCTGAATAACATGGCTAGGACTTCAGTAGATATTATCAGGCGGCGAACGTAATGGCTTTGTCATAAAGTTGTTTCTTACGACATCAATAAAACAGTGACTTCAGGGTGATTCAATGTTAAAATCCTGTCATGGCGTCGTAAATGTCACAGCATGCGAATTATTCTTTTTAGAAAGTTTTTTAAATAATCACGTCATTTTTGTCATCAGCCAACACATCAAATTGGCAGAGTTATTTTACATCGGCAAAGCCGTTATCTTTAACGGGTGTCCGAAACGTCCCCGTACTCACAGTAAAACCTTAAGAATCGGAGAAATAATAAAAGTGTATTAAAATTCGAGTCTTGCTTATTTGAATATATGAATCGAATATCTTACTTAATCGACGGCAACCGATTGGTCGTCGAGTGAGAAATGTCACATTTACTACTCAATATATTGTCATAAAACAGTACTTTTTAACAACATTTTATTTTGTAATGCGGAATCTTGTTATTTCAGCTTGCTGATTTACATACAATTAGGAGTTGGTGCCTTTATTAGGCAATATTTCGTTTTATATATGGATGAAAGAACGTCGTGTGGAAAATCATTGAAATCTGATATTCTGAGGTATTTAATTCACAGTGGAATCTTCTGGAGATTACTGGTTGCTGTGTCATTATCGACATCAGTTGCTAAAATCTTATTTTAGATAAGATTCTGGCACACTAATGAAACATTAAAAAATTAAGTAAAGCAATGGACTGTAAGTTTGATAATTTATTGTTATATATCTAGAATACTTCTTTTGTTATTCCGTCATCATAATCATTAATTGTCAAATATGGACTAATTGAACGCCACTAAACCTTTTCTTTTTTAATGTCAGTTTGATGTAATTCAGTCGAGAAATCCATCTTAAACCCCCATTTTCTTCAAGTCTGCAAAAACTTAATTTTACCTACATGAGTGAGCTTAAAGCTTGTCGTCCATGTCAATGCACGAGAATCAAGTTAGAAGTGTCAAGTTTAAGAAAACCACCCTAATTATTTTTATGATCGTAATCTGAAAAGTGGTCAGGTGCGGTCAGGAGCGGTCGGACTCACTCGCGACCATGTCTTCACAACCGTTACGGGTCAGTTGACAACAATTTTGAATTAATTAAGCTATATCGCGTAACGATGTGAACCGACCATTACTGGCAAATAGAACCTTTTGTTTTAGACAAGTTTCTTAGACGTATTGGTTTGTAGAAAAAGATACCATCAGATGGATTACTCATGCATTTCCGATCTCAAATGATAGGCAACATGTTCGAACCCAAAACGAGCCGCATATACAGCACTAAATGTTCAAGCTATTGATGTGAATCATCATTTTGGTATCCGTTGAGTTATTATCTACTCCGTGCATCAACTTACCTAGAATATAAAACATTTCATATGTTAAATTTTGCGTAGCCTTAAAATTCTTAGAATGCACGGTTTTTTGTAACTGACCATGCACAGTTAAGTCAGTCTCAATTATCATTGCATTTTTAATCGTGGAGGCCATAAAAGCATTGGGGGGTATGATTGTGTGAAAAGGAGCGATTTCAGGAAAGAAGGGGAGGGGGGTGACTATCAACCGACACCGAAAGCGCATTAGGGCGCCGGGCTGCATTCCCGGGACTGATTTATGCAACTTGCACCCGGGGCTCGGCCATCGACACCCGCCTTAATGAACGTACAACGTTACGTTATACTGTGAAATGGCTTTCATTATTTCACGCCAATACTAATAGTCCTGTGTCTACGCGGCGCGTTTAACCCCCATTCGCGTAATGGGTTCTTTATTTCTCTTTTAAGCGGCTGAAGTTAATAAATATTGCAGATATGAATGCTAAATGCGAAACAGATGGGGAAGTTAAACATTGCCGATGTAAATTGTGTTCGCGAACAAGGATGTTAATAAATTCTACTTTTGTATCTGTATGGATAAAAGCAGAGTTCAGAAATTGGTGTAATGAGACTTACAAGGAAAAAACTGATGACTTGCAACGGTCGTGTAGGTACACTGATGTACGTAGTCAATCGTCTACATTCTACGAACTAGGTAACAACGCGTTTTTACCTCACCCAACAGAAAGCAGCGCTCAATATATGTGACGTCATGAGGTTTTTCGCTAATTCCCACATCAGAGCGAAAATGACATTCTTCGGAAAAGACAAAAATCGATGACTCCGATCGACAAGCGCGTCGCTCAGAATTGCCGATTTACCGTCCGGCCGTTTTTAACTTATTAGCGTTTCGGTTTTTATCAATGAATTTATCGGTGGCCAGCCAAACGTGCCGATTGAAAGAAAGCTTTAAATGTTAAATCAACGTTTATTTTAACCTGTTACCCTGCCTAAATGCGTTCCAAGACGAAATTGATAACGAATTTGGGTGGCAAGTCCCCTAAAAGCGTTATCAATGGAAAATAATCACTCACCACGCTTTTTCAAAGGTAAATGAACAAGACTTTTTGCTGCATTTAAAAAAGCATTAAGTGATTTCCGTTCTTTGGTTATGAAAGTAGCAGATTAATTACAAAAGGCAAGCTTTTCTAATTCAATGATTAATAAATATCGTGAACATCACTGCCGTCCTTACGAAAAGTGCAATAACTCGAGTTTTGCGCCGAATTGAGATAAGTACATATTCGGAATTTGCAGAACGAGATCTATACATTCTTTTTAGACACTTTTTACGTATCTACGACGAATTTGCCTTGTATACCATTTATAGTGTTGGAAATACCTACAAACAAAACAAAAATAAAATCTTTAACCGCATTTTTCTCGAAATCAGGTTTAACCTATTGCAATTTTTGTAAGGACGGCAGATCATTGATCATCATCATTTCAGCCGAAAGACGTCCACTGCTGGACATAGGCCTCCCCCAAATCGTGAACATACATTTTCATTTCTCACACTCGGAAAGTAGTGTTTGTTTGATCCAAGTAGCGGGTGGAAGACGCTGATCCCCACCCTTGGGTGGGAAAGACTCATAGTAATGACTTCCCTCTCTAGGGCGGGAATTAATTTTAAAAATGGAACTAAATTTGGTTAGGTAGTCGGCTACGAAAAATTCTACTAAGGGGGTATTACACTGTCGAGTCTGTGGTCATGGATCTGTGATCGAAGATATATTGGAATTGTAAAATAGACATTTGTAATGGGTATATCTCCCTTGAGGAATATTACACTATCATATTATGGCATATACCTATCTACGAAGCTCACAAATTACCCATGTTATGTCTATTTTACAATTTAGTTATGTCTTTGATCATGGACGTGTGATCGTAGATATGATGGTGTAATACCCCTTTACATAAAAATACTGATTAAAAAAAAATTGCTGCAGTCTTGTCATTGTATAAACGGCCAGTGTGAATTAAAAAAAATACCTAAGGGTCAGCTCACACCGAGACGCGACGCGACGCGCACTTTTTTAAGATCCGATACAATATCTATATACTACGCAATAAGGTCCACGCGCTGCGCAGCACCGCGCATCTCAGCGCAGCACCGCGCATCTCAGCGCACTTTGACACGCGTTCACGCTCGCACTGAAATATACCTTTTTGTGAGGAAAATAAGTTCGATACTTGTTTAAAAGTGCGCGCAACGTCGCGTCGCGTCGCGTCTTGGTGTGAACTGACCCTAAGCGGGACGACCCGCGGCGGTGACGCGGTGTGTTCCATATCTAAAATGAAAAAAAAAGACTAATAGGTACTAGAATACTCATGTTAATATTATCAATTAATATTTTAGAAAAACTACAACTTTTTACTTTCCTTAAATTCGAAATGAAAAGTAGAGTGTTTAACAAGGGTGAAAGTCATCAATTCCTACTCGGACTATAGCCGCCCTCACTGCGCTCGGGCGTCTAAATACCTCGTATGGGAATTGATTCATTTCGACCCTTGTATAACAATCTACTATGCCCTATCTATTCAACTTGTACTTGCTTGTATGATCTCACTTTTAACTAACCTAAACTCGTAAAGCCGACCCCAGAAATACAGTCACTAATGAGTTAACAGTGACAATAATCAACCAATTATAAAGCTCGTGTCACACGACTGCATTTGCCATTATATTGGTATAATCGGATAGATAACCAGTGACTGACAAGTTGCCGAAAGACGTCAGTCGTGACTAGAATCGCAGTATCCTAAGTGAAATCCTACGCTGTACCATTTGAGTAAGTTGCGTAAATCAGCGAAATCGTGCGAGGTTTAAGTTTAGTTCGGTATCAAATTACTTACACAGCCCTAGTTGCTTAATTCTGCAATCTTAACGCAAAAGGATATTTTAATGTACGTGCTTTGGAGAGTAATGTCAAAAAAAATGTATTATGAAACGTGTATCAATATGTTTTGCATTATATTGATACTTGGTTTTATTCGAATGTTTCTACCTAATTTAAAATAGAATCAAATAGTTCACAATAATAGCAGAATAACACTCGTCTAAGTTTGTGTTGGAAAATTTAAAGCTTCGGTGTCTGTGTTCTCGTTCACGTTTATTCTTAACATTTTCGACATCGGCCCATCAACAAGCAAATAAAATTAAACATTCAGTCAATCTCGAAAAGTAGTATTTTATCATCAAACTTAGTAACGATTAAGAGGTTCGACAGGTTTTGTCAAACAATAAAATACATGAGTTATAGACGTGTGCTGACACAAATGATTACTTTATCGTAACGGTTTCCTGTTAACACTGACACCTAGTCAGTGCTAATTTTTTGTTTATACCTATTAATTGAAATCTCATATTTTATACTACTTAAGTAATGTAAAGAAACAAAAGCTCTTTCTTAAACCTGTAGTTAAAACAACCACTAAAGAGAATGTAAAACATATTTCTCAAAATGAGATAAAAGGTTGGGGACCAACAAATTGAATCATCATTTTATATTTACAAGCCTTTTAGTTAGTATTGATTGCTTTCGATAGCTTGGTTATAAATAAGTGACTTGAAATATTTTTAAATTGCAGAAAAACTCTAAACCCGAAACTGCGTCTAGACATTCTTAGAACACTGATTTATTGTTTAACACATAAAATACAGTCATTGATACTTTCAAGGATAACTGGGTTTCAAGGAGATTAATGTATTGTTTTTTTTTTACTTTTCTGTTGTATCAAATTATTGATTTATCATGAACATTTCAATGAGATAAACTAGCACTAAGACATTTGAATATGTTTTGGCGCTAAGTAGATAATATATCATATGTGTACAACATGTAAAAAAAACCCTTTTCGATCCGTGAAGGTGTTGTTAGGTATCGTACTGAGAGTCTATTTATATAGTAATTTTCTGAAAACTCGAAAAAAAACATCGTCTCGTTTTTCTTCAATGGAGAATTTTACCGAGTTATTACATGGGGCGTGGACGGCCGTCGTTTAGCGGGTGTCTACAAGTCATAACTTATGACCCCTATTGAAAATTTGCAAATTTTTAATGAATTTGGGGTAATTTTTGTACAAAAAATGTGGATTTGTTATTACTTTTAGGTAATTTTATCAGTAGTACCTATATGTCCCTTTTGGATCGGATAGGTTTTTTTTTACATATTGTAGAATAGACACTTGACAATATGTTACCGTGGTCCAACTTTCAACAAAGAATTTCAAGCATCAGACATTTCTCAGTGCTAAAAGCCAAGACGTTTATTTATAAAACATAGCGCAGTAAATTATAAAGCTATCAGGTGTGGTTCACATGTTGGGTAAGTTTTTCATGGCGATAGAAATAGAAAATCGGTTTGTGTCTTCGACGCAGACGCAGACGTCGCGGGAAGAGAGATCGAACTACCTCTGAATACTCACCTAGCGAGAACTAACTATGTACTATATCCATCGGATACCTATGAGACCTACATAACAAGCGTATTTATCAAAAAACCCATTTCCATAAAAGGAATAAGTAAATTACGGTTTGAGTAATACTCGGAACGAACGGTTAATTAATGGACGTTAATTATAGTAATAGTAAAATGTTATAAACTTATGATTTGTTTGTATTAGATATTGGGTTGATCATTTAAATTTCCTTTCGTATTTATTTATTTAATTAGAACTCCAATTAATGATGTTGATACTGGACCACTGACCAAATGACCAACTGGTCATGTTGGGGATTGGGTAAGGTATGACAGTTCCCGAGTTTTTCTCTTCATTCAAGTAATCTCTGTTGCATCAGTTTTCATATTTTATTGTTAAGGAGAAATTATAGTAAAATCCAAACACTTATATGCTTACGTATCAATCATTTCATAGCAGAGACTATTCTTGATAAAGTAACTTTCTTTTGTAATCAGTCAATCTTAGGAATTTAATTCTCTGAATTTTATTTTGCTACAGTATTTAATATAAAATATTTTGCATATTGTAGATCCTGGTATTAAAATATCTCTTATTAAAATCGATATAACACTTAATATTGATAAATAGACGTGAAATAATTAAATATCTCATTTCTCATTTAGGTGTTTAATTTGTCAAACTTTATAGTTTGATACTCGTTTTGAAATGAATCTCTAATGAGTCTGAGATTGAAGACAAAATCATAACTTTGTAGATTACCAAATAATGTAAATACTTTATTCAGTTGATTAATGTTCAATTTTAGGTAGTGACTTTGGTGGTGACCTCGGCAAAAAATGCATCATGTGGAAACTTTCCACCAGGAATTTCCTCAAATTGCGGCTTGGTTACCGAGGAAATTGCTTGATATTCAAAATGAAGTAATTTTGAATATGAATTTCCTCGCGCAGCTAAGCTGGAAAGCCAGACATTCTGTAATTTTTTACTGTGGAATTGTAGAGACGAAGTTTACAAATAAACTTCCACAAAACATAAAACTAAGTTTAATGAATAAGTAACTAACTATCCTGTACATTAATGGAATTTTGTTTTATCGGAATGCATGGACTATCTCTCTATTGGCATCTATTTTCGCAACAATTTTTAAATATCTGCCTGTAATCACAATATAGATTGTTTCTTGACAGTCCCTCCGCCGAGTCCACTTTCTTATCGTTGTTGACTATAACGACCACTGAAGCATGACCTGTCCTGCCCGCCCCTACATTCCTGCGCCGAGACCTGCGCGGGGACACTGATCGCGCTGTCATAGGCCTTGCTTAATTGGACAGTTTATGTGTGTGCATTCATGTGAAGTTGGACCGGTTTCTAGTGGTTCTGTTGCTTTCTACGTCATACATCGATGTTTCTGTAGGGATACTTATGAGACCACTGTGTGTATGTAGTTCACAAGTTTGAAGTTGTGTGAAGTTTATTATGATTTGTGTATCATTGGCGGAGGCGTGATGGGAGTTTAGCTGAAGCGAACTTGTCGCTGTCGTCTTTATTATGTTCATATCTTCTTCGCAAGATATGTACGCCAATGCAATATTATACAGCAACATCATAGCTTTCCCATCCCGGAACACATCTGCTCATTTCTACGGAAGACAAGTCATATTTATAAAGCATCTAATTATATGAAAATGTTTTATCAAACTTGTCAAATAACTTTGAGATATCGTTCAACAAACTTCTGAATGTTAAGCTGTCCAAAGAAATAAAACCACTAAAATAACCCTTACAGAGTAATTTATGTGTATTGATTATTCAAATTAGCTAAACTGAATGCATGGAATTTTAATCTGAATGTTCAAAAAAATTATAGTGTGTTCATGTAGTGGTACATTGTACACGCGTATCGATATAATGTATAATGAGATTTAAGATTCGAAAGATTTATTGTAGAATTAAAGTTGCCTTCCTGCCTGCAGGTGTATTGTGTAGTACGCAACTTAATTTTTCGATCATGAGAGCAGTCTTATAGTGTCTATAAAATGTTTACTACAACCCAGCAGTTAAGTATAAAGCTTCAACTGTTATAAGAGACATGAAAAGATAAATTATTTCAACATTTTATTTTGCTTTTCTACAGAAATTGTTGCGATAATCTTCTTGAGTGTTCGCCAGCAAAGGTTTCGTTCCACCTTCATACAATTTGGAAGCTCAATAGCTTTTAAATCGACATAATACCGCCACCTGTAACTAAAACGCCACAAACCTTACGCCTCCACGACGTTTCATTGCAAAATTGATTTCCTGATGGTATCTAACCTCCCGAGGGAACGTTGGATAAATAAATACTTTACGATAATCTTCTGAGATCTGAGACAGGCCAGAATTACAGCAAGGCCGGGATATTACTGCGTTTTAATTCCGTTCCCGACACACCTCCGTCGCATTACGATTTGATATGATTTAGTGCGTTATTGTAAGTGCCATGCTCAACCCTCGCATCGCATAACTCAAATAAATTTTGGAAAGGTTGCAATAAGCGTAGCTGGCTGATCTCGATATCTCCCGCATGTATTACCTACTAAATTACAATTAGGATCGCACTTTTGACATATCACGTTATATGTACTTAAGCGTGCTATGTGCTTATTATTTTGCTTTGGTGAGCGTGTTGTGGCATGTTTTATGCTTATATCGTTTTTTAGTGGTACTGATTAAGAGTCTTTATTGATAGTTGTCATTCTATTGTTAGCATCTAACTTTGTATGCGATATCCTTTGAATGCTATCGTACGTTTTACTGGATGTTAATTAAGATTACAGTAAAGATATTTTATAGGTAACATTGAGATAAAAATTAGCTTCTAAATAAAAAAAGCTGGATTGAAAAACGTAAATAAATCGCCTAATTAAAACCTCGGGTATGAATATAGACACTAATCCTTTTAAAAGCCTTGGGACATAAGATAAAATGTAAGCAATATGGAAGACGCACTGATTCTCGCCATCCGCGGCAGAATCTCGTTTAGTACATCGATAAAAGTTGTAAAATGCAAATGGAGCTAGTGAAATGTTAAGAATCTTACGCCCACGCCTTTAGCACCGTTACTTTATTCACATACATATATATTTTCACACATTACGTTAACTTTTCGTATTCACCAATAAATATAGATAATGGTACTTTTTATGTAAAGAGTTTACATATATTTCAGACTTCTCGTGTCAATACAATATCGTATCGTATCAATTTATCGGCCAAACCGTTTAGTTCGACGGTAAATGTTATCTAAGATGTTGCATTTGGTTTAAATATCAGCTATTTATAGTCTGTCTCTGTTGACATACAAGTTACCAACTATATGTAGGGTTCACTATTTCCATTTCCAAACATCGATCACTAATAAATGTTTCCAAACGAAAAGTAACGAAGTTTACAGGAAACGTTGGTAATATTTCGTCTTTTGTTCTATACTAGGAGTTAGAAATTGCAATCTGTCGACCTGCCTGAACCATAATATTTAAAAGGATTTACTATTATTTATAATTACTCTTGTCTATATATCAATCTCTTGAGTCTTGACGGCTTGTACTAAAGACATTCCGGCTTTTAACGACTTTCGCCTAACAGCTTTTAAAACATCCTTATCGCTCACCTAGTGACATTTTAGTGCACTACCAAGGACCTCTTGGCAGTGTGAGGATATAACTACTATATGTGTTAATCAAATTCTGGGAATTTCTATTAGAAAAAGAATGTAAGTAAAGTTTGTTATGAATACTTAAGACTTAAATTGCTCTGTTTAATAGATCATGATACAGTGTGTAGACTTTATTTTTACTATTTTGTCTATTCCTAAGTTAAGAGAGACCGGAAATGTCAAAAAAAAAATCTGCAATTTGTTGCATTATTTCTTCGTATTCATCAAAGCCTGTGAAAGTTTTTTTTGCTGGAATTTGCATTAATTTAATTTTTTATACCGTTATAAGTTTATGTCGAGTTTTGAACTTCAGCAGATACTTGCAAAATGTTCTTCCATCTAAACATTCAACAACGTTCTACAAAATAAATTATCTTGAATCTATAAAAATATATCTAAATAATAATTCTACGTAGCAATTTGAATGTGATGGGAGAGCCGAGTGTGGAGTCCATATATCTAGAAGGGCAAGACAATAGACTATAGCAGTGACTACATTTCATTCGATAATTGTAGAGGGCGCGTGAGTCGATCGTCGACGCGCAAGCGCCCCGAACGGCAGCTAAACGCCATTTTGTTATTAGGGATGCGATTCATCGATAATGTTCACTATTATTTATTATATCGATACGTTATTGATAGTTTAAGACCTATTAAATATATATTATTAACATTCCTTTTACTAATAAGGCACACACGAAAATCTAAACGATTACATTTATCTCCTAATTGTCAAATGAGGTAGATTTATCTGTTGTACCACGGATAGTAATTTATGCAATCTAGACAAGTAGGTATGTCTTTTGTCTGAGCCGAGTTATTTATGAATGCCTACTCAAATTCCTAACCTAGAATCATGCGACAAATATTGGCGTCTGGTAATATTCAGACATGACAGCTAATTGTAAAATACATAAATATTAGCTGGTGCAAAATTCAAATAACGTTAATGACTGTGAAATTAATTATTTAAGAAAGAAAAATATATTAAAACTGCAATGAAAATAAAAGAGATCAATGACATCTTTAGATAACAATAAAAAAATACTGCGTGCACTGACACATCACTATTCTGAGGAAACGGGCCGTTAAAAATATTTAATTTGGTTGGCACGTAACCCATAATTACCTGTTACATAGTTATTCACGATCCACAGCCTGTGAGTAAATCCACTGCTCAAGTGGTTTGGAAATGTTTACAGAAATTTACCCGACTGCTTGTTGGTTTGTTTGTGAATTACGGCCACTTGGTCATTTAAATTAATTACCGGCGACCTGTAATCCTGAACTGAAGTGTTTTTACATCCGTGCGTCATAACTGTGGCACGAGGAAATAACCATAAAGCATTTCAAGAGTTTATTTGCAACTAATACTAATTCAATCATAGCTGCAAGTTTTTATCGTTTTATCATAAACCGATTGAATCGATTCTAATTGATACAATATATCTGAGAGGTTTGATTTTTGAAAAAAGTTTCGCTTGTACTCCGTATTTCATTAGTATTGATGGCTTACTAAAACCAATTAGAAATTCTGAAACCTGTTTGCAGGTTCTATAACAAGTGTGAGAACTTGAATTATTCTACAGTACAAAACATGATCCCTTCTCTTTCCTTTAGTAATAAGCCTATTCAATAATATAATTTAGTTAAGCAAAGGGGTTCGAGTTTTTGTTCAATTTGAGTGCTTTGATTCTGGCAAAGACGAAAAGAACTTAATTATTAAAGAATGACCTTGTGGAGCGGTAGAGGTCGATGACACCGTCGTTTATAGTCAAATCTTTAGTGCAATAATTGTGTTAGATTGTGATCATTGTCACTATGAGAATTTCCTAAATAGATAAAATCATTGTATCGGAGTTGGGTGCCCATATTTACTGTTGGTTTTATACGATTTTTGTTCTATAAGAAAAAGCTTTGACATCGGTTTCTTTAAGTTGTGAAATTTCATATCTAAGGCACAAGAATTCTCACTTATGAAATTGAGAATAAGTTGCTAGAAAAAACTAAGAAGATAAGATTAATATACGTGAAAGAAGTGTTGGGAATTTTGGACATTTCAAATGTCGAAAGCAGTTTTTTTTTTTTTGCTGTTGAGTTCCTGCTTTTGTACACCGTTACATGAGTCAGGTAGTTTCTTGGAAATATTGCCCGCATGTTTTTAAATGCTATATTTGCAGGTGCAAAGAGCATCAAACTATGTGAACATAAAAATATTCAAAAAAGTGCCAATTACTATAGGCAAAAGATGAGACATGTAAAGATTAACAATTTAAAAAGGTCAAAAAATCACTTTTATTTATTTCATTTTCATACCATGCTGGCGTAGATAATGATCACAAAAACATAAAAATCTGTTATATTATTCTCTTATCTCAGAGATATCTGTTATCTTTATCTTATAGTGGCAGTGAAACAAGCCCTGAATCTAATAAATATCAATGATGTTTGTACATAAACCAAGGAAACAGGTTTGGTACTCCGGCCGCGAAGATATCAATTTTAAAACGCTCGTAAATATATAAATATTCAGCAAAAAAAACATTATAATCTATCTACCTACAAGAAAAGTAGATTGTACGATTTGAGCCTGCTATAATGACTTTAGGTCGGAAATAAATCACTGAGGACGTTTACGATATAGCTTCATTTAAACTATAAATAATTACGAGTTCAAGTGCCTCAGCAAACGTTAAATCAAAACAATTTATGTATTAGAATGACACTAAATTACATCGCAATTAAACAATAACATTAAGAATTGTCTGGGATTGTGTTTATAATTACAGTTATAAGATTGCATTTTCAATACAAATTATGTGTTGAATAAATGTTTTTCAAAGAGAAGGATATATGAAGAAATATTCAAGAAACATTAATACTTACACTCAGTTTACCTGCAAGAGATGTGAAACTTTTTGATTATTTGACGACATGCTTTGTTGGAAGCTGAACACCCAACCATTCATTGAAGAATTGCACCGTATCAAAAGTATCTAACAAATCATATACAGTAGAATTCTATTATGTGTGCGTCTTACTCAGCTGTAAGAAATGCAGGTACTTATAGTTTGTGGAGGTGAACAAAGTTTGGTCCAACAGTGGGGCCAACTCGGCGTGGCATCCGCCGCTCATCCTTACGTAGCTCGCGGCTATAAAGGTGCGCCATAAAACGGGTCTCATTTTATGACCATTTGACGAAGTTATATACGTTTTTGAAGTCATTTCTTAGTCGGGCCGACCATTGTGGCTGCGTGTCCACTCCGCAGCGTCACCGTGCCATTCTTATTATTTTAAAGTCTTATGCTATTGCGAGGGAATGGATTTTTAGCTCAAATTTCTTCGAGATGTACGGATATTATTTACAGATCTAATACCATTGTCAGATAATCAGGTTAGGTTAATTCGTTTACGAATCGTGCTGGCAGAGAGTAAGGGCCCGGCTATCGCGGAGGAAATCTGCAATCTCGACAATGCTGTATCAATATTCATGCTTACGGTCGCGACCCCTACTATTTGCATAACTGCGCAATGCATTCTCTCGGTTGCAACTGTTCTATTGTTTTATGATCTAAATGACCACGCGATATAGGGCCAGTCACGATAATCATGTATGTTAATATGTATAGATGAATGTTTATGGTTTGCACTATATCGTAAGTCTAAATTTGCTCTAGAATGCAGATCTACCTGTACTTAGTTAGAACTTTCATAATTCTTTAACACAACAAAAAGTTTACTGTTTACTTCTTCTAGATACATATAGCAAGTTAAATTCGCCATTCAGTCAATTCAATCTGCAACAGTCAATTAAAAAAACAAAATATTGATTGTTTTGCTATTGACAATTACAACAATTAGTAATTGTGTACGCTCCATTCGATTTGTGCATGGTATGGTGGAATCTGATGATGGAAGCTGTATAAATCGATTTTAATAGAAGAACCGGTTGAGAGCGAACTTGAACTCAAACTACTAGGTTTCTAGCAGAAATTTCTTGAATGACTTACTCTGGAAATAGATAAATATAAGCACTCAGGTTAGAACGTGTTCATCATGTTGTTCATGTTTAATTAAGGCCGATATAGTGTCTAATGTTTTCTCCACCTGCCATAAATTGGTAACAGGAAGACAAAAAGTGGTTAACAAGAAGATCTGTTCATTAAGCAGAACCTTGTTCGATGTGAGCTGGATAAATAGGATACGTTGGCGGAATTTGCTAGGAGTAAACAAGCTAGTCACATAGTGTTGCACTAATTAGTTAACTCATTACCGGTTGTTCATAAATTTTATGATAGATTATAAAGAGACTCTGCTTGAACGTGGGGCACCTTTTTTGAATGAATCATGAATCTCTGGTCTGATTTTCAGAGGACAACAGCTGATTTTCAAGTTTGATTTTGTTTCCGTGTAGGTACAGTAAATGTATTTTCTTTCTTTTACAGTCACGAGCGCTAATATGTATCCACTTACCAAAATTCAAAAGCAATTTTCTCGTGGAATATTGACTGCAACTTTGAGATAAGACCTATTCCATATTAGTATGGATTCCAAAATATTATGTTCATTACAACATAATATTACAATCAACACACAATAGGAGAAAAGCACTTTTTAACCGACTTCCAAAAAGGAGGAGATTATATGTTCGTCGCGTATGTTTGTTTTTATGTATGTCCACCGATTTCTCCGTCATTTGTAAACCGATTTTAAAAATTATTTTTTTGTTTGAAAGGGTATGTTCTAAAATTGGTCCCATATAAATTTTATTAACTTTGCTTGGGTAGTTTTTGAGTTAGCTACAAAATACGTATTTTTTCCCACTTAGTATGTAGATGATATTTATGATAAGTTCCTGTCACTGGTAGCAAGTAGTGGTATTCGAATGTGTGTGGGGTAGGTACCACAACTAAAAAGTGAAAAATAAAAACTTTTTACAAAAAAAAAACATCCTAACTAATATAAGAAAAGAATTCCGTAAGTGAGTTTGTTAGTTTATTACACTTTCACACTAAAACGGCTACACGGATTTGGATGAAATTTGGCACATGGATAGACCATGACCTAGGTTAGGACATGGGATACGTTTTATCCCGATATTCCCACGGGTTCGAGACTTATGCAAGTGAAACGGCGGGGCGCAGCTAGTTAATAATATTAAGCTTATTAAGTTTCCGGTCGAAAGTGAAACTTATCGGACATATTTGAAATTCCGAATATGTCTAAGTTGAAGCCTTAGTTGAAACATAAAATCCCTAAACATCAATAACTGTTACGTTACATTTCCTTTGTTAAATACAAATGGAATTCTAAATGTAAGTGATGACCTCTTCCTTGTCTTTGTTCTTCAAGCTATTGTCGATGCCCAAATGTTTAGAGGAAGACTTGAGTGTCCGTATTTTATGCAACAGATTTAACTTTATGATCATGATTGTACCTTTGGAAATAACTAACACATCCTTTCTTCGTTTCAGGTAAAGATCGCAATACGAATAACTGCGCTTTGTTCCCACTCTATGTGAGTACCTCAGTACATAACCTAGCTCATTCCTTGAGCATGTATGTTATTGTTTCATAAAATACTGGTATTCCAGTGCATGTGAAACCCCATTTTTATTACCATTCAGGCCAGCTCGTAAGTGTGTTTAGATCAATAAAAATGACAAGTGGAAGCGAAACTACAGATAAGTTCCACTAAGCCTTTTAAATAGCGGCCTCTTGGTAATAAATTATGTTTAATGACCACTAAAATAAAATAAATTGGAAAATACGACGCTCCAGAGTACAAATAAAAGAACGCTTCCCTTTACAAATCCTAAACGCATATATTAAACTTGATAGAGATATTAAAGTTATAAACAAATCTCATAAGTGCGCGTGAGACTATAACGGAACGTCACGCCGTAGGAAAAGGCTAATTCTAAATTAATTTTATTTATTGAATTAATCAGTTATTCAAAACTTAATCACGTACAATCAAAGTTGAATTTTCCAATAAATTTCACAGTAAATAACTCAGTAGTGGGCTAATTGGGTTTATCTAGAAACATTAAGATGTTGATAGACTAACATAGTCTTTGATCAGCCGTAGATTTGGCCGGACACGCAATATTTAGGTAGTTGGAGGCTGTATGTTGTGTGCTGATGCCTAAGAATAGACTGAAGCGTTATATTGTTACCTGACTTGGGTTTCTAATATGGAGATGAATAAATTCATGTAAGCTCCTTTAGCTGCATGGTTAGTGTTCACTCTCTTTGTGTTTTGGTCATGTATGAAAAACATTGAATAATGATTTGTTTAGCTTACGAGTATCATAGTGTTGTAGTTCTAGGGTAAAAGTAAAATATTGAAGTTTGTTGGGCAAGGGTTAAAAATAACTTCAGTCGTAATTTTTCCAATACCATATTTATAATCATACAATACATGTTATGTAATTTTTTATGCAAAGGCGCGCAGAGCATTGAAGAGCAGTGTAGGAAGGTAACCCATAAGTAATACATGGGATATAAAGAAAAAGATTTTTTTCATTAATTTATTCAAAAACATATAAACGCTTAAACAAGGAACAGACTTCACTTACAGTCTTATGTAGATAAGTCACGAGAATTTCCGCAGTGACTTGATAAACATTGCTAAATTCACTTCGAAACAGCGAGAACGATCTAAAGCTGACCGTTTTAGACAAGAAATACTTATGAAGACGGTGACAACGATCGCAGGCGTAACTGAACGATAACCTTACAACCCGACTCAACAGCTTGTAATGAAAATGTAAGCCTTATTATATGGGCACAGGTAGGTATCTTTGAGGCGGCTGTAACAGTATTATTGAATAATTATGCTATCTTAGATATCTAACGCGCTCTAAACACAACTCTATGACAGTGATGGACCGGTGGGAAATACGTTTTGAAACAATATGTCGCGGGTAAACGGTTACGTTCGGAATTTGAATGCTTTACGAAAAGCTTTGTATTTTATGGCGTATTTTTGTTTTTTTATGGTTTGAGTAGGAAATTCTAAATATCTATTCATTCCACAAAGGTGTTTTTGCTGGTAAGTGAAAAGAAAGCATTTTATTTCGTCTCGTCTTTCTTGTGAAGCTGTTTTGGTACATGTCTGCCTACTATGATGAAATGCAAAGTGGAGAGTATGAATTATTTATATTGGAGTAAATTGCATAAAATAACGACCCACTTTATGTTTAGGCATCATAAGATAAAATAAGAACATAGACTGTGGGCACCAGGGGTTCACAATAAGGTCTAAATTCGCTTAAAGCTACCACTGTTATTTATGCCTACCTTAGCAATTATTTGTATATTCGATTCGCGCATTCACTCGTGCGCTGGGATTATTATGAAAGTTCGTATTATACAATATTCCTGCTACATAAATACACTTTTTTTACTTTGATTAAGCAATTTATATTCAGTGTGTAACGCTATTTTGCCTAAAATGTAAATAGACACCCATTTTTGGGAAAAATAAGTTAGTGTGAAATTTGCGATTGCTTGCGATAACGACTTCCAAATACATGAAATGTATTCTCATTATGACTACACTGAGCCGTTATATCTCACCAGAAAAAATAACGAAATTTTAAAAAGTTTAGAATGCTTTAATTAACTACGAGCTGGTGCTTATTAAGGTAGATTCCTCCAATTCTAGGAATAGTTTATGTCCACAGGGGTCAACGGTACCATTGCCCATCAAGGCATTTAAAAAAAACTTGTCTAGATACACTTGTATGATCGGTTTCAGAACACACCAGCCATTTTTAATTAGCGGCTGTACACGATCGCTGTGATCGCCGGGTTAAAACGATACAATAAATTAATTCTTGACGGATCCATCAACTGGTGCGTTTACAAGCCATTGTGAAGTTGTTACTATGCAGTCATGCGGTAGATACTGAATGTGAAAATTGATGAAGACAATCAATATTTATGACCAGAAGATCATAGCTGTTGGTATTTGGCCCTATCTGCAGCTTATTTTGAAGAGAAAATACACACATGATTTAATGATTTCTATTTTAAAATTTAAATACTACAGACTTCCCACGGCTTCGCTCATAATGGCACTACGGCTATAACAGTTTTAGAATCTCTATATCTATTAAAAAACTGCTATAGGAAGATTCCTATAACCGTTTTTAACATAGTTGTTCAGATAAAATTATCTGAACAACACTTTAACACATTTCTCCTGCAAAAGTATTTTTCCTTCTTTCCTTTTTATTTTAAGTGAAAACAATTAGGTTTTCATTTTTAAATTTTAAATGAAATTAAATTAAATCTGTCAGTCTTCTGGACACGTTTCCGGATGACAGCGAAGCGGACGAATACTTCGACGCCTAATGTTTTTGTATTGATTTGAAAATTTTGTTGTGGTAAATATTGTAAAAGTAATTTTCATTTATCAAGCGTATTACATTTAAGCATGCATGCATATTAATTTGTCCTATACTCATTATGCCCGTATTATTAATAAGAAGAAACATTATCTAACCACTACCAAGAAATGAGTATCAACAGGATGTTCGCAAAAAGATACACACTTACGTACTTTTAAAATAGATCGTAGAAGCTTCGCAAAACTTCCAGTTGCTACACGATATTTTTAAGTATCGTATCTCATAATAAGACAAAAGATGGCCATGCATAAGTATCGAGAGGACGTAATAGCTTTGTCGTTATAAATCACATGGAGATATTGATCGTAAATAAACTTGCGATTTATGACAAAACAGAGATATCTCGCGGCGTCAGTGGCTGGTGTAAGGTAGTACTTATACATGCAGATACCCTTTGCTCCTCCGTCTGATGGAAATGTCAGCTTTCAAGTAAATAAACGCATAATAATGTTGCGTTTTCACTTACTTACAGACGTACCTGTACATGTAATTATTTTCATATTAATGTGAAATGTAGATACTAATAGAGATAGAGACTACATCTTTAAAGGCACTTACTTATCAGGAATAACATGGTTTTTATGACAACAAAAACAATGTTCAAACCGCTTTAATGTCTATAATTAAACATTGACATTACAACGTTTGAAGTAACAGCTAACACTAACTCACATTTGACACAATTGCAACGTCGCGGCAAGTAACAAGTCAATAAATAAAATAGTATGCAGTTTTCGCATTTAAATCACACTCTGTGTATGGAGATGAGGATGTTTAATACACCCTTTAATTGATATGTTGCGTGCTGACTTATAGTATCTGATCTGAAGCCGGGCGTGTTCCTCCGGCAATTCTATTGGGCAATTTATTTATATTGATTCCTATATCAATCCCTATCTGTCTAGATAGCTCATGACTTTATATATTGCCTCTAAAACTTATATTAAATTATATACTTGGTTAATTATCTAGCGTACAGAAGGAACGTGGGTTGATTTACTCGTGCTGAAATGTACAGGTCAACTGTGAGTCGAACATTTTATTCAGATGTTCATAGAAAGTTTCCGATAGAGCTTTTACCCAATTAACGTTGACCCATAAGTTACTTTTACCATTCAACAAAATCAAAACTATTTTATAACTGTTTGATACACCTGCTTACGTTAACTGAGAAAAAGGTCGTGACATTGAGAAAGATAGATGACCAAAACGAGTACGCATAGACCGTTTTTCTAATTTTCTGAGGAATTCTTTAAAACCAGAAAATAATTTAGGAAGTTAATTAATCTCGACTAATGAAGTATATTAGTTAAAGTCAGAGATTATGTTTGAATAGATTAAAAACAAAAGTTGGATGTCATTTGCCTTCTCTACTATTATTATGAGAATATATTTTGTTTAATAATATTAGTCTAGACTATGAGCAAATGAAATGGTGTTTATTTATAATTAGGTATGGGCTTAGTTTTGTGTCATATTTTTTGTTTATTTTAGTGTTTGATTAAATATCAGTTTCGTATTTTAATGAATTTATTTTTCTGAATTTATTCCTTTTATCTATAGTACCTGGGCGACCGAGCTCTACTCTGTTAAAATAGAGAATACTCATTTAATAGTTTGTGAAAGTTTATACTAATTCCATGTATAGTAGGGGAAGGTGGGGGGACACTGGATAGTTAAGATAAAGACACAATAAATAAATCACTATGTTATTTATTGAGATAATCAATATCATAAATGTTTAAGAATACCTTTGGCATAACTTTGGCATGAAAATGTTTGAGATCAATCTTAATAACTACAAAACTAAACAATTTTTGCCATGATAGTAGGCATTTACTAATTCCATGTTGCCATGATAGTAGGTACTTACTAATTCCATGCTGCCATGTCATTATTCTAAGGTAGCCATCTTGTTCTAAACTTTGGGCAAGCTCTGCTCGGGTGAAAATACGAAGAAAACGAATTTTACCAGATATGAGACCTAGCTAGATCGATTTTTCGCCCCCGTACACCCCTATATTGCAACTTTCATCGAAATCGTTAGAGCCGTTTTCCAGAACGTGATAATAAATATAAATATGTAAATATATATATACGAATATTGCTCATTTAATAGTGGTAAGTCCTGTTCATAAATGGAGAATTAAGAAAACAAGATGTGAAGGTTACATTTTTCACAGTTTGTACTGAACGTCTACTCAACAATATTTTCAGGTAATTTCATAAAAAATCATTTTGTGTGGGATTGTGTCCAGTTAGTTCATCGGAGTAGTTTGACCGTTTGACCGCACGACCACGCGGCCGCTAATTAAAGCCCGTCGTTAAGCTATTGTTGCCTTATTAAAACCTATCATTAGGATACAATTTTAATAAATATCAATTTTGGATCGGATTTGCATATATATTTTTTCTAAATCTCTCTTTTAGGTGTAGTGAAGCCGGCTAATTTATTAGATTATTATGTGAATAAATATTAATTTTATGCATCGTATCATGACAAGAACACGAGACACTCGTTAGATCATTGTAGTCACAGCAAACAGGACTTTTTTCTAAGCTAGTAAATAATTTATTCAGAACATCGTCCGTCGGTTAAGCGTCCAATTTGTCATGGACAAATTCTGTGTGTTAGTTTAACACACCGTGGGTACCTACCCGCTGCGTTTGTGTGTTCTTGAATAATTGTTACATTTACTTACATCGCATGAACACTTGCCTCAACACGCAATACTTAATCATATCGATATTTGGATGTAATTACTATCATGAATGATCGATTCAAAACTTGCATCTGTAAGTTGGGGTCACACTCACGTTCCATGTGAAATAAGCTGGATCATGACCTCTATTAACTGTCTATATACTTCTACACTAATATTATACCGCGAAAAGATTTGTATGGTTGTATTTTTGTTTGTAATGAATAAACTCAAAAACTACTGGTCCGATTAAAAAAAATCTTCCACCAGTAGAATGCTATATTATAACTAAGTAACATAGGCTATAATTTATAAAGATATCCTGCGGGCGAAGCCACTGGCGGAAGCCAGTGTGTAATATAAAGAATAACTGTTTGATTAGAGAATGAAAATATTAAGGTGAAAATGATTCAGCAGGTTCAAGTAATCGGATCGCCTAAAAGCAGATAACAATTTAATCGTAATTCAAATGATTCTCTGTTCGGATGATGGTATTATATTAATACCAGTTCTTTTAAAGTGACTATTATGTAATAGACGTAACGAAAACGTTCGAAGGTCAGGGCTGGCAGCGTGAAGTTTGAAGGTGTATCTCAATCTCGACTCGATGTAGATTACCAAAGGGAATTAAAGAGAAATATATGGCGACATTATGCGCGGGCGCAGGCATATGAATAGCTTATCTACCGCGTAAGAATGCCAATAGCGTGAGAACTGTCCGTGTCCACTTCCAAATTATTCTGAATACGTTCGATCCACGTCCTTGATGCGTGACCGGTTACTAAATCAGCGAAGAGCGAACAATACAGCACAACGTGTGTATTATTTTACTTGGCACGTACATACACGCATACTACCTTTTATCTATAAAATGTCGTATTGCGATCATACCTGGACGATGATAGTGCATCGCGCTATTGTTGTAGTTCATCGCGTTTTTTCTTTTGTTTAAATTGACTGTTTACCTGATACGATATTTCAAGCGTCTGCTATACCTACTCAGTGAGCTTTTTGCGTCATTCAATAGCGAGGAGCTTTTGAAACTTAATCAATTACCAGTTCATTGAACTCTGATACTTAGCTTACACAAAGAAACTTTAATCCAGTCTATCAATTCTATTCAAATGATGTTTTATGTATAACATTTTGAGGAAAGAATATAAAAATAATAATATATCTTTCTTTTTTGAGTAGCATCGAAGGGACAAACGGATATAGCACGTGAATCGAAGTTAAATGATTAAGACGAATAAGCCGTATCGAATTCGATTATGGCGAGGCGCGCTCGATTCGGGTTCGCGATGACAGAATCGAGAATGCGATTTAAGATTTTGAGAGGGCTATGTGTACGTATAATTAGCGGTGCGGAAGCCGAGTAGTTAGTGCGAGGGGCGGGTTGTCCTCGTAACGATAAATCATAAGTGCGCAGGAGTCGCTGGGCGGACGATGGGCGGAGCGAGTGATTTTTAAACGGTTTTTTGAGTTTCACGACGGCCAATGCACGAGAAATTCGGGCATCCTTTTCTGGCGCCTCGATATGGCGACACTTTTTCGTTAATTAGGAGAACCATGATTACGACTAATTTTCCGGACAACGAACTCGGCGGCAAAAAGTGGTATTCAATTAAAACAATACCTATCCAAAACGTAAGTTGTGAAAGCTTCATAAAAAGGATACTTGGTCTCCGCCAGAAAGTATTTTTCGAATGAGAAATTCTTGCACAGTGGTCGTAAAGCGTTTGCTTCCCGATTTTTTGGGTGGCGTTGTCACCCTATGGCTACTAATTAATACCCCGCGGTCGGTGCGCGGGCGCAGGTACGCTCCGCTCTGTTTGCTCGCTTGCTGCTTTTTGTTCCGCACTGTCTCTATTGTTCTCTGTCGGATCACATGATGTCGCTCTTAATTCCTTCTCACTGCCTCATGAGCTCTGAATACTGATTGAACAGAGACATATACAGCACCTATTTATAACTGCTATAATCTTCCAGACGGTCGCTTTTCAATGGAAAACTGAACTGGACTTGTCCTTGTTTTGATCGTATTAATTGAGCTTATAAGAAATTAAATTGATGTTATTACGCACAAAGTTGACATAATTATCTGTAGGTTAGTAAAACTGACTGTACATGTACTGCAGATGTTAGGACGTCTTTATTGATGTTGTCTAGGGATCGTAACGTATGTTAATTGTAACAGAATTGATCTACGCATAGAAATGGTTGGTCGGATTCTCATATATTACTTGTCTCGTTTTTTATTCTTACCACTTTATGTTCGATAAAAAATGTCTTTTGAAAACATATAATGTACATGGCCGGGCCTATGTAACGAGTAGTTATAACTTGATCCGTTATCGGCCAACCATCTTGTTCGGGTGTTCGTTTGAGTAATCTACGAGTAGTCCGATCGTTTCGTTAACTTGATACGCAATAAATTAAAAGAGTAAATCAAAATAAACATTCCCAACCCTGATAGAGATACAAAATATCATATTATTTGAAATGCGAGGCAATATTTAAAATGCTTCATAACAACTAGTGATCACCTCGGGGGCGTTACTATCTACATATTTATACCAGATACAATTCAAAACCAGTTTCTTCTCGCCACTCGATTCTAACAAGAATTTGGACTCATACAAAAATAAATACTGTCCACGAAACATGAGAAAGGTAATATCGTCATATTAAAACATTTGCTAACTCAATTTTGGTCTAAAATAAAAGTTGGTAAGATTTGTTTTCGGTTAACCGGTGGAACGATAGTGAGATCGAAATAATTCTGGAAATGAAAAGCTATATAGCAGTATTTATTATGACATCCGACAGTAAAGTACAAAATTGATTTTATCGAGGCTTACCAACATGCATAGTTTAAATTTCTCCACAGGTCTGTTAAACTGCGCTGTAGTAGGGTAATTACTTCCATGCTATTCATTAAAATTTAATTTAGGTAACCGTATTTGAGTAACGATATTATAGGCTGGAATATATGGCAGGACTGCAAGCATGCTACTACATTGAACGGCTGGGAACAGCTCCTCGCGGTCATTTGTGACAGACTCATTGCAAGTTACATACATACTCTACACATACAAATATTCCGATAATTTTATTATGTTCTCACACAAAAACCACCTATTTGTATTGATTAAAGTTAAAGATAAATTAAACCTTATTAAGTTTTTGCCAGCAGTTTTTAGCATCGTTTTTCTCGTACGTTTTTAAAGAGCTTTAATAAGGCGAACCTTTAATGAACTACTGATTATTTGTTAATTGAACTCGTTTATTTTATGCAAGTACAATAGTTTTGTTAACCATTTTAATATGTACATCATCTTGCTTAACATTCCATACAAACTTTGTTAGAAGCGGAACGATGTAATAATTTATTTGTTCACAACAGGTATCCATAAACTTTCAGATAAAAAAACAAAAATAAATAAAGAGCCATGCCTCGTTCACTAGTTACGCTACTTTATACATATCAATAACTTGCGACTTTATAATGATTAGAATTTTAAGTTCATTCAACTGTTACTTTCATTCGAACTTGTTTTGCTGTCCAGCGTATTCAAATGCAGCTAATATTATTAAATTGTAAATTAGCCTTCAGGATAGCGTGACATAAAGTACACTATGGCCAGCTTTACGACAACGGCTAAACACAAGATAAGGGTGCGCTTTATTTGTACCATGTCCTCTTGAGTAATCGTTCAGATAGTTGCTATCTCCGCCGTGAAGCCTTCGTGATTTTTACAGTCTGCTCGAGGCATTAGCGCGTCTGTTTATACGAGACAATGCTTGGAATCGCGACACGTGTATTTATTATATTGATTTGTAATATGAATTGTAAGCCATTTAGTAAATAACATATGCTTCCCTACAAGTCTACGATATGACTTTATTGTAATTTATTTATCTTAGTAATGATTATAATAAACGCCAAAGTTTGTGAGGATGGAGGGATGTTTGTTACTCTTTCACGCAAAAACTACGAAACGGATTTGGATAAAATTTGGCACACAGATAGTTTATAATCTGAATTAACACATAGGATACTTTTTATCCCGATATTTTTACGGGATCGAGACTTATGTGGGGGAAACCGAGGGGCGCTGTTAGTATATAATTCTGTAAATAAAGGTGATTAACGTAATAGATTCGCAGTTACAACCATTTTGTAGCAGTTAGTTAAGGATAATGAACATTTTTATGGACAATAAAATGAAAACTAATTATACGAGCCTTTTGTATTGGCAAACTCAATTATTGTTAAGTACGCAATAGAGTCCCAATAAATCATTTAAGTTTACTCACACAAATTCCATAACTCATGCGTTATGTATTCCAACATTTTGCTGTGGCACTAAAATGCGGGCTATTTTAGTGTATGGTGGACAATGCATAGCAGCGGTGAGGCGCGGGCGCAGAGCGGCGGGGCCACGACGCGCGTACGCAGAAAAAAAGAGAAAATCCTCAATAGTCCTCCACGGCCCACACGCCAACCTATGGCCACTCAATCGTTCGTATTCCTCTAGCCAAGCTAAGAATAGAAAAAGTCGCAGAGACGAATTTAATGCTATTTTTTTATACTCTCATTCTAACGACAGTCACGACATGTTTCCTAATCTTTAATCAGTGTAAAATAAAATAATTTTATGTTCCACGCATACTTTACAATAATAATGATAATAAATGAAGCATAAAACAACATATTTTTAAATATCATATTTTATAGCTTACGGACGAAGACTTTCTCAGAATTTAACAGGTGATATGATAATTAAAAAACGTCGGATTTTAGCAGTAATTAATGATAAAATAGTCGTAAAGTTTAATTACTATCTGCTATGGAAATAAAATGTCAGGTAACGTCTACCTTATAGCACTTGTGTTCAGTTGGGCTCAAGCAATGACACAGCGCTTACTCTCAAGAGATACTTGGATTCTTTAGGAGTTAACTTTGAGCCAGCCTAGCTAACGAGTAACGATTGACGTGAGTATTTTCAAGTACATACCCGACGCCTTAATGATTTATAATGATTTTGATGTAGAAACAATAAACAATGTATCACTCTGGAACATTTTTTATGCTTCGTGAGTCGACAAACGTTTATAAGAAAACACTACACGTTTTTCAGTTGAATTTAGTTAAGTTGTTCAAGAGTCTCGTAAAATCTGGGGAATGTGTAGAATTCCTAAAATCTCTATTCATCTTTAAGTATTCAAATAATTTTAACAAGACATGTATGTACTCATTTAAATAAGTTGAATTGTTTCCAATCACAGTTTGAAAGTCATGCTCGTCCTGCGCCTAATTATTCCAAGTCAATGTTCATCAAATACAAACATTCAAATTTGGACCAGAGGAGGGACACACCCACGCCACATGTACGCAATGTTTTTCCACATTCAATTCAAATAAGGTCCACAACCATCGCTTTGTACCTTCGTCTAAAAAAATTAAAAATAGTATCGGTATGTGTACAGGTTACAAGTTTCATGAGGGATTCATGAGCCAAGTCAACATGCTCATAATACATATTAATTGTATTGATTACTTATATAAGCAGTTTTACTTGAAACGTATTGCACTAATATACACTTAAAATAAATGTTTATATTATGGTGTAGTAATGTAGCTATTAAAACGAATCATTCTGTCGAGCTTCGTGCAAGAGAACGAGAGATAGATGTGCAATTATTGCATTTAATAACAGACGGAAAATGGAAAGCATTTACTGTAAATAAACATGAAAATATTATTAATTACTTCGTTATCTATCTATTAAGAAGATAATTAACATATTATTTACGCTATTTTATCTTAGTTGTGTTACTATTTGCATGGTACATTTAATATTTCAGAGTAAAGTATGTTGTAATAGAGATTATGTACAGGAATGCAAATTAAGTACTAAGTGAACGACGACAATATCGTAAGCTATATTTTAGGCAGTCAGTCTTCTGTTAAAGGTTTAGTACATACCGAATGCTTGTAGTCTCCAATAATTCTCTCATGATTAAAACGCTGAGAAACTTGACCTCCATAATGACGTGCTCTATTTGATCATTCTACTTCTAAAAATGGAATTTAAGCCGGGATAACATTGAAGAGGATTAACCGCAGCTTAATAGACTCAATGTAAAAATGCCTACGATTGTAAAAGGATATAGGGACACGATTATACGCACATACGCCTAAAGTATTGTTTGAACAATGCCTCAGCTGCACGACGCGCGACTCAATGCCTTTCAAGTCAGATTAAGTTAGGAAAGGCGCATTATTAATAACGGCCAATAACTTAACTGCCGCTTGAAATATCGAAGTTACTTTTGCTTAAGCGACACTCATATATTATCTGAACTAAGAATATGTTTCCGGATCGAGAGAGGTTTTGTCATTGGTTCTCAAGCGGGATTATTTTATTTTGTGAGCGTCAATTGTAATGTTAACAATTATTTATTTATGGCTACGTTATTTACCTACATTGATGATAAATGTTGTGTTACTTTATTTTGTTAACGATTACATACCGTATAACATGTGACTTAGTGTTGGTAAAACTATTAGATACTTACCCAAATTGATAAACTAGTTCTTATAAAGACGAACCAAATTCGCAGTAATCATTCAAATAAGCAAATGTGGTCAAATCGTTGCTTAAGTAGCAAAAAGTATATGTAAAGTATTCTCTGTCGTCATTGTGAAGTCCTGGAAGTTGAGCAGTGCGAATGTTAATAAATTGAATGCAGTCTACAAAAAATATGGTGATTTTATATAATGGCGCTTGTAAAGTTGCATTTGGACAAATGTGTGCGAACACGCCTGACAAGGGTCGTGAATACTTTTAAATGTTTTGTGAAACAACATTAAAACATGCACCCAAATTATGTTATAATAAAGAAAAAACCTTTTAAACATAACGTTTTTGTACAAAAAGTTGCAAGCGACTTCAAGCGAGACAACTAATAACTGACGATGTTTTGACATGCAGTGTTCAGTGTTTAGCGTTTACTTCATGATGTGTAAATAAGTATTCATGTAACTCTCTGCTGAGTAACAAATTAAAGAAGTAAGCACCATTTTAAAATTACAGCCGCGTTTCAATTAGTTTACACATTTACTGAGGTAATGAACTTAGCACTTTATGTTCAGTATTTAACAAATAGCAAGAAAGCGTAAATAAGTGAACTAGAACCTGAACAACGCCTGTAGAACGCGCAGACAAAGTGGTAACACTTTGTATATTTCAATCTGGAAACGATGCACTAGTCAAACGAGCCGATTTATCTTGGCAACAAAAGCAAAGTAGATAAATATATTTATGGTGCAGGCAACATATCGTCCGGAGGTTGTTACCAGGTTTATCTTCACTTGGGCTTAATGCCCTGTACGGCCTCGGAAAAGCTTTTAAAAGGTTCGCTCATCCCTCGAGCGACGAAAGCTCATATTGTGATACAAGTCTTCACGTGTTATAGTTTTTTATTTTAAACTTTACCTCGCTGTGAATGCTTGCATTCCTATAAGTGAATGGTTAGGAGCTCACATCATGATACCGTCCCGAAGCATCGCACCGCTGTTCTATAAGTAGCCGTATTTAAATGTAGATGAGGAGGGAATAATTCCCGCATTAAGGATGAGTGAGGAGATTTAAAATACACTACAATGTAATTCTGAATAAAATGTAGGTAGGTACTGAAGCTTTTTCAAGTTTCTTTTTCAGATAGCTTTTGGTTTCGATTTCTACGATTTTCATAACTGCTTGATATTTTGAAATGATGACATATTAGTATGGAAACTTTTCCTATTATACATAATTTAAGATTCACAGAAGACTATATTTTCACGTTTTTAGGATTCTGTACATCCGAACGACAAAACGGAACCCATAAAGGATCACTCGTGTGTATGTTTGTCAGTCTGTCCGTCTGTCAGAGTAAATTTGCTCTTAGTCTTATGGGCCGATCAAGTTGAAATTTGGTACACATGAATTTCGTGACCGTAACTAAAATAAATGAATTTTGAATATGGGGGTCACTTTTGGGAGGCAAATATGAAAATAAAAAAACGTTTTGCAAACTGAGCCATCTGACGTATCAAATGAAAGGATCTTACTGTGAGGATCTCAAAAATATTTTATTTTTTATAATTTATAAATACAATCACTCTCTGGGAAGCACCGAGTCGGTCGAAGTGGCGGTGCTTGGGGGAGACCTATGTCCAGCAGTGGATGTCTTTCGGCTGAAATTATGAATTTAAAAATAAATAGTTTTATAATTATTTAAGAAAATTGATGAAAATCGACCATTCCATCCTTATCTCTGGACTACAGAACCAACATTTTTTTTTTTTAATTAAGAAATTATTTCGATGCTTATTATAATTATAGAAAAACCTATAAGTTAGTATATGGTTAAATAATATAGCATATCTCTGAATATTGTGCGTACGAGCTTACATTTGCAGTTGGAATGTATAGGAGAACATGTTTTTCAACACACACATAACACATAACATCACGCCTTGTTTCCCCGAAGGGTTGGGCAGAGGTGTACCTGTAGTAGATACACCCACATTTCGCCAGTAACTACAATGTTAATTTTGTTCTTTGGATAAATTTATCCCAACTACGGAACCCTTTATTGTGTGTGGTCCAACACGCACTTGGCCGGTTTTTCCACTTAGCTCACCCGATAACACTTGATCAAGGAAATGTAAAAAATATCCTTTAGTAAATGATAGAGCCATCTTAATATTTCATCATAAAACCCTTTACAAAGTGGTTCATAACTCAAATATTTTACTTCACACGAGCACCGTCGCTCACATAAAACTTAATCTCTCACTTAACACTGTTACTGAGCGCGGCTTAATCTGCTCCTGGCTTAATCTTTCTTGTCAACGGCTAGGATAATCCGACCTACGAGAGAGCTTTGTGCTAAATTATCAATAAATTTTATAGCATACTTATTTTAAAGCGTGTCGATAATTATACACTATGAATAATGCAAAAAATGCTATAAAATTTTATTTAAAAACTTTTCGGGTGTTTGCCTTTTTTTTTCTGTGGTCATTGAGACATCAACTTTGAGGATTTTATTTCAAACGTCACGGAAATGTTCGTTGGGCGGGCCATTCTGTAACAAATCAAGTAATGCTTTGTTTTGTTTCTATTTCAATGACCATGGTTAGATAAATAAATCGTTTTCCTATTTTTTACTAGGTGTTGCATGCTAAGGTACAGTCAGCCAGCCATCCTCTTTGCCTCTTACGAGCAAAATCCAATCCATGAGAAAAAGTCTGCTTTTTGACTCCTGACTTTAAAAACAAAGCTCTGTTTTAAAAACCACAAATTCTTCTCATACCACTTAGCTTACAGAAAATGTTTTTTTTTTACCCATTTAGTGTGTACTTTAGAGCCTGTTTAATATGGTGCTAGTAGGTGTCCCGCTTGCGCATTTTACGAGGCGTTTAAACCGTCGTCGGTCAAGATGTAACAATTCGCTTTGGGTCGCTTTGTCGGCCGTCGAAGAGAGACGCTTCTCCTGTTCCTAACGATACCATGTACAGAACATAATTTTTTACTCGCTCAGATTTATTGAGCCAAATATTAAACCGGAAATAATCGCTTAGATAACGATAGCGGTTGTTATTTCATCTCATGTTAGATTTATAGTGTGTAGAGGCAGGATGAACAACGAATAATGTGTCTTGATGTGTTGAATTTCAATGTCAAGTACACAAGTTATGTCTTAATATGTATTTTTGACTTATTAGAGCTAAAAATAAGTCTTAATATAAACATAAACATGCTTAATAGAAGGTCCTACTCAGGTATATAAGGTTAAATAAAACACAACGACAACGTATATCGCTCCGAGAGATTTACGCAACAAGTATGATACTTATCTAACAAACGTTATAAAAGGAGTTATCAGAATTTTTAACCGTTTTTTTTTCTGAACAAATTCAATTTTATATGATTATTACGATTATGAGATTTAATTTCAAGGCTCGATCTAATCCGTTCATTATATTTTCTGCATAATTTATTGAACCGGTTTATTATTTTTGAGCGTAATCATGTCTTGAAATAGAGACAGTGGTGTTTTCAAAATGAGATAGGCGCCATGCAAGGTTACTGCTTATTCACTATGCAGTTTCACTGTTTAGGGCTGCCGCGGACGAAGTAAATAGTGGAAGCACCATGGGCCATGGGCCCAGGGCAGACAAACCGTAGCGATATGAATGGGCAGATTTTGTAGAACTATTTATAAAACATTAATTCAAATAGGTACTTTGTTATACCTACTTATCTAAGAACTAAGTAAGAGAAATCATACTTTTAGTAAGATTTCAGTTCCATGAAGTTCTTTGTTATATAAAAGCTCAAAGTACCCTATAGTTGTCACCTTTTGAAGTTTTGATGCAAGTGTCAAAAATGTTGTGAGAACAAGTCTACCATAAAGAGCACTATTAAAATGATTGACATCCCTGCAAGACTTATGATAAACAGAATTAATAGGAACCAGATACATTAGCACAAAGGGTATTTGCTAATATTATTTAATAGCTCAGTTACCTATAATTTGCGTTATGTATCTCTGTAGATTTATAGACACTAGGATCGGCGCCGGCGATTTGAATGGCGGCGTGTGATTGGCGGACGCCGGGTGCAACTCAGGCGCATGTATTTAGGTCACCGCGCCGCGTGGGTCTAGACTAGCAACAGCTTTTATAACAGGGCTAGCATAAAACAATTACTAACATTATGTCAGTAATTATCTGAATGTGTACAATTATATAAATGACGTAACTAAGCGTGTATGAAATTAATGATTAATATCTATTATGCAGGTTAAAGTTTGTCAGGCCTAGAACTCTATTGCCGTACCTACATGACGTCAGCAAAATATGTGATGATAATTTTTATGATCGTTGAATTGGTCTTCTTTTTTCTTCTTTTCGTATGGTTAGTGACTAACCTCGTGACAGAGTTTTAAAGCCGCCCATGGGCCTCTGACTTGACTTCACATGCCGTCGAGAAATATCTCTCGGCCACCGTAGGCGCGGGCTTGCGGACGGTGAGCAATGGGTAGCTCGCCGTCCGATAAGGACCAGGCCCGGGTCGACGGCGCGTTGTGTTCCACGCGCGCCTCAAAGAGATGTCAGCAGAATTGACGGGGTCCGCTAGGGCCAATGCCAATGCCGGGGGTTCGAAGAAAACCGATAGGGAAATCGTGGCCCCCGGCAACATGGCATAGGAAGGAACACGGGTGGGTTTTAGTCAGTAAGAGTCTGACACGCCCTCCCGCTCCACCCAGAGCGGGAGAAGTTATTTGATAATTTCCCACCCAAAAAAAAAAAAAAGGCAAGCCGGTTTCCTCACGATGTTTTCCTTCACCGTTTTTGAAGCAAGTGATCATTATACAATACGCACATGAATCTGAAAAATCAGAGGTGCGTGCCTTGGGTTCGAACTCGAAACCTATGACTTGGCAGTCTGACGGTCACACCACTAGGCTGTCGGTCTTCTTCAGTCAGTTCTTCAGTCATGTTTCCATACAATAAAAATAATCTACATGTAAGCTCTTATAAAATATCAGCAGTTATACAAAAACATAAGAGTTTCTTCCTAGTCAATAGCCAGCTTTAAAAATGACTTATGACCGGCTACAGCTTAAAATTCCTATTCAATGAATGTTTCGGTAAAGCGTAAATTAGATTTACGCGGTGGACGCCTGATTCATTCCATCTAAAGGCTATAAAATCTAAACTTAAAAAGGGGATTTCTGGAAAAGTGCAAGGGACTGAAATAATCATAGGAGGTCTGAGCACAATAGGGCTAGCTCGTCTCAGCTCGGAGGGCACGTATGCTCGTAAATACGACGTCCCTTATTATTAGCAGCCATTGTTCGGGATTGCTCGGGTACAGTCGGCAGCGGCGCGGACGCAGCCAGCTTGTCACATGAGCCCTGTTGCTTTTGGACATTTAAAAACATGCATGTAATTTATTTTCATAATTCATGCCCGTTTAGTTGACAACAAAAACCTATGCGAGTTAACTAAGTGATAGCAATGAATCATTACAAATAAATCATTCGGTAATATTCCTGAGCAATTCAAGCCATTATCGAACAAAGGCATAACTTTCGTTTCGCGTTCAATTCTTAATTGATTTAGATAAAATGGTGGATTGAGTTTTATTGCTCGCGACTGTACTTCTAGCTCGACGTCGGATATCCGACACTCGCAGCTTTAATATGCAGCCCTGGTTCGGCCGACCATTGCACAATTCAATCCTAAATAAACGCAATCCCGCCATAATTAGCTATGGAACTGATGAATTCACGAACCGCCATTAAAAATTCTGAACACAGCTTAATTAAAAATTGTGTTTATTAAAGCGCATTCCGACTTCGATAGATGTTAAAAATCGTTGGTAGTGTGTATGAAGGTGGGGGAATTGAATAAAGGCTTTTATCTCAGGTAGAGTCGGTGCATGCGGTTGTGGGACGCCAAAATTGGAATCATTCATCTTTTAATCTGACGTGTTCTATTGTGGTCGGCGCTGGCATGGGTTTAGTGGGAGGCCCGGCTGTGTTACTACGAATATTTATTGTTGTTCAACATATGGCCAGTATATCTGTATAATATTGATCATTTACCTGAATGCTTTTAAATACGTCACATCAGATTTGATTAAATCAGTGAATACATGGCCGGCTGCGAGAACTTGTATATTTGGGTTCAAGTAGGTAAGAACTGTAGTTAAATGTTTATACTTTTTGGTTTTGTAATAAATATAGCGGTTTATATAAGTACTTATTACAATTATAAAATATTAACAATCTTTATAAAGGTGTAGAAAACCTATTCAAAAAACAAATCAAAAAGATAAATAAAGAAGATTAAACACTGTTATCTGAATGATAACATGTATATTTAATTATTTACTCAACCATTTTATTACTTCGAAGCTAGAAAACGGTGTACAAACAGGTGCTAAGATAACGAGAACAGAACTGTTGTACAAACATTTAAATAAAAATTCTAAAAAACCTTTGCGGCGGCCATTAAAGGGCAGTCGATTAGAGGCTCGGCAGTAAGAGAAGCTTTTTAACATCGATCCATCAGAGCCTGGCCACAGATAAGGGCATATACCTGTCACAGTAATAAGTATTAAAGATTGAATCATACAAAAAAGAAAAAAAAACTTTGTAATGGTCCGGGTTCCGCGGGCGAAGCTCTCGATTGATTAATACATACAATTACTTACAAAACAATATTTAGTTGTGTGTATGTTAACGAAACTTGTATTCTGTCAATTTTATTTGTAATTATTTTTCCAATTATTTAGTTTCTGTATAAAAATTAGATTTCCCATTTTCATTTTCTGTTTTTTTTTTTAACAAGTTTTCATAAAAATGTAGTTAATAGTTAAATAAAATGAAACGTGCGCTACGAAAACTCGTAGCAATTGCTACAAGTTGACATACTATCACATTATTAGATTTTGTAAGATTAATTTATCTAACTCATCTATTCAAACATATCCTAATACTTGGTCTAAAAGCTACATAAGCCTCCCTTTAGATTATTGTGTTTCTAAAAATAAAACGGTATTCGTATTAACTGTCATAAGAGACCGGTTCTTGGCACCTTTTCAATGCACCTGAGTAGATTCCCGCGCTATGTTCGTTACATTTCTTCGTAAATTCTTTACTTATCGTCGAGTTCAAGTTGTTTTTCCTCAAAATGGTAAGTAGATCGTAGACTGGTGTTAATGTCTTGATCTTGTAAATGTTTTTTTTTGTAATTTATTTGTAGTTTTCATTAGATGTTTATCGATGTAAAAATGTGTGTAACCAAACCAAGTAGTACACTTGAATGTATTTAGTTGTTGAAAATTTCAACTTATCTTGGAAATAAGAAATATTACCGTGGGAAAAACTAAATTGCTATATGTTTATGAGCACATTACTCACTTTGTCATTTCCCTGAACGCTCAATTTAAATGTTTACAGCAGTAATGCTACGTTACCACGCAAAGCTCGTTCATTAGCCACTAGGTAGCGACAAATTGTTGACTGCTGATTCACTAAACCCAAACATTTTTTGTCGACATTTGAAAGTAACTGTCTCAAAATCCGTATGTGGCAAGATACGCATCTTAAGTAAAAAGCTGTAGCGGCAACTAATGTATGTTGTTGATACTCGTTGCTTGATAAATGTTGTAACTGACAACTGGGGCCACTACCTGAATGAAGCGCTCCAATTACTCTTGTTAATATATTGGTCTGACATCTTAAGTTAAATATTGTGTAATCACTCCTTGGGCTCTAGTTTTGCTCTGGTACATATTTTTGCTTTTTCATTTACGAGAGATCAAGGATCAAGATTAGGAAATACACAAGCAAGCCCATCTAGAAAAAAAAAATATTAGCAAAAGCTCTTCTGAATTTTAAATGTTTGTTGCACGTCAATTTCCGTTGGTAACGAATATGTTTTCAGGAATCTTGCCTATGTTACTGACGTAAATCAAACTTTTACCGTACCTGAACTTAATAAAAAACTAGATAATGAGAAATTTCCATCCACGATGTTATCACTAATTAGTAAGTAGCAGTTCCACAGAGGCTTCTGTCATGCGATATTTGTAATATACGATAGGTACCCATTATACAACGAAGTGTTTACAGATGAGAAAATCTTGTTACATGTAATCAAATTTCATTAGAGATAACACTATCTGTAAGAGCTTCGATAATAACTAGCATGCCGCATAAATATCACATTTATTCTCTAAGAAAAGTTTAATGCGAAATATCATTTCACATAATTAAAAGGAAATCATATTGCGTGTGACGTGTATTACTGTAAGGAGACTTAAATTTATTATTGCCATCAAAATAATACGAGTAATAATAGTTTTACAATCTGAGTTTTACTGAGTGGGGACTGTTCGGTATCTATGCTCGTAAACTTGGAATTGCCTAATGAATAACACGGGATTAAGTTTAATGGCAACGTTACAAGTCTTGTCATTTGTGAGATTTTTATAATTATAAATTATTATGAATCTAGTGATCACCCGCGGCTCTTTCTCAATGGATATTAGTTTTATTATGGTGAGCTCAGCGCATTGTTGGTATTTAATGCCTAACTTATGGAAAGCCAGGAGTTTCATGGATTTCGTTTTATGATTATCTATGGATTTTAAAACAAGAAACGACCTGAAGAAATTTAATTCCATCACTAAAAGAATGTCGTTTTCGTTGTTTTAACAGTTTAATAAATATTCTAACTGATCACAGTGCACAATCACAAGTTACCGTTTAGCATTAACATGAGAACATAATGTTCGTATGTTTTTGTATTACCTTTTTCACCAGTAATTACGAACGGTGAACATTAAAGTTTTGCTGGACCACGGCAGCGAATATAAATCGGGTGTTTCATGAAATATCGAGTCGCAGCCGTGGGCTACGCGGCACGAACGCGTCGCCGCCCTTATCTCTGCCGATACGATTTTATACGAGATTCGATTTTTCTTTTTCTGACTTTTATGGATCGGTTGTTCGCGGTGTATCGATAATTCGAGATCGGTCTTTTATGTTATAATTTCTATACAGGTAGCGACGCTCGCTCTGCATCGCTCCCGGTGGCTTCTAAAATACAACATTGTAAGATTGATTTGTGGGGTACTAATAATCGAGCAGCTTTGGCACTATTACAATGTTCTCAAGTGTTTCAGAAATCGCTCGGGTTACGATGGATCCTTTTTCCTATAAAAAGCGTTAATCCATATAAACCGGTTGCAAACCGCGTTCTCACAACGTACGGCCGCTTCATAACTGGCTACTTTATGCTATTGTAATGATCTAGGAGCTGCTACTGCCCACAAAAACACTCGCATTGTCTCTAGACTTGTTACCGTATACAGCCATGTATTTTATCACTTCGCGCGTCGACGCAGACACTTCCGAGAAAAAAGTTTCAAGTCGCTGCGTTTTTCTCTCTTCCATTTTTTTTCTCAAACGCCGAGCCGAGCTTATGCTAGGTAAATACGGACAGAATTGTGACAGTTTTCATACCTTTATATTATTTGTTTAGGCATCTCGAGCCAATAGGCCGTGTGTGCCGAACAAGTTGTTAAGATTATCTACATGTGCATACATAATCGTTAAAACTAATACTAAGCACCAACTATTTCACGGTGCGGTCGGTTAATGAGCATAAAAAATGGAGATGCTGCTTATGAATTCCTGTTGTGTACACAGTTTTCGAAAAACTTTCGCAGACGAATTATTCATAATGAGTATCAGAGAATGGTTTTACTTCAGCGAATTTTATAACTTATAGCCATATTATTACGACACTTTTCTGGTTGGCGATTGTCGCGCCCATGTTCGGAATTTACTCGTATATAACGTATCGATTTTAAATTTTAAAAAATACCGTGTTTGTTGCTCGAGGGTTGAGGGTACGATCGATTGAGTTTATGATGGGTATTTTTTATTATATTATGTTAATTCACTAAATATGTAGTTACACAGTATGATTGCATGTATGAAAGTTTTATCAGGGACCTGCGTGTGCGCATCTGGGACTTCTTTAATTAGTAGCGACCAGCATTGCAAAAAAATCCTTACCTGAGTGCATTGACAGACATTTGATTACATTGAATAAATATAGAAGCCACTGTTTACAATAATTGCCAACACCTGTAAAGTTAAAGCTAAAGTTGTAAAAGTTATTGAAATGTATGTAATTTTGTTGACTGAATAAGGTCACTTATGAATTCAATTCTAAAGAACCAATTTTCCTAAATTAAAAAAGTTTTACTACAATAAGTTATAGAGTATTTATGCCTTTTTTTTACTAAAGTCCACCCGTGATCATTCAGTTGCCATGTTGCCGGGGGCCACGATCTCCCTTTCGGACTTCTTCGCAATCCCGGCAGGAGAGTATTTATGCCTGAAACCAGTTATTACAAGCTGAAAACTTTTCTTTTTCCTATTACAAGTGCTGCACTAACACGTCAACTTAGAAACACGGAATCAAGATCGAAGTATTGGCAAAAAACGTTTTAACAGGAGTCGGTATCAAAAATAAATAAAAACTTTTATCACGGGTAGTGTCGGCGTTTGCTGGCGTGTCATAACTTGTCGCGGCCAGCTTCGTTACACGCCGGTAACGTTACACGACAAGCAACCGGACACCTCGTTGCGTGTTGCATGCGTGTGGTGGGCGGTATCCCCCCGGCTCCCTACAAAATACAACAATAACAAACCAATAATGCTACCTTATATACAATACAGCTGCAGTATTAGCACCGATCTGTTGTACGCAGCGGGAATAGCGGAATAATCTGTGTAAATAACATAGGTCACGAGGCTGAGCCCCGCTGCACGTATCACTTACATTCCGGATTCTAAAGACGTCAATGTGTTGGGGATGTAGCTAATCTTATACCAAAATTAGTCTTGATGGCTTATCCAATTTCAAATGTAGAGAAAATTTCCGATTCTCAGAATTGCGAAAATTTTACTACTGCTCAATCCGAAGATTTGATGACCAAACAGGATGTTAAGCCGTATAGAGGCAGCTCATTCTGTTTATATTAGTAGACCTAAACTGTCATAATCTGTTACTTTATTTGCATAATAAGGCAATATATTGGGATTAATTGGGATATATGTATAAATTTTAATACTGTCAAACATCCATATAAATTGTATTACAGTTTTTCTCTATAACTTTTTTATTGGAAAATAGCGAGATTAATAAAGCTATTTACACTTACTTTTGGATTTACTAACTCATGTGATTTAAAAAAGGCGTAAACACATAAACTGACGCTTTCTTCCCTTGGAGGTAGGCAAGTATTTAATGTTGGTAAATGAGTAGGTATCCCGTGATTGACATTACTAAATTTTTTTAAATCTGTTTAGTAAGAGTGTTATTATGCCTTGCATTTAAAACGTACCTCGTAAATAAAACATGTATATAGCGTAATGTTGCGGATTAGACAGAGGCAGCACTTTACAAAAATGGCGTAACAATGAAAGCTCATTAAAGCTCGTTCACGCTACCTCTTAATTAATAAACGTTTGTGTTTGCAATTGGATTTGTTTCATCATGGTTTTAATAAATTGCGAGGAAAAATCGTTATTTTTCCAATTTAACACGATAAAAGTTCAAAACTATAATTTGTACATTTTGAACTCGTGGATAAATTCATATAATTAAATAAAACGGACAATCCAACACATGAAGAAATATCGTGACTATTTTAGAAAAAACCTAATATTGATTGTAAGCTCAATAGGAATATTCCGCGTACGCATGATTCAATCATGTGAGATCAACGACCAGTCATTGTATCAATTTAGTTGTCAACGTAACAAATCGATTGTATCCTGACCCTGGCAGAACTGTGAGCATTTGCAAACCGCTCCCTCGCCTCGTAAATAAATTTTAATAATAGCCCGTGAACTTGTTCAAAGCTTTGGGCTATAATTTTTCATTTATTTATTGATATCTAATTATTTAAACTATCCTTAAAAATAATACAACACAACCTTCTAATCGTATCGTTCTGCCCCCGTTCCTAAATCTACCATGCGGCGGAATGCCGGAGAACGAGTTTTGTATCCGTCCTGCTCGTTTCTACGTTATGCCTATTTCCGTCCTTGTCGGGCGCTTGTCATTTTCTATAAGTTTTTCTAACATTCTCCGCTTGCACCGCCCCCTCTATTTCGGCCAAACGCCTGTCTTATGAGCGATAACTTTTGTTTGTTCAACAGTTATGACTATTGTTTGACACACCGATGCTTGTTACGCTCGCTTTGAGTGTTTACTCACTTAATGAAGCTCTGTTACCTCATCCTTCTAATGACTCTTTATTTATTTCAAATACACATTAGTGTTAGTCATCACCTTCAGTGTCACGTTACGAAATGGCGAAGCAACGGAGCTGCTAGCGCCGAGCTTTTGTGTCTATTCTCGTTACAAGTTTGTCCGGTGTCACTACAAGACATTGTGTTCAACTATTAGTAGCCGATAGTGGCTCTGATCAATATAAATTAAATTGAACCAATAAAATACAACAATATTAAAATGTTCTTTGACCGCGGCTAAAATCTTAATCTAAGCATGCGGGCTCAGCGGCCGCGGCTGCTTAATGCTAACGAGTTACAAATTAAAAGAGATCGGGACGTGTGCCAAAGGTAACTTTATGGGCTTCGCATGTCTTAAATCAATAAATTATTAACTACGCTCCTTGTTTGATTTTACATTCATACTTATTATTATTTACCTTAAAGTAGACTTTAGGCCCTTTGTTTATAGTCGAAAATTGTGTACGAAACATTTGAGCTCAGACTTTGGAACTTAACCCTTACGACACAGCATTAATGTTCAGTTTGTAGTGACATGGGTGGGAATGAGCATGTACAAATAGTAGCAAGTAAGTAGGTATTTGAGCGTAAGCGAGGAGTGGCGAGAATCTTTAGTTTTAATTAATACACTGAATCTAGGCACCGCGTATTCGCTATTTTCAATTAGTCGTCGGCGCCAGTAGCATGTTTTGAGCTATGTGATTTAATGGGATCCCGTATTTCCCATACAATTTATTATTAACCTATAAGTTTGATCGGGAGTGGGCTCAATGGCTGGCTCAGTCATGTTACTGCCGCACTAACAATCACATGGTCATGCGATAGCTTATAATGAATATTTCATTGTAGGACGGTGCCTTTTACAAGCTGTGTACCGCTAACGTCTGCGAGCGTATATGAGTCATAGGTCATTAAAATTAATAGTTTTCAGCAAACTCTCAAGTTAAGCTTCGGCTTTAGTACGGTACATTGCTAAATACGTGAACCGTTACCCATTAACTATGGTTTATCCTAAACGGCTATGATATTTATCTAGATTGTCGAAACTTTATATCTACTTACCAGAACACTTGGTAGAAAAATAACAACATGCGCATGTGTGTGTAAGTTAGTCGTACAAGATAAAGTTGTCAATTTACGATGAGGTTTCTGAGTAGAAACCGAGTGTTCGGTGCGCGGTGTCGCTCGCGTCCGTCTGTCCGAGTGTCCGGGCGTCCGGGTATCCGAGTGTCCATACAGTCACGAGCCCACGTTCACTTGATGTTATTCTCACGACTTTTCTCACTATTTGACACCAAATAATAATTATCACGTCGCTTTTCAAATATCTTGTGTCAAACAGATCGCCTACACTTACTAAATAAACTGAGAAAGCAAGTGTGAAATTAGTTCGTGTACCGAGAGTTCCGTATAACAGCATAATCATGTGAATACGGTGGTACCTAATTGAGATCGGGATTTCCCTGTTCCTCTTTGCGATCAAGTGATTATTAATTTCGGTATGAATGTTACGTTGAAATTGTGGATTAAAATGTAACCGCATTGTTGTTGTTGAATTTTGACATTTTAATTATTTTGACATACTTACATTATTATTTTTTCTCTCATTTTTTTGACATTTTAATAATTCCTCATTTAAGTCTGACATAATTGGAATATTGGATAATATGTAATTGTTTCAATTTATTTTCTAGTTTTAATACCATAATTATGCATGTTTTTCAAATATTTTTAAATAGAAATTTTAATTTGTATCCTCAGTTAGTTTTGCACACCATATTTGTACGCCTCCTGGCATAACATAGCGCTTTTTTTTTTTGGGTGGGAAATTATCAAATAACTTCTCCCGCTCTGGGTGGAGCGGGAGGGCGTGTCAGACTCTTACTGACTAAAACCCACCCGTGTTCCTTCGGTTGCCCTGTTGCCGGGGGCCACGATGTCCCCATCGGTTTTCTTCGAACCCCCGGCAGGCATTGGCCCTAACGGACCCCGTCAATTCTGCTGACATCTCTTTGAGGCGCGCGTGGAACACAACGCGCCGTCGACCCGGGCTTGGTCCTTACCGGACGGCGAGCTACCCATTGCTCACCGTCCGCAAGCCCGCGCCTACGGTGGCCGGAAATCGGCTCGCGATTCCCGCCCCGGGCGTCTCCTCCTGCGGTGGTTAGGGGCGTGAGGGCGCGAAATTTGCCTCTCCCTCACGCGTTCCGCCTCCTCCTTCGCGAGTATTACCGCTTCGCAGAAGGAGGTGACGGCCTGCCATTTCCTCTCGCTCCGTACCATGGCCTGAACCAGGGCCGGACGCGAGAGATCACCGCCGCCGATCGCCTCCACGAGGACACGGCGTTGCTCCGCCCAAGCCGGGCAGACCTCCACCGTATGCTCCACCGTGTCCTCAGGCCGATCCACACAATGGTGACACCCGGGTGTTTCCTCCCGCCTTATCCTGAACAGGTACCTCCCGAAGCACCCGTGTCCGGTGAGGACCTGCGTCAGGCGGAAGGTGAGGACGCCGTGACGCCTCTCAAGCCACTCCTCAAAGAGGGGTCTTATCGCCGCAATTGTGGCGTGCCCAGCGCGGGGTTGCGACAATCGCACCCTCCATGACGCCATGAGATCCCGCCGGAGCTCTGTCCGCTGTGCCGCGATTTCTTGCGGCATCGGAGTTAAGCCCCGGCGTTTCGCCTCCTCGCGCCACACCCAGATGTGCGCGAGGACCTTTGCCTCCAGATCCCATGGCGGTAATCCGGCAAGGAGGCTCGCCGCCTCGCAGGAGACCGTGCGGTATCCTCGGGCCAGCCGGATGGCCATGACCCTCTGGGACGCGTTCAACCGGCGGGCTGGCCGCAGCCTCAATGAACGCGCCCACACCGGTGCCCCGTAAAGGGCCATGGACCGCACGATCCCCGCATAGAGCCTCCGGCAGGAGGCGTTTGGACCTCCCAGATTGGGCAGGAGCCGCTTCAAGGCAGCCCCGGCCCGGTCCAGTCTGGGAGCCAAACGTCGGAAATGTTCGACGAGCATAACATAGCGCTCTGTTCACCAAACATAAGATCTGTATTTCTTTATACCTATGTTAACAAATAAATAAATAAATACGTTTATGTTCGCAACTTGAATTGATCCTGAAACTCAAAAATTATCTAGGTTACATCCAGGACAAAGCTATTCAAGCTAAGCCAATAAAGCTATGTCAATATAATTCAATAAGGCGTACTTTCTTAGTAGTATACTTGTCAGACCGAAGGAAAGAGACAGAGAGTGAATTTTAACATCACGTAGCACGGAAAATTCTTCGTAGGCATCGTAGCGCGTCAGAACAAACAGGGTCACAGATATTTCCATACTTCTGTCCAATACATTGATTAATTGACGGTAATCATATGTACATATTTAGCTGTATTGTAAATTCAATCTTTAATATAATGTCGATGAACTCTTGGACAAGTGGGAAGATAAGCAATAAACATTTTTATAGTCTAACCAGCTTATTCCTTCGGATTTGGTTTACGATTTTCTTTTTAACATTGCGTAACTAATGTCAAGCAGTTGACTGTTGATTATGGTATTTATAAAGTTGTTTGTTTATGTCCCTCTATTTCGGCGATCGGCTTCACTAATACCCCGTAGCGATTGCAATCAAATAAAACGTGCCGCCCAGGCCGACCACGCGGCTACTTTTCAGCATTAATGTAATAAAACTGCCTACTCTCTGGCAGAGAATGCGATAGTACGACAACACGACAGAGTCATACGCTGTCGGCTTACGTTAGAAACTTTCCGCCTTCTCAGCCACCACAGCGTTTAGCCTCAATACAAGCCGACGCCTTTACCTACCAATCAACAACATAATGACCGTCTAATCAAAAGTAAGGCATTAATTTATTTAACTCGAGTGAACCAGTAGTTAAAGTCGGTTTAGCGCAGTAAGTCGCAGATTCACAGCGGCATGCAGGAGAGAGGCTTCCGGAGCGCGCGTGCGCTTTCACGGCAACAGACCTCAGAGCCAATCGCCTTTTATGTGGGATCGTAAATTTCACGACACGTTATTTTATTATTAAATTATTCGACATGAAATATTGACTCTATTGCTGTTTATTGATTAAAGACAATACAATAGTAGCTACTAGTAATGTTTCTGATTATTATGTATTTATTCAATGAAAGCCTCCGATTAAATTATTGCGGAAATCGTATGATAATTGCATATATCTGTCACGAATCAATTTAACAAACCTCCGTACAGAAAGTAAAAGCGTCTCAACGAAGCAGGATATTTAGTTACGGTACCACTCGACGTATGTAATTAGAAAAACGACAATCATCAAGTTTAAAGAACATTTAGTTAAATTAAATAAACACGGAATGTCTTGTTAAAAAACGTGGAGGTACAAACAAGGTCTAAGGTTCGGCACCGAAATTAGTTTCTTAATCAGAATGCCACGGTCATTTTAGTAATTTATAGCGTCGTCTATACGTTAGTGTTTGTTTCCTCCATCGTCGGGCAGGTAACATATTTCTTGAGACAGCGGGGGGTGTCTGGGGCAAAGTTAAAGGATGCGCAGGAGTGCCCCTACGCGGAGGCGGCATTACTTATATATACCATATCGAATTTATTGGTCCAAGACCTATAAAACAATAGTAACGTTGAGAAATGATGTTTGTTACACAGGAACTAGGAGCTCTCATTCTTTAGTACGGATTACCTGTCTCCTGCGCTTTTTGTTGATTATAAACATAATTCTATGTAGGTTATGTTATGCTAGGTTATGAAATTACTTCTAGGAGCTATGTTAAGAATGTAGTAGATGCCCGCAAAGTTTATTTTAATCCTATACTATTAAATGAGCAATATTTCTATATTTATAAATATTTGTAATCACGTTCTCGAAAACGGCTCTAACGGTTTCGAAGAAGAAGGTTGCAAAATCAGGGTTTTTGGGCGTGAAAAATCGATCTAGCTAGGTCTCATATCTTAGAAAATTCGTTTTCTCCGTATTTTCACCCGAGCAGAGCTCGGTCACCTTAAGTTTAGAACAAGATGGATGGATGATGATGGATGGTGACTTTAGAATAATGTCATGGCAGCATGGAATTAGTATGTACTTTCCTTTACTATTAAATGAGCATTCTCTATTTTCACCAGAGCAGAGCTCAGTCGCCCAAGTACTAATAATTACATAAGATAGATTATAAATTAAAAATGCAAAAACCAGCCTACCGTCAATCTCGTTTAATATTCTCTGGCTGTAGTCAGGATGTCTCGCACACTTGTGACACATTAATGACTCTGTGATAAGTTAACAATTAAGATGAAGCTATGTACAAGGCCGTTTTTCTCTCTAATTGCTACGCAAATACAATATTTTGTACCACACAACATAAAGGAACTTACTAAGACATGCTGCGCTTAGAAAACACATTGATAATAACTCGTACACGATAAAACGAATGATGCTAACAGAATAGGCATCAATAATTCAGATTTAATAAAAGCACTTCAACATATTTAATCTGTTAACAAACAATAACTCATCTTTAAGTAACAAGGATCATTACAATAGGTATTTATTTACACAGCTATGTAGTAAATACACTTGCAGATAGTCGCATAAATAAATGCACTTTATTGTTGTTAATAAAATTCTATATGCAGCTTCTGACGCCCCATCTTTTTATAGGGCACCTTTGTAAATTACGTTAGGGCAGAACTTACCTGTGCCTTCACCGTGGAATCGATTAGGTGCGTTTCGAACATATTTTCGTTGGAGTTCCATTCGATGACTCGCTTCAACTTTTGTCGCTTGATTGCTTTTTGATGTGGCGATAAATGTGACTTATGTGGTTTTCGGTTAACAGCGAATACATTTGTGTAATGATGGGTTTGTGCACAACGGGCGGGGAGCGTTTACACTTTAATGTGTTAACGTTGTTATTAAGGTTTCTGTAACGTTCTACAGCTGAGCGGTTGCATAAACACAGCGATGAGTTTCATTCATTCCCTAGTTCATAAACAGCTCATTCGGTAATAAATACTTAAATACATTAATAAGTTAGGCACGTTAATGAATGTTCATAATAATGTTACTTATTGCATACGTACTCTACAAATAATCTATTAATTATGCCTAATATGCCATTAATATGTTACTGTTATATATGATTGATTCTGCAATATTACATTAAAATAAATTTAATTTTATAACTGGTCTTGTGCTAGGTGGTTTTATTACACATGTAGGTAACATTATTCACATGAGGTTAATATACAAAACTTTTATGTTCCAGGTATGTATAGCCGAGTACTTAGAAGTTCTCAACTATTGAGCGGTGAGTTTAATAAACAATTCGCGTTTTTAATGACATGTCTCGCACGGCTGCATTATATCCAACACACGAGATAATCACAGAACACTTATCAAACAAAAAGTATTTTAATTTACCGAGGGGCAAGAGCTTCATTCCTGCATGCCAGCATGCTCTCAGATAGATCGACTCAACCTAGATCGCCGTTGGCAAAGAAGCATTCAGCTACTAGTCAATCTTGGGCAGGCATGCGGCGGCCATCTTGGATCCGCGGACAGACGGACGGACGAGAAGACGCTCCGACTGTAATTGCAACGCTATTCGCCCCCAGCCGTTTTTCTAGAATAGTAATCCTGCAAACTGTGTTTGATACGGTCGTGTGAGCTGTCCCTAAGACATGCGACACTGCCGATACAAAGTTAAATCACATTCTTACCTAATTCAATTGACTCTATCTAGTTGAAATCTCCCACGGTGTCTTTTTGTAAAATCACTAAACATTCATGTTTTATAAAATTACTGGTAATTAGTTGTTACTTATCTCGTTGGCAAAGTGTCTGTAAGTGTAATTATCATAAGCAGTCCTCAGTGACACTCGTATTAACAACTATGAACTTGCTCCGAGCTATTTCAGGACAAGTGTTAAAAAGGACGTCAATACATTAACGTCCCTGTTTGTAGACTAACAGCCGATAGAAACTTAAGATAGTATTTCTTTATAGAAAACACTCAGATTTTAACTATTATGTAAGGCACGTAGTCGGCCTTAAATGGTCTGTAATTGTAGGTAGTTGTGAAGAAGTTTTTGCACCTGTGATTACTGTCGCAACGATCCGACACCAACTTTTTGCTACTTCCGAATGATATATTGTAGGTTTAGACGTGAACGGTGCGCCCGCGCCGGATACCGGCCTACATGGACAAATAAAATGCGCCTTCGCTTTCAAAGTAAATTACGTTTTGAATTCAATAAGCTCAACTTTTCTATGAGTGCAAAAATACCTACACAAATATCATTATCAACAAGTATTTCTTATCAATAACACAATTTTAGTTTTCCTCTTCAGTGTTCATGAATAGCAGAATACACGAAACAGAAGCAGTCGGGAGCTTTGATTATAATATATGATGTAGATTTACCACTGCATACCACACACCAAGCAATTACAGTTAAGGATTGGCAATTCCAAACAGTAGTTGCTCGTAATCTAACAATTGCAGAAATGTCGCCGTTATTTCTCCAGCATGATAAACATAGATCAATTAACGCGCCTAATTCCAATCTGGACTCAAGCCTCGATGACCAAACTCGGCGGTGTAACGTAACTTTCGAGATTTCCCGAATGGACCGGTACAGTCGACTTTTACCAATAGCATAACTTAAATTAAGAACACAAATACATTTATCATTCGCCTTTCGGAACAATGAGAATAATTTATGTACTGCTTTTCTAGCCCACACGAGTGCCGTGTTCGTTATATGCACGACATAGATTTTGAATCTTTGACATTTGTAGATTGTGCTTACATACGTCTGTCCTCTACGTCTTTATTTTGCACACATTGTTATTTATTTATTGCTTCGTCTTTCCTGACTCATATTGCTTTGCGATGTCATTATTTGTTTATCAATATGGAAATATAATTTTCCTGCGATAAAACTAAAAACAAACTTGATAAACTAAGAAGATATCTACACTTTGTAGTTACAGTTTGTCACCAATAAAAAAATTCACAGAATTCAATTTCAAGCTCTATGCAAAACTTTAATTAATCGTTATTTAGAGCTAACCGTACCTCTATGTAGATTTAAGACATTAAATCTTTTTCTTGAAGTACGTTTGCTCATTCACAGACCTATATACATATATTTTATCTAAATTTAAAAGCCTTTTAGATGTGGCTTAATTAGTCACCAGTGACATGCGACATTTTGACTGATACTGAAGGAAGTAAGTCGTTTTATTTGGATCACAGAAACTGGAGTGAGTTTGTCATTCATGTCTGCATGTTAGTCGATTATGTTTGTATAAATGTCTCAATTTCTATTTGAGTTGGTCCGCTGCGGAAGTAGTGCGCCAGTTTAAACCGTGGCGTGTGTCCGAGGACTGTGAGAATATGTATTCATTACACTTTGCATACGACTATGGGAGGTCTATTCTTAGATTAATGACACTGTTAAATTTAATCATCTTTATCTGTAATGTAATGTATCAATCAATGATTCTATAATGTAGCGAAACATTCGTTTAACGCAATTAATTATTCAATAACTTGCAGATTTTTAATCGACATACTTGTTTTTGGTATGACGAATTTCTAAATATAAACGCATTATTATCATAAAACCAGTTTTATAGATTCACTTTTTATGTGTTCACTATGCAACGGATCGCTTTAGGAAAGATCTTAGAAAGATAAAATTGTGTGCTAATGAGTCAGCGCATTTTATTTTAGTTGTCCATAAGAAATATTTGACGTAGTAACCTGAAACTGTTTTGTATATTTTACGCGGGCTCGCGGGCGATAATTTCGATACTCGGCCGGCCGTCTGGCAGGGCTAACGTGGCATTTATGATTTATAATCCGGCCCCCGTCGGGTCCCCTCTTCTCAGAGACAGCGGACTTAAAAATAATTTTGATTTTAAATTGGAAGCAACTTATTAAACTGGGGTTTTATGTGATGGGACATTGTAAATGATTGGCGGTCCCAATGTATCGGCGTACAAGTCACATAAACTAGAATATGTTCGACGTACTTATTTTTGTTTATGTTCTTATACGGGGAAGTGGAAAATCTAAGATGGGTAATCTCGAAACAGTTGCCGTAAAAGTTAATCAGCTACCCTAGAAATGTATACTTCTAGTATGGCATGTTAGCTCTACGCAGCCAATTATAGCTTCGAATATTATATTACAAAAACTTCGATATTGATATCGATCAATATTTATTACATAAATTAATAAACCACATGTCTGCATAGTAGTTACAGTTCTCCTTACTTCAGAGAAAAAAGCTCGATCGGCACGCACATATTTACAGTGAGTTTAGATGAAAGATGTTTCGCAGACAACATAGAACACAAGAAGTCATAAAATATGTTAGTTAATTGCGCATAGTATGAGCAGCTATTTAATAACGGAGATAATCTCGCGTGATGCATACTGCGAGTGACACTCACATGCGAGCATAATGCAGTGACAAACTACTGATGATTTCTGTATTATGTATCGGGCAACGTTTAACACGAGCTTTGCTCTCGCCACCTAATTACGACAGTCACGCTTCAACTAAGAAAATCTTTTGTGCTCTTTTTCCGAGCGTTGAGAAATGTAACAAAACGGGTTGAAGAATTTTTTTAGTCGGAATGATTTTTAGTGTCACGGCTTCGACCGGTGACGGTTTAATGAGAAAGCTTTGTGATCGCTGAGCAAGTCGACTCTGTGTCGAATTGTCGTTGTGATGTTCTTTAAAGTTTTATTTTACAAGGATCGCGACGGATGCCCATGTAATCCTTATAGTTGCTCTTTACGACGTCGACCTTCGATCTTTCAATGTGCTAGGAGAATTCCTTTGCCTTTTTTGTAAAAACGACTATGGCGAAAGATTTGCAAGTTAATTCGATATAATTATGTAAACTGTCCAAATTATTCTTTTATAACGGTATCGTGATTGATGTAAAATATTCTTTGAGGCCGATAATTTACGAAGAATATTCGTCGATACAAAAAAAGGAAATGTGTTGCAGTGAATATTGAAATTCATTAAGTTTGTAGCGGGGTACGGTTCGGTGGTCAGGTGGGGGGGAGGTGCGCTCGTGATGGTGCGCCGGCGGCGCAGCGCCGCGTGTCGATGTCGTGTCGCGCCCGTGACGAATCCTCCTCGATGACCATACCCCTGACCAACGCTCGTTATGGATTTCCAATGTTGTATTACGACACTTAATTTAGTAAATAAGCAAAATCGAGAGAGCATTATGACATGCCATACATCACATGGTTTGCTAAGGAAAACCCATTAAAATAGTTTCTATATGCGTTTGGATAAAGCCATGCATGAAAATTCTTAGAATGAGTAGTAATATAATTTGTCTGCTACTGACTCTAGCGATAACATATTGTGTCACTTAAGGGTTTTAGTATTATCTCCATTCATATAAAGCCCAACTATAACTACGAAAATGTGGGTCAAACATCACCCAATATCTTTGGTTCCCGCAGCTAATCTAGCTGCCTCCAGACTAGTACGATTTACATCGCAATTGCACAATTATTTTATTGCAGAACATAGAGAAACCAGTCCCAATGCTGCGAGTAGCTACCGAAGCACCTGGTTATAGTAATGCGTACAATTTTGTTCAGCCTGTAAAAGATAAGACCTGAGGTATGTTAGTAAATATTTATTTATATGTGGTGTATTTGTGTGTGTGTGATCATACATCAAGATATCTGTCGACTGCAGAACGTAAAAGTCCTTATAGAGAGTTTTAATTAATGGAAATCAGTGAATAATTGTCAAATTCAGTCACTACGTTTTCATTATTTAATAAAACCTGAGCTTTGTTTGTTGCTAAGGACAACGCAGAAGAAATTCTTCGTCCTTAGGGTCACCGGGACGTAAAAATACCTTCCAATATATTTTTCCAAATAAAAAACGTCTGTTTATGATCAAAACAAGAGATAAGTATCGTAAACTCTCGGACAAATACTATATAGGTTAGTGAAATTTAATGTAGTGGCGTAGGGTTTTAAATATGTGTTTAATTTAAAATGATTGCAAAACACCGTTAACTGCTCCAGGTTAACTGGTATCCATCAAAGGAAATTCTATGAAATTGGCCATTGTGTCGGCTGAGCCCATAACTCGAACCAGCTTAGAAGGATCGCTCTTTAACCCCCGGCTCGCTTCGTGATGTCGCCTCGACCCCGGGCGAATCTATTTTGCCCATCATAATCGCTGCTTTCAATTTACGGTGGCTATTCTATCGCTTGATATATAGCACCGTTCGATTTCCAATGTTGGTTATTGTTCGATATCGTTTTAACCCTTGAGGTGTAATGTTGATACTATTATTACAAGAACAGTGCAACGTAACGAGGAGCATATTTTAAACGAATGCTAACATCCTAAACGTCTATGTACATATTAAATACCGTATAGATAGAAATTACATTAAATAAACTCAGAAGCATTCCGATACACACGGGAAGTATGGAAACCTTATCAATAAGGCGACGGGGAGTCCGATCATATCGCTCGTTGAGCACAGGAATATCTACACAGAGAGTTACGAATATGCTCGCACATTACCTTATTTTGAAATCGTGACTGGAAAAATATTATATTATCCATTCATACACATTATGTTAATGTCTATCAGTTATATTATTACCCAAGTATCGTCTTGGGCATAGTTTCAATTTATGATTGAATCATTTTGATTTCTCCAGACATTTTTGTTTGTTCAGGTCGGGGTAACTAATGAACTATTAAACGTTGATGGTTTGAGTTAAGCAGAGATATTTTTATAACATTTTGTTTAACGTTCTTAAAGTATCGTTTGAATGTAATTAGGGAAACATTATATTTTCGTGTGACAAATTTGAGTTTGTGAGAACGTGCAGCTTTATGTTTCTGTGGCTTACTGAATCGTGAACAAAGATGGCGTCCGGGAAATTGTTATTGGTAATGGTTGGGCCGAGTAGAGGCGACTGCCGGCGAGTGGCGAGCGCGCCGGTTCGATGTGATTCATCAATTTTTGTTGGTCCGCCAACATTTTGAGATTTTTCTTTGAGATAATGTTCTTGTGACTTGCAGCACTGGTTAGTCATGTTTTCATTGCCTATTTGCATGTCACTCATATTTTAAGATATTCGATACATTCTAAAACCTTTGTGGACCCAATGATATTATCGATCATGTTCAATTAATTCTGTACACAGTAGTTGATCATTAAAATCTGGAAACGACCACAAATATATTACACAAAATAATCATTTTATTGCAACACCTATCACTTTATGTTTCACCTCCTTATACGAGTATATCCATACAACAAACCTGAGCTCGGGATTTAAAACTATGCAACACACAAGCTAAGCGCTTACAAATGATTTTTAACGGTAACCGCTAGGTATAATGTACCATTACCTAGAACTATGGTCTATGTAGTCTTCACTTAGCAAGGGCTAGCACGCACGACTGTGACAATACAAGACACATATCGAATTCTGCATTGTATTTGTGATACATGCCTATATAATTCTACTGTCTGTTTCAAAAGTATTTAATGAAAGTGTAAACAAACCATGTTCAAGTTAAATTCTTACGCAATCACTCACTAAAGGGAATTAGTAACAAGTTCATCTGTATTTAGAAGATTTCAACTTTATAATTAACTTACCAATTTTTCCAACAATTGTAATTGAAAAATCATCGGCGAAAATTGAGGTTATAAAATTAACCTCAAATGTCAAATGAAAAACATTTTTAAGGTAATTTAAAATTAGAATTGAGGGCGAGGAGAGTATTTAAATAAATTATCAAATAAAAGCACTCAATTTGTAAGTGGATCTACAAATTGGCATTCAAAGATACGTTTTATGATCCATTTGTTTACATTTTCATCAGATACTTTTGGAACAGACCATACGTAGGTACAATTTGTGACATGTCGTGGTAATTCTGGGCTCTTCACAAAACGGGTGCATCAGTGTACGATGTGTCTATGATGTAATGAAGAACAAGTGTCAAGACATTCGATAACACTTTGTATCACTAGTGCTAATTGAATTAACACCTGCGTGTGCTTACGTTGAAAAATAGTTCCCAACACACCGTACGCCAGGTGTTTTATTTATGAGTACAATTTCTTTGTTTTGCATTCTTCGAGCTTTTACAGTATCTGAAAGTAAAAGAAAACATTGAATGCTGTATGTAGGTTACTGTTTATTTTTTATTTCAAGTATGGTGGCTGCCTTAGCCACCGTTGTGTACAGAGCTACTAGTAAGAAATTGCTATAGCTAGGACTTGCTAGATTTATTTCTGAGTTTTCAAGCTTAGTTGATCTAGGATCATAGACTAAGATGCAAAATTGTCGCTATAGAGTATGGAATAATAATTAACTGTGCCTATCTTTTTGTATTCTGATCCCATGGTATGATATTTTCTTTATTTGGAATACTTAAGTTGGATCCACAGTTGTAGCCCGCGAAATTTAAGTAAGTATTCTTACTTTTTTCAGGTCAGTGTCAGGTTGTATCTTGATCAAAATATAATGCGCGACAATAACAGATATGTATTTACAGAATTAAAATCATTAATACTTCTCTCTAAGTTAGATTTGTTCCATAAAACCTTTTCCTTTTCGTTCTTGTGGAACGAATCTAACGAGTCATAAGTTCATAACACAGTACACACACTATTGCTAAATCGAATCAGCTATGGTCTATGAGAAATTGCTGAAAGCTCTGACAAAAACAATAGTCTTCCGCAATAAAACCCATGAAACACAGGAATATACCTGACTATTACATATCCCGTCAAAGGAGCAATTACTTATAAAATAGCAACCTATTATTATACCACAGTAGGGCAAAAGTGTCTTCTCATACAGAGAAGGCACGAGCATTGATCACCACGCTTGCTCAAGACGGGTTGGCGATTTCAGACTTATATTAACTATAAGTCAAGGCTTCCTTCACCAATGTTAGTAACGTCCAAGATAAACTCGGAAAGTACATATGAATTGAAATAGCCACATTGGTACTTGCCCGTAATCGAATCCACAACCTCAAACATGAGAGACGAGGCCGACCGCTGGGCCATCACGAGGCGATAACTTATACCTACCTGTATATTTTAAAATAATATGACAAATATCTAATTGTCTTAATTTTTTTTAACAATCTTTAGTGAGATGCATTTTAAAGCGTGGATGTTGTGGACAATGTTGTGATCCACGCTTTAAGATGCCAATAATGTCAATGACTCTTTTTACCTGTTTTTTTTAGAATTGAGACATTGAATGTGGGTGCATTATCACCCTATGGTGTTCCTACTACTGGGAGACAGGCCTCCTCTCTTCGAGAGGGAGTGGGCTGTTATCCACCACGCGGGCCCAGTGCGGGTTGGTAGATGTCATATGTCTTTGATTTTTTGGTTCTGGGACATGCCGGTTTCCTCACGATGTTTTCCTGCACCGGTTTGAGAGCAATGGTGATGAAATTATTTACACAAAGTAAAGCGCCTGCTTGGGTTCGAACATACGACCTACAACTCTTAAGTCGGAACCGTTACTACTGGGCCACCACTGCTCTTGTAGAATACGAGATTGCATGTGCTGTTGTAGAATACGAGATTTGCCTTTGTGTCACCGTACTTGACCATATCTACCAACCAGATGCAAACTGCAAGATAAGTACCGGACACATTTTTGTCAGATAGACAATGACTGTAACTTATCGAGGTCTATTTCTAAACATTAAATTTTGTATGTTCTAAATATTTACAAACTAGCGACCTGCCCCTGCTTCGCATGGTTTTTACGACTTGACAAAACAAAGAGGAAAGTTCATACTAATTCCATGTATAGTACATACTAATTCCATGCTGCCATGATAGTAGGTACTTACTTATTCCATGCTGCAATGTCATTATTCTTATGTCATTATTCATTATCCTGTTCTAAACTTTGGGCGACCGAGCTCTGTTCGGGTGAAAATACGGAGAAAACGATTTTTTCCAGATATGAGACCTAGCTAAAGCCGTTTTCGAGAACGTAATTACAAAGATATAAATATACAACTATTGCTCATTTAATAGTATAGGATATAAAGAATAAAGATAGATAATGCTGACAACATACCTTTGTATACATTTAGAATAACCTATAGGTACAGTCACGAGTATAAATATATATTATTATGATGGTATTCGGCAATAATATCTGATTTCATGATTCATCCATTAATAATTATATGACGGCAAATATATGTGATAATTTGTGGAAGACGGTAGCACAAATATGTGACATCGAAGGAACACCTCAACTATCTGGCGAGACAAGGGACGCCAAAATATAGGATGCAGCATCATCTCCAAAAATCCATATATGTGTCAATGAAATATTTACCGACATGTCTTGCGTCACAAATGCCTACTCAGTTAAGTTCAGAAGAATGTGATACTTCGTTGTAATCGAAAATATCTGACAGCACTTTGGCAGCATAAAAATCTCTTTTATTAATGGACGAATCATGAAATTAGATGTTATTGCCGAGCTGTCAATAGTAATATATTTATGCTCGTGATAGTACATTGTCTATGGACTCGACACTAATCCTGAATAGTGAGCGGGAATTTTATTAGAAAAGAAAAATGAACAAGAAACAAATTGCAAAAAAAAAAGAAACGTTGCCTCGTTAAGTAAGTTGAAAGTAGGTTTATACTTTCATACACATAGTTCGTCTATAAAAGCATTAGTTTTCTGTATGATAAGAGGCAAATATATCACATTTATCGGCGACAGTCACTATCTCGATCTTAAACAGAGAATTGTCGTAATGAGCCTTATCTAACAGAAAGTTATGTTCTCTATAACTTGTAATATTGTGGTTTATATTTTATTTGACTTATCTTCTTGAGGACGTGAATGTGTATAAATAAAATATGAGTGCCAAACAGTCACAATTTTCCGTGTGTTCATTATGTACCTTATTGCCATTTTTCGGACACAGTTAATAACTTCAAGCTGCCAATGAAAATTTCTAGTCAGGCACACCCAACTCAAAAACCTTAGTTTCTTGGTTTATTAGTCTCTCCATTTTCATAGGATTTAGTACTGTTATTTTCAGATAATTAATTGATTCAGGCGTGACCTTGCGGAAATCCATTATAAAATACAATAGACGTGGATATATTTAGTAACCTGTTCCGCTTAGCTATTTCTAAAGAGCCATAAAAAACCCTGAAAGAAATCGACACGTGTTTCACTCTCAACGAGGCATCCTCAGGATGACGATTGACTTGTTGCGAACCCGAACACGGCGTGTTGCCACTCCAAGCGCTGAACACAGAGTGAGAGGTGAAACACGTGTCGGTTTCTTTCAGAGTTTTTTATGGCTCTTTAGAAATAGCTAAGCGGAAGCGGAACAGGGTACTAAATATATCCACGTCTATTATATTGTTATTTTCTACCACAATTCATCATCATCATCTGTCTAGCCTTTTCCCAACTATGTTGAGGTCGGCTTCCAATCTAACCGGATGCAGCTGAATACCAGTATTTTACATGGAGCGACTGCCTATCTGACCTCTACAACCTAGTTACTAGGTAATACGATACCCCTTGTTAAGACTAATTGTCAGAGTTTTGGGCTTCTAACTACCCGTAACGACTTTCAAAGATCTACAAATGACAGCCGGGACCAACAGCTTAACGTGCGTTTCGAGGCACGGAGGGGTCTTGGTATGTAAAGATGGTCACCCATTCACGACCCGTGCAGCTGTTATTACTTAGCCACAAACAAGCCCCTTTTCCACCACAATTAACTTTATAAATATAATTAAACAGAATGTTACCTTCATGGTGTGATACTTTTTCAATCCATGCGTCATGTTCGTGAACGGGCGCTGTCAGTAGGGACTGGTCATCTCTTAGCTGCCATGGCTTATTTTAATTTGATTTTTGAATTGTATTATTTGTTTTATTTTCTATTACGGACGCTTTTAACGTTCTGCATCGTTCTAACATGTATAACTTCAACATGAATGATGTAACCAATATTTTGTAACCATATTCTGATTTAAAAGAGTGTCCGTGGAGTTTCTTGCCCGTTCTTCTCCATAGGTACCTACTACGCTTTGGAATGGGCAACTAGCTTCATCATTCTGGCTGACCGACCCCTTGACAATTCAAAAGTGCCTGTAATTGGTTTATTTGAAATAAATGCTTTGAGTTTGAGTTTGAATCACCATCGCTCGATAGTATAAACAATGCCTTAGGAGTCGTGTCAGGGTTCACACGCGCTCTGCTATCACGAAAAGCTATTTACTACCGACACACTTCTGTCCATCTGTGTAGATAATAAACTGTACTGTTAGTGAGCTGTATGAATTATTATGGCATCTCTAGGAGAACATCACGCCAGTTGGAGGTACCTTTGTTTGATACCTTGTTATAATGGTAAGCGACCTTATTATGTCCTGTTCGTCTTAGATGTTGATTCAGGCTGTACATTGAGTTAGGGCTTTGTGATTGGGCGTGAAAATGCAGTCCTAAATGGCTAAAGTTTTGGTTTCCTAAGAAAACAGTAAACGGTCACAGATTATCGGCTGTCCAATTAAAGAGCGTTTTTTTTAACTTTAATGTCAAATGCTGGTGAAAATTACAGAATTTTATGATGGCCACTGCTTTTCGTGGAAACCGTGGCTTAAGTTCTAAATCAAACTCGCAACGTGTTTCCGTTTAAAGAGAAAAGAAAGATAATGGTCATTACTTTAAATTAACACATATCGTATTTCAATTCCATAACCAGATAAGTTGCAACATGTTGCAACAACAACAGGGCATTTTAAAGACATGCGAAAGAACCTAGATTTTCATTTTCTAATAAAATTCCCGCACTCTGTTCCACGATTAAATTGTTATTCATGCGACTAAATTCGAAATAAACTATTCCATTTATAAAATTGTTATCTATGGTTACGCTAAGCCACGCTGGCCCGCGGCAGCACCTAACGCGCGCTGTTCGTACCATGCCTGTCGGCTAAACACGGAAATTAATCACGCTTTATTAGCAAAGCTTCCTTATATGTGAATCATATTAAGATATATCTTATGAATAATGTGGATGCTGCATAAAAATTTATTGATTTTAATTTTGAGATGGCATCTCCTCTGATTTTAATTGACATTGTGAAGTAGGTTGTGTCGTTTGGCGACTGTGTTGATTTGATATGTTTTTATTCTGTACAGCTGCATCGATCAATATTCAAGTGAGCGTATTGACGTACATGTTTATTTGATGTTTTAATAAAAAGCCCTTCTCATTCCCAGCATACCTTAGCAAATTGACAAAAACTCGCAATAAAAGTTCCTGATAGCTCCTATTTATTCCGCAACAATTTTATTCATCGTACATGTAAATAAGCGATATCTGCATGTTTAGTTTTTACTATTTTACGGCCGACGATGATTATAAATATAAAATCGCAAACCGCAGGCCTTGTTGCGTGGCGTCTTTTGATTCTTTTTGCGACGTGACAGCGCCATTGCGTGTGCGCGCTTATTGGGAACATTGAAAGACGCCATAAATTGTGCTGCGTCGTGTAAAAATACCATTTAATACAATAATTCCGAGTCACAGATAAGCAATTACGTCTGTAATTGATATATACGGGAAGTTCGGTAAAAGTGTTGAGTAAAAGTTGTTCCGAACATTTTATGCGTGAAAACTGGGGCGAAATGGTATTGGTTGTATCTCTATAATTATGTTGACAACTTTATTAGCAGCGAACGGTCGTAGAATTTTAACTAAGGTATTCGGATGTGAATACCACAAATCACACGGAAAGTGTCTTTTTATCTTAAACTTTCGTCGGCCGTGCCTTTTATCAATTTACTCTTTGTTGGTTTCACATTTTTATTAATATTTTAATTGAAGTTATCTGCTTACAAAGCAGTTAACAACCCAATTAAAAAGATACAAGAAAATCAAAATATACGATTTAATTTGAGAGATATAGAGATTTTTACTCAAACAATTGGACAACATTTGTCACTACAGTTAACAAGATACATCCGTTGCTTAACTAGTTTGTAAACATAAACGTTACTTGACCCGATTAGAAAGTCGCTTATCTCTGATCGAGATGAAGATACCGTGCGACTTTTAACTTCTTATATACTCAATTATAATCGTCATGAGAACAGAGGAGATCTCATTAAAGAACTTTGGAAATGTTATGATAAACTCGGGATAAAATATATCCCATGAAGTTATTCTGTAAGGCGTTGAAAATCCGAAGCAAGAGATACATTTGAATGCTAATCGACGCCTCATTACTAAATATTTAAATGTTTCAGTATTAGAACTGTGAATGTTACTGGACAATTTATATTTGAAATTATAGCTTGATAATTTAAGATGGTAATTTTGAAAGGAAATCTTGTCGTTGATATAACTCAATTATGTTGTAGTCGGAATGTCGCATGTTATTTTAATGGCAATCAACTTGTGAAAACGCTCTAGTTTCCATATAACATTACTACCGGAACACGCTTTTACTTGGAAGACCTCGAAAATATATTTTGACACGAAGGAGGTTTCACACGCCTTCAACCAGTAAGTGTGACGTCAGATTGGTCGTAACAAAGGTAATTATTCTTTATCTGATGCCAAAGATGTGCGAACGTCACGCCGGAGTCATGGGATCATGGGATGCTGCTTCTCAGTTAGGTACTTGCTTTAGGTACTTTAGGTATATACAAGTTAATTGTTTCACTATAACTGGGTCGTGTACAAGCAAACCTTACATCTCTATTTATATAATGTGGTAGGGATGGGAACTACTTCTTGCACATTTATATTTTGCTAGTTGTGTTGGAAATGTGTACAAAGTTCTAAAGTAAAATATTCACGAGTTTTTTTGGATTTAAGTTAACACGCTACTTAAGAAAATGTAGGAAAAGATAGAAAAATGATAGGGAAATAAAGTAGTTGTTGTGTGCTAATTCATAGCTAGTTAATACATTAACATGGGCAATCTCTCGATGACAGCCTACCCAAGTAATAATTTGCAAATACCACTATATTAATTAACAAAGTAAGTAGCAGAATCAAAATCAATTTAAGTATCCACAAAATAATAAAACATTAATTATTTTAACTAATCGCAGTAAGTCTAATTACATTTTCATTATATTATTTCAATGCATTTTCATTTAGTCGGCTTTAAAATTTTGTTAAGATTTCATTTTGACGTTTAATGTTGCTAAATGGTCGAGTCTAATGCAAGCGAGAGAAAAACTCGATAGTCGATTGTTGTAAGGTTTGTGTCCCATCCCTAACACAGATATCTGAACGAGGTCTAGTAATTAACGTGCCCCTTGATTTGTGGCGTTATCATGATGTCTCGCGAAACACCAGCATTTAAACCGTTCCATCTATTGCTAGACTTGCTGTATTTATTGTTGGACTGCCTCGTTGGTCTAGTAGTCGCAAGCGCTACTGCTGAGCATGAGGTCCTGCGTTCGATTCCCGGGTCGGGCAGTGTTATTGGGTTTTACTATCTGAAATTTCTCAGTAGCATCTCGGAGTCTGGATTTGTGCCCGGTTGATGGCAATAGGCTCGCCCCCTATTACATGGGACTTAAACATAACTGGCGAAATGTGGGTGTACCTGCTACAGGGACACCTGCCCAATCCTTCGGGGAAACAAGGCGTGATGTTATGTTTATGTTTATGTATTATTATATAAAGTTCAGTTTGTTACGGAACCCTACATTGTGCATGATCCGACATGCACTTGGCCGGTTTTTTATGTTTTCGTGAGTACTAAAAAGTAATCCCTAACAAAAGACATCAACGCGCAAACAAAAAGGTACTTCTTTTATCCTATGCCAATGGTCAAGATTGAACACTCTTGGCCTTTTCAGCACCTCCGGATAAGTTACAGTTAAATTATCTTGTAGACATGCTTCGTAAATATTCAATTCCAAATTAAATTGATCTAATGGATAGTGCCTGTTCGAAGGTGGAGAAATAGGCCCTTTTAATTTCTGTTACAACTCGTTTTAAAGCAATTGGTCAGTTGTTACCAAAGATTGTTACCATCATCAATGATAAAGTAAAGTTAGTTTTTATACACTTGCGTAACCTTCAGAGAAATATGAAATAGTTCGTCTAACTACAGTATACCTACTACTTACAATCTTTGAAAAGGTATTTTTATTCTACACCAATAATTTCTTCGATAACCTTTTTATTACTTTCTGCTCAATAAAAAAAAGTATAATCACTAAGTAATTCGCACACATTTTTATTGGCATTTACTCGACTTATAAACCTTATTCGCTCCGCATAAAGACATTAAATAATAATAAACTTTAATCGCAACAGGTAACGTGAACTACAACATAATAACATGTTTACGATCCACTTCCGTAATAGACGGATGCCAGAATACTTTCCATTCTTCTCCTTACGATTTCAAGTTAGAAACCGTACGTGCTTGGTTTCCTGTAAATTTAATAAACAGCATCTTTAAGTTAATGAAAAATAAAATACATGTTTACATACAAACTTCAATAGGTACGTATAAGTATTGCCATTTTATTTGAGTTCGTGAGGATAAGTATTGTATTCTTTCACTTTACAACCGTTAACTGTTAGGTTTCAGTTAAATTATCTAAAACCTGTTTACAGTTAAACATTAGAAACTTTACTACCTCTCAGTTAATGGTTTAACTTCTAGGAACCACGTTATGTGGGTAACAGTTCAACCTCCATTTTTCACAGCTACATAAACTGTCGGCAACAAATTTCAGTTGTTGAACAGTTTGCCCCATCTATTCTCAAGTCAACAAATAACGAACGGCGAGCAGATGATATCTAGTCAGATTCCGGGTACGTTGTGTGAGTCTGAATGCCTAACGGACGCGTCTGCGTCTAGAGTTGGTAGTGCGCGGTGACGGCCGGGCCCGGGTCTGTCTTGTCACTCAATCTTTCAGGCGATTATAAGCCATGTTAACAAATAACTGTACTGATACCAAGACATTTAACAAATACGCTCCCATAGTGTGATGTTTATGGTTACCTCAAACTACATCTCCATTGAAAAACATTATTAAATTAGTTTCTTGAATCGTTTTCCGAAGTAACAATCAAACTGGAAAATAATAAAACAAAGAAACCCGCAGTAAATGAAAAAAATACTAAACAACTTTAACATCTTACTAGTAAGCGCTGGCCTGTAAACGACTCGATATATCTGGATTTAATTGAAAAAGGAAGAAGCGAAATTACTCGTAAAACTCTGTAGATCTTTCTCATTTCATTATCTGATTAACAATCTATAATATTCCCGCGAACAAATGTTTGTAAAGGTTAAGAAATATCGTGAAATTATAAATTAGAACGATGTTAATAAAGAACCTGGTATAAATTGCCCTTTGCATTAAAAATTATACCCCGAGATGTACTTAGTGGATTTATGTGAATCGCTTTAGCCAATAAAGTAGGAGATGTCTCGTAAATCGTGGGTACATCGGGACGGATGGTCGGCGCAGCCAGGCGACACCTACGGAGTGGGCGCATCCACCGTTAGACGCTAGGCCCGGGGCATACGAACCTCAGGGATCACAAGCCTTCACTTACCTACACCCTCCTATTTATTCTCAGCTCCGACACTGCCTTTGTTTCACGCCAGATTTTGTTTTTGTACGATAAACATCAAAAGCATTTCAAACAAGGTATCCAATTTGGGATAAGTGCAGATCGAATCGGTTCTCAGAATTACTTGTAACCTTCCAGTTTTATGACTTATCTGTGCCCTAAATACCGTTCATATAGCACGAACAGTAACGACAGTGTGTTCTCTATCTTATTAACAGAGCACATTGCTAACGTCGACGGTGTTCTAAAAAAGCTTACATAATTCGCGAGGGCCAACCTTTCACCTTCTAGCACTAAATATCTCTAGACGAGATTCAATCTCCTATTTCTTATTCTTAAATATCAATGTGTTAACATCACATAGCTGGAATAGCAGTACTAAATGTTACGTCAAGCGATACTATGCGTAAAGTGTTCGGCATACCGCATCATTTGTTTGTCCTAGAGGCGAAATGTCGTCGTCCTACATAGCAGAGTATCATTTATCTGGTATTGGATTAGCACGCGTGTAACCCTAACTGTGGGCTTGAACGGTACAAATAGTTCGCACCGCGAGCCAAGCATCTATGTCGACCTAGTACCAGCCGGGTGTCGGATAGCGCAGTCGGTTCGCCGAGGTCGCCCAACTAACTAATGAACAAAATTGATATTATATACCAATACGAATTACAGTAGGTACAAAGTATAAAGTTGCTTTCAATCAATTAAAATCGTTGACGTCATAATAATTTTACTTTAAGTGTCATTTTCGATATAAGGGAGTCTCAGCACCATAAAATTGTTTGATCATCTCAAGCACATCGGATTTACTTAAAGCTAAACGTGTACGTGCGGCTGTCACTGAACAAATTAATAATCTGTATAAATTAGAGTCTCAAAGCAAACGAATAAATAGGTGCCTACTTACATACAAAGATATATATTTCTCGCAGTGTTTGTGATTTAATAGTTATAGCTGTTAGCTCAATAAACTTGATTTACATGCCTGACGCTGCCTTGCATGCCTCAAAAGGATTCTAAGCCTTTGGCAGAAGCAAACTTGAAGGCTTTGTCTGAGTTAGTTCTAAGATTAGCAGCAGTTCTCAATGACCCCAAAAAATAGACCATTAATCAACAAAACCTGCTTCATTGGAAATTCTTAAGTAACTCCATTTATAAGGCTTATATATTATAATAGAATAAACGTGAAAAGCCAGTAAAATAAATAGAAACACGTGCAAAGATCATCACCTTCGTTTTGTCTTCGCTATAATTGGTTAAAAATATTGCCTAGTCAAAACCCGTTTCCTCAAGTTCTTCTTTTAACTCGATATAAAAACAACGGAATAAGTTATCAAAGATCTAGGCTTATTCAAATGCATTTTCTGCAAATTATAGCCATGTACAATTCATTCGTTGCAGCAGTTATATTGAAATGTATTGAAAATGAGGCCGTTTGTGAAAGATATTCTTTCATGATCGATACGGACGTGAAAGTTTTATGTGATAGGCTCACGTTAATTTGATTTAGATACAAATCGCGTGAGGAATACAGCTTAAAGAAACACCAAAACATTTCGCCGCAGCGTGTTGGAATAATAAAGCTGACAGTTGCGAGAACTCTATTCGACAAGGATCACACTGACTCATTTCCGTTGTCATTCTTTTTTAATTCTTAGGACAGTGTGAGAACATCTCAATTCCAAGTATTAATACATAAAAAGCCATAAAAGTGTGTAAGCCGATAACTGAGCCGCGTTCTTCATACTATCAAAGTATCAAGCATTCTCTCCCAATCCTAGAACCAGTCCACCGTTTACACGTTTACGGCGAGGACTGTACCGATAGTGACACCCGGCGTCGATCGTCATGACCCGATAATGTTGTAACATTGTACCGCGCTCGATACCACCATCTATGTTATGTATTATGTATTTTATTTAACTCGCCAGATCTCCGACCCTATTTATATAATTATCTACCAACTTTGTACTGAATTAACTTACCGTTACGGAATGGTTTTTAGTTATGTGGTAAATTCTATGGGACAAGGTTAATTTAATATGTAAGTAAAGGGAAATAATCGGTTTTGGTCATGTGCAGCTGACACTTATTCCATTCAATCGGTCCATCATATTGCACATCTCCGTTCTCAGTAGCCGATTGTCTCCAGGAAATTTATTCAGCAAGATATCAACTAAACTATTATTGCTATAAACGCGTTAGTGTCTGCGTGTAACTCACCAAAGTAAATCCATCCCACATAAAATCTATCCAATAAATATCCAAAAAGCTTGTTCTGCAAGCATTCCGCGTCCATTGTGTTCCTTGCAGATATATCTTGCGTAAGGAGCATGCGATTCTGGTGAGCTTTGCTTTCTCCGCAGCCCACGCTCGGTGCTCGTCACTGCTGATTGACAAAGTATCCATTACCGCATCGAACCCACTTTTATCAGAATCGATGTAATGTAAGAAGAGACTGAGGAACGGAAAATGTTTGCGACGCTTTGAGGATTTCGAGTCGCCCGCGGTGACCGGTTACCTAATGCAATAGTTGACAAATCGCTCAATTGTCCCAACTTGGTGGTTTGTCGAGCCAACTAGTTGGGTGGCGGGTTGCGCAACCAGTGACCACTACAGTTCGCTTGACGGATGCCGGAAGACGTCCAACTTTATTGTGTTTTATTGCGATTGGACGGTGGTAAATAGTTGCGAATCGCATCTGTGAGCACATTTTGATTATCGGGAACGATTCTATTGAAATTTATTCAGAGATTCAAATAAAACATTTTATTAAGAAAATTTAGATTTTCGATCTAAAATATTAGCAGCTACTAAGTAAATGCCTACGGATGGCAGACCAGTTTAATAAATGCATTATCAAATTATTAAAGTAAATATTATAACATTCCAGAATAAATCAAACATTAATAATTTCATATGTTTTATTTTTTTATGAAGTAAAGGGAAAATGTTAGCAGTGCCATAAATATGTCTCGTATAATCACAGCAGGGTGTGTATTTGCAATTTTCGTGGCTTCTCACACATTTGCATAAAATCTAAATTCGCTTTTTGATCCATAATTTACATGTGACATTCAAAATAAAAGAATACGTTATAAATGTATCATATATAATGTAAAACAATACTTGTACAACTGCTTTATTTGAGCACTTTGCGAAAAACAAATGTCTAAACGCACATAAATATTATTTCAACGAAGCCATCGCTTGATTTTTTATATACCAGGGTCTATATGTTTTAATTTTAACGATCGCTCCAAAGAAGTCATGATAGCTTAGGCACCACCTAATTTGTATAAACAGGCAGATCTATTGAATAAATATCATCTTCTACAATGTAAAAAAATTTGTACATTTACGTTATATTTGCATATATTTCTTGCTTATATCACACAGGACGCTAACTAAGCAGAAAGCGAAATGCTAATGAAGTGTGGTTATCTGAGTCGAGGCTTTTTATTTGTCGGATAACCCGTAATGTGTTTTAAAGATATGTTCACCTTCAAGTTTTGATGTTGTCTCGGGTTGTTTTTTACCTCCTGCTCTTAAATGCCCGTAATGCGCAACGTTTCTGTATGGCAACACTTTAACGCTATCTCACTTTGACTTATGTGGGATGACTTGTAGCTTTTGGGAAGAAATACCATATTAAAACATTGTGTTTATAAACTCGTTAAGGCTTTTCTTACAGAAAAGTGTCTCAATGAGATCTTCTCAAGAGGAAAATAACCATATTTCTAAGATACCGGTGCATATAAGAACATTGTCAGAGTATATTCACTTAGTGATTAAAGCCTCGAGGCACATCATGATAATACTGCGTACGTCACTAGTAACGGTTGCCACTCAACATCCTACTTCCTCCACCTGACTCTCAGCACTCACGTATGATACGATAGATACTGTTTTTCTGCTATTCCCATACTTGTTTGCAAATTCTTAATTAGACTTCATTAATAATACATGTAAAGACACAGTTACCTCTCAATGCATTGAAATACAATTTTTATTCGATCTCACAGTAATACGCATCCACTTATACAAGTACGGTATTTACCGAAAGAGTCCCGGGACCAGATTGTACTTATTACATTTGTAGGTCTTTGAATTGAATTGTATCTAGGTATACAGCGATAGATACTATTGTTGCTCATGAAGGGAAAAGGTCAAACATTGTCGCTGCTTTCAAACAGAACGCAATGACCACTTTTAATGTAATGAGTCCAATATTTCCATACAATAATACATTGTTACGTCTCAAGCAAATTGAAATAATATCCAATTTAAAGGTCCTGTCACATGATGTAGGTACATTAATTAAGTACGCAGTTAAATATTTGCGAAAGTAGTATTTTAACCCTTACAATCTGGTAGCATGGCATAAATCTCCCAGAAATGGAAACCAAGGTTTCAGTAGGTCTTAGTGATTTAGCCGGCTTAAATATACTTTGATGTTAAGGTATATCCACACAGTAATTCCGGTAAAGCAGATAAATCATATAAAACTGGTAGGAACGAGAAAATGGTATTTGAAAATGTATTTCTGTAGCAAAAGCAGAATGAATCGTGTGAAACACAAAGAAATCTACTAATGTTTGTCCGAGTGGCCGGCGGGGAGGCTATACACCGCGAAATATTTCCCAAGATACATCGGCACGAGTGCGATGTGGCGATATCTTAGGTGCGCGCCAGTTCGAATCGTCTATCGAGTCTATGATCGGCTCCGTCGAGGGGTCACGCGCGTTAAACGTAAATCAACATATCTCGCGACGGGAGATCTAGCCGAGCATGCGCCCGACCAACAAAAACTGAATTTTATAGCCGTAACACTACACCTGGGAAAAAAGTAAATAAATTGGACGAGATCGAGTGAACGACCCGCGCCCGACCCTCCGACGACTACTCCCTGAAACTGGCGTCACGGGAATATTTATCTACCGACAAATACGTTTCACTTCCTATGCCTAACAGCAGGCCTTGAAGAGAAAGTTTTGTGACTTCAAATTACGAAGTCGCATACTTGAAAGTAATTAAAATAGAAGTCGTTTGAAACACTGAGCATCCAGCTTGTATTGAATAAATACACTTTGCGTAAGTATAGAGCTGGAAAGGTTTCCTAGTAACGTGTAAATTAATCAAGATTCATTTAGCAGGTAATAGAATGGCAGTCTCTCTCATTACCGGCTCGATGCGCTACGTCCAACCATAAGATGAAGTAGGTACAGTTAATTGATCGTAAATGGAAATTGATTGCACTCATAAAACAATTCCGTATTATTACAAATCGAGACATCCATTCACGAAAAGTTAAGTTTAAATAATATAACGTCTGGCTCTCCATCTTGGTGAGAATATTTTGGTCTCCTAATCACATATTACAGCAGCTGGCAGCCTAATTACATATTAGTTAATTTTGCCGAATTTTGTCCACAGTTGGATTTAGGCGCCAATATCAAAATAAAACTGCTAACGATATGTGCCGATTCTCCACCTATCACCCACCTATCTATCTATTTAGCCTGTAATGTCCCACTGCTGGGCAAAGGCCTCCATTTCCCTTTTCCATACACGTCTGTCCACTGCCTGTCACCCACCTATGCAAACAAAAGAATCACTACATCTTTGAATAGATTTATGACTATTTTTGAAACTAGGTACCCATCCATCCATGGAAAATATTACTTAACTTTAATAAGTGGGTATATAATCCATATTGTAAAAGGCAATGTCCATTAAAGTCATATTATAAAATTCAATCAAGCTTTTTCTTCAGTGTATACGTCGACGTCGATTAGCAGGTATCATATTGTACACATAAAATTCTATGTTTTGTCATCTTCAGGCCTAATGACTAAGATCTTATGTAATTACAGTGTGACGACAGACTAGCTTTATTATTTAGTTGCTTCAAACCACTAGACAAATACAGTCGCGCTGGGCTTAACCAATAAGCAATTATATTAATTAATACACAACTTCTGATTACGTTTCCAATAATGTTATTACTAGCACAACATCAATTTAATTATTCTGTTCTAAATGAAGTGTATCGAGGTCGTGTTCAATAAATTTCCGCTCTATGTCATGTCTATTAAGGTTGATGTTCCGGGTGAAGGCTGGACGGGGTGCTTTCTCTGGAATGTCGGGCAACTGTCGTACGAATCGCAGACCGAGTTCCGATCGAGAGAGTCGATCCGTATCTTCGCGATCGATTCTTATCGTGACAGTTTTACGCGTCGCGTCGCGATCTCACTTCTAATACAAGCAACGCACAACACTACTCTCGGTTCTCGTCATCTCTACTTAATAACCAATAACACACGACATTTTACAAAACTACCTACTTTTTGCACTGTTCGAAATGTCAGCCGAAGATTGATGGAGGTAGGTACGCTGCTAGGTTCTAGCTCCTATATATTTTGTCCAGCCAGGCAGTAGATAAATAAGTATGTATATTAGGTAGTTACATCTTTTGTCGGTGCTCGTATCTTGTCAACGACTTGTCAAAGCCGCTCATGTTTTGGCTTGTTGAAACTTACATTTGAATAACAAATTGTTTGCCCGAAGTCATCTGGCGATCACCACCACCGCCATGCGATATTATGCTGTTTGAATGACAATATTAAGTTGCAATTGATTTAATTGCTTCTTTTATCTGTAAACTATTAATAATCTATTCACGATTATGTAAATGATTTAATCTGTGTTACTTAATTAATTAACAAGATAATATTGTGTTACTTAAGACGACATAATCCGTTCGTAACGTATAAATCGGCGCGCACTTGTATTGGTTGGCGCACGGAGTCAATTATGTTGATTCTACGACAGAAAAAAGATAAGAAAATCTAGGCATTCAAAAACTGTAGTAGCGAGTCAAGTTTAAAGAATCTGAAACAGTAATCTGTTCGCTAAAAGCATTGAAAGATAACACACGCTCACATCCTTACAATCTCGGGCCGGGCGAGTGATAGCGCTAATGAACCCATGTTGCCGTCACAGAAGTGGCACGGTTTGAACGATGGCACGGCCATTAGTGGGAAACTCAAGGCCAGCCGAGGGCGGACAGCTAGCCGTAATTATCTAAAACAAACTAAACCGAAAGGCGGATATATCGCCCGCCGCAACACTTCGCTGAGGACATGCCTCTCCGCATCCAGCCGATAAATGAGCTTAACTATACATAAACAAAAGTTAATGTTACGTATGTGAATAAAGACAGATTTTCTATTCTCTTTCTTTTTCTTTGTAAGTTTAGTCGTTAATCAATAAACACGAAATTTGTGTTTAATAAACAAAGCTTAATGACTATAAAACAGGTTTTATTGCTGCAAAACAACAGTGAAATGTTTTATTATTATATAGATGTGCTGAAAACACACAGGTTTACTGAACACAGGGGAACGGTGCCGAGCTATTACCTCAATATTATTAACTACTGTTAATAATATTGAGGTATTTAGCTCGGCACCGTTAAAAAAACTAACCAACTAACTTCGTTCGTTTCTTTGTAAATTTTAACACTAACGGTTCTGATGATTGAAGAAATTGTAAATCACTGAGCTTTTATGAGAAGACAAGCCAGTAGCTCTTAGTAAAGCCAATAGTTCTTAGTAAAGCCAGTAGTTCTTAGTAAAGCCAGTAGCTCTTAGTAAAGCCAATAGTTCTTAGTAAAGCCAGTAGTTCTTAGTAAAGCCAATAGTTCTTGTAAAGCCAGTAGTTCTTAGTAAAGCCAATAGTTCTTAGTAAAGCCAGTAGTTCTTAGTAAAGCCAGTAGGTCTTAGTAAAGGCAGTAGTTCTTAGTAAAGCCAGTAGTTCTTAGTAAAGCCAGTAGTTCTTAGTAAAGCCAATAGTTCTTAGTAAAGCCAGTAGATCTTAGTAAAGCCAGTAGGTCTTAGTAAAGGCAGTAGTTCTTAGTAAAGCCAGTAGTTCTTAGTAAAGCCAGTAGTTCTTAGTAAAGCCAGTAGCTCTTAGTAAAGCCAATAGTTCTTAGTAAAGCCAGTAGTTCTTAGTAAAGCCAGTAGTTCTTAGTAAAGCCAATAGTTCTTAGTAAGCCAGTAGTTCTTAGTAAAGCCAATAGTTCTTAGTAAAGCCAGTAGTTCTTAGTAAAGCCAGTAGCTCTATGTAAAGCCAGTAGTTCTTAGTAAAGCCAGTAGCTCTATGTAAAGCCAGTAAAGCAGTTTTATTTGGACAAAACAATAGGGAAGATGCCTGGGTAAAAAAAAAGAAATTGTATTTAGTCCATCAGTCAGATAATAAAAAAAATATTAGACTCGTATTATTTGCTTTATGATATTAGTAAAAAATGACTAAGATAAAACGCATCACAGTTGGGGAGTAGGGATCGCTACGTCACAACATTTGCTTACGTAAAAAAAGAAAAAAACACGTGTCCAATATTTAATAATAATCTAACTGAGGGATGAAAAAAAATTTTTGCCAGCATTCCTAATGCCTGTTGAATAGGAGATCCTGATCCTGGTAAGATCGAAAATATTTACAAACTATTCTTATTTAAAATCGAAACCGACGCACTTATAACCGTCCAGTCTTATAACCGTCCAGTCTTATAACCGTCTACCGCGTCCGTATTAGTTGGTCATGAAAATTAAGACAAAAATCCCGTCAATTGTAGTGAAACTGTGCAAAAATAAAAATAACTGTGGTAAACAATAATTATGTTCTGTTTTTATTGTGATTTATAGTATTACAACAATATAACGCCATTCTTAACCCATTTTCACTTTTATGGCTATGTCACTAATATAAATCCAGTCAATATCAATGTAAATACTTCAAGCGCCGTTATACTACAAACCGATAAAAGCTCGTAACACATTTACGACGATCTTGATGCATGACGATAACTTTGATTGAGTCCTGTTGCATAGCTGGACGGACCGCTACATTGATAGATCTAGAGAAAGGGTTGCTATGTAAGGCTGTGGTTAATTGAATTTACACAATAAAAGGGTGTGTGTTAGTTAATGGTTTGCAGTGTTAAGTTGGCGTGTACACTGACCGACAATATACTTCAACGCAAAAGGACGAGTTAACTTTCGCAAATAAACATAATTTTACATGTAATTTTTTTTTATTTCGTCAATCAGTTATTTTGTAGTTTCTTAGCTGACGACTGTATGTCGGTATCAAAATAATAATTTAGATCGAACAAATTAGGTGAACTTGCGTTGTGTCATCGCTGGGAAATTGGATACGTTGTTTTCGATTACAATCGTTCGAAAATCAGTGACCAATAAAAATCCAATACTATTTTCGTGGGTGCAGGATACATGACAGTGGTCGACGGCACGTTGTGTTCTACGCGCGCCTCAAAGAGATGTCAGCAGAATTGACGGGGTCCGCTAGGGCCGATGCCTGCCGGGGTTGCGAAGAAAACCGAAAGGGAGATCGTGGCCCCCGGCAAAATGGCAACTGAAGGAACACGGGTGGGTTTTAGTCAGTAAGAGTCTGACACGCCCTCCCGCTCCACCCAGAGCGGGATAAGTTATTTGACAATTTCCCAACCAAAAAAAAAAAAGGATACATGAAAGTGGGCGAGTATTAAGTCTAGCTGTCAGTATTGGTACACAGGTTGTATCAATATCTCAAGTGTCACTCAATGCTGTGACAGTCGCCAATTGATAATATTTAGTGCACCAAATTAAGTAGACGTTTGATTGACTGACACGTATTTATTAGTCCCATTAACTTAAATCTCTAAACTATTTTTATTACTTTTAGTAGGTACGTGTTACGTCATGAATTTAAATTGTTGGCGTGGCTGGAACATAAGCATAGCATAAGCATAATCAGTCTATATCGTTCCCACTGCTGGACACAGGCCTCCTCTCTGTGAGAGAGTTTGGGCCGTTATCCACCACGCGGGCCCAGCGCGGGTTGGTAGATGTCACATGCCTTCTATTATTTGGTTCTAGGACATGCCGGTTTCCTCACGATGTTTTCCTTCACCGTTTTGAGAGCAGTGGTGATGAAATTATTTACTCGAAGTAAAGCGCCTGTGTCGTGTCTCGTGTCGCGCCTGTTTGTAGGAGCCTTTAAAGGGTCTATTCAAAGTATATTATAGTTTTGTTCCCATTAATGTAACTATCTTATAATACGAGTAACTAAGCACTTGTTCTTATTCTTTTAATTTTGTATTAAAGTTTTTAGTTCAAGCTGTTGAAAAGACTCGCGATGATCAATTCCCTAAGGTTCCTTGCCGCTTCGAACCGCCCTTTTCCTACTTTGGCATTAAAACTAACTATGACGCTAGCAAACCGGATCTTCATATCTTGATGGAACTATCTTCGCAGAATTTGCTGTCACCTGGGTGGCCGATTGTTGCAGCATGAACCTACAATATTTAGATAATGAATGGTCTGTTCCTAAATTATCTGATGGAAGTTTACGCACTGAAGGGAATTAGCAACACATACATATTCTGTATTTAGAAGGTTTCAACTTTATACAATGTCGCCCATGGGCATGTGCCCGCCCGCATTTTTCTGAATATTCATGATTTTTTTTGAAAAATAACTTTAACTTTACTTTTTTTTTTCTCATATATATATTTTATTCAAAACCGGGGGTATGGTTTTCTGAACGTACAATGGTGTTTAAAAAAAATAATTTTTTATCTCCGTTTTTTTTTTTTCATTGTCGACAAATGAGGTTATTAACCTCAATTGTCAAATAAAAAACATTTTAAGGTGATTTAAAATTAGAATCTCTGCTTTAAGTATCCAAATAGTTAAATCTAAGCACTCAATTTGTAAGTGGCACTACAAATTGGCATGCACAGGTACGTTTTCTGATCCATTGTCATCACATACATCTGAAACAGACTATAGATACATAGGGCTACTAATAATTCTCCTTAGCCTAATTAAACAGTTTGACCTCTACGAAATTTCTCTACAAAACATGTCATTTATCAGTCGATGGCTATCTCATTAATTCGCAGTGATTAGCCGATGGTATCTGGGCGCAAGTGGGGCGCACGCGTCACAGTTCATTATGAGTGCGCCCGCGCCGCGCCGTCGCTTGCTCCACATCGCTTTACGTGACGAGCGTGAGAAACAACGCTCTTGAAAGTTTTTAATAAGCGTGCTAAACATTATATTATGATTCTCGGATCACTAGGCAATATGTATCGGTATTCGATATTCTCTGAAATAGAAATAAACCGGGAACAGCCTAGAGCCTTATTACCTCCTTCTGCAAAGCAGTAATGCTCACGAAGGAGGAGGCGGAACGCGTGATGGAGAGGCAAAATTCGCGCCCTCACGCCCCTAACCGCCGCTGGAGGAAACGCTTAAGGCGTTTCCTCCAGTAATGCTCACGAAGGAGGAGGCGGAACGCGTGATGGAGAGGCAAAATTCGCGCCCTCACGCCCCTAACCGCCGCTGGAGGAAACGCCTTAAGCGTCGGGAATCACAGGCCAATTTCCGGCCACCGTAGGCGCGGGCTTGCGGACGGTGAGCAATGGGTAGCTTGCCGTCCTATAAGGACCAGGACCGGGTCGACGGCGCGTTGTGTTCCACGTGCGCCTCAAAGAGATGTCAGCAGAATTGACGGGGTCTGCTAGGGCCGATGCCTGCCGGGGTTGCGAATAAAACCGAAAGGGAGATCGTGGCCCCCGGCAACATGGCAACCGAAGGAACACGGGTGGGTTTTAGTCAGTAAGAGTCTGATACACCCTCCCGCTCCGCCCAGAGCGGGAGAAGTTATTTGATAATTTCTGACCAAAAAAAAAAGGCTTCATGTCCAGTATATACCTAGCACCACTAACACCACTGAAACAGAGTATTGAGCATTCAAGTTCAGTAGTAGTCTCACTACTGGCTCTTTATTCAGTTCATATTCGATGCACTCTGATAACTTAATTCTGTCTCACCAGAAATAGAAGAATGGAAGATAAAGAAAGCCTTATAAGTTTCATCTTCCGTGCATCTCTTACCTCTAACTTACTGTACCTCTCTTCAGGTTAAAAGAAGAAGAATAGAAGATAAAAAAAGCCTTATAAGTTTCCGTGCTCCTCTTATCTCTAACTTCTCTGCGAAAAAAAATAGTAGTACCAAAAAATATCAAGGTATCAGCCAATAAGTGCTCTAATTGGCTGATACCTTGATATTTTTTTACTTGAATGATCCATACCCATGATGTACCGGTATAATAAATATATTGTAAGTGGGTACATCATGAGATGCCAGAACTCGTTTCCCTGAGGTTGACTTTTACTATTGACACGGAAAGATAAGCAGCTTATGTTTTTCTTATTTAGTAGTTAAGGTCAGGTGGGTGTCTGTTTCAAAATAAGTATTTCACTTTCATCAACTTTTTTATACTAAGATCATAATTTAAAAACATTCAAGTGATTACAATACAGTGTGAGTCTTTATAATGTGCACATATCGAAATGAGGGAATCTATGCTTAATTTCATCGGTAGAAAAAATATTTAAAAACTATGTATTTTTTTTTAAACATACGTAATGGGTGTCTTATTGAGAAACTTTACGAGTAATGTAAAAATTGATGATAAAAGACAGATTTTTGCTAACAAAAACATGTTTATTTTCGATTGAAGCCAGTTTATAACCACAATTTTCATTTTATGAAGACGCCTAATTACTTCCAATCATTATGGAGTTTGTTTCATCGCGATAGATCATTTAGTTTAAAAGTGATACAGTTTTGTTTACACTGGGGTCAGTAGCGAAACATTTTTTTTTAATTTTATAAATAATATTTAGATTTTATTTAAATATTTTTTCCGTCGATAAATTAGGCATAGATTCCCTCATTTCAAAATGTGCACATTATTAAGACTCACACTGTATACTGACTCCAAGACATCCTTTTGTTGTTAATAGTTTGGATGGAAATAGGTATAGGTAATTATTATGCTTCTCGATTTTCAGCCAAGCTCATGTAAAATCAAAGTTGAAGTGACTTTGAACTTGATTTCATTATCCTTTTGAGTTACCTGGCCAAGAATTAATGAAAAAATTGGTTCAAGTTCACTACCTCCCCTCAAAGAATGATTGAACGATCCCTAATGAACTGGCTAAGCCCTTAGGTAATATAATACGGAGAGTTAGGAACCGTGCAGGCTATTCCTAACTTGTTTTTCGATCATTATACAATTGAACTTTAAAGGTGCTGATGAACTTGAGCATTCACTTGTAACAGAACATCGAACATTCGCCGTTTTTAAATTTGTCGAACTGAACAACGAACCGAGCCAAACATAAAGTCAAACATCGCTACGAACATTTTCACGATCATTGTAGCGAATGCTGTCAATGCTCGCCAGAAAATATTCTTCACGAAGATGTCAGACTTGACGGTCGCGTGTGGATGGCTCGGCTTGGCAAAAAGCTCGAAACAAATTTACTGTCCTTTCACTAGAATGCTCGCTAGAACGCTCGCTAGAATGCTCGCTAGAATGCTCGCTAAAACGCTCCCGTGAATTTTTCTGTAATGTAACATTCGTTAGAATGCTCATTACAAGTGAATGCTCAAGTTTGTCAGCACCTTTGCGTTCTTGTAAAAATACAATTGTGTATTGAGATAACCACAAATGTTCATAAAAATGTTTGTTAAGCAAAATTTTTTGGTTGTGTAATTGTTGCTACTAGATATTTATGAAGTTAATTGGAATTTATAAGTTCTCTGCTTTTAGCTTATGCAAAAAAAAATTTATTGATGAAATACTCTCAGTACTCTCACAAAATATCAATAAATGACATATATCTTTTGGTTTTGTGTAGTGTGCAACCATCTTAATTTTCGGCGGGTTGAAATGAGTGTGAATTATTTCCATAGTGACGTCTCATCAATTTTTAACTTTTCGATTAAGCTTAGGGCACGATAATGAAGCTTGGATATACACGGCGAATTTAATAGGCAGGCCTTATCACATTTTTATACGTCATTAAATTATTCGGAGCACTGACTAACGATTTGAATTTTTAAATGTTGTGATACGCTAAAATGTGCGGTCTTAAACATTAAATTTAAAAAACTTTAATTAAAATGTTCCATATTAACACATCACTAAGTATAATTAGGTACCTACCTTCGTTTTGTTTTCTGTTCTCGAAGTGTATTTTGAATGTCAAAACGATATACTGCAGTGGGTAAGTGATTTTTGAATAAAGTTTACTAACCTACCTATTTTTGGAAAGAAAACTTGTCAATCAAAATCTTTAATGTTGTGTACGTGCCACATCTGCACGTAAGTCTTTACATTACAAAGATCTCCTAATATCGTGACTATCTTATGCATGTCTGAGCAGGTAACAATCATTAGTTTAAGCATCTTAGTATAATAACGTTAGGTGGTCTACCGGTCAATGTCAATGTAATTGATTTAAGCCGATTGAAAGCTTACTCTACAAGCTTAGTGTATAAACAATGTAACTAGTCATTAGAAAATAATACAATTTGAGTCCATACTATTAATAAAGAGCTAGTAATATTCGTTCTGTAAACTTTTTATCAAAACTAAGAACCAATTTATAACGGTTCCTGTTAGCAGTTCAACGTTTATGTAAAAATGAATAGTGCAAAAAAAACGGTATTTAGGTAACAACACTATCGGAGGGCCGTTCGTTAGCCTGAATTTCGTCGAACGGGAATCGAACCCGGGCCCGCGGCCGTCGTGGCCAGCCGTAGACAACGATCTCGCTCCCATTGTGTACTTTGGAACTTGATAACATTCTACTTTACTGTTAAAAAGGAGAATTTTAATAAAACTGAAATAAAAAAGTCGTCTCTCAAGTGTTGGTTTTCTCGATAGCAACTATGTTCTATTTGCGAACATGTTTATTAAGAGATTAAAAAGGATACAATTATATACAAACTTATTAGTATTGGAAACTATTTACGTCAGTATTTGCCTGTTAATAAAATGCTGAAAAGAATTACGTAACCTAATTTATGTGTTATCTTTTTAAATTGAAAATCCTGCAAATACATCTACGTTGCGATACGATTGTTCTGCTAAGTAACAATCCATCACATAACGACAAATACTGATAGCCAATTGATTCCGCATGCGGACAGAATAGGTACCTATTCATTACACTAATGGCAGGCCATTGTCGATAGATTTTTTTTTCTTTGGAATAATACTTTGACTGTCCATTAGCAAGTGTCCAAACAAGAGTCAATGCCTTTAGGTGTGTCCGTTAATAAAATATCACACATCGCTAATATAAGAAAATGTGAAAAAAGTGTGTTAAAAAAATCGACATAATGTCTCTTGACACCTTCACAGATTTATACAATCATTCGGACTTTATAGATTTATGATTTTTATTAGGGTGGCAATATTTAAAATCTATGACCATGCCTATAAACAGCTCATAAAAAAAAAAATTGTTTCGAACTGTACTCTTGAACTTTTCTACAGTCATACAATTTTATTAAATAAAAATAAAATACAATTTTTCATTTGACCATATTCATATCAAGAATACGAGTACATAATTAAAGTCAGTAATTGTTAAAATTGAACACAAAGAAGCCCACAGTTATTCACTTTTCAACTTGTACAAATATTTTGCCTATAGATTGATGTAGCTCGTTAGAAAGTTTGGCCTCTAAGTGATTGAAGCTCAAGTCATTATTATTAATTACTGAGTTATTGTTAAGCATAAGTACATACCTACATGGGTTTCTATTCACTGATATTTTGCAGTTAACAACTGAACATCTTATACTGGCTTTTGAGCATGACTTTGTCTGCGTGAAATTTGGGAAACACAGGACATCGGATTTTTCTATACAATTTTAAAACCCCGGTATAAAGGGTAATAACGGGGTTTATCAATGTCAAAGTCACTTTTTATATGTGTCTATGTGATCGCTTAGATCTTCTATTAAACTACACAATAGATTTTGAGGCTGTTTTCACCATCATTAAGATCATGTACTCCGGAAGGTTTATGTGTATAATACATTAGTATTTAATTTAAGACCACTTCCCACAAGGTGGACCGATGACCTTATGAAGGCCGCAGGAATCCACTGGATGCGGGAAGCGCAGAACCGGTGGAAGTGGCGGTGCTTGGGAGAGGCCTATGTCCAACAGTGGACATCTTTCAGCTGTAATGATGATGATGATTTAACTTAGATATAGCACAGATATCTCGATGTTTTGACATATCGCCATTGCACCGGTGCAAAGCAGGGGCGAGTCTTTCGTTGTAGATAAATCAATAATTCTTTTTTCAGCGTTTGTCTGTTGGTCACAGAAGTATTTTATACGTACTATGGATCTGCTGTCACTTATCTAAATAGATAGGTACAGCTGTCTAAGATGTTGTTAGTCATCTCAAGTGTTGAGTAAAAAACTATAGTTCTGTCATTGTAATTAATGTTTATTTTAGTTTTAATTGTATTCTCGCTGGCAAACGGGACTGTCAGAGGGCCTCGGCTAACGATTGGCACATGGTTAGAATTTGAGTTTATTTTATATCTAGTTGGCCAACATTTGTTAACACCATCCTCCCTTTATACTATAGAACAAAAGATAGAGGGGGTGGGAGGAAAAATCATTGAACATTACCAGTTTTTTTAAATACTCGATATTTCTTATACCTACAAGAAGTTTTTGAAGTGAAAACTTCTTTAGGCGCGTTAGGCATTTTTTAGATGGGAAAAAACCATTGAATTCGCGACACTGTTACCGTTACCGTTACCGACACCTCATTAAAAGTATTTCCTGCACAGTAAAATTGTTCCAGTTTTCACTTCTGTCGACACTCCCGGAGTGCCAGTGTTTGTTTTGCCAGTAGCAACTACCATTTTTTAACAAAACGCGTTACACAAATACGTCATATTTGTAAATAGGTAAACACTAGGACTGGGTAATTTAATGTTTTGATCACAATATTCTAACAATATGCCTTTTCTTTCCGATGTTTGATGTGTACCTACTACAACAATTAATGTAATTAAAAGATTTTCTTTTAAGCGTTTTCAAAGCAGAAAACAATCTCCCATCTGTTTATGCATTCTGAAGCAAATCTTAATTCATGAATAATATTTCATAGAGTAATGTACCTACTTACAACACTGATCGATTTTTGTTAGGGTTTTGTGTTCCTGGCAAAAAAAAAAAATACTAAGTAAAATGTCAAGCTTCAGTCTGGAGTCTTAACTCGAATCATAATAGTACCTGAGCGACCGAGCTCTGCTCTGGTGAAAATAGAGAATGCTCATTTAATAGTATAGGTTCTCAAAATGGTTGAGCTGAATGGTGCTAATCCATGCGTCATGTTCGTGAACGGGCGCCGTCCGTTGGGACTGGTCATCTCTTAGCTGCCAGGGCTTATTTTTATTTTATTTTAATTTTTTGAATTGTTCTTTGTTTTATCTTTTTATTACGGACGCTTCTAACGTGCACGTCTTTCTACATTGTTCTCACATGTATCATTTCAACATGAATGATGTAACCAATATTTTGTAACAAAATTTTTTTATTTAAAAGAGTGTCCGTGGAGTTTCTTGCCCGTTCTTCTCCATAGGTACCTACTACGCTTTGGAATGGGCAACTAGCTTCATACCTATTTCTGACTGACCGATTCCTTGACAATTCAAAAGTGCCTGTAAATGGTTTAATTGAAATAAATGCTTTGAGTTTGAGTTTAAGTTTTGAGTTAGGATAGTTCATACTAATTCCATGCTGCCATGATACTCATGATAGTAGGTACTTACTAATTCCATGCTGCCATATCGTTATTCTAAATGCTCTCATGTCATTATTCATTAACTTGTTCTAAACTTTGGGCGACCGAAAATACGGAGAAAACAAATTTTTCCAGATATGAGGACCTAGCTAGATCGATTTTTCGCCTATATTGCTGAGAACATGAGTACAAATATACATATATATATATATATTTAAACAAATATTGCTCGTTTAATAGTATAGGATTACGCCACATTGTATTTCACTTTGTCTTTACGTGGCATAAGATCGTCGCATAGACCTTCATTAAAAGACTGGCCTTACTAATCAGACAACGGACGATTATATTATCCTAAGCTGGGCTCATCCTGGATTACAAATGATTCTTACAATATTTGCTATAAGACGAACTTAATAAAAGATATTGACAATAACTCTTAACTTTAAGAAGAAGATGAACAACAATAAATTCGTAGCATAATATAACGTTTTAATCATAACGGGGCATTTAATAGTCTTAGATATTATTCGAAGTTATTCAGAACACAATAAAGAACGCATGAGAATTATTCGTGTTTTATTTCGCGTGCATTTAATGAGTTAACAACACACACTATTTATTAGTTTCTCAAATATATGGGCATCATAAATGTTTTAAAATTTACTACCAATTACATTTACCAAATGAAGTTATCACAGTAAAGTCACTAGTTATTCGAGCAATAAATCGTAAGGGATAAAACCCTATCTATTATTATTTACCTTCAAAGTTGACTTGAGCGAGATCTGTAGTAATAATGTCGGGCTATTAAAACTCGCCTTTATGATAAACTTTAGGAGATAATAAAAAGAATATAAATTATATCTGTGATACACTTCTCTCTCGATGTGTGACAGAACGTGTTTCCGTTCATTTGATACATGATATGGACATGGTTCTATTTTATTCAATATTATTAAGCAGTTTTGTTACCTTATTTATCTGAAAGGATAAAACTGAACACTGACATTGTTGCGAAATATATGAGTATTTTAGGTAGTGCTTTAGTTAATAAAATACACTATGCAATTTTCGGCAGTTATGGCGCCAAAATAATTTGGATCAGTTTTCTCCGGCTTCACATTTTCCCAATATATATATTTTACTTTCTAATGAAACATGTGAAAAAAAATGATAAAAATATGTAATTAAACTGCATAGGTTCATCATATAACAGAGATCGGAACGTAATGTATTTATTACCCTCAACTTTATTTTATGGTTACATCTGATAGGCAGCTTTAGCGCTCGATCCTAGCAATGAGATGCGACTACTTAAAGTGAAGAAAACGAATTCAACAACGGTCGGTCCTTCAGAAAAGTTTTAATTAAAAAAAAAAAAACTACATACCGATGCATAATAATTTAGCACCCATAACTGCGTTTTTAACACGTTGCCTGTAAAGCCCGCCTATAAACATAGCAAAAAGCGAACATGTGTATTTATTTATTTAAATATGTAGGTATATTATTTATAACCGATAGTTAAACAAACAGGTCTAATATTAAGAAAGAAACAGTACCTGAGATAATTACAGGTTTGCTCTTTTAAATACTGTTTAATGAAATATGGTGCAGTCAACAAAAGTGTTTGGAGTGCAGGCAAGACAGAAATATCATTTTACTATGCTCGCAATATTAATTATTATTGCAAGCTTACTAACTTATAACTTTAGTCATACTCAGGTAAACTGTGTCAAAGATTCGATTACTCAGCAGACGCTCAATCTGATTTTAAGTTCGCTGCCTACCCTTCCCCTCTACCCTTACCTACCCCTATCTCATTTGTCAGTACACGAATATTAAACAGTAACATAAGTATTTACTTGAAAACTTATTAAAAGTAAAACGTCGCATATTATATAAAAGTGCGCGGTGAGCAATGCGTTTAGTGTCGCCTGAGGTTCGCAGCAGGAGGTCCCTGGTGCGCACACTGCAGCACTGCCACCAATGGCACACCACAGCTTCATAGATTACGACGGCTCGTATTACAAGACACTTTCAATATTTACTGGTATTACCTTAAAAGATACACAAACATTATTAGCGACGCTCCGTTCATATTTATTTTAATTGAATATGTGCTTTGCCTATTATTTTATGCTGAATAGGGACAAACATAAGGTCGGTTTTACGAGGCAAAAGCTTTTTTATTTTGGCTTTTAATTTCCTCTATCAATTCATTTTATTTTAGCGCGCTATTCGTTTAACCCGCGTTTAATGTAAAGATATTGATTGAATTATGACTTTACGAGTTAAGTATAAAGCTATATAAGGTTTAAAATTTTCCACTGTCTCTCATAATAAACGAACTGCCTGCACATTAAAATATGTAATTCGCCAGCATTTTATAAACAAGTACTTAAACACTACCGTAAGAAACGTAACTAGAAACAGTAAATATAAAATGAAATATTATTAGTTAATAGCAAACGTAAAGGGGGAGATGAGTTGTATCTGCGCGCAGATCACGGTACTAACTTGAAGGCGAGATTATCATAAAGCAGTACAGCGAGCAGTGTCGCGGCAGATGCTTGATAAACGCACTAACAATGCCACATTAGTATGAACTTAGAAACAATGTAAATTATGAAGATACCACCAAGTAGGTAATTCTTAGCCAAATACTTGTTTGTGTTGGCTATCAGCACCGCAAATCCCAACATTCCTCACCACCATTGGCTAAACTAAGAGTTAGCCAACGAGTAGCATCAAGCACTGACTATAATAGAGATAAGTTTATCTCGACTCAAGAATCATAAACTTCATCGAGTACACGGCTGAGTCGCCGCGCGCTCGATAGCTAAACTCGCGACGTACAAATCGGCGTGTAACCAGCAGATCTAGCTAAACTAAACACGAGTAAAAGCAACAATAGTCTCGCCCGACATGGAAAAAGTCGTGACCGACTCGAGCTCGGGTCAGGCAGGATGCTGCGGGCGTAAATAATGCCGACGTCCGATCTTAATTATCGCTCCATCGTTAGAGATGACCGACGGGCAGACCGAAATCAGCGAGGTGGTTGCGACATCGCTCCTCTGTCGGGCGAAGTGCCCCGTCATTATCGAACGGTGTATCGCCCACCGATAAATCGCTAGAACCACCTGCGAGACGATCTGACGACCGCTGTTATTGTACGGTTTTGGCAGCAGACATTATAATTCTTTTGTTGCTATTGCTATTATTTTCATCGCGATGACTCGTCAATTTAATACATTCGAAGATTGGAGATAATATCGGATGATTTTAAAAGGATTTGATTTGAAACAAAAGATTATTTTGATACAAATGGCTATAGCAAATCAATATTATGGCGCAGAAATATCTAGGATAGCCTCGTAGTTTATTTATTATTTAATAGAGTAGATAGAGCGCTGTATTATTGGAACTTATTTCAATTTAAGTGAGAAAAAAAGTAAAAATCATAATCTTGCGAAAATATAAATGATTATTATGCTCTCATTTGGTTTCAGTTCGTTAATCGTTAAGTGCTTTGTGTTCGCCGCTGCGCTTGCGTCGATCTCGATCCGCGAGCGACGTTGAAAAATTCAGAGCTCGTGATTTTCGTTCGTGTACTTCATTTATTTGCACGGAGACGGCGAATATTGTTTACTGCACCACTCTCAGAGCTTTCCGGCTTTCACTTTGAATGCATAATAGAAAATAACGTTCTATAATTATGTACTACTACTATTTTAATGGGATACTTCTAAACTTTATTTCTTGACTTAAAATGTTAAGCTAATTTTCAAAAACTACCTACACACTTGCGAGCAAAAGTATGAAATCGCCTACTTGTTACTAGTTCCGAGCGATTTGAAAAACTAAATAACTGATGCAGGAAAGCTCTTGAAATATGGATTTAATTTAAATGCATGTGACATGAATTTCAAGTTTATAGTAAAGCCTTTAAAATGGTAGCATTTTCATAAATTTTCAACAGTTATTTAGTTTTGAAGATCGCTCGGTACAAGTAACAAGTAGGTGATTCCATACTTTTGCACGCGAGCGTAGTTAATGGTATGCCCATCAAATACCGTTCTTTCGTTGTTAAATCTTATCTGCAAACCATTACAATCAGACGGAATTCGCAGTCGTGTTCCATGCGATATGGAGCTAAAATGCACCACAATATGAAGTATATGCACCATTTTGTTATTCAAGTTTTTCCGAAAATATTTGAGACGCGTGTAGTTATTACGAAATTATACTATCGATCAGGCAATAATACGAGGATAGTGCCCTCGGGTGGGGAATTTAGGAGAAATTGAGGGTGCCTGCGTGCCTTCCCGCGAGCTGTATAATCCTTGCATGCATGCATAATAATAAATGTTATTCACCAAGATCATATAGCACGGGGGAAACGATTTACACAATCAAAATACTCTCCGAACTACAAGCATACGTTGATTCGTCATGATTACTTGTCTCAAACATGATATCTCAGCTGTAACACAACGGTACCATTGAAATAGATCCAGAACTTAAGATATTTACAGATATATATTTACCCAACCAGCAATACATAACGGTGTTTTATATTTGAAAACTTTATTACATTGCAAATATTTCTACAACACACTTTTTCGATGAGTCACTCTAATTAACATTTATTGTCTCGATAATAAATCAAGCCTGATTGTATGTATTAAGTATATAGGTAGATAAGTACCGCTTATTATTAGATATATAGGCATATCGAGCAATCTGTTACATAGTGGACATTATTTTCGGTAAACATAGGTCCGAAACGGTTTCGATCGATGTGCTCAGGGCGATGCAAATTGCGTCGCCTGTTATCGGTGCACTTTATCCGGGGTACTTTTGTGCATATTTTACATATATTTGTGGGGATGCGGCGATAGCCGGCGTGGGCGGACCCAGCGGCCGCATGCTAATGCACGCGGTAAACGGCGCGCGCGCAGACTTGGACTTAGGTAAATTAAACGTTAACATGATCATACTGTACTGAGTTTTAGCTTATCTCAATGGATTTGCATATTGCTTATAACGGTGCTAGATATAGGTCTCACGTATTTAGAACTAAAACATTAAAAATACACTTGTAAAGATTACGCTCGCTGCTAACTCATTTTCATATCTGAATATCGTTCAAAAACACATAGATCAAACTCGTAATACATAGGCACAAAATAAATAGAGGCAATAAAGATCAGTATCGCTTCTCTCAGCCACTAATCTCTGACACCATAACATAATTGTGCAGAGTCCCGGGGGGATAGCGGCCTCGCTGCGGTCACGAAGTGGTCTAAACATAGAGTCTAGCCCTAAACGATGCCACCATATCCGTCGGCGGACAACATCCACTCATAAGTTCGTGTAGCCTCAGCCTCACGGGCTCACGGCTAGCACAACATACCTACCTGTGTACGTACCCATAGCTCTGGACACACTGTATTTTCCAACGGTATTGAAGATTTGTCCAATGTTTTACAGCGCTATGTACGGTTTACAACGTCTTACAATGTTTCGATTCTTGTGCAACAATAGGCAATCGAAGTACATGTTTATTATTTTGTTATGCGGAAAATTAATTTCGTTTACGATGAATTTATGTAACTTTAGACACTCCTTTCTTGTCGTAAATACAAATTAAAATAAGTTACTTTCTAACGTAGCGTTGAATGACGTATCAGTTCATTTATCTATATAAAATCTGCTGATATTTGTTCGTAAAAGTAATGAACTAAGTTTGTAAAATATTTATTGACTTTACAACTGAACAATATTTTTAACACCTTTTACATTCCTTTAGCTTATATTCCGAACATATCAACTTGTTGGTTTAAATTACTATAATCCATATGTATATATGTGGCAGAATGTCAATAAAAGTCAGTTGGTCAGTAATGAATAGTAAGTGTGCTGGTCGATGGGCGCCTGACATTTCAGTTGGCGACGATAACAAGAGCCAATAGCTTTTTACCGCAAGATAAACCCGCAGAGCATGGTAATATTTTCATCGCATATTTATACTTGAAGGTACAACGTTATGATCTAGTTTCATTCTTTTTTAAAGAGATCTATATCTCTGATCAGGAATTCAGAATGTCTTGTCCTCATTTTTATGCATCATCATCAATAAAAATAAATTCTTTGTAGTTTAAACAGTTTTATTGCACACAAGACGAGATTGTATTAAAAAATGGAATGAGGTAATAAAGGGAGTGACGTAAAATTTGGAGGTAAACGACTTGAATGATTGATGTTCGTAAAATTACACTGTTTTAAAAACGACAGAGTTGTGTGGTCATCTTTCAGACCTTAAGGTTCACGTTCGGCTGAATCCGGATTGTAATTACATGAAAAATGTTAATCTTGTATTAATATTGGAAATGAGATTGCGTTAAGCATGTGTAAGATGAATTATATTATAATTCATTGGTCCAGTACACAAATACACAACGTAAGTAAATCGTTATTAAACGCGTCTTTAGTCCATAGCTCGCAGGTTCACTTGCAAGTTTCAAACTAAATAGGGAAATCGTAGGAATGTAAACTGGCTGTAGTTTTTCTCTGTACTCACGTACAAGGCTTGAATTAGACAAATAGCAGTCATTTATCGTTTTCTACACGTAATTTCCATTTCAATAATAATCTGTGTAAGTTATAGCGCGGATAAATCAAGTTCATAAGTGCCATCGAGCGACCAGCTATGCTTCGCACGCTGTACCAAAAACTGCATGAAACCTATAATAAAAATAATTTACTTACTATTTGACACGAATACCTTGGAGTATTATTGGGAGAATTGAAATATAAAGAATTAATATTTATGATATATGCTTTCTTAGAAAGAAATCAAGCAATCATTTTCATGAAAGAACTTAGAATCAATTTATAGAATCGTTTGTCTGTGATTTCGTCGGTGAGTCGGCTTCTGTCGCTACTTATGCGCTATTGTTATGGTAAGTTCAACCTGTTCTTACTGTACCTGCCTGACGCTGTCTCCTAATACTCCTCATGAGGCCTGCCCGCCTCCCAATGCGAACGTACCGGATTTTTATCAACAACGGAAACATTCCGCTCTTAGCACTTTTATTCAATGGCGGCATTCGTTTTCCTAAATTATGATAATTGCATTGGTTCTTGTTCAATCCAGTGATTACAGAACTCGTAGGTGTCACTACATAAGAAACTTAATGGTTTTTCAACTAAGTATTATGTAAATGATATTACAATTTATATTCCTAATAGATTCCACCGATAAGATGTTCAAGTTTTGATATTGTCAATTTTTTACGTCTATTAAGTACGGGTCATTATTCAACACGCACGCTACAAGGAAACATTCAATATTTCTTATTAATCTAGTAGCGAACCGCAATCAATTATCGAAACTTGACTAATCGACGATCCCAATAAACCGACGTACTGTCATTTCTCTTCCCTTAATCGATTACTTCAAACATGAACTCTAGGGGGTCCACTAGCGCTCACAGTGCTCCGAGTGCTCAGACTACGCCGTACGCGTACCCATCGCGTACCTAACCTTTTTGTCCATAATAAATCTTTTTAGTCTTTTTGTTGTGAAGTATGTAGCGCTTGCCTGTTCAACCGTTCGTTGTTTATGCTCGCTACACGCCACTACCGACAGCGGTCAACAGTCATATTTTGCTATCTCATACAATTTAATATACTGTTTGATTTTATAACACTTTACACAGTTTATGTGCGAGTTGCCGCTGTCAAGTGTGCCGGACCGCTGAGGGAGCTGCGGCCATCAATAAGACAATTAAATGTACAAACGTTGTCATTTCCGTATTATATTGCCTCCATTCAAAAATGTATAAAGCGGCTGGGAATTTGTACGGTAACAACTATAAAGTCAATGTTTACTATCGATCCCTACGGTTCTCATGCATTCTCATTTCGTGAACAATAAATTTTATTAACACGTTTCAATTTATTTCCTCGAGAGCTAAGATCACACAATCAGCGCTAATTGCTGCTTCTCTTACGTGCGGTATCGTGGGCGTGAGGATAAGTTCTATAGAGGCTTCTTAAGACGGCACCTTCGTCCAGATACAAAGAAAAGATTGAGTCATCATAACAAATGCGCAGGCTGTCCTCACCGACGCGGCTGCATGCGCGGTGCGGCAGGCGGCCGGGGCTTCGAGGGCAGGGAACTCGCTACAATCGGCCTCTTCTTATCTGTGACGGCTCCGATCATTGTGTCCCGAATACTTCGTGCTTCACAGTACGAATGACGAAATACTGCTACGTTTTAGTCTTTTACTTTTCTCTGTCTTTGTTGACTTGTCGAGTTCTTTTCGAATGGTTTTTTGTAAATGTTCAACCGCCACGCTTGTAAAGCTTGCTCTGACTTCATAAATCTTATCTAATTCATCGCATCAAGCGAGAATTAAACACCTTGTACCTTCGTCTTAAGACCACTAAGTAAAAAATAGTAACAGTACAACGTAAAAAAAACATTCGCCCATTGATATTGGTACCTACCATCAATAAAAAATATGTCTATCAGATATTCATTAATGTTGATCAATAAATACGTAATTATACTCTGATGTAATCAATCTTTGCGAAATATTCAAACAAAAACTCATCAAAATACTCCTTAAAATGAATAATGAAAAAATGGGACCCACCAAAAAAGTAAAAAAAAGTTTAAATTACAAAAAAGGAAAAAAACTGTTCCATTAATCATATTGATGAATGCACTTAGTATCACAGATACTAACATCGAATGCGATGCATCCTACTCGGAACATTATTTTTGATTTTCTTTCAATTCAACCCTTTTAAGTTGTCCGAAATATTTTAATAATGCCTTATGCTCTCTCGCGTTACATTTTGGAAAATGAAACATCACGTAATGATGTTTCGAATCGCAGGATTTGATCGAGGTGACTGTTTAATGAACGCATGACGATCATTCATTTCTTGTTGTGTAATTATTTTGGTTGAAAAGGTTATTGCTAATGATAGAGAAATATTTGTGTCTGCATTGTAATTTGTACATGGAGTCTGATATAAACGATTCTGTTTCACAATTTTCGCATAGCTCTGGGACATGCTACAGTTTAGTTATAAAAATAAAATAAATTCGTTGATTATCGATGTTGAAGCGTATCAAATAAAAGGGCACAGGCGTATTTTGTCATTCCGTCGTCGGTCGTCCGGCGCGCGTCGACCGGACAGCCGGACGGGCGGCGGTCAGCCCAGTCACACATTTGTCCAGCCACTCGCTCGCTGGCTGCATTTTTAGAATTATTAATTTGGTTCGTGTTCTTATACTGTGTTAAAGTGGCCGATTTTGTGCCAACTTCATAAATAAAACATCACCAGACTTCTCTTGCGACTGTTTTATAGAAGTCGACGGTTGCTTAAATACTTTATTATTAAGTTGCATTGTTTTACTTTAAAAGGCATTGTTTTTATAATACGGCAAATTAAGGACGTCATGATTTCATGGCTTTACATAATTAATTATTTTTAATTCTAGAAAGCCAACGAATTAATTGACTACTACTCTATAATTTTAGATAATGCAAATACGGCTAGTATTTAAGGTGAAGATAACCGACTTTTAATGATTTTCTACTGAAGATCACGTCTAAACGAGTAGTGTTAATGATTTGGAAAAAATATATGTTAAATTAGAACATTTTTTTTAATAACTTAATACAGATTTTTTAATTTTTTTTATTTTACATACCAAGACCCCTCCGTGCCCTGCATACCTTTTGTTTTATGTATAATAAATTAATAATGCGTCTAATTTGGGATAGCGCTCCTTGATGGGCGAGTCCTATTACTGGCTGGACGTACAACGCGTTGCGTGAGCTCAGTACAGAACACGCAAGCTAACCACTCGAGGTCACTGGCATATATCTGCGTCTTAAAAGACAAGCAAACTAACAGTACACTTATTTTTCAGGTGGAAGTCGTAATCCTGGACAAGAACGACAGTCCTCCAGAGTTCAAAAACATCCCGCCTGCTTACCTCGCATCAGAGGATATGGCTCCAGGGCAGCGCATAGCAACCATCGCAGCCGAAGACCCTGACACTATCGGCAGCATCACATACAGCATCCAGAATGATGAGATGACGCCATTTTCTCTGGACCCTCAAACTGGACTGCTCACTCTCAAAGATCCCTTGGACAGGGAAACGACTTCTGAGTATCAGGTGATCGTGAGAGCTGACGATGGGGTCCAGTTCACGGATGTCACAGTTGTTGTTCAGGTTTGTTGTTTTTTTTATATGAGAAACTTGAATAACGTACAGTCGTAGACGTAATAAAGATACTTAGATCTCGTAACATCAGCTGTATACTCGTTAACAGAAGCACTTTCACGGTTTATGTTAGAATGTTAGATATTATGGTGTTTTATAGACTCTTAATAATGTTGTAAAACGTATGAAGTTGGTTAGAACATATAATAATTGTCATCATATTTGATGTATTTAGGAGTTAGTAATTCTATCGATTTTCAATGTTGTTAAATCTTACCGGTTAATTGTTTATAAATTCAATTCGTTCAGTCACAAACACAGGCCTCAATTTTATTTATAACTTTGCATTAATAGGGAAAAACAAAATTCCTAACTAACCTTTTATTATATATACCAGCAATACCCAGCGAAATATAATACTGAAGAACATTTCAGCTTTAGCTATAAACAAAACATCTTTTGTCGTGTAAAGTCATGGGAAATAACTCTAACACGCTACTAAACATTTCGTAAACCGTTTTGTTACCGGCTGACCCGGCTGTACATGAATCCAAACATCTGCATGTCGGTCCGTTGCCGCGTCGGCTCAAATCAGTAGAATTCTTATCACCTCGTCTACGTCCACTTGTCCGGCCGACGTATGGCCGCCGATTAAGTAATCATTAAGCCTCTTACCTACCTACCTAATGTTTACGATATCTAAGCACTTTTCTGCTATTTATTTACGATTAAATTAACTTTTAAATATGCTATGTTAATTTTTTTATCATCTACCTAACTGTATCTTACGTCCGTTGAAAGAATTAAGTTCTGAAAGCTGTTCTATTTTCGTAAACCCATGTGGTAATGTAATTTTCAGGTGACTGACACGAATGACAACCCACCAGTTTTCAAGGAAAATGCTTACTCTTTCGACATTGCCGAAAACGCAGCGAGAGGTGTAACAGTTGGCACCGTTGCGGCCATTGACCTCGACTCAGGACTCAATGCCCAGCTCACTTACACCGTCATCTCGGACTGGGCTAATGACGTGTTCTCGCTCAACCCCCAGACAGGGGTGTTCACTCTGACAGCGAAGTTGGATTATGAAGAGGTAAGTTTCACTTCAAAATATCTACGAATTTTCTATATGCTCAAAATTATTCTTAAAATAGATTCTTTAATGGATCACAGTCAATTAGGGCCAAAGACTCTTTCGTGGGCATTCATTAGCAGAATAACAGTTGCTTTCTTAGAAAACTTCATACAACAGCTCCACCATTTAATCGCCAAAAAACTTCAAAGATAAGACAGAGATTAAGGTCACGTATAAAGTACGTTACGCATGCTTATTGCTCAAGTCTCGACGAACCGAACCGAAAATAAAATGACAGCAAATGTTAATTGGGCTTTAAAACGATTGAGTAGTAAATGTACATTGACAATAACCTCACAGCGGGCATGCCGCTGCACCGAGATACGGAGGCACGAATTAAAAAACACTCGTAAAGTGGCGCGACATCGTCGTAAAAACGGACGAAATGTGCAATTAAAAACACTTAAAATAGATTAAGTGATTACCGTGGAAAACATTTGCGAAGGATCAAAAAACAAAGCTGATTGAACGCGCTCCTAGACCTTGGCATATCGGGTTCGAACTATAAAAAAGTATTTTAAAAAGTGCATTTGCAGTTTTCGCGAATAATGATTACTGGAACTCGTTCCGAAATTTGAGCCGTAATGAATAGAATTAAAGTTCATATTCATCTGATCGATATACAACCGTCCAGTTACATGGATGTAACTGCCCTTCCATGTACTAAAATAGTCTGATTGATTCCAATCCAATCGTTGATTGCTAGTTGGCAATAAATAACAATTGTATCAGGTAGATGTTATTGCATTTCAAGATTTTAATTTTGAAACATGTGCTTGTGTAAATACGGAATTAATTAAAGCTTAATTAATTGTGGCGGTAAATTGTATATGTTCTGTAACGATGACACGCGACACTCTTGAAGTTATAATCAATTTAATCTGCATTCATTTAAGTTTTACATACAGGACGATGCTTGCTTGTAATGAAAAAGTTTAAATTTATTTCCATCAATAACACCTATTTTTTAAATAAACGTGTTGATCCTTCAAACTATTGAGGTATTACGAAAGTAATGTAGAAACACAATCCCTGTGATAGGCAATTTATTACTTAAAACATGGCGTCATCAAAACTTGTAATTTGAGACCGGTAACTAAGTCAAAGTTTACAACTTGGGTAAGGTTTAGTAAAGCCTCCATGTCCGTAAAAATGTTCGATCTTATTTGTAAACTAGCTTTTGCCCGCGACTTTGTCCGCGTGAATTTTCGGCACCTGACCCACAGCATCACAGCCCATCGCCCGTACCCGTGCCCGTATCGATACTTCGTTTTCGATTACCGTTCTTTAAAAAAAATTTTTTGGCGGGCCTCCTAAGGGTCGTATTATGATGTTACATAGCCTATAACCTTCCTCGAGAATTGGGCTATCCAATGCAAATCCGACTGGTAGTTCCGGAGATTACCCCCTACGTAAAAACTTACAAACAAACAAAATTTACCTCTTTATAATATTAGTATGGATTACGTAACGATGTTTACATGTGTAGTTTCCTACTTTTAACTTTATGAATCAAAACTTTGTATTTTTATAGTATCGAATTATTCGTAGTATCCACGAAAGATTTTCGCATGTATAGTTTTCGTTTCATGGCCGCGTTATTTTTAATCAAATTACGACGAATAATAAAGATCGCAATCTTGGTTCGTCTACTTTAGGATTATTTACGACTACACACCGCTAGCACGGACTTTAAATTCATAAAAGTAAACGTTGTCTGCCGCTAACATTGTTGAAACCTTTGTATGGGTGCAAATGAGTTACACCGTAACTCTAGCATAATAAAATATTAATACTTTCATCTGCATATTCCATACAACAATATTGAAAATTGGCGCCGCGTTGATGAGGCTTTAGTAGAGATCTATGCTTTGATATGCCATTACTTTGTGGACTATGCTGGTGGGATTAATAGAACCTCTATCCGCATTGATTATTATTTTCAACAAAATGTCTAAAGACAGCTATAAAATTAGAAGCCAGAACAGGAATATTAGTTTAGTTGTTGTTTAATCAATAAAGTCAAAGCCAGAAATAATGGTTTTGCCTCCTGTTTTGGCTATGTATCAAAACCATAAGTATAACGTTAACGTTACAGGAAAAATACGTCGAACGCTAGATGCTATGTTGTGAAAAGACACAGGTCACTCAGAAAGTTTTGCGTCTAACAGTTTTTGTCTATGGGACACCGGCTGGTTTTAATGTCAATTAAAACTATGACTATTAAAAAAACACAACATTCCAAATTTGAAATTCCCACCACATTTTTTTACGAGCAAAATCAAAGTACTCTGTCTCACTGAAAAATGGATTTAAAAAATGTCGACTAAAACCAGAAGAATCGTTTGAAAGACTTCGAATGGGGTTCATAGACAAAAGCCCTTCTAAAGCGACTGGTTTTCGCTGGTTCAGCGAATTTAAGCGTGGTCGAGTAACTTTGGCGGACGAAGAAAGAAGTGGCCGCAATATGACGGCTGTTACAGATGAAAACGGCTGTGAAAAAATTAATTCAAGAAAATAGGCGAATTACGTATGAAGAGATTCAGCATATACTGCAGATTGGATCGGGAAGTGTGCATGAAATTCTACACGGGCATCTTCGGGTAAGGCAGATAGTTTCACGCTGGTTACCGCATAATCTAACGCAGGCTCAGAAGGAGTTTCGGGTAGAATGGTGCCGAGACATGATAACAAAATTTGAAGCAGGCTCGTCTCGGCGCGCTTATGATATCATTACGGGTGATGAATCTTGGATTTATCAGTATGATCCAGCGAAGCGTCAGTCGACCGTGTAGCTGTTTCAAAATGAACCAACGCCTACCAAAGTGAAGCGAGCCAGAGGTGCAGATAAAATTTTGATCGCAAATTTTTTTTTTCTTTGACGGGTTATCTGGTGTCAGTACCCTGAAGAGATCAAAGGAGCATCAATGTTGAATGGTATGTTACCAAATGTTTTGAAGAAATTTTGACCGCTGCAAGCAGCAAACAACCGAACACTGGCCTCCGTGGGCTACTGCTTCACCGCGACAACGCGCCGGTTCACTCGGCGCTCAAAACAAAGGACTTTCTGGACAGCACACTGGTCAAATTTATAGGTCATCCTCCTTACAGTCCCGATTTGGCTCCGTGCGACTTTTTCTTGTTCCTTAAAATAAAAAATCAACTCAAAGGACAACAGTTTTCATCACCGGAAGATGCACTGGCTGCATTTGAGAAGGAGTTGAAGAGGTGTCTACTGCGTACTAGAAAATGTGTTATGAAAATTGGTTTAGACTTATGAAACTTTGTATAGACGCCGATGGAGAGTTCTTTAAAAAGAAAAATAAAAAAAAATTATAACCTGTAGTATATTTTTTTCTAGTATCGCAAAACTTTCTGAGTGTCCCACGTACTTACGTTTCAGGTCGTTTTTCGTGTTATTAATTTTATTAAAAAATAATTTCGTTCATGAAACAGGTTGTTGATAGCACATAGATCCCTTTCAATAACATATAATATCTCCGGCATGCATCGCTCACTGCCACGCCTGCAACATTTCATAATAATTTCATGTACCTTGCAATTTTTTAAGTGGATGAACTATTTATAGTGTTTTGTACCGATTCATATGTGCCAGCCCCTTTCAGCTTGCGGCCATACATTGCGGTTGAAAGAATTATCGTAACATAGATCTTGATGAGGGCACTGACCGCTCGGCCTCCACGCGTCACTTTTTTAACTACTTCTAAATAAGATTATTAGTTTACTTATTGTTATTAGAAGATACGTTAATCCAAAGTTTACATCTGACATAAAAATGCGATTAAACTTTTGGGTAGATCGTAAAACTGCGCAAGAGCTTACAACAGTCTGCTTATTTACTTGAGAAAATGTCACTCACCTTTACTGTGCAGTTGACATTCCGAATAGTCAGCTCGATATTAGATAATGTAGATATTGGTAGGTAACATGATTAGGTAATATACGCGAATGCAAATTTTTCTTTCCGCTTTGAGATTTTTTGAAAATTCCTAGGCACAGTTGACAAAATACTAAGTAGGTAAACCAACCACCCGTATCTACGCGGGTGTGCCTTTATCTTATAGAAAGTTTAAATATATTATTAACTTAATACAGTTGACACTATCATGTTTTCAGTACAACTTTTGTGAGTTTTTCGTATTTAAAGTTTGTACAATTAAATTCCTCATTTTTTAAAAGTTTTTTCTTAATTTATAATAAGCTATTCCACATTTATCAGTTTATCTGCATGATAATCTTCATACCAGTAGTGTACGGACATGATATACACCGGACATTAATGTCTTTTCGCAAAAATAAGACAGGACTGAGTAAAATTTATTATGGACCATGAAAAATATTGCAGGTTGTAGATAATATACGCAATTTAAAAACGAAGGACAATATTGCCTTCGGGCTAGGTAGGTAGGTATTTAATATGAAGCCAGTTCACTCTGACGTGCCCGATAATAATGTTGGCTTACTTTGTACCACAGAATTATTGTACATATCAATATCAGTGTAATTTGGACTTTCTAAAATTGTAATTAAGTAGTTTACTTACATCTTTTGCCTGATATTGATCAGTATTTTAAGTAAAGTCATGTTTTTGACTCTGCATGCAACGGTAAACTACCGATATGAATATTACAATTTTTTTTCTGTGGGGAAATCCTCATGGATACCCTCCGTCTTGGCAAATTCACAACTTGAAACGAAATAGTTGCACAATAAAGAACAGTAAATGGTCAAACATGATCTCATATCGTTCTCATATGATCTGACCATTACAAGAAATTGTCTGAGCTTTGATGAATGGTGTTATTTTCCTCACAAACCATGTTTCATTACGAAAAACGGAATAATATTCTTCCAATTCAAACCCGATACAAAGGTGCCTACAAAAGTGCAAATTAAACGAAGCTTTTGCTAGCCATACAACGATTCTAAGTAGGTATATTTTGTTCCAATCGAACAGTTCGACCGAATAGACACATATGTACAAAAGAAAATTAATGCTGCGATTAATGCGTTTGTGTTAGGTTAAGAATGCCGGAAAATCTCAAATCGATAAAGCGGTTAAATCCTTTTCATGAAATATTTCGCTTTTACAAGTAATTATCTGTCATTGTTTAGAAGCGTTGTAATCACATACTGCAAAATGGAAATAATGCAAACATCATGAAATAAAATACCATTTATGTACAAGTTGTCCACTTTACCGTTGTAAAATAAACTCAGAACGCCGTTTTTAATGTTGAAGTTAAACTCTGGAGACGGCAGCTATCGCATTCTTTAACATTTGCATGTTAACTGAACAATCATAAAAAACTCCGTGATTGAACAAAGCGAGGCACGCCTTAAACTTACGAGTATGCTATATGCACCAAGCTTTTTTTTATTTGCACAAGCCCAGCATAAAGCCTATTTAACATGTTTTTGCGGCAAGGCGTCGCAACCGCCTTATTGTACTCATCAATGCTGTAGTAAAATGACAAACAAGTCGTTAAATTTTCTATGGACATAAATCAGAGGTCGTTTTATAATTTTTCGGTATTAGGTAGGAGGGGATCTTATATTTATATGCAATATTTCTAAAATCATTTCAAACAAATATTTACTACGTAGATTGATAAATGTAATCGCTGTAGGCACGGGTGTAATTTAAAAACTTGTTCATCGATCTTAGAAATGCTATTAAGATATAGTAGACTAGCATTATGCATCTGATCTTAGTCCCGCTCTTGACCAATTTTTATTTGTACCGTTTACTTCGAACGGTACACTTCGTCTGTGGACAAAGTTTCAAGCAAATTCGTTTTTCATTAAAGTCTTGAACAAATTCCTATTCTTAAAATAATCAAAATGGTACCTATATTAAAGCAATAGCCCAATACAATAGGTACAGAATACAAATAAGTAATCCGTCAGCAGGTTCGGGATGTCAGTCACTAGGTAGCCTACTTAGCTCCCGCGGAGACCCCGTAACATCAACAATGTAGCAGACACTTTTTCAGTCTTGAGCTAAAAGAAACTCGTTCCATTGTTTTTAAAAATTATCTTCTCGTTACGTCCGCGGTGTGTATGTGCTCGCAGACGTGTCTCCGGCGAGGTACATAAGGGCGGTGTTCGCGAGCTGTCCGCGCGCACTGGACTCATCAAGTCGGCCAGTCCCTGCACTAATTAGTAAAAACAATTCGCTGGGTACATTCGTTCTCTCGACCGCCCGCCAATTCCGCGTACCCCGCTAGAGAGCTGCTAATTTCATCCCGGTACAGTTTTTTCGCGTCGCGCATCATATTCGGCATTTGCCCGCTCGATCCGCCATCGAAATTAAGGCTCGAACAATGTCTGACAAAGCGGCCGTCCGCAAAACATCCCCGAGCCGGATTCCGCGACCACTACTTGTTTTTTAAATCGCCATCTCGCTCCACGATCCGCGAATGAGGGAGCTTGTCATAGCTGGGAAGTTTCGGTGTCCTATTATATGGAAAATCTGAATGCCGCCGTCATTCGTAAAATGTTACCGTCGTACTTCATGTAATGCTTTGTTTAAAGTCCAGATTTTCTTGATGGTTACTTACGACTTTATTTCGTACAATCTTGGACATTGTAAGCCTTTACAATGTTATGTTACGATTATGACTGGATCTCATTAATGGCACACTGAAAATAGATTTCTACCGATAAGGTTAGAGTAGATACCTAATAACTTGGGTGCAGGAATATTTATAACCATATGTTTATTTAACATTATGTTGTTTCAGACTCAACATTACATATTGGTTGCACAAGCGCAGGACAATGGCCACCCCTCTCTTTCTGGCACTGTCACGGTCTACGTCAACGTGATTGATCTCAATGACAATGCACCAATTTTCGACCCCATGAGCTTTTCCAACGAAATCCTAGAGGACGTCCCTATTGGTTCTTCGGTGGTCACTATAAGCGCTACAGATTTGGATTCAGGTAAACAAATATATTAATTCTGTACGCAGGCAGAAGTAGAATAATGTGGAAATTTAATTGTGATTGTGTATCTGCCTAACAATGTTCTAATTATTAATTCATACAATTTATATTTTAATGCAACCAGAAGACTAAAACAGGTAACGTAGGAGCAAAAGTACATAGACCTAAACCAAACGTAAAACATTAAATATATATATTTTTTAATCTTACAGGGCTAAATGGCAAAGTGACATACAGCATCAGTTCTGGTGACGAGGGACGGGATTTCAGTATAGCTGAGAACGGTACAATATACACCGCGAGACTATTGGATAGAGAAACTCTTCCGATTTACAACCTCGTAGTTACAGCTAAAGATATGGCTAAGCCTCCCGAGCCTCAGCTGTCTTCGACTGTACAGGTACTAGTCTCTTAGGGTATATGATAATTTTATTGTGTTATAGTGTTCCTTGCATGCATGCGGTACTGTGCCAAATAAACATATTTCTTTATTTTTCTTTAATATAGTACATTACTGTCGCGGCCAGCAATTAGGACTCACGTATATGTGCCTCGGCTTCGCCTCGGCCCACATTTTCACGATCGTCCATCAATACCTGATTGCGGCCAAGGCTTACATAGTACTTTTCGTAAAAAATGCGCAGAAATTCAAACTAAGTATATTAATAACTAGCTGCGCCCCGCGGTTTCACCCGCATAAGTCTCGATCCCGTGGGAATATCAGGATAAAAAAGTATTTTATGTGTTATTCCAGGTTATAAACTATATGTGTGCTAAATTTCATTCAAATCCGTTCAGCCGTTTGAGCGTGAAGAAGAGACAAACATACACACACTCACAAACATTCGCCTTTATAATATTAGTGCGATAAATTCCAGAATCAATGACGAACAAAGAAAATATTTCACGCGCCAGTATGGTCATTTGTTTCTTCTTTACTTAATACAGCTTCATTTGCTAAGCCAGTTCGAAATTTAAATAAAATCTTTGTGATAAGTTACCTCCATGGTTGCCATGGATCGAAGTAAAAAGTTAATTCCATTTTTAAATAACACGACAGATACGGATTTTCATAGTAACATTGCCGCTTGTTTTTGACCAGTACAGCAATTTCGATTTATCTCGAAGAAGGTTGTCAAAATAATGTTCGAATTTCCAAGCATGTTTGAGAAAAAAACTATTTGCCACTTTAATTCATAAACTTGTACCCAAACTTGTTCGTTTAAATGCTCTTGCATGGAAGTGTTCTTGTGAAATGTTTACCAGAAAACGTCCCATCGATCAAGTGGATACGAGCAATTTATGAAAGCGTTGTCTCGCACATTCTTATTACCATATTTTTTAAGAAATGTTCTAACGTTTACTTTCGAATAGCTTACATCATGTTTACATGGGATTGAGTCGCCATATTTACCTTAACAGGGTAGTGTCACTTTTAGAAACCTCTTACTAGATACGTCTACCTGTATTAAATTGTAATACTGAGGATTATTAAGCTGTTCAGTTTCAGTTTCAGTTTTTTTCTAACAAAAGGTTTAAGCAAATTCGATCGATGTTCCTAATTTATTTTATTGTGTCAGTTATTTAATGTCGCCACCCGTTTATTGCGAAGTCACAAACATAAATATGGAACTATTAGTAATTTAGCTAACTTAAATGTTATATTCCAAACCCTTAAAAATCACGTTCATTACGAGCCATTGTTAAGTGTGTCTATTGTTGGGTTTCACAATATGCCCCTGATGAGGGCAGACGGAAGCATTGGACGCGTGCTTTATTATTTTACTTGTATTAACTTTCTTAGAAATGTAAGATGCTGTTTTCGAAAAACATAATAAAATTCAATTGACGCTACATCCGGTCACTTTTATATTCCATTGATCCGAAAAAGCCCCTCAACTGAGAAGATTTTAGTTTCATTTATCTGATTTTTATTTTGTTTGTATGTTTCGTTTTCACACACTTTTATGGCACTGTTTTATTGTTACAGGTTACGATACAACTAAAAGATGTCAATGACATGGCACCTGAGTTTGTTACACCCAATATAACAACAGTGTCGGAAAATATTCCACTGAATACAGTCGTAATGACAATAAAAGCTGTCGACAAAGATGAGGGAAGAAATGGATATGTCGAATATTTCATGACTCCAGATCCAGAAATTAATGGTTACTTTTCATTGGGAAATGTAGATGGCATATTACGAGCAACAGGAAAACTTGACAGAGAACTAAAGGCAAGTTATACGATTACTGTCACAGCGAAGGACAGAGGTGATCCACCCAATATGACTAAGTTCAAAATAAAAATAAATATTTTGGATGAAAATGATAACAGCCCAGTATTTGATCCGAAGCAATATAGTGCTTCGGTCCCAGAAAATGCAAGCATTGGAGCTAGCGTCTTACAAGTACGTATGATACTGATATAGCTTACAAATGAACTACAATTTCCTATTCAGGTAAGAAATAGTTAGTACTTTTATAATGAAATAATCCCTATTTGTTTTACAGGTTTCCGCTACCGATATAGACGAAGGTGCAAATGGAAGAGTGAGATATGCAATTGCTTCAGGCGATGAAAATAGAGATTTCAGTATAAGTGAAGACACTGGTATTGTGAGAGTTGCAAAAAATCTTAATTTTGAAAGAAAATCCCGTTACCTGCTAACAATAAGAGCCGAGGATTGTGCTAAAGACGATGTCAGATTCGATACGGCTGAATTATCTATTTCAATTCAAGACATAAACGATAACCCACCCACGTTCCTTGATTCACCATACTTAGCGTACGTAATGGAAAATGTAATTCCTCCCAACGATGGGTACATAATAACAATTCATGCTTATGACGCTGATTCACCTCCATTTAATAATCAAGTCCGCTATTTCATAAAGGAAGGCGATGCGGATCTTTTCAAAATAAACGCTTCGTCTGGGCAAATTTCCTTGTTAAGAACATTAGATCGTGAAGCACAGGATGAATATACTCTAGCACTCGTGGCAATGGATACCGGTAAGTTACGCAGTAATAAAAAAAAATATATATACAACGTTAAAAATTCGCAGTGCTTTGGGATGTATACACCATAGTATCACACTCAAGTATTTTATCAGTTATCATAGTTTGTTTAAATCTCTTTAGAAGTATTAAGATACTTTTACGTTTCTAAAGGTCATACGCAAGATTAACTTATAGACATAAAACCATTGCACAAAAACGTAGTTTTCATTATAATTACTCGGCTCCGAGTATTAGTATGAAATTATCATTGTAGTAGTAGTATTCTCTTGCCCTTATCACGAGTAATGATTTGGTTGTTGATTGAGTTTTTTTCATTTACAGGGTCACCTCCACTTACTGGATCAGGAACAGTGAAAATTGTGGTACAAGATGTAAATGATAACAGTCCGGACTTTGAAAGGCAAAGTTATAGAACCAACGTTAAAGAAAATTTACCTTCCGGAACTGTGATCCTTAGTCCAAAAGCAACAGACAAGGATGTTGGCAATAATGCGAAGATAAGATACAGTCTTCTTGGTGACAAATCGGAAAGATTTCAGATAGATTCTGCTACAGGTGTTATTTCTACTAACGCAACATTAGATAGAGAAGATTGGGATGTTTATTATCTGATTATAATGGCGCAAGATTCATCAACCACTGACCCGAGAACCGCTACTGCCAACCTAACAATAATAGTTGAAGATGAAAATGATAATACACCGACATTTGCTCATCCGGTCTATGAAGCTCACATATCTGATAGGACTGTTAAAGGAGATTTTGTTTTTGGAGTAAAAGCCAGCGATAATGATATTGGACTTAACAAAAAGATAGTCTACGACCTAAAAGGCGAACATGCAGACTTATTTGTTATAAATAAAGAAACCGGAGTTATAAAAGCCAACGAAAATCTAATGAAGTATAAGGATAAAAATGGATCCACTTTCAATCTTCTTATAATAGCCACAGATAGTGGTGAAATTCCAAAACAGAGCACAGCAGAGTTGATTCTAATTCCAAAGTCGGTAAAGAATTTTCCGAAGTTTACAGTTACAAATAAATTGACTTTTACTTTTTCGGAAGATACACCAGAAGGTGTTTTGGTGACAAGATTGTCAGCCACATCCCCGAAAAAGGGCCCAACTGGCCTACTACAATACGGCATTGCAGGAGGGAATGTTGGTGATGCTTTGAGAGTAGAACCTATGAGCGGTGAAGTATTCATTACTGGAAAAGGGCTTGATTATGAGACGATGCCTCTGTACGAAGTGTGGTTTGAAGTGAGGGATTCTGACAATCCTCCATTAAAATCATTTATTGAAATTGAGATCAAAGTAACGGACGCAAATGATAATCCTCCTGTGATTGAAAGCGCTTTATACAATGCAACTGTATTGGAAGAAGAATATCCGCCCCAGTTGGTAATTAAAATTGATGCACATGATGATGATTCAAATGAAAATGGCAGAATATCTTTTAAACTGGTTAACGACTATGACGAAACATTTAAAATTGATACAGAAATTGGAGAAATTTATACAAACATTGCTTTGGATAGAGAATCCATTCCATTTTATGAATTAATTGTAGAAGCGGTCGACCATGGAGTACCTCAACTCATAGGAACTTCAACAGTTATTGTGACAGTTTTAGATAAAAATGATAACCCACCAAGGTTTACTCGGCTTTTCAGTGTAAATGTTACGGAAAATGCTGAAATTGGGTCATTTGTGATAAGAGTTACAAGTTCTGATCTGGACTCCGGTCCAAACGCGAATGCTACGTACAATTTCGTTGAAAATCCAGGTCAAAAATTTATAATAGATCCAATAAGTGGAAACGTTACAGTTGCCCGACCGCTTGATAGAGAATTACAAGATGAGTACATTCTCAAAGTAGCAGCAACTGATGGAGCTTGGCGTTCTGAGACGCCACTGACCATCACAATACAAGATCAAAATGATAATGCACCAGAGTTTGAATATTCATACTACAGCTTCAATTTCCCAGAATTACAACAGAAAAACAGTTTCGTTGGTCAGGTTATTGCTACTGATAGGGACAAACAAGGTCCCAACTCAATAATATCGTATTCATTACAACAACCATCTGATTTATTCTCAATAGATCCCGCAACAGGAGAGATAATTAGTAAATTCAAGATGAATTACAAAAGAACATCAATCAATTCATCACCTGAAAATACGTATTCTGTTATTGTTGTTGCTACGGATAATGGAAAACCTCCTATGTCTTCTGAATGTTTAGTTACAATCAATGTGGTCGACGCTAACAATAACGCACCGAAATTCAAAGATCATGAAAAGTTTGTACCTGTACCAAAAGACGCCACATCAGGAGAAAGAATTATAAAACTGACAGCCGAAGACAATCTAGATTTTGGAATAAATGCAGAAGTGGAATATTATGTATCAGGTGGAAATGGCACTGCATATCTAACTATTGATAAAAAGAGTGGCTGGATAATTGTGAGTAAACAGTTTTACTACTTAGGCCAATACTATGAACTCAAAATAAAAGCAGTTGATCGCGGAGTTCCTCCACAATCTGATGAGACGACAGTAATATTTGTTGTGACTGGTGAAAACATTTATAGCCCCAAATTCACAGCTTTAAGTTACCAAGTTATTGTACCCGAAAACGAACCAGTAGGTGCGCCAATTTTAACAGTAAAAGCAAGCGATGAAGATGAAGGGCCTAATGGAATCGTGCGATACTCTATTTCATCTGGGAACGCAGGGGAAGAGTTCCAAATTCATTCGATATCAGGAGCTATAAGTATTTTGCGTCCACTTGATTTCGATACAATTCAAGAATATAGATTGAATATTACTGCAAAAGATCTTGGTTTCAAGTCAAAAGAAGCCATTGCCACACTGACGATAATTTTGACCGACATCAATGACAACGCTCCACAATTTAACCAAACAAAATATATTGCATATTTACCAGAAAACTCTCCAGTAAATAGTTTTATATACAAAGTTACAGCAGTTGATATAGATTCACCGAAGAACGCCATAATTAAATACTTCATAAATAATGATATGGCTTCATTGTTCCACATAGACGTCAACACTGGAGAAATATTCTCCAAAGAAGTATTCGATTATGAAGAAAAGAGACTTTATACTTTGGAAATCAGAGCTGAAAATCCTGATTCGATCATGCGTAACACAACTGAAGTTATTGTTTACATAACGGGTGTGAATGAATATTATCCTAAATTCAAGCAGCCCGTATTTCATTTCGATGTATCTGAATCTGCCGAAGTTGGAGCAAATGTTGGTGTTATTCAAGCTACTGATCAAGATAGCGGAGATGACGGGATAATATACTATTTATTTGTGGGCTCAAGTAACGATAAGGGCTTTAGTATCAATTCACAAACTGGTGTAATACGAGTGGCTCGCTATTTAGACAGAGAAACACAGAACAGAGTGGTGTTAACAGTCCTAGCGAAAAATTCTGGTGGTATACGTGGGAATGATACCGATGAAGCACAAGTTATTATTTCTATTCAAGATGGAAATGATCCACCTGAATTCTTGCGCCATTATTACGAGGCTACTGTGTCGGAAGGAGCTAGTATTGGACAAGAAGTAATTCAAGTAAAAGCAGTGGATAAAGACGTACGGCCACAGAATAATCAGTTTAGTTTCTCTATACTGGGTGGAAATACAAACCAGGACTTCAAAATAGATCCTCAAACCGGGGAAATTGAAGTTGTTCGCCACCTGGACCGAGAAACCTTGCCAATGTATTCATTAATTGTTGGTGCTATTGATACAGGTATTCCACCGCAAACTGGTACAGCCACAGTTAAAATAACTTTGTCGGATATCAATGACAATGGACCTATATTCGATGCAGCTGGGTTTGAAGGTTCTGTTTACGAAAACGAACCTCCCAACACCAGCATTTCTACGCTTTCTGCTAAAGACCCAGATTTACCACCGAATGGAGCACCATTCTCGTATGCTATTGTAGGAGGAAAGCATCAAAGCTACGTTAAGGTTCACAAGCATACAGGCGTGCTTTTGACAACAAAGAAAATAGACAGAGAAGTAACGCCTACTCTTGAGGTAATGATACAAATTGAAGACAGTGGCAATCCAGTTATGAAATCCAATTACACCATATTTATAAAAGTTTTGGACAGAAACGACAATCCACCAACACCAAGATCTGCTCACATTATTGTTTATGCTTTCAACAATAAAGTTCCACGTGGCAAAATCGCTGATGTGAAACCAAACGATCCCGATATCGTAGGAGATTATAGATGCAAGATTATCAAAGAGTCAACATCTGAAAATACAATGTCACTTCTCAATATTCGATCTGGATGCAACTTGCATACTAACGCTGTTAAACCTGGACAAGGATATTCGTTTTCGGTTTCAGGAAATGATGGCGTTCATAGAGACGTTTTATCTTCAATAAGTGTAGAATATTTTTCCTTTGACAATAATACCGTTGAGCAATCTATCACTTTGAGAATTTTGAACATGACTGCATCAGATTTTTTAACTCATTACTACCGGAGCTTACTAGAAATACTAAAAGAAAGTCTGAAAAGCAGTGAAAGTATTTACTTGTACAGCATCAATGAAGTCGAAGGTAATTTAGATTTGACAATAGCAACAAAAAGTGATCATTCTATTTGGAAAAGAGAAATGACTGAAAAATATCTGAAAGCTAAGGAATTCCAAATGACAAAGTTATTGAAGAGCCAAATAATAGTAGCCTATTTTCCGTGTGCTTTTCAACAATGCAAAAATGATGGCCTTTGTACAGATTCAATTCGAGTATTGGATGATACAAAAATTATAGAAAGCCCCTCCCTCATCTTGTCTTCGCCATTGGTCAGGCACGAATATACTTGCCACTGCACAGATGGATTTATCGGAGGCAATTGTGAAAAGCGTCAAGATCCCTGCTCACCAAATCCTTGTCGCTTTGGAGGTATATGTCGTAAACAGGGTCACGATTTTACATGCACATGCCCAGCTCGCAGAGATGGTAAAACTTGTGAGATGGAAAGAGATGACGTATGCAGTAGTAATCCGTGCAAGAATGGAGGTTCCTGTAAAGAAAGCGCTGATAGAAATTCATTCTTCTGCTTGTGCCGCCCTGGATATCGTGGTAATCACTGTGAAGCTTTAGTCGACTCATGCCGACCTAATCCGTGCATGTACGGAGGGATATGCATAAGTCTAAAACCAGGTTACAAATGCAGCTGCACAAATGGTCGCTATGGAACACACTGTGAAAGTACTACTTTTGGATTTGGCGAACTGTCTTACATGCAATTCCCGTCTCTCGATGCGTCCACCAATGATATAACAATAATATTCGCCACAACAAAGCCGGACGCTTTGTTGCTATATAACTATGGTGGCCAGACAGGTGGAAGATCAGATTTTATAGCAATTGAGTTATTGGGAGGAAAGCCAGTGTTTTCGTTTGGTGGTGCTAGAACATCCATTACTTCAGTTGCCATAATGAATTCTAAGAAGAACCTAGCTGATGGAAGCTGGTACAAACTAACAGCTACCAGAAATGGACGAGTGATTTCATTGAGTGTGGCGACATGTACTGATCATGGAGACGTTTGCACAGAATGTGATCCTGGCGATGATTCATGTTACGACGACGACACTGGGCAGGCAGGGTATGTACTAATTTAATAATTATTATTATTATACTACATAAATACTTATTCATGTAGGTCGAAATATTTACTGGCGATTGCAAGGTCAAGGTCACTATTCGTTTTTCCAGTAATAAATTTCCATAAGATTCGAAACGCTGTGTGCAATACCTAAGGCCTTAAGCTAGTCGAGGCGACTCTATCTTCGCAGACTAAGATAGAGTGGCCGAAGATGGAGTTCATTGGTATCCAAATTAGAGAGACTATATCAAACAGTGGATTGCTATGAGGCTATTGATAATAAAACCAACCTGTGTTGTCTTATACGCAGGTCTGTTTTAGAATTGTATTTTTGTCGCATAATAAGACTTCATATTTCTTTTCTTAATACAACTCAACCACGTAACATAAATCATAGATGGTCAAGTATATGATTCAATGGATATATCAAATAAATATTTTCTTTTTCTTTTCAGAACCTTGAATTTTAACAACGAACCACTACTCATCGGTGGTCTTCACAAAGCGGACCCAGTCCTGGAACGTCCCGGACAAATTCATTCTGATGACTTCGTTGGATGTATGCACAGTATTACTATCAATGGACGAATGCTAAACCTTACTAACCCTATAAAGGCACGAAGCGTGGAACCAAAATGTGAACGCTCAGAAGGAGGCGCCTGTTTCAAAAAAGATGTTTGTGGCTCAGGAAAATGTTTGGACAGATGGAAAGCTAATTTGTGCAAGTGCAAAGGTGACTTAATTTCTCCTGACTGTGGTCTTTCTCTGCAATCTATTTCAGTTGCCGAAAACGGATTTATTACTTACTCAATATCTGAAAAGCATAGAAGAATACAATTGTTGGAAACATTTTACGGAGGCAATACTGGTTGGTTGAAGAAGAACAGCAAATCTTCTGGCAAAGTTATTCCTAAAGTCAACAGTCCAACGAAAAGTTTATCGTTCTTCTTTAGAACTCACAGAAAAGACGGTGTTTTATTTTATTCAGCAACTGACAAATATTACACTGTGATTGAACTCCTAGAAGGAAAAGTTTGCTACACCTCAAAACAGAACACCGTTGTTAATATGAGCCAATCAGAACAGAGTGATGTATCCGATGGTAACTGGCACAACATTACTTTAGTGTCTGTCGGTAGAAGTATACGCCTGCTTGTAGATAGCAAAAATGTTGGGGAAGAACTGGATTCCGCAGGTGTTCACGACTTTTTGGATCCCTATTTAACTGTCATATCAATTGGAGGAGTTAAAACTGAATGGATAACAACATCGAGCCAAAACAAGTTTGAAGGATGCTTGGCAAATTTTTCGATCAATAACGAACTACAACCATTTAGTGGAAACGGCAGCATATTCAAAGAAACAATTCATAGAGGCAAAATATTAAACGGCTGTCATAGTGCCTTTGGTGTTGGTGCAGCGCAAAATCATCCATTGCGTATTGGCATAACACTAGTAATAGTGTTCTTCGTTATTTTATTAGTCGCAATTTCAGTCTCAATAATCTTTTATCGACTTCGTAAACAGAAAAAAGAAAAAGGCAACGGATCTGCTAGTAAAGGCAATATTGTACACTCTAAGCAAAACGGAGGTCCTGCTATGTTAAACGCACCAAATCTAATAGCAGGTACAAATGACAGCATAATGAATAGAAATCTTCACAATAATGATACAAGCCTCAACAGTTACATGTCAGAAAATGCCGATATAACACGTAATGTTGGCCATATTGTTGGCCCCGAACTGTTATCAAAGAAGTACAAAGATAGAGAAATAATGAACATTGATCCACCGAGACCACAACGACCAGATATAATAGAGCGTGAAGTTGTTGGAAAAAGTCCAGCACTTCGAGAAGATCACCATCCACCGCCGCCACCATCTACAAATACATCGCACCACACTCATGATCACCCTAGTGGTATGGATTTAAATTCAGAAGTGCCTGAACACTATGATCTTGAAAACGCCAGCTCAATCGCACCTTCAGATATAGATATTGTTTATCATTATAAAGGATTCCGAGAAGCAGCAGGTGTTCGCAAATATAAAGCTACTCCACCACCCATCGCAGGCTACCACCATAAACATCAAACCCCTCAACATCGTCACTCACCACATCATCCAAGTGGGTACCCCTCTCGAGTACCGCAGGCAGCGCAACCTCCACCACAACCGAGGCAACATCAAACAACCCCATTGGCACGACTATCTCCGAGCAGTGAACTCAGTCAGCAACCTAGAATATTAACTCTTCATGATATATCTGGCAAACCGTTGCAGAGTGCTTTGTTAGCCACTACGTCTAGTTCGGGTGGCGTTGGTAAAGATGCTTTGCATAGTAACAGTGAACGTAGCCTGAACAGCCCCGTTATGTCACAACTGAGTGGGCAAAGTTCTTCAGCAGGGAGAAAAACACCCAGTGCTCCGCCACAAGTTCCACAAGTAGTGTCTGTTGGTTCAGGCGCAGTGGGACTAACGGCAGAAGAAATAGAAAGAATGAATGCAAGACAACGGACATCCAGTTTAGTGTCCACATTAGATGCAGTGTCAAGTTCAAGCGAAGCACCTCGAGGAGGAGGCGTCGGTCACCACATGTCGCATAGACATCACTCACCTCCAGATGATAACAGAAGTTCTACCGGGTCAGACGATGAAAGTGGAAATGATAGCTTTACTTGTTCCGAAATAGAATATGACAACAATAGTATAAACGCAGATAAGTTAGAGGATGTTAGAAGACAGAATGTTAGCAGTGGAAGTAATCCTAAAAAACCTATTTTGCCACCACCTTACGAAAGCTTCGATTCCTCGTTCCGTGGCTCGCTGAGCACTCTAGTCGCATCTGATGATGATTTAGCCCCTCATGTAAGTGCAGCCCTGTACCGGCAAGCGAATGGTTCCCCCGCATCAGCTACTCTAGGCTGGGGACCGGCTGCTCTCGACCTGTTCAACTGGGGACCGAATTTTGAAAGCATGATCGATGTATTCAAGGATATAGCTGAATTACCTGATTCTGTAAATGGGAGAATGTCTTCCTCGCTAAGACTGCAGAATGGCACCCCGAAACCATCGGAAGAATACGTTTGATGTGTTAGAATAGATTTAGACTGTAAATATAATTAAATATGTATTCGTTTTAAGATTGTGTAAAATTATTGTTGTGATCTTGTATCAAGGTCTCTATATTTTCTTGCCATATGTTGTTTATATGATTTCATAATTAGATGAGTATGTCTTGGATACACCTTGTGCAAAATTTATTTGCTGCGTAAATATTTTGACGTCCTTGTAACTTTCGGCGTCAATAGAAATACCTACGATCAATTTCCGTATCATGTAAGAATAGTAAATGTTGACACTAGATGTATCCAAGGTACATGTGTAGTTCTTATGATAGACGGTGTTGTTTATCGACGTTTGAAGCTAGTAATAAAAAAATGGTTAAATCTTAAACCAATAAATGTGTAGTAAAAACACTCTGTTCATACATTTTGTTCAATTCCTCATTGGTTTATTACAGCTTCAACATGTAAAACCTCATTGTACATAAAGTTTGTAAATATAATTATATCCGAATACAAATTGTGTGTAAATACGTGACAGTGAATTATTTTAGGTTCAAATTGTAACACAAAATTGTTGGAGCTCTGACTGAATGGGTATAATAATGTGTAACCGTCACTTGTAAATAATATAAATACGCTTATTTAATGGAATCAAAAAAATCCATGTGATAATGTTTGTATCTACACATATTCATATTTAAATGGTTGTAGTCAGTTTCTCATTTAGACGGAAATGTAAACAGTCAGAGCTTTCTTTCCCGTTATTATCGCCATATTATTTAGTAAAGTGCCAAATGACTTTAAATAATTTTAAATAACTGACTGATTTCATAAATAAAACATAATTTAAATTGCATATATTTTATTTTTATAACCCCAAAAACAACCTACACTCACCAGTCACTGAACACTTTACACATTGTACACAAAAAGTAGATATAATGATATAGTGGCAATTAGTCACTTATTACTATACTAGTTTTTGCCCGCGGCTTCGCCCGCGTGGATGTCGTGTGTGAAAAGGTAACATACAAACAGACAGACAGAGTTACTTTCGAATTTATAATTTTAGTTTGGATATAGTATATATAGTATAGTATATATGGATTAGTATGGATAATGAACGGCAAAGTTAAGTTTATTCTGCAATCTGGGATCAAAAACTCATAGGCCGTGTCTTGAACTTACATTTAGTCTGTATTTCATTACTCTAAAAGTTTTTTTTTTCAATTGAAAAGTTAAGTTTTTCCTTTAATCCAGAATTGGAAATTCGGGCAGCCAAGCAAGCACAGCTTTGAGACGGAGCCCTCAGAGCGCAAGTCCTACTCACACTTGAGCGGTTTTTTTTTAAATAAATAAAACAGGTTTATATGACTCGAAATGCCTTTCTTAAAATACTAATTATTCGTTTTAATTGTCACCATTGATTTGTAATACCTACTCTTGCCGCCACACACATTAATACAGGACCTGCATGTTCGAATTTAAATTGTAATAACTTTTGACCGAGTGGGCCGATTTTAATAAAGACTAAATGTTAATTCAAGATACCACTATGACTATATTTCCAATCCCTTAAATCTCTTGAAAAGAAGACACAATTTTTTTTATTATATTGTGAATTTTAAAATCATCTCCTATTTTACCGTCAAGAGGGGTGATTTTTGAAAAACGCTGAAATATGTCATTCTTTATTTGTTACGAAAAACATAAATTTAAATTTTCATAGCCCTAACTTAAGAAATGATAGGTTTCCCATACAAACTTTCATCCCCTATATCCCCCCTTAGGGTTACTTTTGAGACAAAAAGTAGCCTATGTCCCTCCTCGGGATGCCATCTATCTTCTTGCCAAATTTTATCGAAATCCGTTCAGTGGTTTAGGCGTGAAAAGATAACATACAGACAGAGTTACTTTAGTATAGATTTTCCGGAGAATTTAACTGTACTTATTTGACTTAATAACAGAAAGCATTTTTATAAAGCACCTTCGTAGCATCGTATACAGCATTGGATGGTCATGTTTATAACGAAAGCTGTGATTGATAGTCTCTCGCTGGCGAAGTCTCTGTAGACCAATAAATGGCAAGGATATTTAGATTCCATAAGGATACGAATGAAATGAAATTAAATGAAGGGTACGAATAACAACAAACATACCTACTAGGTACCTGTATTTCAAAATCAGTCAGAATCTCAAATCTTAGCTATTTATGTTACCAGCCAACCTTAGCTCAGGTCGAGATTTGAGCACATGTTATATATGTCGTAGTCCGATCGTAGAAATGGCCATAAGGTGACCTGCCTGGCCATTTCACGATACGCCGCCATTTCATGATTTAGAAAGAAAGAAAAACGTTTATTTGCGGTAAACATGACGCATAAAAGTATTGTTTAAAACATAAAAATGAGAATGGATTGGGAGAAGCATGCGTCACATCCACGCAAATCGGCTATCGCTCAGCATTATGCTACGACCCTATGCAAGACAGAGCCCCAGCGCTGGTTTTCAGCGACAGCCAGCGGCAGCGCCGACGTAATGACGTCAACTGGTGCAGCAAACAAATATGACGCTGTACAAGTACAGCGTACTTAAAGAAAAAATTTTTTTTTAGATATAGTGTGATGCAGTATACTAAATAAATGTAAAAAAAAGAAATGGACATACTTTATTATTATTATATATATATTATTATTTTTATTTGACAATCTCATATCCGCCACATCGTTCAACGACGATTCGCCCGGAGATCTTGGGCATATCGATATACCTACTCGTAAAAAACACAACCCTGTCGCGCAGTCGGATAATAATGCAGATCATAAGTCGATACTGTTAAATTAATTATTCATGCACAGCAAACCAATTACATTTACTTTAACACAAAAAAAAACGCTGGTGGTATTGCTCCGGTGTCGTCAAACAAGAAGATAAAGATATGTTACAAAAATAAGGCTATTTATGATTCATGCTGTAAAAGCAAACAAGAAGTAAACAAAATACAAGAATGCCCTTAATTCACTATCAACAGACTTTTCAGCAGTAATTAGGTACCTATAAAGAAAACACAGGAAAACACAACAAACGTAGATAAGATGATAATGCATACTTGTTCCCTTACAACAATTTCAATGTCATTTACATAATAATTTGGAACAATAGTACAGAGGAGTTGCTTCTTAGTGAGTTTTTTTACTTGAAAACTTCTTTAGGCGCGTTGGGATATTTGAGATGGGAAAAAACAATTGAACTCGTGACACTGTTACCGTTACCGTTACCAACACCTCATTAAAAGTATTTCCTGCACAGTAAAATTGTTTAAGTTTTCACTTCTGTCGGCACTCCCGGAGTGCCGCTATTTTTTTTTATTCTGTGTCTGATCATCGTCATCATTTTTGGCAAATTTGCTCCACCTACTGTTGAGCATAGACCTCCGCCCTTTCGTTCCATACTTTCAAGTCTCAAAAACATTGTATACCTACCTAAGTTCGTGCCCTTCCGATATTCTTTCTTAACGAACGTTTCATTAATTCCTTAATCAGTGTTTCTTATTTTAAGCGAATAATATGTTTTCTATTGAGAGAAATAAATGTCTATGAAACCTAAACCATATTTGCATCAATTTTATGTGAAGTTGAATCAACTCGGATGATTTGAATATAACGCCCATCATGATGTCAGATTTATGTTAATTATTATTATGATCATCATTAAAATTCTTATAATACAATTTAATGTACGAACAAGTGCTTACAACTAAATGTTTCAAGTTTTATTATTTTTTGGTTGATCTGATACCTGTGCTAGTCTTCAATCAAAAATTATACGCTTGTTCCAGCTGAGTCAATTTAGTTTAGTCCCATAGTACTGTGTTTAGTGATAAGCCCGTGCAATGTTCCTAACAGTACAGTCGTGTTTCGACTTTGCATCGAGTTAGCGAAAAGTCTGATAGGAACATCTACAGTTTTCATTGTTTTAATCAGCTGTTTGGTCGGTAATGCGTGAAGTTTGGCGGCTCAGAAGGCACAGTGTACGAAGTCTATATAAATGTGTCGGTGAGCCCTTAGCAATACTAAGTTGGAAACTATTTATGAATCGTCATAATGGTTTACATAGTTTTGTTTATTAACTTCATCTACTTATGTGAGTATTGTGATAAAATCAATTCTTCCGGACCTTTTATCAAAAGATTTTTTATTTATCTAGATTATTAGATTCGTCGATCTCTGGATAATCTCTCTGCTTTGATATACACCGTGAAATTTGAATCACAGTTTTGCTAGAACAAACGTTGTTCAGACCATGGTTTACTAACATTCTACAGAACACAATTAAAAAAATAATAATAATTGGTTTTTGAAAAAACACAAAAAAAACAAAGTTTAAAATGTCAAGATTATCGTTACTCCCTACAACACAGACACCACGCACGGGACACAGCATTGTTTACAGGGAAATGTACCTCCATAAACGAAATTTAGTAAACAGTAGATAATCTTGACATTTTAAACTTTGTCTTTTTGTGTTTTTCAAAAACCAATTATGTTTTTTTTTTATTGGATGCTGTAGAATGGTAGTAGACCATGGTCTGAACAACGTTTGTTCTAGCAAAACTGTGATTCAAATTTCACGGTGTATATTGAATTGAAAATTAATTTTAAGTATGAAATTGCTTTTATTCAGGAATTCAAATAAATTCATACGTTCTTCAAATATTAGTAATGTTCGTATTTAGGTATTTAAAACGGTCATATGAAAGCTATTATTGCGTAGGTACATAATGAGTAATCAGCTCCGATTTAATTTCGTGTAAGAAATAAGGTTCAGAATATAGACTGTGCAATCCACGAAGACGCGCCCCACTCCGCGTTTACTGTACTGTATGTAAGCTGTACTTTATTACGGAGCGGAGCGGAGTGGGGCGCGTCTTCGTGGATTGCACTATCTATATCTGCTATCCACACGTGAGCAAACTTATTAAAATTATTACGCTGACGCTATTTCTTAGTTACACTTTTCTCCATTTATATTTTATCTCTAAACTACGTACCTTGAAGTGTCGATAGGTACGCGTCAAATTAATTAACTATAAAATGCCTTAATTACCAGTTTTGTTTTTGTTTTTATTATCAGAAGGCTTAATGATGGTAGTAAAAACAATGAAGTAATTAAACCAAAAAGGTTAATAGCTAATTCTAAAATTCTAAATTGCCAATTATAACGAAATTCCTAGGTTATCTTTAAATGGAGAAGTTCAGTCATTTATTTATTTGACATTTAATAATAGTCCTCCTGACGGAATTTCGGCCATTGCAGCCAATCTCAGCGGAGACTAGCCATCTACGCGGGAGATATTATAGTGCACAAACGTGTGCACAGACACAGGTGCACTTACTCATCCCTCACTCTCACAGTCCGATGGGACGGCAATCCGACACGACCGGAGAGAGATCAAGCGCTAGATCAACGGTTTAACGTGCTTTCCGAGGCACGGGGGTATCACACCGCCAACTTCGAAACTCCGTGCTCCGTGCGTTCGAAACTGAGTAATTACTTGTGGAAAAACCCAATAGCACTTTGCCCGACCTGAAGACCGCACGCTCAGCAGTCGCGCTTGCAACCCCTATACCAACGGAGCAGTTAGGTAAGGTAGGTAGGTTTATCACAAAGGCAGACTCCGAACTGCTACAAAAAAAATCCTAGTGGAAAAATGCAATTAGACTATAGGTTTAGCCTCTGTTACCTACTTGGGTCTAGAGATAACTGGCGGCTTGTGTGTATGTACTATATAATTAGTGTTTTTGAAGGTATTCGTTCAAGCAAAGCTAATTGCATTGCACCGCCGATGGAGTGTCCCAATGAAAACGTAACATTCTGGCTTTATACTAGGTAAGTCGGTATTGATAATGCCTTTTCATATTATTCGTTTTATTTTTGGTCATTTGAGATTGGCTTCCGGTTTGAGCAGATGTCGATAATGATGACTGCGTCTGTACACGGAGAGACTGCCTTCGGTAACATCTGGATACTGTGTTCGATGATAAACCGATTTTCAGACTTTGCCTGGGACCTATAATATTAAAATGAGACTAGCTAGATATTTCGACATATTTATCAATCAATCTACCTAGCTTTTTCCCAACTATGTTGAGGTCAGCTTCAACATATTTATCGTCGTAAGTACACGATAAAACAAACGTGTACGTTCGGGGGACCCCCGTCAGGAACAAGTTCCTTACGCAATACTCGCACGCACACACACACACTCATATATAATAGAAAAAGACAGAGAGAGAAAGAGAAAGGCATAAAGCACAGACACACTGAGAACGAATTTTTATTAATTTATTTATAGATAGTGCAATCCACGAAGACGCGCCCCACTCCGCGATTACTGTACTGTAAGCTGAACTCTAGTACGGCGCGGATCGGAGTGGGGCGCGTCTTCGTGGATTGCACTATCTATATCTTTTGTATAGATGCTTTTCTTTTTTCTGAATGTGAGAACGCTGTAGTAATAAAAAATGGTCAACAGATCTACAGTCCACTAAGCAGTGGACTGTAGATCTGTTGACCATTTTTTATTTTGTTAAGTACCTGGTACTTGTTGAAAGACCTACACTGTCCCCCCATACCTAGTAACATTGTTATTTGAAAGTATTGTACTCGTAAAAGCCAATTATTTTTAAAAGAGTAACCGTGGAGTTTCTTGCCGGCTCTTCTCCATAAGAAACGACCAATTGGAACTGTGCACCTAGCTCCTGACGTTTCATAAGTGCCCTTGTAGGTTTATGTGAAATAAAATATTTCGTACTAAGCGAAACTTCTAAGCAGAAGAAGAAACGCGAAGAAAAGCTAAATGAACTTAGCTTCATTTCGCTTTGTTCCAAGTGTGGCCTGCACTTTACGCTTTTTCCTTACGAGACGATTTCTACCAGTCAACTCCTACTGCAAGTCGCGGTAAGGAACTTCGTTCCAAAAATGTTTTTCTAAACTCATACTTCAAGTACTTAGCTACAGTTGATTACGGAAATTATGAGTTCAGAAAATTTGTTTTCTTTTGTTTCATCGTGTTAAGGTGTGTCCAACTCCAAACATTGAGCAGCAAGAGCGCGGCAGCAACAAGCGGCGTTTGCAGCCTTTGCAGGACACATTTCTGCCACGTTCTAGTTAGGACCAAACCGACGTGTTTACGCGCGGCAGTACTGCGCGGCACATCCGAAAAACGCCGCGCACTTCAGTTGGTAATATTAATCTGCCTAGCCGCAATAATAATACGTCCGTTTCTAATACGTGTGCAGAAATACGTCCAGACACAATTAGTGAAGAATGTTTCCTAAAAATGTTTGTGCGCGGCAGGTAGACAGAAGCGTTCGCGCGCGGCAGTCGTCCAAACAAAGCGCGGCAGGCCACGCGGGGCATCCGCGCACTATTGCCTGTCAATGTTTGGACACACCTTTAAGATATCCTGCCCTGTAGATTAACAGCAGTTGATACGTATACCTACATGATGATTATAAAAGCCTGTTATAACTGCCACACGTAATCACATAAAAACTATCAAGAGGCAATCCAAATCACATCAAAATGTTAATTCAATTGCCATAATAATTACTTAGCCACGATAACCTATGGATAATAATTTCTTATCAGCACTTGAGAATAAAGCAAAGCGTGGCCAATTTATTGGCATTTTATGACGACAATTACTAGGCCTAATGCCTTTGAATCACACATCATAATTACGATATATTTTAAATTAACTTTCTTTCGTAACGCCTTTACAAACATTTCATGGTTTCCGCAGTTATCAGTTCGAAATTAAGTAGCGGTTTTACTTAAATACATGTAATTGATCTATATTCAAGGTACTTTTATCGATGTGGCGTTTGTTTTCCAACCAATTGAGTTTTTTTTTTTCAACTATACATTTTAAACTATTTCATCCTATTTTCATTTAGAGAAAATGAAGAAAAGCCACATCAAGTGCTGGCTATGGATCAGCAGTCTATTGAGTCTGCACCCTGGGTGCAAGACGCCCCTGTTAAGATTCTAATCCATGGATATACTGGCCACAAAGATTTCTCGCCAAATACAGAAATAAGACCAGGTAAACGTTTTAAAATATAGTTAAAATCATTAAGTTATAGTATATTACTGTCGCGGCCTGCAACTGGGGCATCAATGCCTGGTGTTGGCCAAGGCTCGTATAGTACTTTTCTCAAATAATGCGCGGAAATTCAAATTGAGTCAATTAATTATAAATTCCAGAATTAACAACGACGAACAAAGACAATTTTTTACGCGTCAATATGTTCTTTTGTTTCTTCTTTACTTTATATTTGCAAGCCTTAATGAATGATAGGTCTCGCTGTGAGACCAATCATTCATTCATTTTTTTTGGGTGGGAAATTATCAAATAACTTCTGCCGGTCTGGGCGGAGCGGGAGGGCGTGTCAGACTCTTACTGACTAAAACCCACCCGTGTTCCTTCAGTTGCCGGTATGTTGCCAGGGGCCACGGTAACCCTTTCGGACAAACCCGCAACCCCGGCAGGCATCGGCCCTAGCGGATCCTTCCAGTTATCTCTTTGAAGAGCACGTGGAACACAACGTGCCGTCGACCCGGGCCTGGTCCTTATCGGACGGTAAGCTACCCATTGCTCACCATCCGCAAGTCCGCGCTTACGATGGCCCAGAATCGGCCTGCTAATACCGACGCCCAGGGCGTCTCCTGCGGCGGTTAGGGGCGTGAGGGCGCGAAATTTGCCTCTCCCTCACGCGTTCCGCCTCCTCCTTTGCGAGCATTACTGCTTCGCAGAAGGAGATGACGGCCTCCCATGCCCTCTCGGTCCGTACCATGGCCTGAACCAGGGCCGGACGCGAGAGATCACCGCCGCCGATCGCCTCCACGAGGACACGGCGATGCTCCGCTCAAGCCGGGCCAGACCTCCACCATATGCCCCACCGTGTCCTTCGGGCGATCCACACAATGGTGACACCCGGGCGTTTTCTCCCACCTTATCCGGAACAGGATCCCCTTAAACAACCGTGTCCGGTGAGGACCTGCGTCAGGCGGAAGGTGAGGACGCCGTGGCACCTCTCTAACCACTCCTCAAAGAGGGGACTTATTGCCGCAATTGTGGAGTGCCCAGATTAAGATGTTACCTTCATCAGTATTTAAATTATAACAAACTAGCTGCGCTCCACGGTTTCACCCGTATAAGTCTCCATCCCGAGGGAATATCAGGATAAAAAGTATTCTTTATCCTAACCTAGGTCATGGTCTACCCATGTGCCAAATTTCATCCAAATCCATTCAGCCGTTTCAGCGTGAAAGCGTAACAAACAAATAACAAAAAAAAAAATCACTTTCGGAATTATAATATTATTAGTATAGTAATAATATAATACCCGACTACGGCGAAGTAAAAAGGAGGGTTATGATTTTGACCGGTATGTATGTATGTATATATATATGTTCATCTGTTACCTTATAACTTCTAAACTGCCAATCATAATTTGACAAATGAGATATCATTGGAAGCGTTTTGATTGTCCGCTGGTTATAGGCTATGTGACGTCACATTAAATGCAATATGGCGCCCTCTAGAGGCCATAAAGCAACGAAATAAAAAACTAAAATTATTGAATTGTGCCATGTTGGGTATCAATGAAAGGGCTTGACAAGCACATTACAAATCAGGGACCGGACAACCCCGCTTAAGAGTTAAGCCTTTTGACAGGGTAACCCGTACATGGGGTAACTCGTATCGCTGTGTTACCTTTTATTCGAGTTACATCCTCGAAACCCAGCGAAATGGTTAACCCTTTTATAATGGTAACCACGTGAAGGGGTTAACCCCTTCAATAACTTAAGCCTTTGAAGGGGTTACCTTCACGAAAGGGTTTTATTCGTGTTACCCTGAATTACCTAATAAACTTGAGCTGCATGTATGTAGGGAGGGATACATGCACCCGAGCGGCGCCTCATTGCGTTATTATTTTTATTTAGTTATTACGAATTTGACAACAAGTGACGGACGACAGATAAGCGGGCTAATAAATTAGGATGAGTAAAACAGGTAAGTGATTATTATTTAAAGTATTGAGTAACCTCAGTGTTAATATGGTGACATGTAATTATATTTTACAAATGAATACTTACAAACCAGAGTACTCGTAAAAATACTTGCAAAGGTACGAAATTGTTCCGTAGACTCTTACTAATAAGAGGCATGATCGCAGCGAAAACTAACGCGGTTGAGTACCTACGTAATTGAGCGAGTAGCCGTATAAAATACCTTGAAGTCTTGCAAGTTTTTCGGGTCGGTACCTGGTGTGTGTACTTGGAAGCAAATATCTGGTGAAAAAACCTGGTCGCGTAAATACGTACCTTCCCTAGGTAAAGCTATAAAACATACTAAGACTACATAGGCTGATTTTCTTGACACGCCGATGGTCGGCGTGGTCAATATGTATTTTGAAGCATTTTTTACTAACTCGCACAGCGCCGCGACCGCGGTCGAGCGCTGAGCGACGCCAGTGAGCGGTTTCGAATCACGCTAACCAATCGGCGCCGACGAAATACGCGCGGAACGTCGCGTCAACGTGAGAAGAAAACCAGCTATTTATGTAGTGTAGGTACCTACTGCACTATAACAGTTTCGATGGTTTTGGTTCGAGTTGACAAGTAGATAGGTAGTATTAGTATCTACGATAATTACTAACACTAAGGTAATGCTATCTTATATTATAAGATCAGGCAAACAACAAGTATAAAACCTTAGGTACGTTTATGGCTTGAATCTCCTACGGCCGACGCCGAATGGCAAGTAGCCGGGGAGAAGAAAAAGGGTGGCAAGGCGGCAAGTACAGCCAAAAGGAAGGCGAGGCAGCAGCGGCGCAAGGAGCGAAGCGTCGCGGCTAGGCTCCGCGCCCCGAAGTCCACAGCTGTAGTGATCACACTACAGCCGGAAGCGGAGAAGAAGGGCGTGTCCTACCAGCACGTGTTCGCCAAGGTAGAGGCGGCGGTGGATCTCAAGGAGACCGCCAATTGCGTCCGGCTGAAAGTCACTGCTACTGGGGCCCGGATGCTGGAGATACCCGGTGCGGACAGTGGCCCGGCAGCGGACGCTCTGACCTAAGCTTAGGGCTACCCTAAATGCGGACGAGGGCCGAAGGCTTCTGGTGGGTTGGGTCTTCGCGCAGGTCAAACTGCTGAAGCCCAGACCTCTGAGGTGCTTCCGCTGCCGGGTAGGCGACCACGTGGGAGTGAAGTGCACCTTGGAGGTAGACTGCAGTGACCACTGCTTCCGTTGTGGTCAGCCCGGTCATAAGGCCGGCTCGTACAACGCCACGCCGCACTGCGTCGTATGTGCGGCGGCTGGCAAGCCAGCCGATCACCGGGTTGGGAGCAAGGCCTGCGCCCCACCCGCCACAACCAGAGGCAGAGGCAAGCCTTCCGCCACCGCCGTCACCGCCGCAGCCGCCGCCACTACTGCCGCCACCGCTGCCGCCTCCACCGTCGTCGTCGCCGCCGTTGCCGCCACGGCAGTGCCCTCACAGGGCACAGGGGGCTAGAAATGGAGTGTCAATAACGGCCCCGTTACGCATCCTCTAGGCGAGCATCAACCACTGCGCCGCCGCTCAGGATCTGTAGGTCCAGAGCATGGCGCAGTGGTCGATTAACATCGCCGTGGTCGCTGAGCCGTACTTTGTCCCGCCCAGAGATGACTGGGTGGAGGACCTGAGCGGCTCAGTGACCCTCATTTCGTCCCTCATCCCTCAAATCTGTCAAGAGAGGATGGGGTTGCGTGGCAGCACGGTTTGGTGAGATTGTTGTGGTAGGGGTGTACTTCTCCCCGAACCGAACTCTTGCCGAGTTCCACAACTTCCTTGCGGAGTTGAGAGTCGTCGTCGTCGGGTTCGGTTCCCTCCCCGTGTTCGTCCTTGGGGACTTCAATGCCAAGAATTTGGCTTGGGGTTCCCGGTATACGGACACACGGGGCGGGATGGTGGAGGACTGGGCTCTGGAGATAGGCCTGGTCGTCCTATACCGGGGTTCTGGCCCCACGTGTGTGCGGATGCGGGGTGAATCAGTGGTTGACATTTCGTTCGCCAGCCCCGCTCTGTCGCCACGTGTCATAGACTGGCGCGTCATGGAGGGGGTGGAGACCTATTCCGATCACCAGTACATCCGGTTTGACGTCTCCGTTCAGACCTCGAGCGCACCGGTCTGACAGGCCCTGAGTGGTCCGCGGTGGGCGCTGAAGCAGCTGGACCGGGAGCTCCTCCTGGAAGCCTTGATCGTGCAGGCCTGGGTGTCATCACCGGACAGGCCTGCTGACATCAACGACGAGGCGGAGTGGTTCCGGGAGGCCATGTCCAACATCTGTGACGTGCCAATGCCCCGTGTCCAGCCAGGACGTACTTCGCGCCAGGTGTACTGGTGGTCTCAAGAGCTAGATGCTCTGCGCATGACGTGCGTTGGTCCGCGACGCCCCGGTACGCTAGGCACCGCAAGTTCCGTATCCACCCTCCCGATGAGGAAGCCATTCAGGCGAAGAAGTATTAGGGAAATGGAGCGCCGAAGACCGCCCTCAAGGTGGAGATCCTGCGGGCCAGGGCACTGGCCCGCGAGGAGTCGCTGGAGACTCTGAATAGGGACCCGTGGGGACGCTCATATAATTTGGTGCGGGAGAAACTCCGCCCATGGGCTCCCCCGCTGACGCAGAGTCTCTGGCCCCAGCTTGTGGGGGGTGCGGTGAGCGCTCTGATCCCTTCAAGAGGGGAACATACTCTCTCACCCATGGCTCCGCCTATTGCGGTGCCTGATGCGGACCACACCGTCGGCGACGACGACGATGCTCCGGAGGTGACCGAGGTAGAAATGAGAGTGGCGGTATGCAGGCTGAATGCCAAAAATACCGCCCCAGGACCCGACGGATTACCTGGAAAAGCCTGGGTCTTAACCTTAGAGGCTCTCGGGCCTCGACTAAGGGGGCTTCTAAGCGCATGCTTGGAGAGGGGCCAGTTCCCACTTCGTTAGCAGACGGGGAAGTTGGTCCTCATCAGGAAGCCGGGGCGCCCTGAGGACTCGGGTCCGCTTATCGGCCCATCGTGCTACTCGACGAGGTGGGCAAGACCAGATTTGGCGGAGAGCCAATTTGGTTTCCGCAGGGGGCGCTCTACGGTAGACGCCATCATGCGCGTGCGGGCCCTCATCCACAGCGGGAAGCTGTGGCCCGGGGTGGAGTCGTTTTGGCGGTGTCTCTAGACATCGCCAATGCCTTCAACACCCTGCCCTGGAGTTGCATTAGGGAGGCACTCCGGTATCACCGGATGCCCACCTACACTTGTCGTGTGGTTAAGGTCTATTTGACGGACAGGGCCGTCATCTACCCCGGTCACCAAGGAGAGTGGAACCGGCGAGAAATGTCGTGCGGTGTCCCATAGGGATCGGTCCCGGGGCCGCTTCTGTGGGACATAGGATACGACTGGGTGCTGCGCGCTGACCTCCCTAGTGGCGTCAGCGTCGTTTGCTACGCTGACGACACGTTGGTCCTGGCGCAGGGGAGGTAGTACTAGGCGGCGGCCGACTTAGCGACACGCGGAGTTGCAACAATTGTCGACAGTATCAGGCAGTTGGGACTCGAAGTGGCCCTGCACAAGTCCGAGCCATGCATGATTTTTCATGGTCCGTTCATGATTTTTCATGGTCCTCGGAATGCGCCACTGTCGGGTTCCCAGGTAATGGTGGGAGGGGTTCACATCGGCGTCGAGTCGACGATGAAGTATCTGGGACTCGTCCTCGACAGCCGGTGGAACTTCGTGGAGCATTTCCGTCGTTTGGCTCCCAGACTGGAGCGGGCCGGACCTACCTTGAAGCGGCTCCTGCCCAATCTGGGGGGCCCAAACGACTCCTGCTGGATGCTCTACGCGGGGGTCGTGCGGTCCATGGCCTTTTACGGGGCACCGGTGTGGCCGCGTTCATTGAGGCTGCGGCCAGCCCACCGGTTGAATGCGTCCCAGAGGGTCATGGCCATCTGGCTGGCCCGAGGATACCGCACGGTCACCTGCGAGGAGGCGACCCTCCTTGTCAAATAACCGCCATGGGATCTGGAGGCAAAGGTCCTCGTCCACATCTGGGAGTGGGACGAGGAGGTGAAACGCCGGGGCTTAACTCCGCTGCCGCGAGAAATCGCGACACAGCGGACAGAGCTCCGGCGGGATCTCATGGCGTCATGGAGAGTGCGATTGTCGCAACCTGGCGCTGGGCACGCCACAATTGCGGCGATAAGTCCCTCTTTGAGGAGTGGCTAGAGAGACGCCACGGTGTCCTCACCTTCCACTTGACGCAGGTCTTCACCGACACGGCTGTTTCGGGAGGTTTCTGTTCAGGATAAAGCAGGAGGAAACGCCCGGGTGTCACCATTGTGTGGATCGCCTGGAAGACACGGTGGAGCATACGGTGGAGGTCTACCCGGCTTGGGCGGAGCATCGCAGTGTCCTCGTCGAGGCGATCGGCGGCGATCCGGCGTCCGGCCCTGGTTCAGGCCTGGGAGGCCATCATCTCCTTCTGCGAAGCAGTAATGCTCGCAAGGGAGGAGGCGGAATGCGTGAGGGAGAGGCAAATTTCGCGCCCTCACGCCCCTAACCGCCGCAGGACGAGACGCCCTGGGCGCAGGCCGAGTTCCAGTCACCGTAGGCGCGGGGATACGAGATAAGGTCCAGGCCCGGGTCGATGGCACGTTGTGTTCCACGCGCGCCTCAAAGAGATGTCAGCAGAATTGACGGGGTCCACTAGGGCCGATGCCTGCCGGGGTTGCGAAGAAGTCCGAAACCCGATCGTGGCCCCCGGCAACATGGCAACCGAAGGAACACGGGTGGGTTTTAGTCAGTAAGAGTCTAACACGCCCAGAGCGGGAGAAAGTTATTTGATCATTTCCCACCCAAAAAAAAAGGTACATTTATGGCATTACCACATAAATTACATTTGCTTGTTTTATTTGATATATCATCATAATACCGGTGTACAGCATCTCGTCTCGGCTGTGGCATTTTTACAGAAAAAATAACTCAATACCTATATTAAGAAATGTATTAGGGAGTAGGTACTACAACACACACTTAAACAAAAACACTGCTAAATTGTTTTAAATTACTTCTGTAGTTCCGTCCGTGTTTCGAATTAAATGACGAATGATGAGAATATACACAAGTTTAAACACGAAAAAAGAAATATTACAATGTTTCGAATGTGCGACAAGCGAAATTGAACTGTAAAACCATACTTGCAATAATTACTATTCCATGTTTACAAGTCGCTTAGTAAATGCAACAATGTCGGCGCCGGGCAGAAGAATGCCACGTGCGGTCGTGGTTATGCAATTTTCAAACTAATCTCGATACCAAAGAGTGCATGTTACAATGTGTTGGGATGGAATGGCTTACCCTGTTACAGTGTTACAGGGTATTGAAAGGGTTAACTTGTTCGGAAGGGGTTACATAGCACCCATTCGAGGGTGTAACACGTATCATAGGGTTTCTTTTTTAAGCGCTTAAAAAAACCCTTTCAAAAACCCTTTCAACGAGTATCCGGCCGGTCCCTGTTACAAATATGTATATATATCATATTTTCCAAGTAAATTAATATGTTTAAATTGTTAAAAACAAGCAAAAGTGGGACTGTGGTACATACGGCGCTGCTGAAAAAAATTAATACCTATTTTACCATAAATGCCGTGATGGTAGTGGTTAAGGCCTCGCCTCTCATGCACGAGATTGTGGATTCAAATCCGGGCAGGTACCAATGTGACTTTTTCAATTCAAATGTACTTTCTGAGTTTATCTTGGACATCTAACATCGGTGAAGGAAAAACATTAACCTGCTCTGCAAATACTTTATCACGAAACTATAACCCCAAAATAATTTAAATAAAAAGTAAGTTCAAAAACTAAAACCCGACTAAAAGGTATGAAACAAGAAAATATTTCAGACAGAAGTCAAGACATAGGTACAAAAATGATCAAGGTAAAGCCGTGGTCGCATGCCATTACCCGACTACGGCGAAGTAAAAAGGAGGGTATGTATGTATGTATGTATGTATGTATGTATGTATGTATGTATGTTCATCTGTTACCTCATAACTTCTAAACTGCCAATCATAATTTGACAAATGAGTTATCATTGGAAGCGTTTTGATTGTCCGCTGGTTATAGGCTATGTGACGTCACATTAAATGCAATATGGCGCCCTCTAGAGGCCATAAAGCAACGAAATAAAAAACTAAAATTAATTATGTATAGTTAGTATGTTTATCTAACAATATTTTCAGCTTACATGGATTGCTGCAACTACAACGTAATATCAGTGGACTACAACCCGATAGCCCGCGAGCCTTGCTACGTAGAAGCTGCTCGGAATACGGAGCTAGTGGGGATGTGTATTGCCCAGCTGATCGACCAGCTAGTCCAGAAATATGGCTTTAACCTCACACAGTTCCACATTATAGGATTTAGTCTTGGAGGACAGACGGCAGGGTTTATCGGCAATTATGTCACCTCTGGGAGGTTGCATAGGATTACTGGTAAGTATATAGGTACCATCGGAGTAACGCATATCTAACCAATTTGAAAACAAAATCCCGTGCACACGACTCTTTTTTTTTCGTAGGTAAGCGTTACTATAGCGGCCTTGCTCTTCAAGCAAGAATAGTCTTTACAGTGTATAGTATTTCTATTTTCTTAATGTCCCTCAACAAACTTCATGTTTCGTCAGTCATCAGATTTCTATCAGTTGCCCTTTGCACTTGGTGCAGACCGGACGCTCTCAATCGACTTGAAAGTATATAGAGTTGTTAGTATTCTTTTAACTTAGTGTAATTTATTTTAAAAATGGGAGGCAAGCTGCTAAAGTTGCAGGCACGACAGATAGGAAAATAGTTTTACAGCTCTATAAAGTTCACACGGAAATCAAAACAAAACTACAATAAAGTACTTAGTTCTGAATTCAAATTATTATTATTAAACACAATAAATCTAATAATTGATGATCATGGAAATTTGCATTCGTTTGTATTCGGAAATGCGATGATTCCCGAGGGACATAAAGAAAATAGAAATACTGTACAGATATGGGTTTCTTCGATAGTACCTACCTGCTGTTTTAAGATGAATGTTTTTCAAGTCAAAGGATTTAAGATCCAAGCCTCCAGGAATACGCTTCATATATTTCTTTGTAAGCAAAGATTCCATTCAGCAACAGCACTAAACAATAGACAACTTTGCCCTGTAGTAATAATTTTGGTATAACATGTTCACCCGCACGACTGTTTGCCATTAACTTCAGAAAGGCACCGCAAGCTAAATGTATGCATCACCACGCATGCACACAATCCCACAAAACACACAATTATATTTATTAGAGATAACAGAGTCCTCCAACAACACTATTCCACAGCACTGGACCCTGCTTTGCCTCTGTTTGTGACCACCGACCCCGAGAAGAAAGTAGACAAAGGAGACGCCAAATTCGTCGATTGTCTTCACACTAACGCACTGGAGAAGGGCAAGTTGGAAGCTTCTGGACATGTCGACTTCTACGCTAATGGCGGCATCACACAGCCTGGTTGTAATGCTACTAAAGAACAAAGTGAGTCTGTTATAAAAATGGCTAAAGTTGCTTTAAGTTATAAAGTAGGTTTGGTTCTTCATTTTCAAGCTCAAAATATCATAGGTTTAAGATATTTTACAAAACGTTTTTTGAATAACGTATTACAATAGACTTCTTCCAAAAAAAGGAGAACCTTATTTAGTAACTCTTGTAGCAAAGTATATTTAGTAACCATTTGTAGTTACTAAGTTATTTTCTTTACTATTCGTTCTATACTCGCAAAACATGCGTAAAACTTATATAGTGCATGAAAAAACTGTACTTTATTAAATTCTCAACTTAAAAAATTACCTTCACCAGCAAAATCTAGCTGTAACCACGCCAGAGCGCCGGAGTACTACGCAGAATCAATAACCACAGACGTTGGTTTCTACGCAACCAAGTGCAACTCCTGGATCATCTACTTGATCGGCTGGTGCGAGATGTTCAACTCGACCGATGAAGTGCTCTTCGGGGAATATGTTCCGCAGAAGTAAGTATTTTGCAAGGTTAGCGAATTGAGTGCAAGTTCCAAAATTTGGAGATAAGTCAGACAGGCATTTGAGAAATCCTACTTAGTTGCAATGCTCTGAGTCGAAAGAGAAACGTTATCTTAAACTAATTAAAAGTAGAGTAAGCTGGCGTTTATTAAATTGTCGATATTTATATGTATACATAAAATGTGCTTTAAGATCTAGCAAAAGTTAGCACAAAATGTTAACTTTCTGCATATTGATAAAAACAGGCCAAGTGAGTGTCGGACAATGCAAAGTGAAGGGTTCCGTAGTTGGGATGAAAATTTACGCAGGCACAGTAGTGATTTTAAGGGTCAGACGAATTTTTAAGGGTTCCATTTTTGCCATTTGGCTAAGGAACCCTAAAAATGATAATGAGTCCATTTATGGCCATTTTTTTAGTTTTTAAGTGAGGTCTTAAGACAGCTAGGAAAATACCGTATTTACTTTTAAACTCCTTTTTCTCAACAATAGTGAATAGCATTGTAAGCAATTTGCCAGTTCTATGATTAGTGCAGGCACCGAAACACTTCCATACTTTCACTAAAAACAGTTTCCCTTTTCTTCAGCCTTACTTCCTTCTCGTGACGATGTTATAATTACAAGCTTTTTCAATATTATTAAGTACTTTTGTATTATGAAAGTGAAAAAGTAAGCTATGCACAGGTTAACTAGGTCAATAACCTTTTGTTTTTCATTACTAAAGTTTGTATGCAACGACTCAATAAGTGGACAAAAGGCATTAAATTATAAGTATAGTAAGTGGATAATAAAACGAGATCATAGTTTTATAAAACTTTTCCGTGATCTTGTTTAAAATGTAGTTATAATAGGTTCGACTTTCCTTTATAATATACATAACCAGTTACTTCTACTCTTACATCATGGTTTGGCAAGATAAGGGATTTTACGCGGATCTCTACCGTCTGACCGAAGCATGATCACGATTGTTAGAGAAATGAGATTTCATTCAGAAATATGAGTAAAGTTTGTATGTACAATATGTAAAAAAACCCTGTCCGATCTGAAAGGGGCAAACAATACCAAAAAGTTTTTTTAAAGTTATTACTGAAAATTAAAAGTTATTGCTATTTAAAATTCAGCTTTTGTACCAAAATTACCCCAAATCCATTCAAAATTAGAAATTTTTTAACGTTCATAAGTTATGACTTGTAGACACTCGCTAAACGAAAGCCGCGCCTCATGTAAATAACACGGTATAATTTCCCCTTTGAAAAAAAACGTGGTGATTTTTATTTTTTTCGGAAATATACACAGAAATAGATTCTCAGTACGATACCTAACAACACCCTCACGGATCGAACAGAGTTTTTTTAACATGTTGTATAGCGAGTAAAGAAATATAATAAGTCTAAAAATATATGTCATGTTTGTTTGTTTGTTGTTGTTATGTTTGTACAGTCCGCCTTTGTACGGTATTTTTTACTTGTGCATAAAGTTTAATAAATAAATATGTTGTACCTATATACCGTTTCATGTGTGACATAATAAGGCACCCATGAAAATGGGCTTGGCCAGACAGCAGATGTCGAAAAAGTTTTTTTTATTTTTATTATCGCTTATGTGGGTTTTGAAATTGTTCCAGTGCGCGCGGGTTATACTTCTTTAGTACAAACTCGAAGTCACCATATGCACGCGGTTCCAATCAGAAGAGCAGAAGAAAAAGAAGTTCCAATTACTTCAGACGAGGAATTAAACGGTTACAGAACTAACTTTTTGTTTCATTAATCCTACACTATTAAACGAGCAATATTTGTATACGAGTATATAATATCTATATATTTGTAATCACGTTCTGGAAAACGGCTGTAACGATTTCGATTAAAGTGACAATATAGGGGTTTACGGAGGCGAAAAATCGATCTAGCTAGGAATATCTGGGAAAATTCGTTTTCTCCGTATTTTCATCCGAGCAGAGCTGGATTCCCCAAAGTTTAAAACAAGATAATGAATAATGACATTAGAATAATGACATGGCAGCATGGAATTAGTAAGTACCCACTATCATGGCAGCATGAAATTAGTATGTACTATGCATGGGAATAGTATGAACTATCCTATACTATTAAATGAGCATTCTCTATTTTCACTAGAACAGAGCTCGGTCGCCCAGGTAGTTTGTTTATACGCATATCTTGAAAAACGGTGTATGGAAATTGTTCCATACACCGTTTTTCAAGATATGCGTATCATCAGTCTATATCAGTCCACTACAGGTATGGGCCTCCCAAATTGTAAGCTATTTAGCAGCCACCCTGCGAAGGTTGTCGCTCCATCTAGCCCGAGGACTAAAACTTGAACTTTGATTACGGTAAGGGTGCCTTTGCCGTATTCATAGTTCATTCCATGTCGAAAAGATTAGTCGGTACGATCAGTTTGAAAGGAATGCTGACTACCCTCGGTATGTTGTGGAAGAAATAATAAACCAAAGATAGAATTTTCCGCCATATAAACTATTACGCTGGTTTGTAACCGTTACCAATTAAGAGTGCAAATTATTTCATTTGATGTGCAATTTTACGATGTTATTGCAACTTCTGTGATTTTATATAGACTGGTTTACCTAGTTACTTACCTACATTGATGTAACTCAACCTCCAAAGCGTCGATAAATGATTGTTAATTTATTTTATTACTTTCTCTTGATATTCATTTACTTAATTTTTCTTGACACTAGAACTATTAAATATCTGCCGAAGTAGGTATCCAATCTGCCTGTTACGCATACTAATATTTATTTTCAACCCAAACTTGACTTTTCAAGAACGTGCACTTGACAGTTTAATGCAAACCACTTAGGTACTTGTAGCGAGGTAACAGGTAACCAATATGTTCAGTTCGTTCTTCCGTATTTCGCGAATCTTGATAACCTTACTTACTCAATCCTATGTTTATATAAGTTTACATCAAAATTCATTTAAACTGAGTTACAGGCCGGTCTGTGTATTGCCTAATCCGAGTTCTGAACCGGTACTATCTGATAAAAACCAGATAGATAAAAACGGATGCGTAACAGGCGCTAGCTACATTACATAGTTAGTAAAGTCAAACGAAAGTAGTCACTCGAATTATTTGCAAACTTTTTATAGGGCAATGCTATACTAATGTCAACCTCAATTTGCAAAAACAAGATGCGAGTGTTGTTGGTGACTTGTTGTGATCTTGATACAGTATTGACTAAATCAAAAATGTCAAAACAGTGACTCTAATGAATCTTGTTCACATGGAAGTGTTTGTTTTTCGATTCAGATTTTGATTGTGGTAGTGGTGAATGTTAATCAAAATAATTATAGATTGTTGTTGTTTTTTTTTTTCGAATTGCTGCACAATACCTAAAGACGTATTTTTATTCAGACAAAGTAAACAGATTTTTCGAAATGTCAAGAAATGTCTCTTTGACTTGGATCATAATAGGTAGCATGATTTCAAGCAAATAATTCAAAAGTATCAAATTAGGTTATTCCAGGTATGTCTTACTAATTTTAGGGTTGCTATGCTGATATTTTTTAAATTTGCCGCGCATTTTCAGTCTCTACTTTCGTTTGCCAAACTCTAACTACTTACTGGTTTTCCTTGTTTTGAATGATGATCGTAATGACTTCGAATCTTTCTCTGCAGAATATTCTAGAATAGAACTTTAAGTCACACTGGAAATCAGTTGATATTAGCGAGTGTTTCTATACCATGTCGTGACTATAGATAGAGCACCGCTTAATATCTATTTAGGTACCAGCTAATTTTACGGCGTGAGATCTATAATTTGTCTTAAAACAGCTTGAAACGAAGCAGTAGGAACAGCACATTATATTAAATTCCCTACGAACCGACACACACTAAATACTAGGATGCTATCAAAGCAACCTGTATTTAAATATTTCCAAACCGTGCTACCGGATAACCAAGCCATTGATAATGACGGAGCGGACATTCGTATGGGCTTTCCCCACATCCTTGTCGTTATCCTCGATTGTTGGTTGCAACATCAAGCAGCATTCATGTTGCATCCATGGCCTTATTTAGACGCCATCCGCGAATTGGGCAACGCCGTGTGGGTTACGTACAAGTGTGCTTCGGGCCTTATCGATTATTGCCGTAAGATATAAACTCGATACAGATGACGAAAGCTCTCGACAGCTCTGGAGGATTCGATCATTTTGAAATTATATATCCATCCAGTGCTATATAAAATTACAAGAAAATTATGTTATTTTTTATAAAGGTTATTAACTATACAATGTTTATAGTTTCTTAGCTTATACTTTTTATGTAAAATATTTATTGAATATCAAGCGAAGTATTTCGATATACCCACGGACATATTATTATTACGTCAGGGCCAATTTTAGTACTTAAAAAACGTTCAAATTCAAGTCGCAATCCCATCTCAGCGACAATCAATGTCAAAAGTTTGTCAAAAATGTAGATACAAAATAGTTTTTATTTTGACAGGTTGAGACAGATTAGAAAGCAAACGTTCTTCATTAAGGGAATTGTCCCGCAGTTTTCCCGTTAGATTGACAATCGAGTCTTAATTAACAAAACACGTATTGTAGAAACCCGCACAGGGCTCGCGTGGTGGATTATAGCCCTGCTCTCGCAGAGAAGAGGCCTGTGTTCCATCAGTGGGAATATTATAGGCTGAATAAGCTTATTGCCATACTATACGTTCTAAAAATAACTTGCCAACTGCCGATATTTCTCAATTTATAACTTGTCTAGTTTTGTCTATTGACGCCGACATCCGACACTCAATCGGTGATGTCGTTAACTCACGATTATTCTTGCGGTTGGGCAATGCCTACCACAATACATAGGTGCACAGGTTACCGTGTCAGTACATGTCTTATAATAATGCCTATTGTAACCTACACGGAGGTTAAGATGGCTCATCTTTATATGCATTAGTCTTACCAAATCATTAAATGAAATATTGAATGCGCTATCAACTGAACTAAAGTAGGCTTTGTACATAGACTCAATAAATTAGGACATGGATCTGTATCTACTTCAATTTCATAGCTTCACAGTTGAAACCTGAAATAAAAAAACTGAATTAGGGCTACGAAGCCAGGACTGGTTGTCCGCTTCAATTTAATGTTGCTGTCTCTTTTCTGGGCTGTTGAATTTCAAACATCATAATATTATAATAATAATAATCTTGCATATAAAAACGCCTTATTCAAAAATTAAAAAATAAATGTGTTGCATTAGTTGCATAATGCAAGTAGCTAGAAATTAGAATTAAACTAGATTAGTATTCTAAATACCTAATTAATTTCAAACTTAACTAAAAAACTATAACTTCGAAGCGAGTTATCATGTCACGTATTAAAGTGGGTCCATTTATCATAAAATCTTAATGTAACTTATGTAATAAAATTGTGTTTTTGTTGGAATTCTCCGAAGTCGTTCCGGTTTATGTAACTGATTCAGTTTTTTGGCAGAGACCAATACCTAAAGCATTCATGTTTGGACTACGCCCTTTATGCGAATCATCTATTTGCAGAAATTATAATAAACTCGTATATCTATTACAATTAAATTAATTGTAATAATTAATTAAACTAATTAATTGGTATAATTAAACTAATTAATTAATTAATTGACTGCCTCGCTAGTCTAAGCGCTACTGCTGAGTATGAGGTTCTGGGTTCGATTCCTGGGTCGGGCAAAGTGTTATTGGGTTTTTCCTTCTGGAATTTCTCAGGAACAGCCCGAAGTCTAGATTTGTGCCCGGTTGATGGCAATAGGCTCGCCCCCTATTACATGGGACTTAAACATAACTGGCGAAATGTGGGTGTACTATAGGTACACCTCTGCCTAACCCTTCGGGGATTACAGGCTAGATGTTATAATATGTTAATTAATTAAAAGGGTACATATTTTTTTTGGCCTTTGACAATTGGCGTCATATTTTATTAATTAAATTACATTCTACTATAAAAAATTATACAAACAAAGAGTGACCGAATTCTTGCCGAATTCGCAGTCTTCATATGCAAAAGGGGGGAAGTCAGAAACGAGCGAGGGTCAACATCATGCAGACACTTTCGCTCGTTCAGTACCCGTACGAAATACGCAAGTGGCACACGCATTTATGGCACACAGATAATAAATATACAATTATCAAAAACAGTGCGGACATTTTATAAAACAATTTTTTATTTTTATTTATTGTGATTAATTTTCTGTGATTTTATATTGAAATTAATATTCAATATTTTTCCAAGCTACAAAAAAAACACATAGTGGTTTTATTTTGTAAACAAACGGTTGTTTATGTAGAAGTAATTAGCTTTGTATGAAAAAAATTTGAACACAAAAATGATAACAGGTGCAAAGTGGTTAGTTTTAGTTGGAATAACTGTGTTGCAAATATCCGGTAAGTTAATCGCTATTATTTATTTTTCTTCCTTAATATAAATTTGTAGGAAAATATCGTAAACTTTTACCAGAATATTATAAGTCGAGTACCGAACCAATATTTACGAAACCTTTAGTTCTGTTTTATTTAGTTTTAAATATTTTAACATATGAAGGACCTAATGTTTATCAGTTACTTAATGCTGCATCAGCATGAAGTACATCAGTAATGTAGTCTTCCAGTTATTCTGGTCTTGGCTATTCATAATTTTCAGTACAAAGTGGATAATCAGCCTTACACCTTGACAATAGAATTCTGCACCGATGATTGATTGGCATTACGAGTTTAAATTCCATATATTTACTGATTAAATATAAAAGGGCTACGATAAAGGACAAAAAGTATGTTTTTACTTTTAATTGGATGTCATAATATGAAATTCTGCGAAGATTCGCGAACTGCAGTACATAATACGGCTGCAATGCACCGACACACATCATAACCTACAACTGATAATGTACTCATTGCGTAAAAGTGTTAAGTTTGTTTTGCTGTAACCGGCTGATTAGCTTCCTCATCCGCGTAGTGATGCTACGCGGTACGCGAATGGATGGAACGAATAAAATGGTATTATTTTTTGTAACTTTGCTTTATACCTATTTAGCTTCAATCCGCGACCTCGTCCGCGTGAAAATAATATCCTATGACACTCAGCAATACTGTAGCTTCCTATTAGTGAAAGAATTTTCAGAATCGGATCAGTTCCGAAGATTACCCCCTGCATACTAAACTCTCAAATTTTATTTTTTTGTAATATCTATAAATATAGATATATAAAAGTAAGTTCAGAAAAGTTTAGGTAATAGGAAGGTCATTTCAGAATTTACCATTTCATTTTGACCTTGCTTTTTATGGCTGAACAATAATTTCTCAATTATATTTTTTATTATAATGTGAGATCTGATAAGTTTAAAACATCGATGAAGCGATTCTGTAGTTGGGTAAAGGTCAAGGCCTGGGCTAAGCCTAAGAACGTTTGCTTTTGCCAGGATACATCTGCCACTTGATCATAAAATCATATGACAAACTAAAAATAAAACCATATTTTTTTTCAATTGCAAATGAACACCAGAGCATTCCACTGGGGATCCTAGAGCCATAAATACTAAAGATAGGCACCTTATAAACCCTTTCGCTTTCCCTAAACAGATTATTGAGGAAATCGTGGGAAAAATCCAAATGTAAAACAATAATATAACCAGATAATCTTACAAAAAAAATCTACAACTCGTGAACCACGTGTCTCGTGAAGCATGAATCGCAGGTGTGTTCTCGTACAAGAGCTACTTCCGAAATGTTACTCGGCCGACATTCTCGTTGCATAAGTTGGCTCACCCACTCTCGACTACGCGCGTCGTGCAAGCTTGCCCAATCCGGTTTGTTGTCACATTAGGATGATAAACGGTGCCGCTTTACTTTTTATAACCGATTGTCTTGAGGAAAATTGTGCGAATTATTGTATTGGGTTGAAATTCATTGCATTTATTTAATATTTGTGTAAATAAATATTTTGTTCGATGACAATGGATGAAAACATACCTATATCTTAAAAATTAAAAATATAGCGTTCTGTAGTTTCTACCTATGGAGAAAGGCGTGAGATTATGTATGTATTTCGTAGTAATTTTTTGGGTAGTTATAATTATTAATTCAATTCAAAACATTTATTTCAGACGTAGTCCATATACTGTTAGTAATACAAAAAAAAAACAATACTTACAATGATTAATTTACAAAAGTTTTAACATTGTTTATCAAAATGACCTTTATTTTAATTATAATAGGTAACATCTATGTGGATTGTTGTAGACGAGCTCGTGGCTTAGTAATAACCTCACGGGTCGATCCATCCTTGCCGGAGTTGATCCGTGGATGGGTGACCATCTTTACATACCGAGACTCCTCCGTGCCCCGGAAAGCATGTTAAGCCGTTGGTTCTGGCTGTCATTCGTGGATTTTTGACAGTCGTTACGGATCGTTCGAAGCCCAAAAGTCTGACAACCAGTCTTACCAAGGGGTATCGTATTACCCAGTTACTGGGTTGTGGAGGTCAGATAGGCAGTCGTTCCATGTAAAATACTGGTATTCAGCTGCATCCGGTTAGACTGGAAGCTGACCCCAATGTAGTTGGGAAAAGGCTAGGCAGATTGATTGAATATCTAGGTGGATTGTGTCATTTGCCCCACTAGGGTCATATGATATGTTCTTAAATTATTTTGATATAAAATATTATGTTCTTAAATTATTACACATTATTATGTACTGTAAGTGGACAGAGTTGATCGATTACTTTATTGTTATATAACATTATTATCTTTTCATTGTATTATTTTTCTTTTACATCATACTCTTTGACATATGACCCAGGCGCGCCCCTTTGGCCTGTAAACTTTTGATCCATGTAATTTTACATTTGTAAAACCTGCTCAGATCACACAGATGACTCCGCCCTGGAGTGTAAATGTGGTGATGTTCCACAAACAATGGGGCACTTAACCCGTTCAGTGGCGGGAGTTTCTTGCCCGTTCTTCTCCATAGGTTCCTACTACGCTTTGGAATGGGCAACTAGCTTCATCTTTCTGACTGACCGACCCCTTGACAATTCAAAAGTAGGTACCTGTAATTGGTTTATTTGAAATAAATGCTTTGAGTTTGAGCCCTCCTGAAGGGTTCACCTAGTCGCATATTCGATGCCGGGAGCCCTCTCTCATTTTAAATGTAGGTTTTCTTAGTAAATACAGCATTAAAAACCGTAAAAATTAAATCTGATGTATATTTAAACAAGATTTATTAGCATATGCGTTGGTTTAAAAATCCAAGCATATAATATATATTTTTTTTGTTCTCGTTTACAAATATTACCAAAAAAAATAATTAAAGGTTGGAAACTACTTATAGCGACAACACCCCCTGAAAACACTATTTTACTTCGTTTTACAGTGTTTTATAACACCCGTTGACCGACCGCGATGGTTAACTTTAACGCAAACGTAATGCCGGTAACCCTCCTGGAGGGTTCACTTCCAATATTTATGGCGGCATGGCGTGAGTTCTATGAAAAGTGGGTGGAGTCGAAGGTGTTAATGTCGTGTCCTGTTGTTTGCACGCTACTGGAGATGGAAGCTACTGAAGAAGCCAAGCTCGAAGCCAAATTCTGGGCTGACTCTATATAGCCATCGACACGATAAGAACAAAAATATTGTAGGTTACAAGACATGCAACTATTTATTTACAAGTGTTTTTCTGTAAGTATAATGTTGCAGACGTCATTGGGTCAAGGCTGATGGTCGTAAATGATGCATGATTACAATGGTAAAAATTATGTATGAAGACAGCCATGTTTGGACAAGCCTACTTGGGACAAGTTTAAAGATAATTATCGTAATTGTAATTACACAAAAGCTACTCTTAACCCAATTAAGCAACGCACCTAGTATAGCTAAATAGCTACAGTAAGTAGATTTGGAACAATCACTTTATAGGTAATTGTAGCAGACTCTACATATACTCAAATATTATGACTAAACTCTGAAAATATATAATACTAAAATGAAAAATTATATATAGTCAAGTTTATCGATTTTATTAGGAGTAACAGACAGCAAAGTAACAAATTTTCTACGAATCCTATAAAATTTATAAACCCACTTTTTATATCTAAGTATTTACATTATTTAAAAACGATCAGACTTAAAATAATAATATGTACAAGCATATAAAAAGGGCGGGGAATATATAGTCAATACAGTCAAATTTATATATAAAGACTTTGAAGGGACCGTCAGAAAACGGTTGTTATAGCCGATAGTCGTTATAACCAAACACAAGATGTCAAGTAAACCTCAAAATTTGGATAAATGGTTTTCACTGTAAATGTTACAAACTATTCCAAGCTACAAAAAAAATTTGGCGGCCTCTAAGTACCATATTCTTTTCAGAAAGTTATTAATTAATGAATTTTTAATATACAAAACGATCTCTTTTCTAATTAACATACGTTTTTAAAATATAGTTGCTGACCTCAAATTGCATCATTCGTTCTGACCGTGAAAACCGCTATTTAGTTATGTTATAATTGTTAAATAATTTCTATGTTTATTACATTAATGACCTTACTAGTTTGTTTCTTGCAACATAATTTGGTTTATTGAAACCGGTTCTCAGCGCCTATTGAGTAATGTGTGAATTTACAACAAAGTTTTATTTATTTATGATAGAATAGTAAAGTATGTCTTCATCAGACGCTTATTGATTAATTATGGCAACATCAGAAGATTTAAAATGAACTCAGAAGTTTGCAATCAATTGGAAAAATAAAAGTAAATAATAAGATACCTATTAATTAACATTTCAGTTTCTTTTTTCAATAATTATTAGGTAGGTATATGCTATTACTGTGAGAACTGCAACAAAGCATGCTTTGAATGAATTGATCATTGTGATAATTTTACTAAGTAATTATTTGAGAACTAGTACGTACAAAGATTATAATCTAAAAATGTATGGCTGGTCGTTGGTTTCATTTAGAGTTCAGTAATAATAAGCAATTATACGACTTCTAAATTATGTATTCAGTATTTTGGATCCTTAAAAATAATATAAGTTGAGTTTAGTCATTAATTTGAAAAATATTCTTTGATAGTTCCACTATCTTACTTTAAACTTTTTTGAAGGCCGAGTCTTTTACTAATATCTTTAGGAACGTCAAAATCTGAAGAACTTCAAGATGCGAAGTTTAAAGAACTTGGTGTGCTATGTTATCGAAAGAATAATATTAGTTACTAGCTTTAAATAATAGAAATATGAAGGAAATGACTGCAAGGAGTTGCACATAGTCAACGTATCAATTTCCACCTCGGAGTGCCGACGTAAAAGGCTCAACGAAAACGCAATCAGAATACAAAGTCATACACCTTTCAAAACCACTTCATTAATTCGAGATACCTTCAGAATATCTAAGCGACTCACCCAAAATACTATCAGTAGGAGGTACCTTTTATTACTGCAATCCATGGAGGAGCTAATGTCAAATTATACCTAAAAGTAGCTAATTACAATATTAGAGGTCAGACAATGATTAAGCAAGATAACTAGTGATGACCTTAGGATATAAACATATGGATATGATTCCGCAACTTCGGATATACGACAAATGCTTGTGTTGTGATGGAGGTTGTGAAAGAAATCGTGGAAGTTATGACCAGGCTTATTACATTAGCCGCAGGGCGACCATGCATGCATTCCATTTACGCAATTGTTCATTAACAGTTACTGCAATGTATGTGACGTCTTAGGAATCTAATGCTCTGGAGTTTCTTGACCTATTAGTTATATTGATAGCATATTGATTAACCAAACGACATTGCTTGTTAATAACTTAGCTCAACATTTTGCGGTATTCCAAATTTTAACTTTAGTACTATGTATAACCAGATATAATCTTAGTATATTACTAAGAACGAATTGTTTTCTGTAAATTTAAAAATATTTTAACACAAAGCTGCGAAACTTACATTCCAAGGAGTCACTCAAAACCTATATTTTTAAGGTTACGTTAGTCGGTCAATCTTCCATACAAACGTTGTACTGTGATTATTCGTCTGTTTGAGGGTGTACGTTCAAAACTAAATATTATATCAATTTGTCTTGTCATTATCTAGCCCTTTATGGAAACAAAATAAAAAATTGGTTTGGAAGTTATGAGCGTCGAAACTTTTATATTTCAACACTAATTTTAACTCATCTTTGGGCGTAAATAAATTACTTATGAAGTATGAAAATAGCAAAATTAAAAACTGAATAGAGATAGATAATTTATTTAGAAGTTCATTTAATTTCATTTTGAGTAGATACATCCAGTAGTTTTTCCATAATATCTATACGCCCAAAGGTCTGTTCATGAAATTTTACGCTTTCGTTTTCTTTATAAATCATCGTCTATTTCACTAAATAAATATGTAAACAACTAAACAAAAACTATATAAATAAATACTAAATAAACAATGAAATAACTATACTAAATGGCATGCATATTAACCACGATCACCAACGAGTTCGAGCCGTCGCGTCGCGTCGACTAGTGCAACCTTAAACAAAAATCAAAAGCCACGAGACAATACAACCATATGTTACGTGCATAAAATAACCGTGTTTCGTGCATTTGTAACAGCGAAGATATGAATGAGCTATAATTTCTCATCAACTAAACTAAGATAGTCATCACGATACATAACTCACTGCAAACTCACACGTAATGGGAACAAGAAATAACAACGTTGTAGGCTATTCCTTACAAAACACCGCATAATATGACCAACTTAACGAAGTCCCTCACTACGTACTTATTGAAGGGAGATAAAGGTGTTCATTAATTGGTTGGATATGAGTCACAGTGCGATAGGTTACAAGCATGGCGACGCTTTCACTGCTCAATCGATTTACTTGTAGTACATACTTTCCACCGAGCCATCGATGTGAACTCGTAATCTGGTTCATTATGATTATACAATCGGTGCACTTACCTTTCCACGATTGTCGCATTTCCTACTGTTCTGTTGAAAAGTGGATGGGTGACCATCTTTGCATACCGAGACTCCTCCGTGCCTCGGAAAGCACGTTAAGCCGTTGGTCCCGGCTGTCATTTGTAGATCTTTGACAGTTGTTACGGGTTGTCAGAAGCCCGAAAGTCTGACAACCAGTCTTACCAAGGGGTATCGTGTTACCCAGTACCTAACCGGACTTTGTGATGAATATTGCCGTGGAGAAATGTGGAAAACGGGCTTCTTATATGTTGATATCGTAAAAGGATAATATGGCACTATCTGGACTATGGGGCCCACGTATTGGAGTAGTGTCATTGGTAATTCAATGGTCAGATTATTATAGTAGAGGTAAGATGACTGCCTGTCTTCCTTTAAGAAAATAAAGTCGTCTATTGATTGATGCACCAGCACGATTTATATTTGATGGCTCAACCTTCACGATATCGATAGCTTATTTGTAAAAGACTTCCGTCGAATACTCAAAGTGCGAACAAATGTATATAAATTGATGTATTTTGAACGAATTCGAACTAATAGAGCTCGTTTCTCATACAGAAGAATAACAACTTCGCTTCACTTACTCACTGTAGTCACCATGTCATTGTTTTACTTCCACCAAATATTAGTCATGTCAATTTCAGCTATTCTGCTTTTTCTTAGATCAATTAATTATATTAAATTAAGTTTCTAGCAACCTTCTGTCATACAAATAACTAAACGTTTTCCAATTAAATAAAGAAAGTCAAAATTAATAATATTCAACATTATTATGACGTTATGACAGTCGATTTTCCATTATGATTATGGCTGATATTTTATAGGACATCGAGGTCAACCACTTAACCAATTACCATAGAGGGGGAATCAATTAAATTGGGCTATGTTTAATGCGAATTGAAAACAATATTGTGAAAGACGGATTAAATTCAAGGATAAAAAACATAGAACTTACCATAGATATCCGTGGAACTTACTTACGTTTGAATCACTAAATAAACGTTTTAAACGTTTAACTGATTATTATTATACAAAAATTATAATTTCGTATATTTATGAAAATACATGCAATTTTCGACCAAGGCCGTGAGTGTCACTTTCCATCAGAAATATATATTTCAACGTTCCGTTATTTCTAGTCCATAAACCACTTATTTGACTTCGAAATGTCTTTTAAACTAATTTGAGTCGCATTCCTTTGGTGTCGTTCGTCGGTTAGAACATAATTAGCTTGAAATCGCAACACTCGTTGGGTTTGGTACAACATTTTGTAAGTGCACTACACAATATACATACTATTGCGTAGATAGAAAATGCGGCATGAATTCCCAGTGGAACCATTGCATGATTCCTCATTTGTTATTATTTAAATGATATTTTATGTGAGAAATGATATTATTATAGTGTTGTCTGTTATTATGTAAAGTTAACAAGTTCGATAAATTCATTTTATTATACTGACTTGGATCTTGTCGTATTTTCTGTATCATTTTTTACAACATAATAATTTATTTAATATTCGACTTAGCTAACGCTATTATTAAAGGCAGTGGTTTGTAAAAATATTTTGTTTAGTGAAGAATATTGCTTCTTCCGGTGGATATTCCTAATCAAGGTCCTCCAGGGCTGCTATAAATCAAATTACTGACTACCTAGAGTCTACAGAACACGCTATAAATGCAGATAATAATCAATCTAAACCTATAATTTACAACATTACTAGAATTAACGGCCAAGAGGATATCACAGTACATATAATTATTTATATTATATATATGTTAAGTTATGTTATTATATATACGTAATTATTTGTATGTTTTTGTGCCCGGTTGATGGCAATAGGCTCGCCCCCTATTACATGGGACTTAAACATAACTGGTGAAATGTGGGTGTACCTGCTACAGGGACACCTCTGCCCAATCCTTGGGGAAACAAGGCGTGATGTTATGTTATAATTATTTATTAGTTTAACTTATTAATAGACAAGAAAGGTGCTGTTTTTCATGGTTTATTATTTTTTTACGGATATTCTATACCTACACCTACCCAAATTGCAAACTAGGTCACTCCCTGTCTATTTTATACATAGAAATGAGACAATATTAACAGACTTACACCATATTAACGTTAAAAATGAATATTAAAATCAAATAATATGCGTTGGCATGGAGGTCACACGAATTCTAAAATAAAACGTTTATTGGCTGTTACGACAGAGCCGCTATATATAGTATTCGACTACATAAAATATCATTGATCGCGCATGCCTTTGTTTTCAATAAAATGCTAATGGAATTCAATGGACCGTTTTTGTTATGCAAATTATATCACACGCATATAATTTGCAGAATAATCATAAATATTTATTGGGTAATTAGTAATAGTGTTATTGAATAATGCGTTTTATTATTTAAATATTTATGCTATTTATTCATTTATCCTGTATTACCTTCAGGACTTGGTGCAGGCCTTTGCCCAGCAGTGAGACAGTAGGTATAGGCATATAAAAATTAAAATATACCTTTAAAATGTCGTAAATTTAACTCTATCACTGAATAACCAAAATACATTTTTGCGTAGCTGCTGAATCAAACCCCAGCTTTACTACTCAACCAGGCTGCTCACGTAAGGAAATTGGACTTGAGTACGTCATACCGAAACTCTCACTAAATATAAAATTATGACAGTTATTTCCGGCAAACATCAAACAAAAGTGTCGACAAGTGTCGCTTTGTTCCTCTCAAAATAACATAAAACAGCATTCACGTATTACATAAATCTTTTGTTCTTGGCGTCGAATGTCTCAACTCTCAATAGTCTCGAATCTCAATGTAAAGGCGAAAATACATACAAAATGCTTAACATAATGACAGCATGTGCCATGCAAGAGATGTAAGCAAGAGCTCGCGAATTAGAATTGTTAGAAATAAACAGAGCATGACAAGTGCCGCGTCTTTGCTTGCAAATACAAACATACACCATAACGACCTTCACTTTAATACATAATTTTCTTGAACTATATTTAAGGAAAAGTAATTTCTTTATAGCGAGGAATAATGGAAGAAAGGCAATATGTTTTCGATACTTATCTTTGTAAGTAATGAGACTTAACTATGAGGTTTAAATGAAAAGTGAAATGTAAAAGCTGAGCGATATATAATAAAAAATATAAAATGTAACGAATAGAGTTTTCACTAAGCCGACGCACTTTGTTGCTTATCATACCACCTTTTGCTATCATTATTTCAATCATTATTTAAATTTTAATATCTATTATAAAACTTATAAGAGATTACCTACATTCGAATTAAATTTATTCCACTTCGTTTCAGTATCAAAAAGTCAAGAGGAGCCTCCTCTAGAGAAGAAGCCGCAATCAGTAAGAGATCTTCTGAATACAACATCATGTATACAACCGCCGTATCGGTGTCCACATCCTAAAATGCAGTTCTATCTTTATACCAGGTAAGTAGCCGAGAATTTTCTTAACTGTTGAAAATAGGTTTGTAAGAATAAAATTCCGAAATAAGTTTTGGGTCAACAAAAATTATTTTTAATTTCGCAATTTTGTATACTCAAAAACCCGTACTTACATGTAATTAAGACCAATTCTTAGGCCAAAGAATCAGCATTGCCATCCAACGTGGGTACAACGTGCCTTTTGGGTAATTTTTCCGCTGACAGCGATGCGGACGAATTTTCTTACGCCCAATGTGCTCTTCTTTTTATTTTTATTTTTTCCTGTACAATAGTATAATATATATAATAGTTAATTGTATGAAATAATTAAATAAAACATTTTAAATTGAGACTGTAATTTAAATAACCTATTTAAATTGTAATACAAAGATTTTTTAAAGGTAATTATTTTCCTATTGATTCTAGGAAATTAGCAATGACCTTTTTTCACACGGTTGAAATCGCAATAATGACACTATTTATGTTTTAAACAATGAATAATAATTGGTGGACAAAAAAAATAATGGCATCGAAAACAATAGTCGATGTTTGCCCCGCGGAAAGAGTACCGGACTTCGAATAAAAAGCTGTGTGTTCGAATCCCAATCATTCAAATTTACAAAAATACTCGTAGTGCAGTCTCCCTACATTTTTGTCGGAAAAAAAAAACTACTTGTAAAACTTCTGTATCTTTTATTTAATGTCACCAAAAGTTTTCCACCTCGTTCTATAAAAAACTGGATTTCATCTAAAACCTTGAAAAAACCATAAATGCCTACGAAGAAAAAAAAAGTTTTTTTTTATGTTTTCATCTCGAGTGGCCAGCAACAGACTGTTTGATTATTATACATATTATCAAGAAGACCGCATTGGAACTATTATCACCAAATAAAAATAAAAATTCGATTTAAAAAAATGAGTTAGCCAGTAAAATTACCTGCATTGGTAATTTTACTGGCTAACTCATTTTTTTTTACACGATGTGTAAGCAAATGTTAAATTAATTTCCAGGACAACTCAAGAAAAGGGTGAACTGATAAACACCCTGGACAATGACTCCCTAACATACTCGAAGTTCAACACCAAACATCCGACGAAGCTGGTAGTCCACGGCTTCGGCGGAGGTCGAAACCTTTCGCCGAGCACCGACATGAGGAAGGCATACTTTACTAAAGGAAACTATAATATTTTTATTGTGGACTATGGATCACTTGTGAAGGAGCCATGTCTTAGTCAGGTACCTATGTTTCTTTATTTATTTACTAGCGACCTATCCCCGCAGGAATCCGCTGGATGCGGAAAGCATATGTCCAGTAGTGGACATCTTTTGGCTGAAGTGATGATGATGATGATGACCCTTGCTACGCACACTTTTTACGTTTTGAAAAAACATAAAATTCAAATTCATTTATTTGCTTAATACGGGTAATTACAAAAAGTTGTTAAAAAATAGAGCATAGTTCAACCATATTACGCCTTGAGGTATGCAAATCTCAAGCTTTAACTGTATCACAACATTATTATACAATTACTTGCAACAATAATTTATAATTAATCACACAATTTTGGGTAATGTCACAGTGTCAAATAATAGTCATAGAGATTTCTTTATTATACCTATAGGTAAGCCGACGTTCGCACGGACGTAATAAAATCGCGGTGGATTTTATCACGCACTGGACTTTCAACTCTCGGTGTTAAGCCGAGCGTTGTGAATTAATAGCACGAAAAAAAATCGCCGCGATTTTATTACATCTAAATCATCGTTATATAATAACAGCCGCACATATCGATCGAAGGTTAAACTACGGTTGCCGTGGTCTGTCCGTGCGACCATCCATTACATATCGACACCACTCCGTATCTCGGAAAGCACGTTATTTCGTTGGTCCCGGCTGTCATTCGTAGATCTTTGACAGTCGTTACGGGCCTTCAGAAGCCCAAAAGTCTGACAACCAGTCTTACTAAGGGGTATCGTGTTACCCAGTAACTGGATCGTGGAGGTTAGAAAAACAATCGCTCCATGTAAAATACTGGTATTCAACTGCATTCGGTTAGACTGGAAGCCGACCACAAAATCTTAGTTGGGATCGGTTAGGCAGATCTTTTTTTTGACACATAAATCTTCCAGAAAAAAATCTCTAAATGATAGTGTAAACCGCATCAAAATCCGTTGCGTAAGTTAAAAAAACAACGCGACTTTCGTTTATTTATATAGAATCTTTATTATTGTGTACATGCAGCAAATGAGTTAAGGTACACGAGTCGGTCATTCTTCCATACAAACGTAGTATGGTGATTACTCGTCTGTTTGACGGTGTAACAACAACAATTAACAGTGCAAACAAATTCTGACTAGGGCAACTGTCAATGATAATGTTTGCCTTTAAATGAACTAGAAAAGTTCAGACAAGTTCTGATAATAAATTGACCACTCACTCAACACACCTACAACTTTCTGAAAAGCAGATGTTTTTATCAAAATATGTAGGTCTCCATTTTACCACCTTATAAGAAAAGTTTGGTCCAATGTAACTTGTGCCTTCAACCAAGCTTACATAATACGATGATAATATTATACATACGCTGTTATTATCTTCTTATTATAAACATTATAATTTGGCGAATCATATGCATAAGTCCCGTTTAAAAGTTGCAACATATTACCTTTAGCCCAAGGCCTTTGATAAAGATGAACTCCAACGAAACATCAAAAATGTGTACAAGTATGTAAAGTTAAATTATAATGTACTTTGTGATATCAGTAATCGCTGAGATTATAGTACCTACTTGTTCAAGTACGTTATAATCGTCACCAATTCCTCTGAAATTCTCAAAACACCCAATATATGTTGTAATTTCGTAGATTGTAATTCTATAATACAATATGTAAAAAAACCCTGTCCGGTCCGAAAGGTGCACATAGGTACTGTAATAACATTACCAAAAAGTATTTGTTGTAGTTGAAAATAAACGTTATTGTTATTTAAAATTCACATTTTTTGTACCAAAATTACCCCAAAACCATTAAAAATTAGAAAATGTTAATAAACAGGGGTCATAAGTTACGACTTGTAGGTAGATACCCGCTAAACGACAGCCGCCCACCGGTAAAATTCCCCATTGCAAAAATTCGGTTTTATTTTTTCTTTTTCTGAAAATTACCCCATAAATAGACTCTCACTACGATGCCTAACAACACCCTCGCGGATCAGACAAGGTTCATTTTACATGTTGTATATCTAGCTAGGAATCATTTACCAACTTTACACATCGTTTTTGAAGAGTTGGTTTTATCGCCCTACTTACGAAACTGAAAGTAGGCAAACAGCTGATAAGTGATGACAAGCAATTTTTTTCATTACCACTTCACCGGCAGCTTGCAAAAAACAATTGCATAACATAATCATTCTAAGATGAACTGCATTTTTAGTATCAGTGAAAGAGATACACATAAGTAATATTACTAAGTGACATAACAAGCTAATAATTACTTGCGTCCCCAATTTATTAGCAATTGAGGTCTGTGCACCGTCATGCTTGTTTTATAAACGGTTAGCTGTTTTGTTTTTCTTTTCTATTTGCATTTAATTTGTGTTCTAAATTCTAATGAAGTTGAGATAACGACGTAATTGGCAAACAAACAATGAGACAGGTAAAGCAAATTTTCCGCTATTTTTACAAAAACTTGCTGTCCTGTACTTTTCATATTGATGAATCTCTAAAATAATTTTTAATAGAATCAAACCGTTATTAATGAAACCTACGAAATTCTGATTTAATTAAGTTTTTTCTGTAACTTTTGAACGTCAAACTATACGCGGGACTTAGCTTACCTAATACCACTTTGATTTCATTTTTTCAGATAGAGTGGGCGCCTCGGTTCGCCAGCCTCTGCATTACTCAGCTGGTGGAGTACATTCAGTACCACCCTGTGAAGTCGGTAGTACCAGATAAGCTGCACACCATAGGGTATAGTGTAGGGGCCCATATACTTGGCCTGGTCGCCAACTACCTGGCTAACGGGAAACTTGGAAGAATTACTGGTAAGTTTGAGTATCAATAGTTTTAGCATAATTAGAAAAAACGAATATTAACCTAGGGTAATCTAAGAACAGTCACATGTGGTACCAAGCATGCTACTTTCAACAACAAACGCCAGTTTCCAGCCAGCCTCTGTTTCAGGTAAGTACTTTATGTCAGAACTGCATTAAAGAAGGTTGTATGACTGTAATAAAATTGTTGTCAATACACCTTCATCTGCAAGTGCGCTTCGAACTAAAGTCTTGCAGAGGTAATATATTTATAAATTCCAGGAACTGTTGCGTCCGCTCTCCTTATTTGCTAATTAACTTTTTGAAAGTGAGCGAGACCACTAAAACCTGTTTGAATAACTTCCTGAATCAAAAGATAAACAACATTTTATGCAACATTCATTTTACGTAAATACAAAAGGGATTGGATGACATTGAAACTCCTATTTACCTAAGCATTTTATCGTAATTATAGACCTCGTTTCTGATTTGTTCAATAATAATCACTTATAACGGAATCGGTATAAATTCTTAAATAATCCTTATTGCAATATAGTGGAAACCTGGTACCACACGTTGATGGCAACTTTGATCTTGAGGTGGCCTAGCGTAGTTTGAAGTTTCAATAGAACACGCGGCCAGCTTATTTTTGTTACCACTGACGTGCGGCTGACTGTACTAGCATTTAAGCAACATTTATGTTTTCCTCGGTTCTTGGACCTCTGTTTATTGGCCATTCACAATGTCAGTGTGAGGATAAATATGTTCTTTAAACATATTTTTTATTTTTCTTTCATTTGCTAGGTCTAGACCCAACAATATTTTTCTACATGGGCACCAACCGCTCCCGAGACCTGGACTACACGGACGCTCACTTCGTGGATATCCTGCACACGGGTGCCGGTATCCTGGGCCAGTGGGGGCCCAATGGACACGCTGACTTCTACGTCAACGGCGGGTCCAGCCAGCCTGGATGTGCTCATGACACGATTTTCCGTAAGACATTTTTTAATACTTTTTTAGCTTTTATATTTTTTTAGATACAGGAATTTATGGGACGAGGCTTTTGCCCTGCAGTCGAATGAGGCAGGCTGACAGTAATCAGTAGTTACCAAAGAAAGTTGAAATTACTTATTATCGACTACAGTTACAACAGCCTTGCCCATTTTTTCTTTTATAATAATATTTTATATTTCTTAACACACAACCCTCTGCTAGAAACTTTTGGAACTATCCTACCTGCATCCCTCCTTCATACAAACGTGTATCACTAACCCTCACAATGCATGGATGACAGTTTCACTGTATTCCATCGCACCAAAAGGAGGTGTCGCTATAGTCAGCGATTGCAGCGCCATCTATCAATACTGTAGAAAAAGTATCTAAGTTCCATCAACAATAAACAGAGGGCGCTTTGACCCTCATCAATACCTAACAATTAACTAACAAATAATATTTCTCAATTTCTTTTCAGAAACCCTTTCGTGCGACCACACTAAGGTGACTCCATACTTCATCGAGTCGATCAACAGTCGCGCCGGTTTCTGGGCGGGTCCGTGTAACACTTTGTTCTCATACCTCATCGGATGGTGCGAGCCCAAGGACTCGGAGTACGTGCTCATGGGTGAACACGTCAGTCAGAAGTAAGTGCTCACAATTGGGGTAAATCGTTGCGGCAATTACGTCACTGTTGAGATTTTTTCAGAAGGTCCAGTTTCATTCTCACCGCTTATAAGTTTTGAAATATCGTTTTATGAAACACCATTTAGTACAGTATTGGAATTCCGATCGAAAACAATTTTCTTTAAAGAACAATACTATTTCTGCAAATACAACACATTGTATAACTCACCAGTTATTGAGATGACTCCTTTGACTCCTTGGACCACTTTGCTCTACCTACTGCCTAAAATTTCGGATTTCTAGTAAAGTTGATATAGTATAATTATAATCAACAAAACTTGTACCTAATTTACTACCCGCCGCGTTCAGACCAGATATTTCCTGAATATTAGCGATTTTCAAACAGTGTTTTATTTTTGTCTTTCAGTGCCAGGGGTGTCTACTACGTTACCACAAACGCTAAGCCGCCGTACGCAAGAGGGTTCCCCGGCAAATCTAGAAGACTCCGATCTATCACACCTTACAGCTGATGAATTGACTAAAACTACTAGAAATATAAACTTTACCAAAATAATTTATTAAATTAAGTAGCTAGCCATTGTTGTCGGGGTTTTAATAAATTAAAGGTACCTATTAAAAATACGAATATAGTGCTAAGCGAATATGGTAGATCAAATAAATATGAATTGTTTTACCAATAGAATACGTAATAAATATAAGATTTTGTATATGAACTAAGTAGAGTTTTGAACATCTGTTTGTAAATAAATAGGTTGACTGATAATAATTAGTGACCGATACGTAAACACGTGACTTTACCCATCATAATGAACAACTTTTACTTACTATGGGACCAAATCTGAAATCGCGAAAAAAAAATCAGCTGTTCCCTACATTTATGTTCGCAAAACTCGTCAACATGTATGGAACAGCTGATTTTTTTTCGCGTTTTCAGGTTTGTGCCCACAGTAAAAGTTGTTCATAATGATAAGTAAAGTCACGTGTTTAAGTATCGGTCATTAATTGCCAGTCACCCTATAAGTATATTCTATCGATAGTTACATATATCAGTGGAAGTAGTCACCGCCGTCGTTATTGTATCCGTGGATATGATTGTGTAGTTGCTCAAAATGAGTGTTAATTTATTTCGATATTTAAGAATTTTGTGATAATACTGTTATTTTGCATTAAACATAGATTTCAAAGGGAATGCTGTCTTTTATTACGACAATTTTTTGAATTTCACTGTTGTTAAGTTTAAGTACGCCTGTAAAACAATAGAGCTAGTTCCACTAGCTAAAAGTTCCTGCCTTTGTGCATTGGTTAATATGAACGGCAGTCCACTCAAGATGGTTGGACTATATGTCCCGGAACAAAACGTTATACTTATCCTATACTATTAAACGAGCACTATTTGCGAGAGCTTTTCACAAATATATTTATAATCACGTTCTCGAAAACGGTTCTAACGATTTCAACAAAACTTGCAAGGGGTTTACGGGGGCGAAAAATCGATTTAGCTAGGTCTCATTTCTAGGAAAATTCGTTTTCTCCGTATTTTCATCCCAGCAGAGCTCGGTCACCCAAAGTTTAGAACAAAATGGTTACCTTAGAATAATGACATGGCAACATGGAATTAGTATGTACAGACGCCAGCACATCAGGCTACTACAATCTGTCAAATTTATTTAATAGATTTTCAACTTTATTTTTAAAAACTTTAAGGTTCAAAGTTGATTGGGAAAATTTGACAGTTTCGGGTAGCTTGATGTGCTGGCGTCTGTACTATTCTATACTATTAAATGAGCATTCTCTAAAGCACGACACGGTGGGCCATTTAGAAACTGATAAATAAACAAACTAGGGACAAGTGCCACCCGTCAAGTTAAATGCAATATTTTGAATCGAATTTTAAAGAAACTACACTCGAGGGCAATGAATCCGGGTCACCATGTTTAATATCTCGAAAACTAAGAATATTAGCTTATGCAAATAAAAATTCTAAGGACTATTTAATACTACTTCTCAAGAAAATAAGAAACCTTAGTTATTACTTGTTTTACTTATTGAAATACTTTACCTAAATTAAATATGCGTCAATTCTATCCCAAAACAAAATTGAAATTATGCATGTTTTGCTGCATCTTTTATTACAAAATAAGATTTCTAACATTTGACTAAGTCTGAGCGTTGTTGGAATGCTGTATCTATACCAAGTTTCTGAGACGACGTTCAAGAATTTAAAAAAAAATCTGCGTTTAAATGTCAAAAATTGCTCTTCAGGCTCTTCGGTCACCTATAACATACTTTTTTTTACTATTATGTTTAGTTTCCGAGATATTAAGGATTGTTGGTGCCATTCATTGTTCTCGAGTGTGGTCAGATATCTAATTTCAAGAAGCAAGTCGAAACACTCGTGCCATAAACTGGTTACCATAAATGAGACGTGGGAAAGACCCTTAGAATAATATGAAATTGTACAAAAAGGACAAGAAACAGAGTAGGTTCCTGTATTGCCCTTTTTGTACAAAAGAGTTGGAGCATGGCTGAGCGTGGTAATTTTAGCCCAGGTTCGCACTGGCGATTTTTAACGTGACGATTTTTCATCGCTCACTGGATTTTCAACTCTCGGTGTTGAGCCGCATTGAAAATACAACAGAGTGCATCCCAGAGAATCAAAAAAATACACTGCTGGATTTTCATTTCTCGGAGTACGTTAAAATCCAGTGCCCGATAAAAAAATCGGAGGAACAGGCACAAATTGAAACAACAGTAAATAAATTTAAAACATATATTAGGGAAGATAATGTTACCATTTCGAAACGACAAATGGGTACAATTTTAACAGCAAGCACATTTAATAGAAATACACGCGTTTTGCTCTACGGAACAATGACATAACAAATATACATATTATGACTGTATGGAAAACAGCATCAGTTTAGTGAATGAGATGATGTTGAGATCATTGTTAAGATATACTTATTAATAATTTAGTATTATATATTTTAAAAAAACTAGAATAAATTAACATCATTTTAACCCCTAATTTATAAATGAAATAATAAAGCATACTATCTAGAAGCCAAACAATCGAAAACATAAACTTCTTCAACATACAGTAATACCTACTCTTAAGTTTTTAAACACCATACCATTCCACAAAGGACTTATTCGGATAATTATATTTAAAAAAAAACCCTGATGAAATTACCCAAATACATTTTTAAATAAATGTTAAGACAAACATCGACAGAATAATAAGACACATAAATAAGTATTTACATTTTATCTACTTATAGTATATTATGATCTTACATCACTAGGTATTATAAATTAACTAGATTTTTTATTTCAACAAGCACTGAAAAGGCTAGAGTTCGTTTAGAACGAAATTTCTTTCTGTAAATGTATAGCGAGGCATACATACGATGATGTAGGTAATACTAAAAGTGATACCTGTAAAAGCAGCTTACACAGATAAGACTGAACATGATTGGTTGTTATAGGTACCTACTGTATGCATGCACACATCCTAAAGCCCATATTCTTCATACTTAAGTATGAATCTCAAATAAATACTAAATTTGATTCAGGTTAATATTAAATCGGTAAGTTTTAAAACAAGATTCATGCTTGAGCACCGTTCTTACACAGACCTTGGTGTATCAACGCTATCGTAGATCTAATGAAGTCAAGTTCATGAAAATTAAATTAAATTCAGTTTAACTGATCTGTCATAAGAATATCATAGACAAAACTATACAATAAATACCTAATTAATCCTATTGTTTCTATATCTAATCACATCAGAAAAGAGTAAGTAAGAATCGTTGTATCATAGGAATTGTCCAAACACACAGCCCTTCCTTAAAACATTCTGTAACATGTCATACTTATTATAGTTTAAATTTTTATGGGTAATTCGATCTCAAAAATGCAGCTAGACGAATATATTATAAATATTTTTGAAGCCCTATGATTCTTCCCCCGCTCCCCCCCTTTTAAATACTTTTATATATTATTATTATTAATTTTAACAATTAGCTTTTAAATAATGTAAATATTATAAGTAAAAATATTACTGCACGCGTTATTTGGTTTGTAATGCCACACTACGCAAGAAATAAACAATTTCCTCTCATATTGTTCACTTATTTACATATTGCATACCAGCACTAATATTGATATTGATAATGATGTAATATTTGATCAAAGAGACTTCCAGAATCGAATAGCAGGACGAGTTACGGTTCGCCAATATATTATCGTGAAAATGTATAGAGTATGCTCGAATGACGTCACGGAATTTGAAAGAAGATAGTAGTTATGACATCAGAATAAGCGTCAGTTTGCCCAGAGACATTGTCTCGAGCTGTTATAGTAGAGGTTAGTATTATATTTTAATGTTATATTATTTTATTTTATATCCTAACTTGTCAAAGGATCTCACTCTATCTCACGTAAAATTACTTATAATAACGGCATTATTTACAAAACATTATACTTATTTCCTCCTTATCTAAACCCAAATAAACGTTAACCGTTAATATCTTTTTTTCGTTCTAATTATATTAGCTATCCTAAATGACTAGATTTAACGGTGTTCCCTTGGCTGGTATAGAGTCAATTTTTTCTGAAAATCTCGGCTCTCTTGGCACTAGTTACTCTTTATGGAGAGTGCTTCGAGATATACCGTTGCTTAAATATTGTATTTATTAATTACAATAGCTTTTACTCTATGACATTATTTACAGACTAAATCGATAATAGGCCAGTTTGAAACAAACTTCTGCTGAACTTACGAATTTACAATAAATAACCAAAATTTTAAAAACTACTACACAGTGCCGGAGTTGTCAAAAAATGAAGCTTGTTAGGTGAAAAGCACCCAGCCTGAATAGTTATTATTCTAGCTCTAAAAAGAAAAGTACTTGAATGGTTAGTACTTTGGAAAATTAAACTATTCACTATCATACAGTTGTATATTGGCACCCACATTGTTGAATGCTATTAATTTTCCTGTGAGCGATGGATTTGTGACGTAACAGCGTTGCCAACCCACTAAAAATAATTACTTCAGTTTATGAGATTACTTTTCCGGCACCGCTTCTGTACACTTAATCAATGCCATGGCGATTAAACCTAACACAAACCAAAATAATTCGTATTTACTAATTAAACTTCCAATAAATAATGCGATACCTAACTGCAAACCTAATAATTTTATCAAAACTATGTAAAGTAATTCTGCAACTATGGCTAATAAAAATCAGCTGTCAACTAAAAATATAGCTCTCCTAGAACAATGTTATGAAGCGATACAAACTTATTTACAAAATTATTTAGCTTCGATACTATCAGGACTTTGAAAGCAATCCTTAAACATGAGCCTAATCAGTAATTGACTTGTGACAGTGCTTCCGTGCAAGTAATATCTTATCTAAATAACTCTAATTTTAATAGCTACACCGTCCTCATCTGTTATTATTACTAATATCATTATACCTAAAACATATATAAAAATAATTAATCGGTTCACGGACACTGAAGGAGACACAATAGAAGTTTTAATGTTATTACGCTCATGGGCGTTTAGTGTCCCTCAAAGTGTTAAAAACTCGCGCCTTAAATAAAACCGATACTAAAGTAACTTCAGCGAAATAATTTTAAAAAAAATTGGTTTACTTAAACATTCACCCTGTTTATAAAATAAATCTCTGTAAAATATACGTCTATCGTTGATATTAATACTATAATATATTTATTAATCTTTTTTTTTACGAAGTATGAAACAACCATGAAATAAAATAATGAGGTGTATTCAAAATAAAGTAGATACTTGAAGTGTTTGCATAAAAACGCATTATTATAATATTATTTCTTAGATTAATATATGTGTATATAGTATTGTCTTATTTATTGTTATATTTACAGCTAAGGGTCGCTTTATCAAGCTTTATTGTCACCACAGCCTTATAGAGTGAGATCACCCCGTTTAAAATTATTGTCCTATTATAAGCCTATCGTAAACCTTACATTTTAAAATTATTGAACTTTTTATCATATTTTGCGTACCATAAAAAATACACTAAAATATATATGTACTTTACCTAACTCAAGAAGTTAAACCATAGCACAACGAGCTTTTATCAAATTATGGGATTAAGAATAAATACATACCTATTATAATTTATAACTTCCAATGACGAGAGTAAATATATTATTATATGAGCTATTTTTAATATGAGTAATAAAAAATTGTCGTTCTGATGATCCTAATTAACAAAGCTGTAACTTAAACCAGTTTTATATATCGTGCAATTTGGTTTAGTCAGTTGGTACTAAATTGTTTCTTTAAAGATATTTGACAAACTTCTGCAAGTGACACCTGCATTTTCGCCATTGGATTAAGAACTTATTATAAATATCTATTTTAAATTATTTATTTTTATACTTAATAGTATTACTCGATCACAAAGTATAAAAGTACTTCAACAAGTGCGTGGGGGATCCGTACCCTTACCGCCATAGCTTTGGACATTGTGAAAATTATCATTACAAACAATATAATATATGAATAGAAAATATATATAGGTTTGTATGTACAACTTGTCTATGAAATAGTCCTTATAATATTCCATGCACATGCCCCGGCCAACGAACTTCAAATTAATATAGAGAAGTAGACAGCTCTGCCTGTTAGGTATTAAAATAGGTTCTAATGTATTCAAGAGATTAAGATCATGCTTCTAGTTATGTGATAAGATATTATAGGTAAGTTTCAGTGATATGCGGTTACACTTTTTATTGCTCAATCAGTGTCTAGCTTTGACACATTTAAACAAAAACAAAAAAAAAGTTTAAACAGTCGATCTCTCCGTTAATCTAGCCCAGAACTATTACTTTCCATTCGACTATTAACAACCTCAACTGATTATATCGCTAAAATAACAATAGAAGATTTATTTATAAATAGATACAAATCACTACACACTCAAGTAATATCCTTTCAAAGTTAGTCAAAGTATTTTTACATCACAGAATTGACGGCGTAGAGATTATTTAAAACAACGACTTTGCTTTATACTATATAATTAAGTCTATCATTTTAATGTTTTTAACAAATATTTTAAAATAAATTAATCTGATATGAAAATACATAAAATGTATGTTTTAATTCATTCAACTTTTTGTTTAAACAGTATATTTTTGTCTTTTGTGGTGTAAAATTGTGTGAAACGTTTGTTGCATTGTGAATGCAACAAAACAATATGAGATGTTAAAAAAAAATCTTCATTTAGTTTAACGGATGAAAGTGACTTTAACTCTACGATGTATGAAGTTTGCAATACAAAGCACAGAATATTAATAAAATTGGAAGAGTTAGATTGAAAGTATTTTTGATAGTTTACCATAAATGAAGCGAAAAAGCTGAGATTTCGTTCAAATTATTTTTATTGAACTTTCACTCAATGAAGCTTTTATAAGAATGTTTTTGTATGATGTAACTGAAAGTATAAATCGGATCCGAGATGATAATTCTCACCCATGTCCAAGAAACTAACTCTTACTTCTACGCGAATGTATCTACAATAGCTTGAATACGTTAGTCGTCACTGTCGCAGTTCATATGCTTCTATTTTTATTATATTTACAAGACTTACTACTAATAACAGATTTCACGCAAAAAATTTATCACTATAGAAAAATTTATTATAATCTTGGAGTAGAAAAGGTATTTTGGAAAATGTTGCAAATTGCATTATTATTGTTTAGAAGTATATTAAACCAATAAGCATTTTTTTCAGTACCTGTTATGTAAATCTGCCCGTCTTCTTTGATCGCCTCCATTAATAATGTAAAAAGGTTTTTTTTTACATTTTATATTGCATTACACGATGCAAGATTTTATCAGCAACATAATTGCTCCTCATATACCTAGGTAATGTCATAAAACTCATAAAAGAAACAATTGTTTTTTTTTTAATATAGATCAATTTCGGTATCTGTTCTTTATGAACTGACGTCTAGGCATAGAGAACATTCATTGGGTCAAATGTAAAATATTTTCCTTTTTCATTTATTTGTTTTTGTTTACTGGAATTGTTGTTCGCTCGTGTATGTAAACTCGAATGAGTAGGTAATAATAATAACAGGTATACATATTGTATGCGATATTGCAAAGCAAATGTTACAACAGTTACGAAAACAGAAAGTATTTACTAATTTAAAAGCTTTTTCATTGATGTTCTAATGATTTTGAAATTCAACAGCTAATTTGTAACGTTTTTTTCATGTGTATTTTAAAAGTTAAGTAAATCAAAATACTTGTACTTCCCTCATTTCTTATCAAATAGGTGCGCATTTTAACGAGTGATCGTTGGTCTCAGACACCACCAGTCAGGTATTATTGTCATTACGTCAATCTTTACTTTCGAGCTCATATTTCCGAATACATAATATATATATATATTCGTATACATTAAGAGGGTAAATTATTGCCTTACGATCACTTAAAATTAAAACTAAAAGGGATTGTGCAGTGAGCAGCATGAGTGATTAATGCTAGAAAGACTTATCTACAAAGGTCTGTCTGTCAGTCGGTCGAATTATTGTCGAAATATATTATCATTCTATATTTTCGCTTTTTATACTTGCACGCGATCTTATATACTACTTAAATACTTATACAATACTTACTTGCGATGTGCTTTTTACATGCTGAAATTGTTCTGGTTAATATTTTAAGCTGTTTTATTCTAAAAATCAACTAAAGTATAGGGTTCTTGAGATTGGTTCCAATAAGGACTTAAAACAAAATAAAAGAGTGCATGGAAGTAGAAAATGTAAGTTTTTTTTTCATATTTTTTTGGTTATCTAGTGAGATTTCATTGCTATTAAGGGAGCTAAAATGGAGATGTTTTTATTTTTTTTATATAGCTCTACAAATTGGTGCAAAGTACGTGCGAATGTGCGTTTTGTGCATAAATAAATAAATGGGTTTACGAACTTACCTTACTGTAATACTCGAATATGTTACTCAATAAGAATAGCCACTTGCTCTGCTATTCAAATAGTAATAAATATCCGATCTAATATATTATCACATTATTATTATGTGGGTACGTGCTTACGACTTATAACTTATGTAATATTTACAAAGATTTGGGAAAATCATTCTTAAAAATCACGAGAAATTACAACATACAAGTTAGAAGTGTTTATTTTTGTTTTTTTAAATAATTTTTTTAGCCTTTAGTGTGATAGCCAATTTATTAGGTAAGTACACTAAAGGTCTCTTTTTTTTTACTATTTATAGTTATGCGAAGCTCCTCCATCATTTTCACGTATTATTTAGCAGGTTACTTATAATATTTATGCTCTCGGTATTTTCTAAATTTTTAAGCATAGAGGCCCTAGTCAAGGAAGGGACATGTGTTTTAAACAACCAGCCTAACTATATTCAATGTATATTTTAAACCAACGTAATGCTTAAATAAATTATACCTCCCATTCTATTTATTTTATTACCACTATCAAATATTTACACGTGACGAATAAAAATAAATAATCAAAAATTTTAATTAATTCCAACTTCTAATTTGCAATATCAAAGTAAATAACGTAAAAAATAATAGTATAACAATTAAAATATCAACAAGAATGATTACATTACTTCCCTTTATAGTATTAACATTTTATTTCAATGTCTACTCCTATGATACATATACATTTACGCATCCAATTAAATACAATTCTAAATTTTGAACAATTCAATTATTTCGTAAATATTTATAAACATTTTACAACAGTTTTATGAAACTTAGTAACAAGGACTAGAAATGTTATAGTAACCATTAATTTTATTAAGTACGATATCATGAGGCAAAACTAACTATAAATTGATTACTAAGCTAAACCATCCAGTGACAAATTTAAATATTTCTACTGTGATATGCCAATATAATTTATATACACCTGTACATGTACAAATGTAAATAAAACAGGTACGTAAGTTAATACTGATTGGATGTAACTCAAGCGTGACATGTTAGTATAAAGCTCAGATTTGTCATTTTAACGATTAAAGTAACAGAAACATCGAGATCTTTGATTTTGCTAAAACAACCCAATTTACGCTTAAACGCTAAACGATTTAACATACAAGCTAACGATGAGAACAATATACTTTTCCTATAAAAATATGAGCCACACGGCGAGTCGTTCCGGGAACTGATGTCAGAGTTATTTGTAAAAGTATTATATTTACCTATTACCATTAAAATGAGAGGTAACATTGATAACGGGTGAAGCACGCCTATGATTCAACTGTCATTTACATTACGACATTGATATACAAGAATTAATTTTGAAACTACATATGAAAAAATCCGGGAAAAGCTATAGCCGCTTTTGTTGTCAGTTAGCCCCATTTACACGGTGCAAGTTTCTGGAACGTTCAAAAGCAATAATTGCATGCCATAAAGCACGTTCGATAATTGCCATTCAAGAATTACATACAAGTGTTTACACGCATGTGATTTTCATAAAATGGGATACAAACATTGAATGCAAGCTTTGCCATTCAATAATATAAGCATACGACTTCTGTTTACACCAAGACAATTATTGCATGTAATTTTTGCCTCGTCTAAGCACAGAGTTGCACAACCTTGTACAATTAATTAAGTATTGCTTGTATTTGCGCTGACAAACAGTTTGTTAAATTTTATTGAACGTCTTCTCAAGATTTTTTAACTTGTTTCGTTCGCTCATGTTTGAATGATAGATAATTTTCGTGCCAGAATTGAATACGATTTTATTACACGTGCGATTTTATTGTATGTACGATTTTATTGTACGTGCTGTTTACGTCTATACTAGTTTTTAACGGCAACTAACTTGCCCGTATCGTGCCCGTACGTGTTGTTTAAACGGTGCATTTCAATTTTATGATATGCCACAGGCAATAAACTTGCACCATGTAAATGGAGCTTTAGCCGAAACAACTTACTTTTGTAGTTTTGTAATGCTGAAACTTCTCGCAATGTCGTAGTGTAAACCCAGAAGAATTTTTAGACACGTGTCGTTTATTTAATATTGGCCTCTACTCAGGGTAGTGTTGTTCGATGGCGGCGGGCCCGTCGTAGTAGTCATGTGCCGGTGGCTGGATCGGCTCGGCCTGGTATAAGGCTCCAGATACAAAGGGATTGTTGGGCACATGAGCGCCGGGTGCCGGCGGTCGTGGGGGCGCGATGGCGCCGTATCCAGCCTGCTCTGAACCCTTCAGAGGCGCTGTCGGTCTCTCCGTCTTGGGTGGAAGAAAATGGGACGGTTTTAACTCCTTCAAAAGTAAGTGGGGTTTCTGAACCTCAATTTATAATGTTGTGCTTTAAGCACAGATAAAAAATAAGCACCTTAAAATAAGAAAAACTAAAAGTGTTTTCATGCCATGAAAATTTGAGCCAATTGGTGTATACTTACAAATGTAGTTTCTTGGTCTAAAGACTTCATTGAATGAGGCTCTTCCATGGTGGTCTCAGCCCACGGCTGCAGCTCTCCTGACGCGAAGATGGCGTATATTGTGATGCCCACGAAGTGAACTGTGGCGCCCATCAGGAACACCGCGCGCCACTCCGTTATGGCTTTCTCCAGTTGATTCTTTTAACAATCGAGAGTAAAACGTTCGGTCACCATTATTGGCCATAAGTACTCGTAGGTATCACCTTCAGCAATTTAAATCATCTTCATCATAATTTCAGCCGAAAGACGTCCACTGCTGGACTAATTAGGATTATTGAAAACACATAGAGCACCTAATTGAAGGTACTTTATAATGAGTCGTTCCAATTTACCTATACATTTCATGTACGACATAGACTCTGTGTATAAAATTCTATATTTCATAGTCAAACATACAAAAGTCTACCTTAACCCTGTTACAACTTCTCAAAAGCGCAACACAATAACAACATTAGCCACACCCGAAAAGCTGACGAGATTTCCAAAGTTTCAGATAAGCATATCTGTAACAAATATCTAGTAAGTTGCCGACACAATGCAGTCAGTCGTGCGCGGCGTTGCGCGGCGGCGGGCGATAATAAAGTGCTCAGCGGTGGCGTGCCGCATCGTCGCGCACCCACAATCCTACTCATTGCATATTCCGCGCGCGACTCCATGGAGCTCGATTTCCTTTTTTAAATTAGCCACGGACGAATGTCCTTTTTGTTTCGCTAGTTCGCGCCTGAAAGCGATACCGTCCTATTGCATTGGGGGAGTATCTAATAAAAATTCAAGAACATATTTATTGAAAAACATTTTCCCTTTGAAAACTGATTCTGTTAGTTAAGCCGACTCTTGAATAATGGGTGCCTTTGAGCAAAAATGTTTTTAGAATTTCAGATGAAGAAATAAACAGGTTTTAAGATTCTACAGTCTATTGAGAAATGACTTCTCAGAAAGAAACCAATGTTTCTAGACTTTCCTTTTGTGGTGTCCTTCCTTGAAATAGCTTCATATTCTTACCTTCTCTTGCGTCATATAATCGATAACGATGGGCACGACGAAGCCAGCGATGGTGCCGATACCGTTGGAGAGCCCCATGAGGATGGAGGCGTATCGTGGCGCGATGTCCAGGTGGTTCACGTTGTAGCCAGATATGGCGAAGCCACTGCACGCCACGCCTAGGGTCAGCTCTATTGTCGCCACGTACTGATAAATTACAAATTATTTAAGATCTTCAAACAAAAATAACCTTAGAAAACACTATTTTGGGTCATGAAAATCACAGTTTAAACTAAAATGAACGGTCAAAAGAGACTTCTGGCCTTCAAAATAACATTGCAGTATTCATTTTTTTCATTACAAACTTCGTTTACCTTATTATTAGCATAGGCGACGAGCACAAAAAAGAAAGCCTCCAGTCCAAATCCTCCACAGTTGAAGAGTTTCCTCACAGTGGTAGTTGTCATGATGTTGTTCTTACGCAAGTAATCGGCCATCATGCCGCCAATAGGCACCAGTGACGTCATTATTAAATGTGGTATGGCGCCAACAAACCCAGACTGAAACGACGAAATACAATAAAGGAAAAGCCACTCAATCTTAGTCTAGTTTGGGACGACGAACACACAACCATACGTGGATAAGTATCCAATAGACGGTTACCTCTGTGATCTGCATGTTGAATCTTGAGTTAAAGTAGGACGACTGGAATATGACTAGTAGACAGAAGTTCCACGTTCTGCAGAAGTTTGCAACGATAATGGCGTACACCTAGAAAAACACGGCCTTTTTAAAAACAATCTTCAGAAGAAAAACAATAATCTCATAACTTTTGATTTCCGAACACTATTATCAAAACTTACACAACAGTAGGCTGTTGTGTAACTTTTAATAACAGTCTGATAAAGGTATCAGACTTAACCAGCAAAACAATTGAAGATTAATTGTAACTCACTGGTGGAGAAGTAGCAAATGCTTTCCAGGGCGTGGCCCAGAATCCAGGCATGGCGGCTTGTGTCGCAGTGCCAAGGGACTGTTCGATGTAGGTCAACTCTTTGGCGGCGATAGTGGGGTGCTTGCTTGGCCTTTCGAATACCAGCCACAGCCATAGTACGTACCTGAATGAAAACTTGAGTTAGCAACTATATTAATAAAAACTTCACGTATTTTAGATTGCTTCAAGTCAAGCATTTAAGCACTATAACTGAGCTGTTTAATAGATATGTATTTGCAAAATGAATTTAGTTATTATAAAAAGCTAGTTGTTTACCAGATGACGCCACCCACTCCGTAAAAGTAGAATGGCGCCTGCCAACTGATGTAATCCGTGAGTATTCCGGAGAGTGGCATGCCAACGACGATGCCAGCGTACGTGCCACAGAAGGCAAGAGTGGCCAGCCGAGAGCGCTCCATGGGAGGCGCCCACATCCGCCAGATACCGTGGCAAGATGGGTAGGTCACACCCTACAAACAAACGAAAATATTCAGAAAAGAAAATCATCGAAATAAATATTTCACAAAATTTAGTTGTCCTTTGAAGAACCGTTACTTTAATATTAAATCAAATAGGAAGAGGTGGATTAAAGAGTTCTATATTATATTATGTCAATGGTCCCAATCTTAAAGATTTAATAGGATAGCAGTGGCATTGAAGAATCAACTAAGCCGGGATATGCGGAGACGAGCAAATACGTCGCCATGGCAACGGAGGGCCCGGTAATCCTGAAGAGGCTTTGTACTTCGGTAAGCGATGTCGACTATACTGAAGTGCTATTGACGATAGATACCGATCGTTCTGTAGGCAATCATTGAAAATCGCTCCTTTGGAACCCAAATAGGAGGTGCCAGAATCATAGTAATTTTAAATGCATTTCAAGTTGAAGAATTTTAAATTTAATTTAATTTTTCAGTTTTCTTTCCTCTCAACCTGCTCAGTTGGCATTTAACTACTTATTGCTTAATTTTGGCAACTCTTGTTCGACGTCATGTTTTCTTCTGCGTCAATTCTATCTCCGCTCACTAACCTTTCAATTTGGCTTTTCATGAATCGAAATCATAGAGCAGCAGTTCATTAAACAGACGTCTTGTATGAATGTACATAAATGTAGAAACTATATGACCTGAAAATCCAAACTATACAAAACATATTCAACATTACATGACACCTGACATCTTCAGAAAATGGGAAAAGGAACTCGTCCTTTAGAACAAAAAGGGTAATGTCATGGCATTCGAAGTGCCAGAAGTACAAAATGGGGGAGTGTTAAAACACAAACGTGACAAGTGGGACGAAACGATCCCGGGCTTGAAAATTTGAGCATTGGTAATAAGCTTGATCATGCACCGTCACGTCCCGAATGTCAAATGTCCTAAATTTTAAACGTGTGACATTTCACTCGTTACTACATGTTTCCCTACAGCTTCATTACGAGTGTTTCGTGATGATGAAAGTATTTTTGGATTTAGTGTTTTCGCATGCATTTGCACTTTATTTGTGAAAGCGCTAATGCACTGTGGAATATCTGTGAAAGTGTCAATGTGGAACCCAAATGTTTGTTGTGTATGAAGTTACATATTTATGTTAGGTGAGCTATGAATTATTTAGAGGGACTAATAAACACAGACAAGATGTTATTAGCTATGCTTTAAAAAATCTGGCATATATATGGTTTATAACGTCAGTGTTAATTTGGTATGCCAAATTTACTAAATATCAAAAAGTAATTCGAGACGAGAGGGTGCACAAAGATGTAAGTATCTATAGCAACTCCACTCACCTCAACAAATCCCTGCGCGACTTTCAAGATGACGACAGCAGCAGGGCCCACGGACATTGCTCCGGGAATTGCCATGTTGAATATAGCTGACGTCACGATCGCCACGCCAAAGATCTTGTTAGCAGGATACATGGAGGCCAGGAAACCACCGGGTACTTGTGTGATGAGGTACCCAGCGAAGTACGACGAGTCTATCGAAGACTCCACGCTCACAGTCCATTCGAATGGAGCTTTGTCTGTTGAGTTTTGCTGTATGACAAGTAATTAGCTTAAGCATCAAATTCAGGCTAATAGTTTATATGCAACAATGTTTTCAAGCACAAAGGAAAATTAGCCGATGTCGCCTAATATACAACGAAATTTGTATGCAACGTACTATATTAATTTTAAGAGAAACTTAAAATTTTGTATTAATGCGGAATCATTGTTGAATTTGTGAGCAATCGATCTTTATTGCGAACGACGAAAAAAATTGAAAATGAACTCCTCCTTTTAACCCCACACTTCCCAGTTATAATTGTAAGTTAACAAAAACAGGTACCTATTAGCTAATGTAGTACTTACGGATTGCTTTTCAGTCATCTTGAGCTTGGCCATGCTCATGTTGCAGCGCATGCCGAACATAATGCTGAAGCCGAAACACGCCAGCAGGGCCACGGTGTAGCGCGCGGTCAAGCACGGACATTCTGCTCGCACGTACTTGTCTAGTGGGAGAGAAATTTTATTATAAAAGAAAGTACTTCCTATAAGTTACATTCATAATTTCCCTGATGGCAATGAAGAGATACGGATACGGACACAGAAAGATATTAAGATTATGTAATATTGAAAAACCCTGGCCTGCTCAACCTACAACCTCTGCAGTAAGGCAAAGAAGACATCAGTACGTATATTAATCTCTCCAGAGTAAGACCACGTTACGAAAAATTGCAACATGTCTTCTTTTGTACCCGATTAATTAAATTTGGTGTTAAAAAGACAAGTATATTATAGTTTAGTGAATAGTGGCTACAGACCTATAGCTCGTGGTGGAGGTCGGTCAGGCGACGGTGGTGTTTCCAAGTCTTCGCCATCGTACATCGGGTCGTAACCCTTCTGATCAACGTGGAAGTTCTCATATTGAGTATTTCTGAAACAAAATTAAAATAACCATGTTGAATAAATAAACTCATCACAGTTACATTTTCGGGCTGCCAATGCTGCCATTGACATTGAGTGCTGCTTGCGAAAGTTGAAAGTTATGTAAATTAATAATCACACCGAGTATAACTTTTGATAAAATAACAAATAACGTTAAGTTTTAATACCACAACAATTATTAGAGGCTGGACAATATCACTTCTAAATAATTCTCTTGCAGAGTTATCACAATATCAAGCTTAGTTTCAATTACAAAAATAATCTCCCTACGAACTCTTTCGCACAATATCCCCAACACCAACACAGACTTATAGACTTTCAATTAGTTTATTCCGCGTTATTTTGCGCTATTTTCCCTGTAATTGAAGCGGATGGGAAGCGACACACCTAGCCGGAGAAAATAAAATTAAAAACGTCTGCCTGCTAATAGGGCTGCCAACATGCACGATCGCACCTGCGCTTCGAAACTCACAATGGAAACTAATCATAAAACACTTAAAATACGACGATAGAGGAAAATTGTTGGTAGATTTATTTAATTTAGAATATAAAACTGAGTTAAGAGCGCATGAAACTCAGCCGCACATTTCTAATTAAGTGCAAAAAGAATATCAAAGACTTATTGAAATCTTTCACAATAGGAAATTCTGCGAAACTTATCCAACTTCGTTTCTTGTCAAAGATTCTTCAGTTATCCATTGAATAGTGCACTACAAGTAAGTAGTAGGTACGCAGTGAGTTGGAAGACCGCACAACTTTTATACCTCTATTGAAATTGTTTTAAATACTTAGCAAGCCACGATTCAAAAGAAAGGTGGAAATCCCAAGCTATGAAAGTTTAATGAAAAAGGTATGAAAGTGCTGATAACATTCACCCATAGATTAATTCGCTTAACAGTTATATGATTTTTGCTTAACGAAAGCTACTAATATAAGTTTTTCTGCTGATACTTAAAAGTATTATGTTACTGTCTGCTAATTATCATTCTAATTATCTTTCCGGATAAACTGTCTGTAGGTATAAAATACCGAAATAAAAAAAAAACTGATAAATTATTAGCTCTAATACAGCAGCCATAATTTTTTTCAATTGCTGAACCTATTTTATTTTACTACACATCCAAGTTTTCCAACCATACCGTGAGTGCAGATTTATGTATCTGTGTACCCTCGAGCCAGCTCTGCTTGCCCATTAGTGGACAAATTGAATTATTCTCCGTTGACGTGGCGTCGCGACTCATTGTTTGCAAACTGATAGGCCCCACTTTTGATGGCTCAGCTACGGGGGATTTCAGAAAACCTGTAACTTCGTTAAGGTCTCGTCCATCAATTGGATAAACTCCAAAGAGATGTTTAAAACGAGTAAAAATTGACAGATTGTAGAACATAAAACAGTTTTTTAAAGTGAAACTTTTATTACATCGTCTCAAACTTTTTCGTCTGTGTGTTGCATGTCGCGTGACGGTCGGCCGCGGAGTAGGGATAAAGTGAAAGGCGCTCGTCAGAGCAGCCAAGGCCAATATGGCGGCGCCTATAGTTCGCTTAAAAGTTTCACTTTTACCGTGGTTTCATAAAACCACACAATCCTTTTTGTTTGCATTTCTCTCTCTTACCAACATCCTATACTATTAAACGAGCAATATTTGTATTTACATATATATTTGTTTTTTTTACTGCAAATATATTTAGTAATCACCGATATTGAAACGTAGATTTCCATCCATTGTTATCAGTCAATCTCACTTCCGATTAAAATGACTTCTTTCAAAATATACGGAAATCAAAAAGACTACACAAAACAACAAAATTCAAAAGCCATTAAATGTAGCGATGAATATATAACGACTTGTGGGCGACAACGGCAGTGCGTAAGTCATCGGCGTGTAAATTCATTTTTCCGCTGACAAAAGTAATAAATGTGGCTATCTGTCCCCGTCCCCCGTTTAACGTTGTTGGTAATGAATCGTCGCATAAAAGGCATAACCAAGTGGAAACGAGGCGCGAACGCTACCCGAGCCGACCGACGACGCCCGACGTGGCGCTTGGGTGCCCCACGCCACAGCAGCGCCACGCCAAGCGCCATCACGCTGGCTCCCCGCGCTAATGCGTTTAGCTGTGACTGGACGAGATACCGCCGTCAACAGTTACGTTAGTCCGACACATCTGCAGGGATGTTGTGCTAATTACACAATTATGCGATTAAACGAAGGGTGAATTAATGGTTTTAATGCAAGTTTTTAAAAGCATTTTGAACAATTGGGTTTTTGTAATAGGATTATTTTCGGTATATTTCGAGATAATATTTTTTTTAGTAACTATGGGATAAACTTGAATAACCATTAATTGGTTTAACTTTTGCAATCGTAATCAACCAAATAACCTTTAGTAAAGATCTACGACTTCAATGTACCGTGACCTTTAACCGATAATGACCTTTCTACAAAATAACAAGTCATTCCTAGATCAATCTATGATCATAATAACTTGCTTCACTTTCGAGCAGTGATACGTATACTCATAAAAACATTTGTGATTATCATTTTTGTTACGTAGCCCCCTTTAGATCAGCCCCACAGCGTCGCGCGTCGGCGGCGTTCATTGTACCACTAATGCACCCCATACACTGTTCCTATAATTATGTGACGCAACTCCTAAATGCTGTAATTACTGTTTTGTCCCCGTTTGTCTACGTAAAGTTAATGGATACAGTCATTTTAGAATTTAAATATTGACTTAGATAACATCACAGATATAGTAACAGGTTTAAATACGGGTTTACTATCACAGTAATGTTGTGATTTATTGGAAAAAATAGTTAAGTTAGTTAAGTTAAAAATATGAGTAAGTTAATTTTAAATTACTTATTAGAATAGTAAATTTTTTGTTCATACTTAATTAAGTGTGGACTTAACTATTTTATTTAAAAAAATATGTGCTCTAATTAGAGCTAAGCAGAGATCTAGGTATACATTCCAGCAGCAGAACATTTTCGAGACAATTTTGGAGAGCAAATTGAATGAGTGACCGAGTATGGAACTCGGTCAGCGATTCACTTCGCAGTTAAACTTCTAAGCCAACTTTGTCATTTGACACTTCGTCGCTACGTTCTTGCTGTTAGCTGGAAATCCTGAATTATTACTAGAAAGGGTTAACCTTTTGTGTCCTCTGCAATGAAAAGCTTTTTGGCACGAAGTAAAATTTATCAATCTTTGTTTTACCCGACATAAATATACGTATTGATAAACTGTAAGGTGTTTCAAACAATCGTGTTTTCGAAATATAGGTGACAATAAACTGTTCTTAACATTAGCCATGCGTATAGGTTTCTTGACTTCTCGAAGACAGAACTCCTGGATCAGACGTGAAGAGCAGAGGGGCACAAGACTGGGGATAGAGAGGGGGGCTGTTGCGTAGAACACAATATGCACTTCAACATTCCCCACTATGAATACCTACAGAGGGCAGGGCGGGACGCGAAGACTTCTTAATTAATTAAGACTTGAGATATGAGTGCCTGTTTAATTAACGCAAAATATCGTCAACTATTTGAAGGCCTAGTAAATTGTTCTCAGTAATTTACTTTGATCTCTAGACAACTGAATAGACTACTCTAAGTACTCTTAATTAGTGAAACCTAAATTCAAAATAATTTAAACACTAAAGAAGTAAAACATGCGCAGTAAAAATCCAGGCCATGTGGTCCTATGATGCTAAATGTAACAGAATAAGTATAACACGTCCGATTCCGGCCCTGACGCGCTCGGGAGGGGGTAGCTATTACACCCCGTAAAGCCACCCTCTCTAATTGATTTACAATTGTCGGTTAAATTTGTTTCCCGACCACCCTCTGCGATCACCGATCGCAAATGCATTTTGGGATACTATTGATGAACCGTGAAAAATACAACACATTTCTCCTTCAGACTTTCGTAAATATCTGACTTTTTAATAGTAAAAATGATGTTCAATCAATCTATAAAGCTTTATTTGGCGATATCACATTAAATAAAATGCAAAAAACTCTAACAATATTGCCGTAAGAGCATGAAACCACGTATGGTCACGTCTGTCATGTACGTGCTAAGCGCTGAACTAGATTTCTATTAATGAAAATACATTATACAACTTTTAGTGTTACTTTAAACGCACACACTCAGGCACTACATATATAACTCACATTAAAATATAAGAAAAAGTTTCAAATACACAAAAAGCTCGTGCTACGGTTTCTCGTAGCACCGTAGCACTGCTACGAAAGTCAAACGAAAACAGCAATGTCGTATTGTGTGCAAAACTTAGGTGATATTTGACTAAATTGGGACACTAGTTTGTAAGCCAGTCTGTCAACGATCCGAAACCGGCGGGTGGTGAATAAAACATGTAATAAATAAATGTAACGTAACGACCTATTACAGCTACGCGCACTTCGGTACCGCTACGCATTTATTGAGTGGGACTTAACACCAGACTTCGTCTAAGTACGAGTATCATTGTACTTGATTGTTAATTTTGTGGCTTTTCATTTTAATGTTTCTTTTTGATATATGTAATATAATGTACTATTTCATTCTTTCTTGTAAAATGTAGTATTCCTTTTCTCGCTTTGTGAAATGCTTGTAGCTCCGGCTAACGTGTTCTACAACTCGACGATGCACCCGCTCGCACGTCCTACATTGTGCAACCTTGCTTTTGTGTGCGCTTGTTCACAACAAGCCAACGTATTCATCACAGCATGCTCCTTGGGAACAACTCCACAAATAAATCAAGTGAACGATCTCGCATTTCGACACTCGCGAACATAATAGAGTTATGACAAAAATGGCGACGCGAGCTAAGAAATATCACTTGGTGAACCCGAGACGCTTGTTAGCGTCTCCTTGCTTTTATTTATGGCCAGATTTATTTTATGGCCGTTCATGGATGTCGGGGAAATCGAATGAAAAGAGATAGCAGCAAATAAAACAATAATTTCATCGATTTGCGACGCCGAGCACAATGTAAAGGAAAGTAACTTCTCTGAGAAGCTCAACCAGTGGCATTTCTTTGATCTTAAGTTTTTACTTGGGAGTTGTTTTTACCCGTCAGAATTTAAGTAACTTTATTCTCAAGAATTAATGTCGTACGTTATCAAAAGAGATTTGATGAAAAAAACTGTATGCAATAATAGACTCCTTGTATTATTTCATTTCATAGTACTCACAACTAGCTGCCATTCGAGTAATAAAATCGCTCCGATATAAGCCAGTCTGATGAACGTGCTCCAGATGATATTTTCTATTTCAAACACAAATTTTATTTTCTCGCTACTCGCAGCGTACAACAAATATCATAAAAATGGAAGGCAAACAAGACAGCTCGTTGTATTTGCTATGATATTCGTATTTGGCTGGTAGATTCTTACTCTCTTTGCTGGGGCCTAATCTGTCGGGCAGCGTGTACCTCACGTTCGGGATACGCCTGTATTGTTTCTTGAATTTCCCGTCCATTTGTGTTTTCTTTTTCGTTTTGCTTAATGGAGACGTCTCATTTAGAATTTTATTTAGAAACAAGCAACCTTCGTTCCACAATGAAAGTTAATACAACTTAATTTTGTTTTTGAATGCTCCAACGTGTTCCTCTCACAATCACAACAATAGTAAAACAACCTTTTCAAATAAAATATGCAAAACAAGAAAAGGTCTAGCTATAACATTGAACGGCGTCAGTAAACGTTATTCGCGCTCAAGACGAGGTACAAGGCTGTAAATAAATTGAAGTGAATTCGCGAAGAAGGATAATCCAAACAAATCCCGTCTAATCCGGGAAAAAGCGTTCTCAAATCCAGGTTAGTTGTAAATATCAATTACGCAAATACCCCGGACTAGGAAGTATAATGGTTGGCGCGGGAATCGCGTGCGTTTGCAAGGGGGGAATTTGCACTTCACAGGTTTTTAAAGTTGCGTTAAACGCACTTAAACTTGAAAGGAGAGTTAATGTAAACTCATTTTCAATTCCTTTTCCGTTTACGTCATCATCATCATCTGCCTAGCCTTTTCCCAACTATGTTGGGGTCAGCTTCGAGTCTTACTGGATGCAGCTGAATACCAGTATTTTATATGGAGCGACTGCAGCCTATCTGACCTCCACAACCCAGTAACTGGGTAATACGATACCCCTTGGTAAGACTGGTTGTCAGACTTTCGGGCTTCTGACGACCTGTAACGATTGTCAAAGATTCACGAATGCCAGCCGGAACCAACGGCTTAACGCGCTTTCCGAGGCACGGAGCAGTCTAGTAATTTAAAGATGGTCACCCATCCACGGACCAACCCCAGCAAGCGTAGACCTGGTGGATCGACCCGTGCGGCTGTGATTACTTAGCCACGAGCTCCTCTATTAATTACTTTTCCGTTTACATTTAATGATAATAATCAAGATGTTTACTTTATAAGTAATATGAATGCATGATAAACGAATTATCTCACTTCCTAATAACATATTTATGTGTAGTCGATAATTAATTAACAAGGTTATAATGATCGACATAACGCAGTAACGTAACAAACTAATAAAATGTACAGTAGCAGGCAATTGAATAAAAGTCCCGAGGGCGATTTTTTCCCTCAAATCTAATAGAGCTGGGAGCCGGGGACAGTTAGGGACAGTCGTTGAAGACTTGTAGATAATTTTAATATTCGTGTCGCAGGCCCCGGGAGTCTTGTATCGATCCCACGTCAATCTGGTAGACCTGTTATTAGGTCACAATGGGCTTTATTTGTAGGTAAGTTTAATTAGAAAATAAGATACAATTATCTGTAAAAAGTTTTGTAAAAAGTAAAAAATTTGTTTATATTACTTTGAAATGAAAACCGTTTACGATTTTTCCTTTTTCAGCTCGAAAGTTTATCAATCAACTAACATTGATTTCCGTCACTTTTTACCAAACGTATCAGAAACAAGTGCGTGTCGGACCACGCACAATGACGGGTTCCGTAGTTGGGATGAATTTATCCCAAAAACAAATTTAACTTTGTAGTTTAAAAACTTTTTCTCCCATACGGAATGTATGGGAAAACATGTTTTGCAAATATAAGTTGATCGATTATTACTCGTTAAATTGTAGAGCCTACTTACTTGTGATAGTTTTCCTTTTAATTTCGTTATATAAACTACTGCTGTGATTTTTTTCACACATCTAAAACCAACCATTTAGCTGACACTTGACTCTAACAAAAATTTTCACTTTAAAGCTTAATATTTCGCAAACGGATCCTTGAATCCAAAAATGGTTTTCACAAACTCACAATGTTTTTAAAGGACCTTTCCAATAATACCCCACACCATGGGTTAAAAAAAAATTCACCACTTTACGTGTAGGAGAGGTACCCTAAAAAAAAATTGTTTTTCATAATTTTGTTTTACCACTTTATCGGCGTAATTAATATGTATACCTATGCCAAATTACAGCTTTCTAGTACTAAGGGTCTCGGAGCTAGACCGCGGACAGACAGACAGACAGACGGACAGACAGACAGACGGACATGACGAAACTATAAGGGTTCCTTGTTTACTACGGAACCCTAAAAAAACCGGCCAAGTGCGTGTCGGACCCCGCACAATGAAGGGTTCTGTGGTTGGGATGAATTTATTCCAAGAACAAACTTAACATTGTACTTAAAAAACATGTTCTCCCATACATTCCAACTGCAAATGTAAGTTTGTACGCACAATATTGAGAGATTTATCACGTTATTTTAAGATCATAGACTTCTTATAATGTTTCCTGTAATCTGTGAGTAAAGAACCATTCTCGGTATTTTTTCAAAATTTTAGGCTCAGTAGTTGCGGAGATAAGGGCTGGAATGGTCCACAACACCCTTTCATTTGATATGTCACACGGTACAGTTCGCAAAACTTTCAATTTGCCCCCGAAAAGTGACCCCCATATTCAAATTCATTTATTTACACGTCCGTGTTTAAGTCACAGAATTTCATATGTGTGAAGAGCAAATTGGCTGTGACAGACAGACAGCCAGATAGACAGACACACGAGAGATTCTATAAGGGTTCCGTTTTCCTTTTGAGGTACGAAACCCTAAAAATGTCACAAAAAGTCTGTATCGATCTTTCAGATCATACAGTTCAATCATAAAAATAAATTGGTCTACCTGTGACATCATAATGCCGTCTCCTGAGACCGTTCCAGAGGGGAACGATGACGTATGGAGACATAAATATAACTGTGGCTTATTGTGCCGTGACAAGGGACCAGTGATTCTGAAGAAATGCCTCATCGGATTTGAGTTATCACATAAAAATGGACTAACGAAGGTAAAATAAATATCTATCGTTGGTTTTCTTTTTATCGAATAAATGGACTTATAAACTGAAATAAAGTCTAATACACCAGCATTTTCATAGGTTCATAAATCAATATTTTTTATTTAATAAATGCCGAATCTGTGTTCACGTACGATAAAAGTTAATCTGAATTGAGTAATATATCTACAAAATACACAATATACAAGATTTTGCAATAGATTTTTTTAAGTCTTCATTAATGAAAAGTTAAATTCCCACATATTTTTACTAGAAGAATTTTATCATTTAAAACAAAACAGTCAATATTTCAATGTAACCCACTTTCTTTTCTAACTCTTTTCCAACGTACATGAACCACCGTACATTCTGGCAGTATTTCTAAATACTAAGAGCGAATAAAACTGCTTCCCAGAAGGGTGTAAATTCTCAGTAAATCCGCACGATTTTCTTCGTCTTAAGAGAATACTTACAGTATCCTCCAAAACATGTTCCCTGAGGATTTTCTTGGTGAACTCAACAGGTGATATCAGAATTCACACCCCCAAGTCTCTTGAGCAACTTACTACCTTATACTTGTGTTATAAAGTCCGAATTTCAACTACGTTTCCGTAGGATATGAAACACTATGAAACAACAACCTGTGGATTGCTTTAAACACATAAATAAACTTAAGAGAACGTGAGCAGAATTTTTCAAACACTTTCTGGAGACACTGAAAGATTCGCAGTTTTTTATTAGAACTAAGCTAACGAACACTTTATATTTCACAATACAACGCGGTCATTGTGATCAAACTTCGGTCAAGTATAAGAGAACGATTGATCAAGAGTAATTTATCGTATATTTTAACGAAGGAACGAAGAAACGGTAGTGATGTGCCGGGAGCTGATATCAAACTAGCCAGAAATGCGTGCCACGCTCCCTCTGTCCTCACTCACAGTGGTATTCTGCAAAGACGTTTGACCTGTTGCTCATTTATTTAATTAATTATAACTTGCGGAGTCATAAATTATTTCTCTTATCTCTGTTGCTGAAAGGTCAAATGTTTTTAATAAAAAGCTATTTTTTCAAGAGACCTGTGTCCAACAAAAGCTGCTGTAATTTAAATGTATCATAAAATACTATAATGTGTCTTATTGCAAAAATGACCTACTCAAATAAAAAAGTGTTAGCCTTGCGGCAGTAAATATGCAACAATGTGTCCCGGTAGTGATAAGTATAGTTGTTAAGGGCAAAACACATAGGTTATCAATTAGTCTGCTCTTGTCCGGAACCGCTGCTAATTGAATATCATCTGCAATCAGCAATATATTTATCATCTGCAATCAGTAGTCACCGTCATGCCTTTATCTCATAATAACTTTTTCCAATAAACAACAAGCGGAGGCGTTTAACTCATAATTTATTAAAAACTAGATCGACACAAAAGCATCTTGTCGACCTATTTCTATTTATATCACAAAAGTTTCCATCACAAATATTAAGTAATATTTATTGTAAAAAAGTACCGAATAACACTGCGGATTGATCCTGTATTCTGATGACAGGAGTGTATATAGTGCTAAGTCCTGTGCGCCAGAGCGAAACGAAACAGCATCAGAGCGAGAAAACAAAAGAGAATTCATTCAAGATCAGCTATCTTATTCTGCAAATATTCTATGCCGATAATAATAATCAATCCTTATCTCTCCTTGTCTGTCCTTAAGGAAATTCTATGAACGAGAAGGAGAGACGCACAGTATTGGACTTTAGTATTTTTCTTCGTGTTGCAGAATGAGACTAAAAGTCTCGCGAATGCTCCAGATTCACAGACAATGCCCCAATTTATATCCAACTCACTTACTGGAGTCAGTGGAGATGGGGTGGTTAAAATAGGAAGGATGTTGTAGTAATATGCATGACACACTAGTATTGTGAGATAAATCCGAGCTACTGCTGTTCATTTGTTTTACTTTAGCACATTATTAAGATAATCTCATTCAATTTGGAACTTTCTGACGATGATTGAGTAATGAATAAATTAGTTATTGCAAGCTCATTAATCCCATTATAGAAGAACACTTCTATGAACACATAAAGATAATGTGTTTAAATATAAAAAAAAAATTCCTGACCTCGTTTTGTATTTCATGCATCAAACCTTATTGCTAACTAGTTATAAATAGCGTTCAATAAGGAAGTACCACAAATAATTAAGACTAAGTTACAATACGACCAAGGGAGTGGAAATAACTGAAACTTTTCGTGTGTTACGCACACATGCCGAGAAAAGTGGGGTAAAAAAATCGTCTCACAAAGCCAATTACATTAAAACATTCGGCGCGGGACAAAGGGCGAGAGAACAATGGAGCTTGGAAGGAACCCGCGATATGTCTTTCAATGCTTTTAACTTTCGACTGATGGCGGCGCAGCGAGGGAAAAATGGTGACGTCCCGCGACAAATGCCCGTGAAATAGTGATGTGACGATGTCTTTTATTTATCGTTTTTATTTTATCATGGGTTTTTTATTATGTGCGACAAGTTTTTATTTTAGTAGATGTTGTATATTATTGAGTTGTTGGGTGTGTGAGTGAAAGCGTTGATATACATCTTATTAAAATGTTTTCTCCGTTCATGACGTAGAAACAAAATAAAAGTTTTATTTAATTGTTATTTTACGTCATTACTGGGTGAGTAACTACTTGTAATTTCGCTTAAATCTTGAAATTCAATGAAAAATTACGCATATTCAAATGGACTCAGACCGAATTCGACGCCCTGGATAGGAGAGTGCGTACGCGGCTATCAAATGGATCACCCACAGTCATCGGTAATAAGACTGTATATCCTGCGAAAGTCTGCAGGTCGAGGCTTTTTAAACGCTAAGATCCTCCACAATCGCGAGATATGCAGTCTCAGGGAATATTTCCTAAAAGCCGACAAGGGGATGCATCGAGATGTGGTCACGGTGGATAAGGGCCTCACCCCGCTCTCCTTGGCTAAAGAGAACTAACGCAAGCCTGCAGTGCTTGACACTAACGATCGCAGGGAGATATGGCAGAGGAGCTTCACGGAAGTCGGGACCCTAAATGGACCTGATGTAGATTTGTCAGCGTCCGTAGCCTGGCTACGTTTCGGTGACCTCTTTGGGGAAACCGAAGGTTTTGTCTGTGCAATTATGGACGAAGTTATCATGACGAACAATTACCGGAAATTCATTGTGAAGGACAGCACGATTGACATCTGCCGGGTATGCTACCGTCTGGAAGAATCGATCCGACACATTATCTCCAGGTGTTCTCGTCTAGCTAACAAAAAGTACTTGCATAGACACAATCTTGTAGCCAGGATTATCCAGCAGCAACTTGCTCTGAATACAGTCTTGTGGAATCGGAAGTGGTATGTGCCCGACCCAGTTCTTGAAAACAGGATTATTGTTGTTAATAAGCCTGTTATGTATAGTGGTGGTGGATTGAAATGAGCGGCACGCCATGATTATTGACATAACGGTCCCACATGACGGAAACTTCGTAAAAGCCGAAAAAGATAAAGAAATCAGGTATCTTAACTTGGCTCGCGAGGTGTCGACATGTGGGATGTGGACTCAACGTTCATTGTACTGATAGTCGTGATAGCCAATGGCTTAATAGCCAAGCGAACCGTTAGAGCCTCGACCAACTCCTGAGGAGGCTCTCGTTGGGTAGCTGCATCTAGGGCTTGATTCAGAAAGCGGTACTTCTGGAAACGGCTCGTAATATTAGGAGGTTCATCTCTCTGAAGCCCTGATCGCCGCGGTAGCTTGGAACTTGGACCTTGGACCCTATTCACGATACCGATGGACTACAATTTTTTTTTTATTCGGGCAAAGTGTTATTGGGTTTTTCTATCTGGAATTTCTCAGTAGCAGCCCGGAGTCTGGATTTGTGCCCGGTTGATGGCAATAGGCTCGCCCCCTATTACATGGGACTTAAACATAACTGGCGAAATGTGGGTGTATCTACTACAGGTACACCTCTGCCCAACCCTTCGGGGAAACAAGGCGTGATGTTATGTTATGTGTTATGTGTTATTTAAAATGTAATTATTTAGATACACATTGTGCAATCCACGAAGACGCGCCCCACTTCGCGATTACTGTACTGTAAGCTATTTTTTTGTACGGAGCGGAGCGGAGTGGGGCGCGTCTTCGTGGATTGCACTATCTATAAGTATATTAAAGCAATAAAAGACAATAAAAACACAAAAACATTACACTCCTTTTTGGGCAGTCGTGTAATAATCAACAGTTGTTTATGACTAACAGCGAATTTGACCAAACTTGAATACCGGTATAGTAATAGGATAGTTTTTGCATACATAAACTGTTAGACGTCCACTTAATTCCACGAATAAAATATACTGACTTGCACTGACTTTGGTTCTATTTAAGCCGAAAAGGATAGAACTGGCAGAGAGTGTTATACAGGTACAGAGCATTTGACACATTACTTAATAAAGGTACAAAAACAAACGATTATCAATATCATTACGATATCTCTATATGAGAAGATAACAAGTATATTATTAAACTTTTTATCGATACCCACGCAACTTCCCAGCCGGAGCGTCACTAATAAAGAAGTGAGACGTAACCAATGGGGTATCACGGCTTGGTTGCACCGCAAACTCATTTTATAAATCGTCCGTCCGCTCGCCCGGAACCATGCGTTAACCCTCCCTTCTAATGCACCTCCTTTGTAAACCAACTCTATAAAAAACTACCTCCGAAATTACTTTTTTATTTGAAAAAGAAAATTCTAAGTCAAATTTTATTCGTATCAGTTAGTTCATTTAATAAAATATTAATGTACGAAATATTTTGAAAAGCATCTTCGATATAAAATATTGAATGCCAGTCTATCATACAAAATGAAAAAAACTACCAGTCAACGACAACAATACAGCCCAATCTCGAGTTGCTCAATAAATTTTGTTATTAGACCTCATATCTTAGAGATATCACTAGATAGTTATAGGATATATTTCGGTCAACACATCACATTATACTTTTATAAAAACGACCGTCCTCTTTCGTGGAGCACTCGCTTAATAGACAGTATCAGGCCAGAGATCTTAAGTAAATCAAATCGCCCCATGAATGGCGAATGAGTCCGGGGCTTTTCACGGACTTTTCTACAGATGACTATCACAATGGCCCGGGATCAAGAGAAACTTATCTCGGAGGAGGTCGCAAAAATGTTTCTTAATGCCCATTTAAGGTGCATCCATTTGATCGTATCGCGTTACTGAGATGGTAAGCTGAATTGAAGACCCTTTTCTCCTAGAATAAACTTGGACACATCCATATTAAACCACCCAAGAAACGGTAGAAAGTTTTTTAGTAAAATAAGAACGAAGTTCTAAATATTTTCTAGGAGATTTTGGCTAAGAATTTGAAGTGCTGCAGTCTAGACTCTAGAATAGTTTAATCCAATTTAGTGTGAAGTGTTTTATAAAAAGAAAAATGACTAAAGTTGTAGCAACTGTGAGCTACATTAACTTAATATTCATAATAATAACCACAATCTTTAATAACAATCGTCAAATACAAATTCAGAATTGTGATTCACCAAAGAACCCATAAAATGATTTAATGAATTCACATAACATTTTATGAATCCTAAACACTCAATAAATCCGACCGCGGGATATAAAAGCACCCACCGTGTATTAAATGTGCAATGCGTAGCTACAAATCTGTTCGAGGCGAAGTGAAACCACGGTAAAACCCCTTTCAGATGGGCGAAACGTTACCAGCTTTGAAAAACAACAATAACCCTCACCATACGTATGTATGAGGCTACGCAATATACTTTAAAAGTACGTCCACGATAGACTAGCGAAGCTGTAGAAACGACACTCGTGTGCGACGGATAAAGTTCTTTTGTAGTAACCAACCGAGGCATTTTTACGAAATGTGGACAATGAATAGAGCATAACTAGATGAATTCCTTTGTATAAAGTATTTTTTGATAAATAATGTAAGTAATGACATTTTTGATTACTAGTAATTAAAATTTTGCCATTAAAAAAAATCATGATTTATGAGTTCATGACCAAAGGACAGTTTCCAACGTTAACTATAGCTATATTGTTTAGCACAGTAGTGCTCTCCGGTACTGCGTACATCGCACAAGTTTGTCGTCTGATTTGCATACATCCTCGTCAGCGGACGCTTTGCGCATTTTATTAAGTCTACGCAACCCCTCTCAGTTTGAGAGCCACGCTATTTTCATGTTTCGGGACTACAAATGGGAACCCATTTAAATACTAAGCCTACATTTCAATACGATGCGATGTAAGTGTTTATTGTAAGATTGATGAATATTGCCGAGACGACGTTATTAATTTGTCTTTGTCGTTGACGTTTCGTGATTCATGTACCTATTTAGGCACTGGTTTCTAGAACTTTTGCATTTCGTAACTTTGACTATTCATGTTTTGTGTCAAAATGATTTCATAGACATAATGACTGAAATATGAAGTGGTTCGAAAAACCGATGTCCTTTACATAAATCTAAGGAAAAGATTATAAAAATCATTTCAACATGATTTTTAATTGCTTCATTAAATCGAGTTCGTAATAACTACACGTAGTAAGCTCAGCCTTTGTAACGTTTGTAAGCGTGGTTCAAAGGAGTGCCGCGCGCCGACGGATCGCTCAGCCTTCTCTTTGAGCGTCACTTGAGGGGCTTGCATGAAATAGACTCGATTGTACCAATACGCTTATTTGTTTGCCGTTGATCGACTACCGAGGGTGCTCCGCATGTAGAAATGCAATTTTGTGGTTTCCACCGTTCGTATGTTTTGGTATATCTTATATTTATATATCAACAAACGAAATACCATTCTCGTTTTTGTGTTTATTTTCAGGGAAGTATAAATATTTTTCAGCACCAAAAAGCCCCCCATAACTTTGATCTAATAAAGACAACGGCAGCACGTCACCGTCAATTACATCAACAACTTTACTTTCTCCAAGTTGTCGCCCCCGAGATTGTATTTTAGATAATGGCTCGGTAATCACGTCGGTGATTTATCACGTCGCTATCTCAGCCTTCACTGTCCATTAAGCAATGCGAGTGCAACCCTTTGTTGTGTACACACGGGGAAGCTGTCTACTCACCCCGTCGTCACTGCGTGAAAGCGCGGTGACTTGTGTGGCGTGTGCATTACTTGTTTTGTCTTACAATCTGTGTGAGTAAATGTGCAATGTTTAGGCTGATTTGGAGCTTAGAATACTTTGTGGGTGGTACCTACTGAAAGCTATACGCTGATTTGGTTTTGATGAATGGTGTAGTGTAGTAGCACCCAGTCAATTTTGTGTCATAATGCTACTATTCGTTTAATTTAAAAAATAATTTTTCTATTCAATAATTCTCGACAAATAGCGGTCCTTAAATCAAAATGAAATGATCCAGTGCTTTTTGTTTATATTCGACAGACCCTCTCTATTTTTGATTCATATTCGATATTTGATTCATAGTGCCAGTTGCACTATGAATCAAATATGTAAGTTCTACATCGATATTTATGTGCATTTATTTTCGTTGGATCCCAGTTTTAGATCCCATTGGTGGCTGAAACCTCTTTGAGACACTGAAGGAAATAAAAATATTAACAACAATACAGTAAAAATAAAGCCACGAGCCGAATTAGCATAACATTTGGAAACATGCCGTTTTTATCATAAAATCTTCCTAAAACGTTTAGCTCAATATTTTAAAACGAGGACCAGTATTGTTGCCTAGAGAGTGGATGTTCAACAAAGTTAGGGGTACAACAATTGACATGCATTAACGGTATTTCCGCTGGCGTTGGGCCTCAACGTCATTACCGCCCGGAAATTCAATCGAGCGCTGAAACGTTCAGCTTATATTAACTTGTTACAAACATTATGGATTTAGAAATATACGTGCTAACTTTTCTTTGATAGGTTTCCTTAAAATTCGCTGAAAGTTCAAATACAGAAAAATTACAAAGGTTTGTTAAAACAATAGGTGTACAAAAATAATAACAAAATTACAAACCTAAGTTGTGGCGACGAAGTCTTAAAAATGTGGATAAGATTTTGCCGTGAAATATTTACCGAGAAAACAATTTAACAATCCCAAGAACGTGCTTAGTTACAAACCTCTACACATTGACGAAGCACAAGAACTTTATCCACAGCTTTTCAGCAAAACAAGTGTATAGATTCGTGTCAAACATTGTTTCATCGCAGGTCTGTGTGAGGGTCGGGGAGAGTGCAAAATTGCACGCACACCAGCTTACAAGCACTCCAAACGTGACGGAAGCGAGGAGTGCGAGCCGTCATGATCTCTCTCCTGATCAATAAGTCTTGGCGAACTCAAATATTTGCACACCACGTACATTAGAGGAGGTGGAGGAGCAGACAAAACGACGAATGTCGATCGACATCACAGAGTAGGTGATGGACAGAGAAGACAATGCTTTTTTTTTAGTTTTTATGCTTTGTGATAAAGAGTAGAATTTATTTAAAGTTGCATGAAAGTCGTTTAATAAAGATTTATGCTTCTTGTAAAGAAAATTAGGAAAACAATGTCGTGTGTACAATTTTTTTATTTTGGAAATCTCTTTCGTGTCATCGCTGTAATTTATGTAAACTTTCCACAGTCCCTTTCCATTATACTTTTACATAGCAGTGATAGCCTAGTGGTGTGACCGTCAGACTGCCAAGTCATAGTTCTCGAGTTCGAACCCACCGCACCTTCTCTGACTTTTCGGATTCATGTGCGTATTGTATGATTTTCACTTGTTTCAAAATCACTGAAGGAAAACATCGTGTGGAAACGCCATGCCTGAGAGATATTTCTCGACGGCATGTGAAGCCAAGTCAGAGGCCCATGGGCGGCTTTAAAACTTTGACACCAGGTGAATCACTAACTGAACGAAAAAGAAGAAGATACTTTTACTTTTTATTCGCTTTAGTTAAACATGGCTTTAATAATGTTTTATTGGAACAAAACTATTTCCAAGTACATAATGAACCCAACACTGGATATCAGAACCAATTTTTTATTGAACCAATAATAACAATTAAGAAAGTTACCATCAAACTTGACAGTTATGAGTACTCTGTACGATTTGGTAACATTGTAGTTTATGTAGGCGCACGAGAGTGGAGTGAGCGGCGCCTCGACGTCTACCCTCTATTGGCGCCAGACATCCGTCTTTGTTTTAAATACACAGGATTTTTACGCTCAATCTCGATTTTTGTCGGAATAATGGTTTGCGGGGATCACAGAGGAGCTAACCTTAAGATCTTAGTCACAATTTATCTGCAAAATTATTTCAGGTCTAACTGTCTATGTTATTGAAAAACCCTTCCTATTCATATTATGAATATTCTAGCTAAATAACAAAAAGTTTCTACTAAAAAGAAAACCCAGTTTCAGTCAGAATAAAACCAACATAAAATCACAAATAGTCTCATCAACTTCGTATCAGTTCAGAGCCAGAAATAATTAACTCGACCACGTCAAACTACGTTCATTTGAATATAATACCGCTATATACAGGAGTCTGTAATTCCAGTTTGTCCTTTGAAGTGAGATTAATACCGCCCCACCACCCTGTGTGGTCGCGACCACGCAGCAAATTAAATCTGTGTCCTTTCACAGAGGATTCTCATTACGACAATTTAGAACCCGTAATGAGTATAAGTCAGAGGGATGATGAATATACTTTTTTAATCCGCCTGACGGTGTGGGCGTAGGCTGATTGGACTTTTTAATTTATTTGGTACGTGGATTTTTTATTGAAAATGATATGGTTGATACAGATTTCAGGAGCTCATGGCTAAATAATAACAGCCGCACAGGTCTATCCATCAGTTTAAGCTACGCTTGCCGGGGTTGGTCCGTGGATGGGTGACCATCTTTACTTATCGAGACTCCTCCGTGCCTCGGAAAGCCGTTGGTCCCGGCTGTCATTTGTGGATTTTTGACAGTCGTTACGGGTCGTCAGAAGCCCGAAAATCTGACAACCAGTCTTACCAAGGGATATCGTATTACCCAGTTACTGGGTTGTGGAGGGCAAATAGGCAGTCGCTCCATGTAAAATACTGGTATTCAGCTGCATCCGGTTAGACTGGAAGCCGACCCCAACATAGTTGACAAAAGGCTAGGCATATTGATTGATTGATGGTTGATACAGATTTATCTGTAAACTATCTGTGCCTCCGGTTTGGCTCACGTAACTCTGTATTCTATTAGCATTATAATTTAAAAGGAACGTGAAGTCATAGTATATTAGTAATGTCCTCTACAACATTATTGTCTCGTTGGTCTAGTGGTCATAAGCACTTCTGCTGAGCATGAGGTCTTGGGTTCGATTCTCAGGTCGAGAAAAGTGTTAGTGGGTTTTTCCATCTGGAATTTGTATGTAGCAGCCTAGAGCCTGGATTTGTGCCCGGTTGATGTCAATAGGCTCGCCCCCTATTACATGGAACTTAAAATATAACTGTTCCTGTTCCTTTACAGCATTTGTTAATTTTGTTTATTTATACATGAATGAAAGAAAATAATTGAATTCATGATTTCTCCTTGATGCCGACGGTTAAAACCTTACCTACTTGTTCGTTCATTTCTTTGAGCACTTGATCAGCTGATTGACAAACAAATGTGAGTACATGTAAAAATAAACGTCTCTAAACGATCTATCAACTAAAGTCTGCAAGTTTATTATTAATTTTTACAGAGTCCGGAAGGGTCATTTTGATTATAACACAAAAATCTATGCAAATAAAACTTTACTTCCATTAAACAATGTCTAAGTAGGTGATGTCAGAGACTCACAGTCTTCAAGTTGCCTCTAATTAAGAAGACGTGCACCTAATACCTCAAAATTAACCCCAAATAACCGATAGAGAGATAAAGAAATCATAACAAATATAAATAATTTATAGCAGTAGCGGTTTATAAGATTTATTTGCGGATCCCGCGTCCCCTTGGCGCCGCGCCGTGCCGCCGGCCCCGGCGCCGCGCCGTCCCGACGGACAGACATCACGGCGGCACCCGGCTATTGATCTCGCGAGATGACGACACGATTAGCTGGCATAGTTTACTTTAGTACTGGAGATCACACTTATGTCGATTGGTGTTGTTGTTCTGGTGAGAGAAAAATAACGGAAGAAAAGCGAGCCTTTCAAAAATAAATCGTTCAATAGTTCAGTTGGATTTTTCAAAAATCTACTAGTACCTACATTCATAAGGATTTCTACTCATAGAAAAAAAATGTCTACCTTCTACTTCGAGTAGTGTGCTATATAATGCACGTAAAGTAAACATGATGATTTTTTATAAACCGTTTGTTAACAAGTGTTGTTAACTTTTTTATGTTTAAACTACATCCTTATAATTTTTTATTTTATGTGTCTTTAATTATTTTAATTGGATTTCAACCCTTTTAAATTAAAATAAATAAATAATTATTTCATGAACATTTGTCACTGTTTACACTTTTATTGAATACCGTTCTCCTTCTTACACTCATTAAAACTCCTGACAACTCTATTCAGGTACTCTTTGGATAAAGTATTTATCATTAATTGGCCATGTCCACCCGCATCAGGAGCAGAAAGCAATCCTCATTAAAATTTCATCCGCAAACCCTGAGGCGAAAGCTTTGACAACCAATTAGTTATGTAACATAACACTTTGACGTCAAACTCTATGGTGAACCTCTAGTGTCTATGGACTAATATTATTTGAATCATATTACACGACTATTGTGTCGGGACAAAAGCTTGTCTTGTTAGCTTGTTAGTAATACTATCAGGTATTCAATAATTTAGCAATTAGTGCCTGTAAACCAGACAACAGTACGTCAAAGTTGTCAGTATTCTATCTTCAAAATACTGACAACTTTGACGTACTATTGTCTATGACTATTAAAGTTATTCCACAAAGTTTAATAATGATGCTTCCATGATCATATTTCGCTACCTTGTATTCTTGCATTTTATTCGAGGTAGTCGTTTTTCCACGATTATTTTACTAGAAAGACAGCCTTATTAATATCTCGCTAGTGTTTGTCTTTTGTTCTATTTAACATTAAAACCGTTAAAGTTATCCATGTCACAAGATACTCAGCTGACATTCAACCTTGACCTTGCCGACCCCCGCTATGGTGTGATGTATTCAGATTCGCACAATCAAAACTGGGTTTGTAACGGTCAAACGTTATTAAAATAAGAAACTTACAATGTTGAAATCTGCTTACGACAGTTCACCATAAAAATAAAAAGCATGCAAGAGTGAATTTTGAACCACTGTTATTATTATTTTCAAACGCCTACGTCAATTTTCTTATTTAATTTAGCTCGACACGCTCTTGTCATACAGCGTGAATGTATTTCCTTCAACTTAACTAATGCACGTTTTAAATATTACAAAGTAGCTACAGTTGAAGATTTTAAGTTATTCGGAGCTACCCAAAAAAAATATCCTGTATAGAAATATCTTATTAATTAAAAGGTATGATAAATCAATCTAGCTAAAACTCGTACACAATCGCAATCCACCGACCAACAATATTTTTGTCGCTAAATGACACAGCCGATATTAGAATGATAGTCACACGAGTATATTCAATCATATAATATCATCTACCTTGATATCAATGTGCAGGAAGTACGGGGTGCGCTTCTCCCGGATAGCGAATCATCCATGAAAAGGTGCAAATTGAGGAAATGTAGTTTACCTGTTATTTGTTCCTCACTCAAGTAATGGTTGATAAAATTGATGTTTTCGGAGTATTCTTATAGCACCTTCTTATGTAATAATAAAAAAAGTTGAAAGAAAAAATTGAAGATAAAGTATGCTTGTTCTAACTCAATGTTTTGTTTTAAATGGTAAAGCACACAAAACACAATCTTATTTGTACCTACCTGTCTTTGATTTAGCTTTACTGATTTAGATTCTCTTGTACACCGAACTAAACTATCACTAGAATTCCTTACTTTGACTCTAAATTTAAAAATAATTTTGACACATCTAAATCGAATTTGACAATCGCGACTCCACACGTGATTCCTACCACGTCAATTTTTTAAGAGCCGGAGGCGCGCAGGTTGGCAGCCTCGACGTGTTTTATATGGAATTTTTCAGTACTTGTATGGAAAAATAAATATATCACCTACATGTTGACTGTTAGGTGTTGTGTGTTACTCACCATTTTCGAGATATAAGCAAAAGAAAAAATAAATTACGGTACTGTTTTTGCACTTGAATTCGAGGTGTTGGTGTGAATTTAAATTTCACGACAGCCAATTTTATTTTACACGTTTTTAATCGCGATTAAAATAGTCAGATTTCGTTAGAAAATCTAAATTTTAGGTGAAAAACGTCAAATTCAGAATAGCAAAATTGCCATTTTCACTAAATTAATATCTCAGTGCCATCTTAGAGCTGTCAAACTAAAATATAGTTAAGTTGTGTCACTTTAATTTATTTCAGAATGGGAAATCGTCGTTTGGCAGGAATAAACTAAATTTTGGTGATTTTTAGTCTATCTAGTAAGAGGCATTTGTGAATAGAGAATCGGCACTACTGTATACATAATTAATGTTTTCTTTTCTCAATTTTCCTAAAACCCATATGAAGTATCTATCAATCGAACTCACAAATATTGAACAAATACACTAAATGGAATTACTACTTCCTTAAATAAAATTGATATTATTATTGAAATAGGTTCTTAATTTTTTTTTTGTTTCTTTTTTGCTTCCCCTCTCATTATTTTTGGCTATTTTAACAGTCAGTTTTATCTTGATCAAAATAAAACAAAGTGAGCAGAGAGCAATTAATTTAGGGGTCCGTTGTGCAGCAGCGTCCTCCGGCGGGTGGACCAATCGAGTAATTGTCGCGAGCAATATTCAAATGGCGGAAACAATTAGCTTAAGTGCTGAACACGTATTTAGTTGTCTAGACCTTTTAATGCCATGCCATCAGTACGAACTGATTGCAAAACAATTAGGAGCTTAACACATTTGTGCAAATGCATGTTTTGGGAATGCAAACGTGCTGTAGATTTACGATATATATAAAATATCTAAGCTTAGACGAGCCGTGTCTGTGTCTGTTAAAAAATAATGGCAAAAATTGATTTTCACCAAAAACGTACTAAAATAGATTTCGTGATAGCAACAACTCTCCATCAAGACAAAAGCCATTTCTAATGGGTGCCTTTAAGCTTCTGTACAATCTGAAGCACCCAATTAAAACATTAATCCTACCATTAAAAGATCCTTGTACAATCAAGCAGTACACGGTACAATATAGCTAAATATTATTGAATAAAAACTGACGGGTTCCTCCCCCTGTCAGCTCGCTCTAAATCTCTTTTGTGTTCTGCGATAACGCTACAAAGCCTGCTAATGTCTTTTAAGGACTTAGTGATTTAAACGGACTAAATAATGAACCAACTACCCTTCTATGCTCGGAGCTCGCTATGCAATTTATGGGCTTAAAACCTTAGGGATACCTCGCGGGACGCAGATGTAGATATGATTGTAGCTAAAGCGAGTGGTCATTTTTTGTCCAGTGACTTTGTAAATTATGAGGATGGACAAAAGATATTATTTTTAAACAGGCTGTAGTGTCATATTTTCTGAACCATTTTAGTGAAAATCAATTTTATTTCTTCAACTTTTCTGGAATACAAGAAATAGCCTCTTCTAGCTACATATTATAAAACAAAGTCCCCCCACCGTCTGTCTGTCTGAACGCGATATATTTTTCAAGGTTTTGTGTAAAGGACATTGACCGGTTTTGGACCAAATGCTGCCCAGACATGGGAGTACTTCCAAATGGTTAAATGGTTAAAAATGTATACATTAAAAAAATAAAAAATTGGTTAAAAGTTTTTTTAATGTTTTTCTGGTAGTTTTATTTATTGATTTTATTTTATTATTGGAAATGTATAAGATAGCAGTATTGAGTTTGAACTCGTTGGTTTTATCTTGACAAGTGCTATAGCCTCAGATGGCGTCCAAGGTCTGATGATGGAGCTGAAAGGTGGTAACGGGCACTCCTCAAGTATACCAGATAGCCCCGTCGTATTCATTGGATTCGTCATTCTTCGTCATTGGATACGTATTGACAAGTGCTATTGCACTAGGTGGTATCCAGGGTCTGATGATGGAGTCGGAAGGTGGCCATAGATGGATGGTGGATGGATGGATTTGTGTTAATTTTGTACGTCAAAAATATTGGCAAAACATAGTGCGCATATTTTAGACTATACTATCTGTAACCATACCTATGTTTAACAAAATAAATGATTGATTGATTGAAACAAGACAGCACCATCATATTTGGACTCATTGAATATATATATTGAAAAGTGCTTTACACGAGGTGGTGTCTAGAGTCTAATGATGGAGTGGGAAGGTGGCCATAGGAACTCCTCAACCAAACAAGACAGCACCATCGTATTTGGACTCATTGGCTTTGTCTTGAGAAGTAGTATGGCCAAAATTTGTATTCAGAGTCTGATGATGAAGCCGGAAGGTGGTCACGGGCACTCTTCAACTAAACAAGACAGCCCTGTTGTGTTTCGGCCAATTAGATTTATCTTGGCAGTTGTGCCCACGTTATGTGTCTAGTTTGGTTTTAGGGTGAGCTAAGCACCAAGACGTTGTTAGGCGCCCTGTTCTGCAGAGCCGTAGCTAGACTTGAATTTAAGGTTGGGCAGCTGTTGTTACAGGTAGGACGAAAGTAAAAATATTGATCTGTTCTGGTCAATTGATTTTTGGCTTTCTTGACTGATATTTGTAATGTGTGAGTCAGTTAATACTTTATTGTCTTTATGATTTCATAATAATATTGTGTCAACATAATATTATTATGAAATCATAAGTACGTCTTATTCTAAAAACTTAATTAATCGTGATAAAACAATTAACCTTTTATAACATTCCCATACAATATTCACAAAACATGTTCCGACTTAACTAAAATAATTCATACCTCGAAACACTCTAAGATTTGTGAACAAATCACTGTTACAATGTACTTATATGCTCGTAGATACTCGGTTCCTTGCATCGGGAGCGTTCGCATGACGACACAAATCCGGATGATGTCTGTTTGTTATCAGCGCTGTGCACTCGACTATACCTCTAGGGCTGCTACCAGCTCACACAGTAATCGCATTATTTATCGAATCCGGACCATTTGGTATTATGATCTGTACGGAGGGAACTTTGTTCTTATTCCTATTTAGACAACGGAAATATTGATTTGTTATTTTCGTTGTTATAAAAATTCATAGAGATATTTAGATAAAACAACTTTTTTCTCTTCGTCCATTTAAACAAATTCAGTCATGTAAAAGGAAAATCAGGCACCAAGGCATAGAAGACTAAAGAGGAAAAAGGCCGTTTATAAATCAACATTAAGCAAGAATGGGAGGACAGAACTCGTCTCTACCCTAAAGTAAAAATTGATGATGGTGCAGACATTCTAAATATCGGAGTCAGAGCTTCCAAATTAGCTATCTGCATCACTGCGGAAGTATTTATTTTCTTTTTTTCAGGTCCATTCCAGGTAACTCGTACAAAATGATCGGTTAGTTACATTGATGGAATATCTGTCCTGTATTGTACCAATTGTTTGTACCACTGACAGCCTGTTCTAAAAACCAGTGTTCAGGTATTACGCTGAACTGATATCGTTTTGGCAGAGTTGCTACGGAAGATATAATAAAGTAGTAGGATTTTTTTTTTGTAAACTTGTAGCTAGTATTTATTATACATACGAGTATATCAAACTGTCGTTATGTCGAAATAAACGTTTCTTTCTTTCTATTTTCAAAGACTGTGTTCCCCAAAAATGCGACCCTACCTACAAAATGCTTGTTAGAGAATCTTCCGAGATTTCTCCGCCCTTATATTTTATTTCGATTGCAACAAGTATTATCCGCCTGTCAATATTATCGGCGATCGTCTCGCGGCTTCCATCGAAATTGCTTCGATTCCCCACGCGTTGCCCAACCGTCTATTGTTTCTTTTTGTTTATACTCTGTTTTCATAGTCTCCATCTTCAGGAAATGCGAAATAAAAACGCTATTTGGTCATTTGTTTTTAAGTTGGTTTTGTTTTCGCGTTTGGTTATCCCGTTTATGGAAGGTTTAAATTCTAAATAATTACAAATTCCTTAAATTTGGTACAAAATCAGTGAGATCTAAAAATAATCCAAATGAGATCTACTAAGATCTCGTTTGGATTATTTTGATAGGAAAAGTGGTTGATTCAGAACCGAAAACCAAAAGTAGGAACTGCTTCTTATTATAATAGGGATGATACCAAAAAAATGTTTTTATGTCCGTCATGTAATTAAAAAAATATTGGACACATTTTTTTCTTTTTTTACGTAATCAAAAACAATTTTTTTTTTATTTTGCGGCGATACATTATTGAGTTAAAATGTGCCATGACGTCACGAGTATGTAGATTTTATACTTAATTGTGACATCACGACCCCCACTCCCCAACTTTAATGCGTTTTATCTAAGTAACTTTTTATTAATATGATAAAGTAAAAAATACGTGTCTAATATGTTTTTATTATCTGAATGACGGACTAAATAGAATTACTTTTTTTTGTCCCAGGCATCGTCCCTATTTATAATTAATTAAATGAAAGAATTTGCAATCTGTTGTGAATTATAAATGGGTGTATTCCTGAATTAAACATTATTTGTATTTGAATTATATTACAGAAGTAGATCTAGTTTTAGAATAATATATATTAAATATACACGTGGTAACATGATGGCTCTCCGGTCAATTGTACTTTATTAAAGTAACTAGCGACCCGCCCTTGCTTCGCACGGGTGTAATGGCGACATGTCAAAACATGGAGATTTGTGTGCTATATCTAAGGATTATGAATGACACCTTGCGGTTTTTTTGCGATTATGTAGTTTAGAAGATCTAAGTGGTCACAAGATACACACGAAAAGTAACTTTCAAAGTTGCATATGTACAGAAGCAATAAAATTGCCAAAAAAACAGCCTCTTTGGTCTATGTTTATACTCATCCCTAGTTCGAACTCGCCCGCTTTTTTATATGCCCATCAGCTGCAAGGGTTACAGTTTGTCGAAAAAGTGTGCTACGACGTAGAAAACAAATACTCTTTTTCTAAATTATAAATACTGATCACGTATTAATTTTACTATGGCAGTCTTGATCTTTTTCTTTATAATTTTTTTAACAAAATGACCTACTTTGATTCCGTGCAAATAAATAGTTATTAATTATTGAATATTTCATTCCCAGAAATTTTACTATAATTGATTTGAATTATTGTATATATAGACTGATTTTTTAGCAGAGATCTTTTATGAAAGAGACAGTACAGAGTTGTTGAGAGTTTGTATTTCGTAAGAATACAAAAGAAGATATAGAAAAGGAGAATACAGTTACAGATATACATGATTCTCTGCAGACGAGTGTTCTCGTGACTGTTAATAGGGCACTAAAAGTCACTAAAATAACTCAAAATCCATAACTCGGCCCGAGATTGAAACGGACTGATGTGCCAGCAATACAAAGCAACTTTGATATTGTTCACACACTGCCGACGCGCTGCTTCGTTCGTCCGGCTTTTGTTTTGTCTACCATGCCAAGTTTGGTCGTAGTGGACACACGATGACGCACATTGCTCGCAGAACGGATGACCGATGGGGTCGAAAGGTTCTGGAGTGGCGACCACGCACCGGAAGACGTAGCGTTGGAAGGCCTGAACAAAATGGACCGATGACCTTGTGAAGGCCGCAGGAATCCGCTGGATGCGGAAAGAACAAAATCTGTCGAAGTGGCGGTGCTTGGGGGAGGCCTATGTTCAGCAGTGGACGTCTTTCGGCTGAAATGATGGACACACGTCACCGGGAAGTCACGTCCGGTTTGAATAAACTCGTTTACAATAAGGAAACAAACTCGGAAACAATAAGGTGTATTTATTCTTCGGCAAGCTACCAAGGCCAATCGTACTAGCCTTTTTCTTACCATCAGTACTTTTGTGCCTTCGACACATATATATACATGTAGGTAGATATATACGGACCGGGCGAGTTCGAACTAGGGATGAGTACGAACGAAGCCGGACTAGTGGTCGCAAGCGTTACTGCTGAGCATGAAGTCTTTAGTTCGATTTCCGGGTTGGGCAAAGTGTTATTTGGTTTTCCCCTCTCAAATTCTCAGTAGCAGCCCGGAATTTGGATTTGTGACCGGTTGATGGCAATAGGCTCGCCCCCTGTTCGGATTTAAACATAAATAAAATTGCGAAATATAGGTGTAGGTGTTATATAACCTCTGCGTGAGTGGTAATATTATAACTAGCACGCAAAGCCACCAGATATTGCAGTTTAGCAGCACCCTGTGTCATCTTCACCGCAGTGCTTCAAGACCATTATTTGTCTTATGTGAAAAGTGCCAAGACTGCCAAGGCTTTTGTCAAATTATTGCAATTTTTCTATGATAGTTATTCTTACTTTGCACCCTAAGCTTATTTCTGTGTTATGACTTGAGACCGCATTTTATGGGAATGTCTAATGTTTGCTTAGGTATTTGCATATGTAGGCATTTTTTTAGGTTATTGCATATTTTACCTACCAACTAGACAAAACAAAAATGTACACAAAAACATAATTGTATCACCGGAAGGTTTATGTATTTAAAAAATACAAATTACAAAAATACTACTGAGCATTTGGAACAGTACTCGACTATCAATGTTTTTAAGGACAAAAATAATAAATATCTCGTTGACAATTTATTCATTGTTCTATTTTAAAGTAATTATGCTGATTTCTAAATCCGTAGTACCTATAGTATTTATTTTAATTTAATGTTGCATATTTTGACACTTTTTGTCGATATTATTGCATATTTTGATCATTTATGATGCATATAATCCGGTGTCTAGCTTATGACGATCATAGGTACGATCGAGGTTGTTGATCAAATTGATGGCATGTGATCAAAGCAAAGATTCAAATCGTCCCTAAAGCCAAAATTTGAACGTGTCATGTGCTTGCCCGTGAACTATCCATTGCTCATCCGTGAATCATCCTTCTCTCTGGCAGCAGGAGTGGACCGTAATAAACCATGCGAGCCCAATGCCATGTTCTTGGAATTCGCATGTCTTTCAATTTTTGCTTCTAGGACGAGGTTTTCCGTTACCGTTAATACTACTTAGCAGCAGAATTAGTTTCGTACTGGGATAGCTCTTCCCCTGAATAACTCTTTGAAAAGTGGTCTACTTAATCTCATCTATAACCTACTACTAGGTACCTATAACTTCTATTTCTTTTTACCTGTAACACGTAATTTGTAAACCTTTATACCTTTTTTATAAACTGTAACCTATGATGGCGCGATTATACAGTGCCGCCGGTTTTGGTTTTCATTACCGTGCTGACTTCTAAACAATACCTAATCAAGTTTCTTGACTGTTATTTTCTCAAGGAACTTTAAAATCAACATTAAAGTCTTAATTTAACATCATTTAAACCTTAAGCTATATATTCTTGTATCAATAGAATACAATACTACGTTTTATTTTGTCCGACTGATTTGATTGTAAAGGCGAATTTATAAGAAACCTAAACAAATTAAAACTAATTGATCCTGCTTTTGCATGTTTGCATCACATTAATTTCCATTTTTTTCTGTGTGTTTCACTGATTAATTTGAATAAAATTACCAACTTTAGTCGTTTTATATAATTGTGGCTTAAGATCGAGATGCTCACATAGTTAACTTTATAATAGATTCTCCTCATTTAGTTAGATTATTTCCGATTTTTTGGCTTGAAACATGACAAATCTGACTTAGGAATATTTTATCCCCCACAATTGAGCCTCCTTTAGAAATAATATTGGGAATGAAACCATGCGACTTACTTGAACAGAAGGGGTTTGTTGGCAAAGATCCCCGAGGCCTTCTCCTTCGCGGCATTGAGCCCCTGCATGCTGCCGGTCGCACGTCCCTCATCAAATGACACTCTTCACTAACACCTGCAAACAACATCACTGTTACTATTGCGACCATTGATAACTAGCCTTGCTGCCTAATTATCGTACGACGTTCCCACTGCTAGAACACACGTCTCCTCTCTGTAACTGGCCATACTGACTGGGCCATAATCCACCACGCGGATTTTTTTACTAAACTCATATTGTTTGTGACGATTCGAAAGAAGATAGAGGTGTGTATGAAATAAGATGATATTTCTATTTGAAGTAAATTTTGCCATATTTACACTAGTTTTTAAAATAGATAGCCTCGGCATTTTTCTTGTGTAACGTCACAATAATTATTAAGAATACAAGAATAAATGGTTTTTACTGCAATGGACTGGAAATAAACTTTTCAGTTTTCTTTGTTCAATTTTCCAAGTTTATTCTGGAAACTGGGTATCCATATATGCGAGAGTTCTAAAGAAATGTTTGAATTTTTTCACAATGAAGTACAAATTAAATATCAATAAGTACCCCAATGACTTTTCGGATGTAAAACACAATTTTTTGTTTAATATCTTTTGAAAGGTAGATCTGTTGAAACATTGGATTTGCAGCCTAATTCTTAAATAATTTGAAAAAGAGAATTGATCCGCGATATCTACCGCCCTCCTGTTACATAATCACTTAGTATGTACTGGGTACCTACCTATACATGAACATGTACCTATATACCAGTAGCAGTAGTTATATACATGTACAAAATTACACGAAGTTAAAATAAGAGTAAATACAGATACATTTCACAGCGAAAAGAAAGAGATTCTTTACAAATATAATAATTAGTACTTACATTTTTCAGTTCCCTGGCGTAGCTGCTCCGCTGTAGCGTCTGTCGATCGTGTAGCTCCCCGCGCGCCTCTACGGCGTAGCGCTACGGCTGCGCGTAGCCCCAGCCGTCATTGGCCGCTACGAGTGCGGACGTAGACGAACTCCGACGAATCACAGCCGGTGCTGTAAATGGGGCGGGGTTTGTCAGATTTCTGAAAATTTTCAGGAGGTCCCAAAATATGTACTATTGATGTCAACCCTAGCAATGTTATATTGAGCAGGTAGCCGTGCTTATCATATAGCCTGACATGCCCACAGACATGAGGAATTCAAGTGAACTATCTGCAACAGTACATAACATTGAAACTTGATACTATCCTCGGGTAATCGATACTCTTTGTGTCAGTAACTGCACACTGGTATAGGTATGATCTATAGCTTCATATTTCATACTTTATAGTTGTAACTTCCATGTAATAACTAACCATGTTCAAGCGTAGATTATTATTCAATCGTTTGTGTAATTTTTACACGTCACTGCTCCTCAGTCATTCTTGCTTGTTATTTATTTAAGCAACTTTAACCAGTAGCCACAATAACTACAGATGATTTTCTAATACAAATCATTGCATTTATTTACCAAAAATTTATAAAATGCAACCAAAATGAGTTTTTTTATCATTTTTAAGAACAGAAATCCCCTTTACATATTATAGTGCATTCCTACAAGGACAAGTTTAAATTCACCTCTTGTGTTTCTAATCTTAGATAATCTCTTCAACTCATTGTAAAATCAGGTAAACCTGTTTAGTTAAGTTGTATATTAAGACTATGTTGTATACCAAGGCAAAGTGACTTCACAATAAAGCTTTGAGTAAACCCGTAGGAACCAAAGCAAAGAAACTCTCTTATCTTTAACAATATTGTGTAAATTATGAAGCTTCACCTTCATCTGATGACTGAGAATTTTAACTAGACCATCAGATGAGATAGTGGTCAAACGCAACCCCATCTACACTAATATTATAAGCAGAAAAGATTTGTATATTTGTTTGTAATGAATAAACTCAAAAACTACTGAACCGATTTTAAAATTTCTTTCATCAGTAAAAGAAAGCATTTGTATAGTATAGCAGCCTATATTACTTAGTGATAAATTTATCACTGAGTAACATAGACTATACTTTGTTAAGATATCACCCGGGCGAAGCCGCTGGCGGAAGCTAAACAATAAAGCAATTGTTTCACAAAAAAATGTACGACGTAATACGAAAATAAAAAAATTAACAGTAGCACTCCGAGAGTGCCATCAGAAGTGAAAACTTGAATAAGATTGCCTTGGTGAAAGAAAAATACTTGTATAGAACATTGGTCCGTAACCTTATCTAAATAAAGAGCATAAACGCGTTTACAAAAAAAAAAAAACTTCCAAAACCTTTAAAGTAAAAATACTTGCATAGAACATTGATCATAATCATAATCATTTAATCATTTGTTAACATAGGCACAATAAAATAGTTGTTATAAAAAAAAATTACAAGCGCGCTATGTTATACCAGAAGGCGTACAAATATTCATGGATATCATTGATACTAAAAATTGATAACATAATTACATTAATCAAACGATAATTGACTTTCTCAAAATAAATGATAAGAAAAAATATACATGTCAAAAAGAAAAAATCCGTAACGTAATATAAATAATGCTCTTTATTTATATAACGCGGTGTCGGTAACGGTGTCGCGAGTTCAATTGTTTTTCCCATCTCAAAAATGCCCAACGCGCCTAAAGAAGATTTCACTTCAAAAAACCTTAAAAGGTTTTTTGAAGTGAAATCTTCTTTAGTTATCAATAATATTCATTAGTTAAACTAAAGTTTAACTAATGAATATTATTGATAACTAGCAGCGCCCCGCGGTTTGTTCCGCATAAGTCTCGATCCCGTGGGAATATCGGGATAAAAAGTATTTTATGTATTAATCCAGGTTATAAACTATATGTGTGCTAAATTTCAACCAAATCCGAACAGTCGTTTTTGCGTGTAACAAACAACCATCCATCCATTCATCCTCACAAAATTTCGCGTTTAAAATATTAAGTAGGATTTAGAAGCTAAATTAAATTACTAATTTTGAGTCGGCGCCAAACAAACAATCAATCAATGAAGATCAATCAAGCTGCCATCATTTTACTGGGCGTTTTTGTTTTTTTTTTTTCTACTTCAGTAAAGAAATAGTTATATTGTCTGTTTTTTATCACAATGATTAATTTTATTAAAGCACGCACCAAATTATCTGACCCGATTACTAAAGAATCTGTAATTTAGACTAGCTTTGCCAAATAACACAGGAGTATGGCATAAACGTCTGAGACAGACAGACAGACGCCGAGGAAACTACGTCAAAACCGTTCAGTATTCTTAGTGATACTTTTGTATGATTAAGATGTTATGAACGTTATTTAATTACGTAATAGGACTCATAATTATTTTTCAGCAGCATTACAAGTAGGTATATTTTTATTTCTTAAGGATGTTAGGAATTCTGAATCTCTTTACGACAATCTTAACATACGATCATATACTATTAAATGAGCAATATTTGTAAATTTATATATATATATATATTTGTTTATAATCACGTTCTTGAAAACAGCTTTAACGATTTCAATGAAAGTTGCAATATACGGGTTAACGGGGAAAAAAATCGATCTAGCTAGGTCTCAGATCAGCGAAAATTCATTTTCTCCGTATTTTCACTCGAGCAGAGCACGGTCGCCAAGTTTAGAACAAGATGGCTACAAAGATAATACACTATACGATGGCTACCTTAGAATAATGACAAGGCAGTATGGAATTAGTAAGTATCTGCTATCATGGCAGTATGGAATTAGTAAGTACCTACTATCATGGCAGTATGGAATTAGTAGGTACATACTATCATGGCAGTATGGAATTAGTAAGTATCTACTATCATGGCAGTATGGAATTAGTAGGTACCTACTATCATGGGAGTATGGAATTAGTAAGTATCTACTATCATGGCAGTATGGAATTAGTAGGTACCTACTATCATGGGAGTATGGAATTAGTGGGTACCTACTATCATGTCAGTATGGAATTAGTAAGTATCTACTATCATGGCAGTACGGAATTCAGCATTCTCTTTTTCACCCGAGCAAAGCTCGGTCGACCATGTACTAATATAATGGCGTAAAGATCACTAATTTCATCCCCTTGATCTATACGACGCAAACGATGGGACCGTAACATCATATTTTGAATGTCCTGATACCTGCACATTACAGGAAGCAATAAACACTACTGATAATGCTAAACTTGTAACTAAACAGCCTAAAACATTCTTTTTTAGATCTCTGTCAGCTTACGAAGAAGGAAATAGAAACTTCTACACTATCATCTACATAGCCTTTACACAACATTTTGGGGACGGCTTCCAGTCTAACCGAATGCAGCGGAGTACCTGTACTTTACATGTAGCGACTGCCATAAGATTCTATTAAGTAGTGCGGTAGAAGACTGCATCAATATATTTTAATAAAAAAATCATGGTGATTCATCATTCTCTTGTCTTTATCCAATTTATTTGCAGCATGTCTTGTTCTTTTATAAGAAATAAAGAAAATAAATTTATTTGACCCAGGTTAAGGCACACAACATTCAAAAACAAAAAAAAAATAGAGAAATTTAAAACAGTATTGTGTACCTCACGGCTGCTACAAATAGGCCCAGTTCAGCATAAATGCCAGACAACTAGTGCCTGACGCTGGTTTTCAATTGAACTTTATGTTACAAGTACGTCTTACGGATTTAAGTAAAGTTGTAAAAATTCTTTATTAGTGGTCATCTCAGTAGTCCCTTTCTAGCCTCACCATCTTTTAGAAAGACCAACCACCGTTTTTTAAGTCTTTCCCTTCTTATTTTTCGGCCGAATTTCACTAATGAGACTGAATACGTTCAGCACCTCTAAACCGCGTTCAAGACATAAAAAGAAAGAAAACTTGTTTATTCTGCACAAACAAAAGGCAAATTAAAAAATTGGTTGCCTGTAAAGTCGGTATACGGGCGAAAGTGTTACGTGACAACGACTTTGAGTGGTAAAATAATTTTAATGTGAATATTCATTCGTATAGTAGGAAGAAGGATGAAATAATACTTTCACTTTTTATGTCTGTCTCTCTCGCTCTTAGGCGGGCTAACCATGCCCGAGTGGAAGGGACGCGTGCCTCTCACTCGCTCTCATTGTGAGCGCATAACGTGAGCGGAGCGTAACGCAGTTTCTTGAAGTGTCACCCGGCAAACCAATTTATAAGACGTTGTCACGTCAAAAAAACATATAAAATACACACATACAAAAGTAGCCAAAAGCCTCGTAACCAAGATATGTCAATGTCAGTATTCTACAACAACTTTGACACTGACAGTGACAGTGACAGTCATTAGTGAAATCCTCATTTTGAAACTTTCGTGCCATATAATGACAGCAATAGCTCAGTAATAATCGTTTCAGTTATATGCGTGGCCGCACCCGATGCCGATATAACATGATCGCTATATCGAGCCGACTTCATTTCACGGACAGAGGAGCTCGCAAATGAAGTTTCCGCGGTCCACCGAACGCAAAGCCATGGGTCTCGGCCACCATAACTCATCCGGCGATAGATGCGGTAAAATAATGCTCAATTATTTTATGTCTTTGGAAAAGATTCACCTCGTGCATTAATTTAAATAAAATCTGACAGATTAATCAAAATAACCTTGAGTTAATCTATATGTATGTATAGTATTTTATTTAAAATATCCTAATCTAAATTGTATTACTGATATCTTTGCTTTCCAATTTAGATTACTAACGAGTTTTTTTTTGAACTGTTTGTTTATTGTCAAAATTTTAAAGACAGGGTTATTGGTTATACGTCGGCAATCCGTTAAGGGGATGTAGGAGAGGTAATGGATTGCCGGCATATTATAACCAATAACCCTGTATATTCTTCAGATTAATTAAACATTACACATGGAGCCAAATTCTATACAGGGTTACATTAAATTAGCTAGAAAAACTCCGCAGACGTGATGCGTATCGATATCTAAACGCGATAAAATAATAAAAGATTTGATTACTTTTTGTGGGGTCAATGACCGCTGGTAGTGTTGTTATTTGAAGTGTGAGGTTGATAAAATCTGTTTTTTCGTGTTGAGATATCGATACCCGTCACCACTGCGGAGTTTTTCTAGCTAATTTAATGTAACCCTGTATAGAATTTGGCTCCGAAGTGAAGTTTACACTGATTTTTAAACTGATATTTGAAGTGACTACACTACCGGCGGTTGAAGACTCCAAAAAAAACGTCATATAATTAAATTATTTGTGTTTTATCCCTCACGTCCGCAGAGATTTGCTTGCTAATTTTATTTTGTCCGTATCTACATAGATTAACTCAAGCAGTGATCATCTGAGCCTGTTAAGACGACAAAAAAAAATACTATGTAACAAAGCTATAAAACTTAGACACAATAATTCCATTATATTCACTAGCACTATTATTATAACGAAGCACGACACGGCCATTACTCACTAAAGATATTCATAGTGTTATAAATTCTGTCAGAGCAAAGCTAGCCATCCATAAAACCGTTCGTAGCACGTCGTAGCGCTTCGTAGCTCCGGTCCATGATTCATATTGCTACGCTGGCTGCATAACGCGTTTGAATCAAAATCTGCCCATCAGACCGTTTTAACTTTTTTATAGGAGCTCCTTTAAGCCTTTGAAATGAGAGATATTTTTCAGAAACTCCATCGACTCATTTAAATTTTATAGTACACCAAATTAAAATTAAAATATTTTTTACTTTAATGCATTTCCTACCAAACTATTTATGTGAGAAAATATAAGCACGTTAACAGAATACTGGAGTCATTAATTATTAAAATTTTATGCAGAGTGTTCTCTTTCCCAAAGAAAGTAGTTAAGCAAAGAACGACAAAATTTTAAAATCTGTGTACTTAGTTTAGCGTTGTTATAAATTTAGCTTACGAAGCGGGACCACCCTCTTAGCGGGCGATTAATGTATATTTTTATACCGTGAAACGTCAGATTAGGGGTGAAACTCAATCCATTTAAATAGTTATAAAACCGCTGAGCTTGCAACTTGATTATTACGAGTTTAGATGACGTCAGTTCAAACTGATTGGATGTAATAAACTAAATTATTGGAGAGAATTTTATGTCTTACACTAAAGTGGGGATTACTTATTAACAAAAATAACGTAACTTGACAGAATTTTACTGTACCATCACTAAGCGAAATAACAACCAACGTCAATAGGGATAAAATAGGTGAAATAAGTAACTGTTTATGTTCATTCTCCTTTTTTTTTCGTATTTCTCTTGACTGGTCTGGGCAGATGCCTGTTTAAAAACATTGGAGTGCGGTTATTATTGTTAATCGATTGAACATACACGTTCAGTGCTGGGAGCCCTCCTGGAGGGTCCACCTAGTCGCATACGGGATGCTGGGAACCCTCGCAGAGGGCTCATTTTAAATGTAGGTTTTTCTTAGTGAATACAGCATTATAAACCGTAAAAATAAAATCAGATGTATATTTTAACAAGATTTATTAGTATATGTACGCGTTGGTTGTAAAATCCAATTTTTTTTTTTTGTTCACGTTTACTTAGTATTTACAAAAAATTTAAAAGGTTGGAAACTACGTATACCGACAAGACCCCCTGAAAACACTATTTTATTTCGTTTTACAGTGTTTTATAACACGATTTTAAACCTAATGCCAGTGACCGTCTGCGATGGTTAACTGTAGCGCAAACGTACCGGCACCCCCTCTGAGGGTTCACTTTTAATGTGTATGGCGGCATGGCGTATGAGTTCTATGAAAAGTGGGTGGAGTCGAAAGTGTTAAAGATAAGCGACCTGACTCTGACCATAAAGTAGTTTTGAAATCGATTCTGCCACACATTTGACCAATGCAGAAAACTAGTTCCATCAAAGTTTTGCGAGTAACAAATACTTATATACGCTTTTATCCTTAATTTCTGAAGAAATATTACAATACAAGACATTTTCATAATTTTCTCAATCGTTATTTAAAGGCTATACATAAAATAACACAATATCGTGCCTATAAACCCCGAAGGGTTAGGCAGAGGTGTACCTAGGTACACCAACAAATTGCTAGAGTCGCTAAAAATGCGTTCACTATCAATATTTCTTCTGAAAATAAGACTTCTCTAATAGCGTACGGTTTATCCTTAAAAATGTCGTACGTGATTTTATCGGCAAGTATTATGAGTGGCAAGTGGCAGGCACTTGCCAGTGATCGACCACTCGTCGATACAGCGCACTCAGCGCTTATCGACTCCGTCGCTTACCACTTTACAGCGCAGTGCATTTTGATGACCCTCCACAGAAACAAAGACTTTTAACCTGTCCTAGATACTGAGGGGTACAGAACCGCTTTAGATAGGTAACGTTTTATTCTACCTACATGAAATTATACTTACTGAAACCTTCCTTCGTCGAGGTAAAAGTTAAGAAAAATTTGCTAATTGGGAAGCTCTTAATGTTCTAACATGCTGTGCTGACCCCAAATAAGTTGGGATAAGGACAGGATTATGACGATGATGAGCTCTTAAGGGTCACCTATAGACAAAAAGTTTTCTGGAATTTGATAAATTTATGTAGAAAACTAAATAAAAGTAGTAGCCGTGAAAAAAAACGTCTGGCTAACTGAAGAGTTTCGCTAGTCTGTGAAAAAATCGGATTGATGATAAAACTTGTATGTAGATGATTGTAATTTTTTTTATTGAATATCACAAAAAACGTGCAAAAAGTACTGCCGTATTTTGATAGCTCTTCGGCTAGCCAGACGTTTTTTAACGTGACTTACTTTAAGTTTTCTATATAAACTTATCCAAAACCCATAACACGATTTGTCGACGACTCTTAATGTAAACATTATGATCAGAACTTAACAGTCTAGGTATTGAGCCTATTTATAAAGATTCTTTGCAAATGAAAATCCTATGTCAAGTTTTCGTATTTTCGTCTCACAACGTAGCTGTTTTAAAAAATGAGGCAAGAGAAAAATTTGGAATACGGTGTGTGATAGCAAGCAAGAAAATTTGATGGAAAATACCAAAGCCTTTTTTTTAATGTAAGTAAGTGCTCACTTCAGTTCAGAAACAATTTGTGATTGCTCAGTCACCTATCAACTCACGGTATTCCGCTTGGAATTACGTAAAGGACAATAATGTAACACTCAGTCGATAACAGACAACTATATTGTCGAAAATCGCAATTTTGTGACACCTCATAGCTCCTCCAAACGCACCTTTTTCCAGACGATTGCCTATCACCACCACTACCTGGGGTGATACACCCTCTCTCTCTCACCTACACATATTCCTTCGCTCTGTCCCCCTCTAGCTTGCTATTTATGACTTATTAACTCCTCTAAGGTATCATGGCAACCGCTCCCACGCCGCTCCACGATTTAATATAGAAAATTGTGAAGTCAACCGAGAATAACTCAGGACACAGTTTATTAAATTCTCCGTACACGTGCCGATTCACTTTTTAGGAGTTCATCAAGCAAGCTAATTAATTTAGTATTAGTACCAAGTGCACAGGTAATTAAATCACAACGATCATGATTTTAAATTATGTCAAATCTTGTATTATAAACCTTTGCTTGACGATTTTACCCTGGTTAATGCATGTGCATATTAAGCATGTAGATGATTCAGTAGGTCGGTAGGTAGGTAGGATTTCGAGAATTATTTATTTACTTGCCTGTGAAATTAAATATAACAATAGCACTTTATGAAGAATTTAACGATAAAGAATCACATGTCTAATTTCAGACCATCACAAAACCAACAAACAGGCATTTTTACCAACTCAACATAACAAAGCCAAAGGTAAAAAGAAAACGTTTATGTTAATTTTATTTTGGTATTGAATTTCGACAGTGGAAAGCGATACGGGGGCCACAAGCCATATCCTCCAGCGCCAGATTGCGATGTTTGCCAACCGATCGCTCCTTGGGGACGCGACTCAACCAGTTTTCGCTCACAAGGCAATAAAATACCCCTAAACCCTCCGATATTTATTGAGAACTCACTGATAGAAAAGACCAAGTTGCTGAATTATTACATTTTTGTGGTTGGAAATGTGAGAACTGTTTTCTTGGTGGATAGAGAGTACGTTTTGGAATAATTATTAATAGGTTCGTTAATTGCGACGTAAAGGTACGTAAATGTTAAAAGTTGGTTAAAATGAAAAACAGAAAAAGCCGAGAAACATAAAAAGAACGAATGTAGACAAACAAAAGCATCTAAAAAAAAAATATTTGATTTTTTATCCGAAGTTTTCCTTAACGTATCGGTAACCGTTTCTTTTGTAAACTTACTGATACAAACAATCAGTATATTTTTAAATACAACCAGATGGAGCCATTTACTTATTCAATTGCCAATAACAGTACCTAAGGACAACTTTCGAATTCCATCGTTAACCTAATTTAAAGATTTCGTTCTTCTGGTTGAGGCTTATTGCTTGGCAATACTGAAACCTGAGAGGTATTTCATTGAGAGGTGTAACCTTTGCATGTTATGGTTAGTCTAATCATTTATCAAGTAGATTCAGTTATGAGAGTCTAACGCGTCGCATAGATATTTGATAAAAATATTACATATACCTATTCAAGTATTCACTTATATGAGGAAAACATAGTAATTAAGTATAAGTAACGGTATGAGCGGAAAAATTAAGAAATCAATTGGTAGAACATTTTCAAGAGCTTTAATAGCCTATTAAAAGTTGGAAGATGTTTTGATTCCTTAATCACTTTAGGTAATTGATTATAGAGCTGTATAGCCTCATATACGACACTACTTATCTATGAGATTTTTCATCGAGAAGAAACCTCTAGCTTGACTAACCATGTTATGCAACTATGTTCAATTTTCTGATTAACTGACTGACTCCTTGACTATTTAAAAGTATCTGTAAATGTCTTTTAATTAAAATAAACGGTTTGAGTTAATGATTGTTCTAGTAATTTATCAGGTTGATTCAGTATTCAAACAGTCAAACGCGTCTCACAGATATATAATATGTATGTAACAGTAATCCACAGGGTCCGACGGGGACGGCCAAACGTGTTTTCTAAGATCGAGGTAATTTCACAACAAAATAATATGCAAACTCAAAGCATTTATTTCAGTTAAACCATTTACAGGCACTTTTGAACTGTCAAGAAGTCGGTCAGTGAGAAAGATGCAGGTAGTTGCCCATTCTAAAGCGTGACTGCATAAATAGATAAATTGGTCGACAATCACGCATCATTTAAGTATTTAAAAATAACATGCCGTAGTATAATAATTGCCAGTCAGCAAAACGATTACGGGGCTGACTATTTTTAACTGACTTCAAAAAAAAGTGTTTTTGTTTGAAAGGGTATACTTTCAAGTTGGTCTCATTGTCATTTGGTCACGATCTGATGATGGGATCTTGGAGAAATCGATCGAACTCTTCAAATATTATAGGCACATCTATAGCGATTTCGGTATTGTTGATGAGCAGTTGACATTAGGCTATTGGATGGCGCTCGTGGCTAAGTAATAACAGCTGCACGGGTCGATCTATCAGGTTAAGCTACGCTTGCCGGGGTTGGTCTGTGGATGGGTGACCATCTTAACATACCGAGACTCCTCCGTGCCTTGGAAAGCACGTTAAACCGTTAGTCCTGGCTGTCATTCGTGGATCTTTGACAGTCGTTACGAGTCGTCAGAAGCCCGAAAGTCTGACAACAGTCTTACCAAGGGGTATCGTATTACCCAGATACTGGGTTGTGGAGGTCAGATAGGCAGTCGCTCCATGTAAAATACTGGTATTCATCTACATCCGGTTAGCCTGGAAGCCGACCCCAAAATAGTTGAGAAAAGGCTAGGCAGATTGAGTTGATATTAGGCTATTGTAACTTAGATAAATTATAAACTAACCCACAAAAAAATGAAAAAAATAACTTTTTACAAAAAATACAACCGACTTCCAAACTAAGTCGAATCAAAATCGGTTGTATTTTTTGGAAAAAAGTTTTTTAATATATAAATGCAATGATTAGGTTAACAAAAAAGCCGACGGCTAGCTGTGCGAAAAGTGGTTATCACCCATCGATCAATAATATGTTATCACCACCTGCAACACCTAAAGGGGTAAGAAGATGCGATGACAACCTTTGAGACAAAGCTCACAAAATCGTAGTTTGTTATTTTTAAAAAGTTTTTTTTTTTCTAATTTAGTACAAAGCTAAAGATCAAAATCATATATCATGGTATCGAAAAGCACAAAACTGAAAACCTATGAAAAATTTTTAGTCTACGCCAGGTGAAAATCGATACTCACAAAAAAGTAACAAACTGAATGCGACCATTGTCCTACGCAAAGGAAGGAGACCGTTCATCAGTTCTGCATCTCATTTCCTCGTTTCCAATACGAATAATATCGACCGATGATACATAGCAACCTTTGTTATAAATAGCTATATGTTAATGAGATTTCAGGTGAGGAGAGGCGGCGCCGTCCGGAGCCCCGCCCCTACCAGCCATTGTCTTCCTCAAACCCACCCGAAATTGAATAAATTAACGCAAATTTAATAACTCTATTAACGTTTTGTCGACGCAAACAAGTCCTGACGTATAATAGTTGAAACGTTTTCAGGGGCGGGTTCGTTATTAGATTAGATACATTCGCTGTTTAGGGGGACGAGAAAGCTTTCCATACTGATTAATATCATGAGCCAAATAAAATGGTACACAAAACAACATTATTTTTATCTGATGTAAGAGCTTGTCAGCTTTTGTTAGAGTCCCTTTGCAATATTTTTACTGCTATTTAGTGTGACAGTCGTTTATACTGATAATAAACCCAAAAAAAACGAGTTATATTCCAGATTTGGGAATTTATGAACAGCAAAATTATACCAACACTGTATTTTCACCTTTTCTAAACTGATGTTATCATTACCAACGTTATAAAATTTGTATGTTCATTATAAAATGGTTAAAAATATATTAGGTGTACCAAATAAAGTTCAATGTTTGTAATAAATATAACTCTTGTTATTATAATAAAAAGCTATAAATAAAATAATTTCCTCTCGTTTGTCCTATAAAATAGCGCCTATTTCACAACGAAGATTTTCTTTTTTATCGGATTTGTTTTAAAAAAGGGGATTTTTGTCCAAAAACAACGTATCCATGCTCTTTATGATGTGCCACCATTCAATGCCTAACCATTAATATTTACAGTTCTGTAAACCTCTTAAAAGAACTGGAAATATTAACTATATGAAAAGCCACTTATATCACAGAAGTTGCTTTCTAATGGTTAGGATATAATACCTAATGAACTACCAAAATCGTATAGGGAACGAAAGCCAGTCAATTGTTTTGAAACTTACTCGTACAAGTAGGCTTATTATCAAAACTTTAAAGATTAACACTGGCATGTTCCTATTATAATTTAATAAATGCTTGACATGATATCTTGACTATATAATAATATAATAATTATGATATAAGTACCAATTTTATTAGCTTTGCTTATTTAATTAATGTATTCAATAATTGTGCATGCTTGTTTTAGCTAATTGTTTTAGAAACTGTAAAAAAAACTCGATCATCTGTAATGCACTACAACTCTTGAAAATAAATTTCCTCATTTGATTTTAAAAAATCAGATTTACGTAGACAGGTCATTATAAAAAGCATATCAAAAAAGTTAAAATAAATAGCGTTAAATTCATCTCTGCTACAAACTTTAATAAACACTGAAACTGATCACATGATTAGCTATTTAATTGCGTAACACATTTTCGTAAATGATTAAAACGAATTTGTTTCATTTTGACTGTTCTTCAACATTCATTGCGTTATTTACGATGTTGAGCAGATTTTTTTTCGAACTTATAATGCAATCTGTTTCAAAATGATTCAGATTGTGATTGATCGTGTATTACGCAATAAGGGTGCTCACCAAGAATATTATTATCTAGTACTTTAGAAGAGGCTGAGTTCATTACGATGTTTCTTCTCTGAGTTGTCAGATAGGAAACGCAGACCTCATCTAGTTTTTCAAATATGATTGACGTGTAAAAGTGTTTGTATAAACCTACTTACAGAAATTCAGGTTTTCTGAACACACATAAAAATTTAGTTTTCAAAAGGCGGTCTTATATTCCTTTTATAAAAGTTAAATCAGTGAGCCTGGATTTGAACTCACGACTTCTTTGTCGTACGTCTCCTGCTCAACGTCTTATCATTTTGGCTATGGTCACAATAATAAATAAATACGAAATTAATGAGCGTATTGAGATCATAGATTACTTCAGCAAGCGAAATAATATTTCTTCTACTTAAATCAGAAAACTTACTCTACCTGAGTGAGTTACAGTTTTAAAATAGTGCAGTGTAGAAATTGAAAATGAAATTTGGTATTAAATGTAGCTGTTAAGTACATGTTTCAAGTTAAGATAGTAAAATCAGTAAACATCTCATAGCAAAATAATATTTTTTTTTATTTTTGTCTTGTAATGTTATGATTATAACAGCAGCGATAATGCGATAATGCTTCATGCAAAAAACAAGTTAAAAAACATACAGAAAGTTAAAACAAAACAAATAAATTTGAGATAGAAAAGTTTGATGTTCTTACCTGAGATAAAGATTTTCCAATACACCTTAGTTTACACCTACTAATATATTTAACTACACATTATTACAGTTATTCTAGTATATGCAGTCTATTCTAATTAATTTAGGAATTAATTAATTACGATATTTAATTAAAAGATATGTTAAAATTAGTTTGATATGTTCTGTATTGATATTCTTTAGAGTGGTTGTTGTATTATATACAATTTACTCTAATTCAATACGTAAACATTGATTTGAAATGTTATTTTCGATATGTTTTTTAAGCTATTTATGTCTAGTAAGAAAGAGTCACACCGGGGGGGCATCACTCTTACGGGGAAAAAGACTGGAAAATAGTAGAAAAAAACACTAAATATAAAGTTCTGTTAGTGATAGTGTTTTCGGAATGTTGTTGTGGTAAGATGGTGTTGTTACCGATTCCACCCTTAAGAGTGATGCGCCCCCGGCGGGCGCGCCACGTGACTGCCGGCGTTACTGAAGCTTTGTGTTTACATCCCCGAGCACCCCCCACCCCACCTCTGCCGCCGACCCATCCCCACTCGTCATATTGTTCGCAATTTTACTGTTAAACAGGAAATCTGTTCAGGAAAATTTTCCATGGCAAAAAAACTAGTTATGTTTTCCTGGTAGCCGATCGGATGCCAGTGAAAAAGATTAGATTCAATTACTGAAAGATATTCTTCCATTGAATTCATAATGGGTCACAGCATTTGCTTATACCCTATTCTATACATATTATGTATTATTTTCCTATTAATATAGAGTGCCGCTAAGATTATAAGTTTAGTAATCAAAGGACTGAAGTTATTGTGAAAACTTGAACTGCCTCGTTGGTCTAGTGGTCGTAAACGCTACTGCTGAGCATGAGGTCCTGGGTTCGATTCCCGGGTCGAGCAAAGTGTTATTGGGTTTTTCTATCTGGAATTTCTCTTCTAGTAGCAGCCCGGAGTCTGGATTTGTGCCCGGTTGATGGCAATAGGCTCGCCCCCTATTACATGAGACTTAAAAATAACTGGCAAAATGTGGGTGTACCTGCTACAAGTACACCTCTGCCCAACCCTTCGGGGAAACAAGGCGTGATGTTATGTATGTATATATGAAAAATAAAAAAAGTATAGTAAAACACTGAAAAGAAAACTCTTTCAGAATTCAAGAATTAGAAGTAGGTGTGTGTTAGATCCTTTGTAAACAAATACAACAACTGACGGACAATCACATCTTAGTAAGTCGAGGAAACGACTGAACGGGACCGAACTTTGCTCAACTGGCAACTAAGATAAGGGGATTGACGCCATAAAAACAGAATTACCTTCACGCCGAGTAAATTGGGAGCGGGAAATTATTTATTATAGCTCATATATTGGGTGCTAACGTGTCAATTATACTTTGAGGGGAAAAGATTTAAACATACCTTATTTTCTAACAAATTGGGCCAAATAGACATTGATATTTTTCAAGAAGTTAATTGAGCTAGAAGTCAAGTCAATAAGTGTTAGCTAAAAAAAATACAAGGGCAGATTATGATCTGAAAAATCATTTATAAATTAACCAAAACCTGAAAATACGTGCACTCCATTTTCACCCATTGCTGATATTAAGTTTCCTGAAAGTATTTCCATAGATCTTCCTCTATTATCGCTTTTCCTCAAATTTAAATAGATTTTTCGGATCTTGATTAATGTAAATTTGTGGTTAATGCACGAACGACTCCATATCAAGAGTACGGCAATGGTTTTATACAATAACAGAGCGTAGAATTATAGCTCTACCATTTTGAGATACAATTATGAAATGGTGGACGTAACGTTAAATGATTTTATTTCTGTAAATAACAAACACTTTACACATCGATCATATTTTAAAAATTAGATGAGGTCTGCGTTTACTATCCGACTACTCTAAGAAGAAAGGCCGAAACAAACTCAGAGGGTGCAGTTTCTTTTTAAGTCCAGACATATTCATGTGAGAACCATGTAGATTGGTGACTGAAATGATCTTTTGAGTAAAGAACCACAGAGATTCATGTGGACCTGTCGAGTCAGTGCATGTAGATTGATGACTGAAATGATCTTTTGAATAAAGAACCACACAGATTCATGTCGAGTCAGTGCACGCATTTGTCAGTAATTGTTCACTTCAATTCAGAACTTAAGGAGGTCAACGATTCGACGAACAATACCGAAGAAAGGACATTTGGATTGGCCGCTTAAAGTACTCAAACTGCCAGACCATCCTTTAAACTAACTCAGAATAAAAAAACAATGATCCACATAGTCCTCACATTCACATTAACTGTTTTAAAAGCTGAGATCAGTAATAACCGATAGCTACACAATTATGTGAGTAATGGCTTCCTTCCATTAGCGCCGCACGGCGACACCGTCGGCCTGTCTGTCACGCCATTCACATTATTATAATTTTCCTGTACCTTCTATTTATAGCTGGGATTTAGTGGTTATGGAAACACTGTTATTTACATTATGCCTTAGAGCCTGTGCACACGATGCGTCGCGGCGGCGGCGCGGCGCCGGAGCAATGTTGCTGCAGCGTCCTACATACAAATTTCCATGACATGCCACACGGTGAGTTCCGGCGTCGCACGGCACGTACACCGGACTAGCAACCCGCGAGACGAGGCGGGAAGGGGTGTACGCGTGCGACACCGCTCAGTTGTTTGTGCGTTGTCAAAAACACAGATGTTTGACAGATGACAATTTACGCGCTTTGTGGCGCACCGCCGTTATGGCGTAACAACGTTACAGCGCCGCAGTGCCCATGCGGCGAAATCTTTGCGGTGCAGCGCCGCAATGCATCGTGAGATGAGAGAGAACGATCTCTGATTCTTTGAAAAAAAAGCTTCTTCGCAAACCTACCTTACCTTACACACGTTTCCTACCAGCGAAATTATTGAATTCAGGAAGACTCATTTTATACATTTTTCTTTTACTGATGTTGCTGTGCTTCAGTTTGATGGGTATGAATGCTGGTAAGATAAACATAACATAATATAGAGCCGCATTCCCGAAGGGGTAATGCAGAGGTATACGGGGTGTCAGGGACATCGACGCGAAAACTGAAACCATGGATTCAGTACATGATACTGAACCCCCCTGCGTTGAAAATTTTCGTCGGTTATTTTTTTTTAAATCAGCTGTTCCATACATTTTGACCGCGTAGGTCACTTTTCTATGAAACAGCTGTTTTTTTTTTTCAGAATCATGTACTGAATCCATGGTTTCAGTTTTCACGTCGATGTCCCTGACACCCTGTATATTACGCCACATTTCACCAGCACCTAAGACACGCAAAAATCCAAACTTCAAGCTGCTATGAGAAATTACTCATAGAAAAAACCAACAACATTTTGCGTGACCTGGGAATCGAACAGGGCCCTACTTTCAGCACTCGCACTTGCGGCCACTGGACCAATGAGGCAGTCTAGAAAGTACATTTGATTTTAGACCCAGCTTCGTCTCCAAGTTCAGGAACACATTGGCCATCCCATTGTCATAGTAGTCTATAGAGACTATTGAACTGTCAAGGGGTCGGTCAGTCAGAAAGATGAAGCTAGTTCCCCATTCCAAAGTGTAGGCACCTATGGAGAAGAACGGGCAGGAAACTCTATTTACACTCTTTTAAATCAAAATATTGGTTACATCAGAAAGACGTACACATTAAAAGTGTCCACAGAAAACAAAAAAAAATCCATGGCAGCTGAGAGTCTACCAATCTCAACTGACGGCGCCCATTCACGAACATGACGCATGGATCAGCATCATTCAGACCAATCACTTTGAAGGGAACTGAATGATCCAACACAAGCGCCACCATCAGCGAGACATGTGAGTGAGCATGACATACTCTCAACTGCCGGGGAACCACACTAACTGAAATGGGAAAGACCTAACGTAAATCCGTAAAATGCTTTTACCTACCTAAACAAACTGAACAGGGAACATTTCTGTCCGTTTGATTAAATTCAGAACTCCGCCCATAACCCCTTTTTTGCATCACGCTGCGCCGTAAAATATTGTTATTTGTTCTTTCGGATTTAATTTGTAATTGTTTATGCATTTTTAAGGAATTTTCCTGATTATGTTACTGTGTAACTACCCTTTTTTATAAAAATAATAATAAAAATGTTTTATTGACATAAAAACAGTTGATACATTTTTATTACGTTGTTACTTGCGTAACCTACGACTTCGACTGATGTTGCCCTCGAAACATTTTTTTACTTTAGATTCTACATAGGTACTAACTACCTACTTTCAGAAGAATATGTGCCTAGTTATTTCTCGAATACTTATTTCTTTGTTTTAATTCATTTGGTTACTTAGTATTATTGTGTATAATTAATATTCACTTTATTCGTGGAAAAGAAACTATTTATCTTCCTTCACATGAAATATAAAAAATATAGAAAAATAAAAATATATAAACGAAAAATTATTTCGATTCTATAATCGAACTCCTACATTTGGACTGAAAATATCCTATCAAAGAGTTCCACGAAGCTCTATCAAACGCAAATACCGAGAATTGATTCCTCCCTAATTAGGTACCAGATACTTGAGATACCACAATAGTTGCGGACTACAGCTTACGAGTGGTATAACGACTAGAAGGTAATACTCGTACCAACCAACCCACGCCGCTGCTTGCCAACCATTTTAGCAACAGTTTCCTTACTACAAAGCCTCTTACATCGTAAGCTGGTCTAATTGGTATGCTATGTGATATTATGAGTAGCGTTGCCTCGTTAGTACCTACAGATATTTATGAACATCAAGAGTTTCAATGGAAAATCACTGTTTTGTTCCGTGCTTTTCAGTTTCTAAATACAAAGGATCGTTGTTTTTGTAAGCTTAAGAGGAAAACTTGAGTTTTGCCGCTGCTAAGAAATAACAATACTTCAATATTCAGGATACTGAATAGGTACTTACTATACTGACTGCCTCGTTGGTCTAGTGGTCGCAAGCACTACTGCTGAGCATGAGGTCCTGGGTTCGATTCCCGGGTCGGGCAAAGTGTTATTGGGTTTTTCTATCTGAAATTTCTCAGTAACAGCCCGGAGTCTGGATTTGTGCCCGGTTGATGGCAATAGGCTCGCCCCCTATTACATGGGACTTAAACATAACTGGCGAAATGTGGGTGTACCTGCTACAGGGACACCTCTGCCCAACCCTTTGGGGAAACAAGGCGTGATGTTATCTTATCTCCATTGATGAATTCCTGAAAAGATTATTCTTAGTATTCCTTATAGTTTCAGCAATCACCAGCCATGAAGTCCCAGGATAGATACCAATCACTTTACAAAAAGACTACATTCACAAAAAAAATAATAGTAATCACCGTTTCTGCTGTTGGTGAACACAATCAGTATACAGCAGATTAAAATAATGATAACTGAAACCGAGCTTATTAAGAGCTATTACATTAATAACGGGCGGTGAATGACTGCGTATTGAGACCGTCGACAGACAGCCCGCGGACAAATCATTAATATGAACCGGTATTCATCACCATGGCGGCATTGAGATCCACTGAATGCTATCCCGAAATAATCTCAGTGGGGTTCGGAAAAATACTTGCGGGGTTCCGAGGGTGTGGGAGGCGCGGTGTGCGGAACAACGGCCTCGTTACGTCAGTTCCGCCGGATGTCGCCTCGCGATGCATTGTCGACGCCTTGGAGGGTGGACATCGATGTTTTTATTTTCATCACAAACATTAATATGTTCATTCGGCCATACTTTATTTATTACGATTTTACGATACGTTGAGCAATACAAATTGCTGGATAGCAAATGATTTATTTATTTTCTGCTTAGTGATGATAGTGTTGCATTTATACATAATATGACTAAACGTATCTATCCTTAATACTTATACTTACAGATTCATAAACTTAAAAGAAAAAAAAACTAAAAAGAAATACGTTTATTTGCAGTAAACATGGCGCAAAGAAAGAACAAAACACGAAAATAACAATTTAGGGGATAATATGCGTCACATTTACGCAAATCGCTACGCAGAAGGCTATGAATCTGTGATTCTACATACAGGATGGACAACTCGAACGTATACAACTTTTTGGCAACCATTTTGATTTGGCGCCAAATGTTACGGTTGTTTGATATCCACAATTTAGTTCAAATATGGAAAATTCGTTATGCACCACAGGACCAAGACTGCTGCATTAACTTCAGTAATTTTATTCATCATCATCATCATCATCAGCCTATAATGTTCCCACTGCTGGGACACAGGCCTCCTCTCTGTGAGAGGGAGTGGGCTGTAATCCACCACGCGGGCCCAGTGCGGGTTGGTAGATGTCACATGTCTTCGAATTTTCGGTTCTAGGACATGCCGGTTTCCTCACGATGTTTTCCTTCACCGTTTTGAGAGCAGTGGTGATGAAATAATTTACACAAAGTAAAGCGCCTGTCTGTCTGGGTTTGAACCTACGACCTACAACTTATGAGTCGCGGCCGTAACCACTGGGCCACCACTGCTCAATTTTATTCAAAAGTACCTAAATGGATTAAAAAACGAACCAATTTTATTCAAGAAATTTGTAGTATTAGGTAACTAATCCTATTTTCACAAGAATTTGTAAATAAACATAATAGTAACCTCTTTTGACCACGTTAGACCTAGGGGCCTAACAAGATAGATAAAGAGAATTACTTAATTCTCTTTATCTATCTTGTTAGGTGCAATAATTACAACATTCTTCTTTGAAGAGGTTACTGGACATGTGCTTCGGCTACTGCGACTGGCAATCGCAACAATGTTAAGATTTTTATTTATTAATTTTTTATATTAATTAATTATTTCGACCTATAAAAATAACTCGTAAGATTTGCAAACAGACGTGACGTGAAACTAAATAAAAGCTTGTAAAAAGACTTGGATGTCCTATAAGACGGAGCCAGAAACCATGCAGCACGAAACATAATCGAAACTTTGAGGGGAATGATTCTGAAACATTGAATTCCAAGAAATATTGACATTCATAACATAATTGACCCCCACAAAAACACCAGATTAGACAGGTCCTGACTTTTTTTTTGGGGTTATCTAAATGGACGTGTCCTGTATAATTACGTAATACACGACGATCAATCACAATCTGTTTCGATTTGAAACAGATTGCTAATCTATTACTTCATATGTTGGAAAAAAAATCTGCTCAACAACGTAAATAACACAATGAATTGTTGAACTGTCAAAATGAAACAAATTAGTCATAATCGTTTACGAAAATAAGTAACGTAATTAGATTACAACTTTGAACACTAAAGTAGAATATTTGTGGCTCTGATAGTGGAATACTTTTAATAAAGCATGAGAAAAATTGGTGAAAAACAATGAAAGGCGATAGTAAATATTTTAAACCAGCACGAAATTGGATATTTGGTGGATATAATTTTTCATGCAAAATTGCAATATACCTAATTATGGGAAAATATCTGCAAATTTTAGTTTATAATAAAAATTAACTTAATTTGAAGTTGTTCTGTTGTTTTTATATTGTGTCCAAAGACATTTAAATATATGAGTGTTAGTGTCAAATAAGTCTTTATAACAATAATTTATGTTGTGTGAATTAAAGATGGATGTACTTTTAAATAATTTAATGATAAGTTTCTAATTATCTTCAACGTATGTATGTATGTAGGTATAGATAATTGTTTAATTACATTAGGACCATACTTAGGTATTAATATTTGCATGCCAAATGTGCACAAGAATATTTATTTACCATCTTTTGTATTGCCGCAACAAACTAATACTAATTTTAACAAAACTACTACCACTCAACATCTATGTACAAATGACTTTGATATGTATCTAATTGACACGAAAATTTTAGATTTTCATTAGAGCTCTACTCAGCCTTACAATCCATCAAGAGAGCTTTTTCTGTATCGCCAACCCCATATTGATGCTAGTTAGAAGTCCAAATCAATTAAAATTACCTACACAGATTCATAAGTACAACTTTAGTCCCTCAGCAATTAAGGCTAACGTCTTGACATTTATCCCGAAGCACCAATAATGATTACATCACAAAATAATTACGAGTGCTCAACACATCAGCAGCTGTCCACGGTATGGGAAAGTAATAATGTGGATGCAACGGAGGTGTCTTTTCGGGTCGTCCCCTCGGGAAATCACGGTAATCCGCGATGTCGAACGCGCGCCGGCTAAATCTCTGTCGAACGTAGTGCTGCGACAGTGTGGATACATCCTTAAACTTAATTGATATCTATCCGAATAATAGGAGAACAATATGTGGTATGTATGATAATTTTTTGAACAATAAACTAGCTGCCTTTTCCGAAAAATTAATTAAATCCCTCTATACAACATAATGCCCTTTTAGTTACAGAATGAACGAAGTATAACCAACATCAATTCTTAACATGATACAAATCATTAAAGCTACGCTATTGTTATGTTATGTTAGGTAATTTAGGTGGTTACTGGAAGATTCATCATTTCAGTCGAAAGACGTCTACTGCTGGACATAGGCCTCCCCCAAGCAGAGCCACTTCGACCGGTTCTGTGCTTCCCGCATCCAGCGGATTCCTGCGGTTAGCGGCTGGACTGTAAGATTATAGGAGAACTTGCCTTTGAACGTTTAAAAAATGTCTAAAATTCAGGCATTTTTATTTAAAAATCTACTCCTGAAAAATCGTTCTTATCCTCATCCCTATTTAAACCGCAGCTGAATCCAAAGATCGCAGTGAATGGGCTGTGATGAATCATGCCCGTTCACACGGAACGATGTACCACGCATTAGAGCCCCGATACACAAACCACCGTAGAGGGGACTTAAACCCGCAAAGAGGTTTGCTTGTGCCCTCGGATGTTGAGAACATGGGACCAAAAATATAAAACTAAATAAGTACTTTTTTTTCTCTAAACTTTGGCGTATTTATTAAGAAACCATGCAACTAAGTACATAGCTTTGATTAAATGCTAAATCGTATCTTTCGATTTAGTACAAGTAGATCCAACCGAGACACAAATTATGACGAAAAAAACATCAAATCACCAATCTAGAAACGATTCAACCAAACGTTTTTTTTTTCTATAGTACCCAATTAAAACGCCAGTATCCAAATGTGTCAACGTCAGTGATCATACCATCAGTTGATAACGAGCTCTTCCACGTAATATCCGAGATGACAATTATGGAGTTGGAGAAGCGACGGGGCCGTCCAGACTCATAAGTCTTCATTACTCTGTGCCGGGACCAAGTTGCCGGCGCGGCGAAACTTTGACGCGTCGATACTGAGCTTAAAGATGATCCGCTAACAATGTCCACGCTCCCCCCTCGACGGTTTATATTTATCCTTCTGCTGCATTAAAAACTGCAATTCATTGTTTAGAGTATTTTAGGGTTTCATTCCTTTGAGTAAAACATTTCTGGAAGAGTTCTACAGGTTTAATGTTTTCTTTAATTCGTAAAAAAAAACAGTTTTTCAGTGTCAAGCTTAGTTAGCTTACAGGTTCCACGTAGGTACGAATACCCACCTTAGGGTTTTTGAATGTACAGTAGGTACCCATTTCAACAAAAAAAAGTTTGTGAAGCTCAGAACAATTAAATGCAAATGTATCTCAAATTTTCAGGATTCGTCAATAACTAGTCGTATTTCGTATACTTAATAAGAGCTGGCTACTGGCGTACATACCAGATACCAGGCTCTTTTATAGACCCTGTCCACCTGCTGTTCATCGGGCTTATTGGTGTTTTTTTATTAACCTATTTTGTCCCAATGCCGGGCAAAGGTCTCCCCCATATTCCAGTCTTCCTTATGTTGTGCCTTCTCCGGCCAATCAGGAACGAGTCTCCGGTCAGTCGGTCAGGAATCGACACTTTTAAATAATATTATTTTTTCTTGAGGCGATTCGCACAAAATTAATTTATTTCTGGATTTGTCGATTAGCCTACAAATAAATTAACTTCGTCTGAATCACCAATAAGCCGTTTATCGACATAATCCATAACAAAACAAGGAAAGCCTGCAACAACAAAACTGAAGAGACATATTAAAATGAAAAAAGGAAATTACATGCAGAAGTCTATAGTTTTTTTCATCACAGTTCCATCGTTTTGTATAAAATATGATCGCGTATTTAATGTCTTTATCATTATGAGAGTTGTTTGTTCTAAAAGCAAAGTTTAAACTTAATACATCATAACTTGGGCCTCTCATTAAAAGTGAGGAATCATTAGGGAGCCCGTGACAATAGGATAATGTTACCCATTATAATTACTGCTTCTATATTTATAAACAGTGTTCTGTAGATAGATAACAGAACAGTGAATTTGAGTTAGGTATTACTAGATTTTACATCAAGTGTAACTTGGTGTTGGTACAAAATACGGTTACCCTGCTATTTAATAAATTTTTGTGTCAACATTTCAATTTTGTTTTTTTGATATTAAAGCCTCGTGCAGACACACGCGACGCGACACCGGTACCTAATTGTTCTATCGTGAAGTTTTCGTAGAAATTGTTTTGTTAGAGTCGGGTCGCGTCCGTCTGCTCGAGGTTTAATGTGAGAATGGTACTTACAATCTAAATGAATCATATGGTGAAATAATATTAGCGTCTGATGGCATGTAATAAGTATTTTATTTACAACATATTACATGGCGCAGAAAAGTTGTAACATTTTTAATGGATTTTATTTAACCAATCAATCAATCTGCCTAGCCTTTTCCCAACTATGTTAGGGTCGGCTTCCAGTCTAACTGGATGCAGCTGAATACCAGTATTTTACATGGAGCGACTGCCTATCTGACCTCCACAACCCAGTAACTAGGTAATGTGATACCCCTTGGTAAGACTGGTTGTGAGACTTTCGGGCTTCTGACGACTCGTAACGACTGTCAAAGATCCACGAATGACAGCCGGGACCAACGGGAGGCACGGAGGAGTCTCGGTATGTAAAAATGGTCACCCATCCACGGACCAACCCTGGCAAGCTAAGCTTAACCTGGTGGATCGACCCGTGCGGCTGTTAGTACTTAGCCACGATTTTATTCAACCATTAGATATAATATACCTATTCTTGTTAATCTTTGTACCTACAGACAGTGCTACTTAGCAATAACAGTCGGTATTAAACCAGTTTACTGCAATTTGAATAAAATCCCCCGCTAAGCCGAACTTCACACACATCAGCATTCGTACAACGTATCCGTCATTATCATATTGAGCGAACATTGGGAATGAGGAAGAGAGTGAGCCGGCAACAGCCGGGAGGCGCAACGATATTGCTGTTTGCCATCGACAAATATTTGCACGACCGGCCCCCGCCCCGCTACTTACTGGAGTTAAATCAATATTTAAATAATTTCAAACTTTGATTAATTTGCAGATATATTGTTTGCAATGATGTCGTCGGGCCCGGATTAGCGGCTCGATAATGTTATTGCTTTATTCAATGTTTTACTCTGAATATTTCTACCCTATGATTTTTGCATAGGTAGGTACCTAAATAATTATACCTACGAGTAAATAATGGTACCTACCTATTCACCTATTATAGATCAATTGTTAAAAATAAGGAGTATTTACCTAAGTATTCTTTTTTGCGCTTAACGGCTAAGCACAAAAAAGAATGAACATATTATAGCTATTGCTATAATATAAATAAGTTCATTTATTTAATGAACTTGCAACATATGAAGAACAAACAAACAATAATCACTGATTTGTAAAACATAAGTACTCTAAACCCGTTTTCAAATTGCTTTCTTAGTCAGTTGATATACGCAAACGTATAGTTTGTGTTAATAACTGTGTTATCGTCTAGAAAACAATTAGATTGTGGTATCATTAACTATTACGATTATAATAGTTATCCTCTGTTTATCATTTCCTTCCCGTTGACCCATGTTTTACTCGCACCGAATTGTACGATTAACCGTCTGAAATAATACAATGTGGCCCATAGGCATGTGACCGCCCGTATTTTTCTGAATATTCATGAAAAATTATCGGAAAAATATTTTACATGTTATTGAATTTTTAATTTTTGTGTAGCGTTTGTGACCTCGCTTTACATTTTTCGCCATATCTCCGATGTTATTAGCCAGATTTGGATTCTATTTATTATTTCTAAAACCTTATGAGATATTTTATCCGATTAATTAACATTTTTTTATAAAAATTTGTCGACTATGAAGAAAAAAAAGCGACGACATTTTTTCCTAAAACAAATCATCATTTATTTAAAAAACACAAGTCCAAGTAAGTCCATAAAATCTGCTCATAGGGGGACCTTTTAATCATTATTAATTATCTACTACATAACAGCTACAAATTCACAGAACATTGTTGATACCTAACTGTAACTAAATCCGAGGAAAAACTGTAAAACCAAGTGTAATTTTTTTTTCGTACTCGATATATTTTAATAAAATGTTAGTTAATCCTATAAAATAACTCATAAGCTTTTAGAAATAATAAACAAATTCCAAATCGAGCCAATAACATCGGAGATATGGCGAAAAATTTAAAGCGAGGTCACAAACGCTACTCAAAAATTAAAAATTGAAATACATGAAAAATATTAAAGATAGACCCCCCTTTTAAAGTAAATTTCCGATAATTTTTCATGAATATTCAGAAAAATACGCGCCCATGGGCGACATTGTATATCCAACTGTCAGTTAATTCATTTTATATTACTTACTAGCTGACCCGACAGATGTTGTCTTGTCCAAATTTCAATACTTAATTCATACAAAATTTCCATAGAAAGAAAGAAGAAAGAAAATAAACGTATTTGACCCATAGAATTTTCCATTTTAACATTTTCAGTTTTTCCGGAATTTTACATGTTTTTCTTATCCTAATAACCTTATTCGGACTATAACGAACATTTAAAAAGAAAATTATCCAAATCGGTCAAGCCGTTCTCAACGAACAGTATTTAATTTTTAGTACCTGGGCGACCGAGCTTTGCTCGGGTGAAAATAAAGAAAACGAATTTTCCCAGATATGAGACCTAGCTACGAGTAGATCGATAAACCCTTATAAGTATTGCAACTTTCATCAAAATCTTTAGAACCGTTTTCGAGAACGTGATAGTTGCTCACTTAATAGTACCTATAGGATTTAAATAGATATCAGCAATACCAACTATGCATATCAAATGAATCGCAACATAAACGTAACAGGGTGCGAGCATCGCTAGTAAGTACATCATTCTAAACTGTGGCTATTAACCGGTTTTAGGGTATGAATGTTTTATGCGGCTCGGTGTCACCCGGCTCCCGGGGGAAGGGTACGGACAAAACTCTACTAGCACTTAATTAAGGGGTAGCTTCGAAGGGAATAGATTTTAATTAATATTACGCGGTGATTCGCTCCACGGTCTTATTGTTTAGTTCAGATTGAAAACTCCTTTTATAATACGGTTGCAGTTTCTGCTAGGCATTTTCAGTTTATGTAAAACTGTACTAAAAAGCTTGTAGGCACCTATTAATATTCCAGATTAGGTATCTATTGGAGGATTGGTACCAAACTGGTCTTAACGTTACGCCAGTTATAAAACCAATCATGTTCCAACTTGGTAAATATTTGTTTTAAAAAACTTTAATCAAAGCTAAGCAATTTACATCTAAAGATTTTCATCAAAAGATAAATTTACTATTTTACTCACAAACAAACTTACCAACTCATTCAAGACTTCCGAAACTCAAGGACCTGAGCGTAAGAAGACAAAGAAAATGGAATATTCTTTTAAGAATTTAAATAAATTTCCAATAAAGAGGGAGAGTCCGCTCCCGTTACAAAAAGGAAAACGAGTGCTAATAAAAATGCCGAAGTTAAAACGTGCCATTTTTAAAGCAGTGTCTAGTAAACTAAGCAGTAGGAACAACATCTGAATAAGTTTGTTTTACGAAAATACTTGCAATTTTTTTTTTTATATGTATCTAAACAAATTACGCATTTCAGGGCTCAAACCAAATAAAAAAACCATGACATAGCGCTGTGAACAGTGACGTGAGACCGGTTTCGTAAACATGTGTGCATTTAGTGAGGTGTAGTTTGATTGTAAATGGTTGTAAATGTTAGCATGTGAGCGTGTATGCACAGAGCGGAGGTGTAGTTTTGGCATGCTTCACTGTATTGTTCGCAGCGCTATGTCTTGGTTTTTTATTTGATCTGAGTTTCAGGGAAACTGAAAGAAAACCGTTCAATGCATTAACAATGGATACTTTAACCAAACAGTGAGCGATCAAACTGAGGTGCGTTTTTCATTCCATAGTATCTTCTACCTAGGTATTTAACTTGTCATGAATGCTCAACAGCTTGTTTTCATGAAAACTAAGGAAACGAATTCTTCGACGAAATCACAAATTGAGTCGCGAGTTGTTGTTTTTTTTTTTCACGGTGGATGCTTGATGTCAAACAATCTGACAGCGTGAGGAAACCGGCATATCTACCAAAAAATGAAGACATTTGACATCCACCAACCAGCACTTGGCCTACGTGGTGGATTATGCCCCTGTGTCCCAGCAATGATAACGTTATAGGCTGATTATGCTAAGCAGACAGCCTTCCTGATGTAGGTAAGTGGTCACCAAAACCAAATGCATGACAATTTAAGAAAATGGTTAAAGAAATTCCCATTTATTTTTTCTGAATCAACTGCTATACACCGTGAAATTTGAATCACAGTTTTGCTAGAACAAACGTTGTTCAGACCATGGTCTACTACCATTCTACAGCATCCAATAAAAAAAAAAACATAATTGGTTTTTGAAAAAATACAAAAAAAACAAAGTTTAAAATGTCCAGATTATCGTTACTCCCTACAACACAGACACCACGCATGGAACACAGCATTGTTTACAGGGAAATGTACCTCCATAAACGAAATTTAGTAAGCAGTAGATAATCTTGACATTTTAAACTTTGTCTTTTTGTGTGTCAATTTATATTTTTTTTTATTGGATGCTGTAGAATGGTAGTAGACCATGGTTTGAATAACGTTTGTTCTAGCAAAACTGTGATTCAAATTTCACGGTGTATATATAGCCTGTTCCTTTATTGTCGTCTTTATTTAGCGCCATCAGTGCAATATCGGCACCCTCCCATTAGACGTAAGCAAACAACACTTGAGCGCTCTCTTCACTCTCTTATTTTGGCAATATCGATCTAGTTTTGCCTGCTTAAGGCGAAAGCGCCAGTACCTATAGCCCGCGAAATTCAAATTTTCTTACGTTTTTACCCGACTGCCCCAGAAGGAGGGATATGTTTTTCGAGAGTATGTATGTATGTTTGTCTATTTCTTTGGCACGCTCTGTAGCCTAAACGGCTTGATGGATTTTAACATTTGTGAGGTGTCGTTAGAATATTTATATATTGCATCTGCAAATACAAAAAAAAGGAGGGGTAGGTTTAAAAAAATTACATTATTGGTATCAAATAAAAGCTAGTAATGAGTCAATATATATTATTTTAATAAAAGCTTAAATAAAAAAAAATTAAAAACAAAAACCCGACTGCAAAAACACATAACTGAAAAGAGAAAAACAAGCATTATAATCTATAGAATTTTGGTATTGCAGGCGGGACAAACAAAATTTACACCATCATTTCAGGTTATTGGTTTGTCCCGCCTGCAATACCAAAATTCTATAGATTATAATGCTTGTTTTTCTCTTTTCAGTTATGTGTTTTTGCAGTCGGTTTTTTTGTTTTTTACAATTTGTAATCCAGTCAATAACAACAATAAACGTCGCAAACGCGCATGTAACTACGATTTTTATATGATGTTAGATCCCCTGACAGTACCCAAGTTTGCAACCCTGAAAATCTTGTGCTACTCCCATGGTGCTCGACAAACTGCGAAATTCTGGCACTTGTTCCAGTTTTTAGGGTTCCGTAGTAAACAAGGAACCCTTATAGTTTCGTCATGTCCGTCTATCTGTTTGTCTGTCTGTCCGCGGTCTAGCTCCGAGACCCTTAGTACTAGAAAGCTGTAATTTGCCAAAGTGGTAAAACAAAATGATGAAAAACATTTTTTTTTAGGGTACCTCTACTACACGTAAAGTGGTGAAGTTTTTTTTTTTTAACCCTTGGTGTGGGGTATCATTGAAAAGGTCCTTTAAAAACATTGTAAGTTTGTAAAACCATTTTTGGATCCAAGGATCCGTTTGCGAAATATTAATCTTTAAAGTGCTGATTTTTGTTAGAGTCAAGTGTCACCCCCCATTTTTTTTTTTTTTTTTTTGGGTTGTTATTGTCAAATAACTTCTCCCGCTCTGGGCGGAGCGGGAGAGCATGTCAGACTCTTACTGACTAAAACCCACCCGTGTTCCTTCGGTTGCCCTGTTGCCGGGGGCCACGATTTCCCTATCGGTTTTCTTCGAACCCCCGGCAGGCATTGGCCCTAGTGGACCCTGTCAATTCTGCTGACATCTCTTTGAGGCGCGTGTGAGAAAGTGCGGTAAGCACTGTAAATATATATATATATGGTATTACCCAAATTAGCAAGCTTCTAATGTCAGAATGATTACTGGTTATTTACTGTATGTTTTATAGGGAAATGGTTTCATGAATTAAACCACAGAAAGACAAGGCTAGACATTTATTTAAATAGACTTGTCAGTATTTAATCAGAAAGCTAGTTGTCCGTTCGCAAAACTAGGTCTTCATGGAGAAGAAGGACAAGAAACTCCATGGAAACAGTATAACAGTATTCTATCAATACGTTTCTTATATTTCCATAAATTATCGTTATCTCAAAAACAGTTTAATTCTATGTCTTGAATAATAGCAACATCATAAAAATAGCAATATTGGCAATAATATACCATACACAACAACATAATCATAATAAGCAATAATTACTATATAATATCAAATTACTTAACTTAGGTCCGTTCGGTGTGACTGCTCGGTAGTGAATGTACCGAGTACGGCGGAGCGGCGGCTTTTTATAGCCGGTGGTAAACAAGTGACGTCACATCGTACGATTCTAATACAGACTTGTTAATACTTGCATTTTGACATAAAACTATGCTTAATTTATATAAAAATAGAGTAAATATCTTTAAATTGATTAGTTAAATTACATACTTGGTCTTACAATGGCACAATTAGTATAGAAGTCATGTTAAATAGTTAAATATGATATTATACAAAACAACAATGAAAGAACACAGTTTAGATTTTATTTCGTAATAGTATTTATAAGATTTTGATAAGAAACTGTCGTAATGTAGGTTATAAGTATTATAGAGATGCTTTTCTTTGTGTCCAATTAACGAAAAAGATTGAAATAATCTATCACGCGCGTGGAACACAACGCGCCGTCGACCCGGGCTTGGTCCTTATCGGACGGCGAGCTACCCATTGCTCACCGTCCGCAAGCCCGCGCCTACGGTGGCCGGAAATCGGCTCGCGATTCCCGCCCCGGGCGTCTCCTCCTGCGGCGGTTAGGGGCGTGAGGGCGCGAAATTTGCCGCTCCTTCACGCGTTCCACCTCCTCCTTCGCGAGCATTACCGCTTCGCAGAAGGAGGTGACGGCCTGCCATTTCCTCTCGCTCCGTACCATGGCCTGAACCAGGGCCGGACGCGAGAGATCACCGCCGCCGATCGCCTCTACGAAGACACGGCGTTGCTCCGCCCAAGCCAGGCAGACCTCCACCGTATGCTCCACCGTGTCCTCAGGCCGATCCACACAATGGTGACACCCAGGTGTTTCCTCCCGCCTTATTCTGAACAGGATCCTCTCGAAGCAGCCGTGTCCGGTGAGGACCTGCGTCAGGCGGAAGGTGAGGACGCCGTGACGCCTCTCAAGCCACTCCTCAAAGAGGGGTCTTATCGCCGCAATTGTGGCGTGCCCAGCGCGGGGTTGCGACAATCGCATTCTCCATGACGCCATGAGATCCCGCCGGAGCTCTGTCCGCTGTGCCGCGATTTCTTGCGGCATCGGAGTTAAGCCCCAGCGTTTTGCCTCCTCGCGCCACTCCCAGATGTGCGCGAGGACCTTTGCCTCCAGATCCCATGGCGGTAATCCGGCAAGGAGGCTCGCCGCCTCGCAGGAGACCGTGCGGTATCCTCGGGCCAGCCGGATGGCCATGACCCTCTGGGACGCGTTCAACCGGCGGGCTGGCCGCAGCCTCAATGAACGCGCCCACACCGGCAGGAGGCGGAGGAGGTTTTTTTTATTTCATTAGATAAACTACTGCTGTGATTTTTTTCACACATCCAAAACCAGCTATTTAGCTGGCGGGGGGGGGGACACTTGACTCCTTTAACGCTTAATATTTCGCAAACGGATCCCTGAATCCAAAAATGGTTTTGACATACTCATAATGTTTTTGAAGGACCTTTCCAATCCCCCTTTTCCCAAGGAAAAAAAAAACATCACCACTTTACGTGCAGGGGGGGAGGTACCTACGCTAAAAACAATTCGGCGTCTTCTAATTGTCGGCGTATTTAATACTAGCTGCGCCCCGCGGTTTCACCCGCATAAGTCTCGATCCCGTAGGAATATCGAGATAAAAAGTATTCTATGTATTATTCCAGGTTATAAACTATATGTGTGCCAAATTTCATCCAAATCTGTTCAGCCGTTTCAGCGTGAAGAAGAGACAATCATACACACACTCACAAACTTACGCCTTTATAATATTAGTGTGATGTATACCCATGCCAAATTACAGCTTTCTAGTACTAAGAGTCTCGGAGCTAGACCGCGGACAGACAGACGGACATGACGAAACTTTATGGGTTCCTTGTTTACTACAGAACCCTAAAAAAGGTGCTTTCACTAGTAATCAACCACTTGGAACAAACATGTTTGAAAGACCATACAGTGAACCAGTTATCGAATGACTCCAAACCAACACACCAATGTTTTAAAACATTGTTAATAAACAAGAAAATACGCCGTCAAACGCGGAGTTTTAGTGGCCTTAGCCTGTTATCATATTACTCACCAATAAGTACCCAACAGGAAAATAGTTTTAAATCATTTTGACAAGGATTACCTAATAATAAATACTATTTATTTATTTCCTGGATCAGGTCGTAGATTTGATAACGCAGACAGGCGCTTAAATGATTGCATCACCAATGCTCTCAAAATGGTGAAGGAACACATCGTGAGGAAACCGACATGTTCTAGAACTAACAATTCGTAGACATGTGACATCTATCAACCCGCGTGATGGATTACGGCCCACTCCCTCTCACCGAGAAAAGGCCTGTGTCCTAACAGTAGGAACATTTAGGCTGAACAATTCTTGGCCCATGTCCAGCAGTGGATGTCATTCGGCTGAAATGGTGATGATAAAAAACTAGTTCATTTAAGTAGTTAGGTACCCACCTATGCACTTACCTATTAGTGATGTAACGAATGTCATATTTTGGACATTCGCGAATGCGAATGCGAATGCGAATATCTGCTGCCAACATTCGCGAATGCGAATGCGAATATTCAGTTACTTATTTTTGTTTGCTTAAAGTGTTAACTGTTAACTCTTATGTAAAATGATTATATTTATCTATAAACTACATAATATAGATATACTATAAACACTTTGTGATTAAGTATGATGACAGCAACTCATGTTAAACTTTTATTTGATTTTAATTATAGTTTATTTATTGTAGAAGTATTTGTAGATTATTATTTTTAGATAAAGCTAAAAATAATAATCTTGTTATCATTAAACTTTGGTAAAAATTCATAGAAGATTATTTTTGTTTGATTACATTGCATTTAGGCCATTTAGTATATAGTTTTGTTTTTAAATTGTTATGAAAGTTTGATTGTTAAGCTTCATTGTCCAAAGTTAAATAAATAAATGATAAAGAGAAGACTTATAATGTGATTACGAGGTTAAGTTACTTTTTATTGCATTAAAAAACATAAGAAATTAATGGAATTGGATTTTCTTATAAACCAACTATTATTACCTACTTAAAAAAATTATGCACGCAAAAACATTCGCAATAATTTCACGAATGCGAATGCGAATATTCATTACATCATCATTACCTATATGGCAATTTCTTAGGCATAATATCTACCTGAAATCATGCCTAGGACTGCAACTGTTGTATGGATCTACGAAACATAGGTACCTATCTATACGGTACCTATAGCTTGCTATAGCCACCCTCTGGACGAAAAAGTCAACCGTGGCGATTCGTCACGCGGTCACACCACCATTAATTTCTATAGAAAAATACACTGGTGCTTTTACAGCTCTTTCGATAACATCAAAACTACATTAGAGTCGTTTTTCATGTTACTTTCCCGGTCATTTGAAATACCAAGTATATGCCACTTAGGTAGTTACCAACCTACATAAAACGTTTATCTAACTGGTTAAAACTATCTACAAGAATTTAAATGTATATTTTTATATAACCAACACAAATTCGCGAGAGGCATAGGTACAGACGCCAGCACATCAGGCTACTACAATCTGTCAAATTGATTTAATAGATTTTCAACTTTATCTCTGAAGTTTAAGGTTCAAAGTTGATTGGGAAAATTTGACAGTTTCGGGTAGCTTGATGTGCTGGCGTATGTACCAAGAGATTATCCATCCGTGGCTCTTGACGACCAGCCTCGCTAACAACCTGGGTATTTGACTATTCAGTGCGATAAAAGCTGTTCTTGCATAGACACCGTCAAATATAGTGTCTGTTGGTTGATGAGAGGAACGGCATATAACTGGCTGGAATCTTATTTGTCCGACAGAGTACAATCAGTGGAAGTAACGAATTATAATGACCAAACTAAAACGTTAGAATCATGCCAATCTTCGTTTAAGTATAATAGGTATGGCGTGCCACAGGGCAGTATTTTAGGGCCGCCAATGTTTTTGCTCTACATAAATGATTTCCCAGAAGTTATAAATCATAAATGTGTACTGTTTGCCGACGATACTACAATTATTATCAAAGGGCACGATACAAGTTCGTATGAACAAGAAATAAACAGTGCTCTTCAAAGAACTATAGAGTGGCTAGAGGCTAATAATTTAAAAGTTAATATTAATAAAACAAAATTTATGCAATTTCATACCTATCGATCAAAACCGCAGGCCCTAAATATATCTTATAAAGGGGTCGCCCTGGTAGAAACTGACTCTGTCAAGTTTCTTGGAATAAATTTAGATAAATTTTGCTCATGGAAAAATCATATAAACGACATTTGTGTTAAAATAAATCATTTTATATACCCTTTGAGGCGTATTAGCTGCGAGGTATCTAGAAATGCCGCAATAACGGCTTTCCATGGCTATATAACCTCTACTCTAAGGTATGGTATTATCCTGTGGGGTCGTTGTGTGGAGATCGATCAAGCATTCGTAATGCAAAAAAAGTGTCTAAGAGCTATATTTGGGTTGAAGCAAATAGAGTCATGTCGTCCATTCTTTAGGAAATATAAAATACTAACTCTGCCATGTATTTATATATTAGAATCCTGTATATTTGTTTTCAAACATAACAGACTTTTTCAGCAAGCGACAAGCTACTATGTCCCACGATCTATGTATACTAATAAGTTATTTCAACCGAGGACGAATCTCACATTTACAGGTAAAAACAGCTATATTATGTGCATAAAATTGTATAATAAAATACCAAATTCCATTAAAACGCTACCATTTTCTAGATTTAAAAGTAATTTGACGAGGTTTTTAATTGAAAAATGCTTTTATAGTGTACATGAGTTTTTAGATTATAAATTGTAAGTTTTGTAAATTGCACGGTCTTTCTAAATTGTTATTATTGTTATTGTTATTGTGTGGCGAATCTCTCCCATTATTGACATGATTATTATTGACATGATTATTATTGACATTTATGATTAACATTTTATTTTATTATTACTTGTTATTTTTATTAATTTTTTCATTATGTTGACATTTATTTAATTCAATACTTAATACAATTTTAATGGGATTATCTGTTTTGACTGCATGATTATGATCAATAATAAATTTAAATAAAATGTAACTTATTTTATATTTGCACGCCGAAATTAAAGGCAGAATAAGAGAACAATTTTGTACATTTTACCAACCTTCTGTACCTTATTCAGGCAAATAAATGATTTTGATTTTGATTTTTGATTTTGATAGGCTCCCGACGCCGACGTCGCTTCCTCTAATATCACAGACTCAACACGACACGACAGATCACGACAGATGAAAGAACGAATTAGAATTGCTACGGTTGTTCAGGATCAGAGGGTGAACAGTGATGTTACTATCTAGGCATTATAATAATTTAGTCATAAGGCAGAACGACAGATTAAACGCCTGCTATGCAAGATTAGATTAGAACCCTAAAGGCTCTTGCAGACCAGCGTGACACGCGACGCGACACAAAGGCACCGCTCGTCGAGCGACGAGCGGTGTCTTTGTGTCGCGCGACAAGTCGCGCTGGTCTGCACAAGCCTTAACGAAACAACGGTTCCATTTAAAAGTACGGTGAGCGTTAATTTACCTATATCTCGATATGTAATAATAATATATATCTCCTATCGAGAAGTCAGCTTTATATAATATTATATTTAGGTACTGCTTTGGGCCTTCAGCTAAGCTAAGAAGTTCTTGATGAGTCAAATAATCTTGTTGTAATAAAAGAAGGAACTGTAGGGTTTTTAAAGATTTTAGTCATTCGTTCTTATTTTTGAGAAATGGCAACACTGCCCAACCGTCAATTGTGTCGGGGAAGGGGTAGTTTATAAACGCGGGCACTTGGCCGAGAGAGCTCAATCTGGTGTGAAGTAACTGTGGTGACCGTATCTATGAAGGAGTGAAGATAAAAATAAAGTATCAGTATCTACATTTAGTGAGTTTTATTACACTTCAGAAGTGGGATAAGAAAGGTAATTTGAATTTCTTTAAGCTAAAATTTAACATGTGGTAGCCTTAAGCTCGCTGTCCTATTTGGTCGGGGTACTCCCCGATAATAAGACAGTGAAGTTTGGGTTTCTAACATGTTCTATAGCCTTGTGGTGTGATTTTATTTGGTCAGGGTACTCCCTGATAATACGATTGCAAAGTAAGGTTATGATTTTGTATTTTGCTGTTAAAAATTAACATGTGTTAACCTGAAGCTTTGTCACATTTGGTCGGGGTACTCCCCGATAATATGACAAGCGTATTGGGTTTTTAACATGTATGTTAGTCTTATGGTGTAATTTTATTTGGTCGGGGTACTCCCTGATAATACGATTGCAAAATAAGGTTATGATTATTGTGAATCTTTTCTATTTGGTGTGGAAATTAAAGTGTTTTGTTACCATTTGGTCAGGGTACTCCTTGATAGTGGTAGCATGCATTAGGGCAACCTTAGGTCGCAGTTTTATTCGATCGGGGCACTCCCTGATAATACGGCTGCGAGATGAGGTTGTGATTTATTGTGAATCTTTTAAAATAGGTTAGGATTAAGCAAGGTTTGTTACCATTTGGTCGGGGTACTCCCCGGCAGTGATAACATGCTTCTGCCTTAACCTTTAATTGCAGTTTTATTTGGTTAGGGTACCCCCTAATAATACAACTGTTTATTGAAGGTTACTTTTAACGTTTTATTAAGGAACAACTGTTACAAAGGGCATAATTTGCTAACATTTGGTCAGGGTACTCCCTGACAATGATAGTAAATAGCTCAGGAGCCTGGTTGTATATTAATGCTTGATCAGGGCACTCCCTAATAGTGTTGATAGACAGCTGGGTCTTACAAAGTGTTGCTGTAGCTGTTTTACGTTATACAATTTGTTTTATCGAACATTTATGTCCTTAAATGTGATCTATTCCAGTTTCGCAATGGAAAAAAATAACGGCGACGCCCGGTCGTTGGATGTTTCTCCTCATGGTCGCAAGGACAGCCGACGGCGCCTGCTAACTCCAGTAAGGTGCTCGTCGCATCATCGACGTGATATTTCCGGCGCACGCTTCTGTGGCACTCGAAGTCGCAGCAAGTCACGGAGGCAAAGTTTTCGTGAGAAAGAGCTTGAGTTTGAGCAAGAACGAGAGCGGCTACGTGTACTAGAACAGGAACTGTGCCGGGAACGTGAGAAGATAACAGAGGCGCATGGGAATCGATCCGGTAGAAGCTACCAGAGGAGTTCGAGCCGTCATCACTCTAAGAGCCGGCTGCACAGCTGCAGTCCGAGCCGGTCGCGTCAACGTGAGCATCAAGCTACAAGAGCCAAGCGGAGGCGAGATTCACGTGAGCAGAGCAACGATGGTCTACGTGGCGACGGCACGTCTCAAGATAAAAGGTCACGTACTCCTTCTTTTTCCGTTAAAGATGTTATGGACTTGGTTCATTCTATTAAACATGGTTTTACATCTCAGCCGTCTACAAGTACATCAATTTCGAAGAATATTGATCATAAAAACATTCTTCCTAATTTTGATCCTTCAGCGAAAAACCAGCGTATGGACATTTGGCTGCGTAAAGTAAATGAATGCTCTACTGTATACGGCTGGGATGATAAAACAACGATACATTTTGCAATGCAAAAACTTCAGGGTTTGGCCAAAGTTTGGTATGAGGGTCTGAATACAATTTTGCATACTTGGGAAGAATGGCAAGTAAAGTTAATGAGTGCCTTTCCTTGCGAGCAAAACTATGGCCAAATCCTAGAAGATATGCTTAAGAGAAAAAGTAAGTTTGGCGAACCAATTGAAGTATATTATTATGAAAAACTTGCGTTGTTAACTCAGTGTGACATTACGGGTAAACGCGCAGTAGATTGCATTATCCATGGTATCTCTGATAGGACTATGAAATCTAGTGCATTGGCGCTTTGTTGTTCTCAGCCTGATCAGCTTCTCCAATTCTTAATGAGTAACAAAGAAAGCCAGAGTTTAGAACGTAGTTTTGGTAAAAATTATTCTAACCAATCCAATTCTAAAACAAATCAAAATAAGTCTAATCAGTCTCAGGGTCCTGTGTTCTGCTTTAATTGTAAGGAGCGAGGTCACCCTTACTTACATTGTCCAAAGCCACTAATCAAATGCAATAAATGCAACAAAATTGGTCATAAGGTCGAAAATTGCAGGCAAGATCCTAAATTTGATAATATAGTAGGTAACACTGGAGCACCATCTAAAACAATGTGTATTTCAAGCTCCAATCCTAACTCAAAATTCATAAAGCTGGTTACAGTGAATGGTAGGACTGTAGAAGCATTTATTGATTTCGGTAGCGAAGTGACGTTGGTTAGGGAGTCAATAATTTTGAGCCTTAATCTAGTGCATGATCAGGTCTCGTCAGTTATGAAAGGATTCGGGAATGAGGTGGTCCGATCGTTAGGTAATACGTTGCTCGATATAGTGGTAGATGGAGTTGATGCAAGGGTAGCTTGCAGAGTTGTTGAAGATAATCTCTTAGATAAACCTATATTAATAGGCCAGTCATACACGGAGCAACCACATATTCTTGTGTTCAAAAATTCCCACACTTTGCAGTTTCGTAAGTTGCATACTGAAATTCCAATGGTTTATCCCGATGCTAGTAATCTTCAACTTGCTGAAGTTAGGATCGCTGCTGATATCGAGCTTCATGGACCTGCATCCATAAAGGCTCGCGTAGGTTCCGAATTTAGTGGCTGTTTAATGCTGAGCAACAACATCGTGGGTGCTCCAAATCAAGAGGTTGTTGTTTATGGTGGTGTTTACCAGGTCCAGCGCGGGAATTTAGACATTCTTGTTTATCCATTTTCCATCCCCTGTCGATTACGAAAGGAATTTGTTGCTAGTAGAGGAGAAAAAGTAGATTTTATCCAGAGGATAGTTATTCAGTCTCCAGGAATTGCAGAGTCTGAAGATATTCAAGATAATAATTGTGAACGTGACATTCAGGAGAAAGACGTACGCGTAGGTGATTCTGTATCAAAGGACGATAGACAAAGGCTTATGACAATACTTAAACAATATAAACATTGTTTCGCCTCAAATTTAGAAAATTTGGGTTGTACAGATGTTATGCAGATGACAATTGAGTTGAATAGTCAACGTCCTATTGTCTATCGCCCTTACAGGTTGTCACATCATGAACGTGAGAAAGTGCAGTCTATGATAGGTGAAATGTTGGACGCAGGGATCGTTAGAGAATCTGTATCGGAGTATGCTAGTCCTATTATTTTAGTTCGTAAAAAAGATGGCAGTTTTCGAATGTGTATAGATTATAGAATGTTGAATTCTGTAACAGTAAAGGAAAGATACCCGATGCCGATTATAGACGATGAGATAGCAAGGTTGTCTGGACAGGCGTGTTTCATAACGCTTGATTTAGCATCAGGGTATTATCAGGTACCAATTTCGGAACCATGCAAACATCTAACTGCGTTTGTCACTCCAGATGGATTGTATGAATTTAACCGTATGCCATTTGGTTTGGCAAATGCACCAGCAATTTTTCAGAGAATGATTAACAAGGTCTTAGGGTCAGCTCGATTCACCCATGCTACAGCATACATGGATGATGTGCTTATTTTTGGTAAAAATGCTGCTGAATGTCTTGATAGGCTCGAACAAGTTCTAAAGCTGTTAGAAAATGCAAATCTTACGTTAAATTTGTCGAAATGTAATTTCTTGAACGATAATATTGATTATCTTGGGTATGAGATTAGCTCATCAGGAATTCGGCCAGGCGAAAAGAAAATTCAGTCCGTTATGAATTTTCCACGGCCAGTTAACATTCATGGTGTTAGGCAATTCCTTGGGCTTGCTAGTTATTTTAGAAAATTTATCAAGAGTTTTGCTCAATTAGCGTCGCCAATTATGCAATTGTTAAAAAAGGACTCCACATGGGTGTGGGGCCAAGAACAAGAGAATGCATTTCAGATGCTTAAATCACAATTAATAGACAGACCAGTCTTAGCTATTTATGATCGCGACGCGGAGACGGAATTGCATACCGACGCCAGCAAGGATGGTGTTGGAGGCATACTCTTGCAACGGTGTAAGGATAGTGGTTTTCTTCGGCCAATTGCTTATTGTAGTAGAAGAACGTCACCGGAGGAAAAATATTATCACTCCTATGAATTAGAAACACTGGCTGTTATTCGTTCATTAGAGAAATTTCGGATCTATTTATTAGGTCAGGAATTCAAAATAGTCACCGATTGTAGTGCTCTTCGTTCCACTTTCATGAAACGCGATCTCATACCTAGGATAGCGCGCTGGTGGCTTTTGCTGCAAGAATTTAATTGTTCAATTGAATATCGACCAGGCACTAAAATGTCCCATGTAGATGCGTTATCTCGCAATCCTGTTTCGAATGATTCAATGACTGATTCGTCTAATCTGTGTGCTCAAGTTATGGTTATTAGTAGCGAAGACTGGTTACACACCCTTCAGCTGGGGGACTCAGAATTAGAACGAATTAAACAAATTTTAGAAAAGGATTTAGATCCCAAGAATCTCCAATATATCAAAGATAATTATGTTGTTCGAGATAATAAGTTGTACAGGTATTTTAACGGTGATAAGGATAATGTTCGCTGGGCAGTGCCAAAGGGGGCAAGGTGGCAAATATGCAAGATGAATCACGACGATATTGGTCATTTAGGATTAGAAAAAACTTTGGAAAGAATTAAAAGTAATTATTGGTTTCCAAAAATGTCACGGTTTGTCAAAAAGTATGTGTCCGCCTGTATGATTGTGCTTACGCTAAAAAGTCCACAAGTACGAACGAAGGTTTATTACATTCAATCAAAAAAGTAGAGTCGCCGTTTCACACCCTGCATATTGGCCATCTGGGCCCCTTTGTCAGATCCAAGCGAGGATACTCTTACCTTCTAGTAGTGGTAGACTCGTTTACTAAGTTTGTGTTTATAAAGCCAGTTCGAAACACGAATACACAAAATGTAATTCGTGCCCTGGATGACATATTCTATACATTTAGAATGCCTGACCGTTTGATCAGTGATCGTGGCAGTTGCTACACGTCTAACTTATTTAAAAGATACTGTTATGATAAAGGTATAAAACACATCTTGAATGCTGTCGCAAGTCCTAAATCAAACGGCCAGGTAGAACGATATAACCGGACAATCCTAAATTCATTGAAAGCGCTAACCCTGAGACATGATGAGAGGGATTGGGACAACCAGTTAGGGAAAATACAATGGGGACTGAATAACACTGTCCAAAAGACAACCGCCAGGAGACTATCTGAAGTCATGTTCGGTACGTTCATGAACAGTGAAATCAATCCTAATTTAAATGAGATATCAGACGCGACTAGGGAAAATATAGACGTGACCACTATCCGAAATCACGTTAAAGAAAGAATAGACACTGAACAAGCAAAGCAGAAGCTACGTTACGATCAGAACAGACGCCCTGCTAAGGTATACAATAAGGGCGATTTAGTCAAAATTACTAAAGTTACTTTTAATAATGATGGGAAGAGTAAAAAACTTCTCCCATCTTACATAGGACCATACCGGGTCACTAAGGTTTTAGGCCAAGATAGATATAAGATAGCGTCTATTCCCGGTTTTAGTAATAGTACAAATAAACGCACTACCACTGTAGCAGCTGATTGAATACTGCCGTGGGTACATATAGATGCGTTACAACTAAATAAATCAGATTCTAGCGAATCTAGTGATGAGAGTGAACATAGTGATGCATAGTGTTCATCGATTTAGAATTCTACTGGACAATTATTACAGAATGTTTAATATTATTGTTTCAGACCGAACGTGAGAATTGATTGGTTCACGTCATCGGTTATTACACAATTGAAGACCTGACGTGAGAATTGATTGGTTCACGTCATCAGTTGGAACCCAATTGGATACCGAGCGTGAGAATTGATTGGTTCACGTCATCGGTCACAATTGGAGGCAAGAATTGATTGGTTTGCCTAGGTGTTTGGAGTCTCTGATCAGGTGTGAGAATTGATTGGTTCACAACCTGATAGAGTACGCAAGTTTAGTAGCGAGAATTGATTGGTTCGCACCTTCACACTAGCATAAGCATACATTTAAAAGTTCTGAATGATTGATGAATAGTTCATTATCAGAGTATAAAACTAGTCCTTTAGATCTAGGTATTTTTGGTGAGAATTGATTGGTTCGCCAAAACTGTTGAAATTTTTTATTTTTGTGAAAAACTGATAGTATTATAATCAACTTTTATTAAATTATGGTAGGATTTTATAAATGTTTTAGTTGAATCAAATAATGTTTGTGGTTTAATAATAACTGTCGTAACAAAATACATATACGTATGTTGTACCTAGTTAAGGTTTTTGTTAATTTATAATCATTAAAATGTTTTATGGACGTGATTTATTGTAACAAAATATTTTTACTGCTGTAAAAGTTTATTTAATTTCAAAATCACTTTATTTTTTCTTTTGTCATGAGTCCTCTCAGCCAAGCGTGTAGGGTAATTTAGTTACCACCTGGGGCGTGTATGAGGGCATACACGTCGTCAGGACGGTCGAGTGTAGGGTTTTTAAAGATTTTAGTCATTCGTTCTTATTTTTGAGAAATGGCAACACTGCCCAACCGTCAATTGTGTCGGGGAAGGGGTAGTTTATAAACGCGGGCACTTGGCCGAGAGAGCTCAATCTGGTGTGAAGTAACTGTGGTGACCGTATCTATGAAGGAGTGAAGATAAAAATAAAGTATCAGTATCTACATTTAGTGAGTTTTATTACAGAACTGAAAACGTAACCGTCGTCGTTTTCAGTTCCATCTTTTTTTACAACAAGATTTTTTCACATCTCAGTGTAAACGGTTCCATTTAAAAGTACGGTGAGCAATATATAAACTAATCGATGTATCTCATAGTGAGAAGTCAAGTCACCTTTACATTTATGCAATCACCTAAAATTTCTAAGGGTTTGGCAAATGGCAACACTGACATGTTTCTTTTATAACCGTAGTCAGAGAACGTTTTTAGCATTCCGTTCGTTCTGCTCCTTAACCGTATTCGTGCGCCATACTGGAAAAGGGTTGTCAGTCGTGTTATTTTTCGAAGTTCTGGGGAAAATGAACTCAATACATTGTGTTGGCTTTAAAAAATATATATTTAATTATAAATAAAAATGAAATGCTGTTCGTGAGTAAAAAAAGCTAAGTGCATCACTTGAGAACGGCAGCATGATAACCAAGGAAATGGGTTTTTACGGGTTTTGTCAAAGGAAGAATAAACAAAATGACAGATTGTGATTGTTCATCTGTCATTTTGTCAATACTTCCGTCGACAAAACCCGTTTCTATTGTGGTCATGCTAATCGTGCTGGACCGATATGGCTATTTTTTTGTTTTAAAATGTTTCTAATACTCCGAATTAAGTTTTTCTGGTAAGTAAAATTTGATTCCCGGAAAATTTTAAAATCGGGAAAAACTGAACTTCCTAATTTCTATGGTATTTTTTAAGAACTTTTGAAATTTAGACTGGACAGCGTCTGTCGGGTCAGCTACTTTTGAATAAAACAAATTGTTATTATTGTGTTGAATACTGATTTAAAGATTTTGTGAAAGTGCCCATTTTTCCTGGTATGTTAGGTTCTAAACCTATTTGTCACCCTATCTTTCAACACCTAATATTTTTTATTTTATTTTAACCTCTTTATTATTAACATTAAAATTGCTTACCCATATACAATTATTACGCAACTAACCATTTACACTAGGTACTAAATTAAATGACTAACAGTTAGTCATCTAATTTAGTACCTAGTGTATTTAGTTAGTCACTAACTAAATAAATACAAATACACAAACAAAGGGACACTTCAGGCGTCTGAGTATTCGTCTACATCACTGTCACCTGGAAACGTACCCAGAAGAGTGGCAGTATTGCCACGTTGAATGGCAATGCTAATTCTTTGGCAACAGAACACCCTAGCCCTCTGGGCACGTGAAAACCCGAGCGCTTCGACCTCAAACAGCTCAAAACTGTAGTTACCCATAAGGTTACAATATTTGCAACGCTTGAGGGGGTTTCAGCAGCCGCAGCAGCAGTGCTAACACAGCCCGCAGTGTTTGGAATATGAGATGGCGCAAGGATGTCGACACAGGTTGCGTCTCACAACAGAGACCTACTCACCTTCCAAGGCAACAAGGTTATGCCGTCTGGTCTTTTCCCATCATCACGAACCAAGCTGTTTGGTTCTAATATTGCTGGTACGCCAGCGGTAACAAGGGCTCGGCAAATAATTTCGTAGATACTGACCTGCCTTGCCTTGTGACCTACAGCAAGACAGACTATGGCGGCCGAGACTGTCGATAGTTTCACCGCAATGACATCGATGTTGAGCAACACAAGGTACGATCGAAGACACAGAGCGAGTCGAAACGATGCCATCATAGTGCCTATGGTGGACGAGGTCCCACCACCTCTGGAAGGAGGGGTTGTTGGGCATTTCCGTATTGGGACAAGCCATTTTCCAAGCGTTCAATGGTCAAACACGGTTCCTCAAAATCGATCAATGAAGTAGATAAAATGTTCCTGGTTAATTTATCGGTACTGTGGTGGACCAAAGAAAGTAAGGCTGGTAAACTTAAACTTGAAATTTTGCGGACGCTGAGACCACCCAGGCGAATGAAAAGTGTGGTTGGTGACACGCTCGGTCGTCCAGGGCCACATTTAGGATCGAAATAAGTGTGTTCCTAATAATTTCATCTACTTTTTTTTTAATTGTCATAAATGGGAGGAGCGAAGGCTATATATAAATTTTGGTCCAAATCAACAGTGTCGAATGAGTGTGAAGGTCGAATGAATGTTACTTTTGAAAAGTTTTTCCGAGATATCATTAAAATTTCGTATTAATTTTTCATGGAACCTTGGAAAGGATTCGTCAAGAATTGGGGACCCGAGGAGGTGAAGAGAATTTATTTCCATAATTTTGATATTTTGTATGAAATTTTGCGATGGTAGTCTGTCTGTCAGTATTTTGGGGCAGATAAATTTCACATTTTGAAAAGTCAAGATCTAAGCCAAGGAGCCGAATTTTTCTTATAAAAGTAAAATTTACTAAGACTGTGTCTACATTTATAACCTCCTAGGGTTCCGTCATCTAAATACTATACGTTGAATTTGGAATTTTGCTGTCGAATACTTGGATTTATTGCCAAACTAAAAATTACTAGTCCTGTAAATTTGTTTTTTTTTTTTACTTCAGTCGACCAGTTTCAAGGTTCTGTTTATGGAATTGAAAGTAATAACAGAATTATAAAATCATCAATACAACTCTCTCAGTTCAAATTACCCTATTGAATGTCCATTTCATGAAATCCCGACATTTGAGGACGGCGGCGTTTCAGCTGCCACTCCTATCACGTGTCTAAGAATTTGACAGCTAGCTGTCACTATCTATATATTTTTTGTAAACAAGCGACTTCTTTTACACATAATTAAATCATATGCCTCGTTATGCAGTTATTGACCCAAAAAAATTGTGATCCTTGCATTTGCCAAAAATGTTAAAAGACGAAAACTGTGGTAGAAAGTTCTTCGAAAAAAAAATGGAAACCTGAAGATTTTAATGGGAGAAATTCGTATGCAGGTGATACTTCCAAGAGAACTAAGACTGTTTTCATTACCTACAGGCACTTGTGGTGTGATATCATTTCATATCATGTAAGTTATGGTAAAAGTGTGTGTGCGTTTATAATATCTTATTAGATCAGTGCTGGAATGATCTCTGAAGTTTTTCAGACCGGAAAATTATCCTCGAGTTGGTTTTCAAGTCCGATCAGGATGTATTCCTGTGATACGCCTCCAATCTGGTGAGGTGATCGTAGGTGATTGCAGGTGTTCAAATAAATAAACAAATAACGAAATTCTGTAAACATAATTATATTTGTTAAGGTCGCAAATCACATTTTGATCTACATAAAACCTAGCTCTGACTTACAAATTGCAAAAAAAAAAGTAAGAAAGTTTTAATTTGTTGGGCTACCCCAACGCTTTCGCTCTACAAACAGTTTGAGCAATCGCAGCAGTAGCGCCAGCACAAATATGAACCAATCCATCCTAAAAGCGTCTAGTTCGTCCCGCCGTCTACGCCTGAGTCTTCCGCCATGCCGTTGGACGTTTTCAGGAACCCATGCGGTAGACGTGTTCGGTCCAGTCCCATATGGGCTTGGTTGAATTAATTCTATAGCAAGAAAATTCTTATATTTTATGCGAAATTAGGGACATTTTAGCAGTTCCACTTGGCAACCCTGGACCTATCGAATGATTGCGTTCACGCGTTCCGTCGGTAGGTCGGCATCGTTCGTTCTCGCTTCTCGTTCATCTTCCCCGCCCGCCGCCGTTCAGGTCCCTCCCCCCCCGTACAGTACAGACAGACGCCGCCATATTTTCTTCCCTTTACGTCGCGAGACTGGCAGGAGCTTTCGATTCTCATAACATTTTGTTTATTATTTTGTTTGTTTGACTACATTAATAGTTAGGCTTCACAGCTAGTTTTCTTAGTGGTAAGTGAATTTATCTGATATCTCTACTAAAATAAACACGGACGAACTTAAAAAACGTTAAAAAATGGGTTCGCCATCTTTATTTGCAATATATTTTTACCCGCTACCTGTTAATAATAACAATAATATTTCCTGTTATTAATTTTGCTGTGTTATAAAATTGGTAAACGTTAAATTAACAATTATTTTCACACGAATAACTTTACTCTCGAAAACAAACAACATTGTTATATTCGTGCCACCTTTAGAACAAATTTCCATTTTTTTTTTTTGGACTCGTGTTCTTTATTTGGCAATAAAATTATGTTAGTGAAATTCTGTCTCACGGCGATCGCCGTTAATAATTTAGCAATAGATATCGCTGTGCGCTTAGCTCGGCATTCTCGGAACAGGAATATGATACGCATGGACTGTAGCACACCTTATATCTCTTGGTATTTGTAACAAATAGGCCCTATATCTTGACCTACGTGCTGCGACAAATGGCCACCAAAACTAATTCTTAACTTGGGTACTTATTACTTAAACACTAACTTAGATTTCAGTTGTAATAATAATTGACTAAGTTTAATAAAAATTGCTGAGCTTCGTACTGCGTATTTCCTTTTTTTGCGTGTCCCTACAGGACGTACTTTCGAAGAAACGCACATCTGTGCACTATAGCTTGCACTTGCAGCGCTCGGCCGCTATTGTATCGCTTACCTACGAAAATAAAAAAAGGGCAGTGTGCACGGGATTTTGTTTTGTAAATCTATATAATATAATACTAATAATATATAAAGCTGAAGAGTTTGTTTGCTTGAACGCGCTAATCTCAGGAACTACTGGTCCGATTTGAAAAATTCTTTCAGTGTTAGATAGCCCATTTATCGAGGAAGGCTATATATCATCACGCTAAGACCAATAGAAGCGCAGCACCAAAGTTACTATTCCACGCGGAAGAAGTCGCGGGCAGAAGCTAGTGCTTAGATATGCGTTACCCTAATGGAACATATTATGTAGAGGGTGGTCACTTTTACAACCTTTATTTTTATTATTGTTGATTTAGGATCCCTACACCCAGCAGCCCCATGCTTTAATAGACTGCGGGTGGATCCAGGCATTAGTTCTAGATTTAATCCTGATATTTAAATTTATTCCCCTCCAACAGCCAGCAGACAATTTTTTTAATAGGCGGCTGATGGTCCTTACATTAGTCACAAACTTTGATTCCACTTGTGCTTCTCGTTTACTATTATCTATTATGCTTAATTTCTTAAATATTAGACCAAACTAAACGTCCACCCTGCACTTTCAATTTCATTTCATTTCACTTATTTTATTCTAGAATGCTTAGTGTAATTGTAACATCATAACATTTCTCACTGGACAGGTCCACTCAAATCTGTGTGGTTCTTTCCTCAAAAGACCTTTTCAGCTGACCTCTCATTGTACATAAATCCTATACAATGAGATCGGCTTATACTGGAAATGTATAGCTTGATATGTAACCGTTTGTACATAAAAAATAATTTTATCTACCAAAACTATAAGCAGGCTACGTACTACAATGTTTTACAAGGGTATGTACTGATAGTTATGAAATGGAAAGAATAATTTAAGTAGGTAGTTCTAAAAAAACATTTTGAACTGGCCATTCTCATTTGGTAGCCATGTGTAACTGTCACTCAAAATTCATTCAAATCTATTCAGTAGCTAAAGCACAGGTTCATAACAGACTGTGCTAAAGCATGAGTGAGTACTTACCTACCTAACAATTATTCCTAAGATGACCCTCTGACAGCAGGTATATATAAGATTAGGTACCTAATCTAGTGTTTCGCAGGGCCAGTGTCACAAATTGAAAAAAAATATGGTCTTTTTCTATTTAAAGGCTTTTACAAACAGGCGCGACACAAAGGCGCCGCAAGTCGCGCGACGCGCGGTGCTTTTGTGTCGCGCCTGTTTTGTAAGAGCCTTAAAACCTTCAATTTCAACATGCTGACCACTGAGCAGGTATTCTTAATTTCATTAGATGTCAAAAACATTTATCAAGTTTCTGCTTGTTTGTAGATGTCTGAACCTGGGAGAGGACGCTCCCGTGGGCGGGCCGGTAGAGGTGGAGACAATGCTGGGCCGCCTCCGCGTAGACCTGGCGAGAGACCTCCCCAGCAACAACAACAACCAGGACCCCCCCGCCCTCAGCCACAACAATCAGCAGGCCCCTCAGGGCCCCGCCCTCAGCCACCATCTGCCTGGGGCCCTCCATCATTAACCCCTCCTGTTAGGGCTGGTGTGCCTACACCTACTGTGCAGGGAGGCAGGGCATCTCACAGGTCTACACCAACAACCCACCAAGAACATCCTGGAGATGTGGATGTACAACAGCGTATGCTGAGCATGCAAATTGGTGAGACAATAATCGACTCTTGATTATCGCAGCCTACTGCTGGACACCTTGCCTTCTGCATCTAATCTGTCCCTGCTAAGTGGCCTAACAAACCTTAAAAGAGACATAATAAATATTTCATGAAATAAAATCGTACACTGTTTCCTACTTTGATAAGTATAGAAATTAGGGATTGATTATTCTTTGTTTTGATAATTATTTTAGCTGGACCAGCACCGGCAAGCGGCGGTGATCCAGGTGCCTTGGTGATCGGACGTGGGTCACGCCGCGGCGGCGGTAGGGTTCTGCCAGAACAAATGACCATTTTGAGAACTCGCCCAACAACAATACAGTCTAAGAAAGGTTTGCTTATTTTTGTATAATTTTCATGAAAACTTGCTAGTCCTAATATTTCCTTTTTCCATGGGGAAAATGATAATTATATTATGTACAAAACAAATAATGGTTAGAGGAGGAATTACTCAAAATTATTTAATTTATTTACAGGTCACTCTGGAACTGTGATCGATCTTAAAGCTAACTACTTCACCGTTCAAACAACACCCCAGTGGAGTCTATACCAATATCATGTGGACATCTCCCCAGAGGAGGATAATACAGCGGTCCGCAAAGGCCTTATGCGTATCCATGCAAAGACCCTCGGAGGGTAAGTATATTTTGTTACCGATCATAAGAAAAGCTCATAATAAAGTATTCCACACGGCTGTTTTAACAGATATGAGCTACTAAAGTTATAAATGGTTAGCTTTCTTAGAATTTTTCATAAATAGTTCTTGTTTTAAAGGTACTTGTTTGATGGAACAGTATTGTATACTGTAAAGAGATTACATCCTGATCCGTTAGAACTGTACTCGGACAGGAAAACCGATGGAGAACGAATGAGGATCATGATCAAGGTAATGTGAAGCAGGTTAAATAAAGAAATATATCCTAATTTAGTTTTACTACTATCAATATTACTGACATTATAATTTAACACTATTTATTAGACCTCAGTAAGTAATAGTATTGTGTTAATTGGTTTGTTTGCAGTTAACTTGCGATGTTAGCCCAGGAGACTATCATTATATACAGGTTTTTAATATTATAATAAGGAAATGCTTCCAAATATTGGACTTGCAACTGATGGGCAGAGACTATTTTGATCCAATAGCTAAGGTATGTATTTGAGTCCCATGAAGACTGATCAATTATTCAAATGTATTTTATGACATTTTTAAAACATTTCAATATTTATAGGTTGACATCCCAGAGTACCGTTTACAAATTTGGCCAGGGTACAAGACAACCATTAATCAGTATGAAGACCGTCTATTGATGGTAACTGAAATAACGCACAAGGTAAAGCATTCTGTTTTTCTTTTTCAATAAATCTTTTTAACTTACAACTAACAAACATTTTTGAGTTTTAATTTGTTGAATACAAAACTTTTGGCTACTTTGCATCAGTGTGTGTATTATGTGTCTTATTTGTGCAAAAAGGTTTATTCTTTTCTTAACTTACTACTTTTTTTTTACTGTAATGAAATGTGTGTTAGTTATACAAGTTGTTTTTGTTGTTTAAAATAGGTACTCCGTCTAGACACTGTGCTACAAATGCTTAGTGAGTATGCTGCAACAAAAGGCAGCAACTACAAAAAGATTTTTTTGGAAGATATTGTTGGTAAGTCACAGTTACAATGTTATCAGATTTTTTTTTTTTTTTTTTTTTTTTCATATTTGTATACAGATTTCTCCATGATTACTGGGTGGATTTACGTGATCCTTTTTTAATTTGGTAGAAAACGCCCCGCGCGGTGGTGCCATATAAATTACTACCAGCAAATTAATTGTTGATGATGTTGTATTCACATAGCAAGCAAATTTATTTTTTCTGTTAGTTAAATTATGGTATTATATTATTATGTGGATCCCATAAATAAATAAGTAGAGCAGTATTACGTTGGTCTAGTGGTCGCAAGCGTTACTGCTGAGTGTTGGATTTATATTCAGGATTTTGCAATAAAAAAAACTTGCAGTAAAAAAGTTCATGAAAACTATATGCGAGTGTGCATCTTGAAACAGTCATGAACTCATGACCAGTGATCGGGTATTTGGATGCATAGTTATAAGTACTTTCACGACTAGGCTAAGGGTACGAAAGTACGGTAGCGGCTTCTTAAATTATTATTTTTTCCGGGATCACGGGATTTCACAAATAAATATTTCTAATCTAGATTTAAAACTACTTATCGCTTTCCTAAATTTTTAATATGTCATATTTATTTTAGGACGTGGCTAAATGATAGGTGCACGGGTCGATCGAAGGTTAACTGTTTAAAGATATTAACATCATGACGGTACCTTGTCAATATATCTATGAAAACATCATGTATGTAAGGAAACATCTAAGTCTTTTCAGTAAAAGAGGTGATAGACACAATTATAGGACTAGAAATAGGGACCAATTAGTTCAACCGGGTTTCAGACTGGCTAAAGTAGACTCATCCTTCATGGGGTACTGTTTAAAATGTTATAATAAAATACCTCCCCACATACTCCAACTGAACGAAACGAAATTTAAATCTTGTATAAAACGCACACTATGCTGCCAAGCATATTATAAGTTGGGGGATTACATCGCTGATAAAAATGCTTGGCTTAGCGCTGGTCCAGCTCCACAAGGGCACATAAATTAATTGATGAGCATTCGAAAGTGTTGTTGCGGCTGATGAAGATTGTAAAAACTATCTTTCTTTGTATAAATTCAATCTCTTTGTATTGTATAATTGCATATCACATGTGTGGGCATTGTGAGCACGTACATTCCATAAAGCTACCATTACCTGGGTACGTCTTTCATTGACTTGAATGTGCCCTGGCGGCTGAGAGTGTCATGCTCACTCAAATGTCTCGCTGATGGTGGCGTGTGTGTTGGATCATTAAGTTCCCTTCAAAATGGTTGAGCTAAATGGTGCTGATCCATGCGTCATGTTCGTGAACGGGCGCCGTCAGTAGGGACTGGTCATCTCTTAGCTGCCACGGTTTATTTTAATTTTTGAATTGTTTTTATTTTTGTTTTTAGTTACGGACGCTTTTAACGTGCACGTCTTTCTACATTGTTCTCACATGTATAATTTCAACATGAATAATGTAACCAATATTTTGTAACAATTTTTTTATTTAAAAGAGTGTCCGTGGAGTTTCTTGCCCGTTCTTCTCCATAGGTACCTACTACGCTTTGGAATGGGCAACTAGCTTCATCTTTCTGACTAACCGACCCCTTGACAATTCAAAAGTACCTGTAATTGGTTTATTTGAAATAAATGCTTTGAGTTTGAGTTTGAGGTTAAGCTACGCTTGCCGAGGTCGGTTCATGGGTGGGTGACCATCCATAACATATCGAGACCCTCTGTGCCTCGGAAAGCACGTTAAGGCGTTGGTCCCGGCTATCATTCGTAGATCTTTGACAGTCGTTACGGGTGGTCTGACAACCAGTCTTATGCTGGTTTTACAGCTGTCCGGGAGACCCGCACGGTTAACGCCCGCAGTGCTCTAAAACGAGGGAGTCAGTACGATACGGTTGCTAGCGTTGTACGGGCTCTACCCAGAGCAAGTCACCTACGAACCAATCCGTGTCGCTGTGAAACAATGATCTAGCGCCTCACGTGTGTCCGTTTCAGCTGTGAAACCAGCCTTACTGGAGTAGAAACAAAGGGTATCGTATCGTGTTACGGGTAACACGATACCCTTGTATAATTATACATATAATAATACCCAGTAACTGGGTTGTGGAGGTCAGATAGGCAGTTAGTCCATGTAAATTATTGGTATTCAGCTGCATCTGGTTAGACTGAAAGCTGACCCCAACATATTTGGGAAAAGGCTAGGCAGATTATTTTTACCAATCAACTTCTTCGCCACGTATTATAACGTATTTCCATTGCCGCTATAACAATATAAAAATTTAATAAAGTTAATAACTAAAGGAGGGGTGGGGGGTTCCCCAAGAAACTTGATTTCTTTCTGCGTTTTTTGCTCGATATTATTACTGTATGGAATCAGACTCGCATTTGACCGGTTTTTATTAAACCTTAAAACAAAATTCATCTGTCCGGTAACCGGGACTTTTCGCATACTGAAGTGCACTTCATACTAGTCAACACTGAAGCTTTATGTAAATATGCATCCGAATATCCGATCACTGGTCATAGACGACCGCTTCAAGCTGCGACTGCATAGCGAACTACGGTATTCTATTCATTGGAACACACGAGACTGCTTGAGCAGTCACAATCGAATAGCAACATGGCGAACTCGCGAATACCACCTGTACTGTTGTTGATTGCTTAAAATGGACGAAGTGTAGGATAATTAGCAAGAACTTACGCTACAAAACAACAACAGTAGTGCTTCTTCCTTTAAATCCATGTAGCAACTGCAGTTGAATTGTCAACTACGCCAGTGGTTGAAGACTACTGCGTTAGCAGTTAAGTGTCTGCTCAGTATCTCTTCTGGATTAGTTTCCCAAGCCAGTGTTATTGGATTTTTCAATCAGGAATTTCTCAGTACTAGTCCCATGCTATTGGGTCCCCCCAATAAAGGCGTGATGTTATGTTAAGTGTTATTAAATAACCCGTTATGTTTAATTTATTACAAAGCCTTTTTAATTATAATTCATCACAGGTCGCAAACCATTTGTTGGTGGTATTATAAAAATCTAAACATAAAAAATATTACAGGAAAAATTGTTATGACTGACTATAATAAAAAGACATATCGAGTCGACGACGTGTCCTGGCAGGCATCCCCGAAATCAACATTCAAGATGCGGGAGGAAAATGTTACGTATATGGACTACTATAAAAAGGTATAATATATAGTTTATAAAATGTATTTCCATAGAATTTTTTTAAGCTACCTCATTTATATGTACTGCACATTTCTTACTTTCAGAAATATAACATCAATATCCATGACGGTGGCCAGCCTCTGCTGATTTCTCGTTCAAAGCCGCGCGACATCCGCGCTGGAATGCCAGAGCTGGTTTACTTAGTGCCTGAGCTGTGCCGTCAGACGGGCCTCACCGATGACATGCGTGCCAATTTTAAGCTCATGAGGGCCCTTGACGTGCACACCAAAATCGGACCCGATATACGTATTCAAAAATTATTGGCCTTTAACCAAAGATTAACCAAATCTCGTGAAGTGGTGAAGGTGTGTATATGACCTTCATTTAATTAATGGCTGAATTTTCGTTTTCTAAATTTGGTACACATGTACGAAATTAAAATAATTGTTTTTATAACTAAATACTTCTTTTTTTTTTAGGAAATGGGCGAGTGGTCTCTAACTCTGTCACAGGAGTTAGTAAAATTTAAGGGTCGCCAACTGCCTCCTGAACACATCGTGCAAGGTAACAACCACAGATACCCAGCTGGGGACACAACAGAAGGGTGGACCAGGGACATGCGGTAAGATAAAGTTAGAAATTCGTTATATAATTACGAAAATATTATAACTAATAATATTATGATCTTTTTATCAGATCAAAACCTTTACTTGACATCGCGCAACTGCCATCCTGGGTTGTTATTACACCAGAGAGACAGCGTCGCGACGCTGAAGGTTTTGTTGACTTGATTATGAAGACAGCTGGAGGTGTGGGTTTCAGAATGCCCAAGCCTGAAATAAGTAAGTAACAATTCTAATTGATACTACACTCGCGAGCAAAAAATGGAATCACTTCTCTGGCGGCTAATTAGAAGGATTTATATTGCATGCTACCTAGTTAAGTAAATAAATAGGTGTGAATTTTATAGCTTAGCTTACCTATACCGTCAATTAAAACAAACACTATAATTGTTCTTAGTAATTAGGATAAATGGTTTAGAAGCGCTTCGGTATACATTTTTACACGTTGTAGTAGGGCACACTGCACGAGTTGCGCACTTGTAACACCCTATAAAACCACCCAGTACATATCCGGTACACATATCCGCTAATTATTTTCCCTCTTCCCCCGGACCGCCGTAAGGTGCTAACGTGTCTCTAGTTCTGTACTTACTTGTTTTAAAAACAATTTAGTAAATTAATTCAGAAATTAAATCTTTCAAAATAATAGGAGTGCATAACATTAGAGGAAGTTCAAATTCACAAGCCACTTGAAACGCCGGAACGTGTAATACCTCTGCACGCCTGGTACTTGATCGGACCAAGCAGCGCAAGCTCCACCTTCAAGGACACGTGAGAGTACTTTTAATATTTAAAAACGCCTCTGTGCTATTTGATTGGAGAACTTCCGAACGGTGGCCCAGCCCCCTCATTAGCAGACGACACCAATACCCAATTGTGTTAAATTTTTTTGCGGAACCTGCTAATTGGGTCACTCCCCTGTCTCTGGCGAGCGCACTACGTCATACTATAAGTAGCAACTCGTACCTCCTCATTACCGCTGCTATCCTAGTATTGATGGGCTCGCCGATGAACAAATCTGTTTCTGATTCTGAGCTTAGTCTGATGGAAAAAGATAAGCCGGTAACGCCATTGAACTATGTATTCCAACGAACTAAAAGAGGTAGAGAAGAAATCTCCTTATGCGATCAGCTGGACGAGTTTAAACATGAAATTAAGGAAATGATGTCTATTTTCTCGACTAAACATGGCAATGAAATACAACAGATGACCTCAACCTTAAAAGAAATCCAACAAACTAACCTTAGTATTGAAAACTCAATTAGCTATCTCACTGCACAAAATGAGGCTCTTAATAAGAAAATTACTCAACTAGAGAGCCAGACCAGGGAGGACAAGCAATATATTGAGGTGCTGGAGAGTAAATTGGAGGAAATGCAGATAGGAAGTCGCAAGGCTAATTTCGTCATTAAAAATGTTCCAAAACGAAACAATGAGACCAACGCAGACCTGGTGGACATGATTGTCTGCCTCTCGCGAAACATAGAATGTAAAATTGAGAAATCGGATGTGAAGGATATATATCGACTTCGTGGAAAAAACAGTGAAAGCCTGAATCAACCCATCATTGTCGAAACTGGGTCCACATTCCTTAAGTCTGATGTAATGAGAATGAGCAGAGCTTACTACATTAAGCATAAGTCTCGACTGAGCTGTAAGCACTTAGGATTTAAATCACAGGAAGACACACCGATATACCTAAGCGACCACCTGACAGCTAAAGGGTCTCGCCTTCACTTCCTGGCCAGGGACCTAACCAAGTCGGGAGCTTACAAATTCTGCTGGACAGCTTATGGAAAGGTCTACGTAAAGAAAGATGAAGGTTCGCCCACCATTCCAATTAGATCTGAAGAGCAGATACATAAGCTCATGGGGGCCAAATGACTCCCAGCGAATAATCAACCACACTACTTTCATATTTTACCCGACTATGTGATAATTAATACTGCTGTGGTTGTCTCATTGTTTTTTCGTACTATATCTTTCCTAAAATGCGACTCTTTTGGTTTGAGTAATTTTTCAATCTACCTCTTTTTATTGTATTTTCTTCATTCATGTATAAATATAACTATCATAATACATGTTAACACACACATATACACAACTGATACTCACACTTACACAAACATGCTGTATACTTTAAAAATAACCCAGTACTCTAATCCCAGCTTCAGTCAGCCTAGGACGCGTGGTTACTGTCTTAATATAACTTGTACGTTACATATCTCTAATCTACTTTGTGGCAACGTCTATTCAGTTTATAACTCACACAAATGGGTGACACCCTTCAAACTCTAGAAGAGATCGATCAGATCGAAGTTGCGCGCGCATTCCAATGTGCCTGCACGGAGCTGCACGATCATATTAAAATTGGTAAACAAGACTTGACCATTATTTCTCAGAACATAAGGAGCATTTTTTACAACTTTGAAGACTTCACACTGTTACTGTCAACATTAAAATTTGAAACGGATATCATAATTTTAACCGAATGTAGGCTACACACGAATAAACCTATACCTCAACTTGATAACTATCTCTCTTTTTCAACTACTCGTCAACTAAATCAAAATGACGGCGTAGTACTTTACGTAAAAAAAAACTTAAAACCTAAAGTTAAAGAAATTAACCTGACTCATGCTTCATGTCTACAGTTGGAAGTACTTAATAATATTATTCTAGGCGTGTACCGATCCCCATCCAACCCAAACACGGAAATGTTTGTAGATTCTCTTAGTACTCACCTCAATACTTTAACTTCTCATAAAAGTATCATTATAGCGGGGGATATTAACATAAATCTCAAATCCAAAGACACTGAGCCGCCACATGAATACAGAAATAGGGTAAACTATTTAAATATGTTATCACTATACGGAATACTACCTGGACATACTTTACCTACACGTGAATCCAACTGTTTAGACCATTTTATGATCAAAATAAATAAAAAGAAAATATCTGCTTCTATTGCTATATTACACACTTCCATCACCGACCACTTCACTACCTTTCTATCGTTATCTAAGCTAAAGACTAAAGTTATTACCAGTAAAACTAAAATATCTATTGATTTTGATCAAGCCTTAAACCACATTAGAGAAAATAAAATAGCAGACCTACTTTTTTGTACTGACCCGGACCACTTAACTGACCTACTAATATATAAATTAACTGATTCTATTAATCAAAGTACTGTTACTAAAGCCATTCCTAACAGCAAGCGTATTGTTAAGCCATGGATAACTGCCGGTTTACTAAGATGCATTAGGAATCGCAACAAACTCCAAAAAAAAGCACGTAACGACCCTTTTGATAATATCCTAAAAATAACTTACCGTCGATATCGCAACTACTGTAATAACCTAATAAAAAAGTTAAAAAGATCATTCGAAAGAGACCTACTAGCTAATTCTGTAACAAATAATAAATTATTGTGGCAAAACATTAAAACCTTAACTTACACAAATAATACAAAAAGTCATAACACTGAATTATTACAAATGAAATCAAATTCAACTGAGTCTGTTAATTTAATTAATAACTACTTTGCAAATATTGGCAAAGAGCTAGCTCAAAAAGTTCAATCTTCAGCACACAACATAAATTCTTTTAATTCTGAAACACTGTCTACACAGATAAACTCGTTTGTTCTTTTGAATACGGATACCGAAGAAGTCGATGGGGTCTTGATGAGCCTAAATTCTGATAGTGCACCCGGCTGGGACAACGTGTCCACAAAATTTTTAAAACATATTAGACAAGATATTGTTCCCATAATAACCCACTTGGCCAATCTTTGCTTTGCAAAGGGCAGCTTCCCTGCACCACTTAAGCAATCTATAATCACTCCTGTTCACAAGGGTGGGGACAGAGGCGATGTCAACAATTACAGACCTATATCCATCTTGCCAGCCATATCGAAAATTATTGAAAAGCTTATAAATAAGAGGCTCTTAAAATTTCTACACAAATTTAACATCTTAAGCAGCTCGCAATTTGGATTCAGGCCGGGATTATCAACAGAGGATGCAGTTACTGCTCTGAGCTCCCTAGTGACTGGTAATCTGGATAGTGGTAACAAATGTCTGACGGTTTTTCTGGACCTAAAAAAAGCGTTTGACACCGTCTCTGTTCCTGTCCTCTTGAACAAATTAGAAGCTTCAGGAATAAGAGGAATTCCACTCAAAATGTTTACCGACTACCTCTCGAACCGGAAACAAAGAGTAAAGGTGGGAGAATACGTTAGTGACGATGCAAAAGTCACTTTCGGTGTGCCTCAGGGAAGTGTGCTTGGCCCTACATTATTCCTGCTATATATTAATGACCTCTGCAACCTTAAAATAAATAACGCTACAGTTTTTTCCTACGCTGACGATACTGCAGTAGTGTTTTCTGGGAAGTCTTGGGACGATGTTGCTAGAAGTGCTGAAGCTGGTATGACTCAAATTGCTAAATGGCTCTCAAATAACTTACTTACACTTAACACAGCAAAAACAAATTACATATGTTTTAGCATATCACACAGGACACAACCAAACCCCGACTTTATTATAAAGGTACACGATTGTGAAAATCCAATTAACTGCCTATGTCCAACATTAGTCAAAGTTTCTCAAACCAAATATCTTGGTATTGTTGTTGACCAAAGATTATCTTGGTACTCCCATCTGGAACAAGTTACCAACAGAATTAGAAAACTGAGTTGGATTTTCAAAAATTTAAGGCATATCGTGCCAACTAAAATAACCGCTAACACAAATAAACCCAGAAATCTACTCAATGAAATTTACATAGCTATAGTCCAGTCTGTCTTAGTATATTGCATCCCCATTTGGGGTGGGGCTGCTAAGACTAAATTCATAGACCTGGAGCGGGGACAGCGGGCTCTAATAAAATTAATGTACTTCAAAAACCTAAGGTTCCCTACTCAAAGTCTCTATCAAATAAGTAATTTACACTCTGTTCGCAAACTATATATAGTTAAAACTATTCTCAGGAAACATAAAACTCTTAAATATGATCCCAGCTTAACCCTGAAAAGAAGAAAGGATATAATAGTTGAAGTTCCTAAAACTAAAACCAAGCTCGCCCGTATTCAATACGACAAACGCTCAGCTCAGCTTTACAATCGAGTTAACAAAGAGATCTACATATACAATAAACAATTAACTGAAAGTAAAAAAATAGTAACTAACTGGATAAAACCACTTACTTATGATGACACGGAGAAGCTACTGGAATAAAATAAAGCCTTACACTTACTGCTCTCATCTCTCGTACTTGTCGTATACAGTCTGATTCATTCATTGCTACTTACACGCACTCTGTATTTAACATTAAATTTAACAAACCATCACACTATCACTCAACTTTCATACACACCGATGCTCACATTCAACATTCAAATTCACATTTACACACCTTTATACTCACAGTAACACTCCTTAGTATTCACACTCACACACCCCCATTTTCACATTACACACCTTCATAGTCATAGTCACATTCACGCACCCTCATATTCACATTCACACACCCCTACTCTCACTCACACATTTGCATGCTTCTTGTCTAGTTTTAATTTTCTCTTTTTATTTTAAACCGCCTGTTTTTATAACACTTAAAACAAGTAATCTTATGTTATTATTTTAAGTTTTGGAAGAGCGGAGTCTCCTAACACAGGCTTTTTTGCTTAAAAGGAGACTCCAATCACTATTTGTTAAATTTTACTTGCATAATTAATAAAACATTTTTCATTTTTTTTTTTTTTTTTTTTTTTTTTTTTTTTTTTTTTAATTACGCCCTGTGACTTGGATAACGATGGACACCACGCCTACAGAAACAGTTCAAGTTGTCGCCTTGCTACAAAAAGGGTTATCGCCCGTCAGCTCCACTCACGCCAGCCTTGCATGTCGAAGATATACCGAAGGTACAGGAAAACTGGGTACTTCACACGGAGGCCTGGATCTGGTCGCCATTGGTGCACATCTGAAAAAGACTACCGATTTATTGTGTCGTCTTCTATCCTAAATCGACATTTGACTGGCATTGACATCCAACAAGAACTCGGCAGGTACAAGGAATGGCCGTCAGTGAATAGACAAGCTAAGACTCAAGAAAGCAAACTTACCACGAAACGTGCTGCCACAGGCCCAAAGTTGACCCCAAGATAAATGCGACTAAAATTTGCTCATGCTTACTGCGATTGAGAAATTGAGCAATGGAGTTACGTTCTCAGACGAAAGCATAATGTGCCTGCAACGACCGCAGAGGAAGAGTGTACAGGTGACCTGGCGAGCGATTCGCTTAATGTTGTTTTGCTGAAACCGTGGCTTCAGAGGTGGCTCCTGTATGATATGGTCCAGCATTTCCCAAGAGGGAAAAACTACGCTACTTTTCGTGCCAAGTGAAGGTCGGGGAATAACGGCAGACCGATAATACATCACCGATATTTTACTGGAACATGTCGTTCCTTACGCTTGTCGCTCGTTGTCACACCGCACGTGAAACGACCAGATTCCTTAATGAAGCCGGAATCGTTACGATGGGCTGGCCGGCACTCAATCCTGCCTTGAATCCTATTGAGCATTTTTGGGACGAGCTCTGGCATCGATCGATGAATTGATAGCGGCATGACTTAGACGTACACAATGTCTTGTGCAAAACTAATAATGTAACTCATTATTAATTAATTATTGATCTTTGGTTTTGGTAAAAATCTTATTTAAATAAAATAGTGTTGTAGGCTTTGACCATAAGGTTAGGTAGGCTATGTAAGTAACGGTATGCCCCACGTCAATGGTATCACAATCCGTATAGGCTGGCCTCTTATTCGTTTGAAACGCTATGCCAGCTCAAGGTTTAAGCTGCACTTAAATCTCACATGCACTTATAACCAAACTTGTCACAACTGTAAGCTGAAACCTGGTTGCAAACCACGTTAACAAGATCTAATGATAAGGAATTAAATTTAGCTAAATACGTAATTTGGGACTAACTTTTATGTACGTTTTATAGTTGCCATCAGGAATGACGGTCCTATGGAGTATGCCAACGCCTGCGAAGGCGCCATAGCTCGAAAGAATCCTGCTATGATACTGTGCGTGTTGGCACGTCAATTCGCAGACCGGTGAGTTTTTAAAAACACTTTAAATGATTTACTCTTATTATTTATATTAATGGCTATTTTTCCAAAGCATTGACCACCTCATTGCTGAAACTAATTACCCCTGACCCTTGTCTGCTGTTTTTTTACTTTCTCCCTGAAACCATAAAAAAAAACTATTCCAGATACGAGGCAATTAAAAAGAAATGCACGGTGGACCGTGCCGTGCCTACGCAAGTTGTTTGTGCTCGCAATATGACTTCGAAATCAGCTATGTCAATTGCTACAAAAATTGCAATTCAGATAAACTGCAAGGTAAGCATTATTTGTGTCTGTTTTGAAATGTAACATGCATGTCTTTGCTGCATTTGAGATATATTCAAAATAGAGATGCTACTTGTATTGAGTGGTGGATAGCGATACATTAATGTTTTGATGATGTACAGCTGGGTGGCGCCCCTTGGAGGGTGGAGGTACCACTGCAAAGCATCATGGTCATCGGTTACGACGTGTGCCACGACACCCGCTCGAAGGAGAAGAGCTTCGGCGGGTTTGTGGCGACACTGGACCGTTACTTGACACGCTTCTATTCAGCGGTGAACTCCCACACGTCCGGCGAGGAACTGAGTGCGCACATGGGCTTTAATATAGCTGCAGCCCTTCGCAGATATCGTGAAGTAAATGGTAACATATTTCATTAATGCCATTATTTTTGTGGAAATCACACAAATAATTAAATTACCTACTAGTTTATTTGAATGTTTAATTTTTCAGTAAAATCTCGATCTACACAAAAATGAACTTGTTTGACGTCTGTCATTTGAAGTGAATAACCCTAAAAAAATCATTATCTTGCAGATGGTAATTTGCCGCAACGTATATTTATATACCGCGATGGTGTAGGTGATGGACAGATTCCCTATGTGCACAGTCATGAGGTAGGTCAATCACCATGTACCTAATTTCAACTATTGCTTGATGAATAGATTTGTTTTTAGGGTTCCATACCTCAAAAGAAAAAAACGAAACCCTTATAGGATCACTTCGTTGTTTGTCTGTCAAGATCTTTTTCTCAGAAACGCGAGGAGGTATCGAGTTGAAATTAATATCAAATACGTAGGTCTATGGTCCCTTGGAGCTCTAAAAAATCAAGCTTCTAAGTCACGGCCATTTATGCGACATATTTAGATATGCGCAAAAATAAATTAAAACCTACAGGGTACTTCCCGTTGACCTAGAATCATGAAATTTGGCAGGAAGCAAGGTCTCCTCACAGCACATGTAAAGTGAAAAGTACGAAAACAGTTAATTTGTAGTTTTATCACAAAAAAAAATTATTTATGGGAGAAAATGTTTTTCAATTTCAATGTTAAGTTGTTTTTGGGATAACTTACGGAACCTTTCATTGTGCGTAATCCGACACGCACTTTGCCGGGTTTTTTTCATCTACTATAGACCATGCTCGTACAGAGTACCCTGGGACGTAAATTATTTTTACAGATATCAAAAAACTGGAATAGGTCTCAGTCCTTAGCTTGGGTAAATTTTGTATGGGTCGTGACTCTTCTTTGCTATCAATGTGTAATACAATGTGTTCTTTCTAGGTAACTGAAATTAAAAAGAAACTGAATGAGATTTATGCCGAAACCGAGTATAAATTGGCGTTTACCATCGTGTCCAAGCGCATCAACACCCGCATATTCCTGGACCGCGGCCGCAACGGCGAGAACCCGCGCCCCGGCACCATCATCGACGACGTCGTCACTCAACCCGAGCGGTTAGTTGATTTTGACATAAAGCTGATAATGTAGAACTATGGATAGACTTGCGTCTCAAAAAAACAGAGATCAATTCTCGGTGTCATTTGTACTGTGGTATGAACGAAAATAATAATTACGTTAAAAGTTGGTGAGTTCTACGCACTTTGACATTCATCGGAAACCTTGGATTACTATGCTAAACAATATTTTACAATGCATGTGCTCGAAAAGAGCGTTTTCCAAGCAGCCAAACTGGGGGGCGGAAAGTGTCACTTTTTTGACTAGTGCTTTATTATTAGTACTTTTCTGTTTTTTTTTTAATATTTTATTCCGTCGTCAGCCCGACGCAAAAGAGTTTTTATTATTTGAGAAAAGTTTTACATATTAGATGATGACTATGGCGACAGTGGCGATGACGATGGCGATGGTGATGACAATTGTCAAAGTCATGACAATGGTGATGATGAAGAATATTGTTTATATTATTTATTTAGCACATACAATCTGTCAAATTTATTGAATAGATTTTCAACTTTATCACTGAAGCATAAGGTTCAAAGTTGATTGGGAAAATTTGACAGTTTCGGGTAGTTTGATGTGCTGGCGTCTGTACGTCAGCCAAGATGTCAGATGTTACACATATGCGACTACTTTAAGGTTCACTCGTTTTTTTTTTTTTTCCTCGCACAATGCATAGTAAAACGTATGATATATGTGCGTAAAATAATTTCCCACTCGTGTCGACTTATAAACTCGCTCGCTTCGCTCGCTCGTGAAATTATACACCACTCGTCGGAAATCATCTACTTTCCGCACTTATAGCATAAATAACTATTTTTTACTTTGCAGTTACGATTACTTCTTGGTGTCACAGAACGTGCGCGAAGGCACAATCTCACCTACCTCGTACAATGTTATCGAGGATACCACAGGACTCCACCCCGATCGGGTAATTTATACTTTTAATTATATTTTACTAGGTTTGTTGTTGGATTAATATAATACCGGTCAGAATAGCAAAATAACAATTAAAAAAAAAACAAATTCTGAAAGATAAAAATGTCAATGTGGGTGGGTCATCATTAGAAGAGCCATAATTATGCTATCGCGGACTTTTTACACGACTGTCCAAAAAGGAGTGTAATGTTTTAGGGTTCATGTATGTATGTGAGTTTCTTTGTTCCACCATAACTTTTAAATTCCTGAACACATTTGGATGTATCGGGTATCGTTCGAATCCTAACATCTTCCCGAGTGACATAGGCTATAATTTTTCTTGGCGAGACCTCTTATATGAAAAAGTGGACACAACGGTCCCCCTACAGCAATGACAATTTTATCCATCTTTGTGAGTGACCTTTCACTTTGTAAATCCAGATTAATTAATACAACTTGTTTTTTACTTTTTTTGACGGCAGTTGTGTTATTTTTTATTATTTGAACTTTTTAAGATTTACAATCCTGTAGAACATTAATTTTATATATCTGCAAGGCCGCGTTCTATTTAGAAGCGATCATGGGTCGAATATGCGCTCGGTCGCGTGGCATTTCATTTTTTGTTCGGAAAACCGGAAAGCACTTTCTGTCGGCACGACCACACGTTCAGATTCACCGAACAAAAAGTTCGAACGATCGTGTATTCGCGCGACGATCGCTTTTAATCGGGACGCGGGGTTACGGTTTACGCGTAGCAGCGCACAGCAGTAAAACTCCCAATCGGCATAATTTTTTCCGACATCTTCAACAATAATAGTCATATTTCAGCCAATTTACACAAAACCTTAATGAATTATACACCTAAACCTTCCTCATGAATCTCAAAAATCCATTGGTGAAAACCGTATGAAAGGTGGTTTGGTGGTTTTTGAGTTGATCGCGTTTAGTTTTCGACAGACCCTGCGTTCTGTCGAAAATATATAGTTTGAACTTTTTGTTCGGTGAATCTGAACGCGTGGTCGCTCCGACAGAGGGCACTTTCCGGTTTTCCGAATAAAAAGTGACTTATGCACGCGACAGAGCATTTGCGCGACGATAGCTCTTAAATATGACGCGGGGGGGTTTTTATCATATGTAGAGATATTATAAAATTATTTTGTTGGAAGCATGCTTGTTATACATGAAACATTGTCAACTCAGAAATCTGATTGGTTGAAGAACCAACCGTCATTACAGGCGTTCAACCGAAAAGATGCCATAAAAATTGATTTCATCTTTTATTATAAGAAAATTTATCACACATGTATTGATTTCAGATGCAATGGCTGACATACAAACTGACCCACCTGTACTTCAACTGCTCGTCGCAGGTCCGTGTCCCTTCTGTTTGCCAGTATGCTCATAAGCTGGCATTTTTGGCTGCCAACAGTCTACACAGCCAGCCGCATTACACCTTAAGTGATACTTTGTACTTCCTGTAGATTAAAATCGAGAGATTTTTTATATTAGTACAGATCACGCCTAACTTTTTAAACACAGTCAATGTTTCTTAGAGTCAATTCACACCGAAATGCGCGCCCTTTCGTAAGATATCTAAACAAAATTATTTTTGAAGGTCCAAAGCCGAAGCGGACTTTTTCAAGCATCTATCTGTGAGTTGCATTGGTGTGAACTGACCCTTGTACTCGATGCCAAAATGTCGCCACTGTTCAAAACATATCTCGTTGTTTGAGGCTGTGTATTTGTCTTTACCATGTGATTATTATTAAATGGATAACTTTAAGAAAAAAGGAACTGCCTAGTTTATGTGGTCGCTATATGACCAATATCTGGCTGAAGGGTTTTGAGGCGTAAAGGTATGATTCCGAACAACGCTGCACGCGGCAGTTCTGCCGCGTCACTACTGGTCGCCATACATTTTCTGTAGTTTTATTTGAGATTACTGCCGTGCTCGGAATGTAATCTCATAGAAAATGTATGGGGACCAGTAGTGTGTTTTTCGGAAACATACTTTTAGCCTTGCGTTAGAAGTATTGAAGCCTTATACTCAAAATTTGAATCTTAGTTTGCTCGAATTTGCAGACAGTGACTGGCATAATCTGAGCAATAAAAGATTTTAAAGTAGGTACTTGATTCAAGCAAAATATGACATTTTCTATTATTCTTTCTTTAGGTTAGTTACGCTAAGTTTTTGCAGTCCATGCGACTGTATTAAATACCTCATTTTAATTTCTTTTTTTTGTGTTTATTGCTAGTTGCCTTAATTACAAAACCAATTAAAAAGCCATTGTGTGTCTCGTGGATACGAAGGGTTAAAGTTAACTATGTGCTAGTCACATGACATACCACCGAGCAGAAGTCGTATGTAGTGTGCGAGCTTGTTTTACATGTACGCTAGACATGTGAAGTCATAAAAATATTATCCTTAAGTTACGCATTTTTGAAAATGAGTATTCTTAGAATGTGTCTAAAGTTTAATATTTAGAAATTGCCACGGGCAAAAAGCTATTTACGTTACTAAATTGCCATAAAAATATGCCACAGGCATAACTATTTTTGGTACTACTATTATAATAAGTTCTTTAGATGTAAGCGTTAATTTTGAGTAAAAAAAGTACATAATTATATTGACGTTACTCTTTACATTCCCAACTGATTGTTTATTGCTTTTAGCCCAGTCGCTGATTTGTAACAATTTTCCGACGAGTAATAATGATCGTAATACGTGATACGATTTAGGTCAAGTTAAGAATTCTCGCAGTATCGCGAATTTTTAATGAAAGCCTCTGCGTTCCATAATAAAATACAGAAATTGGCTTCAGCGAATGGGTTAACAATTTTTTCGTAATTATTTAAGACTTAATTAGTTTTTCCAACAGTAGATCTGATTATTGTATAAAAAGGTGTACTGTAAGCATGTTTATTATTGTTTATCGTTTTGCCAAAATGTTTGCTGAACTTCACCACCTCGCCGCGTGACAAGCTCATGACAGAGCCATTTATGGGTTCGGAACTTATGTGGCAAACACGTGGGTAAAAACGGTTTAACGATAAAAATATGCCTCTTGAAAAACACTGAAATCAGTTATTTGCAGACAGCCGTTTAGAAATGACTGCCTTCAGTATCCTTAAAACTTTGTAATACTTTTTTTGTACTTAATACAGTCATCTTCTCTATGTAAAGACATGTTTTATTTATCAAACACTACATACCCTCAAGATGGATGATAACGGGCCTAGTTCGCGGCGGCAGGTACACAATTTTCGTGTGATACTCCCTGGCCGCGCCACAGTGGAGAATTTAATAAAAACATGTTTCTAGATTAATTGTACCATTTATGTACCATCGAAGAAACTCATAACTATACACCATGTCCGTGACTACCGCAGGACCACCAACGCCAATCGCTTCCATATTTAGTAAATAATTAGTACCTAATTGGTAGTAATTAGTGCTCGAACGACAACCTAGTAACTAGTTTTCGAGAAACTCGACTTAGAAGGTGGTCCGGCCGTAGTAACGCTCCCTTCAGCAGGACCACCATGAGCGCCGTAAAAGGGGGCATGCTGCAGCTATTCTAAGTATACAAATAATTAGTACCCTTATATGTGATTCATTGCGTTAAAAACACAGAACTGAAACATTTATATTTACCGAGAAATCAACGATGATAACTTTCGTGCACTCATTAGTTCCACTTGATAGGATTGGCACTATTGTCACCTCACTTGACCTAAGTTTTCACGGTGAGGTTTTTACAGAATAGATAGACTGCTCAATACCATTGACAACTTAATTTGGTCGGGTTATACGCTGAGATTTTGTATGGAAAAGTAGGTACCTAATGAAAGCTAATTTCTCTTAAAATACAACACTTAAGGAATCTGAATTTTTGGAGCACTAATTTTTGTTTAAATTTGGGAAAAAATCAGTTTTTAATAGGGAAATCTTGAAATGAAAATTTAACGCCGTGACTACCGCCACCCCACCCAGTGGCATGGTATATCTCGGAAACTACTGAAGAACTAATTTTGAATTTTGGGCACTAATTTTATCTTGCAGGGTACTAATTTTCTAGGAAGGTTTGAGGAAAGCGAAACTTGGAATCAACATTCAAAGTCGTGGTCCTGCTGAATGAGCGCACAAAAGTTATCATCGTCGATTTCTCGGTAAATATAAATATTTCAGTTCTGTTTTTTTAACGCAATGAATCACATATAAGGGTACTAATTATTTGTATACTTAGAATAGCTGCAGCATGCCCCCTTTTACGGCGCTCATGGTGTTCCTGCTGAACAGAGCGTGACTACGGCCGGACCACCTTCAAAGTCGAGTTTCTCGAAAACTACTAAGGTACCAATTTTGCCGTTCGATCACTAATTAGTACCAATTGGGTACTAATTATTTACTAAATATGGAAGCGATTGGCGTTGGTGGTCCTGCGGTAGTCACGGACATCTATACACCGTAAGGACTATTTCTGCTTGCAGCGCTCGGCCGATATAGTAACGCTTACCTACGAAAAAAAACCTTGTATGTATATTATAAGCGTTAAGACGAACCGAACACAGTTTTCAGAGAGCTTATACGTTTTTTTAATTTAGGCGCTGTAATATATTTTCGGGTTTTCAAAAAAGTGCGATAACTTGAAAATTGTAAATATTTTCTCGAATCTAATTGCCGCACAAATTAAGAGGTACTCGTGTATGTTTATTCTACATGCGCACATATAATGGTTTTAGAGATACACGATTTTGCAAAACGTTACCTCAGCAGGAAACGCTATATCTCGAAAACCTGAAGACGCACAAATTATATTTTTGGCGCACAAATTTGCACAAATATAAGCTCTCTGCCCATGCACAATATTTCTCTCTCCGACCATTCGTTTAGAATTTTCCTGCTGGAGTAACGTTACCCCGGCAGGAATAGTTTTTTCCGTTTTTTTTTCCAAAACGACAAAGCGCACAATTTTTTTAATTGGTGCACATTTACAGCAGATTGAGCACTAATTATACGTTCCACTCAAATCACTCTAGGAGACACTTTCCTGTTAGGGTAATGCACTCGTCACGCTCCCTTCAGCAGGACCACCATGAACGCCGAAAAAGGAGGCATGCTTGCAGCTAAAGTATACAAATAATTAGTACCCATACATGTGATTCATTTCGTCAAAAAAACGGAACTGAAACATTTGTATTTACCGAGAAATCAACGACGATAACTTTTGCGCGCTCGTCCAGAAGGACCACGACTGAATGTTGATACCAAGTTTGAGGAGCTTGTCGCTTTCCTCAAAGCTAACGTAGAAAAATTGGTAGGTATTGCAAGATAAAATTAGTGCCCAAAATTACTTCTTCAGTAGTTTACCGAGAGATAGATAGTAGCGGTAGTCACGGTGTTAAATTAACACCAATTTTCGATGTAATGAATTAACAAGACAAATGAAATATCCTGTATGACTTTTTGAAAACATTTTATTGAGAAACACACTCCATCACTCCATTCTCTCCATCATTTCACTCGATATTGGACATGGAAATCATTGGTCGAGGGATTTTAACAAAAATGAGATTTATCAACTGCGTCATCGTCTGGCACAACAAAGATATTCTCTAATCCTAAAGCTGAGGGTGTTATTCATGGTAAAATTACCACTAAACTTCAATAATAGTGAGTTTTTCGTCCTAATCACGACACGCTGTCTAACTCTGACATATCGGGATTATAGCCTTCTAATATTGAACGCAAAACCAAGTCAAGATTTTGAATGTAATTGTTTTCATAGTGGCCCGTCAACCTATCAACCTGTCGTCTAGATGGCGAGACCATTCAGAGTTGACCTAAGTTTCTCAACTGCTGTAATGAGGAATAGCTCAAGAATTAGTACAAAGAGCATTAGAACAAAGTAATTATGGTTGACTGCAACGCAGGCGCAGCGGTAGGAGTCAATGACCTCGGCTATTATGTATGAAATCCCGGTAGTACGTTTCCGTGGGATATTTTCCGATATCCCAGCGGGCAAAAGCTAGTTTTAAATAATTAGAAAATAATCGATGATCAAATCTTACATTACGTCGCTTAAGACAAATCATTAAACCAATTTTGTTACTTCAACTAGGTATTTTATTAATACGCATATCCATAGTCGAGCATTTTTTAATTTCTTTGCTTCTGATTATTATCGTTATAGACGTTTGCCTGCTCATCTTAAATCTAGCTTCTTTAGCCTCATCTCTTATGTGCTGATGAGAGTGTAGAGTCTATTGTGTATTTGGGTGTTAAGGGAACTCTTCAGAATAAACACAGCTCTATCGATATTAATTAAGTTTATTACTTAAGGTTTAACACAATGCGCGGCGCGAGCGAGTTTTTATTCCTGCCTGTTCGATATGTTGTTTAGCGCAGACTGCCGAGGGCGAGCGAGGGGCGCATCAAGAGCGCGAGTAGGAGGCGGCGCGTTTAGCCGCTAGCCGCGCGGTTCGGCAAACTTCGCTCTTCTTTGGAGATAATACGTTGGCTGAGCGACCGAACTGTAGGTATAGGCTACAAGAGTATATAGCGGAGGTCTTTTATTTAGCCTGTTATGCCATCCCTCTGCTGGGTTCGTTGACCTGTGGCGTTCGTTGTAACGTATGCGTAACCCCAGCAAAATGTTGCGCCTTAGAGAAATGAGAGTATTACAGATAATTAGTTCATAGTTAAGTAGTTGCAATTTGTTCAAGTATAGCAAAATTTGTTCAAGTTGTATTTTCGAAGTTATTCGAGAAAAACTGATTTTGCTGGAGTAGGTACTTAACGTTACCCCAGCAGGCATTTAGCCTGGAACCAAGTAGGTACATGAAAAGATAGCTTTTGATGAGTTGTAAATGTACACCAATAGCAAAATTTGTTCATTTTATAGTTTCTGAGATATTCAAGATTTTGCTGGGGTAACGTTTTGGGATTTTCAAAATCTCGAGAACGATTCGTCGCAGAAGTTTAAAAAAAATACCAGTTATTTGTTCCAGGCTTTAATTTGTTCAAACATAAGTATTTCGATGCATCAACAAATATCGATGTAATTATTTTTTTTTTAAGAATCAGAAAAAATCTACTTAATCGTAAACTAGTACATTTACAAACAAATAAAAAGCAGTTACATATACCTATCATATACCCTTTTAAGGTGTACAAATCTGGATTTAAAAACTTTACGCGTTATGAAGATATAAAGAGATTTCATTAAATTTCAAGCGGTGTTCCTTTGGCGATCGAATACACTCCCTCTGAATACAAAACGATGGACTATAGATTCAGATTCAGATTTATTTTGCCAACAATGTAGGTACAGGTATAGAGAACAAATTTGTTCATTTTGTTATAAAACATCCCTGAAAGTTTCAGCTTTAAATCCTGGATGGAATAAGAGTTATTCAAAAAACAAGAAAGTGTCAGCAATTCTCTTATAAACCGACTTAATTACGGAAGCTACGAAAAAGCGACCGTTTCATACTTTTTTGGAAGTCAGTAGATTTTTTTTTTGTAAAAAGTTTTTATTTTTCACTTTTTAGTTGTGGTATTTACCCCACACAAATTCGAATATCACTACCTGCTTTGTAAATATATATATATGCCTATAACATATCATCCACATACTTTAGTGGAAAAAAATACGTATTATTGAAGCTAACTCAAAAACTACCCAAGCAAAGTTAATAAAATGTATATGGGACCTTTGAAGTATGACCTACCAAACAAAAAAAGAATCATTAAAATCAATTCATAATTGGCGGAGTACTCGCTTAACAAACATACAAAAAAAACATACAGTTGAATTGAGAACTTCCTCCTTTTGGAAGTCGGTTATAAATGAACAAATTTTGTTCTCTATTTTGTATTCAGAGGGAGCTGTGTATTCAATCGCCAAAGAAACACCGCTTGAAATTTGATGAAATCTCTTTATATCTTCATAACGCGTAAAGTTTTTTAATCAAGATTGTACACCTTAAAAGGGTATATGATAGGTATATGCAACTGCTTTTTATTTTTTTGAAAATGTACTAGTTTACGAGTAAATCGATTTTTTCTGATTCTTAAAAACAATGAATTACATCGATATTCGTTGATGCATCGAAATACTTATGTTTGAACAAATTAAGACCTATAATAATAACTGGTATTTTTTCAAACTTCTACGACGAACAGTTTTCGAGATTTTAAAAATCCCAAAACGTTACCCCAGCAAAATCTTCAATATCTCAAAAACTATAAGATGAACTTTGCTATTGGTATACATTTACAACTCATCAAAAGCTATCTTTTCATGTACTTGGTTCGAGGCTAAATACCTTTTTTGAAAAATATTTTGCTGGGGTAACGTTACTCCAGCAAAATCAGTTTTTCTCGAATAACTTCGAAAATACAACTTACAATTTTACTATACTTTAACAAATTGCAACTAACTATTAACTAATTATCTGTAATACTCTCATTTCTCTAAGGCGCAACATTTTGCTGGGGTTACGCATACCGTTGTAACAACAAAACAAATCAATAATTATTTTTGTTGCAATACACATAAAACATGTGAACCTGACTACTTCAAAATATGATATTATTAAACTCGACGTAAAAGTGTAGAAGCGGGGTAAAATAACATTCTTTTGAACGACCTTTCCAACGACATCCCACACCATGTAATAGATGAGAAAAAAAATACATCCCCCACTTTACGTGTACGGGAGGTAACCTAACAAATTTTTTTCATGATTTTATTTTACCACTTTGTCGGCGTAATTAATATGTATACCCATGCCAAATTACAGCTTTCTGGTACCAAGAGTCTGAACTAAGCCGTGGACAGACAGACAGACAGACAGACGGACATGGCGAAACTACATTCCTTGTTTAGGTACTATGGAACCCTAAAAAAGAGCTCATGGTTCCTAACTGAGATGATTTATTAAATCATATCCGGTTCGTAAGTTCCCTATAGGTACCTTTTATGAATTCGGTTTCCCCTTTAGGTACTGTCCCACCCAATACTCCCACAATAGAAAAAACACTTTATTCCTAATACTCGGGCCACACCAACGGGAAACGCCGTTAATTATCACGATGATGGACCTTAACCCGTCGGAATAAAGTCTATCATGCGATAGCGATAATTAACGGCGTTTCCCGTTGGTGTGGCCCCAGCATGACCGAGGTATCTAAGTAGAATAAGCACCTCCCGTAGATACCTACCTACATTATTTCCGAACTGCTAACTAACTAGTTTTAGTTCAAACGAATCAAATGGCACTTTTTTATATGCCAATAGATTTTGAGAGAGTACCTACTCATTTCCCTTTTCAAAAAGTCGGGACTTAGCCATAGCTCAGAAAAATAGAAGATATTAAGTGAAGGATTAATTTAAAAAAAAAACATACCTACCAAGATATAAAGTCATCTGTAGGTAACCACACCCCCAACAGCAACAGGGACGTGAAACTCTTCACCATCTATAAATAATCGATACCTCGTTATGTTTACGTTTTCAAAGTCCATAGCAACGCTGCATTCACTGTGTAGACTGTCACAGCATAAACTTACAATGTGTGTGGTGATGTATGAGTAGGTAATTGACTGTTTTGTGATCTAATAAAAATGGAAGAAGACAAAGGAAGTGAAGAAGCTGAAAATTGGAAAGTTTACGAAGCACTGCGCAGCAAAACTCCAACCGAGGTACTTACTTACGTGCATTGTTTTGTTTAAAATTTGTGGGGTACCATAACTTTTTTTTTTTGGAAGTCGGTTGTTTACAAAAAAAAACAACCGACTTCCAAAAAAAAAAAACACTACCAAGTGAAAAATAACTTTCATTTCGGAAGTCGGTGTCTTTGGATTATATCTTAGTGTTGTGCCACCGACTTTCGAACTCATCCTCCTACATTTTTCACTTTTCAGGGTTCCGTAGTAAACAAGGCACCCTTATAGTTTCGCCATATTATGTCCTTCTGTCTGTCTGTCTGTCCGCGGCTTAGCTCAGAGACTGTTAGTACTAGAAAGCTGTAATTTGGCATGAGTAATACAGGTACACCTCTGCCCAACCCTTCGGGGAAACAAGGCGTGATGTTATGTTATGTACCTATATGTCACCGTAAGATTGTGAGAACCGTAAGTTTATAATCCATCGGTATTATTTCCGTTAGATTATAAACTGTCGAAAAATTGTGAACTGGGTGAACTGGGTTGGGTTAAGTTAGAACTGTGACTAACCGCGCGCGAGCCGAGCGAGCGAAGCGAGCGGTGCCGCGGCAGCGGCCGGCGAGCGCTACTTCCAAGTTGCTCGCAGCCAGGCAGGCTATTTAATATTAGCGCAAGGTGCGTTACGTCGCAAGCAAGTTTGATACTAGTTCACAATTTGTCAGTTTTTCATGGATACATTATAAACTATCGAACAATTATGCGTTAAATTGTAAATGATTTGTCACAGTTCACAATTTTTCGACAGTTTATAATGTAACGGAAATAATACCGATAGATTATAAACTAACAAAGTTCATAATTATACGGTGACATATACATATTAATTACGCCGACAAAGTGGTAATATAAAATCATGAAAACAATTTTTTTGGGGTACCTCCCCTACACGTAAAGTGGGGATGTGTTATTTTATTCGCGTCAATCCCACAGTGTGGGGTATCGTTGGAAAGTTCGTTCAAAAATATTATGAGTTTGTGAAAACATCTGCTACGTGTTTAGGCCCAATAACAAGACCCAATCCACACGGATGTAATTAAATGATTTTCTAAAATTTTATTCGTAATTCGTCGTTGTTCAAACTTCAAACGTCAATAATTTCATTTAAAAATAACAAAACTGGCAACATTTTTTATTTTCATCTGGATTACGTAACTGTAGAATCCTATAAAATTCTTATTTGACGCAGATGATTGCAAAAAAATTAAATACAAGCCCTTGAACTACAAACAAATTTAAAATACATACTGAAAGCCCGACTTTGAACTGCATTAAAAATAAACAAAGAGTGATAGCAGTTCTAATTCTAAGCAAACATCTTTGGTTTATGCTCGTTCTAACGGTATGCAATATGCACAATTTCGTTTAAAACAACGAATTATTCGCCAATTTGCTTAACTTGTAATTTTATTTGTGAAAAGTGAAATAAATTACTCACAAGCTAAATTTTTTTTTCTTGTTAGATTCTACAATTATTCTAGATGAAAAAAAAAATTAACAGTGGCATTCCGGGAGTGCCGTCAGAAGTGAAAACTTGAAAAAAAATCGGCACCGCGGTAATCAACGCGTTGATGTCTTTTACACGCACCGCGGTAATCAACACGTTGATGTGTTTTTAATGGTCAAAAGCTAGTGTAGTCACAGTATCACGAAATCAATGGTTTAGTCCCATCTCAAAAATTCCCAACGATACAAAAAAAAAAATGTTGCCGGTTCTGTTATTTTTAAATTAAATTATTAAAGTTTGAGCAACGACGAATTTCGAATAAAATTGAAAAAAGCCATTTAAAAAATCCCGTGGGGCCTGGGTTTTGTTATTGGACCTAAACACGAGAAGATGGCCCCACGGATCCGTCATTTTCGTATGTTCAGCCGTCTGCCTTTTTTTTTTTGGTGGGAAATTGTCAAATAACTTCTCCCGATCTGGGTGGAGCGTGCATGTCAGACTCTTGCTGACTAAAACCCACCCGTGTTCCTTCAGTTGCCATGTTGCTGGGGGGCCACGATTTCCCTTTTGGCCTTATTCGCAACCCTGGCAGTTCAACCGTGTGCCTACCTGTTTACTTATAACCTCCACCTTTTTTAACTCTATTTAAAATAGACACCGATGCTGTTGTAACATTGTAAACCGATATAATACTGCTCTCTGTGTCCATATCTCAACACTAGGTCATGTCCTAAGACGCACTGGTAAACGGGTGAAAAACTTTTAATAGGTATTTTACTTACCTATTTCGACACAAGCTTCGAGTCTTGCAACAATAGATAATTAGATTGTGTCTCATTCATTAGTTAACGTTGGAGTTATTAAATTAACCCGACGACTGGATCTGCGTGCTGGCCGATCTATTTGCGATGTATTCGATAGTTTACTCCTTATATACCTACTCTAAAAATATTAGCATTCTCAGACGAACAGTTTTTTTTTTAAGTAAAAGAGGTGGTGTCAAAAGGTGCAATACTATATTTATGGACTAATTAGAGTTTATCTGAAAAAACGTTTTGAATATAAGAAAGGTAGAATGCTTGCCTGTTATTTCGGTAAAATCTATTATTCTTAACTTTCCGTATAAGGTTTATAACATTTCGATTTATATATTACTAGCTGACCCGGCAAACGTTGTTTTGCCATATACATTATTTATGTTTGGGGTGGACCACCCTTATCACTTAGGGGTATGAAAAATAGATTACGACCGATTCTCAGACTTACCGAATAGAATTTTACATAAGTAATTGTATAGAAATAGCCTCTCAAGCGGTGATAAAAAATAAGATTAGTATTCTAGTGTTAAAACACTGATCCTTTGTCGACAGTTTGCTATACGATGTTTTTAACATAGGTAAATACGTAAAGATATTTTGGGCATAATTATATTGACCAGCAAGCATGCGACAGCGGTAATAACAAAGATGGAGGCAAAATGTATGAAAGTACAAAACAGACAAAAGAAAAAACACTTTTGAAAAAATTCATAAAATAGTTCTTCCATGTAATTTATTTAAATAAACATATAAAGACGATACTGCGATAGGTACATCTTTAACCCGACTGATGAATGGTGACTGGTACACACGGCTACACATCAAGCTATACATTTCCAGTATAAGCTGACCTCGCATTGTACGGAAATCCTATTCAATGCGAGATCAACATAAACTGGAAATGTATAGCTTGATGTGTAGCCGTGTGTACGTAGGCTACGGGGCGCGCTGGTTCGACTCCCGCATGGAAAATGCAATAGGTACTTACACGGTACCTATATTCCCAATCCCATACCGTTTCTCGATGTTTGCGTAGTTACCCATCATTTATGTAGTATGACTTATGTCAAAATTTATAATTGTCCCACCATACAATAATAAAGGGGTAGGGGGGGAGGAGTCCTGTCTCCTGAGATTTACCCAAAACACCACAACACAAATCCAATAACACTGCTAGACCCGAGTATCGAACGCAGAACCCTAACTGCGTAACACACGATCAATCACAATCTGAATAATTTTGAAGGATATTGCTAATCTATTGCTTCATATGTTCGAAACATTTGTCTGCTCAACAACGTAAATAACGCAATGAATGTTGTTGAACTATCAAAACGAAACAGATTGTGATTGATCGTATGTTACGCAATTAGGGTGCAGGACCACACTCTGCATTCGTGCTAATGTGCTAAGTTTGATAATGATTTTATTAACGTATTATGTATTGTCATCTACCACGCGAAATTTAACGCTCCATAAAGTAAATTATAAGGCATTATTAATAGGTACCTAAAAGAGGCTAAATCAAAAGGTCGATGAGTTTAACGAGAATTAGAAAAACGTTCGCTGAAGGGGGTGGTAGCGTGCATCGTCCCGTACCTCGCACGGATTTCCCGTCGAATATAAACATAAGTACCTATACCGCTATAGTATACATTCCTGTACCTTTACGAAGCAACCAAGTCGTAGATTACAAGCTTCCCTTTCAGAAACATTTCCGTGTTTTCCTCGTCTACCTGTCACAATACAGCGCTCGATTAGATGGCCGTGATGACATTGCAACTATATCACAATCCAACCAATTATCATGTCCATAAAAATCGTGATTTGGGGTACGCTCCCCATCGTTTATGTAAATGATAAAGCTATGCATGGTAGTACCTACCTTTATAGGTCGGTGAAAAAGATATCGTGACTCTCGGTCGGTAAGTCTGAAACCTCGAGCCGGATCACGCTACATTCAAGCAAGGAGAGGTACTTTACTACTCTAGTCGTCTTTTGCTCGTCACGAAAAACTGACTTCTTTTTACTGTAGTGTATAACAAGATCTAGTTCACTATGGAGTTTTGTAAGTCTTTCCGTTTGAAACTTATCAGTTTGAGTTGACCTAATCAGTACCCTAATTGCGTAAAACACGATCAATCACAATCTGTTTCGATTTGAAACAGATTGCTAATCCAATGCTTCATAAGTGAAAAAAAAATCTGCTCAACAAAGTAAATATAATATAATGAATGTTGTTGAACTTTCAAAATGAAACAAATTAGTCATAATCGTTTACGAAAATAAGTTACGCAATTAGGGCACTGGTATAAAAAAAAGTTGCACAGTAAGATCGGAAAATTATAAATATCAATTAAAATTTCTTCAGATGGAGGCCGACGTTGGTAACGACATAATAACCAGTCTTCGAAGTGATCTCGCTGGTCTCCAGTACAAGCGGGATAAGCTGTTATCTGAAGTGAGCCAATAAACTTCTTGTCATATTTATTTGTTAAAGTAAAAAAAAACAAGCCTATTTAATCGATTTCTTTACATACTTATTGCAGAACAGTGACTTAAAAAATCAAATGTTATCTCGAGATCAGAGAATACTTGAGCAGCAAGTAGAGATCGATCACCTTCGTGAACAGAATGCTCGCCAAAATGCTATCATATCATCTCTTCGAAAGAAGATCCAAGATCTCGAAGAGATACAGCGAAATCTCCAGACATCGCATGGTCGAAGTGAAATCACGGTGCAAACCCTACAAAGAGATAACCGTTATTGTGAAGACAAGATTAAAGATTTAGAGAAAAAACTACGTTCTCTTGAATTAGAATGCCACAGTGAAGAACAACAAAAAGAAAATGCCCGTTGTCAGTTTCACGATCTCATTCGACGTATGTCTGCAGCATTGGAATCTGATTTTTGTGATACCGCACACACTCATTCTCCGGAAAGTTTAATTATAAAAGCCGCTGAACTCGTCCAAGAAATCACCAGACTGAAAAACAGATGTATGAATACAACAGAAAACTTGTCAACCGTCGAACAAGAACTGAGGAGTTGCAGAGATGCACTAGAGAGATCTAATACTGACAAGGATATTTTACAAAGGCAACTATCAGTCCAACTGCTAGATCTCGAGAGGCTCAAACAAGAAAAAGAATCTTTATGTGTCCAAAACAGAGTTATCGAACGGGAACTGCATGAAGCAAGAGAGAAATTATCACACTGTTCTAAAAACTTAAATGTTGTTACTGATAATGTAAACCAGAATGAATCTATAATAATTCAGCTGAAAGGTATTTCATAAATTAATTAGAAATGAACAAACAATACTGATATGTGTTATATTTTTTTACTTAGGTAGGTAATGTGATTTTCAGAGGATTTGAGGCATCGAGATGAAAAATATCAAAGGCTACACGCGGAATTCCGTAATACCATGGAGTCGATAGCAATCTTATTGAGTTTGCCGACACGGTTTGTGGAGGCACACGAAAGTACCATCAAGGATAGAATTCGCGAAATTTTAAGTGATAATAAAGACAAATCTGTAGTGAGTACAAAATAAGTCATGAATTAAGTATTTGTAATTATTGTTGTCTTGTCGGCATAAACTTCCAAAATTTTCGTTTAGAATGTTCTTGGGCTCATAAATGTCCCGGTGCATCCTTTAAAGTAATTGCGGTCAATCATTTAACTTGCTTTAATTTTTGCAAAACATTGACAGTTGGAAGGCATTGGAGAGATACCAAAAAAAGCACAATGTCTCAACTTAGAAGAAAAGTTAACACATGAATATTGATGGGGTAGATCTATGTAATGAGTAAGAATTTCTGCCTTTATTTTTGATAAATAAAGCATGGATAATTAGACTACAGTAACAATTTAATGTGATATTATTTTGATTGCAGCAAATAGATGCATTGCGTGACAAGTTGGGTATGGAGTCTCAGCAGTTGGGCAGGGCGGCACACTTACATGACCAGGCGACCACGCGTGTGCGCATTCTGGAGGATGAGAGAAACATGCTTGAAGCAAAAGTACACAAGTTGGAGTCTGAACTCAACGCCCAGGAACTGTCCAGGGAGAACCTGCGCAAGGATAAAGCTAATGTGAGTATAATTTCAAATATCTGGATAACCGAGCCTTACTCGGTTTTCTTTTTTTGAACGACGTTTTCTAAAAATTAAACCTAGCTAGATCAATTTATCGCCCCCGAAACCCCCGAGATACTAAATTTCATGAAAATCGTTGGAGCTGTTTCCGAGATTCAGATTATATGTATATATACAAGAATTGCTCGTTTAAAGGTATTAGATTAGATAAAAGTTTAGTTAGTGTATGTATATTCCAATTATTACGTTTTTTATCACTTAAAATGTAGTTGTATTGACGAAAGCTCAGCCACATCGAAAGCGTTAGCTGTAGCCTCGCACAGGTCTGTGATAGTGCAGGTTCTACATGTCTGTGATGAAGCTCCACAGTTGCATTGTGACTTATCAGAGTATCCCCACCTTTTCGTCCCCATAAGTTGGACCTGCAGGTTAGTGGACCGCTGGGAGCTTTTCTGCAGGCTGGTAGAAGTGCCAGCTGACCACTTGGAGCTGAGAGATGTTTGAGAAGTCACAGTTATATTTGTGCTTTGCTAGGGCTGCCATCAAAATGTGTGGTTTTGTCGACCAATCGAACTGGAAAAACGTTCAATATCATCTTTTGCTTACAGAGAAATCTGTTTTGTTACAGTTTGTTGCATTCCTAGAACGTCTAAGTAGAACACTTAATATGGATGAGCTAACCCAAGATATCGGAATAGAATTGCACACTGAATCTATTATACATCGCGCCGAGCAGTTGGCGCGGCTCGAGAGCGATAAGATTGTCGACAAGGTTAGTGTTAGTAGGTGCTACCGACAGCTGAGCTGATGATCAGTACGCTGCTGCGATATGGGTCTTCATTGCAGGATGTCTATTTCAATAGGAACCTATATTATCATAGATAATACCTGCGGTAATATTTGTCCCCCAAAATTTGAACACATTGGTACTCTAGTTTAACTTATTTATTAATCAAATCTTGTAAATGTAATTTAATATTTTGTAGGGTGTCTAGCTATTTATTTATGTGGGGAGTGATATGAAGATTTCAATGACGTTGGTCAGTTTCGAAAAAATTGCGAGTAGTACCTACGCCAGTTCAAAAACACTTCTTTAATGATTAAATATTTAACTCAAAATTATACTTCTCACTGCTTTTGTTTCCCAAAACCAATCCAAAGACTAGACTTGCTGTGTCTCATCGGGCTCGTGAGTTCGATTTCGCAACAGTGGGTGTGCACCTACCATTCAAAAAGTTTTTCGCGTCAGCGTGCGTCGAAACAACGTCATTCGAATCTTCATACCACTCCCAGGTATATGTACCTACGTATCAACATATTCATACCAATCTAACTTTTCCACTAGGTAACTCCATAACCGTTTTGTATTTAATTATTATGTTAATTCCACTATTATTATTAAACAGCTATGGTACGCCACCTTAGCAGTGTAATGAGTGTAACATGTACAGTAAGCGCTCAAAAGTGCATGAGCACGCTAAGAGTCGTATTGCTGTGAACACGCGGTATAGCTCGTACATTTGTATGTGTAAGTAACACGATACACACACCACAGATAACGCAGTTACACGAAACAACAATATATTTCCGTCGCTTTAAACATGCTAGCACACACGCACTATGCGCGTGAACTTGACCAGTTAATGGCATTGCTAAAATTCAATAGTAACTTAACAAGTGCAGATAGCAGAAAGCGTTAAGCGTTGGTATGGAATTCAAACTGCCTCAGGTTCTAATCTCGTGAAACACAGTGCGGTTTTTTGCAAATATTATTATTTTTGTTTTCGATAATAATATTTTTAAATATTGCTGCTTTTTTATGTTGTTATTGCAATAAAGGTTTTAGAATAAAAAATGCGTGATATATGATAACAAAATTAAAAAAAATATGTTTATTCGTTATATTTATTTTACATAAGTTAATAAACTGCTACAATTATTTATCATTACTTCAGCTGAATAAGATGTGAAATAGATGTCAAGAAACTTAGAAGCAGTTTGTATTATTTAGACATATTTAAATTATGAAATATTTTAAATTTTTAATGGATTTTTTCACCATAAATACTAAGCTTTGATCATGGTCGAAGTAATTAAGTAATAAATAAGAATATTAGACTACTTAAAATGTAAAAAACTACTTACAGAATAGGTAATTTTAAGGTTAAATATGGGCAGTTTGTTTATATTTTATTTGTTTTAATTATTTTACATTTTATTTGACTTTAGTAAATATTGGTTGTTATTGAGGTTAAAGCTTAAGTATTCATTTTCTTTACGAAAAGAAGATTGAAACTAAACCTCAAATTTTTATCCTAAAATAATACTATTACTAAAATAATATTAAACAATTTCGGTATATCTGCAAGAAATACGACAAACACCCTATTGAAACGTGCTTAAAAAAATCGTTACCATAAATTCATGCAATAACGAATCTGTTGTTTATTAAGTTGGTACGGTCAATATTTTAAGGTCAAAAACGGTTTTCTAGCTGGTCTTCAGTGATGCAAGCCTTCAGAGTGCACGGCGAACGGTTCATGACGTGTTTTTAATAATTCAGCAAAATGTCTCGTTGGTATGAAACCATTTGTTTCATTCACCATTTAACGTCGCTGCTACTCGATAATAAGCCCCTTCCTCATATCTCTTAACCCTCACAGTATTTCTCTAGAACAAAGAAAAACATTGTTTTTATTACACATAATACCTTATTATTTATTATTCACTAATCGAATTAAACCTCACAATGAATTTAAAACTTTAAAGGCATCTTCTGTCTCAACAATACCTCTGTTCTATCAACAATACCCTTGATTAAGATTTATGTTTAGTAAAATATGAAATATATAAATGATAACACTCACACTTAGTCCGGTTTCATTAGATATTCACTTCACTTTTACGCAGCGCAATAATATTCTCTGATCTGATCTCTTCAATATATTTTATGCCTGCTTTTTGATAATAATAACCACAACACTGCGCTAAATACTCGTCACCAATATTATCCACGAACCAAAAAAGTTCTATTAATTAAATACTCGTAACAAACTGCATCTACCCCACAGAAATCGAAATAATTTACTTAGTTTTTTGTGGTCTACCTGCTAAACTTTAATATTTATGTGAACAAGACGAATGAAACTAAAAACGAATGATGATTATTGAACTAGTCATTGGTTGCAGACAAAGTGAGTGTGTGTGTGTAATGTGCGTGTCTACAGTATTGTAACAACTTATAGAAGAAGGTCGTAAGTCAAACCGAAGCGTCAGTCTATTGCTTTGTGAGATTGCTCATGGACTTTTGGTCGGTACTGTACAATAGTACGTAACCTTCACCTTTAGTGTCGGTAGGTACACTTGCTCACGTGTACACTTGTACAGGTAAAGTTGCAACTTTTACAAAGCGTTTGTCATCTGTTTTTTGTCTGTGTGCTAACCCGTATGTGTTCTGTGTAGATGCTATATTACGGATACTATGGCACGCTCCCCAGACTGCGCAGAGAAAGATCTTTCCATGATTTGCCTTATCTTAAAGAAGTAAGATTTGCACTTGAAACTAATTGGAATGACATTGCTTACATACAATAGAAATTAAGCAGTCATACTTACAGTAATTTGGAGAAACCACACTAATATTCTCAGTTGCATTTTAATGACTTGTGCATCCATCATCCTGCACAGTTAATTAGCACTTAAAAACAATACTTAAATAATAATTTCACGCAATTCAATCGTAATTAGAATCACTAGGTGCAGTTAACCTGCTTTATTATTGTCTATAAAGTAGGTAGAAACAATTCATTTACGAATAGGTATAATAGTTTATATTTTAATTTATTTATACGTTTATAAGTTAGATTAAGGTAGGTACCCATAACTGCATTATTAATCTGAGTCACAATCATCACTGGACTGAAACGGAAGCTTTGGTATTAAGTACCTACCTAATGAAAGTTTCATAGAAATGCACCTAATAAATAAGAAAGCATCACTGAATGATTTTCTTGGCGAATGAAATAAGTACTCACATTTTTACAGCGAGTAGAAATTTTACCCATTCAATGTAACAAGCACTAACGCAATCGCCTAAATAAAAAGTGGGGTGAAGAAATTGTATCCACAAAATGGTAGTCCCACATTTAAGGAGTTATCATCAGGGATCATACTATACGTAAAAAACAAAGTTTTGTTGAAATAGTGCACGTTTTAGAACTTTTTACGTCTGAAGCAACCTTAACCGATTTGACTTGGAATGTACAGTCGGCACACGCGATGTCGTCTGCCTCGATACGAACAAACACAGTACAGTCACGCACACATTTTGCATGACAGCGCTGATTTATAGAGCAACTTTTATCATTTAGTACTGTGTTTATTTCCATAACATGATTCCTGAATTTCAGACTGCAGTAGTTTACCAGTTACAAAGACGAATAAGGATTCTAAGAGAGCAGTTGCAGAGAAAGGACCTGCACCTGGACTTGCTGCGACGAAAGCTTAGTGTGCAGGTAAGTGGTAAAAACGGTCTACTTACTACTCAAACTCGTTGAAAGTAATACAGTCATATAGATGTCCCTAACTGATTACACACACTTCTTGGAAATGTTATTTAACATAGCGCCATCCCCTGAGAATAAAATGATAACTGCCATTAACTTAGTTTGAGTGTTATGCCATTTTTGGGATCTGTGGGTGCTAATACATCTGCTCAATTTTTTTCGTAATTTTATACAGCTAATTACGAAGTTACAAAATATTACAATAGTATTGAAAGATTTAACATTGGCCTTAAATTACGAGAATAAAGTGTTAACATAATATTCTGTGTTCTGGAGTGGCGACCACGTACCGGAAGACGTAGCGTTGGAAGGCCTCCCACAAGATGGACCGATGACCTTGTGAAGGCCGCAGGAATCCGCTGGATGCGGAAAGCACAAAATCGGTCGAAGTGGCGGTGCTTGGGGGAGGCCTATGTCCAGCAGTGGACGTCTTTCGGCTGAAATGATGATGATGAGGATAATATTATCAAAATGTATTCACTTGTTAGTATGACAAACAGTCATAGAATTATGTTCTCGTAACAAAAAATAACTTTTTTTCAAAGCTGACAAATCTCTCTACTTCCATTATTTATGGAGCAATCGACGAAAACATCTTTTTTATTTTTCTTGAAAAGTTACGTTTTTGTAGTTCAAAATTCAAAATTCAAAAGTCATTTATTCAAACTAGGCTGAGAATCAGCACTTTTCGAACGTCAAAATTACATAAGACAGTCCCCCAAAAACGCCCACCCTTCACCACTTCCTAGTGCCTTTAGCTGGGAAGAAGAAGTTTTAGTAGTTATGTTAAATGTCGTAGCAACTGCTTGAGTATTAACTTTAGTTGTTATTTTATTCTCCGGGGACGGCGATTAGGTACTTAAGTTTTTTTTTAATGTTCGTGTCTAGTTGAAGTTGTTTGTTGGTCACTGACCAAGACATTTAAATTTTTGATTAGACATGAATTTTTCGTGGGCACATCCGGCAGGACGAGAGCTGCCGCGTCCGCGCCGTGCTGCAAGCGGAGCGCGACGAGGCCGTGTCGCGCAACAAGAAGCTGGCGCGACAGTGTGACAAGTTGCAAGTGCAGCTCAGCGACGCGCGTGCGCAGATCCGCGACCTCAACGCGCAACTTGTCGACGCTGCTGAGTATAAGGTACCTACTATTTACCCGACTGCACGACAGCAAAGACTAGGTTATCTAAGTATCTTTCTTTGTATTTTTTTTGGTTGTGCATCTCGTAGCTGACCTCGGAGGTCATGACTACTTAACCGGGTATCCTGTGGCTGCCTTAAGCTACTTACTTAAAGCCTCCAGCCAGGGGCGTAAACTAAACTTATATACTAGGTGAGCGCTCGCTAAGGGCACCCCCTGTGGGGTACGAACCTCGGCTTAGGACGTCGTTGGGGAGAGGACAGCAAGATGGGACAGGCTAGATCAAACATGGGTAATTATTATTAATCGGGGGATATATTTCTTTGTACCTTATGCGGGATTCTTTATACCCTCGAAATATCCTAACGGCTGAATGGATTTTAACAGGTACATGAGGTGTTTATCGAATCGTCGTGCGATAGTTAAAGGGCTTTTTTTTATATAATCAAAATGGCGGATTTTAGACGTCCTCCGTAAGTTATGTCTTGAAAGAAAAAAGTAAGTACCTAGTAATAGGTATCAAAACAAAGGGCTTCAAGAGACAATTCCAAAAATATAATATATATAATACAGTAGTTATGTTAATTTTCCCCGTGGTATAGTGTCCATACATGCAAAAAAAAAACATTAAGTACCTACTATTCAAAGAAACACTGTGTACACGCGCACTTGTCTTTCTACGTGGTCAAGTGCGCAGTGTACAGAGTGTTTCTTTTACGTATCAATTTAATAATTTTTTGTAAATATTTTATTCTAAATTTTTTTTTTTTTTTTAATGGTAATAATTTTTTTAGCATACATGGACTATGGACGCTATGCTTTTGCGAGTTAACGGGAACGCCTTTCGTGAATTAACATACTGTATAATATAAATAAACCAAAAAAAAAACCCGACTGCAACAAAAAATTCCAAAGAAGCTCATTTATTAAGCTTCACATTCAAATATTTTTTTATGGTATTCCTCACACAACCTACTTATAGTAGGTATATGAAGGGGATGGAAGATCAATCATAATATGGGAAGGCATTACCTATTTGTAAACTTGCATTAATGCCGTCATTGAGAGGACTCATGTTCAGCTGTGTTTTTATGGGTGGATTTCATCTACGTATGTATATTTTGTAGTTTAATGTTCATTATAGGCATGGTAAGTCCTGCAGCTGCCTGTAGTAACTGCAGCAGTGGTCAAAACGCTAGTGATTATTGCCTCAAGCTCGTTCAAAATCCGACTTCCACCGTTCGTCTGCATTTGGGCCACTAACCGACGAGGCTCAGGCGAATGACAATCGGCCTGTATCCCGGGAGCCTTGTTTTACGGTCACTTTGAAGGAAGAATAGAATTTCGCAATTTAGTACATACAAATCCATGATGTAACAATTGTATGTAGATGAAGTAAATCTAGACAGCGAATTACTGGAATACCTAATTTGCATACAAGGTTGAAGTGATTTGTTTAACAGAACCATGATCTCATTTATTGTAGTTGAACTTTATAAAATGTATTCATTTATTTATTCGAATTATCACGCTTTAACTATCCCACACCAGCTTACATTAGAGATTATGGTAACGTCATGTCGTCATATAGACCATTTTACAATCGGTAAATACCAAAAGTACCTACTTACTGAAATCCAGGTTATTAAAGTTATAGATAATAATTTTACTGACGAGGTAGTAAAACTGCACTTGCGTCAAAGTAACCATGTGCTTGAACCCTTCTGCCGAGGAAAACAAGTTGGAAATGCAATTTAAAATAAAAAGCCTGCGTCATCAGTGGCGCCTACATTCTTTGTCTCTTAAACAACGCAGATAACATCACTGGAGAGGGCCCGGAAGGTGGAAGAGCTCCAAAAGAAGTTAGAGGAGGCGGATCTACTGCGCGTTCGCTATAATCGCAAGGTGAACGTACTAAAGGAACAGGTGCGCTCGACTGGGGAGACCTTCGAGCAGGAGCGCTCTTCCAACGACCACCAGGTCACTATCCTACGGGATGACCTGGCACGTACCAAGGAGGCGCTCGCTGAGTGCCAGCGCAGGGAGGCACAGCTCACCAGTTTTAGGTTGGTTCCTATAAAGCTTAAAATTTATTGCAATGTAGGAGAAAAATTAATAATGCCATGCGATGCGATGCGATAAATTCAGTGACTGCGGAAGTACTCCATGACGGGGCGCAAACTTCTTTCTTCACCCGCTTCCAAAAACGAAGTATCCAGGACGGGGGTAAATTTCTTTGATCATCCCTTTCCAAAATCTTCTACTTACGTATGCATGCATGTGTGTTTTCATTAAAGAAAAAACAAAGCTCTGTGAAGGACAGCACAGAGAACCCTTCTTTACCAAGTCGTAAAATTGGAGGGGGCGCCGCTTTAATAGTAAAATTGATTGCAATGTAGGAGAAATATTAATAATGCCATGCGATGCGATGCGATAAATTCAGTGACTGCGAAAGTACTCCATGACGGGGGCGCAAACTCCTTTCTTCACCCGCTTCCAAAAACGAAGTATCCAGGACGGGGGCAAACTTCTTTGATCACCCCCTTCCAAAATCTTCTACTTACGTATGCATGCATGTGTGTTTTCATTTAAGAAAAAACATAACTCTGTGAAGGACAGCACAGAGAACCCTTCTTTACCAAGTAGTAAAATTGGAGGGGGCGCCCCCCCCCCATTTGATTTTAGGGGGCATTTGGCCCCCTGTGCCCCCCACTTCCGCGGTCCCTGGCGATAAAGATAAAATGTTTACGGTTTTGTGAGAAGACAGAGTGATAGGATTAACTTAAACTAAACTAATGATGAATTAATAAACTCAAAAACTACTGGACCCATTTTAAAAATTATTTCACCAGTAGAATGCTATATTATCACTGAGTAACATAGACTATAATTTATAAAGATATCACGCGGGCGAAGCCGCTGGCGGAAGCTAGTTTATTATAAACGGCTAATTTTGGTATACTTAATATAAAATAATATATAAATAGTAAATGACACTGCCCTGAATTTACCAATAGAGGATTGGCGCCTGCTTCCAATACGTATTGAAATTTTCGTAGGTATCATTTAATATTGAAGGATCAAAGGGAATAGGTGCGATTTTGGAAACAAAGAAACGGGGTCACACCCTTATATCTCTGGCTACCTCTGTACAAACCAAAAGCTTTTTCAGGAACTCGATAGCGAAGCTGCTAGGCATATTAGTACCAGTGTCGGTGTCAGACTTCGAGATGGTGTCCCGGCTGCAGAAGTTGATCGATGCGCACCACGACTTTACGGTGGTCTCGCGGCGGTACGACGACCCAACGCTGCTGCGCGCCTCGTCGCGCTCCCCGCCACCCTCGCGCTGCCGGACCAGGACACCTGACAGGTAAGCCTCAGAAATAAGGTATCTACCTATATGGACCGTCATTTAAAAACAAAGTGGCTGCTGACTTAAAAAACAGATCACAAAACAGGTGGACAAGCATAGGCCAGAGTCTATTTTTCAAAAACTTATACCTATGCCTCTTTTAGAAGACAGCCAGAATAGCGATCAGCCATCAGCCTGGTTCTACGCATTCTGCGTTTAACCTGCCCCCGGCTTCTCCAGGTTGTCGGTTCATTTATATACAGGCTGATAGGAAGACAGAAACATTTGTTTCTGTGAGTAATAGTTGCTTTGAATTAGGGGCGTAGCTACCGCCTTATCAGCCGTATCAATGATACGACGGGCCCCCAACCTACAAGGCCCAAGGTTTCGTGACGTGTTAGCAAAAATTCGTAGAATATTATCCAAAACCTCAAATTCTTATTGATAAGAGATAAGAAGTCCGCATTGAATGAATACCAAATGAAAATTAATGTAATTCGTTTATGACTTAGGTACAAAGGCTTCAAGTAACAGGCGCGAGTCAGGATGCTCCAATTTTCGAGTTCGCTTCGCTCGTTCTTGCATTCTTTTAGTTTTAAATGACAATGGTGCCGATTCTCTTGTTCACAAACTAAACTAAATTTAAGTTCAGTGCATCTTTTTCTTTCTATTTCATTAAGAAAAGGACAGAAGATGAATTTTAGTTTAGTCCTGTCAAATTTATCAGCGCTTGACATAAATTGACGTAATTTTAGTAGGCAAGTTTTTAATCACGTCTAAACTTGTATGGAGTAGTGACAGGCGCTGATTAATTTGACAGGATTAAACTAAAATTTATCTTCTGTCCTTTTCTTAATGAAATAGAAAGAAAAAAATGCCCTGAACTTAAATTTACTTTAGCTTGTGAACAAGGGAATCGGCACCAATGACAGCTAAACCTCCCGAATCCGGATGCTATACAGGGTGGCAAATTTTTCGTCGGCTATTAAAAAAAAAACAACTGTTTCATAGGAAAGTACAATACCTACGCTGTCAAAATGTGCAGGGGTTTCAGAATCATGTACTGAATCCATGATAACAGTTTTCGCGTCGAAGTCCCTGCCACCGTGTATTATTTATTTTGAAAAAATAAATAATACACAGTGCTTTGTGCTTCGCCGCAGTCCGGTAGAAGGGGCCCCCAACATATTTTGATACAGGGCCCCTTTAGCACTAGCTACGTCACTGCTCTGAATGATGGTGGTTTATTTGCAGGTCACTACGGTACGACGACTCCGGGTACGCGGACCCTGCGTTCGAGCTGGACGACGAGATATACAAAGCGCGTGCAGGCTTGTGACACGCGAGGCGCCGCGCTCGCTTCTAGACCTGAACCTCTCCTTATTGTGCATGATCAGTCACACAGACATTACTGAACAGAAAAACCACTTCATACAAGCGTAGCGGCTACCTAAAAACATCAGTGTCATAACTCTTAATAGATCTTAACATATCGAGTGTCAGAAGGGATTTTAAGGACTTGAATATTATAATCCACCATTTTTGCATTTCCAAGCTTTGTCCCAAAATTGATCAAAACATTAATTGCACATTAAATTTCTTATACAAATAATCTCTAAATGAATACATGTTCAATTGTTCATTATGATATGCAAAGTTCAACAACAACGAAGTAAATAGTACTACGAGTACTTGTGTGGGTTTCTCACGCGTTGTATGAAGTGACCTCTCTGAGCTCTCATAAAGTGTCATTAAAACTAACATCGTCTGCTGACCCCTTAACGCCCAGAGTTTTTAGAACGCGAAATCGATTGCATCTTTCAAAATTCATCTGAAACATTACATTTTGGGCTATCGAGACTAATCGCAACACAGAAGTTGAGAAATGTATCGTCTGCCTAACTGCCTATTGTGGTGCCATAGAGTTGGACGTTACGAGGTAAGATGTGACGAATGTGACGACATGTTCAAACATTTGAACAGAAGTACATAAACCGTAACTTGCAGTGGCAATTTTTTGAAATCGTAATTTCTGTTAGAACTCCTGAAGTTACACGATAAGTCCAGGTTTAGATTATAGCGAGCTAACAGCGGTTGGCGATGTCAGTAGCAAATTGTCTCGTGATATATACACCGAAGTATTTTTAAGTAATCTTTAGGAACTTACCCTCACAGGTACCTACAACATTTAACTTACATTTAAATGTCAAATCATCTAGTTTTTAGTCGGAAAAAAGTACCCACACTCAATTTCATGGATATTAAAAGTTATGAGCTAATCACAAACGAGGCACATTTTACAAATTCTAAAGTAAGGAAATAATATTTTTGATAAGGAAATATCGCACCAAAATTATTGTCTACACATGTTTTTAAGTATAGCCATAGGATCATATAAAGGCTCGTGCAGACTACACCGGTCATTGTTCTACCGTGAAGTTTTCTTAGAAATTGTTTTATTAAAGGCGCGTCGCTCCTGTTTGCACGAGGCTTTAAACGATTATGTCTGACCGAAAAAAATCAATCGACTCAAAAATATTCGGCTGACGTGCTCACTAAGTCACTACCTACCTACTCATTATTATTTTTTTTTGATAAATGTTACACATTAAGTAGCCACTATGTAATTGTATATGTGACAAGGAAGTAGTTATTATCTTAAGAATGTTATAATGGCTTATGTTATCCGTCGCAAATACTCTATATTAATTATATTGGTCCAAATTTTTGGTGTTCCTATCTTGAGTTAAAGTCTTCCATTACTTTGTCAAGCAAAGATATTAAGTAGGTACTTATTAAGTTTTTATTTAATTTTATTATGGACAGACCTATTTTAGTAAAAATGTAAAACTGTACTAGAAAAATGTCCTAGTTTGCATAAAACCATTTCCACAGCATAATAAAGTAACAGTATTATATCTCGGCAGTGACCTTGAAATAATTACTTACGGTCGCTCGGAACCTACCGCGTCCGTGCATAACTGCCGCGCACTCGAGACTGTTGCATACTGATAAATTATACACTGAGATTTCAAAGTCGTTTTCTATGAAGACATAATACTGTTAATTATTTATACTTTGCCATTACCTAAGTAACCAATAATAGGTTTGAAACAAATACTTAGGTACCTAGTTATAAATTGTGAAATGTATTATCTCACAATAAATTCTATCATCATCATCATCAGCCTATAATGTTCCCACTGCTGGGACACATGCCTCCTCTCTGTGAGAGGGAGTGGGCTGTAATCCACCACGCGGGCCCAGTGCGGGTTGGTAGATGTCACATGTCTTCGAATTTTCGGTTCTAGGACATGCCGGTTTCCTCACGATGTTTTCCTTCACCGTTTTGAGAGCAGTGGTGATGAAATAATTTACGCAAAGTAAAGCGCCTGTCTGGGTACGAACCTACGACGTACAACTCGTAAGTCGCGGCCGTTACCACTGGGCCACCACTGCTCTCAATAAATTCTATAGTGCAATTATTAGAAGTAAGACCCTATTTAAAGAACCTATGTTTTAGATTAAAAGTGAGATTTTAATTGCAAATAAAATATGAATTTAATCAATAAATGTTCTGCTGTAAACCAATTTTATCGCTTCTATAATAGGCTTCAAAACAAAATAGTTGGTTTGATTTTAAATAAATTATCCTTGCTAGTCCAGATAATTGCAAAATAAATTGCATTTAATCAATTTAATATTTTACGTATGTTTTTTTATTAACTTTAAGCAATAGACGACCACCTGCTTAGAAACTTACAGCTGTATCAAATACTATACAAAATACCTATGTTCTGATGTTCAGGTTTTGTTAAGACTGTTGGTAGGTACATAATTGCCTGTAAAAACAATACTTAAAAAAAAATAGTAAAATTCTGAACTGACTCTAGACGTTAATAAATTAAGTCATCAGCATCACCTAGGACGAAAAAAAAATATTATAAATAAGATATATTCAAATTATTATTTAATCTACTCAAAGTCGTGGGCGGTCACTAGTAGGTTGTAGTTCTATAAAATTTATGAATACGTTAAATTCAAATTCTTTCCGGACAAACAAACATATTGCGACGTTCCTCTATGTTCTTAATGTCATATATTATTATTTATAATAATTAGAAACCTGTAATTACTACTTAGAAACAACATGTTCATTATGTAGGCACCGACGTTACTTAGTATTCCGTATTCAGTAAATATATATGTACATAATTCAAGTAATTGCTTTATTTATTAGATTTTTTCGACACACCCGATCGATGTGGCCAGAATGATATAATTAACATAACCACTTAATGCTAGCTGAACACCACTTGTTGGTTTTTGTATGATTTATCTAGATAATAATACGCGTAACTAATTACGTTCAATGATAATGTGACTTACAGTAAGAATAATGCTTCGTAAAATATCCAATAATTACGCTATCAATCATTAATTCGACCTTGATCGATATGTAGATAAAACATTAGTTTTTAAGTCGAGAAAAATAAGCAAAAAGCTTGAAATATAGGTAATGCAATTAGCTAATGACGTAGACAGACTCACATTCACAGATTCACGCCCTGAGCCTTTGAGCTGAAGACTGACAAAATGTATTCTTCAAAAATAATGCAAATTGATATAAATGTAAAAGCTTTAAATTCCATTACTTTACGCAAAAAATATACATGCATAGGTAATAAAATAATTTTAGATAATATACTATCTATGGTTTGTCTCGTGTGACACCACCTTTAGCTATCCGTTTTTTTAACGTTGAGGGTACTCTTATATTATTAAAAAAGTCATCGACTATCTACCACATACAAAAGGAACAAGGAAGCCAGCTCACTTGAACAAACGTGCTAACACTAGATCCGCCTCTAATTATCGAACATGTGCATCAAAATCGTTTATTTCATACTTTTCATCAGTTCCGGTAAGTACCTATTGCCTGCATTTCGTGCAATATTCAATGCCTATCGTAATTAAAAAAGATGTATCAATCTAAATGCGTTAGCACCATGCGGTGCTAATGAGCATCATTAATGAATAGCGGAATATAATTATTTAGTCGACTAAAATAACAAATCGTTAGTAAAACACAACCTGTGCAATTAATCATCTCATCACTCGACACTCGTCCAAACGATTCTAGAAATGATTAATGGTCATCTATGTAACTGATTTCTATGCATAAAAATAAGTAAATATTTAACAGATCAATGTTCATTTTTTCATCATATAGTGTGTTCGCGACACATGCCACGTTACGCCGATCTCGACGATGAAGACCAGCACCTCCTTCGAGCGGCGTACGATACGCCTGCTTACGACCACGACGAGTACCAGGAAGATAGTGACATGCCTCTGGGCAAGCTGGACTTGCTCAAGGATGGACTCTGGGCAGTCAAGGCGAAGATCAAGGAACTGAAAGCTTTTAACAAAGCTTTGGCTGCAAACTTCCTGTCGACCAAACTGAAGGTGAAGGAGTTAATCGCGGCGAGTTTGGTGCTGAAGAAACATAATCATGGAGAGGCCGAGAAGAAGAAACCTGCCTACAACTATCAGGTATGCACCTACTTAATTCCACGATTTTAAATAATGATGAGTTTCAAGGTATTCACTTTCACGATCTACCTGATTGTACATGGACAAGATTTACCTTAAGAAAGTAGCTATAATATTGACAAATTTAATTGGCCCTTGCACCGTGGATAGGCGTTCCACTAGGTCAGTGGTATGCAAACCGCGGCTCACGAGCCGCATGCGGCTCTTAGGCCTACAGAGTGCGGCTCTTAGGCCTACAGAGTGCGGCTCTTAGGCCTATAGAGTACGGCTCTGTACAAATGTCGATGAATGCGAGTGTTGATACGCGCGGGGGTCGGGGTTTCGGTCATTAGCCAAAATATCAAGTTTTTTCCAAAATTGAAACTAGGTATATTTCAAAGATTTATTTCAGAAGTATTTTCACCAAAAATTAACAGGACATCGAAAATTAATCATTGACTGTACCTTACAAAGTTTTCCAAGGTTATCTTGTTAATAAGTAAGATACCTTCATCATATTATTATCAGCCGATATGATGATGTTGATGAAGGTATCGTACTTCTTAGCAAGTTAATTTTAGGAAGTGTTGTGGAGTGAAAGGGGATGGAAGTTATTAGGATTAAGAAACGTGCATTGTGACAGTTTGGACAAACAGAAAGGATTGGCTCTCATAAGAAATCTTAGTCGTTATAGTATTGATATTTGGCTCAATTGACTAATGAGTTTGCCGACCACTGCACTAGGTGAATCGACAACCTACTGAAGGTACTGCAAGGGCAGGAGAGGCTGTCGTTGTAGCATAACTCATAAGCCTAGCCGTAAGTTGGGGTAAGTCTATAGGTATACCTACCTACTGGTATGTCCAACAGTAGCTCAGAAGTCTTCCGGCTGAGATGAAGACGTACCCTTGTCTCTTTGGACTTAATAAACCACGATAATATTATAGAGCAACTACAAGTTTAGTAATAAATAGATACTTACTTTTGTATTGTTTTTTAGTGCCGACATTGAACCACGCTTCGTGCGTTCAAGTATATTCGGCGAGACCGCAACACGAAATCATTTACCTACTATTGACTGCATACCATAAAATCAGTAATAAGTAAGCAATTAAATCACGTCAAAATCGTGGGCGACTTGCAGACGCAAAATACAATGTAATACAAGTTTCCCTTCCGTGCTTTTGATACATAAATTGTTCTAAATTCTAAGAATGAATGCATAATGTAAGTACCTACTATGTGGGTATCCTAAAGGTATACCAGCCCTCAGGTACACTAAAAAAAAAAAAAAGTTATACTAGAAACAAAAGAAAGAAAAAGTATTTATTGAGACTCGCACAGGAAAACACAAATTAAAAATAAACACTCTTAAAAACATAAATAATAGGCAAAACAAAGTAAAATTAAAATAAAGCAGAAAGTCCTGTACGTGTCCAAAAGGCTCCTATCTCAGCATGATGCTGCGACATGCATACATAATTATACTAAGTACTTACCTATTCTTTATTAATCTTATATTTTGAATTGTTTTTTGTTTTCAATGTTCTCACATAAATAGAAGCAACAAGAACAAAATGCACCCAGAATTTTGTAATATCTTGTCCTAAGAATTTCTTGCCCGTTCTTCTCCATAGCTATCTACGTTTTGGAATGGGCTAGCTTCAACTTTCTAACTGACCGACTCTTTAACAATTCAAAAGTGCCTGTAAATGGTTGAATACAAATAAATGCTAAATAAAAGTTTGAGATTTAACAAAACTAGCTAAACTGACCTATGTAATAAAACCACAGGGTATTTCACCAAGATGACTACGTTTAGATGTGTTTTCCCTCATTGAGTCAAAAAGTCGACTAGTTTCAGGAAAATTACCATTGCAATTAAGAAATTCCTCAAGTTTTATGCAAACCGCAAAATGTTTGTTTTTTTAGTTAAAAAAATAATAATTAAGTAATGAAGTTTTAATTGATTTTGATCATTTATTATACATTATAATCATATATTATTACTAGACGGTTATTGGTAAAATAACCGTCTTGTTAATTAAAAATGTGCGTTGTCATCTGCTAGTTCAACGTTTACCAATGCTCAAAACTTACCTATACCTTTTTATTTACTCAAAAAATCGTTCAAAATTAATATTAGGTACATATTAACTGTTCCATGTCAGATCAAGTAATATATTTCATCGTAGGCCGTAGCATTGATGCTGATAAAACCACAAAATATATACTGTGATGACTTAAAATTAGACAAAAATTAATTGTGTTCTTTATTTTTGCAGGCTCCATCGTACCAGCCACAGTATGGGCCCCAGTACGCCGAGACACAATACGCGCCACAGCACGCCGAGCCCCAATACACACCTCCGCAGCCGCAGTATCAGCACGACCCTTACTATGGACACTAATGCAAATAAGTCTCTTACATTACGTACCCCAATAGTTAGCCTTTTAGTGAGATTTTAAACTTTGAAGAGCTGTCAGTTCAAAATTTGTGGATAAGAAAAAAGTTATGCAATAAACATAATAATCAGATTTATAGTAATTTTATACTTATACGGCTGTATCTGTACTATTTATACCGAAATTAGGCAAAAAATAATTATTATTGTGTTCTTTATAAAAACTAAATTAAATTCAACTTATTTATTACTAATATTATTTTCCATCTATCTCTCTACATTCTTTACCAAAGAAAAAGAGTTGATCATTGTTTATTTTGTAAATTATTCAACTCGCAATAAATTTTTATAATTAATTAAGTTATTAACACCAATAAATTATTACCGCACAAAACGTCTTTGTCTCATCATAGATGTCGATTCATGTTCTCGAGCCGCCGGCGTAACACGTCATAAGAAAGTGCATTAATAAAATAAATTCTTAATTGTTAAGGTCACCAGTAGGTACTGTTGAGCGGAGTAGTTGAACGCGGCGCGCGCGCAGGCCACTCGTGTAGTAGAAGCGAATCGCTTTTTCGTGTCGAATAGCGAATCAGAGGATCCCGCTTAGTGTTGCATAGAGTCCTGGAGCCGCCCTGTACCCCGCCAGTCCCGATGTGCCCCACATAACACCTCCCCTTTGTTTCCCTCTATAAGATGTGTTTGTTAGTAATTCCTGTCAGAGTGGACATGTCATTATCGATACAGTAGACCTAACTAGTGTGTTAGCTAAGGTGCGGCGCTGTCCTGCTACGAAATGAGTTACAACCTATTATGGATTTTTCTTCTGGTATGATATCATTTATATATTTTCATCTGACATCCCTTGCATTCTAACAATATGACATTTGAATATTGTAAACAAACAAATGTGTATACAAGTTTAGATTTCGTCACCGAAACTAAAGTTTTGTACGCATTAATTATATGTTTCTGCCTTAGTAACAGTGCCAGCTTGTTCAGTTAGTCTAAAATATCAAGTACTTTATCCTTAGATCAAACTTAGATTCTAACTTCCGATCTACTTAGTTATCAATCTACTTGAAGTAGTTAACTTGATCAAAATGCGCATGATTCGAAGAAAAGGCCTTTATTTGTTACTGCCTTTTATGGTAGGTCACCATTACTCTTGAAATAAAGGTCTTCCTTTGCATCATAGCTTTCTTAAGTAATCTAGGTACTTACCTTGCACCAATTCATAAAAGTTATAGTACTTTTGGTCGTTATAAAAATGCGCGCGAGTTAATAAATAATAACTTAGGTTTGGTACTTAATTAGGTATTCGTTAGTTCTTAAGTGAACATCTTTATGTACCCCGAGCAAAGCCTACCCTAATAAAGCCTTTGATTTGTGTCATACTTTGGTAGGTAAGATCCAAAACAAAGGCTTTAGGGAATCATCAGAGTTGAATGCGATCGGAGCGTCAGGATGGTGCCTGGCGCCCCAATCAGATTCAACTCTGAATAAGCCTACTTCATAATACTTTATGATGGAAAATACTAAGGCAGGTACCAGATACCTTAGTCTTTTCCATTAGATCTAGTGAAATTCCTACTCATAGGTAGGTACTCATAGTTGAACAATAACCTTCTGCATCTATTAGATATTATATTACTTTGCTTTTGCCCGCGGCTTCGCGCGGGTGGTGGTCTGAAATTATCCCACGGGAACTTACTACCGGGATAAGAAGTAGTCTATGTATGACCCACGTCATGGTCTAATCGTGTGCCAAATTTCATTCAAATCCGTTCAGCTGTTAAGGCGTGAAAAGCAGACAGACAGAGTTACTTTCACATTTTTTAAATTAATAATAAAACTATTTGAATTAACGTAAATTGTTATAAATTAATTTTTAATTATCATAAATAGAACATAGTAGGTATAGATGGATTATATTACCTTCTTTGTAATGAGTTTAATTTAAATTTTAAATCTGATTTCTAGCAATGAATCAAAAAAGTCCCAACTCGTTTACATTAAGCTAATAAAGCGTAAACAAACATACTTAGCGGACATTTTTATTACACTTTTAATTGCATGTCACTGCAGCAAGGTTGATGAATAATATTTAAATACATTCACATAGTTACCTCCACAAAATATTACGATCAGACATTTTTCGTTTAGGTACCTACCTACCTACGTATCTTAGTTCTGTTTTAAAACAAGCATTCATGAATAATGTCATTATGCAATAAGGACCGTGATCATGCTTGCAATTCCTCATTTAATGCCAAAGATGCAAAGAGTAAACTGTTGAACTTGAATAAATAGAAGTACCTACTTATCCTTACTTACAGGCTCAACTACCTACCTAAACCGATATAAGGTCAGACTAGTTTATCGTATAAACCCAAGGAATAAAAATAAAAAAGGCCCTTAGCAACAGCTGAGGCTGCAGCGCCCTTCGCAAGTTCAAAGTAAACATATTTGTGTGATAAATGTCAGAGTGATCTTTAAACAAACTGGATCGGCGTCGCACACTATTTTCGTTTCAGCTGAGGGCGAAACGGGTCTAGAGCACTTCCTGGTCTTTTTATAAAATGGCATCAGGTAGGCGTGCTCGTATATTTATGGACGTAATATTGTCTTACAGTCTCTACTTTATTTTCGATAATATCAGATTAAATTTAAACCATCAGATGGCAAGCGTGTCTACTTCCTGTGATTCACTAAGATATTGTAAATGACTATATACGCTACCTTAATACATATGTGTTCTCGTAAATCCAATGTACGTATCTAGGTATGATGTAAGTCAATAATGTGTGTGTGAATTTTTCATGAATAAACATTAAAATATTATTTCATCCACGCAGTATTTTCATAACATAAACTGACAGTAACACAACATTTTCAAGAAATTAAAACAAAATTATAACTCGAAAACTATCAAGAATCCTTGGGGTATTTTCGGATAACGGGCATGAGGAATCTTTTTTTTATGACGTCACTATTTGGACCATCCTATTTACTTCATGTTATGTCAGCTGAACATAATACATTCAGAATAGAATATTTTTTGCTCCAGCTGAGGTGATTTGTGTACCTACATGCATATTTAGGGCATAACTTAAATTAAGATCCACATATTAATGGAGGAGATATAGATCATGTTATTACAGACTAATCTTCAGTGAATTACTACTATACCTAAGGGTAATTTAACACACGATTGACTCACAGCTGTAATTAGGAGAATTAAAGTTTCACATCGTTTCCGCTATACTTTAAAAGACCACGATCAGTTGAATAAATCTTACAAAAATTCAAATCCTATTCTGCGAAATTGCTTTTAGTAACGGTATTAAGGGTCCTTAGAAAAATATTAGCCACATATAGATCTTAAGACGCAGATATATTCCAGTGATCTTGAGTGGTTAGCTTGCGTGTTCTGTACTGAGCTCACGCAACGCGTCCAGTTATGCTGATCCATTTCCAGTTTATGCTGATCTCGCATTGTATAGGATTTTCGTAAAATGCGACATCAGCTTATACTGGAAATGTATAGCTTGATGTGTAGCTGTGTGTACGTCCAGCCAGTAATAGGACTCGCCCATCAAGGAGCGCTGACCCAAACTAGACGCATTATTAATTTATTATACATAAAACAAAAGGTATTTTAATAAAAAACTTTTTACAAAAAAAAAACAACCGACTTCCAAAAAAAAACACTACAAAGTGAAAAATAACTTTAATTTCGGAAGTCGGTGTCTTGGGATTTGTGTTTTCGTTTTTTTGCCACCGACTTCCGAAATTAAAGTTATTTTTCACTTTGTAGTGTTTTTTTTTTGGAAGTCGGTTGTTTTTTTTTTGTAAAAAGTTTTTATTTTTCACTTTTTAGTTGTGGTACCTACCCCACACACATTCGAATACCACTACCTGCTACCAGTGTCAAAAACTTATCATATCATCTACATACTAAGTGGGAAAAAAAATACGTATTTTGTAGCTAACTCAAAAACTATCCAAGCAAAGTTAATAAAATTATATGGGACCAATTTAGGAGCCTACCCTTTCAAACAAAAAAAGAATTTTCAAAATCTGTTCACAAATGACGGAGAAATCGGTGGACATACATAAAAAAAAAAAAAAAAAAAACATACGCGTCGAACATATAACCTCCTCCTTTTTGGAAGTCGGTTAAAAACACGTATACTAAGAGTTCAATAATTAAATTATCTTTAAAATGATAAAGGTTTCAGAAAAAAAAATACCTACGCTTGATAGATTTAGCGTGATTCTCAGTTTTTTCCGCGTTAGACATAACTTTACAAATTAATTTCACTACGTACTAATATAAACAAAATCTAAAATATTCCTATATTAAGTTATTAAGAAAATGCTCTAATTTAACATATATTTTTTCCAAATCAATAACATTACTCGTTTAGACGTGATCTTCAGTATAATATCATTAAAAGTCGGTTATCGTCGCCTTAAGCTAGTAGGTACGTAACTTTGTATTAAACTCAATAAAACGCATTACTTATTGCAGTAATTGCAATCGTAAAATAATGTTGAAGCTAAATAATATTTGTGTAGTTAACTCCAATGCCACGTCTGAACAGTAAACTGCAATACTTACAGATCGGTATGCACCATCTTTTCTTTGTGCTCTCAAGTTCTTTATCATGGGTCAATTTATTTGCATTCGAGTTTAAAATACCGCACGATCTGGTAAATCAGAACTGGTTTGCTCGCTCCCCGTCCACTGTCCGCAGACCTTATATGGATAATAAAGACAAAGAATTACTAAATAAATCTCTTTTCAGACAAATGCCCTATGAGCTCATTTCTTATCGTTGGACAGCAAAATATTTCAAGTGTTAAGTAGATTAACTTGTTAAAATGTTTAAGCGTTATTTAGTAGTATCACAAATCTGTATCTGCTAGCTGATCAATAAATTAATACGTATGTAGCGTAGTCGTTGAGCTCCTTAAATTCTGAGTTGAGCTGCACGATAACTGAAAAATGCGTGCACTGACTGGTCAAGTCCACTCAATCTGTGCGGTTCTTTCCTCAAAAGACCATTTCAGACACCAATCTACATGGTCTTCACATGATCTGACCAAGATTATGACTTTAAAAGAGACTGCGACCTCCGAGTTTGTTTCGGCCTTTCTTCTCAGAGTAGTCAGATAGGAAACGCCGACCTCATCTAGTTTTTATTAAAATATGATAGACGTGTAAAAGTGTTTGTACAAACCTACTTACAGAAATAAAATTATTTTTCATTTAGAACGAACAATAGGTACATGAGTAAAGAAGTTATCAAACGTACCTAGGTAAATTGAAAACAAAAAGCAAGTAAGTTATACAGGCATACAGGATGCAGCCATTTAACGAGGAAACACTAAATTGGCTGATCGGCTATCTGGCTGATCAATCTATCCATTATTATGATCACAAATAACTTCGATTGCAATTTGCAATTACATTACCTCGGCTACCTACTATTATTTGTACAGTATTCCAAAAACTCCGGTCGTGAGGTCAAAGGCTGGGGTCATTCTAAATCTGAGCCAAAATTAACTTCGAAGAGCAAAAGACTACCAGCTATAAACTAGGTGGGGACCTAATTTGTAAGTTGCTACTGACCAAAAAAGTCTGTCCGTTTCATCCAGGTTTTCCAACTTTGACTAGGAACAGTAAATTTACATCAAAGTCAAATAATTTATTTCAAATAAGCCCTTCTAAGGCACTTTTGAACGTCAAAATGTACAAAAAAAATTAATTGATATTAGTCGTCCCAAGGTAGTTTTCGTATGGAGAAGAATCAAAATCAAAATATTAGTTAAATAAGTGTATGTGAAGATGATGCACCTGGAATAAAATTACTATGTACCACAATAGGTAGGTAAAAAGAATAAAAATGAAGCAACGACTGATAAATTGTGTGGAAGATACATGGTGCTCACATATTTCAAAACTTTGTAAAATTAGACGATTTTCCTAAAATTTTACAATTAATAAGTCAGTCATCAACTTACATAGAAAGAAACAAAAGAAAAATAGATTTATTTGCAGCACCATACCTACAACACACTCTTTTTATTAGTTTGTACTATGTTCTACATTGTGATCACAGCGCTGCACAAGCAAGTCATTGCTTTATGACAATACTTCAATGACATGATAAATAGATTCCTTACGTATTATAAATATAATGTGTATTGTGAGGTGACACGACGTGACGCAGGTGCGACAGTTGCCACAATCGTTCAATTAGCTGGCAATATTCGCGCATTGTCCGGCACAGCAGGCGGCCTTCGAGGAGCACTTTTATCTAAAGAAACGCCCTTAATCGTTCGCGCAAGTCTAAACTAGCGACTGGCTCTGGTTTTTCTTGAGCATTCATTTGGAATGTACCTACATTAACTAAGGTTTATTTAGCCCTGCACACTTCTCTTATGGATCGAGTTAAATTTTATTCGGTCTCATCACGACTTGGTGTTCTGCCAATGCAACTAGGTATATATCAAAAATAAGAAAGCAAGAAATTTCTAAGAACTGTATTTGCCTAGCAGTGGTAGTAGCGGCGAACATTATACCTGCAGTTATGGAAAATACGCTTACAGACCACTTAAAATAACTTTAGTTTGTTAAATATTATTTAAAAAATATTAATAAAATAATATTTAATATATTATTAATTTTGTTTAATTACATAACATCACGCCTGTAATCCCCGAAGGTTTAGGGGGTTTTATTTAATTACTTTAGTATTATTAGTAGTTGACCACCTGTCTTAAACCCAAAGGTTCGATTCCCATGGGGGCAAAATTTTCTGCTCGATTTGGTTGGGCTTGTTCTAAGTCCGCTGGCTACCTACCACCATCGTATCTAACTCTGTCACCATAACAACAATGTTAACAGCATGGTTGTGTTTCGGCAGTTAGAGGTAAGATAGCCAGTTCCTCTGTGGTTGAGGATTTCGGGTGAAGCTCGCTTCCACCTTTGGCCTGGTCATCACTTACCATCAGATGAGATGCAGGTCAAAAGCTTACCCGTTGTGGTAAAAAAAAGGACGACATTAAGGGATCATCAAAACATTTTGTTAATACAGAACTTCTAAAATTATAATTAAAACAGTAATTAAAGTTAACGGAACGCATAATCCTACCTACCCGTTATGTCTTACCTTTTGTTAGCTATAAAGTCCAAGGCCCTTTGCAAATTGTAGCCTAATCAAATTACATACGGGTACTGTAGCACCTGGTATCAATTAATATTATTCCGAATTCTCAGAAATACAAAGTTAACATTGGAAAATGCTGACGTGATAGTGATAATTGCCTTTATTAAGTATATTTTGTTTTTTGGACACAAAATAATTAATAATAGGTAACTTACTAACTTTTTTTTTTAATAAGCTCTTTTTATTCATTTTCATCTAGGTATTATTATCGTCTAGGTTCATTTCAATCAGCCAGTACTTTCATAAAGAATTTTATTTAAAAAAAAATTGCAAACACTTTTTCCATCTATAATCATATAAAATATTATAAACCTTCTATTTAATTGACTATATTCTTCTATGTAAGTGTATAATGTTGACGTACACACAGGTTTGGAAAACATGAATCCGTTTTCCAGAATAAGACTTCTGGTGCGCGTCCGTCTGTAAAATCGCGCACCGTGGGAAGCCGCAAATTGATTCATTGGGTTTATTGAAGTTTGTTTTTTAATTCAAACTGGGTTTATTGAACTTGGGTTTATTGAAGTTTGTTTTTTAATTCAAATTTGGAGGGGGAGGGGCGGCAAATTTAGAGTTTGCCCCCGGTGGCAGAAATACACGATACGCCACTGGAATAAGTATATCTCATATACAAACAAGCGACAGAACCTATTTAGCGATTAGCATTAGGATTAATGATTGAATGCAGTGATACACTTAACGTGTTATTAACGTTTCGTTTTTATACAAGCTTGTGGCCTTCACGTTTTTCACTGTCACGTCGCGGGCACGTGTGTGTGGCGCCCACCTGCCCACTTCGCCCATGCCCCGCTACACCTTCTACAGATTTTATATCTGTCTGGCATACACGACCATCAAAAGGTCCATAAAAACTTTTGGCGCACTCAATCATCAAAAGACTTTTTACTAATTAGACACATCTTTTTAGCCAAACCACTATTGGGCACTGGGCCCGTGTACAAGTACATTTAGATTTTTTTTAGTAAGCACCTAAGCACCTACATAATTATATCAAGCATCATCCTGTTTCCGCGTAAAATCGAAAACAAGCGTATATGCCCAGCGCTGGTATTTCCTAAATGTGTCACAGAAGCTACAATTAAAGTATTTTGCGCACCCGCACCTAAAGACCATTAAGAGTTAATTGAGACATCTTGTTAAGTAAAACATTTAAATAAAATATTCGCAACGGCCACACCAATTTATGTATACTTAGACATGTCTGTTTTGTGGACTAATTTTATACGCAAATTTTCTTTATTATACATTGAAAATCGATTACTTAATTAATAAGTGTGTACTTTGTATTTGTAGAGCATTTTTTCTTAAAGGTCACATTCATATTCACTTTTAGATTTAATTTAAGGTCACTATGTTTCTTCATAGCGGATTTTTGTTAGCTTCCGCACGGTTGGCGGCGCCTGTTACCGCTCCACCCACTACTAACTTGGGTTTTTTATTTACTTTACAAAAATATCAATTAAGTAATTACTAGATTCAATTCAATTCTCGAGGTTTTAATCCTCACTCAGGTCTCGGTGATTACCTGCGCGAATGTTGATCCCGGACGCTGGGCCTTTCCAAGAATGGAATTGGTTGATATGGATTGCAATGTTCTTATTCATAAAAGTAATACATACAAAAAGTATAAGAATTTCGATATATGCTTAATTAATAACGATGTCACATTAAACATGTACAAATATCTTATTCGCATTTCACACTCGTGTATGACAAGTGTTCAACTTTTTGTCAATGAATTCCAATGGAATCAAGTTCAGTTTTTTGTCTAAGTAGTTATAATATTTTCTGGTACTTAGATAGCCAACAAAAAATTGTTGTCTACACTGATAAAGAAATAGGTAGAATTTTCTAATTTTTGCTTTAGTAAAATTTTTGTGTGGAGCAGAATTTGTAGTGTTGAAGTAAAAAAATTTTGCTTATCAAATGAAGGCCCCTAGTTAGCAACGGCTGCAGAGAGCGCTACGCCCATTGTCATCGAACCAGCTCATACCGAATCTTTTAAAATCCACAAGCTGTGAAGAAGCGGAGAACACAGGTTTCTCGTTTAACTTCTTAGGAACAGCATGGATGTTTGTATAACCCACATTCCTCTAGCTATAAAGCCCAGTACGGGACGTACTTTTTGGTTGAAGTCTTTCAGTACAAGTACAATAATATAACATAACATAACCTTGTGTCCTCGAAGGGTTAGGCAGAGGTGTACACCCGCAGTTCGCCTGTTATGTTTAAGTCCCATGTAATGGGGGGCGTGTCTATTGCCATCAACCGGGCACAAACCCAGACTCCGGCCTGTTATTGAGAAATTCCAGATGGAAAACCAATCATAATAGTACAATACTAATTACTTTATTAGGTTCGGTCCTCTATAAGATTAGTGGCTAGTGGTTTAGTTAGCTACGACTCGGCAAGGACGCCCACGCGGTCACTGACAGCGCCGCCTGCGCCCGCGCCGCTGTCCTCGCATCCGCCCGCAAGCCACCAGACACACTCATGCCACTAATTTCCGCTGTGAGCACTAATTATTACTAACTGATCAAATATGATATCGCTGATGACGCGAGATTTTTAAATCATTAATTAATATTATGCTCACTTCCCCCATGTCTTAATTTAGGTATTGCCATTTATTTGTGGTAAAGCAAGTCTTTCAACGGCTATCGTGTAAATTCTTTGTTATTGAAAGTAGGCCAACGATTATTTGTAATTTCCTGCAAAAATAATACACTCCGGACACCTTATACTGTGCGTCTGTGCCACCCTCCATATTTTTGGATCTTTTTAAATAATGGTACAAAGAAAAAAAAAGTGGTTTTGAAGCCAGTCACTCACTATCATATCCGTTTGTCATTGTTCCAAATTTGAAATCGAAAAATACAAAAAAAAACGTTTCATTTAGACAAAATTAGCGTGGAATTTTTGAAGAAAACAATGGTTTCCATAGAGAAAACGTTTATTTAGTCATTTGTGTGCCTCCAAGAGTATTTACGACGACCGTCATGAGGTTCGGCATAGAATTAATTAATGTCACTATGACGTGCTGTTCTCCCATGCTTCCAAGATGGCGGTTTTTAGCTCCTGCAAATTTTATGAATTCTTAAGTTCTGATTAGGTAATAAATACACACATACCATCACGCCCGCATTCAGAAGGGTTAGACAGAGTTAGTACAACCATATTTCGCCATTTACGTCAACCGGACACAAATCCAGACTCCAGTCTAGTACCTACTGAGTTTCTAGTAGTAAAACCCAATACAAACAATACAACACCGCCCGACCTGGGAATCGAGCCCAGGACCTCATGTTCAGCAGTAGAGCTTGCGACCACTAGACCAACAAGGCAGTTAGATAATAATATTAATATTACAACTATTTAGTAACTAATATATAATTCACTGTCTAATCTTTTGGTCTAGATCAGCACTTAGAGTTACGTAGTAGCTAACTATTGAGTACGCAACCTTATCAAATAATTAATTTTGAAATGATTTTTTAACTGGCGAAATGTGGGTGTACCTGCTACAGGGACACCTCTGCCCTACCGTCCGGGGAAACAAGGCGTGATGTTAAGTTATGTTTTATGTGTGATTTTTTGCTAAATTCAAGGACTGCCGATTCCAAAATTTTGTCTAGTAGATATAATTCATAAATTGAGATCATAGTTTCCATTAAACTCCTATAAGTATTTTTTCAGGATTAAATTATTTAGCAAGCGAAATTAATAATAATATTAAAATCTGTTCAAACACGGAGCTTGTGACGTATCGACAAGGAAATGTAACACATGACAATATAAAAAGTTACTTTAAGCCAAGCTGACCTACGAAATATGTGGATCTGGTTTTAATATGAAAATAATTCAGAATGGCAATAGTTCTGCATACCTAATTACATACCTCCAAGTCGGATATATGAATTGTAAGGCATAAACTACATACTTGTTCGGGTCGGCATTAGGGTGCTTGTCCACCAGAGATGTGCTATGCAGCTAAGGTGCGAGGATGTGAAAGCTAAGCGACGAAATTATGTGACCGTTTCCACTAATGCTAAGCTGTGAAACGGAGCGAATAAGATGTGCTATGAAGATGCGCCGCCGAGAGATAGCTGTGCGAGGAAGATGCGCAGCTCCAACTATATATGCGATGCATCGACAGTAAAGGGTAGGCACTCTGCCCTGCACATAGCTACAACACTCGCGCATCCATAGCTCCCATCCATGGCACGCATCCTTCCATTTAAAAAACATAGCTTAGTTGAACCCGTTTCCACCAGTGCTATGCTATGTGGACCAATGAATATAATTGGTGGATATCAAACGCATCCATAGCAACGTAGCATAGCACATCTCTGGTGGAAAAGCAGCCTTAATCGGCACAGCCGGGTTGCACAATCGAATACATATAGGCATGTAGTAATTGTTTCGGGTCGGCTTTGTTGTTCATCAAATGCTGCCGAACCGAATGTGTCGACCCGAACAAGTGTGTGGCAAGACTAAGCAAAATTGTTAACAATCCATAAATCCATATTAATATTTCAAATGCGAAAGTACCATACTCTGTCTATTACCTTTACCGTTATATTAGTTTTTTTTTTTTCGGATGGTAAATTATCAAATAACTTCTCCCGCTCTGGGCGGAGGGCGTGTCAGACTCTTACTGACTAAAACCCACCCGTGTTCCTTCTGTTGTCATGTTGCCGGGGCCACGATCTCCCTTTCGGACTTCTTCGCAACCCCTGAAGCGAGCCTGGAACCTGGAGAAAGAATAGGCTACTTTTCATCCTGGATTATTCAAATAATACGCAGACGAAGTCGCGGAAAACAGCTAGTCTTAAATGAAAGAGAGAAATGTCGAACAAGTTGCTGGACATTCAGATTCAGATTAACTTGCTTGACATTCTCTCGCGCCTTGCGTTGTTATATATCGCACGTAAAATGCGTTATACCTACTGGTTATAGGTAGGACATATTATAGCAATAACAATGTGTTTAACATAATAATTGCCACGTTGTACACTATTGCTATAATAATTTCCAGTAATTAAGTGAAACTGCTGGTAAATAATATCATGATTAAACATGAGACGCATTTATAGTCAAGAGGTGAGCGATATTATACGGTTAATGTTTCAAGACGAGACTTTTGTTTTAATAAGTACCTGCATGCACTGAGGTGGTGGTTATTTACTTTCCTGCACTATAAAAATTCTAACGTTAGATAAAAAACATGTAGGTATGTACAGTCGTGAATAAAACGTTATTCTTTTCCCTATTATCTCGATCCATAGATAGAGTGTCCATGGCAGCAAGTCGTGCAAGTAGTCGTCCAGTTTATTCATATCGTATATTATCAACAGATTCATTTACCTTGATGCGAACAACATTTTTCCAGCCCACATTCCTCGGTGTAGTTTCTAGAGCGGAATGTGTTAGAAGTGTTACGGTTTGTGCTTTCATAGCACATTAAATTAAATCATTACTTCATTATTAATTACTTTTAGCACTTTTATCGTAAAACAGTTTAATTTGAACTAGGTACTTGGTTACATTTTAAGTTCTTACAATCATCAATGCTACACACGCTGAGTTTTGATAATTTATAGGATACCTATGTATCTTATTTTACAAGTTCTCGAAGGGTTAATAAGACGAGCATATTCCTATAACTTCACACATTACCTTGAGACTAAATCGACGAGCTGTTAACTATTTTTAATCATACCTTGTTCTAACCTCTCTCCTTGAAAACCTAGCTAATAAATCTTGTTTGAAAGGAAAATAAACTGATAATATTATGATAACATTTAAATAAAACGTTGCAGTTATTTTATGTTCTTAGTCAATACATATTAGTAATGGGTACCTACTTTGCTTTATTTGCAGATCCTACAAAGTTTCACGGCGTCGTTCCCAGTACCAAATCAGTATGATTTGGGCGTCATCGGCATCGATCAGGAACCTATGAACAATTCTCCACCAATATCAGGGTATGAAGGTTCACCTGATTCCTCAGACGAAAAAGTTATATCAGTGAGAATAACATCATCAGTGGCTGTCGGACGCGGGAGAGGAAAACCTACCTATAGATTTACTAGTGACATGTTAGATGATGATCAGAAACATGCTCCATCTTTTGTGTCTCCCTCAGGTGCACAACCCTCAACCATACCGTCCAAAGTTAAGGAAATTACGGTAACCGGAGCAACAGATGTACCGCCAAATCTCGTAGGTGCTAATATAGAATATATAAAACAATTGAATGCGAAAAAGGAAACAAAAGAACACAGTGCAGACCCAGCTCGCCCTTTCGAATTAATGTTTAAAGGTCAAAACGACGACGATGACGAACTCTCGACCGAAATGGACGAATATGAAGAGGATATCCATGATATAGCACTGGCCAGAAAAGTCCCATCGACAGCTGATGCTAACAGATTTCAAGATCAGAAAACAATACATAGATTTCAAAATCAAGAAATCAATCCGCAAGCTGAAGCTCACGTTCAAAACCAACATATTAATATGACAAGTGATTCGTTATTTTTGCCTCACATGAAACTTGGGTTAGAAACTAATAGTAATAATGATAATAAAAATAAAGAGGGTGTTAAAACTTTATCAGTTGTTGACCAACAAGCGGATAAAAAAGGGACTAGAAATATAGATCGGTTGACAAGTGTTGACACATTTGCTTCTAATAGTAAAAATGACCAAATCGACGACTCTGTAGCCGAACCTTCTATAAAGTCAGTTGAATTTACAAAATATAACGAAAGAATCGAAAACATTCCACCGACAGCAACAGTGCGTTCTCCAAATAACGTTCAAGGTTTGACAAATATACCACCAAACGATGTACGAAATAATCCAAGATTGACCACTGTGAGTTTTAATATAGTACACGATACTCCCAAAATAATTAATGACAATGAACGTAGTACCTCATACATATCGTCAAGTCAAATCATTCCTAACCAAAAACAGTTCTATGATCCTCCAAAAATTTATAGTGAGCCAGCAAAAATATATAGTGAACCAGCGAAGTTCTACAGTGAACCGGCCAAGATATACAGTGAGCCAGCTAAGATATACAGCGAGCCGGCTAAAGTGTACAGTGAACCTGCTAAAGTGTATAGTGAACCGTCCAAGTTTTACAGTGAACCTGCTTCTTTGCATCTGGAGCAAAACGTACTTTCAAGCGTTCCTCCCAACTACTCGCCATGGCGAAGACCTCAACATCCGTTCGGAAGCACTACTATGAACACGACACCCATAACCACTGTGACTAATGTGTTCCAACAAGAGACCACAGTTGAGCACCAGCCGGAGAAAAATTACGAAGTAGACGAAAAGACCAGCGTGCTCACTGACGGCCGCAGCCATGGCGTGCAGCAAGACACTACCACCGAGAAGTGTAAACAAGAGAACTGTAAAGTGGGATATGTGTTGGAAGGTCGCCAGTTTAAGAAGTATAGAGTGGAGGAAAGAACTCCAGATGGTTTCATCGTTGGAGAATACGGAGTGGTGAGAAACGAAGACGGCGCGCTGCGGGGTGTGCGCTACACGGCCGACGGCGACGCCAGTCCACGCCTCATCCACGACGCGCTCATGAAGTTCCTACAGCTCACTTAGGTATATACACTCGTCTGGTCTGAACCCAAAATAAATGCACACATAACTTACTTGCTCATTTAATTAAGTACTTACATCAAATATCATAACTATATGAATAACCAACAATAAAAGTACATTTTAACAGTTTACTATGTAATATAAAGACTGAATGATTAAATATAATGCAAATCCTTATATTCCAGTTTAGTACCTTCAACTTGTGTACCTAAAAGTGTCTGCAAATCGGATATCATGAGGTCCTAATTAAAAAAAAAGAATAATCAATCTGTTAACTGTCTCAGCACTCGCATCCTATCAAATAATTATGTTCTTCTTTATTTCGAATTACTGAATATAAAGTAAATATTCCGACAAGTGATGTATCATCCCTAAATGTTCAAATACCTATGCTTTGTAACAGATTAGGCTGATCAATTGATCGAAATTAAATATGTGTTATTTATTATGGTACATTGTTAGATGACCACATTCTCGTTAGTTGTAATTAAAACAATTTCAAAATAAGGGTAAAGGAAAATCTCGATGTTATCTCTATATTAACTTATCTAATAATAATTCTGGTGCCATGTATATCACTGTACACGAAATTATTGATAATTTCACTGCCACGTCTACGCTAACTTTATTGATATTATGTTGTAAATAAATAGGTAAGATACACAATTATGAGATAAATATTGATGAACATGCAATAGTATTTATTTTCTCATTGCTCAGTCATAGTCATCATTCACGATATGCACTCAACATGGAAATCCTTTTTCTTTTAGTTTACAAAAAAGTATTAGATCAAACTTTTGTATTTTCAAGAGGAAAACTAACCAATAACTGTGTAATGAGTTGGCAATTGGCATAGCAATGTTTCAGGCAACGCTTATTATACCTTTCCTTAAATTATGGAGATAATGAGTCGATAGTAGAAGTTATTGAACTACAAATAAGCAAAATTATTGATAGGTAGGTACTGTAAAAAACTACGCGGAATTTTATTTGAACAAAATACGAAATATTCTAGTATAAATTACTTGTATACTCAAAGTAAGTGGTTATTCAGATATAGTTTTATAAAAATATATACGTACCTAATTCGTTACGATCGTGGTTCAAGTGGCCACCACACTGGATATAACAAAAGGGATATGCAACGAACAACACTTCATATTGTGGCCGATAATATTCATTAACATCTAACACAGTGCTCTATATTCATATTTATGTACTGTATTATACAACAAAGCCAAACGCCTATGTGTACACGTTTACAAAGATTTTAGGCTAACTTTCAATAGTAAATATATATTATATACTGAATATAGTATAAACAGTAGAGAGTAAATATTAGATATTGTTTGAAAAGTTTAAAATTGTAAAAATTACAGAATGATACCTAAGCATATTTCGATGATAAGAAGTTATAGTTATTGAGAGTAGCAAATCAAAAATTATGATAAAGGAATTCACAATATATAGTAAGATATGTTTTAAATTGGAACAGTTATCAACAAAACAGCTCTATATAAATTGAACTACAGTTGTACATATTAATTCATATTAAATACATTAAATATAACATTATAATTAGGACTATCATGCTTAAAACCTATATATATCGTAGCGTTGGCCTTATTACTATTATGATTAGGTACCTAACAATAAACTTGCTTACCTTTGATGAACTTTAGCCTAGCGCACAAGTTATATTGAGAGTCAATTTTCCCATTGGATGTAAGTAGATAATCTATCGGGATGAGATTAGATTTGGTCATTTTTCATAATAAATTTAGTTTAAGTAATAGTAGGTACTCTCAAATTCATTAGATATTTAATAAAGGTAAGCTATTCAATTTCAAGGATTAACATTCTTATTATCAGATATCTATAATATGAAACTACATTAACGTAGATAACTGGAATATCTTACTCTATTCTTATATCTCGTAACATATAAAGCAATATTATAATGTTGACAACGCTTCGTGCATAAATTATCAACAATAACCATTCGTGGAAGCACATTAAATCAATGGAACAAACGTACGGTTGTCTGATGGCGATGCACGATAAACTTTACGACGACTTAAACGAAAGCTTACCTACTGTTTTATACTCGTTTCAATATTTATGGGCCTCTGGAAAGTTTAGTTTTATTCTCTCTGTGATTTATTTATTTACTTATTTGTGAGTTGGAAGCTCAGTAAAGTCTACTGGCACATACTTATGTTGGTGAACCATTGCAAGCAGCGCGCTGTTCGCAAAGAATGAAACAAGCGGGGCCAGGCAGCGCTACTTGATTTTTATAATTATATAGGTACCCAAACATTCATTTATGTATCGCACGTGTAGTTCACCTTCACTTCCGTCACAAGTTAGTTCGCTTTTCAGTGCCACTGTATTGTTAGAGAGTCTGTATGTACAAACATACAGAAAAGGTTATGCGCTTCGGTAATCTTCGGTTCCGAATTAGTACGCACGTCACCCCACAGAGGCAAAGTTTCCAAATTTTGTAATGCCACACTTGGTCGTTATAGTGCTTCTAGTATTGCGCGTTATCATGAAGCGTTCTCTCTGTTGAGTTACCTACCACCTATACCTACATTATGTCATTCAAAAGTTTTGAAAAGTTTTTTAGAAGTGCATCTCAAAATTAAAACAATGGTAATACATAAATTAGGTAAGTACTTCTATAGTTGTAAAAGCTCAATATTAGATCTCATAATCGTTTCCATATTTCCGAAGATTGACGATGGTCGTCGAAGCGCATACTTTTACTGGGGGACCTACGTTTCAAGCGGCCACACTTGTCACGGTGAGAGTAATGTGAGTACCTTGCTGGTGCAAACATCGCCAACAGAGAATCAAAACGTTTGCCGCGTGGTCCTTACATTTAACACTACTGCCAAATATTATCACAATTGTCGCTAATACAGTTTGTGCAACAACATAACCAAACGAACACTTAATTGTACAATTGTACCTAGCTTTAAAACATTCAAATAACGCGATCATAGCCATACAGTTTCATTTACTTACGCCGTGCCTAGGCTTGAACACATATGAAAACCATTTAGTCTTTCTGAAATATTTATATTTCGCTAGAACGATAAGAAAATAGCTCATTGCTAGAAAAATATCATAACAAATTACAAAACCTAATAAGTCAGTAGAATACAAGAAGTTCCGCACAAGTGCCAGGAATTACTTTTTTTTAGAACACCATCAACTTTTTGGCTACCTTATTGTTTTTAGGTTCCTTTAATAATTTACTCTAATCACTCGTTTATATTCGAATCAAAGTTTATAATATTAAAAAATCTGGCACTCACTTTTCCGGTCGATGCGCATATTGCCAACATAGGCAGCGAAAACAGGATATTGAACACAAACAATAACAAAATACCTACTTGAACATTTTTGACCTATCACAGAGGACAAAATAAAGAGTATTAAGATAAATTCCGTGGCTGGCGTGAATATATTGACATGTCTAAAATGGCAATTTGTCAAGACGGCCATTTTAAAGGTTTGACCTCTTCTGGTAAATCGGTAAATTAGTTTACAGTATGTGTTTTAGTTGTTTTAGGGGTTAAGTTGATATAACGAAATATCAATGTTCGTTCACAAAACCATGTGAATCGTTAATTTGACATGTTGTTATCAAGTAAAATACGTAAAAATGCGAGATGTCAACATAATACCATAGTCGATTGCTCCAAAAGTTATTTATATTTTGAGCTGTAAATTTTTTTCATATACTCGTAAATTCCTAATGCGTAGAACGTATAAAGCCAATAAAAAAAAACATACAAGTCGAGATGTCAATGTATTCACGCCAGCCACGGAATTATACGCAATTTATCATCATGATAGTTAGGTAACTATAATGTGTGACAATGCGGCATAAACAAGTCCATAATGAAGTACCACCTATTTAAGTTTTGCCACAAATAATCGCTAATTTTATCTACTTAGGTACTACTTTTCGTCTATCTTTTTGCACCTTTATAGGTATATAATATGTGTAGTAATATTTCACATTTCAACTAAGTAAATAGGAAGATGTAAATAATAATTTGGTGCAGGGTGCAGAACAATATCCTAGGTAAAGGTAAATATTTCATTCTTTTTTCAGCTCTGAAAAGATTTTTCTTAAATTATCAGTGATGCAATATTATGTTTTGTTTAGACAGCGTCTGTCATATCCAATCAAATGTTTAAAGCAAAGCTTTACATTAGATCAAATGTACAACATTTATATTGAACAAGTCTATACGTTTAAGCAAAAGCGTCGATCCTTCATAAAATATCCCGATTTCTTCGTAAACTTTCAAAAGCAGTCGAAAAAATATATGTTTTTGAAGAAGTGACGTAAGAAACATATAAGTAAAGTAGAAACTAAGTAGCTTGATAAAGTTAGAGCGTAATAAATATTTGAGCGATCAGCACAGATGACTCCAAACTAGTGCAAGCCCGATTCCGTCGCTTCGAGAAGATTCCATAGAGGGCGCATTGCTGCGGACACGCTTAGTCGTAGTTCTCAGACTCCTGCTGCACCAGCTTGAACCGGCGAGGGCTCTTCACGGCGATCGATCCGTGCCCGTCGAGCGACAGTCGGCCCTTCATCTGAAGGTATCTGCAAATAATGTCGTCATGAATTTTAAAAGCAATTCCAGAACGGGTCAGTCTACAAAGAATTCCTGCATCGCTTGATATTTCCAGGGCTCAAGTTAAAATATAAATGATTGGATTTTTCTAACGAGCACCACAGTTAAATGGTCCAAGAATTATGTGATTAAGTACCTTTTAATGTAGCGGCACACGAGCTTCGTTGGTCGCTGCTGCCACTCATCCAGCACTTCCTTAGGAGCTAACACCTGTAATCACATTTTGATACATTTTAGTAGAGTAACGTAGTTTTCCTAACCTGTCAGTTTTCTCAGCTGTTTTAGTGACAATTTTTCTGGTATTAGCAACTGTTGAACCGAAGGTATAATGGCCAACTTGTCTACCTGGTCTCCCCTCAGCCTATCGAGCAGGGTGACACAGATGACCGCCGCCTTGATGCCCGCGTGGTGCGTCAGCGCAGCAAACGCGAGCGACTCCATCTCAATGTTGACGACGCCTGACTTATGAATGCTCTCCAAGTATTCCATCTTGTCGGCTTCCGTGAAGTCGCAGAACGCTCCGTCCAGGCGACCCTGACCTGGTGTGACGACAACGCAAAAGTATTTGTTAGTGACCTCAAAACAGCACTGCGAAATAATTATACTCTATGTTCGCTGAAGTTATTTATCTCGAGACCTATCTATCTATTACGCAAATTCCAATCAGTTTCCTTGTTTCTGTTTGAGATAAGCTTAGAACAAAGAATGTGTCCTTTGCGTCACCTTGTCGGTGACGCAAAGGACACATTCTTTCTTTACCAGTTCAGTAAGGAGAACATAAAATTGACATTATGCCTTTTAGGTAGGTATATCTAGCCATAATGACCCAGTTAGTATTTATTTTCTTGTTTGGCTTATTTAAAATGGTTATTTCCGTGAACAGTTGTTTCTTCGCGCCATTCAAAAATAACTTTACTTGATCCAAATGACTCAAAGTCAAAGTTATATTTCAAGTAGGCCATTAAGAGGCACTTTTGAACATCAAATTTTACAAGAAAATAGAATTAATTATATGTAGGTGCCCCTTCAAAAAGGTAGTGTCATATGGAGAAGAATGGCTGTTCCACTGAGTCCATCTACTCGATGGAATTTAGGATAGCGTCGTCAATTATTTTAATCTGTCGTATGGTAGAAAGGGTTACCTTCGTAAAAATCGTATGTGCACATGGTCCTGCCATTGATGGTGTCATAGGGGTCCTCGGGGTCGGCTAGGCCTTTCAGCTCGCGAGCCAGCCGCTTGTCCAGCTTCGCGGGTCTTTGGATATTCTTGCCTAATACCGTCTGAAATTGATAAAATAATATATTATTTAGTTGCCATTTATGTGGTTGGGCCACATAAATTCAAGCTTGTTAATAATAAGGTCATTGGATATTTAAATCAAGCCTTTTTTCTAAACCGTGCGTATCAGACTTACCCTTCCGATCAGATCTCATCTCAGCAGCTTTGTGAAATATTTGAAACTTATTCCTCTGCTAGACTAAGCTCTGACCCATATCCCTTATTGCAGTTAAAGATGTCACAAAGTCTCACACAAAAACGTACCAGTTCGAGGACATTCCTCAGGGCTCCGTCGACCGCTTCTTCAGAGATGACGACAGTGCCTCCCTCGTAGCCGATGCCACCGCACGTGCCGATCCTGAAGAACACGGGGTCACGCACCTTCGCGTGGTACATCAGCTTGATCACCTCATGCAGCAGGATGCCCACCGAGGGTATACCCATGCCGTGCTGTATACAAAAATAATGTATGATGTAGAAGCATTTGTTTTTTGTCCTATGTCAGTAACCCAGTGCTGGGCAACGGCCAGTTTCCGTCCAAACCTCTCTATTTTTTGTGCAATCTATCTAGTCATGTTAGCCCTGCAAACATAATCAGATCGTCACACCACTTTCGCTACGTTTAAATAGAAGAAAAGGTGAAAAATACAGTAGTGTAGAACTGCAGAATAGACGAGAGATTACTGGTAAGAGAACCATATTGTCGACACAGTGATTTGTCTCTGAAAACTGTTCAATAAGGAGACCATTATGCTATTCCGCAGGGTCTTCGAGCTACTCTGTATAGGTAATGTAGATTTTCTACCTTTATATGGGTCTGTATATTCTGTAATCCTCTTAATCTATTTAAAATTGAATAAAACATTTATTTATGGCATTCCCGGTTAAATTACGTACATCACCTATTTCCGATTTCGAGAACTACAGGAAATATTTCAACTTATAAATGTAATTTGGTATTCTGAACCAAGCTAACCTATCTGAGACATCCTTGACTAGGTATCGGATAGGAATTAAATTTGTGGTTAATATACTATCATTCTGTACTTCCATACTATCCATAATTATTAATATCATAATGCGAAAGTAGCTCTGTGTGTCTGTCAGTAACCTTTTCACGCCTCACCGGATGAACGGATTTCGATGAAATTTGGGAAACAGGTAAACCATGACCTGGGTTAGGACATGAATACTTTTATCCCGGTTGTACGTTCCCGTGGAATAATTTCCGACCTACACGCGGTCAAAGCCGCGAGCAAAAGCTAGTAGTTACCTACTCAATAATTCAAAACGTTAATTCGTTTTAGTAAAGATGTTGGAGACTTCAGCGTCTGACTTGGACACAAATACACAATGCAAAAAAACATTCATTGGATATCAAAGTCAAATAATTTATTTCAATTAGGCTTTTTTTTTTTTAGTTTGGGCATCTCGTAGTTGACCTCTGAGATCATGACTACTTAACCGGGCTTTCCTGTGGGTGCCTTAAGCTACTATACTCAAAGCCAGGGGCATTACAAACTAAGCTTAAAACTAGGTGAACGCTCGCTAAGGGCACCCCCTGTGAGGTACGAACCTCGGCTTAGGGCGTCAACCGGAGGGAGGACATCAAAGATGGGACGGGCTTGTTTCAATCAGGCACATAAAAGGCACTTTTTATCTACGTAACATTTTGAATTAGGTGCATATAAGTATTTGAAAAGACTGTTTACCATAATAATAATCACTTTCATAAAGGTACCTTTGCGTGTTCGACCTACATCATATCCTAAACTATTAAATGAGCAATATTAAATATAAATAAGTATATGTATGTATATATATATTTGTAATCACGTTCTCGAAAACGGCTCTAACGATTTTGATGAAAGTTGCAATATAGGGGTTTACCTCATACCTGGGTTGGTCTCATACCTGGGAAAATTCGTTTTCTCTATTTTCACAACCTCGGAAATATGATACAACGTTGGTATACCTGGACGATATGCTTATCTATTTTCACCTGATCAAAGCTTGGTCGACCAGGTACTATGTAGGTATATGAATTTTGAGTAAAAGTTTCGACCTGTGGTGCTTTTGTATCGCCCGCAGCTTTACCTATATTGGTTAAATATGGGCGCATCGCGTTACTGATAGTTTTGTATCACAACGCAATATGGAACCCAGCTTCGTTGTTTACAGAAAACTCTATAAAAGATATAACAGTTACACAGACCACATAATTTCGTTAAAAGATTTGCCTACCTACTAAGTATGGAAACGGTACTCTTGTATGTTCTCTACAATACGAACAAAATTGTCTATTTGCTTTCGTGCTATCCTTGGTTGGTAATCCTTTTTGCTCGCAGATTTTTATCTAAGTAAATAAAAAGTTCCGCAGTATAAAACCACATGCGGGACACCCTATTCGTTGTAGTATGTAGAGATTTTATTTATAAAACTTGTAACACAACATTTCGCTGACATTCCACTATAAACTTTATTACTACCACAATAAAATGTCCAGACAACCCTTCTTCCTGAAACATGTACAATGAAACAATGTTTTATATCGTACACCGCACATAGTTATAAAGAAAAAGGTCACCGTCAAACAATGGAGGGTTTCAAAGCGTTTCCGAAAGGTCGTTAACAATTATCGCAATTTACAATAGACCCTCACATACAACTACATCCCTGTCCGGAAATTGCATGACTTTTATACGTAGATAGGTAGCCATACTTCACTAACAGTCAGCCAGTCATGGGGATAGGTTAATTTAAATGGCTAGCTACTGCGCGGACTAATCGATCCATTTACGAAGCAAATCAACATTTCCGCGACGAGGTCCGTGCCTAGAGCACGTTATGCAATCTTTCGAGCAAATTGCACCGATGTCATTCAGAACAGAACCTACTTCTCATCCCTTCGAAATCAATCACATACCTAAGTGAATTTTTGGTTTTTTGCAAAGAATTCCTAAATTAACAAAATATATTAGGTATTCTGTTTTTAGCAGGTATAGCCGAGTCTTTTTATTATATGCACTTCTCTCACTTGTAGAAATAAACTGCTAGCAAAAAGATAATGTATAAATAATGAGAAAGGGAAGACGAAGCCAGTTCTAGTTAAAGATACATTACCATGTCAGTGATGTGGGAATTAATGATGATGGGATCTCAATGTAGGCTGCCAATCTTTATTTTAGCTTAAACTCAAAGGAAATTCAATCATACGAGGAACGACATAAAGATACACACTATCAGGACATGATCTTCTATACAGCTCTCTTCTATTTTATATATGACTTCGTAAGGGGAAAACAATTTAATCAAGTTATACCGAGGAGCCAATAATTCAATTTGATCTTTAATAAGAACATAGACCACCAGCTAAATGAAGTAATGAAGTCTACAGCTACTTATGCAGCAGACAATCGTGGTATGACGTATGTAAATAATAAATTGTCTCATTTGAAGATGTCAAGTTTTAATTCAAGGTTGTCAAGTCCGAAATGCCGGAATATCTCTAAATTAATACATATTAATTTCTTTTGATGACATTGTGGCGAGTGGTTAAAATTCTCGACACTATTTACCTATTTGTTGCACTAGCAGATGGTAACTTACAATCAGTTGATAAACAGGTGGACGGCCCACCCACCCAATGGAAAGTGTATCAGGTACGCGTACGGTCGCCTAAAGTTAGGTACTTGAAGTGGCATACCAGTATAATATTGCTGATACGACTTTGCCACCTATGGTAGTTCTATCCACTGACGAAAACAACGTAGAAGTAAGAGAGTTCTGAGTTCATTTAATATTTCACAGGCGCTTGACATAAAACCTGAACCTACATACCGCACTAAGTAACAGATTACAGCCACTAAGAATGAACAGTGCGACAGCCCTACTCTTGTTTTATCCAGTTGCCGTATCTCACTCGAGACAGTCACGAGGCGTTATTATACACGTGGATCGCAATATGGCAAGAGTACCTATACCAACACATGTCGCAGTCAGTCGGGTTCACCCGACGGCCATTAGTAACTTCTCAGTTACTGCAATTATCTTAGTTACCGCTAATTAGCACCCGTTAATAAGCGGTAAGATTACGAAGATTAACGAAGTTTGAACTAACTAAATTAGTTAGTCCAAATGTACCCGCTACTGTTGCCGATTCTCTTGTCACAAATGCCTCTAAACTAAACTAAAAATCACCAAAATTTAATTTACTCCAGTCACACGACGATTTCCCATTCTGAAATAGACTAAAGTGACACAACTTAACTACATTTTAGTTTGACAGCACTAAGATGGCACTGAGTAATTAATTTAGTGAAAATGGCAATTTTGCTAATCTGAATTTGACGTTTTTCACGTAAAATTTTGATTGTCTAACTAAATCTGACTATTTTTAATCGCGATTAAAAAGGTGTGGAATAAAATTTGTTGTCCTGAACTAAAATTCACACCAACACCTCGACTTCAGGTGGTTTTTCTTTTCTTTTGCTTGCGTATATCTCGAAAATGGTGTCCTATCGCAAAAATAATAAAAATTTCGACCCCGTTAATAGATCCAATAAACCTAGAACTCAACATGTAGGTAATATTTTTTATTTCCATAATACAAGTTAAAAATTCCTTATAAAATCCGTCGAGGCTGCCACCCATGCGCGCCTCCGACTCTTAAAAAACTTCGCGGAGCATGGCAAACAATAAATTCGATTTTGGTTGTGTAAAAATATTTTTTTAAATTTAGAGATTATTTTTTTGCAGTATAATCTTTAAGATTCTCATAGCCAAAAGTAAGGAATTTTAGTGATAGTTTAGTTCGTAATACAAGAAAATAGGCACGAATAGGAAGCTTTTGATACCCAATGCACGCACGTAACATAATCAATTGTAACGTAATCCAATACTGACCTAATATTGATCAGTATTGAATTAGGCTTTGATATACCTTTGTGCAGTAATTATTGAATTTAGAACTAGTTTTATTTCGCAAACAATAATCTAGTGCTTTGTTGACTAATTTAAACCTACACGCGTTATTTGAGGTTTGAATATTTTGGATGATCGATCTAAATATTTACATTTTGATAAAGGCTACGCAACAGAAGATATGAAATTGTTTATATAATGGCGATTAAGTATATTGAGAATAATGATATCAAAACTGAAATTGATAGCATAATAAAACTAAATAACATTACAGTGTATACGGACTTGGAAATAAGTAAGTATGAAATACGATGCGACCATAATGAGCTGAATGCAGTTCAACTGCAAGTGGTTGAAGGCTTCGCAGCAGAGAAGGGGTAGGTACCTTAGACTGTTCACCATCAATTCACAAATCACTACTGAACAGTGTTTCTGAAATACGAGTAGGTATAACCCTGTAGGTACCTAGTACTGTCAAACCCGAAACACGTAAACGGCCATAAAACTACGGTAATTTCAATTCCCGTTAAGAAAAACTGTTAGAAAATTCTCAATACCCATTTGAGGTTAGAATATAGCGATTGGCTTTCTACCGTAATTGCATCTTCTCATACCCCTTCGGGAAATACAAGATCTTGATCGGGTTACTATGGTATTTTCTTCTTTCATGTCAGCACGAGATAAGATACATGAAGAACTAGATCATGCAGTGAGTCAAGATTAGCCAGTCAGCAGATTGGTAGACCGGCAGACTATCGAGGATGCATCTGTGTCTATACAGAATGTGACTTCCTGACATACTCTTGGAGGCTCTTTTGCTCTGTATTATTTTATAATTTGGGATTGCTACGTAAAACTCACACTGATGCAAAGCACGGGCCCCACTTTGTACATGGAGTATCTGTACGAGAACTGACTGATGTCCTGCAGCGTGGTGCCGCACGGCAGCTTGTGGCCGATCTCCGCCATGATCGTGTACGCAAACTGCTCCATCCGCTTCGGGGTGCCTCCCATGCATACAAACTACAGACAAATCAGAAAAAAGGTTAAATGCTGTTCCTACCTACTACTGTCACATGTTACTTAGTAATTATTTCTAATGATGAGACTGTCTTATAAAACAAGAGCATCTTGAAATGAGATGCTAAGTTTGGCACCGAATTCATTTCGATTTGACTGAGAATAAAAACATGTGTTTGAATAGTTAATGTATACGAGATGTCTAGTATGCCAAAAGTTTTTCAAGACTTGTCTAACCAGAAAAACCAGTAAGTAAGTATCGACTGTAGGTAATAACCATAAGTATACCTTAACATCGCCGAACATTTCAACAAGATCGTGAGAACCGCTGCCGAGTGCCAAGTGGTATAATATATCTTGGTCCATTAGCTCGATGTTGGGGTTCCGCAGGCGCACCGTGCCATCAGGGTACCTGGGGAAAAAAGGGTCGAACATGAGTATCTATTACAAGCTTACAAGTAAGGATAAGTCCTTTCACATCACTAGGTATGATTACATTACAACGTCCACAATATTTTTTACCGTGAACCTTTCAATTTGTATGATTTCAGAGGGGAGTTTTTATTCGCAAGACTTCCCAGGACCCAGGTAAAGTTTTCAACAATAGCAAATTGTTGCAAACTTTACCTGGGAAGCCCTATATTAAACAGTTTGTAATGTTTACGTCGTATTTTAACGATGTGAAAATAGGGAAGGAAAACCAACACAAGAAATAAAATCGTCCGGTCAACTCCCCAACTGCTGAACTATGAACTCGCAAAAACTAACTCAAACTCAAGGGGAGAATAAGATTGTAGAGAACCCTCAAAACTAAGACCGCAGGTGTTTGCAGATATTGGTGCCGATTCTCTTGTACACCGAACTAATGTAACTAAACTATCACTAAAATTCCTTACTTTTTTTTGCTACGAGAATCTTTTTGTTGGTAAAGTTATTCTGAAAAAAAATGTCTAAATTTAAAAATAATTTTGACACTACTAAAATCGAATTTGACAATCGCGACTCCACGTGTTACTTTTTGCCCTACCCCGTGATTTTTTTTTTTTAGTCGGAGGTGCGTATCTGTGGCAGCCTCGACGTGCTTTATATGGAATTTTTCACTTTTTGTATGGAAAATATGAAAAATTATTACCTACATGTTGAGTTTTATGGTTTTATTTTGGTCGAAATTTTCATTATTTTTGCGATAGGACACACCATTTTCGAGGTAAAAGAAAAAAAAAGAAAAAGAAAAGAAAAAAAAAGATACGGTACTGTTTTTGCACCTGAAGTCGAGATGCTGGTGTGAATTTTTTAAGTTCATGACAAACAAATTTTATTCCACATCTTTTTAATCACGATTAAAAATAGTCAGATTTAGTTAGACAATCAAAATTTTAGTTGAAAAACTTCAAATTCATAATAATATATATGTTAAAATATATAAATAATACCTAATAATAGCTAAATTGCCATTTTCACTAAATTAATATCTCAGTGCCATCTTAGTACTGTCAAACTAAAATATAGTTAAGTTGTGTCACTTTAGTCTATTTTAGAATGGGAAATCGTCATTTGACAGAAATAAACAAAATTTTGGTGATTTTTGTCTAGTTTAGAGGCATTTGTGACAAGAGAATCGGCACCATTATATCAGCATGTTCTATAAATGGAATACTTAGAAGGAAACAGGAATTTATTTAATACATAATCGTTAGTACCAGGAATTCCAGACAGAAAAATTACGATATTTTCCTGCATTCAAAAATTATTTCATAAGTCACAACCTAACAGTATCTCTGTCTACTGGTTCATTAGCGTTGCTCTCCTTGACTTCTTCTTGACCATTATCTTGAAACAGCTTCCGATGTGCATGATGGTGCCCATTCTGACCGGTCGAACTCCGATGATCATTCATCTCGCATCCGTTCTGATGCTGAGAGCATGCACTCGATTCTTCCACCTTGCAATTACACGGCATTCGTCTACAACTTCGGACACTAAATAAAAAAAAACAAATATGATAATTTTTTTAATGAACATTGGAACTGAAATTAAATGCATCGGGAATTTAACCCTGCTGACCTTACTACGAAAATTACATCACTATTGGTTAATTCAGCGAATCCGATCATATTATTATCAAAGGTTATCGCATGATGTTATTTTTTAGCGTTGCGATAGTACCTAAACTACGTTGATACAATATGTTTGCAAACAATTTAATCAAGGTTAGCAACTAATCGATGTTGAAACTTGAAAGAGTTAACTCTGATAGCAGTAACTGTTTGAAGTAGGTATTGTTTAGTTACAGCGAAAAACTTAATTATTTATTAAAAAAATAATTATTCTTAAACTATTAAAAACTGTTTTTATGAGAAATTTAAATAGGGATGCAAGTTTGCAATAAAAAAAATTGTATTTAGGTACAAAATTATCTCATAATTATTAAGATTATCATCAAGTTTTATTGTAAGTTTCACTTGCACAAACCAACACAACAAATTTAAATAGGGATGCAAGTTTGCAATAAAAAAAATTGTATTTAGGTACAAAATTATCTCATAATTATTAAGATTAACATCAAGTTTATTGTAAGTTTCACTTGCATCTGTAAGTGAAACTTACTAATTACTAATTAAAATATAATATTACGAGACAAGTAAAAACGCAGTCGTGTAAAAAAATTACTCACTTACCTTATTTAATAAATTATAAATATTTATATTATCACACGCGATGTTAACCCGACACTTGCTGCCTCACAATAAATTACGAAAAGCCCACGAGAACGTATCGCGAGCACGACGCGGTTGCTACGTATTGTTGGATCGACTTTCCAAAGGCGAATACAACAATCAACAAGCACTAGCTGGACGGTTCGCATGAAGCAGCGGGGAATCCACGAAAACTTTTATTACACGACTTTGAGGTTAGATCAGCGTGTTATTAAAAAATAAATTTACCAAATACAACGTTCCATTGAGTGTACTCACAATAAAACGATGTGCGCTCTCGATTCGCATGCCTCGATGTATAATGAATCATAATTTATGTCACAGCCACAGTGACTTTAATCATTCCTAGTAAAGGAATTGTGTGGAGCGCATTTATTAAATTGTTCACGGATGTTATGCAATTCAGTAATTTAAAGATGATGGCTTGGTATACCTTCTTAGCAACCATAGAGGTTCCGTCGGAAACGAATTGGATCAGATTAATGGGTGGTAATCAAGAGAAATACAGTAGTAGAGTACCTACTTATTACCTAAGCGAACCCATTCAAATTTTAGATCCGTAGAAAATTATTTTTTGTCATAGACTAACCGGACAATGGGTTGTAGGCAGCGTTTGGTGGTCCCGATTTTGGCGAGACGTCCCGATTTTTTGTCCAAAATTAAATGTCCCGCGCGGGACAGACTCTGTCCCGATTTTCAGGGATAGAAAAATAAATAAGTAATTATTATTATATTCCTCTGAAGATTTAACTGCCTTACAGGGCAAACTAATAGTTATTCGTAATTAGTAGGTATAGTAAAGTAACGTATTTTCATTAAAATACATTGTCTACTGCTTTATATCATCATTGTAAACTTAATTTGAAACACAAATAAAAGGATAAGTAGTAAAAAATAATACAAATAAATAATAATAGTCTAATTTACGTTTTCTTATTATGTCCCGCTTTCGACGAAAAAATCCCGCTTTTTTACTCAAACGGGTTCAAAATCCCGGATTGCCCGAAAAAAAATCTGGTAACGCTGTTTGCAGGGGTTTTGATTTAAGGGGGCGAAGCTGCTCAATGAAGGGCTATGCAACCTTTTATAAACTTCATTTTACATGTTACTAGTGACCCGCCCTTGCTCCAATCGATCAACTCAGCCTATCGCCGTTCACTGCTGGACATACGCCTCTCCCAAAAACTCTCCCTCCCCGGAAAAGAACAGGAGTTACCGACATAGCTTGCAGAGTAGGTAAGCATACTGAAGTGGCAGTGGGCTGGCCATGTTTGTCGAAGGACCGATGACCGGTGGAGTTCTGGAGTGGAGACCGCGTATCGGCAAGCGTAGTGTGGGAGGCCCCCCAGCTAGATGGACCGATGACCTTAAGAAGTCCGCTCGGACAGACTGGATGCGGAAGACGAAGGACAGGGTGTGGCTTCGCCCGGTTGCAATCTGTACCTACTTATTAATATGGCAAACATATAGATTTCTTTAAATTCTCTAAATGATCAGCATCAAAATCTATCGCGTTATTCAGAAAAACTTAACGGTCACACAAAGACAGACATGAAAAGCAACTTTATTGTAAAGGTAGGCACTATTTACTATTATAGATTATAAGTAGATGGACAAGCTACATAAACTTATGCTTGTCTTTTCTTTGAATTGTACAAATATTTACGAACTTTAACAATTGTCCTGCTAAGACTAACGCTAGGATGACGTCAGCTCGAATTTGCAGACGTGATGTGACGCAGGTCTTAGGTGGAACACTCATAGTCAACAAAGATAAATCCCCAGTTGACTAGGTGTACCTATTACAACACACGTTTGTCAGTTTACAACATTTGTGATAAAGAAAACACATTTTTTTCCGTTTGTTATGTTTTTAAACCCATGAATTCCAGACCAGAGTAACGTTTTCGTAAACTCTGTTTCATTTTGACAATTCAACAACATTCATTGCGTTATTTACGTTGTTGAGCAGATTTTTTTTCAAGGCAGCAAGGCTCCGACTAAATGTTTGAGGTGCCGAAATATCTTTCTTACCAGTGCGGGTTATCCAGCCATCGGGTTTTAAAAAGAGTTTGTCTTTTGATGGAAACCACCGAAATTTTATAGCAACCGGAACTTTAATTCGACGAGAATCTGTACTATTCCCTAAAATTAAATAAGATTTTTTGTACCGCCTGCATGTGGTTTGCGTTTGACGATATACTAAGAAAGAAGAAGTAGGAAGAAGTCCATTTATTGATGGTGTTACTCCGTCCAAAAACACATTTATGAACAACTCGTGAAACACGAGGAAAGCCACAGTCATCAATTAGCCGTGGTTGCCTTGCTAACAGTAAAAAAAGGGGAAATGTTGAACAACATCTAACGCTAAAGAATATGCAAGAGATTTCCAATAGGCTGGTCCTAAAAAGTAAATATATATGATATAATAATATTTATTTCTAAACAAGGTATTGCTTATTGTGGAAAAAATGAGGCCTTGTACTCATTGACGGAAATCGCCGACGGCCAGAACGAGAATCACGAAAACTTTTTAAATTTAGTCGTCCCATTATCGAAGTAGGATCCAGTTCTTAAGGTCCACGTATCCGGGGCAATTATTGAAAGTAAAAAACTGAAAAGCGTCTGGACAAGATAAGGGTAGAGGTAGCCTTGTTACCTATATGTCAAAAACCATTATAAATATTTGTGCAAGTCAAGTTAAACAAGAAATCCAGGCTGCACTCTTTTGGCCTCAATGTGGATTCTTGCCAGGATGTTGGCGTTGTTGGCTGCAATTTGCGTGCGCTACGAGCAACATGGTTCCTGTACCGAGCTCTCGTAACCTATGAATTAGCCCAGATAAGCTCAAATTTGCAAGATCTTATTAGCGTATCTTTTGATGGCGCAGGAAATATGGCAGGCAGGTATTTGTTAATGGCCTTCAAGCAAAACTGAAGGCAGAAATGCCAAAATTAATTTTCACGCATTATTATGGGTATGGCGACGTCAAGTTGTACTGAAGTAAAGAATTTGTTTGGGCTCTTGGAGTCTACTAGTGTATTTATTCATGAATCATTTAAAGGGGAAGCGTCAGGGTAGCCCGCGAAATTAAAATTTTCGATTGTAATGATTATAATTGAGTATAAGCCATATTTGTTACGGCCGCGAATCATATTTTAATTAACATAAAACCTAACACTGACCTGCAAAATGCAAAAAACGTAAGAAAAATTGAATTTCGCGGGCTACCCTGACGCTTCCCCGTTAAATGATGCAGAATGAGCATGGAGTTCGAGCCAAAGGTTTCGTTTCAAGCGAAGGCATTGATGGATTCCTTTTTGAAATTTGAAACTATTCAGACAGCCTTCGCATTCAAAATATGTTTGACCTATCAACCCCAGTAAGCCAATATCTCCAAACTCCTACATTAGATTATCTTAAAGCTTGGGGGCTTATCAAAAATTTAGAAATGAATTTGCAAAACAAAAATAATATACTTTTGACGACGTTTTCAAAGCTGCAAGTTTATTTGCATTCGATGTTCAAGATTTAATGCAAGCCGAAAACTTTGATATCGACATACAAACCACTCTGCCGTTACAATGAATATTTAGAAAACCGAAGAAACAAGACGAGTTATGCCAAGACGATGTGGCACTACTGGCTGCAGACCCAAAGAGATTCTATTCAATTTCTGTCTACAAAGTCATTATTAACACAGCTATAGATGAAAATTCAACTGCAACGAACATTTAAGATCTCTAAATCCTTGAAAAGCGACCTTCACCATTATAATACGAACCGTATTAAGAACGCGATAGAGTGGAACAAGGGCTCCAAGGTTTTTGCAAGAGATCTGTCTATTCGGCAGAGCCAGCTTGCGAAACTGAAGACCGATGATGGCAGAATCGTATCCGCCAAACCTGAACTATTGAGAGAGATCGAGAGTTTCTATCACGTCAACCAGTAACCCCGTTACGAATCTGGTAAACGACCCAAGAGCTAGATTGACCCAACACTATACCGAAGACATCCCAGACGTCAGCTTGCACGAGATTAGAATGGCTCTGAATCAGCTTAAATACAACAAGGCGGCGGGTGATGACGGAATTACGGCCAAACTCCTGAAGGCCGGTGGAAAACCCGTTCTTGAGGCCCTTCAGTAGCTTTTCGATTCCGTACTCGAGGGTCAAACGCCACAAGCATGGAACAGAGGTGTAGTGGTACTCATCGTTAAAAAGGGCGACAATGCCCTGCTTAAGAACTATAGACCCATCACACTTCTGAGCCATGTCTACAAGCTGTTTTCAAGAGTCATCACGAACCGTCTCGCGCGCAGGTTTGACGACTTCAAGCCTCCCGAACAAGCTGGATTCCGTAAAGGCTTGAGCACCGTAGACCACATACATACGATGCGACAGGTTATACAGAAGACCGAAGAGTATAACCTGCCTCTTTGCTTAGAGTTTGTGGACTACCAGAAAGCCTTCGATTCGATCGAGACATGGACTGTACTGCAGTCTCTTCAATGGCGCCAGATCGACTATCGGTACATCGAGGTGCTAATGTGTCTATACGAAAACGCCACTTTGTCAGTCTGACTCCAGGATCAGACCTCGAAACCTATTCTTCTGCAGCGAGGTGTGAGACAGGGAGACGTTATCTCTCCGAAACTGTTCACCGCTGCACTTGAGGATGCCTTCAAGGTTCTGGACTGGAAAGGACTAGGCATCAACATCAATGGCGAGTATATCACTAACCTTTGATTTGCCGACGACATAGTTATCATGGCTGAGACCATGGAGGACCTCAGTACAATGCTCGATGACCTCTGTAGAGCCTCTGAAAGAGTGGGTCTTAATGACAGTGGGTGTAACATGGACAAGACAAAGGTCATGATAAATGCCCATTTTACACCCACTGTCATGAAGGTCGGAGATACTACGCTCGGAATTGTGAACGAGTATGTTTACCTAGGACAAACTGTTCAGCTAGGTAGGTCCAACTTCAAGAAAGAGGTCAATTGTCAAATCCTAATCCGACTCGGCTGGGCAGCGTTCGGGAAGCTACGCAATATCTTCTCGTCCCACATACCGCAGTGTCTCAAGACGAAAGTCTTTAACCAGTGCGTGTTGTCACCTATGGTACTGAAATGTGGTCGCTCACAATGGGCCTTATCTAAAAGTCACCCAAAGGGCAATGGAGAGGGCTATGCTTGGAGTTTCCCTACGTGATCGAATCAGAAATGCAGAGATCCGCAAGAGAACCAAAGTAACCGACATAGCCCGAAGAATTGCCAAACTTAAGTGGCAATGGGCAGTGTTCTGGAGTGGCGACCGCGTATACATCGGAAGACGTAGCGTTAGAAGGCCTCCCCCAAGATGGCCCGATGATCTTATGAAGGCCGCAGGAATCCGCTGGATGCGGGAAGCACAGAATCGGTCGAAGTGGCGGTGCTTGGGGGAGGCCAATGTTCAGCAGTGGACGTCTTTCGGCTGTAATGATGATGAATGATGAACATTTAATGAAGGATGCCGCTTGTTTGGACACGAAAAACTGCAATGAAATTAACAAAAATGGGATTCCTAATGAAATGACGCATTAAAGTCTCTCGCATCAATTGCAAATGTCAATCAAGAATTGCTATCAAGAGGACTAGAATCTTTTACAAACAGTTTTAATGAACTGTCTAAAACTTTTTGGGATGAGCACATTTCACCTAGTCAGCAAGACATGAATGACTCAGATTCTCCGAGTGAGGAAGAACACGGCGAAGATGTCTTAGACCAAACTGCAAAGGACGGCATGTGTTTTTCCCGAAACGGTTCGGATGTCTGCCAAAGTTGTATACAATGTGCATGTAAACTTTTGTCACAATATAACTTGCACATCAGCACTTACACCACCTTATATGTTGCATATTTTGTAATTCTCATAATTTCGTTCACGCAAGTGACTTATGAGAGACGATTTTCAGCGCTGAAACGCATTAAAACAAGAGTTCGTTCTCCTGGGGTGTGAACTGTGGATTCGTTGATTATATTAAGCACGGAATCGGATCTAATCAAGGATAACGATAGAATACCACATTTTACGATCGAATTATTGGCAGCTTAGCTAAAATTTCTTCTCTTTAAAAAATTTTTTGATTGGCTAGCTTCAGACTTGTTATATTATAATTAATTGAAACTATAATATTAACCTAATAATATGTATGGTTGATAATGAATAATTTGTATATTTCATTATTTTCCGATACTATCCCAATCATCCCATCTACCATTATCCTGTCCCGGGCCCCGAGCTTGTCAGGAGCCACCCGGGCCCTTCAAGCCCAGTCCGATCCTGCATGTACACCCTACCTATGTAAAATGTATGCCAATAAATTATATAGTTTTGGAATATGCTCATCAAAGCCTTCCGTTGGATACCCATATATACAATAAATTAAGATATTATTTTATATTTTATTTACACATTTGAATATGGAGCCATACTGCCGCCATTTTGTTTTTTGTTTTTATATGGCCTATGTCACTCGAGATGATATAAGGATTCTAACGATATCCCATACATCCAAATCTGTCCAGACATTTAAAAGTTATGGTGCCACAAAGAAACTCACATACATACATACACGAACCCTGAAAACATTATTACATTTTTAATACATTACTCCTTTTTGGGCAGTCATGTAAAAATGGGCTTCATCGCTTATGATAATTTTATGTCCGAAGGTACGTAGTTCGAATTTCGAACTTAGCACATATTTTGAAGTAGTAAAGTTTTAAATATTATTTGCACTTGATGCTCACTAGTCACTTAAGCACTGTAACTTTGCATGATGATTTACCCAACATCGGGCCAATATTCATAATGAGAAGGTACCTCCGGTACCTAGCTGTATATAGCTTCATCAAAATGACCGCTCTAATATATAGGTAGGTGCTCAGAGTTTGACAGACAGTAGGTGGTCAAAGTTTGAGCAGCCTTACTGGAAAACCCTTTTACCAACAATTTTACTTATTAAAATAGGTTACAAATACTCGTAGGGGTTTGCGGAGTTGTGGCTAAGTAATAACGGCCGCACGGGTCGATCGATCAGGTTAAGCTACGCTTGCCGCGATTGGTCCGTGGATGGGTGACCATCTTTATATACCAAGACCTCTCCGTGCCTCGGAAAGCACGTTAAGCCGTTGGTCCCGGCTGTTATTTTTAGATATTTGGCAGTCGTTACGGATAGTTAGAAGCCCAAAAGTCTGACAACTAGTCTTACCAAGGGGTATCGTGTTACCTAGTAACTAGGTTGTGGAGGTCAGATAGCCAGTCGTTTCATGTAAAATACTGGTATTCAGCTGCATCCGGTTAGACTGGAAGCCGACCTCAACATAGTTGGGATAAGACCAGGCAGATGATGAATAGTTAATTGATTCAGGCGTGACCTTGCGGAAATCCATTATAAAATACTATTGACGTTAATATATTTAGTAACCTGTTCCGCTTAGCTATTCCTAAAGAGCCACAAAAAACCCTGTACGAAATCGACACGTGTTTCACCTGTCAACGAGGCATCCTCAGGATGACGATTGACTTGTGTTGTTGTTTGTTGCGACAAGTCAATCGTCAATCGTCTATTGTATTTTAGATTATGAATAGGTTACATAGACCTACCACTTGACCTACGCAGCAGTTTCGCGTCCAAATCATAAATTGTTGTGGTCGTATATTTTGGGAACCCTCTCTTCACGCCTCCTAGTAGACCACTTGAATGACCCATTGGAACGAAATATTGCTCTAATCACCGTATAAACTGTATCTCTACCAAGCTATGAGCTTCGGCAACAGATGCTTAAAGTAGAACACAGCAACGTAATGGGCCCCGCACCGCATTGTAGAGTAACTAACTTAGTGAAGTTCCAAGGCGAAGCAACGTGGATCGAAGATTAATTCCAACATTTGATGTTAAAAACCGCTTTCAATAGCATAATATATTATGTATTATGTTCAAGGCCGTAGCCAGTGTGGGGGTTCTAACTCCCCGGCTCAATTTGTATGGTGTCAAATAGGTAGAATTAGTTTTTAACTATTTTATTTTTATTTATTTATTTTATTTTTTGGAAAACTTACAGCTAAACAGACACAATAATTAATAGTTGAAACAAAATATGGCCAATTACAAGTTTCCACATGTAGTTTATACTTAAATAATCATATGAACACGACAAAAAAAAATTGACAATAAGACTATACCTACACAACAAAAACAGAAAAAAGACTATTTACGCTCGAAGAAGCCATAAAATTTTCTTCAATTTAGCAATACTAGTATAGAAAATGTCGATATCAGTTTCCTGGCAGGTTGCGTTGTACATGCGACTGGCTCTCATCATGTACGAGTTCCGTCTGTACGTAGTGGCTACCACTGGGGTGTGCAATAAATGAGGTCTACGCAAGAAAATTTTATTCTGTTAAAAATAATAACATACGAGTATTTGCACAGATTCTTAGTACGTAGGTAGTAGGATCAAAAATTACTGGGTGATAATGTTATAGCAGTTTCAGTACCCTAATGACGTAATACACGATCAATCACAATTTGTTTCGATTTGAAACAGATTGCTAATTCATTGCTTCATAAGTTGGAAAAAAAAACCGGCCAAGTGCGAGTCGGACTTGCACACGAAGGGTTCCGTACCATTATCTATAAAAACGGCAAAAAAAACATGGTTGTTGTATGGGAGCCCCCTTAAATATTTATTTTATTCTGTTTTTTAGCACTTTTTGTTATAGCGGCAACAGAAATACATAATCTGTGAAAATTTCAACTGTCTAACTATCACGGTTCATCAGATACAGCCTGGTGACAGACGGATAGACAGACAGACGGACGGACAGCGGAGTCTTAGTAATAGGGTCCCGTTTTAAGGCTCGTGCAGACCAGCGCGTTATCGCGGGCGCGACAGGCAGCGCGACCCGTGTCACGACCGCGATGTCGCGCTGGTCTGTACGAGCCTTTACCTACCCTTTGGGTACGGAACCCTAAAAAATCTGCTCAACAACGTAAATAACGCAATGAATGTTGTTGAACTGTAAAAATGAAACAAATTAGTCATAATCGTTTACGAAAATAAGTTATGTAATTACCTACTGGTCTCACTGCATTCGCGCAATCTCCAGCTCCTCTGACGTGTTTAGCGTTTTGACAACGTGCATATCCGCAGTACAATTGGTTATCCAGTACTTAGCTTTTGTGTCAGTAACATGTAGAAGGTCAATTCAAAACACTATCGTTCGATAAGTTGGTAGCGTTTCATCATATTCTGCCTTCACTACTTCTTTGGTCATGTCGACGGTACACACCACTTTTTAGGTGTTTTGACGACGTAGTAACTGGCATTATTATTCGGGTTGAGATGACTCGGGCTGAACTGTCAATGACCCCCTCAGTCTACCAGGGTCCGCGCCCACTTGACCCGCTTAGACTCGACCCGAAGAATAATACCAGATGTTTTACTACCAATTCAGTGCCATTTGTACAGTCAGGCAAAGTAACAACAAAACAAAACAAAAAAACTTTAATCTTTTAATTTTTTCTTTAAGATATCTAATGTTTATTTTTAAAGATATTTTTTTTAGTCAATCATCTTTTATTTTTAATATTTTAGAAGTTAGTACCTATTTGTTAACCTAATAATTATAATCACGTATAAAGAATGATTCAATAATCCGGTCCGTTCTGATTCCGTGCCTCGGAAAGCACGTTAAGCCGTTGGTCCCGGCTGTCATTCGTAGATCTTTGACAGTCGTTACGGGTCGTCAGAAGCCCGAAAGTCTGACAAGCAGTCTTACCAAGGGATATCGTGTTACCGAGTTACTGGGTTGTTGAGGTAAGATAGGCAGTCACTCCATGTAAAATACTGGTATTCAGCTGCATCCGGGTAGACTGGAAGCTGACCCCAACATAGTTGGGATAAGGCTAGGCAAATAAAGACTGATTCAATATATTCCAACGTGCCATTAGCTAATAGATTGTAATGATAATATAATTAATAATAATCTGTGATTTTTACTACAAAGTACACATGGCTACACATCAAGCTATACATTTCCAGTATAAGCTGACCTCGCTATGTACGGAAATCCTAAACATTGTGAGATCAGCATAAACTGGAAATTTATAGCTTGATGTGTAGCCGTGTGTACAAAGCGTATACTATATTAAAAAAAACCGGCCAAGTGCGTGTCGGACTACGCACAATGAAGGGTTCCGTAGTTGAGATGAATTTATTTATCCCAAGAACAAACTCAACATTGTAGTTGAAAAACATGTTCTCCCATACATTCCAAATGCAAATCGTCGCTCGGCATCCAATACCGCGAATGTGACACTTTTACGTTTTTTTTTAATTGCAGGATCACTTATTTGAACGTATTGAATGAAATAAAACAAAAATCTGATTTTCGTAAAAAAATCACATTCGCGGTATTAATATAATAATAATCCCTTTACCTTTAAACGAACAATTCTTGTATATACGAGTATGTATATTTAATCTGAATCTCGGAAACGGCTCCAAGAATTTTTATTAAATTTAGTATGCAGGGGGTTTCGGGAGCGATAAATCGATCTAGCTAGGTTTCATTTTTAGAAAACGTTGTTAAAAAAAATGGTCATCCAGATATTTTTCTTTATTCAAGTAACAAGGACTCATTGTGTTAGTAAACTTATGAACTATGTTAACTTATTTTACCAGGTCACTTAGAAAGTTTTGCGACTAACAGTTTTTGTCTATAGTATACTGGCCGGTTTTGTCATGTCAATTAAAACTATGACTATTTATTACAAAAAAACATAACATTCCAAATTCGAAATTCCCTCCACATTTTTTTACGAGCAAAATCAAAATACTCTGTCTTACTGAAAACTGGATTTACAACGAGAACATTTTCGCGCGATGATTTTGTACGATTTCAAATGTCGACCAAAACCAGAAGAATAGTTTGAAAGACTTCGAATGGTGTTCATAGAAAAAAGCCTTTCTAAAGCGCTGCTTTCCGCTGGTTCAACGAATTTATGGGTGGTCTCCTAATTTTGGCGGACAAAGAAAGAAGTAGCCGCCCTATGACGGTTGTTACATAACAAAACGTGCTGGCTGTGAAAAATTTAATTCAAGAGAATAGGCGAATTACATAGGAAGAGATCCCCGATTGGATCGGGAAGTGTGCATGAAATTCTACACAGGCATCTTCGGTTATGGAAGATAGTTTCACGCTGGTACCGCAAAATCTAACACAGGCTCAGAAGGAGGTTCGGGTAAAATGGTGAGCACTTCTGGCTCGCTTCACTTTGGTAGGCGTTGGTTTATTTTGAAACAGCCACACGGTCGACTGACGCTTCATTTCTGGATCATATTGATAAATTCAAGATTCATCACCCGTAATGAATCTCGAATTTATCAATATGATCCAGAAATGAAGCGTCAGTCGACCGTGTAAAATTTTGATCGCAAGGTTTTTTTTTTGCTGGTTTATCTGGTGTCAGTACCCTGACGAGATCAAAGGAGTATCAATGCTGAATGGTATGTTACCAAATGTTTGCCAGAAGTTTTTACTACTGCAAGCAGCAAGCGACCGAACACTGGCCTCCGTGGGCTACTGCTTCACCACGACAACGCGCTGGCTCACTCGGCACTCAAAGCAAGGGACTTTCTGGACAGCACACCGGTCAAATTTATAGGTCATCCTCCTTACAGTCCCGATTTGGCTCCGTGCGACTTTTTCTTGTTCCCCAAAATAAAAAATCAACTCAAAGGAAAACAGTTTTCATCACCTGAAGATGCACTGGGTGCATTTAAGAAGGAGATTGGAGAGGTGTCTGATGCGGACTGGACACTATATACATAGTTTTATACGTCTAAACAAATTTTGCCAATGCCAATGGAGAGTTTTTTCAAAAGATATAATAAAAAAAATTATAACCTGTAGTATATTTTTTTCTAGTATCACAAAACTTTCTGAGTGCCCCACGTAAACTCAAACTCAAACTCAAAGCATTTATTTCAATTAAACCATTTACAGGCACTTTTGAATTGTCAAAGAATCGGTCAGTTAGTCAGAAAGTTGAAGCTAGTTGCCCATTCCAAAACGTAGATCTCTATGGAGAAGAACGGGCAAGAAACTCCAAGGCCACTCTTTTAAATATAGATAGGTATTACAAAATTCTGGGTACATTATTCTTGTTGCTTCTATATGTGAGAACAATGTACAAAAAATAATCAAAGCAGTTGCAAATATATGATTAAAAATAAGCCCTGGCAGATAAGAGATGACCAGTCTCAACTGACGGCGCCCGTTCACGAACATGACGCGTGGATCAGCACCATCCAGCTCAACCATTTTGTAGGGAACCGAATGATCCAACACACTCGCCACCATCAGCGAGACATTTAAGTGAGCTTGACATTCTCTCAACTGCCATGCTCTTTCAAGTGAACATACATCTTAATAACATAGTAAACGGCTCCATGGTACTCACATTTACAAAAATCTAAAAATGCTTCTAAATTATACAAAACTATAGTTTGCAATGTATTTAAGAAATTAATAGAATTTTACTACCAAAAAGTAAGAAAATCATTATTATCTAATTGTATCGTAATCTAGTTTAAATTTATTTCACCCCATGGGAGATGGCACTGCAGTGATTGATGTACATGCAATCCAGCCTGCTAGCAATCTTTTTTAGGACATTGTTGGAGCTGGCCCGTACTCTGCGCACCAGGGATGCACACCTCATTTGCATCGTTGCGTATTAAGCAATTAATATGTGCGTCCGCGAACATTCCCGATGCTATGTGATAGTATGCTCAAGACGTTGTGTCTTGAGCTGCACTTTCTGTTGACAAACCACGCCGAAACCCGAATTGGTTTTCATGAACATTTACAGTTTTATTTATTTGTGTATTAAGCAGACGGTCAAACACTTTTGATATTTTGATATTATAGTAGCTAGAGAGATGGGCCTATTGGCTGCCGAGCGACAAAATGTAAGTTTGTACGCACAATATTGAGAGATTTACCATGTTATTTTAAGATCATGGACTTCTTATAGGTTTTCCTGTAATCTATGAGTAAAGAGCCACACTCTGTATTTTTTTCAAAATTTTTGGTCCAGTAGTTTCGGAGATAAGGGGGGGGGAATGGTCAATTTTCATTGAATTTATTAAATATCTTTAAAAGTATTTATTTTAAAATTATATAAAAAATATATTTAAGATTCTCGCAACAAGCCCTTTCATTTGATATGTCACACGGTACAGTTAGCAAAACTTTTTTTTAAAATTTTCTTGTTTGCGCCCCAAAAGTGACCCCTATATTCAAAATTAATTTATTTACGTTACTTATTCGTATTTGGGTCACAGAAATACATATGTGTACCAAATTTCAACTTAATCGGTCCATTAGATTCGGAGTAAATTGGCTGTGACAGACGGACAGACAGACAGACAGACAGACAGACAGACAGACCGACAGACAGACAGACAGACACACGAGTGATCCTATAAGGGTTCCGTTTTTTCCTTTTGAGGTACGGAACCCTAAAAAGGAGAAGTACTTGTTTAATTATTGATTTATTGATCCAAAGATTATTTAAATTTTACACTCTCTGTGGTGCAAGCATTAAATCGACACTTTTCTGTCTGAATATACATCGACGTTTTTACGCCTATCAAAACAAGTATCCAGGTTAATTATTCGGGTCGAGTCTAAGCGGGTCGAGTGGGCGCGGACCCGTCTACCCAGGGCATAGAAACCTATGCCCTGGGTAAACTGAGGGAGTCAGTCCTTTCCACCGAAAGGCAATGTAGCAAGATAAACATCGTACTACGTTGCACCTATTTACGTAGCTAACAGCTGTCGTGCAACGAAGTACGTCTGTCTGTAGCGTATGACGCAAACCCCTGAGCTGAACTGCGGTTGGTTATATCCAACAAATCGAAATAAGGCACGGATCACACTCGCAAGTACCAGCTAAAGGGGTTGTCATCTATTACGTGTACAGTCCCTGGATCTGTTCTTATATGAGCGAGCCCGCACCATGAATTAGATCCTGTGATCTTGTTTACGTCACAGAGGTTTTATATAAAGACCCTTTGTTAAAGTAATGACCTATCTACTTACTCTAACAGAAGATGTAATATTGGGTACCTACCTTGGGAAGCCCAATCATATACCTAATAGCCTAAATAAGGACACGTTAATTGTTACTAGTTACACTCACACTTAGCGATAGGTAGGTAACTAATTTTAAATAGGGATTAGGTTTAGATAATCCCAATCACATAAGGAAAGATAAGAGTGGCATTTCTATTGTAACAGCTGTTTATAGCAATTTTTTATCAAAACTGCCGATTATTAGCGGCTATTATCAAGACGTTGGATACAGCAGTCGCTTCAACCAAGTACAACACTCAGGAATTTTTTGAAATCGCTTCAAGTTTTAAGATATTTTTTTTAGTTTAGCAGAGTTTATTTTTAGGTTAAGATTCTGCTAAGTGCTCTGTTCAATAAATAGGTACTATGCCTACGTAAAAATATATTATCTCTAATTAAAACATGATTTATTAGAGTCTAATAAATCATTTTTTAACTCAAACCAAATCTGCAACAAACGGTCTAATAATTAGACCGTTTCCTGAAGACTGGTGTGACTACCTCTACCTGGCAATCGTTTGATATTGTTTACAAGCAACAAAGACGCTTCATTCAGCGTGAACAACACAGCATTAACGATTGTACGCCTCACCAATTAAAAACATTGATTTCTTATAGGTATAGCTATTGTACAGTTTGTACACTAACTGATGACCCATAAGCCGTAACCCAATCTACTTGGGTTATGGCCGGGTCATCGTTTCAGCAGAGTATGTCAACGCTGTAAGTATAAATAATGTACCTACTGCTATTTTCAGGTCTTAATATATTAGGTAGGTACCTACCTAGCTGCTACTGTACAACAGTAAGGAAAAGTAAGTACTTAAGTGATTTTGTGTTTACTGAAGCAACAATCTGCAAAGCAACATCATTTTCGCGCTATTCAGCAAGGCCTCCTTCTTGTCATGTTTTACTTTACTCCATTAATACTTAAATACTTAGGTACCTACTTAATTAAATTTTGAAACACAATCTTCCAACAATTAAAACTTAACTCAACTTTTCCTTCCCTGTGTTTCGTTTACCTTAACAGATTTCATCCTAGTAATTTTCAATACGATCGAAATATCGAAGGAATTAGAATATCAACTTCAACAAATCCATTGCCAGCCACAACAACGAATAACACAAAATATCTCGGTTTAATGATTTGGTACCCAGTCATCGATTCACCTAGTTTAAATTGTGGCGAGTGACAGTCATTGCCGTAATAAGTATCTAACTGGGAACACTGATAAGATGCGAGTTAGCGATACTTACTCATCACGGAGTTCGTCTTTATCGAAGGACATGTTGTATTGTTATAATAATTTCACAGGCACAACACAGTTTCAATGAGCGCGCTAGGCACAGTATCAGTGTGAAGACCGATCGATGAGTGTCGCGGTGGTAGCGAGCGGTGCGCGACTGTCTGCTATCAGCTACCAAAGGTTTTCCGCCCAGAGTAGCCAGGGCGCGGGCGGACGAAGGGCCTGCGCGACCGCTGTGCGCGTAGACAACGATACGACGAACCCTCTCTGCTTCCGGAGAGGGCGCAGAAAAATGTGTTGATTCATTTCAATTTGTTTACCCTCCCTTTGTCACTTGTAACCCACATTTCATTTGCCTTTACTGTTATTTTCTAATTACATACCTAAACCTAAACATAATATAACATTATGCCTGCTTTCCCCGAAGGGTTAGGCAGAGTTGTGTAGCACTAGGTGCCTCTGTGCATACATTTCGCCCAAAATACTTATGAAATGCCATCATCTACCTAGCCTTTTCCCAACTATGCTGGGGTCGGCTTCCAGTCTAACCGGATGCAGCTGAATAGGTACCAGTATTTTACATGGAGCGACTGCCTATCTGACCTCCACAACCTAGTCAATAGGTAACACGATACCCCTTGGTAAGACTGGTTGTCAGACTTTTGGGCTTCTGACTCGTAACGTTTGTCAAAGATCTACAAATGACAGACGGTACCAATGGCTTAACGTGCTTTCCGAGGCACGGAGGGGTCTTGGTATGTAAAGATAAGACCCATCCACCGAGCAACCAACCCAACTTATGAAATGTCTCTTTAATTAAATAATATCTACTTGTGTTTTTAGAAGTGTATGATAATCAAACTTTTACTATAAGTACCTATTGTACCGTACTTATCGTACGGTCGGTATCGTATGTTGTAGAACATAACTAACAGTACCTATTCTTTTCTTTAAACTTTTAAAGGTTCACTTAATGCGATACCTACATTCAAACAATGAAATATTTGTGTTACAAAAACATAACATCACGCCTTGTTTCCCCGAAAGGTTGCGCAGTGGTGTCCCTGTAGCAGATACACCCAAATTTCGCCAGTTATATTGAAGTCCCATGTAATAGGGGGCGAGCCTATTGCCATCAACCGGGCACAAATCTAGACTCCGAGCTGCTACTGAGAAATTTCAGTTAGAAAAACTCAATAACACTTTACCCGACTCGGGAATCGAACCCAGGACCTCATGCTCAGCTGTAGCGATAGCAACCACTAGACCAACGAGGCAGACAACCATAGAAATATAAAAAATGCAGACAACTTATTTGAACATATTTGTGTTAAACACCTTGAAAACGATTGCGCAACATAATTATTTTAAGTACCCCTTTCGAGTAAATCAATAGCTAGGTACTCGTATATAGGTAGGTACTGTAACATTATCATCTACCCCACTCGATAAATAAGAAATACTTACTTGTACTTATGGGGTGGGAAGTTGAAGCGGGCCCCGGAAAAGTAAAACTGCGTATTATTTTTTTTTTCGCTTGTCTGATCTTGGTATCTAACCAACTCAAATGCAAAAAAAATACACCTGTATTTGTCAGCCCCGGATCTAGGGGGGGGGGCAAGCCGGGGCCCGTGCCCCGGGCGCCAACTTCAGGGGGCGACAAATTCAAGCGTAGCAGACAAGTGCACCACCCAACACACAACAACAACAATAAATAAGACGCGCAGCACATTTATAATCTTTCTATTTTTTTACAACAGTTTTGACACCCCTGTTGAATTGGCGTATTATCGATCGATACAATTAAATTAATAAGTTACTGCCAAAATTTTCATTTTGAGAAAATTTTAATTTCACGTGGGCTAACTTAGCGCATCCCCATAAAAAGAAAGGCGGGGGGCGGCAGACGGCCGTTTATGTCCCGCCACAAAAAAATCTAGATCCGGGGCTGGTATTTGTGACACCAATCGAAAGGGTCAAACATTATATTCATCACTAGCTACTGCTCGCAGCTTCGCCAGCGTAGACCCTAATTCTTTTTTGTTTTTCTAAAATAAAGTAGCCTTAGTTAATCCTTATAACATCAGCTATCTTCCAGTGAAAGTCCCGTCAAATTCGAACCATCTGTTTCGAAGGTTAGCCGGAACAAACATACAAATTAAAAAAAAAATGTTTTCGTTGTATGTACCGTACTACCGTATATACTTTTATATGTATTTAGTAAAAAGCTGTTATTTTGTCATTACAAACAGACATTTCAATTTTATTTATTTGTATGGGTAAGGATAAAACTAGCACAGAATCGGTCCCAATGGCGGTGCTTGCGGAAGGCCTATGTCCAGCAGTGGACGTCTTTCGGCTGAAATGATGATGATGATGAAGGATAAAACTTCCCCTCGTGAGCTCGGTAGCCCGGTTACACTTTGTAGGTATACTGTAGTATAATTAGGATAGCGAGCCCATGAGGGTAGTCAGAATCTACAGAAGACAGAACGCCACCTGCTACGATCCTTACATATTCCTTTTGCTTATTTATATCTAAAATTTAATAATTTAATCACCCTTGTGGACGTTACCCTCAAGGGCGGATCCAGCCTTCAAGTCAGGGGGAGGTCACATAGTTGGGGTCCAGTCAGGACAGGCTCCAATCAGTGGGAGACTAAGACCTTCGGGGGCCCGGAGCGGCTAAAAAAAGAGGCCCCCTGGTCTTCTCAGTTTATATAGGTTTTCTAGTAGGAAGTTCCTACATGTGCAATAAAAAACGGAGGGTTTTATTTATGAAATACCTTAAAGTCCCCGTCTTACCCACCTTCCCCTAATATTTTTTTTATTTCAGTGAGGTGCATTTTCGTCTCCTCAATAGACTATTATGAAAAGTAAGAATGTAGGGGAACGAGCAAGGCCAGCTCGAAATTTTTTGCACCTCATCTCGGAATTCCTGGTTAGGTTTCTATTGAACATCATTACGGAAATAGGGGTTTCTTAGTGGACTTACGAGTATGTTGAAAAGTTTGAGAGTTAGAAGAATATAGAGTTCAAGAGAAGCGTAGCGAGCTCAAAACTTTTTGCACACTGCCTTGTTTAAGAAAGGTTTTTTTTTTGTCGTAGGTACATAAATAGGAGTTCCTTTGTCGACTTATGCAGAAATTTCATCCTCAGCCTCCAACTCTAAACTGATTTTTATTGAATATATTTTGACCGTGATTGGGATATCATTAATACAATACTTCTTAAGATTTGGGGGGCTGCCAGGACCCCCACCCGGAGCGGTTTGTCTTGACACTATTCTGGGTATTTAATTTCTACATTATATTTGCTAGCTTCAGATAAACCTACAAGGGCACTTATGAAACGTCAGAAGCTAGAACCACGGTTCCATTTGGTCGTTACCTATGGAGAAGAGCCGGCAGAAAACTCCACGGTCCATCATCATATAATTATAATAACAGCACATAGTCTCATTATGCGTATCGTTCGCACATGTGTGGCGAATACACACGTGGCAACATCAAACAAAGTATTTATTTGATTAAATTTATCAATGAGATTAGAAAAAATATCAGTGATCGACCTAGACAGACAGCCCAGGGGACCCCCATGACCCCCCCCCCCTGGATCCGCCCTTGGTCACCCTACGCCCCCAGCTGTCTGTTCAGGTTACATACACCAAGTCTGTCGCCCCCAGGCGGCCGGTCACATCCTATAGCAGCACGGGGCTGTGCTCCCCAAAGTGGACACTCCTCCAGTATTGTCGGGACAGTTTCCACAATAAGCCACTATTATGGGCGGGCGCTACCTCCTGGCCATTAAGATACTTCCCGAACTTTCCCAAATCATCCATGTCCGAAGAACACCCCGCCGTGCGTCAGCCAGGCGGAATATAAGGGCGCCATGCCGTCTCTACCTTCACTCCTCCATAACTGGTCTTTTCGCCACGTCGGATGGTAGCATGCCCTAAGTTCAGGAATGATGGGCTCCATCCCAATATAGGTTTCTACAGTCTTTTTTACTAAGGTTAGTGACTAACTGGTGTCAGAGTTTTAAAGCCGCCCATGGGCCTCTGACTTGGCTTCATATGCCGTCGAGAAATATCTCTCAGGCAGGCCGATTTCCTCACGATGTTTTTCTTCACCGTTTTTGAAGCAAGTGATAATTATACGCGTGCCTTAGGTTCGAACTCGAGACGACTTGGCATTCCGACGGTCACACCACTAACTAGGCTATCACTGCTGCTAATCTACACTATATTCACATAAAATATTTGGACAAAATATTTTATTGCTTGGTTCTGCAAGCTTGAGCTGCTTGAGTAGTGGTGTGCCACCACTAGTCAAGTTACCGTTATTATATTCTTTAAGAGTAACTATGAGACTCATACAATGTTAGTAACAATAAAATAAACTTACAAGTATTCTAGTGATACAATTACAACAACAATTACACAAATACACACAACAGAATAGTCACTGCTTCAGCATTCCAGCTGAGATACTGGAGCAACAACTTATAATACAGCAGTCCAGCCTGTCAGCAAAAACTCCCAGGATGCTGTTGGAACTGCCTCGCACCCTGCGCACCAAGGACGCACATCTTTCACGCATTAATTCATAAAAGCAATCAACACGCAATTCCGCAAACATCCCTGATGCGCTACAGTAGCGAGGCAGCCCCATCAACACTCTGAAAGCATTATTGTACTGCACGCGAAGGGCACTGTACGATATCTGCGTAAAATGTATTTATTTATTTAACAATTTATGTACACACAAATAAACAGATAAGAAGAAAGGAACAGAAAAATACGTACAAAGGTGATGCTTATTTCTATAGAAATCTCTTCCAGCATACCTGTGATAGGAAAGTAGTTAAAGAGATGTAGACAACGTGTGTAAGAGTAGAAGAGAAAACAGAATACATAAAATAAAAAACTTAACTATACACTAATTCCCCACAGGCCACAGGCCACAGGTGTAAAATGAGGAACAGGTGTAAGATGGCTCTAAAGTGTTTTTTTTAACCTCCGTAGAAGCTCGCACCTGCGAGCAATCATATTTGCTCTGACCGACAGCGCCCTCCACTCTCTCTTAATATCGTCATCGTCCTTATGGCTAGTGGTCAAAACATGCCCAAGGTACTTGAATGAGTGCACTCTCTATAACGGTACACCATTCATCATTACTGGAGGTACCATTTCTAAACATCTTCACATTATACAGCAGGCCATATGCACTGGCGTACCTCTCACACACTCACCAGTTTCCTCAGGCCACAGACTGAGGCACTGAGCAGCACCATGTCATCTGCATAGCTAATGTTGTTCACACATATGGCATCTATATAACATCCGACTCTGGTGCTACTCAGCTCTCCAATCAACTGGTCCATATACAGGTTGAAGAGTGTAGGAGAACTCAGACCCTGCCTCACACCTAACTCAAGACCATATGGACTCAAGTAAGCCCCGTCCCACCTAACACTATTGACCCGATTCCCGTACCAAAACTTAAAAATAACTATAATTGCAGCGGGTGAGACTCGACGACCTCTAGCTTGCTAGCTAGTTACCTTGCCTTAGCATAATCAGCCTATTATGTTCCCACTGCTGGGATACAGGCCTCCTCTGTGAGAGGGTGGGCCGTAATCCACCGACCAGTCGGGCCCAGTACGTGTTGGTAGATGTCACATGTCTTCGAATTTTTGGTTCTAGGAGATGCCGGTTTCCTCACGATATTTTCTTTCACCGTTTTGAGAGCAGTGGTGATGAAATAATTTACACAAAAGTAAAACGCCTGTCAGTGTTCGAACCTACGACCTACAACTCTTAAGTCGCGGCCGTTACGACTGGGCCACTACTACACCAGCTCGACTGAGCTTGCCTTGCTAGTCATAAAACAAGGCACTTGAGCTAAGTACAGAACCCGGGCGTTAATATGACGCATCGAGGCTTAAAGTTTAGCTCTGCAATGGTCTCCGTGATAAACAGCGATTCGCGTTCCCGGTTTGTGGAAACTCAAATCATTAATCGGATCAGCAAGATGTCTGCCCAACAATTAGGTAACCACCTCTTTAAAGTTTTTCACCATTACCTAGGTACAAATCCAGACTCCAGGCTACTACTGAGAAATACCTGATGAAAAATTCCTATAACACTGTCCTACCTGGAAATCAAACGTCCAGTCGCGCATGTGATTACCAGATCATGAGGCTGGCTAAGGTTGATAGTTAATAATGAAACATCGAATAATGCTTGCACATTTTATTTCTGAATAATTAGATAGATCATATCAATACACTGATAATACACAAGGACAATTCATTTTGGCAAAATTATTGACATAATGTGTACAGTGTACCGAGGTGCTATATTTGTAAAATAATATACAATACAAAGTATGCTTTTGTTTCTAGTTGGCGAAATTCGGACTTGGTCACAATAAACACAAATTCTATCAACAAAATCATCTACTGTGTGCGACTGCTAAAAACAAAACTAAGTATCAAAATATCTCTTTATCATTTTAAAAAGTTTCAAAAAATATAAGGCTGGGAAGTGAACTGGTGATGTCGAATTATACAAAATAATGATAACATAACTAATTAAAGCTTAATCGAGTTAAGAAAGGACAACACAGTCGAAGCGTCCAAATTACAGATAACACTTTATCTATAACAAATTCAGTCCGTATGAGCCTAATTTTGGCTTATACGTTTATTGGCATATATTATTATTCAAACTGAAAGCAAGATTATGCTAAATTATAAGACTACTGACTAGTAGATGAAATGTACCTAAAACTTAAGTTTTTAATCCTAGTACCTGCAATGGCATTGTTTTAATGAATAGAAACAAATGCAAAACAGTGAGATCACAATCGACCTCGGTGATGTCAGTTATAAGCCTCTTTTAATAAAGCATTACCTTCTATTTGTAAAGTCAATAAAAAAAAAACGGAAGATAATAAATAATAACCTATGCAATTCGCCTCTTGAAACAGTTGATCGTAAGCATATAAATTATATAAATCCATCTTTATACATTTATCATTAAAATATTGTGTAGTAATAATATGTTTGTATAAATGTACATCCAATTGATAAGAAACATTTCACTGTAGAAGCCAATATAACCTAAATTTGTATTTATATTCATAATTATATAAGGAAATAAAATTCCGAGGATCACTAGTCTTTCATTAAAATGGAATTACGATGACTAAAAATATAACTAATGATTAATTTAGGTACTAGAAGGAAATATACATTCAGACGAGCTAAAATATACACAAAGTACTTTCTTTTCTAACATTATAAACATGCATAACTGTATATATATCTTTTCTAACATTATAATTAAAAGAAAAAAGTTAAAATTCATACGCGTTCCGGATGAGCGTTTTTTTATTATTATTACGTCACTGGAAAGGCAAAATTACTTAACCGCCATATAAATAATATGGCGGTTAAGTAATTTTGCCTTTCCAGTGACGATTAGATAGGTACTATGGCGATTATTACACTGCACCGCATCACGCTGCATTATGCGTGTCCACGATCTGAATGAACGCGCGTGGATGCATTTTCTGTGTGTTGGACTGTGCGTGTTTTCTATACAAACGGAGATACAAGCAACGTTAAAACACGCATTCACACGCTACGCTGCGTGGTGCGTGACAGTGTTAATCGCCTATACCTACTGAATTAATTCGTAAATATTATACGAACTTACAGAGAAAAATAGCCTTTACTTGAATTCTACTCTGCACCCTAATTGCGTAACATTTTGACAGGTCAACAACATTCATTGCGTTATTTACGTCGTTGAGCAGACAAACTTTTCGGACATACGAAGCAATGGATTAACACCTTCAAAATGATTCAGATTATGACTGATCGTGTGTTACGCAATTAGGGTGCTGGTCTTATCTTACTAAACTAAAAATAAACCCAAGATTGAATGATACTGAAGATGAAATTCGGAAAGTTTTGTAATCACAAGCCTATTACCTACACTTACTAAAGTTAGAAGAAGTCTTTGTTTTTTAATTTACGGTCTGGCTTCATAAGTGCCGAAAATAGGCTCAATTTAAAAAAAAAACTTGAGAAAAATAGGTACAATTAAAACAGGCTTTGTGCAAAGTTGTGTTATGTATGTGTGTATTTATCCTTGAAACGTTAAAAAACTACACTTGTATAGTTATTTTATGCAAGTTGCAAATAATCTCAAAATTAATCAAATAGTAGTACAATTATACCACAAAAGGTATGCGCTTCGGTAATCTTCGTGTTATAGATACCTACAATGTGCACTAGTCTTAAAGAGATGTTTTTAACAGATTTTATACGGTATGTTTTATTACTCACTCGGTAAAAATAAATTACTTATATCCCTTGCACGTATGAAGGCAGACTGTTAATACAGGAAACACAACACATTTTAACAAATTGCTGGTACTACGTAAACGTAAAAATTCACTAAATCAGTCTGCAGGAATATTACAGTTCTAAAATTAACACGTCGTATTTCAGTAAAGGTAGTTCTTTCTAGGGAATATAGCATGGGGTTCCTTATAATTAGGATCAGGTTGGTTGCGGTATCGTCGGGCGAGCCATACAGCGAATAACTGAAACACAAAAATAAAGTATTAGTACTATATGTACTTACGAAAACAATACATCAGTTACAATAGAAACAAGCATGCGCGTGCGATCATGCTAATAATGTATTGTGCAATATTTAACATAAGCACGCAATCAATAAAACTAAATCGATTACAGAAAGTATAGACACTGACTGACATAATAATCTCAACTTATACAAACAAAATTATGGATTAAACAAAAAACGTTTAGAAAAGTCACATGTGTAAAAATCTACAGAAAATTTCAATTTTCAATTGTTATAGCTCCAAATTATTACATTATTTATAATTTAGTATTACTTTCAGTTGGAACTTATCATGTGACCAGAATAATTATCATGAGAAACACTACAATCATAAGTTCGTTAGTTTAAAACTAAGTGTTCGAGTAATAGTAGTTCTACTACCAGCCATAGATAAAGTTAGTAATATTAAATTTCAATATTGGACGACGAAAATGTTAGCTATAGTTTGACCGAAACCGCTGCCTTAGGTACGTGCGCGGCCAGACGGGGGGGGTCAGTGCAGATTCTACAATTATTCAAAATGAAAATAAAATGTTGCCAGTTTTGTTAATTTTAAATGAAATTATTGATGTTTGAAGTTTGAGCAACGACGAATTTCGAATAAAATTTAGTCATTTATTGGGCCTAAATACGTAGCAGACGGCACCACGGATCCGCTATTTTCGTATGTTCAACATTCTGCCTAACATAATAATACCATTCTTATTGAAACAACAATCGTGGTATAGCTCACATTCTAGGCAATCAAAACGAACACAATTTTGTACAAAATCATTTTTTTTTTCTTTGTATTTTAAGGTAAAATGCACACTTATCCGAGCCGAACACGTCGAACGTGCCGAATGTACCTAAATGAATTTTAGAATACTTTATTCGAAAATCTATGTAACCTCGCACACCTGCTCGCATCGAATCATTCGAATCTGAAAGACCGTTCCTAGCGTTCTCGTTGACTTCGATTCGTTTGACGCGTTCGGCTTAGATAAGTGTGCGTTCACCTTTATTATAAAATAGGCCAGTATTCTAAGAAGGGGTAGCGAGCAGAGTATCATGTATTAGAAGGTGAAGCTTGCCCTTGAGCCTCGATTTATATGTATTGAGTACATTCACTAATAGGCGACATATTAAAAATTACAAAAGAAAAAGCGACATGCGCACATCAATAAATTAACACATGCAATCCAAAGCAAAACACCAATCCACCTCAAGTGATTAAAATCCACATCGTCAGATCATTCACAGAAATGCACTGGGATTAGCACGTGGATCCTTTTGGTTACGGTATCTTACTGTCAACCATACACCCAGAAACTGCAAGTTAATCGTCCGAATGTTAGTTACAGGTGCAAGCGAAATATTAAGAAATGTTTCATGTACAGATGTACACGTAGAGTGTATACAGGCGTAATGCCGACAACAAGCCAACTACCAATGAATATAGTCTGGATGAAGTTAACGCGCAGTCGGCACAGTGAGATCCATGGCAAAAAAGTGCCCATGGAGTAGATAAAGCTCACCTCCGCAGACTCGCTCAAATCAACCAACGTTACATCTTCTCATTTTTTTTTATTGCTAATATTTTAACAAACAACATAACATTAGGCTTGTATTTGCCGAAAGGATAAGCAGAGGTGTACGCCCACATTTTGCCCGTTATATTAAGTACGGCAAGCCAATTGCCATTAACCGAGCACAAATCCAGACTCTGGGCTGTTACTGAAAAATTCATGATGGAAAAACCCAATAAAACTTTGCCCGGAATCGATCCAGACCATGCTCGCTTGCGACCACTAGATCGAGGCAGGGCAAAAACGATGTTAATTTGATAACAACTAACAGCATTTAGCACTTAGCACTCAGCTCGGGTTGCCATCCGTCCGAGTTTCCCCGGATTTGTCCTAATTTGGATTGCGTCCGGGGAGCGTCCGGGCGGGGTTTTTAAATAGTTGTGTCAGGGGTAATCCGATTAATTCAATTATTTGCAATAAATTAAAGCATTATCATAGTTAAAAATTCGCCGTGCAGCAAATGACCCATTTTTGATGCCAAAAAGACGAGCGTTCCTAAATTTTACTTTTGTTACAATAATACCTCAGATAGAGAATAGTATAAGTACAATTGTTTAGTAAAATTAAGCCTTTTATTTTTATTGTTGAGGCTTAAGTCGATTTTCTATTAATAAAAAAAAATTCTATAATCTTAACGATGCAATTTATTGTAAAAAAATCCGAGGGCGTCGCGTCCGGTGAAAAATCTTCATTTCACCCAAATGTCCGGGGTATTTGAAATTTTTGTCCGGGGCCCGTAATTTAGGTGATGGCAACCCTACACTCAGCTAACAGTCTTAGGTATTTAGTATTGTATGTTGGTAGTTGATTGAAGTCAATCTGTATACATGCTACGTGATCATAATCACCATATTTCGGTAATAGTAACGAGTAATTAGCTGCTTCTAATGGAGCGGTCATCTGAAATGCTTCAACGTTAATTACAAAAGTATTAGAAAAAATAAATGAAATCGAGAACAATAACTTTATCCATGCTTAATCGTGATTATAGTACCTCGTATCTACATGCAATATTAATTTACAAAAGAATTATTGTGTAAGTAGAACGTGTTATTATTGTGAATGGTGATTGCTGGCCCGCATTTCCACATCCAAGAAATGTCTGACATTACAGTCAGATAGTAAAATTCCACTTGCTAGTCTTGGTACGCAGTACAAATGCAATTGCAAGTTGCTATAGGATTACAATATAGGCACTCAGACATTTTTCAGAAGTTTTGCTTTTAGCGCGTGAAAATACGGTCTTAATATTTACGTATTTTTTTTCTACCAGTGTCTATAATGCTTTCACAAACTATGTAAATATAAATGTATTGTTAAAAAGAGTTATGTACTTAATTGTGTATCTATTTAACATGCAATTTTTTTAATCGTATTTTATAGACAACATTTTATTACGCAGCAAGGCCATCTATTATTTATCATATAACTATAATACTTTAGGTACAAACGTTATCACCATTGCAACTGTTTGTTTTAATTTAACTAAATATTTCTTATTGTTCATTCCAATCCTAATACAGGTTGAATAAACTTTAATTAAGTAGTAGCAGTATTCTGAACCATATCAAACTGCGTTTATTTATAGAGGTGCTATCATTGAACAATGATAAAGTATAGATAACTAAAGACAATAGAACTCACCTCAGTAAAGCTGAAAAACAGTCCAATGCCACCACACAATTTGAATGCATAGTCAATAGTCTCCTTCAACTTCCCCATACATGGTGCACATTGGCAATGTATAGACTCAAATGTATTACGGCAACAAATTTTCTGTAATATAGAAAAGCAGTTATTAAAACAAGGAGAAAAACAGGGAAAATTAAACTTGAGATAGTGTTTTTGTTTGTCTACACTAATATTATAAAAAGAAAAGATTTGTAATTAAAAAAATGAGCCGTCGCAGGACGCCTGGCAGATGCGAAACATCGAAATTATTATGTACAAGTAATATGCATAAAAGGATAGTTTACCGACGCCAACATTGGCGTTGGCGTTGGCTTTGATTTGGCATTGGCATTGTTGGCGCGACGCCGCACAGTGGGCTGAAACGGGCCGGTAAAGGACTTAGCATTTAAAAAAAAAAAAGTTTCTTTTTCTGAAATTTTAAATATTGTGTTGGATTTATCTATCGATTATAAGTAATTATTTCTATGAGGGTCGTTCAGATAACTTAGTATTTTCGGAGTTATAAATATCCAAAGTAATTTTTGTATGAAGCAAAAGAAAAAAATGTGAAAATCTCGAAATTCTCAAATGTTTCTCAAAGAATTGACTCTACGTATGCATAGTACGTATATTTGTCCTATTTTAGCGCCTATTCTCGGGTTGCGATTTTCTGCGATTTGGTCGCAATTTCAAATTTTGTTCTCTATTCCACACCACCATAGAGGTTAAGAACTAGGCGCGTTTTTTTTTTTATGTAGGTGTCTCCCCTTTAGGCCTAATCCACTAAGGACTAATAAAATAAATAAATAAATAAGTAAAAATCACAATCACTACTGGCCACTGCACTGTTTTAATTTAATCACTGTCAAGGGTATCCACATTAACGAATGCAAAATTTTCGTATTCGTCATCATCAACATCAAATGTTTCCGCTTGTTCAATTACTAATAAACTTTGTGCTTCTACTGACAAAGTTTTATGTTTTCTGCGAAGTTTGTGACGTTTCGCTGAGATGAGTGGATCAGAGCTGGTCAATAAATTATTTAAAATGTCTTCATTTGTAGTTTTTCTACTGCATTTCCTGGAATGGTGTTGGCGGTACCTACGAAAGTCTTTATTTCTAGCTTCAGCAGCTTCTTCAGATAGCTGTCCAATTGGTATTAGACCAAAACTTTCAACCAACATTCCGTAGATACCCTATCGTTGCACCAATCGCGTTACGACACGTCATAACTTGTTGTTGCGCTCGCGCACTCTTATCCCTTGATTCCCGGAAATAATTCTCAAAACAAATTACGTCATACCTACCTATGGTGGTGGAAAATGTCGAACATTGTTTTTTTTTAAAGAACTAAGTAGGTATAAGCCGCGCAGATAAAGAAACGATTTGTAAATGGCGGCCGCTCTCATGCTATCTCGCTCACATGGCGGTCCGCTCTCATGCTATCTCGCTCACACGCTCGCTCCGTCTATACTAGCCGCCGCCATTTACAAATCGTTTCTTTATCTGCGCGGCTTATATTGAGGTTTTCAGGCCGTTTAGTATACATTATTTTCAATTTCAATTTAATTGGAATAAATTGCTTAACTAAAATAACATGACTCTTCATACAAATTTGATATGGCTATATCTCCGAAAGTACTCGTTAAATTAAAAAAAGTCAAAGAATAAAATCGTTTTAAATTTATGCCTAGATACCAAAAAAATACATTTGATCTCTTAAGACCCAACCTTGTAATCCCAGCCCACTGTGCGCCGCCACGGCGTCACCACGTCAACAGTCGGTCTGACCCGCCGCTATAGATGTTTCACATCAAAAACTCTCAAACGAATGGACTGATTTTTTAAATACAATCACCAGTAGAATGCTATGTCACTGAGTAACATAGGCTATAATTTATAAAGATATCACGCGGGCGAAGCCGCTGATGGAAGCTAGTATAATATGTTTTATTAGTGAGTTGTATGTGTCGCTATTTTATTTAGATACGAATAATGGTGTTTCGAGATTATCGAAAGGTTATCGACAACTGGGCTATAGTAGTGTAATGTTTTGTATCAACATAATTATTATCTATTTAGAACAGGCTGAAAATATTATTTGATGTTTCTGTTTGAAGATAATTCTTTTCTTTACAAAACTCTGGACTTCAACCTGGGAAAATGATTTCTCTACTTACTCATTTAGTTTCTCAAATCTGTTGTAAGGCTATTTGCTTTATACTGGCTTCTAGTACTTACATCTACTAGTTCACATGAGGGATGTTCAGCAGTACCATTCTCTGGTATTCTGCTCTGGAAACCACAGCACTGGAACCTCTCCTGAACTTGTTCTTTGACATCCACGGTCACCTTGTTCCATCCCTTGAAACATAAAAATTTATCATCATCAAAGATTCCAAGTTCATCACCACGTGTATGTGTATCCTAAACTATCAAGAAATTTTCCATTAGGGGTTAGAGATTATTTGGGATATTTTACTTGAGAAAATGCTTTCCGTAAATTCTGCCACTACGACATTCCTTGTGCCTAGCACCCCCCTCTCCCCATTTATATCTTTGCAATGCTGTCTGCTGAGATCTACTTATTCAAATAAAATATATAGTGACATTAACAGATTGCACAAGAAAAAAAATATTTACATTGGCCTGAACGACAAGACAAGATACGACGAGACGACAAAACAAGATAAAACAAGTCCGACAAGATATAATTTTAAACAAAAAGACGAATAAGTATGCTTTGTGTAACAGCCAGAACCAGAACATATAAAATTCAAAATTAATTCAAACCACAAATATCACACTAAATAGTTTCAGTTCTGACAGCAAACCAGCCACAATCGGAATTTCCAAAATAAGACAGTGTGAATCTCTTCACATACATCATACAATACAAAGCGTGTGATACTTTTAACCGACTACGGCGGAGGGTTATGATTTTGACCAGTATGTATGAACTCAAACTCAAAGCATTTATTTCAAATAAACCAATTACAGGTACTTTTGAATTGTCAAGGGGTCGGTCAGTCAGAAAAATGAAGCTAGTTGCCCATTCCAAAGCGTAGTAGGTACCTATGGAGAAGAACGGGCAAGAAACTCCACGGACACTCTTTAAATCAAAATATTGTTACAAAATATTGGTTACATCATTCGTGTTGAACTTATACATGTGAGAACAATGTAGAAAGACGTGCACGTTAAAAGCGTCCGTAATAAAAATATAATATCAATTCAAAAATTTAAATAAATTAAAATAAACCGTGGCAGCTAAGAGATGACCAGTCCCTACTGACGGCGCCCGTTTACGAACATGACGCATGGATCAGCACCATTTAGCTCAACCATTTTGAAGGGAACTTAATGATCCAACACACACGCCACCATCAGCGAGACATTTGAGTGAGCATGACATACTCTCAGCCGCCAGGGCACATTCAAGTCAATGAAAGACGTACCCAATAAATGGTAGCTTTATGGAATGTACAACATGGTCACAATGCTCACACATGTGATATGCAATTATACAATACAAAGAGATTGAATTTATACAAAGGAAAGATAGTTTTACAATCTTCAGCAGCTGCAACAATACTTTCGAATGCTAATCAATTAGTTTATGCGACCTTGTGGAGCTGGACCAGCGCTGAGCCAAGCATTTTTATCAGCGATGTAATCCCCCAACGTATAATATGCTTGGCAGCATAGTGTGCGTTTTATACATGATTTAAATTTCGTTTCGTTCAGTTGGAGTATGTGGGAAGGTATTTTATTAAAACATTTTAAACAGCACCCCATGAAGGATGAGTCTACTTTAGCCAGCCTGAAACCCAGTTGAACTGATTGGTCTCTATTTCTAGTCCTATAATTGTGTGTATCACCTCTTTTACTGAAAAGACTTAGATTTTTCCTTACGTACATGATGTTTTCATAGATATATTGACAAGGTACCGTCATGATGTTAATATCTTTAGACAGTTTCCTTAGAGAATCGCGTCTGCGGAGGCCATATATTGCTCTGATGGCTCTCTTCTGCAGAATAAAAATAGACTCGATATCTGCAGCCCGTCCCCATAGTAAAATACCGTAAGACATGATACTATGAAAGTAACTGAAATAGACTAGCCTCGCGGTATCTACATCAGTAAATTGACGGATTTTTCTCACAGCATATGCTGCTGAACTTAGCCGTCCTGCTAGAGATGTTAAATGAGGACCCCATTGCAATCATTGTATGTTCATCTGTTCCCTCAAATCTTCTAAACTACTCATCATAATTTGACAAATGATGTAGGTACCCTTGGAAGCGTCTTGATCGTCCACTGGTTTACGGCTATGTAAGTTCACATAAAATTGTATGTGGTGCCCTCTAGAAGACATAAACTAATGACCAAAACTAAAACCAGACTATTAAAAAATCAAGCTCTAAAAATATTTTCTTGTTTCATACTTTTTTGAGTGTGATTTTTCTTCTTGTTGAACTTCTAAAGCAGTCACACAGTGTTTTAAGAAGCCCGTTTGTTTATTAAGAAAGCTGATAGATTAATCATTTCAATGCAAGATTTTGTATCCCTATTAAGCAGATGATTTTTTTATGTCCTATGATTCTTTCCCCTTTTTATACATGTACATATTATTATTTAGATTGTGAGCTTAGTTTACCTATTTCTTAATTATGTATATTTCAAGACTTTCAATTGAGTTTAAAAATACCTCATAATTCTTTTAAAATTAATAAATACCATACACCCAATTAAAAATCTTAATCAGATATAATATGACACTACTATTTATTCCTTGTTAATAGTTTGCACATGAATTGTATCATAAAAGCAGAAGAACTAACAAATAACTTAGCCGAAGAATTTAGAAGTGCTACAAATTTAGAATTTAATAGAAAACTGTATAACTGGTTGTGTGAGCGATGTTTTTATTCCATCAATGAATATTTTGAGTGCAAAATGTAAAACTTATTTATTATAATTATTATGACATTACTTATATAATATTGAAACATTTTCATTATTCTTTCTATTTTTTATTGACATGACATCATTATTATTGATCGTTATTTTCAATATAAATTATTATTTTAAATGAATAGAATCGTACTAATTTTATTAATTGCATTGTAATCAAAATTTAAATTATGAAATTATTATTAGTATTTTTATTTTATTGCTAATTATTAAATGTGTACCTACTGCATGCTATAAGTATAACCAAGATGTAATTCTAAATATTTGCACGGCTGAAATGCCGAATAAAGTGAAACCCATAGTTATTAAGAACATATGTACCTATATTCTTGCAAATAAATATCATTCATTCATTCATTCATTCATTCATTCATTCATAAAAGGAGGAGGGTCTCAATCCACACCTTTTATTTTTGTTTTTTTTTTTTTAATTATTTATGATACATTAATATTTACCTACCAAATTAATGATGTAGTCGTTGAATGATCTATATTGTTAAAACATATCATAATGTACATAAATAAGATGCTGAACTGATTCTACAAACTACCTAAGAAGTAAGTGAAGAAGTTTTTATGGGATAAAAGCCCCATAATCCTTACTAGTATTATAAATGCAAAAGTGAATTTGTTTGTTACACTTTCACGTTAAAACGGCTGAACAGATTTGGATGAAATTTGGCACATGAATAGACTATGACCTGAATTAGGACATAGGATACTGTTTATCCCGATATTCCCAAGGGATCGAGACTTATGCGGGTAAGACCGCGGGGCGCATCTAGTATGTAACAAATGTAATAATTATTGTTATTTTTATTTGAATAAATGTAATAATTGTTATTTTTATTTGAATAAATGTAATAATTGTTATTTTTATTTGAATAAATGTAATAATTGTTATTTTTTAAATTAAAGAAGAAAGTAATTCAGGTAATTAACTCACCTGTCGAGCCAGCATTTCCTGATGGTCGGAATTAACAGTGAGGCAGGCACATGCCACTGAAAACTGTACCAAGAACAGAAGGAATAGAATCACCATGTACTGAATACTGAGTTAAGGTTTTAGATAGATAGAACAATAAATTAAAAATTAGATCTTTTAAGAGTTGCAAAGGGTGTTACAATGGGAAATTGTTTTTTTACTGATTAATTACTGTATAACATTTATTTTTTTACCCACAACAGGTTATAGATAAGGTGTTACAACATTATAAAGTATATATCTCTGTGTCCTGCCACAGTAAGTAGCACACAAATATTACAAAGTAAGGAACCATAAATAGTTATCAAAATAGTAGGTATCACTGCAGATCCCTGAGGAATATTAAGCTGCCAGACTAAGAAGATCAAGTATGTATTTACCTCATAAGTGATAGAGAAATCACATAAGAGGTTAATACATTATTTTATGTAAAGCTATTATGAAACTGTTCATTCATTGCAGTAATGGTAGCCACACACGTAATGATTTGCTTGTGCAAATTTGCTTGACTGGTATTGACCACACACGGTTCAAGCATGCTTGTAACAATATTATTTCTGTTTAGTTACCGTCCAGGTGTATTGTGAGTACTTTCATTGTTGATACAAAAATTCTACTGAAACTTGAACGCATTTGAGTTTGCACAAATTTGCTTAAGCGTATGGGGCACACGCTCAAGCAAAATCAAATTCGCACAAGCTTGGAATCGAAAACTGAAAATCACACAAGCCTAGAAATTTACGCAAATTTCTTCCCACCCACATAATAATTTGCATGCGCAAGCCTAAATTTGCACAAGCAAATCGTTACGTGTGTGGCTAGCATTAACATGAGGAAACAAAATAATAAGAATATTGTGTTGTGTACCTACTTATTACGAAATCCTTAATGTATTTGTATAGCAATGTAGCACAATTACTTTCTAAACTTGTGTGTATGCCTATCTATACTGTGCACACAATGATTTTAATATCATCAAACTGTATGTTGTAAATTGAAATAGGTAAGTAATGTTAATATAGACACAAAGTGCATATTTGACTTTGGAAAAGGATACAAAGAACAGCATAACTTGATGATGTTTGACAGCTCCCAGCAGTCCCAGCAGAGAAATCAAAATGAGGAACACCCCACATGCCAGTATTCCTCCCACAATCGGCAAGTTGGTGACCAGTGACGACGCCTGCCCATACACCGCCACTGATATCAGAATGCTGGCCACTACCTGATTATGTTTTTACATTCGCATTAGGGAAAACAAGGGTTTAACACAGTTAGTTACTACATTGTATGCATATGACCTGTAAGTGTTATCAATATAAACAGTGTGAAAATACCACATAATATTATTAATTTTATAGTTTAAGATTATTGTGAAAAAAAATCTTACCACATATAGAATGTTTAACGCAATAAGCGCATTTTTAGAACAAGTGAATCCTCCACACATGTTGACGCCAGTTACCTATCTTAACACAAAATTGCTAATCCTAATACGTAGTTGTAATAGCGAAAGTGTGATCGAAAGATACGACACCTTGAAACTCTTTTGTCAATCTATCTATTCAGTATTAGTACACTTAGACCGTCCCACACAGAAACTGAAAGATAAATGAGTTGAACTCAAGCTGAACAAATGAGTGTGAAGAAAACAATTTAGGTGCTAGATAAACAAAAAAAGTATATTTAAAATGTAAGCTACGAAGTTATTCTTTGTATAATCAAAAAATAAAGAAAATAATCCACTCAATGGAAGAGCAATTTGATCATTGATTCATTGACAAAAGGGAAATAATATGTATATGACTTTCACTGTCAGTGTCAGACTGCGGACAAGACCACAGAACACATATGGAGTATATGTGTTCTGTGGTCAGGACAATACTATCTTACCCACAGCCTGTAGTACTCTTGCAAGATATAGGCGAAGTAGGGCTGCCAGTAGAACGATGACGATAAAATAAAACGATGAGAAAAACGTACGGTACAGTTGTTAAATAACTACCTTACGGTAGTTAGCGCCCGGCATATTTCTCATAAAACTCGCTACACAAATATACAAACGTTTGCGTACCACACTTTCAATCACAATCAAAAGGATTCTCAAGGAAATTCATCATGATTGCTTCATAGGTTTAAAAGCTTCATCAGCTTGACAATGTAAATAACGTACCTATGAATATTGTTCCGTAAAATAATATTGTCACAGTGAAACGTATTGGGATTGCAACTGGGATATAATCGTAACTTTAAAAAAAAATTGTCTGTGTCAATCTGTGGAAGAGATTTCTTGAAAATATATTGCGCTATATTTGTCGCGCGGCCGTCAGATGGTACCAACCCATTTCCCGAGAGGTTGTAAACAGGATAACAGTTTTCCCAACTATGTTAGAGTCGGCTTCGAGTCTAACCGGTTGCAGCTGAATAACAATGTGTTTTAAGGAGCGACTCTGTCTCTCTGACCTCCATCCACAACCTAGTTACTGGGAACAAGATACCCCTTGGTAGGACTGGTTGTCGACAGGCAGAGCTGTTTGCAAATTTGGTCGTAAACCACCAATACACGAATGTAAAGCACTAAGGTCACCTCTGTTGGGACGCGGTTGGCAGCCGTGTAGCAAGCAATGGCGTAGCGAGGTACGGGCGGGGAGGGCGGCCCCCCCAGAAGATACAGGAATGCTGAAGATACCACAAACCGTAAAGTAATATTACGTAGGTACAGTGGCGGACTAAGCCCGTCAGAGGCCCGGGGCGGCAAAACTGAATGAGGCCCCCCAGCTTTAAAAAAAATGTAGTTTTACAAGCTTTTTATTCAGTTCACATTTGTATGTATAAATAAGTGTTTATGTTTATTTCGTTAAAATCTGGCAAGTAATCGAATTAAATTATTTAGGCTAAATAAACATACATACCTATAATATGGAATGGATATGGGTGACGAAAATAAAATAAGAATCAATCGACAAAAAAAAATTACATAGATACTCGTAGTTTTTTTTATTTTTTGTAGCGGCTTTAGCGGTATGAGGCCAATGTTTATTTTTCGACGTAAATAGAATGTAGTGAATGTAAATGTAGGCGTACAAGAGTGAATTATTTGCACTTCATTCATTCAGGGATTCCCGGAGAAGTACCCGCTACAAAGACGGGAATTCCCCCTAACGTATTGGACGCGTTCAGCAAAGATAAAAGAATATTAGTACCGCGTAAAACGTCTAGATGGCTGTAGTGTTTTGATCTTGATGAAATTATGTAGGTACTAAGCACATTTTTAAAGTCTTGTTTAGGATTTGATTAGGGGAACGCGGAGGCATTTGGGGGCCCCCCAAGACCGCAGGCCCGGGGCGGCCGCCCCTTCCGCTCCCCTGTTAGTCCACCACTGCGTAGGTAGCCTATTAAACAAAACAAAGTTGATTCTATTGACAGGCGAATTTTAATGGTTGAATCTAAATTCGTTTATTTCCGCGCGAAACTGTTTTCTCGACACCGCGCCGCGATATATTCTTGGTTTGTCTATGCCTGCCCCCCCCTTAACAAAATCCTAGCTACGCCCTTGGTAGCAAGCCCTTCATTCTGAGAAAATTAAACCTAACTCACAGAGTACTCTGTAAAATAAACTGTAAAAGACACCAATCTTGTTCCGTGGAACGGGGTCATTTGCGTTAAAGAAACTAGCGCCATCTGATATTCACAGTTAAAACTACACCTTTGAATAGGACAGTGGTCGGCAAACTCATTAGTCAATAGAGCCAAATATCAATTCTATAACGACTAATATTAAAGGGGGAAGCGTCAGTGTAGCCCACAAAATTCAAATTTTGTTACGTTTTTTGCATTTTTCAGGTCAGTGTCAGGTTTTATGTTGATTAAATTATGATTCGCGGTGACACATGACATTTGACACCTTTGCTAACATAAGGAGTTGTTGTATTGCTGATTGTAATGATCATAGAGAAAAGTAATATATATCGGGAATAGAGAGCCCTCTCGCAGAATTTATTAAAAACGCTAATGTCAATTGATCGGATAAATAGTGCCATCTATTATCGCCATCCACAAACTTGTGTTAAGTATAGCTTTAGGTACTACCTACGCAATAGTGCCTATACTTAAGCTTCCTTACTAATTTGCTTGTTTTTAATTTGATAAAGTTTTACTTAATTACAATTTTCTCTAATCGTAGTAAAACTTTATCAAATTAAAAACAAGCAAATTAGTAAGGAAGCATCAATTTCAAAAGGTACACAGTGGATACATAAAAAAACAACTTTTCTTTTACAATTACTTATTTATTTGTCTTGTTTTATTTTTATGTCTTAATCGTTGTCATCAGAGTCAATACTATACAATCAATCTTTACAAATTGTTGTAAATCGTTCTCATGTTTTACTTTGGCATCAGCATCAACAGTCTTTGCTGGTTCTCCGGGCTTGATTATTTTTCCTTCCAAAATTTGTTCAGCTCCAGGAGTGGCTCTGCACACTGTTTCGATCCTATATCTCCAGTGCTTGAAGTTGTTCCCATTTAGCTGCACTATTTGTACCTTTGGAGGCTTCAACTATAGCCTTATCCATTTTCGATAGATTTGTCTGGGTACCTACACTTTCTCGCAACTTTAAATCTCTGCACAACTTCTATCCTAACCACGCTCTGCTACCATGTTAAAGTTAGGTGGTGAATATAGAAAAACAGTTAAGAAACGATAAAACTATATTGATATCTAAAAACAGTTCAGAATAATACGAATGACATTCATCAACAGTAAGTATTGCTAGGCAACACAACCATAGAGTATTAAATAAGGAGTATGTATTCCTCAACAATTATTATCTACACAAATATAAGCAAATAATTATAACCCGTGTTAAATAAAATAATTAGGTAATGAAATTAATATTTAATTAATTAAATTTTTGTTATAAATTATATTAGTATCGATGGTGTCGCCATCTGCAGCGACCCAAAGTCACTAACCACTTTGGATGGGGGTAACAGATGGCGCATTTTGAAAAAATTACCCCAAATCTGTCAATGTATGGAATTGTCCCCCCCCCCTGGTAATGATTATAATTGATGAAAGTCTATATTTGTTACGACCGCAAATCATATTTTAATCAACATAAAGCCTGACACACAAAATCACGAAATAACACACAGCGACTTTTGCACGCGCAACGACGAAATGATAAAACTACAAATTACCAATTTTCGGACCTTTTCCTTTAGGCCACGTGCAGACGCGACACTAGTAATAGTTGTTCTACCGTGAAGTTTTTGTAGAAATTGTTTTGTTAGAGTCGTGCTATGAGACCTTGCTTCCTGCCCTAGGTCAACGGGAAGTAGCCGTAGGTTTTGATTTATTTAAGAGTATTAAAATGTGTGATACTCCCTGGCCGCGCCACAGTGGAAAATTAAAAAAACATGTTTCTAGATTAATTGTACCATTTATGAGCTATACGGTACGTGTAATGAAAATAATTGTACCTCAACGAATAATGAAATATAATGAAGTTTTGGTGGCGCGGCTGGGGAGTATACTCCCTGGCCACGCCACCACGGTTTTTGTAAACTACTAGGCGCACCCGGATATAGTAAACACTAAATAATTGTACCTACCGGAATTGTTCTTTCCAATCGCTGCACAGAGATTCGAAAATTTAATTACTTTAGAAATTATAGCCTGTCGTTGGTGGCGCGGCCAGGGAGTATACTCCCTGGCCGCGCCACCAAGAGTTGTTAGGCGTACCTGGACATAGTATACACCAAATAATTGTACGCATTATGTACTACCCAAAAACGTAATAATATTAAGGAAAAATGTAATATCTTAAGAGAAAACAACAAATCAAAAGCGCATCAGCAGACTTGCTGATCTTTGTAGTTACTAGATGTGGCCTTCGAATTAGAAGTACAGGGAATTATCTCTGTGAGATGGTCGCATAGAAGTGCTAGAATTATGCAACATAATACGAATCTAGATGCATAACAAGAATAATTGACCTTCAAGAAGAAGATAAGGTTGATAGGTACTTTTTGTTAGGTACGGTCAGCAACGAAAGTCGTTAACTCTGCTACTTTTACGTGACATCTAAAATTACACAAAAGTGTACCGCGGCAGCGGCGGGCGAGCGCTACTTCCAAGTTGGTCGCAGTTGCATGTCTATTTACCCGACTAAGGCAAAGCAAAAAGGAGGGTTATGATTTTGACCGGTACCTATGTATGTTCATCTGTTACCTCATAACTTCGAAACTACCGATCACAATTTGACAAATGAGGTATCATTGGAAGCGCCTTGATCGTCCGGTGGTTATAGGCTATGTGACATTACATTAAATGCAAAATGGCGCCCTCTAGAGTACATAAAGTCATGAACTAAAAAAACATGTTTTAAATTATGCCATGTTGGGTATCAACAAAAACATTTAACGAAAACATTTATTTCTTACTATTCCTACTCAACATTTTTATACAGTTTTTACTATAGGTTACACTACGTAGTGATAATCTACCAATGAACAAAATATGATTTTAGTCTAATCTTTCAGCATCGCTTGTAGTTTGGGAGGCATTTAAATCTTTAAATTTTTGTTCAAAATATTGTTTCCTATGAACTAAGGCTATACGGGGTTGTCGTATACCAAAATTTTCATTTCCCATTTTACTGTATTTATTTTCTCCTTCTCTCCCCATCAATTCTCTAAGAGCTTGATTTCTATTTAAAATTTTTTCATAAAATATTTTACCACTTTCAACATATTCAGGACCAAGTTCACATAATCTCTGGTCAGTGTCTGCTTCATAATAAACTTCTGTCATATCTTTCATAAGAAAATATGTACCTGATGCAAACATGCCTATTATTGAGTATAATACACCTCTTATAAACGGAGGTGCTGCATATAAGTTTAATTTTCTATTAAGAAATTGAGAAAGATTGTAAGCAAGAAATAGGCATGTGAACGGATATGCAGCTTCATACATTATTTTGTTATTCTGCGTCATCATGATTTCCCTACATATAGCAAATTGTTGCACTTTTTCAGGAAGTATTATAGCATCAGCCAATTTTTTGCCAGCTTCTGATTCCCAGTCGACTTTCTTTTGGTTCACCTGAAAATATTTTATATACATGAGAGTTAAATAATGATTTGAATCATAAACAAATAGGTATTACACAGTCGGTCTTTAAATGAGTGACAATCCATATCATACCAAAATCGATGCCTCATAAAGCACGATAAGCGGGGTCAGTCTTAAATTATGGCAAGGACATCTTGCTTAAGTATTAGAAATGATAATCACCTGAATATCATCTGCTTCTAAATCAGCCAAGCTTTTGTAGTTAAAGTTCACTGGAATGCCAACAGCTACTCCAAATTTTGAGTTCATACTACCTACAACAAAATTAGGTATAGTACTTACTTTGTGAACCTTAATTTAAGTTCTCTGCTAGTGCTGTGCACGTCTGTAAGTGACGAACTCACAATGCCTTAAACTGTATGTCATTTTTGTTTGTGTATATTTTTGTCCATCACTTGTTGCCATATCAATAAATTATTTAATTAACACTAGTTTAGATTTGCAATACAGCTTAAAAAGTATCAGTTTCAGAAATAATCTTCTGACTACCATCCTGTAAACTATAATGTACCCAGATAATGTTGTTATTACTTGCATGGTAATTTGTTTGTTTTTTTATAAATCATTGACTATCCTTCTTTATATATGGAATAATAGAAAAGAGCTTTGTATAATAACATGGGTCCGAGTCTAGCATTTATAACATTATACTCGAGAACAAACAAGACATGATTAACTTTCAAGACTTATACAGGTTTTATTAATAATTAAAGTTAGGGCAAGCTTCTATGATAAAAAAATGAGCCGTCGCGGGACGCCTGGCAGATGTGAAACATCTAAATTATTATGTACAGGTAATTAATGTGCATATGTATAGCATATAAGGATAGTTTACCGAGGCGGATGCCAACATTGGCATTGGCGTTGGTTTGACATTCGCACTGTTGGCGTGGCGACGCCACGCCACGGTCTGACCCGCCGGTATAGATGTTTTACATCAATAATGAATTATTTCTACACAAGTCCTCCTGAAGTATAATGTTAATTAACTATTTAACTGAAAACTTACCAGCATGAAATAAGTCATATCCAAAAACACTAAATGGCACAATTAGTTTTCTTTGAATATCAGGTATATTAAGGATTTCCAGACATTTTGAGTACCTGTCGCTAAGTTCCTTATGTAAAAGTGCCGGTTGGCCGTTGCTGAAAAGTGAAACAACTCAACAATTTTATACAATTTCATTGCCATAAAATGATTTAGCTTAGCTAAAAGTACCGACTAACCTGTAATAATGCACGAAGTTTTTATATTTATCCAAGAAAAAAGTATGTGGGCCATATTTTGCTAATGTACACGCAAGTCCAGTGCCTGTAATAACAACAAACGAAAACTTTCGGCCCGTTTCAGTCAAAAACCAATTAATTGGCTTTCGCGTCGTCATGATAATAGTGATAAAATTATTATTTATTTACTCTATCTTTATCTTTCTCTGAATGCACATGCACGCCGAATTCCAAAATTCGCCGAAAATACAATCTTTCAAAAATGACAAGTAAATATGACATTTGTTTGTTTGTCAAAAATAGTGAGACTACGAACTAACGAACTATTTACGTCAGTACCGGTTTTTACCGTTATTAGAATCATGTTTCATTGATTGGCTATTCAACTATCAAAATCCTTTACCAAATCTATTATATATTTACAAGATCTAGCAAAATTCTTTACCTAACCACATTACCTAACAGTAACATTAAGTTATCGACTAACTGTGCGTTTGCACTGTCTACGGCCAAACATTCACAACAAAACTTGAAATTTATGTTTTAATGTTTGACAGGAACTAGAGATTTCAAGATGTTTTGTTGTGAATGTTTCGCCAGTGCAAACTTCTGTGTTCAGAGGCGGCGTAAGGCGTGGGCGACGTGGGCCACCGCCTACGGCCTCGCGGTCCGAGGGGCCTCGCACCTCGAAGGTTTTTATGCATTACATAAAAGCCGTGAAAGCATCGAAAAAATTTTACTCGTCCTAAAACGATAAATATATTGACATGAGCCCTCCAAGAGGGTTCCCGGCACTGAACGTGTTAAAGCTTAATATTACGCAAACGAATCCCTGAATAGAAAAATGGTTTTCACAGACCCACAATATTTTTGAACGGCCTATCCTGTAACTCAACCTATACCAAAAAATTTGATAACTGTTGAACTGTTTTTTTTTTCATCTTCTTGCGCCACCAGAGAGCCTCGCGAAATGTACTAGGGGTGGGTCGTTACGTGATTTTTGTGAAACGTAACGTAACTAGTGACTTCGAGGACGTCACCGGTTTTGAAAACTAGTGATTTTAGTAACTAGTTATTTTTCAAATTCTATTCGGTGATTCAACACGGTGATTGTATTGAAGTGTTACTGTTATTTGCGAAACGAAAATATAAATGGTTACCTACGTAATACGTTACATATCACAAGCTTTAAGTTTTTGGAACGAATAAGTTTTTATAGCTACATTTGCAGTTACATTATTATCGTAATACTAAAGTTATTACTTGCGAAATAAACAAAAGTACGTAAGTCGCAACGTACTTTTGGTTCTTTCGCAAGTAATAACTTTTGTTACTTTTGTTTCGTTTCACTCTTTTCATTCGATCACCGCATTGTGATGGAACTAGTTACAAAAATCACGTGTTTATGTGTGACTAGAAACTAGTTATTCGGTTACATGTCCCGTAGCCAGTTATTGAAACTAGTAACGTTAAATAACGCCCATACCTAAAATGCACCTCGCCCACATCAAATTTTGATCTTGCCCCGCCACTACTTCTAAACTAATATTTTGTTCCAATTCTGCTTCCATACAAGGCTAGATAATGATAAAGCAAATCCTTCTTCCTACTAATATTATTAATGCGAAAGATTGTGAGGATAGATGGATGTTTGTTACTCTTTCACGCAAAAACTACTGAATGAATTTGAATGAAATTTGGCACACAGATAGTTTATAACCTGTACTAACACATATGCTACTTTTTATCCCGAAATTTCTACGGGATCGAGATTTACGCGGGTGAAACCGCGGGGTGCAGCAAGTTTAATGCAATTTTTAGTCTTTAAACGTACACCGTCAAACAGACGAGACCATACTACGTTTCTATGGAAGAATGACCGACTACCGTAACCTTAAGTGCAGCCACCGCTCTTCTAACTGTGCGTTTGCACTGACGAAACATTCATAGAAAATTAATTCGCCAGTGCAAACGAACAGTAAGAAACCGTAGCTTTAGTCTGCTAGTGCTTTTTTACGGCTCTGAATGGGGATAAAATCTGCCACTTGCTCACTTCAGATGGCGCTGATCTCCAGCGTCTTATAATTTGACAGCTAGAGTCTGGCAAACGAAAGCGTGACCTGAGAAAACGCGGCATATTCAATAAGTCTTTATGTGGTATTACTAACTATTCCTCTAATTAAATGTTTTGATACTTGAGTATTTTCTGTATTTATTATAATTATTTTTTTGTTTTAATGGCTCCGTTTGGTGTGACGGTGCCTTGACTGTCATGGATCTAAGTATTTTTTTTTTAATTTGCCGCGTTTTCTCAGATCACGCTTTCGTTTGCCAGACTCTAACCATATATTTTTTGTAAACAAGCGACTTCTTTTACGCATAATTAATTATTGAGCCCAGTTGCCCAGCTGTTTACTGCAAAAATACGGGGACCCATGTATTTGCCGAAGATATTATAAGAAGAAAACTGTGGGAGAAAGCCCTCCGAAAAAAAAAAGAATCCGATATTTCTTCGAAAGAATGTGCTATCCTTTATGACTTTTATGTGAGAAAGTGGTTTATAGGTGATGCTCCCAAGAGAACTAAGTCTGTTTTCATTACACACAGGCACTTGTGATGTGATTGTGATATTAGTAAGTTATAGTAAAGTACGTGTGTTTATGATTTATCGAACAAAAAACATGGATGTATCGATAAATCGATATTTTTACGGTGAGCGTATTCTACTGTGATTCTATTCTACTGCACTGCACTACTGATGAAGGTTAGGCCGCATTCCGAGTTACGTTAAAAGTGTTAATATCGCGAATCCGACCAAATTTAATAGTCACAAAATATAAGGGTTTTTGAGTAATAATTGTGACTTTGGACTTTGGTCGGATTTGCGATATTATCACTTTTAGCGTAACTCGGAATGCGGCCTAAGTAAATCATTCAAAGAACTGTCAAGGTGTTGAGTGTTGACATTTTCTAGTAAATCTAGAAATTGATTGATGGAGCTAAATACTTACGGTGTTTTATCAACATGGAGATGAGATTTAAATACTGAATGAAACTAGAAGTTTTGTGATACTAGTGGTGATACCTACCTACAAACAAACACCATACAAATTTTACAATGGCTTTAGTGGATGAATTAAACAATCTGCGCCTGGACTATCTGGACCACGGCTGGGTTAAAGCTATTTATCAAGGAGAATTTCTTGAGTTTTGTGATTTGCCGCCAAAATATGAGAACGAGATAGAATCTTTAGATTTGAACACAACATTTATGGATATAATAAAATCGACTGATTTATGGCTTAACTCAGAAGTAATACCTAGTGAAGAAAAGTCTTGGGCGTCGTTATCGCAATTGGTACAACAGAAGAAAGTCTTAGCTATTTTAGCATACTATATTGATTATGGATGCAAAAATGTCCATACCAAGGAATATAGAAACAATGCTTTATTAGCATCTCGCGTTTACTATAAGTTGTTGACAATCCCAGGATACAAAGCATATCATATCTACCATTCACAACTATTTGCTCAGTCGCTGGCATGCCTCCGCTTCCCTTTAGAGATGTGTGATGAAGCAAGTAATTTCAACTCTAAGGATCTGACTAATGAAGTCAACCTTGTTTTGAAACAACTGTCAGAGTTTGTGGAAGACCTGACAGTTGTTGTAGAACATTTACAACTGAGTCCTAGTGACATGAATTTTGAAGAAATTTTAAGTAATTTAGTAGACGTCACGGGTTATGCTATTGTTGACAAATTACATGTGGGTAAGTGAAGTTTGTGCTACACCTTGACTGTTGCTATAATAATATTCAAGTAGCATAATGATATCTTTAAAAATTTCAGATGTCCTAAGCCTACGAGAAAGTACGTCTGAAGCGTTTTGTTTTTATTTTTTTCTAATTTCGTTGTGTTCTTATTTTTTTGCAAACTGCTTAATAGACATAATTAGATGAGGTTCTTGTGTAAAATTAATAGTAATAATTTCTTTATTTACATTACAAAATCACTTCACAACTCATTTGAGTTATTCCTCCTTGTCAGGTTCTTGACTAAGACTATGTATTGTATTTTGCTCAATTTCTAGTACTTTGATCTTGAGAATAATATTGATTCATTGAAAATTATCATCATCTAAATATATTTATTTGATCCTAAATATATTTAAATCATGAACCATCAAATGGTTGCCTCAGGTTAGCCTTTTGTCAAGTATTATAATCATATAATATTATTATGTTGTATAATCTGTTCCAAAAGTATCTGATGCAAGTGTAAACAAACTATGTTCAGGTTAACATCATTATGTAATCACTCACTAAAGGGAATTAGTAACACATTTATCTGTATTTAGAAGGTTTCAACTTTACATCTCCCCACTTTTTCCAACAATTATTGTTTCAATAACATTAAATTGTAATTGGAAAATCATCAATGAAAATTAAGGTTATAAAATTAACTTCGATTGTCAAATGAAGTCTTCTGTACATCTAAAAGAAATCCGCATGACAGTAAAAATGCCCTGAGGCCGTCATTTCAAATAGATTCATAAGACAGTTCTTGACTTGAATTTTATTTGGTTTAAGCATGGGACCTAAAATACACAGTAATTCCCATTGTAATTTAATTTTGTCCTATTTTCTTCTCTAATACTTTTCTCTTTCTGTTGCTATTTTTTTGTCATAGTGGGCCAGTGCTTTCCCTAACTCATCCGCCTCCTTTTTTTTTTTGGTTGAGTAATTATAAAATAATTTCTCCCGCTCTGGGCGGAACGGGAGGGTGTATCAGATTCTTACTGACTAAAACCCACCTGTGTTCCTTCAGTTGCCAGGGGCCACGGTATCCCTTTCGGACTTTCCCGCGAACCCGGCAGGCATCGGCGCTAGCGGACCCCGTCAGGCATCGGCCCTAGCGGACCCCGTCAGTTCTGCTGACATCTCTTTGAGGCGCGCGTGGAACACAACGCGCCGTCGACCCGGGCCTGGTCCTTATCGGACGGCGAGCTACCCATTGCACACCGTCCGCAAGCCCGCGTCTACGGTGGCCGGGAATCGGCCTGCGATTCCCGACGCCTGTGGCGTCTCCTGCGGCGTTTAGGGGCGTGAGGGCGCGAAATTTGCCTCTTCCTCACGCGTTCCGTCTCCTCCTTCGCAAGCATTACTGCTTAGCAGAAGGAGGTGACGGCCTCCCATGCCCTCTCGCTTTTGGACCAGGGCCGGACGCGAGAGATCACTGCCGCCGATCGCCCCCACGAGGACACGGCGATGCTCCGCCCAAACCGGGCACACCTCTACCGTGTCCTCCGAGCGATCCACACAATGGTGTCACCGGGGTGTTTCCTCCCGCTTTATCCTAACAAGAACCTCCCGAAACAACCGTGTCCGGTGAGGACCTGCGTCAGGCGGAAGGTGAGGACGCGTGGTGCCTCTCTAGCCACTCCACAAAGAGAAGACTTATCGCCGCAATTGTGGCGTGACCAGCACTGGGTTGCGACAATCGCACTCTCCATGACGCCGTGAGATCCCGCCGGAGCTCTATCCGCTGTGCCGTGATTTCTCATGGCAGCGGAATTACGCCCCGGCGTTTCGCCTCCTCGCGCCTCTCTCGAATGTACGCGAGGAATCTGACCACCTCCTGATTTGTGATCTAGCTGTCTTGACGTCTTCCTTCTTATTGTATTGGGCAATCCAGTCTGTCACTTTTTTGTCCAGTTCTTTCTTTGCTCTTTGTATACCTGCGATGTTTCATCATTTTTATGTTTTCGTCAGACTGGTTTTAGACAATGTAAAAAGATGTTTTCAAATACCTTTGTTAGGCATACTTGGAAGGAGATTTATGGACTTGATACCTTTACGGAATTTTCAAGCTTTGCCATCGTGCTTAATTGTGACTAGCACTTAACTATAAATATATATATAACAAGACTTGCCCTTTAAATGGTAGTTTTTGAAAATTAATGATTAAGTAAGTACATTCTAAACCCCTTTTGCGACCCCACTCGATTTTCGACTCGTGTCAATACCGACTTTCGAGTTAATCGAACCGCGCATTAAGTTTCTTCTATAAAGACTTTACTACTCCTTAACCCCCCTTTGAGCAGTAGTTTTGGAAAACTAATAATGACGAAACTTTTTAAATAGTACTTATAAGCAACATTCATGCCATAGTCAAAGCAGTGTCTGAATCTTGCCCTGAGTGTGAGTGAGGGCAGAGAGAGAGTGCCCACACTTGTGCACTATAATTATTCAACGAGTCACCGGCGACTAAAGTCGCTGCGTGTGTAATATCAAACTCTTAGTGAGGTTATAATTTATAAATATAACTAAACCAGTTTAAAACTTCATCATGGCAATGAAGTTGAACTAGGGAGTCTATTCAAGCATTTTGTTTTATTTTATTTATCTTTATTTCAGACAAGTTCATACTTCAACGCATATCTAATACTATATATAAAATAATACATACTTTATTATGTGGTGCAACGGGGGAGTCCAATGAGAAGGCAGTAACATTGCTTTTTAAATGTATACTGCCGAAGCTTGTCAACTCAAGTTTGGACAGTAGGCATGCTAATGTAAGCATATTTTTTTTTTAAATGGTTTAATGGGTGAACGATGGCGATGTTTGATAGGCGTTTTTAGGGTTCCGTAGTAAACAAGGAACCCTTATAGTTTCGTCTCCCGTCATTCCGACCTCGCCGCCGAGGTCCTTTGTGATCGCGACCGCGTCCCCGAGTAAATGATACTCACCCCCGACCCTTGCTCGATAACGAGGTGCCAGCAGTTGTTGCAGCTGAGCACGTAGCTTTAAATTCCCCGACTAATAATCATGATCAAAACTTTGATCCAGCCCGTCCCATCCTTATATTTGCAGTTGCAAAAACATGTTTCATGAGCCTTGGAGCTAGACCAGACAGACAGACAGACGGACATGGCGAAACTATAAGGGTTCCTTGTTTACTACGGAACCCTAAACATGAGTGATTGCTAGAGTGACGGGCGTCACGACTGACAGTCAGAACGGAAGAAAGAAAGAAAAGAAAGAAAAAGTATTTATTGAGACTCGCACAGGAAATCACAAATTAAACTAAAACACACTCATTAAAACATAAATAAATAAAAAACAAAGTAAAATTAAAATAAAAGCAGAAAGTCCAATGCGAGGCTCCTATCTCAGCATAAGAAAAAAACGTCTGGCGCCGAACCCAAGTAACATGGAATAGACAAGGAAGATGATGTTGATGAACTACTAAAGAATATTGAAGTGCCGAATATTTAATTAACAATTTATTAGTTGTTCTCATTTTTCCCAGAAATGTATTGGACCATCATATGTAACATATTCATTTCTGCTGTTGGCCACACATGGTAAGGCAGCATTAAATGGCTACCTGTGTCTTTTAGAACATCTCTGCTTAAGTCCAGATGGATTGGTGAGTATGAGGAAATATTCTTTCTATTAGAAAAACTTGTTACAACAACAACAACCAAATAAAAAAAAAGCTATTCTACTACTAAGTGAAAAAAAAAAGCTTTGGTTTTGATTGTTTTTTGTGTATTGCCAAATTGTCGCTGACTTCCAAAGCTAAAGTTATTTTTCACTTTAAAATCGCTTCTTTTAGGTTTTTTACCTTGGCTCAGACTGATTTAACTGTCTCCTCATTTGCGCTTTACAGCTTCACGCGTCTCCTCGACACAGCTCCGCTTGTTGCTTCAGTGGAAATGCACCCTGAGGCAGTTGTCCCACCTCCAGCGATTAACGAGGAGCTAGCAACTGAAAACGAGTTGTCGAGCAGCGAGTGTGTAGTTCCGATAGTTTTGTTGCTGGGCTATCAGCAAGTGTCCGAGTGCGACGGGCGATTACTCGCATCACTCGTTCGGTGTGAAATTACCGCTGTTTGGTCTCTCGGCGTGAGTTCTGACCGCCAAGCGAACATCGCTGAGCAAGTATCGCTGAGCGAGTATGATCTTTGATAGCTCTTGTTGCTCAGCGACAAAGTAGTGGAGCGAGTCCTCGCCAGCGGTGTGAACAGTCAGCGATCAACTGTTAATATATGCATCTCTTTTGTTTACACGGAATGTATATCTATTGTACGTTTCTTGAGCGAGGAAATAGCCGATAGTTAGTCGCTTCCTCGCCGGCAGTGGGACAACTGCCTTAAGCGCAAGCCACACCGCGAACTATGAACGGAAGTATGAAACCGCGGTAACTACATGAACGAAGCTAAACTAACTTTTCCCTGCGTGGCCTGCGCTTAATGTACCATTTCAAATCACCACCCTGTATCAACTACACGCTATAAAGTTACTGTTATTATTTTTTACAGGAACGTGCAGAAGTTCGCGAGTCGCGATCGAAATTAGTTGTAGGCATGATGAGTTCTCTACCTCCGACTTCTTACAAAGAATTTCTTAAATGGCTGACAGATTTATCTGTTGCTACAAGATTGTCACATCGTCAGTTAGCACTTGTATGTATCAATACCATTTAGATTTATTACTACTACGTACAATAGACCACGAAATTACTTTATCACCGTTGATTCAAATTTCACTAAGGTTGAAACTTTTATTACAATTCTTATGTTCAAAGTATGTTCATTCTATTGTAACCGTTCTAATTAAAATAATATGTATAATCCTGTAATAATATAATTTAAAATGTAATTAGAAACTAGAATATACATTCCATAATATTGAAAGTTTGCAACGTCGCAAATAGCTGTCAAATATTTCGCTATTTTGAATGACTAATTTATTGCAAAAATAACATTGGATTAGGTGGTGAACAGTGTAACATTTGGGAGGTTTCCAATTGCTCTCGTCACCGTGATGCGTTAACATACTCGTGCTTACGGTCGACACTGTTTGGGTAGGGAACCCTAAAAATGAACATGGAGTTACCAGTTTTATTTATAAATAGTCTAAAGTTAAAAAGAGTTTTTCAACTTGCTGTACAGTAAATTAATATCTTTCCTTGGAAATAAAAATGGAATTGGAATGCGGATCACATTTTCGCACATGTTGCACATTATTGCCTGCAACCTATTCCAATAAAAAATTAATAAAAATGCAACTTTATGGAAAAAAAAATGTACAGTATGCGGCCATTAATTTGGCCTGTCGTGTTTTAGAACAAGTTCATTTTCGTAGAGCGTCTTGTCTGTCAATCAAACCTGTGTGACAGTCTTTGGAAAGACCGATGTGCTATAACACTATCTATCTATACACCGTGACATTTTAGTCGTCTTATAAAAGCAGCCCATGTATCCGTATCCAATGACTACTGAACATTCATTAAAGAAAAGTGGCATTCCGGGAGTGCCGACAGAAGTGAAAACTTGAACAAGATCGCTTTGGTGGAAGAAAAATACTTGTATAGAACATTGGTCCGTAACGTTATCTAAATAAAGAGCACAATCGCGTTTACAAAAATAAAATACAGCCAAAACCTTTAAAGTAAAAATACTTGCATAGAACATTGATCCGTAACGTCATATAAATAAAGAGCACAATCGCGTTTACAAAAATAAGGTGTCCGTAACGGTGTCGCGAGTTCAATTGTTTTTTCCATCTCAAAAATGCCCAACGCGCTTAAAGATGTTTTCACTTAAAAAATAAACATTTTTTTAATTGCTCTTAGAAGTATTTTATGTCGCGTACATTGAGTGGCCCTTTGCAAGACGACTAAATTGTTACGATGTATAATAAAAACGAAATGCTGTTCGTGCATATGACGACTTGAGAACGACTTGAGAACAGTTGAACCGATTTGGCTATTTTTTGTTTTCGTGCATATGCGCACGACTTGAGAACAGTTGAACCGATTTGGCTATTTTTTGTTTTAAAATGTTCGTAATACTCCGAATTAGGTTTCTTCATCTTACGTGCTGTTGTCTATTTCACTACTATTTCACATTACAGGAGTCGCTGGCTAAATTGTTAGACAGTGAACATGAAGAACATGAGCAACCATCTGAACATACAAATGAAACTACCGACAATGGTGAACCAAGTATGTTTCTTTGACTGGTTTATCTAAATCTAAACTAATATTATTCAGACAAAAGATTAGATTTGTTGTATGTTTGTTTGTCTGTAATGAATAAACTCAACAAGTACTGGACTGATTTAAAAAATTCTTTCACCGGGTATCACGCGGGCGAAGCCGCTGGCGGAAGCTAGTTCTTTGATAAAGCTGGCTTCATAACGTTATCTGACTAGAACGAACGTTTTCCAAATAGGTTGTGTCGGAAATGAGAATAATATTTTTCTGTATGGCTTAACTGTGTTAACTCCTTGCATCACAAATCACTAAATGCGTTTAGCGCTAAACATATTAAATACGTCATTCTATCTCTGTTATTCTGAAACGATTTACAGAAACAGAACGATGTTTTAAATACGATGAGCGATAAACGCATTTAGTGATTTGTGATGCAAGTGGACCTAAATCAGTTGTCAGTGTTGTACCCGATCATACAGCTTTTTTTTTTGACGAAAATTATTAAATATCTTGCGTGCCAGACTCATACTGACTAAAACCCAACCGTGTTGCTTCAGTTGCCTGTGTGTTGCCAGGGGCCACGGTAACCCTTTCGGACTTTCCCGCGACCCTAGTAGGCATCGGCCCAAGCGGACCCCGTCAGTTGTGTTGACATCTCTTTGAGGCGTGCGAGGAACACAACGCACCATCGACCCAGGGCCTGGTCTTTATAGGACGGCGAGCTACCGATTGCTCACCGTCCGCAAGCCCGCGGCTGCGGTGGCCGGGAATCGGCCTGGGATTCCCGACGCCCAGGGCGTCTCATGCGGCTACCAGAGGCGTGAGAGCGCGAAATTTCCTTCTCCCTCACGCGTTCCGCCTCCTCCTTCGCGAGTATTACTGCTTCGCAGAAGAAGGTGACGGCTTCATATGCGCCGACTATCAGCCGATCATACAGCTGGTGGCGTTATTAAGAGGAACAATGTAAATAAATAAACAAACTTCAAAATTAGAAGACAGTTGTAAATTACTTTATAAACTGAAAATTATATGTTTTTAGTTGCTGGCTGCAGTAACGAGCAAGAACCACAACCAAGAAATGAGCAAGAACCACAACCAAGTAATGAGCAAGAACCACAACTAAGTAATGACCAAATAGTCAACCAACAACCCAATGTCGCCGCACAGGTACAGTCAAGTCTTTATATCTTCGTCAGTTTTCAAATAATAACCTTTATCCAGTCAGGGCACGTATATATTATAATATATTTTGAAGCTACGGCACTGGGAAGACTATTGCATAGAAAATTATATTTAATTACTTGATAACAAAGATCAAAATAACCTAAACCCGTTTTTTTTTTAAATTTAATAATGCATGAACACTAACAGTTTCTGTAAGTGCCATTTTTTTAAATCGCTCTGCCATGTAAAGAAGATGGCTGAATGTCATTTTCCGGTATTACTGTTACGCCACAATGTATAATGCTGAGTTCTAAAGCAGATTCTATCCTGAACCGAGCAGACAAAAATAGCTCTGAAGATGACGAACATAAATTGATTGTGACTGCATATAAGTTACCTTGAGTGATGCTGATGATGGATAACTTAACCCGTAGTATTTTTGTAAATTCTTGTACATACTGTCGAGCGACGCACACACACCTCAAGTCGCTCGATACACACAACGCCCCACGCCCTGCAGCGTTACTGTCTAAATCTGTGGAGGGCGGGGAAAACTCCCATTGTAGGGAGCGCCAACCAAAACTGACGCCCTTGTTGCTAGATCGGTCTTTGCTGGGCCTTCCCTAGAGAACTAGGGATCTCATCCGGCAGGGGCCTGGTCGCACGGGCGTCAGTTTTGTTCCCTTCGGGCGCCTGCTATAGAGATACACCCTAGAAACACACCCCAAAGCGTTGAGGGAAGGTTAACCTCTCGGCGCATAGGTGTGCAGTAAAGCACTCCTAGGAGGGGAAGGGGAACCCAGTGACCGGCTCTCGTTCTGCGAGGGCAATTCATGATTTTTGACGTTGTTATTTTCAGCAGCAGTAAGATATTTTAATTATTTGATTATGAATGCCATGCGCAGTGCCATGCTATTGAGCAAATAAAGTTATCTGAATCCAAATCTATTTTTTATTTTAGTTAATGACTTTATGTCGTCTAGCGGGCGCCATATTGAATTCGCCATAACCAGCAGACAATCAAGACGCTTCCAACGATACCTCATTTATCAAATTATGATGAGTAGTTTAAACGTTATGAGGGTACAGATGAACATACATACCGGTTAAAATCATAACCCTCTTTTTTGCTTCGCCGTAGTCGGGTAAAAAGAGACCTCCGACCAGACGTGTGTTGTGTCTGGTGGGCAACTGCCCGACGATTAATGTTGGGACGTTGTATACTCGTCACGTGGTAAACTTTGCTTGCGCGATGCAAGGTTTTGCGTGACGTCAGTGTGATGCGTAGTTCGCATGTGGTGTTGTAGATGCCGCCACAATTATGTACATCATACCAGTTACAGATATGAATGTAGAAATTTTATTTAGGGCGACACAATGGGCGGCCTTATCGCTAAAAAGCGATCTTGTAAACGACAACTTATGGATGAATTTAAAGGGAGAGACAATACTGCAGTAATGCAGCAATAATGTTTACTTTATACACAAATACCGAATGATAAAGTGGAACATTTTATTTATTTATTTGCACAATGCGTAGTTACAGGACAGGGATAGTGGATTACAAAGTCATCGCAATCGCAACAACCTCACTGGCTACTTGGGCGGTCAAAACTGCTGGTATTGAATGATGACGTTGGGCGATGCGTTAATTCGAATCCACGTCAAGTCGTGCTCTTTTTGAAAGTATTCTTTAGAATAATCGTAACACATTCCAAGTTATAATAGCATATATTTTAAAACTTCAGGGGTCTCCATATAGTGACGCTGTCTATACCGCGGCAATGGTTAGCCAACGAAAGCGCTTACAAGAAAATTTTGTAGATTATTCAGTAGATAATAAAATATAAAATGTTTATTTCTACAGCCTGAACTTGATTTTGGTGAGGACAACGGGAGCCTGTTACGTGAGCGCAAGCATAAAGTGATGCACGCGGCTATCTTACGCGCCATATACGATCGAACGGATGACGAGTCAGGCACACTGCGCACGCGCGCGCTCGCTATTCTTACAAAGTGCCTTACTAGTAAACACGTGCCCTTGATCAACGCTATAAAGGTAAGTGTGACGCATGCGGAGGTTCCTGACGAAAGCGCCAGGGTAGACCACGAAATTAAAATTTTCTTACGTTTTTTGCAATTTGCAGGTCAGTGTCAGGTTGAATGTGGATAAAAATATTAATCGCGTAAAAAATGTGTATTTACAAAATTGTTATCATTAAAAAAAATCAATACTCAGTTAGAGTTGGCCTCAAAGGTCATAATTTCATGTCATTCAATAGCGTAATTTGAACTTAGAGAGTCGTATTGATGATTTTAATGATTATAATTCTGTAAATACTAAATACGTATTTGCTATGGTCGCGAATCATATTTTGATCAACACAAAACCTGCTACTGACCCGCAAATTGGAAAAAAAATGAATTTCGCGGGCTAACTTAGCGCATCCCACTTAAGATTACCTCAGTGCAGTGACTGGCACTCGCGGGATTGTTTGTGTTGCAGCAACTGAACGGCTCCGGCGAGGTGTCGCGCCTGATGGCCGTGGTAGCCCGCAGCGCCAACGACGAGCGCGCCGTGGTGCGCAAGGCGGCCGCCACGCTGCTGCAGCAACTGCTGGCCGACCCCGCCGCACCGCCGCCGCAGCCACAGCAACTGGCGGTCAGTACTAGCACTACGACGAGCGCGCCGTGGTGCGCAAGGCGGCTGCCACGCTGCTGCAGCAACTGCTGGCCGACCCCGCCGCACCGCCGCCGCAGCCACAGCAACTGGCGGTCAGTACTAGCACTACGACGAGCGCGCCGTGGTTCGCAAGGCGGCCGCCACGCTGCTGCAGCAGCTGCTGGCCGACCCCGCCGCGCCGCCGCCGCCACCGCTGCAGCCACAGCAACTGACGCTGAATACTGCAAATTAAAATTATTTTTATCGCATCTATTCAAAAAGAGCTAGTTTATTCTTCGTAAACAGGGACTAAAATAGCTTTTTAATCCCTAGGGACTGAAAGTGATTTGAATTTGGAATGTGGATATTGTTAGTAAAAGTTCCAATCACCAAAGAGATCAATTACTGACATTGTATGAACAAGTAACAGGCTGGCAAGAGAGAGAAAAAGTGTGAATTTGGTAAAAATGTAAATCCAAGATGGCGGCTGATTGATTGATTGCTGAAAATTTTGTTTTTGTTTTAAATCTTACGTGAGAAGGAACTTCGTTCCTGACGGGCGTCGACCGCATTTGTTTTTTTTTTCTCATAGAGAGTTATAAAAAGTAGAGTGTTCACCTCAGGAGCAACACTATTTTAAGCTCGAGTGACGTACTTTGAATCCCTCGCTGTGCTTAGGATTCTACTTTAGAATCCTACGCTCCACTCTGGATTCAAAGAAATACTCTCGCCTTAAAAGTAGTTGTTTTCTCCCTAGGTAAACAATCTACTATTATGTCACTTAAACCTACATGGGCACAAATACAAAACGTAAGGAACTAGGTGCACAGTTCCAATAGGGAATATTACGCAAAGCTGAGCCAGCAGATGGCGCCACTTTGACTCGAGGTAAACAATGCAAACTGTCAAAGGCGTGCGGCAACATTTTGCATACAGACATCTTCAGAGTTGATGATATAAACGACGACAGTAGTACTTCAGTATTATAATTATTTCTATATAAGGCCGCTAACTTTTCAACCTACCTAAGCATAAGACAGTAATAATAATTGAAAACGATTTTTGTAAACAGTTTTTGGTGAGTCTGTGTCGCGATGCGAGCATCATTGTACGGACTTCTGCCATCGCCGCTCTTGGCGAGCTGCTGACCGTGCGACCCAGCGAAGTTGTTCTGAATGCCTTCCTCGACGGGCCTCTACATCAAATCTCTGACCCAGAGACTAAGGTACCTATTTGTCGGTATTATGTAGTACCAGAGGCTATGCCATTTTTTTTCACTCTTCTACAGAAAACCATGGGTAATAAATAGACACAGCCGTTTATGTATACATGTCTGTTTGACGTGGCCTGCTCAGCAGTGCAAAAAACGCAATGAATATTCTGGTATTGTCAAATAAAAAGCAGTGTCTTTGAGTTACGATATTAGGCTGCAGTTCTCGTGTCTCTTTTGTGGGAATTTCGCACGACATTCGCGTAGAGGAGGTGCACTTCTTCCAGAGGTCTCCCGAGATTAGGCAACAGTCTGTGGGAAGCACCCACTCAGTGTTTTGTGTGTACTACACTTAGTTTATCAGCAAGCTCTTAGTATGCTAAAAACACACTTTAAATCAGCAAGTCAATCTTAAATGTGTATTTTTTTCCGTCCAGGTACAAGAACAGGTGTTGAGTATAGTCGAAAAACTGTTAATCGATCGATTACGTAAGTTTACGGCGCCAGGATGCGATGAGGAGATGCCGTGGATGTTCCTCGCAGGAATCATGCGCCGGCAAAAGATGAAGCACTTGCAGAAAGTCTGCTTTATGCTTTCCAAATCAGCAAAGTGCATCAAGTAAGATATTTGTAGATATTTGACCTTTTACCTAAATACTTAGTGGGCCATTAGTAGATAGAGTTTCCACCTCTCCCAGAATTCAGACAAGACAATTTAAATCTCCCGGCTCCCGGAAGGAGTTTCAAATAAACAAAATTCTCTCGGAATTTAAAATTCTCGTGCGCTGGCGTAATAATTGACAGACAACATGTAGAATTATCCGAGGCTGCGAATAAGGGCCGAAAGGGAAATCGTGGCCCCCCGGCAACATGGCAACTGAAGGAACACGGGTGGGTTTTAGTCAGTAAGAGTCTGACACGTCCTCCCGCTCCACCCAGAGCGGGAGAAGTTATTTGATAATTTCCCACCCAAAAAAAAAAAAGGAGCTCGTGGCAGCCGCACGGGTCGATTCTTCCGGTTAAGCTACGCTTGCCGGGGTTGATCTGTGGATGGATGATCATCTTTACATACCGAGACTCCTCCGTGCCTCGGAAAGCACGTTAAGCCGTTGGTCCCGGCTGTCATTCGTGGATCTTTGACAGTCGTTACGGGTCGTCAGAAGCCCGAGAGTCTGATAACCAGTCTTACCTCTTGATATACTGACTTTGCCTTCACTTTATATCTTAGAAAGTATTATGTATGTTCGCAAAAACTTAGGACTTTTCAAAATAAGAAGCGATTTCCATAATATAAATACACGTAGTCGACATGAAATTGTGATACCCAAATTTAGATTAACTAAAACAAGCAAGTCATTTCTTATAAACAGTATCCGCTTTTATAACAAGTTGCCAAAGTCTGTGACAGAACTTAGCGATGGGAAGTTCAAAACCCACATCAAACGTGTCCTTATCAAGAATTCATATTATAAAATTAAAGACTACGTTGAAGACAAGGAAATTTGGCAATAATTCCTTCTGCACATGTGGCTTCCCTGGTACCTCATTAACGGCATAAATAAGTAAGAGTCTATTAACTGCTTCCAAATTACCATGTTTATTTAAATCTTTATTTTTTTTTTTACATTCGCCCTTGACATATTTACTATTCTATTATTTGACATTATATACTTTTTTTTTTTTTGTGGCTTTTGTGGACATGATAATTATTCAGATTGATTACAGTTGTAATAGCAATCATATAATTGCGTTTTATTTAAAATAGGTTTTTTTACTTTTTTTAATTAATCAATTTTTTTGTATAGATTCTTTTCTACATATTTTGTGAATGTGAGAACGCTGTAGGCTTAGTGGATTGTAGACCTGTTGACCATTTTCTATTTTGTTAAGTACTTGGTACTTATTGAAAGACCTACACTGTCCTCCCATACCTAGAAACACTGTTATTTGAAAGTGATTTACATCAATGTTTGAAAGTATTGTAAAAGCCAATTATTTTTAAAAGAGTAACCGTGGAGTTTCTTGCCGGCTCTTCTCCATAGGAAACGACCAATTGGAACCGTGCACCTAGCTTCTGACGTTTCATAAGTGCCCATGTAGGTTTATGTGAAATAAAATATTTTGATTTTGATTTTGATTTTGACCAAGGGGTATCGTATTACCCAGTTATTGGGTTGTGGAGGTCAGATAGGCAGTCGCTCCATGTAAAATACTGGTATTCCGCTGCATCCGGTTAGACTGGAAGCCGACCCCAATATAGTTGGGAAAAGGCTAGGCAGATTTATTGACATTGTATGCTGCACCGGTCGACGTCATAACGTCAACGCCGGCTGTCGTTGAAAACCAGCGCTGGGGATCTGTCTCGCATAGGGTCGCAGCATTATACTGAGCCATAGCCGTTTATGGATGTGACAAATATTTTCCCCCAATTTGTTCTTTTTTCTTTTTTTTTTGAAAATTATTAAATTAATGTCTGTAATTTTTATGGTGTACATAATAAAGAATATTATATCTATCTATCTTTGCGTCATGTTTACCGCAAATAAACGTATTTTCTTTCTTTCTTTTTCTTTAGACAGTGGCGAAATTCGTACGACCGCGCACGGTAGCACGCGACTGGCCAATGCAGTCGCGAACTCGCGACACTCGAAACTACGTTTTGTCCATACCTGTATTAAACGCCGCCTACGAGCGTGTTTTTATTAGTATAGTATTCGATATTATGGATAAAGAAATCCAAACTTTTTAAATTTTAAAATGGACTGCAAACAGTTTTTTCACAGATCAGATATTTTGAAGTCGGTACGTTCAAATGGAAAATATAAATTCAAAATAAAGTAGTAAGTAATTTTTTTTAGGGTTCCGTACGTCCGAATGAAAAAACGGAACCCTGATAGGATCACTCGTATGTCTGTCTGTCTGTCACAGCCAATTTTCTCCGAATCTACTGGACCAATTTCGTTGAAATTTCTGTAACCTAAGCACGGACGTGTAAAGTAAATAAATGAATTTAGAATATGGGAGTCACTTTTCAGGGGCAAGTTGGAATATTTAAAAATAAAGTCTTATAGGCATAAAAACACTAAAAAACCAAGAGTTTTCTTCTAATAGATTCATATTATCGTAAAATATTAGACATCTGGATATCTGTGAATGAATTTATTGATTAAAGTCACTACTTTGGTTGGGCTTTTGCTGGTATGAAGTGAGCGCCCTGTAAAAGGGCGTGCCACTCTGGCCTTTATTTTAATTAATAATTATTGTTTGTCAGCCATCGCCTAGTGGACAAACTGAGCTCTCACTTGGGCGCGCAGAACGACGAGCGCGACCTCCAGTGTCTGTTGCTTCTGACGAGCGTGGCGCCACATGTGGACTACTCCGACGTCGTCTTCGTGCTCGAATATTACTACAAACTGACCGAATGCGATCAAGTAATATTTTGTTTTTAACTATGCACATTAAAGACAAGCGTCATTTAGGGCGGGCCACACCGCTTCTGACCGCAACGCAATGCATTGCAAAAATCCTCCTTCATCACTTTCGTACATTTTCTATGGACCAACACACACTACGGGCGAGCCGCAGTGCACTTTTTTTGTATGAAAATGCGTTGCGCTGCGGTTAGTTATTGCGGAATTAAAACGAAATATTTTTACATAACATTTTACAGTCATGTATTTCCGCAAAGTAACGCCTGATTCCATAACTTATGTTTTGAATGTTCGTGTTGTTAGCTTCGCGACTCGCGCCTCTTGAAGCTGACGATAGAACTGCTGGGCTCGTGGTTGCGGTTCTTGCGCACCCAGGAGCGGACGCAGCTGCGCGACCATCTTGTGCAGCGCCTTGCTACGGCGGGTCAGCATGGTATGTTACTAGTTTTCTTTTTGTGATCAAAATCAAAAGTCATTAATCAAAATTAGGCTGTGAACCAGCACTTTTTGAACTTTAAAATTACATAAGACAGTTCCCTAAAACGCCTTGCCCCTCACCACTTTCAAGTGCTTAATTTGGGAAGAAGTGGCGAAACAAACTCCCCTGAAAAACAGCTGTCTGTTAAGATATAGATTCTATACAATAGTATGTAAAGTAATTAACATTACAAAACAAAGCAAAGAAACACAGAATTTATCACAGAAATTCCATATTTCAGCTAGCAAAGACCAATATCCCAAAAAAAACATTCAAAACTATACTCAAGAAATAAAAACATAAACAGTCTCTCAGTATCCATCATTGTGTCCCACTGCTGGGCAAAGGGCCTCTTCTTTTTCCTTCCAAACCTCTGTTTTGTGTGTTCTCTGGCCATGGTGGCCCCGCAAACATGATCAGATCGAAGCACCACCTTCACTGCGGTCGACCTCGACGGCGATGTCCTTCCGGCCAGTCCAGTGACTGACGATCTTTACCCATCTCTCTGGGTGCATTCCTGCGACGTGGCCAGCCCACGCCCATTTCAGCCTGATTGAAATGGCGTATATTTAATCGAACGCCAAATAATACCTATTTTGATTTCTTACAATTATTAGAGTGTCCAGAAATATTATGTTTTGCATTGAAGTACGGTAGGTATAAATTTTATGTTTTTAACAAAGCTGAAAGTTGAAAACAATTTTCACAAAATAAAATGTAGAACCAAATCTGATTAAAATCTGCAAAGCAAGATACATGAAGAGTAAATTACATTTGTTGATATGTAAATAATGGTTGATTAATTCGAACAATTCATGCTAATGGAGCTTCTTTTTTTTGTTTGCATCTACATTCTTTTGGTACTATTTTCCAAAATATTATGAAAATTTCCAAAGACTGCTATTGTTGTGAAAAAACACTTTCAGAAATCTCTGTTTCAAAGAAATGTGGTTTTGGATTTCTACATTTTTTTGCTGTATATTGAATTGAGAATGGGTTCATAATGGGCAAAATTTTAATACACGATCAATCACTATCTGTTTCGATTTGAAACAGATTGCAAATCCATTGCTTCATAAGTTGGAAAAAAAAATCTGCTCAACAACGTAAATAACGCAATGAATGTTGTTGAACTGTCAATATGAAACAAATTAGGCATAATCGTCTACGAAAATAAGTTACGCAAATAGGGTCTGGTTTGAAATCCTGAAATCAATCGCTGATCAGCCGACCGCTATTGGCGGGCAAAGACGCTGGCGATGGCGGGCCATTTCATGGCCCGCGGGCCTGGGGTTGAGCAGCCTTGCTCTAATATAATAAATGTGCCTCTTTTTGTGAGCATTAAATAATAATATTACTGTCCTAAAAATTTTTATAAAATAGCCAAGTAATTGCGACCAGCTTGACTCGTGCGTGGTTGGTTCTAGCATAGCCATGGCCATTTGGCCGGGGTGCTGCGAACAACTTTAAGAAAGGTCAAAATTTTAAGAGGCTCATACATTTAAAAAAAACCTCCGTAACCCAGAGAGATTTTAGAGGATTAATTAAATATTTTCCTTTTTGTTTGCCAACATCCGCTACTTCAGTTATGGAGCGCAAGGTGGTGTTTCTAACGCGATCTGTTCGCTTGACACCTAAATCATCTACGTTACATCGATCGCCCGTTGGTAAATCTTGAGTTTGAACTAGTTACCTAAACCTGAACCTATTTAAATAATAAAAGTTAACTTTAGTCTTTTCGCAACCATTCAGACCGCCTTTATAATAATAAAGGCGGTCACTTTCGGGAGGAAAAAAAAAATGTTTTGGAAACTGCACCGTGTGACATATCAAATGAAACGGCTTACTGTGAGGTGTCAATTTTTATAAAATAATTTTGTAATAAACAGTTTTATACTTATTTAAGAAAATAGACGAAAATTTACCAATCCAGGGGGGGATTAACCCCCCTTATCTCCGAAACTGGTATGATCAGTACGGTTATTTTTATGGTTACAACGATTTTTAAAGGTTACCTTAAATTGAATACAACAAGCGTTAATACCGGCGACCGAAATAAAAATTACCTTTAGATTACACGTACTGTCGGCATTAGTCAAAGGGTGTGCATCGCCTGTATGTGTGTAACCGGTATTAAAACGATAACCTAAAAGAGGTAAATGCTTGGTTACCTAGATAGCGGTAACCTTAGTCGTAGAAGTAACCAAAATTCTTCGATACCTGTACCGTCATTTATAAAGGTTTTCGATCCCCGATCTCAATTACGGAAACCTTCATTGTGCGAGGTTCGATATGCACTTGGGCGGTTTGTTTTTCAAATGATTTGTTCAATCTTTAACTTTGTTTTTATCGTCAACAAAGGTTAACCAGCTATCACTGTTTTTTGCAGCATGTCGCATAAAGTGCTCGCAGTTGGCATCTCAACTAGATCCTGATAATATAACATGGGCTACGGAAATGATGCAGTTGTGTAAGTATAAATGCAAGGTCAAAGTATATTAGCTGGCAAAACTTCACAGATGTGGATGCGTATGGAACAAAAAAAAAACACCTGATTTTCTAAACTCTAAACTCTTAATTTCATGTATCTACTAACTACACTATCAGCGGCCGTTGACCTCGTAATCAGCAGTAGTTACTATTTAGAAAGTTTGTGTTTAGAAAATAATTATGTTTGTTTGTTTTGTCATGTTTAGATATTGATACCCATCACGTCTCTGAATTAATACGGGGTGGCAGGGATTCTTCTCTCTTTGTCTGTTGTCGTAAAAATAATTTGTACTAAATCTTTAATGATTAATAATCTCTAATAATATTGTTGCCAAACATATACTGCAAAGCAAATGTCCGCAAACAAAGCATGTGCAAGCAAAAATTAAAGTAACTATTTTTGACTGCCTAATAGCTGTTCTAGTAGTCGTGAGCGTGACCTTCGAGCGTAGTGTCTCGGGTCCGATCCCCGGGTCGCGCAACTAGAGCTAGCTAACTAGGGTAACTAGCGAAACGTGGGTGTAGTTTTTGGATTGGTTGGTTCAGGGTTATATATTTGTATGTGGGATTCTTTATACCCTCGAAACATCCTAACGCGTGGATGGATTTTAATACATCAAATACATGAGGTGTCTATCGACTCGTTTAAGTCTTTCGATGGTTCCAGCCTAGGTTTTGTTTATAAAATCAAAATGGTGGACTTTACGAGTCAATAAGTAAGGTCCTGGAAAAAAGATTGTACCATGACCATGTGGGGTATTCCAATAAAGAGCTTGAGAAGACGATACCAAAAATATAACACAATAAAACAGAAAAAAAAGAATAGTCCCGACTGCAACTAAAAAGTTCGAAATACGCTCACTTTTCAAGCAGTCTAATGCAGTTGGTGGCATCTGGCATCAAATCTTAGATTTAACTAAAATGACTGCCACCAACTGATTAAGACTGCTTGAAAAGTGAGCATGTTTCGAACTTTTTAGTTGCAGTTAAATTTTTCGAGTAATTTATTCCTCTGCTTACCTTGTCTACGTTCCGTACAAAGCGGAACGACGCGCGGCAGCCACGGGCGACGTGCAGGAGGCCCTGCGTGCCGCCGACCTGTCGCTGGCGGCGCGCGTGCCGCCCGGGCCCGCGCTGCTGCGCGTGTTCCTCGCCGTCGCCGACGCGCCGCCAGGTAACACCACACTATCTACTATCTATCACTGGCGACGTGCAGGAGGCCCTGCGCGCCGCCGACCTGTCGCTGGCGGCGCGCGTGCCGCCCGGGCCCGCGCTGCTGCGCGTGTTCCTCGCCGTCGCCGACGCGCCGCCAGGTAACACCACACTATCTACTATCTATCACTGGCGACGTGCAGGAGGCCCTGCGTGCCGCCGACCTGTCGCTGGCGGCGCGCGTGCCGCCCGGGCCCGCGCTGCTGCGCGTGTTCCTCGCCGTCGCCGACGCGCCGCCAGGTAACACCACACTATCTACTATCTATCACTGGCGACGTGCAGGAGGCCCTGCGTGCCGCCGACCTGTCGCTGGCGGCGCGCGTGCCGCCCGGGCCCGCGCTGCTGCGCGTGTTCCTCGCCGTCGCCGACGCGCCGCCAGGTAACACCACACTATCTACTATCTATCACTGGCGACGTGCAGGAGGCCCTGCGTGCCGCCGACCTGTCGCTGGCGGCGCGCGTGCCGCCCGGGCCCGCGCTGCTGCGCGTGTTCCTCGCCGTCGCCGACGCGCCGCCAGGTAACACCACACTATCTACTATCTATCACTGGCGACGTGCAGGAGGCCCTGCGTGCCGCCGACCTGTCGCTGGCGGCGCGCGTGCCGCCCGGGCCCGCGCTGCTGCGCGTGTTCCTCGCCGTCGCCGACGCGCCGCCAGGTAACACCACACTATCTACTATCTATCACTGGCGACGTGCAGGAGGCCCTGCGCGCCGCCGACCTGTCGCTGGCGGCGCGCGTGCCGCCCGGGCCCGCGCTGCTGCGCGTGTTCCTCGCCGTCGCCGACGCGCCGCCAGGTAACACCACACTATCTACTATCTATCACTGGCGACGTGCAGGAGGCCCTGCGCGCCGCCGACCTGTCGCTGGCGGCGCGCGTGCCGCCCGGGCCCGCGCTGCTGCGCGTGTTCCTCGCCGTCGCCGACGCGCCGCCAGGTAACACCACACTATCTACTATCTATCACTGGCGACGTGCAGGAGGCCCTGCGCGCCGCCGACCTGTCGCTGGCGGCGCGCGTGCCGCCAGGTAACACCACACTACTATCTAGATGTCATTTATTTTCAGATTAAAGTTTCGGCCAAACCTGCGCGATCAAAGCGACTGCGAAGCAGAAGCGTCAGTCGCGCGGCGGACGCTGCTTATGTTTATCCCTTGCACACCTACGTGACCGTAGTCGGAAGAGCGGGACGCACGCGTCTTCACAAAGTTGACGAAGTTGGGCGAGGACGAAAGTGTAAGAGAGGCATTTCGAATAACTTCGTGCATCCTCGGCTCGCCTCGGGCGACTTCCGATCATTGTTCGGTTCACGCTGTAGTCGCGCAGGTGTGCACGTTTAGTTTCGCGTTTTTGGCGCTCCCATTTCGCGTTCCGCGTACTTGACGCGCCGGTTTAGCCGAAGCTTAAGGCGAAAGCATCAGGGTAGCCGCGAAATTCAAATTTTCTTACGTTTTTTTGCAAGTTTCAGGTCAGTGTTAGGTTGTATGTTGATCAAAATATGTTTCGCGACCGTAAAAACGATGTGTCCCGTGCAGACTGGGACAGCGCGCGCTGCGCCACGGCGGTGGCGGGCGCGGCGCGACTGAGCGTGCGCTCGCGCGACGCGGCGCAGGAGTGCGCGCCCGTGTTCGCGCAGCTGTTGGCCAGGGTGGACGAGCCGCTGGCCGTCAGGGTCAACGCACTCATTGGGCTTAGCGATATCTGTGCCAGGTATGTCAAAATCAAAGCATTTATTTCAATTACAGGCACATTTGAAGTGTCAAGGGATCGGTCAGTCCGAAAGATGAAGCTAGTTCTAGGCTCAAAAATCGACCCTGTAAGTTACTAGTAAAAGTTGGGCAATTAATTTTGGCGACTACAGTAATGACTAAGAATAATGTAAAAAACATAATGTAAAACGATTTCTTTTTGATGTTTTATGAATTCAGGTACACGTGCATAGTAGAGCCGCTGCTAGGCACTATGTGCGACTGCCTGTCGAAGGATTCGCCCGAGATGTTGCGTCGCATGGCCACCCGCGAACTTACTCGTCTCCTGTTAGGCGGGTTCCTGCGTTTGCGCACTCCCCTCTATTACAGGTAAGTAAATATGGCCGACCACGTCGCGAGTTTCAGGGTCAATTTTCAGTGCAGCGCAAGAGAAGGAGTGTCAATTTCGCCTCGTTACGCGAAATGGCGCGCTAAATCACTAGAATATGTTCGTGAATTCGCGCTAAATCTCAAAACAACCAGTGCCATAGACGCTTAGCGCCCTATTTTTCGCACCATTTTCCGTGAACATCTTTGACGTCGCCAACAGTATCTAGTTTTGACGATTCTTGGGAAGACGTGCGACCCGTTTTTATTATGACTTCGTAAGTTACACACAAGGATAAAGTTAAAAATACAATTAATTCAAAAACGCTCGCTTTCCTTCCCTACTCTTACGCCGCAATGTAAATTGACTGTTAACGTGGGCATAATTGCAGTGAAAGTTCAGATCTAAACAAAACACTGGTGTTTTTTTTTTTTAGATAGGGCATCTCGTAGTTGACCTCTGAGATCATGACTACTTAACCGGGCTTTCCTGTGGGTGCCTTAAGTTACTACACTTAAAACCTCCAGCCAGGGGTTATTCAACTATGCTAATTAAAACTAGGTGATCGCTCGCTAAGGGCACCTCCTGTGGGGTACGAACCTCTGCTTAGGGCGTCAACCGGAGGGAGGACATCAAGGATGGGAAAGGCTGGATCAAAGTTTTGATTATGATTATTAGTCGGGGAATTTAAAGCTACGTGCTCAGCTGCAACAACTGCTGGCACTTCGTTATCGAGCAAGGATTTGTGTTAGTAAAGCCTCATTTACACGATGCAAGTTTTTTGCCTGTAGCATAAGTACAATAAAATTGAAGCAACAAATTACTTGCATCATCTGAACACTGTTCAGATGGTGCAACTTTTATTGCTGCTTCGAATTAAGTCGCACCATGTTATTTGACGTAAAGATGGATTTTCCATAGATATTGCGCCCTATTGGCGGATGAAGATGTCGATGTTCGCGAGCCGGCCGAGTATTACGTCACGTGCGGTCTCACTGTCGATGTCATTTATCATCACTTCGTCGAGTGCGTGCTGCATTACAACCACGATGAGAAAAGTAAGGAGAAAAGTCGTTTCCCAGCAATAATGTTTGCTTACTTGTACTTAGTTTGGTGCTTGGTGATGGATCTTTTTTTTTACACCCTGCATAACAGATTGTCAGTTTTGCTTTTTCTAATATTAATAACTTGTATCGTAGAATCTTCTAGAAATTTTTTAGACATAACCCTTCACGACCAAACTAACAAGCCATTAAATCTGTTTCACAGATCATATTAAGTTCGATGACCGGCAGCTGATATATGACGTCATGCTGCAGCGCATGTCTCTGGTTCAGAAGCTGAACATCCAGTGCCGCTTAGCGCGCGAAGTACTGGAGCATGCCGCCGACCTCACCGACGAAGGGGATGAAGAGCTGCCTCCAGCTATGAATGCAGCGCTGCTGGATACGATCACACTGCTCTGCGGACCTAGGATGAAGCTGCCCAGTAATTATTGAAACTATTGTTTTTAGGATCCGTGACTCACTACGGAAAAAGAAAATGGTTCAGTAGCCAGTCACATGACCATCCGTTACTCAAACATTTTAACCAGACTTTTTGCACTATATCAATTAAAATTGGAAAGGTGTATTCTGTACACAGCTAAACAATGGTATAGTAAATTTACAAAAAAAAGCAATAGGGATGATGACTAAAAAAATATTTTTGTCCGTCTTGTAGATTATTAAAAAATATTGTACACATATTTTTTCTTTTTTTACGTTGTCAAAAGATTACGGCTATAAATTGAGTTAAAATTTGCCGTGACGTCACTTGTATGTAGATTTTATACTTACTTGTGACGTAGCGACCCCCACTCCCTAACTTTAATGCGTTTTATCAAAGTAATTTTTTATTAATATGATAAAGCAAAAAATACGTGTCTAATGTTTTTTTATTATCTGACTGACGGACTAAATAGAATTTCTTTTTTTGACCCAGGCATCATGCCTATTAGTGGTGGTATACATGTAACCAATAAACCAAGGGACGAAAAATAAAAAACTATGCACATAAGCGTGTGGCGTATTGTAGAATAAAATAATTTAAAAAAATATGATGTATCTCGGTGACTTTTTCTTTTAAATCAATAGGTAGTTTTGAGATATGGGATCTTTTTGGTTAAAACTACAGTGATAACTTTGTTTTTCATAGATTTTTGAGAAATACTATTAAATACAAACTTATTTTTGCTATTCATAAAATTGCAAGTTAAGGGTTCCCTTAACTATCTGACCGGTTTTTTTTACTTGGTCATCAAAACATCCTGCCATAAAACAACTTTTTTTTTGCGAAATGTCTCCTCTCTATTGATATTAAGGCGATTGGCACACTGCACCGCATCACGCAGCGTAGCGAATGCGTGTTTTAACGTTGCTTGTAAGTATCTCCATTTGTATAGAAAACACGCACAGTCCAACACACAGAAAATGCATCCACGCGCGTTCATTTTAGTTCGTTGACACGCAACATGCAGCGTGATGCGGTGCAGTGTGATAATCGCCTAAATGATTAAGCGAGCAGTTTTAGGCGCGTCTAATCGTAATAAAACTCGACTGTGTAATCTTATACAATTTCAAAGTCGCGTATTTCAGACATCGAATCAAGTTTACAAGTTAGAAAGTCTAAATATATTTTTTATCTTACAGAAATCATTTTGCTTATTATTTATGTATCGAGGCATTATTTATGTTACAGAAAAACCGCAAAAGGCAGGCGAATTGAACGATATTGACGACTTGCAGGAGCGGGTGACTACAAATATTGTGTCTCATGTAAGTATTGTTCTCTGATACATCCGTAATAGTTTGCATAAAACTACAAAAAAATATATCTTAATTTTTCATTGTTACAGAAAATGAAGATACAAGTGGCAGAGATATTAGTACCGGCGGTGTTGAGGCTCTACACTCGTCTGAAACCACGCGGCGGCCAGATCAACGCTTATCTGGTGCAACTTGCTAATGATCTCTTGAAAGATTATGAACAAGAGGTATGATTACATAACTGTTACATGCTATTTATATAAAAGTACCGTGGGTTTTGGTTCTTTGTTGATTTCAAGTTCTTTTTTCATTATACAGGATAAGTTTTTATCCAGTGCGCAAACTTTAACACGTGACTTTACTCATCATTATGAACAACTTTTACTATGGGACCAAACCTTAAATCGCGAAAAAAAAATCAGCTGTTCCCTACATTTTGACAAGTTATGCGAAAATAAATGTATGGAACAGCTGATTTTTTTTTCGCGATTTCAGGTTTGGTCCCATAGTAAAAGTTGTTCATAATGATGAGTAAAGTCACGTGTTAAAGTTTGCGCACTGGATAAAAACTTATCCTGTATTTGTCTCAAAAGAACGAGACGCGGTGAAGTATGAAAAAAAAACCTTTGATTTCGTATCACAATAAAGTTGTACATACATTTGTATATGTCACAAACATGTATGCACAATAAAGTTGTACATACATTTGTATCGAAGAAACGCATCTGTATCTACACTGTAAGGTCTATTCTTGCTTGCAGCGCTCGGCCGCTATAGTATTTATTTATTATTTTTATTAATGTAAGTAACTCAGCTGTATCAGAATTCTTAGAGTAAATGGTCATATTCACAGATCAAGGAGCTATTCGAAGACAACGAGGAACTGATGAAGGGCATACAAATGTTCCAAAGCACCATCGGGGTGCAGGCGACGTTCGGCAACGTGCGCAACCTGGTGACGCGCACGGCGCCGCCCGAGCCCGACACGCCGCGCGCGCCGCGTCGCGTCGCACGCGCGCGCGCCGCCGAGCCGCGCCGCCGCGCGCTGCGCATCTGATACCCGTCCGCGGGGTCCGGCGGTGTACCCGACTCTGGCTCACTCGAAACACCGACGTCTTCCTCTATCGAAGAACCACCTTCTCCCTGTACTTCACATGCTGAATCTGGACCGTCGGGCTCCGCTCCCGGTCCACCGACTGCGACGACGAAGCGAGTCTATCTTGATCTATTGTATGATGCACCTGGATCGTCTCATGGTGAACCTAGTCTTTTAAGAGTTAGTCCTAGCAATTCGAGCGCTTCACCTAGCACATTGATAGATAAACGTAGAGTTTCAATGGATCTACCCGGTCCTTCAAAAGTAATACCGAGCACATCAAAAGAGGAGTCGAAACCCTCAACTACTAAAAGTGTCACATCAAGTGTTGCAAGTATACAATTAGAAGCTTTCAAAACCTATCGAGGCCCGCAGAACAAAGCACAACCGGGTACATCCACATTTAACGCAACCTATTCATTGCCAGGACCATCAAACATTATACCAATCAAGCCGAAAACGACTCTTAGCATGTCAAAAGACGTCCGGCGCCCGTCGTTGGATTCATCAGATAACACAAAATCTCTACAAAGCAAAACGCTAACTTCGTCTGTCCCGAAAGATTTTAAAAACATATCAAATGCATCACCGGGCGCCTCGTTCGCTGTACCTGGAACATCTAAATCAAGCACATTCGGTCCTTCAAAAGTAATACAGAGCTCATCAAAAGAGGTGTCAATACACTCAACAGCTAAAACTGTTACATCAAGTGTGTTGTTTGAGCCAGGGCCACCAAATATTGTACCAATCAAGCCGAAAACGACTCCTCGCATGTCAAAAGACGTCCGACGCCCGTCGTTGGATTCGTTAAATAACACAAAACCTCTACAAAGCAAAACTCTAACTTCGTCTGTCCCGAAAGATTTTGAAAACATATCGAATGCATCACCGGGCGCCTCGTTCGTTGTACCTGGTACATCTAAATCAAGCACATTCGGTCCTTCAAAAGTAATACAGAGCTCATCAAAAGAGGTGTCAATACACTCAACAGCTAAAACTGTTACATCAAGTGTGTTGTTTGAGCCAGGGCCACCAAATATTGTACCAATCAAGCCGAAAACGACTCCTCGCATGTCAAAAGACGTCCGACGCCCGTCGTTCGATTCGTTAAATAACACAAAACCTCTACAAAGTAAAACTCTAACTTCGTCTGTCCCGAAAGATTTTGAAAACATATCGAATGCATCACCGGGCGCCTCGTTCGCTGTACCTGGTACATCTAAATCGAGCACATTCGGTCCTTCAAAAGTACTACCAAGCACATCAAAAGAGGTGTCAATACACTCAACAGCTAAAACTATTACATCAAGTGTGTTGCTTGAGCCAGGGCCATCAAATATTGTACCAATCAAGCCGAAAACGACTCCTGGCATGTCAAAATACGTCCGGCGCCCGTCGTTGGATTCGTCAGATAACACAAAATCTCCACAAAGCAAAACCCTAGCTTCATCTGTCCAGAAATATTTTGAAAACATATCGAATGCGTCACCGGGCGCCTCGTTCGCTGTACCTGGTACATCTAAATCGAGCACATACGGTCCTTCAAAAGTAATACCGAGCACATCAAAAGAGGTGTCAATACACTCGACAGCTAAAACGGTTACATCAAGTGTGTTGTTTGAGCCAGGGCCATCAAATATTGTACCAATCGAGTCGAAAACGACTCCTCGCATGTCAAAAGACTTCCGGCGCCCGTCGTTGGATTCGTCAGATAACGCAAAATCTCCACAATGCAAAACGCTAGCTTCGTCTGTCCCGCAAGATTTTGAAAACATATCGAATGCATCACCGGGCGCCTCGTTCGCTGTACCTGGTACATCTAAATCAAGCACATTCGGTCCTTCAAAAGTACTACCGAGCACATCAAAAGAGATGTCAATACACTCAACAGCTAAAACTGTTACATCAAGTGTGTTGTTTGAGCCAGGATCATCAAACATTGTACCTGGTACATCTGAGTCGACTCATGGCTTATTGAAAGAAAAAATTAAACCAGCAATAGATCTAGCTTCAAAGGTTGTATCATGCACGTCAAAGAACGAGTCTAAACCCGCAACGACTAAAACTATCATATTCAGTGTTGCTGAAATCTCATTGAATACGCATGGAACTAATCAGTCAGAAGCTTCGAAAACTGGTCGAAGCCGGAAGAAAAAATCAAGACGACGACGGTCACCAGTCGCTGGTGACACATCAATTGCATTGTCTGGTCCCTCAAATATACCTAGCACGCAGGAAACGGCTGCGTCAAATCATGCAAAATGTCCACGAAATACCACGAAACCTGCGTCTCACGTGAAAGCTTTAGAAAACATATCAAATTCGTCACCAGGCACCTCATTCGTCGTACCTGGTACATCTGAATCAAGCATATTGAAAAATAACCATAAACCAGCAACGGATCAAGCCGGTCCATCGCGCACATTGAAAGATAATCGTAAATCCGCAATTAATCAAGCCAGTCCATCAAGTTCATTGAAAGATAAACATAAACCAGCAATGGATCAAGCCGGTACATCGAGCACATTGAAAGACAAACTTAAACCAGCAACGGATCAAGCCGGTCCATCGAGCACATTGAAAGATAATCGTAAACACGCAATGGATCAAGCCAGTCCATCAAGTTCATTGAAAGATAAACTTAAACCAGCAATGGATCAAGCCAGTACATCGAGAACATTGAAAGACAAACTTAAACCAGCAATGGATCAAGTCCGTCCATCGAGCACATTGAAAGATAAACTTAAATCAGCAATAGATCAAGCTGGTCCATCAAGCACTTTGAAAGATAAGCTTAAACCAGCAATGGATCTAGCCGGTCCTTCAAAAGCTTCGCCCTGCACGTCAGAGAATGAGTCGAAACACACATTGACTAAAACTGTCACATTAAGTGGTGCAGGAAGCTCATCGAATACGCCAGGAGCTAATCAGTCAGAAGCTTCGAAAACTGATCGAAGACGGAAGAAAAAATCACGACGACGACGATCACCAGTCCCTGTTGACACATTAATAGCATTGCCTAATCCCTTAAATATACCTAGCACGCAGAAAACGGTTGCGTCAGATCATACAAAATCTCCACGAAATACCACGAAACCTGCGTCTGACTTGAAAGATTTAGAAAACATATCGGCTCCCGAAACAAGCACGTCAAGTATTGCGGATAGCTCGTCGAGTGCTACAATACAACCGTCATTTGCTGACCCTTCAAAATCTTTACCCGAGACGTCAATAGCTGCGGCACTGAAATGTGATCATAGCCCGTCAGGTGATGATCATTATCCAACAAAAGCAGTTCTGGAATCGGCGAAAGTTAAATCGACGCTGACTGTTTCCCTCCCGTTGGTCCATTATGATACAATGAAAACAGCTCGTCGCACGTCTAAAGACGACGGGCTCCCGTCGTTGGATTCGTCAGATAACGCAAAATTTCTACATAGCACAACATCAACTTCGTCTGTCCCGAAAGATTTAGAAAACATATCGAATGTGTCACCGGGCTCATCTTTCGTCATACCTCGTACATTAGAATCGAGCACACTGAAAGATAAACGTAAACCATCAATAGATCTAACTGATCCTTCAAAGGTTGTACCAGGCACGTCAAAGAATGAGTCTAAACATGCAACGACTAAAACTGTCACATCAAGTGGTGCAGGAAGCTCATCAAATGCGCCAATAACTGAAACTTCGAAAACTGGTCGAAGACGGAAGAAAAAATCACGACGACGACGGTCACCAGTCCCAGGTGACACATCAATAGCATTGCCTGGTCCCTCAAATATACCTAGTACGTAGAAAATGGCTGCATCGGATAGTGCTGAATCTCCACGAAACCTGTGTCAAACATATTCGCTCCCGAAACAAGTCAAGTATTGCCGAATACTTCGACACAACAATAACAAAAATATAACCATCATTTGTTGACGCTTCAAAATCTTTACTTTGCACGTCCAAAGCTACGGCTTTGAAATCTAATCGTAGCCCGTTGGATGATGAACATGGTCCAACAAAAGCAGATGGTCCCCATATAATAATATAGTATTTTACACATTATTACTATTATCCCTAATAGATAGGTTATACTATTGTAAAATACTTCACAGGGGTAAGCGAAATGTCAAGAATAATTGGGTATTTACACCCTTTTTTTTGGCTGAGCTTGCTAATAATCAATAAATCTTTAATTTTATAAGATTTAATCCTATCAAATACGAGTAGACTCGTACATACCACAGCTAAGTATCGAAAATTTTGATTTCGATGCTTACGAGTTGCCTTCTGAGAAACGAATGATGAAACAGGAGTAGTTTCTTCGGGATCTACTTATGTTAACTAGGCGTTGCTAAAACGGACATCAGTGTTTATGTGTTTTTGCTGTGTATTCTTTTTCTCTTACATTGTATGTATTTGATATGGATGTAATTAGGCTTAATTATTAATATTATGGTAATATTTGATTATTTATATATTGAGATGAGCATAAATCTTTTTTCAATTTTTATATACCTACATTATAATTTGTTTGTGCTGTATCCAGTTATCCACCACACCTAAGTTACTTTTTGTGAAGCAACATTTGCAAGTGGGCAACAACGGATAGCAAAAAGTTATTTAGTAAACTTGTAGAAAGTTACATAACATTATCATATTGCAAAATGCCATATATAACCATAATTTAAAAATTACTCATACAGGCTATAGAAAAAAAACCCTCTATACATGAACAATTATTTGCTGCACTTACTGATATCAGTTTAGTTTAAAGTTAGTAATAAAAAAATATATAAAATACGTGTAGTTTTATTTTGACGTCCCAATCATCATAGAGAATGGATAAGTTTCACCATTCCACCAATAGAAACTAAAAATAGTAGCCCAAGATAACGCAGTACAGTAGCCGGGCAGTCGGCCCGCGTACGCGGTGAATGTCAGGTTGGCGGGTGTATATTATTTCAGAAATGGTCGAAATATATCTCAAATAATTAGTACCAAATTGTACCACTTGTGAAATAATTTGTACCTCGTGGGATCGCAAATTATTGCAATAGTTTCATACACCCGCCATTCTGACGTCAGCTTGGCGGGTGTATTTTTGTGTAGCCAAGATTACTGAGAAGTTAGATGTTGGTACCTCTCTAAACATACCTTAAAGGTCGATTCACATCTGACGGAAGATACGTCGGACGTAACTTCGTTAGTACGGTCGACGCACTAACGCATCCTCGGTTGAGTGTGAAAGGTTGAATGTTTTCTCATATAATTGTCTGTTCTGGCGTTACGCGACTGATAATACGCAATGCATCTTCCGCCAGATGTGAACCGACCCTTAGTCTAAAATTTCATTGATATTCGACAGAAATTGTAAAATTCGTCAACGGCTATACAGGGTGTTACAATATGGAGACTACGTACTACAATTGATTTTTAAATATATAGAAGATAACGCGTCTATGGTTTATAGCGGATTTGAAAATCACTAATACAGACGACGTTCTTCAAAGCCGAACTTTGTCTAAAACTCGACGTGCCGTAATAACGGCCGCGTATTGCATTAACTCAAATGAAATTCTGTCTTCTATCAAAAAGTTATGGTCACCGTTATTGTGCCATGGCTTTGGTATGAGAGTAATAACACATAGGGCTTGTGCACACATCGCATTTTACGCGCCGACGCGACGGCATCAACGCGCGTGTAAGTGTTACCGAATTGAGTGAAGGTATTAAAACTCGTGTGCTACCTTTCAAAACAAACACTCGTGTTTGAATAATCCCTGAGCCACTGTTTTAATAAAAACTATTGTAAAAAGAAAACAAATATAATGTATATTAGGTATTTTCCTCTCAATTAGCAACACTGTTTTATTTGATTGAGCACAGACGGTTGGCCACGCATTATTGCGGCTAAGTTTTAGTTGCCTCATTTTTGTGTTCCAAATAGGCTTCTAGGCGTTATTATTACGCAACCAAAGTAAATTAAAACTTTCCTTTTCATTTAATTAATTATGCATGTGTACAAGAATAACAATATTAATAATAAGACTTTAAAACTTAATACATTATACAACATTGCTCAAATTTAACTTAACTACTAAATCACTCTCATTTTCTATTTTTAATTCTTTACCAAACGTTTTCTTTAACAACAAGTCAATAGCTGCTTCTTCTGAAAAAAAAAATAGAAAATAATTTCATATTCATACATTAACAGTTATATTGAGGAGAATCGGGTACAAGTTTAGTTTTTTTGTATAAAAAGATAATATTCTATATGGTTCAAACCAAATACGTGACAAACTTTTACAGGGGCTAACTCTGTAATTTAGCGCGGGGTTTGGGAGGGATATGTAGGAGAAAAACTCCGTAAGCCATGGAAAAGCCTTGCAAAAGCAAAGCAATCTGAAAATTTCTGGTGTCTATGCAATGAAGTTGTAAAATTAGTTTTCAAGACTGCTAAAATAGGCTATTTTTTAAACTAAGCAGCAAAATTTTCAATGACTCAACTAATTAACTACATTGTTAAAAGTTTTAGGCCTGTATCTAAAGCTATTGTTTCCTAAAAGAGCGGTGGGATTGGTGGTCTGCAATGTACCGGCGAATGACGTCACTGAAACGGCTGTCCAAAGATTTAAATCGCTAATTTGCCCTCACCGTACTTAGGCCCGTATCACAGAACCTCCATCAAGACTCAAGCATTACTTAAAACCAGTTTCAACCAATCAAAAGGCTTTAAACAAGTTTTAAGTATTGCTCGAGTTTTGAGTGAGGTTCACACGGACTTAAGTCACGCGAAAAAATGTCCATACTGAAAAGAGTGAGGTGTCAAAACAAAACAGAAATACGATTATCTTTTGACGCGATAGGTAAAATCGAACGGTTTAAATCTTAACAGCTGCCATCATTTTTATGACAGCCGTCACTGGGGCTGTTATTTGCGGCCTCCGTAATTTTAGAAAACCGAAGCTTTGACCAGTGCTCAAGCATTAATGTCGATTGAAGAATGTAAACTGCGTTCCCAATTAGTATCCAATTTATGTACTTTGGAAAAATTTACTGTAATGGGTACACATAAAGTTAATTTTAAATAGTACTAAAGTGGAGTCATTTTAATAGGTAACAATTCATCAAAATTCAACAACGTTACCTTGTAACGGCGGGCATAAAATAATATTTTTTTTCGTTTTGTTAGAACTGCACAATTGCTTAACTTTTTTCAATTACGATTACATATTTATTGTAATAATGACCGATACGAGTAATTTTACGATTTGCTTTCACTAATAAAATAAACCATTCTAAACATATTAAACAATTTCTGATCTAAAGAACTGAACGTAGTTACAATGTTGCGTCAGTTAACCCTTTTTCTTTTTAAACACTAGGGATGTTACTCTAAAAATCGAAAGCTGATAAGTGGAATCGAATGCAATGATTACTTGTGAAGAAATATCACCATAAATTAATAACCACGTTGTGATTATAATAAAACATAATTATATTTATTATTCTTTTAACTAACTATAAACATACAAAAAAATAACTAAATAGAAAAAAGGAGGAGGTTCTCAATTCGGCTGTGTTTTTTTTTTGTATGTTTGTTACGCGATTACTCCGCCAATTATGAATAGATTTTGATGATTCTTTTTTTGTTTGGTAGATCATACTTCAGAGGTGGTCCCATATAAATTTTATTAACTTTGCTTGGGTAGTTTTTGAGTTGGCTTCAATTATACGTATTTTTTTCCTACTTAGTATGTAGATGATATGATAACTTCTTGTCACTGTTATTTACATAGCAGGTAGTGGTATTCGAATTTATGTGGGGTAGGTACCACAACTAAAAAGTGAAAAATAAAAACTTTTTACAAAACAAAAACAACCGACTTCAAAAAAAAAACACTACAAAGTGAAAAATAACTTTAATTTCGGAAGTCGGTGTCTTTGGTTTTGAATTTTCGTTCTTTGTCACCGACTTCCGAAATTAAAGTTATTTTTCACTTTGTAGTGTTTTTTTTTGAAGTCGGTTGTTTTTTTTTTTGTAAAAACTTTTTATTTTTCACTTTTTAGTTGTGGTACCTACCCCACACAAATTCGAATACCACTACCTGCTATGTAAGTAAACAAGAACAACATTACAGTCTTACCATGTCGAAACGGGGGAAAACGCTAAACAGTCAATCTCGCGAACTAGTGGTGAAATTGTACAATTATTTTGAACGTGAATCAGTTAACGATGGGCCTCTTTTACCATTGACACAACCGAGAGAACGCGTTGCTGAAGCATTGGGAATAGGGAAGAGAACAGTAACTCAAATTCTGAAAGAGAAATACGGACCATCAGGCTCAGAAGATAATACTTTACGTACACCGAAAAAAAGAAAGACGGACAAGAAAATTGTTGGCGTTGATAATTTTGATGCTGCTGCAATTCGCAACCACATTTATGGATATTACTCGAGAAAAGAATATCCTACACGGGAAAAGCTAATGAGTTCGTTAAAAGATGCAGGCTTATTTTTTGGCGGTAAATCGTCTCTATCAAAGGTTTTGAAATCGATTGGCTTTAGATTTAAAAAATCTGACAAGCGGAAAATCCTGCTAGAACGCTACGATATTATTTTGAAGAGAGTAACATTCTTACGTCAAGTAAATAAAATTACAGATTGGGACAATGTCGTGTTTATTGACGAAACATGGTTGAATGCGAACCATACGGTTTCGCGGACATGGACCGATGATACAGCGGCCTCCACCTCAAAAGTTCCATCGGGAAAAGGAGCCCGACTTATTATTATATGTCACGCGGGATCAGCTTCTCAAGGTTTTAATTCCAGACTGCCTCCTCGCATTCGCCTCTAAAACTACAAGTGATTACCATGAGGAAATGAACTTTGAGGTTTTTAAAGAGTGATTTAAGAAGCTGCTAGTCAGCTTAGAAAACCCATCGAAAATTATAATTGACAATGCACCGTATCATTCTGTACAAGTTGATAAACCACCAACTCAAGCAAATAAAAAGCAAGAAATTGTCTCGTGGCTGGTGAGAAATGGTGTGGATACAAGTCCAACTTCATTAAAAGTTGAGTTGTTAAATCTGGTAAAAGCAACTAAGCCGTCCAAGCTCCGCTATGTAATCGATGAACTAGCCCTAGAGCATGGACACGAAGTTATTCGATTGCCTCCCTACCATTGCCAGTATAACGCCATCGAGCTTATTTGGGCACAAATAAAGGGTCATGCAGCGCGGAACAATACTGAAACACCCTTCAGTACTGCTAAAATGATGACTCTGCTACAAACTGCGTGTGCAGAAGTCACTACAGAAGATGGGGGAAAAGTCGTAGAGAAAACAAAGAAAATAATTTTACAAGATTTTGAACGAGATGTGAGAATAGACAATAATATTGAAAATGAATTAATAATATCTCAGTGCTGACAGCAGTGATGAAGATGACAATACTAATAACAGTTCTGATAGTTCAACTGAATAAACGCAATTTTTTTGTTAAATTATGTACTTGTCTTATTTTGCTCCTTAAATTTACGAAAGAAATAATAATAATGGGACAGGGATTCGCCTGATGATTTTTAAAATTCACATTATGTTTCAAGTCCGTATCGATTCATTCACTTTAATCGATGTTTTTAAGCAGGTCACCTCACTATGAAGATAAAACTGACAGACGTCAAATGTTACCTATTAAAATGACTCCACTTTAGTCATTTTGGAATTAGCTTAATTTACACTCGAGTGAAGTTGATATTTGTTTAAGTGGACATAATATCAATCTGAAACAAGGATATGAATCGACTTTTTGGTTTTGAGAATAGATTATATGAAAATCTCGTCATTCTGTATTTGAGTCGACATTCATCCTTGAGCATCGTTCTCGTTGGCTCCTGAACTTAAAAATTCTGTTCTAACTTACCCGTAACTTGTATAGCCAGCAATTGATGAACAATATGTCGTGCAGTAGTCTTAAATAGGTCACGATTACTTATTTTTTTCTTTTTGTAATACGGCATGAGTAGTTTAACTACTAGTCCAGCAAGATCCACTTTTTCTGTTTTCTTTATTGTAGGTTCATTCTTTTTATTTGCATCGCTTTTGCTCCTATGTTTGCTTTCTTTACGATGTGGTTTATCTGTTTTATGTTTTTCACTTTTACCTTCTTTCGTCTTTCGTTCATCCTTTATTTTCTTACTTAAGCTAAGTTTCTGTTTTAGTACATTTTTATCTTTGTCCTTAAGTTTAGATAGTGTTGTAGAAGACTTCATGGTAACTAGTGCTTCGATTTGCTCGACATCAGGCAGGTTTTCAGGAGGTGCAGGTTCGTGTGGCAGATCTTTGAACATTTGTAATTTTTGCAAAACAGCGTCAGCTTCTAGACTTAATTTACGAGCTTTGTTGAAATTTGCGTCATCACTTTCCATGTGGTCTAAAGAACAGTTGGATTTATTTTCTTCAAAAGAAGCGTCATTGTCGTTTTTCTTTACATCTGAGTCAATTTTTTTTTTATTGACTTGCTCATCTGTAATTTCACTAAGTATTAACGTGTCTTCTGCACTTTTGTTTATCGTTAAATCAGTGCCGTCATCAATCACTAAATCTTTTTCAGATTCTCCATCTGACTGACCAAATAAAGATGTCGATTCCGTTGAAGTTTCGTGTCTTTTATGATTTAGTTTGTTAGATTCCTTGGAACAATTTTTATGGTTTTGTTTGTTAGATTCCCTGGAACTATTTTCATGGTTGTGTTTGTTAGATTCCTTGGAACTATTTTCATGTGTTTGTTTGATAGATTCCTTGGAACTATTTTCATGGGTTTGTTTGATAGATTCCTTGGAACTATTTTTCTTGGACTGTTTCTTTTTGCGATCAGTTTTATCACGATTGTTTTTTTTTACTTTTTTAGATGATCTAGCTTCGCCATCGCTATCGGAAGATTCTCCAAAGAGAGCTTTGATTTTTCGTTTTGAAGGAGGTTTGTCTTTGTGTAATTTACGATCTATATCATTTTTTTTCACTATAGTCTCATTATTTAGCTTTTCATTATTTTCAATATCTTGTTCGTTGTCAACATCTTCTTTATGTTTTTTCGGTATACCTTGTAATGTTATATTTATCACAAATGTTTTCGATCCTTTACCAGATGTGTATTTGCTAATTCTATCTACAGACTCTGCATGGTCATCAAAAGTTTGAGTATCTTCATCAGTATTCATAGCTTCGTCATTTATTTCTTTTAATTTGAGCGTTGTATCATTACTATTTACGTGACATTCGGTGTTGTCACTACTTTTGCCGGCTTCGTTATTTTCATCAATAACAAGATCACTACCATCATCGTCACTTTCTTGTGGAGTATTATCAGGAGACGCTTCTGATGATTTTTTAAAAAAGGTTTTTAGTTTCGTTTGTGTTAATGGGTCCCTTCTGAAAGAATTTGCTTTTCTTTTTGTTTCTTTGTCAGCTTTGGATAACTGTCGTGCTTCATTTTTCAAGTCTATATCTATTTGAAAAAAAAAAAAAATTAAATAATGTCATCATGAGGATAATTTATTTTATCACATTGTGGTCGGGATAGCTTAGCTTCCTAGAATGGCGAAACCGGGGTGGGTTAGGTGCAATGGAACTTTGGCGCTTGTTTACGGGAAAACTTTATAATCTCTGCAACATTCGCCATCCTAGCAAGCTGAGCTATACAGTCGTTTCACAGTTATTTTACTTTTGATAGCAACCTTAGCAACGAGAATTAAAATTTGAATAACGACATTGTGATACAAAATCAGGGGCATATTAACTTTGAAAGGACTGTAAACAGCTTTTGACAGGCATGCTGATACCAGCGGGTATACACCCCGCCACTTTATCATTCAAGCTTACCTAATTGTGATGCTGTAATAAAACTATTGCAGTGTTTGCCTCTTTGTTGCTCAAATTCTTTAACGAATTCATTGAGTTTGTTGCTTTTCTTGTGGTCGAATTTTTTTAACTGAGGATAAACTTGATCCTTACACGCTTTAACGGCTGAAATCTGTTGTTTTGTGTTATTAAAAATATTTTTTATTAAACATTGCATGTAGTACCTCTACCTACAGTACTAGAATATTGTTTCGGAGAATAAAAATTATGTCTCACCAATTTGGACATCGCTCGCCTATACAAACTGATTACCGTGCTACTGGAAAATGCCTCGTATTCCAATTCAATAGCGCACTGTTCTATGTTGTGTCTCGACAACGGCTTCTCAAAATGGTCAATTTCTTTCGTGTTTTGAAAGTTGTTATTTAGGGCATCAGTGAGTAACGTGAGATAGCCATCGCGGCTTGCTACTGATAATCCGTTTACCTAAAATAAAAAGTATGATTGTATACTTTGTTGTTGAAATCTCATACATTTTAGTAAGAGGGAACTTCAATGTCAACCATTGATTTCTATTATCGTAAAAACATAAAGGCGCTCCTAATTCCATACTTCCCCGGCAATGTGCCGCTGTAACATTATTGAGTACTAGCTTTTGCCCGCGGCTTCGCCCGCGTGGATGTAGGAAAATATCCCACGGGAATACGAATACACGGATAATAACGGTTACTATGGATCTTCCTTAGAAGTTAGACATATGCCATCGCGAAATTATTTGTTGAACTTTTTAAGATATACAAACCTGTAGAACATACATTTTATGTATCTCTAATGGTTTACGCGGCGCACGCCAGTAAAGCTCCCAGTCGGTATGATTTCTTCCGACATCTTCAACAATAATTGTCATATCTCAGCCAATTTACACAAAACTTTAATTAATTATACACCAATACCTTCCTCATGAAACACTCCGTTCATTGGTGAAAACCGTTTGAAAATCCATTCGGAACTTTTTAAGTTTATCGCGTTCAGACAGACAGACAGACGCGGCGGATTATAATGTAAATCAAAACAGCAATACTATAAAGTATTACCTGATTCTAATGGGTAAACAAAATTGTTCTAATGAAATAAAAAAACATCTTCAAGATTTACCTTATTGCCTGTACTTTCAGCCGCTTTGCATTTTGAATGTTTAGCGGATTCAGCCTCATTATTTACTTTCTTGTCTTCTGTGCGTTTTTTCCTATTGGCAAACTCTTGCATAATGAGAGATTTAGTTTCCTGTGCAATACGACGCCGGTTAGTTTCACCATCTGAGTCGTCGCTGTCATCTCCACCGCCGTAATATGACTCGGACTCCCTGCAAAGTTAGTAAAACATATTTAGTTAAGGCATACGTATCACCTGGTACTTGTTGAAAGGCCTACATTGTCCTATCATACCTATTAACCATTGAGCCAGTTATTTTTAAAAGAGTAACCGTGGAGTTTCTTGCCGGCTCTTCGCCATAGGAAACGACCAACTGGAACCGTGCACCTAGCTTCTGACGCTTCATAAGTGCCCATGTAGGTTTATGTGAAATAAAATATTTTGATTGATTGATTCGGAACTTGGAGGTCACGGTCGCGGCTAGAGTCACAAGCAGAAGGCAGGCAAGAGTACTGTGGAACGGTTGTGTCGTGAAAAAAAACCTATATCTGATTACATAATTATGTGCAGGATGTGGGTTGCATGCACATTGAAATGCGATGTAGGAATAATACTTTTAATAATCAAGTTATACAATAAAATTGACTGGACCGACAAGGTTGTGTGTGCGGCCGTGCGTATACGTTTTTTGTCTCACACTAGAGGTCGCGGTCGCCGCGCCGGCCACATGAACTGCGTGACATTAGCGCGCGTTCCTCCACGCGTCTCTTGGCTCACTTCATGTGTTAGTATTGTTAACAATTATCAATAAAGCAAAACGAGAGCTCATGAGAATGAAGAGGAGGATGATACGTTTTTTTGTTTGCACTTTTCTTCCAAATATCGCAAACCACATAGTCACTATAGCATTTGAGTCGAGGATCATAAAAAGAGGATGTTTAATAATTTGTTGTTTGTTTTTTGCAAAAAACTTGACGCACTCTTTGATCATTAAACAATCATTCTATAGATGTAAGGCCGGTTTAAAACCAATTAAACCAATCCATTTAAAACGAAAAAATACGTTTAAAACCGAAATTAACCATTTTATTTTATTTAATACTGTTGGTGTTGATACTATGTTTTTCTTAATTATAACTACATTTTCTTGATTTTACCGAGGTGGGATATAACGGAGTAGGTACCTAAAAACTCTGTGCTGGTAAATAAAAAAAAATTTGATTGTTTTTAAACGATATAAATAATCAATTTGATTCGGTTTAAAACCAAGAGCACTCTCGTTGACGTCGTCACTCGTGACTCGACGCAACGTTGCCAGCTCGTCTACCCTACACACACATGCACCTACATAAACAGCCGCGCGCGGCCGCCGCGCCGCGCACACACGTACTTTTATTTTTGTAGGCGAGTTTTCAACCGTTTAAAATTATTTATTTGGGGTTTAAAACGGCAATATTTTATTTAAAACGTTTTAAATCGGTTGTTTTACATCTATAATCATTAGTCGAGTGACAACGAGTCGTGCGCACTCAATTTCAAAACCAAGTTCGTAATCTCAACAAAGCAGTGATCTCGATCGAGATTGTCTTGCCACAAGATTGAATCTTGAAAAATGGCTCGAGATCTCGCGAGGTCGAGATTGCATTCCCTAGTAGTGGCTGATATGATTCACGAATTACAATCTTGCACTAGCATAAAAAATTCAATTATTAACTTTGTGTAGTGTTTGAGTCACCAAGATACAGGCTGTGTCTAGTTTGGGATCTGCTGTTTAATCTTGTCTAAGTTTTCTGAGAATTTCATAACATGTTATTCGTATATTTAAAAACGATGTGTAAGTGTGTTAACTATGAGTGATAAATAAATGAATATGAAAAGGCACCAACTTCTTCTGTCCCTGCCGGCCCTCCCCGTACAGGTCGCCCATGTCCTGGTGCACCACGAGCCCGCCGGCGCGCAGCTGAGCGGCGCCGGCGCGGCGCTGGTGCTGCTCCAGCGCGCGCCGCACGCTGCGCTCGTCGGCGCACGCATCGCAACGCCCGGCACACTTCGGCACCTCCTCGCCGAAGTACTCAGCGAACACTTTGTGGCGACATCTGAGTACAAACCTCCTGTTACTTTTTTTTCTTAACTAATCTAGGTACAGTCAGCGTCAAATAGTTAGTGACACTCAGGGTATTCAAATAAATAGACGCAACCAAAAAGTCAATAATATCGGTACAAACTAAGTTGTCTTATTGTTGTCAACAATATAGTCGCTCAAAAGGTCGAGACGTTTAAAACGTCATATAGATCGGTTCAGTCAAACCGCCATAAATATGGTTACAGTCATCCCGCCAATGGTATCCAAGCATTATAAGTATTCAAAAATATGGAACACATTAGAAAAATAAACTTTACGGCTTTATATATTAAATATTATTTCTCACGTCAACATTTCATAAAATCAAATGTAGGTATAGAAACTTCTGCTGTCCTTTTCATTTTAAGCATGACGTCTATGACGCAATTTCTATGTAGCGGTGCACACATTCAGTTCGCTCGTACGGTTTTGTCTCCAGAAGTCCAGTTAGCCATCGTGCGGTGCGGAAGAACGTGGTGCTGATTAATTGTCGAAAAGTATCCCGTATGTTTATGGAACATACGTCATGACGACTTAAACGATAGAATTGACTTCGTACAATCTCTGCATATACCCAATAGCATCGCTTTCTTTTCTTTCATTCTTTTGACAAAAGAATTGCTAATAGAAATTCGTCATCTCCATTCTTTTTTAAAATATTTTTAATTTCATAAGCGTTCTTCGATACAATCGCCACAAGCTCTGGCACACGACTGGAGAGCGTAGAAACCGAATACAATTAATCGCCTGTATGCGGCACTCGTCCGATCGGGTTTCCGAATTGGAGAATCGGATCAGGTACCTGACATGTGCGGCCACCCTTACATGCTAGTTTATTTTTCTAATGTGTTCCATATTTTTGAACACTTATAATGCTTGGATACCATTGGTGGGATGACTGTAACCATATTTATGGCGGTTTGACTGAACCGATCTATATGACATTTTAAACGTCTCGACCTTTTGAGCAAATACATTGTTGACAACAATAAGGAAACTTTGTTTGTACCGATATTATTGACTTTTTGGTTGCGTCTATTTATTTGAATACCCTGAGTGTCACTAACTATTTGATGCTGACTGTATACATATTATATAAGTCGCTTTTCGAGTCTGTCTGTGTGACCGCGTTGTTCACCTAAACTACGCAACAGATTTTGATGCGGTTTTCACCATCATTCAGACAATTTATTCCGGAGGAAGGTAAAAGGTTTATGTGTACAATACATTGACTTTTATGACGCTCTTCAAACTTTAACTCGGAGTGTAGTAAGTAGCCCTAGTCAATTATAGCATCACGTACGTACTGCGAGCCGGGCTACGCGTTGGAAATTTGTTAAAAGTGGTACATTGATTGGTTCAAAACTTACTTGATGTCTTCGCAGTATTTCACCATAATTTCAAAGCTCTTGTAGGCCGTTTTACACCGATTTTTTTGCTCTGGTGTTTTTGCTCGACCTACTTCCGTTTTCAGCAGAAAGTCAACAGTATTGCGCTCACTTCGGCAGTAGTAAATACGACAAAAAGCTGGCTTGCCGTCACGACCAGCTCTACCAGATTCCTGTTTTAAAATGATGGTTATGAATTTCATATAAAACATTAAACACCTTCCCACACACTAGAACTTGGGCGAGTGGCTGCGTCGAGGGCCAGCTAGCCTAAAGCCATAAAGAAGCACAATATAAATAACTGTTAACAGATGTCAGTATTTGCTTAAGGTAACAAAGCAAAAAGTAATAACCATTTGTTTACTATTTAGAGAAAATATATAAGAATTTTGAGGTGTTCTAACTTGATAGTAGGCGGCGACATTTTGCGCGATACCCCAGTGCGCGACGGCGCGCACGCTCGCCTTGTCCACGCCCATGCCGAACGACACCGTCGCGCACACGCACGGCACCTCGCCGCGCGACCACTTCTCCTGGACTGATATGCGGTCGCCTGACTTCATACCTGGAATAACAGTAAATCTTATTAATATGTCTAGTAATTTTAAATTTTGAATTAATTCAACAAAAAAATGCAAATTTTACTATCTTTCACTCATTTTTATTAACAAATAAGACAGTTTTGTAAGTAAAAATACCACACACCTACATATAATTATTATTTTATAAGCATTTGCAAAGCATACCTCCATGATAAGCTAAAGACATTAGACCCTTTTTAGATAACATGTGAGCTAAATCTTCAGTTTGTTCTCGCGTTCGACAATAAACAATAACAGCATTTTTATCTTTCTGAAATACGGTATAAGCACAATTAAATAATTTGAAAACATGGGCCAATTTCAATAATATAACATAACAATAAAAATAAAATACTAACTGGTTTCACACTTTCATCCTCTTTTAGGCTTTTTTTTAAGAATTCCATTAAATGGCCCACTTCATCCTCTAAACAGTTTTGATACATTACATCATAAAATAAATTTCTTCTGAAACTTGGTGTTTTGTATTGTGCCACAGGTAGCAACAGCTTGAGATTAGACAGAATATCTTTCGCCACTTCTGCACTTGCGGTAGCCGTAAGGGCAACCCATGGTATACTTTTGTACTGTTCTCTGAGATTACCTAACTTCAAATAATCTGGCCGGAAATCGTGGCCCCACTCACTGACACAATGTGCTTCATCCACAACTACATAAGAAACTTTCTTGTATTTGACCAGATGCTCCATAAGAGATTTAAATGTGCCAGTAGCAGCCTGTTCAGGTGTAACATATAGAAATCGAGTGCTAGGTTTCATGCTTCTTAAATCATTAAGAACTCTCTCTCTGTCTTTTGGTGTCATTTTAGAGTTAATAGACTCTGCATTTACTTTTATTTTAGACAGGTGATCAATTTGGTCTTTGATAAGAGCCAATAGTGGAGAGAATACAATTGCAACTTTGTTGTCTTGCAACATTGCTGGCAGCTGGAAGCATAGAGACTTGCCAGAGCCCGTCGGCATTGATACATATACATCATGAACACCTGAAATCATGTAAGTTGAATAGAGACGAAAAGGATTCCGATATCAAAATATTAATTTCAAGAGACCTAAACAAAAATGGAGTTTAGTCCATTTATTAGACATACAAGACCCTGTTAGGCACATAAATGTGTTGCCGTCCAAGCAGGGATGCCTTTACCATTGGAAATGGTTCAAAAGATATTTGTGTCTGGGTGAGCCAGTTTTGTTTATTATAAATGGAGTGTAGATATTTATTCTAGCTAGAACTTCGGTGGGTATTTCGGTGAATTGGTAAACAACTACTTTAGGATGTCGCATATATGCGTTTACTTGTTTTCACTCAACATTTTGTAAGTACGATTTTTATAATACGCATTCAATGCACGCTAACATGTTTGATTTTATTTAGTTAAATATGCATTCCTTACCTCTTGCAATTGCCCTAATCGCACGCTCTTGAAGTTCACTTTTGAACTTGCGATGTCCAAAACATTGAAACAATTTTTCTGTTACGTTGTCCATCATGAAAACTGTTTTTGCTTTCTCAACACCAGTAAAATTATGGCACGCAAATTGTGAAAACTTTTAACCACGACAAGTCTGGCGGCATATTTGTATAAAAGTAAAGGTAAATTGTATTATAAATAAAGAATAAAAACAACCTCAAATTATTTCGTATCTAAATACGACATTACTGACTGACAACTGACAAAGACAATAAGTACTGACAAGTGACAACACGATGACATTGACAATTTTGTCAAATGCAACCATAGACATTTCAATTTCTATTTCAATGAATGCAACACACAACTCATGGACTAAGGCCGCATTCCGAGTTACGCTAAAAGTGATACTATCGCGAATCCGACCAAATTTAATAGTCACAAAATATAAGGGCTATTAAATAATAATTGTGACTAAAAAGTTTTGTCGGATTCGCGATAATCACTTTTACCGTAACTCGGAATGCAGGGTAAGTAAGTGCCGTCACCACATGATCACATGATGATCACAGAGCATGTCACTTTACACATGATGCTGGCAGAATAGTCGACATCTCCCATATTATTATTATACTCTTTGGTCGACATCGGCTCGGCTCAGTTGCTAAAGAAGAGAAGAGAGAAAAAAAGTACTAAACAGAGACAACTTCAGACAACAGAAACAGACTGTTGGTTAGAGGTAGGTAAAGTTACGGTTTCCTAGAGGAGCGGTGGTCGTATATAACGGCCGTGTGTAGATGGGAGATTTCAAAATCACCAGTGAGTCACCGGCAGGCAACTAATGATCTTGCGAGTGGCCCAGCTACACGCTGTAGCTAGCATACATCATGGAATTAGTATGTAGGTACTATCGAAGAAACGCATATCTGTGCACTGTTAGGACCACAGATATAGATAGACCTAGATAACGCAGGTATCACGATCTGTATGAATAGTTAGGAGGCAATCAAGCATTTTGAGATTTTTCGTAGCCATCTCCTCTTTATACCTATAATTGGTATGTATGTGTTCCTTGTGCTCTATAGAACACGAAACTGCCGGTTTTAAGAGGAGGAAGTGGGGACGCGCATAGCTGTGACGTCACAAAGATGGCGGCCGACCGTTTCAAGTTTTTGTTAATTTCTCGAGTTCTATTGCACCAATTTCGTTGTTTGATACGTCATTTAAAAGGTTATTTGATTGTCTATGATACCTTTTTAAAACCTACTAATTAAGTTTTGTGGTTGTTAAATTATTAAGAAAAATATGTTTTTTTTTTTTCGTATACATTTTCTTGTTTACCGCTATAACTAAAATAAGAGAAACATAAGCGTAAGTTTATTACAAAAAATATAGTACGTTTCTTTACCTTACTAAAAATATAAACATCATTGTGGTACAATAATAAACAAACAAGTTGTGACCATTTCCGTAAAGAGAGTACCTCCTCATGCTTGACTTCCGTGATTATTACCTCCATTTTCCATTTGTTTTTCTAAGGTTTGAGACTACGAGATTAAATAACGAAAAAGATAATAAGTATTTGAGATAAATAGTTTTATTTATTTCAAATTACATATCGTACTTTTTACAAATACAAGTACACAAATATCACAAGTCAAGCAAATTAGAAGTACTTGCCAAGCTAGTATAATTGATAAACAAAACAAGGTATTATAATAAAAGTCCAAATAAAAAGTACCCACAAGTTGTAATAAAAGTTACTAAGTGTCGAAATATATTTACTTAATATATATTATTTATTTTGCATAAATTACATTGTACAAAATATAAATAGTGACCAGACCAGAGTGGGTAGCATAGCAGCACATTACTCATCGTCAAAGTTACAGTTCGCGTAAAATAACTTTGCCGCTCTGAAGTAGGCTACAATTGACTGCGCAGTAGTCAATCTTACTTAAAAAACAGTAGCGCGCATGCCAGCGCGCATGCGCAGCCTAGCTTCAGAGCGGCAAAGTTATTTTACGCGAACTGTATGTTGGTTAACACATAATTCTTTTCCAATATGGCATACTCCTATCGTACACTTGTGCTTCATGCGTGCACAGCCACATTTCGCTGTTCGACAGTTTGTCTGACACTGGCACGATATAAGTTCTATATCTTGCAGAGATATCGGAGGTTTCAAGCTAGTAATCGGAATCAGAGACTTGTTATCTAATCTCCAGCCACAGTTTTCTGGTGAGGGTATGTTTTGGATCGGAAGATTCGCAGTTTTCCAAATAAAAGCCTGGTAATTAGCTCTGTAAAGATGGTGCTTCAGTACTTCTCTAGAAGGTGGTAATTTATCTAGGCTCTTAACATTTGGAAAAACTGCGGCTCTTAGATCATCAATGCTTGAAATGTAGGTTTTTTGTCACAATAAATGGTGGTTATAAACTTTTCTCCATTCCTCATGACGTGTTCTGTTAGTTCCTCTTCAGATCCAAATTCGTCAAGAAGTGCCATTCGGTGAACACCTTCCAACTGGACTTTTTTGTAAAACCTGACAGTGAGCTTGTACTAACGCAGCCCGTTAGAGCATGAAAAGCAAGTAAATTATTCTTTTCTGGTCCCATCGATTGTGCTATGTCATGGATAGGCACATAGTTTGGTTTTTGTGCTGTACCGAATTGCACCCAAACTTTAGACGGTAGTTTTTCATAAAAGTGGGTCAACAATAACATGACATCAGTGTCTCTGCTGTTTACTGCCTCTCATAACCCATTCGGGCAGCATCTATCCCATGTATCACAAATCTTGTGTCTGCTTCTTCGTGATTACACATTAAATGATGGATGTCTCGGTTCACATTTGTCGTTACCTTGAGGGGATCTTCAAACCCAACCTGCGGTCAATAATTCAAAATCACCTTCAAGATTCGCTGCGTGCAGGACTATACTTTCGGAAATGAATTTGGCAAGATTGGCCTTATTGCCGGAGTGATGTATAAAACGATCCCATTTTCTCGGTAAAGGAATACCAGAATCAGCAATTTTAAATTCCACAGGAGTGACTGATTGCTTCCTTTTTTCCCTCGTTCCAGATTTTATGGACTGTTCATTATAACAATCGAAAAGCATATGCACACTCTGAAATTCGTCTTTTTTAAATTGAGACATGACAATCTTCAAAAATACACCTGCTAAATCGCCAAAAGTGGTAGCATTTTTAGGTTTTCCAATTTCTTGGATAAAAGCTTGGCCATCTAGTAATACTGCAGTTTTTGATTTATGTTCATAAAACAGCGATACCCGTGTTTCTGTTTTGTCTATTCAAACTTTTGCCAAAACAGATTTTTGGGCTCTGTCTCAGCTGCCTGTTTTGGTCGAATAGAGAAGTAAATGGGTGCAATCAATACTCGTCCCCACGATAAAAAACATTTATTTTAACTTTCACTAGAAAAGTAACAAACCACGTCCAAATTGAACCGAATATGGCGCGAGAATGACAGAATTTGCGAGCGGTCGAGCGGCGTCGTTGGCGCATCAGACGTTAGATGACCGCGCGCGGCGCGGGCACTAGCTTTACGGTAATGGTCACAAATCGTTTGTTTATTATCGTATAACGAAGTTATTTACCTTTTTGATAAGGTAGGAAACCTGCTTTAATTTTAATAATGACATATTATGCCAAAAAATCTCATTATTGAGTTAAACTGGTCATAGTTCCCATAATGTGCAAATGTAAATGAAAAAAAAAACATATTTTTTTAAATATTTCAATAATTACAGAGGTTACTAAATATTTTTTATAAACCAATCATAGAACATTTAATAACCTTTTAAATGACATATCAAACAACGAAATTGATGCAATAGAATTCGAGAAATGAACAAAAACTTGAAACGGTCGGCCGCCATCTTTGTGACGTCACAGCTATGCGTGTCCCCACTTCCTCGTCTTAAAACCAGCAGTTTCGTGTTTTACAGAGTACAAGGAACACATACGTACCAGTTTTAGGTATAAAGAAGAGATGGCTACGAAAATCGTGAAGGAGACGACTTATTAAATATTTGCCTACTGTCTAGAAAACCAAGCGTGCCATTTTTTGACTACCTACTATGACGTCACAAGCACTAGAAAACGTTTCTTTTATTGTTTCTCCTCGCATTTGCACAGTTTTTACAATTTCTAACAGCGTAATTAACCATTTTCAATTTTTTAACTAACTTCCGACAAGCGTGGCACCGATGCAGACTGAGCGCGAAAGTGGCAGCATACGATTATTGTACGTAAGCTGGGCACGAAAATGGCACGCGAAGTAGTTGCTCTTGCGTTATCTAGGTATATCTATATCTGTGGTTAGGACTATTCTTGCTTGCAGCGCTCGGCCGTTTTAGTATCGCTTACCTACGAAAAAAAGGGTTGTGTGCACGGGATTTTGTTTTCAAAATGCTAATATGCGTTACCCCGTTGGTACTATACCAGGAGTAAAAAATGGCGGACCTCGGTCTGGATTCGAACCACCGACCTATTTTGGGCGGACCATATGTAAACAGTAAAATTTATAACGAAAACTTAATCTAAAAAAAAAAAATATGGAATGTTGGCTTGCATCTTCAATTAAAACGTGATTTTTCACGTTTTAATGCTCCTTTTCCCATAGGAGCAGTAGAAACTACAGAATGCCATCCTTACTCCTTTTGCTTCGTTTACGTTATATCTTCCTGCGCGAAATTAAATGTTAGAGTGCGCGCCACAAAAGGCCGGCGGAAAATGGAACAATTTTTTTTGAATGCTCCTCTTAACTTGACTTCAGTGTGGCGCGGACTCTAGGTACACACGCTACGACTTCAAAATCTCCCGTCTACACACAGCTTTTGATATCGCTTGTGATTAATCGGCTGTCAAAATTGTAGAATATGAAACAGGGAAATATAAAAATCTTGTTATCAATAAATATAAAAAAGGGCCATGGGGTCCGAGTGCCCATCTAGTTTTTCAAGACATCGCCAAGCGGCTGGTCGACTCTTCACGTGACCAGAGGGCTGGCCTTCTTTGGTCAAAGAATCAGCATTGCCATACAACGTGGCACACTTTTCGTGGACTTTTCCTATTGACAGCGATGCGGACGAATTTTTTGATGCCCTATGATAATTCCCTTCCCCTCCTTTTTTACATACTTGTACATATTATTATTTTAAGTCTGATAGTTTTTAAATAATAAAAATCTTGTTATCATGATGGAATATTTTAATGTTATAAAAATATTTACTTATATTAATATCTATCTTTGGACATACGTAATTTTCGTATTTACCATGAATTTACAAATAGCGCGACCAAAACAAAAAACAAAACAAAAAATCCTTTCAGAAAAAATTCTGTACTGACAAAACAAAACGTTATTTTTTACCACGAAGATGGTCCATTAATTTAATACGAAAACTACGCATACTTTAAAAAACATTACAATATCACAAGAATCGACTTTGATTTAGTTTAAAAAAAAAAAAGGAAATCGATCTGATATGGTTTATACATACGACGAAAATACATTTTTCATACCTTACATAGCAGAATATCTTTAAAGTAGTCGTCATAAACTAGGCCACTAGTGCAGAAAGTCTCCTGCTTTTGCGTGATAAGCATATCCTTTAATTTCAGAAAACAACACACAACTAACTGGCGACTAACGGCTTGTCGCAATATGCGGCCACTCGGGTACTGCTTTGTAGCTTGTCCAGGGGGCCTACCACCAGCTCAAAAGCAGTATTATTTACGGTGTGATACTCCCTGGCCGCGCCACAGTGGAAAATTAAAAAAACATGTTTCTAGATTAATTGTACCATTTATGTACTATACGGTACGTGTAATGAAATTAATTGTACCTCAACGAATAATGAAATATAATGAAGTTTTGGTGGCGCGGCTGGGGAGTATACTCCCTGGCCGCGCCACCACGGTTTTTGTAAACTACTAGGCGCACCCGGATATAGTAAACACTAAATAATTGTACCGGAATTGTTCTTTTCCAATCGCTGCACAGAGATTCGAAAATTTAATTACTTTAGAAATTATAGGCTTGTGTTGGTGGCGCGGCCAGGGAGTATGCTCCCTGGCCGCGCCACCAAGAGTTATTAAGCGTACCAGGACTTGGCATACACTAAATAATTGTACCGGAATTGTTCTTTTCCGTACGCTATAAAGAGATTCGCAAATTTAATTACTTTAGAAATTATAGCCTGTCGTTGGTGGCGCGGCCAGGGAGTATACTCCCTGGCCGCGCCACCAAGAGTTGTTAGGCGTACCTGGACATAGTATACACCAAATAATTGTACGCATTATGTACTACCCAAAAACGTAATAATATTACGGAAAAATGTAATATCTTAAGAGAAAACAACAAATCAATATTAAGCGCATCAGCAGACTTGCTGATCTTTGTAGTTACTAGATGTGGCCTTCAAATTAGAAGTACAGGGAATTATCTCTGTGAGATGGTCGCATAGAAGTGCTAGAATTATGCAACATAATACGAATCTAGATGCATAACAAGAATAATTGACCTTCAAGAAGAAGATAAGAAGTTGATAGGTACTTTTTGTTAGGTACGGTCAGCAACGAAAGTCTTTAACTCTGCTACTTTTACATGACATCTAAAATTACACAAAAGTGTACCGCGGCAGCGGCGGGCGAGCGCTACTTCCAAGTTGGTCGCAGTTGCATGTCTATTTACCCGACTAAGGCGAAGCAAAAAGGAGGGTTATGATTTTGACCGGTACCTATGTATGTTCATCTGTTACCTCATAACTTCTAAACTACCGATCACAATTTGACAAATGACGTATCATTGGAAACGTCTTGATCGTCCGGTGGTTATAGGCTATGTGACGTTACATTAAATGCAATATGGCGCCCTCTAGAGGACATAAAGTCATGAACTAAAAAAAATGTTTTTAATTATGCCATGTTGGGTATTAAATAAAAAGGCTTGACGAGTACATTACAAATATGTATATATATCATATTATCTAAGTAAAAAGTATGAAACAAGAAAATATTTCAGACATAAATCAAGACATAGGTACAAAAATTGTCAAGGTAAAGCCGTAGTCGCATGCCTGTACACCTACAAAATTGTAATGGCATTATATGCTCGGCTGCCTTTTTATTTGATACCCAACATGGCATAATTATAAACATTTTTTTTTAGTTCATGACTTTATGTACTCTAGAGGGCGCCATATTGCATTTAATGCAATGTCACATAGCCTATAACCACCGGACGATCAAGGCGCTTCCAATGATACCTCATTTGTCAAATTGTGATCGGTAGTTTAGAAGTTATGAGGTAACAGATGAACATACATAGGTACCGGTCAAAATCATAACCCTCCTTTTTGCTTCGCCTTAGTCGGGTAAATAGACATGCAACTGCGACCAACTTGGAAGTAGCGCTCGCCCGCCGCTGCCGCGGTACACTTTTGTGTAATTTTAGATGTCATGTAAAAGTAGCAGAGTTAAAGACTTTCGTTGCTGACCGTACCTAACAAAAAGTACCTATCAACTTCTTATCTTCTTCTTGAAGGTCAATTATTCTTGTTATGCATCTAGATTCGTATTATGTTGCATAATTCTAGCACTTCTATGCGACCATCTCACAGAGATAATTCCCTGTACTTCTAATTTGAAGGCCACATCTAGTAACTACAAAGATCAGCAAGTCTGCTGATGCGCTTAATATTGATTTGTTGTTTTCTCTTAAGATATTACATTTTTCCGTAATATTATTACGTTTTTGGGTAGTACATAATGCGTACAATTATTTGGTGTATACTATGTCCAGGTACGCCTAACAACTCTTGGTGGCGCGGCCAGGGAGTATACTCCCTGGCCGCGCCACCAACGACAGGCTATAATTTCTAAAGTAATTAAATTTGCGAATCTCTTTATAGCGTACGGAAAAGAACAATTCCGGTACAATTATTTAGTGTATGCCAAGTCCTGGTACGCTTAATAACTCTTGGTGGCGCGGCCAGGGAGCATACTCCCTGGCCGCGCCACCAACACAAGCCTATAATTTCTAAAGTAATTAAATTTTCGAATCTCTGTGCAGCGATTGGAAAAGAACAATTCCGGTACAATTATTTAGTGTTTACTATATCCGGGTGCGCCTAGTAGTTTACAAAAACCGTGGTGGCGCGGCCAGGGAGTATACTCCCCAGCCGCGCCACCAAAACTTCATTATATTTCATTATTCGTTGAGGTACAATTAATTTCATTACACGTACCGTATAGTACATAAATGGTACAATTAATCTAGAAACATGTTTTTTTAATTTTCCACTGTGGCGCGGCCAGGGAGTATCACACAAAGTATGTAATTTATCGACCGCGGGTTAAAAGGCCACTAAACGACGTTGACTCATGGCAGTCACAAGTCGCCTAAGTTGTGGCGGTGCATATACTTAAAACAATGTTTTCGTTGCTGAAGTTTCACTAAGATAAAAATCTCATAATAAAGCCCTTAGTGATGCATTCATTAGAAAGGCGTTACTTATGGCTACAATGTTTCTATAATCGAAAATACTATTTTTTATTGTACACCTAGAACAACGCTAATACTTTCTTGAAATTAAAACCATTAATCAGCAAGACTTATCATTGTCTTTGCGACTAGACTTATCTTTCAGTCTAGAATGACTCAACAGTATTAATTAACAGAAATGTCAGTTCATAAGAAATAGTAACACATTGCCATTAATTCCTTAAATACCAAACTATACAATAAATTTTGATCGTAATATTACAATATTATAATGAATCCAAGCAAACTTAAACTCGATTTTGTATTAAATAGAAGATTTGCTTTAACGGATGTTGATTATTATTAATAATAGGAATATGCAACTCCTTTTAAAGTCGTTACTCGTTCTCATTGGCGTACCCAGGGGGGGGGGGGGGGAGGGCAGTTGCCCGCCCCCTGGATTTTGTATGCCTAAGCACTTATTGTTGTCGATAAAAGTTGTTAGAACACGTTAAGACTTACTTTACAATTACAATATATTATTCATAAAAAAAACGCGCTGCGCGGCCGATCATGTTGTTGTATCATGCAAAATACGCGAACGCAGCAAGCAAGCACACAGTTTATTTATTTTACTACATATAGCTTACGATCTCCTGCAGGTGTTTCCCCTACACATTACATGTAGGGTAAAAAATGTGTAGCGGCTTTAAAAAAAGTCTGTTTTGCCCCAGGGCCCCCCCTGGGCCAAAAGCTGGGTACGCCCATGCTCTTTCTACTCCATTCAATGTCACCCCAAAAGAGATCAGTATTATCACAGGCAAAAAACCATAAATTGTCTTTATTAGAGGTGAACGGGGTCATAATTATGGTACGTCAAAATATTAATCTTACTTGAGGGTAGAGACTTTATAGAACTTACTTGACGACTCAACTGACTGTAAATAGCCACGTAAATGCGATCATGGTTCAAGTTTGCCAGCGTTCATTTATAATATACTCTAATTTTTAACTTAGAAATTAAAGCATTTTAAAAAGAAAACACTATGATTATATAAGTTAAAATTATATCTATCAAACTAGAATTTGGGCAAGTGCATGACGTAAGTAAAAAATTGCAATCATAAGCTCTACGACAGTCAAAGTAAAATTATAAATTTTATGATCAGCTTTCAGTCTTACTAACGCGACTAGCCAGTATTTGAATGGAGTCGATGGCAGTCGCTAAATTATAATAAAATGAATAAATCTGATTATACTAGAAGCCGAGCCTTTCGAGCCCCGCCGACTCCCTAGAGAGCCAGGGACACTAGATAAATAATAGTCTCATTAATCGACGCTAGAGCGTCACACGCCATAGACGGCACTGGTCCCACAAAATGTACCATTATTTTCAATGGAGGTAGGTAGTAAATAGAATAATTTTATTTGGGTAGGTACTATCCCATCGTGCAATTTCAACAAAATCAGAAACGAGTGCCGTCTGTGACGTGTGACGGTGGTGACGATGGAATACGTCGGAACAGATTAAGGTCTAGGAGCCGTACACGAGACTGTAGAGATGCGAGGTGTGGTCGGCGAGCGCGTCGTCGGGCGCGAGCAGCTCCAGCACTTGGCCGGCGCCCATCACGAGCACGCGCGCGCACTCCAGCACGCCGGCCAGGCGGTGCGCCACGAACACCACGGTGGAGCCGCCGAACGAGCAGCGGATGGCGTCCAAGATCAAGCGCTCTGCTTCAGGGTCCAAATTAGCAGTCGCCTCGTCCACCAGGAGGATCTAACCATCGAAAATTCGTTATGTAGCTGATAATTGCCATGAAATGACAATACTCTGTATCTTAACATACACTGTGTTGCCGTAACACGTATAACTGAGTTCCTTGAGCTTGGGTACATAGGATATCAAAATTTCGATTACGTGTTATATATGTTACGGCTAAAGGTGGGTGTGAACATAAACTTAAGATTAGCCGGCTAAACTTAAGTGTAACTGGAGGCCCTTGGCTAAAAATGTAGCGGCGAGTTTTGCTGACCTGACTTCTTGAATGTAATTCAAGAAGTCAGGTGAGCAAAACTCGCCGCTTATCGTACTGTTCGTCACTCAAATAAAAACTATTATCAGTTCGTTTTGATGTTAGTAACTCACGAAACTTACTGTCAAACTTCGTTTTAAGCGTTTCGAGATTGTGCGACGCCTACATTGCAAGTACGTGCAATCAACCGCAAGGAAAGATGACGCAATACTAAACAAAAACATTGCCACGTGTGCGCGCATTGTCTTCCCACCGCCTACATACACACACCGAATACATTTTTAGCCGTTTCGGTTAATGTGCACATTAGCCGGCTAAAGATGGAATATCACGACGCAAACTAACATGATATCGAACTTTAGCTGCTTCTCGAAGATAAACCTAAGTTTAGCCGGCTAATCTTAAGTTTATGTTCACACCCACCTTTAGCCGTAACATATATACTGAGAAACAACTTGTAAATATACACTTTATAAAAAGTAAGGGTATGTTTAATCAAACACTGAATTATAAATGACTAGCTGCGCCCCGCGGTTTCACCCGCATTAGTCTCGATCCCATGGGAATATCGGGAAAAAAGGTGTCCTATGTCCTTCTCTAGGTCATGGTCTACCCATATGCCAAATTTCACCCAAATCCGTTCAGCCGTTTTAGCGTGAAAGCGTAACAAACAAATATTATTAGTTAGGATTAGTGTTTTGTTAAAACGCAACTCATGTTTTACATACATACATAAACTCACGCCTTCCCATGGGGGTAGGCAGAAACTACAGAACGCCACCTGCTACGATCCTTTCATACTCCTTTTGCCTCGTCAACGTTCATACATCTGGTCATACACGCACGCCGGTTGCGAGTACTACGCACCTGGCCTTTCTGAAGAACATCACCAATAAGGTCAGTATTTGTCCTCCTAGGGCGTCCCCGCCCGACCTTTCCCTTCACATCAGCCTTGTAAATACATTTTGTTAGTCGCCTTTCATTCATCCTCTCAACATGCCCAAACCATTTCAGCATACCATTTTCAATTTTTGTCACTACATCTTCTTTTATATCACACCGCTGTCTTATCACGTCATTCCTCAGCCTATCATTCATAGTCAGACCACACATGCTTCGCAAGGAACGCATTTCCACAGCATTTATTCTACTTTCATGCTTGTTTTGCCACACCCAACATTCACTTCCATACATAAGCGCCCACGCTCATACGCTCATGTTTTAGTCGCCCACTATTTATAAATACAGTGTTTTGTCATAACAATCCTCAAAAGAAGTGAGTTCGAGACATGCTACCGATTTCTCTATTAGAGCAGTAGCAGGAGGAACTATAATCGGTTTTGTGCTTCGCGTATTAAGGAGGTTTTCTCGGCTCATCACGGAAATCTCCAGGCTGCGAGGAGTGTAAAAGGGCCGCGGGAATACCCTGAATGAGCTGCATTTAACCAAAAAATGTACAGAATAGTTCAAACTCTCTTCGACATTATGCGAGCAGCGTTCTGCAATAGTGGAGATACGAGTGTATTATGGGCAAGTGCTCTGTACCTTAGGTCGGTGCAGTAGCGCTCGCACGACGCACAGCAGCTGCGCGTGTCCGCGTGCGAGCTGGTCGGCGCGCGCGGGCGCACTGAGCCCGCCGCGCGCGCCCACCAGCTCGCGCGCGCCGCACGCGTCCAGCGCGCGCCACACTTCCGCGTCCAGGTACTGCCGCAGCGGGTCCACGTTATCACGGATGCTCCCCGCGAATATGAACGGCTCTTGTGGGATCACGCCGATCCGGGACCTGTTGCAGTTCAACATTATAGATCAGAACTTACCTATACTAAACGCATTTTCTCGCTGCAGAGTCATAAATAATGTTTTCAAAGTGTGTTTAATACAGTATGGAACATTATGATAATAAATTATTACAACTTTATTGCCAAAAGATTACATTGGCCCCAAACTAGGCAAGCCTGCATCTTAGGTACCAATATGGGGTTTTTGTGTCCAGGGCGCTGCTCACAGCGAGCTCTTATTACCTGAGTGCATGCAAGTGCAGCGTGGAGATGTCGACGCCGTCGAGCAACAGGCGGCCACGTGCGAGCGGCGCCAGGCGCAACAGCGCAGTGAGCAGCGAGCTCTTGCCGGCGCCCGTGCGGCCCACCACGCCGAGCTTCTCGCCCGGGTGCGTCGAGAACGTCACGCCATTCAACGCCATCGCACCATTCTCCCGACCGCTAGAAAAGGGAAGGGAAATAAATTAGTGTCGAAACTATAAGGCAACCAGTCCACTTGCGGGTAAAAGAGTTAAAGTACCTGTATTTAAGGCAAACGTCATTGAACTCTATGACGCCCTGCGAGGGCCAGCCGTATGGTGGTGGGTCACCGTCAATGGTTTCGCTCTCCACCTGCAAAATTGCCAAAATACGTTATATTTTGTTTGAACGAAGAAAAATTTGTTGTTGTTCGTCTTCTACTTATTATCACATTCTAAATAACATACCTTCTTGATATACTCGCCGACGCGCTCCACGGCGATCATCTCACGCTCGGTCTCAGTGAAAGAGTTCAGAAGGTTGCTCAACATGGACGTCATCGACAACGCGTACGATATGGCGAGGCCGATGAGACCTGCGTTTTATAAACATTAAGGTAAAACGCTTCTTTCATTTAGGACCATCGATCACTAATAAAGAACTAGATACACAATCAGCGACAAAAAATGTCCTCACCAAATGAGCACCCAATTGAACATTTGGGTGCTCTTTTCATTTAGTACGAGTAGCATTCGGACGCTCCGACTGTAAACAACTCGTAAAAAAATTGTAAAAATCACACATCCATGACGCTAAAAAAGGATGGAGTTTCATATTTTCGATAAGTATTAATATTATTATTATATAATTGTTATCACTGTACCGTAAATGCTGATATTTTGCCAAGAAATCATCGTAAAAACTTTTTTAAAATTAAGTCTTATTAAACAGCAGGAGTTTTATAAAGCATCTCAATTGTAAAGACTCTTACTAAACCTATTAATCATACTATCGCATGCTCACTTAAATTGTTCAGGTTATGTGCGTTGACTCTGTTCCATTTGTTGGAGACGCTATTGTTTTTTATTTTTTATTATTAAAGAATGATTGATTTTTTGAAGTGAAAACTTCTTTAGGCGCGTTGGGCATTTTTGAGATGCGAAAAACAATTGAACTCGCGACACCGTTACCAACACCTCATTAAAAGTATTTCCTGCACAATAAAATTGTTCAAGTTTTCACTTCTGTCGGCACTCCCAGAGTGCCACTGTTTTTTCTTTTTAGTTTAATGAGACTTCTTTGTTGTTTCTATAAATATTATAGTAAGATTTTATACATTTAATTTTGACTATACTCCACAAGTTTAGGTAGTTAAAAAAGGTAAACAAATCATAAAAAGGGTTTTTATAGATGACACTTTCTTGTTTAAAAAACGATAAATCAAATTAAATTTATTTTAGTGTTTTACTATACTTTCCTCTATTATTAATGTATGTTAAACTTTATCGTTTATTCTTAAACTACTTTTCGTAGATGTATCTGCTTGAGCACAATTTTTTTTGTCTGATTTATAATATTTTGTAATATGTCTATTATAAAGAGCCCAATTTCTAAACGTCAACGAAATATAACGTTGCTAAATTGAAGAGTACAACTGAAGTGACAGGTATTACACTTAGTCGGTTACTTGACAGCTGTCTCGTCACGTGGTTTTTTTTGTTTACCTTTATTTAACTACCTAAACCTATGGAGTATAAGTACATGTATAAAATTAAAGATGTGAGATAAACTCACATACTCACTTACATTTTTTTAGCTTTCCTCGAGATCCATTGAGGTGTGGAATATGAATATCAATTATAGCACGTCAAAGATGTGTGTGAGACGATGTCCCTGCCGCCCTGTATACACCATGGAATAGAATAAAATATGCTTTCACAATTTTTTTCATACATTAAACTTAACGAAATTTTAAAAAAGATCATTTATAATTACAGTATAAACAAAAAATATTGGACAGTTCGACTCCACTCATTTCTTGTCCTAGCGGCGAGCCTGGGTCGTAAAACTTTATGCTTTTTTTGGCACTTTGTAATTCTAATTTTAAAGCATGCGTGTAAGGTTGAATTTGATTTGATATGTTGACCAGTGAGTATCGGTCGTAAAAATTTATTGCTTTTTGTACATAGCTTTGTGAAAACAACTTTAAGATTTGCGTTTAAGGTTACATGAATGTATATTTATTTTAACTAGAATTACCTAAACACAATTTGATGACAGTTTTAAGAGAACTTTTGCTTGGCATTGTGTATCTAGTTCTTTATTAGTGATCGATGTTTAGGACACATGTTTCTATGACTGCTGAGTGGGTTTAGCAAACCACTGACTAAAAATAAAACATGGAAACACTCTTAAAGTAATTATTTATTTATTTACTAGCTTTTGCCTGCGGCTTCGCCCGCGGGGATATCGGAAAATTTCCCACGGGAACGTACTACCGGGATTAAAAGGAAGCAAAGCGATGATCGCATACCTAATAGCAAAGGAAAAGATAATTGACTCTTGTCCTAGCCCTGCGCCGTCGTCAGCCATAATTATTTTGTTACACGTAATTTTGAATCTGTGATATCTTTTAAAGTACTCGTTTAAATGATAATTATGATGCCGAGGCATATTTTAATCTAAATTAAATACCCAATTTAAATAACATTTTATATTGGATAAGGATTATAATACCAGTCAAAATAGTTTCGGAAATAATCATTCTTATTTCTGAAGCTATTTTGACCGGTAGTTTTAGTTTGTAGCTTCAGAAATAACAATTATTTTGACCGGTATTATTTATTAAATTTCGATGGTTTCGATTTTCATTACATGGGTGATTCTATTTCCTTTCGAAATATTTGTAAATTCTCTTGCAAAATAATATTTTTGAGTACTTAACAGAAAAGTTCTCGCTAGGAGAATATTCTCCGGAATTTACCATTACTAGCCGTGACTGCATACTGTATTCACTGGGGTGTGCAGCGTGCGCTGCAGCACGGCGAGCAGCGCGGCGGCGGCCTGCAGGCGCAGCGCCAGCCACTGCGCCGCGCTCAGCGTGTCGTCACTACACACTACTCACCGGGGTCGGCGGCGTGCAGCGTGCGCTGCAGCACGGCGAGCAGCGCGGCGGCGGCCTGCAGGCGCAGCGCCAGCCACTGCGCCGCGCTCAGCGTGTCGTCACTACACACTACTCACCGGGGTCGGCGGCGTGCAGCGTGCGCTGCAGCACGGCGAGCAGCGCGGCGGCGGCCACGACGGCGGCGGCGGCGGCCTGCAGGCGCAGCGCCAGCCACTGCGCCGCGCTCAGCGTGTCGTCACTACACACTACTCACCGGGGTCGGCGGCGTGCAGCGTGCGCTGCAGCACGGCGAGCAGCGCGGCGGCGGCCACGACGGCGGCGGCGGCGGCCTGCAGGCGCAGCGCCAGCCACTGCGCCGCGCTCAGCGTGTCGTCACTACACACTACTCACCGGGGTCGGCGGCGTGCAGCGTGCGCTGCAGCACGGCGAGCAGCGCGGCGGCGGCCTGCAGGCGCAGCGCCAGCCACTGCGCCGCGCTCAGCGTGTCGTCACTACACACTACTCACCGGGGTCGGCGGCGTGCAGCGTGCGCTGCAGCACGGCGAGCAGCGCGGCGGCGGCCTGCAGGCGCAGCGCCAGCCACTGCGCCGCGCTCAGCGTGTCGTCACTACACACTACTCACCGGGGTCGGCGGCGTGCAGCGTGCGCTGCAGCACGGCGAGCAGCGCGGCGGCGGCCTGCAGGCGCAGCGCCAGCCACTGCGCCGCGCTCAGCGTGTCGTCACTACACACTACTCACCGGGGTCGGCGGCGTGCAGCGTGCGCTGCAGCACGGCGAGCAGCGCGGCGGCGGCCACGACGGCGGCGGCGGCGGCCTGCAGGCGCAGCGCCAGCCACTGCGCCGCGCTCAGCGTGTCGTCACTACACACTACTCACCGGGGTCGGCGGCGTGCAGCGTGCGCTGCAGCACGGCGAGCAGCGCGGCGGCGGCCTGCAGGCGCAGCGCCAGCCACTGCGCCGCGCTCAGCGTGTCGTCACTACACACTACTCACCGGGGTCGGCGGCGTGCAGCGTGCGCTGCAGCACGGCGAGCAGCGCGGCGGCGGCCACGACGGCGGCGGCGGCGGCCTGCAGGCGCAGCGCCAGCCACTGCGCCGCGCTCAGCGTGTCGTCACTACACACTACTCACCGGGGTCGGCGGCGTGCAGCGTGCGCTGCAGCACGGCGAGCAGCGCGGCGGCGGCCACGACGGCGGCGGCGGCGGCCTGCAGGCGCAGCGCCAGCCACTGCGCCGCGCTCAGCGTGTCGTCACTACACACTACTCACCGGGGTCGGCGGCGTGCAGCGTGCGCTGCAGCACGGCGAGCAGCGCGGCGGCGGCCACGACGGCGGCGGCGGCGGCCTGCAGGCGCAGCGCCAGCCACTGCGCCGCGCTCAGCGTGTCGTCACTACACACTACTCACCGGGGTCGGCGGCGTGCAGCGTGCGCTGCAGCACGGCGAGCAGCGCGGCGGCGGCCTGCAGGCGCAGCGCCAGCCACTGCGCCGCGCTCAGCGTGTCGTCACTACACACTACTCACCGGGGTCGGCGGCGTGCAGCGTGCGCTGCAGCACGGCGAGCAGCGCGGCGGCGGCCACGACGGCGGCGGCGGCGGCCTGCAGGCGCAGCGCCAGCCACTGCGCCGCGCTCAGCGTGTCGTCACTACACACTACTCACCGGGGTCGGCGGCGTGCAGCGTGCGCTGCAGCACGGCGAGCAGCGCGGCGGCGGCCACGACGGCGGCGGCGGCGGCCTGCAGGCGCAGCGCCAGCCACTGCGCCGCGCTCAGCGTGTCGTCACTACACACTACTCACCGGGGTCGGCGGCGTGCAGCGTGCGCTGCAGCACGGCGAGCAGCGCGGCGGCGGCCACGACGGCGGCGGCGGCGGCCTGCAGGCGCAGCGCCAGCCACTGCGCCGCGCTCAGCGTGTCGTCACTACACACTACTCACCGGGGTCGGCGGCGTGCAGCGTGCGCTGCAGCACGGCGAGCAGCGCGGCGGCGGCCACGACGGCGGCGGCGGCGGCCTGCAGGCGCAGCGCCAGCCACTGCGCCGCGCCCGCCGCGCTGAGGGCCGCGCGCTGCCACGCCTCTACATGCTCAGCACCGCGCGACACCCACGCGCCACCCGCACCCAGCGCGCGCACCGTGTCGTGACCTACGCATGTGTGCCGAGCTACTAAGAGCGGATTTCACCAATGAAACTGAACGCGATCATCTAAACTGCGTTCAAGAGCTGTCAGTGTCATCAATGATGTAGTTTAGATGTGCTGATCGCGTTCAGTTTCATTGGTGAAATTTGCTTTTAAAGCGCCTGAGGGTGTAACCAGACTGTAGTCGACCTTCGCTTCAAAATAAGATACAATTTCGTCGACCGACCGCGGTCTTGCTGCAATCTAAGCCGCTGTGAAAAAATATTAGATTCAATTTTTACATTTCGTAAAATATTTAAATACAGAATAAATTTTATTGTAAACTAGCTTTTGCCCACAGCTTCGCTCGCGTGGATGTCGGAAAATATCCCACGGGAACGTACTACCAGGATTACATACCTAATAGCAGAGGAAAAGGTCATTGACTCCTACCGCTGCGCCCGTGTTGCCGTCAAGCATAATTATTTTGTTACGCGTTATTTTTAATCTGTGATATCTTTTAAACTATTCATTTAAATGATATGATGTCAAGGCAAATTTTAATCTAAATTACATGCCCAATTTAAATAACATATTTAATTGGATAAGGATTGGATAAGGATAAGGATTATCATACCGGTCAAAATAGCTTCGGAAACAACAAGGAATATTTATCAAATTCAGAAACATAATAATGGTTACTGTGGGCCGTCCTTAGAAGATAGACATATGCCATCGCGGACTTTTTTGTTAAACTTTTTAGGGTGAACAATCCTGTAGAACAGAAATTTAATGTATCTTTTACGGTTTATGCGGCGCACGCCTGTTAAGCCACAGATTACCAGATAAATCACTACATACAAAATTTTCAATACCTACTGCTATAATAGCCTACGCCTACGAGTCGCTAGACGCTGCGAACGAAAATGTACGTAACTTTACAAGCGTAAAGTGAGTTTTGCTTTATAGCTGCGCGCCGCCGCGCCGTTATTGTGAATTGCCAGGGCTGTAAAGATGTTAGTAGGTATTTCTAGTACACTTTACGAAATTATTTATTAAGCATGTGCACGTCATGCACGCTTTTCTAACACTTCCACGCATTTAAATAAACAATAATCATATGAAAATAACATAAGCAAGATAATAACACACACAGATTATGTGGTAGAAGTAATTACGTACCTATCAATTAAATAAAAAATACGAAACATGCAAGTTTAAACCATTTTCCTATTTAAATAACGATAGTAAAATAAATTAGATACTCGCATTTCTGTATCAACAGGTAAATTGAAAAAAATAAAGTTTTTAGCTCTTCTCTTGCTGGATCTACATCCATCAACTGCACATAATACACCAGAACCAGCCGTATCATAAGAATTTGAAACTAAGTACGTCAGGTCGACCGAAATATATGCGTACGTACGCGCCTCGCGGCTGTCGGCAACCCACTGAGAAATGGGTCGTCTCCGGCCCGGCGGCCGGTGTGATCTATCTGGTAACTTGTGGTTAAGCTCCCAGTCACATGGAGTGATTTATCTGGTAATCTGTGGTTAAGCTCCCAGTCGGCATGCATTTTACCGACTTCTTTAACAATAATCCTTATATTTAAGCCAATTAACACAATGCAAATGAATTATACACCAAAACCTTTCTCATGAATCACTCTGTCCTTTGGTGAACCCCGTTTGAAAATCCGTTCGGTAGTTTTTGAGTTTATCGCGTTCAGACAGACAGACATACGCGGCGGGGGCGTCGCGACATCTCGAAGTCAGACATGGCTTAATGTGATTCTGCGGTATTAACATTACGCCGCAATATAGCGGGTATAATTTTTTTTTTACTACTGAGGTTTGAGTTTTTTGTTAATTTTCGGCCAGTCATAATTTTAGCGGCCAAGGAAGTTGGGAGTCTCATTTCCTACGAAATTTACGGGAAAAGCGACGTTCAAAAGTCCCTTTTAATGGCCTACTTGAAATAAATTATTTGAATTTGACTAACCGTCGAGGGTGTCGTTGAAGTGCGTGTAGACGGGCGACAGCGTGACGCTCTGCAGCCGCTTGAGTTGGCGGGACGTGACGCGGTACCGCCGCTGCAGGCGGTAGTAGATGAACGTCAGCGGAACCACGCCCACCACTAACCACGGCAGACCGTACAGCGTCACCACTACCGCTCCTGTAGTGGAACCAATTCATTTATTATAGTATTTCTTCAGTCTTTTTTCAAACATACTAACGCGCCCTGATGGTACTCACGGCTTAACATCAAGCTATATATGTCCAGTATAAACTGACCTCGCGTTTTAAGGAAATCCTATACAATGGGAGATCAGCATAAACTCCTCCCATACCTATTAACACTGTTATTTGGAAATATTGTAATAGCCAATTATGTTTAAACGAGTAACCGTGGAGTTTCTTGCCGGCTCTTCTCCATAGGAAACGAACAACTGGAACTAGCTTCTGACGTTTCATAATTGCCCATGAAGGTTAGTGTGAAATAAAATATTTTGATTTTTAGTACCTAGTATAGAGTTGTTACATTTTATGTTTCCAATAATGGTTTGGTAGTAAAGCTTTTTAATAACTCAGGTTCTTTTTTAAACAGCTCTGTTTATATGTAAGTAAATGGGCCTGTTAAACTCAAGTTGGTAAAAACCAAATAGATTAAGCCTACAACATAATGGTGTAACGCGCTCGCAATCACAGTTGATTTCATTTTGACAGCTCGACAACATTCAATTCGTTGAGCTGGTTATCGAGAGTACGAATGAAAAAATATACGACGCTAGGGACATAATTGAACTGTGTGAACCGTCTGTTAGGGCGCACAACTTATAATTACTAACCGAGATATTTCCACATAACTTTTTTTTACTAAATATCCTCAAACTGATCTGATAGATAAATAACCATTTTTTATAATAATTATCAACAATATGAAGAGTCAAGAAACTAAACATGTAGTATATTGACTTACCAACTAAAGAAAACGATTGAGCCAACAGAATGTTTAAAATAAAAGGCAATGAATCATCCACCGTGTAAGTATCCGACGAGAATCTGTTTACAATACGGCCAAGCGGCGTCACGTCGAAGAACTTCACTTTTGCCTGAAATATTCACATAATTAGGTATTATTGATAAAGACGGTCATGATACTTATAGAAATTTTCATTAATGTGAGTAGTAAACAACATACTTTGACAATGACTCTCAGTAGAACCTTGTGGATCCTAGTAGCCGCGTTGACGCCGCCGTAAGCAAACAGGAACGCTCGCATTATTGTGAATACCAAATTGAGTCCCGCCAACGCGAAATATATTTCCAAGTAAAAATTATCGGTCAAAGTCGGCGTGATATTTGCCGTTACTTCAGATACTGCATATGGTTTGTTTGCTAAATTTTCAGGAGCAGTTTCGTTTCCAAGATTGTTATTTTGCAACCATTGCGATGTTGTATTTATTATAGTGTGTATCACGTTATCAATAGCTATTACTCCATGATCCAAGAAGGACGTCTTCTCCGTGGGATGAGCCGCAAATTCGACATCATGTAGTGAAGTCGAATTTTTTGTTTTATTTTTCACCCAGTAGGTGAGCCAAAGGAACGTGAAGTTTTGTGAAAGCTGCATGAGTACCAGCGACAGTATGATGGCGATAGATAAGAATACTCCGACCGACCGCAGGTACAAGCCGACGACCCACCAACCAACAGTTCCTTCAGACATTGCCTCCTGTTAATAAAAAAGATTGAATATTATTTCGTTTATATTTGGTATTTTTAAATTAACTGGCAAAACTTCACATATGTGATGGTTATTGGTTTTTAATATAGTAAATGTAGTTTGAAATCTTAATTTTAAGTGAAGGCTGAACACGGGGTCAAAGAGCACTTGAAATTATGTTTAATTTTATTTTTATTGCTGTTGGATACTGTTACTGTTTCGCCAATAAATTATAAAAGATGTTGTATATTTGTATAACTTATCAGTAAGTACGCTGGAATAAATAGTGCACATGCGTGTACAAACCTCGTCATCCAAGCTGTTCCTGCTAACAGTATCCTGGTCCTCCCGCTCGGGCTCCGAGGGACGCGGCGGCTCCTCGCCCAACGACTCGGATTCGCTTGGCATGAACTCTTCTATGTCATTCAGTACGGTTTCGGGAGGACCTACCGACATTTAGAAAATTTATTGTACTGGTGAATTGAATACGTCGTTGGTGCCACGGTGGCCAAACAACTGTCTAAAATTATTTTATTTTGAATAAAGCTAAGGTCAAATAAATTATCATGATCAAGACAGCAATATTTTCAATCACACGATTCAAATACAAGAAGTACGCAGTAGAAGTAGCACACAAGTGGTATGACGTAACAGTATGCAAAATCTATTCAAATCCTTGTTTCTAATTTATGATATTTCCACTTGCACGAATATACAACTTTACCTTAGTGTAAATTAAGTTGATACCAAAATGACAAGTTCTATAAAAAAGTCATAAAAATGTTTATAGTGGTAGCGTAAACTCAACTTTATGTGTAGGTAACATTAAAGTTGTTTTTGCAAAAACATATTTGTTTATGTTTGAAAACTAAATCGTGAACGCAGTATACCTTGTCTGACGACGCGTCCGTCGCGCATGAGCACGGTGTAGGAGGTGCGCGCGAGATGGCGCGGCGAGTGCGCGACCAGCACGCGCGTGGTGTGTCGTAGCACGCCCAGTATGCAGCGTTGCATTATGTGCTGCGCCACTGTGGCGTCCACGCCCGCTAGCACGTCATCCAGTAGATATACTGCAGAAAAATGCGCCAGTTAGCGCCAAATGGCAATACACCGATCATCTTCGCACCGATAAGTTACAGTAATACCTTGCTTATCTTGGTACACGGCACGCGCTAGAGCGATGCGCGCGCGCTGTCCGCCGCTAAGCGTACACCCGCCCTCACCGACGTACGCGTTCCATCCGAGCACGTTTAAGTCCTCTGTTACACAAAATTTTGTTGATATTAAAATAACATAACAATTAAGCAACATAACGTAAGTTCGTAGGTTGTATAATTCCATTGTAATACTCGAATTAAAGGTAAGTATAAAGTTATAGTTACCAGTAAGTGCGCAAGCGTCGACTACAGTTCGGAATTTTGCCTCTTCATACGGTTTTCCGAATAGTATATTATCGCGGATTGTACCGCGTACTAGCCATGGTTTCTGGGATACATATCCAAAGCCTATGAGGAATGAAAAATAGTATTTTTTTTTATATAAGTAATATAATTAAATATTTTTTCGGATTCCTAGCAGGCTTCCCGATATTACTTACTGTTAAGATTTTCCGGTATCTGGAGATAACCATTTTTCTTAATCATGTCTCCGATGATGGCATGAAGTAGCGACGTTTTTCCGCTGCCGATGGTACCAGTAATACCAATCAACTCTTCGTTACCAATTTCTAAACAAATATCCTTCAACATAAACGGCTCATCTTGTATCAAATGTTCAGATGATGAAGTTGAATCTCGCCTCTGTATGCTACCCCTCGATAACCGCTTCTTAGACTTTCCTTTATTTTTCTTAGATTTCTTTGTTTGCTTTTTCCTCTTTGAAGGCTTAGCCCATGCAAATGTCGCATTTTTAAATATGATTATTTTGTCTTCATCGTGGTTTTTATTTAGGCGGTCGTAATAAAGTTCCGCGTCCATGTCTGGAAGCTAAAAATTTCGGTTTGTGATTTGATGCCGATATTATTTAGGATAGAAATCAATATAAATAATGAATATAAAACATTACCCTCCTTCTGGGGCAGTTGGGTAAAAATAACTTACGTCTAATAACTTTTGGATACGTTTTATGGACACCCAGGCCTCTGTTAGCCCATTTAGCACCCAAGGGAAGGCATTTAGCGGTGCTATTAACATGTTAATAAGTGCAACTGTTGTGAAAACCTGAAATCAATAATACTGTATATAACTAAATGTAATTTTAAGACCAAGCAATTAAATAATACAGAAAAATAAAAGTTTCATCACTTCGAGACACAGATACGTACTATGGGTGCATCAAGTGGTAGCCCCCTGAGCGAGTGCGTGCCGAGCGTGAAGGCGGCCACGAGCACCGGCGTGGTCGCCCACAGCACCACGCAGATCGCGTCCAAGTACTTGCGTCCGCGCAGGTACCGTAGCTCCTGACCGCGCGCCTCTGACATTACACAACACCGATTAAGTAAATAACCAACCCTTGTATTGACTGAATGGGCTCCATGTAACAGAAATGTGTATGGGAATCAAAAGTGCCATTCAGGACACTTTTGTGTCTACGCATTCAAGGTACAATTGAAATAACTGTAAACCTCTTAAGGGGTCATTGTATTCATCATTATGAAATACAATAGACGTGGGTATATTTAGTAACCTGTTCCGCTTAGCTATTAGCTGAACGCAGAGTCGTTCAGCGCTCGGTGTGACAAAACGCCGTGTTCGGGCTCGCGACAAGTCAATCGTCATCCTGAGGATGCCTCGTTGAGGTGAAACACGTGTCGATTTCTTTCAGGGTTTTTATGGCTCTTTAGAAATAGCTAAGCGGAACAGGTTACTAAATATATCCACGTCTATTGTATTTTATAATGGATTTCCGCAAGGTCACGCCTGAATCAATTAACTATTTCATCATTATGAACAATCTTTATTGAGGCCAAATCTCAAAACGCGAAATAAATGAGCTGTTCCCAATATTTTGTTTAGTTATGCAAACATAAATGTATCTAGAGTAGCTAACTTTTTATGGCGATTTCAGAATTTATCCTGTTATCCCATAGTAAAAAGTTGTTCTTATTGTTGAGTACAAGGACTCTTTGGAGTTTTGGAGGATTCAGTGCTTTCAATTACACCTTGCAGTTTTATAAGAAAGGAAATATTAAGTGTGAAAACGAAAACACACACACTGCTTAACCATAAAGTTCATAAATTTCCAATTTATCTCAATAAGGGAGCTGATTATGATTAACCTAGATTCATGCCATAGAACTAAACGGTTTAGTAAACTCACTAACCTGATACTCTGTTAATGAAGTAATCCTCCCAAACATGAACTTTTACTGTTCTAATGCCTTTCAGCAAGTCACTGATGAGGCTGACGCGCGTGTCCTTGTGTTTCATCAGCTCAGTGCTAAGTTGTCCAATTTTATTTGCTATCACTTTGTTTATTGGAATCAGAATCACCGAAAAAGCCACACCAGCGAGAAAAGATATGCCCACTTGTTGATACAGAAGAAATAGTGTTATGAACAACTGGAAATGTAATAAGCATGAATGTATCATTTATCCTATGCATAGGAATAATAGCAAAATTAGCAAACAAATGTGTCACTATTTCTATTACCTGTAATGGTATACTCCACAATGCATGAAAACTTGGACACGAATTCACAATCCTATCTGTATCAGTCGACATGAAGTTAGTAATCTCACCAATTGAGAATACGTTATTTAACTCTGTAGAGGTGACACTGAGTGTCTTTCTGAGTATGGTGGCGACGATAGCGCCGCGCATCTTCAGGCCAACGATTGACATAAACCAATTGAAATGAACATTAAACAGAGCAGAGATTAGAGTAGCCCCTAGCAAAGATCCAGCATATACATAGCTGCAAAAAATAACAAATATCTGTTAATATAATGGTTTACTATAAATATAATTATATTTCTAGAAATAAAAAAGAAGACCTACCCTAAATGTTGATCAATACTTTCATCTTCCACAAATCTAATAAGATAGTTAAGTAGTATTGGACCTGCGAAGCCGGCCATATCAGATACTAATTTGAGTATTCCGATACTATAAAACTGCACGCCGAAACATGTGTGCAATGCCCGCAGTAGTGTCACGTTCTGTCGTCGCGGTGCGCGGACGAGCACGCGTGTCGTCGGCGTTACAGGAGTCGACGCTTGTGGCGCTGTCTCTCCTGTTGCTCCATATCCTACAAATAAATAGCAATTAGCCCATAACAACATCATCATTTCAGCCGAAAGACGTCCACTGCTGGACATAGGTCTACCCCAAGCACAGCAAATTCGACCGCTTCTGTGCTTCCCGCATCCAGCACAATCCTGCGGTCTCCGCAAGGTCATCGGTCTGCCTTTTTTTATTAGGCCTTCCAATCTCTACGTGTTCCGGTCGCCACTCCAGAACTATTTGGCCCCATCGGTCATTTGTTCTGCGAGCAATGTGCCCCGCCCATTGCCACTTAATCTCTTCATTTCTGATTCGATCACGTAGGAAAACTCCAAGCATAGCCCTCTCCATTGCACTTTGGGTAACTTTTAGCCTTCTAATTGCAATAGGTCACCACTGGCAACTTGCACTGGTAAAAGACTTTCATCTTGAGACACTGCGATATGTGGGACGAAAACATATTGCGTAGCTTCCCGAATGCTGCCCTGCCGAGTCGAATTCGACGATTGACCTCTTTCTCGAGGTTGGACCTACCTTACTGGACAGTTTATCCATAACATACTAATATTCAATCTTCTTGAAGGACACATTATATGAAAAAAGATGTGATTCGAGGTGTATATGCAGTCCTAAGGACACACATGCTAGTCTACACTTTGTTTACCACTCACTCTTTGTCTAAGGGAGTTGTGATGATACAATAATGGTCCAGGAGGTGCCGTTGCAAATACAAAAGTCATAGTAAGCTGGCTGATGTTGACATAGATAGTTGATCTTATATGACTAATAAGTGTACCGATCGTCAGTTGCTCAAGTAGCAGTGGGTGTCTTTACTTTGTGATTATTATTTTATTACCATTGCTCACTTTGGTAACTTCCGGAGATTATCATTCAATTTTCACTATTATTGCCGGTTAACCGGTTGTCGGTGAACTCTCCGATTTAAAAGATGCATTGGTTGATTGGAAGAAACTCCATGCTGTCCGTGCAAAACAAATTGTTTCTCAGACAAGTCCTGATGCCAGTTTGGACTTATGGTATTCAGCTATGGGGCTGCACCAAACAGACCAATATATTAATAATACAAGGATTCCAGAACAAAGTACTAAGGGAAATTGTAAATGCACCACTATTACACTAAACTTGATACCCAACTGCAGTACAAATATGTTCTTAATGTCCCTCGGCAAACATCGTGTTTCGTCAGTCGTCAGATTTATATCAGTTGCCCTTTGCACTTGGTTCAGACCGGACGCTCTCAATCGACTTAAGTATCAAGTATATAGAGTTGTTAATACTTTTTGAACTTAATGTAATTTATTTAAAAAATAATAGGAAAGCTGCTAAAGTCGCAGGCACGATAGATAGGAAATTACGTTTTACAGCTCTATATACTTAGTTCACACGAAAATCAAAACAAAACAACAATAAAGTACTTAGTTCTGAATTCAAATTATTATACAAGATAAATCTAATAATTTTAATTTAATTTGCATGTCCATACATGCAAATTAGCATTCGATTGTATTCGGAAATGCGATGGTTCCCGAGGGACATTAAGAAAATAGAAATACTGTAAACAGCTTTGCTTGTTTATATTGGTAGTCTATTTGTTTTACCTACATTGTAACATAAGAGAAGCAGGAGCTACAGTGAGCAAAGTTTACATATACATATTAAAACTTCTCTCCCTCCCATTGCCACTCCCAAACTCCCTCAAATTGCTAGACTTGTCCATCTATTTTTAATTCAAGTTGTTAAACATGTACTTGTGAGCCAGGAAAAGAACATTAGTACCCTAATTGCGTAATGCAACACAATCACAATTTGTTTCGATTTGAAACAGATTGCTAATCCATTGCTTCATAAGTTGGAAAAAAAAATCTGCTCGACAACGTAAATAACGCAATGAATGTTGTTGAACTGTCAAAATGAAACAAATTAGGCAAAATTGTTTACGAAAATAAGTTACGCAATTAGGGTACAGGTGTTGTAAGGAGTTACTTTCACACTTCTTATAAGGTTTTTATCCTGAAACATGGTATCTCAAATTACATAGGTAAATTCTTTTTTGTGTAGGAGGAAAATATAAGTTTAAATTCTCCTATAACTAATGCTAATAACGATGCCCTTTGTTTGTGCACAGGAAGACATCCCAACCTACAGCACATTTCAAACATATACTGTAACTTTTACCAATAATAGAATGGTAGAGCTGTAAAAACAGACAGCCAAACAAAATGATCTACTAAAGGTTCCGTTTTACCTTTTAGGGTCAGAGCCTAAAAACAACTTGAGTGATGAAACTTGCCATGTGTATTATACATATGGTCAGATTTACCTGAGCCTAGGAAAGGTTCATGTGGAACTTCTTCGTACTGCTGGTAATTGTCCACATTGCCTATGAGTGATCGGTCCATCCTTGCTCCAACATAAGAACAACAATATTTTGCTGGTATGTCAAACAGTTCCTCTGGGTCATTTAGTTTATTATCTAAACCTAAAAAATAAATAACATAGTTAATAATTAACAAATAACTGTCAATTTAACTTGAAAAAATAAATGCATAATTATGTAGATTGAAGTTGACATCTGCATCTCACATAATTATTTAAAAATTGTATTCTATATTTTATTAAAATTATAAATTGGCTATATTATAGAAACACTTAGGCAACACAAATGTGGGGAAAATTATATTTACCCTTTTGAAGAAGGGGATCAACCCATGAAAAAGTTAATCTTGATAAAAAACCGGCTCCTTGCATAGCAGTTCCCAATATACCTTCATCCATATGTGGTAGCAATGGTGTGTACTCATTCTGTTAACAATAACATCATATTACATATCTAGAACATTTTATAGTACAAACAAAATACAAAGAACAAAAATTATAAACTTACATGTGAATGTTGTGAGCCAACCAGGCATGGTGAATAGAATGTGGGCCTTGAATCACTTGCCGGTAGTAGAGTGAGAAAATACAAAACATGGCAGCACATGGTAGCAATATTGAATCCTATAATGGTCCCAGAAATAATGTTGCTTCGCAATGCTATTACATTGACAAACACCGCTAAGCTCCACATTAACAGCTGAGAAGTAGGACCTCGGGAACTCTGTCCCAGTCTGTGTTTCAATGCCAAAACATACCCGAAGTGAAACAGCCACGCCAAGCATGACGCACCGGCCGCGAAGTAGTTAACAGGGTACAAAACAAAGTCTGGTGTTGTAATAAAAACATATAACTCAATTATTGGAATGAACACTAGGGCTAATGCAATAAAACTTCGGAGTACTAATGCCCGTTCCTGTGCCTTTTCACGTACCACAAAATCTTTTCTGTATCCAACATAGTAACCTGATAAAATTGCAATAATAAAGAATACAGGTATTTGTAAAAATAATTCCTGGAAGCATGGTCCGAAGTCGTTTGTCACGTCGTTCCATGGTTTTAAGCCCTGAGGGCCGCACATGTATTCCCACTGCCACTGCATTTCGATTTATCTTTGTTTATCAAGTAACTTTTAGCATCACTGCTTTTTGTAACTTCTTTTGAATTACAATAAATAAAACATATTATTATTCGATATTATATTTTTTACTACTGCTGTTTCTCTAGAACTTTGAAAATAATGAATATGCGTCATAAAACGAGAATGTATTTAAACTCGGGACTTTTTTTAGCTATCACACTATTATTTACAATTACAAATCACAGACAAAGCTGGAAGGCTTGGAAGAATGTTCCTGTCAAAAGTGTCAAATTTTGGCCGCATTCCGAGTTACGTTAAAAGTGATTACATCGCGAATCCGACCAAAGTCCAAAGTCACAATTATTACTCAATAACCCATAAATTTTATGACTATTAAATTTGGTCGGATTCGCGATATTATCGATATAAACTCGGAATACGGCCCCTGTCAGTTCTGACACTGGTTGAATTGTCAAATGTCAGTTGTCTGTCACTGTCACGCAGTGTTGCCAACCCGTACGATAATTATGGGGGCGTACGATAATTTGACCAATGGTACAATGTACGATAACGAATGTCTAACGTACGATAATTTTGAGATTTGCTGAAAAAACTATTTAAAGTTCCATTAACAAATCGTATTTGTCAGACAAAATTAAAAGCAAAAAGAAAAATATCAATGTTGATTGTCAAGTATTCAACATCAACGAGTAAGTATCTCTCTCTCTTTCCCTCCCCTAGTTTTTTAATAATTTTACAGTGAAAACACAAAAATATCAATTAAAAACTATGACAAAACATGTTTACGGTTTGTGCTGCTAGCGCCACTAAAGTGAAACTCAGCATTCTTCCCCTTTGACCATAGTATAAAATTATCCATTGTCTTTTGTTAGCAATTTGAATTAACGTTTTACGGTTTTTTTTTTTAATATTTGGAGTTTTCTTTTGTACGATAATTTTGCCCAAAAAACGATAATTTCGACGTTGGAACTCGATAATTTGAACTTTTGGAGTTGGCAACACTGCTGTCACGTCACTGTCGCAAACATGCCAGAGTTTTCTTTTGGCTCCATTGTAGTGTATTTAGCCCTGATTAGCCCACGTTCGCACGGACGTAATAAAATCGCGGAGATTTTTTACGTGCATTAGATTTTCAACGCTCTGTTTACCGTCGAGAATTAAAAATCCAACAGTGTGTTTTTTCAACGCTTGGCTTAAAATTCAAAGTTGAAAATCCAGGGCCTTAATGTGGCAGGTACTCACCGGACACGGCTGTTTCGGGAGGTACCTGTTCAGGATAAAGCGGGAGGAAACGCCCGGGTGTCGTCACTGTGTGGATCGCCCGGAGGACACGGTGGAGCATACAGTGGAGGTCTGCCCGGCTTGGGCAGGGCATCGCCGTGTCCTCGTGGATGCGATCGGCGGCGGTGATCTCTCTCGTCCGGCCCTGATTCGGGCCATGCTACGGAGCGAGAGGAAATGGGAGGCCGTCACCTCTTTCTGCGAAGCAGTAATGCTCGCGAAGGAGGAGACGGAGCGCGTGAGGGAGAGGCAAATTTCGCGCCCTCGCGCCCCTAACCGCCGCAGCAGGAGACGCCCTGGGCGTCGGGAATCGCAGGAAGATTTCCGGCCACCGTAGGCGCGGGCTTGCGGATGGTGAGCAATGGGTAGCTCGCCGTCCGATAAGGACCAAGCCCGGGTCGACGGCGCGTTGTGTTCCACGCGCGCCTCAAAGAGATGTCAGCAGAATTGACGGGGTCCGCTAGGGCCAATGCCTGCCGGGGGTTCGAAGAAAACCGATGGGGAAATCGTGGCCCCCGGCAACATGGCATAGGAAGGAACACGGGTGGGTTTTAGTCAGTAAGAGTCTGACACGCCCTCCCGCTCCACCCAGAGCGGGAGAAGTTATTTGATAATTTCCCAACCAAAAAAAAAAAAAAAAAAGGGCCTTAATGTGACGTGTTATAGCCATTTTTGTTCAGCTGTGAAAATGGGACAGTGCTATTTATGCTGTATAGCTTCATCTCTCTCTCACAAGGGAACAATGATGGCTTTAACACTGTCGTAGTGTCGTAGTACGACCCCAGTGCGCGATAAAGTCCCGCCGCAATTTTATTACGTCCGTGGGAACGTCGGCTTATTGTTTAGAGTAGACCGATTTCAGACAGTTTTTGCACTAGGTATGGGCGTTATTTAACGTCACTAGTTACAATAACTGGCTACGGGGCATGTAACGGAATAACTAGATTCGAGTCACACAAATCACGTAACGACCCACCCCTATTTTACACAGTCATATAAATTTATCTGTGGCAAGTGTATTATCTATGGTTTCAGTGTTTTTCATAGACATAGGTATCGTGTTTTTTCATTGAAATAGAAATAACATATGTCTATGTGTTTTTTTTGACCTAAACATAGAGAAAAGCACAGAAGAGAAAAGTAATTTACATCGATCGGGTCAGGCCCGGTCAACTTTCTACGGAGCACAGAATTAGACCTATTGGGGATACTGATGTGTTGCCAGCAGACCTAAATTAATAGGTCTTTAATCATACTTTACGATTGTATGGCAACACTGGTGCATTACACTCTTACAAATGGCCGCCGTTTGTTGTTAACGACCGACGTTCTGTTTGTTTATAGTTTTGTTGAAAACTTTTTGCGATTTAAACCATTTTTCTTTTTTCCACGTTTACGTCGAGTTGAGCACGTTCTCCTCCGTAAATGTACTGAATTAAATTGGTGTTATCGTGATTAATTAATTTGTGATAGAGACACTTTGTTTTTGTGGGTGGTTGAATTTGCAATCATGGCAGATAACTTGAGACGTAAATGTTTCAAATGTGGGAGCTCACCTCGTGCAGACCCTCACATCAAGTTGTACCGATTTCCTAAACCTGGGCTAACAAATGCACAGCGGTAAGAACACATAATCAAACTTAACATAACCTAACAATCTGTTTGGAAAAGGGACCGATTGCTATATCAAGTTTTCATTTATTTTCAGATGTGAATTGTGGGCTAAATTCTGTTTACCTGATGGAGCATGGTCTTCTGTAGACTTTCAGCTGAAATTGTATGCTGAACACAGAATGTTGTGTTCCTTACATTTTCAAACAACATCATTTACCGATTTTGCTGAGAAGAAACTGAACAAATTTGCCGTTCCTGACGCTGAACAAGTGGAGGTAATTTTAATCATTTATCTTCATAAATATTACTTGTATACTATGTTGGTTTAGGTAGTATACTATAAGACGACCCACTGACCTAAAACAATTTATGAATGCACTTTAACGTTTTTCTACATTCATTAGTAGATTTGTAAGTGATAAATGATTTTATTTCCGTAAGTAGGTTTGTACAAACACTTAAACGTCTATCATATTTTTTTTAAACTAGATGAGGTCGGCGTTTCCTATCTGACTACTCTGAGAAGAAAGGCCACAGTCTCTTTTAAAGTTTTAAAACAAACTCAGAGGTCACAGTCTCTTTAAAGTCCAGACATAATCATGTGAAGGCCATGTGGATTGGTGTCTGAAGTGGTCTTTTGAGGAAAGCACCACACATATTGAGAGGACCTGTCCAGTCAGTGCAAGCATTTATCAGTGGAGTGTAGCTCTGTATTAGGTTGTATGTTGATGAAAATGTGATACCCGATGACAATTACTTTATTAATAATGGTATTAAATCAACACTATCAATACTATTGATTTAACAAATATAAAATAATATTTTTTCAGAAACAATCATCTCACGGAATTGATCATGACTATGCACAACCTGGACCATCACACCAACCCACAATTCCCATACCTGGGCCATCGCGAAAATTAATGGATATCACAAATATTCAACAGGTAATTTTTATTGTTATTGTTAACCCAAACATTGATGACAAAAAACACACAAAAGACATTGATGGCCACAGTATATCCAATTTTGATGGATTTGGATTTGCTAGTAATCTGTGTATAACTCTTAGTTGCTACTGGCGGTCAAGGGTTAAAAACGGTGACTATCAGAAGACTGCTTTATTTGATATTCAGTCTTAAAAATTATAAAAACATCCCAGTAGCTCCCATTTGTTCTATGGAACATTATGTCATCGGACAAAATTTTTTTTTTTTTTTTTTCTTATTTGTTCTTATAGAACATAATTATAATATTTTTATTTCTCAAATTGTTCTATGAGAGAAGGAAAACGAAACTTTTGGAATTATCAAACTGGCCACTAGTAAATAATTATTTAGTGTCACTTGTCTTAGTGACTTGGTTGTAGGTGTGATTGTAGGTAATCTCGCATTTGAAAACTGTTGATTTAAAAATTATGTGCAGGTTCATAAACTGGCGATTTGATTTTTTTTACATGTGGTTGGCATTGTTTACGAACTGATGGTAAAATGATCTGGGAGTCTTCAATCACATCAGCTCAGGATTCATCCATTTCTTCAGTTATACATTAATTATGTATTTTAGCAACATGTGTAGCATAATGTGTCACTCACAATGACAGATCTCTATGTCAAACATCACACAAAACAATTTAGGAAATATTCAATTCAGATCATGTACAGTGACTTCACTAAGAACTAAGCAGGAGTGAAACACTAGTATATAGTTCTATTGTACAAATAAATAAAAAATTACTGACTCAACTGCCTCGTTGGTCTAGTGGTCGCAAGCGCTACTGCTGAGCATGAAGTCCTAGGTTCGATTCCCGGGTCGGGCAAAGTGTTATTGGGTTTTTCTATCTGAAATTTCTCAGTAGCAGCTCAGAGTCTGGATTTGTGCCCGGTTGATGGCAATAGGCTCGCCCCCTATTACATGGGACTTAAAACATAACTGGCGAAATGTGGGTGTACCTGCTACAGGGACACCTCTGCCCAACCCTTCGGGGAAACAAGGCGTTATGTTATGTTCATAAAAAGTTGTCTCATTTTGTCCGATGATGTCATGTTCCATAGAAAAATGAAAACATCCCTGTCTTTACTGCTACACAGTCAAGTTTAAAGACAATAAAGTTATTTTTATTTCTGTATGTAGTAATTCTAGGGCAGTAAAATAATACTTGCTGCAACACTACATTTCAATATTTTGTTTGTTTTTGTTTTAGTACCAAGTTGTCTCTGTTCCTGAAGAACTTGTGCACATTCCTTTGGACACCTCCAAAGACTATGCAGCAGTATCTCAGCCTGGCCCATCAGAGGTACCGATTAAGAGCACACAACAATACCATGAAGCGGTGAATATAAGTCCTATAATGTTCATTGTTTTAGTAAATAAGAGATAGAAGATTGAGTTTAATTTTGTCTTTTTTACAGTCAATTCCTGTTGGTAATGCTCGGGAAAAAGATCCTAATTACAAGAAATGCAAAAAATATTTAAAGAAAATCTGCCAGCTAAAAAATAAAATTAAAAAGTTGAAAGCCAAGAACACATTGAATATCCTTTGTGATAGTGAGGTAGTCCAGAAGTTGAGTGCACGTTTATCTCCTTCATTTGCTCTCATTCTGCAAGGAGAGTTAAAAAATACCAAGAGGAAATATAAAGGTAGAAGGTGGACTACTGAACAAAAAATCATAGCATTGAGAATGTACAAAAGGTCTGCAGCATGCTATCGTCTGCTAAGAAGACTATGGTGTCTCCCAGCACCAAGCACTTTGAAAAATTTACTAGGGCAATTTCGATTAGATGTTGGTCTAAATGACAAGGTATTTAAAAGTTTGAAAAACCACGTAGAAAGTCAAGAGCCATCAAGTAATGAATATATTTTAATGTTTGACGAGATGGCCATCAAAAAACACCTGTGGTATAATAATAAAGAAGACAGAGTGGATGGATACCAAGACCATGGCGAACATGGAAGGTCCCCACAAGAGGCTACTCATGCCCTTGTGTTTATGGTCTCGGGAATAAGAAAACGAGTAAAACAACCAGTTGCATTTTATCTTTCAAGCTCTTATGTGACTGCAGATAGATTAGCTGTACTTATAAAAAATGTAGGTTAATTGGAAGTTGAAGATTATTTTTTTTTATTTATCACAATGTATTTAATTATTTTTTGTCTTTTTTAGGTTTTACGTAAATGTTTTCAAATAAATTTAAACATATCGGCAACGGTATGTGACATGGGTGGTGTCAATAGGCGAGCAATGACCATTTTGGGGGCTGCCACAGAGACTCCATATTTCAATTTCGAAACCAATGAAGTGGTCACATTGTTTGATCCACCGCATTTACTGAAGTGTTTCAGAAACATGTTTTTAAAATATAATTTGAAATGTTATTCAAATATAACATCAGACAGTTGCGAAGGACAAGGTAATTAGTTTAAAAACATTTTCCTTTTTTAGTCTAGGGTTTGGTTTTGCTGTTTTCATACGTGAATATAAGAATAAAAGCGGTATGCATTAAAAATATTTTTTCCGATTTCATTTAACATATTAGTTGTTTTTTTAATCGAGAGTAAATTGAGGTCACTAAAAAGTCAAATTTGCCATAGAGCTTTCAAATAAACTTCTATGTGGTGTGTTTTGTTATTTTTACCTGTAATTGCTCTATGTTTCATCTGGTACAGAGTACCTACTTATATCTTCATGTAGTACCAGCTAATACTATATATAATAATAAATGTTTCAAGACAATTTTTAGTTAACATGAAAGCATGTGGTAGTTAAGCTGTAGTAGTCTTAACTAACACTTTTTAATACATTTCTCATTATTTTATTTTATAGGCATTGCCAAATGGAAACACATTGAAGATTTTTACGAAGCGGACAACAGTCATGGGAATTTTGTATTTGCTCATAAATTAAGAAAGGACCATTTGAATCCAAACAATAAACAAAAAATGCGAGTGAATCTTGCTGCTCAAGTTCTGAGTCATTCGGTGGCTGCAGGAATGTTTGCCAGAATATCCCAAGGTATTAATCTTAATCATAATTTTAACTTTACTTAGTTTTATTTAATTTGATGATGTAGTTTATTGTTTTAACTTAATGCTGTGTCCACATGAACTTGCAATTTGTCTTTTTCATTTAAAATACCAAGACTAAGTTCCTATCAGGTAAAGCCGTGACCAGAAGCATTCATTCGGCTGATAAACTGAAGTCCATGTGGGGAAAGCCATGATGGCTAAAATGCTTATAAACATTTTTTAAAGACCAATATTATCAAAGTCATTGTACTACAAATAAGTATAGGTATTACTTTAATATTATATTTTGTTTATTTCCAGGGCTGCTACCTACAGAAGCAACAATAACTGGACAAGTTTTGGACAGAATGAACAAATTGTTCGACTGCGTGAACAGCGACTCGGCAGATTTAAAAAAAGGAAACCCTTATTCCACAAATTTAACAGATGTGTCTCCACATATAAAACATTTTAAAATAATGAAAAAGTTTTTTAAAACTTCCGAATTTGTGGGGTGTCTAAGCTCGCCGCCATCACAGCAAGGTTGGATATGGACAATTAATGGAATACAAAAGCTTTTTAAAAATTTAAAAAAAAAACACGGTATTAAAGCCCTCTCAACTCGCCGTCTTCAGCAGGATCCTCTCGAAAATTTATTTGGCACCATAAGAGGAAACTGTGGTGCCAATTATAATCCAACAACTGGACAATTTATCGCTGGATTGAAGACTGCTATCCTGTCCAACCTTGCTCACTTGGGGTCAGGCAATTGCAAAGAAGATGACTGAACGACAATGTCAAATTTCAAACAGTTTTTGACCAAAACCACTGCCACAAACATATGCACAGAAAGTGACACGGAAGGTCCAATTGTTTCAGACATGCTTTCTTTGATTGAGGATTCTTTTGAAGAAAGTGTGTCTGATCCTGAAGGGTTACAGGCTTGTGCATATGTTTGTGGCTTTTTATTGAAAAGTCTTAAAAACAAATGTAAAAATTGTAACTCAATTTTGAAAGCAAAGGATACTGGCGAGTTGTTGTATACTTTCGTAGCATTCAAAGAATATGATGACATTAAAAAGAGATTGAACTATGCTTCTCAAGAATTAGTTACATGTGTTGAAAATTGCGCCACTATCTGCAACAGTATCTATTTAACATCATCATATTCTTTGAATTTAAAACAAAATACGATTAATAAACTTTCAGAACAAGCTAATTTTAGATTTTTAATGAAGTGTGAAGAACATTTTAAAATAAACATTGATTTTATTATAAATAGTGTATTTTATATTACTGTTAAACGATTTTGTGTGCTTAGAAATCGCCAATTTTCAGAAGCACCCACAAACATAGCATTAAAAAGGAAAATTGATATATTACAACATAAATAGTGTAATTGGTTTGTGTGTTCGACAGTTAGGCAATTTGTTTTTGTTTTAATGTTAGAATTAAATAAAATAGCAACAAGTTGTATGTCATCGGAAAGCTCATTATACCCGACTACCCCAGAAGTAATGTTTTTCGACTGTTGATGGATTTATTTAACCATGATTAACTGACACTTAATGATGACTTTAGCTTCAACTTCATTGTGCAACTGACAGGGTGGGTATATTTAAATATTACGCAGTCGGGTTTTGTGTTTTTTTAAAATAGTTTTGTTCGTTTATTTATATGAAAATGAAAAGAAGACGTAGCTACTTTTCCTGAAAGCTTTTTTTAAGATGTGACTGTAAACCATTACAACATAATGTAAAATATATAATTTATATCTACTCTTCATGTAAATCAATGAAGACACTTATTCTGAATCTGAACCCTACAACACAACGATTTCGACCTTGCTGCCATAGTAATGATAGTAACAATAAAGCTAACTTATCTTTAAAAAGTTTGCCTTTGAAAAACCAACATTCATTATGCATAGAGAGTGCAGTTGATAAAAGTAAATTATTTGTTTCTGTTCCAAGTTTACAAATAATAACAATATTTCATATTTTGAACAATTTTTCATCATATTATGATGAAAAATTGTTCAAAATATGAAATATTGTTATTATTTGTTTCATATGAGTGAAACAAATAAAGAATTGCAATTATTCTAAGTTAATATGCTATGTTTTTTAAGTTTGTAACATACAATTTGCTATTATAATAAAACTATAATAAAATACATATGTTTCTTTTGACTCTCCTCCCTCAGATCTTGAAGAAATTTGGGACTAGAAACAATTCTGGCACTTCCAAATTACTTCAGAAAGGCCACGTGGCCTTTCTGAAGTAATTTGGAAGTGCCAGAATTGTTTCTAGTCCAAACAAATTTTCTATCACGTGATCTGGTTCAAATTTTCCGCTTCAATTGTTGCACTGGGGCATTACAGAGATGGCGGTAGAGTTGAATTATGTTTCATTTTTCTTAGTATGAAGTTAACATTCTTCCCGTAGGGTATATATGTTCTGTGGATCGGGTAGACCATAGAGGAAAATAATATATATCGGGTAGACTTATAGCTATTTTACAAATGAATAAAAACTAACTGTGTGATAAGAAATTTCCATCGATTTATACATATTTTCTTTTTCTTAAATAATTAGGCTGTATCAACAATAAGAATTTGGCTCAAGTTGAGCAGTTTTTTTAATGGGGACAAATGAGACAGACAGAACAACAGTTGGTGATGGTGTGCAAGAATTCCAAGAATATGATGTTGAGGTTGATCCTATCAATGACATAATTGATTATTTAGTTAGATGCGCTAAAATATCATTCAAAAATGCACATGTGGATGAATCGGAGGTTCGCACTAGCGATAAAATTAAAATGGCCTGCGATATTTACAAGCAATCGCCCACGGATTTTTTATTGCAATTCGGAAAACATCTAGCTCCACATCACATTGGTTACTTTGAGAATTTGCAATCTCGTGAGAATGACAGCTTTCGAGAGTGTATTAATCAATTAAAAACTTACCATTCTGATAAGAGCAAATGTAAAAGAATCCGAAATAGACGATTTAATGCATTACAGAAACTTCAGAATGAAACAGATTATTTCAGTGAAAAACAAATGATGTATCGAAATCCCTTACTTTATGAACAGCTAGTTGGCCAGTACCTATCTGATGAGGAGATCAAAGAACGAGATGGTGTTGATAATGAAAACCTTACCTTTCTGAGCATGATTTTAGAAACAGTTGACCGAAATGACATGAGAGAAATGAAGAATGAACAGAAGCTTGAAGAAGATCTAGAATCTATGAAGTTAACTAACACTGAAGATGATTCTAAAAGCAGTGATAGTGACAACACTGACAACTTTAAAAGTAGAAAGCAATGGGGTGCCTTTGATACCCCTGATACAAGACCAAATTACATGCCTGAACCTAGAAAGCAAAGTATGATTACTGCCCCAGAAAGAAACCTACTTCGGGAAGAATTTTTACAAGAAATGTTTTGTAGTTTTATAGAAGGAAGAGATACAGATGTTGATTATCATAGTATTGATAATAATGAAGAATACGATGATCTTCAGCAAGTTTCACAAGATGCAGAAGACAGATATTTTGATTCGGAATCCAATGATATAGAGAATCTTGAAGAACACATGAAACTTGTTCAAGAATATGGAAGAAAAAACTCTGGAAGTAACCTTCATGATGATCCTTTGGATGAATTCATGAAACATATCACAAATAAACATGCCCAAAGCTATGTTTTCGTTTTCTTTATACAAAAGACTAAGTGCCTACCTACCTACCTATTAGTTATAAAATAATATGTACATATAAAAAAAATTGGAGAAAGAGAGGGACATCAAAAAATTTGGCTGCATTTCTGTCATTCTGTTAACAGGCAAAACTACCCTAAAGGCTTAACGTGGCAATGCTGATTCTTTGGCCGTAAAATAGACCAACCCTCTGTCACGTCACCTACCTATTTTGATTTATTCAATTTGATAAATATACCTAAACACTTGAGAAAAATAAGTAGGTAAATATTCAAACTTAAATTAAAAATAAGTTATACATTACATAATTAGTACAAAAAATATATGAGTCTTTGCTAAATGATAGTTAACAAGTCTTATCTGTATCTATATTATTCATTTTAATTATTGACTCTATTTCAAAGTTTAACCCCAATTCACCCCTGCATCATTCACCCTTTCTCGGTATTTACAAAACTTGCCCAAGGTAAAGTATGCAAGCGAAGTAAAGCTTGCAAAAAAAAACTGTATGCAAAACCACCTTTTTTTGAAGTCTGTTAAAAAGGCCAAACTAAACCACAAAAAAAAAATAAAAAAACCCAACTACAACTAAAAAGTTTAAAAACAATATCACTTTCCAAGCAGTCTGATTTAGTTAAATGGCAGTTATTTTAGTTCAATCTCAGATTTGATGTAATTTTTCTGCCTTTTAGTAAGTTATATTATTGGAATGGTCTCTTCCAGCCTTTTATTTTGACACCCCTTCCTTGCTCTCACGAGGGACTCGTGGCTAAATGATAACCACCGCCCGGGTCGATCGCAGGTTAAGCTACGCTTCCTGCAGTCAGTTCGTAGATGGGTGACCACCCATTACATATTGAGACCCTTTCGTGCCTCGGAAGACACGTTAAGCCGTTGGTCCCCTGTAAGAGTCAAAGGGGATATCGAACAAGAAAAGTACATCCTGTAGTAGGTAGTAGGTATACCTGGTACACCCATCTTAGGTACTGGCAACCGGGTTTCCTTTTTTCGTCGCTTGTATTAATGTGCCATTTTTCGCTACAGATATGTTTATTGGATTTTCTAGCTCAGTGAAGTTTAGTGCCAAATCTTCTTGATTTATCAAATGATCTGAGGGTCCATAATCCAGCTGTCATTTGTAGATCTTGTAAACTTATTCGTTACGGGTAGTCAGAAGCCCAAAAGTGTAACAACCAGTCTTACCGCGGGGTATCGTGTTACCCAGTAACTGCTGTGGAGGTCAAATAGGCAGTCGCTAGGCTCGGCGCGGGGGTCGTGCGGTCCATGGCCCTTTACGGGGCACCGGTGTGAGCGCGTTCCGTGAGGCGGCGGCCGGCCTGCCGCCGCCGGTTGAACGCGTCCCAAAGGGTCATGGCCATCCGGCTGACCCGAGGATACCACACGGTCTCCTGTGAGGTGGCGAGCCTCCTTGCTGGATAACCGCCATGGGATTTGGAGGCAAAAGTCCTCGCGCACATCTGGGAGTGGCGCGAAGAGGCGAAACGCCGGGGCTTAACTCCGCTGCCGCGAGAAATCACGGCACAGCAGACAGAGCTCCGGCGGGATCTCATGGCGTCATGGAGAGTGCGATTGTCGTAACCCAGCGCTGGGCACGCCACAATTGCGGCGATAAGTCCCCTCTTTGAGGAGTGGCTAGAGAGGCGCCAAGGCGTTCTCGCCTGCTGCCTGACGCAGGTCCTCACCGGACACGGTTGTTTCGGGAGGTTCCTGTTCCGGATAAGGCGGAAGGAAACGCCTGGTTGTCACCATTGTATGGATCGCCCGGAGGACACGGTGGAGGCTAACGGCGGCGGTGATCTCTCGAGTCCAGCCCTGGTCCAGGCCATGGTACGGAGTGAGAGGGCATGGCATTACCAATTACAAATAAACGTTACAAGTCAATCTCTGCCATCAATCCGCCATTTTGATTTTATTTAAACTATTTAAATACATAAACTCACGCCTTCTTACCATGGGGTTAGGCAGAAACTACATAACGCCGGTTGCGAGTACTAAGTAGGTACGCACCTGACCTTTCTGAAGAACATCAACAATAAGGTCACCTTGTCCTCCTAGGGCGTCCTCCCGGCGTTACTGGTCACAATTACGTCATGACCAAACCATCTAAGCAAACTCTTATCGATTTTTAGGGTTCCGTACCCGAAAGGTGCCAATAATAATAATAATACCATTTATTGCAGGTGATACAGGTCCATAGAAAAATACCTTATCCTAAAACATACATATCCTACTAATATTATAAAGACGAAAGTTTGTGAGTGTGTGTGTGTGTATGTTTGTCTCTTCTTCACGCTCAAACGACTGAACGGATTTGGATGAAATTTGGCACAGAGATAGTTTATAATCTGAATTAACACAAAGGATACTTTTTATCCCGATATTCCCACGGGATCGATATTTATGCGGGTGAAACCGCGGGGCGCAGCTAGTTCTAATATAAACAAAGCTTGTGTTAATAAATAAGGCTTAGACTATGTTAGTAGCACTTCACTATGCATTAGCTTGACTTAGTACCGACTTGTGGAATTTGTCCGCTGAAGCGACAGAACACCACGTCCTGCGGCCAAAAGTCTTCTTGCGTGACGAGGGGCAGATAAAAGTTCGGTACACGCACGACGAACGTTGAAATTGGCGTTCCGGTGCGATTCTAATAACTGCACCCTCGCTCGGCGCGTACCTCGTCTTTTGGCGCACGTACTCCACGATGTCCTCCGCCTTAGTGGTGTAGTGCAGGCGGGAGATATACACCGGTATGTTCGGCTTTTGCAGCACGCAGGCTCACTTCGGGGTCCGTAGGAGCTTTGCCGCAGCGGTTCTTGTTCGTTCGTGATCGGTGCTTCCTCCTGTGCACCGTCACGAAACTGTCATCATTATTAGCCATATTCGGTGCCTTCTCAGGCATGGGCTTGATACTAGGAGCGCTAGGGGCACTCACGGTGACGCTGGCGAAATCCCTTTGTAGGGGTTTCGCCAGGGCTGCAGACACTGGCAGCGGAACGGGGCGAGGGGCTCGGGCGGCGGTACACGGAAAAGCCGCGGTGACGAGCACGGGGCTATGAGGCGCGCCGGGGCGGGGCGCTCTGCAAGCTCAGCAATCGACGGATGCGCTGTAGTATGGTACTTCGGACTCCACAAGGTTGTACTGCAAGGCAAGTTGCTGGTGAATAATCCTATCCACTAGATTGTGTCTGTGCAAGTACTTGCCATTAGCAAGACGAGAACAACCGGAAACAATATGTCGGATTGATTCACCGGGATGGTGGCATGCCCGACAGATGTCAACCGTACCGTCCTTGACAATGTATTTCCGATAATTATTCGTCATGATAACTTCATCCATAATCGCACAGACAAAACCCCGAAGAGGTCGCCGAAACGCAGCCAGGATACAGACGCCAAAAAGTCTACATCAGGCCCGTGGAGGGCCCGGAAAAAGCGTCCGTGTAGCTCTTTGCCCTGCCATACTTCCTTACGATCGTTAGTATCAAGTACTGCAGGTTTTCGCCAGTTCTCTTTTGCCAAGGAGAGCGGGGTGGGTGAGGCACTTGTCCACTGCGACCACATCTCGTTGCATACCCACGTCAGTTTGAAGGAAATATTCCCTGAGACTGTAAATCTAGCGGTAGTGGAGGGTTTTAGCATTTAGGAAAACTCGACTCCACACTTAGTAATATTATTATTTTAGGATTAAAATTTGAGGTTTAGTTTCAATCTTCTTTTCGTAAGAATATGAATACTTAAGCTATAACCTCAATACCAACCAATATTTACTAAAGTCAAATAAAATGTAAAATAATTAATGTAAACAAACTGCATATATTTAACCTTAAAATCACCTATTCTGTAAGTAGTTATTTTTTACATTTTAAGTAGTCTAATATTCTTATTTATTACTTAATTACTTCGACCATGATCAAAGCATATTTATGGTGAAAAAAACCATTTAAAATTTAAAGCATTTCATAATTTAAATATGTCAAAATAATACAAATTGCTTCTAAGTTTCTTGACATCTAATTCACATCTTATTCAGCTGAAGTAATGATAAATAATTGTAGCAGTTTGTTATCTTATGTAAAATAAATATAACGAATAAATATATATTTTTATTTTGTGGTCACATATCACGCATGTTTTATTCTAAACCCTTTATTGCAATAACAACATAATAAAAAAGCAGTAATATTTAAACAATATCAAAAAACCGCTCTGTTCTTTACGAGATTAGAACCTGAGGCAGTTTGAATTTCATACCAACGCTTAACACCTTCTGCTATCTGCACTTGTTAAGTTACATTCGAATTTTAGCAATGTCATAAACTGGCCAAGGTCATGCGCATGATGCGTGTGTGCTATCGTGTTTAACAAAAGCGACGGAAATATATTTTTGTTTCGTGTAGTGCAAAACTGCGTTCTCTGTGGTGTGTGTATCGTGTTGTTCACACATATAGATGTACGGGCTATACCGCGTGTTCACAGCAATACGACTCTTAACGTGCCTATGCACTTTTGATCGCTTACTGTACCTTAAAAAAATATGTTTTTCATAATTTTGTTTTACCACTTTGTCGGCGTAATTAATATGTATACCTATGCCAAATTACAGCTTTCTAGTACTAAGGGTCTCGGAGCTAGACCGCGGACAGACAGACAGACAGACGGACATGACGAAACTATAAGGGTTCCTTGTTTACTACGGAACCCTAAAAACCGGTCGACTGCGAGTCGGACTCGCGCACGAAGGGCACCATTATCTATAAAAACGGCAAAACATTCACATTTGTTGTGTGGGAGCCCTCTTAAATATTTATTTTATTCTGTTTTTAGTATTTGTTGTTATAGCGGCAACAGAAATACATCATCTGTGAAAATTTCAACTGTCTAACTATCACAGTTCATGAGATACAGCCTGGTGACAGACAGACAGACAGACAGACGGACGGATAGCGGAGTCTTAGTAATAGGGTCCCGTTTTACCCTTTAGGTACGGAACCCTAAAAACTTGAAAACATAATAGGTATTTATTAATTTAGGGATAATAATTGATGACAATTAAACATGAGTAAGAGTACCTAGTGGTGGCCCAGTGGTAACGGCCCCGACTTACGAGTTGTAGGTCGTGGGTTCGAACACAGGCAGGCGCTTTACTTTGTGTATTTAATTTCATCACCACTGCTCTCAAAACGGTGAAGGATAACATCATGAGGAAACCGGTATGTCCTAAAACCAAAAAATGTGAAGACATGTGAAATCTACCAACCCGCACTGGGCCAGCGTGGTGGATTACAGCCCACTCCCTCTCACCGAGAGGAGGCATGTGTCCCGGCAGTGGGAACACTATAACCACACACAGACACACACACACACACTCTCGGGCAAGTGGGTGCTCGCGCACAGTGCCCTTCGTGGGTGCTGGGCGCGAGGACTTATATTGCACTCACGGGCACACAACACTCTCCAAAGACACACATAGCACATCTTTTGTTTTGTAAATTATTTTCCCTTCCTCTCATTACTTGGAGCTTTTACAATGTTGTATGTAGTATGTAAGTGCAATTTAATGTTATAATTTTAAGAGTGTGAGCCTGGAGATCTGTAATACAGGTCCCGAACCCAGTATAGACTCCAGCTCTCACAAAGGTTTGAATCTGCCTGTAACCTATATACCATGTACTAAATTTGTACCTTTTTGAGAGAAATAAATTACTATTACTATAAGGTGATTATGATCATATAGGTAGTGTAATACTTGCTAAAAAGTTTATTTAGAATAATATCAAGTTCACTTAAAAAATTGTCACGGAAAAATTTTGACCCTTTTGGGGGGGGCTTGAGCCCCGTAGCCCCTCACCCCTAGATCAGCTACTACTGTGATGTGCGTTACGGCATCGACTTACTATAAACAGATGCCTGCATAACCAGACGTAACACGTGTAATTTAATAAACATACCTTATTAAAAATCTAATTGGAAATGTTGCACAACTAAGTTGCAACAGCTTTTCTATAATACAACTATAGATGTACTTAATTGATCGTTTCGAATACTGTGTGCGTTTCACTGGCGCGGCTCCTAACGCATTTGTTGTTGTGGACTCTTTCTAAGGTAGCCGACCGTGGTATGCATACTGAGAAGTGAACTGCAAATTTCACATAACATACCTCTACACGGCTACGTGTTGTCGTTCCACGGGTGTTATTTTTCATCACAGGTTCAAAATATAGTTCTTGTAGTAAATAAGTAAATAAGTACTTAAGTTTTTTGTTTCCGTAGGTAACTTTTAAGCAGAATGTAGTTTTTTAGGCACCACTAAGATCAAGATAGAAAAAAAACCGACTAAGTGCATGTCGGACCACGCACAATGAAGGGTTCCGTAGTTGGGATGAATTTATCCCAAAAACAAACTTAACTTTGTAGTTGTAAAAGATGTTCTCCCATATGGAATGTATGGGAAAACATGTTTTTGCAACTGCAAAGTTAAGTTGGTCGATTATTACTCGTTAACCTGTAGAGCCTACTTAGCTGTGATAGTTTTCCTTTTAATTTCGTTATATAAACTAGTAAACTACTGCTGTGATTTTTTTCACACATCCAAAGTCAACCATTTAGCCGGCAGGGTGACACTTGACTCCAAAAATTTAATATTTCGCAAACGGATCGCTGAATCCAAAAATGGTTTACGCATAGGGGAGGATCCGAAGATTTTTTTTTTCTTAATTTTGTTTTACCGCTTTGTCGGCGTGATTAGTATGTATACCCAAGCCAAATTAAAGTGTTCTAGTACTAACAGTCTCGGAGCTAGACCGCCGGCGCCGAAAGACAGACAGACGGACATGACGAAACTATAAGGGTTCCTTGTTGACTACGGAACCCTAAAAAACCGGACAAGTGCGACCCTGAGGGTTCCGTCTCAAAGCTGTGCCCGACTGTCCATGTTTATGGCTTCACTCAAGTGACAAAGCCCATATGAATTACCAATTCCGGATGGACACGGAAGGATAAACATAACATTGTAGTTGAAAAAAAAAAAAGAACGTATGCTAAAATGGAGTGAGTGTAGGTACCGATTTGAATGAAATACTTAAATAAGTAGGTACACACGGCTACACATCAAGCTATACATTTCCAGTATAAGCTGACCTCACATTGTACGGAAATCCTAAACAATGCGATACTGGAAATGTACAGCTTGATGTGCAGCCGTGTATTTAAATAATGTTACTTCAAGATACGGCCTAATAATTTCCGATTCTAGATTGAAGGACAAACAAAAATAAAATTAAAAAAATACCAACAAAAAAAAATAAAATTAAAAAAATACCGGGGAAAAGACAATTGATCACTGTAAAAGGCAAGGACTCAAATTAATGTTTCGATGCATTTTGTAGAAAATGAAATATTGTGTGGCGGTGCCGAGCCGAGTTCAGTCAGTTAAATACAGGCAGATTTTTGAGATTGGACTTTAGGTGAATCCGAAATTAGGGTTAGTAGAACAAAGTGGTTAAAGGAACCATGATTTTAGAGGAAAATATAACTGCAACTTTAGTTTTTTGAAAAAGCTGCCTAAGCCAGGAATCGAACTCGATCTCTTTCGGTTCGACTGGAAAATGCCCAGCAGAATATAATAAATAGCCCATAGGCGAAAATCCATGAGATTCGAGAAAATCAAAGTTTTCTGTGTCAAAATGTCTTACGTGTCAAATGTTTTGCAAATTGCGGCGCTGTTTTACGTCGTATGTTGATAAAAATCAAATAAAAAAAAAAATATTTTTGCATATAATTATTTAAATCATCAGTATGGGTCTCGAAAGTATATTTGATAGAAAGATGACGACTAGAGCTAGAGCCTTTTCCTTACTATGTTGGGGTTGGCTTCCAGTCTAACCGGGTGCAGCTGAATACCAGTATTTTAGATGGAGCGACTACATATTTGACCTCCACAACCCAATTACTGGGTAACACGATATCCTTGGGTCCTACCAAGGGTATCGTGTTACCCAGTAATTGAGTTGTCACACTTTTGGGCTTCCGATTACCCGAAACGACTGTCCAAAGATCAACGAATGACAGCCGGGACCAACAGCTTAACGTGCTTTCCGAGGCATGGAGGGATCTCGATATTTAATGGCTGGTCACCCATCCACGAACTGATCGCGGCAAGCATAGTTTAAAGTTCGATTGACGATCATTTAGCCACGAGCCCCTCTCATAAGGTTCTAATTCTAATAAATATAAAAATAATATAATTTATGCTAACAATCTTTCGCAATGCTGCCAGTCTTCAGGGCACGTTTCCGGATGACAGCGATGCGGACGAATACTTCGACGCCTAAGTATCATTTTGTTTTTATAATTTTTATTTATACAGATAGTTAGTTAGTCTTTTAATTTAGTACCTAATGTAAATAGTTAGCTGTGTTAAAAACTGTAAAATAATTTATGTATTATAATGAAAATAAATCATATCTTTCGCAAAAGATATGCAATTTTTTTTTACGTAATCTTGCTGTTTTGAATGCTGCTGATAGTCATCAAGTGGGTTAGTCTGTTTTGCGAAGTTAATCAGGTTATTTGTAATTGTAAAAAGACTACTCATAGCAACTATTGTTACAAGTAAAATTCAAGAACGAGTTATTTGTACAGTATGTAAATACAGTCACTCACTACACTACACCTATAATTAATATACGCTGGACGGTGGCGACTGGCCGGCGCGCGGCGCGGTGGCGGCGGCAGGTCAGCGGCAGCTCCGTTGTATTGTCACAGTATAATGGTTAATGCACAGTCTCCATGTCACCCCATTCTTTAACAACATTTGCATACAATCGGCTAAACTAGCGGTCCCAAAAATTACAAACAGAAAACCAAAACATCAGATTAAGCGTAAAATTTAAAATTTTGCTCAAGTAGGTCAGTCGATGCAAATTAAATTAACGACTCCTCCTATTGTCCTGTTATTCTTATAGTACAATTAAGAACTTTCTGTGTGCATACAATACAATGCTAATGATGTTTAAATTGATGTAGGTACCTACTACATATCTGGGCCAATAATTACGGTACGGGTCATTTACAAATATGGGTCCTTAGCGCTTTTTGAAATGGGAGAGCTTTAAATTCTGTCCTTCAGCTTGCTCCAGCTGCGCTATAGTGGAGCAGCGAGTTCAGTCCATTATATTCTATAAAATAACCTATCAAGTTTGATGCATAGAAATGCCATACCTATTTGCAACGGAAAGTTATGTCAATCGTTTAACCATAATACCATCGTTTCAGTAAGTGAGTCGCGTGTATGGGCAGGAGAAGTCACGGGTCGGGTCGGGTGAGCGCGTGCGCTATGAATGGGCGCGCGCACGCAGACTCGCCGCAGACGTCGAGCAGGAAACGCGCTGGAGTGGCGCGCGCTCTGTGACTTACGTGTATAGTGGTGTCCTTTGAGACGGTCGTACGAACATCATGTTTCCGGTAAGTTAAGATTTTTAAGTGTTGTTAGTTTTTGAATAAAATGTTTCCAAATGTTTGTTTTGAACATAGAGTACCAAAAACCGTCCTTTCAAAAGTTAATTTTCACCTAGCCTAAAGTTGTTACGTTATGATTATTATTCGTTTAATTTTATTACCACGTCTCTGTTCTGAAATTCCAAAAATATCTAAAGTGGTCCAGACACTATCAGTAATAACGATGTTACATTCAAGTATTGTCATATTGGTGTGTTGTATTGTCGTAGTATTGTTCAAATGTTACATGGGACTTAAACATAACTGGCGAAATGTGGGTGTACCTACTACAGGTACACCTCTGCCCAACCCTTCGGGCAAACAAGGCGTGATGTTACGTTATGTGTTGTATTGTCATTACGCCTAGAACAGTGTGGTGGTTGGAATGTTAATGTGATCTAAATATTTTAATAGTTTTACGTCAATATTGGAAGGAATGGCATTAATATTAATGTTATTATTACTGATAGTGCTGGGGCCCTTAATATGTTACTGTTACTTAATACTTTTTACTGGTTAAGTACAAAAAATATAGTAAGTAACAAAATAATACCTTTTCAAACAAGTTACATACAAATACTCAAAATTATTTGTATCCTGCGTTGCGCTACGGATCCTTCAATTCCGTTTACATACAAAAGACATCAACGCGCGAGAGGTGCTGCTGAATTGCTGAGTCAGTTAAATGTGTTATCATTTTAACAATTCGTAACTTATGTAGGTATTTCTAGTTTTAAGACATTAACTAATGAATAAACATATCAATCTCTCCTAAAAAGTTTTAAAGTTCTATTTATTCTCATAAGCTAATTTAAGGTAGTCATTGTGATAGTGTGTAGGTACGTCGTATATACGTATGTGATTGTAAATAGGATAATGACAATTTTCAGAACGCTGTATATTAAAGATAAGGCCTAATACCTCCCTAACTCATATTTTTATGTCCAAGTAAATAATACATTGCAGGAAATGCCCAGCGACAATGCTACATTATAACTAGTTGTGAAGCTTTTGTTGATGTCTAAGTACGTATAGGCTTCTAGCGTAGGTAGGTTAATTGTTTTTGTAAATAAAAACTAAATGCTGCAATACATTTAGTTTTAGTTAGTAGGTAAGCCATGGGACCAAAATAAAACATAGATTCATAGCTGCTTATGCGTAACTGGGTTACACCCGTGTGATAATTTCATCAGTTTCCTGAATAAAAACATCGGAATCCTTTACCAATCGATATTAACACGTTCAGTGCCGGGAGCCCTCCTGGAGGTTTCACCTAGTCGCATCTGGGATGCCGGGCGCCCTCGCGGAGGGCTCACTTCCAATATGTGTGGCGGCATGGCGTATGAGTTCTATGAAAAGTGGGTGGAGTCGAAAGTGTTGATTAAGGAGGAGTAGTTATTCACCTATCATCATGTTTATAAGTTTTAAAAAAGGTAGTATGTTTAATGGATTGTTCATAAAAAGTTGGAATTGTCATAAAATGCGTAGTAAAGACGCAGTAACTAAACGACTACACTAAAACCGGTCAACAGTGGGACAAAGGCGAGGCGTGCAAATTATTTTTGTAGCACACAGTAAATTGACTCGTTTACTAAACTGTAGCGGTCGGTATAGCGCTTGGAGAGTTTTCTTCTAAACAAGCTTCGGGAAGCTTATGTCAACAAACTTTTTTGTTGAACTTTTGATTTAACACTGGCATCATGTAACAGTGTGTGGTGGTCATAGTTACGTGATGCCTATCTTTATCATAAACTAGCTTCCGCTAGCGGCTTCGCCCGCATGATATCTTTATAAATTATAGCCTACGTTACTCACTGAAAATAATATAGCATAGGTACTACTGTTGTTTTTGAGTTTTATTCCAAACAAAAATATGAATCTATTCTCTTTATAATATTAGTATAGATTTCGGAAATACAATATATTTCCAGTTTTACTCATATCTTAATCTTCAATAAGTTTTCCAAGAAATGTCTCCTAAATAAGGAGACTTTTCTTGGAAAACAGGGTTTTTTTTCCGGTAACGGAGATTTTTAAAGATTTTTTATTATTATTTTGGAATGAAAATCGCTTGAAAATACGGAGCACTCAGGCGTAGTTAAAAACCCTTTTCAAAGATCCGTATCTTACGGGTTTGTTCTGTAATTCCTTCATCCATCCATATTTCAGCCATATGTTAAAATTTAGGCAGCCTCAGATCCGACCGTGTCTATTTAATCCGTAAGACGTCCTCTAAACATAAGGTCCAGTTGAAAACCAGCGTCAGGCACTAGTTGTCTGGCATTTATGCTGTACTGGGCCTATTTGGCGCAACCGCGAGGCACACAATACTGTTTTAAGTTTTTTTTTTGTTTTTGTATTCTTTGACCTGAGTCAAATAAATTTATTTTCTTTCTTCTTTCTTTATTTTATTGCATATTAAAGTGGTGAAGTACATGTTCTATACTTTAGATCGATACTACCTACTGAATATGTAACTAACACAAACTATTGACCATTGCACAAAATGCCATTCGAATTTTGTTACTGATACAATTCTATCCATTAATAGAACCTTTCAACCTCTTCGGTCCTCCCATCTTTTAGTTTGGTCCTTCTTAAATTATTGAGAATTGAGTTAGCTAATAGATGGGCGGACCAAAAGTTACTGTGGCACTTATGTTCTAAACTTAACTATTTCGGGATTTTTTGCTTTGCTGCACTAGTTTTTCTACGCCAATTGTAATATTACATGGTTTCGTAAATGCGTAGCGATACACTTATAAGCATCGAATAGGCATTTACCCCTTTATATTGAATCGTATAAATATTTAGTTCTTATTAAAGCAACTTGTTCAAGATTAAATATTAAGGTATTTACATTATTTAAAAACTATCAGATTTATAATAATAATATGTACAAGTATATGAGATTAAATATGTATTTTTTTTATGTACAGACGTCAGCACATCAGGCTACTACAATCTGTCAAATTTATTTAATAGATTTTCAACTTTATCGCTGACTCGTAAAGTTCAAAGTTGATTGGGAAAATTTGACAGTTTCGGGTAGCTTGATGTGCTGGCGTCTGTACGCTAAATCTGTACAATCACTCTTACCAAAACCGATAATACCCAAGTTACAAATTAGTTCAATGGTGTCGTAGGGTCATTTAGCATTACAAACGTACCTACCAACGTTATACATAAATCAAGAGCTTCCTCGCTGCCATCCGTGTCCATTGTCCATTTTATAATCCAGGAACATGAGGAGTATCTGTGGGACGCGGGCGGCCGCCTCGGGCGGGCGCGCCGTACGTGGGCAAGTCTTCTGCACCCAGAGCCGACAAGCGGACGAGCCAACAGGTCATCGACACATAAAGCGTGTGAAAGTGTTATATCTTTTCTTCTGCACCCACACGCCAAGAGGTCGGTGTCGCCTCGTTGTGCCGGACTATCACGATCGACTAAAACAATAGGATTTTATGGATTTAATACTGTCTCCTCCTAAAAGTAGGATCTTTTAATGATTAAATAATTTTTTTCCTTACAACTATGTAGAAACGGTCAAGTGTGACCGAGAACTTTTGCGAGTGTTCCGTACTATACTACTATTGTGACTATACTTAGGTATCCAGTATACTTACTCTCCGTACCTACGGAAGTTCAGAGTTCTAGGCGTGAAGAAAGTTTGCCTAAGTTTTTTCTGTGCCACATAATGAGACCATTTTGATCACTTTTTCTCAATGATCATGGCATGTTAAGAATGATCTTTTTGGAAATAAGAACGAAAGCAACATTCACATTTTGGTTTAGCTGATTTGTCAAGATCACGGTCAAGATTGAAGAGTTGTACCTACCTACTGTACCTACCCGCTTGACCATTGGGTTTTACTGTCTACATGAGTTTCACTCAAACCAAAGATCAATTTTGTTGGAGTAAAGGACATAAAATAACCTAAAATCAAATCTCATAAAAAGAGACATAAGCGTGCCTGGGCGGTTGCGTTGGCGTAAAACCGCCCGTGGCGCCACTCGGTCTGCGCGCGCGCTGTTCCCACGCCCTCGCCCCGCCACCCCCTCATACCCGGCTCCTCTCCGCCTCTCGTGAATCAACGTCGACTTTTATAAATAAATGCTTCAAAAACTTTCACTAACAAATATATACGACTTTTTGGAAGAATATGAATAATGATTTTTGTCTAAAAGGCCGCTTAAAATATATAGGTATCGTCGCTGTTTGAGAATCTGCGAACGATAAGATAAAAACAATCAGAACAGTGAAACTATTATTTCTTTAGTATTATTCTCGCATGATGTATAACGTAATATTAGGTAACGATAATATAAAAGCCGTAGATATTAAGTCGAATAAGAGTGATTATATCAGTGAGTGTTTATCATCACGCGACGAATCCCCATCGCACCGCGACCGCGCCGCCTAATCCGTTGAGCTCGTGCGGCAGTTCACGCTTCTCGACCATACAGAAAATTGATTTTACGGAAACGCCTGCGCTACGTTTTTTTACGATTTGATTACACGCATAAACGTCGTTTTCGGTTTAATTGGTCGATCCAAACATATTCTAATAGCATCTGTTATTAAAAGTAATTAATTATGTTGTTATTTAATCCCCGGATAACCTATCAGTGAGTGCGTAGGTAGGTAGGTGCTGTATCATTTTCCAAAATCTTTAAACGCAAATAGCAATTACTCCAAAAGTTATAGGTGGTCTCACAAGAACGTTTACCAGTACCTAGCTGCTGCAACGTTTAGGTTTCCTTTATTTCATGCCCCATCTCAAATAACCACCCTTTACCCGACAAATGACGTATGAGCCAGCGATTGTTCATAAGAATATCGAAACGACAAAAATATAATTGTGAAAACCATTGTGCGCGTACATCCAAACTCTAGTAGGCGATCGTTTACCAGATTAAAGTATCTGACAAAACGAATACGTCCGTAACTTAACCGTGCAGATCAGCACTTCTAAACCGCGTTCAAGAGCTGTCAGTGTCAATATTCCATAACAATTTTGACACTGACAGTTCTTGAACGCAGTTTAGATTTGCTGAACGAGTTCGATTTCATTGGTGAAATTCGCCCTAAGTCAAAGAAACGTCAAGTAGGTGTGTGCAATTACGTATTTAACATACTTATTAATTGTGGGTCAAATCGATAGACACCTCATTTGTCATAATCTGTCCACTAGTTTTTAGATTGATTTTGTTTTCGCTTTGCCGTAATCGAATGATTTACATATTTAATTAATGAAAAGTAATTATGAGCCTAGAAGAATACTCATTTATATACAGAATGATCTAAAAGATCAACGATAAAAATATGTTAACTTACGAGGCTTTTAGCGAAAGCAAATTTTTTAATTAGGTAGGTAGGTACTTGGTACATAATCCATTACACATCAGACGTATCACATCAACTTGTTCTACTTTTAGCCAAACTTTGCTCTAGTGGTAGGAATGGTTACTTCAAGTTACTAGTACCCTAATTGCGAAGTTATTTTCGTAAACGATTATGACTAATTTGTTTCATTTTGACAGTTCAACAACATTCATTGCGTTATTTACGTTGTAGAGCAGATTTTTTTTTCCAACTTATGAAGCAATGGTTTAGCAATCTGTTTCAAATCTAAACAAATTGTGATTGATCGTGTATTACGCAACTAGGTTACAGGTTAATATAATAGTAGGCAGTGTACATGTAAATAATGCATGCGCTTATATTGGTATCCGTATGCAGCATCGCTGGCACCGAAGCCTAACGGAATCTGTGTCGGAGACAGGTTCGAAGGCAGTTTTATGTCACGTCCATTGTAGAGGTGTACGTAGGTAATTCTTGGTGCCTACATACCTACCTATTCAAATTAACTGGGTAGCTGTGCTTACTCGTCTCTACATGCAAGAACTATTATTGGAGCTGTGTTTCCGCCTTAGCTAAATATTTATAAGAGATAGCTGCGCCCCGCGGTTTCACCCGCAAAAATCTCGATCCCGTGGAAATATCGGGATAAAAGTATCATATGTCCTTCTCCGGGTCATGGTCCACCCATATGCCAAATTTTATTCAAATCCGTTCAGCCGTTTTAGCGTGATGCCGTGACCAAAGGAAATAGGGATTCATTTTTATTTATATAGATAGATAAAATGCCATTAAAAGTTTAACAGACATTTTATTATATGTAAGGATGGATGTAGATATTCCTACTAGATAACTGAACTAGACACACTATAGGTAGATGGTCGTAGATGTAATGTAATGCAGTTATTTACATGACTATATACCTTGATACATACTCTTGTAGCACACGGAGCAGCATCTAGATGGGCGTGAGTAAAAAGTAATGGTGCATAATGTCCGCAGATGCATTATGTGTCATAAAACTTACAAAGTTCACTTACCTGTAAGTAATCTTCGTGTTCATGAGTGGCTTCAAAAGTAAAGCCTTCACTTTACGACCACCTTGCTTCCTTACTTTACGTTGAAGAAAAACAGGCAAGAAAATAATATTTAATAACTAAATAAGCAGCTGTACCCACCTACTTACTTCATTAATGTCGTTCAAGTTTGTCTCTTTATTAAAACATTTAATTTATAAAATTTGAACGAGCCAAAGTAAACTCGTTTCTACATAAACTAACCGTAATATTTATATAATATTATATTATATAGTAATATTTATATAATAGCTGGTTTTGTTGAGTCCTTGACTGTCACGAGCTCTCCTGGAGATCGATAACAATTAAAATTCTATTGTGTCTCATTAATGGCAGTTGAGCTCATATTAAGTAAATCTTATTTTGAAGGATTGAGTACTATTTATTTATTTATTTATTTATTTATTTAACCATTTATGCACACACATATAAACAGACAAGAAGAAAGGAACAGAAAAATACGTACAAAGGCAATGCTTATTTCTAAAGAAATCTCTTCCAGCATACCTGCGATAGGAAAATATACAAAAAGAGATGTAGACAACGTGTGTAACCGTATAAGAGAAAATAAAAAACATAAATCATAGAAGAAAACAAAAAAAAAAAAAACAATTCACTAATTTCAATTTAAACAACATACAATATGAGAATATACTTACATACATACTTCTAAAATAAATATAAATATCACTACAATATATATAATTACAATGTGATTTAAAATAACTATGACGAGTTGGAAAGATAGTGTTCTTTCACTCTTCGCTTAAATGCTTCAACAGTACGACAGTTCCTAATGTCAGGCGGTAGTGAATTCCACAATCGAACCGCGTGAACAGTGAAGGAGTAGGAATAGAAGTCGGTTGAGTGGGGAGGGGATTTAAGGAGGTTTTTAAGATGCGACCTGCAAGGTGCATTAAAAGGACGGGCGTAGGAAAAGCGTTCCCGCAGATAGGATGGGGTTTTAGGGTTGTGAAGGACGTTGAATAGCAGACACAATATCCGGGAGTTCCTGCGAAGTCGAATAGGGAGCCACTTGAGTATCTTGCGAAAGTTAGAAACGTGATCATACTTTTTAAGGTTAAAAACAAAACGAATGCCGATATTTTGCAAACGCTCAAGTTTATGTTTAAGCTCCTCAGTGGCATCCAAATAACAGGCATCAGCGTAGTCTATGATGGGCTGTATGAGAGTTTGAGCAAGGGAGATTTTGGTGTTCAAGGGCAAGAAGCTCTGGAGGCATTTCAACGAATGGAACGTGTAGTGCACTTTGCGACTGACTTGAGCAACATGGGCAGTCCATGATAAGTGAGAGTCCATGGTCACCCCCAGGTTTTTAACCGTATTTGCGTATTCAATCTGAACACCATTCAGACAGAGTGGAGACAGCGACGCAACATCGAGCCTAGTCCGCATATACCTGCCACCGATAATTATGGCCTGGGATTTCATAGGGTTGATTTGCAGCCCAAAGGACCGCGACCACTCGCTAATACAATCCAGGTCTCTGTTCATGGCAGACACGGCGGCTTCCGCATCTTGCCTTAAGAAATTATTGTAAAGCTGCAGATCGTCGGCATAGAGATGGAAGTGGGAAGAGATGACTCTGGTGACAGAGTTAATGAAAATAGAAAAGAGAAGAGGAGAGAGGACGCCACCCTGGGGTACGCCCGCGGTAAGAGAGCACCAGTCGGAAGACGAATCATCGAGACGAACCCGCTGCGAGCGGCCTTTAAGATAGGAGTCGAACCAACCAATAGTAGAAAAAGAAAAATTGAAAGATTTAAGGATCCCTAGAAGGATATCGAAATCAACAGAGTTAAAGGCACTGCTAAAGTCCAGAAGTACAAGTAAGGTGAGAGATTTGTGGTCCATAGCCCAGCGGATGTCATCAGTAACATTTGTTACATTTAGTATGCAACTACGTCTTATCTACCTATGTATTACTATTAGTACTATAGGTACCTACATATTCCTTACAAAGTATACAAATGTCAATTTGATGTCGTTTTCACTAGCAACTTGAGCAAGCCGGTGGTTAGTATATAATTTCATTCAGTTACTAAAACTAGAGGACTCGGTTAACCACAATGCTTATAAAACTAGAAAAGGAAAGTTGTACCGCGTTTGGAGTCCGAACAAATGTTTACTGAACGTGCCGATTGGATGACCGCGAGGACCAAATTAACATTGCACTTGAGAATAATTAATGTTTTAGATTGTTCTTAATTTAAAGTTATTTGACAAGAGAAGCTTTTATGACTACACCACTTTGAAAGTTACTAGAAGCTAACAAGATTATCTCTTATATTTTCCAAAGATATAACTTATTCCTTATAATACTTCAAATAAAGAAGAGCCACATAAAATGTTGTCTCACCTCGTTTACACCATGGTACCTACCGGTACTACCGCGGTACCGCCTAGTACAACTAGGTAGTATTATAAGAGAGTGAAAGGACACTTTAAAATAGGATAAATTAAATGCAAAACACCTTAATATGATTCCCGTCAAGTACTGTGCGTGTTAGTGATTCGACGCACGCGCCGCTTTCACTGCTGCTGTGTCCATTGTATCCTGGTACCTGAGGTGTTGGAGGCACAGTAGTGGCTCTTACATCCCAACGATTTCCCAATAAAGGTCGCATCGATGACGGAAGTCATGTTAATAGAGAACATCTACGACTAACAATACGTTTTAAGTGGTTAGTGGTGATAACCACCGCGCTTACAAATATCTACTAAAGGTATATGACGTTGCGCGGTGGTTAGACACCTTTGTGTACCTAAGCATTATACGCTAGGTCATAATTAAAACCTTAGGTAGGTACTGTAGAACCTTATACTGCCTTTGCGACAAATATAAAAACATGATTCTTATTTTAGGCGATGGACTTAACTCATAGATCATACATAGTTGCCATACGCATCCTACTATACCTAATAGTATAAACGCAAAAGTTTGTGAGGATGGATGGATGGATGTTACTCTTTCACGCAAAAACTACTGAACAGTTTTGGATGAAATTTGGCACACATATAGTTTATAACCCGAATTAACACATAGGATACTTTTTATCCTGATATTCCCACGGGATCGAGACTTATGCGGATGAAACCGCGGGGCGCTGCTAGTATCCTATAAAGCTTACGATAAGGAGGTAGTATTTCTATGGTCTTCATCGTCATTTAGCTAGGAAGGTAGAATATTTTCTAAACAGATCAGGACTTTTTTGTTGTAACAAATTACTTTATATGTATTAGGTACCTACCTACATGCCTTATCCTGATACATAACATGGCATGGCACATGTTTCAATTAAAATTCAGGTAGGTACGTTCACATGGCGGAATTTCATATTTAAGTTTAATTTGTGATTTCATTCAGTAAGCAAATTTGGAACAACGCTTATGAACAAGGAAACGACTTGAACTTGCCCAGTTTTTTCCATAAAAAGCCATTGAGGTCAAGTATTTCGTATATATAAATAAAGAGGATGGTTTAAAATATTAAATTAGCTCGTCTTTCTTCCCGCCGAGGCAGTCGGCATTTTAACGAGGTACTGTCGTGTCCAAAACCTCCCAAAAAACCATTCGCCTTCACTCTACTAATTGGAAAAATCATGCTTTCAATAGTTACATATAAACGACGAAATACTGAAATACATATCATGCACATGACGGACACAAATATGCATCGTCAATGATAAAGAAAAGTATGATTTTAAAAAGGAGAATGGGCAACGAACTATGGGTTTACCATGGCCCTATAGCCATAAGATGGAAAGAGCTTTCCAAGGAGAACCTTTGCTAGTAACACGATTTCTGCTGATTGTTTGTTCATTCGGAGACAATGACCTGAAGAGGTGTTGGACACCAAAGTTTAGAAATTTTCTCTGCGCCCACCAAGACCTAAGATAAGAAGACCATTGGAAAGAGCTTCTCAAGAAGAACATTAATTACTAGTTTACTACACGTTTTGTAATTTTATGACCGTTTGAAGTTCAGAGCCCTAAAAGCATGTATTAATTACGATACGTCTTACGTAAAATAATCAACTTTTACTAAACAATGATTTTTAATTACCTACTTTATTTCATCATAAAACTATGTTAGGTACCGTCACAAGCATAATTAAGCCTATACTTGGAAAAAAAAATTAAGTACCATAAAGTTTTGATTAAAATTAAAAGGTGTTTGTTGTGCCCATAATTATTATTATTTATGCCACACTCATATTTGTGCCACATAAAAAAATTAACCCACATACGTGTATCTGTCTGTGTCTACCCCTTCCGGAAATAGAGGCGTAATTAATGTTATTATAATAATAAAATCAGACCAGTCGTAATAATAACAAATATTCTCGTTAGTTATCTTTCAATAAAATACGAGTATGTCTTAACGCTTTTGGGGAACAGGGCAGACTAGCTCAATATCCTTTGTTTTTGCAATGAAGTACAAAATATGGTGAATTATGGCCGTGTTTGTTTAGGTTTCAAATGTTAATACATGATGATTTTGTTTGGTTCCAGATAAAACAACATATCTTGTTGTTACTGTTCCTTGTGACTGTCACGACTTCTCGCTCGTTTTCTTCGGACTTGGTTGCAGCTAATTCGGCACCGATCAATCAAATTGCGAATGTATCTTGTAAGTATCTGTATATCAACTGGATCTGGGACGGGATTATTGCAATTTTTGGACAATAGTAGGTACTAAAGCTACACGTCTTCATTTTAATTTCAGATGGAGCACAAATAGAACACCAAGGCAGCTTAACGTCGATATTTTCTCCTCGTATGGATTTTGAACAATGGAAGCCACTAACTGGTCGCGGGGACCCACTGCGCAACGATCCAACGTATGACTACGAACCACCAGTTCTCGAACGAGTCCACTACTGGGCTGAAGAAACTAGACTGGAACGGGAACATATTCCAGATAGAAAATCAGAAGTGCTCATGCTCGGTGTCTCTTCACGAAAACCGAGCGTTACTTCTAGACAGCCTCCCCTGCCACCGAGGCGACATATGCATCGGCCTCAACCAAATAAGTACGAAGACTTTACTTACAAACTGAGCGACCACTATCCAATGACTATTTTAGTACCCCCGCCGCCACCTCCACCCGGTCACCAACCAGCGCTCTTTATTCTCTCTGGTGATAAATCTTCCATAACTAATAAAGCACAGTCTCCACCGAAACCGAACAACTCTCCTCAGAATATAATTCAAGATTCTACAACTGCACCCGAACATCTTACATCTCTGTATGCCTTGCAAGAATCAAACCTCATCTATCAGTCTTCAACAACCACCCAAAATTGGGTTAGTGACTCAAATGAAACTAAACTCTTGGAAAATGCTGTTAGCAGTGATTACGCTGGTTGGGGACCAACGACACCAGTTGATGATAACGATGCCGCAAATGACACTCATAACTTAATTTTCAATGATCATATAGAATTTTCACGACATCCCTATTCGTTCTACAAACCAATGTTGTCTGAATCACCACCTCCTCCCAAGTTGTTACTAAGCCCTTCGGTTGTATCAACGTTTATTCCAACCGCTTTACCGCCTACCACCGCGGTACCAGCTACTGTGGCTTTTACTCAAGTGACATGGCCAACAGAACGAACTACTGAAATGCTTGAAGTTTCGACGGAGACTCCACAAGAGATAACGACCGAAAAAAGAACCACAATTGTATTTCAGCCGACGCCTGTTCCTACTACAACGACAAAACTAGAAACAAGCTTATTCGATATGCTCAGACCGATGATGTCTATGCCAATGGTCAACGGCCCAGACAGGCCCGAGGACAACCTTTATGCTCACGCGTCTGAGACGGTTAATATATTTAACGAAAATAAACCAGAAGACCCAGAAATTGAAACAATGCAAAGTATGCAACCGCCACCGCCGGTTAAACCCGCCGAGAGTTCAATAGCACCTCACAAGCAACAATTTCATGTAAATTCACAAGTTTCCAATAAAAAGTCGGCCTTGTACACTCATGGTCCCTATTTACATAATCGTTTTACAACACCGATACCAACTACTGTAGAAGAGTACTCAGAAAATCTCAAACAAACTACTGAGACGCCGACCGTTCCGATGTATCTTATAATACAGGGTCACTCTAAGGTAAAAACTTACGGCTCAAGGCCGAAAGTTCCTGACAGCAAGGAAACAGTCAATAATGAGATTTCTAAACCTTTAGAAACAAATGAGGTTAAACACCTTCATCCAATAATTAAAAAATCTGCAAAAAAACTGGATTTGACCGATGCAGGTCGAAATAATAAAGCAAAAAATTTAAAGTCATTGATCGATAGTGGGCTCGGGTCTATAGAAATACAAGAAACTGATCTTGGGATAAAATACGATGTCAGCGATGGCAGTGACGTGCCGATAGAAATATACAGAAAAGGCATTGTAGACAATGATGAAAATAACTATTCAACCCCTAGCAAAACTGTTAAAGAAATAAGGAAAAAACGACAAATTGAGCTGGAAGAATTATTACCGTTTGATGAAGAGGCTATCGAAGAATACGTCTATAATTTTTTAGAGGGGAGAAAAAATGAGACTGGTATCACAGGACTAATCGCACAAGCTGTAACTAGTGATACAGCTCAAGCCGTAGATGAATTTGAAGATGACGACGACAGTGAACAAGAAGAAGAAAGATGAGTGGTTGTTGAGTACTTTTCAGAGACCTAGTAGAATAAATTACATAGCACAATACCAAAAACGATTTTGGTGCAGAAGTTTGATAATTTAATGAATTAGACAATTAAACTTAAATTTTATTTGTTGATTGACCCCACCGATGGATCAGCTTACTCCACAACAGAAGCCATAACTTGGCACTTTGCAATACCTTAGATAAGAGGTATCTGGGTGTTAATCTAATCGGCTACAACCGCTTAAGGTAGCAATTCTACCCATATTACCGAAACAGTAAGAAACTGAAGCTTTACTTTGAACTAAGTCGAGTTCCATTACTTCCATTGGAAAAGTTTCTCAGGCAAGAATGTCACGTGGATGTTGCCGGCCAAATTGAGACCTTTGTTTAGTGAAGTATGAGTAAAACAACCGCATAATATCCAGCAAGTAAACCTGTAAAATTATATTTTCACGGACTAACTCACAACTTTTATCCCGATGGCATATCGTAGAATTTTCCAGCGGTTGAGAACGTGAGAAATGCCTATACCTATACCTAGTGTACCTAGGTTTTACACAAACAATCTACTGTGGAAAAGTGCATTCCTCAATCATGTAGAAGCGAATATTTATTAATCATTTTAATACCTAATGGATACAAATAGTTAAAACAATACAAACATTCTATTTTACCAAATAAAGAGCTAGTGAAAATAGTTTGTTGTTGGAAGTCACTGTGGTTCAGTGCCGGAGTAAATAATTGGACTTTAATGAGACTTTTTGTATTTTAGTACCTACCTTTAAGTGAATGTATTTATTTTAGTATTATGGAATACATTTAATTATACAATTACATTACTTTTTATATAAATTCGAGATTTTACTTATTATATCTTTCTTTGAGGTTTGAGCTAAGACCTATACCTACTTATAAACTTACTTATAGGTCGATATACCCTAATGATAAGGGTATCTATACCGAACGATTAGAGCCTTATAGACTAGACTACTGTGTAGACCCAATTAAGTTCAGATATTAAGTAGGTACTTACCTAATTGATTTTTATTTCTATTTTGTGCGTATATTCCCGTAACAGCCCTGATAAATTGCAGCTTAGATAATTTTCCATTTTTCTAATTAAGTATGTAGGTTTAGATTGATGCACGTCTACAAAAAAGACACGTGCGAGCAGCGGACGCGGCCCACTAACACACACATTTCTTACCATCCTTTTCGTAGAAATAGACAGAGACACCTTAGATAAAGTGAAAGCTGCTTATAAACCCATAAAGTCACATTTATTGCGATCAAGTGTAACCTATAAGGAGTCATCTATGATGGAGGGTCAACGGCAGATAAGTAAAACATCATGAATGATAGTTGTCTACACAAGTAAACATTTAAACATTACATCTGAAAATTATAATGCTTCCAACTATGAACGTGGACAACTTAAGAAAGTATTGTGCAATAGAAGGGACCATGCTGGACGCTGAGTTACACCAGTCTGCTTGACACAGACACACCTTGTACTCGGCCGCAGGATATCTGAAATGGGATGGCCAGTGTTATCCTTATTATGTAACTGGTTAAATTAATTAGGAACTACCGAACAGGTAAACCTATGAGGTCGACCACGTGGTAATAGGTACCTACTGGCTGCCATGCTGGTACGTGGATTGGCGCAGTATTTTGAGCTATTGGGTTTATTCTGCGCTTTGGATCACTGGTTCAAAAATTCGATATCCTGTGTGAAACAAATAAGTTGGTAACAACTTCGTTTTTCAGATACTGTTTATTATGCATTTAACATGTAGGTCTTTAAATAAGTAGGTACATACTACAATAGGTATGAGGTGCACGGTGTGAAGAGCAACGAAATTTATTTGATAAACTAACTAAAAAGGTAAAGGTTCTTCATAAAAGGTAAACTTCCCACTTATGTATATTACGTAGCTACATTTCGTTAAATTTACCATGCCATTATATCAGTAACTAGCCGTAGTTTCTCTAGTAAAAGGTGCACTAAATACCAAGTACCTATCGATTATCCTATACCTATTCTGTTTAATATGGGAATTATTATTATTTGCACACCAACTCCTTCGGAAATAATGGGTGTGATATATAGAGATATTACTCACCTTTCATGCTTACAAGACATAGCTCTTGTGGGTAAAGTCATAGATCGAGGGAGGGCATCCTCTGCAGTTGTTTGGTAGCATCCTCTCTGCACTATCCACGCATGCCGCGCTCTCGCCGTCCACGACCTCACATAGCACATCGCGTTCTCTGGAATACAAAATGCCATTTAATACTGTGAAGCTACGAACCCATGGTCAATAAATTGTTAATAAATATAATCAGTATCATATAATGACTATAACACCTCCTGTGCAATTAATAAGAAACGTCCGTGTGCTGTTAAACTTAAAAGCCGACGATACGAAGTCTCCTCCGCAGCGGTTCCAGTCGCTCTGTGTCGACGAACAGTTATAACAGAGCAGTGCCTCATAGGCCTTAAACAAAAACAACCATAACCACAACTTTATCAACAACATGTGTGTGCATATTTGAAATATGTAGAATCTATAACACAGTCACTGTTAGTGAATGCAGGATTTACATGTTGTGGCACTTATGCGTGTGGAAACCAGCGTGTGTCATGCTGAAAGACATACATATATATTACCATAGAGGAAAGTAATATATATTACTTGAGCAAGTCACAGAATAATGAAAAGAGGCCGAATTAAATGAAAGTAAAAAGGCCAGCTAGGGCTTGGCAAATTGGCAGACTGCGAAGGGCCTATTCTTTATTATGCGAAGGGCCTAACGACTTAACAGATATAGTGTCCACACAGTACCTGCTGCGCTGTTAGATCAGCTTTATTTTCGTCAATCAGTCGTCACCGAATTCTCAGTGTAAAGCACCTGACATAATTAGGTATCTTGGTAAACAATGGAACATAGGTAACCTGAATGTATATTACACTGAGTCGTCAGTAAACATCGTGTCCTAGCCACAGCTGTCTGACTAGGGCCGAATAATCCTCTATAAGTCACAGGGTCTTGTCCGTAACGTCTAAATGTGAACGTGCCATTGTAGCATAATAAAGGACAGGTATTATGGATAATTGCAATTAAATTCAAGATTACAAATAAAAGCATTTAGTCTACAGCTGTTGTTTATGACTTTATGTAAGTATAATAGGTACGGCCAACTAGATTTTCAGTAGGGTGATGGGGCCACATTAAATAAGCTATATATATTTATTTACTATTCACACTTACATTTGTTTTAACAGGTTCAACCCAATACAGCAATGTAGTCACAATGTCCACTGTGTGGCACAAGTCATACAGAGCACAATATGTTAAGTGTCACCCTCTGGAATTCCGCCAATGAGCATGTAAAGATATCCACTTGTAGAGAGACTCTGTTGAGTGTCTTTATTGCCCGCCGCACTAGTGCAAACTTTAACAGGTTTGTACGAGCCACTGGGACTTTACTTAACAGCCTCTCTCTCGGCCTTTGTCGCAGCCTACTGTTTGGAACGAGCAATCCCAAAGATTCTAGTACCTATTTGAGGATTATTTAGCATACCACGAAAAACCAATAAAGGAACACTCTTCTGTCACCGACAGACTGTGGCGTCCTGTAGGTATGTACCTACCTACTTACCGAACCCGGTTTATGTAATTCGAAATAGCCAGATACAATACAGAGTAGCAGGGAGACATCGACGCGAAAACTGTTACCATGGATTCAGGACATGATTCTGAACTGCCCTGAGTTACGAAAAATTTTTCGTCGATTATTAAAAAAAAAACCGGTTAAGAGAGAGTCGTAAACGCGCACTGAGGGTTCCGTACCTAACCATTATACCGCCATAATAAAATTGGTAGATATCATTTTTAACCGACTTCCAAAAAGGAGGAGGTTATATGTTCGACGCGTATGTTTGTTTTTTTTTTTTTTTTTTGTGGACCGATTTTGAAAATTATTTTTTTGTTTGAAAGGGTATGCTCCCAAATTGGTCCCATATAAATCTTATTAACTTTGCTTGGGTAGTTTTTGAGTTAGCTACAAAATACGTATTTTTTTTCCCACTTAGTATGTAGATGACATGATAAGTTCCTGACACTGGTAGTAGGTAGTGGTATTCGAATGTGTGTAGGGTAGGTACCACAACTAAAAAGTGAAAAATAAAAACTTTTTACAAAAAAAAAACTACCGACTTCCAAAAAAAACACTACAAAGTGAAAAATAACTTTAATTTCGGAAGTCGGTGGCAAAAAACGAAAACACAAACCCCAAGACACCGACTTCCGAAATTAAAGTTATTTTTCACTTTGTAGTGTTTTTTTTGGAAGTCGGTAGTTTTTTTTTTTTTTTGTAAAAAGTTTTTTTATTAGTAAAGTTTTAATTAGTAGGCTTTAGATTTTCGTGAAAACTTGTAAGTACCAAAATTTACCTTAATTTTCAACTTTTTTTATTTTTCGCAATTTTTCCTTTATCATTGCTTTAAGACGGACTTTGGTACGAAGCAACCTTCGTGCGTGTTAAGCGCTTGACGTAAATTACGTAATTTTAGTAGGCAAGTTTTTAATCACGTCTAAGCTTGTATGGAGTAGTGACAGGCGCTGATTAATTTGACAGGACTAAACTAAAATTTATCTTCTCTCCTTTTCTTAATGAAATAGAAAGAAAAAGATGCAGTGAACTTAAATTTAGTTTAGTTTGTGAACAAGGGAATCAGCACCATTCTCTAGGGGTGGTGAAGAGATTAGATGGCAGGTGCTCTGTTTGAGAGGAACAAAGAAAAAATTATTAAAAATATATCATTAGAAATAAAATAGGTTGTAACAACAGTACAGAAATAGGTTATTATAACTTATAATATACATACATACACATTTACACAGGTAAACATTCGAGGACGTGTGCATAGCAGGATGGCCGTGTCGGATCCGGTCATTAGTACGGACACGAAACGAATCGCAAGCGCGCCACTGCACTGGCGACATCAAGTGATCTACCCACATCAAAAAGCGCGCTTCTACAGAGTCGTGATGTTTTAAGGCCACCCACGGCGAGGAGGGATTCAGTCTCGGATCGCATCAGAGTTAAGACGCCGCGGAACTGTTCTTGATTCGTTGTGCTCAGTTATTGTGTTACCTAATTGTAATTTGTGATAATTGTGTTAATTTGTGATTTTAACAAACGCCGTCGCACCCAGTTTGTGTATAATTTAGCTAGTGTGATTAATTTGATAGTAAATTATAATGTGATCTGAACTGCAAACTGTTTTTCTATTGCGCATTAACCAACACTACCCACACTACGCCCACAGTAGTTAAAATATTTCTGATAATAACGAAAGTCACAATTCAAGGGAGAGAGGTGTTGAGATGACTTATCGACATTCCCGAGGCTGTTAAAATAGAGAAATGAGACCTAGCTAGGAGTTTTTGCCCCCGTAAACCCTTATTTTGCAACTTTCATCGAAATCGTTAGCCATTTCGTGAACGTGATACAAACATAATATATTTAAAAATTATACTTAAGTAGGTACAAGTATTTCTCATTTAATAGCACAGGCTTTTAATAGTATAGGATTACCTATCTTCTTCATAGAAGAGATTCATGACAAGCCAGTGGGCGGCAGAGTAAATATCAAAGTACCTGTCTCCTTGGTAACTATAAAAAAAAAAATATGTAAGTACATATTATAGGGGGTTTACACGGGTCGATTTTCACCGCACGGCGGAAATCGATTGTCTAAATGACACTTCAACTAGGCCGCAAGTGACTAAAATCGCAAGCCCCAAATTTGGATCCCATCCGACTTTTGCCGTGCGGCGACAAGCCGAATGCGGCGAATGACTAAAATCGACCGTGTAAATAGTCAGTTGCAGGCGATCGCCCGCAGCATGAGAAGTATTTTGTGCTGTGTTGTTCCGCTTCGTTGTCGGTACAGATCGTTTAATTAAAAACCATGGATAGGTAAAAATAATACGATACAGTTTTTGGAGCGCTATGAAAAACATTCATCGTTTCTTCGGAAATGAACAAATCGCATGCGATTTTTGTCGACCGGTGTAAATGGGGTGGCGATTCGATTTTTACAAGCGATGAGACTGGTGATTTGCCGCACGACTAAAATCAACCCGTGTAAACCCCCCATAAGATGTCTGTTTATGGTTGTACTCACCATTCACGTGATGTTTCGAAGACTCAAACGAAGTCACCATTCAAGAGCTGTAGTGCTATTCCGTAAAAAAATAACACCGTGAAAACGTAGGTGAAGTGAGCTGTCCTTCCACCTGAAGCTAGGGATTGGTACTATTTACAGCTCAGTTTTAAAGCTCACTTCACAGAAATTTTCACATTTTTACAGAATAGACAAGTGTTCTCACGGTGAAGACACGAGTCACACGACTCCACGAGCCATACTGGTCCCATTTTAAAAAACACATATTATTTAATTAAATAAAACCAAATATTATTAAGTTTCAATAATGTATTTCGTAGTTTCCATAAATTGATAACTAACCACTATCGGTGAGGTAACAACTCTTGTAGAACCATCTCAGCGAGCTACAAATCTAAATTCACAATCTACCTGGATAATTTGAGGGTGCATCCAAAACATCATAAATAATCAAGTATTTTCAAAGTCGATCTACTTTTGATTCAGGCGGTTAAGAGAATGCATTCTGAAAGTGGGTAACGTCACAAATAGCTATCAAATATTTCGCTGTTATGATTAATGGCAATAGTTTTACTGTATGGAAATATGAAATATTGCTATAAAAGTGAACTAAATATTGTGAACTAAATGCAATGATTAACGTAACACTGAAAATTTCGTTTTAAATGTAAAAAACGTTTATGGAAAGTTTCCAAATGCTTTTTTTACACCTAAAACGGTTACAACATCAAATACAGTGTTATAATTGCAATTCATTATAATATTTTAGTTCACTATAGAGCGATCTTTCATATTTCCTTACAGAAATATTTACAAATTAATAAAAAACAGGTAAATATTAGACAGCTATTTGCGACGTTGCTAACTTTTAGAATGCACGGTCCTAAAACCACACTTGACAGTGTTTTTACTATGTAGGTATGAGTTAAAAATATACAGAGTATTATATAAGTGTCAGTACTAAAAGATTTTATAATATATTTAGTCTATGTGGATTTTATTGCTCTGCATGTGTGAGTAAATAATGTATTGAACGCACCCAGCACGCGTTCACCGCCGCACAAACTCAAGGCGCACTCCCAAAACTACGTAAATAGCCACAATACATAACGACAAATTTTAAAGTGTTGCAGCGCTTCTGACTCGCAATCATTCTTTGGACCCAAAAAAAAAACTAAATACATACCTACCTACAATGTTACACAATTCAAGCCAGCATATATAACATTAATTCTTCTTTTTTGTTAGTAATATTATAGATTAAATGAACAATCTAGGCACCCTGCGTAAGCGTGCACAAGTTTCAATATGCGCATAACGTAAGTTCCCACTTCCCAGAAACATATTAATTGAAGTGATACAAAATGTCAACATTTAAATATTATTCATATTGCAATGTAGCGACTGAGCGATATTTTGTTAATACATGTTTTAAAAAATATTATTTTATATAAATTTAAAACTCAATATACAATCCAAATAACTAAGTGGCTATAAATGCAAATTAAAAAATAAAACAATAATATATCACAATGTAAAGTCGATAAGTTAACAAACTTATTGAAAAATAAAACATGCCCTACGCAAATTCCCGCTCAGCTTCGCTCATTATTCATTTTAGATGTACAACACTAACAATATGAAGGTATTTCAATTACTTACAGGATTTTATTAAATTTTCTTAATTAAACATTCAACAGTTGTAAGTTACATAACAATTTAGCTACACATAGTATTTTGTTCATATTCAATGTAGAAATGTAAATAAACATCTAAACTAAAGGTTTTTTTGAGAAACAATTAGTTTACCACTTCAATATGAAGCAGGCATACAACCGACATAAATATTTGACATTTGAATCAAATATCTGATAAGTGCCAATAAATCAATTTACATCTACATTGTTAAGGCTGCTTTTAACAGAATTTCATAAATATTTACAATATATTTCTGTGAACTACATGTGTAAGCTATTGTTAACTTTTGTGATACACATTGAGAAAAGTACAGAACTGATATCAATTATTTAGTTACTCTACTGAATTGAAGAATCATTAGTGATATAAACTTGTATTTACTTGTATAAGGTGCACCTATATAATTACAATATATTGGGAAATAGAAGCTTTATTAAAGAAACAGCTTTCTAGAAAGGTTAACACCAAAAAGTCTTTAACAACGTGATGCGAGTCGGCGGCGGCTAGGTACCAGCTGTAGTCCACAACGAGAATACCATCTGGCACAATTTTTGATAACATCTAATAAATTGGTAATTAAAATGATATGACACATTGAAATAATAGTATTCCAACCAGTCTTAAAGCTTCAACAAATAACAAAATTTTGGTAATGAACATAGGGGATATACGGATACATACAATGAGAACAATTACGAATAATATACTGAGCTCTCTGGCTAACTTGGACGGCCAGGTTCTATTCTCGTTGAGTATGAGGCAAGTTGTGTGGCAAGAGTCTAGCTCACAGTCCAGTCCAGTCCCCAGCGCTCAGATACCTTCAGTTGTGCTGCAGCTGCATCCTTCAGAGAGAACAAGTGTGTCATCTCTAGCTCAGTTTTGGCTAGTGAGATAGCCTTCTCAAATAGTTCTAAGGATCGTCTTAGGTTTCCTCTGGAAAAGAAAATTTTACATTAGCAATTCAATCATTCTATTAATATAAAGTTCTTACACAATGTTCTGGGTTAAAGTGTTGAGCAAAAATTACCTAAACTAATATTATAAAGAGAAATGATTTGACTTTCTAAACTAATATCTCATCATTTCAGCCAAAATACGCCCACTGCTGGACATAGGCCTCCCCCAAGCACCGCCACTACGACCGGTTCTGTGCTTCCCGCATCCAGCAAATTCCAGCGGCTTTCACAAGGTCATCGGTCCACCTTGTGGGAAGCCTTCCAACGCTATGTCTTCCAGTACGCAGTCGCCACTCCAGAACCTTTCGGCCCCATCGGCCATCTGTTCTGCGAGCAATGTGCTCTGCCCATTGCCACATAAGTTGGGCAATTCTTCGGACTATACTAATATCTAAACTAATAATATAAAGATAAAAGCTTTGATTTTTTGTATGTTTGTAGTTTGTTTGTTTCACACTAAAACAGCTTAACGGATTTAGATGAAATTTGGCACATGAGTAGACCATGACCTGGGTTGGGATATTCCCACTATACTTTTACCTCGATATTCCCACGAGATTGAAACTTATGCAGGTGAAACCGCAGGGCACAGCTAGTACTGTATAAAATTCTAGTCTTCTGATTTTGTTGGAATGTGTCCATGATAGTAATCTATCAGATACTATACTAGTCTTTGTTTAAAATCTCAAACATTAAGAGATTTCAGAGAAAAATGTTATGAGAAAAGGACTGCACAGGTTACAACAAACACAACTTTAAAACATAAAAGATTAAAATAAAATAAAATATTGACTCCTAGATTAATCGAATAATAAATTAGTATTTAGAATATTTTTTTATTAAATCTATGAATTATTGACTATTGAGCTGAATCTTTTATAATTATCTTGGGGTCAAATCCCTGATATTAAGTTGCCATTTGCTATATTTAGATATACCTATACATATCTTTGTAATTCAACTATTACCAAATCACAGACCTATTTTTATAAGGTTGGTGTCTCTTACATAACAATAAAACAATATTTTTTTTACAAGATAATGGGAGATAAAGCTTCTTATCTTCTTATCTTATTATATATTTACTGGTATGGGTGATAAAACAGCTCAGTGATAACAGTGGATAATACATAATATAGGATGTCAATAGTAAAGGAATACTTCTTAGATGTTAACCGATTTTCTATTGGGCATGAATCACAAGACACATTTAACTATTAGGTATGGCATGCAAAGTACATACATAACATCACACCTGTAATCCCCGAAGGGTTAGGCAGAGGTGTACTTATAGTACATGCACAGTAGCTATGACATAATCATGATTATCCTCCTGCTGTTAACTGAAGTCAAATATTATTTTAAAAATCTGATTAGCTTACCTCTGTACTTCAATTGTACCCAATGTCTCATATGCAAAATCACATTTGTCATCCATTTCAATGGCTTTGTTGATCAGTTTCACAGCTTTATCAAAGTCTGTGCTCTTCTGCAGCTGCACCAGTCCTTTGTGCACATACAGAGTAGCGTTGTTGGGGTCTACTGAAAGGGCAGCATCAAACAGTGCTTCAGCACGTCCCCACTCCTGCTGGTCTGATAATACTTGAGCAAACAAGATGTACGCTTCAGCGCAGCGAGGGAATCTCTCCAAAGCCCGTTCAAAGTCAGTTCGGACTTGTGTCAGAGCTCCAACATTCTTATTGATCTGTGCATGTCTGTAATCAGCATAACACTTCTGTATGAAAGCAATGGAAAAGTCTGGGTTCAACTCAACAGCCTTTGCAAATTCAGCAGTGGCCTCATCCATGCGCTCCAGGAGTAGATACACTTGTCCTCGATGATGATAAATGTCAGAGTTATTAGGATCCAACTGTGCAGCCTTTGCAAAGTCCTCTAAGCAGCGATCAGTGTTTTCCAATTGTGTAAATAATGAAGCACGCTTGATCAAGGCATTTACCTTAACTTTAGTAGATGCATCACTGTCAATAACCTTTGCAAGATCTGCTTGGGCCTCATCATGTCGTCCTAATAGAAGGTAGAAGGTAGAGCGCAGCAACAAGGCTTCATTTTTGTATTTGGCATCAGCTTCTTTCAGTTCCTGAGAGCATGCCTCAACAATAGAATCATAATCTTGAGCATCAAGAGCTTGTTTGGCTTTAGCAAAGCCACTAGTAGCCTTATCATCAAGTAACAACTTAGTAATGGGATCCTCAGAGAAGGCTGAGAAATATGTCTTGATGAAATGTTTAGATGGCATGACTGGACGACGTTTGGCAAGGGCTTCGCGAGCATGCTGCCTGCCTAGAGCCTTTAAGATTCTGTCAGCATTAACAAGAGAACTCTGTACCTGGAACCTTTCAAGAATGCAGGCAGAAGTGACATCTTCAAGAGCCAAAACAAGATCACCACTTTTCTCAGCAGCACGAGAGCGTCTCAAGAAAGCTTTAACGTACTTCTCATTGAGTTTAAGAGCAAACGTGCAATCTTCTTTAACTTGCTCCCACATTTCTCGTTTTTCGTAACATGCAGAACGATTCTGATAGAAAGTGGCAAGGTCAACGTGACGGTCAGGAGGGCAGGCCTCGATCGCTTCGTTGTATAAAGCTATAGCTTTATCATATTCACATGCATGGAAAGCCCGGTTTCCGGCACCTTTCAGTTTCATAGCGCGGTCGATAGCGCTCTCGGAAACTTTGGCGTTATTATCTTCATTATCCAATGAAATGGTAGTCTTTGCTTTTAACTCGGACACTTTTTTCTTTTCTGGGTCTTCTAATCTGTTTCTGAGATAAAGGTAACCTAAACCGATGGCAAGAGGTGCGCCAAGAAGAATTGCCAGTTGCCATTTAGGAAAAGGTGTACTGCCTGTTGACGCCATTTCTTCTGGGAAATTGCTTCAAGAGATACAAAACCATAAACGATTCACCATTAAGTTTATCACTACTAAAATATCGTAAATACAGATCACCTAATTTATGATTTTCTTTACCGTTCTTCCCATTTCATTGATGTCTTCACTTCACACACGAAGGTAAAGCAAAACATAGACAATTTTTGACATTCCATTTTTTTTATGTATGAATCATGTCATGTGGATCTAAACTGCCAGTTTCTTTACATATATTAGCACCAAGAGTACCTACTGATTCCATGGTGATGAGCTATATGAGCGAAGGCGTGAGATTGTTTTAAAGGGGTTGCTACACGGCTGCCAACCACGTCCCTGACAGAGGTGATCGTGGTTGGCGACAGGCAGAGCTGTTTGTTTGGTCGTAAACCACCAACTCCAGGGCTGTAAGCCACCAAAGTCACCTCTGTTGGGATGCGGTTGGCAGCCATATAGAAAGCCCTTAAATCTACCAACCTTCCTAAACAAGTCTAGATTTAGGTTATATCGAAAAACTGTGATCGCTTTATTATTAAAAACTATAGGTAATAGACACTTTAGGAAAACTTTGAAGTCTTAGAAATGGAATGAAACTAGTGATAATGATACCACACGTATTTCTTTATTTCCTAAGATATTTAACATATTAGCTTTTGTACAGACGCCAGCACATCAGGCTACCACAATCTGTCAAATTTATTTAATAGATTTTCAACTTTATCGCTGAAATCTCAGGTTCAAAGTTGATTGGGAAAATTTGACAGTTCCGGGTAGCTTGATGTGCTGGCGTCTGTACATAGTCGTATGCGCGCTATACCTAATTCATAATGGACCAATCAGAAAGGTCGTGCGCATTTCGTATTTCGGTCCACGGCTCTTACGCATCTTCACATATAAAGACGCAGCGCCGCGAGCGCCGTGTTCAGTCACTAACTCGGCGCATAGTTGGAGCAACGTACTGACTGCGGCCGCGGCCGCGCGCCGTCGTGGTCGGATGTTGATGCTTTATGTAGACCACTACAACACTACATTGATACTCGTTCATGTCATAACATGGCACGGCAAACAAAAAAAAAAACCCACCGCGATATTTTACGTCCGTGTAAACATGGGCTTACTTTCAACACGGTAAATTGCGGACACTACGTGAGCAGTCACCGTGCTTTTATGGAGGCGTACGATAATTTGGCCAATGGTACGATGTATAATAAATGATAATGAATGTCTAATGTACAGACGTCAGCACATCAAGCTACCCGAAACTGTCAAATTTTCTCAATCAACTTTGAACCTTATGCTACAGCGATAAAATTGAAAATCTATTAAATAAATTTGACAGATTGTAGTAGCCTGATGTGCTGGCGTCTGTACGAATAAATTACAGATTTGCTGAAAAAAAAACAAGTTCCACTATCGGTTGTCTATTGTGTTCCCTAACTTTTTTTCCATAATCTAAAGTGCCATAATATTTTTTGTCCAAATCATCATTTGTCCGAATGATAACTTGCCCGAACTTTATTACATAATATTTGTAACATGAAATCCCTTGAAATCCCTTGAAATCCCTAAATACAATAAATACAAATACAATACAAATACAATACAAATACAATACAAATACAATACAAATACAATACAAATACAATACAAATACAATACAAATACAATACAAATACAATACAAATACAATACAAATACAATACAAATACAATACAAATACAATACAAATACAATACAAATACAATACAAATACAATACAAATACAATACAAATACAATACAAATACAATACAAATACAATACAAATAAAATACAATACAAATACAATACAGTACAAATACAATACAAATACAATACAAATTTGTTTGTCTTAATTAAATATGTATTACAATCAATAATATAGAAAAGACTCAAAACCGTTTTCAATAAAAGTTACAAGTCCTAAATTAAAATTACTTTGTTACTTACTTACTTTGTAGTTACTTTTACCAAATCCAACTGATACAATACATAAATAGTAAAAAAGATGCAAAAGCAATATGGCTTTTGTCACGGCTCCGGGCCTCCGGTCTTGGGGGGCCTCCAAATGCCTCCACGTTCCCCTGATCAAATCCTAAACAAGACTTTAAGAATGTGCTTAGTACCTACATAATATCATCAAGATCAAAACACTACAGCCATCTAGACTTTTTACGCGGTACTAATATTCTTTTAACTTTGCTGAACGCGTCCAATACGCTGAAGGAATTCCCGTCTTTGTAGCGGGTACTTCCCCAGGAAGCCCTGAATGCAATCATAGCGCTAAGGCCCCGGTGACACCGAAAAGGTGTCACTTTGCCCATGCTGTCAAGCCCCGGTGACACCGAACGCGGTGTCAGTGACTCACGTGGCTTGCATCTCTATTTGTACTGATATATAAAGTCTAAAACACTTATTTATACATACAAATGTGAACTCAATAAAAAGCTTGTAAAACTCCTTTTTTTTTAAAGCTGAGGGGCCTCATTCAGCTTTGCCGCCCCGGACCTCTGACGGGCTTAGTCCGCCATTGGTTTTAGGACTAACAATTTTATTATAAATGAACCGTAGACAGAGAATGCTATAGACAAATTGATGTGTTTTGTCGCATTCACACAAGAAAAAGAGCAACTTACGCCGATGTTGTGTAAAGAAATGAGACAGAACGATGAGATTTTTTGTTTCACGGCACGTGCCACGGTTTTCAAGGTTAGCACAGTACTTTGCTAAACAAAGTTTGACAGATAACGAGCATAGTAATCGCCTTCTTGTAAAATTCAGTTTTTATGTGCTATATGTTAATTTATGTTATTTTATGTTGTGAACAATATAGACTTTATATTTCAACCAGTTAAAACAGAAACATGGTGCAGTGAAGCGTTATAAGGTGTAAAAGTGATAGTGGAACGAAAATGCCAGACTTGTCTTTTCATTCGTAAGTATAGCAGTTTTCATCAGTTACTAGGCATTCAATAACATTTTATTGTATTCATACATTGTATAGTGTACTAAATGTACCCTAGACGTAAATTCATCGATAAAATGCACAAAATTAACAATTATTCAATTCTAACCTAAGAATTTTGGTGTTGCCAACTTTTCTATAAATTATTTCCCGCTATTATGGGTAATATTATATTCTGCAGTGTGTATCCAAACCTAACAAATTTAAAATGCGAAAGTGAGTTTGTTTGTTACGCTTTCACACTAAAATGGCTGAACGGATTTGGATAAAATTTGGCACATCGGTGAACTATGACTAAACTACGTAATTTCGTATATCGGTGGGTTTGTTGTTAGGAAATTAAGAAAAGCTATAAAATGTGAAGATTGTCTGCTAGCTCTTATTAGCGACTAATAGGTACTTAGGTCTTGTATTTAAAAAAGACGAGGGTGGCCTTATTTATCCTTCACGCGATCTAATTAAAGTATGTACGATGGCAGAAAGAATATTTAGGATTCATTCACATGAAGGAATATCATTCTTTGCAAAAAAAAATCTTTTGTCCAAATTCATTTTAACGACTTTCAAACGTTGCTAGCATGTATTTACAACCAATTATTTTGAAAGTCAACATTTTATTGGAAACCACAAAGTTTTACTTATTAAGGCAATCTCCATACACTATTTTGAATTGCGTATAAATCACGCAATAAAATGTTTTGAACCCAAGCAAAAAATTAGAAACGTTCATACGAAGCTTGTTTTATTTCAAGGACAATTAAGTGTGAAATCAATAAAATCTTTTTAAAATAAACATGTTGTATTATTTACTCTAAAAGCCAGAAACTACTATCACATAAGAAATGGAAGGTATTTAGAATCACATCATCATCCATCGTCACCCTCTCCTGCCCTCAACGCAATTTATTTGAGTTAAGGAGCATGTCTTCTTCCATACATCACATGCTTATACTGATGATAATCGATTTATCAGTGTCACTCAGGGTTTCTCTTGTTTTCCACTTTCACAAATTGTGGGGTAAATTTTTCCTCGCACGGTAACCCTAAATTATGTGACGTATTTTTTTTCTGTCTCTTTTTGCGACACGTTTTGCAGGTGTCTATAGCATTCTCTGTCTACGAAATGAACATTCGGAATAATACAAAATAAATAATACAATACTTAGGACATGACTTTATTTCATGCAAAATTAGGAGATTCAATTATTATAGTGCTCGATATTATGACAGAATAGTTTTAGCAGTAAAGTTAATTATGTAAAACAAAATTTCGAATTTTTAAACTTTATGGTTACTGAAGTTTATAGCAAACGTGTAATGGATAACGATTTTCGGATAAACAATTTTAGGAGAAGAAAGGGAGTAGCTCCAAAACGTATTTGTCAGACAAAATTAAACGCAGAAAAAACAAAACAATGTCAAAGTCGTGAAAACACAAAAATACCAACTTAAAACTATGGCCTAACGGCCTAACATCTTTACGGGTTGTGCTGCTAGCACTATTAGTGGTGAAACTTGGTATAAACTTCCCCTTTGACTCTATTATAAAATTGTTCATTGTCTTTTGATAGCAATTACAGGATTATTGTATTTTTCTTTTTCTTTTGCAGAATAATTTTGCCTAAAAAACGATAATTTCGACGTGCGATCTCGATTTTTTGAACATAAATATTACTTTCCTGTATGATTTGAACTTTCGGAGTTGACAACACTGATCTGTAACCGTCAGACTGTCAGTGTCAGTGAGACAACCATTAGTGTGTGTTACTGTCATTGTCAGTAACTGGTGTCAATCACGTCTTTTCATAATCTTAATAAAATTCTTCTTTGCGTTTTCGAATAAGTTAAATAAACTGTTTCATTGTGCGAAATCTTGTATCTATAAATATATGTTTTACATATATTTATTAAATTTGGTCGTTTCATTTATGCGAAATAAGTAACCTCTTTTGGCTTTTATGGTTTTATTATTTAGATACATTTCTACTTGATCGATATTTATCTGAATTGATCGCAAATAAATAGAACACAAAAATGTTTAGTAACAAAGTATTAAATTTTGTGAGTATTCTCAATTTTCTTCAAAAATCATCCATCATTTTTTTTTTTTTAATTTCTTTTAAAGTATAATATATGTACCTAACGGACAAATAATAATATTCAATTTCAGGTAAAACTAAGTAAATGTTTGAAGCCTAGTAACTTACGCAATCTCAGCATGCCAGCAGTTCATAGTCTACAGAAAAGATTTAAAAGCGATTTATATGAACCTGATTATTTAATTGTAAGTAATTTTAAACTAATTAATTCAATTTTAAAAGATTCGATGTAAGTAATGATATTACTTATTACCAGCAATGCTATGAATAGAAACACATTGTATGAGTATGTTAGCCATGATCCTTCTGCCTGCGTCCCAATTAATTACTTTCTCCCTAGCCACATAGTATTTTGTATTTATTATTTAGCTCGCCTTTTTTATGAAGCTTTCCACATTCATAGGTACCTACAACATTTCTAGCATTGTAACAAGTGGGGTAAAAGTAGAAACCTTTTTATTTCAGAGCATGGAACCTGATGAGCCAGTTTATGATTGCCTGAATTTGCAGTTAAAAGGATATGACTTTGCTCTTTTGGAAGCCTGTCAAAGCCAAATCCATAGATATGCTGAAGTTATGGGGATTCAAGTGGATGAATGGTACATATGATATAATTATGGTATTTTACCATTTATATGATCTGTTTCCTATATTTTCTATAGCAGAAGTCACCCAATGGCAGACCGCAATCTGCATCTGGACTGCTGACCTATTTTGTGCAGATCTGTAAACAGTAAAATTTATAACTAAAACGTAACCCAAAAATATAGAATTTTTTATTTTGAATTTTAGCTTGCACCAACTTTACCCCAGAATCCAGAAGATAGTTCACAAAAAACATTATTCAAATTATTAATTAATTACTTCGTTATTTTTTTCAGTACATAACTTTGTTTACTACTTAATAAAAAATGTTTATTTTTATTTATTTCTTATTGATATTTTTAATCTTGGTTCGAGTAATCTTCTACCAAACGGACCGCATCAGTCATATTTTTTTTAAACAGGCCCCTTACCAAACTAATTGGTAATCCCTGTTCTTTAGCATTTCCAACCATTATGTATAGCTTTGATTTCATTGAAGCTTTATGAAGTTAACTTGAATAATTGTACTGTGCCTATATTTTTTGTGGGTTTATTAATTCTGTAAAAAAAAAACAATAGAGCTCTAAACTGTATCTGTATTAAACTTAATTTATTTCCATTCATTATTATGATCTAATAAATTCATGCTTAATATTTTGTTTTTTGTTAAGTTGGGCGACACCAGCACAGCAGCTGAAAGTACAACGGTTTAAGCCAGGTGGTACTGCACTAGATGCTGAGTACCATCTTAATGTCTATGAGAGAAATGTGCAGGTAATTTATTTAAAAGTATTGTTTTTTGTTACACTATACCCTTGGGTGTGGCAAGTTGGTAAACTAGTAACATCTCTGTAACTTATTCACTAAGTCTGGTCTAATACCCTAAACCAGTGGTCAGCAAACCGTGGCTGCCGACCTGCATGCAGCTCTGGCCTATAGAGTGCAGCTCTATATACGCGCGGGGGTCGAGGTTTCGGCAGCGCCGGCCCGAGAATACCTGGCGCTCTAGGCGAAAGGCTGGAACGGCGCCCTTTTAAGAAATTTCGTGACAAAATAAAACTATGTTCTTTCATTTTCGTGTGGAGTTTCTTGCCGGCTCTTCTCCATAGGAAACGACCAATTGGGACCGTGCACCTAGCTTCTGACGTTTCATAAGTGCACATGTAGGTTTATGTGAAATAAAATAATTTGAATTGAATTTGTGGTTAGTGACTAACCTGGTGTCAGAATTTTAAAGCCGCCCATGGGCCTCTGACTTGGCTTCACATGCCGTCGAGAAATATCTCACAGGCGCAATCGGTACAACGATCGCGGGATCGATCGGGGATCGGGGGGAGATCGATATCGAAAACATCGTATTTCCAAAGTATTTTCACCAAAAATTTACAGGACATCTAAAATTAATAATTTGTACAGTAAATTATTAATTTTAGATGTCCTGTAAATTTTTGGTGAAACTACTTTCAAAGTTAACTTGTTAATAATTAAGATGCCTTCATAGTATTATGATGATGAAGGCATCCTACTTCTTAGCAAGTTAATTTTAGGAAGTGTTGAGGAGTGAAAGGATGGGAGTTTTAAGTATTAAGAAAATCTGGATTTGGAATTTTAGATACACAGAAAATTTAAAATAGTTTATTGTACCAGGTAATACAGTAAGCAGGTTTACAGGTTAACATCAAGTTGAGACGACATGAGTAGCTTCAAATATTACGTATAGCTAGGTTACAAAATATTATTTACCAGTGAGCCCCAAACTAGACAGTTAGTCTGTATCTTGGGGCTCGGGGTACGAATTCCATAGTGGAGACTAGAGAGGTGATTTCAGGTGTTGTATGGTATATCTGGTATGTTTGTGTACGTGTGATATGAGCGTGGTGTGTGATATATGTGAGTGGTGTGTGTATGTGTGCGTATTTGTTCCCATTGTGTATTGTTTGATTCAGTCATAACCAGAGTTGTGCATCATTTCCTTTATATAGGTATTTTTAAACTGAATAAGGTAGTATTTTTGATATCACAGTTTGCAGACTTTATAGCACGTATTTATGAGAGAGTAAGCTGAAGAGCGTCTAGCTAGCAATGAGGTGTTGTCAGGTGTAGGGATTCTATAGTTTCTTTTGCTTATCATTGATGTGTAGTCGGGTCTGTTTTTAATTGTTTTATGTGTTTTGGTGCAGGCAGAAAGAATGAAAAGCTGGCGGACTCTGAGAACTCACGTTTCACGATAGAGTAAGTCAGTAAAAAACCGATAGGGCTTCTTAAAAGTTACTTTAAGAAGCGCTCTCTGTGCTCGTTCTACTTCAATCAAGTAGGTCTTTCCAGCACTACCCCACACGCTGATGCAATACTGAATAATGGATTGACATAGGGCTAGGTAAACTTGATGTAGTGTGTCTGTGGGTAGACAGTCTCATAGTCTGCGCATGGCGTGGATCAGTTTTATTATTCTGCCAGAGAGGTTAGATATAATGTTGCTTAAATGTTAGGTGGTCGTCGATAAGAATACCAAGGTATTTAATGGAAGTAGTACGTTCAAGAGGAGGACAATCACAAGGGGAAGTAGAAATGAAGAACCAACTAAAGTCATTTCTGATGGAAAAGTGCTATTATACACTTGATGAGTTTCTCAGTGATATGTAGGGACTGTGTCTGGGGAACTGTAATGACTGCAAATCTTTTTTTTTTTTAATTATTATTATTATCTGACATTACATAGAATTTTTTTTTTTTGACATTTGTATCGGTGTTATTGTACCCAAATTTAATGCAATGTTATTGTATATTTTTTTCTTTTCTTGAATTTTCGTGGTGTTAATATCCCTAAATATTGAATTTTATTATTGATAAAACTTCAGAATCATGGATTTGTAATTTTGAATAATTTATTATGTACTTTTTAATATTTTTTTAATTTAAATGTCTTCATGTTGTGTTAGTTTATAAATAATTACATTTCGATACAATGTAAAAATTGTTAATGAAATAAATAAATAAATATAAATGTTAGAAGAGCAGTGATGCAGTTTGAGTTTTAGGTGTTCCGAAGGATTTAAAACGGCAGTCTTGGAAAGAGCTCTCATAAGAAAAAATCAATGGTTTAGTCCCATCTCAAAATACCCAACGCACCTAAAGAAGTTTTCACTTTAAAAAAAAAACACCCTATAATTGTTCCACTGTAGTGCAAAGGCCTCTCATACAGAGAAGGCACGAGCATTGGTCACCCTCACCACGCTTGCTCAAGACAGGTTGACGATTTCAGACTTATTGACTATAAGTCCTCGTTCCTTCATTGATGTCAATAATATCTAAGATAAACACAGAAAGTACATATGAAATGAAAAATTCACATTGGTACTTGCGCGGATTTGAACCCACATCCTCGGGCGTGAATCGCAGGGCCTTAACCACTCAAATCATCATTACTAACTTAATAATAAAATGATTAAAAACACTTCAACTGAGATAATATTTTTGTTCAAAATATTTTTTATCACATCTATTCAAAAAGAGCTAGTTTAGTCCTCGTAAACAGGGACTAAAATAGCTTTTTAATCCCTAGGGATTAAGTGATTTGATTTTGTAATGTGGATATTGTTAGTAGTAAAAGTTCTAATCACCAAAGAGATCAAACCGAACATTGTATGAACAAGTAACAGGCTGGCAAGAGAGAGAGAAAGTGTGAATTTGGTCAAAATGAAAATTCACGATGCGGCTGCAAAAATTTTCAAAATTTTCGTCATGGGTGTCGTTTTCATAGTTTTCAAAGGTGCTAAAGCCGATAGTGGGGTCAAATGTAAATCCAAGATGGCGGCTCTGAAAATTTTAAAATTTTTCATCATGGGTATCGTTTTCATGGTTTTTAAGGGTGCTAAAGCCGATTGTGAGGTCAAAATGAAAATCCAAGATGGCGGCTGCGAAAATTTTAAAATTTTTCGTCATGGGTGTCGTTTTCATAGTTTTCGAGGGTGCTAAAGCCGATAGTGAGGTCAAAATGTAAATCCACGATGGCGGCGAAAATTTTATTTTTATTTCAAAACCATACGTGAGGACGGGGTCCCCGACGGGGGTCGCACCGCACACGTTTTTTTTTTCTCATAGATGTTGATGAAAAGTAAAGTGTTCACCTCGGGAGCAACACTATTTTACTATTTTATTTTCACTTCTGCTGAGCATGAGGTCCTGAGTTCGATTCCCGGATCGGGCAAAGTGTTATTGTGTTTTTTCCATCTGGAATTTCTCAGTAGCAGCCCGGAGTCTGAATTTGTGCCCGGTGATGGCAATAGGCTCACAAGCGTGATGTTATGTTTAACCTGAGAATAACAACCGTTTTTGAATTTCAAAGTTTCAATAGATACCCCAGCAATGTCTTACCAAGCTTAACAGTACTAGTTGCTCTCAAAATGAGATTGGTATCAATGCTTGTTTTCAAAACTAAAACTGAAAGAATTTCTTGCAATAAAAAAACAATTCTGAAGTCAAGTCTAAAATGTTTTTTACATTACAGGTAACTGATGTTCCCGCGTGGGCTCTGGGCACGTTGCTGCGCGTGGCTCGTGCTGTGTTGCCCGAAGGCTGCACGTTGCGCGTGCATGACCACGAGATCGTGCACGAAGAGGTCCGCTACGTGCCCGATAACCAACTGCTTGATCTCAAGCAGCAACTTCAAGACATGGGCGGCAGTCGCGCAGAAAGAAAAAAGAAGAAATAAAATGTTTGTTATTTTTGTACTTAATAAGTAAGTAGTGTGTACTTAGCAGTAATAGAATAAATTATGTTATATGTTAAAGTATGTCTGTTTATTTTTTTTAAACCGGCCAAGTGCATGTCAGACCACGCACAATGTAGGGTTCCATAGTTGGGATGAATTTATCCCAAGAACAAACTTAACTTTGTAGTTGAAAAATATGTTCTCCCATACGGAATGTATGGCTATACGCAAATCTAAGTTTGTCGATTATTACTCGTTAACTTGTAAAACCTACTCAGCTGTGATAGTTTTCCTTTTAAATTCGTTATATAAGCTACTGCCGTGAATTTCACATAGGTATCTAAAACCAACCATTTAGCTGGCGGGGGGGACACGACTAACAAAAAATTGCACTGCTTAATATTTCGCAAACGGATCTCTGAATTCAAAAATAGTTTTCACATACTCGCAATGTTTTTAAAAGACCTTTCCAACGATACCCGACACCAAGGAATAGAAAAAAAAAACATCTTCACGGGAGGCAAACTAAAAAAAATTTTTTCAATTTTATTTTACCACTTTGTCGGCATGATTAATATGTATACCCATGCCAAATTGCAACTTTCTAGTACTAACAGTCTTGGAACTAGACCGCGGACAGACAGACGGACATGACGAAACTATAAGGGTTCCTTGTTGACTACGGAACCCTAAAAATCTAAGTGTCTAGCTTCGGTATTTCACTCATAACTACTTATTAGTTGCATTTAATAACTAGTCGAAAACCGACAGCTAGAACTTAGAAGCCCTGAAGAAGGAAAAGGGGATGAAATATTTATATTTATTATAGCTACCTGTGCTGTAGTATGCAATTTATTATTTAGCTGTTGACTGCTGTTGTAGCCGAAGAGCAAATCAGCAGTATTAAATTCAGACATGCAGACTAGGTAAGTACCTACGTAGGTAGGGGAAAGGAAGGTAAGACGCAGGAGCGGATCCCACCCTCTAAAAAGGTTGTCGATACATTAAATATCAAAACCATATTGCTATAACTCCATATACCACTTTTGCCCAGTCTTCTTTGGTAAGGTTAAATGCTCGCACACAAGTGTGTGTGTGTTCTGTGTACATCAGCTTGATCGAACTCAGGGTTGTGGGCATGCCCACCGTGCCCACAACGCTGGATCCGCGCTTGGTAAGACGAACCCTGTTGGTACGAAGGTCCACCTTAATCATTTTGAAAGGAATAACATCATCTCTCTCTGAATGAGTTGTGTCTTGGAGAAGCTCTTTTTGCTCCACCTCTTGGTCAGCGTACTCAACTCCGCCGTTCAGGTTACCACTGTTTTAACTAGGTGTTTTTCCTTGTTTTGTTGTAAAATTGGCGATTTTCAAGTGACTTTGGCTTTAGATTTTCAGGCGGTCTTTGTTTGCAAAGTGACATAAGATTGAACTAATATCAAACCATACTATGTGGACGATAGTGATACGTATTACCTAACCAGAAATTAATAGTGAATGTGGTTTATGCCAAAAGGCAAAACGGTGCGCAGAAATAAGAGAATAGAAAAGAAAAAATAATAGTTAATTAGGTGACATCAGTGGACTCGAACATCTAAGAATGGGAAAACATGAAAGATAAGAGATAACAAAAGAGGAAAATGTCAGTTAATCCGACGATGAAAACTAATTTTTAGTGTGCAACTACAACGCTACATGCAAACTACGCATCATAATGACGTCACGCAAAATCCTGCATCCCGCAAGCAGGGTTTACCGCGCGACGAGTATTACAACGTCCCAACATCAATCGTAGTGCAGTAGCCCACCAGATCCGACACCCGTCTGTTCGGAGGATCCTCCCTTTTCTATGAAGGATGAGTGAACTTTACACCCTGGTCCTCATACCTCTATTAAATATAATCAAATGGCGGATAGGTTCAATGTCAAAATTTTCGCTTGGGTACCTTGTGTTAGCTGTGACGAAGATGATGATGAGGCAGTGTTTCTCTTTGAACAATGTTCTGACAGCTTTTTTATTAAGAAGGTAAAACGGACCAATTTAAGCTAGAAATCATCTAATATCTCAGACTCTCAGTTATCTATGAACATATGTATTTAATCCTTATTATTAAGTAGCCTAGAGTAAATGTTGTTGATTAGTTTTACTCTAGAAAATTTTAAATAAAATGAAAATAAATAAACTATTTATTTAGTTATTTTTTCTTATTAGTAAGTACCTATCTAGGTATATCATATGTATAATAATAGTTCTGCCTTCCCTTCCCCTGCTAATAGCCTGTGAAACGGAAATACTGTTTAGTGGCACTCCGGGAGTGCAGACAGAAGTGAAAACTTGAAAAAAAATCGACACCGCGGTAATCAACGCGTTGATGTCTTTCACTCCACGGTGTCAGTAAATTCCGTCACAGTGTAGCGAAATTAATGGTTTAGTCCCATCTCAAAAATGCCCAACGCGCTTAAAGAAGTTTTCACTTCAATAAGTTTCGTAGTTACCTACTATGCAATCTTAGCTTAGGTATCTATAGTCTGCTACACAAAGACTACGACTTATGACACAAGCCGTTACATAATTATTATGATGATTACGTCCGGATGAGACACAAGTACACGACTGTGCAAAAAACTCGCAATGTTTCCACTTTCACCCTACTTGCGTGATCTCTACTCAGCTTCCTGACATCCAATTCAGATCATTAATTATCGTTTTCCCCAGACTAATAACAGGGAAATTACAAACAAATTGTTTCGAGTGCCGAACACCTAAGTTTTATGAAACAGTTACACCTCTCGATACCTTGTCTACCAGCTATTATTTTTGTAATCAATTTTAAATTGGTAATAATCGCTTTGATGTTTTTTAGACAAATCTCTGTTATTGACACCTCACCTCAAACCATGCAGGTCTGATCTGGAGCGAAACATACGTCCGGCCCGTAGGTACAGACGCCAGCACATCAGGCTACTACAATCTGTCAAATTTATTTAATAGATTTTCAACTTTATCGCTGAAGTGTAAGGTTCAAAGTTGATTGGGAAAATTTGACAGTTTCGGGTAGCTTGATGTGCTGGCGTCTGTACCTACCAAGTTCACAGGTCTGTTTAAGTCTGTTATGACATCAACACACACTTAACCACATAGCATCAATAAATTGACATTAGGTATGCCTTAGCAAACCACACCCACCTTACCAAACATCAAGCAGTGATATTGATTAACACACTCAGATGAATCATGGTCTCATGCCGAAAGGTAGTAGGCAGAGGTGGTACCTATAGTAGTTACACCCACATTGTGACAGGACCTACGTAGGGGAGTATAATTGCGATCAATCGGGCACAAATTCAGACGGCAGGTACTGAGAAAGATCTAATAAATTCAGAAAAACCATTTCCTTTTTTCCCGATCCAAGGATCGAACACGCGCTCAGTAGTCGCGCTTGCGACGACTAGACCAGCGGGACCAGAGGGAATCAAGCATAGAGTAAGTTATAGATTGGGGAGTCAAGCTAAAACTGCCTAGAATATTGATACCTACGAGCTAACGACTGGGACGACCTATTAGTATAAACTACATGATGCTAATCTATGAATGAGCTTAAAGCTAACGGCACGAGGACCGACGACAGCCTGATCAGCGCCCTAATTGCGTAACACACGATCAATCACAATCAGATTTTTGAAGTGAAAACTTCTTTAGGCGCGTTGGGCATTTTTGAGTTGGGACTAAACCATTGATTTCGCGACACTGTGATGACATCTAATTTTTAACCGACTTCTAAAAGGTCCTCCAAAAAAGGGTTCTCAATTCAACTGTATGTTTTTTTTTTTTGTATGTTTGTTACGCTATAACTCGGCCACTTATGAATTGATTTTAATGATTCTTTTTTTGTTTGGTAGGTAAAACTTCAGAGGTGGTCCCACATAAATTTTAATAACTTTTGGGTAGTTTTTAAGTTAGCTTTAATAATGCGTATTTTTCCCAATTAGTATGTGGATGATATTAAGTTCCTCTCACTGTTATTTATATAGCAGGTAGTGGTATTCGAATTTGTGTGGGGTAAATACCGCAACTAAAAAGTGAAAAATAAAAACTTCCGACTTCCAAAAAAAACACTAAAAAAGTGAAAAATAACTTTAATTTCGGGAGTCGATGGCAAAAAACGAAAATTCAAAACCAAAGACACCGACTTCCGAATCTAAAATATTTTTTCACTTTGTAGTGTTTTTTTTGGAAGTCGGTTGTTTTTTTTGTTGTAAAAGCGATTGTGCTTTTTATTTATATTATGATTTTAGATCAATATTATATGCAAGTATTTTTACTTTAAAGGTTTTGTAAACGCGATTGTGCTCTTTATTTAGATAAGGTTACGGACCAATGTTCTATACAAGTATTTTTCTTCCAGCAAGGCGATCTTGTTCAAGTTTTCACTTCTGTCGGCACTCCCGGAGCGCCACTGTTTTTTTTTCTGGATATTGCTAATCCATTGCTTCATATGTTCTAAAAAATTGTCTGCTCACCAACATAAAGAACGCAATGAATGTTGTTAAACTGTCAAAATGAAACGGCTTGTGATTGATCGTATGTTACGCAATTAGGGTGCGGATCAGTGCGGTTTAGCTCAAGATCGAAAAAATGAAAGGCTATTTAGCATGTGTTGTCGGTGCCAATTGCAAAGCAACACAAGCTAAATATTATAAAAATTGTAAATGCGACTGAATGAAAGTAATGCCAAGTGCCCATACATTAATGTGCAGCCTTTAACATTTTAACAGAAATCTTCAATGCTACAGATTATTACATAATAATAATAACAGTTACGTAAAATTTAATTATCTCCGATCGTGATTTTGGGTAGTGGATTGCCATCAACAATATGCATGGTCATTCGTGACTGATTGCGCATTTTTCGTTGATATAAAATACATAAATATAAAACTGATGGATGGCATACCTATTTTTTTCCGACCTTCATTCACTACGAGCACATTACATGTTGCCAATTAAAGTTTATACTATTCACATACTACTAATTACAGTAGGTACATAGAAGGGGTTACCAAAACATTCAACATCGGCAACATCCACCGACAAAGATAACAGTCATTTGCGTAGGTACAGTAGGCCGCACGTCAGTAGAATCAAAACCAGCATAAGCTGGCGTCGTATTCTTTTTAAAATTCCGTAGTACCCTAGGCCAGCTAAAGGTCAAAATGTTACCACCGACGTGCGGTCGACTGTACTGTATTTAACATAGAGGCTGCAGGTATTGCAGTAGGTTGCGACACATGCAATTACACTATCTGGTGCACTCTTGACAATCATTGTGAGCACAATGGAATAAAACAGTGAGAAAATACGCAATACCTAATCTCTCAGACCAAATAAAAAACCAAGACAGCTCTGCGTGGCTGCGAACAATACAGTGAAGCATGCCAAAACTACACCTCCGCTCTGTGCATACACGCTCACACGCACACATCTACAACCATTTACAATCAAACAACACAATATTGAGAGATTTACCATGTTATTTTAAGACCGTCGACTTCTTATTGGTTTTCCTGTAATCTATAAGTAAAGAACCATTCTCTGTAATTTTTCAAAATTTTAGGCTTCGTTGTTTCAGCTTCGTTTTTAGGCTTCGTGTTTCGGATATAAGGGGAGGGGCAAGTCCTTTCATTTTATATGTCACACGGTACGGTACAGTTAGCAAAACATTTTTATTAATTTTCTTATTTGCCCGCCAAAAGTGACCCCCATATTCAAAATTGATTTATTTACGTTATACATCCGTGTTTGGGTCACAGAAATACATAATGTGTACCCAACTTAATCGATCCATATAGATTTGGAGCAAATTGGCTGTGACAGACGGACAGACAGACACACGAGTGATCCTATATCGTCGCCCAGCAGTGAAAACCACGTAAGTGTTTATAACTAAATTTTACAGGAGGAAGAAAAAACTGTCTCCTGAAAAAAAAATGTATGAGTGGGGAAGATATTACCTTTTGTTTTTTTTAGATTTTATGCATTCCTTAGGTACGTATCACATTGTTTCTATATCGTGTGCCTAAATACTTCTTCTCACTTTCTTCAATTTTTAATCCGGAATAACGCTATTATCAACCGTACTGGCGAGTTTCTCAGACGAAAATGGCGGAGCCTATTTTGATACAAGGTTCTCATAGCACGTCATAGATAGCGCTAGGAGTAGCTGATTCGAAAGTTTGCTAGAGTAATCTGTGCTTACCGAGTTTATCAATCCAAAGAACAAATATAATTTTTTTTGAGGAAATGAGACACCCGAGGTTTTCACTGCTGGGCGACGATATGGGTTTCGTTTTGCTTTTTAAGTACGGAACCCTAAAAACCGGCAAAGAGCGAATCGGGCTCGTCCTCTAAGGGTCCGTACATTGGTAAAAAAATATTTTTCTATTATAAAAGTTTTTAATTTTTTGGCCTGTTTGTATAGTTTTTGCTGAAAAATTACGAACTTTCATCTAGTTTCGTCATGTCCGTCTGTCTGTCTGTGCACGGTCTAGCTCTGAGACCCTTAGTACTAGAAAGCTGTAATTTGGCATATGTATACATATTAATTACGCCGACAAAGTGGTAAAACAAAATTATAAAAAACATTTTTTTTTAGGGTACCTCTCCTACACGTAAAGTGGTGATGTTTTTTTTTTTAACCCTTGGTGTGGGGTATCTTTGGAAAGGTCCTTCAAAAACATTGTGAGTTTGTGAATCACAGCTAAGTAGGCTTTACAAGTTAACGAGTAATAATCGACCAACTTAACTTTGCAGTTGCAAAAACATGTTTTCCCATACATTCCATATGGGAGAACATATTTTTCAACTACAAAGTTACCTAAGTTTGTTTTTGGGATAAATTCATCCCAACTACGGAACCCTTCATTGTGCGTGGTCCGATACGCACTTGGCCGGTTTTTTAAGTTAGAAATGTGGCAGTTAGTTCGTTTTGTAAAAGTTAGTTGTATTGTTTAGGAAAAATAACCCTTATATAGACTCCCGAGAAGTTGCCGAATGGAAATCTCATCGGGGACATGGTATGTATTTTACAATTTGCAAAATTCGAAGATAAAACGAAATTATATGAAATATTTTATTTCCAGATATAAATCCACATACAACTTTAAAACAATACACACATTGAATAACCTATAATACACACATACACACATTGAATAACCTATAATAAGTATTATAAATATGACACATTCATAGATAGGTAAGGAGGGGATAGTATTTTTACGGAAATTTTTCATTGTAAGTCAAAAACTATGCGCCATAATATGACGAATTTCGTAGTGTTACCACTGCTGTGCCGATAACTGTACGTAAATACTAAAATAAATAAATACCGCACTTGACCTGTAATAGTAAGTTACCCCAGCCAGTTTTAAATTTTGAAATTTAGGTTCCTACTTCAACCCTAAAATAATAGGTAATGCTGAGCTGCCTGTGTGGTGCTTACCTGCTTACCCAATGTAGCTCTTCGTCGTCATCGATGAAAATAGAAATGTTGTAGGTACTTAGATAGTGTAATCAAATGAATATCTAAGCAATGCACGTCGTCTTGGTGTCATCACCTGATCTGATGAAATTATTTATTGTAGAGACGAATCCATTTTGATGACTTGATGACCTTTATTTGCCAACTGCATCTTAAAATAAGACAAATAATAAGCAAGGAACTGAAAGTTGGGACACAATATATGACCAATACTTTATAGAAAAAGATTGCACTGCTGTCTCTGCAATACCTCTAATTATTAGTCTGCTGCTTAATTACTTCAATCAAACCTACGGCTATCTTCATTTCTACGAGAAAAATGTTTAGTGCCGCGACACAAAAAGTTTTTAATACAGCCAATGTATTGTATTATGTCGAAGCCAAATTGTAGAATTCGCCCCGTCTCGTCGAATTATACATAGCGGGTTAGCGTAGCGGCTAGCTGTTTTGCTGCAATGATGACGATTCCGTTTTTAGGATTCCGTACCCGAAGGCAGTGGCGTATTTACCCTAGGGCCAAAAGGGCCATGGCCCGGGGCGGCAGGCTGCGAGGGGCGGCGCAAGCTGCACCTCATGCTACAATGTCTGAAGCAGAAGTAAGAGTGAATGCCATGAAACTCCTGGCGGCGCAGTGACGGCGTCGCCCTGAGTTCTTAGGCAACCAAACAAACTTATTTTAACAAAAGGATTTGACGCATATTTGTGGGCACTGCGGTGACAAATTGCAGTGCGGAACGTTCGTTGTCCGTACTTGAAAAATAGTTTTAATAAAATATAAAAATACCTTATGTATCCGGCGTCTTTAATATTTATTGATTAAATACAGTATATGGTACTACATGATAATTATTCAGAAGTCTCAAATTCCTAACTTGTTTAGTTGGTGCGATATAGAGGTCGTACAAAAATGGTTTAAAACTGACAACTTTGACGGTCCTACTTCTTCATTTTCGAAAATATAGGTATTTAAAAAAAATTGTACTCTACTCGATACGCTCTAGAGACAATGACACCCCACATGCCAGGGTAAGAAAGTTTTATTTTTTGTTTTAATCAAATGGTTATTGTCCTTTAATTTTTTACTGAATATTTTTTATTATTTGTTGTTATAGCAGCAATATAAATACAAATCTGTGAAAAATTTCAACTGTCTATTTTATTACGTGTTTACGTAACATACGTTCATGAGATACAGCCCGCTGACAGACAGACGGACAAACAGCGAAGGCTTAGTAATAGGGTTCCGTTTGGCACCCATCGGGTACGGAACCCTAAAAATTATCTACGTTTCCGCTTAAGCGAACAGTTTAGCTATTACTGCAGAAGCTGACTTGATAAAATCCGTTAATTATAAGTTGACAGTGTCATTCAAGAATTTGCTACCAATGTCCATCGGAAAAAAATAAATAATATTGGTCAAATGGTGTTTATTTCTTTGGCCTTTTTAGTTTTTTTAATTCACTAGCTTTTGCCCGCGACTTCGTCCGCGTAGAAGTCGAAAATGGGATTCTAATAGGATTTTTAATTGGTTTTTTACGTTTTTAATTTTGTTATAACTTATAACATATAAATTATTATGTTCAAATGTTTGAATACTTATAAAATATAACAGTCTTTATTACCTTTGGAGCGGAAGGGCGTGTCAGACTCTTACTGACTAAAACCCACCCGTGTTCCTTCGGTTGCCCTGTTGCCGGGGGCCATGATGTCCCTTTCGGTCCTTATTCGCAGCCCCGGCAGGCATCGGCCCTAGCGGACCCCGTCAATTCTGCTGACATCTCTTTGAGGCGCGCGTGGAACACAACGCGCCGTCCACCCGGGCCTGGTCCTTATCGGGCGGCGAGCTACCCATTGCTCACCGTTCGCAAGCCCGCGCCTACGGTGGCCGGAAATCGGCTCGCGATTCCCGTCCAGGGCGTCTCCTCCTGCGGCGGTTAGGGGCGTGAGGGCGCGAAATTTGCCTCTCCCTCACGAGTTCCGCCTCCTCCTTCGCATGCTCCCGCTTCGTAGAAGGAGGTGACGGCCTGCCATTTCCTATCGCTCCGTACCATGGCCTGAACCAGGGCCGGACGCGAAAGATCACCGCCGCCGATTGCCTCCACAAGGACACGGCGATGCTCCGCCCAAGCCGAGCAGATCTCCACCGTATGCTCCACCGTGTCCTCCGGGCGATCCACACAATGGTGACGCCCGGGCGTTTCCTCCCGCCTTATCCTGAACAGGAACCTCCCAGCCGCCGTGTCCGGTGAGGACCTACGTCAGGTGGCAGGTGAGGACGCCGTGGCGCCTCTCAAGCCACTCCTCAAAGAGGGGTCTTATCGTCGCAATTGTGGCGTGCCCAGCGCTGGGTTGCGACAATCGCATTCTCCATGACGCCATGAGATCCCGCCGGAGCTCTGTCCGCTGTGCCGTGACATAATAAAGAATATTCTATTCTATTCTATTAATTTCCCATTGATGTTAACCAACTTGCTCCCATAAAAAAAATAGACAAATTTATTGATGTAAAAAAAATGCGAAAAACAATACACACAAAATTAAACTTCTAAGACTATCTAAAAGAAAACTATAAGTATTATTCAACAAATCAAAAACAGATATTTTTACAATTAAAACTAAAAAGAGTGTTTGCTTATGTTTTAAGTGTGTTCAACCTTTTTTGAATAAAATTGGATTAAGTTTGACATGTCAAAATAAAATGTATTAAATCAAAAGCACTAAGGAGTTTTTTGGCGGTGATTTGCTTCGAAGTTGATATTAATATATCAACTTCGAAGCAAATCACCGCCAAAATAACTTTCAACCCCTTTTTAACTCCGTTAGGGGATGAATTTCAATAAAATACGAAACACGTCTTCCATCAATTCTGTTAAAAAAGGTTTATGCAAAATTTGAAGTAAATTGGACCAAAGAATCACGTTGTCCCATACAAACTTTGCCCCCTTTTTTCACCCCCTTAGGGGTAGAATTTCGGAAAATCCTTTCTTTTCGGATGCCTACGTCATACAAAGAACACACCCTCCAAGTTTCAGGTCTCTACGATTAGCGGTTTAGGCTGTGCGTTGATCCGTCAGTCAGTCATTCAGGACAAAGCATTTTATATGTATAGATTATCATAACATCATAATCATTCTCAGCCCACATGAACACACTGCTGGATTTTATTTTATAATTAAAAAAAGTTTTTGCTTTTTACCTTTAATTTATGGGGCGGCAAACCTTACAGGCCCAGAAGGGTGCCAAACGGAACGCTATTACCCCTAGCCTTCGCTGTATGTCTGTCTGTCAGCGAGCTGTATTTCATGAACCGTAATAGGTAGACGGTTGAAATTTTCACAGATTGTGTATTTCTATTGCCGCTATAACAACAAATAATAAAAATAAAGTTAAAAATTAAAGAAGAACAAGAAACGTACGTGTTGTTCTTGTTTTCGGCGTTTTTATACGGTGCGAAACCCTTCGTGTGAGAGTCCGACTCGCACTTGGCCAGTTTTTTTTAAACGGCTAGCAGCCGTAATGTCGCTACAAGCCACAAAACTTGACACTGCATCTGCTTTTTGCAAAAATGTCTTCCCGTGTCCTGTGTGCGTGTGACTTATAAAACTAAGCTGCCTGAAATAATCCGAATAATTAAAAAAATATTTTGTCTAAAATTGCTTCATGTCCGTCGCTTTTAAGTGGAGCGTAAATTATATGTGTACTGTACTACACAATTCCTTAAATGGGCTTTACTCAACGTCTCTTATTATGAAAGGAAACCTCTTAAATTTGTTTGTGCAATGTAATACAATATCGCAGTATCTCAGTAATCACTGCGTTAGATCCTTTCCCTGCTCGGTAAAATGATCGCCTTGTTTGCAACACTGGGCGTGTGACAGATTTCGTAGTCGACAAGATATCTAGGTTTATTTTGACTGAGTTCTTACATATTTATACGTGTGCTGATTAGGATTATGCTACTTAAAAAAATCAAATTCAAATACTTCAAGTATCAGGTGAACACAGATCAAATAATTTTTCTTGATCAAAGGATTTTTATCGCCCGACGAAAACGGAGGGGTGTTATTTATCGCCCGACGAAAACGGAGGGGTGTTATTTATCGCCCGACGAAAACGGAGGGGTGTTATTTATCGCCCGACGAAAACGGAGGTGTATTATTTATCGCCCGACGAAAACGGAGGGTATTATTTTGACGGCTACGTCGTCGCTCATTCTGTGTATTTGGATGAATGTTCTGTGTGTCGGATAGTAGGTATGATTTATTTATTTTATTTATTTATTTAACCATTTATGTACACACAAATAATACACAGACAAGACAAAAGGAACAGAAAAATACGTACAAAGGTGATGCTTATTTCTAATGAAATCTCTTCCAGCATACGAGTACCTACCTGCGATAGCTCAGAGGATAAAAAGAGATGTAGACACCGTGTGTAAGAGTAAAGAGAAAGTAAAATACATAAAATCAAAACAATTCACTTAATGAAATAAAACGAATAATATGAAAATATACTTACTTACTTACATACGTACAAACATACATACTTCTAAAATAAATAACACTAAGATATTATTAATTATAAATTTATAATGTAACAAAAAAAAAAAACATAAAATTTAAAAACAACATAGCAAACCCACCGTTTATAAGATCGATTTTAATTATTTAAAATTATAGGTTTAGCAGCATTTGCCATTCCTAAAGTCAGCTGGAGTTTATGGCGCAATTTGGTAAATACCTATCTGGGTAGCTAATTTAATTTCCGAGGTTCAGCCAGTTCAGAGATTTCGTGATATCGATTTCAGTTCACAATTATTATTTACACCGCACTTATCCGGTAAAATCCTATTGGACTGCCTGGTTGGTCGAGCTTGACTGGGCTATGGCTGGATCATGAGGTTGGAATTCCGGGTCGCGGCAAAAATATAAGTTATATTTTTCTTTTTTCTAGTAGCAGCCCGGTGTTAGGAAGTAGGCAGTGAGAAGACTGAGATATTCAAGGTGAGTGGAGAGTGTATATTTGATGTTAGATCAGATGGATAGATAAACCATTCACACAAAAGAAATAGCACAACACACAAAAGCACAATTAAATGATAACAAATTACATGAATATAAAGAAAAAAACAACAACAAGGAAAAATATTTAAAAAAAATAAGTTTGTGGCACTATTACTATCTGTATATAATGTTTGCGCACTAGGTATAATAGTTAGGTAAAGGCTCTCGCTAACAGGCGCGACGTGACTCTAGTAGAACAATATCTAAGAAAGGCTTCATGGAAATTGATCTACTGACTGTTAGCTTGCGTGTTCTGTACAGAGCTCCAACGCGTCGTACGCCTAGCCAATAATAGGACTAATGCTAATGCTAATGCTAATGCTTTTAAGGATATACCTACAGAGCACATTTATATGACCACCATTCAGGTATACTACCTACTTAAGACTGTCGCAGACAGGCGCGACGCGACTCCGGTTAAACAATTTCTATGAAAACTCCACGGAAATTGTTCTACCGGTGTCGTGTCGCGCCTGGCTGCAGGAGCCTTTATGTACAATGAGGTTCATAGCCTATTGAATCACGCAAGGACATCTGAAAACAATTTTTCGCTGATAGAACGTGATCATAAAAAATAAATCAAATTACATCAATTAAAAACAACAAACTCCCAGCACTCAAATTACTAGGTACATACCTACTCATAAATACACGTTGAGGAAGGACGGATTCGGAAATGGTTTGTAATATTGTACCTAATGCAAGTAAACTTTACCATCCATCGAGATCATGCGTTAGATGAGATTATTACGGTGAGAAGGCCGCGGGACCGAGTAAACATTAATTTTATTATGTACATAAGGTTCTCAACAATGTGTGGCAATCTAAATGTCTTGTAGATTGATTTCGTAACCACCTCACTATTGAATTAGCTTCGTTTTGTATAATTCGATACTTAATAATTAGATAGCACGAATATGGGTGGATTATAATGAGAATAAATAATTTTACAAAATAAATCTTCATTGTAAAATGACTTCGTGAATGATTCGCGATTCGTGAAATTAGATGGAATTTCAGAAACTTTTATGGAGGATTTATAGCATGGGTGTAGATAATAATTATTTATATATGATTTTGTAAAAAAATAAGTTTTCACCACGTAAGCCTTATGAACATGACCGAATTCTGTGGTCTTCTCTGAATGCTGAATATTTTAGAAAAAGATCCGGATATTTAGAAACCTTCAATGATCAATCTGTACGACACACTGCACTGAATTAATTACCAAATCATTCACTGAATCCGTCTGCAGATTAGTGTGCCGTGTGTGTATGCGTGACAGAGGCGGACCGCGGACGTTTCACGACTATAATCTTCTTTGTAATTGGGTTACTTGCTGAATGCAATTAGATAGGTACCTACCTACCTTCTGAATTCAGTAACTAGCCATTTAGTATTTAGCCAATTCGTGAATTGAGATGGGACTTAGTGCGAATAAATAGAGGAAAGTGGTCAAGTTTATGCGCATGCGGTTCCTGCAATACTTGATTTTAGAGAAAACAAAAACTAGGTACTTAAAGAAGTTTTTTTTTGTCACTGAGGTAATTCAATTTAGTAAATACGTACCTGTGTATTACATGTAGGTATGCTATGGGAATAATCAAGAACAGGTAAGTTTTTCCTAAGTTTTGAAAAAAAATATACGTAAGTACCTACTGCACCCTAATTGCGTCATACACGATCAATCACAAACTGTTTCATTTTGACAGTTCAACGACATTCATTGCGTTATTTACGTTATTCAGCAGACAAATTTTTCGAACAGATGAAGCAATGGATTAACAACATCCTTCAAAATGATTCAGTCAGATTATGATTGATCGTGTGTTACACAATAAGGGAGCTCTTGTTTCATACGTGTACTTAGGTTACGTACATAAATGTCAAATTTTCTTTTTATTTTGATCCGTATGTACTTTGTTTCATTAGTCATACTCACAGCTTTATGAATAAAAACAACCGCCCTGGAGCTAGTTGGGCTCGCACAATTAGGGTTCCGTATGGTATGGAACTCTAATTGTGCCAAAACATACCTAGATACTTTCATCAAAAACTATAGGTCCCACTTTAGTAAGCACATTGCTCTAACGAAAAGGGAAGTCGGAATGAAAAACAAACTTCAGTTTGCAGTAGAAAAAATTTTCTTCCTCACATCGGTCTACTTGACGATCGATGCTCCAGCTGCAAATGTAAATTTTAAATCGCAAAAAAAACAATCCTGCTTTAAGAGATATACTTACTAACCTAGTTTACCTTAATATAAATGAACTATTTTCGGTTTTTTTCCTTAAGGTACTTGTACCGTGACACCTTGCTTCTTGCCTTTCATGATGTTGTTGGTAACCCCATATGGAAAATTGAAAAGTCCTAACAAAAAGCCTGATTTCCATAGAAAAGTTTAGACGTCTCAAAAAAATTAACAATCATGAGACAAAAAAACTTTTTACAAAAAAAAAAACAACCGACTTCCAAAAAAAACACTACAAAGTGAAAAATAACTTTAATTTCGGAAGTCGGTGTCTTGGGTTTTGTGTTTTCGTTTTTTGCCACCGACTTCCGAAATTAAAGTTATTTTTCACTTTGTAGTGTTTTTTTTGGAAGTCGGTTGTTTTTTTTTTTGTAAAAAGTTTTTATTTTTCACTTTTTAGTTGTGGTACCTACCCCACACATATTCGAATACCATTACCTGCTACCAGTGACAGGAACTTATCATATCATCTACATACTAAGTGGGAAAAAAATACGTATTTTGGAGCTAACTCAAAAACTACCTAAGCAAAGTTAATAAAATTTATATGGGACCAATTTGGGAGCATACCCTTTCAAACAAAAAAATAATTTTCAAAATCGGTCCTCAAATGACGGAGAAATCGGTGGACATACATAAAAAAAAAAAAAAAAAAAAAAAAAAAAAAAAAAAAACAAACATACGCGACGAACATATAACCTCCTCCTTTTTGGAAGTCGGTTAAAAATAAATACCTACGCAACTATGACGAAGTGGACAGATAGTGTTCTTTCACTGTTCTTAATAAGAAGGCTGGCTTCTGGCTTAAACTCGTTTCTGATTGTTAAAAGGGATCTTAGCCATATAATGGTACCGATGTGAGACGGTGTGTAGGTATAAGAAATACTACTCTGTTTTAACTAATTATGTTTCAGATCGCCGTGAAGTAAAATTGGGAATCAAGACTTCGCTTTAGGTAATTTATTTCACTTTCATTTTTCTGATCGACTTGAAATTTGGTGTTCCTTATAGGTATATTTGTTGACTCTGCAACTATACAGCCCCGGATCCAGATTTTTTTTGAGGCTGGGCAAAAACTGCGGTCTGCCGCCCCTCGTCAATCTTTTATGGGAATGCAATGAATTTTATCGATCGATAATTCGCGAATCGAAAAGGGGTGCCAAAACTGTTGTAAAAAAGAGATGGTGAACATTGGTCTATTCACTGTTCAATGCTCTATCGAGTAGGAATGTGGTAACAGGAACACTGCCTTATTAAGCCTCGTGTAGACTGGCACGACGCGACGCGACTCTAACAATACAATTTCTAAGAAAACTTCACGTTAGAACAATTACCGGTATCGCGTCGAGCAACAAGTCGCGCTAGTCTGCACGAGCCTTTATGCCACATAATGAGCACCCGCGATTGCTGTGGAACTATTAGAATATATCACCTTGAATTTATGCAAGCCATTGTTTTGTAGTATAATTTTTTAATGTTGCATATTATTTTGCCCCTTTTTGGCGATGTTGTTACATATTATTTCAACCATTTTAAGTTGCGTAATAAATTGCGGTTTTAAATGATAAATCGTTTGATGGTATAAATTACATGTTAACTGGTACATACCTTAGTAAAATGTTTTGATCAGGGATTTTTTAAATTTGCAATGTATTTACCTACTTGTTATTTTAGGGGTCATAATTAGTCAAAGCATAAATATCTGGTTCATTGTTTTAGTATTTTAGAAGAGCGTAGATCCTATATGGGTTTTTATAAAAATTCAGACTCTATTATGCTCTCTCTATGTGTATCTCTCCGGCATTGTCCCAGCAGACATGTTGCTGTACTAGTGTCAGAGAGAAGATAGGTATTAATTTTATTGTTTAAACGACGTTATTTATTGATTTGATTTGATGTAATTTGATTTTAATTGATTTGATTTTACTTTATTTGACATTATTTATTTGTTTTAGTTTAATTGTATTTGGTCTTATTTGGTTTTATCTGTATAATTAATATTAATTTATTTTTATGTTTGGCAATGGGTGTTATTTACCTTAAACAAACTGTGCCTGAAATAAATGAATTTACTTATTTATTTATGTCTATAGGTTGTATTCACTCACTGTATTGCAACAGACACACACTACCCGTGTAGATAGGTATACTGGGTATACGGTCGTTCATTATAAATTACCTAATTATTATTTGTCATCAAACTTATCCATGACCCGTGCGCTGCGTGCGCATGCGTACGTTTGGTGAGAGAAGTTAACTATTTATAAACAATCTGCCATTAGTTGGACGTAAGTATTCAGGGCGCGTAGCTCCGACCAACCTCCATAGTTTTATACATTAGGCACGCGGGAGGCCCTCTTCTTAATTTTACACTATGACCTTCTACAGACTAAGATTTCTTAATTGTGGTTGAAAGGCAAGATTTTCATTGAACGGTCTTTCGGACAGTGGTAGGTACCTAATGGCACTTGAAATTGTTTCGTTATGCTAATTATACGCTGTTCAGATAACAAAGAATATCAAATGTTAATCTTTCCGCACTCATTGTTAATGGTAGCTTTAACATTGGGGTGGGGTAACTAATTAGTCTAGACTTCAGTTAGTAGGTACATATTCAACACTACGATTTGATAGTGTAAACACTAGACTAACTATGAAAACATATTATGAAGTAGGTACTGAGTAGGTAGGTACCTACTTCATATTCTTAAAGGTGAAGGCCCGTGACGGCACCCTATTAATCTTAATCTGCATGGGGTAAAAAAAACAAATTCCACCTCGAACGTATGTACCTAGTGGGGTGACCACTCATGAGTTGATCTGTGCGTTAAATTGTTTTATGATCGTTAACACTTAGCTAATTAAAATGTAGATTCACGATCTGACGAGTCACGATAACGAAGAATTTTAACACTAATTAGGTTCGGTAAAACACGATAACCTCCTTGAAATGTCTGACGGTCACAAGACTCACAAATAAATTATGGGGATGCCGAGTATTGCCGAGTGTGGAAGTCCCGAGATCTTGCTCTGTACCCTAATTGCGCAATACAACACAATCACAATCTATTTCGGTTTGAAACAGATTGCTAATCCATTGCTTCACAAGTTGGAAAAAAATCTGCTCAACAACGTAAATAACGCAATGTTGTTGAACTGTCAAAATGAAACAAATTAGGCAAAATTGTTTACGAAAATGAGTTACGCAATTAGGGTACTGGTTTTATTCAAGTAACTGTACTTCAGGCATTTTTCTGTGGTTCCAGTATGTAGGAAAATCTTTAAAAAATTCTTAGAGAATCAAATGGACTGATAAGTCCTTTTGTTAGTTAGTATTATATTGGAATACCTAGATAAGTTAGGTAAGTCAGGGCAGGTTATTAAAGGTATTCAACGGTGTGATTCTTCTAAAGCCTCAAATCATATTTTAAATTAAATTAATTAATAACTACCTATGTACGGTCTGCATTTTATGTCGTAGCCGTAAGGATGATTTTCGTATGCAAGTTGCACTGATGTGCGGTTGGCTGTACAATTAGAACAGTCTTATTCGTCTTGAACGATCGCCGAAATCACGACCGTCCTGCATTTAGTTGCGTAAGCTCTGCCTTTTACTCGGATATCACTCAGAGACCTTATGGATAGTGAGGTGTTACGGATTCACTGTAATGATTGTTCGTAATGGTGACTTGTGGCTGTGACCTTCTTACTAACAATTAAATTAAATAATAAATAGGAAATAGTATGTAGGTCTGTATCCCAATTGCGAAACTTATTTTCGGAAACGATTATGACAAATTTGTTTCATTTTGACAGTTCAACAACATTCGTTGCGGTATTTACGTTGTTGAGCAGATTTTTTTTCCAACTTATGAAGCAATTCAAAAAATTCATTAAAAAATAATTCAAAATATTTTATTTCACATCCTAAACCTACATGGGCACTTATGAAACGTCAGAAGCTAGGTGCACGGTTCCAATTGGTCGTTTCCTATGGCAAGAAACTCCACGGTTACTATTTTACAAAAAAAAAAACAACCGACTTCCAAAAAAAAACACTACAAAGTGAAAAATTACTTTAATTTCGGAAGTCGCTGTCTTGGGTTTCATATTTTCGTTTTTTGCCACCGACTACCGAAATTAAAGTAATTTTTCACTTTGTAGTGTTTTTTTTGGAAGTCTGTTGTTTTTTTTTTTGTAAAAGTTTTTATTTTTCACTTTTTAGTTGTGGTACCTACCCCACACACATAAAAAATAAAACAAACATACGCTACGAACATATAACCTCCTTCTTTTTGGAAGTCAGTTAAAAATAATTGGCTTATACAATACTTTCAAATAACGGTGTTACTAGGTATGGGAGGACAGTGTAGGTATTTCAATAAGTACCAAGTACTTAACAAAAAATTAGAAAATGGTCAACAGTTGTACAATCCACTAAGCCTACAGCGTTCTCACATTCACAAAAAACTTTTTACAAAAAAAAAAAACAACCGACCTTCAAAAAAAAAACACTACAAAGTGAAAAATAACTTTAATTTCGGAAGTCGGTGTCTTGGGTTTTGTGTTTTCGTTTTTTGCCACCGACTTCCGAAATTAAAGTTATTTTTCACTTTGTAGTGTTTTTTTTTGGAAGTCGGTTGTTTTTTTTTTGTAAAAAGTTTTTATTTTTCACTTTTTAGTTGTGGTACCTACCCCACACACATTCGAATACCACTACCTGCTACCAGTGACAGGAACTTATCATATCATCTACATACTAAGTGGGAAAAAAAATACCTATGTATTTTGTAGCTAACTCAAAAACTACCCAAGCAAAGTTAATAAAATTTATATGGGACCAATTTGGGAGCATACCCTTTCAAACAAAAAAATAATTTTCAAAATCGGTCCACAAATGACGGAGAAATCGGTGGACACACATAAAAAAAAAAAAAACAATCATACGCGACGAACATATAACCTCCTCATTTTTGAAAGTCTGTTAAATACAAAGATAAACAAATTAATAAAAGTAAAAACCTATTTTAATAAACTATTACAACTGTAATCAATCTGAATAATTATCATGTCCACAAAAGTCACTAATAAAGAGTTGAAATTAAATCGTATGTATATAATGTCAAATAATAGAATATATACCTATGTCAAGGACGAATGTAAAAAAAATAAAAATTAAAGATTAAAATAAACATGGTAATTTGGGAGCAGTTAATAGACTCTTACTTATTTATGCCGTTAATGAGGTATCAGGGAAGCCACATGTGCAGAAGGAATTATTGCCAAACTTCCTTGTCTTCAACGTAGTCTTTAATTTTATAATATGCTTTCTTGATAAGGACACGTTTGATGTGGGTTTTGAACTTCCCATCGCTAAGTTCTGTCACCGACTTTGGCAACTTGTTATAAAAGCGGATACTGTTTATAAGAAATGACTAAATTTGGGTATCACAATTTCATGTCGATGATGTATTTATACCTATTATGGAAATCACTTCTTATTTTGAAAACTCCCAAATTTTTGCGAACATACATAATACTTTCTAAGATATAAAGTGAAATACAATTGCATTTTATAATGGATTTCCGCAAGGTCACGCCTGAATTAATTAATTATATAAAGTGAAAGCAAAGTCAGTATATCAATTTCTTTACACTTTTAAGGGACTCGCAAGGATCCATTTTATAGATCGCACGGATTGCCCTCTCTTGTAAAATGAAAATTGAATCTACGTCAGCTACCGATCCCCACAGCAGGACGCCATAAGACAACACTGTGGAAATAAGCAAAGTATACTAACCTAGCTGTGGCTATATCAGTCAAGCGCCTTATTTTTCTTACTGCATATGCAGCTGAACTTAATCTACCTGAAAGAGTTCTAATGTGGGTCAATGGAATAGTAATCTGTTTCAAATCGAAACAAATTGTAATTGATCGTGTATTACGCAATTAGGGTACTGGTCTGTATTTTCAGAATTCCGGCCCCCAAAAAGAAAAAAATGGCAACCTTAAAGGATGTAATTGTTGTCCGTCTGTCAAGATCAAGCCCCTTTTTCGCAGAACCTGGCACCTACTTAGAGGTAGGGAATGTAGGAATAAGGTTGAAATTAATAATGATTAAATAAGTACCCACCAAGATCTGCGGTCCCTTAGACGTACATAAAAATTCGAACTTCTAAGATATTGCAATAAAAAGATACGGTCATTTATTGTTACCTCATTTAATGACATCAAAACCTATTGGGTATAGGTTTTTGGCCAGATTTAGGAAATTTCAGGATTTCGCGATTTTTGGAACGAAGTTCCTTATCGCGCGTTGCGAAAGGGGGCTAAACGGAAAAAATTAAGACCAAAAGTTGTAACAACATGTGTAAAGACACTTTTTTTTTTTAATTTTAAATATCTCGGAAGCGGCTGGGAATATCAAAGTTTTGATAAAATTTCCCCCCTCCCCTAGTACCACCTCTCAGCTAGAACCTACATTCAGTTAGACCCCTTAGACCCCATTTTTGACCCCCTTTTCTTTTGACCCCCAATATCTGTAATTAAGTAAATCTTACAACTCTCTTATATATATAACCTCCCCCCGAACCCCCCCTCGATATCCTCCCGCGACCCCCTGATCCCCCCCCTGCACATCTCCCCCCTTTTTAACCGACTTCCAAAAGGAGGAGGTTCTCAATTCGTCTGTGTTTTTTTTTTTTTTTTTTGTATGTTTGTTACGCGATTACTCCGCCAATTATGAATTGATTTTGATGATTCTTTTTTTGTTTGGTAGATCATACTTCAGAAATGGTCCCATATAAATTTTATTAACTTTGCTTGGGTAGTTTTTGAGTTAGCTTCAATAATACGTATTTTTTCCCACTTAGTATGTGGATGATATTATAACTTCCTGTCATTGTTATTTACATAGCAGGTAGTGGTATTCGAATTTGTGTGGGGTAGGTACCACAACACTAAAAAGTGAAAAATAAAAACTTTTTTACAAAAAAAAAAACAACCGACTTCAAAAAAAAAACACTACAAAGTGAAAAATAACTTTAATTTCGGAAGTCGGTAACAAAGAACGAAAATTCAAAACCAAGACACCGACTTCCGAAATTAAAGTTATTTTTCACTTTGTAGTGTTTTTTTTTTGAAGACGGTTGTTTTTTTTTTTTGTAAAAAGTTTTTAAATTTTAAATATCTCGGAAACAGCTGGGAATATCAGTTTTGATAAAATTTCCCCCCCCCTAGTATCCTCCCTCTCAGCTAGAACCTACATTCAGTTAGACCCCTTAGACCCCATTTTTGACCCCCTTTTCTTTTGACCCCCCAATATCTGTAATTAAGTATATCTTACAACTCTCTTATATATATAACCTCCCGCGACCCCCTGATCCCGATTCACCCCCTGCACACCTTCCCCCTTCCCTCCTCTTCTCCCCCCGTCCCCCGTGCCCCTTCAGGGTTACCTCACCCCCCCCCCCCCCCCCCCGATCTTAACTTTGGAGCCAGAGGTCGTAGAACTATCAAGTTTGGGGTCCCCGAAATCAGGAGAAAAAGACCTCTCTTTTGGCTCCATTAAAATCACGGGAAAACGCCGCATTATTCCCTATTTTGGTATTGTGTGGTGCTGCGGTGTACGCTGTGTGTGGCGTATGCACTCACTTACCTACTCATTTTATTACAATTCCTTCATTAATTAATCGAAAAGAACTTCGTTCCATCGGGGTGTCCCTTGACACCTCTCAAGTTTTATATAAACTTGTTTAGTTATTCAGATTTTTTCATGGGAAAGATACAATCAACATAAACTAAAATATGAGGTTCTCTGGATATAATACGAGTATATCACAACACAAATCAACGTAATTAACATGAATATCTTTAAAAACATAATCTAATTTAACCCCACTTTGGTTAAGAATATACTTTTTTAAAATTTAACAAAATATTAAAAGTGAATTGAACTAAATATAAAAACCGGCCAAGTGCATGGCCGGACCTGCGTGGTCGAATGAAGGGTTCCGTAGTTAGGATGAATTTATCCCAAAAACAAACATAGCTTTGCAGTTGAAAAACATGTTCACCCATACCGAATGTATGGGAAAACATGTTTTTGCAACTGCAAATATAAGTTGGTCGATTATTACTCGTTTACTTGTACAGCCTACTTAGCTGTGATAGTTTTCCTTTTAATCTCGTTATATAAACTACTGCCGTGATTTTTTTCATACTTCAAAAACGAACCATTTAACACTTGACTCTAACAAAAATTAGCACTTTAAAGCTTAATATTTCGCAAACGGATCCCTGAATCCAAAAATGGTTTTCACATATTCATAATGTTTTAAAGGACCTTTCCAACGATACCCCACACCATGGGATAGAAAAATATATTTTCGTAATTTTATTGTACCACTTTGTCGGCGTAATTAGTATGTATACTCATGCCAAATTACAGCTTTCTAGTACTAAGAGTCTCAGAGCTAGACCGCGGACAGACAGACAGACGGACATGGCGAAACTATAAGGGTTCCTTGTTTACTACGGAACCCTAAAAAGAGCGGGGCGGTGAAGTGCGTTGCATGATTTGTTTTTTTTTTAACCGACTTCCAAAAAGGAGGAGGTTATATGTTCGTCGCGTATGTTTGTTTTTTTTTTTTTTTTTTTTTTTTTTTTTTTTTTTTTATGTATGTCCACCGATTTCTCCGTCATTTGAGGACCGATTTTGAAAATTATTTTTTTGTTTGAAAGGGTATGCTCCCAAATTGGTCCCATATAAATTTTATTAACTTTGCTTAGGTAGTTTTTGAGTTAGCTCCAAAATACGTATTTTTTTCCCACTTAGTATGTAGATGATATGATAAGTTCCTGTCACTGGTAGCAGGTAATGGTATTCGAATATGTGTGGGGTAGGTACCACAACTAAAAAGTGAAAAATAAAAACTTTTTACAAAAAAAAAAACAACCGACTTCCAAAAAAAACACTACAAAGTGAAAAATAACTTTAATTTCGGAAGTCGGTGGCAAAAAACGAAAACACAAAACCCAAGACACCGACTTCCGAAATTAAAGTTATTTTTCACTTTGTAGTGTTTTTTTTGGAAGTCGGTTGTTTTTTTTTTTGTAAAAAGTTTTTTTGTCTCATGATTGTTAATTTTTTTGAGACGTCTAAACTTTTCTATGGAAATCAGGCTTTTTGTTAGGACTTTTCAATTTTCCATATGGGGTTACCAACAACATCATGAAAGGCAAGAAGCAAGGTGTCACGGTACAAGTACCTTAAGGAAAAAAACCGAAAATAGTTCATTTATATTAAGGTAAACTAGGTTAGTAAGTATATCTCTTAAAGCAGGATTGTTTTTTTTGCGATTTAAAATTTACATTTGCAGCTGGAGCATCGATCGTCAAGTAGACCGATGTGAGGAAGAAAATTTTTTCTACTGCAAACTGAAGTTTGTTTTTCATTCCGACTTCCCTTTTCGTTAGAGCAATGTGCTTACTAAAGTGGGACCTATAGTTTTTGATGAAAGTATCTAGGTATGTTTTGGCACAATTAGAGTTCCATACCATACGGAACCCTAATTGTGCGAGCCCAACTAGCTCCAGGGCGGTTGTTTTTATTCATAAAGCTGTGAGTATGACTAATGAAACAAAGTACATACGGATCAAAATAAAAAGAAAATTTGACATTTATGTACGTAACCTAAGTACACGTATGAAACAAGAGCTCCCTTATTGTGTAACACACGATCAATCATAATCTGACTGAATCATTTTGAAGGATGTTGTTAATCCATTGCTTCATCTGTTCGAAAAATTTGTCTGCTGAATAACGTAAATAACGCAATGAATGTCGTTGAACTGTCAAAATGAAACAGTTTGTGATTGATCGTGTATGACGCAATTAGGGTGCAGTAGGTACTTACGTATATTTTTTTTCAAAACTTAGGAAAAACTTACCTGTTCTTGATTATTCCCATAGCATACCTACATGTAATACACAGGTACGTATTTACTAAATTGAATTACCTCAGTGACAAAAAAAAACTTCTTTAAGTACCTAGTTTTTGTTTTCTCTAAAATCAAGTATTGCAGGAACCGCATGCGCATAAACTTGACCACTTTCCTCTATTTATTCGCACTAAGTCCCATCTCAATTCACGAATTGGCTAAATACTAAATGGCTAGTTACTGAATTCAGAAGGTAGGTAGGTACCTATCTAATTGCATTCAGCAAGTAACCCAATTACAAAGAAGATTATAGTCGTGAAACGTCCGCGGTCCGCCTCTGTCACGCATACACACACGGCACACTAATCTGCAGACGGATTCAGTGAATGATTTGGTAATTAATTCAGTGCAGTGTGTCGTACAGATTGATCATTGAAGGTTTCTAAATATCCGGATCTTTTTCTAAAATATTCAGCATTCAGAGAAGACCACAGAATTCGGTCATGTTCATAAGGCTTACGTGGTGAAAACTTATTTTTTTACAAAATCATATATAAATAATTATTATCTACACCCATGCTATAAATCCTCCATAAAAGTTTCTGAAATTCCATCTAATTTCACGAATCGCGAATCATTCACGAAGTCATTTTACAATGAAGATTTATTTTGTAAAATTATTTATTCTCATTATAATCCACCCATATTCGTGCTATCTAATTATTAAGTATCGAATTATACAAAACGAAGCTAATTCAATAGTGAGGTGGTTACGAAATCAATCTACAAGACATTTAGATTGCCACACATTGTTGAGAACCTTATGTACATAATAAAATTAATGTTTACTCGGTCCCGCGGCCTTCTCACCGTAATAATCTCATCTAACGCATGATCTCGATGGATGGTAAAGTTTACTTGCATTAGGTACAATATTACAAACCATTTCCGAATCCGTCCTTCCTCAACGTGTATTTATGAGTAGGTATGTACCTAGTAATTTGAGTGCTGGGAGTTTGTTGTTTTTAATTGATGTAATTTGATTTATTTTTTATGATCACGTTCTATCAGCGAAAAATTGTTTTCAGATGTCCTTGCGTGATTCAATAGGCTATGAACCTCATTGTACATAAAGGCTCCTGCAGCCAGGCGCGACACGACACCGGTAGAACAATTTCCGTGGAGTTTTCATAGAAATTGTTTAACCGGAGTCGCGTCGCGCCTGTCTGCGACAGTCTTAAGTAGGTAGTATACCTGAATGGTGGTCATATAAATGTGCTCTGTAGGTATATCCTTAAAAGCATTAGGCCAAATTATGTAATTCGGCCAGCATTTTAAAAACAACATAGCAAACCCACCGTTTATAAGATCGATTTTAATTATTTAAAATTATAGGTTTAGCAGCATTTGCCATTCCTAAAGTCAGCTGGAGTTTATGGCGCAATTTGGTAAATACCTATCTGGGTAGCTAATTTAATTTCCGAGGTTCAGCCAGTTCAGAGATTTCGTGATATCGATTTCAGTTCACAATTATTATTTACACCGCACTTATCCGGTAAAATCCTATTGGACTGCCTGGTTGGTCGAGCTTGACTGGGCTATGGCTGGATCATGAGGTTGGAATTCCGGGTCGCGGCAAAAATATAAGTTATATTTTTCTTTTTTCTAGTAGCAGCCCGGTGTTAGGAAGTAGGCAGTGAGAAGACTGAGATATTCAAGGTGAGTGGAGAGTGTATATTTGATGTTAGATCAGATGGATAGATAAACCATTCACACAAAAGAAATAGCACAACACACAAAAGCACAATTAAATGATAACAAATTACATGAATATAAAGAAAAAAACAACAACAAGGAAAAATATTTAAAAAAAATAAGTTTGTGGCACTATTACTATCTGTATATAATGTTTGCGCACTAGGTATAATAGTTAGGTAAAGGCTCTCGCTAACAGGCGCGACGTGACTCTAGTAGAACAATATCTAAGAAAGGCTTCATGGAAATTGATCTACTGACTGTTAGCTTGCGTGTTCTGTACAGAGCTCCAACGCGTCGTACGCCTAGCCAATAATAGGACTCGCCCATCAAGGAGCGCTGTTCCAAATTAGATGCATTATTAATTTATTTATTATACATAAAACAAAAGGTATTTTAATAAAACATGTATACTAAAAGATCAAAAATTAAATTAGTTTTAAAATGGTGAAGGTTTCAGAAACATACGCTTGATAGATTTTGCGTGATTCTCAGTTTTTTATCCGCGTTAGACATAACTTTACAAATTAATTTCACTATGTAATACACATACAATTAAAATACTTATGTGCATACTCAAAATATGAAATTTACTGCTATAAATACTACTTTTCCGACAATTTATATGCAAATACAAATAAAGAAACGACCGAATAAAATACTGAAACAACCGAATAAAATACTGAATATTCTGAAAAATGAATACAGATTTTCTGACGTAATATTTTTCAAACATGCAAACAAGCATACACCGTGCATGCAGCATGCAAGCGAGCATACAATATACAGCAGGCATGGTTTCTGTCACGGCTTCGGCGCTGCTTAGGCTCCGGTAGTCCCACGCAAGCTTATTGTCGCAGATGGTTTTAACGCTCACCACCGCAGCTTCGGCACCGCGGGCGGCGAGCGTTATAAAACCACCTGCTCCTCAGCTCGCCCCTCCGCGCCTACGCGGGCTTAAATTACAATCTAGGGGCACACAAGACTACGTTGATTCGTTTCTGTCAATAACTTTTGTAGCACAACATATTGACTTTTCGGAAACAGTATTTTTTTTCGGAAGTTTAGTATTTTGTTTTGCAAATTTAGTATTACTGTCAACTACAGATTTTCGGAAGTTGTTTTTTTTTTTCGGAAGCTTTATTATTATCCATTATATTCCCAATCATTAACACTACTAAAACTGCGCTTGCACAATCCCTTTTACTTCCCATCCTTGACTACGCTGATGTCAGTTATCTTGATCTCACTGAGGCACAACTAGATAAGCTTGAGCGACTTCAAACCTTTTGCATAAGATTTATATTTGGCCTGCGCAAATATGATCACATTTCTGAATTTCTTACAAAGCTCAAGTGGCTTCCCATACGTCTTCGCCGGAATTCTCATATCTTATTTCAGCTCTACAGTATTCTGTTAAATCCTACAACCCCCTCTTATCTTAAATAACGTTTCAAGTTCCTTCATCACACACATAATCTGAGGTCATCGGAAAATTTGAGACTAGAGATGCCGATGCATTCCACCGGCTTTTATGACAAATCTTTTAAGGTTCAAGCAGTATATTCGATAGAATATTCTATCTATCTATCTACTCGTTTAGACGTGATTTTCAGTATAAAATCATTAAAAGTCGGTTTTCGTCGCCCTACCCAATACTTAAACTAAAATAAACAGTTTATAATTTGAAAAATAAAGATAATTAAACGCACGGATGACGTTGTGGACCCTTTCGTCATTTTCTCGCCCTTTTCCCAATTTATGAAGGGGTCGGCGCAATATCCCAATTATGTGTGTCCCTTTCTTCCATATTTCTCTACTCTATTAGTGAAACTATTATTCGCGACGGAGCGGCGCGGCGCAACGTACCGTGAAGTTTTCTTAAAAATTGTTTTGTTAGAGTCACGTCGCGCTGTCGCGTCGCGCCAGTCTGCACGAGGCTCTATCATACATTGAGGAGTTTTTTTTCTCCACAGGTAGAGAGACCATCGCCAACTCTTCATCAGACCTGAAAATATAAACGGGATCAACTTGGGAGAATACTTATTCAATGAAGAAAAACATAGGCAAATCGGTGCATATACTGCACTACTGTATTAAGTACCTAAAACATACAATACGGACATAAAAAAAGAAGAAAAGCACGAGTTTATAACCTCCTTCTTTTTTAGGGTTCCGTACCCTAGGGGTGCCAAACGGAACCCTATTACTAAGCCTCTGCTGTCTGTCTATCTGTCAGCGGGCTGTATTTCATGAACCGTAATGTTGACAATCGAATTGTTCACAAATTATGTATTTCTATTTCCGCTATAACAACAAATAATAAAATAAAATTAATAATAATTAAAGGGGGTCCCCATACAAGAATGAACGTGTTTTTTTTCAGAGTTTTTAGCTCTCGATCATACGTTACAGAACCCTTCGTGTGCGAGTCCGACTCGCACTGGCCGGTTTTTGGAGTTGGCTTTCACAAGACAACGCACAGCCTAAACCGCTAGGTCTAGAGCAGTGGTCGGCAAACTCATTAGTCAATAGAGCCAAATATCAATACTATAACTAAGTACTAAGATTTCATATGAGAGCCAATCCTTTCTGAATCCAAACTGTCTCAATACACTTTTCTTAATCCTTAAAACTACCAGCCTCTTTCACTACACAACGCTTCCTAAAATTAACTTGCTAAGAAGTAGAATGCCTTCATCATCATCACATATCGGCTGATAATAATATGATGAAGGCATCTTACTTATTAACAAGTTAAAAATTAGAAAACTTTGAAAGGTAGGCACAGTAAATGATTCATTTCGATGTCCTGTTAATTATTGGTGAATAAATATATACAATACCTACTTGGGAAATAAATCTTTGAAATGTAGTTTGAATTTTGAATAGACCCCGCGCGTAATAATGCTTGCATTTATCGATAGGCTAAAGAGCCGCATGCGGCTAGCTAGACCAGTGGTCGGCAACCGCGGTTCGCGAGCCGCATGGGGTTTTTTGATCTATCGATAAATGAGCATGAAATTTTGCACGAGTTAGATATATGTGGGTAGATATAGCGAAAGTGGAGCACTAAGGACGGAATTTTGAGAATGGGGTTAAATAGGGGATGAAAGTTGTTTATGGAAGTTCGTCATTTTTACCGATGGGAAATCCCATCGGGCACACGACGTATAAAACCCAAGTCTTAAACAAGTTTCAGTACCTTTCCGACCCAGATGACCCCATAACACTCCTCCAGGAGAAGAATAGGGCCACCAGTACAGTACACAAATACAGACGACACCCGTCATTCCGACCTCGCCGCCCGTGGTCCTTCGCGATCGCGACCGCGCCCCCGAGTAAATGATACTCCCCCCGACCCTTGCTCTAAAACGAGGTGCCAGCAGTTGTTGCAGCTGAGCACGTAGCTTTAAATACCCCGTGTAACAATCAAGATGAAAATCTAAGTTTGATCCAGCCTGTCCCTTCTTGCTGTCCTCCCCCCAGCGACGCCCTAATAGTTAAAGCAAACCCCCCCGGGGTTCGGTATCACTTCAATACCCAGATTACTACTCGCCATCCGGTTGCCTCTCCGATAAAATTTTACGTGCTTTGAATATAAGCCGAGGTTCGTACCCCACAGGGGGTGCCCTTAGCGAGCGCTCGCCTAGTTTTAATTTAGAATAGTTTTTGCCCCTGGCTGGAAGCTTTGAGTGTAGAAGCTTAAGGCAGCCACAGGAAAGCCCGGGCCGCAAAGGTCATGGCTGCTTCATGACCTTTGCGGTCAAAACTGCGAGGAGCACTAGTCAAAAAAAAAAAGTTTCAGTACTTCGCTTTTTTCTTAAAATATACAAATAGGTGAGTAGGTATATCCTTCAAAATGTTTATTTAAACTGCGTTTTTTATCATTAAATCTTCGTAGATGTGGCGGCATAGTTACTAATGTTCTGTCTGCAATTACTACATCACAGGCAGTTGAGTGCAAATTGCAATGTTTCGCGACTATGAGCGCAATATTCATTTATATTGTTTATCATTGTGTGTATGTTGCGAGATGAATGTGCATACAATTACGCGATGATAAATCGCAGTATCACGTGTGTGATCTACATACTGACAGACTAATAGAGCCGGCTACTTATTATTAGATACTTATATGAAATGACGCATCGGATTTGCAATTTTCAGGTTCATAATTATATTATACAGTGTGTTGATTAACGAAAGGCGTTCCCTTTAACCCACAATACTGCCGTCATATGGTGGAAGGCCGTAACTACTTCAAAGATTTTGAGTAAATGACAGTTTTGTCTGAAGTGAAGTTTCAAGGTCAATCGACAGTCTTAACTTTAGCAGTATGTTTCTGCGGCTAAGAATTAAAAGCAGTTTGAAGTATCACCGTATAAACAGAAATATAGAGAGCTTTTTGCTGTATCCAGCCCGATACTTGTTTAACAAATTTTTGATAAGGATGTTAGTTACGGCCTTCACCGTATGACGGCAGAATAGTATAGCATCCATACATGCTTAAAACAAAATACCATTTAAAAAAAATGGTTATGCCGCTAGACCACTAGATTACATCTGTGGTCTAGTGGTTAGACCACCTGTCTCGGACCCAGAGGTCCCGGGTTCGATTCTCAGTGGGGACAACATTTTCTGCTCGGTTTGGTTGGTGGTAGGGCTTGTTCTAAGTCCGCCTGGCTAGCTACCACCATCTTGTCTAAGTCTGTCGCCATAACAACAATGTTATCAGCATTGTTGTGTTTCGGCAGTTAGAGGTAAGATAGCCAGTTCCTGATCATCGGCCTGATCATCACTTACTATCAGGTGAGATGCAGGCCAAGAGTTTGCCATAACGTTAAAAAAAAACTGACAGTTTTTCTGCGACTCCATTTTGCCTTCGTATGTGATCCGTTGTGCCTCACATGAAGGTAAAACGGACCAACTTTAAACTTTAAGAAATCATCTAATATCTTAATTATCTATGAATATAATATTTAAGTCTGATTAATAAATAGCGTGTAGAGTAAATGTTGTTGATTACTTTTACTCTCGGAAATTTTGAATAATCCGAATAGATTTTTGTCTATAGACAAAAATAATAATTGAATTATTCTTGCAGTGATCCGTTCTGCTTCCCCTTCCCCTATCATAATTTAATTAAGTACTTAAGTAGGTTTTGGAGGCCTTTGCCCCGCCCGCGTCGTTCAACTGTCAATCAGAAAACCTAAAATAATATAAAAAAACAAAACAAATTATATGACAGAAACTCAACTCGTTTTACTAAGTAGTTTGGAAACGAACGTAGATACATAATACATAATACTTTTCTAAGTTTGAACTGTGTTACATTTAAAAGTATAAATTAGTACACTATCATTTTAATTCCATTAAGTATATGTATTGTATCGCAGGGACTATTAGCTATATTAAAATATGCATTTTTTTTCCGGTGATTGCCAGTTTCTATAGTAAAACAGTGTTTTTTTTAGGTAACGGTGCATCAATAGAAAACTTTTTGATTTATTCAATATTTTGTCATCACATCGACCAGTGAAACCGCTATGAAAGGACAATAAAGATAAACTACTTAGTTATATTTTGGAGACATTACAAGTATCGGAACTGCCTACTACAAGCAGGAACAGTCTTCAAAATGTTATTAAAACCTTTACCTACTATAGCAACTTCAAGATTTTGGAAAAAATGTTCCCTTAAAATTGTTAGATTCCGGAATAAAAATGAGAAATGGCTTGAATAAGTAGTAATCACCTCTGGCGGGCAAGAAGTGCACCCTCTACGTCTACGTCTAGAGAAGCAGGACGTCCAAAAGAGAGCTTTTGTAACTTATCCGCTAAAACTAAACGTAGAAGGTTAAATAAACATCAGAATATTACCTGTAAAACAAAATACTTAATGCCAATTGAGGTACCTACTTAATAAACATGTGAAGTGTTAGATGAGGAGTGATGTAACAAAGTACATAAAATATAATTACCAAGTTAAATTATAAATATGAAAACGATTTTTCGATACAATTTAATGTTATAAATACATAATTATACCTTTAATTCACGATTTAGTATTTATCATTTCGTCCCCCTAACTTTTGGATATTGATCACCATGCGTCGACGTTCATAAAATGTATGGAACGGACGCGTTTTAACGTTATCGTAGACGGAAATTTAAAAGCGTTCTCGTATACATATATTTCCATATATTTTACACATAGAAATATAAAAATTATACGTACCAATCTATGATTTTACTTCTCTGACTTTTTATAAAAACTCCCACGTTAATATCGTCACGTTAAAAATTATAAAAGCGCACGGTTTTTTGGAACCAGCCGGTATCGGCTGCTAAAACACGTCATAAAGCCTCGTGCAGACTGGGGCGACGCGACGCGACTCTAACAAAACAATTTTTAAGAAAACTTCACGGTAGAAGGTGTCACCTTCTGAGGAATTACCAAGGGGTATCGTGTTACCCAGTAACTGGGTTGTGGAGGTCAAATAGGCAGTCGTTCCATGTAAAATACTGATATATTCAGCTGCATCCGGTTAGACTGGAAGCTGACCCCAACTTAGTTGGAAAAAGGCTAGGCAGATTGATTGACCTACTGAGGACTCTACATAGGAGAAGGTACTGTAGAGGCTTTAATATGAGAGGGAACCTCATATGTCACAGGCTGGCATGAAATCTTTCTCCGTCCGAATAATCTGTCAAATATATTTAAAATAGGATTCGTGAAGGTTTTGTTTGAAGAAAAATATATGGGAGTCAGTTAGACTCTTCCGCCCGCGTGTGTCCATGTAACTTTGATTTAAAAATATAGTCTCAACTATTCAAAAGTGTTTTAATTATATACACAAACGATCCCTAAAGTACCGCAGCCAAGTGCGGTGCTCACATATGGTGGAGGCGCCGAACTGAGAAGAGTTATACGTGGCGGAGCACCGAACTGAGAAGAGTTATACGTGGCGGAGCGCCGAACTGAGAAGAGACAGGAGATTCACGCCGGAAAACAAAGCTGAGTGGTTTTCTTATTATTATTGTTAATATGTAAAGAGTGAGATGGCTCTATAAATGCAGGCTTTCTCCGGCATAAACGGCGTATGCCTTGAGAATTTTATAACAGCATTCAAGCTGATAGCCACGAGCAATGAATGGCGAAATAATGATTTAGCGCTCATAGTACGCGCATTTCTTGAAGGTCCAGCGATGTACTTTCATAATTATATATACCACGATGGTATATCTTTTGAGTCGTTGTGTGACAAGCTGAGGGCGGAGTTCCCGTGCAAATGTCACAAGGAAATATATAGGGTGCAAGAAGAGGAGATTGCACAAGCAATGTCTGAGGAAGACATACAAGAAAATGTTGTGAATGTTGATAATCACACCAGTTTATTTTCTAGTGGAAGACAGGATGACCCACCAGAAAAGATAGAAAGCTACCAAGACAGAAGAAGAGATGACGATGATGATGATGAAGAGGAGTCCACCCAAGTGTTCGAGAGTGAACACGTGGAAGAAATTATTGAATCGGGTCAGTCCAGTCCATTATGTATTAAACCATCTATTTATGTTTCAGAAGGTCAGAATGTGTCCTTTTCAGAGAAAATCATTGGTCACAATGAGGAAATTCTTATAAATAACCTCGTCGTTGATCAAGTGTATTTTAATAGTAAGGATGACGTGGAATTAGATTCAGTCACAGATAATGGAGTGGTTGTTAATCTGATCGAACATGTGGAAAGTCTGAGGGAACGAGCCATTGTCTGCGTCTTCAATATTATGTGTCGTCTCGTCTAAATTAGCATGCACGTACTCCAGAATTTATTAATGCAAGTTAAGAGGCATTTATTTTTTGAGAAACTGTGATCCCATTTGGAGAGGGGAGGTACTCTGTCTAGGTTGACCAACCTTGCTTATGGATATAATCCTTGCTAGGTGTGTCTAGTTGACACAATTGGTTCAACTTAAGGCTGAGGTATCACAGTTTAGTCAGAATTAACTGACATTTGATAAAGATTGTCTTGTGAGGAGGTTTTGTGATTTTCCCTCTGGAGTATGGTCGTGAATTATTAATTTTGAACACTTGCTTCTTGAACCCTTGTTCCCTCTGGCTTAATTATGTCCGATGGAGTTAAGGCTTAGGATGTAGAGTTCTTTGTTTTTTTTAAACCCCCTCTGGGTAGATGTGAACTGTCACATCAGTTTGTTTGTTTCTCCGAGGCTTGCTGCGCCTTTTTCGATGGTTTTGGTGCAGTAAGGTTTAAGCATGACGACGTTAACCTTGTGAGTGCATGTTAGCACATATTGTCAGTTAACTTAGCTGAGATCTAGTCTGATATCAAGACTTTGTGATTCGTTCGTCCTGACTTAAGCCTTCTCTTGTAAGAGAAAGACCTCACTATGTATTTTAATTTCCATCGTTAGGTAATGTTTCGTTTAGGTATAGGTAGGAAGGGTTGAAGATTATTCGGATGCTCTGAATAAAGGTATCTGCTGGATACATTTATCTAGGGGCGTAGCTGGTGTAGAGGCTTTAATATGAGAGGGAACCTCATATGTCACAGGCTGGCATGAAATCTTTCTCCGTCCGAATAATCTGTCAAATATATTTAAAATAGGATTCGTGAAGGTTTTGTTTGAAGAAAAATATATGGGAGTCAGTTAGACTCTTCCGCCCGCGTGTGTCCATGTAACTTTGATTTAAAAATATAGTCTCAACTATTCAAAAGTGTTTTAATTATATACACAAACGATCCCTAAAGTACCGCAGCCAAGTGCGGTGCTCACAGTACCTACTTACACAACATATTATGGGCTATTAGAATTATATCACACATCTGACCACACGATGACACGGCGTTATTTTCAAAGCAGTGTACATTCTACAAGGATTAAATAGTAGGGAGTTAGCCCACGTTCGCACGGACGTAAAAATATCGCGGCGGGATTTTTTCACACACTGGATTTTCAACGTTCCGCCGAGAGTTGAATATCTAACACTGTGTTTTTTCGACGCGCTTGGATTTCAACACTCGGCTTAACACCGAGAGTTAAAAATCCAGTACGCGATAACATCTCGCCGCGATATTTTTTTTATTTACGTGGGCTTTGTGAGGTTTTTACCTACATATAGATAGGTAACAATGTAAAATAATCAATATTGGTACCTAACACAACACACATCACGGCTGAATCCCCGAAGGCTTAGGCACATTTTACCAGCTGTTTCAAGTCCCATGTAATTAGGGGCGAGCCTATTACCATCAACCGGGCACAAGTCCGGGCTGCTACTGTGAAATTCCTGATAGAAATACTCAATAAGTAACACTATTCCCGGCCTGGGAATCGAACCCAGGATCTCAGCTCAGTAGACCGCTTGCAACCTGCACTAGGCTAACGAGACAGTCCTATTAAATATTGCTACCTATTTCATGAAATTAATAATCCTATTAACTGACAAACAAATAAAAAAGGTCAAATATAATCAATTTATCAAAAAATCGAGGTCAGAATTAAGGTGAACGCACACTTATCCGAGCCGAACGCGTCGAACGAATCGAAGTCAACGAGAACGCTAGGCACGGTCTTCCAGATTCGGACGATTCGACGCGGGCAGGTGTGCGAGGTTTCATAGAATTTCATATAAAGAATTCTGAATTCGTTTCGTTCGGTTCGTTGGACGCGTTCGGCTCGGATAAGTGTGCGTTCACCTTTACCTACCTGCAAATAATAATAGTTTCAAGAACTTTCAAATTTAAATATCAAGTAAAAAATTTGAAATGCATCTTATGCATAACATCAACAAACTATTGGTTGTACGTAGGTAGAGTTGCCATCCGTTCGGATAAAGCCGGACAGTGTTAGGCTTTTCGACCTCTTGACCGGGCCAATTTGACTTTGTCCGGCCCGTCCGGCTTTTTATTCTCTTTAATAGGCCAGCAATGGACGAAACAAAGAAACAGGTTAAAATCGGAAACTACGGCAAAAACGTTAATAGTGGAATTTAATTTAAGACGTAACTTGCAAAATGTTTTATGATAAAATTATTAAGAAAGTTGAGCTTTTAAAGCACGTTTCTACTTTCTACCAAAGAAAAATATGCAAATGAAAATGATAATACTGATTAAAACTTTCTTATAAAAAATATTTATTTTATTTGAACTTTTAGTCAAAAATTCCTTTTTTTTTTTGACGTCCATCCGGCCATGGGACCCAAAAGTCCGGCTTTTTAGCGGGTAAGTCCGGCTTTCTGATTTTTAGAGATGGCAAGGCTATACATAGGTATTATTATTTGAGACTTTTAACCTTGCGTTCAACACTTAGAAGACGTAGATTACCTTCTAAATTAATTTACTCATCTTCATATTTATATAGCCGACCATTTATAACTGTTATTATTGATTTAATATTGTTAAATATATTCCAATAAGTCATCGTCTATGCTAATAAATAAAATAAATAAAGAGACATGTTATTTTTTTTTAAGTTTATCAAAACACAGTTACGTTAACATCAAAATATTGTCTGATTTTGTTTAAGGCTCTTACAAACAGGCGCGACACGCGACGCGACACAAAGGCACCGCTCATCGTGCAACGAGTGAGCGGTGTCTTTTTGTGTCGCGTCGCGTGTCGCGCCTGTTTGTAGGAGCTTTGAATGTAGGTCGTAGGTACCTACATAAATAGGTTATCGGCGAAGAAGACTGCCTCGTTGGTCTAAGTTAGAAAGTCAGTGGTCAGCAAACTCAGTAGTCAATAGAGCCAAATACCAAATACTATAACGATTAAGATTTCATATGAGAGCCAATCCTTTCTGTGTCCAAACTGTCTCAATACATTTTTCTTAATTCATAAAACTTCCATCCTCTTTCACTCCACAACGCTTCCTAAAATTAACTTGCTAAGAAGTAGGATACCTTCATTATCATCATCATAACGGCTGATAATAGTATGATGAAGGCATCTTAACAAGTTAACCTTGGAAAACTTCGTAAGGTAAATGATAAATTTTCGATGTCCTGTTAATTTTTGGTGAAAATACTTCGGAAAATAAATCTTTGAAATATAGTTCGAATTTTGAATTAAACTTAATAACTTAATGACCGAAACCACAACCCCACGCGTATTTACGCTCGCACTCATCGACATTTGTACAGTGCCGCACTCTATAGGTCAAAGAGCCGCATCCGACTTGCGAGCCGCGGTTTGCCGACCACTGGTCTAAGTGGTCGCAAGTGCAACTACTGAGCATGCAGGTCAAGGATTCGATTCCCAGGTCGGGCATAGTTTTAAAGGATTTTTCCGTCAGTATCAGCCCAGTATCTGGATTTGTGCCCAGTTGATGGCAACAGGCTCGCCCCCTATTACATGGGACTTCAACATAACTGGCGAAATGTGGGTGTACTAAACGTACACCTCTGCATAACGCTTCTGGGATTACAGGCTTGATGTTATGTTATGTCATACTGACCCGCTGTCGCCCTAAATTAGAATACTTAGGTACTTATAGACATCAAGATGGGTCATCATACAATATGTAAAAAAACCCCGGTCCGATCCGAAAGGGGCACATAGGTACTGCAATAACATTATTACCAAAAAAAACCGGCCAAGTGCGTGTTGGACCACGCACAATGAAGGGTTCCGTAGTTGGGATGAATTTATCCCAAAAACAAACTTAACTTTGTAGTTGAAAAAGATGTTCTCCCATACGGAATGTATGGGAAATGTTTTTGCAACTGCAAAGTTAAGTTGGTCAATTATTACTCGTTTACTTGTAGAGCCTACTTAGCTGTAATAGTTTTCCTTTTAATTTCGTTATATAAACTACTGCTGTGATTTTTTTCTCACATCCAAAATCAACCATTTAGCCGGCAAGGGGAGGGGACACTTGACTCTAACAAAAATTAGCATTTTGAAGCTTAATATTTCGCAAACAGATCCCTGAATCTAAAAATGGTTTTCACATACTACATTTTTGAAGGACCTTTCCAATGATATCCCACACAATGGGAGAGAAACAAAAAAAAAAAAACCCCCCCTTTACGTGTAGGGGAGGTACCTTAAAAAATTTTTTTTTCTTAATTTTATTTTACCACTTTGTCGGCGTAATTAATATATACACCCATACCAAATTACAGCTTTCTAGTACTAAGGGTCTCGGAGCTAGACCGCGGATAGACAGACAGACAGACAGACGGACATGACGAAACTATAAGGGTTCCTTGTTTACTACGGAACCCTAAAAAGTAATAAAAAATCCTCATAGGCTGCCTCATTGGTCTAGTGGTCGCAAGTGCTACTGCTGAGCATGAGGTCCTGGGTTCGATTCGCGGGTCGGGCAAAGTGTTATTGGGTTTGTCTATCTGGAATTTCTCAGTAGCAGCCCGGAGTCTGGATTTGTGCCCGGTTGATAGCAATAGGCTCGCTCCGTATAACATGGGACTTAAACATTGGCGAAATGTGGGTGTACTATAGGTACACCTCTGTCCAACACTTCGGGAAAACAAGGCGTAATGTTATGTTATGTACCTAATAAGAAATCTTATTATAATAGAAAAAAAAAGTTACTGCTATTCAAAATTAACATTTTTAGTACCTACCAAAAAGACACAAAATCCATTAAAAAAAATTGCAAATTTTCAACAGGGGTCGTAAGTTATGACTGTAGACATGGTTAATGACGGCCGCCCGCGCCATGTAATAAAGCGGTAATATACCAATAAAAAAACGCGTGAGTTTATGTATGTATGTAAAAAAACGTTTTTTTTTTGTTTTTTCCTGAAAATTACAACATAAATAAACTCTCAGTACGATACCTAACAACACCCTCACGAATCGAACAGGGTTTTTTTTACATGTTGTATAAACACAACATCACGCATTAACTTATACAATCATGTAACTGTTGATTTTTTGTAATATGTTTTTACTTAAATTGCTGTAAAGATTTTAAAATGATTATTCATACGAACCGTTAATTTTTGCATATATTTTAAGATTTCCCAAGTTACTGCCAAGGCAGAGATATGGAGCCACTAACTAGAGCGATTCAAGGGCTTGTCTGTGAAAGTCCCATAATAGAAAAAATATCTTTTACTTTGTCTACAATACACTAGTATTTTAAAATTAAACTTATTTTATAAACAGCAACTTTTGAAAAATATATTTTGATTTAATAAATAATCAAGTTGATTTACTCACTACAAAGATACAGTGTTTCCATTTTTCGATGTGTACCTAACAATGGTTTATGGCAGGGTGCCGAAATGGGAATTTTTCGTGGACATGAGAAATAAATTCATGGGTGTCGTGCCGAGATGGGAAGGTGCCGAGATGGGACTAAACTGAAATTTCATTAACACTATCACGTTTTAATAATCAAAATTGACACAAAATTAATCCACTGCTTTTCAGAGTTTCACTAATATGTAGTTAACCTTCTTACTCATTTATAAACGAAAGTTAACTAATGAATAACGTCTGTGTTTAAGTACCCTTAAACGTCTCTTAACTTTAAGCAATGTTTATGAATAAGAGGGTTAAAGATTACTTAGGTACTTACTTTAAGAAAATCTTCTGTTTCGATTTGAATTAATGTGTTGCTCTATATTTAAGGTTCACAAAGTGTTAGTCAACTTACCTTGCCGACCGATAGATACCAGGCTGGAAATCCAGACACGCGCACTACCATTAAGAAATTACTAGGTAGTGGAACACCTACTTATAATGTACACTGCTCAACCCTTATCACCGAATAAAATTACATATATATCACATATCTGGGTAGGTATCTAAGTAGGTGTCCGAATCCAGGAAGTAGCATTCTGATAATTAGGTAGGTTTGGCAACATTTGGTTTACTTTCAAACGAGTGTTTGAAGTAGGTATTTTAAACTGGATCATAAAGTGCCTGCTAAACGGTCGCCAACCGCGTCCCAACAGAGGTGACCTTGGTGGTTTACAACCGTGTAGTTTGGTGGTTTACGACCAAATTTCAAACAGCTCTACCGTCGCCAACCAAGGTCACCTCTGTCGGGGATGCGGTTGGCAGCCGTGTAGCAGGCTTGGCTCTGCCGTACCTACGTACTTATAAAGAATTGGCAAACCTTGGGTCACATCGGAATCGTTCTGAACTTTCAATAAAAAATACCTGACTACTTCAGAAAATGCTTGCTTTTTACTGGAGCCTGTCTTTTTAGGAAACGCAGTGCTTTAAACTTTTCAGAACTATGAGCAACCCTACACTTAGGTACCTACCTACCTTACGTCCTATGCCTAACTGTATAGGCAGTTATAAGGCTAGTTATTAGACGCTCTACTATATTTGCAGTAAAAATGTTGGAAGTGGCATAGTTATTGGAACTGTACCCACCTCTGATACTTTGATGTCTAGTACTTGGATTAATCCAATTAGTGATAGTGGTGATAGTTCCCGATTTCCAACCCACTGATCGGCTCATGACAACTGCAAATGCGGAACTGCTAGCGTTAATTTTCAAAACAACATACGACGTCTAATAGATCACTATCTTTTTAATTTGAGGAAAACACCACCGTTAAAGGATGGAGGATAGACCAAGCACTCAACCTCTAAGGTCTCTAGGGTCTGTGCAGGTCTGGGTCCGGCCTATGCAACCGCACCGCTTGCACTAGTCAATCAAAGTACTGTACCCATAATGCGTAACTTATTTTCGTAAACAATTATGACTTATTTTTTTTTTCATTTTGACAGTTCAACAACATTCATTGCGTTATTTACGTTGTTGAGCAGATTTTTTTTCCTACTTATGAAACAATGGATTAGCAATCTGGGGGCCTACCACCAGCTCAAAAGCAGAATTATTTTAATGTTACTTCAGTGGGAGAAAGAGATGGAGCTTATACGTCCTGTAGAGCTTCATCTCGTCCTCGTTTCAAATCGAAACAAATTGTGATTGATCGTGCATTACGCAATTAGGGTACCTACCTTAGGGTGCTCCTGGGCTAGACCTGTACCCTAATTGCAGTGAATTAAATTCAAAATGTATGTTGGCACGTAACATAGGTACCTACGTAGTATAATAATGAATTTAATTTAAAATTACTGTCTTCTAATGTTGGTTGACTCTACCTAAGATGAATCAATATTTGTGAATTATGCCTTTATTTATTTAAAATTACCACACCAGAAAATTACATTTAAAAAACAATACAAAACATACAATGGGCGGCTTTATCGTTTATGTTCTACAGTTATGTCCTCTCTGCCATCAAGGCAATGCTGCAAGGAATATAACTACTCTCTTACCAGTCCTGTTACTGTAACTACGACGAACTTTTAAATTACGTGTCCTTTAAAAAATATGTGACCTAATCACAAAAACAGACCATGTCAGTAAAGCTCCACGGGATATAGACTAATGTGAGTACCTAATCGCAAGTCCGGCAACGCAGGGACAATGGGTTGCGTCATTGACGGCCGCAGAGCGGCTTCCGTTCGCCTCTTCACGGCGCTCGGGCTGGCGGCCGCGAGCGGAGCACCCGAGTGGGAGATGCTACATCACATATATAATGCGATAACAACGACCCCTCAGCAAGCAGTTTGCTCTCAGCTTCGCCATGAAGGTAATATTTCATTTAACAACTTTAGCATAGGTATAGGAGCTATGACTAGATTTTTATTAAAAGTGATTTTGAATTTCTAAATTATTTTTGCATTGTAATTTAAAGGGGCTTAGTTAGGCCTTGCCTGTCCCTTACGGATATCTAGCCAAAAAAAAAATTTAGAGCCTACAGAATATCAATAATAATAATTTTGCCTAATAGATACCTATCTAATATCATTGTGTGATAGCTAGCGAAAATAAAATAAAAAACTAGAAAAGTTATAGCATCGCATATTATATCCTATAATGGAGTTTGTATTTTAATAATTAAAATTCAATCATTATTGTACCAAGCCAATAGAAAACGTTGTCTATGATTGCCATGGTGCCTAAAATAACCAAAAATAAGGTTCCAGATACAGAAGTCAAAACTTGTCGATAGGCATCAATCATTTCAAAACGTACCTAATTATCCCCATATTTAAGCGTATTATCCATGCCTAATTATTTCAATGCCAATCAAGTCAGTATCTGCAGAGACATATAAAACTTAACTATAACACATTAGTAAATGAAGATGACCGACTTTATTATGCTATAATACATAAAACGTAATCTTTCCTCCTTTCATTCCACTGTGACCTCATATTGCACTTTCAATTTTTTTCTCATCATTATTTTGAGAACAGTGAAGTGTTATGTGCTTGGGTACTTGTTCGTGTTCAGTTAGACGAATATCACATTCACCTAAAATATAAACTTATCACATCTGTGCCCCTACCTTCTTTAGGACAATCTATCAACTAAGCTTGCTGCCGTTTACAAAAAGGTCATAGTCAGCTTCGTGACTACAGAAACCACAAACTCAAAATGTTGACAATGAATCTAAGATTGACTTCTTCTTTCCAGGTGTTCGTCTGTCTGTTAGCGTTAGCAGTTGTCGCGGCAAAGGCCGGCTACATCAGTAGCGGTGGATGGTCAGGTGGCGGTGGCGGCGGCGGCGGCGGCGGCGGTTGGTCCAGCGGTGGCGGTGGTGGCGGCTGGTCGGGCGGCAGTAGCGGCGGCGGCGGTGGCTGGAAGTCTGGCGGCGGTGGTGGCGGCGGCGGCTGGTCCGGCGGCGGCGGTGGTAGCGGTGGACGTGAGTGACTCTTACTATACTAGACTATACTAGCTCCTCTGACGTCTTCAGACTTCCGATTCAAAACTAGTGTAAATAAGTGATTGATCTTATTCTGAGTTAGGAATCTAACTCAAAGCAGAATGAATTTCCGCATGAACTAACATGATTCAACATGAACAACTTGGGTACAAAAACAATACCTACTATAATAATTGTTTGCCCATGAAAGGCAGATATCTAAGAGTTAGTCCTAGCAGACCAACATTTTTCGACTCTAAATACCTATCAGGCAGGCCGACAAGTTTCAACCTACTTGCCTTCGATACGTGCGGATTTTGAGTTAAATTACATACACATACATAACACAGAACAGAAACAGAATTTTTATTGTATCGAATATAAATATAGGTTTGTTTCGTTAATATTTAATTTTTTGTGTACACAGAGGTGAAAATCATCAAGATCATCACTACTGGAGGAGGTGGTGGTGGAGGCTACGGTAAGCCATTTTATATCATTCCTTAGTTTTATTTAATATTCTCTGAACAACTTAGCCTTTCTTTTTTATCTTTCTTTTGTACCTAGATTTATGTAGATAGCTAAAGTACATAAGTTAAGTACCTACCTAATGTTAGATTGCACCACGCTACCAGTCTACCACGAGTACTACTAGGTGCCTACTACGGCTACTACGACGTAAATATATTTATTTATGCACTGCAGTACTTCGTGAATTAACCCACATTTTACTGACCTCGTAACAAAGAAGTCACGACATGTCGATGAACCTAAAACTTCACTTGACAATACTAGCACAGGATACCCTCTTACCTACTAACTTACTTTTTTAATCAGTTAACATTTTTGCTTTTTGATCTATATGTAGTGCTAGTGCACAGTGACAGTGTTGATTATTTCCTATTTTATAATTTGTCAAATAGGTACCTACGCTAACCTATTAAGGTACCTATCTGCAAAATGTAACGCTTAGAGGTCGAGACATCGCCAATACTTAGTTAGGGTCATCCATTCGCTCAGCGGCAACCATTACGAATTTCGCAATGACTGCATTCAGCTGGACATTAGTTTGTTGTTGTCTATGTAAAACTTGACTCTTGAGTATACAATAATAACACCAACTCATTTTGCGCAATCTTAAATTATTTTAATATAAAGTTACAGAGTATTTGACCGCAAGTCAAGGTTTTAACTTATTCATAGAGAAGGCATTGACTTAACGATATTGCAACACCTGTACTTTGCTATCTTTATGTAGGTAGATTCTCTTGTGGAGCATCGAATCTATGTAAGTAATTACATAATACTCGTATGGATGGATTTCATTATTTTGTTGTTTAATGTACAGTCAACCGCACATCAGTGGTAACAATTTGACACTGACAGCGCCTTTGTCGTAGCAGTAAGGGGCGGTATTTGTAGTGCAAGTGTTACCAACTTATGTGCGGTTGGCTGTAGGTACCTACCTACCCTTGTTTTTGTTTTTTTCTTTTCAATTAGATATAGAATTATATCGATTGAAGTTATAGTTACTGACTGAGTATTATTTTTGTTTGCTCAGGCGGTGGCAGCAGCGGATGGTCTAGCGGCGGAGGCGGCGGCGGCTGGAAGTCTGGCGGCGGCGGCGGCGGCGGTTGGTCCAGCGGCGGCGGCGGTGGCGGCGGCGGTTGGAAGCTCGGCGGCGGTGGTGGCAGCAGTGGCTGGTCTAGCGGCGGAAGCGGCGGCGGCTGGAAGCTTGGCGGCGGTGGTGGCAGCAGCGGCTGGTCCAGCGGCGGCGGAGGCGGCGGCAGCGGCTGGAAGTCTGGCGGCGGCGGCGGCGGCGGCTGGTCCAGCGGTGGTGGTGGCGGCGGCGGCTGGTGGTGATCCCGTCCCTACTAAACTTATAGCGAAATTTCCGACAATACAGTGATACCTCCGATCTTGTTGTTTTATGATTTCGAAAACCTACTTTCTTTTAATAGCAACTTGAATCTATTGCAGTCTACTGCTAGACACAATTTCATGTTTTACAGACTTCACATTCAGCAAAATAGGCCTTCATTAAAGCTTAAATCATATCGACTTAGTTAAGAAAGTTTAGGTATAGATACTTATCGATATCTTCATCATCATTCTCTTGTCCATTCATAAAACAAAAAATAATAATTAGGCGACTTGGCTTTTTTTGTGGTCAACGACCACTGGTAGCGTAGTTGCTTGAAATATCAGTTCAAAAAATCATATTTTATTTACTTCACATATTTGATGGGTATCTATATAATAGCATATATAAAAAAAATATATTATGCTATCGATATCTAACCAGGATAAAGCAAAAATACCTGATTTTATAAACTCACTAGCTTTTGCCCGCGGCATCGCCCGCGTGGATGTCGAAAAATATCCCACGGGAACGTACTACCGGGATTACATACCTATAGCCGAGGAAATGTCATTGACTAATTCCGCTGCGTCCGCGTTGTTGTCAACCATAATTATGTAGTTACGCATAATTTTGAAACTGAGATATTTCTTTTATTTAAACTATTATGATGTCAAGGCATATTTTGATCTAAATAAAATGCCCAGTTCTTCTTGCATCGTCAGCAGAACAGTTGCAAGACATGGTGACTGTGATGAATGAAGCATTTAAGATGAAAGGGATGAGTATAAATGTGAATAAGACGAAGTGTTTGAAAGAGGAGAGGATGTATCGGTGTGTGATGTGAAAATAAATGATAAGAGTGTGGAGCAAGTAAGTGAGTTTATATATTTGGGGAGTCTGTTCACAAGGGATGGAAAGATTGATGGAGATGTGGAAAGGAGAGTAAACGCAGGAAACAAAGTGAATGGTGCTATACATGCGATTGTGACCAGCCAGTCGATGTCTAAAAAGGCTCGACTGGCTGTTCACAATGGTGTGCTGGTGCCCACGCTTATGTATGGAAGTGAATGTTGGGTGTGGCAAAAACAACATGAAAGTAGAATAAATGCTGTGGAAATGCGTTCCTTGCGAAGCATGTGTGGTCTGACTATGAATGATAGGCTGAGGAATGATGTGATAAGACAGCGGTGTTATTTAAAAGAAGATGTAGTGACAAAAATTGAAAAGGGTATGCTGAGATGGTTTGGGCATGTTGAGAGGATGAATGAAAGGCGACTAACAAAATGTATTTACAAGGCTGATGTGAAGGGAAAGGCCGGACGGGGACGCCCTAGGAGGACATATACTGACCTTATTGGTGATGTTCTTCAGAAAGGCCAGGTGCGTAGTACTCGCAACCGGCGTGCGTGTATAACCAGATGTTCATAACGTAAACGAGGCAAAAGGAGTATGTAAGGATCGTAGCAGGTGGCGTTCTGTAGTTTCTGCCTACCCCCATGGGAAGAAGGCGTGAGTTTATGTATGTATGTATGAAATGCCCAATTTAAATAACATATTTTATTGGATAAGGATTAATATAACACCGGTCAAAAAAGCTTCGGAAATAATAATTACTTATGATGATTCCATCACTTGAAAGCGTCTAACCCACACTTCTTCTTTAAGAGTTTCTGTTACAGAAAGGATTCTTTAGGATACACAGAAAAGAATATCAATTGATGTGTCCAACAATCATAGTTTTTAAGAAACAACGCGTTTCAAATTCCCGCGTTTTTTGTTTTTTTGCCATTTTCTCGAAAATAACTTTTTGGGCTTAACGACCTTCTGTTAAAGGACGACAGAGTTTCCAGGTTCCATGTGACGTAGGCATTCACTAAGAAAGGTTTTATGAAAATCCTACCTCAATGGATGAAAAGGGGGAATTTCGTTTATATCTATCAAAAATCTTATTCCTTGCGTTTATAAACTTGAAACTTGGTACGAATATGTACCTATTTAAATATGAAATAACATTTGCATTATTAAATTCAAATTCAAAAGTAATTTATTCAAACTAGGCTGAGAATCAGCACTTTTCGAACGTCAAAATTACATAAGACAGTCCCCCAAAAACGCCCACCCTTCACCACTTCCTAGTGCCTTTAGCTGGGAAGAAGAAGTGGCGCAACAAACTCCCCAGCAGCACAGCTGTCTGTTCAAGGTAGAAAATGATTCTATACAATGGTATGCAAAATAACTTACATTATGCAACACAAAACATAATTCAAATGATAAATTATAGGCCATATGTCAGCTAGCACACGCCAATATACCAACCAAAAAATAAAAACTTTTTACAAAAAAAAACAACCGACTTCAAAAAAAAAACACTACAAAGTGAAAAATAACTTTAATTTCGGAAGTCGGTGTCTTAGGTTTTGAATTTTCGTTCTTTGTCACCGACTTCCGAAATTAAAGTTATTTTTCACTTTGTAGTGTTTTTTTTATGAAGTCGGTTGTTTTTTTTTGTAAAAAGTTTTTTATTTTTCACTTTTTAGTTGTGGTACCTACCCCACACAAATTCGAATACCACTACCTGCTATGTAAATAACAGTGACAAGAAGTTATCATATCATCTACATACTAAGTGGGAAAAAATACGTATAATTGAAGCTAACTCAAAAACTACCCAAGCAAAGTTAATAAAATTTAAATGGGACCACCTCTGAAGTATGATCTACCAAACAAAAAAAGAATCATCAAAATCTATTCATAATTGGCGGAGTAATCGCGTAACAAACATACAAAAAAAAAAAAAAAAAACGTACAGACGAATTGAGAACCTCCTCCTTTTGGAAGTCGGTTAAAAAATATCGAGAACTATACTCAAGCATTATTAAAAAAATACAAGTAAACAGAACTAAATATTTAAATAAAAGCCTCCAGACATAAAGGGCGTGCCCGCTTACGTAAAGCTGTAATTGGCAGTTATAAATGATAAACTAGGACCATCGAGGTAAAATAAATAAACAGTTAATTACTAGTAACAATAACAAAACCATGATCAGCAAGACGACCAGTCACCACAAGCAGCACCCGTTCACGAGCATAACGCAAAGATCAACCATATTTGAGGGAAGGAGGCAACCCGACCCCCGACGCTACCGCAAGCAGTGACATCTAAGGGAGCATGACGAACTTGCTGCCGGTTGCTCAAGCAAAAAATAATATGATCAATTGTCGAGGTCGCTAGCTAACCACAAATTGCAATACAACTCATAACAAAAACATTGTAATGAGTAGATTATGTCAACAATAAAATAAAAAAATAAATAAATAGACTCGTAAAAAATAAGTAAAAAAAAAAATTTGCTTATAAATTCAAATAAAATAAACAATTATATAAACTAAAAAACTGGCACTGACTATACCTTGTTGACTACGGAGCCCTAAAAACAATTTTTCATAAATCAACTCCTGTCGGGGCGAAAAGGGTGAATACAGTTTGTATAAAAAAATTTCATTGCTACGGTTTAGAAACTTGCAACTTTAATCTAATCACAAATACTTATCTAGGGTAGGGGGTATTAAAGATCGTAATAATGAATCATTCAAAACTTCTCTTTATAGGCATGCCCATTGAAGTTCCAAGGGGAAAGTACGAAATTCACGCAGATGGAGCCGCGGGCACAAGCTAGTGATTATATATTTTTGATTCTTTTTTAGGGTTCCGTACCTCAAAAGGAAAAAACGGAACCCTTATAGGATCACTCGTGTGTCTGTCTGTCTGTCTGTCTGTCTGTCTGTCCGTCTGTCACAGCCAATTTACTCCGAATCTAATGGACCGATTAAGTTGAAATTTGGTACACATATGTATTTTTGTGACCCAAACACGAATGAGTAACGTAAATTAATTAATTTTGAATATAGGGGTCACTTTTGGGGCGCAAACAAGAAAATTAAAAAAAAAAGTTTTGCTAACAGTACCATGTGACATATCAAATGAAAGGGCTTGTTGCGAGGATCTTAAATATATTTTTTATATAATTTTAAAATAAATACTTTTAAAGATATTTAATAAATTCAATGAAAATTGACCTTTCCCCCCCCCTTATCTCCGAAACGACTGGACCAAAAATTTTGAAAAAAATACACAATATGGCTCTTTACTCAAAGATTACAGGAAAACCTATAAGAAGTCTATGGGTCTTAAAATAACATGGTAAATCTCTCAATATTGTGCGTACAAACTTACATTTCGTCGCTCGGCATCCAATAGCCCATCTCTCTAGCTACTATAATATCAAAATATCAAAAGTGTTTGACCGTTTGCTTAATACACAAATAAATAATACTGTAAATGTTCATGACAATCAATTCGGGTTTCGGCGTGGTTTGTCAACAGAAAGTGCAGTGTTGTGTCTTAAGCATACTATCACATACTTACTATACACAGCGTGGAACGCCGATTTATGCTAGCTTCCTCGATTTATTCAAGGCTTCTGATCTGGTTGCTTATGAAGTATTGTGGAGAAAGATGGAGAAGGATAAGTTGCCAACGGAGCTTATAAACATCTTTAAATAGTGGTATGGTAACCAGATCAATAGTGTACGATGGGCTGGAACTTTTTCCAGGCCATACAGGTTGGAATGCGGGGTGAGGCAGGATTGGCGAGCTCAGCAGCACCAGAGTGGGTTGCTATATATATGGTATTTGTGTAAATAATATTAGCTATGCACATGATATGGTGCTTCTGAGCGCGTCAATCTGTGGTCTCAGAAAGTAATTGGTCGCCAACTGTGAGCAGTATGCCAAAACACACGGTTTGATGTATAACTCCAATAAGTCGGAGATCATAGATTTTGAGGCTGGGGGGGTAGACAGGGTTATGTACCACCTGTATTACTCAATGGGACTCCACCACAAAGAGTATTTACGTTTAAATATCTTGGTCATATATTGACCCCTGACCTCAATGACGGATTCGATATTGAGTTGGAACGAAAGGCGTTGTCGGTAAGGGCAAACATGCTGGCTCGCAGGTTTGCACGCTGCTCACTTAAAAAGTCAAAATTACTCTGTTTCGAGCTTATTGTACAACGTTTTACACGTGCAGCCTGTGGGCTAGATATACCTAAAGGTCGTGCAACGCCCTTCGTGTCCAATACAACAACGCTTTCTGGGTATTGGTGGGGCTGCCCCGTTTTTGTAGCGCATCGGGAATGTTCGCGGACGCACATATTAATTGCTTTTACGCAACAATCACTGGTGCGCAGAGTACGGGCCAGCTCCAACAATATCCTAAAAAAGATCGCTAGCAGGCTGGATTGCATGTACATCAATCACTGCAGTGCCATCTCCCATGGGGTGAAATAAATTTAAACTAGATTACGTGGGCACTCAGAAAGTTTTGTGATACTAGAAAAAAATATACTACAGGTTATAATTTTTTTTATTATATCTTTTCAAAGAACTCTCCATTGGCGTCTATACACAGTTTTATACGTCTAAACCAATTTTCATAACACATTTTCCAGTCCGCATCAGACACCTCTCCAATCTCCTTCTCAAATGCAGCCAGTGCATCTTCTGGTGATGAAAACTGTTTTCCTTTGAGTTGATTTTTTATTTTGGGGAACAAGAAAAAGTCACACGGAGCCAAATCGGGACTGTAAGGAGGATGACAAATTTGACCGGTGTGCTGTCCAGAAAGTCCCTTGTTTTGAGCGCCGAGTGAGCCAGCGCGTTGTTGTGGTGAAGCAGTAGCCCACGGAGGCCAGTGTTCGGTCGCTTGCTGCTTGCAGTAGTAAAAACTTCTGGCAAACATTTGGTAACATACCATTCAGCATTGATGCTCCTTTGATCTCGTCAGGGTACTGACACCAGATAATCCGGCAAAAAAAAAACTTGCGATCAAAATTTTGCCTGCACTTCTGGCTCGCTTCACTTTAGTAGGCGTTGGTTCATTTTGAAACAGCCACACGGTCGACTGACGCTTCATTTCTGGATCATATTGATAAATCCAAGATTCATCACCCGTACCTAATGATATCTTAAACGCGTCGAGACGAGCCTGCTACAAATTTTGCTATCATGTCTCGGCACCATTCTATTACCCGAACCTTCTTCTGAGCCTGCGTTAGATTTTACGGTACCAGCGTGAAACTATCTTCCTTAACCGAAGATGCCTGTGTAGAATTTCATGCACACTTCCCGATCCAATCGGCAGTATATGCTGAACCTCTTCATATGTAATTCGCCTATTCTCTTGAATTAAATTTTTCACAGCCAGCACGTTTTGTTACGTAACAACCGTCATAGGGCGGCCACTTCTTTCTTTGTCCGCCAAAATTACTCGACCACCCATAAATTCATTGAACCAGCGGAAAACAGTCGCTTTAGAAGGGCTTTTTTCTATGAACACCATTCGAAGTCTTTCAAACGATTCTTCTGGTTTTAGTCGACATTTGAAATGGTATAAAATCATCGCGCGAAAATGTTCTCGTTGTAAATCCAGTTTTCAGTAAGACAGAGAATTTTGATTTTGCTCGTAAAAAAATGTGGAGGGAATTTCGAATTTGAAATGTTATGTTTTTTTGTAATAAATAGTCATAGTTTTAATTGACATCAAAACCAGCCAGTATCCTATAATAATATAACAATAACTGTTAGTCGCAAAACTTTCTAAGTGACCTAGTAAAATAAGTTAACATATTTCATAAGTTTACTAACACAATGAGTCCTTGTTACTTGAATAAAGAAAAATATCTGGATGACCATTTTTTTTTGAACGACTTTTTCTAAAAATGAAACCTAGCTAGATCGATTTATCGCTCCCGAAACCCCCTGCATACTAAATTTAATAAAAACTTTTGGAGCCGTTTGCGAGATTCAGATTATTATGATTGTATATGCAAATATACAAAAATTGCTCGTTTAAAGAAGATTTACATTATTATTATATTAATACCGCGAATGTGAATTTTTTAACGAAAATCTGATTTTTGTTTTATTTGATTCTACACGTTCAAATAAGTGATACTGCAATTACAAAAAAAACGTAAAAAATGTCACATTCGCGGTATTGGATGCCGAGCGACGATTTGCAGTTGGAATGTATGGGAGAACATGTTTTTCAACTACAATGTTAAGTTTGTTCTTGGGATAAATAAATTCATTTCAACTACGGAACCCTTTATTGTGCGTAATCCGACACGCACTTGGCCGGTTTTTAATAATTATGAAATATAAAAAAGTAGTGAATGGATATCATGTCATTTGTATGGCACAATCAAACTTGATATTTCAGATTGGTGGAGTGGTCGGGGGTCTGGTGGGTCAAAAAAAAAAAATAATATAAAATAATTTTAATTTAAAATCAAAAAGGCTCAACAGATTCCTTAGCAAATAACAAATACTTCATTTTAAGCATTGTTGAAAAACATTTTCTTAAACAATTAACTTACTGATTAACATTCCAAGAAAAATAAAATTCATCAATTTAGTATAAAGACTTTCTGTCAACTTACTTAATACTTGTCACTTTTTAGTATATTTTTTCTTTTTAATAGTATGTCTTTTCATTCTGTTGGGATTATAATTTTCTTTATCTGAAGAATCAGTGCTTGTGGGGGTGAACCCTCGCGGTCCACGCCTGTGCCTGGTATTGTGTTCCTCAGTGTTCACTATTTCACTCAGAATACCATATTCCCTGGAATTTAAGTTATAATGTACAACCGCGGCCAATAGTGGTCGACCACTTTCACCCATAAGGCTCCTGTAATAACAATAAGGTTGAGAAGTGGTCCACCGCCAATGTCCGCAATGGTACATAATCAAGAAAAGTTGTAGATTTAGTTTTCATGTACTATTACAAAAAAAAATAATATGACACAGGAATCACTGGAGAAAAAGCTTTTTGTACCTTAGTCTTGTAAAATTGAACTGAAAAATGACATAAAAGTTTTTTATGTCACATTTTTAATATAAATTACTAGCGACCCAATGCTGCTTCGCACGCTTTTCCCGACTTGACAAAACCTCCGAGATTTCTGTATATATGTAAGGCTAATACTAATGTAAATACACATAAACCGACTTTTATTAAATTGTATAGATATCGATTCAACTTACGATTCATCACAGGACCTGTGGACGTCAACTTTGACTGGCAATGGGCCACTTGTTTCCATCTCCATATCACTGTCCGATTCTGCAATTACTAAATAGTTATGAAGGTTGTTTTGTTTGTACCCTGTTCCACTTTTTTGTCCTTCTTCTTCAAATAAATCTTCACTTAATATTTCTGATTTCTGTAAAACTACATCTTCTCTACCATCTGTTTGCTTTAAATTTGTAAATCCAATATCATCAACAGGAACATTTTCACAAGTATCAGTTTGAACTGAAACCGAATTAGTTGTATTCAACTTAGAATTATTTTCAGCATCCTTTAAAATCTTAATTGTAGTTGTGAAATTTGTATTATCAATGGTTATTTCCACTTTTTCAGATTGCCCTACAGCTTTATTAGCTGCAGCATTACAATATGTACATGTTTCTATGATATAACTTTTTTTATAAAATGGTACTTTAATGTTTGGATTTTTTATGCTTTGTAATGCATCAGACTGTGTTGAGGTTTCTTTATTGGTATAAATTAAAGTTTTATCATCTCTACAATCTAAGCTAACTAGTGAGGTAGATTCAGTTTCTTCATTTTCATTGGCTTCAAGCACAGCTAGCCATGCATTTTTATCCTTATCAATAACTGTTTCTTGTGAGTCATCTATTACAATAGGATCATCATCCATAAAAATGCCACTTTCATCATTATCAGGTTCTGTCTTTGTTTTAATCTGCACAAAATCTACATTAGACAGATGTAATTCTTTTTTAACTTTCTTAGAGCTACCATTGTGTTGGTTAATGTTTGATTTTATGTTTTCACTCTGCAGTGGATTTTTTTTATTAACAGTAGTTTTGAAGTGAGATCTCTTTCTATTTGTCTTGAGAGCTGATACATTTTCATTTTCTTTACTTTGTAGTTTATAATTATTTTTTGAAAGCTTTATATTATGATCTAATTGAGTGTTCACATTCAAATCTCTAAATGGCTTTCTTGTTAAATCTTTGTCGTTTTTGTTGAGCCACTGTTGTACATAGCTGGCAGAGCTTTTCATTGTAATATTTTTACTAGAAAGTGATGTTTCTTCTCCAGGAAAAATGTTTGAATGCCTGTTTTCTTTATTTTTGTAAGAAATAAAAGAAGTTTTTCTTTTGTTCTCATACTTCACAGGAGCTTGAATGCATTCTGGGAAAAGCTCCTTCTCAATCCTTAGTTGCTCAGATAATCTTTTATGTTTGAAAACTAAAAACAAGAGTTAAAATATTTATTATTGCAAATGAATAAGCATATAAATGAGTGAAAAATATTGTACAATTAATTATGTATAGCATACATACCATCTGTATTAAACAAATCTTGACACGCTTTTAGTAGTTCTGATGCATTTTGTACCCTCTGTGTCAAGGCATCATCAAGATTGGGCTGTGGACTTGTGACCTGAGGTGGAGTGAGGCAAAGCTGGCAGTCTACTGCATCAATAACACAGTCGTCACATGCAGTATGTCCACATGCATATCTCAGTCGCTGACCATCTGTATTATCACTGAGGACAAAACAAAGCATTCAATAAGTTTTGATTAGTATGATACTACTGTGTTTTTTGAATTATTAAAGCACTTATTGATACTAGGACATATTAGGAACGTGTCAACATATTATATGGAGGAAGGGATATTCATGATAACGAAGACCAAAGTGGCATAGTGTAATAACAGCATACAGTATTCACAAAATATGCATAATTATACACAATTAATATGCTAGCAAAAAGTTTACTCCACAACTAACCAAATAGCACATTGATTGTTCTCAACTATTTTTCTAACATATCCAATAGTTTGATCGACGTACAAATTATTCATGACAACTGTTGCATATCCCAGACACACAACGGTCACCGATATAACTTTCAGTATATTTTATTGTACGCTGTGGATGTAACGTAACGAAAACAAAAAATCCTACAAACGTTCAAACATTCGCCAACTTTCCAATGAATCACAGACTACAATTCTACAATTAAATAAAAATGAAATTGAATCAAACATTCGGTCTGAGGTGACATGTCAACAAGAACTCAAGAAGAACAACGTCAACAAAACAACCAGTGTTGCCAACCAGTGTTGTGAAATTATCGTTTTTTAACAAAATTATCGTGCAAAAGAAAAATACAATTAAAAAATATATTAAAACGTTAGAAATTCAAATAGCTATCAAAAGACAATGAATAATAAAATTATAAACAAGAGTCAAAGGGGAAGTAATGCCAAGTTTCAACACTAATGGCGCTAGCAGCAGAAACCGTAAACATTTTGTCATAGTTTTTAGTTTATATTTTTGTGTTTTCACTGTAAAATTAAATAAAAAACTAGGGAGGGAAAGAGAGAGAGATAGGTACTTACTTGTTGATGTTGACCTAGGGACAATTGACATTGACATTTTTTTTCTGCGTTTAATTTTGTCTGACAAATACGTTTTGTTAATCGAACTTGTTTTTTCAGCAAATCGCAAAATTATCATACAGACGGGCGCACATCAAGCTACTACAATCTGTCAAATTTATTTAATAGATTTTCAACTTTATCGCTGAAACGTAAGGTTCAAAGTTTATTGGGAAAATTTGACAGTTTCGGGTAGCTTGATGTGCTGGCGTCTGTACATTACTGTGCGTTTGCACTGGCGAAACATCACAACAAAACATCTTGAAATCTCTAGTTCCTGTCAAAAATTGTATGGAAAATTGATAGAAAACATGTTTTGTTGTGAATGTTTCGTCAGGGCAAACGTCAGTTTGACATTCATTATAGTATACATCGTATAGACGCCAGCACATCAAGCTACCCGTAACTGTCAAATTTTCCCAATCAACTTTGAACCTTAACATTTAGCAATAAAGTTGAAAATCTACTAAATAAATTTGACAGATTGTAGTAGCTTGGAGTGCTGGCATCTGTACCATTGGCCAAATTATCATACGCCCCTTTATTTATCATACGGGTTGGCAACACTGAAAACAACAGACACCACAGCACGCGTAGCATGACAACCATGGAAACGGGTTTTGTCGACGGAAGAATAGACAAAATGACAGATTGTGATTGTTTATCTGTCGCTAAAAGCTTAGTACAAACGCTCGCTAAGGGCACCCAGTACTACTTGGTCTGTGGGGCACCCCCTGCGGGGTACGGGCCTCGGCTTAGGGCGTTATCCGGAGGGAGGACATCAAAGATGGGACGGGCTGGTCATGCTAAGCGTGCAGATCATAATATTTATATACTCTACGAGACAGAGTCTCTGCGAGACAGTCTGCCTTAGTTTGGTTTGAAACCTGCCAAAACTTGCCAAAGATTCAAGTAAAAAGTGCCAAAATATTGCCATCTTTCTTTTTTTTTTAGGGTTTGATGACATGTTTTAAGTCAAGTCTTCAGTGCAGTGTTTTGGAAAATATTGTTGGGCGTTGTAATAGTAGTATTGCCAACCTTATTTGGCGTAGTAGTAGTAAAAAAATACATTTATAGTCTAAATAATATATTTTTATTAATAATCATGTCTTTACGGCGGACGGACGGATGGACAGTGGAGACTTAGTAGTAAGTAGTGTTGGGTAACTCAGCACATGTGCTAGCACAGTTGTAGCTACTCACTTGGATCAAAAGAGTCACTTACTCTTTTCAATTTGATGTGCCACCACCACACACCACAGGGCACAGATTAAGCCGGGTCTCCTGCGCGTGTTTTTTCGAAACATTACACTAAAAATGTTACACATAAACATTTGCTTTCATAAAATATTGTGTTTGCACACACAAATGGCCTTTTTGTTGCGAAGTTTTTATGTAAAAACATGCGTAGAAGACCCGACTTTAGCTACACAGAAAATTTTGTACTCGTATTAGTTTTGTTTGAACGAAACGAGTCGCTCAATACCAAGACTATTTACGATTCTAAGCAAAGGAGTTAAGGTCTAAGTTTAATTTGACGCGCTTAACCGATTAGTCACCTCGTGTGCCTACTCTACTGCGTATGTGTACCGTGTCGTGTTGTCATAGCTACACACAACACACTTGCGACTCCCGCGGCGAGTCGGGTGAGTCGTGCTTCTCACTGACACACTCACAGCACGTAAGTACGTGCTAACAGGCCACCGCAGCCTCGCCTCATTCGTGGTATCACAGTAGGCTAGCACACTTTGTAAAATGAGTGCCACGCACGATCCTCATTTTAAAAGAGTGTGCTACCCATCTCTAGTAGTAGGGTCCCGTTGGCGCCCTTTGGGTACGGAACCCTAAAAAGTATAGTACTTAATACAAAAGGTCACGTCCGGATCATCTCTAGCCTTGGAAATCCAAGACGAAGTAATGATTCTTGCTTCCACTCTACTCTATACACTCTTTCATATAATCTGCGTTTCATCTTCCAGATACCATTAAGGCTCCTTCAAACAGGCGCGACACGCGACGCGACACAAAGGCCACTGTTTGTATGACCTATCCCCGTGAAACAGAACAGGAACCGAAATCAAAGTATCTACGTCTATGACTGATTGAAATATCAACCATAAACTCACGTGCAGACAGTATAGAGAATACCTACTCGTTTTACGATTACCGACTTTATAACTAATTATTTAGATCACAGACATATATTATACGTCTGTGATTTAGATGTTCTTATTTGAATGCACAGAACATATATACTCCTAACGGTTTGAATGAGGTTCAATATAACACGAGAACGGGGAATCCCCTACGGTCTGTTTTTAGGGTTGCTATTTTCGAGATTTTGAGAAAATTTTAAATTTATTTTCTACATTGCAATACTGCCAAATACTGCCGACCGTATCATGGTACTTGATATGTCTATGGGCCAAAAAGGCAGGAAACTGCCAAATATGGTCACACTGATTACAAAGTAATCTGTGGGAGAGAGCCAGAGAGAACAGACGAACTGACAAATTTCATTTCAATGACTGACAATGACGTGCATAATGACGAACGGACAGCAACTAGAATAGACCCATGGAACTAGTAAGTACTTTATAGCTAAACCCACATGCAGTAATATAGATGTGAGGCTGGTTTAAAACCAATTAAAACCAATCCGTTTAAAACGAAAAAAACATTTTTTTCGATTTAAAACGGTTGGTGTTGATGACTATGTTTTTTTAATATAACTACATTTTCTTGATTTTATCGAGGTTGGTAAATACATATTTTTTCATTGTTTTCAAACGATATCAATAATCAATTTGATTCGGTTAAAACCAAACTCACACTCTCGCACTCTCGTTGACGTCCTCTCTCGTGACTCGACGCAATGTTGCCAGCTCGCCTACCCTACACGCACATGCACCTACATAAACTGCCGCGTGTGGCCGCCACGCCGCCGCACAGTGGGCCCATACTGAAAATTAGTGGACTTAGGCAACAAAGTTTCAATATCGATGCGATTTTTTTTTATATGACGTGTTATGATATTCCTGACAACTTTTACTCGTATAAAATTTCTTCTGAAGTTGATAGTTTGTCTTGAAAAAAATGAATTAGATTTTTTTGTATGGAGCGAATCACGTTTAATTTTTTTTCTTCAATTGTGCGAATATGTTGGGTGTGTGGCGTGAATATATGATAGCTAGAGTTATTCTCTATCCACGAAAAAAAAAATCTGCGCCGGCCATCCGCGGCAGCGCGAGTAATCATTCGGTAAAAAAAAAATTGTTTTGTAAGAATTTTTTTGCCATTTAAAATAAATTCAAAGTACATTTTAGGCTCATTTGGCTGTTTTAGCCTTCTTTTTAGTTAAACATATAGTTTTAATAGCGCATAGGTACTTATAACTAGTAATTCTGGTAGAGATTTTGTTATTATTGCATGTTATCGGTAGCACTTGCATTGTGATTAATGACTCATTTGTTTGTGCGCTCGGCTAAGCGCATAACAAACGAGTCACCGAAAAATGCTTGTCTCTGATTGGCTGTGTTATTTTTTTAACTGCACGTGATCTATTGTTGAATAAATATCGTAATAAGTTTCAGGTTATACTAATTTTGTTAATGATAGGTGAAATATTTTTTTTATATTTGTACGGGCAAGTCGTTGATAATTATCTATATAATCAAGCGTATGTATATTATAGTATAAGTTATCGTACGTTCGATCAATATGAAACTTTGAAGTAATTGTAGCCCTGAAAAGGGCTGTTTGTCATATTCCTAGCCCTGATGGGCTTTTGTGGGAATAATCTAGAGCCGGATCACATTATTTCTTGTTCCAGAAGTGCTAGTGGGTCCGGCAAATTTTCGGACTCTGCTGTGAGGCATTCTTCTTCCTCCATAATCTCACTGTCAGAGGGAGGCTCAGTAGTCTGTAACAACTGAATTGCTTCAGGCAACAACTCATTATGAACCTGTTTCATTATTTTAGGCCTTATGTAGGATATGTGGGGATCAGAGCTTATTAGAAGTCCATGGAGGATGTCTTCGTTTGTTGCTATTCTCCCCGTTTTTCGAGTGTGCCTCTCCCTGACGTTTCTGAAGTCCTTATTACGGGCTTCCGAAGCTTCTTCAGATAAGGTACCTAAAACGAATAAGAACATACATTTTAATTTCAAAACGCAATCGAGTCAAATAATACATCAAACTATATTTATTTTTTACTTACCGATTGGCAAAACACCAAAGTGGTTACAGATGTCTGCACCGTGCATTAGAAGTTTATTTACACTAACTGGCATGTAGTACCACGAATAGTGTTGCACGTACACATCAGCTGTTTCTCTACAGTATCTTCTTATGTTTTTGCCTGATGATATGGCTTGTAGAATAACAAAAATCTGAAAATCAGATTTTCGTCAATTCCCGTTATTCTGGATGATCTTTTGTAATCTTGGAAAAAGCGCCTCGCAGTATTCCCGTCATTTGTAGTTCCAAAACCCTAAAATGGGAAAAAAATACTGTAATATACAATACATAGAGATATAATACACAAACAACATAAAAAGAGAGAACATTAAATACATACCTGCTTGACTATATCAATCAGCAGTCCAGTTTGCTCACGAAACTCTTGTTGCGTAGTAATTTTTTTAGCTTGTTTCAAAGCCTTATGTTCACCTCGAGCAGCCCATCGTTGAAAATCCAGATTATAAGATATATGGAGAAGACATTCCATACACCGAATCTTCATATGCAGTGAAGATATTCCTTGTTTGTAAATTTCTTCACGAAGTGGTTTGGAAGTCAAAGCGTCTAAATTATTCATTTCGCTCGGTTTTGCCAAGCAAATGGGACACATTGCATATGATGGTACTTCAGCAATAATATTGGCCACTTTTCCATCAATCATGGTCATATGCAATTCATGTGATACAATAATATTTCCACACTGTGTAGATATTAGTTCATCAATTTGTTTTTTCATCTCAGACTCTTCAGACTTTATAAAATCAGCTGTCTCCGAAGTGAAGGTGAACTTCACTGGTCGACAGTAAAGAGTTGAGCAAGGTGTGGGGTTCTCCCAAACTATATTTTCATTCCCAGATGATGGGCTAGTAGACACTAGCCGAAGAGGGACGATGCTTATCATGACTACTGTTGAATCATCGAACGCTGTAGCTGTGTTTGATGTTTTCTGTTTATAATTACTCTGCGACGAAGAACCATCAAGTCCCCATTACCAGTTCAACTTGAGTTCTTCATTTTGAGACCTACCAACAGAATTCATATCTAGTAAAATCCTCTCCACAGTGTGGTCTAATAGCGCTTGCAATTTAATCTGAGCTCCTTTTTCGGTAATCTCCATACTCTCTTGTGGTGGGTAACATCTTTTCTTGGCATTTACAAGCTTTGGATAAGATGGAAAGGCAGCACAGTTTTCTTCTTTCAGAAATTGTCGAAGAGCTAAGTACTTCCATTTCGAGAGCGCAACTGATGTATAAAGAGCTAAACACATCTTCAGAGACAGTACTTAAGCTCTGCTTTTTGAATAGTCGCTCGTCTACTTCGGATAGTGCATCTGGATTACTGGAAAGGTATTCGACCACTTTTACCAGATTCGTTTTGCCATTGTCTTTTAATTTTGTTATGTACCAGTGCTGCAACTCTTCCTCGGAATTTTCTTCTACTATGGAAGTAGAACGTCTTTTTTTTTGCTTATTTCTTAACTCTTCGAACGGTTTTCTGTGCTCCTTTTCTGTAGATGTTCCCGCTTCCGCAGTACATATTGCAAGAGTAGGAACATGGGAATCTATATCCACAGGCTCAGGTAAGGCTGCGTCCAAAAAGCCCATCTCTCTCAGGTCAACACTGTCACAAACAGGCCAGTTGATGTTTTTTTCCAACCACTTGCGATTACTTACACGATTCATAAAAGTTTTTTGATTTCTACTTGACTCCATCCACTTTTTATTTAGATTTACACAAAAAAGTCGACAGAACTCCTTGATTCGGTTCTTGTCTTCTTCAGAAACTTCGGTAGTCAAGACAGAAATGATACTTTCATATAGAAACATATGATTTTTCAGATCACCGCCACTTCTTTACTTCACAAAAAGATCTAGGTTGGTACAAAATCCAGCCATAGCTCTAATGTAAATATAAAAATAAAAGTATTTCACTGTGTTCACAATTAAGCGACAAGAGCGAAACTAGATGGAATTTTATATTTATAGTCAGTGTTAATTACTCAGTGGACATAACAGTGAGTGAAAATTATTCAGCCAATCAGAGACGAGCATTTTTCGATGACTCATTAGTTATGCACTTAGCCGAGCGCACAAACAAATGAGTCATCAATCACAATGCAGGTGCTACCAATAACAAGCAATAATAACTAAATCTCTACCAGAATTACTAGTTATAAGTACCTATGCGCTATTAAAACTATATATTTAACTAAAAAGATGGCTAAAACAGCCAAATGAGCCAAAAATGCACTTTGAATTTATTTTAAATGGCAAAAAAATTCTTACAAAACAATTTTTTTTTTACCGAATGATTACTCGCGCTGCCGCGGATAATAACTCTTGCTATCATATATTCACGCCACACACCCAACATATTCGCACAATTGAAGAAAAAAAATTAAACGTGATTCGCTCCATACAAAAAAATCTAATTCATTTTTTTCAAGACAAACTATCAACTTTAGAAGAAATTTTATAGGAGTAAAAGTTGTCAGGAATATCATAACACGTCATATAAAAAAAAATCGCATCGATATTGGAACTTTGTTGCCTAAGTCCATTAATTTTCAGTATGGGCCCACTGTGCGCCGCCGCCGCGCACGCACCTACTTTTATTTTATAGGCGGGTTTTCAACCTTTTAAAACGATTTATTTGGGGTTTAAAACGGCAACATTTTATTTACAACGTTTAAATTAGGTTGTTTTACATCTATATGCCTACAGTACAGACAATACTATAAAACTACAAACGTGTGGATGCATCGCAAGTGCTTGTGCAAGCTACCTTTAAAAAAACGGTCATTTTATCGGATCTCGCGTAAAGCCGGGTCTCCTGCACGTGTTTTTACACAAAAAAATCGCAATAAAGAGACGTGGTCATACACATTTGTCTATGCTTTATTGTATTATAATAAATATTTTTGTGTAAGCTTTTTGTGTAATGTTTCGAAAACATGCGCAGGAGACCCGGCTTTACAAATTTTTGTACGTCGTAAGTACGATACAAAAATCAATAACAAAAACCGAAAAAACCAGTCAAGTGTGTATCCACAGACATATAAAGAGTAGCAGACCAAACATTCGCTAAAAATTGCGTAGCCATTACGCACACATAGGGAATGTTGTCAATACAGGGCCGCACTAGGGCCGGTTGCCGGTATTATCTCACGATATTGAAACAACCGATATAGGTACTTACTGAAAATCCGCGAAAATTTATATTCTCTGGGTATAAGAAGTTTAAATTACTTAGCAATAAAGTCAATCAATCAATTATTACCTGCCGAATGAAATTTCAAAGTTATGTGAGTAGCCTATTTATATATACTTATGCCTATGTTCATGTTTTCCATCACACAGATACAGGGTAATATAATTCATTTTATAATCTATTACAAAAGCATATGTGTACACTGACAATCTGAACTTTGCAGTATTCTGGAACAATGTCATCAAAAAGATTTAAAAAATCGTAGAGTAAACTGAAGCTCTGTTTGATAATTCAATGGTAAACATTTTACAAAAAATTTCGTCTTTGTTGCCAAATCCGTCCCTGACTAAATAACGCGGTTGAAACAAAGAACGCGATGTAGATGATGTTGCTTAGCAATATGGCGGCATGGTACAGACAAGCTACGCGTCAAATTTTGTCTATGTGTGAGTCAGTGTGACAATAGGTGACAGAACGAGATATAATTTACGACTTGTCGCTTAGCAAAAAAAGGATAGAGAATCATGTCCATAAATATAAATATAACTATGGATTAATGTTTGGTCTGCTACTCTTTATATGTCTGTGTGCGTGTCGGACTACGCACAATGAAGGGTACTTGGAATAAATTTATCTCAAATATAAACTTAACATTGTGTTTGAAATACATGTTCTCCTATACATTCCAATTGCAAATGTAAAATTGTACGGACAATATTGAGAGATTTACCATGTTTTTTTAAACCCATAGACTTTTTATAGGTTTTCCTGTAATCTATGAGTAAAGAACCATTCCAAGTAATTTTTTTTAAATTGTCCCACTATTTTCGGAGATAATGGTCAATTTTCATCGATTATCTATCTAAAAGCAAAACTTTTGTTTTTAATTTTCTTATTTGCCCCCCAAAAGTGACCCCAATATTCAAAATTCATTTATTTACGTTACTTATCCGTGTTTGGGTTACAGAAATACATAACATGTGTACCTAATTTCAACTTAATCGGTCCATTAGATTTGGAGAAAATTGGCTGTGACAGCCGGACAGACAGACAGATAGACAGACCGACAGACCAACAGACCGACAGACCAACAGACCGACAGACCAACAGACCGACAGACCAACAGACCGACAAACAGACAGACACATGAGTGATCCTATAAGGGTTCCGTTTTTTCCATTTGAGGTACTCAACCCTAAAAAAAGCTCTCGAAGACATAGGAGCTTAAATTTAAATGTCGGTTATAAACATTTCAAGTTATATGAAATGTCAAACATGTTTCGCGTCAACAAGTTGCGTGACAATGCGAACGCGAGTCGATACATTGACAGACAACAGAGTTTTCAACATGTTTTATGTAAATGTTTCACCTGTGCAAACGCACAGTTACTTAACACAATGTTTAGTTCCAAATGTCACCACATCAGACTTTTTTATGTCGACCTGTTTGTTGATCTGTTACTTCATAACTTCTAAATTACTTATCATAATTTGGCAATTGAGGTATCGTTGGAAGCGTCTTGATTGTCCGCTGGTATCAGGCTATGTGACGTCACATTAAATAATATATGGCGCCCTCTAGAGGACATAAAGTCACGTGAAATCAGTGGTGATGTCTACCTTTTTAAGTGCTGCTATACGGCTTCCAACTTCGTCTCCAACAGAGGTGACCTTGGTTGGCAACAGGCAGAGCTGTTTGAAATTCGGTCGTAAACCTCCAACTACAAGGTTGTAATCCACCAAGGTCACCTCTGTTGGGACGTGGTTGGCAGCCGTGTAGCAAGCCCTTTAGTTGGGTACCGTTTTTGTCGTAGTTGGGTTTTAGTTTTTGTGATCTCAATAGCCCTTGTGTCAAATTGAGTCAATATAAAAAAAACAGGACTTATACACAAATACAGCAACTAAAAATAATTACAAGCAAGCCGGCAAAACGTTCTGGCTTTTAATAAATTTTAATGTTTTTTGAGAAATATGTGAATAATCGCAATCATAATAATGGCTTTATTAGAATATAAACATTATTTTCCGATAGATAGCATACAAAAAGTATGTGATCTGTTTGAAGAACAACTACGCAGTGAGAAGGAGGCAGATTTAGCTTTGTTTTCTATTATTGTTGGAGCGGTTGAAAATAATTTAACTAATGTAAAAAACAGCGACAAAGAAATGACTTTGGCGGCAAATAAAGTTGGGAAAATGAAGTTCCCATCTGTTGAATACGAAGAAGTGAAGTCACTCCATGAGCGTTTTGTGACACTAATGCGTGGAGGCGTCGATGTGAAACTGCTAAATGGAGTTCACACCACGAGAGATTTGGTGAAACGAGTTGCCGATGTAGTTTGGAATTCATTGACTCGCAGTTATTACAAAGACCGAGCGCATTTGCAGTCTATTTATAGTTTTTTAACAGGAAATAAACTTGACTGCTTTGGTGTAGCTTTTGCAGTAACTGCAGGCTGTCAAGTACTTGGTAAACAAGACGTTCACCTGGCCTTATCTGAAGATCATGCTTGGGTAGTTTTTGGGAAAGATGGCATAGAAACAGCTGAAGTATGTATCACAAGAATACTTTGCCACCAAAAAGTTTGATTATGGAATTAAATTAGGTTTTAATTCAATTTAGTCAAAAAAAAAAATACTTTTGTCCCCATCTTATACATAATAATTATCTTTTCTGTCTGTTTATGTAGTAAATATCTTTAGTTTCACTCTGTTTTTTGTAGCACATGTATGTAACGTCTGATGATCAATAAAAAACCTATGTTTTTAGGTAACTTGGCATGGCAAGGGTAATGAAGACAAACGTGGAAGGTCAGTTGGTGATGGAGTATCTGCACGTTCGTGGCTGTATGTAGCTGGCAAACCAGTGATATGCACTCGTGTAATGGAACTAGCTGCACTTGTATCTTCAATCAACCCCACATTGACTCAAACTACAGATGTCCATGAAATTGCTCAAATGCAGCACAGACTTCTGTGGTTATTGTACGACAGTGGTAAATATAACAATATTTTTCAGGATCTACTTATTTTACATGGAAATAGCAAACTAAGCTCTGCTCTATAACTATTATTGGAGACACATGTAGCTAAGAGAGCAGCCCAGCCAAAGTGAAGTTGAGTCAGCCATTTGTCTCCTGCTGCTTACCCTGTGAACTAAAATAACAACTATGTACCCTGATAAATTGCTCAGTACTAAAATAGACCTGCAATTGAAGAAGAAAATCCTATAATAATTTATAATCCCTAGAAGAGCAATAGTCACCCTGTATCTATATCCATAAATATCATTAAAGCATGGATTATGTTACTTAAAATGCTTGAAATATATCACCGCCAAAAAGAGTCAAAAAATGCAAAATTGAATTTAAATAAATTGTAGTATTTATTTGAAATGTTTAATAGAAAACCAAAACCTCAAACCAAATAAAAAATCATGACAGAGCACTGCAAACAAAACAGTGAAGCATGCCAAAACTACACCTCCGCTCTGTGCATTTAGCTTATGCTCACACACAAATTTACAATCAAACTACACCTCACTAAGTGCACACATGTTTATGAAACTGGCTTCACGTCACTGTTGACAGTGCTATGTCTTGGTTTTTTATTTGGTCCGAGTAGAAAACATGGCAATAATTATATTGCCATGTTTTCTACTCGGACCAAATAAAAAACATACATTAGTACAATCAGTTCATATTAGGTAAAATGTGGAAAAACCTAAAAAATTACAAAATATGCAAATACATAAATAATTATGCAAATGTGCATTTGCATTAAATCCAACCTCAACATAATAAAAATTAAAGTTGAATGTAAATAAGAAATCCCTATCTTTCCCTTTCAGGCCATTTAGATGCTTACCCCATGGCATTGGGCAATCTTGGGGACTTAGATGAATACATGAGAATAGCCAATTGTTCAGTAGAAGCTGATGTAGAATTGCCTCTACATAATGAATTGGATAATTTACGACCTGATGGCACACAGAGACCAGACCCTGCCGCACTATATGCCCAAGCTATCCGCTCATCAAGAACAAATTATGAAGATCGCCATGTTTATCCATACACTTTCCAAGGAGGCCACTACCATCGCCATAAAATGTACAAAGAAGCTTTCCATGCATGGGCCTGTGCTGGCGACGTTATTCGACAGTTAGTATACATATTTTTGTCTAAAAAACTGAAAAAGTGTTGTAAGTGTTGATTGTATTTTCTATTATACATTGTAACAGCGAATCAATTTTCACGTCTCCCCTACCTATTACATTTTTTACGCAAATTCATGATTTTGGACATTGTAATTTTCAGCAGCAGTAAGATATTTTAATTATTTGATTATGAATAACGATAGTGTCATTCTCTTTCTTGTAATTTGGAGTTACAAATTCTTTTCGTGTACCTAATTTGCTGAATTGACGCGGAATATTAATTTTATTTATTGTATTAAATATTTGATAACACAAAAAAAATATTCGCTAATTATTCGCCAAATATCAGAATTAGTCGGTCACTGGTTCAAAAGTTATAATGGTTTCTAGGTGGCCGACCTCGAGAGAATCTCCCCAGCTTGGCCACATTTATATCTCAAAAACTAGGGCACCTAGCGAAGATCTGTTTTCTCCCAAATTTTGTAGCTAATTAGTAGTGATGTGCCGGATATCCGTATCCGTTACTTTTTGGCGGATCTTGAACGGATCTTTTATATTAATACATTTCATTACGTATATGACATTTTAAAGAAATGTAGCAATGAAATACTGTTAACGTCAATGAAAATTAGTAAAAAAAAAACATTTATTATAATTCAAGTAGAGTAAGTACCAGTAAATTAAGTTATAAGGTAGTAATTAAACTATCTTTGTAGTGAAATCAAACCTCTAATAATTGTGCTATGCTTATTGAAATAATTATGTGAGTTAACACATCAATTAAAACTATATTGTTTTCAAGAACTTAAAAAAAACATATGTGTTAATCATAATTAATATTGAGCAATTTTAATATTGGTAAATTGTATTTCAAAAAGAGTAACTTGGCAGCTTTGTCCCCCAAAAGTCAGTCACAATGAGGATCATAAATAATTCCTGCTGAACCTGAAGAAAGTTGAGATCCGTATCCGTATTCGCGGATCTAGACCCTTACGATCCGTATCCGTATCCGCGGATCACATTTTTTAACATCACTACTAATTAGTCGCAATTTATCGCCAAGTCACAGATTTAGTTGGTATATAATTAAAAAGATATTAAAGAATTTAATTTCTCCATACATATGTGCAAGCAAGTACAAAATACTATAAGTCGTTTCTACACAGTATCTATGATGTCATATGGTGGAATGTTTGTTTCGAAATACATAAATATAAAGTTATTCTATCATTTGAACCCACCAAAAGAAAGCTGTATTCATTCATAAACAGATCTACAATAAATATATGTAATTATTTATCGAACAAAATGTGCACTAAGTCGCTTTTTTTCATATCGATGATCTTTAAGACAAACGTACTAATTACAGATGTCATTTAATACAAATGTACACTCACAATTTAGGCTGAAAGAGATGGAATTTAAAAACTCCAAATTTTGCACTTAGCATGTTTGTCTTCTAGAATCTAGACCGTCGATATATTCTTATTTCGGCAACAGAAGTTTTATTATTCTAACGTAAATTAGAGCCTAACGTTATATTTTGGTAAAACAGTTGCATGCGACTGTACATTTTGACACCAAATAGACCAAGAGCAAGGTTTAATGTTTTCAGAGAAGTTTAAGCCACTCTAACCTAGTAATTTAAAACATAAAAACGTGTATTTAATTGAGAATTTATCTCTCTCTGACATTTCTAAGGACTTTAGACCGATAAAACTAGAAGTACACACATATTAATAGAAATACTTTTTTCTTGGCAATTTTTCGTAAACTCTTCGACTTAGCTCTTGGACTATACCTTAAAAATTTAACTCATTATGTCTTCTCAACTAAGACCTGACTAAATCTGTGACTTGACAAAAAATTGTGAGTAATTAGGGACTAAATTTGGAAGAAAACAGATCTTCGCTAGGTGTCCTAGTTTTTGAGATATAAATGTGGCCAAGCTGGGGACATTTTCTCCAGGTCGGCCACCTAGAAACGCTTATAACTTTTGAACCAGTGACCGACAGATTCTGATATTTGGCGAATTTTTCCGACTAATTAGAGACTAAATTTGGAAGAAAACAGATCTTCGCAAGGTGCCTTTTTTTTTTTTTTGGTTTTGAATTTATCAAATAACTTCTCCCGCTCTGGGCGGCCCACCCGTGTTCCTTCGGTTGCCCTGTTGCCGGGGGCCACGATTTCCCTTTCGGCCCATATTCGCAGCCCCGGCAAGCATTGGCCCTAGCGGACCCCGTCAATTCTGCTGACATCTCTTTGAGGCGCGCGTGGAACAACGCGCCGTCGACCCGGGCTTGGTCCTTATCGGACGGCGAGCTACCCATTGCTCACCGCCCGCAAGCCCGCGCCTACGGTGGCCGGAAATCGGCTCGCTATTCCCGCCCCGGGCGTCTCCTGCGACGGTTAGGGACGTGTGGGCGCGAAATTTGCCTCTCCCTGACTCCTTCGCGAGCATTACCGCTTCGCAGAAGGAGGTGACGGCCTCCCATTTCCTCTCGCTCCGTACCATGGCCTGAACCAGGGCCGGACACGACAGATCACCGCCGCCGATCGCCTCCACGAGAGATCACCGCCGCCGATCGCCTCCACGAGGACACGGCGATGCTCCGCCCAAGCTGGGTAGACCTCCACCGTATGATCCACGGTGTCCTCCGGGCGATCCACACAATGGTGACACCCGGGCGTTTCCTCCCGCCTTATCCTGAACAGGAATCTCCCGAAACAGCCGTGTCCGGTGAGGACCTGCGTCAGGCAAAAGGTGAGGGCGCCGTGGCGCCTCTCAAGCCACTCCTCAAAGAGGGGTCTTATCACCGCAATTGTGGCGTGCCCAGCGCTGGGTTGTGACAATCGCACTTTCCATGACGCCATGAGATCCCGTCGGAGCTCTGTCCGCTGTGCCGCGATTTCTTGCGGCATCGGAGTTAAGCCCCGGCGTTTCGCCTCCTCGCGCCACTCCAGATGTGCGCGAGGACCTTTGCCTCCAGATCCCATGGCGGTAATCTGGCAAGGAAGCTCGCCGCCTCGCAGGAGACCGTGCGGTATCCTCGGGCCAGTCGAATGGCCATGACCCTCTGGGACGCGTTCAACCGGCGGGCTGGCCGCAGCCTCAATGAACGCGCCCACACCGGCGCCCCGTAGAGGACCATGGACCGCACGATCCCCGCGTAGAGCCTCCGGCAGGAGGCGTTTTTATCCCGTAGATTGGGCAGGAGCCGCTTCAAGGCAGCCCCGGCCCGTTCCAGTCTGGGAGCCAAACGTCGGAAATGTTCGATGAAATTCCACCGGCTGTCGAAGACGAGTCCCAGATACTTCATCGTCGACTCGACACCGATGTGAACCCCTCCCGCCATTACCTGGGAACCCGACGATGGCGCATTTCGAGGACCATGAAAACCCATGGCCTCGGACTTGTGCAGGGCCACCTCGAGTCCCAGCTGTCGCTAGGTGCCCTAGCTTTTGTAATTTAAATGGGCCAAGCTAGGGTAGGCGCTCCCCAGATCGGCCATCTATAAACCCTTATAACTTTTGAACCAGTGAGCGACTAATTCTGATATTTGGCGACAATTTTTTTGTGTTATCAAAATCCCTGATGGTGGCCAGTGTCAGTCACACAGAAATAACTTCGTTTTATAGTTTTTTTTTAGAAATACTATGAAAGACATCATTTTCGCGGTCTATACAAAAAATATTCATCCCAAATAAGGAAACTTAAAAAAAAAAATACGTAGGTACGTGACGTGATAAACCTAATGGTTATTATACCCAGCCGCCAGAATCAAATACGTATGAATAATGTGATGTGGCAGACATTTATTTAGTCACAAAGGCAACAAAGTTGTGGCCAGTCTGAAAAATGCCGGCTAAGTGCGTGTCGAACTACTCACATTGAAGGGTTCCGTAGTTGGGTTGAATTTATCTCAAATACAAACTTAACATTGTAGTTGAAATACATGTTCTCCCATACATTTCAACTGCAAATGTAAGTTTGTACGCACAATATTGAGAGGTTTACCATGTTATTTTAAATTCATAGACTTCTTATAGGTTTTCCTGTTATCTATGTGTACAGAACCATTCTACGTATTTTTTCATATATTTTTTTTAAATAGTCCCAGTATTTTCGGAGATAAGGGTCAATTTTCATCGATTTTCTTAAATATCTTCAAATACAATATTTTTTTAAATTTTCTTATTTGCCCCTCAAAAGTGACCCCCATATTCAAAATTCGTTTATTCCGTGTTTGGGTCACAGAAATACATAATTATTATGTTTACCAAATTTCAACTTAATCGGTCCATTAGATTCGGAGAAAATTGGCTGTGACAGACGGACAGATAGACACACTAGTGATCCTATAAGGGTTCCGTTTTTTTCCTTTTGAGGTACGGAACTCTAAAAATGGAATGTATGTTAACTAATGACGTTACCCATTACGCCTTACAATATTCTTTTCGATTCTACGAGTATGATCCAACTCCAACACAAACCACTTTATCATAACGCAACATATCTTTACAGCTACAACTATTCCCGTGATGATGAAGAGATATACAAAGAGTTTTCTGAAATAGCAAATGAACTAATACCACAGTTGATGAAAGCTGAAAGCTCTGGACACTCTGCCAGATCCATTCTGAAGGACCCAGAGTGCTTTGCGTCATTGCTAAGGTATGGTTTGTACTTCAAAAACAGTCAGCACAATATTATTTCTGATAAAAATTGTAATAATACAGCTTTTAACTTTTAGATTTTATGACGGCATTTGCAAATGGGAAGAAGGTAGTCAAACACCAATTCTTCATATTGGTTGGGCAAAACCCCTTGTGAGCACAATTTCAAAATTTGATGCGGAAGTAAGAGCTCAAGTTCACATAATATGTAAAACTGATACTGATGATCATTCAGAGTCAAATAAAGCATCAGAGAATGTTGAAAAAGACAAAGGCGATAATGACAAATGGAACAATAATTCCGAGAACACAGAGATGACTGTGCGTGAGCAGCTAACTGCCGCTGTGAATAGTAGGCCGCGCGTCGCACTGTACAGTCATAAGATGGCCGCACTGAGGCCTTTACTTCTAGCGGAGCGATTGAACACTCACGCGCTACAGCTGCAGTTGACAGCGCAGAGCCAGCTCCAACGGCCGCAGGCGCCGACAAAGAAAAGAGATATCGATGACGCAAATTCTTCTCTACCGACAGCGCGCGCCAAACGAGCTCGTCGCGAACGTTGAAAGAATTGGTAATGTTTTTAAATTGGAACCGAATACGCTTCTCTGTTAGACTGGTACCAATGTACCTAAATGAGTGATGTATACAAAGTATTTTATGTAGTTTATGTGTTTCTATTAGATTGTTAATGTTGGTAGTACATTATGTATTCTGGGTGATATCATGTATTTTTAGAGTCGAGTTTAAAACTAAAAAAATCGCCCAATACAAAAATTGAGTCATTTAGTAAGGAATAATGTAACTTTGGATGGATCATCATCCTGGTTTAAATACGAATGGGGCAGTGCCAAGAATCTGCATTTAAAAATAGTCCGCTGCAGTGTGACGCCTAATAGGTAATACTGGCTGGTATCCGCAACTCCATGTCAAAGCGCGTATTTTGCGTACAGGTGGAAAAATTGCTTATTCGATCCACCCCAGCTCCTCAAAGAATGTCAGCAACGCCTTGGTGTTACTGAAAATCACACGTAAGGTACCTGAGTTACCGAAGTACTTTGCTCTGTATGTGGCGACCACCGGGTAGTTAAGCAGCACATGAGCTACTGTCTCGTCGTCCTCCATGCAGGCCCTGCACGGCGGACTGTCTGTGACTGACAAAGAGGTGTTTATTCAATGACCCATGGCCAGTTACAGCTGCTGTAACTGTACGCAGCTGCTGTTTCGTTAGTCGGAGAAGTTGTTTCGTGAGGCGGCCATCGATTGTAGGGAGTGCCTCCTTAGCCTGCCTGCACTCACCTTGGTCCAACCATAGTTTGTGATGTTAGTCCCCGGTTCGTTTCCTTACCAGAGTGCAAAGGTACCCGAAAGGAAGTGGCGCGATGGGTTCAGACCCCACTGGAGTCATGCTCGACCCCTTTCTGGCAAGCGCTGTCTGTGTCCTTTGATCCATTGAATGGTTATATTATTGAGGCTACCCACCTGGTTATGGCACTGGTGCCACTTCCAAAGTCAACTGTGTGACTGTTTAGCGTTTGCAGAACAGCAATGGTGTCTGAGAGTCTTCGTATCGAATGGTCCTTAACTTCCCTGGCCATGATGGCTGAAGCGGCAAGAGAAATACCCATACATTCGGCCTGGAACACAGTGTTTTGGACTTCCAGTGGTGTGGCTATGTGTATGTTGAAGTCCTCCGAAAAGATTCTAGCACCTGTGCCGCTACCTATTTTGGATCCATCCGTGACGATGCGTAGCTCTGCGGTGCGCAAACCCTCGCATCAGCGATCCTCGTGAAGTCTGTAATTTTTATCAAAGATAAATTGTTCGGGTACCCGGTCATTTATGGCTTTCTTAATGGGGAACTCATTATTGAGTCCCTCAAACAGCGCGGTGTGCTGTGTCTCTCTTACCCCAGAGATTTATTGCGTTTAGACGCACCGCCGCCATCGTCACTTCCTACTGTATGAACAGGTCGAGTAGTAGTAGTCCCAGCATGGCTTCGTTTCCCGCAGTCGGAGTAGCCCTCATGCAGCCCGCGGTCGCCACGCAGGCTAGTCTGCATGCGTTGTAGTTTGTTGGAGGCTGTAACCAGCTGCGTGCATGGCCAACAGACCACAGCCCCGTAGGGGATCATGGGGCGGATAAGTGCGGTGTACAGTCATATATGATTTTGGGGGACAGGTCCCACTTTTTACCTATAATTTTCCTGCAATATCAGAAGGTGACGCAAATCCTGTTTAACTTACTGTCTAGAATGACCCCGACTTCGTTGGCCAACTGAAGTTCTGCATCGAACAGTTTTGGTAGGGCGAAAGGGCCTAATGCTCGTTTTTGGGTAAACATGACTAGTTCAGTTTTAGTCACAAATTTGAAATTTACTCTTCATGATGACTTCCTTCATCAATTGCTAAACTACTAGTATTTAATAGACATGAATGTTTATGAATAGTAAATTATAATTCAGACTAGATAAAAACCCTGAATGCCAACTATAATAACTATTATTCTTACTTGTAATTTCACATCAGTATAGATACAGTCAACTGCTACAATTTGACACGCTTTTATTCCCAGCAGCAGTAAGAGCGGTTTTTGCATTTCAAGTGTTACCACCGATGTACGGTTGACTGTGCATTACCTTTAAAGGTGTTTTTAGAGTCATGAGCGTTTTATCACGCAAGTAGAAATGTGGCAAAAATTAATTACACTACGGCGCGCATGCGGAGCTAACCTACTGCGGGAGCTCACAACATATTATTAAAATTATGACTCTAGGAACCCCCATGTTGCATTTATTAAATGTCACACCCATATATACATAATAATTATGTAGCATGTACTTATTGAAATCGTTTTAAGAAAAGTTTTTTTGTTCTGGTTTTGTTTTTAAAATAGGAAACATTCTGAGATATAAAATAATGTAAAAGAGCCCTAGCAGACACGATAGTCTTATCACCAATCTGCGATCAGCGTTTTGCGACTTTATCAATATGGATCGCGTTTTAGTACCTCATTGCGTTCGGTTACGTTAGTATAATTGCGCATTTCAAAGATTGCTTCATGCGGCATCGCATTTTAGCAATTCTGCATTTGAGTGCAATAAAAAAATGCATAAGGTCGCCTTGATCTGCGAGAGGTGCTAGTGTTTGTTTTTCTTATGGCCTACGCAGACGCGAACGGGACGGTAGAGGATTTTAAATTTATCAACCGAATTTAATACTTATTCAATCGAAATACGGTATATATTTCAATGCTGCTATAACGAATAAATCAACGAGCATTGAAATATATACCTTATTCTTCTTTCGCCAGTCTGCGCATGCGCAGGCCATTAGAGTTGTTTAAAATTGTGCGTGGGCAGCAGGTGCTTCCATTATAATATGTACCTATTATTATACATTGGTACCACCATGCTGCTTTCAAGCGCCTTAAGGCGAAAGCGCCAGGTTAGCCCACGAAATTCGAGGTTTGGTTGTTTGTTAATCAAAATATGATTCGCGACCGTAACAATATGTATTTACATAATTATAATCTCTCTTGTATCAGCATAATAATTAATCATATTTTGATCAAAATTCAACCTAATGTATCGTGTTACCTAGTAACTACTTTGTGGAAGTCAGATAGGCAGTCGCTCCATGTAAAATACTGGTATTCAGCTGCATCCGGTTAGACTGGAAGCCGACCCCAATATAGTTGGGAAAAGGCTTGGCAGATGATGATGATTCAACCTAATCCTGACCGGCAAATAACAAAAAACGTAAGGAAAATTGAATTTCGTTGGCTGGCGCTTTCGCCTTTATATAAAATTCAAAAATAAATACAATTCCGAAGGCGATGGCCGGGCAGATTGCAGACGGCAGTGACTATGCCGACAACCGCAATGAGAATGACAGTCCGCAGCGACACTACACTACTGGTTTCTATGAACAGCAACCAGTAATAATACCCCTGGGTATTAATTGTTAAGCAAATTGACACCCTACGTTAATTTGCCGTGGCATAGCCATTTCATACAATAAATTATATTATCAAACTATAACAGTTGTGATTCAATTATACGGACTATTTAAGTTGGTAGTCAATTTGTATAAAAATTGTTTCCCTGGCTTTATTCTATGAAACCGCTACCATAGATGGCGATAATGCCACCTGCTGCTGCGGTCGCGCGGCGACTGCAGACGGCATACCAGTAGTGCTGTCACACCAGTAGTGCTGTCCCACCAGTAGTGCTGTCCCACCTTCGGAAGTGTATACCCTTATGATACATTTCATCACAACATTTGTTAATAGTTTATTACTTTGCTGCTGCCATTATCGTATATGTTACATTAGAACCAAACATCCAAACATTGAAAATATTCGACGCGCGAGAACAGCGTGACGGTTGGTGGGGGGTTCTGTTATCAAAGAGAAGAAAATCTGCTGCGGCGGCATGAGAACGGCGCATCTGATTGGCTTCAAAAAAGTTTTTGTGAAGATTGTTCATTCTTTTGCTGTCTGTACCAATTTTATTTTCAAAATCGTCTCCTAAGACATTTTTCCTGTAAGTAGGTACAACGGGTAAGCTACCTTACTGCCCCGTCTCTAAACTCTAAAATCCACCCTGTACTGTGTACTTCAATGGCTGCCGCCTTATTGTTTTACTATTGCCCACACCTAATTATCTAAGGCTAATAATCACCGAGAAACAACAAAATATGTATTGTATTTATTTAATGTGACAAAAAAAAAACCATTGTATAAAGTAGAAATTACGATCGTCACTGTGTGACGTCAGAATGGTTCATACTAATATTTAGATTTTTACGTTATTATTCTAAGTATGATCATGGTAAAGAATATATTTTTGAAATTAAATTATATTTATAAAAATACCATGATAAATGATCATTGAAGAACATAATTATATTTGTAGAACATTATAATTATACAGGTACTCCGGTATCTGTCTACAATTTTTTTTTAAATTTTTGTTTACTTTGTAGTTCTCGTGACATTAAAAGGTCATATTTTAATATATTATTATTATAGGTATTTAAAAAGGTAGAATGCCTTTAAATTAAAGTGAAAATTATTATTGTATATGGTCTAAAAATGATGTTAGCGATATTAATCATTTAAAGATCAGAAAAAATCACATGCCTGTATAATGTAGTAGGTACTTATCTATAAAAATCCTAGTATACTCTGTTCTAAAAGTATTTCATGAAGATGTTAACAAATAGGTAAGAAAACATTCTTGTTGATATCAATTTGTAGTACCACTCGATTATTTGAATGATTAAAGCCGAAATTCTAATTTTAAATCTCTTTAAAGACGTTGTACATCTGACAATTGAGGTTATTTTTACAAAAAAAAATTCGTCTTCGGTTTTTCAATTAGGTACTATGTTATTCAAACAATAATTGTTGGACAAAGTGGTGAGATCTAAAATTGAAACCTTAGTACACTTGAATGTCACTAATTACCTTTAGTGAGGGATTGCGAAAGATTTTAACCTGAACAGTTTATTTACACTTTCATCAAAAAATTTTGGAACAGATTATCAATACCTTGTGAATACTAATCATTCCTAACTTAACAAAGTTGTAGCAAAAACTTCTACCTAGATTCATTAGCAAACAATAAATTGTATTTATTGTTGGAAAAGCGAAGATACGACAAACATAGTTGCTTTTAATAAAAATATATTAGCTTGCTTTTAATACAACATAGAAGCGTGACGCCGCTGTTTCCTGCTTAGGTATCGCTTGTACCATTTCACTTGATAGTGTCATAACTCAATTTTCAAACGCCTTGATGAGCGGACTGTAGTCTGCAGGCTAACCTGTAGACTACAATCCGCTCATCAAGGCGCTTGAGGCGCTGAGTGGCTGACCACTCAACAGCAAGACAGCTACCTAAAAAACCAAAAAATCTTCTTCAAAAGCTGAACCTAATAACCAATATCGCTTAACTGTTGACTAAGGTCAGAAACCTTCCATGTTTTCACATTCGCTTAGTTTCGTGACAAACAAAAGCCTAAGCAATCTATAGCCACCTTGTCCTCATAAGTGTCGATCGCAGACATAACCATGCCCCCGGGCCGATTTCACATTGCATAAGTACAGACGCCAGCACTTCAAGCTACTACAATCTGTCAAATTTATTTAATAGATTTTCAACTTTATCGCTGAAGTATAAGGTTCAAAGTTGATTGGGAAAATTTGACAGTTTCGGGTAGCTTGATGTGCTGGCGTCTGTACATGCATAAATACTGACGGCTAAAAAGAAAATATCTTTTGAAGTATCTTTAAATTATGTCTTTTATTATCCGGATAATTTCCTACATATAATTTTCCTTCTGATAAAAGAATTTATACGAAGTCCTGGGCCCATAACGTGTTGCCTAGGTTTAGTCACTATTTTTAAGTTTCGTCTTCTATGTTGTCTGTAACCTTGCCAAATATACATTTTCAACATACTTGCTCGTAAAGTGGTTATTATTGCATTGCTTTTACGTCACAATGCAGTCCCTATTTAACACCCGTTTTTTTGCAATAGATAACTATTACTAGTCAGAGATGTGTGCTTTTGCAAATCTCAGCAAAGAGCCTATGAAGGCTGTTTGCTGCAATTTTTTTCAAGTTTTTTTATGAATATGAATTAAAAAATTGTGAATATAAACACTGTAAACAAATAAAATGTGATAAATAAACATTATATTTTATCAAATTATTTATTTTTGTCAACAAATTAACATTGTTTTGTGTATACAGGGTTAAATTAAAATAGCCGGCGAAACTTCATAGAGATGTGACAGGTATCGTTACAGCTAATGAAGGGAAAAAATAAAACTCATCATTTTAAGTTACTACACTACCAGCGTCCGTTGACCGCGTAATCAGCTGTTACTCGAAAATATTAGCTTATAAAATCAGTTTTAGCATTATTATTTTTTGTTTTCTATTCCAACCATTCTGTGAAGTTTCGCCAGCTAATTAAATTTGACCCTGTATCCTCAAACCAAATAAAAAACCAAGTCATAGCGCTGTCAACAGTGACTTGAGACCGGTTTCATAAACATGTGTGTAGTTAGTGAGGTGTAGTTTGATTATAAATATGTGCGTGTGAGCGTGTATGCACAGAGCAGATGTGTAGTTTTGGCATGCTTCATTGTATTGTTCGCAGCGATATGTCTTTTATTTTTATTTGGTTGAGCCTGTATATAAAAATATTCAGTTTTTAATATAACTTGTTATATTTTTAATATTAGGTTGTTTGGTGGATCCGAGTCAAGGCCTCTCCTTAAAAAAAATCATAAATGTTTGTTTGGTACTTAAAAATAGGTAAGTTTATGAAATTTTATTAATTTTGATTTCGCAAGTGTGTTGAAAATGTCGGAAAAGAGTGAACATTTGTCGTTGCCGCAATGAAATCTTCGTTCACTTGTATAAAAATGTACTATTTATTTACAGTAGCTGCATTTGTCGTATCTATCCGTATTTAAGACGTAGGTACCTCTTGATTTCAAAATGTTTGTCCTACTCAAGGCCTGTGCAAATAATACTAATATACAAGGTGCAGTTTTGGATCTGCAAAACATTTTAGGAGGTAATTATGTTAGTGATTCTCGACCCGAATCAACAATAAAATGGGCAGGTATTTTTTTTTAATTTTATTCTTATTTACGGAAATCGGTAAGTGTGAACTCCCGTTTTTAAAACGAGGCCAATCTGTACGTGTCCTTAAGCTGCGCTTTCACACACACAGTGACATGACGCGCGATACATCGCAATGGGTGATTCTGTTTATTTGAAGAGGGTTATTAAGAGAGTTATTCTGAAAAACAATAAAATTTAAAAATCGAAAATAAAAAGTATTATTGATTATTGACTTGGTATCGTATTGTTATATGATTATTTACGAGTGTCATAACACCCTCCTGAAATGTTTTGCAGGTTCAAAACTGCACCTTGTATTAAGACTTTGTTTTTTATAAATAGTGTCATAATAATTATAATTAAGTGATTTTTCATAGGTGTTAATAAGTAAGATAGGCTTTTGCATTTAATTATGTACTATCGGCGCTGTGGTACATACCACCTGTGAAACTCATTGCATTTATTACACTCATTGCATTTTTATTATTAAATATCCTCATTGCTTGTTCACGTATTTAAAGTAACAAGTTATTTGCGCCAATAGCTTTGCACAAAAGCTTTGCAGCCATGTGAGTGAACTTCATGAGAATCAAAGCTTCTTCACACTTTGCTAGCGCCATGGCTGATGGTCTTAACTTTATTGCTATATATCGTATTTCAGCGGCTCGTGCCGCTACGTATTTCCATCTGGCGAAACTGTAACTAGGAGTAATGATCAGACGCTCATCTCTAGACAGAGCGTCTCATTATTCGTGATCTCGTCTCAAGCTCGGCCTTTTGAAAATGACTGTGTATCAGTGTGTAGTGTGTCTACTAGAGTGGGTTTTGATTGTTGCGCTGTTCGACGTCCTTTCAGTCTTTATTTTACAAAATTGAATGGCATTGAGATAGTGAATGTGTTACGCCAATGCCAATTCAACAATATTTATTGTGTTACGTTGTCGAGCAGACGAATCTTTCGAATATAATATGAAGCAATAAATTATCAATTTCCTTCGAAGTTCTTCTGATTGTGATAAGTGTGTTACACAATTGAGGTGCTATATACATGTTGTTTTTTTTTTCAAGCCAGTGTGTTTAAGTTCATATCCATAGATCTTAGAAAAAATTCTGAAAAAATTCTGTCAAATTTTAAAGAAAGTTCATAATACATTTTACATCAAAATTGGAAGAACATCAGTTTTTCATATTTTTTTTTAATTTGCCCGAAATATTTACCTTGTTTAAAAGATTTTTGCTGTGCTCATAACATAAAATGGTGGCCACTTCGGAAATACGATCAAGGTTAATGTAAATATTTTTTTTGGATAACTTCTAGCAACTTTAGACTTATGATTGTAACATGATTTAGTTCGTAATGTGATGTGAGGCAGAATATTATTTTAAAAAAGTATGTCAACTTTGCAAATATGCCTTTTTTAAATAAATTTTGAGGGTACTTTTACTTCCTTTAAAATTTTGCTCGTGGTTACCCACCGAACCCGAACTTACCCATACTAGCTGGGAAAAAAAAAATCACACTACACACGCACGAATAATTAATAACATTGAAAAACGCTTAAGTTTTATATAAAGAGGTTTTAAAAAAAAAAACGATGTTTTCTGTTTTAACGTGATATACAGTAGCCTCTGTTTTAGCGTATAAATGAATAAATGATGTAAATACTATGATTAAATAACTAAAACAAAAATAGCCTCAACTTCTAGTTAAAAAACTATCATTATTTGATGATTTTGTGGGTTAAGTAGGTATCTTCTTTATGAAAATGAGTCAAAGCATTAGTATTTCAGACTTTTATTTATACATGGCATAATATTATGTTTGCTGCAAATACATTGTTAAACCTTATTGTTAAATATATGCCGATGTCGATCAAATCGATTGTAACGCAATTCCCACGTTTGAATAAAGTAACATCAAATAAATACATATGTATGAGTTAAATATGAATTGCATTTTCATTCTTTACTCACATTACTTACATCATCTGCCTTTCCGAACTACGTTGGGGTCGGCTTCAAGTCTAACAGAATGCAGCGGAATACCAGTATTTTACATAGAGCGATTGCCTATGTGATCTCTGACCTCCACAACCCAGTTAGTGGGTAACACGATAGGTAACCTCTTTTTTTTTTGGGTTGGAAATTATCAAATAACTTTTCCCGCTCTAGGTGGAGCGGGAGGGCGTGTCAGACTCTTACTGATTAAAACCCACTCGTGTTGCGTTGCTGTTGCCGGGGGCCACGATTTCCCTATGAGTTTTCTTCGCATCCCCGGCAGGCATCGGCCCTAGCGGACCCCGTCAATTCTGCTGACATCTCTTTGAGGCGCGCGTGGAACACAACGCGCCATCAACCCGAGCCTGGTCCTTATCGGATGGCGAGCTAGCCATTGCTCACCGTCCGCAAGCCCGCGCCTACGGTGGCCGGAAATCGGCTCGCGATTCCCGACACCCAGGGCGTCTCCTCCTGCGGTGGTTAGGAGCATGAGGGCGTGAAGTTTGCCTCTCCTTCACGCGTTCCGCCTCCTCCTTCGCGAGCATTACCGCTTCGCAAAAGGAGGTGACGGCCTGCCATTCCTCTCGCTCCGTGCCATGGTCCGAATCAGGGCTGGATGCGAGAGATCACCGCCGCCGATCGCCTCCACGAGGACACGGCGATGCTCCGCCCAAGCCGGGCAGACCTCCACCGTGTCCTCCGAGCGATCCACACAGTGGTGACACCCGGGCGTTTCCTCCCGCCTTATCCTTAACAGGAATCTCCCGAAACAGCGGTGTCCGGTGAGGACCTGCGTCAGGCGGAAGGTGAGGACGCCGTGGCGCCTCTCAAGCCACTCCTCAAAGAGGGGTCTTATCGCCGTAATTGTGGCGTGCCCAGCGCTGGGTTGAAACAATCGCACTCTCCATGACGCCATGAGATCCCGCCGGAACTCGGTTCGCTGAGCCGCGATTTCTTGGGGCATCGGAGCTAAGCCCCGGCGTTTTGTCTCCTCGCGCCACTCCCAGATGTGCGCCTCCAGATCCCATGGCGGTAATCCGGCAAGGAGGCTCGTCGCCTCGCAGGAGACCGTGCGGCATCCTCGGACCAGCCGGATGGCCATGATCCTCTGGGACGCGTTCAACCGGCGGGCTGGCCGCAGCCTCAATGAACGCGCCCACTCCGGTGCCGCGTAAAGGGCCATGGACCGCACGACCCCTGCGTAGAGCCTCCGGCAGGAGGCGTTTGGATCCCCTAGATTGGGCAGGAGCTGCTTCAAGGCAGCCCCGGCCCGCTCCAGTCTGGGAGCCAAACCTCGGAAATGTTCGACGAAATTCTACCGGTTGTCGAGGACGAGTCCCAGAAACTTCATCGTCGACTCAACGCCGATGTGAACCCCTCCCGCCGTAACCTGGGAGTTCGGGTGGCGCGTTCCGAGGACCATGAGCCTCGGACTTGTAAAAGGCCACCTCGAATCCCAACTGCCGAATCCTGTCCACGATTGGCGCAACCCCGCGTGTTGTTAAATCGGCCGCCGCTTGGTGCGACCTCCCCTGCGCAAGGACCAACGTGCCATCAGCGTAACAAACGACGCTGACGCCGCTAGGGAGGTCGGCGTGTAGCACCCAGTCGTATCCGATGTCCCACAGATGCGACCCCAGGACCGAACCCTGTTTGGACACTGCACGACATCTCTTGCCGGTTCCACTCTACCTGGTGACCGCGGTAGATAACGGCCCTTTCCGTCAGAGAGGCCTCGACCACACGACAGAATTAGGTCGGCATCCGGTGATACCGGAGTGTCTCCCTGATGCAACTCCAGGGCAGGGTGTTGAAGGCATCGGCGATGTCTAGAGACACCGTCAAGACGACCTCACCCCGGGCCACAGCATCCCCCGTCGTGAGGGCCCGCATGCGCATGATGGCGTCCACCGTAGAGCTCCCCCTGCGGAAACCGAACTGGCTCTCCGGCAGAAAAAAAATAAAAATAGGTACCCCTGGATAAAATAAAAATAGGTACCCCTGGATAATCTACTGGTTGTCAGACTTTCGGAATTCTGTCACAAGATCTACAAATTCGGGACATGGACGAGACTAAGCAGCGGCTTTAGGTGTTTTCAGAGACACGGAAGGATCTCAGTATATAACGGACTAGCTTCTGCCCGCGACTTCGTCCGCGAGCCTTTAACCTTCCCCAAGAATTGGGCTATCCAATGTAAAAACAATTTTTAAATCCGACTGGTATGTAGTTCTGGAGATTGCCGCAACAAAAAAATTTTACCTCTTTATAATTTTTGATTCTTTTTATTTCAAGAAATATTTAAAAATGTAAATAAATAAGACAGAAAATAGATGGTCAACTATGCTCGGACCGTCGCCGTCGGTCGTCGGTATAAATAGGTATACTCTTGCGGCTGTAATGGCCCTAATTTTTACAAGTTCTAATTTTTTTTTAAACGTTTCCCGTGTATTCATTATTCTCCTGTATCACTTGATCTATGCGAGTATACTGTATCAGTGCGAGGCCGCACTAGAGTTACTGCTCTGTGGTTACTGGTAATCGCAAAATCACGAAGTTGGACTCGCGCACCGAGGGTTCCGTACCATCATAAACTTGTCGAGATGTCGCGACGTACCCGCAAGGGGGCGTGGCGTGCGGGGTCAGGGCTTCGCCCCTCGCCATCGGTGACAATACGCTGGCGCATGAATATGGCCCTCCTCGTGTTCGCCTATAGCGGCTTTATGAAAACGACCGCATTTTGTGAAGCAAAGATGCGTCTGTGTAATTGGTTGCTATGAATAATTCGCGCGCCAAAAAGGCGCGCCACGACGCTAACTACTGTAGCGTCGCTTTGACCGCTTTCTTCACGACATCTCGGCGGTCTGTCCCCGCCAGGTGAGACCCCCAGTTGCCTGGGGGAGGCCTAACGAGAACGACCAACGACAGAGATGCCGACTCGACGCCTGCCATGGGGCCAGGCAGAAGCGTCCGCACGCGCGAACATGACCATCACGAGTCGACCTAAAAACTCATCCAGGCTCTCAATCCCTAGATCCCGGTGGAGGACATCGTTCCTCACGCAGCAAGGGGCGTCAACAATAGTCCGCAACGCAAAATTTTGTTGCGTGCGGAGTGTTTTTCGTCTCGACTCGCTCGTGAGGGCAAACCAAGCCGGTGGATGAACAGTTACGTGCAACGTTCGTAATTAACCATATTGGGAGGAGGGGAATTAATTTAAAGAGGGAATTTTCCTAACTTATGCCTAACTCCCCGGTGGGTATGCCGGGGATGTGTAACAATCCCTCCCTGTCGGGTGAAGACAGGGAGGATGAGTGCCTATCGGTGAGCCCTAAGCTTGCTTTTGCCCGTTGCTTATCTTATTGTGCAACGGGGTCCTATCCAGTCTAGTGCGCCGGGTGTAGACCCACCCGACCGACACAGGGTGTGTAGCTGTGGAGGCAATACTGTCACCACGTGTTGGCTAGGAGATCCCCCAAGGCCAAACACTGGGACCCGGCCAATTAACTGCCTCACCCTGAGGGGGATCGGCGGGTGTGTTGGGTCAACACCCCACTCGGCTTCGTTGGCACCGTATGGTATCCACCGAGTGACCACGAAACTGTGGTTTTGCCCGGAAGGGGCCAAATATCTCGACGAATGTTTTTGGACTACAATCGTAGAAAATAACGCTATTAATTGTGTCTTGAAAAAGACAGACAATTAATATTTGAAGATAGTCGGGTGACTATGAAGACGTCTCAGGAACACTTGAGCCGGAATCTGGAACTCTGGACACAGCAGCGCAGCACGACCGTCCGTGACCGATGCCGATCGTAGAGTGGAATTAGTGATGGGCGTGTCGAGTTATTTAGTAACTCGATTCAAATCGTAAACGAGTCAACTCGAGTTCAGTTTTTACCAACTCGAATCAACTCGGTCGATCGGGCCCGAGCCCGCGCAACCCGAGCGCTGGCCCGCCGCGCGCCGTGATGATGCCTATTGCATTGCATGTTTCACATCTCGCTCTACTCGATGTGATGTGAGTTGAGTTAAATAACAATAGCATGCGCGTTGGGGTTCGGGGGGCTCGGTCAGGATCGGAATTGCGAGTAAAAAACTGCGGTAAATGTATATTTTGACTTGTACAGACGCCAGCACACCAAGCTACCCGAAACTGTCAAATTTTCCCAATCAACTTTAAACCTTATTGCTTAGCAGTTGTACATCCACCCTTAACAAACGTCACGTAAGGCCGCTATACTGTTAAGGGTGTGATAATACCTACATGAAAATACATGATAAGTTACAGGAAGTTGCTAAGACCTACAATACTCTAAGCCCTATAAGCCCTACAGCCCTAACCTATCATATACCTAGTGTGATAGATAAATAAATAAATAAGTTCAGGATGTCTGCACCATGCGACCTAAGGTTACAGACGGATGGTAGACAGGATTTCCAGGTTCCGGAGGGTACACTCACTGCCAGTCCCGCAGACTCACGAGACTGATCAGAGATGGCTAAAGGTGTCTTGGCCACAGTGAGGGGTAATGAGACAAGATTATAAAATTCAAATCTGATTTATTTACAGTATTTTACAGCTTATATACTACAATTACTTAACACACACTATTACATCAATTCTTAGTGTTCTATGCGTGTGAGATGCAACCAAATCAATATTTTAACTGGGCCGCGCGTGAGCCGGGCCGAGTGCTGAGTCAATGTCCAAAGGTAACATTGAACAGCAGTAAAGTTGAAAATCTATTAAATAAATTTGACAGATTGTAGTAGCTTGTGGTGCTGGCGTCTGTATATTAACATTTTATAAGAAAGAAAAATAATAAGTCAACTCAAGTTGCGAATCGTCTGACTCGAGCTCTACACTACAATACAATACATTACGTCATTACGATTCGACTCGCACATCTGTATACGCTCTCTACAGGCATCGAGTCGAGTCAACTCGAGTTGCGACTCGAGTCAGTAGAGATTTCAACTCGAGTAACTCGAGTGGTCACATCGCCAACTGGAATCACAGACAGTGTTGTCACACCTGATTTTAGAAAATCGGTGATTTTAGAAAATCGGTAGATGGCATGTCAAAAATAGGTAGAAACATGGTAGAAATAGGTAGATTTGAAATGAAAAATTGGTAGATCTACCGCCATAATTTCAGTACATTTTCAGAATTAATAATTCGAGTAAATAAAAAGGTCTTCTGTTCTAAAGAGGTTTTATTCTTTTATTGGTGATGTTTGTACAGACGCCAGCACATCAAGCTACTACAATCTGTCAAATTTATTTAATAGATTTTCAACTTTATCGCTGAAAAATAAGGTTCAAAGTTGATTCGGAAAATTTGACAGTTTCGGGTAGCTTGATGTGCTGGTGTCTGTACATATTTTTATTATACAACATTTAAGTGTTCTAAACTTGGGTCTTAATTTTTTGCAATAAACCTTCTAGTATGAAGCAAACCCTCTAGTGTTTCAGTGCACAGTCGGTTTCTCTGCCATGTCTTCATGTTATTAACAGATGAGAGCAGTCTCTCAACATTAGCACTGCTATATGGAAGTGCAAGTAAATGTCTCACAAATCCACAAAGCAGAGGGAACATTGGAGACAAATCCTTTTTTAATAGATGCGACATACTTCCAGAATATTTCTGGCGCGGGGTCCACGTCTACTGAGAATGGAACTGTCGTGTTTTTTAATGTCCTCCATTTTCGGTCAAGCATTTACTTGGCAATGTAAATATAACGTTACCGTCTCGTCGGATCATGATAGATCCGACGAGACGGTAACGTTCCATTACAAGTATAAGACGCATGCATGGCTCAAATTGTGTGTTCTTAAAAAAATATTTTAATCGTAATATTTTGAAAAAAGAGGTAGATTTGAGGCCGAAGTTGGTAGATAGGTAGATGAAAGGTGAAATAGGTAGATCTATCACAAAGTTGGTAGATGTGACAACGCTGATCACAGAGCATGTAACTTTGGAACTGCAAGGTACAGTACCGACCAAAAGTCCATATTATTATGCAATCTCACAAAGCAATAGACTGACGCTTCGGTTTGACTTACGACCTTCTTCTATAAGTTGTTACAATACTGTAGACACGCACATTACACACACACACTCACTTTGTCTGCAACCAATGACTAGTTCGATAATCATCATTCGTTTTTAGTTTCATTCGTCTTGATCACATAAATATTAAAGTTTAGCAGGTAGACCACAAAAAACTAAGTAAATTATTTCGATTTCTGTGGGGTAGATGCAGTTTGTTACGAGTATTCAATTAATAGAACATTGTTGGTTCGTTGATAATATTGGTGACGAGTATTTAGCGCAGTGTTGTGGTTATTATTATCAAAAAGCAGGCATAAAATATATTGAAGAGATCAGATCAGATCAGAGAATATTATTGCGCTGCGTAAAAGTGAAGTGAATATCTAATGAAACCGGACTAAGTGTGAGTGTTATCATTTATATATTTCATATTTTACTAAACATAAATCTTAATCAAGGGTATTGTTGATAGAACAGAGGTATTGTTGAGACAGAAGATGCCTTTAAAGTTTTAAATTCATTGTGAGGTTTAATTCGGTTAGTGAATAATAAATAATTAGGTATTATGTGTAATAAAAATCTTTGTTCTAGAGAAATACTGTGAGGGTTAAGAGATATGAGGAAGGGGCTTATTATCGAGTAGCAGCGACGTCAAATGGTGAATGAAACAAATGGTTTCATACCAACGAGATATTTTGCTGAATTATTAAAAACACGTCATTATGAACCGTTCGCCATGCACTCTGAAGGCTTGCATCACTGAAGACCAGCTAGTAAACCGTTTTTGACTAATATTGATCATACCAACTTAATAAACAAGAGATTCGTTATTGCATGAATTTATGGTAACGATTTTTTTAAGCACGTTTCAAAATGGTGTTTGTCGTATTTCAATGTTTAATATTATTTTAGTAATATTATTATTTTAGGATTAAAATTTGAGGTTTAGTTTCAATCTTCTTTTCGTAAAGAAAATGAATACTTAAGCTATAACCTCAATACCAACCAATATTTACTAAAGCCAAATAAAATTTAAAATAATTAATGTAAACGAAACTGCTTATACTTAACCTTAAAATCAAATATTTTGTCAGTAGTTTTTTTTACATTTTAAGTAGTCTAATATTCTTATTTATTGCTTAATTACTTCGACCATGATCAAAGCTTTATATTTATGGTGAAAAAAATCCATTTAGAATTTAAAACTTTTCAAAATTTAAATATGTCAAAATAATACAAATTGCTTCTAAGTTTCTAGACATCTATTTCACATCTTATTCAGCTGAAGTAATGATAAATAATTGTAGCAGTTTGTTAACTATATACTTAAGTAAAATAAATATAACGAATAAATATTTTTTTAATTTTATTATCACATATCATAACAAGCATTTTTTATTTTAAACCCTTTATTGCAATAACAACAAAAGGACCGCTAAAGGACCGCGGACGCACCGGTGCGTCCAAGTACCCACGCAGCTTACAACTCTATTTGTATTCGCTGTAATGGCTATTATTGTCTGTGAATTTTTGTGTCTATGGTCGGATAAATATTCTCGTCAAATAAATCGACTAAAAGCAAAAATATTAATAGGCAACATTTTAATAAAAAGGCAGCAATATTAAAAAAATATTATTATTTTAAACAAAAATAATAATATTTGCAAAAACAGCATTGTGATTTACAAGATTAGAACCTTAGCCATCTAGAACCTAAGACCAACGCTTAACGCCTTCTGCTATCTGCACTTATAAATTTACTTTCGAATTTTAGCAATGCGATACACTGGCCAAGGTCACGCGTATGATGTGAAAGTGATGGAAATATAAGTGCGGCGCCCGCGAACCGTGACGATACGACAGTGTGTAGTGCAAAACTGCGTTCTCTGTGGTTTGTGTAAGGCACTCACACCACAGACGTCCGACTGTTTACACATGCAAATGTACGGACTACACTGCGTGTTCACAGCAATACTACTCTTAGCGTGCTTATGCACTTTTGAGCGCTTACTGTACGCATACATTTGAACTTTCAACGCTTTCATATGTGCTACGCACACATTTGAACTTTTAAGGCTAAAAGCTTCCGCTCGAAAAACCGACACGGAATGGAAAAGTTGAAATAAGTAATCACACTTTGATCAAATATCCAAACACCCGTGTCTCACATGTGATCAAATATTGTTGCTGGCTGCGCCGGCTTCAGAGCGAGAAGTCGCGGCGTGCGCGTGTGTGCACTGAGACACAGACAGGAGCAGAGTTTTCCTGAGCGTTTGAATCATTATGTCTATGGTTTGAATGAAGGCAAACGTGTCAGTGTCAGCTCTCAACTGTCAGTGTCAATCAATTGTGAATTTGTGACATTCTTCTTGTGAACTGTGTGGTTGACTGGTTGTGTTGATTTTTGATCTCGAGTTAAAAACACAGTAATAGGATAAATAGTAGAAAAAACAATATAATAATTTCTTGTTTTATTATCATTTAACTAGATTTTTAAAAATCACTTTGCTGCACTTTACGTGAAATAATAATGAATACTATTCAAAATGATAAACAAAATAAGCGATATCGCAAAAAATACAAGTACATGAAAATGCGAATAAAAAGTCTAATACTAGTAAGTAACTTTACAAAATCAAAGTATTAATAAACTCATTTAAAGGTTAGACACAAATTTCAAACAACTATTTTGTATATTTTACAAAAAGCCAATCATTAACATCAGCTAACTTTTTCTGGCATGTGTGACAAGTTTTCTTGTATTAGTTTGGTGCTGTTTTCACACTTTGTTTTATTTATACTAATTTTGGTTATTCAATGTGAAATTTACTTGCTATAGGAGCATCTGATACATTGTTTTTTATGTTCAAAAGTGAAATTACAAACACCAGCCCACTGTACGGGCTGGTGTTTGTAATTTCACGGTCACGCCGGTAATTTGCGTTCTGTATTAAATACAACTAAAATCTATTAAATTTTAGGAGAATGCAGCATTGTGCGATGAAGTGGCGAAAGTTCAGGAAAGTATATTAATTGTAAAAGATGAAAGAAGATTTTTACTTCATAAACTACTAGAATATGAAAATGATAATGAAGTCTCACAAGTTTTCTTTAAGAATGATTCTGTGATAACTTCTAATGGCTCAAGAACAAAAATAAAGAAAAGACAAAGCTGTGATGACACTAGATAATGAATACTGAAGAAAACTAAGTTATAGAAAATTTTGAAATTGTAATGTGTAAATTAAATATAATAAACTGAAGGCAAAACTGGTAGAGAAGAGACTCTGGATGATAAGTAATGTTAACATAGATCTAGACATAAACATTGTTTTAAATAAACAATTGATTTTGTATTAACTTTTAATGAATGATTATCCTTTATATTTTTGCCTGTTAGATCTTACTTCATGCCACTATTATTGAGCACAATAACAGATTGCCCGTGTTTTTCTTTCAAGCAGTAACAAGGTATAACTCAATAAAATGAATTTGTTTTTTGAATTACTGTTTTTAATTCTACCATCCCATACATTTTATGAAGTATAAAATATTGTAGTACGTATTATGTAACATCTTTTTCATCCTCCTCATCGTCATCACCATCTTCATCAAACGACAAAATAGGACGGCTCTTCTTTTCTTTTGAGGTTTTTGTTTTAGAGGCATCCTCATGCTTCCTTTTAGAAAGTGCTGATTCTGCCAATGGTTTATCTTTTGTCTTGAACATAACTCGTTGACTTAGGTCTGCTTTTGTTTCAGATTCCAATTTTTCTATTCTTACCCTCTCTGTTTCTGCTTCTTCTGCTGTTAAGTCACCTTCTTTAAGGACCACTACTTGTGGCTGTTCACTGTCTTCATCTTCAGCAAAATCGTCCTCATTATTCATTAGTTCATCAAACTTGTGATTTTTATCATCATACCCAGCTTGCCTTTTTAACACTTTGAGAAATTCTGGATCTTCTGGTTTTATATAACTAATGTTTCTTTTCTTATTCATGATAATGTATAAATAACAATGAGCATTTGATTAAAAAGCAAAGATAGAAGTAATTTGGGTAGATCTGCAAGACTGAAAACTACCCTACCACCTCCATACAGTACCTTTATAGTTAGTAAAGTGATAATATTCTTTATTCGTAGTTTTTCGTTTCATATAGATTACAGTCTTGGTTACGAACTGGACGAGTATCGAGCATCGATTTATATCTCTGGTATTGAGTCAGAAAATAATCCAGGCTTGTTTGTATTTATTATGACATCTACTTCGAGTCTTCAATATTGGTTTTCTGGAAGAGACTATTTTTCAAATATCAAGTAGGAAATATGGTAGACCATAAACGCTGGTTCCTCGCCGTAAGGTAAGTATAAAATATGTTCCTTGATAATGACTGATCTCTCGGTTAGATACGAGAGTAGTATTTTCTGTGGTTAACACCTATAAATTAGTCACTATACTCTTTGAGTGAACATTGTTGTCGTGTCAATACCTCATGCATGAGTTCCAATCTCGCCTCAACCTGAGCCATAGAGGAAAGTCCTGACCAATAAATTCACAAGCTACAATTCTAAAGATTAACAATAAAATAAAGTTCCTTGGTCAGTCAATCCTGTCAATCAATCAAGTATCATAGTCAAGTATCAACTCTTGACGTGAGTTTGAGTGAAGTCAATGTCACTCTGTTAACTGTCAACTCATTTTTTTTATTTTTTTTTTTAATTTATTCATGACCATGGATACATGTCCTTCAGTCGTAATCATTGAACTGTCAACTCATTATCTGTAAGTGTTGCCATCCCTACCAAACCAAAAAACAGTAAATCAACTAAATTATACGAAAAGAGTCAAAAAGTATTAGTATAAAAAAAACTTCATTTGGCAGGTAATAATTGATTGATTGACTTTATTGCTAAGTAATTTACACTTCTTATACCCAGAGAATATCAATTTTGGCGGATTTTCAATAAGTATCTGTATCGGTTGTTTCAATATCGTTAAATAATACCGGCAACCGGCCCTAGTCCGGCTCTGTATTGACAACATTCCCTATGTGTGCGTAATGGGTACGCAATTTTTAGCGAATGTTTAGTCTGCTACTCTTTATACGTCTGTGATTTAATTAAAGTAAAGTATCACTTTCTGTTTAATAATATAAATGGGCTAACTTAGTGCAAGAGGCTCTGCCTAGGCAGACATTTATTACCTCACTACTCGTGGGAACAAAATGGAAAAAGAAATACAAAATAAAAACAAAAACGCGTCAAAATGATTGGCGGAAGTACCGCTTGCCGGCAACGGCAACAGGAGTCGAGGAGGCTCTCGTTCCTCAGGTAACGTAAATATCTCCGACCAGGGCATTATAAATTTTGGGAAAATCGTTTGCGAAACGAAGAAGATTTGGACCGAGCAGGGTTTTTGGGTCTTTCCTCAAGCGAGGAAAACCCTGCCGGCCGACTGCAAGGACAGGTCAAGGTCACGCGGTGGTGGGCGGAGCTTCTGTTCCGATACCAGGGTGCGACCTTTGGGTAGCTTCGGCCTGAGCGACCCTGGGGTCTCAACTGAGGAACCAGGAGAGGTCACCGTCTCACTCGTGGACACGAGGCAGGCCAACGCCGCGAAGCGTCCTCAAAGTAGAGTGGACGTGGCTGACGAGGTCGCCGAAATGGCCTGTCAAGACCGGGAGCAGCGGTCTGCCCAGGCTGCAGGGGAAAGCTTAACGGCGGAGGAGTTTGCAGCTCAGAGAAATTACTGATAGCGGTAGGCAGCTCCCGCAGCCGCCCTCCTGCAGCGTCTTCGTCGGCCCCTGCACCTGCTACACCTCCTGCACTTGCCCTGTCGGACCACGACATACAGAGAGTGACCCGAATGTGCATATTAAAGTGTCAAGGAGACTGCCCGATTGGAGGCCATGGAAACGCGATTCCCCCGGCCGAAATCCTCCGGCCGCCGCTTGCGACAAATAAGCGGAGGAGGGAGGAAGGAGTCCGCCAGGACAAAAGTTAAATATTGTCACTTTAATAATATTCAGAGTTTTAAGAATATTGTCCAAGGTATCAAACTCGCCCAGACGGCGGCCGACTTAGCGACACGCGGGGTTGCGACAATCGTCGACAGAATCCAGCAGTTGGTACTCGAGGTGGCCCTGCACAAGTCCGAGGCCATGGGTTATTATGGTCCTCGGAGTGCACCACCGTCAGGTTTTTAATGGCGGGAGGGGTTCACATCGACGTCGAGACGACGATGAAGTATCTGGGACTCGTCCTCGACAGCCGGTGGGACTTCGTGGAGCATTTCCGAGTTTAGCTCCCAGACAGGGCCAGACGGATAAAGGCGAAAGTTTGTGAGTGTGTGTGTATGTTTGTCTCTTCTTCACGCTCAAACGACTGAACGGATTTGGATGAAATTTGGCACACATAGTTTATAACCTGGAATAACACATAGGATACTTTTTATCTCGATATTCCCACGGGATCGAGACTTATGCGGGTGAAACCGCGGGGCGCAGCTAGTTACTTCATAAGTTGGAAAACAAAATCTGCTCAACAACCTAAATAACGCAATGAATGTAGTTGAACTGTCAAAATGAAACAAATTTGGCAAAATTGTTTACGAAAATAAGTTACCCAATTAGGGTACAGTTTACCTAGATGGACTAAAACAGAAGACAGGGATAAATGCTCGTGAAGGAGGAGGCGGAACGCTTGAGGGAGAGGCAAATTTCGCGCCCTCATGCCCCTAACCACCGCAGAAGGAGACGCCCGGGGCGGGAATTGCGAGCCGATTTCCGGCCACCATAGGCGCGGGCTTGCGGACGGTGAGCAATGGATATAGCTCGCCGTCCGATAAGGACCAAGCCCGGTTCGACGGTGCGTTGTGTTCCACGCGCGCCTCAAAGAGATGTCAGCAGAATTGACGGGGTCCGCTAGGGCCAATGCCTGCCGGGGCTGCGAATATGAGCCGAAAGGGACATCGTGGCCCCCGGCAACAGGGCAACCGAAGGAACACGGGTGGGTTTTAGTCAGTAAGAGTCTGACACGCCCTCCCGCTCCACCCAGAGCGGGAGAAGTTATTTGATAATTTCCCAAGCAAAAAAAAAAAAAAAAAAGGGATGACATTGAAAAAATAGTAGAAGTACACGCGACTGGTGGTGTGCTTTATAAAGATATACTGTAATTTAATATATAATTAATTGGGTTATTCCCAAAGTACTCCAAAAAGAGTTCCCAAACTACTCCATGAAAAATATAATATTTTTAATTAGATTTCATTCTACTCCATGATAATATTAAAATGTTCTCAAAGTACTCCACTCCATTTTAATCAAAAAGCTAATTTAAATGTGTACCGGATAAAAGGGAAAAAAGGGTAGCTGACGTACAGTCAGGCTCAAAAGCTTTGCAAATATATTTTTAAGTATAAATATTTTTTTAAATAAAATACTTTATAATATAATTCAACAATAATTTTGAGTCTTATATTTTTTTAACAACTTTTTAAAATATTAAAAAGTCAACTGACAAAATTATAAAGTGGAGCTCTGGATTCAAAGTCTAAAAAACATGAAAAACAAATGGTAAAAATGTAAAATGATATCTGGCAATTAAGCCTAACATAGTTATTATAATTCAACAATTAAAATTATTCAAAAATCAACTGACAAAATTAAAAAAGTGGTCTGGATTCAGAAGTTTCATGGCTTAAATTTAAAAAAAAGTGAATACATAGTCTTTGGGGCCAGGGGTAAGGTATCCTGTTTATGTACCACCAGTTTACCTTAATGGTATGCCATTAGAGAAGAGAATACAAGATTAAGTATCTTGGCCACATACTTACACCTGAACTCAGGGACGATGACGATATAGAACGGGCGCGGAGGGCCCTGTCGGTTAGAGCGAACATGCTGGCTCGTAGGTTTGCTCGTTGTTCAGTAACAGTTAAAATTACTCTTTTCAGAGCGTATTGTACAGACGCCAGCACATCAAGCTACCCGAAACTGTCAAATTTTCCCAATCAACTTTGAACCTTATAATTAAGCGATGAAGTTGAAAATCTATTAAATAAATTTGACAGATTGTAGTAGCGTGATGTGCTGGCGTCTGTACTACGTTTTACACGAGCACCCTGTGGGCTAGATATACTCAAAGATCGTACAGTGTCCTCCGCGTGCAATACAACAACGCGTTCAGGGTACTGTTAAGGCTGCCCTGCTACTGCAGCGCATCAGGTATGTTCGCGGACGCACATGTGGATTGTTTCTTTACCACAATGCGTAAGCGCTGTGCGTTCCTGGTGCGTGGGGTGTGGGGCGGCAACAATAGTATCCTGATTCTAATTTCGATCAGGCTGGACTGTCCGTACGTGAGTCGCTGCTGCGCCATTTCCCATGGAATAGTGCAGCCGCTGTGAAGCGTCGGACAGTACTGCCGCTATGTATATTGTACAGGAATTTGTTTAGGATGTAGTTTGTCTTTAATTACTAACATAAGATAAGTTTACTAACAAATTAGTCATGGTTAATTTATTAAATAAATTGAAGTGAATTATCGTAAAAAGCCTACAATTTTAAATTTGCATTGATTCATTTTTCTTATAAGAATTTTTGTTACTGACTGTAATGAAATATATGTATTTTATGGGTAATTATGTAGGTAAATGGAGCAGTTTGAGAATCGACAACGAATAATTGGTGGAGTACTTTGAGAATATTTCCAGATACCTATAGAGCAGATTGGTAACAAAATAATAAGTATTTTTAAATAATAATAACTCCTTGGAGTAACTTGGGAATCAATGTATGAGATGCTTATCTTTTTAGAACAAAAGAATGGAGTACTTTGGGAATAACCCAATTAATTATGATTAATGTTTTAAAGGAGATGTCCGCTTTTTGTAGGGACGTTGGTTTTTTTATTCCGAGAAAAATCTAACCAGCATCAAACTACATCTAAATAAAAACGACAAAATATGGAACTAGGAACCACTGAAATAATATTTTTAGACCCCTCCATTTATGAGAAAAATTATAAACTATTTAAAAGTACAAATATTTTATTTGTTGATGGCAACTATGACAATTATGATATAAATTGACACATGGTTCTGTCATTACTGTCAATCAATTGACAGTGATGACAGTAACATGTGTCAATTTTGACAAGTTTACTATTTTCTGGGGTGTGTTCACTATATTATCCTAGACAATTAGAAAGGTTTGTTAGTTTTAGGAGTAAATTCTTACTAAAATAAAAAAGATTTTTCTCAAAATTGGAGGTCTTATATAATGTATGATACAGTTAGAACCACTAGTTTTTGGGATGTCTATTCAAATATATTTAACTTATCCTGGTTAGAATTATTGAATAATAAAAAAACATTTTAGGACATGTCCTTTATTGAATAATTCTATAATTAATTTGACCTTACTTACTTAGAGGTACGACAAGACGGCGGTATATAGGGTTGCCAACCACACTTTATAATAACGTATCATACTTTATTTTTGTTACGTTTATTTTATTATTTTGTATCATCTATCTATTCTAAAATTTTCTATTATCTATTCTATTCTTTATTTTTAATCTTTACTGTGATGAGTTAAACGAAACACTTATGGTGTAACTAACTATTTGTCGATACATAAAAGTCAAAAACAAAATCTATTAAATTTTAAACACTTTTGACAAATGACAATGTTTAAAAATGGATCTGATTTATTTACTCTCTGTTCCCACCACTTCAGCTTTCACTGAAAGCCTTTTCGCTATTGAATCTGAAGTGGCGAGAAGAGAGACGCAGATCTTCCATAAAAATAAACAAGTGCGTATCGGACCACGCACAATGACTGGTTGGTATGAATTTATCCCAAAAACAAAGCACTACATATTTTTGCACTTTGCAGTTGCAAAAATATGTTTTCCCATACATTCCATATGGGAGAACATATTTTTCAACTACAAAGTTAAGTTGGTCAATTATTACTCGTTAACTTGTAGAGCCTACTTAGCTGTGATAGTTTTCCTTTTAATTTCGTTATATAAACTACTGATGTGATTTTTATCACACATCCAAAACCAACCATTTAGCTGGCAGGGGGGGGACACTTGACTCTAACAAAAGTTAGCACTTTAAAGCTTAATATTTCGCAAACGAATCCTTGAATCCAAAAATGGTTTTCATAAACTCGCAATGTTTTTAAAGGACCTTTCCAATGATACCCCAAACCAAGGGTAAAAAAGTCACCACTTTACGTGTAGGAGAGGTACCCTAAAAAAATGTTTTCAATAATTTTGTTTTACCACTTTGTCGGCATGATTAATATGTATACCCATGCCAAATTACAACTTTCTAGTACTAACAGTCTTGGAGCTAGACCGCGGACAGACAGACAGACAGACGGACATGACGCAACTATAAGGGTTCCTTGTTTACTACGGAACCCTAAAAAATGGTAAGCGTTTGCTAAAAGCACCCAAAAATATTGTTTTTAAGAGAATAATTAAATACTTTTTTCTTCTTCCAGATTCTTGTTTTTTTTCCTATTTATGAACTGATACGATATTTTTCTCAAAAAAAGTTGGCAACCCTAGCGGCAAACGATGTCCGCCTCTACAAAGACATATAACCTATCTCTTTTCCACCATAAGTAACTGCTTGTTATTAAATCGATCTAATTAAAATATGCTATGTGAAGTACCTACCATAAAGCATGATCATCATTTACAGATATAAACTTATACCAAATGGTTCAAATGCGTTAGTTTTTAAATAAAATTTCCCAGACATGTTTCTATTGACATCTTCACCCATAAACCCTTTATGAGTGCATCGATTTTCTAAAAAGTCAAGCCAAGATTCGCACTGATACGCAGGAAAAGATGTAGGATATTTAATTGATTCAGCGAAATAATCAAATGAACGGCCATGACTACATGCTTCTGTAAATAAAAACACATATTTTAAATATTTGTTTACGACAAAACACTGTAAGTTATATCTAGGTACAGTGCGGCCGATATAACTTGGCAGTTCTGATTATAGGCACTACGAAGTTTCGCGCATGTTCTGTCACTCACACTGCCTCATGTCACCATTTGGTGCCTAAAAAATGTTATTGCAATTTGCGCGGTCTTCTGCGCGAAGTTCGGAACTGCTAAGTTATATCGGCCGTATTGTAGATACGAACCAAAGAACTTGACAATATCTTCGCATCCTGGCTGTGGTGCTATTCCTGCATTAGGGTAAAAATCGACTGTTCCGATTGCTCCTTCAAAGCCTAACAGCCCAGCACAAGTGTGAATGACGTCAACAATTTCAGCATCAGAAGAATCTAGTTTCGCGAACGTGTCTTGAGGAGGGTACTCAAAAAAAGGCCTTGCAGGATCGAGGCCTGAAAAAACATTAAATAATGTTTTTATTAACATTTTATTCAAATGTTTAATAATATTTGTAAAACCAAAGTAGATACTTGGTACGTAGGTACTTGAATGTTACATTTAGGTACAGACAGCGTCACTGTGACCCCTCAACTTTAAAATATTTTGACTATTAGGTATGTAGTTTATTAGAGAGTTGTATTGTCTTGATGATTTTAATGATAACAATTCTGTAAAGACATACGTATTTGATATGGTAGCGGATCATAGCTGATCAACATACAACAACGTAACATTTTAATTTAATTAAAAAAACTTAGTTTCTGGGGATTGAACTTCCATTTAAGGCTCGTGCAGACCAGCGCGACACGCGACGCCACACAAAGCCACCGCTCGTCGCGCGACGAGCGGTGTCTTTGTGTCGCGCGACAAGTCGCGCTGGTCTGCACAAGCCTTTAATATCCTCTTCAAGTGTTTTAAAACCTTCGAGCAAACTAAACGGATAGGTACTCTTGTATTGTTTGCTTGTCGATAAACATAATATAAAATGTTTTTGAAAAAATACATGTATACCTAAAGCTGTTATACTTAGCTATGTCGGATTTGAACTTGCGTGCCTTTTGCTGGGGTACCTACCTAGTTGATGAAGCTGTGTGTACCTTATGTAATGTTTATAAAGTACTTACCTGTGACTCTGTACACAGTCCTGTTAGATTTATACGCTGCTATACCCATAACGTGAGCTCCAAGACTATGTCCAATAAGATGTAGCTGTTCACTAGCCACGTTGTACAGGTGTTTCAGTCCATCCAAAAAAACAGCTACTCGACCCCCAATCGTTTTAGTTTCATTTGCTACCCAAGGGTATAAGATAGACTTCGCAGTGCAGCTCCAATCCACGGTTATTACATTGACATTTTGAGCTTCTATATACGCATTTTTTATAATTATTACGCTTTCTCGATCCACTGAAGACAGCCATCCATGAGTAATTATTTTTAATGGCTTATTGGAATTAAATAATATGTCTTTTGTAATGTTTTTATCACTATTTTTTATTGCTCGTCCCCGTCTATTCAACAAAACATAACTCTCCGTGTCGTTCCTACATGGCAGAAAAGGGTAGTCTTTAAAGGCTCTCCTCCACAGGCGCGTTTTCATCGGTCGATAATAAATAACTGATACGTTATTGCGATATCTGTTTTCAGTACATTTTATATTAGGACGGCCACGAAATTACACACTGCTACGATAATAAAGACGCACGCAATAGAAGTAGGACGCTTTCGTTCAGCCCTCCGTCCTGCGATATTCCGATAAGTTCTTAGAACATTTTGTATTAGGACTCGTACGATCTTACACACACCTGCGTTAATAACGTTAGTACGGTGTAATGCGGGCGGGGGGCCTGTAGTGTAGGTTACACGCAGACGTTAGAAATATTGGACGATAAAAACGCAGCTGTGTGCAAGGAATCGGGACGCATTATCTCAATAAAGGCTCGTGAAAAGGCACGACACAAAGGCACCGCTCGTCGGGCGACGAGCGGTGCCTTTGTGTCGCGCCGCGTGTCGCGCTGGTCTGCACAAGCCTTAACACATCCGATATTATAGACCGATAAAAAAAGTGGTGGCACTCCGGGAGTGCCGACAGAAGTGAAAACTTGAACAATATCGCGTTGTTGAAAGAAAAATACTTGTATAGAACATTGGTCCGTAACCTTAACTAAATAAAGAGCACAATCGCGTTTACAAAAATGAGATGTTGTCATGGTGTCGCGAAATCAATGGTTTAGTCCCATCTGACAAATGCCCAACGCGCCTAAAGAAGTTTTCACTTAAAAAACGCGCCTGTGGGGAGATTTTCACCGAACTTCGAAAGGGGTGATTTTATGTGTTATTATTATTACATCAAACAAATTTAAAACTAGTGTAAAATGGCCGGTCTTATTACTATCGACTGTCTTCTTCTAATTCACACTTTCTTTCTCTCTCTCGATAGAAAGAGACAGAAAGTGTGAATTTGGTCAAAATGAAAATCCAAGATAGCGGCTGCGAAAATTTTCACATTTTTCAGGGGTCGTTGGGTTCGACCTCCAATATAAAAAAAAATGACACCCATGTCTCCCTGATAATGTAGCTTTTCATAGGTGGAAGACTTTTTTATATCGGTTAAGTATTTTTTGAGTTTCGTCAAACAAACATACAAATATACAAGCTCAGTTTTTATTACACAAGACCTCTTAAACGGTCATTGTCGAAAAAAAAATCTGCTGTTTCCTACATTTTGACGAGATATGCGAACATTTATGTAGGGAACAGCAGATTTTTTTTTTGCTATTTCTCTGTTTGTCCCTTAGTGAAAGTTGTTCATAATGATGAGTACCTACAATAACCCTTTTTAAGATGTTTAGTGTAAACAGTAAATTTAGTTTAAAAAACTGTAACCCGATTACGGAAAAATAAAAATGATCTAAAAAGTATACGAAACTTTTTATCTGGGTAGGTAAGCATTAACAACTCCGTATTTTAATTATCTCATGGTTTATTTAGACAGTTAGTTTCATTTCATACTACTTGTGCTACTAACTGGAGGCACAAAATAGAAGCTAAAACTCGGGAAGTTGAGACCCATGCTTCTTCCAGCACTGATATACACCGTGAAATTTGAATCACAGTTTTGCTAAAACAAACGTTGTTCAGACCATGGTCTACTACCATTCTACAGCATCCAATAAAAAAAAACATAATTGGTTTTTGAAAAAACACAAAGACTAAAGTTTAAAATGTCAAGATTATCGTTACTCCCTACAACACAGACACCACGCACGGGACACAGCATTGTCTAAACGGAAATGTACCTCCATAAACGAAATTTAGTAAGCAGTAGATAATCTTGACAGTTAAACTTTGTCTTTTTTCAAAAAACCAATTATGTTTTTTTTTATTGGATGCTGGAGAATGGTAGTAGACCATGGTCTGAATAACGTTTGTTCTAGCAAAACTGTGATTCAAATTTCACGGTGTACGTGGAGTCTATTGTAGGTGTTGAAATTGGTATTTATGATAGTACTGGAGGCGGCCGAGAGATGTATATTGATATGGCGTATAATTATTTACTTAGCATTCCACCTACGAGCGTAGAAGCAGAAAGAACGTTTTCCTCGGTTACATATTTGTGCAACCGATTAAGAAGTTCGCTCTCAGATAATAGTTTAGATACTTTAGATGTTCTTTTCTTCCTACGAACTCATTTTCAGGAAGAAAGACCCGAAACAATTATGAATTTGTGACTGATTTATTTGATTTAAGTTTAAAAAAATAATTGCTTAATTGTTGATTTTACAGAGATTTATAAGCAGGATATTACTTTATAGCTCAAGATACTATGTTCCACTCAGTAGTAACTTTAGTAAGTTAGGAAGAAAGAGCCTTAAAAGCACCATGAATAATTTTGACTGATTTTATAAGAATAAGAATATATTTATTTGCATAAAACACGGTATAAAAAGATGGTAAAAGAACAATTTAGAACAAAACATGTTTTGCCAATATAATAATCAGCATACAAATTTTTTAGTAGGTTTGACTTGTTCACTAACATTTTTTGTCAATGAAATCTTTAACACTATAGAAACTATTAACACATAACCATTCGTAAACTTTATTTTTAAATATTCTAGTGTTTAAATTTTTGAGATCATTTGGTAACTTATTATATAAACGTACACACATTGCCAGGCAGCTTTTATTATATTTAGTTAGTCTTGGAAACTCGCTTAGTACGAGCCTGTTGGGGTCTCGTCGGTTTCGGACATTAACATCATTTGCTTTAAGAAATAGATCCGGATTCTTCCTTACAAACATACATATTTCATAGATATAAAGAGACGGTAGCGGTAACAAACCAAGTTTTTTGAATACAGGTCTACATGATTCATCTGGTTGGAGCCCGTAAATTGCTCTAATGCACTTTTTTTGAGCAACGAATGCTGTATCATGATCGGTGCTGTTACCCCACATTATCAAACCGTATCGCAACAACGACTCGACATATGCGTGATATGATGTTATTGCCGTTTTAATGTTAGTAATGCTTCTAACCTGTTTGAGTGCATATACAAACTTATTTATTCTTTTAGATACACTTTCAATATGTGTTTTCCAATTGATATCTTGGTCTATATATACGCCTAGAAATTTTGTTTGTGTTACTATGTCAATTTTAGGTATATTTAGTTTTATATTGTATTTAGGGTTATTTGATTTATTAAACTGTATACAGACGGACTTGTTTAGATTTATTGATAAATTATTTATGTTTAGCCATTCAATTAGTTTTTCAATTGTGTTGTTTATCTCAGTCTCATGATCACTAACCGTGTTATTCTTTCTATCGGATGTAACAATAATAGAAATATCATCGGCAAACAGTACAAATTTATGATTTGTTATATCAGTAATGGAATTTATATAAAGTAGAAATAGGATTGGCCCCAAGACACTTCCTTGGGGGACGCCAAATTTGTTACATTTATATTCGGATGAGTATGGTACCATGTCTTTATTTTTATCTATATTTGTAATGTGATTTTAGTAAAAATATTGTATGTTGATTTTAAAGAGATCTATTTGATAAAACATAACGATAAATAGATCGCTAAATTGTAATTAGGTACTTAGATACTGATTTTATTTTATATACGTACCTAACCTATAGGTACTTTTGTCATACTATGTGTCAGGTTATTTTGTTAGGAGATTCTGTTTGCAACGTAAAGTTATAAGTATTAAAATTATGATTTTATATTTAAATAAAAAACCGGCCAAGTGCGTGTCGGACCACGCACAATGAAAGGTTCCGTAGTTGGGATGAATTTATCCTAAAAACAAACTTAACTTTGTAGTTGAAAAATATGTTCTCCCATACGGAATGTATGGGAAAACATGTTTTTGCAACTTCAAAGTTAAGTTGGTCGATTATTACTCGTTAACTTGTAGAGCCTACTTAGCTATGATAGTTTTCCTTTTAATTTCGTTAATAAACTACTGCTGTGATTTTTTTCACACATCCAAAACCAACCATTTAGCTGGCAAGGGGGGGACACTCGACTCTAACAAAAATTAGCACTTTAATGCTTAATATTTAGCAAACGGATCCCTGAAAAAATTGTGAGTTTGTGAAAACCATTTTTGGAAAATGGTTTTCACAAACTCGGCGTAGTTAATATGTATACCTATGCCAAATTACAGCTTTCTAGTACTAAGGGTCTCGGAGCTAGACCGCGGACAGACAGACAGACAGACAGACGGACATGACGAAACTATAAGGGTTCCTTGTTTACTACGGAACCCTAAAAACAGTGTTTTATTATGTTTTAGTGAAACTTATAAGTTGTTGAATAAAAAAACCCAGACCAATACAGAAATTTTCTATACGGTATTAATACCGGAATTGAAAAACTCCGGTATTCGAAACCCCTAGACCTAACCGAGAATTCCGAGACAAAGTGCAAAAAATTTCGAGTTCGCCTTGTTCGCTCCCATATACTACAATGTCCTACATTCTTGCTTTTCATAAATAGCCTATTGAGGAGATGAAATGCACGTCCTTGAAAAAAACAATCCTGTCGTTTGCGAGGCACATGGTGTAGGTTAGGGTTGGCAACCGTCCTGTTTTCCCAGGACATGTCCTGCTTTTAGGGGCTTATTCCACTTTTCCCCGTTGGATGATCCCCATTGATGGGGATTAGTGAACTTTTAGGGATGTTCTGGGGTATCCTGGATAGTTTTAAAGTAACGTCCTGTACCCTAATTGCGTAACTTATTTTCGTAAACAATTTTGCATAATTTGCTTCATTTTGACAGTTGAACAACATTCATTGTGTTATTTACGTTGTTGAGCAGATTTTTTTTTCCAACTTATAAAGCAAGGGATTAGCAATCTGTTTCAAATCGAAACAGATTGTGGTTGTTTTGTATTACGCAATTAGGGTACTGGGTTTTTTAAAGCATTCCTGGTAAAGTCCTGTATTTTAAATTTCGCGCCTTCAACCTTGGCTCCGCGGCCCCGCGTGTAAAGGTCATAGAAAAATATTTTCTATGACCTTCAAACGCGGGGCGCGGGGTATTTTAAACATAAAGATGTAACGTGCACTCTGCTTGTTCTTTTTCACTACTTTTTTCGCGAAATTGAGTTTCATTGAACCAGTTTTCGTTGCGTGTTGTTCTTATACTGCGTCCTGTTTTTAATTCGAATTGTCCTGGTATTCAAAATCTGGGATTGGCAACCTTATTGTAGGTAGATTATAATAAGGTACGCACGTTGGAGGTCCTTTTTTTTTTTGCAAAATGTTGTGTGTTACTAGAAATGCATCTTAAATTAACTGAGAAGACTGGAGGGATGACTCATTTTGTTTTGCCACCCCGGGCCCCCGACAGGTTTAGTCCGCCACCAATTGGAGCCACTGTCGAAACTGGACCCCGAGTATGTGCGAGTAGGGGGGGCCCTACTCGAAGGCTGGATTGGCCCTTGCTACGTAGTATGCTCACAAGACAATCATCTTGTAATCAATCACCGTGGCCCGCGGCCGCCAGATTTTATAAATAAAAGATAAGTAATAATAAAACATACCCAGTATATAATCTAAATTCAATGTCATCCAACATTGAGTTTCGATGTATAAGCATTTCATCTTCCGTAATTGTTAGGTTTATGTAATGTAGCCCTCCATCACCGTCCGGGAAATATATCCATTTAATCCCATAGTCATCACCGTACTGACTTTTAAAGATATCTAAATTATTTTTGATTAAAGTACCTGCAATTGTATAAAAATGCATTTTTAATTCAATTCAGTTTTGAGGGAAATACTACAGACTATTTAGTGAAAACATGACGACTATTGACGACTTCCCTCATCGTATATTATAATATCGAGTGCTAATAGTGATAATTGATGATGATCACCGTATGGTAAGAGGCACATTGAACTTGAATATCAAGCTGGAAAGATCTCGACTGATGAAGTCTACGCTCCGCCCAGCACCGATCCAAGTTCAAAACCCCGAGATCTTTCAGCAGAACTTCAGAATCGTTTCGAGTGCCTAAGAAGCTCCATGGACGATTATAACGATGGGTTCGTGGAAACTGTCCAAGTGTCCATACGGTCGGGTCCAAGATCTTCAAGACTCGTCGTACAAATCGAAACAAGAAGCTCTCTGATGCTACTTTGCAGCTCATGGAGGAGAGGCGCAAGATGATCCTGCAGTCTGCAGACGATGCGCTCAAATACCGGAACAAGGGCTTCAAGGTTTTTGCAAGAGATTTGTCTATTGGAAAGAGCCAGCTTGCGAAACTGAAGACCGATGATGGCAGAATCGTATCTGCCAATCCTGAACTGTTGGAAGAGATCGAGAGTTTCTATGGACAGTTATACACGTCAACCAGTAACCCCGTTACGAATCTAACAAACGACCCAAGAGCTAGATTGACCCGACACTATACCGAAGGCATCCCGGACGACAGCTTGTACGAAATTAGGATGGCTCTGAAGCAGCTTAAAAACAACAAGGCGCCGGGTGATGACGGAATTACGGCTAAACTCCTGAAGGCCGGTGGAAAACCCGTTCTTGAGGCCCTTCAGTAGCTTTTCGATTCCGTCATACTCGAGGGTCAAACGCCACAAGCATGGAACAGAGGTGGTACTCATCTTTAAAAAGGGTGACAATGCCCTGCTTAAGAACTATAGACCCATCACACTTCTTAGCCATGTCTACAAGCTGTTTTCAAGAGTCATCACGAACCGTCTCGCGCGCAGTTTTGACGACTTCCAGCCTCCCGAACAAGCCGGATTCCGTACAGGCTTTAGCACCGTAGACCATATACATACGCTGTGGCAGGTTATACAGAAGACCGAAGAGTATAACCTGCCTCTCTGCTCAGCGTTTGTGGACTACGAGAAAGCCTTCGATTCGATCGAGACATGGGCTGTGCTGAAGTCTCTTCAACGGTGCCAGATCGACTTTATAGATAAAAAACGCCACTATGTCAGTTCGACTCCAGTACCAGACCTCGAAACCTATCCTTCTGCAGCGAGATGTGAGACAGGGAGACGTTATCTCTCCGAAACTGTTCACCGCTGCACTGGAGGATGTCTTCAAGGTTCTGGATTGGAAAGGACTAGGCATCTACATCAATGGCGAGTATATCACTAACCTTCGGTTTACCGACAACATAGTTATCATGGCTGAGACCATGGAGGACCTCAATACACTATTCGATGACCTCAGTAGAGCCTCCGAAAGAGTGGGTCTTAAAATGAACATGGACAAGACAAAGGTCATGTCAAATGACCATGTGACACCCACTCTCATGAAGATCGGAGACGCTACGCTCGAAGTTGTGGACGAGTATGTTTACCTAGGACAAACTGTCCAGCTAGGTAGATCCAACTTCGAGAAAGAGGTCAATCGTCGAATCCGACTCGGCTGGGCAGCATTCGGGAAGCTTTTTTCGTACCTCATACCACAGTGTCTCAAGACAAAAGTCTTTGACCAGTGCGTGTTGCCAGTGATGACCTATGGTACTGAAACGTGGTCGCTCACAATGGGCCTTATCAGAAGGCTAAAAGTCACCCAAAGGGCAATGGAGAGGGCTACGCTTGGAGTTTCCCTACGTGATCGAATCAGAAATGAAGAGATCCGCAGGAGAACTAAGATAACCGACATAGCCCGAAGAATTGCCAAACTTAAGTGGCATGGGCAGGGCACATTGCTCGCAGAACGGATGGCCGATGGGGCCGAAAGGTTCTGGAGTGGCGACCGCGTACCGGAAGACGTAGCGTTGGAAGGCCTCCTACAAGATGGACCGATGGCCTTGTGAAGGCCGCAGGAATCCGCTGGATGCGGAAAGCACAGAATCGGTCGAATTGGAGGTGCTTGGGGGAGGCCTATGTCCAGCAGTGAACGTCTTTCGGCTGAAATGATGATGATGATGATAGTGATGATTTAATATTTAGAGCCGATATTTCTATCGCCAGCTTACTTTTATCTGAAGATTTGACATATTTTCTACACAAAAGCTGTCAAAACCGAAATTTTTATTCCTCAGACACCTACAAGTTATCTGAAGATTGGCTTAGTTTAGTACACAACTTAGAATTATTATCGCATACCTACCTAATAAATTATTTTTATTAACATACAACGTAGAACAGCGCAAAAAAAAAAGCGGCGAAAGCGTTAAGGAAGCCCGCGAAATTCAAGTTTTCTTACGTTTTATTGCAATTTACTGCTCAGATAAATCAGTTTGTATGTTAATAAAAAAAAAGTGTATGTGTCAGCTCCGACGCACGACTGGAGTTTACTCCTAAGAATTTTTATATCTAATTAGATTTCAGTAAGAAACTGTTATTATGTTGTGATCTCAGGTAGATTCATATTCCTGCCGGGGTTGCGAATAAGGCCGAAAGGGAAATCGTGGCCCCCGGCAACAGGGCAACCGAAGGAACACGGGTGGGTTTTAGTCAGTAGAGTCTGACACGTCCTCCCCGCTCCGCCCAGAGCGGGAGAAGTTATTTGATAAAGACTCATCAAAAAAAAAAAAAACGGTAGATTTATGTTAAATTCTTAGTAGGTTCCTGTTGAAATACTTATTTTGATCCATTAACAGTGTTAAAAGTTAATTTAGAAGGAAATAGCAAATTGAAATGGTCATAATTACGTAACTTGAAAACTCACTTTTTTGTTTGTAACAGATATTTCTTTAATTTTGATCTTAAATGAAAGGTCTAAACTTAAAACCATTTGTCACGTTTAGGTCATGAAAATCGCCCCGCGGAACAAATAAATTTGTTTAGTTAATAATTTGCAAATGTTTGTTCTAAAAAGGTGTAATTTAAATCACTTATATTAATTGTGTTTTATATTCATATTAGTAAGCTGAGTATACTTTGTGTAAACACACATACATAATCTCGAAGTAAAAGGTGCGCAAAGTACGTTGCGCAAAGGAACGTAACGCCTCACTTTTAGTTAACGCTCGATTTTACTCCTCATAAAATTTTCCTACCACGGGCTAAATATGAAAATCATTTCTTAATGAGAAAACTCCAAAACTAAACGCGACAGTAACGAATAATTTCATCAATACAACTCTCTAGCTTCAAATTGCTCGTGATAATGACAATTTCATGATTATTGAACATGTAATTTGCGTTGCGGCCAGTTCTACTACGTGCTACGTTCACACGGCGCTAGTGATGGGTAACTCATCATTTTTATATGAGGTTGAGGGAGTACCTCATTTTACCTCTCGAGGTCCTCACGAGGTACCCCTCATTTGAGGTGAGGAGTCGTACGTCGGCGTCACAGATAAATCTGTGGTCGGCGTATTCCACCTCACGAGCCGAGCCCGAGCCGAACTTAGCCAAATTCAGCTGATAGTCCGAGGCAGCGGGGCGGACGGGTGCGTCGACCATAAGTACTCACGATTCCGATTTTTACGTTTCCCTCATACACATAACTTTCTTTCGCTCATAAATTTTTGATCGCCAAAATAAACGAATCAATGACACTTGATTACTAATCTAATGGTAATGTTTTTAGAGTTCATAGTTAACGTTTAGAGTTCATAGTAATAGCTGCTGTAATGTTTACTGTGTTTTCAAAATTTCGAGAACTCACCTTACTCATTCTATAGCTCACTCAATCACTTAATACTGCTTATACTCGCGAAAACTCGCGTCAATAATGTCAATGTCAAAATTTTTAAGTGATGACGCGTGAACGAGTGAGGTGGTTCAATGTTGAAATTCGAGTAACTCTTTCAATTTGCGATCACGAGTACCTCAAACGAGGCACCTCATGAAGTCATGAGTGAGGGACAACTCTACACGGCGCACGCAGCCGCGCAGGCGCAGAGGCGCGGCGGCGCGCGGCGTAACGCGTTGTACTGAACCAACAATGGCTGGACGAAATTTTATAGTATAATGTTGGGATCATAGACTACTGTTATTTAAACTAGGGATGCAGTTGGGATGACCAGTACACTAATTGCGTAACTTATTTTCGTAAACGATTATGACTAGGTAATTTGTTTCATTTTGACAGTTCAACAACATTCATTGCGTTATTTACGTTGTTGAGCAGATTTTTTTTCCAACTTATGAAGCAATGGATTAGCAATCTGTTTCAAATTGAAACAAGTTGTGATTGATCGTGTATTACGCAATTAGGGTACTGACAGGGCAACAGGTTCTGATTATGGTTAAAATCAAAGACTACTGTGAAATACCGTACAGTAGGTACATTCATGTAGGTGTACTAAAGGTAAGAAGGTACTTACAGTAGACCAAATCCATAAATATGCAAATTTTACATAGTAAAATAAATAACAATAAATCCCAATTAGTCATTATTACGTACTTAAATACTTCAAACTTGCACTTCAAAACACTGAATAAGTCTAAATTGAACAAACCGCAAACAGCTACTAATTTGACTATTAATTAATCCATTTTATTTGACCTACCACATAAAATAAGTTAATGCAAGAGAGTAGCAAGTATTGAGTTGCTAAATGAAAATCTGATGGTTCATTCAAAGATACACCCGAATCGACAATCTGTCATTAACCCAATTACATTTTCTAGCATTCTTTATTTCAAAAACTGTAAAATGGCCGTTAATGTGTTGAATCAATATTATCTATTTAACTGCGAAACTTATTTTCGTAAACAATTATGACTATTTTGTTTGAAACAGATTGCTAATCCATTGCTTTACAAGATGGAAAAAATCTGCTCAACAACGAACGTAAATAACGCAATGAATGTTGTTGAACTGTCAAAATGAAACAAATTAGGCAAAGTTGTTTACGAAATTAAGTTACGCAATTAGGGTAGGTAGGTACTGTTTCAAATCGAAACAAATCGTGATTGATCGTGTATTACGCAATTAGGGTACTGGATCTTCAACATGTTCCAATAACGAAAAACCATAGGTAGTTACTAGTTTATTGTTTGGGTTCTTACGTCGTAGGAGATACTTATTAGAGAAAAGGCAATGCCTCTGGTATTGCCACGGTAAAGCGATTTGGGTAGGTATAGGTAGTACCTACAAAGTCGCAATAGAGATTTGACATGATATCGCATGATACTTACCTATAATTTTTCAGTGTGTTTGGTATCTTCTTTATCTCTCTATCGTCTTTAGACCGCCATAAATTTAGAAAATGTTTAGTGAATAGTCTGCATTTGCGTGATGAGTAGCCTTTTTTTGTTTTTTGTTATAATTGTTTGATTTCGTAATAATTATAATCAAATAATATTTGTTTTAGTTTAAGAGAAGTGCATCCTCCTTTTTTCTTCTTCTTTGTGTTTTTGTAACTTTGTGTCTTCACTGTATCCTTAACCCTGGTAATCTGTGGAATCGTCGTGGATTGTACATTTACCTACTTCCAATTATTTTGTAATTCTAGATTTATATACATTGTACAATTGTTTGTTTTCCCTAACAAAATAAATAAATAAATAAATAAATCATATTATCAATCGTAGCTTTGTTTTGATGGGATATAACTTTGCTTGAAGCACTCTTGTAGAACATTTTTCAGAAAGTTAATGAAGCGTTACTAATATACATAGATAAAGCGGTCAATTAATTAGTAACCGTAATACTTTTAACTACCTGTGTGCCTGAGTATTTACTGCCGGTACCTAACTTAATAGCTTAACCTACAATTTTAGTATGTTACATACCTTCCTTTCGTTGACTAGGATCTTCATCCGCTCTGGTATAAGCTGCTTGTACGAAGTAGCATAACTTCAGTTATAGAGGAAATTGGGAATTGAATCACCCGCAGCAATCATTTTTATCAAACTCTGAGGTACTTAAACCTATGTAGAGTTGTTGTTTTCTTCGGACAATATTCTGTCGCTACCGTTTGCTGATCCATTCTTGGTCGCTAGCGTTCTAATTTTGAGCACCCTGCCACGGATAGGATAGATTTTCTTTTGACCGTCCATAGAGAATTTGAAAATTTTCTCAATGAAAAGAACCTAGGCCAGCAGGAGCAAGCCAAACGAGTTCGAAAATTTTCGCATGACTTTTAGATTATTAAATGGTGCACTTTCTACCTACTTAAAACTTTTTTGCTGCTCAAAAAATTTGGTTGTTTAGAGCCAAGTCTTTGCGGCCTTTTTTTTTTTTTTTTTTTTGGGTGGGAAATTATCAAATAACTTCTCCCGCTCTGGGTGGAGCGGGAGGGCGTGTCAGACTCTTACTGACTAAAACCCACCCGTGTTCCTTCGGTTGCCCTGTTGCCGGGGGCCACGATTTCCCTATCGGTTTTCTTCGAACCCCCGGCGGGCATTGGCCCTAACGGACCCCGTCAATTCTGCTGACATCTCTTTGAGGCGCGCGTGGAACACAACGCGCCGTCGACCCGGGCTTGGTCCTTATCGGACGGCGAGCTACCCATTGCTCACCGTCCGCAAGCCCGCGCCTACGGTGGCCGGAAATCGGCTCGCGATTCCCGCCCCGGGCGTCTCCTCCTGCGGCGGTTAGGGGCGTGAGGGCGCGAAATTTGCCTCTCCCTCACGCGTTCCGCCTCCTCCTTCGCGAGCATTACTGCTTCGCAGAAGGAGGTGACGGCCTGCCATTTCCTCTCGCTCCGTACCATGGCCTGAACCAGGGCCGGACGCGAGAGATCACCGCCGCCGATCGCCTCCACGAGGACACGGCGTTGCTCCGCCCAAGCCGGGCAGACCTCCACCGTATGCTCCACCGTGTCCTCAGGCCGATCCACACAATGGTGACACCCGGGTGTTTCCTCCCGCCTTATCCTGAACAGGTACCTCCCGAAGCACCCGTGTCCGGTGAGGACCTGCGTCAGGCGGAAGGTGAGGACGCCGTGACGTCTCTCTAGCCACTCCTCAAAGAGGGGTCTTATCGCCGCAATTGTGGCGTGCCCAAGTCTTTGCGGCCTTGGGTCTCTAAAGCTATCAAGCGCTATTTCGATTACAGCATTTGAACTGTTTTTGTCACTCTTAATGACCAGTCTCATGGCTCATCCCAGGCTCATCTTCAAATTCTATGGAATCATGAGCTACCCTTATGTTGGATTCATCTGTTGCGGCCATGTTCGATTAGCAAGCTGACGATGCAGTAAATTGTTACCGTACAATAAAGTCTCAGTTATGGCCGAGAATCTCGGCAATATTTAGCCGAGAACCGAGATCGAGATTTCGGTTGGATTTGCAGCCAAGAATGCCGAGACCAAGATCAAGCCTTACTTTGCAGTTTGCACTTTAGTATTACGCCACTGCTAACGAAAGGTGAAGGCGCTAACTACTCAATATTTTTACCAAAGTATGTCATGTCACTATCTCATAGTATTTCATGCCTTGGTAAAAATATGGAGCAGTCAGCACCTTTTGGTAACGGGGCTGACGGCTGAATATCTGGCATAACCTAAGCAGGTTATGCCAGATATTTTATTTTTAATTATCGGCAGTCGTAGAGGCTAGGAATCAACAACTTACAGCAACCTAACAATCAAGAGGGGTCGGGAGATGTTTTTCTGATTTCCACTGTGGATTGTGTAAGCTAGTGTCAAAGATCGTTCAGCTTGTAGCTAGGGAACTTTGTGTAAGCTGAATAAATGATACGGTACGGCAAAACTGAAAGTTCAACAACATTCATTGCGTTATTTACGTGGCTGACCAGTTTTTTTTTTCTAACTTATGAAGCAAGGGATTAGCAATCTGTTTCAAATCGAAACTGATTGTGTTGTATTACGCAATTAGGGTACCGGTCTTCTCAGTGCGTATGAATAGATATTTCTGGTAGGTACCTACCTAGCACTTAAAAAAAAGAATAAACACAAAAATATCAAATAGGTACCTATTTATAACGTGCGCATATTATTACGTTTATTAGTGTGTGACGTGTATAGGAAATATACTTAGTAGGTATGCAATTCTGTACCTTATTTGTGTAATACACGATCAATCACAATTTGTTTAGATTTGAAACAGATTGCTAATCCATTGCTTCATAAGTTGGAAAAATAAATATGCTCAACAACCTAAATAACGCAATGAATAAGTTGTCGAACTGTCAAAATGAAACAAATTAGTCATAATCTTTTACGAAAATAAGTTACGCAATTAGGGTACAGTACGACACAACTTAGATGTAGCATATTGCATTCTTTCGAATGTATTTGGTTATTGATTATTGACTTTACAATTTATTGCGATTGCGTAAAGATCATTTTCACCTAAAACAGTAATATAGATTTGTAATTTTGAAGGCGTACTCAGTTCGGATGGTGATCGGTTTTACGAATTTTGCCAATGCTACATCTAAGTTGTGTCGTACTGTACAGTACCCTAATTAGTTTAGAACATACTTAAAATTATTATCGCGTATTGAATTATTTTTATCAACATACAACGTAGAACAGCGCAAAAAAAACATTTAACTACTAAACTTATTTTGTACAGGGATATAATTATTATACTTCGTGATTTTATATCATTGTACCCACGGTGATTGTACCCATTGCTGTCCCCAGTTTTTTGTGCTAATATTGAGCACCCAGTGGTGACTCAGACGCATACGTCGCGTCGGCGCGCGGCGTCGTCGCCGTCGGTCGTCGTCGTAATCTGTGCCTGTGGCGCGCAAGAGAGCGCACTGTGCTTTTGCCGCTAATTATTGGGATAGAGCGGGATAAAGAATACGGGGGTTCGCGCGCTAATTTAGGTATTTCCTTCGTATTATTAAAACAAATACACACTTTGAAAATGTAAAATGTAAAATACGTTTTCGGTAACATGTAGTTTTGTTATTATTAAAAAAACTGATGACCTTCCGTGAAGTTTTTTATGGTTTTTTTTTTCTATCAAGGAAAAGTAACTACAAGTACCTAATCGTGTTTCTAAAGTGTACGATTTATAGTATTAATTGCTTAGATTTAAGTAATATACGCGATGCAGCAAGGGATCAAACGAACGCTATTATTTCACAATTTCCTCGGTGCGCTCTTATCGCGTATTAGTGAAAGGTCTGCCTGTCCATATTTACATGAATCTGCATCGTCATTAATGATAGAAAAAAAAAATGTGGTGTCTCTTCCACAAAAGTCAAGTTGAAGTTGAACATTCAGTGTCGTTAAACACAAGTCGTTTGCAAATCGGTCAAAATTATGCTGTTTTTCGGTACATTTTGTGACAAAACTAAACCGAATCAAATATAACTAATAACTACCACATATAGATTGGTTCTTCATCTTCAAAGATAAGTAATTTTTTTGTTCAAAATAATAGTTTTTTATATTGTAAAAACGATCTTCCGTTGCCATTTTCCGAAATTAACTTTTTCACATATTTTGCCACTACGGATGAATCTTAAGCCATTGCAATAAGGGTTATTTTATTTTTGGTCCCTGTTTTGATTTATTGTATAAAGGAAAGAAATCTCAGTCCGCACCACAGAGTAGGTGCATGGTTGTGTTGTCGTGAGTGGACCCTGTATTGCCTTTTTGCAGCGACTCGTGTGGAAAAGATCGCTGAAAAATTTGACAGTTTCGGGTAGCTTGATGTGCTGGCGTGTGTGCATACAAATACAAAATATTCGATAATCCAAATCTGATACTTGATACAGTCAGATAATTTTATGATCACAGATTTTGATTCAAATATTTTATTTCAGTAATAGTAGTAGTAGTAGTAGGTTTATAAATACCTATTCGTCTAGGACTTTATGAAATGACCTGAAGGTGTACTTTGGTGACTGCTACTGGAACTACTCGCGGAGTAGAACTACGTGTGCCGAGTTTGGGCTCGTTTTGTTAGTTATGATGAGACTTTACCTCCGGACCTAATGGAGTGACCTGAAGGTGTACTTCGGTGACTGCTAGTGGAACTCCCCGACGAGTAGAACTAGGTGTGCCGAGTTTGGGCTCTTTTTGTTAGTTATGATGAGACCTTACCTCCGGACCTGATGGAGTGACCTGACGGTGTACTTCGGTGACTGCTACTGGATCTCCTCGACAAGAAGAACTACGTGTGCCGAATTTGGGCTCTTTTTGTTAGTTATGATGAGACCTTACCTCCGGACCTGATGAAATGACCAGAAGGTGTACCTACTTTGGTGACTGCTATGGAACTATATCTATTAAAAAACCAACCTCAAATGGTGTTATTTGCTGACGATACTTCCCAAATTTTTAAGATAAATAGACGTGCATCAAATCTTGACGACGTAAATAACGCCCTACTGCAAGTCCAAAATTGGTTCACTGCTAATAATTTAGTATTAAATGGGAAAAAAACTAAATGCATAAGATTTGCTTTACCAAATGTTAAAAGTAGTGATTGTGACATAGTATTGAATAAAGAGAAACTAGAATTCGTCGATAAAACTGTTTTCCTGGGGATCACGCTCGACTCAAGGCTGCAATGGGGTCCTCATTTAACATCTCTTACGGGACGGCTAAGTTCAGCAGCATATGCTGTGAGAAAAATCCGTCAATTTACTGATGTAGATACCGCGAGACTAGTCTATTTCAGTTACTTCCATAGTATTATGTCTTACGGTATTTTACTATGGGGACGGGCGGCAGATATCGAGTCTATTTTTATTCTGCAGAAGAGAGCCATCAGAGCAATATATGGCCTCCGCAGACGCGATTCTCTAAGGGAACTGTTTAAAGATATTAACATCATGACGGTACCTTGTCAATATATCTATGAAAACATCATGTATGTAAGGAAACATCTAAGTCTTTTCAGTAAAAGAGGTGATAGACACAATTATAGGACTAGAAATAGGGACCAATTAGTTCAACCGGGTTTCAGACTGGCTAAAGTAGACTCATCCTTCATGGGGTACTGTTTAAAATGTTATAATAAAATACCTCCCCACATACTCCAACTGAACGAAACGAAATTTAAATCTTGTATAAAACGCACACTATGCTGCCAAGCATATTATAAGTTGGGGGATTACATCGCTGATAAAAATGCTTGGCTTAGCGCTGGTCCAGCTCCACAAGGGCACATAAATTAATTGATGAGCATTCGAAAGTGTTGTTGCGGCTGATGAAGATTGTAAAAACTGTCTTTCTTTGTATAAATTCAATCTCTTTGTATTGTATAATTGCATATCACATGTGTGGGCATTGTGACCACGTACATTCCATATAGCTACCATTACCTGGGTACGTCTTTCATTGACTTGAATGTGCCCTGGCGGCTGAGAGTGTCATGCTCACTCAAATGTCTCGCTGATGGTGGCGTGTGTGTTGGAACATTAAGTTCCCTTCAAAATGGTTGAGCTAAATGGTGCTGATCCATGCGTCATGTTCGTGAACGGGCGCCGTCAGTAGGGACTGGTCATCTCTTAACTGCCACGGTTTATTTTAATTTTTGAATTGTTTTTATTTTTGTTTTTTGTTACGGACGCTTTTAACGTGCACGTCTTTCTACATTGTTCTCACATGTATAATTTCAACATGAATAATGTAACCAATATTTTTGTAACAATTTTTTTATTTAAAAGAGTGTCCGTGGAGTTTCTTGCCCGTTCTTCTCCATAGGTACCTACTACGCTTTGGAATGGGCAACTAGCTTCATCTTTCTGACTGACCGACCCCTTGACAATTCAAAAGTACCTGTAATTGGTTTATTTGAAATAAATGCTTTGAGTTTGAGTTTGAGTTTGAGTTTGAACTCCTCGAGGAGTAGAACTAGCTGTGCCGAGTTTGGGCTCGTTTTGTAAGTTATGATGAGACCTTACCTCCGTACCTGATGGAGTGACCTGAAGGTGTACTTCGGTGACTGCTAGTGGGACTCCCCGACTAGTAGAACTAGGTGTGCCGAGTTTGGGCTCTTTTTGTTAGTTATGATGAGACCTTACCTCCGGACCTGATGGAGTGACCTGAAGGTGTACTTCGGTGAGTGCTAGTGGGACTCCCCGACGAGTAGAACTAGGTGTGCCGAGTTTGGGCTCTTTTTTGTTAGTTATGATGAGACCTTACCTCCGGACCTGATGGAGTGACCTGAAGGTGTACTTCGGTGACTGCTACTGGATCTCCTCGACGAGTAGAACAAGGTGTGCCGAGTTTGGGCTCATTTTGTTAGTTATGATGAGACCTTATCTCCGGACCTGATGGAGTGACCTGAAGGTGTACTTCGGTGACTGTTACTGGATCTCCCCGACGAGTAGAACTAGATGTGCCGAGTTTGGGCTCTTTAAGTAAGGTCTCATCATAACTGAAAAAATCAGCCTAAAGTCCACGGCTCATATCTCTCTACTATTAGAAGGCGCCCAGTGCCTAACAGTCACTGAAGTAGGTATTTGTATCTTTATATTATTTAGTAAAAATATAAACAACAATACGGATTATTTTTTATAGGTTCTTACGACATGTATCATTAACAAATAAAAATACTTTCAAAGTATCAAAATTTGTTCACTTGACTACTATTCCCGCTGTTAACCGTGCGTTCACTTGTATGTGTGACCCGTGTCAATGTAGTAGCTCGATTCTATTATCAATTTTGTAAACGCGTCCTTTAGGCGATTCGCACACTGCCCCACATCATGCAGCGTAGCGCGGGGCAGCAGATTTAACATTGTACCAGTTTGTGCGCGCAGATTGTTTGCTATGGCCGCTCCGCGCTACGCTGCGTGATGCGGGGCAGTGTGCGAATCGTCTAAGACTTGACAAACTTCTTTTTTTTTTTTTGGGTGGGAAATTTTTCAAATAACTTCTCCCGCTCTGGGCGGAGCGGTAGGGCGTGTCAGACTCTTACTGACTAAAACCCACCCGCGTTCCTTCAGTTGCCATATTGCAGGGGCCACGATCTCCCTTTCCGATTTCTTCGCAACCCCGGCAGGCATCGGCCCTAGCGGACCCCGTCAATTCCGCTGACATCTCTTTGAGGTGCGTGTGGAACACAACGCGCCGTCGACCCGGGCCTGGTCCTTATCGGACGGCGAGCTACCCATTGCTCACCATCCGCAAGACCGCGCCTTCGGTGGCCGGAAATCGGCCTGCGATTCCCGACGCCCAGGGCGTCTCCTCCTACGGCGGTTAGGGGCGTGAGGGCGCGAAATTTGCCTCTCTCTCACGCGTTCCTCCTCCTCCTTCGCGAGCATTACTGCTTCGCAGAAGGATGTGACGGCCTCCTATTTCTTCTCGCTCCGTACTATGGCCTGAACCAGGGCCGGACGCGAGAGATCACCACCGCCAATCGGCTCCACGAGGACACGGCGATGCTCCGCCCAATACGGGCAGACCTCCACCGTATGCTCCACCGTGTCCTCCGAGCGATCCACACAATGGCAAGGGCGGATCCAGGGGGGGGTCATGGAGGTCATGACCCCCCTGGGCTGCGTTTAGGTCGACCACTGGTATTTTTTCTAATCTCATTGATAAAGGAGATTGCCCGATTTGTTAGGAAAGTTGGGTCCCAGTGGAAAATGGTTGTGCCCTGAAGATTTTTATTTTAAATAATAGTTAAAACATAGTATTTTCTTAATCAGAAACTATTTTTCATTTATTCACCCTGGTTCAAGAGATATCATTGTTTTTCTGTTGTAAAAATCTAGGTTATAATTAGAAATTGACATTGACATTTCCTCCTTATTCTATTTAGATTTAGTACCTACTTCTACTACTACTAAGTAAAGATGCGATATATACATATATTAAAAATAATTGTTTTTTATTGTTTCATAATCGTTTTATTTTGATATCGATTAATCAATTGATTAAAAGATGGCATTAGTTATTTAATTTTTTGATACATGGCAACTTTTTTTTGTATACCAATCAAACGGATGTCGACGTAATGTTTAACTAGTTAATTAACTTTAACTTTATTCCCAGGGTGAAAGAAATTGTATAAAAAATACCCTGTACACAAAAAAATGAACAATATTTTAGGTTATTATTAAAATCAGGCACACGCACAGAACATATGGCACACGATACCACAAAAGGGATCTGCTCCGTGGCAATCTCCTTTAATCAAATAAATACTTTGTATGATGTTGCCACGTAGAATGTTTGCCATTGCCACACATGCGAACGACATGTAAATTATTATAATTATGATGTTTTCTGAAACGATTTCCCAAACGATTCCTAGCTTCTGACGTTTCATAAGTGTCCATGTAGGTTTATCTGAACAACTAGACGTAGAAATTAAATACCCCAGAATAGTGTCAAGACAAACCGCTCCAGTCCTGGCGGCCCCCTAAATCTTAAGAAGTACTTTTTGATGATATCCCAAACACGGTCAACATAAATATTCATTAAGAAGCAGTTTAGAGTTGGAAGCTGAGGATGAAAATTTTCGAGCTCGCTCCGCTCGCTAAAATATACATTCTCAAACTTTCTGCATAAGTCGACAAACCAACTCCTATTTCCGTAAGGATGTTAAATAGAAACCTAACCGAGAATTCAGAGACGAGGTGCAAAAAAATTCGAGCTCGCCTTGCTCGCGCTCCCCTACATTTTTGCTTTTCGTATCCTATTAATGAGGAGACGAAAATGCACCTCCCCGAAAAAAATTCTCCTGCCGGTTGCGAGGTCCATGGTGTAGTTAGATTATAATTAGACACGTTATACCTACTTGTTTTTTTTTGCTGTCATTACAATTTTTTTGCGACGTGTTACTAGAAATACCTACAAAAACTGAGAAGACCGCCGCCGGCCTTATTTTGTTTTGCTCCCGACAGGCTTAGTCCGCCACTGATTGGAACCTGTCCTGACTGACCCTGACTATGTGACCCCCCTGACTCAAAGGCTGGATCCGCCCTTGCACAATGGTGACACCCGGGCATTTCCTTCCGCCTTATCCTGAACAGGAACCTTCCGAAACAACCGTGTCCGGTGAGGACCTGCGTCAGGCGAAAGGCGAGGACGCCGTGGCGCCTCTCTAGCCACTCCTCAAAGAGGGGACTTATTGCCACAATTGTGGCGTGCCCAGCGCTGAATAGCGATAATCGCACTCTCCATGACGCCATGAGATCCCGCCGGAGCTCTGTCCACTGTGCAGTGATTTCTCGCGACAGCGGAGTTAAGCCCCGGCATTTCGCCTGTCACGCACATCTGAGAGTGGCGCGAGGACTTTTGCCTCCAGATCCCGTGGCGGTAATCCAGCAAGGAGGCTCGCCGCCTCACAGGAGACCGTGCGGTATTCTCGGGTCAGCCGGATGGCCATGGCCCTCTGGGACGCGTTCAACCGGCAGGTTGGCCGCAGCCTCAATGAACGCGCCCAAACCGGTGCCCCGTAAAGGGCCATGGACCGCACGACCCCCGCGTAGAGCCTCCGGCAGGAGGCGTTTGGACCCCTTAGATTGGGTAGGAGCCGCTTCAAGGTAGCCCCGGCCCGCTCGTCTGGGAGTCAAATATCGGAAATGTTCGACAAAATTCCACCGGCTATCGAGGACGAGTCCTAGATACTTCATCGTCGACTCGACGCCGATGTGAACCCCTCCCGCCATTACAGACTTGACCACCTGACGTGCGTTTAATTTTGACATATTATTGATTTTCGTTCCAGACCGGTTTCCTAATCAAGATTCCTGATTCGGAATTCCGTGAGACTAGCGCAGACGTTCGATGTTTCTTTCTTTTGTTTACGAAACGAATGTTAGTTAGGCTGGCCGCGTACGTATGGTTTCCTGACTCGGAAACCTGAATGCTTATTGTTGCGGACGGCAGAGGTGCCTTTTTGAATCTCGGTCGCCCTGGGACGATCTCCCACTAATAACGATGTGCGCTCCTTGCTACTTCCGCCTAGGTGGCTCCGCTGGCTAGCACACACCCCACGTACCCATGAATACGTACTTGGGTACTATAACACACACTTGACTTGACTACGAGGCAGCGAAATAAAACACCATTTTCTTAAATTATTCTTGAGACTTCGGCTTGCGCTATTTTGATATTGCCTCTTCGGTGGCTGAGCTGCGACTGAATTTGCCCGATTTTCATTTATTTTTTAATTAGGGCAACTCGCAGTTTAACTATTCTAAATAAAAATTATGCGAGTGCTCGCTAAGGGCATCCCCTGTGGGGTACGAACCTCGGCTTAGGGCATCGCTGGGGGAGGACAGAAAGAAGGGACAGGCTGGATCAAACTTAGATTTTCATCATGATTATTATGTGGGGTATTTAAAGCTACCTACTCAGCTGCAACAACTGCTGGCACCTCGTTTTCGAGCAAGGGTCGGGGGGTGAATTTGCTCGCTTTTTTTTTTTTTATAAAGTGCATTTCGCAGTACTGACCACTAAGGTCTTGGCTGCTTAACCGGATTTTCCTGTGGGTGCCATAAGCTTCTACACTTAGAGCCTCCAGCCAGGAGCTTTTTGAACTTATTCTAAATTAAAATTAAGCGAATGCTCGCTAATGGCATCCCCTGTGGGGTACGAACCTCGGCTTAGGGCATCGCTGGGGGGAGGACAGAAAGAAGGGACAGGCTGGATCAAACTTAGATTTTCATCATGATTATTATGTGGGGTATTTAAAGCTACCTACTCAGCTGCAACAACTGCTGGCACCTCGTTTTCGAGCAAGGGTCGGGGGTGAATTTGCTCGCTTTTTTTTTTTTTATATAAAGGGCATCTCGCAGTACTGACCACTAAGGTCTTGGCTGCTTAACCGGATTTTCCTGTGGGTGCCATAAGCTTCTACACTTAGAGCCTCCAGCCAGGAGCTTTTTGAACTTATTCTAAATTAAAATTAAGCGAATGCTTGCTAAGGGCACCCCCTGTGGGGTACGAACCTCGGCTTAGGGCATCGCTGATGGGAGGACAGCAAGAAGGGACAGGCTGGATCAAATTTATGTTTTCATCATGATTATTATGCGGGGTATTTAAAGCTACGTGCTCAGCTGCAACAACTGCTGGCACCTCGTTTTCGAGCAAGGGTGGGGGGGAGTTTCATTTACTCGGGGATTCGGTCGCGATCGCAAAGGACCTCGGCGGCGAGGTCGGAATGACGGGAGGCGTCTGTTTTTGTGCACTGTACTGGTGGCCCTATTCTACTCCTGGAGGAGTGTAATGGGGTCATCTGGGTCGGAGAGTACATGCCTTGGGCGGCGGGTCTGACTAATTCGGGATGGAATATAATTGGCTGCCTCGACAACCAGAGGGTTGCGATATCTGAGAGCGGAGTCAAAGTAACGCTTGGTCATGCGTTTAAGAAACTAGTGAATGGTTGGGATTTTACAGTCGAGATGGAGGATCTCGTTTCTGACGAACCAGGGGGCTCCCGTGGCCTTGCGAAGGAATCGGTTCTGTAGGGTCTGCATCCAATGGACGGAACGGGGTTTGGCGTAGGCAAAGACTGCTCCCGCATAAGTCATGATGGGACGAATGCACGCTGTATAGGTACGCAATTTGCACTTAAGTGACAATTTGGTGCGTGCATTTAGAATGAAGTGAAGTCTACCTAGAGCGAAAGCGGCTCGCGAACGAACCGTCTTTATATGCTCTGAAAAGGAGAGATGATGGTCTAGGACCACACCGAGGTATTTGGCTCGCTTCTCCCAAGGGATTGGCTTGCCGAACAAGGTGATTGGTCGGGGGAGGGGGAGGGATCTGGATCTCGGTTTTGAGAATAAAACCGCTTGACTTTTGTCGGGATTTACTTCGATTCTCCACCGTCTAAACCAGGCGCCAAGGTTATTGACAGCCCTTTGTAGGGTTAGGAGAGACGAAGAGGAATTACCTTTACAGATGATCGCAGTGTCGTCTGCGAACAGAGCGAGCTGCGTTCTACTGTGTTTGGGGATATCGCTAGTGAATAGCGTGAATGTGAGGGGAGCTATCACTGAGCCCTGAGGGACTCCTGCCCTTATGGGGCGGGGGGAGGATAGGGCTCCTTCGATACGGTAGCGGAAGGTGCGGTTCGACAGGTAGTCTCGTAAGATGAGCACGAGACGATCTGGCACACCGAGTTTGTAAAGCTTATATAATAAGCCATTGTGCCAGACTTTGTCGAAGGCTTTCGCTATATCGAAGAAAACCGCACATGTCTGCCGGCCGTGGGTGAAACCACATTTGAGCAGCTCGACAATACGGTGGACCTGATGCACGCTAGAGTGCTGAGTTCTAAAACCGAACTGCTCGTTGGGAATGAGGCCCTTAGTCTCTGCGACGCTTATAAATAAGCCTCTTATAGATTTTGCCGAGGACTTTGAGCAGACTGATAGGGCGGTAGCTAGAGGGCTCGTTTTTATGCTTGCCGGGCTTTGGGATACCTATGACTGTGGCCTCCTTCCACGTCTGGGGAAAGATATTATTACTTAGAGCACCATTGAAGATGGTGGTCAATAGCATGATCAAGTGAGCTGGGAAGAGCTGGACCACCCTGTTGGTGAGTCCGTCTGAGCCGGGGACTTCGAGTTTTAAGACCTTTGATTATCTCGTGTACCTCATCTGGTTCGATGGGGGGCAAGGGAAAGTCAGGGTCATCAACGGGAGGAAGGGAGGCTCTACGTTCAACTTTATGTTTACTTTGTGTTTATGTTTACTTTTGTGTCGATCACAAATTATACGAAAATTAGATAAATATGTATGAAACTTGGAGTGTAGCACTAGTAAAAGACGAGTTAAGGACAGGAGAAGCATCTACCACAGGTAAAAAGCAGCTTTAGTGGAAAAGTTAATAACTTATGAACGTTTTATATTTTATAGGGTATTTTGTGTTTGTTAACTTTAAATTCGTTTTTTGTTAAAGACTGGATGCGTACGATAGAAATAACCTGATCAAAGTTGAAAACCTACTCGGGTATGATCTTCCTGACCTGATGAAAAACCTCAGAGATAGCACTTTTAGCACTGATCTAATATGATAATCAAGAGCAGTGGTGGCCCAGTGGTAACGGCCGACTTACGAGTTGTAGGTCGTAGGTTCGAACCCAGACAGGCGCTTTACTTTGTGTAAATTATTTCATCACCATTGCTCTCAAAACGGTGAAGGAAAACATCGTGTGGAAACCGGCATGTCCTAGAACCGAAAATTCAAAGACATGTGACATCTACCAACCCGCATTGGGTCCGCGTGGTGGATTACGGCCCACTCCTTCTCACCGAGAGGAGGCCTGTGTCCCAGCAGTGGGAACATTTATAGGCCGATGATGATGATGATGATGATGAATATGATAATGATAATATAAACACACACACATACTTTACTATAATTTACACTTTATCCCATAAAAGGTTTAAGGTTTAAAGGATAGCACATCGTCTTGACGAAATATCGGATTCCAATTTTTTTTGGATAACTTTCTCCCACAGTTTTCTTCTTATAACATCTTTGGCAAATACATGGGTCCCCGTATTTTTGCAGTAAACAGCTGCTCAACTGAGGTCAATAATTAATTATGCGTAAAAGAAGTCGCTTGTTTACAAAATGTATGGCTAGCTGTCAGATTATGCTGGAGATCAGTGCCATCTGAAGTGAACAAGTGGCAGTTTTTATCCCCATTCATACAATTTTATTTAGCGCCCAAAATGCAGTGTACAAGTAGCGCACCTCGGAATAGGGCCTTTGAATTTCACGGGTTACCTCAGCTCAACCCCATAGTTATTTAAATTTATAGTTCACATGGTAAAGCCGGGTCTCCTGCGCGTGTTTTTACACAAAAACATCGTAACAAAGAGGCGTGGTCGTACACATCTAGAAAGAAAGAAGGAAAGAAAAGTATTTATTGAGACTCGCACAGGGAATCTATGCTTTGTATGAAAATAAATGTTTATGTGTAAGCTTTTTTGTGTAATGTTTTGAAACAACATGCGCAGGAGACCCAGCTTAATACAAGCTGTCTGTTGCTACCTGCGGGCATGGAATTTGTAAAGCCGGGTCTCCTGCGAACGAAATATTACACAAAAAAGCTTACACATTAACATTTATTTTGATACAAAGCATAGACAAATGTATATGACCACGCCTCTTTGTTGCGATGTTTTTGTGTAAAAACACGCGCAGGAGATCCAGCTTAATGGAAATAGACTTTCTTGGTTCTCTTGGAGCATCACCTGTATAAGAATTTCTCCCTAAAGCCGGGTCTCCAGCGCGTGTTTTTTCGAAACTTTACACAAAAACCTTACACATAAACATTTATTTTCATACAAAACGTCGTGTTTGGTGTTTGGCCACGCCTCTTTGTTGCGATGTTTTTGTGTAAAAACACGCACAGGATACCCGGCTTTAGAAGTCTTAAGGTTTAAAAAATAGCCTTTTAACAAAATACAATAGACGTGGATATATTTAGTAACTTGTTCCGCTTAGCTATTTCTAAAGAGCCATCAAAACTCGAACACGGCGTGTTGCCACATCAAACGCAGTGCTTGGTGTGGCAACACGCCGTCTTCGAGTTCGCAACAAGTCCATCGTCATCCTGAGGATGCCTCGTTGAGAGGTGAAACACGTGTCGATTTCTTTCAGGAGCTTTTGATGGCTCTTTAGAAATAGCTAAGCGGAACAAGTTACTAAATATATCCACGTCTATTGTATTTTATAATGGATTTCCGCAAGGTCACGCCTGAATCAATTAATTATCCTTGGCAAATACAATACATGGGTTCCCGTATTTTTGCAGTCAACAGCTGCGCAACGGGGCATAATAAATAGCTATGGTCTATGAAGTCACTTGTTTACAAAAAAAAACATGGAAAGTGAGTGACAGCTAGCTGTCAAATTCTTGAACACGCGACATCTGAAGTGAGTAAGAGGCAATTTCCCTATTCACGGTAGCTGGTAGCGTCCGGTACACAGAGTACTTTATACTATGTTATACGTCCGGTAATTTGTTTCCGCCTTTAGGTGATTTTGGAAAGGAGCTATTGAGTATCACGCACACGCTAGGGGAAATCCAAAATCAGAGTGTGGTGTGGCAACACAGTTTGTCTGTGGTGGTATCAGTCAGGTATCAGGTGGTATTGTCCTACCTAAATAAAAAAATACACGTTTCTAGATAGTTATTTTTTAAACTTTAAAACTTATTGCAACGGAGTTTAAAATTATTGTTACTTTTATGCAATAGACATTAGTGGAGAATTCTTGAAAAAATAAATTCTGGGACAAAAAAAATAAGCATAGACAACATGCGTGTAAGCTTTTTCAAGCTTCACGAAAACAACGGATTAGTATGTATGGTAGTGCGTTAGACTGATTGCGCCGCAAATAATTTTCTCGGGTAAGTTATTTAATTTGTCGCTATCGCCAACCTCTCTTTTCCATTCCTTGTAAAATGAAATAACAAAAGTTTTGTCACATTTGCAATGTTACGATTCTTAGCAAACATCCTCACTCTCTATGCGGGGTGTGTGCTCTATATTTTCATTTACAACAAAAAAGAATTTGTAAGTATCTTATTTTATAGGATTCTCGTAATCTTTGCACTCAAAACAAGTCATGTTAGCCACAGTTCGATTGATTCAACAATCTTAAAACTAAAAATTTTATCTATGCATCATGAAGAGGTTATAGCTAGTAAAGTTATCCTAATTCAGGAATTCTTTTTTTCAGTGATACGTATGGTGAGGAATGAATGTGAAAAAATTATCTGAGTTTTGATTTTCATTAAAGGGAACAAATTTTCAATAAGTTGTAGCAAACAGAATGGCAACTTTAGAGCAACAAGCTTCTAAACTTTTGGATTTCAACCAGAAATTGGACATCACTCTACTTGATAATATAGTTGGATGTCTGTACTCAACTGTTGGAGAACAACAACGAACTGCACAGGAGATACTGACAGCACTAAAAGAACACCCTGATGCCTGGACTCGTGTTGACACTATATTGGAGTATTCGCAAAATCAGGAAACAAAGTACTATGCCTTACAAATATTAGAACAAGTAATATTAACAAGATGGAAAATATTACCAAGAAATCAATGTGAAGGTATTAAGAAGTACATTGTTGGTCTCATTATCAAAAACTCATCAGACCCCGTAACAATGGATAATAATAAAGTGTATTTGAAAAAACTGAATATGATCTTGATTCAAGTATTGAAACGAGAATGGCCTCACAACTGGGAGACGTTTATAAGTGATATTGTGGGTGCATCCAAGACAAACGAAAGTCTTTGTCAAAACAACATGGTGATTTTGAAGCTACTTAGTGAGGAAGTGTTTGTTTTCAGTACAGGACAACTCACTCAAACAAAAGCAAAACATTTAAAAGACACCATGTGTTCGGAGTTCAGTCAGATATTTCAACTCTGCCAATTTGTCCTTGAAAATTCACAAAATGCACCATTAGTGGATGCCACTCTCCATACTCTGCTAAGATTTTTGAACTGGATTCCTCTTGGGTATATATTTGAAATGAAGTTGATAAGCACACTGATATTTAAGTTTTTGAATGTACCAATGTTCCGTAATGTAACATTAAGCTGCCTGACAGAGATTGCTGGTGTGACTGTAAGCAACTATGAGGAGCAGTTTGTTGCTCTTCTTGTGCAGACCATGGAGCAGCTTGAAGTGATGCTTCCACTCACTACCAACATACGCGAAGCGTATGCTGCCGGTCGGGATCAAGAGCAGGTTTTTATCCAAAACCTTGCTTTATTTCTCTGCACCTACTTAAAAGAACATGGGCAACTTATTGAACGAAGAGGGCTTACAAACACTCTAATGAATGCCCTCCGCTATCTTGTTTTGATATCTGAGGTAGAAGAAGTTGAGATTTTTAAAATTTGTTTGGAATTTTGGAATGCACTAGCTGCTGATTTGTACAAGATTGCACCATGCTCACATACATCAAACATGTACACACTTGGGAAGAGTGTTGGCAGAAAAGCATTGTATTCTGATGTGTTGAGCAGTGTTCGCTACATTATGATCTCTAGAATGGCTAAGCCTGAAGAAGTATTAGTGGTGGAGAATGAGAACGGTGAAGTGGTGCGAGAGTTTATGAAGGACACTGATTCAATTAATTTGTATAAGAATATGAGAGAAACCTTAGTTTATTTGACACATTTGGATTACCAAGATACAGAACGCATTATGACAGAGAAACTTCAGAACCAGGTAAATGGCAGTGAATGGTCATGGAAAAACCTGAATACGTTATGCTGGGCTATTGGTTCGATTTCAGGGGCAATGATGGAAGAAGATGAGAAAAGATTCCTTGTTGTCGTAATTAAAGAGCTTTTGGGACTTTGTGAACAGAAAAAAGGGAAAGATAATAAAGCTATTATAGCTAGTAACATAATGTATGTGGTGGGCCAGTACCCCAGATTCTTAAGAGCTCATTGGAAATTTTTGAAAACTGTGGTGAATAAACTTTTTGAATTCATGCATGAGACTCATGATGGTGTCCAAGACATGGCATGTGACACGTTCATTAAGATTGCAATAAAATGTCGGCGTCATTTCGTCACTACACAGGTTGGTGAAGCTTGTCCATTTATTGAAGAAATCTTAAGCACAATCAGTTCCATTATCTGTGATTTACAAACACTTCAAGTGCATACTTTCTATGAAGCTGTAGGATACATGATTAGTGCTCAAGTGGATCAAGTGGCTCAAGAGGCGCTCATTGAGAAGTATATGCTGCTGCCCAATCAGGTTTGGGATGATATAATATCTCAAGCATCGCACAATGTGGATATCTTGAAAGATCCAGAGGCTGTGAAACAGCTTGTGAGTATACTTAAAACAAATGTGCGTGCTTGCCGTGCTCTAGGGCATCCATATGTTGTGCAGCTGGGAAGAATATATTTGGACATGCTGAATGTTTATAAAGTAATGTCTGAAAACATCAGCCAAGCCATTGCTTTGAATGGTGTTGTTGTCACTAAGCAGCCACTAATAAAGAACATGCGGATAATAAAGAAAGAAACACTAAAATTGATTGCCAGTTGGGTGTCTCGCTCTACAGATAACAGCATGGTTTTGGAAAATTTCATTCCACCTCTTTTAGATGCAGTTCTCCTTGATTACCAGAGAACTGCTGTGCCAGATGCACGAGAACCTGAAGTGTTATCATGCATGGCTGCAATTGTTTATAAGCTAGGAGGGCATATAACATCTGAAGTACCAAAAATATTTGATGCTGTTTTTGAATGTACTCTTGAAATGATTAACAAAGACTTTGAAGAATATCCAGAGCATAGGACAGAGTTCTTCCTTCTATTACAGGCAGTGAATACACATTGTTTTAAGGCATTCCTAAGCATACCTCCAGCACAGTTCAAATTGGTATTGGATTCCATTATCTGGGCATTTAAGCACACAATGAGGAATGTGGCTGATACTGGACTTCAGATCCTGTACCGGTTGTTGCACAATGTAGAACAACACCCACAGGCAGCACAGAGTTTTTACCAGACCTATTTGTGTGATATTTTAGAACATGTTTTTAGTGTGGTAACAGACACGTCTCATGGCGCCGGCCTTACGATGCATGCTACAATATTAGCATATGTCTTCTCACTTGTAGAGGCTGGCCGAGTTACAGTGCCACTTGGGCCCACACCAGATAATGTCCTCTATATTCAGGTAAGAATATTACTTGATGCTTCACGCTAATTACCTATCAAACTAAGTTAAGAGTTCAACGGTCACAAGGACTCATTGTGATCGATAACAATTAAAATTCTATTGTGTCTCATTAATGACCATTGAAAGGATAAGTTACAGTAATATTTGAATAAGTCTTGAACTTGAACAAATAACTAAGTGACCCATTCTTTTCCAATTGTTAATTAATAACTACATCATTAATATAATAAACTAGTGTTCATTTCCTGAAAAATTTGAATAATCTATTTATCATGAGATTATGTAAGTACTGTGTAGTGTAATGTACAATTTCAAAACATGTTTTTACATCTTTTCAGGAATATGTGGCCAATTTACTGAAACGAGCGTTCCCCCATTTAACAGACAACCAAATTAAAATCACTGTTCAAGGGCTCTTCAATTTGGATCAAGATATCCCAGCATTCAAAGATCACTTAAGAGACTTTTTAGTTCAAATAAGAGTAAGTATGAAGTATATTGTCTTTTATGATTATTGAGTACTGCTTTTTGCCCGCGTCGTCGCCCGCGGGCATGTCGGAAATTATCCCACGGGAACGTACTGCTGGGACAAAAAGTATCCTATGACCTAACCCAAGTCATGGTCTACCTGTGCCAAAGGACCCTGCACAAGTAATGTAAGGAAGACGCCGTTTGGTCAATTTAGCTGAAATTTTGGGACATTATAGTCGGTAACATGCTGATTAAAATAAATGGGCGCAAAGTTAACTAATGGCCAGTTTAGAGATATAGCCATTCTTATGTAGATTTTTATGTTATCCAAATTAATATTATAAAGAGAAAAGATTTGATTTTTTATATGTTTATTTGTAATGGATAATCTCAAACCTACTTAACCAATTTAAAAAATTCTTTCACCTTTATAAAGCTACATTATCAGCGAGTAACATGGGCTATGTCTTATCGACTTCCACGCGAACGAAGTCGCGGGCAGAAGCTAGTTATTAAATTGGTATAGTAAACCGCACGTCAGTGTTTATTACCCGTATTAATACTATCTTATATAGCTGTAATACTTGAACTGCTTACTGGCGCTGTCAATGTCAAATTGTTACCATGGACGTGCGGGTGGCTGAACTAAGCGACATTTTAGAAAGAGGCCAGCCAAAACATTGTTACCTATGTTTCAAATAATATCTTGTTCCAGGTCAAGATACTTAGTTTCCAGTTAAATTATTCTTAATAATATAATAAATAATGTATATATATTTCGCTCATTTTAATAACGTTACGTACATTATTTAAAGTTAGCGAATTACAAAAATAGCAAAATACTTTGATTATGAATAATAATTTATTAATTACTAGAACATCACTAACATTATACTTTTTTTCTTCGTTTTGGCTTCGCACGGTTTCTGCATTTAGCCAACGTCACGTTTAGAACATTATACGTAACTTTGGTAGGTGTCAAAATATACTAAGCCGCGTACAGACGCTAGGCATGGCACAGGCTCAACGAATAGCCACCACATCGACGAATGCAACGAACGTTTACTGAGCATCCTGTCTAAAACCTGACGGTCCTGAGGCACATGTGGCAAATCGTTCGCGGCGGGGTCTCGTGGTGGACGCGAAATTAGCGAAATACGAAACTATCGATTGGAATGTTGAAAATATATAATTATGGTCTCGGTCTGTTCCAAAAATATGTAATGAAAGTGTAAACAAAGGGTTTGTTCATGTTAAATTCTTACGCAATCACTTACTGAAGGGAATGAGTAACGTATTCATCTGTATTTCGAAGGTTTCAGCTGTATATCCATTTTTACAACAATAAGCCGATGTTCGCAGGGACGTAATAAAATCGCGGCGATTTTTTTTCGTGCACTTGATTTTCAACGCTCTGCTTAGCGCCGAGAGTTGAAAATCAAAGTGTGTTTTTTCAACGCTAGGCTTAACACAGAGAGTTGAAAATCCAGTGCGCGATAAAATCCCGCCGCGATTTTATTACGTCCGTGCGTACGTCGGCTTATTGTTTGAACATTATTATCCTAACTATCTATACTAATATTATAAAGAGTAAAATTTGTTTGTTTGTAAGTTTGTATGTAGGGGGTAATCTCTGGAACTACCAGTCGGAATTGAAAAATTCTTTATGCATTGGATAGCCCAATTCTTGAGGAAGGTTATAGGCTCGCGGACGAAGTCGCGGGCAGAAACTAGTAATATTATAAATGGGAAAGTGAGTTTGTTTGTTTGATTGTTACGCTTTCACGCCAAAACGGCTGAACGGATTTGGATGAAATTTGACACATGGGTAGACCATAGGATACTTTTTATTCTGATATTCTCACGGGATCGAGACTGATGCGGGTGAAACCGCGGGGCGCAACTAGTTAAACTTAGTCTTTAAGGTGATATTACTGAACGTAAATAGGAACATAATCTTGTACCTGCACTGTCAAGGCATCTCTCAGCCAGATTTCAACTTGCTACGTCGAAAATTTTGTTCACAGGGTCGAAAAATCCAAGTGAAAGTTTCTTGAAAATTATTAAATTTGCGAAATTTTCTACGTATAATAAAATACAGGATGGATTTTTTATTTTTGAGATGGCGCCGAGGACAGTTACGTTAACCGTTGTCGCTATAAGAAAACGATCTTGGGAGACTGTCCTTTTATAGACTTGTTCTTTTATAGCAAATAAAATTATAACGCGTATTCGTTCAATTTTCGTTCGTTTTTTAAGTGAAACTTCTTTAGGCGCGTTGAGCGATTTTTGGTAGGGGTAAACTTACGGATTCGCGTAGTCTTAGGCTATAGAATATAGATGGCGCTAATACCAGTTTTATTATTTAAGTTTTCACTTCTGTCGGCAGTCTCCATGACTGCCTATTTTTCGTTTATTTGCGGCATCCATCATAAAAAGTAAGTTGGAGTTTCGTATGAAGAAAGTATTTTGCGAATTCTGACTTCTCTGGTACTCAAACCTCAATCGGTCCTGTAGAGTTTTTTGATCCTTATAAGAAACAGGATCGATTGGCATCAATAAAAGTTTTAGTGAAAACTAACCATTGTCTTGCCGAATAACCAACCTTTTCATAATATGTGAATGCAAATCAAAAAGTTAAGGACTGTGTTCTTAAACCGTTTTCCTGTAGGTACAACGGTTAAGGTACCTGCCCTTACTGCCCCGTCTCAAAAATCCACCCTGTATATATGGAATTTGGCGGCGAGAACATACCGAAATATAGTGCAGTTTTTTTTACATTTTGTTAATAAATTTTGTTTTTACAGGAGTATACGGGTGAAGACGACAGTGATTTGTATTTGGAGGAGCGCTTGTTTGCTCTTCGTCAAGCACAGGAGGAGAAGCGAAGAGTACAGTTATCGGTGCCAGGCATTCTAAATCCTCACGAGTTGCCTGAAGAAATGCAAGATTAATTGTAGTGATAACCTTAGAAATGGTGGCAGTTCACATTATAGTGTGGATAAAGTCTATGTCTATATTGTATGTTTGAGGGTTAATATTATATTCTCATTGTATTGTTATGAATCATTTTAATACTTGAAGCTGAAGTAATGCAATCATAAATTGTATTAATTGTTTTTTTGACATACACTGTCCTTCTACTCTCGCAAATTTCGTAGAGGTCTTTATAAGTATAATTAATTTAGTTGACGTTATACAGAAGCCAAGTTGTTCAGCTCGACCACGGCTACCGTTAATTTGTCGTAATACAACACTTGTAGGTTTAATAGGTACTTAATTTTAAGTTTTACCGTTACGTTTAAATCTTTGTGATGCATAACATTTTTTTTTTAATTTATAAAGTATGTATTTTTTGATTCAGATAGTTTTTTTGCTAGGTTTCATAAAACATAATATTTGAGTTATAACATGTGGACTATTGAAGTTGGCTAAGCTAATATTTTGTGGACTGTTGCCATTTAAACTGGTCTTTATCTTGTGCCTATAAAATGATACCTTATTATGACAGTTTGTACAGAGGACCGCTTGGAACAATGCGAGGTGATGAATGTAAGTGAAAAGGAAATAAGCCTTTTCTTTAAGGGTATCTTTTGCAAGCACAAGGCTGTTTTGGGCCTTTAATAATTATAGGCAGGAAATCATGCATTCATTTACATTGCTAGTGAGGAAGTAGAATATTTCTATGTTTTTAAGTAATCTTCAAAATGTAGGTAATGAAATCTCTGTGATGGAAACCAGTGTCGGAATTTCAACATATGCACTGCAGAATCTGAGTATTACTGAGTAGATTCTAGGCGAACTTTATAAAGTGACTTGCTGTTAGTAATATTTTTTATGTTTTGTTTAATGTTGTCGAAACTAATTTGGTAATGGTTTGGGAATCTAAACATTCAAGGTAAGGTTTCCGAATGCATTTTGGGTCCGATTAACTGACAGTCTTTCAATTTTGTGTTTCAAATAAACCATTAAATATGATAATATTGTTTTACTTATTTAGTTTTTCATAAAAGGAACTTTAGCAAAGTTGATCATATCCATGTAATGTAATATTGACATGAAGCTAGAAAACTAAAATGCAATAGATCTATGAGGAATATTTACCATGTACCTAGATACTGAAAAAAGTTATTTAATTCCTACCATCGATGGCTGAACTATCGATAGGTTCTCCCTTACTTTTCTGCACGACAAAACAACCCGATGGTTTTTTGGTTTTTTCCCTCCAAATTAAAGCCATATTTTATTCTTAGGTATCTGGTTAAAAACCTTTTACAGAACATATAGGCGTGTACGCGCGAACGAACAAAACATGAACACATTTGGTTCGTACGTGTGGACGTAAGAGCGAACACAAAGACCATACGACCACAGTTCGACTTGTATTCGCGATTAACCGCCCCGCTCTCTGTAGTAGCCATGGATTCGTCACACACGCACGAACATTTTTGACGAACACAGTGCTTGATGTTAGTTAGTGGTACACACGGCTACACATCAAACTATATATTGCCAGTATAAGCTGACCTCACATTGTACGGAAATCCTATACAATGCGAGATCAGCATAAACTGGAAATGTATAGCTTGATGTGTTGCGATGTGTACGCACATGCGAACAAAGTGTTCGATGTTCACCACGTTGTTGTGCGTTCGTGAGTACACGCCTTAGTACTTATGAATATTTAAGTCCATGATGAATATGAACACAGTCCCCCCGACCCTTGCTCGAAAACGAGGTGCCAGCAGTTGTTGCAGCTGTGCACGTAGCTTTAAATTCCCCGACTAATAATCATGATCAAAACCCTTTTGATCCAGCCCGTCCCATCTTTGATGTCCTCCCTCCGGATAACGCCCTAAGCCGAGGCCCGTACCCCGCAGGGGGTGCCCTTAGCGAGCGTTTATCCTAAGCTTTTAGCTTAGTTTTTATGTGTGCCCTGGCTGGAGGCAATAAGTGTAGGTAGTAGCTTAATGCTGACTAGTATATAGTTATCTGTGGCTTAATGCATCCACAGGATTGCCCGGTTCAATAGCCACGGTCGCAGGCGCGGTCCGAGGGGGGGGGGTCCTGGGGGTCATGACCCCCCTCAAAATCTTTCACGCTATCGGTCGGGAGCCTGAATGATTTACTTATATTACTAACTTTTAAAACTACTACAGCTACGGGTTACCGTGGCTCAAGTACCTGCAGTTACGATATAACGGTATTTCACATAATATATCGGCACTCCCGAGCAACAACAAGCGCAACACGTCATAGTCATAGGTACTGTTTTGTTAACATTAGCATATCGGTGACGCGGACCCTTAAGATTTTCCCCTACAATCGCTCAATGCGCCTGAAGAAGTTTTCACTTCAAAAAGTCAATTTAAAAAATAGAGTATCTTGGATGCAAGAGCGAGCGACGCAAACTCTGGGCATCCCGCTCGTACGTAAGGTTTGAAAGTCTAAGGTTAAGGCCATCAGATTTAAAAACCCAAACTGCTGAGCTTTTTTTCATAACTCGACAAAGTAAGTTCTATTTCTGTAACAGAAAACAGTAGCTTTTCTGGTTGGAGTGGTAAATTTTCAGGCTCGCTTCGCTCGCTCTTGCCTTCTACACTCTATTAATTCTTGAGCTTTTCTTCATAAGTCGACAAAGTACTAATACTACTACTTCCTAGTTCTTTCGGAATGATCAAAAGAAAATCTAACCTATCCGAGTGTGTGCAAAATTTTCGAGTTCGCTTCGCTCGCTCTTGCATTCTGCATTCAGTTCAAAAGAGTTCTTATGATCTTGTCATAATCTACTGTTCTAATACCTACTATCTATCAAAAAGTGCTGCAACTGCGACCAATTTTCCCGCAAGTACACCACCCGCCGCATGTAAAAGATGCGTCCCTGACTAGCATAACTAATGGTTGGTCTAGTGGTCGCAAGCGCTATTCGCGTGCTCTGGAGGAACTCCCTAAAACTATTCCTCGGCGGCACCCATGGTGACCCCCCCCAAAATCTTGGGCTGCGACCGCGCCTGCACGGTCGTTAGAGACCAGCTATGAGACGCCCTACAGAAAAATAAAAAAAATGAACACAGACATACCTATAAAGAGTAGATGCACAACTTTCACTATGGGCCGGACTTTAGAAAACGAACATCAAAATGCGGTTTTATTAGGGGGACCTTAGATGATCATCCTTTCAAGCCACTGGTTCATTGATATTCTGATAATTTTGCGTCAATCAAACTTGCTAGATACACACGCAGCGACTTTTAGTCGCCGGCGACTCGCTCACGATTTGAAATCCTACGACCGCAACGCACACAGATAGACAGCTAAGATTTCGCTAGTGATAAATCGATGTCTTGACTTTAAACAATCGATTTTTCACTAGCGAAATCTTAGCTGTCGGTAGATGACTAAAGTCGCTAAAGCTACCTATCAGCACGCTCAATCTAACCAAAATCATGAATTGATCGTCTAGGGTCACCTTACAATGCTGAAGAAGCGATGCAAACACGGCTACATACCAGGCTATGATATTCCAGTATATGCTGACCTCTCATTGTACTGAAATCCTATACAATGCGAAATCAGCTTATACTGGAGATGTGTAGCTAGATATGTAGTCGTGTGTACATGTTGACAGCATCACGCGTAACTTAACAACCATAGAAACGGGTTTTCTACAGCTTGGCAAAAAAGAGTGAATTCAAATTTTCTTAAATTTTTTGCCATTTGCAGGTCAGTAAAATGTTGTATGTTGATCTAAATATGATTCGCGGCCGTATTAAAGGTTTATTTTTACAATTATAATCATAAAATGATTAAATCAATACAACTCTCTAAGTTCATGTAATCCCATTGAATGACTATTTCATGAAATTATGACAATTGACGATTAAGCTAACTTATTTCTGATTGTAATGATTACATTTATGTTAAGCCATTTATGTTACAGTCGCGAATCATATTTTCAACATAAAACCTGACACTGACCTGCAAAATGCAAAAAACTAAAGAAAATTAGAATGTCGCGGGCTACCTCAGCGCATCCTCCACGCGTCAAATACAACCAATCTATTATCAAGTAAATTATAACTTTCATCAAATTACCTACAAACCCGAGAATATTTGACAAATCAATCAAACTATTCGCGTATTCTATCAAAATGGTTTGACCCAAACCTTATGTTTTTTAATCAAACCCTTCGATAGTCTCGGGAAGGCTAATTAGACGTCTTAAAAGCCAATGGCTCATTGCCAGCAATGAAATTTCGAAAAAAATAAAATAGTTTGTCAATGATATGCGAATTGATAGAAGAAAATCCAATCTAAGTGGATACGTAGGGAATGATTAGAATAGGTTGTCCTTGCAAATGTTAAGTGTTAAATAAATAACGAAGCAATACCCACAACACATATTCAGTATGGCGGAAACTGATAGTCTCAGCCCTTCCAACAATCCCCCGGGCGAGGCGTCTGCCGAAAACAGCATAGTTGAAGCAAATGGATCTTCTGAAGATGCTGTTGATGTAAGTATTCTTTATTTCGTATTGGACTATTATGAACATGATGAAATGAGTAACTTCTCTAAACTAAGTCCTGGTGGGCACGCTTGGGTCACATAAGATTTCCTATATCAGAAAAAAATGTTTATCGGAATCAAATAACCTGTAAAAAAAAAACATGTAGGTCAAGATCAATTTATAATAATATAAACCCATAAAACCAATCATTTGTTTTAGATCAATGCCGAGATTGATGAACAACGGCGCAGAATGCAACCAACTAAGATGGAATCTTTTTTTGCTGTCACAAAGTCACTGATAATAAGAGCATTAGTAGTTTATTTTATCACTTCCATGTTCCGTCAACCATCTGCACCAAAGACAGATATAAGCAACCCTACTGCAGCTACTCGTGTTCCTGCTACTAATATGTTTGCTAATGGCACAGTATTAGACATGTATTGTTATGTATCAGAGAGAGAATTTTATTCAAATTTGGATGATTCAGATTTAATTTGGAAGCACACTGGAATTGTTTATGGTGATTGGCATGGAGGACCTCTTAATGATGCTACTTTCACACACTCCACCAGTATTAGGCCTTCAGAGTCATTGAAGAATAATGGAACAATTTATCTCCATGTATTCCTGGTCCACTCAGGCAAATCACCTGATCCTAAAAATAAAATGGATTATGGTGGACCCTATATCAGTTATGGAAAAAAACAGCTTAACAAGTACAAAAAGCTACGTTACATGAAAACACATAACTTGTTAACAGGGCAAACTGAAAAGTCTGCTGAAGAAGTAATAAAAGCTGAGACACTTAAAGAGGAAATAGTATCACATTGGCATCCAAATTTGACCATAAATGTGGTCACTGATCAAACTAATTGGATGCAAGGAAGTGTTCCACCTCCATTAGATGAGTTTATTTTCTTTTTGCCAGATGGGAAACAATATAAGCCTGCTGTTTTCTTAAACGACTATTGGAATATGATGCGTGATTATGTACCAATTAACCAGACCTCTGAGGTCCTACATCTTGAGCTAACATTTCAGCCTCTGAGCCTTTTTAAATGGCAGTTATATACAGCTCAAGCAATGAGAGACAAATTGAGCATGTTCTCAGCACTGGGAGCTGAAGAGCAAGATGAGGAACAGGACACAGTGAAGGAATTGCTTCTTGATACATCTCCATACTTGCTTGGACTCACTATTAGTGTGTCTATTTTACATTCAATATTCGAGTTGCTTGCTTTCAAAAATGACATTCAGTTTTGGAATAATAGGCAGTCTCTTGAAGGGCTTTCTGTGAGATCAGTATTTTTTAATGTTTTCCAGTCCACTGTGGTGTTGCTTTATGTTCTTGACAATGAAACAAACGTAATGGTCAGAATTTCATGCTTCATTGGGCTACTTATTGAAGTGTGGAAAATTAACAAAGTAATGGATGTAAAGATAAATAGAGAGGACCGCATATTTGGAATACCAAAACTTAGTTTCACTGATAAAGGATCCTATGTTGAATCCAGTACAAAGCAGTATGACATGTTAGCATTCCGCTACCTCAGCTGGGGCTGTTTCCCTCTCTTGATTGGCTATGGTGTGTACTCTTTGTTATACCTCGAACACAAAGGATGGTATTCCTTCGTCTTGAATATGATGTATGGATATTTATTGACTTTTGGATTTATCATGATGACACCCCAGCTGTTCATCAATTACAAGTTGAAATCAGTAGCACATTTGCCCTGGCGAATGATGACATACAAGTTCCTTAATACCTTCATAGATGACATCTTTGCATTTGTTATCAAAATGCCAACAATGTATCGTTTGGGCTGCTTTAGAGATGGTAAGTGTTCATTTCTATAAGTTTTATGAATTTTTTAAATTAGAATTATAAAATCAAATCAAATCAAATCTTTTTATTGTGGGCATAGGTTATACATTATAGATGTTAGGTAAATTACAGTTCCATTATGTCCTGCCTAATAGGCATACAATAATTATATCAACATGCAGTTAACAATAAAAAATAAAATCTTAGGCATCACATAAAAAGTAAATCTTAGAAAATAACAATTATGGTGACAGATTGTAGTAGGCACTAATTATTTAGAAAATCTTGGATCGTGTAGTAAGCTTTGTCAATTAAAAAATTACGCAATTTATGTTTAAATAGTGGCAGTTCCTTGGTGCTTAAAATGTCCACAGGTATCTTATTGTAAATTTTAGATGCCATTCCAAAAAAACTTTTGCCCATAAGAGCAGTTCTTTGTGGTATACTAGATATTTTCAGTATATACCTTTTTGATTTCAGTTCACCGAATAGATTTTTATTTATTTTAACAAATAGTGCAACTTAATAGATATAAGCTGATGGAAAGGTTAAAATTTTAAACTTTTTAAAATATGGTTCGCATGATTCTGGAACAAAGATACCAGCCATTGCGCGAACGCATCTTTTTTGCGCTTTAAATACTAATTCTTTGTTTGTGGCGTTGCCCCAGAATATAATGGCGTATTTTAAGGTTGATGATACGTAGGCATGATAGGCAGTTAATAGAGCTGATAGATCGACAATTTTGGATAATTTATATAGAGCATATGAGTACTGGTTCAGTTTACTGCATACTGTGTCAATGTGTGTTTGCCATGTCATATCATTATCTATCCAAAGTCCTAAATATTTTACGCAGCTGACTTGTTCAATTACTGTACCATCATGTTGAATGTTGAAGTAGTTTTTATTCTTTCGCGGGAATGTGACTAATTTAGTTTTTTCTAAATTGATGACCAGGTTATTATTTGTGAGCCAGTTAATTATTACATTAAGGGTATTATTTACGTCTGCTTAAAAAGTATCCATATTTTCACCAGTAAAAATAGCTGTGCTGTCGTCAGCAAAAAGAATCATAGGGTGTTGTGTGACATTTGGCAGATCGTTAATGTAAATTAAGAATAAGGGTGGCCCTAGCACGCTACCTTGTGGTACACCGTATAGTACTTTTTTAAGTTTAAACATATTTATATGTATAGAATTTCCTCCCATTAAAATTGTTTGTGTAAGTTAAATAATAATGATTACTCTTACAGACATAGTATTCTTCATCTTCTTATATCAGCGCTGGATCTACAAAGTTGACCACAAGCGTGTCAATGAATTTGGGTTCTCTGGTGAGATGGAAGAACAACAGAAACAAGTGAAGAATGGCACCTCGCCTCCAGCTATTACAGAAACAGAACAAGAACCTGGGGATAAGAAGAATGATTAATTTAATTTGTGCTGTAATTTAGGTAAAGTCTCCCTCAAGACAATCACTTATTATTTATTTTGAATATTTCAACCAGAGAGCAGAGCACTATAAAAATATTGTACCAGTAACCACAGGCAAGTTCTTAACATGGGTGTGAGTAGATATAGGCATGTAATTTTTTTTGAACCCTCAAGTGTTATGTCAAAATGAGTAATAATAAAATATATTTCAATACTCCCATGATTATTTTGAGGTAGGTAATTTAATTGAATGTTTTTTTACAGTTGGATGGCATGATACTAGTAAATATTTCGTTTTGCGAATAGGAAGAATAATTTGGATTTTGTCATTGTAGTATGTGTACAATATATTGGAAACCTACATTTTATGTAAGTGCCAGAAGCTTTTGGTAAATATATGTATTTATGTAGTTAATGTAAAACTATTTAGTTGCGTTATCAGAGTACCTCTGATGATTCAGCGTGCAAGTAATTTCAGTTCTCAAATTTTAATTTTAAAGTGGGGCAGTCAATAAGATTTGGTTGTTGTATTATAATATATGTATAATAGTACTCATGTAAACTGGGACACGGATTATTTGACTACTACGAGATAAAAAGACATTTCTTATATTAGCACTTTAAAGTATTTATTTAAATTATTGTTTAAGAAGTTATGGTTGTGTGATAAATTTCGTTATCATAATTTTTCTCTGATGATTTTTCGTTACTTTTTATTTTATTGTTATATGGTAAACATTGTGTAAGTGCGTTATTGTATTCAGATAATGTCTTAAGAATAGTTATTATGAAATATCGACACTTGTAAATATTAAACTATTACCTAAGTACATTTTCCTCATTAAAATAAATGTGTTCTATACACATAAGGTAAAGCAAATTATGAGTTAGGTGATTCGTATGCTTTGTGTGAACTAGATAAAATGTTGACAGTGGAATTATCATGGTCTGATAGTAGCAGTGTGCCCTGAAGTAGGTATATACCTATTTAATAACTTGACGTTTTTACTTACAAGTGTCGATTGAAATATACTTTATTGCATTCATATTTACTATAGTCTTGACGAAAAAAAAAAAAAAAAAATTGACATTGACACAATGTAATAATTATTATCAGTGTAAATTCTGCATGTTTGTGTTAATATACACAATTATTTTTCTTAAAAATTCAACATAATTTAGAGCACAATATTGTTATTTTATTGCATGACTATTACACATTGTAATATAGTTTTAAATTTGAATAAATTCGTTGGTTTCAATTACCCGCTTTCATTTTTAGGGTTCTGTAGTAAACAAGGAACCCTTATAGTTTCGTCATGTCCGTCTGTTTGTCTGTCTGTCCGCGGTCTAGCTCCGAGACCCTTAGTACTAGTAAGCTGTAATTTGGCATAGGTATACATATTAATTACGCCGACAAAGTGGTAAAACAAAATTATGAAAACCATTTTTTTTTAGGGTACCTCTCCTACACGTAAAGTGGTGTTTTTTTTTTAACCCATGGTGTGTGGTATCATTGGAAAGGTCCTTTAAAAACATTGTGACTTTGTGAAAACCATTTTTGGATTCAAGGATCCGTTTGCGAAATATTAAGCTTTAAAGTGCTAATTTTTGTTAGAGTCAAATGTCCCCCCCCTGCCAGCTAAATGGTTGGTTTTGGATGTGTGAAAAAAATCACAGCAGTAGTTTATATAACGAAATTAAAAGGAAAACTATCACAGCTAAGTAGGCTCAACAAGTTAACGACCAACTTAACTTTGCAGTTGCAAAAACATGTTTTCCCATACATTCCGTATGGGAGAACATATTTTTCAACTACAAAGTTAAGTTTGTTTTTGGATAAATTCATCCCAACTACGGAACCCTTCATTGTGCTTGGTCCGACACGCACTTGGCCGGTTTTTTATATAATGTCGACCTTATAGTCATAATTATATTGTAAATTGTTGTCTGGAATCAGAGGTATTTTATTATAATAATCAAGAGGATGAGGTATTGAGAATAACACGTGTCCTTCACCACACAATCTTCACCTTTGAAAACTTCATGTAAGTAAACCAATTTTCAGAACTCCAAAAATAGTTAAGAAATAGTCATGGTCACAAAGGTTAAAAAAAATGTCGCATTATGATTCCGAAATTATAGCTATAAGTTGGTGAGGATTGTGGGGTGAATGTCTCCACACAATCCTCACCTCGGTGCAAGCAAACGGCTGGGTGTATCGACTTGGTTTCAATTCCAAAAAAATAGTCAAGAAATAGCCATAACGCTATGCCAAATCTCGAAAATAGTCATTAAGGGATTCCAGAGATATAAAAGTGCCTTGGTAAGGATTACGTGGTGAGTCTTTCTCGCCACAATCCTCACCTGATTACCGCGGAACGCTCACGTTTTTTAATTTGAATTTGGTGTAAAAAAAATAGTCTAGAAATAGTCGTCTCTAACCACGATAATTTCGACCTGGTTTACTATGTAGAAGTATATTAAACTTCCATGTACTACATACTATTTCGAGTCTGAGTACAGTCGAGCACAAAATTATTGAGTAGGCACGTATTTTTAGTGAAAACTATGTCATAAATATAATGTTGTATATCATAATCATCCTTACATAATATAAAACAAAGTCCCCCGCCGCGTCTGTCTGTCTGAACGCGATAAACTCAAAAACTACCGAACGGATTTTCAAACGGTTTTCACCAATGGACGGAGTGATTCATGCGGAAGGTTTTAGTGTATAATTCATGAAGGTTTTGTGTAAATTTGCTGAAATTTGATGATTATTGTTGAAGATGTCGGAAAAAGTCATGCCGACTGGGAGCTTTATTAGCGTGCGCCGCGGAAAGGGTAAAAGTTACATACAATTTATGTTCTACAGTAGGTATTGTTCAACAAAAAAGTCTGCGATGGCATATGTCTATCTTCTAAGGATGACCCACAGTAACCATTACTATCTTTCAAAATCTCATTGTTATTTCCGAAGGTTTTTTGACCGGTATTAAGTATATTAATCCTTATCCAATAAAAATAAAAACCCCACCGCCGTATCTCTACGTTGACGTCGTGGTGGGGCTTGCGCGCTACGAACTCTGGGTATGTGCCGGTAAAGTTTACTTTGCCGAAAACCCGCAGGGCAGCATGTGGCGAGCTGTTGGGCAGTAGCGACCCCACGGACCCTATCTTCCGGGGGAAGTCTTGTTCCTCACCTCTGGCTTGCCTTTATTGGCCGGCTAGAGTGAACACTGACGAGGAACAGAGCTCCCACCTCATTCTTGCCTTTATTGGCTGGCTTGAGTGGAGATTCGCAAGAGCAAATATGCTCGGAGGAAGGAAGTATTCCAGTAAGATGCTGGTAGGGATCTTGACCGTACTTCCGGGATTGTCCTGATAGCCATGGAATACCTCTCCACTCCTCATAAGCACCTCAGGACATGTTGCCCCCTTGTCGCTTCGACACTTTGTGCTAGCGACCATTTTCGGGGGCCCATTATTGAGTGTGCAAGTCACCCCCTGCCATTTTATCCGTGTACATATAAACATTGATCAGGCAGGGGCCATAGTCCTTCCATAGTTCCAGGTAACCAGTCCACTTTAACCACCCAAACCCATAGTCAAAATATATTTGTTTCCATATTCTGTAATAGTCTTACACCAACCGGGGGTTGTTTTTGGGTGCCCTTGCGTAGTGCGAACAGGGATAGTCGTCGGTTGGTGCCTCAATACTTAAAAATGTCTAAGGGGCCTCTGCGAGTTGGCTTCGGCCCCTCGTACGCCTTCCAAAGGTCCGGGACCCCAGGGTCCCGAGAAATGTGAAAGACGTATAAATAATAATAATAACCCCACCGCCGTATCTCTACGTTGACGTCGTGGTGGGGCTTGCGCGCTCCGAACTCTAGGTCTGTGCCGGTACAGTTTACTTTGCCGGAACAGGTCTGGGATGAGGAGCCAGACCAAGAGAGATACAAAATCCCGCAGGGCAGCATGTGGCGAGCTGTTGGGCAGTAGCGACCCCACGAACCCTATCTCCCGGGAGAAGTCTTGTTCCTCACCTCTGGCTTGCCTTTATTGGCCGGCTGGAGTGAACACTGACGAGGAACGGCGCTCCCGCCTCATTCTTGCCTTAATTGGCCGGCTTGAGTGGAGATTCGCAAGAGCAAACGTGCTCGGAGGAAGGAAGTATTCCAGTAAGTGCTCGTAGGGATCTTGACCATCTTCCGGGCTCTGGGATTGTTCTGAAAGCCGTGGAATACCTCTCCACTCCTCAAGCACCTCAGGACATGTTGCCCCCTTGTTGCTACGTCACTATGTGCTAGCGACCGTTTCTGGGGGCCCATTATTGAGTGTGCAAGTCCTGCCATTTTATCCGTGTAAATATAAAACATTGATCAGGCAGGGGCTATAGTCCTACCATAGTTCCAGGTAACCAGTTCACTTTAGATCCCAAACCCATAGTCCAATGTTTTGTTTCCATGTACTGCAATAGTCCTACACTAACCGGGGGTCGTCCTTTGGTGCACTTGCATAGTGCATACAGGGATAATCGTCGGTTGGTGCCAATGACATTTTCTCGGCTATAGGTATGTAATCCCGGTAGTACGTTCCCGTGGGATATTTTTCGACATCCACGCAGGCGAAGCCGCGGGCAAAACTTAGTAACATATATAAAACAAAGTCCCCCCGCAGTGTCTGTCTGAACGCGATAAACTAAAAACTACCGAACGGATTTTCATACGGTTTTCACCAATCGACGGAGTGATTCATGAGGAAGGTTTAGGTGTAAATAATTATGCTACCCGTGCGAAGCCAGGTGGGTTACTAGTATGTATATATATCTATAATATTATTATAAAGAGAAGAGATTTGATTTTTTGTATGTTTGTTTATAATGAAAAAACTCAAAAATTACTGGACCGATTTAAAAAAATATTTCACCAGTAGAAAGCTAGATTATCACTGAGTAACATAGGCTATAATGTATAAATATGTCACGCGGGCGAAGCCGCTGGCGGAAGCTAGTATTATATATATTTGAATTTACAAAATATCATGATTTCTGTTACATAAACTGTTGAATTTTCCCTACAAAACTATTGCCTAACTAAAGTAACTAAAAATTATCGAACTAAAGTAGAGATAAATAAAAACAAGATTTGTGCTGTGGCGCCGCGCCTCCTTAAGCTAAATAAAACTTGTATCAGGCACAGCTTGGCATAGCGTTACACAGCTATTTCTTGACAATTTTTTGGAATTGAAACCAAGGCGATACTCCCAGCCGTTTGCTTACACTGAGATGAGGATTGTGTGGAGACGTTCACCCCACAATCTTCACCAACTTTAGCTATAACTTAGGAATCATAATGCGACAATGTTTTTTTAACCTTGGTATTCATGACTATTTCACAGCCACTTTTTTCTGAAACTATAAGAACTATGCTGTTGAAACTTGGTAAGTAGATGTATTCTGTGAATCGCATTAAGATTTTCACACAAAAATGGAAAAAAAAACAATAAATTTTGGGGGTTCCCCATACTTAGAACTGAAACTCAAAAATTTTTTTTCTTCGAATCCATTCTTGTGAGGTATCTATGGATAGGTCTTCAAAAATGATATTGAGGTTTCTAATATAATTTTTTTCTAAACTGAATAGTTTGCGCGAGAGACACTTCCTAAGTGGTAAAATGTGTCGTCCCCCCCCCCCCCCCCCCTGTAACTTCTAAAATAAGAGAATGATAAAACTATACAAAAATATATGTTTGAACGAGATCTAGTAAGTTACCTTTCATTCAATGTTACTTGCTGCTACGGAACCCTTCATAAGCGAGTCCGACTCGCACTTGGCCGCTTTTTTTCAAAGGCATACCGCCTGCCGTCCTCATCACAATTTAATCGAACCGTGACAGTGACACGGAATAAAAAATGCAGTAAACGTATAAATAGATTGATTTATTTAAAATAGTTCAATCAATAATTTTACGTAACAATAATATTATTATATAACATACATTTGTTTTTGTTTGCTTTTTCTACACATTTGGTTAAATTCGTAACACATAGTGTTTGCTACCAGATCATTATATAAATTATAACATAAACTACTTTTACACCACATGAATATCCAACAATTCTTTATAGTTTTAGTAGGTTTTTGCAATATTAAATGAATCGCCTTATTACCTCGGAAACAACATAGTAATCCCTGGAAATATTTTGTTAAATATCGATAATATTATCAAATTAATTAATCTATTCATCTTTGTACTTTTGACTGGGGCATTGAAGCTCCCAAAAGGATCAACACATTACATTGTAGGTAGGTTGTTTGTAAACTCATGGTGGTGGAAGATCAGTGTCCGGTACCCTAATTGCGTAATACAACACAATCACAATTTGTTTCGATTTGAAACAGATTGCTAATCCATTGCTTCATAAGATGGAAAAAAAAATCTGCTCAACAACGTAAATAACGCAATGAATGTTGTTGAACTGTAAAAATGAAACAAATTAGGCAAAATCGTTTTCGAAAATAAGATACGCAATTAGGGTACAGGTACCTATTGCAGAGTAGCGCCTAAATACAAGTGAATTTTACACTTCGCGAACTATTGAGAATGGTATGGAAATTCGTAAATGTAAAAGAACAAAATCTCTCAAGTTTTCGTTTTTTACCTAACGTTTATTCGAAACGTTTTTTAAAACCACTCTGAAGAGAGCTCACTGAGGTGGTTTTATGTTCGTCTGTATGTTTTTTTTGCCAATTATATTATAAGTAAAAAAAGGTACCAGGTTATACACGCTCCGTATGGGGGGTACTACACTATCATATGTCTAGGATCATAATATATAGGATCCTATCTCTTATCCTACTTATATGACCCCTAGGATCATATCTGTGAATTACATTATCATTTAACTAGGATCCAATTTTTTGTCATATGTGGTTGCAATCGTCTATTAAAACCAAATTCTGAAGCCTTTCGGCAAACAATATAACAAATAGAACTCTAGAAAACACTAATGAAGCCGAAACAATGTGTCCCGAGCGCCCGATAGCAGTTTGTTTTTTTTTTGTACAGCAGTGTTGCCAACAATAATTTTAGAATTCCACTAAGCATATTGTGAACGTACGCCAAAATTTCGTTGTACTTACTTTTTATCCGTCAATAAAAGTGAAAAGGCAAAATCACATCATTTTATGGACGTATTTTGTATCAGGAAAATATGAAAATAAATGCGAAAATTCATAAATAATATTCAATATGGCTAGACCTATTTCTATGATCCTATCTAACAACAAATGTCAAAATCTGTGATCAAAGACGATTTGATTCATATGTTTGTAATACATTATCATATAAATGTCGTGGCTAGATCTGAACCTGATCTGGATCTGGCCACGACATAAACATGACTCATATATCCTAGAAATGTTATAGTGTAATACCCACCTATGTGGCACGTCAAAACTTTGCTAATTAGCCTAGTTACGTATCGTCTTGTCTCTTTATATTTTGACATGCCGTCCTAGTTCAACGTGTCATCTAATACATTGTGCCGTTTTTGAAGATTGAATGTTGGGTAGGTAACCTATCTACCTCTTTTTACTTATAAATATGATTACTTTTAACCATCTTGTAAAGATCGAAAAAAATGTAGGTACCATCGCGGAAACCCATAACTAACCACTTTGAAAACAAAATCCCGTGCACATGATGACCACATCTGTTACCGCCCCGATATATCTATCTATCCAATCAAGAATAGTCCTTATGGTGATTAGTTATGGCTTTCCACGATGGTACAGACGCCAGCACATCAAGCTACCCGAAACTGTCAAATTTTCCCAATCAACTTTGAACCTTAGGCTTAAGCGATAAAGTTGAAAATCTATTAAATAAATTTCACAGATTCTAGTAGCTTGATGTGCTGGCGTCTGTACATCACAGAGCACAGAGACGCCGTGGCGGCCACTGCTAGAGACGGCACTGTCAACACTTACCATACAAGCGTGTCATCGTTTACTCGTACTACGACACAATTGATTTATGGAAACTGACTGCTTTGAATAGCTTCCGTGACAAGTTGCGCGCTCAACCACAGATGAATACAGATGGGTCACTTCGCATTTTAGGTATGAATTTACAAGTAGGTACGCGGCGGGCTCGACTTGTCGAATTTAGTGGGCGTAACTAAGTCAGAAGATAAAACAGATACGCAATAGAAAGCGCCTGGCTTTCTAGGTGAATATAACTGTAGGTAATTAGCGCTGTGCGACCTGATTTGCACTTTATTGAGCCATAGCAAGAGTCGCTTTTTATATAAATGTTTTTACGGAGTAACCCATCTGCAGTAATCTGTGGCTCAATGCACTTTCGGCGCCTCGAATATAATTAGTACCTACTGCCGTCTCTGGGACGCTGCGATTCCGTACTCTGTGAGGTACATAACGATTTACTGCAAGTGTTGGATGTCTGAAAACCTGAAATAGGTATTAGTGTTATGATACAATATGAATTGAGTATGACTGCTTACATAATGATAAAAAGGTTTCTTTTTATATGCCAATTGCCTTACATGTACATAATTTATTGTATTATCACAGATAAATCTTTTATAGGTATACTTTGTACCAGCTACCAAGATTGTGTTAAGTAACTATGCATTAGCTATTATGTAGGTATACTGTCAGTATGTTAATTAACGAAGGGTAGTCCCGTAACTGGTAATACTATATTCTCTACACAAACCTACAAAAAAACATTTCACCCATTTTTTTTGTTTTTCGTTGCAAACATTTTTAAGTTCCTATGTGATGGAGAGAATAGGAATGTCCTTCGTTAAATAACGTGCCTACAGTACCTAATACTTAACTAATACAGTGGAGATGTTTGCAACTGTTTGCTGTAGGTATAAGCAAGACTTCGATAAACCCGAAGGATAAACATAATATGTAGATATCACTAGCGTATTTGTTTATCTGCCAAACATTCATTTTCTCCAAAATATTTAACATGTAAACTTGAAATTTAGCTTACATAGGTATGTAGGTCATTTCGATAGAACATGGTAGCCTTATTGTATCTTAAGTTTAGCAGCGACGACCGAGCCGACGAGATGTCTGTAAGTGAAGCACCCACGCCAGAGCCGCCGGAGCAGGCATCTCTCACTTTCGGCTGCTTATCATCAAAATGTTCTTCTACTCAATCATCTGGAAAAGTATCATTCAGATATTAACCTGTCAAGTCTTGACTAATGTGAGACAATAATCTGTTGTAGGCAGCGATAGGCGCGAGACATACGCAAAACAGACGAGGGGCATGGGTGAGGTGACGGTGCGGCGCAGCTGCTGCGCCACTCCTTTCACATACAAAATGTATAGCAGCGACGATACGTGAGATTTGGATCGGAAAGAGATCGCCGGCTCGCGGATTCTCGCGCCGGCTCGCGATGTCTCACGCCGGCTCGCGCTATCACGCGCCGCCCGGTCAACCGTGTCTGGCGCACCAGCCAACCGAGAATATGAATATAGTATGCAGAGATGTTTCGCGATGGTCGGAGCGAGCCGGTGCGTGTCAGCGCGTGCCAGCGCGAGACATCGCGAGTCATAGCAAGTCAGCGCTTGACGGAGAGAGAACGTGCGGGTCCTCGATGGCCGGTGCGAGATTTGTATAATCGTTTTACAAAGTAAAAAAATCTCTATTCATACAGAAATAAAGTTCAATACTGTGCTAACAAATATTTCAATTTTCGCCTCACACATCCTCGCGTATCTAGACCTTTTACACCAAAGATGGGCAGGGCGTGGATAGAAATTTTGCCATACAAATTTCAATTCTCGCCCATGACCCATCCCATCCACGCCTCGCCTCGCCGGTATAAAACCACCTTTACATTTTGTATGAAATATCCAGATCCAAAACTAAACTCATGAATAAACACGAAATTGAATGGATGAAATGTAAAATTCAGTGTAGGGACCGAGCTATGGTCATGCCACCATTCCTACAATTAGCTTTGACCGGCCTTCCCCATTGGTTTAGGTACAAAATTATAAAAATAAGGTTTGGTTACAAAAATATAACGTTTATTGTGTGTACAGCTAAGAGTGGGACCCACTGCTGGATGGAGTCCATGTTTCCCGATAAGACTGGGAGTCTTCAGGTGTCGAGTGAAAAGGTTACTTCTCGGAAAGTGTACACCATCGTCGAGCGCATCATCGCTTACGTGGAATAGTTACTTTGGTGCTCCGCTCCTGTTGGTCTTAGCGTGATGATATATAGCCTATAGCCTTCCTCGATAAATGGGCTATCTAACACTAAAAGAGTTTTTCAAATCGAACCAGTAGTTCCTGAGATTAGCGCGTTCAAGCAAACAAACAAACTCTTCAGCTTTATATATTAAAATTAATTAGTGTAGATGCGAAAGTAACTGTTGTCTCAACACCTTTTCACGTCTTGACGGCTAAACGGATTGTGGTGAAATTTGGGCCAGGTAGACCGTGATCTGGGTTAGGACAAGGGATACTTTTCATCACGGTAGACACGTTCGTCCCGTGGGATAATTTCGGATCTCCACGCGGGCAAAAGCTAGTTATAATATGACTTTTTTATTGACACAAATTGACCATTATTTCATTTTATGCAAGTAATGTAACATTTGTGTAATGTGACATTAGTTTACTTCGTTGTATTATTTTATTACATACCTCGTCCATGGCTCTGTCAGATACTATAACAATCACTATCGCTCTCGGTGTCCCAAAGGTCACCGTCGCTGTCTGAATCGCTATAAAAAAAATTAATATAATTTAAGTATTACACTCACGAAGCTCGGTAAAGTTATTACCAACGAATATAACTCAAAGATTTAAATTGTCACTTGTGAACAATACTTCAAAAAATTAATTGATTTATTCTAGCTATTATCAGAACTGACAAACGGCCGCACTCAGAAACGTCACATAAAAATAATCAATCATTAATTTTAATTGATACGTTTAATTGCAACCATGAATCAGACAAAAACATGGCAGATTGAGAACATTTATGTGTGCGTTACCCAGGCCAGATGTTGTCGAAAATGGTCATTTGAATCTAATAGATAATTAGTTTTGCGGCTTCTGTAATTGTTGCGCACATTTTTAAATTTGTTGCGCTTATAGTTTTTTAATTATTTCACAAAAACATTTCCTGCTGGGGTAACGTTATCCCAGCCAGACCTTTTTCTTTCTAATGGGAATATTTAAATAAATACTAGCTATAAAATTAGTTGTCTAGATGAAGTAAATGTTGTGCCTTATTTTGTATTTGTTCTTTCATCGGTTGCGAAGTTATTCGAGATTTTGCTGGGGTAACGTTTTTGGTTTTGCTAGATCTTTGAAACGGTTAAGCGGATTCTTATCATATTTTGTACATGACTTCTTAGGATTTACTTTACATTTGTTCTGCAATAAAAAAAACAAAATAATGCATAGTTTAAAGGTTATTTCATTAAATAGAAAAACACTTCAATTGGTTCCAGCACTCTCAATAAGAGGTCTAAAGACTTACTTTAAACGTTATTTTAAAGCTTGTAAATGTTTTCAAATGTATGTGAAGTTTCATTAGTATCCTGTAAGTATTTAACAAGTTATGATGATATTCAGTTCTTCACGAGCACGGTCTTGATGCGCGCGGTGTTATTTGGCCACTGGATTGGATATATGAACTGAATGTTATATCAATTATTAGTTGTTTAGTTCAGTTGTATATCAGTAAAATTTCAGCGTAGTACATTGGATAATTAATGAGATAATACGATTAAAGTCATTAGGAAGTGAATGACCGAGGTAACCCGACCAAGTTTAGGTGGTTACGAAAAAGCGAAATCGCAGAACATTATGGCACCTTCTAAAATATGTAGGATAGTGTTACAAATTTAGTACAGACATGTACACAAGTTTAAAAAAAACTACATGTTTATTAAAGAATTTTTATTAACAGGTAAAATAATCATTTCAACTGAACTTTTAAAGTATTAATAAACTTATACTTAAAAACAATCACAGATTAAAATTACAGATAGTAATTTTGCTATTTTGAAATTTTCTAATACTTTTTATTTAAATTATAGATTTCAGTATACACAGTAGGTACACAGTTACAGTTTTTATTTAAATATACACATATTGGAATGTGTAATGATCACAGACAATAAATTATATATAATGACTTTTTTCAGTTAACTCTAAACTTACGTATGTCTACTAATACCTACTTATATAAATGATATCTCAATGTAGTAAAATGCTCACAGTTAGTCCTACTGTTTTGTTGTCTCATTTAGCTCTCACGCACTCGATAAATATTTGCAAAAACAGGAAACGGAACTGCCGAAGCGCACGCGCACTCTACAAGATGAATTATGTGATTATGGAGCATGTTTAGTGCGTTATGCAAACAATGAATTACCCCTTCACCCCACCCCTTTCGCGTCCCACCGAACGACATATTATATCGGTGATTTTTGATAAGTATGTGCAACTGGAAGATAATAATAATGTTTTCATAGTACAGATATTATTATATTATTATGTATTTAACAGTGTACGCGTCTGTACCGAAATTGTAAGGTGTATTATACTAAACATTTCTAAAGATAGCATAATGTTCTGCGATTTCGCTTTTTCGTAACCACCTAAACTTGGTCGGGTTACCTCGGTCATTCACTTCCTAATGACTTTAATCGTATTATCTCATTAATTATCCAATGTACTACGCTGAAATTTTACTGATATACAACTGAACTAAACAACAATAATTGATATAACATTCAGTTCATATATCCAATCCAGTGGCCAAATAACACCGCGCGCATCAAGACCGTGCTCGTGAAGAACTGAATATCATCATAACTTGTTAAATACTTACAGGATACTAATGAAACTTCATATACATTTGAAGGCATTTACAAGCTTTAAAATAACGTTTAAAGTAAGTCTTTAGACCTCTTATTGAGAGTGCTGGAACCAATTGAAGTGTTTTTCTATTTAATGAAATAACCTTTAAAGTATGCATTATTTTGTTTTTCTTATTGCAGAACAAATGTAAAGTAAATCCTAAGAAGTCATGTACAAAATATGATAAGAATCCGCTTAACCGTTTCAAAGATCTAGCAAAACCAAAAACGTTACCCCAGCAAAATCTCGAATAACTTCGCAACCGATGAAAGAACAAATACAAAATAATGCACAACATTTACTTCATCTAGACAACTAATTTTATAGCTAGTATTTATTTAAATATTCCCATTAGAAAGAAAAAGGTCTGGCTGGGATAACGTTACCCCAGCAGGAAATGTTTTTGTGAAATAATTAAAAAACTATAAGCGCAACAAATTTAAAAATGTGCGCAACAATTACAGAAGCCGCAAAACTAATTATCTATTAGATTCAAATGACCATTTTCGACAACATCTGGCCTGGGTAACGCACACAACATTTATTGCTGTAGAGTGCGCCACGAAGGAAGGTCCGCGGAAACTTGTGGAACTACTTTTTTTAAAATGCAATGTGATGCAATGACATAGACACTAGCGCCGCGTCAAGGGGACTTCAGTAGTTTCCCAATTATGTTGGGATCGGCTTCCAGTCTAACAGGATGCAGCTGAATACCAGTATTTTACATGGAGCGACTGCCTATCTGACCTTCACAACCCAGTAACTGGGTAATACGATACCCCTTGGTAAGACTGGTTCGCAGACTTTCGGGCTTCTGACGACCCGTAACGACTGTCAAAGATCCACGAATGACAGCCGGGACTAACGGCTTAGCGTGCTTTCCGAGGCACAGAGGAGTCTCGGTATAAAGATGGTCACCCATTCACGGAGCAACCCCGGCAAGCGTAGTTTAACCTAAGGGACCGACCCGTGCAGCTGTTATTATTTATCCACGAGCTCGAGGTTATAAATAGACCGTATAATTTATTATAGCCATATCACGTGCAAATTAAATAATGCAATATTGGCAGCGTAAACTTACTCGAAGTGCGCTTCGTCCGGGTTCTCCTCGACGGAGAAGCTCGCGTAGGCACTTCGTCTAGAAAGAAAACCAACAAATTGGTTACATAAAATTCCAGTTAGCTGGTAGGCTATCGACATGACAGCAGAAGTAGCGTCTCGATGTTTTCACGATACCAGATACAGGAACGTAAACGAAGGAAGTAGTCTAAGGAAGGAAGGAATGTGGGTGGTGGTAGGAAGTGGGAGTGAGGATCGCATCTCTTGGGGTTTTGTTGACATTTATTTATCTCCCTGCCCTTACCATTATAGATTTTATTACCTAATGCGACAGTGCGGTATCTTATAATTATAATGTAGATAAATATTAAAATAATTTACAATTTGAAATTATTAAGAACTTTAACCATACACAAAATTCATTCCATAAACATTCAACACATTCAATTTATCACGTAATAGAATGTTCGCTGAGTAAACTTACTCGGAGTCCGGTCCCTCGTCGTTTTCCTCGTGGGAAGGGCTCTCGTCGTGGGAGGGGCTCTCGTAGTCATGTGCGGACTCATCAGGGCTGTGACTTCGACTGAAACAATAAAATCATATTACTACATCACTACCGAGCCGCCTCTGCTTCGCACGGTGTTTACGACTTAAAATAATACGAGATTTCTTTATTATATGTAAATTTAATATTCCTTCCGAAATAAATACTCTAAAAACCGCAACAAAATCCATTGCGAAGTTTAGAAGAACAACACATACATATACTGCCGTCCTTTAATTAGAAAGCCGTTAAACCCTCAAATGGCCATTTTTTACTTTTTAATTGAAAGTTTTAGAGTTCAAAATTCTCTATCTTTCTGTCTAAGAAACATTTTTATAATATAAATGGTTCCAGAGATGTGAAAATTTTGTAGGCCGTTAAGTAACACAATTTATGATGATTCCATCACCAGAAAGCGTCTAACCCACACTTCTTCTTTAAGAGTTTCTGGACGGAAATGATTCTTTAGGATAAACAGAAAAGAATATCAATTGATGTGTCCAACAATCATAGTTTTTAAGAAACAACGATTCCCGCGTTTTTTGTTTTTTGCCATTTTCTCGGAAATAACTTTTTGGACTTAACGGCCTTCTAGTTAAAGGACGGCAGTATAGACGAATAGACCCTGTCGTTTTAAGACATGCGTGCGTGATAAGGAAATTACGAGGCCGACTATACACTTACCTCCCCTAGGCCTAGCCATTAAGACAGTAAAAGAGGTGATAGACATAATTATAGTATAAGAAATAGGGACCTATTAGTTCAACCAGGTTTCAGACGACTCATCTTTCATGGGGTACTGTTTAAAATGTTACCATAAAACTCCTCCCCACAATACTTCAACTGAATGAGACAAAATTCAAATCTTGTATAAACCGCACACTATGCAGACAGGCATATTATAAGTTGGAGGATTACATCGCTGATAAAAATGCTTGGCTCAATGCTGGTCCTGCTCCACAACCACAACTAATTGATTAACATTTGCAAATACTGTTGGAGCTGCTGAAGATTGTAAGACCATGTTAACATTGTATAAACTCAATCTCCTTTGTATTATATAATTGCATAGCACAGGTGTGAGCACTATGTACTAAAGAGTTACCATTTACCGGGTATTTAATATGTCTTGCATTGACTTGAATGTGCCCTGGCAGCTGTGTCATGCTCACACAGATGTTTCGCTAATGGTGGCGCGTGTCTTGGATCATTTAGCTCCCTTCAAAATGGTTGAGCTGAATGGTGCTAATCCATGCGTCATGTTCGTGAACGGGCGCCGTCAGTTGGGACTGGACATTACTTAGCTGCCATGGCTTATTTTTAATTCATTTATATTTTTGAATTGTTCATTGTTTTATCTTTTTATTACGGACGCTTCTAACGTGCACGTTTTTCTACATTGTTCTCACATGTATAATTTCAACATGAATGATGTAACCAATATTTTTGTAACAATTTTATATTTAAAAGAGTGTCCGTGGAGTTTCTTGCCCGTTCTTCTCCATAGGTACCTACCTACTACGCTTTGGAATGGGCAACTAGCTTCATATTTCTGACTGACCGCTTCCTTGACAGTTCAAAAGTGCCTGTAAATGGTATAATTGAAATAAATGTTTTGAGTTTGACAGCTTGTGCTTTCCGCATCTAGCAGACCGCGACCTTCACCAGGTTATCAGTCCATCTTGTGGAATCTAACCACGCTGTGCCATTTGGTAACATAACATACCGAGTAGTCGCTCTGGGTAGCTAAGTAGAGCAGTCCAGCTCCAGAGCTCGCTTCGTTTGCTCTTCAATTAAAAAAATGCTCGAGGAAGAGTCTAGGAAAATTAGCGGTTATTTAAGGTCAAGAATTTTATCTACTATAATATAAAAATGAATCGCAAAATGTGTTGGTAAGCGCATAACTCAACAACGCCTAGACCAATTTGGCCAATTCTTTTTTTTTAATGTTCGTTATTTTCAGGACAAGGTTTTAGGTAGGGTAGGTACGGTAGGTAGGTTAGGTAGGGTAGGTAATAAATGATAAAGATGGTGCACCCCAAGCATTTATATGGCAAAACAACGTTTGCGGGGTCAGCTAGTATATTATATATATTTTTTTTAAACTTTGCCCCACACTAGGAATTTCTCCTGTATTGTGGGTGCGTTTACAAACATTTAAACTCACATACACAAACAGTTAGACCCGGAACAACTACATGTACCTGTCATACAAATATTTGTTCCGTGCGGGAATCGAACCCGCGACACGCAGCGCAATGGGAAATGGGTTTCTGTTATAAAACTATGCAATATTAGCCTGCTCGAATACAGTGGTTTGCTTTATAGGCAATGAGTAGGTGCCATATTGTTTTGCTTCATAGATTACACTCTGGTCACCACCCATCCCGCAAGTTTAGCTATTTGATGAAGAAAGTGAATTCTCCCAATAGCATTGTTGAGAGTTTTTGAGCTTAGCTGACAATAAAACTAAAAAGCTTGAAATAAAGAAAATTATTTAATAAAACAAAAAACCCGACTGCAAATATAACTGAAAAGAGAAAAACAAGCTTTATGATCTATAGAATTTTGGTATCGCAGGATCGCAGGCAGACAGAAAAAAAGTTACACCATATATCAGATGTGTTTTTGCAGTCGGATTTTTTGTTTTAAAGTTACTTGTTTATGTTTGTAATGTATAAAACAAATAATTTTTCTGTTGTAACTTTACACGTTTGATGTAATACTAAAAGGTGTTAATAATAAAGTTTACATTTCGACATTAAAGTTGAGATGTTTAATTTAAACTTACTCGGAGTCTTGTTCGTCCTCGTTGTCCTCGTGGGAGGGGCTCTCGTAGTCATGGATGGAATCACCAGGGCTGTCACTTCGACTGAAACAAGACAACCATTTGGTAAAATAATATTTAGGTTAGTTGTGCTGCTAGATAGGGGGTAGCTAATGTACAAGTATCTCCCGGGCCCCCGGCTCATGGTACTAGAAGGAACAGTGGGGTTTTAGTCGGTAGGAGTCCGACATAACTTTCTGTCCTTCGCCGACGTAGGGTGAAATGAAAAATAATGAGGAAAGAAAAAGAAACCCTACTGCAAAAACACATAACTGAAAAGAGAAAAACAAGCAATATAATCTATAGAATTTTGGTATCGCAGGCAAACAAACAAAAGTTAAGTACACCATATATTTTCAGGTTATTGTCAGTGGTTTGTCCCCCCGCCTGGAATGCTAAAATGCTTTTCAATTATGTATTCTATCAGTCGGGTTTTTAGTTTTTTTTAATTCCTTTTTTTTAACTTTTTAGTTTTTTGTCATTTCTCATTCCAAATTACATTTAAACATATAAATTGTTTATATTTTTATCTACTCTCATAGCGTAATATTCGAATTATAAACTTCAAAACGAGTTTATATTGACGTACTTTATAAACAGAATACCGAAATTTTAAAATTGAATCATAATATAACACTTTTTCTCTAACAAAATAATGCTATAAAACATTTTTTTTTCTATTACGATACAGGGCTAATCAAAGAAGTTAATATCACCAAGTAGTTTCCATCAAATTTTGTAATGGAACGTTTAAGTGGGGGACAGTAGCACCAGCTGCACGCATGTGCGGTGATGTGCTGGTGCAGGCGCCATTCATTTGTTTTGTAGTAGGTACTGAATTTCGTGGGATTTTTTAATTTATTCTTGATCTTTTATTATTAGGTTAAATCCCAATGTATGAGAGTAGATAAAGTAGTGTATGAATGCGATACTATTAAAAACCTCGCCTACGGCTCGGTTTTTAAACACACACTCATGTTTTAATACCCCTCATTATGCAACAGTTTCATAAACTACTATTTTAATCACTTTTTATAACCCTTCATTTCGATACTCCACTCGCTAGGTTTGCGAGTTCTTATTTTTACCCGACTACGGCAAAGCCAAAAGGAAGGGTTATGATTTTAGCAGTCTATGTATGTATGTTTTTAAACATACGTTTTGGCGCCTAAAATCCACCATTTTGATTTTTTTATTTGAATACACCCAGTGACACTCGCTTAATAAAACCCTTCATTTTGATACCCCACTCGATGGGTTTGGGAGTTTATTTTTAAACTTACGTTTTGGCGCCAAAAATAAGCCATTTAAAAAACATATATATATTATTATTTAATATACCCAGTGACACTCGCGCAATAAAGACGAATTTAACGACATATTATTCAACATAATCGGTTCAGCCGTTTTGTAGTTACGAGGGAATATAGAGAGACATACATACAGGTCAAGCACATAACCCTTCTTTTTTGGCTTCACCGTAGTCGGGTAAAAAGGTAGGGTAGCTCCCGATCTCGACAAATTTAAACTGGTACATTCACGTAAGTACCGAAATGGCGTTTCTCGCAAGTATACCAGGACCAAAATTCATGACTTCGATATTGTACTAATACCTACAATATAACACGTGCCATTGACACGATAGAAGAGAGGAGTAAAAAGCCTACTCCTCTCTTCTATTTACCTAAGTAGAGTCCGACCGAATTTAGATTTCGGTTTTCGGCGGAAATATAAATTTTTGGCCGAGAAAAAAGTTAAGTTAAGACAAATCAATACTCAGATCCCAAAAAATAATGGTAGTAATAATTATACTAATTGCGCGCAAAGATATATTGTGAAGGACGGCACGGTTGACATCTGTCAGGCATGCCACCGTCCCGGAGAATCAATCCGACACATTATTTCTGGCTGTTCTCGTCTGGCTAACGGAGACTATTTGCATAGGCACAACCAGGGCAGTCTTTACCCGGGGGTGCAAGGGGTGCGTAGCACCCGGGCGCAAGGTCTTAGAGGGCGCAAGCGGTTCGTATCGATCGATTTGTTTTGAAATCGAACGTAGATTTCAAAACAGACGACACAATATCATTAAAAAAATTGTCAACTTAAAAGCCAGAAAAATTTAATTTGATGTTTGAAAGTGTACCTCATTTAATTGTGGAGTAAGTATTACTTTTTTTTTAAATGGAACACAAAATTTTGTGGTTTTTTTCGCACCCTAGCGCCCAATATGGTTAAGAAGGCCCTGGATAAGAAGGCCCGCAGATGACACATCATTAATCTTTAAAATAAACCGACGGTCACAAAATCTTGACGACGTGAATAGCTCTATTCTGCAAGTCCAAGATTGGTTTACGGTAAATAATCTGGTACTTAATAAAAAAAAAACCAAATGCATTAGATTTAAATTACCTAATGTTAAAAGTAGCGAATGTGACATCATATTGAATGGAGAAAAACTGGAATTTATTAATCAAACAGTTTTCCTAGGAATCACGCTAGACGAGAAATTACAATGGGGACCTCATATAACATCTCTTGCGGGGCGGTTAAGCTCGGCCGCTTATGCTGTTAGAAAGATAAGACAGTTAACAGATGTGGAAACCGCGCGTTTGGTCTATTTTAGCTACTTTCACAGCATTATGTCGTATGGCATTTTACTGTGGGGTCGGGCTGCTGACATTGAATCCATCTTTATTTTGCAAAAGAGAGCTGTCAGAGCCATTTATAATCTACGTCGCCGCGAATCTCTCAGGGAACTTTTTAAAAGGATTAATATTATGACGGTACCTTGCCAATTCATCTATGAAAATATTATGTTTGTAAGGAAAAATCCACATCTCTTTAATAAAATAAGTGATAGACATAATTTTAATACTAGAAATAAAGATAAACTAGATCAACCATTTTACAGATTATCTAAAGTACATACATCTTTTATGGGGTACTGTGTTAAATGTTACAACAAAATACCTTGTGACATATTGCAATTAAATGAAAGAAAATTTAAAACTCATATCAAAAGTGCACTTTGTAAACAAGCATATTACAAATTAGAGGATTATATCCAGGATAAGAGTGCTTGGAAACATGCTGGTCCTGCTCCATAGGACAATTTAGAATCAAGACAAAATCAAACTGGTTGCTAATTTAATTGTAAAATTGATTATTTTGTGTTTTATGACATTGATTTAACATTCTGTGATTACTTTCTCACACACTGACTTATTAATTACAAAATTTTAGGAAAATCGTCTACTTTTGCAATGTTTGTAAATATGTGAGCACCATGTATCTATCACATATTAAATTATCTGTCGTTGCTTCATTTTTAATTCTTTTTACCTATTGTGGTATAGTAATTTTATTCTAGGTGCATCGTCTTCACATATAATTATTTAACTAATGTACGTACCTAGACAAACTATTGTAAAACATTTTAAAAGAGTAACGGTGGAGTTTCTTGCCCATTCTTCTCCATACGAAAACTACCTTTTGGAAGGGGCGACTAGAATCATTTTTAATATTTTGTAAATTTCGACGTTCAAAAGTGCCATACATGGGCCTATTTGAAATAAATGATTTGACTTTGACTTTGACTTTGACCTGGGCACAACCTTGTAGCCAGGATTATACCAGCAACTTGCTTTGAAATACAGTCTTGTGGAATCGGAAGTACCATACTATAGATACGTGTCCGACCTAGTCCTCGAAAATGGCAATATCACATTGTATTGGGATCGATCTATCATCACTGACCGGACTATTGTTGCCAATAAGCCAGACATAGTGGTAATAGATCGATTAGAGCGTCGCACAATGATTATTGATATAGCGGTCCCGCATGACGAGAACCTCGTGAAAGCTGAAAAAGATAAACAGATTAAGTATCTTGACCTGGCTCGCGAGGTTGTCGACATGTGGGATGTGGATACAGCAATCATTGTGCCGATAGTCGTGACGGTCAATGGCATAATAGCCAAGAGCATCGACCAACACCTGAGAAGGCTTTCATTTGGCAGTTGGATCAAGGGCTTGATGGATCAAGCCCTTAATCCAACTGCCAAACGAAAGACTGGAGAGAGCGGTACTCCTGGACACGGCGCGTATTGTTAGGAGGTTCCTCTCTCAGGAGCCCTGACCACCGGTGACGTGGACCTTGTTCCCGACACCGGTGGGTGACAATTTTTTTTTAAATTTAAAGGTTTTTTTAAAAGAATATTTAAAAATGTAAATATGTTTTAAAATAAAATAAAGGAAATTATACTAATTGCGCGTAATGATTATTGACATAACGGTCCCGCATGACGGCAATATCGTGAAAGCCGAGAAAGATATAGCAATCAAGTATCTTGACTTGGCTCGCGAGGTTGTCGACATGTGAGATGTGGACTCAGCGATCATTGTGCCAATAGTCGTATCAGACAATGGTTTAATTGCCAAGACCCCAGGGGCGAAACGTCCATATAAGCCGATTCCTACCGGCTTCCCTTTGGAAATTCGGAACACAACCACTCTATCGTCATTGAATAATCAAACTATAAGTATTTGATACACCATAAAATTAAAATACCTATTACAAAACGCCTACATACATTAAACATTGTCTTAATAACCCAACAACAAAACACTGCGCTAAAATAACTCGTAGGCGCGTCCGGCTTATGCTAAATGCAATTTCCTTGCAAAAAATAAAGTCATCATGACGTCACTTCGGTCACGTGATCCGCGGTTTCTATGAGCCGGGTAAGCCGGTCTGTAGCGAGTTATTGTAGGCACATAGTAGCAGAAACGTGCGCGCGGGAGCGAGAAGGAATTATTGCTATTGCACTACCTCTTTCTGGCGCACGCATTTGATTCGGTAGTTTTCGTTGAATTTCGTAATACTGGCTAGGAGTTCGGAGTTCGTAAACATTTCATTATTCGTATGACAATGTGTGGTTGCTTTTTGACGTAATCGCATTAGAACCATATTAATTTGCATTTCTTTCGCACAGTATTTATTGAATTCATTAGTTTATCATTACTAGTAGTATTCATATTTGTTTGTAGTTATAGGACAGTGATTAACATAGTGTTTTGAGTTTATTGGATGTGAAAATAAAGTACGTTGTAATTAGGTATTGGGGTAAGTAGATAGTTTAATAAGCTGAAATTACTTATTTAAAGTAGATTTGAAAATAATTAGTACGATCTTATTAGGATGGCGGCATTCATAGTTTTAGAATACACATTACTTTGTGAAGAAACATGCTTTTCAAGGTTAAGTTTTGAAAATACGTGCTCGCCCAGATGTGACTATAAATTACAAACGCCGCGATGGTTCGTTCAAACATTGTAATGTTTCCCTTTACGATAAATATCAATGACTGACTGGCAGTCGTAAATTTAATAAAATGTATTGTTCCCGTGTTTACTTTTCTTTGATTGTAGTTGTTTATAGAATATAGGGTTTTTAAAACATATTCGTAGCTGTTTTATGAGTTCGGGATTGGTAGCAATATAATTATTTAGACGAAATAGGTCAATTTTTTTTTTTTTTTTTGATGCTCCGGCTTCCCTCCTCCATAACGTGAGCTTTCGCTACTGCAAGACCCTCGACCAACACCTAAGGAGGCTCTTGTTGGGCAGCTGGATTAAGGGCTTGATTCAGAAAGCGGTATCTACTTCTGGACACGACTCGCATTGTTAGGAGGTTCCACTCTCTGGAGCCCTGATCCCGATACCGGCAGGCTACTATTTTTTAATGTTTTTATTCTAATATTTAAAAATATAATTTATATGTAAATAATGAAATAAAGGAAATTGCTGCTTCCTAAAATACTGGTGTAAGATTGGAAGACTGACCCCAACATAGTTGAGAAAAGTCTAGTCGGATAATTTTCGTGTGATTTAAGTTTAAACGTTTAGGGGCATGAGGAACAGGATGTAAAGTTCACTCATACTCTATAGAAAAGGGAGGATCCTCCGACCAGAAGGGTGTTGTGTCTGGCGGGCAACTGTCCAACGATTGATGTCGGAGAAGTTATCGCGCGGTAAACTAATTGCGAGAAGTAGTTCGCATATGGCGATGTAGATGCCGCCACAAACGTTTTAATTCAATGATTAAAACTTTTTGTTAGACAAATACAGGGTCAATTAAAAAAATCTTTCTTTCAATTTCGGATTTCCGAAAATGCGGATCAAAGAAAAAAATTACATTTTCGGTCAGACTCTAATGGATAGGGCAGGATGGTATCTGGTGGCATTAGGTTTTTGCCTGCAAAAAGCGTGAGTTTATGTTAAATATGTAGAATTATCGAAGCGTTAACTAACTCAGACTCCGGTTCCTCTTCGTTCTCCTCGTGCGAGGGGCTCTCGTAGGTATGGATGGAGTCACCAGGGCTGTGGCTTCGACTGAAACAAAACAACCATTTGGTAAAATAATATCCTGGTTAGCTGTACTGATAGGTAGGGTAGCTCCTGACCTTAAAAATGTTCCTAATTTATTTATTTAGTTCGGACAACAATATGGTCCAATTTGTTAGTAAAATACCTTATCACTAGTGTTAGTAGTACACAAAAAAAGAATAAGTTTAGCTGGTGACTGCGGCAGGATGTGCAGAGAACGATAAAGCAAGGAATGTTACCTGACCATTCTCCCCACATAATGCCTCAGAAAAGGGGAGTAAGGGCTCTCCACCACTGTTTTCAGGATGCTATTGTCACTGACCCGCACTCTACGCATCAGTGATGCGACTTTTTTGCGAATCACTGCATGGAAGCCGTCAGTTCGGTAATACCTAATGAGGGTTCGTGAAACGCTATTTACATGCCGTACATGCCGTTTCGCGCAAGTATACTACGACAAAAAAAACCACGCACAAAGAAGGGTTCCATAGTTGGGATGAATTTTTCCCAAAAACAAACTTAACTTTGTAGTTGAAAAACATGTTCTCCGATACATCGATATACGTCACGGTCAATTCTCCAACTGCAAATGTAAGTTTGTTAAAGAAAAAATCATCATCAATTAGCCTATAATGTTTCCACTGCTGGGACACAGGCCTCCTCTCTGTAAGAGGGAGTGGGCCGTAATCCACCACGCGGTTATGTATGTATACAATTTTTTGTTCGACCTAAAGGAAAATGGTCTATGATTTCCGAAAACCGAAAATGAAATTTGGTCGGTCTCTACTTAACATACTCATGCCGCTTTGAGGTGCTTCTCTCTTCTATTGTGTCGATAGCACGTGTTGTATCACTACAATATCGAGGTCCCGATTTTTAGGGTTCCGTACCTCAAAAGGAAAAAACGGAACCCTTATAGGATCACTTCCTTGTCCGTCCGTCAGTCTGTGGAACGCGTGCACGTATCAAGTTGAAATTAATACCAAATACGTAGATCTATGGTGCCTTGGAGCTCCAAAATAATCAAGCTTCTAAATTAACGCAATAAAAAAATACGGTCATTTATGTGACATATTTTGATACTCGCAAATAAATCAAAACCTACAAGGGTACTTCCCGTTGACCTAGAATCATGAAATTGGTAGGAAGCAAGGTCTCATAGCACAAGTAAAGGAAAAAGTCCGAAAATAGTATATTTCTAGTATTAACACATTTTTTTTTCTTTAACAAACTTACATTTGCAGTTGGAGAATTGACCGTGACGTATATCGATGTATCGGAGAACTTATTTTTCAACTCTAAAGTTAAGTTTGTTTTTGGAAAAAAATCATCCCAACTATGGAACCCTTCTTTGTGCGTGGTCCGACACGCACTTGGCAGGTTTTTTTTGTCGTAGTATACTTGCGCGAAACGGCATGTACGGCATGTAAATAGCGTTTCACGAACCCTCATTAGGTACATTTTTAAAGGCAGTATTGTGCAATTGGCAAAAAAGTGTGAGTTTTTGTAAAATAGAGTTTGCATAACATTAACATACTCAGACTCCAGTTCCTCCTCGTTCTCCTCGCAGTCACGTGCGGACTCATCAGGGCTGGAAACATTACAATATGCAAAAGGAATATATATTAGGATCGTAGCTCCGGGCGTTCTATAGTTTTTGCCTATGGTCGTGTCAAGAAAAAAAAAGCGTGAGTTTGTGTACTTTGCCTAAGCAAAATCTCGAAACAAATAAAAAATACACATTTGATGATAATTATGATATGGGGTCAATGACCACATATATTATCGTGTTTAGATATCAACCCGTCACGTCTGCGGAATTTCTCAATAGTTTCTAATCGCAGATAATTACCATGTTTTGGGAACACAAACTCAATATCATACATGATAACAAAGTTCAACTTCCATTGCAAATTGCAACCGAAAACGGAGGAAACAAACGGTCAATCAAAAACAACTTACACTTACTAATAAACGGTAAAGAACTTACATATAATGATGATAAGTGGCAAAACTTGTAAACTATCTATGATTGAGTATTCAAGTGACCGAAGTCTACGAAGACGCGCCCCACTCCGCGATTACTGTTCTGTAAGCTGTACTTTAGTACGGAGCGGAGCGGAGTGGGGCGCGTCTTCGTGGAAAGCACTATCTATACTGGTAAACCAGAAAAGGTATGCGTTTCGGTAATCTTTGTGTTTCCAAATTTGTAGGAACGTCGCGCCTCAGAGTAACCCCCCACAGAGGCAAACCTTCTAAGTTTTGTTTTACCGCGCTTCATCGTAGTGCACTTATTATTGCAAGGGTTTTTGAAGTTTTCTCTCGGTCGGGTAACATACTCAGCGGGGTAATTACGTAACACACTAACAGTAGCAATGGCTTTCTTTCACCTTGATAGTTCAACAACATTCATTGCGTTATTTACGTTGTTGAGCAGACAAATTTTGCGAACTTGTGAAGCAATGGATTAGCAATATCCTTCAAAATTATTCAGATTGTGATTGAAAGTATGCTAATTAGGGCGCAGGTCGCAGGTCTTTATTCGTCACTCAAAAGTTTTGAAAAGTTTTTGAAATTGCATAAAGTTATTAATCTATTACTTTGTAACCATGATAATACAAAACAGGCAGGTACTTTCACGGTTGTAACAGCTCCATATTAGATCTCATCATCGCAGTCATGACTCCCGAAGCAAATACTTTTGTTGGGAAATCTAAAAGAGAATGTTCACAGTGTAAACTTACTCGGACTCCAGTTCTTCGGGTTCATCCTCATCCTCCTCCTCATGTTCGGCCTCATCAGAGCTATAGAGACTTCGACTGAAACAATACAATCATTATTTATTTAAGCAAGGATCACCAGCGACATTACTGTTTTAATACATCTCATAAAAGCATGCACAAAATTCATAAATAAAAGGTTTTATATATCGCACACCGGCTGCAACCGTAAGTAACAAATGACGTTTTTTTTCAGGAGATAGATTTAATAGTAGATTGTTATACGAGGGGCTTTAGCGAGGGAGTAAATAGAAACCACATGAGACATAAACATAACTGGCGAAATGTGGGTGTACTATAGGTACACCTCTGCCTAACCCTTCGGGGATTACAGGCGTGATGTTATGTTATGTAAATAGAAACCGAGTTAGGATGGGTTTTTGCGCCGTGTCTTTTCATTACGATTGCGAGAAAATAAAATAAATAGTTAATTTTACTTAAAAAAATTTACAATTTGTTCAATCTGAATTTTTAAGGAAACTTTTTATCCCGGTATGCGGTAGTAAAAAGCTAGTTTTACATAAGAATAAACTATTTTTGTTTTTATAGGCTCGTTGGTTACAGACAAAAATTTATGGACTTTTTGAGCAAGAGGAGTGAAAAAGTTACTGTTTTAATAAACTGAAATGAATTTAGAATCCTATGACGTATTGATGACCAAAATCTTGTTTATACTCTATATTTTAAAATTAAGATTGATTCAGAAATAAATATTTTATGTAAGTGGCAAATTTTTATTGTTTGTCATCACAATACCTACATTTATGATGTTGTGCAGTAAGTTAAATTAAAAGTAGAACTGGTCTGTGCAATAACGTCATAAAGGTCCTACTTCGAAACTAAGCAGTAGAAAAATTTATAAAAAGGTATTGACATATCCAGGATGGAAAAAATAAAAAATGGTACTTTTGTTTTAGCGGCTCATACATTTTGAAATGTTGTAAATAGGGTATTTGACTACGATCAAAAATATTCATGTATATAGATACTTATTTTAAAGATGTTACTAAAAATACGATTTTACTACGGCTTAATTTTGTAATAGAATGTTCCAGTAAAACTTACTCGGATTCCTGTTCTTCATGTTCTTCCTCGTCCTCCTCGTGGCATCTCTCGTCATCGCGACTGAAACAAAACAACCATAACATAAAATACCGCCTGCTAAACAGCCACACAATCAACTCTGGGCTACAACCAGCGCCTCGACCAGGTGGGTAGCCTCAATAACATAACCATTCAATGGATCAAAGGACACAGCGGTTCGTTAGGCAACGATGCAGCCGACGAACTCGCCAGAAGGGGGCCGAGCATGGCACCAGTGGAGCCTGAACTCATTGCGCCGTTCCCCTACGGGTACTTACGTAATCTAGTAAGGAAACGCACCAGGAATCAATATCACAAACTATGGTTGGACCAAGTGCAGGCAGGCTAAGAAAGCACAGGCTATAATTGATGGCCGCCTCACGAAACATGCTCTCCGACTAACTAATCAACAGCTGTTTACAGTTACAGCGGCTATAACTGGCAACAGGTCATTTAATAAACACCTCTTTGTCATAGGAGTCACAGTCAACTCAAGTGCTTCTAAACTGCCCGGTGGTCGCCACTTACAGGGCAAAGTACTTCGTTAACCCAGGTATATTCCGTGAGATTGTCAGTAACACAAAGGCGTTGCTGGCCTTCCTTGGGGAGTTGGGGTGGATCGAATAATCGATTGTCCACCCGTACGCAAAATACGCGCTTTGAAGTAGAGTTCCGGACACAAGCCCGTATTACTTACCATCACGCCTGTATTTGCCGCAGGGTTAGGCCAGTTGTGTTTAAGTCTCATGTAATAGGGGGCGAGCCTATTGCCATCAATCGGGTATAAATCCAGACTCCGAGTTGATACTGAGAAATTCCAGATTGAAATACACAAGAACACTTGCTTCACGCGGGAATCGAACGCAGGACCTCATGCAGTAATAGCGCTTGCGACCACTAGACCAACGATGAAGTATAAAACCATTGGGTACCTAATTAAAAGGAACTATAACCCGAATACGGTGAGATCAAACTAAAAACCGGCCAAATCGCACTCGCGGACTGAGGGTTCTATACCACTAAGCAACAATAAAAAAAAATCCTGTTTGTAGCCGGCAACATGGCAACCGAAGGAACACGGGTGGGTATTAGGCAGTAAGAGTCTGACACGCCCTCCCGCTCCACCCAGAGCGGGAGAAGTTATTTGATAATAACCCACCAAAAAAAAAAAAAATGTTGTCATCGTAAAAAAAAACATACTCAGAGTCTGGTTCCTCGTTATTATCTTCCTCGTTCTCTTCGGGGTAGGGATTCTCGTATTCATCTGCGGAGTTAGGGTTGTGACTTCGTCTGGAAACAAAGAATGTTATCATTTGGTGACATAAAATTCAGTACTTTGATTAAAATATGTGATACAGACATGATAAAAAAAAAAGTTATAAAAACTAAAACCCAACTACGACAAAAAAGTCAACTAAACAAACTTTTTAGAAAAAAAAAAAAACAACCGACTTCCAAAAAACACTACAAAGTGAAAAATAACTTTAATTTCGGAAGTCGGTGTCTTTGGTTTTGAATTTTAGTTTTTTGTCACCGACTTCCGAAATTAAAGTTATTTTTCACTTTGTAGTGTTTTTTGGAAGTCGGTTGTTTTTTTTTTCTAAAAAGTTTTTATTTTTCTCTTTTTAGTTGTGGTACCTACCCCATACAAATTCGAATACCACTACCTGCTATGTAAATAACAGTGACAGGAACTTATCATATCATCCACATACTAAGTGGGAAAAAGTACGTATTATTGAAGCTAACTCAAAAACTATCAAAGCAAAGTTAATAAAATTTATATGGGATCATTTCGAGAGCATACTCTTTCAAAAAAAAAAAAGAATTTTCAAAATCGGTCCACAATTGGCGGAGAAATCGGTGGACATACATAAAAAAAAAAAGAAAAAAAAAAAAAACAAACATACGCGACGAACATATATAACCTCCTCCTTTTTGGAAGTCGGACAACACAGACAGACAAATTAAAAATCCAGAGACACACATGTTAGGGCATAATCGAATTACAAGTGACTCTGGATTTTTAATTTGTCTCAAAGTCAAAACATTTATGTCAAATAGGCCCATAAATGGCACTTTTGAACGTCAAAGTTTACAAAAAAAAAAAATTGATTCTAGTCGCCTCTTCCTTCCCGTAGTTTTCGTATGGAGAAGAATGGACAAGAAACTCCACCGTTACTCTTTTAAAATGTTTTACAATATTTTTTATAGGTACATTAGTTAAATAATTATAGACGATACAAGACGATGCACCTAGAATAAAATTACTATACCACAAAAGGCAAAAATAATTAAAAATGAAGCAAGGACAGATAAATTAATTATGTGATAGATACATGGTGCTCACATATTTACAAACATTGCAAAAGAAGACGATTTTCCTAAAATTTTACAGTTAATAAGTCAGTGTGTCTGTCTGTGATGTCTTGTTTATACCTTTTTAATTGAATTTTTTATCGTAGTTGTTCATGACTTTTGTTCTCTAGAGGGCGCCATACTATTTTATTGTGACGTCACATAGCCTATAACCAGCGGATGATCAAGACGTTTGCAACGATACCTCATTTGTCAAATTATGATGAGTAGTTTAGAAGTTATGTGGTTTCTTTTTGCTTCGCCGGAGTTGGGTAAAGAGAAGCACTCTACGTTTACGTGGGGCCAGCCGATCTATTCACCGTGAAAACTTTGTTGAAGTGAGCTAGCAATAGAGTCAATCCCTAGCATCAGGTGGAATGACAGTTGCAGAAGACGGAAGGAGTATATGGGATGGTGTGATGGTATCTCGAGGCGTTTCTGCCTAACCCCGATAAGTTTTAAGAGTTTAAGTGTGATAGAAGGCTTTCTGCGTAATCTTACTCGGATTCTTGTTCCTCCTCGTTCTCGTGGGGGCTCTCGTTGTCATTTTCGGATTCATCAGGGGTGTGACTTCGACTGAAACAATACAACCGTTTGATAACAAAAATCAGCACCAGCACCTCTACACTACTTGGGCTTATAAAATACAAGCAGTCCGTGCCTGCTTCGAACGGTTTTTACGTCTTTACAAAACATACCTAGAGATTTTTTTATTATATGTAAGGTTCCTAATAATATATTACACACATAAACCTTCCGGAATAAATTCTCTGAATGATGATGAAAACTGCATCAAAATCCGTTGCGTAGTTTAGAAGATATATAAACGCGATCACACAGACAGACACGAAAAGCGACGTCATTTTTACTCATCATAATCAGCTTATAATGTTCCCACCCACTGCTGGGACACATGCCTCCTCTCGGTGAGAGGGAGTACAATTTTTACTACGTATGTTTAAAGATATAGATAATACGTGTCATGTACACAACCGAAACAGAAGCTACTCAGTGTACGAGGCGAAAGGTGTATGTAACGGATCGTATCACGTTTTGTAGTTTCTGGCCAAACCCTTGAGAAAAGGGCATGATGTGATGATGTTTTAGCTTTAATAAACATCTCCTTAGCTATGTTTGTACTGTAGAGATTATGGCTTTTGGTGTTTCCATGACACTTCCGCGAAAATTTATGAGACAAACATTATATTTAAAAAAATTGAAGAAAAACAACGACGGGGTCAGTTTAGTGGGGTTTTTTTTTTTTTTTGGTTGGTGTGTTTTCAAATAACTTCACCCGCTCTGGGCGGAGCGGGAGGGCGTGTCAGACTCTTACTGATTAAAACCCAACCGGGTTCCTTCGGTTGCCTTGTTGCCGGGGGGCCACGATTTCCCTTTCGGCCTTATTCGCAAGCCCCGGCAGTCATCCGCCCTAGCGGACGACGTCAATTCTGCTGACATCTCTTTGAGGCGCGCGTGGAACACAACGCGCCGTCGACCCGGGCCTGGTCCTTATCGGACGGCGAGTTACCCATTGCTCACCGTCCGTAAGCCCGCGCCTACGTTGGCCGGAAATCGGCTCGCGATTCCCGACGCCCAGGGTTCCTCCTGCGGCGGTTAGGGGCGTGAGGGCGCGAAATTTGCCTCTCCCTCACGCGTTCCGCCTCCTCCTTCGCGAGCATTACCGCTTCGCAGAAGGAGGTGACGCCTGCCATTTCCTCTCGCTCCGTACCATGGCCTGAACCAGAGCCGGACGCAAGAGATAACCGCCGCCGATCGCCTCCACGAGGACACGGCGATGCTCCGCCCAAGCCGGGCAGACCTCCACCGTATGCTCCATCGTGTCCTCCGGGCGATCCACACAATGGTGACACCCGGGCATTTCCTCCCGCCTTATCCTGAACAGGAACCTCCCGAAGCAGCCGTGTCCGGTGAGGACCTGCGTCAGGCGGAAGGTGAGGACGCCGTGGCGCCTCTCAAGCCACTCCTCAAAGAGGGGTCTTATCGCCGCAATTGTGGCGTGCGAAGCGTTGTGTTGGCTCTCCATGACGTCATGAGATCCCGCCGGAGCTCTGCCCGCTGTGCCGCGATTTTTCGGGCCCTATCAGAATACCAGCGCTGCGGTATTTATTTATTTTTAAATATCGCAGCATCATGCTGAGATAGGAGACTTTTTGGCCTCGCACAGGTCGTTATTAATTTTGTTTGATAGTTTTTAAAATGCTCCTTTTTTATAACGGGTGATTTTTTAAGAGGTATAGGATTTGATTTTCAAAAAAAACACAAAAATTTGAAAAATTTGGTGAAATCTTTATTGGAATCGATAGAACGATCAATATAATTTAATGTTTGAAGATGATTTCATGCAAATGCTGGCCGCGGCTCCGGTTTAGATGGCCCATTCGCAAGGCCCAATTTCGGCACACTCTCTCCAACATATCAGCTGGTATATCACGAATAAATGCTTCAATATTGGCTCCCAGTGCGTCAATCGTTGTTGGTTTATCCCTGTAGACATGAGCCTTAACATGGCCCCACAAGAAATAGTCCAAAGGCGTTAGATCAGACGATCTAGGCGGCCAATTGACGGGCCCAAAACGTGAGATAAACTGTTCACCGAAGGCGGCTCTCAATTGGGCCATTGTTTCGCGTGCCGTGTGGCATGTGGCACCGTCTTGTTGAAACCACATGTCAGGCATGTCCAATTCTTCCATTTTGGGCAAAAAAAAATCGCCAATCATCATCATCGACCAAACTGCCCATAAATTGGAAGAAGTGCGCGATGCACTCTCTTAACCGAGCGTGCATTTTGATAGTAAAATTCAATAATTTGCATGCGTTGTTCGTTCGTAAGTCGATTCATGGTTAAATTATAGACCAAACTGAACAAGTTTGACAATGACACACGACACGATTCACGCTTGATCTGTCAAAAACAGTGTTGCCAAAAAGATACCAGCAAAAAAATCACCCGTTATTTGTTAATTTTTTTTAAATTTTTTATTACTGTTTTGTATTTCCTGTGCGTGTCCCAAATAAAATATTTTCTCTTTCTTTCTTTCTTTCATTTCTTGCGGCATCGGAGTTAAGCCCCGGCGTTTCGCCACCTCGCACCACTCCCAGATGTGCGCGAGGACCTTTGCCTCCAGATCCCATGGCGGTAATCCGGCAAGGAGGCTCGCCGCCTCGCAGGAGACAGTTTAGTGGGCTGACAAGGGTATGTCATGATATAAATTGAGTTGAATAAATTATGCACGCTAAAGGTACCTATGAGGAACAGGGTGTAAATTTCAGTCATACTCCATTGAAAAGGGAGGAGCCTCCGACTAGACTGGTGTTGTGTCTGGCGGGCAACTGCCCAACAATTGATGTCGGATGGTCATATATATGTCGTTCGCGCGGTAAACTCTAATTGCGCGATGCCGGATTTGTGTGACGTCAGGATTTTGTGTGACGTCAGGTCTTTGATGCGTAGTTCGCATGTGGCGATGTACGAGTATATGCTACCACAAAACCATTGAACTATAAATGTGCGTTTCATTTATCCCGGTATTTAACTTAAGATTTTTTTTGTAGGTACAAGTTGTTGTCATTTTTCATTATTAGTTTTATTTTTTTATTTTCTTAAATCTCTCTAATTTGTTTTTATTCTATGCCTGTATGCGGGGGTCGAAGTTTCTGCAGTTATATAGATCACTATGTAACTGGAGAAACTTCGATCCCCGTAATATGCTCGGGCTACACCAACGGGAAACGCCGTTAATTATCACGATGATAGACCTTAACCCGTCGGAATAAAGTCTATCATCGCGATAATCAACGGCGTTTCCCGTTGGTGTGGCCCCAGCATTACAGAATCTTAGGACATTATGTATTACAGGGGTCAAGATCGCATTGATGTAACGTTTACTGATGTTTTGGAAATAAATTATTACTATATAAATATTACTATAATGATCATAGTGTAAGCTTACTACGACTCTGGTTCCTCTTCCTCCTCCTCGAGATCGGGACTCTCATTGTCAGAGTCTCCACGGCTGTGACTTTGTCTGGAAACAATAATACCATTTGGTTACATAAAATTGAACAGAGTTGTCATTTTATTCGTAATTATTTATTTTACAAATGAAACAAACAAAGTGAATAGCTTCACCAAAGGAGTGCAAATCTGCCCTGCTAAGCCCAAAGGCACTATCTCAACCGGAGTAAGTTTTAAGAAAATTTACTTTTTGTAAATTGTAATTTAAGGAAAAATAGAGATATGAAAAACTTCTTATTGGTTTTTTTAAATGTTTTAAGTAGCGCTATTTCGCTTATACCAATAGATGCGAAATTGTTAAAGCTATGGAATGGTATTAAAAAAAACTAAAAAGGTTAGAGATACGTAGATCTACATGAGACACAATGGTTTTTTAATTGTTTCTGTAATTACGGCATTCGAGAGGTTTAGCAGGGCAGAAATCTGTTCCATTGTTAATAGGAATATGGTTTACTTTTTTACTAGATTATTGTACCTACTTGTTTTGCTTACAAATATACTTTTAAAATTTGTGAGATGCCTACCTACTCGCAAGCGGAGTGTATGCCCAAATATTTGAACATGAAAGAAGTACCTATGTTAGAATCGCTTATGCATATTCGCAGTTTCTGCATACCTACCTTCGCAGGATAAAGGCTCGAGTTTATGTTGGAATATAATTTTTGCTGCGTAAACTTACCCAGACTCGGGTTCTTCCTCGTTCTCCTCGTGAGAGTCGCTATCGTCTTCATTTGTGGGCTCATCAGGGCTGTCACTTCGTCTGGAAACGATACAACCATGATTTTGTTACAAAATAAGAGCCAGTTATTATAATAATTATGAACTTCATGCCGACTTCATTAAAGTTGATATAAAATTAATAACTTAAGATTCAAATCAAATCGGTTCCAAAGTCAGTTTTTGTATGAAGAACTTTACTCAAGTCGGAATGAAGTTCAAAAGACAATAACTAGAATATAATAGTTTAATTTAAAAATAGTAAATAAAACTCTTTTTGTAATGAGACGGTTATAGAAAGTTTACCTTCATTCATAGCAATGATAAGAGACTATAGCAAGAAATATTCTGAGAAGTTTTCAATTGGCCAACAATTACGGTTATTAATTAAGATACAGCCCTGTGACAGCCAGCGAATGCTTAGTAAGGGCACATGAATAAATAACCGAGCAGAATGAAAGCTTCCTAAGAGTTCAAAATACCTACACTTTCATAGGGCTGTTACTCGGTTATTGAAAATAGAAAAACCGGGCAAGTGCAAGTAGCGTTATTTATTCATGTGGTAAGGGTACCTGGCATCTTTTGGGTATGGAACCCCTAAAATGGTCACATTGGTACTTTCAAGTTATCGAAACTGCATTTTCGTGGTTTACAGGCGGGCCACCAAGCCTGTGTAAGTGGGACAATACCGAGAGACTAATAAAAAAAAAGCATACCCACTCACCGACTGATGTTCGCGTCGGACGGGGCTTGCTGTATCGAGTTCTGCAACCAATATAGCTCCATAAAGCTAGTCACTCGCCCTTTATTAATGTGCATATTTTCGTGACAGGCGTTGATTTGTGTGAGCGTTCCAAATGAAGTCGTTTTATTGAATTATTAATTAAGTATTAGGTACATCTTCTTGCATCGTTATTTGAAATCCTACCTTATTCTTCTATGATAGTTAATTTTATTCAGCAAACTGCGTTTACTCGAGAAGTCTTTCCCTTTGCCTAAGCCCTAATGGGCCATACAGACGTCATGCGACTGATGACATGGCGCTGCTGAGCCCGTCTATGGCAGGTCTCAGAAAATTAATTAAAGTTTGTGAGTGTTACGCTGAGGAGCACGGTTTGAGATGAGATATAACACGGACAAAAGTCAGTTGCTTATCTTTAAGGCGGCCAATAAAGCCGCAGAGAGATACCCAACTGTCTCTTTAAATGGTGGTGTCTTGAACCGTGTTTTTCAGTTTAAATATCTAGGGCACATTGTAGTGGAGGATTTGAGGGATAATCTAGATGTGGACCGGGAGCGAAGAGCATTAGCAGTGAGATGTAATATGCTGATCGGAAGGTTCTCACGCTATACAGGTGCAGTTAAAATAACACTTTTTAAGGCATATTGTCAAGTTTTTTACTCGTGTAGCCTTTGGACTAGTTTCACTCAAAAAGCTGTTAATGCTCTTCGTGTTCAGTACAACAATGCATTCAGGATGCTGTTGGGGCAGCCACGCTTTTGTAGTGCCTCGGGTATGTTCGCGGATGCGCAAACTGACGGCTTCGCTGCAATCAGACGCAAGCGTGCAGCATCCCTGTTGCGCAGAGTGCGTGCCAGCTCCAACAGTCTCCTGGTTGTCATTGCTAGCAAACTGGATTGTCCTATCATTTACTTCTTAAGCCAGCTGCATGTGCCAACTAATGGCTGATTGTTTGGAGATCATGGAACTTTGTTTGTTTTTTAGTTGTTTATAAATATTACTAACATAGTTTGTAAGTAAATTGTTAGTAACGATATGAGTCAATGTTACTTGAAAATAAATATTTTATTATTATTAATGTAGTTAGGTATCTAAGTATCTACAATTTAAAGTGTAGATGGGATATTTTCAGTAAAGTATTTTTTATCACAATCTCTACCACATCTGCAGTAGATCGGAATGTAGGATCAGACTGTACCAACATATTATAAGCAATAGAATACCTACAATAAAGAATTATCATAGCAGGACGTTTCGATTTCGGGCGAAATTAATGTCGGCTACAAATCAGTTTTGTACGGATAACGCTAGTCCAAGCCCAGGTTGAGAAGCGGTTTCTGCATCACGTCCAATCCAATACATATCTGTAGAGATCGTCTAATTTAAAATTGCACGCCCCTCCACTGCTTGTTGCATATACATTCAAATGTTTGTATAGAAATTGTAGTGGACGGGAGTGCACTTTAAAATTAGACGATCTCTACCTATAGCTAGATCAACTTTAGGTTTTAGGCAAAATTATAGGATACTAAGTAATCCTGCATGCATACTTATTTACATTAAAGTTCGTTTACAAGCAGAATAAATTAGGCAGCATGTAAATGGGACACAAGTATGTTAGAAGGGACATTTGCTACCTTAATTGAGGAAGCTATGATAAACCACCGCCTCTAGGATCTGGCCATAGGTTGCCAATGGCCAGACACTAGAGGGCATTTCCCAGGATCACGGCGCCGAGCACAAAAAAGAACTCGGAAGATGGTGTCACGTTCCGGGGCTTGTCAATAAGGAAGAGGACCTATTATTTAAAGCTCACTATTCTTAACAGTCTCAAAGACCTTGAGAACCAATGTCAACTAATCATTCGAGTAAGTGGAGAAATCTTCAGGGACAAAACTCAAACATCCTGTAAGTTGTTGCGGTCAAGCAGGAAGTCTTTAAAGTCTGCAAAGATACTAAGCTGACTGGTGATACATCCAAGTAGTGAGATGTCTGATGTTGTGTCCAAACAAAAAAGGCAATGAAGCCTCTGAATCGGGTATCGTCAACAGTTTATGGTCCTCTTGAAGTTGTTCAACAATAATATGTTTACCTACGGTGAACCCTGCAGTTCAGTAAAACAGCGTCAGGACCTACCAGCTAACCGCAGATTACTGTCCTTATACCGAGTCTTTGGGGTGTAAATATTTATGGAGAGGACCGCGAATCGATAAACGCAATGTAGGACGCTCTCAGGCGTCCTCAATCTAAGTAGGTTGGTGGTGTTGGTAGCTGATAATGGATTGATGGAAGGAGCCGAGGGTCAGAGGCAAACAATTGGAGGGGCGTACGCCCAGCAGTGGACTGCTGTACTGTTGATGAATGGGACACAAACTTAAATCGTTTATGAAAATTCCCGAATCACCTCAGTACTTTTTGCTCAGCACGGACATCAAGCAAAATAATAAAATAATAAGTCACCGCGATCGTGTCGCCATCGACATAGAAAATTAACGAATCGACATGTATCTTTATATCATCATCTCAAAAAACATACGATGGAGGAGACAGTTTGTGCAGGGCAGCGCCGTGATCTCGCCTCGACCAGCAGTCTACGTGTAAGTTATCTTGGTTCTTTAGTTCTCTTTATGATCTGAGACTGCTTGTAGAAGGTCATGTACCTACGTGCATGTAAAGGTGTGTGTCATTGTCATACTCATCTCAAAATACTCAACCCGTAAAACGGAATAAAATTGCAATATTTGTACAAAAAAGATTGATTTAATTAAAGTATTTCAATCATCATTTTACATAACGATAATAATAAATTTAAGAAATTTACATTCATTTTAAAAGGCAATTAATTGTTATTTCTACACGTTTTGTTACATTTAACAAATTGTGGTTGCTCTCACATCATTATAAATTGAAAAAAATCGCATAGACTTCCAAATTAATTTAAAACTATTTTTTATTAGGTGATCTAGTTTATGCCTGCGGCTTTCCTCGTATAATTTGTATTCAAGATATCACTGAAATAACACTTGAAAGGAATTGCTCAATATCGATGAAAAAATCTACTTAAGTTTAAGGCAGTAAATCCGTCTGAGGCATTGTAGCTCCCAAACGGATGAGTCCTCCTTTTTTGGCTTCGCCGCAGTCGGGTAATAACATTATATTTTTGTGTGTAAGCTAGTTTAATTAGGTTGATTCTTCCGTAATAGATTTTTTAAAGTCTTTTGTAGGATTGGGCATGCGTAAGGGTTTCTGTATCAATTAAGGAGAGCGTTGGGACAAACCAGAGATAGGTATACGTTTGTAAGTAAATTCGCCAAAAGCATTATGCGTTGTGGCGTTATTTTGCTTTGCGTTATTTCAATGACACCTTATTTATACAATAATTCCTAACGGAACAAACAACTTAAACTTTGTTCATCGAGGCGGCATCGGGCATACTGTCTAAGACGGGATATTATTAGTATCCCTTATTTGATGACTTCTATTAGTTGCTATATTATGACATTTTATAAGATTTTTTAAATTCTTAAAGGTATTTATTAGCCGATCCACTTGTAAAGAACTGAGAAAATGTAAGTGACTTTAGAATTTTATACATTTAACCAAAATTAAATATTGATTAAATCAGCATTACATCACAAACACAATCATGAGGGCTCTCAATTAAAAGCTATTTATTAGCATTTGCAAAAAGTGCTAGTTTTCATTGATTCGCGAGGTCGCCTTATCAACCTAATTACAACCGTGTTCGCAAGCTGCGGATGTATTGAAACTGCAGCAGAGGTTACTGCAGCGCCCACAACCGCGAGTGAACGAGAATAATAATAATTAATAGTTAGTTCTAGTAATCGGGACAAATGAGATAGCATTCACAATATACCTACTACTTATTCAGAACAAATACGGGCACCATTAAAAAAAATCAACAAGTCGCGACTCAGTCAATTGATTCGATTTAAGTTTGTAAGATATTCATTCGCCTGGTGTAAGCGGGATTGAGTGACTTGTACGATACATACTTGTATAAGTACGAAATTTTCTGCTTTTGTTTATCTTCGGAAATAATAAACGAGCATCCGTTTATTTTTACAAATAGCGCGTTTACTTTTAGTAATCTAAAGTTCTGAACACGTTTTAAATATAGCTAATTTAACCTAAGATCGGATACAAGGGCGCCGCGTCATTGTTAGGCAGAAAAATGGCTTACGAAATACTTACAGCAGAAACAATACAGAAATTATAATAAAATGATATATAAGTATTTTGGTAGTTTTATAGAAGTTTGAGAGTATTTCGATCAAATTACTACATTATGGGCATTTAATTGATTTACTTCCTAAGAATAGGAGAATACCGAAACACGTGTGTAGACCAGGCTAGTGAATCCACATTTATTCGGAAATTTATTTTACGAATGCCTTCATAACAATTATAAACGTTTTATCACAGAAAAATCTCCGATACACTTTGTACCATGGTTGTCTTAACTAGGCTTGTACAGTGGCTAGAACCAGCATCCTACAAAGAATAAACAAGTGTTAGAAATAAGGTGGAGTTGTGTGCAGTATATGCAACACTTATTAAACCTAAAACGTACAATTTAAAAAATACTACAGTATTACCCGGGTATACTGTACTGTACATTATTTCACACCAAGAACAAGAGAGAAGCATTACCTAGTGATCTGTGCAAAAATTTACAAATGAAATAACTATAAAATGTATTTTATTACGTCGTGGTCCATTTTCTCTGAACATGTTTAACTACCTAAAAGGTTCGAAATTAAACACGACAGGACAGCACTTAATATGTGCTTCTAACAAAGGCATGAACTGTACACATTCGTCAATTGAACACGCGACAGACTAGCCACGGTAGACAAAGATGGCGGCACTCAGAAACGAAACCGACGGTATCAGCATTTATTAAGAAAATTAATATAAATCGTATGTCTCTTTCTTGTTCCTAGTGCGCTATTCGATTGCCCAGTTACCTACGTATCTACGGTAATTTTGAGATTTTCCGCACTAAATCAGGTGTTTGCACGGTAAAGTTTTGTTTTATGGTACAAATTAGCAGCACGAACATAATGAGTTTACGTAACGTTAGTAACGTAAGTCGAAAGCCAGCCTTCGTTTAAAGTATGTAAAACGTCAAATAGTGCTAACATTTGTTGACATTAAGTTGAGTGACGCTGTTACGATTCCTATGCAAAATGAGTGGATGGCGATACGATAACGGTGAGTGTAGTATATTGTTAGATGTTCGTGCTGCGGGAGGGATCGACCCAGACGCTAGAAGGGACAGCCGGGCGCCCAGTGGCCGCGCGCGCCGCAGCGGAAGCAGCGCCCATAGCCGCCGTAGTAGGCGTCGGCGCGGCCCTCCACTAGCGCCGCCCCTCCTCCTCTAACACCACTATCACTTCCGGCTGCTAAACATCAAATGTTCTATTCAATCATCTGGAAAAGTTTCATTATAATTAAAACTAGAACCTTCTTGGAAGAAGGTACAAGTTTCCTAAAATTCACGAACTTTCATGCATTTGCAATAACGGTAAACGCTGTAACGTTTATTTAATGGCCCTTGCGGTGCCGACAGTGTTGCCGGTAGTTTTGAATCTAAATATCACAATTGAAGTATCACAACAGAATTATATTATTCCATGACGTGTAGGTTACTGTGTTTTAAATGATACGTCTGAGAGAAAGAAAAAGTAGACAACTAAGTTCGGTTTCACACGTACCCCAGTCCTCGTAGGCATCACTGTTAGATCCACTGTCACGGTCGGTCCAGAGATATCCCTCGTCGTAGTGATCGTCCCTGTAAACAACATTAATTTCATTATTTCTCTCACAAAGTTTAGTAAGATTGAATAATAAAGCCGGACAAGCGGGCGAAGTGCAAAACATATTGCGTTGCGTAGTTACTGTTTCATAACATGTTTTACTGGCACCACGTCTCATACGTAAGTAGCTTAGTAGTACATACCTACATTGAAAGTACCAACCGCATAAACAATAAATTACATTATTTATCAATGAACGCAAGAATGATTCGGTTCGGATGCTTTAAGAAAATTTTGGCATTTCTCAAAAGCCTATACAGGGTAAGTTTTTAACCAGTGCGCAAACTTAAACACGTGATTTTACTCATCATTATGAACAACTTTTACTGCGGGACCAAACCTGAAATCGCGAAATAAAAATCAGCTGTTTCCTACATTTTGACGAGTTATGCGAACATAAATGTAGGGAACAGCAGACTTCTTTTTGCTAAAATTGATTATTTTATTAATTTAACAGACTGATAACAACTTGTAATAACCGCTGTACTATTTAATGTAATAACCAGGGACCGAAACTGGTACGACCAATACCGGTATTTTTAGGTTACCACGTTTATATTTTTTACAAGTATTTTAAAGGTTACCTGAATTACATAAATACATAAATTAGTACATAATAGTATACATAATTAGTATTAGTACATAAATTGTTAAATAAATAAATAAATAAAGAATGCAACCGGTATTAATACCGATACCGAAATAAAAAGTTACCTCTATCTTACACGTGCCGTCGGCATTACTCAAAGGGCGCGCATCGCCTGCAAGTGTGTCAAAGAGTCGAGACTACCCGCGCGCCGGCGAACGCCGACCAATCACGGCCCTGGCTAGCTCTCAGTTTGCTATTGAGTGTTGGATTGTTAAATCCTAATCCTAACTAATATTATAAAAGCGAGAGTTTTTTACAAGCTTTTATTAAACTCGCCGTGTTAGTTAGTTAGCAAATCTTGTAAGCTGAATTAACACCTACACCAGCGAGGCGAGGCGTGGATGGGATGGGCGAGAATTGAAATTTGTATGGCAAAATTTCTATCCACGCCCAGCCCATCTTTGGTGTAAAAGATCTAGATGCGCGAGGATGTGCGAGGCTAGAATTGAAATATTTGTTAGTACAATAAAATAAATAAAAAACTTTTTACAAAAAAAAAACTACTGACTTCCAAAAAAAACACTACAAAGTGAAAAATAACTTTAATTTCGGAAGTCGGTGTCTTGGGTTTTGTGTTTTCGTTTTTTGCCACCGACTTCCGAAATTAAAGTTATTTTTCACTTTGTAGTGTTTTTTTTGGAAGTCGGTAGTTTTTTTTTTGTAAAAAGTTTTTATTTTTCACTTTTTAGTTGTGGTACCTACCCCACACACATTCGAATACCACTACCTACTACCAGTGTCAGGAACTTATCATATCATCTACATACTAAGTGGGGAAAAAAATACGTATTTCGTAGCTAACTCAAAAACTACCCAAGCAAAGTTAATAAAATTTATATGGGACCAATTTGGGAGCATAACCTTTCAAACAAAAAAAGAATTTTCAAAATCGGTCCACAAATGACGGAGAAATCGGTGGACATACATTAAAAAAAAAAAAAAAAAAAAAAAAAAAAAAAAAAAAAAAAAAAAAAACATACGCGTCGAACATATAACCTCCTCCTTTTTGGAAGTCGGTTAAAAAGCCTTTTATTTCTTGCATTATAAAATCCAGCTTAATAATAGATTAAAAAAGTTGTTTGGAAAAGAAAATTAATACATGCTAGTTTTTACAATCTATATCTTGATACTATTGTTCATTGCAAGAACCCCTCCTCAGGTGAAGGTGAAGGCCTCCTCTAAAGAAATCCATTTATCTCTGTGTTGCGCTATTTGTGGCCAGCAGGGGCCAGCGATTTTGACTATTTCGTCTTCCCATCTCATATAAGGTCTGCCTCTGAGGCGCTTACCCTGTGGGCCCTTCCATTTAGTTACCCTGCCGGTCCACCTCTCGTCTGTTAGCCTCGCTACGTGCCCTGCCCACTTCCACTTTAGTTTTTTAGCAAAGCTTAAATCATCTTTGGCTTTGGTTATTTGTCTAATTTTAGTGTGTCGAATTTTTTGGAGCTTTTTAATATTCAGCATGCTTCGTTCCATTCCGCGTTGGCAAGTAGTTATTTTGTTTTTTATTTTCGTAGTATATTTCCAGGTCAATAAATGTTAGTACAATATTGAACTTTATTGCTGCGTGAACAGAGAATTTATTTACTCTGTAAAAAAAATATAAAAATCTCGCACCGGTCATCGAGGACCCGCACATTCTCTCTCCGTCTACCGCTGACTCACGATGTCTCGCGCTGGCACGCGCCGGCTCGCTCCGACCATCGCGAGACATCTTTGCATACTATATTCTCGGCTGACCGGTGCGCCAGACACGGCTGGCCGGGAGGCGCATGATAGCGCGAGCCGGCACGAAAAATCGCGAGCCGGCGCGAAAAATTGCGAGCCGGCGCGAGATATCGCGAGCCGGCGCGAGGCAGCGCTGGACATCTTTCGGTGTAAAAGGGCCACGCCTCGCCTCGCCGATATAAAACCATCTTCATCCTACGGAGCTGAAATTTTAAACGTTGGTTCAGTTTTGAAGACAACGCATTTCTTTATGATGTATGATCTGATTCTAAACCCAGGATAGGCTCCAGACGAAGAAACTCTACAACAGTCAACGGTACAGACATTTATCAATTAATCATCATCGGCCTATAAATTTTCCCACTGCTGGGACACAGACCTCCTCTCTGTGAGAAGGAGTGGGCCGTAATCCACCACGCGGGCCCAGTGCGGGTTGGTAGATGTCACATGTTTTCGTATTTTCGGTTCTACGACATGCCGGTTTCCTCACGATGTTTTCCTTCACCGTTTTGAGAGCAGTGGTGATGAAATAATTTACACGGAAATCGCCTGTCTGGGTTCGAACCTACGACCTACAACTCCTAAGTCGCGGCCGTTACCACTGGGCCACCACTGCTCTTCACGGAATTTAATATACGCATTTAATTATGATAGTCCGTTCTAAAGTCTACCATGACCTGGCTGCAGCATCCAGGATTGACTCCACACGAGGAAACTCCTCAGCGATCAACAACTGAGACACTCAATTTTATATACGCATTCAATTACGATAGCCCATTCTAAAGTTCACCATGATCTGGCATCTGTATCCAGGGTTGGCTCCAGAAGAGTGAAAGAACACTCCTTTTTCACTTCGTCATAGTTGCGTAGGTATTTATTTTGTATTTTATGTATATATTTTTGTTACATTATATTGGTGTTATTTATTTTAGAAGTATGTATGTTTGTTTGTATGTAAGTATATTTTCATATTATTAGTTTTATTTCATTTAGTGAATTGTTTTGATTTTATGTATTTTACTTTCTCTTTACTCTTACACACGGCGTCTACATCTCTTTTTATCCTTTGTCCTATCGCAGGTATGCTGGAAGAGATTTCATTAGAAATAAGCATCACCTTTGTACGTATTTTTCTGTTCCTTTTGTCTTGTCTGTGTATTATTTGTGTGTAAGTACAGAAATGGTTAAATAAATAAATAAATAAGTTTTATTTGGTACTTTTTAGTTAATTAAAAGCTTGTTTAAAAAAAGGTTTTTACTTAAATTTTATTTTATCAGTCTATCACCTTCACTTGAAAGGTACTTGTAAAGGCAAATCCAACGAACCCAAACGCATTTAAGTACACAAGTCATGGTGTAAAACCAACCAAGTTGCACTATCCAAGTCATGTTATACTTTAGAACGAGCTATCGTAATTAAATGCGTATACAAAATTTCGTGCCTATGCTGTTAACCGCTGAAGAAATCTCTTGTATGGAGAAAATCCTGGGTTAGCAGGCAGGTCATGTTGTATGAAAGCGTTTATAAAATTTACTGTCTGTGCTGTTAACTGTTTGAGTTTCCTCGTCTGGAGCCATCCCTGGGTGCAACACCAAGGTCATGGTGTACTTTGGAACGGTCAATCATAATTGAATACGTATATAAAATTTCATGTCTGTAGGTACTGTTGACCGTTGAGGAGTTCCCTAGTCTAAAGCCAATCCTGGCTGCAGCAGCCAGGTCATGGTAGACTGTAGAACTGACTGTATTAATTAAATGCGTTTATTCAATTTCTTGTCTGTACTGTTGAATGTTAAGGAGTTCCCTCTTCTGGAGCGAACCCTGGGTGCAGCAACTAGATCATGGTGAACTTATAACGGACTATCATCATTGAATGCGTATATAAAATTTCGTATCTGTACTGTTGACCGTTGAGGAGTTCCCTCGTCTGAAGCTAGTCCTGGCTGCAGCAGCCAGATCATGCCAGAATTAAGAACGAACTATTTTAATTAAATGCATATATAAAACTTCGTGTCTGTACTCTTAACCGCTGAGCAGTTTCCTCGTCTGGAGCCAAACTTGGGTGGAGCAGTCAGGTCATGGTGGACTTTAGAACAGACTATCATAATTAAATGTGTTTAGTAAATTTTGACTCTATGCTCTTGACTATTCAGGAGTGCCCTCATCTGGACCCAATCCTGAGTGCAGCATCTAAATCATGGTGGACTTTAGCACGGGCTATCATAATTGAATGCGTATATAAAATTTATTGTAAGTACTATTGAGGAGTTCCCTCTTCTGGAGCCAACCCAGTGTGCAGCAGCCAGGTCATGGTAGATTTTAGAACGGACCGTCATAATTAAATGCGTATATTAAATTTTGTCTTTGCTGTTGACCGCTGAGAAGTTCCCTCTTCTGGAACCAACCCTGGGTGCAGCAGCCAGGTATGATGATCTTGAGAACGGGCTGTCATAATTGAATGCGTATACAAAATTTTGTGTCTGTGCTGTTGACCGCTGAGAAGTTCCCTCTTCTGGAGCCAACCCTGGGTGCAGCAGCCAGATCATGGTGAACTTTAGAACGGGCTATCGCAATTGAATGCGTATATTGAGTGTCTCAGTTGTTGATCGGTGAGGAGTTTCGTCGTGTGGAGCCAATTCTAGATGCTGTAGCCAGGTCATGGTAGACTTTAGAACGGACTATCGTAATTAAATGCGTACATTAAATTCCGTGTCTGTACCGTTGACTGTTATAGAGTTCCTTCATCTGGAGCCTATCCTGGGGGTAGAATCAAGTCATACATCATAAAGAAATGCATTGTCTTCAAAACTGAACCAACGTGTAAAATTTCAACTCCGTAGGATAATAGGAAGTGGTTTTAATTCAGCTTGCAAGATTTGCTATCTAACTAACTAACACGGCAAGTTGAATAAAAGCTTGTAATAATAATAAATAGTACAGCACGCACGACGATCTCCCTGGTAATGTATTTTTTTCAAAGCCTATTATTTTTACCGGTATTAAAACGGTACACAGTGGAACGAATGTATGGGAGCGGTTGGACGTAGACATTTCCGAAAAAAAAGAGTAAAATTATGCCAAACTAATGATGCCATCTTATTCGATTACTTAATGCCTTCATAACTTGTGGTGATGAATTTCTTCATAACTCCCATATTTCGGGAGTAATTTGAGAAAATGTGAAATTTTACTATGAAAATGAGTGTATCGAGCTCTCTCCCTCCTGATTCCGGGCTTGTTTCAAGTAGCGGTCTCTAATATCATAATGCTAATACTAAGAGCTATATTTAATACTAAGACACATAGTGCGCCAAATGTGCACTTTCTGGGATAAAAGGAAATGAAAATTTAAAAAAAAAAACGTTTTTCCCCATTTGTATTTACTTTAAACCGCAGACAGACTTATTAAGAGGTCTATAAATATATTATATATATACAGAAATATATATTAACAAAAATATTCACAAGAACTGATGAGAGTATGACTTTTAAGTAAGTTGATAATAAATTACCTAGTTTCATTAAAAGTACAATAAATAATTAAGATGTAAGCTCTAATTTACTAAGTTACACATTTTAAAACAATAACATCATTTAATTATCTTCGTCATCATCATCATCATCAATTAATTCAAATTCAGAATCGATGTCCGCTAAATCATTTATGTTAACAAATTCGATATCACTTTTCTCAGAATCCGTAAGCTCATAAAATTCCTTAAAAGAAGATTTTTTTACAAACTTATTTCCTTTTGGACGGATACTTGTAACAAGTGGATCAGAAGACAGTAAAAGATTGTGCATAATATCTTCATTGCATGAGATACTGCTATGCTTTCGAGAATGCCCCTCTCTATATTTTCTAAAATCTTTATTTCTAGCCTCAGATGCCTCTTCGGATAGAAAACCAATGGGCACAATTGACATGTTCTGAACTATGTCTGGCCCATGCATTAAAATTTTATGAAGTGAAGAAGGCATATAATACCATGGGTATAACTCCACGTAAAGCTTAGCAGTATCAAAGCAGAACTCTCGGAATTTAGTTACGTTGATCTTCTCTCCTGATGAAATACACTGCAAGATCACACAGATTTTTCTTAAAAGCATAGCATCTATTCCGGTCAGTTCAGCAGATTTAGTGTAGTTTTCAAAAAATCTCCTTGCCGAGTTGCCATTGTTGGTGGATCCACTGCCTTGTTTCACAACATCGAGAAGTAAGCCCGTTTCTCTTCTTACAGCCTCTTGAACTCTTTTCTTCCTGTCATCAACTTGCCTTTTTGCTATATCACCCCTTACTTGCCATGATTTTATGTCTAATTTGTAGGAAATGTGTAATAAGCATTCCATTGAGCGAATCCAAGCGTGAAGGGTGCTTAAGCTATATTTATACATGTCCTCGTTTGCGTGTTTATCTTTGATTAACTCTAAATTATTCATTTCTTTAGGACAAGCCTTGCATATGTCACACACTGAAGCTGCTGTATTGGATATAATGGAATGAATTTTACCATCAATCATTGTCAACAGCAGTTGGTGTTTGACACTAATTCCATCAGTGATGGTGGATGGAGTTAAGGCTTCAATCTCTGCTTCGATTTCAGCCATCTCTCTCTGCACATTTTCTTTGGTTTCCTTTATAAACTTAAACAATATTGGCCGGCAAAATGAAGTGGAAGATGGTCGCTCGTTTTCCCAAATTGTTACACCTTTTGAGACGAGCCGCAGTGGTACAAGACTAATCATAAAATTACTAGCAAGATCGATTTGCTCATCTTCACTCGTCCTTTGATGATAAATGCTTTGGCTAGATGATCCGTCAAAACCCCATTTGCTGGTCAATACGAGCTGTTGATTGGGATCAACAGGGGTTTCTAACGACCTAATAAGTCTTCTTGAGGTTAAATCCATCAAGGCTTGTAATTTGATTTTTGCAGAGCTCTCTGTAACTGTGAGATCTTCTTTGGCCGGATAGCACTTAATTTTTTCTTTAACCAACATGTAGTAACTCGGGTATTGAAGAGCTCCTTCTTGAGTGTTGAAATCCCGAAGAGTGTTATAGCGCCATTTCGATAAGTTCATCGATACATAAAGAGCCAATGCCTTCAAAGGGGATATTTCCCGTACCTGAATTGATTTACCTTCAATGAAGGCTTTGATTTTTGAGGCCTCTTCTGGATTCTCCGTCAAGTATTTCATAACATAAGCTGTATCGCTTTGTCCTGCCTTTTGAAGCGCCCTTTCGGCCGAAAACATAATTTCAGCGCTGCTACTGCTGCATGAAAGACTATCTTCAGTGCGTCTTCTTTTTTGCCGGTTACTAAGGTCCTCAAAAGATTTACGAGGACTAGGATGTGTACAAGTTGAAGCATCAGATTTAGCAGGAGAAATTATGGGCTCGATGACGTCACTTATATTTTCTGTAGAAGGTTCCATATTTTCATTCTGTAATTCCGGCCATTGAATTGCAGCCTGTAGCCAAATCTCATGTTTCTTCCGAAACTTATCTGTGCTTCTTCCAGACTGTGTCCATTTTGCATAAATGCGGTAGCAAAATCGACGACACCAGTCTTTTAAACTTGTTTCAGCACTTTCACATAACTGAACACAACTGTTATCTTTTAAAACACTGAACAAATAGTTAAAGTCGCGTAAATCTTTATGTGCGCGTGCGCATAAAGCAACGTGAATATCAAGATTTGTATTAAAATTTGGAAAATACATTGCGAGATTAGCTTGGATACAACGAGGTGTAAATCAACACTGATTTTAAAGTTACTAATAGTGACCTATTTATATAAAATCCAGGTATCCCAGGTATCCTTTGTTAAATATTGCAAGGTAATTAGTTATTGTGATAATTAGTAAATGATGCATGCTAAATTAGTGTATTAAGAGCCATTTAGTAATTAAATAATAGCAATGTTCTTATCAGTAATCATTAGTGCATCAGTTTTATATGTAAACCTTAAGTCCCTAATTATATATCCTAATTAGCTTATATCTTCTCTAATTGGCTGCTCAGAAATGTTATTGTAATAAGGTAAACCTTTAGAAAAACGGTTTTAATCAACAAAATAAACAAAAAATAAAAAAATTGTGTTATAAAATAAACATCACTCTTTATCCCAGAAAGTGCACATTTGGCGCACTATGTGTCTTAGTATTAAATATAGCTCTTAGTATTAGCATTATGATATTAGAGACCGCTACTTGAAACAAGCCCGGAATCAGGAGGGAGAGAGCTCGATACACTCATTTTCATAGTAAAATTTCACATTTTCTCAAATTACTCCCGAAATATGGGAGTTATGAAGAAATTCATCACCACAAGTTATGAAGGCATTAAGTAATCGAATAAGATGGCATCATTAGTTTGGCATAATTTTACTCTTTTTTTTCGGAAATGTCTACGTCCAACCGCTCCCATACATTCGTTCCACTGTGCGGTAACCTAAATAGAGGTAGAGCGGAAAACCTTAATCGTAGAAGTAACCTAAATTCTTTGATACCTGTACCGTAATTGATATAGGTTTTCGGTCCCTGGTGATAACCTAATCGCCACTCGGTATAACCTAGCCAAAAAAAGACACGAGAGAACCACACAAAGCAATATTTTGCTCCGGCTATTCCATAGAGAGTAGCCATATTTTAAACAAGAGAGATAAGACTGCTTCGTTAGTTTAGTGTTGCAAGCGCGACTCTGCTGAGCGGGTCTTAGGTTCGATTCTCAGGTCGGGAAAAGTGTTATTATATAGGAATTTCTTAGGAGCAAGCCAGAGACTAGATTTGAGCCCGGTTAACAGTTTGCCCCCTATTGCAGGGGTCTTAAACATTACTGGCGAAATATGGTGTTATAAACCCCTTTCCGTAAGCCTGACACTTCATCGAGGTGGGACAGAGGAAAATTAACCAATTCCTTTCCTCCGCTCCAGTCTGTTACGGTGGACTGGCAGCCTAACTCCTCGGAGAGTAGTTCGGTGCCAGTAGCCCTCCTGGAGGGCTCTCTCTAGTCACATTTGGGATGCCTGGAGCCCTCGCGGAAGGTCCATTTTAAATGTAGGTTTTTCTTAGAATAAACCGGCCAAGTGCGTGTCGGACCACGTACAATGAAGGGTTCCGTAGTTGGGATGAATTTATCCCAAAAACAAACTTAACTTTGTAGTTGATAAACATGTTCTCCCATACGAAATGTATGGGAAAACATGTTTTTGCAACTGCAAAGTTAAGTTTGTCAATTATTACTCGTTAACTTGTAAAGCCTACTTAGCTGTGATAGTTTTCCTTTTAATTTCGTTATATAAACTACTACTGTGATTTTTTTCACATATCCAAAACCAACCATTTAGCTGGCAGGGGGACGACGACGACGACGACACTTGACTCTATCAAAAATTTGCACTTTAAAGCTTAATATTTCGCAAACGGATCTCTAAATTCAAAAATGGTTTTAACACACTCGCAATGTTTTTGAAAGACCTTTCCAAAGATACCACACACAAAGGGATAGAAAAAAAAACATCACCACTTTACGTGTACATACGCAAAAAAAAATGTTTTTCATAATTGTTACCACTTTGTCGGCGTAATTAATAAATCTTGTTAAAATATACAACTTATTTAATTTTCACATTTTATAACGCTGTTTTTAGGGTTCCGTAGTAAACAAGGAACCTTTATAGTTTCGTCATGTCCGTCTGTCTGTCTGTCCGCGGTCTAGCTCCGAGACCCTTAGTACTAGAAAGCTGTAATTTGGCATAGGTATGCCAAAATACCTATACCTATAAATAAATACCTATGCCAAATTACAGCTTTCTAGTACCTACTAAGGGTCTCGGAGCTAGACCGCGGACAGACAGACAGACGGACATGACGAAACTATAAGGGTTCCTTGTTTACTACGGAACCCTAAAAACAGCGTTATAAAATGTGAAAATTTAAATAAGTTGTATATTTTAATAAGATTTATTAGTATACGCGCGTTGGTTTTAAAGTACAAGCTTTTTTTTCAATTAAAAAATCTCGTGGAGGAGACAGAGGGGTCAGAGGGCCCGGTAATATAGGGGTAGAAAACCATATACACGGTTACACGTGCAATTCCTAAAATTATTTACTTTGTGATTATAAAACACGAGGATGAGTTTAATAAATCGAGGCTTTACGGGGTTCCGTATCAAAATGGTAAAAAGGAACACATACAACTTATGATGTTACTTCGTTTATCTGCCCGTTCGTCTGTCACAGCTGCTTATTTCAGAAATTATTTTACTAATGCTATAGAATTTGGAATAAATAATGCTTGCCCAGTGAAAGAATAAAAAAAAAAAAAATGTTACATTGCAACAGGGGCCTAAATTCTAAAGTGGAATAACTAGGTCAATAGGGTACATGAAAGGTTTCACACGCATGAACTTTTTTTCTAGATTGTTTTTTCACGTCCATGTCCTCTAGTACATGAAAATACTCCCAGAGAAACAAATTATAACTACGAAACAAAATTTTAGTGTTTTATAAGAAAGTTTCAAACTTAATCACAAGAGCCGTCCTCGAGGGCTCACTTTAGCGTAAACGTCATGCCGGTGATCCTCCTGGAAGGCCCACTAGCAATATGTATGGCGACATGGCATATGAGCTTCATGAAAAGTCGGTGGACTCGAATGTGTTAAGGTAACTTACTCGTCCTCCTCCTCCTCCTCGTCGAGGTAGTCGTAGTCGTCCGGCGAGGAGCCAAGAGAGCCGTCATCTCGTCTGTAAACAATACAAATAGTCTTCTTACTTAGTTATTCCCTGATTTATACTTCGCTCATCATTTCGTTTGGGAGGCTAATATTCAGCAATGGATGTTTCTGGACTGCGGATGTCATCTTGCCAAGTTTCTTATAATTTACCATGCATGCTCTAAAGCAAAATAGCATGCAAACACTTCTACCTCTACTCCACGTTAATATCCATCACTCAGTGTCCATTCTTGGTTAAAAGATTGACAGTTTTTTTAATAGGAATTAGAAATCCGTTTAGGCTACACGAAAACAAAGTTAGAACATGACTCCTTTGTCGTCATAATCATCAATCAGCCTACAGCAGTCCACTGCTGGCCATGGGCCTCTCCAATTGCACGCCTATCAGCTCGATTTTCGGCAACTCTGATCGAGCTGCTACCAGCCACCCGGCGAAAATCGTCGCTCCACCTAACCTGTCTTACCTTACGTTTGCCGATTCGCGATCTCCACTCAAGAACACCAGACCAGATTCCTTTGTAACATGTTTGAATTTTAGGCCAAAATAATGAACCTACTATAGATAATGAACAAGACAACACACTTATTTTCTGGATTTGCTACAGGTTAGGTGTTCATACTTATTCATATTAATGGCTTGGAGAATAAATGGTACCCAAAATAATATTGAAGAGTTTAAATAAGCATACCGGTTGGTGTTGGCGTCAGACTGCCGGCCTTGTTCCGACTCGAGTTCTGCAACCAATACAGCTTCATAAAGCTATTCATTTGTACAACTCGTCCTGTAGTTATTATTAGTCTGCGCCCCATTAAAAAATGGTGAGTGACAAACCCTACATAGGAATGCACAATAGAAAAAGGTTTGAGTTGATCAGTTCAAGTTACATTATTTTAAAATGGCTATAATATTTTAGAAGTTTTGTAAATGGTTTCGGTGCGTTAATGCCTAAATATAGGCCGCGAGTATGATTATGTGAGTGGCGGCTCTAAGGACGTGCGAGATTACACCAGCGTAAATGTTGTTATATGGGGAAATTCAGTAGACGTGAATAGAGCATTCATTGCACAAAAAAAATGTGTCAGAGCTGTGTATGGGGCAGCATATTTAGAGCATTGTAAGCCATTATTACTAAATATTCTTCACTAAATATTCTAGCACTAAATATTCTTCCACTTCCTTGCCTTTACATTTTTGAAATTTGTTTTGTTGTCTGCCTCGTTGGTCTAGTGGTAGCAAGCGCTACTGCTGAGCATGAGGTCCTGGGTTCGATTCCCGGGTCGGGCAAAGTGTTATTGGGTTTTTCTATCTGAAATTTCTCAGTAGCAGCTCGGAGTCTGGATTTGTGCCCGGTTGATGGCATTAGGCTCGCCCCCTATTACAGGGGACTTAAAAAAAAAACATAACTGGCGAAATGTGGGTGTACCTGCTTCAGGGGCACCTCTGCCCAACCCTTCGGGGAAACAAGGCGTGATGTTATGGTATGTTTATTTATAAAAGGTATCCGCACATGTTCCAATTGTATGAACACATTTCTAAACGAGTTAATGAGAGAAGCCCAAATAAATTACTCGCACCTAGGCAGAGACTACATTTGTATAGCAGGAATTCCAATTGCATGGCAATCAAAATCTTTAACAATTTACCCTCAGGCATCAGAGTGTGCCCACTAATAAATTCAGGAAAACAATATTTGCCTGGCTTTTAGACAAATGTTTCTATTCGGTTAATGAATTTTTAAATTACAAAATTTGACATTACATTTTATCAATATTTTGTGTGTTTATTGACTTTTAATATAATTATTTATGTTTTTTTTTCTTTGACATTATTATGATTGGTATATTTTGACATTTCATTCATAAATAATAGGAAAAAATTGTAATTGACATTGTATTCAAAATTAACTATTTTTCTTTTCTGACAAATTTATAATTATTATGTAATAAAATAAACCACCGGCAACGGTAGTATATGTGAATTTTTTTAATATTAAGATCTTAATGTACCATGTACTTGGAAATAAATTACATCTTATCTTATCTAAAATTCAAGTTGTCAAATATTTATTTTATCTTTTTATATTATAAATGATTTCTTGAGTACAAGAAATTAACTTGCAACTAACTTATTCTTCAAATTTAATAAAAAGTTATTGTTGTCAATAAGACTATAATAACATTGTGATTTAAGGAAATGGGAATGAATTAAACAAATTTTTCGTAAATGTTTGAAATACTAATTTATTTTTCTTTTACAATATTTGTAAATTGACGTGATTTTTACAAAATTGTGTAAGATTTAGAGTACCATACCATAGGTACACCTTTGCCAAATACCGTGATCTTACGTTGTTCAACAGCTCATGTAAGAAAAAAAAAAATTATGCAGACCTTATCCGAGGTATTTTGTTTTAACCTAATATTACTTCATCTTTGTAAATTTAATTACATTAATAAGTTAAATAAGTGCCAAATAAATAAATAAAAATACAAAATTGTCATTTGAATACATTTATATCGAGCCCATATAGTGTTTCAGTACATTAAAGGCATTAGAACACTCATACTCTGTCACGTACTGCCACTAAAACAGGCGCTCCTCAATAATTTCTAGTATATTTTAATCGCCATTCGAATCATCATCGATTCTACTATTTTAAATAGTTTTCAAATAAAATGATTCTTTCGATCAATTCGCGGAGTGAACAATGTGTTCTTTTAAAATAAATTAAGTAAAACCTTAATAATTAAGTCCGTTAAATCACTATAAACATCTTTTAATGTTTTTTTTAGGGTTCATAGGTCCAAATGAAAAAACGGAACCCTTATATGATCACTCGTGTGTCTGTTCGTTTGGCCCAGTTAATTTGTTCTAAATCTAATGGAACGAAGTTGAAATTTGGCACACAAATGAATTTCAGTGACTCAAACACGAATTTTGAATACGGTGGTCACTTTTGGGAGCCAAACAATAAAATATAAAAATGTTTTTCAAACAGTACCCTTGAGGGCTTCCTGTGAGGGCCTCAATTATTTTTTTTTCAATACTTTTATAATTACATAACATAAACATAACATCACGCCTTGTTTCCCCGAAGGGTTGGGCAGAGGTGTACCTGTAGTAGGTACACCCACATTTCGCCAGTTATGTTTAAGTCCCATGTAATAGGGGGCGAGTCTATTGCCATCACCAGGCATAAATCCAGACTCCGGGCTGCTACTAAGAAATTCTAGATAGAAAAACCCAATAACACTTTGCTCGACCCGGGAATCGAACCCAGGACCTCATGCTCACCAGTTGCGCTTGCGACCACTAGTCCAACGAGGCAGTTTTATAATTACATATTTAAGAAAATAGATGATAACTGCCATTCCCCCCTATTTGCGAAACTACTTAGCCTAACATTAAAAAAAACTTAATATAGTTCTATATACTTATAGATTACAGGAGTCTATCATAAGAAGTCTATAGTCTTAAAATAACATGGTCAATCTTTCAATATTGTACATGCAAACTTACATTTGCAGTTGGAATGTATGGTCTCCCATACATTCCAACTGCAAATTTAAGTTTGTTCTTTGGATAAATTCATCCTAACTACAGAACCTTTCATTGTGCGTGATCCGACACGCATTTGGCCGGTTTTTTATGGTTAGATTAAGTAGCAACTAATTTTAAAACACTAGTTTCGTGAGATGAACCAAGCTCTACACATTCAGTAATTATTATACATTCTTTTAACGTCAAAATGAACGCCACTTATAATCAGATGTTATAAGTTATTAAGTATTTACTGACGTCTCCTTGGTTTGGTGTTGCCCTGAAGATCTGTGTAAGATAAGAATGAAAATAACTAAGGAGTTGAATGCTTACAAAAGTATTTCTTGTAAGAAAACCAATCAATTCATAAACCTTTACTATTGTGTTAAAATAATCGATTATGAAGCTGCATTGTTATCAACATGCATAACATCTAAAAAGAATTTGAAAAAAAAAAAGAAATTGAGGCCGGATAAATAATAAGCTAAAACCATTTTTCAATTTTTCATTACATTCGAGAGATAAATGTTTTTGGCATAGAATAAATAAATAAACAAGCAATCTATGCCAAATTCGAGATGTAGGTAAAGATTGTAAGATCTTCTTAACATTATGAAACGCAATTAATAAAGATATGACTACATCATATCTTCATTCAAATACAAATACGGTATGTTTGTATTTGAATATAAAAATAATTTTATCAAAATTTGATAAAATTGTTATGAGCAAGAATGACAATCAGTTTGTGAATATGGTTAAAAATCACCTATACTTCGACTTTTAATCGTATTCAGTATGTAACTGACAGTTCAAAGCAAGATACTAATACTAAAAACTGATAGTGTTGGGGTAGTGAACGTAATACATCATAATAACATATTTTTTAGTTCTTTTGTTAGTATAGGGTATGTCATTAACATGGTTTAAATCAATTGGAACAAACCGAATTTGAAACATCCAGAAAATTTTAATTATAAGCTTATATTTATCCGGGCCCTTAACATTAAAAATAAATACTACATACCTTTTCTACTATCCAAGATTTCTTTTCTTTTTTGTTTCATCTCCTCACTAAGACTTTGCACCATTTTCTCTATGAAGGACTCTAATACTAAGCTTTTGCATTCTGATGTGATTGAAGCTCTGAAAATGATATTAAAATATACAAAGTTCAAAAGTTTACAATTAGATCTTAATCTTAACCACGATAAATAACAAACAAGAAAATAACATTTCACCTGCATATAGGACAATCCCTTTTCTTTTTCTTCCAAATGGATATACAATATTTGCAGAAGGTATGTGAGCAGTTCAATGTAGTGGGTTCCACAAATAGTTCATTGCATATGCTGCACTGCAGTTCACTTTCCATGAGCTCACCCATTTCGTTCAGCACCGTCTCCTTTGAGGAGCCTTCGCCAGAATGTTCAGGTGCGCAGATGTTCTCTAAAATTGTGTTCCTCTCTGTTTCAACAGTTTGTAGTTGGCTTTTAACCTGCAAGAATGTTGAATAAAGTATTTAGGTAATATTACAATTGCGACCTTGTACAGACCTTGGATGCTGTTATTGGGAGCAGTATACTAAGTTTTGTTGTTTTTTGTCAGTGGGTTGATTATATGTAAAATTTAAATTAACACGTTCGGTGCCGGGACCCCTCGTGGAGGGCTCATTTATAATGAAGGTTTTTCTTAGCAAATACCGTGCGAAAATGAATTCAGTTGTATATTTTAACAATAATTATACGCGTTGGTTTTAAAGTAGGTACAGGTACAAACTTAGTTATACGATCGCAAAATGAAATGTAGTTATGAAAATTTAAAAATATTTTTCCTAGGGAACTCTGGGTGCGTAAGCCCGACAAGCTCTTTGCCAGTTTTTAAACTGATGAGTGACGATCAAGTAAATAATAGGATACTGAACGTGAACTGTTTCAAAATAATTATGCTTTGTTATATTAAAAAAAATAATATGATTTTAGCCATTAATTTAAATAAATCAAAATTATTACTTTGCAGGAATATTTTACAAATGTTGAAAAAGTATTTTAAAAAAGTAAAAAAAGAGAAAAGTATAATCGCTCACTCTTATCCCGAAACACCAGTCTCGGGATAAGAGTGAGCGATTAAACTATTTCTTATTATTTTCAATTATTTCATGTAATCTAGTAGTCTAATACAGGGCTGTCCAGACAACGGCCCGCGGCTTGTTTTCATGTGGCCCGCGACGCATGTTTTAATTGGAAAATAGTTTTGGACATAAATAGTTTGATAACAGAATTCTTTGTCAAAACATATAATCAATATTTGGTATAATTTCTGCGGCCCTCCAGCTTTTGTAGTAAATTTAATTGGCCCGCGAAGGTATGTAGTTTGGACAGCCCTGGTCTAGTACATAAAAACAACCCCAGAGATACAAAGTATAGGGACTAGACCCCCTGAAAACACTATTTTACTGTGTAACACAGTTTCAAACCCAATGCCAAGAAACTTCCTCGAGTGTTCACATTAGCGCAAAAATAATGCTGATGATCCTTCTGGAGGGTCTACTAGTATTATGTATGGCAGCATGGCGTATGAGCTCCATGAAAACTGGGTGAACTCGAATGTGTTTAACATTTCAGGATGACATTAAAAAAGACAAAAACAGAAACCATGAAGTCCTGACTTCAAAGGTTACTGCTTACCCTCTCAAGTTGTTCCTGTAGCGTGTTGATGACAACACTAGACTGCTCTGCCTGTTTCTGAATCCTTTCTGCTGCCAATGCAGCCAGCTCAGTTTCTCTCTCTGTCACTCGCATCTGTTAGTAAAGATCATGTAGTAATAAGTAGATGCTACGGCCCCGCCGCCGCCAGGTGGCGCACGGCAGGACTTACTGTAGCCATGCCGCAGCGCCAGCCTGTGCCCTACGTGCCGTCGACGCGAGTTTTTGAAACAAAATAAGAAATCTACCAGATTTGATGGCGGACGACGCCTTATGCCTTTGTAATATTCAGATCATATTCAAATCAACTCAGAATACAGATTTGTACCAGTACTTAAAATACGTCCGTTATTTCGAAGCCTTAGTACACATCGGCAACAGCCGAAACAGTAGATAAGTACTTCTCAGCATTAAGTACCGAAATGTATGGTGGAGAACTGAACGCGAGAGTGAGACAAAAAATGCCTTTCTTTTTTAGGGTTCCATAACTAAGCTGGCAGAAACAGATCCCTTATAATTTCGTCATGTCCGTCCGTCCGGAGGTCACATAACCATTTTAATTGGAGAATATTTGCACAATATCAATGAAAATTGGAAAGAAGGTGTATTCTGTGCACTGCTAAACAATGGTGCAGTGATATTACCAAAAAAATATCAGTTGTGGCATTTCCAAAACAATTAACCGTCACAAGCATAAATATATTACTATGGACAGCATCTGATATCGTAATTCATTAATATATATGACGGCAAATATATTTGATCATTTGTGGAAGGCAATACAAGTGGCAGCACAAAAATGTGACATCGAAGGAACACCAAAACTAACTGGCGAGACAAGCGACGTCAAAATATAGGATGCTGCATCGGCTTCAAAAATATGTGTGTATTTGATGCAATATTAACGGATATGTCTTGCGTCATAAATATCTTCCTATTCAGTTCAATTCAAAAGGCTGCGCAATAACATTTTTTTAAATAAAATATTGTGACATGAGGCGAGTGAGAGAACACGCGCGATAGCTTGGAGAGCCTGTGTTCAGACCGGCCTTGATTTATCGGACGTACTGTACATGGGGTATTGTTGGATCCCATAATTCAAAAGACTATTGTTTCTAAGTGACTCAAATAGGTATTTAAGTCAGTAGTTTTTCAGATATGGGATATTTTCAGTTACAACTGCAGAAATAACTTAGTTTACATAGTTTTTTCGAGAAATACTATGAAGTACTAACTTATTTTTACGGTCGATAAAAAATCAATACTGTGCATAGGCCAACTAATGAACCCTTCATAGTGCGTGGTCCGACACGCACTTTCTGTTTTCGTATGAGAAGTTAAGTTAAAATTATAATACGCGAAAACTGTTACCATGGATTCTGTACATGATTCTGAACTCCCTTGCGTTGAAATTTATCGTCGGTTATTTTAAAAAAAATCTGCTGTTTCATAGAAAAGTGCAAAACGTACGCGGTCAAAATGTATGGAACAGCTGATTTTTATTTTACTAACCAACGAAAAATTTCAACGCAGGGGAGCTCAGAATCATGTACTGAATCCATGGTAACAGTTTTCGCGTCGACATGCCACCCTGTATTATTTACCCTCAGTTCTTCAAGTGACTTTTCAGCATTGTTTTGAGCTTCATTTAATTGTTTCTGTATTTCTTCTCTCTCTGTCATCTGAAGAAAAAAATAAAAAAATTGTAGGTAACAGCCAAAACATTTTTTACTAATGTCAGTTTGTGGGAAAATTAATTGTAAAAAACTTTGCTCTTTAGGCCAATTAAGTAATTTATTACGATTGCGTTTCTTAATTTAAACTCGGCCGCAAGTAAGACTCATCGAGTTTTAGAAAAAGATTGGCTGTGTTGAGTGCCGTCTCTTTCACTCATTGTGTGATAGTCTCCTTTCAAAGGATCAATGTGTCATATCTGTGCTGGGGTATTAATTATGTTAAAACAAAATATTGTTACCAATTGGTCCATTTTGATTTTCTCCTCATTACTAAGTTTCTTCATATGCTCCATTTGTTCATTGAGCAATTGTTCAGCTTTTAATTTCTCTTGTTCAGTTTGGTGAACTCTGTCTTCAAGATTCTTCTTGATATTATTTAGTTCTTGCTTTAGTTCCGTTTCTCTTAGTATTCTTTGTTCTTCTATTTCTTTTAATTCCTGTTAATATGATAGTGTTTTAGTTTAATTGATTTGCCATGCTATTTGATGTTTTGTGAACAACAAGAATAATAATAAAGAAAAATCAATCATATAAATTAAAACCTGGTAATACCTTCTCCTTGGCTAATCGAAGTTGTTCAGTTTCCCGCTGGAGCATATCTACAAACTCTTGCCGTTCCTTCAACCGGACATCTTCTTGTTCACGTATCTTGCCCTCTAACTTCTCTAATATCTCTTGTTTCGAAGTATTTTCTCGATTTAGTTCCGATAAAAACTCTTCTCTTTCTTTCATCAGCTTTTCTTTGAGCAAGTTGTTCTCTTTCAGCAGTTCTGACTCAGTCTCATTGTGTTTCTGAATTTGCTCCTATGAATAAAAGATTTAAATCAATATTAACTCTGGTTCAGTCATAATTAAACACTGGGTGTGAATGCTATGCAGATAGATCTATGGGTCAAATAATGTACAGATCTTGTTGTTTTTCTCATCTCAATCTGCTAATAAGTGTGGTCCAGAGTATAAAATACCCAGAGCCGGCGGCAACAAAACTTATTTATATTTTCAGTTGAAAATCTAAATTACCTATTTGGATTGCTGCTTGTCTAAAAAAATTATACAAAAGCATTACTCTTGTTCATATTTGTTGTATGAATATCTACTCAATTGCTTTATGCACTGAGTTGATAAATGTATGCCATAGATATTTAGTATTTATCAACAAACCATTAGATGCAGTATTTTAGTCAGTAATTGCACATTTGGAAAACTTTGTACTACAATCGTAAAGAACAATGGCCACTCTTCTAATATGCTTGGATTAGAAAAATGTTATAAAACGTAACTTGTTGATACATATTATGTTGTTTTGTTTGCCTATTTATTTATAACTAGCCTGGCATATAATTTAAAAGATCGACACTAAGTACTATGCGTGTGCAGTACAATGATGCCTACCGCATTTTAATGAAATTTCCACAGTACTGTAGCGCGTCGGGCATGTGCGCTGAAGCGAGAGTGCCGGACTTTTATGCCGTTATTCGATCGCGCATAGCATCGTTTTCCAGCAGTTTGCGAAAATATATAAATCAACTGTTGAGGGTCGTTAGTGAGGATTGGAGCAGTCGGATCCACAGGTATTGGCTCGAAGTCCATCGGAGTGCCAACAGACAATAGAGATTGTGTTATTTTGGTTTATTTTTGTTGGATAGTGATAATGTAATGAAATTTTATTTTAATGACTACTCAGTTTTAATGTAATTTATTTTGTGATTCTATGGAATTTTTAATTTGAATTTTAATGTACATAATATATTAGTTTAATGATCTAATAAATTGTAATGTACTTATTTTGTATTGATGTTATGAATTTAATTAATTGTATGTATTTCTAATTAGTATATTGGAACTTGGTGCCTTATTAAGTAAATAAATTTAATATATTTTTTAAAGTGTGGAGACTAAAGTAATTATAATGTTCTTTGGAGTTACATGGTATATTTTTAATCTGTGATATTTTGAATTGAGATGTTTTTGATTTTATATTATGTAGAGTATGGATAAACACAAAATAATAAAGAGAATGATATAACACAAGATTGCACAGAACACTGAGTCAATGCCAAAATTAGGAAAAAAAGTCAATCTGTTGTTTACTTTGATGGTCAAATAATAAATAATGTGTTAAGGTTGTGTTGTAGCACTTTTTGAATTATAAATATATAGATTTATAATCTGTCTTAGCATCCCAAGGATGCAGATATTTGACACATGTTAACTTTATGTTTTACAAGCCACATGTGGAACTTACCATGAGTTCACAAATTTTCTCTTCCATTTCGTGTTTAATGGTAGCAAGTTGTGCATCTCTTTCCTCCAAGAGTATAGTTTTTTGGCGTTCAACCTCATTTTTCTCCCCTTTTAAGTTTTCTATTTGCGCTGCAAACTCATTTTCAAGTTGAAGAATTTTTCTATTCATATCTGTTTGCAATTGCTCCTTTAATATCATTGATGTATTTTGCATTTGTTTAGCATTTTGTATTTTCTCTTCAATATGCTTTATTTCAAATGTTTGTGACTCTTCAAACTTCATTTTTACATCATCAATTATTTTGTTGTTTTGATCACTATTATCCATTTTTAACCGCTTTCTTGGTACTTCAAATACTTCTTCTGATGGTGAATTCATAAACTTATACACAAATTCATCAGTCAGTTCTAATGATATGATGTCTCCATCGCACAGTTTCTTCTCAAGCCCCTTGCCTAAAGTTACTCCATTGATTTTGATACCAAATGTGCTGTTATCTTCAAGAGTCCATTCATTATTTTTACCTTTTTTGAATTTGCAGTGAGTTCTCGATATGGATATAAATGGTACTACAACAGAGTTCTTCAATCCACGACCAAGTGAGAACTGAAGCAAAACAATGTCATAGAATAGTGAAAAGAATAATGTTGTACTTTTGTTGTATGTGAACTATAATTTTGCTGTAAGAGCAATTACAATGAAGAATAAGTAAACTATACTCACATTATCTGACGCTATAGGTATTTTATTCAAATTAGTAAACTCCGATTTTAGTTTTTTACAAGACTCTAGTACTGGACAACTATCACCATCTTCCATCTTTACGGGAATGTAATAAAAATATAATACTAAATAGTAAATAATAAAAACAGTAAACAGCTCAACAAATAAAACTGGGCACGTTTCCCACCAATTGAAATAACATCATTCGAATCGAACACGAGTTTAGAATCAATCTTCAAGACTCTGTCATGTCAAGACAATAGACATCAACAAAACAACGTTCAATTCAAACTTCAATCCACAGACAGAAATGACAGATTAATAAAGATGGTGTTCTGCTTCTGTGAAGTCATAGTAAAATGCGCTCTTCTTCACATTTCATCAGTGTTGCTAACATTAGTAACAATAAGTTTCGCTGTCATCATCATCTTCCTGCCCTTGTCCCATGTTACTTGGGGTCGGCGCAACACGTTTTCTTTTTCCACTCTCCTCTGTCAACCGTCACACTATCATTCTCTCCCTTCTCTTTCATATATTATCATTCTTCACACAGTCCATCCATCTTTTCTTTGGTCTTTCTCTCCCGCTCCATCCATCAACATTTATGTTCATCACTCTTTTAGTCACATGCGTTTCTTCTCTCCTCATCACATGCCCATACCAGGCCAAACGATTTCCTTTCAACTTTTCAGTCACTGGCGCCATTTTTAACTTCCCCTTATATATTCATTTCTTACTTTATCCATTTTCGTCACTCCACACATCCATCTCAACATTCTCATCTCCGCTACATGCAATCTTTTTTCATCCGTCTTTTTTACGGCCCAGCATTCCGATCCATACAATACGACAGGCCTTATCATGGACTTGTAGATTTTCCCCTTTAACTTGAGGGGCATCCATGGGTCGCAAGTTGTTCCAGTGACCTGTCGCCATTTCATCCATCCTGAGTTGATCTGGCGCGTTACCTCTCGCTCTACTCCACCATCCCCCTGGACAAGCGACTCGAGGTACCGAAAATCGGAGCAGATTGGTAAGGGCGTTCCGGCGAGAGATATGGGCAAAATCACAAAACAAGTACTCTGTTTTGGTCCGACTTAATCTCAGGCCAACGGTCTCCAGTCTTTCCCACCACACCTCCAATCTACTCTGGACTGGACCTCTAAGCCGCTCTCGGCAACCAGCACAATGTCATCGGCAAACAGCATACACCAGGGAGCCTCTTCCTGGATATCTGACGTAAGAGCGTCCATTATCATCAGGAAGAGGTAAGGGCTGAGTGCCGACCCCTGGTGCAAGCCGACAGACACATTGAAGCTGCCAGTAGTGCCACTGTACCGAACTTGGGTACTGCATCGACTGTACATCGCTCGAATCAACTGCACATACTTCCCTGGCACACATTTCTCCTTAAGGGCCCACCACAAAACTTCGCGAGGCACTCGGTCGTATACCTTTTCCAAGTCAACGAATACTATGTGCAAGTTTTTATGCGCACCTCTGTATTTCTCGTACAGCTGGCGGATAGCGAAGATGGCATCCGCTATTCCCCGATCAGGCATAACCGAATTGGTTTTGTGAAATTTCACTCTCTTCTCTCAGTCGCCTTTCAATAACTTTCTCCCACGCCTTCATACTATGTGACATTAGCTTTATTCCTCTATAGTTGTTGCACTCCAGCACATCACCTTTGTTTTTAAAAATAGGCACCAGTAAACTGTTACACCATTCGTCAGGTATGGCTTCTTCCAACAACAACTTATTGAAGAATAAAGCTAACCACGTCCATCCATCTACCCGTAATAACTTCCACACTTCAACTGGTATTCCGTCCGGACCTATTGCTTTACCATTCTTCATCCCATTTACTGCTGTTCTCACTTCATCCATACTAATCATTCTCACTAACCCCTCATTTATTGGTTTATTCTCAAGCGCACCACTCCAGTCATTTTCCTCATTCATAATAACCCTTCCACCTATCTCTAATTTTTTCATCATCCGAAAGAACTACTCCAGTTTCATTCCTCATATAAATTATTTTATCTGACAAACATCCCTCGCCTTTCTCTCTCTAGCTCTAGCAAGCCGGTATAGATTTTTTTGGCCTGCTGGACTATCCAGCGTTTCATAAAGCTTGTCTTGGGCTTTGGCTCTCGCTATGGCCACTGCTTTCTTGGCTTTTTTCTTTGGAGCATCATACTCACTCTTTTTTTCTGCTTTATAACTAACATTCTCTTCTTCAACACTCTGCCATTCCTTGAACTTTCTCTTCTTATCCCTCAACACATTCTGTATTTATCTATCGTACCCTTTCCTTTCGTCTTTCCCAAAATATCTTTCGCTGTAGGTACTACTCGAAATCTATACTTTACGAACATATCAGTTTTAGTTAAAACTAGGCACTTATCTAAGATCCTATTATGATCTAAATGATTTTAGTGAATAAATGTGGACACAAAATAAATATGAAACGATTGTCATAACATTTGATTGTTTTAGTTTTCTTGAAAGTTTAATTTTGAATTAATTTGTCAAGGGAATTTTACCTCATTCTTTAATTTCTTGCTCTGTGTCATTTTCATTTCCTATAAAAGCCAAAGATTGGCAGCACCAAAACTTTCGTGATTAGAGCAATAGACTAGAGAGTAAAATTAGGTTGCCAGCGCAAACTGGTCAAACGAAACATGTTCTAAAGACTAATGCTAGTTTCACACGCAGCGACTTTGGTTACAGGCGCGGCGCACGGTGGGCTGAAAATCGACTTTCATAGACTTAGGGATTTTAATTTGCAAGTGCTGGATTTTTTGCTGAAAATCGCTTCTATTAGTTATTGCTATATATGACACCCGAGTTAATTCTGTAAAAAATGGAGGAGTTATAATTTATTTACGGAAAATTTGTACGAAGCTAGTGTGAAAAATCTAATTATCTCTTAAACGGTAAGGAAAACCGTAATATCCTAACAGGTGGTTATAGTACTAATTATTTATGATTTTTATCATACTCCACTTATCGGTTATCGCGGCAGATTTTTTTTTTAAATTATCAAAATATTTTATTTATTTTTACATATAAACGGTTCCTTTTAGTGTTTAAGTTGAGAAACACAGAGTTTTAACAACACATAACATAAAATAGCATCACCCCTATATCCCCGAAGGAGTAAGCAGAGGTTTATAGTACACCCACACTTCGACAACTATGTTTGAGCTAGTTATTTACCAACACGAAATATAATACGCGAGCTGCTTTAATTGATGGCAGAAATCCAACCAATTCCTTAATTTTTTCAGAAAACTGTACGATAATATTGATTGGTCAAGTTGTGTGCAAACTTTAGTTATTCAAGAAGTCTATGAAAGCCGATTTTCAGCCCATCGTGCGGCGGTGAGTAAAGTCGCTATGTGTGTATCCTACCTTAAGAATATACCAAAAGCGGATACAGTTACGGTTTCCTAGAAAAGCAGTTCCGTCATATTGTAACGGACGTCATGAAATCTGTCACATCCTACTTGATAAACCGCCGTTCATCATCCATCTTGCTGTATGTCCCGCCAAGGCCACACACGATGCACGACGAAAAACGACAGTGAATAGTCTTGACGTACGTCATAATTATTATTTATTCGCGATTTTATCCCAATATTCCCTAAATCCCTGTCAAAATAAAATTGCCCTAAGCCATGCATAATTAATCATTTTACCCAAAAAAAAGGGAGAAATCCCTAAAAATTGAAACACTGACAGATTCTGCTCAATTCTGCTGTACAAATGCTCTGTGCTGTACAGCCTGTACAACATGTCTTAGCTGACGTACGCACGGACGTGATAAAATCGCGGCAATTTTTTTTCTTGCACTTGATTTTTAACTTTCAGAGTTAAGCCGAGCGTTGAGAATCCAACGCGCTGGGACGCACTCTCGTCTCAGCGCGTTGACAAAACACACTGTTGGATTTTCAACTCTCGGCGCTAAGCAGAGCGATGAAAATCAAGTGCAAGAAAAAAAATTGCTGCGATTTTAATACGTCCGTGGCAACGTCGGCTAAGACTTGCTTTAAGTTAGGTTTGCATGACATATAATTTGACATTAGCGAGCAGGTGGTGCGAAAATGTCTTGATAAAAACAGAGATTTAAAAATGGTGTTTATGGCTTTTCTTAAAACTTTCCAAAAAAAAGCATTAGGTATAATCTAATGCATCATTAAAAAAACACGATCATCGTGTTTACTATTTATGCTCGTGCTATTTATGCATTTCACCTATCCATTGAAAGTTGAGTGAAAAAGACCGGCAAATTTAAAAAAAATTACGTCGGGTTTTCTCGGATCAACTATGGAAAAACGTATTTTATAAAATACCCACTTGAATGTTTTATGCAGAATATTTATTTTTGTTTTTACAGATTAATAGGAAAGCATAAAGCAAAAAATTGTGTAGATAATAATAATAATCCTATAAAACATTGATTAGGCAGGGGCCATAGTCCTTCCATAGTCCCAGGTCACCAGTCAACTTAAGCCACCCAAACCCATAGTCCAATAGATTTGTTTCCAGATTCTGCAATAGTCCTACACCAACCGGGGGTTGTCCTTGGGTGCACTTGCATAGTGCATACTGGGATAATCGTCGGTTGGTGCCTCATTCCATATAAAATTGTCTAAGGGGCCTCTGCGAGTTGGCTTCAGCCCCTCGTACGCCTTCCAAAAGACCGGGACCCTAAGGTCCCGAGATATTTAAATATATAAAAATAACAATAATAATAACTCCACCGCCGTATCTCTACGTTGACGTCGTGGTGGGGCTTGCGCGCTCCGAATTCTGGGTCTGTGCCGGTAAAAGAGTCAGCTCTCTTGCGCAGGATTGCGAAGTAGTCATCCGTTCGAGCCTCAGTAAACATGCCTGATGCACTACAGAACCGGGGCAGCCGTAACAGCACTCTGAAGGCATTACAATATATAGGTTCTCCGGGTATACTTGACCCACAAGCTGCACGTGTAAAAGGACTGGCAGTAGGCCTTAAAAAGTAGCACCTTTACTTCTGTAGTACAACGTGCAAACCTGCGGGCCAGCATGTTGCATCGGATCGCCAATGACCTTCTCTCTCTCTCCATGACAGCATCATCATTCAAATCTTCAGTCATAATATATCCCAAATATCTAAATTGTGCCACACCTCTCAGAAACACTGGAGGAATAACATTGGGTAACTTACATTTACCTCTAAACACCACAAGTTCACCACAAGACCGTGTGTGTCAGTATATGTTTCACAGGCAGTCAGCAATGTTCTTAAAGCATTTATTGAGGGGCTGAGTAAAGCCATATCATCTGCATAACTTATGCTGTTCACACACTGTCCATTTATATAGCAACCAACTTGTGTGTCAGCCAGCATTTCAATAAGTTCGTTTATGTACAGGTCATTTACAGGTTGAAGAGGGCAGGTGAAGTCAGTCCCCCCTGTCTCTTCCCGCACTCCAGCCTGTATACATCAAAGAGAGCATCCGACCATCTGACTTGATTGGTTTGGTTGCTGTACCAAAACTTAAACAAACCAATTAACACACTTGGGAACCAAGTTTTATAGAGTTTTTCCCACAATATATCATATTGAACTTGACCTAGTTGGTTCCCAAGTGTGTTAAGGCCTTGGAGAGGTCAAAGAAGGCAGTATATCTCTGTCGGTATAGTAGACAGTATGCTTGAGCAACAGGATTGCACTTTCAGTGGACAGCCCAGCCCGGAAACCGAACTGGGCGTCATGCAATTTTCAAGATGTTTTTTTTAACTGTCGCTCAAGCTGACTGTCTAGAACTTTAGCAGTTGTTGTAGCCAACGAGATGGGTCTGTAGTTGTTTCTATCAGAAAGATCACCAGTTTTATTTTTTACTATTGGTACAACTATAGTTAAAATTGGTAAGTAAGAATGGTTGATAAAGAAACTAAAAAGCATAGAAAGAATTCTGGGTAAATGAGGTCCAGCAAACAAGAAATGTTCAATACTGATGCCATCATGTCCCGGTGATTTGCCTCTTGTCATACCTTTGATCACTTCACGAATGTCCTTCGCTGTAATCACTATTTGGTCAGTATCACACATGTGGCTCTCAATATCAAACATCCCCTGCATAGCCGGAAGCGGTGACTGCACCTTAAAATTATTCATGAATAAATTAGCGATTGACCTTGGCTCTACTTCATTACCAACACTGACTGTTTACCAGTCTGTTTCTAAAATTTCTGAAAGTTTTTGTTATTATATTCAGTAGCTAATAGGTATGTCCATTTTAACTTTATCCCTACGGGAAAGATACGCTGGCTGGCATGTCATATACACAGATGGTCCAAAACATCAGATGGAGTGGGCGCAGCATATTGTGATTTAACAAGTAAGTGTCACAGAACTTATAAAATGAATGGTTATATTTCCATTATGACGGCTGAGCTATTTGCAATTTCTGAGGCATTGAAATATGTATTAGAGCTAAATGCGGATTTATCCGTTGATTTGTCGGTGCATATCACCACTTTATAAAGTGGTGATATGCACCGACAGCAAGAGCAGTTTACAGCATATTTCTAAATGTGTTCATAATGGCTCAAAGGGTTTAGCTATAGCATATACAATTTTGAAACAAATTAGGCATTTTAACCAGAGTGGCAAAAAATTTGTTATCCAGTGGGTGCCGTCCCATGTTGGACTTTCGGGCAATGAAGAGGTTGACAGATTAGCCAAAGAAGCAGTTCTTTTAGGCATACAAACACCGGATGTACTACCAAGTTATTCGGAAATATTAAATAAAGTTAGAAAAATAAATAATTTATCTTGGAAGGAACATTTTGACGAAGATCAAAAGCCAAAGGAATTTGGTATAAAAGTATACAGAGTGAGCCTCCTCATATACCCTGGTTCTCTGGGTCGAAACTGAGTTGCCGTCAAATTGTTGCTGCGCATCGTTTGAGGTCAGAACATATCCCACTAAATAACTGCTTATCTCATGAGAAAATCGGACTCTCCTAACGGTGAAGTGTGTGGTAAAACAGAGGATGCACAGCATGTGTTGGTGGAATGTGTCCGATATAAAAGCAAAAGAAACGAACTTTTCAACGCGATGAAATTGTCGGTAATGGATGTTGGAATGTTCCATGGTATTTTAGCTAAACCTACGTCTGAAGCAGCAAAAATATTATAATACTTTTTTAGATAAGTAATTAGATTAAGTTAAGTTTTGTGTGACTAAGATAAGTTAATTTAGTTAGTCGTTATTTGTAAAAGCACGATGGGATTGACATCGTCGCATATGTGTACAAAAATCCCTTAAATAAATAAGAATAAAAAAAAACTGTATCCAGCACCCTAATTGCGTAATACAACACAATCACAATTTGTTTCGATTTGAAACAGATTTCTAATCCATTGCTTCATAAGTTGGAAAAAAAATCTGTTCAACAACGTAAATAACGCAATGAATGTTGTTGAAATGTCAAAATGAAACAAATTTCACGAAATTGTTTACGAAAATGAGTTACGCAATTAGGTAGCTGGTTGTTTTGACAATATTTAAAAAATTTCTTAAATTATTTTCTGGTAGTATTCATTTCTTCATAGTATTGTAGTAGGTTTATCCTGTTCTATCCATTTAAGAAAAGATTGCCTGGCATTCCAATGAGTATCTTTTACATGTTTATTCCAACCTATTATGCTGCCTCCCCTGCGCACTTGTTTATTATAAGTAGACACAGCTGGCCCTAGATAATGCTTGTATAAAATTATCATACATTTTATCAATTATAACCCTTTGATTTATATTCCTACACATCTTATTACTACAATTCTGAAATTCAACAGGAAAGTCCATTTTTCTTAGGTGATTGTAAAATTTTTGGCTATAATTATTTATTTGATTCTGATCCCTATACTCCTCTACAGTACTTTATTGTCTAAAGTTTTATTTAAGCTAGTAGGGAGCAAGGGTCTTACTATGTTAATGTTGCAGTGAATTTCTAGAGGAAAATGATCTGACCAATAAATGTCATGCCTAACTTTAATATCAACTACTGAGTTATAAGCTGCTTTTGTAACAAGACAACGCCAACGTTTACAGCCATGACTGTTACTGATAAACGTATACATATCAGAGTTAAGACCAAAATTAGCAACATCAGAAATAATCTTGTTCAGAATAAAAGTCATTTAGTTCCCTAAAAATAAGCTTCCAGGGTGAGAATTAAAATCTCCTAATACAAAAACTGATTCTAAACTATTACTATCAACTATTGCTACTATTTCACTAAGACAGTCGCAGAATTCAGCTAAATTGTCAATATGGTCAACCGGCATATAAACACTAAAGATAAGAAGCGATCGGTCAGATATGGTTATTTTAACTGCAGCTATCCTATCACTGTTACAGTTAATCACTGACACAGAGTTAAACTTAGTTTTATTCCAGAGAAGAGCAACTCTACCTGATGAAGTATCCACTGCAGACTTACGCATCATAGACATGACGTCACACAAATCCTGCATCGCGCAGTTAGAGTTTACCGAGCGATCGACATACATACAAGATTTCAACTTCAAACTGATGGGCAGTTGCCCGCCAGACACAACACCCGTCTGGTCGGAGGATCCTCCCTTTTCTATGGTGGATGACTGAACTTTACACCCTGTTCCTCATACCACTAAATTGGTGACCCCGAGTATGAACGTCAACGCAGCCTTCGTGCAAATACTTCGGCGTGACACCATCATCATCATCACTCCCGCAAGCTTTCGTGAGGCGAGTTACACAGCCAGCACCCACGGCTTCAACGAGCATCCTGATCACCAGCATGCAGCAAACGCGCATTCTTGGTCATCACCCTCAGCCTCATCACCCCGACTCACTGGGGAATCAACGCAATCAGCCTCATCACCCCGACTCACTGGGGAATCAACGCTATCAGCTTCATCACCCCGACTCACTGGGGAATCAACGCTATCAGCCTCATCACCTCGACTCACTAGGGAATCACCGCAATCACTACAGACAGTTCCGACTCACCGCGAACTATGTGGCACCCGGTTCCGACTCACTGGAACCACAGCTGGCACTGTGTGCACTATCGACCTCCGGTCTCCGGAGGGGAGTGATGTAGGGGTTACACCGCCACATACGAACTACGCATCATAGACATGACGTCACACAAATCTTGCATCGTGCAGTTAGAGTTTACCGAGCGATCGACATACATACAAGATTTCAACTTCAAACCGATGGGCAGTTGCCCCACCAGACACAACAACCGTCTGGTCGGAGGATCCTCCCTTTTCTATGGTGGATGAACACCCTGTTCCTCATGCCACTAAATTATGAACTTTATTTATTTTGTAACTAAGGAATTATAATGGCTTTTTATTTATTTATTATTTATTAATTTTCGAAATGATTGAAACAATTTTACTTTTTCGTTAAATGCATCCTCGCGTTCGCTTTTCACTCCTCTTGGCTCCGTATCAAAACGTCTTAAAAGCAAATCGTCCTATGAGCAAATGGTCCTAAAAAACAAGAGAATGGAAATGGTACAGTCATACCACACATAAAAGGAATAATATTATGATCGTCTTCTCGAGACAACAAACTTTATAATATATTTTTTTAAAGTTTATTTTATTTTAAAATTTGTTGTCAAATATTAGAGAGATAAATTAGATTATCTGTTTGCCAACATTAAGTCGGTATCGGGTCAGAACATCTGTGAAAGATCTGGGTGACCCGAGGGTTTCTGTTCTAATCTGGGTGACGCCTGTGCATTCAAAGAGCACGTGCGCGACGGTTTCCTCAGCCTCCATGCATGCCCTGCACAGAGGGCTGTCCGTTATGCCTATTGTGTGGAAGTGTTTGTAACGATCTTCGGACTTTTCCTTTAGGTACTGTGCTGTGCTGTGAGACCTTGTTTTGGCTTTCATGGTTCTAGGTCAACGAGAAGTACACCATAGTTTTTGATTTATTTGTGAGTATCATAATGTGCAGGAAAAATGGCTGTATTTTGTTATTGCGTTGACTTAGAAGCTTGTTTTTTTATGTAGTTCCAAAGGACCGCAGATCTAAGTATTTGATATCAATTTAAAATGATATCTCCTCGCGTTCCTGTCATAAAGGGTCTTGACGGCCAGACGGACAACGAAATGAGACAATAAGGGTTCCGTGTTTTCCTTTCGAGGTACGGAACCCAAAAAGGTTGTTTGTAATTTTAATTAGACAAATATATTAATAACGACTTACATATGTAAGTATCGAAGTAATACTATGCTGTATGCTTTATCACATCACACTAGATAACTATCTACTAAAACGATCATAACGATAAGGTAGTACGGCAAGACTTTTAACTTAAAAAGCGAGCAATGTATCTATAGGAGTTAGTTTATTTTACGGGATGAAGAGCCGGCGAGAGTGAAAGCATATTTCGGGGTGGATAAAACGAATAGATAGAGGTCTTTAATATAAACGAAGCAGACTTTAGTACTCTCGAAAAATGCAAGCGTGGCGGGTGGGTACACACTGAATTTTTAAAGCACCGCCAGCGTTCGTAACTTGTTGGTTTGCAGAGACTGAAATTTTGTGTTAGACGCTTTGCTTTTCCCTTTTCAAGCACTTATGGCAGTTTCTTAGTCGAGGAAATGTTTAAAAGGTTAGCAATGGCAGCTAACCTTAACGGTTTAAAAAATAAAGGTGTAATTTGACGATGAGAGGATTTTGCATTTTTGGGTTCCGTACCTCAAAAGGAACGGAACCCTTATAGGATCACTCGTGTGTCTGTCTGTCTGTCCGTCTGTCACAGCTAATTTGCTCCGAATATAATGGACCGATTAAGTTAAAATTTGGTACACATTATGTATTTCTTTGACCCAAACATGGACGTGTAACGTAAATAAACGATTTTAAATCAAATACTTTTAAAGAAATTTAAGAATACCTAGACGAAAATTTATCTCTTCGAAACTACTGTGCCTAAAATTTTGAAATAAATAAGGAGAATGGTTCTGTACTCATAGATTACAGGGAAACTTATAAGAAGTCTATGATCTTATAATAACATGGTACCTATATCTCTAAATATTGTGCGTAGAAACTTACATTTAATTTTGCAGTTGGAATGTATGGGAGAACATTTTGTCAACTACAATGTTAAGTTTGTTCTGGGGATAAATTCATCCCAACTACGGAACCCTTCAATGCCCTTCATTGTGCGTGGTCCGACACGCACTTGGCCGGTTTTTTGTGGTTGTGACACTGCCTACGGGCTATGGTTACCTAGTATGGTCACATTATTAACAGTTAGATTCGGATGTGTGAAGCAGTAGTTGGGATGAAATTATTGTGGAGTTATTGGCACCTTGTAGAGACATGCAAGTCCAAGAGGTGTCCCGACGTGTTATCGACCTCAGAAACATTTTGGCTCCATTTGGCTTTCACTCTAACCGTATTACAGCATCGCAACGACTCTGGCGTCTGCAATCTGCCGTCGCCTGCGGAAGTGTACCTTTATCGTGGTAGAACTTGGTTCATTTAGGTAAAGGTTTCTTGTCATTGACTAAGATGGGCGGACCAAAGTAAGTTTCTAAAAATGTGAGTCTCATTTAGCATTAACAATAAACTCCAAATTGGTCTACGATCAACTCTACCCATAGATATAAGATTTCTATGACTACCTGTCCAGAATAATGTTCATAATAATTCCTATTCTTTTAATTCCATGACCACAGAGAAAGAAAAATAAACTAAAACCAAATCCGTAGTATTTGACATTGGTATCGCAATGCAATTATTGTGTTCGGTATCTGGTGAAAAAAGTAAATGAGTTGTGTCGTCGGCCGGCGCGGTGGGCAACGGCTTCACATCGGCCCTCAATATATCAACGTGGACAGGACGAAAATTGGACTGGACCCTTGTTAATGTCCCGTACTTAGGCCCTTCCGCCCTTGTTTCTGATTATTTATTTAAGACCTATTGATACTTACACCCAACAGAGGGTAAGTATACCAAACAAATCGAAGGAACACACATTTATTTGCTCTTGCTTTTAAACTTAAACATTGATTTACAAACAAAACAACTCTTTCTGAACATGGTTTTGCTTTATTTGTGTATAAAGGGTACATAACTACATACCTTACCTTGTTCAGATAGTTTAGCTATTTGTTATCCTATCCTATATCTACTATTAAACGAGCAATATTTGTATAAACAATGTGGCCCATGGCATGTGACCGCCCGTATTTTTCTGAATATTCATGAAAAATTATCGAAAATTAACTTTACAAGGTCTATCTTTAGTATTTTTCATGTTATTCAATTTTTTATTTTTAAGTAGCGTTTGTGACCTTTTTTTTTGGTTGGGAAATAAATAACTTCTCCCGCTCTGGGCGGAGCGGGAGGGCGTGTCAGACTCTTACTAACTAAAATCCACCCGTATTCCTTCGGTTGCGCGTTGCCGAGGGCCACGATCTCCCTTTCGGTTTTCTTCGCAACCCCGTCAGGCATCGGCCCTAGCGGACCTCGTCAATTCTGCTGACATCTCTTTGAGGTGCGCGTGGAATACAACGCGCAGTCGACCCGGGCCTGGTTCTTATCGGACGGCGAGCTATCCATTGCTCACCGTCCGCAAGCCCGCGCCTACGGTGGCTGGTAATCGGCCTGCGACTCCCGACGCCCAGGGCATCTCCTGCGGCGGTTAGGGGCGTGAGGGCGCGAACTTTGCCTCTCCCTCACGCGTTCCGCCTCCTCCTTCGTGAGCATTACTGCTTCGCAAAAGGAGGTGACGGCCTCCTATGCCCCTCGCTCCGTACCATGGCCTGGACCAGGGCCGGACGCGAGAGATCACCGCCGCCGATCGCTTCCACGTGGACACGGCGATGCTCCACCCAAGCCGGGCAGACATCCACCGTATGCTCCACCGTGTACTCCGGGCGATCCACACAATGGTGACACCCGGGCATTTCCTCCCGCCTTATCCTGAATAGGAACCTCCCGAAACAACCGTGTCCGGTGAGGACCTGCGTCAGGCGGAAGGTGAGGATGCCATGGTGCCTCTCTGGCCACTTCTCAAAGAGGGGACTTATCGCCGCAATTGTGGCGTGCTCAGCGCTGGGTTGCGACAATCGCACTCTCCATGACGCCATGCCGGAGCTCTGTCCGCTGTGCCGCGATTTCTCGCGGCAGCGGAGTTAAGCCCCGGTGTTTCGCCTTCTCGCGCCACTCCCAAATGTGTGCGACTTTTGCCTCCAAATCCCATGGCGAATTAATAACATACCTAAGTCTGAAATCACCAACCCGTCTTGAGCAAGCGTGGTCACAGATGCGTGGTGATCATTGCTCGTGCCTTCTCTGTTTGATGAAGAGGCCTTCGACCTGCAGTGGGAAAATAATAAGCTGGTATTATTATCATAAATGAAGACAGAATATACAACAATGCAAAAAAAATAAGTTTTCGTTATTTATTAAAAAATTCTACGTAATTTTACGAATTTTTCAAAGGTATTTATAACGTTGACGATTTGCAGTCTTCCGCTATATTTCAGCTTCCACCTATCTGCATCCAGAATCTAGGCTGACGTGACACGTTTGAGCATTCGGGGCCTATTGATGGATTACTATGTATCTACTTTGTTGATAGACCTTTTCTGAACGACGTGATGGATGCAGGCAATTCATGCTCCAGCCAACACACGCTAACTAACGGACAGAGGGCTGCCTCTGTCCGTTTGTAGTTGGCATGTGTTGACTGATGCTACGCTGGTAGCATCAGTTACAGAGATTATTGAGATACTCTCAGTAACTCGCTTAGATTTGAATTTAATTGAGAAATGGAAGACGATTCTTGAAGAGTTTTACGAATAAACGAACAGTTAGAGTAGGGGGCTAATCAGAAATATTCATTGTTACTTATTAATACTACCTACATCGTGTTCTTTGAGAAGAATCGAAAGAATCCACAGTCACAGAGTAGTCAGTACTCTACAAGAGCGGTGAAGTAAGTAGGTACCTATAACAAAATCGGGGAGGGATATTATTGAGCCAGAATTGAATAGATCTGCGCACACACCTGCACCAGTGTGAGCTCTTTATCTGATCTTATTGAAGGCGGCAGGAAGCCTCCATTCCGATCACGTAGACAATTATTCGACTAAAGTGTGCGGGCTTGAATCACTAACCTCAGCGAACGGCCAACTTTTACAATAAATCCATCCTGGTCTCGACACTTAATCAGTCCTCCGATAAAAGCTTTAATCGAGAGTTAGAGAAGGTACCTACTAAGACGCACTGATTTTATTCCAACGTTACTGAACTAAATTAAACGAGGAAGCGACTGCGATTACAAACTCAGCGAAGTTTTTATTCAATGAGGTTGACTCAATCTCGTTTTGTGACTATAGGTACCCAGGTACGTACCTCTCTACCTACCCTACGTTAGTACTTCGTAGAGTAAGTTAGATGCCCAGTCGTATCTATAAAGAAGATATTTCTTGCATGACTCGGTGAGTGAAAATACTTACGTACAGTAGGCAAGCGATCGCACTTTAGAGCTTAAAGTTAAGTGATTATCTTTGCTGCCATTATTTCATTACAAAACTTTTTTCTTTTATTTATATTTGTTTTTGGTATATAACCCATGTTGGTTACAGAACAATTCGTTAACTAGATAAACTCGTGTATTCAGATTTTATAACATTTTTTTATAAGAAATTAAGATAATCTACAATACGATGTTCACTGTCAATGCCCAAAAATAAAAAAAAGGATTTTCCGAAGAAAGCTTTTTTCCATTGAACATTTTATTACTGACAGACATTACATACCTATTCAGAGTTGTAAGAAGGGTTTCTTTCATTTTTTTATTGCACACGCAGTTCAGGCGAATTATTTTTATTAATAGACGATGTTTTAGGGCTTCTGCAGTTCTACTTTATGCTACAGGTATATGGTATAAATACCAGTAGGTAAGTGAACTAGTCGGTGGAACACATGAATCCACTGTGGAATCGAATATTAGTGGGGCTGGGAAATTGATAGCCTGGATAGGACTTTGTCGCTTCCTAAGCCGTTTTCTCGCACTTAATTTCACTTAACCGCGGCCATTTGTTCTCGCTTCTCGATTTTATTTTGCTTACAAACGTTTGTATTGCTCTGTGTAGATAGATGTTCCAGTGATGTTATTTTTCTGCTTTATGAATTGCTACATAGGTATCAATAAACAAACTTACCTACCCTGTTTGGTCCTATGTCTTTGTCGCAGTAAAATGGTTACAGCCGTGATATAGTTATATCCCTAGGGATATAGCGGTTCATAACTGTCGCAGTGCCCTAATTTTGTTACTGCGACCAATTTCGACGTAGTTAGTCACAGTTCTAACCTAACCTAACCTATTTAGTCGGAGTGCCCTAATAGTTATATTACTCGATCGTGCTCGTATCATAGTTACATTCCTAGGAAGACAGTTATGAACCGCTTTCATATAACTATATCACGGCTATAACCATCTTACTGCGACATATATAGGTACATACAACCACACGATAGTGTACAAGTTCATATGAGACTCTTGAACTTTGTCACTAAGGTCGGCCAACCCCCATCGACAAACCCTTCGGCATTGCCGCCGTCCAAAGGCGACGGTAAACACTTCCAATCAGGTGGGCCGGCCTGGCTTGTTTGCTTACCTTATAACATAATAACAGTGTTCATAGTCAATCTGTTCTCTTAATTGAATAGCCGTACCTCATTGTTGTTTTATATCTCAGTCCTCAGTTCTTGGCTACGAACGTGGAAATCCACTCAAAACTTCAGTTAATAACCTATACCTAACGAATAAATTTAATTCTCGGTTAAGTTCGCGTAGCCTCGTCGGAGTCCATTTTTGAGTTTCAAAGTTTTATGGGAAACCTTGTCTGCTGCACATTGTTTACGAACAAAGCGGATCTCGTTCAGTTTCCGATACGAGCGCGGATCGAGTCCGCCATTCGCGTCCAACTTATCCGTCTTTGTTCCGCCAACTATTGATGCTTGATGAAACTCCATCCGCTGCACTCCGTCTTACAGGTAAGTTGGTGTTGGGCGTCGCCGAACGCCGTCGCTCGCTGTAACGCTTCCACAGTTCTGTACCTGTCCTCCTTTCGTGTTCCGTCTTATCTATGTTATGATTAAATTTGATCTTCGTGAAAATAAAAAACCGATGTACTTAGCTAAATACCATTTATATAATGTAATTAGTTTTAGGCTTCACATTTAGTATGGACGTACCGTGACGTTGATGTGTTTCCAGAATATAATATAAGTAGGTAGTTACACGAAGAAGGAGTCACAATGAATAATTTTGTCTGTGAAATGAAACGCGTCATTCAGAAAGCCCTAAAAATTTTGCGAAAGTTTTCGGTAGCCCTAGAGTTTCGTTTCGGTTTAAGAAATAATGGAGGAAGCTAACTTATTAAAAGCAAGTTTTTAACATGGAGCTGCTGCACAATGGTTTGACTGAAAAGTTGCGCGGCGTGTGTCGAGCGGCGTGCCACGCTATCATCATGGCGGACGTGACTACTGATGCAATGGATGCAATTGAGTGCTAAGTAGACATTTAAAATATACTACAACTACTTGTTGTCCGCGACTTCGTCTGCGATCAGGGATGAAAAGCCTATGCCCTTCTCCAAGTCATGGTCTATCTATGAGCCAAATTTCATTCAAATCAGTTCAGCCGTTTTAGCGTGAAAGCTTAACAAACAAACAAAAAACTCAGTTTCGCATTTATAATAGTTATGAGTATATTTACTGGTCTTAAAGGTTACCTAATAAATAACTAACATATTATGAATGGGTTTTGTAGGCGATCACTCACGTATGCTATCTTGATCATGAAATACAGTTTAATGATAACTAGCTCATGTTGTTTATTAAACCGTGTTACATAAAACTACAGGTCAAGTAAGTACCACCTAATCCAAATTCTGCCCTTACCATTTTAGTAATAGAGTGATGCCAACAGCGACAAAAAAGGCTTAAAGAACGGTGCAATTAAGCACTTGACCTTTGACATTAATAAGACTAGAAATAAGATTTGAACTTAGTAGACACTAGTCCAATTAATTTCTTTGACTAAGTTCAAAGTTTTCTTTTAAACGAACCGAGTGCTCGCTTCGGTTCATATTAAATGACTTGACTACTGATACTTTATCACCGAAATAGAAATTAATATCCTAATGCTGAAGTAGTTTCGTAAAGAAATCATATCTTGGAAATACAATGACTTGTTAATATTATTTGCATTTACTCACTCTTAAAACTGCAATTTGCAGGCATAATTTGGTGACTTAAACAGATAGGCCCATTTTATGTAAAAATTACCGCAATTTCATACATATGTAGATCCAAGGTAAGATTTTATGTTCAGTGTAAAGCAACGTTTTTCTAGAGAGAAAGACACTCTCATGTGAGCAGATGAGAGACGTGATTCAATTTGCATGGTATGATGGACGGATTACACGGTGCAAGTACTCGTCCCTTTGTCGGGACAAATGGCTTAGGAAATAGAGTGCTGTTATATTATAGAACAATTTTACATTTTCTAAGTAGTTGCCCACTTATTTTTTATTACTTCGTTGCATATGTATATTCTTGAAAAGGTTTCGTATGAAAAATTCAATTCTTTACGTAACAGTTCCGCGAATCTCATTGATGGAAGGAAATAATGCATTATAATAACAATCATAAGAGTCATACATTACATAATAAATACAATGTTTTTTGGAACGAATTTCTTTAACGCGGCTTGTAAACTTAGAGAAATCGTCACGCTAAAAAGTGTTAATACATGCGACTGTTTTCTTCTAATTCAAATAAAAAGAAAGAGAGAGAGAGAACGCCGGCAGAAAAAAACAAAAGATAAAACAAAAGAAAAGAGTAAATTGATTACAGTGTCGTGGGACAAAATTGCACACATCGGCCCGAGTGACACTGCATGCCGGAGAGAGAGAGAGAAAGTGTGAATTTGGTCAAAATGAAAATCCAAAAGGGCGGCTCTGAAATTTTTCAAATTTTTCGTCATGCTTGTGGTTTTCATAGTTTTTGAGGGTGCAAAAGCCGATAGTGAGGTCGAAATGTAAATCCAAGATGGCGGCTGCAAAAAAATTGTTTTTGTTTTAAATCATACATGAGAAAGAAGTTCGTTCCTGACGGGGGTTTCCCGACCGCACACGTTCTTTCTCTATTTTATTAACGTAAACAGCATTGAGTTAAAACTTATAGGGTGGCAGGGACATCGACGCACAAACTATTACCATGAATGCAGCACATGATTCTAAGCCCCAGCGTAGGTTATTAAAACAAAACAACTGTTTCCTACAAAAGTGCAATCAATACCTACGGTCAACATTTATGGAACAGCAATTTAAAAAATAAAATCCCGACGGTAAATTTCTACGCCTCTGCGTAGAAGTTTATCGTCGGTTTAGAATCATGTGTTGAATTCATGGTATCAGTTTGTGCTTCGATGTCCCTGTCACCCTGTATATCACCCTGTATAACAGAGCCCAGAATATGTTAAATATTTTAATATGTAACAACTATTACAAAAACTATAATAGCAGAATTTTAATACAAAGTGGGGTACATAAAACTCATGCTTAAGGTAAAAGTGAAGCCTTTTCCCAGCATTGTAGTAAATTACGGTATCTAGGGTGATAATTTATAAGGAAATTCTCTGGTAGCGGGACAAAAAATGTGGTCTACACTTGAGACCCCACCGCCCCGCACTGGCCCACTAATGAAGGAGCTACTCCGTTGCTAGTATCGAGTTACATGGCGCATTTTTTTTCCTAAAAGGGTAGGTACAATTGTAATTTGATTTTATATTTGTAAAAGTAAATCATTGGATGACTAAATAAATCCTATGAATCTTTACAAAATACTATTTTGTGCGTGAAGTGAAAAGTTGACATTATATATTAAAATATGAATACTAGCTGGAATTCCGAACATACCTACCTCCACGGGCTTAGTGATGGGAAACTTTCAGGGTCACTGGCACTTGATGCGGAATCCATAAACTTTGAAAAACGACCTTGAGTGAGATGGTAGGTAGTACGTATCCAGAGGCAGTAGGTTTTATAAAAGGAGAACTGGCGCGTTACGTCGTAATCTAGCCTCGTTATGTGCTAAGGACGCCTTGTGATTTTAGTTTAACTCCCTAGCTAGACGGAGGGCATCTAAAAGGACTATTTTGTTTTTCCTAGTGTTAAAAAAGACATTATTTTTAGTTATCAGAAACCACACTCCATTCGGCAGTTCTTGTAACTCGGAAATGAAACACTACATATTGCACAGAGTGTCCTTTAACTAACGCCGACGACGGCGTTAATCGAGAGCGACGTCCGAATGTCTCGCCGAATAATGTAAGCTTAAAATATACAGAATGCTAAGGTGTATTCTGTCTGTCCCAGGCTTTATGGTGTCTAATGTGGGCGATAGTCTGACTGGCAAGCAGGATTGGGTGAAACACTTTTCCGAATAAACAAATGGTGTGATTAATTTTGTTTTTTAACACTAGGTAAGTACTTCACTGGTAATGTTGGCAGTGATTGAACTTTGTTTAGAAAAAAATAGGAACAAGCAATGGAATGTAAAAGGAAATTTAGAAAAAAAAACGGTCAAGTGCATGTCGGACCACGCACAATGAAGGGTTCCATCGTTGGGATGAATTTATTCCAAGAACAAACTTAACATTGTAGTTGAAAAACATGTTGTCCCATACATTTCAACTGCAAATGTAAGTTCGTACGCACAATATTGGGAAATTTAGGTACCAAGTTATTTAAAGACCATATACTTCTTATAGGTTTTCCTACAGTAATTTATAAGTTCAGAACTATTTTCTGTATTATGGTAAAAAAAATTGGCTCAATAGTTTCGGACATGAGGAGGGGGGGCAATGGTTCATCTATATTCTTAAATAACTTTAAAACTATTTATTTTAAAATTATAAAAAAATACACTTGAGACCCTCACAGCCCTTTCCTTTGACATGTCACACGGTACAGTGTGTAAAACTGTTTGAAATTTTCTTATTTGTCTCCTGAAAGTGACCCCCTTATTCAAAATTAATTTACGTAACACGTCCGTGTTTGGGTCACAAAAATTAATCGGTCCATTATATTCGGAGCAAATTGGCTGTGACAGACGGACAGACAGACAGACACACGAGTGATCCTATAAGGGTTCCGTTTTTTCATTCGGACATACGGAACCCTTAAAAGAACTCGTGCTTAGCTACGGAAACTGATATGGGAATGTAATTAATTGCCAAGAATTTAGAAACATAAAGAAAACCAGTTTAGCTACGTAATCCTATAGCAAGCTATGGGTGTGTTATACAACCTAATGCAAAAGGACGACGAAGACAAATACCCTAAAAACGATTTCAGGTTTAATTACAATCCGGTTCCGCTCCCGCGTTCTGATAGCACGTTACGTCGTAAAGGTAACAATAGTAGGTGACATGTAAGCCCGCCCGTAAGTCAAGGCGCTAATGAACCGCGCGAAGAACATCGTACTAAAGACTTTGGAGTGATCTTGGGGTGGATTTTTTGAGCGTACCTTCCCTTCTTCATTAGTGTAATTAACTTATGCCGTAGGTACCTATTCTTCTACAATTCGTTGCGGATCCCAGAAGGTTATTAAATTACTATTCGGCTACCAAGAATTTTGAATCAAGATTTCGGGTTGGTATATTTTTAAAAGTCTTCAATATAGTTTTCTATAGCATCGTGTTGAGTTTTGATTCTGTAGTTGTATATTGAAAGGTTTCGATAATTTCGTGTCGTTGAATACAATCTTTCTATTCGTATAAAAATATAACGTGACTTCATATTTGAACTCGGGTATATGTATGTTTTGAAATCAATCCAATCTTTTAATATACCTACCTAGTTCATAACTAAAATAACTTTGTATGGTTTCTGAACTAAAACAAGATAGAAAACAAATTCCAATTAAGCATGTACCTACTCTACTTCAATGTTATTAAATTGTGAACGGATATTCAGGAGTTGTGCTCAGATTTTCCTTGTTAAGCTCTTGTAACTACAACCCTCCCAGAAACCTTGACCAACATAATATTAACTCGAGTAAACTCCTAGGTACCTCCTGTGTTTTATCGAATCAAGTGCCTAATTGAGTGTTGAAAAATAACAATAATGATGGTCAGTTTGTACGTACCGGTGCTTCATGTATATGTTTTTTACCGTGGTAAGCGGATAGTTAGGTTACAAAAAGGTAATTGGTAGGCACACGGGGCCACATGGTGCACAAGTTGAATTAGTTTTTGTAGAGGAAGGCGTGCGGGCCGCGGCGTGGACGGTTCGACTGGGGAGGCTCAGCGCAGGCGGAACCACCCTCACCTTGCCTCAAATTAATTAAAATAATTCGTTGAAAACGTCACGAATCTACCAGCTTCCGCAGCTTGTTAGTACGCTCTTGTTGCTTTGAAAACATTAAATTCCAACGGATCTGTGTGGAGAATTTCACCGTTTAATTCTCGTAATAAATTTGTCGCACGTCGTGTTTTGACATATGACGGTACTTACGATAAGTTGATATCCATATTGCCATACTATTACTGTACCAACTATTGTAATAGATTATCCTACACATGTTGGTGTCGTCATCATGGCAGAGTGTATAAATAAATGCCTATACGGGCTGGTTGCCCAGTTTACAACATTCAATAGTGTTCCGTACGTTCTTAACGTTCTGTAATTTACAGTGAACGCTGCAGTGCTCAAGAAAGAGTGTTTTTACTCTTTTGCGCTTTTATGGCCACGGGGGAAAAATTCATTGAAATTCCGGAGTAACGTAGATAAACTGTATGAAACTGGGAAGATACACCCAATTAATGTAATTTATATCATGTTTATACGAAAAATACGCCCCAGTAAATAGTTTCACGTTACGTTGAAGTATCTTTTTGGAAAAATACTCGTTTTAAAAAGACAGCAGTCTCTTTGTTTAGTTCTACTGAGCAATACGTTTAAAGAATTTAAATGGATAGATACTTTCTTTTTAGGCAATCAACTGTAAGTAGCTGTAGTTGAAACGTACAGGGTAAATAACATCCTCATTCCACATATTGTAATTTTACCAACATAACATAACATCACGCCTTGTTTCCCCGAAGGGTTGGGCAGAGGTGTCCCTGTAGCAGGTATTTTATTTTCCTATAAACTGTAATATCCGCATTTTATAAGGAGCTTTGAGTTGTAACCGTGTCAGAGATCATACCCATGACGCAGACCCGGATCTAGAATTTTTTTGAGGCGGGGGAAACCTGCCGTCTGCCGCCCCCCGCCAATCTTTTATGGGGATGCGCTTAAGTTAGCCCCCGCGAACTTAAAATTTTCTCAAAATGAAAATTTTGGCAGCAACATATTAATCAAATTGTATCGATCGATAATGCGCCAATTCAACAGGGGCGCCAAAACTGTAGTGAAAAAGAAAAAAATAGAAAGATTATAAATGTGCTGCGCGTCTCATTTAAGTATTACAAAGTTGCTGTGTGCTGGTGCTGGGTGGTGCACTTGTCTGCTACGCTTGAATTTGTCGCCCCCTGAAGTTGGCGCCCGGAGCACGGGCCCCGGCTTGCCCCCCTAGATCCGGGGCTGCCATGACGTCATACACGTAATTAAGCTAAAAGATGATTCTCCGGGCGGTGCTGAAACACCTAGTGCTCATGACGTGTAGTTTACTAGTTTTGTTAATTCCTCTTCGGATATATATATTTACCTTGATGTATGTTGAGCATTTATTTTCCATTTTTGACAGTCGTTACGGGTAGGCAGTCAGAAACATGAAAGTCTGTCAACCAGTTATACCGAGGGGTATCGTCTTACCCAGGACCTAACCGGGTTGTGGGTGGAGGTCAGATAGGCAATAATTCTATTTAAAACATCGGTTTTTGGTTTGGTTTTTAGGTTTCCGGAAATTATCCCACGGGAACATACTAACGGGATAAAAGTATCCTATATATGTTAATCCAGTTTATAAACTATTTGTGGGCCAAATTTCATCCAAATCCGTTCAGCTGTTTTTGCGTGATTGAGTAACAAACATCCAAACACACAAACCTTCATCTAAATATAAATATACAATGGTGCCGATTCTCTTGTTCACAAACTAAAGTAAATTTAAGTTCAGTGCATCTTTTTCTTTCTATTTCATTAAGAAATAAACCGAAGATAAATTTTTGTTTAGTCCTGTCAAATTAATCAGCGCTTGACGTAAATTGACGTAATTTTAGTTGGCAAGTTTTTAATCACGTCTAAGTATGACAGGCGCTGATTAATTTAACAGGACTAAACTAAAATTTATCTTCTGTCCTTTTCTTAATGAAATAGAAAGAAAAAGATGCACTGAACTTAAATTTAGTTTAGTTTGTGAACAAGGGAATCGGCACCATTATGTATTAATATTATTATACTAGCGGACCCGACCGACGCGGCGACGTGGTCCTGTCCGAACAGTGCTACCTACAATTCAATGGGTTCAATTTTATTTTCAAACCATCCAGGGACCCACTCAAATATCACACAAAATTTCATCCAAATCGGTTCAGCCGTTTAGGAGGCGTTAGTTGACAAACACACGTACGGAAAAATTATATGTATAAAAATATCATATAGTAGGATTTGTACCCAAGCAATAAATATTAAACAGTGCATCTAATATAATACACTATCGCTCATTTCCCGTTTAGCAAAGATACTTTTATATGGGAGCAAGTATTTGGTATGGCATGCACGATTCTGTCGGCGATATAACCACGTAAGTGATTGCCTAGTCGTGTATACCTACAACTATTACTCGAGATTTTCAGGAGCTCTTGAGAAAATGTTGATGCGGGGTCACGCAGGGCGTGTCGAGGCATGCTCTGCAATGATCGCCGTCGACCGTGTGATGAGCTGGACGTGTTCCCGTGACACCAACAAAAGGCTTACAGCTATTCTAAGTGTGTTCAGATTTAGGTGAAAAAGTTACGCAAAATTAAGGAGGAAAATTTGAATAAGATCCGAAATTCCATAAATTATCTTTCGCAAAAGAACTTTTTCAGTAAAACGATTAAGTATGGTTTATGAACGTTTTGTGCTAAATGACAGACTTTATGACTCAATCATTAGGTCTGACACCACAATATTATTTTTCTTGTACTTTTAAGTACACGAGGAATGCAAAATTATTATTATTATTTAGATCATTTGCTCCACCTTCAGCATCGGTGATATAGATACTTAGGTACCGGAAAGAATCTATCCATTTTGTCTTGACCGTTCGTCTTCGTTATTGTAAGAGCCCATCAAAACCTTTGTAAACATGTTGCAGCGCAGACGTGGATTGTTGGAAGTTCTTCCGCACAAACTTGTGTAGATTATTTAGTTTACTGAAAGGCTTGATGGCTCATAGTAAACTGTGCAGACTTGGCTTGGAGTGAAACCTCGGAAACGGACTAGTTGTAAATAAGGCAGAGTACACACATATAACTGCGCTATCGTCGCCAGCTCTGTCCGGCTGTGTCGTTTTTGCGCCGGAACTGTGTATGAGTTACTGAGGCCGCCGTATCCGGTAGCCCCAGCCTTTTATTATTTAACATACATGAAGGTATTTCGTGGTGGACAATGTTTCAATAGCCGAAATGGGTCAAAACGTTTTATGGGATTCTGATTTTAAGACGTTCGTCCCTTTATAAGTTGGTACTTACTGGCTATAAGATTTCTTATGTAATAAATGCTCAACTGGTTGAAATACATAAAAGATATAAACTAAAAAAATATGCAAAATTAACGTCAAATACCCATTATGCATATTATTTAACATTGATGAAGTTACCCAAGCAAAATCGATCTGCCTTTTCCCAACTATGTTAGGGTCGGCTTTCAGTCTAACCGGATGCAGCTGAATATCAGTATTTCACATGGAGCGACTGCCTATTTGACCTTCACAACCCAGTAACTGGATAATACGATACCCCTTGGTTGTCAGACATTCGAGCTTCTGACGACCCGTAACGACTGTCAAAGAACCACGAATGACAGCCGGGACCAATGGCTTAATGTGCTTTCCGAGGCACGGAGGGGTCTCGGTATGCAAAGATGGTCACCTATCCACGGACCAACCCCGGCAAGCGTAGCTTAACCTGATGGATCGACCCGTGTGGCTGTTATTACTTAGCCACGAGTCCCAAGTTACCAGACAAATGTACATAATAGTACATCATACAATACAATATCTTCAAAATGACGTCCTTTTGTTAACTGACTCTACAAAAACAGTTGAATACATACAATTTATGTAGATAAAACCTTTCTTTATTATTTTAATATCTTCGTACCTTTAGAATAACAATGTCATAATGTATAATAATTTTGTGGAAAAAACCGAATTTAACCGTTGAATTACGTACCTACGTAATTCAACTGTTGAATTCAGTTTTTTGGTGAATAAATTGAAAGCGATCAAAAACATAAATGTATTATTTTGTAGCATTGTAGAGTGTGGCAGTCCTTTATTCTATGCAGACTATGATTGCATTTAGTAGCCCAAATGGTAATCTGCCATATTGGATTACATTAATCGGAATGCATTGTATTATTATAATTTCCAATGCTTTGTTGGCTATCAATTATTTTCGTACCCATTATCTGTTTAAGTCCATAGTTTGAATGAAACTGTTAATAATTATGACCGTTTTATATGTGTTAGAACGAAAAATTTAATAAAAACGTAGAGTATCAAGGCTCCTCTCACCAGTGATAAATAGGTACACAGTTTTCTTGTAGTTTTATAAAAACGGTACTGTTACACAAGACTAAGTAGTGAGTAAAGTGGCGAAAACGGTCCGCAACGAGCGTTCTAGTGAGATCATTACGCTGGTGGCCATTTGTATAAATATCTGTGGCGGAAAAAGTCGCGGCCGGATTAAGTTGCGCGTCGTACATTATGAGAACATCCGCATTATATTTCACTGAGCGGCATGAATTATGTGCTGTTGGACCACACCACTGTAAAGCTACTTTGAATCAGGCGATGGGAAATTCCTTTAGTGGATGCTACGAATTTTTCCCCAAAGGCAATATAATTAGTGAGGCTTCTTCATAATCCCTTTTTTGCTGTATTTGGCACAGTCGTTTATAATTTATTTTTTATTTAAAATAACGCTCGGCTTTACCTCGCTAAACAGAAATGTCTCTACGAAAATTATAGAATTTCATGTTTCTTTCAGGAATTCGTGGGTAACTGCTAATCTACTACAGCTACAGTTTGTTGAGAATATTTATCTTCCTGTTTGTATTGTACTTTGGTAAAGGCCCAATATTATTTCGTGTTCTAGTATGTCCACAAAAACTAAGGAAAGATCCTGTTTTGATAGAGTGCCGTGATTAGTAGAGTTTGTCTACTTGTATCGAACAATAACCACAACTTTTTACAAAATGTAGATAGGTCCTTAGCAAAGTTTTATAAATATATCATACGTCAAAGGTAGATTGTTCTATAACATGCGGCTTACGTGTTATTAATCGGTTTTCAATAAAAAGTAACGGCTGATCAAAATCATGAGGTGGATTTAGTAATAATACCTAATGCAATTAGTAACCTATGATAAATCCTATTAAGACTCGATTATTTTTGGTGTTGAATACCTGCGAAACTTAAAGGTTCTCTTTAGCAAGGCTATTACACTGTGTTGTTCAAAACGAGCATTCTTCGACGGAAACAAATGAATTGTCTCGCAAGTATTGGCAAACGGCCAAGCGTTAACACTTTTTATTGAACTATACTTTAATGTTTCTGTTCGTATTAAGTAAGGAAGTTGCAATTAACAAAGATGTAATCAAATAGGTACTCTATGTAAGTACAATAATGTTTCTTGTGAGTTGTAAGGTTAATCTCAAAATAAGATATAGGTCGTTTCACTTCCCCAGGGTGTCGTTATGGGTGATGGAGGGATTTTGTCAAATGGAGTGATATCTTTCTTTCTTCTTAGCACTGAGCAGAACAGTCTCCGTGCATAAACAGAAACTCACCAGGTGTTCGACACTTTTGTTGGTCACGGGGTCTTGTTTCTCGTATTTTTGAAACCAGGCAATCAAACAATAGGCCGCTAATCCACTCGGATGAAGAGAATATTTATGATGTTTTACTAACGGCTTCCTTCTTCTTATGCTCACTTCGGATGCTCAGTTCGGAGCCAAGTGGAGTTTTCTCTCAGATTTGTTTTGAAACCCAATTGTAGTGATTTAAGTTACGCGGTTGCTGAAGTAGCCAGCACAAAGGGGCTTAAGCTGTGATATAATCTTAAGAGTGACATTCAGTTGGAATATTACAGGCACTATTTCTCTCGCCGATAAGAACACTGAATTGTTTAATTTAATTTATTAGAGTCTTGAGAGATCTCTACGAGGAAAAAAGGTTTAGATAGTATGGAGTTGTTAACAGTAACGTATAAGAACGATGTAAGTGTGTTGCTTTAGCCTGAAAACTTATCAGCTATATCACCCATGAGAGTGTTAAAAAAGTGAAATGTTGTCGAAGCCATCTTTTATGTGCTTAACAATGTGTAGGCACCTACTAGAGTACCCACGCAATGTACGTAAGCGACACCTTAATCAATTGCTTACTTGACATGATACAGGTAGATGTTACATAATGCGATACTCAGTTGCCAGACTATATTTTCAAATTACTTTAGAAAAGCCCTTGGAGTCAATTCCGTGGAAAGGCAGCAGCTTTTTCTTTAACTCTTTCTAAGAGCATTTATACGATGTAAATGTTCCTGTACATTCAAACGAGTGTTCCTATTTAAAGAAAAAAAAAACACATTGTTGAAAGCCCACACAACAATATCGACAGTAGGTACCACAACAATGCTAGCTTGGCTTATTCTGCCAGCATTTATTGCCTGTTTGCGCGACAAACCCCCGCAATTGCAACGAAGATTTTAGGGTTTCACAAAATGGATTCTTCTTATCCCACCAATGTTACATTACAGCTCCCCGTACAAGCAGAGGGAATATATAATGCTGCGTAAACACCGCTACAAAATGTAGATGAATCTTTCCAAAATGTTATGCGTCTGAAAGAAAAAACGCCTATGGCGAATGTTATCACACAGCACGCGATGAATTATACCATCTACTGAAATAATGACGGTAAACCAGTTGCAATAACACGTGGCATGCCGTGTACTTGTATTAATAGAGGTAGGAATAAATAATATACATGTGTAGACCTGTAGGTGTGTACATATTATGTTGTGTTGGTGACTGTGGAATACTAATCAAATAATGTTTCATTAAAAGAAAACCGAAAAAGGTAGGTAAGTAGTTGAAAAGCAGCAGCGGCAGGTTGGTAAAAATGCTTGATCTTTAATTTGATAAACTTTGAACAAGTCTCACAAGTCACAACTGTAACTGACAAAATAATTGATCCTTAGAAATTATTTTTAGAAAGAAAAGAAAAAGGAAAACTCAAGGGAAAAAAGGAAAATATAAAGCTTGTTTTGTTTTAAAATAAAAATCTAATTAGCTCGCAGTACTGCTATTGTGTGAACGATTAAGAAAACAATTTAATATGATGTTGTGTATCCTAGCTATGTAAGTAAGCTCCATGGATTTTAGAGAGCTTGCTCGGATAATTAGGAGGAACGCTAAAGACGACGTTAATAGATCTGTAAGATTGATGGTGCGAGCACAAAGAAAAACACGAACTCATGCATCAATCTGACAACCACGACGTTTTCCCACAATTTTGGTTCACGTCCGATCCTGTCAGGACATTTCCCCGAGTTTCTGGAAGGAAAAGCATATAGTAAAGTATAAGCAGTTCCGATTTTACCAACTGACGTTAACTTGGATCCATTTTCATTATTATGTTGATGTGAACACGTGTCAGAATGTATGGTGTCAGGTTTATAAATAGTTTGCCCTTTGGCATATTATTATAGTATATGAATGTTATCTGAGCAACGCTTTAAAAATGAATCCTTATCATATTCAATGAATTAATAAAAAATATAGATAGGTTAATTTTGAACGAAGTTTCTCTATTTTTAAGCAATGAAAGAATTTCGTCTTGAATTTAGGTTGTTTTAATTAACGAGTTTTGCAATTAAAATCTGTACCACCTGTACGGCCTCATACCTACCTAGGTAATACTATGGTTTTTAGTGATGGTTTTGGGTACGACTTTTATATTGAATATGAATGAATACGACGATATTTATTACAGCGGATGTTTGATACGTTTTCAAGGATGAACTTCAACCGATTTTATAGAGCTTGGGCGACTTAATCCCATTGAATTATTTAAAAAATCGATATTCTACCGTGTGTGGATTCGCAGGTTCAGCTAGTGTTGTTACACGCTTGAAAGGAACCCTAGTGACGTACAGCTATGAATGTTTGATTAATGAGTGCAATATTTTACACACATAAATCATATTAAAAGCGAACATCTAGGATCGGAACAAATGTCTGTTAACTCGGCAAATATATGTGTCATTCAGGAATTGGACCTGCGACCCACGATGACTACGTTCAAGTATTCCATACTATGAACGTTAGCAGTTAGAAGAAGTAATGAATTTAATAAAGGAATTCTAAGAGTGGAGTCTAGGTAGCATTCTATTTGCACTAAGAAGCTAATAGTACCTATGATACCTACAGAATGTACTGTCGAGTCAGGCCCTAATACTCAATACTCAATTCTTTATTGCATTCCATATGTATTACATAGATGGTATAACAAAGTAAAAGATCAATATGGACCCTGTCGGGCACAGCAAAATTAGGAGAGAGGACCTAGATTAAGTAGATAAGGTTTTTTTTTGTTGTTGTAATTTGTTGGTAGAGTAAGAAATTCCAGACTGTATGTATTTTTTATGAATGTCATATGTAATTTATTGGTACCTATTTAATTTAAAATTTATTTTATTAGCTTCAATGATTATTGAAATAACTGATACATTACGTAGTAACGCACAAACCCACGTTACACGAGAACATTACTCGGCAACTTGATAATCCCATTACGAAATTAAGAGATTGGAAAATGAGAAGCTAAGCTTTCCTCCGGTATATAATATTGTTTGAAGTATTTTGCAGTGTTATCAATCAATACAAAAACGCCTATCACATCGGTAAGAAGTAAGAACCCACTGTGACATTAAATGAGCCTAAAATGATTTATGTGTGGCAAGATAAAACCAACCTCTCTATATATCAATCATTGTTTGATGGTTACGGCCCATCTTCAGCTCTGTTTCTATTGTCTACTGAGCGGAAAAATAGGGGAAGTACCTACTTGAGGAAATTGGGTTTGAGATGCAATATAAAACAAATAAAGTCGTGAAGGACTGGCCTCATTTGTACCCGCACAATATGTGATCTCCTGAGGGAGCGTTTTAGGATCGATGTAATTAGATTGGAAGTCATTATATTATTGTGTTATTGATGCCCATTTTTTTCCCTTTAGATACGAAAATATAGAGGACTAGCTTATGCCCGCGACTTCGTCCGCGTAAATTTCGGCCCCCGACGCACCGAGTCGCAACCCATCGCCCGCCGGGCTATTATTTCGTTTCGCTTAGTGTTCTTTCTACTTTTACTCGGCTCCTAAGAGTCGCAGTGCGATGTTACATAGCCTATAACCTTCCTCAAGAATTGCGCTATCCAATGCAATCCGACTTTTTTGAAATCCGACAGGTAGTTCCGGAGATTACCCACTACATAGAAACTTAGAAACAAACAAATTTGACCTCTTCACAATATTAGATATTGAAATATATAAGTAAGCATAGATAAAAAAGCAAGGTCGTCTACTTTTTGTTTAGAATATATGGCTGCCAAACGGATTTAATTGGGTAAATTAATTATATTGATACAAGCAGGGAACTTACTTTTCATTCAGAAGATTTTATGTGGGCGGAACCGACGGGCACTACTAATAAAAGGGTTGAAGATTTTCCTGTAAACAACGAAAGTAAGAGCTACCAGTCAGCACTGCTTTTAAAAGCACTTGGCTCGCCGTTTACCGTCAAGGTACTTGATTTAATTTATACTCCCAAGAAAATTATTTCGCTCGGCTCACTTCATATTTTTCTATGGATCAAGCATTTTACTAAGATTAATTTGCTTTTGCAATTTGTGTTTCAGATAAGTGATTTAATTTTTATATAAGTAAGTAAATTCTGAACCAGAAAATTAAATGTTTTGTGCGTGTAGGTAGAAAATTTGTTGGCAAAGCAATTTACTTTCTGCGAGGATACATAAATAAATTAAACTGATAAAAGTTCATTCGTGCGAAGCTTATTTAAGACTTGTCGTATTGAAACAGTAAACAAGGTCCCTAATTAATAGAATGACAAAATAAACAAAATACGTGCCGGTTTTCATTAAGGGCTCGACTACCGCAATCAGTCTTTGAATGTGGATGCTTTGGTTATGTCGTTGTGTCGCTCGATGTGTCGAGTTATTTGACCTTATTCGATTTAAGTAGTGCTAACTATAAGTTGTTTTTTTAGTTAAGTATTTACTTATTTAAATAATAATTAGTGCACCTCTGCGATGCGCAATGCGTAATTTTATGTTATGTAAAGTACCTGGGCGACCGAGCTCTGCTCTTGTGAAAATAGAGAATGCTCATTCAATAGTATGAGAAAGTTCATACTAATCTATGTATAGTACCTACTTATTCCATGCTGCCATGTCATTATTCTAACGTCATTATTCTGATGTCATTATTCATTATCTTGTTCTAAACTTTGGGCGACCTAGCTCTGCTTGGTTGAAAATACGGAGAAAACAAATTTTCCCAGGTATGAGAACTAGCTAGATAGATCGATTTTCCGCCCCCGTAAACCCCTATTATATTGCAACTTTCATCGAAATCGTTAGAGCCAATTTCGATAACGTGAGTATAAATATATATACAAACAAATATATATACAAAAATTGCTCGTTTAATGGTATAGGATAATATTTAAGCTGGAGAAAATTGTTATCTTAAAATCTTTTTCCTCTCAAAGATTAGATTTTCTTTAGGTTGGGTTGGAAATTAAAATCACATTGGATATTAAAATTGTCACTAGAAACGAATCAAACTTTAGTTTCTTTGCTATCTCATAAGCAATACATAATTTGTGGACCATTTTACCAATCTCAATACAATACTGTCAAACAGATGAATTTCGTAATACGAATTGCACGCACTTAATACTTATTATGAATTGTCAGTTTGTGACCATTTTACGATTTTTTTTAAGATGATTCATAATAAATAATAATAAAAATGATTATTTCAATTACAAAAGACATTTAGACACAATATAATTGGAGATCATCTTTTAAGCAAGGAATTGCTTGTATTACGAGACTCCGCGCTTCCACTTACCATTATCTTATGCAATTGAACGTAGACAATGTTAACATGCAAAAAATATTTATAATAAATGGGTAACGTAAAATTATACAAAAATGAAAGAGTGAATGATTTGTAAATGAGTGAGCGTTATGCCTAGAAAAGGGCCAAGACGCGCGTTTACGTGTGATTATGTGTGAGTATGTGTGAGAGTGCGAAGAGTGAGGGTGTGTAGTGTGTGAGTTAGAGCATATTTAGTTATAATATCCTGCTCAATATTAAATATAAATACGAAGTGTATTTGTTGATTAGGTATTTATGTGTTTGTTTGTTTGCTTGTTACGCCAAAACGGCTGAACAAATCCGGATGAGATTTAGCACTTGCCGACATCCCCACGGGATCGGGACCCACTCGGGTGAAATCGGAAGGCGCAGCCAGTATAAGTTTAGGTGTAAATGCAAGCTCAAGTGTAGGCTGTTATCCTATTAAGAATATGCCAAAGCGGCAGTTTTAGGCCCCCTGGTTATAAACATTCGTAGTCATTGTTATTTTTAACAATGTCACTTCCATCCGTAAATTAAGTTTAGTTTAGAAAACCATTCATTCGGTTAATCAGACGTTGAACTTGATATCCATCGTTGTATCATATTCCCAGCATCTTTTCCATCTTCAGGTAGACAGTTGATTTATTGCACGATCAAATTGATCTGCTGCAAAGGAAATAAGACTACGGGCGAATTAAAAGTGTCCAAGTGATCGTCTACTGACTTTATGCTTTCAGCGGTTCATAATCAGTTCAGCTTTCTTTAGCTTGTTTTGTTGCAAGACGACGCGAATCGACTGAAGTCTGCCGTTGAACTATGTGCCAACATTAGATTTAATACTACCTATTATTAACCGACCTTAAGAAAGTAGCTGGTACAGACTGGATGCGCAAGGCAGAAGACAGGGTGTTGTGGCGCAGCTTGGGAGAGGCCTATGTCCACCGGTGGACTACGATAGGCTCAGTTAAGTTGACTATTAAATCCTATGTGGTTTTATTTGGGGTACCAAACTATGACCAAGAGGTTATTGTGAGCAGAGTGTGAATAAAAATCCATTTTCCAAGCGTGGTGATTGTGGCGATGTTTCATTTAAGCTTTTGTTGTGGTGTTCTATTAGGCACTTCATTTTCAGTAATAAAATGTTTACTGTCTGATTTGGTGGTCGTCGCTTATTCCATGTCGTAATGAATAGTAAGCAATATTGAAGATCCCCAATTTATAGTGATCATTATAGACATGTTACATAAGATACAGTACCTACGACAAATATATTCTATTTTTATTAAATCATAGCAAATAATAAATATCGAATAACGCTACAACTTCAAACGAACGACTAAAATATCCTAATGATGTCTCCAAGTTATTAATTTACGACGTAGCCGAATATAAATCATAGAGATATCAGTTTTACGCTTCGTTGTTTTACTAAAAGAGAACTATCTCGTGTTCAGGTAGTTGGCGGAGGTCATTAGTGTCAAATGCCTTGAGTTGGCAAATTGCGGAAAAAATCGCAAGTAACGAGCGTGAGTGATGTAATGCTATATTTTGGCGTGAACCGTCATGCTCATTTATTCTTACTTGTGTACGTAAAAGTTTGGTAAAGTAGGTTAAGTCTGAATAAATTAAATAAAATGAGCTTTATGTCGATCTCATATTTAAAGAACTACCTAGGTTATATTTTATGATTCAGGTTTTGTTTATATAAGCACTTTTTTGTACTACAGAACGATACCTAGATTTCATGCTTAACTTTTTGTGACACCTGCGGGAGCCATAAACCCGAATTATCGTAAGTCTGTGCGAAGGAGTTACCAACTTTCCTATTTAGAGTAATAAAATTTGTCGCCTAAAATTTAATGTGTAACTGTGACGAGAACAACACAACTACTCAGAAAACTTTTCTATGTAATAGATATTTTCATGGATAATTTGATTTCGTCGAATTTTAGTCTATACACGCATAAAATGTATTATGCCATCGAATTTTTACAGCAAAGTGATAATAACTGAACCTTTCGATTTGTATTTGAAGAGGTAAACATGTAAAAACTCCACGTTTCTTATTTAACACGTTCAGTGCCGGGAGCCCTGGAGGGTTCACTCTAGTCACATATGGGAGGCCGGGAGCCCTCGCGGAGGGCTCATTTTAAATGTAGGTTTTGCTTAGCGAATATTGCATTATAAACTGAAAATAAAATTTGTTCCATATTTTAACAAGATTTATTAGTGTATGCGTTGGTTTTAAAAATTCTAGCATTTTTATTAATAAAAAAAATGGTTTCAGGACACCAGTATTTTAGGGGTGGAAAACCATTTTCACAGTTACAAATATTCACTAAAAATTTAAAAGTTTGGACACCCTTGTCTCGGGAAAAGAGCGAGTTATTATACTTTTCTGATTTTTTTTATTATTTCACGTCTCCTCCTCAGTATGTAGTACATGAAAATACCCCCAGAGATACTACGTATATCGACAAGAAAACACTATTTTACTTAGTTGAAAAGTGTCTTATTGTCACGGTTTCAATCCTAATGCCGTTGCGCAAACTTTAGCGCAAACGTAATGCCGGTGACCCTCTCGGAGGGTTCACTTCTAATATGTATGGCATGGTGTATGAGTTCTATGAAGTGGGTGGAGTCGAAAGTGTGTCGGAAAATTAACATGTTCATAATCATAATCATAATCATAATAATTTATTCGCTTTGAGAGTAGGTAAATGAATAAAACAAGTATACTTCATTAATGAACACGTGAATAATGTGGATCATTGCGATACAATGGTAATTATTTATTACATTAATTGTTGAATAGAGGAAGGAATAGGTAAACCTCGGAAATACATTGTTGTTATTGAACGAAAATTTTTCTCAGCCACTCGGCCCGAAGAAGATTTGTCAAAAATTTGTCTGCCTAATAAATTTCATCGTTCGCCAATTATTTATGGCGAGACAGGAAACTGAGACTCGCCCCCAGAGAACGTTTTAATTTATGGATACTTTAGACCCAGACATTGTTCTATACTTCTTAAAAATGAATTTTAAATATGTGAATATGAAAATTCTGCTGGAATTATTCTCGATAGATCATGTTGGGAATAATAAACATGTACGAGTATATATGTTTCAAGTCTTGTGTCATTAACCTTATAAATCATGTCATTGGACATTGCGGAAACCACAATATTTTGATAAGTTAATAGTACAATTTTTTACACTAGATAAATCATGTGTTCAACAATTTTTGAGTTAAATAGTATAACTTCAAAAAGGATACAACCCAACCACAGATATTCAAACTTCAAACACGATCAAAGGGTTTAATTCCACACAAAAGTTCTGTGCGACTATGATTCGAATCTAGTCTAAATTGCTATTTTCTATTGGTATGCATCGGGTCGCAGGTGCAGCCTTATCAAGAGAGCGATCAAAGGTGATGCTCACTCGACTCGTCTGGATCGAAGTTGGACGAGAAACGGTGACGTCATAAACAGTTCAGTACCAACGACATAATCGGAGCAGTTCGGTATACTAATATTGAATTTATTGGAAAAGGTTGCTTTTATAAAGCTGCAATGCGATCATGTGCGACTATGTGACGATATCAATTTTTATGTTTGTGGCTTTTTATTGATTCTTTGTTTGGTTAAATTTTCTAGCCTAGGACCCATTACCCATCTTCCTAATAATTTTCTTATTAGCTCAGCCTTATGTACCAAGTATGGTCCTGACCTGAAAATTGGTGGGGCTGAACGTCGTAGGTAAGTATTTGTGAATTTTGTCATATGTTATTATTAGATATATCATAGGAATCTTTAAGGCATCTTACGAAATGTTGCCATTTTATAAATATATTATATTTATATAAACATTTAGGACTAAGTGTTGTTTTATTTTTGATTTGTTATTTCACTATATGCTGCACCGGTTGACGTCATCACGTCAGCGCCGGTTGTCACTGAAAACCAGCGCTAGGGCTCTGTCTCGCATGGAGTGATTGCCGTTTTGCGTAGATGTGACGCATATTTTCCACCAAATTGTTATTTCCGTATTTTTTTTTCTTTCTTTGCGTCATGTTCACCGCAAATCAATGTATTTTCTTTCTTTCGTTTCTTTACCTACAAATATGTGAAGAGATATTGTTTTTTTTGTTAGCCTACATTTGGCAAGTATAGCGAGTAAATAACTAAGTAAACCTATTAAAGGTCACAAGGTCCACATCAAACGTGTCCTTATCAAGAAAGCATATTATAAAATTAAAGACTTCGTTGAAGACAAGGAAGTTTGGCAATAATTCCTTCTGCACATGTGGCTTCCCTGGTACCTCATTAACGGCATAAATAAGTAAGAGTCTATTAACTGCTCCCAAATTACCGTGTTTATTTTGATCTTTAATTTTTATTTTTTACATTCGTCCTTGACATATCGCACCTACGGTGCAATAACGTCACTTATGCAATTTTTGTTCAAATTGATCTGAGTATGAGAAAAAGTAGCTAATGTACCCTTTACCTGGTGAGTAATAATATGAAGTTCAAAGTAGTAGTTTAAATATTACCAGTTCATTACTTTAGTCAAGAAGAACTTTACATTACAATAGGATGTCGAATTTTCAAACGATTCTCCTGAAAAATTACATCATTTGCATAAGTGACGTTTTTGCACCGTAGGTGCGATATTTATTCTAATATTTGACATTATATACCTACGATTTAATTTCAACTCTTTATTTGTGACTTTTGTGGACATGATAATTATTCAGATTGATTACAATTGTAAAAGCAATCATATAATGCGTTTTATTAAAATAAGTTTTTACTTTTATTAATTTATTTATTTATAGATTCTTTTCTATTTTGTGAATGTGAGAACGCTGTAGGTTTAGTGAATATTTTCTATTTTGTTAAGTACTTAGTACTTATTAAGACCTACACTGTCCTCCCATACCTAGTAACACTGTTATTTGAAAGTATTGTAAAAGCCAATTATTTTTAAAAGAGTAACCGTGGAGTTTCTTGCTGGTTCTTCTCCATAGGAAACGACCAATTGGAACCGTGCACCTAGCTTCTGGCGTTTCATAAGTGCCCATGTACGTTTATGTGAAATAAAATATTTTGAATTTTGAAAGAACTCGTGCAGGGCAATAGAGATAGACCAGTAACAACACAGCAAAGGAACGTTTCACTCAGTCCCTTCTTAAATCAGAACTGAAATAAATAATAAAATAAAAGGTAAAACCAAACATAAATTCCAATAAAACTTTTTATTGTAATTTTTGTATCATGCCAGCAGCTAAAGAAAACTATGTTACATAAAGTGAACATAAATATTTTGTGTAATATCAATCCTCCTTTTCCTCATAAGAGGGAGTTGTAATCGTGTTCGTACACTGTTCAGGTAGGTTCCGCGTAATGGGCTTTTTTGTTTTCTCCCGTTTCGGTTCTCAGGTGGTGCTGTTACATTGTTTCCTAAAGAAAAAAACGGAGCAGAGTATCCGGTATATGCGGGTAATCGTAACACTGAATCACACTCTCACCACTGCAAAGGGCGCGCTCCCTGCCCCTGCCCATGCGGTACTTCATCGTGGAATTATGACTTTGGTACGTGCCCGATATTTCGGATGAGATAAGAATACCGTTTTATGTGTATTCGTGTCACAGCAGACCAAATTACTGTGAATAATGTAGTTTATAGCATCCCGCTGAATGTTCAACTTTGGCTAAACGTGTGCAATAAAAACACCGACAACTTTTAACAATTTGCGCGCCCAACTTTCACAAACTAAATGCTTAATTAACGCGTTAGCCACGACTTAAAAACACAAATGCGAAAAGTGAGCAAATGACATACAATTGCGTCATTTGAGGATGTTATGTAATCATTTTATGATATTAACAAAAGGTCGGTCATGATTTGATAATTCAATGATTTTATGCTACTATCCAGTGCTAAACGAATTGCACCTTATTGTTCTTTCTAGAAACAGGTAATAAAAAGTAATCAATTATTTCCATTGTATATCTTCAAACTAAAGTTAATAGTAAGCAGAGCTTTACATGGTGCATTGATACAGAGAGCAACAAATAACAATAACCCATTCAATTCAAATGTTTTAAACAAGTTTGTAACTGTTCAAACGATATTAGATTCTATTACGGAACGTTGTGCACTATTTACGTCTAGGAAAATAATTCCTAGTATCGAACGCTAAACGGCGAACATCGCTTTCATCTACAACCTCGCAGTTAACCAGTTTTTAATGAGTTAACTAACTTAACCCTCCGAAGTTCAGAGCTCAGGGGAGGTGTCCAGTCGACAAGGTACCTATTTATGCTCCCCTTTAGGACAGTAACACTTTTGACGTGACGGGGTTATCGAGATACTTTCAGATGTTAATCTTACTGTTGGGACGTATTAGCTATTCATTGGAGCAATTTTCCAGGTAATTTAATCGAAAATGATTGATTCATTAAGTTCTAATCTAATAAGGGTTACTAAACGGTACAAATAATGACAGTGTTCGTATAAGGTAGTCGAGTCGCTCAGCCTAGTACAGCCGATATAGACGCATCACTTTTTGTTCGTTTTTGCCTTTTTAGGGTTCCGTGTGGCCGAATGAAAAAACGGAACCCTTAGGTCAGGTCACACCGAGACGCGACGCCACGCGACGCTGCGCGCACTTTTAAACAAATATTGAACTTAATTTCTTCACAAAAAGGTATAATTTCAGTGCGCGCGTGAACGCGTGTCGAAGTACGCTGAGATGCGCCATGATGCGCAGCGCGTGTACGCTATTGTGTAGTAAATAAATTCGATATTGTATCGGATCTTAAAAAAGTGCACATCGCATTATAGAATCAGTCGTGTGTCTGTCTGTCTGTTCGTCTGTCACAGCCAATTTGCTCCGAATCTAATGGACTGATTAAGTTAAAATTTGGTACACATAACAAATTCTGTGACCCAAACACGGACGTGTTAAGTAAATAAATAATTTTGAATATGGGGGTCGCTTTTGGGAGACAAATAAGAGAATTTAAAAAAAAAGTTTAGCACACTATATCATGTGACATATCAAATGTGAGGGTCTCAAGTATATGTTTTTTTAATAAAATGTAAAAAAAAGTAAAATAGTAAAAGTACATAAAATATTTATATAAAAATTTATGAAAATTTACCATTCTCCCATTTTTCTCCGAAACTATTCAGTCTCGAATTTAAAAAAAGTACAGAAAATTGTTCATTACTTATAGATTACAGAAAAACCTATGAGAAGTCTATGGTCTTAAAATAACATGGTAAATCTCCTAATATTATGCGTACAAACTTATATTTTCAGTTAGAATGTATGGTAGAACATGTTTTTCAACTATGATGTTCAATTTTATTTTTGGAATAAATTCATCCCAACTACAGAACCCTTCATTGTGCGTGAACCGACACGCCCTTGGCCGGTTTATTTATTCGGCATCTTTCACTTGACATGAAACGTCTGAACACAAAGTGAATCAAAAGTGAAAAATTTATTCATCAGTAAACCGATCCAATGATGTTGGATTTCGGCATTCGGCAACTTTTACTCGTCTACCGAATGAGCGGAAAATGAAATGAAAGGAGCCGATGAACGTTAATTCCTATATGATTGTGTCGGTGTCGTGTGAACGTGGAAAGAAACAAAAAGCGGCCAAGTGCGAGTCGGACTCGCCCATGAAGGGTTCCGTAGCAGCAAGTAACATTGAATGAAAGGTAAATTGCGGTTTACGATTTATGACGTATTAAAAAAAAACTATTTGCTTGATCTCGTTCAAACCAATTTTCGGTGGAAGTTTACATGGTTAATGTACATCAAATATTTTTTTTAGTTTTATCATTCTCTTATTTTAGAAGTTACACATTTTACCACTTTGGAAGTGTCTCTCGTGCAAACTATTCAGTTTAGAAAAAAAAAATTAAAAACCTCAATATCATTTTTAAAGACCTATCCATAGATACCCCACACGTATGGGTTTGATGAAAAAAATATTTTTGAGTTTCAGTTCTAAGTATGGGGAACCCCAAAATTATTTGTTTTTTTTTCTATTTTTGTGTGAAAATCTTAATGCGGTTCACAGAATACATCTACTTACCAAGTTTCAACAGCATAGCTCTTATACTTTCGGAAAAAAGTGGTTGTGACATACAGACGGACAGACAGACAAACAGACATGACGAATCTATAAGGGTTCCGTTTTTTGCCATTTGGCAACGGAACCCTAAAAATGAACCTTCACTCGAGTGAAGCGTCTGATAGTGGCTTAAGTATTTGGGCGCTTAAAATGAACTAATTGTCATTGCGTTTTCAGTGGCCGGTCACAATTCAGAATATATAGGTGTAAGTATTATCGGCTAGTTTTTTAATATTCAATTAGCAATATAATAGCATCAGACTTAGTACCTACTAGTGTATAGAGTCGTCTGCTGTTATGTATACACATTTCCCAGACTACCATGTTCTAAGCTGTATCTAAGTTTACAGATGAATATAAGATGTTGAGATGTTTTGCTTGTGCAAGCAGGCTATCTTTAAACTCAACATATTACTGGTGAACATTGCTTTGAGAAGTCCCGACGCGAATCGCTGTGAGAGAAAGGAGTGCGAAAATAAAGTTATATGATACATGTAGTAGTACTGTTTGTATACTGAAATCTGAAATAAAAGAGATATTTAGTTTAAGATATGTGACTGAAATTAATGAAAGTTTCTAAAACATAAGTAGGTAGGAAGAGAATCTTTGAACAAAATTTTACTACATGCTCACGTGGAGCGCTCAAAGTATGAAAAATAAAAAAAATTTGGAATTCCTTTTGTGCGGGGTTATTAAAAGTTGCCAATATACTTAAGCATTACGTATGTAAAATATTTTTCCTAATCAAGCCATTAGAAGTACTGCCCCCAGATACTCAGACTTTCAAAAAAATACAAAAATCTTGAAGTTTCATAGGGTCATTACAAACCACTAATTGACTTACCATACATTTTTAATGTAAAATTAGTACCTAGTAAATAGACACAAAAACCAATATAAAACAGCAAAAGCCACATTCGGTTGCAACTCGCCTCTAAAATATTTTCTAAAATCTTGATATTTGGCGCGATAAATCACTTCATGCGATGCACTTTACCTTTGCATAAGTGTGAGGCATGGCACGAGCCCCACCTAGGTTGAATGTCAACTTATTGTTTTAGTGAGAATTAAGATCTGTAATTGATTTCACGTCACATTTAACTCGTCAACTTTAGTAAAAACTAAAGTTCGGAGTTTGGTCTGTGGTTTGGTGAATATTTCGTGCTCTTAAATAATGAGTTTACGCAGTGGAAATAAGTGTCCTATGTTTACATTAGAAAGGGAATTACCCAAGAATACGCTACTACTTACGAAGATGTCATAAGGTATTTCTTATTTCTTACCCAAAGTACGTCAAGATCTTGTCAAAAATACATCGGCAATTGTTGCTACCGAAATCGAAATAATTTGTAGGAAAACTCCAATTCCCATTATGGAACATGGTACTATAACAGCTCGGACAAGAGCATTTCACGACAAATACCGCTCTATTTTAAAACCTTACCAAGGTAGAAAAAAATAATGAAAATTATATACGTAAGGTAAAAAGAACAATTAAAAAACGACAGTAACAAGTTATTTAACATTGCTTTCTGCTATATTATTAAACTAGCTTCCGCCAGCGGCTTCGTCCGCGTGATATCTTTATAAATTATAGCCTATTTTACTCAGTGATAATATAGCATTCGACTGGTGAAAGAATTTTTAAAATCGGTACCTACAGTCGTTTTGGAGTTTATTTATTACAAACATACAAAAAATAAAAAAAATCTCTTTATAATATTAGTTTAAATGAGCAAAATTTGTTAATATATTTGTAATCACGTTCTCGAAAACGGCTCTAACGATTTCGATGAAAGTTGCAATATAGGGGTTACAGGGGCGAAAAATCGATCTAGCTAGGTCTCATAACTGGGATTTTTTTCCTCTCTATTTTCACCCGAGCAGAGCTCGGTCACCAAGGTACTTTTTATTGTAACCATAGATGACAGAAGCAGTCTTAACTTCATGTTTATCTGTGTACTTTCTATCGTGATACAACAAAATGTCAAATAAAAAGAATCACAGAAAATACCAAATATTGAGAATCCAACTTACAATCAATCGTCGAACCGCTCGGCTATTTGCTTTATTCAAAGTTAACTAAAATAGACGTTCTTATATTTGTCATTATTGACTGTTTAGCTCCAGAGAGGTATAACGTGATGATAATCGTTAACCGACTTCAAAAAAAGGAGGCGGTTCTCAGTTCGTCGGAATCTTTTTTTCGTTTTTTTTTTTAAATCTTCCTTGTTACTCGAAGACGGCTAAACTGATTTAAAAAATTATTTCGTTGTTTAAAAGGGTATACTTTCTAGTTGGTTCCATTGTCATTTGGTCACGATCTGATGATGGGATCTTGGAGAAATCGAGGGAACTCTTCAAATATTATTGGCACACCTATAGCGATTTGGGTATTTTTTGTAGCAACTCGTGCATTTGCTCTCGTAAAGCACCATTTGGTAAAGTGGAACTGATGATGAAGGAGGCAGATGGCCACCGGAACTACTCAATTTAGACTTCGCTACGATTTTATTATACTTAAAGAACGTACTTGACTACAGTAACTTTTGATACTCTGCCAATCAGTGATTGGTTATTGCATAGCTTCGTGGGGCGGTGCGGCTAAGACTAGATTTCTGAGGGTGGAAAGAGCACAGCGAGCTATTCTTAAAGTCATGACGAAAAAGCCCTACCGGTATCCAACAACTGAACTCTTTTCTGACTGTAAAGTACTTACGGTCCGTCAGCTTTATGTGCTTAAATCCACCCTTAGAAAACACGCGGGCCTTCCTCCCCATATGACAAACAAACGCACGTACGTTCCACCAAATATACAACATAAGACCACATTCGCCAAACATCAATATTATATACTAAGTACTCATATCTATAAAAACATTAACAAACATCTCAATATTATAAATCTAAACTCAAATGCACTAAAATCTAAAGTAACAGAGTGGCTGCTCCTTAAGGATTACTCTTACACGGAGTCTTTACTCACCTTTCTTGTATAATCCACACACACCTACACCCACACCTACACACTCAAACATACAATCACACCTACACACACACACCACTCACATACACTAACACACAACATACGATTTTACTCTATTCTTACCATACAGTAGAATGACACAGTCCACTTGAGATATGTTTTTGTTGATTATTGACCGTAAACTACCTCTTATAATACAGGTATACCCTAGCTTAAGAGGTAGTGAATATTATTCTTGTACAGATTTTGCAACAAACTATAAATGTATTTTCTAAACCAAATATCACACTGTATTTTCAAACTCTGTATGTTTTTGGATAAATAAAGATTTTTTATTATTTTTTTTTTATTATTATTATTATACTTACTCGCTGAAGTAATTAAACGTGGGTTAAGGTTTTAGGTTCTTTCCTGCACACTCCGGGATGAAGATAAGATAAAGAGATAAAGGCTATTTACAATATACCTAACCTACCTGTAACAATAACAGACTTTTACAATATTAAAGTAATTACGGCACAAAAACACAAAATGTTGATAGCTATGGAAAGTTGTCCAGTGCTTATAACAGTTATAACACTCTAACACCTTTTTTTACTTTACTATATTTTAATCAAAAAGCTGTAATTTCTTCGCCTCGTCTCAAGATATTACAGAGAACCAAAATTCATAATGGAACACGACAAGCAATTTGGATCAAACGTTAAACATGAAGAATTAAATGAGTATGTATTTACTCCACCACTGAACTATTTACGTGTCATAACGGATTGCAGAATGTAGGTAAAGTTGAGCCGCCTTGCCGCCTAGCCGCGCCACAGACTGACAGACAAGCTCATCACACAAACTTACGTCACAAGTGCTCTATTTTTCATTTCAGCACAGAATATAAATAAACAGGCGCAAGAAGAACGATAACAAAAGGAATTTGAGTCTCGTACTTTTGAATTTGAATATTTAATTTATACCGAGCTTAAAATTCGTGCAGGCGGCGATTTAAAATTGTATCTTGTTTGGGGATGACTGTATATACCTACTAAAATGGGTTCGTTTCTGTTTAGTTTGCTCTGTGAATAAGTTAGATAAGTGGCGAGAGGGCCAGTGCCTTTGAACCGACGAAGAGCAGTAGTAAACAAGAGGATTTAATGGTTATGGAGCAGTCGGTGGCGCTAAGTGAAAATGAAAGTGATTCCCGGGAGCCCGTTAACTCCTTGGAATTATGACGAAAATTCTTGCGTTCACGTGTCCCCACCGTTTGTGACCTGACTACACCGCTTTTACGATATTGTTACGTTCATTGCCCTTTTACATTACGGGAATGGACTCCATTGGTCTATTTCGTGGCGTCTGATCGTCTCTAACGTCGAGGATGAGTGGCTAGCCGTTTTCGATGTCACTCGTTCGATACACAGGCTGCTTGTTTCATGTTGCTTACATGAATTACGAAAGATATGGACCGCATGAAACTTAACCGGTTTTGTGTGTTTAGTTATGTGTACAGACATTTTTCTTGATGTTTACATGGGAAATGGAATATCAAACTGAGGAAACTACTTCAAGGTTGAATTCCGTAAACATGTTGACTGTAAGGAAAATATAATTGAGCGATAAACGAATATATCGTATATATACCTATTGTTTTTCTGTGGACCAGGGAAATAAACAACAAAAATAAAACATTGTTTTGTGAGACACTTAAACACTATTTGTTTTCTAGAAGCCGTCGCCGTCATATTTTATCGGCCGTCATTAAGGCGATTGGCACACTGCACCGCATCACGCAGCGTAGCGCGTGAATGCGTGTTTTAACGTTGCTTGTAAGTATCTCCATTTGTATAGAAAACACGCACAGTCCAACACACAGAAAATGCATCCACGCGCGTTCATTTTAGTTCGTTGACACGCAACATGCAGCGTGATGCGGTGCAGTGTGATAATCGCCTAAAATCTGTAATTTTCACCAGTATTTGGCATCAAGGTGTGAATAAAGGCTCTGTATTCAGGTATTTGGATAGCCATTATTGTTCACCAAAGCTTTGGCGAACACTCATTAGTAAATTATAACAGCTACGAATATTTATCATTTACTTTGTAAATGTTTTTTTCCGAAGTACCTACTTAGCTAACACATCATTAACCTTTTCATAATGTTCCACTTCATAACCCTTGTTTCCTGGCCCACAATTCGTAGCTGTATCTGGTAAACAACAGAAATATTCATAGACGTTTCAATCTGTATAAATCTAAAGTTAATATAACACAAAGCAGCTCTGGTAATATTATTTGTGAACACAGATTGTTGCAAATAAGTCCCCCGGGGTGGTTTGGGGTTGTAGTGGCGCTCAATATTATGTAGTTTCGATTTTAAAAGCGTTCCGCTTTGGAAATACAACAGTATTCAGCTTTATATTATAGGTACGTATTTTCTTGTGATAAAATGAAGTAAAACGTAAAAGTTGTGCGGAATTATGGATAATTCAATTTGTAATTGAGTTTAGTATGAAAGCTTTAATAACTTGAGGATTGTTTAGTTCTTTATTAAATAATTCTTGTTTACTGAATTGGTTTAAAATAAGAAGGTATAGGGACTTATATGCGTATAAAATGGAAATGAGCCGAAAGTAAGATTAGAAGTGCAAATGTGTATGGGAAAATCTAGTTTCCATGTTTCAAATACAAATTATATAAGATATAGATATATTATATAAGATCAAGAATTAACAACTTTATGCTCGATTCGATTCGATTTACACTGAACAAAAAACTTTTTACAAAAAAAAAAACAACCGACTTCAAAAAAAAACACTACAAAGTGAAAAATAACTTTAATTTCGGAAGTCGGTGTCTTTGGTTTTGAATTTTCGTTCTTTGTCACCGACTTCCGAAATTAAAGTTATTTTTCACTTTGTAGTGTTTTTTTTTGAAGTCGGTTGTTTTTTTTTTGTAAAAAGTTTTTATTTTTCATTTTTTAGTTGTGGTACCTACCCCACACAAATTCGAATACCACTACCTGCTATGTAAATAACAGTGACAAGAAGTTATCATATCATCTACATAATAAGTGGGAAAAAATACGTATAATTGAAGCTAACTCAAAAACTACCCAAGCAAAGTTAATCAAATTTATATGGGACCACCTCTGAAGTATGATCTACCAAAAAAAAAAAGAATAATCAAAATCTATTCATAATTGGCGGAGTAATCGCGTAACAGACATACAAAAAAGAAAAAAAAAACATACAGACGAATTGAGAACCTCCTCCTTTTGGAAGTCGGTTAAAAATATAAAAATCACAGTACGTGTTAGTGAGTTAGTCAACGTGTATCCAGTATTACGAGTATAATGCCTCCAAAAAGCGCCCCTGAGCCCGCTTCCAGCTTTAAGCACCCAATCTTTGCCAGCCACTCTTAGCAAATCGTTCCGAAGTGTCCTACGCTATGTTAGTTTAGATGCAAGCCTCACTCTCCACCAGTTTTGTCTAACAGGAGTCGAGTCTTAGAGCTTGCAAGACCACGTAGCCTTTTATCAGCCATGATTGTCTTTGTTGCATTTTACTTTCAGGATTTATTTTCGTAGAGTATTTCTTGTCTGGTGTTTAATTAAATGTACACTTTCTCTCGATTGAATTGTATGAAATGTATATTGGCTATTTTACTTCCAAACTGCAAATCACTTTTGGAAAACAATTACGAGAAATATTCAAACGAGTCCTTGAACTTTCTCCTTTGTTTTTAATAAACAATTAAAATGTTTACAGTAAACTGTTTGGTTTATGGTACTTATAATAACTTAAACAGAATTGCTCTGGTAATAATGTATGTGGGTTTTCTATGTATCCTTTTAATTACATTAAGTTGGCAAGGTTAAATTTTGTAAGAATATTAATATTAGCGGACCTGACGGATGTTGTTCTGTCCGAACAGCGCCACCTTTCGGGTCCAATTGTATTTTCAAACTATTCCGGTACCCACTCAAACACACACAATATTTCATCCAAATCGGTCCAGCCGTTTAGGAGGAGTTAGGTGACAAACACTTGTACAGAAGAATTATATACATATATAAAGATATACACTTGAGAAACGAACTATATTCATTACTAAGTTAAGGGTTTGGCGTTATAAATCAGACGCCGTCAAAAAAGATGCCTCAAATGTGTTTTGTGGCTATCCAATTATTATCTTATCCTGTAATTTTATCTGTATTTTTAAACGTGGTATCTATAAGACCTTTGGGTGATTTTCACTACCTTTGTGGCGTGGTGATTATGGAGCAATTTAGTGTTTTCACTATTATTAATAGGTATGTGGTTGCCGCCGGCCATCTGACCTGATTTACAAGCAGGCTGCCCTTACTCATGTCTTACAATGCCCCAGGCGCAGACGAGCTGACCTATTCTTAACTGGGCACACACGGTTAAACTGCTGCCTAATATTATTAGATAACAGACTTGCAAGTAAGCTCCTGGGGGTTGGTGGCTCCTTAAATGAAAAAGGGGTAGTAGGGAGGAGGTGAAGCCGGAAAGGGAAATAAGCAAACTCGTAGCTTTGAATTTACGTAAAACAAGGTAGGTTAAGTCAAAGTACGGATTTAAACGTTGACTCTTGAAGTTAAACATGTACTCGACTGTAAATCTAATGTTTAACTTTTTTGTTTAATGTGGAACACGTCACATTTTGATTCGTTTTGCTTTCCCTTTGAATAAGTATATGCTCTACTTTCCTCATTACGCTAAGAGCAGCAAAATGAAAAATGAAATGACGGTATAAAGAGTTGTGCCCGTGATTTAACTAGAACAAAAAGAAGGATGAAATTCACAACAAAGTGCTAAAAGTTAAAAGGAAGGAAGCACTCCTCCGGAAGTCAATTTGTTGAAGTAGAAACTTACGTGTTTCGCGGCGCTAATGTCTGAATATATATTACTTCTAATAATGATAAGGTACTCTCATTAACAAGGGGTTGATTAACAATTCAACCTTTCAGAATATATGTCAAGCTTTGCGTAAATGCATGACTAATATCTATGTTAATATTATGAATGACCGGAGTTTCTTCTTCAATATTATCACTGCGAGGACGTCCCTTTCCTAGCTCTAATTGCATGTTTATGCAAATTCGTATTCCCGACTTTACTATCTGTTTTAATATTGCATTCCAAGCATTTTTACACAAGTAGATATTTAGTAGTGAGGAAGTAAATGTTGAAATAGTGCTGTGTATTGGTAAACATTTGTTAATTTAGCTTGTTCAAATAATGTGAGTTTGATTTACGTTGTAAGATATAAAAACGAGTTCGATTTATAAATACTACTCTTTAAAACATTTACACAAAATAAACATAACGTATTGTCGATTTTAACAATGATGATTTATTGATGGCACTGTTTGCGTACTTATAATATATTTAAATATTTTACAGAAGAGATTTGTAAAATTATTTGTAAGTATAATCAACCTATAATGTTCCCACTGCTGGGACACAGACCTCTCTATGAGAAGGAGAGGCCCAATGCGGGTTGGTAGATGTCACATGTCTTCGAATTTTTGGTTCTAGGACATGCCGGTTTCCTCACGATGTTTTTTTTCACCGTTTTGAGGCCAGTGACGATGAAATAATTTACACAAAGTAAAGCGCCTGACTGGGTTCGAACCTATGACCTACAACTCGTATTAAAAGTCGCGGCAGTTACCACTGGGCCACCACTGCTTAGTTACTTGTAAAATAAACGATATTGCAAAAAAGAGTGTTTCCCAGAAAAACCAGAACTTTAAATTCGCGAGTGTACGGGGCTCAAATCGTAAGCTCCCAATAAGAAAAGCAATTTCAGAAATACGAAGGGCGACAAAATATTCATGTTTTTACATCCTTTTAGTGAATAGCGTCGTAAGTTGAGCTATGTAAATCACTTGGATTAAAAGTTATAAATGATCCATGTACAACAATCTGGTGGAAACACTCGTTTTCCTTCAACAAACCACATGTTAATACTTCTTTCTCGTGAATATCGATTTTTACGGTAACGTGTAAGTGTAAGTCGTGAAAGTCTAAAGGGCCTTATCAAGCATCATATTTCTATTCTTATGAGCTTTCGAAAAGTAAACTCTTTTCGTAAACAAGCTCTAATATAAGCATACTTTAGATTAGAACTATGAGACTCTCATACAGTACCTAATATTCTCGAAATATGCAGCATTTTTAAGCAAGTGCATATTTGAATTTAAGTCGTGTTACGGAGAGTGGTATAATCCCAGTTTATAAGAGTTAGTGTTATTACGGCCCGCAAAGACGGCAACGCTTACACTTCCTAGAGGTTTTTAAAGGATTAAAAGCAACCGACCCTGAGTAGGTATCAACTTTGGCTTAATTTTTTATGAAAATCTTACTAGCTTCTATCGAAATTTCAGCCGAATATATTCTCATAGTGAACACAAGTTTACTAATTGAAATTGTTTACGTGCCTAACATAAATTATATGCAAATGAATGTTCATTTTGCTGACGTGAAAGGCAGAGTGGATTTTTTTTAGAGATGCCCAGAATGTAGAAGAGCTGAAAAACTATTTTTCATATTAAATGTGTATGACTGTTGTTATAAATCTTTTCGTAACAATTATTTTTCGCACTGATACCATTTATTCCCGCTTCAGTGCATTCAATAACGCAGCAACGTGTAGTTATATCTAGCGAGTATCCGACAACAGCATCCAATTTGAAATAGGTGGCCGACAGTGAGCAGAATTGCTTTCCCGCCAACTGTTCTACTTGCTTCACAAATAAACCACAGTTTTGCTTCGTTCGACAGAATAATCCATATTTATTGATGATGTCGGAATAAGTGATTTCACATGACGTCATGCGCATTCATGGATAAAAAAACACTAAACGTACTAACTAACTGTAATTATTTATTTATCTTTAAATCGGGCACATTACCCATAATTTGTTAGTATTACTTACAACTATGTTAGTATAATTTTACTAATTAAGACAAACTTATACAACTAGAAACAATAACAATAATACAACACAACTTACGGAACACTAATATCTATTAAGCCATCTTCTGGAGACACCTGGCAACAATACGGAATCCGGCCGGATCTGAGAATCTTTCTGCAAAAGTTAAAGTAGTTTTTTTTTTTTTAATTTGATACCTTTAAAATGTTAAGAAATAGTTTGTTTTATTTTTATGAAATCTCATAAGCTCCCACAACTCCATAATGCCTCACTTCTTCAACTGCTTAGTCTTGTTTCGGCACAAACTACCTAGGTATATAAAACAATTTTGCGGTGGTAAAAAGTAAAAATATTAGCCAGCCAGCAAGGTGGTAGCGGGGCTGCCTGCCCGGGGTACGTCCCACTCACTCCGTGGTCCCACTACATTTAAGTATTGCCACTCGTGGAGGCTATTTAAATGCCTTTTAAATTAAAGCATTGATTTAAAGCTCTGGCAGCTATTGGTAGCTACCGCTTTATTTTTTACTGTTGTATTAAATTGCTACGTTCTGTTATGTTCCTAGGGGTTCCAAGTTTGTAAATTGAGCAGCATTAACTAGGATGAAAAAAAAAAGACAACAGTACAGTCAGTGCAGTGTCGTCAGTTTTTGGCTTCGTTCCCACGTAATGTGGCGTGACCGTAATACATACCTACTATACATGAGCACATTTTTATCACCGAGGTTTTTCTCAAGCCTTTTATAACCTTAAACAATTCACTTTCCGACTCTCGTCGTCGAATTTGTGAATGCGTCATTCTAATTGCTCCAGTTCTGTTGCAGTTGAAGTACAGCACGTCATATTCATTACTAATATATAAAATAAAAACTGTGTGTGAAATGACACACACCACGGCTTCATTTTTTATTCGAATGCTTGAGAGAAAATACCTATAGGTATAATGATGTAGCATTATGTTCACCCCAATAATAAATTTACATTATAAATCCCCATTTATTTTACATACGAGATTAAAGTGAGGCGATGTGTTTACGTTCATACTCAAATAAAGAAATGATATGGTAAAGGGTGGAATTTAAAAAAGTTGGATTTTTTTATTTTTGAGTTTGTCTAGTCATTTTATATGTTTTTTTTTAAATAAATGAGAAATAGAACGCCTGTTAACCGTGACATAAAGGGCCTTAAAATAATATTGAAGATACGTTGTATTTTCAGCGATTCTTGTGGATTTACATTCCTTAATGCGAATTCCCAGAATTTGACATGATATTATTTAGAAAAGCGTTACTACTAAATTAATAATTCACGTTTAGCCTCCCTCTATTGACTCTTATAAAATATTTTCTTTATAAATGAAGATAATTATTACGGAAATAAAGTCTCGGTAAAGCATCACACTTTTTTATTATTACTTCCTTATAGGAAAAGTCCCGGTCTATTTATAACTTTTAACTACGTGGCTTTGTTAAATCGAGTGGAGGAAATTATGAAATCTCGACTTCACTTTGATGTTGTCCTGAATATTAAAAAATAAAAGCGTTGTAATCAGTGTAGCGACTCGTGACCGTGGTTTTTTTTCTTAATAAAAAAAAAGTTTCGACTTCGGTAAAAAAAAAACCTTGTGGCCTGACCTTTACCTTGATAAATGTTAATTACAATGAGGGCATCAAAGGGTTTATAATACGGGCTGAGAAGATCAATCAGTAAGTAGGTATCTAAAATTATTTCGTTAATATCATTGATGTATATTCTATATTATTAAACGAGCAATATTTGTATATTAATTTTTACGGGGGCGAAAAATCGATCTGGCTAGGTCTCATATCTGGGAAAATTCGTTTTCTCCGTATTTTCACCCGAGCAGAGCCTATTCGCCCAAAGTTTAGAACAAGATAATGAATAATGACATTCGAATAATGACATGGCAGCATGGAATTAGTAAGACCAGAGCAGAGCTCGGTCGCCCAGGTACTATTACTGAATAAGCATGATTACGGCTGAATGGAAGTTGGAAAAACAGTTATGGGTTGGAAGAAACAGTATCTGTATGTTTCAATAATCTGTATGTAGTATGTTTCAACTTTAGTATCGAACTTGAGCTATTAGTGTTTAGTTTAGTATATTAGTAATATTTTTTTTTATGTATCCTAATAAGTAATAACATTTGGAGGGTGTTACTGAGGCCGTTGTCTGAGTCGAATTAAGTCAAGGAAGTTCCTTCAAACGGACTTAGAATATCGGTGTTTCAATATAAGTTCAAAATTAAGTACCTACTTGAAATATTGACAACTTAACTGTGTGCCACTTAACCTTTCCACAGTAGCTCCTTCCACGTGTATTACGTAGTAATAATTATAGTTACCGAAATGAGTCATCCCAGTAAATTACTCCTTTAGTACATTTGATTAACACCTAGATTTTGGAATACGTTTACATTAAGGTACTATCGAAGAAACGTATATCTGTACACCGTAAGGACTGTTCTTGCTTGCAGCGCTCGGCCGTTATAGTATCGCTTACCTACGAAAAAAAGGGTCGTGTGCACAGGATTTTGTTCTCAAAATGCTTAGATAGTTACCCCGATGGTACCTATTGTGGACTGTATTTGAGGTGGTGGAATGAAAGAGGATTCCAATGGTCTTGATGTTTTTTCGTTTTCTTTCTTCTTCGAGAGCTGGAGAACGACCGTGGCACCAGTTTCTTTTTTTAAATTTGGCTTTTTGCAGGTCAACCTAGGAGGTTGTCGGCTGCTTAACCGGGCTTGTCTCTGGGTGCCTCAATACATTAAGGGCCGTAGGCTACGTACCCTGTGGGGTACGGACCTCGACTTTGGGCATCGCTGGGGGAGAGCAGCAAGGGACAGGCTGGATCGGATTAATTTGGGACGAATTTAATGCTACAGGGTCAGCGGCGCGGGCTGGCTCGAGCAAGGGTCGGGGCGGGCATGTATATTGGGGCCACGCAGCGGGCCACAGCGGCGAGGACGGAAGGAAGGTGGTCTGATTTTGTACTTTCGAATAGCACTGATAGCCTACTACTCTCCTGGAGGAGGGTTGTGGCGTCGTCGGGAATGGTGAAAGTATGCCTCGGTCGGCGAGTCCTACTTACGCGGGAGGGGAGTGTATCGGGCAGCTGCCGCATTCAGGGGATTGGGGTGCTTTATAGCAGAGTCCGCTTTGAGTTGCGTTTCATGAACTGCTGGACGGTTGGCATTTAGTGACCTAAGTGTAAATCCACGTTGCATACATAGAAGGGGGCTCCCGTGACCGTTCTTTTCCTTCTTAGGAAACGTTTCTGGAGGGTTCGCATCCTGTAAAGATGGCGTAGCTTAGAATGTGCGAAAACGACGCAGCCATAGGTCATGATGGGACGGATTACCGCGGTGTAGATGCGTAATTTGCACTTGAGTGACAATTTGCTGCGTGCGGTTAATATGAAATGGAGCCTACTGAGAGCGAAAGAAGCGCGTGAACGAGCCGCCGAGGATCCCACCTAGGTATTTGGCTCGCTTCTCCTAAGGGATCGGCTTGCCATACAACTGGGGTGTGAGGAGTGAGACGACGTAGTAACCTCGATTTTCCATTTCCGGAACCAAGCGCATAAGACGTTTGCGGAGATCTGGAGAGTGCAAGCGATAGAGTCTTGACAGCGACCAGTGTAGAAATGGCAGTGTCGTCGGCGAATAAAGGCAACTGACCCATTTTACTTTTGAGAATATCGCTGGTAATAGCATGGAGCCCTGAGGGATTCCCGCGCGAATGGGGTGAGGGAAGGAGAGTGAACCTTTGATGCGATAGTGGAAGGTGCTATCCGATAACTCGGAGTGCCTGACCGTCTCGAGATGGTCAGGCACTTTGAAGTTGGTAAAGCATATACAGGATTTTTTTTAACCAGTGCGCAAACTTAAATACTTGACTTTACTCATCATTATGAACAACTTTTACTATAGGACCAAACCTAAAATCGTGAAAAAAAATCAGCTGTTCCCTATATTTTGACGAGTTATGCGAACATAAATGTAGGGAACGCCTGTTTTAAAGTCACGGGTTTAAGTTTGCGCATTGGTTAAAAACTTACATTGGTTATAAGCCATTGTGATGAGACTCTTTTAATAAGCCTCTAAGATTTTTCCGAGGACATTGAGGAGAATGATGGGGTGGTAACTCGTGGGCTCAGACTTGGGCTTGTCTGGCTTAGGGATACCGCTAACGGTAGCCTTTTTCTACGCTCATGGAAAGATGTTGTTGCTCAAGGCGTCATTGAAGATAGCAGTAATAAGCATAGGAGCGTGGAGAAGTTTGTATACCTTATTGGCGATACCGTCCGAACCGGGGGCTTTCCGAGCGGAGCGTTTTTATCGTGTCGTGCACTTCGTCTGGAGTGACGGAAGGCAGAGGATCATCAGGGTCTTCAACAGGTGAGAGGGAAGGAAGCTCTATGTTCGACTTCAGCGTCGCCCTTGGCAAAGTGCGCTAGATCTACTGGTTGAGAGCTGGGAGAACATTGGGACTCTGTCGGCTAGACATTCGGCCTTGTCAGGGATGTCAAAAACGACACTCTTATTGCGACCGATGGGAGGAGGCATGGCGACTTCTTCAGAGGAACGTAACTTCCTTTGTAGCTGCCAGAAGGTTTGGTGGGGGGCTCAAGTACGCCCAGCATCTTGTTCCAGCCCTCGGACCGTAGGTCTACTATGCGTTTCTTAATAGAACGGGTCACTCGGTAATTTGCAGCGATGGTCGTCCATTGCCAGAACTTTCCGTAAACAATCCGTCAATACGGATTTTACGTAGTCTGTAACCGAGCCGATCGCGCCCGTCGTCTTTGCGACTCACACTATAATGTGGATGGTGTTCAAGGGAGGCGACACCACGTCGCCTCACTTTCCTTTTTGGATTTCAGTCTTTCGCTTACTTTCCTCTGTGTCTCACCAGCAAAACAGCCCTACTTTTTATTCACGATTTTTTCCTATTCTCAGAAACTATTAATCGGCTCTTGGAAACCATAAAAATATGCTCCAGCCAATCAGAGCGCAGCTCGCAAAAATGACATGTACCTTAAGTACGACTAAACTTTATCTCTACCCACAAGAACCTTTGTACCTGACTTAAACTAATATAAAACCGGCCAAGTGCGTGTTGGACCACGCACAACGAAGGGTTCCGTAGTTAGGATGATTTTATCTCAAGAACAAACTTAACATTGTAGTTGAAAAATATGTTCCCGCATACATTCCAACTACAAATGTAAGTTTGTACGCACAATATTGAGTTATTTACCAATGTATTTTAAGACCATAGACTTCTTATAGGTTTTTCTGTAATCTATAAGCATAGAACTGTTCTCTGCATTTTTTCAAAATTTTAGTCTCATCCGTTTCAGAGATAAGGGGGAATTGTAAATTTACATCTACTCGTATTTTCATAAATATCTTAAAAAGTATTTATTTTAAAATAATTAGAAAAACTATTAGAAGTCCTTTGACCTTTCATTTGATATGTCACACGGTACAGTTTGCGAAACTTTATTTTTGATTTTCTTGTTTGCCCCCAATAGTGACCCCCATAATCAAAATTCATTTACTTACGTTACACATCCGTGTTTGGGTCACAGAAATACATTAAGTGAATCAAATTTCAACTTAATCGATCCATTAGATTCGGGGCAAATTGGCTGTGACAGACGGACAGACAGACACACGAGTGATCCTATAAAGGTTCTGTTTTTTTCCTATTGAGGTACGGAACCCTAAAAATCCTATTTACTGTGTTTTCCTACTTTAAAACCTATATGGTACCAACAATACTTTAAAACCTATAATTCAAACATATCTTAATCTAACTGTTGTATAAAATATACTTTATTCCTATCTTACTAGTAAACATCATTAAACTATTCCTATCCTATTAAATAAAAATATATTTATAATAATATATTATATTTAAAAAAATGCTATTCTATTAAAAAATATAAAACAATCTTAATTATTTAACACGTCACAAGTAAACAAAACAGTCTTAATTTATAACACGCTCGGTGTCCGTTACATAAGGTTAGGTATTATAATATGATTGATGGTTCACGGGTTCACCTTTGCATTATAAAATTACAATGTATAATTTTCCTAGTTATACAAAGAGACCATTGAGACAGACATAAAAATCTTTCGCGCATATTTGGCGTTTGCAAGTGATGACATTTAGACGGGAGAGCGATCACAAAATTGAGCTTCCTTTCTTTTAAGTAAAGCAAATTCTGGCAAAACGCCGAGAAAATGGGACGATGAAGACTATATAAAAATATACAGCTTATAAAAAGTTCGTGCATAATGTAAAGCCTGACACAGTACTTGAATATTTTATTATTTTAGGACACATTAAACTTGAGGCCCTTTTTAGCCTCGTTTTCATTCAAAAACTCATTTATTAAGTTGAGTGAAGAGAAAAAATATCATTAAACTTGCAGAGTACACGGCTTGTTTGTCGTTGGGAGCGGGCGAAGCATCGCGCTGATATTGCAATCCCCTTCGGTACCCTTACAGCGTCAATACTGCATATTAGCTTTATGTAAAGCTTACTAACCGTGTATTTAACACGTCTAGAGTAAAATTTTAATTACAGAAGGCTGATATGACAATTTCAATTATTGATTGAGTGACTGGCGCTATAATGTATGGTTAGAAAGCCAAATGAAACGGATGTCTACACAGGAAGGTGCAGAAACTTCTGTGTGCAGTTAGTTCTAGGATGGAATGTAGAATATTCTACCGCATACCTACATGACATGTGGCAGTGGTGCCGATTCCCTTGTTCACAAACTAAACTAAATTTAAGTCCAGTGCATCTTTTTCTTTATATTTCATTAGGAAAAGGACAGAAGATAAATTTTAGTTTAGTCCTATCAAATTAATCAGCGTTTGACGTAAATTGACGTAATTTTAGTAGGCAAGTTTTTAATCACGTCTAAACTTGTATGGAGTAGTGACAGGCGCTGACTAATTTGACAGGACTAAACTAAAATTCATCTTCTGTCCTTTTCTTATTGAAATAGAAAGAAAAAGATGCACTGAACTTAAATTTAGTTTAGTTTGTGAACAAGGGAATCGGGAAGGGAATGGCTGTCTATTAGTATTATACCTATTTCGAAGACTTCTCGCATTTTTTCTACGTGTAGCTCTTATTTATATTTAGTTACCAATGCGATTATAATCAACTCACAATAATAACTTCAACCTGCTAAACTCATAAAATGTCACGTAAAGGTATTAACTACATACCTAAATATATGTAAGTGTAACTTGTATTTGTATAGTAAATTCACGCCTGTCTCTCGGTGGGTAGATTCACAGAATACCTAATGTGCCCGGTAGATTCCCCAAGCTACGATGTTGGCAAACCTCTTTCGACCACCAAATTAAAAGAGCTATATAACAGGTATATAGCTATGTAGGTAACCACAAAACGTATTACGTATAATACTGCTAGTGGTTACTGCCACGCAGTGTAAGCCTCTGCATATACAGTACTTGTATGTACTTCTTTAATGTTTGTGTGGCTGTTAATTAATATATGGGCAGAAATATAACCCTCATTATCATGAAACATTTTGTATAAGCAAATATTTGGACTAAAGGTTTAACTGGACCGCATTTACCGATGTTTTTCTTTCTTCATTATTAATACCTTTTTATCGAGCAGTAGCTGACATTCAAAGAGCAGTTTTGTTATTTTTTATTCCTCTAAACCAGAAAATATTTCGAAGTGAAAGTGTGAAATAAATAAATAGCAGACAAATAAATAGAAAAGAGCTTCGTGGTTGAATCCCTAAACCTCGCAATCAGTCTACGAATTAAAAAGAGAAGTAAGTTGAAGAAAATTCGAACTGAGTGTGGAATTTTACCGGAAGGCTACCGGAAGCGGTTGCCGCAATCGAGGGGAAAAGTAGCTCGCTCCGGGACGCTTTGACCGGTCATTCGTACAACTGCCTTTCAGAGATTTTCTGTTTAAAAAGTTTTTTCAATCGTAAACATTTCTTGTATTACGCTACGCCAAGTTGTCAGATGTTGTTTGGTTGAAATGCCAATTTCTACTGTCTTTTGTGAGAAACATTTTGATTAATGTCAGAATATTCAATTCCACGATCTAAAGGCTTTAACCGGAAGGCTGTTGATGAATGCATACAATCTGGGGGCATTAACAGAACCAGATCCTCTAATAACAGATCAAGGTTCGGATATCCGGGATAGAGATGTTGACGGATTTGACGGCAGAAGGCGCTGGCTCGTGCGGATTCCAATCTAGCGTCAAACGGGACGAGAGGCACGCCGCCGCCCCCCGCGCCACCCCGCGCCACCTGCCCCCCCACCGGCTCGGCGGTTCATTATGCAGCCGCCCACGCCGCGCGCCAATCACATAGCATCGCAGCGATATTGCCGTCTCGCTAGGGATTTCAACGATGTTTGTCGATTACTTGGATTAAGGATATTTAGTTCCTTAGTTCGCATGCATAACAGATTCTTGGGTTACGTTTACAAATATAATCTACCAAGTTATATCCTTATTTAAAACGAATTCTATTGCAAGTTTACTTTCTTTATGGTGACGAATTCACTAGCGTGCAACAATACCCGTGAAAGTTATTTGTGTTAAAAAAGGTAATCCCTTCATATTTATTATGCAAGTTTTATCTCTGCTGGCCGAAGGATAAAGATAATTTTAAAGTCTTCGTCTTTGAGCGACATAGCTCTAAATGTGAGGCCAGCGTTCTTGTTGACGTACCGTAGAAGCCACGAAGGAGTGGCGTAACACTGAACACGCCTGGAGCCACGTAGCAGCCGCGTAGCGTTAAAACCGTGTACGAGCCGCGTAGCAGCGGCGTAGCATGTAATCCGTGTAGCATATGCACAGAAGTCACGTAACGCCGCGAAGCCGCTGGCAAGGTTCCGCGAAGACAATACGTAGGCGTTGCGCAAACAGTGCAAATGACGCTGGGACAGAATTGTATAAAAAAGCTCGCCTTTGTGCAGTGTCTGCTTTTACATTCCACCTGTGCTGCACCCTGCACTGGACCAACGCCAGATTCGAATGCCACTGATTTGTATAATAATTACCTATATAATGTAAAGATAACCCTAAACGATGAGTTTTGGCACAATCATCATTGATATTTGTTATCTATATCTTCACAAAAGTAAAAAAGTTTGAATCCAAGTTTTTCTAGCATTCCTATCTTGAAACTAAGTAGGCCGTGACTATATTCACACACCACAATGTGCACTATTGTTGCGAACCTACAAATAGTACAAGCATGCTCATTTAGCCTGTCTTACCGTTAGCGATGTTTATTGAACACGGTTTGGTTACCCAATTTTGTTAGTTTCAAGTAGGCACCTAAAGTGTAGTAAGTACCTACAACTTCTCCATTTTTAACCGATTTCCAAAAAGGAGGAGGTTATATGTTCGACGCGTATGTTTTTTTTTTTTTTTTTTATGTATGTCCACTGATTTCTCCGTCATTTGTGGACCGATTTTGAAAATTCTTTTTTTGTTTGAAAGAGTATGCTCCCAAATTGGTCCCATATAAATTTTATTAACTTTGCTTGGGTAGTTTTTGAGTTAGCTACAAAATACGTATTTTTTTTCCCACTTAGTATGTAGATGATATGATAAGTTCCTGACACTGGTAGTAGGTAGTGGTATTCGAATGTGTATGGGGTAGGTACCACAACTAAAAAGTGAAAAATAACGGTGTCTTGGGTTTTGTGTTTTCGTTTTTTGCCACCGACTTCCGAAATTAAAATTATTTTTCACTTTGTACTGTTTTTTTTGGAAGTCGATAGTTTTTTTTTTTTTTGTAAAAAGTTTTATATTTCCTTTTGACATTGTTAGTAAAATCAAAAAACAAATCTCAAAAATATGCATGTTGTTTCCTTATCACAAATCAGAAGTAAAACAATGTCGACTATCGATACTTTTAACAAAAGGCCCGTGGCACGAGCACTGCACTATCAATATTACCTGTTCCTAGCATAAAGAATAATCCGGGTTGGTCGTCATTGTATGTTGCACGGACGAAAGAAAGCCTCATAGCTTGTATAACGTCTTTGGTATGGCCGAGTCAGCTGTACCTAAGTATTTTTTATTGCAGCAGACGGCACCGGTGAATATAAATGCACCGACAAGTCGGCCGCGGCCGTGTGCGAGCCGGCAGCGTATCTGATAAGTTATTTCCGTTACTTTGAGACGACAACTCACGCCGGATGCATGATTTTTATTTTTATTTAGCTTGAATATTAAACTTAACAGTGTTTTTTTTGGTCGGTAAAGGATTGTTTGTAGAGGTTCTCATTGAAGAGTTTCCCGTTTACGAATTCTTTTAGAAAGATTGTCCACTTCTTTGAGAAATATATGATTATATTTCTGAAGATATTGTTAAGTTCTAATTCGGGTAGGTCCCTACTCATACGGTAATGTTGTCCAATAAAATGATAATCTACATTGCTGTGACAAATAACATTCTTTATGTATAACAATACAAAGCTTGAATAAATAACATGAAGCCACACACAACGCTAGGAAATGGAACGAGTTCGGAGTGTCATGTAGTGCGAGGAATAATTCCTCAATCTTTATTGTCACCTATTGGAGCCATTGGTAAGTCTGGCATTATTATAGAGTGGAGTTAGTGTGGCAGCGACGACACTCACCTGCAAGTGGGAGTTTACATTCACACCGCGCATAGGGTTGACTCTTTCTAACTGAGTTAAAATTAAATTTAAAAATAAATTAATTGCGACTGTTATACAGGGTGGCAGGGACATTGACGCGAAAACTTTTACCACGGATTCAGTACATGTTTCTGAACGCCTCTGCGTTCAAATTTTTAGTCGGTTATTTAAAAAAAAAATCTGCTGTTTCATAGAAAAGTGCAATACCTACGCGGCCAAAATGTATGGAACAGCAGATTTTTTTAAAAATAATCGACGAAAAATTTCAACGCAGTGTGGTTCAGAATCACGTACTGAATCCATGGTAACAGTTTTCGCGTTAATGTCCCTGCCACTCTGTACTGTTTTAATGTTGACTGTAATAATCTCGGTTACTTATTTGAATAAACGTGACAGCATAAAAGTATTATGTAGTAGAACATATTTACAAAACCGCTCTGAATATAAGGATTTAACACAACCAGGTCAAGTTTCACATACACTAACATAATATTTCACGAGGTCAAAAGTCTGGGTACACAATATGACGCCAGCTATATGTAACTGTACGATATATGGGTCAAAGAAACATTTTTCCCTCGTAACATTGTTTAGGTTGAGCATTTTATCCCGCGGCACGTTGCCCGTCAAACTCCGGAACATTGCTCGATAGTAACACGTGGCTTGAATTCCAAGTGCGCTCGCTACAATAAGCCTGATAACGGCAGGTCTGTTAAGATAATAATTGCTTCTATAGAAGAAACCCTTGGCGGTCGTTTTTAATACATTTGGTTAAGGCATGCCATCCCCGAGTGGTGGGGGAGAGAGGGCGGGCAGCGAGCAGCCCTAACCGCAGTAGACATTCCTACACAATTTCCCTTTTAACTTGGACTCTGCGGCCAGTATTTATCAATGGAATGATCTCACGGCCCGGGCTCACACGAGTAGTTTATTTATTTAGCATATTCATTCGACAGGTACCCGTAACCCGTCAGGCGTCCTGTTACTTTATTTGTACCATTATTTCGGAATTAGACCTTTTTTTGATACAATTTATTGGAAGATGCTGTGTTTAAGGAAAGCTAGTTTGAAATGTTATTTGTGTAATAATAATGGATTGAAAAGAGAATGAGCTTTAGTATGTATGAACCTGAGGCATATTCTTTGCCAATCTATTGATCTACTAACTTTCATATGGCAACTTACGCGAATTACGGTTAGGTCGATTTAAGTCACGTTCATTCAAGTTTCGGCAGGATCGGTTTAGGAATATAACAAACAAGCCGAAAAAGTGATCTGATTATACCTACATACATTTTACGTAAATGTAGATAAGTCAGTAAGATCAACCGGGCTTACTGACTTATCTACATTTACAATAGGTTCGTCACATAGGAGGTACATGGGACTTAACACAACTGGCGAAATGTGGGTGTTCCACTATAGGCACAAGTACACCTCTGGCTAACCCTTTGGTGAATACGGGCGTGACGTTTATGTTGTTAATAAATGGTTACATATTCCCCCATTGCATTGTCCTCGTTGGTCTAGTGGTCGCAAGCGCTACTGCTGAGCATGAGGTCCTGGGTTCGATTCCCGGGTCGGGCAATGTGTTATTGGGTTTTTCTATCTGAAATTTCTCAGTAGCAGCTCGGAGTCAGGATTTGTGCCCGGTTGATGGCAATAGGCTCGCCCCCTATTACATGGGACTTCAACATAACTGGCGAAATGTGGGTGTACCTGCTACAGGGTTACCTCTGCCCAACCCTTCGGGGAAACAAGGCGTGATGTTATGTTATTATAATAATTAAAGTTATTATAACTATTTTCGAGATAACTACGGTCAAAAGACTTACCGTTTAAAATACCTAAAGATCGTTTCACCGATTTTTGTAATAACTAATGAATGGTTACCTACCTACAGTTTATTCAACTACAATTAATTCTCCTAAGGTTGATTAAACTAACGGACGATTCACCTACTGTTGATTTATCTGTGGTCTTGTGTTAGATTTACTGGTGATTTTGTTTATGTGAAAACATTTCTGCGAGTAACTTGGAAGAAGCGCTTGCCAGCCAGACCTTAGCTAACCTATTTCACCCAGTTCAAAATGACGAATCATGCAATCAGAGCCGAGTGAGCGAAATGTTTTCACCATTGTCAAATTATCCGTTAAAAAGAAAGTTAAGAAAACACAAAAATCGTTGAATCATATTTTATTTACATGCAATTAGGTCATTAAGTTGGCGAGACATTGCCATTGTAACTACCCACAACTTTAGAAATCAATTCAGAGCTCAGTATTAAAACTGTAGGCGAGTCGTCCATTGGGTACTTTATACATGGTTGAAATATCCAATATCTTAAAAAATCATTAGATAAATCGTTCGTTAGGGCGATTAATTTTAGTTTAATTACCAATATGTAAGTTAAACAGTAATTGAGTCGACCAACCGTAGTTATCTTGAAAATAGTTAGAATAAACTTAGGTATTATAATACGTAACCTAATAAATATATCCATACAAATAAGTCGATGGCGACACAATTGGGGCCAATGTCCATCAGTGAGCGTCTTTACGCCGAAATGAAGATGATGATACAAATAAATAAAATGATGTCGTAGTACCAAATGTTTTATCAAAATGTAGTACGAAGCCAAACTAATGTCTACTGTGTGAGTAGGTATGTATAAACTCAATTTAGCTAGTCTAAAAATAACTAAGTTAACTCCTTATCAGACTTCTTAGCAGACGTTACAAAATTATTTGCTTCGCCTTTGAAGTTTAATAACAGCCTATCAATAACAAAAGCAACAAATTCAATAGCCAGAGAGAATCTGTGCTGCTCAACATTTGGGTAGAGTATTGAACGTTGAATACTCCGACAGAATTTTATTTTGGAGTTAAGTAACAAATAACAACATAGAGACATTCGGTACCGAACACCTTACGAATGAGCACACAATTCAGTCACCAACGTGTTCTATGGGCCTTATTGTATGCGACACATCCTGTATTAACGTGCGGTGTGCTTGTGTGAGGCACCTTGTCATGCACAACGTATCACCCACACAGCGATATTGCGAGACATGTATTAACCTGTCGATTCAACCTTGTTCCTTTGTCGCCGTGGTTTATCGCTATGCAAACGAGCTTTTGTGGCGATATCACTGAGTCATAGCATTCGTAAATATGATATCTTAAAAACGTACAAGAGCCTACATCCACCAGCACCGAAGTGCCGGAAATGACATTGTTTATCTTAGATAGAGCTGTTTATGTAGAGATTATGAAAGCGTTTAAAACAAAGTATTTCCTTAAACTTTCGACGTAACTATTTCCTTCCTGGCGAAATGTGGGTGTACTGTAGGTACACCTTTGACTAACTCTTCGGGGAATACAAGGAGTGATGTAATGTGTTATATTATGTCCTTCATAAATTACGAAATGAGCTAATAAAACGATACAAGAGAGATACCAAAGGTTTTTATGATGTTACCTTTCAATGCATCTTTTGACGCTTAGCTTCTGGGGTTAGTTTATAAAATATTCCTTTGATCACCTACTATTCTAAATTCATTTCATTTAAAACATTTCTCATTATGACTTAAAAATTAACCCTGATGGAACTCTGCTTCAGATAAAATGAATAAAATTAACTTGTGCTTTCAGCTTTCCCATTAGCAAAAGCGAAGCCGAATTTTTTGTAGCACTACGTAGCACTAAGCCAATTTAGATTGGTACTTCGAGTTTTTAATCCGTGACTATCGAAGTGAATCTGTACTTTGAAACACCTGCATGACGCTGATAGCTCGCGAGTCGTGCTATCATATCGACGTATCATTTACTCTGTGAAACTGGTGCCTCAAGCCAATTTGCAAGAGAGCAAGTAGTCCGCCTGAACGCCTGTAAACTTGCTGACTCTTAACGATTACGAATTATGACTTAATTTGATTGAATTATTGCTCAAACAAGAGTTTCGGAAGTTGATTTTACGCAGATTTAACCTGAAGTACCTGGCTGTTCATAATCTAATTGATGTTGTTAGTCTGTATTATAAAATGAAACTGCTTTTTATTTGTCCAACATTTTCATTCCAGGATAGTGTTACAAATAAGTATTAGTTGGTTTTCCGACGCTAACATTTCTACGTTTAAGTTTTCCAACTGAAGCTTGTCTGTGGCGAATTTTCTACGTTCCCTCACTGTGTAACGTTAGAAGGAAAAACTTTACGTATGCTGTTGTTACATTCACTTTTTATTCGAAGTCGGTCTTCTATTAGCAGAAAAACAAAACTAAGTTGATAATATGTAATATCCTATCTTTAGTAGTTAGTTTATAAGTAGTGAGTCAAAGGACCTACGCAAATAGCTTTCGTTATGTATGAAACCGGAGCGCTGGATGCTAGTTTAAAATACATAGTTTTTCTCGGTATAAAAGGCTATTATATTATAGAGTGGGAATGCTACACACTTCCCGGCGCGCGGCGGCACATTGTTTGTTGGCGGTGAGCCTGTACTCCGGACTCCGGCCTGCGGACTCTGAGAGCGGACCCGGGACAGTTGCGGCCCGCCCGGAAGTTCACTTACGTGAAATTTGTGAACTATCCGACACTGACCACGCGTGAAGTATTTGTTAAATATGCACACTGTAGGCATGTGTCTAGCGGGTTACAAAGTGCACTATAATGTTTGCGATCTCGTGCTGCTCTTATTATTTTGGGATGTGATACGGGACGTAAAAATTTGAAAGATTTAGAGACTTTCTGGTAGAGTGGGTTGTAATTTGTCATTAGTTCGAGTATTCACCAACTTATTCTACCTGTAATTACTAGTATTAGGTTAAGCATTTCATATTTGCATTAAGTCTGCTAGTCTAATTAGCTAAAGTAACCATAACTACAAACTTCCATACAATGTATACACTGCATTAGCCCTCACACCTAGCTAGTTAGCAATGTAAATGAAATAATTAAGTTGTATTATGAAAAGAATGCTTGAAAAGCAGGCAGGTACCCACCTACTAATTCTTTTAAATTAAACACTGTTCGTTGAAACGATTCCTTTGCAAATTTTAAATTCCTTAGAATAACATTCAACAAAAAGCAGGAAGCGAATGTGGGATTATAAATACGTGAGGTGATGTGAAGGATGTTGGTTTTGTCCCCCTGTCCGCCGCCCGCGCGCCTTGCTGCCTGGTGCGCGCCGCTTTTGTTCACAATGAGAATAGCAAACAGTCGTGACGTATTTGGTGACTGCAAGGCATAGAAACGTTCCGCTATCGAGCCCCTCCTTTCATGTCAAGATTTTATAAATATGACATTTTGAGTACCTACCTACATATTTCAGTCTCGTAGCTGGTTATTGAAAATCGGTGTCAAGAATTGAATTTCAGTAACAAGAAGTTTTGTTATAAGTAAACATTTACAGGTTAAACACGTTAAAATTAATTTTGTAAATGCGTTTTCAGAGGTCTTATTGACAGTTTAAGGAATTTAGTAAGTGTGATACTGATAATAAAATGCACATAATACTCGAGCATAATCAGATAGAAAAAGGTGAGGGGATGACCCAACTACCCAAGCTAATGGGATAGGAATGGGAGAATTGGGTACGAAAGGAGCTGGGTAATTGGGGTGAGAGATTGGAGCTGGGTGCTTGATAACGATGGCGCGCAAACTACGAGTGATACAGAATAGGTAATAGAACGCTACAATAATTTATATCTACGTATAGGTACCGGGCGAGCTATTTCAACATCTGTGGTCACGCTATTTTCTCCTTCGAGGTTTCTCTGGAAAATGAGCATCACTAATACGAAAAGGTACATCCCTATTTTCTGAAACCGCATGTTTTTTTACCAGAACAACAACATTCTGCCGTTAAGATTTAATATTTTGTATGCAACGTAACGTCAAGAGTGAGACCGACCTTTTCACAAAGCCAATATTATAAACGTGAATATGTAGGCTACTTGCCTTCGTATAAGTTACACTATAACATTCCCCAGAGGTCCAAGATTTCCGAAGAATAAACGCATTGTTTACCTTTTTCCTATCGATATTATATTTAAGTTGGTTTATCGTAGTAAAGGCTGAATAAGGATTGATAAAACAGATTCCGGGTCGGGATGCTCGACTGAAATTAAAACAAAGAGTTATTCCAACCGGCATGGCACTGGAATCGAAAACGGGAAAAAGGAAATAAAAATAAGGCGTAAAACGGTTGTCAAATCTGTCACTGACAGGCATCTCCTTCAATTATCGTAACAACAACAGTGCGCAATTTATTTTCTGCTTGGCTATTTTCGCAGGAAATGTTTCTATGTTGCTGCGGTATAAATCTAAAAGCTTTCACATAGGGCATACATTTTCCATTGCTTGTAAAATCTCAATTCTATGTAGCGTAAATAGCCGATTAGTTAGCAACCTAGTATTCTTTTGGTTGAAGTAGGTACTAATTCTCACAATACATTGGTTCTTGTTAGTGGAGGAAAATAAGTAAAAGAACCGTTCTCAAATCGATTTAAAGGCTTAAATAATAAATAAGGAATGATAAACTTATCTTGATGCTACGATTTCATGCTTTGACCAAAGTAAAAAAAAGTAAGAACTTCCTTTGACTAGTACTGTGATAAATTGTACATAAAGAGATATATTTTTCTACGTGTTCATATGAACTACGTGACTACAGGCCACATAATATATATTATACGTACTCAAAGGTTCAAACGCCTTCAGTAGGTATTATAGCATAGTAAATAATACTAACCCGAGACCCAACAGGCACAGACATAAAGCTACGCCGACTTTTAATAGCATAAGGTAATAAAGCCTCTTTTATTTACACTACAGAACCGCTTGGGAGCTAATAATGATTCTGGGGCGGAACAGTATTGAATATTGGAATAAAAGGCTAAATAGCAACCTCGTCACTGTTTCTGACTAGTTTATTTATGGTGGAGGGAATTTATAAATAAGTAGATATAATTTGAATTTAGACTTTCAGTCTTTTCCCGCATATTGTTTTAAATTTTTTCCTTTGTGTATTTCTTTTAGACTTACTTCTTTTTTTTCCTATAAATGGGTTGAACGAAAATAAACGACGCCATTTTTACATGCCATACTTTGACAGCAGAATGAGATTTCTTTCCTAACATAGGTATCCAATCTATCTACGCTTAGTCATCATTGTTGGTTGTTTTCATAACATTTTACTTACTGACTAAGTACATTAAAAGTATAAAAGGACGAAGTTGTAGCGGTCTATGGGGAGGCCCATGTTTAGATGTGGACATTTACGACCTGATGCGATGATAAAAAAGGTAGTTTGTTGTTATTTTTGTCCATTACCTTCTTGGGTGCTACCACCAAACCGTTTTTCAAACGGTCTAATATAAAGTCAAGAAAGCTGATGTCCGGAACAAATGTTTGCAGTCAGGCGTCACCATAATGTTGTTACGTAACAATAACACACTCGGCACACAGTGTTACAAATTAAAAATACCTCTGAGATTGCGTTACGCACGCACAATCCCTAAAAGGGTCCGCTTCAATGTTTAGAGGTAGGAGCCAGGTACGTAGGTACATGTATTTTATCTTCAAATGGTTTCTAAAGTGAAATAATTTGTTTAGCCAGTCTTCGCTTATGATATTCATTAGCTTATGCTCGCGACTTCGTCTGTGTGAAATTTCTTGTTCCGCTGACCCACTCCGTCGAATCCACGGAGTAGTTATAGGCAAGCGATGCGATTCGACCTTCTTTCTATACTCCGTGTTCGAATCGCATCGCTTGCCTGCGCTATTACTTCGTTTTCGCTTAGCGTTATTTCTGACTTTTTTCTTTTTGCTTAGCTCCTAGGGGTCCTAGCGTGATGTTAAATCCTAAATAGCCTTCCTCAAGAATTAGACTATTAAATGCAAAAAAAATATTTAAATCCGACTGGAAGTTCCAGAGATTAGCGCATTCCAACAAAAAAACAAACTCATCAGCTTTATTATTAAGATATAGATTAGTATAGATAGATATGGATAACGATTGCAAATCCTAAATAGTATATACATTATATTGTAATCCACACTGTTTTTAAATGGTGTGAACCGGGATCTGTTGTTAAGACGCAGATAAAATATAATAATATGCCGGTGGCCTTGAGTGGTTCGTTTGCGTGTTCTGTGCTGAGCTCACGCAACGCGTCGTACGTCCAGCCAGTATAGGAGATAGGACTCGCCCATCAAGGAGTGCTGTCCCAAATTCGACGCCTTATTAATTTATTATGCATAAATAAAACACGTATACTAAAAGATAAATAATTTTACTATCTTTAAAATGCTGAAAGTTTCAGAAAAATATGCTTGATGGTTTTTGCATGATTCCCAATTTTTCATCCGCATTAGACATAACTTTGCAAATTAATTACACTATTTAAATACTCTCAGATTAAGTTATTAAGAAAATACTCTAATTTTACATATATTTTATACATATCATTAACACTACTCGTTTAGACGTGATCTTCAGTTTAAGTTAGGTTAGCCTTAAGAAGTTTCACATGCCGGATATTAATTTTCTTAATTTAGGTCGATCATAGATTAGCCTCATTCATGATACAACTACACAAGCTGTCCCATGTCCCGGACGGAGCATAAAGTAATTTACACACTTCATTAGCATAGCTTAACTGCCATATCTTAACAACACCTTGCGGTTTCCCGATTGGGGAATGCTATACACGGCAGCTATTGTTAGTAATTCGTCCGTCCATACCAGTGTGTGTTGTCGAGTAAAATGCAAATATCCGGCACAATTCCTCGGCGGCGAGGCCAAAGTTAGACCATGCTTTTTAATTTACCGAGTGCCGCCATTACTGACCTTATCGCGCCAGTTGCCCCCAGATCTGAAATAGGGTGCTCTAAAATTGCCTTCTTATTCAGATTATCCTCAGCATGCGCCAATGTCGAAATTTAGAATGTTGTGCGTCGAACGGCAGTTATTGAGCCTTAATGGGCTCGGGACGGTCTATCTTGCGTTATTTGCTCGCGTCCGTGTCGTTAAAAACAATGAAATGAATTTTGTTACGTCATTACTGAAATGAAATAGGAATATCAGTACAATTGTACTTTGAACATTCTTGTGAAGACAAAAATAACAAATACGTTGAATGACGATCATTTCGAAATAAATAATACGTAATTATGTAGGTAGATTTGAGAAGGATGATAATAATACCTAATCGCGGGAGTAAAGAAATAAACATTTGTGATTACTAGTGTACCTAATAGGTAAGTAGGTACTCAATTTAATTAAACTTTTATTAGGGCAACATACATGGTGTCCTAAAACAAGTAGCAACGGGATCTAATAAGGGTGTCAAAAAAGGAAAACTTATCAGGAGGTAGATTAATCATTTCTACAGAAAGGTATTTACCTATCTACGTAAAAATAATTGTGCTTGATTCCAAACGAAAAAAACCGGCCAAGTGCGTGTCGGACTACGCACAATGAAGGGTTCCGTAGTTGAGATGAATTTATTTATCCTAAGAACAAACTTAACATTGTAGTTGAAAAACATGTTCTCCCATACATCCCAACTGCAAATCGTCGCTCGGCATCCAATACCGCGAATGTGAAATTTCTTACGGTTTTTTTTTAAATTGCAGGGTCACTTATTTCAACGAGTAGAATGAAATAAAACAAAATTCTGATTTTAGTTAAAAATTTCACATTCGTGGTATTAATATAATAATAATCTAAATCTAATACCTTTAAACGAGCAATTCTTGTATTTATGTACCTATATATAATCTGATTCTCGGAAACGGCTCCAAGAATTTTTATTAAATTTAGTATGCAGGGGGTTTCGGGAGTGATAAATCGATCCAGCTAGGTTTCATTTATAGATAAAGTCGTTCAAAAAAAAAATGGACATCCAGATATTTTTCTTTATTCAAGTAACAAGGACTCATTGTGTTAGTAAACTTATGAACTATGTTAGCTTATTTTACCAGGTCACTCAGAAAGTTTTGCGACTGATACTGGCTAGTTTTGATGTCAATTAAAACTATGACTATTTATTACAAAAAAACATATCATTCCAAATTCGAAATTCCCTCCACATTTTTTTACGAGCAAAATCAAAATACTCTGTCTTACTGAAAACTGGATTTATAACGAGAACATTTTCGCGCGATGATTTTGTACGATTTCAAATGTCGACTAAAACCAGAAGAATCGTTTGAAAGACTTCAAATGGTGTTTATAGAAAAAAGCCTTTCTAAAGCGACTGTTTTCCGCTGGTTTAATGAATTTATGTGTGGTCGAGTAATTTTGGCGGACAAAGAAAGAAGTGGCCGCCCTATGACGGTTGTTACATAACAAAACGTGCTGGCTGTGAAAAATTTAATTCAAGAGAATAGGCGAATTACATATGAAGAGGTTCAGCTATATGCTGAACCTGCCGATTGGATCGGGAAGTGTGCATGAAATTCTACACAGGCATCTTCGGTTATGGAAGATAGTTTCATGCTGGTACCGCAAAATCTAACGCAGGCTCAGAAGGAGGTTCGGGTAGAATGGTACCGAGACATGATAGCAAAATTTGTAGCAGGCTCGTCTCGGCGCGTTTAAGATATCATTACAGGTGATGAATCTTGGATTTATTAATATGATCCAGAAATTAAGCGTCAGTAAACCGTGTGGCTGTTTCAAAATGAACCAACGCTTACCAAAGTGAAGCGAGCCAGAAGTGCAGGCAAAATTTTGATCGCAAGTTTTTTTTCTTTGCCGGGTTATCTGGTATCAGTACCCTGACGAGATCAAAGGAGCATCAATGCTGAATGGTATGTTACCAAATGTTTGCCAGAAGTGTTTACTACTGTAAGCAGCAAGCGACCGAACACTGGCCTCCGTGGGCTACTGCTTCACCACGACAACGCGCTGGCTCACTCGGCGCTCAAAACAAGGGACTTTCTGGACAGCACACCGATCATCCTCCTTACAGTCCCGATTTAGCTCCGCGCGACTTTTTCTTGTTTCCCAAAATAAATCAACTCAAAGGAAAACAGTTTTCATCACCTGAAGATGCACTGGCTGCATTTGAGAAGGAGATTGGAGAGGTGTCTGATGCGGACTGGAAGACGTGTTATAAAAATTGGTTTAGACGTATAAAACTGTGTATAAACGCCAATGGAGAGTTCTTTGAAAAGATATAATAAAAAAAAATTATAACCTGTAGTATATTTTTTTCTAGTATCACAAAACTTTCTGAGTGCCCCACGTAATCTAGTTTAAATTTATTTCACCCCATGGGAGATGGCACTGCAGTGATTGATGTACATGCAATCCAGCCTGCTAGCAATCTTTTTTAGGACATTGTTGGAGCTGCCCGTACTCTGCGCACCAGGGATGCACACCTCATTCGCATCGTTGCGTAAAAGCAATTAATATGTGCGTTTGCGAATATTCCCGATGCGCTACAAAAACGGGGCAGCCCCACCAATACGTATAATGTAATAATGATGTAATAATGAAAGCGTTGTTGTATTGGACACGAAGGGCGTTGCACGACCTTTGGGTATATCTAGCCCACAGGCTGCACGTGTAAAACGTTGTACAATAAGCTCGAAACAGAGTAATTTTGACTTTTTAAGTGAGCAGCGTACAAACCTGCGAGCCAGCATGTTTGCCCTTACCGACAACGCTCTTCGTTCCCGCTCAATATCGAGTCCGTCATTGAGGTCAGGGGTCAATATATGACCAAGATATTTAAACGTAAATACTCTTTGTAGTGGAGTCCCATTGAGTAATACAGGTGGTACATAACCCGGTCTACCCCCAGCCTCAAAAACCATGATCTCCGACTTATTGGAGTTATACATCAAACCATGTGTTTTGGCATACTGCTCACATGTGGCGACCAATTACTTTCTGAGACCACAGATTGACGCGCTCAGAAGCACCATATCATCTGCATAGCTAATATTATTTACACAAATATCATCTAAATAGCTACCCACTCTGGTGCTGCTGAGCTCGCCAATCTTGCCTCACCCCGCATTCCAACCTGTATGGCCTGGAAAAAGTTCCAGCCCTTCGTACACTATTAATCTGGTTACTATACCACAATTTCAAAATCAAAATCAAAATCAAAATATTTTATTTCACATAAACCTACATGGGCACTTATGAAACGTCAGAAGCTAGGTGCACGGTTCCAATTGGTCGTTTCCTATGGAGAAGAGCCGGCAAGAAACTCCACGGTTACTCTTTTAAAAATAATTGGCTTTTACAATACTTTCAAATAACAGTGTTTCTAGGTATGGGAGGACAGTGTAGGTCTTTCAATAAGTACCAAGTACTTAACAAAATAGAAAATGATCAACAGATCTACAATCCACTAAGCCTACAGCGTTCTCACATTCACAAAATATGTAGAAAAGAATCTATACAAAGAATAAATTAATTAATAAAAGTAAAAAACCTATTTTAAATAAAACGCAATTATATGATTGCTATTACAACTGTAATCAATCTGAATAATTATCATGTCCACAAAAGCCACAAAAAAAAAAGTTGAGATTAAATCGTAGGTATATAATGTCAAATAATAGAATATTAAATATGTCAAGGGCGAATGTAAAAATAAATAAAAATAAAGATTTAAATAAACATGGTAATTTGGGAGCAGTTATTAGACTCTTACTTAATATTTAAAAATGTTTATAAGCTCCGTTGGCAACCTATCCTTCTCCATCTTTCTCCACAATACGTCATAAGCAACCAGATCAGAAGCCTTGAATAAATCTAGGAAGCTAGCATATATCGGCGTCCCACGCTGTGTATAGTAAGTATGTGATAGTATGCTTAATGCACAACACTGCACTTTCTGTTGACAAACCACGCCGAAACTCGAATTGGTTGTCAGTTTTATTTATTTGTGTATTAAGTAGACGGTCAAACACTTTTGATATTATGATATTATAGTAGCTAGAGAGAAGGGCCTATTGGATGCCGAGCGACGAAATGTAAGTTTTTACGCACAATATTGAGAGATTTACCATGTTATTTTAAGATCATAGACTTCTTATAGGTTTTCCTGTAATCTATGAGTAAAGAGCCATACTATGTATTTTTTTCAAATTTTTCGGTCCAGTAGTTTCGGAGATAAGGGGGGGGAATGGTCAATTTTCGTTGAATTTATTCAATATCTTTAAAAGTGTTTATTTTAAAATTATATAAAAAATATATTTGAGATTCTCGTAACAAGCCCTTTCATTTGATATGTCCCACGGTACTGTAAGCAAAACTTTTTTTTTAATTTTCTTGTTTGCGCCCCAAAAGTGACCCCTATATTCAAAATTAATTTATTTACGTTACTCATTCGTGTTTGGGTCACAGAAATACATATGTGTACCAAATTTCAACTTAATCGGTCCATTAGATTCGGAGTAAATTGGCTGTGACAGACGGACAGACAGACAGACAGACAGACAGACACACGAGTGATCCTATAAGGGTTCCGTTTTTTCCTTTTGAGGTACGGAACCCTAATAAGCAAAATTACAAGGTTGGGTTGAAAGAACCTCTCCGGGCGCCGCCGGGAGCTCTCCTTTATGTATTGCAGTGAATCAAACATTTTAAAGGTCTTTAAACTTAAATCGATCCAAGTCGGAGCTGTCTCGATATTCTGAGATTGAAAATCTAACGTTAACCCTATTTGTTTTCCAATAATCGGTGACAATTTATTGAAAGACTTATTCAAAATAGATTATTAAAAAATATAAATTGAACTATTATTAGATATTATTAAAATTAATAAAAATATTTCTTTTTTAAATATTAATTATGGGTTTAAATATTTCTTTGTATCACGATTGTTTTATATTATTTAATTTAATGGAATAGGATTTATACACTAAAATAATAAAAGTCACATTGTGCTGGTTAATCCGAATTTCAGATATCGAGACAGATCCGAGTTCGACAGGAAGCGTTGAAGCGATAATACTCTGTAGGCGTACGGTTTAACCCTGTTTTTAGTCCACTAACCAACCGATCCGGATTATAGCGGCTGGCAATGAGAAATATAGAATAATCTGCTTTAATTGAAGCATACTAAAATTCTTGGCCCGGATCCTATGTCCAAAAATAGAACGTACCTATGTATTGCCGATCACAGATTTTGGTAATGCCTCCCGTCATTTGAAAAAAAAATATATATAAATATACGGTCGAATTGAGTAACCTCCTTTTTTTGAAGTGGGTAAAAACACTAAACACACAGAGCTATTTCGGCTGTAAGCTCTTTAAAGGAAATAAAATATCTTATGTTAAGGTTGGAAAAATAGGTAAGTTTCGATGTGTGCAAAGATACGAGAGCTTGAGTTTTAACAATTAAGTTTCGCTGTAAGACTTTGTGTGTAGGTACTGGTACTACTTACCTACTTATGAAACTACAACGTCAAATCTTGCAACTCCGTTTTGACCCATTTCTCGGAATATGTCGTATTGATTTTAAACTTCGCAAACTTACTCAAGTGTCATGAGAATACAATTCTATAGTGTCAAACTTTGGATACTTGCAGTTTCCGAACGTCATGTGTAGATTTTGGGATCCAGCAGTGAATATAATAATTAAATTAAAATCCACCCTATGATCAATCAATCAATTCAGCCGAAAGACGTCCACTGTTGGACATAGGCCTCCCTCAAGCACCGCCACTTCGACCGGTTTTGTGCTTCCTGCATCCAGCGGATTCCTGCGGCGTTCACAAGATCATCGGTCCACCTTGTGGGAGACCTTCCAACGCTACGTCTTCCGGTACGCGGTCGCCACTCCAGAACCTTTCGGCCTTTTTCCATCGGCCATCTGTTCTCCGAGCAATGTGCCCTGCCCATTGCCACACCTTGGTTCTCCTGCAGATCTCTTCATTTCTCATTCGATCACACAGGGAAACTCCAAGCATAGCCCTCTCCATTGCCCTTTGGGTGACTTTGAGCCTTCTAATAAGGCCTATTGTAAGCGACCACGTTTCAGTGCCATAAGTCATCACTAGCAACACGCACTAGTTAAAGAGTGTATCGTCTCCGATCTTCATGAGAGTGGGTGTTACATGGGAATTTGACGTGATCTTTGTCTTGTTCATGTTCATTTTAAGACCCACTCTTTCAGAAGCTCTTTGAGGTCATCGAGCATTGTACTGAGGTTCTTCATAGTCTCAGCCATGACTACTATGTCATCGGCAAACCGAAGATTAGTGATGTACTCGCCATTGATGTTGATGCCTAGCCCTTTCCAGTCCAGAACCTTGAAGACATTCTCTAGTGCAGTGATGAACAGTTTCGTGGAAATAACATCTCCCTGTCTCACACCTTGCTACAGAAGCATAGGTTTAGAGGTCTGGTCCTGGATTCGGACTGACACCACTATGCCAGTTTTCGTACAGACACTTCAGCACCTCGATGTACCGATAGTCGATCTGGCACCTTTGAAGAGATTGCAGTACAGCCCTTGCAAACGCTAAGCAGAGAGATTGCAAACGCTAAGCAGAGAGGTAGGTCTCTTCTGTCTTCCGTATAATAACCTGCCGCAGCGTATGTATGTGGTCAACGGTGTGAAAGCCTTTACGGGATCCGGCTTGTTGCCTTGTTCGGGAGGTTGGAAGTCGTCAAACCTGCGCGCGAGACGATTCGTGATGACTCTTGAAAATAGCTTGTAGACATGGCTCAGAAGTGAGATGAGCCTATAATTCTTAAAGAGGGCATTGTCGCCCTTCTTAAAGAAAAGTATCACCACACCTCTGTTCCTACCTTTGGCGTTTTTCTCTCGAGTATGACGGAATCAAATAGCTTCTGGAAGGCCTTAGGAACGGGTTTTCCACCGGCCCTTAGCAGTTCAGCCGTAATTCCATCATCACTTTGTTGTTTTTGAGCTGCTTATTAGCCATCCTAATCTCGTACAAGCTGACGTCACCCCATGATAGTAAAATCAAATATTATTTTATAATGATATTCTATTTGAATGTTAAGAGTTAAAGTCATTCATAATATGTATGACATATATATTATTATGAATATCTATTTACGAACAACGATAGACTGAAAGCTCATTGATCAGCTTTCAGTTGATGATATAAGAGGAAAAATGAAGAAGAAGAAAAATTAGAAAATGAAACGGGGAACCATGAACGCAGCGAACTCGATAGGTATTATCAGATAGAGTTGCATGGTCATTTTTTATTATCTAGACTATTTTAAAAGTTATAAACAACAAAACTCTTTCACAGAAACTGAAGATTTAAAATGAGGTAATACTGGAAACTTGTCACATTCATGATAAAGAGAACAGTTTACCAAAGGAATTAAATATGACATTTGCTGACGAATGTACTACTGTATAATTTAAAAGCAAACTACAAAAGCTAGGAATATGGTACAAACGGTATGTCTAATAGACTGACTCATGACACTTGCCATTTAAAACCGTGTGAGGCTGAACACTCGTCATAATGTTTAACTATTTTATCCTTCATTCAAGAGCCCAGAAATGATTGAAGTGGAGTTTTCGCACAGTGAAGTGTTGTCGGTCGCTGACCACCGGAACTAACTCATAATCATTAAATTGGGACGCTCGTTTAACTGTTAATTATTGCCGACGCTTTGGTCATTAAGAGGCTCCAGAAAAAAGAAACGCACAGATGTGAACTGAATACAAGCGACATTTTAAATGCAATTAGGTATTTAGGTAGACTGCTAAAAGCCAGCAAATGTCAAACGGGTTTTGTTTTTAATGAACGCGTTTTTTCGACTGCTTTTTTATTTTTTATTTGCGGTTTTATCAGTTGGATACTGACTTCCGACACCTTTTTGCATTAAGTGTAATTTATTGAAATTGCGTTTTGTTTCTTCTTATATTATATTATACAGGATGGCAGGGACATCGACGCGAAAACTGTTACCATGGACTCAGTACATCATCACATCTTTTGCCCGCGGTTTCGCCCGCGTGGAGGTCGGAAATCATCTCACGGGAACGTACTACCGGAATAAAAAGTCTCATATCATATCCAGGTTATAAATTATCTGTGTGCTAAATTTCATCCAAATCCGTTTAGCCGTTTTTTCGTGACTTAGTAACAAACATCCAAACTTTCACATTTACAATATTAGTATTATACAGGGTGTCCCGTAAATAATGGATCAAACGTAACGGGTAGCTTACCTCATTTCCAACAACTAATTTGAACAGTAAAAAAAAACCGGTAAGGTAACCAAGATATTTTTTTTTTGATTTTTACCATTTTCTCTACCAGCATTCAGTGTTTAAAATAATAAAAATTTTAGGTGTGAGTTTTGTCAAATATTTCTGAATAGCTTACTAATGTTATATATAAGATAAAAAAAAAATTAAATAACATTTTATTTGCCTTAGAAAAAAAATCTTGTATTATAATAATAATAAAAACGTTTATTTCGGAAACTTGTTCCATAGATCTTTGTTAGTGATACAACTTACGTAACTATGTTAGTACTTACATTAAATTAAAAACAAAATCAAAATAAAACCTACAATTATGTTAATTCATGTAACTTCCTGCAGTATCAGACCCGTAGCTATGCATACGGGTCCAATACTCCAGGAAAACGCCGTCCAGCCTATCCCCGATCACCTTTAGGATACCATTGGCACTCCCACGAATCCTGCGTAACAAAGATGCCGTTCTTTTCCTCATGATTGCTGCAAAACTATCGGTAGTAGATTCAGCAAACATGACTGACGCGCTACAGAATCGCGGTAGCCCCAACAACACCCGGAAGGCGTTGTTGTACTGGACACGAAGAGCGTTGTAGGCCCTCTGCGTATGCTTGACCCACAGGCTGCACGTGTAAAATGACTGACAATAAGCCTTGAAAAGGGTGATCTTGACCGGTCTCGTACATCTTGCAAACCTACGGGCCAACATATTGCATCGGACCGACAACGCCCTTCGTTCCCGTTCTATGTCCTGATCATCATTAAGATCCTCGGCTACTATGTGTCCAATGTATTTAAAACAAGGCACTTTATTTAGAGCAACACCATATAGGTACACCGGCGGCACTGCCCTGTGACCCTTTGCAGTAACCCCAAACACCATGAACACACTCTTCTTCACGTTGTACAGGAGGCCGTGAGTCAAGGCGTATCTCTCACAAAACTCAAGCAATCGCCTGAGTGCCTCAATCGAGGGACTCAGCAGCACCATGTCGTCCGCGTAAGATATGCTATTTATAATTTTACCATCTACCGAGCATCCAACCCCTGTGCTGCTGAGTTCCCCGATCAACTGATCGACATACAAGCTGAACAACGCCGGGGAGGTCAGACCACCTTGCCTTACACCACATTCCAGACCATACGTCTCCGACAAAGCACCCGACCATCTGACCTGGTTAATCTGGTGATTATACCAGTACCTGAGAAGCTCAACTATCTCCTCATGTTGTTCCTGGTCACGCAACTTAGTCCATAGGATGTTATAATTAACCAGGTCAAATGCCTTCGAAAGGTCTAAAAATACAGCGTACACAGGTGTATTCCTGCTGGTGTAGTATCTGACCGTGTGCTTGAGCGCCAAAATAGCTGTTTCTGTAGACAGCCCAGCTCTAAAACCGAACTGTGCGTCATGTAAATTGAGCTGTCCAGCCATCCTACGCTCGAGCACACTGTCAAGCACTTTTGCAGTTATAGTAGCCAGTGAGATTGGTCGATAGTTCTCCTTGTCTGAGACGTCGCCTGTCCTATTTTTCACTATAGGTACAACAATCGTCCTCATCAACTCAGCAGGCAGGTATGAGTGCCTAATACAAAAGTTATACAACATAGATAAGACCCTAGGAAGATGCGGACCGGCATGTTGGAAATGTTCTATACTAAGGTTATCATGACCAGGAGACTTACCCCTAGTCATGGTTTTTATAACCTTCCCTATCTTCTTTTTTTTCTACGATAAAAAGACCAGATTTGGAAAAATTCTCCTGTAAAATAATTGTAGTAGGATAGAACAAATCATTTCAATGAAGGTACTACGTATACGTATATAACGGCATTAATCCTAAGTAGAAACCTGACCCTATCGAAGTAGCGTAGTACTCAGTAGTAGTACGTAGCACAAGCCCACTTGCCTTAATTGGTGGAGTTAGCGGGAATAGGAAAGCATCATGCATTGTTTGGACCACCATACATAATGAACTCTAACCGCGCTGTAATCTCTTTAAATCCTTTAGCGGCTGAACTAATTTATATCCTTTAGTGAAAAAACAACGTTTTTTTTTTGTTTGAAGTTTGTTTTCAACCGGCGTTGAATACTAATGAATGAAAGCAAATCTTTTAATTCTAATTAATATTAATGAACGGCATTGAGTAAGCAATTATGTAGTTTAGAATTCTGATCTTCATATGACTTTATTTTAACAAATGTTTATAAATAACTAAGAGATAATAAATCTGCAGGCATGACTACTAGGGAGCTTTTAATAGGTATATTTTTGGTTCGTAATGAATGGGAATTAGCAAGTTTTCACCTGTAAACTCATTCTTGCTTTGCTTCTCATAATTTCTTAATGTTATTATTTATTTATTACTTTTAGGGAAAAGGCTAGGCAGATTGATTTACTTCAAATGACTGGAAAGCTTTTTAGGGATCCGTAGTCAGAGAAGGAACCCTTATAAGTAGTTTTACCAAGTCCGTCTGTCTGTCTGTCTGTCCGCGGATTATTATCTGTCGCGGATAAACAGAGATTTGAGTCTGTCTGAGTTATACTTATGAGTCACGCCTATAAATAAAGTTGTGGAATAAAATTGGCCTTTTTTTGGGTAAATTTTTTTACTTGTCTATTTAATTGTGGGGGAGTCGTTGATGAACATTTCTCGAAATATGGAGCTGCCAAGCCGCCAAATCGTTTGTGGATAAAAAAACCACTTTTAAGTTCAATAACTTAAAAGTTTTTTCGATAATTATGTGAAAAGTAGGTACGTTAGTATACAGGGTGACTTAATTTGACGTATTCCTTCCAGGACGTGATAGAATTAAGCACCCCATAAAGCCTATGCGAAAATTCATGGAATTCGAGAAAACACTATTTTTAAGTAGGTACCTATTTTTGAAATTTTTCCAGAATTCGTCACTAAATACTTATCACTTTTCTCAAAACTCTTAAATTGAATGGCTTTCATTGCTTTTCCATTGGGTACCTAATACTTTAACAAACTGACGTAGGTAATCGATGTAACCAAATTTTCTAAAACATTAAAAGATATAGTAAGAAGTTTACTAACCATTTTTAACCGACTTCAAAAAATGGAGGAGGTTCTCAGATCATCGGAATATTTTTTAAATATTTTTTTATGTATGTTCCCTGATTACTCGAAGACGGCTGGACCAATTTGAAAAAATCTTTTTTGTTTGATAGGGTATAGTTTCAAGTTGGTCCCACTGTCATTTGGTCACGATCTGATGATGGGATCCTCGAGAAATCGAGGGAACTCTTCAAATATTATAGGCACATCTATAGCGATTTGGGAATTTTTGATGAGCAGTTGACATTAGGCTATTGTAACTTAGATAAATTACAAACCAACCCAATAAAAAGTGAAAAAAAAAATACAACCGACTTCCAAACTACATAGAGAAAAATTACTTTAATTTCGGAAGTCGGTGTCAAAAAACTAAAATACTGATCCAAAGACACCGACTTCCGGAATCTACATTATACATTAAGTATATGAACTTTGACACAAGTTATTTCAAAAATTTACTATGGCCATAAGTATACAAATCACGGGTTTTTTTTTAATTTATAACTTTATTTAATTTTTATTATTTGTCGTTATAGCGGAAATAGAAATACACATTTTGTGAAAATTTTAACTGTCTACCTATTACGATTCATGAGATACAGCCCGCTGACAGACAGACGGACGGACAGCGGAGGCTTAGTAATAGGGTTCCGTTTGGTGAATACGGAACCCTAAAAACATTATTGTAAAATGTCAAAAATAAATGTTTTATGATGAAAACTACTTAGTACTAATATTTTCGGCTAAAACCGCAGTTCATAACTTTGTTTTTCATAGCTTATTCGAGAAATACAAGCTTATTTTGGTGGTCAATTAAATCGTGCTTGTGTAAATGTTATTTACGCACTCGGCTGGTTTTTTTTTTAAATTTTTACACGGACTGCACATTTATAATGATCAAGTCTTCATCGAAATATTTTTAATTAAGCTTGACATCACATTAAATGCAATTTGGCGTCCTCTAGAGGACAGAAAGTCATGAAGTAAAAATTTTTTTTTTTTTAATTTGTTATTTTAATTTTGTATGTGTACAGGCATGCGACCACGGCTTTACCTTGACCATTTTTGTACCTACGTCTTGATTTCTGTCTGAAATATTTTCTTGTTTCATACTTTTTAGAGCGTGTTTTTTCAGTAGTCGGGTTTATACCCAACTATGTTACGGCTTCCAGTCTAACCAGATGCAGCTGAATACCAGTATTTTACATCTAGCGACTGCCTATCTGACCTCCACAACCCAGTTACTGGGTAACACGATACCCCTTGGTAAGGCTGGTTTTTTAATTCTATACTACTTCTAGAAATTCAGAACATGTTTCATATGAAGCATTTCAAAATACAATAAAATCGAAATTATTTAAGAACTTGGAAATGCTTTGGCTTTTTATCAAGATAATATGTGGATGACCGAACTTTGCTTGGTTTTCATTTTTTTGGTAATTTTCTATAAATGAAACCTACCTAGATCGATTTATCGCCCCCGAAACCCTCTGTGTACTAAATTTCATAAAAATCCTTGTAGCCGTTTCCGAGATTCCTGGTACCTCATTAACGGCATAACAATGTAAATGTCTATTAACTGCTCCCAAATTACGATGGCTATTTTATTTTACTTTTTTTTACATACTTCATTGACATAATCTTTTCATTATTTGACATTACATATATACCTACAATTTTCCATATATTTTTTATCAAATTTGTTACAGCTGTAGTGGCAATCATGTCATTTGGTTTAAATAGTGTGCGTGTCCTTATCAAGAAATCATATTATAAAATTAAAGACTACGTTGAAGACAAGGAAGTTTGGCAATAATTCCTTATGCACATGTGGCTTCCCTGGTACCTCATTAACGGCATAAATAAGTAAGAGTCTATTAACTGCTCCCAAATTACCATGTTTATTTTAATCTTTAATTTTTATTTTTTACATTCGTCCTTGACATATTTATTCTATTATTTGACATTATATACCTACGATTTAATTTCAACTCTTTATTTGTGACTTTTGTGGACATGATAATTATTGAGATTGATTACAATTGTATTTTTTTTTTTCTTTATTAATCAAAATTGACATAATATACACATGATAACATTGACATAATATATACATATACAATTTTAATAGCAATCATATAATTGCGTCTTATTAAAATAGGTTTTTACTTTTATTAATTTATTTATCTTTTGTATAGATTCTTTTCTATTTTGTGAATGTGAGAACGCTGTAGGTTTAGTGAATTGTAGACCTGTATACCATTTTCTATTTTGTTAAGTACTTAGTACTTATTGAAAGACTTACACTGTCCTCACATACCTAGTAACTCTGGTATTTGAAAGTATTGTAAAAGCCATTTATTTTTAAAAGATAACCGTGGAGTTTCTTGCCGGCTCTTCTCCATAGGAAACGACCAATTGAAACCGTGCACCTAGCTTCTGACGTTTCATAAGTGACCATGTAGGTTTATGTGAAATAAAATATTTTGAATTTTGAATTTAGGTCCTTATTTTTATTATTTTGTTTATCTTTCATATAGATTCTTTTATTTTAGATTTTGTGAATGTGAGAACGTTGTAGGCTGTAGACTTGTGGACCATTTTCTATTTTACTAAGTACCTGGTACTTGTTGATAGGCCTACACTGTCCTTTCATAGCTATTAACACTGTAATTTGAAAACATTGTAGAAACCATTTATTTTTTTAAAGAGAGTCACCTGTTCTTCTACATAGGAAGCGACCAATTGGAACCATGCGCCTAGCTTCTGACGTTTCATAAATGCCCTGTAGGTTTATGTGAAATTAAATATTTTGAATTTTCAATACAAGAATCACTCGTTTAAAGGTTATTAGATTTTAGGACTCGGAATCGTAAAGGCAAGTGAGTTCACAACTAAAATAAAATAAACGTTCACTTTGTATTCACTACGTCTTTTTACCACGTTGCTACAGGTGTTGTTGAATTTTTTATTAAATAGCTCATAAAAAATGTAAGTATGTTAAAATTTTAGAAATAGTCTGCCCTAAGCCCTTAGAAAAACTAAGGTCTCCAGGAAACAATTCTTTTAAGCAATAACTACTCATTTATAGGCGAACATTTCAATTTGCAATGTCTAAATTCTGCAACTGTATTGCTTACCCGAACCTAAATAACAGAATATACCGTTTACATTATTTTCAGCTTCCGTTAAACAGATGTTATCATAATAACTTTCCAAACTGTTTTGAGATCACCCGACTGTTGAATGTTAAATTATTGTTTCAACTGTGCTTCTGTTTCTTCAATGAGAACGTTTTTGTTGGAACGGGCTGATATAGCTGCAGTTTTCAGGAAGAATATCGTTCATAAAATATACATTCAGAAGGTATGGGCTCAATGATCATTCAATATTTTTTGTTTATGTGTAGACGTTCACGGAACCTTTATTATGATTTCACAATTCATTCTTCTGTTGAGATTGTTTGATATGCATTCGAACATGTTTATATTTCAGTGGAGATGAGTAGCAATGTGTTATCGTGTCCGGCCCATACGTGTGTGGAACCAACTAGGAACTAATGTTGGCCAGTATTATGCAATGACCATGATAGAATCCTAATTCAATCACAGGTTTCGGTTCTTGTGTAAACGAACTATTGTTTTACTTCAGCGTAGGTTATTAAATAAATGGATCTTTTATAAAAATATAACAGACAATGAGTTCTATTGTTATTCCACATTTACGTCATACAAGGCCAGTGAATGTACTCGTAAGTGGATGAAAAAGGATATCCATTATAATGTATGACTCAAAACCAAGTGTTGTCCGAGTAAATGCACAAAGAGCGACAAGAATTACTTTATTTTTATGGAGCGTACAAGCAATTTTTGCGCTTTTTAGCAGAGTTTAAAATGTTTGTAATATTTTCATAGACATTTTTAGTGTTTATGGTACGATACATAAGATTAAAGAAAAATGTATGTTGAAATAAACGTTATTTATGGTAATAAAGTTCCAACTAAAGTCTAAATCTTAATTCAAACATGTAGTGTAAGTATTATCAATGTGACAGGTGTTTAATACCTAAGTATGTTTTTGGTAGGTAATGTCTTCGTGAAAAATAACTTTTACTGAAATAGATTATTATCAAAGCAGAAAATATAATAAAAGTTCGTAGCCGTACTTGTCTTTACATTAGTGAACTTGCTAATAAAATAAGGGTTCGCGTATATTACATTCTATAAATAGATTGTAGAACCATTACTTGTTGAGTGACGCTGTTAATTTTATTAAAAGCTGTGAGAAGCCTTGTTAGGGACACGGCATGTGTCGGGGCGCGTGGCGGCGGCGGCGCCCGCCAGGTGAAGCGCAGCTGACTGAGCAGCGAGTTGTCGCCGGCGCAGGCGCATATGGCGGAGCGTGCCAGCCGCGTGCCACATCACTAATTTCGTTTTATTAGCTTCCTTTGAATCTTTGTCGAACAAACCACCTCACTTGAACAGTTGCTGTAATTTATAGCGGCTTTACACCCCACTTATAGGATCCTGCTAGTAAGCCATGCCTAAATTATTGCTTGCGACTCGCTTTATTTTTAGAAGATAATTAATTTTCTTTTTATTTTGCTTTGGAATAATAACTAACTATGAATTATGCAGTTTCTTAAGTCTAAAAACGGGGTTGTTATCTTACTAATCATAACTGTGTGATGTGTTTAACTGCAGTTGTTTTGATACTATTCTGAAGGGAAACTACTTCTTAAAGACTCCATTGCTAATAATATGAAGAAAAAAATGCTTCGGTATTGCCACGAGATTCTAAGTTTCAATCACTAACGATGTGTAGTTTTTCGGAGTCGGGCATTAGTCAAATAAGGGCTGTTATTTAATTAATGAGCCTGACTGTGTGATGTAGCTTTTGACCTGCGGATGTACTGTCAGACAACCCATTAGCCATTTTATTTTAATATTTAGTAGAATTGGTAAAAGCTCGCAGTAATTTTAAACAAAAGTAGATGCTAATTCTAGATAATATCACCCTGAAAATACGGTGTGCTTACTACCTAAGAAGTAAACGAAATATTTAGAAAACCGATGCTGTATTGTCATCTTGAGTCGCGTATGAACTAGCATTTACTTTCAGAGCTTTTACGGTTAACTAGTTAGATATGACATTGGTGCATCCTGTGGGACAACAAAAAGATTTCATCGCTAAATCGCCTTAAAACCAGTCAGTTGTAGCTCGTTCAACGAAGAGATGAATGAATCCGTCGCTACCATTGTACGACACATCCTGTGTTATTGTCGCTGTATATACCTGCCATCCCTTCGAACTGCTATTTATAATTAGTCCTCTACCTGCCCAGCGCGACGTGCTCATAACAAAAGGATGCGTATTGTATAACAATCGGAGCGGTTTGCGTGCCGCAGTTGACGGGCCCAGTATTGTTTGTTGCATCTCCGACCGGCATGGCATCGCCATTGAAACTAGCGCCACGCCGCCGCCGCCGCTAGTGACTCAGGTATTTATGAATGAACGTGACGAGCTAGCGAGTGGGATGATCGGCCGCGGTCACAGCCAGGTAGAAAATTACACTTTTGGAATTCTTTCAACAGTTCGCGTCCGTCGAGTAGGGCTACTCAACTCGGTGGTCGAGGAGAGCCGCAGAGCGGGGCGCGGGGCGCCGTCACCACGCATGCGTCGAGCTCTTTACCGAGACGAGCAGACGATTCCTCCCTCTCAGTTGACTCAGAGTCGTCGCGCGAGTACACCGTGCCGTCATGTACCGTTTGCCAACTTTCTCGAGTAGTGATGTGATACGATACCGACGTTCAAATGCGACTTACCATTAGATATTATTATTGAATTTTTATAAACTCTATGTTTATTCTGACACAAGTTAACCGTGTGGATTTAAGTGAAAGAAATGTTACAGTGACTTAAAATAAATTGGATTTGCAAACAAAATGAGGTGGTTTATAGTGACAATGAGCGTGATGGTGTGGGAAACAATTTTAGCCGGTATCGCACCCCCAGGCTCGTGTCCTGGGGTGTGTGCGTGTAAGTGGAAAGGAGGCAAGCAGACTGTGGAGTGTGTGGATAAAGCTCTTATCACAGTGCCCGAGCCAGTAGACCCTGCCACGCAAGTATTGGACCTTTCCGGGAATAATCTTCAAATACTTCCTCAGGAAGCTTTCGCCAAAACAGGGCTGCTCAACTTACAGAGAGTTTATTTACGCAATTGCAATATTGGCCAAATACATGATAGAGCTTTTAAAGGCTTAACTAATTTAGTTGAATTAGATCTGTCTTATAATTTACTCACAGAGATCCCTTCAGATAGCTTCAAGGATGCACCTTTCCTTAGGGATCTTACGTTGTCTCAAAACCCAGTATTAAAAGTTCATTCTGATGCTTTGAACAATCTTGGCAGCGTCGTCAAACTTGATCTATCCAAATGCGACATTAGAGAGATAGCTCCTGACGCGTTTAGGACGTTGCGCTCGCTGGAATCTTTAAAATTAAACCACAACAAGTTACGTGACATACCTCTGAGCTCTTTAGAGAAGATAGAGAAACTGCGAGCGATAGACTTATCGGACAATCCGTGGACTTGTGACTGCCGGCTAAGAGATCTCAAATTATGGTTGGCAAAACATAAATTGCTATCAACTCCCAGCTGTTATGCGCCGACACGTCTAGCTAACCGACCGTTTTCAGAGTTAGCTATTGAAGAGTTCGCATGTAAACCGGAGATATTACCAGCGAGCCGGCATGTCGAGGCATCAGTAGGTTCCAATGCTACTATTACGTGTCGGACTGAAGCCGTGCCGAGTGCCAATATCAATTGGTACTGGAATGGGAGATTGCTTCAAAATGGAAGCCACTTCAATTCACATCAGAAAATTTATATATTTGAAGAAGGGGATTCGAGAAAGAAGTCTTCTTTAATATTAACGAATACGCTGGAATCTGATTCAAGCGAGTTTTACTGTGTGGCTGAAAATAAAGGTGGGAATGCCGAAGCCAACTTTACAGTGCACGTGACTCAACTACCAGTCGGGATGGCATCACTGGGGAGCGCACAGATCGCGAGCCTAGGAGCTGCATTATTCTTAGTCATAGTCGTCATTTCTTTAGCTCTACTGATTACTTTTGTCCGATTTCGTCCAACACCCGCTTGTGAGAGTAAAACACCGAATACCATAGACAGAGTCGTTTCTGGAAACGAAGTACACCCAACGTCGACCGATCGACCACATGTCGCTGTTTTGGCTAATAGGCAAGATTCACCGAATTACAATGACCCGAAATGTAATCCTGTTCTTAAACCTCCGAGAGCAAATGATATACCTTACACTACGAATCACTATGAGGGCAGAGGAAGCGTCGTGACTGCTGGCGGACCGGTAGTAGTGTCTCCCACAGTTTCTGGCACTATCGATCCCGATCTTATAAATGATACGAGGCCGGAAAGCGCTGCAAGACCAGGAAGTGGTGAGTACGCTCGCGAGACCTCAGAATCATTATACCCATCCGGCCTTTGGGATCAAATGAAAATGAGCCAGGCCAGTAATTTGGCTCGTGCGGTTAGTACGGCAATTCCCACGTACTATAATGATAGAACGCCGATAATAGAGAACTGCAGCGTAGACGGGTCGCAGGAGGAGCTGGGCTACATGAGCCGCACCTTTCCGCGGGCGCACGCGGTGACGGCGCCGAGCCCGGCGCCCACGGCCGACGCGCCCTATCCGCCCGACTACGGGCTGCCCGTGGCCGGTGCGCGTACACTGCGCGTGTGGCAACGCGCGCCCCCGGTGCTGCCACCGGTGGCCGCGCTCAAGCGCGTGCTCACCATCACCAGGCCCTCGGCCGATGATCACTTTCAGGATGGCTGTGCTACTGATGTATAAATCTGATAAAAGAACGCATTGTTTGCATATCTAGATGACATGTCAGAAATTGTAAATTTGTATCCTAAGCTAGAAATCATCTTATACGTAAGGTATGTGTAATTTATACTTAAACAGGTTGTTAGTGTAATATTTTTTGTATCATATAATTTATTTAGATAATTAATGGAAAGTTACATTGGATCCAAATGCGACGGGTCCGCGACTGATTAGTTGAAGAATGTAAGTGTAAATTATTACGTGATATGGAATGGTATCGTCTATGATCGCCAAATAATTAAAATACTGAATATAAATATATCTTGATTGTTGAAACTCAAATAAGATGTTACATGAATATTAAATAATAACTATACGGTGTATAAGACATACACGAACTATCCAAAGATATTGAACTCCCCCTGAAAGTAATATAAATGAAATATATTACTATTATTGTAATTCACGATGAATGTTAATCAATGTACGATAATGAATGTGTAAATTTTATGTTGAAAAGGAATAAGAGTTTTAGCAGTAAAATGGAAAAAATAAATCAGGCGATTGTAAAATGTACACTTTGTTTGAATTAGTTTCTCCTAGTTCCACATTGCTGGCTTTAAAAGTGTCCAGTGGCGCAATGACATATATTATGAATTAATCAAATATAATATTTTTCGTATATTTCAAAGACATTTTTGTACTGGGACGTGATGATTTATCTTTGTCCACACATAAAGTACCTACCTCCACGTACTCCGACAGGATGGCGTGGGCAGTATGTTCGACGAACGACCGCAATGGAGAGTTACCATGACCATGCTAATGGAAATGTAAGTGACCAAACTTCTTCACTTGTCGGGATATTATTTTGTGAGCAACTTCAATTTATATATTTAAATATCATTAGGTTACCCTACATACATGAATAATTTAATTCGTACACCTGCCGTTTGATATCGAATGTGTATTATGTACTTAATTATTTCAAAGCTGCCTCAGACGTCGTAATTTATTTTGTTAAATTTTGCAAACAGATGGCTGATTTCCTTCCAGACAAGGTTATATATTTTTATAGCCATCGCATCCGGACAAACCGGTTGTCTAGTCTTAGCTTGTTCATTCATAGTATCGAAAGATGTATCACAATTTGAATAAACAATTAAGGAGGAAATTAAATTTAATATACGTAATGCCATTAAAAGTTAATACAAGAATAAAATCGACTTAAAATATTTTCTATGGAGAGCCAGTGTCATGGCGACAAAAAAGGAAAAAAGTTTCAAGCGCACCTTCCAGCCCGCCGGAGAAAAACCGGTTAACGTTATTTCATTTCCGTTCGATTCAGTTTTTTATGAGAATCAAACTAAACGGGTTCAATGGAGGTGAGAATTTCGAACCAAGATTTTTAAGGCAAAGTATTAAATTACAACGATTTTAAAATTTACATAAATAGAGCGAATTGTATCGTTTTATCAGAGGTATCATTTGTGATTTCATAAGCGTATTTTAATACTTTTGTGCTACTGTTTTTGGTAGCAATTATTATATTTGGTACTCTCGTAATATTGGGACTGATATGGCTTAATTACTAGGTACAGTTCGCGTCAAACTTTATGAGCTCTTTGAAGTTGTGCGCGACTAGCCTAAAAAGTATATTAATAGCTAATTACAAAACATAACATAACATTTTTTATGGTACCTTAAGCCTACCTACAACATTGATTTGTTAATCACAAAAATAATTAGCTATTTATTATACTTTTAGGCCACTCGCCACGCGCCACGCGCGCCTCAAAGAGATGTCAGCAGAATTGACGGGGTCCGTTAGGGCCAATGCCCGCCGGGGGTTCGAAGAAAACCGATAGGGAAATCGTGGCCCCCGGCAACAGGGCAACCGAAGGAACACGGGTGGGTTTTAGTCAGTAAGAGTCTGACACGCCCTCCCGCTCCACCCAGAGCGGGAGAAGTTATTTGATAATTTCCCACCCAAAAAAAAAAAAAAAAAAAAAAAAAAGGCCACTCGCGTACAACTTCAGAGAGCTTATGAAGTTTGCCACGTACTGTACTAATTAATAAAATAATTAATTTCAGCATCTTTTTTGTCATTATATCCTGATATTATAACATATCGTATATATGTATATTACATAGGTAATGAACTCTAAAGAGTATGTGAAAATATATAAAATTTCAAGCTTAGATGTCAAAAATGGTTAAGTATTTAAATAAGAATATTAAGTTCTGTCAGTTCCGTAGTCATCAATTATTTTACATATTTTCGCATAAACAGAAATATCTTGTCTGTTATTATATTTATAGTAGGAGGCAATTTACAAAGTTTGATTCTGAATATCACTAAAGTAATTTGCAATAGGAACATTTAGTCTACTGAAGGAAATAAAATAGTAAAATGGATACTGCTTCTGGACCTTTGGGTAGTATTGCGATGGATGATTTCGTAGAGAATGGCGCCCTGGGGTTTGACCACTTCCGCCTTTTAAGGTTTCTTTTAAAAGAGGTTTTTTTACATAACGCCTTTTAAAACTCTCTTACTATTTAAATGTTGGTTTGGTTACCCAAACACGTAAGTAAGTCAAGAACGTTGTTACTACTCTTTGTGGTTTTATCGTTCTGACTTCTGAGATATCGATAGAACGCTTGTCTAGACACGTTTGAACATGCTGATACTCGAACACGTCAAACCCATGTTCAAGTTTATTTATCTTGAATTATTAGACATTACAAGAGAAGAGACAGTTTAATTTTATTGTTAACAGTTTCTCAAAATATACTTAATATTATGTATTTTTTTACTTACACATTGTCTGCAGTAGTTATTAATTCAAGTTTTGTTTTAAAAGGCATGCAAGTTCACATCCTGACTCCTAACAATGATCAGATTTTCTCACTGAGAACTATTATTGTCCATTGTGACAGAGTTTCAGAGTTTTTGTAAGTAGATGCTCTAGTGTTCATGAATTTTGTAGATACTACTTGGTCACGTAGATATAGCTAATACAAGTGTTTAATTTGAAGAGCTGTTGGAATCGCATTTTAATAATTTCAAGAACAAGGATTTTGACAAGATTGAATAACCCCACATTGAAGTTAGTGGCTCCTACCGCTCCGCTCGCTCGAGAAAGACGCTCTAGTCTAGGGTAGATACATTCTTGAGTCTAGCGACAAGTTAAAGAATTTAGATATTCTTCTCAACGGAATTCCACACAAGCATCTAAACCTTAGAAATAAAACGTAGACGTGCCCGTAATTTAACACAAAATTCTGCAGCCTAGAAATCAAAGATTCGCTTCTTGTCTAAAGTCAAAGATACGTTGATACAGAAGAACAGACAAGAAACCACAAATCCGCAACAATTAATTGCGAGTCGACAAGTATCCAAACTTTCTTGTCTATTAACATCTCGAATACTATAAGATAGGTATAAAACTTTGATAAGAGAAACAATGGTATTGAAATAAGCAAAATTTTGTAGAACGACAACCTTATTTACCTACCATCAATGGCTTTGCGCTTTCTTCTCGTAAAAGCGGAGACTTTCGCTGACAATAATGATGTTTCGGCCTGGCAACAATGGGAACTCAGGCAGAGCGATCTTGATTGTTCGCCTGAATATTTCAATTGTGTACTGCTTTCGAGACTCGCTCTTTGTATATTCATTGCTATCATATTTTGTCGTGTAACGTTTGTTATTTTATCGTTTGTTAGCTTTCGCTGTCTTAGTGGTTTTTACGTTCGGCTATCTAGTTTGTTTGAATTTAGGCTCGAATTTGGAGACAATCTTATTGGATTTTGTAAACATAACTTCAAATAAGTAGATTGTTTTACTTTCCTTTTTGAATCTGGATTCCTAAAAGAAATAGGAGTACCTACCTAATTCGTTTCTCATTTTATAATACCTAATAGAGAAATGAAAACAACCCAATTATGTAGGTTCTCTATGTTTAGTTGCTTTCTGAAAACTAAAAGAAATGTGGAGCTCACAGTCACAGACTGCGGGTTAACTGCGAGTCTGCGAGTATTTATTTCATAAACTTAATAATATTTTACAAACCTAGCGTTTAAGCCTACAATCGTGGCATTCTTTATCTTTGGCATTTAGGTATAGTATACATGTCATGTTTATATGTGTTTATATCTGAACAGCTAACACAAACAATAGAATAAACTTTATCTCAATATTTTAAGTCGTGACTCATAATCATAAAGGTCAACTTCACAGCACAGATCTAAAGAACTTCTATGAACTCAAAATATTTAACTTTATCTACTAAGTTACTTAGCATGCTTTTCAAAGATTTACTTACTATTTGGGGTAGGTATATCTGATATCATCTACATCTTTCAGAAATACAGAGAAATACGTTGCAAGATTTCGGTTATAACTGGAAAGGTAAGTATACACTAGGTAAATATACCTACCTACATCAATGTCGGTCAATAAGCCTTTAGTTGTTATATGAAAATACAGCACGTATTTAACAGCTTCTGAATTACGCTAGCGAACGTAAAATTGCATGAATTTTATGTTCTTTCGCTATAAGTGGGTAGTTTTTTTTTCACAATTCAGTAGACCGCTCGCTAATTTTGTAGCACTATTTTTCGGATTTCTTTTATTAGCTCCGACAACTGTTGCGACGGTCCACCATGACAGCCAATTTTGATTGAATCGTGATCGATTATTATTGGCGTGAACATTGTAAAGCGAATTAAAAAACTACATATTCAGACGAACTGGCCAGGGTGGCGCACAGTGGATCGAAAAAAGGCTCTCAAAGACATAGGAGCTTCAATTTTAAAGTGTCGGTTTTTGTTTGAAATGGCTTCTAATAGCCAGTATCATGCATAAATATATCATAGGATACAATCTGGTAGGTTATAGTCTGTAAATAATCAAGTAGATATGCAAAAAAAATGGGATGTAACGATTCGGATTCCGATGCCGATATACAATCGGCAGGCTGATATATCGGCATCGCCGATTATAACATAATATCACGCCTTGTTTCCCCGAAGGGTTGGGCAGAGGTGTCCCTGTTGCAGGTAGGTACACCCACATTTCGCCAGTTATGTTTAAGTTTCATGTAATAGGGGGCGAGCCTATTGCCATCAACCGGGCACAAATCCAGACTCCGAGCTACTACTGAGAAATTTCAGATAGAAGAACCCAATAACACTTTGCCCGACTCGGGAATCGAACCCAGGACCTCATGCTCAGCAGTAGCGCTTGCGACCACTAGACCAACGAAGCAGTCTGCTTAGCATGGCATGGCAACACGGCAAACGGCAGTGTTTGCAGTTTATTGAGCGTTGGCTGAGTAATGTATTGTTTCGTGCCTGTTTCACGTCACCGCTATTCGTAATTCTGTTTATTCACATAGTGAAGTGAGGACTAAGTATATCGCACTATTAAACAGTTGTGCCCGAAATACAAAATACAAACGCCCGAGGTAAATACTTCATTATTTATTTGATTTATTATCTACTAAGTCATCGATATTGGCATCGGTATCGGTATCGCCGATTATTTACTACAAAAATCGGTATCGGTATCGTATCGGGAAAATTATGTATCGTTACATCCCTAAAAAAATATAAATAAATAGTTACATCACCGTGTGCAAGGATTTTATGGTTATTCATTATTCTTTCGGTTCCACTTTAAAATTTAAACTCCCATGTCTTCTAGACCCTTTTTTCGATCCACTGTGCGGCGGTGAACCCACCGAAGCGCATGATGTTGCCAATGCCAATAAAAATTGATTTTATTTTTCGTTATTGACACGTGCTGGCATAATTAAAACAGGCAATTCCATTCCACTTTTGTCGAAAAATCTCTTTTTCAGATTCGAGTAAATATTAGCCATTTGTTGGTTGGTGATTAAGTATATAATATATGATATTTCACATAGTTTAGCTAAAAAGGTATCAAGTACCTTTATGTCATTGTTTTTGTAAAATAAAGAGCATTATTTGGTGGGTGGATATAATGTTACAAAGACTAACTGATAAGACACTCGCTCTTTCGTATCCAGTAACAGAATGACATACGAGATAACGAGAACAAAGTCCTGAACGAACTAGAATAGTGCCCGATGTTAGTAAAGCACTACAATTCAATCAACATGATTAATGAAAAAAACCCCAATCAATCGTTGTGTAGGTAATTTTTCTTTGAAAAACATATTCAATTAACTATGTCAGCCAGGCCCCAGGGCCGCGCTATAAAAGCAGATTTCGGTATGACGTAAAACTCTTTACGATTCTATGGCTTCTGTAATTCTACCAACTACGAATGAAAAAAGAAAGATATTAGGGTTTGCAAAGTAGGTATGTTTCTTTTTTAATTCAAGCTAGGTAAATACGGCTTGTGTGTCTACACCTATAATATAAATATTGCATTTGCTAAAGGGGTCACCCACGATAATCCCGAGTAGTGACACAAATAAGGGTTCCTCAAGAGCTGAACAATCTGCAACAAACTTAATCAGAACAAAAAAGCTAGTCAAAATTGAAAAGTGGTTTACCTAGAACTTCTTTCCTTGCAGCAAGTTGGTTAAATGAGACTTGAATCCATTGAAATTTAATTATGTCTGAAATAAATGAATTTATTTATTATTATTTATTTATTGAAGGACTTGAGGGTAATATTTTGTCTTTATGATTTAGTAGATGAATGCGCTGAAATGTTCTGTAGGTCACAATTAGTCACAATCTACAGTTCAAAAGAGTAATTTTCAGAGAACGCTTGTGGTTTGACGTGAGATGAACCGGACATGGACGTGACAAAGGTATCTACCTTATACCGACATTAATGCAAACATGGAACTGTTGTTGGGCGTGTGATTGATAATTGAATTAATGGTTAATTCCATCGGGTACCAATCGGCTCCCAAAGCAATTTAGTAAATCGGCGGAGTGCCGCCGCTGACCGCTCCAAACCGACGAATGTTCTTGCACACTCATAAATTAGTTTGGCATGTGTTTTGGTTTGCGCCGAAATCAACGATATGTGTGATCACTTCGATAGATAATATTGCATTTGCATGAGCTTGAAAATTTAACTAGAAATGCGCACATGAGCTTGTTCAACAACAGCGATTAACAACCAAACTGGCCGTTTTTACATCTATATTGTAAAATAATGTTCGGAGTTTTTATAGGACAGAACACTCTGATTTCATGGAATGATAAAATCAACGTAAATGTGTTTGATGAGTCTTTTAACGAACGAAAATGTTTTGGTGTATTATGGAGTGTTGTAGTATGCTACAACACTCCATAATACACCAAAACATTTTCAGCAGGCTATGGCCTGCTATCACAATTTATTATTGTAGAGTCGCTTATACAGAATATTTGATTCGATCATAATTAACTGTCAGATACAAAAAACAGACTCTTTATTGTGTTTCAGTAGCCACTACTGCACGAGACAATCAATAAACTTCCCAAGAAGTTTACGTTATAGTTGATTCTGATTATTGTGATCTGATTCTATTCTATGGATTCTATTATTGTTTATTCATGTACTAATTTGAGTACATCTCATAGAACTGATTCCTGAATGATACATCATAAATACCTACGTCTATATAATAATAATTATTGCTATGTGCGTATAGTCATAGTTCGCTAGGGGTTCAGACATTAGCACTGCTCGGTCAGATTTGACTTTTTACGGAGCCTGTGGGCCGTCGCCGTCGTTAGCAAAGATAGAATTATTAGCCCAGGATTCGCTTGGTTTATGATGGCCGAAGTTGACTATGCTGATGTAGCGGTGGGCGATGCTAAATCGTTGTTGTCGTCGTATGTATTGGTGTTTTTTTTGGAATTGCATAGAGTAGTTAATCTATAATTTTTTACTCATGGTTTATACAAAATAGGCAAGTAATTTCATGGTTGTAACTGCTCTACAGGGTGGCAGGGGCATCAATGCGCAAACTGCAACCATAAATTCAGCACATGAACTGCGTCAAACTTTTTTGTCGGTTAGCAAGAAAAAAATCAACTGTTTCATAGAAAAGTGCAATACCTACGCCGTCAAAATGTATGGAACAGCGTTTTTCCCACCCACGAAAAATTATAAAACAATTATGTACCGATGTCGTCTCGTTGGTCTAGTGGTCGCAAGCGCTACTGCTGAGCATGAGGTCCTGGGTTCGATTCTCGGGTCGGGCAATGTGTTATTGGGTTTTTCTATCTGAAATTTCTCAGTAGCAGCTCGGAGTCTGGATTTGTGCCCGGTTGATGGCAATAGGCTCGCCCCCTATTACATGGGACTTAAACATAACTGGAGAAATGTGGGTGTACCTGCTACAGGGACACCTCTGCCCAAGACGGGCAAACAAGGCGTGATGTTATGTTAATTATGTACCGAATCTATGGTAACAAGTTGCGCGTCGATGTCCCTGCCACCTTGTATGTTAGATCTCACCATCGCACGTTCGTATTTCTGACGATACACGATGATTCCCGAAGCGCATACTTCTTCTGGGACATCTGTAACGTCTATGTATTTCAAGTGTTCTATTTATTTACCTGCTACTGAGCAAGCACTTTTTTTATTTTTTTATTTAAGTTTATGTTTATTAGTACATATTAAATACAACAACACAGTATATAGCATAAGGAAAAAGAAAACTTACATAACTCTACAGAAAACGTATCTAAGCATTTACTCTAACATTTTCTTATCTAGTTACTTGGAGAAAAGAAAACAAAAAAAAGTAGGTTTCGTCGACATCAAGGAGCTTAAAACGTTTAATTAGGTTATTATATTTAGTTCAACTATATAAATGTTCAGAAAAAAAAATTAAAATTCTCTTAATTTTCTCTTAAACCATGCTTAAATATCCTGACATAATATGTACCTACCCAAGTTGTTAGGACCTCGATAATTATAAAATGTTTCCTGCTCAATAAGATTCCCACGTGTCCTGTGACCCAAAAAGACAATACCGAATTTCCTCGCTGAGTATCCCCAATATAATTATGTGGAGCAGTTAAGGGACCTTTCTATTATAATATTACTATACAGCGTTGGTATAGCTAGTTATTTTTATTTCGGTCACCTTTAACTTCCATTTAGTTCCTACCCTCTCACTTTAACTCTTTCTCTTTTCGTTGTGGTAAAACCCATTGCCTTTCAAGCCGACCTTTGCCAGAATACTGGAAAAGAAAATACCGCAAAGAAAATAATAGGTACTTTCACAAATAAAGTGTAAGTGTACTAACTACACATATATCCGACCGACCTTTTGGTTGTGTTGTGTTTACCGCTAAGTCCTGGCTAAGCTTAACCACCTTAAGGCTAATACCGGGATTTCCTTATCCCGTTGGCCCGTGGTCAGTTTGGCCGACGCCTTAACATCAATTAGCACTGTGTCTTGGACTTTGCTATCTTAACTGAACCAACGCTTTGTTTAGATAAAAGGCTTTTTATCTTTTTATGTACCAAGCTCGGCCGCGTTCGCAGAAATAGAAAATTTAATTATTTTGCATACATTTGCATCTCTGGGTTTAAATAAATAAACAAGGTAAAATATTTAATTTTTTACATAAATACATGTAAAAAAGAAAGTTTTTTTTACGCTTGGTATCTGTATAGAAGCATGCAGATACAAATTGTTTATGTTTAGTTAAGAGGGAACAAGATGAATCTTACGCGATCTTCATTAACAGAACAAAAGAAAGTTCCAAAAATCTTTTAGTCGCATTCTTTTGTTTATTTCGTGCTGGCGCGGAAAAAATAGGAGTTCCTTCCTAATGAGTTATAATATTTTAGACAGATTAATCCGACCATCACTAATTACTTTATTATTTTGAAGGCTTGGGATAAACAGGATCTAAATTATTCTAATCCTAGACTCCAGCATAATATTTGGTAAGTGGGCACAAGTTTCAAATGAGCACTCTATGACCTGGGTTCGATTCGATTCCAGGTCGGGCAAAGTGTTATTGAGTTTTTCTATCAGGAATTTCTTAGTAGCGGCCCGCAGTCTGGATTTGTGTTGTTCTAAGGTACTTACATGTACACCTCTGCCTAACCCTTCGGGCTAATTACAGGCGTGATGTTATGAGTTATGTGCAGTGCAGTATTCTTAATGTTATTATTTAATTTTATTTAAACTATTTTTTTAAGCTGTAATTGCTTTGAAACTCTTTAGATTTATTTTCCTTTGCCTGAGGTTGTATTTCTTTTTTATTTGAGTCCGATTTAAATTATTCTCGACTGAAACAGCAACACGAAACCACAGCAAACACCAGTCTAAAGGACGGCAAAATTCTAAAGAAAATGATGAATGAAAATGAAAAATTTGAATTTCATGGCATTGCAATTTGAAAACTATTAATTCCTGGGAGACATAAGTTTTTACCTATTAAAGGTAAGTTCAATAATTGTACGTACAGGTAGTTATACCGGTATCCAAATCCATGGACATTTATACATTGATATTTCGTATCCAAACCTATGCACAAGCGACTGAAGTTGAAATACAAAAGTTAGTTCTGATCTGTATTGATAGTTTAACAACTATCTGAAAGCGATAGCGACCGGCGAATGGACAAACAGGACATTTGAGTTGGGAACTATGTTCTGTCCTGTTTGGATTAGCTAATTTATTTAAAGTCGTAGCTTATGATTAAACTTTGCAGAATTTACAAATCATTGACTAGTACTCTAATGGCGTAATACACGATCAATCACAATTTGTTTCGATTTGAAACAGATAGCTAATACACTTCATAAGTTGGAAAAAAATCTGCTCAACAACATAAATAACGCAATAAATTTTGTTGATCTATCAAAATCGGTTAGTCCCCGTATGCTCTAGTCCCGCTATGCTCGACTCGAAAAATACCTACCAAAAAGTTTCGCTATGCACGAAATTCTTGGATTCTACGTAAACAATGGAGGGTACAGTTGGAAATAAAAGTGTTTGAATTCAAGTTTTAATTCACTATTCTTATATTTTGTCTCGTTTTGACAATCAAAAAAGTCAAAATGACAGATAAGGACAAACGAATTACAGAGCAATTCTAAGTTAAGAAATGTTTTTGAATAGAGCTGTAAGTCAATACTGGACCCACAAGATTTAACGAAGTCTGTAGACTTCGCTACAAGTTCTATCTTACTAATTTCTAATAAATTTCTATTACATTTATTGTAAATGCGAAAGTTACGATGGTTGAATGTTTGTTACGCACTCATGCTTCAACGGCTGGACAGATCGGGATGAAAGTTACACAGTCAAATCCTGAATTAACATATAGATGAAGTCACGGGCAGAAAACTAGTAAAATATAAAAGAGCGTAAATAAAAAGTCCGTTCTCAAAGTCAAATCACCTGTATTCATAATATTTCAGTCTTATTATATTTATCCTTTCAACTGTCATTAACGAGACACAATATAATTTTAATTGTTATTCACCTCAATGAGGCGTCGTAACAGATGATGAGATAATTTGTACTAACTTCTCTCTTGCACTCACTAATATATATTTTTTATTTATATTTTTATTTGTTTTACTTTTGATTTTGTCTCGGACTTTTTGGAGGTGGGCGTTAATGACTGCGACACAGTATTATACTAATATAATATAATCGTTTTATAATAATATATTTAATGATGATTAAGAATAGGATAATATATTTCCATACTAGGTTTTCTTAATTTACTTTTTAAATGGTTAAATAAAATATTACACTGCAACACTTTTCTTCATCACTGCCCGCGAATGTGATTTCGTGCATAGCGAAACTTTTTAGTAGGTATTTTACGAGTCGAGCATAGCGGGACTAGAGTATAGGGGGACTAACCGGTCAAAATTAAACAAATTTGTCATAATCGTTTACGAAAATAAGTTATGCAATTAGGGTACTGGTCTATTCATTCGGCAAATTAAAAATGGTTTAAGGCCTTCGTGATCTATGATGGAAGGTTTCAGAAACTGATTGCAGATACACAAATAGCAGGGCTCGAACTTATAGTAAGTCAATATTGAACCTTTTCGGGCTTCTCGATGGCGTGCTGAAGGCCGTTAGCATGTATAATCGCCCTTGTACGTTTTAAATACTCCCTCCTTGCTCATTATTTAGCTCGTTTATTATTACTAACTACGTCCGTTTTCCTACACGGAATGATGTTCACACTTAGTCAATTTTTATATAATTATTTGGCAGATGAGTTCCCGGGTTACCACAAACAAATGAAACGCAATTTCTATTTGTGTAAACGCACGTATCGAAATTACAAAACTGTCTACGAACGAATTAGCATTTTGTGACATTTTCATGCAAAAGGCGTTTGCTATTGAACTAGGGTTGCCAACCGTACTATAATATATAGTATTGTACTATATTTCGAGTCTGCGTACTATATATTGTTGAATAAATATATAGTACGCAAAAATACTATATTTTCAACACAGAAATATAACAAAAAAAAAATTAATTAAAAAAAAACGCTGCTCTATTACTCTGAAATAACAATAGCAAGTGAAATCTTTGCAAAAGTAAAAGAATGTAGTGAGTTTACTGACAAAACTACAGGCCAAAATTTTATATTATTTTAAAAAAATACTGAAAATGATTTATCATGTTTATTCCGCCACTTCGGCATTCACAGAAAGGATATTTTTATATTAATAAAAAATGTGCTTTTGATTTACATTAATTTAAACATTTAATGTAATAAAGCATTATACTTGAATTCTAGACATTTTTTTTTGCAAGAAGTACATAATATATAGTTTTTATAAAAATAAATAAGTAACAAATATATCTTTGTCTATTTTTAGCATTTTCCATAAAGTACTATATTTTTATTGCTTATTTTGCTATATTTCACCGAATAAATGTTGGCAACCCTATATTAAACACACAATGATCGGAACCAGAAAATTGCAAATGCCCAAGTATAAAAATCAGGAAAATATACAATTTTCCTGCTTTCTAACCGTTCACGTTCACCATTCACCATTTTATTCTTTGATCAATTCAAATTTTATTTAAAAATATTTAACAGAGTTTAATGAAATACTACAATTTAATAAAATCCCGTTCAGACCGACAGTTTTTTATTTACAACTATCATTGCTATAGTTCGCTTCCGAGGCAATCTACAGCAACATTATCGACCCAAGCACTTATTATTGAAATCCTGCGTCCATCAGAGGACCAATAATGAAAGTTTTATGCCATTCTGATTAACCGCTGTGGTGTGGAAACGTAAATAGTAAATACTAACAAAACTACCCGTCATTTGCGTTCGAAATATTTTAACGGTTCGATCGTGACATTATTTGCAATACGTTTTTATTTTATGTGTTTGTTGAATATTTTAACATATCAGCCACTGACCGGACGTTGCTAAACCTGAATTTTCTTTATTAAAAGCTCTGATGATGTAAGGGGCAACTTTATGATATGATAACGCTTGGAAAACGGATTGAAAGAAAGAAAGAAAGAAAATAAATTTATTTGACCCAGGTTAAGGCACACAGTTTTCAAAAACAAAAAAAGGAGATTACTTAAAACAGTATTGTGTGCCTCACGGCTGCGACAAATAAGCCCAGTACCCTAATTGCGTAATGCAACACAATCACCATTTATTTCGATTTAAAACAGATTGCTAATCCATTGCTTCATAAGTTGGAAAAAAAAATCTGCTCAGCAACGTACATAACGCAATGAATTGTTGAACTGTCAAAATGAAACAAATTAGGCAACATTTTTTACGAAAATAAGTTACGCAATTAGGGTACAGTTCAGCATAAATGCCAGACAACTAGTGCCTGACGCTGGTTTTCAACTGAACCTTATGTTACGAGTACGTCTTACGGATGTAAATGAGATTGTTGGTCCAAGCATTTTGATCACATAGAAGGAGCTTGGCATGTTATATATGTATATGGATAACCGTTCACTGTATCACTACACCGCAAGACTTTGTGCAAGTAAAATAAATACAAGAGTTATCGCTTATCATGGGACGCAAGTCGTAAAAGTGACTGAGGCCAACGATAAGTAAGACAGGCGATGGATGGATAATTTATTATACCAGGGATGCAAGCAATATAATCTAATGAGAACAAACATATTTACGCAGTTTTCAGTACCGCTCCTAACCTTTGTTAGACGCCAATTAAACGAAACACAATAGCGATAGCTGTAAAGTGAATATTAGATACTATTACAAGATTTATGATTGTTGTTTATATTAGTTCCAAACAGTAATTATAGTTATAGTGGAACTTACACACGTAAGTACCTAACGATATACCAAATATGGAAGCGAATTTGCCATGTATCTAGGAAAAAGAAGTCCTAGTCAAAGAAGAAAGTTAGGCTATTAAATTCAGAAGACTTACAGACAATTGTTAATTAATCTGGTAAGGTACCTACGTACTATTTTGTTTACATTTATACAAAAAAGTCACTACTTGTTACGATAAAATTAGATCGAAGACTACCGAATGTTTATAACTTAACAATACCGGTTCCCGATATAGTTATTGCTCCAGTTGCAGAGCGACACCTATACTACGAAACCTAACTTATACCACTACGAACGCAGATTAGGTCGTTTATAGATAATCGTGCGTATCAGGCAGAAATACATTAAACCGCCGCCACCATAAGGGATCCATTTTCACGTTATTGACAGACACGGAACCCTATAAAACGTGCGCGGTTAAGGCTTGAGATCTGTAAAACCAAGCCACAAAGAAAGAGCAATCCTTTCTTAATGGAACGTTAAAAACACGAGGCTACGATTGTCACGGCGAGTTTTTGCTTCGCTGTTCAGTCACGCAGCCGTCACACTTATATCTACTACCTCCGATATAAAAACCCATGTCTCTGGCTCTTCGGCTCTGCCTTTATACATTCTGAAGCTTTGGATTCCCAGTTTTTGTTTTGTTTCGGATCACTTCCAAAACTTTGTTTTTAACCGTTCGATCGAGGACACCACTCTGATTATAATAAAGCATCTTTATACCGAATTTTGTAAACATGAGCTTCTGAGTGATGAATTTAAATTTCATGCAAAGCGATTTTGACTCGACTATCAACGAGGTTAAATTTAAAAGCATGATACTACAGTTATTCTCATTCGTTTATGTTGTAAATAATATTGTATCACCTTTAATAGACATTTAAATTGACTGAAACTAACAGACCAGTTGGGCCAGATTCTATTTTGGAAATCGAATTATCGCAATGTTATAACAAAACCAGTTTTGTAATATTATTCGTTTGTTTCCACGACTATGTAATTAGATTTTTATTTTTATAATTAGGCTTGTGTTACTTGAAATTTGATATAATGCAGGCAGAGAAAGGCAGCATGTCGATTCGGTCTGTTGGCGTCTGCGCAAGTACACCCAGTGAAAGATTACTCACCGTGACAAGTGACTGCATCTGATCCCAGCGAGTTCATTACCGAGGCTCCGAAGTCGATGTGACCACTTCATTTGAATACTGTTTGGCAGTGGCTCGCCAACATTTTACCTCGTTTAGACAAAACGAAGTTGTAAGTCAGTACCTAACTTTATTTTTATTTTGGTGCGAATTAAAGTACTTATTATGAACTATTTCAAATTACTTTTGATCTATCTATAGTATATGTGGGAACGTACTCTAACATTGTTCGATGAAACGGAAAATTTCATGCTGGCGCAGGATTATCGACGACGCTCTACGCATATGTCTGTATCTTGTTGCAACTAGGAAACCCTGCTCCAAATATATTGATTTTATAACAAAAACGAGGGGATGGTTGCACGCGGGGTGAATGCCCCTGTCATTGCAGATTCGCCCCGCCATATTGGTTGGGGTTCCCGCGTCACTAATGGAGTAGCGACGGCTAAAATATGAGCCTGTGCTCCTCTCCATACGTTGAAAAACATGCGGACTCAGACAAATCATTTTTGGAATTAATTCTGTTACACATTTTGGCAGATGGTGCCCGCAACGGTTTATTAAATTTTTCCATATTATCTTTTGTGGATTAAGTACGAGTACCTATGTTCTCTCTCTCTCTTTTATTTATTATTGTTATACCTATTGAAAAGTTTAGACTGCTATACGGTTTACGGGACCATTTATATTAAAGATTATCAGGAAGAGTTATTCAAAAGCCTGATTGTAGTTTACGTAATTATAAATGAGGTGTCAAATGTGTAGCGGGTAACTCAGGTGGAACCTGTAATGTGCACCTAAGTGCTATCTACGCGGTCATATACTGTTATAAATCTTGACATATCTCCTTAACTTCAAGTAACTTGGTTTCCATTTGTAGATTTTAACTTCTAATCGAATCTGGTTTAATTGACCTTTGCAATTCATAGAGTTAATTTGAATTTCAACCAATTTTATATTGCCGTTTCAAAGTGAATTCGTTAGTGAAAATAATTTTAATTTGTAAATACTGGTTGTGTTATGAAGGTTTATCAAATTCGCATATCTGATTATACAAATAAAATTTACATAAAAGAGCCTTTTGGTGCGTAACTAGCTTTTATAGGAGAAGAACCTACCTAGGTTGATATTTTTCTGAAACTTTTCGTTACAGAAATATGGTACACGCGAAACTTCCACGATAAAGCGCCGAGTTTCAGCCTAAAACACAAATGATGAATAAAATCCAGTTCGCTATAAGAAGTCTTATGTTGTATAAAGGACTTTTTATTATCTCTTCCAGTACAGTACTTAACCATATTATGTACCTACGAGCTACGCGTGCTACGCGAGCTACAACGATACGCAATGTGTACTTAATTTTTAAATAATATTTGATGTCTAGTATAGACTGATTTGATGGATGTGAGTAAACAAGAGAAAATGTTACTATTTGAAATCGACACAGTAGCACTTACAGTAAAAGAACTAAGACTGTGTATACCTACTTGATGTACTTTCTACTGTTTGTTACTGTGTTTTGATCCTTTAAAAGCAAACAGGGTGACGAAATCTTTAATCAGCCACCTGTACACACGGCTACATATCAAGCTATAATTTTCCAGTATAAGCTGATCTCCCATTGTATAGGATTTCCAAACAATGAGAGGTCAGCTTATACTGGAAATTTGTAGCTTGATATGTAGCCGTGTGTACTAACAAGAAAATAGAAAACCCGTTTCACGTATACTTGAAACATGAGCAGGATTACCTCAATACACGCCAAACTTCGTTGACCCCTCTTCAAATAATGTAGCGAGGTTTTTCAGGTGCGCTCCATGACGTATTTATCTAGCCTTTCCATAATAATACGTTGCTTGGGGTATTTGTCAAAGATTTTCGTACAGAGCAGGCTTCGAAAGTTTGAAGTAATACGATGAAGGAATGGCAGAACTTGGGAGATATTGAGAATGTAAGTATAGTGTTAGAGATAAGTAGTTTTAATGTTTCCTCCGTTGTTCTAACTGTCCGATTGCCTCGTTGATTGGACCACCAGGTCGGATACAGAGTTATTGGGTTTTCATTAGGATCTAGCTGACCCGACAGACGTTGTCCTCTCAATATTTCAATATGGCCTCGAGTTCATACAAAAACCCATAGAAAAAAACACTTTTAGTTTTTCTCGAATTTTCCTATTTTCAGGGCATAAAAAAAAATATTTCCATTAAAACCTCATTCGGACAATTATGAAAAATTTTAACAAAAAATTGCCAATCGGTCAATTCATGCGCTTTCCAACGAACAGCATTTCATATTTATTTATTTATAGATACCTATAGATTTCTCAGTATTAGGCCTGCTCCTAGATTGATGCCCGTTTGATGGCAGTAGGCTCGACCCCTAGTAGTGGTCAGTACTTAAACATGACAGGTGAAATGTGGGTGTACGATACACGTCCGTATAGACACCCACTGCTGGCCAATGTATTGAATTACCAATAATCTAATGAAAAGTAATGATTAATTTACTAAGAATTTTTAACGATGACGTAGTACAGACAAACCTTTTTACGTACATTGCTTTCTGGTGCTTTCGGGACGATAGCTTACTACTTTTATTTTTAACCAACTTCCAAAAAGGAGGAGGTTCTATGTTTGTAGTGTACGCTTTTTTTTTTCTATATTCCCACCGATTTCAATTGTGGACCGATTTTGAAAATTATTTTTTTGTTTGAAAGGGTATGCTCTCGAAATAGTCCCATCTAAATTTTATTAACTCTGCTTGGATAGTTTTTGAGTTAGTTTCAATAATACGTAATTTTTTCCCACTTAGTATGTGGATGATAAGTTCCTGTCACTGTTATTTACCTAATAGGTAGTGGTATTTGAATTTGTGTGGTAAGTAATCACAATTAAAAAGTGAAATATAAAAAAGGTTTTATAAAAAAAAAAAACAACCGGCTTCCAAAAAAAAAAAAACATTGCAAACTGAAAAATAACTTTAATGTCGGAAGTCGGTGTCTTTGGTTTTGAATTTTCGTTTTTTGCCACCAACTTCCGAAATTAAAGTTATTTTTGGAAGTCGGTTGTTTTTTTACTGAATATTCAGTCTTCGTACGGAGCATAATATGCTATAATAATGCTTTGTATATGACCGATGAAATTTCTATACAAACCACCCCTTTTTTGCATCCCCGTGTAAAGTATAACCCAGAAACCAGGTACACGCTACATTGTGTGCTAGCATAAAAGCCAAGCCTGAATAGTGCATCATAATTTGTGGATCGCCTCAATATAATGTAAAGGTGTCCGCTTTACGTAGGAATGGAGATCTACTCCATTGTGAATCGTGCATTACAGAGGATTTTAACGAGAAACCTCATCGCATTACCGCTTGCGGTGTGGGGAGGTGTTAGATCTTTGCAGGTCGTAGTGACCAATTGGCTTCTACTACCTTACCTCTTAGTCTAATTACTTCATCCGCCTAGCCTTAACACTATTAGGGGACGGCATCCTAACTTTAATAATATACACCGTGAAATTTGAATCACAGTTTTGTTAGAACAAACGTTGTTCAGACCATGGTCTACTACCATTATAAAGTATCAAAAAAAAAAAAAATGGTTTTTGAAAAAAACACAAAAAGACAAAGTTTAAAATGTCAAGATTATCTACTGCTTACTAAATTTCGTTTATGGAGGTACATTTCCCTGTAGACAATGCTGTGTCCCGTGCGTGGTGTCTGTGTTGTAGGGAGTAACGATAATCTTGACATTTTAAACTTTGTCTTTTTTGTGTTTTTTCAAAAACTAATTATGTTTTTTTTTAAATTGGATCCTGTAGAATGGTAGTAGACCACGGTCTGAATAACGTTTGTTCTAGCAAAACTGTGATTCAAATTTCACGGTGAATAAATGCGACGGTGAGTTAGTTTGTTTATTACGCGTACGGCTAAACCGATTAGGATGAAATTTGGCGTATAGGTAGACCATGACCTGGAGAAGTACATATGCTACTTTTCATCCTGGATCGCTGATGAAGTGAGTATAACCCATTGACTAGTAATATACTGTAACATCTCTCCTACAAAAATCTCCTTTCAAAGTCTGTGCTTCTACACATGCTTGTGCTTGTACATTTGTATGTATTGTATGCAGCAAGTCATACTGACAGCAGCAGGTGGAATTCCTACAAAACTAACTGAACGGTCCGTCGGGGTTCATCAAAAGGCGTGTTGACTGACGAGCGGTCAGATGGTAAACAAGTAGGATGGAAAGGATAGCTGACCCGGATGCGATCGGCACAGAATTTACGAACAAAAATAAAATTCTGGTGAGCTATACAACGTGTTCCTTTCTATGTCCCATAACTCTAAGGTTATGCTATAAGTAAAAATGATACAAAAAGTCCTAGAACACGTTTTCCAAAAATACATAGTTTCGAAGATAATAGACTCTCGATGTGTGCATCTAAGTTTCATTGATAAGTACGAGTAGACAATTTTCATTCAAACCAATCATTTTATAGAAAGCTAAGAACTTTTTTTTTTTTCAGAATTAAAAGTATTTTTTTTTATATTTCACGTAAGGGTGTTTTACATAAATAATCGTGACATTGTCGAATTGCTTTGAATTAAAAAGAAAAACAAAAAAAAAAAGCATTATATTACGTCCGATACAAATAACATGATTGTAAGTAGTGCCTTTATAAGCCAGTTGATTCTTTGGCACGGTCTCAATAATATGCTAGCTAGAGTTATGGGATATCAAAAGGAACACGTTGTATATTGGATTCTCAAAGTAATAATAGTACCTACACGTACCTACACGTACACACATACATACACTCGCTCCTTTTTACCATGGGTAGGTAGAAACTACAGATCGTCACCTACTACGATCCTTATATATATACTCTTAATAATAGTAATCGGCAAAATATTTTGAAGTGGGACTACTGATATTCAAAGTTGAACTTCGAATTTGCCCTCAAACTTTTTTCCGCAGTTAGAACATTTTTACAAGAGAAATGTTATCGCGCAACCAGTTACAACTGTTACAATTGGAAATGTATGTAGGTAAAGTCTCAAAGTTAATAGAGGCCGTCTGAATTGTACGTGGGGTGGTCGGGCCGTCCGTTACCACGCACGTTTCTGGCACCCTAGCAACACTCCCCTCACGGCTCCGCACTTCCTTATACCCGGCTGCCTGATCAGTACCTACCCGGCCGGCTCCGGCACTTGCGATAACTTTGATAGCTGACGGTTGGGAATTGGACACCGACTGATTGTGTTTACTACCTACAGAACATTACGTAAACGGTGCTCGTCCGTCCGTCTTTCCTGCATGACTGTAGCGACGCCAGACTAAATATCGATCGAATGTCGAACTTAAATTAAAAAAAACATGGAGGTGAGAAGCTGACGAACAACAAAAATAAAACTTCCATTCTAGAATTCAGTACAGTCATATCAATGGAAAAGTTGTTTCAAATATGATACAGAATCAAGTAAACAAGTCGGGAAAGTATAAATAAACGCCCACATGCGCGGAGAAATCGTAAAAAATAGCATCAAACAGTTCCTATTTTAGAATCAAACGGCTCTCGGTAATCGCAACTAAAGGACGGCATCGATAGCACGGGACTATGTTTAGAAAATCATTCTAAGATTAAATTCGGATCCCTCCGACCACAAATCAGTAACGAGTCCTTATTTATTAGGGTAGAAATAAAATATAGCATCAACTTTTCATGTAACATGCTCAAATGGGAGGTTTGGTTACAAAGTTTGTTCGAGGAAAACGTCTCGGTTCGACCTAATAAAAGAATAAATGTTTTTTTGTTACAAAAATGGACAAGATTAAAGTGTGATATAAAATAAGATGCGGAGGTGCCAGGGGTTATGAATTCCGACATATGGCTTCATCGATTTATCGGTTACCTATAACAGAAGTTATTATATCGACATCTATTAGGTTGTGTTATTTTGTACCTACTATAAAATGTATCTATGTATCTACCCGTACTAAGAACTCCTGGTAATATACGTAATATACAGCTATCGTTTTGCCATTGATAAAGTATAAAAAACTTTTTACAAAAAAAAACAACCGACTTCCAAAAAAAAAGTGAAAAATAACTTTAATTTCGGAAGTCGGTGTCTTGGGTTTTGTGTTTTCGTTTTTTGCCACCGACTTCCGAAATTAAAGTTATTTTTCACTTTGTAGTGTTTTTTTTTGGAAGTCGGTTGTTTTTTTTTGTAAAAAGTTTTTATTTTTCACTTTTTAGTTGTGGTACCTACCCCACACACATTCAAATATCACTACCTGCTACCAGTGACAGGAACTTATCATATCATCTACATACTAAGTGGGAAAAAAATACGTATTTTGTAGCTAACTCAAAAACTACCCAAGCAAAGTTAATAAAATTTATAAGGGACCAATTTGGGAGCATACCCTTTCAAACAAAAAAATAATTTTCAAAATCGGTCCACAAATGACGGAGAAATCGGTGGACATACATAAAAAAAAAAAAAAAAAAAAAAAAAAAAAACATACGCGTCGATAACCTCCTCCTTTTTGGAAGTCGGTTAAAAATGGACAGAACCGTGTAGGCGTATTTGGTACTAAACAATTACTAGCACGAACTTCTGACAACCGGTTTCGTATCATATCAATTTGATGATGCGTACAAGAGAATTGGTAGAATGAAAGTTTTATGACGTGTAGACTATCGACTTTTTACGAAAGCTTAGCGCGTAGGTAACGGATGACGTTATGAATCCACGAGTAATCAATTAACTACGCTAGGTCAAAGGCCTAATAAAAGCATAAAGGAGGTATTATTTTAAGTCCGGAATAGAGTAAATTCACTTTGCTTTTAAGGTGCCTTTGTAGGTATTAATAGCGATGCGTCATAGTCTATATCTGGACCATACAATACATTGATATTACGTCAGTACCTACCCATATTATGATATACCTACGCCATTACGACATTATGTCATTAGTGAACAAAATTTATTTAATAAAGCAGTCCATTTATCAGATACCAGTATTTTTACAAGATTATTTTATCAAAGTTTTTATACAAAATATTTACTTAATAACAGGATGTTGTAGTAAAACAACCGCAATGAACATACGTATCGTACAAACACAGCGCTATAAATTGAGTTCGACTGCAAAAAATGGCAAAGGAAATGATCCTACTTATCTTCCGAATGGTCTTTTAAGTATCCACATTCGTTTTACATAAAGACGAATTTAGCAGAATAAGTAGGATATGGGTACAGTGGGATAAAAGTACAAGTCGAGTGCAGGCGTTCAGTGAAACGTTTCATATGTAAATGGCCCCGTAATCTGTAGGAGGCTCCCGACGAACACACATCTATCGTCGAATCGGACTCAACTGCGAAACTTTTCGTCTCTGATATGTATTCTCCAGTAAACAGTAGACTGGGAAGTTTGTCACAGTTTTATGTACAGGCGAACTAGCAACGATACATTTGCAAGTACTCGGCTGTGAAGCGAAGGGTTTCCGTGTCTTCTTTATATCTTTTTTCCATTTAAAAATATCGCTTTGACACCAAACTCGGTGCACTAACGGTGTAACTGAAATAATCACTTTTCCCCGCGTTTCATTCTCTCGGTTTTGTTAATATTTTTATCTTATACTAGGAAGTAGTCTTTGTGGATGACATGGGTAGTCTCCTTTATTCCTGTATTCAGAATTTAATTACAAACTAATTACTATTCTAATCTAGGTATCTATGCATATTGCATGAGAGGCACATTGTAGCTATTACCTCGATAACACCTATTAAGAATTATTTCAGTTTTATTAATTTTTTTTGCTACTTTAATAATAGTTTAATTTAGTCATTTTATTCAAATGTAAACACTTCCCTGTTTCATACCATGACTAGGTATGACTAATTTGTAAGGTTGCACGTTTATGTCCTAGACGGAATATCTTGAGTCACCCAGATGGCGATTGAGTAAGACTACTAAATCTTATTAGTCACATATGTTTCATTACTCTTCAATAACATTTCCCAGATCTTAGTCATAGGGATTTATCAACACTAAGCTCTTTAGTATGTTCTTTGTCGACGATCTCCCATCATCTGCCTAGCTTTTTCCGAACTATGTCGGGGTCGGCTTCCTGTCACACCGGATGCAGCTGAATACCGGTATTTTGCATGGTGCGACTGGCTATCTGACCTCCACAACCCAGTTACTGGGTGACACGATACCCCTTGGTAAGATTGGTTGTCAGACTTTTGGGCTTCTGACTACTCGTAACCACTGTCGAAGATCTACAATTGACAGCCGGGATCAACGGCGGCACGGAGGGGTCTCGATATGTAATAGACGGTCACCCATCCACGGAACGACCTCGGCAAGTATAGCTTAACCTTCGATCGACCCGTACGGCCGTTTTTATTTAGCCACGAGCCCCTCTTGTTGACGATCTCTATAACTAGTAAAAGTAGGAAAGCAAAACGTTAAATCTGTATGGAGAGGAACAATTCACAACACAATAAATTGTCATGAGTAATTTTCCTGTACGCACTCTGACAATTTATTGGATACCAATCATTTTGTTCATTTCGTCCCCGGGGTGTCCATAAATTTCAAGAATATCTTGACTCAAAACATATCAATTCAATTCAAAGGCCGGAAGATGGTATTTAGGAGCTATTTCCATTAATTGAAGAAGTTCTATTTTATTTAAGTTTCGTTTTATTACTCTAGGTTTTAGATAAAAACGTCTATGGCAATATACCTACATAGGTACATAATGTAAGTATATGTTGACTCTTGTCTAATCTACGGTTCAATTCGCATTCTTATTGTAACTGTTACGAATATCTAATATTGAAGTTGTTTTTATAACATTTTAAGTAACTCGTGTCAAGTCGTGTCGTCATGATGACTTTTCCAATTATATAAATAATCATGAGACTTATGAGCAGTGATAGGAATAGGTAGTGCCTATTTGCCTAAACTTCGAAGAACAGAGACGAGACTTCCTTAGGACAAATTTTTTTCCGGGACATCTGTCCCGAAATTCGGGACAACACTTTTAAATACATTAAAAATATGTTATTTGGAGTAAGTAACACGTTACATTTATAATTTATAGCTCCATAATAATAACTTATTATTATGGAGTTATAAATTATAAATGTTATGTCTAGTCGCAAACTTTAGGTAAATATAGACGAATTACTTATTCCAAATAACATATTTTTTTAATGTATTTAAAAGTGTTGTCCCGAATTTCGGGACAGATGTCCCGGAAAAAATTTAGTCCTAAGGAAGTCTCGTCTCTGTTCTTCGAAGTTTAGGCAAATAGGCACTACCTATTCCTATCACTGCTTATGAGGTTAAGGAAAACATCGTGAAACCAATCTAGACATAATAGAGTATGGGACTTCAAATCAGACTAAGCAAGAGTGGTGACTAATTTTCGTTCCGCATCTGTGTGAAGAGAAGTTTATATTTCTGTGGAGCAATTTTACAGACTGATATGAAGATACTATCTCGACTTTTTATATTTTCTCTTTAATCATGTAATCTTCGCGTAAGCATATTTCATAGAAATAGAAGTGTCAAATAAAATTGAAGTATTTTTGTCTGCCAGAAGTAGATTTTAAGCTTCGAAATTTTTATTTCAGTAAACGTAAATTATATGAAAAAAGCTCATAATTATTCAACGTAAACAAATACCTGTAGTGGAACATAGGCTTCGAAAGAAAATAATTAAAAAAATTTAGATTTTTCTGAGCAGTAACACTGGCCGTTTTGTAACAAAAAAAACCTACCAAGTGCGTATTGGACCACACACAATGAAGGGTTCCGCAGTTGGGATGAATAATTTATCCTAAGAACATACTTAACATTGTAGTTGAAAAACATGATCTCCCATACATTCCAAATGTAAGTTTGTACGCTTATATTGAGAGATTTACCATGTTATTTGAAGACCATAGATTTCTTATTGGTTTTCCTGTAATCTATAAGTAAAGAACCATTCTCTATATTTTTTCGAATTTCACCGATGAAACTGAACGCAATCAGCACATCTGGACCACGTTTAAGAACTGTCTGTGTCAATATTTCCATAGCAATGAAATGAAATGAAATTGTTTATTCAGTAAATAGGATATCGAAATCACTTTTACACGTAATATAAAAAAAATATTAAAAATAAGCTAGATGAGTTCGGCGTTTCCTATCTGACTACTCTGAGAAGAAATGCCGAAACAAACTCAGAGTTCGAAGTCTCTTTTAAAGTCCAGACATAATCTTGGTCAGGCCATATGAGAACCATGTAGATAAGTGTCTGAAAAGGTCTTTTGAGGAAAGAACCACACAGATTTGAGTGGACCTGTCCAGTCAGTGCAAGCATTTATCAGTAATCGTGGAGCTCAACTCAGAACTTAAGGAGCTCAACTCGACGAACAATACCAAAGAAAGGACATTTGGGTAGGCCGCATAAACTACTCAAACTGCCAGACCATCACTAAAACTAGCAGAGAAATAAAAAAATATTCACATAGTCCTCACATTCACAATAGTTAAAATAATAGAATACTTTCCAAAGTAATCATGTCATTTTGAATATAATTTTCAACAATGTCAATGTGTTTATAAAACTGATATATGTTGATTTTACATAATAATTAAAATGTCTAGTTTTATGGTTTTATCACAAGGCTTATCAGAGCAAGCAGTTCAATCCCAAGCTTTTTATCTTCTAAATAATCTGAAATTGTATAGTACCCTTTCTTACAAAGTTTGGTTTTAATATAGATTTTAAATCATTTAATGGGTAAGTTTCGAATAATGACACTGACAGCTCTTGAACGCGGTTAAGATAGGTTGATCGCGTTCAGTTTCATTGGTGAAATTCGTCCTAAAGCGCATATCAACCCTTTGCAAAATGCGCTGTGAATAGAAGTGCCGGCACTTAAACCTCAGAACAATAGAGCTTGAAACCAACTTGGACAGTAACATTGGAACTACGTCTTTGAGTAAGAAAAGCTGCATCTTATAATTCCAAATCGATACCTTTATAGGTTTATCTTGTTTCGTAATCGTAACCATGATTAATGTCCAAGATACTCAGGTATCATTACTTTATCCTGTTCAAAGAATAGTCACCATTTTGTGGTTTTGCGTTGATTCCGTGATTACGCGTTTTTTGTTGGGAAAATTCGTTCAAGCTTTTATCGAACTTGGGTTTTTGTTGGTTAGTCGTCATTGCAGCGTGACAATACCAGAGTTTCTTGCCCGTCCAGTAAGTAGGTAGGTACTACTAAAATATCAAAAACACAAATTAAAGCTATTGCGTAATGTTTGGTTCGTTTTACTTAAATATTTATTGAAAAACTTAAGCTCATAGTGTCCGCCGAGATAATAAATATGTCGTCCTTCTATAAGTTAAAACCAGAAAATCAAAACAACGATGAAACATGTGATTTTATGAACGTGCAGCACATTTTCATTATACGAGCTGACACAACGATTGCGTTCGGATGAGAGTGTGCTCGTAAACCAGTGCTGTGGCTCGTGTGACAGCAAGACTGCGCACACAATGTTCTATGCAGGTAAATCAATCGTGAGTTCGGCGACTTCTCACGGAACGCTCAGTCAGAGAGCTCTCAGGTCGATCGCGGCTTCCATTCAACGCCTTTTTGTACTGCACACCATTTCCTCTCCGGGAAAAAATGTCGAGCGACAGTGAGACGGACGTTAGTGGTTCTTGTGATATTTTCGTAATACCACTTTGGAGATTAGATTTTGATGTCGAAGAGCCATTCTGTTTCCTCTGTATTTGTAACAAAAATAACAGAAGTAAGGTAGTTTCCTTTAAACTAGTGGCCATAAACTAGCATACCTATTAGAACTAATCAACTGGAGCGTTGCCTTAAACTGGTAATTCTATTTGGCACTAAATCTACTCGGTGGACTGTGATTATAAAGTATGCATCGTTGCGTTCTTTCAACCTAATTTGCTGTGTAGCGGTAATGCGGTATGTGATGTCATTGCACGTCTGGCATATCATTAGTGGCTTTGTTCACCCGGAAAAGAAAACTGTTCAATGATACGTGCTCTATAACTTAACATACTTGCGTTAGCCGTTCTAATAGAGCCTTCTACTAGACCGCTATAATGATTGTAACATTAATTACTATATAATTGGAAACTGAGACGAATCCCAAGATAAAACAGGAAATACTTAAGACTTTATCGCCGCAGCTTCCTCTCTTATAATGTTTTTCCATCGTGCGAGAGAAGTTAATGAAATAAAAATAAAACTAGTCATCATGTACGCTCCACATTAAAGATCGATAAAAAAGAAATCGATGTTTATAGCTGTTCGCAGACGCACTGAGTAAATCGCATCCACATAGTTTTTGCTCCATTAGATAGGTGTGCAGTGAGCGAGTATAAGGCAGGTGTTGTTTTATCAGCGGAGGGAACGTTGCCCTCACTTCCGCCCTTATCTAAGTTTGAGAACCGCGGCGACAAGTCAGCTGAGTTCTTTTCATTGATACGTGTGTCCAAGATATCGATATTTATCGGCTGTATCTAGCATTAGACGAAGACTAATATTTGTTCCACTAGTTCCGTATTTATGAGTAAATACTAATTCTAGGTTACGACACAAAATATTAAATATGGTATTCGCATAGGAAATGTGATTGTTGAAGTGTAATATTATTGGATATGTACAAATAATGGGCTACAGCGCTTGACAGCGGAAATAAATAGTTTCGACGGAATAAAGCCATTATCATTAAATACGCATTGTTCCTATTGACTATGTAATTTACTAATACTCAAAACACGTTTCGACACAGCTGTTTTTAATACCGCAGAAACAAATATTAAAGTTTTAATTACCGTGAAAATGGAGCGGAAATAATCTTTATTTAATAAGCAGAAAACCTTAACTTGACAGTTTATTTTAAGAAGTTTGAGACAAACCCATTTTCCGATTACCTAACTTTACAACTAATATTGAAAGCAGAAATCTTTGGCTTCATTTCGGAGAAAATACTTTTGAAATATATGTATTTCATTAAATAGGTATATTTAACAAAGAAACGATTGAAGTTAAAGGCCCTCTTTATCCTTTACCGGCTGAGCTGCGTAGCCAACGATAAAACTCCAAGATCAAAACCTGTGAAAGAACGTAACATACGAGCAGGTATTGGCTATCAAGAGAGTGGGTAAGTGAAATAAAATGTTAGTGGATTGGAATCTCGCCGCAGGTTAGGCCGCGAGGACTCAACACTCGCAAGCGGTCTATTGATGTTCCCGCTCCGGAAAACCATCTCAATGAGCCCACACCTATTTTACATACATACTGCCTTCGTAATGGTCGCGTAGACGAGCTAGGCGTGAACCGATTCCAGATAAAATACCTATTTCCCTGGAAAAATACGAATCCCTTAATCTGCATCGCAATAGTAAGTACATTTAACGCTTTGTATTTTTAAAACTACAGTTACGACACGTGTAATTTATATGCATGAAGGACGCGGGGCGGCCATAACTTGAAGCGATGAAAAAATGTTTATTGAATAAGTCTAAGTAGGTGCTCAAGAGGAAACAGGCCGAACAAGCACATAATGTTTCTAGGTTATGTAATACTGGGCCCATAAATATAAAGTATAATACGAGTATATAGTCAACTAGGCAGGCAATATTTACTAAGTTAAACGAATCAACCCAATTGCGGCGGAAACGTACGCGCGATGAAAACGTTGAATATTTTAGTGAACAAAGAATTTAGTTAAATATTTGCTTTCCCAAATGCTCAAATTAGATAAAATAAAACGCGAGGAACGCAAGTCAACTTTGGATGATAAATGTTTCGTAGCCATAATTTTTATATCTTGCCGAGGAGGTACTTATTGGTTTTTGCGCAGCTTTGAGAGCGAACGAGAAATCCGGAGCCATTTGTTAGAGTCACGTTAGTGAAAAGGGTTGTCTGAATGTTTTAGAAGAAGCCTAACAATCTGTCAGTGCTTGTTGCTGGTCTATTGCTTCAACAGGCAATTTATTTCTTATATGTAACCTTTATTTAGGTAGGTAATAAAATTTTTGGTTTTGATGTCGGTTTGCAAATAAGTATTTATAATATAGAACCTGGACAGGATGACAAGATTCGTGCAACAAAACGAATTTAGTGAGCAGCTCGCGAGTTCTGCGGTTATATTAAACTTACGTAGTAAAATTTTTATAAAGCTTGGTTCTTCAACCTTTTAGTAATATGAAAAAGCACCTAACCGTGCTGTGCCTAATGGTCATAGGTTAATTAAGAAAGAATACAAAACTTTATAATCTGTGCTACTTGCACTGTTTTACTCCGACATTATTGATTCCTTTATTTAATTTACCTATTTAAAACGCGTGTACATAAAACCACTTTTGGCATGAATATTGATATAGTTGATAAAAGTGTATCAACCGCAGTATGTAGTGACAGTATGCCAACACGTCGGCTATCTACTAGCACACCAGTAAACCTTTCCCTCAGAGCTTTACGATTTGTGGGATGATAAAACGAGCAGTTGGTACATTCCGCTCTTTTTTCCCTTTATTTGTAGGAAGACGCAGATTTTCATGTAATAAATAAAGGTTTTATTAATAGTTAACGCTTAATACCGGTTAGCATAGTTCTACACTAGCAATTCCCGTTGTTATGGTTGTATATACGTGCGTATCTTAATAACACAAACTGTCTTAATAACTGAATAGCTTCTAACGCACATGCATTGACTCGAGCAAAAGCTCAGGTCTATTTCACCCAGCTTTTCATTTCATTTTGCTGTCATAATCATAATATTAGCCAAAGACGTCTATTCCATTCTCGTACTTACAAAGTCTTTATCAAGAAGCAGTCACCAATTAAAATCCTTTCATGTTCAATCAGTTCACAGTACATTTAATCGTGGCCACATGAAGACTAATCGGTAACACAAACGAGTCATTACAACGAAATATTAACCCTTTATCCCTTGTTATACGCTTGTTCACATGCCAATGGAAAGCCGGTGAACAGGAAATATGGAGCTCGGTCTCTAAAGAAAACTTCAACGACCCTGAATGGAAGCATTTCTAATTTATCGAATAACAAAAGCAATTTTGTATCATCGTGCGACAACGGCGAGCATGCCTCGAGGAACTGCGCCCGCATCCGCGGCCGCGCTCGTGCCCGCGTATGCCTATGCATCCGCTCGCGTGTTCGTGTAGATGTCTAATCTTGAACCAACTTAGCCACAAAACTAAGTTTAACCTACTTCGCGGTGTAACGGCCTTTTGAACATTCCTGATAAAAATGTTTGTGAAAATACTTAATTAGATTTTAATTGTAAACTTCCTTGTAGCCTGTAGGTAGGTGTTGCTGTTTTTGATCACCTTTAGCTGTGCCTTTAGCATTTGGAACTTGGGCGGTTGAAATACTTACACTTCAATTTAGTTTTGGTATTATACCTAAACATAATTTTGTACAAATATAGAAGTTTATTAAAGGAGAGCGCAATTCCGGAACTACTAACCCACATGTAATTATTAATTCAAACAGTAATGTTGTTAGCCAGCCATTAGGTAAGTGAAACCCACTGAAATCTGGGCTTCGTGTTTGATAACTAAATATAACAAAATGTTATGTTAAATTGAAATTTTATTACGAAGTTTTAGTCTATGTTAACGTTGTTTATTTCGCATTATAAACATTCGGTTTGGATAAGTTATCGCGACTATTTGATAATTCGTCATGGCGAATACAACGGCTTATACTCGTATATCATGCAGATTTATCTAGTGATATTTAAATGTTGAGCCCGATCGCTCAATATGGTGGAATCGTAAAGGAAACGTAGTCAAATCGACACCGGTACGGGTGTACAGCGCTTGCCGGGATTCTCACGATTTATGAGGCAATATGTTTAACGTCTACTACGGGAACCCTCTCCGAACATAACGGGGCTGTTACGTAAACAGATTGCTCGCGAGTGGTGGGCCGACGCTCCAGATATCGGCCTACGAACGAGTCCTACACTTACAACTTTTGTACCAAATCGACGACGACATTTCGCTCTTTGTAAAGCTCCCTGCATACGAATAGCTAGCTATGGCGACAATTCGAGAACAATATCAGAAAACTGCGCTTTGTAGAGACCTTACTGTTCAATTCAACCTGTAACCACTAAAGCTTGGTTTTAGAGAAATCTAGCTTTGATCGCGGTTTAATGGTTGTATACACCTCGGAAACTATTTAGGATTTAGGTATGTCCCTCGTATATAGTTTATTTATTTCACAAAAAAAAAAATACAATTACACATATTTATAGGCTAGTACGGGAACATGAGAGCATCTGTAACCGAACTAGGACGAGTCCTGTAGAGTGCCAAACCCCTCAAAACAGACAATAATACATATATTAGCTCAAAAGACATGCAAAAAGATGCATCAATGAATGATCTTAAAACAAACAATATCCCTTCTTCATACTTCACAACCGTATTTGCTTTGGCACCAACAGACACTTACACACAGACACTTACCTACAACATTTTACGTATCCGATTCCCATAACTGTTAGGAAAACTCAATTTCCACCAGTGAACTAAGGAAGGCTGTTGATTGATTCTTGAGTTTATATCATTCTAATTTATTCTGCTAGTCACCAGGGAAAAAATAGTCGTGAAAATTGTTCAGCAATAAAAACGTAAGAAACAGAATAATTTTATTGGCCGCGTGTACGTTTCATTCCCCTTGACATTTGGATCTAAACTCGTCTGTGTAAGTCGCGTTTTACGAGTATGAGTATAAAGTGATTTTTAAATTTCGTTTTTATTGTTTACGATCAACGTTAAAAAATAAGAAAAGAATATTAGTCCCTGTATATGACATTCTTGTTCATGATGCTATAAAAGTAACATTAATATTATGAAGCAATCCGCTATGCTTTGTTAAAGTATAGGTTTTTTTTCATTTGTTGAAAGCTTCTGTTATATTAGATTTTCACATTAGCTGCTACGATCACTTTGATTATTTCAATTCTATAAATCAGAAAAACTTTGACCATTACGGCTTCATAAAGTAAGATTCTTTACAGTGTTATTAATAAATAATATATTTCATAACATAACATAACATCACGCCTGTATTTCCCGAAGGGTTAGGCAGAAGTGTTCATATAGTACCCACATCCTTTCGCCGTAAGTAATAGTATATTTCACAACATTAGGGCGACCGAGCTCTTTTCTGGTGAAAATAGAGAATGCTCATTTAATAAATAGTATAGTAAAGTTCATACTAAACCATGAATAGTACTTACTTATTCCATGCTGCCATGATAGTAGGTACTTACTGATTCCATGCTACCATGTCATTATTCTAATGTCATTTCATTATTCTGATGTCATTACTCATTACTTTGTTCTAAACTTTGGGCGACTGAGCTCTGCTCGGGTGAAAATACGGAAAAAAATAATTTTCCCAGATATGAGACCTAGCTAGATCGATTTTTCGCCCACGTAAACCCCTATATTGCAATTATCATCGAAATCGTCAGAGCCGATTTCGAGAACGTCAGTACAAATATACAAACAAATAAATATTGCTCGTTTAATAGTATAGGATATAATTAAATACTATTGTGTGGAAACAGTTGTGGCGCTGTGAAGCAAAAGTGTATTAGGTAATGACCGTAGATACAGTACATATAATTTTCGACACGCTCTACCAATGTTGTGAAGTCTCAGTTATTCATATTGTAAGTACGGATGTGAATTCAGTTTTTTTTTTGTTACCTTACTAATTAGTGAGTTTTCTAATTTAATTTAGGAAATATGACGATTAAAGTTAACATAACAACATCACGCCTTGTTTCCTCGGAAGGTTGGGCAGAGGTGTACCTTTATTACCTTGATTAATATTATTCAAGATAATATTTCGCTAAATAAAAGTAAACAGCGAAAAATAATGATTACATCGTGCAGGCATTTTTGTACCAGCTATACGTGTGTAAGCATCATATCGACTGAAGAACACCCGAAACTCAAACTTTCTATATAGAAGAAAGTAACTTGCGCCATTTTAGTATTAGTTTTCTGCGAAGCCCAAAGTATTGTTCAATCCATCATTGCAAGTGGCATTGGGTAGACCCAGTATGCATAAGTAAATTATTATCGATCCTGTAGTGGACTAAAGTAATGACGGTGGTCGACTAGCGCGGCGCGGTGGTGTTGCTTCACTGCAAGACCTTAAAAGGCAACAATTGCGTGACGTCGGAAGATTCTTAATTTTGATTAGGGGCTTGCGTGAGTGTGGCGCTCGCGGTGTTCATCAAATGATTTAACCACCGCTGATGTTTACTTTACAGCTTTATTGACTTCATGCCGAGTTATTTGAAGAAAATTATCTATCTAGTCTACCCATACGCGAGGTAAATAGGCACAGTCAACAATAAAAATCAAAAGTTTATCGCTTTTTTAAAGGCTTTCATGCAAATCGAACGCGGGCGCCTCGAAAAAGTTAAAGGACAATAAATAAAACCATGAACAATTGTCAATAAACAATTGAGTTAGCGCCGTAGAAAAAATAAACAATCAGAAGTTTATTTTCAACGCTATAAGTACCATTTTATCCAGCAATTGTAAAGCTATACACTTTAAAAATAAAATCGAGTGTTCAAACATGAATCGGCTTGGCGAGGCAATAAATTGCGGCACGAGGCAAAACTCGCCGTTAAATATACTCTTTTAAAGTTCAACTTAACATTTGCGACGCCAGTTTTATCGTCTAAAATAAACATATAAAAATAGGTACGTAGTTTTGTTATGTGCATGTGATATAACATTTCCCTAAAGGACATGAAGAGAACGCCACTTTACACTTTTGTATTGCACTTTTCGTTTTCAAACAGTTACATGCCTTTTTATTTTAAAGTTAGACGGGTTTTGTTACCTATGTTTTTAAAAGGTATCACGTAGGTATACGCACATGTAAAGAATGAAAAACGCCATGTAAAAAAAATTATACTTAGTAAGTAGGACGTATAAGTACTCAAAGTATTGACGCAGTGTTTTGAAAGTTTTGGCCTAAGTAAAACCAAAAAGTGTAGGGTTTATGAAAGCAAAGTATTTTTTACGTTGATAAAAGTAAATTTTTCAGTTAATGTTTATCCGATACTTTCCTTCTTCAAACTGGGTAAAGAAGAAAGCAAACTGGGTTATTCTTATTACTTATACGAAAACAATAACAAAATTGTCTACCACCATTATAAAATTCTGACAGAGCTTTCCATTTATACCAACGCGATAGAGAAAACAGGAATACCGTTATTGTAAAAGCTTTTATTCGCAGCAACACGTAGATTTTAAGTTCTCGTAAAATTATTAATCCGTTGAGACAGAACAACAAAAAGAAATAATAATTCATTCTGCTCGCGGACCCCACGGGGATTACGAAACAGGATAAAAAGTAGCCTCTTTCGCCATGTAAGCCTTCTATGTCCGAAGTTCCATCCGTTCCAGTATGTCCATCCGTTCCAGCCATGTGATTGACCGAAATGCTTATTATATTGGCGTTAAAATATGAAAGGGTGGCCGCGTGTGGTATTTTAAATAATGTGTGCGTTAATATAATGAATGTGTGACATGTGCATTAAAACAAGTGCTCGATTAATTGTGTTTACTGCCATAACACTTGGTGTTTTGTTTAAAAACTTTGTGGAATTAATACTGCAATTGGAAAATTATTTTTACATGTAGGTACCTAATATTCTAGGTTTTGAATTATAGAGGCGTAAGTAAGGGCACTGGTCACTATTTATTTACTGTTGATTTGACCCACGTAAAAAAAGTAGTTTTCAAAATACCTGTAGCCATGACGACTTGGTTTCAGGTATTTTCTATTAAAAGCTAAGAAAATGGGCTCTCACTTAAAAAAGCAACAATTCATCGTTTCACAGTTGAGCACACGATAGTGTTATTTTTAAATTCAGAAGTCTTCGTAATTGAAAATGGCTTGAAGTAGAGAAACAAATATAAGTAGGTATCACAAAGATTATAAAAATTTCCCACTTTTTTCGCTTAATTCATTAGTACTTCTATTTTAATTCTGTGTCTAATTAGCTCTCATTTGTATTAGGTAGGAAACGGAAAAAAATATAGAAATGTAATAAAATGAATGACAATTAGTTGACCATTGTTTCATTATCCGTGTTACGTGTGCGGGAAAATAAGCAGCTGATGAAAAGAGCACAATGGAAACAACCTTCTATGTAGCTGTTGATATAATTATGTTAAGTATTAGATAGACATAATAATCTGGAAATAACAAAGTGTATTTTAATCATTTTAATAATGTAAATCACATCTACACATATCTATACTACCGAACATGTCACATATTGTACCTATTTATACTTTTTGATGAATAAATGTTTTCCTATACCTACTATTAAACGAGCAATATTTGTAAATTATGTATATTTAAATTTGTACTCGAAATCGGCTCTAACGATTTCGATGAAAGTTGCAATATAGGTGTTTACGGGGGCGAAAAATCGATCTAGCTGGGTCTCATATCTGGGAAAATTCGTTTTCTCCGTATTTTCACCCGAGCAGAGCTCGGTCACCCATAGTTTAGTATAAGGTAATGAATAATGACATGAGAATAATGAAATGACATTAGAATAATGACATGGCAGCATGGAATCAGTAAGTACCTACTATCAAGGCAGCATGGAATAAGTAAGTACTATACATGGATTAGTATAAACTTACACACCAGCACAGGGACACCTCTGCCCAACCCTACGGGGAAACAAGGCGTGATGTTATGTGTATGATGTTATGTGTAGTATGAACTTTCCTATACTATTTATTAAATGAGCATTCTCTATTTTCACCAGAGCAGAGCTCGGTCGCCCAGGTACTACATGTCTATATGCGTAGATACGACTATTACGCATATATACGACTGCCTCGTTGGTCTAGTGGTCGCAAGCGCTACTGCTGAGCATGAGTTTCGGGTTCAATTCCCGGGTCGGGCAAATTGTTATTGGGTTTTTCATCTGGAACTTCTCAGTAGCAGCCCGGAGTCTGGATTTGTACCCGGTTGGTGGCAATAGGCTCGCTCCCTATTACACGGGATTCAAACATAACTGGCGAAATGAGGGTGTACTATAGGTACACCTCTGCCTAACCCTTCGGGGAATACAGGCGTAATGTTATGTTACATCTTTTATAGGTATGTCGGTATGTCTTCTATGTATAGAAAACATACACATAGAAATAATAAAAATATTATATAATAAATACATATATTAATATTTTTTATATAATATTAATATGATTCTTCTTTATTATATAATTATGAATTGAATATTTTTGAAAAAGAGTAATTGCTACGAGGTCTAAGAACGATTCTATTGCTGAAAATATAGTTTTTGCAATTGTTGTCTGTTTGTGTGTTTATCTATTTATCTGAATGCATGTTCCAGCATTACGCAAATAAGATAAATTTTGTTCAAATTTTGCACAGATATTCCTTATAAGTCTGGTCAGTCTGTAGGCTATAAATTATCACGCTATTTGCTATGGGTGTTGAGGAATATTGCAATTTGATCGTATTCTTCTATAGTTTACCGCAAATTGTATAGAGACGAGTCAATAGGTTAGAATATTGCATAAGATAATTACAAAAACCTTTTAGATGATTATCATCACGCTATACCTTTATGGAGCTAAGCAGTCAATCATGAAATATTATAAGAACAGCTAATTTAGTTAAATTTCACCAAAGCAAATAGTTAAAAGATTTGACGACTGCTTTGACTATTTTAAGTTTGATTCCCAGCAATTGATATTTTATGTGCTTCTTTTTAGGGTTACGTAGTCAAAAAGGAACCCTGTATGTCTGTCCGCAGTCTAGCTCCGAGACTGTTAGTACTAGAAAGTAATTTGGCATGGATATACATATTAATCATGCAGACAAAGTGGTAAAATAAAATTATTAAAAATATTTTTTTTAGGGTACCTTCCCTACACGTAAACTAGGGATACGTTTTTTTTTTCTGTCCCTTAGTGTGGGGTATCATTGGAAAGCTCTTTCAAAAAAATTGTGAGTGTGTTAAAACCATTTTAGAATTCAGAGATTCGTTTGCGAAATATTAAGCTTTAAAGTGCAAATTTTTGTTAGAGTCAAGTGTCCCCCCCCCCTACCAGCTAAATGGTTGCTTTTAGATATGTGAAAAAATTCACGGCAGTAGCTTATCTAACGCATTTAAAAGGAAAACTATCACAACTGAGTAGGCTTTACACGAGTAATAATCAACCAACTTAGATTTGCGGTTGTAAAAACATGTTATCCGATACAATCCGTATGAAAGAAAAAGTTTTTCAACTACAAAGTTAAGTTTGTTCTTGGGATAAATTCATCCCAAATACGGAACCCTACATTATACGTGGTCCGATATGCACTTGGCCAGTTTATTACATTTTGTTATATTATTATTTGATAGTTAGTAGAACGTACACAGCAAAACATAAAGTTTAGAACTGTTCTATCATCTTTGGTTATAATAAAAATAAATGTCTATAGTTAGCAGTTAGTTAGTGTGTAAACACACGGGATCCCGTGTGTTTACAAAATATTGTTAGGATATTATTTTATTGATAGCTGTTCGTCAGGAATAATCAGTCAGTGTATTAGGGTTGTGCCATTAGGTATGATATGCAGCAACGCAGGCGTTAATAAAATACACAAAAAACAATCGCAATGGGAAATTGCTACTAAAGGCTGCGGGTGTCGACCTTAGGACGACCTGCTTCTCACAAGGACAACAGTACTTACGTCACTTGCTCCCGGGTCACCAGTTCTGACTCTCTTCATATTTTGGCTGTTGAGACCAAAGCTACAAACGTAGTGTACAGAGAAGTTTTATAAAAATGTGACTGTTATTTTAGTAGATTGTTGTGACTTACGACTTTCGTGCGAACGAAGTCGCGGGCAGAAACTAGTTATAAATGAAAGTAGCTTTTTCGTGTCTGTGTGACCGCGTTGTTCTTTTAAACTACGCAACAGATTTTGATGCGGTTTTCACCATCATTAAAAAAAAATATTCTGGAAGGTTTATGGGTATAATACATTAATGTCAAACTTACAGTTAACAAAGAAATCTTATTTATAACTACCAAGGGGTTTTAAGGACCCCAATATGTATGGGAGGCCGTCACCTCCTTCTGCGAAGCAGTAATGCTCGCGAAGGAGGAGGCGGAACGCGTGAGGGAGATGCAAATTTCGCACCCTTACGCCCCTAACTGCCACAAGAGACGCCCTGGATGTCGGGAATCGCTGGCCAATTTTTGGCCACCGTAGGCGCATGCTTGCTGACGGTGAGTAATTGGTAGTTCGCCGTCCGTTAAGGACCGGGCCCGGGTCGACGGCACGTTGTGTCTCACGCGTGCCTCAAAGAAATGTCAGCAGAACTGACGGGGTCCGCGAGGGCCGATGCTTGCCGTGGTTGCGGGTAAGTCCGAAAGGGATATCGTGGCCCCCGGCAACATGGCAACTGAAGGAACACAGGTGGGTTGTAGTCAGTAAGAGTTTAACACGCCCTCTCGCTTCACCCGGAGTGGGAGAAGTTATTTGATATTTTTACCACCCACAAAAAAGGACCCCAATATGTATAAATTCATAATTATAAAATTAAAAACAATTTAATTAGAATTATTATTTATTGTTACGGATTGGTCAGGTATTTGACGATACAAAAAAGAAATCAATTGTTTTTGGTTAAACATTCATGACACATTGCTTCAGTATGTTCACCGCAGAGAGGTTTTTGGCACATGCCACAGGTGACCGTGGTTTTTCGGTCCTTATCCCTTGGGCAAAGGGTACATATTTATATAGCAGTGGAAGCAGTACTTGGTTCTTGCAATGGGCACCTCTTTTGCAAGATCCCTCCTAGGAGACCTTGAAGATTCATGGGCAAAGCGGACCATGTAAATCGTTCTTCCATTTGAGGGGAGATCAGATCTAAAAGTTTTTTCAAGAAATTTCGTCTTTTTGGAGCTTTGGAGCTTCTTTTGTGGCCTTTCTAGCAGCACATACGAATTAACACCTATTTGCCATAGGCCACCTTTTTGATCTCCTAGACACTCTGTACTTGTGGCATAGCTGATCCATCAAATCGACGTCGCCGAATTGATTTATTCATATATATCCCTCAAGACTAAAACACCACTGTTATCTACTACTTGTTTGTTGTTACTGTTAAATACATCAAAATATCAAACTTTCCCTTTAAAATATTTAATAAAAATAACAGCTTTCACCAACATATCGACAAAAAAAAAAGAAACACTACATTATACCACTACCCTGGGGTCTGCAAAACCCAAAAATAGCTATAAATCCGTCTACACTGTATAAGTGTTGGCGCTGGACTGGTAATGAGATGGCCGCTGACGTAATTAAGGATTAGCTCGAAGGGTACTTTTCGTTATTTCAAAAATATCTACAAATATTCAACCTCTGGGGTTTGTTGGACTCCTAGGGATTTAAGGGTTAATTTACCTTACAACTTTTTTCGATAGGAATGGGTTCCCGTGGTATTCCTATCTTACCCGTAAGCAGATTTTACCAGTATAGGCTTTAACGAATGAAGAGTTTCCAATGTTAAGCTATGAAGATTGTAGTATTGGCATGGTTTTGGTACGTACACGAGCTTTACACAAAGCGATCGGTAAGTATAGGAACCGGATATGAAACCTTTTAACTTAGTCGTTTAGTGCACATTTCCCAGATACTTAATGAGTAAGCGTTGACGTAATGAATTGAGATACGCTCTGCATATCAAGGTTGAATCGAGTCAATTTCAACGCGAGCCAAGTTTGACAAGTCAAAGGCCAAATTGAAGAGTAATTGTTCGAACTTTGGGCTTATTAGTGGAAGCGACTGATATAGGTAGGTACTTGGTTCCTCTGTCGCTTGGTTCTAATGTCGAAAAGCGATCGTCGATATATGTTACTTCTACCTATTCCAATTTTTAGGGTCAAGAAGAAAAAAATACGGAACTCTTACAGGATTACTTCGTTGTCCGTCTGTCTGTCAGTCAGTCAAGACCCTTTTCTCTTTGGAACGCTTATAGGTATCAAGTTGAAATTAATATAAAATACGTAACGTACCTCTACGGTCCCTTGGAGCTCTAAAAAAATCAAGCTTCTAAGTCAATGCGATAAAAAAATGGCCATTTATGCAACATATTTTGATATTCGCAAACAAATTAAAACAGTCGACATAGAATCATGAAAGGCAAGATGCAAGGTCTTACAGTACAAGTAAAAGAAGTCTGAAAATCGTTAATTTGTAGTTTTGGCACATAAAAAATAGTTTTTTTGCAATTACAAACTTACATTTGCAGTTGGAGAATTGACCGTGACGTATATGTATGGGAGAACATGTTGTTCAACTACATTGTTAAGTTTGTTCTTGAGATAAATTCATCCCCACTACGGAACCCTTCATTGTGCGTGGTCCGACATGCACTTGGCCGGTTTTTTTACATTTTGTTATATTAATTATTTGATAGTAGAACGTACACAGCAAAACATAAAGTTTAGAACTGTTCTATCATCTTTGGTTATAATAAACGCACTTGGCCGGTTTTTTGAGACCGATATCTTTCAGATAAGCTGCGTCATAGTTATTTGTGTATAAAACCAGATTACAACCCTATTCCGTAAGTTATTTCAGTAAGTCTATTTGAAAATTGTATCACAGACACCAAAGTCAACGAATGAGAAAAATACAAAGTAGAAGCCAACAAACTTTTAGTTTAGGTAGAGTTAACAAAACAAAAAGAAGTTGGAAATATCATCATACTTAATGCTCTGGAGAGTTGCTAGCTACTGTAGAAATAACACTTTATGTCAAATTCTCAGGTAACAAGCTGACAGACAGATTTTTTGCGTGCAATATACAAGGAATTGAGTCCCCGGGGTGTTCTCTCTACGTTTATCGCTTACGTCTAGCTACGTTTTAAGATATAAGGAATGCGGCCACGAATATTACCCACGGTGAGGAAAACCATAAAGAGGGTAGTTAGATAAATAGATTGCTAGCCGCGCAGAGGGCGCACGCGTCTAAACTACCCTTTAATAGAGAAAGATGTTCACAGAAATCAACAGTTACTTTTATAGTCTTCACCGTGACCGGGTTACTAAATAAAAAAATGCCAACAACGCCATGTTGGCACGTATCGCAGGTTCTGCACGTTTATTGGCACTTACCTTAATTTTCCCACTCACAGGGACCCTTGAACCCTCACGATGAGTCCCCAGTTTTTAATACGTATGTATATTAAAACATGCAAGTTGAATAAAATTATACGTTGTGTAAATATGTACCTACCCATATACCTTAATATAATTTTTTTAGGACTTTACGACAAGGACGAAATCATTAAACCTTGCCGTTGGAACATCTTGAAACTATTTCATCAGAATTGAATTATTTCGGGGAAAGCTTTACATAATTATCACGTTTTGCCATATGGTAAAGTTTCAATCCCGAGAAAAATAGGTATAACACAGATTTATATTTTATTAAACCAGATCTTAAAGAAGATATTAGGCAGTAAGCTTACCCTCGCTTTTGTACCTAATCCCCGGCGTAAGCTCGCGTCGCCATATGCTGTAATCTGTCGAGATTTGTCGAGAAAGAGGACATTGGCCGTTATTTAAAAGATGATAAATTGAGAAAATCGTCTTTGTTCACTTCTGATCGTTTCATTTTGTATTATTGGGAGTTAGTCCTTTATTGGCAGTTTTTGTTTGATGTGCGCGTTTTAACGTTGGTACGTCGGGTATGTTGACAATGAAGCGACATTATAATTCCAGAATATTTTTCGGGCCTACGTGGAACTCTATGTAAGAGAAAATGTGGATATAACGTTCCTGGGTATCCATAAAAGAAATATTTCCCTCACAGTTATTTGAGAGAGCAAAGCGGAGCGCAAAGCGAGTAAAATTATACTATATATATGTTTATATAAGTACCTCATGTTCACGCACTTGTATAAATATTTGTTTGGACTGCGAAATGCACCACAACTATGTGCTGCAAAGTACGGTTGGTACTTTGGAATAAGTAATTAGTTTATATTTTTTCAAATGAAAGTTAAACTCCTATTAAATTATTTAGATTTAGATTTTTTTGTCGATTAGCTCAAACGCGGCACTAAGTAAGTAGATTTCGATTTCAGTTTTTACCCGACTGCCCCAGAAGGAGGGTAATGTTTTTCGAGAGTATGTATGTATGTTTGTATGTATGTATGTATGTCAATTTCTTTGGCACGCCCTGTAGCCTAAACGGCTTGATGAATTTTAACATATTATGAGGTGTCGTTTGTGAGTGACATAGGCTATAGGACAAACCAATAACCTGAATTTTGGTGTAACTTTTGTTTGTCCCCCCCCGCCTGCAATACCAAAATCCAATAGATTAGAATATAAAGCTTGTTTTTCTCTTTTCAGTTATGAGTTTTTTCAGTCGGGTTTTTTGTTTTTTTTAAATAATTGTTTATTTACAGAACATTCAATAATTTAAAGTCTTAGTCACTTCAGTCACGGGATTACCTTTAGTGGTGGAGTAAAATCATAATTATCAATTTTATCTTTTTTGTTTGAAGGTTGATTAATTTTATTTTAAGTTACTCGTCAATATCTGGTGACCTGTCTCGTAAAAGAAATATTTGCCATCTTCCTAGTCTGTCCACCCTAACTTACGAAGGCTCACTTATAATAATTATTTTATAACCCAGCTTTACCGCTTACGCCCTTAATCCGTGGAGTAAGCCTACAATCCAAAAGGGGAAGCAGTATAATATTGTACATCTACTGTCCGCCTATGATTATAGTGGAGAGCCGATCAATTTAATCGGGTACGAATATAATTTCAATTTCAGTATGTAATCTAAATTTAAAAGTATAGTAGTGTGTTCTATGTCATCAACGTTTTCGAGCAGATGAATCTGAATTTCAGTATTTTTATCGAAGCAACTGCCATTTGTCCACCACTCCCATACTTTGAACCCTTTGTGTGTCGAAAAAACACCCTTTGTGTGTCGAAAAAACACCCTTTATGTGTCTTCGTGTGGAGAAAAAGAGAACAACAAATATAATTACAAACATAACATATATAATTACACATATAAAATAAAAATTAAACATAATATAATTCTAACTGTGACATTTTAATTTGTAATTTATTTTTAAATAGCTTCATAAGAATGTTTATAATTTTTGCGTGCCTATTTCCAGGCAGAATGTACATGGCTCACTCCTATCTACTCCATCTGTATTTCATGTAACCTAAATTCATTGCAAATAAATGATTGATTGATTGATTAATAAGCTTTTCAGTCGATTGTTAAGTGCGTCTTTTGCTGAAATAATAATATTTGTTAATAACATTAAGCTGTTACGCATTAGTGATACAGAACGTTAATAATAATGTACGTTTTCCATACAATGGCGTTAACACAGCTAACACAACGGAGCTTTTGTGCTGTTTCGCTTTTAAGCATATTTTATCGGAAAACGCATCGCCTGGTAATTGGAGCGATGTCAGCTCCTCACCTAGTGTGAATTGAGCCTTATGTTCGCCAGTGTAAACTTATTATGTACCCCGTCTAGTGTTACTATTATTATATGGTCTAAATAAACTTTGACTTTGAATGTGATTCGATTTTCGAAGTTTGATTTGATTTTGTTAGCTATTTCACGATTGAATATGTGTTTAGCTAGCGGACTGCTCCGAATTTTAATTAAAATTGATGAATTTATGTTCCGACGTGTAAACTTAATTTCACTTGTATGTGGTGTTTCCATCTAGTTAGGTTTTGTTAAAACCATGAATTACAATTATTAATTCATACAAATATACATGAAGTCACCTACTTTTGCCTTAATAGGCGGCAGAAGCCACGGAACTTCAAGTGCTTCCAACAAGTAGGTACTCGTACTACGCATTTCACCTTTTTAAGGACATCACTAATAAGATCAATGTTAATTTTCTAGGGTTCTTTTGCCTTAATAGGCTCCCTCTATTACTACAATAAATTACAAGGTCGATTAAAGTACCTACACTTTGATTTTAATTGACTTTCTACTCTATACGTGTTGTATGGTGGTCTAACTACAAGTATAGAGAATGGAAATAAATAATAATAATTACACCTATCTTCTGTATCTTTTATTCCATTAACAAAGCCGATGTTTGTCGTGATTGTGTAAATGTTAATACATCTGGTATTAATAAAATCGATAGCATCTCATTACAGGGAGCGCCGCGCTGCGCGTGTGTGCAGGCTAGGTTTAAGCATGCAGCTTCTTCAGACCGACAAACTTCCGTTCCGGTGAAATCCGATTTTATCGTAACTGAGACAAATTTGGTTCACATATTTTTTACCGAGTGCACGGTGAATTATTCCGGCGGCGAGGAAAGCGGCGTGTCGTGTGATTCCGTCGTATCGACGCTCATTATCGGCAGGCGGGGCGCCGTCGCGCTCAGCCGTGCCGCTATTACAATCGAATTCTACTTGACGACTCGTGATTCACGATCCAAATCCCACTGCGTATGATTCGATAATGCCTGTGTTTGATTCACATCTTAAATACGCACATTTATGTTGTGGCTGTGTTAGAAATGCGTCAATTTGTTAACTGTCCGAAAATCGCACCAATAAACTTGCTTGCATACCTATTTGAAATTGAAAGGTGCATCATAAATCATACTGCACAACGTAGATAAACAAAACCATTACGTTTTATTACATTTTAGTTTTCTCACTTAGCTTGAGTAACAGTAACACATCGTCCTATTATAATAGAGGTCAATATTATTAGGTACCACTTGTGTAGCAAACGGGTAATTAAAAAAAGAAAATTTTAGGTGACTGACTTTTAAGTAACGCCCAAGGTAAAGGTTATTTCAATGAATGGAGTGTTCTCGTTAATACATTACCGCGACACAGGTCGCGTAAGGCGTCAATGTTGGTGACGGGGACGTGTAGCTGAACTTCACGGCTGAAAGCGCTCTTATAACAGGTTGCTCAGTTCCGTGCGAGGCGAAGCATTAATCGTGTAACGTGGCGGGCATACACCGCATACATCACCTCCGTACCGAGTGTGACATCGCACACTCCAGTTCACGTAAATCACTCATTAGAACCATACTTAATGACTCATCCAAGGGATGCTTTTCTAATGACAATTTAATAACGCTCATCGCTTAATTTCGCAGAGTAATCAAACTTTCAAGCAACGTGGCTCTTAAGGTAAGCTAAGGATAATAGACAGCACCTTTGTGGATTTGAATACATTAAGGGAACTGTTGTTCAGTGATTTATTATAAAGCCATTTTGAATATGGCTTTTGATGTAGGTAGACGATCAGTTTCTTAAACGAGCAGTGAGTTTAATACCGCCGTTCTTAAAGTATTGATCGCAGTATAAAGAATTCAAGTAAATTGTTTTTACAAAAGTTAGAAGCTTTGTTTTTCTTACAATTAAAGAGAGACAGACTACGGCGTCATAGCAGTAGGTACCTTATACACACCTACACATTTACTGTTGAAAACACTTGGTAATGAACTGTAGTTAATAGAGTGCCACAGACACCCTTGTCTGTGAATTGTTATGGCAAAAGGCAAGTACAAGCCTTTGTCTTCTCAAAGTGTTACATTTCAGACGATAGAGACTACACATGTTGTTCAGAATAAATTAAATTGATACTTACGTGTACGTGTTAAGTTAGAAGATCTTTGATCATTGCTGGATTGTCATTGAAAGTTTCTTAATAGAATGACATTGCCATTGATGTGGGTAATGTAGGGTAGAGATCGTCTAAGGCAAGCTAAAATTGCGCGCCCTTTAATTGTATGTTACCTATACAGGGTATTTGACAGAACGTTGAACATACGAAAATGGTGGATAGGTGGGGTCATCTGGTACTTACTCAGCCCTAATTTATTTGGCCCTGGCCCCCTGGTTTTTTTTTTTAAATGCAAGTTGAAATTAAGATTTAAGTATTTTTTACATCTTTCTGTAAGTTTGAGGACTCATAACTTTTTTTCTAGCTAACATCTAAATAAAGCAATCATTTTATATGAATCTGTCAACATTAAAGATTAAAAAAACAAAAATATTGCCTGTTTTACCCATTTTTAATAAACGTTTTTAATAAAAGTTTCACCACTTTCTTAACTTTAAAGTGTAATCACTTTAAAGTTAAGACAGTGGTGAAACTAGAAGAGAGCAAAAAAAAAAAATTTAAAAAAATATCCAGGGGCCAGGGCCAAATAAATTAGGGCTGAGTAAGTAGCAGATTACCCCACCTATCCACCATTTTCGTATGTTCAACGTTCTGCCAAACACCCTGTATATCTACGAATTTAAAGGACGCAATACATTTAAACGCTTTGTCATCATTCGTTCCACAGTGTGGCTTTAGATATATTATAAACATGGAAAATGGTGCAGTTATTACTTGTCTTAGTTGTCTCGAAAAAATGACATAAGTAATAGAGAGGCGCGCAATTTTAGTTTAGACGATTTCGACTACTGATTTACTATTGTAACCCCCTTTTACCAAGTACTTACTATGTAAGATACGATAAATAATAAAATTTCTACATCTGTCTAACAAATGTGTTCCGTAAAAAATATTAACACATTTTTTCAAAGCTTATTTTTTATTTGCTTTTCCTTTGTATCGTTATGCAAAGATATACGACCTTTCGTGATAAATGCCTTACACTTCACTGGGTACAGTCGCGAAATCGGTTAAATGGTTTCAGAGTATTCGTAGTAGGTACCGAACCTTCGGTATGTAGAAGGATATATCGAGTGTTTTCGTAGTTTTATCTGCTTGTAATTTAATAGTTTAGCAGTTTTAATATTAATTAAAAATTTGTTTAAAGGAATTGACGATTGGTCTAGTTTTGATTCAAGTAGGTAAAAAATTTAATAATAAAAAAATAAAAGTAAGCTTCAAACCGTAATCATTTCCAGTTAGATAAACAAAAAATACCTATATTTTTAAGTTAGCCTCTCTCCATGTTCTCATGCTCCATGTCGAAAGGTTGCACTTTTTTTTAAAGTCACGCTGTATAGAATAGGTAGGTAAGTATTGAGCCACTTGATCAATGTTTTTTACTATGTAAATGTGTATGCAGCTGAGGGCTGTACAGGCATGTTGCATGTCGTGCTCTCGTCTTTTTCAGTTGAACGAATTCCTTGGAAGTACTTACACGAGCCACAAGCGATACGTACAGAAGATAATTAGGGTTGTCATCGTGTAACAGGAAATTCCGGGAAAACAATCGTTATCCAACAACAAATAACTACCACAGACTGGATCGGGCTTTTTTGGTTATTTTTTTTTGTGAATCCGGGAATGAGATTATGTGAACCCATTGGCGAATACAGGAAGATACTCGTTATAATGCTGGAATTGTTAGTAACGTAACACTGCGAACATTTTTTACGCTGTGTGATATTTACACAATTTTGAGCAAGCTTTTCACCTTTTGCTTTTTCAGTTTACAGAATATAGGGTTTCTGCGTAGCAATATATCAGGCAGGCTATTAAAATGAGGATATTTTTTTGCCTACGGCTGAAAGCTAGTGGCACTAGGTAAGGTAAGAAGGCAAAAAGGATATTACGGTGGTTTTAATGTTATAAGGTGAAGAGGATATACCTAGAGCTACTAGAGTCGCCAAAGCCGGCTATACGGCCATTTTGTAGTCGGCAACTAGTCGTTAAAAAGCGTCAACTTAGCAGGGCTCTTTTAATGATTCATATTTCTATGCGTAAAAATGTTTTAGGGTAAATTCGGAATTACTTTAATTTTAAAATCAACTTAACAGTTTGTACTAAATATAATTTAGGAAAATGAACTCTTCCCTTGGTAGTCAAAAATTGAACTGAAATCAAGAGAAATATAATATCAACAAAAAAAAAAAAAACTCTCTAAATGAGACCTTCTACTACTCTGAATAAAGAACGTCCACGGTTGTAACCTATTATTTATTTAAGACCGAAAGCAAAGATCGGCTTGGCTCGGTCTTTTTGCAACCAACTAGTCGGCCAGTCGGCTATATAAAATAACATTCAGTGATTACAAAGCCCAAATTCGTTAACGTGTACAGGTATAAGTCAAAACACATTATTTAATTTAAAAAGTCCGTTATTTCAGTTCATCAAATATTCAACAAATTTTTGATCGTTCTATTGGATTCATTGAATTCCGGGAATACAATAGAACAGCTTCCGGGAACTAGGTATATTTTATGGTGAACTGAACACTCCCTTATTTTTTTTATAAAGTTGTGTAGCTATTCGTTTACGTCATACTATTGTTGCTATCGATCGAAAGCTAATACAAAATGGTAAGAAAAATGTGAATATTGATTGTGTAGGTACGAACCTAAAAGTGCATATTGTTGCTTAGTTGAAGTCCCTGATCACTTTTGAATCTGGAACAATATTTAGTGCTCCAAAATAATAATTATGATCACCACAAGCTGTGATATTAAAGACAGACCTTTTTGCAGTACCTACTTCTGTAATCTAATATGATTTAAAAAAATCGTATTTCTGTCTTTTCGTTTTTATCAAATCATTACTCAGTCAATGTCTCACTTCATCTGTTGTCACTTCCACTGTTCGCTTGTCCTGCTCAGTTCTATTTCTGAAACAATTCAGCCTAAGTATACCAAATAAGTGAAAATTAATTATATAAATTAAAGCAGTTACTGTTGTTTCCAAGTGTGTACATTTCACTTTAGTTGCTCAACTCGCTAGTGGCGCCGCTCGCCGCAACCAAAAAGTAATTAATTGTTTCAGTTACCACAGACAATGACACCGCCTGTGCTAACCTCTACCTCCCGACCTATCAGCTCATCTATTCTACTCCTAGTTTTAAATTACTTTGACTAATTTTGGTACTTGTGTAGTAGATTATGTAGAGAAAGTAATAATAATTACAAATACCTTAGGTTAGGAACACCTAGATACGACCTAAGTACCTCAGTCTTACCCTGAAGCTGCATGCGAAAATGTTTTACTCTACAAAGTTTTTTTAAATGCTAAGAATAAATAATGCCGATAAGGACACTCTCATTATGTCTAAACTGACGGAAATATCAACACAATATCAGCACAATACTAGAAGGTAAATGTTAAGTCTACAAGAAACTTTTCTAATGATTGCATTCAAACAACTTCGCAAAGCGGCAATAAAGTGCGATGCGATGCGCAAGAATGAACACTGTAATAAATGTGGAGCGAACATCGAGCGGAAACGAAACGTCCATCGAGCCTCAATCCCTCTGCTCAACCGGATAAACAACAGGTAAGTATTCAGATTTTACTACGCTATAGATACTTCCCGTTGTGGGTTGCCCGTTCACCCCCTGCTCGCCTCCGTTTCATTTATCTTTAGATCTCCGATTCCGTTTCTATATCCGCTTTGCTTGACACCCAAAGCGGCCTAATTGCTCACTCCTACAAAACATACTTATCACAAGGTTTCGCTCCAATTAATGGTCCTCAATTACTTGGTGTTGTTGATAAAGCGGATCATCTAAACTGCTATGCGTGATTAATCAGAAACAATGAGAAGTTTGTGTGTCGGTGCGACGAGACGCGAGGGCAGTGCTCCGGCTGCCATTGTCTCTGGTCACCGGTGTGTGGCGGTCAGCGGACCACGAAATCGGTCCCAGCCGCGCGTTGCGCTGCGCCTGCGGAGCCCAACTCTACTCCGGTAAAACACGGCCTATGAAGCATAGTGCCACTCCTGAATATCAAAAACATTTATACAAAAAGCTGGATGACGGTAATTACGACGCTCAAGCCTGCTATAGGTACCCTGCACACATACTTAAGAAATAAAATACCGCTAAGAACGGTTTCTTAGAATTTTTTAGAAGTGAAAGGCCTCTATCGACCTGGCGGTGTCACACAATTGGTATCAGGCCACACCGCGCCCTCTCAACGTTACGACATACGTTCAAATATATGAGACCTTTACAGTCGCGCAACCAGTGTCGTTTTATGTTCCCGGACGTGACCTACAGCAGTGACAGCTCCAACCGTAACGCGATTTTATTAAATCAAATATTAATAATAAATGAAACAAAGCGACCTGTTCTGGTGTGCCCCTGCGTCTAATATGGAATTTAATTTGCGGGTTCGCATCGAGGTTTTAAAAATAGAAAGGATTTTATTTTTAAATAATCTTTTTTTTCAATCTTTTTATTAACTGTGGTTATATTTAGGAGTCCATTGACTAGCAAGGATATAAGGTTTGAAATGATACTTTCGAAGTTTTGTCGAGTACCTATTTCCATGGAGCTGGCAATATTGACGCTGACTATAAACGGCTGAAATAAAATTTGACGCGAAGTGTTTGTCGAACGTAAATAAAACAAACAGTGTGCACCCAGGACTTTGTTCCTGTATATTTTAGAGGTATATCGTGTGACAAAAGGTTTTATATTAATTGAATAAGTATCGTATTCGAAATCCCTTAAAATAATCTGCGCATTCCGTTTGTTTAAGGGGTAGGCAGGAAATCATCTACCTACCTACCTATAGGTATTTCTTAGGTAGGTACAACGGTACAGCAATAACTTTCCCATATCAATGTCATAGGGGTCGAGTCGATTATTGTCATTACCGGGGCCGCTCACAGACATGACGCAGTTATAATATATATTACGTCCATGGGTCTACAGCACCCATTCCTTGAAGGGTGGTGAACATAAACAGGTGTAATCCTATAGGGGCAGCCAATTACCTACTATTATAATAACTTAATTAAAAAATTTAGTTAGGATAAGTGCATTTATCGCATTGGGTAATGGTCCTGTAGTGGTAAATGTAAGTTGATAAATATATAAATAAAAATAATAATAAGTTTATTTCATAATCAACAGGGATGATGATGTACAGGTATCAAATAAGTTGTAAAAGCCTTCTTTTAAGTGGAGATACCTGTACCATAACACCTTAAAATTAAAGTAAAAATATTCATAATAACGGTTTGGACGTACCCTGGGAAACATATTGATAAGGGTACATGTTCGGGGTTTTTGAGATCTCGGTTCTGAGTTTGCCACTTAGCGGGTTCCCTAGAGGCTTATGAGAGGTAATTATGACAGAAAAATTCAGATAAACCAACAAAGTGCGAGTCGGTTTCGCGCACTAAGGGTTTCGTACCTACCATTCAATGAATATATTCTATATACCTACCTTATTTATTTTTATTATTCACCATGATAGAGACCTCTGCAACATGTCTATTATGTGAATATAGCCTGTTACGGTTTAAAAGATACAGCCCTGTGATAGACTGATGGATACGGAGACGTAGGCTTAGGAGGGGGTAGGGTCCCGTAGGCACCCTTGTGGTACGGAACCCTAAAAATGGTGCGCTGAAAAAGGTAAATAACAACTGCAAGCCGTGTTCCAATGGGATTCCTATCGGCAAAAATGACAAATGTCATAAAAAATCATTCCTTAAATAATTTTCAAAAATCCTTCCTAGTACGTTCTATAAGGAACTCTTGTGCTTACATACTATATTAAACTATTCACTCAAAAGCAAGATAATGAATATTTTTTAAGCCAGACAAATATTGGGAAATTATTAAAATATGTTATGAAAAAAATTGAGGCTACTGGCTATCCACGTAAAATACACATGTTATACAAAATTAGTTAAAGCTTACAGTATTTATACTGAAATTCCAAGCATTTCCTTTTCGTCATATTCAAAAAGAAATCTTTGAAACCAAGTTCTAAAAGGACGACTTATTGAAAACATTCATTCTTGGATCATCCTATTATTACTCGTTCGGAGAGCTTTCAGTAAAAAGTAAAAGGGATCATAACAGAATTTATTTTATATAGAATTTATTTTACGGGCAGTAACTTGTAAATCGATCGCAGCGCTGAAGGAGGGCTTGGAAAATTATTTTCGAGGGTGACCATCAAACAACTTACCGTTCGCTACAGAAACTTCGTGTGGCATAAAAGAAGTTTTATGGACCGATAAAGACCTTTTCAAGGGGCACTGGTAAAAGAGAGCGCGTCCATATATGTTAGTGTCGGCTGCTTTGCAAATAACCCCAAATCAAACGTTGCTTGCCAATGCTGACTCATGGATATAATTTATATTACAAAGTACCAAGGAACTTTGTTACAAAAATCATTATAGGTAGTTATAGGCAACTAGGGTACATAGCTGCTTACATACTTACATACCAAGTAGGTACCTAATACTCAACTTAAACATCGTCGTTATCATATTAATAAACAAAATAGAGCTTTTTCTTTCGTCATTACAAAAATAATCTAATTGCAGTATCGTTTTTAACTGCCCTACGTCAGGTCTACGCCCTGTAGCCATGCTAGACACTATCTTATAAATTAATCGTAGCAAGCAAGTGTATTGCGGCAGGTAGCTATTATTTTTTTACAGGCGTTAGCTTGACGAGGGAGAAAATTCATCGTGGTGAATTAATTAGTTTGTTATATTATTAATAAAGAAGAACAGCTATTGAAAATTAAGCCAAATTGTTCGTTATGTTTCACTATAGACTGTTAAGAACGCCAAGGTAATTAGTTTCTGTTTCTATCTGTATTATTTTTGTAATACTTACCTAGCAGATAATTAAAAGGTCAAATAATTACTTGACCTTTCTCTTATGCCCAAGGTGATAATAACTTGGTAGTTTATACAAGATAATGTTAAAGTGCCATGACCTATTAAAATACTAACTTATACCTAAATCTGTTTCTTGCTTATTGAATTATCTATATTTATATAGACAAAATCAATCTGCCTAGCCTTTTCCCAACTATATTGGGGTCGGCTTCCAGTCTAACCGGATGCAGCTGAATACCACTATTTTACATGGAGCGACTGCCTATCTGACCTCCACAACCCAGTAACTGGGTAATACGATACCCCCTGATAAGACTGATTGTCAGACTCTCGGGCTTCTGATGACCCGTAACGACTGTCAAAGATCCACGAATGACAGCCGGGACCAACGGCTATCTATATTTATAGACGCTAGCTGTTTTTATTCCGTGGGCCAAAATATAAAACTGCCCCGAATATACAAACATGAGCTACAATATACAAGCAAGTAAATGCCTAAATCCCGTATCCGATCCCTCCGTTTCCGATCTCTTCGATCCAATGGAGACATTATTTAAATTGATACATTTGTTTCACCGAACCAGTTTGCAAAACATTTGAATTGCATCCAATTTCCATACCTTTAAATGTAGAATGATGTCAAAGCTTCAGAGTTGCAAGGGAATCTGCTTTGTTGACATATTTTCAATGACTATAGTGCTGCTACAGTAACTACAAGGTGTAGATACCCAGCATTACTTACATATTTTAAATGACCTATGTAAAAAGTGAGTTGGTAGTTACGTAATAAAATACGTAGACTGAATGGCATAAAGATGGATTTGTATTGACTGAATGTATTTAAACCCACATTTAATAGTTTTATTTGTGAATGTACTTGTTAACGTCATGCTTTGGTTAATTTAATAGTGTCGTAGTTCGTAGGATTATAAGTACCGTTAAAAAATAAAACCGAATTCCACCCGACAGCCTGTTCTGAAATATTACTGTACGAAGTGTCACCGTGCTTTATATACCTACCACAAGCGCTAGCTTCGCACTGCATTCATATAAAAACAATTTATTCATTATATAATGTTGCTGAATGTATTGAAATATCAACGCGCCTTTTCACAAAAAATGCCAAAGTTGTATTTGATTTTAATTAAATTTCGTCCTCGTTTAAACAGTTTGTGATTATATCGATTTTCATTTAACTCTTCTTAAATAGGTCATTACGGCAGTGTGTTTATGAGCGTCGTGGCGACGTCGGTCGAAGGGCAATATTGCGTTTTGTGCCACTGCGTACAATAATAGGGTGATTAATGGCTCAGGCGATACACGAGGCAAGTTCTTTGTTGTTCGCCAAATATTTGATCCGGTGCCGACATCGCAATACGTTCCTTTGATATTACTTATAACAGTGATTTCAGCCGCCTAAGCGGGGGATGTGTGAGGACGCGTTAATGGTCTACGAGCTTTCACCAGCCACATCCAGCCTATATACGAGGGGTTCCGCCGTGAATAAGTAATAAGTGTATTACCCACTCCACTTTTGAACTGTTTGCTTTTATGAAATCTCGATAAATTTATTATTACAAACCATTGAAGAATAACAGGCCATTAAGGTTGAAATTAAAGTTCCTATAGACTTGTTTTCAATTTATATGACGAGGCTTTAACCTTTGGATTCAATGCCTATTCCAAGAAAATAGAAATGTCAAGCCGGAAATAGAATTGAAGAGCTCAGTGGAGTTTTGGTAAAAAAGAATATTTCACCGCACGCCGGTATATTGTATCGGCGCCGCGGCGGCGGCGGCGGCGGGCGACGGTACGTATCCTTCCCTATCCTTAATTACTCAATGTATTGAAAGGCCAATTAATTATTCAGGCGGTATAAATGCGCAGGACGCAAGGAGAGGAGGTACATTTTCACATAATGGTTATTTTATTGATCAGTAAAAAATCAATTAATCTTTAATAGGTTTTTAATTTAGTTGTAGCGGTTACACCGCCACATACGAACTACGCATCATAAACATGACGTCACACAAATCCTGCATCGCGCAATTAGAGTTTACCGAGCGATCGACATAGATACAAGATTTCAACTTCAAATTGTTCCTTACACTCTGTTCCTCATGCCACTAAACTTCTTTGAAATAAAATATAAATGAAATTTTCTTCATGAAGCACGTACCCAGAAAAAATTGTGTCAAACTCTTGGCAAATGGCTTGTATTTAATTGAATAGGTGGACTTGTCCAGATTTCACTTTCGTCATGTTCCTGTACCAGCGCGCGTAGCATGTCGACCGTAGAAATGGAAGAAACGAAAGACAAAATGATAGATTGTAAAAAAAAAATGGCGCGATGTCAAAAAAGGAAGAAAGGAACCGTCACTTTGTCTTCGTAGAGTAGAGTTGGAATGGTCATGCTACTCGTGCAGGTGTCGACTGATGACTCCCCGTTGCTGGTAAAAGGGGTAAACAAGAGATACTACACAACAACTAACCGACCATGTCTCGCCACATAACCTATCTGAGAAAGATCATAAGGCTGGTCTATCACCGAGACCGCGCGGAATCCGTTTAACAAAATATTCGCAAACTGCTATCGACATTAGACTACTTCAACCATGGAAGTATCTTTCTACAGACCTTTCACAATATTATTTTACCTTCTCCTTTTATATTTTTAATTAAAAATATACGTTGCCTTCTATACTACACGTTCCTATAAGTTCCATCAAATGATTTTACGTAATCAGTATATACACGGCTTTACGAATAAAACGGTCGGACTAAAGTGTAGAGCTAAACGACTTACCTTATACCTATCCGTATACCTACATGGAACATTGAAACAATATATTGAATTAAGGTTATAAGTGTTACCCATTATCCTGATTTATACTTGAGCAGAAGTTAGCGGTCGGCTATTAGCCGGAGCCAGGACCTGTGTAATGGGGCGTGATCGGCGAGCTTTCAACTTCTATCTCTAGCGCGCTCCTGTTACGGCCCCGAATAAACACAATAATAAAAGGTAAGATTTACAATTGTCAGCTTCAAGCTAAAAAAATGCTAAGCCACGTGAAATGTATGTACCTACGAGATTTATGAGCACAGCTTATGAGATTCTTTCGTAGACATCTCTAACTTATCTTAAAGAATTCAGCCACGGTACGTTGTGGTTGATGCCTACGCATTTCCTATTCACATTCATGTCCTTACTATTTATTCATCACATATTAAATATTTGTTACAATATTGATTCTTATGAGGGTGAAGGCCGTGGTAAAGGTATTAGGTTTTCTACAGGATTGTTTCATATTTTGAATCTCGACATCATGATTTACGGGAGTTCGATGAAAATAATTTTTCGTTCCGCCACTGTAACAATTTTCTACAGAAACTCGTTTAATTGGTTAGCCAGCATTTACAAAAAGTTTTGCCGATTATTCCATTGGAGTAAGCTCACAGAGTGATTTGCAAAGTTCCACAATCGCAACAATAGGCACATTTATCTTTAGAAAAGTTTCGCTACAGTGCCGAACAAGCATTAACGCGTTATTCTTGAAATTTTGAAATGATAAAGAATGCTCTTAAGATTTTTGTAGGAGTGTTATATAAATACGTGGCCATCTCTCTGTGTTGATTAATCCGCTGGAACATTGGGAGAGCACTTGTTGCTGCAAATTAATTAGGAAACAAGTTAACAAAAAGTGCAATAAACTTCGTTAAGGAAGCTTAATTTCCGTCGGAGCCCGAAAGAGACTGACATTAATCAACTGAGATCGCTCCCGACTGCCGCGAATTTCATTACGGAATCAGAGCCGCCTAGGATTATCATTACATTGGAGCGATAGATGATATCTGCTGTCTTATCTACGATCCTCGTCTATTACTACAATATTTCGGAACTTTATTTTATATGGGTTGTATTGGAACCCGTGCAAACCTAAACGAGTTGATTGTAAATCTGATTTTGAACCTAAAACAACAAAAGAGAATACCTTTATCGGGCTTCTGTTTTGTGTTGTATGTCGGTCACGGTTAAAAAGCTTTTTCGCGGGTTGTGGAGGTTGAGCATAAATATGGGGCGCGGCGAACGAACTCCACTGTGGTACAATTAATTAACATTTTCGACGAATCTGTTAGGCATGGTTAGAAAGCTTTAATAAGGTATCCGTTGATATCGTTTTCAGTTCAACATGCGGATAAAGATCCCCTACATCTTTTCTTTATTAATTTTTTATAGTACATAAATAAAATAAAAAAATGAAAAAATAATAAAATTTAAATATAATAAAATAAAATATAACTGTTACTTGAAAACGTGCTTGCTATTACCTGTTTATTATTTTACTAATTTAACACATATCACGCACGCGATATGAATGGACGGTACATACCGAAGTGTTAACTGAAGAGGTTTAGTGATAATTTTTTGTTAGTAGTCCACATCCTTTATACACATAACGTCCTACTTCCCCAAAAGCCAAGGGACACAAAGGCATAAACATTGTCATTTGCGAAGCAACTAGCCAAGTAGCTACCCACTTCCTAATAGGTACTTGTAGCTATAGTAAAAGGTGACTCAAGAATTACTTTAAGAAGATGGGCAATAGCGGCCAACTGTTTGCTAATAACAGTTAACTGGGATTATTTTCGTTTGCTAAGCGGTCACTGCAATATTACCCTTATGAAGCATATAACAGTTGACCATAAAGCCAGAACCTCATGGGAATATATCTACTAATATGTACCTACCTACACAAGAAACCATCTTCTTATCTTTTCCGAAAGTTGTATTACCATAATATTTGGGTACGCATAAGCATAATAATATAACCTGCCAAAATAATTATGAGTTTAAACCACGAAGTAAATATACAGACTTTCCCTTTGCACTTCATAATGGCGCTTCATTAATCTTTGTGAAAGTTTCCTTCAAAACAAAACAAATTAACGTAAACCAAAGATGCTATAATCTCGATAAATAATCCGCCAACTATCTTTGCTTATCAAACAGAAAATGTTGACATAACAAATAAACAGTGTCAAAGAAACATTTGCTGTTTTCACTGCAGTTAATTGACTTTTGACTTTGAAGTGTCGATCAAAGTTATGGGATGAAGTCTAACCCGTTTGCGATCCCCAAGTTTCCTCGTTTGCATCACTTAGGGCGTGGAAAGGCTTTAAGTGCCGCCGTGATTAGCTCGCTTCTCTCAAATAGTTATGCTTACGGGCCCTTGATTATAATGAAACCTTTCATTACGCACGCTCTACGTCTGCTTGCGGTGAACCTACTGCCGACGTCTACCAGCCTAACTATGTTTTACAAGTCTAGTTAGCTTCATCGTTATTCGTAACGTAAATATGACCGCAATCTCGGTTAGACACGGCTGCTATTTAAATACGAGCTAGATACGCAACACGAGTAAACTGAAACTAAAACAATATTTGAGCAAATGTAAATTTACGTAAACACCGACTGCATATTCAGAATTTGATGGCTGACGAGATGAAATTGAAAACAGGTGCAAATATGAAAGTCAATGAATCTTCTAAACCATTACTAGGTCTTGTATTTTTAGGGTTCCACATCAAGAAGATGGTTGCAACAAAAGTATTTTTTTAACGATTGTTTCAGAAAATAAACCATTGTTTATAAATTCTGAACATGAACATTCACTGAAACTTCGAGCAATATTGCGAGAGCCTTATATTTGTGGAGGTGCAATTAAACAGATTAGCATCAGTCAAAGTAATTACAAACAGGATTTGGGTAAGTTAAGCTACGGAACTTCTTCCATTCGATTGGCGTGGCTTCGTTTGAAAGGATAGAATCGTTTGCTTATTTAAATGTAAAATATATAGATTTGAAGTAAAGTTTTATACATAGACAACATATTTCAAAATTGTGTCCAAAATCATAGCAGATGTGGCTGCTACGAGGGCGTAGCTTGCGTAGCGACCTCTACGCGTTGGCTACGGCGTAGTACGGCACAGCACACAGCACAGGAAACAATGTATATAAATTTTATTTTATTTACTTCTATTTTGTCACACTGCTATGCAAAACTTTACTATATTGCTACTACCTGAAGACTGTGGTTATCTATCCTAGTCCATTCTATTTTGTAACAATATTATGATTTAAAAGAGTGTCCGTAGAGTTTCTTGCCCGTTCTTCTCCATAGGAACCTACTGTGCTTTGGAATGGGCAACTAGCTTCATCTTTCTGACTAACCGACCTGTCAACAATTAAAAAAAGTACCTGTAATTGGTTTATTTGAAATAAATGATTTGAGTTTGAAGGTAGACACGTCGACACACTAAACAAAAAGAATCACGAAAATATCTGTGTTTATGTTTAATATTGAATCTTATCCCACATCTGAGTCTGAGCATAATGGACTAATATCTGTACTAAAACCGCAAGTCCTATAATCTGTTTGGTTCTAAGAAACCTTATACATAGCAATTTGAAACTTTGAAGTTAATATTATTATACTCCGTACCTACCTAGTTTTGCTCAAATAAGACTTCAAAATATAAAATTGGTGTATCTAGTGCGTACCTTGGGGTTCCATACAACAAACAAGAAACAAATTTAATTTTAAAGCACAAAGAAAGCCATTACAAACAATGGAGGTCTTGGGTAATTTTCTTTAAATTTAGACCTCATAGCGTTTATCGTTATTTTTTTATTGTTACTTTACGGAATCGTTCTCGGTCGGCATTATAGGGGGATAAAAAGTTTTCCGGCCTGACAGATTGGCACCAACTTGTACCTTTAGTACCATTTTTTTATAACTCGAAACTGAAAGTTTGAGCTACAGAAAAACATTAAAATTCCTCGTTTAAACGTTTAACGCTCTTAGATCTCCAAAACTTAACCAGATAATAATGGTACTTTTAATGTAATGGTAATTTTAGAGTACAGATTTTTATTTTTAGAATTATTATTGCTTATACATAATAGTGTGTGCTCGGACTAAACAAAATATATACGCTCTTAAAAAAGGTTGTTATAATATACCTTAGACTAACATGAATATGTAAATACGTAGGATATAACCTAATACATATATGTATGAACCGCTGCCAAGCTTTAGTTATCTGTGATCTAACAAGATGATTCCTATTATTTATGGCTTGTAATTAATTTAGTGCGCTGCTCACTAAACTCCAGCAATTTACCGTAATTTGTAATAGGACAATATTATTAATAATAATACCTAACTACTTAAATGTAGGTAGATAGATTAACAGCATTTGGACTGTTTTCAAGAGTGTGTTCAATGTTTTGTTGGTTTCAACAAATGGATATTATTATGTTGTGTTGCAAATAAATATATTCTCATCTTCAATACATAATGTATTATGATATTCTAATTAGCTAATTGGATAATATTATTTTGTAGAAGAGTCTGCACAATATTATGATCGAATTATTGAGGCGGCTATTATGGCAATATAACAATTATGTATTTAGTTAATAGGTGACAAGCACAACTGTAAAAATCTCCATATATTTTAATTGTTAAGATATTTATTGTAAACTAGCTTTTGCCCGCGGTATGGCCCGCGTGGGTGTCGAAAAATATCCCACGGAAACATACTACTGCGATTAAAAGTATCCTATGCCCAAACCCAGGTTATAGTCTACCCATGTGCTAAAATTCATCCAAATCCGTTCAGCCGTTTTAGTGTGAAACCGCAACTAGCAAAAAACTCACTTTCGTATTTATAATATTTAGGATTAAGATGTGCCCCTTTTGTAAATAAATTTCTTCTTTCTTCTTTCTGCTGGCTACTATCGCAGTTTATTTGAGGGCAGCCCTCCTTGTACTTCTGCGCCACACCGTACGGTTGTAGGTTGTCTCCTTTGTTGTGTTGCTCGTCATCATATCGTTTTTCATTGTTCGTAGCCAAGTGGTCGTCCACGGCCACTCTTTCCGTCTTCTATATTCATGACTCTTTTAGTCATATGGTCATCATCTCGCCTCATCACATGTCCGTACCAGCGCAAGCGTTTTTACTAAGTTTGTCGTGTATCTGAGCGACTTTAAAAGTATATATATATAGGATATACTCATTTCTTATTTTATCTATTTTCGAAACTCCACCAGACCTTCGTAGCATCTTCATCTCTGCTCTGTGTGTGAATTTCCTGTTCATCCATCTTCCTCATCGGCCAGCACTCAGATCCATATACTAGGGCTGGTCTTACTGCTCTTTAGTATACGTTGCCCTTGACTTTTATCGGCGTACGGGAGTCACATAGGATACCAGACAACGATTTCCATTTCAGCCAGGCTGCCTGAATTATATTTTGTATGTCTCTTTATAAGGCTTTAGGAGCACCTAAAGCCTTATAAAGAGACATACAAACTTAACAGAGTTGAAGGATTCAAGTATTTCGGATCCGTTGTAGCAACAATGGATCCGAAATACTTGAATCCTTCAACTCTGTTAAGAAGTCTGTTTACGATGGATGAACATGGTATGAGACCCACATTTGCTTCGGAAAAGTCGCAATACATATATTTCATCTTCTATCTACTGACTCTCAACCCCTTTGTAAATAAATGATTATAATTATATTATAGAGTTACGTAGTTTATGGTTGGGCCATTAAGAGCAAGCTGTATATGAGCTAAAGATGCCCCGAACAATTTCCTGAACATTCAGGTAACCTATATACTATAGTTACCATGGCGACTAAGTGAGGAAGAAGGTGTTGCCCTGTAGGTCTACATTAATTATATGGAAAGACGCGTACATTTTAAGAAAGTTTACATAGTTAACATTTTAATAACTTCATTATTGGTCGGCCAGAGGCTGGGCTCATTACATTCACTTCAGCGTTCTCGGAAATATTTTAAGCGTAGACACGCGTAACAAAGAAAAATCAGCAAGGCATCAAGATAAATTACTTTTTAGAGTTCCGTACCTGGACGGTGCCAAACGGAACCCTTTAACTAAGCCTCCACTGTCTGTCCCTCCGTCCGTTCGTCCGTCTGTCTTTCAGCGGGTTGTATTTCATGAGCAGTAATAGGTGGACAGTAGTAATTTGGTAATTTTTGTGGTAATTTTCGGTTTTTTGTGTTTCTTTTGCCGCTATAACAACAAATAATAAAAAATAACTCAAATATTGTAAATATTATGTGGGTCCATACTAAGACTTGCACATACCTACTTGTAAAACGATATTCATAAATAAATAAGTTAAACCATGTCAAAGGAAAAAAAAAAAAAAGTATGTTTAAATGTTTGTAAAGGCGACATAGCCTTTGGAATAAATAATTAACGATTTGTATACAAATAGAATAAGATCATTTGTGAACAGCTTTGTAATTATGTGTAAATAAAGACCTTGAAAAATCAATAAATCAATCAATAAAAAATAAATAAAGTTATAAATTAATAGGATAAAGTTATAATTAAATACTCAAAATTTTTGTTTCCGACGTTATTTTGTTATTTGGGATTTATTTCCAAACCGCAACCGGGCTTCTTAAAATTATCCAAATGTGACAAACAGTGGCTATTAAAGTTTTTTTACTGAAATAATAAAGTATATTCGACATACAATAAAACACATCTGGTGGTAGCAACGAAAATGTTATTGACGTGAGAAAAATAGGCCCTTTTAATTAACTTTTGGGTACGCAAGACGAAGATCCCAGGGGTTTACTGGGTGTACCTTAGATTTCGCAGCTCTCGGTAAACCTGTAAGGTTTACCCGGATCTCAGCTTAAAAGCTATCTCAGAACCACTGGGTGGATCCATTATGGTGCTTGTGGGAGCACCTTGAGGTTATAAAATGATAAAGACTAGATATTTAATAAATAATGACAAAATATCAAAATATTTCTACCATATTACTCAATATTTTATAACATAACATGATAGGAAAAAAATGACAGCAATTACCTACCTACCTTCAAAGATATATTTAGTTGTAACTAATTTAAAACAGTTATTATTTCCATCACATAAGCATTTAAAACGTACATTTATTAGTAAATAGTACCTGGGCGACCGAGCTCTTCTCTGGTAAAAATAGAGAATGCTCATTTAATAGTATAGGAAAGTTCAAACTAATCCATGTATAGTACATACCTACTTATTCCTTGCTGCCATGACAGTAGGTACTTACTAATTACATGCTGCCATAATAGCACGTACTTACTAATTCCATGCTGCCATGATAGTACGTAGTTACTAATTCCATGCTGCCATGTCATTATTATTTATGTATATATCAGACAACATGATCCATTATGTTTAGTAACAACAGGAGCTTATAAACTATGCCGAATGCGTAAAGTGAACTTTTAAAAAAATGGAAACAAGATGACCTATTTGTCTCCAATTCCACTTAATATTATAAAGTAGAAACAATCTCATGCAGTCGGAGGCATCTTCTTTAACAATAAATACCTATTTTTAGGGTTCCGTTGCCAAATGGCAAAAAACGGAACTCTTATAGACTCGTCATGTCTGTCTGTCTGTCCGGCTGTCTGTCTGTCCGTCCGTATGTCACAGTCACTTTTTTCCGAAATTATAAGAGGTATGCTGTTGAAACTTGGTAAGTAGATGTATTCTGTGAACCGCATTAAGATTTTCACACAAAAATAGAAAAAAAAAACAAATAATTTTAGGTTTCCCCATACTTAGAACTGAAAATAAAAAATAAAAAAAATCATCAATCCCATACGTGTGGGGTATCTATGGATAGGTCTTTAAAAATGATATTGAGGTTTCTAATATCATTTTTTTCTAAACTGAATAGTTTGCTCGAGAGACACTTCCAAAGTGGTAAAATGTGTGTCCCCCCCTGTAACTTCTAAAATAAGAGAATGATAAAACTAAAAAAATATATGATGTACATTACCATGTAAACTTCCACCGAAAATTGGTTTGAACGAGATCTAGCTAGTAGTTTTTTTTTAATACGTCATAAATCGTAAACCGCAATTTACCTTTCATTCAATGTTACTTGCTGCTATGGAACCCTTCATGGGCGAGTCCGACTCGGACTTGGCCGCTTTTTTATTGCCTCAAACTGCATGAGACTGTTTATAGTATTAAGTGGGATTAGAGTCAGAAATAGGCCATTTTGTTTCCATCTTTTTTTAGGGTGCGTCTCATATCATATAAAGTTATTTGGTATATTTTCATTTCAATAACGTTCACAAGATGTAACAAACCTGAGATATACCAACTGTTGATATAATTTCTTTACATATAACATTTGTATACTCTAAAACTTATTTCGTATAACGTTGTTGGAAATAACGTTTATTTAATCGAAAATCATTAGGTCTATCGTTTAAAATATATATTGACTAGCTGACCCGGCAAACTTAGTTCCGCCTAACAGTCAATGAATGTGCCTACCCTACCTACCCTACCTACCCTACCTACCCTACCTACCCTACCTACCCTACCTACCCTACCTACCCTACCTACCCTACCTACCCTACCTACCCTACCTACCCTACCTACCCTACCTACCCTACCTACCCTACCTACCCTACCTACCCTACCTACCCTACCTACCCTACCTACCCTACCTACCCTACCTACCCTACCTACCCTACCTACCCTACCTACCCTACCTACCCTACCTACCCTACCTACCCTACCTACCCTACCTACCCTACCTACCCTACCTACCCTACCTACCCTACCTACCCTACCTACCCTACCTACCCTACCTACCCTACCTACCCTACCTACCCTACCTACCCTACCTACCCTACCTACCCTACCTAGATATCAAAAAAGCCGATCCACACAAAATGTATGAGAACTTGAATTTTCTTCATAATTTTTTTTCGTGAGTTTTTACATATTTTCTCACCGTTTAAACCTTCCCTGCACTACGACAAATATTTCAAAACCAAAATCAGCTAAATCGGTCCAGCCGTTCTAGACTAAGTTATATATGCAATGTTTTTATCATTATTAGACTAAATAGTTTTTTACGTCTATTGAGTGGTATATCAAACGATTTTAAATTCAGTGTATGTTTTGCTTATAAAAATTTGTTATTAATTAATCGTTTATTATACTAACTGATCATTATATCAAATAAAATTATAGATTCAGTTGTTACGAGTATATCTTGACTTTCAAAGCAGTTAAATCCTGTGTTTGTCACTCGATTTTAAGAATTATTTTGAATAATCATTTCTAATTCCAAATAATATTTAAACATATAATCCTTACAAATATTTTAATAAGAAAGTGAGTTTGTTTGTTTGTTACGTTTTCACGCTAAAGCAGCTGAACTGATTTGAATGAAATTTGGCACATGAGTAGACCATGATCTAAATTAGGACATAGGATACTTTGATCCCGATATTCTCACAGGATCGAGACTTATGCGGCTGAAACCACGGGGCGCAGCTAGTTTGTATATATTTTTGTAATCACTTTTTAAAACACTTCATTTTGTTACCCAACTCAATAGGTTAGGGAGTTGTTTTTTATTTTTACTTTAATTTGGCGCCAAAAATAAGCCGTTTTGTTTTTTTAAATGTAAATATACCCAGTGACACTCGCGCAATAAAGATGAATGTAACGACACATCATTCATCGACATCGGTTCAGCCCTTTAGTAGTTACGAGGAAACATAGGGACAGACATGCATACATACAGGTCAAACACATAACTCTCCTTTTTTGGCTTCGCCGTTGTCGGGTAAAAATAAGACGTCTTATTTTGTGGCTGGCGTGAATATGTTGTATTGTCTAAAATTGTAATTTTTCAGGGCGGCCATTTTAAAGTTTTGGACTCTTCTGGTAAATCGTAAATAGCAACTTTATAGTTGTGCTGAGGAGAAAGTAGACAACCTATCCAATTCGCAAAATTGTTACCTTTTACGGAAGCATGTTGACAACTCGATTTTTTTTTAAATACAACTTGGGTACATGAGTTGGCAACTTAACGTTTTTTATAACCGACATGTAGTGATAACTATCTTAATAACATTGAGGGTTCAGAACTTAGTTGGCCGTAACTTGACATCTCAATTTGTCACGATTTAATCAAAAAGACCTCAGCTGGTCATAGATTGACACTTCAATTTGTCAATTACTTATAAGTGTATGTCGGAGACGGCTATGTGACTCTTTCGTTATTATCAGCGATATTTTAACTACTGTGGGCGTAGTGTAGGTAGTGTTCGTTAATGCGCAATAGAAAAACCGTTTGCAGTTCAAATCTCATTACAATTTACTATCAAATTAATCACACAAGCAATACACACACTGGGTGCGATACACGTCGTTTATTAAAATCACAAATTAACACAATGATCACAAATTACAACTAACACAATAACTGAGCACCACGAATCGAGAACAGTTCCGCGACGTCTTAACTCCGATGCGATCAGAGGCTGAATCCCTCCTCGCCGTGGCCTTAAAACATCACGACTCTGTAGAAGCACGCTTTCTGGTGTGGGTAGGTCACTTGATGTCGCCAGTGGCGCGCTTGCGATTCGTTTCGTGTCCGTACTAATGACGGGATCCGACATGCATAAGTTGAGATATCAACTATCAAATAATATTTTGGTTACTGAGTATAGGTTGTTATAACTAAACATCAATGTTCGTTCACAAAAACACGTAAATCGTTATTTGATATGAGGTTTTTAGGGTTCCGTAGTAAACAAGGAACCCTTATAGTTTCGTCATGTCCGTCTGTCTGTCTGTCCGCGGTCTAGCTCCGAGACCCTTAGTACTAGAAAGCTGTAATTTGGCATAGGTATACATATTAATTACGCCAACAAAGTGGTAAAACAAAATAACAACATTTTTTTTATGGTACCTCTCCTACACATAAATTGGTGACTTTTTTTTATCCCATGGTAAGGGGTATCATTGGAAAGGTCCTTTAAAAACATTGTGAGTTTATGAAAACCATTTTTGGATTCAAAAATTCGTTTGCAAAATATTAAGCTCCCAAGTGTCCCCCCCCTCCTGCCAGCTAAATGGTTGGTTTTGGATGTGTGAAAAAAACACAGCAGTAGTTTGTATAACGAAATTAAAAGGAAAACTATCACACCTAAGTAGGCTCTACAAGTTAACGAGTAATAATCGACCAACTTAACTTTGCAGTTACAAAAACATGTTTTCCCATACATTCCCTATGGGAGAACATATGTATTTTTCAACTACAAAGTTAAGTATGTTTTTGGGATAAATTCATCCCAACTACGGAACCCTTCATTGTGCGTGGTCCGACACGCATTTGGCCGGTTTTTTAAGTTATACATTTTAAAATGCGAGATATCAACATACTACCAGAGTCGATTGCTCCAAAAGTTATATATATTTGGGGCTGTAATTTTTTTTCATATAAATTCCGTATGCGTGCGACGTTGGCTTAATAAGCAAATAAAAAAAAACATAGAAGTCGACATGTCAATGTGTTCATGCCAGCCGCGGTTGTTTGCGATGTCACTTACTTTTTACTCAGAATTTATTTGATTTCTGTTCGGAAATCAGATTGTTATCCGTCCCGGTTCGGAATAATGACTGTCACATTTTCGATACGTCCGACACGTCCGATGTTGGACATTTCATTTTCCATACCAATGTTAATGTAATTAGTATTCAAACGTTTCTAAACCTAATAACGTTACACGGATTTAGAGCCCGCGCCACCACTCAAGTCCGATATAAGCGGCGCTAGAGTCTGTCGCATTCAAAAAAATTTTGCTCTACAATTTTCCGCCGGACTTCAATGGCGGCGCAGACTTTAGTCATTTACTGACAGTACTGACAGTTTGACAGTTCAAGATTATGGACATACTGAAATGCGATAGCAATCGATATGGTACATAATCGCATAAGTTGAAACATTACGGTTTCCTGGACAGCCCCCTTCTAGGGCACTGGGTTCAAGCACAAGTGCGTGTGCCCGGGGCCTTGGTGGGCGGCAAATACTTGAATTAAATTAGTTAAATAATTATTTAACTAATAATAGTTTGTAATCGTTTCTACTAACAACATTATGGGCCAAATGTGTCTAAAATAAAAATATTTTATTTTTATTACAGTTTACTTAATTACAATTTAGCGATCTCTTTATGTTTTTATAAAATAAATCTCTTTAAAATCTACATTAATATTTTTTGCGAAAATCACATAAATATCTAAAATCACATAAAAATCAGTCAAAACTGTTCATGCATCATGAACAGTTTTGACTGATTTTAAGGCTCTTTCTTCCTGACTTACTAAAATTACTACTAAAGTTATATCTTGAGCTATAAAGTAATATTACGTATAATAATATAATCTCTTTAAAATCAACAATAATTTTTACGTATTAAATCAAATAAATCAGTCACAAATTCATAATTGTTTCGGCTCTTTCTTCCTCAAAATGAGTTCGTAGGAAGGAAAGAGCATCTAAACTTTTATCTGAGAGCGAGCTTCTTAAACGGTTGCACAAATATGTAACCGAGGAACTAACTAACTGTCTAAATAAACCACGCGATCAAAATATGCAGTTTTAAAACTTACCCGGATAAAAAATTGTTTCACTGTAGTGTCTACTGATAATAAAACAAATTCACCAACACCGGTATCCCGGTATTGAACCTTTCAATACCGAAATGTCAAAAAATGTCCGGGATCCCGGTATTAGCAATACCGAGACCCCGGTATTGGAAGCCCACATAACTGAATAAGTGCAAGCAAAAGTTACTAAAGGTAAAATAATAACCATTACCTTATTCAATCATACTACTTAACTGTGGATGGGTTTTAAGTATTTTGTCTGCTTACTGGTAAAACATGATAAATGCAGTTAGTGTCAATTGTCAATTCAAGTAAATGAGTTTTCAAAGTTTAAGTTTTAATTTTATCTATTTCAAACTCGTTAATTAAAAAGTGTTAAAGCAAAATGTTACACAACTTCCCGTTCTTTTAAGATTTACTCTTATTTAATATTTGGTATTAATAAAAACTGTATAAAAATAATTTTAGATCGAAAGGGTATTATGTTTTACCCTTCACAAACATGATATATCTTCTGAATTCATGATTTCAAAGCTCATTTCAGATTTGTATAGTGGATTATTGTATTTTACAACAATAACTTGAATGGAAAGATTTTTTTTGACAAAATTCCCTAAAATAATCATGTTTTAATACATTTAACCTGTTTTAACTGTAGAGTTTTAGTGTAAGTATGTCTCTTATTAGGTACTAACTTCATTAAGTGATCATCATCATCATTTTAGCCGAAAGACGTCCACTGCTAGACATAGGCCTCCCCAAAGCACCACCACTTCGACCGGTTCTCCGCTTCCCGCATTTAGCGGATTCCTGCGGTTTGTGAATGCCGCAGGAACCGCTGGTCATCGGTACACCTAGTGGGAGGCCTTACGCCATGCTACGTCTTCCGGTACACGGTCGACACTCCAGAACCTTTCGGCCCCATCGGCCATCTGTTCTGCGAGCAATGTGTCCTGCCCATTGCCACTTAAGTTTGGCAATTCTTCGGGCTATCTCGGTTACCTTGGTTCTTCTGCGGATCTCTTCATATCTGATTCGAGCACGTAGGAAAACTCTGAGCATAACCCTCTCCATTACTGTTTGGGTGACTTTTAGCCTTCTTTTAAGGCCTATTGTGAGCGACCACGTCTCAGTGCCATAGGTGATGCCCTATGATGACCTATGATGCGCACTTTCGTTTTGAGACACTGTGGTATGTGAGACGAGAAGATATTGCGTAGCTTCCCAAACGCTGCCCAGCCAAGTCGGATTCGACGATTGACCTCTTTCTCGAAGTTGGACCTACCTAACTGGACAGTTTGTCCTAGGTAAACATGCTCGTCCACTCGAGTGTAGCTATCTATCTACACTCTATATGTAGATATGTATCTTCATGAGAGTCGGTTAACGCCCACTCTGCATGAGTGTCATGTTCATTTTAAGACCTACTCTTTTGAAAGCTCTACTGAGGTCATCGAGCATTGTACTGAGGTACATAGTCTTCGCCATGACAACTATGTCGTCGGCAAATCGAAAGTTAGTGATGTACTAGCCCTTTCCAGTCCAGAATCTTGAAGACATCCTCCAGTGCAGCGGTGAACAGTTTCGGAGACATAACGTCTCCTTGTCTCACACCTTGCTGTAGAAAGATAGGTTTCGAGGTTTGGTCCTTAAGGGGGACTGACATAGGGGCGTTTTTGTACAGACGCTTCAGCACCGTTGAAGAGACTGCAGCACAGCTCATGTCTCGATTGAATCCAAGGCTTTCTCGTAGTCCACAAACGCTAAGCAGAGAGGCAGGTTATAGTCTTCCATCTTCTGTTTAACCTACCGCAGCGTATGTATGTGGTCTACGGTGCTAAAACTTTTACGGAATCCGGCTTGTTCGGGAGGTTGGAAGTTGTCAAACCTGCGTGCGAGACGGTTCGTGATGATTCATGAAAACAGTAGACATGGCTCAGAAGTGAGATGGGCCTATAATTCTTGAGGAGGGCATTGTCGCCCTTCTTAAAGAAAAGTATCACCACACCTCTGTTCCATGCTTGTGGCGTTTTGCCCTCGAGTATGATGGAATCAAACAGCTTCTGGAGGGGCCTTAAGAACGGATTTTCCGCCGGCATTTAGGAGTCCGACCATAATTCCGTCATCACCCGGTGCCTTATTGTTTTTGAGCTGCTTCAGAGCCATCTTAATCTCGTACAAGCTGACGTCCGGAATGTCTTCGGTGTAGTTCGGTCAAAAGTGATAAATAAAATAAATTAAATTTTAGGGAGTGCCTCCGCTGCCGGCGCCGGCTCCCAAAAATAATGCCATTGGGAACAGGCATGACATTACTGCCGGTAGTCGAGATTAAAAACAACGGCTGCCGGCACATTACATACTCTGTGTCTGGCACCGCCAGCTCCCTAATGGACACCGGTGGCGCAGCATTTATGGAATCCCTTCCAGTATTCAGAACTCCAACTAACAAACCCTAACTAAATTATTTTTTTCGATATATTCTATTTGTTTTTAGCATGTGCCGGCCGCTGCCACGGCACCGCTCGCTTCGCTCGCTCGGCTCGTGCGTAGGGGGTCACAGTTCTAACCTAACCTAAATAACCTTTTTTTTGTGTGTAGAAATATTTAACCTAATCTAACTATTTTGGTTTCGGGTACTTAGTACTTGATTACTGGAATATGGAAATCATTGATTATGGAAATATAATACTGGAAAAAAAGAATGCTTTATTACATGTTCTTTTAATTATACCTACCCCGCCTATTTACTCGAATATGCTAAATTGCCAACCCCGTTTTCCGCTTTTTTTCCAAAATCAACGCCAACAGCCAATTCAGCAACCGGCGCCAGCATTCAATTCGGGAGCCGGCGCCGGCAGCGGAGGCACTCCCTAATTTTTTACAAAAATTATCACTTTTTGGACAAAATCGCCCATCGTTGACTTGTAACCTATAGTGTTATACCTAGCTAGAGTCTTGGGTTGGGCCTGAATTGTAGCAAATTTAATTTGCTTCACAAAAAAATGGAAACCTAAAAAAGATACATTTTACAAAAAAAAAAAACTGAAACTTGTGCCAGAATTTCGTAGTTTTTCGAGCACAAGGTGATCGATCGCTCTCGTTCTTACTAGCTAAAAAGCATAAATGACATTTATTTCGTTTTTGCTGTAAAGAAATTAGCAAACCAAGTAGAAGTAATTAACTGGTAAAATAGAATAAATGCGTTTATGACTTTTTCTCAGAATAATTAGAAAGAAAGAAAGAAAAATATTTTACTTGGGACTCGCACAGGAAATACAAAACAGTAATTTAAAAAAAAAATTACAAAAATAAAAAAGGAGCATTTTAAACTAACAAACAAAAATAATAACGACTCCTATCTCAGCATGATGCTGCGATATTTAAAAATAAATAAAAACCGCAGCTAATTCTTACCATTTTACTATTTAAATTATAGAATGTAAAAAGCTCTAACCGTATTTATTATTTTTTAACTGTATAAACTGAAATGGATTTAATCCACAAGATTATTTAGTATGATAATACCGGTATATTTTTTTCCTTTTAATAGATTTCACTTTTACAGACTATTATCTCTGCAGCCATTGGACATAGCATTAATTCGGTTTTACCAGTAGATAACGCGTAAAAATTACATTTGTAACTGCATTTTTACATCGATTTCGTAAAAAATGCATTTATCATGTTTTACGAGTAAGCAAACGAATTTTTCGAAAAAATTACTTGACTTGATTATATGTGTCATATATACTAATATACAAAAGCAGAATGCCTCCTTCTGCGAAGCAGTAATGTTCGCGAAGGAGGAGGTGGAATGCGTGAGGGAGATCCAAATTTCGCGCCCTCACGCCCCTAACCGCCGCAGGAGACGCCCTGGGCGTTGGGAATCGCAGGCCGATTCCCGGCCACCGCAGGCGCGGGCTTGCGGACGGTGTGCAATGGGTAGCTCGCCGTCCGATAAAGACCAGGCCCGGGTCAACGGCGCGTTGTGTTTCACGCGCGCCTCAAAGAGACGTCAGCACAATTGAAGGGGTCCGATAGGGCCAATGCCTGCCGGGGTTGCGAGTTTGTCCGAAAGGGTTATCGTGGCCCCTAGGTATAAATCGTTTTAACGTAGCATATCGCTAAAACGATTTATACCATAAAAAAAAAACTATGCTTTCTTTTTTCTAATAAAATGTTGTTTACATAATTAACACAATTTTATTTTCTCTAATGAAAATGAAATTAAAAATAAATACTTAGAAAAAATGATAAAGCGCCAACTATACTTTTTTTTATTTTTTTATTTATTTAAACTTACACACACTATTTTTACAGGATGACCCCAATACAATAATGGTTTGCCAACACACCAAATAAATTAAAAAGCAACTTACAATATGCTTAAAATCTAAACTTAATTAAAAAATACAAGCAACACTAAACTCTATTAAAAATACAATTACTATAATCTATAAAATCTTAACCTAAAACACTACATAAATTAGACTTAACACAGAATATTAATATTTAAATGTACCTAACTAACAAAATTCAACAACACCCTTGCGAATTCACTCAGATTGCACGAAAATATGTCCATTCTCTCATGCACTTCGTTGAGTACACATATTGTGCGGGTGAGGGGTGTTTTTGAGAGCAGGTTGGTTCTGGCAGCAGGCACGGCCAGCAGTGGCGGTTGCCGCCGCCTCCACACATACTGGTCTGGCACGCACAGCTTCAGGTGACGCAACACACCCGGGTTATGAGCTACTCCACGCAGGAGCTTTAGCGCATACGCCGCAAGTGCAAATTCCCGGCGCACTCTGAGTTCGTTGTACCCCACCATACCCAGTACAAACAGTGTCGGATACATTAGCGGGTAAAATGGGTAAACCCCATAAAGTTTAAAATACAAGTGTCTAGTAAATTTATTCTGTACTCGTTCCAGCATGACATTGTATTTCGTTTCATGAGGAGCCCAAATCACCGCACTGTGTTCCACTTAAATCTTATGTGAACAGTTTTGCTAAAGCGCCAAACAGTTAAAAACAACAGCTAACAGACTGTTAAACAATAAAATTCAACATTTTAAAATTGCTAATGTAACAGTGTCTTCCAAATTACAAAAAAGATAAAATGCTTATGTTGCTGTTGTGAAGAGAATGATGAAAGGAAAAACGTTCTAAAGGGCCTTTGTCCTAAAAAATATGTAGCTAAAGCGACGTTTGTTCAAAAAACATCGGAAAACCGTCGCTTTAGATCTTAGAATCTGGGACATACCTACATTTTAACAAATGCTAAAGCGCCATAAAATGGCTCAGATTGTCTTGAAACCTAGACAGATCAATGCAAAAAAAACGAATCCAACGATATATACAACTCATTTTGGCCCAAATGGCGCTTAAGCATTTTATCCTTTTCAGTGACGAATTATGTTTATTTGTTTAGGTAAACTTGTTTAGGTAGATACTCAAATGTCCTGCAGATCTGGTAGCGTCGTGTGGCGGGTTGTTGAGCTCCCTAAAATAGGGTTGAGCTACACGATGACTGATGCGTGCATGCCGTTTGTTGGGACAGATCAACTCAAAGCTGTAATGGCTCTTTCTTCAAAAGGCCCTTCCAAACATGGCCCTGCATTGTTAGACTCACATAAAATTCTAATAATATCATGTTTTGACTTTAAAAGAAACCATGACCTCTGAGTTTATTTCGGGATTTCTTCTCAGGGATCAGTCAGCTAGGAAATGTTGGCGCCACCTAGTTTTAAAATATTAACCAAATTATTAACGTGTAAAAGTGTCTTAAACATCTACCTAGTTACAGAAATAAACATTTCATTTCATTTCATAATGCATCAAATCAAACCGTATAATGGTCGGATGATTCGGTTTAGGGCTTAGCTTGGATAAATTATTCACCACCTTTATAAATTAATCTGTGATGACATAATATGCTCTATGGAATTCGGTTATTATTTTTTGTAACGTGTCAAAATAATTATTCTCAAAGACACGAAAACTGTTGTGAGAGCTGTTCCCGAGTTCCGCAGTCAACAGTGCTATGTTTGTTGTTTGAACAAGACTAGAACATCAACTGGACTGTGGGATACGGGAACCTTTATAAATTTTACAGCTCCTGCGATACACCGGAGAGATGCTGCGAAGATATTGTAACAGTTGCACGATTACTCAATTATTTATGGACCAAACGCCCTTGACCCGTCTTATTTTCAAATTAAGGTAAATAAATTCATTTTAGTTTCTGAACCAGTTCTGAACAACACGAAAATGTTATAATACTAGCAGACTTAGGTACTTCGGCCCATTGTGCTGCTCGAAGAGGTGGGCAAGCTCTTTGAAAGAGTCAGTGCAGACCGCCTCGTCGGGCAGCTGGTGCGGGTGGGGCCGGATCTGGCGGAGAGCCAGTTCGGTTTCCGCAGGGGGCACTCTACGGTGGACGCCATCATGCGCGTGCCCTCACGACGGGGGATGCTGTGACCCGGGGTGGAGTCGTCTTGACGGTGTCTCTAGAAATCGCCAATGCCTTCAACACCCTGCCCTGGAGTTGCATCAGGGAGGCACTTCGGTATCACCGGATGCCGACCTACCTCTGTCGTGTGGTCGAGGCCTATTTGACGGACAGGGCTGTCATCTATCCCGGTCACCAAGGAGAGTAGAACCGGCGAGAGATGTCGTGCGAGGTCCCACAGGGATCAGTCCTGGGGCCGCATCTGTGGGACATCGGATACGACTGGGTGCTGCGCGCCGACCTCCCTAACGGCGTCAGCGTCGTTTTTTATGCTGACGATACGCTGGTCCTGGCGCAGGGGTGGTCGTACCAGGCGGCGGCCGACTTAGCGACACGCGGGGTTGAGACAATCATCGACAGAATCCGGCAGTTGGGACTCGAGGTGGCCCTGCACAAGTCCGAGGCCATGGGTTTTTATGGTCCTCGGAGTGCGTCACCGTCGGGTTCCCAGGTAATGGCGGGAGGGGTTCACATCGGCGTCGAGTCGACGATGAAGTATCTGAGACTCGTCCTCGACAGCCGGTGGAACTTCGTGGAGCATTTGCGACGTTTGGCTCCTAGACTGGACCGGGCCGGGGCTGCCTTGAAGCGGCTCCTGCCCAATCTGGGAGGTCAAAACACCTCCTGCCGGAGGCTCTACGCGGGGGTCGTGCGGTCCATGGCACTTTACGGGGCACCGGTGTGCGCTTTCATTGAGGCTGCGGCCAGCCCGCCGATTGAACGCGTCCCAGAGGGTCATGGCCATCTGGCTGGCCCGAGGATACCGCACGGTCTCCTGCGAGGCGGCGAGCCTCCTTGCCGGATTACCGCCATGGGATCTGGAGGCAAAGGTCCTCGCGCACATTTGGGAGTGGCGCGAGGAGGCGAAACGCCGGGGCTTAACTCCGATGCCGCAAGAAATCGCGACACAGCGGACAGAGCTCCGGCGGGATCTCATAGCGTCATGGAGAGTGCGATTGTCGCAACCCAGCGCTGGGCACGCCACAATTGCGGCGATCCTCCTCTTTGAGGAGTGGCTTGAGAGGCGCCACGGCGTCCTCACCTTCCGCCTGACGCAGGTCCTCACCGGACACGGCTGTTTCGGGAGGTTCCTGTTCAGTATAAGGCGGGAGGAAACGCCCGGGTGTCACCATTGTGTGGATCGCCTGGAGGACACGGTGGAGCATATGGTAGAGGTCTGCCCGGCTTGGGCGAAGCATCGCCGTGTCCTCGTGGAGGCGATCGGCGGCGGTGATCTCTCCCGTCCGGCCCTGGTTCAGGCCATGGTACGGAGCGAGAGGAAATGGCAGGCCGTCACCTCCTTCTGCGAAGCGGTACTGCCCGCAAAGGACGAGGTGGAACGCGTGAGGGAGAGGCAAATTTCGCGCCCTCACGCCCCTAACCGCCGCAGGAGAAGACGCCCTGGGCGGGAATCGCGAGCCGATTTCCGGCCACCGTAGGCGCCGGCTTGTGGACGGTGAGCAATGGGTAGCTCGCCGTCCGGACCAGGCCCGGGTCGACGGCACGCCCTCCCGCTCCACCCAGAGCGGGAGAAGTTATTTGTTAATTTCCCACCCAAAAAAAAAGGGTTTTTAGTTTTTTACTTAAAAGCAATTTTCTTGGATAATTAATAAAATTTACGAACGTATTTACGAGTACGTGTTCTTAAACACCTAGTGATTTAATTTGACTGAGTTTTTATGTAATCAACGTACCTATATATACGAGTATATAATGGAATGCAGGTGACGGTGACGCGCGACTGTTGTTTTATTGGCTCGTCGCATACTAAATCCAAGTGTTAAATGGATCGGCATAATGCAGTTGCCGTTTCGCTGGAACGCTACACTATTCGGATAATCTGTCAGTAGATCGATGTCAATCAACTTAATATGCAGCTGATGGCAAATTTCGACTACCACTCGATTCAATTTTCAATCTGTCTGGAATCAAACGAAATTAATCGTTTGCAGAATAATATTTTGATTGTTTTAAGTGGACCCATAAAAGTATCTTAAATAGAAACGAAGCAAAAGGAGTATGTAACAACCATTGCAGGTGGTGTTCTGTAGTTTCTGCTTAACCCCATGGGAAGAAGGCGTTAGTTTATGTGTACATGACTTTTTTTTTTTGTTCTTTTCTTATTTTGTTATCAGTTTACAAAACTATGAGCAGATGAGTTTGTAGGATGATCTGGCGGGGAAGAGTTATTCCTCATCAGAAGCAACTCTATTATTTGTCAAGCAGCTCTTTACAAATTATATAATTGTAGAATGTTGCATCTTTTGAGTCTACTGACACAATCTGGTATTGTGAGTTGAGCGGCCAATTGATTGGGGTGTCTCTCCAGTCTGGACTTGTATTTTAACGAACATGAACTTACTAAGGCGATGGTTTTCCTGATAACTATTTTCAATAGTATGCTCAGGGTAGGATACTACTCATTGTGGAAAGTATCACAAATCATCATGATACACAAGCCAGGAAAGCCGCCTCACAAAGGGACGTCCTATAGACCTATCAGTTTACTGCCTATACTCTCCAAACTTTTTGAGAAATTATTGTTGCGTCAACTTGGCTTTGGATCAGAGAATGCCACTACAGAACAAATTCATAGAGTGTGCCGCGTCATCAGAAATTCTCTAGAAACCAAGAAATATAGTTTTTCAGTCTTCCTTGACGTACAAGAGACCTTTTACAGAGTATGGCATAATCCCTATATTATGTAAATTAAATTCACACTTGCCACACTGCTACTACAACATCCTGGAATTTGGTCTATCTGATAGAATATTTCAGGTCAAGGGAGACGATAGCACCTCTAGTTTCTATAACATACTAGCAGGAGTTCCTCAGGGTTCTGGTCTTGAACCAGTGTTGTACACTATCTTCACGGCAGACCTACCGCAAAACCCTGAAGTGACAATTGCTACCTACGCAGATGACACTGCAGTCCTGGCATGTAGCAATTGCCCCCACATAGGGTCCGACAACCTACAAGAAAGTCTAGACGAAATTCAAAACTGGCTTGCCAAATAGAGGATACGAGCTAAAACATTTAAATCGGTCCAGGTTATCTTTAAAGGGGCAGGTGGGAAGGGACAGGTGAAACTTGGTCATAATCAACTCCCACAAAGCGACTGCGTCAAAAACCTTGGTATGCATCTGGACCAGCGACTGGCATGGACGAAACGTATAGATACGAAACGAAAAGAGCTCGAAATTAGGTACAAAGGCTGTATGTAATGTATTAGCTCCTGGGTAGAAATTCCAAGCTGTCCGTAGACAATAAGATCTTAACATAACATAACATCACGCCTTGTTTCCCCGAAGGGTTGGGCAGAGGTGTACCTGTAGTAGATAAATCCACATTTCGCCAGTTATGTTTAAGTCCCATGTAATAGGGGGCGAGCCTATTGCCATCAACCGGGCACAAATCCAGACTCCGAGCTGCGATTGGGAAATTTCAGATAGAAAAACCCAATAACACTTTGTCCGACCCGGGAATCGAACCCAGGACCTCATGCTCAGCAGTAGCGCTTAATCTATGTATGAGACCATATTAAAACCTATCTGGATTTATGACATTCAACTGTGGGGCTCCAATATTAATATGATACAGATGACTCGGAACAACATCTTAAAACAATGGTTTATCAGAAACGCTGAAGTTCACGAACACCTGAACGTGAAAACAGTCAAGGAAGAAATAAGTTCGTGTATAATATATAATAACTTTATAAGACCAGTAAGATTTGTAGTGGGTTGGAATGTTTTTGTTTATTTTGCCTTTTAAAAATTCCTGTAAAAAAAACCAAAGCTGATCATCCACTTGCGTTTCGTTTGTTCTAAACGTCAATGGCATGTTCAAGATAACCCGTTTCTCATTGTTATATTTTTAAGCTTAAATAATACCTTATATTTCATAAAAAAACTTTTGTGTGGCACAACATGGGATTATTTTTTAAACTATTTACGAAACTCTTAGCTCTCCTGAGATATAGTCAACTACATTTTATTTTTGGATACTCACAGATCGTAAACATCAGTCTGTACAATATCAGTGTGTTCGAATTCGCGACAAGTCTATCGTCATCCTGAGGATGCCTCGTTGAGAGGTGAAACACGTGTCGATTTATTTCAGGGGTTTTTTATGACTCTTTAGAAATAGCTAAGCGGAACAGGTTACTAAATATATCCACTTCTATTGTATTTTATAATGGATTTCCGCAAGGTCACGCCTGAATCAATTAACTATCAGTCTGTACACTAAACAAGTTACTAAACGCGTGAAAACAAACATTTAAATGGAGTATCCGAGCTTGTGATAGGCGTGTGATGGATGCGGCCACTTTTGCCTGCTCTGTCTCAATCGACTCCGACGCCCCGTGCTAACGATTCCATCGATCTGTGCCGCATACTGGATTTTAATAGAAATAGACCGACAAATTGTGAATATGTGCCACAGTATTCGAAAAGTTCGTAAATATACTCTTATGTTTTCCCTTTACCTACGTGAACATATTTATTAGTCCTGGTTATTGTACGTTATACAAACAGACCACAAACATAATTAGTATTGCGATCACTTAACCGTCTGCCAAGCACTTTGATTTGAATAGCAATAACCAATTAATGCGTACTGACCAGAGGCAGTCTACAGAAGACCCGTATGATAAGTCCCCAAACGAACGGATAAATTCAATTGGCACATTTGTAGTTGGTGAATAGGCACTAATATTCCATTGAAAAGGTAGTCTTTTAACCTTGTCAGTTTAAGCACGAAGATTTTATACAACTACGGAAAATGTATAAAGCTGGGCAGGTACATATGAGATTCAACATGAATTTATCGTTCATTGCTCCACGGCTACTAACTCTAATGCCATTTATTTGCGACCGTGCGCAACGAAATTAAAAATTGAATATGGAAAAGTCAATCGTTCGTCATGTTTGTTTTCAGTTGGTGGTACATGTTAATTGGAGACGCTGAGCACGTCGGTCGGCTTGTTGACTTGCGACAGGCCCATTAGGCCTGAACAGTAAAGGGGGCGCCCCACACCATGACCCGCCCATTCTTTGCGGGTTATCTGCATTATTATAAGCAGAACGCCAGCACTTCTAATATAAATATTAGAATCTACACAAAAGAGTATAACCACGTCAATGGTGGCGTTTCAATATGTAGCCGTAAGCTTAGATAAAAGGTACACAAAAGTGATATTCTGAATAATATTTACTTTTAAGGGTAGGCAGCTAAACAAAATTGTTGTTGTTTGAAAATGAAGATTAACAATTTAAAATTTACACCTATTTTATTTTGTTTGTAGATGGCTCAGCTATGTTGACCATTGTAACATACGAACGAATTTCAGCTTTTATTTCAAAAGCAACTCGTTTTCAACTGAAATTCAATAGCATAATATGAAAGAGTATTTACATTTTGTTATTGACCTATTTTCAGAGCCGAAATAATTTCCTCGAACTATGCAAGTTTCACGAGTAAATTACATTGAAAATTGTTTCAGAATCTACGTGAGTGAAGGTACTTGAATTTATGCCGCAATCAGTACCTCCTCATCGTGATAGTTGAAATAAGTTAATATCAAGTACAAAGGGACTTTATTAACTTGTTTCATCAACATTAAATCAATAACCCAGTCAGTCAGTCGCAAAGGAAATATTATCTCTCTACACACGAATGGACCTTTGTGTAGGTGGTACTACATACTCTACGTAATTAAGGGTTGATAGATCTGCCTGTGTAAAATATTATCGATACCATCAAACGCGAATAAAACTATTCATACAGGTACGAATTTAAGACAAAAAGTCCGATACGGGACAAATGCACTACCTCGGTATTTTTGCCGTGGATTTTGTGAGCGGCGACCGAGGGATTAAGTCATGGGAATGGCTCTCGCCTTATGTCGTGATCAATCCGGCTGCCAAACGCGATGATTATCTCATTATTCTCTCAGAATCGCTTGCTGTCTACTCGAGGTCCCATTCACTGATGGTATATGGCTGATATTAGCTTGATTTCGGTGCTAAAGGAATATGTAAAGAACAGGGAAAATGTTTGTCTATTATTTTCTACCCGTCTCAATATTTATTAGTAACTCTAGTTTATTCGTATTCCTCACTTAGCATTGAACACGATTTAGTTATTGTAATTTGTTTTATTGAAAGCTGTTTTAAGTCAAATTAAATATTAAGATAATTAATTGATTCAGGCGTGACCTTGCAGAAATCCATTATAAAATACAATAGACGTGGATATATTTAGTAACTTGTTCCGTTTAACTATTTCTAAAGAGCCATAAAAAACTCCTGAAAGAAATCAAGCAGCTTATCATAGTTTCACTCATAGATTAATGACAGTACCACTTTCACGAGATAATTATGACAGAGAACTTAACATGATTTATCATATAGCTGAGAGTAACGGATACAATAAGAGAATGGTTGATGATTTGATTCAAACGAAACGTCGCAACATAGTTCGTTCACTTTTGTATCCACTGCCTCCAGAAAGACCACATGAATATTTAGGTAGTTTGACATACTTAGGATCAATTAGTGATAGGGTTTCAAAAACATTGTTTCGAAATGGATTAAGGGTAGCTTTTAAAACAAATAATTCATTAAGACAGATTTGTAACGGAAAAGATCGATTAGAAAACCACAACAAATCTGGGGTATACAAGTTACATTGCGATGATTGTAATGGTATTTACCTAGGTCAAACTGGTCGTAATTTTCAGACAAGATATAAGGAACATATTGCAGCGTACAGGAATAATTATCCAGAAAAATCCCATTTTGCACAACACTTAATAGATACAGGTCATTCGTTAAATAATAATAACACTTTCGAAATTTAACACCCATGTGATAAAGGTTTCAAAATGTCAGTACTAGAGAGTTTAGAAATTGTCAAAAATGATACAGGAAACATTACACTTTTGAACGAATTAAATACGAGCATGCCAAGGTCACCTTTACTGCGATTGTTCGCCCCTTATCGCACTGATAACGGTCGCACTGATAACCGCGACACTATATAAGTGGGTTTCACGGACGATAAGGCTCAGTCTGCACTCAGCGCTCGGTGTGGCAAAACGCCGTGTTCGAGTTCGCAACAAGTCCATCGTCATCCTGAGGATGCCTCGTTGAGAGGTGAAACACGTGTCGATTTCTTTCAGGAGTTTTTTATGGCTCTTTAGAAATAGTTAAGCGGAACAAGTTACTAAATATATCCACGTCTATTGTAAATTAAATATTTTCAATGAAGGCTGTTCCTCAGTACCTCTATTGATATAATTCAAATACTAAACGTGAAAATAAATTAGTGACAAGTCAGATGATTTGCCTTTTTGAAGTGATCTTGTTAAAGTACTTATGTAGGCCCTCCTACATAAGTACTTTAACAACAACAGTCCCTACTGAGAACAATTTAAGTGAGAGCAGAAGCAGGAAACTTCCCCTCTATTCGTTACTTAAAAATTAGTATAAGTACCTACAAAGTTGAACTTCCGAAGTCACTGCATTCACCTTCAGGTTTGCAAGGCAAGCTAACTTTAACTTGAACAGCTGAAGTGATAATCTATTCATAACTATACATACATACATACTACATAAGTAGGTACTAATAGATACATACTACAAAAAGCGAATGACAAAATAACAGCTTTTTACTAAATGCATATGAAAGTATATACGGTATGTAAAGTATGTACTGTTACTATTTTTTTTTTCAATTGCTGTCATGCTGTCTATTTGCTCCAGCTAATCGAAGTAGTCCACTTAGAGCACCCGTCCGAATAGCACCTGCGCGAATAGCACCTAGCCTAGTCCACGAAGAGCACCCGGGTGCTCTTCGTGGATTAAAATTTATTAGATATATTAAAAATAAGAAGTGTTATTATTTGGTAAAATTAATAATTATTGTCATAGTGATTTTTTATTATTTTTCATTTTTAAATGTCACCTAGACAAATTTCATATGTACGTAAATATGTGTAATTAATAAACATTCTAGTGATTTTTATCAATTATCTTTCATTTAATAACGTCCTGTAAAACAAATACATCCCAGCAGTAGGCTGCTGAACCGTAGGTGCTCTTCGTGGACAAAAATGTAAAAATAAATTTTAATCCACGAAGGGCACTTGGGTGCTCTTCGTGGACTAGGCCAGGTGCTATTCGCGCAGATGCTATTCGGACGGGTGCTCTAAGTGGACTACTTCGGCTAATCTCCGACATGGCTGGACCGATTTTGACGGGACTTTCACTGGCAGATAACTGATGTTATAAAGAGTAACTTTTATTTTAGAAAAATAGGGTCTAAGCGGGCGAAGCCGCGGGCAGTAGCTAGTATATTTATATATTTTAAAATAAATAAAGGTATAAAGTACTTTATTTTTATTTATATTCAATACGAAAATTACAAAGCATTTAATTACCAAGTAATGACCGATACTCAGTAACATGTACGTACATGCATGTAGTAGTACATGTCAATTTTAAAGTGTTATTTGTTACAGTAATTCTTAGAAGGGCTGTTTCAAATAAATAATAAATAGGTAGGTATTTATGTGTATATTTATCTATATCGCGATCCGTTTCATATCCACATTTGTTAATCCACACGGTATTGCTTTATTACCTGACGACTAGGTTGATGGCAAATGTATTTAGTTGTTATTGTAGAATATCACCAAGCTGTAATGACACTACGTTCGAATATTGCCAGGAGCACGTAAAGATAAGTTTTAGTAAACTTACACATACATACATAAACTCACGCCTTCTTCCCATGGGGGTAGGCAGAAACTACAGAACGCCACCTGCTACGATCCTTACATACTCCTTTTGCCTCGTTTACGTTCATACATCTGGTCATACACGCACGCCGGTTGCGAATACTACGCACCTGGCCTTTCTGCAGAACATCACCAATAAGGTCAGTATTTGTCCTCCTAGGGCGTCCCCGACCGGCCTTTCCCTTCACATCAGCCTTGTAAATACATTTTGTTAGTCGCCTTTCATTCATCCTCTCAACATGCCCAAACCATCTCAGCATACCCTTTTCAATTACTGCATATCACATTATAACACACACATCACATTATTATTTCTTTTCATTATTTATTTTATTTTACTTTTTTTTTCATTTTAGTAAACTTATCTCAGATTATATTCAATAGTGTATTATAATACATAAAGTATTCTTATCCTAAATTGTTAAAAGCTAGAAAATGTTAACTAGTATATTCATAAAAACATTATCTCAGTTGGATACTTAAATGTAACGTTACTAAAATATATATATATTTATTACATTGTAAAAAAACACGTTTTAAACACACCTTTAGAAGTACGCAGCGCGTAGATTAACCACTTTTTAATATTAGGTACATAAAATTACAAAAACTAGAAGCATAGGTACCCAATCCTTTCAATTTCTTTTTAAAGAGGTTATTATTATTATTTATTTATTTATAAAACAACGTTTACAAGAATCTTAACTTAAGAACGATGCCCCGCAAAACCGTTAAAAACCCTCAAAGTTCCATCCCATTATATTTCTTGGAAATTTTGAAATATAACCACAGCACTAGTTTAATAATGGCACATTTATAATACAAACAACATTATCACAAAAGTTTATTGCTAATTATAATATGTTTGTCTCCTTTGAGACTCCAGACAGTCATTGTCACAGCAAGGTTATGCCAGTTATTATCTAACTAGCGAAATGTCTACGCTCCGTTGGATAATAATATTTGTGCGACCGGAGCCGACAAATATTATATGATACTTAGATATTTTTGCGGTAACTATATTCAAAATATATACCTATGTTAATAGGTAAAATATTATTTAAACATTGGTAATTATCCTCTTTGTATGTCCTCACGAGCAACTGTCAAAACGGTCACATTATTTGGAAATGATTAAATTGTTTGATGTGTAACGATGCATATTTTATGATGAATATGAAAAGCTTGTCATTTTATTTGTATTTCCCTTTCCACGTAATTATAGTTTGATGTTTCTTTTTATAGAGGTAGATCACAAAATGCTGTGGTCACAGTTTGTGCCAAATGCATGTTTAAATATGTGAAGTAGGTACCTACTTAAAACATTGGGATTTTATGTCCAACTTAAACCTCTCTAGAACATAAAGTTATGATCAGAGCAGGAGTATAATATGGCAAAGTGAACTTGAGGAGCAGCATCCTTAATAAAAGTAAGGATGCGTCAATTATTTCGAGTAATATTTGTTCTCAAGGAAAAAATAAACAAATCATAACTGCGACTAGCGAAAGTATTAAGACCTTGTAATTCCTTTACAGTAACATTTATTCCGTCGCGGAACCCGTAAAAAATATCTAATTGCTATAACGTAACATTCTTTTTACTACACCCCGTAAATTTCACAATAAAAACTTAATTTAACATAGTAAAAATGCAATTTTTATTCTCCAATCGTCCGCCTTAAACTTTCCAGCGAGAGCCGTTTCTTACGAGTTATGAGAGCAACGAGGGGAATATTGGAATTTATTTTTATGAAGCGAGATCCCCGACCGAGTTAATCTGTTAATATTGAACATTTTCCCCACAAGAGTAAACCATCCCTCGGCTTAGAGTGGGACAGAAGTAAGATATTACCACTGCTTTACATATAAGTATTGTGAATCTAGACCTTATCTATCATTTTGAGCCTAGCAGGATTCTTATACCTATTGCCACTTATTTTCTGTCTTCATTTAGATCTCTTATTTACACAAGTATGAATTTTACTCACTATTGCTAGGTTAGTAAGCTCTGGTTAACGTGACCTAGAGAATAGAAATAAAAACCGGAGTCCCAACCAAACTGAATACTTACGTCTTTGAAACAGTCGCTGGCCAGCCATAATTACTGTATTTTGCGAAATCAATAAATCTGCACTAGTTCCTAAACTATTCATTTAAATGACAAAATGTCGAAGAAAATTATCTGCACTATTTAATTCAGTTAAGTAGGTAACAATTTTTATTCGATAAAAGTGAATACTTCAGAGGTCAAAAGGTAACTAAGCACTGTTTTTTTTTACGGCGATTCTATTAGTATCGCAAACCGCTATATAATATGAATCAATATCTAATTATAAGTCCATAAAAAATGCTTTATAAACCTAGGAGATAAGGGGGAGGGGTGGTAATTTTTTGCAAGTTTTGAGCAATATCTTCAAGGCCGCTAAACCACATATTAAAAAAAAGTTATAGTTTTCGGATCCTTGCAGTAATACATAACACGATATGTAAATATTTTTTTTTCTTTTCCGAAAATTACACCCAAAATAATAATTTAATATATAAAAAATTGTTTGGTCGTTGACTAGCAATCTGTACGCTCGTCATCGAGACTAAACATTATGCCAAAATTCAAATTCCTAGATTTCGAGAAAAACCTTTGTGACAGAGGGACAGCAGCAGGTTCAAGTAAATGGTGTCCATTCAATCGGTTTAAAAGTAAAAATGGGTGTTCCACAAGGCTCGATATTGGGTCCTTTCCTCTTTTTAGTACCTATGTATTAATTATCTACCCCATTTATTAAAAAACCAACCATAAATGGTGTTATTTGCTGACGACACTTCCTTAATTTTTAAGATAAATAGATGTGCATCAAATCTTGACCAAAATTGGTTCACTGCTAATAATTTAGTATTCAATGGGAAAAAAACGACATGCATAAGATTTGCTTTACCGAATGTTAAAATTAGTGATTGTGACATAGTATTGAATAAGGAGAAACTAGAATTCGTCGATACAACTGTTTTCTTGGGGATCACGCTCGACTCAAGGCTGCAATGGGGTCTTCATTTAACATCTCTTGCAGGACGGCTAAGTTCAACAGCATATGCTATGAGAAAAATCCGTCAATTTACTGATGTAGATACCGCAAGGCTAGTCTATTTCAGTTACTTTCATAGTATCATGTCCTACGGTATTTTACTATGGGGACGGGCTGCAGATATCGAGTCTATTTTTATTCTGCAGAAGAGAGCCATCAGAGCAATATATGGCCTCCGCAGATGCGATTCTCTAAGGGAACTGTTTAAAGATTTCGTAGTACGAAAGATAAAGAAGTCGTATTCAGCCAATGGCAATTAAGCCATTGGCTGATACGACTATCGGCACAATGATTGCTGAGTCCACATCCCACATGTCGACAACCTCGCGAGCCAAGTCAAGATACTTGATTTGTTTATCTTTCTCGGCTTTCACGAGGTTCCCGTCATGCGGGACCGTTATGTCAATAATAATCATTGCGCGCCGCTCTCCTCGCTCCACCACCACTATATCAGGCTTATTGGCAACAATAGTCCTGTCAGTGATGATGGATCGATCCCAGTACAATGTGATATTTCCATTTTCGAGAACTGGGTCGGGCACATACCTGTAGTACGGCACTTCTGATTCCACAAGGTTGTATTTCAGAGCAAGTTGCTGATGGATAATCCTGGCTACAAGGTTGTGTCTATGCAAGTACTTTTCGTTAGCTAGACGAGAACTAGAACATCATGACGGTACCTTGTCAATATATCTATGAAAATATCATGTACGTACGGAAAAATCTAAGTCTTTTCAGTAAAAGAGGCGATAGGCACAACTATAGGACTAGAAAAATAGGGCCCAATTAGTTCAACAGGGTTTTAGACTGGCTAAAGTAGACTCTTCCTTCATGGGGTGCTGTTTAAAATGTTATAATAAAATACCTCCCCATATACTCGAACTGAACGAAACGAAATTTAAATCGTGTATTAAACGCACACTATGCTGCCAAGCATGTTATAAGTTGGGGGATTATATCGCTGATAAAAATGCTTGGCTCAGCGCTGGTCCAACTCCACAAGGGCGCATAAACTAATTGATTAGCATTCGAAAGTATTGTTGCAGCTGCTGAAGATTGTAAAAACTATCTTTGCTTTGTATAAATTCAATCTCTTTTTATTGTATAATTGCATATCACATACAATGTGTGAGCACTGTGAACATGTACATTTACAAGCTACCATTTACTGGGTACGTCTTTCATTGACTTAAATATGCCGTGGCGGCTGCCGGTATGTCATGCTCACTCAAATGTTTCGCTGATGGTGGCGTGTGTGTTGGATCATTAAGTTCCCTTCAAAATGGTTGAGCTAAAAGGTGCTGATCCATACGTCATGTTCGTTAACGGGAGCCGTCAGTAGGGACTGATCATCTCTTAGCTGCCACGGTTTATTATAATTTTTGAATTGTTTTATTTTTTATTTTTATTACGGACGCTTTTAACGTGCACGTCTTTCTACATTGTTCTCACATGTATAATTTCAACATGAATGATGTAACCAATATTTTGTAACAATATTTTGATGTAAAAGAGTGTCCGTGGAGTTTCTTGCCCGTTCTTCTCCATAGGTACCTAGGTACTACGCTTTGGAATGGGCAACTAGCTTCATCTTTCTGACTGACCGACCCCTTGACAATTCAAAAGTACCTACTTACCTAGTACTTGGTTTATTTGAAATTCAGGACGTGAGATTATAAAGGTTCTGATTTTCATTTGTTCGGAACCTTAAAAACCCCTAAGATCGCATACCTAGGTATTGTTGAAAATCTTTTTATTGTGAACGGTGTTTATCGATACTACCCTTTTGTTTTTTTTTGGTGGGAAATTTTTCAAATAACTTCTCCCGCTCTGGGCGGAGCGGAGGGCGTGTCAGACTCTTATTGACTAAAACCCACCCGTGTTCAGTTGCTATGTTGCCGGGGGCCACGGTATCCCTTTTGGACTTTCCCGGAACCCCGGCAGGCATTGGCCCTAGTGGACCCGGTCAGTTCTGCTGACATCTCTTTGAGGCGCACGTGGAACACAACGCGCCGTCGATCCAGGCCTGGTCCTTATCGGACGGCGAGCTACCCACTGCTCACCGTCCGCAAGCCCGCGCCTACGATGGCCGGGAATCGGCCTGAGACTCCCGACACCCAGGGCGTCTTCTGCGGCAGTTAGGGACGTGCCTCTTCCTCACGCGTTCCGCCTCCTTCGCGAGCATTACTGCTTCGCAGAAGGAGGTGACGGCCTCCCATGCCCTCTCGCTCTGACATGGCGATGCTTCACCCAAGCCGGGCAGACCTCCACCATATGCTCCACCGTGTTGTCGGTGCGATCCACACAATGGTGACACTCGGGCGTTTCCTCCCACCTTATCTTGAACAGGAACCTCCCGAAACAACCGTGTCCGGTGAGGACCAGCGTAAGGTGGAAGGTGAGGACGCCGTGGCACCTCTCTAGCCACTCCTCAAAGAGGGGAATTATCACCGCAATTGTGGCGTGCCCAGCACTGGGTTGCGACAGTCGCACTCTCCATGACGCCATGAGATCCCGCCGGAGCTCTGTCCGCTGAGCCGTGATTTCTCACGGCAGCGGAGTTAAGCCCCGGCGTTTCGCCTCCTCGCGCCACACCCAGAGGTGCGCGAGGACTTTTGCCTCCAGATCCCATGGCAGTAATCCGCTCGCCGCCTCGCAGGAGACCGTGCGGTATCCTTGGGCCAGCCGGATGGCCATGACCCTTTGGGACGCGTTCAACCGGCGGGCTGGCCGCCGCCTCACGGAACGCGCTCACATCGATGCCCCGTAAAGGGCCATGGATCGCACGACCCCCGCATAGAGCCTCTGGCAGAAGGCGTTATCGATACGACTCCTGTAAACATTTTCCGTTATGACATGAATCTATTTTCACTTTGTCACTTGTTCGGAGACAGTTCTGAAAAATTTAAAAGTTTCAGCAGACGAACACGGTACGTTACAAAACTAGTGAAAATTGTCGTATCCCGACTCGTACAGTTTAAAAACAAAATAAAAATACCAAATAATGTTGGTATTTTGTATTTAAAGGTATATCGCCAATAAAATCAAACGAGGTCAATTACCATAGTTTTTTTTTGCATATTAAGTTCATTTTGTGTTATCGCTACACATATCACTTTTACTATTATGTTGAGGAAAATTATGTTGAAATAACGTTTGGTTTTATCTAGAAACAAAGTAATAATTGTAGCAGATATTCACAAATCATGAAAACGTCATATCATATGCCTGGCATATATTTATCGCGTAAGCTATTTTCCTTGTAGAAATAAGTACCTTTTTTTGTTGTTTACGGTTTTCCTCACAAGGCGCATGTTTTAGACACTTCTCGAACAGTATTCTCATTGTTCATTGATTCAGTATTCTTCGCAAATGAAGAAATATTACACAACTTGCAAAATGTCCTAGACAATAGTTACCAGTATTACGAAGAAACACCAATGCCTTTAACGAAGGGATATTTTGTGATTGATTGATTCTCAATGAAATATTGTAACGTAATTGTGTGTGTTAGTGTTCCAAGAGCAAGCACACCTTGGCATCTACCTATAAAATCTTTTTGAATTACATAAACAATTCAGGTACATTAAGTTGCTTGGGCGGGGCATCGCCGTGTCCTCGTGGAGGCGATCGGCGGCGATGATCTCTCGCGTCCGGCCCTGATTCGGGCCATGGTACGAAGCGAGAGGAAATGGGAGGCCGTCACCTCCTTCTACGAAGCAGTAATGCTCGCGAAGGAGGAGGCGGAAAGCGTGAGGGAGAGGCAAATTTCGCGCCCTCGCGCCCCTAACCGCCGCAGGAGGAGACGCCCTGGGCGTCGGGAATCACAGGCAGATTTCCTAGGCACGGGCTTGCGGACGGTGAGCAATGGGTAGCTCACCGTCCGATAAGGACCAGGCCCGGGTCGACTTGTGTTCCACGCGCGCCTCGAAGAGATGTCAGCAGAATTAACGGGGTCCGCTAGGGTCAATGCCTGCCGGGGCTGCGAATATGGGCCGAAAGGGACATCATGGCCGCCGGCAACAGGGCAACCGAAGGAACACGGGTGGGTTTTAGTCAGTAAGCGTCTGACACGCCCTCCCGCTCCACCCAGAGCGGGAGAAGTTATTAAATTAATTTATTTAATTAGTTAAAAAAAAAAGTCCATTACGTTATTGTGTTTACAAATAAAACAATTTGAACAAAGATTATTATTTTTTTCCGTGTAACAAGTTCAAAGTATTCAAAGTAACCACAAAAAATACAACCGTTGAAAATAAAGCCGTCCGATTCGGAAAGAGTTTTTCGGGTAGTCGCGCAAGATTGAAGCATTTCCATTTGTTCGCTTCGTGGTCGTTACACACGTATGCGCGTAGTACGCACGACTCATGTGGTGTGGCACGAGGCGCGTGGCGCGTGGCGGATGTTGTGTGGAGGGTTACGTCCGATGCCGGCGGACAGTGGCTAAGTGGTCTGTCGGGCCTCGCTTACGCGTGATGGATTGCACAACCGTTTCTATAACACTGTCCCATTTAGTCTTAACCTTAATGATGTACCTACCACTACGCCCGCAGCCAAATTGTTGCCATACTAATGACCACGTTAGTCTTCCTAAATAGATTTATTGTAAAAGGCGCATTTAGTTCAACGTTGTAAATTACTATATTAGAGTTTGCACGCAGTTTACTTAATTGGGTAGCTGGCGCTGCTCCTAGTTTAAGATTTGCTACTTAGTTGTATTGCACTACTCTGAATATGAACATTTTGCTAATGACTATTGTTCAATAAGATAATGCTTTCATCAGTAGAGGCTACGTAGAAAGTCTAAGTCCTAATAAGAACAGTATCTCCAACGTATAACGTAAGAGCTATTTTGGTCCGATCTAATATGATACAATTCGGGATCGGGATTTAGAAAAGACGGGACACGAGGTCACATCGTCGCGAAATTTCACTCATATTGTATTTCGAACAACCGTGCACTTCATGACGAACTCGTAAGGTCTATATTACAATGACACACGAATGCTAAGCTTTTCAGACAATTCTTTCTCGTATGCGTATGTGGTGGCGTGTAATTTTTATGGCAATTTCAAACCGCACCATTTTAATTTTAATGAGTCGATTTGGTTCATTCGCGAATTTAACCAACCCCAAAGTACCCATATGCCGAATTTCATTTAAAGCCGATTAAGAAATATGGTCTTCCGTTTGCGAACAATTTTGTTTTACGTATAAGGTACGGCTTCGAATGTTAAGATAACATCTATAGATACATTTATAAAAAGATTAAGAACATAAAACGTCTGTAATAATAATGTTTTAGCATTGAAGCAGATTCCTTTTGTAAAAAGAAGGGCGATACAAGGTATTATGTAAACCTTTTAGGTTTGACTTTACTTATACATTTTTTTGCACTTTACTAGGTTCGCTTGGCGATTGGTAGAGGTGATTTGTACAGGCAATACGCCTGTACAAATTGCCTGAAAGAGGGACACTTCTAGGGATTTCATAGTAACCTCGATTTGATGTTAACCCTGCGACATAATATATCTAAGTATTATACTGGTCGCGCTGGTATATCATGCCTATCATGACAGGTGCCCCTATCGCCGTCCGTAGGGTATTACACTCCTTAGAATATTGCAGAAACGGCTTTTCTCACTACTTTTTCCATCCCGAAGCTGTTGACAAATGATGCGAGAGAATATTGTGCAAATGTTTTCGAGATAATATTAGTTAGACAGCTGGGCTCTGAAATATTCGATAAGGAATCGAATCGATTAAATTTATTGTCATTGGTAGAACTCGTAAATAAAATACATTTTCTTAAAGTTAAATATGGTTTTGAACGATGCAAACGAATGTAAGGATCGTAGCAGGTGGCGTTCTGTAGTTTCTGCCTACACCAATGGGTATGTATGTAAATACATGTACAATGTACCATTGTAATGAATTGGAACTCAAACGGTAGGTAAGCGTTTATTTAGATGGCGTCAATAAAATGACTATTAGTTACTATCTTTAGTTAGGTTTAAAATTAATAAAACAGTACCTGTGATAACAACATATTCACTTTGTCACACGTAGTAGTATTATTTAGTAAAATACAGTGCCATAAACGAAACTAGCGTCACACAAAAGCAAAAGCGAACACGCCAGCAAAATTATAAAATCGAACACTCCACTTCGTGTAAAATGCCTATATAAAATCTACCTGAAAGGTTATTACAGTATTTACGTAAAATATGTAGGTATGTATAAATCTCCGATCAAGTTCGACGAACAGATACATCAAGTGGTATTACCGTTTGAAAAATCGCAGGGAGGTGACGTTCACGATGGTTCGAGGTTCCTCCTCACTTTCACTAGCTGAGGAAAATCTTTTGCGCACATATTGCACCTTGATACATTTTCCTTACATGTTATTTGCCTTAAAAGCTAATCAGGCGTAACATGGAAATATTATAGATATTTTTTTATATTAGTAACGGTATTTTGACGCCGAATCAAATGTTGATTTTCCTAACATTCCTATCGAACTTATAAATTATTCGCATGTAAATTAAAACTTTACCGTTCCGATCAAATGCTCGTTTTCTCTCGCTCAACACTGGATAATTTATTTAAAAAAAAACAAAGTTTACGCCATTTTCTTATTTCCTACTAATCATTTCAATCAAATTAATACTAGTATTTTTTTAAATTAGATACCTACCCCAGAATTTTTAATCAAACTCTTCGTAATTTTGGTTGTCAAGAAGAATTGTATTCCTTTTTTTTAATAAAGTTTAGCAAATCGTTTTTAAATCAAAACATATTTCAATAATAGTTGAAATTTATCAAGTTAATAGACCATTTTACAAATGGGCACTATCTATAATGTTCAATAATATTTCTAATATCGATGAGAACTTACGAGTTGCGTAAGGCATCCATTAATTTTTAGAAGTGGCAAAATGATGACTAGTGATTTTATTAGAATGGAAGGAAAGGGGCGGAGGGGTCTATGCTTGGCTGCTTCTGCTGGGGTAGATGTCATAAATCAGCCATTACCGAACATCATTTATTTTAATGATGTTTTATAATTTTTATTAGGTAACTGAAGGTTGTAGGTAATGTATGTTTGCTTTAGGATTAGGTAAGTAACTGAGCTTGAGTAATTACAGCAAAATGTTTAGTGGGGCACATCACGTCGCTTAGCAGTGACCAAACGCAAACTTATTTATTTTACTTCGATGGTCCTAATTTATCATTTGTAATTTCAGTTATATATAAGTGGGTGCCTTTTATAATAATAATAATTTATGTTTATTTTAGACATAAACAGTCCATATTTTTTTACAAAGATAGCGTTAGTTGGTTAGTTGTTAGTAGTACACACAAACTAAAATATAAAGGTGTTAGCAATTTGTTAGTAAATAAAACAAGTTACACCTTTATGCCTGGAGGCTTCTATTTAGGTATTAAGCTCTGTTTACGTTTTGATTTTTTGCTTGAGTATAGTTTCATTGTTTTCGTTGGTATATAACAAAGCGTGTGCTAGCTAACAAATGGCAAATAATTTAATTTTATGTTTTGTGTTTCTTAATGTTAATTACTTTGGATACTACTGTATAGAATCAAGTTTTTCTAACTGAACAGACAGCTGTGCTGCGATGGAGTTTGTTGCGCCACTTCTCCTCAGCTTAAGTACTAGGAAGTGGTGAAGGGCGTTTTGGGGGGCCGTCTTATGTATTTTTGAAGTTCGAAAACTGCTGATTCCCCGCCTAGTTTGAATAAATGACTTTGATTTGATTTGATTCATCGACTGGAGGAGGAATGAGAGGTTAATTACATGCTGATAACAAATTCAAACTTTCTATCAACGAGCCTAAACTTTATATATTTACCTATAATTCAATTTTACCTAAACGTATCCAGTCATACATACATACCATAGGTACAGCCATCTTTTCTATGGAAATGTTTCATGCCTTTGAACGGACCGGCAGAATATAAGCGCCTCCGTTTGAAGAATGTGCAAAGTATACCAAAAATGTCAAGTATCTCTTTATAAATTGTGAGTGAGCATAACCAATAATGCTTTAAATATACTTGAAGTACAACATATTGAGACCATCGAGAATATTACTACATCCAATATATTCTATTTTATGTTGAGATCACAATAGAATTCTGTTATAACTTGCGGCGTACACCACATATCCAATAACTTTAGCACATATATGCTCCAGCTACAACATTATATAAAATATGATGTTATTTTGTGAGTTTGTTGGATTCTGTAAAATAAGAGCGGTTTTTGTGAAGAATAGATCATCCCTCCTTTTTCTAAGGTTGTTGTTATAAAAGGCACATAAGTGATTGTCAAGAGTGCGGCCGTACTACAAAAACAAAAATCGGGCAATGTGTCACATAGACGTTGCCGTCTATTTGTCGGCAAAAAAAACTAACATTAAGTAACATTTTAAAATACATGTGTACGCTTTATTATGTTAACCATATGAATTCAAGTTACAGTTTTAAACACAACTAACTATTTACACTAGGTACTAAATTAAAAGACTAACTAACAATCTGTATAATAATAAAAATAAAAACAAAACGACACAGGCGTCGAAGTATTCGTCCGCATCGCGGTCATCCGGAAACGTGCCCAGAAGACTGGCAGCATTGCCATTCAAAGCATTGCCATGTTGAATGGCAATGCTAATTCTTTGGCCAAAAAACGAGCCAGCCCTCTAGTCACGTGAAGTGTCGATCAGTAAACGAGAAATTTCCTTAAAAAGGAGACGCACACTCGGGCCCCATGATACGAGCGTTTCGACCCCAAACGGCTCAAAACTGTAGTTACCCATAAGATTACAATATTTGCGCCGCTTGAGGGTCTCGGCAGCCGCAACAGCGGCGCCAACACAGCCCGCCGTGCTAGGAACATGAGATGGCGCAAGGGTGTCCACACAGGTTGCGTCCCACACCAGAGGCCTACCCACCTTCCAAGACAACAAAGTCATCCCGTCTGGTCTCTTTCCATCGTCACGTACCAAGCCGTTTGGTTCTAATACCACTGGTACGCCGGCGGTGACAAGGGCTCGACGAATAATGTCGTTGATACTGGTGTGCCGTGCTATGCCACCTGCGCTCTTGCAGCAGGACAGGCCATGGTGCCCGAGACTGTCGACAGCTTCACCGCAGTGACACCGATGCGGAGCAACACAAGGTGCACCCAAGCGGAGACACGTAGCAAGCCGAAACGATAAGTCATCCATCATAGTGCCTATGGTGGATAACGGGAGCGCCTGAAGCCACAAACCTGACTCCCATTCTCCCACAGCCAGCAGACGGGCACGCTCAACAGTATTAGGTGACGTGTTTAACAGGGTATTCTGTATAATACTGCAGAGCGGCACGTCCCATCGTCTCTGGGAAGACGGGTTGTCGGGCAGATCCGTATTGGGACAAGCTATTTTTCAAGCGTTCAACGCATCGGTCAGACACGGTACCTCAAAATCGGCCAGTGAGGAAGATAAAAAGTTCCTGGTTAATTTATTGGTACTGTGGACCGAGGAGAGGAAGGCACCCAGGCGAAAGGGAAGTGTGGCTTGTTGCCACGCTCGGTCGTTTAGGGCCATATTTAGGATTGAAGTTAAAGTGTTTCGAATAATTTGGTCTACTTTTTCTAAAAGTTGTGGATGCTTCCATAGATGGGAGGAACGGAGGCTATAAGTAAATTTTGGTTCAAAGCAGCAGTATCGAATGAGTGTGAAGGCCGAATGGATATTAATTTTGAAAAGTCTTTCCGAGACATCGTTGAAATTTTGTATTTTCTCCTCAATTAACGAAAAATTGGGGAGGTGTAGAGAGTTTCTTTCCGTAATTTTGATATTGTAGTTTGTTTGTCAGTCCTTTGGGGAAGATAAATTTCACATTTTAAAAGGTTAAGTTTTAGGCCAATGGAACTGAATTTTTCTTTAAAAAAAGTTAATTTATTTAAGACTGTGTCTACATCACCTCCTAGGGTTCGGTCATCCAAATACCATACGTTGAATTTAGAATTTAGTTGTCGAATAATTGGATTTATTGCCAAACTAAAAATGACTGGCCCAAGATGGGTCACCTTGTTGACATCCAACGGCTGATTCCAAAAGGTTGTCTTTATAAAGTAATTTAGAGGGGTGCCTGAAACATTGATAGAGAAAAATGAAAATTTTAGATAACATTTATTTTGTTAATGTTATGTTCTTTTTGTAAAGTTTGCAGCCCTAAGTATTCACTTAGGGCTGTAAACACGTCACTTTAACTTTCCTATAAAAATGCATCGTTTTCTATTAATAAATCCAACGGCATAACATTTTTCATGATTGCAAATCAGTATACAGAGTGGCGATTTGGTTATATAAATAGCGTAAAAATGTTCACGAAATAAACTACCCTTAATAATATTCGTTTACCTAACCTGTATGAGCGGCAACGGCGCGCACGTGGTAGTGTATACATAAAGCCCGTGTAGGCAGCATAGGGACGTGCGGGGCGATGGTAGGTATCAACAATTTAATACAAACCTTAGGTATTGTTTTATCCAATAATCACTGAAATCACCCTTAATCACCACTTATCTGTTCAATTAAATACATAGGAAAATGAACTTGAAAATATAGATAAAACAACCGGTAAAAGCGTCCAATTTTGCACGAACTGCCACACCACTTCACTAAACAGAAACTAATTATAATTTACGTGTACCATCATAAAATACAATAGACGTGGATATATTTAGTAACCTGTTTTTCTTAGCTATTTCTAAAGAGCCATAAAAAACCCTGAAAGAATTCGACACGTATCGTGTGTGTTCTCTGCGTTCAACGTTCGGTGTGGTAACACGCCGTGTTTGGGTTCACGACAAATCAATCGTCATCCTGAGGATGCCTCGTTGAGAGATGAAACACGTGTCGATTTCTTTCAGGGTTTTTTATGACTCTTTAGAAATAACTAAGCGGAACAGGTTACTAAATATAATCACGTCTATTGGTGTCGATTCTCTTGTCACAAATGCCTCTAAACTAGACTAAAAATCACCAAAATTTAGTTTAATCCTGTCAAACGACGATTTCCCATTCTGAAATAAACTAAAATGACACAACTTAACTATATTTTAGTTTGGCAGCACTAAGACGGTACTGAGATATTAGTTTAGTGAAAATGGTAATTTTGCTATTCTAAATTTGACGTTTTTCACCTAAAATTTAGATTTTCTAACTAAATCTGACTATTTTTAATCGCGACTAAAAACGTGTGGAATAAAATTGGTTGTCATGAACTTTAAATTCACACCAACGCCTCGAATTCAGATGCAAAAACAGTACTGAATATTTTTTTTTCTTTTGCTTATATCTCGAAAACGGTGTGTCCAATCGCAAAAATAATGAAAATTTCGACACCCTATATAAAACCCTTAAACCCCTAACACTCTACATGTAGGTAATATTTTTTCTTATTTTTCATACAAAAAGTAAAAAAATCCATATAAAACACGTCGAGGCTGCCCCCCCTGCGCGCCTCCGGCTCTAAAAAGATTCACGTGGTTAGGTATCACGTGTGGAGTTGCGATTGTCAAATTCGATTTAGATGTGTCAAAATTATTTTTAAATTTAGAGAATTTATTTTGCAGAATAGCTTTTAGATTCTCATAGTCCAAAGTAAGGAATTTTAGTGATAGTTTAGTTAGTTTAGTTCGGTGTACAAGAGAATCGGCACCATTGTATTTTATAATGGATTTCCGCAAGGTCACGCCTGAATCAATTAACTATCTGTGTAACATCATCACAAAAAAAACAAAAAAAATTATCGAAACGTCCATAAAACCAAAAATAAAACAACAATAAAAACTCACCCTCAATGTCACCGGTGGCGTCGGACTGTGACTACTGTGAGTGTCTTTATAGGTACTGTCGTCGCACGCGCCGGAGAAAATAAGAATCTTGCGCATAGAGAAATATGAAGCCTTACATTGTTTTTGCTTGAATTTTTTTCGCGCTTTGAAAATTCAGACTTAAATTGTTAACCGTAAGAAGGCCTACATTTTGCTTTTTATTACGTTATTTGAGTAATTTGGAATTGCAACATTCGAATTATCTTCACCGACCAAGGGTCGTTGATTCTTTAAGTGATAAATGTCTATACATTTACATAATGTTGTTAAATATTTAAACAAAAAAAAGCCGGCCAAGTGTTAGTCGGACTTGCACACAAAGGGTTCCGTGCCACCATACAATATTTAGAAAATAAATGAAAATACTAAACGAAGAATATTATAATTTTTCATCTTAAATTTTAAAAATCACAAAGATAAGTAGGTATTTCATTATGATACTATGAATTACAAAGTAATTTTTTGCAGTTGCAGTAAATGACCCATTTTTTAATAAAATACCTTAGGAATCGGCATATTTAGTATTTGTTGTGGTGTATAGATAATACAGTATATGGCACTTGATGTACAGAAGTTTCAAATTCCTAACTTGTTCAGTTGTTTAGATAGAGCTCGTACAAACATATATTCTCGATGAGCTTTTAGTGGTATGAGGAACAGGGTGTAAAGTTCACTCATCCACCATAGAAAAGGGAGGATCCTCCGACCAGACGGGTGTTGTATCTGGTGGGCAACTGCCCATCGGTTGGAAGTTGAAATCTTGTATGTATGTCGATCGCTCGGTAAACTCTAACTGCGCGATGCAGGATTTGTGTGACGTCATGTCTGTGATGCGTAGTTTGTATGTGGCGGTCTAACCGCTACATCACTCCCCTCCGGAGACCGGAGGTCGATAGTGGGCTGAATCTTGCGATGCTTCACACAGTGCCAGCTGTGGTTCCAGTGAGTCGGAACCGGGTGCCGCATAGTTCGCGGTGAGTCGGAACTTTCTGTGGTGATTGTGGCGATTGTGGTGATTCCCCAGTGAGTCGGGGTGATTGAGTTGACTGCGGTGATTCCCCAGTGAGTCGGGGTGATTGAGGTGATTGCGTTGATTCCCCAGTGAGTCGGGGTGATGAGGCTGATTGCGTTGATTCCCCAGTGAGTCGGGGTGATGAGGCTGAGGGTGATGACCAGGAATGCGCGTTCGCTGCATGCTGGTGGTCAGGATACCCGTTGAAGCCGTGGGTGCTGGCTGGCTGTGTGACTCGCCTCACAAAACCTTGCGGTAGTGATGGTGATGATGACGTCACGCCGAAGTAATTGCACGAACGCTGCGTTGACGTTCATACTCGGGGTCACCAATTTAGTGGTATGAGGAACAGGGTTTAAAGTTCACTCATCCACCATAGAAAAGGGAGGATCCTCCGACCAGACGGGTGTTGTGTCTGGTGGGCAACTGCCCATCGGTTGGAAGTTGAAATCTTGTATGTATGTCGATCGCTCGGTAAACTCTAACTGCGCGATGCAGGATTTATGTGACGTCATGTCTTTGATGCGTAGTTTGTATGTGGCGGTCTAACCGCTACAAACTCTAGACAATGATATCCCACATGCCAGGGTTAGATTTTTTTCAAAATCAAAAGTTAATTGTATGGAGACCCCCTTTGATTTTTAACTTTATTAAATTTATTTAACTTGTTGTTATAGCGGCAATAGAAATGCATAATCTGTGAACTTTTCAACTGTCTACCTATTACGGTTCATGAGATACAGCTCGCTGACAGGCAGACGGACAGACAGACAGACGGACAGCGAAGGCTTAGTAATAGGGTTCCGTTTGGCACCCTTCGGGTACGTAACCCTAAAAAGATAATGCGACTAGAATGTTAATAGATATTTTTTGTAATTGTGTATAATCATAATCAAAGAACGTCTTATAAAACGTACCTAAAACTTCATCGCCACTCTGTATAATTCGTTGGTAAATTTGGAGATGGTAAGATTGTATTCTTACATAACGGTACACACGTAACTTAATATTGCACATCTAGTTTCCCTAAGGGCTGCGAGATCGAGCCGGCGACGCGACGGAGAGATCAATTTAAGCTTAAAACTCATTATTACAATTTACTGGCTTGTTAGCTGGTGCCAAGGAACCTACCACGGCAAACTTTTATGACGAGACGATAGCCACCAGATTATACAGAAATAGATGGTTAGAATATGTTCGTTTCAGCAACATTATGAACCTATCGCGCTTCCGTTAAAGTTTTATTTTTAGTTATTTTGCTTTCATGCCTTTCTCGTGTCATTATTATTTTTTTGTAACCTAGCGGACGATTGCGTATGATTGATCTATTGTCAATATAAAGCAGGTACCTATTTTCGAAGGCACAATTCAGCAAAAGCAAAACAAGTACTTACTAGTAACATTCTGTGGGGAGCTTGGTGATTATGCCAATTACTTCTCGTCGTGCTGATCACCTCAACAAAGGAGCCTTCTCCCACAAGGGGCATTAATAGGCCATAACTATTCAGCTATCAACAAAGGAAAATCTAATTTTGTTTCTGAATACGCGCACGTATTTGAGCTTTACCATTCGCTTCGGAAAAGTAACTGTTGTTCTTAAGGAACTTTCTCAAAGATAGGCACGTAAATAAAATTTATGAGTTATGGGTTAAAAACCTAAATCACTGGATCGTAAAATCAGCGGCGAAACGTCATCTATATCAGACTCATACATTATATCTGTTTTATAGATAGACTGTTCACCATCTATCTATAACCTATTAATTGAGATCATTCCAATGAGGCCAAACACGATACCTACCTGTGCTGTAAGTTGGTAAGGGAGTTGGGTATCCTGCAAATTCCAGGTAATGCCGCAACATCAGTTCAAGGTTACTATGTTCTTTTAATATCATTGAAGTAACAGAATAGGTACCAAATTTCAAATCGATCAGACCTTTGGAAGATACTCACATCCATTCATCAACTAGAAAAGAGCTGATAATCTTCAAGCGGCTGAACCGATTTTTTTAAAACATGTCAAAGAACCATCGCTAGAAAACTTGTTTTCAAATTCAAAAAAACTGCATTCAAATCGGTTCACCCGTTTAAGAGCTACGGTGCCACAGACAGACACAAAGACAGACACACACATAGCGATCAAACTTATAACACCCCTCTTTTTGCGTCGGCGGTTTAAAATAAGCTTGAATGGATTTATATTATTGTAGATATTTCTATTTACTGTGGCGAAAGCCACCGCGGTTGGACCCAAATCTCACATAGATCAACAGTAAATCTCTGTAGTAATAAAGAAAAACCCTACCCGGTTAACCCGGTAAGCAATATTATTCAGCGCAAATCTTTATTTTTAATTTCTGAGAGAGATGGTCATTTTTGGGAGTAGTATCGTTGAGTCCAGCGATGCCAAGGCCTTACTAATGTGAGCAAGTTTCAACTTTCCGATTATTTTCCGACTAGAATGGCGGCTCAGTTTGGCTTCTGTAATTATCAGGAGATAATTACACAAACGTATGTTTTTTTATGTATTTGTAAGATTTTATGTTTGATCTAATGGTTTTTTCGGATACTCGAGTTAAATGTTCCAACTGTTGAGTCATCGTTAACGTGTTTTTAATCAGTGACTTCACTACTGCCTGATGTGTTTACTGCACTGTATCGGTTATATTTTCACTACGGAGGTATACCTACGCTTTTTCTAAATCTCTGTAAAGTAATATTTGATTTTCATACCTCATGCCCAGACATTATGAGGTAAGTTTCTGTTGCTACCCAAATAGTTCTATCAACGGTAGCTGTTATATCTATGTAGCTTGTGTATAAAACTATGTAGGTATGCTACTGTTACGAAGTTACCTACTAAAAACCTAGTGTGAAACTAGTTTCAGAATGTTCAAATAACAAGATATGAAAGCCTTATTGTTTTCTCCTATGCTGTACCGCGTCTTTCCATTCTATACAAGGCCAGAACGCAGCCATAGGAAACTGCTCGCGAATAGATTGGAAATCACTTTTTTACTAAGATCTTCCAATCTATACAAGAGTAGTACGGAAATAATCGCGTATACTTCGTAGTGACCTTATTAACTACCTTATTCCATAATATACAGTGCCAGTACGCAAACAGACTAATCGTGTATAGATTGCGACAAATTGTGAACTGGTATCCAACTTATTTGCGACGTAATGCACATTGCGCGAGTACTAAATAGCCTGCCTGACTGCGAGCAACTTGGAAGTAGCGCTCGCTCGGCTCGCGCACGGTTGGTCACGGTTCTAACCTAACCTAACCCATTAAACCCTGTTCACATTTTTTTTCTTTTTTATATTAAGCTGTATATTTAAAAACTATTGTCATTGTCAGGCGTAAGTGATGTAGTATACCTAGTTTGGAACCAGGACGCGTGCGTCCGCGTTACAAACTATAGGTACACGAGCAGTACGAAAAATTCATGTATACTTTGTAATCACAGATTTAAAAATAGTATTACAATGTATATGCGAGCAGTTTCCTATGACTGCGTTCTGGCCTTGTATAGATTGGAAATACGCTGCTGTACCTACCTTCCTATGCAAAAAGGAACCAACCCTAGATTATTACCATCGCTTTAAAAAGTCGGGGTGCACACTGCACAGCGTTGCATTGCTTAAAGTTTTATTTTCGAAATATACAATTCTTGTTAGACGTTTGAAACGGGCACGTTTGTAATACCGGGCGGGCGCCGGCCACCGGGGGTGGAGTGGCGCGGTGCGGCGCGGCGCGCGTCGGGCGCCACTCTTTCCGACCACGTCTCGTCTTCTCTCCCAGGAATTCATATCGTGTGTGAACTTATTCGAATCTTCTTTGTTTCTTTGTAGAACCATAACTCTAAGTCGGAAAAGTACCAATACTCAACACAGTAACAACACTAGGGCGGGCTATACATAACTTTGATTAACAACTACAGCTGCTCTCATTGCTTTCTAAACTTAAAATTACTGAAGTCATTAAAATGTACTGAAATCTGAAATTAGTTTTGAGAATTTAAATCCAGATTCAGATTTAACACGTATTTAAATTTTGTTACAGCTTAATTAAATTTAGCTCCAATTTATCCATTTGCAATAGTATTTCTGTAACAGTGTGCATATAATACCCACTACGCGTGGACTGAAATAAATTAGTTTGTTTACTTTATTTATTTTAGTTTAAATAGCTTTTTTATGTGCCGAATACATTCACCGTTCTTGGTAAATTAATCCAGTTTAACCCTATAATTAATGCAATTTACGAATTCTGTACCTGTAGTACGTGACCCAAATATTAAATTAGCGCATTATAATCCAGTTCCAAAGGCGTGAAACGTCAAAAACAGTGAACAACAAATAGATGTGCGAAGTGGAAGGCGCAACCCTAGGGCTTAAAACGTTACGTGACCTGAGTACGGCGGACATTATAACCAGTTTAAGTCCCAACTCAAAGTTCCATTCAGAATCGCAATTAGCCGCATTCGAATTGTGAAAACGTCAGGAAAGGCAACACTTTCAATTATAAATTAAAGCTCGTAAGCTAGTCAATGTAAAATTTGAATATTCATTTGTGATTTCAACAAGCCTAAAAGAGGGTTATACGAGTGAAATTTGTCAATTTATTGGTTGGTAGGTACTTGTGTTTAATTTTCGTCGCTCGCCCTACAATTGGTATTGATGTTTACGAAATTAATTTTTGTTGATAAATAATATTCCTCAAGTAGCTTAATGAGGTCGTGTAAAACATTTCATAAACGGTTTTAATTTCGAATATGAAAAAAGGCAATACATGTATGTTGTTGTTTTATAAACGTGGCATACAGACTCATACACTTTCAGTGACTTAAAGCGTGATCCGATTTCAGTTGAATAAGAAACATGAGCTGTCGCGGAGGAAGCTTCATTCAAAAAAGTACACTCGCGTTATTGCATGCCCAGAGACGATTTGTAAAGATAACGCAGAATGTCTGATGAGCAGACACATTCAATGATTCGCCTTCAAGCGTTCTTTTTGAGTTAATACGAATGTAGACGTAAAGTTGTTCAGATTCAGTTGAATAATTTATAAGGATAATAGAAAGAAATTATCAGATTACCCTAAGTTGATTCGAATGTAAAGCTGTTTAATACGTTTAGAATTTAAATCTATGGGTTACTGAGTAACCTACTAGGTACCTACGTGATTATTTCGGTGTTGGGCGTTCATCATTAGACTTTAAACTAGATTATAGGTAAGTGTGGTTCTTGGAAAATTAGCTGATGAAATAGATGTCGGGGACAAAATCGTCGGACGAAAATGTCCATGAACAGCTTTTAATTTAGTGTAGGTAAGGAGAACTACGAAAAAACGAAAGCTTCCATATTTTACGTCCGACCATAATATTACACTAAAAGCCTATAGGTATAAACTACTAACTAGTTGTTACAACAACTATCTACAGAAACATTTGTTCCGTGCTGTCATTAAATTGAAGCGGAAAAGGCAATCGTTGAGCTGCTGCGCCATAAAAGCCCTTAAAATAATAATAACTAGTAAAACTCACAGTCAATTTCTGGTAATAAAGTACAAGTAAAGTCTAAAAAATTAATTGTTGTGCAAATTGACTACCAACTTAAATTGTTTATAAAGCCTAATTGACTATAAAGCCAAGCGCACATTACAGCCGCAACGGGCCGCAGCGCAACGCATTTTCATACAAAAAAGTACGGTGCAGCCCGCCTCAATCTACGTTAGCCTTAACACGGCTAATTGACGTAGGGTGTTAATTAACAATTATTTTCCCTGACTGTACAACCTACTCGTACATTTAGTTACAACCGTCCGCGCCGTGTACCCAGAGAAAAACAACAGGCGAGAAAAAGATAAAGTATTAATGAGCGATTCAAGGAAGCAGAATTATTAAAATCCATCTCATAATAGTTGTTGCAAGCGCGCCTGTCGAGCATCGAAAGGTCAGGTTTCTACTTCCAGATAAAACAAAGTGTATTTGAGCTTTTCTATTTGGAATTTCTCTGTTCCAGTTTACGTCAAAAGTTCGCAACGGTAGGGTTATTAATAAAAATATGAATTTTATTACTCCTATTTCCGTTGGTCGTTATTTTATGCCAATTCAATGCTGAATCCGGTATTTCGAATAATCTATCACAAAAAGGTTTAGAATATTAAATTATAACAGTTATTGCAAAATTCATCATTAGGTGCGTGACGAATCCACAGTTTTCAATTCTATTTTAAGTTCCATATTCATTTTTATATGATTGAAACGATGTTTTTAAGAACAGCTCTCGAAAGCAACTGTTTTAGGGTTCGATACCAATAAGTTCCCAAAGGGAATCTATTCGACATGGTCTGTTGTTCCTGTGTTTGTTTGTGTTACACAAATACACGACGATCTCAAGAGGAGCATCATCGGAAGCAAGACATGGGGATTTCGATTTAACGCTATCCGGCTAGCCCCATTGTATCAAGGATACCAACTGGGATCGGTGGCCGACAACAATAAATCCTACATCTATTATAGATTCTACTATTCTCCTTGCGTAAACTATTTATATTTGAGTAAGTATATAAATATAGTCCTCCTGACCGAATTTCTGTCATGGTGGCTAATCTCTGTCGAGACATCGACGCTACAGACATTTTAGTGCACAACAAGGTGCACTGGTGCACTTTCTCTTCCGTCACTCTCCTAGTCCGATGGGACAACAATCTAACACGACCGTAGCATCAAGGCGCTTTCCGCGGCACGTGGGTATCTCCCCGCCAACTTCTATCTCCGATCTGCTACTGAAAGATTTCTAATCAAAGGTCCACTCGTCACGTTGCCGTTATCCAGCAATGAAATCGGCTGAGGTTTCACCACCACTTCCCTCCACCCCCCTAAAAATATAATGGGAGTGGAGGGAGGTCTTTGTCCACGAGTGGGACTAAAAATACTAGTAAAAAGAATTAGTCTGCCACTTACGATCTAATCCGCGAATATATAATCTAAATCTATAAAAGCGAAAGGTCACTCACTCACTCACTCATTCATCACGAAATATCGAAAACCGCTTGATGTATGAAGATTAAACTTGGTAGGGAGGTAGTTTATAGTTAGTAGACGTCCGCTAAGAACGGATTTTTGGAAATTCGACCTTAAAGAGGGAAAAAAGGGGGGATTTTGTTTGTTTGAAAAATCTTATTCCTTGAGTTAATAAACTTGAAACTTGGCACAAATATTTATCTATATAAATTATAAAGTTTGCCATTTATAGTTTTTTCTAAAATACCCCCAAAGGAGGATTGGGGGTGTCAAAGTTTGTATGGAAGCATTTTAACGAGCGGTCTGATTAACTCGAAACTCAGTGTTTATAATTAAAACTGAAAATAAATAAAAATGTATATCAGGGTTTTTTGAAAATCTACCCCTAACGGGGTGAAACGGGGTATTAACTTTTACAGTGGAGGATTTTACTATGTGGCTTAAGTAACTTGAAAATTGGTATAAATAAATAATCTATAAGTCAAATAATGGAAATGTCACAATAGATTTTTCAAAAACTAGTATCACGCTATTTGCTATGGGGGATGAGCAATATAGCATTATGTTTGTATTCTTCTATAGTTTACCGCAAATTGTAAAAAGGCTAGCCAAAAGGTTAGAATATTGCAGATAATTACTGTTTTAACCTTTTAAAAGATTATCATCACGCTATACTTTTATGGAACTAAGCAGTCAATCATAGCATATACAGGGTGGATTTTGATATGAGGCAATATGGGCAGGTACCTTAGCCGTTGTCGCTACAAGAAAATGGTCTTAGGAGACTGTCCTTAACTTTTTGAAACATTTTGATCTGCATTCACAGATTTTGAAAAAATTGTACAGTCAGCAAGTTAATGGCCAATTTTCACAAAAACTTTTTTGATGCCGGTCAATCATATTTCTTATTATTACTAGAACCAAAAAACTATATTGGGTCAACTGAGGTTTGAGTACGAGTAAAGTCAGAAATTGATAAAACACAATATATCTTTGTATGTTGAAAAATCTTTTTAATGAGGTACTTACTATTGTTTAAATGAACACAATATACTATACAACAGTTGAATTATTCAAATATTTCACTGGGCTGAATAAGGAACGAATGTAGCAGATAGTTACAGATTTAACCTTTTAAATGATTATCATCCCGCTATACTTTTATGGAGCTAAGCAGTCAATCATCAATTCATCCATCCATCCACCCATCCATACTAATATTATAAATTCGAAAGTAACTCTGTCTGTCTGTCTGTATGTTACCTTTTCACGCCTAAACCACTGAACGGATTTTGATAAAATTTGGCAAGGAGATAGATGGCATCCCGGGAAAGGACATAGGCTACTTTTTGTCTCGAAAATAATTCTAAGGGGGGATATAGGGGATGAAAGTTTGTATGGGAAACCTATCATTTCTTAAGTTAGGGCTATGAAAATTTAAATTTATGCTTTTGGTAACAAATAAAGAATGATGTATATCAGCGTTTTTCAAAAATAATCCTTCAAGAAAAATAGGGGATAATATTAAAATTCACAAGTAATATTGTTTTTTTTTTGTGTCTTCTCTTCAAGAGATTTTTGTGATTGAAAATATAGTCATAGTCCGTATCTTGGATTAACATTTAGTCTTTTTTAAAATCGGCCCACTCGGTCAAAAAATATTATAATTTAAATTCATAAACTAACCTTTCTAACATGCAGGTCCTGTATTAATGTAAAGAGTGGGTACTATAAATCAACGGTGACAATAATAGTAAAACGAACAATTTGTATTTTAAGAAAGGCATTTAGAATCCTACAAACCTGTTTTATTTATTTAAAAACCGGTCAAGTGTGAGTAGGACTTTTGCCCTGAGGGTTCCGTTTCAAAGCTGTGCTTGCTCGGCTGCCCGAATTTCCAAATCTGGATTGAAGGACAAACATAAAATGGAGTAACAACCTGTTATGTTGTAATATATTAATGTTAATGTTTTTCGATTGAAAAAGAACTTTTAATAGAGTAATGAAATATATACAGAATAAATGTTAGTTTAAGACACGGCCTATGAATTTTTAATCCCAGATTGCAGAAAAATCTTCACTTTGCCGTTCATTATAGAACTATATTAAATTACCAATTTTCGGATTTTCCTCTTTACTTGACCTTACTTACTACTTCTTGCCAAACTTCATGCTGCTGGACCAGTGGGAAGTACCAAATAGACTGGTTTATTTGCGAGTATCAAAATATGCGGCATAAATGGCCGTATTTTTTATTTCGTTAACTTCTTTTTTGGGTGGGAAATTATCAAATAACTTCTCCCGCTCTGGGCGGAGCGGGAGAGCGTGTCAGGCTTACACTGACAAAAACCCACCCGTGTTCCTTCAGTTGCCTGTGTGTTGTCAGGGGCCACGGTAACCCTTTCGGACTTTCCCGCAACCCTGGCAGACCTGGAACTAGCGAAGCCACAGTTGTGACGTGCCCATTATTGCGTTGACTTGGAATTTTGATTTTCGTTCCACTTCCAAGAGACCGTAGATCTAAGTTTTTGATATCTATTTCAACTTGATGCCTCCACGCGTTCCTGAGAAAAAGGGTCTTGACAGACCATGAAGTAATACTTTAAGGGTTTTATTGTCCTTTTTTAGGTACGGAACCCTAAAACAGATTTATTATCAGCCTGTTACCTTTTCATAACGTAACGGCAGAATGGATTTCTAGATGAAAGGCATAGGATAGGCCATGACCTGGGTTAGGACATAGGATACTCTGAATCCCGGTAGCACGTTTCTGTGGGATATTTTCCGACATCCACGCGGGCGAAGCCGCGGGCAAAAGCTAGTCCGCGAATATACACGTAAAAAATATGTATTTATATAAATATAATATTTGATTATACATTATGTATACTATGTTTAGACAACTAACTATTATATATATTATGTACAAGCATGTAAAGGAAGAAATTAAATAAAGGGAAGAGCTCATTGGGCATAAAAAAATTCGTCGGCATCGCTGTCAGCGGAAAAAGTGCCTAAAACGCAGGCAGCATTGCCACGTTGAATGGCAATGCTGATTCTTTGGCCTAAGAATTGGCCAGCCCTCTGGTCACGTGAAGAGTCGACCAATCGCTTGGCGATATCCCGAAATATTCGATGAGCACTCGAACCCCACGGCCCTAGTGTTTCAACCCCAAACGGCTCAAAAATACAGCTACCAATAAGGTTGGTATATTTGCGCCGTTTGATGTTTTCTGCACCTGCAGCAGCCACCCCGGCACAGCCCACCGTGCTAGGAAGATGGGATGACGCACGCAAGGGTGTCGACACGAGTTGCATCCCACACCGAAGGCTTACCCAACTTCCCAGGCATTATGGTCATTCCGTCTGCATTTAGCTTGCATCTAGCTGTGAAAGCGTCAAAGCGTTGTTATTGGCTGAACTTGCTGGACCCACGCACCCAAGAAAACTTTTACGGCTTTTTAGCCTCTGGTTTACATTGGTTGGCGTGAGTCAGCTAGTAGCTTCGTCCTCTCGATGCGGCTGGCTATATTCATGCGAGTGTTTTGAGGTGCAATGTCAGTCAGTGGGTGGATAGAGCATTCGTACTGGGGTCGGTTTAAAGCAACCATTAATAATTCGGCACGTCTGATTTAGAACTGTATCCACTAGTTTGGTGTGGGCAGAGCGATCTCATACTGGACTGGCATATTCACCAGCGGAAAAGCCGAGCACCATTCCAGTTGTTCGCAGAGCTTGGGGATACGCCTGATGGCTGTTAGGCGGCGTAGCAAGTTATTTCTGGCATGAACTTTAATTTGTACATTTTGTTCGATATTTGTAGATGTATAGGATAATTCTGATTTCATACCCGTTCAGTCAATCATGTAGTTAATAAATTATTAGTAGCCTCCTGGAGTTAAGAAAATCAGGCCAGTTCCTACATATACACCCATAGGTCCTACTTACAATACCGTCTATTTACCATTACTAGCGACCCGCCCCTGCTTCCCATGGTTTTTACGACTTGACAAAACATCGAGATATATTTATTTTATGAATAAGTTTAATAATATTAATGTAGGCCAGCACATTAAGCTACCCGAAACTGTCAAATTTTCCCAATCAACTTTGAACGTTACTATTCAGCGAAAAGTTGAAAATCTATTAAAAAAAATTGACAGATTGTAGTAGCTTGATGTGCTGGCGTCTGTACATAGAATGTGATAAACCTTCCGGAATAAATTATCTTAAGGGTACACTAGTCGGTCATTCTTCCATACAAACGTAGTATGTTGATTACTCGTCTGCTTGACGGTGTACGTTCAAAACTAAAAATTATATCAATTTGCCTTGTCATTATCTAGCCTTGTATGGAAGAAGAATTGGGAAAAAGTATTGGTTTGGAAGTTATGACCGTCGAAACTTCCATAATTCAACACTAATTTTAACTCATCTTTGGGTGTAACTAGATAACTTATGTAGTATGAAAATGGCAATATAGAAACCGTACAGGGATAGATAACTTATTGAAAAGTAAAAATGTTGAGTACATATATCCAGTAGTTTTTCCATAATATCTATCCGTAAATGAAATTTACGTAAATGAATTTTATTAGGTCTGTAAATGAAATTTTACGCGCTCGTTTTCGTTATAAATCATCGTCTATTTCACTAAATAAATAAAACTAAATAAATAAATAATTTTACTTAATAGCATGCATATTAGCGACGCCACCAAAGAGTTGTAGCCATCGACTAGTGGAACCTTAATGCGGGTTGCCGACCAAGAGCTAAGCTAAGTTAATTTAGCTTAGCTCGCATAGCTGACGCAGTTTTCCATACTTGTGTGCAGACCGCAAACTATGACTCAAGTATGAAAAACTGCGTCAACTATGTGAGCTAAGCTAAACTAACTTAGCTTAGTTCTCTTGGTCTGCAACCGACTTAATGATGGTCAAAACGGGATCAAAATCCGTTACGTAGCATAGAAGAACAAAGCGGTCTCACATAAGTAAGTACGCAAAAAGTGACTTTATTTTTATTTTATATGCTTAAATTCACTTGAATAACATAACACTTCAGCTTACTTCTTCAAGAAGTAAGTACTTATAGGCGTAACATGTCTAGGCTTAGTTCAATATAAGGCTTTTAGGGAACTAGTCTCAAATAATTAGAGTGCCAGCAAATGTGTTCCTAACTAACATTAGGTAGTAGGTACCTACCTACACATACATACATGGGTAACCAGACATCATTCTTCTTAATTAAATAATAATAAAATAAAAGATTGAAACTGTACTTTCTTAACTCACAAAAGTATACATTATGTTTAAGTACAATGTAATACAATAATAATTTAAACATTATGAAAATAAGCGTGAGTTAAAACAATTCCGGCAATATTTATGTTTATATACTTTGACCTTTCTGATTTATGAAATTTTCTTAAGGATGTTATTAAAAATATTCTGTTTATAATAATGTAAATTGATAGGTTCACTGAAGGTAGGCAGTACTTTTGTTCAGTGAATTCAGAATTTCGGTCAAGAATTCGTACAAGTCCAATTATTTTATTATTACTGATTCATACCCGTCAAATCATTGAAAAAGTACTCCAAACGAGAAGGAACTTGATCAGAACAATCAAATTGTGCTAATAAACTTTTTATAGCTGCCAGTATTTTGTTAAATATTCTGGAAAAAAATGTGCTATGTTGTAACATATACTGGCCCACCTCTTGTATGTAACCCACAATGACACCTTTTCCCCACTTGAATCAACCACAACTTAGGGGCGACGCGACGGTCAACGCAAGTAGCAGCTTATTTACGGATTTTCTCACGTTCCTTGAACACCATAAACGGCCACAATTCCCATGCATAATAAATCCCCTACCTTCATCACTACGGTACCATTCTTTTAATTATCACTTTTAATGAACACTGAACGATATAAGGAGCGTTTACGCACGTAATCGTTTAAAGCCCCTTTATAGCCGTTTTGAGCGGTTGTGAGCTAGAGCGGGGCTTACCGAATGATGGATGCACTGGAGGATTACGGAGCGCTGTGTGGCGTTCAGATGACCGCCTGACCACCACCACTAGTACCTACTACTGCCGTGTTGTATTATGTAAACAAACATTTGCTTAATACTGCCACAACTAACAAATGATACAAGATGCGAAATGGAGCGTATATAAATGATGTCGTTTGACTGCCACGTTACTGTAGTTTATGCCCGTTTTCGGAAGTTAATCCAATGTTCCATGTTTTGTCAAGTTCTTCTCTTTACATACTGAAGATGTTTATGCTTGTGGTCTGCGAGAAACCTCAGTAGGTATTATAGTTGATTCTAACGCTATTAAATTAACATTGACGAGTTTGTAGAATTTCTAGATCTATAATACTAACTGAAACTTGCACTATTATCGATATCACTAAATATACTCCAGTCATTTGGTAGTTTTACTTGGAAAGCTTTCCGGGAGTTTTTAAAGTTGGTGGTTTTATTGATTACGACGGCTCTCTTCGAATTTTAACCTTATCACCTGGTATCCCCACCTATATAACCCTGATTTGAGCACCAAATGACTGTACTAATAGTTGATCAGTAGGACTGGCTGTCTTACTTCCGGGAACACAGACTCTGTGTAATTGAACTACTTACTTGATTAGTACCGACACGGAAATATCTTAACATTTATTGTTACTCAAATAGAAACATACTTATTTCTACCTTTTACTTTATTTCTAAAACGGTACATATAAAAGACTTCGGCAATAATACAAAAAAGTTTAGGGTAAAGAAATGTTAACTTAATATCTAAAAGAAATCATATTTCACTGTTGATCTCTAAGGAGCTAGCGATCCAATCGGGTAAACAAGTAGCCTGTGTCCCTCTGCGCGAAGGCAACTTTCCCTGCAAAGTTTCATCGCCAGCCATTGGTCCTTCGAGACCGGATCGAGTAACAAATAAAACTACAATCAAATCTCATTCATAACATTACAAACGGAGATTGCAGAGTTCTCGGTTGTAAATAATGTTGTGAACGCTATCTTGCTTTGGATTTCGTGAATGTGAATTATATTTAGATCTTCATTATGTAATCAGGGGAGGAACTGTCTCCTGAGATATAGGCTAACAACCTTAGTTTAGAAGGCAGAGCTTCTCTATATCTCACTTCCGGTTTCAAATGAAGAAAGAAATTCTCTAAAATGATAATCTACCTAGCCTTTTCCTAACTATGTTGGGGTTGGCTTATTTATTTAAAAGTTTATGCACACACATATAAACAGACAAGAAGAAAGGAACAGAATTTTTTTTTAAAGAAATTATATATGAATTGATAGGGAGAATTAATTCAGCGTTTAAAACCATGAAGCTGGAGATGATGTTGAAAACAACCACAGACTACAGAAATGAGAATACGGAGCCGTGCTTGTATTAGGAATCACGGCAGTCATTTTAAACATGAAAAAGAAATAATTTCAATTCAAATGTTGTTTTAATTGGTCTGTCTAAAATTAAAAATGTCTCCCTCAAATTGGTTTGTAGGTCCTAATTTCAATAATTTGTAAGATATTCGCTTAAATGATACCACCACACAAATAGAAGAAAAAAAAACACCAAATAAAAATTGCATAATTATGCTTCTTTTAAAAACTGCATAAAAACACCAAAAAATAAATAACATAAAAGCAAAAATAATAAGCTAAATACCTGTACTTTACATGGAGCGACTAAAGAATTGACCAAAGAATTTCTGAAAGAAATTCTCAAAAATATTCAGAAAAATATCTTGCAAGATTATACAGAATCACAGCGAGTTAGTAACCTATAATAAAAAACCACTGATCCCCTCATAGAAAGGGTTAAATGCGACTTCTTTTCTATTGCGCATTTCAGACATTACTGTGAAGGTCAACCGTAAACGAGTTTACGCTTAAATGAGGAGCTTCTATATATAAAATGCATTTAAACGAGCTCAACTCTTGAAAATGTCTCTTAAAGGTCGTGTTATTAGGTTTGCATCTAGTTTTTTAAGATATAAATAAAGTTGAATCAAAATGTCAGCTGCGTAGGTTTATTTTAAAATATAGGGTGTTGGGAATAATGCAATAACAGAGATATTGAATCATAATACTTATTTTTTTGGGTGGGAAATTATCTAATAACTTCTCCCGCTCTGGGCGGAGCGGGAGGGCGTGTCAGACTCTTACTGACTTAAACCCACTTATGTTTCTTCAGTTGCCTGTATTGCCAGGGGCCACGGTAACCCTTTCGGACAAAATCGCAGTGGCAGAAAGTTTTGAAAGTGGTTAAGATTACCTCCAAAAGAAAATATTCTATGAAACACCTGCCTATTTATACATCTATTTTAATTTTGCACCATTATTAAGTTCACTACAACTCATTCGATTCATGATAACAACGCTATAATATCCTTTGACACAGACAAACTACTTTTACGCTACAAAATTGTATACCTCTAAGCTTACCTTTAAAATCTAAATAAAAAAAAAAACAAAAAAAAATATATCTATATATCTAAATAATAATAGAGCTTTTCTATTAAGGTTAGTGACAAGTTGATCCTCTTATCAAATAAGTGCTCATGAAAATAGATTCTTACTCAATTAATGAATAGTACCTGGTCGACCGAGCTCTGCTCGGGTGAAAATAGTTAAACATTTCGTCCAGGTATACCAACGTTATATCACATTCCCGAAGCTGTGAAAATAAATTTCCCAGGTATGAGACCTAGCTAGATCGATTTTTCGTCCCCGTAAACCTTCTTCGCAACTTTAATCGAAATCGTTAGAGCCGTTTTCGAAAACGTGATAACAAATATATACACAAATATTACTAATTTAATAGTATAGGATAGGATAGGTAACACATCGTCGTGAAGACCTCTTATCCATACTTAAAAACGAAGAAAGGTACGTACCTAAAGGACATAATATTGACGTCTAAATCATAGGCGAGATAGCAGGCGTATAACTAAGCTAATACCCGAGGACATAATGTTACTAATGGTACGGGATAACCGAGGGGACGATCATAATTTTGGGGAACAAAGCGTTGCCGTGAACGACGTGTTTTGAGTTTCACCGGAACAATGAGATAATGATTCGTGAGCTCGTAAAGTGTGCACTTGTAACTATAGAGTTGTCAAACTTCCTTCAGACGTGGATCCGAGGGTTTGATGAGGGCCCAATCTCTGTCTGCACGTACTTGGACATGCCCACTAAAATACTACTTAACATTATGTATATTGAAACAATGAATACGATGTTCCTAGTTAATTTGATTATTGTCTTCGAGTAACACTCGGTAACACCTACACATGCAATTTATTTTGGTACTTTCGTCTTCAACACCTTGTTGCGCCATTTACGTTATTAATGTCATTCCAAATATGTTGAAAACGTGGTGTTAAAATTTTCCAGCAATATTAATTACCTATGTTTTGAAACTCGTTAGGGCAAAACCATTTCTTAACTTCAAGCTACTTTTGTAATTTTAACAAGAGTGTGTAAACTATAGGTTGTGAAAACGATTCAGTAGAGAATTTAATCATTTTCATTTTATAATTTCATACATTTCGAAGTTTTATGGCGACAAGGGAATGTATATAAAAACCTAAAAGTATATAAAGGCTTGACGTGTTTTAGTTTAGATTGCGACGTATATTTCTGGTGAATGATAGGCACTTTAATCAACGTGCTTCTACGAATAACGTTCGTGATGTCCTCGGCATGTTGTCATAAATCGTCGGTGCGGCCGCGAGCAATGGTACGTCGCGACAAATTGTGAGAAAAATAAATTTCCGGATATCAAGCAAAGCTCTTGTTAAAAGAAGGAAGGTGGCAGCTGGACAAACAGATTGCTGGAGGCACCGGCCGCGCGCCCTCCCTGACAAACGAGCTCACTCCCGACACCAGATTTTTTTTTGGCAAATCGCGAGCGTGTCTGGGACATCTCTACTTCAAACCCGAGCTGTTTGAGTGTCAAAATTAAAAATACGACGAAATAGAAAAGTTTCAGCAAAACAAATAACGTCAATAAAAGTAGCTTAACCTAACTAAAGTAAAATGTTTAAATTGTGTTCTGGTTTTATTTCTAACCGATTATACTAAAAAGCTTACAATTCTAAGTTATGAGCCTTTTGATGGCTGTGGAATGGCCGCCATAAAAATAATTACGACGTCTAGCTATGATTAGATAATTTAATTACTTACAGCTTTCATTGTGAAGATGATAATAAATTGAAGACAATAGATTTATGATACACAACAGACTGAATGCTCTGAAGATATGAAACAATCACAATAAGCTTATCGTCTAATAACTATCCGTTTATAGAGGTATTTATTTCTCAAGTATCATGCGTGTTTATTTTATAAGACCACGTCATTTCAAAGACAATAAGCTTTTCAAAAGCTCTAATAAAATAATTCATATGCTCGTATGATCGTACATAGGTAAATACGTAAAGGAGAATGGGCATTGATTTTGAAAAGTAGCATACATAGGTACCAACGGCAACAGTTAAAATAAGTACAATCAATGGAAATATTGCCAATAATAGCAACACGTACTTTTTTATCAATACAATATGAAGTCTGGAATGCTAACAGATGAAGTGATTGATAATCTGTAAGGTCACTTCTTTTACAAAATTATTTTTTCTCTCTATCCGTTGATAAGACCATTTCGACCAATTTGCGTCGCTGATCGTTTTAAAATTATTCGGCAGCGCCACTATAACTAGATGTTGAAAACAGTTAAAATGCATTTAGATATTTTATGCGGACAATAAAACTTTATGGTCGTCCATTGCATTCTCATCAGGGTTTCATCTTTAAATATTAATAATGATTGAAATACTTGAACATATTTCTATACTTCAATTCTAAAACAATTATAAAAATACATTGTTAGCACGTGTAACAATAATATCCATCGCTTGACATCAATTATACTCGTAGTACGAGTACTTATCTAGGCTAACAGTCAGATATCATGTCTCTAAATAAAAGAAAACTTCACCTTTTCCTTTATTATAATGTATGGATAAATGTCATTTTCCAAGGTGAAGAAGGTCATAGGGTACATTTCGGTGTGAGTCACGCGTGGCCCGCGTCAGCTGTTGGCGATCGCTAAGCCTTAATATTTCTCATATGAGTTCCTTTCCCCTCTGTAAAAAATGCCAAGGCCGAACCCACTTATTTATCGAATGTTCCGTATAAACGACGTAAACATGCTGAAACTGATATTAAATATTCAGGCACCCTTTGAAGGAGGCTGGTTGACGGTTACCATTGATACCGATTATGGAATGATTACGGAATAAACTCACGGGGCGATAATTTGCCGTGCCCGCATGCGGTTGCGGTTGTGCAGTTTAATTTCAAAATTTAGTTTTAGATCTTTTTGTTGAAGTTTCACGGATGATTTGTTATTTTATAACTCACGGTGTGATATTTGATCCTGTGTGCGATAGAAAAATTTGTACATTTGAGAACAATAAAAATGAGAATGGTCCCCGCATGCGGATTAAAATCGTAGTTGTACTTATTTATTTATTACTTTAGTACTTAGCGCAACAGCAGATTTATGCTATGGGATAAAACTCCGCCGTGAAAACATCATTCAATTCACGATAACCACCGCGTGTATCCACAGCAGGCGCGGTTTATTATGCATAGATATTTGCATTATTACCTTGATTATAAGTTTGGCAGTTATGATAAACTTTCTCAAGATATTAACAAAACCTTAACTGCGTAGGTATGATCGATTCTGTATTGAAGAATGAGAGCAAACAATTGGAAATATCGTTCATCTCAATTTCGGTTTTACGTCTCGATGTATGTACTTACATACAAAGAATAGACACTAAGTCGAATGTCAATCATTTGGAAGGATCCTTGAGAAGAAGAAAAGCATTACTCTATATTATGTATTTATTTCCAATTGGAACAGTTTTCTTTTGACTTCAATATCCTTAACATAGCAGAAATAACAAATAGTATATATAATATTACTTGAAATAACGTTCACGTGATATAATTTTCAAATGCTATAAAACAAATAACCTAATTTCATTTGATCTAATGTTATATTTCATATAACTTTCTTTTGCTCTAATAAAATGAACATTGTACTAAAAGTTAGTAACTAAAAGTAGTTACTAACTTTTAGTATAATGTTCATTTTATATAATTTTCAATTTGTATAATGCTCTTTTTTATAACGTTCAGTTGACCATTTTTCATTTTTACAAATTTTCTGCCAAAATTCTGTAATGAATAAGTAAATATCAGGAAACATCATACTGTTCCAACCTAACCTAACCCAAATGACGACGTTTCTAAATTATATTAAACGTTACTTATAGATTTTGAATATTATAGTAACTGAATATTATACTAATTGAATATTAATTCAAATGTGCTTTATAGAAAATGTTTATTATACCATATAAAATTAGGTAAAATGAAATTATATCAATAATTAATTATATCATTTCATCGTTATATCAAAAAAAAATTAAATTAGGTCATATGATCATTAGAACATTTGTTATCATTTCAAACGTTACACATCCCCTTAATATAGTGATAATGGTATTTAAGAAACATAAGAATTGAATAATTTTTCCGGTAGCCTGCAGCTGTAGTGCCCTTTACGACCTACTTTTATATTGTAGCGAATATTAATAAGGGCTGTTAAAACTGAAGTTTGTTCCCCTTGAAAGAAGCTTAAGTATGATTTTGTTAAATTATTAACAGGGGTGATTGAAACAGCGCTGCTGCCTTGTCGATACTGGACAGTAAAGTAGCAATATTTTAGTATAGAGTGTTCGATTCCGACCTAGAAACTTTAGAATCCTATATTTATGCTATTAAAGAAAATTTTAGTCTTTCTGTGCGGTGGATAAGGGCCAATGGTGCCGATTCCCTTGTTCACAAACTAAACAAAATTTAAGTTCTGTGCATCTTTTTCTTTCTATTTCATTAAGAAAAGGACAGAAGATAAATTTTAGTTTAGTCATGTCAAATTAATCAGCGCTTGACGTAATTTTAGTAGGCAAGTTTTTAATCACGTTTAAACTTGTATGGAGTAGTGACAGGCGCTGATTCATTTGACAGGACTAAACTAAAATTTATCTTCTGTCCTTTTCTTAATGAAATAGAAAGAAAAAGATGCACTGAACTTAAATTTAGTTTAGTTTGTGAACAAGAGAATCGGCACCATTACCTTACGTAAGTATTTTCTAGAACGGTTTAATTGACAAACGCGCTATGCCAACTTTAGATAGATCGACTGTTATTACTGTGTTGTCGGTCATTTGTCTGTAATTTTTATGGTGTACATAATAAAGAATATTCTATCTATCTGTTACCGCAAAAATAATCATCTTGAATAAATTATAAAGAAAATAAAAACGATCTAATTCTTAAATAGAATCGAATACGACAGTCAACTACACGTGTCTACAAGATCTGATCATTTATTTTATCGATACTCAGTTCTTGTGAATTTTCTATGTGTAACATTTTTACCTTCTGACATAATTCTAGGTAAAACATACATACTTTATTGTCATAACGTTCAATGTTTCACAGGAATAGCTGAAATATTAAAGGTCACATAATATTTCCAATGATTACGGAACTCCAAAGTCGGGCCGTACCTTTATATCGGCTGGTGTTCCTGAAAGCAGTCGCACACAATTTTGCTTTGAACATCTCTTTGTGTAGTTGATCGTTCATAAATAAGTACATTTTGTACTATTACATATCCAGCCTATTTTATATGCTCACAAATATTTGTATAGAATAGTTATTTATTTGCACAGAAAGTAGGTACAAGTTACAGATGTTATATTTTTAATGATCCATATACTAACTACCTTGACATGCAAACAGTTTAAGCTATATATAAAGACTCACTCAATATACCTAATATTATTAACACATTCCATCAAATAAATACAAGTTTACCATGTCAATATGAAATAAAGTAAATAATTTGAAATAAGCAATACAATACGTAATGCCAAGTTTAATCAAATTGGATTATAAATTCGTCAAGTTCGAGGTCAATACAGTTAAATTAAAATGATTTAGTACATTGTAAAATCAGAATTGTTTTTAAATGTTTCAAAGAGCTGTTGAGGCAAAATGTTTTTGCCATTTTGGTGGAAATATGTAATGAATGTACTCGATATAAAAATAAGAACGTGTTAGTTATATTGCTAATATCTATGAAACGCCATTAAAATAGTCAACAGCAGCAACCTTACTAATGAATATTGGGAAAGACAACACAAAAATGTAACTCTTTAGTCCAGCATGATGCTACTAACTCTGCTGGTATTCAGCCACATCTGGTTACATTAGAAGCTGACCTCTACATCCAAGAGAAAGGCTTAGCTGATAAAAAGACGACACACAACCACAGCTGGTGCTAAATTTAAATACGTTCACAGTAAGAGAATATTTTTTAATCACGTTTTATGTTTTAGAAAGCATTGCAAAGGCACTGGTAAAGTTTCCAACACAAGTACGTGGTACCGAAAGTTTGAAAGGAAACGTAATATTTTCTTGTTTTTGTAAAGAAGTCTTAAGATTGTTGAGCCCATTCCACAAAAGTTTCTGGAACACTAAGGAATAATAAGGAGTCATAAACAAACATAATGTTGTATAGAAAAGTAAATAATATAATACACGTTTATAAAATGAACTTCTAAGCAGTCTTAACAAACTGTTGTCCTTTGTAGAGTGTTTTTATTACGTTGTGTAACATGATATTGTTGTTTATACGTAGCAGTCATACGAACGGATACGTAGGAAAAATATCTTTATTTTTTTGGAACTGAGGTTGAATAGGGTGCGAAAGGTGAGTCAAACGATATCTGATTTGTTACCAGCACTGTAGAAAAACTTTGTAAGACATTTATAAGCTAAACAAACGTATCAGTGAAGAGTTTTATTTCGGTTTCTACTAAAATAAATAGGTGTAGGAGCAGATAAGATGCGAAAAACGCCAGAGCATCTTAAACCATAACCCTTTGATAGAGGATTTACGCTGTTTAAGATTTATATAGAGGCAAATCTTTAGAAAAATCTGTTTAACTATATATACTTACAATTATGACGACGTATAAAAGTAAAGCTCTATAAAATAATATAATAAATTTATTCAGCAATCCCCTTCCAATTAACATTTTGCAGAGATAAAAAGGGTTCACGACAGATATCCGAACATCGTGAACGGCACGTAGCGCTTTGGCCACTAAAACATTAAAAAGAACATAAAGTTGGTACAGCTATCTCAACAAACTAGCGTTAGGGAATCTCTCGTAGTGGGGTCAGGTATTGTGAAAAAACCAGGGGCGATATCACAACAAACCCGAGGTGCTCGGCGCGCGCGTTGTTACGCCGACGTGACCCGAATGCCCACGCCCCGATGTTCAGGGATACTTCACAAATGTTTCCGTTACGATACGCGATCTTTTCCTTTACTGAATGCGTACTAAACACGTAAATAGCTATACGATCACCTTAACTTCGTCGTTTAGATGTATTTATATACGACTACAATCTAACAGGATCTACTTTATTTTTATGACTGTTTGACGTTATTATCCTGTGTGAGATATTGTTTTAATACATAAGTAAGATATTATTTTAATACCTATGTAAGATAAAATGGAAACCATATTTAATGTGAATCACGTTCCAAGCTGTATCGTATTTCAGCATTAGTACCTACTTATCAAAGAGTCTGTGTACCTATTTAGTTTTACTCGCTTGACCACATCTAATGTTCAAGTAACATTACTGTCTAATTAAAATGTAAAGTTGTTACTCTGATCGTATAATTTTAATAATCACCGCGTCATTATTTCATCGCTACATTAAGAAACACGGAATTCGTTTTAGCGGCCCCTTGGTATCGCTTGCAACAGTTCCCCGTGGCAGGGTCAAGGTGATTAGCTAATTAACCCAACGTCACGTGATTGATATCTGTAAAATTGATTACAAAAATATTTTGAAAAGTATCTTTCAAAACATTACCGCTAGGGCTATGAAAGCTTGGATTCCGGTTGGGACAAAATTGCTTAGGATAAATAATTATTGTTTTATCACATCACACAAAATAATTTGCATATATCAGAAAAATATTACCTAATAAATATTCACTATATACTGAAACGGAGAACATGAAACATCCTACCTACAATCTTACAAACAACAACAGTATTGAAAAAATCCATCCTGTGACCCAAAATCCTTTGTATGTTACAACATGCACTAGGTACTCAAAAACTTTGTGCCAAGTCCATAAGAAGTAAAGTGTGCAAGACTTTTTTCAGGCGGCGTGCACCGATGCGATTCATCGACTTTAGTGCATGTTCAACCATTGAACGGAACACTAAAGTACCTGGCTCCCTATTGCAACTATGAACACGTAGGCCCATGTTTATAACATGATACAGTTTTGATCTAAGACAAACATTATGAAAGAAGAAAGTAAGAAAATAACATCATATTCATCATTACGTAGAATATTTCTATTTTCTTAATGTCCCTCGGCAAACTTCGTGTTTTGTCAGTCGTCGGTTTTCTATCAGTTGCCCTTTGCACTTGGTGCAAACCGGACGCTCTCAAATCGACTTGGAAGTATATAGAGTTGTTAATACTCTTTTAACTTAATGTAATTTATTTTAAAAATGGGTGGAAAGCTGCTAAAGTCGCAGGCACGATATATAGGAAAATAGTTTTACAGCTCTATATAGTTCACACGGAAATCAAAACAAAACAACAGTAGATTACTTAGTTCTTTCTGAATTCAAATTATTATACACGATAAATCTAATAATTGATGGACATGGAAATTAGCATTCGTTTGTATTCGGAAATGCGATGATTCCCGAGGGACATTAAGAAAATAGAAGTACTGTAACTAGTTTCACCAAGAAACCACTAAATGAGGGTTGAAATAAAACTCTATGACGTATCTCAAAGTAATGTCAGAGACCAAAAATAGGCCAAGAAACAAGTGAACGTCTTTAATTCAAGTAATCTGTTCCATTTTCGACTAACCGTATTCCCGAGAGGTGCAAAACAATTTTAGATCGCTGTATATCCGGGCTCAATTTAACCTGTCACAATATTATTGACAGATCAGACATAATTAACGGCATTAATGACGCCCTAAATGTCAGCAGCCGTGCCGGACCCAGTTCATAATAATCCGCTTATGGGTCACGCAATACGAGACCGAATCCTCTGGCTCACTTGTAAGGGACACTTTTATTATAGCTCTTAAATCAAGTGTGTTCAATAGAAGATCTTGTATTAATATTCTATGGTATAACCCTTTTTATCTGGTAAAGGGAGACTTTATGGATTTTGTATGTGATGTGGTCGTCGTCATAAGCGACCTACCTATCTATCTGTATTCATACTAGATGTGTATCTACAACTATTTCTAGGAATACAACAAGCGATCAAGCTTGCTGTATATGGGTATTTTTTAACCGACTTCCAAAAGGAGGAGGTTCTCAATTCGTCTGTATGCTTTTTTTTTTTTCTTTTTTTTTTTGTATGTTTGTTACGCGATTACTCCGCCAATTATGAATAGATTTTGATGATTCTTTTTTGTTTAGTAGATCATACTTCAGAGGTGGTCCCATATAAATTTTATTAACTTTGGTTGGGTAGTTTTTGAGTTAGCTTCAATTATACGTATTTTTTCCCAGTTAATATGTAGATGATATGATAACTTCTTGTCACTGTTATTTACATAGCAGGTAGTGGTATTTGAATTTGTGTGGGGTAGGTACCACAACTAAAAAGTGAAAAATAAAAACTTTTTACAAAAAAAAAACAACCGACTTCAAAAAAAAAACACTACAAAGTGAAAAATAACTTTAATTTCGGAAGTCGGTGTCTTTGGTTTTGAATTTTCGTTCTTTGTCACCGACTTCCGAAATTAAAGTTATTTTTCACTTTGTAGTGTTTTTTTTGGTTTTTTGGTTTTTTGGTTTTATTTGCTGAAACTGTTAAAGCGTATGTGTTCTCGGAAGTCAGAAAATAGTCGCTACACAATGTCCAAACTCGTCAAATAATAAATGAAGAAACTTAATTGTGTCAGGCTGTGGGTTAATACATTAGTAAGTAAACTCAGTATCTTTAATTGACGCAGAGAAGTCAATGACCGGTCAAATGCTAACATGAAACAGAAAGCTTTACCTATCTAATAAATATTTTTCAACAGTATTTTATTTAATAAAGGTCTGTCACGAATAATACATTAAATAAATTAAACAATCACATCATCCACACAATACATAATTATGTGCCGCCACAGCCCACACAAAAATCTCAAGTAACACAACTAAATAATAGTAGCAATGTAGAATAATATAGATTAAATAAACACATTACAGCTCGTTAAATAAATAACACTGTAACAAGGCACATTAAATGTCTTTGTAAATCTGCCTATCGAAAAATATTTTTTAAAGATAACTTGGATGTTGTAAATATTTTCAGAATTTTCAAATAATTATTATAAGATGATTATTGTATTTTGACTGATTAAAGACGACTAAGATATTAAACGCGCTTATAACAATAAGTTTTAGATTAGACGATACCTATCCACGTAAGTAGGTTACTACATAGTTTCATTAAATCTTATAGCGACTCGATTACCTCGTTACGGTAATAACAGAAAGCAATGGAATAAAACATCCGATTGCTAACAAGTCTGACTTTAACGAAAGTTATCGAATAAATGCAGAAATAATTGGCGTAGGCGCTCATTTTCCATTTTACTCTGACGCAGTCGCTCATCGGCGATATAATTCATGTATGTACGAATTTCAGTAAAATACAGTAAGGGGGAAAATGTTCATTTTTACATGAAGATATGCCTTTATTCGGGCGTGTTGAATTAAATACAATCCCGGGAGTATTACGTGCTGTTACGAGATAAAACGGCCATGTCCTTCTCCTTGACCTGATATTTTCCTTAAAATTTGGTAAGGACATTATGATTATTGGTTCTTTGAAGTGTCATTGAATTATGCAGGCACACGTAAATTTGTTTCAGCATTTTATGTTCTAAAATAGTAATGCATTCAGATATTTTTAAATTTTCTTCTAAATAAATAAAATATTATCGAAATCTGCACTTGAACCTAGAAATTGTAGAAGCAATTTGTAAACATAACGATTAGAGATTGTAAGTCTTTGTGCTAAGCACTTAATATGATAGAATTACAATTAATCACAATGCCTTAGGTATAACAGCAACAGTCCAAAGATCTTGGCCTTAATGAGGAAAAGGAAAGAAAATGCAAATTTTCTCGAGATAGAAATAACAATTGACTCGCTTAAAAGCGAGAAGGGAACAACTTCATATGTAGAGAAGAGAGTAGATTATTCCGTAGTGCAACTTTTTCTCAAGTATCATTATTTTTGCAGCTCTACAGATATTGGTCTGGTGTAGCAAAGATATTGCCTGTAGCTGTCACCGCCAGTAGTTTCAACTGGCTTATGTACTTGTGTCGTTTCCCCGCATTGTACACCCGGACCGAGCGCGGAATGTGTTTCAACGCTATATTATTCTTTTTTATTTACCCGAGCGTTTTTTGTCTTCATGTTTATTAATATGATAGTGGACGTAATATTACTTGCGGTGATTTGGTTTAGGAACATTGCATTATGGACGTTTTTATTCCTAAATAATGCATGTTTAGGACTCGGTGTAATTTTCTTTGTCTAGTTATTTTGAGGTTCATTGTCAACATTGTCTCTGTTATAATAAAAAGCATTCTACATTTTGGTCAAAAATTGGGACGCGGTATGATATCATAGAATTTTAAAACTTACCTATGAGTTTATAAGACACAGATTTAGACCGAAGACTACATAGGATGCATTAAGCCGAGTCTACTCATTGTCCTCCCTAGACGTGCAATGTGCCGCACAGGCGCACGAGTGCATTTCACAAATTGTTAAATATAGGTATATTATATGCAGAATTAAGTGATATAAGAGTGTCTGTAGGTGTACACACTCCTGATAACCTAATTCTAGTTCGCCATTGGAAAATAAAGCTTCGAAGCATAGTAGCATTTATCCGACATCGTTCAATTTAAAAGTAGAGGGATTCTAACAAGAAAAGTAGCTCATTTTCACTCTGCTTGAGATTCTAATTTCTAGGACGTCTTCATCAATATACAAAACAGACGGAAGGTCTTACAAATGTAATGTATAACAAAAGTTATAATGGGTTTTAGCGCCGTGTGTTACACTCTACTTTTCACTACGATTGCGAGAAAATAAAATAATCCAATACAGTATTAATTTACCTTTATAAAATTCAAATCTGTAAATACGATTATCGCCATTTTGATGACAGTCGAGGTCGAGGCTAAAAACATAAAAATTGGGGATTTCGAACATCCAAACTCCACCACAGGGGCAGTGAATACTTACATCATTTAATTATTTGACGAGTTCATCCATTGTTAAAGTTAAATGAGTAGTGGTAATTAAGTTTTTGATATCCAAAGTCGAAGTTTCGTGCCAATCGTGCGAGTTTACATTTTAACTTTTCACAAATATCACACATACACATGTAGATACGATTTAAAATGTGACAAATATTATTAAAAATATTATACACAACTAGAAAATGCCCAGATCTTAACGTAATATACGAACACAGGTCCAATAACACGTAATATTCATTACCACTACTCAATTTGTGTTAAAAATCGCCGACCATTTTTTTTATTTTTATTGTAATGATGTGCGAAAACAAATAAGCCAAACGATTTTATTTTTTCAATTTTGATCGACTCGATTAATTAATATGTCGAATGTCAGAAATCGAAGATTTAAATAAAATTGTTTTAAGCATTAAATTAGAGAAAAATTCTAAAGATTTCGCGCCAATGCCTTTTTTATTTCTTCTGTAGCCGCACCGCAATGCTCGCATTCTACCCAAGAGATACCATTTAGTTCCATTTTCAAAAATAAAATGTTCTTCTTTTTTTGTGAACAAGTAATAAGTCGAGTCCATACTCATGATTATTCTTTAAAAGAATAAAGACTTTTTCGTTTTTCAAGGTTCGTTGGAAAAGACAAAAATTAAAAAAAAAATACTTTTTCCCCTAGAGCAAGAAATGCAATGTTTTCCCCGCTTTGGTACTCTACAATGACGGCCTTTTTGAGCAAGAGGAATGAAAAGAATATTTAAATACATTTTTAATTTCTTATGTGTCTTCTCGGATTGTTGAGAATAAAAAAAACCGGCCAACCGGCCAAGTGCGTGTCGGACCACGCACAATGAAGGGTTCCGTAGTTAGTATGATTTTATCCCAAGAACAAACTTAAAATTGTAGTTGCAAAACATGTTCTCCCATACATTCCAACTGCAAATGTAAGTTTGTACGCACAATATTGAGTGATTTACCATGTTATTTTAAGACCATAAACTTCCTATAGGTCGAAGGCAAGGCACGAGCATTGATCACCACGCTTGCTCAAGACGGGTTGGCGATTTCCGATTTATATTAACTATAAGTCCAGGTTTCCTCATGATGTTTAAATAAAACATATATAAACTATTAGAATACCTAGAAAAAATCAAAATTTCTGGCGTAAGTAATTTAGGCATTTATTATTTACAGTTTCTGCCCGCGATTTCATTCGCGTGGGAGTCGAATGACACCACAATTTACTAAAGAACCGGTAAAATGCGTGTCGGACCACGCACAATAAATGGTGCCGTAGTTGGGATGAATTCATCCCAAGAACAAACTTAACATTGTAGTTGAAAAACATGTTCTCCCATACGGAATGTTTGGGAGAACCTGTTTTTGTAACTGCAAATGTAAGATGGTCGATTTTCACTCGTTAACTTATAGAGCTTACTTAGCTATGATAGTTTCCCTTTTAATTTTGCTATATATACCACTGCTGTGAATTTTTTCACATATCCAAAACCAACCATTTAGCTGGCGGGGGATTTAGCACTATAAAGCTTAAAAATTTCGCAAACGAATCCCTAAATTAAAAAATGGTTTGCAAACTAAATAAAATAAAATAAAATTGTTTATTTGCACCTTCAAGTAAATAAAACATGGTTTACAGTTAATATAGGCCTTAAGGTAAGTAAGGTTGTATGTTCGAGTTGCAGCCAATACCTAAGCTAAGATAACTTAATATCTTGTAATTATAGGTATCAGCGCCCACCCTCGTTATCATTATAGGCGATGATATTGTGCCTACCTTATGAGATAATTTAAAACAAATGAGAAAAACACCTTGCAGCACCCAAAATAATGATGAACTGAACAAAGGTGAAGGTACACATTTATTATTTTAATTACAGGAATAAATTCGATATGATCTAGATGAGTTATATTAGGTAGGTTAAGTTTTAAATTATTTTATACTAAGCACAAGAATTAGGAACTGTATTAGGTGCAAGACGGTGTTGTGCTGGTGAGTGTGTGTGTGTGTGTGGGGGGGGGTGTGTGAGTGTGTGTGGGGGAGATGTGTGAGTGGGGGTGTGTGTGTTCGTGAGTCAAGGAAAACTTAGGAATTAGCGTTTTTAATATTTTCTTTGTATAATATAAATACTTTATGCAAGTATGCTAAAAAGGTTTTCAGTTTCGTCATAGGTTAGTGATAGAAGCCAAGTGATCACATTCAGTTTGCACTCGGTTTTTGTCATGGAGAAGATTTTCAACAGTTTATTTGCAATGTTGAATAGTCTTGGGCCCAGGAACATGTAAAATTTTTGAGCAAAAGATGTTCTGCAGGGTATCGACCTTAATAGATCGAAACGTCTTCTATCTGCCATTCCTTTATCAGTCCAGTCACTTAGCTTGACACAGGAATGCTGTTTCATAATTAAGGCTGGCACAAAGAGTTTACGCACAGTTAGTACCTCACATTCCCTGTAAAGCTCAGTGGTAGAATAATACCTGGGCTTAAAGTAACTCACCTTTAATAAGGCTCTTTGAGCTCTTTCAGCGATTAAATTATGCGTTTTAGCGGCACCGCCCCAACAAGTAATACAATAGGTTATAACCGCTTGACACAAGGAATAATACATCATTTTCATAATATTAGCATTGGCTGAGTGTCTTATTTGTTTAAATACATAAATAAATTTTCGTATTCTGTTTAAAAGATTAATTAGATGATTTTTAAAATTAAGATTTTTGTCATATATGAGTCCTAAATATTTAATAGAATCAACGGCAGAAAGGGAAGGACAAGCACAATTAATAGATTCATCATGGCTGCAGGTGTGACAGGTTATACGATGTGATGATTGTAGCGATTCACCAGGGTTGCGAATATAGAATGAGATGAATTTGGTTTTCTCGATATTAAGAGAAAGGTAATTTTGAGCAAGCCATTTTGTGACCATGTTAAAACCAACTTGTGCTTTTTGGAGAGTTTCACTCCAGGTGTTACCATGGAATGTCAGGGTAGTATCATCTGCATATGAAATTATTTTGCAGTTTTCAATATTAAGTAGTGTAAGATCATTAATATATACTAGGAACAACGTTGGACCTAAGATACTACCCTGTGGCACTCCATGGGAGACAGGTAGGCCACCACTTGTATAATTGCCAATTTTCACCCTTTGTGTTCTTCCAGATAAATAATCGGACAGTAATTTAAGTTGGTTTCCACGGATACCGAGTCGATATAGCTTGTTAGTTAAACTCACAATACTTTTGAACGACCTTTCCAACGACTTCCCACACCACGGGATAGAGAGAAAAGAAAAACATCCCCTCTTTACGTGTAGGGGAGCTACGCAAAAAACTTTCTAAAACGTAAACTTTTTTATTTTACCACTTTGTCGACGTGATTACCACGTATATCCATGCCAAATTACAGCTTTCTAGTACTAACAGTTTCTTAGCTAAGCCGCGGACAGACAGACGGACATGGCGAAACAATGAGGTTTCCTTGTTGACTGCAGAACCTTAAAAACAAGCTTTTGTAAAAGAAATAGCATTTCTCGGAATGTAGGTATGTACTGTCACAAACATTCTAAGATTTGTGATGTAATACTTTAGCAGTTGTTGGGGTCCTAGGTAGCAAGTATAAGGTACGGAGATGCAATATGAAATTCTAGGACAAGATAAAAAAGAAAAACAAATGTTATGAATTCACCGTAGTTTTCTGGAGTTCTGCTTATCCACGACGGAACAGGCGATAAGCGTGATTTTAATGCATGCGCATTCTAAGAATTCTGATTTGTTGCTAACGTTTTCGAGGAGATTAAAAACCAGCGCAATTGGTCATATTTGTACCCACACAAATTCGTATTCAATTATAAAATCAGTTAATGTAAAGAAAAATACGTCAAAATCAATATGTGGACTCGTGGCTTCGTAAAAGTTTAAGCGTTATAAAAGCTTTTCAAGGTACATTTTCACTGTGTTCACTACTGAAGGTATAAAATGGGTTCTGTAAAATGTCAACCCGGTTAGTGGTAACAACACACGAAGTATATAAAATTAAACTAGAAAGGACTTGCCGTTTAGATTAATTTCACGGTAATTACAACGAGTTAGGTACTGAAGAGCGTGTAAACGCTTAGTACAGTTTTTCGCGCGACGCGGCTTCCAGGTATATGAAGAGTTATTTCCACAAATTCCCTCCTACTAGTGATAGGCCACCGAGCGACGTGTCCGGTGAATCAACGAGAAGCGCTCCGCTCGGTCGGGTAAAAACGGAAAACCATTTTACGGTCCATTGTGAAAGAGGATTGGCAATTTCGTTCCGAGCTTACTCGACCATCGGCCGGACAAGTTTTACAACGTCTCTGATGTAACGCGAATGCTCTGATGAAACTCTCTAATACATGCGCACTGTTTCCGCTGATTCAACACTTCATTTTCCCTATTTAATCTTATAAAGTTTTAGCTGTTACTGACGCTTCCATTTATTACCAACCATTCCACCGGTAGTGCCCAACCAAATTCTTATAACCTTTTGGATTTTATGACCAGTCTAATAACGTCCCCAAAATGCGTCTACCTGTTCTAAACGGATATTATACTATTTTAATAATTGAGTAGAAGTTAGTATGACTTCATTAAGTACCTAATGGTAATAATAACTAATAAAAAATCCCAAAAAAGCATTGCATAATCTACCAACACGACGTTTTCACAGCTACGTACGCTAGCTACGCAGTCGTAGCGGGCTACCCAGCCGCTACGCAATCGTAGCATGATATCAATCTGCTACGGTCTCGCTAGTAAGCCACACATTACTTTAAACTCATATTTTTTTTGACTTTGTTGTAGTTTGGACGTGTTATGTAATAAAATAATGGTATTGTATATTTTGAAAAATGAGAAAGGTGGTTCACGGCTTTGACTTTAAGCTCCATTCTCTCTTTTTATTTTACGTTTGGTACCTATTTAATAACTATAGAAAGATTCAAAAATCCTTTTAATAAAAATAAAAGCTCGTAAACTATAATAAAATAAAGACCTAGTAGTTAGAACTCAGTAATTGTGATATTCAATGCAAAAAATCGCTATCGACGAATCTAATCCTATACAAACGAAGCCTTTAGTTCAGAGGATTAGTAAGGTTATACAATAATTAGATTGGAAATCGATATCTACTCCGTATGTACGTGAAACTTTTACCTATTCGAACCTATATAAAATGGCTTAGATAAACCCACATTTGGATTAAACAACAATGGATAAGGTGAATCGGGCATAGTGAATATAGAAAGTGTTTATAAGAAATGCTATAATATATATATCATAACGAAAAACGTTTATAAGGAAATTTATGGTTGATAAGGATTTTTTTTTAAGAAAAACGGCATTTTCTCCCATGTTTTCATACACGGCATATACTCAACGATACTTAACGAAATCACGTCAGTGCGGTAAATTGCTTAATGAGCATGCCAAACGTGACAGGTGGCTCAACCTAACTCCGTTCTCAGGGTTCTCAGGTTACACATGAAAAGGAAATATCCTCAAAGCATTTTCCTCAATCGTTGAATTTGAACATGATTTGTGAAGAGATATTTAAAAATATATTGGTACTTGCTTCGAATCGACTTGACGCGCCTCAAAACTATAACTTTTAGCTTCTTGAACGTTTATTTAAAACTTTGCTTATACCATCAAAGGAAATAGAGAGCGTACTACGTTTCCAACTACTTATTTTCAAACTGTTACAAAACTAAATGATGAAATATAATCTTAGGCAAAAGGCCGGCTACAAACTTTGAATAATAAACAACTAAATACAACAACATTAAATAAAATATAACCTCAATTAGTATAAGCTACAAAACAACTTCGCAAAAAGGACTCATATTTGACACCAAAACGTCCCCTCATTGTAATGGCACCCTCAAAGTTATCACGCAACTGCATTTATTAATGTAACAAATGGTCTGTTGACAATGGTAGGTACTGGATGTTAAATTACTAAAACCCATATCAATTACCCAAACCGAAGGGAATTATAATGCGGCCCAGCATGTTGGCGTCGAACCGCGAACAGCTCTCGTCTGGATAAACGGAGGCCTATTTGAAATTCCAATTAGAAAGTTTTCTCATTTACTTGAATCAGGGCGTAGAGTGGCGGAAGGGCAACAATCCGCGCTGATTAGTCCTGGTCTCCACCCTGCATCAGATTTAAAGGGTATGGGTTCACCGCATAAACTAATCCTTCATTGAGGACTACCTTATTTGAATTATTTTTGGGCCTAACCCTGCGGCTGTTCGCTGGATTATTCGAACGTCGCATTTAAAAACAAATTGATTCCAACAATTAACTTTTATTTCTACGAGCTTTGTGACTTTACTGTAGACCTACAACTATTAAAGCTCTTTAGATACACATTTTGTACTTTATATTGGCTACATTTAAGTTCTAAATAATTTTATGTTATGACTGAAACGTCCAAATAAACCCACGGGAAATAAGCGTTTGCACTGCATTGTTTTCTGTTACGAGACTTGCTTATTTAATTAAATAATATCTGCTTTGGGTTAGTTAGTAATAATTATATTTGGCTTGTTTAAAAAAACATTTTTTTATTTAAACAACGGTAGGTATTGTATTCTTCATTTTATGTTGCTACCCTTAGCCATCGGTATGCGATGAATATATTTCAGTTCGATGTATCTATTCTACGTACGGTAACAAAACATAGGAAGTCAAATTTCCGGCGAATATCACGCCTATTTCCAAAAATAATATTTTTCTTGATAGATGTGACGCCGTCCGACCATCGACCACAAACAAGCTCAGAAATGCGGATATTACTGATTCAATATTCTACGAAAAGTTATGTTGCCTTTCGATAACTTCCGAGTTTTCTATACTACTATCGATTCGGCGCGAGGCCAATTTATTCAAAAAGTATCAAGCGTGAACCGCCCAGACACGGAAGTTACCCAGTTGAAAATTGAATTTATCAAACTTTTCCGGGACAAACAGATAGGTACTTTATAGACTGTGAAATGCAATTTACTTTCAATTGCTATCAATCGGGTGAATTGAAGCTTGTAATGCTAAATGCCACAGTGAAACATGCTCACCAAGCGTGTACAAGTACGCACAATCTCCCAGCAGTGATTTATAGGTATGTAAATACATTGTATGTAAATTGAATGCATATAATATTGATCTTCAGGAGTTTAGTCTACAAAATTATAGTAGGTACGATAAATCGATTTCAATACCAAACGGTTGTTTTTATTAATTTTTCCGGTTCATAATTCTGTACTTATAATATCGTTCATCGCAAGCGCATGAACAACCCCAGGGTCTTTTAAATGATACCTAAACTTTTTAATAATCAGATAAATGTAGCGTAGGTACCTAACTGCCGGTGACTACCTACTACCTACACTTTTAAATTAAAATTAGTCTAATTAATTCAATACAATAAAGTGACCAATGGTTTTATTATATTATAATAAAACACGGATTTCCATCAAAATTAAGTACTTGCTAAATAAATAACATGGCCACCCATTATCTTTGTATTTCACGAAACTCAACCGTTCTCAAATAGGAATGAAATGATAAGGCTCGACATTTGGAGTGGTCATCCCTTCGCAAAACAGAGCCGACTTAATAAACATCGTGCCGTTTTAAGAATTTAATCCGAATACTCATAGAACATTCTCATAACATGCTGGCATCCGTGAAAGCTGTAAGGGTCAATACCGTCCCGCAGGCACTTGTGAATTTAGTATGACCACTAGACGTCACTCTAGTCGTGGCGGCTATGATGTCTGTAATTAGTGCGTCGCATGGTGCGTGTCATATGTCGAGCCGGATCGAATTGCGTCCGTTTCAATTAAATTCCGACATGAGCGCGAACCGTGCGGCCGTCCGGCTGACCAGCTCGAGAGCTCTCATTGAACACGGTTAGGACGGTCGAATCGAATCAATTCGCGACCTACTATTCAGATTTTATTTTTTGTTATACGGAAAAAGGCATGCCGATAATTGGTGGAATTACGGATAGAATATACAGCTTTTGTACGTTTTATTCAGCTTTATTCATTCGGTACAAGTTTTATGAAAAAAAATAGGGCACAGCCAGAAGTTGGATAGCAGAGCAGTAACGAAATGAATCTACATACGTTATAACGACCTTTTCATGTTTCGCTCACACAAAGAATCGTCTCGTCGCAAGTTGTATTGCTCATAATAAAATTGCAGTGTACCGGAAAATACGTTGAGCGTAGCTCTATTTAATCAAGGACCACGTAATAAACACTTTCTGTGCCAAATATCACGTGACCTGGCATATCAAACGACACGTTCTAAATGCATGTTCACAGTTTCAATATTAAGTTTTGCTCTCAAATTTTCATTTGCAAGTTGGCAGCTGTAACTACTGTCACCAGCGCCAACGAGGCGTCACGTCTGCGAGGACATAATATTAAGAAAATGGCCAGACCATCAGCAGACGATTACAAATGGCTGCGACACGAGGGCGATTAACCGAAGCACATTTTACAAGGTCGGCTCGTCAATAACTTTTTACCTGATCTTTAGTTACGACAGGCATCTGAACTGGTACAAATGATGGTTAGGTAATATAATTTTAGCACAATACTACCTCTTTTTTCTGGATGAACACGTTGACACCATTCGAGTAACTTGGACACACGTTCCTATGACTTTATGTATGCTAATGTCCGTGGAGTAAGGCACTTTTAATTACTTACTGCTATTATCAGCTTGCGTGTACGCTACTCACATTATTGTAGAGGCAGTTTAAAAGCTGTGCTTAACAAATGCAAGGAAAATAATAATTAGTGGAAGTGACAACAATACCAATAGCTTTAAATTTTTCACTGACGACTCAATTTATTCAGATTCTCAAATGGAGTCCTCACTTCGTTGTTTGGGCCTTTGATAACTATACGAGTGAAGCCATTTGAATAAATGGTGGCCTATTCTCCAGCCTTAGTATAAAATAGGTCATTAATTCATTACACCCGTCAAAAGTTCAAAAGAAATTCGTCCGTATCTTAGTAAATATACAACAAACAAATAGCTGCAAACCCCATTTTATAAACCTGAACATTTTAACTCTGCCTTGTATGTATATGCTTGAAATTTGCAAATTCGCTCATAAACACCAAGACTTTTACACTAAACGAAAAGACATACAAACAAGATACACACTCCGATACAAAACACGACTAAACTTACCAAAATCTCGCTTAAAAATACATTCAACAAGTCCTCTGGTTATGTCAATAAAAATACATAACATGAAGTAGGGACCCGAATCAATCAGAAAATAAAAAAACTCCATCTATTCACGAATGAATAAATCAATTATTATTAAGTAAATGTTATTTATTACAGTGTAAACGAATATTTAAATGATAAATCCCTAAAACTCATCTATAACACAGTAAAGTAAGTAAGTAAGTTTTAGAATACGTTATAAGATAAACGATAAGTCCTCATCTCTACTATCTTTCTTTTGCTGTGCCCGACAAGTCCACGATTGTTTCATAAGCAAATGCTTACCACCTAAGCACATACATTGTGGAATACAATAAAGTATTGAGTATAATTGCTTCGCTGTGATTAAATTATTCTAAATAGCTACCATTACTACTGATATTGTTCTACTATATTAACACTTCATGTATTAATAACAACATAATATTTGTAGTGTATTTAGCACAGATAGTTTTCTACTATATGTTGTTTTTTTTTCTAAGACTCTATACCTAGATATGAAACATTTGATAGATACCATTAATCTCCGTAGTTTCAAATAAAGATAAGCCTCTAAGTACGCAGGCATGTCCAAGCAGTAATTTATTTATTTGACAAGACTGGAAACTGTCAAGCAAAAAGTTTGAGAAGAATAAAAGTATTTTTAAAATGATACCAACAATAAATTAAAAAGAAATTAGAATTATCTCGAGCAGAAACATATTTTTTCGCAGTTATCGCTTTCGAGTGTCGGGGACGATTCCATTTGTCTTGTGCGCAAGTGTATTCCCTGTGGAGTTTTCAAAGCAAGTTTACTGGGCCCGCGATAAGATAGAATAAGCCCTTTGCGCTCCTATGTCATGAGTTCTTCCTGCAGACGAAGGCCAAGGTTTAGTGAAAGTTGGACATATTTATTTCTGTTCACTAATGACACGTATATCTCAGTAATTGAATTGAAAGATAATGTTGCTTTGCTCAAGTTTTATTACGTTCAATCTTATTCTTAGTTCTTATTTGACGAGGGGGAAAATGGAACCCACATGTAGATCCCAAAATAGAAATGCCTTTGTGGTCTATTTTCGATGTCAACAAAATATCTAAAATTAAACCGGCGTCGTAATACATATTTCTAATACGAGATTAAATAATGCCGAAGTCATGAAAATGCGTTTATTCCTGGTTACAAATGTCATGAAAATTCAATATGCGCCCAAGTAATTTCAACCTACCACTGAATCTCTCTACTCATTTATTTCACCAGTCCTAACATGTTAGTTAATGAGTTTTATAGTGCGAATGTATCTCACTAAACGTTTGCATTTCGTACCAAAATACACTTGTCATTTGTTACGTGAAGTCTAAAATGAAGCTCGACGGCCCTTCTCTGAGTGATGGCTATTCATCCAGATACCCTTTCAGCGAATTACTTAGATGGGATTCAACGGATGACAAGTTTAATCGTGAGTAAATTCGGTCCACAACAATAACTAGCCAATAAACACGCATAAGGTGTAAGTTAAAGGTAATATTGTCATTTCGCTATATCACTTTTTTAGTATCTATTTTGAAATTAATACATTTCTAGAGGTATGAGGAACAGGGTGTAAAGTTCACTCATCCTCTATAGAAAAAGGAGGATCCTCCGACCGGGCAAAGGGTGTCGTGTCTGGTGGGCAACAGCCCGACGATTGATGTCGGAAAGTTATATATATGCTGATCGCGCGGTAAACTCTGCTTGCACGATGCAGGATTTTGTGAGACGTCAGGTTTTTGATGCGTAGTTCGCATGTGGCGTTGTAGAATCTTTTTCCTTGTTCACCATACGACACATATTATCACGCGTCAAATATACGGGTCGTGTGACTGATTCTTTAATAAACAGATGAAACATACATTAATTCGATTTTTAAACAAATTCACATCCACTATTTGTTCAGCTGCGGAGCTACAATCTAACAAATAAAAATTTAAAAAATATGTACGGTCGAATTGAGTAACCTCCTTTTTTTGAAGTCGGTTAAAAAGCACACACAAACCCGAAATCATATTTTTCTATAAAAGTTGGCTACGAACATTGGCCTCCAACTCATAACGGACCTCCTTTTCGCGTTGAGGTTATAAAGAAACAGCTGATGTTAAAGTGATTTGTGAAAGAAAACGCTAAGAGAATAAACAAGAGACCTGAGTGACCGGTCTAGAGGCCAAACGGCAAAACTTGTAATAAATGACCAACCAACTTGAAGGTACTTTTCTCAAATATGGAACGTAGGTAATAGCAGTGTGACAAAACCCAAGAACAAATCAAATCAAGAAGCACCGCAACACAAGCTCACATTAAAATAACTCGAAACCATAAATATGTTGTTCAATATCCATAAATTAATGAGATTTATTTTTAAAATATTTATAAACTCCTAGATTAGCTGAGGTTCCCGTTATTTCAATTAAGTACTCTTTGTTGAATTTATTAAGATAGTAAGGTATTGAAATGTATTCACGTTGCCAAAATATGCAAATGAAATGTAAAAAAAACTGTCGCTAGAACCAGAAACTCTCCAAATTGTGGATAAAAAGTACTGATCTTAATTAATTTACAAGAGGTAAGGCTTTGTGGTAAGGCTGGCAAAACGCAAGAATGAATAAGATTTTTTGTTGTAATAAATTGGATATCTTAAAAAAATACGTTTGATTCATATTGAATCTCGACGGTTTTCAAGGAGACAAGTTTTTCTAGTACTAATAAATTACATTGAGGAGTTGCCCCAGCCAAAAGTCTTATAAAACTACTTTCCCGTGGAAGAGTGGGATCTATATTTAAAGAAGGGCTTGTACCTTGGTAAAACATAATTCCCAGCGAGCTGCGTCAAGGATATTTCGGGCAATAAATCAACCCACTTTCGGGATTCTGCCTTGTGCGCGATAATGCGATCCTTGTCATCATATCTTATTACCTGTTGAACACGGATCCAATTTTATTACTTAAGAAAATGAAGTGTGTATTTGAACAACATTCCAGATGAAAATATTATCATAAAATATTAAAGCTCACATCTGACTCGGAATGGCGTGGCCATAAAATGTCCATTATGGCAGGAGAATCAACAATATTATCGCGATCCTCAGAACATTATGAAAACAAATTGGTACATTTACTACAACATCATATATCAGGTAAATATGTTCGATACCGTACGTCAACATACCTAATACCTATTACATTATACATTTATTTGCGTAGACGTTAGTCAAATAGACCAAATCTTTTAGAGACTGGAATAGTGACCGCGGTGACAGGCAACTCATTCCTAGCGTACGACACCCACCAGGTATCAATAAGCTCGGTTTATAGGTACATAGGTAGAGCCTATCCTACCATAACCCCGCTTACCTCAAAATAAATAAAAACATTCGATATTAAAATCCGATTGATCACCAACGAACACAGGCAGATGATTCAACTGTCCATATCAATAAATATTTCGACTGTGCGTATCACGATTAACAAAAGTTTTCACACGTTTTATTAACATATCGGTGGGAAACAAAGAGCTTTTAGCCACTATTCGTCGATTATTCAGACTGTCTACTGTAATTTTGTCTAAAATAACAAAAGTTTTGGATATTTTTAATAAATATGATGATAAATATCAAATCATGGAATTGTTGCGCCTTTTGAGTGAATGTCTTAGAAATACGTGTAATTTAATATTTATAAACACCTACACAATGTTAATAACTTCATAAATTACGATTTCACTATTTTAGGTTTTACACTGTACGAAATTCTTCTACCTGCTCTTGTTCATGTAACTTGGGATTGGTGTTTTTAAAGGTTTTCCATGTCCATTCTCCCCAGTTTACATTTGCGTTATTTCATTTTCTATTCAAGTTCTTCTTTTACTTGCGTAACCTAGTCAGTTTTGCCCCGGTGTCGGAGGAGGACAGGACGCTTCCCTACTGCACATGAGGTGCCGCGAAGTGTCTACTGCCGTCACCCTGCGAGAGAGGCCTCGGACGTCAGAGCACGGCATGGTGTGCGACGCAATCGTGGCCCTCCCACTGGCGTGAGGCGTCAAATAATGCCTCCACTATCTCAAGAACTACTAAAGCTTTTCCTCCTTTGGACAGGGTCAAACCTGCTTGACGATAGAGGCCACAGCCCTGCTCCTCCACACTACCTGTTGCCCCTACTTCTCGTTCCTGCCTGCCTGTCTGCCTACCTGCCTACCTGTCTGCTGATCCTGTCTCTATCTATCCCCGAGTGTCCTGCGTCGCGAGAAGCCGACCTGATCCTCATACTTATCCTTTATCTCTATCCTACTTAGTCTTTAACCTTTTGTTTTTATACATACAATGTTTATTTGTGTGATTTACGTTTAGCTTCTCCAGCTAAACGTCACGTTACAGTCGATGTCCTGTGACCGGGCGATCCGTTTGACATCGATTTGCAACCAGATAAAATAATTTCACTACGGTCACAAAATATTAACAAAATGATAATTTTGTTAATATTTTAATGACCAAAATTATTTTATTAGCTTTCAATAAGCAATTTTTGGAGATATTAAACATTTTTGTTACATCCCGCTGACCACGCTTGCGGCAACAGCCAAAAATTTGTAATTTAACTATAAAAGCTCCTACGCTGTTTTAATTAATAAATTAATCAAAATAAAAGCCCTGTTATTACACGCTGTTCACACATTTTTTTCTTGAGTAATTAATGAGTTTTCAATTGGAAACTTCAAAGTGCCGTAAATACAGCAATTTGTTTCTAGAAAATATGAATTTAAGTTGCAAGTGAGAAATGTTTCATACGAGTCGAGGCGACACTCACACCTGCGGTCGCGACCAACTTTTAACATCCAATTTCATAGCAATATACATAAACTTATAAAGTATTCAGAATTAATTTAGATATACCTCAGAGATACGATAAGTATAACATTTAAAACGGTTAACAAATCTAGAAACTTAATTTCTCTCTAGGTCTACTTCAGCATAATTTTTGTTCTCACTTTTATCATCGTGGGCAAAAAATTTGAAGAAACAAAGGTGGTATTCATTTGTCTTGGTAATTTAAAGGTTTATAAAATTATGAAAATATGATATTTTATGACTGTCGAAAACTTCGTGTACCTACCTTTTTAAGCCAATCGAACTTACCTGAAACGAACCTGAACATGGTACGTAATTTGATTAGTTCGTAAGTAGGTACTCTGTACTTGTACCACATGAGTTCGTTTTAATAACAGGTTGATGATGCAAAGGGTAACTATAAAGCTTCATGGTCAATATTCTCTTCTTACTAAATTATGCTGACACAAAAATACATATAAATCACGACTATTGGTACCAAAAGTTAAAAAGCACATATACTGTTCAATCCATCCGTCGGTCCATGTACCTAGCTAGCGGGAACCTAAAAGAAAATTTATGTGCCGATTAAGACCCTTTGAAGGGCGGACGACCGCAAACGCGCTGCGCCGTCGTTTGGGAAGCCGTTAGTTTGCCAGAATTAAATATAATTCCTCACTATTTTGCGCCTATATCAAAAATACCTACGTGACCAGTTTAATTAAAAAATACGTTAAACAAACTAGATGAACGATTTTATCATCGTTGAAATCAATTTATCAGTTTTCAGTGTTTTGTTTTAAAACTCTCCGAGCGCCGACGTTCACAATGTTATTAAAACGCAAATACACCACTTGTAACTGATGTTTGACATGCATGTGTACACGAACGTTATAATTTGTACGAGAGGCGGCACTTCGGTGCTATGAACAACGTTTTGTTCTAATGGAAATGTAATAAAATATTGGCACGTAGTTTGACTTAACCATTATATGATGTGACTGGGGTACTTACTTCTAGTATCGAAAATATGTTACTTCATAAATCGAAAACTAGCGTGTACGCGTGTTTTACTCAAGAAAATAATAAATTACTTTTCACCAAGTCTGTGTACGACGCTATCACAAATCTCCGTTAGCAGTAAGTTAAATTGAATGTCTAAGCTAGCAATCGAGGATTCAGCAAATACCAGTATCTATTGGAAGCGACCGAAGTCTTTAAGAAAATCCCGTAGCTTCACTCGTCTGCTGTGATTCCAGCTAGGTCCGCCACTAAGAGGATATTTTTATTTTAAAATATACTTATAACTCTTCAAAGTTCAACAAAAGATAACAACAATACATTAAGCCGCCGTCGCTAACGGCTAGTTAATGAATTAAAAGCAATACATAAAACAGATCGGCTTTTTGATACCTACATCATCTTTTAATTGCCAACTAAGGTATATTGAGGTTATTATTGGGAAATAAAATACAATTAGAGGCAGATGCTCGGCGGCGGCCCGCACGCACGCAATACGCAGCATGATACGAAAACGAACATAGAGACTATAAATTATGGAGCGAGCCGCGAGCTGACCGCGAGAACTAACCCGCAAATGTTTGGAGGTCGCGCTGCACGAGATGACGAGACGGCCCACTAGATTCGTTACTTCTGCAGGACAAAAGTAAATGAGAATTGCCCTTAATTGGAATTGTAAATGAGTCTTGCGGCGCTTTCTTGTCGGTTGAACGCCCGTTTCGCCATCACAGTAGAATAAACTGTGATGATTTCATTTAAATTAATTCTCAGCGCGAGAGGGCCGCGGACGAGATGTCTAAATTGAGACATCTCTGGATCGTTTGTACAGACTTCTTGCTCGTTTAAGACGTCTCGTGTCCTAAATTCTAAGGGACCGCGTCGTTAGGGTTTCTTTTTCCCTTAAAACAAGAATTTCCGTTTAAAAAAGTAAATTACCCCTTTAAGAAGAACATTAAAGCCTAAGAACAGGAATTAGTTGTCTCTGTCCACGAAATGGTAGGCTTTATTTAGTTGTGACAAAATTAACGTTTTGATTGACAAACAGAAATAGGAGCTCGGAATAAAACAAGTTAATTGAAAATTTAACGTGATCGTAACATTTTCTTCAATTTAGTTGGTTATATATTCGAATCTTACGACAAATCATGCGGCACGACATTTGGATAACATTTTCAAAACACCGTAAAAAAGTAAATTGTCACTCGATCGTCAATTTATTTTGTACGATGTTACGAAAATGAGAAACGACGGGTGCGACCGATATTATCACAACGTTGATTTGGAATTTATTGGCATAGAATTCGTAACTGGAGCGTCAATACTGGCTCCAGTGGGGTGCACCTGTGCCTTCACCTTCGTCAAGCATTGACGCGGGTTGCGAACATTAGTCACAAGTGTGTAAGACATGTATGCACGCCAGGAAGGGCGGAAAGTAGCCACACATTCTTAACGAAAAATGTATAAAAATATAGATGTGTTGCTAAGCGTAACCTAAATAAATTCATGATTAAATAACAAATTATAGCGTTTATTGTGAGGCACGGAGGTGGAGGGGACGTACCTACCTCGGTGAGCACGTAAACGGTTTCGTTCCGGTAATCAAACGAAGGCCTATTACCTATTGCCCATGACAATGATAATCGTTAAAGGTAGTCAAAATTCGGTAACCGGTGTCGCCTTGATAATTTTGTTCTATTACCGAGATGTTGTGTATTCGAAGATAATTTATTATAAAAAAATGGGATATATTCATCCCAACACACGTTTGACACGCACTTGGTCAGTTTTTTATGGAACAGTATTCTTAACATTGTAGTTGAAAAACATGTTCTCCTATACATTCCAACTGTAAATGTAAGTTTGTACGCACAATATTGGGAGATTTGCTGTTATTTTAAGACCAGAGACTTCTTATAGTTTTTCTTGTAATCTGTAAACGTATAGAACTATTCTCTGTATTTTTTTTTTTTTTAAATTTGGGCCCAGTTCTTTCGGAGATATGGGGCCATTTTCTTAAATAACTTTAAAATCTCTAAATGAAAATCAACAAAATTAAAAAATATATATACTTGACACCCTCACAGTAATCCCTTTCATTTGATATGTCACACGGTACATCGTGAAAAACGTAAAAAAAAAAGAATGTCTCCTAAAAGTGACCCCCATATTCAAAATTAATTTATTTAAGTACATAATTCGGAGCAAATTGTCTGTGACAGGTTGGCAGATACACAGATACACGAGTGACCCTATAAGGGTTCTGCTTTTTTCTTTTTGAGGTACGAAACCCTAAAAATTCTAATATTCACGGTTTAACAACAGAAAAAGTAGGAAAATGCCGCCCTAAAGATTACTTAAAAAAATTAAAAACATTTATTGATAATTGTTTTTCGTTTATACATTTTAATTCTTATTCGATTACATTTTTAAATATTTCTTAAAATAAAAAGGATAAAAAAAACATTTAAAAATATAAAAAAATAGAGTTCCGCCGGTGTCGGGAGCAGGGTCCAAGCTACCGGTGGTTAGGGCTGCAGAGACAGGAACCTCCTCACAATGCGAGCCGTATCGAGGAGTACTGCCTTCTGTATCAGGCGCTTGATCCAACCGCCTAACGAGAGCCCCGAGAGATGATGGTCGAGGCTTTCGGCCATCAGGCCATTAGCCGTTACGACAATCGGCACAATGATAGCCGAGCTCACATTCCACATGTCAACAACCTCGTGTGCTAAGTCGAGATATTTTATTTGTAGCCACTTGGTTATGTCTGTGCAAGTACTCGCTGTTAGCTAGACGCGAGCAACCAGAGATAATATGTCTGATGGACTCACCCGGACGATGGCATGCCCGACACACGTCAACCGTACCGTCCTTCATAATAAGTCTCCGGTAGTTATTCGTCAAGATAACTTCGTCCATAATTGCACAGACGAAACCTTCGGTTTCCCCGAAACGTAGCCAGGATACGGACGCTAAGAAATCTACACCGGGCTCATGAAGAGCCCGATAGAAGCGCCCGTGAAGCGCCTTGCTTTGCCATACCTCCTTGCGGTCATCTGTAGTAAGTACTACAGGTTTGCGCCAGTTCTCTTTAGCCATGGAGAGCGGGGTGAGCCCGTTGTCCACTGCGACCACATCACGGTGCATATCGGCTTTAAGAAAGTAGTCCCTGAGGATGCACACCTCCCGGTTGTGGAGGGTCTTCGCGTTTAAAAAGCCTCGACCCCCGCACTTCCGCGGGATGTACAGTCTCATCACCGATGAACGTGGGTGATGCATCCGGTTTGCGGTCAGGAGTGTACCCTCCTGTCCAGGGCGTCGAGTTCAGTCTGAGTCCATTTGAGTATGCCGAAAGAGTACATCAAAACCGGCATGACCCAACCGTTGAAGGCGCGCACCTTGTTTCCGCCTGAAAGAAGACTATTTAATACCTTTTTCAGGCGACCAAAGAAGCGCTCCTTCAACGATTGCTTCATGTCAGCAACGTTGATGCCTAACGCTTCCGACATACCCAAATACATATAGCTTTCGGTTGAGGAGAGGGATCTAAGGTGTATGGAGTCCGAGAGTTGGGTCCCCTCGGATTCCATAATCTCCCCTCGCTTTACATGCATGACTGCACATTTGTCCACACCAAATTCCATACTGATGGCGCCACTGAATGTTTCAGTTACCTTCAGTAGCTCCATCAGTCGCAATTTGTTGGGGGCAAAGAGTTTCAAGTCATCCATGTATAGGAGGTGAGATATGACCTGACCTCCTCTCCTCAATTTATAGCCCAGACCTGAATCCTCCAGCAGTGTGCTTAGAGGGTTCAGGGCTAAGCAAAACCAAAGTGGACTTAAACTGTCGCCCTGGAATATTCCCCGTTTAATCCATACAGGCTCGTCATTCTTCTGGATCTGTCGACATCCTGGGTAGCGAAGGACCGTCCTCCATTGCCCCATACACGACATCAGGAAGGTGCGCAGAGTTGCATCTATCTTGTACAGCTCCAGCACCCTCATGAGCCATGTATGTGGCACCGAGTCGTAGGCCTTCTTATAGTCTATCCAGCATGTCGACAGATCCTTGCGGGATCGACGAACCTGTTGGCTTATGACCATGTCGATGAGGAGAAGCTCCTTAGTACCGCGGGACCCGTTCCTACATCCATTTTGAGAGGTTGACATGATTGAATTACTGTCAATGTGTGTGTTAATTTTCGTTCTCAAAATAGATGTAAGAAGTTTATAGACCGTCGACAAACATGTGATCGGTCTATAATTCTTGGGTTCCGCGGGACTACCTGACTTATAGAGCAGGTGAGTAACGCCTGTTGTTAGGAACTGCGGTAGCGACCCAGTCTCCAGGGATGACTGAAATTGAGATGCCAGGCGAGTGTGCGAACTACTCAGCCATTTTAACCAAAAGTTGTGCAGTCCGTCCGGTCCCGGTGATTTCCAATTCGGTAACGGACGGACTGCTCTGGCTACGTCTAATGGCGTGATTAGTATAGCGTCCATTTCTGGTATAGTTTCACACACTCGCTCGACATCCTGCATCCAGCCAGCCTCAATGTGACAGACGGGCACCGACCATATGCTGCGCCAGAATGCACTCGTGGCAGCATCATCCGGGCGGCACACGTCTGTCACATTTACAGCCGAATACGGCTCGCCCATGCACAAACTTTCTGCTTCAGGAAGTCGATGCGCTCTGTGACACGGGACATGTATTCTTGAGGACTGATTCCAGTCCCCGAGAATGCCCGCCTTACAAAGCGCACCACTCGTGGTCGTGTATTTCCCTCCCTGAAGCAGTATAGTTTGCCGATGAGTGCCCTGGCCCCATCGATACGTCGCTTGATTCTGCACTGCCAGGCTGGTACGGCTGGTTTGGGTCGAGTAGCTCCGTCGTAGTTTGGAAATTTGACGTTAGCTAAACGACATGCCGCAACAGCCGCGCAATACAGGATCGAGTGTGTATCAATGAGATCCTCGCTGCTTTCGAAAAAAATCGTAAGCTGCGAGTCCAAAGCACACACCAGCGCCCTATTTTTTTTGTGCATGGGTAGGCGTGGTAATCGGGGTCTAAGTTCGGTCGGAGTGTACCTATACTCGCGAAACGCATCCTCCAGTGCGCTCCTCAATCGATCGTTACACTGGCTACTTACTGTGGCAACCCTATCATCCTCCTCTTCAACATCATGATTGAACCGCGGCGGGATTGTATTAATATTTGACGCTTGTGCCGCGGTTTGTGCCCGAGTTGAGACGATATGGTTGCTCAGTACCTCTGAGCGCAGCCTATCAAGTGCAGCATCTTCCAACCTATGATTGCGTTGGATGACACGCACCTGATCCGACAGTCGTTGGGCCGAGACGTTGACGGTTGGCTCTAGTTCCTGGAACAGAGACAGCATCCTAACACGGTACGCAGTGAGGTTAGTTCCTCCCTCTGTAGACCCGTAATATGCGCGCATGACGTTCTCGTTCATTGACTGAGTCCATCTCATGCGCTGCACACAACCACCGGCAGCGGGGGGACCCGGCTCGAGGCCGGGCCCCAAAGTCCCAAGCTCCTCGGTGGCCGGCCTCTCCCCTGCCGTCGTACAGGTGTTGGCGACGTCGGCGGGGAGAAATACTCGTCGCTCGAGCTCGACGCAACTACCGCGGCCGGTGTCGACACAGCGCTCACAATGGGGCTGGGTACCGGCGGCGGCGAGGCGGAGCTGAGCGAAGAGTCCGGAGGTGGTGGGCGTGCTGATCGTGTGGCCGATCTCGTCAACATTTAGTTTTCAATCCAATTTTTTGGTTTTATCGGAGGTGACATCTGTCATGTCACCTCTGTTATGGCATTTTTTGATTATAGTCTATAATTTCTCTGGTCATTTTGATCTTTTTTCTGTTCTATTTCGATTTTTAGGCTTTTACGCTTGTTCGTTTTTACAAAAAACTGCGTCTAAAATAAATATAACTATGAAAATTGAGAGAACACTTTTTGAGACGTGTTGACGTTTGTGTTGCCAGCCGAAAATTGGTAATTGTTATTATTATTACTACTTGCAAACTCAATAATGGGCCTCCGAAAACGATCGCCAGCACTAAGTGTCGTAGCGACAAGAGGGTAACAAGTCCTGGATTGCTTGAGGAGTGGAGAGGTATTCCACGGCTTTCAGAACAATCCCAGAGCCCGGAAGATGGTCAAGATCCCTACGAGCACTTACTGGAATACCTCCTTCCTCTGAGCACGTTTGTTCTTGTGAATCTCCACTCAAGCCGGCTAATTAAGGCAAGAATGAGGTGGGAGCTCCGTTCCTCGTCAGTATTCACTCCAGCCGGCCAATAAAGGCAAGCCAGAGGTGAGGAATAAGACTTCTCCCGGGAGATAGGGTCCGTGGGGTCGCTACTGCCCAACAGCTTGCCACATGCTGCCCTGCGGGTTTATTTTATTTATTATTATCAATTATTATTATTTTATTTATTTTTAAATATCTCGGGACCTTAGGGTGCCGGTCTTTTGGAAGGCGTACGAGGGGCCGAAGCCAACTCGCAGAGGCCCCTTAGACGTTTTTAATGAAATGAGGTACCAACCGACGATTATCCCTGTATGTACTATGCAAGTGCACCCAAGGACAACCCCCGGTTGGTGTAGGACAATTGCAGAATATGGAAACAAATCTATTGGACTATGGGTTTGGATGGCTTAAGTTGACTGGTGACCTGGAACTATGGAAGGACTATGGCCCCTGCCTAACCAATGTTTTATATGTACACGGATAAAATGGCAGGAGGTGACTTGTACACTCAATAATGGGCCCCCGAAACGGTCGCTAGCATAAAGTATCGTAGCGACAAGGGGGCAACATATCCTGAGGTGCTTATGAGGAGTAGAGAGGTATTTTACGGCTATCAGGACAATCCCGGAAGTACGGTCAAGCGAGCATCTTACTGGAATACTTCCTTCCTACGAGCACGTTTGCTCTTGCGAATCTCCACTCAAGCCGGCGAATAAAGGCAAGAATGAGGTGGGAGCTCCGTTCCTCGTCACTGTTCACTCCAGCCGGCCAATAAAGGCAAGCTAGAGGTGAGAGGAACAAGACTTCTCCCGGGAGATAGAGTCCGTGGGGTCGCTACTGCCCAACAGCTCGCCACATGCTGCCCTGCCGGTTTTTGTATCTCTCTTGGTCTGGCTCCTCATCCTAGACCTTTTCCGGCAAGTAATTATTATTTATTAATTTTTTATTAATTATTTAATTTTGATTGTATTTTAATTTTGATTTTAATCTTATTTTTATTGAATTTTACATTATTTTATTTCAATTTTATTTGTAAATGTGTATGCCTATTCTAATTAATATGAGTCTATGTTACTCGAAATAAATGATTTGAATTTATACAAAAAAGAATAGTGTATAAATAATGAGTGAGTTGACTATAAAGTTTTGACGTAAAATAATTTCCCAGTGTCGGTGGCGGAAGTTATACATTTTTAAATGAAAATGTTAGTACCAAGCTAGGTCAGTATATAAAGTTTGTTCGAGAAGCGTATCGGCAAAATCTTTCTTTAGTTCCTTCAGAACTTTAATATTTTAAGTATAAATAAAAATGCTTTTACTTTTTTGTTCATCTTTCACTGAGGTTCGACTTTCTTAATATAAAGCACAATAGTACAGACTCATTTTTTAAATATTGCTTTACCAGATTACCTATAGCATTATCAGCCTAATGTTCCCACTGCTGGGACACTCGTTTCCTCTCTGTGAGAGGGAGTGGGCCGTAATCCACCACGCGAGCCCAGCGCGGGTTGGTGAATCGAAAGAATACGTATATCAAAACTTATTTCAGCTAGGTATAGTAACACCTGTGATTTAAGTAATAACTTATAATGCTACAAGTTTCTCTACGAACGTTTTGCTTACTTTCATTACTGTCAGAGTCAGACACACATTCTTCATAATCATAGTATTCAGTTTTTATAGAACGCAATGACATATAAAAAAAAATATCTACTCCCATAGCGTAATATTCGAATTATAAAATTCAAAACGAGTTCATATTGACATACTTTATAAACACAATACCGAAATTTAAAAATAGAATCATATTATAACATTTTTTCTCTAACAAAATAATACTATAAAACATTTTTTTTTTCTATTACGTTTCAGGACTATTCCAAGAAGTTAAAATCACCGAGGAGTTTCCATCAACTTTTGCATTGGAACGTTTAAACGGGGTACAGCAGCACTCGCTGTAGCGCATGTGCGGGGATGTGCTGGTGCAGACGACATTCATTTGTTTTGTTGTACTGAATTTCGTGGGATTTTTCAAATTTATTATTGATCTTTAACTTTGATCTTTTATTTAGTATTAGGTTCAATCCCAATGTATGAAAGTAGATAAAGTAGTGTATGAAACTGCACATAACTAGGTATTAAAACATTCGTGTGATACTATTAAAAACCTCGCCTACGGCTCGGTTTTAAATACCCCTCATTATGCAACAGTTTCATAAACTAATAAAACGATATACCAATATTATTCCAGCTAGGCATTATTCGCATTCGAAGTGAACAAATTGTTTTTATTTAATTTTGCTTGAAGCAATTCGTTTGAGAGAGACATAAAAATCTTATAACTAAATGATTCCATATTCATATCCTAAGAGTTAAAACACTTTTCTCAACTTTTATAATTCTGAAAATTAAGTAAGCTTCTGCCGTCATAAAAAGTCAGTCCGGAGTAAAATCCCTTTCTTCCATTTTAATTACATATAAAAAGTTCAGTAAGAATCCTTATTATTTATTTTATGAAATTTAGTCATCAAAGAAGCAAATCACTTTTTAGGAAAGGTCTCATTTTAGTCAAGTCTAATTACCTGGCATGGCTCAATCATTAATACGAAGCTTCATTAGCGCAGATGGACCTTGGCTATCCTATTCCGAATCTTCTAGATCTATTCCTGTCCGAAATTCATGTTTTATGTAGGTAGGTATGATAACTTGCCTCTATTATTTAGTATAAAATATAACAGATTGTACTTTATTATACCAATAGACTTGGTTGACAGCTACTATAATTAATAGTTAAATACCGACAGCGACATATTCATTTATTTACGTGTACTAAGCCGGTTTCACTGCTGCTGTGTTCAACTTAGAAAACATTGTAAGCATAATTATGTACCTACACACGTCGGTAATATATATGTGTAGGTAAATTTTACCAAAAACCACTTTGTCCTTGGCGGAGTTAAGTGCCTTGTCAAAACTTGTTCTCTTATGGTATTCCCGTTTGATTTATGACTTCGATATGTCAATTTTACGTCAGTCAGTATGATTTATATGGTCATTTGCACAACCTTACGTGTCGTATCGAAATTCACACATTTGATTTTACATTTAGCTTACATCGCAAACGGGTTTACTCAAATATCAAAGGCACTCGAGTGAAATCAGTAAAATCATTATCCACACGAATTTTTATTACATCGAACTGCGATATTGTGGCACGTGACTGAAAAATGTGGAAACATTTATTTACAATCAGTGACTAACAAAAATATAAATAGGGGTGGCAAAGCGACCGACAGCCGTACATTGGATATATCGCGTGCTGGCGTGATTGATTGCTCTACAAAACAGTAATAAAAATGTCCATTCTGGGAAATCCGAGTATCTCATGTGGAGTGCGTTAAATAAATATGAGTGTGAAGCTAAACAGTATTTTCCATTAGTGTCATAAAAAGGTAACGTTTCGAAATAACCGCGAGGCCGGAGCCATATCCACGTGTGATAATGCGCAGTAACATTTTATAAGGGATCTAAATGTGAGCAGATGGCACAATGCGAATCGCTGGTAGTACTTCCCGGCACGGCCGCAATCTGCCATTACATTTTATGCAAACACTGTCGGAATGATTTCGGTTGTACAATTTCCAAAATAGAATACCAACAACTTTTGCAATACAACCGTTTGTTATGCGTACTTTAAATGTCAACATTATTCTGACTTTTAATTCCCTCATAAAAAAGCTTCATTAGCAAAAACGGATGCAGTTATTGCTAAAGTTCCTGTCAAACGCAACGTTGTAACATTTCGTTACTATTGCACGAGCTTCAGAATTGAGTTAATTAGGTAGTTAATATGAGAGCCCATGATCACAGCGCACGTTTTTACGTAAATTATACTTCTAAATTCTCCTTCATAGTCCCCTTATTTAAATGTCTACCTCTCCATTAACATTTTGCCCCTCAGTATTACTTTCTATTGATTTCATCTTCAAAATCACTGATTTATAGATTTTATTGATACGGAGTAAAAGACTTTTAAAAGCTTTTTTCCCAGATGACTTTTACCCGACTGCGGTGTAGTAATGACAGGATAATGTTTTTCCGCGGGATTGCCCGGAAATAATGGGCATTACTTACTGTTTTTCCCGTAGGTAATTCGTAAAAGATGGCCAGGGATTTTTTCTAACATTTGTCCTTGTTGTTTAGTGTGGTTACAACAACGTTGCTAGTGAGTGGTCATCACAGTCGGACTGTGGAATATAAAGATGGACGATTACTACTGAAGATATTGTCTTCTTGCATACCATGGCCCATATTGCGCACTTTAACCTACCTCGTTGTTAAATTACTAATAATAAACCTCTCTAAAATTTCATCATTATCATTATCAATTTTAACAGTCCATTACCTCAACTACTAATTTAGAGTAGTGGTGGCCAAGTGGTAACTGCCGCGACTTATGAGTTGCAGGTCGTAGGTTCGAACCCTGACAGGCGCTTTACTTTGTGTAAATTATTTCATCACCACTGCTCACAAAACGGTGAAGGAAAACATCATGAGGAAACCGGCATGTCCTAGAACCGAAAAATCGAAGACATGTGACATCTACTAATCCGCAATGGGCCCGCGTGGTGGAAAACGGCCCACTCCCTATTACTGACAGGAGGCCTGTGTCCCAGCAGTGGGAACATTATAGGCAGGTTATGTTATTTTATGTTATTACCTCAACACACGCCTGCTAAGCTGGATCCTCAGCTTTTCCATCCCATGAAGCGATGTATAGCAAAGCAAAATAGTATTTTCTTTTGCAGTTAAAAAGTACGAGTATGACAAATCTAGTTCAAAGCTTTTGTATGTTTTATTGGTATAGTAGCCATTTCGTCACAGTTTATTAAGAACGTTATAGTTTATGAGTGTGCGGTCGTAACAGGTAAACGGAATAAGGATGTTTACGAACAGTCATGTGGGTTAAATTTAGTTTTGCTACAACTGATGGTTTTCTCGAAGATTTTCCTTCCTCAATGTCTTATACTGGAACCAATGTAGGAAGAAATAATTTGAACGAGGTCATCTAGCTGTCCGTTCTTCGTGATAAATTCATGATGTGAAAACAATTTTTTTTTTCTGTCATGCAGCTTGATTTGCTCATCAGTATTTGATTATAATTATGAACATTAACTACGTTATAAGCACCTTTTTCGTAATGAATATGTTGACGTAAGTAAGACACAGGCCCCGCATAGACCATGTGTGCTTCTTGGACAGCCCCTCATAGACCATGATTATGTGCTCCTTGGGCAGCCCCGCATAGACCATGTGTGCTCCTTGGGCAGCCCCGCATAGACCATGTGTGCTCCTTGAGCAGCCCCGCATAGACCATGTGTGCTCCTTGGGCAGCCTCGCATAGACCACGCAAGGTAATAATGTTTAGATATTCTAGTATAATTTTCAGTTAAATACTACAAATAAAGATGAACCCTTCATCACGATCATCTTACTTAGTCCATCCTACAATGGGCCCGTCCTTGCTAATTTTAAGTAAAACTCGTTGTTTTTCTATTTCTAAACATTTTAACAAAGAATACATATAGACTACGGTATTTGTTCTTATAAATACCCACAAGTTCCATGAATATTAATGACTATTATTAAGACGCTAAGCTCCGAGCTCTACTGTGTTCTTATATACTAGGTATTGTAAATTGTAGACTAAGGACATTTACTTACTACAATTTAGATACTTAGAACCGGCGCTCTAGTTAATGCATAAGAAATAGAAAGCTTCACTTACTCTTGGTTAAGTGACGTCCAATGTTAATATTACGTTTAAAAAACTCTACGATGATTAATCGCAAACTTTCATAAACCACAAGCGAAAATCAAATAAAATTTGAAAGCGTTTGACGACAAATAATTACTGCAGTGTTTAATTATGAAATAAATAAAAAATATTTCACCGTCCATATTCACTAAAATTTTCCGATATGTATCGCGTCATGTGCGGCGTACAGCGTACGGGTATAGGGGTGTACGCCAGACGTTCTCCTGGCACAAGGGTAATCGAATGTCATACGCGGTCGCTACCCGACAGAACTATTCACGAGCTGCCAGCTGGCGCACTCCACGCCCTGATTTATGTCCCTTTTGCTGTCCAACTTTCTGCACCTTGTTCGTGCAACATTTGTACATGACATCTTAAATATATAGACCAACGGAAGCAGAAACTCTGGCGGCAGCCAATGGTACTGACTCACACACATGAGTGTTTAAGCATCATTAACTTTATCGCTCAATTGCCTTCGCACTTTTCTTATAAGAATAAGATTTCTGAGCTTTCTGAGGCGCAAATGCAATTGTTAAAATCACAACCTACTGGCCAATGTTTTCAAGATTACACTGAAACATTAAAAACACATCTCAATATCTTCTATTTTTTTTTGTATCCTAAATCAACACGGCAGTGGTAATGCAAACACTTGTATCCCTTAACATCCAAATCCACGCGTTAATTATTTCAAACAAAATCAAATTACAGTTGTCATTCAACATGTCACACGGACGACCTAATTATGTCAATATGACGTTCGGGAATAAGTTACAGACGGGTTACCTACACCGAGCCGCGCCAGGAGCGCTCATAAACTCATTAAAAGTTGCCTCCATATACTAAAACGACTGACCTTATCCATACAGACGGCAGTTTTAATCGAGACCGCTTTACGAACCATTAAATTCCACGGACGGTTATTGTCGAGCTGGGATCGTTAAATGAAATTCTAGACAGTGGCCGCTGCCCTCCACCATAATAACATGCGGATTTGCAAATTTAACCCATAATAACGAATTTATTAGACACCAATATCACAGACGAAATTGCTAATATAATCATTTCCCCTATAATAATGTATATGTGCTGCGTGAATAATTAAGCCATTAAGACTGTTATTGCCTTCTATTTTCCAGCCTGAAGTAAAAAAAAATACATTCGGAAAAAGGAACCACCGAATAACAAAGTAACATTCCGCGACGTATACTTTCCTGAAGAAAGTATCGCGATCAAGACCGTATTGAAGCAAGATGGAAGGAATTGAATGTCGATCCACTTATACTGAAGATTTGTTCCATAACTGAAAAAAAGCGACACCCCTTTTCGCACAAGAAGCGAACGTAAAAGATTGCTGAAAAGTAAGTACGCTTATTCTTGACGCCAATTTATTGGTTCAAAGGTGCGCCGTCGACTAAATGGTACTGTATAAACTCATCACCTCCTCAGGACCGCCTCTTCCATGTAGAGGGATTTTGCTCGTTCATTCACCTTAAATCGACGTCATTCCGAGAGGCAAAATAGAGCACTTCTGAAAAAGAGTTTCCGATAAAAAGGGGCCCATCAAATTTTTTCAATATCCATTTACGAAGGAATAAGAAAGGATTATGCGCAAACCAAAACCCTTTAATCCGTGATATGGGTTATTGAAACATTGCGCAAAGTGTGGACGAATTATATCGGCTTGTTCACATATACGTAATCCTCCTAATCTTGCGGCCCTTTCCAATAATTGTGGGGAGCTCCAAAAGTTATTTCTATTAGAGCCTCTGAACCAGCGATAGCCGGGCCGATGTCATTTTCTATGCAATTGAAATTTATTTTCTCACATCTGTTACCGACTGCTTAACTCGCCACTTCCCACTACTCTTTGACATCGAATTGATGCTTGATAAAGTCGACTTCGTTCGGGATTTTCGTTACCTTAAAATCCCAAATATTTAGTGAATTCAGAGTTTGGAATCGTGCCCAGTATAGCAAAATGTAACATGAATAGAACACTAATAGTTTTCAGACAGCTCTCTGCTCCGTATCATGTCAGATAAATGCGAGCTTACCAAAGTTTCTATGTTCTATGTTATAGGGTTTGGTTTCCGCACTTAGTCCGTAAGGTGGACCATTGTGCGTGGGCCATGGCGGCCGTTTGGTGTTATTCCAACCAGCCCACCTCCCTCCAGAAGCTAATCAAGTCTCCTGGTCTGTTCAGAACATCTGTGTAGGATCTGGGTGACCCGAGGGTTTCTGTTCTAATCTGGGTGACGCCTGTGCATTCAAAGAGCACGTGCGCTACTGTTTCCTCAGCCTCCATGCACGCCCTGCACAGAGGACTGTCCGTTATGCCTATTGTGTGGAAGTGTTTGTTTAGCGAGCAGTGCCCCGTGATGGTCCCCGTCACCATGCGCAGGCCGTTCCTGTCCAGGCGTAATAAACGCCTGGTTAGCCTGCCATCCAAGGATGGCATAGCTTCCTTGGACTGCCTGCAACCTGGTGTCGAGGTCCACCAGTTCTCTGCTTGTGTGTGGGTGAATTCCTGTAGCCACCTGCGTATTTGGTTGAAGGGGATTGGCACGATAGGCTCGGGTCCACAGACTGCCGTGCTAGATCCTCTTCTAGCAAGTTCGTCAGCTGCGTCGTTACCTAGCGATCCGCTGTGTCCTTTTATCCATTGCAGCGTCACCGTGTTGCGGCTAGATACCGTTACTTGTTCTAGTGCATTGTGACATTCTAGTGTTAACTTTGAAGTAATATATTTTTTCCGTAAGGATTGGAGAACTGAGGCGCTATCGGAGAGTATGCGAATGTGGGTGTCCGTAACTCTCCTGGCCTCTATAGCATGGGCCGCTTGTATGATGCCCACACACTCCGCCTGATAGACGGTGTTGAACATTCCCAGCGGGCGGGATATATTTATGTTGAGGTCGTGTGAGAAGACTCCAACTCCGGTACCGGAGTCGGTCTTCGATCCGTCTGTGTATACTCTCAGCTCTTTCGGGCCTGAATAGTCACACTGTTCTTCTGTAAGTGTTATGTTGTAGTGCTGTTGAAAGTGGTGTGATTTCGGGGCTTTGTCACAGGGTGATGCCAACATTGGTCGTCGTTTGATCGCATCTTCCTTTATACGTATGTGCTTAACTCTGGAGTCTTTGCTTAGGGTTCCTGATAGATGGAGCCTAAAGGCGGCCAGGGCCGCCTCCTCCCGCACAATGAGGTGCAGAGGCGGTAGTCCAAGCATTGCCTGTAGGGCGGCAGTGGGTGTAGTTCTCATACTGCTAGTGATTGCAACACACGCAAACCGCTGCAGTTTTTCGAGATCTCTTTGGGCTGTACTCAGGTCTGTCCTGGGCCACCAGACTAGTGAGCCGTATGTGATAATTGGTCGGATGACTGTGGTGTATAGCCAGTGGGTGACCTTGGGGCTAATGCCCCAATTCCTGCCAAGCAGTCGCTTGCACTGCCACAGGGATATGCTGGCTTTCGTGGTGATGTAGTTCGTGTGTTTTGCCCAGTTCAGCTGCTTGTCCAAAAAGATGCCCAGGTATTTGGTTTCAGTTGAGAGGCTTAGGGTTGTTCCAAAGAATCGTGGTAGTTGTAGTGTGGTCAATTTCCTCTTTTTTGTAAAGAGGATCAGTTCGGTTTTTTCAGGGTTCACTGAGAGTTGGTGCTTGTTGCACCATTCCTCTACTATTTTCAGGGCTTGACGCATGAGATTGCATAAGGTGTTTTCGTGGGTCCCGTTTATTATTATGGTTATGTCATCGGCGTAGCCTACAGTGAAATAACCTTTGTCATTAAGTGTTTTGATGAGGCTGTCTGCTACCAGGTTCCATAGAAGCGGTGAGAGGACGCCCCCCTGCGGGCAGCCCTTCGCAACGATGGCCCTTGTAGTGTCATTTACTGTGACTTGTACAGCTCTCAATTTGAGCATGTTGGTGATCCAGCCACTCAGGGTCGAGTCTATGCTGTGTCGGTCGAGGGCCATTTTTATGCTGTTAAACATGGTTTTGTCAAAGGCGCCCTCAATGTCAATGAAGGCGGCCAGTGCTGAGCATTTGTGGTCCACTGCGCATTCAATTTTAGAAACCACGCTGTGTAGCGCTGATTCTGTTGATTTGCCTGTGGAGTACGCATGCTGTTGTTTGTGAAGTGGTTTAGCCCGGAGAGGTCCGTCTCGGATGTGCCTGTCACAGAGTCTCTCGAGGGTTTTCAGTAGGAAGGATGTGAGGCTTATAGGCCTATATGCCTTGGCTTGTGTATAATCGGTCTTGCCAGGTTTGGGTATGAAAATTACTTTCACCTCGCGCCATGCGAGAGGTATGTGTCTAAGTGCTATGCAGGCTCGATAGATCTCCACCAGCCATGGTGTCAGATGATCTACCCCCCATTGCAGCAGGGCTGGGAAGATGCCATCCAGCCCTGCCGACTTGTATGGCTGAAAGGTGTTGATAGCCCACTTTATGCGGTCTTCTGTTACTATATTGCGGGCTCTTGACCAGTCTTGATCCGTTGGGGTCCATTCTGGTTCAGCCTCCCACGACCTGTCCTCCAGGATCTTACAGTCTGGGAAGTGAGTCTCAAGAAGGACCTTGCTGGTTTCATAGTCAGTTAGTGTGTATGAGTTATCGGGTTTTTTCAGCGCGCCGAGAGTTCGGTCCTGATCAGTTGATAGGATCTTACGTACTCGTGCCGCTTCGTTGTTAGTTTCAATTGATTCACAGAATTTCCGCCATGCTTTTCTCCTGGCAGTTCTGATTAGCTTCTTGTATGTGTATTGGGTCTCTTTGTATACCTCCCAGTCCTCTGGGAGTCTGGTGTTTTTGGCTCTGTTGAATTGTTTACGTAGTGTGTCTCTGAGTTTACTAAGTTCAGCGTTCCACCAGGGGTTTCTCTCACTCTTGGTTCGTGGCGCTCTTAGTTTGCAGCATGCATGGTATGCCTCGGTTAGGTATTGTGATAGTTTTGTTACGGTGTATTCTAATTGTGCCTTGTCTCGTATGATTACCCGTGATAGATGCCTCGCCAAAAGGGAGGCTAGCAGGCGTTTGTACCCAGGGACATCGGTGCGCCGCGGGTTTCGCCTCGGTGCGGGTTTCCTCGTGTTGGTAGTTAGTGTAAAGCGGATTCTTCTGTGGTCTGAGCAAGAAGGCTCATCCGATACGTGCCAGTTTGTGATTAGGTTTGTCGCGTCTTCTGTGGCAAGTGTTAAATCTATGATCGTTTGTCCTCGGACTGTGACCCAAGTGGGTTCCGAGCCGCGGTTAATAATATTGAGGTTAGTAGAGAATAAATAGGTGGATAGTACCTCTCCTCTGGAGTTCGGTGCGTCGCTGCCCCAGAGCGGGTGGTGGGCGTTCGAGTCGGTGCAGATGATCAGGTCCAGACTGGCACGCTCACAGTGTTGCACCAGGTCGGCCATCTCTTTAGGCGGGCAATCTGCGCCCTCGCCTGGCATGTATACCGAGGCTAGTACAACATCTGGAGCGCTACCCTGGGTCTGGAGCCTGACAGCTGTCAGGTCTCTGGAACAGAATTGGTTGAGTGGCGTGATAGGAATTTCGTTGGGTACGTAGACACAGGTTCTTGGTTTGTCTGACGTGTGAGTGTTGACAATTATCTTACCTCCGATGTTACCGAGGCCACATATTCTGTTGTTCCTGATCCACGGCTCTTGGATCAGTGCGATTGTTCGTGGTTTTACCTCCAGCGCCCTGCGCAAGCTAGCCGTGGCAGTCTGGCTATGCTGGAGGTTTGTCTGGATGATGTAGAGGGGCGATGACGGCGGTGGAGAGGGGTTAGTCGGAGATGGATCCATCGGAAAGCCTCTCCACTACCTCCTCTCTATACTCGTATTTGTCGTCGTGTCGTTCGCCCGGCGGCGGTGACGAGGCGAGTAAACGCTCGCTCCAGCCGGGTGACTCGGGTGGTATGGAGTCAACATCGTCAGCCATTGCCGCTCGGGCCATGACCTCCTCAAGTCGGTCGATGTCTGGGTCGTCCGTCTGTGTCAGCGTCGGTTGTGCGGTCTTTGTGTCTCTGTCGGTCTGGACGTCAGAGGGTTCGGTCGTGGGCCAGAAGCGTACGTATATCGACCCAAGTAGGTATGATATACGTCGCTCCCGGGCCCGAACCTTTACGGCTTCCTCCGGTGGCAACCCCAGGGTCAAATACGTCCCATAGTTGTCGCCACCGACGGTAGTCGCCCTATATAGTGACCACCTAGCGATGTCAAACCAGGTATTCTGACGGATCAGAACACCATGGAGTCTGGCTACGTCACCTCTGTAACGAGGGACAAAAAGTGAGACTCGGACACGGGTGGGCACGTCAGTCTGTCTCAGTACCGTAAGTGTCTGGTCAGTATTCGGGAGTCTAATTTTGGGCACGTTCTGGGTCAACCAGGTCAGGGCATAGTCGTCCTCGCACCACATCTGCACGGTACCTTCCGCTACCCTTGGGTATCCGCGGAAGGCAGGGAGTGGCGCTGTCGGGTCAGTGTCCATAACTAAATTCTCTAGGTCCGTCTTAATGTGTTCGGCCTCTTCCTTTGTTAGGTCTCTGGAGGGGGGGGAAGGCAGATTGCTACAGCCAGCCGCGCAGGGATGTCCTTCGTGGCTCGCGCGTAGGTCCTCTGCTCCCCTTGAGCGGAGTGGATCCTCACCCGCTTGGCGTCCCCCTGAAGCATACTCGGTGAAGCCGTGTCATCAGGGCGTCCCCTCTTCGCCTGCCCTGTACCGCTCGGTCCAGGCTGCGGCTTGGAGGTGCCAGGCTGGGTCTTTTTTGCCGGTGCCGCCAGGTGTGAGGTACCACCCCGCTTGCCCCTACAGTGCTTAGGTCGAGGTCGGTCGTGGGGTCCGTCTGTGTCTTGGGGTCGGCTGTCGGTCCCGGCGGACTCTGTCACGTGCGGAGGCTTTTCGCGCTGGGTTGCCCCTTCGCAAGCTTGCCCTCGCACGCGCGGTTCCGCGTCCGGCCGCTTTGCGCGCTGAGTTTCCCCTTCGCGCTCTTGCGGCCGGTCGCGTGCGTCCAGCCCCTTTTCGCGCTGGGTTTCCCCTTCGCGGACTTGGGGCTGGTCGCGCACCTTCCCTTCGGCGTCCGATCGCGCTTCGCGCTGGCTAGTGCCTTCGCGGATATTGCGCTTTCGTTCGCCGATTCTATTCTTCCGGGCCTGGATTTTTTCGCGCTTTGTCAGCGGGCGTACTTCATCACAGGTAACCGGAAGAGTGCCAGAGTTGCCAGGTCCGTCATCTTTCCCTGTCTCTGTCTGTTTGTGCTGGTCGGGGTCATTGTCCGGGTTGGTCTTGCTGTTCCGCACGATACTCTGTTGCCAGAGACTCGTGGGAGGCATAGCCCGTGTCGTGGGTGTTGGCGCGTTGGACGCAGCCGGGGTCGTGATTGGAGGCGCGTTAGTCGCGGCCGAGGTCGTGTTCGTGGGCGCGGTAATCGCAGCCTGTGTAGTGTGTTACCAAAGTTTTATTGTTCTGAACATTTTGTAATTTGTTGTGTTTTTAACCGACTTCCAAAAAGGAGGAGGTTATATGTTCGACGCGTATGTTTGCTTTTTTTTTTTTTTTTTTTTTTTTTTTTTTATGTATGTCCACCGATTTCTCCGTCAATTGTGGACCGATTTTGAAAATTCTTTTTTTGTTTGAAAGGGTAGGCTCCCAAATTGGTCCCATATAAATTTTATTAACGTTGCTTGGGTAGTTTTTGAGTTAGCTTCAAAATACGTATTTTTTTCCCACTTAGTATGTAGATGATATGATAAGTTCTTGACACTGGTAGCAGGTAGTGGTATTCGAATGTGTGTGGGGTAGGTACCACAACTAAAAAGTGAAAAATAAAAACTTTTTACAAAAAAAAAAACAACCGACTTCCAAAAAAAACACTACAAAGTGAAAAATAACTTTAATTTCGGAAGTCGGTGGCAAAAAACGAAAACACAAAACCCAAGACACCGACTTCCGAAATTAAAGTTATTTTTCACTTTGTAGTGTTTTTTTTGGAAGTCGGTTGTTTTTTTTTTGTAAAAAGTTTTTTTTATTTTAGTATTTTATTATCTTTTGAATCTATGTCAATATAAATGAATATTTATGACAACACCCATGTCTACACAACAATTTTAGAGCAAAACGTATCTCAATAATGTCACCATACCTATCTATTTCATTTGTATCATGAACAGCATCTGTAAACTAAATCCATACCTACTTAGAATTTAATGTCGTTATTAATTTGATGCAATCACATACCTAGGGATGACTTATACAATTTCAGTATTGGGGATTCACAAAAGAAAATTAGAATGCTGATACAAAAAGTAAAGAATAATTTTACTTAGAAACGCTGCCCCTGAGCGTAGTTTTCATTTGTTTCACAAAAGCGGTTAATGTAAACGGTTGCTCTTTAACATTTAGCTCGATTACATCTAGCGACTCATCGTGCCCCGTGTTTTGTTTTGCGAAATTATAAAAAGCAAGGCCATTTCTTTCGACGCGCGCCAACAACTATTGTTCCTGTGTTTTTTTTTCATGAAATAATTGTATTATTATGCTGATAAGCTTACAGAAAAATAAAAGTGCATTCCTTTTATTTTTTTAGAATTACATTTCACCTAATCATTGGTGTTTTGTGTCGCACAATGTTTCTGTTTTTAGTAGCGAGTCGAGCGTCGCAAAACATCGCGTTGCAATGCCGAACACTCGGAATCTCGGATACATTTTCGTCCATACGCCCGTCTCTAACAATTGATTTTTATGACTCGCCCAGACACCCATTTCTAACAACTGATTTTTATGAGTTGACTAAGCCAGGAAGGAAAGTAAGTAAGGAAGTACATACCAAATTTTCCTTCTCTTTGATTCCGAGTTTCTCAAAGGAGCGAATGGCGTAAGTCGTTCAGCAAAGGTTCACACAGCCAATAACGTAAAGACTTTAAACATTTAAAAAGTGTATGTATAAGTAAAGGTTGCCTAAGATGTATGAGCACCTTCAAGCAAGTCTACTTGCGCTGAATAATAAGCTATTCACAGTTCCCGTGTTTCGCTTTGTCTCACTTTGCCCGTTCAATATTCCTTATACTTAAAATACAGCGTTAACTTCATTGTATCATTTGATTACATTACATTTTCCTTTTTTTTTAGGTATGGTAACTATAGGGTCATCTGCATGGGTATTATGTTTATTTATAATCACAAAAAAAATTACTTAATATAAGTTACACATGACTTGGTTAATGCAACGGGTGGGAGTCAAAATCTCCACTACTTGCTTGCCTCCCTGGCGATTTAGTCTCTGAGCTTGCCTACGCATCAGAAAGGTGCCTAAATATCGTCAAACATAAACCTGGGCATGACATCATTACCAAGTCAAAACAGAATTACATTGAAGTGTAAATAAATATAAAATTCTTCTACTGAATATGTAGACAAATTATGCAAATGATCATGCGTAAAACACGGATCAATCCAATTTACTGTCAAAGGGCACGGTTAGAAAAGAAAGGGAGAAATCAAATTGTTTTCACGAGGATATCAAATCGTCGATGTTTAAGGAAGAATTTAGGTCACGTCTCATGGATTACGGCTTATTTCCCGCCTCTCTTTTTCTTCGTTTGACGCTAATCCCAGCGGCTTCGCAGAGATTCCGCCGCCCAGCCGTCGTGCGTTGGCATTCCCCTCCTTTAGACGGTACATCAATTTCAAGGTCAGAAGTATTTACGAATAAATTATGGGCTTTTCATTAATTCTTTGGTAACACGCGGAAAAATAAAATACGCAACAAATTCTTTACAATGAAGGCCCGCATCGCGCAAGGACAAACTTAATAAAATTACATTATTAAAATATAAGTAAGTATCATTATCTAAGAATGTAATTATGTATAATAATCAGGCTCCCGATTCTCTTCACGATGTTACACGTAAGTAAATCAAAGGCGACGCTCAATTTCGTTGCATAACTCGGGAAAATATAATTACAGTCTAGTCTTTTATCGTGTTACCTTTACATAATCATATAATACTAATGTAAGTGAGCGCCACTTCTCATCCTAATAACATCTCGAAGGAGTCACCTCGACCCACGCGGAAAATCTGATTATTCAGTGAGTGACGGCGTGCCACGGACCGAATATTAATCGTGCTCTTCCACTTACTCTAATCATTGTAACTATCAGGGTTACAACATCAACCGGGAATCATTCCACCGGCTCAATTGTACATTCTACCGAGTAGCACTAACGACGTAAGAAAATATTATTTGGTAGGTACTTGTGCCCCAACTTCGATTCGACGTGCTCAACATTTTAATGAAAAAACCTTTAGGTATAAGAGTCAAAGCCATTTTATTGGACTTCACGCGTATCAACACAAAAGAAACTGGACATTGGGAAAAGTGAGCGGTCTGGAATGTGTCCTATAAAATCTGAGAAGCATTTGAAATCTACACTCGCTTTTAGGGCCATCACTACTAAGCCATCGTGGATAAAAGTTTCCAGTTTTCAGAGCTAATTTTTAATCAAATTAATTCCATTAGCAAACCGTGTAACTATTAAGCTGTTAATCCGTTTACTAATTTGGCAGTAGTAATCCGTGATATTGCCAGTTTATGTAGATACAACCAATTATCGCCGGTTATATTTTAGTGCTAAAATGCGGCCACGCACATGCAGCCGCAACATTCCCAAACTACCAAAATGCAATTTAAACTCAGTATAGCCACTGTTCCTGCGCTGTTATGTGACAAGTTAAAGCATTATGCAAATTTTGGTTAAATCTGGGTTACAAATGTACATATTACCCAGGAGCAATTACAAAATGCATTTCTTTAAATGTGTATTCTGTCCATGCAGCCGTAATGATATAATATTACAACATCCTAGAGGCAACAATGTTCCTGAAATGGTACCCAATGCAGCAAAAATAAGTGGATTGTATCTTTAAAGAAGAACATAACATCACGCCTTGTTTCCCCGAAGGGTTGGGCAGAGGTGTACCTGTAATAGGTTCACCCACATTTCGCCAGTTATGTTTATGTCCCATGTAATAGGGGGCGAGCCTATTGCCATCAACCGGGCACAAATCCAGACTCTGGGCTGCTACTGAGAAATTCCAGATAGAAAAACCCAATAACACTTTGCCCGACCCGGGAATCGAACCTCATGCTCAGCAGTAGCGCTTGCGACTACTAGACCAACGAGGCAGTCTAAAGAAGAACTCTTATAAACAAATGCAGCAGAATAAAATGATTAATAACGGAAACGATATCATAATTATGCACGTTGCTTTTCCTCGACACCATAATGCTAGCCACACACGTAACGATTTATTTGCGCAAATTTTGGCATGCGCAAATTTGCTTGACCACACACGAGTCAAGGAGCGAGAGGAATAGTTTACTTCAAATTAGTACTTTCATTGTTGATACAAAAATTCTACAGGAAATTGAACGCATGCCCAACACACGCTCAAGCAAATTTTTGCAAACTCAAATTTGCACAAGCTTGGAATCAAAAATTCATTCAGTAGTCGGGTTTTAGTTTTTGAACTTACTTTTTATTTAAATTATTTTGCGGTTATTATTTCGTGATAAAGTATTTACAGAGCAGCTTAATTTTTTTTTTGTTTGGGTTTTATTGTATAATAGGTATTAATTTTACAGCCGCGCCGAACGTAGCAGTCTCACTTTTGCTTGTTTTTAACAATTTGAACATATTTATTTACTGAAACAGTATGATATTTATATATTTGTAATGTGCTCGTCAATTTTTTTTTTTAGTTCAAGGCTTTATTTCTTCTAGAGGGCGCCATATTGCATTTATTGTGGCGTCATATAGCCTTTAATCAGCGGACGATCAAGACGCTTCCAATGATATCTCATTTGTCAAATTATAATAATAATTAGTTTAGAATTTATGAGGTAACAAATGAACATACGTACCGGTCAAAATCATAACCCTCCTTTTTGCTTCGCCGTAGTTGGGTAAACAACTAGATTTTTCCCGCAGCTTCGTCCGTGTGGATGTCGAAAAAATATATCACATGGAAACGTACTACCGGGATTAAAAATACCATATGTATTAATCCAGTTTATAAAGTTAAATGTGTGCCACATTTCATCCAAATCCATTCAGCCGCTTTTGCGCCTATCCGGAACATACATCCAGACAAACGGATATAAATTCCAAAAACCGGCCAAGTGCGTGTCGGACTACGCACAATGAAGGGTTCCGTAGTTGGGATAAATTTATACCAAAAACAAACTTAACTTTGTAGTTGAAATACATGTTCTCCCATACGGAATGTATGGGAAAACATGTTTTTGAAGCTGCAAATATAAGTTGGTCGATTATTACTTGTAGAGCCTATTTAGCTGTGATAGTTTTCCTTTTAATTTCGTTATTTAAACTACTGCTGTGATTTTTTTCACATATCCAAAACTAACCATTTAGCTGGCAGGGGGGGGGACACTTGACTCTAACAAAAATTTGCGCGTCAAAGCTTAATATTTCGCAAACGGATCCCTGAATCCAAAAATGGTTTTACATGCTCACAATGTTTTTGAAGGACCTTTCTAATGATACCCCACACCAAGGGATAGAAAAAAACCACTTTGTCGGCGTAATTAATATGTATACCCATGCCAAATTACAGCTTTCAGCACTAAGAGTCTCGGAGCTAGACCGCGGACAGACAGACAGACAGACGGACATGACAAAACTTTAAGGGTTCCTTGTTTACTATGGAACCCTAAAAACTATATTTTCTACAACGGACTCGTTCCCCACACCTCGTAGCCATTACTTTTTCAAAATGGTTCAATGTACTTACGGTTTTCACTTAGTTAGGGGAGTGTGTATGAAAGAGTCAAGCATTGAAAGAGCCTATGCGATTATTTGCCACTTAACAAAATCCTACCATAATTCAATTTTACTCTTTATATGGCAATACTGGACAGCTGTCACCCACATACATTTGACAGTTCTAGCTACTTGGTCTGTGAAATCAAATGGTAGTTGAGTTGAAGCCATAATGTAAGGATTTTTGGGATAGCTTAAGTTTTTTTGACAAGTTTAGTGCATTGCTATGCATATTTTTGGCATTATTTTATGCAAGTATTATTGATATGATGGTAAATTATCTGTAGATTGACGTTATATTTTTTAAACAAAATGTTTTGAAAGGGCAATTTTGTCGAGTCTAAGAAAGAGTAAAGAAAATGGTATCAGTGCAAAACAAACATGTGTAGGAAGGGAATGCAATCCGGACTATCCGTAATCCGAAAAATCCGGATTTCCGCACATTTTTACCAGACTTCCAAATCCGGATTTGAAAATCGAATCCGGATTTTTTGAATAATAAAAAATTGTAACAAAAAAATCGAAATGAGCCAGTTCGCTGTTCGCGCGTCTCGCGAGTGTCGAGTCTATCGGCTCTGCGCAGACGAGGCGCGGCATAAGGCGCGGGCGACGTGGGCCACCGCCTGTGGCCTCGCGGACGAGGGGCCCCCGCACCTCGAAGGTTTATGAGGATCAGTGGTCTCAAATATCATAGTGCGAAATCGGTAGAGCTGCCCACTAAAATCTGTATATTTGTACCCAAAATCGGTATATGACAAAAAAAAACAATATTCAATCAAATTCGTTTATTTGTTTAATAATTTGGCAAGGAGTCTATTTGTCTTTGTTTTTGTTCTTCAGAGTTTCTTTTAATTTTAACCTATTAATTATTTTACTGACGTTACTCAGCACGCGAATCAAAGACTGATTATTTTGATAAAAATAAGTACATATTATGGCAATATCACCATAATTATGGTATTTAATGATGATAGTTTTAATAATTCCAAATAACAAAAAAAAAAAAAATTCATAAGCGCTACTGCTGTGCATGAGGTCCTGGGTTCGATTCCCGGGTCGGGCAAAGTGTTATTGGATTTTTCTATCTGGAATTTCCCAGTAGCAGCTCGGAGTCTGGATTTGTGTCCGGTTGATGGCAATAGGCTCGCCCCTTATTAAACGGGACTTAAAACATAACTGGCGAAATGTGTGTGTACCGGCTACAGGGTCACCTCTGCCCAATCCTTCGGGGAAACAAGGCGTTAAGTTATGTTTTTCATGTTTAAAAAATTCATTTCATTTGATTTTCATGTGCTTTTATTTTGATCCATTTACACAAAGGAGACGGAAACGATAACATACACTCTTGGGTCTGAATGTAACGAGATGAAAATGGTGTGAATTTATAGATTCAAACTTACATTAGTGTATTGCAGTGACTAGTTGCTATCCCACAAAACACAGCGATCCATAGTTTCAACAATATCCAATCCACAAAGCGGCGGTAAAATCCAAAATAACAATTCCAAGTCAATCATGTGAGCAATCTTCGGTGTCCAGTGTGAAAGCAAGGGTCATACAAAAGGTAGGCAGGGTCAGAATCCGTAAAAATCAAAGCAGTGGTCGTTGAAAAGAAACATAATTGGGAAAGCACTCAAAACACATCGGAAAACACGAAATAAGTGACAGCTGTCTAGTAGGGGTGGGCGTTGCGACAACGAACCGTTTACAAAAACCGTTTTGTGTTTTGTGATGATGAAACCATTTTACGTCCTGAGTTTAACTTCAAACAGTCTTCATTGCACAAACCAGTCTTCGAATTACTTGGTGCGATTTTTTATTTTACATCTAAGAATATACAGTCGGGTACAATGATTCAACTATCTATCACACTCGTAAAATAGTCCTTCCAATAAAAAGTGAACTCTTAAAGAGTGAATTCTTAAAAAGTGAACTCTTAAAAAGTGAACTCTTTGAAATTAAATACAGTCAGTAATGTATTAACAGTTGTCAATGTTGTCGTTCGTGATGCGAAAAAACTATTTCATACATTTCAAATCGTTGAAGTTTTAAGAAACTGCGCTCGACGAAAACGCAATTCTATTCCATGTTGGATAAGTTTCGTCCTTTAACCGTTTTCTGCAACCGTTTTCGTCGTCGGGAAAACGGTTTCGGCAGTCAAAAATTCGAGAACAACCCACCACTAATGTCTAGTGTCAAATTGTCAATGTCAGTCAGCTCATACCAGTGCAGAATATGCACTGCCAGTGACATAGACAAAAAAATAAAACTGATTTTAATCGATATGAAATTGATAATCATTATTTTGGTTTCTCAGTAATTAATGATGTTTTATTTAAATTAAATGCACTATATTGTATAAAAGTATTTATAGTGCATTTAATTACTTTGAGTTAATTATATTACCTAGTGCTACCTAGTGGGTAGGTGTTCTTTTTGTAGTTGTGTAATCGATTACTTTAATCGATAATCTCGCGAAAACTATCTTTATCATATTTCTCCGCTTCCAGACTTAAGAATTGAGCTGATTTTTGATTTTCAAGGATAAAAAATATGACTAATTTTTAGATCATATCTCAACTTATTACATTTGGGCCCAACATTTTCCATCTCCTTTATGAAACATCATATTAACAAACTAAAATGGGTAGATTTGTTAATTTTTATGAAAAATTCGTAAAATCCGGATAATCCGGATTGAATCAAAAATCCGTTCTTTAAAATCCGGATTTTAATCCAGAACGGATTTGCATTCCCTATGTAGGATGGACACATGAGTCTTCTACCAAAAATGTTTTTAATTGTTATATCTGCCTTAAATATTTTTTAATACTTTTTAAAACTGGCTCTTTCACACACACTCGCCCCTACTATTTTATTATATGTATAGACTAGCTTTTTCCCGCGGCTTCGCCCGCGTGGATGTCGGAAAATATCCCACGGGAACGTACTACCGAGATTTAATACCTAATACGTAATAGAGGAAAACGTCATTGACTCCTACCGCTGCGCCCGCGTTGCTTCGCGTAATTTTGAAACTGCGATATATTTTAAACTATTCATTTAAATGATATGATGTCAAGGCATATTTTAATCTAAATGAAATGCCCAATTTAAATAACATATTTTTTTGGATAAGGATTAATACTATACCGGTCAAAAAAGCTTCGGAAATAACAATAATTTTTTTATCAAATTCTGAAAGATAAAAATGGTTATTGTGGGTCATCCTTAGAAGATAGACATATGCCATCGCGATTTTTTTTTATTGAACTTTTTAAGATGAACAATACCGTAGAACATAAATTTGATGTATCTTTTCCGGTTAACGCAGCGCACGCCAGTAAAGCTCCTAGTCGGCATGATTTTTTCTGACTTCTTCGACAATAATCATCATATTTCAGCCAATTTACACAAAACTTTAATGAATTATACACTAAAACCTTTCACATGAATTACTCCGTCTATTGGTGAAAACCGCCCAGACAGACAGACAGACGCGGCGGGGGACTTTGTTTTATAATATGTAAGGATAATTTTATATTAAGAAGACGGGCGTCCTTACTGAGGCAGGCCTAAAAATCGCTGGCGTGACGATTTGAACTCGTTCCTTAACCTTAACGATTGTACCGAGAGGGCACAGCATAAAGAAAATTGGAAAAATATGGGGAGACCTTAGCCCATCACTGGGACAATGTAGGTTGACTGAAAAAGAAATAGGTAATTTCAGTTTTTAAAAGTTTTTAATTGGTTTTAAAGGTTTAGGCCTACCCCGCACTGCGAAATCTCACCGCGCGATTTTTTATTCGCGCGTTTTATATTTAGTATACGGAACTGCTACGAGTACGTCTCTTTTTATCGCTAGTGCGTGTGCTGGTGATAAGTACCATGTGTTACAGAATTGCGATAAAAATAACGAGCAATTTTTTGGCGAAGTACAGGCTAGGCCTTACAAAGCGTAATCGAACACTAAAAGTTGTACAATTACTGATATCAGTTTTCTCTATTTGAAAACTAACTACTAAAACTATTTAAACCTGTAATTTTTATAAATGTTAGAACATAAACGTGAATATGGCTCGGGTATGGTTGGAAAGGTTTAAAAACAACGGTTTTTTATTATATCTTTCGTTTTTCAATTCACTCTAAATATGTATCATCACTATAATCTACACAATATGCATGTTAGACAGATAATAAAATTAAGAACTGTTTTTATCACAAAAACATGAAAATGTGCCAAATATTTATAAGTAAATAAACTATCTCAATACGGCATTTTCATTTTCAGTTGAAAGCTAGATACACGAAAAAAAAAAAGCTTGAGTCTGCCATAGTTCTTGTATAAATCATATTTATTTGAACCTAAATCTTGTTAACTAATAAATAAGAAGAGAATATAATATAAACTTAGGTCATCTGAGTCAGTTAGTGCTTTCTCAAAAGCTGTTCACAGTTATTTATAACTTTGAAAAAAGATATAGGTATATCAAATCAAGCACCATGCTCGCGACACTTAGAAAGTACTGTAATCATTCAATAAAAGATATTGGATATTGATATGGATGTAGGTAATCGTACTTAGATGAATCTGAATTAAATGATTATTTATTTATTTATTATTACAAAAACAACAAATCGTTTTGAAGTACTTAGGTAATATTCAAATACTTTCTTTGAAATTTAAAATCGTTTTACTACAAAAGTAACTATCGAGATATATTGTAGTGTTCATTATGATAGTATGTGTCTACACATAGGTACCTACTTACTGCATGCACATAGTTTAGGCGAAAATCGCTTTAGAATTTCGCCAAACATGATTAACTACACATGACTGAACCCTGAAATCCGCGTATCACTGGTCAGTTTCCCTCATGGCAGTCGTCAGTTTATTTAATTCGCCAGTTTCGTTGATTAGTCAGTTTCAATGATTCGTCAGTTTTGCCGATTAGACAGTTGTGTACAGTTCGCGTAAAATAACTTTGCCGCTCTGAAGTAGGCTACAATTGACTGCGCAGTAGTCAATTTTACTTATAAAACAGTAGCGCGCATGCCAGCGCGCATGCGCAGCCTAGCTTCAGAGCGGCAAAGTTATTTTACGCGAACTGTACCAAACTGACAAACACTGGAAACTGTCGAGTTATCGACAGTTTCCAGTGTTTGTCAGTTTGGTACACTAAAGGGAATAAGATTTTACGTTTTAAATAAACACATGTAGGTAGGTACCTGTACCTTGCTCTAAGTATTAGTATGTACTATAACATTATTCTAATGAGTTTTCCTGACCAATACAGTTTGTATACCTACCATAGTTTATTGTTGGTCAGATATAAAAATCTCATCCCTTCCCTGCTGCAAAAAAAACTTAGGCGGGCAATTATACTCGTGACAAGTTCGTGTAACGAAGCGTACTTTTAACGGGCCAAAAGAAAAAGGGATAAAGTACATTCATTGTAATATAACGTATCACGAACTCCAGCGTCTCCTAAGCGATTTTTCATGAGGTGTGCCACGTTAATGTGTACAAACGCTCCGGCTCGGCATACTTTGCTTCTTTGCAGGAAATAAATTACCTATGCTTAGAGCGCTACCTCCTGGATGGCTTTGCTACACGAATTTCGCAAACAGATAAGCTACCCCGTTATTTTAGTAGTTTAAACACGCTGAATAAGTGTTGACAAGTAAGACGGGTGATAACGGTAAAGTCAGTAAGAAGATTTTGTTTTCCTCTTTGCTTTATTTTTGTGTTTAAAGATAAACACATTTGTGAATCGCACGTCTGAACTATTCTGGGTTATCTGAACCGATGTTTATTCAGCTATCAGCTGAGATAGATTGACTGGATGAATAGTTTTTCCCCTAAACCGAGGCGTACTCGGTGTTTGGAAAGTCCCACGCTTTCCGCCGGTTAGTCATAAAACGTAAACATCAGCTGTTTGGAGCCACAACTATTTCAACTTTAGCTTTATGTTGCTCTAGTCTATTGAACAGGCGTTTATACACACCTGCAACATCATGTTTTTAATAATGATACAAAATTCGCTTGTTTCCCTTGATTTTGTTATTAGAATCGTAACATAAGCATTTTCTTACACCACTTGGTGAACACCATTTTGCAGTAAAATCTTATCAAAGTCACCTTTTCTTAAATCGACACACCGTAAAATCCTTCGTAAAATCCCTATTGGTAGTAAAAGTACAAATTCAGTTATCCATTCTGCCATCCAGAATTAAAATTCCTAATAGAATATGAAATTTTCTTGAACACGATAAAAGAAGCGAGAACACTTTGTTAGCAAAATGTAAATAACCGATACACTCTGACGAGGTTATCGGGAATTTTACGCAAAGAATTCTGATAAGCTGGAATATTCAAAATGAAATAACTTAAATCCCTGAGAACTGACCGGCAACTTGCTCTGTGAAATAGTAAAATAAATGAAACACTGACTTAATAGCTTCTACATAGTACACCAGTCGATCGGGCAGGTTAAGCACTAGTGCGTTGGTTACTTAGATGGGTAGAATAGCCATTCTGTAGATACAAAATACTTACAATATAAAACAGCCGATAATCCAGGCTGTCGTATGAATGCCTAACTACCTTAGAACCTTCCCAAAGGTCAGACTCTGAACGTGTTATTTTTTCCCAATTTGGTACAGGTTGTTTCGCTGTCGGTACAGAGTTTTGATATCGGAATTGTAATTTAGTAACCCACATGTTGCGACGCACATTTGAAACATTTTATTTATTCATAATCCCTTATAATAAAGTTAAGAAGTGAAAACAGCACAGCTTTTCACTGGCTAAAAAGACTATCCAACATTGATAATTTCCATCGAACATCTTCATTTTTACGGTATGCAACACCAGCTTGTTTCACATTCTATAGGTACTTGTATTAATCGCTAAAACATCGCCAAAGTCAAACTTGTGAACTTATAAGTTCACGAATTTGAATTTGACCTACATGGACAAAGACCTTGATAATATATAATGCGTATTTCGCTCAGACTTATTCAAATGTGGGTGAAATCTCACAGTTACACTCTTGTGGCCCACCCTCACACTGTGTTTACAATAACAACCCTAATTACCCAGTTACTAAATTAAGAACAGCTAGTGCTATAAGCGGCAGTAAAATTACAACATTATGACAATTAATTGTTAGGGCCATTTGATACCCTCCCTTACTAACAATTACGATGAATATATCATGAACTTCATTTGCAAGAATTGGTGAAGACAAAGGTGCCAGGTATGTACCAAGCCGAGAAGATGATTCACAGTTCACCATAGGTTTGTTTTGCTAAACGTAAAATACAACTCGTAATTAAACGTTAGTTAGGAGAAATCAATACTTAGTGTAAAGTAACTATGTAAATTTAGGTATATACGCAGTCACGAGAACCCTTGTTTAACACCTAAACATTTTTTTCCGCTTGCTCACACTGTGAGGTAAACGGGTTTTTGTATACGACGCGAAGGCGAGTTAACCAGTCGATCGACATCCACTGACCGGGTCGCATTACCTAATACATTACACACATTACCAGCAAAATGAAGACCGCGCCTGTATTATTCGTCGTACTTTTGTCGTTCATTTGTGTCGTCCATTGTAAGGATTTGATTGTGGGCTCCAGTTTCAACAACAGATTGCTATGGCAGCAGAAAGCCGAGTACAATGCCATCCCACTGAAGAAGCGAGTTAAAGAAGTGTTCTACTCTGATCCGGGACAGCAAATTATTAAGGTAAGCATTCTCTGCAACTATTTTATGTTCTATTTAGTTTTATAAATTAATAGAATTGTTCAAACGCTTTTCTTCGTAGCTTCATCGTACCCTTTTCAGTAGGTGCCTATTTTATCTTAATTAATTTTCTAATAAAAGGTATAAAATATTTAATTATACTCTCAAATCTTGACTTGATTGACTTTCGCAGAGGTTCTTAATGATAACTGGCACTAAGAGTTTCATAGACAAAGTTAAAGGTGATCTAATTACGACAACAGCTCTTTGCAAGTAAACCTGTTTATTTTAATTATGTATTCAATCAACTGATTCTTGGAATCACATTTAGGTCTTACTAAACTTCTTTATTAATACTTTCGCCTGCGTCAGTTGAACCAACAGATTGTAGGTACTTAGATATTTAGCCCTTCAACTGTCATTAACGAGACACAATAGAATTTTAATTGTTATCCGCCTTTATAAGGCTGCTTAACTGGTGATGAGTTATATACGACGTCCCAACACTGTACAAGTGAGTCGTCAAGAATAACGATGTCAATAAGGATTTCGGCTTTCGTTTTATGTTATCAATTAGGGTCACGCCAAGCACTTGCGTACACGTTGATAACAACAACATCCATCTGTATATGAGATGCATCATATTGAAATATTAATTTGAACTATTAAACTAATTAACATTTATCAGAAATTTTATGCTTTTACTTTACAGCGTGCGAGCTAGGTAAGAGGCAAAAAGGTACTTCATTGTTATAATTCCAGTCATAACCAGTTAAAATCTGGAACAAGTAATGCGTATATTTTATACAACTTCGTACATAACTCATGTAGCTTTCACGTTGTATACCATAGGCCTTGTACACAGCTAATTGCAAGCAAACATTCCTCACATTTTTGTAGAAATAGGTAGGACCGTGTGTCTGTAAAGGAATGCGCGTATTATTCCGAGCCACAATGCAGGAAGAAACTCTGCACGAATCATTTTGGTTTATTTATTACCTACTCGTATAGTAGTAACCTTCGCACACTATTTGTGGATCATTTGCAATGTCCGGCATACAACTATTACGTCTACGCACATAGTAAGCAATGAGTATATTACTATGGTCTAGGAACTCTTAAGGTGCAGGCTACCATACCCAAAAGTTTATCTCCAGGAATAGACCAAGAAACTGCAATGTCTGTACTACAATGCACTTGCGGCTCAAACATGTGTTAATAATCGTTCAGTCTATACGACTTATTTAGAGACAAAAGTGTTACTTTTCATACTGCAATGTTTTGTATATTAGAAGAAAATAAAAAATGAGTAGGTACAATGGGGTAATTTTTTTTCACCATTCCAGCGACAGTAAATTCCCTGAGTAGTGTAAACTAGGCTTTAGCAACATAAAATCTTCTTGCAAATAATTCAACCACAGTCAGGTACCTAACAAAATTAAACTGACTTCTTTATTTATTTGAATAGCCTTATACTTCACTTACGAGCGAGCACTATTGAATGTTTTGAAACCAGAGACATATCGTACCTAATATTGTGAGTAAAGATCGTTTCCAGAAAAGGTTTCTTTTATTGCGAAACTCAACGTAAACATACATAACACAGGTTTGCGCAATCGTTCTGATTTTATTCATTTAATTGATACTCAACCGCAAAGGCTTTTTTAATGTTGCATCAAATAAAAAGCCTTTTGTCGTGATTTTACGTTCAGCACTCGCGTGTCATATAAAGCTTTGTTTGACACCGTGAAAAAGACCGATTGGCTTTTTTGTTGGTAATGGTTTTGTCAGTAACTTAACGTTTATTGCTTTTACTAAAAGTAAAATCATGATTCTTGGATGTACGTATATTTATAGTTTATTCGCAATTAAATGGACTTCTAGACAATTTTAGGATCTTAATTAAGTTTTTCTCAAACAGCTTAGATGCTCACAGAACGTTAATTATTCTTATTTGCACCATTATTACTCTGAAAATAGCTTTGCGGTTTGTAAACCATTTACTCGAACTGAATAGGTACAATGAACGATAAATATTAGAATATTCAATGTTATGAATAGCACCTTCTTCTTGTTTATAAATAATGATCTAAACCTACGAACCTTTTGACTAATTAACGTTTAGAAATACAAATAATCGTTATTTCCTAATGACAAAATGTTATTTTAGACATTTCATTAATTAACAACTCAGTTACTATCGCAGTTCAATCGTTATTGATATAATTGACACTGCCAAAAAGGGGAACGACTCTCCCTTTGTATCACATTTTTAAGCCCTTTTTCTCCTATTCTAAAATTATTAATAAAAAAATGTGAGAAGAATTTTGGAAACAAATTAAAATTAGAACAGCAATTTATTTAGTTGTGTACTATGAAGGACAGCCGTGGTTTTATAGCTAAAGATATAATAAAATCTACATCTAATATTTATAATAAGACTAGCTCAGACTTCAGACACCCTCACTGGGGAGTTGTTCGGGATCCCCCCGGCCCAGGGCCAGACGAACTGCAATGACTCATACATTGTTAGTTCTTGGCATTATTATAAAAACAAGAATCCAAGGCGCCCACCTTGGCATATTAATTAAGTATGTATGAGGTATATAGTACCTACAATGTCTTCTGCCCGCGACTTCGTCAGCGAGCCTTTAACCTTCTTCAAAAATCCAATTGGGCTATCCAATGCAAAAAGAATTTTTCAAATCCGACTGGTAGTACCGGAGATTACCCCTACATACAAACTTAAAAACAAATTTTACATCTTTATAATATCAGCGACCCGCCCCTGCTTTGCACGGTTTTCACGTCTTGGCAAATCATCGAGATTTCTTTAATATACATATTTTTAATATTAATGTTTATTTACACATAAACCTTCCGGAATAAATTCTCTAAATGATGGGGAAAACCGCATCAAAATGCGTTGCGTAGTTAGGAAGAACAACGCGATCACAGAGACACAGAAAGTGACTTTATAATATGTATAGATAAAGGTATGTCAACAATCTCGTAGGTGACTTCAAATAAAAATGTATGTAGTTCACTTATGAAAGTCGTTCTTTATTTTGGAACTGCTTGTGTTGCATCGTTATCATTATATTATTGAGGGTAGTGATAGCCTAGTGGTGTGACCGTCAGACTTCCAAGTCATAGGTCTCGAGTTCGAACGCAAGTCACGCACCTCTGACTTTTCGAATTCATGTGCGTGTTGTATAAATATCACTTGCTTTAAAAACGGTGAAGGAAAACATCGTGAGGAAACCGGCATGCCTGGGAGATATTTCTCGACGGCATGTGAAGCCAAGTCAGAGGCCCATGGGCGACTTTAAACTGACACCAGGTTAGTCACTAAAAGAATTTATATTATTATGCCTGAATTTAAAAAACCGTGGTGACTGCCTCCTCTTACGCAACATTTGTTCTTTTTATCGTGTCGATGGTGTGCTGCAAACCCAATTTTTTTCTTCAAACGTAAGGTCGACCGCACGTTGATGATCGCTTTGATCTTGAGCCTATCCTAGTACGGTTTTGAAACCTCTGACGTGCGGCCTACTGTACCTATACTTGGTTTATGTGGAAAGAGGATTGTGAGTATAGAACTCCAATACCTACGTCCGATGCACCAATGTGTCAGCTCTACTGTTTATAAGACCTGTCAATCTAAACCAATCATTAACTAAATGAGTGACATATGACATAACACTCTTAACAGCTCGTGCAGACACAAAAGATAAAGATAATCAACTCATTGCGATGCCAGACACGTTATATTATACAATAAATAGTAATAAGATAATAAGTATGTAACTCATACATGAAGATGCGTAATACCTCATGACATGAGGATCGTTACCATATAAATATTATCGCAACTATTTTTCACAACTCATTTCATTTGCTAAATCCGATTTTCATCATTAAAACTAGAATTTGAACATTCATTTAGTAGCTCAAAACATCATTCACAATTATTTACACTGAAAAAGCTGAAAGCGCGCCAAATTAAAGCCGGCAGCGAGTCGGAACACCTTTTGCTATAGAAGGTGTCCGTCTATTATGGCCGCTCTAACCACCTTTCATCAGGTGGGCGGCATCGTGGGCATCCGCTTTGATACTGAAAAAAAAAAGTATAATATATAGAAGCAAAAATTTCCGTTGACATAAATTCTGATTATAAAATTATAAGCAAAATATTTGGGTATCAAATTATCTGCTTGTCTCGCGATATACTGGACTAGTTTCCAGAACTTAACCTTATCATTTGTTGAACATGTGGCGAGTTCGCGAATTGACCTGTGTTGTGTCATGACAGTTTAGTATACAGGATAAGTTTTTATCCAGTGCGCAAACTTTAACACGTGACTTTACTCATCATTATGAATAACTTTTACTATGGGACCAAATCTGAACATGCAAAAAAAGAAATCAGCTGTTCCCTACATTTATGTTCGCAAAACTCGTCAAAAAACAGGGAACAGCAGATTTTTTTTTCGCGATATTTTTTCGAGAATAAATGGTCGATGTTTTGATATTATTACACTAGACATTCATCTAATTGGTACATTTGCTTTTTCAAGGGTATAGTTCTGCGGGACCTGGACCACACTGATGCCATCCCCAGCGTCACAGCCGGAGGAGTCGGCTTCTCATACGCCAACATCAGGCTCAAGAGCGACCGTGGATCAGGACTCAACTACCAGGTCGAAATCTACGTATAATACCAAAAGCACACACCGAAATAATAAATACCTCTAAAGCTATGTCGGGTACCTATATTTTTAATTATCGCACATTCATTAGTTCACTCATTACTATAAATAACTAATTTCAGTAAGATTACAATAAAGAAAAACACAGAAACTATTTGTTTAATTTCAATTAATTAGGTGACTCGTTTGAATTAAAATAGTAACACTAATACGTTAACTTAAATTCTTTACTGTCGTGAATTCAAGCACATAAAGTTATGGTCACACACCAAGTATAATTCACCGCAATAATTTCAACTAGCAAAATAATAATGATATCAAATGAAAGCCGACCATTATCCTCGTAAAATCATTATATTACATGTTAATTTCATAAAGCTAATAATTTAATAATGTAGATAGGTAGGTACTCAAAAGGATTGGGTTGTTACGGACATTTTTGGTTGTATCTAATTAACCTGAATTTTAATTACAAACCGACCAGAATTACCTTTGATTAAACTAATGATGTCATAAGTTTATTGAACTCATGTTTAATAGTTCAATTGCATTAATCGCAGTTCTAATACTAAAATATTATACTGGTATTTTTTATTGAAACTGCCTATTTCATATAGAACACAAATCATAACATTGCAAAAAGGTTATTATGTCCGCCATGTAGCCGCCGTGTAAGGGAAACGTTAAGAGGAAAATATAGCGAGCCGTCGGAATGATGTCACCCTCTGCGGCCAACAAGAGACCTCACGACAACAGGAAATCTTCATTTAGCGAGGTTGATTGCCGAATGATGGCCGACAATTGTCGACCAGCCGACCGTATTTATAAACTACCCACATTTACGAATAATGTTTTAAGCTCGGCGATCAATCCTACGTTTTCTTTTTGTCTAGGTCTAGAAAAACTTTAATTCACGCTGTTTCATCCAGCGACTAGTTTACCTGACGCTAATTAGGCGAGGACAAACGACTTTTCTTTTCGCTTCATGCTTTTCGAAACATTAAAAGATCTGTAAGGAGATGGTTTACACATTTTTTTTTTAATCTGTCTGCTGAATAACGTGATAATAGCATTAATTTATAACAGCTATGTTCTTAAATTATGTTATCTTGCTACCTTAATTAAATTTCGACCTTTGCTTGGGCACGGCGGGTTCGCCGAATACACTATCTGAAATGCTCAATATTTGATGTAGTAGCTGAAGGGAGAGTCACATGCCTAAGTATACTTACTAGTTAGTTCTTAAGTACTTAACGTAGCTTCCACGCCCGGCTCGATTACGACTAGACAGACACTTTGCTTGCACTAAGTGCCAACTTTCTGACTCCATAACAAGATTAATGTATCATCATTTAGGATTTTTTTAGGATTCTGTAGAAATCTTACACTCTTTCTTTTAATCTGTCATAGCAGTCATATCACACGAGCATCTTCACTCAAATTGCATAAAGAACGCTACGAATGATCTGACAAATACGTATGAAGTTGGTCATCTTTAATTTTTTGAGTCAGAGCACTGCACATGGTCATTCCGAGGCCATGACCACCAGTGTATTATGTTTGTTGTATATCAATCTAGTCTAAAGTAGTGTGAGTCATCTTGTGACCGATGCCATTGTTTTGTAGTTTATTATATTAAACATTTGATGCGCGGTGGCGCAATATCCGGAGTCGTCTAGCTGTAAGAGGTATGTAGAGTAGATACTTCTACTCTTGTGTAGACGAATTGTAAGTACATTTCAGTTCTCGGCCTAAAAGTTGTGCCATTCTATAAAGGTGTATGTATATCCCGCATTTGTAAACCACTCTCAATACAGACATAGGGCAGACTCTGAAAAAACCTCTGAATAGTAAACGTGTGTTAACTGAATTTCATACATTGACAACGTATGTAAAAGGATTTTTTCCTTTTTCAAATCAGCTTTCCAAGAGATAGAGAGTATTTTAAAGTTAAACGAGCTCTTTTATGAGAGTGATTTATCAATGTATCAATAGGCTTTAGATTCGAATTCTAGCTTTCACAAAAACTATTTACCTACCTAAATAATCAAATCAAATCACTTTTATTTCAGGAATACACCCATATTAAAAACCAGATTACAAATAATTCATTAATCAAATTATTAAGTTATTGCAAAACAATCAATATTATATTACTATACAACAAAGTAATAAATCAGTATTGCTAGCTGGAATACATAATATTGCCATAAACGAAGAAATAGTTTACCTCGTCTATGGCCTTCAATATTTCATTTTCAGATTTATAAATTCGATTCATAAAGGAGGCCTGCATCTATCTCATGACTACGTAAAAGTCATCTACCCTGCTTTTGGCAAACATTCCGAACGCACTACACTTATCTGTTCTGTGCACTACACTGCCAAGGCAGACCCTGCAGACCCAGATGCATCTGAATGTGTTATTGTATTGAATACGCAACGTGTTGTAGGTAACGTAAAGAGGATATATCTTATGTAGGTATGTTCTGTCTCAACATCACCGTAATCTTCTGCTGTCGTCGGATATTATTTTATACGGCTAATGTTCAACAGGTAATAACGCATAAACGGCACACGTATGATGACAGGGATCCTATTATCGCCCCTCGACCAAAGACCCGGGCCTGCCCGTCCTATACAAAGGGTCTCCGCTAATTTATTACCAAAATATCTTTAACACCACCCGCCTACAGATAATTAGACACCTACATTACGAAATATGTTCTCTAAAATATATGTGAGAGGTTCGGATTATGTTTATTACATACCTATAAGGTAAGTATAATTATCATGTAGTCTGCGTTGTAAAGGTAAAATCAATAGAGCTCGTGGTTCTTTCTTTACGATTTGTCAATTAGGATTTGCCCTCGGGAGCACGCAACGGTAGGTTTGTCGTGTATGCAGGGGGCATGGTGGCAAATGAAGCAGAAAACTAATGCTGGAATCTAGGCCTATATAATAAGTTATAAAGCGTTAATCTTTTCCAATGAACGGTTTATGAAAATTCTTATTCTATTCTATAAAACAAGAACAGTGGGTGTACCCACTGTCCCCGTTTTTAACTGACTACGGCGAAGCAAAAACAAGGGGTTATGATTTTGACATGTATGTATGTATGTTCATCTGTTACCTCATAACTTCTAATCTACCGATCATAATTTGACAAATGAGGTATCATTGGAAGCGTCTTGATTGTCCGCTGGTTATAGGCTATTTGACGTTACATTAAATGCAATATGGCGCCATCTAGAGGATATAGTCATGAAGAAAAAAAAAATGTGCCGTGTTGGGTATCAAATGAAAGGGCTTGACAAGCACATTACAAATATATATATATAATATTGTCTAAGTAAATAAATATGTTTAAATTGTTAAAAACAAGCAAAAGTGAGACTGTGCTACGTACAGCGCGGCTGTAAAATGAATACCTATTAGGTATACAATAAACCCCAAAGCAAAAAATGCAAATACTTTATGACGAAATTATAACCTCAAATAATTTAAATAAGAGTAACTTCAAAAACTAAAACTCGACCACTGAAAAATCACGCTCTAAAAAGTATAAAACAAGAATTAAAACAAGCCATTATAATTTTGTAGGTCTACGAGTACAGGCATGCGACCACGGCTTTACCTTGATAATTTTTGTACCTGTGTGTGTTTTATGTTTTAAATATTTTCTTGTTTTATACTTTTTAGAGCGGGATTTTTCAGTAGTCGGGTTTTTATAGAATAGATAGATCCATAAATCCAATAGATCTCAATACGTGTCCGTATGGGAATCCCACGATGAGATTACTTTCCAACCGGTAAGAATACGTCATCAGCTTTATAATATAGATTCAACATAACCTCCAGATCCAGGCCATTGTGAAAACTCCAATATCCCAAATACATAAACCACGTCTTTAAAGATTACAATAAAAATAAATTAAAAGCGACAGCCCATTAAAACAGCTCAGGATTTGAGTGCTATGCATAAAGTTGGGCATAATTTGTGAAAACATGCTTAGCCTTCCGTCAGCTAAAATGATTTCATAAATATGCCGTCCGCTCTACAGATTTATAACAGATCAATTTTACGTTAATTAGAAAATGTCACTCCCGAACGTTTTGACAGCGTTAACGAAAATAGGGATTCTGTTTTAACGACAAAATTAATTTGAAACATATGTACAGTGTAGGTAGATACGTACTTAGAAACACCTACGGTTATTTCGGAATTATAATTTGTAGAATTTTAGTTAACATTTCGACGAAATTAATTTTATACTCACCAACTACATACATACTACATACATACTATATTACTTAGAATCTTTGATTGTGCACAAAAATCTAAATAACGGAAGTTACAGGCATGTTTATTTTTCTAATAATTCTACAATTTACTGAGAAATCTCAGAAATCGATTGGGATACTGCAAGTCTGTCTGTAACGAATCTTTGTTTCAGAATAGCCTGGGGCATGAAATAAAATTCAGTACAAATTGGTTGAGTCCTAAAATAAATGTTAGTTCAGTGAACATTCTTAATTAATTCTGAGAATTTAATCTATCGTTAGAAGTGAAATTTTGAAAAGGGATGACTGCTTTATTTACCCATCGATAATTTGCTTAGATTCCTTACCTTTTGTTTCGTAAGGAGGTGGTTTTCCGCTCATTACCAGGTTTCAACTCAATTATTAATTTTTCAATAACTCTCTTGACCTTTGTTATTCAGTGATGTATTAGTAGGCTAAGAACTCACGGACCGGTTTTCAGCCGCGCCCGCCGCGGTGGCGGGTGCAGCGGGACCCGCCAATAATCGCGCAAGCCGCAGGTATAACCCACGACGTGAAATTTAAAATCTGAATTTCCATGTACTACGTGTTCGTACGAGTGTTTGCAGTCCCGCAACCGCGGCGGGCGCGGTGAAAATCGCTCCGTGAGTTCTTAGCCTTATAGATAGATCATATCGACCGTTGTACATGTGATTGCAGATACATAACATAACATCACGCCTTGTTTCCTCGAAGGGTTGGGCAGCGGTGTACCTGTTGCAGGTACACCCACATTTCACCAGATATGTTTAAGTACCATGTAACAGGGGGCGAGCCTATTACCATCAACCGGGCACAAATCCTACTGAGAATCCAGATAGAAAAACCGAATCACACTTTACCCGACCCGGGAATCGAACCCAAGACATGCTCAGCAGTAACGCTTGCGGCCACTAGACCAACGAGGCAGTCGTGATTGCTAATACCTACTGATGAAATCCCTTTTGAATCTTTGAGAAACCTTTTACTTGTTTACCATATCATACATGGGTGAGCTATACCTACTACAGCGGTAGTAAAACAAGATATAATTCCTAATGTTCCTACACGCGCTTCAAGATGCTCCTTACACCTGCGGCACTAACCATAATGAATTGTACCACTGTGAGGTACAAATGTACTAATGCGAGATAATAAGATAGTATAGTGGAGAAGTCAAGTGCAGTTAATGAACAAGCAGTACGTCATGCAGTAGTCAGGTAACCCCCCCCCACACCCCTCTTCCTTCCGCCTCATGCTTGTGACGTCACTGACGCGAGTCGGTGCAACGCTGTCGACTTCACCGGATCTGCAATTTCCTAACCTGGAAATTACGAATCCTAATGAAAACACAAACGTTGATAGAATAACATCCGCTCATACAAAATAACGTTATCGCAAATGCAGCATCCTTCATAAAGTGGTAAGAAATACCATTCAGTGTTGCTTCCTTGTTTTTTATCCTCCTTCACTTTTACGGAGTCCAGATGATTTATAAAATTTTTCCTTTTTATGTAACGCAATGTTTTCATGTAAGGTGCGCTTTACAAACACAAATCTCAGTATCTCACTTGTACAAACTTGTCTTAATCTAGACAACTATATGTTCAAACCACGCAGATATTTCTGCTTTGCTGGACTCACAGCCACAATCCGTAGCGCTGAACCCGACCTGCCACTACCAACGCCCATCGAGCCGTCATGAAAATGCGTCTAATGTATTTATTTATTTACTTGTTATGTGAACATGGTTCAGCAAAATGTATCTATAGGTATAAAAATCCCATACATTAAATCCTAAATCCCTATTGCGTTGTATTGTTTTTATTTCCTTCTCATGGTTGTCTTTTCCTATCCATGGTGTAATTCTGCGTGGATTTAGCTATGGTTAAGGCAAGCCTGACCTTTGCAGAAATGTTGACCCTTATTGATTACCTACGTAGTAGGTATGACTAGATATTGCAGGTTTTCCCTTGTAGCTGCCGGGTTACACGAAAAAAGTCTGAACTGAAATAACCGATGCAGCAGATAGACTGGCCAATACAATGATGTTCTTAGAAACTTGCCCGGTTATCTTCAAATCGTATAGAGTTAAAAATAGTTAGGTATGATACTAACAATTTTTTTTGTAGCTGACACTAAGTTTATGACTTACAAGAAATAAACAAGGTGTATTTTATTTGTGTGCTATTCATTATTTGATAAACCAACATTAATCCGAATAAATAATTTAAATAAAATTACATATTAGTAATTCTCCTCTTCGCTCAGTCATATATAAGTGAGTAAGCGTTTGATATTTAAAATTCTTATAAAAATAAACTTATTCTCGGAGTGCCACCAAATGTTCTGAGGCATGAGCGGAGTCGGCCGCTTGCGACTCGCACGAGGGATAGCGTAAGCTACAATTTATGAGGCAATTCATCAGATCTCTGAGAGCTCCAAGAGCCTTATTCCATTCCTGTGGAATAGGGCATGACAACGCAAATGATATCGATATCATACTTCTTACGTTTGTTGGCATTGCTTGCCATGTCAACTTACATACAAACACCTAAAATACATCGATTTGGTTTTGTTAATGTACCTATTTTGATGCAAAATAAATGGTTGAGATAGTGCCGTGACCTATGTTTCCTTATGAACAAGAATTCATTCGCCATATTCCAATGAGCATTATAGAAAATTAACTCATGAGTTTGGTCCCTTTAGTGGTACCGATTATAAGTTTTAACTATCACACTGCAGAACAAAGACCTCGCTTTTCTTGTTCAATGCAATTTCGCTCCAGTCCTTTTCTGAAAAATAAGTAAGTTCCCTGGTACAAAAGATTGTCCGTAGCATTGATTTATTTTCCTCTACGGCGTAACTAGAATTCTCTCAATATTCGTTTATCATAAAAGTGCATAAGGCAGTCACAGGTTGCCAGTCCATTTCCTGCCACCATAACTTGTTTCTCTCAATTCCCTATCGTGTCTGTCGCGATGAAAACGTGCTACATCTGCTGCTTTTGTGACGTGGTCATGTAGAAAACCACTTTCAAAGAAATGTGTGGATTCAAATTCCACTACACAGCACAGGATTAATTAATAAGTTTGTACAGAGATAACGTTAGAAAGCTTAACTATTCTAAGAATAAATCAGAAATTTTTACAAATGCCATTTCTAAATTGGCACACGCAGACGAGAAAATGAAGATAAACCGAAAAGGAAATAAAACAGAAAAGCTAATATTCTGTTCAATTAAAAACTTTGAGTTTTGTTTAATTAAACTAGTGAGTTCGTACTCATAACATTTGAACGTTTCAAACACAAGCGCCTACTAAAATGGACGCTTGTTTATGTAGCTAGTACGAAAAAACGTGCTATGTAAGTAATATTAGCACGTTAAACTCACTTGCCGTAACAGTGATGAATTACGTCACGCTATGAGGCTAATAAAGCCCCAAGGCATGACTCCAGATTATGGAGTTAATACGAACGGAGCACCGAGGGTGTTTGTGAAAGACGTTATAGAACGTGTATTATGTATCAAAATCGTTAAGTACCTTACTCCCCCGGAGCGCAAACACCCACTCCATTTTAAATATTTTAGAGCTGGTACCCGATCGTTCTCTAATATTCCCGGTGAAAACATATTTCGCCTCTTCCCGCTCAATTTATTTCTGAAAAATTCGTCGTTAACGGTTGCCGACATCAGAGAAGGTAAAGTTATAGGTGCACGGCTATTTATGTGCTGCGATGAAAGGAAAACATGAAATAGCTGCTTCATATTAAACCGCACAAATAGTTTGCCATAAAGGAGTAGCTATTCTTAAAGACCTACGTTAACGGGCTAAGAAAGTAATGCTTACAAACTTATCGCATAACGATAAAAAAAACTAGAACAAAACATACATTACGTAAGTAAACCTACTTAAACTAAACGAAAATCAATGTTCATAGCACAGAAACATTCATCAGAGTTATAAATATAATAATGCTATGTAACTGGGTCATCTACCTTGAACTATGTATTGAACAGATAAGGTCGAGACATAACTTAAATAGCTAGCAGTAGCAGCACATAGCGCAGGCGACCTAACTCACAAAACTATTTAGCAAGAACGTTACACTTCCATACAAAAGTTTACTTCCATAAGTACATTAAGCTATATACGCTTTCGACTTATCCCGCCGGACCGTTACTTAAAATTGCATCGTTTTGTTACGGGCTAAGTAAAGTAAGTACAGTGCTTAGTGGTACTGGTATTTGGACTGAGCTGCGGAAGTTAAATGAAGTTCAGTGTAATTACTCTCGGAGAGGCGGTTAACTCGGCTCGGTTATGGTGACAGCCACTGGCGCACGCCTCGTGTCGCCTTGCCTCTAATTGAGGCCAATATTAATAATGAAATATACTGTTTCGGATAAAGGAAAATCTGTTTACACGAAATTTGATTGTATCGAAAAATTGTTAAGGCCTGAAACGAAAATTCTGACAAAGGATATATAACATTTTGAGTTAAATGTATTCCTAGAATAGTGTGTGTTCTACATAGATAGCAATGTGCTTACCGTACACACATAATACATATTACGATATTAACCTTCTTATTTATTTAAATAGTAAATTGTAATATCAACACTACAAACAATAGTTAATAAATCTAAATTAATATTGCAGTCAACAGATACACACTGGATTTCCAAGATAGTTACAGCATAGTACGACGTACCTAGTATTACCTACATACCTATTACTGCCACATAAGGTATCTATAGAGGTGCGGCTGAACAAACATTCCGTCTAACAATGGCGTTTATCCAACTATTTGTGAAATTCTGAAGCTGCTATTTGTCCACGATGCATTTGCCTAGTTGCACAGCCAAAATGAGTTGGACAACAGTGCTGAGAGCCAATTTTCACCATTTTTATTTCGTCGGCTTTCAACATCCATTAACTAATTAATGTTTGAATTTTAATCTGGAATTTTGATGTACTGGTTCTTCTCAGTTCACCTTATCTATCGTAATTAGCAGATGGAAATTGATCATTTTAGTTCTGTCACTGTCTTGTTAACAACTGCTATTAAAGCTACGAGATGCCCCGGATATCTAGGCTGTAACCGGAACCCTCCCGACACAAAGGTTCTGAGCTAGACATCTCACAAGTTACTATCTATGTCCGCTTATTGTCTTTGGTCTGGCACTTCCTGCTAATCGTGGGCATACCGGTGCCAAATGAACATTAGTATTTCTTGTAGTTGAACAAACGTGAGATTACAATACTTACATTAATTTCGTCATATTATAGCGTGTTTTAAACCTATTGGAAAAAACCGCTCTTTCTGACTTTAAGAATATCTTTTTCATATTTCATGTTAAAAAGCTTAGTGAAACCTTTTCTGGGGTTAAAACATCTTTTCTTGAAGAAACCAAGTTTACCTGATTCCTCGTATGGATATATAATAATACCTACAGGTTTACTCAGCCAACTTCTGGTTAGCAGGTAATAGATTTTCTGAAAAAATAAAACTCAGCAGAGAAAAGATTAAACTCAGTATTTCTCCATAAAGGGCACTATTAGGTTACGCGGCCTACTTAGGAAGAATCATCCAATAAACTGGTAGAAGTTACATTACGTTAAGTTTATTTTACTTTTTTCGTTTTGTCATCTGATAGGTACCTACGGCATTTCAAAGTTCCTAAATAACAAGAAAGACACCACTCGCAAATTGTCTACAGTCTCTTAAAAATAAATCAGGCACTTTTTATTGCCGCGCGACACGTAACAAAATGGATTAAACATAAACTATGTCCGTAAAAATAGATTTATAATTTGTCAGGACAAACATGAAAAGTACCTACATTGGCAGGACTTGTGCCTTTCAACCTCTGGACCGATGTCTGTTGGAATTCCGAGAAATTGTACCTATATTGTTCGTAAAAGCTAATTAGAAACTCAATGCCCTAGTTAAAGGGTATTCATGCAATAAAGAATGAAAAGTACCCCTTAAACATTATATTTCGTAAAACCTTAACACGATTTGATTAAACATTTTTGGAAATAAGCATACTATTGCCGGAAATGTTTCACGGAGCGCCCATCAATGATTTTATAATGTTTTACTCGAAAACTCTTCATAGGTATATCGAAAATACATTCACAACTTCACAACAGAATTTACATCAATATTGAAAAGCAAATCGTGCAGCAGATCCCAAATAGCTGATTGACTGATTAAGTGTAGGTTATTTCTGTAAATATTCGGTAAATAATGAAGTTTTACAAATACCAATTTGATACTTCCAGCGAACAAATCCTTTATCTTCCATTTTAATTTCACAAAAGTAAACTGGATTAATGTAAATCTAAGTATTCTTGAAAATTTTGTCACGAAACCATTATCCATCAACTAACTAACCTCTTATTGGTTAGTTAATGGCTAATGGTTTGGTTACTCAGCCTTTAAAGTTATATTTTCAAAGCTATTTAGAATACGCACCGCTTTGAACTGGTAATGTGGCAAACCAATATTGGTTAACTTTTAACTCCTACTTTTTATCAAACGAGAGCATCGAGAAATTAAGTTGTAGCTACCTAGCCAATTTTAAAATGACCTAAGCTTAATTTTGACCTCGTTATTACAATGGAGACCCAAGTCAATCAACTCAGCCGCTGTTGCGTGAAAGCCAATATACATGTAGAATATGAAAATACCGGTGAAAATATTGCGGTGCGAATATTATTAGGTGATACTCGCATTAGTATGTGCGGAACAATATTTGTGTATTTATCGGTCGCTAGTGTTGTGATTCAGCGCGCGAGGACGCGGCTGGGGTGGGCGCGCGCCGTGTTTGGCGACTCGGTGAGCAAACTCGCGTTCTAGCCGCATTTGCAATTCGTTTGCGGACTACGAAATACTCTGCACCCGACCAAGTCTTTTGTGTAACCGGATTTCTCGGTTAACGACCTAGATTCTGCATATTTATGCAGTTAGGTCACACAATTTTTCGTGTCTGTAGCTATCTCTTAAGCCTTCGCTAAATGTGATGTGATGACGATAACATTTCTCTGCTCGTTAGACATTTGTTTTCAGCGCTAACTTGTACAAGCACCTCTACCAATTCATAGGTTTGTTAAATGAAATATTTTTTTCTTAAATTGTCAGATGTTTGTATGATTTAGGTACCTATTTAATACTACTTTACAGGGTCATCCAATTGTATAATAAGCAGATAGCAGCAGCTGCCAGAAAACTAATGCCATATTATGGATAGCACATGACAAAAGGATTAAGTGCTGTTCATAAGCCTTCTCATAGAATATATCGTGAGGGTGGTCAACCCATTATTTCCATAATTTGACAAATGGTATGGTAGACGGCAATGGCAGAAGTAGGAAGTAAGTTGGTATTGAGACACACGAGGATGCTACTGCCCCTTCTTTTGAGATCTGAGCACTACGCAGATGAAGTTATAAGCTTTCGTTATTGTCAAGTAACATGGCTAGCAGCGCAAGATATCTGGAATTTAATTATAAAGTTAGACAATAGTCGTACAGCTACGTTCATGAACCCGTTTAATGTTCACTTTATGAGGAAGCAGTCTCAAAAATAAACAAACAAAATAAACATAGGTTCCGCACCGCCGCGCCGCGCCGGGGTAATAATCGTACCAGTGTATGAGTGTTGCAGAGGCGAGAGCGGTCGGGGGCCTGGCTGGCTGCCTGGCTACCCCGCCCGCTGCAACTTACACTAATGTTCTTAATTTTTACACCGAGGGCAATACGAGCGAATCCAAGATTAACAATTGCCCTAAGCTGGGGAGGGAGAAAATTAACTTTTAAATGTAAATTTTACGAGGAAGTCATAACGTGAAAGCTGCCGCGGTTAGCTCTGATTTATTGCACTTGGAATTGAAAGTGTTAAAGGAGTTGCAATCTGAAAAAAGTTTTAATAGGTACCTCTTTAAAGAAATATAAATCATGATTGTAGAGCGAATTTAACTTTCGAAAAGTTGTCCAACATTTAGGCTCATCTACTTGAGTGGCTATTTAATGACGGCGTTTATTTCACTAATCAGAAAAGTATTCATTAGCTTCACAGTAGACGAGGATGATTATATTTTATCCCACCCCTTTGCAAAGATCTGTGGAATCTCTCTACAATAAAATATACATTGTCAAAAAGTTGAGATATTTACTTGAGAGTTTCTGCTTAATCTCAACGAATTTACATTAACAAACTTGCTGTAAAAAATAAAAGGGTATATCGTAAGTAATATTTGTTCTCTTAAATTAAGATACCTTCAGTAAACACTAAAGACCTATCATTTTTGTTTTGAATGCCCGGTACCGGACGACTGCCGAGGAAGTTAGTAACTATCTTCAACACCAATTTATAAACAATTCTTTTAAGAAATATTGACACGAACCTCTCACCAACATTATCAACAAAGCTTCAATTAATATGAATACGACTGAAACTCATTCCACGCCCATATTTTTAAACTTATAAGACACATTAATTCCGTAACAAATTTCAATTTCCAAGTACTTGGAAGCTTAACTCTTTGGACCGCAAAGTTATATGGATTGGAACTCTTTAGCGTTGACGAATGGTAGGAGGTAACGAATGTGTACAATCAAAACTTTGAAAAGATTCATTGCCGCAAATTTAGCCAGCTAAAAATATGATCCAGCCTGAGTCAAAGAATTTGAGAACGGATGTGGCTTGGGGCTTGGGGCGGTGCGATGCCGCTACTCGCTAAACTTTTTCATTTCCACGCAGAAATATAAAAAGCGGAAAACTTTCTGCGAATAAACTATCATACTGGAATATTTTAAAAACTCCTACAGATTTTTACAGTGACATACTGATGTTCTTTTTGAAAACATCTAAAATTATTATAATCAGCTTTTCTTTTCTATAAAAAGAAACCATTTGAAGATGGAAAATAACGATTCAATCAATGATTCCTTTTAGATAAAACCGGCAATCAGATTTCCAGTTACGTTATATATAAAATAGTAAATATGTCAGTCTAGCATTAAGTATATTTATAAATCTACAAATATCGAGTAGATTTAGCGGTAGGTACCTAGAATCGATTTGCTGTCTAGAATTTATTTACAGTTCACAACACAGCGATTTGGAATAGCTTTCTAATACTCATAGAAAAAAATTGTTGTTAGATTACTCTTCAAATTTAAATTTATTTATGACACATAGGTATAATGTTGTGGTACATGAAATACGTAAAAAAAAATTGTGTCAATGTCTTACAATATTTTTATACGTATAAAATTTTGTCATAGAAATATTGTCTACACAGTAAAAGTAGTATAGCCTATAAAATTATAAAAAAAATACTGCTAAGTAACCGTCATCTTTAGCAATAAAATAAACAGAAACAAAACAAATTAAAGTAACAATTAATAGCCAGCCAAACTTATTTACTAAAGTAAGTAGATATCAGTCGGCAGTTATGTTTTCCATGACATAATTATGCTGATCTAACCAAAGCCCTAGAAATTTTGCGTTGTCAATTTTATGAATCGTATTATCTTTATATTTATTATTTTATTATCGATTAGCCATTGAATAATTAAGCCTGATTCATTATTTATTTCATTTTCATATCTTTCTAAATTTTTTCCTATAAATATTGTAGTACAGACATCAGCCAATAGCGTCATGGTTTTATATATAACATAGGATTATATGTGAACACCATGTATCCATTTAATTCCATAATCATTTTTTTCTGTCATTGCTTCATTTTTAATTATTTTTACCTATTGTGGTATAATAATCTTATTCCAGGTGCATCGTCTTCACATATAATTATGTATTTAATGTATACAAAATATTGTAAAACATTTTAAAAGAGTAACGGTGGAGTTTCTTGCCCATTCTTCTCCATACGAAAACTACCTTTTGGAAGGGGCGTCTAGAATCAATTCTATTTTTTGTAAATTTTGACGTTCAAAAGTGCTTTTTATGTGCCTAATTGAAATAAATTATTTGACTTTGAATAACAACAGACCAATATTAAGTAGCTTTTTTTCTATTTTAGTTCTATGTCATATTTTTGCTATTTTAGTTTAGTGATTTGTTTGGTACGACTCAATTCTGGGATAATGCCCCTAATTTCAAGTTTACTTAATTTTATGAGAAGGATCGTCTTATTCATCATATTTCAAGTGGAGCTCCAGTTCCATTTATTGTAGAGCCGATGTGAGCCATTCCGAGCGCGCATTCGAGGACATGTTTAATTTTTTTCTATAAATGTAACGGAGGCTCCTCGGTTCACCGGAAGCACTCAATTATGTTATAATCAAGGTGTCCGGGGGTCGAGAGCGACGCGCGACGGGGCAGGCGGCCGGAACGCCGCCGCGCGACCCGCTCCAACTAACTTAAATGTCACGGCTTTAATACACGACCCATTCATTATTAAAATACGACTCTCAGCGTACAACGACCCTTCTTGTAATAATACCTCGGTAAAAAGTTTCTACGTGGAAATAATACCGAAACACACAATAATTTCTGTACTCATAGGGGAATGAAGAAAAACCACGGAGTTGCTTATCAGGGCCGGTTGAAATACGCTCTCCTACTGTGTTGAACAACATCGCAATACAACTTTTTGCTGCAAAAATTCAGTTTATTCGGGTTACGTATTTGAAACCAAGCAAGTTTTAACGAGATGATTGTATGTGTGTGATTCTGAACCCAAAATAATAAAAAAGATATCTTAATCGGGCTTTAACTTTTTATTGGGTTTATCTTGTGTGTCGGTCGAGGTTAAGGGGCTTTTCCGGAAATAACTGGGTTTTTTACTGTTTTAGTTTAGAATACGGCATTCAATCACATCGTAGTGGCTTGTGTTTTGAAATGCAAACTAGAAAAACGTTATTACAACACAATGCAAACCCTGAAGTTTACTGTAACAAGGATACTTTGTCGTAGTTAATTTAACCTACGTTCGTAGAGCCCTTGAGTTTTTACATAAGAGATAATGCTCCCACGAAAGAATAGATTTTTAGAAATAAAAAATATATACACGTGTAGCTAATGCAATCAATATCAATCTGCATGTACCTACTAAGTAATTTAGGAATCTAACAAACCAGGCTGAGCGGTACTCTAGGCAACCCTTCCCTACACGTGTGTGTTGGTTTAAAAATCAATTTGTTTTCCGTTATACCACGTCCGATGAACATTACTTTATGTTCTGCTGATCATCTGCCTTATGTAGGGGTGCTACCATGTGGAGAACAGTAGTGGGCCAGTGGTAACGGCCCCGACTTACAAATTGTTGGACGTGGGTTCGAACCCAAGCAAACGCTTTATGTAAATTATTTCATCACCACTGCAGCTGCTCTCAAAACAGTAAAGGAAAACATCGTGAAGAAACCGGCATGCCCTAAAACCAAAATTTCGAAGACATGTGACATCTACCAATCCGCACTGGACCCGCGTGGTAGACTACATCCCTCTCGTAGAGAGGTCGTCTGGGTCCCAGCAGCGGGAACATTATAGGTTGATTTAGCTACCATGTTGTTGCAAGAAAAGCGAAAGCATATTAAATTGATTGATCATTCTGTCGACAAGAATGTTTCGTATTTGAATGACTACAAACTCAATCTGTTAACCTTTATATTAGAGCAAGATGTTGCGCATCAATTTGTGCTAAAACACGATAAAAATATAAATGCAAGTCTGGTAAAAAGTAATTATACTAGTAAAATTAATCTTGACTTTGAATATCTATAAAACAAATGTAGCGAAATACATTTATTTACATGTACATTCGTAGGTACAAATAAATCGCCCGTGTTAGCTGTAGATAAGTAAACTACGCAGGGATTTTTTGTGATTTAGCATGTGTACAAAAACCGCAAAGAGCGCCGTCCGCTCGTTAATTTTCTCCTTTCTGTGTCGTTCACTCTTTCGTAATCAAACAATCGCGGCCGGCCGTTGATCGAAGGACGGGACTATAACGATTTGTTACATATTGTGTTGATATTTCATTTATCACGGTGATTCAATTTTCCCAGCAATTAATCACTGAACAATAGCCGTGGTCAGTGGATGACGGCTGAACGAAAAGATAGACGAAATACCCGCTGGAAAATTATAAATATAGACGTTTGCGAGTCCACACACGATCACACAGTCCTACGCGTTATCACGAAAATGGCAACGCTTAAATAACATTTTAAGCATAATACAGGACCTCAGAGATCTTACGTAGTTTTGGTCAACTTTAAGGTCAATAAACAAATATCACGTCACTCAAGATTATCTTTATTTACTATTAGTACCAAATTATTATTATTTTTCATCTCTATTTAACAATAAGACTGCTGCTTACAAGCTATAAGGTTGCTTAGTTCTATAAAAGTATCCTCCATTGGCATAGGCTGGTCCTGATCGACAAAGGACTAGCACCATTAATTCCATTCAAGGAATTTATAAATTAATGTATTCGGGGCATGAATCTTAGAATATTCATTATGTATATTAAATACCAACACCTAGTACTTAGGTAAAAAAAACCACCCGCATCATTTCTATATTTATTGAATAGAAACAGACTTTCAAGATGGATAAAAATATTTTCTCCTCAGCACCTCAAACAAGCAGGTTTTGCTGTGTATAGACAGTGAGCAAAATTCGATTTTGCTGCGAGCGTGAGACAAAGTAACTTTTTTTTTTATGCCGGGAGCTGTGCTGGGTCTACCCACAAAATTCGCAAGATATGAACTTCACTTTGTTCTGTCACTTTCACTTCGATACGAAAAGAGCGAGAGATAGAAACAAATCGAATCGAAGTTCTATTTTAAAATTCCATAGCTAGTAGACCCAAAAAAGAAACAACAATAAAACGTTCGGATAGACATAAAACCATAAAATTGCAAATCATTTGTTATTAAGGTTTTATTTATTAAGTTAGCTTCAATAATACGTACTTTTTCCCACTTAATATGTGGATGATATGATAAGTTCGTGTCACTGTTATTTACATAGCAGGTAGTGGTGTTCGAATTTGTGTGGGGTAGGTACCACGCCTAAAAAGTGAAAAATAAAACTTTTTACAAAAAAATAACAACCGACTTCCAAAAAACACTACAAAGTGAAAAATAACTTTAATTTCGGAAGTCGGTGACAAAAAACGAAAATTCAAAACCAAAGACACCGACTTCCGAAATTAAAGTTATTTTACACTTTGTAGTGTTTTTTGGAAGTCGGTTGTTATTTTTTTGTAAAAAGTTTTTTTTAGAACGAAGTTCTTTAACGCGGCTTGCAGTAGGAGTAGGAGTGCACTGGCAGAAATCGCCACGTGAAAGGGCGCTTGCGACTGTCTTCTTCTAATTCAAAGAGAAAGAAAGAGAGAGAGAGAGATAGATAGTGTGAATTTGGTCAATAAGCAAATCCAAGATGGCGGCTGGAAAAGAAAATTTTCACATTTTTCGTCATGGGTGTCGTTTTCATAGTTTTCGAGGGTTGTAAAGCCGATCGTGAGGTCAAAATGAAAATCCAAGATGGCGGCTGCAAATTTTTTCACATTTTTAGTCATGGGTGTCGTTTTCATAGTTTTCGAGGGTGCTAAAGCCGATAATGACATTAAAATAAAAATCCAAGATGGAGGCTGCGAAAATTTTAAAATTTTTCATCATGAGTATAGTTTTCATCGTTTTTGAGGGTCCTTATTAAGTCGATAGAGAGGTCAAAATAAATAAATAAACAAAATTTTCGTAGGCGCCATCTTGCATTTACTCCAAGATGGCGACTGCGAAAATTTTGTTTCTGTTTTAAATCATATGTGAGAAGGAACTTCGTCCCGAAGAAAAAAATACGAACTTTAACTTGTTGTATTTTTTACCTTTAGGTATATGTATATATTCTTGCTGCTAAGGTAAAAGTTGTATGTATTACACGAGACTAAAGTTATTAGCATCTCGTGTCTTTGAATCCCTCGCTGCGCTCAGTATTCTAACCTAAAATCATAGAATCCTTCGCTTACTCGGGATTCAAAATCAACACTTGCAGCAAAAACCAACTTTGCTCTCTTGTTGCACAAATAACTATTTCAAGTCAACAATCTGATACACACATTCTTAAAGGCATTCAAAATATGCTATCTCTATTTAGCATCTTTATTAATTAAAGTGCTCGGCTGTATTCACATGGCTGTCGTAAGTCCACTGTCTTCGGGGTCCCTCGAAAATTTTAAAACGTTTTATAAAAAAAAAATGCTGCATCTCCCCGAGTATAAGAATCTACATTTTCGCGAGAAGATAACTTAATAAAAACTTCAACATAAAGCCATTTCAGCTAGATAGACTAAAAGCAGCCACCAGCGTTAGACAGAGAATAATTTTATCATGGAAATTTGAAATCTCTTAGTAGTCTAAAGCCTAATATCCAGCTCGGCTGCAAGCGCATTAGCCTTTATGAAAAGTCGCACCCATTAGCAACGTAGAACCCTCACCGTTGCCTTTATTTATTTTCCACTTTTTGATTTGCTATTTATCTTTTGAAAATTAATCAGTTTCGCAGTACAGTGCATTATTCTTTGGTAAGGTATAAATGCATTCCTAACTACACCTTATCTTTCAACCAAGTTCAAAAAGAGTGAACTGGTCTGAAACATTTTGTACCAGGAAGTTGAGCATGTTTTTAACAGTAGGCCCACTTACACCTACAATATAATATAAGACATAGTTTTCGCTGAACAGATGAGATAGAGAGGAAGAGGATTCAGAGGTCTGTATGTGTAAATGACAATATATTAAATATACTTAAACAACAAGCACCTATTTCAAACATGCAAAAAAGTTGGAACAATGTAAAATTATCACAGGTACAGTTCATTGGTAGCGCTAACTATCTGCCGTAGCGTTAAATTTTGGACGTAACGTTTTGTTTCGCCCGGATTCGCACTGAAGCGGAGTGCAGCTTTTCGGTAATCTCGCATAATAATGCAAAATACGAGTCTCATTCGCGTACCCACTCTGCGCAGATACGCCTAATTACTTGCCCCCTAATTAAGTGCGAGTTAACTTACTGTTTCATTAACTTTTAGTCATGAGACAAGTTATAATGCAAATAAGTCGCAACTTTTTTTACGGCTTTACTACCGAACAGATGTTGTTGATTTTGGCGGAAGGGAAACTTTAATGGCATAAAGTTGACCGTCCATTGCTACGCAAGATGTGCATAGAGGTTTGCCATGGTTCATTTGTCTGTCATCATTTGTTTTTCGCACGTTGCGTGGTATACGCACGCTAAGCTTTATGTGTTCACGTGCTTCACGTGCGTCTTAGCTTTGTTTTAAATACGTGCGTAGCTTAGCCGTGGGCTGCTGTAGAGCGGCGCTTTAATGTTTTTCTTCAATGTAGCAAAAGCTGATATCAATAACAACCATCGTATGTTGCGTTCTTAAAATTCCAGGTTGACATATTGTTATGTTAAGGGGGCACACTTACCATCTCAGTGCCCTAAGTCAACCTCATCTGCTCGTGGTACACCTTGCTGAATAACAAACGACACCGAAAAATGGCGGTATAACAAATGCACGTTACGGCTCGACGACCACCTAGTGCAGCTAGAAGAAGAGCTCGAAAAAATAAGTTGCAACATTCTTGAGTTGAGTCAAGTCCGAAGAAAGGGGGAGGACACAATTACCCTTGAATTGAGCCACCTTTTGTATTTTCGAGAGGGACACCAACTATCCCCAGGCGGAGTCGGGTTCCTGGTAAACAAATCGATTTGTGACAACGTTTCGAAAGTTTCCAGTATCTCGAACAGGGTAGCTTACCTGGTAGTGAAACTAACCGAGAGGTATAATAGCCTTAAGGTTGTTCAGGTTTACGCACCGACCTCGGCACACTCGGATAACGAAGTTGAGGAAATGTTCGAGGATATCTTCAAGGCCTTGCTTTCCACTACTAAGGCCTACTACAACGTTCTCATGGGGGATTTTAAGGCTAAACTGGGAGTACAGAATTGCAACGAATTGGTAGTAGAATCCTACGGGTTTGGAAGTAGAAATTTTAGGGAGCAAATGCAAATGCAAATCTTTGAGAAGGAGGGGTCTTTTCTTGATGAACTCCTTCTTTAAGAAACAGCCCCAAATGAAGTGGACGTGGCGTAGCCCCGACAGATCATAACGGATAAAAAGCATACATTCAGGGATGTCTCGGTGATCAACAGGTTCAACACCGGGAGTAATCACAGACTTGTCTGAGGTTCTCTGAATATTAACTTCAACCTCGAGTGAACTCGTTTGATGAAGTCTAGGCTTCTCCCAAGCATGCTCTAAACTATGTTAGGATCTGAAGCGTTCCAGCCTACCGTTAGACCTGGAGAACTGATTTGCTGCCGTGAAAACTACAAATGACGTTGACCAGGTGCTCGACCTAATGGTGAAAATCCTCAGGGAGGAAGGTACGAGATTTTGCAAAATGCGGCGTACGGGAAAAAAAGTTCAAACTATCGGAAGAGACTCTGGAGCTTATGACGGAACGGCGTGAAAACCCACCTATCACTTCGTCAGAGCAACGGGCACTCAACAAAACTGTTAGAACTCTGGTACGACGCGACTTCCGACGCTCCAATACTCGCTCTATAGAGGAAGCGATTGAGCAAAACCAGGCATCGAAAGTGTTCGTCCAATCACTTGGGAGGAGCCACCTAACGAAGTTGACCAAATCCAGTGTCCATATCGTCGTTTTGAAGCCGGAGATCCTTTCGGATGTCGAAAACTTTTACGGCCAATTGTACGCAATGCATGTATCTCAACCTGATCGCAAAAATTAAGACCATCTAAATCCGCCATTTCACGGAAGACCTACCAGAAGTCAGCCAAGACGGAATAGAAGTGGTTCTTAAACAGCTTCAAAATTAAAAGGGCCCTGGTGAGGACGGAATTACGACCGAGCTCCTGAAAGCGGGAGGAAGTCCTGACTTGAAAGAGCTTCGGGAACTCTTCAACTCTGTCCTATTCTTTGGGGGAACTTCATAAGTGCTGCGAAGGAGCATGGTCTTTCTTTTCTTTAAAAAGAGTGATAAGACCCTTTTAAGGAATTACAGACCCATTTTGCTCCTAAACGTGGCTTAGGACCGAAATGGGTCTGTAAGTTATAAGTTTTCTAGCTTTTGCCCACGGCTTCGCCCGCGTAGATCTCAGAAAATATCCCACGGGAACGTACTACCTATACCGGGATTACACACCTAATAGCCGAGGAAAAGGTCATTGACTCCTATCGCTGCGCCCGCGTTGCCATCAACCTTAATTATTTTCTTACTCGTAATTTTGAATCTGTGATATCTTTTAAACCGTTCATTTATATGAAACGATATCAAGGCATATTTGAATCTAAATTAATTTCTCAATTTGAGTAACACAGTTTATTAGATAAGGATTAATATAATATAGGTCAAAATAGCTTCAGAAATAACAATGAATTTTTTATCAAATTCTGAAAGATAAAAATGATTATTGTGGGTCATAGAAGATAGACATATGCCATCGCGGACTTTTTTGTTGAAATTTTTAAGATGAACAATACTGTAGAACATACATTTTATGTATCTTTTACGATTTCCACCAATAAGTTACCAGTTGGCACGATTTTTTCCGACATCTTCAACAATAATCGTCAAATTTCAGCCAATTTACACAAAATCTTAATGAATTATAAATTAAAACCTTCCGCATGGATCTATCCGTCCATTGGTGAAAACCGTTTGAAAATCCGTTCGGTAGTTTTTGAGTTTATTGCGTTCAGACAAGCAGACAGACAGACGCGGCGGGGGACTTTGTTTTATAATATGTAAGGAAAAAGTTGTTTTCAAGTGTCGTCACGGATCATCTAGAGTCTATCGCGAAGACTCGACGAGTTTCAGCAACCGGAGTAGGCCGGGTTTCGAGGAAGATACAGCTATAGACCATAGACCACATCCACACAGTGTGGAAAATTATACAGAAGTCCGAAGAGTATAATCGGCCCCTATGTCTTGCGTTTGTAAACTATGAGAAAGCATTTGACTCTATCGAGACCTGGTCTGTTTTGTCTGTTGTAGTCTGTTGAAAATGTAGTAAAAAAACATTACTAGTAGTAGTTGGTATTGTTGATCGAAGTAGTAGTATTATTAAATAAAATTATTATTAAAATTTGATGTTGCACTTTTTGCCGATTTTGTTGCATATTTCGGCAACTAAGACGCATGCAATTCGGCCTCTAAATTATGTACTATATGCGTATACGATCATCAATGGTGCGCACAGTAAAAAGAATTAAACACACGGCATACTTAGTTACTTCAGAAACGTGCGCATAAAATACTAATGAAGTCATTAGCATACAATGTCGATTACTTATTGAAACTGATCAATTCTCAACTACTAGATATAAATGTAGGTACCTACTCCTACTGATCTTTACTATGTAATAGTAAATCATCCCGACAACTGAACGAAGTTGATCGTAATCCTATATACCAATGTGCGTCCAGTCCCAAATTCCCAACTAACAAAACAGTTACAATCGCTACCCCTAATTCTAAACCTAAGTCCTTACACACGTTTTTCATAGTTGTAATATTGTTCAGTATTGTTCTCTATTGATTCCAAACGAAACGTTTGCGGCCACTGAGCTCGATCTAACTTTATCCGGGCCATATTGGCCGCAGTTATATCGGATACGCGCGGCAGTAAAACTGGATAATAATAAGCAGTGGATGCAATAAAACACGGCGCTTACGATCACACAATTCGATGACACCTATAAAACCGGGCTGCATCACCCATCAGCTCTGTTTATGTCACGCCCCCAATTTATATGCTTAAGAAGTTTTTTATTTATATAACATACGTAATAAAACAATGTTTGTATTCATACGTTGTATTAAATGAATCTTTTTTACTGACATTTAAGCTCGGCACGTACATTAATTCGTTCCTACTTCCAATACTCGTGTACGTTCTTTCTGATTTTCAAGACACGTTTCTTTTCAGTTAAAGTGGTAGTCTTCAAATGTCAAGGTATTTATTTCCTTTAAAAAAGGTCCGTTTGTATCCGGATATTCTTGTAGGTATTGGTGTATAATGTGGTCACAATATCACTTTAAACAACCAGTTTTTGCTACATCAGATCATCAGTCACAGAGTCCGTTTGATGTTACGTGTCCACAAACTACGGTATCGATATTTCAATTAATATGCATCGTTACTTTAAACTTTACTTAGTGGAAGTGGGGTGAAGCAAGTTTTAATAAGGGTCTCTCTGGGTCATTACAGGCTCGTAGCGGTAATTGTCAGAGGCGGCGCGGCCCCAGCACTTAACGACACTTCTGGTTGACGTAGGCAGCCACTCCTTACTGCCGCCGTTTGTATTTCAATAGCTTTGTGAAACGAAATAAACGTATATCTGCTCACCAAATATACGTTTTTCGGCATTTGTTTTGTTTATTTGTATTTAAAACAAAAGCCTGTATTCCTCTTATTGTTATCGGAGTACGCCTCAGTACTGTGCAAAATACTCAGTGCTCATAACAACAACGGATTTCAGGCGAGGCCTCATTCATCATTCGTTCTAGCCCTAACCACTGCCACTGGCTTGATAGAGTTGCTGAAGTTTCCAATCTAATAAAACGAATCACGTGTTCAACGATCCTTACACAAGTAAATTAAGGCGAAGAGATTGCAAGACTAGAGATACGACATCTGAGGTATTCAAACTTTAAATGAAGGGTGGTATTCCACCCTTCTTCGTTATCAATTAGGTACATACCCAGTCTTTTTTCTTCGAGTTGGTATTAATTGCCTACTAGAGTGCCATCGTATTGGGCGTTGGTTGAGCGTAGGCATTCAGTGTCTACGCGACTACACTACGCGACGTCTAAGCGTTTGCTACGCCACGTCTACGCGGCTGCTACGCAAGGCAAACTCCCATTACGGAGGAACAGTACTTATTTTATTAGGTATACTTATTTAATTAACTATGATAAAAAATAAGTGCTCCGTTTGTGTGATACTTCTGCAACGTTATTATGGAAACCAGATGAACGGATTAGCCGTGATTCAATTAGCTAAGTTAAATAATGCTTCATTTCCAACGCTGATCTATCTTATTTGTCCAGAGATTCCTAATTCAAGTAATATAAAGAAATTATTATTAATAACTGGCATCACAATATCATTAACGAGAAAAGTTTTATAAAATTCGTTGAAAAGCATTTTTGTAAAAATAACAACGAATTTTCCCATAAAACGCGAGCGAGGGAAAACAAGCAGTAAATTAATCAATCAAAAACCGTGGGTAGGATAGACCTACTGACCTAATTATCATATTTACGTATGCTATTGAATTATGTATGTTTTCGGTGAAAAGCATGAAAAGTTTAGATGTTTACATGTTAAAAAGGCGCATGTTCTAATTGGTGCGGGATCGCAATCACGGTAGACATGTCATGTCAAACGTACAGCGTCGGCTCGGCGCACAGCGCGTACGTAAGGTTACGGGTAGACGGCGACGACTAATTCAATTCCGTAGCAGCGAACTGAATGCTAACGACCGGCTTAAAATGAACACGTATACTGAAATAACACATGCGAGAACATACTCTATTCACAAATAATACGCGCCGAATATAAAGCGCGGGATTTCTACCGGTTCTGACGTAACCATACTCCAGATTATAATAATTCTAAGCGGTTTAAGGATTTAGATTTTAATTTTCTTAAAACTTGTTCTCAAACTTAATTTCTTTCTTTGAGATTTTTTTTCGAGGCCTTTGATTTTCTCGCTCACCTTTTCAAGGGATTTTTCGTGAGTAATACAATTTATTATAACAGTCTTGATCTCACTTTAATCAAGTGTCCTCACTGGCTCATTAATGGATAATTCAAACCGCTCTTTAATTACGCTGAGTCACAACCTTTTAAGCATATTTTCTCCGGGGCTCACCTCGAGGTGGGCGACGAAACGTCCAACCGAAAGTCACAATAAGAACGACGAATATGCGTCGGTACATAGGTACTGTTACGTATACATATGTAAAGGACGTGCGAAAACGATATTTTTATTGTATTTTGAGCACGAAAAGTTTTTTTTATCGCAGTGGCTCCGTCTCCGGCGCTAGCGGCGGGCAACCAGTCCGCTGTCGGCAAGTAAGTATTGTGGAATGATTAATTGTTCTGTAAATTGAATTCACCGTGATAAATGAAATATCCGCACAATAGGTAATAAATTACGCTGACCCGTTTGGGCGTAAGATGAAACGGTCTGAAAGTAGGTCCGGACGGATGTTACAGGATAATAGGTATAAAACACAACACACGTAAAACACCTGCCCGAAGGTATTGTTGGGATTTTAATTCGCATGGGGCACGGAACGGCTTTGTTAAACGAACTCGTACAGCTTGCTTTCAGTCCGTTACTACCTGCGTTCTATCTCGATTTTGCTTTGTTCGTTACTATTCCGATACCATGAGATCGAACAACACGTCTTTTAAATATTTAAAAAAATATTCTCTGAATTATTTAACGAAGGCACATCACCCTAAATATTATGACCATTCATATCGGAACTACCTCGTTGGTCTATTGGTCGCAAGCACTACTGCTGACCATGAGGTCCTGGGTTCGATTCCCAGATCGGGTAAAGTATTATTGGGTTTTTCTATTTGGAATTTTGAAGTAGCAACCCGGAGTTTAGATTTGTGCCCGGTTGATGGCAATAGGCGAGCCAGAACATGTAATAACATGGCGAAATTTGAGTGTAGGTATATACTATAGGCACACCTGCCCCACCCTCCGGGGAAACAAGGTGTGATGTTATGTTATATCATATCAGAGCGGACTTAATTGCTCCAACACTTTTTATTTACCCGAGTAATGAAGTCGTGTCGATAAAGCTCGCGAACGGCTCTTAAAAAGACATTTATTTATTCGACTCCAAAATTTACGACTGAGGCTGCTGACCGTCAGTAGAACCTGTAGGTTACTGACTGGCTCGTTAGAGAGTTACCTATTACGTACCGTACCATTTGTTAGCCGACAGACATAAGCACTTTTGGAGATGGAGAATAATTATTAGTACTTAACGTATATCTTTCACTCAAAAAAATTCAAATATTGAGTCTGACCTGCCGAAAACAAGAACGAAAACCGGGCTGTTTTGCATTTTCAGCCGATTTTCATTTTTATTTCAGCCGTAAAAAGAACTATTTTCGAATACGCTAGGTTTTTTTTTGGTAAAAGTAAAATAAATACAGGTTCAATCTTTTAATCATTGAATTAATCCGTTTAAACTTAAATCACACGAAAATAAACTTTACATATTTCTTTATTTTTATTATAACCATAGATGACAAATTATGCGCAGGACAGGCCATGGTGCCCGAGACTGTTGACGGCTTCATCGCAGTGACACTGATGCGGAGCAACACAAGGTGAGTCATCCATAATAGTGCCGATGGTAGATGATGGGAGCGCCTGAAGCCACAAGACTTACTCCCATTCTCTCACAACCTGCAGACGGGCACGCTCAACAGTATTAGTTGACCGTGTGTACCAGGGTATTCCGTATAATACTGCAGAGCAGCACGTTCCACCGTGTCTGGTGGGACGGGTTATCAACGCATCGGTCAAACACAGTACCTCAAAATCAACCAGTGAGGAAGATAAAATGTTCCTGGTTAATTTATTGGTACTATGGACCAAGGAGAGGAAGGCCGGTAAACCTATTTATACTTGAAATTTTGCGGACGCCGAGACCACCCAGGCGAATGGGAAACTTGCTGTCACGCTCGGTTGTCCAGGGCCACATTTAGGATTGAAGATAGTGTGTTTCTAAATAATTTGGTCTACTGTTTCTAAAAGTTGTGAATGTTTCCATAGATGGGAGGAGCGAAAGCTGTATGTAAATTTTAGTCCAAAGCAACAGTACCAACGATCTAATATTTCCGTTTTATTACGTCCATTTTCTCAGTTATTAAGTTTTTATTTGTTGTAACGATGGATTTTTTCTAGAATAAATGTATTTATTTTAGTACTGTTTTGCCAAAACGTAATATTTTTCAGTCACCGCCGAAAATCAATTTTTTTTCGGCCGAAACGATAATGTCTGAAATTTTTTATTTCTGTCTAAAATTGTCGAAAACCGAAATTGAAATTTAGTCGGATTCAACTACATAAGAGCAGTGGTGGCTAAGTGGTAACGGCCGCGACTTACGAGTTGTAGGTCGTAGGTTCGAACCCTGACAGGCGCTTTACTTTGTATAAATAATTTCAGCACCACTGCTCTCAAAACGGTGAAGGAAAACATCGTGAGGAAACCGGCATGTCCTAGAACCAAAAATTCGCAGACATGTGACCATGTGACGCGTGATGGATTACAGCCCACTCCCTCTCATAAAGAGGAGGCCTGTGTCCCAGCAGTGGGAACATTATATTATAGACTGATTATGACTACATAAATGTAACGCAGTTCCTGTTTCTTTTTAACCGACTTCCAAAAGGAGGAGGTTCTCAATTCGTCTGTATGTTTTTTTTTTTTTTTTTTGTATGTTTGTTACGCGATTACTCCGCCAATTATGAATAGATTTTGATGATTCTTTTTTTGTTTGGTAGATCATACTTCAGAGGTGGTCCCATATAAATTTTATTAACTTTTCTTGGGTAGTTTTTGAGTTAGCTTCAATTATACGTATTTTTTCCCACTTAGTATGTAGATGATATGATAACTTCTTGTCACTGTTATTTACATAGCAGGTAGTGGTATTCGAATTTGTGTGGGGTAGGTACCACAACTAAAAAGTGAAAAATAAAAACTTTTTACAAAAAAAAAACAACCGACTTCAAAAAAAAAACACTACAAAGTGAAAAATAACTTTAATTTCGGAAGTCGGTGACAAAGAACGAAAATTCAAAACCAAAGACACCGACTTCCGAAATTAAAGTTATTTTTCACTTTGTAGTGTTTTTTTTTTGAAGTCGGTTGTTTTTTTTTCATTTACTTACAGTTAATCTAGCTATATGAATAGTTATAAGTGTGTCTGAGTACAGCTGAGTAAACAGAAGCCACCCCTATACTTACCTAGGGGCTGGTTCTTATATACTCATGGAGCTATGGCTTATACCAAACTCTGATAAACGCCATGGCCTCTTGATTAGAGGTGACTTCATTATGCGGTTAATTACCATTTAATTTGTAACTCAGAGAACTATATTAACAGTTTTTAGGGTTCCGTACCTCGAAAGGAAAAAACGGAACCCTTATGGGATCACTTCTTTGTCCGTCCGTCAGTCTGTCAAGACCATTTTTCTCAGGAACGCGTGGAGGTATCAAGTTGAAAGTAATATCAAATACGTGGGTCTCTGTTAAGCTACAAAGTCAACGCAATAAAAAATAGGGCCGCAAATAAATCAAAACCCACAGGGTACTTCCCGTTGACCTAGAATCATGAAATTTGGCAGGAAGCAAGGTCTCCCAGCACATGTAAAGGAAAAAGTCCGAAAATAGTTAATTTATAATTTTATCACACAATCTTTTTTTTTGCCATTACATACTTACATTTGCAGTTGGAGAATTGACCGTGACGTATATCGATGTATGGGAGAATATGTGTTTCAACTACAATGTTAAGTTGGTTTTGCGATAAATTCATCCCAACTACGGAACCCGTCATTGTGCGTGGTCCGGCACGCACTTGGCCGGTTTTTTTTAAAGTATTTTTTTAAACGGTAGGTTGCATATACCTACATTTTAAATGTTAATAGCTCTGCCTTTAAGTGAAAATTATAATACACTAGCTGATCCAGCAAACGTTGTTTTGCCATATACATGTTTAGGGTGGACCACCCTTATCACTTAAAATAGAAAAAAAAAAATTGATGTTGGCCGATTCTCATAGATACCGGATAAGCACAAAAGATTTCATCAAAATCGGTCAAGCCGTTTCGGAGGAGTATGGCAACGAAAACTGTGACACGAGAATTTTATATATTAGACTAGCTGACCCAGCAAACGTTGTTTTGCCATATACATGTTTAGGATGGACCACCCTTATCAATTAAAATAGAAAAAAAAAAAAAAAAAATTGATGTTGGCCGATTCTCATAGATACCGGATAAGCACAAAAAATTTCATCAAAATCGGTCAAGCCGTTTCGGAGGAGTATGGCAACGAAAACTGTGACACGAGAATTTTATATATTAGATTAGCAAAACGATGCCACCTTAATTAATACCAGAAAACTTGAACCAAAGCTAAATACAATCCATTCTAGAAACTCAAGTCTATTAAATAATCAGGAACCCATGATCAAACTTTGTCTTCTTTAATGGATACTTACATTAATTCGTTGAGACACAATGTTCTGATTCTGTTTAAACTTCTAGTGGTAATGAAGATAAAAGTCTTAAATAAAATAAAATACCATTTTAAAATATAGAAAGACACTTACTCACGGGTAAAATGTATTACAAGTAGCTGAAGTCACGCATCTCGATGCGAGTGTTAATACGTGGTGTAAGCATTATTACGTAATTATGATTGTAATATGAACCTAACATCGTGAGAAAGGTACTCCAGGCGTACATTTATTGAACAAAGCGGCAAGAAAAACGACGGCAACAAGCGGCGCCGGCTGTTCTAAATTGCCAACACTTCTGAGCCGTGGGCGTTTACTGGAGTTCACTCCACTTCATTATTTGTTACATTGCATCGATCCGGGATCGCGTAAAGTGTTATATGATAGCGCCATCAGTGTATGCGCGAGATACAAGACGATACCGTACCTCCATTTTCCATATTGCAAGTACGAAAACGCTGACGATGAATGTTAAGGGGAAATTCATTTGTCATTACGTTGCATTGTAACTGAAAAATATTCGAAAAAATAAAAATGTGGCTGAATATCTTTTGGCAGAGCATTTTCATGCAGAACGATAATGAAAGCAAATCAGATTTTTCGAAAAATAATAACGACTCACATGCCTACAACATGGATAGCATGAATTTTAAGTGCTCGCATTTTTGATATGTGAGTGGTTAATTAGCGAATAGTTAGTGTGTCCATCCACTAGTGATGTGTCAATGTTAAAAATAAGTTTGTGCATCAAGCCAGACGGCCGACCAGTGAGTGTAACTTTTTAAATTCCAACTCGGTAAAGTAATTAGAATTTTTCCAACGGCCCCATTGTGCTACGAACTCAGCTCACGCAAACTTTTAATGCGACTTAAATTCAAATGCTATTTTACGGTTTTTCTTTGTGAAGTTGATTTTAATGAAATATTGAGTTCAGCGACATCGATTGTCTACTTTTTTCATTTTGCGTGAACTATTAACTATTTATTTCACTTAAAAAATTGTGATGACTGCAACAACTTATAGAGCAAATAAAGGAAAAAATCATTTTCATAAAGGACTTTAATGTGGATAACATGCCACGGTGAATACGAAACTGTCATAACTCTACACTTTTATGTTCTCCAAAACATTTTGATTATATACATGACATTATGCTTACCTAATCTTATGTTAATCTCTCATAGAGGCACATGATTCATGAACCAATATTATCCCAATGATATATTTTTCGAGCAACTCAAACGCTAAAGGCAAACTTGAAAGTCATTCAACGAACTCGAACTCGGCGCAAATAGATGTCATCAATCGAAGAGGCTTTCGATCAAAGACAAGGGACAAAGGGACATCGTAGAGCAAGGGCTGATATGCGGAAGAATTATTACCGACGAGGACGGCCCTAATGCCTGAGCTGAACATATTTATTTGGTGACCTGCTGGAGGTACGCCCGAATGCACGTTAACCTATGGTTTCAGTGGCGCCGCTCTCCTTAACATAATCTCTTTCATCATTTGATATGACTTTAATGGACTCTAAAATTAACGAGTGAATGAAGGGTCAGTCATCCTAATCCTAACTAATATTATAAATGCGAAAGTGAGTTTATTTATTAGTTTATTTATTAGTTTGTTTGTTTTTCACGCTAAAACGGCTGAACGGATTTGAATGAAATTTGGCACATGGGTAGACGATGACCTGGAGAAGGACATAATCTCCCCTTAATGGACTCTGTATACTTACTGCTTCACACTAAAACGCAACGGAGAAAAATAAATACATATTTTTTTAATTTAAAAACAATAGCGAAGACTTTGAACTTCTCTGTTTGGATTTTCCCGCAAAACTACCACTAGACTTAGCGCCAAATCCCACTTAACGAAACGCAGTTAGTTCAGAAATCCTAATCAGGTTTCTCATAAAAGGATCTCCAACAGTGTAGACGTTTAATCCTTGCTTTTGAAATATTCCATTATTCTTATAATCGCGCGGCAGTTGTTTTATTATATTATGTAAATTCCTTGACTGGTATTTGCTTTGCGTACATGCTATGCAGTACAAGGAACAGGCGACATGCCTGTTATCGATAGGAAGGCTTATTATTAAAGGAATGGAGCATGTTGGGAGTTTTTATAATGCTGCTCAGGTGCGGCGGCTGCTGATGGACTGTTGTCAAAACAGTGAACTGCGTTGTTGCAATGTGACACACTGTTTGGTTATTTTGGCACACTGTCGTAAAATTGTGGTGATTGTGAAGATTTTTAAGGCTCACTTTTAATTAAGAGCGAAGTATGTTATGATATACATAAACAAAAACAATTTTTAAAACTATTCTACCACAACAAACCCATGTATTTTGCTCCATAGAGAAGACCGTTTAGATAGCCACGTACAGTCAACAAAAACAATGTCGTGGCGTTGTTGAAAGAGCGAGATTCCGGCTGCAATCATCTAGATAACACTTGAGGGATTTATCCAAAATAACATTTCGCCTGCGCAAAGTTCTTAATGAAATAAGTTAGTAATCCTCGGGTAATTCGTTAAATGTTTGTGCGATAGATACTAGTTTGGAAGCTCTCCCCGAGTGGCTGTTTCATGCTTTGATTACAGCGCGCGGCGTCTTCACCGTATCAATGATTCACGTGAACGTGTGCTCAAGTTTACCTATCATTTACATTGTTATACAAGAACGTTATAAAGTTTGTCTACATATTTATGAATAGTATGCAGATTGGGAGAAAGTTTCAGGCGTGTTTACTGTTTGTTACTCCAACGAACGATCATCATGATCAGCGTAATAACGTCTCCTCGAGCTCAAAACTTAACAGAACTTTTTTGTGCACACTTCAAAGAGATCTCAATGAAGTATAGAATGTCATGTCATTTGGTTTAAATAGGTCCTTATTTTTATTATTTTGTTTATCTTCTATATAGATTCTTTTCTTTTAGCTTTTGTAAATGTGAGAACGTTGTAGACTTGTGGACCATTTTCTATTTTACTAAGTACCTGGTACTTCTTGGTAAGCCTACACTGTCCTCCCATACCTATTAACACTGTAATTTGAAAACATTGTAAAAACCACTTATTTTGAAAAGAGTAACCGTGGAGTTTCTTGCCGGCTCTTCTCCATAGGAAGCGACCAATTGGAACCGTGCACCTAGCTGCTGACGTTTCATAAGTGCCCTTGTAAGTTTATGTGAAATAAAATATTTTGAATAATTGTATGATCTCTATGAAGTATAAATCCTTTAGTGTTATTATTTAATGTAGTAAATCTATATAAATATAATATCCTGAAGAATTCACAAAAGGAGCTAAATATTTGCGAAACACGTTAATTTGCAATAATAAAATTGCGCGATTCACGGATTTAAAACTGTATCCTGGCGAGATGTTAATATCCAGAATATCTGAGTACTCTACTCAATGTAACAGGCAGCAGCCGCGATACATTTGCGATACTTTTCGGTCAAATTAACCACGGATATCCGCAATATCTTAACGGTTCTGAATTAATTATTTCAAACTGTAGTAAAAAATATTGTTGATTTGCAATTCGAAAAGATTAGAACATTTATAATAAAGATACAGGTAAGTTTCAAAACCAACGATGCATTAACAAATATATGGAATTCAAGAAATTGTAAAATTGTAAGGGTAGTATTTAAACGCAAATCAAAAAATATCCTTTTTCTATGCAATAAGATTCCGAATTCACATCAAAATTACTGATTGCACAGCAAAATATTCAACTCAAAATATCACTAAACACACTACAATTTATTTTCGCAGCGTACAGCGATTTTTCCTAAAGCAAAAGCTTTTTCATCAATGCACAGCTAATAATCTTAATGCACATTAAACATGTTAACTATTTTTTATTTTTATATTATGTACAGCAGTTTTCTAGTGAGACTGTTTGTTCCCAACCTTTGTTCCCACTAGTACTACCGAACTGAACCACCGGTGACACTAGCGATAGTAACTGCGATGTCCAACTGGTTGTACTACAGAGAAGTAAATTTACCCATGGTTCAACTGGTTGTTCTATGGGGAAATATCTTGGTAAACTGCACTCGAAAACACGGTGTTCGCACGGTGTTCACACATATTATGTGGTCACAGTTCTAACCTAACCTACCATTCAGCCATAGAATAACCAGTTTTGTTTTTTTTATATTTTATATTATTAATTTGCTGTGCAGTCAGTATTTATGCTATGTATGTAGTATTTTTGTACAAAAATAAATTTAACTGTATTGCATTATGAGGAAAAAGTAATGTTATATTGATGTATAATTTCGAATTATCTGCAGTTTGAGTTTTGTTAAACATTTAGTTTATTTGTAGTGAAGTAAGTTATTTGATGTAAAGAAGAATATAAATGATGAATATGTATTGATAGGCGATTATTTATTTGATATGCAATTTATAATATCCCAAATTGTAATTGATCTACGGGTCTGAATCTAATAGTACCCACCTATGCCGATTTATATATTTTTTAAATCTATTAGTTATCCAGCCTGCCAGAAATATCACACTCTCGCTGTTTCCACTAAATAAAAACTAATCGGTTCTCGTTTCAACCTGTTACATCTACTTACTTCACTCGTTCGTTTAACAATTTACTCACAAGGGTCATCGAGACCCCTGACTTGGGCAACACTAAGTTCTGTCGAATAAAAAAGTCCCATAAAATAAAGCTAAAACTAACCGTCGCTCGGTCGCCGGGCACAGGTTATTTATATAAGTCATGTCAGACAACGCTTCTGGCCTGAAAGTTCACTCATATTTTTTGTTTGACAAATTGCCGCGGTAACGGGACTTGGCTAAAGTTTCACCTCCATTTAAGCGTCCATTAATACCTACCCGGTGGCCGTGACTCTCTTTACATTTTATGAAATATTGAGTATCGACCTACCTATCGCAAAAAGTATAGGAGTGCCTCTTAATAGCACGTTGTACGGCGTACCGGGAACTGAAAAATATTTTACGAGGATCTTTATTTTAGAAAACATAAACCCAACGCACTTGTTAACGGTCTAGGTAATTTACAAGTAGTTGTTTATCATAAACTAATCTAAAAACACTAATGAATTCCACGAAAAATCTCGACCTTCCCATCAGAAGTGACGTCATTCAACGTTCAACGTCTTCTCTCGAGTTGTGATCTTGTTTGTCAATTTTATTATTCGTCACATCCCCCGACACGTCCCGCGCCCTTATTCTGCTCGAAGGCAACCCCCTTAGCTTTTTACCCTTGGCCGACATTACGCTAATGAATATCAAGGATAAGAGGCTCCACTGAGATAACTTTTTTCTGTTGCTTGATTCGGATGTTCGATCTCCTGCCTTGTATATAGAATATGGCTCAGGTGGAAATTATAATTTAGCGAATATATCAGAATTAAATCTACCATCTACAATATCTTGTTGACAGGTTTGGTACTAGCTATTGTAAACCTCTCATTTTACCTTCCTTCTACAGATATGTTATGAATAAAAAACAACATGACTTTAGTCAAGTATTGAATCTGATCCCGTTAAACAAAGTTACCATTCTCCGAAGCGCACTCCACGCTGCCTGTGCTGGTTCTACGAATACTAGTGACAGTCGTCACAGCCAGTCGCCCGGACAGGTGGCCTAACTAAGGAATATTTGTGCCCCGAGTTATTGTCTCAATAGGCAGTCGCTTCCAGTGAAATTCTGATATTCAGTATTCGATTGTTTTCGGAAGTTTGAATAGCGACTATAACTAGTTGGATAAAGGCTTGAAAGACATTTTAAGCTATATCAAGACAGCAATTTTGTATTGTTTAAAATATTAAACCTTTGTCAAAATATACAAACACAATAAAATATAGAAACTTCAAAATAAAAATAAATTATTAGCGTATTATTGTAACAAGATTAGCTTGCGTAAACGTCTTACAAGTGTCTACGCGGTTTAGAGGCGTGCTACGAGCGCTACGCGGTGCGGGTCGGATTACCTACGCGTCGCGTAGCACTTCAACTTGTGCTACGAAGTACCTTGTTCTGTTATTACGAGTATAATATTACATTTCAACAACCACCGCTGAATCAAAACCATTTTCCTGTGTTCTATATATTTCTATAGGCTGTAGGTGTAACAATAAACCAAATTCGTCTTATGGAAACTTTGATGAATATCGTCTACAGCTTTTACTAAATAAACAAGGGTAAAATGAAGCCTTCAAACTATATAATAATTGTTATTATTATAAAGAAAATCAATAAAAAAAATATGGGATATTTGTACAAATAAGACGAGCTCATAACTCATTGGCCGCTCAATTCAAGCGAACCTCACGTTTCGCTCAACTATTGTTTCTAGCCGAAAGATCGAACTTTTCATTGAAATTCAGGCTTCGTTAGCATGCCAGCCGCAATACCGAAATCAATTAAATATACATTCCAGGTCAGTGAACTGAGAAATGCATGGGTGGTGCTCGCAGGGGCCCCGCGAGCCGCGTCACCCCACGCCGCGCCCCCGTCGGGGCCCGATGTGCCCGCTGCATATTCTAATCACTCCTAACTACACTTCTTACCATTCCGAACGTTGCAATTAGCCTAAAGCCGCCTAGTTTGTTTCCAAGGATGGAAAATATCGTTTAAAAAATATCAATCACGTTGAATATTTACGTAAGCGCCTACGATTGACGAATTAAGTGTCTACAAATTATTATTAATAACATATAGGTATATACTTCGATAATGTATAATATTTTGTACAAATATACGAAAATAGCTTTATTTCATTTCATTCAAAACCAGTAACCAGTCCATACAAAAGACAACTAAGAGCTTTAATAGACTAACGTGGTTTCAGTTGAACGATTAACAAGAGCGAATTGTCACTTAGTGACACAAGTGGCACGAGCCGTGTGAAGAATACTGTGTGTGACTGTGTGAGCAACGTCGCCGTCGCTCCGAGCCGAAATTGTCAAGTTATGTAAATGCGGTCGGAAACTTGCAGCGACGAGCGGCGCGTCCGCTGTGTTGTCTCCTCTCGATACTCAATGACATGCCCCTTTAATTATTTATTACAAAATTCACTTGCCCATAGCAAATTTTATTGCTGTTAACCGACGACACATCATTTGTTATACTTCTGTCCAGTTCTAGGCATTCTCACAGCCACATCCCCCTTTAGATTTTTTGACATCTACAAAGTATATAATTTCTAGAAAGCACTAAGTAAAAGTTAGAAATAAGATTCCACGGAACTGTATAAGATATTTATAAACACTGTTTCTAAAGAAAAGTTGTATATAAATCAAATATATAAGTACATTTTCCTTTCGTACATTTCTCTCACAATAATAAAAACGTTAAACTTAATCAATACAGACAAAGCAAAAGCTGTATGCAGCAGCTCGACTCCCGAGAGATGCTAAAGTAAATTAAAATCTGAAATGAAATGGATTTAAAAAAGAATATCAAAAGAGGATACAGAGATATTTTAACCTTTGGTGGCGTAGAATGAGATGATAACAAGGCGTTTAGTATTCGAGTCACGAAAGGTCGATCCACCTGCTTTTCATATCACGACAATTGCCGACCCCGAGGAATCGGCTCTCTAGCGGAATGACAATTCTTGTCTATGAAAATCAATTGGGGAGAACGAGGAGCTCCGGGGCCGGCGACAATTCCAATTTCATTAATAGCTTCCGTCGCAGCGTAGGGATGCCACTGCGTCGGCATTCGGAATACCTCAAAGTCTCTTTTGTTTACGGCCGCTGCAGCGAGGCTATAACGAGCGCTGTAATTAACAAACGATTAGCGAGCCGCCGACGCGCCGTGAGCGCACATCACCCAACTACTTGAACATCACACGCCGGATTTATTACTACTCGTCAAATTATAACACAGGTATGACAATAACAAGTCTTTTTCACTACTAAGTAATACAAGTAATCATGTCGCTCGTTGTCTATTTTTATTTAAGACCAGGTTTCTTAAAAAACTTTTAATATTCAAATTAAATTTTGTACGACCACAGTTTACAGATTATCATATCGAATAATGTATTGTTCTATCAAAAATTTTAACGCTCGTATAGCTTAAAATACATTTTACCTATAGGTACATTTTAGTTCCTTTTTATTAAAAATAGTTTTCAATGTTCGTAATAGGCCAATTTGAAAATTTATGAACTATTAGAGGATATTATTAGTACTATTTAGTTACGAACAAAGGACATGGATCCCAAAATATTAGTTTAAGCGTTGATTTTTGTTTTAGAGTCATTCCAAGTTTCTACAGACATAAGAAGGCCAACAGCCAAATTTTTGACTGATTAATTAACCTAAAGTACATTTTTTTTAATGAAACAGCATATTAAATTTATTTTGTAAAAAAAACAAATCACATATTACATAGATATTCGTTAAGTCATAACTGTCTTTCTTGAGCTACTAGGTTCCAAAGATGGCCCATTGACCATGTTTTAAAAATTTGGTTTTTCTCTGTTGCGATCAAACAAAAAAAAGTATGTTTATTTAAAATGTTTTACTAATAAATACTTTACATATTTAAACCAGTTGTTTACCTCAACTCCTTTATTTATTTATTTAATTTACAGTGATTTAAAACTAAGTGGGCCTTATACGGCGCCTGTACTTATTTTTTGTTTCGCTTTACATCTTTAGGCAGATAGGATACATTTACCTATATAATGTAAGGCATTTATTGTAAACATACGTTTTGGAAGAATTGCGAGCTTTTGCTTTGTACTCTGTTTTTGATTGAACTAGCTCCTTTTTTTGGTGACAACCCGTTGTTCCATAAAGACTGTATTTTTCAGTTGCTATAAAAACAATATTTTTGCAGCAGTATAATATTTTTTATTTGTGCCTTATGGAGACATTCTTTGCTGATATTTCATATGTAGTTTAATAAAATGAATAACTGATAAATATTTTAAATTATTCGGCTGCTTTTGATTTATTCCAGAAAGTAAACGAATTAATGAAATTGTGTTGTGACATATTTTATAGTAGGTGTAACAAGTAGAACAGTTCTTTTGCTAATCGCACTAACTAGTTAGCACAAGTTCTGAGGCAGTCCCGAAGTTTCGGGACGCTGATGTGCTCTATAATGTAACTTCCTGTGTTACATAAACAAGTAATTAAATATTATTCACAGACGCCTTGGTAGCACTTTATTCTAATTATAATGTAAGTAGTTTTAATATAATTTTAACAATGTGTCTAGTGTTTGAAGTGTCTAGTAAAGCTTTATTCCCTTACTAATAAAGTTATGACTTCAAGAAACGGCCAAGTGCAAAGTCATACGTAGATACTCGCGCACTGAGAGTGGCGTGCGCCGTGGCGCCGTATTACACCAGATACGTACGTCTTACGTTAAAATCGTAATACGTCTTTGTTTAAATAATAGCAGAGCGTTACAAATTCGGTTTCAAAACTCTAAGCCTCTCCCAACCCGCTCCAGTTTGAGAAACTGAATTTGTGACCGAAAAGTAAACAGGTAAGTACTAACTAAGAATGAATGTTAACATTTAATTTTATTTACCGATTATTTGTATGTACCTAATTAATTTATTGTGTAAACTTGTCTCAGAGTAGATGCAGGGTATTCTTAATTTCGTGCACATACCTATTATTATGTATCTATAAATTCAAAGTCAAAATCAAATCATTTATACGCCATGCCGTCATACATATTGGAAGTGAACCCTCCGGGAGGGTTACCGGTATTACGTTTGCGCTAAAGTTAACCATTGCTGAAGGTCAACGGCATTAGGTTTAAAACTGTGTTATAAAACACTGTAAAACGTAGTTTTCAACCTTTTAAATTTTTTGTGAATAACCGTAAACAAAAAATATTCTTTAAACAAAAATGCTTGGATTTTAAAACCAACACATACACTAATAAATCTTGTTAAAATATACATCAGATTTTGTTTTTACGGTTTAGAATGCTTTCGCTAAGAAAAACCTACATTTATAATGAGCCCTCCTTGAGGGCTCCTGGCATCCCATATGGCTGCTAGGTGAACTCTCCAGAAGGGCTCCCGGCACTGAACGTGTTAACGAGCGTTAGTATTTATTTACAAGAAAATGGAATTGATTCTAGTTATATATCAATGTCATCTGCGCTATCTATGCACAAACAGTAATTGTCATCCCTAAGTGCAGCACACACGCAACTGGCGTGACAGATATTCCTGGCGAGGTCACCGCCGCGGTTTGTGCATAAACGTGTATTGCGTTTACATGCTGAACAGACCGTGAACGACAAAAAAACCGTTCGGTACACTTTTCTACAAATAAAACGTACTATATGCTATAAGATTAACTATTCTGTCTGCTACAAAACTTTGTATATATTTTTATGATTATCCACGTGCCTCGAAGTAGTTTACGAAAATAATGCCTGGAAACTATAACCAAATTATACCTACTGCTAGTTTTAATAGTAGTGATAGTTTGAGAGCCAGCCCTAGTTTTAGTTCAGTGGTAATTATAGGGAAATCACTTATTACCCTGCTCGTAGACGGTTTACAGTCAGGCTTCTCTAAGTCAGCCACTTCAGAACTATGTAGACTCGTACCTATCTTAGAATTCTGACCATCATCATAAAAATACGAATGTTTACATTATTTTCACAAACATTTTCAAAGTATTAATTTAGAGAAGCCTCTTTTTAGGTTGTGTAATTATCAAAAAACTTCTCCCGCTCTAGGGGGAGCGGAAGGGCGTGTCAGCCTCTTTCTGACAAAAACCAAACCGTGTTCTTTCAGTTGCCTATATGTTACCAGGGGCCACGGTAACCCACGGAAAAATCCGCAACCCCGGCAGACATTGGCCCTATCGGACCCCGTCAGTTCTAGTAGTAGAGAAGCCTGACTGTAAACCGTCTATGAGCAGGGTAATGCTCATACACGGTTTACAGTCAGGCTTCTCTAAGTCAGTCACTTCAGAACTATGTAGACTCGTACCTTTCTTAGAATTCTGACCATCAACAAAAAAATAAGAATTTTTACTTTATTTTCACCAAAATTTTCAAGGTATTCATTTAGTGAAACCAATTTAGGTACATATTCCAAATTATTTCACATTAAAAATATTTTGCTTTGATGTTTCTAAACGTTAATTAAATAGACTGGCTGGCGAAATATATTGGAGTAGGCAAACCTCACATACTGATATCTATAACGTTGAACGCCTGTTGTGTTGTGTTATTTCGTGTGTTATTCAGCCGACCGCGCCAACACAAACACGTTGACATTGATGTGCAAGTTACAAACACACATTATTGCGTTCGATGCTAAATATAAGTCTGAAAGCTGGTCGCAATCAATACCACTATTGTAGATTTCAGTTGGTTTAGTACAAATATCATACAATGTCTGGCTTACCAATTTCATGCACGTACTCATAAGTTAATAAAGCAGGCAAGTTACGATTATGTATGGCGGTGCTTATCATAGACCCTGTTTTATGCCGGCATTAGGGTAACCTTTGACCAGCGGAGACGTGTACCACAGGTGTTGAACTACAGCCGCAAGGACGTAAAGCTTTCATATATTTAGATATCATATGAGATATGTTAATAGTACGCCTAACTTTGGGGACACCGAGCCAACTTCAGCTTTAAACAAGTACCCAGTTGTGTACTTGAGCAGACGATTTGCGGAATATTTCACTTAACTTGAAGAACAAAAGAAATAGTATCGTAAAAGTACAAAAAAGTATTATATCATGTCTTGATCACAGAGCAGACTACTGTCAACTCTCAATCCAACTTGTTTCCATTACTGGCAAAATTGAATGGAAACGCTGCGAACTTTGGTTTTCTCATCAAACTACAAAAGTAAGTTTAAGTAAGAGTAAGTTTTGTATTACAATACCTGCACCAATGAAACTTAAACAAAGAATGGAAAAGAATACCTTGGAATTATTTAAATATTTGAAAGTTCTGTAACTATTCTGACGAAGACAGACTGGCCCATATTCTAGCTAAAAACATAGTTCAGATATTTGTCTCGGCTCCGGCTAGGCGGTGAGCCGATGTTAATTAACTCCGAGTTACATAGTTAGTGGCGCAAACATTGCAAGCGGCAGGTGTATTTGCTGAGCAGTGGCTGAGGTCGTGGAAACCTTATGCCGGATTAATACTTAACAGAAATTGTGACATTATTATCTACTGGGAGGGCATGATTATAAGTAGGCCACCATCGATTACATGTCCCGTCCCTATGCTTACCCCGTACCCATATATTCATAAATTATGTACAAACGATGATTAAAAGAGGTTTTAAGTTCATGGCTAAGTTTGTAAAGGCTTTGTGATGTCAAGTTTTTATTAAAATAGATCAACTTAAATCTGAATAGTAAGGTAGATATTAATGATAACTGTCTGAAGGTTACCTGTGTGAAAAGACCTTCAAAAATATTAAACGTCCTAAATGGATATGATATTTTCTGCGAATTAATATTTCGCTTCCTATTATCTGTAGGTACTAGGCAGTTCCATCGCCAATTAGCTCGCGACATGGCAATTCAAACCTCACGCTTGACCAATAGCCTAAGGGCGGTTTCATCGAGACCTATGGATTGGAAACTACACCTACTTATGAACAGTAACTGTGATTTTTGTAAAGAACCTGTGTGGGGGCAAGATTAATTCAACTGAAAGAGCATCTTTATTACCCTAATGGTAGTTCTTCAGCTTATGTTACTTTATTAAGAACGGAAGTTGATTTAATCCGAAATAATTAATTACGACGCTGATCTTAAGTTCAAAATGGATTTACTGAGAACTTCTAAATGAGTCTTAAAGATATTTAAATAGGCCGGGCGCGGAGTACCCCTCCGATCTTACTTTACTCCCTATTTGCATTAAACAACTAAAACGAGTCGTTTTTCCATTTTTAGGACTGATATTGTTATGGAGGAACTCGTGGCTAAGTACTAACAGCTGCACGGGTCGATCCATCAGGTTAAGCTTCGCTTGCCAAGGTTGGTCTGTGGATGGGTGACCATTTCTACATACCGAGACTCCTCCGTGCCTCGGAAAGCACGTTAAGCCGTTGGTCCCGGCTGTCATTCGTGGAAATTTGATAGTCGTTACGGGTCGTCAGAAGCCCGAAAGTCTGACAAGCAGTCTTACCAAGGGGTATCGTATTACCTAGTTACTGGGTTGTGGAGGTCAGATAGGCAGTCGCTCCATATAAAATACTGGTATTCAGCTACATCCGGTTAGACTGGAAGCCGACCCTAACATAGTTGGGAAAAGGCTAGGCAGATTGATTGAGGACTGATATTATAGATTTAAATGAAAATAGCGATAAATGATAACAGTGAAACAAATAAGAATCATAAGCTTACTTGCATCTACTGTACTATACCATCATACTGATCTCTTCACCAGCATTTAACAATAAACTTACACAGCGATTGCAATACCGACAGTTGTGTTGAGCAAAATCATAGTTTTCAACTACACAACCTGTAAATATGCAAGCACGTTATTAATCAACTCAACATAGTCGGACATAGGGCTCTCATTGCACACACGATCCTTCAGCTCCGCAGTCACAGTGCCCGGTACACACACATAATGCGACGTAATGAAATGGGCCCGACACCCGCCTGTTGCCTTCTGACTACCGACACATTCGAAGTATCCCACTACGGAGGATTAATACGCCGGGTTTGGTTTAGCGCAGACTCGGATTACGCGGACTACGCCGTAATTAGTTTCGGTGTTACGTGTTGTTATACATGCAAACAATATTTTGTTACCTATAGGTACTACCTATTTGAGTACCTAATACAAAATTGCAAATTCTTCAGGAATGGATGTTATTAATACCTCTTGCATAGTCTTTATAGATATAATAAATAAATTTAAATCCTCGTAAACAAAAACCTCATGTTTGTCTGATTGATTTCTAAGTTAATTTGTGCTAGGCCAGTAGTTATGTAAGTACCTATCTACTGATATTTTCCTCAAAATACTTTTCTAAAAATACTTTAAGAAAAAATACTTTTTTCAGCCCCAAAAGTTTTCATACCCTCTAAGGAGGCACCTGTACATACAAACACTGTATACAGGTTGATATAAGTATAAACCATTGTTCAGACTTGACACCTCTCCCTGATTCGGATTCTGAACACGACTGTGTAGTAAATTTCTTTCTCCCATTTTGTTTAGTTTCCTATAGAGAAGCGGATCGGCCAAGAGAATTGTTACGAGATTAACTTTATTTGATAATCTAGGGATCAACGCTAATTTTAACTAGACTGGGGTGAACGTTTTCTGTATCTTATTATTCGTCCTCTATCAACGGTAAGGGAGACTACTGAACATTAGGATTACCTTCGGGGGAGTGCAATGTCACCAGTCACCAGTCAAATGATATTAAAAATATACTTATACCTCCTATATATCCATTCCAACATAAAAAAAATCTTCCACTAAACTCTACTTGAATCACAAATGCAGTAAGTTAAAATAATATGTACAAATGATATTTATTTTTAAATTAAAACGTCTGTAAGTTGACGGATCGACGGCATCAGAATTATAAATAAGATGCTAAAAATTAAATAAGAAACAACAAATACACATCGTGTTGCTTCAAAATTCAACCAGTAAATCTAATAAAATATTTAATTAAGTTTCTCTCAATGCAGACAGGTGTCGATTGATCGGCTGTGCAACACTATTTGTCAGTGGCGAGCGCGCGACTCTTGCGCACCCGACCGGAAACGGTGACGAAAGAAATCGATCAGAAGAAATTTATTTAGACAAAAGGTAATAAAAAAAATGAGGGCGACTGCTTCGCAACATAACCTTGACTGGCGACGCCCTTGACTCTAGTGAAAACGGTCGCGACTTCGGACGGCTCATCAGCTCTGCGACCTTAGCGAAATGAAATTCTGTATTATGTTTGTTCGTCTGTAATGTGTGGATGATGTTGAAGTAAATATCAATTCAATGTGAAAGTACTATTTTATTCTTATTTATTTATTATAAGAGATTTTTATTTATTGCCGTAGTGATTAAAAGCTAGACTATATTTTCTCTTCAGTAAACCTACTTTGAATCACTAGAAACATAATTTGAAGTGAGTATACATTACTGTAAAAATAACATACAAAAGAGAACGTATACACGTAGGTACTTTATAATCGCTCATACTTATTTACTTAGAACACTCCACTGAGTCATATTTTTGAAACTCGGCAAGGAAATATGGAAGCAGACTGTACACATACAACGCATTAATTTATTCCCTGCCCCGAGTGCGTGACGGATTGGCGCAAAGTTCAAATTGTATCAAAAGTTCGTACTCGTCGTCGACGGCTCTTCGATGGTAGTTTATCCGACTTTTGCGTCGGTTTGGTGTAAGCCTAAATTTCATGAATTTTAATTTGAGTAACTTCGCAATGCTAACACTGACGTAGTTAGGAGAAAGTCTGTAACGACCGCATGAAGAGTCAATGTTTACTTTGTTCCAAACGAACATTTGATCATAATTATAATCTCAAATTTAAACTTGATAAATGAAATTGTAACGTGTTTTTTAAATAGCAAGTTAAGCAATTCTCAATTTAACGGCAAACATTGATAAATAAATGATGTGTCTATTTACCACTACTCGTATATAATCCCAGCCTAAAACGTGGCTCATGTGGTGAAAACACACGTTTATTTACATACTGTAACTTCACAGAATGGAGCTTAATTTATTAGTTGCACATCATAATATTTACATCTCTTAAGTATTGTATTGTAGTACATTTACGTAAGTACAGTATTGTAGTACATTTTTAGCAACAACAATTTACAGCCTTGCATCCTTACCAACCATGGTTGTTAACAGTATTTCCTTCAATATCAATATTATATTAATTTATTCAGAGCAATGTAGAGTTATAATTTAATTAGTCTCACATATCTTTAGAAACCGATTTATTATTGTTTGTGTACTGTAAACAGACGACTTATTTCTCTTGTATCGCTTTTATTTGATTAAATTAGCTTACATTGTATCGCATGTAATTGCAATATAATTCAGAAGTGGAGACCGAAACATTGGCGGCGATACGTATCTATTATTTAAAATATAATTCAGGTCAGTCGCGTACCTGTGACCGTCATTCATTACCCTGACATTAAAAGCAATAACTACACTATTATTGGCAATACTATATAAACTCAGAGAAATCCGTAACAGGCATCATTTGGCAATCATTACCCAACAGAACCAGGACAACAGTTCAGGATGAGAGCTATCGTTGCAGCTTGTTTCTTGGCGCTAGTGGTCGCCGTGTGCGCTAGGGACATGCGCTTCAGGAGAGACGTCGACCTTCAGACTGCAGCCTCAAACAAGTGGGAAAAGGGCGAAGGTGGCGAGCACCACGGAGACCACCATCACGAACACGGCGGACATGGCGAAAAGGGATACAAGGGATACCACGACCATGAGCACGGCAAGAAGGGACATTCCCATCACGAAGGCCACAAAGGACACTATGATGAGAACGGAGGACACAAGAAAAACCATCATCACGACGATGGCTACTATGATGAACATCATCACGGTGAGAAAGGTGAGAAGGGCCACGGTTTCGAAGAACACGGCCACTTCCACAAAGGGCATTCCACAAAGGGACATCACGGTATCCACAAATTAGACGAATTCAAGAAGGACAAGCACTTCCACGACAAACACGGTGAGTCAGGTTTTGAAGAAGGATACGGCGGACATCACCACGAGGGAGGCTACAAAGAAGGTGGACACTTCGACAAGGGACACAAGGATGGTGGCTTCCATGAACAAGAGCACGGTAACAAGGGCTTCTATGAAAAGGGAGGTCATCACAACGATCACAAGGGTCACCACGACGAGGGCGCCGGTCACGAGTACTGGGGACAACACGCGGACCACGGCAGCAAAGGAGGCCATGAGGACCACAAAGACTGGGGATGGAAGAAAGGTCATAAATAAGTTAACGCTGTAATTATTATGAGATGAGGCTTTTTGTTATTGTTGATACTTTGTGATACACGAATAAATATTTATTTTAATATGCTACCGAGGGATTTTATTTAAAAACATTCGTTCTAGGAACCCAAAAATAAAGAAGTGGACTTATTTTTGTAATTTACTTGCCTAAATTAATTAGGTAACCCTCCTCTTTTTTATGAAAGTAAACAGAGATTACTGGCGTTTAAATATTAGACCACCGGATTTTCTTTCAGAAGGACATCATCCCGTTATATTAAGGAAGAAAATTAAAGTATTACTTTTATTTTCTGAGGGCCTCGACATTATAATTTATTGGTGGAATAAATAACCACTTACTATTTGTAGGTAAAATTAATAAACCAATTAATATTTTTTTATTTTTATACTAAAATACTTAGTCAAAGCCAGACAGTATAATGCTCTTGGTATAAGGACTGTAAGTTTTAGATAAATAACAAGTTAGATTTTCGTGAAAAATCTGTTGTTAAAATTATAAAATTGTTGAAAACTCTGGCATTAGGTTTATTAGCCACGGCTTTATAAAACTAACAACGCGGGACTCTCGAGAAGCGTCGGCAGTTGAAATCCCCACTGAATACCTAATCCAGTGTCCCAGCCGAGTGCCCGTCTACTAAAAAGTAGGTTTCCTATATTTTCACTAGCTTTTATGTACTATAACATTAACATTACGTAACTGTGGGCCATTGTTGGCTAATGTCATATGTAGCTAAGAACTTACTTTAAAAATATTTATTCAAGAACGTCCTTTTTAATTCTAATTCAATTAACAGAGCTAAACAGTTTAATGTGCCGAAACAAATTCTGTAATTTAGTAACTTAATGGAAACGATTCAATTATTATTATCATAACAAAACAGACAAAAACAAGCTTAACAAAAAGGTTCTATTCAAAACGAAGTCAGAAGTAATTGAGGTACGTGTAGGACATGCGAAGAAGTGTTCATGGTTAACTAAAATAAAATCTCTCAGGCATTCTTGGCGGCATGTGAAGTCAAGTCAGAGGCCCATGGGAGGCATAAAAACTCTGACACCAGCACGCTTAGCATGACCACAATAGAAACGGGTTTTATCGACGGAAGAATAGATAAAATTACAGAAAAAAATCACAATCTGTCATTTTGTCTATGCTTCCATCGATAAAACTCGTAGGAACCCCGTTTCTATGGTTTTCATGTTACGCGCGCTGTTTTGTGTGGTTAGTGAATAACCATATTCAATAACCACACAAAAAAAAGAAGAAGAAAAATAAAATGAATCACATCCTTAGAAATGTTAAAAAAGCTTACTATCTTATTTTTTAACCTTAGTTTGAGGGAAGTTTCGAGGTACTTTAATCATTAATGTTTATGGCTACCAAGAAATAATAAAAAAACTACTAAAATAGTGTAAAAAAAAAAGTTATGAATGCTTGAAGGTCAAATTTTGGAAAAATCTAAAATTTACATATCTCTCAAACTATAAAACTTTAGCTAGGAAAAGTATGGTTCAATAATTAGTAAATGACCTCCTTTATATGTGAATTTGCTATGGCGTGTCCAGATCCAGTCACCCTGTATATAAGTGCCTGTTTAATATTTTATTACATTATAGGGTTAACTTGCACCACTTGTTATAATTTATACGATGACTTAACATAATCCCATCCTTTACATAAATAATGTCATCTTTATCAATGTCAATCATTGAACACAAATGTTGTTATTCAACAAGTCAATAGTCACGTAATTATAGTGATAATGTCATGCTGAAAATGAAATTAATTAAAAATGATAGGCACTAATTTAGTTAGCAAGGTTTTCCAATAAAATGCAAGACAAGTTATTTGTACCAAGACGTTTATGTCACCGACGCACGGACATATCCAAACCGGTTTTACTACGGAACCCTTAAAATACACTAGGATATGATATGCATTGTAGTTCAGAATACTAAAATACACGCGACTTTGTCGACAGTATCTTAGTATGCCGTTGATTGTATCGTCGACTTCATAGCCTATGAATCCTCGTTTTTATGAAACTTTCCTTATAGCGGCAACACAATTTCAAGCGATAGGAATCAAATACGAAGGAACATTGTTTTCGCTGGATTCAGAATAATGTTAGCTGGTATTTCACCAGATTACGTATGAGTTGACTAAGGGATTTGTATACCATGAGCTTATAAGTAATTAAATGCTTAATGAACAATTTTAAATTTTTTTAAATTGTTAGATATTGGAGAAAGGACTCGAACGCAAAACAATCGAAAGGACTAGAACCAACGACAGCAAAAGGGCTTTTTATTATCTTGGATACACTCAATGAATATCTACTTTAGCTCGTATACGGAATCGATCGTAATGTGGGTGTAGGTTATTGGATACCCACATTGATATACCAAATACTCAAGTATTGGACGAGCTATGCATCGCTGGTGTTAGTTTATTGAATGTACTCGTATGTTCCAGTTATCTATTAATTGGTTACTGCGCCCGTTCTTACTGTAGAATATTTGTCCCGCGAAGTTTTCGATTGTATTGGGCCACACAACTGACAATCAATCTGCCTAGCCTTTTCTCAGCATGTTGGGGTCAGCTTCCAGTCTAACCTGATGCAGCTGAATACGAGTATTTTACATGGAGCGACTGCCTATCTGACCTCCACAACCCAGTTACTGGGTTACATGATACCACTTGGTAAGACTATACAACTGTATTCAATATTTATTTATTGTTCTTTGAAAGCTTTTGTCCTTTTGATTTGATGGCATGATACCCATTAGACATAAGTACCTATGTCTAATGGGTAGCCATGACAGACATATGCAAATCCAAAAAATACATAATGAATCAAAAAACATGATAAAATAGAAGTAATATCAGTGTAATAAAGATGAGTATTTTTATGACAAACTACAGATTCATTTGGCACATACCGATCCGCAAGAATTCCCTTCTGGATCCGGTGACGGTCGCAAAGATAATGACATTCCTAACTATGACCCCCTCACATTGCTATCATTTCATACCAATATTTATTTAATGCATCGCTTCTTAGCTTCATCTTTTAGTTAATAAAAACTAAATAAATCATAGAAATTAAGGAAGAGATTAAGAGATCTTTAAGACCTCGGCGTAAACTAAATATTTTTGAGCACCTCATGTCAAACATGAGAGAGTGAAATGGAACCATGAAACAAATTTTAGGTATGGTTCCATTTAATTTACGTACACATTCTCCTGTTCTGAGACAACAATTTTCCGTTAAAATTCTAATCATTCATTAAGCTTATTCACAAGCACGTTAAGTTGATAACACGAACGTTACTTCAAAATGTATGTACTTAACACACGTTATATTTGGGTGAAACGCCAAGTTAGCGGATTGTAATGCAAACCAAATGTTCGATATAACACATTGCCTGCACTTATGTAAATGCCTGCGCTACATATTCTGAACGTAACTGGGCGTACAATTATAGCCTGTTGCGCAACAAACCAACCATCCACTGTGGAGATTTTTGATAACATTCTGATGTATAGACTTAGGTACGGCACAAATATATGATTTACAATCACTACACCGAGTTTTGCTTCAAATGTTACGGATTCAATTCCTTTATCTTTCTTACCGTTATTGGTTAAATCTATGACTCGTGTTATAATGCAGCGTAGTTTCCGTCGTGCAGCGTTGAAGAATTTTTGCTTCATTAGTCGCATCCATGGGTAAAGCTTTTTTACAAGCACTGTTCCGGATAAAGATGATTTTCAATATCATTCAGCTTACTAAATGGTCAATTAGTAGGTATCTTAGTCAAATAATTTATAGGTAGGTAACAGTTATGTAACTTCTTGCAACTTTGAGCACTAACTTTTACAATCAATTATATGATTGTGACTGAGTTGCTTGATATGTCTGTTTTCTAGTATCTGTACCGCCCATGGCCATGTAGGACACTGAATTTATCGCGCATCATTATTTAGAGCAAGCAAAAACAACAGTATTTACAAGTGTATGCTCCCTTTTTCTCAAAAGCACAATATACACGCGAATAGCTCACCCTGTTTCGTAGCCCACTTTTAAATCTTTTAATGCACCCCAATACAATACTTTATACTAAAAGAGACAACCATTTTTATGTAATAAAATACCGCTAATGTATGCTACCCTGACATATCAGATATCGTCACAAAACAAAGATGAATCACAAGAAGCAGCGAGTACGAACACGGGAAATAAGTAAGGGGTACAGAAATATCTTACATTTGCCTCATTTATCATTTTCAAAGTGAATATTAACGGCATGTCTGTCATTTGGCAAACGAGATAAGGATCGTGTTAATGTACAAATCATATTTCACTTTAACGTTCAAAAGTACTCTTTTACGTAAAATTTCATTGACTATTTCCATTTAAAGGTAAAAAAAAAAAATATGCTTACAAAGTAACGAAAGAAAACATAAAACTGTTTCTTTCTCCACGAATTAATTGTGAAAGGTCAAGGCTATACGATGCTAACTGTTCGTAGTAGTTAGGCAACTACTTTTATACATTTCATGCCATTTCTTTCTTTGGTTATGAAGACCTGTTTTAGGGAGAGAAATTAGTTCTTTATCGTATTTTTCGCGTCGTTATCAAAATACTTGACTCACGAAAATGAGCTGCTGAATACTCCTATGTAAGTTATCTAGATACTACTACGTTAGTACTATTATTTATTCTGTGATACTGCGATCAACAATCGATTTGATAAACATGGTATTCCAACCGTTTCTATTACAGAGGTAAAAAAAAATGTCCATGGAACCATTCCTCGGTATTGGGACAAGATATATCAATTTACAAGGAAATACAAAGTAGATAAAAAAAACATGGTAGTCATGTAAAATAGCATCAGTATACACATCAACAAGACAAACACAAAAAATGTTCTCTAAATCTGATACGCTACTGGTTCGGAAGTTATCTCATAACAAACTTAATGTTGTCAACCTGGAAGGAAGTGGAAATCTCCGGCGGTCGTAAGTTACAACCTTGACACTCTCAGCAGCGGTGACTTACCTAATCGCCGCTGTCGTTTAGTATATAAAATCATTGTCACTGATGGATCGATATCATTCAGCAACAACTAGTCTAATCAACCATGAGGAGTAGTCTTCTGGTGGCATTTGGCCTTCTGGTCATCGCCGCCCTCAGTTCCGCCAGGGAGATCCGGGAGAAGAGGGACGCCGATCTAGAGACCGCTGCGTCACATGGTCACCACTGGGACAAGGGTGGCGGCCATGAGCACCATGGACACCACCACCACGACCACGGCGGTGACCACCACAAGGGACACAAGGGACACCACGAGCACCACCACGGCAAGCATGGGCACCACCACCACGAGGGACACAAGGGACACCACGGAGAACACGGCGGACACAAGAAGCACCACCACCACGACGACGGCTACCACCACCACGAACACCACGGCGAGAAGGGCGACCACGGCCACGGTCACGACGAGCACGGCCACTGGCACAAGGGACACGACACCAAGGGACATCACGGCGTCGAGAAACACGATGAGTTCAAGAAGGACAAGCACTTCCACGACCATCACGGAGAGAAAGGCTTCCATGAGCACCATGGTGGACACCACCACGAGGGCGGCCACAAGAAAGGCGGACACTTCCACAAGGGACACAAGCACGGCGGCCATCACGAACACCACCACGGCAAGAAGGGCCACCACGAGCACGGCGGCCACCACCACCACCACAAGGGACACCACGGCGATGGCGGCCACCACGAGCACCACCACGACCACCATGAACACGACAAGAAGGGAGGCCATGAGGACCACAAGCACTGGGGACACAAGAAGGGTCACTAAGCTGTTGCTGAATGTACCTGAACTGTTATTTGTTGATATTACATTGTTATCGAGTGTTTTTGTTATGTTTATACGACAAAGAATTACATTTTGTACAAAATGACTAAGTACTTCTCTCTTTCATTTCATGTCGTCGCGAAGTATCAATCATTACTGTGCGAAACCCATCGATTTACATCAATGGCGAAACCCTAATAATTCGCATTTTAGTATGCAATGCATGTCGGCAAGACGTCATGTTCGATTGATGCAATCCAAGAATTACATGCCCAAAGATAACGCTTTTACAAAACGCTGAAATACTAATGGTGAAAAAATACTTATAATTTATTTACCGGTTTAACTACCTAAATAAAATTGTAAAAAAGTACATAAAAATACTTAGTTACCCACGCAATCGTGAACAAGTAGGTACCATATCCTACCCGTGGTTTGGACCCCAGACAGAGGAACCTCCAAACACAATAGAATTAAATACATTGTTGACGAATGTTATTTTAACTCAAATAAAATGCCATTTCATGAGTTTATTCTTCGAAATCGTTTTTGACGTCACAGATTATACACAGCTTTAGCTAATTAAAGGATCCAGGGCAATATTATTCTGAAATGAGTTCTGTCAAAACCTAATTAAGTCGACATTAATTTCTAACTTTTCCATTTTCTTAACAGTACCTACTATGGGATAGAATAAATCTTTAAAATTGTTTCAATACAGTTTATATTGCATTTAATTTTGTCGACATAAACCTAAATACTTCACTTACGAGTTCACGACATCCGAAAAATATGACAGAAGCCCAACCACAAAAAAAACCGACGCGTTTTTGAGGGATTATTATTTTTTAGTGATGTAGGTACAATTGTACATTTATCAAAATCTAAAATCGTTTATTCGAATTAGAATAAACGATTTTAGATAGTACTTACCATTATTTAGTAAATAAAGTGTTTGAAAATATTTCACGTGACCTGTGCTTACCTATGCCTCCAGCTGCAGTACCCGTGCTATTTTCGCATTTGCGTATACTATTGTCAATGCCAGCTAATAACAAAATAAGATTATATCTATTTAGGAATGCCAAAGGTCAATTATTTTAAGGGTAAAGGAAGAGAAGCAAATTACTATTAGAAAAAAAACTGAGAGTTAAATCCAAGCATTTTTAGACAAAAATAATACAATGTAATTTTATTATAGTATTACTTTGATATAGAACATAAATTGGAATTACTTAAGTGAACGAAATCAACTACTTAGGTACTTTTATCTAAACTAATATAATGTTATAAAGAGAAAAGAATATATTTTTTGTATGTTTGTAAGTTTGTATGATTGTTTGTAACACTTTCACGCTAAAACGGCTGAACATATTTTAATGAAATTTGGCACATGGATTAACCATGACCTGGGTTAGGACATAGTATGGTTTTATCTCGATATTTCCACGGGATCGAGACTTATGCGGGTGAAACCGCGGGGTGCAGCTAGTTTCTAATAATGTATTTTACACGAAATAGGCTTATGTCCAATAAAAATTTATTTTTTGTTCGTCTTGTAGATTATTAAAAAAACCGGCCAAGTGCGTGTCGGACCACGCACAATGAAGGATTCCGTAGTAAACAAACTTAACTTTGTAGTTGAAAAAGATGTTCTGCCATACGGAATATATGGGAAAACATGTTTTTGCACGTATTTTTTTCTTTTTTGACGTAATCAAAAGATTACGGCGATACATTGAGTTAAAATGTGGCATGACGTCACGCCTTGCTAAATTTAATACTGCGTTATGACGTAGCGAGCCCCCACTCCCCAACTTTAATGCGTGTTTTATAAGTCATTTTTGATTAATATGATATAGCAAAAAATACGTGTCTAATATTTTTATTATCTGAAAGACGGACTAAATAGAATTTCTTTTTTTTTACCTAGGCAACTCAAACTCAATTCTGCTTAATAATCCTACAATTTGTTATAGTATCCTATTCTATACTATTAAACGAGTAATATTTGGATATTTATTTGTACTCACGTTCTCGAAATCGGCTCTAACGATTTCGATGAAAGTTGCAATAGTTTACGGGGCTGAAAAATCAATCTAGCTAGGTCTCATATCTGGGAAAATTTGTTTTCTCTGTATTTTCACCCGAGCGGAGCTCGGTCGCCCAAAGTTTAGTACAAGGTAAGAATAATGAATGACATGAAAATAATGACATAGCAGCATGGAATTAGTAAGTACCCACTATCATGGCAGCATAGAATAAGTAGGTACTATACATGGATAAGTATGAACTTTCCTATACTATTAAATGAGCATTCTCTATTTTCACCAGCCCAAGTACTGTGAGCTTAAGCAAACAAGCTAACCTACACTTATACGGACACAAAGATAATGCATTTAAAGAAAACGCTTCTTTAGCTATAAAAGAGTTTTCTTTAAATGAAAGTCACTACCACTAAAACTGTCACTGCAACTAACACTAAAAATAAATTCATGACTTGAAAAAGTAGCATAATTATAACACAATCTTCTCAGTCGAATTTTACCAAATAAACGTGTCATTTATCTATTTGTTAACTTTCTCACTTCTCGTGATCGCATCACAGCTACTTGCAAATAACGACCAATTAACAATACTGAGATTCAGTAATTCTCCAAGTTTGTATCCGACCAGCCTTCATAATTTTCTCTGTTGCAGATAATAAATGGATTATAATTACTTATGAATTAGTGAATCAAATATATTATATGTATATTATATTTTTATCTTATATTTATTCATACATTGTTTTTTTTTTTTGCTGTCTGTGTTAAATGATATATTTATTGTATGATTGTTATGTTTATTGTTTATTAATAAATTATAATAATGTAAACAGTAAGTATAAGTATCTACTACAGGATGCAAGCATAATGTTATTACACTAGCGACCGACCCCTGCTTCACAAGGCTTTTACGACTCAACAAAATATAATCATCATAATCATTTAATCATTTGTTAACATATGTACAATAAAGTAATTGTTAAAAAATAAATAAAAATAAATTACAGATTCTTTTTTTTTAAGTTTAATAGCAATGTAACCTTCGTATGTACCAATTTAACCTAATGTAATCCTTCCGTAATACATTTTCTAGATTATGGTGAAAACCGCATCAAAATTCATTTCGTAATTTAGAAGAACAAAGCAGTCACACAGACAGACACGAAAACCGACCATTTATTGACAACTAAATTTATACTTTTTATAGATAGATAGTCGAGGTAGTTATATCCCATAATATACCTGGAACATAGCTCGTAAGATGCTTTTCAAACTACATAAATCACGATTGAAATACGGTAAAGAACAAGTGGTTTCTACATGTTACCGTCGAAACAATATGCAACATGTACCTACCTATGTTCGTACAAACATGTACATGTTACCATCACTAGCACAAACGAGTAAGATAATGAGGCCTTGTTACCCTACAGCTGCCTGTTGATTACATGCATGTTCTCGTGTTTCAATCTGACAAGATATCGCTGTATTGGCTTATAAACCAATAAATAGGTGCTACACTAATTAAACAAAAGATAAATAATTAATAATATTTTTAAAATCTTTCACTTCTGACGCTATCATCAGTTAAATAGTACATGCATAATAAATAACACTGTCTTCTCATTCGACGGAACCATATCAATGTCCGTTATCACTCGATCGAATTACAAGAAGTGAGTGTAAAACTAAATCATAATTCGGCAATTCGTTAGACGGGTAAAAACGAAATTAAATAGTTTAATAAACCAATAACATGTAGGAAAACGTATTGTTTCATCATTTTGAAAATTTGGATTAAAACCGACCTATCTACAGAGAGGACGATAATGTACGATATACTGCCAGCAATGTATTCGCGACCTATGTATGTTCAAAGATGATAAGCAAAACTACATAACAATCGAAGTAAAAACTGTTGTTACCGTTACCGATCAAGTTGATATTAAATCAATACTCAATAGCACTAGGGCGCTTGACCTTGATAGTAAGTGCAAGCACCCGAGCCAGTGCAACTGTTGCCTAATGCAGGTACGAGAAAACCCGACCCACAGTATCTATAAAACGTTGTGGTGACAATATTACATGCCATATCTCATCTCGATCTGTCCAAGAATACATCAACTATGAGGGTGGCGCTCCTTTTGAGCTGTGTAGTGCTGGCGCTAGTCGCACTAGCACAAGCACGTAACCTACGTGAGAAACGTGACGCGGACCTCGAGGCGGCCGCTACTGGACATCACCACGAAAAAGGTGGCGGCAAGGAACATCACCATGACCACCATCATGACCACAAAGGACACGGACACAAAGGATACAAGGGACATCATCACCATGAACATGGCAAGAAGGGTCACCACCACCACGAAGGACACAAGGGACACCATGACCACCACGAAGGACACAAGAAACATCATCACCACGATGATGGGCACCACCATGAGCACCACCACGGAGAAAAGGGAGAGAAAGGTCACGGTTTCGAAGAAAAGGGACATTACCACAAGGGTCACTCCACGAAAGGACATCACGGTGTTCACAAGTTAGACGAGTTCAAGAAGGACAAGCACTTCCACCACAAACACGGCGAGAAAGGCTTCGAAGAAGGATACGGTGGCCATCATGGCGAGCACGGACACAAGAAGGGCGGACACTTCGACAAGGGACACAAACATCACGGCCACCATGAGCACCATCACGGCAAGAAGGGACACCACGAGGAGGGAGGACACCACCACGAGCACAAGGGCCACCACGACGAGGGTGGCCATCACGAGCACCACCACCACCACCACGGCCACGGCAAGAAGGGCGAACATGAAGACCACAAACACTGGGGACACAAGAAAGGGCATTAAAAATTAGATGATCCAGTTTATTGATGTAGTACCTCTCTGATAGACTTGTAATTGTTATGTTTTTATATTTTTGTTATAAACACAATGTAAATAAACACTATATTATTCGAGAGTGCTTTGACTATTTTAGACCAAGTGGGCGTGAAGACGAAATAATACATGGTTTTCAAGGGTCAAGGTTTTTCAGCAACGGAAACGAGAGGACTTCCAGTTTTCATTAATTCATCAAGTAATAAATTGTAGACTGGTTTGAATTAAGATAGTGTCTGCAATTAATAAAACTTTTAATTTGTCGGCTAATGAAAAGTTGTCAACGCTAATAACGCTTTCCGGCTAAAAACGACTATTACAGTATTGTTTTGTGTCTAGTCATAGTTCATGGTCGAAAAATTTTCAATTTAACGAGTTCCGTAGTTTTTATATTACTTATTCTCATTTTATTATTTCGTGTCGGGTGACCTACCTGTAATATATGCCGTAAGAAGAGACTACGGAGACGACTCAGTCAGCAAGGTCTGAGTGCGCAGAACGTAGTGATGAGTGTCTTCAAACTAAGGCTTTTAATTCACACATTCTACATAACATAACATCACGCCTGTATTCCCTGAAGAGTTAGGCAGAAGTGCACCTACAGTTCACCCACATTTCGCCACTTGTATAAGTCCCATGTAATAGGGGGCGACCCTATTACCATCAACCGGGCAGAAACCCAGACTCTGGGCTGCTACTGAGAAATTATAGATGAGAAAAAACACAATAACACTTGCCTACCTGGGAATCGAACCCAGGACCTCATGTTCAGGATTATCGCTTGAGACCACTAGACCGACGAGGCAGTTACATACATTCTAATATTCTATCATTTTGATAGTCGAGTCTTTCTCCCATGAGACAAGCAAAAGAACAATGAGGTTACGTGTTACGATTTCACGGATGTTTTCGTGTTATCCCAAATTCGCATTTCTTACTAAGTTTTTTCTTGTCCCATAAGATTGAGCAGGTTACCTATAGAAGAAGTAGCTATCCTACTCAACCTTATGGGACAAGAAAAAACTTTAACTTATTTTTTCTATTCTTCTTATTTTTTATATTTTACCCGAAAATTGTTTGTGACTGTAATAATACTAATATTAATACTGCATTGTACATGTGACTGTAATTCAGTTTACCTATTTTAGCTTTGTAATATAGATTACAATGCTAAAATAGGTAAAATGAATTACAGTCACTAACATTTTTCGGGTAAAACAAGATAAAACAGAATAGAAAAAAAAATCCTGGTGTTCGAAATAACAATGACTTCACATTATGTCATTAGAAAGCTCCTTCACTATACTACAACTGTAGTTATTATATTTCAAATAACTCAAGAAACAAGTTGTGGCGATGTCTTATAAGGTTTATTTTGTTGTAGACATGTTATTTGTAACAAGTTTATCTCTAGACCTGTTATGTGAACTTTTGTTCTTTCACAATATTTAGCACAACTAACTATTCACACTAGGTACTAAATTAAATGACTAACTAACTAGTAACTATACTAATAAATACAAAAAAAAGGACAAAGTGTCATTTTGTTCAGCGTCGAAGTATTCGTCAGCATCGCTGTCCTCCGGAAACATGCCCAGAATACTGGCAGCATTGCCACGTTGAATGGCAATCCAAATTAATTGGCCAAAGAACAAGCCAGCCCTCTGGTCACCCTGCCGGGGCTGCGAATAAGGGCCGAAAGGGACATCGTGGCCCCCGGCAACAGGACAACCGAAGGAACACGGGTGGGTTTTAGTCAGTAAGAGTCTGACACGCCCTCCCGCTCCACCCAGAGCGGGAGAAAATATTTGACAATTTCAAACCCAAAAAAAAAAAAAGCCCTCTGGTCACTGGTCACGTGAAGTGTCGACCAGTCGGCGAGAAATTTCATTAAAAAGGAGACGCGCAGTCGTACCCTATGACCCGAGCGTTTCGACCCCGAACTACGCAAAACTGTAGTTACCCACTGCATAAGGTTACAGTATTTGCGCCGCTTGAAGGTAGCAGCCGCAACAGCGGCGCCAGCACAGCCCGCCGTGCGGGGAACATGAGATGGCGCAAGGGTGTCGACACAGGTTGCGTCCCACACCAGAGGCCTACCCACCTTCCAAGGCAACAACGTCACGAGGTCTGTTCTCTTTCCATGGTCACGTAACAAGCCGTCTAGACTAGGTATATATAAACACACACAATAACGTTATGTAGGCACATGTCGTAGCGTATTATAAAGATACTCGTAATAAAATGAACGCTCAGGCCGATATTTATACCTAACTAGCTTTTGGCCGCGGCTTCGCCCGCGTGGATGTCGAAAAATATCCCACGGGGACGTCCTACCGGGATTACATACCTAATAGCTGTGGAAAGGTCATTGACTAACACCTCCGCGTCCCGTTGCCGTCAACCATAATTATGTAGTTACGCGTAATTTTGAATATGTGATATCTTTTAAACCATCCATTTAAATGAAATGATGTCAAGGCATATTTTAATCTAAATTAAATGCTCAATTTAAGTAACATAGTTTATTGGATAAGGATTAATATAATACCGGTCAAAATAGCTTCGGAAATAACAATGAAATTTTTATCAAATTCTGAAAGATAAAAATGGTTATTGTGGATCATCCTTAGAAGATAGACATATGCCATCGCGGACTTTTTCATTGAACTTTTTAAGATAAACAATACCGTAGCACATAAATTTGATGTATATTTTTCGGTTAACGCAGCGCACGCCATTAAAGCTCTCAGTCGGTATGATTTTTTCCGACTTCTTTAACAATAATCGTCATTTTTCAGCCAATTTACACAAAACCTTAATAAATTATACACTAAAATCTTTCGCATGAATCACTCCGCCCAGTGGTGAAAACCGTTTGAAAATCCGTTCTGTAGTTTTTGAGTTCATCGCGTTCACACAGACAGACAGACGCGACGGGGGACTTTGTTTTATAATAATGTAAGGATATATTATAAGTATGTTTTATGTTGCACCTGGCTGGAGGCTTTGAGTGTAGAAGCTTAAGGCAGCCACAGGAAAGCACAGTTAAGCAGCCATGACCATCATCATAATTTCATCATAATTTTGTCTTTTCCATCTGTCCTGTCCGTCCGTCCGAAAGTCAGTAAAATTTCAAACAGTAATTTTACTGGGAGACTAATAGTGGCACTATATCGATATAATTTGGAACGAAGGTGTATTCTTGAACGGTGGAGCATACGGTGGAGGTCTGCCCGGCTTGGGCGGAGCAACGCCGTGTCCTCGTAGAGGCGATCGGCGGCGGTGATCTCTCGCGTCCGGCCCTGGTTCAGGCCATGGTACGGAGCGAGAGGAAATGGCAGGACGTCACCTCCTTCTGCGAAGCGGTAATGCTCGCGAAGGAGGAGGCGGAACGCGTGAGGGAGAGGCAAATTTCGCGCCCTCACGCCCCCAACCGCCGCAGGAGGAGACGCCCGGGGCGGGAATCGCGAGCCGATTTCCGGCCACCGTAGGCGCGGGCTTGCGGACGGTAGCAATGGGTAGCTCGCTGTCCGATAAGGACCAAGCCCGGGTCGACGGCGCGTTGTGTTCCACGCGCGCCTCAAAGAGATGTCAGCAGAATTGACGGGGTCCGTTAGGGCCAATGCCTGCCGGGGGTTCGAAGAAAACCGATAGGGAAATCGTGGCCCCCGGCAACAGGGCAACCGAAGAAACACGGGTGGGTTTTAGTCAGTAAGAGTCTGACACGCCCTCCCGCTCCACCCAGAGTGGGAGAAGTTATTTGATAATTTCCCAACCAAAAAAAAAAAAAAAAAAAAAAACCAAAAAAAAAAAAAAAAAAAACAAAAAAGTTGTATTCTTGAAATGTAGTGAAATTACGAAAAAGGAAATGGGATGGCACTACCCGAAACGATGAATAAAAATATATAAATAAAAAATATATATAAGTGTGTGGTGATAAAATGGTTAATTAAAAAGATTATGATGAGATAGCATTAGATTGAGATAGCATAGCAAGTTAGATTTTTTGCGAATTTTTAAGCGCATATACTATCTTATATGCGCTTAAAAAGTCGCAAAAAATCTAACTTTTCTGAATTTTCCACTGGTTATAAATTCTGAAAAGAATTAGTTGGGAGATCTCAAAAACATTTTCAATGATAACTGTTTTAAAGAAGATATGTGTGTAGTGTTTTTGAGATATGGAATATCTTCGGTTACATACAACAGCAGAAATGACTTTTTACTTTAAGAAACTGCGAAAATAAAAAGCAAAACACACTTATTTTTGCCCTGACACGCACTTGGCCGGTTTTTTAAACCGCAAGGTTCTTTTACAAAAGGTCTGTGGTTTACTTCAGAATTTCATTCCCTTGCAGAATTACACAATCTTTATACAAATATGCTTAAATTTTCGCGAGACATCACAATAGCTACGCGTGGGGGCACCATGCAACAGTATCCTAAAAACCCTGATTGGCAAGCCGGATTGTCCGTTTCTTGCACGTTGGGAGGTACACACTTACGTGCCAACTACAAGCATGAGGTGAATGTTTTATGCCAAATAAAGTTTTAATGTTAAAATATTTAACTAACATAGATAGAATAGAAATTACGTGTAACATCGATGGCGTCCTTAAAATTCATACTACTGCATCACTAAACCATAAACAATTTCGAGCGACCATGTTGTTTATATCTTTGGCAAAGAAAACCTGCCCTGTAGATTAAAACTAGCTTCTGCCCGCGACTTCGTTCGCATGGAAGTCGTAAGATACCATAAAATACTAAAATAACAGCCACATTTTTATAAAACTTCCATAAATACTATGCTTGTAGTTTTGGTGTAAGCAGCCAAAATATACAGAGTCAGGACTGGTGACTTGGGAGCAGACGACGTATATTTGTCCGTGTGAGAAGCAGCTCGTTCTAGTGTCGACACCCGTAGCCTTCAGTAGCAATTTCCCATTGCTAGCGAAAATTTTGTTTTTTGGGAATTAATGAACACCTCCGTTCCTACATAGTGCATATCATGGTCACCATCTTCACTACACCTCTCAAGAATACACCTTCATTCCAAATTATATCGATATAGTGCCACTAGTCTCCCAGTAAAATTACTGTTTGACATTTTACTGAGTTTCTTACAGACGGATAAGACGAAATCACAGGGGTTCCGTTTTTGCCATTTATCTGGGGAACCCTAAAAACTGCTTACCTACTCGACTAGTTTTTTTATAAAACTACTATACGATTAATTGTAACTTTTCCATTTCATTTTAAATCTGGAGTTTCTCAAGGTTGCTATAAAGCTTCAATTTCCGTTAGGCACTAGATACATAATATATTCCTAAACGATATAGAAAACTTTCAATAATTATGTCAAAAATTTAATGAAGGTACAGTTTAACAAAATTTGTTTTTAACCAAAGAATCGAAACTAAACCTAGTACAAGTGCAAGCGAAGCGGGCTAAACTAAATAACAGCCTATCACGTAATTACGCTGCAGTAACCTTATGATGATCCGCTTGTTCGTTATAAATTAACGTGCGTTTATAATATCATATTATTTGGTTAAATATTAAATCACATTTTAATTGGCCAGCATTAGAAACATAATATGATTAAGCAGATATTTTCACAATTATAATTAATAACGGATCATAATATGCAGCTGCTGAAAAACTGGGTAGTTAATAAATGTAGGTATCCTTCACAAATAAGATCCACTGTCTAATCATTACCATTTCGTAAAGTTTTTAACAAGAAACCTTTTAATGCACAAAATCAACCTTCCTAAAAAGGCATGAAATGAATTTAAACGATATTGGTTTACAGGGTGACGAGGTGCTAACAACCACGACAAACAAGTTTTTGTAATTATACTAAGAGCTAGAAAACTTCAAATTGTATTACGCAAGCAGATAATCTAACTAACAAATTAATTAAAGAAATGGCCACAGTTTTTGCAAACTTAGCTTGAGTTAGTCATATCTGGTTTATTCAACACAAATAGACAAAGTCCCGTTTTACAAAGAGCTCTAGTAAAAACTGCGCTTCTGCCAGCATACTTTATTACTAACAACGTAAAAGGATGGCGCGGCGGCATATCATAAGCTTCTGGATTACCATTAAGTGTACCTAATTAATGTTGTCTGCCACAAAAATTCTTAATTATGCATGGGGTTGGAGTTGTATGCATTTTGTTACGAAAATAAAGAAATCAGTGCAGTTATCTTATTAACAACGTATTCACTTAAATGAGATATCTAATAATAAATATTACCTACTCACTTCATAATGTAGGTAAAGGTTAGGGGCATACCTGTCAGCGAAGCAAACATTAGTTATAGCGAGTAAAACTAAAACTTAATTGCTATCTATGTTAACATGTTCAAATTGTTAAATGTCAAACACCAAATTATGCTAAGCTACAGGCGTCTAAATAGTTGCCGCAACAATAGCTCCGCGCACATTGTGCTTTTCAAAGTAAATAGGCGTTTTCCGATAGAACTCTTGTATGGACGTCGGCGCTTCAAAAAGATATTGTTGGCCCAACGCGTTCATTATTCACTTGTTTGTCTTGTACACTATAACAATGGCGGTAGAGCGCCATATCACCATATGTTATACTGAACCATTCGAACCCGCTGTCCCGTGTTTCCTAGAACAACGACCATCGATCGTTCATAGCAAACAAAAACTGACACTTAAATTATTACATGAATTTCAGTGAAAAATATACAACCACCGTTTATCAAAACATAATAGACTGCCACCAAACTTTTTTAATGTTTCTAAAGTGTTTTTCCACAACACCATAAGTCATTATAAGCAAGTTCACGTAGTCCGTAAAAAGTTAAAATAACAATGTCGTTGTTGGCTCGAAAAACATAACAGAATAATAAATAAGAACATATTTTTCTAGCGTAGTCACCTACTTGATAAACTAAAAAAATGTTTATTGTTTACTAAACTGTATCCATAAAAAAGATTGAAGAATAAAAGAAAACAAGTAATGGTGATACAATATTATCATTGTTTTAGTTAGTTGTAGATAGAATTCAGCCAATAATGATTGCAGACGGTCGTCCCTTAAAGTATCCTTGAAATAATGACATCATTTTCTCTAGCACCCTGCACATGCACAGCATCTACTCTCACTCAAGCATTCGACCAACATACATGCATATAATAGTCTAAAAAGTTAATAATAAAATTGTTATTTTCCACGATATTCGTGCCTTATTTTAATTCAGCATGCAACTAACAAACTAAATTGTAGGTGGGTACCAAATATTGTTCACCTTCAAGGGAGCATAGTTCTCCGGAATAAAATAACTATAATATAACATTAAATAGTGATGTAGCTCGGCCATCACGTAATACCAGTAACGGTAATATATTTCTCTGCGGGTAAGGGTAAGTCTTACGACGTACGTGTGAAAAACCACCTAATGCATTCTACGGTTTTTCGTTTTGATCGCCGAAACATATTTTTAAGCCACGTAACGTTTTATTCTGCTTTATCGGTCTACACTTTTAAGATTGGAGATGCAGCTTTCAGGTCATGGGCTCGTTTCCCAGGTAGGGGAAATTGACCAGTAAAGTCCAGAGATGGGAGTCATACCTAATAATGGCCAATTTATTTGGTTTCCCTGGTAGGTACCAGTTTCATGATAGTACCGTCACCCTAAGATCATTGAAAACTACACAGTAATGCCTACCCCGTTGTGGTTGGTGTAGGTGTGATGAATATGATTTATATTTGTTCAATGTGTTCAGCACCGTTATTTATTAATCCTGCTAATACTTTGTAATAAAACGTAGTTAGGTACTACTAAACGCTAATAATAACTTTAGTCTCGCGTGAATGATACGTGAATGAAAATCGAGTTCATAGCGATTGACGATTAACGACCTGACAAGCTCTCTCTGTGTGCGTTATTGAAGGCTTAACCGCAGTACTAGCGCAAACACAGGTACTTGCGGTAACAATGAAATTATTACGGTACCTGAAGATACAATTATGCTTACTAGGTATTATTAGGTATTTTAATAGGTTTGAGTTGCCTAGCAGTGGATGAAAAGTTAAGCTTTATAACACGCCGAAATAATGGTGCAATTAACAGTAGAGGCGACAATAACAAAACACCATGCATAGCGGCACGGGGCGGCACGGGCTAGCGCGGGGCGGCGCGGTACGGACTCGGTAGCGCTCGGCACGTCAGCTCTTGCTCACTTGGTCAGGATTACGAACTGACAGCGTCTGCACCCATAAATCTAGTGACGTGACGTTACTAAGCTCCATACTCACTCGCTAATTAGTGTAAAAGCGTTATCAATGGATTACCCCTCACCCGTCTACTCTGTAACCATGCAAAATTCTAAAATATGTGGATAAATGCTCACAAATCTTCTTTGCGGTTCTGAGATTAACACCGATGAGGGTTTTTTAGGGCACGAAATTAACGGCTATTCGTAACCGCATTGACTTTTGATCTAGGTAAATAACTGCATATGTAGATGTTTGTTACTGTTTGTTTAATAAAACTCAACATTTAAACGAAAGGCATTATTTATAACAATGTCATAATGATAATGGCATTTTCATGTATTCTTAATCCGTTTTTCGTGTCTTTGTGTAGTGTATTCGTATCCGTCATTCGCAAAATTACACGAAAAGTTGACGAGGGATAAGCTCTCAGAACCTTATAAACAGGAAAAAAATCTTTAAAATCCACTTATAACATATAAACAAGTAATGGAAAAAAAATGTACAACAGAATAGTTAAGAATCGGAGGGTTCCGGGTGCTAGGACTGCCAGGTTGCAGGTTGCAGGTGCCGCGTTACCTCAAACCAACGACACTGTGGATTAACAGAAGCTTACAATAATCAGCACAGCCATTTCCTTTTCAGTTTCTCAAAGAAGAGGGAAAAAACAACCGACTTCAAAAAATGTATTTTTTTGGATGTCAGTTGCTTTTTTTTTTGCAAAATGTTTCTATTTATCACTTTTTAGTAACGGTACCTACCACACCAATTCGTTTACCACTACTTACTGTGTAAACAACAGTGATAAGAAGTATTATAACATCATCAAGATGCACAAAGTGGATTAAATACGTATTATTGAAGCTAACTCAAAAACTACCCAAGCAAAGGTAATAAAATATATATGGGACCACCGTGCAAGCTTCCTCTACCAAAGGAAAAACTCATTTTCAAAATCGGTCTACAATTTTATTGCCGAATAACACATAACGTCCTCCTATCAATGACATCATCCGTCGTGCTCTTGTCACCGCCGGAGTGCCAGCCGTTTTAGAACCCAATGGCTTGGCACGCGACGATGGGAAGCGACCAGACGGAATGACCATGATGCCTTGGAAAGTAGGTAGGCCTTTGGTGTGGGATGCAACGTGTGTCGACGCCCTTCCGCCATCCCATCTTCCTAGCACGGCGGGCTGTGCTGGGGCTGCTGCTGCAAGTACGGAAAACCTCAAACGGCGCAAATACTCCAATCTTATTGGGACTTATATGTTTGAGCCGTTTGGGGTTGAAACACTAGAGACGGACGTGGGGTCCGAGTGCCCACCTAGTTTTTCAAGACGACTCTTCACGTGACCAAAGGGCTGGCCTATTCTTTGGCCAAAGAATCAGCATTGCCATACAACGTGGCAATACTGCCAGCCTTTTGGGCACTTTTCCTATTGACAGCGATGCGGACGAATTTTTTGATGCCCTATGATTATTTCTCCCCCCTTTTTTGTATACTTGTACATATTATTATATTAAGTCTGATAGTTTTTAAATGATGCAAATACGTGTGTTAAAAGTCAAATATTTCTTAATATATGAAAGATACAAGCCACGTCCTCCTTTTTTGTAGTCGGTTAAAAACTAAAACTCAAACTCTTTATTGCATTCATGTGTACATTTAGTTGTTACATTGTTGTAACAACTAAACAACTGTTGTTGTTGTTTGTTGTTTTTTTATTTGTTGTTTTTTACTAGTCGTGTACTGTGGGCTTTTCTGAAAAGGGAAATATTAACCTGATTCTCTAAAAATGTATTGAACTTCTAATGATGTACACTTTTCAAATAAATAAACGTTTTGGGCTTCTATTGGTCAGGTGCACACATTTATATAAATGAGCCTCTTTTAAATTTTTTGGCTTTTTCTGGTAGTTGGTCGCAGTAAATAAGCTAGGATACCCCGATCAAATGGGTCTGGTTAGGTTAGAATCGACCTGTGGCCAATCGCGCTACATCTAAGTTGGTCGCATTTACTTGGCTATTTAGTATTTTAGGACCCCAAAATAGGAATTATTAGAGGTTCACAAAAAGCATAAGTTTTATTTGTGAATTTGAAAGTTGTATAGTAAAATGAGAAATATTTGTGAAAATGATAAGTATGAAAAAAATATGTTTTTGAGGAGTAGCGTGTACAGTATAGCTGTACACGCTACTCCTCAAAAACATATTTTTTTGTCACTGAAGTATTATTATACATGTCACTGAAGTATTATTATGTAACAAATCATTAGCCGACACGTCCGACGCACTCTCGGCAGTTAGCTCTGCAGCCCTGCTAGCGCCTTATTAACTGACCAATATTTTAGTACCACTAATCGAACTATTTTTAAATAGATCGTGATACTAAAGAGAAAGTGAGGAAGTAAGTTCATATTATTATTTTAATTATTAAAAATATCTATTGAGACACACGTTACGAATAGAGCAGGCTATCATTATTTCGAAAGAAGTAGAAACAAAACATGCACCTAACCTCACGTAAAAGGTTCTACTTGGAGTACTCTTTCTACATTTTCTATGCCCGCCCACTGGCCTTTAATATAATGTGTCAGATTGTGATGTAATAAACTCCAGCAGAAAGTAAGTGTAGGCGAGTAATTTAAATAATTAAGATAAAATGTAATAAAGTACGTAAAGAAATCGATTCATTCCTTTGCTTTGTCTGACTATCCCTATTAAAGAACTTAACTAATATCACGAAGACAAATTACAACGTATGTATCTTAAATGGCATATAAAATCCCGCCACCTTATTCTTTGTTTATATAATTATTCTCTTCTGTAACGAAATGAAATATGGTATCATCCTAAAAAGTTATTATAACGTTTAAACAAAAGCGTTAAAACACACCTGCTACGAAAATTGTTTATAATTACGAATTCACTACAAATACACACTGAATGTTGAGATAGATGTTTGCTGTAATAATTTAGATACGTCACACGTACATACATCCTTGGAATACATTATCTACAATTAGAGAGCGTGTTGACATTTGATGACATCTTTACAACCCATCAATCGTTTATTTCTCATGAAATACGGCGGAATATATTCTCGATTATTGACTACCTATATAGTTATGTCTTTACGTGTAGGGACTATAAATTAGATCTATGTCAACGAATAAGTTCGTAGACTGTAAACGAATACATTACTCGCACGAGTACCGTTAAGATTTTAATGTGTAATTTGTGTTCGCACAATGATGGATGCTACGACACACGTAGCCGCGTGTGCTACACACGTAGCGCTACGCCGCTACGCCGCGTAGACTCTCGATGAGCGATCCACCCATACATAGATACCTAACTGCCGTTACAACTCGAAATTTATTATAAAAGCCTATCAAAAAGTATCCTTACCATTGGGAATTGAGAATTGTCTCAATTCTCAATTCTTTATTAAAACACCCAACATACCCAACATATAACCGGAAAAATAGTGCGCGACAATTAAACTTTTGACGAATTCTCTAAACTTGTCCTATAGTTTATATAAAAGCGTAGACCTTCGTTGTTATTATTTCCATCAATAGTTTATAACTAACCGACCTAACTTTAATAGTTCTGTTGTTGACACTAGGATAAAATTGTTGTTTCAAAGTTGGTCACTCGGCGCTATAATATACTAGGTATAAAATCAGAACTATGTTGTAACATAAAACACAAATTAAGTTGGCACAGCCTGTGAAATTAGCAAATAATTAGATAGACCGCAATCTGTTACCACCGAATTAAACGAATAACGTTCCAATAGGCACTTTAATTAGTACGTGAGCTGTTTACGTATGCAACACAATGAAACAATAGACTCGTCTAAAAATACAGCTGAAACGCTGCTTGTGTGGAAAAAAGTGAGTTTCCCATAACATACCAGAATAAAACATGCAGACAATGGACTGAACTGTTTGTCGGCAAAACGACAGTTTGATTGAGCCTCTCGCATGCGCTGCAGTACTAAACCTTAGTCACTTTTAATCCTTGACCGACACGTTGTTCGGCCAGAAATCGATCGTTTAACTGAACCCTTAACCGTTCAATCCGTCAGCTAGCGACATAGATCCAATATCACGCTATTTAGCTTTACAGGTGGGCAGAACTCCAAGCGTGACAAATCCGAGGCGAGGTGACATTGCCGAGAGCCAACGTGATTCCGACAATGATAATGCTGTAGAAATTGAAGACAGAGATAGTACGAGGTTAATTGGCTGTTTGGTAACTTATGACCTTCGTGATCTCGTTTTGTTCAGACACTATTGTTTACTTATTGCACAATATGTCGTGGGATGATAAGCTAGCTATTGTCAAAATACATCTTAAGAGACATTACAAATGTTATTTCAATGATAGATAAATATCTGCATGCTCTTTATTCAAATAAGCATCTCGTCCCTAAATATAATAGGTACTTAGATTATTTTGACATTTAGATACCACAAAAGACCGACATAGAGGTGGCTGCAGGCCGTACGCAACGTCCAGGTGAACGATGATTACGGTCAAACATTTGTATTATGCAGATCCATATGTATCCGACTTTTCTGATTTTTATACCACACAGTAAACATAATATTTACATATTATCTCGACGCGAAAGTCGTACGATCCTGAGTGGTGGTAACCAACCTTAATTATTTTAAAAGCATACTTAGATGAACGACGGAATTTCGCACTACACCATCTAAAGTTGGCGGATGAAGCTACGATTTACATTCATTCTCCACTTCGACATTAAAATCAATTAGTGTGTACCGTACTGCAGCGTCATTTTGAAATGGGATTTTAAAATTAGTAATAAACTCAAATTATGCTGTACATATTATTTATTTAATAACTTAAGTAGTTCTTAATACAAAAATAATAATTTAGTTATTAATTACCTAGGTACATAATTATGCCGTCACTTAACCGCTGTCGCAGTATTGAGTGCACTGTCATCAGATAAGTTACAATTCCGAGAAAATAAATAAATCCGAAATCACTAGCGTCGTGTGTCGAGGACTGTCCCGCATTCGGCCAGTTCCTAGAGATGTGTTCAGTGACCCTTCTTGTATCCATATTTCTTATGATGCTCATGATCGCCCTTCTTGCCGTGGTCGTGATGATGTTTGTGATGTGAGTCATGTCCACCAGACTCTTTGTGTCCTTTATGTTCATGATGGTGGCCGCCCTTTTCATGGAAACCTTTTTCACCATGTTCTTTCTCGTGGTGATCACCATGATGATGACCTTTGTGGAAGTGGCCGCCCTTCTTGTGACCATGCTCCTCGTGGTGTCCTCCATGCTTCTCTTCGTGGCCGGAATCTCCCTCTTCATCAAAGAAGTGTTTATCTTTCTTGAATTCATCAAGCTTATGTATTTCGTGGTGTCCTTTTGTCGAGTGACCCTTGTCATAGTGACCCTTCTCTTCGTATTTATGCCCTTTCTCGCCTTTTTCGCCTTTGTGGTATTCATCATAATGTCCATCATGGTGGTGATGTTCTTTTTTGTGTGCGCCATGGTCGTCGTACTCGCCCTTGTGGTGCTCCTTATCATGATGTCCTTTTTCTCCCTTCTCATGATGATGATGACCTTTGTATCCCTTTACACCTTTTTCTTCGTGGTCGTGATGATGATTGGCATGGTGCTCTTTACCGCCTCCTTTTTTGTATTCATGATTCTTCGGGGCTTCTTTTTTGTGTCCCGTGGCAGCAGGCTCTTGATCTTTTGTCTCTAGTTCTGTAGTTTTTTCCACTTGCCGTGAGGGTAAACGACGTGTATGCACAACTGCCAATAACGTTAGAAAACCTAAAACTAACGCCACCCTCATATTGCTAGGTTTTCTATCACGGTATGTTGATGCGGTGTGCTCTACTCCTAATATTGACAACATTATTGATGGCGCAGCAGTTTTATATAAGGCATTGTGTAAGATGTGCTAATCGCCGCGTCGCACGACAGACTCGGCGGCCGCGAGTTGCGGCAAGCGCTTGCCGGGGACGACTTTGTACCCAAATCAACCCTGCTAGTACACAAAGACATAACCCCTACATTATTCAAAAATAATTAATTGTTATTATCTATTTTGTTATCACCTACATTTTAAAGCTTCAAAAATAATATTAGAGTTTTAAATAGTTTGCCATCGTTGTAAACGATTGTATCGAAACGTTCACAGGTACGAGCAGGCACGAGCTCCTACCTTAAAACGGCTATATCGAAGTACCTATGTACCTACGATCCTTAGAAAATTTTGGCTTATTCCACAAATCCCCCCTGAAAGTCCCCCTGTGGGGGAAAACTAGGATCTAAAAAAAAGTCTTTAATGGGCACAACGAGGAGCATAATTCTGTTTTCAAAATTATTGTTCAGGAAGTATTTAGCCTTGCTGTTGGATCTACAGGAATTTCTAATATATTTCGTGAAGAGAATTGTCTTGCATTGATAATGTAAAATAAATTAAACTACTGAAAACTATTAACGCAAATACCAAAAGTATGTAGACACTAAATCTGTTTAAGAAACTACTTAGGTACCTGCCACACCTTCAGGCTGGATCGCGTTTCGTGATCTGACTCGTTGGTTGGTGGAACGTATTATTCTATTTTTTTTAAATCAGTATAACCCGTTTTTTCATCTTAAATTTAAAATATTGTTCGGCACCTACCTCTAAATACTCCGTTGTTCATAAGCCCGCGTTTTGACGCACACGCGTATCTAGCTCAGAAAATCTGAAAAAAAATTATACCTACAAAATTCAAAACTCACCGTATCGATACAGCATTTTAAATAAATAAATCATAAATCATTTATTTGCATAAAACATGGTAACACCGATTACAATAACTTTGCACTACGGAGACGAATTTTGAAGCGGTTTTCGGCGCAATTAATTTAAATTAGGCTCTGTCCTACTGTCCCACCTAACCCAACCCACATTTTCGCTTAAAAAATTACTAAAATTAATATTTCGTATTTCTCACTTCTTGTTAATCAGCCAATAATGTTCTCATACCGGGACACAGGCTGTGAGAGGAAGTGGGCTGTAATCTACCACGCGGGCCCAGTGCGGGTTTGTAGATGTCACATGTCTTCGAATTTTTGGTTCTAGAACATGCCTGTTTCCTCACTATGTTTTCCTTCACCGTTTTGAGAGCAGTGGTGATGAAATTATTTACACAAAGTAAAGCGCCTGCCTGGGTTCGAACCCACGACCTACAACTCGTAAGCCGGAGCCGTTACCACTGGGCTACCACTGCTCACTTTTTGTTAAATGTTTGTAGGCGTTCTGTACGTCCGAATGAAAAAACGGAACCCTTATAGGATCACTCGTGTGTCTATCTATCTGGCTGTCTGTCCGTCTGTCACAGCCAATTTGCTCCGAATCTACTGGACCAATTTAGTTGAAATTTGGTATACACATGAATTTCTGTGACCCAAACACGGGTTATATTGTGCGTACAAACTTACATTTGCAGTTGGAATGTTTGGGAGAACACATTTTTCAACTGCAATGTTAACTTTGTTCTTGGGATAAATTCATTCTAACTACGGAACCCTTCAGTGTGCGTGGTCCGACACGCACTTGCCTGGTTTTTTTTTTTGCTAATAAAAAATATTCCTTTAATAATCAATGAATTTTTTGTGACTATTTAATTATTAAAAAAATTAACATTTTGTTTTTGAAGGTAATAAAAAAAAATTGTATGGACGCTATACTATTGCGGGTTAGTGAGAACGACTTTCATTAATTAACATACCTACTGTAGACATATAAATGGTTTAAAAACAAAATACTACTTCTCTCGTGGCAGGATTATCAAAGAGTTTATAAAAGGAGGAGGTACCTACGTTACTCTCTACTCTTACTACTCAGGTAGGTAGTAAAGATGTAACAAACACAGATGAACTCAAGAAATGTGGTAATCCAAAGAGTAAACACAATGTCCTTTATTATTAGGTATTCGATCCCGCAGTCGACCGCTGGCCTCAAGATTCAACCACTTGTTGCGCGGGCTACCGTTAACCACATAAAGTCGCAATGTACATAATTACTTAAATATTATTAACTTGAAACATACTAATCTCTGAACAAAAATACAGCTGAAACTAAACTCATCCGGTGAAGGCCATACTCATAATGGCACTGTGCCAAGAGCTAACTGCATTTCTTGTCATTTACAAGCGACGACGATGTCCAATATCGTGCAAAGTGGAAAAGAATTATCATAACACTCTATAATGACTTTAAAAACTATAAACATTTTTACGGTTATTCAAAATTCAAATTCAAAATTCAAACGCCATTTATTCAAACTAGGCTGAGAATCAGCACTTTTCAAACGTCAAAATTACATAAGGCAGTCCCCCAAAACGCCCACCCTTCACCAGTTCCTAGTGCCTTTTTGCCTTTTGCCTTTTTTTGCTTGCCGTTATGCGACATATTTTGATACTCGCAAATAAATCAAACCTATCCGTTGACATAAAATCATGAAATTTGGCAAGAAGCAAGCTCTCACAGCACAAGTAAAGGGAAAAGTCCAAGAATCGTTAACTTATTATTATATCACATAAAAAAAATTACGATTACAAACTTACATTTGCAGTTAGAGAATTGACCGTGACGTATATCGATGTATGAACATGTATTTCAACTACAAAGTTAAGTTTGTTTATGGGATAAATTCTTCCCAACTACGGAACCCTTCGTTGTGCGTGGTCCGCCACTCACAGTATAATAATGTATGTTCTGTGCGCACTTAGCCGGTTTTTTACCCAACTACGGCGAAGCAAAAAGGAAGGTTATGATTTTGACGGTTTGCATGTATGTTCATCTGTTACCTCATAACTTCTAAACTACTGATCAGACAAATGAGGTATCGTTGGAAGCGTCTTGATTGTCACATTAAAGGCCATATGGCGCTCTCTAGAGGACATAAGGTCATGAACTAAAAAAAAATGTTTTTAATTATACCTACCACGTTGGGTATCAAATGAAAGAGCTTGACGAGCACATTAAAAGCAAGTTTATTGAGCAAAAAACTATATATAAATCGAATAGATTACGTGTGACTCCGGATTCTTAATTAGGCTGTCTCTCTCTGTGATGTCTTGTTTGTACCTTTTAAATTGACTTTTTTGTCGTAGTTGGATTTTAGTTTTATAACTTTTATTTTTTATTAAACTGCAGGCTCAGTAGGTAGGTACTACCTTTTTCGGGAGGTTCCTGTTCAGGACAAGGCGGGAGGAAACGCCCGGGTGTCACCACTGTGTGGATCGCCCTGAGAACACGGTGGAGCATACGGTGGAGGTCTGCCCAGCTTGGGCGGAGCATCTGTATCGCCGTGTCCTCGTGGAGGTGATCGGCGGCTAAGATCTCTCGCGTCCAGCCCTGGTCCAGGCCATAGTACGGAGCGAGAGGGCATGGGAGGCCGTCACCTCCTTCTGCGAAGCATTAAGACACCCTGGGCGTCGGGAGTCGCAGGCCGATTCCCGGTCACCGTAGGTGCGGGCTTGCAGACGTTGAGCAATTGGTAGCTCGCCGTCCGATAAGGACCAGGCCCGGGTCGACAGCACGTTGTGTTCCACGCGCGCCTCAAAGAGATGTCAGCAAAACTGACGGGGTCCGATAGGGCCAGTGTTGCGGTTTTGTCCGAAAGGGTTACCGTGGCCCCTGGCAGTACAGGCAACTGAAGGAACACGGGTGGGTTTTAGTCAGTAAGTCTGACACGCCCTCCCACTCCACCCAGAGCGGGAGAAAGTACTTCAGAAATACCCACCAAAAAAAAAAACGAGACCTTGTTGAGGGCAACAAGGTCTCGTTTTTTTTTTGGTGGGTACGAGAAAACTTAAATCAATACCTACGCGGTCAGTGACAGATATATGATTCTGAAACCCACTGCGTTCAAATTTTTTGTTAGTAATTTTTTTTTTTATCTGCTTTTCCATAGATATTTACCGCGTAGGTATTGATTGAAGTTTTCTATGAACCAGCAGATTTTTTTTTAATAACGTTGAAAAATTTCAACGCAGGGGGCTTCAGAATCATGTACTGAATCCATGGTAAAAGGTTTCGCGTCGATGTCCCTGCCACCCTGAATAGGTACAAAGCGAAAGGTCACTCATGTACACGCTGACTAAACATAAATAAAATTGTTATTCAGGTCCGACCTCTTAGATTAAAAAGTGTTCCACACAACGACACGACGGCGACGGTGCAGCAGTCGTGTTTTTTAAATTTTATTATAGCCAATGTTACTCGCGATGATATAAGGATTTTAACGCAATCCCATACATCCAAATCTGTTCAGGCATTTACAAGTTATGGTGGAACAAATAAACTCACTTAGATACACACATACATACCTACATGAACCCTGAAAACATTACTCTCCTTTTTGGGCCTTCGTGTAAAAATGGGTAGATTTTAGGTAAGGAGACGTTCGTTAGTGGACTCTTAATATTCAAATAGAAGGAGGATTGGACAAAAAAAGCAAATGAAAGCGCTTTTATTTAGGTATTCGTTGAAGTGTCGCCTAATGTTCATGAAAACGGGCACCTGTGTCCAATGCTCAGATAACTTTTAGTAGGGTAGGTACAATTAAGAGCAATTTTCAAACAAATTCCTTTTCCACATAGCAGGTGCATGTCACCTTTACGAACTGTCACTTTCATTAAAAATGTTGGTTTAATGACGTACGTATTCGGAAAAATACTAATGTAAAATGTAATGTGGTGGGCGACTTACTAGTTTGTAGGTCGTGGGTTCCAACCTAGATAGGCACCTTATATTCTGTAAATTATTTTATCACCACTGATTTCAAAACAATGAAGGAAAACATCGAGGACGCTTAGTGATTTTATTTTTGTATTCAATTAATTTAATTTAACTCTTTTTTTTTATGTTCATTACTCGAAGGCAAATAATAATGTCTGGCAGTCATGAGGAAAAGTTGACTTATCATGTATTTAAAATATCTACCTCATTCTTATTCCAGAATAGTAGCACTATTTCTAATACTGAGAAGAAATCAGAAATAAAATTAAGAAACTGAAGGCAGCATCTATGTATATCTATAGGTACCTACATTTTATAAATTAAAGTTACTTTTCGGACCTTCTATGTTCCCCCGTTGTTCTTCTAAACTACCGGTTTTCACCATCATTTACAGAATTTCTTATTACCTCTATTCAAGACATTTCAATGTTTCGTCAAGTCGTAACAACCCTGATCGAGAATCGTAACAAGTAGCGCCATCTACCTATAAGGCAGATACCGAGTAACCAAATAAGTATTCCTGAAACCTTCAGCAACGAACCTCAAGTAGCTGCAAATTCTGAATACAATTTTTAGGTCGGTCCTTCAAAGATTGATAATGGTGCCGATTCTCTTGTCACAAATGCCTCTAAACTAGACTAAAAATCACCAAAATTTAGTTTAATCCTGTCAAACAACGATTTCCCATTCTGAAATAGACTAAAAGTGACACAACTTAACTATATTTTAGTTTGACAGCACTAAGATGGTACTGAGATATTAGTTTAGTGAAAATTGCAATTTTGCTTTTCTGAATTTGACGTTTTTCACCTAAAATTTAGATTTTCTAACTAAATCTGACTATTTTTAATCGCGACTAAAAACGTGTGGAATAAAATTGGTTATCATGAACTTTAAATTCACACCAACACCTCGACTTCAGATGCAAAAACAGTACTGAATCTTTTTTTTTTCTTTTGCTTATATCTTGAAAACGGTGTGTCCAATCGCAAAACTAATGAAAATTTCGACCCCTTTATAAAACCCTTAAACCCCTAACACTCTACATGTAGGTAATAATTTTCCATACAAAAAGTGAAAAATTCCATATAAAACACGTCGAGGCTGCCCCCCCCTGCGCGCTTCCGGCTCTAAAAAGATTCACGTGGTTAGGTATCACGTGTGGAGTCGCGATTGTCAAATTCGATTTAGATGCGTCAAAATTATTTTTAAATTTAGAGAATTTATTTTGCAGAATAGCTTTGAGATTTTCATAGTCAAAAGTACCTAAGGAATTTTAGTGATAATTTAGTTAGTTTAGTTCGGTGTACAAGAGAATCGGCACCAGTGGTGCCGATTCTCTTGTCATAAATGCCTCTAAACTAGACAAAAAATCACCAAAGTTATAATTCCTGTCAAACGGCGATTTCCCATTCTGAAATAGACTAAAAGTGACACAACTTAACTATGTTTTAGTTTGACATCACTAAGATGGCACTGACTGAGTTATTAGTTTAGTGAAAATGGCAATTTTTCTATTCTGAATTTAACGTTTTTCACTCAAAATTTTGATTGTCTAACTAAATCTGACTATTTTTAATCGCGATAAAAAAGGTGTGGTATAAAATTTGTTGTCATGAACTTAAATTCACACCAACACCTCGACTTCAGGTGCAAAAACAGTACTGTATCTTTTTTTTTCTTTTGGTTATATCTCGAAAATGGTGTGTCCTACTTATCGAAAAAATAATGAAAAATTCGACCCCCTTTATAAAATCCATAAACTTATATTTTCCGTACAAAAAGTGAAAAATTCCATATAAAAACACATCGAGGCTGCCCCCGTTCGCGCCTCCGGCATTAAAAAAATTCACGGAATGGCAAACAAGTACCACATGGAATCGCGATTGTCAAATTCGATTTTAGTTGTATCAAAATTATTTTTAAATTTAGAGAAATATTTTTGCAGAAAAGCTTTAAGATTCTCATAGCCAAAAGTAAGGAATTTTAGTGATAGTTCAGTTAGTTCGGTGTACAAAAGAATCGGCACTATTGTTGGTTATTTCTTTTTCTATTTGTTTCATATCGGGAAAATTTGTGACATTTCATAAAAATCCTCAGACCTAGGTACTCCAATTTAACACTAAAACCCAATGTAATTACATGTCATGACAGATTTTTTTTCACTAACACATCACATTGACCAATGTGAACAAAAAATACATTGTGTTAGATATGCATAGTTGTTTTTTCTACAAACAGAATCGGTAGTACAAATAGAGCTTTGTAACCACTTTAAGTGTTCAATAAAGCGTGAAGCGTCGAAAAATTGTGGTAGGTACGTGCCATTGAAAATGTAAACCGGCTACTATTTTACCAAATTATTTTGTAAAAACCGACAGCCGTAGAATAAGTTGACTGAGACATCCCAAACATGGCCAAGATAATTTTATCTAGGCTTTTGTTAGACTAACTTATTGGCATTGACAAGCGGGCTATTGAGAAATGTTATCAATTTCAGTGGCTGCAAGTGTTTTCTATAGGAAACGGTTGATTGCAACCACGACTAATTCGTTGCCCAGTAAAATGTAGGCCAATCTCGGGCAGCGCTCTAGTTTCTCAACGCTGAGTTACTTATCTCGTCGGGAGCCGTTGCCAACGGACCAACGCCAACTATTTTATGTAACTTTGTTGTTGAAACGTGCTGTGAAATTGATAAGTTTGTTTTTGTATCTGCATCCAATTGCAAACAATTTATTTTATTTTTTATAATTGAATGACTAACCGATTTTAATCTGTTTAGCTATTTAAATTACTTACATTTAGGTCTATGTCAATGAATAGGTTTGTAAACACGAAATCAATTGTTATGTTTCAAAAACATTTATTTTTATTAATAACAAAACATCACAGTCAACAAAACTTAACACATTATGAAAGCTTAATTAGATATAACTAAATAAAAACTTCATTAACTCGCATCGGTAGGTTTCAGTCTCTAAGAAACATTTACTTGTGTCCCTTCTTGTGGCCCCAGTGCTTGTGGTGCTCGTGACCACCCTTCTTGCCATGATCATGATGATGATGATGGTGATGGTGGTGTCCATCTTCCTCATGATGTCCCTTATGATCGTGATGATGTCCTCCCTCTTCGTGGTGGCCCTTCTTGCCGTGATCATGTTCATGGTGTCCGTGGTGCTTGTGTCCCTTATGGAATTCTCCTCCCTTCTTGTGTCCGTGCTCCTCGTGATGTCCGCCGTGGTGCTCGTGGTGTCCGCCGTCATGGTGGTTGTCGTGGAAGTGCTTTTCTTTCTTGAACTCGTCATGTTTGTGTACACCGTGATGACCCTTAGTGGAGTGTCCTTTGTGGTAGTGGCCTTCTTCATGATGGCCATGGCCCTTGTGACCCTTGTCACCGTGGTGGTGCTCATGGTGGTGACCGTCGTCATGGTGGTGATGCTTCTTATGTCCACCATGTTCGTCGTGGTGCCCCTTGTGCCCTTCATGGTGGTGATGGCCCTTCTTACCGTGCTCGTGGTGGTGGTGTCCTTTGTATCCTTTGTGTCCCTTTTCACCATGGTCGTGATGATGATGTCCGTGGTGTTCGTGGCCGCCGCCCTTATCCCACTTGCCACCTTTATGTGTGGCTGCTACCTCGAGGTCCGCATCGCGTTTCTCGCGGGTACTCCTACAGCTAACGTACGCTAGCGCCGCTAGGGCTATGCAGCACACCAGTGAAGCCCTCATGTTTCCAGTGCACCGATGTGATCTAAGCAGTTGACTGATGCCTGTGTTCGCGACTGCTTAGTTTTTATACTGGGAGCCCGTTTAGTTGGTATTGTATGAAAATTGTGTAAAGCTCCAAGGTTGCAGCTATATGGCGAAGCAGTAGAACGGGTGTGTTGCGCAGTTCCACCCGGTGTCTCAACGAGAAAATCAGAGCTGTACTAACAAAAAGTATGGATTTGCATGACAAGCAACTAGTGTTCGTGTTTCCCTTCATTGCTATGATAAGAATTTGATGATTTGACATAGACATAAACATCCGTTACATTGGCAATATAGGTACCTACCCAATGTTTGTAAGTTAGATAGGTACCTAGGTACCAACCTATATCGATCATTAAACCTAATATTTTCACACCAAAAATACGGTAGATTGTTCTGAAAATGAACTGTTACGATATAGCTACATCTATTGGAAAGTAGCGGCACGCAGGCGAGCCGGAAAACGTGTTGACGCCTTTGATGGAGGCGGGCGGGAGATGAAATTGTCATGTGGGAGACAGTGTGCGATATTCTTCCTAGGTACCTATCTATTGAATTTGTATGTATATTTTACAAATATTGCTCACCTATTACCGACTAAATATATCGTTAAAAATATTCGTTTATCGTTTGTTTTAGAATAAGACACATTGTTTTAGGCGCGTTATTTAGCGGCAACGCCTTAGCTATTCTGGTACCTAATAAGGCTCGTATATGTACTAGTACCTAAATAGCTTGATATAGCTGTCTTATACAGGGTGTAACAAGACCCATCACATAGCCATTATCTGCGCATTCTGTACCTAAGTATGTAGGTAGTTACGCGCTCCATAACAGCTAAATAAATACTGTCCTAAATTTTTTCAACCGCAAAATTGATATTCAGTTGCTAATTCATTTATTTTTAACCAACTTTCAAAAAGTAGGAGGTTATATGTTCGAAGCGCATGTTTTTTTTCTGTAAAAACTCGCGCATAATGAATATTTTGCTGTAGTGCACGAAGAATCATCAAGTTTAAGACAATAACTTATTATCGTAATACTAATAAAAATAGTAGTAAGTAATCGTAATATTAAAAGTGCAGTTATATCATAGTGTGTTTCGCGAGTGCAAGGAATCGTCGCGGTTACGCTAAACGGCAAAGTCGTGCGTGCGCGCATTCATCGCTTGACTGTCGATGCTACCAACAAACCAACGACGCATTTGGCGTAAGCGTTCTGTTCCAACGAATATGGTGCGGCCCAGTTACAAAATTAATAAGCGCAATCCTGATCACATTATCGTTGTAATAACTTCACTTCAAAATACGACACTGATGTCTACGTGCGCCTTCTAGAATAATTATGCCTCGCACTGTTAGTAGGTACTCCTCCAAAGCTGACGGGCGTTGAAAATAAACCTACCGCGTGTGCAATCTAAACCAGATATGCAAAAAGCGCTTTTAGATACTTAGCACTTCTACAGCTTCTACTGCACTTATTTGACAGCAGAAACGACCGCGTAGATAGCCCACCCTTTAAAGAGCACGTGAATCCTACTTCAGATGAGATGTTGGGGACCATTCGCCACGAAATAAGAATGCACTGACAGCCGAAATATCGGCATTCCTAAAAGCATGTATTGCTACGGAACTAAGCGAATTAAAAGAAGCCCTAGTAGTAACAAAACTCGAAATATCGGTTCAATTTATGAGCAACAAGTTCGACACGAACGTACAAATACAAACAAGATATTTACAAAAAAAAACACTACAAAGTGAAAAATAACTTTTTTTAGAACTTAACGAGATATAGAGGCGCTACAGCAGCAGCACTTACAACTTTTGGCGACAAAAGAGCGTAAACAAGCAAAATATTTCACTTAGAGCTATACCACAAAGTTACAAAGGCGATAACAGGGTGAGTTTAAAGGTAAAGACATACAGCAGCAATTTTAACACTACAATACGGGCAAAGCATTTATTTTATTTATTTATTTATATATACCTACTTCATTGTACACCACAAAAATACATAAGAAAAAATAAATCAAACTACAAAATATACAATGGGCGGCCTTATCGCTTTCCGCGATCTCTTCCAGATAACCTTGGAATGGACAGTGATTTGCCTGGACATAAAATGGGGCTGTCGTTGGTGCAATAATAAGTATATAATATACTAGAATAGATACAGCATCTTGTGTTATAGGTTTAAGTTAATCTTACAACTATAAGATCTAAATGAGAAGCAAGCTAGACTACAACCCCCCAAAGTGCTATGCAAGCGATAATAAACTCTCACCAAAAACTAAAAGTTGCACAAAAGCAATGATTACCACTACCAGTTCTACAATGGTGCTCTTAAACTCTTTTGTACTACCAAAAGCCTAAAGAGGTACAAAACTCTCTTATTTTACTTAAAGTCGAACAGTAGGAACATTTTTCGCTATCATAGAACTTCTAGTGCTTAATGTGACTTCTGTATAATTTTAGGTAGAGTATTAGAGCTTAATATCACTTCTGTACTCCTTATGTTTGCCCACCATATTTAGGTTATTAATTGATTTTGCTAAGGTTAGAAAAACATTAGGAAACACTGTTTATTTGAAGTATTTTGCTTTATATTAACTCACTTTCACTGTTTATTTTGCTTTTATCGTGCATACTACTAAGTATTAGAACACATCTAATACTTAGTAGTATGCACGATACCTTAAATTAGAATAGGCAACGTTTTATTAGATTATAACAAAAGTTTTATGTTACTTCATTCTAGTAAAATATATCTTTTCAGTAAATAGACGACAGACATCGGGCGCTTGAATAATTTGTTAATAATATAATACATATACTTATTCACAATAAATAAATGATTCTTATTCTAATGTAGTTACCTTAGCAGTAAAAAGTCAACTTCTGTGTCCACTAAGTTGAAACTAAAAGATTACTTTTAATTTCACTTTCACAAACAAATGGCGGCGTTTTGTATCCGACAAATATTAACATACGCACTGCTCGCATAAAAAAAACCTTAGATGACAAAAATGTTAGTACCTGAGGCCATTTTTATAACCTTTGTGGATACTAGAGCTCAAACCGTTAATGATCACCTATTTACCACCCTCTTATCACTTAAAAATATAGTGAGCGTCTTTGTAGTTCTTCTATACCGCTTAAGGAGTTAGTATTCACATATTTGCAATCCTCTTAGCACCCAGAGTTAATAAATGGTATTTTACTCTATTGTATCACTAAAGGAGTTAATTTTCGCCTATTTACCACGTTTTTATTTGTTGTAGTTTCAGTTATCGCTATTATAGCTCTCTTATTGCTTTAGTATACCTCTTAACAAATTTTGTAACTCTGCTTTACCGCCTTTAAACAACCTAAGGTGATAAAAAGTGTGCCCATTTCGGGGGTATAGTAGAGTTATAGCGCCCTCCAACTCCAAATGCGTAACACTTATTTATAACTTTAGGATCTGGTTAGCGCTCTAATAGATTTACTTTAACTCTTGTCTTAGCGCCTAGGGTAAATACGCCACTAGATATGATAACCCAACTAACAAGTTGGGTTATCATATCTAGTGGCGTATTTACCCTAGGTCCTGAGGAGCTCGCGGCTAAGTAATAACAGCCGCACGGTTCGATCCATCAGGTTAAGCTACGCTTGCCGAGGTTGTTCTGTGGATGGGTGACCATCTTAACATACCGAGACTCCTCCGTGCCTTGGAAAGCACGTTAAGCCGTCGGTCCCGGCTGTCATTCGTGGATCTTTGACAGTCGTTACGGATCGTCAGAAACCCGAAAGTCTGACAATTATTCTTACCAAGGGGTATCGTATTACCCAGTTACTGGGTTGTGCAGGTCAGATAGGCAGTCGCTCCATGTGAAATACGATATTCAGCTGCATCCGGTTAGACGGGAAGCCGAACCCAACATAGTTCGGAAAAGGCTAGGCAGATTGATTTACCCTAGGGCGAAAAGGGCGATGGCCCTGTTTGGGATATCATTAATAAGTACCTACTTCTTAAGATTTGGGGGGCCTCAAGACCGAGAGCCCGGGGCAGTTTGTCTTGACACTATTCTGGGATATTTAATTTCTACGTCTAGTTTGCTAGCTTCACATAAACCTATATGGGCACTTATGAAACGTCAGAAGTTAGGATCACGGTTCCATTTGATTGTTTGCTATGGAGAAGCTCCTCAATCAATACGGACACCCGTGTCCGTATGGATTGAGGAGCCATGTCTCATATTTAAACGCGAGTACTACCAATATTTAGTAGTAAATCAGCCGATTTTGTAGGCCCGATCCTGGAACTTGTAGTACAACCCTTAAAAAGTTTCAGGACGTTAAAGGTGGTTCTAGAAAACTAGCTGACGGATATTTATGAAAATTTGGTAGGATTTAGTAGGTAGTACTTATGCGTAATCTCTACAAAAAAAAATGGATTGGCTGAATTTGAGATAGCTACAAACGGCCAAAACTGTATAAAATCGTTAGTTTAGATGATTCTGAACCCGACTCGGTAGGAAGTACCGGTCAAAAACATCCCAGTTTAACGGGAGTACATTTCAGCTATGTCAAAAAAAATTGGCAGACGGTTTCATCACAATATGTCTGATATTAAAAATGTACCTACATACTTAGGTTTCGTAATTTTATTACTAAATTGTTTGTTTTCTGACATTTTACATGCGGACTGAGCGCATTTTCAAAAATGTCAAAAAATTTAACCGATGTCTCATAGCAACCTGCACCCTAATTGCGTAATACAACACAATCACATTTTTTTTCGATTTGAAACAGATTTATAATCCATTGCTTCATAAGTTGGAAAAAAAATCTGTTCAACAACGTAAATAACGCAATGAATGTTGTAAATTGAAACAAATTTCGCGGAATTGTTTACGAAAATGAGTTATGCAATTAGGGTACTGGATCAATTTTTTAAAAATCTTTTATACAGTTACCGGAGTTATTTAAAAAATGAGAAATTTAAAATGTCACCTATAACTCCAAACCAAAAGATTTTTTCGGAGTCGCCCGGCAAACTAGCGATGCTTGTTACGCTCCTATGCTATACGAAACCGATGATGAGTCCGACAATTTTTGACTTAGCAGAAATGTACTCCCGTAAAACTTGGAAGGTTTTTACAATCAGCAATAGTGATTAAGAAGATAAAGGTATCAAATGTCATGATTTCACGAAATCATGACATTTGACACCTTTGCTAACTTATGGAGTTGTATTGCTGATTGTAATGATTATAATTGAGTAAAGCCATATTTGCTACGACCGCGAATCATATTTTAATCAACATAAAACCTGAGACTGACCTGCAAAATGCAAAAAACGTAAGAAAATTTGAATTTCGCGGGCTACCCTGACGCTTCCCCCTTAAGGGTTTTACTACAAATTCCAGGATCGGGCCTACAAAATCGGCTAATTTACTACTAAATATTGGTAGTACCCGCGTTTAAATATGAGACATGGCTCCTCAATCCATACGGACACAGCGCCGGCAAGAAACTCTACGGTTCATCATCATAATTATAGTTACAATAACAGTTCAGTCTTATTATGCGAGTCGTTCGCGCATGTGTGGCAAACACATTAATCATACTAAGTATTTATTTGATTTAATTTATCAATGCAATTAGAAAAATTTAATTATCAGTGTTTGACCTAGACTCAGCCCGGGGAGTCGGGGAGGTCATGACTCCCATGACAACCTCCACCCCCGGATCCGCCCTTGCCTATAAGTCAGAAGGTGCACGTTTGGCGCTCCATGTGTCTTAGCAGTAAATGTAGCTTTTGCTATAAAGACTACAACTTGAAACGAGGCTGGAATCAGGCGGCAGAGGTCGAGTTTTTTTTAATCAACTGCCTTCAGAACAAGTTTTGAAGGCATTTGATAAATAAATACGATGGTATTATTTGTTTTTCAACATTAGACTTTTTTTTCTAGGAAATGCCTATGTCCAACCTCTCCCATACATTAATTCCACTGTGCGGCGGCGTGTTAATATTTCGACGTTCGTTACCCCCTTTTAGTTTTGCCGCCCTGGGAAAGGCTTAGTCCGCCACTGCGGTTACCCCTTTAAAAATAATTCACCCTATACAGTCCTCTCCACCCATCTCCGCTTTGGTGGATGCTGGGACTTAGTAATATCGTAGTTGCTAGCAATTCAGCCTACTCAACTTCAGACTTTACGGTGTAATATTTTATTTTGCTCTTTTGAACAATTTTGACCGGATCCTCTGATCTTTTAACTTTTACTCAGACCCAAATAAAAAGCAAAGACAGAGCGCTGTCAAGTGACGTGAGGCCAGTTTCGTAAACATGTGTGCACTTAGAGAGGTGTAGTTTGATTATAAATGGTTGTAAATGTGCGTTGTTGAGCGTGTATGCACAAAGCGGAGGTGCAGTTTTGGCATGCTTCACTGTACTGTTCGCAGCGCTGTCTTGGTTTTTTATTTGGTCTGAATTCTTCTACTGCTAGTTGTTGCCATTAGCTTTATAAATAATTCTTCTGTACGTCTGTATGTCACTGAACTCCTTCCGATTTCAGATTTTGATACATTTTTGAAGTAAAAACTTCTTAAGGCGCGTCGAGCGATTTTTGGTAGGAGTAAACTTACGTGTTCGCGTCACCAACATTCCCGCGCCGACATGCTGTAGTAGCAGTAAGTGATTTCTTTTGGAATGAAGTTCTTTAACGCGTCTTGCGGTAGGAGTAAACAGGCAGAAATCGTCACGCGAAAATGCGTTGACACTTGCGACTGTCTTCTTCTAATTCACACTTCACACTATCTTTCTATCGAGAAAGTGTGAAATATTCAAATTTTTCATCATAGGTGTAGTTTTCAAGGTTTTCGAGGGTATTAAAGCCGATAGTGTAAATCCAAGATGGCGACTGCGAAAATTTTCTCATCATGGGTATCGTTTTCATAGTTTTAGAGGTCGATAGTGAGGTGGATAGGTCGATAGTGAAGTCAAAATGTAAATCCAAGATGGCGGCTGCAAAAATATTGGTAAGCTCTTGGCCTGTATCTCACCTGATGGTAAGTGATGATTAGGCCAAAGGTGGAAGCGAGCTTCACCCGGAAATCTCAACCACAGACGAACTGGCTAGTCTCTTAACTGCCGAAACACAACAACGCTGTAAACATTGTTGTTATGGCGACAGACTAAATAAGTTGGTGGTAGCTAGCCAGGCGGACTTAGAACAAGCCCTACCACCAACCAAACCGAGCAGAAAGTTTTGCCCCCACTGAGAATCGAACCCGGGACCTCTGGGTTTAATACAAGTGGTATAACCACTAGACCACAGAGGCGCTTTATTTAAGTGAAAATTTCTTTAGACGCGTTGGTAGAGGAAAATCTTATGGGTTCGCATCACCGACATGCTAATGTTGTCAGTATAGCTATGAGTATGACATATTGTGCTTGTTGTTGCTCAGAGTGCCGGTAGATGTGAAAACCAGACTATAAATATAATAATTTTATTTTTATTTACAAATATGAAATTTAAATTTTTGATACAGACCTATACTCCATTTGAAATTAGATTAGACATTTTACTGTCCGTTCAGACGATTTTGACTTCTATTGCGTTGGTGTCATGACAAATGGCAGCTGCAATAAACAGTTGGTATTGTAATCACTTTTTTGCTTTTAATGCCATCCTTATGCCTACGGTATAGAAGTGAGAATCGGTTGAACGGACTGTAAAAAGGTTTGTTGGCTGCGTTCCGAGTAATGCTGTAATCGATTTGAGCGTGCTAACACCCGTACCGAATAAGCGTGATCGCGATAACGATGTTCCGGAAATCATCATAGATGACGTCATGACATGCGCCATCTTGCGATAACACTGACCATGCCCTAAAGTTGCATCATAACTTTAAACTAACGTGGCATTTTCGAGATTGTGCTTCTGGCTACAGTCGCCACCTAACCAAAGAAGAAGAAATTTGTGGTGTATACTCAAAGAAATACTGTAATCCAACCATCTTGTGCAAGTTTTGGAGTTATGTTATAGGTTTTGACGTTGAGCGACCACTGTAAACAGTGTGAGCGCGTTCACGTTTTTTTTTAAATTTGATTGATTGCCCTGGATGGTTTAGACTCACAACTGAACCCGGTAGGTGGCGCTGAGATCGAGTTCTAGGAAACAGGGACTACGTCTGTCCGGTCAGCTAGTTTGGACTATAAATTATTTTGACAGCTGTCCAATAAAGAGCAATGTTGAATCAGCAACTAGCACAAGTGGGACGGTAACTGGTCCGCGCCGCGCCGCGTCATGCCGCAGTCGTGTCGCTGCCTGGTCGCCATGACGTTTGTGTGTGCTGTACGGAACTCCTTAATCAACCTCTCCATTAATTTTGAGTTCCTTATTGAACCAAAGGAGTCTACGAGTTATAAAAAAGGCAAATGATTTTTGCTTAATTTATTGATACAATCCTCAACAACAATTACATGAGCACTACATGATGCCATTATGGTTAATAATTTTAATCTAAATGCCTATTAAATTTAAACTAAATATATTTTAATTCGTAAAGTACTTTTATAATAATAAATCACAATATATACCAACTTTCAGTTGACAAAATTATTTAACTAAAGGAACATATCTAAATATCTTTCGTAGAAACGCATCACGTGTTTCACACCCTAAAGTTAAAATTTGATATACTTTATCATAATTTCAGTCCTAATTATGGTATCACAAGCACATATTGAATGCAACGGCTACAAGCGACAATGTTTGCGAAGTATTTCAATATCTTTATTAGCTGTCTGTATTTGTGTTATAAATTAAATACAATTGTGCTCAACGAACATTTTAGCCGTTACACAAAAATATGTGTTGATTACCGAGAAGCTTGCAATTATTTGTTTTTGGTTATTCTTTATAGAAAGAAGTCAAAATTTAGACGAATAGTAATAAATTTTACGGTTTGTTTATTAAAAAAAAAAGTACTACTAAATCGCGATGGAAGCATAACTCAAAACAAAGTAAATGGTTAATATTTTGAAACACTTATTTTATTGCTGACAGACCAGAGATTACATTTCAACTAAACACGTCTTGGAACAACTTACATATCCGAAAATAAAACTAAGTATCACCACAGCATACACAAACATTTATCTAAAATTAGCTTGAAACGCTAGACGCCTATATAGTATTTATTTTTTATTAATTTATCTTAAAACACACTCAAATAAAAGTTACTTAAACAAACTCTACTGTTATACTTTTGGTGAAAAGAACATTAAAATGTTATATGTTAAAAATAAAGCGAAGTCAAATTGAAGTAAAAATCGCTTTTCTTATTATTATATTAATATCAAAAAATAGTTTTATTTGTGGATACAGTTTAGACTGTTGCAATGTATGTATATTTTTTTTGTCAATCACTGAAAATTACTTTAACTTTATAAATCGTTTGAATATTGCTATTAATTCCCAATAATAAATAGGTTATAGTGGGCAGCCTCTTACTTTTCACACAATCACACCATCCTATAAAATATTATAAACCCATGCAATTATTTATACATAATATTAAAAATAAAATATATTATTGCATGATAATAACAAAAATAACGACGAACGACACACATTTCTTTCAGAGAATAAGATCGATATCTTGATATAATAAAATATTATTTATTTCATTAGAAGTAATATCTTGAAAAAAAATATGTTTCAAGAGATCAGTTTTATATTATGAGCTGGCATACTATAATGTTACAATGTCTATGTTATAAATATATAATGCACTCTGTTAGGTCATTTATAAGTTGTAAGTTAAAGTCTGACGAGCACTATGGTTTTTATTTCGCTTAGCAGTCAAGGATAAAGGCTACTGATGTTGAATAAATAGATAATTATTTCTAATTTCGCGTGTCCATAGGCGAAAGTGCATGAGTAACAATAGTCTAACAGTTATTCTCAACATATTCCGAAACGCCCAGGCGCCGAGTCTGGACTGTTTAATAATAGTTGCATCTAGTTGAGATGGAAGCCACGCTCGTTTGTGGCAGCGAGCAGTCTTTCTCGCAGAACTTCTTTGCACGAATATTCCGGCAACTTCAAGTAGTGAACGCACGTGTTTACTGACGGGTATGATCCATCTCCGGCGTCAACCTGTAAAGGTCAGTGTTATGAACATTCACATAATATGTACATTACGTACAGTCACGTCAGAAATATCAGGCCGAATAGACGATCCCAAAATGATCAGAGGATCTAAGGAAATAAAACTTAACTCAATTATTATAAAATATACTCAATTATAAGATAACATTCTTGCCAGAATATCGAGTACCGTATTCATTCTGAAACGCTCCTTGTATCATTAAGATAAAGATAAATTTACTTAATTTTTCAGGGAGCCTACCAGCTCATAAAGCAATATCATTTTAATATTACTTCAGTGTGGGAAAGAGACGATGCTCTACAGGACGTATAGCTCTATCTCTATTTCCCACTGAAGTAATATTAAAATAATACTGCTTTATGAACTGGTGGTAGGCCCCCTGATCATTCAACATTCGTGTCGATATTTCTGACGCTGACTCAAAATCAAACTATTTTATTTCACATAAACCTTCAAGGGCACTTATGAAACGTCAGAAGCTAAGTGCACGGTTCCTCGTTTCCTGTGGAGAAGAGCCGGCGAAAACTCCATAGTAACTCTTTTAAAAATAATTGGCTATGACAATATTTCAAAATTACAGTGTTAATAGGGACCACAGTAAAGGCCTGTTAACAAGTACCAGGTACTCAACAAAATAGAAAATGGTCAACAAATCCAATCATCTGCGAGTCTTCAAGGCCTACAAGATTCTCAGTGTAGGAGCTCATAAGGGTGTGGTTATACCTTCCGCACGACAGTAAGGCGGGGGTGCAGGTTGGCGAGGCCGCCGGGCGGCAGGCTGCTGCAGCCCGTCGCGAACTGCAGGAACGCCTTGCGCTCGCGCAGAGACATCTCCACCAGCACGTCCACGAGGCGGAGGAAACCGGGACTGGAAACGATCAAGTCAATTGTTTAGAGTTCTATCTACTTTAGAAACGCAGACAGACTAAAGCTTTGGGCTTAGAACATTTATTATCAACATCAGCCAATATAAGCATCCACTGTTGGAGATAGGTTTCTTCAATCGTACGTAGTTTAACTCCGCTACTGTCATGTAGCTGTTAGGTAGCCAGTCTGTGAAGATCTAAGATCATAGTCTGATGGCGTCCTTCATGACTTTACCATTTTATGTGGGTCTGTACTGCAGCAGGTGGTCGCGCGTCCACACGGGCCCGCGCTCGCCGCACAGCAGCAGACGCAGCTCGGCGGCGCAGAAGGCGCGCAGGCGGCGCGGCGGGAACACGGCGCCGAAGCCGCGGCGGAAGGTAAGTTATGTGTTCGTACCTGTCGCGCGTGTAGCCGAGCTTGGGCTCGGTGTACTGCAGCAGGTGGTCGCGCGTCCACACGGGCCCGCGCTCGCCGCACAGCAGCAGACGCAGCTCGGCGGCGCAGAAGGCGCGCAGGCGGCGCGGCGGGAACACGGCGCCGAAGCCGCGGCGGAAGGTAAGTTATGTGTTCGTACCTGTCGCGCGTGTAGCCGAGCTTGGGCTCGGTGTACTGCAGCAGGTGGTCGCGCGTCCACACGGGCCCGCGCTCGCCGCACAGCAGCAGACGCAGCTCGGCGGCGCAGAAGGCGCGCAGGCGGCGCGGCGGGAACACGGCGCCGAAGCCGCGGCGGAAGGTAAGTTATGTGTTCGTACCTGTCGCGCGTGTAGCCGAGCTTGGGCTCGGTGTACTGCAGCAGGTGGTCGCGCGTCCACACGGGCCCGCGCTCGCCGCACAGCAGCAGACGCAGCTCGGCGGCGCAGAAGGCGCGCAGGCGGCGCGGCGGGAACACGGCGCCGAAGCCGCGGCGGAAGGTAAGTTATGTGTTCGTACCTGTCGCGCGTGTAGCCGAGCTTGGGCTCGGTGTACTGCAGCAGGTGGTCGCGCGTCCACACGGGCCCGCGCTCGCCGCACAGCAGCAGACGCAGCTCGGCGGCGCAGAAGGCGCGCAGGCGGCGCGGCGGGAACACGGCGCCGAAGCCGCGGCGGAAGGTAAGTTATGTGTTCGTACCTGTCGCGCGTGTAGCCGAGCTTGGGCTCGGTGTACTGCAGCAGGTGGTCGCGCGTCCACACGGGCCCGCGCTCGCCGCACAGCAGCAGACGCAGCTCGGCGGCGCAGAAGGCGCGCAGGCGGCGCGGCGGGAACACGGCGCCGAAGCCGCGGCGGAAGGTAAGTTATGTGTTCGTACCTGTCGCGCGTGTAGCCGAGCTTGGGCTCGGTGTACTGCAGCAGGTGGTCGCGCGTCCACACGGGCCCGCGCTCGCCGCACAGCAGCAGACGCAGCTCGGCGGCGCAGAAGGCGCGCAGGCGGCGCGGCGGGAACACGGCGCCGAAGCCGCGGCGGAAGGTAAGTTATGTGTTCGTACCTGTCGCGCGTGTAGCCGAGCTTGGGCTCGGTGTACTGCAGCAGGTGGTCGCGCGTCCACACGGGCCCGCGCTCGCCGCACAGCAGCAGACGCAGCTCGGCGGCGCAGAAGGCGCGCAGGCGGCGCGGCGGGAACACGGCGCCGAAGCCGCGGCGGAAGGTAAGTTATGTGTTCGTACCTGTCGCGCGTGTAGCCGAGCTTGGGCTCGGTGTACTGCAGCAGGTGGTCGCGCGTCCACACGGGCCCGCGCTCGCCGCACAGCAGCAGACGCAGCTCGGCGGCGCAGAAGGCGCGCAGGCGGCGCGGCGGGAACACGGCGCCGAAGCCGCGGCGGAAGGTAAGTTATGTGTTCGTACCTGTCGCGCGTGTAGCCGAGCTTGGGCTCGGTGTACTGCAGCAGGTGGTCGCGCGTCCACACGGGCCCGCGCTCGCCGCACAGCAGCAGACGCAGCTCGGCGGCGCAGAAGGCGCGCAGGCGGCGCGGCGGGAACACGGCGCCGAAGCCGCGGCGGAAGGTAAGTTATGTGTTCGTACCTGTCGCGCGTGTAGCCGAGCTTGGGCTCGGTGTACTGCAGCAGGTGGTCGCGCGTCCACACGGGCCCGCGCTCGCCGCACAGCAGCAGACGCAGCTCGGCGGCGCAGAAGGCGCGCAGGCGGCGCGGCGGGAACACGGCGCCGAAGCCGCGGCGGAAGGTAAGTTATGTGTTCGTACCTGTCGCGCGTGTAGCCGAGCTTGGGCTCGGTGTACTGCAGCAGGTGGTCGCGCGTCCACACGGGCCCGCGCTCGCCGCACAGCAGCAGACGCAGCTCGGCGGCGCAGAAGGCGCGCAGGCGGCGCGGCGGGAACACGGCGCCGAAGCCGCGGCGGAAGGCGGCCGTCTGGCGCCGCACGCCGCCACGCACCATCCACCGCGCGCTGCTCTCAGCGTACGCCCGCGCGTTGTGCGGCCCCACCTAATGAAACATAACGAATTGATAAGTTAACACGAAAAATACAATGGTCAGAGAAAGATTTTGAACAACATTTTTCATAACATGGCTAGCGTAAATAAATAATATTAATTAAAATAAAGAATTAGCTTCAGGTTACTTTGACTAACAATGTTTCCAAAAGGGACTTTATTTATAACCCGCCTGCAGTGAAGCCAAAAAAGGAGAGTTAAGTGTTTGACGTGTATGTATGTGTTTGTCTGTCTCTATGTTCCCTCGTAACTTCTAAACGGCTGAACAGATTTTGATGAACAATACCTATGTCATTAGATTCGTCTTAATTGCGCGACTGTTCCACAGGGTTAATTAAAATTATAAAAAATCAAAATGGCGATCTTTCGGCGCCTAAATGTATGTTTAAAAAAAATCTTCGATATCTATAGAGTGGGGTATTTAAATGAAGGGTTTTAAAAGGTTATTACAAAAATATATACAAATTATATATTTTTATCACATCTTGAATAGATGTGATAAAAATATATAATTTGTAAAAGAGCTAGTTTATTCTTCGTAAAGAGGAACCAAAACAGCTTTTTAATCCCTAGGGATTCCAATCACCAGAGATCAATCACGAACATTGTATGAACAAGTAAGTAACAGGCTGAATGAGAAAGCGCGCGCAAGGCTTATAAAAAAAAAAGTTTGTGAAGAAATAAAAAACTCACGAATTGCATTCCACCTTTTTTTTTTTTTTTTTTTTTGGGTGGGAAATTATCAAATAACTTCTCCCGCTCTGGGTGGAGCGGGAGGGCGTGTCAGACTCTTACTGACTAAAACCCACCCGTGTTCCTTCCTATGCCATGTTGCCGGGGGGCCACGATGTCCCCATCGGTTTTCTTCGAACCCCCGGCAGGCATTGGCCCTAACGGACCCCGTCAATTCTGCTGACATCTCTTTGAGGCGCGCGTGGAACACAACGCGCCGTCGACCAGGGCTTGGTCCTTATCGGACGGCGAGCTACCCATTGCTCACCGTCCGCAAGCCCGCGCCTACGGTGGCCGGAAATCTTCCTGCGATTCCCGACGCCCAGGGCGTCTCCTGCTGCGGCGGTTAGGGGCGCGAGGGCGCGAAATTTGCCTCTCCCTCACGCGCTCCGTCTCCTCCTTCGCGAGCATTACTGCTTCGCAGAAAGAGGTGACGGCCTCCCATTTCCTCTCGCTCCGTAGCATGGCCCGAATCAGGGCCGGACGCGAGAGATCACCGCCGCCGATCGCATCCACAAGGACACGGCGATGCCCTGCCCAAGCCGGGCAGACCTCCACCGTATGCTCCACCGTGTCCTCCGGGCGATCCACACAGTGTCGACACCCGGGCGTTTCCTCCCGCTTTATCCTGAACAGGTACCTCCCGAAACTGCCGTGTCCGGTGAGTACCTGCGTCAGGCGGAAGGTGAGGACGCCGTGGCGCCTCTCTAGCCACTCCTCAAAGAGGGGTCTTATCGCCGCAATTGTGGCGTGCCCAGCGCTGGGTTGCGACAATCGCACTCTCCATTCCGCCATGAGATCCCGCCGGAGCTCTGTCCGCTGTGCCGCGACTTCTTGCGGCATCGGAGTTAAGCCCCGGCGCTTCGCCTCCTCGCGCCACTCCCAAATGTGCGCGAGGACCTTTGCCTCCAGATCCCATGGCGGTACTCCGGCAAGGAGGCTCGCCGCCTCGCAGGAGACCGTGCGGTATCCTCGGGCCAGCCGGATGGCCATGACCCTTTGGGACGCGTTCAGCCGGCGGCCTGGCTGCCGCCTCAATGAAGGCGCCCACACCGGCGCCCCGTAAAGGGCCATGGACCGCACGATCCCCACGTAGAGCCTCCGGCAGGAGGCGTTTGGACCTCCCAGATTGGGCAGGAGCCGCTTCAAGGCAGCCCCGGCCCGGTCCAGTCTGGGAGCCAAACGTCGGAAATGCTCCACGAAGTTCCACCGGCTATCGAGGACGAGTCCCAGATACTTCATCGTCGACTCGACGCCGATGTGAACCCCTCCCGCCAATACTTGGGAACCCGACGGTGGCGCACTACGAGGACCATAGAAACCCATGGCCTCGGACTTGTGCAGGGCCACCTCGAGTCCCAGCTGCCGGATTCTGTCGACGATTGTCGCAACCCCGCGTGTCGCTAAGTCGGCCGCCGCCTGGTACGACCTCCCCTGCGCCAGGACCAGCGTGTCGTCAGCGTAACAAACGACGCTGACGCCAGTAGGGAGGTCGGCGCGCAGCACCCAGTCGTATCCGATGTCCCACAGATGCGGCCCCAGGACCGATCCCTGTGGGACACCGCACGACAATGCATTCCACCTTCGTTAGTAATTGTTAACTCAAATTCGGATTTTACTTATTTTTATAAAAAATGTGTGTGTCTTCAAGTAGTGAGAAAAATAAACATAGGTACTATTATTATTCATAAGTTCACTTATTTATTTAGTGTCCACCTCTGGAGCAACACTATTTTAAGCTCGAGTGATGTACTTTGAATCCTTCTTTGCGCTCAGGATTCTACTTTACAATCCCTCGCTATGCTCGGGATTCTACTCTGGAATAATTCGCTCCGCTCTGGATTCAAAGAAATACTCTCGCCTTTAAAATAGTTGTTTGCTCCCTCGGCAATCAACTATTATATGTAATTTGGAATGGGAAATGATAAAAAACTAAAAAGCAGAAAATAAAAAAGTTATTAAGAAAACTAATAAACCCGACTGCAAAAACACAACTGAAAAGAGAAAAACAAGCATTATAATCAATAGAACTTTGGAAACGCAAGCCGGGACAAACAAAAGTTACACCATATTTCAGGTTATTGGTTTGTCCCTGCCTGCGATACCAAAATTCTATTAATTATAATGCTTGTTTTTCTTCGTAAATGATTGCACTGCCTACCTCGATGTTCTCCCCGTTATCGCAGAGCGGCTGCACGGCGACGTCCGCGTCGTGGTGCGCGGCCACGTGCGTCATGGTGAGCGCCAGCTGGTCGAAGCTGGCGCCCTCTACGCTGAGTTCGGCGACGCGGGAGCTTCGCTCGGCGCTGCCCAGTGCGGGGTCGCGCATGATGGCGTCGTACTGATCCGCCGCCGATAGCACGCTCTGCAGGAATCTGGACAGAAATGATAAGTTCAACAGCACGTCAGTGTGAACTACGAAAACCGCCCTTACTAAAGTAAAAGTTAAGTAAAAATCTTTTTTATTGTTTAGGGCCGCAACCGGCATTGTATCACTATCGATTATAGTGCCGTCAGCTTGCGGCATACTAGTACATTATTTTAGATAAATTGCAAAAGTCAGAAAAGTCTAAACTTGGAAGTAGCGATCACAGGCTAATATGCGAATACAGGCGTGATGTTATTTTGATGAAATGGATTATATTAGGTAAGGAAAGGACCGTAACCAAACGCAAGCGAGCGGAGCAAGCGGTTCCGTGATTGCGGCCGAGCGCTACTTCCAAGTTGCTCGTAAGTCATTATAGTGACTTTTGCAATATATCACAAATAGTAAAACAAATAATACTTATACTAGTTATTTACTAGTTTCGTTATATTTTTTTATCCGACACAAATTTATTTTATTTAAGTATAAGCATGCACAAGTTGCAGTATAAATTAATTTATATCCGTCACCTCACACTTCAAATCCAGTTGAAAACCAGCGTCAGTCACAGGCATTTTTGCTGAACTGAACAATTTTGGCGCAGCCGTGAGGCACACTTTCCTGCTAATTTCTTACATCGTACTTAAAACTTTTTATTCGTTTTTTTATTTTTATTTTTTATTAGCTGTATAAATACTGTGTGCCTTTTCTTCTTCTTTTCTTCTAAATACAAATCAAAAGTCAGCAAACTAACCTCAACACTCAACCAATATAACAAGTAACAATGCAATGTTTACGGCACTTTAAACGGTTGCTTTATTTTACCGTGCATACACTCTTTACTGCGGTCTAGATGGCGCCACTATTATGCCGCAAGATGACGGCACAATAACCGATAGTGATACAATACCGTTTGCGGCACTCTTTACACTGCCTTTTTTTATCAACTTTAAAATTACAATATGGAGATAACATTGGCTCCAAACTAGGTACAGCCTGTATCTTGGGCATCATTAAATAAAAGTTAAAATTGGAGATAGTAGATGGTTAAACTAGTTAGCCTCTACGAAACTGCAAAACTAAAAATAAACGAGTTAAGGGAGGAAAACACAACTGCACAACATACTTCCGCTGCCGACACAACAAGTCTTACCGATGCCTAATGGGATCGATCTCCTCTAAACAATCATTGGTCAATTCCTCGCCGCACATAATACGTAGGAAGGACTCTGAGATCGGTAGATCAACAAGCCGCCCATCCTGCAGAACCTGTGAAGTAACAAAACTTTGTTAGTTTCTTCTTTTACCGAATGACAAACTATCAAATAATGTTTTTCATCATACCTTAGCTAAGAATACTCCTAAGAACCAGAAATATTTGCAAACTGTATCACAGATTTGAGAATCTTGAGGCAGCGGTGCTGGGAACAGGCCGCCTGAACGCGTCACGTAGTATCCCGGAGGTTTCTCTGTAGATAAAAGATCAGTTTCAGTAAATGCACTTCGTTGTTTTTGTAGGATAAACACAAATTAGGAACCAGTTCAGAAGTAATTACAGATGTTTTTGACATTGACTGAACTAGCGCGAAATGACTAACAAACCGAATCGATTACAAATAATTGCAACTATGGCTATGATTTATACTCCGTGCAGTAAGATTTCCATTTTCGATTCGACATCAATAAACTAACAACACACCGACATTTCGATGTGTGTTTAAGGTGATGTTATGTTTGATTTGGTTTCAAAATAAATTTAAGTTATAATTTGAGTAAGTTGAATTACAGATTGTTTGAACTTACCGTCGGGCAGCACAAGATGGTGCGGCGCGTTGTCTAGGTCGTGCGCATCGGGCGCGTCGGGCGCGGGCGCGTCGTGCAGCCACATGGCCAGGTCGGCGCGCTGCAGCTCGGCCGCCACGAGCGCGTAGAACTCCAGCGTGGGGCCCAGCCCCGTGCCCTCCTCGCCCGCGAACTCCACCTCCAGCACGGACTTGCGGCCCGCGTGCACGCGCATCACCTGGCCGAGTTTTAGAAGTTGATAGGTGAGTAATCAGCTGTGTGTGGCAATTTAGTTCAGTGTTAAGGCCCAGTTGCACCACAAATCACTAAATACGTATTAGGCTAAACGAATTTAAAACATGGTTATGTCTGTTTCATCTTCAAAAGATAGACAGAAAAGCCCTTTCTACACACACGTTTTTCTTGCCGTAAAAACTACAGTTGATTCGCCGTGTGTAGGCACAGACGTCATTTTTTAATTTTTTATAGTGCATCTCGTAGTTGACCTCTGAGATCATGACTACTTAACCGGGCTTTCCTGTGCTACTACACTTAAAACCTCCAGCCAGGAGTTATTCAACTATGCTAATTAAAACTAGGTGAACGCTCGCTAAGGGCACCCCACCCCCTGTGGGGTACGAACCTCGGCTTAGGGCGTCAACCGGAGCGTGGACATCAAGGATGGGACGGGCTGGATCAAAGTTTTGATCATGATTATTAGTCGGGGAATTTAAAGCTACGTGCTCAGCTACAACAACTGTTGGCACCTCGTTATCGAGCAAGGGTCGGGGGGAGTATCATTTACTCGGGGACGCGGTCGCGATCGCGAAGGACCTCGGCGGCGAGGTCGGAATGACGGGAGGCGTCTGTTTTTGTACACTGTGCTGGTTTCCCTACTGCCCTCCTGGAGGCAGGCGCGGTCCGAGGGGAGGGGGTCCTGGGGATCATGACCCCCCCAAATCTTTCACGCTGTCGGGAGCCTGAATGATTTACATGTATTTAAAAAAAAACTTTTAAAACTGTACTACAGCCACGGGTTACCGTGGCTCAAGTACCTGGCAGTTAAGATGGGCATATTATCCAAAAACATTAAGAAAATAGGCCGACAGATGTGAAACTTAAAACTATGAAATAAGTGTTTTTTTTTAACATATATCGGCACTCCCGAGCATCAACAAGCTCAACACGTCATACCCCTATGGCTATGCTGTGCTGTTAACATAAGCATACACGTCGGTGACGCGAACCTATAAGATTTTCCCCTACCAAAAATCGTTCAATTATAAAAAATAGAGTATCTTGGCATGCAAGAGCGAGCGACGCAAACTCGGAAATTTGGGCACCCCGCTCATATATAAGGTTTGAAAGCCTAAAGTTAAAGCCAGATTCCAAAACCTAAACTACTGACTGTAAAACTGTTGAGTTTTTTTCATAACAGTAAGTTCTATTTCTGTATAATAATAAGAAAACAGAAGCTTTTTTCATGGTGAGTACTAAAATTGTCAGGCTCGCTTCGCTCGCTCTTGCCTTCTACATTCTCTTAATTCTTGAGCTTTTCTTCATAAGTCGACAAAGCAACTAATTTAATTCCTAGTTCTTTTGGAATGATCAAAAGAAAATCTAACCTATCCGAGTGTATGCAAAATTTTCGAGCTCGCTTCGCTCGTTCTTGCATTCTGTTTTCGGTTCAAAAGAGTTCTTAAAATTGAAAATATCTAACAAAACCTAACCTATCCAAGACTGGTTGTTTAAATTGTCAAGCCAGCTTTGCTCGCTCTTCTCATAATCTACTGTTGCAATACCATACTATGTCTCAAAAAGTGCTACGACTGCGACTGCTGGTTGGCCGGTGAAAACTTTAGATAGATGGCGCTAGCATAGGTTTCACTTGTCAAGTTTGTGTTGTGTTTTGGCTTCCCTTGTTGACTGCGTTTATAATATTGAAAGAACTGTTGTGAAAAAACCTGTTTCCTTAAAAAAATCTTCTATTTGGTTAAAGCTATGCTAGCGCCACTTTGACAGTTGCCAACCCCATTTACCCCGCAACTCCCCCCCCCCCCACCCCATAGCTCAAAGCTGCGTCCCTGAATAGCATATGTAATGTGGAGTTGGAGATATATGCACATATCATTTTTGATGGATAGACCCAATAACACTTTACCCGGCAGTAGCGCTTGCGACCACTAGACTGCACTAGACCAACAAGATGCACCTCCCTAAAAATATTCCTCGGCACCCATGTTGAGCATGATACAACCATATTCATATTCATCATATTTTGATCAAGATACAACCAGACACTGCCCTGCAAATTGCAAAAAACGTAAGAAAATTTGAATTTCGCAGACAACCACTGCGGATCCACCTTGAAGTGATTTGTGATACAAGCGGACCTAAGTGTAGTTTTAAAGAAAGGACAGTAATTATTCTACACTATGATTTAAAGAGGCAATACAGCTTAACTTCCAAAATATTACAAAATTTTCAAAACACGCGCGGGACCTGAGGAAGAATTTACAAATAACGCGGGGCGTGACAGCGGCATTGTTAAGTTGTTCATACCTGCATAGCAGATCGCAGCAGGTCTGGTTGTCGCGGTATCCGCACGCGCTCGTGCCGCAGACGTCCCATGCGGAACTCTGTCGCTTCCAACTCCGCGCGACGAGGCGAAACCGTATTACCAGATCTATAACATTCAAATATCCGTAATGATTAGTAATCCTTTTGAATCTTAAAAAGTGGGCAAAAAAGAGTACTGATTATTTTGTTTTCCTTTTATTTTATGTTCATTTTTGTTTCATTCCAGGTTCACATGACACAGAAAAAAATATTTAGGAATGAACATTCATCTGCTCCGTTCGTTTCATTTTGTGATCATTCGGTAGGCGAGCGAAAGATTCCGAAATCCAACATCGTTGGACCGGTTCACTAATGAATTAATTTTTTAGATTTGATCTTTTTATGTTCAGACATTTCACTTCAAGTGAAAGATGAAAGGCAAAAAATAACAAAAAGTAAAGCGTTTGATATCGTCTATAAAGCATATATAATAATCTTTAAACCTATACAAAAAAAAAATCTAGCGCATTTTGTCCTACTGCGGACAAAATACTCCGCAATCACATTTAAGAAACAAAAAGAAGTTGTGTATCACCTTTGTCTATCGAGAGCACGATCCCTCTGAGCCTGCAACCACACGATGGTGCGGGACGTTCCGAAGGCAGTGCACGCGAAGAACATCTGACGAGTCTCCAGCGGGAACAGGAATGGACACCAGTCATTTAGTTGCTGGCACCTGGAGATAGCATTACTTGTTGTTGTAGCGTTAGTTGTTAATGATTTTTATTCTGTAAATTGGTTTTAACACGGCAAAAAAATATTATTTTAAACTAGATGAGTTTGGTGTTTCCTATTCGACTACTCTGAGAAAAAATACCGAAACGAACTCAGAGGTTCTCTGTTTTAAAGTCCACAAATTATCTTGGTCAGATCATGAATGTTCCTCAACCATGCAGAATGGTGTCCGAGTTGGTCTTTTGAGGAAAGAACCACACGAGTGGCTCTGTCCAATCAGTGAACGCATGTGTCAGCATCGAATAGCACACTCAAGCCCTACTCAGAACTTAAGGAGCTCAACAAGTCGTCGGATAATACTAAAGAAAGGACATTTGGGTACGCCGCATAAAATTCTCAAACTGTCAGACAATCATTAACTTCAATAGAATAAAGAAAAATTACCCACATAGCTCTCACATTCATAATAGTTAAAATAAAATACTAATTATATAACAATTTACAAAGTAAATATTCATATATTAATAATAATGCATATATTATATTATTTGTTTGGATAATTATCCACTTACAGACAACTAAACAATATATTCTTTAAATATAGTCGTTAGGGTTTGCAGTTTCCGAGACTCCATTAACAATCAGTCTTAGAGAACATATAAGGTGTAAAAAGATCCATCCAACGGATATGTGATCCGTTAACTACGCATTCTACTCATCCAACACAATGTAGCTTATTGAGTAAAAATTATAATTATTACTTATTATACTTTGTTTTTGGTTTATATTACACACCGTCTAGGGATATTTCGGACTTTCTCAATTTACTATTTTTTTTTTATGAATAACATACAACATGTATGTGACTGTGATGAATGAAGCATATAAGATGAAAGGGATGAATATAAATGTGAATAAGACGAAGGTCATGGTGTTTGAAAGAGGAGAGGATGTATCGGTGTGTGATGTGAAAAAAAAAAAACCGACTTCCAAAAAAAAAACACTACAAAGTGAAAAATAACTTTAATTTCGGAAGTCGGTGTCTTGGGTTTTGTGTTTTCGTTTTTTGCCACCGACTTCCGAAATTAAAGTTATTTTTCACTTTGTAGTGTTTTTTTTTTGGAAGTCGGTTTTTTTTTTTTTGTAAAAAGTTTTTATTTTTCACTTTTCAGTTGTGGTACCTACCCCACACACATTCGAATACCACTACCTGCTACCAGTGTCAAGAACTTATCATATCATCTACATACTAAGTGGGAAAAAAAATACGTATTTTGTAGCTAACTCAAAAACTACCCAAGCAAAGTTAATAAAATTTATATGGGACCAATTTGGGAGCCTACCCTTTCAAACAAAAAAAGAATTTTCAAAATCGGTCCACAAATAACGGAGAAATCGGTGGACATACATAAAAAAAAAAAAAAAAAAAAAAAAAAAAAAAACAAACATACGCGTCGAACATATAACCTCCTCCTTTTTGGAAGTCGGTTAATAAATGATAAGAGTGTGGAGCAAGTAAGTGAGTTTATATATTTGGGGAGTCTGTTTACAAGGGATGGGAAGATTGATGGAGATGTGGAAAGGAGAGTAAACGCGGGAAATAAAGTGAATGGTGCTATACATGCGATTGTGACCAACCAGTCGATATCTAAAAAGGCTCGACTGGCTGTTATGTATGGAAGTGAATGTTGGGTGTGGCAAAACAAGCATGAAGTAGATATATGTGGGCCCCACTGAAGTTTGGCATCTACTGTTATACCCAGAAAAACTGCAGTTCACAGTTTCAAGCACCTCTTTATCTAAGACAATGTTTGGTCCTAGATTTCTAACATTCGGTAGAGCGAACTTTACACATTTCGTTTTCTTGGCATTGAGAACTAGGTTATTTGTCGAAAACCAATCCGTAACCATTGAACGGTATCATCTGCAAACAGTACAACGTTACAGATATGCTTTAAATAAAAAGGTAAGTCATTAATATACACTGAATAAGAATGGACCCAGTATTAAGCCTCGAGGTACACACTGAACTGGTAGCCCGGAAGATTTCACACCATTAACATAATTATACATCCTCATCCGTTATATGACATCCGTTACAACCCTGGTTTCAACCTCCTCAGCAATACTCTTTTGAGTAGCCCTCAGCTTGGAGCATGCCTACTGCCCTTAACATTTCCTCTTTTGTTTTTAATTTATTTTTTCAAATTCAAATTTGGAATCATTAAAAAAGGCCTACAAAATAAGCTTTCTTCAAAAGATTTTAAAACCAGTAAGTATTTTTTGAGTAAAAGAACTTTTTGCAAAATTTCCCTAGACGGTGTTGATGTGTATATTTATTTAAAAAACGCATTTTACGGCAATACGCGATGAAAAGCAAGCAAAACATTGTGCATGCAACGGTACAGAAGTGTACCCCCAGTATTTAAAGTTAATTTATAACATTTAAAACTTGATATTGTTAAAAAAAAAGTAAAAAAAGAAGGTTTCCAGTACAAAAAAAAATCACAATGACGGGGACTATGTGTGTACGAATTTCCTTGTTTCCAGTGTAAGTAAGCAAACTTACCAGAGTGGTGTGGCTGCAGCAGCGAGTGTGAGTGGCTCTTGAAGCTGCTGGTGCAGTTTGTTGGTGAGCTTGGTGGACACAAAGACGTCGGGCGGCAGGCAGGGCGCGGCGCTACGCAGGCGCCGCAGCACGCGCACGCAGCACGTCGCCATCAGGCCCTCGGGGCCCTCCACGCCTGCGATGCCGCGCTCTGGAAAAAACAGGCAATCATAACTTTATGGCTAACTAGCGCCCGCACCTGCATCGCACGGTTTTTACGACTTAGTCAATACATCAGAGATTTATCTATTAATGTAAGTTTAAAATTAATGTATTATACACGTAAACCTTTCGGAAAAAAATGTAAAAACCGCATCAAATTCCGTTGCGTAGTTTATAAAAACAACGCAGTCACCACGAAAGCGAAATTTATACTAATCTATCTTCTAACTCGTGTCCAATAAGTTCGAATACATTTTTACAAGCACTTATTTTAGAATAAAGCAAACTTTTTGGAGAGGATCTTTTTTTAACAGTTTTTTGTCTATGTATACGACTGCAAAATAAAAGAAAATTAAAATTATTGACGTATGTTTTTTGTTAATTTTATGTCAAAAACTAAAAAATGAAGCAATTTCGAGGACAAGTTGTTAAAAAATTTCTTAGTGGCGAAATGCAAGGTGCAATTTTTAAGGCTTTAAAACCTCTCGGGATCAAACGTGATTTTGTGTACAAAAACATAAAAGGTACAAGGAGACCTCTTCATTGCAGGATCGAAAAAGATTTGGTCGGCCGCGTTCAGCACGGACAGCACGGGTAGTGAAGATTGTAAGGGAGCGGATTCGACGAAAACGCCATCTTCTCTGCGAAAACTTGCGGTTAATTTGAAAATTTCGAGGGGATCGGCGCATAATATTTTGAAAATGGACCTTGGGTGTAAGGCTTATAAAAAACGTAAAGTTCACGGCGTATCAAATGCTTGTAAGAAAAAGAGGTTAGATAGAGCAAAAACAATACTTTCCTGGCACGCTGGGGACGAGTTCGACTTTTCCGATGAGAAACTTTTTGTCCTAGAGTATCCACACAATGTTCAAAACGATCGATTGTGGGCAGCAAGGATAGCAGACATTCCAGAGGACCAGAAATACGTTCCGAGATATCAAGGTGCACCGTCTGTGATGGTTTGGGGGGCGATTTGTAAACGTGGAAAACTTCCTTTGAAATTTATCGAAAAGGGTGTTAAAATCAACGCTGAATATTACAAGACGGAAGTTTTGGAAAAAACTGTAGCAACGAGTTTACTTCACATGTTTGGAGATGATTATTACATCTTCCTACAAGATGGAGCAACATCACACACAGCAAACGTGGTACAAGCATGGTGTCAATCCAATTTGACTGATTTCCTACCCAAGAATGAATGGCCTCCCAGCTCACCAGATTTGAATCCTTTGGATTTTTTTGTATGGTCATACATGCTGTCAAAGCTAAATGACTACAAAATTGCAAATCTCGAGCAGTTCAAGAAAGTAATCCAGCGCGTTTGGAAGGAAATGCCGATGAAAGCTGTGCGTGCCGCGTGTGACGGGTTTGAAAAACGTTTGAAGCTGATGAGGAAGGTCAAAGGTGGAATTATACCGAAACATCTATTATAATTGTTAAAAGAAATGTAATGTTATTAAAAATATATATTATGTTTAAACTAAGTATGATAGTTTTTTATTTATTGAGTTTTGAAAGTGTATTCGAATTTATTGGACACGGTGTATAATATAAAAATGAATCGCAAAATGTGTTGGTAAGCGCATCAACGCCTAGACCAATTTGGCCAATTCTTTTTTTTTTTTAATGTTCGTTATTTTTAGGGTAGGTAGGGTAGGTAGGGTAGGTAGGGTAGGTAGGGTAGGTAGGGTAGGTAATAAATGATAAAGATGGTGCACCCCAAGCATTTATAAGGCAAAACAACGTTTGCAGGGTCAGCTAGTTACTAATAATAACGCTGAAGGGTTTGTTTGTTTGAACGCGCTGGAACTACCAGACGGATTTGAAAAATTATTTTTGCATTTGATAGCCCAATTCTTGAGGAAGGTCATAGGCTATTTATATGTATAAATTCACATCACGCTACGACCCTGAGGAGCCGAGCAAGAAAAAAAGTCAGAAAGCCAAAACGAAAACGAAGTCTAACGGAGTCTAAGCGAAAACGAAGTAACAGCGCGGGATGGGTTGCGACACGGAGAGTCGGGGGCCGAAATTTGACACGGTCGAACTCGCGGGCAGAAACTAGTAAATTTATAATTATGTACAAATAACCTTATAATTTTATTATGATAATGTTATGTGAAATATTTTCTTGTAATTCCACAATAATATAATCATTTTGTCCGAAAGGGTTACCGTGGCCCCTGGCAATACAGGCAACTGAAGGAACACGGGTAGGTTTTAGTCAGTAAGTTTGAGCGGGAGAAGTTATTTGAAAATTCCCCAAAACAAAAAAAAACAAGGCTTAGAAGCAGTTTTGCCCCGTCCTTCCCGCAAAATTATGCACATTTAGAAGATGCGACATTATACTGTCATGGATTTCCGCAAAGTAATACCTGATTCCTTAACTCTTCATTCATCATCTTCATCATTCTCCTGCCCTTATCCCAATTTATTTGTGGTCGGCGCAAAATGTCCCCTTCCTCCATACTTCTCTATTAGTCGTCATCTCAGTAATTACTCCCTTTCTAGCCATAATCTTTCACACAGTCCATCCATCATTTCTTAGGTCTTCCCCTACTCTTATAGCCATCCACATTCATACTCAAAACTTTCCTCACGACATTTTCCTCATTCCTCCGCATTACGTGCCCGTACCATGACAACAGCCACTTTCAGACTTCCTCTTATGTACTCGTTTCTTATTCTATCCATTTATGTAATACCATACATCCCTCTAAGCATTCTCATCTCAGCTGCATGCAATTGCCTTTCATTAGATCTTATTATTATTATTTTGTTAATAGCTGACCCGACAGACATTGCCCTGTCCAAAATTCAATAATTCATACAAAATTCCCATAGAAATGCACCAATTTTCCCGGCAACTTTAAAAAAAAATATTTCCGCTAGAATCTGATTCGGACTATTACGGATATTTTAAAACAATAATTAGCCAAATCGGTCCGGCCGTTCTCAACCCCCTGGCTGGAGGCTTTGAATGTAGAAGCTTAAGGCAGCCACAGGAATGACCGGTTAAATAGTCATGACCTCAGAGGTCAGCTATGGGATTGTGCTACAAAAAAAAAAAAAGACCTCAAGTTATGCGCTTACCAACGAACATAATTTCATTTTTATTTAGATTTGGCAAAGAATACTGACCGATATAATTGTGACCAATGTGAAAAAACACATAGTTTCATATATTTTAAATAATTTGGAAATTATTACCTGGATCACATGGTTCGTCGTCCTCGCTGTCGCTAGATGAAGCAAATGTTTCCATGCCTTCAATTTCCTTGTAAGTCAATCTAAAAAAAAAAACAGTAAAATCAGCTCAGAACTTAATATATTCTAGGATATAATATAATATAATATTATACTTTGGTTTTTAGTTGATCATCGGAAGTAGGGAACGCAATCTCGACTCATTTTCGAGTTTCAATCTCTTTCTCGAGATTTCGACCGTTTTGGTCGAGAATACGAACGAAATTTCGAGACTGAGCGCGCGCGACTTAGCACAGTAAGCTTTTTGAGAAGCCACTTTCAAAATAATAACGAATGCATTTAATTAAAGTGTGCGTGATGCGTGTGTGCTACGTTATGTATGCGTAGAGCAGGGATTATTCCATAAATAAATGTTGACTTTTTTATATCGAGCTGAAATTATTATTAAGGTGTTACATTCATTTTATTACTAAGGTGTTAAATTAATTTTCGCGATAAATTAATAGCGCAGCGCGGGCAGGCGCACGGGGTAGTTATACGTACGTGTATGTGAGATCACGGTGCGTGTCCAGTAGAGGCAGGCGGTTGTTGAGCGCGAGCACGGCGCGGTACAGCGTCCACGACGGGCGCTCCAGCGGCACGGAGGCGCCGGCCGCGCTCAGCACGAGGCGCAGCGCGGGCAGGCGCACGGGGTAGTTATACGTACGTGTATGTGAGATCACGGTGCGTGTCCAGTAGAGGCAGGCGGTTGTTGAGCGCGAGCACGGCGCGGTACAGCGTCCACGACGGGCGCTCCAGCGGCACGGAGGCGCCGGCCGCGCTCAGCACGAGGCGCAGCGCGGGCAGGCGCACGGGGTAGTTATACGTACGTGTATGTGAGATCACGGTGCGTGTCCAGTAGAGGCAGGCGGTTGTTGAGCGCGAGCACGGCGCGGTACAGCGTCCACGACGGGCGCTCCAGCGGCACGGAGGCGCCGGCCGCGCTCAGCACGAGGCGCAGCGCGGGCAGGCGCACGGGGTAGTTATACGTACGTGTATGTGAGATCACGGTGCGTGTCCAGTAGAGGCAGGCGGTTGTTGAGCGCGAGCACGGCGCGGTACAGCGTCCACGACGGGCGCTCCAGCGGCACGGAGGCGCCGGCCGCGCTCAGCACGAGGCGCAGCGCGGGCAGGCGCACGGGGTAGTTATACGTACGTGTATGTGAGATCACGGTGCGTGTCCAGTAGAGGCAGGCGGTTGTTGAGCGCGAGCACGGCGCGGTACAGCGTCCACGACGGGCGCTCCAGCGGCACGGAGGCGCCGGCCGCGCTCAGCACGAGGCGCAGCGCGGGCAGGCGCACGGGGTAGTTATACGTACGTGTATGTGAGATCACGGTGCGTGTCCAGTAGAGGCAGGCGGTTGTTGAGCGCGAGCACGGCGCGGTACAGCGTCCACGACGGGCGCTCCAGCGGCACGGAGGCGCCGGCCGCGCTCAGCACGAGGCGCAGCGCGGGCAGGCGCACGGGGTAGTTATACGTACGTGTATGTGAGATCACGGTGCGTGTCCAGTAGAGGCAGGCGGTTGTTGAGCGCGAGCACGGCGCGGTACAGCGTCCACGACGGGCGCTCCAGCGGCACGGAGGCGCCGGCCGCGCTCAGCACGAGGCGCAGCGCGGGCAGGCGCACGGGGTAGTTATACGTACGTGTATGTGAGATCACGGTGCGTGTCCAGTAGAGGCAGGCGGTTGTTGAGCGCGAGCACGGCGCGGTACAGCGTCCACGACGGGCGCTCCAGCGGCACGGAGGCGCCGGCCGCGCTCAGCACGAGGCGCAGCGCGGGCAGGCGCACGGGGTAGTTATACGTACGTGTATGTGAGATCACGGTGCGTGTCCAGTAGAGGCAGGCGGTTGTTGAGCGCGAGCACGGCGCGGTACAGCGTCCACGACGGGCGCTCCAGCGGCACGGAGGCGCCGGCCGCGCTCAGCACGAGGCGCAGCGCGGGCAGGCGCACGGGGTAGTTATACGTACGTGTATGTGAGATCACGGTGCGTGTCCAGTAGAGGCAGGCGGTTGTTGAGCGCGAGCACGGCGCGGTACAGCGTCCACGACGGGCGCTCCAGCGGCACGGAGGCGCCGGCCGCGCTCAGCACGAGGCGCAGCGCGGGCAGGCGCACGGGGTAGTTATACGTACGTGTATGTGAGATCACGGTGCGTGTCCAGTAGAGGCAGGCGGTTGTTGAGCGCGAGCACGGCGCGGTACAGCGTCCACGACGGGCGCTCCAGCGGCACGGAGGCGCCGGCCGCGCTCAGCACGAGGCGCAGCGCGGGCAGGCGCACGGGGTAGTTATACGTACGTGTATGTGAGATCACGGTGCGTGTCCAGTAGAGGCAGGCGGTTGTTGAGCGCGAGCACGGCGCGGTACAGCGTCCACGACGGGCGCTCCAGCGGCACGGAGGCGCCGGCCGCGCTCAGCACGAGGCGCAGCGCGGGCAGGCGCACGGGGTAGTTATACGTACGTGTATGTGAGATCACGGTGCGTGTCCAGTAGAGGCAGGCGGTTGTTGAGCGCGAGCACGGCGCGGTACAGCGTCCACGACGGGCGCTCCAGCGGCACGGAGGCGCCGGCCGCGCTCAGCACGAGGCGCAGCGCGGGCAGGCGCAGTGGGCAGTTACTGGCGCCGGCACTCGAGCGGGCCGTGTCTGTGTTGCTGTGCTCTTCGCCGTCTGACGACTCGTTTAATGGGATTTCTAGATCTGTAAAACGGTTGTTATTAACTAACTTGGAACCTTTTTTTTCAGCAATAAAGTTGAAAATCTATTAAATAAATTTGACAGATTGTAGTAGCTTGATGTGCTGGCGTCTGTACGATACTAAAAGTGCGCTTTAATACTTTTGAGTAGTCCCACGTGTTAGGCCTAGCTAGTTATTTGTGTGTTCAGCGTACAATAAAGAATTACGAATTAAAATGAAGGCACAATAGACTGACTTAGAGATTTTATATAATTCAGTTTACGATATGGATATTGGTCCACTTACCAACGGTTTGGTTCAGATTGGTCCTACCGGGGCGAGGGTCAAAAGCCGGAATGAGTGCAGAGAACTGTCGTTTTAGCACGAAGTCATCATCCCAGGGCTTACGCTGGCGACCTCCCTGACCGATGCCACACCGGACTGCCTCCAAAGCTTCCTCTTCCATCAACGACAGCAGATTCCGAGATACCTGAAAATGATCCAACTAGTAAGGCATCTGCAGAAGTTTAATGGCACACAAGTTTACAACATGATAGCGAGTTTCGCGGTTTTGCAAAAGATAATAGAAAATATCAACAATTCTTAAGTTCACAGGAATTCTAAAAATATTCTTGTAACTTCTAAAAAGCGTACAAACCGTCAAAGTTAATGTTAGCAACAAAACAACATGAAAATATTCAATTTTGCAGTGTTATTAATAACTCAACTTTAACAGAGTATTATTCTAGAATATAATAAAACAGGTTTTGTTGATAGTAGCCCTGACTATACTAATTAAAAGAAAGCAAGATAGATTTTTTTGACACAGAAACACGAGCATACAAGAAGATAAGCACGCAAGTAATTGCAAACTTAATATCTTCGTTTAATACATACATACATAACATCACGCCTTGTTTCCCCGAAGGGTTGGGCAGAGGTGTCCCTGTAGCAGGTACACCCACATTTCGCCAGTTATGTTTAAGTCCCATGTAATAGGGGGCGAGCCTATTGCCATCAACCGGGCACAAATCCAGACTCCGAGCTGCTACTGAGAAATTTCAGATAGAAAAACCCAATAACACTTTGCCCGACCCGGGAATCGAACCCAGGACCTCACGCTCAGCAGTAGCGCTTGCGACCACTAGACCAACGAGGCAGGAGGAGGCGAGGAGGTTTAATACTTAAATAAATATTGATTATAAGTACGAAGTGCTAATCAATTAAGAAAATAATCCGATTATTTTCAAGAATAACTTACAGTTACAAGAAACAACAAAGCAAAATTCATTAAATAAAACCAATAAAAAACAGATAAAACACTCTAGACTGTACAGTCATGCTATGAATGATCCAACCTACTTACAGAATTTATACTCACTACCTCCTGGTATGTGGGCTCATTCTCTTTGTCGCTGTCGAGCGCGTCATCGCCTTCGTCGTCATCTTCAAGTTCTGTTAGCAAAGCGGGGGCTCGGCACGACTCCAAGAAGTCCTCTAACGACACCTGCAGCCACTTTTAATATTTATACCCAGATTAAATATCTAACTACTGCTACGTGCTTACAATATACAAGGTGTGACTACTCAGTGGAAATACCAGTGGTGCTGACATTCGACCAATCCGAATTGTTTAAATGAAATGATTTAAAAACATGCAAAATCAGGTGACAGGCGGATATAGATCGAGGTCCACAGATATTCCTGCCGAGTTGCGAGTATTCATAAAGCTCACCTGTTCGCTTTCACTCGACGTCGAAGTAAGAGACAAAGTGAGCGCATTTTGTGCGTTTGGGACCAGCGATGGATAGCTTTGTGCAGCTGACAAAAGCCCACCCGGGAAGTTACTCGACAGAGCTAACCGCACCAAACTGAAAACAACAAGTGTATTCATAACATTGAAGTAGGCTTTATACAAAACAGTCATAGGTATAACAGAACCCTGGCGTTAAAATGTAATATATCGAGACTTGTAGAATTTAAAATGAGACTGTCACATAGGTACGAGTATGAGCGTTCTCTCTAGACGCTCGTCTACAAAGCAGAACTTTTCTAAAGCTCGAAATGCCATATTTTAGACCGAAGACTGTAATAAAAATAGATACACGTTTTCCGTGAAATCAGAGATACTTACCTCGGGAAGAGACTAGTTGAGTGGTTAGTTCTGCTGGCGCGCTGCGGATTATTGCCGCGACCCGCACTCGCGCCGCGTCCCACTCCTAGAGATTCTAACAGTCTTGCAGCTCCCTGAGTAATACGTAAACATTGCATTAAAACAGAATTAAAAAGACAGACTTAGAGTTTATGCAAAACATTGGGCACAAGATATAATTTCTATTTGGTTATAATTTGAATTTCAATTAAAGCTAAAACATATGTTTCATGCAACAAAAATATTTGAATGCTGATGTGATCGGACCCTACTCTGCGAGGACAACGACAAACGGCATTATTAATGTGATTTTGACATTATCTATGTTGTGACATTATTTCTTACGCCTAATATTTCTTTATTATGATTATGACCTTTTAAAGCATTCTCAAATACGCATGTAGAGCTTTATGAACACTTGTACGCGGCATTTGTTTACCTGTTGCGTTAAATCTGGTTCACTAGCGCTCATGGCGCCCGAGCTGGACTGAGAGTCCTTCTTGTGGTCACCATACTGACCATCGGCAGCGTCGTTGTCCTCACACTGCAAACAACTCGTAGGATCAATCACACACGTCCAAGGCGCACAACATTTATACAACAACCATGACAAAGCTTATGACTACAAAATAAAGTAACAAGGGCCTCCGCTACAACCCACGTGTTTTGCACGAGTATGCACGGCACCAGTTACGCGATTAGCCACAATCGTGCGAGTGCGTGAAGTCGTAAGCAAACGCGTAACGGAACGAAGGCCCTAAAACGTAATCCAAAAGCAAAGAGCGTACTCGAATGCAGGGCGAATAGTATCGTCGATACCTGTATGTGGAGGCGGTTGGCATTGTTCCGCAGAGAGTGGAGCAGCGCGCTGGGCACGGCCAGCAGCTCGCGCGACAGCAGCGCGTTGGCACTGTTGCGGACCGCCTCGCGCGCGCCCGGCCCGGCCTGCGCCACGAGTCACACACTACCACCACTACTACCACCGCTCCACGCCACCGAGCCACAAACAGCCACAAGACACACACGTACACTCAAAAGCGCCACACATTGTTGTGTCGGGATATTTCGTGGCGTATCAGATCGATTCTCCACTTATCATAAAGTTAGCAGAATCCGCCACGATAACGCAACAATACTGAATCTGCCGATACTAAACGTATAAAACTAATATCGTTCTATATACATTTACATTTAATATTCCCTGAATTTAGTGGCCCTGGTACACCCAGAAACAATAATATGAACCCAGCTTAACTCTCTCAGCACCAAGCACACACAAACACGCCTATTACTCGCTCGCACACATTTCTCACGTGACAACGATCACAAACCGTTATAAAAACGGCATCCCTACTTTTTAAATAAGCAATAAGGCAACAGCAAAACTGCTTATATTCATTTATAACACCACCCATGTCTTAGTTCCTCATTTGCAATGCTTCTCAAAAGATATCGGTCGGTGATGAGGCAAACACGGCGCCAACAGCTTATTTCATAATAATTACGATAAGTCGGAACGAGGATTGGAAGCGTAACGGCTCATTTGTACAATTTGAGTGCACCACAAAAACATGAAGTCGCCGCCCGACGTCTCTTACGTATAAACTACACCTAACTCGGCACCTCCACGCACAACTTTTCCTAAGTTCATTTTAAATGAGTTGATGACAGCAATCATCAACGCAGGATCGTATATTATAACTATAAATAAACTATATGAGATGGAAGTATAATGACTGACCTCTTGAGTATTCGTTTCCGGTACCGGTTCTTTGGCTGGGTAGGGTTTAGTGATATCAGTAATACTTGTCGGTCCCATTTCCATATTTGTGAAAGATGTGTTGCCCAAATCAGTCATGCAGTTATTGCTTTCAGCTCCTAAGGTCAGCGACTCTACTATTGTTGCGAGATCTAAAACAAATACAAACAAAACATTATAAAATCAATAATTTCATGTGCAAACCTGAGCAGGGGATAAATTTATCTCGACTTGACCTAGTATTGGTTTTCAGAAGTTGTAGTATCATTTAGATAAAAACAAATCAACGATGTTTTGATGACAAAAGTGGAAATACATTGACAGTATTTACCTGTGTTGATATGATGTGTGGAGTTGTTGATAGCGGACAGGTCAGTGGCGTGCGTGCGCGGTCGCGACATGTTGCTGGCCATCTCCTCGGAAGATATGTTATCTGCTGAGGACGCCTGCTCCGTTGACGCCACCGACACCTAACATTAAATATATTTGTAAATTCACATTTAACCACATAAGATAACAAAAAAAAACCTATTTTTTTTTCTCGAGAGCATATTCTAAAAAATTAATACCCGCACAACACCAGTACTTGCATACACCCATGAGCACGATGTTTTACGTGTGTCACATTGTGCATTACCGTAACAGTGGATTTTTAAACAAAAAAGAAAGTATAGTAACTAATAATAAAAAAAATCTCAATGTAGCTTAGTTGGTTAATTACGCATTCTGTACATGAACTAAGCTACATTGTTATGTGATAAGGTTTAACTACCAGGTTAGACACCAAAAATGAAAGTCGCTTCCCAGCAATAATTTTTGCTCAATGTTACTGAATTTGATACATAGATAGATAACGGTTATGTGATGGGGTCTTTTTACACTCTGTATTATTATGTTTCCCCTTGGCTCACCTGATGATCGACGGCCGTAGCGTCAGGCAGGCTGGGCGTGGAGTGACTCTTGCGGCCCTGCTTGGCCTCGCCGCCGGTGGCGCCGCCACTGACCACCTTGAGGTCGAACTTGCCCTCGGCGCCCATGCGGTACGAGTTACGCCCGCCGTGGTCCCACCTCATGTTACACACGATTCAATTATAGCACGCACACTATGTTACGCCTTAAATAATAGCAACACAGTACGAATTCTAGAATTTATCTAAAGATGAGAACTAAGTTTGGCAAAAATATGTTAAGTTTTGAAAGAGCACAGTTATACAACAAAATGTTTACAAATATTAAGAAAAAAAATGCATTCAAGATTTAATTAGCTGAATATTTTAATTGCAAATAACACCCTTCCTAAAAACGCTTAGTTACACGTTGCTTTTAGGTGAATCGAGGATTTCGTTTGAGTCCGTACGCCAGACATTAAGTGTAGTGTTCAATATCAAGAAGCGTGTCTTACCTAACGTCGACCCACCCGTTGTGCAGGTCGGACGTGACGGTGCCGAGTGCCGGGTGCGGCCCGTCCTGGTCGCGCCACTTCCAGTCGGGCCCGCGCAGCACGCGCGCGCCCGCACACACGCCGCGCGCGCCGCGCGACCACCGCCGCGCGCGCGCGCCCCCCGCGCCCCCCGCGCCGCCCGCGCCGCACGCGCCGCCGCACGCGCCGCCCGCCTGCCGGGGCGCTACCTCGTTGACGCTCACCACCTGCCGACAAACAACTCGACTGTGTAACACCCATCGAATAAGGCATTTACTTAACCCTTGGTATGCCGGAACGTGGATCCACGCGAGACACAGTGGTTTTTTAATTGTTTCTGTAATTACGGCATTCGAGAGGTTAATCGAACCTCAATTCATTGAAAAGGTATGCTTAGATGGTTTGGGCATGTTGAGAAGATGAATGAAAGGCGACTAACAAAATGTATTTACAAGGCAAATGTGAGTGGAAACACCAAGACGAGACGCCCTAGGAGGACATATAGTGACCTTATTGGTGATATTCTTTAGAAAGGTCAGGTGCGTAGTATTCGCAACCGACGTGCGTGTATGACCAGATGTATGAACATAAACGAGGCAAAAAGAGTATGTAAGGATCGTAGCAAGTGGCGTTCTGTAGTTTCTACCAACCCCCATGGGAAGAAGGCGTGAATTTATGTATGTGTCAAATAATTCCAATATTGAATTCCAAAAAAAAAATATGAATCTAATACAATAAATATCTCTTTTTTAAGCCCCAAATAATTACTATTTTGTTATCCTAAAATACTTTATACTTTGCTTAACAGCGAGCGATAAACTCGGATGTAGCGGCGAAGCACATTTATTTAAAAAGCATCAGTAGAAGGTCCATTCGTTTTTAGAGGATCAATAAAATATTTCTCATCGAATAATATGGCTTAGAATCGGTATGAGGAAACGAAAGAGTCGAATTAAAATACCTTGCCATAGATCTCGAGTCCAGAAAGCGACAGATAGTGGCTCTGTCCGCTAGCATTCTTGCCGTTCTGCTGTATCCTGAGGAAGCGATAGGGCGCGTCGGCACGTATGCGCCACGTGGCCGTGCTGCCCGGCTCCTGTAGCGTCTGCTCGTCGCTGTGCGCCAGCAGAGTGCTCCACGTCACGCCGTCAGCTGACATCTTGAAAACGAGAGAGAAATATAGGTAAAACGCCAAGTGAAATTTTCAGTCTCTCAATTATAAAGCTTCTGTGCATTAGTCGACAAAGTACCGAATCCTATTTCCAAAAATCGTATCGACCCTAGGCGGAGTGTTAACATCATCGAGTTTGCTTCGCTCGCTCTTGCATCCTACTCTATCGTAACTCGTAAGCTTATTTGTATAAGTCGACACAGTTAGTCCTCTTTCTGTATGAATGGACAAAATAAAACCTATCCCATTCGAGGCAAGATGGAAAAATTATCAAGCTCACTTCGATCACTCTTGAATCCGTGAGAATGTATCTAGTATTTGTTAAGCTTTTCTACATAAGTCGACAAAGTTACTCCTTGTATGAATGGACAAGCGATAATCGAACATATCCGAAGTGAACTGCAAAAATGATCGAGGTCCCTTCGTGGTGCTGAAGATGCACCCCCCTAAAAATAAACCTGCCGGCGCACATAAGTTCTAGCATTACTTACTTGGAATAACCAGTTCCTGAGCGCCGAGCGTCCATACCCGCGAGCATGACGTAACGTGTACGCCGAAGGCACTACTTGTAAGCCCAAGTCACACGCTATGAAAGCTCGTCTGTCATCGTTCGTGTGTACATTCAGTGGTTCCGGTGACCTCGAGAGTGCATCCTCGGCACGGCCGTACGGTAACTGCCTTCCGTCAGACGACCATATGCTGACCAAACCGTGAGCACCGGGATTTACCCATTCGCAAGTGCCTCCATTGCTGCCAATGAAGTAAAGAATACCATTCTCGTCGAAGTCGTGCTAAAAGTAAAAAGATTCGTTAATTTCCGTGGTTAATATAATCAATAAATTTAAACAAATATGGCAAGTCTCTTACTTCGTATGTAAACGTGAGAGGAGCTTCTGCTTTTATCTTCTGAACAAAGTTAAAAGTGGTTCGCTCCATGTCGTACCACTGGCGCGCGACAGACTTGGCTAGGAATCTCTCGAGTTGCCGTACTGTCGTCAACGCCTCTACCTTCAGGTTGCGGCCAGCGTTGTTACCGTTGTTTGAAGTCGTGTCCTCCGTAGATTCATCGTTTGCACGTTCAACACGCAGTCTAAAGACAAACGGATGGTTAGAGATGCTTTACGATTGCCTTTAACTGAGCAAATAATTTAGCTGAGGAAAGTATTATACACAATTTAACATAGGTTTATGAACGATAAATACGACACATACCGATATAAGACATTTTATCGTGTTATTATTCTGTGGTTCGTAGTTAAATTATTACAGCCGCACAAGTCGATCTTCAAGGCTAAGCAACGCTTGCTGAGGTCGGTCCGTGGATAGGTGACCATCTATTACATACCAAGACCCCTCCATGCTTCGGAAAGAACGTCAAGCAGTTGATCCCGGCTGATATTCGTATATCTTTGACAGCCGTTACGAGTAGCCAGAAGCCCGATAGTCTGACAAAGTCTTGCTAAGGGGTATCGTGCTACCCAGTAACAGGGTTGTAGATGTCAGATAGGTAGTCGCTCCACGTACTTCTGGTATTGAGTCTGGTTAGTCTGTAACCCGAAAGACTACACAGACGATGATATCCTGTGGCAAGTAGAGGAGTATCGGTCACCTGATCCTCTTGGTGAGGTGGTGCAGCGTGCCGGCCGAGGGCGGCGGCGCGTCGCCGGCGGGCGCGTGCACGGGCAGGCGCTCCACGCTCTCCAGCACCGCCACCAGGCGCGCCGCCAGCACGCCGCCCGCGCGCGCCACCCAGCCGCGCACCACGCGCGCGCGCTCCGCTGCCTGCCCGGTGCCGTCTGCACACGACACACGACACACGAGCTTATTACACAAAGCCGGCCATACATGTTGGCCAAGCCGGAGCCAACGCGAGCGTAAGCAAATTGATACAAGGCGAGTGCAAATTGTTAAATAAATAAATAAATAATAAATAAACGATCTACATATTGGTCAAGTTCGAAAGAGACCAATGCCAACTGCCAATATTCACGAGTTTTTGTGGAGCTACCCCACATGTTGACCATAATTGCCGAGTGCAGGCGAGCGCCTTTGATTTGTGCAGAAAAGCCGACACTGTTCTGAAGTGAGACGAGTCGTAGCGAGCGATCCCGAGTGGTGGCAAGGCATGCCAAATGAACCGTATACAAGTTGGCGCTCGCCTGCACTCGGCCAACTAGTCGAGCATCGACGAGCAATGGCGAGGCTAGACAAATGGGCTAATACGTTAGTACTGCCTTCGCTCGGCGAGCTATGACCAACATGTATTGCCGGCTTAACAGACACTCATAGGGTAAAACACCCAATTATTAACATTTTAAGGGTTAGTCTGTGCAACTCACGCTAAAAAATCATTGCGCAGAGTTGCAAGTATAGATAAATGTTTTTGGAAGATAAAATAAATATTGGAAAGGTTTTGAATGGAATCGAATTACTTTTTCATGAAATCATGACTCAAATCAATCATGACATGAGAACAAATCTAACTTATAAGATCTTGCACCTATTCAAAACTACGCTATGTATTAATGATTCTAATGGTTATAATTCTGTAAATACATTATTTGTTACGGTCGCGAATCATATTTTGATCACGATACAACCTGACACCTTGCAAATTGTAATAAATGTAAGAAAAATTTAATTTTGCGGGCTATCTCTGCGGATCCTCCTTAAGCAATTTTTAAGGTTCCGTGCCAAATGCAACCCTACTACTAGGCCTCCGCTGTCCGTCCGTCTGTCTGACAGCAGGCTGTATCTCATGAACCGTAATAGGTAGACAGTTGTAATTTTCATAGAGTGTTTATTTATATTGCCGCTATAAAAACAAATAATAAAGTAGATAGTTTTCTATCTCCAGTAGGCCAAAACTAGTGATAGATAGGTTATTGGCTTTGGCCGTAAGAAGAACTATAAGTACCAAAAGATATCGACTTGAAAATAATGCCTATAGCTTTACATTGTCTGCTCACATCACAAATATATAAGAAAATTGGTAAAATACAAGACTACTCAGTGTATAATGTTCGTCAGTTCGTGGTAACACTGGTTACTTACCATTAGCTTGTGGTGAAAGCACTTGCAGCAAGGAAGGCGCTAACCCAGATGACTGCAACTCATACGCCGAGAGTAGCTCGTCTCCACACAACAGCTCTGTTAGTTGATCTAGTGACTCGGTCAGCTCATTTTGCCAGTTTTCTGAAAATTGATAAAGTTTTGTAGACATTTGACTATATAAATAAAAATGAAAGGCTGTTCACTGGTAATAGCGAGATAGATATCACTTGAGAACGGCTGGCCCGATTTGGTTTAGGTTTAAAAGAAAGAAAAATTTTAAGAATTTCCCAAAAAAATTCGGGAAAAACTGAACGTCCTTTTTTAACCGACTTCCAAAAAGGAGGAGTTTTTTTTTTTTTTTTTTTTTTTTTTTTTTTTTTATGTATGTCCACCGATTTCTCCGTCATTTGTGGACCGATTTTGAAAATTCTTTTTTTGTTTGAAAGGGTATGCTCCCGAATTGGTCCCATATAAATTTTATTAACTTTGCTTGGGTAGTTTTTGAGTTAGCTACAAAATACGTATTTTTTTTCCCACTTAGTATGTAGATGATCTGTTAAGTTCCTGACACTGGTAGTAGGTAGTGGTATTTGAATGTGTGTGGGGTAGGTACCACAACTAAAAAGTGAAAAATAAAAACTTTTTACAAAAAAAAACTACCGACTTCCAAAAAAAACACTACAAAGTGAAAAATAACTTTATATTTCGGAAGTCGGTGGCAAAAAACGAAAACACAAAACCCAAGACTTCCGAAATATAAAGTTATTTTTCACTTTGTAGTGTTTTTTTTGGAAGTCGGTAGTTTTTTTTGTAAAAAGTTTTTCTATGAGATTTTGTATGAATTATTAAAAATTGAACAGGACTTCTGTCGGGTCAGCTAGTAATAAATAAATGTTTCGTTACCAGTAGGTTGCGTGGCGAGTCGCTGCATTCGCGCGAGTAATGCTCGCAGCCTTGCGACGGGCGGGCGCGGCTGGCGAGTGGCCGCGTTCGCGAGGTGGCGCGAGTACAGCGCGCGGGCACGCTCGCATACCTGGTGCAACCAAATTAAAGAAATGTAGGTACACAAAGCTTCATCGACTAGGTATCCCAGAGAAGCAAAAGACACGCAACTTCAAATTCGATATAGCTGCATCCACGTCACGTCGTTACATAGTGACAAATTGTTACGTAAAACTTGAGGGGTCCTCACATAGTGACGCTGTCTGTACATTCCTGTTTTTATTTTGAAGTTTTGTTAGCAAAGAGACACCATAAGTGCCTTCTCATACGTCCAGGTTGCTGGATAGCCGGTGCCGGGTACCCGGCGGCTAATCGGCCCGGTCACTGGGACGTATGAAAGGGAACTTAAATTACGACAAGACCTAAGACCGGGGAAAGACTTGGCTATCCAAAAAGATTTATAGACAACTAGATATTTCTTAGGTTTTTGTCGAATTTAATTCCTATTACCAAATTCTAAAGACACATTAACAAACCTGGGCTTTTAACGCCTCTGCTTTAGCCGCTAATCGTGATCGACTCGCGTTTACCGCGTTGTGAGGCGTCACTGTCCTGCGATCTGTCCAGCCACTCGCTAGTTCTGGACCTAAAAACATAATATAATTTTATCAAAATAAACCTTTGCCCAACAGTAGAATAATAAAGGTAGGAAAAAAATGCAAAAAGCAACTAGAGAAAGTTACAAAGAAAAGAATTATTTATTGTAACTTTCGTTTTATTCTTACTTTACTTATCGTCTAAACAGTTTATACAGTTCCACAATAAATATGCATTAAAGTTTTATATTCTTACCTAAAAAGGTTTCAGCTGTGAACGAATGTTTGGTACCCCTGTTTGATTCGAAAATAAAACCAGGCAAGTCTTCTCTGAGTATTGTAGTTTGTTGCTGACCATCAGTATTGTGGATTTGTAGTTCTTTTTCCCTGAAAGAACATGCAATGAAGTCTTGATAGTATAAAATGACAAAATATTATATTGTTTGTTCAGAAAATACAAGTTACTTACTTTTTACATGAGAGAGCCCAGTTGCCGATTATCAATTTAGAGGCTCCAGGTTTAGACAGAATCGGTTGAGGCACCGAATTCTTTACTGAAGCTCGCGCTCTTTGAAGTTTGTCGATAAATTCGCCACGATTTTCTGTAATTAAACCATAACTCACTATTTTTTGTCAACACAACATGCATTAAGTAACTTTTAAAAACACGGAAAAAATAATAAAAATATAAAATCTTTTATTTGTCTTACGACCGCGAACACTGACCATCTAAATAATAGAAGATGGCAAAATGTTTGTTTATGAGCATGGAATCATGAATAAATGAATAAAATATGTAGTGAACGATGTAATATGCTCTGGAAGCAAAACCTCTAGTTTTGCTTCCAGAGCATATTACATTACATTATCATTATTATCTGACCATGATTACGTCTGGACTTTAAAAGAGATTGTGACCTTTGAGTTTGTGTCGGCCTTTCTTCTCAGAGTAGTTATATAGGAAACGCCGACCTCATCTAGTTTTTTAATAAAAATATGATTGACTTGTACAAGTGTTTGTACAAACCTACTTACAGAAATAAAATCATTACGGAAATGCTGTCAGTAGATGTTTGCAGCAACAGCCCAACAATAGGTGCATTCTCAACATCTATATGTATAGCCTAAGGGTGTTTCTACTGCCATGCCGAATTCGGCACACACGCGGGTTAAACCCAATTACCATGGTGCAAGTTTGTTGCCTGTGGTAAACCATAAAATTAAAGCAGCAATTAACTGGCACTGTCTAAACAACACTTACAATTGTTGCACGATCCCGACAAGTTGCCGTTCAAAACTGGTATAGGTGTAAACTGCACGTACATACAATAAAATATTTTCTATCATTTAAACATGAGTGTGGGAACGAAACAAGTTAAAAAAATCTTGAGAAGACGTTCAATTTAAATTAATTAAATATTTTGCAGCGTAAATACGGGCAATATTTGAATCAATTGTACAAGGACGTGCAATTCTGTGTCTAGGCGAGGCAAAACTAAAGTCGCATGCAATTTTATTGAATGGTGAATGGCAAAACTTGCATACAATTATTGTATGCCGTTTTATGGAAATCACACGTGTGTAAATACTTGCATGCAATTCTTGAATGGCAATAATTGAACGAGCAAAAATCACAGTGATTTTTGCTCTTGAACGTTCCAGAAATTGCACCGTGTAAATGGGGGCTTTAGCCTCGCCCTCCGAATTGATTCTATTTTGTTTTTCAATTTTTTATTTTAATACCCAACATTAAAGAAAAATATGTCATGCATGCGCTCAATCCTGTGTCTGTGCTTAGATGGTACTAATCTCGTTAAGGGAGTGAGAGATAACCTGCGAAATTGAAATTTTATAGTTCTGTAAATATTTACCATATTTGTTACCGTCACGAATTATATTTTGATCAACATACAACCTGATACTGGCCAGCAATAGCAAAATATGAATTTTGCGGGCTACCCAGGTGCTTTCGCCTTAAATGACGATACAATATCAGCACATACCGGTGTTATCAGTCTGGTGTTCAGGGCTGCCGCTGGAGTACATGGTGGCGAGCTTGCCGTCGAGCAGGAAGCGAAACCAGCCATTGCTGCCCGTGCTGAGCTCCAGCGCCGCCGCGTCGCTCCACACGTACAGCGCATCGCGGCCGCGGCACAGCGACCACTCGGCCCACGAGTAGCCCACGCCGCTTGACAGGCATGACGCGTCCTCGCTGCAGCCTACACGACACAAATACAGGGTATAAAAAGACCCATCACATAGCCAAGCCATTATCTACGCATTATGTACATTTAACTGAGCAAAAATACATACATACATAAACTCACGCTTTCTTCCCATGGAGGTAGGCAGAAACTACAAAACGCCACCTGCTACGATCCTTACATACTCCTTTTGCCTCATTTACGTTCATACATCTGATCATACACGCATACGGTCATAGTTGCGAGTGCTACGCACCTGGCCTTTCTGAAGAACATCACCAATAAGGTCAGTATTTGTCCTCCTAGGGCGTCCCCGCCCGACCTTTCCCTTCACATCAGCCTTGTAAATACATTTTGTTAGTCGCCTTTCATTCATCCTCTCAACATGCCCAAACCATCTCAGCATACCCTTTTAAATTTTTGTCACTACATCTTCTTTTAAATCACACCGCTGTCTTATCACATCATTCCTCAGCCTATCATTAATAGTCAGACCACACATGCTTCTTCGCAAGGAACGCATTTCCACAGCATTTATTCTGGGAAAAAATAATTGCTGGGAAACGATTTTTGGTGTTAAAAATCGCTGTTTACGACAGCGCGCAAATGTAATGGAAGATTGTGCCTTCTATCACTTAAAATATTTATTACCCTAGTCAGCCTGACCTTGATGATTGTCTAATGTCTACACAGCCTGCACTATTCTCTCGCCGATACAACAACAGATTTACCCTTTCTACTGTTTTATTATAATTTAATTTAATCACAAAACCATCATACCAGAATTAAGAATGGATACAAGGATCTATTGGCGCTCGAATGACGTTGAAAGGGATGCGCTGTTGGTAAACATTTTTGAAATTGTTTTATGAAATGCATTGAAAAAATAAGATGGCGGCATTAGTTCCGATTTTGGCCACGCGCCAAAATATCCTTGTACAGCTATATTTCCTTACCTGGAATACTAGAGGTTTCGCTGTCAGACGACAAGAAGGCCGCGGGCGCGGCCGCCAGCCCCTCCACCTTGCTGAACACTCCGAGGCGCGCGAACTGCTCCAGGTATATGTCGGACGCCTTCACCATCAGCTCCTCGGCGATACCCAGCACTATGAGGTGGCCGTCGTCGTCGTCCTATGTCGTAGCAAGTTACCATATTTTAAAAGTCTGGTCAGAAATTTGCATATTTCTGACCAGACTTTTAAAATATGGTAACTAGAAAGGTAGAAAGAAAAGTCGGACCTAAAAGTATTTTCATTTAAAGGAAACTGATTCTTTTAATAGATTTTCTAAATACAGATACAACAAAAACTGCACATTATTTGACACAGATTTCTTGACTGTAACATAATTAAACAAACACAGTATTGATATAACACAACAAAATTACAACAATATAAAGAAATTATTATTAACACAAAAAATAATAAACACAAGAGAAGGATTGTTGATGCAGGTAAGTTTCGATGGTGTGATGTCTTTACAAAAATGTGGATGCATTCAAGAACAAATGATAGTGTGAAAAACAAGAAATCAGAATCTTAATCAACTCGGCAGATAACAAATAAAAATATTAGTATTATAAGTCTGATGCTTATGATAACTGACATTCATTATTTGTGTTTAGCTATTCTAAGTTCTAAGCTGAGCACAGTTGATGGCATCGTTCGACGGATTCAAGCCAAACATGGATTTCAAACGTACACATAAAATCCGTGCAACGGTGTCTCAAGCAATGATGAGGTTACGGCTCTAAAACGGATGATCAGTTTAGCGAGCGTCATTTATTCTCAATCGTGTTTGAAGATACAAATTAGAAGATGCTTATAGTTTCATTCGAAACCACTGGAGGCATATAATTCGGAGTAATAGGTATAAATCAGTCATTTTAGAGCCGGCTCGGTCAGGCCTGGGAGCATCACACCATCGTAACGTTACCGCGGGCGGGCGGATATAGCGGCTGCGCAGCACTCGCGGCGTCGCGCGCCGGGCCGCGCCCAGCTCGCCCTGACACACACACTACGTCAGCCCGGGACCACACTGCTGACGTGAATAATTGCGAGCGATGCCGCAATACGACCCTCAAATCAATAGAAGGATAGAAATTCTGAGTGACAGGTGACGAGGCGCGACAGCCACAGTAGTTTATTCGCACAAATTCGAAAATACGAAAATTGTCGAGGCATATAACTGTAATTATAATCAAATCGTTAATGGATAAATAATAAAATAAAAAATAAAAAATAAAATTGTTTATTTGCACCTTCAAGTAATATAAAACATGGTTTACAGTTAATATAGGCCTTAAGGTAAGTAAGGTTGTATGTTCGAGTTGCAGCCAATACCTAAGCTAAGATAACTTAATATCTTGTAATTATAGGTATCAGCGCCCACCCTCGTTATCATTATAGGCGATGATATTGTGCCTACCTTATGAGATAATTTAAAACAAGAATTAGGAACTGTATTAGGTGCAAGACTAGAATTAAAATTAACAAATTAAAACAAATAAAAACAGATAAACGGTGTTGTGCTGGTGAGTGTGTGTGCGTGTGTATGTGTGGGGAGGGGGTGTGAGTGTCTGTGGGGGGGATGTGTGAGTGGGGGGGATGTGTGAGTGGGGGTGTGAGAATTAAAATTAACAAATTAAAACAAATAAAAACAGATAAACGGTGTTGTGCTGGTGAGTGTGTGTGTGTGTGTATGTGTGGGGGGGGTGTGAGTGTGTGTGGGGGGATGTGTGAGTGGGGGTGTGTGTGTTCGTGAGTCAAGGAAAACTTAGGAATTAGCGTTTTTAATATTTTCTTTTTATAATATAAATACTTTATGCAAGTATGCTAAAAAGGTTTTCAGTTTCGTCATAGGTTAGTGATAGAAGCCAAGTGATCACATTCAGTTTGCACTCGGTTTTTGTCATGGAGAAGATTTTCAACTGTTTATTTGCAGTGTTGAATAGTCTTGGGCCCAGGAACATGTAAAATTTTTGAGCAAAAGATGTTCTGCAGGGTATCGACCTTAAGAGATCGAAACGTCTTCTATCTGCCATTCCTTTATCAGTCCAGTCACTTAGCTTGACACAGGAATGCTGTTTCATAATTAAGGCTAGCACAAAGAGTTTACGCACAGTTAGTACCTCACATTCCCTGTAAAGCTCAGTGGTAGAATAATACCTGGGCTTAAAGTAACTCACCTTTAATAAGGCTCTTTGAGCTCTTTCAGCGATTAAATTATGCGTTTTAGCGGCACCGCCCCAACAAGTAATACAATAGGTTATAACCGCTTGACACAAGGAATAATACATCATTTTCATAATATTAGCATTGGCTGAGTGTCTTATTTGCTTAAATACATATATAAGTTTTCGTATTCTGTTTGAAAGATTAATTAGATGATTTTTAAAATTAAGATTTTTGTCATATATGAGTCCTAAATATTTAATGGAATCAACGGCAGAAAGGGAAGGACAAGCACAATTATTAGATTCATCATGGCTGCAGGTGTGACAGGTTATACGATGTGATGATTGTAGCGATTCACCAGGGTTGCGAATATAGAATGAGATGTATTTGGTTTTCTCGATATTAAGAGAAAGGTAATTTTGAGCAAGCCATTTTGTGACCATGTTAAAACCAACTTGTGCTTTTTGGAGAGTTTCACTCCAGGTGTTACCATGGAATGTCAGGGTAGTATCATCTGCATATGAAATTATTTTGCAGTTTTCAATATTAAGTAGTGTAAGATCATTAATATATACTAGGAACAACGTTGGACCTAAGATACTACCCTGTGGCACTCCATGGGAGACAGGTAGGCCACCACGATGTACTGTCCATTGCATTAATTTACACTCATTAACATATGCACAATGCAAATTTTTGTCAATAATAAATCTATTGCTTTTATTGTACGTCATCGATTGCAATTATCCACAAAAAAATTGCGTGTGGTTGTACCGTGGGCTTTTTTTGGCGGCAGGCTATTATATATAGCATTCAATAAGGGCATTTCTATCATAATCACTTCAAATAATTTATATTTTGCATTCCTAACAATATTATTGAACACTCTAATAATTGAATGAGCATTTTTTGTGAATCTTTAATAATTCCTATTTTGGGGTTCTAAAAATACTAAATCGCAAAGTAACTGAGACCAACTTAAACGATTTAAGAGGTTCATTAAGTTAGAAAACTGTACATCATTAGGCTGCGTCCGAACCAAAAGTGATCGTTGCGCGAATACATGATCGTCGCGCTCTTTTATATGAATATGACATCGTCGCGTATGTTCGTTATTTTTCATCAGGTAAACGATCGCGTGATCGTGTATTCGCGCGACGATCGCTTTCGGTTACGACGCAGGGTTAGAAGGTCAACAGGTTTTTAGAGGATCAGAACAATATTTCCGATAAATGCGTAAACTCACGGCATTGTCGAGCACGGCCGCCACGAGCTGCGTGAGCAGCGCGGCGGCGTGCGGCTCGCGGCGCAGCGAGATGGCGCGCAGCAGGCGCGCGGGCGCGTAGTGCACCGCCTTGCGCACCAGCGACAGGCACGCGCGCCGCACGCCCGCGCCGCCCGCGCCCAGGTAGCGCGCGCAGAACAGCGGCACCAGGCGTCTGCGGCACACGACCAGGGCCATGAGACTTACTTTCCTTACATTACAAACTCAACTGCCAAATTTCATGCTTCTAGTCTCAGCAACTTAAGCTGTGAGTTGTCTGTCAGTTTTATTAAGCAAAAGATGAAACAACACATACTAACGATAGTGTCATCACAATTTCTTGTTCTCTTCCTTTTATTTTTTTTATTTGCTTGTATATTGTCACCTTGCGGCTATTTCCTAATAGCTAATTAGTTATTATTTTATCGTGCTATTGTATGTTGTGCTGTCTTTTGTGTGCACTTAATAAACGATTTATCTATCTATTAATAATTACAGAATTGACAGCAAAGAAAGTAAAAGTGGACCAATAGGTTTGATCTGTTAGCAGCATTTTTTTTATTTTTTCATGGATTTACATGAATTGCCGTATAAAAACACAACCAAGGCGAAACAACATAACCGCCTGTGTCGTACTACCCAAATAATCAAATGTAATAAAAGAAACTAAAATAATCATTACTTACTCAAGGTATACTGCTGCCATTTCTTTATCTCCAGTCTCAGGGAAATCATCATCATTGGTCGGCGAGGGTGAGTCGTGATTACCAACTACTAACCACTCGCCCGGACACTGAAGAATAGCTGCCACTTCCCTGTGACCTAGATGGACAAATAAAAGATAATTCAGTTTAATTAATTACTTCATGAAAAAAAAAGGGTTTATACATAATATTACTATCTATTTATCATTTTTTTTTTTACCTTGGTCGTGTCGTTCCCGAGCCTTATCAAGAGGCGTTTTGCCGTCTTCGTCTCGTAGGTCAGCATTGGCACCGTAACGGAGAAGCACTTTGGCAATAGCAGGGCGACCGAAGCAGGCCGCGTAATGCAGAGATGAACTACGTTGTCCACGATTTACGTCAGCACCTAACACAAAACGAGACATACAATATTATAAGTATTTGTATGGAGTTTCTTGCCCGTTCTTCTCCCTAGGAATCTACTACGCTTTGGAATGGGCAATTAGCTTCATCTTTCTGACTGACCAACCTATTGACAATTCAAATTATTATAATTTTATAAATGATACGTTAAGATTATTTTAAGGGAATAAAACTTGAAAATATCAACAAAAACTCACCTTTCTCGCACAAGAATTCGACCATTTCCCTTGTACCGAAAGCCGAGGCCCAGTTGAGCAGGGTTTGTCCGACATCATCGGTGAAGTTGACGTCGACGGCTCCGCTGGACACAGCAGCCAGCAGGGCGTCGGTGTCCTTGCCGCGGATGCAGTCGATGAGCTGGCGATGCGACTTGTCGCCGCGCGCGCCGCTGCCGCTGGCTGACGAGCCCTCGCCGCTCGCGCCGCCCGACGCGCTCGAGCCCGACGTCGAACTGCCGTTGCGAGTTGAACCACTGGTACAGAACGGAGACAGTGAGGAGCCTTCTTCCACAAAGATTTTTTTGTTTTCTATTTACCCAAATAACATAATTTTACTAGTATTAAATCTGGTCATACACGCACGCTGGTTGCAACGGGCGTGCGTGTATGTGTATGACCAGATTTTTTTGGTTATTTGGGAACGAAAACGAAGCAAAAAGAGTATGTAAGGATCGCATCAGGTGACGTTCTGTAGTTTCTGATTGCACCCGTGGGAAGAAGGCGTGAGTTCATGCATATTTTTTTTATTTGATTATAACGTAACTGATTACATCCAAAGGTCTTGATGACAACCAGCATCAGGCACTAGTTGCCTGGCATTTTGCTGAACTGGGCCTATTTGGCGCAGCCATGTGGCACACAATATTATTATTATTTCGAATTAAGTTTTTTTTTAAATTGTGTGTAGTTATGGCATGTGCCAAATATTTTTATTTACTTTTTATTTTTTTGTTTTCGATTTTTATGTTGTTGTTTACAGGTCGGAGTGTGAGACTGTCTCATAAGTAGATTAACTGATAAAGTATTATTTTCATACTATGGCTTTGACTGTCTTAAGACTGTAGTAGAGTCATACTCTGGATTTCTCTGATAAATAAAACTATAACCAATCGCAATGTGTTAAGTGTAACAAAGATCTTTTTGGCGCCTGAATTACTTTGCATTGCATTGGCGTTGTTGGTAAACATTTGTGAAATTGTCATGGAAATTGTGTTGAAAAAATCAAGTTGGCCGCACTAATTAGTTCCGATTTTGTGCTTACTTCTGTATGGCATGCCGTCCCTCACACAGGAGCACTAGCAACAAGTCCACTAGCCGCATGCACTCGAGGCACCAGCGCTCGTCGGCCTGCACCGCCGCCTCCACTGCTGAGCATAACTCCAGGCGGACGAGATCCTACAAACAATCGTTGTATTTTATATTTACTACATTCGGAACATGAAAATTTGTACTCAGTGACCAGATTTAAATATATATCTTAAAATTCTTGAATTTAATAGTAAGTAAGGCAAATGAAGAAAGGCAACATTTTCTATACATATTATACACTAGCTACGCCCCGCGGTTTACCCGCATAAGTCTCATCCCGTGGGAATATCGGGATAAAAAGTATCTTATGTGTTAATCCAGGTTATAAACTACCTGTGTGCCAAATTTTATCCAAATCCGTTCAGTAGATTTAGTGTAAAAGAGTAACAAACATACATCCATCCTCGCAAACTTACTTAATAGGATAGGATAGGAGTAGGAAGTCGCTAATCCTGTCTCCGTGACCACGTTGTTCTTGTAAACTACGCAACGGATTTTGATGCAGTTTTCAACATTATTTAAAGAATTTATTCCGGAAAGTTTATCGGGGTTGGTTTGTGGATGGGTGACCATCTTTACATACCGAGACTACTCCGTGCCTAGCAAAGCTCCATTGGTCCGGGCTGTCATTTGTGGATCTTTGACAGTCGTTACAGGTCGTCAGAAGCCCGAAAGTCTGACAACCAGTCCTACCAAGGTGTATTGTATTACCCAGTTACTGGGTTGTGGAGATCACGTAAGCAGTCGCTCCATGTCAAATACTGGTATTCAGCTGCATCCGTTTAGATTGGAAGCCGATTCCAATATAGTTGGGAAGAGGCTAGGCAGATTTATTGATTCCGGAAGGTGTATATGTATAATATATCAATATTTAACTTAGATAAACATAATAAGGAAATTTTCATATTTTGTTAAGTAAAACCGTGCGAAGCAGGGGTGGGTCGATAGTAAAATATGAATATTATTTAACTTACATGTGTAATTTGTGCGGACCCACGGCATAATGTAGAGAGTAGGCTAACAGTAGTAGATACTGCTGGAGCCGAACACTTGTCGTCACCACTTTCAGCACTGCCCAGCCGACGAACTAGTTCCTCTATCAAACCTAAGATGGAAAATATGAGAATAATATAGATGAAAATACTGAAAAATAATAATGGCTTAAAATTGTACCATTATGAAGAATAAAGTTTTTTTTAAAGAAAAATCTGTAACTTTGTACGTATTCTTAGACCAAAGAACACAATATGGGTTAAAATATAAAATTACATTATAATATAGCTCCTTTTGATGCCTCAAAGCTCACCCGCACTGGCGCGTTTCACTTACTTTATTTGAAATGTCATGTTACATACCATGTTCAGCAAGTGGAGCTGGATCAGCATGAGCGCGCGCAAAGCGGTCAGCAAGCGACGCGAAGCATCGGAGCGCAGCATCGGCCACCCGCGCGTCATTGTGACGCAGCAGTGCCGACAGGGACGAAACAGCGTCACCTACGCGAGCGTCACCCGGCTCCATTTTGCCACATACCCTGACGAAACAAATTATTTTTCAATCATCACGCCAAGTTTAGGAATATTCCACAACCACAAAGTCAAACAACAGGGCGCAACCTAATATAATATTAATAATATAACAGGAAGTAATCAATAAAACACCTTGAAACCACTGCCATAGCGGAGTGGAGAGTATCCTTGTGCACAGATGTACCATGATGTGTAATGAAGTGTAACACTGCAGGGAGGCCACCACCTTCCCAAACGGCACCTGCTTCCCTGGTGCATACCAACTCCAACACCTGAGATCAAAGATGAGAGGTACAGTTACACTCACCAATATACAACACACTGCCTTAAAAGCTTAAACTCTCTAACTTCAACCAATGCTTCATAAACTTACTTTAATGCACTGTTCAGCAAGGTCCTTGCTGGTACGATTGTTAGGATCTACTGTGAGCAATCTGCTGCAAATAGCCTTAACTGCTCCTTCAATAGCAACAATACGTCTTGTGCATTCAGCTGCAAAATAAATCAAATGTATAGCCAAATGCATCAACTAATACAAAATTAACAAAAAAAGGTACTCATAAATGATACAACGCTTATGACTAAGCGTTAATATCTATTTCATTCTGAGAACAAGCAGTTTTTTATTTATTCAAATGGTAAAAAATAATATGGACCATGTGTCATGATCATGACCACAATGGAATTAAATTTCTGTTTACACCTGAATTCCAGTTAAACATATCATTAACATGTGCAATATATTTTATTCATTTTTGTCATCAGACTTACCAGAAACATCCAAGTAGTATGTGATAGCCCTGGCTGTCACCTCCAGCACATTATCTGGTGCACATTCATCTAAGAATATTTTACACAACGCCGGAAGAAATGTTCTAGGAGGGCAGCTGAAATATAAGTAGGTCATATTCAATGTGTTGCTCTCAATATGATAATTTTATAATATCGTATGTTTGATAAGATAGTAAAAATTATCATAACATAACATCACGCCTTGTTTCCCCGAAGGGTTGGGCAGAAGTGTCCCTGTAGCAGGTACACCCACATTTCGCCAGTTATGTTTAAGTCCCATATAAAAGGGGGCGAGCCTATTGCCATCAACCGGGCACAAATCCAGACACCGAGCTGCTACTGAGAAACTTCAGATAGAAAAACCCAATAATACTTTACCCGACCTGGGAATCAAACCCAGGACCTCATGCTCACCAGTAGCGCTTGCGACCACTAGACCAACGAGACAATTATCACAATGTTTGTAAATATTGACAAATTATACTGAATAACTTGACCAAATGCATTGTTTTTCTTTTAATGCTTCAATAAAAAGTATTAAGCAAAGCTAGACAGATAGACATGAAAAGCAGCTTTGCTAGCTTTGCTAGTTTAGTAGAACAACATGGTCAATTAAACTACTAAACTATACAACAAATTATGATATTTGGAGAATTTATTTCAAAATTTAATTATTCTCAGTCAAATTGTTATAATTTTATGAATTTAACAATGTTATACTTAACATTTCATATTGCTGTTTGACTGAGCCTAGATATCAGTTGCTTTCACAACACTGTTTATAAATACTCTGTTTTGGTATGAACAGAATAATTAAATATTTGAATATATATAATTATGTCCTAAAACCAGTAGTTTATTATTAAAAACAAACTGAATTAATAATTTGTTGCTAACATGTATCCCATTCATTTTGCAGTGACTTGAAAGTTTAAGAAACAAAGGTGTTAACAATCACAGCTATCAATCTGTTGATTAGCTTATCCAAGCCAAGCCATTTCCAAGCTTGAGTAATGATAAGCTATGTTTTAGTTGGCTGCTTGCCATGCAGATTATATTTTAGAATTAATTACCTTTCAAAGCATCTGTCAACATTGTCGGACATGAGCAGCAACATGCACAGTTGTTCAAGAGCAATGAGCTGCATGTCACGCTCATCACCCTGCCCCGTCAGCAACCATTCTAACAGGGTTTCTGGATCCACTTCCGCCATCTATAATACAATTAGTATGTTTAAATTACATCAACACTAATAACTAATACACCATTAATCCAAATTCAATTCAATTTTGATACAAAATATTAAGTAGAATAAAGAACCACATAGCTACCTTCTTGATTTAGTGGCCCAGGTCACCTGAAATGGGAATAAATAACTGTGAACAACTCATTAGTCACCACTTCATGTTAAAAAATGTCTATACCTGCTATACAATTTTTGATAACCTAATGAAGACGATATATCACTATAATTAGGATGTTGAAACGTAATTATGAAATTATTAGTTCAATGAACCATATACTATTTATAAACATCATAAGTTTCCAAATAATTTACTTGAAAAAAATAGCATGTTCATGCTAAAGAAAAAAAACATCAAACACGAGATATGTTCGACATGAGATTTAATTGTAATTTTATGTAGGTTACGGAATAATATGACTGAGAATAATGTGCAGAATGGTCCTTTCTCTTTCGTAATAGTACCCAACTCAAAAGAACACAATCATGGTTTACAAAATATCGAAAAGGTACGATAAAGTAAACAGTAAATTATGATTAAAAAACATAAACAATGATAAATAAGCACAATAAATAAATAAAGTTTTAGGACAAGAATGAAGGTGACAATGTATTTCTTACCACTTGCAATCAGTTGACACTAATCATCGATATCAAATAAAATGCACTTCAAATTATTTTAAAGAAATCTAAAGTTTATTTTAAAAGAATTAACACCCAGCTGATAATACAACGCAATTTATTCGCACAAGATTTTCTACAAAAATCTCTTGACACCAAGATCATCAATCGCCATTTCCACAGATAAATAAAGTTTTTTTTTTCATTATTTATGTTTGACAACTTTGGTGTTTGGTTCTCATACCACAGACAAGAACAATGAATCATAAACCAAATTAAGGTGACCCCACGCCACTAAACGCGTAAAACTCTGGTTAACGAAAATATCATATTTTCATAATATAACTATCATAAACATAACGATAAGCCTGCAATCCCCGAAGTGTTAGGCAGAGGTGTACTTAAAGTACACCCATATTTCGCCAGTTATGTTTAAGTCTCATGTAATAGGGGAAATTCCCAACGCCACCACGCCAATGGCGCGGAAGTGCTGACTGCTGAACCACTTCAGTTACGTGAATTCGTAATGCGTATAGCTATTGCCTGCAACGCCGGCCCTAGGGTAGAGCGAATGGAGCTGTCGCTTCTAAGCAAGATGATGGCAAGGGGCGCCAAAAAGCCAAATGCGAAAAATGATTGCCAGCGCAAAATATAATTTTGATAGCCTTTTGAAAGTCGCTGGAGGAGCATTTTTAACCGATTTCAAAATGAAGGAGGTTCTCAATTCGCCTGTTGTTTTATTTTATTTTTGTATGTTTTTTACGCGATTACTCCGCCAATTATGAATTGATTCTTTATTGTTTGGTAGTTCATATTCAGAGGTGGTCCCATATAAATTTTGTTAATTTTTCTTGGGTTACTTTTGAGTTAGATTAAGTGAGAAAAATATGTATTATTGAAGCTATGTGGATGATGATACACTATGTTTCAATCACCGTTATTTATTTATCAGGTAGTGGTTTTCGAATTTGTGTGAGGTAGGTACCTACGGTAGGTAGCACAACAAAAAGAGAAAAATAAAAACTTTTACATACAAAAAATAAACAACCGACTTCCAAAAAACAACACTAAGAAGTGAAAAATAACTTTAATTTCGGAAGTCGGTGGCAAAAAAGTTAAATTCATAACCAAAGACACCGTGTACGACGATAGTCTGTACCTACACATCGTTCAAGCATACGAATGATAGTTCTGTAGATACACTTGTGATGATCGAAACCCGGGACTGAAGAATTAAACCGCCCGTGTTGAGTGTGGTAAAATCACTGATTTATTTTACTTAGCCAGTTCACTAAATGATCGCGCGTATGCAAACGCTGATGTAGCTTAACCTACTTAATGTTAAGAAATGTGCGGGTTCACCATACACACCGACTTTCGAAAATGCAATTTTTGCAGTTTGTAGTGTTTTTTTAAAAGTCGACGGTTCTTTTTTTATTATTTAGTGACTGATTGAAATTACATAACAGTAAAAGCTGAACTGCTTTAAAAAAAAATATCCTTGGCAGCTCTGGACAGAGAGAGGTCGAAAGAGAGTAGGAAGGCCGTTGCTTTAAGGGGGAAGCGTTAGGGTAGCCCGCGAAATTCAAATTTTCTTACGTTTTTTGCATTTTGCAGGTCAGTGTCAGGTTTTATGTTGATTAAAATATGATTCGCGGTCGTAACAAATATGGTTTTACTCAATTATAATCATTACAATCAGCAATAGTGATTACAAAGAAGATAAAGGTGTCAAATGTCATGATTTCATGAAAGCATGACATTTGACACCTTTGCTAACATTAAGGAGTTGTATTGCTGATTGTAATGATTATAATTGAGTAAAGCCATATTTGTTACGACCGTGAATCATATCAACATAAAACCTGACACTGACCTGCAAAATGCAAAAAAACGTCAGAAAATTTGAATTTCGCGGTCTACCCTGACGCTTTCCCCTCGATAATATTGGCTCTACTGGTAAACTTTAACAACGGACCAATTAAGGTAGCGCCGTAGTGTGTTCGTGTTTCGTGTCCGTCCTACAACAGTGCAGCCAACATTACGGCATATGAACTATTTGATGAAATGCACTTTAGGGCCGGCCCTATAATATAATTGTAGTCTGTGGGGCCGGCGCTGAATGCCTGGTTGGCGACGGTCACGGAGTACAGAAAAAGTTTCTGTACTCCGTGGCGGCGATCAATATAATAACTCTGCGTTTGCACTGGCGAAACATCACAACAAAACATGTTGAAATCTCTAGTTCCTGTCAAAAATTGTATGGAAACATGACAGAAAAAAGAGATTGCAACATATTTTGTTGTGAATGTTTCGCCAGTGCAAACGCACAATAAGGCGACGGCTCTTTTCGATGCCTATCTATCGGTTCTCTACTGACTTACTCTATCGTGAAACGAGAGTTCTCAGAGTCCGCCAGCTTTTTATTCTTTCTGCCTGCACCAAAACTCATAAAATAATTAAAAACAGACCCGATTACACATCAATCACATGTAAGCAAAATAAACTATAGAATCCCTACACCTGACAACACCTCATTGTTAGCTAGACGCTCTCCAGCTTACTCTCTTATTAATACGTACAATAAAGTCTGCAAACTCTGTGATGTCAAAAATACTACCTCATTCAGATTTAAAAAAATTATAAAGGAAATGTTGCAAAACTCTGGTTATGATGACTCGGAACAATTAATCTAGATACCCTGACCTGACACTGAATCAAGTTACACAATGGGAACAAATACGCAAACATACACACACTTACACACACCAAACACCACAATCACACACACCAAACACCACAATCACACACACAAATTTCACACACATCACACACCACACTCACATCACACGTACACAAACACGCCAGATATAGGTACCATACAACACCTGGAATCACCTCTCTAGTCTCCACTATGGAATTCGTACCCCGAGCCCCAAGATACAGACTAACTGTCTAGTTTGGGGCTCATTGGTAAATAATATTTTGTAACCTAGGTATAGATAATATTTTAAGCTACTCATGTCGTCTCAACTTGGTGTTAACCTGTAAACCTGCTTACTGTATTACCTGGACAATAAACTATTTTCTATTTCTATTTCTATTTATATAAAAAAGGAGAAACTGACTGACTGACTGAGATTTCATATTCATATTCATCTTTATTTGCATTCCATGTAGATATAGGTGTTACAATGAGTTTTAGGTTTTCAACGCACAGCCAAAACTACTGGGACTAGGAACGTGAAATTTTGCACACGGCGTCCTCATAAAGGGGAGTAGATACTAAGAAGGGGTTTTTGGAAATTTTGTAAGAGGGTGAAAAGGGGGGATTTTGTGTATATGAAAAATATTATTCCTTGAGTTAATAAACTAGAGAAAGTACTAGGCTTGCATGAATTCACGATAAGTAGTATTCAATCATTATGATATGCTACTCATAGGATTTGAATGAGGCAGACAGATAGTTTATAACCTGAATTAACACCTAAGATACTTTTTATCCCAGTAGTACGTTTTTGTGGGATAATTTCAGACTTCCACGCAAGCGAAGCCGTGGGAAAAAGCTAGTCAGTTAATAATTATGAGTGCGATGACCTGGGAATAAAGACGTCCATAGACCTGCGTGGCTGATTAATCCGTTGTTCAAACAGGCGGTGGCGGTAGTGGGCGTGGCGTGGGCCTGGGCATTTGTAGTCGACGTGTATTTGAGTAGCTCCACATATACATATACACAGATCATACCCTCATTAAAACTGGCCGCCACCGCAAGCCACCTCGCGCCTCGGTGTGAACGACGCATAGCGAATTTTGCAAGTTTGAAACGTGCGTGGCCCTCTTTATTTTTTACTTTTGGTTGCTAGGAAACCAATTGCCCAGTCAACACAATGCGGTAAACAACGACAGCAAAACAACAGTGTTTCCCTTGCATCTTGTAGGTTTATCTGCGTATTCGCTGGGTAAAGCGCAATTAAAATATTTGGTAAAGCGCTGATTTCATCAGGCGACAGTTCGGCAAATCACAACGTATCCAGAATTATGTTGTCAATACCAGAAATAGCCACACAAATAATTGATAAAACGCATACTAATGTGAACGAAAATAACTCGAGAACAATATTTTTTGTTGGAAGCAAATCTGCAGTGAGTTTGATTACCTACCTACTTATTAAATCATTATTCATTCCAGTTTTCGTATTTTACAATGTACGAAAATTTCTCATTATTTGGGTTACAGTAAAAAATAAATGATCCAACAAAACTTTTAGGGCAAAACAACACTTTTGTATACCTTTCTGGAGAAGAACGATCCGCCACGCGAAACACTAGTGGTAGAATACTCATTTGGAAGAAAATCAAATCAAAAACAAGGAATCGACAAAACATTGTGTCACATTTGGGAATACGGCGGCAAGTTGGAAACATTGAATAATGTGTTGCAGGCTACACCGATACGCGGGAAGTTCTTCTTCTGCATCATGGTAGATCTTTGTAAAATTAAAAGCATTTGGGAAACTTTAGAATCTTGTACTCAAACCATGAAGGACGTCTATTCAAGCGCAGAAAGTTTACCAGAGTTAATAATTATTTGTGGGAAATATGATCTTTTTAAGAATTTCGGTAAGTTTGAACACTCTTAGCTAAATACAATAGTATTTTTTCCGCATACCCATACCTACCTACATAAAAGAGGTTGACATAATCCGCTGGCATTTTCCAATTCTCTTCAAACAATGTTAATACAATTATGAATATAGTCGGCATTTCTAATTAATCAGTAACATTGAATTGCAGATAGCGACATAAAAAAAATGATCTGCATAACCTTAAGAAGTTTCGCATTACTCAATCATGCGCACTTATTGTTCTATTCGTCTAAAGAGCCACATCTTCTGAGGCGCGCCAAAGACATGCTGTTCAACATAGCTTTTGGAAATTGTGTTCCCATCAAAGAAAAGAATACGATCTACACAAAGCCTTTGTTTATACCAAAGGATTCGGATACTTGGGAAAGCATTGGAGTGGCGCCATCTACAATAGAACAAGTGAGTTCGAACTTACTGATGTTTGATGGTATATGTTAGGGTCAGTTCACATCGAGAAGCGACGCGACGTGACGCTGCGCGCACTTTTAAACAAATATCGAACTCATTTTCTTCACAAAAGGTATAATTTCAGTGCGCGCATGAACGCGTGTCGAAGTACGCTGAGATGCGCCGTGATGCGCAGCGCGTGTACGCTATTGTGTAGTAAATAAATTCGATATTGTATCGGATCTTAAAAAAGTGCGCTTCGCGTCGCTTTTCGGTGTGTATTGACCCTTACTGGGCTCGTAGTGTAGTATAGCCTTATGTAGTAGGCTTTACTACGCCGTAACCAGTTAGGCTACGCTAAGGCTACCATAGTAGCGTAGCCGTTACTTCGTAGTAGCTTAGCCGTTACTTCGTAGAAGCGTAGACGTTACTTTGTAGCAGCGTAGCCGTTACTTCGTAGTAGTGTAGCCGTTACTTCGTAGCAGCGTAAGTATTCGGAGTAACGTAGCCGTTACGAATTATTCCGATCTGTCACCCTGCTTTGTCCCTTTAGAGGGAAAGACGGAAAAAAAAGTTTGATCTGTCCCCCTATCACTAATAGGGGGACAAATCAAACTTTTCATTCATGTTTGTCCCCATAGAATTCAATATATTAATTCTTAAAGTAATACCACACATTATAAGCAACATTACATTAAATGAAAGACTAGTGGTTTGGGTTTATACTGTATTTTAAATATGACAGGAGTGAATAAAGTTCGAACTGTCCCCTCGTTGCCAACAGAGGGACAGATCAAACTTTTTTTCCGATCTGTAAGGGGACAAAGCAGGGTGACAGATCGGAATAATTCAGCCGTTACTTCGTAGTAGCGTAGCCGTTACTTCGTAGCAGCGTAGCCGTTAATTCGTAGCTGCGTAGCCGTTACTTCGTACCAACGTATTGTCCGTGCAATCCACGACGACGCACCCCACTCTGCGATTACTGTACTGTAAGCTGAACTCTAGTACGACGCGGAGCGGAGTGGGGCGCGTCTTCGTGGATTGCGCGGACTATAGCCCTGCATACACACGGCTACACATCAAGCTATACATTTCCAGTATAAGCTGACCTCGCATTGTACACAAATCCTATACAATGTGAGATCAGCATAACTGGATTTGTATAGCTTGATGTGTAGTCGTGTGTACTAGCGTAACCGATACTTCGGAGCAGCGTTGCCCTTCGTAATAGCGTAACCGTTACTTCACAGCAGCGCAGCGTAGCTATTCGTAGTAGCGTAGCCGTTACTTCGTAGTAGCGTAGCCGTTACTTCTTAGCAGCGTAGCCCTTCGTAGTATCGTAGCCGTTACTCCTTAGTATCGTAGCCCTTCGTAGTAACGTAGCCATTACTTCGTAGCAGCGTAGCCATTACTTCGTAGCGCAGCCATTAATTATTAATTATTTTAACGAGATTATCTCCACGCGGGCCGTCGCTAGCTATTTAGCTAAGCTTGTTAACGAGCACGGCTTGCACCTGTAAACCTATTTACGACGTGCGGCCCATTCACCTGTTCTTCACTGTTTTGAAACACGTTCAATAAATAGTATTAGAGTTGGCGAGTTCTTGTTATTAGTACGTTTAGCCGTACGTCAGCAGTTATACTTACTGCTGCGAAATAATCATTTAAAAACTGTGTCAAACTCAACTATTATATATATCATACTGTATACCTTGTTTGACAAGATTGTAGGTGCGCAGACAGTCCTGTATTGGTCCTGTGCAGTTTTTAACATTGAATAAATCATTAATTTATTATGGTTTCAGAGCGGCTCTTTTATTCAGTTTAATTTGACCAGCTGATAAAATAATACAATCAAATAAATCATTATTAAATAATTTCAGGTTAAAGTCCGTCATATAACTCGAATACCTCCGAATGCCGTGACCAGTATACCAAATACGTCAGTTTCATCCCAAATGCTCGCCCATCCTGAGGCCGCCCTGGACGCGCTGGTGGCTCTCAAATATAATGAACTGCGCAACATGGAGTCCCTCGACATTTCTATTGATTATTTACTATCCATAAACAAATAAAACATACATACACAACATTTTATTATTTTACTTTAATTCCTATCTAACCCTGTGACTGATGCACTCTGTATTACAAGTTCTAGATATCACCGTGATTTATAGAAAAATATATTACATGCTATCTACATGTCGAAAGATATATTTCAGTTTAGTGAAAACAATATTATGCTATGCCATATTTGTAACATTCAAATGATTTAAGTAACAACATTATTTCTTCTTGCACGCAATCTGGTATCTAAAGCTTGCAATGCATGTTGTGAAGCTTCGTTCTTCGAGTCTATTGCAAGACTTACTTGCAAGCATCGGTAAGCCAATGTTACGTCTCCGGTAGACTAAAATGAATGGAATGGAGTTAAAATCATGACGATATTAATCAAATACATAGCTTCGTGCTTCGTGTAGCGAACTAAATACTTCCAAGTCTTACCAGAGCAACGTGAGCAAGATTAAACCAAATGTTCGACCGAATATCGGGATCCGCAGAAAAGTAGAGAGCCTGCCGAAAGCATGGTATTGTCAAATCCCATTGATTACAGTACAAACAGCAGAGTCCTAGATTGTTGTATATTTCCGGTCCTGCGGGGTTTGTAGCTAGTAACCTCCTGGAAATCAAACATCCTTCAGGTAAGTTTTATTACCAACTATAAAATAAATTTCGAAGAGCTCATTTTACCTGTAATATCTCAAAGCAATTTCTGGCTGATCGTTGTAAAAATTATACATCCCTATGTTAGCTATGGCCTCCATGTTCGATGGGTCTTCTAGCGCTACCGTGCGGTACTCCTTGACGGCCAGCGCGGAGTTGCCCATCTGCTCATGTATCCTTGCCTGCTCTATTAACAATGGTGTATATTCGTGGAACACGGACAGTCCTTGTTTACAGACTTCCAAAGCTGAAATTGGTTGATTCAGTCCTACGTACATCGCCACCAGACGAAGGTATATGGAGATGTGTTTGTTTTGTTTGAGTGCCTGACGCAGACAATCTTCAGTATTCCTGTACATTCCGAGTGCGTAGTAGCAACGAGCTAATGAGAAATTCCACCACCAGTCTGTAGAGTCTTCAGATTTTTGTGCTTGAAATGCTACTTCCATAGCCTGTTGAAGAGAAGTAAAATGAATAAGTAATTATCTATGCAATCAAAACCATCTGGGTGCTAAGTTAGCTATTTTTCATCGATATTTTTTCATATTCTAGTCTAGCTAGACGAATCAGGTACCTTTCTTACGTCCCCTTCGCAATAGAACACATACTCAAATAGAGTCTTTGCCGCTGGAGCAAATAGTTTGTCTTCTTTTGAAATAAATCTAAGAGATAGTGGTGCGCCAGGAGTGAAGGGTGCTCCTCCGGCGAGGGCGGTGGCTGCGCGGGACATTCGAGAGGCGGTGTTTAGCGCAGTCCGCACGCTGCGGGCCCCGGCAGTGTTGGTACCCGCCCGGGACCGCACTGTGGCTGTAGCTCTTTTCTAGAATTAGACAAAAAATTTAGACTATGTCACCCGAACCATAATAACGAATCAATCATCAAAATCGGATGAGTATGTAGCGGTTACACCGCCACATACGAACTGCGCATCATAGACATGACGTCACACAAATCCTGCATCGCGCAGTTAGAGTTTACCGAGCGATCGACACACAAACAAGATTTCAACTTCAAACCGATGGGCAGTTGCCCGCCAGACACAACACCCGTCTGGTCGGAGGATCCTCCCTTTTCTATGGTGGATGAGTGAACTTTACACCCTGTTCCTCATACCCCTAAAAGTACTTTAGGCGTTACGGAGGAAGATACGTAAATACAAATATACGTAGGTACATAGACTGCTAAAAACATAACCCTTGCTTTGGCTTTGCCGGAGTCAGGTAAAAAAGAATGCTATTTGAAATGTTGAGCTAAATACAATTGATTACGCAACAATACTCATACTGACTACATTACCTACCTACCTATAACATCTAACTTCCAAGGAATGAAGGAACAGCTCCCTTCTAGTACAATATTCTAAAGGGTAATGGCCTACGCACACTGACGGATGGCAGGGGAGAGCATCAAGGAGGATTCCTCAATCCGCCAGCGCACATTGCACTGACAAGAAAAATCCTTTCCGATACCGCGTCCGTCCGCCGAGATAGCCACCGCTCGCCAGGATTTGATTATTCCACTAGCGACTACGCAGTCGAAAAGTTGCTTTTGAAAGAGTGCGGTAGACTGGCAGACTGCAGCGCATACCGACGCATACCGGTGCATACCACCGCTTCCGCCGCGGTATCCTCCAGCGTGCTTTTCGATGCTCCAGAGAAAACTGCGCTGCGATGCTCCAAGGTTGGTCACCGAGCATTAAAGTAGACCTTATTTCGATTGGATAAGTATTTAAATTGATAAATTTAAAATTCTCTGCCGTCCCGTCCCCCAGTAAGCGCAAGCCATTATGATGACCTACGTGATGAAGGAACAGCTCTCTTCTAGTAAAATATTTTAAAGGGTTATGATGACCTACCTGATATGATGTATCAACATTCCGAGCAGTTTTAGTATCTCGTTGAAATGAAGTTCCAGGCCGCGGTGTTTTGGCAACCGCCGTAGACATCAGCTCATCTTGTTGTGGATAATACTCCACTTCTTCGTATCCATTACCGACGACCTTCGCTTGAATGGTCATAGCACGCATTCGTATGAATTCTATCATCCGGTCATCCTTTTCTTGCAAGGCCGTCTCACATAACTTGAGACATTCATCAAATTGTTTTGTCTTGTAAAGATTTAATATTCTATACTCGATTTCCATTTTAAAGTGTCGATGCTCTCATGTTTTGATTAAGGATGTCATGTACGAAATATTCGGTGCCTAGCAACTGAAAGCGTCAACAAACCGTAGTTATCTTCATTGGTGTGCTGAGTAAGTAATATAGGTACTTAACTATCGATATGGTTCCTAACTTCCTACTGTTTAGATAGGTACTACTTTACTCGAGTCAATGCAGCAACACTTTGGTATATTTACCTATGTACATAAAGCTGCTACGTTAACGCCATAACAGTAATTATCACAGGCCGTTTACTTGTTAGCTGCGCGCCCCATAACACTTTATGCCCAACGTCAGCGAAATTTATGAACTGAAAACGAAGTCTGTTTACAAAATCAGACGTTTTCAACCTTCATAAAATACATTTTGAATTATTATATAAAATAAAACATTTTTCTACATGAAAGTCGTACTTTTATGATAAACCTACTCACATTTTGTGTTTGCCTGTTGGTAGGTAGTGGTTGTAATATTTTGTTTTTTTAGTTAGCCAACACTGTCCCAATGCTGGTTAGATTAGGTTAGTTTCCCCCAAATTCTTTCAGGTATCTTTTTCCAGAGCCACCTGTAATATGAATATAATAAATTCGTAGTGGTTAGGTATGGTGGTCGTCACACCATTCCTCTTAGCTGAAAGTAGAAAGAAGAGCATTTTTTTAAACTTTCTGTTGGATAGTGCTCCGACTTGACGATCTCTGCTTAACAGTTTCATGATAAAAGCACAGGATCACGAATTCTTTTTCATTCACAAATCGTGGTTCGAGTAGAACAATACAAAAATGCTTCTGTGGAGTTTAATACTGCTGATATCTCTCACCAACGTATTCACTGCAGAATCATGGAGGAAACCAGGATGTCATCAAATCGGTTAGCTAACTGTTTTCTACATAGTACAAATCTAGTACATTCCTATTAATTAGAACTTTACTTACTAACATTTTATTTATTTATTTATTTTATGCTTGTAATTATCCATTGTGCGCTTTTATCATTTCTAACGTGGCGGTATTATCGTGGATGTCCACTTCCACGTCACAGCATCACGATAACACAGGTAAGAAAGTGTATGGCGATATGTATATATGAAGACGCTTTCAAATTTCTGTCCACGATAACGTAAAAAATGCCATTAGACAATTAGGTAAGTTCATAAACTAAATTTCAATTTGCAGGTCACACGCGGAATATAAGCATACCAGACTGCGTAGAATTCAAAATAACTACAAACGCCTGTCGCGGCTTTTGCGAATCTTGGTCACTGCCCAGCATCATGTTGGGCTTCAAGCGACATCCCGTTACTTCATTGGGCCAATGTTGCAATATCATGGAATCCGAAGACGTAAGTATGCCACTTTACTGCACCTACATGCTGCACGCTGCACGCCAAGATTACATTAGTTATTTGTTGGATGTTACTGTTTTTAAGGCAACATAATGCCGATGTTGCCTTATACGTTTCATGACGTGCGGCGCTTTCTTTGTTCTGTGGTTAGTTCTTATGCTAGGTACCTACATAGGTACACACTACACCGCGACTTTAGTCGCCGACGACTCACTGGCGAATTCAACATCTCACACACACACAGATTAACAGAGATTTCAACATCACACGTCCACACACAGAGGGGCTCGTGGCTCAGTAATAACATCCGCACGAGTTGATCGATCAAGTTAGGCTACGCTCGCCGCGGTTGGTCCGTGGATGGGTGACCATCTTAACATAACGAGACCCCTTTGTGTCTCGGAAAGCACGTTAAGCCGTTTGCCCCGGCTGTCATTCGTGGATCTTTGTCGGTCGTTACGGGTTCTGCCCGAAAGTCTGACAACCAGTCTTACCAAGGAGTATCGTCTTACCCAGTAACTGGGTTGTGGAGGTCAGTTGTGGAGGCAGTCGCTCCATGTAAAATACTAGTACCTATTCAGCTGCATCCGGTTAGGCTGGAAGTCGACCCAACATTGTTGGGAAAAGGCAGGCAGCCTAGATCACGTCCACACGCAGATTAATTCAGATCCACGACCAAAGTCGCTGCGTATACTTACGAAAATTGTAGGTAATGAAACAGAGCGGTGCAACCTTATTATTTCGACGATCCACAGTAAAATTTTAATTTCCTTGAATTTATTTATTACCTACTTATATAGGCATTCACTCTTTTATTTCAGGTACCCGTTAAGGTGTTTTGCTTGGATGGAGAAAGAAATTTGATATTTAAGTCAGCAGTTTCATGTGCTTGTTACCATTGTCAAAAAGAATAATTTATGTAAAAATGCTTCTAAATTACCTTATGTTTGTTAATTGTCTAAGGATATAATTTAAAGTGATCATTGAAATGTAAAATTGTATGTACCTACTGATAGCTACATAACACCTATATAAAATGTAACTTGCAACATTTTCTACACACCGAATTAACTTAAGTGCGATTAAACATATCGAACAATATTATATTAGTATATATGTTTCTTTTTATACACCCATACATTTGACCACACGATCCTATTTCTTGGTATTTGTATCTAAGTTTGGTAATGCTTGTTACATAATTATGTACTACGCTACGAGTACGTGCGGTGTGGTCTGTGGTCAAAACGAAACCGTTACCGTCAAAAAACGTTACCATCCACAGATTACATAGTAACACTAAATGGCACGGAAATACCTAAACCTATCATTTGTATGAGACCATGAGTCGAATCTGAGCCCAGGCCCCTGCTTAGCGTCAAGTGTGTAGTACGTTCGTAGCCGTGAGCTATTTTGTTGCTACGAGAGCGCTACAACAATACGACCGCTACATTGTCGGGACGCGACGTAAAGTTAGATACCGAATATTTTTACCCGACCAAGGCGAAGCAAAAAGGAGGGTTATGATTTTAACCGGTATGCATGTATGTTCATCTGTTACCTCATAACTTCTAAACTGCTCATCATAATTTGACAAATGAGGTATCGTTGGAAGCGTGTTGATCGTCCGCTGGTTATAGGCTGTATGTGACGATACATTAAATTGAATATGGGGTCCTCTAAAGGACAAAGTTGAGCACAAAAATATTTTTTGTAATAATGGAGTCATGTTGGGTATCAAATGAAAGGGCTTAATTAGCAATTTTCAAATATGTACAAATGTATATATGTAAAAATAAAGTTATAAAAACTAAACACGACAAAAAAGTCAACTAAAAAGGTATAAACAACCCAAGTAACAAAAATTGGTACTATAAAAGTCCTGAGAACGTTTTGGAGCGTGCTAAAAGGCTCCATAATTAGTACTATAATGGTGTTGTAAACGTTTACAAAACCCCAAATAGGCCCGAGTTTTATCACTGATTTATTCTATAAACATTACATAAAGGCTCTCACGGTGATAAATCAGCTCGATAGTTGAGATGTAAAAGTGTAGTGAAACGCTTTTTAGTACAAAAATAGTGCCACAAGTGCAATAATGTCACGAATTTGCACTATAAAAGTAACCAAAACATGTCTAAAGTGCTATTTTGCACTGTAAACGATTTGAGAGATCTTTCTTGACACTTATATTGTTCATGCACCATTTTTGTTCGTGTTCCTCAAGAAAACAAAAAATATCGTTAAGTTATGATTCATGTCATTTGCGTATATAACGTATCATTGTAATAAAAAGGACATAACGCAACTCTGCCATAACTTGTACTTGCGAAAATAATTGTATCGATAAAATCATTATGCTGATTTCGAATTTGACAATGCGCCCTCATTATTTTCGTGTTTTAATTAAATTTTAATTAATAAAATAAAGACTTGTCCCGAATACGGATCCTACAGTACACATTGGCTCCAGCCGTGCTGCTAATGTGCTATTGCGGCAGAACATAGCGGCCATCTTTTCACCGAAAATGAATTAGGGGTCCTTGTCCAAATATAAAATAGTGTAAGTCAAAATACTAGTGATGTAATTGTTATTGAAAAGCTATTAAAGATCCAATTAGTCCATTAATGATTAATTTTAGTGTTTTTATGTCACGCTTTAATCTCGTAGCAACTCACTTTTAGAGCTATTTGAATTTAAGTTATTTAGCAATTGCGCCAGGAGTCGCTATGGTACTATTTAGTACTATAGAAGAGTTTCATGATTTTTACAGAACTAGCCCCGTAGCGATGTTGAGGGAGCTTTTACGAAGCTAAACGGTTACGTAATGGTAGTGTAAGGTACTTTTATAGTGCAAATTGATCCTGTAATAGTGTTTTCGATACTGCTACAATCCTAGTGCTGTAAAAATTATTTTGACGCATTATTAGAGCAAAATAGATACATAAAAGTGTCAGTAAGATTGTCTATAGTACTAAATAGTACCAAAATCGTTTTTCTCATTTCTATTACAGTGCAACACTTTAAAGATTCTTTTGTATGGTCCTGTAAGCGTTCTAAGAACTAAATAATAGAACTTAAATGCTCTTTAATATTATAGAACCAAAACGCTTTGTTATAAACCTTTATAGAACAAACAGTCACAATGGTTACCGTTAAAGGCCTATCATATCACTCTTTGGTGATAAAACGCCTTGGTTATAGAACCTTTTGTTACTTGGGAAGACATAGACAGACAAATTCAAAATCTGGAGTCACACGTGTTAAATAAATCAAACACGTGTGACTCCAGATTTTGAATTTGTGTCTGTGACATAGAAATATAAAAACATATCAATCAAATAATTATATGTGAAGACGATGCACTTAGAAAAAAATAACTATACTACAATAGGTAAAAAGAATTAAAAATCAAGCAACGACAGATAATTTAATTATATTTACAAACATTGTAAAAGTAGAAGATTTTCCTAAAATGTTATAATTAATAAGTTAGTGTGAGGAAGTAATCACAGAATGTAAAATCAATGTCTCTTTCTATATCTGTTAACTATCTCTGTAGAAAGTAATGCCTGCTTGGTTTAGCACTACCTTCTGAGTTGGTTGATATTTGGTGGATTCGGTAATAAACTAGACTGGTTTAATGATACGAAATAATATGGTTTAAAGGTTATATTGAATACTGGTTATTATATATTAAATGGTAAATCTAAGCAAATAGCACTAAGATGGTTTGATTTGGTTTGGTTTGAGTTACGCGGTTGGTATCCGAATACGTACTGAATGGTAATAGATGCGATACATGCATTTATGGAAATGCACGCAGGCAAAAGTGCTGAGCTGTTCGGTTGCAAATATTGTACCGAACATATTCCCCAGCACAAGCTGAGATATAAGAAATGAATAAAGTAATCATCAAATCACCTTAGTCAAAAAATAATACAAGTAAAGTAAAGTAATTATAAAATTGTAAACAAAAGTAAAATTAATTATAAAATGGTAAACAAAAGTAAAAGTGTTATAAAATGGTTAATAAAAGTAAAGTATAAATTACGGTTGTCCTTAAAAAACATAAATTCTTTACACTAACGAGTCTTCAACCTTAAGCACACGTTCTTTTCGCACTTTAGGCAACGTAGCCCTTTCCTTTTTACCCGCACTACGCATAGCACTGGGCCACCGTCTGGCGAAATATGCACTTAAACCTATCGGTTCACTCTCACTTTGCACTCTGGTTGACTCTGATGTAGTCGCCACAAACTCCTGTCTGTGGTGAGGCTCCGCCCCACTGGCTATGGGAAAGGAACAGCATTTCACTCTTCGCCAGACCCAGACTGCTGTCGCGCATAGGATAACTCCCAGCAGTATGTAGACGACGGTGTACTGGTGAATGTCATGGACTGATATGTCATCGACTTCTGCTTTGGTGGATTTCAGAGTTTTGATCTGTTCTCCAAGAATGGATAGAGATCTGTTCAGACTCATGTCCTCTGGTAATGTCGTTTCCGTTGGTATTTGAACGTTCACAATATGGTTTATCTGGTCTAGCTCTGGTACGAGCATATTTGGTGAAAAACTTAGATGGTTCGATTGTTGTTGTAAAGCATACAATGTGAAATCTTTACTTTTAATAAAGCATTTCTGAGTCATGCTAATGACCCCTGCTCGAGTCAGCTGACGAACAGTAACTTGATCGTCGCATATGATTTTGATGGAATATGTGTCACAGCAAAAATATAGGTATTGTGACGTTGAGTGTAATTCTACCCATCTGTTTTTGCACGCTGTTCTTTCTGTTTTGCACCTTTGGTTTATTGGACTTGTTTCGCAAAAGTTTTCGTCATTGTCCAAATTTTGAATGGGTTTGAAGAGCTCACACATGAAGGATTCTCCGTGATACAAACATGTGTCAAGTTCATGTATGGTTGGTACAAAATAAGCATCCTTTTTTAGGTTCACTGCGACGTATTCCGATATTGGTATTATGCTGGTCATACTATAATTGGTTTGTTGCGGAACTGGTATTATCCTATATAATTGAAAACTTTCTCTTGCTATGAGCGGGAATGTAATTTCGAAAATAATATATTTTTCGGTAAAAGATGTGTTGAAGGTCTGTCTCTATGTTTTCGATTGGTAGGCCTAAATCTTGAGGCATTTGGCCATAGATAATTTGTAGCTCTCGTTTGAGCTGTGCTGGTGTCAGTAGATGCAGACTGATTTGACCATGGTAGATTTCCGATATTGTATCGATCAATGTATCCTGTATCTGTTTCAAGTTTTGCATCATATTAATGGTAGCTATAGAGACTAGTGTGAAGTCCTGTTGTGTTGTCATCACATCGATTTCTTGTTGCAGCTTACTGTTAACCTTGTCCAAAGCATTTAAATGTTTATTTATGGTTTTGTGTTGCTTTGCTATTATGTCTTCAGTTCTTTGTAGTATATTGTGCTCTGCTTCGACGATAGATGTCAAGTTCTTCCATAACTGACCTTGGTGTTTTTGATTACGGTGCACAAGTTCAATGTCCTGCCTGTATTTTTCTGCGAAACTTTCGTCTAATACTCCGAATAATGAGTTTGCAATTGAGCCGACAGCGTTGATAAGGCCGCGTCGTGTTCGTATACGCTCGCCGTAGTGCTGACTAAGCAACAGCTGGTTGTAGTATTGCAGTTCATTGTAATCGTGACGTATTTGTAGGAGTATCATATGACAGTGACTTGATTCCATAATCGTTTCACATGTTTGGTCGAGATATCTTGTAAAGTCATTGATGGCTTTGTCTCCTTGCCAATATGGAGACATGTTAAAATATGTGACTAGTTTCCACTTATCCCGGATCAATTGTACTTTGCCCACAGTGTCAAAGTACAAAGTTTTATTGGTATCAAATTGTGTAATATTGTATGACGCTGTTGTTGGTAATATTATACTTAAGAACAGTAACAATGCCAGTGCAATGTTTATTATCTTGGGGTAGGTACTGTACGTTCTGGTGTTTGGTTGCGGGCGGTTACGTTCCCTTTCGGCTCTAGTACTTTGAAGTTGTAGTGGTTTGCTTTTTTGTTTTTCTGGTATGGTTGGTTCCGTTTGGTCTATAGGTAAAACCGATAGTTTAACTATAGGGCGTTTCATGTAGCCGTTTTTGGTTTTTAATGTCACTACTCTGACAAGTTCATCTTTTCCTGGATGGACTTCCATCACACGACCCATGGGCCATTTCCCTGCTGGTAAGTTGTCGTCATGTATCATTACAAGATCACCCACATTGACGTTCTTCTGGTATTTCATCCATTTGTTTCTGGTTGATAGTTGAGTTAAGTACTCTGTTTTCCATCTCTTCCATAAATCTTCAAATAATTTCGACACTAGATGCCACCTGGTTCTGGCGTCTTCTGCTGTGTCAATTACGGTTAAGCCTGGTCTTGCTGATAGGAAATGGGCTGGTGTGAGGAAATTTAAATCCTCCGGGTCTTCTGATAGCGCACAAAGTGGTCGTGAATTGAGGCAAGCTTCTAGTTTTGATAAAAGTGTGGTGTATTCTTCAAACGTTAATTTTTGTAGTCCAATCACTCGTTTGAGGTGGTGTTTGAGACTTCGCACTGCTCTTTCCCAAAGTCCTCCTGCATGAGGCCAAGAAGGTGCGTTAAAATGCCATTCAATTTGTAATTCGGTTATCTCTTTAAAGAATGACTCATTGAAAACATTTTGAAGATGGTCGTATTGTTCTTGCAGCATTCTGTTGGCTCCAACAAAATTGGTTCCGTTGTCACTATAGATGTGACGTGGAGCTCCGCGCCGTGCTGCCATTCTGTTTATTGCGGCTAAGAAAGCCGAGCTGGTTAAATCTGAGACGAGTTCTAGATGTACAGCTTTCGTCACCATACATACGAAAAGCGCTATGTATCCTTTGGTAGTTTTTATCCCGCGTCCTTTGTTTGCTTTCACTTCCACAAAGCCTGTGTAGTCGACACCACAATGATAGAAGGCGCGTTCGGGGTTCACTCGGGATGATGGTAGATCACCCATGAGCTGATATTGTTGGATGGGCTCTTGCTTCTTGCATGTAACACACTGTCGTATGACTTTCTTTGTAGCTGAGTATCCGCTGATTATCCAATAGTTTTGTCGAATGTTTGATAAAGTAAGGCGCGCTCCCCCGTGGTATGTTAGCTCATGAGCGTATTTAATTATTAGCGTGGTCATTTGATGGTTATGTGGTAATATAATTGGGTGTTTCATCTCTGAACTTATTTGTGCATTTCTTAATCTGCCCCCTACACGTAGGATACCATCTTGGTCTAGGATAGGGTGTAATGGTAAAAGTTTGCTTTTAGAATGCACGTTTCCATTCTTAAGTAAGTAACTGACGTCACTTGCAAACTCTGTATGTTGCACACTTTTAATAATCAGCAGTTTTGCGCGACGGAGTTCATGTAATGTGAGATAGGGTTGACGGCCTGCCTTTGCAGTAGGTAGTCGTAGTATCCATGCAAAAATGCGCACGATTTTTGCGAAGGAATTCCATTTGTTTAATAGATCGTGAATAATGTTTGGTATGGTCATGGTTGCTTTCTGATGTTTTTCCACTACTACTGCACTACACTGTCTTATCTCTAAGCTGGTTTCATAGGTGGATTGGGGTATGTCATGGTTTTGGAATGATTGAATCCATAATGGTCCCTGCCACCATAGATCGTGGTTTCTTAATTGTTTGGTTTTTAATCCACGGCTGGCACAATCAGCTGGATTTTCAAGGGTTTTGACATAACTCCATTTTTCTTTTGGTATTATCTTGGTGATCGCTTTCACGCGGTTTGAGACGAATGGTTTCCATCTCGCTGGATCTCCTTGAATCCATCCTAACACTGCTGTTGAATCACTCCAGCAATATATTTCCTGGTTATAAGAATCTAAGCAAGTTTGAACTTTTTGCATCAGCTGTGATAATAGTTGGGCACCCATTAACTCCAACCTTGGTATTGATATGTCTTTACTAACGGGTACTACTCTTGCTTTTGCTGCGACCAGAGTTACCTCGTTAGAATTATCTTGGTTGTTGACTTTGCAATATATAACAGCGGCATACGCTTTGTTCGACGCATCACAGAATCCGTGTAATTGCAAGTTATTGGTTTTCTTTATTCCTAGCCATCGTTTTACTTCTATGGTGTTTATGTCATTTATTTCTCCTCTTAAGTTTAGCCACTTGATCTTGATATCCTCTGGTAGCGCGTCATCCCAGTTAAGATTTGATGACCAGACACTTTGGAAAAGAATCTTCATGGTTATGGTTAATGGTGTGAGCCAGCCTAATGGGTCGAATATTTTTGATATGTCGGAGAGAAGCGACCTTTTGGTTGGTTTTGATAATGATACTGGCTCCAATTTCGAGTCAAAGATGAACTTATCCTGTTGCGGATTCCATCCAAGTCCCAATGTTTTCGTTGAATCTGATTGTTTAAATTCGTAGATTTGCTGGTTCCACAAATCTTTTTCTAAGTCAGCGAGTAGTTTTGGTTCATTTGTGGCCCATTTTCGTAAGTTAAACCCACCCTTACTGAGTAGTTTTATTAGGTCTGATTTTAGTTCTTTTGCTTGTTCCATTGAGTTTGCTCCGCCACAATAGTCATCCATATAGAAGCACTCTTCTAATGCTTTTGCTGCATCGGGAAAATTTTGTTTTTCCTCGGCAGCTAGTTGTTTTAAGCACATCATAGCCAAAAATGGTGCAGGCTTTGTGCCGTAAGTTATGGTTGTAAGTTGATATGTCTGGATAGGTTGGTATGGTGAGTCCCTCCATAATATCTTCTGATACGACTGATCTTCAGGATGTACCATTATCTGTCGGTACATTTTCTCGATATCCGCAGTGTAAACGAACTGATACTGTCTCCATTTTAGAATCAGCTCCTGCAGATCTTGTTGTAGGTTTGGACCTCGGTACATGACGTCATTCAAGCTAAGTCCTGATAACGATCTAGCAGACGCGTTGAACACAACGCGCAACTTGGTAGTGGTTGACTCAGCACGAGTGACGCAATGGTGTGGTAGGTAACACTCGGGTTTCGTGCTTTTTGCTGACGGTATCATATGGTTTAAATTAAAATACTCGTTCATAAACTTTGTGTATTCTGTTTTTAATTCTGGATCTTTCTGTAACTTTCTCTCTAAGTTACGAAATTGCGCCAATGCTAATGGTTTAGTGGACCCTAGCTGTTCCTTGGTTTCTGGTTTGAATGGCAGTCGGACTTGGTATCTCCCACTTTCCAATCTCTCTGTTGTTGACAGAAAATATTGCAAACATTCATGATCTTCGGTGGACATTTCAATCTGCTGGTTTATATCTTCGTTTTCCCAAAATCTGCGTAAATCGTCCGTATTGTGAAGAACTACGTTACACCTGTATCGTGGTATCATGGTCCCACAAAGCAACCATCCTAGTTGCGTTTGTTGGGCTATTGGTTGGTCATCACTATCACCCCTCAAAAGGCCACCTAAGGCTATCTTGCAGTAAACATCTGCTCCAAGCAGTAGGTCCACTGATCGACTGGTATTAAATTCTGGGTCTGCCAAATGAATGTTTTGTATGTGAGGCCAGGACGGTTTTATGAATGATTTATTTGGTAAACTTTTGATGAGATTATTCATTATAAGGGCCTCTGCTTCTAAGGCAAACTCACTATGAATTGATTTAATTCGGATGGTTATTACTCCCTTGCAACTGTTTTCTTTTTCTCCTACGCCGAATATGGTTCCTTTGCAAGGGTGTCTTTGTAGTTTTAACAGTTGTGCCGCCTTCTCACTTATCAAAGAAATTTGAGAGCCCTGGTCAATCAAAGCCCTCATGGTATGGTATGTGCCATTGTATCCTGGAACTTTCACTAAGGCCGTAGCTAAGAGTGTTTCGGATACGTCATCCCAAGATACATGTGTTGAAGCTGCTGCTTGTTCATCCTTGGTCACGCATGATGTCGCAAGTGTGTTCGCAGCCTTATAGTTTGGTTTTGCTGATGTATTTGGCCTGTTTTTGGTTAAAATTGCGTCATGCAATAATGAATTGTGTTTACCGTTGCATTTGCGACATGTTTTATTCGATAAACAAGGTTTATTAAAATGGTTAAATAGGCAATTCGTGCAACAGTTTAGATGGTTGACCGTTTTTAGTTTTTGCTCATCCGACATTTGCATAAATTGGGTACACATCCATAACCCGTGGTCAGCATTACACAATGCGCAGGTGATCGACCGCGACACATGTAACGATTTCGTATAATTTTTCATGTTGTTTGGATAGCTTTTATTTGATGACTGCTGGTTATTTGAACTATAATATTTCTTCTGGTTTGCTTGGTAATTTTGTTGGTTTTGTGGTTGGGTGGTCATCTTTTGGTTATTTGTTTCTTGTTTACGCCGTGATGCTTCTAAGGCGGTAAACTTGTTTTCCAAGAAATCTAGGAATTCTTGAAGGACTGGTAGTGCCCTGGGATTCTTCACTGACTCAATGTATTCAGCGAATGACTCACTATCAAGTTTCTGTGCTAACAAGAGTACCAACAGTGGATCCCAGGTGGTGATATCTACTCCTAGGTTTTGAATTGCGTGGAGACATTCTTTGGTCACATCATGCAGTTTTTTGATTGCCCCTATGGATTGTTGCTGCATACTAGGAATGTTCAGTAGTATGTTGACGTGAGACGTGAAAATAAGTCTACTGTTGCCATACCTGTGGTTCAGTATTTCCCAGCATACCTCGTAATTTTCCGAGCTTATTTGGAGATGGTGGATCAGACGTTCAGCTTCTCCTGCTACCTTGCTCTTTAAAAACTGCATTTTTTGTGCGTTCGATAACGATGGGTTTTTGTGGATGGTTTCTGTGAATAAGTCTTTAAACGACGTCCATTGGTGGTAGTTGCCTTGGAATGTTGGAATATCCATCTGTGGAGTAGACTTGTCGCGATGAGATACAGACCACATTTTAGAGTTTATGGTTTTCTTCAAATCGTTATACATTTTCTCATATCTGTTGAATTCCTCTTGGTACCAGACATCCTCATCTCCATTTTCACCTTCTATATCCCAGTGCAGGCTATCGATAATAGCCCAACGACTTTGAAGAGACTTTAATGCATCGTCGAACTCCCACTTGTTCTGAAGTTGGTCGATTTCTATGGTAGCTACTGTTCTCATAAAAGCTCTAAAGTTGATAGTCTGCTTTTTTATCATTCCTTCTAATTTACTGTCTTCATTTGGAACTCGCGTATCTCTACGTTGCTGTTGCGGTGCCTGTGAATAAGACGAATCCTCTGCTTGCTTCGATGTCCCCGCAACTGACGGCGGCTGGTGACTTTCTTTTGACAACAAGTGCTCCATGGTTTTGGTTATTAGCTGCTTGATTGCCAAATAGACTTCCTCTGCCTTATCAAAACAATTTTTAATGAAATACACATGGTTAAATTCAGCAAGTTCACAGCACTTTCTATGGTTGCGTTGATATTCTCTCCAATAATTTTCTAATATCTCCAACTTTCGTTTGCAGTAATCTATGGTTTTTCGTTCAGCTCCGTCTTTCTTGATGTTAGCTAAAAGTTTAACCAAGGAGTCGTAAATCTCCGTTTGGCCAACTGCTAACTGCTCCATTATTCCCACGGTCAATTAAATACGCAAGTGAAAATAAAGTGTATAAAATGGTTTGGTCTGACCTTATATTCTCCTTACGCCACAGCTGCCCAATTTCTTCAAAATTGATCTCACTGCCTACCTATTTTCCCTATAAACTGGTAAAATACAAAACACTGGTTGCAAGGTCCCGGCGCACAAACACTTCACTGTACTTCGCGAACCGAGGCCCTTAATGCTCGAAGGACCATGTAGAAAGTAATGCCTGCTTGGTTTAGCACTACCTTCTGAGTTGGTTGATATTTGGTGGATTCGGTAATAAACTAGACTGGTTTAATGATACGAAATAATATGGTTTAAAGGTTATATTGAATACTGGTTATTATATATTAAATGGTAAATCTAAGCAAATAGCACTAAGATGGTTTGATTTGGTTTGGTTTGAGTTACGCGGTTGGTATCCGAATACGTACTGAATGGTAATAGATGCGATACATGCATTTATGGAAATGCACGCAGGCAAAAGTGCTGAGCTGTTCGGTTGCAAATATTGTACCGAACAATCTCCTTTCTAACAGCATTAGCGGCCGAGCTTAGCCGCCCCGCAAGAGATGTTATATGAGGTCCCCATTGTAATTTCTCGTTTATCGTGATTCCTAGGAAAACCGTTCGATTAATAAATTCCAGTTTTTCTCCATTCAATATGATGCCACATTCGCTACTTCTAACATTAGGTAATTTAAATCGAATGCATTTGGTTTTTTTATTTCGTACCTACGAAATTATTTACCGTAAACCAATCTTGGACTTGCAGAAAAGAGCTATTCACGTCGTCAAGATTTTGTGACCGTCGGTTTATTTTAAAGATAATTACGTGTCATCTGCAAATAACACCATCTTCGGTTGGTTTTGAAATTAATGTAAACTAAAAAGAGGAATGGACCCAATATCGAACCTTGAGGAACGCCCATTGCCATTTTAGACCCTAATGAGTTTACGCCGTTTACCTGAACTTTAACCTTTCTATATTTCAGGTATGATCTAAGTAAATCAAGAGCTGTATTCCTAATCCTATAGTGCTCTAGTTTCAGCAGAAGTGCCTCATGTTCTACACCAGGGGTTCCTAAACTTTAAAGATAACGAAACACCAACCAAATACCTTTTATTTTATGGAACCCTACATCAAATGATTACAAATCAACACTGAAATTTATTGTTAAGAAATGTGTAATATAATTTAATAAATAATTTTGGCGGAACCCTGATGACCATTCTACGGAATCCAGTTTAGGAATCCCTTCTCCAATGGAACGCCTTCGAGAGGTCGCAAAAGATTCCAATGGCATCTTGTGCTTCTTCCCAAGCATTAAAAATCTTCTTTATTAGAGTGACACCGGCGCGGCGTCAGTTGCACAGTAGGTAACATTTGATTGAGCATCAACTTTTCATACACCTTACTGAGAACTGGCATATGGGCCGATAGGGATATCGTGGCCCCCCGGCAACATGGCATAGGAAGGAACACGGGTGGGTTTTAGTCAGTAAGAGTCTGACATGCCCTCCCGCTCCACCCAGAGCGGGAGAAGTTATTTGATAATTCCCCACCCAAAAAAAAAAAAAAAAAAGATGCTTATAATGAAAAAGCTGGAAATCGAAACTTTGAGTTTTTAAAGAGAGTTTTAAGTTTCGATTGCCAAACAAGTAAAATGAAAAAGATATTGTATCTTTATCATTATAGGCAAACATAGGACGCCAGGCGAAGTTAGGGCAGTTGACGGTACGAAAAATAGGTATTGTTGAAGCTAACTCAAAAACTACCTATCTACCCAAGCAAATTAATAAATGTTAAATAGGACCAACGGCTTCCTCTAGCAAATGAAAAAATAATTTTCAGAATCGGTCCACAATTGACGAAAATATCGAAGGACATACAAAAAAATAAAAGATATAGACGAACATAGAACCTCCTACTTTTTGAAAGTCGGTTTAAAAAGCAAACAAGATTGGCGCGAAACTTCCGACCTCAGATACCAAAAAACTTCATTACGAGTACCTACTAAAGCCCTCTGAAACACTAATTTAGTACGTTTTATAGTGTTTTAAACCATGGTTTCCTCCTCGAGGAATCACTTTAGTGCAAAAGTTTTTCCGGTGACCTCCTGAGGGTCCACTAGCAATATGCATGGAGGCATGGCATATGAGCTCTATGAAAAGTAGGGGGACTCAGGGCCGGACCGTTGTAAGTATGAAAAATCTTATTCCTTGAGTTAATAAACTTGAAACTTGGCACGAATATTTATACACCGTGTCCAATAAATTCGAATACACTTTAAAAACTCAATAAATAAAAAACTATCAAACTTAGTTTAAACATAATATATATTTTTAATAAAATTACATTTCTTTTAACAATTATAATAGATGTTTCGGTATAATTCCACCTTTGACCTTCCTCATCAGCTTCAAACGTTTTTCAAACCCGTCACACGCGGCACGCGCAGCTTCCATCGGCATTTCCTTCCAAACGCGCTGGATAACTTTCTTAAACTGCTCGAGATTTGCAATTTTGTAGTCATTTAGCTTCGACAGCATGTATGACCATACAAAAAAATCCAAAGGATTCAAATCTGGTGAGCTGGGAGGCCATTTATTCTTGGGTAGGAATTCAGTCAAATTGACTTGACACCATGCTTGAACCACGTTTGCTGTGTGTGATGTTGCTCCATCTTGTTGGAAGATGTAATAATCATCTCCAAACATGTGATGTAAACTCGGTGCTACAGTTTTTTCCAAAACTTCCGTCTTGTAATATTCAACGTTGATTTTAACACCCTTTTCGATAAAAATCAAAGGAAGTTTTTCAGGTTTACAAATCGCCCCCCAAACCATCACGGACGGTGCACCTTGATATCTCGGAACGTATTTCTGGTGCTCTGGAATGTCTGCTATCCTTGCTGCCCACAATCGATCGTTTTGAACATTGTGTGGATGCTCTAGGACAAAAAGTTTCTCATCGGAAAAGACGAACTTGTCCCCAGCGTGCCAGGAAATTATTGTTTTTGCTCTATCTAGCCTCTTTTTCTTACAAGCATTTGATACGCCGTGAACTTTACGTTTTTTATAAACCTTACACCCAAGGTCCATTTTCAACATATTATGTGCCGATCCCCTCGAAATTTTCAAATCAACCGCAAGTTTTCGCAGAGAAGATGGCGTTTTCGTCGAATCCGCTCCCTTACAATCTTCACTACCCGTGCTGTCCGTGCTGAACGCGACCGACCAGATCTTTTTCGATCCTGCAATGAAGATGTCTCCTTGTACCTTTTTATGGTTTTGTACACAAAATCACGTTTGATCCCGAGAGGTTTTAAAGCGTAAAAAATTGCACCTGGCATTTCGCCACTGAGAAATTTTTTAACAACTTCTCGAAATTTCTTCATTTTTTAGTTTTTGACATAAAACTAACAAAAAACATACGTCAGTAATTTTAATTTTCTTTTATTTTGCAGTCGTATACATAGACAATAAACTGTTAAAAAACTTTTTACAAAAAAAAAACAACCGACTTCAAAAAAAAAACACTACAAAGTGAAAAATAACTTTAATTTCGGAAGTCGGTGTCTTTGGTTTTGAATTTTCGTTCTTTGTCACCGACTTCCGAAATTAAAGTTATTTTTCACTTTGTAGTGTTTTTTTTTTGAAGTCGGTTGTTTTTTTTTTGTAAAAAGTTTTTATTTTTTCTTTTTAGTTGTGGTACCTACCCCACACAAATTCGAATACCACTACCTACTATGTAAATAACAGTGACAAGAAGTTATCATATCATCTACATACTAAGTGGGAAAAAATACGTATAATTGAAGCTAACTCAAAAACTACCCAGGCAAAGTTAATAAAATTTATATGGGACCACCTCTGAAGTATGATCTACCAAACAAAAAAAGAATCATCAAAATCTATTCATAATTGGCGGAGTAATCGCGTAACAAACATACAAAAAAAAAAAAAAAAAAAAAAAAACAACATACAGACGAATTGAGAACCTCCTCCTTTTGGAAGTCGGTTAAAAAAGATCCTCTCCAAAAAGTTTGCTTTATTCTAAAATAAGTGCCTGTAAAAGTGTATTCGAACTTATTGGACACGGGTTATATGTAAATTATAAACTTTGGCATTTTTAGTTTTCCTTTAGGGGTCATATAGGAGGATGGGGGGTATCAGTTTGTATGGAATAATTTTAACGCGCGTTCTGATTAACTTGAAACTCAGTATTTATACTTATGATTGAAAATAAATAAAAACGTATATCAGGGATTTTTTTTAAATCTACCCCTAATCGGGTGAAAAGGGGTATTCATTTTTACAGTGGAGGACAGGGGAGGTGGCAGTCAGGGCCGCGCCGCCTGTATGTGCGAAGTGTGCGGCGCACACAAGCGCCCTGGCGCCTGTGTGCGCCCCTAGTGCCCTGCCCATGCCCTTAATTAAATATCAGCGTCAATTTTTTTTTTTTTTCTCTATCTCCTCCGAGAAAAAAAGACAGTCATATCTTGATAGAATGTAAATAACTTTTCCTTTTCTCAGTAATTGCCAAGTGGTAGCGAACCGTTTTTTTAAATTTATTTACGAAAATAATATAAAACTAGAACACATTTATGTAAAAATTTGAAACAAAAAAAATAACGCGGCGAAACAGGACGACAAAAAGAGGCGCTTCATAGGTTTCGCACCCAGGCGCTGCCGAGGGTCGGCGCGGCCCTGAGGTGGCTTGGTTAACTAGATAATGGCCTACAAATAACGGCCCCCATATAACAGCCGCCACACGGCAGCCGCCACAAAACGGCCGCCACATAGCGGCCGCCACATTGCGACCGTCACATTACGGCCGCCAAATTGCGGTCACCACTTTACGGCCGCCGCATAACGGCCGCTAGATGACAGCCGCCAAATAACGGCCGCCATATAACAGCCGCCACATAACGGCTGCAACAAAACGGCCGCCACATAGCGGCCGCCACATAGCGGCCGCCACATAACGGCCGCTAGATGACGGCCGACAAATAATGGCCGCAACAAAGCGGCCACCACATAGCGGCCGCCACATTGCGACCGCCACATTACAGCCGCCACTTTACGGCCGCCACGTAACGGCCTACAAATAATGGCCCCCATATAACAGCCGCCACATGTCGGACGCAACAAAACGGCCGCCACATAGCGGCTGCCACATTGCGACCGTCACATTACGGCCGCCAAATTGCGGCCACCACTTTACGGCCGCCGCATAACGGCCGCTAGATGACAGCCGCCAAATAACGACCGCCATATAACAGCCGCCACATGGCGGCCGCCACATAACGGCTGCAACAAAACGGCCGCCACATAGCGGCCGCCACATAGCGGCCGCCACATAGCGGCCGCCACATAGCGGCCGCCACATAGCGGCCGCCACATAGCGGCCGCCACAGCGGCCGCCACATAGCGGCCGCCACATAACGGCCGCCACATAGCGGCCGACACATAGCGGCCTCCACATAGCGGCCGCCACATTGCGGCCGCCACATTACGGCCGCCACGTAACGGCCGCCACATAACGGCCGCTAGATGACGGCCGCCATATAACAGCCGCCACATGGCGGCCGATAAATAACGGCCGCAACAAAGCGGCCGCCACATAGCGGCCGCCACATTGCGACCGCCACATTAGGGCTGCCACTTTACGCCCGCCACATAACGGCCGCCATATAACAGCCGCCACATAATGGCCGCAACAAAACGGCCGCCACATAACGGCCGCTAGATGACGGCCGATAAATAACGGCCGCAACAAAGCGGCCGCCACATAGCGGCCGCCACATTGCGACCGCCACATTACGGCTGCCACTTTACGCCCGCCACACAACGGCCGCTAGATGACGCCGCCAAATAACGGCCGCCATATAACAGCCGCCACATAATGGCCGCAACAAAACGGCCGCCACATAGCGGCTGCCACATAGCGGCCGCCACATAACGGCCGCTAGATGACGGCCGCCAAATAACGGCCGCAACAAAGCGGCCGCCACATAGCGGCCGCCACATTGCGACCGCCACATTATAGCCGCCACTTTACGGCCGCCACGTAACGGCCGCCACATAGCGGCCGCCACATAACGGCCGCAACAAAGCGGCCGCCGTATAGTGGCCGCCACATAGCGGCCACCACATAGCGGCCGCCACATTGCGACCTTCACATTACGGCCGCCACGTAACGGCCGCCACATAACGGCAGCAACACAACGGCCGCCACATTGCGACCGCCACATTACGGCCGCCAAATTGCGACCGCCACTTTACGGCTGCCAAATAACGGCCGCCATATAACAGCCGCCACATAGCGGCCGCCAAATAACGGCCTCCACATAGCGGCCGACACAACCGCTGCCAAATAACGGCCGCCACATGAAAATGATGGGCAGCGGGGTTTGAGCTTCACGGAGCCAAAAAACGCTACTAACTAGTGTTCACTAATGTTTCATATTTCCATACAGTAATATTGTCAAATTAATCAAAACAGGTAAATATTTGACAGCTATTTGCGACGTTGCCAACATTCGCACCAATCTTCACATAAAAACAAATTTTCAGACGGGATGCTATTGGTTTTATTTTCGCCTCATTTTTAATTTTCTCAAATTATGGTCGACGTCACGTATGGTGGTCGTGGTACGACGACGCGCCCCACTCCGCGATTACTGCACTGTAAGCTGAACTCTAGTACGGCGCGGAGCGGAGTGGGGCGCGTCTGGTTTCTGAAAATTGTGTTTTCGGTACATCGATCACTAATAAAGAACTTATTAGTGATCGATGTTTCGGTATGTAAAATCTATCGTTCAACTACATTCTGAAAATCAGATAAATTGCTATAAAACAGGGTTATTACCGAACTGTTGAAAATATATTTTTTTTGACATAAATTTAATAATGCGGTCAGGTCAGAAGTAACGCGAAAATTTTCTAAAATTAGGATTTTTGTATTTCTGAATAACCAATCGATTTTATACGATTTTGTTCGTAAAACGATGAGGCAAAAATTTTGGTCATGGGCTCGCCAACCAATAGAATTAATTTGAATTTGGAATTCTAAATGAAAGCAGTGCGCGCGTGCGGTATCGTTTCGGCTTACCGACCAGTGAGGAAACATAAGCAGTACCGAAACGGTACAGAATCGGTACCGAAACGAAAGGGCCTAACGAGACTGTCCTTAACTTTTTGAAACATGTTGATCTGCATTCACAGATTTCTTAAAAATTGGCAATTTTCACAAAAACTTTTCCAAAAACTATATCGAGCCAACTGAGGTTTGAGCACAAGAATGTCTCTGTCTGTATGTTAACTTTTCACGCCTAAAACTAAGAGCCTAAACCACAATCAAATTCCAAAGAATTCGATTTCGTAGGACATAGGCTACTTTTTGTCTCAAAAATAATCCTAAAGGAGGTGATATATAGGTAATGAAAGTTTTCTCGCCAAACTTCACGCTGCTAAGACAACGGGAAGTACCATATAGGCTTTGTTTTATTTGCGAGTGTCAATATAAATATGCGGTATAATTTAATGGCCGTATTTTTTTATTGCATTGACTTGGAAGTTTGATTTTCTTTACAGCTCCAAGGGACCGTAGATCTAAGTTTTTGATATCTATTTCAACTTGATGCCTCCAGGCGTTTCTGAGAAAAAGGGTCTTGACAGACAACGAAGTTATCCTTTTAACGGTTTCAATTTTGCATTTTGAGTACAGATTTATTATCTGCCTAATTTATTATGTTATCAATTTTTAGTATCAATGACATCCATGAATATTTGTACGCCTTCTGGTATAACATAGCGCGCTAGTAATTTTTTTTATAACAACTATTTTATTGTACAGACGCCAGCACATCAGGCTACTACAATCTGTCAAATTTATTTAATAGATTTTCAACTTTATCGCTGAAAATTAAAGTTCAAAGTTGATCGGGAAAATTTGACAGTTTCGGGTAGCTTGATGTGCTGGCGTCTTTACCTATGATAACAAATGATTAAATGATTATGATTATGTTTATGATTACCTTTTAATACCGTATCGGCTGAACGTATTTAGATGAAAGGCATACGGATAGGCCATAATCTGGCTTAGATCATAGGATAGTCTGAATTCCGGTAGCATGTTCCCGTGGGATATTTTGCGACATCCACGCGGGCGAAGCCGCGGGCAAAAGCTAGTTATGTATAAAATAAGAACTCAAATTTTTTATACAAAATTACACACCTAGGTAATCTGTTTACATTATTGTTTTATTCAAACTCAAACCATTTATTTCAATTAAACCATTTACAGGCACTTTTGAATTGTCATTCAAGTCCCTATGACTTGAATAAAACTCGAGTTCAATCCCAAGGCACGCTCCTCTGACTTTTCGGATTCATGTGCGTATTATATAATTATCACTTGCTTAAAACACGGTTAAGGAAAACATCGTGAAGAAACCTGCCTGATGCCTGAGATATATTTCTCGACTAAGGCCCATGGGTGGTTCAAATATCTGCTAACCACACGAAAAAGAAAGAACATTGTTTTATTATGTCACAAATTTTCCTAAAAAGGCGCCGTTCCAGCCTTTCGCCTAGGGCGCCAGGAATTCTTGGGCCGGGTGGACTCGAATGTATTAAGTTTTGTACCCTGAGTTTGGCAGATGATTCCTCACCTATAATATGGAAAGTTGACGTATAAAACGAGTTTTAACTGCCAATATTACTGATGGAGGCGGAGTCGGTCGACGTGGAGGAAATGATTTAGAGGGTGTCAATGGCGTTAACCCTCATATGAGGTTCTTATCCAACTCTTTTAGCGCAAACTGATGAGATTTGATGAGTAGCGTAATAAATATTTTCACGAGTTATTAGGATGACGTTTATCGTATACGTAATGTCGGGACCATGAACCTATATTAAAAAGATTATTGTGCACTGCACCAAGCCGGTGGAGATTGGTGTGTTCGGCCCCAACAGAGGCCCGTTCCGAACTATGCGGGGGCTTACTACACTTGTCTTATTATTTTCTTTTCATTTTTTATTAATATTATAAGTGTGCATGGGAGGACTCGGAAAACCCGAAAACAGTGGCGTAGCGAGGGGGCCGCCCCGGGCGCCACCATTAGAAGGGCGGCAACAAAAATATATTTTGTGCGGTCACTGGCGGTCAGTCAGACAATTAATTTTTCAAGAAGTTAGCTTTTACCCACTTGCACATATTAAATGTCCCTGCCGCCCAAAACAATTGTTGCAAATCACGAGTGGCAGTCGGCCCTTGTTTGTGTTTAGACGTGTACATGCACGGTGTTAAGGTGTGCGCGCGAGGCGTATGCGGGCACGCACACTGTCACACCATGCGTGTACACGTCTAAACACAACCAAAGGCCGACCGCGCTCGTGATTTCTAAGAACTTGTACCAGTAACTTCTTCGTCTGCCGCGCTGTCGTTTTAATAGTAAGTTTTAGTTTGTTTTTTATTAAAAGTATTTTATGTTTTAATTATTTTTACGACGTCAAAAGGGCGGCAAATTAAGACTCCGCCCCGGGCGACAGTGACTCACGCTACGCCACTGCCCGAAAACCAATGAGAATGAGCCGAATAAACACAGTGTGTGGCTGTTGTGTGTGTTCAACACACAAGAGGTGGCGTGGGGTATGAGGATATCTTGTCTCGTTCACATCGAATGATAATGGTAACTCTGCTGGCTCGCTGACGGCCGTCCTGTCATGTCAACGTAAACTTACTGTCAACTGTCAAATCGTGTCATCATGTCACGTCTGTCACTTTTTATTTACCATGTCATGAGTTTCTTGGGTGGATTTACGAAATTTTATATATCTGTGTTAATTACCTTGAACATAAATTAATTATTCCCGTTCTATAAGACGAAAATGGTATGGAGGACAACTCTACATCTTGTAAAAAGCCAACATGGCAAAACTGTGTTCACTGTCCGAGACTACTTTTCACTTCTGCCACGGAATTTGAAAGGTTATACACATATTATTTATATTTATCGGTTAACTCAAAGCAATATGCACTATGAGAGCGTTGCTTCATTTAATATGGTTTGTTGCAGGCATGTTCAAGAGAAGCACAGTATTAAAGAGGGATCCATCATACTCTGTCAGTATGGACAAAATGGAATGTGTTCATCTTTGCAGTTTGGTGATTTGCGGAAAGCAGGCTTTAAGTATCACGTAAGAGAGTACCACTTATATACAAAAGACTCAAATGATGACTGGACCTTCTATTCTTCCTCTCAAAATCTACCAGCAGTATTAAATGATCCGAACAGAGGTAAACAGAGCAATTTTTTCACGAAGACGTGGGGAGACAGTTTTATTGATAAAGTTGATATATACCCTAGTCCATATTTACCTGAAATCACATTAGCACATTTTGAATCATATTGCAAAAGAGTTGCTAAAAAATATCGGCGTCATTGTAGACTAAAAGAAAGTATTCCAGTCAAAAATAAAACACCTGTAGTAGAAAATGTATGTGAGGTACCAAGTATATTCTATGAGCAATCACTACCTTTAAATGATCCAGATGTATTTAGCCAAGTTTTTCCTAGTCTGTGTAATTCTGATGAACCCAGTATCGCTATAAGAGCTCTCCAAGAAACACTAAGTACATACCTAGATGTTATTGAGATGAAAATCTCTAAGCAAGTAGCTCAAAAATCAGATGCATTTTTTCATGCAATGCTGTCTCATGACACTATAATGGAACAGATGGCTAGAGCAGTGAAAACAGTTAGAAAAACCAGACAAAATATAACACATGTAAAGGGAAACTTAACTGAATGTCCACTAAAATTAGCAAGTTTGACAAAAATTAATCACAATTTGAATAATGTTCATGATCTTTTAAAGTTAATGGGTACAGTACAACAGACACAACCAATGATACAGCTTCTTTTGAGTACTTCAGATTATGTAGCTGCCTTGGACTTGATCAGTTCTACCCAAAAAGTGCTTTCTACACGCCTGTCTGGTATACAAGCATTTCGTCATTTATCTCCACAACTAACTGAAATGAAGAGATTAATACACAAAATGCTGAGCAACGAATTTTTAAGATTCATTGTCACAGACCTAAACAGACCTCCAAAAGATGACACAGAAATACCTGAAAGGGAGAAAATTGTATCTATAGTGTCTGGAATTCTCCGCCTGAAGGAATTTGATTTTATTGATACATTCAAAATAGAAGCAATGACATCTATTCAAGCTACAATCAAACAATCTGTAATAGAAATCATTTCAGAAAGGGATGGAAACACAGAAATTGTTTTGAGAGGATCTACTGCTGACAATACATGGCTTTTATGTAATGAAGGTATAACATTTCTGCAGAAAGTTACTCCAAACTTAATTAATTTATTTAAAAGAATCTTATCCTTAAATAATTTGATATTGGAAATTACTCAAATGGATGATGTTACTGGAAATGATAGTGAAGATGTTTGGTCACCTGAGGAACTACTCTTTGTTGAAGAGAAGTTAAAGAAAATGGTTGGATCTCTTTCTGACTACTGTAATGAACGATGTGCTAATCTTATAGTAACTAAAACAGACAAGGATTATGTTTTTTCTGATATGTCCCAATTATCAATCCTGTCCAAACTAATTGAAAATTTTTGTGACGAATGTGAAAGCATTACTGGTCATTGCAGTAACGCAATGAAGCTGGCTCTTCGAAGCTATGCAATGAAGTATATACAATGTTTACATGCTGAAAGGAGGACTCAACTGACATCTGCTCTAAATGGAGAGCGATGGAAAGCTGCAGATGTCCCTTGTGAATTACAAAGTGCGATAAATAAAATACATGAATCAGGTGAAATACCAAATGCTTTAAAATACGACAGTGGGAAGCCTGATGGAAAATATTTATTAATAAATAAGGAGAGTTATGCTGTTGTTGCCACAGTGCAGCTGTTAATCAAGATCTTGCTGGAATATTGTGATGCCACAAAACAGTCTCCTGTCATCGTTCAGTACTTGGTACACTGTATGTTGGAATTGATTCGATTGTTCAATTCTCGGTGCTGCCAATTGGTATTAGGTGCTGGAGCAATACAGAGTGCTGGCTTAAAAACTATCTCTACATCAAACCTTGCTTTGGTATCAAGATCCCTGCAGGTGGTCATGTGGTTTCTACCTAAGATAAGAGGATTGCTAGAACGACAGCATTCAAAAGAATTATCACTGAATGGGTTTAGTAACATAGAAAGTGATATAGTAAGCCATAAGCAGGAAATAGAGAATAAGATTTGTCTCATAGTAAGTAATATGCTTGCATCTCAGCTGACAGGGTGGGATGCTAAACCCCCTGTTCCATCTCAAACATTCCGAAATATTTCTAAACACTTAGTTAAATTACACGAAGCACTTATTGATATATTTCCTAATGAACAAATAAGGACCATTTATAAAAGAGTACATGATAACTTCAAAGATAAGCTCAGAGAGCAACTAGTAAAGATGAACATAGTAGCGAATGGTAGTCCTCAGCATGGCGTAGTCACCTCAGAATTGACTTTTTACTTGCAAACCCTCAAAACACTACGGGTGATAAACGAAAATGATGCAGAGGACAATATATTGTATGATATTTGGTTAAATTAAGTTATACATAATTATAAGGTATAGAGAGAATATTCTGTAGCCATTTTTGTAAAAAAGTACTAATTCATTTTAAACACTATCTATTTATTGTTCTAATTATGGTGTACAATACAATGGTATATGTCATTTTAACTTTGGTACAAAACCAACTTGTAAAAGGCCAAAGAAAAATTTCATTCTACCTAATAGGTATTGATTAATGAAACTGATGTCTATGTATTATGTAAATAAACTGTTTAATAAGTTTTAAATTATATAATTACGTACTTACATTTAATATTCCTCCCAAATAATGAGAAAACATGATGTCCCTAAGTATTCAGTGCTAGAATAAACAAATGATTCATACATTCAGATACCCCATAGGTACCTCTACCTCTCTCCCATACAGTCTACACGTAGCATAGCTAGGGTAAAGCCAGGTCTCCTGTGTTTTTACACAAAAACATCGCAACAAAGAGGCGTGGTCATACACATTTGTCTATGCTTTGTATGAAAATAAATATTTATGTTTTTTTGTGTAATGTTTCGAAAAAACATGCGCAGGTGACCCGGCTTTACCGTCTGGACAAATACGTGTCCGGCTTTTTGGCCCCGGCTGTCCGGACTATGTCCGAAGTTTTCGACTTCAGGTGAAAGCGTCAGGGTAGCCCACGAACGAAATTAAAATTTTCTTACGTTTTTTGGAATTTACAGGACAGTATCAGGTTGTATGTTGATCTAAATATGATTCGCGGCCGTAAGTATTTATTAAATACATAGAATAAAAATCATCAATACAACTCTCAAGTGTTCATTGTATGACTATTTCATATACGACTAAGTCGCCTAGTGTACTTGGAAGGTCGGGATCGTTCGTGCGTGTTCGTACTTGTACGCACGAGTGAAATTCGTACGAAAACTCATCCAAAGTGCGCGCAGACTTAGAGGTGTGCGTAAAGCCGGGTCTCCTGCGCGTGTTTTTACACAAAAACATCGCAACAAAGAGGCGTGGGACATTTGTGTATGCTTTGTATGAAAATAAATGTTTATGTGTCAGCTTTTTGTGTAATGTTTCGAAAAAACATGCGCAGGAGGCCGGCTTTACCCCAGCCAGATAATGTCGAAAATCGTCATCTAAGTGCAATAGATAATTATTATAATTAGACATATAGCTTCTGTAATTGGTAAGCAGTACCCTAATTGCGTAATACAACACAATCTGTTTCGATTTGAAACAGATTGATAATCCATTGCTTCATAAGTTGGAAAAGAAAATCTGCCCAACAACTTTTAAATCGCAATGAATGTTGTTGAACTGTCAAAATGAAACAAATTGGGCATAATTGTTTACGAAAATAAGTTACCTGCTCAAATATGATACAGATTTATAAATTTGGTAGGTAAACTGATAGTTTTTTAATTATTTATTGTCGAAGATGTCGGATGTGCTTTACTGGCGTGCGCCGCGTAAACCGTTACAGATACCTACATCAAATTTATGTTCTAGATTGAAGATCTTAAAAAGTTCAACAAAAAAGTCCGCGATGGCATATATCTATCTTCTAAGGATAACCCACAGTAAGCATTTTATCTTTCAGAATTTGATAAAAATTCCATTGTTATTTCCAAAGCTATGTTGACCGGTATCTTATTAATCCTTAACCAATAAAATATGTTATTTAAATTGGACATTTAATTGAGATTAAAATATGAATTGACATCATATAATTTAAATGAATGGTTTAAAAGATATCACAGATTCAAAATTAAGCGTAACACATTAATTAAGGTTGGAGCGCAGCGGTAGGAGTCAATAACCTTTTCCAAGACTATTAGGTATGTAATCCCGGTACCTACTGCCCGGTAGTACGTTCCCGTGGTATATTTTCCGACATCCATGCGGGCGAAGCCGCGGGCATTAGCTACTTTACAAACTGAATATTCATGTCATTGTTTATATTGTAGGTAATATTCATCAAATTTCAGTGTACAGACGCCAGCACATCAAGCTACCCGAAACTGTCAAATTTTCCCAATCAACTTTGAACCTTACATATCAGCGATAAAGTTGAAAATCTATTAAATAAATTTGACAGATTTTAGTAGCCTGATGTGCTGGCGTCTGTACCTATAAAAAAAAAAAAAACTAAATTCAGTGCGCAAAAATTAGAGTAGGCATCCCAAGCCTTTTTGTCCTCAATATAGTCTTTAACAGTATAAAAGGCTTTTTAGCATTTACGTTTTATGAATGATGTGAATTTATTAGGTAAGGCTTAGTTCTTGAACGTGGCTTGGAAGTTTATAATAGGTAATAAAACTTCTTCGACAGTTTTCTATCTCCATCATCAGACAGTCTAAATTTCTCATCAAGATTAGAACTACATAAGTGTGCCAAGTTCCAACAAAATCGGTTCGGTGAAAATTCAGTAGGTGAAAAATCAATCAAACCCTATATTTTACCCTTAGTGGGTGGGTGAATTTTATTTTTCAGTTTTACATGGGACCAACTTCGAAGTACACACGGCTACACATAAAGCTATCATTTCCAATTGCTGCTGATCTCGCATTGTATAGGATTTCCGTACAATGCGAGGTCTGCTTATACTGGAAATGTACCTATAATGATATATACCCAATCCAATAAAAAAAGAAAAATACATTTTCTTTTAAATATGTAGGTTTTAGTGATGTGCCTGATATCCGTATCCGCGGATATCCGAGGGAGAAAAAAGATCCGTATCCGTATCCTTTACTTTTTGACGGATCTTAAACGGATCTTTTATATTAATACATTTCATTACGTATATAAAAAAAAATTAAAAAAAAAAAACAAACACTGTTAACTTCAATCCAAATAAGTAAAAAAAATATATCATATTTATTATAATTCAAGTAAAATACCAGTAAATTAAGTTATAAGGTAATTAAACTATCTTTGTAGTGAGATCAAACCTCTAATATTTGTACTATGCTAATTGAAATAATTATGCGAGTTAACACATCAATTAAAACTGTTGTTTTCAAGAACTTAAAAAAAAACGTCATAATTAATATTAAGTAATGTTAAATTGTATTTCAAAAAACTTTTTACAAAAAAAAAACAACCGACTTCAAAAAAAAAACACTACAAAGTGAAAAATAACTTTAATTTCGGAAGTCGGTGTCTTTGGTTTTGAATTTTCGTTCTTTGTCACCGACTTCCGAAATTAAAGTTATTTTTCACTTTGTAGTGTTTTTTTTTTGAAGTCGGTTGTTTTTTTTTTGTAAAAAGTTTTTATTTTTTCTTTTTAGTTGTGGTACCTACCCCACACAAATTCGAATACCTTTTTGGCCCCGGCTGTCCGGACTATGTCCGAAGTTTTCGACTTCAGGTGAAAGCGTCAGGGTAGCCCACGAACGAAATTAAAATTTTCTTACGTTTTTTGGAATTTACAGGACAGTATCAGGTTGTATGTTGATCTAAATATGATTCGCGGCCGTAAGTATTTATTAAATACATAGAATAAAAATCATCAATACAACTCTCAAGTGTTCATTGTATGACTATTTCATATACGACTAAGTCGCCTAGTGTACTTGGAAGGTCGGGATCGTTCGTGCGTGTTCGTACTTGTACGCACGAGTGAAATTCGTACGAAAACTCATCCAAAGTGCGCGCAGACTTAGAGGTGTGCGTAAAGCCGGGTCTCCTGCGCGTGTTTTTACACAAAAACATCGCAACAAAGAGGCGTGGGACATTTGTGTATGCTTTGTATGAAAATAAATGTTTATGTGTCAGCTTTTTGTGTAATGTTTCGAAAAAACATGCGCAGGAGGCCGGCTTTACCCCAGCCAGATAATGTCGAAAATCGTCATCTAAGTGCAATAGATAATTATTATAATTAGACATATAGCTTCTGTAATTGGTAAGCAGTACCCTAATTGCGTAATACAACACAATCTGTTTCGATTTGAAACAGATTGATAATCCATTGCTTCATAAGTTGGAAAAGAAAATCTGCCCAACAACTTTTAAATCGCAATGAATGTTGTTGAACTGTCAAAATGAAACAAATTGGGCATAATTGTTTACGAAAATAAGTTACCTGCTCAAATATGATACAGATTTATAAATTTGGTAGGTAAACTGATAGTTTTTTAATTATTTATTGTCGAAGATGTCGGATGTGCTTTACTGGCGTGCGCCGCGTAAACCGTTACAGATACCTACATCAAATTTATGTTCTAGATTGAAGATCTTAAAAAGTTCAACAAAAAAGTCCGCGATGGCATATATCTATCTTCTAAGGATAACCCACAGTAAGCATTTTATCTTTCAGAATTTGATAAAAATTCCATTGTTATTTCCAAAGCTATGTTGACCGGTATCTTATTAATCCTTAACCAATAAAATATGTTATTTAAATTGGACATTTAATTGAGATTAAAATATGAATTGACATCATATAATTTAAATGAATGGTTTAAAAGATATCACAGATTCAAAATTAAGCGTAACACATTAATTAAGGTTGGAGCGCAGCGGTAGGAGTCAATAACCTTTTCCAAGACTATTAGGTATGTAATCCCGGTACCTACTGCCCGGTAGTACGTTCCCGTGGTATATTTTCCGACATCCATGCGGGCGAAGCCGCGGGCATTAGCTACTTTACAAACTGAATATTCATGTCATTGTTTATATTGTAGGTAATATTCATCAAATTTCAGTGTACAGACGCCAGCACATCAAGCTACCCGAAACTGTCAAATTTTCCCAATCAACTTTGAACCTTACATATCAGCGATAAAGTTGAAAATCTATTAAATAAATTTGACAGATTTTAGTAGCCTGATGTGCTGGCGTCTGTACCTATAAAAAAAAAAAAAACTAAATTCAGTGCGCAAAAATTAGAGTAGGCATCCCAAGCCTTTTTGTCCTCAATATAGTCTTTAACAGTATAAAAGGCTTTTTAGCATTTACGTTTTATGAATGATGTGAATTTATTAGGTAAGGCTTAGTTCTTGAACGTGGCTTGGAAGTTTATAATAGGTAATAAAACTTCTTCGACAGTTTTCTATCTCCATCATCAGACAGTCTAAATTTCTCATCAAGATTAGAACTACATAAGTGTGCCAAGTTCCAACAAAATCGGTTCGGTGAAAATTCAGTAGGTGAAAAATCAATCAAACCCTATATTTTACCCTTAGTGGGTGGGTGAATTTTATTTTTCAGTTTTACATGGGACCAACTTCGAAGTACACACGGCTACACATAAAGCTATCATTTCCAATTGCTGCTGATCTCGCATTGTATAGGATTTCCGTACAATGCGAGGTCTGCTTATACTGGAAATGTACCTATAATGATATATACCCAATCCAATAAAAAAAGAAAAATACATTTTCTTTTAAATATGTAGGTTTTAGTGATGTGCCTGATATCCGTATCCGCGGATATCCGAGGGAGAAAAAAGATCCGTATCCGTATCCTTTACTTTTTGACGGATCTTAAACGGATCTTTTATATTAATACATTTCATTACGTATATAAAAAAAAATTAAAAAAAAAAAACAAACACTGTTAACTTCAATCCAAATAAGTAAAAAAAATATATCATATTTATTATAATTCAAGTAAAATACCAGTAAATTAAGTTATAAGGTAATTAAACTATCTTTGTAGTGAGATCAAACCTCTAATATTTGTACTATGCTAATTGAAATAATTATGCGAGTTAACACATCAATTAAAACTGTTGTTTTCAAGAACTTAAAAAAAAACGTCATAATTAATATTAAGTAATGTTAAATTGTATTTCAAAAAACTTTTTACAAAAAAAAAACAACCGACTTAAAAAAAAAAACACTACAAAGTGAAAAATAACTTTAATTTCGGAAGTCGGTGTCTTTGGTTTTGAATTTTCGTTCTTTGTCACCGACTTCCGAAATTAAAGTTATTTTTCACTTTGTAGTGTTTTTTTTTTGAAGTCGGTTGTTTTTTTTTTGTAAAAAGTTTTTATTTTTTCTTTTTAGTTGTGGTACCTACCCCACACAAATTCGAATACCACTACCTACTATGTAAATAACAGTGACAAGAAGTTATCATATCATCTACATACTAAGTGGGAAAAAATACGTATAATTGAAGCTAACTCAAAAACTACCCAGGCAAAGTTAATAAAATTTATATGGGACTACCTCTGAAGTATGATCTACCAAACAAAAAAAGAATCATCAAAATCTATTCATAATTGGCGGAGTAATCGCGTAACAAACATACAAAAAAAAAAAAAAAAAAAAACAACATACAGACGAATTGAGAACCTCCTCCTTTTGGAAGTCGGTTAAAAAGAGAAATTGGCAGCTTTGTCCCCCAAAAGTCAGTTACGATGAGGATCATAAATGATTCCTGCTGAACCTGAAGAAAGTTGAGATCCGTATTCGTATCCGTATTCGCGGATCTAGACCCTTATGATCCGTATCCGTATCCGCGGATCACATTTTTAACGATCCGGCACATCACTAGTAGGTATACGCGTTGACTCGAGAACCTTTTTATTGTCGGTTAAAAATAAAGCTTTTGCCAAGTTCACTGGCAAAACAGTCACACAATTTTTCGGACATCTGAAGAATCGAGTCAATCTTATCAAGAATATTCCTTTTATCAAAGTATAGGGTATGTGTAAATAAACTTAAACTTTATCTTGCCTACCTTCACACAATATAAAATAATTAAACTTTAAATGAACCAAGATGCATGAAAGTAAACGAGGCAAAAGGAGTATGAAAGGATCGTAGCAGGTGGCGTTTTGTAGTTTCTGCCTACCCCCATGGGAAGAAGGCGTGACTTTATGTATGTGTGTATGTAAAATATAAATTAACATTTAGGTAACACCTCTTTTTTTTTTTTTTTGGTTGGGATATTATCAAATAACTTCTCCCGCTCTGGGCGGAGCGGGAGGGCGTGTCAGATACTGACTAAAACCCACCCTGTTCCTTCGGTTGCCCTGTTGCCGGGGGCCACGATGTCCCTATCGGTTTTCTTCGAACCCCCGGCAGGCATTGGCCCTAGCGGACCCCGTCAATTCTGCTGACATCTCATTGAGGCGCGCGTGGAACACAACGCGCCGTCGACCCGGGCTTGGTCCATATCGGACGGCGAGCTACCCATTGCTCACCGTCCGCAAGCCCGCGCTTACGGTGGCCGGAAATCGGCTCGCGATTCCCGCCCCGGGCGTCTCCTCCTGCGGCGGTTTGGGGCGTGAGGGCGCGAAATTTGCCTCTCCCTCACGCGTTCCGCCTCCTCCTTCGCGAGCATTACCGCTTCGCAGAAGGAGGTGACGGCCTGCCATTTCCTCTCGCTCCGTACCATGGCCTGAACCAGGGCCGGACGCGAGAGATCACCGCCGCCGATCGCCTCTACGAGAACACGGCGTTGCTCCGCCCAAGCCGGGCAGACCTCCACCGTATGCTCCACCGTGTCCTCAGGCCGATCCATAGGTAACACCTCTCAAATAGAGATCACGGGGTGGGCCGATTTTGCTGCTCGCATATAGTTTCGCTATGTCCGTCTGTCTGTCTGTCCGCGGCTGAGCTCAGAGACTGTTAGTACTAGAAAGCTGTAATTTAGCATGAGTATTTACATATTAATCACGCCGAAAAGTGGTAACATAAAATAATTAAAAAAAAAAATATATACGTAAAGTGGGGATGTTATTTTTTTTCTTGTATATCCCATGGTGTGGGGTCGTTGGAAAGGTCGTTCAAAAATATTGTGAGTTTGTGGATACCATTTTTGGATTCAGGGACCTGTTTGCGAAATATTAAGCTTTAAATTGTTAATTTCTGTTAGAGTCAAGTGTGTGTGTCCCCCGCCAGCTAAATGGTTGGTTTTGGATATGTAGAAAAAATCACAGCAGTAGTAAAAGGAAAACTATTACAGCTAAGTAGGCTCTACAAGTTAACGAGTAATAATCGACCAACTTAAAATTTGCAGTTGAAAAAACATGTTCTCCCATACATTCCGTACCTATGGGAGAACTTGTTTTTCAACTACTCTGTTAAGTTTGATGTTGGGATAAATTCATGCCATCTACGGAACCCTTCATTGTGCGTGGTCCGACACGCTCTTGGCCGGTTTTTTTAAATGTTACTTAAATTGTTTTTGTGATAGCTACAATTTATGTTAATTTTATCGAAAATAAAGAACTTGTTCAATAAATGCGTTTTTTATTGTATAGATAACAACATAGAAAAATATTAACAGCCATTATGATTTCAATGGAATTATATTCACGCTAATTCTTTGGCTAACATTATAAAATATTAAAACCTTAAAAAAGTCAGTATGGTTACATATATAACTTCATAAAATAATATACTTACCTTACGTAACTATTTGCTCGCTAATTTTAACTATCATAGAAATATGACGCTAATGGATATCTAATTATAAAAGCTATACAAGTGCAAATAATTTGAAAAGCCATAAGCTTTGTGGTCAGTTGTACTTCAGTTATCGGCCCTAACTTAATTAAAAATAAATTAATTAATGTCATATTATTTATAGTTATACTTTCCTTATCTTCAGTTTTATCAATTAGATGTGAGATGGTTAACACACGAAGTATCAATTTGGTTAAGGCGGTCATTTCTTTTTTTGCTATTATTGTTCTGCTTGCATAAAGTAAATTCGTCTCTTCACTGTACTTTGGCAAGCGATGTCTTGGGCATGGAATAATGTGGAATAGTTGAGGCACTGAATACAGAAAGTTTATGATTTGTGGCAAGAAAAATAATAAAACTGTTTTACTGAAATGACTCAATATAGCTACAACTGCAAATGTCATTCCAGAAACGTAACAAAATGTGTCCCCAACAAACACTTTTGAAGGATACCTGAAACATATAAAAAGAAACATTTATGTCATAGCAATAACATGATTATTTAGTTATAAAAGTGTATATTTAATGGTGACACTCTAAGACCACACAGAGGTATTTTCTTTATGGAATGTCTGCTTTGGAAAATTTCTCATATTATAAATTCTGCCTGTTAATAATGTAAACATTTGAAGTGACTTATTAACAATGTGCCACAAACAGTAGACTGAATATGATGATGAAAGGAAATATGTAAATATATATTTCAACCATGCAATAGCTTACCAATTATGTTTCAACAATGCCAGTGTAGTTGCAAGATAAGGTATCATAATATGTAATGAGAAAGTGTGGGCTTTAGACTGATCTCCTCTCAATTCAATTAAGTCAAAAATTATAATAGAAAAAGCTATGATGACAGACTGCCCAACTTCAAGCCCATTGATGCCAGCCAAAATGTTTATAGCATTTGTGCAGAATACAGCTAACATCCCCATGTAGATGTAGTACATTACACCTGGAAACGAACAGAAAAAATAAAAAACAAAGGTAGACCACATTTATCAAAATCTCTTTATAAACTGTACATACCAATGTTGATGGAAACTCCCAACCATTGCCTCAAAGGAATAGGAACTACAAAAGTAGTGGAGTTAAAGTTCACATAGTAAACCACAAGCAGGGGTAGTGATGCCACTGTGGGCAGTAACAGTTTGTATCTCCATCTCAAGTCCAAAACATCATCAGCGAAGCCAAGAAGGAGCATACAGCAGATGGATAACAATCCTGCCAATAGTTCTGCAAACTAAATAAGAACCATATTATACACAATTTTTATATTGGCCTTCATTAATTAACCATTAGGAGACACTATGCCATGTATACTGCTTGACTCAAAAATTAAAATAATCTCTTACCTCATTGTGAGGGAAGTGCTGTGTGTCCATCAAGCCATTACCAAAGACAATTGGTATAAATAAAAAGCTTGTAATTAAGAAGACACATCCAGATACAACACCTATTGCTTCTGGGCTGAAAATAATGATAAAGATAGAGTAAGAAATATAGCTACAGACTTTCCATCAATGACAGCAGTAGTGCTTCCAACTTCATAGAACTTCCAAACAAATTCGTATCAAACTTAGTCGAAACTAAATAAAGTATGTTTCATTTACTTACATTTTTTTCTTACTAGTTTTACATAGATCTATTCCAAATAGACCGGCTTTAACGAACAAGTCTGTAAGGTTGGGTATTAATTCATCTGTTACGAAGAAGGCTACCGCCGACAGTATTAATAATATAAATATTTCCCACATCTTGCAGGTTATTTCTTAAACAAATAGTATCATTAGCAAATAGATAAATACCGTAAAATAGTACGTAGGAATTTTTATTCAATAACATTGAAATTAAATTGTCACTGTCAGCTTTCAGCTGAGTGGCTGAGTGATGAAGTGAGTGACAGGAGTGACATGACAGCAAGTGAGTGTAAGGCCGCATTCCGAGTTACGCTAAAAGTGATAATATCGCGAATCCGACCAAAAATGAGTAATAATTGGGACTTAGGACTTTAGTCGGATTCGCGATATTATCACTTTTAACGTAGCTCGGAATGCGGCCTTATTTACCTTTACTGTCATTACTATTAGGCCTCCGCGCGGTTCCATACAAAAGTGCTCCGTTGCTGAGCCAAGCGCGGGCGTCCGTCGCGGGGAAGCAGGCCCCGCACTCGCGCCATGTGTCCCGCCTCCGTGCGACGGACGGCCGCGCGGGGGCAGGTGCGTTGCCCGCCAGCAGTGTGGCCAGCGGTTTTGCAATGTAATCCGTACTATTCAACAAGCAATATTTGTATATATATATTTGTAATCACATTCTCGAAAACGGCTCTAACGATTTCGATGAAAGTTGCAATATAGGGATTTACAGGAGCGAAAAATCGATCTAGCTAGGTCTCAATGTCTTATATCTGGGAAAATTGGTTTTCTCCGTATTTTCACCCGAGCAGAGCTCGGTCGCCCAAGAACAAGATAATGAATGATGACATTAGAATAATGATATGGTAGCATGGAATTAGTATGTACGTACTATGCATGGGATTGGTGTGAACTATCCTATACTATTAAATGAGCCTTATACATTTTCACCAGAGCAGAGCTCGGTCGCCTAGGTACTAATATATTAAGTTCTCCATTGACACGACTGTGCACACCATTGAAATTGTACTAGCAACACTGCGTAAATAAAATAATCTGGTCTCCGCGACGGGTACCCGCGACGGAGGCCGTCGCGTTCCCATGGAGCCCTTCCGCGTGTCCACGCGCGTAGACACGCGACGGGTGCCCGTCGCGGGCGCCCGCTTAACGCAGTTTCAGGCCTTAGATTGTCAACTGTAACTTAAGTGGCTGCGACAGGCATATCGTTTTATTATTTACGGCAGTCCACTGCTGGACATAGGTCTCTCCAATTGCACGCCATTCAGCTCGATTCTCGGCAACTCTCATCCAGCTGCTACCAGACAAACCTACGAAGATCGTCAAAGGCCAGCCCACCGACTCCAGCCTTTTTAACCAAACTATTTCCTATATCCGCCAACTGCCTCGTTGGTCTAGTGGTCGCAAGCGCTACTGCTGAGCATGAGGTCCTGGGTTCGATTCCCGGGTTGGGCAAAGTGTTATTGGGTTTTTCTATCTGAAATTTCTCAGTAGCAGCTCGGAGTCTGGATTTGTGCCCGGTTGATGGCAATAGGCTCGCCCCCTATTACATGGGACTTAAACATAACTGGCGAAATGTGGGTGTACCTGCTACAGGGACACCTCTGCCCAACCCTTCGGGGAAACAAGGCGTGATGTTATGTTATGTGTTATGTTATTTCCTATATTGACCTATTAAATATCAAAATGAATCTAAAACCATGTGATCAGATTTATAATACAATAATTACTTATACGTTTCTCTCTTTTCTAAATGTAATATGTTTTATAAAAGTAGGTAACTATTGATTTTTCAGAACATCGATTTTATTCGGTCAAAAAACCGGCCAAGTGCGTGTCGGACCACGCACAATGAAGGGTTCCGTAGTTGGGATAAATTTATCCCAAAAAGAAACTTAACTTTGTAGTTGAAAAAGATATTCTCCCATACGGAATGTATGGGAAAACATGTTTCTGCAAATGCAAAGTTAAGTTGGTCGATTATTATTCGTTAACTTGTAGAGCCTACTTAGCTGTGATAGTTTTCACATACCCAAAACCAACCATTAAACTTGCACACTTGACTCTAACAAAAATTAGCACTTTAAAGCTTAATATTTCGAAAACGGATCCCTAAATCCAAAAATGGTCTTCGCAAACTCACTATAATTTTCTAACGACACCCCACACTATGGGATTAAGTGACCAGGTCATCAAACCCAAAAAAAAAAAAAAACTTAACTTTACTGTCATTAGATTGTCAATGTCAAACAAATGTCAATAAATGTGTTTTGCAAGCGAGTGTTTTTCTAATTTTCTCAAAAAAATATAAATATTTTTTTCCACGTACATACATACATATATCATTTATTTATTCATCCAATAAAATCCACACTTAAATTTGTTAATAATCTGGTTTAAATCAGCCAATCAGCGGTCGTCTAATCATACAAAAAAACTGAATTGCGTGAAGACGAAAATGAGTACCATGGACGAAATAGAAGATGAAGCGAAAGCAGCAGCCGAAAAGATGGTAATGAATATGATGCAGAGACCAGGACAACTTGAAAAGGTAAGAAGAGGACATCTATTTTGTTACTATTATAATATTAATTCACTATCCTTTTGGCTACTCCTCTACTATTTCCAAGCCTTGACCAAAAGCCGTTTAAATGTGTATTATTTGGTACAGGTATCTTTAGTGGGCGTTGCTAAATAGAAAGAACCGAAAAAAATACTTTATTTTATAGAATATAGACTCATAAACGAGTCCAAAATGTTCTGATGTATAACATTACAAGGCAACCTAGCTCAAAGTGTGTATCTAGACTGATAAAGGTTTGTTACCACTTTTTACTGCAGAGATTTGTAGTGGTACCTATAACCACCAATGCCAAATTATCCCTAAACAAGGGATAATTTATCAGTAGATAACTTAAGGGTGCCCAATCTGCTATTAAGTCATTAAATGTGTTTAATTTACATGGAATTTACGGGTAATTATTTACATAATAAATGTGCAGAGGAACTAGTTGGCAGCTAATGTGCCAATTAAGTGCAACTTAAAAGTAAAATAAACTTGTTTATTCATTATTATATTTATATTATCAATACCAGGTGGAACATTACAAAAAAAGAATCACTCACAAGAAAGCGTCTATTGAGGCTCAGCTGAAATCAGCTGTGCAGGGCAAGCTAGATGGAGTGAGTGTTGGCTTGAAACAGTTGCAGGAGTGTTTGGAGGATGTGCAGCAAGTTAGCATCAAGTTAGTATTATTACTGTTATGGCAGAATATACCTGTTACTGCTGGTAAGCCAACCTAATGAGAATATAGCTGTATGGTATACATAAAAAGAAAAAAGCTGTATCTCAGAATTTGCTTGTTATACTATAATTTCCAAGCCAAAAAGAAAAAAAACCTAGAACATTTTATATTCCTTCCTTTTTCAATAGATTCCCTAAGGAAAGAAGAAAGAATTCATTTCATTCAATTCTTCGTAGATGCATGGTTCATCATCTACCTAGCCTTTTCCTACCTATGTGGGTCGGCTTCTGGTCTAACCTGATGCAGCTGAATACCATAGTATTCTATATTTTACAAGGAGCTACTGCCAGAACCAAATTGTTTCACTCTCTTCTCTTAGTCGCCTTTTAATAACTTTTTCTCAAGCTTTCATACTATTTTTTATTCCTTTTTAAGGTATCATAATTGGTGATACTTTATTCATATTACAATCTAGCCTATTAGCTAATAAGTAATTTAAATATAACTTAAACTGCTAAGTAACTATAGCTTTCATACTATGTGACATTAGCTTTATACCTTTGTAGTTGTTGCACTCCAGCACATTACCTTTGTTTTAAAACTGGAATCTAGTAAACTTGTTGTATACAGGTACCTACATACTTCGTAGTTTATAAGTTGTGTGTTTATTAGTTCTAAGTCTACCCTCTATCATATTATTGTTCCTACCCTACTCTTATGATTTACTCACTTGTATTTTCGAGGCTACTTAGCTCAATACACAAATAACGATATTTGGTGTTTTATTAAGGACATAATATTGGCGACGAGTAGAAAACATGACGGAGTGTAAATCAGTGAAATTTCATGAGTTCAATGTGAAATGTGATAATTGGGACAATTACATCGACAGACTTAAATATTGTTTTGAGGCGAATGGAGTTGTCTCAGATTCGGCTAAAAGGGCAAATTTCTATACAGTGTGCGGCGTACAAGTTTTCGAGACTCTTCTGGCGTTGATTACACCTAAAAAGTCTAGTGAAGTAACATTCAGTGAAATTGAAGCGATCCTAACCAAACATTACAGCCCAAAACCTAATGAGATTTCTGTGTCGTTCAAATTTTATAAGCGCGATCAACTACGCAGTGAATCCGCCGCGGAATACATAGCGCAACTCAGAAAAATCAGTGCCGGTTGTAACTTTACGGACATGGAAAGGATGCTTCGTGACAGATTGGTATGCGGTATGAACAATCACAATTTGCAGTACGAACTGCTAAAGAAAGGTAATTTGCGATACCATGACGTAGTGGATGCTATGCTATCAGCCGAAAGTGCGGGTAGGGACGCTCGTATGATGCAGAGCGCCTCCGTTACCGGCGCCGCCGTCAGCCACGACGCGACGGCAGTGGACGCCGCGGCGACCTCGCCGCCGTTATGTGAACCTATGGACGTCAACGCCGTACAATCCAAAGCAAATGTACGACTGTGTTATCGATGTGGAGACCGGCACGCGGGCGAATGTCGCTTCGTTAACGCCGTGTGCCACTTTTGTAAGAAGAAAGGTCACATCGAGAAAATATGCACCGCTAAAAAGAAAAGTCGTTCTGAAAAAATTAACTTGGCCGAAAACGAGACTGACGTGCAAATTAATGACATTTATAAAATGGAGAGCTCGACAAGCTCTCGCGTTCCGGCATATGAGGTGAAGCTGCTATTGGACGGCGCGCAGGTAGCGATGGAGGTGGACTCCGGCGCCGCTTTCTCCTTGGTGAACCAGGAAACGTGGGCGCGTGTGCGCTCGCGCAGCGTATTGCGCGCGGTACCCAATCGCCTGTGCACGTGGAACAGCTCGCCGGTCACAGTGATGGGACAAGCTCAAGTGCAAGTACAATATAAAGACATTAAGTGTGTTTTGAATGTTATTGTAGCTAAGGGCTCGGGACCGAATCTGTTGGGACGTAACTGGTTCGAGGTACTAGGTATTACTCTAAATGTTAATATGATATCTGAACTTGACATGTCTGCGAATGATCAGATTGTAAGTAAGCATAGCGAGGTTTTCAGGGACGGACTCGGTACTTACAGGGGGGACCCTGTGGCTATACATTTGAAACCAGGTGCGACTCCTAGGTTTTTGAAGGCACGTCCCGTACCTTATGCTATTAAAAACAACGTTGAAAAAGAGATAGATCGTCTAGTGGGAGAAGGGGTACTTCGCCCGGTTACTTTTTCAGAATGGGCGACTCCGGTTGTTCCAATACCCAAACGAAACGGGGACATTCGTCTTTGCGGTGACTACCGTAGTACAGTTAATCAGGCTACCGAGTCTGACACCTACCCTATGCCGACGGCAAGTGAAGTGTTTGCTACGGTTGCTGGTGGCAAATTTTACACGACACTCGATCTTGATCGTGCATATACACAGGTGGTCGTCACAGAGGCCACAGCACAGCTGTTAACATTAAACACATGCAAAGGTTTGTTTTCAGTACACAGATTGGCTTTTGGTGTTAAAGCCTGCCCGGGAATTTTCCAGCGCTTGATGACGGCGTTGCTGGCGGGCATTCCCGGCGTTGCGGTACTGATCGATGACGTCATCGTCAGTGGCCGGACGATGTCGGAGATGACGCAGCGCCTCGACACTGTACTGGAGCGCATCGGTAAGGCAGGTTTGCGGCTCAATCGGAACAAATGTAGGTTTGCCAAAGAACGTGTCGAGTTTCTAGGTTTTGTCATAGACGCTGAGGGTATTCATCCTGCACCTAGCAAAGTCGAGTCTATCGTCAACACTCCTGAACCAAAGAACGTTCAACAGCTACAAGCGTTTTTGGGATTATATAATTTTTATGAGAGGTTCGTACCTCGCAAAGCCACCATGCTCGAGCCCCTACATAGGTTGCTCGACAAAGCACAATCTTGGCAATGGACAAACAGGGAGCAAAGGAGCTTTGACACGGCTAAAAGGTTGCTGTCATCTGATTTGACGCTCGTTCATTACGATTTAAATAAGTCGTTGGTACTCACCTGCGACAGCTCAGAATACGGCGTCGGCGCTGTATTATCCCACGTTATGGAAGACGGACAGGAGCGCCCCGTAGCTATGGGTTCCAGAACTCTACATATTCACGAACGCCGTTACTCACAATTGGATAAAGAAGCCTCTGCCATTTCATTTGGAGTTAGCAAGTTTCATAACTATATAAGTGGAAGATCCTTCACTATAGTTACGGACCATAAACCATTGTTGGGCATATTCGATCCGAAGCGACCTATGCCCACAGTCTTGTCACCTCGCCTAACGAGGATCGCAATTATGTTGACGTCACACAATTACGAAATTGTGTACAAACCGGGGCAACAGATTGGTCACGCTGATGGATTGAGCCGCTGGCCACAGCCAGTTCCCAACCAACCTGAACAGCAGTTATATGACGTGTTGCTGATGGCAGAGACACCTACCGACTTCCCTGTGGATGCTGACCAAACAAACCGGGGCAACAGATTGGTCACGCTGATGGATTGAGCCGCTGGCCACAGCCAGTTCCCAACCAACCTGAACAGCAGTTATATGACGTGTTGCTGATGGCAGAGACACCTACCGACTTCCCTGTGGATGCTGACCAAATAGCATTAGCAACGAAGCGAGATAGGCTATTATCTCGTGTCAGTCATCATGTACTAAGCGGTTGGCCAGCTAGAGTTACCGATGATGAACTGCGTCCATACTGGTTACGTCGTTCGGAACTCTCTATGCATGAAGATTGTATCTTACTGGGTTGTCGAGTGGTGGTACCGTCATCATTGCGTGAAACGATACTACGTGCTTTACATAAAACACATAACGGCATCGTCCAAACGAAATCACTGGCTAGGAGTTATGTTTGGTGGCCAAAACTGAACGAAGATGTTGAGGCATTAGTAGGCGGATGTAACAAATGTCTTGAAAATCGGCACATGCCTCCGAAAACTAAATCTGAGTGGATTACGCCTACAAAGCCGTGGTCTCGAATAAATGTGGACTTTGCGGGACCTTTCCAAGGTAAATATATTTTAATCGTGGTGGACGCATATTCCAGATGGCCTGAGGTGATCTTGGTAAACAATATGACCGCGGGAACGGTCATTAGACACCTCAGAAATTTATTTGCAATCCATGGTTTGTGTGAGACATTGGTTTCCGACAACGGAACGTCCTTTGTGTCAGCTGAAGTTAAGCAATTTTTGGACGCAAATAAAATAAAAAATATCAAGACAGCGCCTTATCATCCTGCAACAAACGGGTTGGCCGAAAGAATGGTGCAAACGGTTAAAGACAAGTTGCGCAAGATGGATAGCATCTCTTGGGATGTTAAGATTCCTCAAATGCTACTAGGATTGCGGGTAACTCCTTGCACAATAACTAACAAGAGCCCCTCTGAACTATTGATGAACAGGCGTCTACGTACCTTGTTAGATGTTATACATCCGGATAATCGTGTTAAAAATAAAACTGATCAACAGATTACCAATAATGCTCATAATATAACTCGTGAAACTAATGTGGGCCAAAGTGTGATGTATAGAAATTATAGTGGTGGACCTCGTTGGTTGCCTGGTACGGTGGTTAAAAGGCAAGGGCCATCCAATTATCAAGTTGCAACTGGTGATGGTAATGTTGTCAACCGACACATCGACCAACTGGTTAAAAAGAAATTCACAGAAGGTGCGGACCGAGGAGAGAGGGAAGAAGTAAATAATGAAGAGGCTAGTTTGGAAATGGAAAATGGAGATGGGGAAATGGAAGGTACAGGTTCGAGTGAGGAAATAATTGAAATACCGAGTTCGGACCAATGGGCGGAGATGTTAGGTATACCCAGTGATTATGAGTCTGGCTATTCTGGGGGTAAGATTAAAAGTAAAGTTTTATCTCATACAAAAGGCCCTTATGAAAGGCTTGGTTCAATGTATATCGAATAGGTTGTTAATGAAGAATGTTATTGTTAGATATTTAAATGATACAAAATTGTTGACTTTAAGTATAAGTTAAAGTTTAAATATATTTTGTATACTTGGGGGAAAGGTATGTTGTATACAGGTACCTACATACTTCGTAGTTTATAAGTTGTGTGTTTATTAGTTCTAAGTCTACCCTCTATCATATTATTGTTCCTACCCTACTCTTATGATTTACTCACTTGTATTTTCGAGGCTACTTAGCTCAATACACAAATAACGATATTTGGTGTTTTATTAAGGACATAATAAAACTGTTACAACATTTGTCGGGTATGGCTTCCTCCAGCAATAACTTATTGAAGAATAAAGATGTCCTTGACTACCGCAGGACCACCAACGCCAATCGCTTCCATATTTAATAAATAATTAGTACCCAATTGGTACTAATTAGTACTCGAACAACAAAATTGGTACTTTGAAGGTGGTTTGGCGGTAGTCATGCTCCCTTCAGCAGGGCCACCATGAGCGCCGAAAAAGGGGGCATGCTGCAGATATTCTAAGTACTTCTACAAATAATTAGTACCCATAAATGTGATTCATTGCATAAAAAAAACAGAACTGGAACATTTATATTTAAAGAGAAATCAACGATGATAACTTTCGTGCGCACGTTCAGCAGGACACGACTTTGAATGTCGATTCTCATTTATAAATATTAGTCTATGATGTCGATTCCAAGTTTGAGAAGCTTGTCGCTTTCCTCAAACCTACATAGAAAATTACTACCCTGCAAGATAAAATTAGTGCCCAAAATTCAAAATTAGTTCTTCAGTAGTTTACGAGATATACCATGCCATTGGGTGGGGTGGCGGTAGTCACGGTGTTAAATTTTCATTTCAAGATTTCCCTATTAAAAACTCTGTGATTTCTTCCAAAATTTATACAAAAATTAGTGCTCCGAAAGAAGTTAAAGCGACCAAAAATTCAGATTCCTAAGTGTTGTATTGTAAGAGAAATTAGCTTTCATTACTTTTCCATACTAAATCTCCGCCTATAACCCGACCAAATTAAGTTGTTAATGGCATTGAGCAGTCTATTTATTCTGTAAAAATCTCACTGTGAAAACTTAGGTGAAGTGAGCTCGAAGTGAGGTGACAATAGTGCCAATCCCTAGCTAGCATCAAGTGGAATGACAGCTCACTTCACCTGAGTTTTCACGGTGACATTTTTACAGACAACTGCTCAATACCATTGACAACTCATTTGGTCGGGTTATACGCGGAGATTTAGTATGGAAAAGTAATGAAAGCTAATTTCTCTTAAAATACAACACTTAGGAATCTGAATTTTTGGTCGCTATAACTTCTTTAGGAGCACTAATTTTTGTATAAATTTGAGAAGAAATCACAGAGTTTTTAATAGGGAAATCTTGAAATGAAATTTTACACCGTGACTACCGCCACCCCACCCAATGGCATGGTATATCTCGGTAAACTACTGAAGAACTAATTTTTAATTTTAGGCACTAATTTTATCTTGCAGGGCACTAATTTTCTATGTAGGTTTGAGGAAAGCGACAAGCTCCTCAAACTTGGAATCGACATTCATAGTCGTGGTCCTGCTGAACGAGCGCGCGAAAGTTATCATCGTTGATTTCTCGGTAAATACAAATGTTTCAGTTCTGTTTTTTTTATGCAATGAATCACATTTATGGGTACTAGTTATTTGTAGCTGCAGCATGCCCCCGTTTTCGGCGCTCATGGTGGTCCTGCTGAAGGGAGCGTAACTACCGCCGGACCACCTTCAAAGTCGAGTTTTTCGAAAACTACTAAGGTACTTACCAATTTTGTCGTTCGAGCACTAATTAGTACCAATTGGGTACTTACTAATTATTTACTAAATATGGAAGCGATTGGCGTTGGTGGTCCTGCGGTAGTCACGGACATAGAAGAAAGCTAACCAAACAAACATACAAACAAACTTATTTTTCTCATCATCTCATTTGTACTAATAAATTGGAATAAGGCAAGAGTCAAAGTCAAAGTCAAATAATTTATTTCAATTAGGCACAAAAAGGCACTTTTGAACGTCAAAAACAAAAAATAGAATTGATTCTAGTCGCCCCTTCCAAAGAGTAGTTTTCGTATGGAGAAGAATGGGCAAGAAACTCCACCGTTACTCTTTTAAAATGTTTTACAATATTTTTTATACATTAATTATATAATTATATGTGAAAACGATGTACCTGGAATAAGATTTATATACCACAATAGGTAAAAATAAAAATGAAGCAATGATAGAAAAAATAATTATGTAATGGATACATGGTGTTCACATATTTACAAGCATTGTAAAACCTATACGATATTCCTAAAAAAATTACAAGTGATACTAATTCGTCAGTGTGTGAGTTCAAGTAATCACAGAATGTAAAAAAAAAATGTTGTAATATTTAATTACACAATTAAATTAGCAACCAGTTTGATTTTGTCTAGACTCAAAATTGTCCTATGGAGCTAGACCAGCATGTTTCCAAGCATTCTTATCTAGGATAGAGGAGAAGAGAACGATGATGAATATCATTTGTACAAAACTAATGCCCAGTTTCTGGAATAAAAATCAACACAAGAATTTGCCAATAAATCATCTGGCGCTCGTAAAATCCAGTGATTTCTGTTGATAATTCAGTCAACCAAGACTGAATTATCGACAGCAAATCGGATCACTTAACTTGCGTTACATTTTGACACGACGATAATTTTCGTTCCAGAAACTGGTTGTAAACCTGACAAAGAATTATAATTGTGCTAAGGCTGAAGGCATAATCTCTGTCTAGCTTTGTAAAGGCAAAAGGATGGTTAATCAATTAAAAATGAACTTCACTTCAGAATGGATGAATTGGAGGAGCTTTTGAAAAGCGTGCCACCCCTGGTGGCGTCACTCCAAGCAGTCAGAGAGGAAGACTCGCGTCACTCACAGTATGTTACAGCTATGGACAGTCTGAAACACATATTTACAGTGCCAGAAAGTGTGGCCAAAACTAAACAATGGATAGGGGAAGGCAAACTTCTGCATGCCCATCAAGTAAGTGTAATGGTAGCGGTAATGTTATTTGAGATAATGATACCTAAATTTTATATTTAATATTGTGATAATAATCACTGAAATAAAAGGAAATATAAAAATCCCTTTGCTTACAAGTTCTTGTGATATGAATATTTGTTTCCACTTTCAGTGTCTTAATGATTTGGAGAACTCCAGAGATGACTTACTGTATGAGCTGCATAGGTTACCAAACCAATCCTCACATGACAAAATTATGCTGAAGGCGTATTTCGAAGATGTTGAAATGGTGTCCAATTTGCTTGAAAAACAGATTAAACTGATTTTAGCGCGAACTTTGAATACTGTTCGTAAAGAGCCTACTGTTATTGTTACTGCACTGCGGATTATAGAGAGAGAAGAGAAACGGGATCAAATGGCTTTGCAGGTTGGTACTAGCATTTAAAAAATAAAATGTTTATTAGATTAGTTAAATTTAATAAAAAAAAAAACAATTTACAGCAACAGAGCCAAACCGGTTTTATGCCGCCGGGCCGCCCTAAAAACTGGCGAGCCAAAGCTTTTGAAGTTCTAGAATGTGCCGTCGCCCAGCGTATAGAAGGCACGCGCGTCGACGAGCGTGAAGATAACAAACTGTGGCTGGTTCGATACTTGGAACTGACCAGACAACTGATACTAGAGGACCTGCGAGTCGTCAAGACATTATGCGTCCCCTGCTTCCCACCCCACTACGATATTGTGAACAAATACGTCAATATGTACCACATTTGTTTATCTACAAGTGTAAGTTTTTAAATTTATTTCTTTGTTTTTTTTTTGTAGTTCTGACTTCCTACAGCAGCACCCAGCTTGCGTTCAAATACTTGTAAAAATAATAATATTTTTTATTACTGTTAAAGTAATATTCACCTCAATGTTGACTCTTACTCGCTTGTATATCTATATTTTTATATACATATATACCTTAACCATTGTAGCTACAGGAAAACGTTCTTAGGAGGCTGTCCTTAACTTTTTGCTCATTGCATTCACAGATTTTAGAAAAATGGTGCACTCAGCTAGAAAATTGACAATTTTCGCGTTTTATTTTATGGTGCCAATAGATGCAGTTTCGCATAAAGCTGAACCCACTCAGATTAAAGAACTAGAAAATCCACGAATCACAAAAATCCACCCTGTATAACAATATTTTTATTATTACAGCTCCAAGATGTAGTAACAAATGGCATAGAAGGCAATGAGTATGTAACGCTTCTATCATGGGTATTGAATACCTATCCAGGACACGAATTGATGGGCAGTTCAGAGTTAAATATTGATCTATCAATCTTGCCACCTTTGCTTAGTAAGGAGACCATGCAGAAAATACAGGATGAATACTTGCAGGTGAGTTTTTAGATGAATGAAAATAATTGCTGTGGCTTAAATAATATATGTAGCTAAAAACACGAACACAGTGGGTACAGCGCAAAATCCGCTTGTATGTCGGTGCGGCGATTTTGACCTTTGTTTTCAAGTGAATTTAATACAATTTTCTGCTCAACACCCCATAACTTCAAAACGTATTATATGTTCTGACTTGATAAAGTTGAAACTGGCGAAGGTTTCAGCAACTCGACTGTACACTATCAAAGCTCGAGAGGTTGTTGCAATAACCGTATCCAACATTCTAATGCTAGATAAGCATAAATAAGACAGAGGGCTAAAGTAATATTTATAGTATCATTTTCGTTTGTCCCAATTTTTGCTTTCTGTGTCTTTGAACCAGTTTATTGACGGCAATTTCCATTTTTTTTTAATTCATAACATCACGCCTGTATTCCCCGAATGGTTAGGCAGAGGTGTAGACGGAGCTGTAGTACCATTGCGCCAGTTATGTTAAGTCCCATGTAATGGGGGACAAAACTATCGCCATCAACCGGGCACAAATCCAGACACCGGGATGCTATTGAGAAATTCTAGTAGTACTTAATTTTTTATATTTGCCATAAAATTTTGTAGAAAATGGAATCGAACTACATGGAATGGATGGAGAAGACTCTGGAGTCGGAGCGCGCGGAGTGGGCGGGACAGCGCGCGCCCGACGTGGAGCCGCACTCCAACGCGTACCATACGCATGCGCCCGTCATCATCTTCCAGATGATCGACCAGAACTTGCAGGCAAGCCTTTCTCATTCTGCACATATTATAAGTAAATAAAAGTTGTTCTTCTAAACTATGCAACGAATTTTGATGCAGTTTTTACCATCATTTTGTGAATTTATTCCGGAAGGTGTATAAAGATTTATATTAAACTTATATATAATACCGAAATCTCCATGTTTTATCAAGCCGTAATAACTTTGCGAAGCAGGGGCAGGTCGCTAGTACAAAATAAACTACGTTTTGAACTGTACGACATTTTACTTTATGATGTTGGGATCACCCAACATCATAAAGTAAAATGTCGTACAGTTCAACGCCGTATTTACGAACGTGGGCTTAGACAGCTTGTGACATTGAATTTAACGTCCGGGGCGGTTCGATTTTCAAACAAATGTCACGTGATCATCTGCCATTATGGAGATTTCACATCTGGTCGGTAAAATTCCGTGTAGTGAACAAGTAGCCTTAAATTTTCACGGAATATCTTCCATTTTTTGTACAGGCACTCGTCGCGAGGTGAAGTTTAGGACCCCTGAAAGTCTGGAAGTTATCAAATAATAGTTTCATATTTTTTTGCTTTCAACTACAAGAATAATAATAATGTACATAAATTATCAATATAACTTTGAACTTGCTGAGAGTCAACCGACACCGCGACCGTTTCGAAAGCGGCCTTATTGAATATTAATTTAACTTTTCATGGTTATTTTTCTATGTGGCTGATTTTTAATTGTTTTTACAGGTTACTGAAACTATAAGCAAAGATATCACTTTTAAGGCGTTGCTACTTAGCATTGATCAAGTTACACGCTACGGGAATATGTACAGAGATGGGGTCATACAATTTAAGGTGAGTTCGCTATAACCAAAAGAGTTGAATTTACTGATAATTCAGCTGTTACTTATCTGTTTGGCATTTTACGTCCAAAGTGAAGCATGATATCGATTTGTCTCGTCATTATTTATTTCTGTACATAGGTAAACAGAATAGTAATTTGTCGAAATATGCATGCGAATATGCATCATAAATGCTCGAAATATTCAACTAAATCGCCAAAACGTGCCAAAATATGCAACTTCAAATTTTAATAAATACAACAAAATAATGTGAAATTCAATTATAACAAATTACTTAACTTATTACATTTTCAACGAGATATACATTTTTTTTTTTGTTCTTAAAATGTATGAAGCTCTGGTCCAAATGCTCAGAAGTAAGATTGTGGCTTCTATAATAAATGTATTTTGTTTTATTTGTATGTATATAACAACACACATAACATAACATCACGCCTGTAATCCCCGAAGGGTTAGGCAGAGGTGTACCTATAGTTATGTATATAATCATCAATCATTGTAAGTACTGGCCTCGTGTTTGTATTTTTTTAAGTTAGATACAGCCACAGGCTAAGTTAGCTTGATACAGCGAAAATGATTGAAAACATGCCGCAGAAATATGCACGATTAGTAGATTTTAGGTAAAATATGCAATAACCTGAAAAAACATAGCCTAAATGCATAATTACGCAAACATGCATTCGCATAAAATCTGGTCTTTAGTCATTTAAAAGTTATTAGCCTCTAAAGATCTGTATTTTAACACTAATTTGACTCAACTTTGGGTGTAAATAAATTACGTTTTTCGGTAAAAATCATATGCTTCTCGCTTACTCACACGAGTTTGGGCGAGAAAGCATTCGTTTTAGCCACTAACGAATTCGAGCCGTCGACTAGCGCACCCTTAAGATTTATAAAAAAACAATCTTTGTCGGCAAAAATGACGACCTCCCATACAAATTTTCATCTTCTATTTAATTCCAAAAATCCTTTCTTAGCGCTCACTTTCTTAATAAAAGTAACTCTTTTGCAAAGGGAATTGCTCAGTTTGACCGGGTGATCTGGCTAAGGGTGGACTTGTCTTTTAAAAACCACCTATCTAAAGGAAAGCAAATATTATAATAAAGTTGTAGCAAGATGTAAGAATATGCTTCAACTGGCATGTGAAAAATTGAAACCTTGCCGGGTAAAATCTTTGTAATAGCTGCAACGTGTGTCTTCTGCAATGAATTACATCAACGCCACAATTAACACATCGCATTGGTTCCTCATTCTCACTCGAAGTACGTGTAGCAGAGGAGTCCAAGTTCGTGCCGTGGTTGTCATTTAAATCTGGTTCGAGGTCCATAATAGCGCCAGGTTTAACGTGAGGTGTAAATTCAGTGTCCAAGAATAAGGCTGGGTCATCATGAGGAGCGGTATCGGAGTCCATGATAAGAAAAACAAACATTCGAAGCTGCGAGTAAACAAAATAACATCCATAGCGCACGAAACCAAAGCGAATAGTTTTTTCATTGTTGTAAGTTGTCAATGTTGTCATTTCACCTGACGTTAGGGATGTTCGATATGTATAGATACTCAAGTGGGTCGGTACAACGGGATTTGATCGATTCAACAATATACCTATACGATCCACTGTACTGTAAATTGATAAAGGTAGTTTGGATCAATCAAATAATCGTATTACTGTACGATCGTACTGTAAAATCGTAGTGGTCAGATCTATGTAATTTTTTTTAGATAAATAAGAAAAAAATTAAATTTCGGGAAAAATACTATTAAGGCGGACCGTTATTTTCCATAAACACGCTTCTTAATCACTACTGACTTTTGTAGAATTGTTCGGGCAAAACCAGGACTCTGCCAATGTAGTAAGAAATTGAATTGAATTAAAGGCAAACATATTAAAAGTGATTAATAAAAAGCGATTTTATATCGATGCTCGAATCGAAATGATCCATCGGGAAGCAGAATATCGATACAAAGCAACCGGATCGATCATCTCTATAAACGATATAGTGTAGGAGTTACCAGGAAAAAACAAAAAAGTGACAATAATCGATTTATAGAACCTTTATATAAAAAATATGTTAAAATACTAGTAAAGTTTTTGATTGTTTTATTTTAAAACAATGTAAATGAGTATAATCTTCTCATTCAGTATTGATAGTACTCGTTTTGCAGACAAACACTTTTTTGGGTTACCATAGTTGATTATCTAATCGATTACAGACTGAAATTGATTTTTTATTTCCGTGCTGGTATCACTGCGTCAAACAAATGGCTATGCTTTTTAACTGGTGGATACAGTTTAAATACTCTTTGATTCGAGTTTTTGTACGTGTACCTGGCTACTATGTGATGTGCAAAAATATTTCTTTCAGAATAAATAATATTGTTTGGTAAAAATAATTTTTACCGGGAATCTTGTCCACGCTTAGCCAAAACTGGTGATTCCCTTTCGTACTTCAAGACCCAGCGGTTTGGGCTGTGGTGTCTGTAAGTAATTGACTGAATTGATTTAAGATTTTTATTAAAACATATTTCATTAATAGAACTCTCACTTCGCGGACCGTTCCCGCGTGGCGTACTTCACGCACCACATGATCACCATCGTGAACAACAGCGAGCAGATGGTGCGGCTGGCGCAGCAGACACAAGCGCGACACTGGCCGCCCGCCCGCCACGACCCGCCCGCTGAGGCCAAGTTCGACAAGATGCTTAACACCTTCCAGGTAACTTGTACTATTTATTTAAACTGCTAACCAAATTTTTTGTGATCAATTATGTTATTTCCACTTAAACAAATAGCATCTTTATTTTACTGTAAATTAAGTTGATTTTATAAAAGTTCTTCAAGTTTTTTTTTTTAAAGTCATTAAAAAACGACGTTTCTGCGCAAATTGAACTTTATTTGTAGGTATTAAAGTTGTTTTTCCGAAAACTCTTTACATTTTTGGAAACTAAATTCCGAACGGAATATACATTGGATTTCCCTTTACATTTCTTATCTGATAAACAAATACGGTGTACAAATCACCAGTTTTGCAACAACCACACTTGCAAGTTAAGTATGAACGTCTTGATCTATAAAAAAACATAGAAGCTATATATTATATCAAATACTACTTCGAATTTATCATTAAAACACACATTTATTTCCTTAAAATCCTTATCTCAGGGCGCTATATTTGTTTGCCAAATAAGACAAATTAATAAAAATGCACTTCAAACCTACCCACCACCTGGAGCTGATCTTCCATTAGATAAAAATTTGCTTCTTAGACGCCACGGTTTCCCTATATGTAAAACAAACCCATGTCGTATTGCATTTTTAAGTCGACAATTGTTGGCTCAAAGTTCACGCATGTATAATAAAATAAATAAAATTATTCCGTTGTACAGATACACCTTAAATGAAATTAAAAATAAATTTAAAAAATGGCTCGTATCCTTAACCTATGATGAAACAGAAAATATATTGGCTATACAATCATAACTTTATCAAACCTACCTTGTAACAAAGCTTATCAATCACTCACACTTCACATACACACCTCCCTACACACACACTACACTCATATACACACCCCTAGATACACACTCACTCCATCGTTAAAAATCATTGTAAACAAACATAAAAGTCACGGTTATATTTCATAAATTGAAGCCGCAAAATCTCCAACTCCTAAGATACGGGTCTGCGTACCTAGTTTAGGAGCCCGGAAAGCTGACTATAATTTTAAACTTGGTAGTACAACCCTCTGTTTCCATATGCTATGTACTGTGTTGTTGTATTTAATATGTACTAATAAACATAAACTTATTACTTATTACCGAAAGTGAACATAGATAGACACTTTCATTGAAATTCAGGGCCAATCGCGACAGTTCAACGTTCGCTACGGTCAGTGAGATCTCGATGTGTAAATAAATCTCATCGGTACAAGGTCAAGCGGCGTTCCGCGGTCAACGGTAAAGAAACTCGTGAAAACACGATAATGAACAATGATAATTCCTAAAGCTGATTTTATTGCATATCCTTCGCACCGCTGCCGCTGGATAGAAGAAACCGTGTCCATGACCAGAAAAACAAAGCTTGGAATTGGAAGAAAAAACCTAACCTTGATTAGCTAAATTAGTTAGCTATTTTGTTCTCTAGTCAACCTTTTTTCTGATCCGATTTTATAAAATATTTCACTTATAAAAAGCTTCACTATTTCCGAGTGACTTTACCGAGTGATACTCGTTGCTTAGTGTCCATCTAACCCTAATTACTTCGCAATAACGCAACACTTTTTATGTCAGAAAAATGCATGGTTCCTGTGGAAACCTCCTTCCGAGTTAAACCGCGGGGCGCAGCTATTTTTAAATAAATTCTAAGCAATTACTTTGTACAAAATTTTATTCTTTGGTGTAAGAACATAACAAAAACAGTCGTAAGCAACATTTTAACAAATAACAGTTCAGTTACATTCAACAACAGCTTAGTGACCCTTCTTGTGTCCCCAGTGCTTATGATCCTCATGGCCTCCCTTCTTGTCGTGGTGATGGTGGTCGTGGTGGTGCTCGTGGTGGCCGCCCTCGCCGTGATGTCCCTTGTGGTGGTGGTGGTGGCCGCCGTGCTCGTGGTGACCCTTCTTGCCGTGGTGGTGTTCGTGATGGCCGCCGTGCTTGTGTCCCTTATGGAAGTGTCCGCCCTTCTTGTGGCCGCCCTCATGGTGGTGTCCGCCGTGGTGCTCATGGAACCCTTTCTCTCCGTGATGGTCGTGGAAGTGCTTGTCTTTCTTGAACTCGTCGTGTTTCTCGACGCCGTGATGTCCCTTGGTGTCGTGTCCCTTGTGCCAGTGGCCGTGCTCGTCGTGGCCGTGGCCGTGGTCGCCCTTCTCGCCGTGGTGTTCGTGGTGGTGGTAGCCGTCGTCGTGGTGGTGGTGCTTCTTGTGTCCGCCGTGCTCTCCGTGGTGTCCCTTGTGTCCCTCGTGGTGGTGGTGCCCATGCTTGCCGTGGTGGTGCTCGTGATGTCCCTTGTGTCCCTTGTGGTGCTCACCGCCGTGGTCGTGGTGGTGGTGTCCATGGTGCTCGTGGCCGCCACCCTTGTCCCACTTATGACCTGACGCAGCGGTCTCTAGATCGGCGTCCCTCTTCTCCCGGATCTCCCTGGCAGAACTGAGGGCGGCGATGGCCAGAAGGCCAAATGCCACCAGAAGGCTACTCCTCATGGTTGATTAGACTTGTTGTTACTGAATGATATCGGTCCACTGGTGACAATGATTTTATATACTAAACAGCAGTGGCGGTTAAGAAATTTACAGTTGCTCGATAGTGTCAAGCAACCTTGACACTATCGAGCAATTAATTCGTTCGTTTGCGGTGTTACTTTCCACTTCCTAGGTTGACAATCTTTAGTTCCGTTTTTTAACTTTAGAAGAACTAATATTCCGGAAGATTTTTTGCGTTATAATAATAAAAATAATAATTCCTTTATTGTCAGGCAACTAAAGCCCATAGATAACACACAAATTATTCTTACAAAATAATGAACTAATACATATTAAAAACATAAGGCACTAGTAATCTATTACCTAAGCAATACGTTGGGTGGGCGACGTATTCCGCTGAGTCGGGGTGTCATGTAGCCTTCCGCGAAAACGCCGATACACCGTTATGTAATGGGTTGATTTTTCATTTAATTTGAATTCCCTAAATTGTTTTGTCAGTTAGTCTAACTTCTTAGGGCTGATTTCCACAGTCAGAAAAACTCAGCGACAGTAGACGTGGCCGAAGCCATATTTCTTTTTTTTTTATTTGAAATTATCAAAATAACTTCTCCCGCTCTGGGCGGAGCGGGAGGGCGTGTCAGACTCTTACTGGCTAAAACCCACCCGTGTTCCTTCAGTTGCCCTGTATGTTGCCAGGGGCCACGATATCCCTTTCGGACTTTTCCGCGACCCCGTCAAGCATCGGCCCTAGCGGACCTCTGCTGACATCTCTTCGAAGCGCGCGTAGAACACAACGCGCCGTCAACCCGGGCTTGGTCCTTATCGGTCGGCGAGCTACCCATTACTCACCGTCCGCAAACCCACGCCTACGGTGGCCGGGAATCGGCCTGCGGTTTCCGACGCCCAGGAAGTCTCCTGCGGCGGCTAGGGGCCTGAGGACGCAAAGTTTGCCTCTTCTTCACGCGTTCCGCCTCCTCCTTCGCGAGCATTATTGCTTCGTAGAAAGAGGTGACAGCCTCCCATAGCATACAGCTCCGTACCATGGCCTGGACCAGGGTCGGATGCGAGAGATCACCGGCGCCGATCGCCTCCACGAGGACACGGCGATGCTCCGCCCAAGCCGGGAAGACCTCTACCGAATGCTCCACTGTGTCCTCCGGGCGATCCACACAATGGTGATCACCCCAACTATGGAACCTTTCATTGTGCGTGGTCCGACACACACTTGGCCGGTTTTTTTAAATTGATTTTTTGGTAGTTCCGATCACAGGAAAAAATATAACATGCCACATCGCTCTACGTAGGCCGCTTGGGCCTGCTTAATAATAGTCGAAGGGCGAAAATTCGTTAACAATGTTACTCATATAATTTTATGATAACGTTCGGCGCCATTGATAAGGCACCAGTGATTGTTTAATACAGTAATTAATCCTGGTAAAAACGACAGATATACTCGTAGGTACCTAGTTCAAAATCTTTTTGATGAAAGTGTAAACAAATCTGTTCAGGTTAAATTCATACGTAAGTATTCTATATTTAAAGGGAATTCAGGGTAACATATTCATCTAATTTATCTCACCATTTTTTGGGTTCCGTAGCCAAATAGCAAAAACGGAACCTTTATGGCCTGCGCAGACTGGCGGACGGGATGGCAGAGGATTTAAAATGTATCAATTGAATTTAATACTTATCTAATCGAAATAAGATATATATTTCAATGCTCGGTGATCGACTTTGGAGTACCGCATCGCAGTTATCTCTGGAGTATCGAAGAGCACGCTGGAGCGGAGGATACTGCGGCGGGAGGCGGCGGATTCCGCCGCTGGAGTGTGCCAGTGTGCCACACTCTTTCAAAAGCAACTTTTCGACTGCGTGGTCGCTAGTGGAATAATCAAATACCAGCTTGCGGTGGCTACTTGACGGATGCTGCGGCATACCGGCGTATGCTCCGGTAAGCTGGCGGACGCTCGCGGTATCGAAGAGGATTTTTCTTGCCAGTGTGCGTACCTACTTATAAATTGTAAAAGTAAAGAAAACATCTTTATAGAAACCTCGCCCATGTAATGGAGATTCTAAATTACAAAAAAATATTTTACAAACTTGTAAGGCGTATTCAAAAACACGTATTTCCTGAAACCAGTTATTTTTCGTACAATGTTATCGCGTTCTCACTTGCTTGTTAGCGGTTCTCACTTGCGCTGGATGAAACAACAAGCTTTTCGACCATGCTCGCGTTGACGATAGACGGATCGGGAAGGGCCCCCTTAAGGGGATGTAGGAGAAGTCATTTGCAACCAAATTACCCCTGATGACCCCTATCCTATACCAATGTCAACCATTTTCGAGTAATTTGACTTTTTTTATGTATGAATATAAAAAGTACCCAATAACCCTGGTATACAGGGTTTACGGTTTTATGTAACTATTTTCAAGTAATTTGACATTTTAAAATGTATGAAGTAAAAATATAAAATGTCAAATTACGCGAAAATTTTTGACATTTGCGTAGGAGTCAATCGGCGTCATTTGGTTGTAAATGATGCCTCCTACATCCCCTTAATGTATTGCCGACGTATAAACATTAAGCCTGTATATTATATTATCTTTGAAACATGATGTACTATAGGTACACCTCTGCCTGACCCTTCGGGGAATACAAGCGTGATGTTATCTTTGTTTTAGAGCTTAAGAGATGAAGCCGCAAGGTTTCTTCTTGAGGAAGCGTTTTTAGACCTGGAAGTTCACTTCGACGACCTATTTACAGCGAAATGGCTGCCCTCCACCATTCCAGTTGACACTATTTGCATCACACTCGACGACTATTTTCAAGACTACAATCATTTGAGAGATAAAAACTTTGAATATGTCATAAACGAAGCTCAAAACTTGGTTTACAAAAAGTATATTACGGCCATGCTATCTAAGAAGGTGGCCTTTAAAAATGTAGACGAAGCTCAGCAAGCCGCTACCAAAATAGTGAAGGAGGCGAATCAAATAAGGTCGTTCTTCAGGAAGATAGCGGCGGAGGGCGTGAACGTGGACTGGCCCTTCGAAGTCATCAGTATGCTAGCAGAGGTGAGTCCTTTTAAATCCTTGCGTGAGTTTTACAAACCCTACTGACGAATCCTAAATTTTTCTGAAACTCTGAAAATTTGCCAATTGCAGTTAAATTTTTTACGTATCATCAGTTCCTCCCTTTACCTAATAAATCCATATCAGATTTCGTGGGTTGAAGACTTAATTTAGAAAGTGTAAGTTCATTACGCTACTCACCTGTTCTGTGATGCTACTAAATACTTATTTTGTTTTTCTTAACAAACACAAAGAAATAGTTTGTTGATAAAGTGAGTTAAACTATAGTAAACTCGCTTTCTATTTAAATCATAGATACCGAGATACGCATGACGTGTTCGGTGTAAGAAAAGTTTGACTGTTCGATAAAAATTGTAGGCAAATTAATGGCTTTGAATTTCTAAATACTTGACGCTGTATTATTGGTTGCGTCATGCGTGTTGTCGCACCGCGGTCAGACTAACATGGTATGAATTTAACTGTAGAAGGACCATTGTATGCAGGTTCTGAGGTGCCAGGACATCGAGATGTTGTCCCTGGACCTGCACAGCGTGGTGGCGAAGTGCCCCGACATGTCGGAAGAGCAGCTGCTGCGCCTGCTGTGGCTGCGCGGCGACGTGCCGCGCGCGCGCCTGCGCGACACTGTGGCCATCGCGCTGGCCTCCCGCCCGCCGCCGCGCGCCAACTCGCACCCCTCGCTCTTCAAACACATCACCTTCAGCGACAGACTACTCTCACACTTTAACCTCTAGAAGACTGGCACTAACATAACATCACGCCTGTAAGCCCCGAAAGGGTTAGGCAGAGGTGTACCCATAGTACACCCACATATTATTCATACATAAACAGATAGATATAGATTTGCTACGTTCGTCATCGCCAGCCATACACGCAACAGTCGTTTTTATTATCGGTGGAAACTGGAAATAGAGGGGTTGACGAACTTCGTGTAAAAAACCATAGCTTTAGATAACATTCCGCAAAACACCGATCAGATACAAAAAGTCGAGTTATTATTACGTTTTGTAGTATATTCCACTTCCAGGAGAAGTTGGAACAGTGGCCTTAACAATAATTGCAAAATTTTTCAAAAAAAAACATACTGATTTTGCTTTGAATGGCACTCGGTGTTTATCGCGGTGGCAATATATTCGTATTATTACTTTTAATATAATCTAATTATAAGTATAAATGTGTAAATTATGAACAAATATATTTTTATTTAAGTATATTAAACATTTTATTTAAATTTACCACAATTATAACTTATCAACTATCACAAATTACACTAGTATTCTTTCATTTCATACAATGAAGTATACAGGGTGGCAGGGACATTGACGCGAAAACTGTTCGGTAATAAAAAAGAATCTGCTGTTTCATAAATAAGTGCAATACCTACGCGGTCAAAATGTATGGAAAAGCTGTTTTTTTTTAAAATAACCGACGAAATATTTCAACGCAGGGGTTTTGAAATCATGTACGGTAATAGTTTTCGCGTCGATGTCCCTGCCACGCTGTATACCTATTACCTAGGTATGTATGTCTGTGTTATCATACTTGTTTTAATAATGTAGTTGACAGCCACATAGAATCTTATCAATATGTTTTGTTCCACTGGTCGTTTAGAATCGTTTTAATGATCTTTCCAATGTTCCGACTTTGAATGTGTATTGCTTTGTGCCTTTAATGGCACGGTGTAAGTATGCTGAAGCAACGCGTGGTACCAGCATTGTTAAATTGATTGATACACTACAACATTTAAAATTAGGTATACATCGACGAAATGCACCTCCCAATCTTAGTTGGAGTTTATATATCTACTTGCAATCTTGCAATACATCAGTTTCATATTTAGTTCTCTAAATAAAAAAATTAACAAGCAAACTTTGAGAGACATGACGTGACATGTATAATTGTATAAGATCCCGCTCACGATGACACACCTAGTTGCCACAACAATGATCTCCTGCGCTCTGCTTCTTCTGATCGAGGTACAAGTAACATTGGGTACAATTTAGTGGTTACCTCGCGCTGACTCAAGGCCAATTGATGGTCCGAAGGGCGGGCGGCGCGAGTGCGCGGCAGTCAGTCGCAGGCCGCGCTGCGCCACACGCCATGTCCGCCGCTAGCGCCGCGCTACGCGCATGCTCCCTGCTGCTGTGCCTGGTGGCAGGTGAGCGCCTCTGCCGCTACTCGCATCGTGCATCTCGTGCTAAGTGCGCCGACCTAATACTTCCACGTGAAATGTTTTCCATATTCAAACAATTCTATCCCGCGAAATTTACAAATTTAAATCGGGCAATGATTTTTCATGATTTTCATTAGTTACATTTTATTTACTTTGGCACTGTTGTATCGGTTAAAACATTTCTATTACAAATAAAAGAAACATAGTGTTCGTTTTGCAAGCAAGGCATTATTGGTATTGATTCAGATATTAATAAGAATCTGATTTTAATTTGTTTTAAACTCAGTTTAAAGCGGAAAATTAATATCTTCCGCTTAAAACTATAAGTTATGAAAAAGTCTTGTAAGATTTTTGTAAGTAAGGTAGGCGCCCTTCGCACCAAATGATGTACCTACATTAGCTATAAGTAGGAATATGTTTGTAGGGCAGACAGGTAAATTACACTTAACAGCTGCTAAAGCAATAGTTCTGTGAGTACAGACATGTAGATTCTAAACATATTGATACAATAGGATGTTCAAATCCCTGTTCTACTTCACATGACTCATCCAATCATAACACCACAGGAAGACAAACTTTTGTATGCAATTTGCTTTTGTGCGCGCTACGCGACTAATATTTGGGTAATTTCTATTTCCTTTAGGGTTTATTTACTAGTTTATTGGTTTTATAAAGTGAATGAGAGAAAAGATGTGCTTTTGCCAATTGTTGATCAACTAGTTGGTATTTTGTCGAATAATACAAATCGCGTCGGCACACACCGCGTGCGCTCCGGTCGCGGTGGTATTTTTAACATTCCCGGACCGCCTCAAGGTTAGCCAAGATAGTCGCTTATTCATTGGGATATGACCTAATTTCCTATAACAAATTATTTATAGAAAATTCATAAAGGAATGGATGCAAAGTCAAAAATTTTGGAATTATAAACATAATAGAGGATCGACCTCATTAAGGTGTTGAATGCGGAAGTTAATTCATCCGCACTTAAATTAAGTGCAACGGTACGGCGCTATGTTTACATTAGAATATCTCATGCTAGTGGAGCCCTATACAACACACCTACTCAGTACAAACACAAACCTGCAAATGACACCGTATACCTATTGTATTTTCATTTCAAAATTGTAGCGTGGGTGGTATATTACTAAGGAAACTCCAGTGATGCGCAATATAGGTACTAAAAATATACATATATCTAAATCATCGTAAGAATCGTATGTGATCATAAATCTTAGGTAATGCAGATTTATTGTCCACCCTAGTAGTTCCGGAGGTACATACACGGTATCGTAATGATAGTGATCCTGCTACTGCCCGTCAATTTCAATTCTTAAGCTCTTTGCAAGAACAATAAAACAATTCCTTACACTAGGCGCTCTGGGCTCTGTAGCCAAAATATGAACCGATCAATGCGTGAATATAATATAAACACTTGCAATTAGTTAGGTACAAAATTGTTCTGTTATTTTAATTACATATTTTTAGTAAAAATATTTTTCGGAAGATTTCTTGCGTCATGTTCCTGAACGGGCGCCGTCAAGAGGGACTGGTCATCTCTTAGCTGCCACGGTTTATTTTAATTTTTGAATTGTTTTTATATTTTTATTACGGACGCTTTTAACGTACACGTCTTTCTACATTGTTCTCACATATATAATTTCAACATGAATGATGTAGTAATATTTAGTAACAATATTTTGATTTAAAAGTGTCCGTGAAGTTTATTGCCCGTTCTACTCCATAGGTACCTACTACGCTTTGGAATGGGCAACTAGCTTGCATCTTTCTGACTGACCAACTAGCTTCATCTTTCTGACTGACCGACCCCTTGACAATTCAAAAGTACCTGTAATACGGTAGTTGCCTAGGTAAAAACAAAGAACTTATATTTAGTCCGTCTTTCAGATAATAAAAAAATACTAAACACGTATTTTTTGCTTTATCATATTAATCAATAATAACTTAGAAAACACGCATTACAGTTGGGGAGTGGGGGCTCGCTACGTCACAACGCAGTATTAAATCTAGCAAGGCGTGACGTCATGCTACATTTTAAGTCAATGTATCGCCGTAACCTTTTGATTACGTCAAAAAAGGAAAAATACGTGTTCAATATTTTTTTATAATCTACAAGACGGACAAAAAAATATTTTTTGGGACCCAGGCCTATTGGTTTATTTGAAATAAATGCTTTGAGTTTGCTAAGTTATCGTTTAAGTATAATACACCACAGATAATATAATACTACGACTATACTATGTCGGCTGTCATCGTGCCGATTGTTGTAACGACCAATGGCCTGATGGCCGAAAGCCTCGATCAACATCTCACGTCTCCGCATCGTGAAGAGGTTTCTGTCTCTGGAGCCCTAACCACCCGCAGCTTGGACCCTGCTCCCGACACCGGTGGACTAGAATTTTTATATTTTTAATGAAAGAAATAAAGTAAATAAATAAACGGAATAATAATATAGTTTTATGCAAAGTAGTCGTAGACCTAAACTGGTGAACATGGACTTCACCTTAGACCGCTTAAACGAACAACCTTGGCTGAGCAGTTTCGAACAAACGCCATAACATTTTACTGCGCCCCACACTCCGCCTGCCAAGTGTGACGATTAATGTTACCGATCACGTTTAAATATAAGGATTCTGAATACGAGGTGCAACCAGCTGACTCACTCGCACTATTCATCTAGTTGTCTGTAGATTTTCAAACCGATTATTGAATCAATCAACGGCTAATGACAAACAAGAAGAACCTATGGTGCTCATGGAACTCAAAATCAAAATCAAAATCAAAATCAAAATCAAAATATTTTATTTCACATAAACCTACATGGGCACTTATGAAACGTCAGAAGCTAGGTGCACGGTTCCAATTGGTCGTTTCCTATGGAGAAGAGCCGGCAAGAAACTCCACGGTTACTCTTTTAAAAACTCTTATAAAAAAAACTTATAAAAACTCTTATAAAACTCTTATACATAGTATTCTAGGCCGCCAAAGTTGAAGTGTAGTTTACGCTTAATTATGTTTTCTTTCAATAAACGAGTCAGTGCTTAGCTAGCTAGGTTTTATTTTAATCATTATGAATAGCAAGGGTTGATGTGTTCTGGATCCGGTTCGACAGTTATATCAACAAAAAAATATTAACCTTGTCACCGTCAAGCAATGTTTTATAGCCCCAATCGACTTCTATGCATACTTAAAGTAATAATATAGCGAGGCGTTAAAAATAACTGAACATGAGGTTATCAATATGTTATCATTTGATACCTAAAAATATGCCTGTTTTCGGAGAAACGCACAAATGAACAAAATCACTATCGCATTAGGTGATGAACCTGTAATGATAGTTATAAGGGAGAGATAAATAAATAAAATCGTGTATTTATTACAAGTACTATTAAGTTTACTTATATAAACCTAATATAGTTGTAGTATTTTTGTGGTAGTTTTTTTTAACTGGGACTAGGAGATACGGGGAAGCTATCTTATAATTATAGGAACCATTAAGTCTTTTTTCATGAAAACTATTATGACATAGGTACTTTATTTTTTGGTGAGGTCCGTTGAGCAGTAGTGGCCCAGTGATATCGACCCCGACTTACGAGTTATAGGTCGGGGGCTCGAACCCAAGCAGGCGCTTTAATTTGTGTAATTTATTTCATCACCGCTGCTCTCAAAACGGTGAAGGAAAACATTGTGACGCAACCGGCATGCCCTAGAACCTAAACATTCGAAGACATCCACCAAACAACCTGCACTGGGCCTGCGTGGTAGATTATGGCCTACTCCCTCTCACAAAGCGGTGGCATGTTCCAGCAGTGGGAACATTAAGGGCTGATTATGCTAATCCTAACTTAATATTATAAATGCGAAACTGAGTTTTTAGGACCCTATTACTAAGACTCCACTGTCCGTCCGTCTGTCTATCTGTCCATCTGTCACCAGGCTGTATCTCATGAACCGTGATAGATAGACAGTTGAAATTTTCACAGATGACGTATTTCTGTTGCTACTATAACAATAAATACTAAAAAACCATACAACAGACATGTTTATTTTTATAGATAGAACCCTTCGTGCGCGAGTCCGACTCGCACTTGGCCGGTTTTTTTGTTACGTTTTCACGCTAAAACAGTTGAACGGATTTGGATAAAATTTGACACACGGGTAGACCATGACCTGGAATAGGACATAGGATACTTTTTATCACGATATTCCCACGGGATCGAGACTTATGCGGATGAAACCGCGCGGCGCAGCTAGTTTTCCATAAAAATTTGTAAACCAATTTCAGTCAATTTTACTCATTTTTATGGAAAACTCGTACTTGGCCAAAGAAAACTTATGCTAAAATTGCTTTTTTTTAAAAGAACTAATAGTTCCTAAGACAGTTTCTCGTATGCATTCGGTTTTCCCTGATTTTCTCTCATTTTCCCTTTTCGATTTTACTGTCCCAGTTAAAACACCGTACAGACGCCAGCACATCAAGCTACTACAATCTGTCAAATTTATTTAATAGATTTTCAACTTTATTGCTGAAGTGTAAGGTTCAAAGTTGATTGGGAAAATTTGACAGTTTCGTTCGTAGCTTGATGTGCTGGCGTCTGTACCTATAGGTAGTAATTCAATAGAATTATATAATAGATGGATCTTTATGACCGTGATACCTAATGTAGGTATGTATAATCGACCTCGTAACTGCTTTATCACCCTAATGTTGAATGTGACTTGAACGTCACAAAACGACAAAGTCTAATTTGCCTATGTGACAGATAGTTGTATCCTTAGGGCTAGTTTCAACAATAAAATTGAACGCGAATAGTACATCTGAACTGCGTTAAAGCAGTGTCATTATTACACAATAATGTCACTGACAGCTCTTGAACGCGGTTTAGATGTGCTGATCGCGTTCAGTCCCATTGGTGAAGGTTCAATTTAGTAGGAATTGTTGTCAAAAGTGATAAAGCAATAACGAGGTCGCATATACCTACAAAATAACACGACCGTACCTTTCTACAGTGCAACCAGAAAACTGCACAAAATTATCCAAAAGTTAACTGTTTATTTATAAACATGTAGGTAAATACATATAGTAAACCAATTTTTATTGCAGGTAGTCGACAATTATCGATCAAAGAATTTTTGGTGCCGAAAGCAGTAGAAGTCGGGAAAGATGCTGAACTGCGATGTCAGTACGAGCTAGGAGAGAACGAGACAGACGACGCGCTCTACGTCAAGTGGTGGTGGACGCCGGAGGCCGGCAACGGGGACGAGAGGAAGCTGATGTACCAGCGCATAGTCGGCCATGACGCAGAGTCCATCCATCACGACAATACTAGCCAAATAGGTAACTAGAATTAACACAAAGAATCGTGGCCATCGTGTTGGTGGCCAGGCAAACATTTTCGATCCCCAAAAAATTCAAATAGGGCTCTATTTAAAGTTTTTGGGGTAGTGCCGTAACCCGTTGCGCAGAAACACACTAGCCATTACGTGTACTTCGAAACATATTTAAAACGCACCTTGCATTACTTTTCAGAGATAAAGGGTAACGATTCCATCGTCTTACTAGCTGTAAACCCTGTGGATTCTGGAACTTACGAGTGTGAAGTGTCAAATATCGACGAAATAAGACAGCACGAAAAGCTTATTGTATTTTGTAAGTATCAACCGTATAACGAGCTCGAGCAGATATGCACGAGCATAATTAACCTTTGAAATGTGTATGTTATTTACCATAAGATTAACAGCGTGACATTACGTCTGTATACACCGAAGGGTAACACAGATATGTATGGTTCTCCTGTATTTTGCCAGTTATGTTTGATCACAGGATAACGATGGGGTATTTTTGTTCAGATTCAGATTTATTTTGCCAACAATGTAGGTACAGGTATAAGATGGTGCATGTTTTTTTAACATGCAGGGTGGCAGAGACATCGACGCGAAAACTTACCATGGATTCAGTACATGATTCTAAATCATTTACGTTGAAATTTTTCGTCGGTTATTTAAAAAAAATGGCTGTTCCATACATTTTGACCGCGTAGACCGTACCTATTGCACTTTTCAATGAAACAGCAATTTTTTTTTTTTGACTAAATCTTTCGACGCAGGGCGTTTAGAATCATGTACTGAATCCATGGTAACAGTTTTCGCGTCGATGTGCTTGCCATCCTGTATAATAGTATCACTTTGTAGTCCGCCTGTCAGGACCATTTTTTATCAGGAACGGGTAGAGGTATCAAGGTGAAATTAATATTATAATATAAAATACTAAGGTTTGCGGTCCCTTGGACGAGTGAAAAATTCAACCTTCTAAGTTAATGCAATCAAAAGAAACGGTCAATTATGTCACATATTTTGATGATTATCTGTCTGTTCAAAACCTATAAGTTATCTTCCCGTTAAACTAACAGCATGAAATTAGGCAAGAAGCAATGCAATGATGGAAAAAATCCGAAAATTAATAATTTGTAGTTATTTATGACATAAAAGTATTAGGAGGAGCTCGTAGCTAAGTAATAACAGCCGCATGGGTCGATCCATCAGGTTAAGCTACGCTTGCCGGGGTTGTTCCGTGGATGGGTGACCATCTTTACATACCGAGACTCCTCCGTGCCTCGGAAAGCACGTTAAACCTTTGGTCTCAGCTGTCATTCGTGGATCTTTGACAGTCGTTACGGGTTGTCAGAAACCCGAAAGTCTGACAACCAGTCTTAAGGGTATCGTATTATCCAGTTACTGGATTGTGGAGGTCAGATAGGCAGTCGCTCCATGTAAAATACTGGTATTCATCTGCATCCGGTTAGACTGGCAGCTGACCCCAACATAGTTGGGAAAAGGCTAGGCAGATTGATATGTCACTTAAAAATATTAATTAGCTTTTGTGATGATTACAAACTAACATTCGCAGTTGGAGCAAGGTTCGTGATGTATAACGATGTATGGGAGAACATTATTTTCTACTTACCTTTTCGTTAGAGCAATGCCGGTAGGTTTTCTAGTTCTTATGTACCTTACTAGGTATAGTAAGGTACTTAAAAACCACTGCCACCTGCTCACACCCAAGCAGTTGCTTATATTGACGTGTATCTTTGTGTACAAATGAATATTATCTTTGTTAATTTACGGCATTTGTCATCAAAAGCATCCTTATTATAGATACTTTTTAGTTAAATGCACTTGTCCCACCGCCGGCGATTAACGAGAAGCGAGTAGAACTCGCAACTAAAACGAGTTGGCAAGCAACGAGTAGCGTGTGCACGACGACGACAAGCGATTACCACCTGCGGGAAATCGCGTATGTACCAAACGTGACGAGTGTTCTGCCTGCCAAGCTAGCGTCGCGGACCGAGTATTCTCTTTGATAGCTCTTGTTGCTGTGACAAACGAGTACTCGCCGGCGGTGTGAACAGCGAACAACTATGTATATATTAAATATTATTATCTCTTTTACTTATACGGAGACCTACAATCTTTTGTACGTTTCTTAAAGAGAAAATCATTGATAGCTATTCGCTTCCTCGTCGGCGGTGAGACAGGTGCTTGAATCGCAAACTCACAGCATTTAATTCAATTAAACCATTTACAGGCACTTTTCAATTGTCAAGGAATCGGTCAGTCAGAAATATGAAGCCAGTTGCCCATTTCAAAGCGTAGTAGGTACCTATGAAGAACTGGCAAGAAAATCCATGGAGACTCTTTGAAATTATATTGTTACAAAATATAAGTTAAATCATTAATGTTGAATTTAAAAAGTTTGATACTAAAAAAGTTTATTCGAAAACACTGCCTTGTAGGCAAAGCAGATAGTTCGGGTTTACCTGTGTACTCAATAGATGTCGTTGTGCAAATGACGTAATTTTCTGAATCTTAGTGTTTTTTTCCGCTTAAGTGTGACCCCATCTCACACGAAGCCACACTTTATTTACCCCTCCCTCCCCCTTAACTTGTGACTTTGTCGTTTTATGCCGTGCAAGTGACATCGAATATTAGGCTGATAAAGCAATTACGAGGTCGACTATTCATACAAATACGTTGCATATTTCTTCCAACTTGTTTTTATTTGTGTTTTTTCTTAATGTGTCATGTTTAGTGCACATAAACGTAATTTTAACTTTTTTCTTACATGCAACTGAATCACACAATTAAGACCAACCCGCCTCCGTGAGATAAAAAATCTAAACCTCATGAAATCTTAATTGTTTCCTTCAGCGATGGGTACCGGCCCGGCGATAAATTACACGTTAGTAAACAGCGAGGCAGAGGATGAAGAGGATATGTTGTTAATAGAATGTCAAGCTGAAGACGTCGCGCCCTTGCCAGATATGACCATCACCTTTCAAGGGTATGTTTGTGTTTTAAACATTTTGCTTATCTGAAGATATCCGAGCAAACAGGGTGCCTCCCGCCACTTCGAAATATAGTTACAGATTTTTCTTCTATTCACATTTATACTGTCATAGTATTAATATTTTGAACTTCAAAAATAATTAGAACCATACTTAAGGACTAGTGTTATCATCACAAATAAATGTAAGTATTTATGCTATCTTTATCCATATTCACAGCATAAAAACAATATTAGATAGGTATATGATTAGGGAAAAGGCTAAACATACGATGGGATAGGTATGTGTGATTTCTAGATTTCAGAGTATAAAATGTATAAACCCTACGCAGTACCCTGTTTAAATCAAAACCACAACGACGTGGAACTTTTGTGCCTGCGCGATATACACTGCTTGTATTTTTGTATTTCTAGCTGATAAAACTCATTTAGTTTTTAGATTAGAGATTTTGAATTTTGATCATGTTTTACTAATAAATTATTTTTAATTATCTAAATCAGTGGTTCCCAACTATGGGTCGCAACCCACTGGTGGGTCGCGAGCGAATATTGGGTGGGCCTTGAAAAAAAATATTTTGAGCTACGATTAATATTAAAAGTAAATACGGAAAATCCGAAATAAACTGGACGTCTCAAACTCATTGCGATTAAAAGTAACTAAAATTGAAGTTGATGCTAAAGCTATAATGACAAAATATAGGAAATAAATATATTCTTCTCATTGCAATAGCACTCCTTGTCACCTTGTATTTAATTAAGTATTACAATTTTCCATTTGTCCTCAATTGGTCGGATTCGATTGTAACTGAATAGTTTTTTCTCATTTAAACAGACCTTCATTCATATAGTTAAGTATGCCCCTTTTTTCACCATGACAGCCAAGAGGTGAATCCCGAATTTGGAAGTTTTTGTTAAGTGGGTCGCGGTCCAGTCAACTTTGGGAACCACTGATCTAAATTATCATGACATTTTTTTTTAAAGTAATTAGACTCGGAATGTCATTACTTATACTTTATGCTATTAATATTTGCCATGATTTATTTTGGCAAACATGATGATCTGTTTTTCATCATGTTTCAGTTTCACATCTCTTGCATGCTGACAATTTGTGTTGATCTTAAAAATGTAGGTACATATATATAGCTACAACATCAAGGAATAATATTTTTTTAATATTTGTATTGTATATATTTTTCAGGGAAGCAATCAACATATCAAAGACTGTAGAAGACACAGATGAAAATGGCTTGTATAAAATATACGTTAACGCCACCGTTGGTACAGCAGATGTCGACGAAGGCGAAATACGCTGCGAGCTAACGTACTCTACTTTCGAACATCCTCCGTACGTAGTTGTGGAGAAATACATACCTGCAGGTATGTTATACTACTTATTACGTCGAAAGGGAGAAGACACACGTTTTATTTAATTTTATGACTTATGGGTTCAATACTGTACCTAAGTATATGGTATAATAACATGGTCAGTTTAAAGTTAAGCTGTTAACTATACAAGTACAATGCATCAATTGATCGCTTAAGGCACACATGTGTTGCTTTGGAACGTCTTCACATTATTGTGTTTATTCGAGCAACGAATGGTACTTACATATTTGCATTTTTCATTTACACAATCAACTAAACATTCGCATTATTACTGCACATTTACCCATTATGCACACTACTTAGATATTGAAATCAAAAGCATGATAAGTAACAGCATTTCGCTTTTAGTAAAGGGATAGATACCTATACATACTTTTAGATTCAAACCAATTAAATCATTTGTATTTTACAGGATTCGTTAAAAACAATTCAACGCTGTTTTCACGACAATAAGACTACTAATAGTACCTCTTGACATTTTGCAACAGTAAAGTTTATTTTTAATAATTTGGATAGTCTAATTAGATATTTAACGCCTGCATGAAATGCAGGATATCAATGTGTTATGTGCTAGGATCAATCTATTGTTAATAAATGACGTAATATGAGTACTGCGCTGGCCGTAGAGTAGTGTGTGCCACTGTGTGTTGTCTGTGTACTAACGTTGGTTGTTGATGATGGTCGACGCCAGGCCGCGACGCGCCGCCCGCCACTGAGCCGCCCGAGGACGCGACCGAGCCGGATCCTACGCACGACTCCTTGCAAAACCCCAGTAAGTCATAGACAAACTAGGTACACAAGACCAAGGACTACACTTTACATCAGTCTACTGATTCGAAATGATCATGATTAACTAACTGAAAGTGTATGTATATCAATAATTATACCTACTATCTTAACTTATCAAGAAAAAAGGTACTTGAACACTATCAATATAATGTGTAATTTTATTTTCTTATTTTTATTATATCCAAGCAGTATTATCATTTATTTATTTCGTATAGTTATGTAAATATTGGAAATTACATATTTTACCCACCTGAGGATCCTGGCCACGTCCATATGCCTGATAAAATAATGACTTCTTAACTCAAGCTTAATATTGTATGTGAAAGCGCGGTTACTCGAGTTCACTAGCTTGAAAGAACGGTCGTACATTACCTAAAAAAAGTTTTAATGTAGGTACAAAGATTCAAAGTTTATTTTTTTTAATAACAATAGTGTCAGCTCGACTAGCCTTACGCTTACGACATACGTCCGTATATTGCTGTTGTTTGGTGTCATGGTTATAAAATTAACAAGCTACAATATTTACAAAAACGATTTAACTTATTTTTGTTACTTTTCGGTGGGCAAATAGTTATAAGATTTACGAGATCAAATGGCAATAATTAATTGCGCACTTGTAAATTCAAAGATATATATTTTTAGAGAAAATCAAATATTCCGAAGAATTGAGACAATTTTTTATTTATAATTAATTTATTCTAAAATAAATTTAAATGTTCTTCGTTTGCCTGAATTCTTAACTATTTGCTCACTGTATGCTATTGATTCATTAATTTGCTTATGTGATGATTTTTGTTGTGTTAAACCGGCCTGATTTGTATTTGAAAAGGTTGTGTTTATAAAATTAGATAATCCATTTCAATAATCAACGGTGACAATATTGACATGCATTACGCCGTTCCATATTGGATTTTATCTATTTAAACTTATTTAATATACCAATACGATTTCAGAAATCCTCAGAGAAACATCTGATTAATTTATTAAAAAAAGAAAATAACTATCATTATGTCTCCCACATAAACCCATTGTGATGCCTTCGTGTGAAAACCTTATTATTATTAGAAGTACCTTCCCAAATATCCAGTAATTGTGGGTGTTTACAATGTATGGATTTATTTCATTCTGAATAACCATCCCCTAAATATTGCGCATGTATTTTGAGAGAAGCATAGTCTAGAGATGACATTTATCTCAGCACAAGCTGTTCGCCCAATGGAATTTCCCTAACGACGAACAAACTCGTTCCCTTTTCCCTGTAAGGGATGAATTTTCAACAATCTTTCATTAGCGCTCATCTTCGTTATATAAGGAACTCCTGTGCAAAAAGTCAATTAACAAAATTTGGGCTTTTTTTTGCGGCTGCATAAACCAAACTTTGTACATTTAGTGGAAAATAATTTAACTTAAAAATCATCAGTCTGTAAATGCAAACTAACTCTGTCCGTCTGTCTACCTGTTACCTTTCACGCCTCAACGGCTGAACGGATTTCTATGAAATTTAGCACACAGAGGTAGATCATGACTTGGGTTAGGACATAGGATACTTTTATCACCTACGTTCCGTATAATTATTTAGACTGTGCAGTAGAAGATAGACATATCCCCATCTTTGTCCCTCTCTAATGAAAAAGCGCCAACGTAATTAAGTATAGGTACGAGTACCTTTGTTCTCATTATAATAACTATACTTTCCAGGTGACGACGGTATCCAGCTTCACTGCTCGTGGGCGCTGCTGACGTTGGCAGCCGTCGTGACGCATCTACAAGCCACACTCTGACTCTTCTCCATTGTGATACTAATTACGTAACTATGCTATTATGTTATTAACTAAGTGTTAATTTTATTAAGCTTTACCTAGTATGTACCTGTAAAATATTATTTCAATTTACAATATTAATAAAAAGATACCTATTGTTGCAAATGAACGCTTTTATTAAGATTTAATCTTTTTATATAACTTACGAAAGGAAAACAACGTTTTTTTAAATGAAATACATATTACGAAGGAGGTACCTGCACTTAAAAACGAGTGAGCCTAAGGGCCTATTTCACGATGTCCGAATAGCCACTACTTACCGAATAAATTCAAAAATGGAACAGAATTTGTAGGATATTATCTGCCAAATAAGTTAACGAGAACTTAATCGGAGGTGGTGAAACAGGCCCTTACAGTAGTCACTTAAGATGTGTAACATCTGACATATTGGTTAACAGTAACAACCTCTCGGAAAAAAGGTTGGTACCATTTGACGGCCAACTCTAGCACCGCGCGCGCTCATTGGTCAAATCAAATAGCGCGCGCTTCCCCGGCATCCTGTTACATACTTCCGTCCCTTTTCACGAAATCACTCCCACAGATTGCAAGAAAGTGAAAGGAAAGATGTTATATTACAAAAACCTTTATAACAAACTAGCTTTTGTCCGCGTGGAGGTCGGAAATTATCCCACGGGAACGTACAGTCTATGGCCTACATTATCTGAGCCCCTTTGAGTAACAGCGATTACCTTATCGCCAATTTGGAATACAACTTCGTGCATTACGTACATAAGGGATTTTAATAATATTTGTTGTTGAGGTTGGTAGGCTAATGAGAGTTAATAAGTAACACGGCTACTAAAATTTACACGTGTTAATGACAGTGAAGTTAAACTGTCTACTTACGCCTAATAGCAGTGACCAGGGACTTGAAAACGAAATTAATTTCGTTCCGTTACACAAAATGTTATCTAATAACGCTTCAAATTTTGTAACGATACTAAAACCTAAAAATATTAATAACGTTACAAAAAAAATCATTACAGAATATAATTTTTGTAGAATAACATTTTAAGTAACGTTATAGGTATCAGTAACATTATGCTTATATCCGCTTGTAATAGCGTTACAGATGCATATGTTTAACGTTATTCTTAAGAACTTTTCCCGCTGACCACCGCTCCGTCGTCACCCAGCACCACCACCACCACCGGCCAGCCCCGTTAAGGCTCTTTCAAACAGGCGCGACACGCGACGCGACACAAAGGCACCGCTCGTCGCGCGACGAGCGGTGTCTGTGTGTCGCGTCGCGTGTCGCGCTGGTCTGCACGAGCTTTTATGGCGGCCGGCGGGCCGGCTGATGGTAAGCCACCGCCGTATTCAAACATAAGTTCGTACGAAAGTGCACATTTTTTACAGACAGTGTTGTGAATGAATAGTTATGGTTACCTACCTACTTTTATATTCATGTGATAGTGTCATCTTCACAATTTTTTTTGGCAATGTTGCGTATCGGAATGAAAAACGTTATTATTTCGTTATACCGATATATTAATAACGATATATTTTTAATAATGTTTTTATACAGTTTAAGATTTCGTTCCGTTTGTTAGTATCGTTGTAGCCAAGGAATTAATTTTGTTGCAATCCTGGTGGAACGGTACAAATTATCGTTACCGGAACTTCGCGTAACGTTATTTTGAGTAACGTTTCAAGTCCCTGGCAGTGACTACGCACAAACATTTGTATACATTTTCGAAATGGAACTTTTAGTAGACAAGTCCTTTTTAGGGTTCCGTAGCCAAATGGCAAAAAACGGAACCCTTATGGATTCGTCAATTACGTAATTTGGCTACGGAACCCTAAAAAAGACGTTTTAATCTTATACCATCTAACCTCAGAACCCTGCTCGTATAATTCTTCCCCTCTGTCAAGGTAATGGATTGGACAGTCTAATACGAGTACGTTTGTAAAACCTGTTTTGGAGTCGATTTTTATTAGTCATAATTGTTTTAGCTGAGAAATGTCAATCTCTGCCATTAAGGCATGCAAGAAAATAACACTAAAAATTCCATAATTATGGAGTAACAGGCCATATGTATAGGTATGTTTTCAAATTTTCAAAAGATGTAAACAACAATAGCCGCTTGAAATTGGCTATATCTTAGAATGAATGCTAAGTTCTGGTGCTAATGTGCTATCGATGTCCGAAATAATTTCGGCGCATACGAGAAGATTGAATCATTCGATATTTTCCGTTTGTTCTTTCTATTTAAGTTATAACATCACGCCTGTAATCCACGAAGGGTTAGGCAGAGGTGTAACCCATTTGTGCACCCAATTATTATGTTTAAGTTTCACGTCATAGGGGGCGGGCCTATTGCCATCAACTGGGCACAAATTCAGACTCCGGGCTGCTAAATTTAATAACACTGCTCGACCTGGGTATCGAACCCAGGCCAATATGCTCAGCATTAGCAGTAGCGCTTCTGCGCTTATGACCACATTATATTGATAGATTAATTTATATGTGAAACAATATTATTTTCATGAAAAAATTGTTTTATGGCCTTCGATGTCTTATACAAGGTGACAGGGACATCGACGCTAAAACTGAAACCATGGATTCAGTACATGATTCTGAACCCCCCGGCGTTGAAAATTTTCGTCGGTTATTAAAAAAAAAATCTGCTGTTTCATAGAAAAGTGCAATACCTACGCGGTCAAAATGTATGGAACAGCTGATTTTTTTTAAAATAACCGACGAAAAATTTCAACGCATGGGGCTTCAGAATCATGTACTGAATCCATGGTTTCAATTTTCGCGTCGATGTCCCTGCCACCCCGTATACATACCCTTTTATGAGGTAAAAAATGAGACGCATAGTTTGTACAAAAACTATAATTATATTTAGGCCAATCTTCAATTTAGTGCTATCATAATTATGAAAGACTTCAATGGATATCATAATATAATATGTTCCAAACGAATCGTTAACAGCGTCAAAAATGAAAAGACCGGTTTTTGTCCCAGTCGAATGAGAAGTCTCCTCTAGAAACCCAAGTGTGAAACTTACTGGTAACAAATAATATTTATTTTACCACTGGCTCTCTCAAATTTTACACCATTTTAAAAAAAAATTGAAAGAAAGAAAAATAAATCATTTATTTGCTGATAATGTGTAGGTATACATATAAGTTAGATAGTTGTACAAAATAAATAAAATGATATGTCAGTAAGTACCTAGTTATTAGAGGAAAATTTCACGCAAGTACCTAACTAACTAAATGTTATTGCTACGCGATTCAGTCTGCTGTACTGATGTTCTAGAGACAATAAGATTTCAATAATAACTACTCACAAAGTTAACACGAAAATATCGTTACGTCTGAAATAAAGGTCAATCAATATGTTATGTTAATTAATTTGTTATGGATCAGAGATTTAGGAGACAGGAATAATAAAAAATGTAAAGAACAATATCATATATTTTCCTTAAATAAGTAATTTCTATATCTGTCCAATTAATATTTCAAAATTATATATTAACTAGGTAGCTTTTCTTAACTTTTAATATATACACCTCTAAAATAATTGATTATTAAATTTCGTTACTCTTTACTTACTTACTTCAAATGGCACGCTTCATGTAAAAATAATTAAACTCTAAACCACATACTCATGTTTAGTCTTCTTTTAAACTGTTCAGTCAAATAAAAGACAACATGAAACATCACATCATCACAATATATCGGAAGGGTTGGAATAAAAGTCTTTGGTACTTACATTTTTAAAGCATTAGGGATAGGACTGAAAAAATAGTCATCAGTTTCAAAAAAAGCTGCAATAAATAGTTTCTCAATTCGGCATCAACCATGTGTGCTTATTGCATCAAATGAATGTGCGCTTTTACAATTTCTAACGTGACGATTATTTTCGTGGACGTCCACGATGCCGTGGACGTCCACGAAAATAATCGTCACGATTGATCGTCGTGGATCGAAAAGTCTTTCGAAGACATCTTAAAATTTTAAGTGACTGTTTTTTGCTTGAATTATATTTTGCAAAATAAATATAAGTTGCTACCAGATTATATCCTATGATATAATTATATAAGCATGATATTAGAAGCCATTTCAAGTGAAATACCAACACTTTAAAATTTAAGCTCCTATGTCTTCGAGTCTTTTTTCGATTCACAGTGCGGCATCACGATAACACAGGGAAGTAAACGGTATGGAAATATATGAAAACCTTTTATATTTCCGTCCATGATAACGTTATAACGTGCACGTATTTCCATTAAATTAATGGACGTCCACAATATAATCGTCACGTTAGAAATTATAAAAGCGCACAATAACACAACAAAATATTCACTCTACGATAATACATATTATAAAATAATAATTTACATGAAAAAAAAACGGATTTTTAGCCTCTCAAATATTGAAAAACCTAATTATATTATAATATAAAATTGTGCCTCAACATTGCACGCATTTTTGCTGTAAAATAACGATAGCTTAATTTTATACGACACCAGATTTTTACAACTATACTTTCTATGGCAAGATTCACAAACCGCACTTTGACTTTACTTTGCTAAGGGTGTTTCTCGAACTAAAATGATCGCAAAATTAATGTCACAAATTGGCAAACGCGCGTAAACTGCTGCGATTGACTGCTGATAAATCATTAAACCAATCGCAGCAGACCCTTAGAGATACAAACGCGCGATTATAAGATCTTATACAGGGTGTTTGGTAGAAGGACCGACACAATTTACTTAGGGATAGGGAGCGTCATGCCCTAGTTTTCAACCATAAATCCTGTATCTTAGGTGTCACGGTAGGTAATTGAGATGTTTTTTTTTTTTTAGTTCCCTGAAATGTCGTCACAACGTTTTTGTTTGTAAAATAATTTTTGATGTTATTGGCAATGACATTTATGTACGGTTGGTTTTAGCAAATGACTTTTGTGCTTCTTAAGTCTTAAAATTGTGTTAAGGTACGAACAATTTCAACTTTAAATTAATTTTAAAAACGAAATATAAAACAATTTCGTGCTAGCAAATGACACCACCAAACCCTCAAAAAAAAAAAAGGTCTTTCCTTTTACTAAACATCCTGTACAGAGCTGTTATAACCACGGAAGCAACTACTTTTTGTATTACCAGGATTACAAAATTAGAGATAAACAACTCTATGCAATTCGAAAAACGTTTTGCGTGACATATGACAAGGTGCGACCAGAGAAGGTAACCCAAAATAAGAGAAAGCTTCATAAAGACGCGTAATGGTGCACTATGACAAAGCGTGACAGTACAAAAATTAGAAGCTTTGCCTCTGTGTGGTGTAGTCTGTGGCGCGATAGGTACCTTTTCTGGTTTAACTGTATTCGTATATACGAACTTAAGCAAGCGATTTATTGCTTAGTTATATGTCGTGTCACCGTATGATTATCAACATCGTTAGTTTATAATCTATCTAGCGAGATTATAAACTATCTAAAAATTGTGAACTGCAACAAACCATTTGCAATTTAACGCATTATTTCTCGATAGTATAAAATCTATCCATGGCAAACCGTCAAATTGTGAACTGATATCAAACTTGCATACGACGAACGCACCTTGCACTAATACTAAATAGCCATGTAACTGCGACCAACTTGGAAAAAGTTGGCTAAGCGGTTAGTCACAGTTCTAACCTAACCCATTTGGTTGGGATGCCCTGGCTTAGTTACTCCACCAATTCGGCTACCGCCACCTACCAATTAGCAAAATGATATTAATCACCTTTTTTTAAAATTAATTTCGTGCCTTTTTTCTTAATTTAAAGGAGTGCACCCGGTTTACAATAAATTAAAGAGTCACTCCAGTCAGCTATGGCCAAACGGAGACTATGACGATTTTTTTAGTTCAGAAACATAACCATAAGAGAAGCCTTTATTTTTTATATTAAATATTATTTTAAATTCTATTAGGGACTGGTTACTCTTATAGTTAAGTTCCCAAATAAATATTTACATTTCGACATTTTGAACACGTTGTGATAAACTTGTCCAGGTGTGGTACAGTTTGCTTATTTATGGAAAATTCATCCTGATGTTCAAGAGAGTTCATAAGGTTGCAAACTAGGCAACTTTGCCTAGACAGTGCCAATTCTACATCTAGTAGCATAATTATATGTACAAATTAATTGTGATTCCGGACAATGATTATGTTGTTGATGTACAATTTTATTAAAATAACTTATTAAAAAAACATTTGTCTTTGTCATTATTTGGCTGACAAGTGTGTAATTAAAATTGGTTAGGCCAATCACACACTACAATAAGTAACTATAATTATGCTGCATTCACATTACGCATAATAATGTTTAGGTTAGACCCTTGCTTGTTCAGCACCTTATTCTCAATTTCACAGATAAAGCACCTACCTACCAATAAATCTAACCTACTGACGAAACCATTTCGTAAACATTTGAATAGTGCATTTTTATTACCCTCAAAATTGAACATTATGCCCTACCTAATTAAAACAATTTTTTTTTACACAATAATTAATATATATTATACAATGTACCAAAACAATGATGTTATAAAGCCTCATAAACAATAGGCTACTTGTCTTATAGTAATGATAGTGAAGTGTTATTGGGTTTTTCTATCTGAAATTTCTCAGTAGCAGCTCGGAGTCTGGATTTGTGCCCGGTTGATGGCAATAGGCTCGCCCCCTATTACATGGGACTTAAAACATAACTGGCGAAATGTGGGTGTACCTGCTACAGGGACACCTCTGCCCAACCCTTCGGGGAAACAAGGCGTGATGTTATGTTATGTTATGTTAATGATTAAAACTTAGGTGTCATTGGTATACAGTATGCATGGCACTCGAGCCGAAGTTATTTGAAGGTTTTAAATAAAAATTACTATCGATTTATACTTCAGGAAACAAGTTTTCAATACCTGAGGAAATAGATTAGTAATATGAGTTTACACTGAAAATGCAGATAAGACAGACTATCAAACTACGTCATTTCATTTTGTAGCAAAGAACAAAAGCCAATGACCAAAATGTATAGAACAGTGGTGCCTTTGTAAGGTGCCCCAAAGAGATGTCAGCAAAACTGTAGGGGTCCGCTAGAGCCAATGCCTGCCGGGGTTGTGGGTTTGTCCGAAAGGGTTACCGTGGCCCCTGGCAACATGGCAACTGAAGGAACACGGGTGGGTTTTAGTCAGTAAGAGTCTGACACGCCCTCCCGCTCCGCCCAGAGCGGGAGAAGTTATTTGATAATTTCCCACCCAAAAAAAAAAAAACGGAACCCTTACAGTATCAGCATACAGTTTGTTGTCCATTTGTTAGGACCCTGTTATTGCGGTATTTTAAACTACCATCAACTCGTTAACTTACCACAATCTGGCATTCAATTGAAAATAACTATGTATCACGTGGTAAATATTTTTGAGTAGGGCTTAATACGGCTTTGGCACTGAGTTACTTTCGCATTTATAATATTAGTATGGATAACTAACATATTTGAACATTAAAGATCCAGACATATATATACATATATTTAAAGAGTTGTTATAATTTACTATGTTCTATTTTTGGTGTTCTACTTTTAGGTATAGGTACATTATGTTATGGTAGGTATCTACCTAAAACACAGGTTACATTTGGTTAACTCTACTTTGGTAGCAACATGCAATATAAAAATTTACATTGGTTATTTTCAGGAACTAGAAATAATTATAATTAATGCTTATCGGATTATAATAATATGTATATATTATTTAGTCTATGTATACAAGAAAACTGTACAGGCAAAAGCCAGCATTCACAGTTTAAATATTTTTACTACACCTAACAATGAATTCATTTATTAATAAAAAGGTACCTATTTTGTCCAAAAGAGGACGTTTACTTTCCTTAGGGCATCTCAAAATGTGTGAGATACCCAATTAACACAGCTGTACCACATGAATAAGTTTCCTGTATATGACCTATTTTGCACCCCGCATATTCATTAAATGTTAGCATTTATGTATAGCTTGTATAAGCCGGCCGTACTTTTTTTTAAACCCCCAGACGGTCCACCTGATAATAACTCTTCACCAATTCCACAGGTGTGTTGCAATCCCAAAAGTTGAAACTATGTAAATGTTATGTTACTCCGGCACCGAAACAACGCTGCTGGGCGGCAGAAATGAGTATGGACATAGTAGGTACTTCTCCAGACGAGCTCCTTGTCAAAGAGGTCTAATCGGAGTTTACTGACGTACGAATTTGGGTATGGCGAAAACGGATAAAAGATCACGATCCACCAAGTGCTACGGGTATAGATTATCTAATTTAAAACTGCGCTCCCCACTTCACTGTATGTCGACACATGCAAGTTGTTCTGTCACTGTCACGATGGCCAGTGACTGATCAACCAATGAGGGTGTCGAATTCAAGCGTATTGACATACTTTATAAATGTGTGCGCAAATAAAATGAAGAGGCGCGCAATTCTAATTTTCACGATATGTAGGGTGGATTTCTGAGACGGGGCAGTACGGAGAGGTACCTTAACCGTTGTTCTTAGAAAGTAAGCTGTCCTTAACTTTTTGAGTAATTGCTAACTGCATTCACAGATTTTGGAAAAATGGTCTTCTAAGAACGTTTTCCTGTAGCTTCAACGGCTGGGGTACCTACAATTACTGCTCCGTCTCAAAAATCCACCCTGTATAGAATCCGATTTAGTTGGAATATTTTACCCAATAGTGCGAAACGGTAACGTAGAACGTGTGACGAAAAACATGTAACCAGTTTCCGCACTCGACTTGCACAACCAGTGTTGTACGTTTACGTGCTATACAAATTCTTATCAAATGTGCAGCTGGCTTTAAAATATTTTGTTATACAGGGTGCAATATTTAACTTTTATTTTGTTTTGTCATTAGCTGGACTTCCGCAAATGATATTACACGAATTATGTCTAGTCTTACGATTACCATCTGCATCGCAATCTGCTCCGGCAGCTACAGATGTTAATGCGACGGTTTTATCAAAGTCAATAGTCGTGTAACCGACTGCAGCAGACGGTGCCGTTGCGGGGTTGTTGGTAAGGCTCACTTTTTCTACACTGCACTGCGATACAAGACGTCCACGTGGCTGCGAGGAGTAAGAAGCTACGCTTTCATTTTTAGAACTGCTGAAAGACTGACTCTCGGGAGAAGTTAAATCCCTTGTCATTTTTACAATTTCTTTATTCGTATCAATATCTAATATTGCGTAGTTTACTTCCAATTCTTCCACAGGTGACATAGAAGTAAAAGTATCTGACTCTGAGAATTTTTGGTTGTGATCAGTAGGTGCTGAGAAACTTAATATTTGCTTAGCGTTTTTAATACTGTCACCCATATCACCTAGTGATAAATTTGCGTATGTGTTTATCTCTGGTTTATTCCCCACAGATAAATTACAATATTCTACTTGTTTTGGTGTCAAGGGCGTGGTAGGCACGGTATCATTCTTACCGGCGTCTGCATCATTGGGTACAATGTTCATGTACATCCTAGCAGATTCTTGTTGTTGTTGTTGCTGCTGTTGTTGTTGTTCTAGACTCAATTGGGCGTAGTGTTCACTCGAGTTACTCAATGTTGGGGATAAAGGACTATTTATTTGTTTGTTATTTGAAGTATTTTTATCTAAACTTTCAAGGAATATATTTTCGTCTTCTATTTCTTTCATCGTATTCATTGCAGCCTCTTGCCGCAACGTGCTTCGTAAGAAAGCTAAATCTCTATTTATATCATTTGAGTAAACATGTCTGATTTCATTTGCACGGTTATCAGGCGCCGCCGGCGCCTCACCTTGATTATTATTGGGTTCTCTCTTAAAATCTCTGAGCTGATAGACATTAGTGACTTGATTGGTACTAGATTGAGATCTTGGATATAATGGCATTACCTCTAATATATCCGCGCTTGATGGTGATCGTGGTGACTGATTAACATTACGTGGAACTGATGCGTTGGATATAATATTTGGGAGGTTGTTGTTGACAGGCGGGCGCGCATTGTCTGGCTGGCCGTTGTCTATGGAAGAGCGATGAATTACACTAGCCTGTAAAGTTTGCCTGCCTTGAGGAGATGGCGTTAATCTGGATACAGGATATGGCACGGAGTCATGAATCACATTCCTTAATTGAATTTGTTGTTGTAGTGTCCGAAACAATAGAGATGCTCTTCGACAGCGAAATGCATATATACCTTCTCCAGTCTCACACCGTCTACCTGAAAACCAAAAACATATTTTTGTTGCATGAAGCAGTATTTTCAGTCATGTAGGGGCTGGCTAGTCAGGACCATACAGGGCAGCCAGTGAGCTATAATTGTACAGTACCAATGAAGATAGCAACATGAAATTAGTATGTTTCACAGATAGTGTAGTAATCTTCAGTGTTTACCTCAAAACCTCTTTAAATACTGAAATATACACTCCCGGACACCTGAATCGAGCCACCCTGCATATTTTTAGGGTTCCGTACCTCAAAAGAAAAAAACGGAACCCTTATAGGATCACTTCGTTGTCCGTCCGTCTGTCTGTCAGTCTGTCAAGACCCTTTTTCTCAGAAACGCGTAGAGGTATCAAGTTAAAATTAATATCAAATACGTAGATCTATAGTCTCTTGGAGCTCTAAAAAAATCAAGCTTCTAAGTCAACGCAATAAAAAATACGGCCATTTATGCGCCATATTTTGATACTCGCAAATAAATCAAAACCTACAGGATACTTCCCGTTGACCTAGAGTCATGAAATTTAGCAGGAAGCACCATACCGCGTACCGTCCGAAGGAATTTTTTTTTTTTGATCGTTCTGCCAGATTACTTTGAAGTTTAATCTGGCAGAACGATCAAAAAAAAAAAAAATACTATTATATAATTTAAAAAAAATTCCACCCCCCAACATCGTTATAATTGAAATAATGTCTTACCCTGTGTGGCCTACCCGCCTCCATGAGTTTTTTGTTTTGACTACATCTTCAATTTTCGCTGTCTCTTATATCTACGGCTCTTTTCCTGTCTCTTTGTGTAAACCAGAATACTCCTTTCCATGGCTCTTTGGCGTGTAATCAGTTTTTGCTTTTGTTTTTGTATGTTTGCCCAGGTCTGGCACCCATAAGTTAATATTGGTATTATGCATGTGTTATCTATTTTTCTTTTCATTGCAATATTATATTGTTTACCTTTTAGCACTTCTTTGAGAGACCGATGTTTCTTCCATGTATTGGCTACCCGTCTCTCTATCTCAGAGCCCATTTGGTTGTTGAATGCAATAAGTTGCTCCAGGTATATGTAGGAATTTACATATTCTATTTCCTCCTCGCCTACTAAGATGTTTATTTGGGATCTGTTTGTTATTATTTTGGTCTTTGTTTTGTTTATTTGTTAGGCCCACCATTTTGCTTTCACGTGACAAATCTTGGAGCATGTAAATAACGAAATAACTATTGACTAATGGTAGCCGTACACAGGGCCGGATTTAGGGGAGGGCAACCGGGGCTACAGCCCCGGGGCCTCCACGAAAGACAATGGAGACTTTGGAAAAAAAAACAAATTCAGACTAGTAAACAACTTTTCCTTTGATTTTTTTTCGCGTTTTACCTTTTCCTACAATACTTTGTACAAACATGATTATATTAAATATTAACAGAAATCATCGATCTATATTTGTTCACTCCAATCAGGCAATCAGTAAAATATCAAAATCTCAAATGGCCCTGATAAGCACTTGCAATTTACTCCCCATCTTGAAGGAGTATTTCAATGGGTCAATGGCTGAGTGGGGTGGTACTCGCCCGCAGCCTCGGAGGTTGGGTATTCGATTCCGTGGCTCGACTCTTTATTTTTGATCTTTCAATTATATATACTCGTATGTAATTTATATTAGCTTAAAATGGATTTCCGCAAAGTAACGCCTGATTCGATTAATTACCAAACATTATACGTACAATCACGCACCAGAACCAGAACGATAAATGTGAGGTTGAATTCGCTCGATTACGGGAAAGCACAAGACGCAAATCTGTCACCAAAGGGGAAATACTAAGTATCCGCCTTTATCCCAGTGGTTGACCAGCTATATGTGTTTCTCTTACCGAAAGACTGCATGCTTATGAAGCTACAAAGTACGTTCGAGATTTGGATTTCTTAATCACATCGAGAAGATGGATGCTGAAAATTTGCACGCTGCAGCAGAGGCATTGGTGAAAGTTTATCAGGATGATGTAGACCCTAGTATTGGTAATAAGTTGGTTCAATTTGTGTCTTTGATCGACTCATACAAAAAGGACTATGGAAAAGACCAATCTCCGGAACTATTTTACTACCAAATTCTCGAAGATCATAATTTCAGAGCTACATTCCCAAACCTTGAAATTGCATTGAGAATGTATTTGGTTTTGATGGCAGAGGCGGCTTTACCTATGGTGCAGGGTGTGCAGCGCACACGGGCGCAGGGTCTTAGGGGGCGCCGAGGGTCGCTCGCGACTACTTTTTAATCAAATCCCAAACAAGACCAAAACATATTCAGTAAAAAGGCAGTTTGTAGTTGGGGGGCCTACGCTAAATATAAATGTAGTGTGCTAAAATTTCGAGCTCACTTCGCTCGCTCTTGCAACCTCAACATTCTCTTTTTACTTAGAATTCTCTGCGTGAATCGACAATTTAATTCCTATTTATTTATGAATGGTCAAAAGAAAGACTGACTTATCCGGGGCAGGGAAAAAATCATTTTCATTCCCATGGGGCATTTAGTTTTGCCGCCCCGGGCCCCCGACAGGCTTAGTTCGCCACTGCTTGAGGGCGCCAGGATATTGATTGCACACGGGCGCAATATGGGCTAGAGCCGCCTCTGTTTGATGGTATCAAATTGCACTAGAGAGCGCTTGTTGTCAAAAACGAAAATTATAAAAAATTGGCTTCGAACCACGATGGGACAAAACCGTCTATCAAAGCTTTCTCTCCAAAGCATTGAAAGTGATTTACTTCGGAAACTGGATTTCAGCAAAATCATCAACGAGTTTTCAGCGAAAAAAGTAAATTTTAGCGGAACCTTCCGAGTCCGCTAAAATTTAATTTCAGATAATTCTTGTTTCCGATTACATTTATATATGTTTGTTATTTATTAAAATAATCTATACCTACTTGGTTTCACAATAAATTGTTATTAATTGGAAAACTCGACTGAAACATTTTTTCCATTTTATTTGGAAAATAATATGGGGCCAGGGGGCCTCCACTCCTTTGTTGCCCCGAGGCCTCCAGACCTCTAAATCTAGCACTGGCCGTACACGTTACGATTTACTTGCGCAAGTATGCAAGATGGTATTGACCACACACACGGCTTAAGTTTGCTTGTAACGATATTATTTCTGTTTAGGTGTGATGTGTTAACTTGTGTTGCGCGGCAATGGCATCCATTAATGACGCCTAGCCTAGAGAATAACATAGGAATTTCAAGGAGTATTGCAGAGGACTTATCTCCAAGGATTGAAAATACTTACATAATATTTTGCCTCTTTACTTTAATAACGTGAAAAATCCGATATGTACTTTTGTATTGATAAAAGAGCCTATTATTTTGCCTGAGCAACCGGCAACAAGTTCGTCATGCTCCCTTAAGGGCTTGCTACACGGCAGTCAACCGCGTCCCAACAGAGGTGACCTTGGTTGTTTACAACCGTGGAGTTGGTGGTATAGGACCAAATTTCAAACAGCTGTGCCTGTCGACAACCATGGTCACCACTGTTGGGGACGCGTTTGGCTGCCGTGTAGCAAGCCCTTTAAATGTCGGCTTGCGGTAGCGTCGGGGGTCGGGTTGCCTCCTTCCCTCAAATATGGCGAGGGGGGCAATGGCTGATGTTTACGTTATGCTCGTGAACGGGTGCTGCTTGTGGTGACTGGTCGTCTTGCTGATCATGGTTTTGTTATTTTTACTAGTAATTAACTGTTTATTTATTTAACCTCGATGGTCCTAGTTTATCATTTATAACTTCCAATTACAGCTTTAAGTAATATAGTTATGCCCTAGCTAGCCCTTTATGCCTGGAGGCTTTTATTTAGATATTAAGTTCTGTTTACGTTTATTTTTATTTGTGCTAGAGTATAGTTCTCGATGTTTTTGCTTGGGATATAGGCGTGTGCTAGGTGAGATATGGCTAATAATTTATAATTTAAATTGTGTTTTGTATTGCAGTAATGTAAATTATTTTGCATACTATTGTATGGAATCAATTATTTTTTTCTAACTGAATAGACAGCTGTGCTGCTGGGGAGTTTGTTGTGCCACTTCTTCCCATCTAAAACACTAGGAAGTGGTGAAGGGTGGGCGTTTGGGGGACTGTGTTATGTAATTTTGACGTTCGAAACGTGCCGATTCTCAGCCTAGTTTTATTTTACCTAGTTGAAGACTGGCAAGAAAAGACAACTAATAGACGGATGTGAAAACTAATGGGAGAAGACCCTTCCCAAGTAGTGCAACAGTAAATATTGGTAAAAATAGTAATATAGTAGATATTGTAAATACAAACCTGATTCAAAACTGAATATATCTCCTTCAAATCCATATCTTCTTAATGAGTGTAAAGGCCAAACAGTCGAGTCTCTTCCTTCGCGATACAATATTATATCGGATTCAGTAATCTCTAACTGACCAGAACATAAATCGGCACCATTCTCATCAATGTTTACTACACGAAACACATTAGGATGCAAGTCTGAAGTTTCCTTCTTGCTATGTAAGCACCCCATTACATTACATTTCAAAACAAATTGCAATATATTTGTGTAATCTGCAAATACAAATAATATCACTATTAGTATGATTGACAAAAGTATGCAGCTGGTTGTACACACGGCTACACATCAAGCTATACATTTCCAGTTTCTGCTGATCTCGCATTGCATATGATTTCCGTACAATGCGAGGTCAACTTATACTGGAAATGTATAGCTTGATGTGTAGCCGTGTGTACAGTAATAAAATTATAGGTGTGCTTTTTACAATGCGTCCAATAACAGGTAGCTTGCTTATTGGCCATTTCAATCACTTCTTTAATGAAATTTGGTATGGTTTTGGTATTCGATGATAAATACACGGTGTCAGGGACATCGATGTGCAACCCGTTTCCATGGATTCAGTACACAATTCTGAACCCCACTGCATTGAAATTTCTTGTTGGTTATAAAAAAAAAATGCTGTTCCATACATTTTGACCGTGTAGGTATTGCACTTTTCTATAAAACTGCAGACTTTTTTTTTGATATCCTTCAAAAACATTCAACTCTAGGGGGTCTATAACATGTGCTAAATTCATGGTTACATGGTGAATTCGTGGTTTGCGTGTCGATGACCCTGCCCCCCGTTTATCACATAATTGTTAAAACAAAGAACATAATAATTGATACTTATTAGTTACAAACCAAGATTTATTATTAATTCATAAGAGTTCTGTAGTTGGCCTCATAATTGCTTTACTTTGTTATAGAATTTTTTGTAAACGGAAAATCAACACTAAACTTTCTAGGTCCACACAGTTTTTGACGTCCCTAAAACTTCTAAACAATAAGCTCTCACATGGTTGGCAGGCAATAATGAAAATATCAAAGACAATTTAACAAATAATACAGACCTGTTATGGAAAGAGGGGGATACAGTTTATATAAAAAAACTTTTCCATTGATCTACAACGTGTTCCTTTTGATATCCCATAACTCTAGGTAGGGTATTAATGAGACCATGTCAAAGAGTCAACTAGCATACAAAATCATTCTACAAAGTCACGATTATATGTAAAACACCCTTACGTGAAATATAAAAAACATTTCATTTCAAATTCAGACTATTTTGGTCAAACAAAAAAAAAATTTACAATGTCACATTTTCTGCTTTAAATATGAAAGATTGGTTTGAATGAAAATTATTTACTCGTACATCAATAAAACTTAGATAGACACATTGAGAGTGTACACTCAGTGTAGTGTTATGTTATGTTTGAAACTATGTATTTTTGGAACACCTTGTTCTAGGGCGTTTTGTATTATTTTTCCTTATAGCATACCTATAATCTTAAGAGTTATAGGACATCAACACTAGAAACTTAGCCCAAATACTTTCTAAATATAAATTTTTAAAAACTATCTTTTTAAGGGATGGAATGCATGTTGGGATTTGTGGACAAATATTAATCTACACGAACGAAGTCGCGGGCGAAGCACTGTTATTTTGTAAAAATACAGCTTGTGTTCACCTTGACAGATTGCAATAATATATTAATTAAAATCTCAAAAATAATACGCGTAATTTCTTGTAATTCAGATAAAACAACACAAAAGTCAACATTCAAGAATTATTTTTACTGCATCAACACACGGAACATTCGTACACACCGTTGTATTGTAATCATTAGTACTTACCCACTTACTTAAAATTTGGAGTGATCAATCAGTTTCCTCCATTCATTAAATAATATATGATCTAAGAAACATATTAATGTACCTATTTACATTAATTATTTATCACATATATTCATATATATCACACGATTCGTAAAATGCAAATAATTACAAAATTATTCGGTTTATCCAATAACTCTGCTAATACCAAAGAAGATTGATTGAATTCCAACACTGAATTTAATTAATTAATTACAAAATTTTACAGCACATAGAATAGAATGAATTGAAGTCCAGTCCAGTCGAAGCTGTCGAAGTGACATTGACCTGCCTGACGGACAGATCCACAGACTAAGTAGTACGACAGATCCGAGAGCAACACTTGATTTTTTTTTTATTATTGCTTGTTGCTGGGACCTTTTAGCCATGTAACACTTGACAGAACGATGAACCACAGAGCAAGCAATGAATTCACCATGAATGTGCCAAAAATACAGAGTATAGTCGTACAGACGCCAGCACATCAAGCTACCCGAAACTGTCAAATATTCCTAATCAACTTTGAACCTTACCCTTCAGCGATAAAGTAGAAAATCCATTCAATAAATTTGACAGATTGAAGTACCTTGATGTGCTGGCGTCTGTACAAAGATTAAACAATATAGTTGTACAAGGATCTTTTGGCACGTGGCTGAAATCGGAACTAACGCCGCCATCTTCGTTTTATCATTGTCCGATACGATATCGGGGCAAGTAAAATGTATGAATTATATGGATCCGATATCCGATAACGGATCGGACAATCTGAAAGGCAGGTACGTTTAGGGGGAACACTACCACAGACTAAGTAGTACTAACACTACAAAATGGTAACTTTTATGGTTCACATGGTTGAATACCTAATTTTTATTTTTTTTATAATACATGTTGAGTGATAAAAGTGAATGTCAGGTTCGCGGGAGTATTTTTCAGAAATGGTCGCAATATATCTAATTAGTACTTATTTGGTACTTCTCTAAGCATAGTCTGTTATTGAATGCTCTCTGTCTACGGTTTTTAATTTATTATGTTCTCTCTGTGGTGTTGTTATTTCTGTGGTTATTTCTATTTCAAGGAAAGTATTACCTCTAAAGTACTACTTGGTCTCCGTTATGAGTATATATGTTCTGTGGTCTGTGTATTATATGAGGAGTACCTATATTAAAAAGTACTCTGTGATGAGGAGTATATATGTTCTGTGTTCACAGCTGGCTTACAAAGAATTAATTGTATTATTTTATACATTTGTACATATTATTGTTGTTAGCATTCCTTTATTGAATGATTGGTGTTTACTGTTTTAATAATAAAATATTTACGTATAAATTTAATAAGTAAAATACTATGATTACTATGACATTTTCTAATTATTTATAATAAAAATAATTAGAAAATGTCTTGTCAAGTGGAACAAATAGCTGACTGTGGCGATATATCCAGTTTAGGAAGAGCTTTGTTTGTATCAGAAAAAGAAGGTATTTTTTTGTTGTGAGATAAATTATAGGTACGTTTAATAATTCTTTTTATTTTAATGACTGCAATTTTATTTCAGACACAAAGTGGCTGCCACAGTGTTCCATTTCTCTGTCTTCGTGCAGCAGTTTGTTGGCAGTTGGTTATAAGAATCGTCTGTGTCTACTTAATAATCAATGGATTAGCCTAACAAACAGTCACACATTTCTTATATCATGGAGTGGAACTCTACCTTCAGAAATAACAGTGGTGTTGGCATTACCTATATGTCCATCGCAGCAGTCCTCTCAGGTAAATATACCAATGCTAATAGAATTTTACTAATATTCTCAGCAACACATGTAAATCAAGACGACCCACTGACCCAAAAATCTTGACACACTGGCAGCCTCCTGTGCAGTAGTTTGTGTTATATATGGAGAATGTATGCGTTCAAATAAACATTCCCATTTCCTTCAAGAGGAATATTCCTCTTGGTTACAATAAAACAGCGGTTACTCTACTGACATGGAATTTAATAGACTTCCACAAATGATTTGCACTTGCACATGCAGACAATAGTAATTATTATTATCAATCTTGCAAATCCGTCTTAATGCTTTAACAATCCTTTTTGAAGGTGTCATTTCTACAACCGAAAGTTAACAGTTTTATATTTACTACAGATAATATTGACAGAAAGTCAATGCAGATTATTTTATTATTTCGATTTACCTAGATAAATATTATTTTAAACATGGTTTTTCTATTTCATTATGTATCTAAAACTATGATTAGAAATACTTAAAGTTGCTTTTCAAGTCTGTCTGTGTAGCCGTGTTGTTCTTCAAAATTACTCAATGATATGATTTTGATGTGGTTTTCACCATCCTTTCGAGAATTTAGAATTTAATTTATTTTAGAAATAAATATTGAAACTAATATTTACATCAACTTAAAAATCATAAATTCAATGACAGACAACACACAGCTTAAACGGCATGGTCTAGAAGCATGAAGTCCAAGACAAGAGTTCCCTATATAACGAAGATGAGCTCTAAGGACGAATATTTATATTCATCTCCTTTTTTTTTGGGTGGGAAATTATCAAATAACTTCTCCCGCTCTGGGTGGAGCGGGAGGGCGTGTCAGACTCTTACTGACTAAAACCCACCCGTGTTCCTTCGGTTGCCCTGTTGCCGGGGGCCACGATGTCCCTTTCGGCCCTTATTCGCAGCCCCGGCAGGCATTGGCGCTAGCGGACCCCGTCAATTCTGCTGACATCTCTTTGAGGCGCGCGTGGAACAACGCGCCGTCGACCCGGGCCTGGTCCTTATCAGACGGCGAGCTACCCATTGCTCACCGTCCGCAAGCCCGCGCCTACGGTGGCCGGAAATCGGCTCGCGATTCCCGCCCAGGGCGTCTCTTGCGGCGGTTATAGGCCTAGGTACCACACGCGCATGCTTCACCACAGTTTTGCCTGCGCAGGCCGGCTTGTACACGGAACACTGAGCGTGTGGTTGGTAAAACTGTACGACGCGCAAACCCCACGGCGCGGCCTGCGCACTTTTCGACTTGTTTGAAATTTTGCCTGCGCAAGCCCGGCCTGCGCGTACTTGCCTGTGCGTGTGGTTGGGCGTTCAGTGTACAAGCCGCAGTCTAGGTTAGTCGTCGTTCGGTGATTACGTGGTCTTCCGTCACTCAAAAACCGGCTGTGCGTATCGGACCACGCATAATGAAGGGTTCCGTAGTTAGGATGAATTTATTCCAAATACAAACTTAACATACTTAGTAGTTGAAAAACATATTCTGCCATACATTCCAACTGCAAAAGTTTGTAGTCACAATATTGAGAAATTTGCCAGGTTATTTTAAGACCACAGACTTTTTATAGGTTTTCCTGTAATCTATGAGTAAAGAACCATTCTCTGTATTTTTTTTTCAAAATTTTGGGCACAGTACCTAGTTTCAGAGTTCTTTTTTTTTTTTTTTCGGAGGTCCTCCCAATAAGCCCTTTCATTTAATAAGTCACACGTTACAGTTTGCAAATCTTTTATTTTTATTTTCTTGTTTGTTTCCCAAAAGTAACCGCTATATTCAAAATTCATTTATTTACTTTACACGTCCGTATTTGGGTCACAGAAAAACATTATATGTGTACCAAATTTCAACTTAATCGGTCCAGTAGATTAGGATCAAATTGGCTGTGACAGATGGACAGACAGACAGACACACGAGAGATCGTATAAGGGTACGGAACCCAAAAAATGGCCGATTTGCGTACGTACAATCGCGAGTTCATGTCTGAATCAATAAACTTCTATACAAATCTCTGTCTGCACTCTGGAAAATTAAATCGAAGGAAAATTAAAAGAACTATGTCTACGAAAAAATTATAAATAAAATAAAAGAGGTAAAGAAAACGGTAAGACCATCGTTTATTAAAGGAGAAAGAAGAAATAGTTCTTCATAAGGAAACATTGTTTCCACGCCGACGATTTCGACAAGACTGTGGCTTGCGCGTACTTAACTGTGCCGTGTGGTAACGCCGTCCGTGTACAGTTTTTCCATGCGAAATTTTTTTTTTTTCATCAAACCCATACTTGTGGGTTATCTATGAATAGGTCTTTAAAAATGATGTTGAGGTTTCTAATATAATTTTTTTCTAAACTGAATAGTTTGCGCGAGAGACACTTCCAAAGTGGTAAAATGTGTGTCCCCTCCCTCTAACTTCAAAAATAAGAGAATGATACTAAAAAAAAATATGTGATGCACATTACCATGTAAACTTCCACCGAAAATTGGTTTGAACGAGATCTAGCAAGTAGTTTTTTTTTAATACGTCATAAATCGTAAACCGCATTTTACCTTTCATTCAATATTACTTCTTGCTACGGAACCCTTCATGGGCGAGTCCGACTCGCACTTGGCCGCTTTTATTTTAATGTTGATAGCTCCTTGAATAGATAGCCCATTATGATGAGGATGTTTTTAAAATAACTTTTGATCATTACTTTCAAGTATTTGATATTTTTAAATTTCTGAATACCGTCAATCTTCACAAAAGTGCCAGCTTCAAATTAAAAAATCAAAGCTATTGGGTTCGTTTATTTAGAGGTAAATTCAAAACAATTACCATTATAGGATACTTTCCTAAATCAATGGAAATATCGAAGTATTTTTAGGCTCCATCAATCCATCAGGTAAATATGTATATTAGCTATCAAGTCACGTTATACTATTTTACAGAATAGCTTTTATTTGCCCTGAATAGCCCTTTAACCCTTGGTATGCCGGAACGTAGATCTACACGAGACACAATGGTTTTTTAATTGTTTCTGTATTTACAGCAAATTAATAATTGTCCAAATCTGAGTTTTTAAAGTCGTCAGATTTAGAGAAAGCCCAAAATTTCCTCATCAGATTTAACTATTAAGTCATGGTTCAGCCGCAAAAATCATATGAAAATCAAAGGCTCTAAAGATTACTAAAAATCTCCAAAATTGCGTTACGTAATACTTGAACGCTCCCAAAGACATGTGCGTTCAAATCCATGATAGGCCCAAATTGCTTTTAGTATTTTGCATAAACATTTTATTAAAATTAATGTATTGTTTTAGTAAATAGGGTTAACATGAAAAAAAAGTTGTTCAACGTCTAAATAGATGGGAGGTTTCAAGACCGCTTGCCGTGCATAAGATAGAATGTTCAAATACTAGGCATGAAATGTGCTTTTTGTCATTCATTATATTTTTTTAAATAGTATTTTTCTATTTTGTAGTAATACTTATAAATAATTTAAAAATCCATAAAAATTTAATACTTTCATAATCATTACGAACGAACGTATACATCTTGAGGGTATGCCCTTAATTTATAACTACAACGTCTGATGTATACGTTCACTTAAAACTATTGTTTATTTCTAGCGCTTCCTATTTTATCGTTTGCGTTAGTAGGATGTCACTTGTCTAAGAACCCGTTTGTGTCAGTTGGCAAAATATGTAAATTATGATAACTGTAAATTATCAAATCAAATTGTAAAATATAAATCTTTATATAGTAAAATAAGATCAAAGTTTTGTTAAATAATAGCAATAATAAATATTACTAAATGATTATTATGATTATTTCAAATTAATCCATAGATTAATTTTATAAAGAAAACGTGAATGAATATCCTCAAATTATAACACCTACCGATTAGACAGAAACCTAAAGAGATAAAGTGACTCGGACGATAGTAGACAACAATTTCATGGCAATTCACATGGGCTTGCTGACTCGCTGGCTAGTACGTCAAAAGTATGAGTATGACGACGTTCGGTGATGCGATGGTTCGAATTCAAGTCGAAACAATGAACTCTTTTTGAAGTAGGTATTCTTTAGATTATTCGTAACGAATTCAATGTTGAAGCACACACGCACACGCACATTTTAAAACTTGAGGGGCTAGCACATACTGACGCTGTGTACAGTATACTACATAAATCTCTATGTTTTATCAAGTTGCAAAAACCTTTCATCATTTCATTGTATCAGATAAAAACAAATCTGAACAGCGAAGTTGGTCATTCGTGAAATCATGATCCATACACTTTTGGGATAAATGTGAAAGTGCCGGCCGAACAAAAAATAAGTTATATTTCACAAGAATACGTTATTTTCTTTATTTTTAGGATTCCGTTTTAGCCATTTGGCAATTTCGTCATGTCTACCTGTCAGTTTTTCGACAATTTTACAAATTTTATCGAAAACTCGCACTTGACTACAAAATTAATATGGCAAAATTGTTTTCATGAAAAAAAACCGGCCTAGTGCATGTCGGACTACCCACAATGAAGGGTTCCGTAATTGGGATGAATTTATCCCAAATACAAACTTAACATTGTAGTTCTCTCATACATTCCAACTTCAAATATAAGTTTGTACGCACAATATTGATAGGTCTACCATGTTATTTTAAGACTATAGATTTCTTAGTTTTTCCTATAATCTATGAGTAAACAACCATTCTCATTATTTTTTCAAAATTTTTGGCTCACTAGTTTCGGAGAGTGGTAAATTTTCATCAATTTTCTTAAATATCTTCAAATATATTTATTTTAAAACTATGTATAAAAAAATGTATTTGAGATCCTCGCAAGAAGCCCTTTCATTTGATATGTCACACGATACAGTTTGAAAAACTTTTCATTTTCTTGATTGTCCCCCAAAAGTGACCCCCATATTCAAAATTCATTTATTTCCGTTACACGTTCGTGTTTGAGTCACAGAAATACATATGAGTACCAAATTTCAACTTAATCGGTCCATTAGATTCGGAGCAAATTGACTGATACACGAGTGATCCTATTAGGGTTCCGTTTTAAGGTACGGAACCCTAAAAAAGGAGACAGTTTCTCCTATCTTTTATAGACTGGATCCCGCAACCCAGTTAAAAAAGAAACACCATGTACTGGTCACTGAAAATGTTCCTGAATCCTTACAGTGGACAGATAGATCGGTGTTTGCAGTTTATTTTTATTTTTTCAGAATGGGCCTGATTGGTTCTGTATAATTGTTGGCTTTAAAAATGGCAGTGTTGGATTTTATACCAATACTGGTCACTTGCTGTTACTTGAAAAATTAGATGATAAGCCAGTTTTGAAAATATCCTGCCACACTGGGACTTATGGAACTTTACCTGATGATGTACATATACTGTATCAAAGTTGTGAGTGTATCATCTCAGGATCAAGCTTGTACCAAACACTCAGGAATGCCAAAGCGCAACTAGCCAGAGGTATTTTTACTCACTTGTATCACAAATTCACAAAGCATTCAACTAAACTTGTTTAATTAAAAGTACATATTTATAGTACGAGCTGGAATCCAGGGGGACTACTCAGTGGATAGCCGAAGCATCAATATACGTAAATGGATGTTCACTGAACAAGAAGTTATGAATGATGCTGCAGTTGTAGGGCTAGATCTCAAAAACACTTACGATCACCTGTTGGCAGCGTCTACTTATGGAGGATATGATGTTTGGTAATTAAAATTCAAATGTTTTAATAACTGCAACATTAAAAATGATTTGGTCTTGATCAGTTGATTTATGATTTTAGGAATACGTCCAACCCCGGCTGTAAACCGTAAATAAATAAAATGTAAATAATATAAATATTTACCCACCTTATTCGCGCCGTTAGAATTCAATGCGTCGTTTAAGGGCGGAGCACACCAGATGCGTGGCGTGACGTGACGCGTGCACACACCAGTTGTAATGTATGAAACTGTAAGAAACTGCTAGGCCAGATGCGTGACCCACGCACGCAGAGCCGCATCTACTCAAAAACCGAATACCCTCGCGTGTGTAGCGGAACGGCAACGTCGCACACGCGCCTGCAGTGATGACGTTGTATTATATGGCGCTCCCTGTTAGATGCTAGACCGGGCACGCACGCACACGCATCGGTCATTGCTGCACGTGCGCACGCACGGCAGGTTGTATTTATTTACAAATTCAGTTTACGAGTGTTTTTTTCGCAATGGAGACAATTTTAAAGGAAACTCATAGAAATAGTTCGCAAATATGAATGTCTCTACAACACCAAACATAAAGAGTGCAAAAATAAAAGTTATTAATTATTATCATGGGAGAGAATCGGGACAACGCTGGAAATAGACAATAACGCTTCTTCATCAGAGGAACTGCTGTTGTCTAACATCTTTTCGCCAAATGCTCTCAACTCAATACAGCTGCTGACAAGGTGGCTCGCACGCGCTTACACCAGTTACCTGCGTGACGTGATGCGTGCGCGCGCGGCGTGTGCTGCACCGGTCTTGGCCGGTGTGACAGGGCTCGCATGCGCGTGCGCACGTCACATCGCACGTCACGTCACGCTACGCATCCGGTGTGACCCGGCCTTTAAGCTTCTCTTGATGAGATTTGGAGACCCGTTATCTAATGCTAGCTTCCGACGGTGCGTTATATTGCGGACGCACGCGCACCAGCCCGCACGACGCACCGTGGGAAGAGTAAAGGGGGTTTTATACCGGCGAGGCAAGGCGTGGATGGGATGGGCGAGAATTGAAATCACGCTTACCCTTTTACACTGAAAGATGTCTCGCGCCGGCTCGCGCTATCACGCATCGCCCGGCCAGCCGTGTCTGGCGCACCGGCCAGCCGAGAATATAGTATGCAGAGATGTATCGCGATGGTCGGAGCGAGCCGGCGCGTGCCAGCGCTTGCCAGCGCGAGAGAGGGACCGTGCGGGTCCTCGATGGCCGGTGCGAGATTTGTATACTCGTTTTACAGAGTAAATAAATGCTCTATTCATACCGCAATAAACTTCAATATTGTACTAACAAATATTTAAATTCTCGCCTCGCACATCCTCGCGCATCTAGACCTTTTACAACAAATATGGGCAGGGCGTGGATATAAATTTTGCTATACAAATTTCAACTCTCGCCCATCCCATCCACGCCTCGCCTCGCCGGTATAAAACCACCTTAACGTGCGTGATAGCGAAGACGCGTGCGTTGCGGTGCGCGCGTCCGAGTTTCGATACATTCCCTAATTGCGTAACACATTTTCGTAAGCGATTATGACTAATCTGTTTCATTTTAACAGTTCAACAACATTAATTGCGTTATTTACGTTGTTGAGCAGATTTTCTTTTTCGAACTTATGAAGTAATGGATTAGCAATCTCTTTCAAAATTATTCAGATTGCTATTGATCGTGTATAACGCAATTAGGGTGCCAACTGAAATTTGATGCATTATAATTTTCGAATTGATTATTAACACCAAACTCATACAAAATATAAAACTGGGTTTGGTTTTCTAAAACCTTTGTCTGTATTGCCAATTGGTTTTTAATGTTATATTAATAATAGTACCTGGTCGACCGAGCTCTGCTCGGGTGAAAATAGATAAACATATCGTCCAGGTATTCTAACGTTGTATCACATTCCCGAGGCTGTGAAAATACTCGTAGAGAACTAATTTTCCCACTATATGATACTTAGCTGGATCGATTTTTCGCCCCCGTGAACCCCTATATTGAAACTGTCATCGGAATCGTTAGAGTCGATTTCGAGAACGTGATTAGAAATCTATATACAAACAAATAAATATTTATGTACAAATATTGCTATTTTAATATCAAAGGATAATACATTGCATGTGTATGCAAATCAGGTACCTATTTCATCAAAATACTGTTTAAATATTACAGGTATCGTTCTGTGCCACCTGTAAACACTTTGATACTTGGAGCTGGTGTTAAGCCATATATTGGTTTTCATTATGCTCTGGAAGGAGGAACTACTCCCCCACTGCAAGATGTGGCTAGAGCTGTTGCAAATAAAATCAAGTCTGCTCTTCCGTAAGTATGATATTATGTATTATAAGACATGCTTTAATGTTCAATGTACATCATCACTAATACAATCTCACACGCCGCGGGGACTTTCTGATTACGGCTAGAAAACCGAAGCAGAATAAAGATGACAAAAGACGTGGGTGGTCGGGGGTCCCCCGTCAGTACCGAAGTTCTGTAAGGATCATTGTTAAAAATTACAATTTAGTTCAGTATTGAGGTTATACAACTGGCCGCGCACAATGCTCGTCTGCTCGAATCTCGATACTTGCACGCACACAAACACTCGCTCGTATAGGTATAATAGAAAGAGAGAGAGAGAAAGTCGTATGGAGGGGACTCGTGTGATACAAGAACTCCTAGTACAAGAGCCAGGGCTTCACAGATGCTTGTGACTGAAGTGTTACATTAAATGTCAGTAACACTTCAGTCACTTAAGTGTTTCAGTAATTAAAGCCGCGTTATGGAACTTCGTTCCCAAAAAAATGTGTTCTTATTTGGTTTGATTAAAGGGGCTGGCTCGGAGGGGGCTCTACAGACAACGCAACGGCTGCAAGTGAACCATTAATTCGTTCCGAACCTTTATCGATGCGCAACGGCTTATATGACGGGCAGCGACACGGCAACATGGTGGCTGTGTCGCCAGATCGACGGCTCGCGGCCACAGTCGACAGTTTCGGACGCGTGGCGGTTCTAGACGTTACACGAGGACATTTAATTAGACTCATCAAAGGTTGCAGAGATGCTCAGTGTGCATTTGTTCAAGTATGTATATCACATCCACGCTTAAAGGACATTTCCAAATCTGGCTAAACATGTAGGTACAAGTTGTTCAATTGAAAGTAATGTAACCAAAAAATCTAATTTATTCTTACGTACCTACCTAAATGTTTATGGATATGTCGTGCCGGGAACTTCTATGTAATAAAAACGAATAAATTAATATTTTTAGAAAAGTCGACGCCATGCACGTCATCGTCAAAACATTACCAGGTTGTGATTGCCTTGGTACACAGAATCATAAACTGGAGTACAGTTTATAATTTTGTGTTCCATGTTCCGGTAGCCAGTCGTTAATATGGTACATATGTACTAATGTATCCGGCCGATTTCCGCTATTTTTATTTTATTTGTTTTAAGTAGTCTGCGAATTGGAACTAAAAAAACTTAATTTCGTTTTCTTAATTAGCCTAGTCCTTAACTGGCTTCTTCCTTCGTTTGAAATACTTAACATCACTATTATCGTTAGACCTGTTTAAATCCCATGTAATATTTATTTGCAGATATTTGATATGGATGACAAAAAACTCCAACTGTCCGTTGTTAAAGAACTTAAGAGAGCTATATTTTTAATTATATATAACCCTAAAAAAGGGCTCATAGATATAAGATTAATGCAAAAAGGAAACAGAGTAGCAGCATTCACCGCGACGAAAAACGGCTTACTTCTATACAACACTTGTGGTCTAGTTGGTGCTGAGAAAAATTATTCATATAAAAAACTCAATTTACCGGAATTTCAATGTGTTTTAATAGACCCAGACGGAAAATTGAAGAAATTTAATATTCCTTTTTTTTATGCCTTGGAAGGGGAACATTCCCAAAGATCTAAAGATCTTCATGCTTTGAGAGATTTACGTGAGCTTCTCAAAAAATCTTCTACAGACTCAGAGGATTTTGTCGATGAATTAATAAAAAAAGCCTTAGAATTAAAAACGTTGGACCTAAAAAAGCATTGTTTAGATATGTTAGTAAGAAAATATGAAATATCCCCAAAAACTGTTATGACTTGTCTAAATTTGTTTTGGGATAGCATTGAAAATGATGAACTGAATGTTCAAGAAATCGAAATTAAACACTACTTTGCAAATCTTGGGTTAGCCACTTTGTTCTTTAGACATATCAATGGAGAAAACACTGATGACATGAAGGACCTCACAACTAAAATACACACCTATAAGCATTTAAATACAGAAAGAACTGAACAAGGTCAACTTACTGAAAACTGCCAGCCCCTATGTTTCGATCTTTTGGAGGACGATAATTGTATATTGGAGAGATTGTTGACCTTAGCACAAGAGAATAATTACAAGGAACACCATCACGCCAGAGTTACGTTTGCCGTTAACAACACCAGCACATACAAAGAGTTTGTTGCGTGCTTCAAGTTAGATGAAAGTAATAAATACATATCTTTGAAAATTGATACAACAGAAGACCAAGTCAATAATCTAGCTACTATCACTTTTAAATCTATATTTAAATTAAAGGACATCACAATGTTAAGTGATTTCGTGAAAGAGTGTAACATAGACGCAAAGGAAATAGTAAAACTATTAATTATGCATTTAATGAACATGCCCTTGGGTGAAATAAGTGTTGAACTAATTGAACAGTTCATACAAGTTTTATACTACCTGTGTAATGTTATAGAAGAGGCGACTCATATAGCTTACAATGAGATATCACCCTGGTGGCAAGATATTCGTGATGTGTTAGTAGACATGCCTTGCCCTTTGAGGAGCATGATAGTTGCAATGGCTTGTAAAGCAGTTAGTAGAATATTTGAAACTAAACGTCAGGAGATAGAAGATGACATATGGGAGTCTGTAACAAAAGAAAATGCTAAATGGGGTATGCTAATCGGTAAGCTAGAGGACATTTCTATCCTTAGTATTATCCTTATGTTTAAAGACTCCTTCAGTGGAAAGTCTTTACCTAAATTGCAAATGAATGAATTAAATATTAATCTCAAATATATTTACACAAGAGGCAAAGGATCTGTAACAGAATTAATAGCGAAATGGTTATGTGGAATGGGCGTTGTTCCTGAATCAGTTGTTGCTAACGAATTACTTGAAAAATATTCCAGTATGGGTTTGGAATCGCCTGAAACCTACGATGACGATGATTCTGATTATCTTTTTATAGAAAACAATCGTATCTATGTTGACGAAAATCCTAAGATATTTAAATGGCTGTCTCTGTTAAGACAACAATTTCCATTAAGCACATCGTCGAATTACATAATTGCAAACATGTGTTGGGAATATTCTATGGCTTGGCAGAAATCTATGAAAAATTGTGAGCAACTTGAAACAGTCCTTCAATGTCTTACGTGTATATCGGACTTGCATATTAGATTAGGTTTATTTTCCATTATATGGTCCACATACATTAAGCAAGTGTTTGAAGTGAGTTGTCGCTTAGTAAACAAAGTCGGAAGACTGCCAAAAGATCCATTGTGTCTTCAAGATGTTGGCTTTGACAGCACAAGTATGGTCAAATTCCTTCAAATTGCTTCTAACTATTTATATGAATTCTTGAACTGTTCAAATATGTCGATAAATCAAAATAAAAAAACCATTCAATTCGAGAAAATTTGGGATGAAAGTATTCCTTCTTTAGTGGAAGTGGCACAGGATAATAAGAGTGTTAATACCGATATATTAAATTTAAATTATCAAATATCATGTACGGTGTACTATATGTGTCATTTTAATGTAAAACTGTCCAAACCACTGGATAGTCTGTACGATATTGACTACCAGTATATATTTGAAGCATTAACTGGTAACATACATAACAGAGAAATAAGCATGAAAGCATCTGAAAAATTGAGAAATCCGAGGATGAAATTTTTAACGAAACTCATTCGATCTGCGGTAGAAACAATAACCGCATCAGAAAATGACGAACCATACCAGACATATAATAGTGAAGAATGTCTTGCTTGGATTGAAAGAATTACCCTACTAGCAGAGTTATGGAATATTGATAACGACTTCATAAGGCGTCAGCAGGTATAAAGACTGTATAGATGCTAGAAAATAAATATGTTTTTGCAAATAACCTAGATTATTTAATTGTACCTACTTTTTTTACAGGTAATTTCACTTTACCATCTTGGCTATGACTTGTTGGCTGAAAATATAATAGGCTTACTTATGGAGCCTGAAATAGTCCTGCCATCACTTTTGGCCTTAACTACGCAAAGATTCAAGAGAAGTTTGGAACAATCAAGCAATCAACCGGAATGGATAGTTACAATGCCACCTCAACTTTACAAACGTCTTCAAAATGCGGTCAGTATTTTCTTATTATACTTCCATTCAGTCACGGTTTACTTTGCTTTTCCTGTATAAGAAGTATTTTAGATTTTGTGCATTTTTTGCTAAGCCCATTAAATTATTTTGACTTCTTTTCGAGTCGATTGTACTTTTTAGATGAGTTTGGGTGGTAGTATTACCCAGTTGGCACGCGAATGCCACAAGAAAGGCATGATTTTTTTTGTACCAAGGTGAAACATTGGTGTGAGCGCAATTGATTCAAATACTAAAAGTGGCGAGAAAAATAGTTTATAATTAGAATTTAATTTTATGTTTAATTTTGTGTTTGTTACAGACATTAGATACTTCTATACCAGCTCATCCGTCAATGACCACAACAAAAATGGTACTCGAAAAAATACTTATCCAAATAGATAAAAAAATTGCAAATAATCCTATAAATTCTCAAAATATTAAAACTACAGAACTTTTAATTGAAAGTTGCGAAGTGTTGATAAGGCGTAAACTGTAAGATATTTTTTATCGCATGTACATGTATTTAATTGATCCCCAAATAATTCTGCATGATTTCCTAAAAATACTTTAATCGATCGTCTTTTTACCCGACTGTGGCGAAACCAAAAAAGGAGGGATATGAATGTATTAGTGTGTGTGACTTGTATGTATGTCCGTCACTATCTGTGTCCCCTCGTAACTACTAAACGGCTGAACCGATTTTGAAGAATGATATGTCGTTAGATTCTTCTTAATTGTGCTAGTGTCACCGAGTATTCAGGATTTTTTATGAACTAGTGCGCAAACTTAAACACGTGACTTTACTCATCATTATGAACAACTTTTACTGTGGGACCAAACCTGAAATAGCGAAAAAAAAAACAGCTGTTCCCTACATTTTGACGAGTTCTGCGAACATAAATCGAACTAATGACATACCTACTAATACTCGTCCTGTAGCTTAGTAACTGCGACCGACGGCGACGGCCGAACCCAATAACCTATTTTCAGACAGTATAATTCTATCTGTCTTTGAATGTCGTTCCACAATTCCGTAAGGTCCTTATTCTCTGACATATTATTAGGACGTTAAACCAAACATAGATAGGCTTTTCTATCTCTACTCTCTAGTATGCCAAAACTGGTAATAGATAGGTTATTGGGTTCGGCCGTTATACTGCACAGATAGTTTTTAAAACAGCCAAAAAATTTAAAAAATGATTGAGTAAAAGAAAGGGGATAATCGTTAGAAGACCAAGGATCAAATAAATATCCTTCATATTTTATTCGTCTGCTTTGTATTTTATATTGTAAGTACCTATAATGATCATTTAATGTAAAATCACATGATTGAATTGCAATAAAACATTAATCTTATGTGTGTTGTATTCTTGTATTGTTATGCAAAACCTCCAATTAACTTCTAGTCATTAAGTAATGCAACAACGGCTTACAGTACGACACAACTTAGATGTAACATCGGCAAAATACGTAAAATCGATCCCGTAACCATGTAGACTGAGCCGCCCGCCGCGCCGCGCCGTCACCGTTTGATTTTGCCATATTACCACAGATTTAGAGCATATCAGCGGGGTGGCAACGTTGCATATACACAGCTTAGAGGCGCGGCGACGGGCGTCGTGTCCCTGAGCACTAAGGCCTCTGCCTCGAATCTTGCAGGCAGCGGGGTGGCGGCGGCGGCGGCGCGGGAGCGGCAGGATCTAATGCGTAAAACCAAATGGACCGGCCCTCTAAAACAGCGGCGCGGGGGCGGGCAACGAGCGGTGCACTCCAGTCAAGCGGTGACCGCCCGCGCGTCTGCATTGCAGTGTTGTTCAATTTAAAATCGAGCATTAGGAATTTAATCAAAAAGATGTTGTCGCCGTTGTTCAGACATTTCGTTCGTGAATAAAAACAAATATCTCGACGACACAACCACGAATATAACACTACGCCGCTATAGTGCCGCGCGATCTACCCGCCTGGTTTCGAGAACGGGTCTGCGTTGCCCGCGCCGCCGCCGTCCCGCTGCCCGCAAGATTCGAGGCAGAGGCCTAAGCCTCCGCTGTCCGTCGGTCCGTCCACCCGCCTGTCAGCGGGCTGTATCTCCTTACCGTAATAGGTAGACAGTTGAAATTTTGACAGATTCCCAACTAGCAAAATATGTGCTCATATGTACAAGACTATTTTTTTAACACTAAACTACTTATGGCTTGCTACAACCCTGGATTTGGGCACACTTATAGGAGCATTTTGTTTTTATAACAATCTTAACTCACAGAATGTTATTAACTCCTATGATGTACTTGTATGTGCATTAGAGAAGGATAATGAGACAACCTTTATAAGTACGATAGGTTTTGTACGCGTCTGATACAAGCTCCTTACCAAACAATTCTTGTTTATAATATGCTAGCAATGTACTTCGTTGTTGGTTAAGTATATAATATAAGTTAAGTATATTTTCCAGAACGTTCAGACAAACGCGGCGGGGGACTTTGTTTTATAATATGTATAAGAATAAGAATATCATTCTTATTACTTACATGGGACTTAAAACATAACTGGCGAAATGTGGGTCACCTCTGCCCTACCCTTCGGGGAAACAAGGAGTGATGTTGTTATATCATTCTTACGGAAGAGCTGACTTGATTTTATTTCTAAGGATAACCTCCTTAGTAGATAGACATATAATTATGCCATCGCGGAGTTTTTTGCTGAACTTTTTAAGATGAACAATACTGTGGAAGAACAAATTTTGTGTAACTTTACAATTTCTGCGGCGCACGCCAATAAAGCTCCCAGTCGGCATGATTTTTTCCGACATCTTCAATAATTATCGTCAAATTTCAGCCGATTTACACAAAACCTTAGTAAATTATACACTAAAACCTTCCGCATGAATCACTCCGTCCATTGGTGAAAACGTTTGAAAATCCGTTCGGTAGTTTATGAGTTTATCGCGTTCAGACAGACAGACGCGGTGGGGGACTTTGTTTTATAATATGTAAGGATGGAATATGGAACCAACAAATATTAACAAATAATTGCTGCAGAAAATTACTTTGTATCACGGTATCATTATGAAATACAAATTCATCTTTGCGATTTTTAAAATTTAAGATGATAAATAAATATATATGTCGGAGACGGGTATGTAACTCCTTCGTTATTATCAGCGATATTTTAACTACTGTAGGCGTACTGGGTAGTGTTGGTTAATGCGCAATAGAAAAACAGTTTGCAGTTCAAATCACATTATAATTTACTATCAAATTAATCACACTAGCTAAATTAAACACACACTGGGTGCGACGGCGTTCATTAAAATCACAAATTAACACAATGATCACAAATACCACAGTAACTGAGCACAACAAATCGAGAATATTTCCGCGACGTCTTAACTCCGATGCGATCAGAGGCTGAATCCCTCCTCGCCGCGCGCCGTGGCCTTAAAATATCACGACTCTGTAGAAGCGCGCGCTTTAGTTACACTCCTACCAACTTATCTGTGAAATGGCGAAAATTGGAACTACGGCCGTCATGACTGTCATTCGATTGTCAGTGTCTACTACATTCGGGTTCTCGTTCTCTGGTTGTTTTGTCGTGATATTGCTGAATTTATAAAGTTAAATATGCCGAAAGCTAAAAGTGATGCTCGAAACATTATTCTAAAGGTTAAAACCTTTTTTGAAGAAGAAGCTTGGGCGGGGTCTCCGATTATTCCATTTATACAAACGAATTTCGGCAGCGACAGGTTAATGTTGTCAACTTTCTTGTTATAAATTACCCGATACTCATAGTTGGTCTCTAACGACCGTGGCTATTAAACCAGTCAATCCTGTGGATGCATCAAGCTGCTACACTCAAAGCACAGAACATATACTCCTACTCAAAGCCTCCAGCCAGGGCACACATTAATTATCAAATTCTTTTTATTTATAAGTTGGTAGGACTACAGTCCTACCAACTTATCAGTCCTACCAACTTATCTGTGAACTGAAAGAGGACGGCACCGTCGATTCAGTGTTGCTAATTAATATAAGGTGCCCAAAATTGAGTAAGTTTTCAAGAAGGAAATTTCACATTAGACATAATCGTTTAATAAGAAATACAGTTTTTACAAATTAAAAACAATGATACCGATATAAAAAAATAATAATAATAATTTACAGTTACGTAGGTACGCTAACAGTTTAGTCTCTCAGCAATAAACAATGCCTTTATCTAAAAAGTAATCCAATGTAGTGGAAATTCAGCAGATAAAATGTTCCACGAGGGGATACAACTTTCATTTATGCGAAGTTAAGTAGGTACCTACCCTGCAAGAGGTACAGACGCCAGCACATCAAGCTACCACAATCTGTCAAATTTATTTAATAGATTTTCAACTTTATCGTAGTTACGTATAAGGTTCAAAGTTGATTGGGAAAATTTGACAGTTTCGGGTAGCTTTATGTGCTGACGTCTGTACCTGGATGTCTAGCATTTAGTTATGACCGTACCTAACCCGTAACACCAGATTTGACTAATTATAAGTAGCAGTGGTACCTAGTGGTAGTGTAGTGTAATAAAAAAAACAAATTGCTTTACAATAATTTATTGAAAACCAGTAATTGTGGTCTTTAGATGAACCTGCATACACAACTTCATCCTGGTTGTGAGGCCATACTCCGCTTATTTCCGTACCACTATCATCATTATCACTATCGCTTTCGGTTTCAGTGTCACTTACCACTTCTATAATAAAAGGTTTATCTAAATACAAATCATCTTTTAAGTATTCTCCTTCTAACCTGCGAACGTGTTTACAATGTTGTGCCCACTCATGAACTGTAATAGCATCAAAAGCTTCTCTAACTAGGCGGGGAATTTCAGCATTTTTGTGCTCAATATTTACATCAGCAACTTTTCTTTTCATTGTGCTCCATATGAGTTCAATGGGATTGAGATCACAGTGATAAGGCGGTAAATATAAGCTTTTGTGTCTATGTCTTCTACAATTTTTTCAATCTCATATACAGGTTCAGGCTTGTTTCTCTTAATTATTTCTAAAAGCTGAGGTTTACTCAAATTCTCTCCGTAGTCAATTTTATTTTGGGTCAACCATAATTGCAAATCTTTTTGGAATTCGTATTTGAGACGTTATTCACACAAATACGGTGATAAGGAGCATTATCCATCACTATTTTGGATGGCTCTCGTAAATTAGGCACAAGTTTTTCAATAACCCACTTTTTAAAGTTGGTACTATTCATCTCGTCATGATAATCACCACTTTTTGCGTTTGATTTAAACACAAGTAGTGCATTTGTAACAAATCCAGTATCTCCTCCCGCATGAACAATAATATATCTTTTCCCTTTCGATACAGGCTCCAATACTCCGTCTTCACCCTCTCCTTGCCAACATTAACCCGATGTATGCGAAGAGTGAATATAGGTCTCATCTAAATAAATTATGGGCCGGGGCTGGGGAGATTTATTATTTTTATCCACTACATGCAAGTACTTAGCTCTCCAAACTGATATTTCATTACGCTCCATAAGAACCTTCCGATTGGATTGAGATTTTTAAAACGAAATCCCACCTTGTGAAGCAGCTTTCGTAGACTCTCTCTTGCTGTCCTGTGTAATTTATATCTGTCTTTAAGACCTCTAGAAGCTTTTTAACAGCAGGGACCTCTTTTTTAGCAGAATAAAATTCACGTACAGACGCCAGCACATCAGCTACTACAATCTGTCAAATTTATGTAATAGATTTTCAACTTTATCGCAGATTTGTAAGGTTCAAAGTTGATTGGGAAAATTTGACAGTTTCGGGTAGCTTGATGTGCTGGCGTCTGTACAAAAAGAAATTATGGAGCAGGTATGAAAAATCAGGATATCTCTGGAACTGCAAAATTTCCCATCATATTATTATTTGCCATAAAAACAAGCAATTTGGATTTTCAGCTTCAGTAGAAATATGGACCATAGATAATACCGCATATGGACGTTATTTCTATTTCAATGGTTAAAACAGTACGGTTGGCAACACTTGTCACTGACTTGACAGTTTGAGTTTCACACTGACATTCCTGACAACCGGTGACAATTTGTTTTTGTTGACATTTGAGAATATTGCCAGCAGCATTCAGTTTATTGAGCATGGAATTAGTATATACAGACGGCAGCATTTCAAGCTACTACAATCAGTCAAATTTATTTAATAGATTTACAACTTTATTGCTGGAGCGTAAAGTTCAAAGTTGATTGGGAAAATTTGACAGTTTCGGGTAGCTTGATGTGCTGGCGTCTGTACACTCAGCTACACATCAAGTTACACATTTCCATTATAAGCTGACCTCACATTGTACGGAAATCCTATACGATGCGAGATCAGTAAAAACTGGAAATGTATGGCTTGATGTGTAGCTGTGTCTACTATTTAAGGTGAGGTCATTCTTAAGGTCGACGACTGGGTCAGTTTGTTGACTGAAGGCAGAAAATACTACTTTTACCCGAAATTTATGATTTTAGATATGTAGCAATGTAATGTATCACCGTAAGATTGTGTTAGGTTTCAATTTATTATACTGGCAGCACCGAAAGATTAGATGTGGCCTTCTGGGTTGGGCGCTCGTGACGGTAGGACGTAAAAATACAGATTGGCATAGAATTGGTTGGAGATTAACCTATTAGTTTTATGGTAAATATAAGAATACTGATTTGATGGTGAAATGAATTGTGATATTATGTGGGGAATAGGAGATGTGATGGTATGGTGTAGAATATTGAATTTGATGTTGGCAAAGAAATATAAATGACTGACAAATATCTTGGTGTTTCATATTACTTCCTTATCCCTGAAATACTGTAAATATGTAGTTTTATTAAACAGTTTTAGATTATGATATTGGGGTAACGACTTTAAGATTCAATTGGGGATTAGTATCCATTTGAGGTTAAATAATTATACTCGGTTAGTTATTTTAGAGATAGGATAATTTTTATTATAATTGTGAGAAGCGTTAGTTTGTAATCTGTCGGAATTATTTCCGTTAGATTATAAACTGTCGAAAAATTGTGAACTGGGTGAAATGGGTTAGATTAGGTTAGAACTGTGACTAACCACGCGCGAGCCAGGCGAGAGAAGCGAGCGGTGCTGCGGCAGCGGTCGGCGAGCACTACTTCCAAGTTGCTCGCAGCCAGGCAGGCTATTTAATATTAGCTCAAGGTGCATTACGCCGCAAGCAAGTTTGATACCACAATTTGTCGGTTTCCCATGGAAAGATTATAACCTAACGAAAAATAATTGTAAATGGTTCGTTGCAGTTCACAATTTTTCGACAGTTTATAATTTAACGGAAATAATACCGATAGATTTTAAACTAACGAAGTTCATAATTATACGGTGACATCTCAGACCAATGGTCTGAGGGTGACATATACAAGGACAATGTTTTGGAATCTGCAGTAGGATGCCAACAGCACGCTGTTGGCATCCTACTGCGGATTACAAATTATTCCAACCCTCTCGGGCCAGTCATTTCCAGTTTGGCTTTTAATCCAATTATCCAGAAACAAAATTCTTTGTGGTACAGACGCCAGCACATCAAGCTACTACAATCTGTAAAATTTATTTAATAGATTTTCAACTTTATCGCTGAAGTGTGAGGTTCAAAGTTGATTAGGAAAATTTTACAGTTTCGGGTAGCTTGATGTGCTGGCGTCTGTACATACTAAGATGATGGAACGAAAAAAAAAAAAGGGTGATGTAGACACAACTCCTCAAAAAACAATTTAAATCAATTGGCCTGGAATTAATTAAGGCCGTCCGCTGTTTTAAGCAGGTGCGTGGAGCGGGCGACCGCGCGGCTTACTGTTTTCTATTATCACCCTTAAGAGCAGCACTGCGTGAGGGAGGCGGGTCTCCCTTCGCCGCGGCGCGATAGAAAACAGCACACCGCGCGGGCGCCCGCTTTGTGCACCCGCATAACGCAGCAGACGGCCTTAACCCATCAAAATGCAACCTTTCTGACATTACCGATATACAATTGACCTTAGAGAAATTAAATGCAATGGAACATCAAAATTCGAGAAAAATAATCACTGTACCTACTAGTTTTCCCAATTTTAGAAGAGAGCTTTTCCCCATTCATCGACGATAAAATTAAAAATTTCAGCAACATTTCGAAGAGACTCTCCAAAATGTAATATTCAGCATTCGACCTAAAAAGATACTATTGTTGTGGCTCAAATTATATATTGTAGTTTCTACACTCTTCCTCTGTATGGACGCAGCCAGAGCTCTTGGATATTTATCAAATTATTCACAGTGCACTAACATTAATTATGTGGCTTTAGACGATCGAGCGTGGCTTCAAACCACACTACGCATTCATTTTGGTGGTCTCGGCGTCCGTAAAATTATCAGTATTATGTTTCCGGCAGCGTTCCTGTCCTTTGTCCACAGCACTTAAAAGTTGACCGGGAAAATGTTGGCCCCTTCCCTGGTTGAGTCATTAGTGCCGTTCTTAACCGATGTAGTTAATGCTTGGAAAATGGCTTGCCTGGATACAGATCGGTCCGTGAACCTATTTTCCCAGAGACAGTAGGATGAGTCTTTTTTTTTTATGTAGGGCATCTCGTAGTTGACCTCTGAGATCATGACTACTTAACCGGGCTTTCCTGTGGGTGCCTTAAGCTACTGCACTTCAAACCTCCAGCCAGGGGTTATTCAACTATGCTAATTAAAACTAGGTGAACGCTCGCTAAGGGCACCCCCTGTGGGGTATGAACCTCGGCTTAGGGCGTCAACCGGAAGGAGGACATCAAGGATGGGACGGGGTGGAGTAGGATGAGTCGCTCTGCAGGATTAATACGTACTTCGATACTGTTGAGTGTCCCCGCCTACTGGCTGAGGGTGAGTAGGAGTCGGGCTTCTGGCTTCAGGCGCTATCGTCTCCCAACATAGGCACTATGCCGGGTGACTGACACCACTTTCCAGCTCGCTGCTTTCTGTGTCTGGGCGCTCCTTGCGTGGCTCTACATCGCTCTCAATGCGGTGAAGGTGTCAACTGCTCCCGACATCATGGCATATCCTGCAGTAGGAGCGCAGTTTGGATAGCACGGCTTGCCAGCATCAATGACGTCATCCGTCGTGCGTGCTCTTGTTTCCGCTCCGGAGTGCCAACTGTTTTAGAATCGCATGCCTTGGCACGTGACTCTGACGGAATGACCATAATGCCGTGGAAGTTAGGTCGGCCTTTGGTGTGGGATGCAACATCAACATGTGTCTTTCAAGTTCTCTTTCAAGAGCGACTTTTCGGTGTCATTCCAGTTGTATTACATAAATCGTAAATACTAATTCCATGCTCAACAAACTGGATGCTGGCAATTTTATCAAATGTCAACTAAAAACAAATGCCAGTGAGTGTCAAAGTCAAACTGTCAAGTGAGTGCAAGTGTCAGTCAGTTCATTCATTTTAATTTCTGCCATCGGTAACAATTGAAATTATCCGATTTCAATCTAATTTCATCTTGATTTTCATTGTGTTGAACTAAATATCAATTCATATCACGATGGCTCCAAAAGCTGGTGGTGATTCTGCTAAAGTTAATTCGGCGGTTTATAAAGATAAAAGCAAACCAACTGACATTCGGCTAAGCAACATAAATGCCGCAAAAGGTAACAAGTGTAAAAACATCTGCAACTATTTATGATGATAAATAGCTATTCATAACAAAAACGACATAATAATTTGCAGTTAAACCACTACAGACTCGTAATAAAGGTTGAGTCCGTTTTGTTTTCTGAAATCTTTTCACCTATACCGGTAAAAACTCGTGATTTTTCAGCTTATCTATGGTTTAAGTGACTAATTTTAAATCGGTTGCTCTAAAGTTTCGATTTTCAAAGACTCTTTGGTTGCTCTTCTAAATATCATCAAACAATCAACCATAGGTACCGTCTTTTGGTTGTATGAACAACCAAAATTTGTCGCACCTACGTGCCTAATTTGAACAAAGTGTCTACTTTAAGCAACTCACATTACATCTGTTACAGAAAAATCCATAATAAATTATCATGTTTCTACATATGTGAACTTTTGATTTATGAACCAAAATATTAAACATGTCGTTATGATCAATTTCAGCTGTATCAGATGCTATTCGCACAAGTCTGGGCCCCCGTGGTATGGATAAAATGGTAAATTAAACTTATAAGTAAATCATTTAATTTTGTAATATTCTGTGGCGGCGTCTACATCGCCACATGTGAACTATGCATCAAAGAATATTGTTTTCATAACATATATTTACTTAACATATTTCATAACAACAATTTTTTTAAATCAGTAAAATTATTGTTTGTATAAATATTATGTCATATATTTTAAATTCTTATCTTGTTGAATGACCATAATCATATGAATGTGGCCTTGTTTTAAAAGAGGATGTTTACTATTATATTCCAATTTCATTATGGCTCTTAAATATAAAAGATCTCTCTCTTAATTCTCTTTTACAACCCGCACAACTGGCCTATACTATAACAATAATGATGAAAAAACTAATCTAAATATTGAAGATTGTATTTTAATTGCTTGACTTTAATATTTGCCTCAACACTTTCAGATTCAAGCTAGTAATGGTGAGGTTACAATTACTAATGATGGTGCCACTATTTTGAAGCAAATGAGCGTAATTCATCCAGCTGCTAAAATGGTAAGCATTCACCAAATTATCAAACCAATACAAGTCCTTACTGATTACATGATGCTGATCAGTAGCGCAGGGTGACTTTATGGAGGAGGGAAGCCGAACCAACAAAAAAAAAAAAAAAAAAAAAAAAAAAAAAAAAAAAAAAAAAAAAAAAAACAATTATTTACCGTACATCAATCAATCAAAATTTCATTTCATTACATTTCGATATACTACTTTTCTATTATGAGCTTCATACAAATTCCCCATTCCCGAACTCCTCATAAAACAGCTACCTACGAATATGTTTTTTCAGTCTGCACATCTTTTTTGATGAATTCAACTACAATCTAACAAAAGTAAACACGGGAACGACTGCCAGTCAGTCATTGATATTTATCGTAAAGGGAAACATTACAATTTTTGAAAAAACCATCGCGGCGTTTGAGATTTATAGTCACATCGGGGCGAGCACGTATTTTCAAAACTTAACCTTGAAAAGCATGTTTCTTCACAAAATTCACACACTGTCATTCTAAAACTATGAATGCCGCCATCCTAATAAGATCGTACTAATTAGTTGTCAAATCTACTCTAAATAAGTAATTTCAGCTTAAACACCATGTTAATCATTCTCAAAACACTATGTTAATCACTGTCCTATATCTACAAACAAATATTAATACTAGTAGTATTGATAAACATATGAATTCAATTAATACTGAGCGAACAAAATGCAAATTAATAAGATTCTAATGCGATTACGTCAAAAAACAACCACATAATATATTTGTCAAACGAATGATGAAATTTTTACGAACTCCTAGCCGCCTAACGCATTACGAAATTTACCGAATCAAATGCGTGTGCCAGAAAGAGGTGGTGCAATAGCAATAATTCCTTCTCGCTCCCGCGCGCACGTTTCTGCTACTCTGTGCCTACAATAACTCGCTACAGACCGGCTTACTCGGCTCATAGAAACGGCGGATCACGTGACCGAAGTGACGTCATGATGACTTTATTTTTTGTAAGGAAATTGAATTTAGCGTAAGCCGGACGCGCCTACGAGTTATTTTAGCGCAGTGTTTTGTTGTTGGGTTATTAAGACAATTTTTAATGTATGTAGGCGTTTTGTAATAGGTATTTTAATTGTATGGTGTATCAAATACTTATAGTTTGATTATTCAATGACGATAGAGTGGTTGTGTTCCGGATTTCCAAAGGGAAGCCGGTAGGAATCGGCTTATATGGACAATTCGCCCCTGATGCTGATATATATAATCTACTTTTGTTAAGCAAGAAATTGCAAACACTAAGAAAATATTAATTACAGTTGGTGGAATTATCACGGGCTCAAGATATTGAAGCTGGTGATGGCACTACATCTGTTGTGGTAATTGCTGGTGCACTTTTGGATGCTGCAGAAAAGCTACTGCAAAAAGGAATACACCCAACTGTCATTTCTGATGGCTTCCAGAAGGCATTGGTGATGGCTCTACAGGTAAATATATTTTCAATAGTCTTTTGTTAAATGTAACACCATCAAGGATGATTTATTATACTCAAAAGTTTTGAACGAAAATCGTAAAATTATGTTGTATGACTACCCAGAACAGATATTTCAAATGCCTACAGACCGTCGGTTGCGTTTTAACCGACTTCAAAAAATGGAGGTTACTCAATTCGACCGTATATATATTTTTTTAATGTGTGTTCGCGGATAACTTCGTTGTTTTGTTGGAAAGGAGATATCCCAAGGGTGGTACCAGGATCTGCTGATGGCATCCCAGAGAAATCGAGGGAACTCTTCAAATATTATAGGCAAACCTATAGCGATTTGGGTATTTTTATAGTAACTCGTGCAGTTGCTTTTGGAAAGCACCATTTAGTTAAGTGGAATTGATGATGAAGACCACAAATAGCCACCGGAACTACTCAATAATAAGTATTTCACGGGTTGCGATATCGATTACTCAGTTTAACAGCTGTTCACGAACTGGACACGGTGGGTCGAATCGTCTCAGGACGCTGATCACGTACTCAGTACGGCATTGACTTTCTTAGAGTTTGGTTTAAAATGACGTCCGTGGTACGTGTTTGGCGGTGTACAGTAACACTTTAGCTACTATGATTCACCGATGGGAGGTGTGGTGTGAGGACGGGACAAGCGATCTTAGCGCCGCGCGGCGAACGAGGACGCAAAGAAACAATATTTTACTGCCTAAACTGTAACGTGCCCTTGTGTTACTATCCTTGTTTCAAATTATTACATACACTAGCTGCGCTCCGCGATTTCACCCGCTTAAATCTCGATTTCGTGGGAATATCGGAATACAAAGTATTCTATGTGTTAATCCAGATTAGAAACTATTTGTGTGCCAAATTTCATCCAAATCGGTTCAGTAGTTTTTGCGTGAAAGAGTAACAAACATTCATCCATCCTCAAAAACTTTCGCATTCATAATATTTAGTAGGATATTATATTTTTGTAGAAGTAGGTAGGCCGCCTTTAGATTTACGTTATGCCACGCGCAAAAATAAGTATTTAGCGTTGTATTGTATCAATCATTTTAAAATCACCTGAGTGTAAGATCATTATTTTATTTTATTATTTGCTGTGCCCGCGACTTCGTCCGCGTGGCATAGTGACTTTTCGGGCAGCACATTTTGAATTACATATACCGTCGTTTGGGTAGCTAAAAATTTACTTTACAGTAATGCTTCTCTGTATACGATATTTGACGTATGGCCATCGGGGATGAAAGCATACAGACTCCTAGGATTGCTAACCCGTGACAGAGCCACATACAACTGACCGTGCGAGAAACAGCTGATACTTAGATCTACACCCACAACTTTCAGCGTCTGACCTTGGGCTTTATTAATTGTAATCGCAAAACATAGGCTGACTGGAAACTGGACTCGTTTAAAACTAAATGGAAAATTGTTTGGAATGAGAGGAATCCGAGGAATGAAAACACTTTCACCTTTTCCACACCCTGTTAAAATCTCTGCTTCTATCAGATTTCGTTGTAAATTGGTCACTTTTAACCTGGTGCCATTGCAAAGTTTTGGGGGGCTTAAATTTCTAAGAAGCATTATGGGTACGCCTTCGGATCGAGCATTTGTTGTCCGTACTGTCTGGGAGCTCAGGCGGGTTTCCCTGTCAGCAAAAGTCTCAGACTCACGCGATAGCGCGTGAGCTTCGCGATCGACAGATAAACGTGCCTTTCGTTGTTCCCCGTTTTCCCTATTTCGAGTTGTCATCATTCAAGAACGATTTGAACTCAGTCGAGATTCTTGCCGAGTCGAAGTTTCTGCAGCACGAAACCTAGCCTGATGTTCCCGAGTTGCAGAGAGCCTTGCCTCACGACCTTCCTCAGATTCCTGTGATCGAACTAATCTCATCCTTTTAGCATTTCTGCTACATTGGGAGAGGTTGGATCTTCTTCGAGGCATTCTTACAATAAAATAGTACTTACTACTTAACACACAGTTATTTAGTAAACACGTACTATCGTAAACAATTAAATTATAAATACTTACAGATTATTATACAGTCTAAAATTATCACAGTTGAAGTAATAAGTGTTAAGACGTGTAAACCAAACGTACTAACTTTATAAAACAAAAGAATTGCTAGAAAAATTTATTACTAACCTGAGCTAATGAACTTATACTTAATAAAGAAAATCAAGAAAAGAAATGCCTAACCTATACCAATATATACAAATCCTCTAAATACAAATTAAGATAAGTATACCGAAAATCAAGGAAAGAAATGCTTAACCTATAACAAATGCTTACAATATTTATTTACAAACCCTAAATAAAAATTAAGATAAGTAAATACCCAAAAATCAAGGAAAGAAATGCCTAACCTGTAACAAATGCTTACAATATTTATTTACAAGCTCTAAATAAAAATTAAGATAAGTAAATACCCAAAAATCAAAGAAAGAATCGCCTAACCTATACCAAATACTTACAATATTTATTTACAAAATTTTAAAGAAAATTAAGAAAAAGAACCTAACCTACAAACCCTAAAATATAAATAAACGAAATATGCAAACAGTCAGTATTCAAGTGAATCGCAATAATCGAATGCAACTATTCACCTATACTCTCCAGGATACGTGCGTTCGTTACGAATAACTGAATCCTTATGGCAGCGGAGCGTTTTTTTTTTTTTTTTAAAGTGCATCTCGCAGCAATATCCGGTTAAGCAGCCAAGACCTTAGTGGTCAGTACCCACTAAGGTCTTGGCTGCTTAACCGGATTTTTCTGTGGGTGCCATAAGCTTATACACTTAGAGCCTCCAGCCAGGAGCTTTTTGAACTTATTCTAAATTAAAATTAAGCGAATGCTCGCTAAGGGCACCCCCTGTGGGGTACGAACCTCGGCTTAGGGCATCGCTGATGGGAGGACAGCAAGAAGGGACAGGCTGGATCAAATTTATATTTTCATCATGATTATTATGCGGGGTATTTAAAGTTACGTGCTCAGCTGCAACAACTGCTGGCACTTCGTTTTCGAGCAAGGGTCGGGGGGTCAAAGTCAAAGTCAAATAATTTATTTCAATTAGGCACAAAAAGGCACTTTTGAACGTCAAAAAAACGGGGGAGTTTTATTTACTCGGGGATTCGGTCGCGATCGCAAAGGACCTCGGCGGCGAGGTCGGAATGACGGGAGGCGTCTGTTTTTGTGCACTGTACTGGTGGCTCTATTCTGCTCCTGGAGGAGGGTAATGGGGTCATCTGGGTCGGAGAGTACATGCCTTGGGCGGCGGGTCTGACTAATTCGGGATGGGATATAATCGGCTGCTTCGACAACCAGAGGGTTGCGATGTCTGAACAGCGGCGCGGCTCTCAGCGCGCTTTATATAGCCACGGACGCGCAGGCGCGAGGCGTGTACGTACTCTGATAGAATACCTTAACAAATGTTCGCCGTGATTCTTTAAATTGACATAACTTTTTTATTTATGAACCGATTGACATGAAATAAACACTAAATGTTAAGTGAAGCTTACTACAATATACTAGTGAAAACCGCATCTAAATCGAATAAGCCGTTTCTGATATTAGCGTGCACAAACACACAGACAAACAGACAAAAAAAAAATTAATTACAATTTCGGGTTCGGCATCGATATAATAACAACCCCTGCTACTTTTTTTAAATATATTTCCATTGTACAGACACCACTTTTCTACAATTTTATTATATGTATAGATGTAAGGATTATACGGACAAAAAAAAAATAACGTTCAAAATGATAAAAAATGTACATACCTATTAGTTTTTTTTTTTTACTATCAGACCGTGTTTCATTTGAGATTTTGAAATAAAAATAAATAATTTACATATTTTTTTATATTCTTATTCTAAAAATATGTTAAGACATTGTATCAATAAAATAAAAATATAGATGTATCACAAATAGTTTTTATTTTATAAGACTTACAATATTGGCAAAAATCGCCGGCGTACCAGGAAAGGCGCGCTTTAAAATAGTCTGCTGTTAAAGTGTTAATATGGTTGCAATGCAATTTATGCTCGTCACAATATATATAGAGAAGTGGAGATGATGGTGAAGTACCAGGAAAACTCAACGATGAACGTCCCTGCATCGGGAAAAGCATTATTTTGTAAAAGGTGATGAGCAGTTGGCATTAGGCTAATGTAACATAGATAAATTACAAATTGACCCAAAAAAAAGCTAGAAATAAAAACTTTTTTACAAAAAAAACAACCGACTTCTAAAAAACCACTACAAAGTGAAAAATAACTTAAATTTCGGAAGTCGGTGGCAAATAACGAAAATACAAAACCAAAGACACCGACTTCCGATGCCTTGCGGCACCGATTTAAATGAATAGTTTAAAAGATATCACAGTTTCAGAATTACGCGTAGCAACACGGGCGCAGCGGTAGGAGTCAATGACCTTTTCCTCTGTTATTATGTCGTCGGGTCAGAAGTCAACTCGCCAATCTGTCAATGTCAAATTGTTGAGGAGGATGATTTCACATAGATTAGTTTACCTCAGTAGAAATTGTATTTTTTGCAGTTAAGCAGATAACAATTTGTCTGTATCTTCTGTATTTGAAATGCCACAGATACAATATTTTGTCACAGTGTCGCCAGAAAAAAAATCCCTGTATTTAAGGCGATACCAAAATAAATTGAGGTCTTTTTCGTATCCATTTATTTCACTATTACAGCATGTATCGATTTTATTTTTGGATATTATGTTTATTGACTATTTGATTAATACTTAGACTGAAGGAAAATACAATTGGGTTAAATTTGCTCGATAGAATTTAATTCCGAAAAGACCTCTACTTTTTTATTATTTTGTCTATAATTCTAAAATCCTAATTAATTTCATTGCAAAATTGAATTCAAAATGTGCGTATTAAGTAATAGAAAATTCTGACTGAAGACATTTTTGATAGATAGCTTAACCTCTCTGCTCGACAAGATTTTGACATATGACACATCAGTTGACTCGACGGGGTGTTGCGAATTCAGTCATGAAATTCAGGAATTTACATCAACTTTCAGCATTCGAATTTATTAAGAAAAATATGTTACCGCGCCTACTTTATACAATAAGTTTGTGGAAAATATCTTTAATTATATGTTGAGATCAGTCAAACCGCGTCAGTACACTGCGAAAGTTATATAGAATTGGTATTACTACACCTATCCAAAAGGTAGGTAGTTTAAATTTGCTGAAAATATGTACATAAACAACCCACTCTCTTGCTGAAGATATGCAAAAAGGAAAAATAAAGATATTATCATTCTCTCTGCATTCTTACTTTTACCATGTTTCATACATAAACTACATAAAAAACACGATCAAATCTTGATAAAAATTACTAAAAATTGTGTTGCGACGTGACACTTCTTAGTGCTGACCCCGTCTACCCAATTTTCTTATATCGATTCAAAAGTAGCAGTCAGCCCAATCGATACTCGCAATAAAATCAGTGTGAAAAAAGTATTAGAATCTGAATAAAAACTCTTTGGTATATTTTCAATGAATTATTTTATATTTGATATTAATAATTTTATTAGTAAGTTTACACATATAGTGTGGATAGGGCAGTAACTTTTGAGGGTTCCATATGTACTCGTGTGTCAGTCTGTCACAGCCAATTTGCTCCGAATCTACTGGACCGATTAAGTTGAAATTTGGTACACATATGAATTTCTGTGACCCAAATACAGAAGTGTAACGTAAATAAATGAATTTTGAATATGGGGTCACTTTTGGGGGCCAAACTAGACAGTAAAAAAAAAGTTTTTCAAATGAAAGGGCTTGTTGTGGGGGTCCCAAATATGTATGTTAATTATTCTATATTATTTTTAGAAATAAGTTCTTTAACGAGACTTGCAGTAGGAGTAAACTGGCATAAATCGTCACGCGAAAAAGTGTTCATACTTGTGACTTTTTTTTCTTCTTCTAATTTGATAGAGAGAGAGAAAGAGAGTGAATTTGGTCAAAATGTAAATCCAAGATGGCGGCAACGAATATTTTAAAAATTTTCATCGTGTGAGTCGGTTTCATAGTTGTCGAAGGCGTTGAAGCCGATAGTGACGTTAAAATGTAAATCCAAGATGGTGGCTTCGAAAATTTTCATTGTTTTCATCATTGGTATTGTTTTCATAGTTTTTGAGGGTGCTAAAGTCGATAGTGAGGTCAAAAGGTAAATCCAAGAAGGCGGCTGCGAAAATTTTATTTTTGTTTGAAATTATACGTGAAAAGAACTTGGTTCCCCCGGACTTCCACGTTTTATTTTTTTAATTTACTATAGAAAATAGACCATTCCCCACTTATCTACGGAGCCTATATATTTTTTAATACTGGAAATTGTTGGTTGATTATAGATTCCTGGAAAACCTATGAAAAGTTTATGGTCGTAAAATAATATGAGTTTGTTCTTGGGATAAATTATTGGTATAAAACATGGATGCTATTACAATTTGATAATTTTTCATCATGACTACAATTTTCATGTTTTTCGGGGGGATAGTGCTGATATCGAATAAGATGAACATTCTGGATTTTAAGTTGGCGGCTATTCCAGATAATAATAATATTGTAGATCAATTCTCATAGACATCAGTTTCATGTCGATTGTAAACTCGATAGCAAAATCCGTAAAAAAAAGCAGCCCTCGTCAAGTCCGTCTGTCCGTGCGTCCGGATGTCATACAGCCGTTTTACACGGAGACTATTTACTCTATCGATGAAAATTTGGAAAAAGGTGTATTCTTTGCACCGCTAAACAATGGTGTAATGAAATTACAATAAACATAATATAGGGGGTGGCATTCCCTATACATATAACCGAGGGATGAAAAAAATCTATGCACATAAAGCGTGTATTGTTGGATCTCTTATTTAAAATGATAAATATGTTTCTAAGTGGCTTTACTTTTCACGTCAATAGTTTTTGAGATATACAACCGCAGAATTAACTATGTTTACTATAGTTTTTTCGAGAAATACAACCTTATTTTTGCAGTCGATAAAATTGATGCTGCAATATTTATGCCTAAATAAGTATTCATGCCAACTACGGAATCCTTCACTGTGCGTAGTCCAACATACACTAGGCCAGTTTTTTTTAATTTCGTTGGGGAACTACCAAAAAAAAACAATTTCTATTACTCAAGTAAGAGTAACCTATCAAAAACAAAAACTACCAAACTCATACAACTAACAAAAAATAGGGACGTCGTTTAAAAGCGTTTGCGGAATACCTACCCACTTTATAGAATTAATTTATCATCATTCTCAAACAAAGTTTTGTTAAGCCTACCTAAAAAATGTATACTGGGCGTTCTGTAGCAAACTATCAGAGAAAAGAATCCACAGTAAATAATTGTCCAAAAATTCAAATAGTTTTGAACAGCGAGCGCATTCCGAATTTAAATTCAAATATAGAAACAATTCAGTGCGAAATTTAATAAATGAGGTAAGTATCTATCCCCGTCCTATCTGTCGACTCGTTTTATACATAATGTCCAAAAACGATTAATTAGAAATTACATTAGAAAAGTACAAATAATTATTATAAGCAATGCTTAATGTATTTAATGCTTAAAACAATTTTATTTCAATTTTCAAGTTTCGATTTCTGACATTCGACATATTAATTAATCGAGTCGATCAAAATTGAAAAAAAAAATCGTTTGGCATAATCGTTTTCGCACATCATTACAATAAAAAAAACAATAATGGTCGGACATTTTTAACACAAATTGAGTAGTGGTAATGAATATTACGTGTTATTGGACCTGTGTTCGTATATTACGTTAAGATCTGGGCATTTTCTAGTTGTTTATAATATTTTTAATAATATTTGTCACATTTTAAATCGTATCTACATGTGTATGTGTGATATTAGTGAAAAGTTAAAATGTAAACACGCACGATTGGCGCGAAACTTCGACTTTGGATATCAAAAACTTCATTACCACTACTTATTTAACTTGAACAATGGATGAATTCGTCAAATAATTAAATGATGTAGTATTCACTGCCCCTGTGGTGGAGTTTAGATGTTCGAAATCCCCAATTTTTATGATTTTTAGCCTCGACCTCGACTGTCATCAAAATGGCGATTATCGCATTTACAGACTTTAATTTTTTAAAGGTAAATTAATAATCTTGCACGCTAAATATGAAAGATTTAATGGTGTTAACATTTGAGTTTTTTATTCAACTCTCTTAATTAACGCACATTCATAAGATTTAATGGTTAGTATAATAAATATTCACATAATCAAATAAGGGTGTCGTATGTGGTAATTCTGGGGTCCAATTGGACCCACTACCGAGCCGGCGGAGGTTTGTGTGTTCGGGTCCAATCGGGGGCGCTTCCGAACTATACGGTTAATTTATTTTTAAACAATTTTTAATTGGTTTGGCGCTTACGTTGTTTTATTCTGGTCCCAGCGCATTGTTGCGCTCTCTTTTTTCGCATGTGGAAGTAATTGACTCTGTCACTTTCTTATTCCCGCCCAGTTCGCCTGCAGCCTTTGTCAGTAACAGATCTGTGTCGGTTCCTCCCGCAACCGTGATTACATTTTTTTATCTCAGTAGTTTTTGTTTAGTGTGTTTCATGACCTTTATCTATATTTGTCAAGAGAACAAGGTATAAATAACATTACATTGCCGTTATGGGGAATAAATATAAACAACGAAATTAGTTAGAGAGTAATTTAGAGAGAATAAAACAAATGTATTGTGTTTCTGGCGACTCATGCCTTCTTTATTCTAAAACTTTAAAACACAGACACGCTCGCGGTGCGTTTGCGATGTATTCAAGCGGGGGCGCGGGACGCTCCCCGCGTCTTCGGTTGAACGCGTTGAGCGCCAGGGTTAAGCCACGCCCCTCAAGCTATGATTTATTTTTTACGTATCACCTTAAGTCAAAACTGCTAAAATTTCACATTGGTTAGTTGACTATTGTACCGACGATGTATGAAATCTCGGTAGTACGTTCCCGTGGGATATTTTCCGACATCCACGCGGGCGAAGCCGCGGGCAAAAGCTAGTTAATTATAATAAAACACAAAAAGGTTTGATACATGAATAATACTAAAAAGTATACCAATTTGTTTACGTTTTGCTTTTGTTTTTTTCCAGTAATATGAAGTATACTATTGTAAGCAATGTTTTTTCTAAGAAATTTTGTTTACAACGGAATCCTAAAAACAGGTTCTATTCCTGGCGCAGTAAGAAACTTTTTCAAAAACCAACAATCCAGTTTTACATCCTCTAAAATCGAGATAATGGTTCCATTGACCGCTACCTTTAGTTTTGAATTTCTAAACTTGAAACTGTATGTATATGTTCCTAAATAAATAAAAAGCTTGATATTATAAATTTTTCACAACTACCCCCCAATAGGGGTTGATGAAAAAACACACTGTTAGATTTTCAACTCTCGGTGCTGAGCAGAGCGTTAAAATCCAGTGCACGAAAATAAATCGCCGCGATTTTATTACGTCCGTGCGTACGTCGGCTTACTGCTACGACATAAATCGCACCTTTAAACTAAAACCGTTACTAAACGAAATTGTGAAATTTTATAGGGGAGCCAAAATTAGAAAATACTCACTGTTTTTTCTAAATAAAATCTGAGCTCATGGTTTTTTAAGATGTTTAATGAGTTTCTATGATAGATCTCTGTTTATATTATGACATGCCATTTAAAAAAGTTATTTTTAATATTTACAGCTTTATTTATTTTGATTTATATTATTATAGTAACACTTTACCATTAATTAGGGTTCCGTACCTCAAAAGGAAAAAACGGAACCCTTATAGGATCACTCGTGTGTCTGTCTGTCTGTCTGTCTGTCTGTCTGTCTGTCTGTCTGTCTGTCTGTCTGTCCGTCTGTCACAGCCAATTTACTCCGAATCTAATGGACCGATTAAGTTGAAATTTGGTACACATGTGTATTTCTGTGACCCAAACACGAATGTGTAACGTAAGTAATTTAATTTTGAATATAGGTGTCACTTTTGGGGCGCAAACAAGAAAATTAAAAAAAAAAGTTTTGCTAACAGTACCGTGTGACATATCAAATGAAAGGGCTTGTTGCGAGAATCTTAAATATATTTTTTATATAATTTTAAAATAAATACTTTTAAAGATATTTGATAAATTCAATGAAAATTGACCATTCCCCCCCCCTTATCTCCGAAACTACTGGACCAAAAATTTTGAAAAAATTACATAGTATGGCTCTTTACTCATAGATTACAGGAAAACCTATAAGAAGTCTATGGTTTTAAAATAACATGGTAAATCTCTCAATATTGTGCGTAAAAACTTACATTTCGTCGCTCGGCATCCAAAAGGCCCATCTCTCTAGCTACTATACTATCAAAATATCAAAAGTGTTTGACCGTCTGCTTAATACACAAATATATAAAACTGTAAATGTTCATGACAACCAATTCGGGTTTCGGCGTGGTTTGTCAACAGAAAGTGCAGTGTTGTGCCTTAAGCATACTATCACATACTTACTATACACAGCGTGGGACGCCGATTTATGCTAGGTTCATCGATTTATTCAAGGTTTCTGATCAGGTTGCTTATGACGTATTGTGGAGAAGGATAGGTTGCCAACGGAGCTTATAAACATCTTTAAATAGTGGTATGGTAACCAGATCAATAGTGTACGATGAGCTGGAACTTTTTCCAAGCCATACAGGTTGGAATGCGGGGTGAGGCAGGATTGGCGAGCTCAGCAGCACCAGAGTGGGTTGCTATATAGATGGTATTTGTGTAAATAATATTAGCTATGCAGATGATATGGTGCTTCTGAGCGCGTCAATCTGTGGTCTCAGAAAGTAATTGGTCGCCAAATGTGAGCAGTATGCCAAAACACATGGTTTGATGTATAACTCCAATAGGTCGGTGCTGCCCCGTTTTTGTAGCGCATCGGGAATATTCGCGGACGCACATATTAATTGCTTTTACGCAACGATGAGAATGAGGTGTGCATCCCTGGTACGCAGAGTACGGGCCAGCTCCAACAATATCGTTAGCAGTCTGGATTGCATGTACATCAATCACTGCAGTGCCGTCTCCCATGGGGTGAAATAAATTTAAACTAGATTACGTGGGGCACTCAGAAAGTTTTGTGATACTAGAAAAAAATATACTACAGGTTATAATTTTTTTTATTATATCTTTTGAAAGAACTCTCCATTGGCATACACAGTTTTATACGTCTAAACAAATTTTCATAACACATTTTCCAGTCCGCATCAGACACCTCTCCAATCTCCTTCTCAAATGCACCCAGTGCATCTTCAGGTGATGAAAACTGTTTTCCTTTGAGTTGATTTTTTATTTTGGGGAACAAGAAAAAGTCGCACGGAGCCAAATCGGGACTGTAAGGAGGATGACCTATAAATTTGACCGGTGTGCTGTCCAGAAAGTCCCTTGTTTTGAGCGCCGAGTGAGCCAGCGCGTTGTCGTGGTGAAGCAGTAGCCCACGGAGGCCAGTGTTCGGTCGCTTGCTGCTTGCAGTAGTAAAAACTTCTGGCAAAAATTTGGTAACATACCATTCAGCATTGATGCTTCTTTGATCTCGTCAGGGTATTGACACCAGATAACCTGGTAGAAAAAAAAAAAAACTTGCGATCAACATTTTGCCTGCACTTCTGGCTCGCTTCACTTTGGTAGGCGTTGGTTCATTTTGTAACAGCCACACGGTCGACTGATGCTTTATTTCTGGATCATATTGATAAATCCAAGATTCATCACCCGTAATCATATCTTAAACGCGCCGAGACGAGCCTGCTACCAATTTTGCTATCATGTCTCGGCACCATTCTACCCGAACCTCCTTCTGACCCTGCGTTAGATTTTACGGTACCAGCGTGAAACTATCTTCCATAACCGAAGATGCCTGTGTGGAATTTCATGCACACTTCCCGATCCAATCGGCAGTATACACCGTGAAATTTGAATCACAGTTTTGCTAGAACAAACTTTATTCAGACCATGGTCTACTACCATTCTACAGAATCCAATAAAAAAAAAAACATAAATTGGTTTTTGAAAAAACGTATACGTGGTGTCTGTATTGTAGGGAGTAACGATAATCTTGACATTTTAAACTTTGCTTTTTTTGTGTTATTTCAAAAACCAATTATGTTTTTTTTTATTGGATGCTATAGAATGGTAGTATACCATGGTCTGAACAACGTTTGTTCTAGCAAAACTGTGATTCAAATTTCACGGTGTATGCTGAACCTCTTCATGTGTAATTCGCCTATTCTCTTGAATTAAATTTTTCACAGCCAGCACTTTTTCAACAACCATCATAGGGCGGCCACTTCTTTCTTTGTCTGCCAAAATTACTAGACCACCCATAAATTCGTTGAACCAGCGAAAAACAGTCTCCTTAGAAGGGCTTTTTTCTATGAACACCATTCGAAGTCTTTCAAACGATTCTTCTGGTTTTAGTCGACATTTGAAATCGTACAAAATCATCGCGCGAAAATGTTCTCGTTATAAATCCAGTTTTCAGTAAGACAGAGTATTTTGATTTTGCTCGTAAAAAAATGTGGAGGGATTTTCGAATTTGGAATGTTATGTTTTTTTGTAATAAATAGTCATCGTTTTAATTGACATCAAAACCAGCCAGTATTCTATAGACAAAAACTGTTAGTCGCAAAACTTTCTAAGTGACCTCGTAAAATAAGTTAACATAGTTCATAAGTTTACTAACGCAATGAGTCCTCGTTACTTGAATAAAGAAAAATATCTGGATGATGGAAACCTAGCTAGATCGATTTATCGCTCCTGAAACCCCCTGCATACTAAATTTAATAAAAATTCTTGGAGCCGTTTCCAAGATTCAGATTATATATACATAGGTATATACAAGAATTGCTCGTTTAAAGGTATTATTATTATATTAATACCGCGAATGTGAATTTTTTTACGAAAATCTGATTTTTGTTTTATTTCATTCTACACGTTCAAATAAGTGACCCTGCAATTTAAAAAAAAATGTCACATTCGCGGTATTGGATGCCGAGCGATGATTTGCAGTTGGAATGTATGGGAGAACATGTTTTTCAACTACAATGTTTGTTCTTGGGATAAATAAATTCATCTCAACTACGGAACCCTTCATTGTGCGTAGTCCGACACGCACTTGGCCGGTTTTTTTATTTGTTCATTATTGTAAAATTACTATGAAATTACAGTGCAACTAATGTTACTAAATAGAAAATTAATTGAAACTTCATAATTTAATAATATTATTATATAATTAAAATCATATTTTTTTCATTATTGCGATGCAATGATATTACTAAATAAATAAATAAAAAACTTTCGAAATTTAAAATGTTTTATTACAAACTAGAGATCCATTCAATCACTTGGAATAATTATTTATCAGTCTTGATAAATTTGTACCTTTAAATCACAGCTAGTACGTATCTTACTGTCTTAACTTTTAATTATCTTATCCTATAACATTTTACAAAACTTCGACTAAAAACAAATCAACTAGAAATAGCAATATAAAAAAAAAAACATAGTAAGAATCACAGCCTCATTTCTCTATCCACGAAAGGTACTTTGAGCTAACAAAAGTAATGTTCACTTCTATCACTTAATTAGAATAATAGGTAAGTCAAACCTATTGACATAATCATATTTTTTTATCAAAAATAAACAAAATCTCTTTAAAAAAACTTAAAAATAATGACATTCTAAAAATTGAGTTTATAAATCAATAATCATCAGTATAATAATATTAGACAACAATGCTAAAACAAGATGTTATTGTAATAAGACAATGCGTAACTTTGTGGTATGATATTACTGTCAATTAAGCTTTTTAAATCGCTGTTTTTTCTGTCACTTAATTTTAATCTTGACTGATATAAAGGCTTGAGCTGGAAATTTTGAAGATTAGTGCTAGTACGTGTTCGCGACGAACGATTATTATGGAATTTTATTTCTTTGAAATCTGTATCTAAATAGGAAGTTTTATAATAAATGCTAACGTGGTTCGAATCTTGAAGTTTTTCAAATTTAATTATCTTAATGTCACTTGTTTTAACTGTTTCTCCTTCAGTATTCTTTGAAAATTGACCACCGCATGTCTCTGTAAGATTTTTTATATCAAAGAAATCTGAATAGCACATTTCGGTAACATTGTAGGGATTGCCTTTCTTTCGTGCAGTTCTGATTATGGTCACGTATTGATCTGGTGTGTACAAAGGACCAGAACGTAAGCACTTTGTGACGGCTTTTTCTATCACAGAGTGAACAGAGTCATTTTCGTTTTGTGTATGGCCACTAATTAAATATTTGTGTGTAATGGACTTTATTTTAAGAACAGTTAAGGCATATACATACATAGAAAACATGAACTTGTTCTTTTGCTGGCCACAGCAATTATCTGAATAAAATGTGATTTGCAAATTATTATCATTTATTTCTGACGCCTTCTTTGTCAGATATTTCCAGACACACGTTGCTATTTCGTTAGCTCCTCTTAGTGCCTCGACCTCGCTCCAAACAAAACAATCACAATAGTCTTTTGCTAATTCACTTATTGTAAAATTACAAACATTGAGCTTACATTTGTAATATAAAGTAGATACATCTCCTTTCGGAAGAGGCAGTACTGCCTGTAGGTCATAACAGGCAATAATGTAGTTTTCCTGAACCATTGTTTTGTCGTTTGATTTTTCCTGGCGACATAATTCTTTTTCAAGCTGGTGTTGGTCATATCTGGTCTTTAACTCTACTGTTTTATTAACAGCATTTTTAAAGCTGATGCATAGTTCGCACTGGTCTTTTTTAGGTCTGTGAAAGCTGATGTTGTAATCTTCATTGAATACTCTCCTGTAGGTATGAATTTTAGCAGCTTCAACACCATCATTCAAGCATTTCGTTTGGTAGTCGGTATATAGATCTGTAATGCTTTTACCCCCATCAATGAATTCACGAGTCGTTTGCTGTCTTAGGTAATGTGAATCTATTCTTGGTATTGTGTCTATATGGTTTTTTATGCCTGTAATTATATCTGAACTTATTTTGTACTGTTTTCCATGTTTACCCCTTTTTTCTTCTTCAACCGTTCCCGCTTGGTTTTTTTTTGCTATGACAGTTGCAATAGGTCGATTATTAATGGCCAATGTGTTCCTAAAGAAAAATTTACAGATGGGATGCTTAAAATTGTTAATCTCGAATGAAAATGAATGTTTAGGTCCTCTATTACTATTATGAACTTTATATTGATATTTAGGTTTAATAACATCAATACACTTTGCAATATAATCTCTTTGTCTAGATAAATCTCCCATTTTCCAATAATTGTCAAAAATAATTTCTCTGTCTTCCTGTTTGATTATTTCGCTGCACTTTAGTCTACATTTTTCTCCACATGGTGGTCCTATCTGCTTCTTTGGCATGACTTTTTTAGACTTAGACACAGTTTTATATTGCTGACCACTATTACGAAGTCTTTTAGCATCTTGCCTCACGGATAGATTTTTAAAACCTTTACGCCTTCGTTTGATCGGAGTTCTGTTTTCTTCTGGAGGACTCAAATTAATTTCTTCAACCAGTGGCGCAGGAATACTAGTTTGAGGCGTTGGGCTAAATGATACACGCCGTGGTGGGGTTTCAGGTACGTAATCAGGATCACAATCTGCTTCATCAGGGGAAAAATCCTTACCCGATTCTGACGCAGATGAAGATGATGAGCTTGAGCTTGTTGATGATGAACTCGAAGATGATTCTGAGCTAGTTGAATGGGATCTTGCTCTACTGCTAGGACCTGGTACAATATCATCTTCTGGAGCTACTTCTGGAAAACCAGTATCGCTCAAATGTGGGTTTGTCATTTCGTCATCAATTGGATGAGCATAACATTCAGCTTCCATAGTCTGACTAGCGTAGACTAAGGACGGTGGTAGCGTTTGCTCTTGCAATAAAGAAGGAGATCTACAAGTATCGATATTTATCGGATTTGCATCGCGTGAAAAATTGTTATCCAGATCGTCCATGGATATTTGCTTGCGGTTTTCAGTGTTTACAGTATCTTTTTTAGTTTCCATAGCCTCTAAAATACGTGACAAACGCGGGTTTCGGAAATGCGCCGTGACCTGAAACAAATAGTTTTATTATTTTTATCAATTATTAATATAAATGATATTTTAACAGAAATAAATTCAGTTACTATTATGAAAATGTTAGTAGTAAAGTGATACTAAAACAAAAGGTGTAATATGACATTAACAGTTTCATACATTATGGAGTCAATTTAAATATTAAATATAGTTTAAACAAAATGTAATATTCTACTTCTTAAATGTTAATACAAAAGGTACGTTGCTTAAAGAAATAAACCGTGACTAATATAAATGTCCCACTATTGTAATTAAGTGTATGATTTAATTTACTCATAACTCATCGAAAAACTGTGACTAAAGAAATGGTAACACTCTAGAGATAAACGATATTGGATTAATATATAAAAAAATAAAGGCAAACTGTGACTATACAAACTGTAACATTTTATCAATGAAATTGAATTGTAAATTGCGTAATTTCGTAACACGAAAACTGTGTCTAAATAAATGGAAACACTTTACCTATTTAAAAAAATCAACAACTTACCTTTCTGTGACTTCAAGCCGTATTTATCCAAATAATAACACTGTTGTTTTAAACTTCCGTCATCACTCTACCACGATCATGTTCTTACTGGTATAGACACAATATTGTATTTAGCGAGCCGATCATAACTCGGTTTAGTAACGCTTTGATTTACCACTAGATGGCGCAAAACACAAAATTGTACAAAAAGAACAAGTTTATCTTGTAGTTTACGTTTATTTTAGATAGATGGCATTGATACCTTAATTCATGAAAATTTTCGTTTAGTAACGGTTTTACTTTAAAGGTGCGAAATGTCAAATTGTTGTCACTGATGTGATAAAGAGAGAGGTGTATAGTCAACCGCCTATACAAATACAAAAAGTTTTATTGGCAAAGGAAAAATTGTGACACATTCACATAGAGTATTTCTATTTTACATGCTTTCTTCTCATTTTTTTAATAAATTACATTACGTTAAAAGAATATTAACAACTCTATATACTTCCGAGTCGACTGAGAGCGTTCGGTCTGCACCAAGTGAAAAGGGCAACTGATAGAAATCCGACGACTGACGAAACACGAAGTTTGCCGAGGGACATTAAGAAAATTTAAATACTTGTACAGTGATCTTACATAGCTACAATTAAGTTTATACGTCACAATGTTTTGTTTTGACTGTTAACCCCCAAACTAAGCAGGGCTTGTATCATGGGGGTCGGAATGCGAATGAGCAGAAAGAAATATGTTAGTTTACAGGGCTAGTTTAGTAAAGCGTGTATTATATTGTGTGAGTTTGTGAGTGTGTTTGTGTGAGTGAGGGTGAAAGTGTGAGAGAGGAATGTTGTTTGCTGGCACTTTGGTTTGTCGATGACGTTAGAGAAATGATTCTGTTTCGGTGTATGTAAGTTCCAGAAGCCATTTCTTTAGTACAGTTTAAAGGCGAGCGGAAAGCAAGTCTTTGATGTCCAGTGATCTGCAAACCTTGTTAAATGTGTGTAGGTGAGTGAGAGTAATAGGTAATACGGACTGGTATCCGCAACTCCACGTCAAAGCGCGTATTTTGCGTACGGGTGGGAAAATCGGTTATTCGATCCACCCCAGCTTCTCAAAGACGGCCAGCAACGCCTTGGTGTCACTGACAATCTCACGTAGGGTACCTGGGTTATCGAAGTACTTTGCTCTGTATGTGGCGACCACCGAGCAGTTTAACAGCACATGAGCTGCTGTCTCGTCGTTCTCCAGGCTCTGCACAGCGGACTGTCTGTGAGTCCTATGACAAAGAGGTGTTTATTAAATGACCCATGGCCAGTTGCTGCGGTAACTGTACGCAGCTGTTGTTTCGTTAGTCGGAGAACCTGAGGGCTTAGACAAAGTAACATTTGATTAGCGTTAACGCTAATAGAAAAGTCAAAAATATATGGGGTTGACAAAAGCTATCGACATGTCATGTGATCATGGTCAACGAATATAAATAACTTATATAGAGATGCGTAGCCAAGTAGCACTTTTGGCAAGCGTTATCGCTAGTTATCGATTCATATGATGGAAACATTAGCGAAAGTCAAGAACCTGTGGAAAACGAAACAAAAAGTTCAGAAACCAATAGCGTCCCACGTACCGAGGAGACCATTTGAGTAAGTAAAAAATGAGGCAAAAATCAACCCGTCTTAAAATGTTGTTATCAGGTGAACATTGGTCAGTTGATGCCAATGAATCATTTTTCAGAAGAAATTGTGAGCATCTTATGTGTATGTGTTGAAACCATTTTTGTTTAAAAATGTTCGTGTCATGTCTTGAGGGATAGGAGCGTAACAAACACCGCGCGTTTGCCATTTAAAATGTCTGAAAACAGTGTTTTAGTAACGCCGTTAAAGGTACAAAAGATTTAAAAAAAAATTGAACCGGTTTGCTATGGGACAGATCGCTTAAATTTTTTGACATTTTTGAAAATACGCTCAGGTCACATTGGACACGCAAAATGTCTGAAAACAAACTTTTTCGTAATAAAATTACGGAACCTATCTACATTTTTTAATATCAGACATGTTGTGATGAAACCGTCTATTTTTTTGACATAGTAGAAATGGGGTCCCATAAAACTGGAACGTTTCTGACCAGTACTGCGCACCGAGACGGGTTCAGAATCATTTAACTAAATTAACGAATTTACACGGTCGTAGGCCGTAGGCTCTCGTACTATCGGAGTTCAAATGACAATTAGAATTGACAGCGACAGCGCGGAATTGTTGGCTGACGAAAGACAGGGACAAAAAACTTTTTACAAAAAATATAATTTGTATTGTAAATAAAAAATTGAATTTTTGTAATTTTTTTTAATTTTTTTCATTTTTTGTTGGTTGGTTTGTAATTTATCTAAGTTACAATAGCAAAGTCAAATTATTTATTTCAATTAGGCACATTAAAGGCACTTTTGCACCATATGAATTGTGACGAGCATCAATTGCTTACCAACCATATTAAAGTAATCGAATCGTAACCCGTGAAATACATATTACCGAGTAGTTTCGGTGGCCATCTGTGTCCTTTATCATCAGTTCCACTTTACCAAATGGTGCTTTCCGAGAGCAAATGCACGAGTTACTAAAAAAATACCCAAATCGCTATAGGTGTGCCAATAATATTTGAAGAGTTCACTCGATTTCTCCAAGATCCCATCATCAGATCGTGACCAAATGACAATGGGACCAGCTAGAAAAAATACCCTTTCAAACAAAAAAAATATTTTTCAAATCGGACCAATTTGAAAAATTCCAGCCGTCTTCGAGTACTAGGGGAACATACAGAAAATAATAAAAAATATTCCAACAAACTGAGAACCTTCTCCGTTATGGAAGTCGGTTGAAAATTTAATTTTTATCGAACAGATGCATCAACTAGTATTGTACTTTGTCTGCCAATCGAACTTCGTTATCGTTAAAGAGATAGCAAACCCAGAGTCAACAGTGTCACTGTTTAGCGCTTGCAGAACAGCCATGCTGTCTGAGAGTATTCGTATCCAGTGGTCCTTAACTTCCCTGGTCATGATGGCTGAAGCGGCAAGAGAAATATCCATGCATTTGGTCTGAAACACTGTGTTATAGACTCCTAATGGTGTGGCTATGTGTATGTTGAAGTCCTCCGAGAAGACTCCGGCATCTGTGCCACTACTACCTGTTTTGGATCCGTCGGTGAGAGTAAGCTGGACTGCGTCTGGCCAAAAAGGACTTCACAGGCAGAGTTGGACAAAAGTTCACAATAGTCAGCTCTTTTGGGGAGGGTCTTTTGAGTGCAGATGATTGCAGTTTAAATGAAAGTTTCCTCACGCGGAGGACTTGGATTTCACTGTAGAGCTTGTCAGTTGAGAATAGGAATGGTTTCCTAAACATGACTTTCAGAAACATACACCTCTCTTTGGGGGAGAAAAAGGGGTGATGTGTTATAAAAATAATAATATTTGTAAAATCTTCATTTGTTTATTGTTTTAGGTGGTAGAAGGTATGGCTATTCCAGTGGATTTGACGAATGAAGATGCTCTGTTGAAGGCAGCAGCAACATCTTTGAACTCGAAAGTTGTGTCACAGCATTCTACAATCCTTGCTCCCATTGCTGTTCAAGCTATTCGTGCAGGTCAGTATTATAGCAATGGTAATTTCGATATCTATCTATACAAATAAATAAAATAGAAGTGTCTGTTTGTAATGTCAAAATGACAGCTTTTTAGGAAATGCATATGAAAGTATATACTATACTAATGACAAATCTCTGAAATGGCTACCGATTTTGACGGGACTTTCACTGGCAGATAGCTGATGTTATAAGGAGTAACTTCGCTACTTTTATTTAAAAAAAGATTAAGGGTCCACGTGGGCAACGGCCACGGAGCAGCTAGTTTTTAATCTAAATTTTATCATTCTTTATGACTAAACTCTGTTATTACTAAAGTACTTAATTGATTTTTCAGTAATGGAACCTATAGTGGGAGGTGTGGGTGCACGTGTTGATTTGCGTGATGTGAAAGTAATTGAACGCATTGGAGGGACAGTCGAAGACACTGAACTCGTTCAAGGACTAGTAATTCCCCACCGTGCGTCCAATGTCAATGGCCCACATAGAATTGAGAAGGCTAAAGTTGGTCTCATACAGTTCTGTATTTCACCACCAAAGACAGATGTAAGTGTAACTCTTACCCGTTCAAAACTACATTTGACTGTTTAGTTTAAACCCTTATTAAGTTAAAACGCATTATATCTATTAAAAAAGCGGCCAAGTGCGAGTCGGACTCGCCCATGAAGGGTTCCGTAGCAGCAAGTAACATTGAATGAAAGGTAAATTGGGGGGGGCACATTTTACCACTTTGGAAGTGTCTCTCGCGCAAACTATTCAGTTTAGAAAAAAATTATATTAGAAACCTCAATATCATTTTTTTTGAGTTTCATTTCCAAATATGGGGAACCCCAAAATTATTTGTTTTTTTTTCTATTTTTGTGTGAAAATTTTAATGCGGTTCACAGAATACATCTACTTACCAAATTTCAACAGCATAGCTCTTATAGTTTCGGAAAAAAGTGGCTGTGACATACGGACGGACAGACAGACAGACATGACGAATCTATAAGGGTTCCGTTTTTTGCCATTTGGCAACGGAACCCTAAAAACGATTAGTACAGATATGAGTATATGACACTCCGCAAAATCATTTAAATTAAATAAAAAGCGACTCTTGCTACGACACAATAAAGTGCAATGCGGCTCGATGATGAATTACAAGACTCGACTCATTACAACAGGACTCCAAGACTAGAGAACTAAATTCTCTATAAGCTCTTGAATGTTACATGAAAGCTCGAGTCTCTTTGTGCGCTCGAGTCCTTTTTATGCGGCGAGTCGCAAGTCCTCTTCGTGTATGAGTCTAGCAATTAAATTGTTACATTTACAGGATGGGGAGAAAGGCTCAGAAAAAAATAGTTCATAATTTTCTTAGAAGTGAGTTTTTAGCTGATTTGTAATGATTTTGTCTTATCAGATTTTTTTGAATGCATAGTTACATCATTAACACTAATTTAAACTTATCATTTATTCGAGTCTATTCGAATGATGAGCTTCAAGTCTCATCTTCATGCTCTGAGTTGTTCTTGAAGACTCGAGTTCTTTGCAACACTAGTGCAGGTCGCACAGCGCTAATTACCTACAGTTATATTCACCTAGAAGTTGCCTCTCTTTCTATCGCGAAACTCTTATTTATCTCCTGACTACGTTACACCTACTGAATTCGACAAGTCGAGCCCGCCGCGTACCTACTTGTAGCTTCATACCTAAAATGCGGAGTGTCCTATCCGTATTCATCTGTGGCAACGCTTATAGATAGTGCCTTCCACGAAGACGCGCCCCACCCCGCTCCGCTCCGTGCTAAAGTACAGCTTACAGTACAGTAATCGCGGAGTGGGGCACGACTTCGTGGATTGCACAATCTGTAGTTATTCTATGTAGAAAACACAACAACAAAAAAAAAATATTCAAGGGTCAAACAACAAACCTACCACTTAACCAAACTAGGTTTCTGAATAAATTTTAGTTTGTAATTGCAAATAAAAATCAGAAGGAGTTTTGTCTTAATGACTAATTTATTTAATTTTCGTTTTAGATGGACCACAATGTTATCGTATCAGATTACGCCGCAATGGATCGCGTCTTGAAGGAGGAACGTCAGTACATCTTGAATATCGTCAAGCAAATTAAAAAAGCTGGTTGTAATGTACTTTTGGTGCAAAAGTCAATTTTGCGGTAAACTCCTTGTTCATTGGTCAATACTAATATTTAGGTCTAAACTTGAAAATCATTGTCTCATTGATTAAACTTCGAATTACAGTGATGCTCTGAGTGATTTGGCTATTCACTTCTTGGACAAGATCAAAACTATGGTAATTAAGGACATTGAACGTGAAGACATTGAGTTTGTGTGCAAAACTCTTGGCTGCAGACCCATTGCGTCACTGGACCATTTTACTGCCGAAAACCTCGTTAACGTCGACTTAGTCGAGGAGGTCAATGAGCCTGCTGGGAAATACATCAAAGTGAGTATGAGTATTAATGTTCGAGTGTAACTTACGCTCGCTCTTGTACAAATCATTACTGTCATTTCATTTTACAAAAGAGGGCAATTCGCGCGATCTATGAAATGAGTCCTTGTGAGTCCCAGAAATTGGTATACTGACTCGGCCTTCTCTTTATAACTTTATTATTATGAAAGTATTTTGTATGTCTGCAAAAACTTGACTTTTCAAAATAAGAAGCGATTTCCATATATAAATACACGTAAACATGAAATTGTGATACCCAAATTAAGATTAACTAAAACTAGTAAGTCATTTCTTATAAACAGTGGTGCTGATTCCCTTATTCACAAACTAAACTAAATTTAAGTTCAGTGCATCTTTTTCTTTCTATTTCATTAAGAAAAGGACAGCAGATAAATTTTAGTTTAGTCCTGTCAAATTAATCAGCGCTTGACGTAAATTGACGTAATTTTAGTTGGCAAGTTTTTAATCATGTCTAAACTTGTATGGAGTAGTGACAGGCGCTGATTAATTTGACAGGACTAAACTAAAATTTATCTTCTGTCCTTTTCTTAATGAAATAGAAAGAAAAAGATGCACTGAACTTAAATTTAGTTTAGTTTGTGAACAAGGGAATCGGCACCAATATCCGCTTTTATAACAAATTGCCAAAGTCTGTTACAGAACTAAGAGATGGAAAGTTCAAAACCAAACTCAAACGTGTCTTTATAAAAAAAGCATATTATAAGATTAAAGACTGTGGAAGACGAGGAAGTTTGGCAATAATTCCTTCTGCACATGTGGCTTCCTTGGTACCTCATTAACGGCATAACAATGTAAATTATGATGATTATTTTATTTTAGTTTTTTTACATACCTCTTTATCAGAATCTTTTCATTATTTGACATTATATACCTACAATTTTCTATATTTTTTTAATCAAACTATATTTGTTACAGCTGTAGTGACAATCATGTCATTTGGTTTAAATAGGTCCTTTAGATTCTTTTCTTTTAGATTTTGTGAATGTGAGAATGTTGTAGACTTGTGATCCATTTTCTATTTTGCTAAGTACCTGGTACTTGTCAATATGCCTACACTGTCCTTTCATACCTATTAACACTGTAATTTGAAAACATTGTAAAAACTATATATTTTTAAAAGAGTAACCGTGGAGTTTCTTGCTGGCTCTTCTCCATAGGAAGCGACCAATTGCAACCGTACACCTAATTTCTGACGTTTCATAAGGCCCTTGTAGGTTTATGTGAAATAAAATATTTTGAATTTTGTCAGTAATACCACAGCAGACCGTCGCAACGTCGAGAACATTGCGACAGTGGGTAAACGTATGCAGGTTAATATTCGTTCGTCGCTGTTGCAGATGAGCGGGTGCGCTTCGGGCGGGCGCACGGTGTCGGTGCTGGTGCGCGGCTCCAGCGGCGCCGTGGTGGCGGAGGCGGCGCGCTCGCTGCACGACGCGCTGTGCGCCGTGCGCTGCGTGGCGCGGCGCCCGGCGCTGTTGGCGGGCGGCGGCGCGCCCGAGGCGGCGGCGGCCGCGGGGCTCGCGCGCGCCGCGCTGGCCGCGCCCGGCGCCGACCACTACTGTCTGCGCGCCTACGCCGACGCGCTCGAGGTCGTGCCCTCTACGCTCGCCGAGAATGCTGGTGAGTTCTGAGAGCTGAACGTTAAAACCGCAGATGTCTTCCACTTGGGAGCTAATATTTGATTTCAGACTGTAATGAATATTCATTATTAAAATAAATATTTTCAATAAGCATTTTTTTTCTTTCAATTGGAAAGTATTAAAGTTATGAATGAATGGTACGTTCACAGGTCTGAACCCAATCGAGACAGTGACAGAGCTGCGCGCGGCGCACGCCGGCGGCGCGGAGAGCGGCGTGGGCTCGAACGCGGGCGTGAACGTGCGGCGCGGCCGCGTCACCGACATGCGCCAGGAGCACGTGCTGCAGCCGCTGCACGTCACCACCTCCGCGCTGGCGCTCGCCACGGAAACCGTTCGCGCTATACTCAAGATAGACGACATTGTAAGTATATTTCCGTTATGTTGTTAAGTATAGCACGAAATACAAAACACATGCGAAAGAGCCATTAATCTAAATATCTATAGCAAGGTGGCAGAACACCACTACTGTGGCCTGCGCTTTATGTGGGCCTGCTGACCTGACAAACTACCTAAGCATGTAAATAGAATAACGACACGCACAGTGCGGTGTAGCAATATGCTCGTACTAAAAGTATTCACACAACGAAAGAGTGCAGGGCGCGCTGTGTGAACGACGCCTATTTGGACGTGAATAGTGTAGCTTTCTAAATGTTATGAAATATAAACGAAGGCCCATATATACTTGCACCGCAAATCGCTAAACGTAAGCTAACTAAGACTGTCTGTGATGTGTCAGTCATATTCAAACGATTGACAGAAATAGAACGAATATTTTAAATTCGTTTATCGCTAAATTCACTTTATGTGTAAATAGGCCTTAATGTGCTGTCGACATTGTGCGTGACTACATATTCATCTCGACCACGGAACCCTTCACCGTGTCACTTGGCCGGTTTCTATTTTGGTAAACAAACATGTAAAAAATCTTGAATCATAATATATCCTTTTTGTTCCAGGTAAACACAATAAATTAGAGGACAAACAATAATCTTTAAATGTCTTCTGAATTATATCTTTACAAAATGCTTTAAAATAATTATTAGCATTAAACTTTCGAAACACAAGTCTATTAACACTCTATTAATTAAAATATGTTTTTTATCGAAACACGTATTATTTTAAGAACATTAACTCTATCTCTGTGTCCTGCCGATCGCGTATTCGCGCGACGATCGCTTCCGGTTAGAACGCGGTATCCCAAAAACGCTGAAAAGCATTTCTTCGAATAATTTTGTGTCAATTTTGATGATAATCAAAAGTGACAGTGTTAATGGACTTTTGTTGCTGAATGAATACAGTCCTTTCACAGTTATTTGACCTCTGATTTTGCGTCACTGGCAAAATCACAGTGATCTTTATTCCTGTCACAATAAGGTTGCTGTTGGATCGCTACCACTGGCAAGTCTCAAAATCACAATGATCTTTATTCCCCTTTAAATAAGGTTGCTGTTGTCAGAGGTAACTGTGAAAGGACTAACAATTGCGATGTCGATCATACTAAAGCATTTAATTTATTAATACTGACTCGTTGACCGATTCGTCAACGCCCAGCCTAATCCCTTTATGATGTAGTCAAGGAATAAGGCCGGATTTTTCTAAATTCCGGGATAGATAATATAGAGCGGACGAAGTCGCTGGAAAAGTGCTTGTGTAAAATAAAGCGTCAACATATTTATTTGGTAATGTCAATATTGAAAAAGAAATAAATATAGACACAATTGCATCCATTGTGCCTTGTTAAGGGGAATATGGAGTGTTAGCTTGAAAGCCAGTAGTTACAATACTTTCAGTTACTAGCGTTGCTCAGCGCAAATAAGTGAAAATATTACCAATATTTTAAAATTGGTTAAGATTTTTTGTCATTAGTAAGTAAGTAATCATTTATTTACCAAAAACTTAGCCTAGGTAACATCAGTGTTGTTTAAATTATGGGATGGGTGGGTATGGCTATTACAAAATAAAATCAATCTAGGAAAATCTTGTCTTGAAGGACCAGTTCATTGCTAATATTATATCAACGGTAATTACGGACTTAATTAGTGACACTCAAAACCATTATATTTTACACTAGCTTCTGCCCGCGACTTTGTCCGCTTGAAAGTCAACTTTACCATAAAACGTCATATCCTATGGCACTCGGCAGTAGTAGCTTTCTATCAGTGAAATATTTTTTGGAAACTGACAAGTAATTTCTGAGATTACCTCTCACAAGCAAGCACTTTTACCTCTTTACAATATTAGTTTAGATTTTGTCTTTTGATTTGCTGAAGAGAACATAGCCCAAGTGCACACCAAGCGAGTCCGCGCCACCACTGAAGTCCATTTGACGCGGCGCTAGTGTCTATGTCATTGCATGTCAAAAAAAATTAGTTCTACAATTTTCCGTGGGCCTTATTTTGTGGCGCGCACTACTGCATAGATGATCATTATCGTGCTTTTATCCCAATTTATTTGGGGTTGGCGAAGTATGTCTTCTTAATTCTTTCGATTTGAATAACATGAGTATTATAATATAATAATATGGATATTAATTTCCAAATAAACAAAAAACTTAAAAGATGTTACTTGTTGTATTTTTTTATCGCTGTGCCCGCGAGTGCATTCTCTTGGATATTGCGTGTAGTCATAGTAAAAAAAAGTTCTTCACCGTTGCGCCGTTAAGACCATTGCGGTGGCGATGGCGGTGATCTATGCCAGACCATAAATCTTTTGTCCTGAACACAAACTCACTTAAGTCCGCGCCCGCTACCGCTTCAGTCAGTTTAAAAGAGTAACGGTGGAGTTTCTTGCTCATTCTTCTCCATACGAAAACTACCTTTTGGAAGGGTGTCATCCTCTCTCCAGCACGACCATGGATGAATACCTTAATTTTAATGCGGTACATATTCATGAAAAAATTTGTACTTTATTGTACTAACGACTTTAAAAAATGTACTCACATATTTTCGCTGCTATAACATATCGACCGTGGCCGTGCTAGGTAGAACCTTTCTGCCACGACCACTATAGATTTTAGGTATTTTTTTATCAACTTTAACATGAAAAGTTATATAAATATATTGTACTGAAATGTACTCATATTTTATATATAATTTTAAGCAGTCATTTACCTGTTTTAAAAGAGATTCTTTTTCTGCGGTGCAGCTATAGCACTATGTTACGCTATTACTATCTCTTAAGTAGGCAAAATTCAGCGAAAATATGTGAGTACAGACGCCAGCACATCAGGCTACTACAATCTGTCAAATTTATTTAATAGATTTTCAACTTTATCGCTGAAGCATAAGGTTCAAAGTTGATTGGGAAAATTTGACAGTTTCGGGTAGTTTGATGTGCTGGCGTCTGTACATTTTTAAAGTCGTTAGTACAATAAAGTACACATTTTTCATGAATATGTACCGCATTAAAATTAAGGTAATCATCCATGGTCGTGCTGGAGAGGATGACACTTTGGAAGGGGCGATGTCCGTGACGACCGCAGGACCACCAACGCAACAAATCGCTTCCATATTTAGTAAATAACTAATACTCAATTGGTACAATTAGTGCTCAAACAACAAAATTGGTACCGTAGTAGTTTTCGAGAAACTACTTTGAAAGTGGTCCGGCGGTAGTCACGCTGCCTTCAACAGGACCACCATGAGCTCCGAAAAAGGGGGCATGCTACAGCTATTCTAAGTATACAAATAATTAGTACCCATACATGCGATTCATTTCGTAAAAAAAACAACTGAAATATTTGTATTTACCGAGAAATCAAACGATGACAACTATTGCGCGCTCGTTCAGCAGGACCACGACTTTGAAGTGAATGTCAGGTTGGCGGGTGTATTTTTCAGAAATGGTCGAAATATATCAAAATTTAGTACCAAATTGTACCACTTGTGAAATAATTTGTACAGACGCCAGCACATTAGGCTACTACAATCTGGCAAATTTATTTAATAGATTTTCAACTTTATCGCAGAAGCATAAGGTTCAAAGGATTCCTGCTATATTTATAATTCAATGCGCTCAAAACCTAACTCTCCCACTTACCTTAATATTTCGGCGTTCTCTTGGTGAGGGAGTGGTGCCACACGTTTGGAAAACAGCTTTTATTACCCCCGTACATAAAAAAGGCCCTAAAGAAAACGTGGAGAACTACAGGCCCATATCTAAGCTTTGCTTGTTTGCAAAGGTTTTGGAAAAAATTGTTTACTCTTCAGTTTATTGTGCTATTAAACAATCACTTAATACCTGTCAACATGGCTTCTTAAAAACAGGTCTATTGTGTCCAATTTGCTTATCTGTTCCAACTACTTGTCCTCCACCATGTCAGAACCCTCTCAAGTGGATTTAGTCTACACTGATTACAGCAAAGCATTTGACCGTATAGTATCCTTTTACGTAAGCTGCTTGCAGTGGGTATTAGAGGCGATTTATTCAGATGGTTTACATCTTATATTGAGAACCGCTGTCAAACAGTCGTACTAAATGGATACAGTTCTGTAATTGTTAAAATACCCTCGGGAATACCACAAGGATCCCTTTTGGGTCCTTTACTTTTTATTATTTTTATAAATGACAGTGGTTCGTGCGTTACCCGTTCCAAAATAATTCTTTATGCCGACGACATGAAAATGTTATGCCCTATATCGGAACTTTCCGACTGTTTTGGTTTACAGCGGGATTTAGATGGACTTTAAAATTATTGTCTCCTTAATAAACTTGAACTGAATGTTTCTAAATGTTTTGTTAGTACTTACACACGCAAACCACATGCAATCACGTTTCAGTATAAGTTACATAGTACTATTATAAATAGGATAAGCGTTATCAGGGACCTGGGAGTAACGTTTGACTCTAAATTGCTTTTTGATGCACACATCGAAAACATTGTTAATAAAGCTTCCAGAGCACTTGGATTTATACTTATGTTATCGGCTGATTTTAAAAACGTAAAAACGTTTAAAATTCTTTATTGTGCTTTTGTCCGCAGCCATTTGGAGTACGCCTCGCAAGTGTGGAACCCTAATTATAATATTTATATAGACAGAATTGAGGGAATTCAAAAGCGGTTCCTACGTTTCTTGCAGTACAAAACTAGGAAATATACTCCCAATTATATATCGCGATGTAAAAGGTTTCACATCTTACCACTTCATGAGCGCAGACGCATTGCAGATATGACGTATTTACTTAAAATCGCAAATGGTACCATAGATTGCCCTGAGCTGTTAGGTAGTTTAGGGTTAGTAGCATACTGCAAAATGTTTCGCAAACCTAATTTGTTGCGTGTCCCTCATTCCAAGTCCGAGTACAGGCAGAATTCATTTCTAATCCGTGCGAGCAGACGTTTTAATAAACTGTCTGGTGAACATGATTTGGATATATTCAACACCAGTGTTTCTCGGCTTAAGCATTTGTTGGTAAAAAGCTTCTTTACGGAAAAGTAATTGTTAGCTAAATCTGATTTTTAGTTTGTAATTTATCGTGTGCTATTTTTTTTTCCTAATTTATGTTTAATAGGTGTTTTGTACCGACCTTTTTTTTAACTTTTTATGTCACGTGTTTATCAGTGGAAACTTGTAAATGGTCTTCAATTTTATATAATTTAAGAACACTGTGTAAGTTAGCTGTAAGGTTCCCGAATATAATACAATAAAATAAAGTTGATTGGGAAAATTTGACAGTTTCGGGTAGCTTGATGTGGTGGCGTCTGTACCTCGTGGGATCGCAAGTTATTGCAATAGTTTCATACACCCGCCATTCTGACGTCAACTTGGTGGGTGTATTTTTGTGTAGCCAAGATTACTGAGAAGTTAGACATAAAACATGCATGGATATTTAGTACCTAATTGGTACCTCTCTAAACATACCTTAAGTCAGTGAAATCTCATTGGAATTCGAAACTTAACTTTGTAGTTGAAAAAAAAAATCTTTCATACAGAATGTATGGGAGAACATGTTTTTACAACCGCAAATCTAAGTTGGTCGATTATTACTAGTTAACTTGTAAAGCCTACTCAGCTGTGATAGTTTTCCTTTTAAATTCGTTATATAAGCTACTGCCATGAATTTTTTCACATATCTAAAACCAACCATTTAGCTAGCAGAGGGGGGGACACTTGACTCTAACAAAAATTTGCACTTAAGGCCTGAAACTGCATTAAGCGGACGTCCGCGCGGTTCCATACAGAAGTGCTCCGTTACGGGGACACGCGCGGGTATCCGTTACGGGGACATGCGCGGGTATCCGTCGCGGGGAAGCGGGTCCCGCGCTCACGCCACGTGTCCCGCGCCAGCGGTTTTGCAATGTAATCCTATACTATTAAATGAGCATTCTCATCCTCTATTTTCACCAGAGCAGAGCTCGGTTGCCTAGGTACAACTTAAAATTCTTCATCGACACGGCTGTGCATGCACACCGTTAAAATGGAACTAGCGACGCTGCGTAAATAAAATAATCCGTTCTCCGCGACGGGTACCCGCAACGGGGGCCGTCGCGTTCCCACGGAGCCCATCCGCGTGTCCACGCGCGTAGGCACGCGACAAGTGCCCGTAGCGGGCGCCCGCTTAACGCAGTTTCAGGCCTTAAAGCTTAATATTTCGCAAACGGATCTCTGAATTCAAAAATGGTTGTAACATACTCATAATGTTTTTAAAAGACCTTTTCAACGATACCCCACACCAAGGGATAGAAAAAAAAAGACATCCCCACTTTACGTGGAGGTAGGGGTGGACCCTAAAAAAAAAAATATTTTTCATAATTTTATTTTACCACTTTGTCGGCATGATTAATATGTATACCCATGCCAAATTACAACTTTCTAGTACTAACAGTCTTGGAGCTAGACCGCGGACAGACAGACAGACGCATATGACGAAACTATAAGGGTTCCTTGTTTACTACGGAACCCTAAAAAAGTACCTGTGGTAGCCAGTTAGATCATAAATTTATAAGCAAATATGATAAAAAACTTTTTTACAAAAAATACAACCGACTTCCAAAATACAAAGAGAAAAAAAAAAACTTTTTACAAAAAAAAAAACAACCGACTTCAAAAAAAAAACACGAAGTGAAAAATAACTTTAATTTCGGAAGTCGGTGTCTTTGGTTTTGAATTTTCGTTCTTTGTCACCGACTTCCGAAATTAAATTTATTTTTCACTTTGTAGTGTTTTTTTTTTTAAGTCGGTTGTTTTTTTTTTGTAAAAAGTTTTTATTTTTCACTTTTTAGTTGTGGTACCTACCCCACACAAATTCGATTACCTGCTATGTAAATAACAGTGACAAGAAGTTATCATATCATCTACATACTAAGTGGGAAAAAATACGTATAATTGAAGCTAACTCAAACAAAGTTAATAAAATTTATATGGGACCACCTCTGAAGTATGATCTACCAAACAAAAAAAGAATCATCAAAATCTATTCATAATTGGCGGAGTAATCGCGTAAAAAAGGTACAAAAAAAAAAAAAACAACATACAGACTAATTGAGAACCTCCTCCTTTTGGAAGTCGGTTAATAACTTTAATTTCGGAAGTCGGTGTATTTGGATCAGTATTTTAGTTTTTTGACACCGACTTCCGAAATTAAAGTTATTTTTCACTTTGTATTTTGGAAGCCGGTTGTATTTTTTGTAAAAAAAATTTTTTTTTTCCTTTTTATTGGGTTGATTTGTAATTTATCTAAGTTACAATATCCTTATATCAACTGCTCATCAAAAATACCCAAATCGCTATAGATGTGCCTTTAATATTTGAAGAGTTCCCTCGATTTCTCCAAGATCCCATAATAAGATCGTGACCAAATGACAATGGGACCAACTTAAAAGTATACCCTTTGAATCAAAAAATATCGGGGAACATAAATAAAAAAAAAATATCCCCACGAATTGAGAACCTCCTCCTTTTTTTTGAAGTCGGTTAAAAATAAGTTCAACCTTGTAGTAGTTATTAACCACTTGCAAACAAAAATATCGCTACAACGAAGCTGCTTTCCGAGTAAGGCTGTAATCGATTAGAGCGTGCTAACACCCGTACCGAATTAGCGTGAACTGCGATAACAACGTGCTGTGAATTGTCATAGATGACGTCATAACATGCGCCATCTTGCGATAACGCTGACCATGGCCTAAATTAATATGAGCGTGAGCGCTGTCAAAATGACAGTTATGCTGTTTTGTTTTGAGTTGCACCATTTCTAACGTGGCATTTTCGAAATTGTGCTTCTGGCTACAGTCGCCACCTAACCAAAGAAGAAGAAGAAATTTGTTGTGCATACTCAAAGAAATACAGTAAACCAACCATCTTGGTTTGGGGTTATGTTAAAAGTTTTGACGCAAAATATTGATGTGAGCGGTTGAGGCGTAACTCGGAATGCGGCCCGAGTTTCAAATTTCGTTCTATACAAATTTTGTTCCGATTTATATCATGTCACAGCTTAGCCGTGGCTTATTTTTAATTTTTTCAATTGTTTTTCTTATTTTTCAAAGCCAAATCTTTTAACATTTGTATCAATTTCATTTCATTATAAGTAAAGGAAAATAATATTTTCCTTCAAGAACACACTTTGTAGTAGCGATTCGGACCAACGTGTGAAAAAGGGACAGCGCTATACAGTTCATATAGCGTTGTTTCTTTTCTACCATAGCAGGCAATAGACAATAGTTCGTTCTTTCCCAGCACTAAGCAGGAATAAAACAATATTGAACGATGAAGGTCATGCATGGTACGAATATGAGTAATGTTATTATAAGCTTAAAACATCTTGAAATAAGATTGTTTCGTAAAAGATTGTGGTCGGCCCCCTGTAAATGTAACAGAGGTTTTTTCCAAAAACCTATATCACCAGTCTCTCACAATGGTGGAATACAGCTGAGACATTTTTTGTACACATTAACTTTTAAGTCAGTTTTAGAGAGAATAAATTATTGTTGAATTGAATTGAATCGATTTCTAAAGATTTAGGGCAATATCTCAAAAAATTAAGGACAGTCTCCTAAGACGAGAGAAGAAAAATTAAGGACATTTTCCTGTAGCTACAACGCAACGGCTAACGTACCTACCCTTACTGCCACGTCTCAAAAATCCACTCTGTATAGGTCGTTCGAAGTGGCTACCATTTCATGTTCTGAGCACAGCTTTTTACCCGACTGCAGGCAGGGTTGTGTTTTCTTTTTGTGTAACCTGAACCGAAAGCAGAAACCTGCCCATACAGCCCCATCTCAAAAATCCATCCTGTATACGATCATGGTCAGGGTAAATGTAAATTAATATTTTAGATAACTTCTAGCTACTTTAGAGACCTATGATTGTTCAAATCAATTCAAAATATTTTATTTCACATAAACCTACAAGGGCACTTATGAAACGTCAGAAGCTAGGTGCACAGTTTCAATTGGTCGCTTCCTATAGAGAAGAGCCGGCAAGAAACTCCACGGTTACTCTTTTCAAAATAAGTGGTTTCTACAATGTTTTCAAATTACAGTGTTAATAGGTATGGGAGAACAGTGTAGGCTTATCAAGAAGTACCAAGTACTTAGTAAAATAGAAAATGGTCCACAAGTCTACAGCCTACAACGTTCTCACATTCACAAAATCTAAAAGAAAATAATCTATATTAAAGATAAACAAAATAATAAAAATAAGGACCTATTTAAACCAAATGACATGATTGCTACTACAGCTGTAACAAATCTAATTTGATTTTAAAAAATATAGAAAATTGTAGTAAGTAGTATGTAATGTCAATTAATGAAAAGATCACAGATATAGATAGACCTAGATAACGCAAGTATCACGATCTGTATGAAAACCAAGCGTGCCATTTTTTGACTACCTACTATGACGCCACAAGCACTAGAAAACGTTTCTTTTATTGTTTCTCCTCGCATTTGCACAGTTTTTACAATTTATAACAGCGTAATTAACCATTTTCAATTTTTTTACTGACTTCCGACAAGCGTGGCACCGATGCAGACTGAGCGCGAAAGTGGCAGCTTACGATTATTGTACGTAAGCTGGGCACGAAAATGGCACGCGAAGTAGTTGCGTTATCTAGGTCTATCTAAATCTGTGGAAAAGATTATGTCAATGAAGTATGTAAAAAAAAAACAGAATAAAATAATCATCGTAATTTGGGAGCAGTTAATAGACATTTACATTTTTATGCCGTTAATGAGGTACCAGGGAAGCCACATGTGCAGAAGGAATTATTGCCAAACTTCCTTGTCTTCAACGTAGTCTTTAATCTCATAATATGCTTTTTTGATAAGGACACGTTTGATGTGGGTTTTGAACTTTCCATCGCTTAGTTCTGTAACAGACTTTGGCAACTTGTTATAAAAGCGGATTCCGTTTATAAGAAATGACTTACTAGTTTTGGTTAATCTAAATTTGGGTATCACAATTTCATGTTTACTACGTGTATTTATATTATGGAAATCGCTTCTTATTTTGAAAAGTCCTAGGTTTTTGCGAACATACAAAATACTTTCTAAGATACAAAGAGAAGGCTGAGTCAGTATATCAATTTCTTTGAATTTATTTCTAAGGGACTCACGAGGACTCATTTTGTAGATCGCGCGTATTGCCCTCTTCTGTAAAATGAAAATTGAATCTACGTCAGCTGCCGATCCCCACAGCAAAATGCCATAAGACATAATATTGTGGAAATAAGCAAAGTATACTAACCTAGCTGTGGCTACATCAGTTAACTGCCTTATTTTTCTTACTGCATATGCAGCTGAACTTAATCTACCTGAAAGAGCTCTAATGTGGGCGCCCCATTGCAATCCCGAATCTAGAGTAATTCCTAGAAACACAGTTTCCGTAATAGCTTCTAGTTTCTTGCCATCAAGTTTTAAATTGAGACCTACTTGAGGTACATTCGGTAATAAGAACTTAAGACATTTAGTTTTGTTCACATTAAGTAAAAGATTATTAGCTGCGAACCATTTCGAAGAATTGCCAGACTATCGTTGACACGTAAGACATCCGTATCTTTTCCATCTATTTTAAACATAAGAGAAGTATCATCAGCGAATAGAACTATATCCGATATATTAGCCATCATGTAAGTAAGGTCATTAATTTAAACTAGAAATAGGAAAGGGCCAAGAATTGATCTTTGAGGCACGCCCATCTTAACTTCTAGGACGTCGCCCCGTTAACGTTTACTTTTTGCTGCCTGTTTGATAGATAGGAAAAAACAAGATCAGCAGCTTGTCCACGAATTCCGTAGTGGTGTAATTTACAGATCAGTGTTTTGTGGTCAACGCAGTCAGACGCTTTTGAAAGGTCATAGAAAATGCCAATTGCATCCTGGGATTTCTCCCAGGATTCGAAAATGTGACTGATGAGTTTTACTCCTGCGTCAGTCGTCGACCTACCTTTCGTGAAACCAAACTGGTGACTATGTAAAATTCCAATTAAAATGTGAAAACATCTAGTCTAGCACTATTTTTTCATATATTTTACTCAATGCTGGTAGCACAGATATAGGTCTATAATTTGAGGGAATCTTACTACCCGATTTGAAAATTGGTACTATGCTATGTTTCATTAAATCTGGAAACGTACCGCTGTCTAAACATTGATTAAATATGCTTGTTAGGACAGGGGCAATTGTGTCAATGATATCCCCAAGAACCTTAACGGAAATCCCCCATAAGTCTTCTGTCACCACGTCTGCCCATATATGTTAAAATTCTACTATTTACAGGAATCATGTGATACTAGAGTATTATGTTGATCTCTTCCGAGGGTGTAACCTTAGGCAGACGTAGCGAATGAGAAAAAAAATATTGTGTGTAACTTGTACCTGGGTTTACTTTATCTGCTTCGCTTGTTAATTCTTTATGGAGACAGAGCACGGAACGCAGGGCAAGCAGACTTGAACAGTGGGGGGCCACTTTCACCATCTGTAGATAGATATTATCGATGACACTGATACTTCGATATTTTGGGTTTCTTAGATTATTGGTATTTACTGAAACCAAATGTCAAATATTAGATCTTGTCATTACACTACTCAATAGCTGGAAACCGGTATGGTTTCCGCCCCTGGAAGCTCACTTCCAAAGGGGGCACTCGTAAAAGCTTTAAGGTCAAGCATACCTTTGGAAGACGGCGGCCCCTGGTTAGGCCATACTCACCGCCTCAATCTTTTCGTCCCTGGAAGCTCACTTCCAAAGGACACTCGACGGCGGCCCCTGGTTAGGCCATACTCACCGCCTCAAACTTTCGCCCCGTGGAAGCGCACTTCCAGAGGGCACTCGACGGCGGCCCCTAGTTGGGCCATACTCACCGCCTCAAACTTTCGCCACCTGGAAGCGCACTTCCAGAGGGCACTCGACGGCGGCCCCTGGTTGGGCCATGCTCACCGCCTCAAACTTTCGCCCCCTGGAAGCGCACTTCCAGAGGGCACTCGACGGCGGCCCCTGGTTGGGCCATACTCACCGCCTCAAACATACTAGTGCTAATTGAGATCTCAAGAAGCTTCAGTTATAATATACAACTACAACATACAAAGTTTGCTAACCTCATTGGTTTATAAGTAATCATTAATCAGTGTTTCAATATTCTCGAGAACACTGGTTTTAGGGAATAACTTAATTAATCTTAAAACATTAGATACTCAGCTTTCAATCCAGAGATGCCGCTCCAAGCCCGACACTAACTGACACAAACTCACTTTGCTAAACACGGCTTCTGACCAAACTTTAGCTAAACACAAACAAGATAAAATACTGGTTCTTACCGCGTCGGATTGATTTGACAAGTTCGCACGTGCTTCCTGTGATATACTATCCACGTTGCCATTGCTTAAAGTTATTGTTGTAATGTTGCTATGTATTTACCTTCGCGGATTGTATCTTCTAAAGGTCCGCGACATCTTCGTTGTTACATGATTTAGTTTGTAGTTAATGTAATGTAGAGGCAGAATATTAAAAAAAAGTTAAATATCTTCGAAAACAATTATTTATTTATTAAACAACGAACACATCCAAATTCCCCCATATATAAATTTTAGTTATCGTTGATAAGGATGAATCTGGTTAGCAGCTTTGATGTTCGTTTTAATAGCAGATGGTGCTTTTGGTAATGATGGAGTTGCTTGGCCAAGTTGTGGTGTCGCGCCACGCGAGGGGCCCATTCCTGGCGCTACGCCTTGCGGTACTATGGATGGTATTCCTGGACGCAACCCTTTACCTGTGCCTACGGCAGTCACCAGTGCATGGGTATCAGAAATGCTGTGAGTTGGTTGCATTCCTAAAAATAAATAAAATACAACATTTATTAAGGAATAGCTTTTGCTCGTAGCTTCGCCCGCGTGGATGTCGGAAAATATCCCACAGGAACGTGTTACCGGGATTCAGAGTATCCTATGTCCTAACCCAGGTCATGGCCTATCCGTATACCTTTCATCTAAATCCGTTCAGCCGTTACGATATGAAAAGGTAACAGGCAGATAATAAATCTGTTTTAGGGTTCCGTACGTCAAAATGAAAAATTTAAACTCTTAAAGGATGACTTCGTTATCTGTCAAGACCCTATTTCTCAAGAACACATGGAGGCATCAAGTTGAAATAGATATCAAAAACTTAAATCTAAGGTCTCTTGGAGCTGTAACGAAAATCAAACTTCCAAGTAAACGCAATATAAAAATACGGCCATTTATGCCGCATATTTTGACACTCGCAAATAAACCAGTCTATTTGGTACGTTTTGTGGTCCAGCAGCATGAAGTTTGGCGAGAAGTAAGGTCAAGGAAAGAGGAAAATCCGAAAATTGGTTAGTTATAGTTATACAGGATGTCCCTGGAAGTATGGATTAAATCGAATAGGAGCGTGGGCAAGGTAATTTTCAAACTTTGTATCCCTGAGAATGTTTGTGCTTTTTTTTACGGTTCAAAAGTAATGCCAATTTTTGAGTGCGCCGATTTGAATGAAATAAACACTAAATTTTAATTCAAGATACGGACTTATGACTATATTTCCAATCCCTTAAATCTCTTGAAAAGAAGACACAAAAGAAAAGAATATTTTCTGTAAATTTTAAAATCATACCCTATTTTACCCTCTTGAGGGATGATTTTCGAAAAACGCTGAAATACGTTATTCTTCATTTGTTACCAAAAGCATAAATTAAAATTTTCATAGCCCTAACTTTAAAAATGATAGGTTTCCCGTACAAACTTATTAAACTTATTTCCCCCCCCCCGAGGGTTATTTTTGAGACAAATATAGCGTCCTTCCCTGGGATGCTATCTATCTCCTTGCCAAATTTTATCGAAATCCGTTCAGTGGTTTAGGCGTGAAACACAGACCACAACATACTACAATAATAGCCACATTTTTATAAAACTTCTCTGTATACTACTTTTGTAGTTTTGTTTTCAGCAGTCAAAATTTATAGAGTGTGGGACTGGTGACTCGGGAGCAAGCGACGTACAGTTGTCCATGTGAGAAGCAGCTTGTCCTGAGGTCGACTGGGTCGACACCCGCAGCCATCAGCCTTCAGTGTCAGCCCCTATGACTTGTTAATAATCATCGCAAAGCATACGCTCACATGGAACTGCACGCACGCTCTGCATTCATCCCATACGATGAAGCGCAACAATTTTTTCCAACCCTGGATGGGTTGGAAAAAATTGTTTTATTTTTATTGAAGTGAAATTTCTCCCCTCCGCTGTCTAAGGTCACGTGACCATACCCTGAATTCGTGTCCGGACAAGGGTCAAAGGGCAGGGCCACTTGAGATTAAAATGACGATATCTCAAAAGTTTTGTATGCGAGCTGTTTTTATAACTTATGTCGTTGGAATCGTAATGAAAGAAGCTTACACTTTAAAATTGGATGTGTACGGTTTTTTTTTCGCAATAATTGTTAATTTTAATGTAAACACAGGGAAGGGGGCTTTTCCCAAAAATAAATTTATTTAAAAAAAAATTAAAAGAAAATAAAAAAAAGTTTTTATGTTGTTTGCTTTAAGATTCACTATTTTCCATTAATAAATAAAAAAAACCATACATCCCCATACATTTTTTTCAAACCACAAGCAATAAAATATTATACAAAGTTCCGGCGGCCGCCGTGTAACTCGACACCGTAAACAAAGAATGGTTTTTATGTACCTGTTTTTATCCGTAGAGACTCAAACAAAGCAGCATTATCGTAGCTTATCTATTGTTTAGGCCACATGTTATCGCAGACAGAGTGTTAACTGCTAAAATTATCACTTTTTACATCACTGAACTTGAAACAAAACAAAACACAACCGCAAAAAAAAACGCTCAGACTTTGGATCACTAGACATTTATCGATGCACTATATTCAAATCTAAATGAACATTCTACTAACTTATGCATTCTACTAATGAATAAACACAACACAAAGGCTTGTTGCCTAACATAAACATTTAAAATATCAACAAAAACTAAATGTAAACACGTCCGTCGACATTTTTGCACTGGGCATTCCCCCACAGACATTTTAAAACGATCATTCCGGCGCGAAATCGTTCCAGATGTTTGACATGTGATGTTATATGCCTTTCCTTATCCTTTCCCTACACTTTGTTTATGTTAAAACAGGAAGAAATAGTTTTGACAGGCAATTTGGCGCGATTTTGTTCGACGCGGAACACGGCGGCCTCAAACGGGCCTCAATGAGGCCGATGACAGGAATGGCTCAAATTTGGCGGCCTCATTTGGTCCGCCCGACATCGGAGGGGATATAGACGGGGGTATTAGGATTTTCTGTCGACCCATAAGCGAGTGAAACGATTTTTCATATAAACAAACGCTGTTTAAATGAAAAATGTATGAACTTGAAACTTGGCACAAATACGTATCTTAAGTAAATAATAAAGTTTGACAATATTAGTTTATCAAAACTGTTAAAGTTTGTATGGAAGAATCTTAAAGCGAGGTCTGACGAATTTGACACTCAGAATTAAGAATCTTAATAATAAACATGAATTAAGTGTTTTAGGATATTGTGGAAATAAACCCCTAACTGGGTGCAAAAGGGTAATAAAGTTTCTAGGGGGCGATTCTACTTATTGCTTCGATTAACTTAAAAATTGGTATCAATAAGTAAAAAAAATAGAATTGCACCAATCGATTTTTCAAAAAGCAAACCCTGTCAGGGTAAATAGGGGGTTAAAACAGTTTGTATGAAAAATTAATATACCACTAAAATTATTTAAAACGGGATATTTACTAAAATAAACAAATACAAAAATAATTAAACTAAACACTTTACTTTTGAAGCTACTTTACACCTAACAAAACTCAGTCACACAAAATGTTCGACGGGACCGTTTGGCGGACCATTTGGCGACCGACGACAGCGCCATCTAGTGACCTTATTGTAAAACGTTTTAGAGAATTCTTAAAATAATTTTCAGAATTCTAGTTTTGTGATGGGGTGGTCCCAGGTGCTCCATCAATCCCTACCTAGTAGTTAAAGGGCCGATTCCACTGGTAGAAATCTAAATGAGCAATTTACTGCAATTTGTGGAGCTATTCTACTCATCACGCCAAAGATCCTGATCAGATCTTCACCAATTTTTTATAAGACCTACTTAAAGCTACTAGCTTTCAAATAAAAAGAACAGAGATATCCAGTAGCCCCCTTTTAGGAGGAAGTAGCCATCCATTCAAAAATCCCCTGTGACAATAAAATTCTATAAATTCGTAAAACCTGTATACCCTGTTTCGTCCAGATCGGTTGTAAAATACGACTTGTAGAGGAGTACCAAGAAACTGACAAACAAAAGCAAATTTTGCCAGATTTGAAGCAGAGACGCTTCGCTCGCTAGGTCAATTATTTCTGCAATAATATCTTGTATTAAAGTTGAAAAAAATGCTCAAGCTACCTGCAACTTGACCAATTAGTACCCTACATTTTGCATAACTGAACAAAATGTAGGAAACAGCTCAATTCTTTGGTCTTCCTCTCCCTCTCTATCCATCAAAATATATACAGGGTGATTGGAAGATGAGTGCAAAGCTTTAAGGTGAAGATAGTATAGACAATTTAGAATCATTTAAGCCATGGTTGTCTTAGACGAAGTCTTACCAAATTTTTTTAACCAAATTTTTAAGTTTTTTTTCGGAAATTCTCAAAATTTAATGTAAACTGCATAATTATGGCCAAATTGAATGATAAATGAATTCATTTTTTATTTATTTAATTAAAGTAATGTGTAAGCAACCAAGCAAAACATGTTTTAGGCTTCTGTGTCATTAGACATTTTTTTTGCAGACATTTAAAGCTCAGAAAAAATAAAAAAATTGTACAATACGATTAGAAAAAATAAGAAATTTGTAAAATATTTGGTAAGACTTCGTCTAAGACAACCATGGCTTAAATGGTTCTAAATTGTCTGTACTATCTTCGCCTTAAAGCTTTGCACCCATCTTCCAATCACCCTGTATATTTATCACTCTTTTAGTTACATGCATTTCATCCCTCCTCATCACCATCTCCATACCAAGACAAACAATTCCCTTTGAACTTATCTGCCACTCGCACTATGGATGGCAAAGTTATTCAACAACAACATAAAATACATACCAGCTGATCGCATAGACTCTCCATCCCAATCTTCCCGGCCTTTGGATATTATTTCCCAAACATGGCTGACCACTTTAGTAAATTGAGCAACTTGTTTCTGAAAATAACATTCAAGATCAGTCACATCATCTATTATTTTTAAAAATTCAATAGAAACTGTAATTGTATCTTCATAATTTTACCTGTGCCGTATCATAGCTTAGGGTACTAGCTTTATGGTTAAATTGTTGAAGCCTCTGTTCAGCTTGAGGCTCTGGCTTGGTACGTAGTAAATCCGGAACAAGATCATGAGTGCATGCTGGAACACGACCTTCCGTTAATCGTGCCAATGCTTCATCACGCTCACAGCTCAGTTGAAGAGGCAACACAATTCGTGACCTAAGTGAGGCTGCAAGTTCTGCTTGTAGTATTTTACTCAATCCAGTCAACTGTTGAAAAAAATAAATGTTTATTACTAGGGAGAACCTCAGCAACTGCTGCTTTCCATTAACTAAAACAGAAGAAGATTATCCTATAACCACCATAGAGATATTAAAAGTGCTGATAGATACTTTTTTAATTCTATATAGGTATGTAATAATTTTCAATATTATTTTGATTTTACAATGTCTCACTGTACTTGTTGCCTACCACTAGGTTGGACCTTGGTACCGATTAGGCAGGGCAACTTTATACTAATTCTAAATAAAAACATGATTAAACAAGTACCAATACTTACATGTCCTGATAAAATTGCATAGTTGTCCAGAAATGTAGGCCAGTTGATAGTTTCATATTCATTTTCAAGCTTATTAACAAGTGCCTGGATTGCTGTTTTCAAATCATTAACTCTGTTCAATATTGCTTGAATTGTAGTCTCCAGTTGCTTTTCTTCTCTTTGCTGCATGTTCATTTTAAAGATTTATAAAATAATATTCACGCAAAGATATAAACCAGTTACAGGTACTTGAATCGTAACTTATGAGCAATTGAGCACTCAAATCTCTGACACGTAACACTGTTTAGAGTTTATTAATCTCATTATGATGATCTTCTAGTCTAGCTCCAGAGCCTCCAGACCACAGAAGTTAACAGTACAGAAATATTTGTGGGTATTCGTCCGCTCACGGAACTCTTGTTTATAGTGTTTTTCTGTTGAATTGAGCCTAGATAACTTCCGTTTAATAACACAGGTACAAACATAGGCTACTAAATGAAAAGAGATTAACAGAAATAGAAAGTGTTGCAATTGAGCTCTGTTTTTGATTCACTGATAAACTGTTTCAAGTCCAGTAGATTAAAATCTTTATTGTTGGCAGTGGTTTCAAGCCATATAATCACAGAACATATATACTCCTAACGGAGCATATATTATTACTTTCCTCTATGTTTCAAGCACTGCACAGATTTTTGTATCTTTCGCACAATCCACAGATAACTGCACAATCACAGATAACTAACTAGTCCACAGACCAAGTAATACTCAAACTCTGTGGTAGTACTAACAGAATGTCTATGGTGCCACCACTGCATTACTTGCTCCTCTATGGCGTGTGACACTCACGCCTAGGGTTGCCAACTTTTTTTCTGTAATCTGCCGATTAAATTATTTATTATTATATTTTTTTGTATTTTATTTCATTTCATATTAATTTGCTGTGCAGTCAGTATTATTATGCTATGTATGTAGTATTTTTGTACAAAAATAAATGTAACTGTATTGCATTATGAGGAAAAAGTAATGTTATATTGATGTTTAATTTCGAATTATATGCAGTTTGAGTTTTGTTAAACATTTAGTTTATTTGTAGTGAAGTAAGTTATTTGATGTAAAAAAGAATATAAATGATGAGTATGTATTGATAGGCGATTATTTATTTGATATGCAATTTATAATATCCCAAAATAAACAAGCACAACAATGGCGGTTTTTGTTAAAGACTGGAGGCGTTTATGTTCCCAATCACCTTTTTTTTGCCCAGGACATGGTTTTTGGTTTAAGTGGATACATTATTAGGGTTTGTTTATTTTTATCACTCTACTTTCATTTGACAAATGTGACACTTCAAGTTGAAAACCACAGGTAACGAGCTCGCAGACTGCTCTAATATAAGTTTAGCCAATATAATAACCAGACTATTCCACCAAAGAATGACGTTTTCGTGACGTATCACCTCGACTCACACTCATTCAAGGAACCTCATAATTTCCTTATTCTTACGACTATGAATACCGATTTTGAGAATCGTTCGAGGCACGCCTTGAGGTCTCCTCGAGTGAGTAGTGAGTCGAGGAGCTTTCGAGGTTACGACTTAGAATATGGGTGCAGTGTAGCACTGCAACACACACTCAATGCAATTACGTACTACTGTGTATATAGTTTGCCAGTCTATTTTAAGCTACTGTCTAACTATCTGGGGTGGTACATCAAAATTTACCTTGTTAGTGGTAGAAAGAGCTCAACGTGCGCTACTTACATAATGTGTTTTATAAACTACAGGTATCCTACTGGGGGCCTACAACCAGCTCATAAAGCAGTATTATTTTAATATGAGCTGCACGCCACGGTTTCACCCGCAGAAGTCTCGATCCCGTAGGAATATCGGGATAAAAAGTATCCTATGTGTTAATCCAGGTTATAAACGATCTGTGTACCAAATTTCATCCAAATCCGTTCAGCCGTTTGAGCGTGAAGAAGAGACAAACATACACACACACACACACTCACAAACTTTCGCCTTTTTAATATTACTTCAGTGGGAGAAAGAGATGGAGCTATACGTCCTGTAGAGCTTCATCTCTTTCCCACAGTGAAGTAATATTAAAATAATAGGTACTGCTTTATGAGCTGGTGGTAGGACCCCTGATGTCTTATATAAAGAAAGTAATGTGCTCTCTGTACGGAAACTATTCATCCACCTTTTAATTATGGCACAACACAAAGTGAAACTTGACTTCGGGACTAGGCGAAGGTTGGATATAGTTTACAATACTCTCAAATGTAAGACTAGGTTTGCTCAGACCTTCCCAAATTATCTTGACCCTAGAATTTATTATAAAATAAGCAAAAAATGACAGCGGCGTGATTTAAAAGAAGATGTAGTGCCAAAAATTGAAAAGGGTATGCTGAGATGGTTTGGGCATGTTGAGAGGATGAATGAAAGGCGACTAACAAAATGTATTTACAAGGTTGATGTGTAGGGAAAGGCCGGGTGGGGACGCCCTAGGAGGACTTAAACTGACCTTATTGGTGATGTTCTTCAGAAAGGCCAGGTGCGTAGTACTTGTCGCTGACCTTTAGAAGATACAATCCGCGAATGTAAATACAACAATAATCAAATATAGAGTCTGGCAAACGAAAGCGTGACCTGAGAAAACGCGGCAAATTAAAAAAAAAATACTTAGATCCATGACAGTCAAGGCACCGTCACACCAAACGGAGCCATTAAAAACAAAAAAATAATTATAATAAATACAGAAAATACTCAAATATCAAAACATTTCCAAATCATCATCATCATTTCATCAAATCCGACGCAGTAAGAACCAGTATTTTATTATATTTGTGTTTAGCTAAAGTTTAGTCAGAAGCCGTGTTTACCCAAGTGACTTTGTGTCGGGCTTGGAGCGCCCATCTCTGGATTGAAAGCTGAGTATTTAATGTTTTAAGATTAATTAAGTATGGCCTAACCAGGGGCCGCCGTCGAGTGCCCTCTGGAAGTGAGCTTCCAGGGGGCGAAAGATTGAGGCGGTGAGTATGGCCTAATCAGGGGCCGCCGTCTTATAAAGGTATGCTTGACCTTAAAGCCTTTACGAGTGTCTCCTTTGGAAGTGAGCTTCCAGGGGCGGAAACCATACCGGTTTCCAGCTGTTGAGTTGTGTAATGACAAGATCTAATATTTGACATTTGGTTTTAGTGAATACCAATAATCTAAGATGCCCAAACTATTGAAGTCCCAGTGTCATCGATAACATCTATCTACACATGGTGAAAGTGGCCCCCCTGTTCAAGTCTGCTTGCCCTGCGTTCCGTGCTCTGTCTCCATAAAGAATAAGAAAGAAAAGAGAGAAAGAAAGATAAGAAAAAGAAGAGAAGAATAAGAAAGAAATATAAAGTAAACCCAGGTACAAGTTACACGACGGCGCGTTGTGTTCCACGCGCGCCTCAAAGAGATGTAAACAAGCAGCATTGACGGGGTCCGCTAGGGCCAATGCCTGCCCTGTTGATGAACTTCTTAAAGAGCTAGATTACCATTAAGTAGAAAATATTTTGAGATAATAATAATGTTATACATTCACACTTGCACACACACACACACAAAATATGGCCTATAAAGTTGAAAAAAGTAAAAAAAAATTAACAAGAGTATTTTATTTTACTTTCTTACTTTATTTTAATTTTAATTTATTATAGTAAATTAAATTCAATGTGATGACATGTGATGTCGTGTGACATAATGAACATTTCAATTCAACTAATAAAGAACTTATAACACACCCTACCAAAAATTCTGTATTGATTGTTTTTGTCTTATTTACGGACGATAATTTTACGTGATAACGTCACAAGCCGAACACTTAGGCCGATCGTGCCTCTCTATCGCTTGTTCCGCGCATTTCTGCGTTCTCGCTTGCACGCTCGGCTCAGGCGGAACGTGACTTTTTCGTGCGTGCAGCCGGCTTTCATCGATTTTTAACTCAGACCAATAAAAAAAGAAAGACGGCGCGCTGCGAACATCAAAACTGAAGCCACCTTTTTATCTATGTGTGAGTCGAAGGGTTGCCATTTTTATAAAAAATACCCCATAACTTGGGTAATAATATTTTATGGGTAGGCTAATATTGTACAAGTAAGATATTGTTAAGTATGGCATTATACCTCAATTGTTTAGAAGGACCTCTATTCCGAACAAAACAAAAAAAAATACATCAGAAAAAAAAAAAACAATTACAAAGTGCACCTTTAAAGCAAGAATTGTTGTGTTGGACCTTGGAAGACTCCGCTGTTCCACTTAGCTTTAAATTTTTCCATTACTTAAAGCTAGTTTTAACCAATCACAAGGCTTTAAACGAGTTTTATGTAATGCTTGAGTTTTGAGTGAGGTTCTGTAATACGGGCCTTAGAAATATCCATTAATTTGCAATTGAATGTAAAAAATTCAAAATACAAATATGGTTAGTTTAAACTATAGAAAAATCAAATAACTTTATATAAATGAACGAGCTTAATACAGAGAAAATGGCAAAAATGCGCCTAATTGTGTAACGTGTGCGAGTGTGGGTGAGAGTGCGCTAGTACGAGAGTGTGAAGTGTGTAGCATTCTCTGTCTACGGTGTAAGGGTTAAAAGGAGATGTCCGCTTTTTGTAGGGACGTTGGTTTTTTATTCCGAGAAAAATCTAACCAGCATCAAACTACATCTAAATAAAAACGACAAAATATGGACCTAGGAACCACTGAAATAATATTTTTAGACCCCTCCATTTATGAGAAAAATCATAAATTATTTAAAGTACAAATATTTTATTTGTTGATGGTAACTATGACAAATAAGATATAAATTGACACACGGTACTGTCATTACTGTCAATCAATTGACAGTGATGACAGTAACATGTGTCAATGTTGACAAGTTTACTATTTGAATATGTCAATATGACATAAATTGACACATAGTACTGTCATAACTGTCAATGAATTGACAGTAATGACAGTAGCATGTGTCAATTTTGACAAGTTTACTCGTTTTAGGAGTAAGTTCTTACTAAAATAAAAAAGATTTTTCTCAAAATTGGAGGTCTTTAAAAATTTATGATATAGTTAGAACCACTAGTTTTTGGGATGTCTATTCAAATATATTTAACTTATCTTGGTTAGAATTATTGAATAATAAAAAACCATTTTAGGACATGTCCTTTGCATATATTTAGTTCTACTATAGGGTATATATTTAGGTGTAAGTTAACCCTACCCGCGACAGTGTCTTGGGATTGAAAGAAGTGAAATACAGCTTCTTTCGATAACCATGCACATAGAAATTCAATTTTAAGTTTGTTGAAGCATAAATCATAACATTTTCGTAGGTATGTATGAAGTCATTATGTAAATTACTTTGAAATAATATAGGTAATTATATTGTCAATTACCTTTATTAAATACAAAAAGATCACAACAACAAAATCACTGACTGAAGAAAAAGTAATATAAAGATAAATCGTAACAAACAAAAAGTTTTTTTAACCATAATATAGCCTTTGGTCCACGATTAGTTGAATAAAGGTCGTTATTATCAAAATGATTGGAACAAACCACGCTGGTTTTCGACGGCAGCCATTCTGGATCATTCCGACTTTATCTTATATCTACTATCCATTTACTTTTTAATTCAGTATTAATTAGAAATCTAAAATATTAAATAAATAAAAAAGAGAACATGAATATAACTCGAAGTAAGAAATCACATTTAAATTTGTTGAATCGAATGGGAAAGATTTAAATCATATTATGGCAACCCTCGCACTTTAAGTCACTGCTTTCGTTTGTTGAGGTTATTTGTTCCAAGTAACCTAAAATTCGTTTAATAAAAAACGATGTCATTTCAAGTACATCAATGCTTAGGGGTGAAAAGTGATTCCATGAGACTTTTTTTGTGATTTGCTATTGTTTTTATAAGTTTTCACTACACAGGAAAGCATAATTATATTTTTTTTAATCAATGTTAACTAGACGACGACTCATGACGTACTAAGAGCGATGAGCATGGTTTTAGTGTAGGTGTGTGCGTGAGCGGGTGTATTTACTTGCAGGAGCACGGTTTTGTGGCTTCACTTTTAATGTTCGCGGCGCGCCGTCTTTCTTTTTTTGTTGGTCTGAGATTTTTAAGACGTTATCACGTAAAAAACAGAACGAGGAAAGCTGTCCCACCGTAATACAATTTATAACTAGTACGGGGGTCAGGCTCAATCGGTTTCGTAACAACCTGAATTTATTATTGTGCACTGAGTAACTAACTGGCTATCTAATCTTTTAGATTCATAGAAAATAAGCACTAGTGTAAAAAAAATTGTGAGGTTATTATTCTTTTGGCAAATAAAGATGTATTATAAAATAAATAAAAAGGGGATGGGGGAGGAGGGGTTGAAAAATCACCTCACGTCATGATAGAGTGCTAAAAACCAAAATTCTAGTCAAAGACATTCAAACCAAAACTAATTAAAGTTTAGCTTCAGCCACAGAACTTATTTTAGACTCTACGGGGCTAGTGTTGCCACCTTAGCCTTTTTCTGGCTAGATCTAGCTCTTTTTACACTTGTTGAAGCCGTTTTCATTCCTTTAACCCAAAAAGGGCAATCTAGACCTAAAAGTTAAATTGTTACGAAAAATTCATAACTATCTTAAAATACAGAGACCCAGCAAGAAATAATCCGTATCAGCATCATTTTATCTTCACCACATTCAAATGCTGATGTGGAACGTATCTTCAGTTCCATGAACTCGATAAAAACAAAAATCGCAATAAAACGCAACTATTAACAATGACGTCGATTAGATGGTGAAAACGTTTGAATCAAACCAGTACCCTAATTGCGTAATACAACACAATCGCAATCTGTTTCGATTTAAAACAGATTGCTAATCCATTGCTTCATAAATTAGAAAAACAAAAAAATCTGCTCAACAACGTAAATAACGCAATGAATGTTGTTGAACTGTCAAAATGAAACAAATTAGGTAAAACTGTTTACGAAAATAAGTTATGCAATTAGGGTACTGATTCTTTCACCGATGGGGATAAAAACTGCCACTTGTTCACTTCATATGGCGCTGATCTCCAGCGTCTTATAATTTGACAGCAAGCCATATTTTTTTGTAAACAAGCAACTTTGCCCAGTTGCACAGCTGTTTATTGCAAAAATACAGGGACCCATGTATTTTCCAAAGATGTTATAAGAAGAAAACTGTGGGAGAAAGCTCTTCGAAAAAAAATTGGAATCCGATATTTCGTCGAGACGGTGTGCTATCCTTTAAGCCTTTTATGGGAGAAAGTGGTTTATAGGTGATGCTCCCAAGAGAACCAAGTCTGTTCATTACATACAAGCACTTGAAATGTGATATTATGTAAATTATAGTAAAGTATGTGTGTGTTTATATTATCATATTAGATCAGTGCTAGAAGTGCTATCTCTGAGGTTTTTCAGGAAGATCATGCCCGAGTTGGTTTTCAACTCTGATCAGGTATGTCTTCAGTCTTTAACAAAAATCGAACTTAAAGTCAACAAACACAAAATAACTTATAAAGTATAAAACTTTCATAATTTATTGACTTTTCCACTAAAGCTGCTTTTTTACCAGTGGTGCTTCCCCTGTCTTTAGCTCGTCTTTTAATAGTGCCACACTCCAAGTCTCATACATATTTATCTAGTTTTCGTATAATTTGTGATTGACACAAAAGTAAACATAAACACAACAATGGCGATTTAAAGACGTACAACTGTGATGCCATCTGTTCTGAGCTTTCAGTTTTTAACCTCGTTACCTCATGAGAGAGAGCAATAGGTACTCTAAATCCTCCTTAAAATTTTCTAACATCCATAATCAACCGCAACCCTCAACTTCCATAGCTGCAGATACAAGTACTGAAAAAACATTTTCTCGAAAGGGCTAAAGAAAATCAATAATTATTCATTAAAAAAAGCCCTTCTAGCCTTTTTTCAGCTTCGTAAGTAGCCCCTCTGCAAAAAGTACGGTGGCAACACTGTACGACGCTCCACAGCTGTCATGTCAAGTTGACATTGACAACTTGTCAGCGAACGAAGCACTGACTGTGGATCAGTGGTTAAATGTGGAACGAATCATGGAATGAGAAGAATTCTGAAGAAATTATACTATGTTTATTGCACGACTACGATTGAATTTGAAATTTGCTTTTTACTGTTTATTATACAGATTCTTACCATTTGGTTAGGCATATTAGAAAACATCGATAATTCAAGTCAAGCAATGTCTGTACAAAATACAGAGAAGAGAACAACTCCCTGTGTCCCTACACCTGATTGGAGCACAAATTTTAATAATGAGGTAAAATACTCATGACTTTTATAGTGAGAGATCAAAATAAATTACATCTAATAGAACTAATTATGAAAAGCTTTATTAGTTTGATTTTAATTACCTTTATCAAGATCTGCCCATAAGACGACGACCCACTTACTGAAATCTCCTGTTCCCTGCATTCACAATTTTTTAACCCTTTTCGTAAAGTAGGTACTATAACACAAATGCAAATCTCTGATTACCAGATGGAGATTGGCAATAAACAAAAAGGTGAAAAAAATAAAGACCATAATATGCAAGATAAAACAGAAGATGCCACAATGAACAGAGTATCTGTTATCAGCAGCGTTTCAAATCAGATGGGTCATACAAATAATGGGAATAGTACAAACATTATTTGTACTCCTGCTCACTGTGGAGCTAGTGGCTCATCACTGTCTACTCCTGCAATGCCAACTTCACAGTCTTATATTGCTGGGGAAGTGGCACTTACACCAACCCACAGTACTTTTACACCTCAAGCCATAAATCCCCATAGTGCAATGACTGCTATCACCCCAATGGTGAGTGGAACAGACCAAGCTAGGAACAGCATAAAAGTTCAGTAAGTAACCAAATGTTAATTGCTACAATTTTTTGGTTGCAGCGTTTTGTGAAACTGAAGTATATGGATTATAGGGATATAGTGTGGTAGTGGTTATTATAAAAATGAAACAGGTTTGATGTTTTTTTTTTGTTACAGAAACTGTGTGTCAACTATAAATTTGGGTTGTGAATTAAAATTGTTGGATATTTACTGTAGAACCAGGTTTTCCGAATACAATCCAGCAAGATTTCATGGTGTAGTCATGAAAATTATTGATCCAAGAGCTACAGCACTGGTATTTAGGTAAAAAAAAAACAACTTATTTGTAACACAAAATTGAGCATGGGTGCCCCAATTCAAAAAGTAAACTTAGCAATTTTAAGTAATTTTTTTTCACTTAATAATCTTTTGACTGAATGCTAGGCTGAGGAATGATGTGATAAGACAGCTGTGTGATTTAAAAGAAGTTGTAGTGACAAAAATTGAAAAGGGTATGCTGAGATGGTTTGGGCATGTTGGTCTTATTGGTGATGTTCTTCAGAAAGGCCAGGTGCGTAGTACTCGTAACCGGCGTGCGTGTATGTCCAGATGTATGAACGTAAACGAGGCAAAAGGAGTATGTAAGGATCGTAGCAGGTGGTGTTCTGTAGTTTCTGCCTACCCCCATGGGACGAAGGCCTGAGTTTATGTATGTATGATCTTTTGAGAACAATAAGCTCTAAATTAAATAATGAAAAGAACTTGAATGGGTCACAGAAACAAAAACACCACCAAGTCATAGAACAATTCTGCATTATATTATTTAAGTATTAAAAAAAATCTAAACATTTAATTTGCAAAATATAGTTAAACTGTCGACTTATGGCTTTCTTACCAATTTTTTAAGGGCTAAGGTATTTTACGACACTAAACTGTCTACTTAGAATATTTTAATAAAATAAAATAATAAAACATATATATGAAATATTAAAATACCTAGAAAAAGGAAAAAAATAATCATTTCTGGCGTAAGTAATTTAGGCATTTATTATTTACTAGCTTCTGCCCGCGACTTCGTTTGCGTGGGCATCGAGTGACACTACAACATACAAAAAAACCGGTCAAGAGCGAGTCGGACTCGCGCACCGAAGGTTCTGTACCTACCCATTATACCGCCATAATAAAATTGGTATCATTTTTGTTGGTAAAAAGATATGGGCTAGTTTGGATTTTCGCGAAAACTTGTAAGTACCAATCTTTCAGTGTAAAAGGGTAAGTGTGATTTCAATTTTCGCCCATCCCATCCACGCCTCGCCTCGCCGGTATAAAACCACCTTTAGGGATTTTTCGGATTGGGGCACCCAAGTAAAGGTAGCATACCTAAGATAGGTATCCATTCCCTAAACATTTACTTGACTTAATAGTTCCTCCTTGTTAAAAGAGATTTCTGTTTACAGATCTGGCAAAGTACTCTGCACTGGGCTAAGAAATGAACATGATTCCTATATAGCTGCTAGAAAATTTGCTCGAATTATTCAAAAACTTGGATATCCTGTATGTACTCATAAATAATCATAAAGGATTTAATGAAACAGACTGATCTTGGTTTAATAGTAATTTTGTCTGTTTTATTTCAGGCAAAATTTTTGGACTTCAAAATCCAAAATTTTATAGCTACTGCTGATTTAAGGTTTCCGATAAGATTAGAGGCACTACAACAAGCACATGGACAGTTTGCATCCTATGAACCAGAATTATTTCCTGGCCTAGTGTACAGAATGGTACGACCTAGAGTTGTATTATTAATATTTGTCAACGGAAAGATTGTATTTACAGGTAAAGTATATAATTTGAATAAATCATAGCTTTCTATTTTAATAGTTGTTAAAACACTTGTTTGAATTCATAAGTTATATGTAGGTAATAATTATAGATGTGTATGTTCTAGTACAGAGTGACCTGTGACTAGTAATACGACTTAGCCCAGGTTCGCATTTCTTCCCGCGGCTATTTTTTTTTCGCACACTGGATTTTCAATGCTCTGCTTAGCGCCGAGAGTTGAAATCCAACATTGTGTCTTTTTGACACGCTAGGATGCACTATGTTGGACTCTCAATGCTCGGCTCAAAATCGAGAGTTGAAAATCCAATGCGCGATAAAACGCCGCCGCGATATTTTAATGTCCGTGCGAACGTGGGCTTATTCTCTCACAAGGTGAGTATATATATTGTGTATTACGCTGCTGCCACACCTGCGGCGGTATGCGTAAATTAACACGTATAAAATAAGATATCACGCAGATGTGACCAATATTTAATACATTAGTTGAGATGTGTCATTGCTTTATCGTAAGTTAAGCGATAAATAAGTAACCTTAAGCGATAACTCGGGTGACGGGTTTTTAGACATCAAAGGGTTTTAGTACGTTGAATAACGCATCAAACTTCGTTGGGCGTATTAACGCCGTCTCATTCGAAGCGCCGGGTGAGGGCCACAGAGTACCGAGCAGATTTTCGATTTTGAACGCGGTAAACGCACTAACTTTGTAGCAATAACTTTTGGAGCGGAACTACTATAATGTAGCAAATCGTTTAGCGGGCTTATTTTAACGCCATAGTTAAGGCTCAGACGCGACATCAACATTAACGCAGATGTAGCAGCAGCGTAAGGGACCCGTCGCATCGTCGTACTCGTATCATAATTTTATTGACAAGCCCCTTTACTGGAGCTGAGCAAAGCTAGTTACTAGAAAACGAATCTTATTTTATTATTAGCTTTTACCCGCGGCCCGCGTGCTTCGCCCCTGTGGATGTCGCAAAATATCCCACGGGAACGTACTACTGGGATTACATACCTAATAGCCGAGGAAAAAGCCATTGATTCCTACCGCTGCGCCCGCTTTACCGTCAACCATAATTATTTTGTTACGTGTAATTTTGCATGAATTATACACTAAAATCTTCCGCATGAATCACTCCGTCCGTTGGTCAAAACCGTTTGAAAATACGTTCGGTAGTTTTTGAGTTTATCGCGTTCAGACAGACAAACAGACAGACGTGGCAGATGTAAGGATATTTATCACAATTATCACCGCTTATTAAGTACTAATGTTTTATTTAGGAGGCTATTTTATACATAAATCGTTACAAAACTTTTACTGAATTTAAAAAAAATTATAAACAAAATAACTGGTAAACATTCTACCTTTCTTAAATTAAAACGAAACAGAAACTCTAATCCTACTTAATCCTACTATACGAGTACTAGTAGTTCGAAGTAGTGCGAACAGTAGACCTCGCGAGCACAAACTTTTTTACAACAATTAATATTCCACTAAAGTTATTTAAGGGATATTTACCATGTTTTTTTATTTAAAATAGGATATTTTGTTAAACATGATAAATATCCGATAAATAACCATGTCAGTTTAAAATCCTATAATTAATATACCTATCCAACTTAAAAAAAAAAAACCGACTACAGCTGTAGGTTACTAAAAAGCATGTGGTAGCAAGACGATAACATAACAGAAATAAACTAACCCAAAACTAACCATTTAAGCTACTTTACACCTAACACAACTCAGTCACACAAAATCTTCGACGGGACCTAACTATTTGGCAAGCGACAATGACAACGCGATCTAGCGGTGTACAGTAGCGCCATCTGGTGACTTTATTGTAAAACGTAATTCTGAAAAATATTTTTTAGAATTCTCTAGTTTTGTGATGAGGTCCCAGGAGGCCAATTCTCGCGTTTGCAGTCGAACTTGTCGCATTCGTCAATGTCGCTCGTCTACCTATATCGCTTTTAGAACGGTGGTATTATCCAGATACTTGTATTCTCACTACCTGAAAGTCGTTCGTACACACCACGAGTCAAAGGACAAAAATGTTGCCATTTACGTCGCGCGAAACAATCCATTCCACATAAAGATGCTACTTTTTAAACGCAACCAAAGATGAAGAGTGTACCTATTAAAAATGACTGTTAAGTGTTTAAAGGTTTTAAGCCTTATTTTTTACATGTATTTCATAAACATGTAGATATCAATATTATCATCATTATTGATCGTAACTCCATTTATATTTTACTATTATTAACATTGAAATAAGTTCTCCTTGGTACATATTTGCTACAGCGGAATGCATGGCTGATACCGATTAATTTTCAATGTCAACGATTTATTTGTCACGTCAAATTAGAGACACTCTAATCCTACTATATAATACATAGATAATATTATAAATATATAAATAAATCTAAATATATAAAAGCGAAAGGTCACTCACTCACTCATCACGAAATATCGAAAACCGCTTGACGTATAAAGATGAAATTTGGCAGGGAGGTAATTTATAGTTAGTACGGATTTTTGGAAATTCGACCGTTAAAGGGGTGAAAAAGAAAGGGGGTGTCAAAGTTTGTATAGAAGAATTTTAACGAGCGGTCTGATTAACTCGAAACTCAGTATTTGTAATGAAAACTGAAAATAAATAAAAACTTATATCAGGGTTTATTGAAAATCTACCCCTAAAGGCTTGAGCAGACCAGCGCGACACGCGACGCGACACAAAGGCACCGCTCGTCGCGCGACGAGCGGTGCCTTTGTGTCGCGTCGCGTGTCGCGTTGGTCTGAACGAGCCTTAACGGGGTGAAACGGGGTATAAATTTTTACAGTTGAGGATTGGTATAAATAAAAAACCGGCTAAGTGCGTGTCGGACTACGCACAATGAAGGATTCCGTAGTTGGGATGAATTTATCCCAAAAACAAACTTAACTTTGTAGTTGAAAAATATGTTCTCCCATACGGAATGTATGGGAAAACATGTTTTTGCAACTGCAAAGTTAAGTTGGTCGATTATTACTCGTTAACTTGTTGAGCCTACTTAGCTGTGATAGTTTTCCTTTTAATTTCGTTATATAAACTACTGCTGTGATTTTTTTCACACATCCAAAACCAACCATTTAGCTGGCAGGGGGGGACACTTGACTCAAACAAAAATTAGCACTTTAAAGCTTAATATTTCACAAACGAATCCCTGAATCCAAAAATGGTTTTCACAAACTCAAATGTTTTTGAAGGACCTTTCCAATGATACCCCACACCATGGGCTAAAAAAAAAACATCACCAGTTTACGTGTATGAGAGGTACCCTAAAAAAAATGTTTTTTATAATTTAGTTTTACCACTTTCGGCGTAATTAATATGTATACCTATGCCAAATTACAGCTTTCTAGTACTAAGGGTCTCGGAGCTAGACCGCGGATAGACAGACACACATACGACATGACGAAACTATAAGGGTTCCTTGTTTACTACGGAACCCTAAAATTGGAAACGTCACAATAGATTTTTCAAAAATTATTATTACGCTATTTGCTATGGGGGATGAGCAATATTGCATTATGTTAAAGTCAAAGTCAAATAATTTATTTCAATTAGGCACAAAAATGCATTTTTGAACGTCAAAAAAAAACAACCGACTTCAAAAAAAAACACTACAAAGTGAAAAATAACTTTAATTTCGGAAGTCGGTGTCTTTGGTTTTGAATTTTCGTTCTTTGTCACCGACTTCCGAAATTAAAGTTATTTTTCACTTTGTAGTGTTTTTTTTTGAAGTCGGTTGTTTTTTTTTTGTAAAAAGTTTTTATTTTTCACTTTTTAGTTGTGGTACCTACCCCACACAAATTCGAATAGCTATGTAAATAACAGTGACAAGAAGTTATCATATCATCTACATACTAACTGGGAAAAAATACGTATAATTGAAGCTAACTCAAAAACTACCCAACCAAAGTTAATAAAATTTATATGGGCCCACCTCTGAAGTATGATCTACCAAACAAAAAAAGAATCATCAAATCTATTCATAATTGGCGGAGTAATCGCGTAACAATCATACAAAAAAAAAAAAACATACAGACGAATTGAGAATAATTGATTCTAGTCGCCCCTTCCAAAAGGTAGTTTTCGTATGGAGAAGAATGGGCAAGAAACTCCACCGTTACTCTTTTAAAATGTTTTGCAATATTTTGTATACATTAATTATATAATTATACTAGCTTTTGCCCGCGGCTTCGCCCGCGTGGATATCGGAAAATTTCCATCTGCTAAATTCCTTCTCTATTCAGCCCAATGAAGTATTGGAATATTTCAACTGTTCTATAGTGGTATATTGTGTTCATTTACATAATATTAAGTACCTACTTCAATAAAAAGTTATTTCATCATACAAAGGTATATTGCGTTCTATCTCCTCTCAGGCTCATTTCATACGAAATGTATGGTAAGTTTTTTTTGCAAATTCTGCCTTTTCTCGTATTCAAAAACCAGTTGGCCCGATTTAATTTTTTTGACCCTAGTAATAAGAAATAGGATCGACTGGCATGAAAAAAGATTTTGTGATAATTGCCCATTTTTTTGCTGACTGTACAATTTTTCAAAAATCTGTGAATGCAGATCAAAATGTTTCAAAAAGTTAAGGACAGTCTCCGTAAGACCGTTTTCTTGTAGTGACAACGGTTAAAGTTCCTGCCCTTATTGCCCCATCTCAAAATCCACCCTGTATAAGTTATGATTGACTGCTTAGCTCCATAAAAGTATAGCGTGATGGTAATATTTTAAAAGGTTAAATCCGTAACTATCTGCAATATTCTCTAACCTTTTGGCTAGTCTTTTTCAATTTGCGGTAAACTATAGAAGAATACTAACTCTATAGGACAATTTAGAGTCTAGACAAAATCAAACTGGTTGCTAATTTAATTGTGTAATTAATTATTATAACATTTATTTTACATTCTGTGATGACTTATTTTATTAGTATTACTTGTAATTTTTTTAATTGTTTAGAGTATCCTTCAAAACTCGGATTGTGATTGAAAGTGTGTTACGCAATTAGGGTGCCGGTGATGATTATTAGTAGGTACTCTAGGGTTATATAACTAGACTTTTCCCGCGGATGCGCCCGCATGGGTTTCGGAAATTATCCCACGGGAACGTACTCGTACTACCGGGATAGAAGGTCCTACTTTGTCCTAACTCAGTTCGTGGTCTATCCGTGTGCCAAATTTCATTTAAATACGTTCAGCCGTTGTGGCGTGAAAAGGTAACAGACAGATAAAGTTACTATCACATTTATAATATTTACTAGCTGCGCCCCGCGGTTTCACCCGCACATAGGGTTGTCAGGCCCAAAAATAGAAAAGCCGGACACAGATTCATATTTAGCCGGACATTTTGACCTGAAAACCTGACACACTGGTTTTTAAAAGAAAACGAAAAAAATCTTTTATTTGTGTATTTATTACTGTTATTCATTTGGGACTTACTCTCCTCTTAGTTATTTATGACTCACATTTTGTTCTTAAAGTAATTTGTAACTTCTTTATTGAAAGTATATAACTAAAATAATCAATAATCAGCCTTCTTCATTACATTGAAAATAATTAAAACAATCAATAATCAGGCATCTTTTGGCGGGGCGGGGTTGACCAAAAGCCTAACAAAAGCCGGACAGGCCGGACTTGTGTATATTTGGCCGGACACCTGGCAGTCCTATCCGCATAAGTGTCGCGATCCCGTGGGAATGTCGGGATTTAAAGTATCCTATGTCCTAATCCAGGTCATGCCCATGTGCAAAATTTCATCCAAATCTGTTCAACCGTTTTAGCGTGAAAGCGTAACAAATAAACAAAGAAACTCACTTTCGCATTTTAATATTAGTTAGAATAAGTAAGGGCGTTTGTACACTACAAGGAATTTTACTGTCCGGCAGTCCGATTTTTTACGGTCCAATATGGCACGCCATAAATGTAAATACTAGTTTGTGCACTATACGTAATTTTACCGTCCGACATTTTACTTTTCCCTATTCCGGTTCGTTTTTTTCCGGTCCGAGATGACAGCAATGAAAAACGTGTTTATGCTTGTGCACTGCGTCCGCGATCAGTATTATTCATGAGCGGGCGGGGCGGGCGCGGGGGAGATTAAGGTCCTCCTTAATCCTAACCTAACCTCCTGGTTAGGTAAGTAGTTGTAGACATCCGATAGTAGGTAAAAAAAATCTTTCGTCCTGCCTCAATTTAATGTGGTTTATGTAAAATTACCCTGCCAGGTACCTTTCACTTATAAGGGGATGAACCCAAAATTATTTTTGTCTTCTACGTATTCGCACGTAGAGTAATAAAGCAAGCAACTGCCGACGTCGTTCCAAGAAACTTCTCGTTCTTAGAGTAAATTACGCATGCATGTCGTGTAGTTTCAAAGAGAGCTAAGTACCCTAAATTGCGCCACACCGATCCGAGTAAAGACGGACAAGTGCACAAGCCAATCATCCGTTTTTTCATGCCTTTCGTACCGTAAAAAATCGGACTGCCCCGGACAGTAAAATTCCTTGTAGTGCACAAATGCCCTTAGGATTATAAATAAAGTATAGACGTAGACGGGATTGGTGAAACAGTGTTTCAAAGTTTAATTGTCCTAACTACTGTATTTTCCATTTTTTGCAGGTGGCAAAACAAGAGGTGAAATCAACGAAGCCCTAGACATAATATATCCAATTTTAAGGAGTTATCGAATAAGTTAATTTGTATAAAATGCGCATTTATTTTACCTACAGCAAGGTGCAACAATAATATTATTTTTAATTATAATTAATGTTAAGTACCTATGTTATTTTAATGTTGACTTAACCCATGTTCAATACCTACTTGATTTTATTATATTTACTTCGAGATATTTATTTATTTTATTTTGATTGATGTGTTCTTAGTTACTGGGTACCTACTTGAAATTGAATAACATTTGATCAAATAACAAGTGCTCGGAAACGTTAGCTCGATATTGGAAATCGCCAACAGTTCACTATCTGTTCCAAAACTTGATGAAAGTGTAAACCAGGGACCGAAAACCTTTATAAATTACGGTACAGGTATCGAAGAATTTTGGTTAATTCTACGACTAAAGGTACCGCTATCAGGATAACCAAGAAGAAGAAACATGTCACCTCTATTTAGGTTACCGTTATTAATACCGGTTACACACACAGGAGATGCGTGCCCTTTGACTAAAATACTGATTGTATTCAATTTAAAAGTAGTCTTCAGTAGCGTTAAAAAACTTCGTTCCAAAAAATACTTCACTTAAATACTTAAAATAAAATGCGGGTCAAAATGTGGTAAAACCAACCCGCATAACTACAAATACTGCTACATGTATTGATAATGTTTTTTGTTACTGCAATCTAAGTAGATTTAATAATAATTAGTAAATTAAGTAAACCGCGTCATATTATAAACAATGTAAATGAATTACCTATATGAGGAATTATTTTCGGTAGTGCGCACTGAGTTCAATAATACTTTAAAAAAGAAAACTAAAACTATTTGGCCAAATTTTTTGTTCAGTGATTGGGCAACTAAGGGTATTAGGAAAAGTAGGGAAAAATTGTTTGAGCTGTATGGCCTTAAGCCTTATATTAACTTTTAATAAATACGTTGCTACTTACTCCAAAACTTTTAAAAATACCTGCAAGGTAGCTAAAGCCTTGTACATTAGCAACAAGATCAAATCAGCCGATAATAAAATAAAGACTGTTTGGAAAATTATCAATGACGAGACTAACAGGAATAAAAGACAATAGTGATTTCACACTAGAAACTTCACGTGGTCTCATAAGCACTAACAAAGAAGTTGCTCAAGAATTTGTAAATTTCTTTACCAGTATCCCACTTAAAACTACTGAAACCTTAAATTCCTCGCCCTCGCGTTCTATTGATTTATTGAGAGCAAACGTTTCATCCTGCCCGATTGAATTTAAATTCAAACATATAAACCCCATAACAGTGATAAAAGCTTTCAAGCAAATTAAGATCAAATTAACCGAAGATCTATGGGGAATGTCTATCAAAGTTTGTACCTCCATTATTGAGACTATAGCGCCGTACTTAGCCTTAATATTTAATTTGTGTGTGGATCAAGAGTCTTCCCTGATCTAATGAAATATAGTAAGGTAATACCACTTTTTAAATCCGGGGACAGTAAAGACACCAATAACTATAGACCCGTATCCGTGTTGCCGGTTTTCAGCAAGGTGTTGCTTGAAAAGGTAATGCTTAATCACATGCTCAATCATTTTAACACCAATAAAATCTTACATGATCAACAGTATGGTTTCACCAAGGGACGTTGTACGACTGACGCCGGTGTCACCTTATTAAAGCACATATTTACGGCGTGGGAAGAGGCCCAAGACGCCATAGGAATTTTTTGTGACCTCTCCAAGGCATTTGATTGCGTCGTCCATGAAACCTTAATCTCGAAACTTGAGCATTACGGACTTGGAAAACTTGCGCCCAGTTTAATAAAATCCTATTTAAATGATAGACAGCAGCAAGTTCAAATAAATGGTGTCAATTCACTCGGTTTAAAAGTAAAAATGGGTGTACCACAAGGATCAATATTGGGTCCTTTCCTCTTTTTAGTATATATTAACGATCTACCCCATTTGTTAAAAACCCAACCACAAATGGTGTTATTTGCTGACGATACTTCCTTAATTTTTAAAATTAATAGACGTGCATCAAATCTTGACGACGTAAATAACACCCTACTGCAGGTCCAAAATTGGTTCACTGCTAATAATAAATGCATAAGATTTTCTTTACCAAATGTCAAAGTAGTAATTGTGAGATAGTATTGAATTAAGAGAAACTAGAATTTGTCGATAAAACTGTTTTCCTGGGGATCACGCTCGATTCAAGGTTACAATGGGGTCCTCATTTAACATACCTTTCACGACATCTAAGTTCAGCAGCATGTGCTGTGAGAAGAATCCGTCAATTTACTGATGTAGATACCGCGAGGCTAGTCTATTTCAGTTACTTTCATAGTATTATGTCGTACGGTATTTTACTATGGGGTCGGGCTGCATACATCGAGTCTATTTTTATTCTGCAGAAAAGAACCATCAGAGCCATATATGGCCTCCGTAGGCGCGACTGTCTAAGGGAACTGTTTAAAGATATTAATATCATGACAGTACCTTGTCAATCTTCTATAATATAAAAATGAATCGCAAAATGTGTTGGTAAGCGCATAACTCAACAACGCCTAGACCAATTTGGCCAATTCTTTTTTTTAAATGTTCGTTATTTTTAGGACAAGGTTTTAGGGTAGGTAGGGTAGGTAATAAAAGATAAAGATGGTGCATCCCAAGCATTTATAAGGCAAAACAACGTTTGCAGGGTCAGCTAGTATATCTATGAAAACATTATTACGTAAGGAAAAATCTACATCTTTTTAGTAAAAGAGGTGCAAGACACAATTATATCACTAGAAATAGGGACCAATTAGTTTAATCGGGTTTCAGACTGGCTAAAGTGGACTCATCTTTCATGAGGTACCTACTGTTTAAAATGTTACAATAAAATACCTCCTCACATTCAACTGAATGAAACGAAATTTAAATCTTATATAAAACGCACACTAGCAGCCAAGCATATTATAAGTTGGGGGATTACATCGCTGACATAAATGCTTGGCCGAACGCTGGTCCTGCGCATAAACTAATTGATTAGCATTTGAAAATACTGTTGGAGCTGCTGAAGATTTTAAAAACTATCTTTGCATTGTATAAATTCAATCCCTTAGCATTGTATAATTGCATAACACGTGTGAGTACTATGTACCTACTATAAAGCTACCATTTACAGGTACGTCTTTCATTGACTTGAATGTACCCTGGCGGCTAAGAGTATGTCATGCTCACTCTAATGTCTCGCTGACGGTGGCATGTGTGTTGGATCATTTAGCTCCCTTCAAAGTGGTTGAGCTGAATGGTCTTAATCCATGCGTCATGTTCGTGAACGGGCGCTGTCAGTAGGGACTGGTCAACTGTTATCTGCCACGGCTTATTTTAATTTAATTTTTGAATTAAATTATTTGTTTTATTTTCTATTACGGACGCTTTTAATGTTCAGTATCATTCTCACATGTATTAGTTCTACATGAATTAATAATAATAATTAATAGTTTCGATAAAATGCCCGGTGCTAGGCGCACGTCACTGCAACAATGCCAAGGAGAATATGAACAATGCTGTCACTTGCGTAGTTGCGTTGTTAAGCGCGGTAAGTGCTATTTATCTAGTATTTTGTGTTTCGTAAATAATTGTTTTGATTAGACGAGGACGACCACACTTATACAAAAAGCTTGAAGTTAAGATTGGAATATTATGTAGGTACTTATAGGGAAGGTGCGTATTTACGCGAACAAGTTTTCACACCAGGTATTTACTTGCAAAAACGCCAGATTGCCATGAAATACAAAAAAAAAAAATCTGCAAATAATATAATAGAAACATTGAAAACCATGATTATTACATAACATAACATCACGCCTTGTTTCCCCGAAGGGTTGGGCAGAGGTGTCCCTGTAGCAGGTACACCCACATTTCGCCAGTTATGTTTAAGTCCCATGTAATAGGGGGCGAGCCTATTGCCATCAACCGGGCACAAATCCAGACTCCGAGCTGCTACTGAGAAATTTCTGATAGAAAAACCCAATAACACTTTGCCCGACCCGGGAATCGAACCCAGGACCTCATGCTCAGCAGTAGCGCTTGCGACCACTAGACCAACGAGGCAGTCAAATGATGATTATTAATCAATACTATTCTAAATACACTGCCATGAACGTCGCAAACAAAGAAAAATTTAATTTTGCAATCTAACTTAGAGGATAAGTAATATAAGGTAACCCTTTTTTTTTTTTTTTTGGGTAGGAAATTATCAAATAACTTCTCCCGCTCTGGGTGGAGCGGGAGGGCGTGTCAGACTCTTACTGACTAAAACCCACCCGTGTTCCTTCCTATGCCATGTTGCCGGGGGCCACGATTTCCCTATCGGTTTTCTTCGAACCCCCGGCAGGTATTGGCCCTAGCGGACCCCGTCAATTCTGCTGACATCTCTTTGAGGCGCGCGTGGAACACAACGCGCCGTCGACCCGGGCTTGGTCCTTATCGGACGGCGAGCTACCCATTGCTCACCGACCGCAAGCCCGCGCTTACGGTGGCCGGAAATCTTCCTGTGATTCCCGACGCCCAGGGCGTCTCCTCCTGTGGCGGTTAGGGGCGCGAGGGTGCGAAATTTGCCTCTCCCTCGCACGCTCCGTCTCCTCCTTCGCGAGCATTACTGCTTCGCAGAAAGAGGTGACGGCCTCCCATTTCCTCTCGCTCCGTAGCATGGCCCGAATCAGGGCCGGACGCGAGAGATCACCGCCGCCGATCGCATCCACGAGGACACGGCGATGCCCTGCCCAAGCCGGGCAGACCTCCACCGTATGCTCCACCGTGTCCTCCGGGCGATCCACACAGTGACGACACCCGGGCGTTTCCTCCCGCTTTATCCTGAACAGGTACCTCCCAAAACAGCCGTGTCCGGTGAGTACCTGCGTCAGGCGGAAGGTGAGGACGCCGTGGCGCCTCTCTAGCCACTCCTCAAAGAGGGGTCTTATCGCCGCAATTGTGGCGTGCCCAGCGCTGGGTTGCGACAATCGCACTCTCCATTCCGCCATGAGATCCCGCCGGAGCTCTGTCCGCTGTGCCGCGACTTCTTGCGGCATCGGAGTTAGGCCCCGGCGTTTGGCCTCCTCGCGCCACTCCCAAATGTGCGCGAGGACCTTTGCCTCCAGATCCCATGGCGGTACTCCGGCAAGGAGGCTCGCCGCCTCGCAGGAGACCGTGCGGTATCCTCGGTCCAGCCGGATGGCCATGACCCTTCGGGACGCGTTCAGCCGGCGGCCTGGCTGCCGCCTCAATGAAGGCGCCCACACCGGCGCCCCGTAAAGGGCCATGGACCGCACGATCCCCGCGTAGAGCCTCCGGCAGGAGGCGGTTGGACCTCCCAGATTAGCAGGAGCCGCTTCAAGGCAGCCCCGGCCCGGTCCATTCTGGGAGCCAAACGTCGGAAGTGCTCCACGAAGTTCCACCGGCTGTCGAGGACGAGTCCCAGATACTTCATCGTCGACTCAACGCCGATGTGAACCCCTCCCGCCAATACCTGGGAACCCGACGGTGGCGCACTACGAGGACCATAGAAACCCATGGCCTCGGACTTGTGCAGGGCCACCTCGAGTCCCAGCTGCCGGATTCTGTCGACGATTGTCGCAACCCCGCGTGTCGCTAAGTCGGCCGCCGCCTGGTACGACCTCCCCTGCGCCAGGACCAGCGTGTCGTCAGCGTAACAAACGACGCTGACGCCAGTAGGGAGGTCGGCGCGCAGCACCCAGTCGTATCCGATGTCCCACAGATGCGGCCCCAGAACCGATCCCTGTGGGACACCGCACGACATCTCTCGCCGGTTCCACTCTCCTTGGTGACCGGGGTAGATGACAGCCCTGTCCGTCAAATAGGCCTCGACCACACGACAGAGGTAGGTCGGCATCCGGTGATACCGGAGTGCCTCCCTGATGCAACTCCAGGGCAGGGTGTTGAAGGCATTGGCGATGTCTAGAGACACCGCCAAGACGACCCCACCCCGGGCCACAGCATCCCCCGTCGTGAGGGCCCGCACGCGCATGATGGCGTCCACCGTAGAGCGCCCCCTGCGGAAACCGAATTGGCTCTCCGCCAGATCCGGCCCCACCCGCACCAGCTGCCCGACGAGGCGGTCTGCAATGACTCTTTCAAAGAGCTTGCCCACCTTGTCGAGCAGCACAATGGGCCGATAGGCGGACGGAGAGTCCGCCGGGCGCCCCGGCTTCCTGATGAGGACCAGTTTCCCAGTCTTCCAGCAAAGAATATAAGGTACCTAATCCTTAAAGTGAACAAGTACGACCAATGCCTACTAAATATATAGGTAATGATAATTTCATAAAGCCGTTCCACAATCATTTGAAGTGACGTGATCATATTCTCAAATAAAAATCAATGATTTTGTCCCGTCATGTCATCGATATTTTTTTTGTCATTGCCATGCAGTCATTGTTATAGAAAAATCATCACTCAGCCGGTCAGCCTATCCCTAAAGGTCATGTCAAATGCCCATATAACATCCACCCTCATGAAGATTAGAGACTCGAATCTACACTTTTTTTTTTTGGAAAATAATAATTTTATTTACACACACTTAAAATAATCATATGTACAAGTATATAAAAAGGGTGGGGGGTGGGGAGAATACTTATAGGGCATCAAAAAATTTGTCCGCATCGCTGTCAATAGGAAAAGTGCTCAAAAGGCTGGCAGCATTGCCACGTTGTATAGCAATACTGATTCTTTGACCAAAGAATAGGCCAGCCCTCTGGTCACGTGAAGAATCGACCAGCCGCTTGGCGATGTCTTGAAAAACTAGATGGGCACTCGGACCCTATGGCCGTAGTGTTTCAACCCCAAACGGCTCAAACATATAACGTCGCCGTGCAGTGAAAACCTTGTAAAGTTTTTTTTTGTTGTATTTTCTTTTAATTTATTTGTTGGGTAGAAAACCTCGTAATGCATAATTTAGTTTAGAACGAACGTGCACAGCTCTAAGATGGTTTTAATGCCTTCTATTTATGATAATGAGAACCTCGGAGAACGTCAATGGCGGCCATTTTTCAGACAGTTTTTATTTTCTCTTGTAAAATAACGTTTATTGCAATCACGAGGTTTTCACTGCACGGCGACTAAGTCCCAATAAGATTGGAGTATTTGTGCCGTTTGAGGTTTTCTGTACCTACAGCAGCAGCCCCAGCACAGCCCGCCGTGCTAGGAAGATGGGATGGCGCAAGGGTGTCGACACACGTTGCATCCCACACCAAAGGCCTACCACCTTCCAAGGCATTATGGTCATTCCGTCTGGTCTCTTCCCATCGTCGCGTGTCAGGTCATTAGGTTCTAAAACAGCTGGCACTCCGGCGGTGACAAGAGCACGACGGATGATGATTGTCATTGATGCTGGCGTGCCGTGCTATCCGGCCTGCGCTCTTACTGCAGGATAATAGGCCATGGTGTCCGAGACAGTCGACACCTTCACCGCATTGGCAGCGATGCGGAGCCACACAAGGAGCGCCCAGACGCAGACAGGTAGCGAGCCGGAAGGTGGTATCACCCAGCATAGTGCCTATGTTGGGTGACGGTAGTGCCTGAAGCCAGAGGCCCGACTCCCACTCACCCACAGCCAGCAGGCGGGGACGCTCAGCAGTATTGGTGGACGTATTAATAAGATTGTTCCGTACCAACCTGCAAAGCGGCTCATCCCACTGCCTCTGGGAAGATGGGTTCACGGGCCGATCTGTATTCGGGCAAGTCGCTTTTCAGGCGTTCTCTGCATTGGTCAAGCACGGCACTTCAGAGTTAATCAGGCAGGGGGCTAAAATTTTCCCGGTCAACTTTTCAGTGCTGTGGACAGAGGACAGGAACGCGGGTAAGCTAATACTGGTGATTTTGCGGACGCCGAGGCCACCAAAACGGATGGGTAGTGTAGCTTGTAGCCATGCTCGGTCGTCCAGGGCCACATTTAAAATGGATGTTAATGTGCCGCGAATAAAAAATTTGGTAATTTTTTTCCAAGAGGTGTGACTGTTTCCATAAGGGGGAAGAGCTTAGACAATATATAAAATTTGGACCAAAACAATAGTATCTAATCAGGGTGAATGCCGAATGTAAATTAATTTTAAAAAGTCTGTCCGAAATGTCGTTGAAGTTTTTGATTTTTTCGTTGATGAAAGGAGAAAAACTGACTTTTAAAATTGGGGAACCTAGGAGCTGAAGTGAACTTTTTTCCAAAATTTTGATTTGTGGGGCTATTTATTGCATTAAATTTCTCAAGGGTCAATTGTCTGTCAGTAATGTCAGAAAGAAAAATTTCGCATTTTGATGGGTTAAGGTCCAAGCCAATAGATTTAAATTGTTGTTTGAGGAGTTGTAGGTCTTTCAACACGGTGTCTACATCACCTCCTAGCGTTCCATCATCTAAATACCACACGTTAAATTTTGAATTTAGTTTCTGGATAATTGGATGGATAGCCAAGCTGAAAATGACTGGCCCGAGAGGGTCACCTTGTTGGCATCCTATTGCAGATTCCAAAACATTCTCCTTGTAATTGTAAACATAATCGTCCACAACTTCATGTGTAATCTACACTTGAAGTTGTGGACGATTATGTTTACCTGCCCTAGGTAAACATAATCGTCCACAACTTCAAGTGTAGATTACACATGAAATTGTCCTGATTGTCCAGTTCACTCAGGGTCACTGTCGGGAGGACACGGTGCAGCATACACTGGCAATGTGTACCGCATGGGAGGAGCCGCGCCGTGCCCTCGTATCTGAAGTCGAAGACTCGGAGCCGACCTGTCGCTGCCGGCTTCGCTCGTTCGATGGTCGGGAGCGTCGAGTCGTGGGATAGGGTGATCTCCTTCTGTAAAACCGTCATTTCGCAGAAGGAGGCTGCGGAAAGGGAGAGGGAGATTGCGACCACCCTCCTGATCCGTAGCAGGCAGACTGGGCGTCGGCGGAGGGCGGTCAATGACCTCTTCCAGCCCCCGTAAACAGGTCCGGAGGGACGGAGGACTCGGGAACGTCCGCCGCCCCTCATCCAGCAGGACCCGAGGTGGTGGCGCAGTGTTCCACGCGCGCCCCTATCGTCGTAATGACGTCGCGAGGGGAGTCTCAAACCTCACTCCCCTCGCGGGCATGAAGAGGGCACCAGTCGGGGATCGTGGAAGTTGCACAAGATCTCATGATCCCCAGTCCAAGTGTGGGAAGGGAACACCGGAGTGGTTTTTTGTCAGTAGGAGTCTGATAGATCCCTTCACCCGCCCCCAGGGCTGAGATCAATCAGGTATACTTTTTGGAATTTTATGGCATTCACTTAATTTTTTTTAAATTTCTGTTTCAGATATCGTAGCGCAAGGTACGGCTTGCGCCGCCCCTGGCAGCCTGCCGGCCCGGCCATGGCCCTTTTGGTCCTAGGGTAAATACGCCCCTAGGTATACCTATAAGTGTATGTAATTATTAGGGAGTGCCTCCGCTGCCGGCTCCGGCTCCCAAAAATAACGCCATTAGAAACCGGCATGACATTACTGCCGGCAGCCGATGTTTGCCGGCAGCCGAGATTAAAAACATTAGCTGCCGGCACCGCCGCACAGTGGGCTGGGATTACAAGGTTGGGTCTTAAGAGATCAAATGTATGTTTGTAATGTATTTTTTGGTATCCAGGCATAAATTTAAAACGTTTTTATTCTTTGACTTTTTTTAATTTAACGAGTACTTTCGGAGATATAGCCATATCAAATTTGTATGAAGAGTCATGTTATTTTAGTTAAGCAATTTATTTCAATTAAATTGAAATTGAAAATAATGTATACTAAACGGCCTGAAAACCTCAATACCTACTTAGTTCTTTAAAAAAAAAACAATGTTCGACATTTTCCACCACCATAGGTAGGTATGACGTAATTTGTTTTGAGACTTATTTCCGGGAATCAAGGGATAAGAGTGCGCGAGCGCAACAACAAGTTATGACGTGTCGTAACGTGATTGGTGCAACGATAGGGTATCTACGGAATATTCGGTTGCATTCAAACGTACTTCAGTGTTCTATTACCCACCATAATAGACGCACTACCACACATTCATTACTTAATTATTTGTTATTTTGTATTTGTGAAAATGTTTGAAAATTTAGTGACAAACCTTGATCTTTTCGTTATTTTAAAAAACAGTGGCAGTATTAAAAATAATGACAGTTTGTGTAGTGAGATAAGGTCTAAATTTTTAGTCGAATTAAGTGATGATCACGAAAAGACCTTTTTTTTTTTTTTTTTTTTTGGGTGGGAAATTATCAAATAACTTCTCCCGCTCTGGGTGGAGCGGGAGGGCGTGTCAGACTCTTACTGACTAAAACCCACCCGTGTTCCTTCGGTTGCCCTGTTGCCGGGGGCCACGATTTCCCTATCGGTTTTCTTCGAACCCCCGGCGGGCATTGGCCCTAACGGACCCCGTCAATTCTGCTGACATCTCTTTGAGGCGCGCGTGGAACACAACGCGCCGTCGACCCGGGCTTGGTCCTTATCGGACGGCGAGCTACCCATTGCTCACCGTCCGCAAGCCCGCGCCTACGGTGGCCGGAAATCGGCTCGCGATTCCCGCCCCGGGCGTCTCCTCCTGCGGCGGTTAGGGGCGTGAGGGCGCGAAATTTGCCTCTCCCTCACGCGTTCCGCCTCCTCCTTCGCGAGCATTACTGCTTCGCAGAAGGAGGTGACGGCCTGCCATTTCCTCTCGCTCCGTACCATGGCCTGAACCAGGGCCGGACGCGAGAGATCACCGCCGCCGATCGCCTCCACGAGGACACGGCGTTGCTCCGCCCAAGCCGGGCAGACCTCCACCGTATGCTCCACCGTGTCCTCAGGCCGATCCACACAATGGTGACACCCGGGTGTTTCCTCCCGCCTTATCCTGAACAGGTACCTCCCGAAGCACCCGTGTCCGGTGAGGACCTGCGTCAGGCGGAAGGTGAGGACGCCGTGACGTCTCTCTAGCCACTCCTCAAAGAGGGGTCTTATCGCCGCAATTGTGGCGTGCCCAGTCACGAAAAGAACTTTAAAACCACGAAAAGACCTTAAAGTTGTTTTGTGCAAAATTTTGTTATAATTTAAATAGAAGATGGGAAAACGCTTATCGTAAAGAAAATATATTCAGAACTAAAAATAGTGAATGGTTACAAGAAAACATAATATGGCCAGACTTTATTAAGTGTTTAATAGGCAGTAATGAAGATCAACCAGCACCGAGTACATCAACTCAGTATGTATCACCATCAAAAGTTTCTGTCGGTGTCTCCACCGAACAAAGCCCAAGAAAACCTTTTTGTGAATTAGCGCCTAAACAGAAAAAAAGACGTGCAGAAAACTTTCATTTATCTTCGGACGAAATAAAATATGCATATTTTGAGCAGTTGAAAGCGGATGGGAATGAGGAGGTTGCTAAAATACTAGAACATTTACTAAAGAATCCCCAAGATGTAAAAAAAGTTAAAAAGTGCATATCTGTTAAAGAAACAAAACCTGTGTTTTCTCCGGATGAGGCTTTAGGGTTATTTTGATCACTTAAGCTGACCAAGTGGCAATACAATACTTTAAGAAAAAGTGTTAACGAAAAAGAATAGAATAAGAATAAGAATAAATTTATTGAGCAAAGTTTACATTCAGGTGGATTGAATTCCTAGACCTCACACTAGGATTCCCTGTGTTGTGAGATCTGGGCTCCTTCGTTCCGTTAACAATTTTAAATAAAAAGCAAAACAAAACACTTCTAAAACTTAAACTTAACACAACAACTTAACTTAACTTAAAATAGTTATAAAAAAGAGTGTATACATGGTGCTGTGATTCGTGTTAATTTTGTTGGTGTTGTAAGAGTGTCTGTATGTTATAGGTAGGTACCTATGTTAGTGAGTGCACGTGTATTTGTGAATTGTGAATGTGTATACTGTGAGTTTTTACTTAAGCTAGGAAACTTTCTGTCATATCGTAGTCCAGTGTAAGAAGCCAGTTTGTTACCGTCACTCTGCATATTTTTTGTGTTAGTTTTAGTATTTTGTGTAGACTATTGAGTTTCGCGTATATGTGTGGACCCATATAACCATAAGACCTTCTGCCGATTGATTTACTGCATCTAATTTTGTCCCAATTTACCCTTCGACTTGAAATGATACAAGTGCTTAAGGCAGTTTTATGAAATCGTAGGGTAACAGATAGTATATATAGTTGTCTAACCCTAAGAACCCCCACTTCGGTATAGAGTTTATTCGTGGGGTACCGGAAAGGTCGTCCATAGGCAACTTTTAGTAGAGCACGCTGAGCTCGTTCTACTTTAATAAGTGAGGTCTTGCCCGCACCGCCCCACGCAACTATGCAGTAATTAAGAACAGATTGACACAGTGAAAAGTAAATCATCTTCAGGACAGAATCATCAGCAATCTTGCCTAGTTGCTTAAATATACGTAGCATTGTTCTAATCCTGCCCTTTAAAGCGCTCAGGTGTGCGGACCATGTCAATCTGTTATCTACAATAACTCCTAGATATTTAATAGAGTCAGTCGTTTCGATGTAAGGGCAAGAACACTGATCGGAACTAATACAGGAGTGCAGCCGTAAGTAAGACACTCTGTTTGGGGAAGAACGTTCGGAAATAGCAAAGTTGATTGCCTTGGTTTTTTCTATATTCAACGTCAAAAGATTATGCTGTAGCCAGTTCGCAACGGTCTTTACTCCGCCTTCAACCGCGCATTGTACTTCATCCCAAGTTTTCCCATGAAAAACTATCGCGGTGTCATCAGCATATGTGAACATCTTAGCTTGTGGGAGGTTCATGCTGCATAATCCATTTATATATATAATAAAAAGAGTGGGACCCAGCACGCTTCCTTGGGGAACACCAAAATGTACTGTGGTTGGGTCACTACAATATTCCCCTAACACAACTCTTTGCGTTCTTTCACAAAGATATGAGGTAAACCAGTCCAAGGCAACGCCACGAACTCCCAGAAGTGACATTTTCTTAATCAGAATTTTCCTGGAGATCGTATCGAAGGCTTTTGCAAGGTCCAGGAAGATGCCAGTACATGCCTGTCCATGACCTAGGTTCAGAGTTATAAAGTCGGCTAAGTTAGTTACTGCATCCTCCGTGGACCTGCCAACCCGAAATCCATATTGATTATTTGATAGTAATTTATTTTTTTCCAGGTATGCAAGTAGTCTCTTGTTGACAACTTTCTCAAGGATTTTTGAGAGGGCTGTCAGCAGAGAAATTGGGCGATAATTTGCGGGAGCTTTTGGATCTCCACTTTTGAAAATCGGGCAAATATTTGCAATCTTTATGCAATCGGGTACTACACCTGTACTTAAGCTTAAATTACATATAAAAGCAATCGGCCTCACTAAAACATGTGCGCACTGCTTAAGGAATGCGTTATTAATCCCATCATAACCCGTTGCTGACGTTGTTTTAAGATGGGTAATAATAGTAAGTATTTCTTTTTCGTCAGTCGGAGCAAGAAAGAAAGAGTTTGGACTAGTGTGTAACGTACTATATTGCTCATTGGTACATGCCAGTTCAGTTTCAGTCATGTCAAGTTGTTCAAGAGTTATAGATGCAAGGTTTTTGCCTACTGTTGAGAAATAGCCGTTAACTTTATTTAGTGTGGGGACTGGGTTGTCACTATCAGTTATGAGCTCAGACTTGCCGGTTTTTTTATTTTTATATTGCAAATTTTCTTAATTTCATACCATAATTTTTTACAGTCACCTTTAGTTTCCATTAATAGTTTGCGGTCATGATCTTGTTTCAGATTTGATAATATATTGTTGCAATAGTTTCGATATTTTCTATACTCTTGTTGAATGACAGGATTATCGCGGTTTTTTTCTTTCTTTGCATTGGTGTGCATTAAGTCACGTCGTCTTATGCACTTCAGAAGGTTCTTAGAAATCCATGGCTTTATAATGACATCTGAGCTACGGCATACACGAACTGTGGTGTGCTGATTAATTTTACAAGAAAGAGTTTCGACAAATTTTTGGAAAGCACTAGTAACATTTGTACAATTAAGAAGACATTCCCAATTTTCGTTTTCAATGTCTTTTTTTAAACTTTTGTAGTCAGTTCGCGTATGTCGTTTCCCAACCCTGGTCCTAGCTAATTCTCGGTGAATGCCAAAGACAACCGTTTCGTGATCTGTTATGCCAGTATCACAGACAATAACAGTAGCCGGCTTCTGAGTTTTGAGCATAACATGATCCAAACAGCTGCCACCTCGTGTAGGGAAAGTATGTCCTGGAAAATACCCATAGTGGCCAGTTAAGTCTAAGTAATCGGAGGCGCGTCTGTCAGTGCAACCCGATTTTATATCAATGTTCAAATCCCCTACAATAGCACAGGTGTTTGCCGTACACGTTTCCATTAGTTCTGTTAAGGATTCACAGAAGTTATTAATATTATAAAATGATGGTGATCTGTATATGGCTATCAGAGATAGTTCGTCACTAACATTGACAACCAGACAGTTCGAGTCTTTGCAGGATGGTTCTACGACAGAAGCCTGGAGAGATGACTTTGTATAAACAACTATTCCATCGTTTTGGTTAAGGTAAGTTTTGGAACAGTGACAATCGTAATTATTCATTTCGAAGTAGGCATGCCCGTCGTCAAGCCAAAACTCTGTTAAAATAATTATATCAGGCGTAAAAAGCAGCCGGCTCAGGAGAACAGTGAAATCATTAAAATTCTTTTTGATACTGCGTATATTTTGGACTACAACCGAGTACTGACTTCCTGTATCGCCTAGGTGCAACCTACATTCATCTATAGAATATAGTTTTAGGCTAGTTGTAAAGGCCGATTTGTCGATTTCATCAATAACTTGTGCTAAGTTAGCCATTAGAATACGTATGTTGGTGTATCAATATATGTCTCGAAAAGTTATGTAGGCCGCAACACGAAGAGGCTAAGTGTATTCGGTAGAAGTACTGATGTGGTGTAGTAATAATGGTCTCAGCTGAGTGCGAAGTGTGTAAACGAGTTGACATAATAATGTGTATTAGGTACTGAGGTGTATAAAGTGTGTACAAATGCGAGTATGATGTATGGAGCACAATAATAATAATTTTAGGGTGTATTACAAGTATAAAAAACACTAGAACCATGCACGAAAAAGAATTAAATTGACAAAATATAAAGAAGTCTGAGAACTTACGTTTAGACTTTTGAGATAATTGTACAGCAGATAAGCACATTAATACAATAAGCAGTCATTGGTTCGTTTCTAATTGTAGATTGCGTAGAGTTTGTTCCGATCTGACAACAATTGGTTTTGCTCCTTCAATTTTCCGTAAGTATATGTTTCCATTCGCCGTCCAACAGAACTTGTACTCTTTTTGTTTTGCAAATTCTCTTGCTACATAGAAGAGTTTTCTGGAGCTAGCGGGAAGGTATTCTGCGACATACACTGGACGGCGATCACCGGGTAAACCAATGCATTGTGTATTCAAACGGCCGTTATTGGGGTGGATTTTATTGAAGTCACGTACGCTTGTGATGAGTCTGTTCTTAATCGAAACATTCGTGAATTCCGCAATGATCGGTCTGACAGAGCCTGGTTTTCCGGGTAAACGATATGCGTCGCGTAGTTGAGTGCTATTTAAAGGCACGTCAACTGCTGCACCTATCTTAGTGATTACCGTAGATAAGTCTGACGCTGACTCGTTCTCTGTTAAGGGCACATTCCGGATCTCGACGCACGACGTCCGGGAAAGCTGTTGAAGGTCTTGTATCTTCGTTTCCAAAACATTTAAGTTGTCTCTGTAGGCTTGGTTTTCTTTTTTCAGAACATCAACTTGCTTTGCCATGTCATCATACTGCTCACTGATGAATGTCATAGATTTTACGATCTCACCGTTGGACTCCTGTATCGCAATATTTTGTAGTTTCATTTCGGCTATTTCGGATACCAGCTTAGAGAGACAAGTGCTTTGGTCGGCCGAAAATTTTGTAAGGCGTTCCTCTTGCTCTTTTTTCCAGGTCGATAGCATTTCAAGTATTTCTCGTTTTAAATCCTGAAGTTCATTACCAGGCGAGAATGACACTTATACCGTGACGCAGTGTTGACAGTATCAAATGGGCTGTTCAATGCCGCATGGGGAATATCCGAGTCTGACTTTACTTGCAGTCCACTGGAGCTCAGTGTTGGCGTAGCCGGAGGCGATCGTTGCATGCGAGGCATTATATGTAGCAAGACAATCCAATGTAGACCGTAACACACGATAATAGGCTTGAGGATGCTTGAAGCGATAGTACACAGCACACAGGCACGCGCGCGAGTAAACGGGATGGCAATTATGGCAACTATCCTGCTTCCCCAGGTGGGCGGGGCACGATCGATGCGATAGATCAGCGGCGCATAGGCAGTGTGATGGCAGGTCAAAACAATTAATATTTTAAATTATGTATAAGCAAAATTGACCACTTTAACTTTGCAGTTACGGATTAAAGTCTCGTATACACTTTTTACGAATTTATGCGCAAACCGAACACACGTCCACTCTCAAGTAACATAACGGACGAAAAAGACAGTAATATATTTCCATCTTATTATCAAGTGCAACATGCGAAACAGAAATGCTATCCACCAAAAGATGCTATTACAGTGACAGAAACCTCAGCTAAAATAAAGTTACAAGCTCTATTGGATATAACGACAACAAGAATAATGACGTCACTCGTCATAAATAGTGGTTGTAAAGAATTTACACTAATCAGTAAGTGGGGATTTGACGGTGCTTCTAATCAAGCCAATTACAAACAAAAAATGCAAACAGACGATGAACAAGAAAGTCAACTTGACGATTCAAGCATATTTATGGGTAGTTTAGTGCCAATAAAATTAGTGTGCGGCGAACAAGTTATCTGGCAAAACGATTCACCAAATTCATCTTACTGGTGTCGTCCAATCTTTTTCGAATTTGTGAAAGCAAATAAAATAACGATATTGCGGGAAAAAAGTGCTATTGAGGAAGAGATTGTAAATTTAGTGAAAACAGAAGTTGGAGAAATAAAAATTTCACACTCTTTATTAATGACTATGATAGACGGAAAAGCAACATCAATTTTATGTGATACTTCATCTCAGAGATGCGACATTTGTAAAGCCACTCCAACAGAGACGAATAATTTGCCCTTAATTGCATCAAAACCGACTGATCCAGATCTCTGTAAATACGGATTGTCATCATTGCATACCTGGATACGAATGATGGAATGCATTCTGCATATAGCCTACAGATTAACGATACAGACATGGATAGTAAAGGGAGACAACAAGTGCATCATGGAAAGAAGAAAGAAAGACATACAAGACGCTTTTAAAAATAGAATGGGACTTCTGATTGATGTTGTTAAACAAGGGCACGGCTCCACGAATGACGGAAATACTGCTAGAAGATTTTTTGCAAATCCAAACATGACTGCTGAGATAACTGGTGTTAGTGAAGAATTAATAAGGCGATTTGCAATAATTTTAGAGGCAATTTCATCAGGTTACCACATTGACACAGCGAAATTTCACGAATATGCTCAAGTGACCATGCAACTGTATTTGGAATTATATAGCTGGTATTATATTATAACCTTCAAGTGTTCATAAAGTTCTTATGCATGGTGCAGCTATTATTGAAAGTTTTGGTCTAATACCAATTGGACAGCTATCTGAAGAAGCTGCTGAAGCTAGAAATAAAGACTTTCGTAGGTACCGCCAACACCATTCCAGGAAATGCAGTAGAAAAACTACAAATGAAGACATTTTAAATAATTTATTGACCAGCTCTGATCCACTCATCTCAGCGAAACGTCACAAACTTCGCAGAAAACATAAAACTTTGTCAGTAGAAGCACAAAGTTTATTAGTAATTGAACAAGCGGAAACATTTGATGATGACGAATACGAAAATTTTGCATTCGTTAATGTGGATACCCTTGACAGTGATTAAATTAAAACAGTGCAGTGGCCAGTAGTGATTGTGATTTTTACTTATTTATTTATTTATTTTATTAGTCCTTAGTGGATTAGGCCTAAAGGGGAGACCACTACATAAAAAAAAACGCGCCTTGTTCTTAACCTCTATGGTGGTGTGGAATAGAGAACAAAATTTTAAATTGCGACCAAATCGCAGAAAATCGCAACCCGAGAATAGGCGCTAAAATAGGACAAATATACGTACTATGCATACGTAGAGTCAATTCTTTGAGAAAATTTGAGAATTTCGAGATTTTCACATTTTTTTCTTTTGCTTCATACAAAAATTACTTTGGATATTTATAACTCCGAAAATACTAAGTAATCTGAACGACCCTCATAGAAATAATTACTTATAATTGATAGATAAATCCAACACAATATTTAAAATTTCAGAAAAATAAACTTTTTTTTTTTAAATGCTAAGTCCTTTACCGGCCCGTTTCAGCCCACTGTGCGCCGCCGCCGGCTCCCATAATTGGACACCCTTGCAGTATTTAGAACTCCAACTAACTAACCCTAACTGAAGTATTTTTTTCTATGTATATTCTAGTCGTTTTTGGCACTTGCTGGCTAACTTCGGTCGCTCGACTCATGCGTAGGAGGTCACAGAGCTAACCTTACCTTTTTTTGCGAGTAAGTAAAAATATTTAATTAACCTAATCTAACTCGTTCGGTTCCGGGTACTTATCTACTACTTGATTACTGGAATATGGAAATCATTGATTACGGAAACATAATAATGGAAAAAAATAATGTTTTATAAGATGTTTTTTTAATTATGCCTACCCACCCTGCCTATCTACCTACTCCAATATGCCAAATTGCCAACCCTGTTTTTCGCTTTTTTTTCCATACTCAGTGCCGGCAACTAATTCATCAACCGGCCCCGCCAGCCAATTCGTGAGTCGGCACCGGCGGCAGCGGAAGCACTCCGCACAGATAACTATTGATAACTATATACTAGAGTATATGTAATCTGTGATACTAGGCACTCCGTATTATTTATTACATGGGCAAAAAATAAACTGTAGACTACTTTTTTTTTTAAACATTCCCTGTATTAGGTCAATAACGTGTTTCTTTTTAGGGTTCCGTACCCGAACTACGCTCACTACTTCAAACATATTTGTTTTACGATTTTGTTTTATTTTTAAAGTCTTTTGTTATTGATTTTGTTTTTACATTTAAATTTTTAAAACAATATGCAATAAATACAATACAGTATCGACCCTGAAACTTTCTCAAGGACTCCATTGCATGAGACAGGCTCTATCTAGTATGGAGTCCACAAGTTAAAATATTAAAATTATGTTTCCTTTATTTCAATCATTTTAGAACTAGTTTATTTGCATTACTTTTAAGAAATGTAAAAATTCTTTATTTGGTCAATAAACGATTTTATTTATGTGTATATTATTTATACAGGAATATGCATTGGGAATATAATTATGTGAAATGAAAAAACATTGTTTTTTTCTTGTTTGACCAGCGTGTTATTGATACGGCGCATATATATCTGTGATACGGCGATTGCCGTATTATACGGCATTCTACGATTTTTTTCGAAAATACGGCATACGGCAGACCTTTCACTGCTGTATCACAAAATACGGCAATTGACTATAGGTTTAAACGAAACGTTTTTTCACTAGCTTAAAAAAATTATGACAACTGATTCAAAATCAAGGATACTGTACCAAGTTTATGGTGTTGTATGACATGTGCGAGAAGCAAGGATAAGTACACATTAGATAAACATGAATCTAAAGTAATAGAAACGGTAAGAAACCATTATGGGGAAGAAACAAATGTGGAGTAGACATTTTTTTAAATATACACGGCAATTTAGTATTTTTTCCCGAAAGCGTCAGGGTAGCCCGCGAAATTCAACGATTTTTGCAATTTGCAGGTCAGTAATATGTTGTCAGTTAGTATTGCTGATTGTAATGATTATAATTGAGTAAAGCCATATTTGTTACGGCCGCGAATCATATTTAGATCAACATACAACATGATACTGACCTGCAAATTGCAAAAAACGTAAGAAAATTTGAATTTCGCGGGCCTTAAAATACGGCAAAGTGACATACGGCAGCTCAAATTTTTAAGATAACAACACTGTGTTTAACTGCCGGCAACACTGAACAGTGGACGCTGCACTACCATTTTCAATGTGCACTACACCTAGTATATAGTTATCTGTGCACTACACAGTTGTATGTGCCACAGACTCTGTGGCTATACATTAGTAATCTGTGGCTGTGGCACTGCACTACATTTCCCGCCTTAAATAACGTCATCTCACTTCTCTTTGCTTGCTTTGCTCGAGTGTTTGCAGAACCGGGTTGTATATTTTCTTGATTCCTTTTGTTCACAAACAAATCCCGGAGACAAGACATAGAAGTTAAAAGTGCTTACATTCGAAATAATACTAATACAGAACTGATCTTTAAGCATCATGGTTGGCAAACTTAATAGGCTGTTCGTTCTCAAAAGAGGTAAGGAAGGTCGTGTACATTTTAACATTATCTTTGTGATTTCTTCTCTTCTGCTTTAACCCTATAACTTTACTTTCTGGTATAGTAATCCTAGACCAATAATATCCTTGTTCATTGAAACCATTTAAGATCTGAGGACCAGGGCTCTACGCTATGACGCACCGTTTTTGAGATAGGTACCTATGGGCCTTCTAAGAAAGTTTTTCCAAAAACCTTAAAGGCCTCTAAATCTCTGACACGATGCGTCTTATAGCCCTATTTCTCAGAGGCATAATGGTTTCTATGAATTAAGTTTAACCTAATACTAAAGTAAAATGTCTGATATTTATTTACTTTAGAGATATTTAATAACAAAAAAAATATTTTAATGGTCATTTCTCAGTATGTTGTATAAAGGTAATTCAGGTTTTTATGAAATTGTTTATTGCTCCGTTGTGCCCCTAAGACAACACATGATGATGCCATGTGTTGTCTTAAGGGTTATTGGATTTTGGGGTGCAATTACTGGGATTATAATTCTGGTGTCCCGGTAATGGTAAATATTTAATGTACTGGTTATACTTAGTTGTAACATCAATTACTATTTTAGTAAGTGATCATTATGTTATTAGTTCATAAATTTAACAAAATGGATTGTTTTCTTAGTAGCTGATAAGAGCGTTAGCGAAGTAACTGTGAGAAAGAGATAGGATGTGTCAGACTATTGTTTTTTTGTAGAGGAGCTGATAGCAATAATAGCTAAATAGGTTTATTCACATTCTTCAGTTTGTTGAGTCAAGAACACTACATGCGCAGTGTTCTTGAGTGACCTGTTTGCATTGAAGACACCTTGGCTGGTTTTATGGACTGATTGATCTGCTTATCTCTACTACTTTGGCTTTTTTTATCAGGAATTATGAACTTCTGCTGTGACTGAATTGGATGTTAGTTTTAACTTTATTTTTCTTTTTTTTTAATGTTAAAAATTAAGGTAAATTTTGGTACTTGCAAGTTTTCGCGAAAATCTAAATTTGCCCATATCTTTTTACCAATAAAAATGATACCAATTTTATTATGGCGGTATAATGGGTAGGTATGGAACTCTCTGTGTGCAAGTCTGACTCTCCGACTCGCTCTTGACCGGTTTAATATTTCATTGTAGAAGCAAACAATTAAAATTTTAAGTAGTATTTTTATTGTGAGATGCAATTAAAATCAATTGCAGTTAAATCCATTAATTGTGGTTTACAATGAATTTAATTGTTAATTGTAGTTAACTTAATCGTTAATTGTTTATTATAACAATTAATACTATTTAATTAATGTAAAAACTTGTAACCCACGAGCACACAAGTAAAGAAACTGAACAGAGGAAGCTTCACAAGAGCGTGCAAAAGAGCTATGCCCAATTTTGGTGCCTTTTTTTTATTGCCCACTAACGAGTTGTTACATGTAAAGAGCGCTTCCATACAAACAATAGTTACTATGGCAGCTCAGCTCTAAAGTACATCCGTCTTGAGATATGCGCCTTAATCTATAACACGTATTTAATTAGGGAAAATGAAAATATGAGTTACTTTTAATGGTCCCATACTACATATTTATTTCACAGTACAAACTCTATTGGACTCAAGTTGCATCATATTGGCGTAAGTGACATAGTGTGACATCAAGTTACACTTCACCGTAACAATGTCATGAGTATTTAATTAAAAAACTGAAAATAATAGTGCTTCTTACTCTCTTATTTCGTCTATTTTATAGTTTAAACACTATCTGGACTCAAGTTACGTCATGTTGGCGTAAGTGGCATAGTGCGACATCTAGTCACACTTCACTATAGCAATGTTACAACTATTTTATCAATAAAAATTAAATATGAGTGTTTTTGCAACCTTGTTTATTTCATAGTGTAATCACAATTTGGACTCCATGTTGCATCATGTTGGCGTAAGTGGTATAGTGGAATGTGACATCAAGTCACACTTCACTATTAGCAATGTGACGAGTATTTTATTTGCAAAACTGATAATGTGATTGCTCCGTATTACTTGTCTTCTTTATTTAAAAAATTTAATGTCTCTTCTAAGAGTTCAGAAAGCATCCATATGCAAATAATAAGCAATTTTTTTTGAGTGCATGGTGCTTGTTAAGCTGTGCAGCAATTAAGACAATGTATGGCACGGCGATTAGCCTTTGTTTCCGTCTGTCTGTACGCTGTTAGTCGCAGCTGCCTCCTTATCAGGTATTTTTTAAAGAATAGTTCATTTGTCCTACAAAATGTATGGGAAAAGTTTTTTGCGATTTCTGACTTTTTGTACTCAAACCTCAGTTGGTCCCATAGAGTTTTTGGGTCCTTACTTATAAGAAACAGGATTGACTGGCATCAAAAAAAGTTTTTGTGAAAACTACCATTTTTCTTGCAATTTCAAAAACAAAATCTGTGAATGCAGATCAAAATATCTCAAAAAGTTAATAGGACAGTCTCCTAAGACCATTTTCTTGTAGCAACAACGGTTAAGGTATGCCCTTACTGCTGCCCCATCTCAAAAGTCATCATCATCTATTGATAAAATAGTCGTAAAATTGCTATAGTGAAGTGTGATGTAATTCCATGCCTCTTACGCCAACGTGACGTAACTTGAGTCCAAATAGTGTTTAAACTATTTAAAATTTAAGTTAATAAAATACTGATGACATTGTTGGCCCAGTCTGTAATTATTTATTGTGTCTCGGTATGGGGTGGAGCAGCTAAGACCCATTTTTTAGATCTAGAGAGGGCACAGAGATCCTTGATTAAAGTCATGTACTGTAAGCCATACAGGTTTCCTACTGAATCTCTATACTCAAGCTCTAAGCTGCTCTCCGTCAGGAAACATACCTTGTACTCAGATACCATAAATTTCTACCCTTTAGCCGTGCCAAACTTAAAAAAGACGCTGTGATATACTCAAACTCAAAGCATTTATTTCAATTAAACCATTTACAGGCACTTTTGAATTGTCAAGGAATCGGTCAGTCAGAAATAGGTATGAAGCTAGTTGCCCATTCCAAAGCGTAGTAGGTACCTATGGAGAAGAACGGGCAAGAAACTCCACGGACACTCTTTTAAATAAAAAATTGTTACAAAATATTGGTTACATCATTCATGTTGAAATTATACATGTGAGAACAATGTAGAAAGACGTGCACGTTAGAAGCGTCCGTAATAAAAAGATAAAACAAAGAACAATTCAAAAAATTAAAATAAAAATAAGCCCTGGCAGCTAAGAGATGACCAGTCCCAACTGACGGCGCCCGTTCACGAACATGACGCATGGATTAGCACCATTCAGCTCAACCATTTTGAAGGGAGCTAAATGATCCAACACACGCGCCACCATCAGCGAAACATTTGAGTGAGCATGACATACTCACAGCCGCCAGGGCAGATTCAAGTCAATGCAAGACATATTACCCGGTAAATGGTAACTCTTTAGTACATAGTACTCACACCTGTGCTATGCAATTATATAATACAATGGAGATTGAGTTTATACAATGCAAAGATAGTCTTACAATCTTCAGCAGCTCCAACAGTATTTGCAAATGTTAATCAATTAGTTGTGGAGCAGGACCAGCATTGAGCCAAGCATTTTTATCAGCGATGTAATCCCCCAACGTATAATATGCCTGCCTGCATAGTGTGCGTTTTATACAAGATTTGAATTTCGTCTCATTCAGTTGAAGTATGTGGGGAGGAATTTTATTGTAACATTTTAAACAGTATCCCATAAAAGATGAATCTACTTTAGCCAGTCTGAAACCTGGTTGAACTAATAGGTCCCTATTTCTTGTACTATAATTATGTCTATCACCTCTTTTGCTAAAAAGATGTAAATTCTTTCTTACGTACATGATGTTTTCATAGATATATTGACAAGGTACCGTCATGATGTTAATATCCTTAAACAGTTTCCTTAGAGAATCGCGCCTGCGGAGATAATATATGGCTCTGATCGCTCTTTTCTGCAGAATAAAAATAGACTCGATGTCTGCAGCCCGTCCCCACAGTAAAATACCGTAAGACATGATACTATGAAAGTAGCTAAAATAGACTAGCCTCGCGGTATCTACATCAGTAAATTGACGGATTTTTCTGACAGCATATGCTGCTGAACTTAGCCGTCCTGCAAGAGATGTTAAATGAGGACCCCATTGCAGCCTTGAGTCGAGCGTGATCCCTAGGAAAACAGTTTTGTCGACAAATTCTAGTTTCTCTTGATTCAATACTATCTCACAATCACTACTTTTGACATTTGGTAAAGAAAATTTTATGCACTTAGTTTTTTTTCCATTTAATACTAAATTATTAGCAGTGAACCAATTTTGGACCTGCAGTAGGGCGTTATTTACGTCGTTAAAATTTGTAGCACGTCTATCTACCTTAAAAATTAAAGAAGTATCGTCAGCAAATAACACCATTTGTGGTTGATTTTTTAATAAATGGAGTAGATCATTTATATACACTAAGAAGAGGAATGGACCCAATATCGAGCCTTGTGGCACACCTATTTTTACTTTTAAACCTAGTGAATTGATACCGTTTATTTGAACTTGCTGTTGTCTATCATTTAAATAAGATTTTACTAAATTTAGTGCAAGTTTTCCAAGTCCGTAATGCTCAAGTTTCAAGAGTAAGGTTTCGTGATCGACGCAATCAAATGCTTTGGAGAGGTCACAAAAGATCCCTATGGCGTCTTGAGCCTCTTCCAACGCGTTAAAAATGTGTCTTAATAGGGTTACACCGGCGTCGGTCGTACAACGTCCTTTGGTGAATCCATACTGTTGATCGTGAAGGATTTTATTTGTGTTAAAATGATTGAGCATTTGATTAAGCATTACCTTTTCAAACACCTTGCTGAATACCGGCAACACGGATACGGGTCTATAATTATTGGCGTCTTTACTGTCCCCGGATTTGAAAAGTGGTATTACCTTACTGTATTTCATTAAATCCGGGAAGACTCCTTGATCCACACACAAATTAAATATTAAAGCTAAGTAAGGCGCTATGGTCTCAATTATGGAGGTACAGACTTTAATGGACATCCCCCAAAGATCTTCGGTCAATTTGATCTTGATTTGTTTAAAAGCTTTTATTACTGTTATGGGGTTAATATGCTTAAAGTTAAATTCAATCGGGCATGCTGAAACGTTGGCCCTTACTAAATCAAAAGAGAGCGAGGGCGAGGAATTTAAGGTTTCAGTAGTTTTAAGTGGGATACTGGTAAAGAAATTTACAAATTCTTGAGCAACTTCTTTGCTATTGCAAATGAGACCACCACATGACTTCTTCAGTGTATAATCAGAATTATGCTTTTTGTTTCTGTTCGTTTCATTATTGATAATTTTCCAAACTGTCTGTATTTTATTGTCTGCTGATTTAACCTTGTTGCTAATGTATAAGGCTTTAGCTGCCTTACAAGTGTTCTTAAAAGTTCTAGAGTAAGTAGCAACATACTTATTAAAAGTTTCCGTGTTAAAATAAGGCTAAGGCCATACAGCTCGAAAAGTCTATCCCTACTTTTCCTGAGTCCTGTAGTTGCCCAGTCACTAAATAAAAACTTAGGGCTGATAGTTTTAGTGTTCTTCTTAAAACAATTATTGAACTCGGATTGGACTAACGAAAAGAATTCTTTATACAAAATATTAACATTGTTCATTGTAAGGACCTGATTACTTAACTTACAAATTAAAGTGCTATTATATTTATTTAAATTAACAGCTGTTATTGGTCTGAATTGTATCTTCACTTTTTGTAATGGTATGTTAGACTCAAAAGTTACGGATTGACCACTGTGATCCGAAGGGAGATAATTAACTATGGCTTTATCTAAATAGTCACAGCAACAAAACACATTATCAATACATGTAGCAGTAGATGTAGTTATTCGGGTCGGTTCCACAAACACATGTGACAGATTGAATGATTTGAACAAATTTAAAAATCTACCGGTTATTGAATTATTTTCTAAAATATTAATGTTAAAGTCACCACAGATAATTACTGATTTACTACAAGTTGCAAGTTTTGCCAAAACATCTTCCATTACTGACTCAAATATAGAGTAGTTTTGATAATTTGGGGGTCTATAAACGCACACTATTACATGCTTATCTAGCTCAACACAAGACAGTTCAATGCTATGTTCAACCGATAGTTCAACTATGTCATTACGGGTTTTTGATTTAATACAACTTTTAATTAAGATTAATGAACCACCACGCAGCATTGATTTTCGGTTAAAACAACTAGCCACACTATAATTCTCATAGTTAATTAACATTTCATAATCTTTTAACCAATGCTCAGTTAAACATATAATGTCAAACATTGTTTTTTCTAAAAACAATTCAATTTCCAATTGTTTGGAAGAAAAACCTTGAATATTTTGATGTAATAATTTCAAGGATTTCTGCTTAGCCCCTTTTGTACAGTTAACTATGTTAGTGCTAGAAAATACCTTTTTGTTATCAAGTTTAATCATACTGTTATTGGTATAGTAGCCCCTACATACTCAGCACGTTCAATTTTTGCTAGTCGCCAAAATGTAGCTCAAGCCCCACGCGTTTATAATAAAGTAAATCGCATACTTAACATTTACCCTATGCAGCTGTACGAGTGTAAGAAGATATTGAAGGAATGGCTCTTCACACTTAATTATGATGCCGTGGAAGACATTTTGGTTACACAGGGTTGAACGTCACGCAAACACACACACTCACACACCCTCTCACTCACTCACACACACCCACACACCAACTCTAACACACACACATACACACAATATACTTTCACACGCAAATAAACACACATTTACACCTTTCTGCCATAAGCACGATTTAATTAATTTTTGTTTTTCTTTTTTTTTCTTATTGGTTTGTTTTTATTGGTTTTTAATTTTTTTTGGTTTTATTAAAATAATGTGTAACTTATACCTAATTAGCACAACGAAACAATTGAACTAATCGAGGAAGAGCGAGGTTTATCCCATCACAAGTATCTTCGGATTACTTTATGGGAAGCCCCGGCAACTTAATTGTATCTAGATTTAAGATAATAAACACATTTTTTTGTTACGGTGAAGTGTAACTTGATGTCACACTATGCAACTCACGCCAATATGATGCAACTTGAGTCCAATAGAGTTAGTACTATGAACAAATAGTATGGGACCATTAAAAGTAACTCACTCATATTTTCAGTTTTCCTAATTAAATACGAGTTATAGATTAGGGCGCATATCTCTAGACGGATGTACTTTAGAGCTGAGCTGCCATAGTAACCATTGTTTGTACTCTACACATCTAACAAGGTGGCGTCAAAGTACGATACAAAAAAGGCACTAGTTGCCCACACATTTCAGGCAAAGCCCTCTGTACCTATTTTTCCAAAAAAATTACCAAATTTCATCCAAATCCGTAAGGCCATTATTGCGTGATTGAGTCACAAATACACAATCATACAAACTTAAATATTTATAATATAACTAGCTTTTTTGTCCGCGGCTTCGCCCGCATGGATGTCGGAAAATATCCCACGGGAACGTACTACCAGTACCGGGATTACATACCTAATAGGCGAGCCGCTGTGCCCGCGTTGCGTCAACCATAATTATTTTGTTAGGTTAGGTACGCGTAATTTTGAATCTGATATTTTTTAATCCATTCATTTAAATGAAATGATGTCAAGGCATATTTTAATCTAAATTAAATGCTCAATTTAAGTAACATAGTTTATTGGATTAGGATTAATATAATACCGGTCAAAATAGCTTCGGAAATAACAATTAAACTTTTGTCAAATTCTGAAAGATAAAAATGGTTATTGTGGGTCATCCTTAGAAGATAGACATATGCCATCGCGGACTTTTTGTTGAACTTTTTAAGATGAAATGAAAATAAAGTTGGCACCCCCACTTTCGAAAAATTAAAATTTAAAACTGTGAAAATTTCGAGCTAATTAAGGACAGTTTTGGACTGCAAGAAAAAAAATTACCCCCTCTTCGAGATATTCAAAATTTTTAATGGGGGTGCTAACTAGTAATTCAAGTTAGCACCCCCACAGCATTTAAATGTTTACTAAAAAAGTTTTATATAGGTCTAAATTTCGATCTAATTAAGGACAACAAATGCAGCACCAAACCCCCCCCCCCCCCCCCCCTATCCGTAAAAAATTTGAAAATCTAATCTAAAAATAAATTCTCACCACTATAATTGTAGACTGCCAAGTGCAAAAATAAAAACATCCCTTAAACCACCCTTTGACCAAACTTCCCGAAAATAACATCAAATATATACGAAAATTTCTCTTCTTCATACATAAACTGGAAATCAATTATTAATGTATTATAACAACTACTACTTGCAACATCCCCAAAAAAGTACCCCTTGACTGATAAGCATCAGTCAGTTCAAAATGTTAAACGTACTTCAGAAAATTATTAAAACTGCAAAACGTGCAGTTTTTAATTAGTTTGAAATTCTAAATATATTAATGAACATTTTTAAACAATAAATACGTCGTCCTTTATTAATTCGAAATGTGCAAAGCGATAAAAAAAATTGTAACGTTAAACACATAGTCTTAAGTTGTTCTGAAATTTAAACAAAATCAACAAAAAAAATGATGCAAAAAACATGTAGTATTTAATTAGTCCGAAATGTTAAACGTACAGACGCCAGCACATCAAGCTACTACAATCTGTCAAATTTATTTAATAAATTCAAATTCAAAAGTCATTTATTCAAATTAGGCTGAGAATCAGCACTTTTCGAATGTCAAAATTACATAAGACAGTCCCCCAAAACGCCCACCCTTCACCACTTCCTAGTGCCTTTCGCTGGGAAGAAGTAGCGCAACAAACTCCCCAGCAGCACAGCTGTCTGTTTAAGTTAGAAAAAAATAATTCTAAACAATAGTATGCAAAATAATTTACATTACGCAACACAAAACATAATTTAAATGATAAATTATTGGCCATATGTCAGCTAGCACACGCCAATATACCAACCAAAAACATTGATAACTATACTCAAGCAGAAATAAAAACTAAACGTAAACAGAACTAAATATCTAAATAAAAGCCTCCAGGCGTAAAGGGCGTGCCCGCTTACATAAAGCTATTTAAAGCTGTAATTGGCAGTTATAAATGATAAACTAGGACCATCGAGGTAAAAATAAATAAACAGTTAATTACTAGTTACAATAACAAAACCATGATCAGCAAGACGACCAGTCACCACAAGCAGCACCCGTTCACGAGCATAACGCAAAGATCAGCCATTACCCCCCTCGCCATATTTGAGGGAAGGAGGCAACCCGACCCCCGACGCTACCGCAAGCAGTGACATCTAAGGGAGCATGACGAACTTGCTGCCGGTTGCTAACCACAAATTGCAATACAACTCATAACAAAATATTGTAATGAGTAGATTAAGTCAACAATAAAATAAAATAAAAATAAATTGAATCATAAAAAAATAAAATAAACAATTATGTAACTGTCCGTAGGTAAACTAATTCTGGAGAAAGAACATAAGTATTGTCTTCAGTTAATCACAGCGACCAACTATTTAAATAGATTTTCAACTTTATCGCTGAAGCTTCAGGTTCAAAGTTATTGGGAAATTTTGAGTTTCGGGTAGCTTGATGTGCTGGCGTCTGTACTATAAAACATTTTTGTACAGTGTGATATACAATTAAATGTATCACAAAACTCAAAGGTAGCGCTTAAGAGCGCCCCGCTGAGTCCCACTGTATCCCCGGTGCCGACTAGACGTTCCCTTTGAGTTGATGTGTACTTACTGATAATTTGGTGGTTTTACTCTAAACCCAAAGCCCATAAATAAGTGATTCAAGTGAACACCACATTGGCGACGAGTAAAAGCGTAGTAAGTCAAATTATTGCTCAAATGATGTAACTGCTTACGGAAATTGGTTAGCAACAAAATGTTACTTTTATTGTACAGTGTTTTGAATAAATAAATAAAATTAGTGACTGATCTAAGCGGAATTCACTAATCGTGTTCGTTATAATTTCAATTTAAGTACATTTATGTGTGTCGTTAGTCGTTACTTACCTATCTATGCACAATCTGTGTCGGCGATCAGCTGTGACAGAAATATATGCTGCATAAATCGATGAAATGAGTTATTACGTCACTAAATACATCGTATTTAGTGACTTCCTCTATTACTTGGAACTAAAACATAACTGGCGAAATGTGGGTGTACCTGCTATAGGGACACCTGTGCTCAACCCTTCGCGGAAGCAAGGCGTGATGTTATGTTATGTTTAATACATAAACTCGTAAATAAAACTGTAACTATGTTGGATTTTGAAAAAAAAAATACAATGTTTAAAAAGTACTACCACACATCAAATATAATCCGTTTGCAAATACCTATCGATTATTCGATCAAATAATGAAATGTACCAACGAACATATCGTTAATTTACCAGTTTTAACAAAATTCCACTTCGGAAACATCGAAGTTATGTAGGTAATTATTATCTTATCTACTGTTAAAACTGAACAAATGTACCAATGAACATATAGAAAAGAAAAGAAAGACGTTTATTTGCGGTAAACATGACGCAAAGAAAAAAAAAAAGTAAATTAATAAAAACGATAATATCGTTAATTTACCAGTTTTAACAAAGTTCCACCTCGGAAACATCGAAGATATGTAGGTAATTGTTATCTTACCGACTGTTAAAACTGAACAAATGTCATGAAATCTGTCAAGGCTAAATAATTAACTAATTTTAATCAAAACGAATGCATTTTGCACTGGCTATCAACATCAACAAAAGAATTCCTAGAAATTATCACATCTCTATGAATCTCATTGTGCCCCGATGTGTTTTAATTTCAAATACCTATAATTTAAATGCTTTGTGGCATTTAGCACGTTCTTATTAAAGGACCTTTGTGTGACTTGCTTGAGAGAGTTTGTTTATTTAAAACGTATACACTTAAACACAGAGCCCTCGTTACTAGCCGGGTACAATCATTGGTTAAAATAAACTAAGTGTAGTACGGGGTTTGATTAACTCAACATCAAATCTTTATTGTACTTATGTTAATGATAAAATAAAATAAAAAAGAAAATGAAAGGAAATTGAGAGAGATAATAATTCATTGAGTCGATCTGAAAATTCTCTTAATACAATAGTATGCTGACGAGTTCCACACTCTCTTACTTGCAGACCGATCAACATGTCCCAATTACAAGTCCCGGGAATAGAACTATTTGATTGTGAAGGTGATTCAATCTCCATAGGCTCCCGTTGAAAAAGATGGAAACGTGCTTCAGAAATAAACTTCATAGCGACAAACACCAATGATCAAAACAAAAAAGTGCAATATTACTGCATTCCAGACGCACTACAAGACTTAAATTTTAATGTACCCGGAGCTCACGTGACTGATCTTGACTCAACTGCATTTATGACACCACAGTTAAAAATTTGGAAGAGTATTTTCCCCAAAACAAAATTATTATTTGAAAGGCACATTTGTGAACGAAAAGGTTGACTAATTCTTGGTTAGATTGAGACGTCAATACTTAAAACGCAATTTTGCTAAAGAGGATGAAAATCTTATCGACCAAATAACGGAAAAGTGTAGCTCGAATAAATTTAGAAATAATATTTTGATACTTGGTGTCACAGCAACAATTGCAAAAATCATAACAGAAACAAACTCTCTAGAAACTGTAAAACGGCAGTTGAATAAGTTCCACGATAGCCAGAGCACAAATGCACCAACTACCAGCCTTAATAAAATTGACACTAAAACAACAAAACGTTGTACTAAAAAGAGGTTGATTTCTGTTGCCGATGTGACAATAAAAATCACAAAGGTGACAAAAATAGTTCCTGCCCTGCAATTAGTGCAAATTGCATAAAATGTGGTTTCAAACGTCATTTCCAGAAACACTGCAGAACAAGGGCCAATAAAAGAAAAACTTCTAACCTCTCGTCAAATGACAACAATAAAGCTAAAAGTAGAAAACATTAAAAATAAAGAGCCTACATAAGTAGACCAGGTGAGGTTAACATTATAATGCTCATTGATTCCGGTAGTAAATCTGATATTATAAATGATAAAACTTGGGAGCACATGAAACAATCTAAAGTTATAGTCTCCAACCTGCAAACGTCTCCAGACAAAACATTCATGGCTTAATATGGTGTCAAACATCCACTAAATGTACTATGACCGTTTGATGCATCAATAAAAGCTGTTTCTAAATCAGTACTATCAAAATTGTATGTCATAAATAAAAATAATAAATTTCTTTATTGGCATAAAAAATGTGTACAAACAAAGTGAAGCCCTGACTCCTGCGCTAGGTAAAACACCTGTGTTACAGGGGCCAGTGTCTTCTCCAATCAGTAAGTTCTGGATTTATGCAATAACATCATTTATTCATCATAGAAAATGTTCAAGGAATCTTTTGGGTAAACTAAAACAAAAAAACTGCCATAATACATCCCTTAATGAGCTAAAACTAGGTTTTGATCTGAGTTCCATTGAGGATAAACAATTTACCAAGTTCAAAGATGTTCAGTTAGAGATCACTATTGATAAAATAGTTCCTCCAGTTTGTCAGCCTTATAGACGAGTTCCAATTTCTTTGGAATAAAAAATAAATAAGAAATTAGACGAACTGGTAAAAATGGACATCTTGGAATCTTTAAACAAACCATTTTCCTGGGTTTCTCCGATGGTACCGGTTCTGAAGTCTGATGATGATTTTCGTATTTGTTTGGATATGCGTGTTGCCAACAAAGCCATTGTTAGAAAAAAACAATTTTGCCCACGATAGAACAGCTCATTCCCAAATTTAAAAAGCAGCATTTTTTCTCAATATTTAATTTTATAAACGCTTTTCATTACAAACAAAGCTTTACCGGTACGAAATGTTTAATGTTTGGTAAATATTGTGCATACCGGAACATTTTCAAAAAATCATGGTTAAAATGTTATTATCATGCAAAGGAGTTGTAAACTTTATTGATGATGACATAGTTATCTTTGGATGTGATGAAAATAATATACATGTAATAAAAGTGCTCAAAGACAATAATGTTTTACTAAACAAAAATAAATGAGTTTTAAATTAAAAAACTATTCAGTTTCTGGGCTAAGAACTTTCATCATCAGGCCAAAAGAGTCATTTAGACCACCGGAAACCATCGAAGAAATTCAAAGTTTCCTGGGATTAAGTTTACGGGCTGTACTGATTCAGTACGACGACAAAGATCATTTCCTTCGGAAACAAGAGTCTGACCAGACGTTGGAAAACGATATTGTCAAACCGAAAAAGAGGCATTAACTTTGGTATTGGCAATCGAAAAATTTCACATGAAAAAAAAAAAAATTGAACTGGTCACAGATCATAAACCTCTGGAGGTTATATTTGGCACGAAATCGAAACTTTGCGCACAAATTGAGCGTTGAGTCCTTCGATTACAATCATTTAATTATAAAAGCATAAAACCTGGAAAATCAAATATAGCAAACCCATTCAGCCAGCAAACAACAAGTCCCTCTTGAAAACGAATATCATATTAACCATATTGTTCAATACGCGTGACTTGTAGCATTATCCCTTTAAACGATTATTGAAGCATCGAATAATGATAATAAATTTAAATTAATCTAAGATGCTTTAATAAATAATGCTTGGGGTGCTTCGATAAACAACTACAAATTATTTGAACATGAACTTTGGTTACATGATGGCGCCTTATTAAGAGGAAACAAATGATTGATACCCACTAATCTAAGAAAACAAGTATTATAAGCAGCTCATGAAGGCCACCCAGGCATTGTCAACATGAAGGCTAGGTTACGCACAAAGGTCTGGTGGCCGAAAATAGATAAAGACGCCGAAAATACTGTAAAAAACTGCTTAGGGTGTACTTTAGTCTCAGGCCCAAATCCACCAGTACCGATGAAAAGGCGTGAACCCCCATCGAAAGCCTGGGTGAATAATGCTGTTAATTTTTTGGGTCCACTGCCAAGTGGAGATTATCTTTTCGTGATCATCGATTATTACAGTAGATACAAAGAGATCAAAGTCATGAAATCTATATCTGTACAGGACACAATAATAGTGTTAAAAAGAAGATCTTTTTGCGAACTGGGAATCCAGCAAGCATAACACCTGACAGTGACAGATAATTCTGTAGTCAAGAATTCAGAACCTTCTGTACTGAATAAGGAAATACGCTTTTCAATACGATCCCCTACTGGCCTCAGCAAAACGGCGAAGTCGAGAGGCAAAATAGGGACATACTTAAAAGGCTGAGAATCAGTCAATGTGAAAAAACTGACTGGAAAGATGACTTGTTAAAATATTTAATGATGTATAACAGTACACCTCATCCCTCTACAGGAAAATCCTTATACGAGCTGTTTTACGGAAGGCCTTTCAGAGATAAGTTACATTTTAAAAGATAAGTAACATACCTCGAAAATATTTACGACGATTCAGAAGTTAGAAACAGAAAAATATACAAACAAATTAAACGAAGACAAAAAGAAAAAATGGAAAGTTATCGATGACGAAGCGTCAGATAACTTCGTCAGATAAAGTAGTTTAGTTTAGGTATATGTTATACTGTAAATGTAAGTTCAATGCTAAATACTGTATTGTACTTAAAACGTAATTATTTTCTAAATGCTTTAAATTGTTAGTCTTTTAAATTAATTGACGTCTAAATGATAAATATTGTAATTGTACATAAAACTTAATTAACATATAAAAAGGAAGAGATGTGATATACAATTAAATGTATCACACAACTCAAAGGTAGCGCTCAAGAGCGCCCCGCTGAGTCCCACTGTATCCCCGGTGCCGACTAGACGTTCCCTTTGAGTTGATGTGTACTTACTGATAATTTGGTGGTTTTACTCTAAACCCAAAGCCCATAAATAAGTGATTCAAGTGAACACCACATACAGTAAACATGTATTCTTCGACTGTTTACATTTTATGACTGTTTCAAACAAGACATAATAAAGACTTACACGTTTATTGTTCAAAAATATTTTTAATACGCTCAACATTTTGTTCTAATTAAAGACTACGTTTATTGCATGAAAAAGTTTTTTCATTAGTTTAAAATTTCAGACTAATTACAGATACTTGTTTGATGTATGAAAATGTTTTTAGTGAGTTTGAAATTTAAGACTAATTAAAGACTACATGTCTTCTATTGTATGATTAAGATTTTCTATTATTTAAAGTTTCAGACTAATTTCAAACTACATCTTTATCATTCTTATCGAAATGTTAGACTTACTTTGAAACATTTTTGGACAATAAACGTGTGGTCTGCAATAAGTCTGATAATTTAAAGGTAGTAAAAAATATTTTAAAAGAATAAACATGTATTTTCAGTTTGTCCAGAATGTTGAATGCACGAATGTCATAAAAAATTGGATCATTAAACATGTAGTTTCCAGTTAGTCTGAAGATTTAAATAGTCTGTAATAAGTCTAAAATAGTCCCTAAAAGTCTATTTTGAGATAAAGTATTTTCATGTTTTCAAGATTGGGGGGTGGGTTGTTGCTGCTTTTGTTGTCCTTAATGAGCTCGAAATTTTGACCTAAGTACATAAAACTTTTTCTGTGGGGGTGCTAACTTAATTACTAGTTAGCACCCCCATTGAAAATTTTGAATATCTCGAAGGGGGTTGGTCCGAATTTTTTTTCTTGCTGTCCAAAATTGACCTTAATTAGCTCGAAATTTTCACCGTTTTAGATTTTCATTTTTCGAAACTGTGTGCCAACTTTATTTTCATTAAGATGAACAATACTGTAGAACATACATTTTATGTTACTTTGGCGCACGCCAATAAAGTTCACAGTCGGCATGATTTTTTCCAACATCTTCAACAATAATCGTCAAATTTCAGCCAATTTACACAAAACAAACCTTCCGCATGAATCACTCCGTCTATGCGTGAAAACCGTTTGGAAATCCGTTCGGTAGTTTTTGAGTTTATTGCGTTCAGACAGACAGACGCGGCGGGTGACTTTGTTTTATAATATGTAAGGATATTAGTAGGATAGGATTAACTGTAATTGTAAACATGCATCAAACAAATAATTAATTGGTTTTACAATTAATTTTTGCTCAGCACTGCTGTTGGGGCAAAGTGGAATGCCTACAATTTTTCAGTTGAATCTGAAAATACAGCATTCCCATATTTCAGATTTATTCATGTACTTTCTCTTCATGCCAAATGATGATTAATCTGTGATGTTAGTAGTTAGAATAATTAAAATAATAATAGCCCCACCGCCGTATCTCTACGTTGACGTCGTGGTGGTGCTTGCGCACTCCGAACTCTAGCTCTGTGCCGGTAGAGTTTACTTTGCCGGAACAGGTCTGGGATGAGGAGTCAGACCAAGAGATATACAAAAACCCGCAGGGCAGCGTGTGGCGAGCTGTTGGGCAGTAGCGACCCCACGGACCCTATCTCCCGGGAGAAGTCTTGTTGCTCACCTCTGGCTTGCCTTTATTGGCCGGCTGGATTGAACACTGAAGAGGAACGGAGCTCCCACTTCATTCTTGCCTTAATTGGCCGGCTTGAGTGGAGATTCGCAAGAGCAAACGTGTTCGGAGGAAGGAAATATTCCAGTAAGTGCTCGTATGGAGCTTGACCATCTTCCGGGCTCTGGGATTGTTCTGAAAGCCGTGGAATACCTCTCCACTCCTCAAGCACCTCAGGACATATTGCCCCCTTGTTGCTACGTCACTATGTGCTAGCGAGTTTCCGGGGGCCCATTATTGAGTGTGCAAGTCACCCCCTGCCATTTTATCCGTGTACAATAAAACATTGATCAGACAGGGGACTTAGCTCATCCATAGTTTAAGGTAACCAATCCACTATAGTCACCCAAACCCATAGCCCAATATGTTTTGTTTCCATGTGCTGCAATAGTCCTGCACCAACCGGGGTTTGTCCTTGGGGGATGCACTTGCATAGTGCATACAGGGATAATCATCGGTCGGTGTTTCATTCCATTTAAAATTGTCTAAGGGGCCTCTGCGAGTTGGCTTCGGCCCCTCGTACGCCTTCCAAAGGTCCGGAACCCTAAGATCCCGAGATATGTCAAAGATAATAATAATAATAGTAAAGGACGGCACGGTTGACATCTGTCGGGCATGCCACCGTCCGGGAGAATCAATCCGACATATTATCTCCTGTTGTTTTCGTCTAGCTAACGAAGAGTACTTGCATAGACACAATCTTGTAGCCAGGATTATTTATCAGCAACTTGCTCTGAAATACAGCCTTGTGGAATCGGAAGTGCCGTACTACAGGTATGTGCCCGACCCAGTTCTCGAAAATGGAAATATCACATTGTACTGGGATCGATCCATCATCACTGACAGGACTATTGTTGCCAATAAGCCTGATATAGTGGTGATCGATCGAGGAGAGCGGCGCGCAATGATTATTGACATAACGGTCCCGCATGAGAACCTCGTGAAAGCCGAGAAAGATAAACAAATCAAGTATCTTGACTTGGCTCGCGAGGTTGTCGACACGTGGCGTGGGATGTGGACTCAGCAATCATTGTGCCTATAGTCGTATCAGCCAATGGCTTAATTGCCAAGAGCCTCGACCAACACCTAAGGAGGCTCTCGTTGGGCAGCTGGATTAAGGGCTTGATTCAGAAAGCGGTACTCCTGGACACGGCTCGCATTGTTAGGAGGTTCCTTTCTCTGGAGCCCTGACCGGTAGCTTGGAGCCTGTTCCCGATACCGGTGGGGATACTATTTTTATATTTTTAAATGTTTTTATATAATTTTATTCTAATATTTAAAAATATAATTTATATGTAAATAATGAAATAAAGATATAATAGTAATTTATTTCAGACTTCCATAAATTTGTTAGTAACAATGTTGTTAACCTAGTGTTAGTAAAAGTACCAGTTTAGTGGTCAGGCGCTTGTCCTCGCGTGAAAGATCATTTCGTTTTCTATTTATATGGACAAATCATACTCAATTTGTGTTAGTATGAAAAACATGAATTAAACAGTAAGAACAAATTATTGCATATTATCTGTGATTTTATTGGTCCACTTTAGTTAAATTTATTAAGATTTTTATTTGTAACAAATTGTGTAATTAATCTGTGATTTACAACCTGATATCTTCCAGAAACCAATAGTAAATAAAAATTACCAGACAATTATTTTTGTACTTTTATTTAAAAACACTACATAAGTACTAAGTCTAACGTTACCAGTCCTAGTTACATTTTACTTAGATATACATTGCTTTCTTTTCCAAAAATATATATGTATAAAATACGAGCATACCTACCTACCCAAATTTTAAGGGGACCCTAGTGGGGTCTGTCAAGATTTTAGACAAGTGGAATCTGCCCCACCAAATCGAACTAGTGGGCAGATTCCACTGAAAACTTGTAGGCGGTAGGTGGAATTCATTCATTCCACTTTGCCCCACTAATGGGGCGGCCTGGTGGGGCAAAGTGGAATGAATGAATTCGTAAAAACACTAAGATACATTAAGAAAAAATGCCTTGTTGCAGGTGGAAGAATGGAAGAGGTACATATTGATAAGATCACATCACGAATAAAGAAGTTATGTTATGGTCTCAACATGGATTTTGTAGACCCGGTATGTATTTTTGAATCTTTCTATAATATATCAAATACCAGTGGGCTACTATTTTTTATATTAAAAAAATATGTTTTATTTTATGTTTTTATAAAAATATTTAAAAATGTAAGCAATATGTATAACAAAGCAATTAAGGAAATAATATTATACATAATTGTTTATTTAGAAAAGTAGCACATTTTCATACAATAGATATTTTAACTTAAAATATAGCAGTTGTTTATTTGCCTGAACTAGGTTAAAGCTGTGCTATAGGCTAGACCGTGCTTAGGTACTATAATAAATAAATAATAATTTTCGAATAATGAAAAATGATTTAAGTAAACATAAAAGTAACGGTATGTTCGCGATTTTATTTTCCAAACGACAAGTCTTGTAAGTCTTCTGTTTCTGCTTATTGTAAATATTAAAGTTTATATTTTTTTCACATTTCAAATAATTTAATTTATTGAAATTTTGGGGTAGTTTTCTATTTTGTACAGAAGTGAGACTAAGAATATAAAAAATCTTTCTACACAACATGTTTTCAGGTCGAAGAAGAAATGCATATTACACATAATAATAATAAATTAATTTATTTCAGGTAAAAATAACACCCATAGACAAACACAAATTAATAAATAAGATCAATAACATAAAATACAATAAAATCCAAGATCAATTAAAACAAAATAAAATAAAATGACAATAAATTATGTTAAATCGAAATCAATTAAAAAAAAAAAAAAATTGATCAAATTAAATTAAATCAAATAATATCAGAAATAAATACATATTACATACATAACAACCACAGACAAAAACGAACACTCACACAGTAACAATATGTCTGCTGCAGCATTGCCGGATGTAAGGGCAATCCAGTCTGTTGGCAATCATCGCCAGGACGGTGTTGGGGCTGCCCCGCACTCTGCGCACCAGAGACGCGCACCGCTTGCGCATCGTCGCGTGAAAGCAGTCGGTGCGCGCCTCCGCGAACATGCCCGAGGCGCTGCAGTGTCGGGGCAGCCCCACCACAGCCCTGAACGCGTTATTGAACTGGACGCGGAGGGCGCTGTATGCCGCACGAGTATACTTTGCCCACAGGCTGCACGTGTAAAGGGATGTACAATAAGCTCTAAAGAGCGTTATTTTTACCTCCCTCGAACAACGCACAAACCTACGCGCTATCATATTACCTCTAACTGACAACGCCCTCCGCTCCCGCTCAATGTCCGCAACGTCTTTTAGGTCAGCTGTAACAACGTGACCCAAGTATTTGACTTGTTCCACTTTCTCAAGCGGTGCATTATTTATACACACAGGGGGCACACTATTCACACTTCTTGGACTAGCCCCAAACACCATGAATTTACTCTTCCCTGCATTATACTTCAACCCATGGCTCGAGGCATACTCTTCACAGGTCCCCATTAATTTTCTAAGACCGCAGACCGATGCGCTCAGCAGCACCATGTCGTCAGCGTAGCTTAAGTTATTGACGCATACTCCATCCACATGGCAACCAACATGCTCGCTGCTAAGCCCAACGATTAGGGCGTTCACATAGAGGTTGAAGAGCGCAGGAGAGGTCAACCCCCCCCTGTCTCACCCCGCACTCCAACCTATATGGTTCAGACATTACACCCGCCCATCTGACGCTATTGGTCTGGTGTCTGTACCAATATTTGAATATGTTCGAGAGTTCTGTGGGTAACCCGATACTCTCCAGTTTCTCCCACAGGATGTTATATGACACCAGATCGAAGGCCTTGGACAGATCCAGGAAACACGCGTACACAGGAGTTTTGCGATCCGTATAATATCTGACGACGTGCTTAAGACTCAGAATAGCAGCTTCAGTGGACAGTTTGGGCCGAAACCCAAAATAATACCATTCTGTTTCTTGTGTGCACTGTCAACATTGTAGGTAACAGGCCATCCATAAATTTCGTCACACGTTAAGGTGGAGGGACAATTCACAAGCTTCATGACGTCACATGTTTAATTCTAACATCCTGTCCACGACGATAGCGGCAAGCTATGAGCAAAATGTATACGCGTGGCGGCCAGTCTTGAAAACAAATTTATCAAAATTTACGCGTAAACATGCCACGAAGCGTCGCAATCAGCGGCGCGCGGCGGCGGCGGCGGTGGTAACATTGTAACAAATGTACGGGCGGCTAGGTGGGACACCATGACTAGGGAATGTAATCTCGATCTCGTGAGACCCGGAATCTCGCGGGGTCTTGAGCCTTTAAGGGTCTAGTCAGTCATTCTTCCATACTAACGTCATATGCAATTTACTCCAGTTTGACAGTGTGCATTAAAAATGATATCAACTTGTCATTATCTAGTCCTGTACGGAAACAGAATTCATTTAAATGATATGATGTGAAGGCATATTCTAATCTAAATTAAATGCCCAATTGAAATAACATAAGTATATTATTGGATAAGGATTAAAATAATACCGGTCAAAATAACTTCGGAAATAATAATGCAATTTTTATCAAATTCTGAAAGATAATGGTAACTGTGGGTCATCCTTAGAAGATAGACATACGTCATCGTGGACTTTTTTGTTGAACTTTTTAAGATGTACTGTAGAACATAAATTTTATGTATCTTTTTGCGGTTTACGCGGCGCACAGCGTAAAGCTCTCAGTCGGGGTGATTTTTTCCGACTTCTTCAACAATAATCGTCATATATAAGACAATTTACACAAAACATTAATTAATTATACACCAAAACCTTCCTCATGAATCACCCCGTTAGTGGGTGAAAACTGAAAATCCGTTAGTTTTTGAATTTATCGCGTTCAGACAGACAGACACGGCGGGAGACTTTTATAACATGAGGATAAATAATCCAGTATTTTTTTCTCAAACTCCCAAAGGTCTGTTATGAAATTTTACAACCTCGTTCTTGAAATTGTAGGCTAAACTTAGCCTCTGTTTCCTTTCAGGATTTTTCTAGGACATGTGCTTCAATTATCTCTCTCATTTCCTTTACTTCACCATACATCCAACCTTGCGCCTTAATAGCATACCACTATTATTATACTTATAGTTGTAATCTAATGCTTGCAGGTATCTATAACTCTGAAAGTCATCAGTGGCATATACTCTGGAGTAACTACTGTAGAACTTGATAACTTAGCTGCTGAAACAGCAGCAACCATGACTACTGATCATCCAGATTATGCAATACTTGCTGCAAGATTGGCCATTTCTAATTTGCATAAAGAAACAAAAAAACACTTTTCTGGTAATTATGAATTGTAATTTTTCTTTAATTGCCATTTTTTTTAAAAGAAAGCAAAACTACTGAACATAATTTAACTGAATCAAACTTTATAGTTTTTTTTTTTAATTATTATTTCAGATGTAATATCTGATTTATACAACATAATTAATCCATATACTAAGAAGAGGACACCAATGATTTCTGATTTTCATTACAATTTGATCATAAAAAATAAAGAGACGCTGGACTCTGCCATTGTGTATGACAGAGATTTCAAATACAACTATTTTGGATTCAAGACTTTGGAAAGATCATATTTGTTGAAAATCAATAATAAGGTAAACTTAAATACCAGTATAGTTTTTTTTTAGTTTCTAAGTACAGAATTTTAACCTTTGCTTAATTCCAGGTTGCAGAAAGGCCACAGCACATGCTTATGCGGGTTTCCATTGGCATTCATGGCGATGATATCGAGGGGGCTATTAATACATACAATTTACTATCTGAAAAATATTTTACACATGCAAGCCCAACTCTTTTCTCAGCAGCCACTCCACGTCCTCAATTATCTTCTTGCTTTCTCATAGCCATAACAGATGATAGTATTGAAGGAATTTATGATACTTTAAAACAATGTGCACTCATTTCTAAATCAGCAGGTGGGATTGGCCTCCATGTTCACTGCATTAGAGCTAAAGGGACCTATATAGCTGGTACAAATGGTATGTCCAATGGTCTTGTGCCCATGCTAAGAGTATACAACAACACAGCGCGTTATGTTGATCAAGGGGGTAATAAAAGACCTGGTGCTTTTGCCATATACTTGGAACCATGGCATGCTGATATATTTGAATTCTTGGATTTGAAAAAGAATACTGGAAAAGAAGAAGTGCGTGCTAGGGAACTATTTTATGCACTATGGATACCTGATTTATTTATGAAAAGAGTTGAAAGCAATCAAGATTGGAGTATAATGTGTCCTCATGAATGTCCTGGTCTAGCTGATTGTTGGGGAGAAGAATTTGAAGCATTATATGAAAAATATGAACATGAAGGTCGCTTTGTAAAACAAGTAAAAGCTCAGATTTTGTGGAAAGCTATAATTGAAGCACAAGTAGAAACAGGAACTCCATATATGCTTTACAAAGATTCCTGCAACAGAAAAAGTAACCAGAAGAATCTAGGCACCATTAAATGCAGCAACCTTTGCACTGAAATAGTAGAGTATACTTCACCAGATGAAGTTGCTGTGTGCAATTTAGCTTCTATTGCATTAAACATGTTTGTAAATGATGACAAAACTTATAATTTTATAAAATTGAAGGAAGTTACTAAAACTATAACTGAAAATCTAAACAAAATTATTGATGTGAACTTTTATCCAGTGCCAGAGGCAGAAAAATCAAATATGAGGCACAGACCAATCGGAATTGGAGTTCAAGGATTAGCTGATGCTTTTGTATTAATGCGTATACCCTATGAAAGCGAAGCTGCTATAAAATTAAATCAACAAATATTTGAAACAATCTACTATGGTGCATTAGAAGCTAGTTGTGAATTAGCTGAAAAGTATGGAGTATATGAGACTTATGAAGGCTGTCCTGCAAGTCAGGGTATATTACAGTATGACATGTGGAACAAGACCCCAACAGATTTGTGGGACTGGGTATCGCTAAAAGAGAAGATTGCAAAGCATGGTCTTAGAAATTCACTTTTATTAGCACCCATGCCAACAGCTTCCACTGCCCAGATATTAGGAAATAATGAGTCATTTGAACCATTTACTTCAAACATTTACCAAAGACGTGTCTTGTCGGGCGAGTTTCAAGTCGTAAATCATCACCTGTTACATGATCTAACTGAAGCTGATTTATGGGATGAAGATATGAAAAATCTGATTATCCACAATAATGGATCTATTCAAAACATTGAATCTATTCCTCAAGACATAAGAGATTTGTATAAAACTGTCTGGGAAATTTCCGTGAAAACCACAATACAAATGGCTGCCGACAGAGGTGCATTTATCGATCAAAGCCAGTCCTTCAACATCCATGTTGCCGAGCCAAATTATGGTAAATTAACATCTATTCATTTCTATGCATGGAAAATGGGTTTGAAAACTGGAATGTACTACCTACGCACAAAACCTGCTGTCAATGCTATACAGTTTACTGTTGATAAATCTAAGGTTAAGGGTAAGGTCACAAACGGAAAATCCGAGACTAATGGAAAGGCTGAGGTTGATGATGCCAATATGGCTGCAATTACTTGCTCTTTACAAAATAAGGATGAATGTATGAGCTGTGGCTCATAATTCAAATGATAGCAATAATTGCTTCTATCTGAAGATTTAATTTGTAATTTTGTAATGTTAGTGTAAATGTAGTTTTCACATTCAATGTTTTTTTTTTCTGCATCTACGTCTTAACTTTTCATCTGAAGAAAAAAATGCGGTCAGTTTTAATTCCTGTTTTCTCTCTGGATAATGACACTAAGGCATATTGTCCACCGCACCGTGAACGGGACGTCAACGAGAACGAGATGACGCCGAAGTAAAGACAGCACATTTACTATGGCTGCGTAAACTCGTTTCTCGTTGACGCCCCGTTCACGGTGCAGTGGAAATGAAATGAAATGAAATTGTTTATTCTGTAAATAGGATATCGAAATCACTTTCATATAAAAAATATTAAAAATAAGCTAGATGAGTGGACAAACTGTGTAAGGCCGCTTGTCTACCCACCGTCACCGTGAACGGTACGTCAACGAGAAACGAGATTACGCGGCCTGGGCGAACGGCGTCGGTGCGACGGCAGTGTGTGGAGAAGATCAAACTTATTTTGTATTGCCGGCACATCGGCCCGTCACAATATCGGGCAGAGTTCTAGCGGTCGCGCCGAACTACTCGAAAATTCAGGGATCGGTATCCCGGCGCTCGGGTGTCGGACGACCAGGTGACATGCGGCTATAGTAAATGTATGTATCGCTACTTTAGCGCCGTCATCTCGTTCTCGTTGACGGTGGACAAATGGCCTAAAAATATTTTTAACGACAAAATCTACCTACCTACCTATTCAATAATAAAGTTGCATGTACCCATAATATATTTTTTTATTCATGTAGGCATTGGGGCGAATCTGAGTGCACATGGTTGCGGGCACAGAGCATGGAACTTTAGTTGCGAGTGCTTGCATGAGTGCATCTAGTGCATTCACAGTGCTGGCGCGAGCGTCAATAGTCTGTTCCAAAAGTATCTGATGAAAATATAAACAGAACAGAAAACGTACCTTTGGATACCAATTTGTAGTGCCACTTACAAATTGAGTGTTTTGATTTGAATACAGATGAATGTGTTACTACTTCCTTTTGTGTGAATGATTGCGTAAGAATTTAACCAGAAAAGGGTTTATAACACTTTCATCAAATACTGAACATACAATACCATACATACATTTAAACTAGACGCGTCCGCGTCAGCACCCGTACCCTCCTGCACTCAGATTCGTCCCATAGTTTTCCCATCCCACGAAAACCTCTGCATGAATTTGGACAAGACGAACGACAATGTACAATTCACACATCTTCCTGAGTCCATTCCACATGGAAGGGTCGCTTCTCAAAGTTGTGAAAGAATATATCTACCTGGGGCAAATCATGAAGCCGACAGAAAGATTCAGTTGGTTTGGGCCATGGAGTATAGAAAGAAGCGGAGATGCCGCAAGGCAAGTAGGCCTTGCGCCTTCAATTAGGTCCTGACGATTTTAAAACACATTTTCTCGTTTGATCGTCAGATTGTACCTAGAGACATCTGTTGTCGAGGAGGTGCATTCTAACCAATTCTCACCGATTTCGTATTTTTATCATTATCAATGCATATTATTGCGACTAATTTGCGACTCAAATTACTTGCTTAAGTTTTATTTTGCTCGCTATAAAATACAATAGACGTGGATATATTTAGTAACTTGTTCCGCTTAGCTATTTCTAAAGAGCCATAAAAAACTCCTGAAAGAAATCGACACGTGTTTCACCTCTCAACGAGGCATCCTCAGGATGACGATGGACTTGTTGCAAACTCGAACACGGCGTGTTGCCACACCAAGCGCTGAGTGCAGACTGAGCCTTATCGCCCGTGAAACCCACTTATATAGTGTCGCCGTTATCAGTGCGACCGTTATTAGTGCGATAAGGGGCGAACAATCGCAGCAAAGGTGACCTAGGCATACTCGTATTTAATTCGTTCAACAGTGTAATGTTTCCGGTATTATTTTTGACAATTTCTAAACTCTCTAATGCTGACATTCTGAAACCTTTATCACATGTGTGTAAAATTTCGAAAGTGTTATTATTATTTAACGAATGACCTGTATCTATTAAATGTTGTGCAAAATGGGATTTTTCTGGATAATTATTCCTGTACGCTGCAATATGTTCCTTATATCTTGTCTGAAAATTACGACCAGTTTGAACGGATACAATAAGAGAATGGTTGATGATTTGATTCAAACGAAACGTCGCAACATAGTTCGTTCACTTTTGTATCCACTGCCTCCAGAAAGACCACATGAATATTTAGGAAGTTTGACATACTTAGGGTCAATTAGTGATAGGGTTTCAAAAACTTTGTTTCGAAATGGATTAAGGGTAGCTTTTAAAACAAATAATTCACTAAGACAGATTTGTAACGGAAAAGATCGATTAGAAAACCACAAAAAATCAGGTGTATACAAGTTGCATTGCGATGATTGTAATGGTATTTACATAGGTCAAACTGGTCGTAATTTTCAGACAAGATATAAGGAACATATTGCAGCGTACAGGAATAATTATCCAGAAAAATCCCATTTTGCACAACATTTAATAGATACAGGTCATTCGTTAAATAATAATAACACTTTCGAAATTTTACACACATGTGATAAAGGTTTCAGAATGTCAGCATTAGAGAGTTTAGAAATTGTCAAAAATAATACCGGAAACATTACACTGTTGAACGAATTAAATACGAGTATGCCTAGGTCACCTTTGCTGCGATTGTTCGCCCCTTATCGCACTAATAACGGCCGCACTGATAACGGCGACACTATATAAGTGGGTTTCACGGGCGATAAGGCTCAGGAGGCCTGGCGGGGCAAACGTGGGCCTGCTCAATGTCACCGGTGCCAACGCTTTCGGCATAGCTCGCACCAATGTCACCGTCCGCTCGCATGCGTGCGATGTGGAGGGGAGCACCCGGCACGCAGCTGCCCCCGCCCCTTGGAAGAACCGGCCACATGCGCCAATTGCGGGGGCCCACACCCTGCCAGCAACATTAAGTGCCCAGTGTTCCAGGACGAAATCCGGAACAAGCGAGCGGGCACGGTCGCGGCCACATCAACCAGACGGTCGCAACCATCGGCCGCGGTGACACGCACAGATGTGCAGCCGGAAGCGAACAGTAAGACGCTTATGGCACCGGCAAATGGGCCCACAGACAGGACCCAAGCCTCCTCCTCGGGGTGGAGGAAAAAGAAGAGACGCGGGGGGAAGAGAAAGAGGAAGAACCCACCCCCCCCCGAGGCGACCCAAGAAGATGTCCCTAGGGCCGATCCTGCCCCAAGTAATGCGCAGGTGGCCACTACCACAGAACGCGACCAACCTACAGGTGGCGACAAAAACGAGCGGCGGCAAAACGCGGAAGTGCGTTCGTACGCACAGAAGCCGCTCGGTACCGCCACCGTCGCGGTCAACGCCATTCACTCGCAGCGACAGAAACGAGAACAAGAAAAGTTCATCGGAGCTGCGAGTGGCGGCGCGCGTGTCGCGCCGCAATCATCACATAAAAATGAATTTACCACCTGCGCCATCAAGCTACTGATGGATCTAATTAAAGCCATCAGACAGGGGCAGGATGTTGAAACCGTCATCCTGGACGGACTAGCGACCTTATTGACCCTCTATCATGGACAATAGGTCGCTCAGGATGATTCATTGGAATGCCCGCGGCCTTAGGCACAAGGTCGCCCCCCTCCGCCATCTCCTACGGGATCAAAATATAGACGTGGCGCTCATCAGCGAGACGATGTTGGGACCTGAAGTCAGGATCAGGTTCCCTGGATACATCGTCTACAGGAAGGATGAGCGGACGGCACAGAACACCCCATACCGCGGTCTGGTAGTATTGGTGAAAAGAAGAGTCGTCCACCAGGAAATCCCCCCACCGCCACTCAGATCGTTCGACGCGCTGGGTGTACAGCTACACATAGCCGGTGAGGACATAGACATATACGCGTGTTACAAGTCGCCCGCGGCCCACTTGGACCTGACCGAGCTGCGGGCGCTCCTCACGCGTACCTCGCACGCCACCATCCTCGCCGGTGACTTCAATTGTAAGCACCCAGCGTGGAATTCCTACACAACGAATCCAGGGGGGAGACGACTCTTCGCAGACGCAGAAGCCTTCGGGTACACAGTAGCCGGCCCAGAAACGCCAACAAGGTACCCCGACGACCAAATACATATGCCAGACGTGCTGGACGTCGTAGTCCTCCGAGGGCTACACTCCCAGACCGTGCAACAACAAGTTATAGACGACGAGCTACAGTCGGATCATCAACCTGTGCTCGTCGTACTAGCGGGTATGCCGATCCGCTTGAAGCCACTAGCGCCACGTCGAAAACTGGATTGGACAACCTTCCATGAAAAAGTAGAGACCACCACGCCGACTCGGCCTATTGTAGACTCCGCGGACGTCGATCAAATGGCAGTCGACGTCACTGCTTGCATACAGAGCGCCTTAGAAGCGGCGACCTCGACACATCCGCAGGGGAGAGGGCTATTGCCGCCCCTGCCGGCGAAAATCACAGCGCTAATCGCCGCCAAGAGGCGACTACGCAAGCAGTGGCAACAATTACGATGCCCAACCCTAAAGACGCAGCTCAACCGTCTCGCGGAGAGGGTGAAGGCCGAGTTGCAGGCGCACGCCGCCGCGGGCTGGGAGGACCGTATCGACGAAGCCACTGACAGCTGGCCGTCGGTACACAAACTCTGTAGACAGCTCAAGAATACCCCAGCCCCGGTACGCCCTCTGTTAAATAGCGACGGGGCACTACGTTATGCAGCGGAGGACCGGGCGGAGGTCTTCGCAGAACATCTGGAGCGTCAGTTCCGCCCAAACCCGACCGACGACAGTGAACATGTCGCAGCAGTCGAGAAGCACCTTGGGGAGTACTTCGCGTCGCCGATAGCCCCCGAGGAAGACCCGATATTTTTCTCGCCCAGCACAGTTAGACGCGCCATCCTTAGGACGAAGCCTAGGAAGGCCCCCGGTGCTGACGGTATCACCAACGCAGCGCTGCGCCACCTGCCCTTCCGTATGGTTGCGGCGCTGGCGCGCCTGTACACGGGGATACTGCGCACGGGGACCTTTCCCGCCTCGTGGAAGGAAGGGCGCGTCATCATGCTGCCAAAATCGGGCAAGAATATATTGAAGCCGGAGAGCTATCGGCCAATCACGCTGCTGCCGACGGTCTCCAAGGTGTTCGAGGCACTCCTGCTGCGACATCTCCAACCCCATATAGCGCCGCGTCCCGAGCAATTTGGTTTTCGGGCGGAACATAGTACGACGCTCCAACTGTCGAGGGTACTGCACCATCTCGCCGCGGCGATGAACAAGAAGGAGGAATCGGTGGCAGTATTCCTCGACATGGAGAAGGCCTTCGACCGCGTATGGCACGAAGGGCTTATATATAAGCTAGCCACCACAGACGCGCCCCGTCGCGTTGTAAAGGTGGTCTCTACTTTTCTCACAGGACGAACCATTAGGGTGGTGGTCGACGGGGCGCTATCAGGCGCCCGCCCGGTGCTGGCAGGTGTGCCGCAGGGCAGCTGTGTGTCGCCGGCGTGTTACTCACGTTACACCGACGACATCCCCGCCACTTCCGCTGTGACGCTCGCGCTGTATGCTGATGACGCCGCGTACATTGCTACTTCGCTTAATGCGAAGCACGCGGCGGTCAAAATGCAGCGCGCCCTCGATCTGCTTCCCGAGTGGCTGTCTAAGTGGCGGCTGTCGGTGAACGTGGGTAAAACGCAGGCAATGGTCGCCGGATACGCGCCCCTCCCGCCCCCCCTGAAGATGCAAGGAGCCACAGTCGATTGGGCGCCCCAGGTCAAATACCTGGGTGTGACCATCGACCGCCGGCTCACGATGGGGGCCCACGTCCGCAATGTCGCTACGCAAGGTAGGGTCGCCCGCAATCTGCTCCAGCCGGTGCTCCGATCCCGAATCCCGGTGCGCGTCAAGTTGGGCGTGTACAAGCAGTACATTCGCCCAATCTTGACGTACGCCGCACCCGCATGGCTCGCCCTCACGAGCGAGGCCAACCGCAAACTCCTCCGCGCGCAACAGAGTCTAGCGCTGCGGACCATCGTCGCCGCCCCTCGTTTCGTGAGGAACGATGTTATCCAGAGGGATCTCGGGATCGAGAGCCTTGATGATTTCGTGCGGCGCCTAGCGAAGGGCATGTTCGCGCGTGCCGACGCGTCTGAGTGGCCTCATGTCAAGCAGATCGCGCCCTGGCACACGCGCCCCCCCGACGCGAGGCGACCCCTGCCCCGCGACCTGACTGCGGACGACGCCTCCATCTCCCCGATTTGACGCCTCGAGTAGCTGCACTCAGGTTACACGCGGCTTACTCGAATAAAGGGACTCTACAGATGTACACACACATCTGTTGCGCGGTGTGTTCTAAGTTAATATAGGCACATCGCGTAACTATACAGACAACCACTACTATACGTGCATCTACATAATCATGTGTCGACGCGGCGCGAGCGTGCCTTGCGTCACACATAGACATCGAGCAGCGAACACAACAACACTAGCTGCTCACACACACGCGACGGTCCCCCCCCCAATCCGTAAACGGCTAGATCTGTGAGCGGGGCGGGGGGGAACTACATATCTTCCCCGTAGGCGCGCAGAGTCGGCACCCTCGCCGCTGGTTGTCTCCTGCTGAGCCTCCCCCAGGAAACTGGGGGTCTCACTCGGCAGGGATGGACCGCCGGGGTGTCGTGAAGAAAGCGACGCCACTATAAGCGTCGCGGCGCTCCTACGGTACCTATTCAGTGCAACCATTCACACGAGTGCGACCTAAACCCCGCACTCACCTCCTTCGCCGCTTAGGCAATCTATTGAGGGGCCCGCAGTTGCGGGCCACTGTATAGCCTCCGCGGGCGAGGGGCTACGCCCTGACCCCGCTCGCCACGCCCCCTTGCGGGGGCGTAGCGAACTCCTCTATGAGATAAGGCTCAGTCTGCACTCAGCGCTTGGTGTGGCAACACGCCGTGTTCGAGTTTGCAACAAGTCCATCGTCATCCTGAGGATGCCTCGTTGAGAGGTGAAACACGTGTCGATTTCTTTCAGGAGTTTTTTATGGCTCTTTAGAAATAGCTAAGCGGAACAAGTTACTAAATATATCCACGTCTATTGTATTTTATAATGGATTTCCGCAAGGTCACGCCTGAATCAATTAATTATCTTTGCTCGCTATATTAAAATAAGAAAAATGCGCCATCTGTCGGTAAGTTGCCGGTCCTAACTGTTAATTAAAAATGTGTGCATCATGCTAGCAAGACCCTATTTTATTGTATTTGCGAAATTATCGAAAAACTTCATATCATTAACTGCACATGCACATGATCAAGATCCAATTTTCAACCATGTCACGTTGTTAACCAAAGCTATAAGCCACAACTATTGTAATACGAGACTTAATTATTACAGTAAGCTCGAAAACATTGTTTTGTCTAAAAGGCAGCATTTAAATAAAACTGTGTTGTTTAGTGGCCAATAATAAGCAATGTCCAATAAAGATTGATTATTTTATTTTTTTATTTTATTACCTACAGGGTGGCAAGGACATCGACGCGAATACTGTTACCATGGATTCAGTAGGTACATGATTCTAAAACGCCCTGCTTCTATTCTACGCAGAGGAGTTCAGAATCATGTACTGAATCCATGATAACAATTTCCGCGTCGATGTCGGCAGGGACATCCTGATCCTGTATACTAAATGACTATAAAAAATGTTAACCCATGTTACCCATCTTTTGGGCTTCGCCCACAGTTGGGTATAAATAATGTGTTCCCACCATACTAACGCAAATAGAATGTTCTGGAACAAAGTGTCATGCTTTGTTACGCCATAGTGGCCAGTAGACGAACTAAAATGAAAAATTGTTAGATCAGTTTCACTGTAATAATTCCTTTCACTGCTAGATGGATTTACAAAAAATGGGCGGGGTTTCCATCGTGGGGTGTGGCCATCGCCGTACCTCGTCCCCCGAACACCCGCATTCAGGCGACGCTTCATTCTTAGGTGATTTTGGCTTGCGGCATCTCCGCTTCTTTCTATACTCCGTGGTTTGGGCAGTGTTTGGAAAACTTCGACAAGTTTTCTGGTCGCCCATCCCGCAATGTTTGAAGACTAATGTCTTCAACCAGTGCGTCTTGACCGTTATAACATACGGTGCCGAATCGTGGACACTGACAGTCGGGCTGGTCCTTAGAATCCAAGTTCGCTCAGCGGGCTATGCTCGGAGTTTCTTTGAAGGATAAAATTAGAAATCAAATTATCCGGAAAAGAACCGAAGTTACTGACATGGCTTGCAGAGTAAGCCGACGTTCGCACGAACATCATAAAATCGCGGCGGGATATTTTCGTACATTGGATTAGCACCGAGAGTTGAAAATTCAACAGTGTGTTTTTTCGACGCGCTGGGATGCACTCTGTTGAATTCTCAACGCTCTGCTTAACACCGAGAGTTGAAAATCCTGTGCGCGATAAAATCCTGCCGCGATTTTATTACGTCCGTGCGTACGTCGGCTAAGTGTGTAGAAGTGGCAGTGAGCTGGCCATGTCTGTCGAAGGACCGATGGCCGGGTGGAGCAGACGAGCCCTGGAGTGGAGACGGCGTATTGGTAAGCGTAGTGTGGGACTAGGGTTGCCAATAAAAAAAAAAAAAACTTATCAAGTTCTTTAAATAGGACACCGCCTTATTTTGAAGACTGAAAAAAAACGAAGCGTTTTCAAAAGGTTTTTTTTTATATCCATAGCACGTTCGATGCCGGGAGCCCTCCTGGGAGGACTAACTCTAGTCATATGGGATACCGGGGGCACTCGCGGAGGGCTCACTTTAAATGTAGGTTTTTCTTAGCTAATATGACTGTTTTGCATAAAGACAAAATGGGTATTATATGTCGGAGAAAACACAGCAATGATATGAAGAAGAAGTCCTTATGATTCTGTGAAAATACGAGAATATCCTCCTAAATCAGTAGCGAGTATCGAGCATACCTTCCCTTTTTTGTCACCTGAGGGCGCCGCCGTAAGTAGGTACCTTACCGCCAATTTAGCTGTCAAGCGTCATTGCAGTCTTCATCAACAGCAAGCTCCTTGACTCATTGCTGTGTTTTCTCCAACATATAATACCTGTTTTGTCTTAAGGGGGAAGCGTCAGGGTAGCCCACGAAATTCAAATTTTCTTACGTTTTTTGCATTTTGCAGGTCAGTGTCAGGGTGGATGTTGATTAAAATATGATTCGCGGTCGTAACAAATATGGCTTTACTTAATATAATCATTAAAATCAGCAATAGTGATTAAGAAGATAAAGGTGTCAAATGTCATGATTTCATGAAATTATGACATTTGACACCTTTGCTAATTTATGGAGTTGTATTGCTGATTGTAATGATTATAATTGAGTAAAGCCATATTTGTTACGACCGCGAATCATATTTTAATCAACATAAAACCTCCCGCTTCCCCCTTTATGCAAAACAGTCATATTATATGTCTTCGAAAACACAGCAATGATATGAATACCTGTTTGATATCTGCTGGTGACCAGAAAAATAAAACACAAGAATGCAATGTGAATGCAAATTGTTAGATTAACCCAAAACATTAAAACCATTTTTTTCTTTGTTGAACTTCTATATATTAAACCACAGATTACATATACTAATTAAATCAAAGGTTAGGCTCTAATATTGGGAAAAATTGAATAAATCTATTAACAATTATTATTCAGTCATTTAAAGTCATTAATTCAACTGACTTTGTAAGTGAACAAAACAAAAATAAAAACTTATTCTTTTCAATAAACTCAAGAAATTATGCAGTCACACCTACTGCAAAAATATGCATAAATCAGCACAAATTAAAGTAACTAACAAACAATAACAGAACAGACAAGGTTCTGTCTTTAAAACATGAAATAAAAAATAATAATTCAGTTTAACATTGAGATCACACTATGAAATCTTAGGTTTGAATCTATGTTTATAATTAATTAAACAGTTTTAAAATTATTGTAAAGAAAACCCCCTGTAGCATCATTACTGACAGGTCGAATTACTTCTTTGCAGTAATATCTCGGAAATGTTTCTGCACACTTTCAATTTCCCCTCTCTAATTATTAGAGAGGAATTTAATAAATTAAATTATTAGGGAGATATTAGAGTCTAATATCTCCAGAATTGGTCTGTTGTCCATCAGCCATCCCCGAGAAGCTTCAGCTGATCTTATACTGCCTGGGGACGCATCGATCTTAGCAAGCTTAAAAGCTGACCGCACCCAACCTGCAATCATTGTTTTGGATGCAGGTCTGACCACTCTTGTGATGGAGATAAAAAGGGGTTTTGTTTGGCTAATAGTAGTCTTTTGTTTGACTAATAGTAGGTAGTCAAACAATACCCTTTTTATCCTCTCAGAAACCAGATGCTGTCAGGATAACCTGACAGCGTGTGGTTTCTGAGATCCTGATCAACTCTTTAACCCGATTTACTGGGCAAATTTTAGGGTCTTGATGCCGTATAAGAAGCCAGCCTGAATGTCTGTGCGAACCTGTGTCAGTTTTTGAGCCAAACCTTGGCCAAAATGTCAAAGTGTCTTCAGACTCTGTAAACCCCTGCTCACTGAGTTCCAAGAGGATAAGGTCATGTAACCTTCGACCAGAAGCTAGTAAAAGTATCAACGCAGTCCGTCTGCTTTGGTCAAACAGAGAATTCGAAAGAGCAGATGACTTTAACCAGTCAAACAAAATATTTTCATCCCAAATAGGGAGTTTAGCTGGGTGTGGTTTAGAAAGAAAGACGGATTTTAAAACTTGAAAGTTCTTTGATAGGTTCGCTACCGTTGCTGCGCAAAATGTCGAAATAGCGAATTTGTGTAAAAGAATGGTACCTACTATATGCAAACTTATTTTGTAAATATAGATTGGCCAAAAACCTAGCTACGTCCTTTCCAGGCGCGGTCCGAGAGGGGGGGGGGGTCCTGGGGGTCATGACTCCCCCCAAAATCTTTCACGCTGTCGGGAGCCTGAATGATTTATATGTATTACTAACTTTTAAAACTGTACTACAGCCACGGATTACCGTGGCTCAAGTACAGACGCCAGCACATCAAGCTACCACAATCTGTCAAATTTATTTAATAAATTTTCAACTTTATCGTAGGTAGTTACGTATAGGGTTCAAAGTTGATTGGGAAAATTTGACAGTTTCGGGTAGCTTGATGTGCTGGCGTCTGTACCTGCAGTTAAGATGGGCATATTATCCAAAAACATTAAGAAAATAGGCCGACAGATGTGAAAACTTAAAAGTATGAAATACGTGTTTTTTTTTAACATATATCGGCACTCCCGAGCAACAACAAGCTCAACACGTCATACCCCTATGGCTATGCTGTGCTGTTAATATTAGCATACATGTTGGTGACGCGAACCCATAAGATTTTCCCCTACCAAAAATCGTTCAATTATAAAAATAGAGTACCTATCTTGGCATGCAAGAGCAAACGACGCAAACTCGGAAATTTGGGCACCCCGTTCATATGTAAGGTTTGAAAGCCTAAAGTTAAGGCCAGATTCCAAAACCTAAACTACTTACTGTAAAACTGTAGAGTTTTCTTCATAACAGTAAGTTCTATTTCTGTATAATAGTTAAAAGAAAACAGAAGCTTTTCATGGTGAGTACTAAAATTTTCAGGCTAGCTTCGCTCGCTCTTGCCTTTACATTCTCTTAATTCTTGAGTTTTCTTCATAAGTCGACAAAGCAACTAATTTCTAGTTCTTTTGGAATGATCAAAAGAAAATCTAACCTATCCGAGTGTGTGCAAAATTTTGAAGCTCGCTTCGCTCGTTCTTGCATTCTGTATTCGGTTTAAAAGAGTTCTTCGAATTGAAAATATCTAACAAAACCTAACCTATCTAAGACTGGTTGTTTAAATTGTCAAGCCAGCTTTGCTCGCTCTTTTCATAATCTACTGTTGCAATACTTTACTATGTATCAAAGAGTGTAACGACTGCGACTAATGGGGTTGACCGGTGAAAATTTTAGATAGATGGTGCTAGCATAGGTTTCACCTGTCAAGTTTCTATTTTGGTTAAAGCTATGCTAGCGCCACTTTGACAGTTGCACCCATTTACCCCGCAACTACCCCCCCCTAGTATGTCAAAGCTAGACCAACAAGATGTACCTCCCTAAAAATATTCCTCGGCACCCATGGTGACCCCCCAAAATCTTGGGCTGCGACCGCGCCTGGTCCTTTCCCTCTGGACGCTTACTGTTTACACTATGTGACTTACTCCAGTGCAACCATCTTTTCAATGGAGCAGTATAGGTGCTCAAGGTAGAGGGACGCCAGCTCTTTTTCAATAACAGCTGCTCATCCCGACTCCAATCAGTTACATGATCCTCCCACCCCCAACTTTCCAAGCCTGAAGTCTTAGCTTGTCTACTTGAGGAGGGCTCAACCACGTCGTCCAGTCTAACAGAACCTCCCTCAGGTTCTCTATCGGCAGAGGGGCCAGCGCGCGTGCCTGGAGATCCGGGACCCAGAAGCACTGAGTCCACCGTGGCGCTATCACATAGCATGTCCCTACTGCCCTGTTTAGGTGTGTGCCAGGGTATCATGCTCGGAGGTGGGAATAGGTACCCATGCTGTTTGAAACACCCATTTTTGGCTGAAAGCGTCGCAGAAAAGCGCGGAGCCATCTCTTGAGTCTAAAGTCACATACCTTGGGACGACAGCGGTTTCTCTTGTTGCGAAGAGATCGACTTCGGGAACTCCCCACCGTCTGAATATTGTCCCCGTGGCTGGTGGTAGCAGATGCCACTCGGGTACTGATCTTCCCCTTGATAGGCAATCTGCGATGCCGTTCAGGTTCCCTGGTAAGTGGAATGCTGTCATCGTTATGTTGAATCGAAAGGTCAATTCCAATAACCCTGGTTGTTAGTCCCAGTAAGTTTAACGAACGAGTTCCGCCCTGATTCCAGATGTATACCACCAGAGACTTATATAAGGTTTAACGCAAAAATGTGCCACGTATACCTACATAAGCAAGTGTGACTTTGTAATAATTAGGACGTTTTCTTTTTACAAAAAGAAGCTGATTGAAGAAGCTGACTGATTTTTTAATCATAATTTTTAGTTTTATGGAGAATTTTATTTTGTTTTAATGTTTCAGTGTATGTGTATTTTGATACCTAGGTACGTAAAGTTGATTCTGTGATTTTTATTCCCTAATAAATGAATGATTTTTATTTTAAAATTTGTTTTTTTTTACCATTAAAACAACCAGTCTGAAATTATTTGGTGGGACCAAGAGGACTAAAAAATAATTAATAAATTATTCTCGTTCGTCCCATCAACAAAATTAGTGGGACGATCGGAAAAAAAAATTTCGATCGGGAATAAATTACGTTTATATTCTTGGTGATTACAATGCGCATCCCTCGGAGTTGTTTTTCGATGAAATAATAGAATTTTGTAAGGACCAAGAATGGACCTGTATTGATGCTGAGATCTTAGGGTTATGTTCAGATACACACACTTTTTTCAGTGAGTCGCACGGCTCCAAGCGCTGGCTTGATCACTGTTTAGTGACTAAAGTCAGCTGTACACATAACATAACATCACGCCTTGTTTCCCCGAAGGGTTGGGCAGAGGTGTACCTGTCCTGTGCTGTACAGTCTGTTAATAATGCTTATGTTTTATATAATGTGTTGTGGTCGGATCATTTTCCTCTTGTAATAGAATGCAATCTGGATGTGATAACGCCAATGCGTTCCGACATTAATGTACCACGAAGCAAAGTTGTATGGGGTGAGAGGAATTCTGAACAAATACGCGTGTACATGAAAGAATGTAATGATAAGCTGAAATTAATTGATTTTCCATCAGAATTACATAGTTGTTGTGATAACACCTGTAATATTGGTAGCCATAGTAAAGTTATAGATAAATTGTACGGTGATATTGTTCAGGCCTTGTGTGAGGCTGCGGTTGTTGGCAGTGAAACAAGTAGGCCTTTGTCGAGGAGGAGAGTGGTAGGCTGGAATAAACACGTGGCGGGGGCACACAGGGAGGCCCGGAGTAAATTTATGCTGTGGGTTTGGTATGGCAAACCTGCTTCCGGTTATATCTACGACCAAATGTGGGAGACTAGGAAAGTTTTTAAGTCGCGTTTGAGATGGTGTCAGGATAGGCAAGATCAAATTAAGATGGACATTCTAACCTCGCACCATTCAAAACGCGATTTTCGTGGTTTTTGGAAAAGCACGAATAAGTTGCACAGCAAGCCGAGTCTCCCTGTGTGCGTCGGTGGCGTAAGTGAACCTGAAGACATTTCCAACCTCTTTAAGGAACACTTTTTTGTGAAGTCTCCACTAAAATCTTCTCAGTCGGTGCTGAATGTTGAGCCTGGGAAGGAACTAGGTTTAAAGTGCAAGTCGAAAGAGATTAAGCCGATAATAAAATCCAGGTCACGTGGCAAATCTCCTGGGCATGACGGGCTCAGCATTGAGCACCTCAAATATGCTGGTCCTCATCTGCCCAGAGTTCTGGCCATGTTGTATAGTTTTTGCGTGTCACATGGTTATATGCCTGGGGGAATGATACGAACTGTGGTAGTACCTACCCATTGTGAAAAATAAATCTGGCGATCTTGCTGATAGAAATAACTATAGGCCTATCTCATTAGCAACTGTTATATCTAAGGTATTTGACAGCATGCTTAATAAACAATTAAATAAGTATATAACACCTCATGATAACCAGTTCGGGTTTAGACCTGGACTATCAACGGAAAGCGCTGTGTTGTCTTTTAAGCATGCTGTCACATACTACACCGAGCGCAGCACTCCTATTTACTCTTGCTTCTTGGACCTGTCCAAAGCATTTGACCTGGTTTCTTATGATATCCTATGGGATAAACTTGGAAAAGCTCATGTTCCACCAGAAATAATAAACATCTTAAAATTTTGGTACAGAAACCAGGTCAACAGTGTGCGATGGGCAGAGGCTTTGTCTGATCCGTATGGGTTGGAGTGCGGGGTGAGACAGGGGGGTTTGAGCTCACCAACGCTCTTTAACCTATATGTCGACGGGTTGATTGGTAGGCTCAGCAGCATCAAGATCGGTTGTCATATAGATGGAGTCTGCGTTAATAATATCAGTTACGCAGACGACATGGTGCTGCTGAGTGCGTCAGTCTGTGGCCTCAGAAAGCTTGTGGCCATATGTGAGGAGTATGCCGACTCACATGGCTTATTATACAACTTGAAAAAAAGTGAATACATGGTCTTTGGGGCCAGGGGTAGGTATCCTGTTTATGTACCACCAGTTTACCTTAATGGTATGCCATTACAGAGGGCATACAAGATTAAATATCTTGGCCATATACTTACTCCTGATCTCAGGGACGATGACGATATAGAACGGGCGCGGAGGGCCCTGTCGGTTTTAGCGAACATGCTGGCTCGTAGGTTTGCTCGTTGTTCAGTAAACGTTAAAATTACTCTATTTTACACGAGCAGCCTGTGGGCTAGATATACAAAAAAATCGTATAGTGCCCTCCGCGTGCAATACAATAACGCGTTCAGGGTACTTTTGAGGCTGCCTCGCTACTGCAGCGCATCAGGGATGTTCGCGGACGCACATGTGGATTGTTTCTTTGCCACAATGCGTAAGCGCTGTGCGTCCCTGGTGCGCGGGGTGTGGAGCGGCAACAACAGTATCCTGTCTCTAATTTCGAGCAGGCTGGACTGTCCGTACGTGAATCGCTGTTGCGCCATTTCCCATGGAATGGTGCAGCCGCGGTGAAGCGTCGGATAGTACTGCCGCTGTGTATAGTGTACAGTGATTTGTTAAGGATGTAGTTTGTCATAGTTACTAACATAGGATAAGTTTACTAATAAGTGAGTCATAGTTACTTAAGTAAATAAATTGAAATAAAATAAATACACGGCTAGATCTTGTTAAAACCAATTTTCGGTGGAAGTTTACATGGTAATGTACATCATATATTTTTTTTAGTTTTATCATTCTCTTATTTTAGAAGTTACAGGGGGGACACACACATTTTACCATTTTGGAAGTGTCTCTCGCGCAAACTATTCAGTTTAAAAAAAAAATATTTTAGAAACCTCAATATCATTTTTAAAGATCTATCCATAGATACCCCAGACGTATGGGTTTGATGAAAAAAAAAATTTTGAGTTTCAGTTCTAAGTATGGGGGAACCCCAAAATTATTTGTTTTTTTTCTATTTTTGTGTGAAAATCTTAATGCGGTTCACAGAATACATCTACTTACCAAGTTTCAACAGCATAGCTCTTATAGTTTCGGAAAAAAGTGGCTGTGACATACGGACGGATAGACAGACATGACGAATCTATAAGGGTTCCGTTTTTTGCCATTTGGCAACGGAACCCTAAAAAACGACCGAGCTTTACAGTAATCGCATATGATGATGTTACACATCCGACATCTTCGCCGACGTATACCTAATAAGTATATGAGATAAACAATATTCATCATCAACATCATTCTGTTTACAACTTCTAGGAAATTGGGTTGGTAGGTACACACGGCTACATCAAGTTATGCATTTCTAGTTTATGCTGATCTCGCATTGTATAGGATTTCCGTACAATGCGAGGTCAGCTTATAGGTACCTACTGGAAATGTATAGCTTGATGTGTAGCCGTGTGTACCATCTGACGGCCAACTCTAGCACCGCGCGCGCTCATTGGTCAAATCAAATAGCGCGCGCTTCCCCGGCTTCCTGTTATTACACACTTCCGTCACTTTTCACGAAATCACTCCCACAGATTGTAGGATACCACGGATTTGCAGATCCGGAAAGCGAGGAAAGATGTTGCTCATAAAAAAAATTGTTCATGACTTTATGTCCTCTAGAGGGCGCCATATTTAATGTGACATCACATAGCCTTTAACCAGCGGACGATCAAGATGCTTCCAATGATTCCTCAATTGTCAAATTATGATGAGTAGGTAGTTTAGAAGTTATGTGGGAACAGATGAACATACCCACATACATAGTACCGGTCAAAATCATAACCCTCCGCCGTAATCGGGTAAAAATATAGGGGAGACCTTTGCCCAGCAGTGGGAAAAATAATGTTAACTGAAAAAAAAAAAAAACAACTATTTCATGCAACAAACATACTCCAGAATGTTAACACGAATTTATTCAGGGTCATCTAATTCTGAGGTTCTAGTTCTAACTCCAAAGCCCATTTTAAGATATAGTAAAAACTATTGAACTCTGCTATATTAAAAATTTTTGGACAGTTTATCACTCTTTTATTTGTACCTATAATATTACATATATTATTCTTTTATTTGAACCCCCTGTTCAGAATCATGTACTGAATCCATGGTTTCAGTTTTCGCGTCCCTGCCACCGTTTTTATTTTATTTTTTTGGTGGGAAATTATCAAATAACTTCTCCCGCTCTGGGTGGAGCGGGAGGGCGTGTCAGACTCTGACTAAAACCCACCCGTGTTCCTTCAGTTGCCATGTTGCCGGGGGCCACGATTTCCCTTTCGACCCGTATTCGCAGCCCCGGCAGGCATTGGCCCTAGCGGACCCCGTCAATTCTGCTGACATCTCTTTGAGGCGCGCGTGGAACACAACGCGCCGTCGATCCGGGCCTGGTCCTTATCGGACGGCGAGCTACCCATTGCTCACCGTCCGCAAGTCCGCGCCTACGGTGGCCGGGAATCTGCCTGTGATTCCCGACGCCCAGGGCGTCTCCTCCTGCGGCGGTAAGGGGCGCGAGAGCGCGAAATTTGTCTCTCCATCACGCGTTCCGCCTCCTCCTTCGCGAGCATTACTGCTTCGCAGAAAGAGGTGACGGCCTCCCATTTCCTCTCGCTCCGTACCATGGCCCGAATCAGGGCCGGACGAGATCACCGCCGCCGATCACCTCCACGAGGACACGGCGATGCCCCACCCAAGCCGGGCAGACCTCCACCGTATGCTCCACCGTGTCCTCCGGGCGATCCACACAGTGGTGACACCCGGGCGTTTCCTCCCGCTTTATCCTGAACAGGTACCTCCCGAAACAGCCATGTCTGGTGAGGACCTGCGTCAGGCGGAAGGTGAGGACGCCGTGGCGCCTCTCTAGCCACTCCTCAAAGAGGGGTCTTATCGCCGCAATTGTGGCATGCCCAGCGCTGGGTTGCGACAATCGCACTCTCTATTCCGCCGGAGCTCTGTCCGCTGTGCCGCAATTTCTTGCGGCATCGGAGTTAAGCCCCGGCGTTTCGCCTCCTCGCGCCACTCCCAAATGTGCGCGAGGACCTTTGCCTCCAGATCCCATGGCGGTCCCTGCCACCCTGTATATTTATTATGTCGCTCATTTTAAAAGAACTTCAAATAACTTAAGAATATAATATGTAGGTATTTACAGGATGTCTCAAACGTAGTGGTCCAAAGGCAAATGGGGTAAAGCGGAGGTGGCCACCTATCATTTAAAAAACTTTTGCAAACTATATAAGTACAGTTAAAAAAAAAAAAACCTACCGAGTAAGGCTGACCATTGGCTTGGAGAGGAGAGGAGCGGAGCGGAGCTGTACCAATATTAACCAATGGAATAGCATAAAATCTCCGCTCTGCTTCAGTGGACAGGAATTTGCAAACACGTTTGAGACACCCTCTATATATTTTTTGAAAGTACAATATAATGTACCTATTCATCTGTGCTGTAGCCGGCCGTTAATGCTCTCTCACAGTCCCACCATAATTTATTTAAAATAGGACCCAACAGCATTTATGTAAAACCGCGGACATTTGCGGTGAATCATTTTTCACCCTTATGTCTTTAGTTTTAAAGTTGAAAAGTGGTTCACCGCTAGTGTCCGTGATGGTACCTACATTAATTCATTAAAGTTAACAGGTACAGTTCTTATATATTGTATGTAATTAGGATTAATTACAGGTGCACACGACATTCATATACAACAAAGCAACATCTTCGTAAGCGGAAATCAAAAATATTAAAAAATTTGAATGTCACTTGCACGTCCTAAAATGACAAGGTTTATGTATACATATTAGACAAAAAAAATGTAACAGTTTCAATTTAATAAAAATTGTTTTCTTATGTGGTAAGTCAATTAAAGAGTTCAACCATACATAATACTTACCTACTTAGTACCAACCCACATCATCTTTATGGCTTCCGTGGCTTCGTATACCAATGAGGTTCTCTATATGAAATCGATTGACGTTATCTAGAATTTATCTATCATTGCGTGGTACTTCCTGGCCGCGCCAGTCGAATTTTGAATCGAGGTTAATAAGAATAAATGTACATAATATGTTCATTATTGTACATAATAATAAAGAAATAGTACTATAAAGATTCGCGAGTTTAACAAAATAGGTGGCGCGGCTGGAAACCATACTTTCTAGCTGCACCACCGCTTACACTGCAAAAAATAGTCTGTACAACCTCATTGGTAAACAATTGTACGGCTATTGTTCGTTCTATTGGTAATGAGAAATACTACAAAAAGTCAATAACTATGATAAATATCGAAACATCTAAATCGGTTCTGCCAAAACGTCTGCATTTATGATTAAAAGAAGAAACAATACTTACAAATAATATTATGTAGGTAGTTGCAAAAAACTTTTTACAAAAAAAAACAACCGACTTAAAACAACGTTTCGTGACAAAACTCAAACCATTTATTTCAATTAAACCATTTACAGGCACTTTTGAATTGTCAAGGAATCGGTCAGTCAGAAATAGGTATGAAGCTAGTTGCCCATTCCAAAGCGTAGTAGGTACCTATGGAGAAGAACGGGCAAGAAACTCCACTCTTTTAAATAAAAAATTGTTACAAAATATTGGTTACATCATTCATGTTGAAATTATACATGTGAGAACAATGTAGAAAGACGTGCACGTTAGAAGCGTCCGTAATAAAAAGATAAAACAAAGAACAATTCAAAAAATTAAAAATTAATAGAAATAAAAAAACTTTTTACAAAAAAAAAAAACAACCGTCTTCAAAAAAAAAAACTACAAAGTGAAAAATAACTTTAATTTCGGAAGTCGGTGTCTTGGTTTAGAATTTTCGTTTTTTGGCACCGACTTCCGAAATTAAAGTTATTTTTCACTTTGTAGTGTTTTTTTTTTTGAAGTCGGTTGTTTTTTTTTTTTAAAAAGTTTTTATTTTTCACTTTTTAGTGTTGTGGTACCCCAAACAAATTCGAATACCACTATAAGCCGCGCAGATAAAGAAACGATTTGTAAATGGCGGCCGCTCTCATGCTATCTCGCTCACATGGCGGTCCGCTCTCATGCTATCTCGCTCACACGCTCGCTCCGTCTATACTAGCCGCCGCCATTTACAAATTGTTTCTTTATCTGCGCGGCTTATACCTGCTATGTAAATAACAGTGACAGGAAGTTATCATATCATCCACATACTAAGTGGGAAAAAAAAACGTATTATTGAAGCAAAAACTACCCAAGCAAAGTTAATAAAATTTATATGGGACCACCTCTGAAGTATGATCTACCAAACAAAAAAAGAATCATCAAAATCAATTCATAATTGGCGGAGTAATCGCGTAACACACATACAAAAAAAAAAAAAAATGCAGACGTTTTGGCATAACCGATTTAGATGTTTCGATATTTATCATAGTTATTGACTTTTTGCAGTTTTTCTCATTACCAATAGAATGAACAATAGACGTAAAATTGTTTACCAATGAGTTTGTACATTATTAGACTATTTATTGCAGTGTACGCGGTGGCGCGGTCAGAAAGTATGGTTACTAGCCGCGACACCTATTTTGTCAAATTTCTCGCGAATCTTGATAGTACAATTTTTTTATTATTACGTACAATAATGAACATAATTATGTACATTTATTCTTATTAACCTCGATTCAAAATTCGATTGTGGCGCGGCCAGGAAGTACCACGCTTAAGCTGATTTTTTTTCGCGATTTCAGCTTTGTTCCCATCGTGAAAGTTGTTCATAATGATGAGCACAATGACCCCTTAAGAGATTAAGTGTAAAAAAAAACTAAGGTTGTATAGATTACTTTTGTCCGTCTGTCACAGAGGTTTTTCTCGAGATATAGGCAACGTAGTTAGTTCTCGATATCGCGCACACATATCGCCAGTGAAAGACCAAAAAAAAATGTAGGTAAGTAATTGGGGACCAGTGCGATCATAGGAAAAACCAGCCAAGTGCGTGTCGGACCACGCACAATGAAGGGTTCCGTAGTTGGGATGAATTTATCCCAAAAACAAACTTAACTTTGTAGTTGAAAATATGTTCTCCCATACGAATGTATGGGAAAACATGTTTTTGCAACTGCAAAGTTAAGTTGGTCGATTATTACTCGTTAACTTGCCTACTTAGCTGTGATAGTTTTCCTTTCAATTTCGTTATATAACCTACTGCTGTGATTTTTTTCACACATCCAAAACCAACCATTTAGCTGGCAGGGGGGGGGACACGGCTCTAACAAAAATTAGCACTTTAAAAGCTTAATATTTCGCAAACGAATCCTTGAATCCAAAAATGGTGATCGCAAACTCAATGTTTTTGAAGGACCTTTCTAATGATACCACACACCAAGGGTTAAAACATCACCACTTTACGTGTAGGAGAGGTACCCTAAAAAAAAATGTTTTTCATAGTTTTGTTTTACCACTTCGTCGGCGTAATTAATATGTATACCTATGCCAAATTACAGCTTTCTAGTACTAAGGGTCTCGGAGCTAGACCGCGGACAGACAGACAGACAGACGGACATGACGAAACTATTGTTTACTACGGAACCCTAAAAACCGGCAAAGTGCATGTCGAACTACGCACAATGAAGGGTTCCGTAGTTGGGATGACTTTATTCCAAAAACAAACGTAACATTATAGTTGAAAAATATATTTTCCCATAAATCGATATACGTCACGGTCAATTCTCCAACTGCAAATATAAGATTGTAATTACAGTTTTTTTTTTTTTTTGTGATAAAACTACAAATTAACAATTTTCCTTTACATGTGCTGTAAGAGCTTGCTTCCGGCCAAATTTCATGATTCTAGGTCAACGGGAAGTACCCTGTAGATTTTGATTTATTTGCGAGTACGTCGCAAATATATCGCATAAATGGCCGTATGTATTTATTGCGTTGATTTAGAAGCTTGATTTTTTTTAGAGCTCCAAGAAACCATAGATCTACGTATTTGATATTAATTTCAACTTGATAACTCCATGCGTTACTGAGAAAAAGGGTCTTAACAGAGTGACGGACGCACAACGACGTGATCCGTTATAAGGGTTCCGTATTTACCTTTTGAGGTACGGAACCCTAAAAAGGCTTAAATTAAATAGGTAATTATAGTGTTTGGTACCGTTTAAAAGAGCTTTCTATAATAAGTATTCCAAAAATAATGGTTTAGCGGCCTTAGAGATATAGCACAAAGTATGTAAAAAATTACCGTCCTATTTATGTCCTAGGTTTCCTTCTAAAGCAAAAATTTTAATTTTAAGTTATTAGATAATGATTCATATTTTACAGGAAAATTAAAGCGGTTGGCGACACTGTTACAATAGTTGAAAAAATAATAATTGGTGCTTACTTACGAAGGCTTTAGATCTACTGACCTAAGTATGTACCTAATATTAATCTTTACCAAGTAGTTTCTTTTTTGCTAAATAATGTACTTCTGATCACTTTTTTATTGGCAATATGACATTTAGATAGATAGTTTAGGAGCTAGCGCAGGTTTCTAATAATAACGCGCAATACAGTAATTACAGCCGGTCAGCGACCGCTCCCCACTCTCCACAGAGTGCTGAGTGAGTATGAAACCGACTCACTCTTATCCGATTTTTATTTATATACATATTTCTGGTCATTTAGTTATTGTTCTGTTCTACAAGGTGAATTGAAATAACTGAAAGCCTGAAAAGGAGTTATTGTACCAAGTCATCATTGGCCCTTGTATTGTACCCAAATAAAAACAGTGGCACTCCGGGAGTGCCGACAGAAGTGAAAACTCGGCACCGCGGTAATCAACGCGTTGATGGCTTTTACTCCACGCACCGCGGTTGATCAACGCGTTGATGTCTTTTTAATGGTCCTTTTGACCATTAAAGAGACATCAACGCTGGTGTCGTCACAGTGTCGCGAATCAATGGTTTAGTCCCATTTCAGAAATGCCCAACGCGCCTAAAGAAGTTTTCACTTTAAAAATCCTTAGAGCTATTCTGAAAATTCGATTTGATGTTCGTTGGAGAAATGATGTTTCGAACTTAGTTATTTGAGATCTGGATGCATCAAGTGAGTGAGCTGTCAAGCTCAAAATTTATCGATTCCAAGTACTATAGAGCTTACGTTTTCGAGCATTTGTTTTTCGATCAGAATTCATTCGACTTCAAGTAGAGAACTCATGTGTAGTGCAAGATTAGCCTATAGGTACATTAAAAGTGATCAATGGTGCCAATTCCCTTGTTCACAAACTAAACTAAATTTAAGTTCAGTGCATCTTTTTCTTTCTATTTCATTAAGAAAAGGACAGAAGATAAATTTTAGTTTAGTCCTGTCAAATTAATCAGCGCCTGTCACTACTCCATACAAGTTTATACGTGATTAAAAACTTGCCTACTAAAATTACGTCAATTTACGTCAAGCGCTGATTAATTTGACAGGACTAAACTAAAATTTATCTTCTGTCCTTTTCTTAATGAAATAGAAAGAAAAAGATGCACTGAACTTAAATTTAGTTTAGTTTGTGAACAAGGGAATCGGCACCATTGGTTATGTATTTCTTTACAACATATTTCTTCCTTATGTTAAAGTGATACAATTAATTATCCTGTTGTTAGTTGTTTACAAATAACATATTACATGTATTGTATCACAAAGTTATATATTTTAAGCCATTACCACTACAAAGAATATGAAGAAAAATATCAAGACACCAAAAACTTTAAACATCAAGGCTCTATTACCCGTGACACTTTGGAAGTACTTCATGATTTCTCTGTGCCCAGCTTCAACATTCATTTCTGCTTCTTGAATATTTGAATCAATTCTACCAATAGCTTCATCTTGTTCTTTCACCATGTGTGCTAACTGTTGAAATATTCCTCCTAACTCAACAATAGTACTCTCAATATTGTGCATGGTTTCAGCCCTTTGCTGCACATATGTATCAGAGTCATCTCGCATAGCTAACTGTTGTGTTTGCATGCTAGGTGAATCTCCCAAGTCTATGCTAACATCATCCTGTTGCAAGAGGGATGGAACCTCCTTAACTAAAGGTGCCACTCTTGAAAACTGTTCTCGTCTGGTATTTTGATGTTTTAAATTTTCTGATCTAACTTCAAGGACCTTAAAAGTAAAGTAAAACACACAAGTTAATCATTTGAAAGCATTATCAAAAAACAAGATTTTTCAAATAATCAAGAAACTATAAATTATTTAAACAATTACTACTTCTTATTTAGTTTAAACTGTTCTGAATAAAATATATTTAATTCATACTAATGATGATTTGCTAACTTTCCATTTTATTTAAATAGTTCTCATGATTTCTAACTTTTCTTTTATTCCAGCAGTATATAAAGAACATACATAGACAGGGTGTTTGGCATGTGGATCAACACAACTTTTTGAGTGATGATTAGTGGGTTCAGTTGCTATATCAAAATAGCTAATAGTTCTATTTCTTATAAATTTTAAAATCAATGTTTTTCATAAATCTTCATAACTTTAAGAATTTGGAATAAGGCATAAGTTATTTTAAACATATTGTATATAAAAGAACATAGCAGATGCAGAACACAACAACACTTTATATCTTGCTATTACCACAAACAAAAAAGTTATGGCCACTTAATGATGGTATTTCAGGTTATTAAAAATAAAACATTATCTCTTTACTTGAAGACTTAATAATTCCCCCAAAATATGGTGTCAGTTCTTGCATCAATCACCCTATGTTATTAATAAATGTTGTTACCTGTTTAAATTGGTTACTCATTGAAGCTAAACGTGACTGTAAAGCAAGCACCACACTAGATGAGTGGCTGTGCATACTTTGGCGACCCCTTGGCATCTCACCCAGTCTGGCAATTTGTTGATTCAAAGAGCTCAAGTCACCCTTGATTATATATGTTAACTCTTGTATCTCTGTTGGACGATCATCAAACAAGGACTTCTTTTTGGCCACTATAAAAGGAATAAAAAACACAAGTTAAAGAGTAACCATTATTAATTGACACCCAGTGTGAATGTGGTGCTCCTGACCAAACCCTGCCCCATCTGTTGGAGTGCCAAAAGGGTTTAAACACCTGCACTTCTGACGACCTTAAAACGCCACTGATGCTGTGTTTGGCGTGTGTCACCGACTGGGCTCAATTCAGTTAACACAATATGTACATTTACCATCAACTCTAAAAGAAGATGAAGATTAATAAGTATGGTGTTTAAAAAGAGTACCTAATGATAAGTCATACTCACACATTGCTAATTTCTCAAGTTTGGCATAAGTACTTGTAATGTTTTTACTGATAACTTTTGCCATGCCCATAAATTGGGAATATGTCTCCAGCATTTGAGCTTTACGCTCATCTCTGACCACAGGCCTGGCCAGAGTTCTACCCTGCAGGCTTCGTACAGCTGATATGAATTCATTGGTTCTGTCTCTAGCAGCCATCACGGGCTCGAACACAAATTCTTCAAGAATGTCAAATGTTATATCTGGTTCTGTTAGATGATTTGAATGCTCTTGTTTTAATTGTATCTTTGGAAACGGAATGAAAAAAGGTGAATTGGTATTCGAAGGTTGAACCCCTTTTTTGTCTAATTTATCATAAGTATCTAAATCGTTTTCCAAAAGTGATCGCTCTGTCACACCTCCGATGTTTCGCCGACGAGGGAGCATCGCATTCTTTAGTATTTTCGGTAAAATATATTAATTTACTTCGACAATTATTCACTGAATAAACAGACGTTAAAACAATATTATAGCAAAACACGACGGCTAACGAATTATTTAATGTTTTAATAATCTTGACAACCAGCTGTTTTCAAAGGTAGTAATGACGTGTCGACGTGTCATTTTATCTAGTGTTGTTATCGTAAAAATCTGAGCTGCCGTATGTCATAGTCTGGTTTGCCTATGGGTTTGCCGTATTTTCGAAAAAAATAATAAATTGCCGTATTTATTAAAATGTCTATTCCTCATTGGTTTTTTCTCCATAAAGGTTTCTTATCGTTTCTATCACTTTAGATTCATGTTTATCTAAGGTGTACTTATCCTTTGTTCTCACTCATGTCGCGCGACACCTTTAAATTAGTACAGTATCCTTGACTTTCGCCTTGATTTTGATTATGTTGGCACCAATTTTCAGTTTTGACAATTTATGGTCGTTTCTGAGCTAGTGGCAACATTGAAGAAAAAGTCTGTAAAGCCGGCGCCAGACACAGTCACATATTTGATCAAACACTTCCTCACACATTTGAACACTTGTTTGCTTTTACCTGCCAGACATAGCAACAATATTTGAACACTTAAATGATCACTTGTTTGAACACTTGTTTGATCACATGTCTGGCAGGGGTGTAATAATGTGGCGCACAGCCTCTTCAGGTGACAGATGTTCAAGTTTCACGTTTCGTTTAACCTATACTCAATTGCCGTATTTAGTGATACGACAGTGAGAGGCCTGCCGTATGCCGTATTTTCCGAAAGAAAGTCGTGATGTCGTATTAAACGGCAACTGCCGTATAATACGGCAATTTCCGTATCATTAACAACGCAGATTTTATCTCACAGACAGAATAGAAATCCTCTATATTGCCACTAAACAAAAAACCGGCCAAGTGCGTGTCGGACCACGCACAATGAAGGGTTCCGTAGTTGGGATGAATTTATCCAAAAAACAAACTTAACTTTGTAGTCGAAAAAGATGTTCTCCCATACGGAATGTATGGGAAAACATATTTTTGCAACTGCAAAGTTAAGTTGGTCGATTATTACTCGTTAACTTGTAGAGCCTACTTAGCTGTGATAGTTTTCCTTTTCATTTCGTTATATAAACTACTGCTGTGATTTTTTCACACATCCAAAATCAACCATTTAGCCGGCAGGGGGATACTTGACTCTAACAAAATATGCAATTTAAAGCTTAATATTTTGCAAACGGATTCCTGAATCCAAAAATGGTTTTACATACTCATAATGTTTTTGAAGGACCTTTCCAATGATACCTCACACAATCGGACAGAAAAAAAAAAATCACCACTTTACGTGCAGGGGAGGTACTTTAAGAAAAAAAAAAACTTAATTTTATTTTACCACTTTGTCGGCGTAATTAATATATACCCCCATACCAAATTACAGCTTTCTAGCACTAAGGGTCTCGGAGCTAGACTGCGGACAGACAGACGGACATGACGAAACTATAAGGGTTCCTTGTTTACTACGGAACCCTAAAAACGAGGTTAATTCTATTGGCACTTGAAGGCTACAGTTTCGGAAAGAGCGGTGGCCGCCACTGATCATTTAGGAGGCCTATTACATTTCGACACTTTCTCTATTGAATGCGGATAAAGACTGTCACTTGCTCACAGCTTCTAATAATTTGACAGCTAGTCACATTTTTTTTGTAAACAAGCGACTTCTTTTACGCAAAATTCCGATATTTCTGTTGTCTGTGATTTCGATCGTAATTTTGCGATAATGGGGATAAAACTACCACTTGCTCACTTCAGATGGCGTCTGATAATTTGACAGCTAGCCATATTTTTTTTTGTAAACAAGCGACTTCTTTTACGCATTATTAATTATTGAGCCCAGTTGCGCAGCTGTTTACTGCAAAAATATGGGGACCCATGTATTTGCCAAAGATGTTTTATGAAGAAAACTGGGAGAAAGCTCTAAGAAAAAAAATTGGAACCCAATATTTTGTCAAAACGATGTGCTATCCCTTTTAAACCTGAAGACTTGGGAGAAAGTGGTATAAAGGTGATGCTCCCAAGCCTTCCAAGAGAACTTATTCTGTTTTCATTACATACAGGCACTTGTGATGTGATATTATAAAAATTAGAGTAAAGTATGTATGTGTTTAAATTATCATATTAGATCAGTGCTAGAAGTGCTATCTCTGAGGTTTTTCAGTCAGGAATACCCGAGTTGGTTTTCAACTCTGATCAGGTTATTTCTATTGTACGCCTCCAGTCTTTAAACAAAAACTAACTTAAAGTCAACAAACACAAAATAACCTATAAAACGTTCATAATTGATTGACTTTTTCACTAAAGTTGCTTCTTTATCAGTGGTAGATGCTTCCCCTATCCTTAGCTCGCCTTTTATTAGTGCTATACTCCAAGTCTCATACATATTTATCAAGTTTTCGTATAATTTGTGATCGACACAAAAGTAAACATAAACACAACAATGGTGGTTTAAATTCTATCATCATTGAGAAGGAGACAGCAACGAGTATAATTGCAAAAAAACAAAACTTAAGACGTACTACTGTGCTGCCACCTATAGCTTTCAGTTTTTAACCTCATTAGTTTTAGAACAAACTATTTTGGTTGAATGGTCTAAGGGGTATTGCACTATCATAATTATCTATGATCAAAGATCTAATGAAATTGTAAAATAGACATTTGTTATGGGTATATCCCACATATGGGGATTTAACACTATCATATACCTATCTTGGACTGCCTCGTTAGTCTAGTGGTCGCAAGCGCTACTGCTGAGCATGAGGTCCTTCGATTCCCGGGTCGAGCAAAGTGTAATTTGGTTTTTCTATCTGAAATTACTCGGTAGCAGCCCGGAGTCTGGATTTGTGCCCGGTTGTTAGCAATAGGCTGGCCCCCTAGTTATTCAATAGGACTTAAACATTACTGGCAAAATGTGAGTGTACCTGCTACTGGGACACCTCTGCCCAACCCTTCGGGGAAACAAGGCGTGACGTTATGTTATATACCTATCTTCGAAGCTCGCAAATTACCCATAATATGTCTGTTTTACAATTTCATTATATCTTATATGATAGTGTAATAGCCCTCTAAGGCCAGAGTAATTCCATGAACGCATAATTTATTTTATCTATTTGACACCATTGAAATTACTTGATATGTCTATGTTTGACCTATTTCAATGATGTTTGACCATTGTGTTTGACACACAATTTGACATTGTCATTGTCAATGTTGGTAGTTGTGTAGACAAACCCTGCGTTCCGAAATACGTTAAAAGAATTATCGCGAATCTGACCAAATTAATTCAGTAATAATAATAATTGTGACTTTTAAAGGACATGTCTGGTGGGGCAATGGACGTTTGCCTAGGTAGTCAAAACCAATGTTCAGTAATGATTGTTATATTATTATAATTGTCGTATTTTATAGTTTATCAATTAATAAGTTTCAGGAGTCAAAAACTTGCGAAAACTGGTCAAAATCAGGTTTATACGCTAGGGATTTTTCTTTATTATAACGCCATCTGTGAGTGAGCACATGTACTAATTGGTGGTATTTAATATTTTGTTGATCTGGGATCAGATTCTGCAGTTGTTTTTGGATATTATTAGCTGTGTAAGAAAAGTGTAAAGCACCTATTGAATAAGTGCTTTACTATTTTTTTATTAAATCCCAAATTCTTATATCTGTTTAATACATAAATACACATAAAATTATATTTTTAATCTTCTTCAATTCCGTATTTTGGTGTCTATCCTCAATACCCATAATATTATTTATATTTACCAACTTGTTGGTATTGAATTGGGATTAAAATAAATAAAACTATGTATTTATTGCCAAATAAATTATTTTATTGTAGGTATACAGACACACTTAAATAAAAAAATTGATGATGCGACAGGATGTCCCCAACTCCCCACTGACCAATAATGACTGGACTCACTAGCACTCATTACACCAGAGCGCTGGGCTTATTTCTACATTGATACATATTTTTTTACAGCAGAGCTCTAACTACAGTTTGCATAAGTACGATAATCTTGTCAAACCTTTCGTGATATGTTCGTGCGATGGACATAAACAATTGATGTTTTAGGGCCATATGCTGCTACACAAAGCGATGCTGACATAATAAAAAGTTTATTCGAAATTGGAGATAGTCCGTTTCGTAACTGGAGATAGTCAGTTTCGTAACTTAGGCCAAACGATATTTGTATACTAGATAGAGGATCCCGGGCTGCGATTCCATTTCTAGAAGGTTTCTATGACAAACCAGAGTCTTTATAATGTGGGGCAACAGCAATCAACTTACTCACAGGCCAATCAAAGTCGAAAGGTTACATTATGCAGATGGATAGTTGAAATAATAAATGGTCGCTTCAAAAGAGATTTGAAAATGTTTCGCCAAAGATATTTTAATATTGCTTCTTGTAATCTCATGCTTGATTTAAGAATAGCAGGAGCCCTCCTAAATAAATTCCACCCAAACGTTCAGCAAATAATAGAGCGTGTTCACCGATACATGGACGAACCCAATCATTTGGGAACTTGTGTGAACAATAACAATTTAAATAGAAGAAGACAGTGGTAGCGGCGGTATTGTTTGTAAAGAAAGTGGTGGCGACAGTGTTGATGATCTATGTTCCACGGATGGAACAACATCCTGTTGCAAGTCCTTTGATGCGTCATGAATCCGGCGTCGATTCGCTCGAACCCAACAGGCATGAATAATTGTTGCCATATCCTGAAAATATTATTACATTTGATTAAAAATGACATGACATAACTGGCGAAATGTGGGATGAGTTCACCTTGCCCAAATCCTTCGGAAATCGCTGGCGTGATGTTATACCTATGTTTATGTTGAGTTTTACATGACGAACACTCCTTTCATGATTGTCGTTTCTATCGTTCGTTGTTCCAGTTTTGAGAGATTTGTCCCATTCATTTAGCCATTTTCTTTCAAAGACTTTACGTACATATAATAAAAACGTAGTTGGGGAAAAAAATATTCACCTAATAATTAATAGCATTGAGTACTAAAGGGCCGTCCACTGCAACAGTATAAAAACGTCCGACTGACACACCACATCCACGGCAGACCATTGTATGGCCTAGTAATCTCCCACTGTCAGCAGTTTTGGTATTTAATCAATTACAACAATCGTAACAAACGTATCCATCTAATGGGAGCTGGAACAATAGCAAATATCATTGTATTTTTCAATTTATATCACAACAACTCAAAATATTGCCTTTACGGCATGGTTTACGCGACTGCCGTAGTAAGTATGGAGGCGTACCTGATTTGCTAACCATTGAGCGCGTCTCACTTGCAGGGGTAACGCCAGCCTCGACACGATGTGTCTGCGAATCCACTGCACAGCGATGCCACAATTGATGCACCTCATCATAATATCCAAATCAAGTAGCAAAACAGAATCCTTTATGAGCAGCAATAGTAATCGTGTCTAGATGATATCAGTCCGTGTAGAATAGCAATGGTCGTTATAAGAAAATATCAATATCAGAAAATAATTGCACAGTAAGCAAGGAACACAACGCAACTTGGAACTGCACATATAAAAATGTACCCTGTGGAACTGCAAAGCGACTGGTCAATTCAAAATAATATGTCAATGTCATGTCAAAGAAATAATAAATACTTACCTTAATTTTAAGAAGTGGGTAATTAAAAAAAAACCTCTTTTGATGTGTACACAAAAACATGTTAGTAATATTGTCATATTTTATACGCAATTACATTACAATAATTACATAAATACTTTAGATCTAAAATAAGCGGCTTATAGTTATTGTTCACACTCTTTAAAGGTAATTACGGGATAAAATGGAACGTCAAAAACATTTTTAGTACTTCCCGTTAAAAATGGCGAGGCGGAAGTTATATTTGAGTACTGTTTTTTTGAGAATTATGGTACGCAACCTCTACTGAATTTATTAATCCATAATAATTTAAATCTAAATTTTTAAATTTTACTGTAAAACCTTGGATCATGAACATTATCGTTTCAGACCACGACCAGAGGGCAGAAACTGGACATGTCATTTGGTTGGATTCGCGATATAATCACTTTTATCACATTTCGGAATGCAGAGAAATAGACATGACAGTTGTCAGTGTCACTCCAGAGAGTTTTTTGTCATTTACTCACTACCACTACACTTTTCGTTAGACAAAAATAACAGCAAACAACTAAAACGTAACGTAAAATTAAATTAATGTTTAGCTATTTCGTTTTCCTGTCTCCTCTACTATCAAATAATTTTACATTGGTGTCATATGGTCAATATTTGTTACCATGGTAAAATCCTGAATAAGGTACAATAAATCATCTGATAAGAACATCGTACCTCGAATATGATTCATACATTCTAGCAAGATAGGATGAATTTGTAGGTAATGTTTAAAAAAAACGTGTTACAATGAAGGCCTCTCATTTAACCATAAATGGCCAGAATTACAATAATAATCACTTTACGATAGGGTTAAGTCTTGCTATATCGTCTAGTATTTTTATCGGGTCCAGTTTCATTATTAAAAAAGTTGCTTTAAAGAAACTCCAAGCTTCGGGAAATGTTCGGGCATCGGCGGGTGGGTTTGCTTACCTAAAACAATGGCTGTGGTGGCTCGGTCTGATAACAAGTAGGTAACTATAAACTTTGAAGTTTCACTAGACACTATTAAGATTAACTTTTACTAAAGAAAAATTCCTAACAGTGGGCATTGGTGAAGCAGCCAATCTCCTGGCATATGCATTTGCTCCTGCAGCACTGGTGACTCCGTTAGGTGCGCTTAGTGTTCTTGTGGCGGCAGTCCTTTCTTCAAAGTTTCTAAATGAGAAACTTAATTTCATTGGAAAAGTAAGTTATCTGTAATATTAAAATAATAACAACTTTCTCAGACATGGAAAACTATTTGACAGATTAAAATTTCTATTACAGATTGGATGCTTTCTTTGTATTATTGGATCAATAATATTTGTGATTCATTCACCTAAGTCAGAAGAAATCACAGGTTTTAGTGAGTTAGTAGATAAGTTATTTGATTATTTATTTCTAACATATGTTGGAACAATTTTTTTGATGTGTTTTATTATAAAACTAGTTTTTATACCAAGGTTTGGGAATACAAACATTGCAGTTTACTTGTTACTTTGTTCATCTATTGGTAGTCTGACTGTTGTATTTTGTAAAGGAGTTGCTTTAGGTGTAAGGGAAAGTGTTTCTGGAAATGTAAACAATTTTTCAAATTATATCTTTTGGTTATTATTTGTCACTGCTGTAATATGTATCATGATTCAAATGAATTATTTGAATAAGTCCCTAGACATATTTAACACAAGTATTGTTACTCCTGTGTACTATGTCATGTTTACCATATTAGTTATAATTGCATCAGGTATCCTTTTTAAGGAATGGGATCATATGAGTACTCCTGATATCATAGGTTGCATATGTGGTTTCCTCATAGTTATAACAGCAGTTTTTATGTTAAATGCATTTAAGAATTTTCAAATATCATTGAAAGATTTAAAGCTTAACACTCGACAGAGGAGGAGTGCACTTAATTTACACAGTACAGAAATGAGAGAACCTGAGAACTACGCATTAAGCTCACATATTAGACAGCTGTAGTATGAACTTACGTACGTGAATTATAAAAAAATAATTTAAATTAATATTTAATCACTCATTTTAAAAAGCTACAGCATTCACAGACTATGAATAAATGAATGAATAATATAAAATAGGATCATAAAATATAATAGGATTACTTAATTTAAGTAATGACTATTTCATCCTCATCATACTTTTTATAAGTTTGGTTATAAGGTAATAATAATATTTTTTTTTATTTTGATTAGGTACATTAACATTCTTTTAAAGGTTGATTAGAATTTTGAAATATCTTTCAAATTGTAGCTTGTTTGTAAGCAATCTTGAATGTAGATAGGCATACAAAAGGCACCTACATAATTATGCAAGTTAATTAGTATCTGTATCCTACAGAATATGCATAACTAACGCATACATATACCACACCTTCGGCGCAACAAAGTCACAACAGCTCATTTCTTAATTTTACCTTCCCTTATTTCTGGATTACTATTTAAAGTAGGTTTTGAAATCTTTATAAAATTAATTGTTTATTTTGTTTGCTAAAGTTTTACTTACGTTAAAAATCTTATATTGAATTATCAAAAACATCCTAATAAAAGACAACAAAAAAAGTGTCCTGAATTTACTGTGACTTTTTTGCACTGAAGGTGCGATACATACTACTGTTTTTTATATTTATTCAAAATTCCCATTTGTTGTATGAAGTTTTATTTGAATTACTAAATAAATTTTCAGCATTTTTCCTCCAGCTTAGCAGCGGAAATTATGTACTAATGATTACACTGTAGATACCTGAATATTTCGAAGGCATAATAATTTAATCAAATTCAGCCTAGTATTTACATGTAATGTGCTATTTTATACATAGGAATGTATTAAGGATTTGCAATGTTTAGTTTTAAATGTAGATTTTATAGATGAAAATGTAAGATCTATATTTGAATATTTATGTTATATTCTCATGAAAAAAATTAAACATGAAATGTGATGGGACAGAGACAAAGTAATAACATTTATCTTAATCATAAAAAAAAACAACATCAAGACTTCAACAAATCTACCATATAATATTTTAAAATTAATGTCTTGTGTTAGAACTTGCTGTTATAACTTTCCGACTTAAATTTTTCTCTTCCTCATCTTTACCTAATGTTTTAAATTAATGTCTGTGTCTTATTGTCTCGCAGACTATTACTATGAAAGTTTGTTTGTAATGAACAAAAATTATTTTAACTGATGACTAGTGATGAGATAGGAGCAACCACTCAAAAAAACAAATTAATTAAAAAACAACTACACCTATTCCTTATGTGATTGGCATTTAAATTTTCGTTTTCGTTTAACAGTATAATTATAACTCTGACCCTTGGTTAATAGGCTCTGGATAAGGTATTAGTTTACATTTGACATTGATAAAGTAAAATAATATGTTTCCCAAGACATTTAAAAATGTTTTATTTACAAACTATTGTAAGCACTTATGTTTTTACAAATGTTACTGTACAAGCTCCAAGTAATTGGATCTCAATATAAATAAGAACACATTAAGTTGTGGGCAAATTGTTTTGAACAAAAAGCACTAGACTATACACATTCCTTTAAAATGATAATGTTCATAAAATGAGATTCAATTCAATAATGACTGATGTAGATAAATGCTTTGAAACCAAGGAATGTAGACAATACATACAAAAAGCATATCTAAATGTCACAAATACACTGTCACTGTGTGATAAATAAATGTCCTGCAAATAGGGCAAGTGCGCTGATATCCATACAGGCGTCTACAACAATCTGTGCACAAGCATACATGACGACATGGCAGAGTCAGTACACATTTCTGCCGCTCTTGACATATCACACAGAGTGAGTCGGCAGCATTTGCAGCATCATCAATAGATGAAGAACTAAAGTTAACTTCTCTAGAATCTAAGTCTTGCCCACCGGCCATTTGTGTTATTATACCAACTTCTGAGTTCGTGAAATAATTAAAAAGTACATAGTATAAATACAAAATGTTTCTTATTAATGACCAATACAACATGGTCATTCTAATAACTATTGTTTCCCTAAAATGCACACACAAGCGCACAATTATTATAGCACTTGTGATTCCCATAAAAGATTGTAAAGGCACTTCTGTTAAATAATTAGTGAATTTCAGTAATGTCATATAGGCATCCACAATTATACTCCCTATCACATGGCCAATATACTTGAACATTGCCCTCAACAATTGTGGAAGATGTATAGGCACAAATGTTAATAAAAGCCACACAGTGTCTCCCACAAATATCACAGAACTCTTCATTAAAGTCACCACTTCACTCAACATCACGAAAACTGCTCGAGTTGACCAGTTAGCTGTAGCTACCAGTCCACTGAATTTTGAATATATTTCGTTACAGATATTAAAAACTCCATCTTGTATGTAAATTAATTGATTGATAAATGCATCAGTAATCCCATGGGCAGAAGCTGGTATTTCTTCAGTAAATATGGATAAATTGTCTTCATACACAATTTGAAAAAATAACAGTAAACTTTTGAGAGAGCTTACTATTACAGACAAGATCCATGTTACAGCTGAAACTATTATCTTTCCTGTAAATGATGCTAAAAGAAGAACAGTTTGAAGACTAGTAGCAAATATATTGATAATTTTGGCCACAAGTGAAATCATATTTATATTCTCATTATTATGATAATTTTTAGAAAATTATTTGATTTCGCTATTCTCTGTTTCCGCTAATTCCGTTCCGATTTTCTTCTTTCTTTCTTTTGACTTTTTTCAACAAATACGACAACATTGACTTCTTGACAATGACAATGACAACAAAACAAGTGTGTCACAAGTTCACAATTGACAACAGTCCACAGAACATCTACATCTAAACTCTAGGGGCGGTACAACACTATCATTATATCTAGGATCCTATTTTTTGTTGAGGATCAATGTCCGCACATCTGAATGTTCATAGCAATTATATTTTTTATCTGTGGTAGTAAGTTAGGTGACTGTGCGTTTGCACTGGCGAAACATCACAACAAAACATGCTGAAATCTAGTTCCTGCCAAAAAAATTATGGAAAATTGACAGAAAATAGAGATTCCAACATGTTTTGTTGGGAATGTTTCGCTAGTGCAAACGCAGGGTGACAGAGCGAGTTTCACAGTCAACAATCACAGTTTCTAGAACAAACGTTGTTCAGACCATGGTCTACTACCATTCTAAAGTATCAAATATGTTATTTAAAACAAACTTAACTAGGCGTTCTCAAATAAGTCTTATGTTACTCAAACGTGTTCAAACATTAACCGTAACATCATTTTACTCATCGCGGTAGTGATATGGCATTCAAAAGAGTTATGAGGAGTCCACGTAGACTACAAGGATGTCCAGCCAATGCGGGCCGAAATGAAAATAAATCATTGGCCAATGACATGCAATCGCGCGAAATATCGTCCCGCCCATTTCTTTTGTTGATTGCCGCCAGCCGTCCCCGCCGCCCGAGCGGTAGCCAGTCTACCGTAATCTCTCGAGTGGGTCACACGTATGCATCCGATGTACTTACGTCACAGGCACGTATCGCGCGTTTTTTTGTGAAAATTAGTTTAAGTGTTCTAACTATTTTAATGTGGAGTGGTGTTGGATATGGTGCGTTTTGCGTGCAATTTTGTACTTACATTCTGAACTGGGATGTAAGAAAGTAACTACGAGTAAGTAGGTAGGTACTTTACTTACCAAAACTAATAATTAACTTCAGCTAAAATTTCTGGCGGTCATAAGCCCGATAAGTACGAAGGAAAATTGGAGTCAAAGTTGTCTTGATGCACAGCTAACTGTTATTACTATGTTGTGATCTCAGGTAGATTCATATTACCAAGATTCTTATTAGGTTCGTGTTAAAATACTTATTTTGATCCATTAACAGTGTTAAAAGTTAATCTAGAAGAAAATTTTAGCAAATTGAAATTGTCCGTAACTTGAAAACTCACTTTTTATTTGTAAAGATTTTTCTTTAGTTTTGGTCTTAAATGAAAGGTCTAAACTTGAAATCATTTGTCACGTTTAGTTCATGAAAATCGGCCCGCGGAACAAAAAGATCGGTCATTTTTATGTATGGAAATTTTGTTTAGTTAATCATTTGTAAATGTTTATTCTATTAGAATAAACATTCGCCTCACTTTTAGTTAACTCTTAATTATACTCATAGATTTTACTCATAAAATTTTCGTACCTACCGCGGGCTTATATGAAAATACTTTGATACGCGAGCGCCGCAGTGTCTGTGTTGTAGGAAGTAATAAAAAAATAAATGGTGTTTCAATACCCATATACAAAAAGAATAATTAAGTAGTAGAACAGTAAAAACATTAAAAATATTCAAAAATTATCATTAAAATTTTTAAAAATTATCATTTAAAAGATTATCATTAAAAATCATCATTAAAAATTAAAATTATCAGTATAAAAAAACATTTCGTTATTTTATTTTTTTAATGATAGTCTATAAACTTTGTCTTTTTTGTGTTTTTTCAAAAACCAATTTTTTAAAATATTATTATTATTGGATGCTGTAGAATGCTAGTAGACCATTTGAACAATGTTTGTTCTAGCAAAACTGTGATTCAAATTTCACGGTGTGTGTATATGTTCTGTGAACAGAGCTCGATGAAAACTAAAACTGAGATGATGATTGGGTAGTAGCGACATCTGAAGGGAGCAAGTGGCAGTTTTTATACCCATTTTATTCTTTTTGGATAAACTGACCATGGAATTAGTAAGTACAGCTATACTACTGTAGTTACTGTAAATACAATACGACAGAGTTGACAGACAAGAATCATCATTTATTGGCATTGGCCAGCCAATACTATTGAGCTTATTCATTTGTGTTATCCTGAAATGATGCTGATACTATTTAATTTTTCTTCGTGAGATTTGGGTGTTACACTGTTATAAACTGAATTAAACAAATACATACGATCATTACCTGATTATGGTAAGTATTTTAGGTTATGACAAGAAATAATAATTATTATTTATTTTACTGACAAAGAATAATTGGTTACTTAGTGGATCTAATCGTAGTTGGTAACTATCCATAAATGTAAAAAACTTGTTATATGTAACAGTAACAGTAATTCTGCAATAAAAGAATCCTTGACAAGTATTTGTATGTGAGTTTATATTACAGGAACCGCCTAATTCAGGGACCAGTTCCCCTGGTTTGATAGGTTCGGGGCCTCTCATTCCTCCGGCCATGCTTGGTGGTCTGCCTCCGCCTATGCCTCCATCAGTTGGCATGCCTCCAGTGCCTGGAATGCCACCGAACATGGCCAGCATGCCACCACCCATGGGTTTCCCGCCTATGATACCACCATTTTCTATGCCACCACCAGGCTTTCCTGCATTTAAACCTGTAAGTTGTCTTAGTAATTTTTAATTTATTTATTTGCTCTCATGCACATCACACATTTTACAATATATTACTGTCAGTTTTTGTACATGAACCCTGTCAGGGCACGGCAAAGCACAATGTTGGTTTGCTGTTGAGTTTGTGACGTAAATTGAGTCAAAACTTATGAAAATACAATACGTATTGTATTGTATTTTCATAAGTTTTGACTCAATTACAGAAATAAAAATAACAAAAAAATACTTTTCTAGAAATCGATATGATCTCCAATTAACAGTAACAGTAATAAAAAATATACATTAACACACATAAAGTCATATTTAGTCAGATTGCATAAAAAAATGTAGAATAAAATAATAATAAGGAATAGGTAATAATTAAAATCACGTCATGTCAAGTTATCGTTATATAAAAATAATTAATTGAATTATGTTATGTTATTTTAGAATACAAAATAAAATAGATTTAATGTCACCGGAATATTCAATGTCTTTGATCAGGCCGGATCTAACAAAAAAGAAAAATTCCTTTTTTTTACTGCTATCTTGGTCCATGTGTCTGTCTCATTTTGTTTGAGCAACATCACATACCCTAATTTAATGTCTCCATAGGGCCTGTAGGACTTGTTGTGCATCCTTTCGGCAAAATAATTCGCTCACCATCACACTTTACGGTTGACACTAGTGAACACACTCTTTTGCCATAAGATGGTTGTTATGGTAATGGTGACTGTCTAAAATCTTTGACAGACCCGCTCATTTAATATTAAAAAAAAAATATAGAGCAATACATTGTAATTTTGCTAAATTATATAGGTAGTGAAAGGAATTTTTTTTTTGATAATTTTCTGGTTACTCTCTGATTGCCTATTGCCATTTATGAATGACTGTTTTGTTATACATGTACTTACTAATGATGTGTAAGAGCATTCAACAATTGCAGGATATGAGTGCTCCAGCTCCAGATGTGGCCCCGATGGCCAACCAAAGCAGTCCTTGGTCTGAACATAAAGCTCCAGATGGAAGAACCTATTACTACAACTCTGTTAGTAAACAAAGTCTTTGGGAGAAACCAGATGATTTGAAAACTCCAGCAGAAGTAAGCAATTATTATACATTGTAACAGCAAATCAGTTTTCACAGGCCAAATATTTTTATATTCTGAATGCTCTAACGACCTAAACAGGTGCCATAAAGAAGATTAATTTAAAAAATATATTATTCCGCGCAATTTCGCGGGTGTTCTGGTATTATAAATTTAAAACCAACAAATTGTTCAAATGTCAGTCTGCTTCATTTTTTGGAAAACTTTTTGCGAATTTGAGTGATTTTCCACGAATCCTTAATTTATTTGAAAAATCCCTTTCAGTCATGTCAATTTCAGTCATTTCATTCAAGCCACGCCAGCACATCAAGTTACCCGAAACTGTCAAATTTTCCCAATCAACTTTGAACCTTATTGTTCAGCGATTAAGTTGAAAATCTATTAAATAAATTTGACAGATTGTAGTAGCTTGAAATGCTGGCGTCTGTACAAGACAAAGAATTCGATTTTTAAATCACAAATAATTTTGTTTAAATTCTGTTTCCCTTTAGTCTCACAACTAATTAACAAAATTGATCGAAATCAGTCGATTTCGTGCACGGACTCTTAACTTAGGTTAATTTCCCACAATGTGCAACAATTTTAATTTTTACAAAATATAGGGATAAATTGTTAACTTAAACATAGGAATGAAAGTAAGAAGCCAGTCTGGAAGACTAGATTTGGTAAATATTAATTGGATAATTTTTTATAGTTAAAAATGTACTTGATCCCTAGACACTTTTGATGTGTGTATGTTGGGATCGGCTTCCAGTCTAACCAGATGCAGCTGAGTGCCATTATTTTACATGGAGCAACTGCAAACTATTTATAAAATGGAAAAACAACCCAGATAATAAAACACTAAATTTAGAATACAATAAAACTAGAAATAAAGTAAATAAAATAATACTAAACACTAGAAATAATTATTACAGAAAAAAATAGCTGGAAACAAAAATAATCCTAAAAAGCTGTGGGAAATATTAAATAAACTTACCAGTAAAATAGTGAAGTCTGTAGATGAGGTGATAATGAACGCTTTCTTAAATGAATCAAACAATGAGTTGAGTATAGCTAAAGACTTTGCAATGGAATTGGAAAACAGGGTGTCTAATATTGTACCCGGGTGTGACAAACCCTTGCTGGATGAACGCGAATTTATGAAATCCCAAGATAAATCAATATTGTTTAGAAAAGCTACACCTCTTAAAATGAATAAAATCATTAAAAACTTAAATACAAATAAATCAGCTGGATATGACTCAATAAGAATCATGGACATTAAAAGTAAAGTTAATTAATGCGAGTATTCAACAAGGCAAATATCCGTCTGAATTAAAAACAGGTATAGTTAGGCCCATTCATAAAAAATGTAAATTCAATGACTTGGCAAATTACAGACCCATAACTATATTGCCTGCCATAAATAAAATAGTAGAAACATTTATGTGTGACCAAATACACACTTTTTATCGGGACAATGACATAATTTCCAAAGCACAGTATGGCTTCCAAAGTAAGAAATCAACAGCTCAACTACTTTCCAATTTTACTGATGAAGTTAACAAGTACCTAGATGCGAAGCAGCAGGTTATACTCATATTCATTGATTTCAGCAAGGCCTTTGACACACTCGGGCACAGTACACTATTAAAAACACTCGAAAACTCGGGTATAAGAGGGACTATTACTCAACTGGTGCAAAGAATACCTTCGTAGCCGAAGTTATCGCGTCCAAGTTAGTCCTAGCCTTAGCAGATCTGTTAACGTGATTCAAAGCACAGCCTAAGGTTCAGTGTCTGGTCCACTCCACTATCTGGCATACGTTAATGACCTAAAAAATTAATTAAATGAAGATAACTTTTCTAAGTTACTATTAAGCGAATCTAAAAACCCATCAATACTTTGGGATGGAGGCCTATAAATAGCCATAATTACTGTATCGGGAATAATTTTAATTACTAAGCAGTTGCAGCCTAGAAAATGGGGTTCTTCTACTAATGTTCGTAAATTATTTTTAATATAAACCACTATGCCGTCATTCTGGTTGAATGTTCTATCGCTTTTGTAAAGATTAAAGCCATCGAGAGATGGTATATTGGCCGTTTGTTTGGATAACCAACATTCTATTAGAACGATAATGTCGAAGCATATATCAAGATCTTGTAACAAAACTTGGAAACCGTTCGGGTTATACTGCGTATATTTTGTGTAAGTAAAGTCAATGTTTTATCCCCAGTATAGATTATGTTTTTGCATTCCTCAACATTACAGATTTTAGCTTCAGACACGGAAAACCCATCTAGATCACAGATTAGCTGATTGGCCATAAAATAAATTATATGTAGAAGTTAACCTACTATCTATGTGCTTAATTAACTAGTTAGTCGGCGACGCTCCTAGGCGCCTTCAATAGAATTAATATAATTGTCTTCTGCATATTTACGTGCTGGGCAATTTACGAGTACATCACCAGTTGAATGGTCATTTTTCCTCTTAAAGCGTTTGCAGGTCGCACATTGAGGCGGAAAACCTTTATGACTGCATTCCTTAAATGAATATCCTGTTTCGCCACAGAGGTTGCAAGTAGGGCTCGTTTCTCTGCAAAATTTGGCTGCGTGTCCGAACTGCTGACAGTTAAAACACCTAGTTACGATAGTGAAATCTCTCACTGGACACGATGTCCAATTTATGAAAATTCGGCCTTGGTCCATCATAATTATCCTGATATTGGAACTTGCAATATATAGTTGCAAGTAGGACGATCTTTCTTTCCTGACTTATGGCTCAATTTTATATTTTCTAAAAAGGTCTCACGAGTAATGTTGGGCAATTTTTCTGTCAAGTTTTGGACGTAAATGCAATCAAATACCTCTTTTTCAGTCAGGGCTACGGGGACCAATGACAGCAATCCTAGGACGGCGTTTGGAAGGTTTTTCAACTGTAAGGCCTGAGGAAAGTAGCTTCTGTGAGCTTTTTAATTTATTAATGTCGTCTTTGTTATCCGTCCTAATGATGACGCCTCCGTTTCTAGTTTTACTTAGACCGCGAACATGGAGTTTGAATTCCTCAGGCGAGATAATTTTTTGTACCAACGACTTGGTGTCGTCACTGGTTTTGGTATTATCGCTGGGATATAATAGCGACCGAACTGAGATTTGCTGGGCGAATAAATGTATCAGAGCCTTTCATCACAATGTTAGCATAGGAAGTACTTTCTGGTTCGGTTCGGCTCATCTTCGTATCCACGACTTCTTTGAACTGGCAAAGGGATTCTGCTGCACTTGAAGGTGCTGGATGGTTGTGAGTGCCTGGATAGACTTCTGCTTCAGGGATTGGTACAGTACGGCCATCTGAGACGTCCCATGGTTGACTTTCCGACAGAGATTGGTGACACGAAGTTTTTGGTCGGAATTCATTTTTCCCTCGGCCACAATCGTGCAAATTTCGCTCAAAATTGTGTCGATGGATCCAAGCCATCTCTGAATCTCCGGCGTAGAGACGACTTCAGACGGTAATTCGTTCTCCGTGGTCGCTGGCTGCGCTGGTTCTCTTGTCTGGCTTTGATCGGCAGGCGATGGCGTCGGAGGGGGACTACGTCGTACCAATTGGCTGCGGCCAAAGGGGCTATCTCCTGGGTTAGACATACTACTAACACCGAAAACGCTGACTGGCTATAAAACTATTTTGTTCATCTTTCACAACGAACAAAGTTGTTAGTCACACTCGTCACTTGCACAATAAACTGACTCCGCAATTATTGCAATAACATTATTCGTAATTACTTAAATCAATATCGTTATAATCAACACAAAAACCACGTCCGCTTAGTCTCGCGAAAAATGCTCGATCCAATTTAAAACTTATCTGGATAAAATACATAATTTGCAAACATGTTTGCTGCAACTTGTAGTACCAAACATTGCAAGGTATTACCTATTCTGGCACGCGCTGAGTATCTGTTCCTCATAGAACATTTTGATAACAGTGATATTCAAATTCCAGTTAAATATGACGTGAATACACGACAAGCCAAATCTAAATCATTTCAAGTGCCACGCAAAAATAACTTTTATGGCAGGCGTACCGCTTCTTTTACAATACCCAATTTACTAAACAAAATACCTGTAGACAGTAGAGACTCAATGAATAGTAAAAACATAAAGCGTAAGTTGAAGGAACACTACATTAACTCAATTATAATTAACTATTAATAGCGCGTTGATCAAATCTCAATAGACCCCAGAGGTCTAATTGTGTGCTTTTTTAAGTGTAAGGAATTTGTAATTTATAAAATAAATAAACAAATCAATAAATAATCTGACCTCTACAACCCAGTTACTGGGTAACACGATACCCCTTGGTAAGACTGATTGTCAGACTTTCGGGCTCCTGACTACATGTAACGGCTGTCAAAGACGTACAAATGATAGCAGGGACCAATGGCTTAACGTGCTTTTCGAGTCACGGAGGGGTCTCGATATGTAATGGATGGTCACCCATCCTCGAAACGACAGCGGTAAGCGTAGCTTAACTTTATATCGACCAGTGCCCTCTACTTTAAAATGTGCAATAATCTAAACAGTAACGTTTGTTCATGCTTAGACGCTATTATTTTTGTTAGATTTTTATTATTGATTGTAATTTAATAGTTCCTACGTTCAATAAGTACAAATAAATAATTCTTATATACATTTTTTATTTTTATAATTCAGACTAAAGTATATTTAAAACTTGTGATTTGTTGCTTAATTACTTGCTAAATACTATAAATTATTAGTATTTACAGAACGTAATAACTGTTTACATAATAAAAGGAAACCGGTTTTGCAAAAATAGGACCTTTTGCGAACCCGACATTCCGAATCTGACGTTTTGCGTCAAAATCGTTTACAAATACTAACCAAAACATTTCCACCTAGTCATTAAATGAAAATGACGTATTCTTTTCTATCAACAGAAATTACTGTCTGCGTGTGTTTGGAAAGAATACACAACAGACGCTGGGCGCGTATATTATCACAACATTGAAACCAAAGAATCTAGCTGGATTATACCAAAGGAGCTTCAGGAGATCAAAGACAAAATAGCTGCTGAAGAAGCTGCACAGTAAATCTTATTATAGTTGGGCCGTTTTGAACTAAGTCGTTGGGCCATATTTTTTGTCATCTTTCTCGCTCGCACGCGTTAGCTTTACGGAGCGCGCTGGTGGTGTGGGTTAAAGTAGCGATTATTTTGTTATTATAGTTTATGACCCGACGACTCGGTTTAAAATGGCTCAAATATAGTTTACTATATTCCTAAAAACATTATACAAATATAGATTAAATCCATGAAATCAAGACGGAAGACTAAGACTTGCATCTTCATCAGCCCCAGCTTCGCACGGGGGCTGTATAACTACTTATGTGGTGTAACCATCAAATCATCAAGACTTCTGTGCTATATCTTAGTTAAATATTAATATTATTGTATTAAACACATAAACGCTTAATTGGGATTTCGCTGGACATGTCTGCCGCATGTCAGATGTAAAATGGGCAAAAAGAACCGATGAGTTCCCATTAAACGCTAGCCGACATTGCGGCAGGCCGAGGCGACGATGGCGGAACGAGCTTGACTCGTACCAAAAAGACTGGCCCACATTAGCAGAAAACAGAATTGTGTGTCAAAGGCAGAGTGAGGTGTTTGCCATTCAGTGGGACAATAATAGGCTAGTTAGATAAATAATCCTCCCGAATTAAATCTCTAAATGATAAATGTAAACCGCATCAAAATAAATTGTGTAGTTTAGAAGAACTAAAGCAGCTGTTTAATAAATACTGTTCTGTTTTGTTCTGTATTATTCAAAAGTATTATCATTTCCATCAACAGTGGTGTTATTTTTAATCAATAAATAATACTTACAGAGCCGCACTAAGTGCAGAAGTGCCTCCTGGAGAAGTACCGTTGCCAATTTCTCCATCAAATCAAACTGGAAGCTCCGCCTTGGATGAGGCTATGGCAAAAACTCTTGCATCCATTGATCCATCTCTTGCAAACTCCATACCAATACCAGAAGAAAGTAAGTGAAATTTTGGTATAATTATATAATTCTGGGTATCAGTCATAAATATTGAGTGGGTATCACATTTTATGCGCTATTTGTTGGGGTATCTCATACTATAATTTTTTTATGAGAATTGTATCGAAATGTAAGTGGGCGGCCCAGGTGAGAGTCGATGCATGTAGCGGTGCGGGCAGCGTGTAAAACAAACACTAGAAATAAAGCTGATGAGCAAAATTTTTGCATTATAGCAATACGGCCAAAACCTGATAAAATCGACAGATTCGTTTAGAAAAGTCTATGGTTTTAAAATAACATGGTGAATCTCAATATTGTGCGTACAAACTTACATTTGCAGTTGGAATGTACCTATGGGAGAACATGTAAAAAAGAATACTGATCGGTAACAAAGCATTACGTCTGGAAACTGTTGGACATGATAAAATAAGGTGCTCAGGTGTAGAAAAAAAATATATCAGGAAAAGATGCAGGTACTGGTACTAATCAGGTACATGTTACCTATTCTTTACGATTACAAACTAGCCAACACTTCAATAGCTAGAGTTAATACAACTAGAGACTTAGGCGTCACTTTTGACCACGGAGTATAGAAAGAAGCGGAGATGCCGCTAGCCAAAATCACCTAAGAATGAAGCGTCGGCTGAATGCGGGTGTTCGGGGGACGAGGTACGGCGATGGCCACACCCCACGATGGAAACCCCGCCCATTTTTTGTAAATCCATCTAGCGGTGAAAGGAATTATTACAGTGAAACTGAACTAACAATTTTTCATTTTAGTTCGTCTACTAGCCACTATGGCGTAACAAAGTATGACACTTTGTTCCAGAACATTCTATGTGCGTTAGTATGGTGGGAACACATTATTTCCCAACTGTGGGCGAAGCCCAAAAGATGGGTAACATGGGTTAACATTTTTTATAGTCATTTAGTATACAGGGGCAGGATGTCCCTGCCGACATCGACGCGAAAATTGTTATCATGGATTCAGTACATGATTCTGAAGTCTCCTGCGTAGAAATTTCTCGTCGGTTATTTTTTTAAATATCTGCTGTTCCATACATTTTGACCGCGTAGGTATTGCACTTTTCTATGAAACAGCAGATTTAAAAAAAAATAACCGACGAAAAATTTCAACGCAGGGCGTTTTAGAATCATGTACCTACTGAATCCATGGTAACAGTATTCGCGTCGATGTCCCTGCCACCCTATAGGTAGTAAAATAAAAAAATAAAATCATCAATCTTTATTGGACATTGCTTATTATTGGCCACTAAACAACACAGTTTTATTTAAATGCTGCCTTTTAGACAAAACAATGTTTTCGAGCTTACCGTAATAATTAAGTCTCGTATTACAATAGTTGTGGCTTATAGCTTAAGTTAACAACGTGACATGTTGAAAATTGGATCTTGATCATGTGCATGTGCATTTAATGATATGAAGTTTTTCGATAATTTCGCAAATACGATAAAATAGGGTCTTGCTAGCATGATGCACACATTTTTATTTAACAGTTAGGACCGGCAACTTACCGACAGATGGCGCATTTTTCTTATTTTAAATTCTTCTTATTTCATGTATCAAAGAACGTATTTATCTATGAATTAACTTATAGCGAGCAAAATAAAACTTATGCAAGTAATTTGAGTCGCAAATTAGTCACAATAATATGCATTGATAATGATAAAAATACGAAATCGGTGAGAATTGGTTAGAATGCACCTCCTCGACAACAGATGTCTCTAGGTACAATCTGACGATCAAACGAGAAAATGTGTTTTAAAATGAAAATATAAATTTTAGGGACTTACACATGAAATGTTACGCCATCAATATGTTTCAGTTTTGATCCTGAATAATTTTTGCATCCAACAACAGCGCACTTCATTATTAAAACAATTTACCTATTAAAAAACGATTAGAATACAACGCACCCGAACGCGATGAAGATTCACTCGCAACTAAGGTTTGCGGCCCCGCCCACTATGACGTCAGGACCTAATTGAAGGCGCAAGGCCTATTTGCCTTGCGGCATCTCCGCTTCTTTCTATACTCCGTGCTTTTGACTCAAAACTTCTTTTTGACACACACATCGATAATATTATTAAAAAAAGCTTCTAAGGCACTAGGTTTCATTTTGAGGATATCAGCCGCTTTAAAAAAAATATCAAAACACTCAAAATTCTTTATTGTGATTTTGTTCGCAGTCATCTCGAATATTGCTCACCAATATGGAATCCTATTTATAATACCTACGTCAATCGCATCGAAAGTATTCAAAAGAAATTCTTAAGGTACATTCAGTTTAAATCCAAAACCCATTTGCCTAATTATGACAGCCGCTGCAGGAAGTTTCACATTCTTCCACAATTTTTTTTTTTTTTTTATTCTATTCCTTCATCTGCAATCAGCCCTCTAGCTATAATCAGATTGTGTGTCTTTATTGGCAGTTTGAGATTGTTCACATCCTGCGATGCGTCATCTCGTTATTAAATATTTGTTTGTGTTGATTAGATTGACGCTATTCGCTCTCTTTTAAGTCTGTAAGTAGAGTCTGAGGACTTGAGAAGTGTCACAGCGAGTTCATTTTTGTGTCGTTGGAGTCTTTCCTTACAATTATTGTAGGACCTTTCTATAACTTCCTTGATAGTTGGGATTTGTAGGTACTCATGAACTTCAATGTTTTTTGTGAACCAAGGTGCACTACATAAGATTTTTAAAGCTTTATTTTTTAAGCGCTGTATAATCTCAACATTTGAGTTGCTTGCCGATTCCCAGAGCTCTATACCATATGCCCAAACAGGTTTAAGGATGCATTTGTAGATCAGAAGTTTATTTTCTAAGCTTAGTGATGACTGTCTGCCTATGAGCCAGTGAATGTCTCTTAGTTTCATGTTAGCTTGATCCCTTTTGGTCTTTATATGTTCACGCCAGGTAAGTCTTCTGTCGATGTGCATACCTAAGTATTTGGCAGTACTTTTCTGTGGCAGCACGTCTTCACCGAGTGTCACTTGTGGGCAGTCTCCTCTTCTTAAGGCGAAGGTAATATGGACAGACGGCGGCACTAGCCTTGATTCTCCACTTTTTCAGCCATGATCCGATTTTATCCAGGTGGTCTTGGAGTTTCGTGGATGCTGTAATCTGGTCTTTATCGCAGGATAGAACTGCGGTATCATCAGTGTAGGTTGCAGTAACTATTAGCTTTGAGGTGGGTAGGTCAGCAGTGTAAACTGTGTACAGTACAGGGCCCAGCACAGAACCCTGGGGCACTCCAGCCTCTATGGGATAGAATGAAGAGAGGCAATCTCCAGTTTTAACTTGGAACACTCGGTCCCCCAAGTAAGATCTGAGCAGCATGTATGCGGTGTGTGGTAAGCAAACTTTTAGTTTACACAGGAGGCCCTTATGCCATACTCGGTCGAATGCTTGTTGTATGTCAAGAAAAGCAGCTGAGCAGTACTCCCTTCTTTCCAGGGATTGTCGGATTGTGTGAACCACTCTGTGTATTTGTTCTGTCGTTCCATGGTGTGCTCGGAAACCAAATTGATGCTCCGGGATTGTCCTTTGTTCCTCAAGTATAGGTAACAGTCGTTGTAGCAATAACTTCTCGAACAGTTTTGACAATAAAGGAAGAAGACTTATTGGTCTGTAGGAGGCTTTCCAGGTTTAGCTACCATATTAATTATTGAGACTTAAAGTCTCAATAATTAATTCTTCCACTAATTGAGAGGAGAAAAATTGCCGATATGGTATTCTTGTTCAATTTGGCAAATGGTTCATCCGACTGTTCTGAATTGATGAGCAAAATTGGGCTGCGTGTGCCATCCTTCACCTTAAGGAATCATCAACCTCTGTATGTTCCCTCTGTGCGGTGCATAAATCGACAAAACTCATAAATGATAAGAGCTAGCAGGGCATACAACTCGATGTGTCAAAGTGTTGATGATCTTGATTTATTTTTTTTCTTCACCAGTGTTCCTAAATTAAAAAAAATACTATGTAAAAACTTCTTTGAAGATCACTAAAATCTGTTTAGTGTTTTCTTAATTCCGAGTCTACGAATAATACTTTTATTATTCCCAACCAAAAAAAAAAAAAAAAGGATACGATACGAAGTTGATAGTTAGTGAAAGAAAGCCAATTAAGTTTTCACTGACAATATTAGGGTAGCACAAGAAACAGCAGACAAAGTAACCACTCGGAACTACGAATAATACAAGTATTATTCGTAGTGCTCGGCCCTAGTGGACCCCGTCAATTCTGCTAACATCTCTTTGAGGCGCGCGTTGAACACAACGCGCCGTCGACCCGGGCCTGATCCTTATCGGACGGCGAGCTACCCATTGCTAACCGTCCGCAAGCCCGCGCCTACGGGGTGGCCGGAAATCGGCTCGCGATTCCCGACGACTATCTGTATCCTAGCTGTAAGTTTTCTTAACCGCTAAGAAATAAAATAAATAAATTTCTTTGCACGCCAGTTGATCTCTGTTTACAAACCAATCGTAAACCAAAAATGCAAGTCTATTTTTGGCCTTTTTAGGATGACATTATGTATTTGTCTAAAATACTGGAGAAATGAGTTTTTTTTCATAAACTACCTGTAGGTGACTCTTATTATATGTACATAATAAATATTTATACGCCCTACACTAACGAACACAAACACACAATATACATTATACTAATTTATAAACATAAAACACTAAACAATATAAGTAACAGTTAAATATCACGTATACCGTACGGTCCGTCCGTCATTAACATAATAGTACACTGGACACACGCGTCGCCTGCTTAGTCCCTTGGTCCGAGGCGCGTGAAGATACATGCGCGCGCGCATGCCTTCCTTGGCCGCGCATTTGGTATTTGCGGGTCGCCAGTCCCGATCTAGTCGTGACGTCTGACGCACGCTTGCTTACGCTTTTTCTGTGACAATAATATACCCGCGCTGATAATTGCTTTTGAACTTTTGTGCCATTCCCACTCCAAACACGTATAATTTAGAATATATAGGTATTCAAGTAACCACTCCAGAGAAAATTTTGGCTATCTACTCTACTTACCAATCACCTAATCTTCCTCTGCTTGATAGTGATCTAGATTTATTGCTATATGAAAATCATAAATCGCTGATAATGGGTAACCTAAATACTAAACATCCTTACTGGAATTGCACTACCTCTAATCCACATGGCAAAATCCTTTTAACCACATGGTAGCTAACGATTATAAGATACTGGCACCTTTTTAATTTACCCTAGTGCACTACCAAAGTTCTCACGAACCTTCCACTCCAGACGTTATATTACTCAGCAACACTCACGATGTAAGTGAACCTCACGTTCTCACAAGTCTTTCATCAAATCATCTACCAGTACACTTCACTGTAGGTGGAACGTATAGCACCAAATCTCAATCAGAATTTAACTTTGCCAAAGCTGACTGGAAATATTTCAGATCACACTTAAAAAAAATAAAATAATAATGGACTCAATACCCTGTATTGGCGCTGCTGTAAATCAATTTACTGACAGTGTGTTAAATGCACGGAAGGCGAGTGTTCCTACTATCGAAATAAACAAAGGTCGTTTAAAATTACCAAGGCGCATTAAGAGTCAAATTAAACTCAAAAATTACATTCGCAGAAAGGCATTGAATGAGTACAATCCTAGCCTCAGACGTCAACTGTTCTTTCAAGTTAACCATCTACAACACTCAATTAAAGCCAGCTTTCAAAAATGGATAACTCAAGATTGACCGGGCTAGACGCCATATATCATTTATATGGCGTCTAGCCCGGTCAATCAACCATAACCCCTGTAATATTCCCCCCTTCAAAATCAGAGGCTATCAAATGACATCCTCAGCATCGGAGCAGCGTATTTCCAATCTATACAAGGCCAGAACGCAGCCATAGGAAACTGCTCGCGTATACATTGTAATGCTGTTTTTAAATCTGTGATTACAATGTATACACGAATTTTGCGTATTGCTGGTGTATAGTTTGTAACGTGGACAAGCGCGTCCTGGTTCCAAACTATACTACATCACTTACGCCTGATATGAGTTTTAAAGATATAGTCCATAAAAAAAAGAAAAGAACAAAGGTGTGAACTGGGTGAAATGACTTAGGTTAGGTTAGAACTGTGACCAACCGCGCGCGAGCCGAGCGAGCGAAGCGAGCGGTGCCGCGGTAGCGGCCGGCGAGCGCTACTTCCAAGTTGCTCGCAGACAGGTAGGCTATTTAATATTAGCGCAAGGTGCATTACCTGGCAAACAAGTTGGTTACCTGTTCACAATTTCTCGCAATCTAAACTCGATTAATCCGTATGCGTACTGGCACTGTATACTATGGAATGAGGTAGTTAATTTGGTCACTACGAAGTATACGCGAGTATTTGCGTACTACTCTTGTATAGATTGGAAGACCTTAGTAAAAAAGTGATTTCCAATGTATACGCGAGCAGTTTCCTATGGCTGCGTTCTGGCCTTGTATAGAATGGAAAGACGCATCGGAGCAGTGTGAAGCTCTTGCCGATGCATTTGCTGGTAATATGAGTCTCACTCATCAATGGACCAGCGATCTTGAAACTGAGATTGCTGTCAAGGAATCCATGGCGACATTAAATTCCATAGACATAAGTAGTCACTCCCCTCTCGTTAGACCTAGAGAAGTTCGGAAAATCATCCTTAAATTAAAACCTCGCAAAGCTGCTGGTCTAGACAGTCTTAGTAATCGGCTACTCAAAAACCTGTCTCAAAAGGCCCTGGTCTACCTCACAAAAATATTTCATGGTTGTCTGAGAATAGGCTACTTCCCTGCATCCTGGAAAATGGCAAAAATAATCGCTCTCAAAAAACCTGGCAAAGATGGAAGCATCCCTACAAATTATCGTCCCATAAGCTTACTTCCGAGCCATTTTTAATATTTACTGCTACCAGAGTAATTTGGATTTCGTAGGGCTCATTCCAGTACTCAGCATTTGGGCCAGGGTATCGTAGGACATCGCACACAAACTAAATGAAGGCAAATCGACGGGAATGGTGATGCTAGATATAGAAAAAGCCTTTGACACTGTCTGGCACGAGGGACTACTTCACAAGCTTCTCGTTAACGACGTTCCTCTCTCACTTGTCAAAATAGTCCAAAACTATCCATTTAACTGCCATTTCAAAATCTTCATATGTGAACACTGTTCTATGGCGAAATTTATTGTATCTGGTGTACCTCAAGGTTCAAATTTAGGACCATTTCTCTTCACCTGTATCTTAATGACATACCTAAACAACCTAGAACTCATCTCGCAATATACTTCAGAGGATATAGACTTAATAATTGGACGGCCTCAACTTGCGCTAAACCTACTTGACACGTATTTCACCAGATGGAAACTAAAATTAAACTCTAGTAAAACGGAAGTTATTCTTTTTACGCGTAGACGATCATTACCTTCCAGGCGCATTAACTTTGCCTCCTTGCCGGATTACCGCCATGGGATCTGGAGGCAAAGGTCCTCGCGAACATTTGGGAGAACGCACGAAACGCCGGGGCTTAACTCCGATGCCGTAAGAAATCGCGGCACAGCGGACAGAGCTCCGGCGGGATTTCATGGCGGAATGGAGAGTGAGATTGTCGCAACCCAGCGCTGGGCACGCCACAATTGCGGCGATAAGACCCCTCTTTGAGGAGTGGCTAGAGAGGCGCCACGGCGTCCTCACCTTCCGCCTGACGCAGGTCCTCACCGGACACGGCTGTTTCGGGAGGTACCTGTTCAGAATAAAGCGGGAGGAAACGCCCGGGTGTCGTCACTGTGTGGATCGCCCGGAGGACACGGTGGAGCATACGGTGGAGGCCTGCCCGGCTTGGGCGGAACATCGCCGTGTCCTCGTGGAGGCGATCGACGGCGGTGATCTCTCGCGTCCGGCCCTGATTCGGGCCATGCTACGGAGCGAGAAGAAATGGGAGGCCGTCACCTCCTTCTGCGAAGCAGTAATGCTCGCGAAGGAAGAGGTGGAGCGCGTGAGGGAGAGTCAAATTTCGCGCCCTCGCGCCCCTAACCGCCGCAGGAGGAGACGCCCTGGGCGTCGGGAATCACAGGCAGATTTCCGGCCACCGTAGGCGCGGGCTTGCGGACGGTGAGGAATGGGTAGCTCGCCGTCCGATAAGGACCAAGCCCGGGTCGACGGCGCGTTGTGTTCCACGCGCGCCTCAAAGAGATGTCAGCAGAATTGACGGGGTCCGCTAGGGCCAATGCCTGCCGGGGCTGCGAATATGGGCCTATAGGGAAATCGTGGCCCCGCGGCAACATGGCAACTGAAGGAACACGGGTGGGTTTTAGTCAGTAAGAGTCTGACACGCCCTCCCGCTCCACCCAGAGCGGGAGAAGTTATTTGATAATTTCCCAATCAAAAAAAAAAAAGGCGCATTAACTTTAAAAATAACTCCATACCCTGGACCCGTTCGGGCAAATATCTTGGCGTAGTTCTAGATGGCAAAATTAACTGGAGTGAGAACACTGATGCACTTCGCGAAAAGGGTCTGAAGGCTAATGCATTAATGGTTAATGCGTTAAAACCTATTCTGAATAGAAAGTCTAAGTTAAGCGCTGCCACTAATTTACGCATTTATACCACCCTCGTCCGACCATGTCTGTCATATGCTGCGCCAGCTTGGAGTAGCCTGACTTATAAAAACTACAATAAGTTGCCAGTTGTTCAAAATAAGGCAATCAAAATATCATTTAACACTGCTTTTCGTACAAATTTACAACGAGTTCACGAACAAATTAAATTTCCAACTATTAAAATTTTTATCTGATCTGCCCGAAAATTCTATTTACTTAAAAATCCCAAACATTATAACCCATTAATTTCATCCATAGGAAAAAGTAGAACAAATAACGTATCGTATTCAACAACCTATAATCGATATCGTTTACCACATTACTATTTTCTGAGTGAATAACAATAAGTACCTACCACCGGACCGACCGTGCTGCTCTCACCCGGTCGCAGTAGGCATACTCGGCGAAAAGTTACGCAAATTACCCACAGTCTAGAATTATCATTTCTCTGTTTTAGCTCATCGATGGTATTTATGTTTAAATCTAAGTTACTATTAGGTTGGGGAAAAAGTCTTTTCGCATTATAGTATGTATGAACTTGTAATAAAATCTCTTTGGCTATACTATTTGTATCTGGCTGGTTTTGGTATCATTGAAAGTTTAAATTTTAAAGAACATAATTCCAAATTAAAATTAGGAAAATGTGTGATTTTCATTTGTTTTTCGTACCGTCAAGATGAGTGAATCTAAGAAGAAATTCGATACATTTTAAAATTTTACTACAAAAAAGGTAAAAATGCTACGAAAGCCGCGAAAAAAAATTTGTGATGTTTATGGACCTAGTTCAGTGTCTGTGAGAGTAGCACAAATTTGGTTTAAGCGTTTTCAATCCGGAAATTTTGATGTCAAAGATGCACGTCGCTCTGGTCGCCCTATTACGGTTAAAATGGATGCCATTTTTGAAAAAGTGGAGCAAGATATCAGTAGTTACGACGTAGCTGAAGAACTGGGAATTCACCACAAAACAGTTTTGGCGCATTTGAAAAAAAACTGGGTACACAAAATCGATATTTGGGTACCTCACGAGCTCACTGAAAGAAACCTAATGAACCGTGTACTCATTTGTGATTCTTTATTACGACGTAAGGAAACCGAACCATTTTTGAAGAAGCTGATAACTGGTGATGAAAAGTGGATCACGTACGACAAGAACGTGCGAAAAAGGTCGTGGACAAAGGCCGGTCAGGCTTCACAGACTGTGGCGAAACCCGGGTTAACTCGCAACAAGGTGATGCTGTGTGTGTGGTGGGATTGGAAGGGCATTATTCATTATGAGCTGCTACCACCAGGCAAGACCATCGATTCTGAACTCTACTGCGAACAACTGATGAGATTAAAGCAAGAAGTTGAGAGAAAGCAGCCGGAATTAATCAACAGAAGGGGTGTGGTTTTTCATCATGATAACGCTAGACCTCACAGCAAAAATTTTAGCAACTCAGCAAAAATTAAGAGAGTTTGGCTGGGAGGTGTTAATGCATCCGCCGTATAGTCCTGACCTTGCACCTTCAGATTTCCACCTGTTTCGGTCTCTTCAGAATTCTTTAGGCAGTGTCAGGTTAACATCACGAGAGGACTGCCACTACCACTTGTCGCGGTATTTTGATCAAAAGTACCAAAATTTCTATAGCAATGGGATCATGTCCCTACCTACAAGATGGCAAAAAGTTATCGAACAAAATGGTAACTACATACTTTAGTTAAATGTAAATAAACTATATTAAAAAATGTTTTTAATTTTCTTAAAAAATGCGAAGCAACTTTTTTCCCAACCTATTATTGTAATATTTTATATTGCTCTTCAATTAGTTTTTGTATTAGTTGAGTGCATTACCTTTAGTAGGTAAACACTAGTGGTATTCGTTTAGAGTCAGCGCTACTAAGACTTTTGTGCTTTCGAATATTGCTGTGTTTGTAATGTGGCATCCCCGGACATCGACGCGAAAACTGTTACTATGGATTCAGTACATGATTCCGAACGCCCCTGCGTTGAAATTATTTGTTGCGAATTAAAAAATAATCTGCTGTTTCATAGAAATGTGCAATACCTACGCGGTCAAAATGTATGGAACAGCTGATAAAAAAAAATAACCGATGGAAAATTTCAACGCAGGGGGGTTCAGAACCATGTACTGATTCCCTGGTAACAGTTTTCGCGTCACCCTGTATATGGACTTATTGGATTGTTTTTAAAGAATATGAATAGTAAACTCAGTGTAAAATGTTTGTAAAGGTAAGTTAGCCTAAGAACTTGTTATATAGAAGATTGTACATAATTAGAATAGGATCATATTGTATGCACTTTTATATTATTATGTTAACGATAAAGACTTCTTAAAATCAATCAAACCATTGATTTCGCCTTGTGACTCAATTTACCGACACCGTGGAGTAAAAGACGTCAACGCGTTGATTACCGCGGTGCCGATTTTTTTTTCAAGTTTTCACTTCTGTCGGCACTCCCGGAGTGCCACTGTTTTTTTAAGTGAAAACTGCTTTAGGCGCGTTGGGCATTTTTGAGATGGGACTAAACCATTGATTTCGCGACACCATAACGACACCTCATTTTTGTAAACGCGATTGTGCTCTTTATTTATGTTATGTTACGGATCAATGTTCTATGCAAGTATTTTTACTTTAAAGGTTTTTTAAACGCGATTGTGCTCTTTATTTATATTAAGTTACAGATCAATGTTTTATGCAAGTATTTTTACTTTAAAGGTTTTGTAAACGCGATTATGCTCTTTATTATATTACGTTACGGATCAATGTTCTATACAAGTATTTATACTTTAAAGGTTTCGGAAGTATTATTTTGTGTATACGCGATTGTGCTCTTTATTTAGATAAGGTTACGGACCAATGTTCTAAACAAGTATTTTTCTTCCACCAAGGCGATCTTGTTCAAGTTTTCACTTCTGTCGGCACTCCCGGAGTGCCACCACTTAAAATAATTTTAAAGTAAATACATTTAAAGATATTTAAGAAAATAGATGAAAATTGACCCATCCTCCCCCTCCCCCCCTAATCTCCGAAACTACTGAGACTAAAATTTTGAAAAGATTAAAAATTACAGAGATTGGTTCTTTACTCATAGATTACAGGAAAACCTATAGGAAGTCTATGGTTTTAAAATAACATGGTAAATCTTTCAATATTGTGCGTACAATCTTACATTTGCGGTTGTAATGTATGGGGGAACATATATTTAAACTACAACTAACTTAACTATGTAAGGTTTGTATTTTTGATAAATTCATCCCAACTACGGAACCCTTCATTGTGCGTAGTCCGATACGCACTTGGCCGGTTTTTGTCGGTTAACACTGGTTTTTTGTGTAGTATAGATAATAATAATCATTAGGAATCTTAACACGTCAACTGTCCAGTGTACTGAATACAGTACACGCCGCGTGGGTCCATCACGTCCGTGTACCGTAAACGGTACACGCACCCCTGTCTCGTTCTATGAGCTCTAACTTCATGGACGTGTGAGTTAAGTTGCTCTATTTGTCAGGACTTGTCAACAGGACTTAGAGACAAAATAATAAAAAAAAAAAAATTGGACATTTATGGAGTTATCGAAAAATGTTGTATGGGGACAGTTAACGTGTATTGTAGGTATAGTTACAAAAAAGGTATACTTAATTTTTTTATGTAGTCTTGAAGTTCCTCTTAGCCATTCATTTGTAAGCCCCAAAGTAACAAAGCAAAAAAACAAATTGGTAGTCTTGCATGGGGACTGCCGACAGAAGTGAAAGCCATTTATATTCTATGTTATAGTAGCTCAGTTCTAGCTACGGCGCGCGGTGATGTGAATCCATAAGTTTACCCCTACCAAAAATGGCTCAATGTGCCTAAAGCCTCGGTCACACACAGCGAATACTCGCTGCGATTCGGCACTCGCAGCGAGAACTCGCTGTGTGTCATGTGTGTGACAGGCTATTCGCTGCGAATAGATTCATTCGCCGCGATTTGAATTGACCATGTTCAATTTTATTCTCTGCCAATGCGCACTCGCCGCGAGAATTCGCTGTGTGTGTTAGGGTACTCGCTGCGACTAGGGTGCTCAGCGCGTCTGTATTATCGAAGACTGCTGAAATTCTCGTGTAGGGCTCGCTGTGTGTGACAGGCAGGCAGCTAATTGTCGCTGTGAATAACACTCGCAGCGAGTATTCGCTTTGTGTGACAGAGGCTTAAAGAAGTTTTCACTTCAAAAACATCGTTCTATTTCCGTCAATCGTTTGCAGATGTCAGAGAAAGAATGATATTTTAAATAGGTCTACCGCTAAATGTACCTATTTAGAGATTTGTGGTGTAGTGGTCCTAAATATATTTTTTTTTGTTTTTTTTTTTTGTTTAGGCAAGCCCGAAGAAATGACTGCACCACCGCAAGGCAATAATAATGAGAACTCGGACCATCCGCCAGAACTACAATATAAGGACAAGAAGGAAGCCATTGAGGCATTCAAAGAACTTTTAAAAGATAGGGTAAGATTTTAATATAATACACTATTTTGGGGTTTTTTACATAAGAAAACCTCTTAGTAAATATGTAGCAAAAGAAAAATTATATAAGAAAAGTCAAGTGTACATAAAAGTAATGAACAATTATTTTGCGCCAGCAGCATGCGAAAAGAGTTCCGACGGCGCGGCGCTACACTATAAATAATGTTTAATATTATATACTATGAATACTACTTATACTAGATTTTGCCTGTGGCTTCGCATGCGTGGGGGTTGGTGAAAAAAATCTTAAAACCTTTCTTCTTACATGGCACAGTGTTTTAAGAAGCCCTGTCTGTGTATCTGTCTGTGGTATCGTAGCTCCCAAACGGATGAACCGATTTTCGTTTAGTTTTTTTTTTTGTGTCATAGATAATTTTATTCCGAGTGTTCTTAGCCATGTTTCATGAAAATCTGTTCAGCCATTTGAAGATCATCAGCTCTTTTCTAGTTGACGAGGGGATCTGACTAACTTCCTTATGTCCGATCGATTCGAAATTTGGTACCGTGTTACTTCAATGATGGTACGGTAACCATGACCTGATCAGCCGTTTGAAGATCATCAGCTCTTTAATAGTTGATGAGGGGATCTGAATACCTTCCATAATATTTATGTCCTATCGATTCGAAATTTGGTACCGTGATTCGAAATAGAAGTATCAATGATATTGAAAGTATATAGTAAGGTAAACATGACTTTAAATATGACATGTTAGGGTAAGGTTTAGATTTCGAAGGTGGGTAATTAAATGGGATCAATTAGGCTTAATTACCACTGCGGCAGAGTCGAAGCGACGCGACGCTTTTTTAAACTCGTATATTCTCAAAATCGTATATTTAACTCAATTTCCATTGAGTAACGTTCAAATTCGTATGACGAAAATAAGAAAACGCGGAACCTCGTATCTTTGTTAGATCCCGATATAGGTATACGAGATTTTTGGTTTTTAGTTATGTTTAGTTCTTATTTCTCTCGAAAAGTTTTCGAAGTTGCAACATATTTGTGATTCCCAAACACATAAGTGCATCTCATGAAAGAAATAATAAAATGATATTACTTCCACTTTTCAGAATGTGCCATCAAACGCAACTTGGGAACAGTGTGTAAAGATAATATCTAAAGATCCTCGTTATTTAACATTCAAAAAGCTTAATGAGAAAAAACAGGCATTCAACGCATATAAAACGCAAAAATTGAAGGACGAAAGAGAGGAGCAGAGGTGAAAGATACATTTTATATTTAGTTTTTCTAGCAATATGGGTTTTTTTTGCCTAGAAATTACACATTTTGGCCCAGTGGTATCGACCACTGGGCCATCACTGCTCTCCGATTAATGAATGAGTAAAATGTGTGTTCTAACTCACGATCTACAACTCGTACAACTCGTAAGTCGGGGCCGATGCCCCCCCCGACTTACGAGTTGTATATCCTGAATTCGTGAGTTCGAACCCAGGCAGACACTTTACTTGGTGTATTTAATTTCATCACCACTGCTCTCAAAATTGTAAAGGAAAACATCGTGAGGAAACCAGAATGTCCTACAACCAAAAATTCGAAGACGTGTCATCTACCAACCCGTAGCGGGCCCGCGTGGTGGATTACGGCCCCTCTAGCAGAGAGGAGGCCGATGTCCCAGCAGCGGGAACATTATAGGATTATTATTTAGCTATTAATCCAATTTACAATCTCATATTCCAGATTAAAAACAAAAAAAAATAGAGAAAACTTAGAAGAGTTTTTGTTAAGCTGTGACCGTGTAACATCTCTAACAAAGTATTATAAATGCGAAGAAATGTTCAACAACCTTGAGGTAAGGGCGTTTCACGTGGCTTACGTGGCCTCATATTATTGTTATTTTAATGTTATAAACAATATAATACACAACAAACTACAACAATGTTTGGCAACTTGCAAAATAGAAGGTTCCCATTTTAGTTATCGAATTAAATCAAATATAGCGGTATATTTTAAACTAAAAATCGTTAAGCTAAAGTGAGCATTCGTCTTAGATATGGCGATGTGTTCCTGAATCCGATCGGAGAGATATATTTGAAGATTGCATATTCACGATCACCAAGCGTGAGAAGGAAGAAGCTAAAGCTTTAAAGAAACGCAACATGAAAATGCTGGCACAGGTAACATTTCAGTACTTAGTTTTTTTTGCAGAGCACGGAATCACCGCGGCGCTAGCGTCTAGAGACGGCAGTACTAATTAAATTCGTGGCACCGAAAGTTCAGCGTACAACTTTTGTCCGGACCGCGTAAAACCAATCACTGTTTATGAACCAACACCGGACGATGCTGAATAGTACACAGGCCTGCACATTTATGAAAACAATCGTACAAATCAGTTTCGAGTCAGCACCTTAGTTGGTTTTTACCGCACAGAGTTTGACCTCATGTTAGCAATAGACAATAGGAAAATCAAGTCCGCTCCCAACACCCTCTAAAAATACGCATGAAATTGCAACAAGGTTTCTCTCTTAAAGAAAGTAAGGCGGCTAGGAATAAATCCGTGCCGAATATGGTGTGAGTTGAGCGAAAAAAGTGTATTGCATCAAATTGCATGTTTCTTTACATTATTATTGATAATGCTGCGAGTTAAAGCGAGACTAGCGCAGTGTTTATGTTTGTTTGCTTTCGTTACAGCTAGTTGAACTGCTACACAACGTAACAGATAGAACATGTTCAGAGTTGATTCATTACAGATATTGTCTAATAAAACATTCATTACATTCTTGATAGTGCCGACAAATTATGTTGCCACTCAACGGTTAGCAATGGTTTTTGCGTAACAGATATTGTCCGCACAATAAATCACAAAATTATTTTTAGTAGGGACACAAAATGTTGCGGCTCAATTCCTAAGTGTGCGTCCACACTGAATGCGCGGTGACTGGAGCCTAGGCGGGCGCGGCGAGCGGAGGCGTGCGGTGGCCACAGTGACGCGCGAGCTCTTGTAGCGGTTCGACGTATATCAGGTGTTGCAAACTATGGACGAGGATTTGCTATTTTTAATAGACAGTCCGATCCTGAGATGGGAGGTTTTGAACACTAGAGATGGTGTGCACGAAATAAATAAAAACAGATAAATAAATGGTGATTTTTTTAATTTATATCGAGGGTATAGTGTTAAAACCCAATAAGTGTCAAAAAATCAAAAATCGTTTTATTAGTGCATCTTAATGCATTTTTGACGCTCTTTCCAGTGGTCTAATCCAATAAGTGGAATTCGCAGTAGAAACAAAATTACTTGAGGTAATAACCCAATAAAGTGACCGCGTTTAGTCAAAACTTAAAAACTGGTACCCTATAAAGTGTGTTATCTTGTTACATAATATTTTTAATTCACGCTTAAACCACATAAAGCTATTTATTGGTATTGAGTGTTTAATGATTTCAACTAAAATTACCCAACGGCTTTGAGGCAATAGTCACTATTTGTATTTATCGGGTTTTAGCTTTACTTACGTAGATAAAAAAACAAACATAACCAAAAGCTTAATCAAAACAAATGTGTTTGTCGGGTTTTATTATTCGATTATATTTCAAAAGTAACAAGTTATGTTTAGTTATATGGTATTCGCTCACTTCGTCAACTAACTTTCTTCAAAGTTTGTTCAAAAATGACCAAATAATGCATACTGCCAGTTGGAGCGAATTAAATGGTAAAAAGGGAGTTCTGAAATAGATACGTGCCTCTGTTACTTTTTATCGAAATAATTACCCCAATCTATCAAAGAAATTAGTATTTTTTCTGACACCTGTAGCAGACAAAACAGGAATCAGTACATCTCAGCACTTCTGCTCTGAACAGTTAAAAAAATCGATCATTTAGATAGAATCGAACAAACATTCTTAGAAAGTGGCCACACTCACATGGAGGTGGATTCCATGCACACTACTATTGAATCAGCATCTAAAAATAAAACAATAAGTAGCGTAAGTGAGGGGTAAAACGTTTTTACAGCAGCTAGAAAGAAGAGGGCCAAAACTATTATGAAAGAGGATGTAAAGGAAACAATAGAGATTGTAAAATTATAAAGTGAGAGAATTTAAATTAATGACATGCTAGACTTAAAAAATCTTAGCGCTGCATTAACAAGAAACAAAAATAAAGATAACATAAAAGAAACGGTTTTAACTGACTTAAAATAAAAAGGATTAAATATGTTAAAGGAGACTTAAAAATATATTTTAATTATGACAACATGTCCGAGAACTTTCGTAGCATCATCATCATCAGCCTATAGCAGTCTACTGCTGGACATAAGCCTCTCCAATTGCACGCCATTCAGCTCGATTCTCGGCAACTCTCATCCAGCTGCTACCAGCCACCCTGCGAAGATCGTCACTCCACCTAGCCTGAGGGCGTCCTACCTTACGTTTGCCAATTCACGGTCTCCACTCAAGAACACGTGTATCCCAACGGTCATCGGTTCTACGGCTGATATGGCCGGCCCACTGCCACTTCAGCTTGCTTATTCTGTGAGCTATGTCGATAAATTTGGTTCTCTGCCAGATCACCTCGTTCCGGATTCGATCCCTCAGAAAGACTCTAAGCATAGCCCACTCCATGGCTCGCTGAGCAACCTTAAATTTATAGACCAGCCGTACCGTGAGTGTCCACGTTTCGGCTCCGTAGGTCATAACAGGCAGGACGCACTGATTGAAGACCTTCGTCTTTAGGCTCTGTGGAATACGCGACGAGAAGACTCGACGAAGTTTCCCAAACGCTGCCCAGCCCAGCTGAATTCTTCTGTTAGCCTCCCTCTCAAAGTTATTCTTACCAAACTGCAGAGTTTGTCCGAGGTAAACGTATTCTCGAACAACCTCGAGGGCACTGCCATTGACAGCAATCGGCCCCGGAGTGACGTGTTCGTTGAACATAACCTGGGTTTTGTCCAAGTTCATCCGGAGACCAATGCGTACAGAAGAATTAACTAGAACTAGGCCATCCAGCATTTGCTGTAAGTCATGCAGTGATTCGGCCAGTATCACGATGTCATCTGCAAATCTCAAGTATGAGATGTACTCGCCGTTGATGTTAATGCCCCGCCCTTCCCAGTTCAGCATCTTAAACACATCCTCCAATGCGTTAGAGAACAATTTCGGGGAAATTACATCCCCTTGTCTCACACCTCGACGCAGGGGGATATGTTCAGTTCGCTGATCCTGAAGCATAGATGTCTGTAAAATGTCCGTGAATACACCTAAAACTAGAGCTAAAAGAAATTCAAACCCGCCTTCAGTTAATGTTCAATTACCACATGAAATAGAGCACTTATATTCCAATCAACTACCGATTAGCCTTGCTAAAAAGAAGGATCTCCTAAATTGTGCGAAAAATTTATCATACCAGAGGAACTCCATGCATGAATACGTGGTATGAAGACGTACACCAAACCTTCAGCCCTCAAAAGTGACGAAGAATGATTTATCTTGTTTTTTATTGTGATTCTTAAAATAAACCATTCATTAAAGTACAATATATTTTTAATTTCTCTAGACCTAAAACCCAATAAGTCGGTGCCCTTTCTAACTTATATTTTTTTTATGATAAAATAGACCACCCCAGATATGTAAAAATACTGTTTTACACTAATTCAATGTATTCACTTTTACCACAAATACTCACTATAACGATATTATTTGAATAACATAGGTATTTTTGTCCTTATAACTTAAATATTGAATATCTCAAAAGTGACAATTTCGTACTTATTGGGTTTGAGCACTATACCCTCGATATAAAGAACTGAGATTATACCCTTCAAAATTCTTTGAGTACACTCAAATGCCCGTATCAACATTTGACTACATCCTAAGTAAAATATCACCTAAAATAAATGTAATATATAATAAAAAAAATGTACAGACGCGCATACGCCGAGCGGCAAGACCGAACTGGTTTGTTACACCCGCCACCCGCGCCTTAGATCGCTTGCTGCCTAGTGCGGCCAGAACGCGCGGACAGGAACGTTTGAAAATTACGCGCGTTGTCTCGCTCAGTCCCGTCGCGCTAGGCTTCCGTCTTAGTCACTACACTATGGACGCAAAGGCGTGTTTCATATGTTTGATACTTCGCGCCCGTCGTCGCAACCGCGCTAGGCTCGCAGTGTGGACGCACACTAAGGCGTTGGCCCATATACACAAGGGTTGGCTTTACGCATTCAGATCGCCATTCAAAACCGTAACTAGTGTCGGTCGTAGTGCGAGTAAACAGTGACAGGCTGATGGGTTTGTATCGAAAGTGTTGACAATGCCGTCTCTAGCAGCGGCCGCCAAGGCGTCTCCGAGCTCGGTTTTTACGGTTTTGTACCCAAAGGGTGCCAACGGGACCTTATTACTAAGCCTCCGCTGTCCGTCCGTCTGTCTGTCAGCGGGCTGTATCTCATGAACCGTAATAGGTAGACAGTTGAAATTTTCATAGACTGTTTATTCTATTGCCGCTATAAAAACAAATAATAAAAAAAAAATACAATTTTTGCTCGACCTTAACAATCGCTGTAACTCTTCAACCGTTATAGGTAGACACATGAAACGATGGTACGGAACCATTCGTGTGCTAGTCCGACTTGGCCGGTTTTTGTTTTTCTTTATGCTGAAGCTGTGCACTGCATCACTGGACGCTGGTGGCGGTTTGTGAAACCACGCGCACAAGCAAACGTGGGGGTGTACTATGTATAATATTGTTTGTCGCTACATATTAAATGGGACTTAAACGTAACTGGGCGAAATGTGGGTGGACTATGCCTATAATATGTGTGTAGGTATATGATTTCCGTTTTTACCATTTAGCTATAGCACTTTGTTATTACACGTTGTTTATCATAAATCATAATACTAGTCTTAAAATACATACTCTGTAATATTTGTTGCAAACCGGTAATAAATATCTTCTGAATGTGTCATTTTCTGATGGATGTGTTAACATACTTTTGTCTCTGCCTGTACGTTAACCCATGGCAGATAAAAAATGATTTATTACAGGTTTTAGAGAATATGAGTGAAATAACATATAGTAGCACTTGGAGCGAGGCACAAGTGTTATTGCTAGAAAACTCGGCTTTCAAGAACGATGTGAGCTTGCTGGGCATGGATAAAGAAGACGCACTTATCGGTCAGTGTTCTTTGGGTTATTAATGATGAGTGACTGTTAACCCTATGAATCAATCGCAAATTATATTGTAATTCCTTTCAGTGTTTGAACAACACATTAGAAATTTAGAAGCTGAATACTTGCAAGAACGAGAACAAGTCAAAAAACGGAATAAGAGGCAGCAAAGAAAAAACAGAGACAATTTTTTGGTAGGATTTTACATTATTTTGACAATAAGCAAAATTTTATCATAAATTTAAAAAAAAAATTGCCACTAAGCAAAATCTTATCAGTAATTTAACAAGTATAATTTTAACAGTTAAAATTTATAAACCCCCCGACACAAACATTTCCTTATTTCTCTTTCCTACTCCATCATCAGACCCTGTTCACCATCTATCTATAACTATTAATTGAGACCATTCCAATGAGCCCAAACACGATATCTGTGCTGTAAGTTGGTAAGGGAGTTGGGTACCCTGTAAATTCCAGATGATGCTGCAGCATCAGTTCAAGGATACTATTTTCTTCTAATATCATTGTAGTAACAGAATAAGTACCCAATTTAAAATCGATCAGACCTGTGGAAGATTCTCCCATCCATTAATAAACGCTGAACCGATTTTCATAAAATATGTCTAAGAACCATCGCTGGGAAACCTGCTAACACATTTAAATCGGTTCACCCGTTTAAGAGCTACGGTGCCATAAACAGACACACATAGCGGTCAAACTTATAATACCTCTCTTTTTGCGTCGGGGATAAAATGAAAACATTATTAGTTAATAAAAGTTCGGTATAAGCAAAGATATAGATATTGCTCAAGTGTATGGGCTTCACCAGGATCGGATATTGGGCAGTCGCGTGCGCCTGCCACACACACGTCTCATGTCAGACATACTGAGACGCTTCATGAACATTTATTACAGGTTTTACTCGACACTTTGCATGAAGAAGGAAAACTTACCTCCATGTCGTTGTGGGTGGAGTTGTACCCAGTCATATCGGCTGATATGCGCTTCTCAGCTATGCTTGGTGAGTGAATGCATTTGCATATTCTCTAAACTATCCAATTTACTAAAGAAATAAGCGAAGCAACCAAAACTATAAAAAACAAACCTATATTCCTTATTATACTAAACTTTTCAGGTCAAAATGGATCTACTCCACTAGATCTATTCAAATTTTACGTAGAAAACCTGAAAGCGCGGTTCCATGATGAAAAGAAAGTTATAAAAGAGATATTAAAAGAGAAGAGTTTCGAAGTCAAGCCCGACACTACCTTCGAAGAGTTTGCGACTGTCGTGTGCGAGGACAGCAAGTCAGCTTCTTTGGATGCGGGCAACGTTAAGCTCACATATAATTCTTTGCTTGAAAAGGTGAATATTAGGCTTCCTTTTTTAAATTAAAAAATACCAAAATTAGGTGCTTACTTACGAAGGCCTTTTGACCTATGTAGTATATTCAATCGTTATCAAATAAAAAGTTGTGAGTTAGCTGAATCATATAGTGTAGATCGTTTTTTTCCTCGAGTCTATGTCATTTAGGTGTATAGTTTAAAAGCTAGCGCAGGTTTATTAACTATGCGCAAGCATTAATTTTATTACGCCAGCCAGCGTTCCACAGACTGCTCAGAGAAGCTTTTTCTTTTTTGGGTAAGTTCTTTTGTTTTCTTAAATATACAATTTATTTCAGGCTGAAGCCAGAAACAAAGAGAAGATAAAAGAAGAGTCCAAAGCTCAGAAGAAAGTAGAGAGTGCATTTAAATGGGCCCTAAGTGAAGCGAACATCGACCACCAGCTGCCATGGAACGAGGTCAAAGAGAAGCTCGATCTGAACGCGCCGGAGTTCACAGCCGTGCCCTACGAGGAGGATAGAGTCAGAATATTTAAGGTGGGTCATGCATTTTTATCGTCCTTGTTACTAATACCTGCATGACAATCTCTTTGCATGGCAAGCTCGATCTTTGAGAAAAGGGTTACCGTGGCCCCTGGCAACATGGCAACTGAAGGAACACGGTTGGGTTTTAGTCAGTAAGAGTCTGACACGCCCTCTCTCTCCGCCCAGAGCGGGAGAAGTTATTTGATAAATTCCCACAAGAAAAAGAAAGCTCGATGTTTGAAATCAACAGCCAAAATCTATCGACAGGTATTGTCGACATTTGGTGTCTCTTTCACATCACTATGGGTTGCGGTACCCTACTTCGTTGAAATATCCAACCATAGGGCACACATTTCACTTCCGAAATTTTTTAATTCGAAGTATCAGAGATTATTTTAGGCAAAAGCGATTTACAAAGATTATTTTTTAAATTATGGCCTGTTATATTTACTCCAATGCTCGAATTAAAAGAAGCTATATATTATGTTATTTCTGTTAACATGGAGCAAATTACACTGTCCCAAATCAATATCGTCTTTTTGCAGGACTTCCAACACGAACAAGAAGAAAGCTGCATGCACTACCACCATCCGAAATCCAGGAAAACAAAGCGCTCTAAGAAAAAGAAGCGATCGCACTCTGCCTCATTGGTAAGTGGTCTATGTGTTATCAAAATAGCGTTTTGTCCGTCTAACTAACGACACTATAAAAAAACAGTGGCACTCCGGGAGTGCCGACAGAAGTGAAAACTTGAACAAGATCGCCTTGGTGGAAGAAAAATACTTGTATAGAACATTGGTCCGTAACCTTATCTAAATAAAGAGCACAATCGCGTTTACAAAAATTAGGTGTCGGTAACGGTGTCGCGAGTTCAATTGTTTTTTCCCATCTCAAAAACGCAACGCGCCTAAAGAAGTTTTAATTTAAAAAATCAATGTGCCTAGCCTTTTCCCAACTATGTTGGGGTTGGCTTCCAGTCTAACCGGATGCAGCTGAATACCAGTATTTTACATGGAGCGACTGCCTGTCTGACCGGCCTAGCGACACTACAAAACATTTTAAAAACAATGTTGCTCTCATTAGAATAAGCTATGTCCGCACTCGTCATCGCTGTCATGCTCATGGTGCGTGTTTGTATTCAGTCGAGGTCGCGCTCTCCGTCGCCCGTGCAGACCGCGCGCTCGCCGTCGCCGGCACCCAGCCACGGCACATGGACTTCGGACGAAGGCAGGAAACACAAGAAGTCAAAGAAGAAGCATCGCAAACACTCGCCAATGCCTGTAAGTAATACTTAGTAGGTGTAAGAAGGTAGTTCACACGGCGCTGTACTGTGCGATATTTTACAGTAAAATGTTGGTTTCTGTTCAGCTTTTGAGAATACTTGATTTTGTTTAGAAATCTCCGACGCCGGAAGAAGGCGGTATATCAGACGACGAGACAATGCGTCACAAGAGTAAGAAGTCGAAGCGTAGCGCTCCCAGTAGTCCCGAGGAGGAGTCGCACGAGCACCCACACAAGCCCAAGAAGAAGAAGGACAAGAAAGATAAAAAAGAGCGGTGAGCACAACACACACGCACGATAGTGCACAGCAAACTGACATGCTTCAAATCTTATAGCGGTTTCCTTTCGACTTGTCAACTAAGAGCATACTGTTCAATGAGTCTTTTTTTCGAATTGCGATCTTTTAACAGGTCTTGGTAGGGTTTTTTAATTATTTTTATTAATCAGAACTATAAAGATCGAAATAGTAGAGTAAAAGGGGTCTGATAACCAAGATGTGTCGCAGTCGAAAGTCACACTAACCATTTGTACTTTACTAGCCTTACTAGCTTTTGCCCGCGGCTTCGCCCGCGTGGATGTCGAAAAATATCCCACGGGAACCTACTACCGATACCGGAATTACATACCTAATAGCCGAGGAAAACGTCATTGACTCCTCCCGCTGCGCCCGCATTACCGTCAACCATAATTATTTTGTTACGCGTAATTTTGAATCTGTGATATCTTTTAAACGATTTATTTAAATGAAATGATGTCTAGGCATATTTTAATCTAAATTAAATGCTCAATTTAAGTCACATAGTTTATTGGATAAGGATTAATATAATACCGGTCAATATAGTTTCGAAAATAACAATACATTTTTAATCAAATTCTGAAAGATAAAATGGTTATTGTGGGTCATCCTTAGAGATAGACATATGCCATTGTGGACTTTTTTGTTGAGCTTTTTAAGATGAACAATACTGTAGAACATAAATTTTATGTAACTTTTACGATTTCCGCGGCGCACGCCAATAAAACTCCCAGTCGGCAATGTCCGTGACTACCGCAGGACCACCAACGCCAATCGCTTCCATATTTAGTAAATAATTAGTACCTAATTGGTACTAATTAGTGCTCGAACGACAAAATTGGTACCTTAGCAGGAGAAACTCGACTTTGAAGGTGGTCAACTCACTTCAAGCTCACTTCACCTAAGTTTTCACGGTGACATTTTTACATTTATGGGTACTAATTATTTATATACTTAGAATAGCTGCAGCATGCCCCCTTTTTTGGCGCTCATGGTGGTCCTTCTGAAGGGAGCGTGACACCTTCAAAGTCGAGTTTCTCGAAAACTACTAAGATACCAATTTTGTCGTTCGAGCACTAATTAGTACCAATTGGGTTCTAATTATTTACTAAATATGGAAGCGATTGGCGTTGTTGGTCCTGCGGTAGTCACGGACATCAATCGGCATGATTTTTTCCATCTTCAACAATAATCGTCAAATTTTAGCCAATTTACACAAAACGGAAACGGAAGGTTTAAGTATCACCTAATGGTATCATACACTTAAACCTTTCGCATTAATCATTCCGTCCATTATTGAAAACCGTTTGAAAATCCGTTAGGTAGTTTTTGAGTTTATCGCGTTCAGACAGACAGACAAACACGGCGAGGGACTTTGTTTTATAATTATGTAAGGATGAACTGCTTAGTTCTATCTTGATAATCTGTACATATAATAAAAGTCGTTTTTCGTGTCGGTTTGTCCTCGCGTATTTCTTCTAAACTCCGCAACGGATTTTGATGCTGTTTTCACCATCATTAAGAGAATTTATTCAGAAAGATTTATGTGTGCCTGTGCAATACATGAATGTCATTAATATTAACTTTCATATCTATAATAAAGAAATCACGATGTTTTGTCCGTAAAAACCGAGCGAAGCAGGGGTTAGTCGCTAGTAATATAATAAATAGAATATGTGGGTATACCAATCAGTAAAACTATTTAACTGGTTGCTTTTAATTCTGAAATGCCTGGTCCACGCTAGTTCTTTTAAAACAAAACTGAAAAAAATCTTATTGAACAAAATTTATGTAAATATGCCATTAAAGTTCAACGCACACACAAGAGAGCAGTGGTGGACCAGTGGTAACAGCCACGACTTACGAGCTGTGGGCCGTTTAGGCGCTTTACTTACTAAATAATTTCATCACCACTGCTCTCAAAACGGTGAAGAAAAACATCGTGACGAAACCGGCATGTCTTAGAACAAAAAAATCGAAGACATATGACATCTACCAACCCACACTGGGCCCGCGTGGTGAATTACAGCCCACTCTCTCTCGAAGAGAGGAGGGAGGCCTCCTGTGTCCCAGCAGTGGGAACATTATAGGCTGATGATTATGCACACACAAGGCGGGTGCGTGTCGGGCGCCTTGTGTGTGTGTTGAGCTTGAAATATTTGTTTCCATTATGATTTTAATTTAGTGTATGATTTATGTAATTGAATTAATTTTATAACATCAATGTTGTTTGTTTTTGTGTGTTAAGTAATTTTTAATTTATTGTGTGTAATGTCATACAAATGATTGGTAATGAATAAATGACTGTGTACAGAGCGAGCGGCGGCGGCGGCGGCGGCGGCGGCGGCGGCGGCGGCGGCGGCGGCGGCTCGGCGTGGAGCGACGCGGAGCTGGAGTCGCGGCGCGCGGCCCTGCTGGCACAGCTGCACGAGCACGAGGCCGACTGACGCCGCGTCACGCACGTGCACATCTTCAACCGCTACCCCGCGCCGGCCACCGTCACTTCCGCGCCGGCCGCGGATCTCGCCGTTGATGACGCGCTCTCCCACTCGGACGAGCATTCACTATCATAAACTTGTTATCCTCTTACGTGATATCATGCTATCGACTTTATGCCTATTCACAAATTATTTAAAGTAAGACATTATTACTTTATAACCGTATAACCGAACACACGTCGCACGTCGCGAACCGAATAATTACCGCGTAATTGATCGCAACGCCAGACGAAGAACTCGCTTTACAGGGATGGCACACAGTTCAACGAACTCGGACTACGACAGCAGTAATGACCTGTATCTTTTTTATGGCTCCGCAATGTGCTCTCATACAAATATAACAAAAAGAAACAAAAATGTAAACGATATGGAAAAAGATTTATGTAAGTTTAATGTTTCTGAATGATGTCTTTCATTAGCAGCTTATATTAATGTCTCTTGTTAATAGAAAAATAGTGAGTGCTTTCATCTTCATTTATTTAATATTTAGTGTTCCATAGACTGTATGACAAAAGAAATAGATGTAGTAAAATCTCGTTCAGTCGCAGAATACCAGATTCACCAATATTGTTTTATCTTTTCGGGGTTTCATTTGAAAAAATACTCTAAATGCGTTACGTGGAATATTTTGAAATATAGCAAGACGTTTAGCGCTATAACGGCCCCTCGCCGCAATAGTTGCCGACGATGTGTTTCGGGGAGGACGGCGCGGCGTGAATCCTCGGCACATATTCAAATTAGAAACGTTTTATAAGGACGATTTTTAGTTAATTTCGATGCTACTAGTTAGTAGTGAAGAAAAATACCCGTGTAGCGTTTTAGTGTCGTGGTTAAAAGGTGAATTTGCTTTCCAAATCCCCTAAAAAGTTTTAGCAGATAGGGTTCTTATTCAGATGTATCGCAAAGACCTTATGGGATCGCATTTTGAGACTGAACGAAAACTGAAAAGTGTATGTATAATTAATTATTATATTGTTTATTACATATTTAGCATTAATGGTCTGACGTAATTGTCATCTTAGCAATAAGTTTTAAGAATTTAATTACAGAATACAAACAATTATATTGTCGAAGCTGGGCAAGTTTGGAAATTACGCATTCCAATCTTTCAGAGCGCATTTTGTGTCTTATAGATGTACGTAACAGGCAATCAAAGCTGCAGTATGCGTAGCCTATATCGTCACCGACGTGTCTATTGCCTGTTTTCACTAACTGCGTAATGTATTTGCTTTACATTTAGGTGTCGCTTGGTGTTAGTGAATTTATGTTTAAGTTGCCTACTGAGAAATTAATGGTGAAACGAGAGAAGGCGTACTTGACCTTGACAATAGTGAAAATTGGCACGATTTACCGATGCCTAATAATACTTAGGCCGTCCGCTGCGTTAAGCGGGTGCACGGAGCGGGCGCCCGCGCGGCGTGCTGTTTTCTATCGACGCAGCGGACGGCCTTAGGCCGATCGACCATGACGCGGACGCTAAGTAACGTGTTACAACACGACGCGACTTACTAACGCGTTTTAACTATAGTTCTGCTGTCGAGAGAATGCGTTATTGCCACCTGTCAGTTTCATACTAACGAATATGTGTTTTGCGAACTTGATTCTTATTACTACTAGAAATTGTCCAACTGACAGGTGTCAGGACCGCATTCTCTCGACGGCCGGACTGTATTTTGTGATTGATTACATCGTTCACGGACCGCCATTGACATACTAGTGCTGTGACATTCTGGCTACTAATTTGAGTTTCTAACTGGTTTCTTTTGAGTAGTGTCGTGGACGACGGACCTTGACTTAAAAACCACTATATGCGTTGCTATACGTGACATTAGTGAAAACGGGCATATGTGTACGGAGGATGACCAACATTATCTGACCCTTAAGTAATAATGAATTTAGACCTTATTGCTATCATAATTAAGCAACTTTTCATTATGTATATTCGGCCGGTGCCTCACTAAACAGCTATGTAATTAGAACTACCTAATAGATATCTTCACTGTATACATTTTAAATCAGTTCTTGGATGTTTAAATAATTACCTACTAACATGCGTATTCACGGTTTTATTGGTATTAAACATTCATAGCTACACACAATATAAAAACCAATGTAATATATCGGTGATATTACGCACATTAAAATGTTTAAACATGCAGAGTAGTATCCTTTGGTCAGATGAGATAGTTGGACTGAAAAAAAAAATTTGATACCCGGCTATTCAGTATTTCTTGTTAGTGTTATTTTCATGCTACATACACGTGTTCCGATTTTTACATAAATAAGTCTTGATATTATTTTTTTACATTTAAATGTTGATCGACTTTTGTTGCTAAACCGGTCAAAATAATACTGCATCACTTGTAAATATTACTTACGTCAGAGTATTATTAGAGTATTAAGTTAAAACGTCCAAAATCTCGTGAAAACCGAAAAGAAAATAAAAATCTGTTATCTTGACTTAGCATGTAGTTGCTGTAATATAGGGAGGCAATTGAATCAATAGTTATGGTCGTGCACCCAAATTGCGTAACACACTTTCAATCACAATCTGAATGATTTTTAAGGATATTGCTAATCCATTGCTTCTTAAATTCGAAAAATTTGTCTGCTCAACAACGTAAATAACGCACTGTATGTTGTTGAACTGTTAAATTAAAAGCCATTGCTACTATAAGTGTGTTGCGCGGGATCCTGCCGTTTTGCCGAAAAGATTTTGCCAAATTTTCATTACCCAAACAAATTTTAGCAACCTTTTTTTATACCAATGTAATATTTGGAATAATTTTAGTACGCACATTTTCATTTGGTCAAATGTTTACTTGGCAGATTGTTACCAAGGATAATGTCATTAAGGCTTTTGGTCTTTAATCAAATGATTTATTACAGCAAACAATATTTAGACAATAAACGTTTAGTCAAATGATTTGTTATGACAAAAAATATAAAGGCAAAAATAAGATTTTTTTGGGAATTTGTTTGTTAAATTTGATGTCATTTGCGTATTTCTTTGTAAGCTTATGTGCTTGAATTTGTCTGAAACAAGTCAAATTTATGGTTACTAGACATTAGGTTATTTATGGAACTAGTTACAGTAGGTTATTAATTTTAAAAAAATGGTTAGGTTAGGTTAGGTTAAAACTGTGACCACCTACGCACGAGCCGAGCGAGCGAAGCGAGCGGTGCCGCGGCAGCGGCCGGCGAGTGCCAGAAACGACTAGATTATATAGAAAAAAATATGGAAAAAAGAGATTATTTTTAGGAGGCTATCGAGAGAAAAAATATTTGGCTTATTTAATTTTGCGTAAAATATGTTATACCGACTGAAATATTTGACTAGATAAAAAATGGTAAAAGTACTAGTTGGTGAACAAGTTATTGTTCAAACGTTCACTTGCCAAACATAGGTTTTCGTAACAATTATTTGTAAAGAGATTTTTTGGTAAGTAATAATTTGGCAAATGAAATTATGCGAAAATTTGTTTGGGAAGTGATAATTTGGCAATTTCTTTTCGGTAAAACAAGGGAGACCCGTGTTGCGCACTGGTCCGATATGTTTGAGCCGCGACCACCACCTGAAGAGATTACAGAGTAGAATGAAAGGTTTGATCATTGATGCAGAACGCGGTAGACACCTTTAGACTTGGTTAGGCCGGCCCGGAGAACTTCTCTTTGGATCGCTGACCGTTGGTATCTTAGTTTATACTTTCGAAGGCTAATATTATTTCTATTATAAATAGAAGTACTTATCTCCAAAGATGAAAATAAATCGAATCTGATTTCGAATAGAGTAATTTCAAGCAAAGTGACAAATGTACAGCCGTTAGAATACGGAATACGTTATTAAACGCATTAACTAGATAATCTGCAAATTACTATTATTAAATTACATTAAAATTTAAAATTTTACTTAAAGTAGTAGATATATGTGTGTGTCGAGTTAATCTGCATATTAACGAATGCTACACCGTTAAATCGCGGAAGACAACGAGCGAAACACTTCTTTCTCGTTTTTTGCTAACGTAATATTTTTCAAACATGCAAACAAGCATACACCATGCATGCAGCATGCAAGCAAGCACGCAACATGCAGCACGCATGGTTTCTGTCACGGCTCCGGCGGCGGCGGTCCCACGCGATCTTATCGTCGCTCGCCGCTCGCGGCTGAGGCTGAAGCTGCGGTGGTGATAAAACCATCTGCTCCTCAGCTCGCGAGCCGCCTCGCCCGTCCGCGCCTACGTGGACTTAAATTACGCTCTAGGGGTAGGGCAGACTGGGCACGCCACAATTGCGGCGATAAGACCCCTCTTTGAGGAGTGGCTTGAGAGGCGCCACGGCGTCCTCACCTTCCGCCTGACGCAGGTCCTAACCGGACACGGCTGTTTCGGGAGGTTCCTGTTCAGGATAAGGCGGGAGGAAACGCCCGGGTGTCACCATTGTGTGGATCGCCCGGAGGACACGGTGGAGCATACGGTGGAGGTCTGCCTGGCTTGGGCGGAACATCGCCGTGTCCTCGTGGAGGCGATCGGCGGCGGTGATCTCTCGCGTCCGCCCCTGGTTCAGGCCATGGTACGGAGCGAGAGGAAATGGTAGGCCGTCACCTCCTTATGCGAAGCGGTAATGCTCGCGAAGGAGCACCGTAGGCGCGGGCTTGCGGACGGTGAGCAATGGGTAGCTCGCCATCCGATAAGGACTAGGCCCGGGTCGACGCCGCGTTGTGTTCCACGTGCGCTGCAAAGAGATGTCAGCAGAATTGACGGGGTCCGCTAGGGCCAATGCCTGCCGGGGCTGCAAATAAGGCCCGAAAGGGACATCGTGGCCCCCGGCAACAGGGCAACCGAAGGAATACGGGTGGGTTTTAGTCAGTAAGAGTCTGACACGCCCTCCCGCTCCACCCAGAGTGGAATAAGTTATTTGATAATTACACACCAAAAAAAAAATAATGTGTAGGGCAGACAAGACTACGTGGAGTCGGTTTTGCAGCGATTCGTTTCTGTCACTAACTTTTGATTTTCGGAGCTAACCGTATGCTTGGTCGTTAGTCTGCAGATTACCTAAGAAGTCTACAGATTATCTGTTAATCTAAGAACTAAAACAATTATTTCCCCTTTATCGGACTCGACCAGTTAATCTATACTCTAACAGTAAATGCACTCTAGTAAGTACTTGCAAATGGTTTCGCTCGCATAGCCGCGATTTTTAACAGACTTCCAAAAAGGAGGAGGTTATGCATTTGGAGTTTTGTCACAGATTACGGTTTTGTTTTCATGTATGTAGGTACACCGATTTCTCATTGATTACTAGGTGATTTACATGATTCTTTTTTTCATTAGGTAGAAAAAATTCGTGAAGTGGTCCCATAATAACTGTGCTCGAGTCAGTGGCGTAGCTACCAGAGGGCTAGACGGGGCAGTGCCCCGGGGCCCCAAAGCTCAGGGGGCCCCTCGGACTCTAACTATAAATTGAACTAGTGAAAATTTCTCCCCCAAACGAAATTCGACTAGATGGTCCAGTTGGGTCAATACGATATCTGCAGGAAAACTTCGTTATTTCGATTTATTCAAAGCATTATCAGAAATCATTCTCAAAAGTTCCAGTAAAGATAGCGTAGTCAAGCAGAAAATATTAAAAACACAAATTCTAAATTTAACGCCACTTTCTTGACCGACCATATACGTTTCACGATGAATCTGGATTACGACAAATCTGGAATACGTTGAATTCGGAACACGACGAATACGGAACAAACGATTTCAAGTAGTTAAGTTGGGGCCCTAGTTTATTTTTTGCCCCAGGGCCTTTGCTTACCTAGCTACGCTACTGGCTCTAATAGTTATTACAATAATACGTATTTTTTAAGTGGAAACTTCTATAAGCGCGTTGAGCGATTTTTAGAATCTCGTCACCGTGCTTGACCATAGAGTTATAGATGGCGCTAATACCAATTTTAAGTTTTCACTTTTGTCGGCAGTCCCCATGCCTGCCTGGGTAGTTTTTTTTATTATTTTATCCGCATGCTCCCCAAACATGAATTAATCATCAGATAATAAAGTACTTACTAATTCCATGGATAGATCCAGTGGAATTAGAAACTTCTTTGACAGTTGGTTGAGTTGACAATTTGACAGACTGTCACTACTGTCAGTGGCAGTAGCTGAGCTGACTGACATTTGAGTTTAGGCTTTACGTTCCTTGGACATTATTAATACTAAAATTTCTTCTTTTAGAAGTAATGGAAACTTACGCGTGTCGCGTATTTATTATTTACATTGAGAAATTATTAAGTTCAATCTAATCGTTTTGCATCAGTATATAGTGAAAGATACGCTATAAATAAAGTATGTCAATTTGGAGCTCTGGTCACAAAAACGTGGATGAAGATCAGTCGGAATTTATAACAGATTTCCCCAAGAAATCATACACCAAAATTGACGCTACTTCAAAATTACAAGTAATTCAAGCTCTAGATAATGGTCAATGTAAATCCGACATAGCTAGAGAATATGGTGTTCATCCCCAGACTATTTCATCAATTTACAAAGAGAAAGATTCTATCATAAAAAAATATACGCAGAAATATAACCTTCTAAAAGAAATTTGTAGTCTTAATCTAGAACAAAACCTTTTGGATTGGTTTGAACAACAATTTGAAAGTGAAAATGTTATCACAGAAGATAATCTACGCAATAAAGCACAGGACATACTCAAGGGGTTGAGTGAAGAATTTACTTGCATTGATGATTGGCTGTTAAGTTTTCGCACAAGACATAATATATCCAAATACACATCTGATAATGTTTGCAGTGAAAAAGCTAAAGAGGATTGGAAAAGGTTTCTCAATAGTTCAGAGTCCAAAGATGTTTATCTGGGTGGTGTTTGTGCATTATCACACAATCTTGACTACAACAGCTACCTAAGTGGACAACATGCAGACAGTTATGTTTCATTATTGTTTATAGTAAATACTTTAGGAACTGACAAAAAGGAAGTAGCAGTTGTTGGTAAAGAGTTAATGGAAACAGAATCAAATGTTAGAAGCTTGCCAGTTAACTACTACTATTGTATTAATTCACAAATAAATTATTCTGTTGTCCTGAGTTACTTAACAAAATGGGAAAAGGAATTAGTATCAAAAGGTAACCATGTCACCTTGGTATTAGATATCCCAGAAAGCTTCACTCAAAACCTACACTTTGAACATATAAGAATCGTCAGTACTACTGACCTAAGCTATGGGACAAATATTTTAGAAAAGGTAGTTGAATGTTTTAAGTACCATTACCGAAGATTACAAATAAGTAGATCTTTAACCTATGGTAAAGACAACTCATCATTTATAGATTACATTCATATGATAGGCAGTGCGTGGTATAATATACCACAGAAGTATGTCCGGAGTCTATGCTTCCCACCCGGGGATGGCAGTCTATTCTTTAATGTCAAAGAGGACACTGACAGTGATCATAGTATATCTCGGTGGTGCAAGATGTATAATGTTCCACTGAATTTGGAACAGTGCCCAAGTTCATTAGATAAATATATTTTTTGTGACAACAAACTGCCGTGTATTTTTTGTGGGCAACTGGATGACAGTATGCAAGCTACTGAAGTGCTAAGTCAAAAAGCATGTCAGCCCACCTCAGGAATGGAGGCCTATCAGGCTATGAAAAGAATTGTTTCTTATCTACAAGGAGAGGGTGCAGGAAGTTCAATTATGAAATATGCCAAATATCTGGAAAATCATCTTGAATATGGTGCACTTTTGCAAATGCACCAAATTATAGCTAGTACAAATGATTCTAATTAAATAAAACATTGTTTTAAAATAAAATATTTTTTATTGATTCAAAGGTATAATAATAATAAAGATACACAATATACACTTGGTTTATACTCCTTTAATAAGAAAGTTTAATGACAAGTCATGTTTCTAAAAGTAAACCACTGCTTGAAAAATTTAATTAAAATGTACCAAAAATCACACCAATAAATGATGTCCGTGACTAGGTACCGCAGGACCACCAACGCCAATCGCTTCCATAATTAGTTCCCAATTGGTATTAATTAGTGCTCGAACGACAGTGGTTTGGCGGTAGTCACGCTCCCTTCAGCAGGACCACCATGAGCGCCGAAAAAGGGGGCATGCTGCAGCTATTCTAAGTATACAAATAATTAATACACTTAAATATGATTTATTGCGTAATCTTTTACGCAATAAATAACAGAACTGAAACTTTTGTATTTACCGAGAAATCGACGATGATAACTTTCGCGCGCTCGTTCAGTAGGACCACGACTTTGAACTTTTTATTTTCTAAAGAATTATTGAGCGAGCCGAGCCGTCTCCGACGCGCGTGTGGTGCGAGTCAAACGAGCTAACAGTTTTTTTTTTTTTTTTTTCTGTAGGGCATCTCATAGCTGGTCTCTAACGACCGTGGCTATTGAACCGGGCAATCCTGTGGAAGCATTAAGCTGCTACACTTATTGCCTCCAGCCAGGGCACACATAAAAACTAAGCTAAAAGCTTAGGATAAACGCTCGCTAAGGGCACCCCCTGCGGGGTACGAGCCTCGGCTTAGGGCGTTATCCGGAGGGAGGACATCAAAGATGGGACGGGCTGGATCAAAAGGGTTTTGATCATGATTATTAGTCGGGGAATTTAAAACTACGTGCACAGCTGCAACAACTGCTGGCACCTCGTTTTCGAGCAAGGGTCGGGGGGGGGGAGTATTATTTACTCGGGGGCGCGGCGGTCGCGATCGTAAAGGACCTCGGCGGCGAGGTCGGAATGACGGGAGGCGTCTGTTTCTGTTCAGTGTACTTGTTTCCCTATTGCTCTTCTGGAGGAGGGTTATGGGGTCATCTAGATCTGTGAGAATATGCCTTGGACGGCGAACATGACTGAAGAGCTAACAGTCGGCGTCTGAACGTTTAAAAATAAAAAAAGTTTACCAGGATGTATTGTGCCCGAGAGCTATTGTCGGACGAGCGAACAATGCGATTCGAAGTATTCTGAAGCGAGCCGAAAGAACCTTTCGGTCGAAGACTTCGGTATCTCGCTCGGAGAGACGTTTGCCGAGACCAAAAACCGCGTGCGTCTGAAATATTGCAAACCGTGGGAAGGGCCTTGGTCGACGTGGTCGTTCCACCGTGTGGGCTGGTGCGTCTGCGTCCGCAATGTCACGCACGCGTGGGAAGCTGCCTTAAGGACTATTCTTGCTTGCAGCGCTAATTACAAGGCTTTTGTAGATACTTTAATATCAGCATTGAGTATTTTTTGCAACTACCTACATATAATATTATGTAAGTATTGTTTTTACTATTAATCATAAACTATCGCATTGGTTAACGTCAAAGATTTGAATGTTTGGTGTTATCAGTTTTTATAAATACAGTTTTCTCGCTTCATATCAATTGTATTCTTCAGAATGTCACGCATGTAGAACAATTATGGACCGATATTGAAAATTATTTTTTTGTTTGAAATGGTATGCTCTCAAGGTTGGTCCCATATACATTTTATTAACTTTGCTTGGATAGTTTTTGAGTTGGCTTCAATAATAGGTGTTTTTTCCTACTTAGTATGTGGATGATATGATAAGTTACTGTTATTTACATAGCAGGTACCTAGTGGTAATATTTTTTTTTACTAAAAGTAGGCATGTAGGGTAGGTAAAACATACCCTCACGTGTTTCCCCGAAGGAGTAGCGTAATATGGGAAGAGCCTAAAAAGTGAGTTTCTATCTGAAAAATATTCTCGCACTTGTAAGACTGTAATACAATAACTTATACTCTTCTTCTAAAGTTTTAATTTTCTTCTCTGTTAGCGCTAACGCCTGTTGCAGTTGCACAGATCCCTTATTTTGTTGCTCTTGTAGCAGTTTCCTTTCATCACTTATGTGCTTCCAAACAGAATCAAACCAATGCAGACCTTCAAAGTTCGAGTCCTGAAAATAATAAGTAGAATATAATATTTACCTAAATGGTTAGGATGAGGAGATACATCGCTTTTAAATGCATTGAGATATTTTAGCACTACCGGCGCCCTGCACGCGTAACATGACAACACAACCATAGAAACGGGTTTTGTCGACGGAAGAATACACAAAATGACAGATGGTCATTGTTTATCTGTCATTTTCCTTGTTGTCTTTCGTCAACAAAACAGAGGCGTGATTTCTGCGGTGCCCCTTCCTACTTGTTTACCGCAAATTTACTCTTGGGGGGATTTGTACTTGGCGAAAATTTTTGCACCCTGCCACTGAAACCTTATCTTTTGACCGTTGATATACCTAGAAATAGGTAGGAGTACTTTGTCGACTTCTGCAGAAAAGCTTGAGGAATAAGAGAATTAAGTATGCAATAGCGACCGAAGAGCTAAAATTTTTTTAACTCCCCACCTCGGGCATGTTTTCTTTCGCCGATTGATATACTTAGAAATAGGTAGGATTGCTTTGTCGACTTATGCAGAAAAGTTTGAGGAATAAGAGATGAACAGCGCCTTTAGCGGTCGCCCAGCCGCGCCCTATCCTCACCGGTTTTTTTTTCTTGTTTTCGAGGGAAACCTTTAAAAGGCGACCGGGCTTTGGGGATAAGACCGAGGAGTGTGGGATTTTAACCTCACTAAAACCACCCCGGTGGTCACCATTCACCATCCACCAAGATGTCCAGCGGCGGAAAGCGTGCCAAGAGAGTTGCCGCCTCAAGGGATACAGTTCGGTATCCTCGTACAACCCTCACCGGTACCTGTGTAGTTACAGCTGAAAATCAGCGCGCGTCAGGTGGTAGACTTTCTGTTGCCATCTGACATTATGCTGAGCTGAGGCCCTTTTGGACGCGAGGGTCTATAACCGAATCCGTATCATTCGCCAAAGTGGCAATGGCGTGCCAGGAATCGCTGCCGCACGGCTGAGGCGGCAGGAACGGCGACATGCGCTCGAGCGGTGACTTGAACGGCTGCAACAGCCGCAATATTCGCGTAAACGCGTTGTCGAAGCCGTCCTACCGCACTTCGAAGCCTGACTGAAAAGAGAGGAGCGCATTGCGCTCCTCTCCTATTACCTGCCTATAACAGATCTTATGGCTCACTCAGGTACTGACCGGGCACGGTTGCTTCGGTGAGTACCTGAACAAGATTGGGCTAGAGGCCAAGGCAAATTGCCATCATTGCGGAGGCGGCTTAGATTCTGCACAGCCCTCGCTCGAGGAGTGCCCTGCGTGAGCTGCTGAAAGACGGGTCCTGGTCGCCAGGATCGGGCGAGATTTGTCTCTACCAGCAGTAGTTGAGTCTATGTTGGAGGTGTCGTGGTGAAAAATGGCCTCCTGTGAGACCGTGATGGTTCAGAAGTAGGCTGCCGAGCGGGATCGTGAGAGGGCTGATGCCGCTTGTAGGAGAAGGCGTCGGGGAGGCAACCGCCTCGACGCCTAACATAGACCAACAGAGCTGTTTGAAATTTGGTCGTAAACCACCCTATTAGATGTAAACCACCAAAGTCACCTCTGTCGGGACGCGGTTGGCAGCCGTGTAGCAAGCCCTTAATCTTTACGAATTGGTTTAGGTGAAACGATAAACAAAAACAGAAGACACAACTGTAGAATATACCTACATGTTGTAAATACACCTTGGTGAAAACGCGGGGTGAGAGTAAAAAGTGTCTTAGAATTGTTTTGTGTTACTAACCTGGTCCAGTAATTTCATAATATAAGCAACCCCCATTGCAAAGCCATCATCAGTAAATGCTGCACCGATTTTATTTTTCTTTGACATTTTGTCTTTGGATAATATCATGTGTTCTACAAAATTTAAAGTCAAAGGTGGAATTATGATGTAGAAATTTTTAAGATGAACATTTTTAGGATTCCGAAATACAGGTGCGAATACATCAACGAGTAATTTAAAATATTCTGTTCCTTGGATAAAATTCGATATCAAGTCATTGACATTATGATCTAAATTTTCTGACGATTGAATCGTTCTTGGTCCAAGACCACTCTCCTCACTAAATTCTTTAAAAGATTCGACATTGTCGAGATTTGGCAGAAACATGGTAGCATCAGAGCAGCAATGTCGGCCTCCTGACCGAATCATTCTAACGTATCCCATGGCATTTCCAATTTGACTTATAAGGTCACGGAACAAATCTAAATAGCTCAGGCCCTCTTCATTTAATCCAAGCACTCTTATGCCCTTGTTAAATTTTTCAGCATTTTTGTATGAATATACATTTCCATTAGCATCAGTAGTTTCCTTGAAGTTTCTAAGATCTTTAATCAATCTTGACTTAATGTGTTCATCATACATAAATTGGGAAAAAATGAAGAACTTCTTCTTCAAGAATTGATAAGTAAAATTCACAGTCGTATTCATAATGCCAGTACCATGAGTTCTAATAGAGTTTGCAATGTGCCTGATGTTTATAGAATTTAAATGTTTGTTATTACTGCTTTTTTCAATAAATATTTGGTTGTTCAAGTTGTACAAGTACTTAGAAACAAATATATGAATGTTGCGCATAATTTCTAATACATCCAAACCCTGCTCTAAGGTCTGTGTGGGTAGATTATCTTGTACAGTCTTCAGATTAAATTTGAATTTCGCCATTTGTCGCATTTCACCATACGTTTTCCAATCGGATAGAACAACTGTTGTCAGATTGTAGTACATCGTAGACAAGTAATGTTCTACTGAAGGCACAATGGACATGTAAAGGAATTGCATCCTAAAGTTATCCACAATAAGTAATAATTTCTTGGTCATATCAAATGTAAATGGATTTACAACATCCAACTGTAAGTGTGAATGAATATGAAGTCTCAAATTTGTCTCTATATTTTGACTAGCACTTAGTATTATTTTATTCTCTATCATAGATTTCATATTGTTTAGAAACTGTTGGTACTTTGTCATTCCATAATGTTGATCAGTTTTATGCAATAATACAATACAGTCTTCCAAAACCATAAGAAAATATTTCAGTTTCAAAGTATTCAACTGCATGCTGAAATTTTGTTCAAAATAAATGGGGATAATATTTTGGTGCCACAATAACCATGAGCAATTGCATAAATTATCCATATGATGTATAAAATTTGATAAAGTTTGTATTTTCTCAAGTAGTTTCCCAAGTCTAATGTAGCTGTCTTCTAAATAAGTTGTGTCTGGAACAAAGCTCAAGCCTATATTAGCAGCTATATTTCTTTCGATGGTTGCAGCTCCTTTCAGTGCTCTTTCCGCAATCACTAGGCATGTCAGTTCATCAAGTCGCTTATTTGCATAATTTTTATCAGTCATTAAAGACTTTTTTACCTCAAGTATAGAGGATGTTGACTGAAACACGAGGTGCTGCAGAATCATGTTAATTGAAATAATTATTTGATTACGATTGCGGGTTACTGCATTCTTTAAGGTTTTTAACATGTACATAATCTCAAACAATGATATCAAAATACTTTTAGGCAGTGGTATACCCAGGGTGAGATGTAAATTAATTAAAGTTAGCACTGAATGGTTTGTTCTGGATGCAATATCAATACCTTCCAAAAGAGTTTTAGCATGCAAACTCATTTCAGCAGCACTCAGTTTGTGATGATTAGAAGAAAATTTTTCTTCAATATTGAGCACCCACTGTGTACATATCATGTGAAGATTTGCAATGTCCTTGGCTAAGCTAGCTTTCTTTGTACTGATGTAGGCTTGCCTTGCTTTAACCATTGTTTGTGATATTTTGTCTTGGTTAGCACACTGTGCTGCAACATGTCGTTGAAGAAATTGTTCAGGAAACCAGATTGTTGTCCCAATAATGTTTATACTGTGTGCCTGTAACAATTTGCAAAGTGAGTTAAGCTGATTCATCAGACTAAGTAATGGAAAACTAAAACTATTCATAATCTGTATTAGCAAATAGATCCAATCACCCAATTTTGATAGGTACTCAATTCAATTAGGTATGCAGTGCTATAAAAGAACAAATTGATGTATTTCATAATGTTTTGGAAATTTTGTGTGAAACTGATAACGGCGACACTATATAAGTGGGTTTCACAGGCAATAAGGCTCAGTCTGCACTCAGCGCTCGGTGTGGCAACACGCCGTGTTTCAGTTCGCAACAAGTCTATCGTCATCCTGAGGATGCCTCGTTGAGAGGTGAAACACGTGTCGATTTCTTTCAGGAGATTTTTATGGCTCTTTAGAAATAGCTAAGCGGAACAAGTTACTAAATATATCCACGTCTATTGTATTTTATAATGGATTTCCGCAAGGTCACGCCTGAATCAATTAATTAGCCTACTACTTAAGTAGAGTAGGTAAGGAATTCCTCAAGGGCCAATATTTTTACTCATAAGTACCTGCTTTCAACCTTCACTTTCTATACACACAACTGTCAATTTAAGAATGGTAAATTGTAAGAACTCATCAATAATAAACGTTCATTGATTTAGTAGTTTTTATAACAAATGCTACATTACATAGCAAAGTTAAGTTAAAATATAAACTAAGCCAGACATACTGCCAAAGTTGCAAAAATTGGATGTTAAGACATGAATTAAGTCATCAGCATTTTAATTACCTTTGTATTCAAATCAATTAATGCTTTGAAAATCTTCCTGTCGCTGTTTCCAAACAAATGTGCAGAAAGTACATAAAGGCCATTCACTTTGATACATTTATACATATTGCTAACATTGGGCTGCTCTTGTATAAGTTTGTCTAGATTTGCTGTTGCCTGCTTCAGATATTGAGAGAATTCTGTTGCTACCAATGAGCAACTCTTATCAACTAAACTGCTTCTTAATGCTGTCAGGTTTTGAAGACTCTTTTGTACAATGTCATCATTCATAATCTTATTTGTGACAGTATTTATAGCCCCCATCATGGCCTTGAATTTGTCCTCCATTAAATCCAGATTTTCTGGTGAATGGCTGAATGATTTCATAGTTTTACAGTATTTATTCCAATTAGTGATCAAAGAAGTATTAGATATTAATAATTCTAGCAAAACAAGAACAGTAAATATTTCTCCAATGTGGTTTATAATGTAATGAAGTTGTATTCCATCTGAAACATAAAATGTTTACTTAAATTTATTACACATTTCCATTTATTTGGCTTTGGATTCAAATCAAAAGGTAGGTCACATTTAATAAACTTACTGATATTAATGGCACCTTTGGCAAATATAGCAAACACTTGGCTGCAAAGGTTCCGCAGCACATCATCACAACGGCTTGTGAATGCACTCAGGGAACAAATGGACCCCATTTGTGAACTAATATCATTGTTATTATAGTCATCATACACTGATAAAAAACTAAAATGCCTGTAATAGAATATGAAAGCACATTATTTTGATTAAAGAACATTACTTTTCTGTTCCATCTAAGAATTAGTTCTTCTAAATAACTATCTTAATCATACCTTTCAAATGCTTCCTTTTTGAGGGCCATAACTTCAACGCATAATGAAGAGAGCACACTCAACACTTTGGTCATCAAAGTGTTATCAGACGATACCAATTCAGTTATTGGAATAAGTTCTTCTGGTGTCATTACAACTTGTACTGGCAAATAAGTCCTGTTTTCTTCCCAGAATTCACCTTTTACTGTAGATGCTAGATCTTGATATTGTGCTTTAAAAAACTGCCCATATCTTTTGAGAAGCCAAGTCCCAGCTTCTTTCTCTATGTCGGTTCTCATTGCTGTAGTGTTTTATTTACCAAAATAATATTATTTGCTGACGTATTTGATAACAAAGGTGAAGAACTTTTAACAAAAGTATGATACCTTAACAACAACAACGAACAATACTTGTCATAGAAATGATAAAACTTTCAGTATAGTTTTATCCTCGTATAGAGTACTTTAATACTCTGTGGATAAAACTAATTTTATTGTCTTCTTTCCTGAATACAGCTGGAATATTGTAGGAGCCGCCCACAACAAAGTTGTTTTCACTAGTTACATGCTCTGTGGTTTTCACTCTTTATTTAGTTACATGCTCTCTCTATGAATCTGTGGAAAGTACAGACGCCAGCACTTCAAGCTACTACAATCTGTCAAATTTATTTAATAGATTTTCAACTTTATTGCTGAGTGTTAAGGTTTAAAGTTGATTGGGAAAATTTGACAGTTTCGGGTAGATTGATGTTCTGGCGTCTGTACTTTCCTCTATGACCACAGGTAAAGGTTATCACAGACGTAGCCATAATATTTAAGGGGGAAGCGTCAGAGTAGCCCGCGAAATTTTCTTACGTTTTTTGCATTTTGCAGGTCAGTGTCAGGTTTTATGTTAATTAAAATATGATTCTCGGTCGTAACAAATATGGCTTCACTCAATTATAATCATTACAATCAGCAATAGTGATTATCTCATCATCTGTTACGACGCCTCATTGAGGTGGATAACAATTAAAATTCTATTGTGTCTCGTTAATAAAAGTTGAAAAGAAAGGTGTCAAATGTCTTGATTTCATGAAATCACATAGAGATTTTTAAGTCATTGTGAAATCATGACATTTGACACCTTTGCTAACTTAACGTAAGTCACAGATTAGATTAGATCAGGGGTACTCTAAGTGTGATACCCCTGTAGGGGTTCCGCAAGAATTTAGAATAAAAATCAAAACACCTCTCTGGTCACTGGTCGAACGTTTTGACTCCGCCCGCCGCGCGTATACTTGTGAGCGCGCAGTCCCTTTGATAAAAGCCGCCTCTGAATTGGACGCTATAGTTGTGAACAAGCGACTTTCGGCTCTATCTTCAAAATCATAAAGTCGAGATTGTTTACAACGCATTTTTTTGTATTTCTATTTTTATTTCCGCTTTTTGTGTATGAAAGCCGCCGACTCGAGTATTTTTGAGAATGTTCGAGTTCGAGTCTAGGACTAAGTATAAAAGCGGCGATCGCGCGTCGCGCCTCGTCAGTCAGTTGACGATTAGCGTTCGGAGCGATAAGTTCGTACCTACCTACTTACAAGCTGGCTAGCCTGCTGCCTGCTTGTAAGTTCTACTGCCTGCTGTATTCTGATTATATCAGTTTTGTACATTTCTTCTTTGGACTAAACTTTGTCTCATAAACGCAGTAACGATTCTGCATTATTTTGACCCCACCATCCTGACGTGTAACATTATTAATAAAGAAGAATGGAACGTTGGCTTAAAGGTGTTAAACGTGTTGCAACAACATCTTCTAATGACGCTGAATGTTCAAAAGCAGTACGCGCGGAGAATACAGCAATTACTGTCCAGACGATGATGCCACGATGTCAAGCTCCACGGTTTCAAAGACGAAAAAAAGGAAGTATGATGAATCATATATCATTTTCGGATTTGTTGATTCCAACGGCTCACCTCTCTGCATGTTATGTAGTAAACTGCTTCCTAATGGCACCTGCCAAATTGCGCAGACATTTAGAAACTGTACACCCCGAGTCTAAAGACAAGAATAAATAATTTTTTGTTCGTAAAAAAGAACAGTTATTTGAAAGTCAAAAAAATATGATGCATGTAACACAAACTATCAATGAAAAGGCCACGAAGGCATCATATTTAGTTAGCTATCGCATTGCACAAGCAGGTGAAGCGCACACTATCGCTGAGAATTTAATAAAGCCATGTGTGTTAGACATAACAAAACGTATGCTCGATGAAAAATCTGCAAAGCATCTTTCTACTGTACCGCTATCAAACGATACTGTTTCACGGCGAATCCATGATCTGGCAAGCTACGTCAAACAAGAACTAGTTGCACGTCTACAAAAAACACGATTCGCCTTGCAAATGGATGAGTCAACTGATGTCACTGGTCTGGCTATCTTGCTGGTTATCGTGAGATATCCTTAAGAACGTTCTTTTGAAGACATGCTTATGTGTTCATCGCTGCCCACAAACACTACCGAGGAAGAAATTTTTAATAAAATAAACATATTTTTTAAAGAAAATAATCTTAGTTGGAACGATTGCATTGACATGTGTACAGATGGGGCCAAGGCGATGACAGGTAAAACAGCAGGAGCAGTATCACGAATAAAAAGTAAAGCGCCTAATTGTAGTTCCAGCCATTGTATTCTGCATAGACAAGCACTTGCGATGAAGCAAATGCCGTCAAATCTAAAATTAGTTATGGATGAAGCGGTAAAATAATTAATTTTATCAAATCACGACCACTACAATCCCGATTGTTCTCATTATTGTGTGAAGATTATGGCAGCAAACATAAAACACTGCTGCTCCATACAGAAGTGCGATGGCTGTCTCGGGGTAAAACTTTAACAAAGCTATTTAAACTTAGAGCCGAGTTACAAATGTTTCTTTCAGCAGATACAGTTTCTTTTATTTGAAAGACCGTTTGTATGATAAAACTTGGTTGTTCCGATTGTCTTTTATGGCGGATATCTTTCAAAAACTGAACGAATTGAATTTATCATTGCAAGGTAAACAGACAACAGTGTTTCAGGCCTATAACAAAATAACTGCCTTCAAAAGAAAATTAGATTTTTGGATTATTTGCGTTGGTAAGAGAGAAATAGAAAGCTTTACGTCAGTCAGTGAGTTTGTTAGCGATAACGACTCAGAAATGTTTCAAGATGATGTGTTTGAAGAATTGGTCCAATATCTCACTTCGATGCGCGCATCTTTTGAAAAGTATTTTCCCGAAGAACAGAATACAAAAATGAAGCTGAATTCATGGATTCATAATCCTTTTCTACCCAACTTGCAAAAGCCCGAAAGTATGTCAAACGAGATATATGAATCTCTTTTAGAAATGTCATCAGACACAAGTTTGGAGTCACTGTTCAAAACGACGCCTCTCAACGATTTTTGGTGCAGAATCCGTGATGAATATCCAATGCTTGGCAGAATGGCTCTGAATATTCTTCTCCCGTTCCCAACAACATATTTGTGCGAAACAGGATTCTCAACCTATGCAGCCACGAAAACAAAATATCGCAATAGACTGGACGCCGAACCTGATATGATACTTCAAATGTCTTCTATCAAACCTGATATCAACCAATTGATGAAAAATAAAAACAGTTTCATACCTCCCATTAGTTAAGATTTTTTCATTTTTAATATCTTCTATTATTGTACTTGCCATGTGGTAAAGTAAGTAATAATTAGTAACTGTTACATTGTACTTTTATTATGCTTATATAATAAAGAATACACTTTTAAAAACTATTGTTTTATTGTAGGGTTCCGTCAAGTATTTTGCTTGTCAAAAGGGTTCCGTGACCAAAAAAGTTTGAGAACCGCTGGATTAGATACGTGGGTATAACACAGTGCTGCCAGATGAGGAAATTGAAAATGCAGTAAGCTGCTCAAAAACGAGGACTTTTAAAAAAAAAATCTTGCAAAATTTCTTGTTAAAATTTACATCCATTTTTTCGCTTAATTCATACGCTTATTGATTAAAACACAGAACATACTATTAAATTAAAATTATCATATTAGATGAGTGCTAGAAGTGTTATCTCTGAGGGTTTTTCTGTTAGGAAGATCAAGCCCAAATTGGTTTTCTACTCTGATCAGGTTAGTTCTATCCTACGCCTCGCCTCCAATCTTTAACAAAAAACAAATTTAAAGTTAACAAACACAAAATAACCTATAACTTATAAAACGTTCATAATTTATTGACTTTTCCACTAAAGCTGCTTTTTTACCAGTGGTAGACGCTTCCCCTGTCCTTACCTCGTCTATTAATAGTGCTACACTCTAAGTCTCATGCATATTTATCTAGTTTTCGTATAATTTGTGATCGATACAAAAGTAAACAAACACAACAATGGCGGTTTATAAAGACGTACAACTGTGTTGCCATCTGCTATGAGCGCTTTCAGTTTTTAATACGGAGTATAGAAAGAAGCGGAGATGCCGCAAGGCAAGTAGGTCTTGCGCCTTCAATTAGGTTCTGACGTCATAGTGGGCGGGGCCGCAAACCTTAGTTGCGAGCGAATCTTTATCGCGTTCGGGTGCGTTGTATTCTAATCGTTTTTTAATAGGTAAATTGTTTTAATAATGAAGTGCGCTGTTGTTGGATGCAAAAATTATTCAGGATCAAAACTGAAACATATTGATGGCATAACATTTCATGTGTAAGTCCCTAAAATTTATATTTTCATTTTAAAACACATTTTCTCGTTTGATCGTCAGATTGTAGCTAGAGACATCTGTTGTCGAGGAGGCGCATTCTAACCAATTTTCACCGATTTCGTATTATCAATGCATATTATTGCGACTAATTTGCGACTCAAATTACTTGCTTAAGTTTTATTTTGCTCGCTATAAGTTAATTCATAGATAAATACGTTCCTTGATACATGAAATAAGAAGAATTTAAAATAAGAAAATGCGCCATCTGTCGGTAAGTTACCGGTCCTAACTGTTAAATAAAAATGTGTGCATCATGCTAGCAAGACCCTATTTTATCGAATTTGTTATCTTAATTAATAATATCTAATTTTCAACCATGTCACGTTGTTAACCAAAGCTATAAGCCACAATTATTGTAATACGAGACTTAATTATTACAGTAAGCTCGAAAACATTGTTTTGTCTAAAAGGCAGCATTTAAATAAAACTGTGTTGTTTAAATGGCCAATAATAAGCAATGTCCGATAAATATTGATGATTTTATTTTTTTATGTTACTACCTACAGGGTGGCAGGGACGTCGACGCGAATACTGTTACCATGGATTCAGTTGGTACATGATTCTAAAACACCCTGCGTTGAAATTTTTCGTCGGTATTTTTTTTTTAATCTGCTGATTCATAGAAAAGTGCAAAATCTACGCGGTCAAAATGTATGGAACAGCAGATATTTTTAAAAATAACCAACGAGAAATTTTTACGTAGGGGAGTTCAGAATCATGTACTGAATCCATGACAATAATTTTCGCGTCGATGTCCCTGCCACCCTGTATACTAAATGACTATAAAAATGTTAACTCATGTTACCCATCTTTTGGGCTTCGCCCAGTTGGGTATAAATAATGTATTCCCACCATACTAACGCAAATAGAACGTTCTGGAACAAAGTGTCATGCTTTGTTACGCCATAGTGGCCAGTAGAAGAACTAAAATGAAAAATTGTTAGTTCATGTTCACTGTAATAATTCCTTTCACTGCTAGATGGATTTAAAAAAAATGGGGGGGTTTCCATCGTGGGGTGTGGCCATCGCCGTACCTCGTCCCCCGAACACCCGCATTCAGGCGACACTTCATTCTTAGGAGATTTTGGCTTGCGGCATCTCCGCTTCTTTCTATACTCCGTGGTTTTTAACCTCATTTGGTCGTAAATCACCAACTCCACGGTTGTAAGCCACCAAGGCAAAGTAAAGTAACATAGACATATGTTATTTCTATTTCAATGTAAAGTAAGCAGTCACGCCACAGATAATAAAAAAATGTTTTCCTTTTTTATGGCTCTGATTCCCAGCGGTTTTAAAGGGCTTGCTTCACGGCTGCCAACCGCGTTCCAAAAGAGTTGACCTTGGTGGTTTACAACCGTGCAGTAAGCATTTAATCAGTGGCGCAAACGATGTTGCTATTGAAAATTTATCGAATTTGATACATTTTCGATACTTGGTAATTTATTTCGATATAATAAATATCGCCTAAAAATATCGATATATCGAACAAAAAATATCGATATTTCGAACAAAAAATATCGATATTTTTCTGCAAGCATAACTAGTCTGTGCCTCCAATGCTCTATAGTAGAAAATTATTTTTGTAATTTCGTACTTTTAACGATTTGTGATAGAATGTTTATGTTCATTTATTCATGCTAGGCCCTGACTCTTGAGTATGTTTATGCAAGTTTCGTGCTAGAAAGGAATATTGAAAGAAAGAAATCAAATAAAACAAAAAAATGTAATTTATAAAATAGAAATTAAAGAATTTAATAACTCATAAAAGCAAAAACATACAACTTACTGCTTCTTAAAGCTTTTTAATATTGGATAAATATTATCAAACGCTTCATATATTTCTTCTCTTACTTTAGCACCAGTTAACACAACTTTTCCAGAAACAAAGATCAATAATACTATTCTTGGTTTTACCATTCTATAAATAAGGCCCGGGAATAATTCCGGTTCATATGAACTGAACTGTCCATGTGTCAGTACTAAACCTTCTAGGCGAATTGGAAACTTCACATCACAACTTCCAACCATGTTTTGGATTTTAAAGTCTAAAAATTTGGCCTGTAAAAAAAAAATTAATCAAGCATAATGAAAAAACATTACAACATAATTTAGAAAGGATTTGAAATATCCTTTACAGTGCATTCTGAAACTACAAGAAAGTGCAATTCCATGCTGTATAGGCACATAATATCAGCAATAGTACCTACTTTCTTGCAGTTTCACAAGTACATGAGTACACACAGCTCACTGTAAATTTTTGCAGCCTACATTCATCATGTAGTTATCATTTGTCTTGTATAGTGAACTTACATTTTATTATCTTGCATTGCCAACATTCAGGGCCGTATGTTGACAGTGATGTGATATTTGATGCTGTATGCCTTTTGTATGCTTGAGTACTAAATATATTGTGACCAATCTATTATTATATCAATACCTACATGGCTATTGTGATATTATCAGTTCATACCATACTTACATAAAAACCAAGCTTCTGAATTATTCTAGCATATTTCCGAGCAGCTAGACGAGAATCTTCTTCACTTTTGGCACCCGTGCAAACCATCTTTCCTGATGAAAATATCAGTGCTGTAGTTCTAGGTTCTCTTATTCTCATTATAACGGCAGCAAATCTTTTTGGGTTATATTCTGCATTTCTTGCATGGAGAGCAATTTTTTTTAGGTCTAATTTACAATTTAGGTTCACTGTTGAGACAATATTTCTGAAAAGTTAAAATAATGTTTTGATTATTTACCTATTCACATTTATTTTGTTTAACAACAACTACTTACAGAGAACTCTCAAAAATTATAATCTTATGTTTCTCAATGTCATTATACATTTGGCGCTGACCAAACAAAACTAGTTTAGGAGTACTTACTGCAACTGTGGTAAGATGCCAGGGTCAGCTGAGTGTGGGGTCATAGGTGTCATTGGTGCAGGACTGGCCTGGCTCAGCATCTGTTGGCCTGCCAGACTGCCACTTGTGATCATTGGTGACATTAAGTTTTGCTAAATAAAACATACACACAATAAGTATTAATAAAAGATAGTAACAATGTTTATGGTAAAATAACAAAATTTTTGAGTGTGAGTAATAAAATATCTTGAATAAATTCTATAGTAGGTACGTTTTATATAGTATCGATTTCGCTGACCATAGTTCTGGAGTGATTGCATTAGTTAACAGTTTTAAGAATAGCACAATGCTGTTCTTCTTGTAAGTAAATCAGGATAGAGAAAGGCTGGATTTAACTTAAATCAATGTAAGGCAGTATCTTGTGAGATAATAGCATTTTTCATGATTAGGAGTCTATAACTTTTGCTGTATTGCATATAAGATTAACAATAATAATTACTGGTGTTTGTGGCTGCATCATTTGTTGAGGTGTAGCATAGCTGGCGGCTGGTGCATAAGTATGAACTGATCTTTGAGGAGTTCCCATCAGCGATGAACCAAAGCCGACAAGTGGTGAGGAGCCCATCGCGGCGAGAGCTTGTTGCTGCTGTTGTTGTTGTTGCTGATGCTGCTGTTGCATAGCATTTGGCAAAATCTGCTGATCCTCTTCTGGCTGATGCAAAGGAGTACCTATGCCAGGTATGTTGTACGGACTCGGTAGCATTTGATCCATTTCGAAGTTTGATTTTCACTTTTGATAGTATTGAACTAGTCTGAAAAAGACTGTCGAGGAATGTTTTTCACTTGGAATTAATTTCAAGTAAATGAATGGCCTCTACTTTTTTATGTTTATCTCAAACACCGTCTTTCCGTATTCGTTATGAGGCGGAAAGCATCACAAAATTAAGTTATTAGTGTTTATTAGTTGTGGTTTAGTTGCCTCCACCGCCTCTCTCGCCTGCTCGCCTTACTCGAAATTATTGTCAATTTGTCAGACAGTCAGTCAGATTGTCACATGTGTCATTGTCAATCATTAGTGTCAGAACATGGAATTAGTAAGTACTAGTACTTTCGGATCGCTAGTTCTACACGATGGGGCAAAAGTAATGTCACATTCAAATTCAGTGCTGCCAGCCAGCTGGGTCTTGTCAAAAGTTACCTGAAATTATTAAAAAAAGTAACCTTTTATTGTGAAAATAACCTTTCATAATTTTTTCCATTATTTAGATTAAAAGTTGAAAGACAGTTGATGGTTGTATTAACTTACAGAAATAATGATAATAATTATAATAATGTTTTCCATGTTATATAATAATGTTGCATTTACCAGCTAGGTACTTTTTATATTGAAAAACTGGCTAAAAATTAAAAAGGAACCTTCTGGTAATGCTAGATCACATTATGGATATGGGTTCCCTCTATCTGGCAGAATCTTAATGCTCCGAAATTCATTTGGCATAACACACTTGGCATAATCTTCTAACGAATATTTTAAAGGCATAAAAATTATTTAATATAATTATTGTTTGACCGAATTTTTAATGTCCGAATTTACAATGGCATACTTTTAAAATGAATTTTATTTGGCATAATTACCTTTGGCAAAGTTAAAATTCCGCATAATTTCGTTTAGCATAACGTTTATTTAGAGCGACAATTATTTGGTACAATTTCACTTGGCATACTATGAAGATGCCAGAATTTCATTTGGAATAATTTTATTAGTCATATTGCCATTTCTATAAAATAGCATTTTTAACCTTAAATAATTTTTTTAAATATTGTCTTAAAAAGTCAATATGTTGTGCTACAAAATTTAGTGACAGAAACGAATGGAGCCATACACACAGCTCAGGAGCCTCAGGTAATGACGGAGATTTTGGAACACCAATTTCTGGGCCGTATATTCTCTCGTTTTGGCCATTTGATCTGGCTGGCTAGATCGTCAGTTCTGACGGTGCCAGACTACTTCCTTTGGGAGTTTTTGAAATCTCGCGTTTACCAACACAAACCATATAAACCAGAACCTTGCAATTCTTGAAAAACAACATTGAACAACAAATCACCAAAATGGAGCCAGATTAATTCAAAATGCCATAATACGAGCAGAATTATGTGCATCAGCCAGCTCAGAAGGTGGTCATTCGACCGATATATTTTTCGACTTATGTCATAACATAACATGTGACTATAACTGAATTACCCTAGGCTGATAACGTTTTTCTTAATTATGTTAACATAAAATTTAGTATTTAAGTCACTTCCCCCTTAATCTTTCCGTGAAAGCAAGGCCCAATTAATTTTGTCATTTTCAACAATGATATTTCAGGTCGACATAAAAGAGTCAGACGTGGTGACATTTGGAACTAAATATTTTACATAATAATATGTAATGCAGACCTATGATGATGGCACTCTTTGCCGACAAGTGCGAGTAGGTTTTGAGTCACCCACAAGCAGCGTTTATAACAATTTGTATACACGATTATTGGTTATACTTCGGCAATCCATTAGGGGAGGTAGCAGAGGTTATTTACAACTAAATTACCCCTGTTGACCCCTATGCCCATATCAACCATTTTCGCAAGATTTGACTTTTTTAAATTATTATTATTTCGTTTATTCATCTAGTTTCTTATTAATTTACATTTTTAAATAATTCTTAAAATAAACAGAATAAAAAAAACATTTATAAATATAAAAAATAGAGTTCCGCCGGTGTCGGAGGTTGTCGAGGCTTTTGGTCATCAGGCCGTTTGCCGTTACGACAATCGGCACAATGATAGCCGAACTCACACTCCACATGTTGACAACCTCGTGTGCTAAGTCGAGATGTTTTATTTGTTTCTCTTTCTCAGCTTTCACGAGGTTCTCGTCATGTGGAATGGTAACATCGACTATCATTGCGTGGTGCGCTAATCGATCTATCACCACTATATCAGGCTTATTGGCAACAATAGTCCTGTCAGTAATGATGTCAGAAATTTATTATTCCTTTATTTCGGACAGAATCCATAAATATGTTAGTAACAATTTTCTTAAGATCTATGTTAGTAGGTACAGACGCCAGCACATCAAGCTACCCGAAACTGTCAAATTTTCCCAATCAACTTTGAACCTTATGCTTCAGCGATAAAGTTGAAAATCTATTAAATAAATTTGACAGATTGTAGTAGCCTGATGTGCTGGCGTCTATACATAATCGAATAAAGTATTATTTTACAATTTCCCCGTATTTATTCCCACCCAGTGTGCCTGTATGGGACAGTCATGTCGGGACGCAATCATTTGCAAAATGGTGTTGGAGCTACCGCGCAGTCTTTGGAATAATGACGCCACTTTCTTACGCACTATAGCGTGGAAACCGTCAACGCGCGCATTTGCGAACATTTGCTACGCATTACAATGCCGCGGCAATCCCAACAGCATTCTGAAAGCATTATTATACTGAATACGCAGGGCGTTGTAGGCACGTTGCGTATACCGAACCCACAGGCCGCTCGAGTAAAAAGACTGGCAATATGCCCTAAAAAGTGTCAGTTGAACTTCTTTGGTACAGACGCCAGCACTTCAGGCTACTACAATCTGTCAAATTTATTTAATAGATTTTCAACTTTATCGCTGAACCATAAGGTTCAAAGTTGATTGGGAAAATTTGACAGTTTCGGGTAGCTTGATGTGCTGGCGTCTGTACATACATCGAGCAAACCTACGGGCCAGCATATTGCTTCTTACCGCCAACGCCTTGCGTTCTTTTTCTATATCTGGGTCATCTTTTAAGTCTTCCGTGACCAGATGACCCAGATAGGTATTTAAAGTTCTGCACAATTTTCAATACCTACCGTACCATTGACTATGATCGGAGGCACTGAGCTAGATCTCTGTTTTCCGGCCTTAAAAATCAGTACCTTTCTTTTCAGTGAGTTGTACCTGAGTCCATGCTCGGATGCGTAGCGTTCACAAATCTTAACCAGTGTCCTCAGGGCGTTGACCGAGGGGGCCAGCAGAACCATATCATCAGCATAGCTTATGTTGTTGACACATGTTCCGTCAATGTAGCATCCGACATGTGTCCTGCTGAGCTCCTCGATCAACTGGTTCACATATAGGCTAAAGAGGCCGGTAGATGTGAGGCCGCCCTGCCTTACACCGCATTCTAACCTGTGCTAACCTGTATTCGTCAGACAATGTACAGACGCCAGCACATCAGGCTACTACAATCTGTCAAATTTACTTAATAAATTTTCAACTTTATCGCTGAAGTATAAGGTTCAAAGTTGATTGGGAAAATTTGACAGTTTCGGGTAGCTTGATGTGCTGGCGTCTGTACCTCCCCATCTCACCTGGTTATTTTGGTTTTTATACCAGAATATCAAGATACTGTTGAATTCCGTCGGCATACCAGTTTCCTCTAGCTTTCGCCACAGTATGTCATAACTCATAGGCAACTGTGTCAAAAGCTTTTGACAAATCGAGGAAACAGGCATATATCGGTGTCTTTCTCTCCGTGTAATACCTGACAGTATGCTTAAGGCATAGGATAGAACTCTCAGTGGATAATCCCGCCCTGAAACCGAATTGTGCGTCATGTAAATGTAAGTACCCACAGAGACTTTGATTAAGCAGACTGTCAAGTATCTTAGCTGTTGTTGTAGCAAGTGAGATGGGTCGATAATTTGTCCTATCCGATACATCCCCTGTCCTGTTTTTAAGAATGGGTGCAACCAAGGTTTTCATCAGCGATTCTGGTAAGTATGAGTGACCGATACACAGCACAATAAACATAGCCAGCACACGCGGTAGATATACACCTGCATGCCTGAAATGCTTGATGCTAAGCCCGTCACACCCTGGAGACTTACCCCCTTTCATCCTTAGAATTGCTGTGACAACTTCTTTTGGTCAAAAGCGGTTTTTAGTTTTTCTCTTTCTTTTATATTTTTACTAGCGGACCCGACAGACGTATTCCTGTCCGAATAGCGCCACCTACTTAGTCCAATTGTATTTTCAAACCATCCAGGGACTCGTTCAAATGTACAGACGCCAGCACTTCAAGCTACTACAATCTGTCAAATTTATTTAATAGATTTTCAACTTTATCGCTGAAGTATAAGCTTCAAAGTTGATTGGGAAAATTTGACAGTTTCGGGTAGCTTGATGTGCTGGCGTCTGTACACACAAAATTTCATCCAAATCGGTTCAGCTGTTTAGGAGGAGTTAGGTGACAAACATAAGAAATATGTTTGTTAAGATTTCATACATTTTAAAATATAAAATTACTCTAAAATGGTTGACATTGGCATAGGGGTCTTCAGGGGTAATTTGATTGCAATTGACCTCTCCTACATCCCCCTAACAGATTGCCGATGTTTATCCAATAACCCTGTATATTATTTTACTCATTTCCCATTCGAAGTCACTTAAGTTCGATAGTCGCCACTATCGAACTTAAGTGACCTCATTTTTTTCTGGTCTTTTGACGAGCTGTACGATCAAACTTAAAACTCAAATTCAAAGCATTTATTAAAAAAAAAAACAATTTCAGGCACTTTTGAATTGTCAAGGGGTCGGTCAGTCAGAATCTTTATTTTCTTTCAATGTACTAAGCAATGTACCGACTTGCGTTCGCTTTGTCACGTGAACTTGTTTGACGTTTCATATTACTTGATAGGTTTTACAGACAAATTGCTTAGCAAAATGTTTCTTTACGAATCTTGCAACATGTTGTCCACAAAATGTTTTGATGTTTACCGTATCAGTTGAAAAAACTAAACCTTGCACTAAGCCCACGTTCGCATGGACGTAATAAAATCGCGGCGGGATTTTATCGCGCACTGGATTTTCAACTCTCGGTATTAAGCCGCGCGTTGAGAATCCAACGCACTGGGACGCACTCTTGTTCCAGCGCGTTGAAAAACACACTGTTGGATTTTCAACTCTCGGCGCTAAGCAGAGCGATGAAAATAAAGTGCACGAAAAAAAATCGCCGCGATTTTATTACGTCAATGCGAACATCGGCTTACTGTGCGTTTGCACTGGCGAAACATTCACATAAAAACATGTCGAAATCTCTATTACCTGTCCGATTCTCCACTGTTTTCTCGATTTTCTCTACTATCATTCAATTCAAATTCAAAATATTTTATTTCATATAAACCTACAAGGGCACTTATGAAACGTCAGAAGCTAGGTGCACGGTTCCAATTGGCCGCTTCCTATGGAGAAGAGCCGGCAAGAAACTCCACGGTTACCTACTCTTTCTGTTAATAGGTATGGGAGGACAGTGTAAGCCTATCAACAAGTGTCAGGTACCTACTTAGTAAAATAGAAAATGGTCCACAAGTCTACAACCTACAACGTTCTCACATTCACAAAATCGAAAAGAAAAGAATTTCTAAAAAAGATAAACAAAATAATAAAAATAAGGACCTATTTAAACCAAATGACATGATTGCCACTACAGCTGTAACAAATCTAATTTGATTTATAAAAAATATAGAATATTGTAGGTATATAAAATATATAATGTCAAATAATGAAAAGATTATGTCAATGAAGCAAAATAAAATAATCATTGTAATTTGGGAGCAGTTAATAGACATTTACTTTGTTATGCCGTTAATGAGATACCAGCAGTGAACGCAAATTTGCGTTCACTGGGTACCAGGGAAGCCACATGTGCAGAAGGAATTATTGCCAAACTTCCTTCCTTGTCTTCAACGTAGTCTTTAATCTTATAATGGTGTCGATTCTCTTGTCACAAATGCCTCTAAACTAGACTAAAAATCACTAAAATTTAGTTTAATCCTGTCAAACGACGATTTCCCATTCTGAAATTAGACTAAAATGACACAACTTAACTATATTTTAGTTTGGCAGCACTAAGATGGTACTGAGATATTAGTTTAGTGAAAATGGCAATTTTGCTATTCTGAATTTGACGTTTTTCACCTAAAATTTACATTTTCTAACTAAATCTGACTATTTTTAATCGCGACTAAAAACGTGTGGAATAAAATTGGTTGTCATGAACTTTTAATTCACACCAACACCTCGACTTCAGATGCAAAAACAGTACTGAATATTTTTTTTTTTTTGCTTATATCTCGAAAACGGTGTGTCCAATCGCAAAAATAATGAAAATTTCGACACCTTTATAAAACCCTTAAACCCCTAACACTCTACATGTAGGTAATATTTTTTCTTATTTTCCATACAAAAACTGAAAAAATCTATATAAAACACGTCGAGGCTGCCCCCCCTGCGCGCCTCCGGCTCTAAAAAGATTCACGTGGCTAAGTATCACGTGTGGAGTTGCGGTTGTCAAATTCGATTTAGATGTGTCAAAATTATTTTTAAATTTAGAGAATTTATTTTGCAGAATAGCTTTGAGATTCTCATAGTCAAAAGTAGGAGATTTTAGTGATAGTTTAGTTAGTTTAGTTCGGTGTACAAGAGAATCGGCACCTATGCTTTTTTGATAAGGACACATTTGATGTGGGTTTTGAACTTCCCATCGCTTAGTTCTGTAACAGACTTTGGCAACTTGTTATAAAAGCGGATACCGTTTATAAGAAATTACTTATTAGTTTTAGTTAGTCTAAATTTGGGTATCACAATTTCATGTTTACTACGTGTATTTATGTTATGGAAATCGCTTCTTAAGTTGAAAAGTCCTAGGTTTTTGCGAACATACAAAATACTTTCTAGGATATAAAGAGAAGGCTGAGTCAGTATATCAATTTCTTTGAATTTGTTTCTACGGGACTCACGAGGACTCATTTTGTAGATCGCGCGAATTGCCCTCTTTTGTAAAATGAAAATTGAATCTACGTCAGCTGCCGATCCCCACAGCAAAACGGCATAAGATATAATACTGTGGAAATAAGCAAAGTACACTAACCTAACTGTGGCTACATCAGTTAACTGCCTTATTTTTCTTACTGCCTAAGCAGCTGAACTTAATCTACCTGAAAGAGCTCTAGTGGGCGCCCCATTGCCATTTCGAATCTAGAGTAATTCCTAGAAACACAGTTTCCGTAATAGCATCTAGTTTCTTGCCATCAAGTTTTATATTGAGACCTTCTTGAGGTACATTTGCTAATGCGTCAGGGTAGCCCGCGAAATTCAAATTTTCTTATGTTTTTTGCATTTTGCAGGTCAGTGTCAGGTTTTATTTTGATTAAAATATGATTTGCGGTCGTAACAAATATGGCTTTACTCAATTATAATCATTTCAATCAGCAATAGTGATTAAGCAGAAGATAAAGGTTAAATTGCTGATTGTAATGATGCGGGGAATTCCCGCACAAAGATAATATATTTCCAAAGTGCAAGTGGGCTGAAGTTTCAAAATGATTGAATGCGTTTATAAAAATCTTCGATCAACAATACCAACTAGATAACGGGTCACGTACAAAATCAAAGCAAAAACTGTCTTCGTGAATATATACTTATACATCTTCATTTGTTTACTAACGAAAAGTTTTAAAACAGTTTTAAGTTCAACCTAATTACAACCATGGTACCTAGTTATAAAGTCACAAATCATCAAAATATTATGTTATACTTACGATCACTCGTCACAAAAAACGAGCAAAGCAATATTATTACTCCTGTTACTTAAAATAACATTTAGTGTGAAATCAACCTTAAACCGCAACAAATAAAGTACTTTTTCCAGTTATTGCCTTGCGAGTTACATCGTTTTGTCTTTGCTTCTTCCAATTTTACTACAGGAGGTACCATGGAGTCGCATTTAACACTAAAATAATTTATAAAATGAACGTGAAAGTTTAGTTGGTTAGTTTTTTTTTTGGTTTGGGCATCTATGTTTGTTAGTAAGTTAGTTAAGTAGTATACATACTTATTACTTTATTAGCGTTATGTTTTTGTGTATAATATGTTTATTTACTTTAACAGTTGTTTTATGTGTTGTACACAAAATCTAAGTATGCCTGTTGTTTTTAGGGTTCCGTACCTCAAAAGGAAAAAACGGAACCCTTATAGGATCACTCGTGTGTCTGTATGTCCGTCTGTCACAGCCAATTTGCTCCAAATCTAATGGACCGATTAAGTTGTTGAAATTTGGTACACACATGTATTTCTGTGACCCAAACACGGACGTGTAACGTAAATAATAGAATTTTGAATATGGGGGTCACTTTCGGGGCAAATAAGAAAAAAAAACTGTATCGTGTGACATATCAAATGAAAGGGCTTGTTGTGAGAATCATACAAATGTTTTTTTATTTAAATTAAAAATAAACACTTTTAAAGATATTTAAGAAATTCGATGAAAATTGACCTTAATTCGATTTTAAAACTAGAAGGGCTAGTACATACTGACGCCGTGTGTACTTGAATTAATTCCCTTTAAATAAGTTGAGTTTGTTGTACAATTGTCGTTTTGATTTGTTTTTGACATCTCCCGTTTCTTTTTTACATATATAATGCAACCTTATGTCAATAAATTTTTCCACTACTGATTTAAGTAAAGTAATTTCATGATTGTGTTCATCTCCTCCAGGAAAAACGTTCTTGTAAATATATAATTTTAAAACGGTTGTACATATAAAGTTGCTATCATACTTCTTTTGTAGAGATTTACCTCCACTCACGCGAACACAATTTCGGATCACGCTTTCAGTTTTCAGGCAAATATTAAATACATCGGTAGAGGCATAGAATAACCCTCCCATGTCTCTTAAGTCTATTAATTTGTGAAAGAATTGTTTCTCTGTTGCACACAAGTTTTTTATACACTGGTCACACTTTAGTTTTTTTACCAATTTACTGACAACAAATCCCGAAATATATCCTACTATTTGCGGCATAACACTAGATGATGGACTTTCATCCAATGTAGAAGAAAGTTTATTGCAATTCGTTTGATATTTTTGAAAATTTTGCTGTACATATCTGTTATTTAAAATCTCTGTTTCATTTAAGTCTCTCTCTTCACTAACGTCAAGACGATATCCTATTGAGGTGTTATTAATCTTATCGAGAGATTGAGCTCCAGATAAAATTGGTATATTGTCAAGTGGAAGACAATTGCCAGTAAATTTTGAACTCAGTTCTAAATGAGACAAAAGTTTTTTAAAGCTTGCTTTGAATTGTCGACTGTTCGGGTTATTATTATGCCCACCTTGACTTCTAATAGCGCCAAAAAACAGCTCAAGATGGTCCTGACTGAATTTTTAGGCCAATAAAAATGAAAGGATGTCAGTTTCAACTAAAGTGTTATATAAGTATGTCAAACTATTGATGCACGTAAGTAGTCCCAGCAAACCAGTATTATTTTGCGTCTTAAATAACGGTACTAATTTATTCGAGAACACTGTTCTTGATTCATTGCCTATTTTAACAGTTTTTTTGTATTGAACTTTAATGGACAACGATAGTAAATAATCCTTTGCCTTTGACAAAAACGAAAGTGAAAATTTGAACAATTTTATTGTGCAGGAAACACTTTTAATGAGGTGTCGGTAACGGTAACAGTGTCGCGAGTTCAATTGTTTTTTGCATCTCAAAAATGTCCAAAGCACCTAAAGAAGACGTCACTTAAAAAAAAAAAAATACAATACAAATCTACTCTGTACATCTGCTATTCCGTTACACAAAATTTTGCGCGTGTATTGGCCAACCTTGGCCAAACATTTGTAGTGATGGTTTAAAATTGGTAATTTTGTTCAAAATTTGATATTATTCGTTAGTTTAAAGCTTAAAATGTAACATAGAATATATGTACTTACTGAAAGTAAGAAACTCCAGCCGTTAAATTGCTTTTTCGGGCATTATTTTTACAAGTTTTGAATACACATTGCGGCATTGTGAAACGTAGTTATATTGGCTGTGTATGAAGCGAACTAAACAAAATACGGGCTCAACTTTCAAGTGAGCTGTAATTTGTCGAGACGTTTTTTACGCGCCGACCCGATATCTAGTTGGTATTGTTGATCGAAGATAAAAATACAAAGAAGAAGTAGGCTCGTTCAAATCGGTTGGTCGCCATTTGATTTTTTTTGAAAGAGTATTAAAAGATTTGAAAAGGTATTTGCGTACCTACGTTAACTAATTTTCCTTATTGGCTTTGATACGATCATAATAATATACATCATATACATATCGAGTAAGTATACATCGTATCAAAGCCAAAAAGGTCGTTGGCAACACTGGTGATGTGATGTCAAATATGTCAATTCATGTTAAATTGTTAATGTCAATGACATTGTAAGTTGTAAGCTAAAATTGATGATTGCCACGCTTGTTAACAAATTATTTTTTATTTTCTCTTTTTAATGATATTCAATTAGCCTTTACAATGGCTGAAACTATGAAGCAAACCGTTGCAACCATACTAAAAAGTATTGAAAGGTAAGTTCATGCATTCATATTCAGTTTTGTATAAGGTTATTTATTGGGCATTGGATTTTTTTTTTTGGGATTTATTGCTTTAAAGAGTATTTCATACTAATTAATTTTAGAATAAAATGCAGCTTTTTGCATATGAATATCCGTTGCTAACATTGTTTTACATGTTTATAGATACAATCCAGCCAATCTTCAAACCTTGGAGAGGTATGTTGAAATGCAATCACGAGAGAATACTTATGATTTGGAAGCAAATCTGGCAGTTTTAAAACTGTACCAATTCAATCCAGAGAAGTTCAATGCTGACATCACATGCCAGATTCTTTTGAAAGCCTTGACTAATTTCCCACATACTGATTTTACACTATGCAAATGTCTGCTTCTTGAGTCTGTGGTAAGTGTTATTGAGAAAAATATTATCCTATTAATCCTATTAAATATTGTAAATGTGAAAGTTTGGATATTTGTGTGTTTGGATGTTTGTTACTCAATCACTCAAAAATGGCTGAACGGATTTGGACGAATTTTGGCATATAGATAGACCATGACCTGGGTTGGGACATAGAATACTTTTAATCCGGTACTTCCGGTAGTACATTCCTGTGGGGTTATTTCCGACCACTACGAGGGCGAAGCCGCAGGCGAAAGCTAGTGTTAAAATAAACCTAGGCTTGAGATTAATAACAACTGCAGAACTCCTTGTCATTATCATTCTCTTGCCCTTATCCCAATTTACTTGGGATCGGCGCACCATGTTTTCTTTCTCCAACTCCTTGTAATCCTTAAATCCTATACTATTAAATGAGGAATATTTCTATATATATTTGTAATCACGTTCTCATAACTGGCACTAACGTTTTCGATTCATCATCTTCCTGCCCTTGTCCCATGTTACTTGGGGTCAGCGCAACACTTTTTCTTTTTCGATTAAAGTTGCAATATAGGGGTTTACGGGAACGAAAAATTGATCTAGCTAGGTTTCTTATCTGGGAAAATTTGTTTTCTATATTTTCACCCAGGCAGAGCTCTTTCATCCAGGTCCTAAATAAATTAACTGGAACTGTTGTACTTCATTATAAGTTAATTCTTTTTGTTTCTTTATTATGTGAAGTATTAACGTAATGTGTATGTTTTTTTTAGGTGGAGAATGAGACAATATCACAAATTAAATATTTGGCTGACATTCTAGAGCAGTGTGACTTTGCACAGTTTTGGAACAGAGTGCATCAAATGCCGGAGCTTTGCAATCGTATCAGTGGTTTTCATGACTCCATCAGGAAGTTTGTGTGCCACGTTGTTGGCATTACCTTCCAGACCATTGATAAAAACAACCTTGCTAACTTATTGGGAGGGATTGACGGTTAGTAAGAATACTATTACTACTCATTGTATGTAAAAGTATGTATAGATAAACACACACCTTTTTACCCATAGTGGTAACTAGAAACCAGGGACCAAAAATCTTTATAAATTACTGTACAGGTATCGAAGAATTTTGGTTACTTCTATGACTAAGATTACCGCTATCTGGGTAATCAAGAAGAAGAAACATGTTACATCTATTTAGGTTACCGTTTTAATACCGGTTGCACACACACGGGCGATGCGCGCTCTTTGACTAATGCCGACGTCACGTGTAAGGTAGAGGTAATTTTTATTTCGGTAACCGGTATTAACTGGTTGTATAATATTTAAGGGAACCTTTAAAAATATAAATGTTGTAACCGAAAAAATACCCATATTGATCATACTGATTTCGGTCCCTGGTAGAAACTACAGAACACAAGATGCTATGATTCATACATAATCCTTTTGCTTTGTTTATGTTCATAGATCTGGTGAAAAATAGTTATTTATGCAACTGTTTTAAGACCTAGTTATAACAGTTGCATACAGGACTTTATCTACATCCATGATATGAATCCTCTATAAAAGTTTCTGAAGCCATTGGGTGTTTGTAATTCAAGATCAAGAATAAAGAAATTCCCACTAATTTCAGTACAAGTCCACGTATGTATATCGCCTGCAGCAACACATCACACATATGCGTGCAGCGGGTGCTGCTGTCCCCCGTTTGAACATTGAAACGAGTTGCATAATGAAATTTAGTACAACATTATAACACTCATGTGGATGATGTAATGGTTACTATGACACTGGCTGTTATAATTTTGCCAATAAGCTAACTGTTTCAGAAACTTTTATAGAGGTTTTATGGCATGGGTGTAGATAAAGGAAATACCTATTCAAATTTAAATAAAATGCACCGTTATTTTCATTTAGTGTTATGCTACGCCTGAACTAAGAAGAAGCCATAGCAGTTAGCTATGGGTTCTTTATGAATTGCCATACAGTAAACTCAGACCAAATAAAAAACCAAGACAGTGCTGCGAATAATACAATGAAGCATGCCAAAACCACACCCCCGCTATATGCATACACGCTAACACGCACATATTTACAGTGAAACTACACCTCACTAAGTGCACACATGTTTACGAAACCGGCTTCACGTCATTGTTGACAGCGCTATGTCTTGGTTTTTATTTGGTCTGAGACAGTGATATACTTAAAAAAAAAACCATTAACATGTATCCTTACCGACCCTGACGACCCCATTACCCTCCTCCAGGAGAGCAGTAGGGGAACCAGCACAGTGAACAAAAATAGACGCTTCCCGTCATTCCGACCTCACCGCCGAAGTTCTTTGCGATCGCGACCGCGTCCCCGAGTAAATGATACTCCCCCCGACCCTTGCTCGATAACGAGGTGCCAGCAGTTGTTGCAGCTGAGCACGTAGCTTTAAATTCCCCGACTGATAATCATGATCAAAACTTTGATTCAGCCCGTCCCATACTTGATGTCCACCCTCCGGTTGACGCCTTAAGCCGAGGTTCGTACGATGCCCTCAGCAAGCGCTAGTTTTAATTAGCATAGTTGAATAACCCCTGGCTGGAGGTTTTAAGTGTAGTAGCTTAAGGCACCCACAGGAAAGCCCAGTTAAGTAGTCATGATCTCAGAGGTCAACGAAGAGATGCCCAACCTAAAAAAAAAAATTACATGTATGTGTATGTCTTGGAATACCACTGCTGCATATTTTTTAAAGAAAATGGATTTAAATAGATGTATTAATATTATTATCTAATCATATTTATATGATTTAAACTTCACCTGATAAAATCTAAGAGTAGTTAATTTAATAGATTTCATTAAAGTACACATTCTTTCTCTCAGTTTACTCTAGTTTATTGACTATATATTCAATTCATATTTCCAATACTTACCTACACAGTTTCAAAAATCTGTTTGTGGTTCGTTTTAGATGTTACCTTGAAACACTGGGTGAAAAAATATGGATGGAGAGATGATGGAAACCTGATCTTCATTGCCAACCAAGATGAAAACATAAAGACTAAGAACATTACTGAGAAGATTGAGTTCGACCATCTAGCTCCACTGATGGCTTTGTTGTAAATCTTATGCAACTTTGTATTGAATAAATTTAAAATAAAATAATTGTGTCATTTCTTGCTCTGTTTGCTTGCATCACCACTTGTAATGTTATGTTTATAGCTAGTTTTTTGTGCAATTGTCTACTTGATTTCTTTTTAGGGTTCCATAGCCAAATGGAAAAACGGAAACATTATAATTTCGTCATGTCTGTCTATCCGTCCACCCCAACCCGATGACACACAACTATTATACTCAGACTATTGGCACTAAATTTATGAAAATTGGAAAGAAAATGTATGCACACTGCATACATGTAACCGAGGGATGATACTAATAATTCAATCAAGTGTTGGATCCTTATAATATAATAAAAAAAGATGATGTTTCAAAGTGTTTTTTTTTAAAGTCAATAAATAGTTTTTGAGATACTTTTAGGATATTTTCGATTACAGTCACAGAAATAACTTTTTTTTTTCGGTTTTTTCGTGAAATACTAGGAACTATAATAATATCATAATCATGTATAAACTTAATTTTGCTGTCGGTAAAATATAATAATCTGTGCATGCGTAAATATTCATCTCAACTTCGGATCCCTTTACTTTACGTGATTCGACACGCACTTGACTGGTGCTAAATACGCAATGCTAAATGTGCAGTAAATGATAATGTTAATTTGGGTTGGAAAATGAGACGTAGTCACGAGACAACTTTGAATTGAATTTTAATTTAAATTAATTATGTCTTACGTAAACTTTTATGTACAATGACTTGTTGAAAAACATAACAATAAAAAACAACAACAACATAATATAACAAATAATTAAGTGGGTACGTCTTTTCCTCTTTACGCCTTCTTTGCGTGACTGTAACCATGTTCCTTGCCGCCGGTATGTCCGCCCTTCTTACCGTGGTCGTGGTGGTGCGCAAAGTGTTCCTCATGACCGTGATGGCCCTTGTGCCCTTTGTGGTCTTCGTCGTAATGTCCTTTGTCGTGATGTCCCTTCTTGCCATGGTGTTTCTCGTGATGACCCTTTTCATGGTGACCGCCTTTCTTGTGGTGACCGCCCTTCTTATCATGATGTCCGTGGAAGTCACCGTGTTTGTGATGGTGTCCTCCCTTGTGGAAGTCGTCGTAGAACTTGTGTTCTTTGTGAAATTCGTCTTTATGGGATTTATGGTGGAAACCGGTGGTCTTTGAACCCTTTTTGTGGCCTTTTTTGTGTCCGAATTTCCCTCCTTTATGCCCGTGAGCGGCCTCATGGTGTTCGCCGTGGTGGTCGTGTTCATCGTGGTGCTTCTTCTTGTGCCCTCCATGTTCGTCGTGATGTCCTTCGTGGTGGTGTTTCGCGTGGTTTCCGTGCTCGCCTTTATCGTGGTGGTGATGCGACTTGTATCCCTTATCACCTTTATCCCCGTGCTCCTCGTGGTGATGGGCATGGTGTTCATGGCCGCCGCCCTGTTCGTGGTGGCTGTCCTTCGCCTTCTTGTGTTCGGTGCCCGCTATCGCCTGGTCGCCGGGTTCACTGCCAGCTGCCGACAGGTCACCGCCTGTGGGTGCTGCGGCTAATTCTGGGGCGGCCTTGGGTGCGATATCCTTTTCACCTTTAACATTGGCTACATTCCGAGCATGCGCGAATAGCACCACGCATGCCAGAAGCTCTATTAAAAACAGGAGCCTCATGACTGAAAGGAAAAAAATATCAATAGTAAGTATCTAGTTTACAAACGCATATCTATTGATATCTAACTTTATGGCCATTAATATGCATAAAAAAAAAAGTTCAACTCACTTTGTCTGGCTCGACTAAAGACGTGGCCGTCACCAAAGCTACGATAACAGTGTCAAAACTGTTTCCGCACTTTGAATTTATAGATTAGATCGCTTTCATCTGATGTCGATTACAGAGTGGTGTTTGGCAATTGTTGCTGCAGATTTCTGGATGAATGATTCCGCGACGGCGACGACGCGGTGGCAGTGACGACATCATGTTATGGTCTAACTGAATTAGTTCCGTTAGATCGACAGCTAATTATAGTTAATAGTGGCACTTGTTAATTTGCTTTATTGGAACTTTTACTATTTAGTAGGTATTGATTTATAGATAGGTATACCTAGGTTTAATTTTGTGTGAATGAAAATGAGGAAGTGAAAAATGCTATGATTTTTTCTATTGGTTTTAGTTTATTTACAAAGAGGTAATGCGTAAAGTAACAAAGTATACAATAACATAGTCTTATCAGTAATATTATCAGTGCTTGCCGTGGTGGAATCCCCAGTGTTTGTGATCCTCGTGGCCTCCCTTCTTGCCATGGTCGTGGTGGTCGTGGTGGTGTTCTTCGTGTCCGTGGTGCCCCTTGTGTCCCTTGTGGTCCTCATCATAATGATGCTTGTCGTGGTGGCCGTGTTTGCCATGGTGCTCCTCGTGGTGACCGGAGTGATGGTGGCCGCCCTTCTTGTGACCACCACCTTTCTTCTCGTGGTGTCCGTGGTGGTGGCCGTGTTTGTGGTGCTTTCCTTCCTTGTGGTGGTCATCGTAAAAGTGATGATCCTTGTGGTACTCATCCTTGTGGTATTTCTTGTGGTAGCCCTCAACTTCCTCGCCCTTATCGTGATGTTTCTTGTGGTGGTGCTTGCCGCCCTTGTGGTGGTGTCCGTGCTCGTGGTGTTTGCCGTGGTGGTCGTGCTCATCCCAGTGCTTCTTGTGGTGGCCTCCGTGCTCGTGATGGTGTCCAGCTTTGTGGTGCTTGCCATGGTGACCATGTTCTCCTTTGTGATGGTGATGATGTCCTTTATGTCCTTTGTGCCCCTTTTCTCCGTGTTCATGGTGATGGTGTGCGTGATGCTCCTTGCCACCGCCTTCCTCGTGATGGTGGCCGTGGTGGCTGGCCGCGGCGACCAGGTCTCCCTGCTCCTCTTCTCGTCCAGAACACGCCACTACGACACATCCTAGCACGGCAAGGGCGACTAGCGACCTCATTGTTATTGTTTTACTTCACTATTTGTTCTGTATTTGACTACTTGGACTGAACTGCCTGTAAACCGCCTGTGACAGCATTTTATATCATTAGATTTGCGGGTTGCAGTCGGTGAAACCATCGGCAAGGACGCCACGCCGACCAGTTCGGAACGCGTTACGCCTTACCATTGCGACATATCTAAATGCCTACGCAAAAAATAATACAGGTACCTACTTATCAGTTAATTCATAAACAATCAATGTGCTCACAGAAACTTTGCTGTGGAAGGTGGGTAATAGGCAATTCATAGCAATTCAGTTTTTATTATTACCAAATTAGTTCTTTTGATCCGTACCTGCTCCGTAACTACCTAAAAACTAAGAAGCTAATAATTCGACGTTTTTATATTACTGCCTAATCATCTAATCATGATGTGTGAAGCCAAAGTGGTTACAAGTGCAACTGTGGAGCGCGGAGCGTAGAGTCCAGAGGTCGATCCCCGGGATGAACAAGCTGTTACTGGGTTTTCCATTGGGAATTTTTATGTATCAACCATTAACTGGGCCCTTATCCAGAATACGGTCACTATGGCCTCGCCTCCGTTATATGGGAATGGGACCACATAACTGGGGAAACTTGTGGAGGCCTGTTAGCTATCGGTGGCTGTCAGCATTTCTATGGTGTATACCCCTTTGAGGAATTTATGTGAGATGTTATGTTATGTGGTAGGTTCGGTCCTAACATACGTCAACAATGTAATACCTACACGTAGTAAGTAGGTATATATAGTATAGATACTTATTATAGGTGCTTGCCGGCTCTATGACTCATCCGTAGTTTTCAGAAAGGAAGCATCCTATCCAACCTTTTTTTAACGAGTCTGACTCTGAATGTTGTGATTGACATAATTACAATTTTTTACATAGAAAAATAAAAATTCTAATAAGGTACATACAGAGTTTAGAGCTATAAGCTCAAGTATGAATATATTAGACATGGATACTGGAACTTTTAAAGAGCCTTTAATTACCTACCTTCTTCTTTTCGTGTGGTCAGAGTTTTAAAGCCGCCGATGGGCCTCTGACTTGGCTTCACATGCCGTCGAGAAATATCTCTCAGGCAGGCGTTACCTACCTAAACTCAATAGAGATTTTAATTATGGAAAACAAAATCATTTGTGTAAGTAGGTATATCCTTACACCATAATAATGATTGACTTCTTACTCGTATTTTAACTAGGTACCTACTTATGTCTGCCTCGTTGTTGTAGTGGTCACAAGCGCGACTGCTTAGCAAGTAGTCCTCGGTTCGATTCCCAGGTCGTGCATTGAGTTTTTCCATCTGGAATTTCTCTGTGGTAGCCCAGTGATCCCGGACTCTGCATTTGAGATCGGTTGTACTGGTTGTACAACGCAGGCTAAAGGCTCGTCCAGACTGGCGCGATATCGCGGTCACTACAGACAGCGTGACCCTTGTCGCGCCCGCGATATTGCGCTGGTCTGCACTAGCCTTTAGGCAGCATTTCCCAAAATATGGGTCGCGAGGTCGCACTGCACACTGGTGGGTCGCGAGCGAATATTGGGTGGGCCTTGAAAAATTGGTTTTCAGCTATGATTATGATATTAAAACTAAATACCGAAATAAATTGAACGTACCTATCTAACTTATGGCGATTAAAAGTAGGTAACTAAAATTTAAGTTGATGCTAAAACTATCTATCTGCCTAGCCTTTTCCCAACTATGTTGGGGTCGGCTTCCAGTCTAACCGGATGCAGCTGAATACCAGTATTTTACATGGCCTATCTGACCTTCACAACCCAGTAACTGGGTAATACGATACCCCTTGGAAGACTGGTTGTCAGACTTTCGGGCTTCTGACGACCCGTAACGATTGTCAAAGATCCACGAATGACAGCCGGGACCAACGGCTTAACGTGCTTTTCGACGCACGGAGGAGTCTCGGTATGGAAAGATGGCCACCCATCCACGGACCAACACCGGCAAGCGTAGCTTAACCTGTCGGATCGACACGTTAAGTTACAACAAAACCAACAAAAATTAAACAAATAGGTACATCCTTCTCATTGAAATAGCACTCCTTGTATTTAATTAAGTAAGTATTGAAATTTTCGAATGTAAATGAATGTTTTTTTTTCTTATTTGAACAGTCCTTCATTCATATAGTTATGCCCCTTTTTTCTCCATGACAGCCAAGAGGTGAGTCCTGATTTGGAAGTTTTTCATAGGTGGGTTGCGGTATAGTCAACTTTAGGAACCACTGGGCTAGGGCATTAATTAATACCTAACATAATTTACGAAATGTTTGTGTACCATACATACCCCACTGCCTAAATCTTCAGGAATACAGTCGTGGACTCGTGATGTTATGTATGCTTTTTGGGAAAAGTACAGCCATATAAGTAAAATAAACGAACAGGTATTATTTTTATTTAGGTATCTTTCGCACTGTTACATTCGCGTTAGCGGATTTACTGAAGGCGTTCGGTTACCTTTCTGCATTGAACACTGTTAATCTACTACGGCATGGCCTTTTCTCATAGCTTTAGCTACCTATAAGTAAATATGAGAAAGGCTGTCAAGGGTGTGCCAGATGTAGGAAGGCACCAATTTTCACTCGCGTGTAGACACTTTTTTAGCTCCCAATGCAACACATTGCCTGAATAGCTATCTGGTGTATTTCGTGTAGATAGGCAGCCGATCTTTTCTGTGAAAATATCACCTTGAAATCTTAGGTGAATTGAGCTTCAATTGAGTGAACGATATATTTATTTGCAAGAATGTAGGTAGCTAACTTATGTTCTATGGGTTTCACTATATTTGGCATTTCAGCCGTGCAAATATTTAGATTTTACATCTTGGTTATAATATTCATATTCATATTCAATATGAATATGGTTATAATAGCATGCAGTAGGTACACATTTAGTAATTCGCAATAACATAAAAATACTAATAATAATTTCATAATTTAAATTTAGATTACAATGCAATTAATAAAATTAAATACAATTCTATTGTAGCACTTCTAAATTCTTCGGCTAAGTGGTTACTTATATATTTTCACCGCCATGGTATAACAATTTTTGTTGCGTACTTTTAGCACAAGACTAAAAAAAAACTTTTTACAAAAAAAAACAACCGACTTCCAAAAATAAACACTACAAAGTGAAAAATAACTTTAATTTCGGAAGTCGGTGTCTTGGGTTTTTTGTTTTCGTTTTTTGCCACCGACTTCCGAAATTAAAGTTATTTTTCACTTTGTAGTGTTTTTTTTTGGAAGTCGGTTGTTTTTTTTTTTGTAAAAAGTTTTTTATTTTTCACTTTTTAGTTGTGGTACCTACCCCCACACATTCGAATACCACTACCTGCTACCAGTGACAGGAACTTATCATATCATCTACATAGTAAGTGGGAAAAAAATACGTATTTGGTAGCTAACTCAAAAACTACCGAAGCAAAGTTAATAAAATTTATATGGGACCAATTTGGGAGCATACCCTTTCAAACAAAAAAAGAATTTTCAAAATCGGTCCACAAACGACGGAGAAATCGGTGGACATACATAAAAAAAAAAAAAAAAAAAAAAAAAAAAAAAAAAAAAAAAAAAAAAAAAAAACATTCGCGTCGAACATATAACCTCCTCCTTTTTGGAAGTCGGTTAAAAAAGGAACAGACTGCAAGCTTCATACTAACGCCACAAGAATAAAAAACGAGCAGAAGGCAAGCTTCCTAACAGAGTTCAAAATTCTTACCTACTTTCATAGGGCTGTCACTCGGTTATTAAAAATAATTAAAACCGGGTAAGTGCGAGTCGAGATTCGGCGATGAGCACAGCCGGATGGACGGATGGATGGACGGATGGTCAGCTGGACAACCGGACAGACGGACGGACACGTACTGTGACTGAGGTTATCCCGTGAGTTTTCCGTTTTCCAATTACGGTATTGAACTGGTAATTATTTTAAGTTTGTTTAAAATTAAGTAATACCTGTTTAATTAATCATACTGTGAAATAATTATTTATACACACACGCGTACACAGTTTTTCACATAGATTTTTCACGCGCGTTTGACTGTATTAACGTTCCTCTATTATTGTCAAAGATGGCTTTTTATGGACTTGACGAAGACACAATAAAATGGTTTGATAGCTATCTTGGCGATCGCACGCAATTCGTTGAAATACGCCGGGCGGATGGCTCAACAGTTGTCTCTAGACATCGCTCAGTAGGAAGGGGGGTTCCACAGGGCTCGATTCTTGGGCCAGTATTGTTTATTTTGTATTGTGCCGATATTATTAGAAATATAAATAAATGCAAATACCATATTTATGCCGATGATACACAAGTTTATATATCATTTAAGCCGGAAGACTATGAACAATCATTAAACGATCTTAATACAGATCTTGAAAACATAGTGCAATGGTCCAATGCCAACACGCTTGCCTTGAACCCTACAAAAACTAAGTACATGCTTTTTGGAACCGAAAACCAGTTAGGTAAAATTAAACCCTGTGCCAGCTGTGTGACTGTTATGGGAGAGCCTATCGAACGGGTCTACGAAGCACGTAATTTGGGTCTCATCATGGACACGGAACTTCGTTTCCACAAACACGTATCTGAATCTATCCGTAATTGCTATTATAGACTTAAGATTTTATATAAAGCCGGGCCCTATCTTAGTGAAGAATTGCGAGTCTTGCTTGTGGAGTCTTTGGTTTTATCAAAGTTGAATTATGTAGACACGGTGTATGGCCAACGACTACTGTCAAAAACTGAAAGAATGATCCAAAGACTTCAAAATGCCTGTGCACGCTTCTGTTTTAAAGTTCCGTTTAGAGGACATGTTACACCTTTCTTCAATGAGCACAACATTTTGAAAATGAAAGCTTGACGTAAAGTCCATTTGGCGACGCTACTATTTGGCGTTATTAAGTCTCATTCCCCTTCTTATTTATATGACAAGCTATCGTGGACAAGAAGACACAGAATCGGTGAAGGAAGAAAATGTTCTCAGCAGTTTTCCGTCCCGCGGCACAAATCGGCGGCTTTTAGAGGCAGTTTTCGCTACGCTGCTACCAAATGCTGGAACAATATCCCTCCTCCCATTAAGTATAGTAAAAGTTGTTTGACTTTCAAATTTAAATTAAAAGAATTTTTATTAAGCCATCAAAAGGATGTTGAAAATGTTCGAGCCGACATATATCTGCCATATAAAAAAAAAAGAATTAATCACACAATTTTGCATTAAAGGTACTATCTACATATGGATAGATTTATTATTTTTATATAGGTAATACACAGATATTGGATCTTTATTTTATATTTATTTCAGTTTCTCATTAATTATAACACACTATACACACACATGTACCTATGTCACAACATTTATTTGATTTAGTATGAGCTTTTCTAGATTATCCGATCTTATATTACCTTTAATTTATTTATTAAAACGGACTGACACTTCGTTTATTATTATTCTAGCGTATGACACTCGTGGGTTGCAGCTGAAAATCAGCGTCAGGTGGTGTGGTACACTTTGTGCTGCCATCTGACATTATGCTGAGCTGATTCCCTTTTGGTATTATAATCATTGTTTTCTGTTGTTATAGTTTTAAGGTGTATTTTTCTGTCTTAATGCCAATAAACGCAATTTTCTTTCTTTCTTTCTTTTCTTTCAGTTGTTCAACTGAGACCCTCCCTTTTTTGAAATCAGGTAATGAAATGAGCAGTGGTGGCCCAGTGGTAACGGTCGCGACTTACGAGTCTGGGGTTCGAACCCAAGCAGGCACCTTACTTTGTGTAAATTATTTCATCACCACTGCTCTCAAAACGGTAAAGCCGCCTGGCACACGGCGCGCAGCGTACCCCTGAAGTTTGTCGTCTGACCGAGCCGGCTCAAACCGGTTTGGCCTCTAGCGGGCGCCGCCGCCGGTGCACTCCCCGCGCGATTCGAGTGACGCGGACATTTAGGTTTAATAAAAATGGCAAATTGTTGTAAGTACTGTGTGTATCAATAATAGTAGGAAAAGTAAGTTTTTTTTATATCGAAGGGATTTTGTCAGGTAATTATCTATATCTACTCATACCTACTCATTTTTAATGCTTATTGCAGAATGATTTAGTTACGAGGTAAGTAGTATCCTAAATAACAAAGATGGCAATTAGGTTTTCCCATAAGAATTATTATCTATTATTAATCTTATGGTTTACCGCCTATATTAGCGAGTTATTGTTCGTCTCCTATTTGTTTCGTATTTTTGTTTTAGTAGGTTTTTAGGTACCTCTTACGTTCGTAAAATAGTAAAACAAGAAAGCAAACTTTATTGTTTCGCCATGTCCGTCTGTCCGTCCGTCCATGAGTCACTGTATTTTAATAAATAACCAACTTCAAACAAAGCAAGCAACGTATGCATCTATGTATGTATAACTATTTCACAGTATAAATAATTACTTACATACATTTTACTATCGTGTTTTAGTAGCATATAAGCTTAATCAGCCTAGATATAATGTTCCCACTGCTGGGAAATAGGCCTCCTCTTTCTGTGAGAGGGAGTGGGCCGTAATCCACCACGCGGGCCCAGTGCGGGTTGGTGGATGTCACATGTTTTCGAATTATTGGTTCTAGGACATGCCGGTTTAATCACGATATTTTCCTTTACCGTTTTGAGAGCAGTGGTGATGAAATAATTTACACAAAGTAAGGTGCCTGCTTGGGTTCGAACCCCAGACTCGTAAGTCCCGACCGTTACCACTGGGCCACCACTGCTCATTTCATTACCTGATTTCAAAAAGGAAGGGTCTCAGTTGAACAACTGTGTACGCGTGTGTGTATAAATAATTATTTCACAGTATGATTAATTAAATAGGTATTACTTAATTTTAAACAAACTGTTAAAATGATTACCAGTTCAATACCGTAATTGGAAAACGGAAAACTCACGGGATAACCTCAGTCACAGTACGTGTCCGTCCGTCTGTCCGGTTGTCCAGCTGACCATCCGTCCATCCATCCGTCCGTCCGGCTGTGCTTATCGCCGAATCTCGACTCGCACTTACCCGGTTTTAATTATTTTTAATAACCGAGTGACAGCCCTATGAAAGTAGGTAAGAATTTTGAACTCTGTTAGGAAGCTTGCCTTCTGCTCGTTTTTTATTCTTGTGCTTTTAGTCTATTACGCGAGACTACTAGTGTTTGGCTTTTGTGCTATTTTCCGCTTTGACATAGCCTTTTCATCTTTTTCAAAAGCGAGTAGTTGTTTCTTACAAATTTACAGGTTTCAAATACATAATAGGTAAAGACGGGAGGGTAAGCAGCTTTTGCTTAATGAATACAGGTTTACAAGAGTCTGTCCACTTAAGATTGAAAATTGACCTTATACACTTTTTTTGGGCTATAAATGCCCTCTGGGGGCCTACCACCAGCTTAAAAGTGGTATTATTTTAATATTAGGTACTTCAGTGGGAGAAAGAGATGGAGCTATACGTCCTGTAGAGCTTCAACACTGAAGTAATATTAAAATAATACTGCTTTATGAGCTGGTGGTAGGCCCCCTGGGCATCTGTTGAATTCCCCCATACAGTTATTCCATACCTTAAAACAGAACAAACATGGCTATGGTATACCAATAAGGCTGTTTGAATGTCTGTAAACATTTTGATCCTCCTAAATGCAAATTTGAATTTGTTTATTTTTTACATATATTATCTATTTGAGCTTTCTAATTGCAATAGTCTCAATCCCTAGCATCTGGTGGAATGACAGCTCACTTTAATCTCACTTTACCTAAGTTTTCACTTTGAGCTCTTTACAGAATAGACTGGCTCGAGTGATCATCATTAGGTACCTATGTCCATAAGAATCGCACCTGTCTTTAGGGTTCCGTAGTAAACAAGGAACCCTTATAGTTTCGTCATGTCCGTCTGTCTGTCTGTCTGTCTGTCCGCGGTCTAGCTCCGAGACCCTTAGTACTAGAAAGCTGTAATTTGGCATAGGTATACATATTAATTATGCCGACAAAGTGGTAAAACAAAATTATGAAAAACTTTTTTTAGGGTACCTCTCATACACGTAAAGTGGTGATTTTTTTAACCCATGGTGTGGGATCATTGGAAAGGTCCTTTAAAAACATTGGGAGTTTGTGGAAACCATTTTCGGATACAGGGATCCGTTTGCGAAATATTAAGCTTTAAAGTGCTAATTTTTTGTTAAGAGTCAAGTGTCCCCCCCTGCCAGCTAAATGGTTTGTTTTGGGTGTGTGAAAAAAATCACAGCAGTAGTTTATACCTATAACGAAATTAAAAGGAATTGAGTAGACATCGGGGAATTACCATAAAGAATATAAAACAAAATAGATTAGAACAAATAAAAAACTTTCACAAAAAAAAAAACAACCGACTTCCAAAAAACACTACAAAGTGAAAAATAACTTTAATTTCGGAAGTCGGTGTCTTTCTTTGGTTTTGAATTTTCGTTTTTTGTCACCGACTTCCGAAATTAAAGTTATTTTTCACTTTGTAGTGTTTTTTGGAAGTCGGTTGTTTTTTTTTTGTAAAAGTTTTTATTTTTCACTTTTTAGCTGTGGTACCTACCCCACACAAATTCGAAAACCACTACCTGCTATGTAAATAACAGTGACAGGAACTTATCATATCATCCATTAGTATGTGGGAAAAAGTACGTATTATTGAAGCTAACTCAAAAACTATCGAAGCAAAGTTAATAAAATTTATATGGGACCATTTCGAGAGCATACCCTTTGAAACAAAAAAAAGAATTTTCAAAATCGGTCCAGAATTGACGGAGAAATCGGTGGACATACATAAAAAAAAGAAAAAAAAAAAAAAACAAACATACGCGACGAACATATAACCTCCTCCTTTTTGGAAGTCGGTTAAAAACAGTATGTACCTACCGTCACAGTTCGTAAGACGTAAAACTTTGATTAGGTACATATTAAAATTTTAAAAAATCTCTAAAAAACACAGTTTGTACAATAACTCATCACCTGTTAAGCAGCCTTATTAAGGCGGATAACAATTAAAATTCTATTGTGTCTCGTTAATGACATTTGAAGGGATAATTAAAGCTCTCTGCTAAAAATCACAGTTTGTATTAAAACAATAATTCAATTCAATTTTTGTAAAATTTCTAGGAATGCAATATTTAATAATTACTTATTTGCAACGGAATCTAGGTAAGTCATGTTGTTAAGAAAATATAGTATAGAAAAAGATCAAGACTGCCATTGTACCTAAAATTAATACGTGATCAGTATTTATTATTTAAACGAAGAGTATTTATTTTCTACATCGTAGCACTTTTCCGACAAACCCTTGCAGCTGATAGGCATATAAAAAAGCGGGCGAGTTCGAACTGGGGATAAGTAGGTATGGACGAAGCCAAATCCGTTGCGTATTTGAGGAGAGCAACGCGTCACACAGACGGACACGAAAAGTGACTTTATTTTATAATCTAGGTATCTTTATTTATGTGTAGATAGGTATAGATGATTCGGTATTTTACTTCTTGATTTTTTATCAGTCTCTTAATGCTACGAATGTTCATTTGGATAAACATCAGGTTATTGCATACAGCAAAATTAATAGCATCAAGAATTCAAGACGATGATCGGATGACCTAGGTAAGGAAGCTGCCTTCCCAAGTAACACCAAAGCGCTGTATATCAGAATTTTAGGCTGTACAAGCGTGCTGAATAAGTGCGTTAGCAGCGCTGTTATTTGGGCACAAATTAAACAGCTATTAGCTGAATAACTGGAACTAATTGCATTATATTAGCATTATTTAAGCATTTGTAAGGGTAACAGTCACCCCAAGATTTTCGATAATTATACCTTGTTTTTTTCTAACATGCGTGAAATTTGATTGGGAAAGCAAGTTTATTGTCAAATATATATATTATAGGCGAAAATTTTCACGCGCTCTCAAAATATTACCGTTTAAGTACTTGAAATTTAAAGAATAAAATAAGTTGATGATACAAAAAAAAGCTGGAATTCTCTTTTTAAATGACATGTAATTTGACAGTAAGCAGTTTACTTAGAAATAATTGGTATCCTTTTCAAATCTAGTTGTTATTTTCGTTAACTAAACAAAAATAAATTGTTAGTATTATTATAATAAATAGGTTAAAACCTGGAAAATGGCTGAGAACCAATGAGCATCGCATTAATCACAATTAAATGCTATGTGCTGTGTAAGAATTCACTTGTGGTACATTAATCCGTAACAAGCTGACACGAGCAGTTTTTGTGTTAATCAAGTCAGCATATATAAGTGTTATTATAAGACTGCGTGTAGCAAGCTGATTAACACTGTAAAAGTTCAACTATGTTCAGCAAGACATATATCCAGAATAATTGAGTGCATTAAAGCAGTTCACATGTTCTTTTCTAAAATGCAAGCATTTTATGGATACGTTTGTGGCCTTCAATTCAGAATAAAGCTACTTTCAGGTCCACAAAAATGCAATTGATTGCTAAATGCTGATTAACACAGATCCGAACACCTCTTTTAACGCTCGCAACATTACAATGTTATTTCCGTGGTTGTTAATATAGCCAATAAACAGGCGTATGCGTAATTTTCAGCTTTTGCAGTTCGAGTGAACTCTAATAAGTCTTCATAAATGCTAAAGTTACCGACGCGCGACGTGGACCCTATGTGTTAACCAATAATGCAGTTTTGTGCTACTTGGGTTAAAACTGTTACATAATCGCTCACTAAAGGACACTATTGTCCTTTAGTGAGCGATAACACATTACATTTACCTATTGATTGTCCTGACCTTCGTTTCTTAAAGCATCTAGTCACCAAAGCATCTTATTTATCTCAAGCAAGAAAAATGAGGCGAGAGAGAAAACAATAGATTTGTGAAAAATTATTTACTTTGTATAAAAATAAAAACAACAACAATAACAACTTCCATTCTTAACAATAGTAATTCATAACAATCAGGATACATAGTGGTATCAGTGCTTGCCGTGGTGGAAGCCCCAGTGTTTGTGGTCATCGTGCTCGCCCTTCTTGCCGTGGTCGTGGTGGTGGTGGTGGTGTCCTTCGTGTCCGTGGTGTCCCTTGTGTCCCTTGTGATCCTCGTCGTAGTGGTGCTTGTCGTGGTGGCCGTGTTTGCCATGATGTCCCTCGTGGTGACCGGAGTGATGGTGACCACCCTTCTTGTGATGTCCGCCGTCTTTCTCGTGGTGTCCGTGGTGGTGATGATGCTTGTGGTGTTTGCCTTCGTGGTGGTGGCCGTCGTGGAAGTGGTGGTCCTTGTGGAAGTGATCCTTGTGGTGCTTCTTGTGGTAGCCGTCGACGTGTTCGCCCTTGTCGTGATGCTCCTTGTGTCCGTGCTTGCCACCCTTGTGGTGATGTCCGTGCTCATGGTGTTCACCATGGTGGTCGTGCTCATCCCAGTGCTTTTTATGGCCGCCACCGTGCTCGTGGTGGTGTTCTGCATGGTGATGCTTGCCATGGTCACCGTGGTCGCCCTTGTGGTGGTGGTGATGGCCTTTGTGTCCTTTGTGCCCATGGCCGCCGTGGTCGTGGTGATGGTGTGCATGATGGTCGTGTCCACCGCCATGCTCGTGGTGGTGTCCGGACGCGGCCACCGCTTGGTCGTCGCGGTCGGCCTCGGTTCCGGAGCACATCGCCGCCAGGCACAGCACACCAAGTACTAAAAGCACCCTCATGTTATATTAGTGTTGTACTTCCTCGGTAGGTAAGTCCTGAGAGGAAGTCCGGTTGTAACTGACCTCTGATACATTGATTGCCTATTTATATCGGTGAGTAGTAGAGCACCGTCTACAGCGGTGGAGAAATTATTCCGCAAGCGTCCGTACTAGTTCATGGACAAATAAAAAAATGCAGCGGACATTTTGTTAGATGTTTTAGAGTTCTGAAGCAAATCATTTGAACTAGATACCTAATCTAGTTACTGATTATTAAGTGAGTGTTTACAGTACAGTTAATAAAAATACCGGGATGTTGTAATTCCTTGCAGAGATGAAAGTATGTGAAGTGCTTACTACCTGCATGTTTCTGTGCAGTCGTATTATTGAGTTTCTGGTTAGTAATGTGAATGTACTTATCGTTTACTTGCTTATAAGGTAAGTAATTAATGCTTTTATGTTTGTTGTCTTCCCTATAACATATCCACAATACTCTCTCGTTTGGGGTCGACTGTCTATAAAGCATAACAGTATATCTACAACTTACTAAATACCTACTAATAGGAACCTGACTTGAGTGTAGTAATTATTTTATGTTAGACTAGCTAGGTATATACCGATTTTATAATATTAGGTACCAAATATCATTCCCGTCAAAAATTCGTATGATGAAAATGCCTTGTAGAAGCATCTAAGTATTTGGGGGGCCATATCTGGCAAGAAACTGATCTAATTTTAAAACATCAGAAAAATAAATGGCTTTCTTCAGGATATATGCTAGTTAGATAGTTTGTTGAAAACATAATCCAACTTATTTGATACGATAGAAAAAACCAGTCAAGTGTGTGTCGGAACGCGCACAATGAAGGGTTCCGTAGGGATGAATAATATCCCAGGTACAAACTTACACTGTAGTTGAAAAACATGTTCTCCCATACATTCCAACTGCAAATTAATGTGAGTTTGTACGCACAATATTGAGAGATTTACCATGTTATTTTAAGACCATAGACTTCTTATAGGTTTTCCTGTCATATATGAGTGAAGAACCATTCCCTGTTATTTTCAAAATTTTTGTCTAAAATTTTTATGGTAATTTTCATATATTTTCTTGAATATCTTTACATTTTTTTTTTTTAAATATTGAAATCCTCGCAACAAGCCCTTTCATTTGATTTGTCACACCGTCACACGGTACAGTTTGTAAAAGTGACCCTCATATTCAAAATTCATTTATTTACGTTCACGTCCGTATTTAGGTCACAGAAATACATATGTGTACCAAATTTTAACTTCATCGGTCCATTCGATTCGGAGCAAATTGGCTGTGACAGACGGACAGACAGACAGACACACGAGTGATCCTATAAGGGTTCTGTTTTTTTCCTTTTGAGGTATGGAACCCTAAAAATCACCAAGTTACCCCTAAAAAATTATTTTAACGATTAATAATGCAATAATTCTGTTTTTTTACAAGCTTTTTATTAGCTTCTTTCGGTCCGTGTTTCCAGTTACTCCAATTGTCATCCGAGAGCACTGAAACTATTGGTATGAGTACTTATATAACTACGGAGACATTTTAAAAATATAATACAATGGAGCTGGTCTGCTGATGAAGCCCGAAGATGGACATAGGATCTCCTCAACTAAACAAGATAGCATCATTGTGTTTGGACTCATTGGTTATGTATTGACAAGTGCTTTGACACTAGGTGGTGTCCAGGGTGTGATGATGGAGCCGGAAGTTGTCCATAGGAACTCCTCAATCAAACAACGGCTCGTTGGATTTGTGAAGGTGATAGAACAGATATTTAAACAAATTCTAATGCTAAAAAGTACAAAATAAAATATAAGTTAAAATCATTTAAAAAAACAAGCTTACAATGAACTAAAAAGTACTAAATAAAACTTACGTAACGAACTTTAATTTTTTCTTAAAAGCTTGTGGCGTAAATGTCCTTACGCATAAAGATAAGCCTCCCGAAGCTTAAGCTTAAGAAAATATTAAAGTTCTATGTTTCCGTAAGTTTTATTTAGTACTTTTTGGTTAATTAAAAGCTTGTTTTTATTAATTGATTGATTCATTATTAAAGATTTTTATTTATTTATTAATTATGAATTGTTAGACCTTAAAATATATCTACTGGTACTGATAGACGAGACGAGGCACGGGATTAGAATAGATAAGAAATGACAGAAAAAGGTTGAAAAAATAGAAAATTATCAAGATAAGACTTTGTCTTTTGAACTTATAGTTTTTAATAAAATTAATAACATTAAGTGACATTAACATGCCACGTTGTTCCATGCCCTCATTACGCTCTGCTGGGCGCTCGCCCGAGGCACAGATTACCTACCTATTGCGCCGCGATCACCCCTGCATGCAGAGATACAAGGAGTTCATTAATTAACTCACTGCACCCCAAATATATGCAAGTTTTTCATTCATCATACATTCCTTTGACGCACCTATTTCTATTGTTATTCATTTTCCTGTTAGTAACGATGATTTCCTCAAACGATGGGTGCAGGTTTCTTGTAAGCCGCAGGGCTGCCCAATCAAATTAATATTGTTGTTTTTTCATTCAAGTATGGTTTCTCCCAACTTGCATAACAGCGGAACAGTCGTAACACAAAATTTACAAACGCCGTGAACTGCCCTGAAGCTTAAAGTTACTAATAAGCTTATTCTATCTACAAACATGTCGTGATTATTTCCATACTTTCCGGTACACGATTTATAAGCAAGTGTTCATACTTTACGAGTAACTGCCGGTCGAGCGAGTGCGAAGCTAACGTAGACTCAAGTTGAATAGGTCTCGACATCAATGGCGGCATTGTGAACCTCACCACGTAGAAATCTTCATTCAACATAACGTACAGTTGATTGACGGCTCATAAGCTGGAGTCTATCGAAAATTATCTGCTTAGTGAGTCTTTTCGCGTTCCGTTCGCCGCTATTTGGATAGCGTTAAACAATTCTTCCGAGTGACTAAGCACTGTTAATCCTCGCCCTTGTTGGTCCGGATCTTTACAACATAATGCAGATCTGTTTGAGTATTCAGTTTGATTATACACGCTTATGAGTTCATCACGGTCTTTTGTAAACATTCGAGTTATTATACATAAATATGTATGTATGTATGGGCATGCATTTTATGTAGGTAAGTAGATAGAAGTAGGTAGGTTTCATGTTAGTATAACTATATAAAATATATTTTATTCTTGGTATTTTTCCACGACTTTGTTACTTGCTTCACTATAATCGTTAATATTTAAACTAGAAAGAAGAATGAAAGAAAATAAATTTGTATGACCCAGATTAATTAAATAATTTAATTCGTACAACTGTTACCTTGCCTTGTGGTAGAATTGAAAAATTTACCTATTAAATTACAAGTTTTATAACACTTGTAATTACAGTGACATTATTCGTTGAATTAAATTTAACGTGCAAAGGGCCAATTTTATCAAACTCTGTAAGTAGGTAATTGAATATGATGCTAATCATACGGTTGTTTTTGGACTGTTTCTCCCGCCCAGTGAGACAGACCAAGAATGGGATATTGAAATCTCTAAAAACACTAAGCAATAAGATAGGTATTAGCAATAGCACAGTTGGCAAGAGATCTTGAGCTCTTTCAATTAAGAATGGTGCAGCGTTACAAAGTTACTAGTGACTCAACACTTTTTAGTAACAAACTCGATTCATAAGAAATTAGGTTTACTTGTACATAAACATTTACATAAACTATATTTTTCGTTACATTATATTTATGATACACCTATTTATTTTGTTTGTATTGATGAGCAAATTTTTTTTTCATAGATGTTTGTGTTACTTAACTACTTTTCATCAACATAAGTACCTCACACTTCACAGTACCTACCTATTTCTATTTGGGCTCCTATCGTCACATGACTCATATGGTCCTTATCTATCAATAGTAAGAAGACAACGTTTTTACAGCTATTATTAACGAAAAATATTAGGTACAGCTGTGCCCGCAGCTTCACTCTCGTGACTGTGTACTATTGCCATTATAAGTTAATGGAAACGTGAAGTCATAGTACCTGAACATAGGTATTAATTAAATCATAATAAAATACTTATTATGAATATCAATAAAAACATGTTTCTTGCGCAAATTAATAATTATGAGCTCTAAGTTCATGATCGTCACGGTCTATTGAGCTCTTTTCTAAAGGTTCGCTTTCAAAAGAGCCCCGAGTTTTCAAGGCCGCCGCCCGTGGCCTTCTAAAGTACTTTCGCTTACAATGGAAGAATTACCTAAACATTATGTGGCTACAGTAGCTATTCATTAGAATAAGTACACAATATAATAGGTATCTTAAGCGTTATCTTAAGTAATAAATCGAACTTGTGATTTGAGAACTATACCCCATAGGTACCTACTTAGGTATAAAGAGTCCCTGGGAATCTGGGATGCTTAGCATCTTTTCCACATACCTACAATTACGTCAAAGTTGAAAAATAAAATTAGTTTATGTAAAAGGTACCTAGTATGTAATTCAAGTGACTACCAAAGTAGGTTGACAGACGTTTGCAAAATATAATTACATTCACCATTTGTAACAAGTTAAATCAGTAAAAGAATGTTGAATTTAGATCTGGGTTTCTATGGCACGGGTTTGGCTTCGGTACCGAACCGACACCGGCACACATATAGGTACAGACTACACTACACAGCTTAGGTCAGTCGTCCTTGAGGTCAGAATTAACCCGGCCCATCCCTCCGCCTTTTAATTTATACCTTCAACACTTTAACGCCGGCAGGGTTTCTCTATTTAATAACTTCATAACATAGTGTTAGGTATGATGTCGTACCTTACTAGTAATATATTCATTCGGTGTTACATCACAATTGAAGAAGATCACTTGAATTTCGATGTGTTAGAAATCTTAGTACATGTGACTCCGCGTAGACCGTAGCTCGTAGATGCGAAATAAGTGTAGCAGTTTCGTAGCCGTAGGACATGTTCGTAGCGGATAGACATGTGTGTGTGTAGCAATCAAAAATGGTTTCTTCATAGAAAGACATCAATTTATATTTCGATGTCAAATTTCCAATTGTATGTTTTTTTTTTTACTGTGTTCTTACTTTTGGACATCCGCATTCTTTGTTTTATGTGTGAATGTTACGTGGCCACTATTGGGCTGATAAGTAGTTTGATTTTAAAAGTTTGAAAGTTTGTTGGTTTTTTAACTGGATATCGCTTTGTGCATTTAAAATAAGTCGAAAATAGGTTTGGAAAACATATAATTTATTTAAAAAAGGGTTTTATGTTAGATGTTGACTCGTGTAAGATACTCATTATTCATAAGCAGGTGGTATGAACTTATTACTCGTAAATCTTTACAAAGAAATCGTATAGTCCAGCCAGAGCCCTATTTGCAGTAAGTCACAAGGCTCTAATGCTCTTAGTGCATCCAGGGCGCCGTATTTAAGGACATTAGGCGCTAAGAAGCCTAGCCCTACATCACTCAATCTTGTTAGCGCGTGCTTTGCTAACACTGTTATTACTGTAACATTATATTCTTAAGATTAAAATAATATTTAGATATAGGTGAGTAGGATACTGTGAGGAGGGTTCGTAGAAGTAGTTAGGAGTCAGTGGGTAGGAGTTGTGCTTGTTTGTACCAATTATAGTATATTATATTAAAGTATATCTTCGCTTACTAGCTTTCGAATGTGCCATGTGTTAAATTATTAAGAACGGATCCAAAGTTATCCAGCATGAAATAATGTGACCCGTTGCTTAGTTTTTATTTGTTTTGTTATTTTTGTAGACAAACCAGTCCGTCATCGAATTATTTAAATGAATTACTTAATCAATTTCAGGTGGTTCTGCTTATAAAAACTAGTACCAAAAGGATACGTTATTATTTACTATAATAAATGCCCCTTTTAAAATGGGACTTAAACATAACTGGCCAAATATGGGTCCTCTGCCTAACCGGGGCAATCAGGCGTGATTCTTTGTTTTAGATGGACCCCTGAGGAAAGTATCACAGTTAAAAAAATTCTAATAATTAAATCGAAGAGCGAAATTGTTTAATACATATCTGTAATCCTATACTATTAAATAAACAATATTTGTAAAATGTACTTCCTATATATATTTTTAATCACGTTCTCGAAAACGGCTCTAACGATTTTGATGAAAGTTGCAATATAGGGGTTTACGGGGGCAAAAATCGATCTAGGTCTCATATCTAAGAAAATTCGTTTTCTCCGTATTTTCACCCGAGCAGAGCTCGGTCACCCAAAGTTTAGAACAAGATGGTTATCTTATAATAATGACATGGCAGCATAGAATTAGTAAGTAGGTACCTACAATCATGGCAGCATGGAATTAGTAAGTATGTACTATACATGGAATTAGTATGAACTATCCTATACTATTAAATGAGCTTTCTCTATTTTCATCCGAGCAGAGCTCGGTCGTCCAGGTACTAATTATTGATAACGGGTGTATACTCACTTGATCTTTCCGTTATTATGTTGTTTTTTTTTTTGAACGTTCAGGTTACTGAGATATTGAAGGTTAAAGTTCCAACTTTTTAAAACAAGATTTTAATGTTATAGCTAAACCTGTATCGGTGCAAGCATCCACAAGGACAATGTTTTGCATGCTTTACATAATATACTACCGTAAACAGCGAATTTTCACGCCAAAAATAATAAAAGTAAAATAATATAAGTCCTTTGCCAGCAATTATTTTTTCACAAAGTTACTTTAGTTTGAAGTAAGTAGGTAATGCGTCGATGACGGCTTCGGGATGGGTCTTTTTACACCCTGTAAATACTTACCAAACAACCATCACGGATTTATATGCATGTATTTAAAAGCGCACATTGCATTGTAGTGTAGTTTATAAATACATGTGTATACCGATACCCATATAATATTTACAGCATGGCGAACGTGGTTTGAACAACACATTGTTAGCAATCAGGAGGTTAGCCCCGGATAATCCGGGCTATTGTTAGCTATTTTAATGCTTATGCCCTTTGTGTGTGTCCTGTATTAACTCATACGCCGATAATCGCCGTATTATATAGAGTTAATTTTCCATGGGCTCGTATCAGAGGGATTGGCAGCTGCTTACTGTCGCTGCGGAACAAACCGGCGACATCTACCTAGTCCGCCGAAATGTGTGGATTATTTACATGTATTATGTTGTTCCACGTAACATTCTAGTTCATTTTGACAATATTAATGCCGAATCGATATTTTATTATTAAGTAGTATTTATTATACCTACATGTCAATAAAGTGTTCCCACGTTGTAATTGGTGTTTTATATTTATCTGATAGTTGACGCAGAACCTATTTTGTTCATTCAACTTGCTCAACCAGCCCTCATATTTATAAAACAAGAAATAAGTATTTTCGATTGTTGTTTTAACAACTGAGGCAATAAGATTTTGTTTACTTTTGTCGTTTCGAAAACGAATTTTAAATTGTTTGCATTCATCTGGTAGAAAAAAATACCTTGATTTTACAGGTAATCTTGACTTACCGTCACGCATCGTCGAGTGACCAATATTTGTCGGAATAGAACACCGTAAAGATGTTTCCGGTTCGTAAAAGTATCATATTAACTGTTCAAACATTGGATCGGAGGTTTTATCGTTGGCAGCTGGGCGACACGACTAATTACATCAATTACAGGCAAACAGACCCCGCTCGGGTTTCGCTCCCACCTTTGTCAATATTTGGCGAGTGGCCGCGGCCGCCTGCCCGCCCCGAATGGACACTCGGCTACGCAACGTCACACAGTCGCGGACATTATTAATGCACAAGGTCATCCTCATACATACATCACTAATGGGGGAACTTTTCAACGCGAGATTACCCACACTTTTGACTAGTTCCAAACTGACTGCAACGACTCTAACAAATTGCGAAGGAATTTAAGAAGTTCGCTGATATTTGGAATATTTTAAGTATATGCCATGCTCTAGAGTCTCGCTTAGACTCTAGTTGGAGTATTCATTGAGGAATAATGGGACTCATGTGACTCTACTTATATTCACAGACTGTTACTAATCTAACGATTTGTTTTTCGTTTATTTGTTAAGCCTGAATCGCGCATATTTATTTATTTTAACTCAATGTTCTTTTCACGACAGCTTTATATCTAATAACACCCATTTAATTTCTTTTACATCCAGAGATTGACAATAACCTTTTTTTACCCTTTATCCGTATAATACAAGATGTGTGTTAGTGTGTGAGTATTAGGTATTGTTATACGATTCTCATAAGCTGCAAAAAGGCGAACACGTCGTGAACGCCGCGGGCGCAACTTTTGACAAAACAACTTATTCAATTTGTTCGCTGTTAGGTACAAGTTGTAATCCCTCACGTCTCCACAATTGTCACAAAAAGGCTGAGTCGTAATCATGTACCCCGTATTCCTCGGAAGTGGAGGACGAATTATATCTATATAAGAGGTAGATACCTACCAACAGTCTACACATTTAAAATATACTAGCTTCTGCCCGCGACTTCGTCCGCAATAACCATCCTCAAGAATTGGGCTACCCAATGCAAAAATATTTTATCAAATCCAACCGGTAGTTCCGGAGCTTACCCTCTACACACAAACTTACAAACAAACACATTTTTCCTCTTTATAATATTAGTATAGATAAAGGTGAGAATAGAGTAACAGACATTCGAGACTGGAGTCGTCACAGTTAGGCTGGTGCGAAGGGTGCAGCGCTGCATCGTCTTGTACCTATCAGTATAAGTATAGGATTTGTTTTAGTTAGAGATTGGTGAACAGACCGTTCTTAATTTTTTAGGTTTCTTCAGACAAGCGATAATGTGGTACTTATACTTGGTAAGTGAATCAACCGAGTCATCTATGGTATGGCATTGAATTCCTGTCTGCCTTCAACAGCTCTTGTAATAATAGCTCACAAATATCAAAGCGCTCAGTTTACACGCCTTAGGAAATCAGCAAATTTAGGATAAAGAGAGATCTACTTAAATAAAAATTACAACGGCATGTATCAGAAAAATGTGGTCATATTCAAAGGTGTGGTGCAGACTATCAAACTGAACAACTTTCTCCATGGGACCAACATCATAATCGCGAAAAAATAATCAGTTGTCCCATACATTTTGGTCGAGTTATATTGAAGTTTTGTATGGTACAGTTGGTAATTTTTTCGAGATCATAAAGTTGTTGCCGTGTAGAAATTTGTTCAGTTTTTACCACACCCTTAAATAATATATGCACAACTTTCTGATTTTTTATTTGAAAGTCCAACGTCGCGCGTCGCTATTAATGTTACATGTATATTGATTTCGATTTAAAAAAATCAGAAATGGTAAAAAAATATGAATTACATGGTATAAAAAAACACAGGGCAGGAAAAATAGTAAAAGTCAGGTAAGAGTCGCCGAGTTATTAAGTTGAGGGTGGTGGTAACGAGATCACGAGGCCAAGTTAAGGGTTATTAGATAAGGAATAATTACCTAATCACGTGTTTGGGTTACGAAACCGAGACTAGATTGCACAATCAACTATATAAACAACCTAATCGGCTTGTAAACCTAGACTTAGGTAAGTTTCCTCAAACTAGCGCTATTTAATTTGGTAAGTTAACACTACAGTATACCTACTACGGTAAGCTAAACACATTAGGGTAGGAAATAGTAAATAGAATAGTAGAATTTATGCTTGTATAGGGAACAACAAAGTCCAATCAAATTCAAATTGAAAAACGGCATCGGTCTCAGGTACGATATCGGACACAGTCCTGAGAGCCTCCTCGATGGGGTGTCACGCTGCGGCTGAGTCGCCGACGCTGCGAAGATTGAGAGCAGCCGGCGGGCTGTAGTTGTCACGCTGGACGCTGTGACGCTGACTTCAAGCATGCATCATAGAGAGAACTCGTAAGCTCCAAAGTCCTCCAGAGTCCGGGACTATAAAACCGGCTCTTCCAACACGCGTTGCACCTATGACAAACAAACATAAGTACAACCCTAGCGAAGGACCCGAGTCTCGGTCTCAATTGAGAGGAAGAGATAGGTGAGGTTTCAGTTAAGAGGAAAAATAAGGGATTGTACTTACCTACTATACGTACCGTTCGATGAAAACTCAACACCTAATTCATCTTCCAGTATCAGGAATAAACCATGGATGACATTGATTGATTTGATGAATTTTTAATTTTGGCGTTTGGATCCGAAAATATTTATTCTACCGTAGCTCTACAATGATTTGACGGCAACTAGATATTTTTTCCTATCAAAAAAACGTGACAACGTTCAATTAGCCTAATTCAGATTAAAAAACCAGGATTTTGAGTAATAAATCGTAGGCCAATAGAAAAAAAATAAACTAGTCTGTTTTAATTGGCAGATTTAACGCAGTAATAGGAAGGTAGTTGAAAACGAGGACAATATGGAATTAATTTAGCCAGTTGGTCTGGCCTGATCTACACTGCACTACTTGCCACATAAGTAGAGGTTATTAACTGCTGGCTTTACATACTAACAGACCTACTGAGTAAATAATATTTTTATAACAGTGCCGGCAGTTCTGATCATTGTTAACGATAATGTGTGGTATTACCACGTATTACATGAGCCTGGACGCTAGCCGGTCCAGCGAGCGCGATTATCTCTACAATATACCTACGCGTTTCATTATAACAGATTACAACTTACGGAGAGGGATACACAGATTACTATTATATCAACTGGTCGGGAGCGGCGGCGTCGTATTGTCACATCCATTAAGCTGTGCTCGGGGCGGGGCCACAGGCGCCACGCCCCGTCCGCCCCCCGGCCGCCCGGCGCTGCTCACCCCACACACGCCGCGCCCGGCACTCGCGCAGCGCCCGCTCTTACTTACTCACTAAAACGATTTGCTCGCAATCGCATCACCCGAGCTTTATCCCATCATCACATCAAAAATCGACGCTTTTCCGGTTTTGAGGCTAATAGTTAATTCGATCGCTGATTGTGTTACAAATAATTAACATATTTCAATTGGACAAAGTGTTGAAAAGTAAAAGCGAGTGTTGGAAATGTTTGTAAAAACTTTTTTAAGTTTGGTATGATGTGGTGTCGTGTGTCGCGTGGGGGTCGGTGAGGGTCGTGGCGGTGGTCGGCGCCGTGGCTACGCAGGGTGCGTGCGGCGGCGAGGGCGGCATGGGCGGCGCGGGCGGCGGCTGGGCGCGCGAGGCTCCGGCGCTGCTGAGCACGGCGCTGCTGCTGGGCGGCACGCTGCCCGAGCGCCCGCCCGCGCCCCTCTTCACCATTGACAGCATCCTGGCGCCGCGCCCGCACCCGCCGCTGCCGCCGCTGCAGCTCCAGCACCTGGCGCACTCGCCGTTCCATAGAGCACATGACCTCTTTGGTACGTTTGCCAACAGCTTAGGTAAACACCCTTGACATTCATATTTTACTAAGAATTTATTAAATGTGCCTAGCCTTTTCCCAACTATATGTAGGGGTCGGCTTCCAGTCTAGGATGCAGCTGAATACCTGTATTTTACATGGACTGACTGCCTACTTATCTGACCTCCACAACCCAGTTACTGGCTATCAAGCCTACCCCTTGGTAAAACTGGTTGTTAGACCTTTGGCCTTCTAACTACCCGTAACGACTGTTAAAGATCTATACGAACGACAGCCAGGACCAACGCCTTAATGTGTTTTTCCAGTCACGGAGGGATCTCGATATGTAATGGATGGTCATCCATATTTTACTAAGAATTAAGGAGCCTAATTCAGTTTTCGCTGACATACCTTGCTATAGTAAAAAGCCTTCTGCCTAATATAAATATGGATGACCAACCTCGCTAGACACGGTTCCTAACTTTTAATATTTTGAACCACAGTAAACAGGATATAGATAAACTGAATCAGTAATAATAATTGATCTTAACAACGTGTATAACATCTATTATTTGTTTTCATGCTCAAAACTTAATCTATAATATACTTACTTAACTCAACTCAACGTTGTTTTCCACATCATTCACACTGCATATGCAAATATTTTACGTTACTTATTATATTACAATATCGAAATAAAAGTTATTGGAACCTACAATTATTGAAGGTGAAATAAAAAAGATTACTTATACATGTTCTACGCGCTACGCTTGCTACGAGTTACTACGACACTTCTACCTTCTACGGTATACTCGTACATTTTTTTTTTGCTACAGTAGCAAGCAGTGTTTTGTATCAAACATGCAGATAAAACTACATATAATCAATAAGTATTTATTTTATAGAAATATTTACTTACTACCTAATATAATTTCAAAAATTAAAAACATTTGATTATAATTTTAACCTTTATTAATATAAGAACCTGTTCGACCGAGTTCTGATCGGGTGAAAATACGGAGAAAACGAATTTTCCCAGATATGAAACCTAGCTAGATCGATTTGTCGCCCCCGTAAACCCCTAGGTATATTGCAACTTTCATCGAAATCGTTAGAGCCGTTTTCGATGACGTGATTACAAATATATATATATACACAAATATTGCTCACTTAACAGTATAGGATAGGATAATAGGATATGGTAATTACATAATAATTAAGGTAACATCTTAAAATAATATGTACATTAAAAACTTGCCAAGTGCGTGTCAGACCACCCACAAGCAAGGGTCCCGTAGTTGGGATGAATTTATAATAAAACATGTTCTCCCATACATCAATATAACCCACGGTCAATTCCCCAACTGGAAATGTATGTTTGAAATCGCAATTTTTTGTGGTTTAACTTCAAATTAACGATATTTGGACTATTTCCTTTACTTGTTCTGTAAGATCTTGCTTGCCAAATTTCATGATTCTTGGTCAACGGGAAGTACCCTATAGATTTTGATTTATTTACGAGTATTAAAATATATTGTATAAATAGGCGTCTTTTTTATGCGTTGACTTAGAAGCTTGATTTTTTTTTGGGTTCCAAGAGACCGTAGACTTACGTGTTTGATATAAATTCCAACTTGATACCTCTACGTGTTCCTGAGAAAAAGGGTCTTGACAGACAGACAGACGGACAACAAAGGGATGATGAAGGTAAGTAGGTACGGAATCCTTAAAACAACTAAACGATTAAATCGAAAAATGTGATGGCTGTTATTGATATTAAGAATTTTGCTCTATAACTTTAGTTAGTGTAAAATAGGTACTAATAATATTGAAGATATGCGGGCGAATTTGATAAGAGAGAATGCAGAGTCATACTAAGAACTAAACCTAATAGACTAAAAGTGAAATTGGAAAAACAACTTAAAAGAAAACCAGAAATAAAACAGTTATCTTCTGTTGCTTACGAAGACCAAATCCACCATCATTCGATGGCAGGACAGCGTTTTAAATTTTTTGGCCCAAAACTTCACCACGGCATCGAATTATAAAAGTTGTGATACCTTCTTGTTTTCGACATGTTTTGCAAAAGACTTGTCAAAACAACCTCTAAAACATGTACTTATCATACATGTATTATGGCTCATTTCCATTAGTCGATAACTCGGTCGATATATAGCATGCGGGGACTCCCCCCAGGCGGCGTAATGACTAATGAAAGTCATAAGTCGATAACGCGGTCGGTACACCGTCTGCGGCCAATGAAATTCTTGGTCGGTAAAAAGCGTAGTGGAGACTCACACCCAATGATGAAAATAAGCCTTCAAAGCAACTGTCGAACATGCGATGCAGGTTCTCCATAAGTATACCGCAATCGTTCCCCTATCGACTAATAAAAACGACTCCCCGAATACGGGCTCTATGGCATGCGTTACAGAAATCTCCCGTACCCCAATGAAAACGAGCCTTTAACGTCATTGCAGACAAGGTCTTGCTCACAATTTTGACTTTCTTGACAGATTTTCTACGAGCTTTGTATACAACTGTAGTCTTTTCAACTTTTTTTGGATGTAAACAATAAACAAAATTACTAGACACAACATGTAAAATACTTAGGTACATACCTATTATTCCTTGGTGTAAACGCGGGTCTAGAATTCACTTCCTTCTTAAACATGTCTTCTTTCACATAATCCATCCATAATTTTTTCTTTGGTCTGGCTCTTTTTTTATAACTGATACTAGAAGTGTTACTCATAAATGTGGATATTTATGTGTAAATTTTGTATGTAACACTTTTCGTATCGTAAGTAGATAGATACCTATGCTCTTCAGTCACATGTTAGTTTGAATCATATTAGCAGGTAGGTATATATTATGTTATGGCAGTAACCTGTCTATTTATTTTGGTAAGCTGCATACTCAAACTCAAAGCATTTGTTAATTAGGTAAACCATTTAAAGGCACTTTTCGATTGTCAAGGAGTCAATTAGTTAGTTACCTAGTTGCCTGATCCAAAACGAAGATCTCTATAGAGAAGAACGGGCAAAAAAGTTCATGGACACTCTTCTAAATCCACATTAATATTCTCATAAGATGAAAACAAAGATAGAAAGAAAATACGTTTATTTGCGGTGAACATGACGCAAAGAAAGAAAAAAAAATACGTAAATAACAAATTGGGGGAAAATATGCGTCACATCCACGCAAAACGGCCATCGCTCAGCATAATGCTACGACTACGACCCCATGTGAGACAGAGCCCCAGCGCTGGTTTCCGCGACAGCCGGCGCTGACGTGATGACGTCAACTGGTGCAGCATATAGTGAAATAACACATCAAAAATAAAATAAATACAATAGAACCGTCGCAGGCTCATGTCCCGCATTCAACTTAGTAAACATCTGCATCTATTGCAGAAAATAATAATCAATTGTGAATATTGTCACGACTGACCGTTGTCTTATTAACTTGGTCGACTTATCTTTATACGGGTACATATAGTCAGACTTTAGATTTTATTTTTATTTCGTGGATATATCAACTAAAATATAACCTTTCTTCCCGACTTGGATCTCGCCCAAAGTTCAGTATTTATCATTATCAAAGGTCAGCTAAGTAAGACACGATACCTATTTTTTACCCCCAACGCAAAAAGAGGGGTGTTATAAGTTTGACCGCTATGTGTGTGTCGGTCTGTGCCACCGTAGCTCTTAATCGGGTGAACCGATTTTAATGCGGTTTTATTTTATATGAAAGCAGGTTTTTTTATCAATGGTTTTTAGACATGTTTTATCAAAATCGGTTTAGCCGTTTGAAGATTATCAGCTCTTTTCTAGTTGATGAATGGATGTGAGTATCTTCCACAGGTCTGATCAATTTGAAATTTGGTATTTTGTTACTTCAATGATATTAGAAGCTGTGACGCCTGAAATAAATGGTATTATATTATATTTATATAGCTTCCTACCTTGAACTGATGGTGCAGCATCACCTGGAATTTACAGGGTACTACCCAACTCCCTTACCAACTTACAGCACAGGTATCGTGTTTGGGCTCATTGAAATGGTCTCAATGAATAGGTTATAGATAGATGGTGAACAGGGTCCGGTGATGGAGTAGGAAAGAGAAATGAGGAAATGTTTGTGTCGGGAGTTTTAAATTTTTTACTGTTTTAATTGTACCTACTTGTTGTTTTGTTTTAAGTCTTACAGACTTAAAATAATTGCATCCAATAACGGGTGTAAAGAGATTCACTTGTGGGGAGTACAAGTGTGTGTTTTTTTTTTGTACTGGGCCATACCGTACCTGGGAACTCTCTGGTTACGGAGATAGTGAAGGTCAAACTTCCAACTAAGTTTTTTTACCTTTTTTCTTTTAAATAGCCCCACAACTCCTGTACCACAGCATGCAATAAGCATGTTATTTTCATGCGATATATTGCGCGCAGCCATAAATAGCGATATTTCACAACGAAAATAAAAGTCGTTTCCCTGCAATAATTTTCGCTCAATGTCTATTTAGTTTGATGTACAGAATGCGTAGATAAAGACTTGGGATGTGTCTTTTTACACACTGTATACTTGTTAAAAAATGGCACGGCTTAAGAGGCCTGCGAACACTTCTCGCAACTACAAATCGAGATGTTTGCAAAATTCAATTCCAAGCACGTTGCGCTAGTGTGAGTGTCTGTCGGAGCGATATACACCTACAGTGAGCAATACCACCACACACATTGACAATAATTGCTTAACGCGATAGGCCTACTAGCTTTCGAAAATTTATGATAAATTTGGATGTGTTCCGTAATACCAAAAATGATGAATGAAACTTAATATTTTTCCTTTTTTTTCGATAATTTGTAACTTGATAATATAAGCTATGCTTCTGCAGAAACAATATAATAAATATTGTTGTTTATAATACAGAAAAAAAACAATATGAAGACAAGTCATTTACGCTGTTAAAATGTGCGAAATTAAATTCGTTTAAACTTCAATTTAGAAAAGTTGTTTGGAAAAAAAAGATGTAGGAGCCTAGATAAACACTGTCTAAATCCGAATAAGAACATAATCTGGTGGAAATATGCCCAAATTCCAAATGATTTAGGTATTACGTTTGTATGGACAATTCATGCGTCGCCGCGCACTTAACTAAAAGCATTTAAGTATTTGACTGGCTGGTTGTGAGCTTATCAGGTTTTTTATATAGTTACAATAATATATTAACAGATCTTGTATACAGTACTTATTTAACTAAATTTCGTTATGTACGAATTTGCATTTATTTTTATCAGTGTTTATCATCCCCCTTGTTATACTCTCAATGCAAAATGATGGGAGTTCATTATGTTATGTCAGGTGCGGTTAGAGAGTATTGGTTATACCAATCAATATCGCCAGGAATATTTTTTGTGAAGATTTCTGTTTATAACGCTATAGAATCTTGAAGTACTGACAGAATTTAGAGTGGCTTATTAATTTTCAGACGCTGGTTCCGTACTATCGGGTTTTTTATGTTATACCTGACTGAAAATGTTAAGTCAAAATATAATATGTTTTGACCTAACATTTTCAGTTTTTTCTAAGATAACAGATCTTAGAAAAAAACTGAAAATATTTTGGAGTACCGTTGCGACGCGACGGTAGATACATAAATGGTCTGCAGTCTGCACTCAGTCAGCTTGCCTTCTCAGAAATTCTCCCACCACTAAACATAATTATGTTGTCCTAAACTTTTGTTTGAGAATAAAAGAATCTGTCGTAATTACAGTTGCTTCTATTGTAAAATAACACCAAAACCCTTAAGTTAGTAGACTGTTACGGCCACTGCCAGAGAAATACCTACGGAGGCAGGCGATCTGAAGCAGTTTACACTAGAAAGGTAACTCGCCCAGGAACGAACAAATATCCTATATACGAGTATATATTCCTTGGAGAGAATCAGACTATTTCTGCGGAATTACCAAAAGCTCGGCTCGACTTATCTTTTATAAGATAAATAACGAGCCAAGGTTTTGATACTAGAATAGGTTCTAGTATCAAGCGAGAGTTGCGAGACACGTTCTGGTAGGCCAGAACGTGTCTCGCAAAGGAAGATCGCCTGAAAAAAAACTTTTTACAAAATAAAACAAACGACTTCTAATAAAATACCACAAAGCGAAAAATAAATTTAATTTCGGAAGACGGTGTCTTTGGTTTAGAATTTACGTTTTTTGCCACCGACTTCCGAAATTATTAAACTAATATGGCGGAGATACGTTACTGAGTTGACTAATCGGCGCTGGTGTCCCGACAGAGTCTACAAAATAACGCTCGGACCGGCCGGAGTTGAGCAGAGTTCATATAGGTGGCGGTCAAGCAGTGAACACGTTTAGAGACTGTCGCTCGTTCCGAATAGTTGTGTTGTGTACTTACAGTGTGTGAATTGCTAGTGTGATTAATATGATCGTAAATTATAATTTGATATGAACTGCAAACGGTTTTTCTATTGCGCAATAACCAACACTACCCACAGTACGCCCACAGTAGTTAAAATATAGCTGATAACAACGATAGAGACACCTACCCTCTCCGTCATATATAATTACCATTTAGGAAGTCGGTTGTATTTTTGTAAAAAGTTTTTATTTTTCCCTTTTTATTTTGTGGTACCTACCCCACATAAATTCGAATTCCACTACCTGCTATGTAAATGGATATGATAATAGTGACAGGAACTTATTATAACATCATCGTATTAATAAATCATTTATTTCAGAATAAAACATTCTATACATTGTTAATAATAATAGTACCTACTTATAACTATGTTAGTAAATTATTAATTATTATGTACAATTCTGCTATTTAATATTGTATCAGGTTCACGGATCTGGAGGTACCAGATCCGTGAACGGTGTTCCAATGCCTTTTTTTGTTTTTTTGTTTGCGAAATTATCAAATAACTTTTCCCGCTCTGGGCGGAGCGGGAGGGCCTGTCAGACTCTTACTGACTAAAACCCACCCATGTTCCTTCAGTTGCCATGTTGCCAGGGGCCACGGTAACCCTTTCGGACAAACCCGCAGCCCCGGCAGGCATCGGCCCTATCGGACCCCTTCAATTGTGCTGACATCTCTTTGAGACGCGCGTGGAACACAACGCGCCGTCGACCCAGGCCTGGTCCTTATCGGACGGCGAGCTACCCATTGCTCACCGTCCGCAAGCCCGCGCCTACGGTAGCCGGGAATCGGCCTGTGATTCCCGACGCCCAAGGCGTCTTCTGCGGCGGTTAGGGTCGTGAGGGCACGAAATTTGCCTCTCCCTCACGCGTTCCGCCTCCTCCTTCGCGAACATTACTGCTTCGCAGAAGGAGGTGACGGCCTCTCATGGCCTCTCGCTCTATACCATGGCCTGAACCAGGGTCGGACGCGAGAGATCACCGCCGCCGATCGCCTCTACGAGGACACGGCGTTGCTCCGCCCAAGCCGGGTTGACCTCCATCGTATGCTCCACCGTGTCCTCCGGGTAATCCACACAATGACACCCGGGCATTTCCTCCCGCCTTAAACGAAACAGGAACAGGAACCTCCCGAAGCAACCGTGTCCGGTGTCTCACAACCGGACAATCAACCCTTCCCAAAATAGTATTCAGAAGGCTGTTGGTGCTACCCTGCACGCGGCGCATCAGGGAGGCCACTCATTTTCTTACTATTGCTCTAAAGTAGTCCGTGCTGGCCTTCGCAAACATACCTGATGCACTGCAAAAGCGAGGCAATCCCAACAGCATCCTAAAACCATTATTGTACAGGACCCGTAGAGCATTGAAAGATCTACGCGTATAACGGACCCACAGGCTGCAGGTATAAAATGTTTGGCAGTATGCCTTAAAAAGAGCAATTTTGACCTCTTTTGTGCACCGTGCAAACCTGCGAGCAAGCATATTTCATCTCATTGCTAATGTCCTACGTTCCCGCTCAATATCCAAATCATCTGAGAGGTCTTCGGAGACCCAGTGCCCCAGTTACTTGAACTTGGTGACCCTACTTAAAGGCAATCCTCTAAATCTGACCGGTGGAACGGTTTTCGGACTCTTATTACCCGCCTTGAATATAAGTAGCCATGTCGTCGGCATAACTGATGTTATTCATACAAACACCATCGATTGAACAAACGACACTGACCCCGCTGAGCTCACCTATCAGTCCATCAACATTCAGGTTGAAGAGTCGCGGTGAAGTTAGGCCTCCCGTCTCATTCCACACTCCAACCTATACTCTGACGAACATGAGCCCGCCCACTTAACATTATTGGTTTGGTTGTCGTACCAAAATTTAAATATATTAATCATATCCCTGGTGCATGTGCTGGTTTCCCCCTGGAGCTTATCCCATAACACGTTATAAGACACCAGGTCAAATGCCTTCGACAGGTCCAGAAAACAACCGTATATAGGCGTTTTCCTTGTAACATAGTACTGGACAGTATGCTTGAGTCACAGTACCGCAGTTTCAGTTGATGGCACAGCCCTGAAACCAAACTGGGCCTCATGCAGATCTATATGCTCACTTTGGTGACTATTAAACGAACCATCCAGCACTTTGGTGATCACCTTAGCCAATGAGATGGGTCTGTAGTTGTTCCCATCGGAGGCATCACCCGTCTTATTTTTAAGTATCGGTATGACATTGCTCTTCATAAGCTCCTTGGGTAAATATGTTTAATGAAGTTAACTCAAAAACTACCCAAGCAAAGTTAATTAAATTTATATGGGACCACCGCGCAAACTTCCTCTACCTACAATAGACGAAAATATCGATGAACATACATAAAAATTAAAAAATAAACATACAGACAAACATAGAACCTCCTCTTTAAAAAGGTTAAGGTTCTATGAACGCTTCTGGGGAACAACCATTCAGTAACAGAAACACAATAGTAGATTGTTATACAAGGGTCGAAAGGAATCAATTCCCATACGAGGTATTTAGGCTATAGTCCGAGTAGGAATTGATGACTTTCACCCGTGTTAAACACTCTACTTTTCATTTCGAATATAAGGAAAGTAAAAAGTTGTAGTTTTTCTAAAATATTAATTGATAATAATAACATGAGTATTCTAGTCTTTTTTTAATTTTAAATATGGAACACACCGCGTCACCGCCGCGGGTCCCGCTTAGGTATTTTTTTAATTCACACTGGCTGTTTATGCAATGACAAGACTGCAGCATTTTTTTTTAATCAGTATTTTTCTATAAGGGGGTATTACACCATCATATCTACGATCACAAATCCATGATCAAAGACATAACTAAATTGTAAAATAGACATAACATGGTAATTTGGGAGCTTCGTAGATAGGTATATGATATAATATGATAGTGGGAGGGGGATATGCCCATAATAAATGTCTATTTTACAATTCCATTATATCTTCGATCACAGATCCATGACTACTGACACTCGACAGTGTAATACCCTCTTAGTAAAATTTTTCGTACCCGACTACCTAACCAATATAGTTCTATTTTTAAAATTCATTCCCGCCCTACAGAGGGAAGTAATTACTATGAGTCTTTCCCGCCCAAGGATGGGGATCAGCGTCTTCCACCCGCTACTTGGATCAAACAAACACTACTTTCCGAGAATGAGAAATGAAAAAAAAAAATTAAATAAATGCAGGTTGAAGAGCATCAACAGTAATTGTACATTACTGTTGATGCTCTTCAACCTGCATTTTCAGCTTTCCTTTCAGGGGTGCATGCTCCTGGGGTCATGACCCCCCCCTGGGCTGCATTTAGGTCGACCACTGATATTTTTTCTAATCTCATTGATAAATTTAATCAAATAAATACTTTGTATGAGGTTGCCACGTAGGATGTTTGCCATTGCCACACATACGAACGACATGCAAAATAAGACTATGTGCTGTTATTATAATTATGATGATTGACCGTGGAGTTTTCTGCCGGCTCTTTTCCATAGAAAACGACCAAGTGAAACGATTCCTAGCTTCTGAAGTTTCATAAGTGTCCATGTAGGTTTATCTGAAGCTAGCAATAGAAGCTAATAAAGAAATATAGACATAGAAATTAAATACCCCAGAATAGTGTCAAGACAAACCGCCCCAGCCCCGGTCCTGGCGGCCCCCTAAATCTTAAGAAGTACTTTTTAATGATATCCCAAACACGGTCAACATAAATATTCAGTAAAAAGCAGTTTAGAGTTGGAGGCTAAGGATGAAAATTTTCGAGCTCGCTCCGCTCGCTACAATCTACATTCTCAAACTTTCTGCATAAGTCGACAAAGGAACTCCTATTAATGTATGACTTAAAAAAACCTTATCTCCTACACAAGGCGGTGTGCTAAAATTATCGAGCTCGCTTCGCTCGCTCTTGAATTCTATATTTTTCTAACTCTCAAACTTTTCTGCATAAGTCGACAAAGCAACTCCTATTAATGTATGACTTAAAAAAACCTTATCTCCTACACAAGGCGGTGTGCTAAAATTATCGAGCTCGCTTCGCTCGCTCTTGAATTCTATATTTTTCTAACTCTCAAACTTTTCTGCATAAGTCGACAAAGCAACTCCTATTTCCGTAAGGATGTTTAATAGAAACCTAACCGAGAACTCCGAGACGAGGTGTAAAAAAATTCGAGCTCGTCTTGCTCGCGCTCCACTAAATTTTTGCTTTTCGTATCCTATTGATGAGGAAACGAAAATGTACCTCCCTGAAAAAAAATCTCCTGCCTGTTGCGAGGTCCATGGTGTAGTTAGATTCAGTTAGATTATAATTAGACACGTTATACTTGTTTTGTTTTTGCTGTCATTATAATTTTTTTGCGAAGTGTTACTAGAAATACCTACATAAACTGAGAAGATCGCCGCCGGCCTTATTTTGTTTTGCTCCCCTGGGCCCCCGACAGGCTTAGTCCGCCACTGATTGGAACCTGTCCTGACTGACCCCGACGATGTGACCCCCCTGACTCGAAAAGTGGATCCGCCCTTGTACTCAAGTATGCAGTTATGAGCATCTCGTAACTGCCACGATCGACCTATTATGTGACTAAGGGTGAATTTCACCAATTGCACATTGCCTGATTTTTCATCCGTCAGATAACTTTTATGAGAGGAATAAATATGACGGATGGAGAGCTTTTGTATAGACACAAAAAAACATCCCCACTTTACGTGTAGGGGAGATACCAGGTAAAAAAAAATGTTTTTCATTTCTCATACTCTGAAAGTAGTGTTTGTTTGATCCAAGTAGCGGGTGGAGACTCATAGTAATTACTTCCCTCTCTAGGGCGGGAATGAATTTTCAAAATTGAACTAAATTTTGTTAGGTAGTCGGCTACGAAAATTTTTACTAAGGGGGTATTACACTGTCGAGTCTGTGGTCATGGATCTGTGATCGAAGATATAATGGAATTGTAAAATAGACATTTGTAATGGGTATATCCCCCTTGAGGAATATTATACTACCATATTATGTCATATACCTATCTACGAAGCTCACAAATTACCCATGTTATGTCTATTTTATTTACAATTTAGTTATTGTCTTTGATCATGGATCATAGATATGATGGTGTAATACCCCCTTATAGAAAAATACTGATTAAAAAAAATGCTGCAGTCTTGTCATTGTATAAACAGCCAGTGTGAATTAAAAAAAATACCTAAGGGTCAGCTCACACCGAGACGCCACGCGACGCGCACTTTTTTAAGATCCGATACAATATCGAATTTATTTACTATTCAATAAAGTACACGCGCTGTGCAGCACCACGCATTTCAGCGTACTTTGACACGCGTTCACGCTCGCACTGAAATATACCTTTTCGTGAGGAAAATAAGTTCGATACTTGTTTAAAAGTGCGCGCAGCGTCGCGTCGCGTCGCGTCTTGGTGTAAACTGACCCTAAGCGGGACGACCCGCGGCGGTGACGCGGTGTGTTCCATATATAAAATTAAAAAAAAAGACTAATAGGTACTAGAATACTCATGTTAATATTATCAATTTATATTTTAGAAAAACTACAACTTTTTACTTTCCTTAAATTCAAAATGAAAAGTAGAGTTTTTAACACGGGTGAACAACTTGTCTACTATTCCTGATTTAATTTTACTACTTTGTCGGCATGATTAATATGTATACCCATGCCAAAATACAGCTTTCTAGTACTAAGGGTCACTGAGCTAAGCCGCGGACAGACAGACAGACGGACATAGGGAAACTATAAGAGTTCCTTGCTGATTACAGAAACCTAAAAATCAGAAAAATTCAGAATAAAAACTTTAAGGCCAGCTAGAAAAAGTAAACTAATAGGTTTAAACCGAAGAGGGTACGCTGCACTATGTATATATATCTACATATTACAGTTATGATAAATTAGTTAATATATTAACATATTAACGATCTCCCGAAAGTAACATCAAACAAAATGGTTCTCTTTGCAGATGACAGTACAGCTGTAATAAAGTGAACAAATAAAAATAATTATGAGCATGACATCAATACTCTTGTTTACGTGACAATATAAATTGGCTAGATATTAATAATAATTTAGTATTAGGTAAATCTAGGTAAAACCTAGGTAAGACAAAAGTTAAGCACTTTCATTAACGCTGCGAAAACCCAAACGTTAACTAGTATTACCTTACCAAGGCTGTGATATTGAGGAAGCAAATAAAGCTAAGTTCTTAATAGGAATAGTATTCGACAGCAAACTCACATGGAAACCTCATGTTGAACAACTATGTAATAAACTGAGGAAGTCCGCATAAACTCTTTTTCATATTTTAAAGAAAGTCAACAACTTAACAGTCAAGCTCTTTTAACGGCATACCATGGACTGTTCTGCCTCTGTTTTACGGTATAGTAGACTGCCCTCAAATATAACAATATTTGAGAGTAGTCTACTGATAAGGAACTTGTATTTAGGATGTAAAAGGACAACAGATAGCCGTCTTTGTCTACCTTATTTTAAATCTTCAAAATTTCCGTTTTATTTATATTGGAAACAGCTTTATTTGTAAAAACAATGCACATCTCTTTCAAAAATTGTCGGCAGTCAGAAAGATGCCAAAACGTACTCAATATGTAAATCAATTGTATCAAGTAAAATGGAAAACCGTACTAATGCAAAAAAGTTTTTCACACACTTGCTCGTAAAGTGGCTCTTATTGAACCGCATTTGGGTTCATAATGTTTGTATTAAACACGCTTGCTTTTTACTTTATATTACCGCACTGGTGCAGTAATGTGCGCCACAGATAACTATTTACTAGTCGGACATGTGCGCTTTTTTTAAATCTCATCCAAGAGACTTCATGCCTTTTTATGCCTACTGTGTAAATAAATAAAATATGATAAATTAACAAAATATTTCATCAAATTATAAATTTTTCACTACATATTAAACTTAATTTGCGTATTAAAAACATTATTTTATTTTTATTATATTTTTATACAGGTTGTTTAGCGGTTTAGTGCCTTTATTTACTCCTACGCGCGCATCACTAGCGCAGTGCGCGGAAGATTAATTTGACAGGACTAAACTAAAATGTATCTTCTGTCCTTTTCTTAATGAAATAGAAAGAAAAAGATGCACTGAACTTAAATTTAGTTTAGTTTGTGAACAAGGGAATATGCACCATTACCTGGCAACAAAGGTCAGTTGAACTTTATAAATGTAATGTAAAAAAAAAGTATAATCTCTATAATTACGTTATCCTTGCATATTATAAAACAAAGTCCCCCACCGCGTCTGTCTGTCTGTCTGAACGCGATAAACTCAAAAACTACCAAACGGATTTTCAAACGGTTTTCACCAGTGGACGGAGTGATTCATGCGGAAGGTTTTACATTTTGCGGTGCCGAAATGCCGTGACGCGCGAACCTTGTGCGGCGTTAGCCCCGACTAGCGCACTGAGAAACGGGTCGAGATTTTGTTTAAGTGTGCGTGCGGCGACGCATAGATACTATGGCGCACACATACAAGCCGCGCGCAGTGCGTTTGTATGAGGATAGCGTACTTCCACTCCTTTTACTATGCAACAAGTCTGTTTTTTCCTCACAAGTGTGTTGAAAAACGTCGTATGAAACGCGTGTGCATTGATCATTACACACTTGTATCATAATGCATTATTTTGGTATTGCACCACAAATTTATAAGTACCTACTTAATGTTATAAAAAATATGACTGTTTCATTTAAAATGGTACTAAACGAAATATTAATTGAAACAAGTTATTAACACAATTGACGACTTCCTTAATGATGAATCATCATTGTCTGATTGACATTCTATTATTCTATTTGAAATTTTTAACCGATTTAAAAAAAAGGAGGAGGTTCTCAGTTCGTCGCTTTTTTTTTTATTACTGCAGATAACCGTGATGACGTTTGAAATTTTTGAGTTAATTTGACATTAATTAATTTGATCATTAATTGAACGAAATTATAGAATTAAAATGATAAAATCTTTTTTGTGTATTTAAGAAAATGATTCGCATGCCCATGTGACGGTAGAACATGAAGGGCTTTTTAATAAAACATCTATGCACTAATTACCCATGTTTGCAAAGTAATAAGTAAATGATTTGATTTGATAAAATCGCTAAAGTCGTGAGTGGGTACGGTTTCAGCTGCTATTAATAGCAATTTGTTTTTTAAAACAAATTTTGACGTGTACCGGTTTTTTATCAGTATTAGTCATGAACTTGTGAAACTTTACCCGTCTATATGCTTTAGCGGTTAAGTGCAAGACATCGGCGGAGCGAGCCCCGGGCGATCCCTCGAAACCGCATCGAGGGTGAAGACGGCTTATCTCAATTAAAATCTTTTTTCCTCTTATCCTAGCGAACATTTTTAAAATTTCAAAAATATCCCCAGGGTTCGGTGAATCGTTGCCATAACAAAAACAAACTTTTATTTTCTTTTATTGAGTTCGCAAGTAATTTTGGACTAAATGTCTGCTCTAAATTCCTCAGTCTAAATCTTATTAAAGGTATAAGTAGTCATTTATATAATAAATACAAACTATAAACAATGATATCCATACTTATGTTATAAATACGAAAGTAATTAATTACTCTGTCTGATGGTATCCTTTCATGCCTATCGCACTGAACGGATTTTGATGAAAATTTGGGTTTTAGATTGACCATGACCTGGGTTAGGAAATAGGATAGGTTTATCCCGGTAGTACGTTCCCGAGGGATAATTTGCAACCTTTACGCGGACGAAGCCGCGGGCTAAACCTAGTACTTAAATACATATTTTAGGAAGTTTTTGGTCTCACAATGTGGCAGGTTTTCCGAATTAAATATCAGGGTTCAACTGTGTGCTCTCAATTCTGAATCACGTTATGATCCAAGACTTTCATAATTATTGTTATACTAAGAGACTCCGGTCGCGGAACGATTTTAGTGCTTTTAGTTTTTTTTTGTGCTTTTAGTGGAGTTTCTTGCCGGCTCTTCTCCATAGGAAACGACCAATTGGAACCGTGCACCTAGCTTCTGACGTTTCATAAGTGCCCATGTAGGTTTATGTGAAATAAAATATTTTGATTTTGATTTTGATTTTGATTTTTGATTTTGATTTTGATTTTGATTTTTTTGCTATTTTTTTTCCAAAAATTTTCAATGTTCAGTTTTGTATCGTATAATTAACAAAGTTATGAAAGAATCATAACTTTATTTTGGTACAAACATAATATTCACTCTGCCTAAGTACTTATTTCCTCGTCCTCATCTTAATGAAGACACAATTTAGTGTCACATTCAGGAAACCATTGAACATGTCATTTAACCCTAACCTTCTGTTTGTTAATTCTATTAAGTAGGTACTTTGACACTACAATTAATTTGAATTGCTCCCTTCGCCAACCCTAAGCTCTTTGAGGGTGCTTCTCAAATTAATTTACAATTAGGGGTCAAAACATTAATTGCTCAGTACCATGTCAGTTGGAATGATTTGGCGTCCATCAAAGTAATATTATGGTAATAAAAGAAAGTTGGAAACGTAACTTTTAATTTTATTTAAAAGTTTATCACAGGTAACGACAACAATGACTAGTGAATTGCCTTCTTACATTGTTCAGATCACACAGTCCGGACCGCTACCTCATAACATAAGTAAAATTTTCGCGTAGCATAGGATTTTATTGTATTCAAAATCGATAGGGCTTAGGCGGGCGGAGCGCTGCGGTGGCGCGTGTGGAATACTGCCGATAGCGCCTTAGCAACGTGCCGCCGGCCTTAAAAGCTTTTATATTCCTTTAAGAAATAATACAGTGTAATGCCTCTCGCGTTTCCGGCACTGTATAAAAATATTCAATTTTTATTCTTGGCGCTAATATTTTGAACGGTTCGCTTTGGAGTGCGGCCCGGGGGAGCTCATGGGGCTCTAAGCTCAGATCTTCACGCACCGCCTCCTCGAACGCGTATTAACACTGATACGTGGCGACGCATCCCGTTTTTAAGTTCCTTTTTAAAATATTCAAATTTTAAAATGCAGGTGTAGATATAATGTTAAAACAGTACCTATTTATTTAAATACTGTAACAATTTTAAAGAAACGTTCCAGTTGCATTTTGCTAGCCTTAGACTAGATACACTTTCCATTAAGTATCTATTATGAGAGTCTTGTAGGTAAACGGTAGCAGCTTTTATAAATTAGTGTAGGTACCTATAGAAACAAAAATCCGTGCCTCGGGAGGTTATCAGTATACATATCTCCGTAGCACTTTACAGGTGGTTTATATCCAATACTCAATAGGGAGTTATTCTGTAGGAACTCCAACGCGGCGCCATTGTAAACAGTCTGTCTTTTTCTTTATACTCAGATCTGGCAGTCAATGTTTCTTACTGGATTGGTCATAAAAATGTGCTGTAAGGCCACGCATGTTCAAAACAAAGACTTAATGTTCCGGGACATTACCTTGAATTTGAAAAATCTCCTCAGTATCCAGCAGCCGACTGGCTCTTGGCAAAATCCACCTTCAGCAGCAGGCTGCAATTTATAACCGACGAATAATATGAGGAGGTTCTCAAGTCGACGCGTATATTTTTTTGAATATGACCACGCATAACTTTTTAAAGAGTAGTCCGATTTAGGACGATTCTTTTGTCGATTCCATTTCATTACTTGATAATTTCCAACAATGCTTTCACATGTAGGTGTGAGCGGCGTCGGCAGCGCGGTGTCGGGCGGCGGCTACGCGGGGCTGTACGGCGGGTATGCGGCGGCCGCGCTGGCCGGGCTTACGGGCCCGCCGCCCAAGCGCAAGCGCCGCCACCGAACCATTTTCACGGAGGAGCAGCTCGAACAGCTCGAGAGCACCTTCGACAAGACGCACTACCCCGACGTTGTTCTAAGAGAACAGCTCGCGTTGCGGGTCGACTTGAAAGAAGAGAGGGTGGAGGTATGGCTTTGACATTTTAATTCTATCCGGGAACTTGCATTTTCTGTCTAAATTACGCTATAAGGAGGCACCTGAGTAGCCGGATCTTCACCTACTCGAATTTAATACTTTGACAATTATAACCTCATTCGCGAAATGGATGCCATTGCTTTAGGAAGCTCTAGTTCCGAAATTAGTATTTGTGATTGCTGCTATGCACTCTTTCTGTTGGTAGTACCTACGTAAGTATCTACATAAAGCAGTCACATGAAACATTTCTCGGGCAGAAGAAAAGTATTGAAATACATTAAAAAAATTAATTCGAGCATCGATTTTCTACCGGGTTGGTCATGATCCCAGATTTTCGCCGATTTTACATACAATAAGCTTATATCGAATGGTGGAACTGTGAAATGTTCCATTGTTTCACTATTTCCCTCCAAACAAAGTTAAATAGGAAATCTACTTAGTTCATAATACCAACAGAAAACCGTATTTTCTTTCCTTTGTTGTGTAAGGCTTCTTGTTAAAATGTTAAGTAATAAAGAGAAATATTTTTTGTAACTGGTAACTACGCCTTGATTTCATTGAGTATTCAGAAAAAAAAATCTTCATTTACCTACTTAACTTACTAACTTTTGTATTTTATGAAAGGAATCGGAACATTTAGGTAGTAGATTACCTACGTTAAATCTTTTACCTCTAACCTAAAGAATACTAGAAAAGATATCAAAAAATCAAATATCAAAAAATACAATACGTTTTCAAACAACATCAAATATTTTAAATACTTGGTCTTGTACCTACCTATTACCTTCCTTATTTATTTTAAAATGACCCCATGCAGGCTCTCCATGACACCTACAATAAATTTATGTGGCAGTGAATATTATAACTTATTTTAACTAAATTTTTTGCTGAAATATACAAAACAAAACGAATAATGAAATGGAAAAGATTTCAGTTAGGGATATACGTGTAGGTATATATACCTACTATAAAGTTACCATTTACTGGGTACGTCTTTCATTGACTTGAATGTGCCCTGGCGGCTGAGAGTATGTCATGCTCACTCTAATGTCTCGCTGGTGGTGGCGTGTGTGTTGGATCATGCTAAATGGTGCTGTTCCATGCGTCATGTCTGTGAACGGGCGCTGTCAGTAGAGACTAGTCTCTCTGGTCTCTGGCTTATATTTTTTTTTGAAGTATTTTATTTTTTTATTATGGTCGCTTTTAACGCCCGTCTTTCTATATTGTTCTCACATGTATAATTTCAACATGAATGATGTAACCAATATTTTGTAATAATATTTTGATTTAAAAGAGCGTAACCTATCTACTACACTTTGGAATGGGCTTCAGCTTCATCTTTCTGACTGACCGACCCCTTGACTATTCAAAAGTGCCTGTAATTGGTTTATTTGAGTTTGAGTTTATGATTATTTTTCATTCATTCATCATGTTTTACTAAACACGCAAGAACTAAAGTGTTCAATATGGTTTTAAGGTCCCTAATAAGATTTAACGTCAGTCGTTACATCATAATCATAAGATATAAAAAAATATTATTTACAAAAAAGAATATAAATACACTTTTGCCTAATCCTTCCCCGAACCAAAAAAAAAACTGTAGTTGGGCGCCCGTGGGCTGGTATGTGACGACGAGTGACAAGATTAACGGGGCGTAACGTTTAGTAGTAGCGAAGGGCCAACGAGTCAACAACGCTGACGAGACGTATTCTACGACACCATGTGGGTGGTCGGCCGTTATGAAACGCGTCAAGAACTGAACATGTTTTCTCTAGAACCGTGTCCGTATGAATTGAGGAGCCATGTCTCATATTTAAACGCGGGTACTACCATATTTAGTAGTAAATTAGGCGATTTTGTAGGCCCGATCCTGGAATTTGTAGTAAAACACTTTAAAAGATACACGACTTTTAAGGTGGCTCCTCAATTCAGACGTCTGAATTGAGGTGCCACCTTACAACTCTAAAACTAGCCGACGGATATTTTTGAAAATTTGGTAGGATTTAGTAGTACTTATGTGTAATCTCTACAAAAAAAATGGGTTTTGTACGGCTGAATTTGAGATAGCTACAATGTTTTGATTTTTCATAAAAATCCATAAATTTCACCGCGCTGTTTCTCGAAAAGTAATCAACCAATTATAACATATTTTTAGTATAATTTAGTAGTAAATACGTTCTAATTTGTAGTATAAAAATAAAATGGACAAACTACATAATTTCGCTAATACAGCACATTTTATGTGGCTCCTCAATCCTGACGGTCTGTAGAAAATAAATGTACGTAGAGCTACTAAAGTAGTTGATCAAATCGGATAACAATAGCACCAATATTTAGTAGAAATTTCTACTAAATATTGGCGTAATCCAACATTTTGTACATTCAGTATTTCAAAAGTTATTAAAAAAATAAACATTCCTTAAAAATCTAGTGTGGTACGAGAGCCCACGACCAAAACCATATCACATCGTTTCACGGCCAAAACCATATAAAATCATTAGTTTAGATGATTCCTGAACCCAACTCGGTTAGAAGTACCGGTCAGAAACGTCCCAGTTTTACGGAAGCCTATTTCTGCTATGTCAAAAAAAAATAAGCAGACGGTTTCATCACAATATGCCTGGGGGCCTACCACCTGCTCATAAAGCAGTATTATTTTAATATTACTTCTGTGTGGGAAAGAGATGCTCTACAGGTCTACAGGTCGTATAGCTCCTCTTTAGCTATATAGCTATCTCTTTCTCCCACTGAAGTAATATTAAAATAATACTGTTTATGAGCCCCCTGTAAGCCCCCTGATATTAAAAATGTACATAGTTTTTGTAATTTACAACTAGAACGGGTTCAAAGAAAATTTATTAACCATCTTAACTATTGCCTCCGTAAACCTCCGATGGCTTATGAAAATAGCTGTCGAACACATGGTCTGCTAACACTGAATGAAAGGCGCAAAGTTATGGACATGTGTTTGATTTATGATATACTTATATACCTAAAATTGCACTTTTTGAATTTAAATATTTCTAAGCAGTCCGTTCGCATGTTTTATACTTATCCTAGTTATACAGGGAAACCTATTATTAGCCATACAATTACAAACCTATAATAATAGGTTTCTTTAGGTTTACATAATAGTATGTTACAGAATATGTGTTACTTATTAGTAACACATATTCTGTAACATACTATTATGTATCGGTGTTGGTTGCCTAAATAAAGTAATTTTACTACAAAAAAGTTTTTTTTTCAGACATTTTGCGTGTCACATGTGGCCTGAGCGCATTTTCAAAAAATGTCAAAAAATGTAACCTATCTTTCTCATAGCAACCTGGTTCAATTTTTTTAAATATTTTCTATAGTTACTGAAAATCTGTTTTCAGAAATTTTAAATATTTTATATATATAACTCCAAAAACAGAAAGAACGTTTCGGAGTCACCCGGATAACGCGCGGTGCTTGTTACGCTTACGACACCGATGAAGAGGCCGACAGTTAAAAAAAGAATGATGAATTTTATTTCAATAAATAGTTATTTTCAGACGTTATCCCAGATTCCTTTTGTCCAATTTATTTAAAAAAACCTTTTAATTTCAGTTTGATGGTTTCGGGTAAGCTCTTTATTAATCGTACGTAAAAACGATTTATAATGATTTATTCGCATCAACTGGCCAATGTTCACCTGAATACAAGATTTTCAGACGGGTTGCTATAGGTTTTATTTTTTGTCTCATTTTAGATTTTCTCAAACGGTCTTCTGGGTGTGACGCTACTGCATATACTGGTTTCAGAAAATGGTGTTTTCGGTATCTAAAATCAACTACATTCTGAAAATCAGACAGATTGCTATGAAACAGTTCAGTATTATTTTTTACATACCTATGTAAAAAATAATACTGAACTGTTAAACGTCTGACCTAAGTGCATTTGAAATACTTATTTCAAATGCACTTAGGTCAGACGTGACGCGGAAAATGTCAAAAATTTTTGGATTCAGAATCTTCTGCAGTTGTAGCCACCGGCATTAAAATGTTCTTATATTTTTTTCAGTTTGTAGGTTGAATCATTAATACATCTCCGTAAGATAGATTTGTTCCATTAGAACATATCTCTTATGGAAAAGTTATTTTTGATCAAGATACAACCTGATACTGACCTGCCGTAATCTTTTGATTACGTAAAAGAAGAAAAAAATACGTTACTAATCACACAACTTTTCAATTGAACCAGGTTGCTATGAGACAGATAGGTTAAATTTTTTGACATTTTTGAAAATGCGCTCAGTCCACATTTGACACGCAAAAATGTCTGAAAACAAACTTTTTCGTAATAAAATTACGAAACCTATTATACATTTTAAATATCAGACATATTGTGATGAAACCGACTGCCTGTTTATTTTTTTAAAGCAGAAATGGGCTCCCGTAAAACTGGAATGTTTCTGACCGGTACTTCCCATCGAATCGGTTCAGAATCATCTACACTAACGATTTTATACGATTTTGGCCGTAAAACGATGTGACATGGTTTTGGTCGTGGGCTCTTGTACCACACTAAATTGTTAAGGAATGTTTATTTTTTTAATAACTTTTGAAATACTGAATGTACAAAATGTTGGATTACGCCAATATTTAGTAGAAATTTCTACTAAATATTGGTGCTATTGTTATCCGATTTGATCAACTACTTTAGTAGCTACGCACATATATTTTCTACAGACCGTCAGGATTGAGGAGCCACATAAAATGTGTTGTATTAGCGAAATTATGTAGTTTTTCCATTTTATTTTTATACTACAAATTAGAACGTATTTACTACTAAATTATACTAAAAATATGTTATAATTGGTTGATTACTTTTCGAGAAACAGCGCGGTGAAATTTATGGATTTTTATGAAAAATCAAAACATTGTAGCTATCTCAAATTCAGCCGTACAAAACCCATTTTTTTTGTAGAGATTACACATAAGTACTACTAAATCCTACCAAATTTTCAAAAATATCCGTCGGCTAGTTTTAGAGTTGTAAGGTGGCACCTCAATTCAGACGTCTGAATTGAGGAGCCACCTTAAAAGTCGTGTATCTTTTAAAGTGTTTTACTACAAATTCCAGGATCGGGCCTACAAAATCGCCTAATTTACTACTAAATATTGGTAGTACCCGCGTTTAAATATGAGACATGGCTCCTCAATCCATACGGACACCTAGAACCAAGAATATGACTGCTAAAAAGCATGGACTCTTTGATACAAGGCTTGATGAGATTTCGGTTTTTGAACAGCTTTTTTTACATGAATGATGAAGTACAAATTGAGTTTTGTCGTTGTCTACTGAAACATTCCTATGTCTAAACTGTCTTTTTTTTTACAAGCAATCCATGTCGACACCGCTGGTCATATTAGTTCCTCCCTAAATAGTACCTACTACTAACAATTACGCGCCTCCAATAAATTTTCTGCATTGTATTCGAAGCTTCATCGCTGTTTTGCAAGATTAGCCCGAGCATCTGTAGATACTAGATCACAGAGTGCTCTCAATAGAATTTGTGATGTTGAAAGTAAGTCGGGATATGTTTGTGGGCTGCCGGTCGGCTACCGGTGTTGCGGCATGCGTGCGTGTGTGCATGTGTGCCGACCACTCGACAGCGTGCCACCCAGCCGGACGGCTCTGTTTACACGACCACTCATCTTATCCGGCCATGGACTGCGCAAATCCAAATGACATTCTGTAGTTCTTAACTTTCGAAGGTTTAATGAAATTCATTATCAAGTGTTGGCTCGACATTATGTGCGTATGTAGGTATGACACGGATAATATAACTCATTATACTATTAGCTATTACACATACTATTTACATGAAAAAATATAAAAACTGCGTTTTTAGCTTCATGTGAATTCACGTCGAGTTTGGCAGGAATATAACAATCATAATAACTTAGTTAATTATAGGTATCACCCAATTCGTTAACAAATGTTTAATAGATATTAGCATAAGTAGTTAAATTTCTGACTCAATTTAGAAACCGCTGGTGATTTATTAGAAATATTCAAAGAGTCGTATTTTCTCATAGCTTACATCGATCTGCAGTTTTAATGTTTCAGCAATATACATTTTTAACGACTTGTCGAAGTTCATTAATTTTTCGTCTTAATTGGCAAAATGAAGCCCGATGTTAAAAGTTAACCAAGTTAAAAGATCAGTACGTAATATAACTAAGTAATTTAAATGCCTTCTATGGCTTGTCTGGTTGAGAGCAACGGTCTACATGTGAAATTTGCTTTAGTGTAAACTTTTTATTAAGGAATCCATAGTAAATCACCGCGGGCGGGTAGAGTTTTCAACCGAGTACAATTTTGCCTCAGGGCAAATAAAAAGGGACGCCCGACGCGGTGAGACGGGCGCCGCGAAAATTAATCTGAGTTAATTAAATTTGATTTATTTATGCTGCTCCGGCCGGAGCGAAGGGAACGATAAAAGCACAACAATACGACTAATGAGGGTCACTTTTACGGCTTTTTCCCGGATAACGGAGTTTTTCCGATTTGCGTAACTTACAACTTGAGTAATCAACCAAAGTTATTCTTTATGCGAAGCTGTTGTTTTCATTAATCACTGCCAGGTTTAATTTGTTGAAGGTTAAATTGTTTTCATATTCAAACTTTTTTCCATGAAGCCGTGGATGTGCAGGAGTAAGTGGCTATTGTAGAACAATGATGTTTACGAATTTAAAATAAGCTGCGATATGTTTTGTTTTTTTTTTCAATGTTGTAATGATAATCTAAGTACATAAATATTTAAACACATTGTTGCTGATTCTCTTGTCACAAATGCCTCTAAACTAGACACTAGACTAAAAATCACCAAAATTTCGTTAATTCATGTCAAACGACGATTTCCCCCCATTCAGAAATAGACTAAAGTGACACAACTTAACTATATTTTAGTTTGACAGCACTAAGATGGCACTTAGTTATTATAAACATAACAACACGCCTTGTTTCCCCGAAGGGTTGGGCAGAGTTGTACCTGTAGCAGGTACACCCACATTTTGCCAGTTACGTTTAAGTCCCATGTAATAGGGGGCGAGCCTATTGCCATCAACCGGGCACAAATCCAGACTCCGAGCTGCTGCTGAGAAATTTCAGTTATTAGTTAGAAAATACAGCCTATTATATTCATCTAAATTTAGGCTCAGTCAGGTCAGTCCGCAAGACTGAGCAGCCCAAGTAGTGAGTTCTAAGGTATAGCTTATCATTTTGAATAAATATATAAACTTTTATTCCTACCAACTATTTCCGATTCAATATTCAATTAACATATTTTATCACATTCGTCCAAAATATCCAACTTGTACGTGTCGCAATTTTCTCATATTTTTCATTCCTACCTGCTATCCAATATACAATGGTTAACTCCTTCTTTTATATAAGTGTCATCTTTCTCTTATTTTTATATTGGTTCTATATACCAGCCTTCTTCTCTTCCCTTTTGTTATATTCGTTACTAAATTTAAAATTATCGCATCGAATCGTGTCGACGGGATTATTTTCTCTTAGACTGTATATTTTCCCAAATCCGTAAAAAATACACACTCTGTAATGCCCGTTTAACCACCTCCAAAAAATTCCGATTAGTTAATTTCATACATATACTATGTTCCATCATTGTTTCTTTCTGATATTTTCCACGTTCGGATGCGCCGGCAAGTTGGAATGTATGGAATGATCTTATTAATTTTAATAAATTATGTAGAACAGTTTTTTTGTTAATAATTTACCCACACTAGGTAGGACACCCAAGGAATAGTCTATGCTGTGAGTTTGTATCTTACATTTCCTTGACAAAACATCAAAAACCTGCTCGTTATAACCTTTTTAAAAGAACATTCGAAACGTTTTATAATTTAGCAGTGGCTGGTTGTATGGAGGAGGTACATTGTAGATACAACAAAAGTGTGAGTTGTTGAGGCAATACACTCGGCTTCGTTGTTGCCCCTGTTATTTGCGCAGCGGCAATTGGAAATTGCATTATTAAAACGTTTTTGTTTAGGCATCACAACACTTGCTCAAAATCGAGCGCTCGCTTAAACTCAAAGCTATTGCTTTGTTTCTGAATTGGATACAACTTTTTTGATTGTATTAACTGATGCAGTGAGCTGGGTAAAGTTTAGTAATGAAAATAAATATGTATTTTAATAATAACTGTAGAAAATAGATATGTTGGAGATTTAAAAATGTATCCAGCAAATACCTATCGGCATGAAAATCCAAGCCAATAAAAACAAGTTTTTTATGAAGATATTAGGTACCTACAATACTAATCATAATAACGTGCATCGACCATCTTCACTGCGAAAAGACAACAATTGTCAAATCATTCTTTATTAAAGATTATAGCCGAATCTTAATTTTTTTAAGATTTGTTATTACGCCTACGCCGTGCTACGCTGTGCTACGTCATGCTACGCTGTGCTACGCCGTGCTACGCCGACGAAAATTCTTGTAAAAATTAGGTTGAAAGTGTGACTCTGCTTTTATTTTCGTTTCGGTTTACTATGTCGTGCTGAAATGAGTAGCCAGTCAGTATGACTGGTAGCACGGGTGCTCGAGGTACGCCAGACGTTTACAAGTATCGTCAACTACTTAAAAGGGTTTCTCGCATTTAGAATGCATTCCCGCGTCCTGCCTTTATCTTTTTAATTGATTTATATAAAACTGTATGTAGGTAGTAGGCAGAACAAAGAAACAATAAATGTGAAAAAGTAGAATGGTAGTTGTTGGCAAGAAAATTATTCAAATGCAATCTTGGTCTGAGACATCTTTCCGGTAGGTTTGTTGAATAAAAACTCACTGTGTCAATATTGTATGAAGAGCGACGGCTGAGTAAACGAAAAGACAACGAAGGGTGGTTTGCAATCTTCTATTGTACGATAGACGTTCAACTCTTTACACAAATTAATTATTAAGTGAGGTGTAATCTAGTTGTCTCCGAGAGTGCTCGCTGGCGCCCGCGCCGCCGCGGGCTCGCGCCCACAATGTTGATCTTACGCCACCACTGTCTGATTAACTGAATGGCTTATATTCACTTATAACTCCACGATTTATGTTTTCTAACGATATTCATAATTAAACCACAATAATGCGCCCCACACCAGTGTGCTCTTTCGATTATAATCGTAATATTATCATAATGTTGCGGGTGTATGTGAAAATAATATATCCACTTGCGATCTAATCTGAACAATTTAAAGATTTTAATTTAGTGTTCCGCCACGCAATCAGACTGGTGAAACATTATTGATATATTCACATGGTTTAGGTTTAATTTTTGTTAAATACAGTTTGGCAGTTAATTCAATTGTTATTTGAAGTCGTTTAATAATGAAAACCATTGTCCATTTAAAAACTTCGTTCCTTGAAGAAAAACAGCTGCCCTGGCGACGACGGACTTAAGATACCAACCCAATTTTGGTTTAGTTTCATCACTCTGCATGTTTCAGTAAGATACAATTCCAGAATTGTAGGTACATGTAGTAACATTGGCAATGCGGATTGTAATTCGAGCGTATTCACGGCCCGCGCCGGCCGCGCTTCATTGCACAAATGCATTACCTACTGTGAATTCGGATGATGGCAATCTGTTTCATCGTGACAATAATGTAACTAGGTACTTAATATTAGTTTCATATCTACATCTACACATATTATAAATTAAAGTCGCGTTCCGTGTCTGGCTGTGTGACCGCGTTGCATTTTGGTGCTGTTTTCACCATCATTTAGATCATTTATTCCGGAAGTTTTATGTGTATACTCGTATAATACATTAATATTCAAATTACGTATAATAAAGGCATATCGATGTTTGGTCAAGTCGTAAAAACCGTGCGAAGCAGGGACGGGTCGCCAGTCTCGTGATAAAGTAGAAAATACCTCTTTGTGAGGCAGCTTTTCCGGGGAAGTACATTATTACCACACATGTGTTTCTACCGACTAGCAGCGTTGAGCATGTTCTGGTTAAAGTGTTGTCGCCGGTGTAATTAGGTGCAGGCACATGTCCACGACAGGTAGGTACACAATGACACATGTCACTTTTTGGTTAGATATTGAAGTGAAAACTTCTTTAGCCGCGTTGGGCATTTTTAAGATGGGACAAAACCATTGATTTCGCAACACTTTAACGCAATTTACCGACACCATGGAGTAAAAGACATCAATGCGTTGATTACCGCGGTGCCGATTTTTTTTCAAGTTTCACTTCTGTCGGCACTCCCGGAGAGCCACTGTTTTTTTTAAATATTTGTCTTGGAAAACACACTTTAAAAAAAGTTGAACGTAATGTATGTAAGTAGGTAGGTAAGTACATACCTGTAGCTCAAATAAATCTTTAAAAAAACATGAACATTACGAAGAATCTTCGATTTGCGTTAGGTAGGTACAGTTAAAGAACAAGGAAAATTACCTAGTTGAGCAACAACTTGCACTCGGCAAGATATTTTTACAATTGTATACCTACCTACCTCATCAAAAAGTCTAAGGTGATATTGTGGAGGTCTCTACAGCCAGCAACAAAAGTCGGTTCATAGTTCATACTGGGATGGGAACTATCTGTTTATTATTTTATATCCTAGATCAGATATTTTTTTAGGATTTTTCTATAGGTATCATGTTTTTTTGTATTTTGTCTCTGAAATTATTCACTGCATTTTTATCTAAGACTCTATCAAATATTCCATGTTTTCGCTTTTAAATTATTTACTATTATTTTGTAACTTTATACCATTAAACACATGAAAGGTACAAAGTCGGACGTTCGTTTTTCGCTGATTTTAAACATATCTGCGTTATGAGAGAAGTACCTATCTATTTAGGGGGCGTACTCTCTAAGTCCGTCAACGAAGATACGGGCCCGTCCGAAAGTAATTCGATACTCCAGAGTGAACTCTATTCCCGATAATTTACTTTTTCGTTCGGACAAAAACACATTGGAAGTTAGGATAACTGTTAAATCGTGTTGTTATTAATTGTTAGTTCGGGCTCCAAAGTAATCTTATGTCCGCAGGTTATAGAGTAGGAATCACCCGTAACTACGGCTGATAATACGAACTTCGTGCTTAGGGAGTAAATCTCCAGAATCATGTACCGTGTCATATTAAGCCCTAGTAAAAGATTGCATTTCAAGCAAAAATGGTTGTTTAAACCAAACAATCAGTTTGGCTAAAGTTGCGATTTCCAGAAACAACCTGAACAAAAATATGCACTCTCTGCACCTTATTCATTTTGTGTAGACAGGAATTCATAATTTGTATAGAAATTGAGAAACAGCATTCATTATGATATTGACGTAGTGACGCTCGTGTGCGAGTAGATGACACAAATGGAGGAACATCCCTACACACAGCGATGAACAAGAAAAAGTGGGCGTGGCGCTCCGCCCAGCCGCCAGCTCCCGGCGCTTTCTTGTGAACTGCAGCCTCCCCCCGACAGGACTTATCTCCTAATAGGTAGCTACAATAAAACAGATACGCTAGCAATGTGTTACTAAGTAATAAAGCGGCGCCATTTTGTCCTGCGCTTCCGTGTCGCCTGAAAGCAATAACGCCTTTATGAGCTGAGCAGCGAGCCGGCATCAAGTGATCAAAGAGCTCGTCCTGTTTCATTTTACGCTTGTTGCTCTTCTTTCATTGTCAAACGAAACGGTGATTACACAATCTTTCAATTCTTTTTTCAGGTATCATATACACAGTTCAAATAACGACGGCTTGTATATTTGTTCGTTTGTTGGCAATTATTTTTATATTTAGGCTATGTATGTCTATATATGTAGGTTGTATCTTCCTAATATAATCTAGAAATAGGTATATTTTAGATCGTGAACACGCTGTAAAATGTGCTTAGAAGCGGTTTTCAAGAAGCAGTTTTTCAATAACATTCGTGCCTGACAGCCTGATGCACAAAACACTGTGGGTGGAACTGTTAAAACACATTGCAACTAATAAACAAGCAGGCAAAAATTATACTAGATATCTACCTACCGTCAAGCAGTTTCTGAACATAAACATTGTGACAAGACAGACATCATAAACTCAGGAATAGGATACCGGTGACACCCTTTTGGTGAGAAACCGTAAAATGTCATTCCTAAAAGGTTTGATGGATTTTTCGATAAATAACAAAGCAATATCTATATACTAACTTCCGAAAATTCGGAAGTAAGATGTTTTCAACACAAGGGTTAGAATGCAGTGTTTTTAACACGCTTGCTTTTATTTATATATCATTCCCGCACTAGTGCAGGAAAGTGCGCCACAGGTATATTATGTAATCAAATAATATCAGAGATGTGCCATTTTATTTTAAATCACAGCAAACAGCCTTCATTCATGCCTTTCTATGTCTTAATATGAATGTGACTGAATAAACTGTATAAATAAATAAAATATGATAAATATGAAACGTCAATCTCGATGTTTTGTCGAGTCGTAAAAAATATGCGAAGCAGGGGCGGGTCGCTAGTGTTCTATAAATAAATTTATTAGTTTTCTCCAAATAAAAATATTCAGTTTTTTAATTCTTAACTTAGGGCGGTTTGGCCGTTTCGGGCCAGTGCCTTTCGTTCGAAAATGCGAAGCCATGGCGCACGAAAACATAAATCCGTGAGCCATTTTACGCAAAATACTTGTTACATTTACAAAGTGTTATGTTTATGAAATTTATTTATTGTTTCCTCGCAAGTGTCGTTAAAACAGTTGTTTGATACGCGTGAGCATATTTTGTCATTGCACTCTCGGCTCCATTACGCCCTCACTCGAAAAACGAGCTGCAATCCCGCCTCGAGTGTAGTGTAATAGCTGCACACTTGCATCAAAATATACTATTTCAATTCTGTGCCTTAGGTATATTCATGCCGAGGTAGGAAACTCGTAAAAGTATAGGTTTCCATTTAGATACCTATGTACTAACTATTGTATGTACTTACATACATTCAATATTACCATAAAACAATAACTTAGCGCAATTAAAATAAACGATTCAACGCATAAAATTGCCCCTAAAACTGTTATCAATTAAATTATTATTTTGCGAGCTCGTTGAATGTAACTAGCGCGGTGAGCGGTCACATCAGTGAGTGAAGTATCACTCTATTATTTATAGACGCGTTCGATACGCAATACAAATTATTGTTTTCAAAGTATAACGTTTAGGGGAGCGTTGTTTGCAGAACGACCCTCAGGGACTCCCTACGGGCTAGCGCGGCTCAACGAATTTGACATTTACTTATGTAGCTTTAAGTGTTATTTTGTAAGGCCATCGCGGGAATTAAATACTTTTTCGCTTTGCGAAGGTATTGTAGTACTATTAAAGCAATCTTTTGACAATTGAATTTCGGTTGGAGTGGCGCTCGGAGCGCAGATACGACTTTTCGTCACAGAGCGATGCATGGGTGTTTGCGTGCGGTAATTGATACGAAGTGACAGACACGAGGGGATACTTTTTCAGCCTCCGGCCGTAGAGAGGAGTAATGTTTTGACATGAACCGAAAAGAGATGGGTGTGATTTGAAGTGCCCTTTGTGGAATTATAGTCGCGGATGGCGTCTTTAATATTGACTAATGCATTTCGTTGCTAATGGGGAAATGGAATACGACAGGTGCGAGGGTTTTAACGACGCCCGGGATTAAAAAAACAACGACTTTCATTACTCTGTTCAATTTTAGTATACAATTGTTTGATGTGTGACATTTGACAAGTAGATAGTCTTAACTTTTTAATTAACTGGGTAGAGCCAGTAGCCTGAGGGGGAGCAGATTAGAGAATATAGCAGTGACAATTTTTTTATTTTTATATAGAGGTACTTTTACCTCGATACATACTTTTACCCAGATAATTTTAGGTGCAACTGGAGTAGACAGGTATAGAAATGAAAGCAGTATTAAATGCTAATATATTCCTACGTGTATCCTATTCTATTATAGCAGATAATTACACTTAGTACTTTAACAAGGAAACACCAACAGTATAACTAGCTAAAGTTTCTTCCAATAATCACTTGGATCTTAAACACAAGCATCTACTTACCTAGATATGCAAATTAAATCGACATTAAAGTATCAAGGGCGGATCAGGCGGTCCATTAATAAATCAGTTCGCTAAAACCGTAATTGTAATCTCAAACAAGGCGGAGGGAGCGCGGTGTTTGTTCTAACAACATTATTACAATAAGTTTGGGTTCGGTTCGCCGCCGCTCCGCCGCCGCGCCCGCCTCGCGCCGCGTCCGCTTCGAGCCCCATCCGCGCGGTTCACACGATGGTTTGCCGTTGCAAACCTTAAACATACATTAGGTACATATTTATATTACTAAACAACGTTTACTGTGCCGTCGGTCGCTTTTTATGATCTTCATTCAGCAATCTTGAAGTTAGAAATAAAAATCTGAGTAACACAGACAAATTGTAGACATGAATTAAAAGTCTAAAGATAATGCTAATTATCTACTAAGGCAGGTAATAATGTAGTACATTAGAAGCTTGGTTTTTGTACTTAGACCTTCTAGTAATTTTGTTTTTTTTTGCCAATCCTTTTTCCGGGTTCTAAATCGAAAACATTTTTTTGGATGATGAAAATTTACTATTAATGAAGATACGAAACTGTCGGAATAAACGAAAAACAATCGGAATTGGGGCATTATAATACTTTTCGGAGAAAACTTATTCGTTTTAATTTTGTTCAATTGTAATCTCATAGAGATAGTATTATTAACTTGTCACTTAATTGATGCCGATTAAACGTTTCTATTAGGTGAAGACACAGAAGTGCGCCTCGTAATAGGAAGACCACTAACAGATTGCGAGATGAGCTCACAAAGAATTGTATTTGTATCGGAGGGTTCAGGGATCAGGCAGTAGCATGTCTATTATGAAATTGATTCTATGTAGCAGTATTGTGTGGTGAACTACGCGCAGAATTAAATTAGTAGAAACGTTTTGATGCAAGAGTGCTAGTCATTGCAATAACAAATGCCTCTTGCGCCTATCGAATGACGTTTTTCAACACACGGCGAGGAAAATAAATAAAATTGTATAAACGTAACATTTTGTAACAAATATTTATGAAAAATGACTCACGAATTATTTTTATCGTGCGCCGTGCCTTCATGTTTTGAAAGAAAGCCATACAGCCTAATAAGGCTGTTTGTCGGCTTCGAATCAGTGCCTTTCTATGGTATAAAAAACTGAATGTTTTTATTTAATTTGTTGATTCATAGTTTATTTACTTACACAGCTTAGATACCTATTCACAATTTTTAGGCATGAAGGCATGCAGGCTCTTTGCTGAGATTGAAAGAAAATCGCACATTTTTTAAAGCATTTGTTTATGTAGTCATATGTAGCGCACTTTCCCGCACTAGTGCTTGGAATGTTAAGTAATAAGCACGTGTGTTAAATACACCGTATTGTGAACCTAAACGCGGTGCAATAAGAGCCACTTTTCAAACAAGCGTGTTGAAAATATTTTACGTAAGTTGTAAGTAGATATTGGTGCCGATTCTTCGATCTTGTCACAAATGCCTCTAAACTCGACTAAAATCACTAAAATTTTGTTTATTCCTGTCAAACGACGATTTCCTATTCTGAAATAGTAGTCTATTTCACAACTTAACTTTATTTTAGTTTGACAGCACTAAGATGGCACTGAGTTATAAATTTATTGAAAATGGCAATTTTACTATTCCGAATTTGTCGTTTTTCATCTAAAATTTGGATTGTCCAACTAAATCTGACTATTTCTAATCGCGATTTAAAAGGTGTGGAATAAAATATGAACTAAAATTCACACCAACACCTCGACTTCAGGTGCAAAAACAGTACTGTACTGTATAACTGTATCTTTTTTTTCTTCTGCTTATATCTCGAAAATAATGAAAATTTCGACCCCTATTATAAAATCCTTAAACCCCTAACACTCAACATGTAGGTAATAATTTCCCTTATTTTCCATAAAAAAAATGAAAAATTCCATATAAAACACGTCGAGGCAAGCCGTCCTGAGCGCCTACGGCTCTAAAAAAAATTCACGGTGTAGGGCAAACAAGTACCACGTGGTCTCGCGATTGTCAAATACGATTTTAGTTGTGTCAAAATTGTATTTAAATTTAGATTTTTTTTGCTGTGCGTTTGCACTGGCGAAACATTCACAACAAAACATGTTGGAATCTCTATTTTCTGTCAATTTTCCACACAATTTTTGACAGGAACTAGAGATTTGAAGGGAACAGGCCATGGTACGGAGCGAGAGGAAATGGCAGGCCTTCAGCGAAGCGGTAATGCTCCCGAAGGAGGAGGCGGAACGCGTGAGGGAGAGGCAACGTTCGCGCCCTCACGCCCCTAATCGCCACAGGAGGAGACGCCCTGGGCGTCGGTAATCGCGAGCCAATTTCCGGCCTCGCCGCCCGATAAGGACCAGCCCCGGGTCAACGGCGCGCTGTGTTCCACGCGCGCCTCAAAGAGATGTCAGCAGAATTGACGAGATCCGCTAGGGCCGATGCCTGTCGGGGTTGCGAATAAGGCCGAAAGGGAAATCGTAGCCCCCGGCAACATGGCAACTGAAGGAACACGGGTGGATTTTAGTCAGTAAGAGTCTGACACGCCCTCCCGCTCCACCCAGAGCGAGAGAAGTTATTTGATAATTGCCCAACCAAAAAAAAAAAAGGCAAGCCCCACTGATCGCCTACGGCTCTAAAAAAAATTCGCGGTGTAGGGCAAACAAGTATCACGTGGTCTCGCGATTGTCAAATACGATTTTAGTTTTGTCAAAACTATATTTAAATTTAGAAAATGTTTGTTGCAGAATAGCTTTAACTGTGCGTTTGCACTGACGAAACATTCACAACAAAACATGTTGGAATCTCTATTTTCTGTCAATTTTCCACACAATTTTTGACAGGAACTAGAGATTTCAACATGTTTTGCTGTGATGTTTCGCCAGTGCAAATGCACAGTTAGATTCTCATACCCAAAAGTAAGGAATTTTAGTGATAGTTTAGTTAGTTTAGTTCGGTGTACAAGAGAATCAGCACCATTGTTTTGTTATTTATCGAAAAATCCATCAAGTTTTTTTATAAACGATGTTATCCATTTTTACGGTTTCTCACCAAAAGGGTGTCGCCGGGACCCTATATTTCTGAGCTTTTGACGTCAGTCGGTCTGACACAAGAATTATTCTGTAAATCTGTAAGATGGTAGGTGTAGTATAATTTTAGCCTGTTTGTGTATAATTGCAATGTGTTGTAAGAGTTCCACGCTCAGTGTCTTGTGCTGTCAGGCACGAATGTATTGGAAAATTGATTATTGAAAAAAGCTACAAAACATTTTATAAAGCGTGTTCATGAATTTTAACGATATATATATAAATCATATTTAAATAAGGTAAAGTTTATTACAGACAGAAAAGGTGGTCGGTTACAGTTCTGAAAACTATAATAGCAACGCTAATTACATCAAGTTACGCGAGACTTCCACAAATCTTCCAACAATAGAAAATTGATTTTGTCTCATTTATTCAAAGTTTTATAAACACTAACCTATGTAGGTACAAATTAATCAGCACACACACAGCTACAGATTTTATCTTTATCTTTATTTCTTTTAGATTTATATTTCCTCTCACCGAGAAACGAGCATGATATTAACCCACCATAAAAGCGGTATCAGCTCTACACTGGCAGTATTATCAACTGAGCAACAAAGATATTAGACAACACTTCAAATCAATCCCAATTTATTTGTGGTCGGCGAAACATGTTTTTTTCTTTCTTAAGTTAAGTTATGAATTGAACATATCTCCAGTCTAAAACGGCATAAGTCGAGTTATGCCCTTTTGTTTTCATAGCACCATTGTAATCTACGTGTTCTGTTACATAACAATATTAGTTATGAATTTGCAAGGCTGATTGTCTATTAGTCGACATCTCGGTAAACAACACTTAAAATAAACATCATCTTTTATACATTTTCAGTAGTGTTTCCGGAACCGGTATTCTTTTTGAGAACCGGGAATTTCGGTACTTTTTTACTGGAACCGGAATTTTCCGGTTCTTTCGGTATTTTCGGTTCTTGATTGTTTTTTTTATATGAAATAAGTGATATGCTTCAAAAGTAAACTACAATTAAGTATTCAAGTAATTTTATTGGAATTTTTTTCTTCTATTTTCTATTCTCATACCTAGTAGTAGGTAATTAAATATAAATCAGACTATAAACAATCAGTCTTATTGTTAAGTAAGTATTTACTGTCAATAAAATGGTAAAAATTACGCAGTCATCTTAGATTCCTTAAACATTTAGAATTATCTTAAACATTTTTCAAAGAAAACAAACAAAATTAAACTTTTTTAACAAAAAATACATAAACATATTTCTATATTATATCTGCTTCCGAGTAAAATTTGGCGTAACCTCTGAAACTAAAGTTTAGCTTTTTAAGAGCTTTTTGCTCTCTCTTCTCTATAATAAGACCTTAAAAACAAAAGCGCATCTAGACTTTTATCACTCAAACGAGATCTTATTTTGTTGCACAGCAAACCAGCCGAAGAGAAAACTCTTTCTGGCTCAACACTGGTTGGCGGAATCGTTAATGAAGATGGTCATATGCCTGAGACAAGTAACGCCCACGATCTCCTCCATTCTCAAAGACAGCCATTTCAATCCTTACATTGAGCCTCCACCTTACAGCGAGCGAGTGTAGGTAGTTAGTAGTTACAGGGAGCGCGCGCACCATTAATTTCGGGCGTTATTTCTTTAAGCGCTGAATTATTCACATAGTTATGAATTTTTGAATAGTAAAAAGTGTCAAAAAGTAAAGCAAGAGTAAGTAAGTAAATAGTAGTGTGCAAATTGCATCATGGGGATATGGCGCATATGCATGTCTTTTAATGTTGTCAATGCACAGATGCCTATATTTATTCATTTTATCAGGTATTTACAAGCTTTATAACTAGCTTGCTTCGTTCGTATGTGTTTCCGGTTACTGTCTTTGTCATCCATTTTTTTTATACAGACACTGAATTTGCAAGGCTGATTGTCAAAATCAAACAACAAAATATTTATTAGGTAATACTGTAGGCTTGATTGGCTTTGACGCCATTTTCAAAGAAAATTGGCAATTTAGAAAGACATTCTTTGAGAAAAATACACAAAACGATTTACTATGATTTGCTTAACAGATCATAAATAAGTAATAGAAACCTCTTACTGCAATTTTCATGATAAACTCAGCAAAATATTGAGGTCAGCAACCTAATTGCGTAATACACGATCAATCACAATCTGAATCGTTTTAAAAGAGATTGCTAATCCATAGCTTCATAAGTTCGAAAAAAAAAATCTGCTCAACAATGTAAATAACGCAATGAATGTGTTGAACTGTCAAAATGAAACAGATTAGTGATAATCATTTACGAAAATGTATTACGCAATTAGATAGCTGGTGTTATGGTAGTGACTAGGTATAGCAAGTTATGGTTATGTCTAGGCCACTGTCCCGCTAAGTAGCTAGTGTTTGGGGTGCGTGGGGTGGGCAGGCGTCGAGGCGTGGTGCACATCGCCGCGGGCATGCGCCCCGCCCTGCCGTCTCATCTGTTTGTCTTCCCACACGACACATCCTACCACCGCTGCACCGCACCGTCCTAACCACTACTTCAACGTGTAAACTTGTTTATTTATTTTAATTAAAGCGGACTATTTAATATTCCAAAGCGTGAGTTTTCTTGACATGACTTTGTTGATTGTATTCAAAATCGTGTTTATGCAACCATCTGTCCTTTAAATATAATAATTATTCGCCTTTATTAAAACGTTGCTTAAACTTAAAACACGTCTTTAAACGTCAAAACATGCATGGTATAGCAAACGTTAATCATAGGTACTTTACTTTATGCACCTATGATTAACCGCAGTAGCTGTTGCCTGCGATTTCATTCGCATACAAAATTCAACCTAGGGATAGGAAACTTGTTTTATAGTAAGCAGTTAGAACTATGCACATGTCACGGAACTATAGGTACTTTAAACGCCTATTATCTATAGTTTTACTAATCAGCACACGCTACATCATTCACCAGCAAAATAAACTTCTCTGCTATTCGTGAACCTTTTTGATCATTATCAGAACGGGGCAGTGGATCAGACAAAGTTCGTAGCAAGTTCGGAAGCAAGACAGACCTATTTACAAAAACTTATCCTGTCAATGCTTTACCAATAGAGCTCATATAAATAGGGATTACAGGCTTGAAACGCTATAATAGGCCTGCTTACTTACATAAGCGAACTATAAACATTTAATTTTTTTTCATCTAGTTATGATTACGTTATACCCTCATAGTTTAGCTCTTCAATACCGTATTTGTCTTCAGCAGAATGAACATTACCGCATTGAAATTATGCATGCATGATGATGCCAGTGCGCTGCAGTGGTGGCGTACAATAGAATTTGGGAATTCTCCACGCTCTCAATGGAATTAAAACAATGGGGAATATCAAACTTCCAATGTAAGCTGTGCCTATAAGCTTCGGAGTTTCGACGTCGCTTAATGAAGCTAATCTATTTTAATCTAGGTACCCGTATCAACAATAGGTCTCTGGCGAATGAAAGGCTTCGATTTATGTAACACTGCGGTAAATGTGATCGTAACATTATAGGTAGTTGTTAAACTTTTCTGATTCGTATCGTGAATCAGAAAAGGACATTAGGTAGGTACCTATAGGAACTAACTCACTACTTAGTTCCTATATTGCACAAAGATTTTGTTTGCCCAAATCCGGTTCAGAATACAATCTTTCACACTGATGTTCATGCAGTTCGAATTATTATTAGGTACTCTTGCTCTCTGAAAGAAAAGGGGAATGTATGACAATTAATTTTGGGAGACTATTCAAAGAACTTTCAACTTCTTTCCGGTTTTTAAAGAATCCATCCAATTTTACCCGCTATCTCCGTCGTGGCCTGCCGCGACCTTCTTGCTGTCTTAGGGCACCATTGCAGTTTGACTATTGTGCCGTTTGGGGTACCCGATCAACTGTGAGCCCAAATAGCTCTGGCATTACTCTTAGCAATTGATTTATGAATGAATGCAGCCCCAATCTTCGTGGAGACTTCTGAAATAAATGTCCAATTTTGTCGATTCCAATGTTTGTTTATCTCACAAACGGATAAGTACCTAACGCACTTAACGATACGCAGGAAACAGGGGTGCTTTTATTGCAGAAAATGAACTCATCGGCTGCAATGAAAACAGCAAACGAGTTAAACCAAACACAATCAGTAGTACACAAAAGAACATCGGGCTAATCTTATTGTGGGTGAGGAATGACAAAGGAGTCGGGTGCGAACAGTGCGAGCGGGTGAAGGAGCTGGCGAGCGCGGAGCCCCGGAGTCTGGCGGTGGCAGGGGCCATATTTGCCGCTCGAGTGGCGCCCAATGAGCGGAGGGGCGCGGGCGGGCGCGCAACGCGAAAACCCCGTCACTCTTTTATCGAAAGTTAATGGGACCTTTGTCGACCACCGACCGACTCTTGTAATGCAATTAACTCCGACAATGGTGCTATCGTTAACGAATTAATTTTAAAGGTTCCTACTGAATAATCTCAGGGTGCCCTTTTTAAAATGTAGATTTTGTTTGGTATATTATCCGGTGAGGGATCAACGTGTTTTATCTTTTGGAAAAAGGTCGTGAACATATTTTTATAAGGGCTTGAAAATGTTTTAAACTTTTCATGAATTTATTTATCAATGAAAATTGTTAATTAACAAACCTGTCTTTTCTGGCATAAACAGCTAGGCACTTTTTAAACTATGGACCTAGAGAGACTAAACTTTATTTTCTGATGTAATTAAATTCTACATTCTTAGAAAAATCTTTTAAAATATTTTGGTCCTGTAAATTATATTTTTATCATTGATTTGATTCATGAATCTATAGAGTATTATTTATAACTATATTATAAAAAATAGAATCAAGAATCTGAATTATTATTTTATTAAGAACAAATAATAATCGCTACGCCTGTGCGCATAATAGTTTCCGGAAGAGTTCCATTATATTTACATTCACATACAACATCAATGTACGTCTGTTTTGTAAAGAAAATGAGAGATTACAAATAAATTCGTGTGCATTGATTGGAAAGGAAAGAAGGCAGGCTGGTCCAGTGTTGTGACGGCGAGGTGCTACAATGGCTCGCCAGCCGGGCAGTCGGCATCGGCGACCACCCGCAGTCTGGGAACATCTCACACTTGTGCTTGCCCACTCGAGTGTGAGCACGGCCGCGCAGCCCCTCTCTACCGGGAAATATCAATGATATCTCAACAACAATACTAGCTTTGAGGTTTTTTTTTTGCTATTATGTAGTTCAGTAGCTCGGTCAATGTTTGCTACAAAATTGGGTCGTTCCAATTGTCCGTAGATAACACGGTGTATAACAATCAATTGATCGCTTACAAGAAATCGGTTCGGCTCGTATTAGCTACCGTACTGAATGATTTAATATTTAAGAAACCTTTGAGTTATGATATCACACCGTATATTTGGATATTTTTTTATTTCTTATCCCTACAGAAAAAATGTATTGTTCACTTTCTGAACCAATATAGAGATTTAGTTTTATATAATATGGTAGGTACCTACGCACGTGAAATCGGTTGATAGAATTTGATTTGTACCTATTTGCAAATACCTATTCATAACCAGTTTTAGAAACTTCCGTAAGATTTCACTGTTAGGTACTTACTAGGCACCTACAGGAAATGTTATCGAAAGGAACTTACAACTTATAGGTATTTCCTTAGGTATTGCTATTGGCCTGCTGAAAATATACCTACGTCATTCGTATGTTATTTTCTAGTCATCATGTTGCAGTCGCATATCTTCATGAATAAAAAAAGGTCTTGAAAAGTGCAACAAATGACGACCTAGCATGATCTAGGAGACACAGGAACTTTCCACTAATCTTAAAAACATGTTTATTGAAATGTTATTTTCTTTCTTAGGTCTGGTTCAAGAACCGTCGCGCGAAATGGCGCAAACAGAAACGTGAGGAGCAGGAGCGGCTCCGGAAGTTACAGGAGGAGCGCGCATGCGGACGAGCGCCGCTGCTTGCGCGGGCGCCGTTGTCGCCGGCGCACTCGCCTGCGCACGCGCCGCCTGCGCCGCCCACGCCGCGCCCATACACCGACGACTCCGACTCTGACCTAGAAGTCGCCTAAACACTAAACTTTCAAACACCAGAACATTCGTGAACAACGCTATCTCTACAGACAAAATGAACTACCAAGTACTGTTCACTAGACAAGTGTTTAAAGGTGCCATCTCAAGTGTTTTTGTTACTTCTAAACTCAGTGCGAGGACGACAGTGAACTATGTGTTGTGAAATTATTCTGACTGGTAGATATCTAAATTGTGAATTATATCTAACTCAACTTACTTGATACATGAGAAAATTATAACTTATCGTATATTAAGAATGTACTTATAATGTTTAGAGGCATAATATATTATGTACGTATGTAGAATAGTATCAGCGCTTATCGACTTCCTCTTCGACTAAACGTTTCATTTTACTTTAGGAAATAACCTTTCTCCTACTAAATGTAGATAAATGTGTAATATCACCGCATATTAAAATAAAATGCAAGATCACTTTCTTGATGTAAAGTATAAGTACCTAACGACAAAATAGAAAATGTTAACTTCAGTGATTAGAAATTCCGCTTTCTGAAAATTCATTACCTATCTAGATAAATGTCTTAGCACCGTGTATTATACCTAAATATCATAAAAGTCTTTAAATCATCAATGAAACAGCGACGCCTGTTACGCTTTTTTAAAACAGTTTAGTTTACATTATAAGAATACTGAAATTTAGAGGAGATAGGTAGAGAAACTTCATGGCTTGAGATGTAACCAACCAGAGTCGGGAAACGCAAACGTATAGGTACTGACAGAATTTGTTATCTAGCCTACACGACTTTTTATTTTGAGGAAGTGCCTATGACCTGGCATTACCTTCAAAATTAAAAGTAATGGATCATCCTGTATTGGGCGTTAGAGATTTTCTTTATATGATTTTTGTAGATGTCTTGAAGACTTGACATGGTAGCAATTATAAAGGCTTAGTCAATGTATTTATTTCTGACTATGATAGCCAGACTCTAGCAACAATAGAACTATTTATAGACTAAAAAAAAAATATGCCAATATGCTTTACCATGCATGGTTTCAAACTTAGTTATATTTCTACTGTGAACTAGGCAGCTTTGGTAATAGTTTTGAGTCCACTCATTGTATATTACCGTTAGTACAGTTTCTAGAACGGCCAAGGATGAATTTTATTATGATTTTAGTTTTTAATGAAATGAGACATGTTGTTCATTCACTTGTTATTTATTTGAGGTTGAAAAGGTGCGACAAATTAGAAAACGAACTGTCTTGTTTTGCTTCGTGACAGGTTTATTGCAATAATACTTAACTAAATGTATGGTTTATCTAGATAAAAAAGTAATTAAATCCATAATTACATAATATACCTAATCACATCTGCGTTTTCTTACGAATGATATTACAAACAAACACGATGACAAACAAGATATTACGGTGGGCTGCATCAATTGGGTACCCCAGTTGTATTAAATTTTTATCTACACCCATGCTTTAAATCCTAAAAGTTTTTGAAACAGTTAGCTTATTGCAACATTAAAACAGCCAATGTCATTGTAACCATACTAACATCCAAATGAGTGTTATAATGTTGTACTAAATTTAATTATGCAACTCGTTTCAACGTTTAAGCGGGGGACAGCAGCACCCGCTGCACGCATGTGCGGTGATGTGCTGCTGCAGGTGACATACATACGTGGACTTGTATTGAATTTCGTGGGAATTTCTTTATTCTTGATCTTGAATTACAAACACCCAATGGTTTCGGAACCTTTCATAGAGGATTCATATCATGGGTGTAGATAAAGTCTTGTATGCAACTGTATATAATTAGGTATTAAAACACTCGTGTGTGTGTGTAGTTGCATAAATAACTATAATACAACTGGGGTACCCAATTGATATACTACCTACATAATGATGCCCTGTGTATGTGCCTGACATCTGTCTTTGACGGAGAAAGACAAAATCTACTACCACAGATAATATAATAGTACCTACCACTATCACCCAGCGAATACCCTATATTCACTATATCGGTCGCTAGAATGTTTAAGAAGGATACCTACTACCTTATTAACTAACACACATATTAACTTGACACAGTTGTTGATACTACAAAACTGATCTAACGAGAGAAAGACTGTGGAAAAAATACATCGGATAATCATTGCGATTCCGATTTAATTTAGAAGTACTTGTGCCCGTGGCTTCGCTCACGTGACTGATGTGGATTCTATTGAACGTGAATTCATATCCTCTACGTCCACAACATTACTCTAAAAATATTATAGAAAATAGAAATACTATGTTAAATTTAAATTTATTATTATTTGGTTTACAGCATCTTTAAAAAATATAATCAACAATCACAAAAAGTGAACATCAGTTATAGGGATAGACTGGTGCTCACAAGGCGAACGTGAAACAGTTAGGCTATTTACTTCGCTAACAATTTGACTATTTCGTAATACACTATAGTAGCAATTTCTTTCATTTTGACAGTTCAGCGACGACATTCATATATATATGAAGCAATGAATTAGCTATATCCTTCAAAATCATTCAGATTACGATTGAAAGTGTGTTATGCAATTAGGGTGCTGGTTTTATATATGTCAAGATTGACAGCTTAGCTCTTTTTAGGTATAGCGTGATGATATTCATTTCAGAGATTAAATCCGAATCTATCTGCAATACTATAAGTAACATGTTTCTCGTCTAATTAAATCTCTCGGTAAACAGTTTTGGCTGACCGATGACCAGCCCTTTAAGAAATGTTTATGCAGAACAGAATCCATTTAGTAGTTTTTGCGTCAATTCGGAACATACATCAAGACAAACGGACAAAAATATTAAAAACTATATTTTCGGCATCAGAATCGTTCCCACACCTCGCAGCATTTACTTTTTCGAAAATATTCAATGTACAATTTGACACATTTGAGGCCACAAAAAGAGGGGTCGTATAGTTTGATCGCTATGTGGGTGTGTATGTCTGTCTGTGGTATCATAGCTCTTAGGCTGGGAATAAACGTCCGATTTTTTCCTCAGATTACTACTACTATCGGATCCGACTATCTGATGAAAAAATCGGACGTGTATTCCCAGCCTTAAACGGGTAAACCGATTTGAATGCGGTTTTTTTTATTTGAAAGCAGGTTTTCTAGCGATGTTTCTTAGACATGTTTTATCAAAAACTGGCGCACTAACTAACTATACATATTATAGCTGTAAAAATGCCTACCCTAGAACTTTAGTTAAACACTATAACTAAAATCCTAGGGTAAGCTTTAATCATAATCTTATACTAATTCTTGGTCTGATGCTGCAGCCAGGATATCCAATTTTTTACTTTTTAAACGTTCGCTTTTCTTTTCTGCGTTAAGAGTATTTTAATTTAAACAAAAAAATAACTTTTAATGAAAACTTTGAACAACATTCGTGTTGATTTCTTTTCTACAACTTTGGCAGTCACCTATTCCTTTCAATTTACTTCAAATATTTCTAACCTTAGGAAAACAACAACAACATTACAGCTATAATGTGTATTGTTAGAGTGCCAGTTTTTCACCACTGCAGTGTCTTCCATAGAATATGCTAACATATAAACAGCTACCTCCTAATATGTTCACACTTTTTAATCTATAACACCAAGGTATTTTCCTTGATCGATGACAAGTCGTGATAACGTTAATGGAGTTCCCAAAGACGGACTAGGTATCATTGTGTTGTCAAAGGATGGGCTATTGCACCGGCATACAAATGAGCATGAGCAGTATGAGAACTGATGTAAGTGTGGCCTTGTAGTGCCACCATTATTGTGTCATTGACTATGTCATCCCGATGAATACCACGAGTAGATACTGTGCACGCGTGTTGACATGTGTGTGGTCAATAATGTGACCGTACTGATCATCGGTTTATTCGGAGACTCATTGATCAGGTAGTTAACTTAATAAAATCTATTGTTATTGAAGTAGGTACATGACCTCAGGTTATAGTCCGCGCAATCCACGAAGACGCGCCCCATTCCGCTCCGCGCCGTACTAGAGTTCAGCTTACAGTACAGTAATTGCGGAGTGGGGCGCGTCTTCGTGGATTGCACGGACTATACCAAAGTGTTATTGGGTTTTGCTATTAAAAAATTCTGGAGTCTCAATTTGTAGGTAGCCTAGCAATCTATTATGTCTTACGTGGAAATTAAACATATTATAACTGGCGGAATGAGTATACAACCCTACCTACTCCATCGAGGAATACGGGCTAATGTCTACTTACGACGACAGGATAAGAAAAGTTTATTTCAGTGTTTCTTATTTGAAGGAATAGTAAGAAAAATTGCATTCTGAAATATGAATGAAAGGCAATTGCATGCAGCTGAGATGAGAATGCTAAGAGAGATGTGTACACGAATGGATAGAATAAGAATTAAATCTGTAAGAGGAAGTGAAACTGAAAGTGGTACCGGTGACATAAGTTGTGTGGAAATCGGTTGTCGTGGTATATATGGCATGTGATACGGAGGAATGAAGAAAATGTCATGAGGAAAAAAATATGGATGGCTATAAGAGTATGAGAGAATCTTTCACATAGTCCATTCATCGTTTCTTTGGTCTTGCCCTAAGACCAAATAAACGATGGATGGACTATGTGAAAGATTATAGTAATATGGCTAGAAAGTGGGTGACTACTGAGATGACGACTAATAAAATAGACTCAAACTCAAAGCATTTATTTCAAATAAACCAATTACAGGTACTTTTGAATTGTCAAGGGGTCGGTCAGTCAGAAAATGAAGCTAGTTGCCCATTCCAAAGCGTAGTAGGTACTTATGGAGAAGAACGGGCAAGAAACTCCACGGACACTCTTTTAAATCAAAATATTGTTACAAAATATTGGTTACATCATTCATGTTGAACTTATACATGTGAGAACAATGTAGAAAGACGTGCACGTTAAAAGCGTCCGTAATAAAAATATAATATCAATTCAAAAATTTATATAAATTATTAGAGAAGTAATTACTTAGGTATGGAAGAAAAAATATGTTGCGCCGACCCCAAATAAATTGGTATAATGCCAAGGATGATGATGGCAAGTTCTGGGACCAGATCAGTTAAGTGCCCACCAGGACCTTTGTAAACTGTCTGTAGTTCAGGTACTTATCTGTAGCGAAAGCCTATTATACCTGTAATAGTTATTTAGCTAATTTGTAACTAACTTAATTATTCACGTGAGCACGCGGCCCAGTCTACAACCCGAATCGGATCGTAATTACTTCAAACTAGTTTCATGTTTACTATAAATTTTTCTTTGAATGAAAATGTGCCTACGTGCTTTTTTAAACGTCTATTGTCTCGAATTGACAGCATATTATTATGTATATCACGCCTATTTACTAAATAAATATGAAATATTCCTCAAAGATGCTGATCAGACAGAGCGCGCGGTTAGATACCTGATACTTACAGAAACATTTCAATCATAGGTACCTACCTAAAGTACCTACGATGCTCCAATTCAAACAATACCTACTTTACAGATAGAGTTAATAGTAATTATACCTATACGTACCACGACTCATCTATGTTAATCGTTATGCAAGTCAGATCCATTCCATAGTTTAACATATTTACTAACGGCACCATCAATATTACCTAATTAATATTCAAGTGTAAAATATGCGTCATTTAGCAACTACGATCAATTATTGTCGATTTGGTGAAACAATATTGCATAACTGTAAATGGAGTACCTACCTATTGTTTACTTTTTGATACTCCTAGACTAATTTTAGAATGTAAAAATCACAAATCGCGCACGTATTCCTACAGATAGGTACCCTTTTAAATATGTTTCGCTTGCAACTTGTGTTGGATAGGTACATGTTGACGGTACTTACATATATGAGTACCTATCTAAAACTGCTGGTATGTGTAAGATTATGTCGAGAGCATGTGCCGGTTGATCTAAATAGTTATGGGGGCTCCAAATCGCTGTCAGTGCGGTGAAGCAGTCGACCGCCTCGCACACCATGCCCTTTTCTGCAGCAAGAGCGCTGGTTGGTTGGCACGGCATCGGCACGCAAGCATTAATGACATCATCTATCGGGCTCTTGCCAAAGCTTCTTTACAGAGAGCTCTAACTTGGTACTAATTTACTTGGCCTTACCAAAAAATGGTATGAAGTGATTTTAAAATACATAGTCAGGAACTATTTGAAGCTCTGCTTAGACAGACAACTAAACAAATTCAGGAAAAAATACAAGCGTCAATTCAGTATAGATACATTTATTGAAAACAATACCTCAGACTTACATAATTATCACACATTCACAATTTTGCAATTACTTTAAATACTGATTATTAACACCTTATGGTTTATGACGTACGTATGTTTATATCGTGAGAACAGCTACGCGTCACTTTGGTGGGTATAGATAGGGGTGGTAACATTTAGGGCTAGTAGTAGGCTAGCGGGTAGCTGTAGGTGTAGGCGTAGGGATAGGAGTAGGAGTACGCCAAGGGGCTGTAGGCGTAGGCGGGGTAGCTGTACCCGTAGTCCAGCAGCACTTGAGGTTTAGCCACTGCAGGGCTCACCATCAGCGTCGCGGCGAAGGCGATCAGCATTAACTAATGGAGAAAATAATCGAATTAGAAATTGCTAACTTAAACTTTAGGTACCTTCTACTCATGAAGAAACCTACTATTTATCCGATTTAATATGCAGTCATGTTTTCCTATTACTAGGTACTAGGTGCCCAACAGTCAACCCATTAGTCAAATAAGTCAAATTCTGTGAGCAATCGAACCCATTGTACAAACCACACCACATTACAAGGGGGTTAATCGTTTATCGTCAATTCCCCTTGAGGGGATACTTAGGTAGAGCTGGAACGTTCTATTAACCTGAAACATAACTAGGTACTACGTACGTAATAAACGTACTCTTCACCAGCAGCAGCTGATCCTTATAAGTATCTTTTTGGAGAGGAGCGTGACCATAATTATATACCTAACTTTATGACATATAATTCAAATGTTATAAATGATCATTTCACACCTAAACCTGGGAATCGAACCCTAGATACACGCTAAGCTAGTTCGGTCCACTGCACAATAAGTACCTATTTATAACTAGAAAAGGAGGAAAATATTTAGGTACTTTTGCATTTTCCTATAAGAAACAATGAGGAAATGGCACACTAATTAACTAGTTAATATATTATTTTTTAAACTCACCAATTTGAACATGTTGAAGATTTGTAAATCCTCCTCAAAGACACAGCACCAAACAAAATCTAGTACACACTAGACAGGACTGTAGTCGATGGAGTCGACGACTGATATCATAGCATCTTCTCCTGCGCTCCAGCTTATATACGGAGCCCAGAGGCGCGCGTCCCATCCGTGATTGGAAAAACTAATGATCCTCCGACCGTCCTCAGCATACTGCATATAGGATGTAAAAAATGTTATACACAATGTCGCATTAACAGTTAATAGTACTTCATTTCCATATCGGACCCGGATCATACTGTGACAATAGATGCGTAGAAGATTCGACGCCAGATTAATGGCAGCAAAAAATATACACAGTCACATAAGTAACATTTAACACGTTATATCTAGAACTGTGAGGTATTTATATCGGATTCTATTTTATCTTAAGTTGGATTTAAGTGTACGGAATAGTTACACCTAGAAAATCCAAATATGTAGACATGCGAAAACTCTACCTACTATTTAGCTTATAATATTATATGAGTCGAAAGACTGATGTACTGAATCGTCATCATCATAATGTATTGTTTTGTTTTGGCTGACAACCTGTCTTGCCAAGGGGGTATCGTGTTGCCCAGGAACAGAGTTGTGGAGGTCAAAAGTCTAGTCAGTCGCTCCATGTAAAATAACGAGTGTAAAAATACCCAGAGTCACTTGTTCGTCCTGTTAAAGGAAATAGCACACATATCAACTCGGAAAGGGATCGTCACCGTATCAACTCGAGCCATTCAGTATTCTTTACTCGAAACTCCCTACTGCAACACACACTAATCGGAATCGTAACGTAATCGCCTCGCCTTGGGACAAGCTCACGAACTGCGGCGATACGGAGGCGGTGACGATCCCTTTCCGAGTTGATATGTGTGTTATGACCTTAATAAGATCATTTTTTAGTAGAGAATTTCAGTAGAGAACCTTCTGGTAACGGAGATATTGAAGCTCGAAGTTTTTTTTTTTAATGTCTTTTAACGAAAACAAATTTTAAATGTTATAACATAACTTTTAATACTCCCACGATCCCTGTACCGTTGCAAGCAGGCATAACTTCGATCAACAATACCATCGAAGACCCATAAGCACAATGTTGTGCGTGCGTTACATGCGCACTGCCGTAAACACCAAATTTTCACACCAAAAATAAAAGTTGTTTCCCAGCAACAATTATTTTTACACAAAGTTAGGTACTTAGTTTAATGTGCAGAATGCGTAGATGATGGCTTTGAGAGGGTCTTGTTACACCCGGTATACTGAGCTGCATCCGGTTAGACTGGAAGCCGACCCCAACATAGGGAAAAAGCTAGGCAGATTGATTGAATGTATTTTTAGGGTTCTGTAAGTCCGAATGAAAAACGGAACCATTATAGGATCACTAGTGTGTCTGGCTGGTTGGTTGTCTGTCCGCCTGTCACAGTCAATTTGCTTCGAATCTACAGGACCAATTTAGTTGAAATTTGGTACACATAGGCATCTATGAATTTCAGTGACCCAAACACGGACGTGTAACGTAAATAAATGAATTTTAAACATGGGGGCTACGAATAATAAAAAGTTCGGGCTTATATCATTCGGAACCCGTTTTTATAAGTATTTAAAATAAAAACTAGCAAGTGGTTGTTAGTCGATTATAAATCAAGGTGGCTTGTTTGTTTATATGAATTTTAACAAGATTATAATAATTTCAGATTACGTTTAGGTATGTAATTGGTCCGATTCTGTGCTTCCCGCTTCCAGTGGATTCCTGCGGCCTTCATAAGGTCATTGGTCCATCATGTGGGAGGCTTTCCAACGCTACGTCTTCCGGTACGCGGTCGCCACTCCAGAACCTTTTGGCCCCATCGGCCATCCGTCCTGCGAGTAATGTGCCCTGCCCATTGCTACTTATATTAAGTTTGGTAGCACAGAATCAGACGACGTGGCGGTGCTTGAGGGAGGCATAGGATAAGGTGGTGCAAGAGTGCGCGGTTGGTAAGAGTACGCATCTAACCTCCAGCAAATACTGTGTGACATTTGCAGCTAACTTTAGTCGTATTTTGGTGTTTTCCATTGAATGCTGTTAGTAAATTATGCAGAAAACAATAATCTAAAGTTTTTCATTACAAAACTCGGTGTCAGTTCAAACTGATATAAAGGGGAAATTTCGATACGTCGCAAGAGATGTCGCTCGTAGCGTGTTATTCTACGTTAGGCCGATTCGTGTAAGAGCGCGCACTGTTGCGCGTGTAAGATGGCGCGCGCACTCTTATACATCTTTCTTTTTTAGTATTATTATTTATAAGAGTTTTGATTAGATGAGAATAGAATAGAACAGACTTTATTGTACATCATAAAACAATACACATAAAATAAACAGTTTGTGTACCTAATCTAATAGTACAATGGGTGGTCTTATCCCTAATCATTAGCAGTTCACCATACAAAGCTAAAGTCCAAAAATAAATGAATATACAAAAACAGCCAAAATAAAAAATGTACACACAAATATCTAATCCCAAGAAACGTCAAAACGCAAGAAAAGGAAGAGCCTAACCAAAGAATGTGCCAAAAAAGAAGAACTGGCGCCATGAATAGGCTGCCAGGAATTGTACAAAGACTACAAAGAGCCTATAATTGAAGATTGGATTGAGTGTTCAGACGGTAAAGAATGGTGGCATGAGGACTGCACCGCCTATTTTGTCCAAGGTTTTATTAGATAGAGAATAAAATAAATAAAGTTGTTTTTTTTTACTACGAGTACCTATAGGTAATACTCTTTTGTATACAAAGCCTTGTTTAAAAAGTGCGCACTCATGCACTACCTTACCATATGTCCAGCAGTGATCGTCTTCCGACTGAAATGATGATGATGATGATGTAATTGATCTTATTCTGCATAAGAACACGATTACCAACTATTCTCATTTATGTCCAAAATAAGTTCAATACCTATTGAACTTGTTCTCGTGGAGGCGACGATGGCGGTGATCTCTCGCGATCGGCCCTGGTCTAGGTCATGGTACGGAGCAAGAGGGCATGGGAGGCCGTCACCTCCTTCTGTGAAGCAGTAATACTCGTAAAGGAGGAGGCAGAACGCGTGAGGGAGAGGCAAATTTCGCGCCCTCATGCCCCTAACCGCCGCAGGAGACCCCCTGGGCGTCGCAGGGCGATTCCCGGGAATCGCAGGCCGATTACCGGCCACCGTAGGCGCGGGCTTGCGAACGGTGAGCAATGGGTAGCTCGCCGTCCGATAAGGACTAGGCCCGGGTCGACAGCGTCTTGTGTTCCATGCGCGCCTCAAAGAGATGTCAGCACAACTGAAGGGATCCGCTAGGGTCAATGCTTGCCGGGGTTGCGGGTTTGTCCGAAAGGGTTACCGTGGCCCCTGGCAACATACAGGCAACTGAAGGAAAACGGGTGGGTTTTAGTCAGTAAGAGTCTGACACGCCCTCCCGCTCCGCCCAGAGCGGGAGAAGTTATTTGGTAATATACCACCCAAAAAAAAAAAGAGGGTAGGCGCTGTTTAGTTTTCAAAGCCCTTCTTAATTTTAAGGTTTGAGGCAGCAATGTTCATACCGCCTGCTACTTAATGATGGTAGTTAACCTAGGTAGGTACATACATAGGTATCTAAAATCAACAAAAGACAGTAATAGATAGGTACCTACCTACCTTCCTACGAATATTTTAACATGAATGTAGCATTAAAGCAGTCAGTTAGGTACCTATTTTGAAAAACACTAGATCCTGATCCATGCTGACGTGTTTGCATTAATAGAACCACCGTGTATTGAATTCAAAATAAAGACTTTGTGATCCGGTAGCAGGTACCATGCATGTAGGTATTCAAATCGCGTTTGTGAAATGTTTTTGGGAATAACTAATTTGTATCATTCTTCGTAGGTATGAAGCTTGGGAAGAATAATCCAGATTTATTATGTTCTAAAAAAGGTCCATCTACCAACAAATAATTACACAGCCAGCACCCACACACAGTCTGCAAACAATATTGGTACAGTACAGTAGGCTGCACGTTAGTGGTAACAAAATCAGTATAAGCTAGGCTGGTCTCGGAGGTAGGTATTCTATTGAAACTCTGTAGAGATAGTTTACTTTAAAACTGCACAAAAATATATATATGTCACCGTATAATTATGAACTTCGTTAGTTTATAATCTATCTGTATTATTTCCGTTAAATTATAAACTGTCGAAAAATTGTGAACTGCAACGAACCATTTACAATTTAACGCATTATTTTTCGCTAGTTTATAATCTTTCCATGGGAAACCGACAAAAAACTTGCTTGTGACGTAACGCACCTTTTGCTAATATTAAATAGCCTGCCTGGCTGCGAGCAACTTGGAAGTAGCGCTCGCCGGCCGCTGCCGCGGCACCGCTCGCATCGCTCGCTCGGCTCGTGCGCTCGGTTGGTCACAGTTCTAACCTAACCTAACCCATTTCACCCAGTTTACAATTTTTCGACAGTTTATAATCTAACGGAAATAATTCCGACAGATTATAAACTAACGGTTTTCACAATCTTACGGTGACTTATATAAACATTTGAAAAGTGTATGCAACAAGCACTGGAGGGGGCGCGCAATTTTAAAGTAAGTAAACGATCTCTACTCTACTACGCTAGGGTAGGGATGCAAGAAGTGCCAAAAAGTATCGATATATATCGTATCGATATTTAAAAAAAACAATATCGATTTCGATACATCGAAAAAAAACGATATATTGATATTTTTTGGCACTTCTTGCATCCCTAGCTACCTTAAAATCACATATAAAATGGAAAAAGGAAAAAAAAAAATCTTTCTTTATGAACTTCTATTGTGTTTGTTTTTACTACGTTAGCTTTATAACAAATGAGTGGGCATACATAAATATATTATACTAGCTTTTGCTTTTGCGGCTTTGCCCGCGTGGATGTCGGAAAATATCCCACGGGAACGTACTACCGAGATTTCATACCTAATAACAGAGGAAAACGTCATTGACGCCTACCGCTGGGCCCGCGTTACTCCGCGTAATTTTGAAACTGTGATATCTTTTAAACTATTCATTTAAACTATAGGATTCACAGACACATTTTAATCTAAATTAAATGCCCAATGTAAAAAAAATTTTTTTTTGGATAAGGATTAATACCTACTAAACTGGTAAAAAAAAGCTTTGGAAATAACAATTCAATTTTTATCAAATTTTGAAGGATAAAAAGGGTTATTGTGGGTCATCCTTAGAAGATAGACATATGCCATCGCGGACTTTTTTGTTGAACTGTTTTAAGATCTTCAATCCCGTAGAACATAAATTTGATGTATCTGTAACGGTATACGCGGCGCACGCCAGTAAAGCTCCCAGTCGGCATGATTTTTTCCAACATCTTCGACAATAATCGTCATATTTCAGTCAATTTACACAAAACCTTAATTAATTATACACTAAAACCTTCCGCATGAATCACCCCGTCCATTGGTGAAAACCGTTTGAAAATCCGTTCGGTAGTTTTTGAGTTTATCGCGTTCAGACAGACAGACAGACATATAGACAGACAAACAGACGCGGCGGGGGACTTTGTTTTATAATATGTAAGGATAAGAATAAGCATTTATGTATGCCCACTCATTTGTTGGTATTTTTTTTTCTTGCCGAGCAAAGCAAGTAAAGTCACGCCACAGATAATAAAAAAGTCTTTTTTACGGCTCTTATTCGGTTTTATGCAGTGGCGACAACGATGTTGCTATTGGAAATATATCGAATTTGATACATTTTCGATACTTGATATTTTATATCGAAATATTGAAACAATAAATATCGATATATCGATATTTTTTCTGCAAGCCTACGCTATTCCAGCTCCGCCAGCTCAAAGTTGAGGTGCGGTCGACCGTACGTCCGCACCGCCAACGTGACTCCTTTATTGACACGAATCTCAAAAATGAAACAAGAAACCAATTCATTCAATATTAAAATATCAGTTAAGAAAAGTTACACAAACAAATTCCGAAGACCCATATCTTTTCCAAACACAAAGTACCTATAAACATTTTTCAAATTAGGGGAACCCTTCTGTATAGAGGTGAAGACCTACAAATGTGAGTAATTACAACAAGTATGGTTTCTATTTCCTTAACTTTTCATGTTCTGTGGAAATTTATTTTCATACCGACATGTAATTTGAGTTGATAGCTCTAACTGCTCCAGATAGCTACGTACCACATATATACCTACCTACCTGGGTGATAGGTCTATTCTATATCTACATAGACATCTCATTAGGTACAGATACAGTACCTGGTCAACCGAGCTCTGCTCGGTTGAAAATAGATAAACATATCGTCCGGAATACCAACGTAGTATAACATTCCCGAGGCTATGAAAATAGAGAAAACTAATTTTCCCAGGTATGAGACCTAGCTAGATCGATTTTTCGCCCCCCTAAACCCCCATATTGCAGCTTTCATCGAAGTCGTTAGAGCCGTTTTCAAGAACGTGAATACAAATATTTATACAAATATATGTATGTAGGTACCTACCTATGTTACGGCTAAAATCCGAAGTGCGGCTACACCTTGTTTTAGCCGGCTACAACTAGGTGCGGCCGGTAGCAGTTGGTTAAACTTGCCTAAATGGACCCTGGCACTCGCCGGCCGCTGCTGCTCGCTTTGCTCGCTCGGCTCGTGCGGTGTGTTATGTGGTCACAGTTCTAACCTAACCTACCTTTCAGCCATTTTCATTTGCTACAAGCTACAACTCAATAAAAATCCCATCGAGTAACAGTGTGACATTTGAGGGTGTTACTCGTTGGGAACAAATGAATTTAACCAACTGCTACCGGCCGCACCTAGTTGTAGCCGGCTTAAACTAGGTGTAGCCGCACTTCGGGTTTTAGCTGTGACATATATACAAATATAGCACGTTTAATAATACAGTATAGGATAGGATAGGATAAGTGAATAAAACGATGCCTACCTAATCATTGAGTAGGTAATTATGTTACCTGTTATTAGGTAGGTACATTGATATTAGTGTCACAGTAAACTTGTGGCTGATCGTGTATCTTGAATGACAATTGATTTCAGCCCATCCCAGCTATAGGTATGTATGTACATCGTGTACCTGCTACTTACATATATCGATTTTCTTCGTGCTTCCAAGGTCGGAAGGATCAGCCAGGCTTTGACACGAACTTCTCATTTAGCTTACTAATTGTTTTTGCGTAACCTAGGTGTGTGGACCCAGACCCACGCGCTACAACTTACATTTATTTAAGTTGGAGAGCAAATGAGTCCTGAGTCGAGCCTATTGTAACAGGATTTTTGCAAAGGCCCTACTAGGTGTATGTACTCACGACAATTCACGAGTGATGTTACTTTGGTACCGGTAAAACGAGGTGACTTCGAAAACCTTGTGCGACTTTGATAATTTAGGTAGGTACTCGAAATATAAATGTTTTACTCAGTATCCACCCGTCAAATAGAAAATTGATTTACTCTTTACTAATAAATTTATCTGTGAATATTTCAAGTCGTCAGGCTATATGGTCAAATTAAATTACTTAGCGAAACTGTGCAGACGTGATGGGTATTGTTGTCTAAACGTAGAGTATGTATGTTCTGTGGTCTAAACACGATAAAATAAAAATAAACCGACCAAGTGCGTGTCACAGACCACGCATTTGGCCGAACAAACTTAACATTGTTGTTGAAAAACATGTTCTCCCATAAATTACAACTGCAAATGTAAGTTGGTTGATTATTACTCGTTAGCTTGTAGAGCCTACTTAGCTGTGATAGTTTTCCTTTTAATTACTACTGCCGTGAAATTTTTAACATATCCTAAAACAACCATTTAGGTGGCAGGGGGGCACGTGACACCTTCCGCCTGACGCAGGTCCTCACCGGACACGGTTGTTTTGGGAGGTTCCTGTTCAGGATAAAGCGGGAGCAAACGCCCGGGTGTCACCATTTTGTGTGGATCGCCCGGAGGACACGATGGAGCATACGGTGGAGGTCTACCCGGCTTGGGCGGAGCATCGCCGTGTCTTCGTGGAGGCGATCGGTGGCGGTGATCTCTCGCGTCCGACCCTGGTTCAGGTCATGGTACAGAGCGAGAGGGCATGGGAGACCGTCACCTCCTACTGCGAAGTAGTAATGTTCGCGAAGGAGAAGGCGGAATGCGTGAGGGAGAGGGAAATTTTGAGCCCTCACGGCCCTAACTGCCGCAGGAGACTCCCTGGGCAATCGCAGGCCGATTTCCGGCCACCGTAAGCGCGCGCTTGCGGACGGTGAGCAATGGGTAGCTCGCCGTCCGATAAGTACCAGGCCCGGGTCGACGGCGCGTTGTGTTCCACGCACACCCCTTTTTTTTTTGGTTGGAAATTATCAAATTACTTCTCCCGCTCTGGGCGAAGCGGGAGGGCGTGTCAGACTCTAGCTGACTAAAACTCACCCGTGTTTCTTTTCAACCCCGGCAGGCATCGGCCCTAGCGGACCCCGTCGGGTGGCACGTGACTCTTAATAAAAATTAGCACTAAAATCTTAATATTTCGCAAACGAATACTAAAATTGTTTTAACACACTCACCATATTTTTAAACGACTTTTCCAACGACATCTTACACCATGGGATAGAAGAGAAAAATTAATCCCCACTTTACGTGTAGAGGAGGTACCTACTTACCCTAAAAAAATGTTTTCGTGATTTTATTTTACCACTTTGTAGGTGTGATTAATGTGTACCCATGCCAAATTACAGCTTTCTAGTACTAAGGCCCGGACTCCACCAAAGCGGATACGAGATGAGAGGAGAGATGTTTTAAACAACCAATAGAATTTCGTTGTTCACACATGTCGTCTCCATTCAGCTTCAGGGGAGACCACTGACTTGAGCGGAGATCTATTATATTTGTATGGCGTGATCGAAGCGGAGATGTGAGCTGTGCGTCGCTGAGAGCTGGACCGCACGGCGGTACAAAGCGGAGATGCGAGTTGTGCCTCGCAAGTTGACACGCACGGCACGCAACGGAGACGAAAAGAGATGTGAGCGGTGTGCAGTGGGCGGCATCGTAACTGTTCCTCTCTAGCCAGCACACATATCTGCTCTAGCCAGCAAACATCTACGTTCTAATAGCCAGCTCACATCTCTGCTCCAGTCTAGCCAGTGCGCATCTCCGCACAGCTTCGGTGGATACACCCTAGCTGAAAAACATCTCGTCTCCGCTTCGGACATCTCCGCTTTGGTTTGGTGGAGTCCGGGGCTTAGTCTCTGAGCTAAACCGCGGACAGACAGACGGGACATGGCGAAACTATAATATTCAAGGCAATGGTGCCGATTCTCATGTACACCGAACTAAACTAACTAAACTATCACTAAAATTCCTTACTTTTGACTACGAGAATCTCAAAGCTATTCTGCAAAATAAATTCTCTAAATTTAAAAATAATTTTACACATTTAAATCGAATTTGACAATCGCGACTCCACACGTGATACCTAACCAAGTGAATCTTTTTAGAACTGGAGGCGCGCAGGGGGGCAGCCTCGACGTGTTTTATATGGAATTTTTCACTTTTTGTATGGAAAATAAGAAAAAATATTACCTACATGTAGAGTGTTACGGGTTTTATAAAGGGGGTCGAAATTTTAATTATTTTTGCGATTGGACACACCATTTTCGAGATATACCTAAGCATAAGAAAAAAAAAAGATTCAGTAGGTAGGGTAGACCGGGGACAACTGAAACAATTTTACTTAAAACGTGTGCAGTGAAGTATCTATAGTACCCACATCCCTCGTATTTATATCGCTGAAAGGGTCGTTATCTAGTTCCTAAATTAAATATAATCTATATCTCAATTCCGAATAGTTAACCTACAATCACCCATTAAAGTAGATCGGGCACAGTGGTTCTATTGACCCCATCCTAAGGACGGTTGAAACAATATGTAGGGATAATTGAAACACTGAAAATATTTTAGGAACTACTGTAGGTTTTTAATCAGTCTTAACAATTTAACTTACCACTAAATTATCTATTGAGATCGTGACAAGTCCGTCAACGTAACATTAATATTTCGAAAATTACAAATGTAAAAACATCTTCAACATAAACAACTAAAAATCTCTCTTATTTATATAATTTTGATGCTCTAATTTGTGCTATTGAATACTATTTCACATTATTGAAAGACTTAATATATCCTATTACGCTGTAGTGGCACTTGCATGAGGGAGAAAAAAGGTAATCCAGTTTCATACAGAACAGCTTGTTTCAATCATAACAATGTATCAATCATGACAATGTTTCAATCATAAAAGTGTTTCAATCATAACAATCGTTTATTGACCCATATAATATGTAGGTTTGACTCTTCTTGTGAAATTTAATTTCAGAGAACTAACTGTGGTAACTTAAAATATATTTTTTGGAAATTATACCCTAAAACTAGTCAAACATACGTAGGTATGTATTCAAAAAAACGAATCTCCATTACAACACAAGGACACCAGACTCGGGAGATTGCGGAATTTCTGTGTCAGTATCTTCATCTTCTGAGCTAGAAAGAAGTCTTTGGGGTTCTTTTTGATGATTTACTTATTTTTATTTTTGTTAATTTTGTTCTTCTTTTTTCCATATTTATGTTTTTCTTTATCTTGGTGGTATTTCTTTTTCTGTCCCTTTCTTCGGTTTGTATTCTGATGTTTTCTTTTCCGGAGTATCTGTGTAACCAGTAGATTTCCTTTTAGTTGCGTTTTTTTGCAGTTTTCCTGGGTAGTGCTTTAGGAAATGGTCTGATGCATTCTGGAAAAAATTTACTTGTTGAAGGTTGGTTTTTGTAGTTGCTAACATCAAGAGGATCAAGTTCTACAGCAAAACTTGATTGTGAAGTCATGGAAAAGTTTGGTGAAGGAAAAGATGGTGCTGAAACCACAACTTTCTTCTGTGCAGTCGGATAAAAATGCGGAATATGCGGGGACGTTTGAAACGTTTCAAACGTCCACAGTCAAGTTGTTTCAAACGTACCCATCTCACATCTTCTACTTCAATACTCAATATTTTGATTTATATTGACTTTATCATTAATCAGCAGTAATAAAAACACTCTTAAATAGATAAACAATACTCCAAAATAAGAAAAACTGTCAAACAACAAGATTTAGATAGTTAAATAACAAAAATTAAAAAATCATGAATACTTAGTTTTTGGCGCGAAATTCGTCGAGGCGTCCTGTGCACAACTGCGTCACTTTGTCGCTCCAGCCGTGCTAAACACAAAACCGAACATGGGCGAAGAAGCAACGAACGACGCGTCACACACGTAGGTATCGTGGTTTTCGAGAAATTTAAGTTGTTGTAATCATGACCTGTTTTAATTGTCCCCGGTCTACCCTACTGTTTTTGCATCTGAAGTCGAGGTGTTGGTGTGAATTTAAAGTTCATGACAACCAATTTTATTCCACACGTTTTTGGTCGCGTCGCGGTTAAATTTAGTCAGATTTAGTTAGAAAATCTAAATTTTAGGTAAAAAACGTCGAATTCAGAATAGCAAAATTGCCATTTTCACTAAACTAATATCTCAGTGCCATCTTAGTGCTGTCAAACTAAAATATAGTTAAATTGTCACTTTAGTCCATCGATTTGCATCGCTTTAGTCTATTTCAGAATGGGAAATCGTCGTTTGACAGGAATAAACTAAATTTTGGTGATTTTTAGTCTAGTTTAGGATTTGTGACAAGAGAATCGGCACCATTGGCACGTAAAATTTAATCGGAGAGGCAACCGGATGGCGAGTGGAAATCTGGGTCTTGAAGTGATACCGAACCTCCCCGTACCGTCTGAATGGACCCCAAATGGACGGGGGCGGACATATTTCCACACAATAAAAACAGTATTGTATTAGAGTATTTTGATTTTATTTACACATTTAATTGGCATAAGTATCAGTATCAATCATCATCTACTTTTTGACGCATATTTCTTTTGGGGTTATTGAACTTTCTCTTCTTGAACTCGACGGGTTCATCTCCAAGTGACTCGACGCGCTTCTCTTTGAACTGAATGATTTCTGGCTGTACGATCACTGGCGGTGGCGGCAGCTCCTTTTCAGACTTCGGTAGCTGAAGATCGATGTGTTCTACAGGTCTGGAAATAGATCAATAATATTTATTTAAAACTGCCTCGTGGGTCTAGTGCAAACGCTTCTGCTCTGACTGCTGAGCATGGTTTTGAGTTCTGATTCCCGGGTCGGGCAATGTGTTAATGGGTTTTTCCATCTGCAATTACTCAGTAGCAACCTGGAGTCTGCTTTTTTGCCTGGTGGATGACATTAGACTCACCCGGTTCACAGTCCTATGAACCATATGTGGTCTGTTCAATTGTTTTAACTATTGTGTCTGCATATGGGACAGTGAACCTGTTAAAAATACCCGGCGAAATGTGGGTGTACTATAGGTACACCTCTGCCTAACCCATCGGGTATTACAGGCGTGATGTTTATGTTACGTTGGTAATTTAAAATGTAATGTAAATTGCGACATGTATTTTTGAAAGACGTCTATTATAAGAATTCCAATAACAAATTTTTAGGGTTCCGTACGTCTAAATAAAAAAATGCAACCCTTATAGGATCACTCGTGTGTCTGTCTGTTCGTCTGTCACAGCCGATTTACTCCGAATCTACTGGACCGATTAAGTTGTTTGGGACAGTATGAATTTCTGTGACCTAAATACGAACGTGTAACGTAAAAATATATATACGGTCGAATTGAGTAACCTCCTTTTTTTGAAGTCGGTTAATAAATGAATTTGAGCATGGGGAACCTCATATTCACTTTTGGGGGAAATATAAAATTTAAATAAAGTTTTGCAAACTGTACCGTGTCATATTAAACGAAAGGGTTTGTTATGTTATGATATTCAATTTTTTTTTCAAAGAAAATTGACCATCCCCCCTTGTCCTATCTCCGAAACTGCTGAGCCTAAAATTTTGATAAAAGTATAGAGTTCTACACTTATAGATTACAAGAAAACCTATAAGAAGTCTGAAGTTGTGGTCTTTAAATAACATGGTAAATCACTCAATATTGTGCGTACAAACTTACATTTGCAGTTGGAATGTATAGGGGAACATGTTTTTCAACTACAATGTTAAGTTTGTTCTTAAGATAAATTCATACTAACTACGGAACCCTTTATTGTTCATGGTCCGACACGCATTTGGCCGGTTTTTTGTGATGTTTGGCCACTTGTGTTCATTTGCTCATAATGTATTTCTTCTTCTAGCTGGGTTAAATAGACAAAAATCTTCTATCTTCCTTCTTTATCTCACCAATTATGTTGATTTAATTTAATTGAAAGTGGCATAGAACTGAACAAACTTTGACTTACTCATTCACTACTGGAGTCCAGGAGCCATAGGGCTTGGTGGCGCGTGGAGCTGGCCCATAGTCCACAAACTTTTTGACGGGCGGTGGGTCCTTGTTTACTGCCAACTCTCTCATTCTTTCTCTTGCTATGTGAGCATTTACCTCCATATGCACATCTTTTTGGGCTTGCTTTTGTTGTTGTTTTCTGGAAACCAAATAATAAATATATGTGAGAAGTATTAAAAGAAATATTAAATGCCCCATTACTTGAAACAGCTAGTAATGATAGTTTCATTTTAACTGGCATATAAATTACTGTATCCTAGGCTTCACTCACTTTAGTTTTTGCTTCTTTTTATCTTGTATTTCGTCTTTTAATTTGTTCTTTTCTTGATCTGCCACTGACACATACTCATCAGGAGTATCCCAGGTGGTTTCTATAATGCAAAAACACATAGTATTTGTACATTTACATCGAAAAATAAGTTTTGCCCAGCTAGTAAATGGAAATGAGTAATCTTATTTTTCAATAAAAAAAAAGGAAGTTCTGTATTCAGTTTTTCATGTATGTGCGTATGTACTGATTTAATTTAAGTTGTTTTCCTTTAGTTTTTTCTGTTTATATATACGAAATAAATTTTATTTACAATATTTTTAACTTAGTTTAAGGATATAATTTAGCTTTGACTTTGTTTCTCATTGAATTTAAACAAAAATTCTGTTAAATTTGGTATTCGATAAATGATAAATGATTTTATTTCTGTAAGTAGGTTTGTACAAACACTTTTACACGTCAATCATATTTTAAAACTAGATGAGGTCGGCGTTTCCTATCTGACTACTCTCAAAAGAAAGGCCGAAACAAACTCAGAGGTCTCAGTCTCTTTTAAAGTCCAGACATAATCTTGGTCAGATCATGTGAAGGCCATGTGGATTGGTGTCTGAAGTGGTCTTTTGAGGAAAGCACCACACAGATTGAGAGAGCCTGTCCAGTCAGTGCACGCATTTGTCAGTTATCGTGCAGCTCAACTCAGAATTTAAGGAGCTCAACGATTCGACGAACAATACCAAAAAAAGGACATTTGGGTAGGCCACTTAAATTACTCAAACTGTCAGACCATGATTAGAACTAACTGAGAAAATATTAAAAACAAAACAAAAAGGAATGACCCACAGAGTCTTCACATTCACAATAATTAAAATAATAAAATACTTTAAAAGTAAATATTCATGTCATTGTTTATATAAAATTCATTAATGTCAATGTGTATATAAAAACCCGGAAATAATCTTGGTCAGAGCATTTCATTTGAGGTCCATGTAGATTTGTGTCTGAAATGGTCTTCTGAGGAAAGAACCATACAGATTTGAGTGGACCTGTCCAGTCAGTGCACGCATTTGTCAGTAATAGTGTAGCTCAACTCAGAACTTAAAAGGAGCTCAACGATTCGACGAACAATACCAAGGAAGGGACATTTGGGTAGGCCGCATAAAGTACTCAAAACTGCCAGATTATCATTAGAAGTAACTGAGAAAAAATAAATAAATATATAAATGACCCACATAGTCCTCACATTCACAATAATTAAAATAATAATAATATTATACTTCACAAGTAAATATTCATGTCATTGTGTATATAATTTTAAAGTTAGCAAAATAAACAAAGTTCCGAAAGTAAAAAATAAAAATTATAATTGGAGCACCTCAATCCCAAGCCTTTTTGTCCTCAACATAATCTTTAACGGTATAAAAAGCTTTCTGGCACAACTTACGTTTAATGAATGATTTAAATTTATTAAGGCTTAGATCTTGTACGTGGCTTGGAAGTTTATTATAAAAGCGTATACATTGACATCTGAACGAGCCACCTATTTTCTTGAGCCTTGTTGTAGGTACCATCGAAGAAAGCTATAACTAAGCAATTTGAAAACAAAATCCCGTGCACAGGACCCTTTTTTTTCGTAGGTAACCGTTACTATAGTGGCCGAACGCTGCAAGCAGAAATAGTCCTTACGGTGTATAGGTATGGGTTTCTTCGATGGTACAACAAATTTGTGTTTGTTTCTAGTATTTATGTTATGGATATCACTGTATTTTTTAAACAATTTTATATTTTTATGGGCATATAAAAGATTATCAAAAATATACTGAGATATTTGTACGCAGTTAACGGCAAAACATTGAGGTATACTGTACCAATTTTTTTTAAACACCTATTTTTATACCTATGTTTAACAAATAAAAACCTCGACTTTGACTTTCTCTGCCTTTGTCTGTTCCAAAAGTATCTGGTGAATATGTCAACAAAGGGATCAGGAAATGTTAGTATAGATACCAATTTGTAGTGATATTTACAACATGAGTGTTTTTTTTTACATTACTACCACATGTAACAATAAAAATAAACTAAATTAAACCAACATCCAATACCATTTGTCACAGTATTCCAATAATAGGAGCTCCCATCCTCACTCTTAACTTCTTCCCAGGTAGGGGCTGCCTTTGATATGGGCATTGTGCCAACAACTATGGCAGTATCACTGCTACCACTCTGATTTAACAATTCATTAATATTCTGAAAATGAATGAAAACAATGGATTAGAAAAATAGCAAGCCTTATTATTATGACTGTGTGTTAGAATAAGATTAAATAGAATACTCTTATTTATATTCACCATATAAATGACAGATAAATGTAGAAATTTTAAATAGGCTGACACACTGGGCGGTCTTATAGCTAAAAGTAATCTTTTATAGACAACCTTTTCATCGGAGGAGAGGCAATACTGTACGTACTCTGTGGTGTGTTAAGAATGTTATACCAATATGCAATAAAAAATCCAATAATCGAAGATCAACTTGACAGTTAAATCATTAACAAATAGTCACCACCTACCTATATGTTACACTTATAACATTTTAACAACTAATTAGTGTTAATAATTGTTTTCCTAGTTATGCCATCAATTGTGTAGTTAATGTAACTACACAATTTTGCTCCAGATAAATGCTACCTTGCCTGCTGTACTACTTTTTACATGAAATGGTTACTGAGTTACACATTAATCACAATTTTAATAAGTGTTAACTTATCATTTAATACCTGTGATGTGATGTCAGCATTGTTCTTCACATCATTCAAGTAAGCAGCCATTGCGGCTGTTTCCATTTTTTTTATATCGTCGTCAATCTTTTCTTTCTGCTTAAATTCTTTAGCACTTTTTTTACTGAGCTGTGATATGTGTTTTTGAACATTCTCCTTGTGACGCTTACCGTTTTCATGAAATGAAATTGACTGAAATGTTAAATATGGTGAGTATCAGAAGGTTAGGATATGACTGTGTTATGAACATTATAAAATCATATGTTCAGGTTTCATTTGGTTCAAAAAATTGCTGTGATTTGAGTCCTTACTACTTTGTTATCAGCAAACCAACACTTGCAAAAATCGCAATACTTTCGTGCTTGAGACTTCCAGTATTCCGTCCTGAAAACATAATTTCATACGTATAAGTTTACGCATACGTATGGGTTTTAGGGCAGAATTTGTGTGTAAAAAATATTTCTTACATAGTTTTTTCGGTGTAATCCTAACGATATTTGAATAAAATATAATCTGTAGAACATAAATAAAATAATAACAGCTTTATTTATTGAACTATGTAAATTTTGAAATATAACACAGCTATGAAAAGAAAAATAATTTGCAATAAACACCTCTGTTTAATTCGTACACAAAATGATAAAACCCAACAGAACGTCAAAATTTTAATGGCCAAAAACCAGTGTTTCCACTTACGTTTTTTGTTTTTCCCTAGTTTCTTAATGAATTATCCCAAAAATTCCCTAGAAAGATTTAAAAATTCTTTGGTTTACGGAATTTTTCATTCCACGTTTCATCATCATCATCAGCCTATAGTAGTACACTGCTGGACATAGGCCTCTCCAAATGCACGCCATTCAGCTCGATTCTCGGCAACTCTCATCCAGCTGCCTGCCATACTTATGCCACACAGTGGACATTCTGACTACATTGCTGTATTGGGTTAAACCTGTTAAAAGAAATGTAAGTGTAAATAGTAAATAAATAAATATTACATGCTCTGTGGCTGCCACCAGCCACCCTGCGAAGATCGTCGCTCCACCTAGCCTGAGGGTGTCCTACCCACAGACATAATAAAGAGTAGCAGACTTAACATTAGTCCATAGTTATATTTATATATAAGGACATAATTCTCTATCCTTTTTTTTTTGCTAAGCGATAAGTCGTAAATTGTATTTCGTTCTGTCACCTGTTGTCACACTGACTCACACATAGACAATATTTGACGCATAGCTTGTCTTACCCGTGCCGCCATATTGCTAAGCAACATAATCTGCATCGCGTTCTATGTTTCAACCGCGTTATTTAGTCAGGGATGGATTTGGCAACAAAGACGAAATTTTTTGTAAAATATTTACCATTGAATTTTATCAAACAGAGCCTCAGTTTACCCTACGAATTTTTTAAATCTTTTTGGTGACATTGTTCCAGAATACTGCAAAGTGCAGATCGTCAGTGTACACACACATGCTATTGTAATAAATTATAAAATTAATTATATTACCCTTTATCTGTGTGATAGATAACATGAACATAGGCATAGGTAAGTATACATAAATAGGCTACTCATATAACTTTGAAATTTCATTCGGCAGGTAATAATTGATTGATTGACTTTATTGTTAATTAATCTACACTTCTTTTACCCAGAGAATATCGCTTTTCATGGATTTTCAGTAAGTAGGTACTTATAATGGTTGTTTCAATATCGTTAGAAAATACCGGCAACCCGCCCTAGTCCGGCCCTGTATTGACAACATTCCCTATGTGTGCGTAATGGCTACGCAATTTTAAGCGAATGTTTGGTCTGCTACTCTTTATACGTCTGTGGTCCTATCTTACGTTTGCGGATTCGCGGCCTCCACTCAATAACACATGTCTACAATTTAATCGCATTAAATTACCTATAAGACATTAATTAATTGAAGAGATTACAAAACATTCATTAATAATCGAGAGAGACGAATTAAACCAACTCTAGGTGTAATGCAAATTAGTTCCGATGTCGTCTTTAGCCACAGTAATGGTACAGTTAACATGGTAAACTAAAATTAGACGGATTACATTCATTATGAGTTTGAGGGAATCCCCTAAATAAATCGGTGGTGCCATAGAGTAAAGTAATACATTGGGTGCTGCCTAGTGCTTACTATGAACAATAGGGTTTTTAACTCAAGTTCAATTTTTCCCCAAAATTCCCTAAATCCCTGTCAAAATAAAATATCTCTAAACCGTGCAGAATATTGGTCATTTTTCCCTAAGAAAGGGAGAAATCGCTAAAAGTGGAAACACTGCCAATAATGGCCATTCGCAATCGCGTACAACAGTGACAAATGACACATCAGATTTTGACGTGTGTCAGCTCTACTCTATACTTTTCTTTCTGACGGTCTGAAAGGAAAGTCCATAGAGTAGACCTACAGATGGCATTCTCTGTCTACGCTACAGATAGTCCGTCCTTTTCCGACCTATGTCTGTCACAGACATAGGTCGTCAGAAAATAAAAAGTATATTCTATGGTCCTACCGACCATGGAATAGACTTTTTATTTTTCTTACGTTTTTTGCAATTTGCTGGTCAGTATCTGATTGTAATAATCGATTTGATCGAATTATGATTCGCGACCGTAACAAATATGTGTTTCCAGAATTATAATCATTAGAATGGAGATAATAACTGCCACTTGCTCACTTCAGAACGCGCTGTTAAGTGCCTGCTACACGGTCGCCAACCGCGTCCCTACAGAGGTGACCTTGGTGGATTACAACCGTGTAGATGGAGGTTTACGACAAAATTTCAAACAGTTCTGCCTGTCGCCAACCAAGTCACCTCTGTTGGGGACGGGGTTGGCAGCCGTGTAGCAGGCATATTATCCAATGTCCAATAATTTGACAGCTAGCAATACATTTTTGTAAACAAGCGACTTCTTTTACGCATAATTAATTATTGAGCCCAGTAGCGCAGTTGTTTTTGCTAAAGATGTTAATCGTGTCGTTAGTTAGTCCTACTCTGGTGGTGTGGTGTTTTTTTTTTTCGATAGGGGTGTCTCATTGCTGACCTCTGAGGTCATGACTATTTAACCGGTCAATCTTGTGGGTGCTTTAAGCTGCTAAACTCAAAGCCTCCAGCCAGAGACACACAAACTAAGCTAAAAAGCTAGGTTAACGCTCGCTAAGGGCATACTGTGCTTGTTTACCTATTACTCTCCTGGAGGAGGGTTATGGGATCATCATGGTCCTGAGAGAATGTGCCTTGGTCGGCGGGTATGACTAATCCTAATTGGGACATAACTGGCGGCCTCGACAACCAGAAGGTTGCGATGTTTGACCGTGGACTCAAAGTAACGCTTTGCAAGGCGTTTTAGGAATTGGTGGATAGTGGGAATCTTTAGGTCGAGATAGAGACTCTCGTTCCTAACGTACCAGGGGGAACCGGTGGCCCTACGGAGGAATCGGTTTTGGGGTGTGGTGCTACTCTCCAAGTCGCTTATATATTTATCTAGTTTTCGTTTAATTTGTGATCGATACAAAAGTGAACAACAACAATGGCGGTTTGAAGACGAACTACTGTGCTGCCATCTATGATGGATGACCTTTTAGTTTTTAACCTCATTATCAAAACAACTCCTAAAAAAAGTAAACAATATTGTCAATTTTTTCTTATTTATTCATTTAATAAACCCATAATACTGTTGTTAGCAGAATTACTACGATAATCTAAGATATTCTTCATATTCTTTTTATTGGCAGTATGTAACTCAGTTTCAAAAAAAGATTTAGCTAATCAAATGTTAAAAAAGAGTAACTAATTAAATTTTAAAAGGTATTCAAACACTTTGCAATGAAAATATGCGAAACAATCAAATGCAAGTAATGAAGTAAGTGACACACAATGGGGGCGCTGCTGGGAAAAAGTGCACCACAAATAAGTCTTTAGTACATTTATTTTTAGTTCCGCGTTTCACCGCGTGCCAAGGTTTCCAAAAGAGCCACTGAAATATGTTTATGAAGGAAGAAACATATAATTATTATTTATATTATTGATCAAATGGCAACACTGTTTTGGTTACATTGTGATGTCGTCGTCGAGTATCGAGTGTCGTCGTCTTTTGTAGAATTTTATCAAGGTAATGTTTATAAATGAATTTTGCATGAATTGTTTTTACTTCCATTATGTGTAAGTTAAAAATGGGGTATTATTTAACTACTTGGGTAATTACAGCCGCTACAAACTACTTGTCATTTATATATTTCTTGGCGGCCATATTAAAATTTGAAGATAAACTACGACTTTGTTTTATCCTGTATAATCTCTATAATCTTGTTCTGTTTGGGTTTAAATACTCAACAAATCACAATAAAATTGTATACGCTTTATTATGTTTACATTAGTTATAGTAGGTATTTGTTTGCAAGACAGAATTTTCTGTTTTGTAATTTATTTGTACTTATTTTGGTGCTTGTTGACGCGTCTCGTAATCTCGTTTACCGATCTTGCTTCAGCGTAGCTATCATACTATATTGATAATTGATTATGGTTTATATATTGTTACAGATATCCCCGGACTAAGTTGGTGAACGTGATAAACTTCTAAATAGCTTATGTGTCGAAAAGTGACTTATCGTAAAATTTGTTTAGTGTCGGACTTGGACAAAGAATTGTGATTCTAAGTTTCTAATTTTAGTCGTGTCCCTAGTGGGATTATTTGGCAAAATGATGACCGAAAATAGAATTAGTTCAAGTAATCACGTCGGAAACAGTATGACCAGTCAGAATAAGGGGTTCGTATCACTTTGTTGCTAATAAAATTTATCTAAGCAAAATAATGTATTTTATAAAAATCGTTAATTCTTTTTTCAGAGATGTCGATAAAAGTATCGATGACATCGGTTGGAAATCAAAATTAAAAATACCCCCGAAAGACAGGAGAATAAAGACTAGTGTAAGTTTATAAGTTTTACTAAATACCCTCTTAATGTTATTATTTTTAAGTTCCCAAATCACAATAGGTACAAATATCAGAAGACAATAACTGTTACCGAGACTCATTTTACGCTCAAGTAAGTGGTGGTCGCGTAATCTTTTACTTTTTAACAGACTTAAAAAAAAAGACTAGGATGCATTCAGCGTTTTTTTTTTTTTTCTTCTGTGGGATGATTAACTTGATTCTATTTTCATTTGGTAGAGCAAAGTGGTTTCATACAAATTTTATTAATGAGCTTCAATACATAAATAAAAAATGCACTCACTGTAAGTTGATGTTGACGTTTTAAACTTCCTGTCAATGTTATTTATATAGCAAGTAGCGATATATGAATCTATGTGGGGTAGGTAACAAAAGGAAGACTGGAAAAGTATGAAGGAGACCTTTGCCCAGCAGTGGGACAACACAGGTTAACTAAAAAAAAAAGGTGTCAAAACTAGAAAGTGAAAATAAAAATAAACTTATATAAAAAAAGAACAACTTACTGAAAACAGTTTTAAGTAACCATTTTTCTTACCTTAGAAAAAGAGAGAAATAAGAATAGCATAATATTTTCAGAGCTTAAAATAAGAAGGTATTAAAGTTTATTGTCAGGAATTCAATTGTCCCTTGTAAATACCATTAAATAAATAAAAGTTTGTTACTTTCCCTTATCTTAGTTCCAAATGCACTTGAACATCACTTATCTTAGTATATAAGCACCGTGGTAAACATTATTGTCTCTTTGCATAGTGTTTAATATTTTTCATGCGTTTGGGTTAAACATATGTTTTTTTTTTTTACTATTACATATAATACATATTAGGACAAACAATCAATAGCTGCAAAGAGCAAGACAGTTGATATCTATTATTCATTATTCTAAGCTTAGTTTTGGGAGGGTGTCAATTTTGCAAACTTTTCTTTTGTTTGTTGTATTTTGAAGCTATCAAAATGCTGCCAAAAGACCATGTTAGGCTTTATTGTAGATCCCAATGAAGCTCATTGTGTTTTCTTGGATTTAAAGGATGTAACAGACACAAGAGGTAATGAGTTTGAAGAGTTTTGCCTAAAACGTGAGCTGCTGATGGGCATTTTTGAGAAAGGATGGGAAAAACCTTCCCCCATTCAAGAGGCTTCTATTCCTATCGCACTCAGTGGTAAAGATGTCCTTGCAAGAGCTAAAAATGGAACCGGCAAAACTGGCGCTTATTGTATTCCAGTTTTAGAACAGGTTTGATTTAATGTTATTACTCATATAGTTTGTTTGTTATTGTTGTACAATTATTGTCTAAATGACCTGAATGATGATATTTTTGGATTCCCCTTCACTTCTCTATAAGTGATAAAACCCGTATTTACTGATTGTTATTACTTCCTGTATTCATGATCATAGGGAGTATAAGTACTTTATAAATATTTTTATTTTTCTATATTTAGGTGGATCCCAAAAAAGATGCTATTCAAGCTTTAATTGTGGTACCAACTAGGGAGTTAGCGCTCCAGACATCACAAATTTGCATTGAACTGGCAAAGCACACAGATATTCGTGTAATGGTTACTACAGGAGGTACTAATCTCCGGGATGACATTATGCGTATTTATCAAAATGGTAAGACCCTATTTTTATTTTTTATTTGCTGTTAATTGATATTTATATATTTTATCTTACTTGTGTGTCATGTTTTTGTTTCAGTTCAAGTAATTATAGCTACGCCGGGTCGTATGATTGATCTCATGGATAAACAAGTTGCCAAGATGGACCAGTGCAGGATGCTGGTTCTTGATGAGGCAGATAAACTTCTTTCTCAAGACTTCAAAGGAATGCTGGATATGGTTATTTCACGGTTCGTAAAATTTGATAAAGTCTTTAAGTATTGTTTTGTATTTCTTAGGCTCTAATAGATATATTTCTACAGGTTACCCAAAGAACGCCAGATCTTGCTGTTCTCTGCCACCTTCCCACTGAGTGTGAAACAATTCATGGAAAAGCACTTAAGAGAGCCGTATGAGATTAATCTCATGGAGGAATTAACACTGAAGGGAGTTACACAGTACTATGCATTTGTACAAGAGAGACAGAAAGTGCATTGTTTAAATACACTTTTTTCAAAGGTCAGTGATAAGACTATCTTGTTGTTCATATTATTCACTTGAAATTTGTAAACAAATAAATTATGTCAAAATTTGCATTAAATTTTATTCTCATTTTGTTTCAGTTGCAAATAAACCAGTCCATAATATTTTGTAATTCAACTCAACGTGTGGAGCTGCTTGCAAAGAAAATAACTGAGCTAGGTTACTGCTGTTACTACATACACGCGCGTATGGCGCAGGCACACCGCAATCGTGTATTCCACGACTTCCGCGCGGGACTGTGCCGCAATCTCGTGTGCTCAGACCTCTTCACTAGAGGTATCGACGTGCAAGCCGTCAACGTCGTCATCAACTTTGATTTCCCGCGCATGGCCGAAACTTACCTGCATCGCATCGGTCGCTCGGGACGCTTCGGCCACTTGGGTATCGCTATCAACCTAATCACGTACGAGGACCGTTTCGCTCTGCACCGCATCGAGCAGGAACTGGGCACGGAGATCAAGCCGATCCCGAAGGTGATCGACCCGGCGCTGTACGTAGCGCGCCCAGCGGACGACGACGACTCGGCCGACAAGTAACGCCGTGCCGCCGTCGCACCGCTCGCGCGCATGCTCGCCGCGCGCACCGCAACTAACTGGACTTGCTGACTGGTGAAAGGAACTACATAGTTTAAATCTTTAAAAACAAAAACTTATTTGTAAAAAAGTGTAATGAATTTATTGTAACAAAATGTGAGTGTAAATAGTTTATCGTGAGTAAGACTTTGACCTGAAATGGGTTACTTTTTTAAAGTGTAAATAAACCACACATCAGGACATAAACAAAAAGGTATCTTGTGTACTTTGTCCATATTGGATACTGTGTGCGAATTCCTACATTGTTAAAATATAAAAAAATATTTATTTGAGCATCGTCTGTGAGAGTCTACCTAGATTTGTCCATCATCTTACATAAATTGTGGTTGACTTTCTGCTGATATATCATAAGTACCTACCCACACCATATATAAGTTTGAGCTAGCACCTGTTTTATTTTTAATTAAAAAACTTAAAATTCTGTGAGGTTGGGTAGGTAGTTAGCCTAGCTCAAACAACATCTATTGTTAAATGAAGAAACATTTCAGTGTAAATCGCGTTGTTTCTGGCCGCTTGAAACAATGTTTGTCATCAAGCCGTATTTATAAAAGGAAGGTCATCATGATACTTATTCTTTCAGACAAAAATTAAACTGATCTCAAAAACTGTATAATCAAAAGAAAAATTCTTCAGTTTTTTTTGGTCTAGGTAAAGTATCATTTTGACATAGCTTTGAAGAATTATGTTATCATGTATTATTGATTTCATCTTATCGTTAAGCGGTTTTGTCACAGAGTTGAGTAGTTTACAGGATGATATAAGACTTTGGAGGACCTGACTAAATCAGAAAACTTTAGTCCTCTATTCTTAATCACAAATCTCTTTAATGGCAATAAATATAAATAGTATTCATACCTTATCAAGTCCTCCAGGTCTTATCTGGTAAGAAAATGGCATGTTGCTTTAAAAAAAAAAACATAATATTTGCAAGGAACTGTGACGTTAAAGTTGAGCAATGAACCATTCTGTTACGGCTTGCAGCTATGGCACATTGCTCATACTGGGGATTTTGTTTAGAGTGCTTCGTTTTGATGAACGGAATTAACATCTGCTCTCTGGGGATAAAAACAATTCGGGATGTCAAGTGAAGAGTTATTTGGTAAGCAGGCCTTACAGGAAGTATACAGTACAATTGAAGTTTGTCGAATATTTTATGTTGGTCTAAATAAATCTTTGTTTTGTAACTCAGTACAGACTTAAATATCACTTATGTACATATATGTCCTACTGTCAATTTAAATACATATACATATTTTTTTCCCAAGTCAAATTTTAACATTAAAAATTGCAAACAAACCAATTTTTTCGAAAATTAGAAAATAGAATTCGGTGTTTCAGAATTATTAGTTAAAAAGTGTCAATTGTGAATTGTTTATTTTATTAGCCTGTTAAATTTGACCTAGAAGAAAAGCATTGGTGCAAATGCAGGTTGTAAATAGGGGATAGACCAAGTTGAGAAATGTTTGTAAAGATTGCTTTGCTGATTGACGATTGTATTTAGTATAAGGGTTGTTTTGAAAAAATGGAAGCTTGAAATTCGATAAATATTTGGTGGAAATTGCATACAAATGTTGTGAGTCAGGGAAAATGATTTTGACAAAATATATCTGTGATAAAGGTTGATGATGGTTTCATGGTACACCCAGCAACACAGCGACTATATAATGTTTATAGTTCTTAAATATACTGAATAATTGGATAAAATGTGAAAATATAATCATCTGTGTTGCTGATCGTGCGTACTGGATTAAGATAGGTGTGTGTACCTTCTAACTATACATTTAATTATTTAGTCTTCCGATAATCTCGAAGTATGTGTAAATGTAACTGACCATTTAATATTACGAAACGACACAGGTTAATAAAATAAAGTGGCAATATCCCGATTAATGTGCTATTCAAACGTGATGACGTTGATTCTTGGTTACTGTATTGGCGTCTGAAAATATGTTCGATAGGAACTTGACTCGCTTATTTTAATCACTTGAACTGAATGCTTTAAACCGATTGTCATGCTCATGCGCAGTATTTGATCTCTCTTTTCAGTTTAATCATGCGTATGAAGTTTTGACAGAACAAGTGATCCCCCGTGTTTCCGAAATAAAAAGAAAAAAAACCTTGAATTAACGTCGCGCTTACAATCAGGGAAATGACAGCTATGATCTTAGCTACACCAGATCTTTGAAACCCGAAATAGAAAGCATATCAGATAAGATTTTATATAGATGTTATAGTTTCAATAAATCATGCTCTTATACAAAATATGTGTCGAAAAGTATACATTCTAGAGTGACCTATATTGGCAGTGGCATATTCTGTAATGTAATAATTGTTTGTTTTATCTATTTCAGAAATATATTGTTGTTAAAAAACGGGCCAAAAATAAACTCTTCACGCCATTTTCTCTTTCATTTTCAAACCTACTAAATACCAAAATAATTATGTTTTACACCGTCTTGTGTCACACAACACACAAGACGGTGTAAAATATCATGATGCTTGGATGCTTGCATTCAAATTGGCTGATGTCCGTGACTACCGCAGGACTACCAACGCCAATCGCTTCCATATTTAGTAAATAATTAGTACCCAATTGGTACTAATTAGTGCTCGAACGGCAAAATTGGTACCTTAATAGTTTTCGAGGACTTTGAAGGTGGTCCGGCCGTAGTCACGCTCCCTTCAGCAGGACCACCATGAGCACCGTAAAAGGGCATGCTGCAGCTATTCTAAGTATACAAATAATTAGTATCCTTAAAAATTATTCATTGCGTTAAAAAAACAGAACTGAAACATTTATATTTACCGAGAAATCGACGATGATAACTTTCGTGCGCTCATTCAGCAGGACCACTTTGAATGTTGATATCAAGTTAGAGGAGCTTGTCGCTTTTCTCAAACCTACCTATAAAATTAGTGCCCAAAATTCAAAATTAGTTCTTCAGTAGTTTCCGAGATATATTATGCCATTGGGTGGGGTGGCGGTAGTCACGGTGTTAAATTTTCATTTCAAGATTTCCCTAAACTGTGATTTCTTCCCAAATTTATACAAAAATTAGTGCTCCTAAAGAAGTTATAGCGACCAAAAATTCAGATTCCTAAGTGTTGTATTTTAAGAGAAATTAGCTTTCATTACTTTTCCATACTAACTCTCGGCGTATATCCCTACCGATAGCTCACTTTACCTAAGTTTTCATGGTGAGATTTTTACAGAATAGATAGACTGCTCAATACCATTGACAACTTAATTTGGTCGGGTTATACGCGGAGATTTACTAAGGAAAGTAATGAAAGCTAATTTCTCTGAAAATACAACACTTAGGAATCTGAATTTTTGGTCGCTATAACTTCTTTAGGAGCACAAATTTTTGTATAAATTTGGGAAGAGATCACAGAGTTTTTAATAGGGAAATCTTGAAATGAAAATTTTACACCGTGACTACGGCCACCCCACCCAATGGCATGATATATCTCGTAAACTACTGAAGAACCAATTTTGAATTTTGAGCACTAATTTTATCTTGCAGGGTACTAATTTTCTATACAGGTTTGAGGAAAGCGACAAGCTCGTCAAACTTGGAATCAACATTCAAAGTCGTGGTCCTGCTGAACGAGCGCGCGAAAGTTATCGTCGTTGATTTCTCGGTAAATACAAATGTTTCAGTTCTGTTTTTTTTACGCAATTAATCACATTTAAGGGTACTAATTATTTGTATACTTAGAATAGCTGCAGCATGCCCTTTTACGGTGCTCATGGTGGTCCTGCTGAAGGGAGCGTGACTACGGCCGGACCACCTTCAAAGTCGAGTTTCTCGAAAACTACTAAGGTACCAATTTTGTCGTTCGAGCACTAAGTAGTACCAATTAGGTACTAATTATTTACTAAATATGGAAGCGATTGGCGTTGGTGGTCCTGCGGTGCACACGGACATGATTCCTAAGTGTTGTATTTTAAGAGAAATTAGTTTTCTTTACTTTTCCATACTAAATCTCAGCGTTTAATCCGACTAAATTAAGTTGTCATGGTATTGAGCAGTCTATCTATTCTGTAAAAATCTCACCGTGAAAACTGAGGTGGAGTGAGCTCGAAGTGAGGTGACAATAGTGCCAATCCCTAGCATCAAGGGGAATGACAGCTCACTTTAAGCTCGCTTCACCTAAGTTTTCACGGTGAGATTTTTACGGAATTGATTTTAGAAGATGTACACTCGTGCACATAAATTGATGGATGTCGGAATAGATGGACCACCTTCAAAATCGAGTTTCTCGAAAACTACTAAGGTACCAATTTTGTCGTTCAAGCACTAATTAATACCAATTGGGTACTAATTATTTACTAAATATGGCAGCGATTGGCGTCGGCGGTCCTGCGGTAGTCACGGACATAAAAAATTGTCAAAATTTGTCGCCAAATATCAGAATTTGTCGGTCACTGGTTCAATAGTTATAAGCGTTTCTAGGTGGCCGACCTGGGGAGAATCTCCTCAGCTTGGCTACGTTTATATCTCAAAAATCCGGCCAAGTGCATGTCGGACCACGCACAATGTAGGGTTCCGTAGTTGGAATGAATATATCCCAAGAACAAACTTAACTTTGTAGTTGAAAAAAAAAATCTTTCATACAGAATGTATGGGAGAACATGTTTTTACAACCGCAAATCTAAGTTGGTCGATTATTACTCGTTAACTTGTAAAGCCTACTCAGCTGTGATAGTTTTCCTTTTAAATTCGTTATATAAGCTACTGCCGTGAATTTTTTCACATATCTAAAACCAACTATTTAGCTGGTAGGGGGGGGGGGACGACACACACACACTTGACTCTAACAAAAATTTGCACTTTAAAGCTTAATATTTCGGAAACGGATCTCTGAATTCCAAAATGGTTTTAACATACCTACTCACAATGTTTTTGAAAGACCTTTCCAACGATACCCCACAACAAGGGACAGAAAAAAAAAAACATCCCCACTTTACGTGTAGGGGAGGTAAGTACTCACCGTAATAAAAAAAAAAATCATAATTTTATTTTACCACTTTGTCGCATGATTAATATGCGACCCATGCCAAATTACAACTTTCTAGTACTAACAGTCTTGGAGCTAGACCGCGGACAGACAGACAGACGGACATAACGAAACTATAAGGTTTCCTTGTTTACTACGGAACCCTAAAAACTAGCGAAGATCTGTTTTCTCCCAAATTAGTCGCAATTTTTCACCAAGTCAGATTTAGTCGGGTCAGGAGTAAATTTTTTAAGGTACCTATATATAGTCCAAGAGCTAGATCGAGAGATTTGTAGATAGAGATCTGTTTTTATTTTTATTTGTAATACAGGGTGGCAAAGACTGGGCACGCCACTATTGCGGCGATAAGACCCCTCTTTGAGGAGTGGCTTGAGAGGCGCCACGGCGCTCTCACCTTCCGCCTGACGCAGGTCCTCACCGGACACGGCTGCTTCGGGAGGTTCCTGTTCAGGATAAGGCGGGAGGAAACGCCCAGTTGTCACCATTGTGTGGATCGCCCGGAGGAGCATACGGTGGAGGTCTGCCCGGCTTGGGCGGAGCATCGCCGTGTCCTCGTGGAAGCGATCGGCGGCGGTGATCTCTCGCGTCCGGCCCTGGTTCAGGCCGTGGTACGGAGCGAGAGGAAATGGCAGGCCGTCACCTCCTTCTGCGAAGCGGTATGCTCGCAAAGGAGGAGGCGGAACGCGTGAGGGGGAGGCAAATATCGCGCCCTCACGCCCCTAACCGCCGCAGGAGGAGACGCCCCTAACCGCCGCAGGAGGAGACGCCCTGGGCGGGAATCGCGAGCCGATATCCGGCCGCCGTAGGCGCGGGCTTGCGGACGGTGAGCAATGGGTAGCTCGCCGTCCGATAAGGACCAAGCCCGGGTCGACGGCGCGTTGTGTTCCACGCGCGCCTCAAAGAGATGTCAGCAGAATTGACGGGGTCCGCTAGGGCCAATGCAAGCCGGGGCCCGTGCCCCTGACGCCAACTTCAGGGGGCGACAAATTCAAGCGTAGCAGACAAGTGCACCATCCAGTACACAGCAACTTTGCAATAAATGAGACGCGCAGCACATTTATATTCTTTCTATTTTTTTTCTTTTGTACAACAGTTTTGGCGCCCCTGTTGAATTAGCGCATTATCGATCATATTTTGCTGCCAAAATTTTCATTTTGAGAAAATTTTAATTTCGCGGGGGGTATCTTAGCGCATCCCCATAAAAGATTGGCGGGGGGCGGCAGGCGGCAGTTTTTTCCCCGCCTCGAAAAAAATCTAGATTCGGGGTTGAAACCATGCTCTTGGTCTATTTGGTGTCAAGATGTACAGTCGCATGCAACTGCTTTACAAAATTATAACGTTAAAGTCATAAAACTTCTGTTGTCGAAATAAGAATAAATGATTTACCTAATACGTTAAAATTATCTATAGTAGGTACGTTTAGTAAAATGTCTAAAATACGTTGAAAACGTAAGTATCAACCTATTGCTTCAAATATACTCCAATACGTTACCTACAAAAGAAAATACATACCTACATACAATTATACCGGGTGGCAGGGACATCGACGTGAAAACTGTTACCATGGATTCAGTATATGATTCTGAACCCCCTGCGTTGAAATTTACAAAAAAACGGCACACAAAGATACAAAACAGTTATTAATCGAGTTCCTAACTATTCATAATAAGTTCCACTGTAAACTGGCTGACTTACGTCACGGGCAACTCGCTCTTAGTAGCTCGTCTGTACACGCGCATCTATCTCTCGGAGCGCAGCGATCTATCTGCCTGCGACTAAGTGCACATTTTTTTCGATAAATAGTTACATAATTTATTGTAGATCCTGTTTTGTAATGAATACAGCTTTCCTTTGGTGGGTTCAAATTATAGAAAAACTTTAAAATTTATATATTTCGAAACAAACATTCTACCATATGATGACATCATAGATACTGTCTAGAAACTATTTTGAAGTATTTTGTACTTGCTTGTACTAATGTATGGAGAAATTTATTTTTTAATATCTTTTTAATTACACACCGACAAAATCTGTGACTAGGCGAAAAATTGCGACTAATTAGCGACTAAATTTGGGAGAAAACAAATCTTCGCTAGGTGCCCTAGTTTTTGAGATATAAATGTGGCCAAGCTGGAGAAATTCTCCCCAGGTCAGCCACCTAGAAATGCTTATAACTTTTGAACCAGTGACCGACAGATTCTAATATTTGGCGACTGATTCCGACTAATTAGCGACAAAATTTTGGAGAAAACAGATCTTCGCTAGGTGCCCTAGCTTTTGAGATTAAAATTGGGCCAAGCTGGGGTGATGCTCCCCAGATCGGCCATTTATAAACCCTTATAACTTTTGTACCAGTGACCGACAAATACTGAAATTTGGCGACACATTTTGACTAATTAGTGACAATTTTTTTGTGTTATCAAAATTAAAATCCCTGATGGTGGCCATACCAGTGTCACGACTGCGTGACACTGGCTTGGCCACCATTCGGGATTTGTCGGTCACTAGTACAAAAGTTATAAGGGTTTATAAGTGGCCGATCTGGGGAGCATCTCCCCAGCTTGGCCCGATTTTAATCTCAAAGCTAGGGCACCTAGCGAAGATCTGTTTTCTCTCAAATTTTGTCGCTAATTAAGTAGTCGGAATCAGTCGCCAAATATTAGAATCTGTCGGTTACTGGTTCAAAAGTTATAAGCGTTTTTATAATGAGACGGGTAGGTACTGACCTACCCGTCTCATTACAAAAACTACCTAGTTTTAAAACAAAAGTTCAAGATTAAATCTAAGAAGCCAGTTAATGTATTTTGAACTCAGAAATTGACAACATGGGCCCGTATGGATACGAAACAAGACGATGTCGGTCCGGTCCGGAAAGATTAATGCCTAATTTCTTATTTTTTATGGTTGCGTACCAAGATGGTAAAAAACCGGCCAAGTGCGTGTCGGACCACGCACAGTGAAGGGTGCCGTAGTTGGGATGAAAACACAGTATTGATTTTATCTACTGCAAAAATAAGTTTGTATATCTTAGGGAATAGGTACCTAACCTATTTCTAGAAAAATCTATGAAAAACAAGTTATTTGTGCGGTTGCAACTGAAACGCTGACTTAAATATCATCTTTTTAATTATGGTATTCAATATCCAATACGCAATATCCCATACGTTTATGTGCATTGAATTGGTTTTTTTTATCCCTCGATCACGTTTATGGAGTGGGGAGTGCCACTCCTAATTATTTCCTTCGTAACTACACCACCATCACTATTGTTTAGCGGTGCACCGAATACACACTCTTTCAAATTTTCATCAATATAATGTCAGTGGGACTCCCCGAGTAAAATAACTGTCTCATCCGGACGGACAGACATACTTAAATACCTATGTTTTATTTTCTTTTTTAATAATTATGGAAAAATGTCTTTATACGAACCCTCGATGGGCGAGAACGACTCGCTCTTTGCCGGTTTTATCGAGCTCGTGATTCTTGACCACTTCTAGATTTCGTAAAATAGCGATGAGGGTAAAACAGAAATTATAGAGTTTCTATTTTCGCCATGAAGTTACCACCACGTCGCGAAAAAACCCGGCCTGTAGTAAAAATAAAAAAAATATAATAGAAATGGGGTAGGGAGTAGTGGAAACAGAGTACCTACCTACATTTTAAACATTATGTAAAAAAAACAATGGCACTCCAAGAGTGCCGACACAGAAGTGAACATTTGAACAAGATCGCCTTGGTGGAAGCAAAATACTTGTATAGAACATTGGTCCGTAATCCTATCTTAATAAAGACCACAATGGCGAAATGTCAAAGCCATTTTTTTTTAAATACTCTTTACTTGCTTGTAGAGACCCGCTAAATGACGGCCGCCCGCGCCCCATGTTTTCCAATAAACCGGTAAAATTCCTCATTAAAAAATTGTGGCGTTTTTTTTATCCTTTTTTCTTGAAAATTGCCACATAAATAAGACTCAGTACGATACCTAACAACACCCTCACGGATCATCGAACAGGGTTTTTTTTTACATGTTGTATAGGATAGGGAGAGTAGTAGACTGTAACCAGTTGCCTACACGGGCTATGGGGATTTTTAACTCCATAGATATAATCATATCTACGGTTAAACTTTGTATATGCTTCGCGTCCAGTGAACCTGTTAAAATTACTCAAAGAGGAATACAAGGTGATGAATAAAGGTCATCGCATACATATCAGCTTGGTACCGGATCGGCATCAACTCGCCTTATTGGTTCGTGATCGATCAATCCAACCAACGTAGGCACGTAACTAGTGGTTCAGCACCTCTGCGGTGTCACTGCGGCGACCGACACCATGCCGCAATGCCGGGCGGTAGGCGTCAGCGTGCACCATAGTTGACCACATCATCGTTCACCAGTAGGTACGTTGAAAATCGCCATAGGCGGGTTTTTTTTTAAACCTTTAAAAAAATAGACAGTCTACTGCCGATAGAAGTGAAAACTTAAAACGATGAAATGACAGTGGTTTTTTTTAAATTTTGAAATGATCAAAAATTCGTATTTTATAAATTAAAATTATTAACATTATTCATAGTTTGGTTTTCCTCTACCAAAAATGACTCAACGCGTTTACATTTTGACCTCGCTATGGATTTTAGCACCCTTGAAAACAATGAAAACGACATTTTTGATAGAGGACGCACATATCGAATTGCACATTGAATGTCATAATAAAGATGGAACGTGGAAAGTCACCAGGTCTTGACGGAATAAGTATAGAACATTTGCGATACGCAGGTGTACATCTGCCCAGAGTCTTGAGTCTACTGTTTAACTTTTGTGTAGGCCACTCGTTTATTCCGGATGATATGTTGAAAACGGTAGTGGTTCCTATAGTAAAGAACAAGACCGGGGATCCATCTGACAAGCGTAACTACCGCCCTATATCATTGGCCACTACCGTGGCGAAGGTCCTCGACAGTCTCTTGAACGCACAGCTGAGCAAACACCTTCAGATCCATGACTTGCAGTTTGGCTTCAGACCCAACCTGTCAACGGAAATGGCGATTATGTGTCTGAAACAAACTGTAAGGTACTATACTGACAGGAATACACCGATATATGCGTGTTTTCTTGATCTGTCGAGGGCGTTCGACCTGGTTAATTATGATATTCTGTGGCATAAGCTACTTGAGGAGACGACTGTGCCGAGGGAGACGGTATCCCTCTTCAAGTACTGGTACAGCAATCAAAAAAATGCGGTCAGATGGGTCAGCTCGCTTAGTCAGGAGTATCCTCTGGAATGCGGTGTCAGGCAAGGTGGGTTGACTTCTCCGAGTTTGTTTAACCTATTTGTTAACCAGCTGATTGGCAGGCTCAGCGGAGCTATGGTCGGGTGTTCGATAGACGGAACCATGATAAATAATATTAGTTATGCGGACGACATGGTTCTGCTGAGCCCGTCAGTGAGCGCTCTGAGAAGACTTCTGGGCATTTGTGAAGCGTATGCCACGTCGCATGGACTCAAGTATAATGCTAGTAAGAGTGTCCTCATGGTATTCAAGGCGGGGAACAAAGCTCCATCAAATGTGCCACCAATTAGGATCGGGGGGTCGTCACTAGTGAGGGTGACTGACGCAAAATACTTGGGTCACATGCTGACGGATCGCCTACAGGATGATGCAGACTTAGAGAGGGAACGGAGGGCGTTGGCAGTCCGCTGCAATATGTTGGCCCGCAGATTCGCACGCTGTACGACAGATGTAAAACTGTTACTTTTCAGAGCCTTCTGTCAGTCATTCTACACGTGCAGTCTGTGGATCAATTTTACGCGGCGGGCTTACAATGCCCTGCGTGTTCAGTACAATGACGCTCTGAGGGCAGTGTTGAAGAAACCCAGGTATTGCAGTGCTTCCGAAATGTTTGCGGGAGCTTCCATCGATGATTTCTTCTCTATCATCAGGAAAAGAACCGCATCGATGATGAGCAGGGTCCGTGGTAGCACCAACACTGTCCTCAGAACGTTAGCGTGCAAAATAAACGGTCCGTTTACGGTTTACTGGGCGAGTGTTCACTTACTCAGTAACAGGAAATAGACTGTAATATATTACTACTGATCTTGATTTTTGTACTAACAAATTACTAACACCCTGTTTAGTTGTATTTTTATGTGTTCTACTAACAACCCTACTAACGTTTTATTTGTGTAAAAATGTATGGACGTATGTCTGAAATAAAGATATATAATAATAATAATAATATCCCCACCGCCGTATCTCTACGTTGACGTCGTGGTGGGGCTTGCGCGCTCCGAACTCTGGGTCTGTGCCGGTAAAGTTTACTTTGCCGAAACAGGTCTAGGGTGAGGAGCCAGACCAAGAGAGATACAAAAACCCGCAGGGCAGCATGTGGCGAGCTGTTGGGCAGTAGCGACCCCACGGACCCTATCTTCCGGGAGAAGTCTTGTTCCTCACCTCTGGCTTGCCTTTATTGGCCGGCTAGAGTGAACACTGACGAGGAATAGAGCTCCCACCTCATTCTTGCCTTTATTGGCTGGCTTGAGTGGAGATTCGCAAGAGCAAACATGCTCGGAGGAAGGAAGTATTCCAGTAAGATGCTGGTAGGGATCTTGACCGTACTTCCGGGATTGTCCTGATAGCCGTGGAATACCTCTCCACTCCTCATAAGCACCTCAGGACATGTTGCCCCCTTGTCGCTACGACACTATGTGCTAGCGACCGTTTTCGGGGGCCCATTATTGAGTGTGCAAGTCACCCCCTGCCACTTTATCCGTGTGCATATAAAACATAGATCAGGCAGGGGCCATAGTCCTTCCATAGTTCCAGGTGACCAGTCCACTTTAGCAACCCAAACCCATAGTCCGATATCTTTGTTTCCATATCTTACAATAGTCCTACACCAACCGGGGGTTGTCCTTGGCTGCACTTGCATAGTGCGAACAGGGATAATCGTCGGTTGGTACCTCATTTCATTAAAAACATCTAAGGGGCCTCTGCGAGTTGGCTTTGGCCCCTCGTAAGCCTTCCAAAGGTCCGGGACCCCTGGGTCCCGAGAAATGTGAAAGACGTATAAATAATAATATCTTTAATGCGGACGGTGAGCAATGGGTAGCTCGCCGTCCGATAAGGACCAAGCCCGGGTCGACGGCGCGTTGTGTTACACGCGCGCCTCAAAGAGATGTCAGCAGAATTGACGGGGTCCGCTAGGGCCAATGTCTGCCGGGGCTGCGAATATGGGCCGAAATTGAAATCGTGGCCCCGGGGGCCACGATTTCAATTTCCCCGGGGGCCAACAGGGCAACCGAAGGAACACGGGTGGGTTTTAGTCAGTAAGAGTCTGACACGCCCTCCCGCTCCACCCAGAGCGGGAGAAGTTATTTGATAATTTCCCACCCAAAAAAAAAAGTCTGTCTGTCACAGCTGGATATCTCAAAAATTACTAATGCTATCAACTTGAAATAGTTTTAGATGACGTTTGCCCAACTATTTTTCAAATAAGAAAGAAATACATGTTTTTTTTTTGCATCAGGTACTGAACGGGTTCTTAAAATTTCGAACTGGGTAGCCCCGTAGGGCATGTGTATCGAGAATCACCTATAAACCACTTTCTCCCATAAAAAGCTTAAAGCATATCGTCTCGACGAAATATCGGATTCCAATTTTTTTCGGAGAGGTTTCTCCCACAGTTTTCTTCTTATAACATCATTAGCAAATACATGGGTCCCCGTAATTTTGCAGTAAACAGCTGAAAAATACAATAGACGTGGATATATTTAGTAACCCGTTCCGCTTAGCTATTTCTATAGTCATCAAAAACCCCGAAAGAAATCGACACGTGTTTCACCAACAAGTCCAAGTTGACTCGCAACAAGTCCATCGTCATCCTGAGGATGCCTCGTTGAGAGGTGAAACACGTGTCGATTTCTTTCAGAAGTTTTTTATGGCTCTTTAGAAATAGCTAAGCGGAACGGGTTACTAAATATATCCACGTCTATTATATTTTATAATGGATTTCCGCAAGGTCACGCCTGAATCAATTATCTAGTAAACAGCTGCGCAACTGGGCTCAATAATTAATTATGCGTAAAAGAATTGTTTACAAAAAAAATGGGTAGCTGTCAAATTATAAGACGCTGGAGATCAGTGCAATCTGAAGTGAGCAAGTGGCAGTTTTTATGCCCATTTATTCAGCCGCTAAACACGACAGATAGGCGCTCACATGTATTTGACCAGTATAGCATATTCAATTTATCTAGAAGAAGGTTGTCATAATAATGCTCGAATTTCCAAGCATGTTAAGAAAAAGAATTAATAAATTGAGGAGACACTTCCATTTAAAGGTCGCTTTACATGCTCTGTGGGTCGCTGTACACATTGGGCCATTTTACGCCGCGATTTTCTCAAAAACAATTGAACTCTGAACCAATTCTGATGATTTTTTTATTTGCTTGTTTACCATAATTATGTTTAAACAATAATACGCGTCAAAATATTGTAATAAAAGTATTTAATGAAAATCAGTCATAATTAAGTACATACACAGTTCATGTAATGGATGTCATAGCACTGGTTTTATTCTTTTATTTAAATAAACGTCTTATATTTTCTATGATTAATGTCGTTATTAAATATTTTAACCATTTCACTTACTTAAAATACATATTTTACTTAAGACATATGAAGGAATTATTAAATAATTTACATTTTGTTCTTTACAGGATATGTAGTTTTCACAAAATTATATGAGAAAATGCCTTTGTCCTGCAGTGGAACGATACATGACTGGCTTCATTAGGGCTTTAAAGGCTGGTTTAATTAGAACTAAGATTTAAATAAATAATAATAATTGGTATCTAAGATACGCTGGTGGATTAGCTGTTAGTAGAAGCAAAATAAGATATTTAATAATCGAAGGAGATTGGTAGGGTTAGGCCATAACAAAATTATATGAAATCTCACGAGATCTCATAATCATATCGGTTTGTTTCCAAAATGTAGTTTTTTACGAATTTTCTCAACAGATTTAACAAGTCAACATTGGTTGAAATAAATCAGTTAGTTTAGTTTGTGGATTAAATCAGCATTTTGTCTATATCCGCTCAACTGTCGATTTGCCTTTAGAAATCGATAACAATAAAAATTCTATTGTCTCGTTAGTGACAGTTAAATTCATAAAAAGTTAGTATGGCAATAAATTCAAGGGCTTTTTATCGTAATATTTTTTTAGAAAAAACAACTAGGTGATAATAGTAAACTTTTGAACACATCGTTTTATTAATAAAATATAAATTAAATAAGGTTAAATATAATAAAAATAGCTGCCTAAGTAACGAAATGTTGGCGGACAGTTCTGGTGGGTAATGGAATATTTTCGTTACAGTTCAGGTCCCCTGATATATTATAGGTACTATGTATAACTTTGTTAATCAGATTATAAATAAGAACACAAACACTAGTATTGACTTATAAATTAGTGAATAAAACTTACTGCAATGTCATGTCTTAGCAATTTTTTGTTATTATGTTACACATTATTTTGTTCATGACTAATAAAGTTTAATTCAAGAGATCAAATTATTTTAATTAAGTACAAGTTCAAAATTTACTTAACCAGAAGTATTATGTGTACTTCATTAATTGTCATATTAATAGCATTTTATGGCATACCGTTTCAAAAATAGTCAACATAATATGTAAGCAAACCAAAATCTCACACAATCCAATTTCTATACCTAACTAAATGACATTAAATATAATATATTAGTTTTTAAACGCAGCTTACAACTATGGGGGGCATTACAAAATATGTAATTAATAACAATCAAATGTAAATTCGATACTCTATTGCGTATTTTAAAGTAGGCGATTTTTATAATAATGTATAAAGTATAACCAAATCGCCATGGACGATTTTACGTCTTTAGTTTATACGGTTACAATAAGTACGAAGAGTAGTGTGCGTGAATCGTGTTCGTCTTACTAACAAAAATGTACTCGCTGATCACGTAGTGATTATTGTTGACTATAAAAAAGGCGTCGTTATTAAGTCGATAACAGTAAGTTTAACTGGATATAGTTATTTTCTACTAAACAAAAAGTTTACGTAGCTATCGCCTCGGGCGACAAATAATTCTAGTTGTTTAGGAAAAAGTTGGACTTAACGCTTATGGCGTATGGTTTTTCTACTAGGCAGAAGTATCTGTATGTGTACTTCGGCTAACCTCCCGCCTTGTGCATTAGTGGTTGGTGATGAGTTGAGTTCAGTCGATGGACAGTTGCGACATGAGCAGTTCGGGCGGCGGCGACAGGCCGGGCTGCAGCGTCACGGCCACGCCGCGGTTTAGCGACACGGCCGGGTAGAACGCGCCGCGAAGGCCCGTGAATGCTATGTCGCCCTGTAAACGTACACCTTATTGTTATTATCTATCTCCCGTACGCAAAATACGCGCTTGAACGTGGAGTTGCGGACACCAGTCTGTCCGATACTATATAGCATAACCAATTAACCAGCCTATAATGTTCTCACTGATGGGACACAGGCCTCCTCTCTGTGAGAGTGAGTGGGCTGTAATCTACCATGCGGGCTCAGTGCGGGAGTTAATATAAGAATCCTGAGTGCAGTAAGGGATGCAAGCTCGCCCAAAACGAAGACACCTCTCCTGTCCTCGAGGAGAATACTTTTTTTTTCACACCTCGAGATAATTAAAAAACAATTCGGTTCCTGTTTTTTTTAAATGTAATGTTCTCATATGAACTTTCAGTTGAGGTGCCAAAATTCAAATGACATTATTGACTAGCGGGTTATAATAAAATTCATAATTGCCCGGCTAGAAGCCAGGGCTATAATGACTGCCTTAGCTTAGATTTGCATGACATTATCGAGCGCGTCACCTGCGGCTGGTCGTCGACGGTGAAGCGCAGCGTGCCGCGCGCCAGGTCCAGCAGCACGCCCACGCACGCGCCGCGCGACACGCCGCGCGCCGCGCGCCCGCCGTGCGCGCCGCCGTGCACGAACCACGAGCGCGAGCCGTCGATGTACATCGCCCAGCCTAGCGCGTCGCTACCTGCACGGTGACAACGTACTTTAAATAATTTATTTTGGCCTAATATATTAACTACCTAAACCAACGGAGTATAATAAAATAAAACAGCTTCGGCGATCGCCATAATTCCATTAATGACAGTCGATTGTCAAACATGATCTGCTCAAAATTATTTTCTGGACTTTAAAAGAGACCTCTGAGTTTGTTTCGGTGCTTCTTCTCAGAGTAGTCGAATTGGAAACAGCGACCGCATTAATTTTTTTAAATATCATCGACGTGTCTAATTGCTTGTATAAACCTACTTATAAAAATAAAATCATTTATCATTTAGTTTTGTTCTTTTGAATAACTCACACAAGACATCCATGGCCAGTACGGCGCGAAATATTATTTTGAATACAACTAACCCAGCATCTTATCCCTGGCGACATCTGCCCTCGCGATCCCGAAGGCCGGATCAGCGTCGCCATCGTATCGGTCGATGCGCAGGCGCCAGTAGTGCAGGCCGCGCGCGAGCGGCTGGTCGGCCAGCGCCACGCGAGGTTGCCAGCCCGCCGCGGCCGCGCCCAGCCCGTCCGCGCTCAGTGTCACTCCGCCCTCCGCGTCGGCGCAGCGAGCGTCCCATGTGAACCATGCCACTGGAACAAGCATGTTATTTTAGACTTACAATAAAAGAGTTGATATACATACATGCATAAACTCACGCCTTTTTCCCGTATAGGCAGAAAATACAGAACGCCACCTGCTACGACTCTTACAATCCTTTGCTTCGTGTATGTTCATACATCTAGTCATACGCACGCCGGTTGCGAGTACTATGCACTGTACGCACATGACCTATCTGAGGATCATCACTAATAAGGTCAGTATATGTCCTTCTAGAGCGTCCTCCTTCCGGCGTTTCCATTCACATCTGCCTTGTAAATACCTTTTCTTAGTCGCTTTTCATTCAACCTCTCAACATGACCAACCAAGCATCCTCTTTAAAAAATGTATCACAACATCTTTCTTTATACATTTATCAAACCGCACCGTTGTCTTATCACATCATTCATAGTTACACCACACATACTTCGCAAGGATCGCATTTCCACAGCATTTATCCTACTTTCATGCCTCTTTTGCCACAAGAGAGTTGCATCTTTATCTAAACTAATATTAAAAAGAGAAAATATTGTTTTATTTACACACACGTATTTACATGATTTAAAAACTAACAGACTTAAAATAATAATAACCCCACCGTCGTATCTCTACGTTGACGTCGTGGTGGTGCTTGCGCGCTCCTGAACTCTGGGTCTGTGTCGGTACAGTTTACTTTGCCAAAACAGGCCTCTGTGTCGGTACAGTTTACTTTGCCAAAACAGGCCTAGGGTGAGGAGCCAGACCAAAAGATGTACATAAACCCGCAGGGCAGCATGTGGCGAGCTGTTGGGCAGTAGCGACCCCACGGACCCAATGTCCCGGGAGAAGTCTAGTTCCTCACCTCTGGCTTGCCTTTATTGGCCGGCTGGAGTGAACACTGACGAGGAACAGAGCTCTCACCTTATTCTTGCCTTTATTGGCCAGCTTGATTTCCTTCCTCCGAGCAAACGTGCTCGGAGGAAGAAAGTATTCCAGTAAGATGCTGGTAGGGATCTTGACCGTACTTCCGGGATTGTCCTCTCCACTCCTCAAGCACCTCAGGAAGTGGTGCCCCTTGTCGCTACGTCACTATGTGCTAGCGACCGTTTTCGGGGGCCCATTATTAAGTGTGCAAGTCACCCCCTGCCATTTTATCAGTGTATTACATAACATTGATCAGGCACGGGACATAGTACTTCCATAGTTCCAGGTAACTAATCCATTATAGCCACCCAAATCCATAGCCCAATATGTTTTGTTTTCATGTTCTGCAGTAGTCCTACACCAAGCGGGGGTTGTCCTTGGGTGCACTTGTATAGTGCACTGTATGCACTATACAAGTGCACCCAAGGATAATCGTCGGTCGGACTTCAACTTAAAAATGTCTAAGGGGCCTCTGCGAGTTGGCTTCGGCCCCTCGTACGCCTTCCAAAGGTCCGAGTCCCGAGATATGTCAAAGACATTAAAATAATTTTACAAGTATATAAATGGGGAGAATAATCATAGGGCATGAAAAAATTCGCTCGCATCGCTGTCAACAGGAGAAGTGCCCATAAGGCTGGCAAAATTGCCACTTTGTATGGCAATGCTGATTCTTTGGCCAAAGAATAGGCCAGCCCTCTGGTCACGTGAAGAGTCGACCAGCCGCTTGGCGATGTCTTGAAAAACTAAGTGGGCACTCGGACCCCATGTCCGTCCCTAGTGTTCCAACCCCAAATGGCTCAAACATATAAGTCCCAATAAGATTGGAGTATTTGCGTCGGTTGAGGTTTTATTTGATTGAAAAGATTAAATTTTTTGTGTTTGTAATGAATAAACTCAAAAACTACTTGACTGATTTTTTTAATTCTTACACCTTTAGAATGCAATATTATCACTGAGTAACACAGGCTATAATTTATAAAGATATCACGCGGACGAAATCTATTAGTAGTATAAAAATGCAACTAGATTGCAGTCGATCAATAACATCGTGTCATATTATGATCAATCGAAGTCGAGCGCAGTCTAGTTGCTTGCACTCCAAATGTTAAAAACCGGCCAAGTGCGTGTCGGACTACGCACAATGAAGGGTTCCGTAGTTGAGATGAATTTATTTATCCCAAGAACAAACATTGTAGTTGAAAAACATGTTCTCCCATACATTCCAACTGCAAATCATCGCTCGGCATCCAATACCGCGAATGTGACATTTTTTTTTAAATTGCAGGGTCACTTATTTGAACGTGTAGAATGAAATAAAACAAAAATCAGATTTTCGTAAAAAAATTCACATTCGCGGTATTAATATAATAATAATACCTTTAAACGAGCAATTCTTGTATATACCTATGTATATATAATCTGAATCTTGGAAACGGCTCCAAGAATTTTTATTAAATTTAGTATGCAGGGGGTTTCAGGAGCGATAAATCGATCTAGCTAGGTTTCCATCATCCAGATATTTTTCTTTATTCAAGTAACGAGGACTCATTGCGTTAGTAAACTTATGAACTATGTTAACTTATTTTACGAGGTCACTTAGAAAGTTTTGCGACTAACAGTTTTTGTCTATAGAATACTGGCTGGTTTTGATGTCAATTAAAACGATGACTATTTATTACAAAAAAACATAACATTCCAAATTCGAAAATCCCTCCACATTTTTTTACGAGCAAAATCAAAATACTCTGTCTTACTGAAAACTGGATTTATAACGAGAACATTTTCGCGCGATGATTTTGTACGATTTCAAATGTCGACTAAAACCAGAAGAATCGTTTGAAAGACTTCGAATGGTGTTCATAGAAAAAAGCCCTTCTAAGGAGACTGTTTTTCGCTGGTTCAACGAATTTATGGGTGGTCTAGTAATTTTGGCAGACAAAGAAAGAAGTGGCCGCCCTATGATGGTTGTTGAAAAAGTGCTGGCTGTGAAAAATTTAATTCAAGAGAATAGGCGAATTACACATGAAGAGGTTCAGCATACACCGTGAAATTTGAATCACAGTTTTGCTAGAACAAACGTTGTTCAGACCATGGTATACTACCATTCTATAGCATCCAATAAAAAAAAACATAATTGGTTTTTGAAATAACACAAAAAAAGCAAAGTTTAAAATGTCAAGATTATCGTTACTCCCTACAATACAGACACCACGTATACGTTTTTTCAAAAACCAATTTATGTTTTTTTTTTTATTGGATTCTGTAGAATGGTAGTAGACCATGGTCTGAATAAAGTTTGTTCTAGCAAAACTGTGATTCAAATTTCACGGTGTATACTGCCGATTGGATCGGGAAGTGTGCATGAAATTCCACACAGGCATCTTCGGTTATGGAAGATAGTTTCACGCTGGTACCGTAAAATCTAACGCAGGGTCAGAAGGAGGTTCGGGTAGAATGGTGCCGAGACATGATAGCAAAATTGGTAGCAGGCTCGTCTCGGCGCGTTTAAGATATGATTACGGGTGATGAATCTTGGATTTATCAATATGATCCAGAAATAAAGCATCAGTCGACCGTGTGGCTGTTACAAAATGAACCAACGCCTACCAAAGTGAAGCGAGCCAGAAGTGCAGGCAAAATGTTGATCGCAAGTTTTTTTTTTTTTCTACCAGGTTATCTGGTGTCAATACCCTGACGAGATCAAAGAAGCATCAATGCTGAATGGTATGTTACCAAATTTTTGCCAGAAGTTTTTACTACTGCAAGCAGCAAGCGACCGAACACTGGCCTCCGTGGGCTACTGCTTCACCACGACAACGCGCTGGCTCACTCGGCGCTCAAAACAAGGGACTTTCTGGACAGCACACCGGTCAAATTTATAGGTCATCCTCCTTACAGTCCCGATTTGGCTCCGTGCGACTTTTTCTTGTTCCCCAAAATAAAAAATCAACTCAAAGGAAAACAGTTTTCATCACCTGAAGATGCACTGGGTGCATTTGAGAAGGAGATTGGAGAGGTGTCTGATGCGGACTGGAAAATGTGTTATGAAAATTTGTTTAGACGTATAAAACTGTGTATGCCAATGGAGAGTTCTTTCAAAAGATATAATAAAAAAAATTATAACCTGTAGTATATTTTTTTCTAGTATCACAAAACTTTCTGAGTGCCCCACGTAATCTAGTTTAAATTTATTTCACCCCATGGGAGACGGCACTGCAGTGATTGATGTACATGCAATCCAGACTGCTAACGATATTGTTGGAGCTGGCCCGTACTCTGCGTACCAGGGATGCACACCTCATTCTCATCGTTGCGTAAAAGCAATTAATATGTGCGTCCGCGAATATTCCCGATGCGCTACAAAAACGGGGCAGCACCGACCTATTGGAGTTATACATCAAACCATGTGTTTTGGCATACTGCTCACATTTGGCGACCAATTACTTTCTGAGACCACAGATTGACGCGCTCAGAAGCACCATATCATCTGCATAGCTAATATTATTTACACAAATACCATCTATATAGCAACCCACTCTGGTGCTGCTGAGCTCGCCAATCCTGCCTCACCCCGCATTCCAACCTGTATGGCTTGGAAAAAGTTCCAGCTCATCGTACACTATTGATCTGGTTACCATACCACTATTTAAAGATGTTTATAAGCTCCGTTGGCAACCTATCCTTCTCCACAATACGTCATAAGCAACCTGATCAGAAACCTTGAATAAATCGATGAACCTAGCATAAATCGGCGTCCCACGCTGTGTATAGTAAGTATGTGATAGTATGCTTAAGGCACAACACTGCACTTTCTGTTGACAAACCACGCCGAAACCCGAATTGGTTGTCATGAACATTTACAGTTTTATATATTTGTGTATTAAGCAGACGGTCAAACACTTTTGATATTTTGATAGTATAGTAGCTAGAGAGATGGGCCTTTTGGATGCCGAGCGACGAAATGTAAGTTTTTACGCACAATATTGAGAGATTTACCATGTTATTTTAAAACCATAGACTTCTTATAGGTTTTCCTGTAATCTATGAGTAAAGAGCCATACTATGTAATTTTTTCAAAATTTTTGGTCCAGTAGTTTCGGAGATAAGGGGGGGGGAATGGTCAATTTTCATTGAATTTATCAAATATCTTTAAAAGTATTTATTTTAAAATTATATAAAAAATATATTTAAGATTCTCGCAACAAGCCCTTTCATTTGATATGTCACACGGTACTGTTAGCAAAACTTTTTTTTTTAATTTTCTTGTTTGCGCCCCAAAAGTGACACCTATATTCAAAATTAAATTACTTACGTTACACATTCGTGTTTGGGTCACAGAAATACACATGTGTACCAAATTTCAACTTAATCGGTCCATTAGATTCGGAGTAAATTGGCTGTGACAGACGGACAGACAGACAGACAGACAGACAGACAGACAGACAGACAGACAGACACACGAGTGATCCTATAAGGGTTCCGTTTTTTCCTTTTGAGGTACGGAACCCTAAAAATGATAATTTTTTGCATTATCAGAGCTTCTTACTAGTTAATCTGTAATTGGATTTAACTGGTGGGTGATACTGATACGCCAAGATGGCAAACAGTAATGTCAAATGGTGTTACGAAAATTCGATATGTACCTGGAGAAGTCTGTAGCCCGATGACTTCACTGTATGGCCCCTCTCCAGCGCCGTTGAATGCCTTCACGCGAGCACTATACAACGAAGCATAGTGCAGCCCGTCTATGGTGCAAACTGTCTCGCGGCCGCAATATACTTCCTGTAAACATTGGAACATTATCATGTAATTAACAAATAAGCAGTCATTGCAAAATATACCTAAAACCATAGATTACAGACCTTTGTTTTGTTTAAGATATTTTTTTATCAAAACAAAAACATAAAAACTATCAGACGATAATTATTTTATTTCGAATGATAAGAACGTTTCGGTAAACAATGAGATGGCATTAAAATTATAGGCACCATATAAAAAGGAACGATTGTTTATCTATAAAAATACACCACAAGGCCGCATTAGCTTACGTTAGATAAACATACATAGATGATAATGTGCTATGAAATAAAATAACTATGAGTAATGAAATGAGCGCGGTTAGTGCGTGAAAACAATGAGGCATATTATCCCAGCTATCGCTGAAAACCAGCGCTGGGGCCCTGTCTCGCATGGGGTCGCAGCTTTATGCTGAGCGATGGCCGTTTTGCGTGGATGTGGCGCATATTTTCCCCCAATTTGTTATTTACGTTTTTTTTTTTTAATCATTCTTTGCGTCATGTTTACCGCAAATAAACGAATTTTCTTTCTTTCTTATGGGAATCAAAACCATATGAATCAAGGACGTTTGGATTAACTGAAAAATATTCGCTGCGTATATTCTCGTCTGGTCGAGAATTGAAAGCTTACTCATTAACATTGTTAGCAAAGGGAACGATTATCACTGATACCTTTGTTGACGAATACTTGGCAACTTTCAGGCAACCAGATTAGTAACTAGCATTGTTGTTCTACACAATCGCCAGCTCGAAACTAAGCTTGATTTAATAAATGCAAAGCATAACACCCCAATGATAACACTACTAAGCAGTAGTTTTGTTTTATGAAGTTTCATATCTGATTTTGTATGATTCTGCCACGCTGATTCCAAATCTGTTGTCAGTTTTTCTCTAACAGCTCTAGTTTTTGAAGTATTAACATATTACATTTTTAGAGAAAAATACTCGAATTACAAAATGAAAAACATTGTTTCTCAAACCTAACATGATTAAAACTTTAATTTATAAGATTTTCTTGCATGAATCGAAACTTCAGCCTTGTTTTGAATGCTCCAGCAGTAATCAGCCATCACATTTGCATTCCAACGACCTTGGTATTGCTCTTCTATCGTGGCGAATGTCCTGATGAAAGCGTTCTCCTTGTTCTTCGCTTAAATCGCCTAAACTTTCGGGAAGCGGTCTAAATGGCTGAAGAGGAAGTGCATCTTGATGCTCATGTTACATACTAGTCTTAAAACTGCAACATGAGCTGCTCAATGTGTTGTTACGGGAAGTCGTTAAGGATACTTAGAAGCCCAAAAGTCTGACAACCAGTCTTACCAAGGGGTATCGTGTTACCTAGTAACTAGGTTGTGGAGGTCAGATAGGCAGTCGCTCCATGTAAAATACTGGTATTCAGCTGCATCCAGTTAGACTAGAAGCCGATCCTAACATAGTTGGGAATAGGCTAGACAGATGATGAGGTACTGCTACCGAAACGTTTATGAAGGTTATACACTTTATGTACGTTTATAAAGGTTAGGTATGTAATTCTACCGAAATATACCGGTATACATTTCCAACCTCAAAATTCCGCTACTGAAAAAAAAAAAGCACGGTATTGAAATATTTCGGTAACCCTTATTTAACGGTATGACGTCATACTGAAATTTAAAGATACCTTATTTTTTGGGTAATTCAGTCCTTGGTTGGGATCGACTTCCAGTCTACAGTGTTTTACATGAGCAACTGCCTACCTGAACTCCACAATACAGTTACTGGGTAGTATAATAACCCCTTGGTAAGACTATCTACACTGTTTAGTATCATCATATTTCGCAATTTGGCATGCAAAATATTGACAGCTAACTTTTGCCAGCAGCCTCGCCCACGGCGAGGTCGGAAATGATTTCACAGGGACCCATAAATAACGCAATGAATGTTGTTGAACTGTCAAAATGAAAGCCATTGCTACTGTTAGTGTGTCACGCAATTACCCCACGGGATAAAAAGCCCTATGTCCTAACCCAGGTCATGATCTATCCGTGTGCCAATCTTTTGTTCAGCCGTTAAGAGCGTTTATCCTAAAAGTTGACAATGTCGCAAATATCTGTCAAATATTGACCTGTTTTAATTAATTTTGCATTATTACTGTATGGAAATATGAAATGTAGCTAACTAGTGAACTAAATATTGATGATGAAATGCAATAATTAATATTGTAACACCGAATATTTAGTTTTAGATGTAAAAAAGTATTTGGAAACTTTCTTACACCTAAAACGGTTACAACATCAAATTGTGTTATAATTGCAATTCATTATAAATATTCTAGTTCGCTAGTTAGCCACATTTCATATTTTCATACAGTAATATTGCCAAATTAATCAAAACAGCGAAATATTTGACATCTTTTTGCGACGTTGCCCAATTTCAGAATAAACACTTTTAAGGCGTTAAAAGGCAACAGATAGAGTTACTTTCGCATTTATAATATTAGTATGGATTAACACAGAAAATGTGAACACCATGTATATTTCACATAATTAATTTATCTGTCATTGCTTCATTTAAATTATTTGTACCTATTGTGGTATAATAATTTATTCTAGGTACAGTGGGCTGCATCAATTGGGTACCCCAGTTGTATTAAAATTTTAATACAACAGGGGTACCCAATTGATGCAGCCCACCGTACATCGTCATCCATCACATAAACTTATTTGTTTAACGTAAGTATACAAAATATAGCATTTTTTTAATAAGGCATTAAATGGATGTAACAGTTCCCGAAGATAAACCCCTTTGTTTAATAGACATAGACTCGATAAACATAGACTAGATTCCTTAATATTATATTTCTTAAAACTTTTTCCAATGAGACAGCACATTTGCACAATGTTGGTCAGTCTCCCGATTTCGATTGCCTACGGAATTTGGGCAAACGATCAAGGTGTAAATGAACGTGGTCGAGTACGCCTTTCGTCTTCGGACAATTTAGTTCAGTTACGTTTCGCTTACCCGAATTCGGATACCCGACGCCACTTTTTCTTTCACTTCTATCAGGGGCCGTACTACGACGTGTTAAAGCCACCATTGTTCCAGTGTGAAAATGGGACAGTGCTATTTATGCTGTATAGCTCCGTCTCTCTCTCACACTGGAACAATAATGGCTTTAACACGTCGTAGTACGGCCGCAGTGCTTTGCCAGTCGTCACAATGAGTAATCTCGACTTCATAACCACTCGTAGCCCGTATTCCAGCACAATGACCAGTGTAATTAAAAGCTTCGGGTGACCGAATTCGAGAAGTCTTTCTTTCTAGACAAAACGACGACTTCCCTAATACGGGCTAACGACCAAGTGTAGTTGCGCCTTAACTATGGAGTTTTTTGCCTAATCTTCTTTATACGAAACTACCTTTTGGAAGGGGCAACTAGAATCAATTCTATATTTTGATGTTCAAAAGTGCCTTTTATGTGCCTAATTGAAATAAATTATTTCCCTTTGAAAACATGCTTACCCGGAAGGGCCCGCCCAGTCCGTCATCCAGTTCGAGCACGTATCCGCGCACCGCGTGCGGCTGAGCAGGCGCGCGCCACGCCAGCGTGCACGAGCAGCCGCGCGCGGCACACGCCTCCACAGCCATCTCCGGCGCGCCCGGTGCTGCGCCAACATCAGATTATGTTAATACATAAAAATCGGACTACTCTGTAAAAAGTTATGCGTAAAAAATATATGTATAGGTACGGGTCGACTTGAAAACCCCCTTCTTTTTAGGGTTCCGTAGTCAACAAGGAACCCTTATAGTTTTGTCTGTCTGTCAGCGGCTTAGCTCAGAGACGCTTAGTACAAGAAATCAAGAAATATTAATCACGCCGATACAGTGGTAAAATAAAATCTTGAAAAATAAAATTTTGTTTGGTACCTAACCTACCTCCCTTGCAGGTAATGTGGGGATGATATTTTTTTTCTCATCTATCCCATGGTGTGGGGTATCGTTGGATAGGCCTTTTAAAAATATTACGGGTATATAAAAACTATTTTTCATGGTTGTTTTTGGATTATGTGAAAAAATTCACGGCAGTAGTAATACAGTGAAAACCATTTATAACAACTTCGCATGAAACGCCGTACCGGTTATTACGACGAAATTTTGACTTATACTTAACATCGTTTTTGGTTACAACGACTTTCGGCTATAACAACCGCAATCCTATGGTTCTTTTGAAGTCGTTATAAACGGTTTTCACTGTATAATGAAGTTAAAAGGAAAACTATCACAGCTAAGAGTAAACGAGTAATAGTTGACCAACTTAATTTGCAGTTGGAATGTATGGGCGAACATGTTTTTCAACTACAATTTTAAGCTTGTTCTTGGGATAAATTTATCCCAACTACGGCATCTTTCATTATGCGTGGTCCGACACACACACACATAACAGAAGCTCGAACATCTGACTATTACTCTACCTTATATTGGGTTGTGGAACTGAGATGGCAATAGCTCCATGGTGTTTATTTGTAACAACCAAGGCAAAAGCAAGGTAGAAGAAATGGTATTTTTTTTAATAAGGGCTTATTATTTACCTGATGACTTCATTAGACAATCCGCAGCTGTATTTCCAATGTAAGCAAAAAAAAAAATATGAAAGAGAACTTAGTGTTAGTGTTTCTATAAGTAAGTTTATACAAAAACTAGCAACGCCCCGCGGTTTCACCTGCATTAGTCTCGATCCCGTAGGAATATCGGGATAAAAGTATCCTATGTGTTAGTCCAAATTCGTGCAGTAGTTTTTGCGTGAAAGAGTAACAAATTTCCATCCATCCTCACAAACTTTCGCGTTTATAATATTATATACACATATAAATAAAATATATAATATAATATAAGTATAATAATTAAAAATAGAAAAAAAATCAAATTAAATTAATTGATCGATAATAATTAAGTAGGACTTACACACACATTTATGTCTGTAATTTTTATGGTGTACATAATAAAGAATATTCTATCTATCTACACACCAATAATATTAAAAATCTAGACGAGGTCGATGTTTCCTATCCAACTTCTCTGAGAAGTAAAACCAATACACACACACAGACACACAATCTCTTAAAGTTCAGATATTATCATGGTCAGATCATGTGAGGTCCATGTAAATTAGTGTCTGAAATCGTCTTTTGAAGAAAGAACCATACAGATTTAAGTGGACCTGTCCAGTCAGTGCACGCAATTGTCAGAAAACGAGTAGCTCAATTCAGAACTTAAATCTTGTTTTAACAGAACATGTTTAACATAAAGGTAGTATTGTTAACTATCGCTGGTAAACTTACGTATGCATTCCACGAAGTTCATACTCCTGACGGTACGCAGCACCGGCTCGACGTCAAGGGTGAGTGCGGGGGCGGCGGGGGGTGAGTCCAACGCCGAACACAGATTGGACGCGGTCTCCTGCGCCCGCGCCGACAGTATGTTCCCCACCTTATAATGTTATAATTTGTTAGAAGGACAATTTATTAATGGGGGTACAATGGGTTCGATTCAAAGCGATGCCCAGGTCAGGCAAAATGTTATTGGGTTTTTCTATCAGGAAGTTCTCAGTAGCAGCCCGTAGTCTGGAATTGTGCCTGGTTGGTGGATCTACTTTAGGTACACCTCTGTTTAACACTTCGGGAAAAACAGGCGTAATGTAATGCTATGTACACACGGCTACATATCAAGCTATACATTTCCAGTATAAGCTGACCTCTCATTGAACGGAAATCCTATACAATGCGAGATCATCTTATACTGGAAATTATAGGTTGATATGTAGCCGTGTGTACATGCACAATACAACATACCCAGGTGCGCGCATTAAAAACATTGCGTAACAAATTAGTCGACGAATAGAATGAATAATTTAATTACATATAAAGGGATTTCAAATACCAGTATGGTGCCATGCTCCATAAGTAAAACATAATAATATTATCTTTGGTTTAGAACTATCTGGAACGTAGGTGTCATTGATTTGTTTACATTTCTGAGATAGAAAGCTTTACTCATTGATAGGAAACACCTGGGATAACAAAATACATCAGAACTAGCTTTTGCCCGCGGCTTCGCCCGCGTGGATGTCGGAAAATATCCCACGGGAACACACAATAGGCATAACGGACAGTCCTCTGTGCAGGGCGTGCATGGAGGCTGAGGAAACCGTCGCGCACGTGCTCTTCGAATGCACAGGTGTTACTCAGATTAGAACAGAAACCCTCGGGTCACCCAGATCTTTCACTGATGTTCTGAACAGGCCAGGAGTTTTAATTAACTTCTGGAGGGAGGTGGGCTGGTTGGAATAACCACCAAACGGCCGTCATGGCCCACGCACAATGGTCCACCTGACGGACTAAGTGCCGAAACCAATCCCCATAACATAGAACATAGATCCCACGGGAACGTACTACCGAGATTTCATACCTAATAACAGAGGAAAACTTCATTGACTCCTACCGCTGCGCCCGCGTTGCTAAGCGTAATTTTGAAACTCTGATATCTTTTAAACTATTCATTTAAATTATTTGATTTAAAGGCATATTTTAATCTAAATTAAATGCCCACTTTAAATAACATATTTTTTTGGATAAGGATTAATAATACTATACCGGTCAAAAAAGCTTCGGAAATAACAATTCAATTTTTATCAAATTCTGAAAGATAAAAATGGTTTTTTGTGGGTCATCCTTAGAAGATAGACATAATATATGCCATCGCGGACTTTTTCCAGACAGTAAAGCTCCCAGTCGGCATGATTTTTTCCGACTTTAACAATAATCGTCATATTTCAGCCAATTTACACAAAACCGTAATGAATTATACACTAAAACCTTCCGCATGAATCACCCTGTCCATTGGTGAAAACCGTTTGAAAATCCGTTCGGTAGTTTTTGAGTTTATCGCGTTCAGACAGACAGACAGACAGACGCGGCGGGACACTGTTTTATAATATGTAAGGATAAGGATGATTTCTTAGAAATAGCTTTCCTTTAATCATTTATGTTTTACACAAAAAATATGCTTTTAGATTATTTTCTTATCTTCATTCATGTCATCAATAATATATGCTATTTATAGATAACCCATCAATTATGATGAGGCCTATTAGTGTTACACTATAAACTGGCAGATAAGCTTTATCAGTGTGACAGTACATAATGTAATACTGTTTGCTGATATCAGCACACATTAGAATCAGGTCAAACTAATAATATTGAATTGATACGCTCGTCAATATTTGTGGACAATTGGGAAATCAGTCAGTGTGCCAAAAAACATATAGGTGTACCAAACATAATCGTATAATATTAAATGAGCAATATTTGTATAAATGTATATTTCTAATTACGTTCTCGAAAACGGCTTGAATGATTTCTATGAAAGTTGCAATACCTTTAGCGTTTACGGGGGCGAAAAATCGATCTAGCTGGGTCTAGTTTCTGGGAAAGTTCGTTTTCTCTATTTTCATCTGACTAAAGGTCGGCCGACCAGGTACTTTTATTTATATAATATGCTAAATAGATTTTAAGTACATTGTTAGTAAACTTAAAAAACTTTCCATCATTGTATCATTTTAGGACCACAGGTTTAAAGCCGGGTCCAGACGTGTGTGTAATGTAATGTATCGTTTAATTTAATGTAATGCGAATTCTGCGCATGGACGGCACTACGAGCACTACATATAACGCTCGGACTGGCGCTCGCGCTGATCCATCTGTTTTCGTTTTAGCGCGAACACAAAGACTCTCGCAGTCGAAGACATAGGATTTGCGTCGAGTTTGTATGCCATCCACACTATTCGCATTACATTACACAATACGCACGTCTAGACTCGGCTTTATTAATTACAACATTAAGGCTGCCTGTCCACTGGAGCGGAGCGGGGCAGCGGAGGGGAGAAATGTGCCAATATTAACCAACAGGAGCGGAGCTCTGAAGCGGAGTTTAGATTCTATTGGCAAATTTCTTAGCTCCGCTGCTTCGTTCCGCTCCAGTGAACAGGCAGCCTAAGGGGGGATGCGCTAAGGTAGCCCGCGAAATTCAAATATTCTTACTTTTTTTGCAATTTGCAGGTCAGTGTGTCAGGTTGTATGTTAATTAATTGATTCAGGCGTGACCTTGCAGAAATCCATTATAAAATACAATAGACGTGGATATATTTAGTAACTTGTTCCGCTTAGCTATTTCTAAAGACGCTGCGCGCTTCTGAAGAAGACGCTGCGTGTTCGAGTTCGCAACAAGTCCATCGTCATCCTGAGGATGCCTCGTTGAGAGGTGAAACACGTGTCGATTTCTTTCAGGAGTTTTTTATGGCTCTTTAGAAATAGCTAAGCGGAACAAGTTACTAAATATATCCACGTCTATTGTATTTTTTTTAGGTTGTATGTTGATTAAAATATGATTCGCGACCGTAACAAATGTCTTTTCAGACTTATAATCATTGGAATCGGCAATATAACTCCTTAAGTTAGAATTGGCTTCAAATGTCATGATTTCATGAAATATTCATTCAATTTTTTTGATTATAATTCTATGAATAAATATTTGATACGGCTACAAATCATATTTCGATCAACATACAACCTGATCTGTAAATTACAAAACATGTCAGAACATTTGAATTTTGCGGGTTACCCTGAGGCTTTCGCCTTACGTTGATGAGGTCTGGTAACAGCAGTAAACATATATTTATATTTTTTTTTCATTGTACAACTGCCGTCAGTCCTTTCTGGACTATTATCAGTTTGGTTGCGTGAATATAGTTGGCGTTTCAGGTACAGGGGCCATTGCCACTGCTACCTCTTTATATTACTTGACCTCTCTTAAGTCGATTGACAGATTTGCTGCTGTCCAGCAATTTAACAGCCAGAGGATTTGGGTGGATGGCGAGACGATCAGCATAACGCTTTTTACGTTTGTTAATTTCCTCAAGAATAGTAGGAGTGTTGAGATAATCATGGATTTCTTCATTCTGTGTGAACCATGGTGCATTGACAATGTTCCTCAAGATGGCGTTTTGAGCTCTTTGGAGGCACATTATGTTACTTTTGCTGGCCACTAAGCATAGTTGGATGCCGTATGACCGTATAGGATTTAATAGAGAATTGTACAGCAGGAGTTTATTGTCCAAAGATAGGACTGAGTTACGACCCATCAACCAATACAAGTTTTTATATTTGGCGTTTAGTTGTTCCCTTTTTTGTTTTAAATGCCTCTTCCAGGTGAGCCTTCTGTCCAGGTAAAACCGAGATACTTAACACAATCTGTATGTGGTAGAGTTGTATCCACAATGCAACTATGGGACAGTCGCCTCTTCTCAAAGTGAAGGTAATGTGATTTGATTTTTGAGCACTGGCGCAGATACGCCACTTTTGCAGCCAGGTATTCATTTTATCCAGTACTATTTTAATTTGTTACTAGCGGTATCCGGTTCTTTGGCCCTCACCAGGTAAGCAACGTCATCTGCGTATGTCACTACCGTTACATCTTCTATGGTTGGAAGATCAGATGTGAAAATATTGTATAAAACAGGTCCCAGAACCGATACCTGTGGAACTCCAGCTTCGATATTATAAAGCCTAGATCTTTCGTCTCTTTGTTTTACTTGGAATTGTCTGCCATCTAAATACGAAGCTATGATGGGAAACACTGAGTGGGGAAGCTTTTCTTTTATTTTGCACAGTAAGCCCTTGTGGCAGACACGATCAAAGGCCTGTTGCACGTCTAGAAATGCCGCAGAGGTGTATTTCATTTTCTCGAATTTTTTCTCAAATTCCTCACCCGCGCTTTCTGCTGCTTTACTTAGACAAAATGTGAAGGCATGCCCTTTAGAGTTTAGGTTTCAGCATACAAACCCCCAGGCTGTTATAAAAGCTTTTAAAGATCTTAAAATTAAATCAACAGAAGATCTCTGGGGAATGTCTGTAAAAGTCTGTAGATCTATTATCGAAACCATTGCGCCCTATCTAGCTTACATATTTAACACCAGTGTAGACCAAGGAGTCTTTCCGGATCTCATGAAACACAGTAAAGTAGTTCCATTGTTCAAATCCGGTGATAGTAAAGAACCCAACAATTATAGGCCTGTGTCAATTCTGCCAGTTCTCAGTAAGGTGTTTGAAAAGTTGATGCTCAATCAAATGTTACTTCACTTTAATAAAAATTCCATCTTTCATAAACAACAGTACGGTTTCACCAAAGGGCGTTGTACTACTGACGCCGGTGTCACCCTAATAAAGAACATTTTTAATGCCTGGGAAGAAGCACAAGATGCCATTGGAATCTTTTGCGACCTCTCGAAGGCGTTCGATTGTGTAGACCATGAGACACTTCTGCTGAAACTAGAGCACTATGGGATTAGGAATACAGCTCTTGATTTATTTAGATCATACCTGAAAGATAGAAATGTTAAAGTTCAGGTAAACGGCGTAAACTCATTAGGGTTTGAAATGGCAATGGGCGTTCCTCAAGGTTCGATATTGGGTCCATTCCTCTTTTTAGTTTACATTAATGATTTACCCCAATTACTTCAAAATCAACCGAAGATGGTGTTATTTGCAGATGACACATCATTAATCTTTAAAATAAACCGACGGTCACAAAATCTTGACGACGTGAATAGCTCTATTCTGCAAGTCCAAGATTGGTTTACGGTAAATAATCTGGTACTTAATAAAAAAAAAACCAAATGCATTAGATTTAAATTACCTAATGTTAAAAGTAGCGAATGTGACATCATATTGAATGGAGAAAAACTGGAATTTATTAATCAAACAGTTTTCCTAGGAATCACGCTAGACGAGAAATTACAATGGGGACCTCATATAACATCTCTTGCGGGGCGGTTAAGCTCGGCCGCTTATGCTGTTAGAAAGATAAGACAGTTAACAGATGTGGAAACCGCGCGTTTGGTCTATTTTAGCTACTTTCACAGCATTATGTCGTATGGCATTTTACTGTGGGGTCGGGCTGCTGACATTGAATCCATCTTTATTTTGCAAAAGAGAGCTGTCAGAGCCATTTATAATCTACGTCGCCGCGAATCTCTCAGGGAACTTTTTAAAAGGATTAATATTATGACGGTACCTTGCCAATTCATCTATGAAAATATTATGTTTGTAAGGAAAAATCCACATCTCTTTAATAAAATAAGTGATAGACATAATTTTAATACTAGAAATAAAGATAAACTAGATCAACCATTTTACAGATTATCTAAAGTACATACATCTTTTATGGGGTACTGTGTTAAATGTTACAACAAAATACCTTGTGACATATTGCAATTAAATGAAAGAAAATTTAAAACTCATATCAAAAGTGCACTTTGTAAACAAGCATATTACAAATTAGAGGATTATATCCAGGATAAGAGTGCTTGGAAACATGCTGGTCCTGCTCCATAGGACAATTTAGAATCAAGACAAAATCAAACTGGTTGCTAATTTAATTGTAAAATTGATTATTTTGTGTTTTATGACATTGATTTAACATTCTGTGATTACTTTCTCACACACTGACTTATTAATTACAAAATTATAGGAAAATCGTCTACTTTTACAATGTTTGTAAATATGTGAGCACCATGTATCTATCACATATTAAATTATCTGTCGTTGCTTCATTTTTAATTCTTTTTACCTATTGTGGTATAGTAATTTTATTCTAGGTGCATCGTCTTCACATATAATTATTTAACTAATGTACGTACCTATACAAACTATTGTAAAACATTTTAAAAGAGTAACGGTGGAGTTTCTTGCCCATTCTTCTCCATACGAAAACTACCTTTTGGAAGGGGCGACTAGAATCATTTTTAATATTTTGTAAATTTCGACGTTCAAAAGTGCCATACATGGGCCTATTTGAAATAAATGATTTGACTTTGACTTTGACTTTGACTTCGAAACCCTGGCGTATTGAGTGGTAGACTCGGTGGATGACTCAGTGGTAGAACAAAGTGCTTTTTTTGGATTCAACAATCTGATTTCCATCGCGATTTCTTTGGGTGATGTTGGTCTAATAGGCAAACACAATTGAAAGGCCTGATTGAGTATATCTTCAACTTCTTGTTGGTTTAGCCCTCATTGGGTTTGAAGACGCTTGCCAAGTGTAAGCCAAACGCTTCAGCCTTTTCTTTGTCTGTTCTGGCCAAAGATGTGCATGATCTGATGGGCAGATTGTGATTTTGTGACCTGTCAGGATTTTTAATGGCCTTCCACAAGGAATGTTCACCCTGATCCGAAACAGACAACATTGAAATTTGCTTTTGCAATGAAATAAAACCTAAACATACACCTACTTTTTTATGCAAACCTTGCAGATGATTGAGTTCACAATAATTAAGAATGATTTTATTTTCTTACCTGTAGAAAAGCTGCATGATCAGATTCTTTAAGAGCTTCAATGGAGAAGTGTAACAGTGCTGTTGCTTCCCGTAGTTTCTGAGCAGCATGTGATGTGAGAGACCGCATGTTGGTTATGGCTTGAGACCGTGTGTTCCGCGCCGCACGTATAAGCTCATCTCGTCTCCTCTCTATGGCACGGGTTACTTCAGAACAAGTGTGATCGATTTGTTTTTCCAACTCTTCACAAGATTCCTGTTAGATAATACAAAAATAAACATTGCAAACATGTTACAAAGCTAACTTTTAATCTTATTTAATCAAGACTAGCGTCCGCCTGCGTGGTATATAGATAAAAAGTATCCTATGTAATACCAAATTTCACCAAAATCGGTTCAGCCGTTTAGCTGTGAAAGCGTACCAAACAAACATACAAAAAATCGAATCTTTTCTCTTTATAATATTAGTTTAGATTAAGATTGCAGTCCTCTGCAAATAGTAATATGTTGGTAATGATACTTTAAAAAATAAACAAAGCTAGTTTCTTGGATTGCAATATTGTGTCTTGGTCTGATAAAAGAACAAAGTACTTACATTAATTTTATCACCAGTTCCTTTTACTAACTGTATATATTCTGTCATGGCTTTGGCTTGTTCAGATAGATGTTGCAATGATTGTGATAATTCAGTCTGAAATAAAAATAGTTAAACAATGTTGAATATGTGCCAATAAGTCAGCAAACTAGTGATCTGAACCAGATCCCTCAACTAATATTAAAATCGAATAGTGTAAGGAAGCAGAGAGGCAGGGACTTGTTAGTCTCAATTTTGATTTTCTATCTAAAGCATCTGGCAGGATGTGGCTGGTTGCTCTATGCTTCCAAAATTGAGTTCAAATGCTGTAACATCAAATGAGTTCTGAATTACCTTATTGGCTCTAGCAGCAACGGACAATGCCTGTGTTTCATGTGTTGAGTGTCTTTCAGCAAGACAGCGCTGACAGATAGGTACTAAGCAGGCATTGCAGTAGAGGACAGGGGGCGAGCCATGGTCAGCGCATGTGGTGCCCAGTGGCCGCAGCTCATGCTGCGCCAGAGGGCCGCGTGTGGGGTGCCAGGCGTCGCGGCAACCCGCGCAATATCGCACCGAGCACTGCTCGCACCGTACCACCGCCGCGCGCCGCTCCCCTTCGCACATCTGACAGGCCTCCTCGGCAGGCGGAGCACCCGTGACCCCACCAAAACGCTCAACAATAGTTCGCATAACGCGAAACGGTGGAAGTCCCTCTGCTCCATTATCGTCCAAGTAAACTAGCTTATTGCAGGATGGACATGATATTGTAAATGCTGCGCTCGAATATGCGGGCGCAGCCGGGGTTCCTGCGTAACTATTAGGCCTTGATCCACATACTACTCCACTGTCAGTTTCGCTAGACACAGAGGCTTTGTCCGCTTCTTGATAATCGTTTGAGGCTGCAGAATTATCTCCTTCGTGTATATGAGTTTGTAAATTTACTGCACAAACTCTACAAAGTGCATGCCCGCAAGGTAGTAATACTGGTTCCCTGTAGAATTCTTTACAAACAAAACATCTTATCTCCTCTTCCATTTTGTTAAAACTACTATAGAGTGAAGCATAAGCCCGCTGTGACAATAAACTTTAATTCACTTTACATACTCTTAATTACTCAATAACATTGTTTGAGTTTATGTTAATAATAAATAAATAAAATCAACAATAAAAATAACGCAACACGCATTGCATTACATTTGCAACACACAAACACAGACAGGATAGAATACTACCCGTCACAGACTACCCAATACCCATTATCAGTGGGTACCAATATGGTACCAATAAAATAATTATTATAGTCTGTGGTCAGTAGAATGCAGAACTCAATTTTATCTACGCACAGACACACTGTCACACAAACCACAGTGTAAGAAAAGGAAAACACACGTTTTTCCTTACAAATGAAACTATTTTAATTATTTACAATCACGTTTGCATTCCCCGATGTATTTTCGCATAACTTCGTAGTGCCCATAGAATAAAGGGTGAACTTGGTTGATTGATGACCCGTATCCTAATTGCGTAACTTATTTTCGTAAACGATTATGCCTAATTTGTTTCATTTTGACAGTTCAACAACATTCATTGCGTTATTTACGTTGTTGAGCAGATTTTTTTTCCAACTTATGAAGCAATGGATTAGCAATCTGTTTCAAATCGAAACAAATTGTGATTGTGTTGTATTACGCAATTAGGGTACTGGATTCTGGATTTGAGCGAGTCCGAGCCATCTGTTGGCCGATGTTCGGTCTTTCGTGCCTGCATAATGAGGGCACTAGAGACTGTAGAGACTCCGGGCTACTGAGAAGTTCGGCAGAGCGATGCTAGCTACGATAAAACTGAATTAGTTTCACAAATTAAGGCGGATCCGCAGCAGTAGCCCGTGAAATTCAAACTTTCTTACGTTTCAATCAATACATCTCTGTAACTGTGCGTTTACACTGGTGAAACATCATAGCAAAATATGTTGGAATCTCTATTTTCTGTCAATTTTCCGTATAATGTTTGACAGGAACTAGAGATTTCAACATATTTTGTTGTGATGTTTCGCCAGTGCAAACGCATAGTAAGTTAAGGCTATGTGATTTAAAAAGCAAAGCTCGGATTAAAGACAGCGTTAGTCGGTTTCTTTTGTTGGACCTTGAACTCGCATGATAGAAAAAACTCTTTCTACGTTCGCAAAATGGGCTGTAATAGCAAATATTATATATTGCCAAATGCAATAACTCTGAGCCGGTCCGGTATCTTAAAATACATGTCTGGTCTTGAGAATTGTTGCTAACAAGCCTAAAAAGATGAGTCTTCTTGTTTAATTAAAGTATGTTGATGGTAATTATGTTGATTTGTGATACCATCCAGAGAAGATTAGGTTTTTATTTGTAACTTTCTAATTTATAGATCTGGGGCCGTACTACGACGTGTTAAAGCCATCATTGGTCCAGTGTGAAAATGGGACAGTGCTATTTATGCTGTATAGCTCCATCTCTCTCTCACACTGGAACAATGATGGCTTTAACACGTCGTAGTACGGCCCCTGTTGTATTTTGTTGAAAATCTAAAAATCCAGAATCTTGCCGGAATTCTGTCTAGAGCCTAAGAATTTGATAATCTTAGGACAAATCCTGAGATACGGTAAAGGACCTTGGGCACAAATGTATGGACTCTGGTCCTAGGTCCTAGGCACAATAGATATAAATAGTATATCGTTAAAAAGGTATATTCTCATAGACCACGAATAGGTATGGCGCTTGTCCTGATATATTGTCCGATCGGAGTACGCGTACCTTAAATATTAAATCATTTTGTGATTATATCTCTAAGTATTTTTGATATATTTTTCAAACGGCTGAACCGATTTTAATGATTTAGATCTTAAATGAAAGGTATAAATCTCTCCAGTGTTATATCACACTGGTACACAGATAACACATTAGATACTTTTTATCCCGATATTCCCATGGGATCGAGACTTCTGCGGGTGAAACCGTGGGGCGCAGCTAGTGGTACAGACGCCAGCACATCAGGCTACTACAATCTGTCAAATTTATTTAATAGATTTTCAACTTTATTCCTGAAGTTTAAGGTTCAAAGTTGATTGGGAAAATTTGACAGTTTCGGGTAGCTTGATGTGCTGGCGTCTGTACATAAAATGAGAAAAGTCAAGATGGCGACCGTGAGCTTTAATTATGTGTTGGGATTTATCGTAATGTGTTAGGATTTATTAATTTTTTGCTCGAAAGTGTAAGTACAAGATTGTACAAGTGTGTATAAGTACATGATTTTTATTTTTATTACTTTCTTTATATACAAACATATACATCAAGCCTGTCTCTCAAAGGGATAGGCAGAGATTATGTATCCTATACCCAACTTTCTCTCCCATAAGTCAACGTAGGAACCAACACAGTACTACATACACTGTTCAATCCTTTCATAGTAATAGTTCAAGCCAGGGTCAACGTAAGATGCAGAGAACAGAGTTCAAAAAAATGCAGGGTCTAAATCGTTGTAAACGGAATGAGAGACAAATAGTACGTTGTCACACACATAAACGACAAAAATTTCGCTGCCAGGTGGGGGAAGGAGGGGAGATAGCTGTGTTTTGCGTCTCCTCTGACCGACCTCCCACCTATTCGCAGAATTAGGCTATTGTTAATACTTGTTTGGTAATAATAACAACTTATGAGCCTAAATCTATATGAATGCCTTTTTACCTAAATAATAATTCATTTAAAAAAACTAGGTACGTACTATCGAAGAAACGCATATCTATACACCGTAAGGACTATTTCTGCTTGCAGCGCTCGGTCGATATAGTACGCTTACCTACGACAAAAAGGGTTATGTGCACGGGATTTTGTTTTCAAAGTGCTTAGATATGCGTTTCTTCGATAGTAACTATATAAATATTTGTATGCAGTTTTTGCTGATGTGGAATGAGTTCACATATTCATTCCAGCTTAGTAATTACTGCACAATACGTGTTTTATTGATTTTTTGCGTACTATCCGAGATACTGAAAACACATCCCACCAATATTATAAAGGCGAAAGTTTGTGAGTGTGTGTGTATGTTTGTCTCTTCTTCACCCTCAAACGGCTGAACGGATTTGAATGAAATTTGGTACACAGATAGTTTATAACCTGGATTAACACATAGGATGCCTTTTTATCCCGATATTCTCACGGGATAGAGACTTATGCGGGTGAAACTGCGGGGCGCAGCTAGTATTTCATAAGCCGATATCTAGAATCGGACAACAAGTCCAAATGTAACCCAATAATAACTTTTTTCCCTCTTGAAAAAACCTATCCATCGATGTCCGATTCAAGTCCATTGGTCATATGGACCAAAATGCCCGAACCTCTTACCAGTATTAGCTTACCCGCGTTCCTGTCCTCTGTCTATAGCACTGAAAAGTTGACCAGGAAAATTTTAGCCCTCTGCCTGGTTGACTCTGAAGTGCCATGCTTGACCGATGCGAAGAACGTCTGGAAAGCGGCTTGCCCGAATACAGATCGGCCCGTCAACCCATCTTCCCAGAAGCAGTGGGATGAGCTTCTCTGCAGGTTGGTACAGAACAATCTTATTATTGCATTCACCAATACTGCTGAGCGTGCCCGCCTGCTGGCTGTAGGTGAGTGGAAGTTGGGCCTCTGGCTTCAGGTGCTACCGTCACCCAACGTAGGCACTACGCTGGGTGATACCACCTTCCGGCTCGCTACCTATCTACATCCAGGCGCTCCTTGTGTGGCTCCGCATCGCTGCCAATGCAGTGAAGGTGTCGACTGTCTCGGACACCATGGCCTATCTTGCAGTAAGAGCGCAGGCCGAATAGCACGGCACGCCAGCATCAATGACATCATCCTTCGTGCTCTTGTCATCGCCGGAATGCCAGCTGTTTTAGGACCCAATGGCTTGGCACGCGACGATGGGAAGAGACCAGACGGAATGACCATAATACCTTGGAAGGTAAATAGGCCTTTGGTGTGGCATGCAACGTATGTCGACATCCTTGCGCCATCCCATCTTCCTAGTACGGCGGGCTGTGCTGGGGCTGCTGCTGCAGGTGCGGAAAACCTCAAAAGGTGCAAATACTCCAATCTTATTAGGACTTACATGTTTGAGCCGTTTGGTTTTGAAACACTAGGGTCATGGGGTTCGAGTGCCCTAAGTGGGCACTTGAACCCCATGGGATTATTAAGACATCGCCAAGCGGTTAGTTGAGTCTTCACGTGACTAAAAGGCTGGCCTATTCTATGGAAAAGAATCAGCATTGCCATACAACGTGGCAATGCTGTTAGCCTTTTGGGCACTTTTCTTGTTGATAGCGATGCGGACGAATTTTTTGATGCCCTATGATTATCCCCCCCCTTTATACTTGTACAGTGGGCTGCATTAATTGGGTACCCCAGTTGTATTAAAATTTTAATACAACTGGGGTACCCAGTTGATGCAGAAACTGTACATTTTATTATTATTATTTTAAGTTTTTTAGTTTTTAAATCATGTAAATACGTGTGTCTAAACAAAATATTTTTAGGTATTAATAAATGTGCCAGATACGGTAACCCTACTTGCAACAAGCCAAACCAAACGTCCCCGTCTTCACCTTTGAATTTGTGATGGTTCGAGGTTTGTTAAGCGTGAGTGGCCAGCATAACAAATTGCTTCGCCAAATCGCGATTGAAGTACGACTTTACCGGTTTTCCTAGTAAAACGATCGATTTAGTTTGGGTTTGCAGCCGGCCTAAGCTATTGCCAACATTGAGAAAATAAATGTCAAATCCCCAATATATAATTGTAGTCTGTGGTCAAATCTATTTGTCAATAGGAATTTGACAGTTTGTAAATAGGAAGATAATTGAAAAAAGTTGTGTTTATCAACTTTCAATGTTTTTATCTTTTTTTAATGCGCTGTTCAAGTAACTATACACCAAATTGTAATGTAGATTAAGTACAATAGCATAATTGTCCGAAGTAAACAAATTCAAAAATGGAGCCCGCGCTATCTTCTGACGATAGTTGCGATTCAGAAATGAAGCTGATGAAGAATGAATTGATCGGTAGTTATGATATAAATTTTAATGTAGTTGTAGACAATATTTACATAGAACAGGATTAATTGAACTTATTGTTTAACGTGATCGAAACTAGCTTACTTGATTTCAAGTTAGCTTCGATATTAGTACCTCTTTCCTAATTGGTCTGTTGCTGTAGGTACTTATTTATGGCACACTACCCGTTGATTTTTCAGCAATCCTAGTGATATTAATCTTTAATAATGTATACTCTTCCGACACATTTCATTTTCATAGAATTTGGATTGGAGGAAGAGAATCTGAGCAAGGAAGAAATGAGTGATCTTCTGAAAGCTTTGAAGAATTCAAAATCATCAGAAAAACTAGAAGAAGTCGCTCGTGACGGAGGAAATGTCGGTTCAGTTTGATTTATGTATAATTACACCCTTTTCACACACTCAGGCTGCTCGGGAGTTCAGTATTGTATTGATGTATGGTTAAGTTTTCACACATGTTTTCAGATTTCAGCCAGTTTTCCCATACGTCTGCTTCCAGGTACTCTGCTCTAGCAGGCAGTGTGAATGTGTGAAAAGGGCATCACAGTCTGTCAAATACATTTTGAATTATTTTATTGTAACAATAAACTGAATTATTTTTCTGTTTCAGGTTGAGAACAATCAATCTAGTACCAGTAGTACCACACCTAAAAAACCCATGAAAAGAAGGTACTTAAATGTAAGAGACAGACGTTTGCCATGGAGCTTACTACCCACCACAATAACACCTGCTGAAAAAGCCCGTAGTCTAGCTGTTTATATAAAACTTATGTCTCTGAACAGCTACCACCAGGCAAGACAGTCTGCTAACTTTGCAGCTTGGCCCCCACCGCTGCAGATCGTTGAAGAAACTACTAGAGTACAACCAGTAAGATCTACAAGAAGTGGCAGGTCTGTGCCTGTCTATGCTGATTTTGATGATGATTCTTCTGACCTCGACTTTGTCATCACTAAGACTAAGAAAAGAAAGGTGTCAGCTAGTGATCACAATGGGAGTGATGGCATATACACTAACAAAGTTTTGAGCTTAAAAAGAAAACCATCTAAGGATGAGAACAATAGACCTGTGAAGGAAGCTAGAATGAGTACAGATAAATTAGAAGTTGTATCTGCTGTGATTCCTGTAAAGCCTAAGAAAGACCTGTTTACTTTAATTGAAGACTGAAGCACCTATCCTCGAACTTTGGTACTTTTGGTGATTTATATATAGATGATGATTTGAAGAAATTGAAAAACAGTCTAATGTGTCTTTAAAAAGATAATTTTGAAGGTGCTTTCGTTTTGTGAGATGTCTATTGGTATAATCCAAATGTACTGGAATTAAATGTGTAAATTGATGTCATAAAGGGGCCGTGCACGCAATCGACTGATTTTAATCAATTTTGTTCACTTTTTGTGACAAAGGGAAAAATAATTTAACAAAATTGTTTGTGATATGAAAAGTCGGGTTCTTTTGCATGTGGCTGAAAGGGATTTTTCAAATAATTTAAGTATTAAGACCAGGCACTCTAAATACAATTTCCATGCAAGCTCCGCCCCCATGCACCCTGCCAATCCGATATGTGCTAAACACTAACACATCAGTAATAAAGTTGAATATCGCGTGCGCTCTTTGATCGTGTTCGAGCACGAAACTAAATGGCGAAAGTTTCAAATCTTATTTCGTTTATAACTAAAATAGGTAACAATTGATCTAGAGAACAATAATATCTTGTGGCTGGATATTAAACGATATTTTTTTACTGTGAATACTTATTTTACACATAAAAGCCGAGTAAGCTTGATTTGATTTAAATAATCTTTAAAAAAAGACATGATTTTCGAATAAAAAATGAATCGAGCGAAAATTTTACAATTACGTAACTGTCTTGTAAGTACATGGAAAGAAAAAAATCATATAAATCACATACCAAAGTTACATTTTGATTGTATGTGTGACTGTTTCATAATATTAATACAATTTAACATACAATTTAGTGGAAAATCACTAATATTCTCAACTTGTTTTCCGAAAAATTACGCGAGACTGACGTTCGATCATCGTTTTTTAAGAAACTCCTTGTGATTTTGAACTTGAATAAATATCAACATCATTATGATCTTCTTGCACGTGGCTGGACCACTTTCTTCACCTTCTATACAAAATTAAACAGAAAAATAATTTTGAAAGAAACAATTTTTAAAGAAAGCCTGTCGATAATTTATTTTTCCTATTATTTAGCAACGCTTGCAAGAAATTTAAAAATCACACTTTAGTCTAGCTATCCTTGAAATAAAATCTAAATATTATTTTATTAAAAACAATATCTTCATGTAAATCAAAGGCGAAATGAACTACTGTTTCAGGAGCTCTAAAGTGATGAAACTATGACCGGTGCTGTGACTGACACGAACGGTTTTGCGCCATGAAATCTGTAGGTACAGACGCCAGCACATCAAGCTACCCGAAACTGTCAAATTTTCCCAATCAACTTTGAACCTTATGCTTCAGCGATAAAGTTGAAAATATTATATATTATTAAATACATTTGACAGATTGTAGTAGTCACTGACCTTATGTTTCAATTGTTTCAAGCTTTTTCCCCAATAGTTATGAAATTGACAAAAGAGTGTTTTTTTCGTGCACGGAGCCTTAAACAAAGTCAATGTATTAATTCTGAAATTTTAGAAGGGTAGATTTTGTATATAATATAAGCTCATAGAATAGTAATCATGGAATTTGATTTCAAATTAACTACTGTCGAGAGCCATTCAAAACAAATGACTGGCTAGTCAAGTCTCATAGAATCTAATTTCTGGGGTAGATGACACAAGAAGTGAAGATTTTTCATCATGGAGAGTCATTTCTCATTTTAGAATAGTCATAAATATTGTAATGCTTTTAGTCACAGTATGAACGTAGCATGCTTAAAATTATTCTACTTTCTGCATTCTAGGCAGTGTTCTAAGAATGGGACTGCCACCTTTTTTAAAATTGTTTTATTATTTTGTTGTATTCTCAAATATTTTAAAATTCTATTGTAGCTTTAATAATTTTATCATAACAATCATGTTCTTATCGTAAACAGGCTCTCACTTATTCATAAGTTAGTATAGAAGCAGAGAAGAAATGATTGTTTTGTTTTTCTTTTTACATTATTTTGTTATTCTATAATAGTGTGTTGGTAAAGTGTCGGTGCTGTATTGTGATTTTATTTAGTCCTTATGCACAATGCCCCCTGGCAAGCTAAATTACGCAAGTGGACGCCTTTCTTTTAATAAAAAATTGGGTTCCGCGAGTTCACTGTTTGTGAGCAAACAGACTTGCTGTGAGTGCTTCCACAGTATAACGAGGAGACTTGAGTATCACGGGACTTATAAGTCAACTGATTGGCTCAACATGCGCAAATAGGTACCTAAACTTGCGAGTGGACATCGTGCTTTAAGGCTCCTACAAACAGGCGCGACACAAAGACACTACTCGTCGCGCGACGAGCGATGCCTTTGTGTCGCGTCGCGTGTCGCGCCTGTTTGTAGGAGCCTTTAATCAGTAATTACATACCTATTGTAAGGCTTCGTCTGAAAGCTTGTTAAATGATAAAATAAGTTATGTATAGCTGCTATATTCAAATTGTTGTGTTAATTTAAGTGGTCGTATGATAACTGCTTGAGCAACATGTGAAGTGGTAAATTTAAATAAAACAACAAGTATTATTTCAGCATCTATACTTATATAATATATCCTAATGTCAATAAGTAAGTCTTATAATACAAAATACATGTTCCCTTATACTTAGAGTACCTATATCATAGACAATCAACTTGAGACTGGATATATAATACAATGAGCCTGAGGAAAGGAATTTTCTGTTAACTAACTACCCGCTCTCCTGCCTCGCACGGTTCTTATGACTTGAAATATGTTTATTAAGTGGGTGATAGACGTGTGAACTTAAAGTACGTGGTTTTTAAGTTCGCGAGCGCGCGTGTCTCCGGTTCGCCGTCGGTGACACACGTGAAAGCCTGCTCACACTGTATCGCGATGTTGTCGAATTTTCTGAACCAAACAAACATTACACAAATGTCGAAACAAAATGGCGGCTCGCGACTCGCGGCGATGACAGACGTACGATACTACGAACCAAGGCGGGCTACGAGCAAAATTTCAAACCTGTTGAATCGCCGACAAACTTACTCAGCGGTTTTAAAGTACGCGTACTTAGTATGACACACGGGCGAGAAAGGCTGCCGAGCCATAAGTATTATTAAGTATGCCTACCTACCTACTTGCTCGTGCGTCTATCACCCCTTTTATACATACACATAAACCTGCAAGAATAAATTCTCTAAATTAATGTGACAACTGCATCAACCCATCCATTTTTTGCGTTATTTAGACGTCATTGTTATTTAGACGAACAATGTGCTCACAGACACGAAAAGCGACTTTATTTAATAATATGGCTAGAAGATGGACATCAACTAGTAGCCACGCTTACCATTTTGTCGACGTGGCGACGTTAAGGCCTCTGCCTCGAATCTTGCGGGCAGCGGGGCGGCGGCGGCAGCGGCGCGTTCAAATGCATAGATTTATATGTAACTGGCCTCGAAAGCAGCGGCGCGGGGAGCGAGCGGTTCCATATAAAACTATGCGTTGCCGCATCGCCGCCTTCGCCGCCCCGCTGCCCGCAAGATTCGAGGCAGAGGCCTTAGCGATGTTGTGTGAACGGCTTCACACACCATCGCTTATGGCCTTAGCACACCTCCGACGCGAAAATAATGATGCGAAACCGTTAAACGAATTCCGCTGCGAAACATTACTACATTATGTCGCGATTAGGGTTGCTAGGCCCAAAAATAGAAAAGCCGGATACAGATCCATATTTAGCTGGACATTTTGCCCTGAAAGCTTGACACATTGGTTTTTAAATGAAAAAACAAAATTGCTGTCACTCCGGGAATGCCGACTTTCCCGGAGTGACAGCAATTTTGTTTTGTCATTTTGAAGTGAAAACTTGAACAAGATCGCCTTGGTGGCAGAAAAGTACTTGTATAGAACATTGGTCCGTAACCTTATTTAAATAAAGAGCACAATCGGTTTACCAAAAAAAAAAACTTCCGAAACCTTTAAAGTAAAAATACTTGCATAGAACATTGATCCGTACCGTAATATAAATAAAGAGCACAATCGCGTTTACAAAAATGAGGTGTCGTCATGGTGTCGCGAAATCAATGGTTTAGTCCCATCACAAAAATGCCCAAGACGCTTAAAGAAGTTTTCACTTCAAAAATACCTACCTACCTACCTAATACCTACTTTTATTTGTGTATTTATTACTGTTATTCATTTGAAATTTACTCTAATTATCAATCACATTTAGTTTTTAGTAAAGTAAATACTTAAGTAGTAGCGAATCGAGTAGCGCCGTATAGGAACATCATGGGAGTCAGTTGAATTGTAGGAATCGGGGCAAAAAGTTAAGAAAAAACTGATTACGTAAGTTTTTTCGTATAAGGTATTTTTATAGTCTGGATTCTACTTTGGAGCTCTTGGATTAGTGTTTCCGTAAAATCAACGTCCATTTTACAAAAAAAAAATAAGTTTCGCTTTATAAACTTGTCGATTGCCACAGATAGGTATGTGGGAAACAAACGCGGCACCGCAACAAAATGACGGGCTGAGCGCGGAGGTGTAACTGGCTTCCGAGCAGATCGGCGAAATCACGCGGGAAAGAGATAGAATCATAATCAAATCTGTACGTTAGAAAAGGCAGTTTCAATAAGTTTCGCTTGTCGTACAAGTACAACGGACATGTCATGGTGAACTACTGCGGTTTCGCTGCTGCTATGGTTTCGCGGCGGAGGTGTGATACCTGCCTTAACGCCATTACGTCGCGAAATGCGATTTTGTTTCGCGATACTGTTGTGTAATTATGTTAACAAGTATCATTCTCATTCAATAGTAATACCGCTCTTAGACTGTAAAGGGTGGCAGGGACATCGGCGCCCAACCTATTACCGTGGACTCAGATGAAAAAAAAATCTGCCGTTTCCTACAAAAGTGCTTCTACGCGGTCAAACTGTATGGAACCGCAGATTTTTCACGATGTTTTCATTTAGGTACTGTAAATTAAAAACCATTCATTTGATCAATATTGTAGCCTGCATTTGCATTATTATAGGTACCTAACTATAGGAGTCACAACGATTTTGAAAATCTGAACGTAGTCATGGTATGTAAATCAATAACTTTAGATAACATAATATGCTCTATATTATAGAGCTTTCCTCATGACTGGGAAAAGTCAGTCGTCTTGTAAAACATTCGATATAAGGAGCCTAAGATTGCAGATATTTAGCTAACCTTTTGTGTCAAATGGCGCTAAGTCATCTGAACCTACACTGACTAAATAAATAGGAATTCTTTATTATTATCATCTTTTTCTATTTTTACTAACCACATAGGATATTGTCCTGGGACCACCAAACCTAAAACATTCCTTCCGTCCTACCCTCAACTACTATCTACTTACTAAAGATATTTCAATCCCCAGCGTGACATTATGTGGGAATAAAGTGCCATCTTCCAGAGGGCTCAGAAAAAGCGTCCGTGTAGCTCTTTGCCTTTCCATTCGTCCTTACGCTCGTTAGTATCAAGTACTGCAGGTTTGCTCGGTTTGCGTCTGTTCTCTTTTGCCAAGGAGAGTGGGGTGAGGCCCTTGTCCACTGCGACTACACCTCGGTGCATCCCCACGTCAGCTTGAAGGAAATATTCTCTGAGACTGCAAATCTCGCGGCTGTGGAGGGTTTTAGTATTTAAGAAACCTCAACCCCCACGCTTCCGCGGAACGTACCTACCTACAGTCTCAACACCGATGACTGTGGGTGATGCATTCGATATGCCGTCAGTAATGTCCATTCTTCTATGGAACGCGCTTCCTCTTGATATCAGGACGGCCACCAGTCGGTATGCATTTAAGCGGAAATTGCAGAGTTTTTTTTCGAAATAAATAGAGTAGAGTCATTTCAACACCTCTCTCCCTCGAATTTGTATATATGTAGGTATATACAATATGTCCGGTTTCGGACTGTACAAACTTAAAGGGGTGGTAGTTTGCTCTATTCTATCAATAAAATTGTTCTACATGTAGGGTCGGAACCCATCCCCCCCTGAATGGCAGCAATTTTTGTGTTTTGATCGCCTTTTATGGAGCGTGCATACTAAAAGTACAGTGGTGCCGATTCCCTTGTTCACAAACTAAACTAAATTTAAGTTCAGTGCATCTTTTTCTCTCTATTTCATTAAGAAAAGGACAGAAGATAAATTTTAGTTTAGTCCTGTCAAATTAATCAGCGCTTGACGTAAATTGACGTAATTTTAGTAGGCAAGTTTTTAATCACGTCTAAACTTGTATGGAGTAGTGACAGGCGCTGATTAATTTGACAGGATTAAACTAAAATTTATCTTCTGTCCTTTTCTTAGTGCAATAGAAAGAAAAAGATGTAAGTTTAGTTTGTGAATAAGGGAATCGGCACCAATAACTTTAAAATTTAAAGCCCAATTGTCATTAAAAAAAACTTTTTACAAAAAAAAAACAACCGACTTCAAAAAAAAAAACACTACAAAGTGAAAAATAACTTTAATTTCGGAAGTCGGTGTCTTTGGTTTTGAATTTTCGTTCTTTGTCACCGACTTCCGAAATTAAAGTTATTTTTCACTTTGTAGTGTTTTTTTTTTGAAGTCGGTTGTTTTTTTTTTGTAAAAAGTTTTTATTTTTCACTTTTTAGTTGTGGTACCTACCCCACACAAATTCGAATACCACTACCTGCTATGTAAATAACAGTGACAAGAAGTTATCATATCATCTACATACTAAGTGGGAAAAAATACGTATAATTGAAGCTAACTCAAAAACTACCCAAGCAAAGTTAATAAAATTTATATGGGACCACCTCTGAAGTATGATCTACCAAATAAAAAAAGAATCATCAAAATCTATGCATAATTGGCGGAGTAATCGCGTAACAAACATACAAAAAAAAAAAAAAAAAAAAAAACATACATACGAATTGAGAACCTCCTCCTTTTGGAAGTCGGTTAAAAAATACTTTTAGCAACGGAAAAGTATTAACAATGGGTTAAATAACTCAAATAATAACATTGAATGCTGCATCATATTGAAATAAATGCTAAAAGATCAATTTTACGTTAAAAATATCATCGTTTTTTTGTTAATGATGTTTACTTCACCTAAATAATGATACCAAAGGGTATAATTATTTAGGTGAACTAAACATCTGTTAGACGAGTAGATAAAAAAGGTAGTTCTGTATTTTTAGTATGCACGCTCCATAAAAGGCGATCAAAACACAAAAATTGCTGCCATTCACGGGGGGATGGGTTCCGACCCTACATTTAGAACAATTTTATTGATAGAATAGTGTAAACTACCCTTTTAAGTTTGTACAGTCCGAAACCGAACATATTGTATATGTCACCGTAAGATTGTGAGAACCGTTAGTTTATAATCTGTCGGAATTATTTCCGTTAGATTATAAACTGTCGAAAAATTGTGAACTGGGTGAAATGGGTTAGGTTAGGTTAGAACTGTGACCAACTACTTCCAAGTTGCTCGCAGCCAGGCAGGCTATTTAATACTAGCGCAAGGTGCGTTACGTCGCAAGCAAGTTTGATACCAGTTCACAGTTTGTCGGTTTCCCATGGAAAGATTATAAACTAGCGAAAAATAATGCGTTAAATTGTAAATAGTTCACCACCCTTGGTTGACTGGTAGAGAATGCCTATGGCATTAAGTCCGCCTTTGTACCTTTTTAAATAAATAAATAATGTACGGATTCCATCTTCCATTATATTATAGTACAGAAATACCAATTAAATTAATTAATCAATAAATAAAACCTAAGATCACGTTTGCCCTTATTCTACGCTATACAATTTTTCCTACCTACCAGTTTAAATACTACTTACAATACATAATTTATTTGATTCGGGTATTTGACAATACCGAGATTTTGTAGGTAGGTATCAAGTTGATCCATGCCACCTAAATATATCTATGATATTATTGCTTCATATGCCAACTTGTTTAGTCGTCTTCGTCTCGTGGTTCACCCCGGGCCTTTGCTACCGACCTGACGAGGGATGGCGAAGCTTCTTTCAGGTCATACGCCCATCCAATACTCGCAAAATAATTTAATAGTGTCGTAGTTAGATTGCTGGGTATTCCGAGTTCGGCTGCCTTGTAGTCCCAAGGGAAGGTGTGGTGGTAGTTATGCCAGCCCTCACCCATCGCTACTATGGAAACCCCCCAATTTTCAACTGGCATTATGTTCCTGAAATGAAAACTCAGTAATTAGAACGGGTTAGGGGAGTGCCCCTAACCTTAGAAGATGCTAGGGTAGGTTTAGTAAGAGCCACAACTTTTTACCTATTACATAATTAATGGTTTGGCACAAAGTAGGTATAAAAATGGCTTCATAAAGACTGTGCGAGCCACAGAAATATCCTGTGGTGCGGCCGTACCTACACACCCCGCGTGTTACGGCCAGGCTTTACGACAGGTAGCAACACGAAGCGTGTGATTGGGATTAAATTTATGAAAAGTACGTGATTGCGTACCTATGCGTACTACTGATAATAAATAGAGCGGGTAGAATGGAAAGAAAGGAGGCAGCTTAGGCCTTTGCCTTGTTGCAGGGGAAGCAATAAACTAAAGAAAGATAGTAAGGAAGGAATCATACTTGTCATAAGGCTTGTTGCCCCACAAATGCGCGAAGCTATTGACCGACCAGGTAAAGTTGAGGCTCAGCATGTATCGTAGTACAGCCTGTGACATGATAGACACTTCCCAGCATTCGTTCCAGCACAGAGCAGGGATTGTTGACGGCACAATCCAGCAGCATGCTATCTTGAATAACAAGAAATGCCTGAAAGGTAAAAAAAAGGAATGTTTTGTTAGGACCTTTGGGTTGAAGCCTGATGGCGATGAGATGTTTGTGATCAAGTAAGTAGTTAAAAATGCTACATGCTTTCTTTTATAATTTACTAGCTTTTGCCCGCGGCTTCGCCCGCGTGGAACGGGAATGTAACTATACTGGAATTAAAAGTACCCTATGTGTTAATCTAGGTAAACAATGGTGCCGATTCTCTTGTACACCGAACTAAACTAACTAAACTATCACTAAAATTCCTTACTTTTGACTATGAGAATCTTAAAGCTATTCTGCAATATTTCTCTTTTATTAATTATTTCTCTTTTATATTATTTATTTTGACATATTATCTAAAATCGAATTTGACAATCACGACTCCACGTGGTACTTGTTTGCCCAACCCTGTGAATTTTTTTTAGAGCTGGAAGCGCGCAGGCGGGCAGCCTCACTTTCACTTTTTGTATGGAAAAAAAAATGCCTACCTACATGTTGAGTTTTAGGGATTTAAGGGTTTTATAAAGGGGGTCGAAATTTTCATTATTTTTGCGACAGGTCACACCATTTTCGAGACATAAGCAAAGAAAAAAAAAGATATGGTAGTACTGTTTTTGCACCTGAGTGTTGGTGTGAATTTTAGTTCATGACAACAAATTTTATACCACACCTCTTTAATCGCGATTGAAAATAGTCAGATTTAGTTAGATATTCAAAATTTCAGGTGAAAAACGTTAAATTTAGAATAGCAAAATTGCCATTTTCACTAAACTAATAAGTTAATAACTCAGTGCCATCTTAGTGCTGGCAAACAAAAATATAGTTTCAGAATGGGAAATTGTCGTTTGACAGGAATAAACTAAATTTTGGTGTTTTTTTGTCTAGTTTAGAGGCATTTGTGACAAGAGAATTGGCACCACTGTATTAATTCCGTAATACATTACGTATAACTCTAGGTAGGTATTGGTTTTACACGGCGCACGCCAGGAAAGCTCCCAGTCGGCATAATTTTTTCCGACATCTTCAACAATCTGCTCTGTCTCGCATGGGGTCGCAGCATTATGCTGAGCGATGGCCGTTTTGCGTGGATGTGACGCATATTTTCCCCCAATTTGTTATTTACGTGTTTTTTTTATCTTTCTTTGCGTCATGTTCACCCCAAATAAACGAATTTTCTTTCTTTCTTTCTAATCATCATCATGTTTCAGCCAATTTACACAAAACCATAATAAACACCTAAACCTCCCTCATGATGAATCACTCCGTCCTTTGGAGAAAATCGTGTTAAAATCCGTTCAGTAGTTTTTGAGTTTATCGCGTTCAGACATACAGACAGACGCGGCGGGGGGACTTTATTTTATAATAAAAAACCGGCCAAGTGCGTGTCGGACCACGCACAATGAAGGGTTCTGTAGTTGGGATGAATTTATCCCAAAAACAAACTTAACTTTGTAGTTGAAAAACAAATTCTCCCATACGGAATATACGGGAAAACACGTTTTTGCAACTGCAAAGTTAAGTTGGTCAATTATTACTCGTTTACTTGTAGAGCCTACTTAGCTGTGATAGTTTTCCTTTTAATTTCGTTATATTAACTACTGCTGTGATTTTTTGCACACATCCAAAATTAACCATTTAGCTGGGGGGTGACTAGGGACCCGCCCCTGCTTCGCACAGTTTTATCCGAATTTGAGTAAACAATTACGAATAAAGGCTTCTTCAAACAGGCACGACACAAAGGCACCGCTCGTCGCGCGACGAGCGGTGCTTTTGTGTCGCGTCGCGTGTCGCGCCTGTTTGTAAGAGCCTTAAAGGCATTTCGCGCGTTATATTTTCTCACCAACTTTTTTATTTTGCTCGCGCGTGGTTTACTTTATAATCAGCCTGTTACTTGTTCATACAATGTTCGTGATTGATCTCTTTGGTGATTGGAACTTTAACAAACAATATCCACATTCTAAATTCAATCACTTTTAGTCCTTAGGGATTACAGGGCTATTTTAGTCCCTATTTACGAAGAACAAACTAGCACTCTTTGAATAGATGCGATAAAAAATTCTTTATTATCACACAGACAGACACGAAAAGTGACTTAATTTCACGAAATAAAATCAATGTTTATAGGTAGGTTAGGTTATATTGATTTTATAAAGTATCACATTTTTAAGCAACGAAAGCGTTTCATCGTTGGTACACACGGTTACACATCCAGCTATAAATTTCCAGTATAAACTGACCTCGCATTGTAAGGAAATCCTATACAATGCGAGATCAGCATAAACTGGTTTTGTTACATCAAGCTGTACTTGATGTGTAGCGGTGTGTACCTACGCGAATATTTGAATTTCTATACGTCATTTTTTCTACGAAAAGAGCTATACGGTACGGACGGTATCGACCATTTTTTCCATTTAATCATTTTCATTTAATTTTTTTTTTTAAATTTTCTTTAACTTTTTATTCAAAATAGGAATTAAGTACTTACTTTGTCAATCTATTCAAAAAAGTTAGAAGCTGTAGGATGGAAGAGCGAGAGAAGCGAACTCGAAAATGTTTGCACTTCACCCCAGATAAGTAAGGTTTTTTTTAACTATTCATTCATAAATAGGAGTTACTTTGTCGACTTACACAAATAAGTCTGAGAAAAAAAGAGAGAATGCAGGTTGCAAGAGCGAGCTCGGAAAATAGCACCCGACGTTTATATTAGCATGCGTAGGGGGCCCCCAACTATAAGGCTGGGAATACACGTCAGATTTTGTTTCCGATTGTCTGATCAGATTATCTGATCGTATTTATTCGATACACATGCGATTTTTGCGTGAAACATTTCTGAACTCAGTCGTTCCCGAGCTATCATAACGAGTGCTTGCCTGATCACAGGCAGGGTTGGAAAAGCGAAATAATTTATACAGTTTAACTATATTTTTGCGTATACGGCACACGCCCTTGGGTGTTAGAGGAAAGGGAAATCCCTGCGCAGTGTTTTGTAAACTTTTCATGCAATTACCATAGTAAATTATGAGACCGACTGGAAATTGAAAGGGCTGGAAAATTAGTTTTTTGTTCAAGCATTATAAAAATGTTAATGGAATTGATTTTTCAGATGTAAAAGACCCTGGTCATTAACATATAATTTCTAAATCTGTTTTTGATGTTGATTTCTGTGAACGAAAGTAAAATTAAACACATTTGATTACCTAAATAATTGAACCTAATATACCACAATTGAATAATTGAAACAATCTTTTGATTTAATTATGATTTACTTGTGTGGGAAGTGGGAGTCGGGCCTGTGGCTTCATGCACTACCGTCATCGAACTTAGGCACTTTGTTCGACGACACTACCTTCCGCATCGCTGCTTCCCTGCGACTAGGAGCTCATTGTCGTTCTCCTCATCGCTGTCACTGTGGCGAAGTTGTCAACAGCTTCGGACACTACGGCCTGTCTTGCAGTCGAAGTGTGGGTCGCTTAGCGCGGCACGCGAACATTAATGACATCATCCGACGAGCTCTTATCACTGTCGGCGTTCCAGCTGTATTAGAACCCAATGGTTTGGCACGCGACGATGGCAAGAGACCGGACGGCATGTCTTTATTTCCATGGAAGGTGGGTAGGCCTTTAGTGTTGGACGCAACGTGTGTCGATACTCTAGCGTCATCCCATCTTCCTGGCTCAGCGTGCTGTGCTGGCGCTGTCGCTGCGGCTGCGGAAAACCTCTAGCGGCGAAAGTATAATAACCTAACAGGTCACTATATTTTCAAACCGTTTGGGGTTGAAACCCTAGGGCCGTGGGGTCCGAGTGCTCATGGTCTGTTCAATGAAATCTTCAAACGACTGGTTGACCCTTCCTGTGACCCAAGGGCTGGCTTTTACATTGGCCAGAGGCTAAGCATTGCCTTACAACGTGGCAATGCCGCCACTCTCTTGGGTACATTACCATCAGTCGACACTGACGCGGAGGAATTTTTCGAAGCCACATTTTAGTTTACAAATAGTTTTAGTTAGGTTAGGATATTATATTTTTAGTTTTGTTAAATGGAAAATTTATTAATCAATAATTATGTATAAATTAAGTCAGATTAAAGCAAGTAAATTTCCTTATGATAATTTACTTAAATTAAAATGATTTAATCGTGCCAACCCAGCCCACATGCAAACACGTTTTTCAACGGCTACAATAAGGCCTGAAACTGCGTTAAGCGGGCGCCCGGTACGGGCACCTGTCGCGTGTCTACGCACGTGGACACGCGGATGGGCTCCGTGGGAACGCGACGGCCCCCGTTGCGGGAACCCGTCGCGGAGAACGGATTATTTTATTTATGCAGTGTCGCTAGTTCCATTTTAACGGTGTGCATGCACAGCCGTGTCGATGAAGAACTTAATATATTAAGTAGTACCTAGGCGACCGAGCTCTGCTCTGGTGAAAATAGAGAATGAAAATGGTCATTTAATAGTATAGGATTACATTGCAAAACCGCTGGCAACACCGCGCGTGCTGGCGTCCGTCGCACGGAGGCGGGACACGTGGCGCGAGCGCGAGACGGGCTTCCCCGCGACGGACGCCCGCGCGTGTCCCCGTAACGGAGCACTTTGTATGGAACCACGCGGACGTCCGCTTAACGCAGTTTCAGGCCTAAGTCGTTCAATATCGTAATTTTCGGCCATTGTCCGAACCACAACGATGCGTCCGTTCAGTGTCAACGCTAGAATCAACTGGGAACTTGGAAAGTCGGAGGGAGGAGTCGGACGTCTATTTTGACTCCGTCCAGAAGTATGCAGACTGCGCCTTCAAACAATCGGAGTGGACCGACAGTAAAATCGTAAACGCCTCGCGCCAGTTACCGACTCGACCGTCCTATCGGATCGGACGTGGACGTGTGTTGATTGTTCAAATAAAATAATGGCTCCAACGGCTTCCGATAGCTGGATCAGACTATCGGATCCGACTATTTGATGAAAAAATCGGACGTGTATTCCCTGCCTAAGACTGTCTTTTACTTACTGAACTCATTTTAGTCTTGGGATTTGATTGAAAAGTATTTCTCGAGTTTTGGGGGCTCTCCAGTATTGGGGGCCCGGGGCGGACCGTACCTGCCGCCTCCCCTTTTTCCGCCGCGTGCCGGTGCGGCTAAGGCTAAGATACAATTTCTATAGGTACGAGAACATATTTTACGGAAAAGGCAAGGCAACGAGAATATTGTATTTTCTCTTAGAGAACAGCTTTAAATAGGGATCCCTTCTTTTCGCATAATATTCTTTTTCCTAATATACTTTGGCATAACAATTTTGGTATCATTTGTTTTGCCATAATAATACGGGATCCCTTCTTTTCGCATAATATTTTTTATCCTTATATACTTTGGCATAACGATTTTGGTATAATTTGTTTTGCCATAATAACACTTTGCCATATTTTTTCTTGGCATACAGTTTATGTTGGCATAATTATCTTGAAGGCTAATTTGTTTTGACATAAAGTTACTAGGCCTAATGACTATTAGCATAATAATATTTAGGCATACCATTAATAGAAATAACGAAAACAAATTTGAGTTATTTTTACGTATTTATTTTGGATTTTCATGCAAATGATTTATAAAATAAAAAAAATAAAAAATTAAAGTATTGTCTTAAAAAATCATTATGTTGTGCTACAAAAGTTAATGATAGAACCGAATCACTGCAAAACCGACTCCACGTAGTCTTGTCTGCCCTACCCCTAGAGTGTAATTTAAAATCGCGTAGGCGCGTAGGGGCGAGGCGGCCCGCGGACTGAGGAGCAACGATTAGCACGCGTGGGGCCGCGCGCCCCGCTGGAGGCCCGCAGCGCCGGAGCCGTGACAGAAACCATGCCTGCTGCATGCTGCATGCTTGCTTGCATGCTGCATGCTTGCTTGCATGCTTGCATGCCTGGTGTATGCTTGTTTACATGTTGCAAGCTTGCTGCATGCATGGTAAATGCTTGCTGCATGCATGGTAATGCTTCATAAAGTTATGCTTTAGAATGTTATGCTTAATACATTTATGCTTTAGAATGTTATGCTTAATCATTATTATGATTAGAAAAATTATGCGTAAGCTGTTATGCGTAAATAATATTATGCGAAAATATAATTAGGACAAACAAAAGTATGCCAAGTTATATTAGGTCTTAAAATTTTATGCAAATGTATAGGGAACCCTTTAAATAATGTTAATAATTTCCTGTAGTGAAGGAACATAATTATAAAAAAACAAGAGGCAACAGCTACTGTACCTACTACTTAGGTACCTACATAGAATTGTTTATATTCGATTTTTTCACTCCGGATTTTTGTACGGAAGTAGATAAAATCGAGTAGGTAACAAACAGGTTTTATATTAAATCATGTACCTATGTAGGTACCTATAGTTTGCATATGTAAATAGGTAGGTTACTAGGTGTAAACTAAAGAGGAAGGAACTTCTTTAAAGTTCTACCTCGTTGGTCTAGGGGTCGCAAACGCTACTGCTAAGTAATGAAATCTTGAGTTGGCAAAGTGTTATTGCGTTTTCCATCAGAATTTTCTTAATGACATCTCAGAGTCTGGATCTGTGCCCGTTTGACGTAAATATTCTCGCGAAATATTCTGGCGAAATGAGGCTGTACTGGGACTACTGGGTACCAGTAGTTGGTACACCTCTGCCTAAACCTTCAGGGAATACAGGCGTGATGTTGATAATTGTGATTTATAAATAAGAACAGACAGTACTGGACTACCTGGTATGGAACTGAATAAGGGGATCATTGACGATGTCGCGCATGTCCATCTTGACGCCCTGTTTCAGCACGTCAGGGTGCTTCTTCATCATCAGCCATCCGACGTGAGCGAAGAAGAACCCGCGGTTGGCGTCGTGCGGGTCCGCTGACGTTTCAGAATACTTGTGGTGCACGCGGTGGTCCCGAACCCATTCGTATATGGTGTTCTGTTCACAAATATACGTAATAAATTAATCAGGCGAGAATAACAGAAGTATTTTGTGATTGTTCATAATCGAATCAAAACAAGTGAAGGTGACAAGCGTATTCTGTCTCTGCGAAATATGTTTTTAATCACACGTGCTATAAGCGTGCTAATGTAATTTTGAAAAAAAAACAAATAAAACTCATGGGTCTCGTTATACTTAGTTACCATTTAAGTTTGTTATTTCCATAGTTTTTTATATTTCTATGGTTATTTCAGACTAAAATGTTTTCACGTGGCAAGGATGGATATAGTTGCCGATATATATATAAATACCCAGTGAACCTACCCTGCAATTTGCATCCAACAGAGAGGGAATGGCTTCAAAAGAGTGCAATAAAGATTAAAATTGCAAGATAAAGGGGATAATACCTGACCAGCCACCGAATAGCATATGAGTAGAATCCATTGTAGAGGCAGTTTAGCTTTGTAGGAGCGGTGACTCCAGTACCGATGTACCCCGCCTGTTACCCCGAACCCAGCAACCTGGCCCATGAAATATCCTGAAACATTAAGAAATATAAATATTTATCAAGCGGATTACACACATCTACCTATAGGTCAACATCATCATCTACCTAGCATTTTCCCAAATACATTGTGGTCAGCTTCCAGTCTAACCGGGCGCAACTAAATACCAATATTTTACATGGAGCGGCTGCCAACAATACGAAACCCCTTGGTGAGACTGGTAATCAGACTTGTGGTTTATGATCTATCTACGTTATGGTCTTGAGGAATGAAGGTAACTCTATAACTGCAAGATGGAAGGTTCAGAGTAAGTACCTAGTGACGAAGGTTGGCAGGATAATTATCCAACTGGCTTTAAGTCACGGGTTGAGAAGCACACTCGACCCAGGCGCTGAAATTTTTGGCGCGGCCTTCTTGCTAAACCATGATGGACAAAAGATATATTATCAATACCACTTAGGAATCATGTGGGATAACGTTTTATTAATGGGCTGCAGTGACTGCAGTGTCCTCCTGTTTAATAGATGTTAATGATACCAACAAATTGTGGTCGGTAATTAGTCTGCTGAGTGCGAGTCGGACTCGCGCAAGAAGGGTTCCGTACCATTATCTATAAAAACGGCAAAAAAATCACGTTTGTTGTATGGAAGCCCTTTAAATATTTATTTTATTCTGTTTTTAAGTATTTCTTGTAATAGCGGCAAATAGAAATACATCATCTATGAAAATTTCAACTGTCTAACTATCACGATTGAGCCTGATGAGCCTGGTGACAGACGGACGGACAGCGGAGTCTTAGTAATAGGGTCCCGTTGTACCCTTTGGGTACGGAACCCTAAAAATGACAATTTCTTGACCGTTTGATTGTAGAACTATTGGATGGCTCATGTTTAACAGTGGAACTACACGTTGGTGTGATAATTATAGAAAAAGGCACGAAAGCACTGATTGATCTGCATAGGCACTGATGTAACAAACTTACCAAATATGATAGTCTGCCATTTGAATGGTTTAGTGGTGAAATAGTAATAGACCCATATGACGGCTAGAACGTGGAACATCGTAACGGCTATGGTATTGAACCATCTGATTGGAGTTAGGAATCCCATGCGTTTCTCCCATTTTCGTATCGGTGCGAGGAACTTTGGGTCATTTCGACTTAGCATCTGGTCGTACGGACTAATCTGGTCTAATTTGCCATCGGCTCTGGTCTCGCTGGTGTCCTTCGCTGGGTGATGGAGCTTGTACTGTATGTAGTCGGTCGTGTGAAGTGGTTGCTCCAATTCAGTCTCCGTAAAAGTTATTGGAGCCATTGTTGCTTACTGAAAAAAAAGCAGAATTTCTCTGATTCAGAACGGGCGACAGTGTCAGATGATTTGTAGGAGGTAGGTTCGAAACTATACTATTAATTAATAGCTTGATGAACTATGATCATCGTTAACGTGTCAGAGAACACAATATTAAATGTAAATGTTATATATACGTTTTAAAAAAAAAACCGCCGCTGAACTTATAATTACACTAGCTTTTGCCCGCGGTTTCGCCCGCGTGGATGTCGGAAAATATCTCACAGGAACGTGCTACCGGGATTCAGAGTATCCTATTTCCTAGCCCAGGTCATGGTCTATCTGTATGCCTGTCATTTAAATCCGTTCAGCCGTTACGAAATCTGTGGTTACGGCATGAAAAGGTAACAGGCTGATTATAAATCTATTTTAGGGTTCCGTACCTCAAAATGAAACATTGAAAGCCTAAAAGGATAACTTCGTTGTCGGGCAAAACCCTTTTTCTCAGGAACGCGTGGAGGCATCAAGTTGAAATAGGTATCAAAAACTTAAAAACTTCCAAGTCAACGCAATAATGGACAAGCCACAAGTGTCTTTGAGGAGTAGCTAGAGAGGCGCCACGGCGTCCTCACCTTCCGCCTGACGCAGGTTCTCACCAGACACGGTTGCTTCGGGAGGTTCCTGTTTTGGATAAGGTGGGAGGAAACGCCTGGGTGTCACCATTGTTTACATCGCCCAGAGGACACGGTGGAGCATTCAGTGGAGGTCTGCCGTGTGAGTATCACCGTGTCCTCGTGGAGGCGATCAGCGGCGGTGATCTCTCGCGTCCGGCCCTGGTACAGGCCATGGTACGAAGCGAGAGGAAATGGGAGGCCGTCACCTTCTTCTGCGAAGCAGTAATGCTCGTGAAGGAGGAGGCGGAATGCGTGAGGGAGAGGCAAATTTCGCGCCTTCACGCCCCTAGTCGCCGCAGGAGACACTCTGGGCTTCGGGAATCCCAGGCCGATTCCCGGCCACCGTAGGCGCGGGCTTGCGGACGGTGAGCAATGGGTAGCTCGCCGTCCAATAAGGACCAGGCCCGGGTCAACGGCGCATTGCGTTCCACGCGCGCCTCAAAGAGATGTCAGCACAACTGACGGGTCCGCTAGGGCAGATGCCTGCCAGGGTCGCGAGAAAGTCCGAAAGGGTAACCGTGGCCCCTGGCAACACACAGGCAACTGAAGGAATACGGTTGGGTTTTAGTCAGTATAAGTCTGACACGCCTCTCGCTCCGCCCAGAGCGTGCGAACTTATTTGATAATTTCCCACCCAAAAAAAAGTCGACCCAATAAAAAATACGTCCATTTACGCCGCATATTTGGACACTCGCAAATAAACCAGTCTATTTGGTACTTACTACTATATAAGAAATATGTGTTTTATAAGATTGTTTAATAAAGGCTTATTATATTATTATATTTGGTACTTCCAGTTGGCCCAGCAGCATGAAGTTTGGCGAGAATTAAGGTCAAGTAAAGAGAAAAATCCGAAAGTTGGTAATTTATCGTTATATAATGAACGGCAAAGTTAAGTTTTTTCTGCAATCTGGGATCAAAAATTAATATTCTTGAAGTAACATTTAGTCTGTAAAAGTTCTGTCCTTCAATCCAGATTTGGGAATTCGGGCAGCCGACCAAGCACAGCTTTGAGACGGAACCCTCAGGGTGCAAGTCCTAGACACACTTGACCGGTTTTTTTAAATAAATAAAACAGGTTTATATATGATTCTAAACGCCTTTTTTAAAATACTAATTATTCGTTTTACTATTATTGTCACCATTGATTTGTAATACCTACTTTTGCAGCTAGACAGGACCTATATGTTAGAAAGGTTAGTTTATGAATTAAAATTGTAATAACTTTTGATCGAGTGGGCCGATTTGAATAAGGACTAAATGTCAATTCAAGATACGGACTAAAATTATACTTCCAATCCCTTAAATCTCTTGAAAAGAAGACACAAAAAAAACAATTGAATTTTAAAATCATTCCCTATTTTACCCTGTTGAGGGATGATTTTTGGAAAACGCTGAAATACGTCATTCTTTATTTGTTACCAAACGCATAAATTAAAATTTTCATAGCCCTAACTTAAGAAATGATAGTTTTCCCATACAAACTTTCATCCCCTATATCCCCCCCCATTAGGGTTATTTTTGAGACAAAAAGTAGCCTATGCCTATGTTCTTTCCCGGGATGCCATCTATTTTCTTGCAAAATTTTATCGAAATCCGTTCAATGGTTTAAGCGTAAAAAGGTAACAGACAGACAGAGTTACTTTCGAATTTATAATATTAATATGGATATTGCTCGTTTAATATTATAAAGACTAAATATTCATTCAAGATACGGACTATGACTATATTTCCAATCCCTTAAAACTATTGAAAAGAAGACAAAAAAAAAAATTACATATGAATTTTAAAATCATCCCCTATTCCTTCTTCTTGAGGGATGAATTTTGTAAAATGCAGAAATACGTAGTTCTTTATTTGTTACCAAAAGCATAAATTTAAATTTTCATACGGGGTTCCTTAAGAAATGATAGGTTCCCATACAAACTTTCGTCCCCTATATCCCCCCCCCCTTAAGGTTATTTTTTAAAACAAAAAGAAGCCTATGTTCTCCTCCGGGATGCCATCTATCATTTTGCTAAATTTTATCGAAATCTGTTCAGTGGTTTAGGCGTGAAAAGGTAACATACAGACAGACAGACAGAGTTACTTTCGAATTTATAATATTAGTATGGATTTTAACTTAAAAAATAAAGAACTTTAATTAAAAACAAAATTTCATTTATTTATTTAACAAATTTATGTACACTCATATAAACAGATAAAAAGAAAGGAACAGAAAAATACGTACAAAGGTGATGCTTATTTCTATAGAAATCTCTTCCCCTTTTCATTCCCTTAAGCTTTGAAATTCTAACAACACCGTTGCGTTAGCTTCCAATGATAAGAATTTTGTGATTTTTCTTCGAAAATTAAGGACTTTTTGACTTCAACCCCTTTTTTAACCCTTCGGGGTGGAATTATCAAAAACGCTGAGATACGTTTAATAAATTTTTTATTGTCAGTCTAAACACAAAATTTGAAGATCCTAACTTCAAAACTGACGGACTTTCATATAAACTTCCATCCCCTGTTTTACCCCTTTAGGGGTGGAATTCCCAAAAATCCTATCTTAGTGGATACTTACTCTTTACAAAGAACACACCCTCCAAGTTTCATGTCTCTAGGACCAGCGGTTTGGTCTGTGTGTTGATGTATCACCCAGTCAGTCAGTCAGTTTACCATTTTATATATACAGATGTAGCTATTGAACCAATATTAATTTGCATTAAAACTAGCTCAAACTAATTTTTTTAATTTTAGGCTAAAAGTCATTGTAAACCTTCGCCGCGACGCATGTTACTTTAATAGGTAGCGTTGACAATGTATCTCACGAAGGCACTCAATCGATGTGAAAGCTCGACCATCTAAAGTAGAGAAGCTTTAGCCTCATCTTAGATTATTTAAGTAGGGTAGGCTTCTTATAATGTCATTGAGGGCAGGGTGAAAGGGAGAGGTCCCCGGATGCATGTTTTGTTTTTGTTATTGCAATGTCTTGCCCAGCGGCTGGTCAAGACTAGATTGACTACATTGCAAAAATTGTAAAAATTGCACTTTTTAATAATTCATATTATTTGGTAATTAATTTGATATAATATTTAATTGCGATTGTAATATTTAGTTAAAGGTAAGTAATATGTATTTTATTATTAAAATCGGTCAAGAGCGAGTCGGACTCGCGCATCGAGAGTTTCGTACCATTTAAAATTTTCATCGGCGAGGCCTTTATTCGTCAGAGAATTTTAACACTGCACACTGCCGTGTAGAATATTGCAGTTTTAGGTCAGCGCCATCTCTTGACCGATAGTGGAAGTAATGTGCCTAATTCAAGTTGATGATTTCTGAAAAAGTGTGCTATTTAGATACATCGTTTTATTTTTCCTGTAACCTTTACATAAACTTCTATAACATAATTATAATCATTTCAGATTTATCACTATGCAAACTTCGGAGATAAGGGACAAACGGTATTTTTTTTTAATTTTTCGTCAAAAGTAGAAAATTACGCGGCCTGCAAAAAAAAAAAAAGAAATGTTTGAGAATGTGCAAATAGCGCTCTTTCAAATGATACCCCACATGCCCTAGTAGCCCCGTTCACACCCACTTACTAAAAAATTATACATTTTTAATTATTTCTTATTTGCAAAATAGTTGGGCAAACGTCATCTAAAACTATTCCAAATTTCAAGTTGATAGCATTAGTAGTTCTTGAGATATCCAGCTGTGACAGACAGACGGACAGGCAGACTGAGTCGCACCATTAGGGTTCCTTTTTACCATTTTGGTACGGAACCCTAAAAACGCAATTATACTGATTTATAATAATTTATTTCAAATTATACATGTTTCAATTATAAAAATTCTCTAAACAATTGTATAAATTATAATCATTCTCTATCCTAACTTCTCCACTCTGGAATTCGTATCCCGAGCCCCAAGATACAGACTAACACTTTGTAACCTATCGGTAGGTAATGTTTTAAGGTAGGTACTTATGTCGTCTCAACTTGGTGTTAACCTGTAAACGTGCTTATTGTATTACGGACAGTAAACTATTTTCAATTTTTATATTTCTAATGATCCCAATTCTCTTCTCATTATCAAATAACTTAAGGTGTTACTTATGTTCAATCAATATATAGTGTAGTAAAAATTTAAAGTTATTTACCTCTTAAATCTTAGACCAAGTAAAATGTAAGGAAAAAGTTCAACTTTTAGGCTGCTAACTCGAAGTCAGCGGGCAGCGGGGCGGCGGCGGCAGCGGCGCCAGAGCGGCGCGTTCAAATGCATAGGTTTATATGTATGTAAAGGGCTTGCTACACGGCAGCCAACCGCGTCCCCGACAGAGGTGACCTCGGTTGGCGACAGGCAGAGCTGTTTGAAATCGTAAACTACCAACTCCACGGTTGTAAACCACCAAGGTCACCTTTGTTGGGATGCGGTTGGCAGCCGTGTAGCAAGCCCTTTACTGGCTTCGAAGGCAGCGGCGCGGGAAGCGAGCGGTTCCATATAAAACTATGCCGCCGCCGCCCCGCTGCCCGCTGATTTCGAGACCAAGGCCTAAGAGTCAAATATACTCCGTAACTGCAAAGTGAAGGAATGACGCTAAAGAAGAGGTTTGGAGTTAAGTATTGCATTTCTGTGAGACCCCCACGTGAGGGATTCACGGTTTCTTTGGGTTGAACTTATAGCAAGGAGTTATTGCGAGTAAACCATCACGCGACATCTTCGCTAGACTTTATAAAAACCCAATTTTTACCTATAGATAGTGTATAGCAATGTTGACATATTGTATCAGAATTTCTATGAAACAGTTGAAGGACAGAAACGTCTATTCTTTTTAATTGACTTCAAGAAAAGGAGGAGGTTATGTATTCGGCGATTACGCCGTTTTAAAGTCGGTTAAGAATTACTTTAATTTCGTAAGACGGTGGCAAAGAAACTGAATACTGGTATTCAGCTGCATCCGGTTAGACTGGAAGTCGACCCCAACATAGTTGGGAAAAGGCTGGGCAGATGATGGTAGTAAAGAACGAAAATATTACACCAAAAACACCGACTTCTCCGAAGTTATTTATCACTTGATAGTGTTTTTTTTTGGAAGTCGGTTGTTTTTTTATTTAGTAAAATGGTTTGTTAGAAGAACTATTTAGCAGAGTTGACCAGTCATTGAACTATACCTACCTAAATGCACTCAATATTATTCGTCGCCAACTGTCTTAGTTCGCATTTAACGGAAAGAATTTACTTAACTTCCGGAAGTTCGTGGACCCTGACCGAGAGAAGGACCTTGTTTGTATTTAAGGCTATATTAATGCAATGAACCGATAATACTTCGGCGAAAAGTAGGTATATCCTCAGTCAAAAATAACAATTCATCCATTTTATTTTACCTTAATATATAATAATTAGCGGTTAGTCCCCCTATGCTCTAGTCCCGCTATGCTCGACTCGAAAAATACCTACTAAAAAGTTTCGCTATGCACGCAATTCTTCGATTCTACGTAAACAATTGAAGGTACAGTTGGAAAGAAAAGTGTTTGAATTCAAGTAATTTTTTTTATAGCGCTATTCGTATTTGCGTAAGCGTCTGTAAGTTAAAATTAGTTTTGTCTGCTAGGACGTTCGCGTTCGCGAATTACATAAACATGTTTAAATGGCATTGGACAACCGTCGAAAGTACGATCACCAAAGAAATGGGTAACACCTTTTATGTGCTGCTCAATTTCGGTTGAAGAAAGAATAATTATGTGGTTCCCGCCTTGACACCAATAATCAACCAACACATAAAAATTACGAAATTCTTCTGGTATGATGACTTCAGCCGGGTTGTTAAATTGTGTTTACTGAACTTTCAGTGACCTATTTCTGTATCTGTATAATTTACTTTTTACTGATTTGTAGTCGAGAACACTTCCTGAGCGATGGTAGCCGATGTCTCTTAATCTTCGCATGTGTTTTTCGAAAGTTTTCTGTAACGATATATAATTTGTACTAACTTTTTTCTTGCACTCACTAATGGCTATTTGAACCTCATTGTCTTCAAAGTTTGACACGCATTAATTGCTGTGTGTATTTTCTTGAACTATTGCATGACTTTTACTACTAAAGAAATAAAATGAAAAGGAGGAGGTTATATGTTCGACGCGTATGTTTTTTTTTTTTTTTTTTTTTTTTTTTATGTATGTCCACCGATTTCTCCGTCGTTTGTGCACCGATTTTGAAAATTCTTTTTTTGTTTGAAAGGGTATGCTCCCAAATTGGTCCCATATAAATTTTATTAACTTTGCTTGGGTAGTTTTTGAGTTAGCTACAAAATACGTATTTTTTTCCCACTTAGTATGTAGATGATATGATAAGTTCCTGTCACTGGTAGCAGGTAGTGGTATTCGAATGTGTGTGGGGTAGGTACCACAACTAAAAAGTGAAAAATAAAAAACTTTTTACAAAAAAAAACAACCGACTTCCAAAAAAAAACACTACAAAGTGAAAAATAACTTTAATTTCGGAAGTCGGTGGCAAAAAATGAAAACAAAAAACCCAAGACACCGACTTCCGAAATTAAAGTTATTTTTCACTTTGTAGTGTTTTTTTTTGGAAGTCGGTTGTTTTTTTTTTGTAAAAAGTTTTTAATTGTATTTTTTTATTTATACAATGCGTAATAATTGTACTTTTGTTTTCGTGGAGCTTGAGGTATTTATGCCTGGCAAGTAATAAAGTTCTTCCACCACGTCTACTGACAATTATTTTAAAATTTTAAACCGAACTACTGATCAAGTGGTTCGGTTCAAAATTTTAAAATAATTGACATCTTGCACCCGACATTGTCATAGAAGAACTAACCTACAAGACAAGTAACCTAATGACCCTTATCAGTAAGTTGCAGCTGCAAAATAATAATGCAATAGTACTGTCTCTACTTATTTACATAATAGCGAAAGAGAAGGACCAGTACCCTAATTGCGTAATGCACGATCAATCACAATTTGTTTCGATAGGAAACAGATTGCTAATTTATGTTATGGTTACCCAGAAAAACCAATTCGACACATGCTTCTCATAACGAGCGCAAAGCTTGACCTATTTTAATATATTTAATGATGATTAAGAATAGGATAACATATTTATACTAGGTTTTCTTAAATTACTTTAAAATGGTTAAATAAAATATTACACTGTATCAGTTTTCTTCATCACTCCCGCGAATGTGATTTCGTGCATAGCGAAACTTTTTAGTAGGTATTTTACGAGTCGAGCATAGCGGGACTAGAGCATAGGGGACTAACCGATAATTAGTACCTGGCCGACCGAGCTCTGCTCTGGTGAAAAAAAAAATGCTCATTTAATAGTATGGGAAAGTTCATACTACTCAATGTACAGTAAGCGCTCAAAAGTGCATAAGCACGCTAAGAGTCGTATTGCTGTGAACACGCGGTGTAGTCCGTACATTTGTATGTGTAAACAGTCAGACGTCTGTGGTGTGAGTGCCGTACACACACCACAGAGAACGCAGTTTTGCACTACACACTGTCGTATCGTCACGGTTCGCGGGCGCCGCACTTATATTTCCATCAGTTTTGTTAGCACGCATCATACGCGTGACCTTGGCCAGTGTATCGCATTGCTAAAATTCGAAAGTAAATTATATGTGCAGATAGCAGAAGGCGTTAAGCGTTGGTCTTAGATTCAAGATGGCTAAGGTTCTAATCTCGTAAATCACAGCGCTGTTTTTGCAAATATTACTATTTTTGTTTGCAATAATAATATTTTTAAATATTCCTGCCTATTTATTAATGTTGTTATTGCAATAAAGGGTTTAGAATAAAAAATGCGTGATATGTTATAATAAAAATAAATAATATTTATTCGTTATATTTATTTTACTTAAGTATAGTTAACAAACTGCTACAATTATTTATCATTACTTCACCTGAATAATATGTGAAATAGATGTCTAGAAACTTAGAAGCAATTTGTATTATTTTGACATATTTAAATTTTGAAATGTTTTAAATTTTAAATGGATTTTTTTCACCATAAATATAAAGCTTTGATCATGGTCGAAGTAATTAAGCAATAAATAAGAATATTACTACTTAAAATGTAAAAAATCTACTGACAAAATTGTTGATTTTAAGGTTAAAGGCAGTTTGTTCATATTAATTATTTTAAACTTTATTTGGCTTTAGTAAATATTGGTTGGTATTGAGGTTATAGCTTAAGTATTCATTTTCTTTACGAAAAGAAGATTGAAACTAAACCTCAAATTTTAATCCTAAAATAATACTATTACTAAAATAATATTAAACAATTTCGGTATATCTGCAAGAAATACGACAAACACCCTATTGAAACGTGCTTAAAAAATTCGTTACCATAAATTCATGCAATAACGAATCTGTTGTTTATTAAGTTGGTACGGTCAATATTTTAAGGTCAAAAACGGTTTTCTAGCTGGTCTTCAGTGATGCAAGCCTTCAGAGTGCACAGCGAACGGTTCATAATGACGTGTTTTTAATAATTCAGCAAAATATCTCGTTGGTATGAAACCATTTGTTTCATTCACCATTTGACGTCGCTGCTACTCGATAATAAGCCCCTTCCTCATATCTCTTAACCGTCACAGTATTTCTCTAGAACAAAGAAAAACATTGTTTTTATTACACATAATACCTAATTATTTATTATTCACTAATCGAATTAAACCTCACAATGAATTTAAAACTTTAAAGGCATCTTCTGTCTTAACAATACCTCTGTTCTATCAACAATACCCTTGATTAAGATTTATGTTTAGTAAAATATGAAATATATAAATGATAACACTCACACTTAGTCCGGTTTCATTAGATATTCACTTCACTTTTACGCAGCGCAATAATATTCTCTGATCTGATCTGATCTCTTCAATATATTTTATGCCTGCTTTTTGATAATAATAACCACAACACTGCGCTAAATACTCGTCACCAATATTATCCACGAACCAACAAAGTTCTCGTAACAAACTGCACCTACCCCACAGAAATCGAAATAATTCACTTAGTTTTTTGTGGTCTACTTGCTAAACTTTAATATTTATGTGAACAAGACGAATGAAACTAAAAACGAATGATGATTATCGAACTAGTCATTGGTTGCAGACAAAGACACACTCTGTGTGTGTGTAATGTGCGTGTCTACAGTATTGTAACAACTTATAGAAGAAGGTCGTAAGTCAAACCGAAGCGTCAGTCTATTGCTTTGTGAGATTGCTTATGGACTTTTGGTCGGCACTGTACAGTACTTACTTATTCCATGCTGCCATGATAGTAGGTACCTACCTAGTAATTTCATGTTGCTATGATCATTATTCTAATGTTATGATTGTCATGTCATTATTCATTATCTTGTTCTAAACTTTGGGTGACCTAGCCCTGCTCGGGTGAAAATACGGAGAAAACTAATTTTCACAGATATGAGAGCTAGCTAGATCGATTTTTCGCCCTCGTAGACCCCTATATTGCAACTTTCATCGAAATCGTTAGAGCCGATTTCGAGAACGTGAGTACAAATCTATTTACAAATAAATATATATTAAACAAATATTGCTCACAAAAAAAAACATGAAATGAATGACAAGTGAAAACACCAATGCATAAACCAAATGTTTCAGGATTTTTTCAGAATGGCAGAAGTAGTTATTGTTACGTAGGTTAATTATAAATACATTTGTGCATGTTAATGAGTAACCTATTCTGAAAAGTTTTGAACCCACGAAGTTTCGTGCTTAGCACAGTGAATTAATAAACTCAACCAGAACCAGCTACAATAAGTAATAAAAGTCGTTTAAAACAATGTTAGGTTTACATATCATCTAAATTGATACAAAATGTTTCGATACATGACTTTTTAGCATTTCATGTATTTTCAGCTAAAAGTTACTCTTTAAATTTTACATCAGTTCAGATTTTTTATGAATATTTTGCTCGATATTTAGATTTTATAAACAGAAGTGTTAATCGATTTTTGTTGCTGACCATATCGACACGTCAATCATAACCTCACATGAGTTCTTATTATGATTGATTTAATTAATTGATTCGTGTTTGTTTTACAAACTATGGAATATGTGTCGATAGTGTGGTATGTTTAAATACAATAGGTATAATATACTCCGTGCTAGTAGGTACGATCCTTTATGAGAAAATAATCAATCAACCTGACCAGAAAATTTATTATTCAATATGTATACAATTTAGACACTTCGTGTCAATAAATAATAAACGCGCGTCAGTTGAAAAACATTTTACGTTGTCATAATTTACGTATGAAGGAAATATAAATATTAATTCGCATAGACGTTGATATAATATTTTCCGCATATTACGGCTATTCTAAATTCTAACATAACTTTCACCAACAGGTTACACCTACATTTTGGGACCAAGATGAAGCTTTGTTACGGGATTTACGCGCTAAGTATTGCGCAGGCGTTGTCTGTAAATGCTTACTGCCCAGAGGCTGCGCTGGCGCCACTTCTCTTGGTGTTGGAGTATGCTGTATGGCGCGGGTGGCACCAGGCTGTCATCCATACTCCAGATCTTAAGCAAGGTATGTGTTAGAATACGATCCATTAATACATGGGTAGAGAAGATATATTTTTTCGCATTGGACCATACCTGGGAACCTTCTGGTAACGAAGATATTAAAGGTTCTAACTGTGTACGAAAACAGGTTTAACTTAACTGTAAATACCCTACTGTTGCATGCACCCATGAGCACAATGTTTTTCGTGCGTTTCATAATGCGATACCGTAAACAGAGGTTTATCACACCAAAAATAAAAGTTATTTTCCAACAATAACTTTTACTTAAAGTTACTTAGTTTGATGTATAGAATGCTGAGGCGTCGGCTATGTAAATGGATGCTTTTGGTACGTCAATCTACACCATGGGTTCCCTTCCCAACCTTTTAAAATACGCGCCACCTAACTTAATTTTAAATCACTATCTACGCCCCTGAGTTACTTTGTCGACATAAGCAGAAAAGCACAAGAATGTAAAGCGAGCGAAAGTGAACTCAAAAATGTTTGCACCCCCTTGGATAGGTTAGATTCTCTTTTGATCATTCAAACAGAAATAGAAGTAAAGCTGTCGAGATCTGCAAAAAAAAAAAAAAAACTCAAGATTTATGAGAATGCATAATGTAAGAGCGAGCAAAGCGAGCTCGAAAATTTTTGTACAATTTCGGATTCGTTACATTTTTCTTTTGCCCATTCATAGAAAATACAATAGACGTGGATATATTTAGTAACCTGTTCCGCTTAGCTATTTCTAAAGAGCGAGCGCTGAACGCAGAGTGCACTCTGTGTTCAACGCTCGGTGTGGCAACACGCCGTGTTCGGGTTCGCGACAAGTCAATCACTACCCTGAGGATGCCTCGTTGAGAGGTGAAACACGAGTCGATTTCTTTCAGGTGTTTTTTATAGCTCTTTAGAAATAGCTAAGCGGAATAGGTTACTAAATACGAGTATAACCACGTCTATTGTATTTTATAATGGATTTTAGCAAGGTTACACCTGAATCAATTAACGACCATTCATACAGAAAATGGAGTTACTTTGTCGACACGCAGAAAAGTTGATGAATCAAGAGAATATATAATGGAAGCGCGAACGAAGCGAGCTCGAAAATTGTAGCGAGCCACCTCGGATAGGTTCGGTTTTCTTTAGTCAAACAGAAATAGAAAAACTTATTTTGTCGACTTTTGCAGAAAAGCTGAATCTCGTTTTACAGCACCTAAGAAGTAGGTATTATAAAACATTTGGGTTTTAGAAACTAGTCTTAACCTTTTCTAATACCAAGAACATAAAATTTAATAAATCTATACTTTATTATTGGAGTCGCCGCGCCCCACATTGCTAATTCTACGCCCTTCGAGGGAGCGCGCCCTATCGGTTGGGCATCCCTAATCTACACTAATATTATTTATTTATTTATTTCCTTTGGAAGACTTACAGCTAAACAAAACAGACTAATAGCTGGAAAATATGACTGACAGCCAGAGAAAAGATTCGTATTTTTGTTTGTAATGTATAAACTCAAAAACGACTGGACCGATTTTAAAAATTCTTTCACAAGTGTAATGCTTTATTATCATTGAGTTACATAGGCTATAATTTATGAAGATATCACGAGGGCGACATTCATAAACTAATTATTCAATAAAACGTGAAGAAATTCTGCTGATCCATTTTTTTTACGGTACCGCCCAGAGTCTCTTTTACAAATAATGTATGAATAAACAAATACCTGGTGAAATATGGGATATTTTACACCTGCCTGCGTAGTGTGTACTTCTCCGGGAAGTATGGCATTATGTTTTGTTATAACAATATAAAGGATCCATCCTCAACGATGTTATATGAAAATGTGCCTGCTTATTAATAGATCAAACACGCACGTAATGATGACAATACCATTATACTAAAGTCGGTCAGAAACGTCATTCAAGTTGGACAAAGTATTATGACAAAATGCTGAATCATGAATCTCGATTTAAAACTAAATAAACAAGTAAGTACTTAGTTAGTAAGTATATTTCAGCTGTAGATCCTTAGAAGACCACCCTGAGACGAATATAAAACGGTTCTATGAGTTACAAGTTACGCTAAAAGTGAAGATCCTCTACTCGCTCCAAGGAATTCTAATCTGGGGTTAAACTTGGCCTTTTATCAGTTACCTTAATACCAATATCATCAATATACTCGGCTTTACAATAGTTGTAGGTAGGTTATTAATATCAGTAGATGTGATTTAAATGTACCTACTTCTAACTTTGTTCATTCTTCCTATCATACTCAGTCCATTCTTCTTTGGAATACGCTTCCTCTTGATACTGATAACACTGGAGGCCGTCCTGAGACGGCCTCCAGTCGGTATGCATTTAAGTGGAAATTGCAGAGTTATTTTTAAAATCAAAAGAGTCGAGTCATCCCAACAGATATCTCTCTTGAATTTGTATACATGTATATATATAATAAAAGCAAAATAAAAAATAAGCAAAATAAAAATTTCTACAGCTCAGATAAAACTCGAAACATTAGGAGAAGAATTTCCGATTCTTAGAGAAAGAAGTAAAACAAGGTGACTCACCCTGAAGATCTTCTCAGCAGTCTTGGAAGAGGTGTTTAGAAGCATGGACTGGTAAAAATACGGCATCAATATTAATGGAAGATTACTAAACCACCTACAATTTGCAGACGACTCAGTTTTAATTTCTGAAAACCATCTTACACTACAAAACATGTTGCAAGAGCTTGCAGAAGGAATCATTAAAGTGGGACTCTCAATAAACAAGGAGAAAACAAAACTGATGCCAAACAGCATTGAAGCGACCTTCATCATTGATCATCATCTGAGAAAGTATACTTTCTCGAGTATGTGAACTCGTATATCTTATCTACCTTGGACAACTGATTTCGTTCACCAGGCAAATGGAACAAGAAATAGAAAGACGCATAGCCAGCACATGGAATAGGTATAGCTGTGACGGGATGGCAAATTAGAGATGGATCAAAAAGAAGTAGAGGAAGACAACGTAAAACGCTGGACGACGACACAGTGGAGACAGCTGGTGACGAATGGAGAGCAATGGGAGGCCTATGCGTCAAAGGACGCGCTGATTGACGAAGACACTGAAGTGCAATACTTACTTATGTTTTAGTTTTAGTGTATCAGTAAACAAAGGCTTATTATTTTATAATATATATACATGTACCTTTATATTATAGTAAATATGTATGTATGTGTTTTATAAGCTCATAACCTATTTATGTATCTACATGTGTACCTATTTTATTTATAATTCATTACGATATTATTATTTTTTCATTGTTCCTCTCAAACAGAGCACCTGCCATGTAATCTCTTCACCACCCTTGGTTGACTGGTAAAGACTGCCTAAGGCATTAAGTCCGCCTTTGTACTTTTTGAGTGCGAAATGTTTAAACAAATAAATAATGCAAGTACAACTTTACTTCGAACATCATATAACCGGATTGGTTACGTAATGCACAATATTATGAAACATGAATTAATAATGGCCCTTGCAGTTTGTAGGTAAAAAATACCTATACTTTATGTAGGTCAGTGCGAGTTCAGTTATTCGGAATCGTTAAGTTCACGCCAAGGCGTTGTTCTTCAAAAGCTCAGGTTTACCTTATGCGATTATTAAATAATAAGTTTATTTTTGAAAGTCAAGTTCACTGAGTTTTTTAAGTTAAATCAAGGGCACATAAGACTTCAGTTGGACGTAAGTGTGTATTTCCGTCTTTATGATAACACCACCCACATATTATAAAACAAAGTCCCCCCCGCCGCGTCTGTCTGTCTGTCTGACCGCGACAAACTCGAAAACTACCGAACGGATTTTTATACGGTTTTCATCAATTGGCGGAGTGATTCATGAGGAAGGTTTAGGTGTATAATTCATTAAAGTTTTGTTTAAAAACTATGACGATGATTGTTGAAGATCATGTCGGAAAAATCAAGCCGACTAGGAGCTTTACTGGCGTGCGCCGCGTAAACCAATAGAGTTATATGTAAGCCATGTATTACCGAATTATTCCTCTTAAAGAGATCTATTAAATTGTAGCAATGCTATATTATGTCTATTTGCATTTTTCGTTTTTCTTTGGACTCAATTCTAAAGTCCACGCAGACGAAGTTGCGGGCAGAAACTAGTTCATTTATAAATGTGGAAGCTTCGATGTTTGTGAGTTTAAATGAACCGTTAACGGTAGAACGAATTTGGTGGATGTAGGTACCTAATTTGGCACACAAATAGAAATGAATGGCCTGAATACACTAGTTTACCTATTCTATTTTATTGGCTCTTATTAATCTCTATCTACTCGTATTTATAAATAAATGTGAAAGTTTTTGAGAATGGATGGATTGATGTTTGTTACTCTTTCATGCAAAAACTACTGAACGGATTTGTATGAAACTTGGCACACAGATACCTAGTTTATAACCTGGATTAACACATAATATACTTTTTATCCCGATATTCCTACGGGATCGAGACTTATGCGGGTGAAACCGCGGGGCGCAGCTGGTAATTTAATAAAGCGAAGGAGTTTGCTTTTTTGTTTGAACGCACAAATTTTTGTAACTTCGAGTTGGTTTTGAAAAATTATTTATGCATTTGATAGCTCATATATTTAACATCACGCTACGATCCTTAGGAGGCGAGCAAAAAGAAAAAAAGTCAGAAAGATCGCTAAGCGAAACGCACAGCTGTTTTATTTATAATATTCTTAGGACCGTGACCACAACATGTAATGTCCAGCGTACTCTACCGTGGAAGGACCATGATTACCTATACATACTTATCTTAAAAAAATGGTTGCCAAAATGCCTTATTACTTATAATTATTTGATTATTCTCGGTGTCGGAGTGTCCAGCCAGACGCGGGTAACCTCGCGCACTAAAGGTTCCGTCACCAAAACATTCACCATGACAGAGGCCACAGTAACGCGTATTCTATGAAGAAAAAATACTGGGTACCTATAACGTTTAAAAAGATTTAGCCCTGTGACAGACAGACATGCAGACGGAGTAGACTTAGAGATTCGTTTTAATCTTTGGTTACGGAACTCCAAAAAGAGGCATACAAACAATTAGGTATGTCGAATATTTAATTGTAAAATTTGTACGGCTCGTACTATTGTTTATTTTAATAATACCTACCTATAATAGCGATGAAGAAAATAATGGAATGTTTTCTTCATCGCGATTACAATAATAAAAAAAAAATTAAAGTATTATGGTACAATTATTTTTCTATTAAGGAAACATTTCAGAATCTTTCAAAGGCTTTCGTAGAATAAAAAAAAACAGTTTTTTACTAACAAGGAGAAGGAAAATTTTTTGCTTGTTACTAAGTGTTAAGAACGTATCGTTTTGCTTACGTTTTGTAACATTTAGAAATGCAGAAAAGTTGAAACGGAACCTTATAACTCGCTATGACATGTGAGGAGGGATGAAACGCATGTGACAAAAAGAGTGAGGAATATTACCTAAATGTGAATGGTAGAAAGAGATGAAAGAAAAGATGAATGGGTTATGTGACGGATGGTAGAATAGATACCTACCCACATGAGCCGATCCCAAGTACCTAAGTAACATGGGTACAGAAAGTAATTTTACCTGCAAATTCTTACAGTGATGCAATACAAAAGTGTGTTAGTTCTGGTTAGTATGAAACATAGTAGATATCAAATTTCAAACAATAACCAGTATTAGTCAAGAAATCATTTCACCAGGCGAAAAGAGATTGTAAAATATACAACGAGGAGACAACAATACGACAATAAATGAAGACACTGGCAATATTAATGCAATATTGTATCCCATGGTAAAATCATATCTTTTGCCGATGATACGGCACTACTTTTCACAGCAGACTCATGGGGTGATGTCTACCATTACGCACAGAAAGGTTTTGATACGATCTTAGTCTGGTTAAAAAATAATGTCCTTACCCTTAACGTCGACAAGACCAAGTATATAGCTTTCTCTCTCACTAACAAAGGCAATGAATATTAATCCATATCCCAATATAACAATCATCAAAATATCCCATTTCCACATTAAAGCACACTCTTGTATTGACCTTAATTCTGACGCCTGCTTTTGTCCCGTTCTTCAAAATACTACTTCGATTAAGTACCTTGGAATTATAATTGATAACAATTTAAGCTTCCAACCACATATAGACAGCCTCACATCAAGAATTCGCAAATTAATCTTTCTTTTCAAAAATCTTCGCCACGTAGCTGACGTAGAGGTTATTACATAGGTAGGTATTATGCAATGTGTCAGTCCCTTCTGACATACTGCATTACATCATGGGGTGGTGCTCCCAAATCAAACATTTTAACATTGGAAAGAGCCCAACGGGTGGTACTAAAGGTGGCCTGTTTTCTACCATACTTGTATCCTACAGAAGATCTATACAAACACTTTAAAGTCTTGTCAGTGAGGCAAGTTTTTGTTATGTACACTGTTCTAAAGAAGCACTCCTCCATAATATTTGATCCCCTCTCTATCTCAGGTAAACGCAGAAAATACTCAGTCTGCAAAACTGTTAAGGGCCTAAGAACGAGCTTCTCTCAAAGATTTTATACTTTCTTAGGTTCCCATTTATATAATAAAATAAATCGTATTACCACGATCTATCACCTAACAACTAAGGCTTGTAAGAGTGCTCTGGTTGAATGGCTCCTTAGTTTGGATAATAATGCAACTGAGGAATTACTAACTCATCCAAAATAGTCCATCCCTCTAACTTCCCGACACATAATAATAAGTTCAAGCATTTTTTATTTATTTTTTGCATTTTATTCTTTTTTTTTTATATTGTTTAAATCTCTGAATCTATAGGTTATATTATGCCCTATCCCTTCACATTTACTAAATAATTGATTATGTTTACATACCGTGTGGTGGGACCCTGGTGAACTGCGATATAGGTATTCCTAGTGCAGACACCAGTCTCTCACAAGCTATTGTCACAGTTTTTTAAGTCTGTCTAAATTATAAGATGCTGTTTGTGAAGAGAAAAAATAAATAATTTGAATTTGAAATCTATCACTACTACACTGTTCTCCCATACCTATTAACACTGTAATTTGAAAACATTGTAGAAACAATTTATTTTGAAAAGAGTAACCGTGGAGTTTCTTGCCGGCTCTTCTCCATAGGAAGCGACCAATTGGAACCGTGCACCTAGCTTCTGACGTTTCATAAGTGCCCTTGCAGGTTTATGTGAAATAAAATATTTTGATTTTGATTTTTATTGATCACTACGAATATAAAATAAATCCTAACATTCAAATTAAAATAGTTACTTAGTGAGTTTTTCTAACAATGATGGGCCAACATGAATTTTGCCGATCAGCCATCTGTTAAGTGACTAAACTATTGGATAAATCTGATTGAATTTTCGAATGCAACCTGGAAACGTCATAACAAAAATATTTGCCGTTTAATTTACCAATTGTACAATTGCAATAAATTGTTTGAGTTTGTATTTTACAGGCACTTTTGAATTGTCAAGGAGTCGGTCAGTCAAAAAGATGCAGCTTAATGCCCATGCCAAAGCGTAGTAGGTTCCACTGGAGAAGAACAGGCAAGATCCATTATTAAATTATGAGTTCGTTAACAAAAATGCTGGAATGTGTGTTTTCCTTACACCGATTAGATACGGCACGTACGAATCTTTGAGATCATCATACATTTGTGGGTTGCTGATAAAGCTATTAATATTTGCAGTGTCGTTTTTTTGTTTATTAAAGTTTGTGTTAAATTAATTAACCAGCATTTATAATTGATTAAGTAGGTAGGTGTGTAGATAGTTTTCATTTGCATTATTAGCGAAGTTTGTTGCCTTTAGGAATTTGTATGAATTAAGGCACGTAATTATTTTTCTTATAATTAGGTACGTGTTCATTTTACCTTTATTAAATACCTACCTAGGTACATTACTTATAATGACAGGTTTAAACAAGTATATACCTAACGTAACTTTAAAGATTTATAAAATACATACCTACATAATAATGAAAATGAATTATTATTGTTTAAGCGTTATTAAAAATGAGGTAAGTAAGAATGGTTCATAACTGTTCAAAACAAAACTGAAAGTGCGGCGATGGACTCTTTATTTATTTTATTTATGTACAAATTAAACACGTATAGGAGAAGTACACAAAGGTACGGCTTATTATTTGGTTTATTTAATGAAATTATTTTATAAAATCAGTAAATATGTAATTAAATAAAAATATATTGTCATTAATAACATAAAATCGAGTACCTAATATTTAGTTGACTCATTGCACGAATTAAAATATATAAAAATAAAATAACAGAAAATGACTAAAAACAAGCCTGTCTTCCGATGGACGGTTATTTAAATTAAAAAAAAATATCTGTCAAAACTCACCAATTATTTCCGGCTTAAAAATTACACTGCAATTCACAACATTAAAAAATCCTGTCACCACAAATTAACCACGTGTGCCAGTCCTACTAACATCAGTATAATGTACGAGATGTATTGCGTGCGGCAGTCTGCGCCCGCGCCGCTCACGTTTGTTCGTCCTACGTGTCTGAAGCACTGTTCAAAATCTGCTCAGCAGAAACCTTGTCACGTACTTTCACTCAGTACAATGATGTGCCATCGATTGACTATGTTACATCGCTATTAAGAATCATTACATCTATCAAGAGCTTAATCCGATCAGCCTTTTATATTATATGCAACGCTATATTATACAATGCACCGTAAATATAAGTAGCTGTAATAACGTAAATATTGTACATGAAAAGGAAATTGATAAAACGATTAAAAATGTTTGAAACAAGATAATAAAAATAAAAAGTTTCAATCGATTCGATTTTCTACACTAATATTATAAAGAAAAAAGATTTGTATTTTTGTTTGTAATGAATAAACTCAAAACTACTAGACCGATAAAAAAAAAACCAGTAGAATGCTATATTATCATTAGGCTATAATTTATAAATATATCACGCGGGCGAAGCCACTGGCGGAAGCTAGTGTTTTATAATTTTGTGTCGATCGATTTCTTATTTTATAAATAACCTACTTCTCTGTTACGGATTATGAGATTACTTGAGTATAATGTAGAATTTAAGATTGTTAAATAACTGTAACATTCAAGTGTATTTCTATTTAAGGATAAATAATTATTATAAATTGAAGTCGCTTTTCGTGTCAGTCGGTGTAACCGCGTTGTTCTTCTAAACTACGCAACCAATTATGATACGGTTTTCAACATCATTTAGAGAATTGATATTATTTTAACTTAGATATAATGAAGAAATCTTCATGTTTTGTCAAGTCGTAAAAACCGTGCGAAGCAGGGGCGGGTCGATAGTTGTATGATAAAAAAAATAACTTTTGCCTCTGTAATTTAACTAAGAACACACGTAGCACAAAAAGTAAATAATTCAATCTAAAATATTCAATAGGTTCAATAACATTAATAATAATAAATAATCCCCACCGCCGTATCTCTACGTTGACGTCGTGGTGGGGCTTGCGCGCTCCGAACTCTAGGTCTATGCCGTACAGTTTACTTTGCCGGAACAGATCTGGGATGAGGAGCCAGACCAAGAGAGATACAAAAACCCGCAGGGCAGCATGTGGCGAGCTGTTGGGCGGTAGCGACCCCACGAACCCTATCTCCCGGGAGAAGTCTTGTTCCTCACCTCTGACTTGCCTTTATTGGCCGGCTGGAGTGAACACTGACGAGGAACGGAGCTCCCACCTCATTCTTGCCTTAATTGGCCGGCTTGAGTGGAGATTTGCAAGAGCAAACGTGATCGGAGGAAGAAAGTATTCCAGTAAGTGCTCGTAGGGATCTTGACCATCTTCCGGGCTCTGGGATTGTTCTGAAAGCCGTGGAATACCTCTCCACTCCTCAAGCACCTCAGGACATGTTTCCCCCTTGTTGCTACGTCACTATGTGCTAGCGACCGTTTCTGGGGGCCCATTATTGAGTATGCAAGTCACCCCCTGTCATTTTATCCGTGTAAATATAAAACATTGATCAGGCAGGGGCTATAGTCCTACCATAGTTCCAGGTAAACAGTCCACTTTAGCTACCCAAACCCATAGTCCAATGTTTTGTTTCCATGTACTGCAGTCCTACACCAACCGGGGGTTGTCCTTTGGTGCACTTGCTTAGTGCATTAAGGGATAATCGTCAGTTGGTGCCTTATTTCTTTAAAAGAGTCTAACGGGCCTCTACGAGTTGGCTTCGGCCCCTCGTACGCCTTCCAAAGGACCGGGATCCATAGAATAGTTAAAAACTAAAAATAAATAATAATACTAATTAATATTGGTTGGTTGGTTGGTTAATATTGGTAATATTAAGATGTGTCCACTATACCGACAATTTATTTGAAGCACCAGGATTAATACAGTGTGATTCTTTATAATGTGCACATATCGAAATGAGGGAATCTATGCTTAAATTTAACGACAGAATTTAAAAAAAAAACTAAATATTTTTTTTATTACCTTTTACGGAATTAAAAAAAAATGTACCAAAATGGTGTAACTTTTAACTAAATCATCTATCGCGATGAAATAAACTCCGTAATGATTGGAAGTAATTAGGCGTCCTCATAAAATTAAAATTGTTAAAAAAACTACCCTCAATTGAAAATAAACATGTTTTTTTAGCAAAAATCTGTATTTTTTTTCATTATTTTTACAATAATTGTAAAATTTATCAATGAGATGCCAAAGAGAAAAAAACTTTTTTTTTAATTTAAAAAGTAAAAAAAAGCCCTCCTTTCGATATGTGCACATTATAAAGAATCACACTGTATATCTAAGAAGCTTTAATTATGTTTTACTTCCATTTCGTTCGCCAAAGAAATATAAACGGAAAATTAGGTTGTCAGTATTGATTTTTGCAATATACGACAAGCAAAAGACGCAGCTCTCCCCTGTTCAACGCAACAAACTACAAGTATTCCTGAAAGCGGCGCCTGAATTTAAAAAAATGCTCGACGTGGTGCTAGCAGCTCCAACCGTCGAGTGTAAGAGAGTGAAAAGCTGGACTGTTCCTACAGCTGCGTCTCCGTCGATGGGCAGAACAATACCGTAGCCGTGACAAAGAACAACGTAATTTATATTAAGTACGTACAAAATATAAAAAATAAATCCCGATGTGTTAACCTAGTTTTACTTCAAATAACACTCGCATTCAATGGTGCTGAATAAAATGTGGAGATTTCACCACGCGGGCTCAGTGCGGGTTGGTAGTTAACACAGGCGTCACAGATGTCACAGACAACTCAGGCGAAAAATAAAAAAAATGCGTTCAATTTATTTTTTATTTTGTGGGATGAAATATATCATTATACGTTATAGACAATGTTATTCTATATTTTTAGAAGTTCTTCACGAAGTTAATATTTTTGTTTTAATGAGAGATTTTAATTGTGCACTATCTCTTTATAGTAGGATTAATATATTATTTTTTAGTTACAACCCAACCAAACCCAACCCTATGCCCAACCCTTCGGGGAAACAAGGCGTGATGTTCTTTTATGTTTTTTTAGTTACATGACCAAAAAATGGATACGTCATCATACGACTGGTTTCTAACAGCGAGATCGAATAAAGATTTCAGCTTCATCAACGAAATACTGAATGCTACTTCAGTTCGCTTTGATCAAAACATTGTCGTCGCCTACACACAAAGTAAATATTTTCCGAAAGCCAACAACCTCGGACTGTGTGGTGGAAAGGAGATAGTTTTTTTTGGGCACCCTGTATTGTAAAGACTTTTATTTGTATTATACCTAAAAAAAGTAACCAATTTATCATTTAACATGGTAGGTTTTTAAATAAAGTCTAACCAGAATCACGAAATCGTCATAAAAGGAAAATGTTTTGATATTGCACTCAATTGATTCAATACCAGTTATGGTCGTCAATGTCATAAATGCATGTATTAAAGCGTTTTTAACGATTTTATGAAAAATTAACAAATTATTAGTTATCTAATTACAGTTCGAGGTGGTAACCTAATCTGTTTTTATTATGTACAAAATAACGTACCATTGACGCTGCAGCAGGTTCTCCTATGTTTAATCTCATTTTTTAAGTTTGCTTTTTATGGTACTCTCGCGTTACGTGTTTTAATAAAAATCAACGTAAAACGGATTTTAGATAAATTGGTTGCTTGAAAGTTTGACTCTAGTGATGTTACTCAGTCATTAACGGTCAGGCACTCGATTGTCACGATTATGTAATTGGAAAATTCAATTCAAATTGAATCTAAGGTATGTACTCGAGGGAGATTCCCAGCAGCTTCTTACGTTTGAAACGCACACAAAAAACTTATAGGTAGAAAATAACATCAGGAAGATCCAAAATACAGCAAGAGCAACCATTAATATTGGTACATTGGGGTTTCAGTCAGTGACATTCTGCTAAGATCGGCTTTGTTCGACTTTGTAACGAGCGTTTTCTCCTACTCACATTCCACTGTCAATCTGATAATCAATAACGATACGATGACGATTTTAATGACAAATTACACATTATCAACTGACAGCACTAATCCACAGAACATGTATTTTCACTCTTATTAAAATTTCGTGACTGTACATCACAGTACCTATTTTGACGGTTTATTACACGAAATAGAATGTATCTATTGGTTTGTTACCAACCCACGTATTGAAAAGAATTAAGAATGACAGTTAACTAGTGTGGCTGGGTTGGTGATATTTATTTAATCGAGACTACATCGATTGACACTTAGAGAGAAAATGGACTCGCGCCTTTATTTTTTTAATTCGAGTAACGAGTTAAATAAATCGAGTCGCATCACTATCTGACACTTGACTGTCAGGAAGACTTATGTCAAGTGATAACAACATACATTTAATTTTCCTTTTCTTTTATAATACTATTAGATGTGGTTTCTTTCGAATTGCATGAAATTGATATTTCTGTTTTGAATAATTAAATACATTGAATATTTTCGTTTGTTAGTTGTCTAACAAACGAAAATATTCTATGTATTTGTTCGTTGCTGTGGCTCTGGGGGGCTGGCCCCCCTGTATATGTCCCCGAATATATGTCTACCTATCTGGCTAGGTAGATATATATTCGAAAAGCGACCATTACAACTTTCATTCATAATTATACAATAACTCATTGATAAAAGCGTCCCTCTGGTGTCGGGAGGCGTAAGCAAGTTATCCAATATTTCATTCATGCTACGAGTAAATCATTTATAAATGCTGACACAAACAGTGGTGCCCGTCAAGAATTGAATATGGAGGGACCATGTCTCGGATTTCAAGTCACCCTACATAAAAGTTTAATACTGTAAATCTACTTTTTGCTATTTATATACAATTTTTTTTAGGTACTTTAATATATACGTAATTATTTAACAAAATCCTTAGTCTGGAGGGATTCAATCTTAAATTACTTTCATCACTCAGCGGCAGATGGCGCTACTATGTATATTAGTCACGTCTTCTTAGTATTCGAGGTCGCCGCCAACGCCGCCAGTGCTGAAATGGCAATCAAAATCCGAAATGGCGGCTATAACCAGAGGTGGATCTCACTAAGTGGGTTGCTTTTCACATGGGTAACTGTGTGTAGGAGCTCTTTCGAGGTGCAAGCAACTCTAACATCGTTTACAGAGAAGCATTTTCTTAATTAAAACAAGTTTTTAAGATATTTATTTATTTATTTAGGATTTTCAACAAAGGATAGCGCTTCTCGCCAGGCAAGATCGGAAAGTTCTTCCTTTTCAATGGAGGAGTGGTATCTATTGCTTCCCTAAGCGAAATTTTTTTTTTCCGACATGCACTCCTACGAAGTCGCGGGCATAGCTAGTCAATAAATAAAACCTAAGATCACGTTTGCTCTTATTCTACGCTATACAATTTAAGGTGCCAGTTTAAATACTACTTACAATACATAATTTATTTGCTACGGGTAATTGACAATACCAAGATTTAGTAGGTATCAAGTTGATCCATGCCACCTAAATAGACCTATGAAATTATTCCTTCATATGCCAACTTGTTTAGTCGTCTTCGTCTCGTGGTTCACCCCGGGCCTTTGCTACCGACCTGACGAGGGATGGCGAAGCTTCTTTCAAGTCATACGCCCATCCAATACGCGCAAAAAAATTTAATAGGTTCGTAGTCACGTTGATGGGCATTCCGAGTTCAGCTGTCTTGTAGTCCCAAGGGAAGGTGTGGTGGTAGTTATGCCAGCCCTCACCCAGCGCTAATATGGAAACCCCCCAATTTTCAGCTGGCATTATGTTCCTGAAATAAAAAGTCAATGATTAGGTACGGGTTAAGGGCACTCTGTGGAAATCTACCTCAGCATCTTGTACCGTTTGTACACACGGCTACACATCAAGCTATACATTTCCAGTATAAGCTGCCCTCGCATTGTACGGAAATCCTATACAATGCGAGATCAGCATAAACTGGAATTGTATAGCTTGATGTGTAGCCGTGTGTACCACCTGCTGTCGAAATCTGTAAATGTTGGGCTCAAGTGTAATAAGTTGAGATAGGGTAAGTGGGGGCAAGATGAAAAACGGGGTAACACAAAAAGTCATCCATAGCGCCAGATTCAGTGCAGTTTTAGCAGTGATGGCAACATTGTTAAGACCGCTATTTTGTTACGTCGCACACCTCAGTCACACACACACACACACTCCAGTGAGTGGTTTGTGTGAAAAATGCAAATGTCTGCACATCGACTTTTACGCAAGTTACGTGCTAGGTACGAGTGTTTTATTGGAATATCTACTTATTATTTGTAATTCTTAGTTGTGTTATTACATCTAAATATGGCTATTTTTCGTACTTTAGGATTTATAACAATTTTCCGTCTTAACCCATCAATATTTGACGGGGGTTTCGATCGGGCGCGTGCAGTAAACGATATTCGCACCTCATTAGTTAATGAGCTTGTTGTTCTCGGTTGTCGTCGTTGACCTTGAAGCGGACTAGTACATCGTTAACTAATAGAATATGTTTATTATAATAATTGTTTACAATGGAGGATGATAATGAACTTTTTAACAAAAATGTTGATTTAAGGAGTGTTTTGACTAGCAGCAAGTCTTCATTAACGGAACAAGACGTGGTGGAGCAATGTAATATGGACGTGGCAGCAAATGAAGATTCGGTGAGGCCGATAAAACGGGACAGAGAGGAAGACGAGACAGAATGGACATTAGTGCAAAATAAGGAGAAGAAGGTCAAAGAAAGCAGTGTTGAGGTTTATGTTTCCGCTAAAGAAAAGCTACCAAGGCAATTTGGTCTTGCAAGATTATTGAAAGAGAAAGGTATGAAAGATATAATGAAAGTAAAATACATCAATAATTACAGAGTTCGTATTGATTGTACAAACGAGTTGTGCGCAATTAAGCTCGAAACTTGTAAAGACCTTATTGAATTGGGCTGGAGATTTAGTAGACCAGATATCAAAACCTATTCATACGGTGTCATAAAAGATGTCGATATCGACCTAACTGAAGATGTCCTTAAGAGTTGTATAACTTGCACAGAAATGTTTGAGTTGGTTTCATTGCAGCGACTAAAGCGACGTAATATTAATGGCTCGTCAGAAGAATTATGGATTACGAGTGAAGCAGTTCGGTTGTGTTTTAAAGGAGATCTGTTACCAGCATATGTTTACGCAGATGGATTGAGGATTAAGGTGGAGCCATTTGTATTTCCCGTGTCGCAATGCTCACGTTGTTGGAAGTTCGGGCATACAGCTAGAGTATGCCCAAATAAGAATACACTGTGCCCAAAATGTGGTAGTAATCACCCGAACTGCGACATACAAAGATTTAAATGCTTAAATTGTGGCGGACAACACATGGCGTTGTCTAAAATTTGCCCTGCATACTTAAAAGAGAAGAAACTCAAGGAACTTATGGCAGAGTTTAATTGTACTTATAGGAAGGCCTTATCGTTATATGTAATCCCTTCTCCGTACAGAGAAAAGACGGAACCTATTAACTTAACAAACATAGATAATCTTTTTCCTCCGCTGCATAATAACATCGAACCCACAGAGAGATCAAGCCTACCTGTATTTGCAGAGGCCGTCAAAACTAAGGCAATTGTTCATAGTCCACCTGCTACAAAAAAGCAAAAAAGTCTTAAAACAGCCGAAAAGGCACGGGTTGCTAAAGAAGATGATTGGACGCACTGGTTACCAATGGAGGCGGAATCGGAGAATTCGAAGGAATCAAGCAATCGCGATGAACCCGAGGTGGTTCAAAAAAGAGAGGTGCATTTTGATGAGCTTATAGCTAGGCTAAAGGAAATCGTATTTTTGAAGAGAGGTTCTGTAGCGGAAAAAAATTGGTTGCCTGTAAAGTCGGTATACGGGCGAAAGTTTTACGTGACAACGACTTTTTTTATGTCTGTCTCTCTCGCTCTTAGGCGGGCTAACCATGCACGCGTGCCTCTCACTCGCTCTCATTGTGAGCGCATAACGTGAGCGGAGCGTAACGCAGTTTCTTGAAGTGTCACCCGGCAAACCAATTTATAAGACGTTGTCACGTCAAAATTAAAACGGCGGTTCAATGTTGTGTAGAATGGTTGATTTTAGTGGTGGTTGATAACGTGTCGGATTGGCGAATGATGAAGAAATTGTTTGAATTATTTAATGGATAACAACAAAACTAGTATCAAAGTAAACTTTCTTCAATGGAATGCTCAAAGCGTTAAACCTAAAATAATTTTATTGGAACAACTGTTGAATCAGGAACATATACACATTGCAGCCATAAGTGAGACATGGCTGGATACAGAAACTTGCATGAAGCTAAGCAACTACACAATCTATCGAAAAGACAGGTTTGATGGGTACGGAGGGGTTGCAATTCTTACCCACAAATCAATAAAATCTCAAAGGTATGAAGTCCAACTCAATAACCAAGGTATAGAATTAATATGCGTAAAAGTATTCAACTGTGGCGTCATCAAAAATATTACTTCTGTTTATTGTCCCCCGTCGATCAGAACTTCTCAAAACGATTGGGATGCTTTACTGTCTATTTCTACTAAAAATACGATCATTCTTGGAGATTTCAATGCACACCATTCTAATTGGTCATATAAAACGGACAGTAGGGGCGTTCAAATTTTTGAAGCATTAATGGACAATAATTTTATTACTTTAAATAATGGTAGCCCAACCCGAATAAAAATGGTTAACTTGGAATGTCAAAAGTCTGCACCCGACGTTTCTATGGTATCATCTGATATAGCTTTGATGTTCGACTGGTCCGCCATGAATGAGACATTAGGCAGTGATCATAGGGCTATTAAAATCACTTCAAATATTCAGTCTAGTAGTGCGCCATTAGTCCGTAAGAATTTTAAAAATGCTGATTGGACTTCATACAGTAAGATACTTGACACATTATTTTTAGAATTTACATTCGCGGGGGACTTACAGGGCGATTATGACAGATTCATTGATTATTTGAACTTGGCCGCAGATGTTTGTATCCCTGTAATCAAGATTAACCTAAATCCAGATAGTAAATTTTTACCTAAACCTTATTAGAAGCCTAAGTTATCTAAATGTGTGGCTGAGCGTCGATTGGCTTTATCTAAATTCAGACGTAATCCAAACCCTCAAAATTACGAAACATTGCAAAATAAGATTTGTGAATCTCAGAGAATGATTCGGATAGCTAAAAGTAAAGGGTTTGGCGATTTTTGTTCGTCATTAGATTCTTCTACATCTCAGTCTACCGTATGGCGGAAAATGAAGTGGCTGAAGGGACACAAATATTCAACACAATACGTAGATAAACACAAAGCTACTGATTTGCTTCTTAGTTTAACGCCGGACTTTGTATCCCCGTGCGACCTGGCTTTTGACATGAATAACTCTGAACTGAACGCCGCTGTTACTCCCTCAGAATTTCATAAATGTGTCCGATCTAAAGATACTGCACCAGGAGGTGACAATATTTCTTACTCCATGATCAAGAGGTTACCACAAAATGGTAAAAAGATATTAATGCAACTGTATAATAGAATTTTCACTACGGGTTTTGTTCCTAAACAATGGCGCGATATTGTAATTGTGCCCATTCCTAAACCGGGACGGGACGTCCAAAGTTTATCATCTCTTCGTCCGATTTCAATGATCTCATGCGTTTGTAAAGTTTTTCATAACATTTTAATGAACAGATTAGAGTGGTTTATCGAGAAACATATGGTCTTATCAAATAACACTACAGGTTTTAGAAAATGCCGTTCAACCGTAGATAATTTATCCGTTTTAGTATCTCGCATTCAAACTGGCTTTTCTAAAAAACTTATAACGGCGGCTGTTTTCATAGATATTAATAACGCATATAACTACGTAGACATCAAAGGTCTATTGAAAATCATGCAACGAATCGGTGTAGGATCCAGAATTTGTAGCTATATCTGGAACTTTCTCAAGCTGAGAAACCTCAAAATTACAGTAGATAATCACGTCGTTAGTCGCACGTCCGGTCGGGGATTGGCACAAGGCGATCCATTGTCACCCTTACTTTTTAACTTAGCAACCATGGATGTATGTCACAGTAGTGGGAACGTATTTCTGTCGCAGTACGCGGATGACTTTGTGTTGTATACCACTTGCAGTGATGTCTCATCGGCACAACAACGATTACAACCCGCTTTAAATAAGATGACTAAACTTCTTTTGGATTTGGGTCTTGAGATATCCCCTCTGAAAAGCAGTGTCTGTATTTTTAGGAATGGTGTGTCAAGAGAAACAGTTACTTTAAGAATTAATGAGGTATCGCTGCCGGTGGTACACAATGTAAAATATTTGGGGGTTTGGCTTGACCGATCACTTAGGTGGGCTAAGCATATTAATGAGACTCGAGAGAAGGTGTTAAAATTAGTTAATATTTTTAAAATTCTTTCTGGATCTGGATGGGGAGTACATCCCAAACATCTGAGGCGGTTATACATCTCAACAATTCGGAGTAGAATCGATTACGCTTGTTTCCTTTATGATAGTAGCTGTGAAACCCACCTCAGTAAATTGGACAGGGTCCAAAACGTTTGCATGAGGGTTATCGGTGGCTTTATTAGAACCACAGCGATTCACGTTATGGAAAATGAACTGAACCTGCAACCGTTGAAGTTTCGCAGATACTATCTAGCGGGTAAATTTTAGCTTAAAATGAAATCTTATGCTGATAATGATATCATTGCTGTGTTGGAAGAACTGCAGGCACATTGTCGACAATCACACTGGAGACGAAAGGTGCCATTGTTAGTCAGAATTCATGAGTCTCTTGATTTACTACCTGTCTACACGAGCCCAAAGCTTGAAATGTTCTCACTGGATACTTGGGTTCACAGGATTGATCTATCTCAAGTCATATTCCCTAGATTAGATGGCTTAATAACGGCTAAAAAGCACTACCAAAATTCCAAACTAAGTGAGCTATGTACCATATTTTTAAATAACACGTACTCGGGTTTCTACAGAATATACACAGATGGATCCAAAAACAAAGTAGGTTCGGGAGCAGCGTTTTTCGATCCACAAACAAAAAATGCAGTGCAATTAAAGGTAAACTCAAAATGCAATATAATGTGTACTGAACTTGTGGCAATAGATGAAGCATTATCTTACATTGACTCATTTGAAAACGGCAATTATGTAATTTTGAGTGATTCGAGACTCCCTCTCACAGAGAGGAGGCCTGTGTCCCAGCAGTGGGAACATTTATAGGCCGATGATGAGTGATTCGAGAAGCGCTCTTCAACATTTGGCTCGGTGTACCTCGAGTTTTCGGGGTACTCCGATTGCCTACAGCGTGATTAAATCTATTTGTAAACTTATTTCTAAAAATAAGAATATTGTACTGCAATGGATACCGGCTCATGTTGGCTTGGAAGATAATGAAGTAGTGGATCGGCTGGCGAAGGATGCTTGTGATGATGGATTGGTCTGTTCACACTTTCCCGAGCACAGTGATTATTTGTGTGTAGTTAAAGAAGAATGCACTAAAATGTGGCACGAACACTTCGATCAGAGGTCACTGAGCAAGGGAATTTGGTATCGGACAATCCAGCCTGCACTTTCTCGTTGTTCATGGTTCGACCAGGCAAACATGAGTCGTCCGGAAATTGTAATGGCTCTTCGACTTCGATCGGGACACATTCCAATGAACAGTTTCGCATTTCTCATGGGTAAAGTTATTTCACCAAATTGTCCGGAGTGTAATATAGTGGAAGACACTTACCATATACTGATGGAATGCGTCCGGAACGAATCCGAAAGAATCGCACTGTTATCGAAGTCACTGGATGTTGGAAGGTGTAATAGCATGCTTGCGTCCCCATTGTCGACGGACGCAAGATACTTGTATAAGTTAGCAAAACTAGGATTTAGATTATAAGGAACAATTGTTTGTACCGATGAGGGTGGCATAATCAGTTTTCTGATTAAACCCTCTATAAATTAAATAGAATAAAAAAAAAAAAAAAACATTTAAAAGACTAAGATGAAAGAAAGATGCGAAATTTTGTTTTGTAATATTTCGATAAAGTAAAGGGTAAATGATTTATTTGATTGATAGTGATGTTTTACTGTCAGTATGCAATTAAAGTGGAAAGTTTGAGAACCTCTACTTTCAATGTTCCCCCGGTGGGGTAAGATTGATTTACATATTTTTTAAAAATCGTTTTGTCTTAGTTAACCAAAGGTATTTGGACACTACAGACAGTTGAGACTTTAAGGGCACTTCAAACTTTAGACTAGTGAACACCAACAACGTCTGATAATATCATCTGAACGATTTCAGAAACTATTTCAATCCCTGTTTCATTCTCGTGATAAAACCATTTTATAATTTTTTTTTCTGCTTTGGAACAGATTTAACAGGACGTTATCAATGGGATAGAAAAATACACTCTTTGCTCTTTACTCACTACAAATATTTTTTGCATAAACTAATATGTACTGTTCTACAAGACTACAAATACAACATTGCTCATCTTATCAAAAAACCGTTCGATCTTGCCCCCACTCACCTTATGATCTAAAAATTTGTAATATTTTTTTATCCTTGAATATCAAAAATCTGCTCAATTCTCAGTCTGGAAGCGGAGAAATGTGATAAAAATAGTTTTCGTGAGATTATCGATTAAAGTTATCGATTACACCGCAACTAAAAAAAGAAAACCTATTCACTAGGTAGCACTAGGTAATATAATTAACTCAAAGTAATTAAATGCACTATATGTACTTTTATACAATAGAGTACATTTAATTATAAAACATCATTAATTACTGTAAAACCAAAATAATGATTCTCAATTTCATATCGATTAAAATCAGTTTTATATTTTTTGTCTATGTCACTGGCAGTGCATATTCTGCACTGGCATGAGCTGACTGATATTGACAATTTGACACTAGACATTAGTGGTGGGTCGTTCTCGAATTTTTGACGGCCAAAACCGTTTTCCCGACCGAAACCGTTTTCTCAACGACGAAAACGGTTGCATAAAAACGGTTAAAGGACGAAACTTATCCAACATGGAATAGAATTGCGTTTTCGTCGAGCGCAGTGTCTTAAAACTATCAACGATTTGAAATGTATGACATGGTTTTATCGCATCACGAACGACAGCATTGAGAACAGTAGTACCATTCTGTAAAAATCTCACCGTGATAACTTAGGTGAAGTGAGCTGCCAATAGTGTCAATCCTTAGCAACTGACAGCTCACTCCACGCTCACTTCACCTAAGATAATACGGTGAGATGGTTACAGAATAGCACTACTGGTAATACATTCCTGACTGTACTTCATTTCAAAGAGTTCACTTTTTAGGGTTCCGTAGTAAACAAGGAACCCTTATAGTTTCGTCATGTCCGTCTGTCTGTCTGTCTGTCCGCGGTCTAGCTCCAAGACTGTTAGTACTAGAAAGTTGTAATTTGGCATGGATATACATACATATTAATCATGCCGACAAAGAGGTAAAATAAAATTATGAAAAATAATTTTTTTTAGGGTACCTCCCCTACACGTAAAGTGGGGATTTTTTTTTTTTTTTTTCTATCCCTTTGTGTGGGGTGTCGTTGGAAAGGTCTTTCAAAAACATTGTGAGTGTGTTAAAACCATTTTTGAATTCAGAGATCCGTTTGCGAAATATTAAGCTTTAAAGTGCAAATTTTTGTTAGAGTCAAGTGTCCCCTACCAGCTAAATGGTTGGTTTTAGATATGTGAAAAAATTCACGGCAATAGCTTATATAACGAATTTAGAAGGAAAACTATCACAGCTGAGTAGGCTTTACAAGTTAACGAGTAATAATCGACCAACTTAGATTTGCGGTTGTAAAACATGGTCTCCCATATACATTCTGTATGAAAGTTTTTTTTTTTCAACTACAAAGTTAAGTTTGTTCTTGGGATAAATTCATCCCAACTACGGAACCCTACATTGTGCGTGGTCCGACATGCACTTGGCCGGTTTTTTACTGGAAGGACTGTTTTACATGTGTGAGAGTTGAATCAACCTGTATCTCAGGAGACAGTTCCCTTCCTTGTATATTAAGGAAGGGAACTGTCTCCTGAGATACAGGTTAACTACCTAGTTCGGGAGGCAGAGCTTCTATGTAACAGTGACACGTGTTTGCAAATAAATGAATTTTATTATTATTTCTTTTATTTCATTGAAATACTTATAAATTATATTTTTAAATATTAGAATAAAGAGAATATAAAAACATTTAAAAATATAAAAAATAGTTATTATTATTGTATCCGACTGTATATTCTTAGATGTGAAATAAAAAATCGTACCAAGTAATTCGAAGACTGGTTTGTGCAATGAAAACTGTTTGAAGTTAAACCCGGAACGTAAAACGGTTTCATCATCATAAAACACAAAACGGTCTATGTAAACGGTTCGTTGTCGCAATGCCCACCCCTACTAGACAGCTGTCATTTATTTCGTGTTTTCCGATGTGTTTTTGAGTGCTTTCCCAATTATTTTTCATTTTCAACGACCACTGCTTTAATTTTTACGGATTCTGACCTTGCCTACCTTGTACGACCCTTGCTTTCACATTGGACACCGTAAGATCGCTCACACGATTGACTTGGAATTGTTATTTTGGATTTTACCGCCGCTTTGTGGATTGGATATTGTTGAAACTATGGATCGCTATGTGAATTGTGGGATAGCAACTAGTCACACTAATGCATGTTTGAATCTATAAATTCACACCATTTTCATCTCGTTATATTCAGGCCCAAGAGTGTATGTAATCGTTTCCGTCTCCTTTCAAAAGTTGTGGCTTGGCACAGAGTAGGTATAAAATGGCATAAAGACCGTGCTACCCAAAGAAATATCTGTGGTGCGGTGACCGTACACACCCCGCGTGTTACGGCCAGGCTTTATGACATACGAAGCGTGTGATTTAATTAATGAAAAGTACGTGACTGCGTATCTATGTGTACTAGTGATGATAAATAGAGTGGGCAGAATAGAAAGAAAGGAGGGGAGACTTTTGTCCTGCTGTAGGGAAGCAATAAACTGAACAAAGATAGTAAGGAACGAATCATACTTGTCATAAGGCTTGTTACCCCACAAATGCGCGAAGCTGTTGACAGACCAAGTAGCGTTGAGGCTCAGCATGTATCGTAAAGCCTGTGACATGATAGACACTTCCCAGCATTCGTCCCAGCACAGAGCAGGGATTATTGACGGCACAATCCAGCAGCATACTATCTTGAATAACAGGAAATACCTGAAACAGTTCAAGAATGGAATGTTTTGTTATTAACCTTTGGGTAGAAGCCTGATGACGATGAGATGTTTATGTTCAAGTAGTTAATAAAGAAAATTATTCCCCGCTTTAATTCAAATTACCCCCGACTGCAACAAGCCGTTTTTTTTGTATTCATTTGCTTAATAGTTTATTTATTATTTGTACGTAGACGACTGAGCTCTGCTCTGTTGAAAATAGAGAATGCTTATTTAATAGTATAGGCATGTTCATACTACTTCCATGTTGTTGTCATCTTGTTCTATACTTTGGGCGACCGTATATTGCTCATTTAATAGTGTAGGATATAGGATAGGTATGTTACCGTTAGAATACGGAATACGTTAATATGCGCATTAAATAGGTAATCTGCAAATTACCGGGAACGATCCGTTAAAGTGTGAAGTAGCAGTTTGCATAGTTAATCTGCATATTAACGGATGTTACACCATTAAATCGGGGAAAACAGTGAGCGAGAAACTTTTGTCTCGTTTGTGGAGTAAAATAGGTACTAGTTAAATTTTAATTAAATACTACTTGATACTACTGTATTGATTTATTTATTACTTTGTTTATGCGTTTAATAAATTAAATGAATAATTGTAATGAATTCAAATGTTTTATTCAAGCAATAAATCTGTTTTATTAACTTAACCGTATGCTTGGTCGTTATTCTGCAGATTATCTAGTTAATTAATGTAAGAACTGAAACAATTTTTTCCACTTTACCGGACTCAACTAGATAATCTGTAACTGATTTATGGACATAAGCGGTTACATATATATATTTTTAATTGACTAATTAGGTAACTACTAGCTTTGATTTCCTACCAATAATGTTGTAATTTATTTTAAAAAAAGTTTTTTACAAAAAAAAAATCAACCGACTCCCAAAAAAACACTACAAAGTGAAAAATAACTTTAATTTCGGAAGTCGGAATCTTGGGTTTTGTATTTTTGTGTTTTGCATACTAAGTGGGAAAAAATACGTATTTTGTAGCTAACTCAAAAACTACCCAAGCAAAGTTAATAAAATTTATATGGGACCAATTTGAGAGCATTTTATAAAATAAATAAATAAAATTCATTTATTTCATTCAGGTCCTAGAGCCATATTAAAAACAAAAAACAATACACAAATTTGTCAATTTTATAAGTGTCACGGAAAAATGTCAGATCAAATTAATTAATGTCAAAAGCACACAACAAAATAAAAATAAAATTAAATAGAACAATGAATTAAATTATGTCAGAAATTATGTAAGTGAAGTTATGTCATGCGTCTCAAACAAAAAAATAATTTTCAAAATCTGTCCACAAATGACGGAGAAATCGGTGGACATACATAAAAAAAAAAAAAAAAACACGCTACGTACATATAACCTCCTCCTTTTTGGAAGTCGGTTAAAAAAAAAATCCCTCCCTTATTTGTATTTGCACATGCAATATGTAAATATTATATAGTCTATGTCACTCCCCCGATTAAGACGAATCTAACGACATTTCGTAAGTTAAAATCCATCAAGCCGTTTAAGCTCCAGAGCGTGCCAGAGAAAAGGACATGCATACATACATAATCTCATAAAACATTACCCTCCTTCTGGGACACTCGGGTAAACATGCTACATGCTTTCTTTGTTTATAATTTACTATCTTTTCCCGCGGCTTCATCCGCGTGGGTGTCGAGATCGTACTACCGGGATTAAAAGTATACCCAATGTGTTAAACCAGGTAAACAAAGTATTAATTCCGTAATACATCCTACTATACTAATTAATATTATTAATTAATACTTGCTATAATTCTTATAATTAATAATTACTAATTTAATAATCTTATCCTACTTAATATATAATATTAGAAATGAGAAAGTTTGTGATGAATTTATGATGGATGGATGGATGTTTGTTACTCTTTCACACAAAAACTACTGAACGGATTTGGATGAAATTTGGCACACAAATAGTTTATAACCTGGATTAACACATAATATACTTTTTATCCCGATATTCCCACGGGATCGAGACGTATGCGGGTGGAAACGCGGGGCGCTGCTAGTAAATAATACTTATATCTTATTATAACATATTATATAATCCTATCCTACTATGTTATCTTACTAATATAATAAACGCAAAAGTTTTTGAGGATGAATAGATGGATGTTTCTTACTCTTTCACGGAAAAACGACTGAACAGATTTGGATGAAAATAGTTTATAACGTGAACACATTAGATTCTTTTTATCCCGCTATTCCCACGGGATCAAGACTTATGCGGGGAAAACCGCGGGGCTCTGCTAGTTGTTTTCATAATTATAACTCTACTAGCTTTCGCCCGCAGCTTCGCCAGCGTGGATGTCGGTAATTATCGCACGGAAACGTACGGGATAAAAATTATCCTATACATGTGTTAATCAAGATTATAAACTATTTGTGTGCCAAATTTCATCTTAATCCATTCTGCTGATTTTGCGTGATTGAGTGACAAACATCCATCTATCCTCATAAACTTTCGCATTTATAATATTATTATATTAATATTATAGTAGGATTGGATTACGCGGCGCACGCCATTAAATCTTCCAGTCGGCATGATTTTTTTACGAGATCTTCAACAATCATCATCATATTTCAGTCAATTTACACAAAACCTAAATGAATTATACACCCAAACCTGCTTCATGAATCACTCCGTCCATTGATGAAAACCGTATCAAAATCCGTTCGCTAGTTTTTGAGTTTATCGTGTTCAGACAGACAGACAGACGCACAGTACTAGTGGTAGTTGGTACACCTCTGTCTAGCCCTTCGGGGAATACAGGCGTGATGTTGATAATTGTGATTTATAAATAAGAACAGACAGTACTGGACTACCTGGTATGGAACTGAATAAGGGGATCATTGACGATGTCGCTCATGTCCATCTTGACGCCCTGTTTCGGCACGTCAGGGTGCTTTTTCAACATCATCCATCCGACGTGAGCGAAGAAGAACCCGCGGTTGGCGTTGTGCGGGTCCGCTGATGTTTCAGAGTACTTGTGGTGCACGCGGTGGTCCCGAACCCACTGGTATATAGTATTCTGTTCACAAAGATCGTAAAAAATTAACCTGGTGAGAATAGCAGAATATTTTTACGTAAAGGTACATGGACACACCTCAGTCACGTCAACGCCAAGTCACCATTCAGTCACGTCAATTTCAGGGATGTATGTGAACAGATAGTCAGTCATCAGTCAAAGATTTTCTTGCTAATTATTGCTCTCTCTGGATCGAAAGAGAGAAAGTGTGAATTTGGTAGAAAGCAGTGTTTGTAATCCTATCGAAACCAGAATGGTATCATTTTGAAGCTCTTTAAATTCTTCAGGACCTTTTTTTATTTTACCTATATCTCTTTTAATTTTTGAGAAGTTTAAGATTCTTAGAAAAAGGTCACAAAAGAAATGGTAAAAAACAGACGGAGACAAAGGTTAATTAATAGACTTGCCTTACATTGTCTTAATTGCTGCACAGCTTACTTAATAACCATGCACAAAAAAAAAAAAAATGATAATTATTAACATATGGATGCTTTCTGAACTCTTAGAAAAGACATTCGGTTTCTTTAAATACGAAAGACAAGCAAAGGTGATTGTTATAAAGTCAAAGTCAAATCATTTATTTCAAATAGGCCCATGTATGGCACTTTTGAACGTCAAAATTTACAAAATAATAAAATTGATTCTAGTCGCCCCTTCCAATTTTCGTATGGAGATGAATGGGCAAGAAACTCCACCGTTACTCTTTTAAAATGTTTTACAATTGATTGTATGGGTACGTACAGGGTGTCCCAAAAAAAATCAAAGTCTTTTTTTTTTAACGCATACCCTCTTATTTTTTACTTTTAAGTCAAAACAATTATGAATAAAATTTTAAGAAGGTAGGACCTCGGTAACCCGTGCCGACTTACATCAATACATGTCAGTACTTGCTCTCTAAGGCTGACGTGACCTAACGTGTCGATGTGCTTGTGATTACTCGTTATTTAGTTATAGAACTCACATTGTTTTCAATCAGTCAACATGTTAGTGCAATTACGCAGTTGTAAAAGGGGTATATTTTTAATAGGTGACGTAAAACATCAAATAACGGGTTCAAAACTTCCGTCTAATGGACAAGTTCTAGCAGTTTTATTTTACAATATCCGTGAAGTGAATTTAACTGTCAATGAAAGCGCGAATCTCACTATTAGCGAGTGTATTATTTATTGGGAAAAGGCGCGTATTCCTACTAAATCTTTGTCTAATTGTGTGAAAAAACTTGTAAACTTATATCAAGTTTGGAGGGACTTGCAAAAAAATGCACAAAAGACACAAGACGTATTTAAGCAGCGTAGACTTTATCAACAATTTAGATAATATTTGTTTGACGTTGCACACGCCGATGCGCTTCAATTAATAAAAATAAATAGAAAAGAAAGAAAGAAAAATAGGTTTATTTGTCACAGAAACACGTGCATACATAAAAAACAAGAGTAATCAAAGAATAACACAAAGTACATAACAAATGACGAGCATAGAACAGAATTTACTTAGGCGGCAATGAGGATAGAATCTTTTTTCAAGATCACAAACAAAGACAAGGCGGCATTAATTGACGTTTGCTTGTTCATCGTAATATCCTACGTTAAACCATGGCTTCAATGCACTTCAGCAATAAAATCACCTTACCAAGATTTGTGTTTCTTGAAATCAATGAAGTCTTACGACAAAATTGATAAAACGATCTCAAAAGCAGCCTTGCAGAAGATTACTCAGCATTTGTGGTATTTAACTGACGAAGTTTCTATATTATCACTGTTTGATGTTGATGTGGACCAAGAAACTAAAGTTAAAATGGTTCAAAATTTAACCAAAGAGGAAGAAATAACTCATGGAAAACGATTCATCCCATTGAAAGAAGAACTTTGCGGTTCATTGTATGGTAAGTTTATTAAAGAACATTGGCATTAATAGTAAAATAAATTTTTACTTTCGTTTCCTGTGAAAGTATATTTTTTTAACATTCTTATCTTATTTTGTTTCAGAAAAAAACATCTCTGACTTTATTTCAGTAAAAAGCGACCAAGTGCGAGTCGGACTCGCCCATGAAGGGTTCCGTAGCAGCAAGTAACATTGAATGAAAGGTAAATTGCGGTTTACGATTTATGACGTTTTAAAAAAAAACTACTTGCTGGATCTCGTTCAAACCAATTTTCTTTGGAAGTTTACATGGTAACGTACATCATATATTTTTTTTAGTTTTATCATTCTTTTATATTACAAGTTACAGGGGGGGGGAGGGGGGGGACACATTTTACCACTTTGGAAGTGTCTCTCGCGCAAACTTTTCAATTTAGAAAAAAATGATATTAGAAACCTCAATATCATTTTTTTAAAGACCTATCCATAGATACTCCACACGTATGGGTTCGAACAATTTTTTTTTTTGATTTTCAGTTCTAAGTATGGGGCACCCCAAAATTATTTGTTTTTTTTCTATTTTTGTGTGAAAATCTTAATCTTAATGCGGTTCACAGAATACATCTAATTACCAAGTTTCAACAGCATAGCTCTTATAGTTTCGGAAAAAAGTGGCTGTGACATACGGACGGACGGACAGACAGACAGACAGACATGATGAATCTATGAGGGTTCCGTTTTTTGCCATTGGGCAACGGAACCCTAAAAAGCAAGTCCTTGTTCAACCGCCTTAAATTGAAGACAGTTTTCTACATGAATGTCCTACTTTGTGGTCAAATAATGCTTCGTTTCAAGAAGCCAGAAAAAACGTTTCGGTACTGAGGGAAGTAAACGATGTAGTCGAAAGAGCGGTTAAATTAATGCAAGATTTTCATGGATTAATCACTGTTGAGGAGGACAATTTTTATTACGTTGCTTATAAGAACACCGGAAAATGTATCCTGACTCTAAAAAACATACGTTAAAAAGAAAATTTGAACAAAAATAATATTTTTTAATGTAAATAATATACTATTTGGGTGTATTGGAGTATCAATTAAGTAATAAAAATTGAGTTCTTTATTCCTCCTACAGTAAGTCAGTACATCATGTCAAAAGTTAGGCATCAAGTCGGCACGGGTTATCGTTGTCCAATCGCAATAATATTTATTATTTGAGTAAATAAAGTCAACTCGAAAAAAATAGAGGGTGCGTATGCGTATTTGATTTCGCGAAAAAAAAAATTCCCTTATGTCTTGGGACACCCGTACATTAGTTAAATAATTATTATATGTGAAGACGATGCACCTAGAATAAAATTACTATATCACAATAGGTAAAAAGAATTAAAAATGAAGCAACGACAGATAATTTCATATGTGATAGATACATGATGCTCACATATTTACAAACATTGTAAAAGTAGACGATTTTCCTAAAATTTTGTAATAAGTCAGTGTGTGAGGAAGTAATCACATAATGTAAAATCAATGTCATAAAACACAAAATAATAAATTTTACAATTAAATTAGCAACCAGTTTGATTTTGTCTTGATTCTAAATTGTCCTATGGAGCAGGACCAGCATGTTTCCAAGCACTCTTATCTTGGATATAATCCTCTAATTATTGTAATATGCTTGTTTACAAAGTGTACTTTTATTATGAGTTTTAAATTTTCTTTCATTTGATTGCAATATGTCACAAGGTATTTTGTTGTAACATTTAAGGCTCCGTGCTGTGAATTCACTCGACAGAGTTTAGGTAAATTTTTGCGAAGCTATGTTTGTGTGCACCGTTCACGCACACACGCCTAAACATCGAGCGTAGTGATCGCTTAAACAGTTTTGATCATATAGATGGTATTTTGTTAAGTTACGTAGATACGCATAAGAAATAAGTCTGGAATGTTTGTGTATATTCGTTTAGTATATTTATAACAATCAACATAAAAATGCTGCTTTACATGGAATTTTTTACTTTTTGCATGGAAAACATGAAAAATTATTACCTACATGTAGAGTGTAAGGGGTTTAAGGGTCTTATAAAGGGAGTCGAAATTTTCATTATTTTTGCGATAAGACACACCGTTTTCGAGATATATAAGCAAAAGAAAAAAAAGATTCAGTACTGTTTTTGCATCTGAAGTCGAGGTGTTGGTGTGAATTTAAAGTTAATGACAACCAATTTTATTCCACACGTTTTAGTCGCGATTAGAATTTAACTTTTAAAGCGAATTTAGATTTTAACTAAATCAGACTATTGTCAGATTTAGTTAAAATCTAAATTTTAGGTGAAAAACGTCAATTCAAAATAGCAAAATTGCCATTTTCACTAAATAAATATCTCAGTACCATCTTAGTGCTGTCAAATTAAAATAAAGTTAAGTTGTGTCACTTTAGTCTGTTTTAGAATTATAAATCGTCGTTTGACAGGAATAAACTAAATTTTGGTGATTTTTAGTCTAGTTTAGAGGCATTTGTGACAAGAGAATCGGCACCATTGTCTTACTAAATCTGACTATTTTTAATCGTGATTAAAAAGGTGCGGAATAAAATTAGTCGTCTTGAACTAAAATTCACACCAACACCTCGCTTCAGGTGCAAAAAATAGTACTGTATCTTTTTTTTTTCTTTTGCATAGTTTTTTAGTTCGGATTCAGAGCTGGGCTATCAACAGAGAGTGCGGTGTTGTGTCTTAAGCATGCTGTGACGTACTATGCGAAACGAGGGACGCCTATTTATGCTTGCTTCCTGGACTTATCAAAAGCATTTGATCTGGTTTCCTATGATGTGTTGTGGAGTAAGCTAGAGCGGATAAATTTACCCACGGAACTTATTAACATTTTAAAGTTTTGGTATGGAAACCAGATCAACACTGCACGATGGGCTGGGGCGTTTTCTCGTCCTTACGGTTTGGAGTGTGGGGTGAGGCAGGGTGGATTGAGCTCACCAACGCTTTTCAACCTTTACGTGAACGAGTTGATTGGCGAGCTCAGCAGTACCAGGCTCGGATGTTACATAGACGGTACCTGCGTCAATAATATCAGTTACGCGGACGATATGGTACTGCTGAGCGCGTCAGTCTGCGGCTTGAGAAAATTGGTTGCTCAATGTGAGGCGTATGCTCAAGGTCATGGCTTGGCATACAACACTAAAAAGTCGGAGATCATGGTCTTTGAGAGTGGGGGTAAAAGTCCTGATGCAGTACCGCCTGTATTACTTTATGGAACACCTTTGCAGAGAGTCTACAGGTTTAAATATCTTGGTCATATATTGACTCCCAACCTCAAAGACGATGATGACATTGAACGGGAGCGGAGGGCGTTGTCGGTTAGAGCGAACATGCTGGCTCGCAGGTTTGCACGATGCTCACTTTCTGTAAAGATCACGCTCTTTCGAGCTTACTGTACTAGTTTTTACACATGCAGCCTGTGGGCTAGATATACGCAAAGATCGTATAGCGCTCTCCGCGTTCAATATAACAATGCGTTTAGGATACTGGTGGGGCTGCCCCGTTTCTGTAGTGCATCAGGGATGTTCGCAGATGCGCATGTAGATTGCTTTTACGCAACAATGCGTAAAAGGTGCGCTTCCATGGTGCGCAGGGTGTGGGGCAGCTCCAACAGTGTCTTAAGCATGGTTGCGAGTCGCTTGGACTGTGCATACGTAGGTCACTGTTGTGCCCTCTCTCATGGGATGTCGCAGCGGTGACCAACTGTTATTGTATTGTTACTGTTATTGTATTGTCGTACTGTTACTGTATTGTTTTCTTTGTTTTTGTTTAGTGTCTGTGCTTACTAACATAGTCGTAAGTTTTACTAACAATCTTAATGAGTCTTGGTTACTCAAATAAAGAAAAATTCTATTCTATTCTATTCATATACCTCGAAAATGGTGCGTCCAATCGCAAAAATAATGACAATCAAAATAATGAAATCTGCTTTAGAATCCTGAAAAACTATGAAAAAGACACCCATCATTCATCATCATTCATCATTTCAGCCGAAAGACGTCCACTGCTGAACATAGGCCTCCCCCAAGCACCTCCACTTCGACCGATTCTGTGCTTTCCGCATCCAGCGGATTCCTGCGGCCTTCACAAGGTCATCGGTCCATCTTGTGGGAGGCCTTCCAACGCTACGTCTTCCGGTACGCGGTCGCCACTCCAGAACCTTTCGGCCCCATCGGCCATCCGTTCTACGAGCAATGTGCCCTGCCCATTGCCACTTAAGTTTCGCAATTCTTCGGGCTATGTCGGTTACCTTGGTTCTCCTGCGGATCTCCTCATTTCTGATTCGATCACGTAGGGAAACTCCAAGCATAGCCCTCTCCATTGCCCTCTGGGTGACTTTTAGCCTTCTGATAAGGCCCATTGTGAGCGACCACGTTTCAGTACCATAGGTCATCACTGGCAACACGCACTGGTCAAAGACTTTCGTCTTGAGACACTGTGGTATGTGGGACGAAAAGATATTGCGTAGCTTCCCGAACGCTGCCCAGCCGAGTCGGATTCGACGATTGACCTCTTTCTCGAAGTTGGACCTACCTAGCTGGACAGTTTGTCCTAGGTAAACATACTCATCCACAACTTCGAGCGTAGTGACTCCGATCTTCATGAGAGTGGGTGTAACATGGGCATTTGACATGACCTTTGTCTTGTCCATATTCATTTTAAGACCCACTCTTTCGGAGGCTCTACTGAGGTCATCGAGCATTGTACTGAGGTCCTCCATGGTCTCAGCCATGATAACTATGTCATCGGCAAACCGAAGGTTAGTGATATACTCGCCATTGATGTTGATGCCTAGCCCTTTCCAATCCAGAACCTTGAAAACATCCTCCAGTGCAGCGGTGAACAGTTTCGGAGAGATAACGTCTCCCTGTCTCACACCTCTCTGCAGAAGGATAGGTTTCGAGGTCTGGTCCTGGAGTCGGACTGACATAGTGGCGTTTTCGTACAGACACTTTAGCACCTCGATGTACCGATAGTCGATCTGGCACCGTTGAAGAGACTGCAGCACGGCCCATGTCTCGATCGAATCGAAGGCTTTCTCGTAGTCCACAAACGCTAAGCAGAGAGGCAGGTTATACTCTTCGGTCTTCTGTATAACCTGCCGCAGCGTATGTATGTGGTCTACGGTGCTAAAGCCTTTACGGAATCCGGCTTGTTCGGGAGGCTGGAAGTCGTCAAACCTGCGCGCGAGACGGTTCGTGATAACTCTTGAAAACAGCTTGTAGACATGGCTCAGAAGTGTGATGGGCCTATAATTTTTAAGCAGGGCATTGTCGCCCTTTTTAAAGAAGAGGACCACCACACCTCTGTTCCATGCCTGTGGCGTTTGGCCCTCGAGTATGACGGAATCGAAAAGCTTCTGGAGGGCCTTAAGAACGGGTTTTCCACCGGCCTTCAGGAGTTCGGCCGTAATTCCGTCATCACCCGGCGCCTTGTTGTTTTTAAGCTGCTTCAGAGCCATCCTAATCTCGTACAAGCTGACGTCCGGGATGTCTTCGGTATAGTGTCGGGTCAATCTAGCTCTTGGGTCGTTTGCTAGATTCGTAACGGGGTTACTAGTTGACGTGTATAACTGTCCATAGAAACTCTCGATCTCTCTCAACAGTTCAGGTTTGGCGGATACGATTCTGCCATCATCGGTCTTCAGTTTCGCAAGCTGGCTCTGTCCAATAGACAGATCTCTTGCAAAAACCTTGGAGCCCTTGTTCCGCTCTATCGCGTCCTTAATACGGTTTGTATTATAGAGGCGCAGGTCGCTTTTCAAGGACTTAGAGATCTGTCTATTGAGCTGCCGGTATTTGAGTGCATCGTCTGAAGACTGCAGGATCATCTCGCGCCTCACCTCCATGAGCTGCAAAGTAGCATCAGAGAGCTTCTTGTTTCGATTTGTGCGGCGGGTCTTGAAGATCTTGGACCCGACCGTATGGACAGTTTCCACGAACCCATCGTTATAATCGTCGATGGAGCTCCCTAGGCACTCGAAACGATTCTCAAGTTCGAGCTGAAAGGTCTCGGGGTTTTGGACCTGGATCAGTGCTGGGCGGAGCGTAGACTTCATCAGTCGAGATCTTTCCAGCTTGATATTCAGGTTCAATGTGCCTCTTACCAAACGGTGATCACTGCCGGTTTTCACCGCGTTGATCACAGAGACATCATTGAATACTTGCTTCTTCGTCGACATAATGAAGTCAATCTCATTTTTTGTTGCACCATCAGGGCTCTGCCAGGTCCACTTCCTGTGCTCACGTTTTCTGAAGAAGGAATTCATCATAAAGAGGCCTTCCTTCTCCATAAAACTGGCCAGTAGGTGACCCCGGTGGTTCCGACGTCCAACTCCAAATTGCCCCACTCGCAGCTCATCATCGCTTCGTTTGCCCAGTTTCGCGTTGAAGTCCCCCATGACAACGGTGAAGTGAGTTTTAGAGCCATGTATGGCTCTGGAAATATCCTCATACATGGTCTCCACCTCATCGTCGGGGTGTGACGAGGTCGGGGCGTAAACCTGTATGACCTTCAGCGAATATCTTGCGGATATTCTGAGTATAAGGTACGCCACCCTGGTCGACACACTCTCGATCTTCACCACGTTGCTCACAAGGGACTTATGGACGATAAACCCGACACCACCTTGGGACTGCTGGTCGCCCTCCCGGAAATAGAGCAAGTTCCCGGATTTGAGGATTATCGAGTCCTCCCCCTCTCTTCGGACTTCAGATAACCCTACTATACCCCATCGTAACCTGCTCAATTCTTCCTCGAGTTCGATGATCTTTTCGTCGGTCCGAAGTGTACGCGTGTTATATGTTGCCAGGTCCAGTTTCCGGTGATTTTGGTAGCCGGATCTCTTCCGGGGATTCTTCGCACCCCTTGCCTCACCGTGGCCTTGACCGCTACCGTAGCCAAGGGCCGGTGGGCAGCCGGGCACTAGGGGCCATTTTGTTTTGGTGCTTGTCATTTTTGGGGGGTTTGCCATAATCGCCACGCTTGGCAGGCGGGTTGGCGATCGCAGTATGGTGTTAAAAATGCATAGAGAACGCTGCTGCCCATTCTCTAGTAAGTCCCTTAGTCGCCTTTTACGACACCCATGGGAAGAAATAGGGTAGTGCTATTCTTTAAGTCCGGCACCACACGGAAAAAGACACCCATGACGAAAAATTTGAAAATTGCCGCAGCTGCCATCTTGGATTTATATTTTGACCTCACTATCAGCTTTAGCATCCTCGAAAACTATGAAAACGACAACAATGACGAAACATTTTTAAATATTTGCAGCCGCCATCTTGGATCTTTATTTTGACTTAAAGTAGTCTTCAGTAGCGTTAAAGAACTTCGTTCCAAAAATACTTCACTTATTGCTACAATAGCATATTGGCGCGGGCATGTCGGTGACGCGAACCCATAACTTTTCCCCTACCAAAAAATACTCAAAACTATGAAACCTAAAGACAAAATATAACTAGTGAACCCAGCAGGCAGACGTTGTCCTGCGACAACAGCGCCACGAGGGTCCAACTATAGCTATGAACCATCCAAGTGACACAAAAAAAACATCTAAATCAGTCAAGCCGTTTAGGATAAGAAGAATTACGAACATACGTACACCGGTATTTTATTTATTGCCAGGCATGCAAAATTTTAATGTTCTTCAAATACAAGCAAAGTACTTAAAAATAAAATGCGGATCAAAATGTGGTAGTCGACGTACAATTTCTGGAATATGTTAACATCGGACACGTGCGTGCGTGTGTGCATGCTGCGACGCAAAGTGATACGTCCTCACGCTGGGAAGGCCCGTTCGCTACTGACGGAATAGGTTTTCCGCGATCGTATATATAGTTCACTTTGCCATTGATTTACGAAATGAAGTAATTGTTTATTTATAAAAGAAAATTTAGATTCTATTAAACGGTTAACTGAAGATTAATATGTAATTTTTAAAATATCTGAAAAGTGTTTCTAAGTATTAGGAAAAAATATTTATTTGGCTTGAAGTATTGAGAAAGTTACGTTATTTAAAAAAAAAAATCTGCTAAATTTTGTATGAAAGTTGAAAAAAGCCAAATCCTCTATGTATAAGTAGACCATAAATAATGATGTTAATGATATTTTTTAATTTTCAAGATTAAAAGCAGTTTCTTCTAACGAAACGATCAAACGTCAGTCTCGCGTCATTTTTTTGAAAACTTGTTGCGAATATTAGTGATTTTCCACGAATCCTTAATTTATTTGAAAAATCCCTTTCACCTATGTACAAGATAAAGAATTGGACTTTTCAAATCACAAATAATTTTGTTTAAATTCTGGTCCCCTTTCTCACAACTAATAAACAAAATTGATCAAAATCAGTGATTTCGTGCGGTGCGGCGGCACGAAACCTTAACACAGTACCCCATAAAAGACGTATTTATTTTAGATAATCTGAAAAATGGTTGATGTAGTTTATCTTTATTTCTAGTATTAAAATTATGTCTATCACTTATTTTATTAAAGAGATGTGGATTTTCCTTACATACATAATATTTTCATAAATGAATTGGCAAGGTACCGTCATAATATTAATCCTTTTAAAAAGTTCCCTCAGAAATTCGCGGCGACATAGATAGACAAGACAGTTCAGAGCAATCACATTATTAGTTTTGCAAATAAAATACTCGTAACATTGCTAATAGTAAAGTGTGACTTAATATCACATCACACTATGCCACTAATGCCAACATGATGCATGAATATTCTAGTACCATTCAAAGTAACTCATATTTTCCGTTTTCATCATTAAATACGCGTTATAGATTAGGGCGCATAACTCAAGACGGATGTACTTTAGAGCGGAGCTGTGATAGTAACTATTGTTTGTATGGAAGTGTTCTAAACATTTAACAAGGTGGAGTTAGTGTGCGATAAAAAAAAGGCACCATTTGTTCATAAATTTCAAGCAAAGCCCTGTTTCTTCATGAGTGTCGTTTAAATAGTTTTCGAGGATGCTAAAGCAGATAGCGAGGTCAAAATGTTAATCCAAGATAGAGGCAGCGAAACTTTAAAAAAAAATGTTGTTATGGGGATTGTTTTTATAGTTTTCGAGGGTGCTAAAGTCGATAGTGAGGTCAAAATGTAAATCCAAAATGGCGCCTGCCAAAATTTGGTTTTTGTTTTAAATCATGTGTGAGAAGGAACTTGAACATGATTTATAAAGGAGATGGAAAATGTTGGGCCCAAGTGTAATAAGTTGAGATAATTATGATGTAAAATTAGTCATATTTTTTTATCCTTGAATGTCAAAAATCAAAATTCTTTGTCTGGAAGCAGAGAAATATGATAAAGATAGTTTTCGTGAGATCATCGCTTATGCAATTAAAATAGTGATGCAGGAAAGATCAATGTTAGTGTTTAGCATTTATATGCCGATTGATGCGGTATGTAATTTGGCGGATTTCACGGACGTCCTCAGTGCGGTGAGTGCTATCATTGATTCTAACAGTTCTGAGTGCGTTTATATACTGGGGGATTTTAATGCTCACCCAACAGAACGTTTTTATGATGAGCTGATGGGTTTCTGTAGTGAACAGGACTGGTTGTGTATAGACACTGAGCGTTTGGGTGTAGCATCAAATACGTACACGTTTATAAGTCAAGCTCACGGGTCGTTGAGGTGGCTTGACCACTGTTTGGTTATCAGGGCAGCGGCTCAAACTGTTAAAAGGGTGTTTGTTCAGTATGATGTAATGTGGTCTGATCACTTTCCGTTAATTATTGAATGTAATTTGGATGTAATAGTACCGAAAAGATGTGTATCTACTCAATATTTAAATAACAGGATTATGTGGGGTGAGCGGGACTTGGCGCAAATTAAATTGTACAATACTGAGTGTCATAAGCGTCTGAGATTAATAGATTTCCCTGTGCAGTTCCGCTATTGTTGTGATCATATGTGCACTGATTTTAATCACAGACATTTTCACAGGCTTTATGTGAATCGTCGGTGGTTGGCCGAGATAGTAAGAAGTGTAAACGAAAAGTTGTTGTTGGGTGGAATAGACATGTTGTCGACGCGCACAGGCTTTCTAGGGATGAGTTTATGTTATGGTCATGCTACGGTAGGCCAACTTCTGGTCGTTACTATGAAGAGATGTGCGAGTCGAAACGGATATTTAAATCTCGGTTGAAGTGGTGCCAGAGCCAAGAGGATAAGATAAAAATGGATATCCTGGCATCAAATCATTTGAAAAAGGACTTTCGTGGGTTTTGGAAGAACACAAACAAGCTTAATCATAAGCCTAGCGTGCCTGTGTGCGTTGACGGTGTGAGTGATGCGCAGGGAGTAGCTGAACTTTTTAAAGCAAAATTTGAGGTAAAGTCGCCGTTAGGACCGTCGCAGGCAGTGATCGATGTTGAGCCCAAAGGGAAATTAGGAGTCAGGGTTACTAATTAATTGATTCAGGCGTGACCTTGCGGAAATCCATTATAAAATACAATAGACGTGGATATATTTAGTAACTTGTTCCGCTTAGCTATTTCTAAAGAGCCATAAAAAACTCCTGAAAGAAATCGACACGTGTTTCACCTCGCAACGAGGCATCCTCAGGATGACGATGGACTTGTTGCGAACTCGATCACGGCGTGTTGCCACACCAAGCGCTGTGCTCAGCGCTTGGTGTGGCAACACGCTCTTTAGAAATAGCTAAGCGGAACAAGTTACTAAATGTATCCACGTCTATTGTATTTTTTGTCAGGGTTACTGCCAGAGACATTGCTTCTATCATACAGTCAATGTCAAGAGGGAAGTCTCCTGGCCATGATGGGCTCAGTGATGCGCAGGGAGTAGCTGAACTTTTTAAAGCTAAATTTGAGGTAAAGTCGCCGTTAGGACCGTCGCAGGCAGTGATCGATGTTGAGCCCAAAGGGAAATTAGGAGTCAGGGTTACTAATTAATTGATTCAGGCGTGACCTTGCGGAAATCCATTATAAAATACAATAGACGTGGATATATTTAGTAACTTGTTCCGCTTAGCTATTTCTAAAGAGCCATAAAAAACTCCTGAAAGAAATCGACACGTGTTTCACCTCGCAACGAGGCATCCTCAGGATGACGATGGACTTGTTGCGAACTCGATCACGGCGTGTTGCCACACCAAGCGCTGTGCTCAGCGCTTGGTGTGGCAACACGCTCTTTAGAAATAGCTAAGCGGAACAAGTTACTAAATGTATCCACGTCTATTGTATTTTTTGTCAGGGTTACTGCCAGAGACATTGCTTCTATCATACAGTCAATGTCAAGAGGGAAGTCTCCTGGCCATGATGGGCTCAGCATCGAGCATCTTCGGTATGCGGGTCCGCATTTGACGCGTGTGTTGGCTTTATTATACAATCTTTGTCTGAGTCATGCGTATATACCCTCGGATATGTTGAAAACAGTTGTAGTGCCCATAGCTAAAAATAAAACTGGACTATTGACTGATAGGAATAACTATAGACCTATTTCACTGGCTACGGTTGTGTCTAAGGTATTGGATAGCGTGCTTAATGCTCAATTAAATAAACATGTTCAATTACATGACAACCAGTTTGGGTTTCGACCAGGGTTGTCTACCGATAGTGCTATATTGGGCTTTAAGCATGCTGTGGAGTACTACACACGCCGCAGCACTCCTGTTTACGCTTGTTTCCTCGACCCGTCTAGTGCTTTTGATCTGGTTTCGTATGACACTCTCTGGAAAAAGCTTAATGATGCGAAGCTACCACCTGAAATCATAAATATTTTTAAGTTTTGGTACGGGAACCAGGTCAATAGTGTAAAGTGGGACGGGGCCTACTCCAGTCCATATGGTCTTGAGGCAGGGGGTCTCAGTTCTCCTACACTCTTCAACCTGTACATGGACCAGTTGATTGGGGAGCTGAGTAGCACCAGAGTCGGATGTTATATTGATGGCATATGTGTGAACAACATTAGCTATGCAGATGACATGGTGCTGCTCAGTGCCTCAGTCTGTGGCCTGAGGAAACTGGTGAGTGTGTGTGAGAGGTACGCCAGTGCTCATGGCCTAATGTATAATGTGAAAAAGAGTGTCGTGATGGTGTTTGGGGCTGGTGGAAAATGTCCAGAAACGGTACCTCCAGTAGTGATGAATGGTATACCGTTATCGAGAGTACACTCATTTAAGTACCTACCTTGGGCATGTTTTGTCCACTAGCCTTAAAGACGATGACGATATTGAGCGAGAGCGGAGGGCGCTGTCGGTCAGAGCGAATATGATTGCTCGCAGGTTTAAGCGAGCTTCTACGGAGGTTAAAAAAACACTTTTTAGAGCCTTCTGTTCCTCGTTTTACACCTGTGGCCTGTGGGTACATTTTACGCAGAGATCGTACAGCGCCCTTCGCGTGCAGTATAATAATGCGTTCAGGGTGTTGATGGGGCTGCCTCGCTTCTGTAGCGCATCAGGGATGTTTGCGGATGATTGATTGCTTTTATGCATTAAAGCGTAAAAGATGTGCGTCCTTGGTGCGCAGGGTGCGAGGCAGTTCTAACAGCATCCTGAGAGTTATTGCTGACAGGCTGGACTGCTGTGTTGTAAGTCGTTGCTCCAGTATCTCAGCTGGAATACTGAAGCAGTGACTAATTTGTTAAGTGTGTGTGTTTGTGTGTGTGTGAGGGTGTGTGTGGGGGTGTGTGTGTGTGTGTTTGTGTTTTTGTAGATAATTTTTGTTGTAATTGTATCACTAACATAGTTGTAAGTTTATTTTATTGTTACTAACATTGTATGAGTCTCATTGTTACTCGAAATAAAGAATTTAATAATAGTAATCGATTACACAACTACAAAAAGAAAACCTACCCATTAGGTAGCACTAGGTAATATAGTTAACTCAAAGTAATTAAATGCACTATAATATAGTTTTATACAATATAATGATTATCAATTTCATATCGATTAAAATCAGTTTTATTTTTTTGTCTATGTCACTGGCAGTACATATTCTGCACTGGCAGACTGACATTGACAATTTGACACTAGACATTAGTGGTGGGTCATTCTCGAATTTTTGGCAACCGAAACCGTTTTCCCGACGACGAAAACGGTTGCACAAAACGGTTAAAGGACGAAACTTATCCAACATGGAATAGAATTGCGTTTTCGTCAAGCACAGTTTCTTAAAACTATCAACGATTTGAAATGTATGAAATGGTTTTTTCGCATCACGAACGACAGCTTTGACAACTGGTAATACATTACTGACTGTATTTCATTTCAAAGAGTTCACTTTTTATTGGAAGGACTGTTTTACGAGTGTGATAGATAGTTGATGTACCCGACTGTATTTTCTTAGATGTAAAAATCGCACCAAGTAATTCGAAGACTGGTTTGTGTAATGAAGACTGTTTGAAGTTCAACTCAGGATAACAAAACGGTTTCATCATCACAAAACGGTCTTTGTAAACGGTTCGCTGTCGCAACGCCCATCCCTACTAGAACTAGACAGCTGTCACTTATTTCGTGTTTTCGGATGTGTTTTGAGTGCTTTCCCAATTATTTTTCATTTTCAACGATCACTGCTGTGATTTTTACAGATTCTGACCCTGCCTACCTTGTACGACCCTTTTTTTTTTTTTTTTTTTTTTTTTTTTTTTGGGTGGGAAATTATCAAATAACTTCTCCCGCTCTGGCTGGAGCGGGAGGGCGTATCAGACTCTTACTGACTAAAACCCACCCGTGTTCCTTCGGTTGCCCTGTTGCCGGGGGCCGCGATGTCCCTATCGGTTTTCTTCGAACCCCCGGCAGGCATTGGCCCTAGCGGGCCCCGTCAATTCTGCTGACATCTCTTTGAGGCGCGCGTGGAACACAACGCGCCGTCGACCCGGGCTTGGTCCTTACCGGACGGCGAGCTACCCATTGCTCACCGGAGGCCGGAAATCGGCTCGCGATTCCCGCCCCGGGCGTCTCCTCCTGCGGCGGTTAGGGGCGTGAGGGCGCGAAATTTGCCTTTCCCTCACGCGTTCCGCCTCCTCCTTCGCGAGCATTACCGCTTCGCAGAAGGAGGTGACGGCCTGCCATTTCCTCTCGCTCCGTACCATGGCCTGAACCAGGGCCGGACGCGAGAGATCACCGCCGCCGATCGCCTCCACGAGGACACGGCGTTGCTCCGCCCAAGCCGGGCAGACCTCCACCGTATGCTCCACCGTGTCCTCAGGCCGATCCACACAATGGTGACACCCGGGTGTTTCCTCCCGCCTTATCCTAAACAGGAACCTCCCGAAGCAGCCGTGTCCGGTGAGGACCTGCGTCAGGCGGAAGGTGAGGACGCCGTGGCGTCTCTCAAGCCACTCCTCAAAGAGGGGTCTTATCGCCGCAATTGTGGCGTGCCCAGCGCGGGGTTGCGACAATCGCACCCTCCATGACGCCATGAGATCCCGCCGGAGCTCTGTCCGCTGTGCCGCGATTTCTTGCGGCATCGGAGTTAAGCCTCGGCGTTTCGCCTCCTCGCGCCACTCCCAGATGTGCGCGAGGACCTTTGCCTCCAGATCCCATGGCGGTAATCCGGCAAGGAGGCTCGCCGCCTCGCAGGAGACCGTGCGGTATCCTCGGGCCAGCCGAATGGCCATGACCCTCTGGGACGCGTTCAACCGGCGGGCTGGCCGCAGCCTCAATGAACGCGCCCAAACCGGTGCCCCGTAAAGGGCCATGGACCGCACGATCCCCGCGTAGAGCCTCCGGCAGGAGGCGTTTGGACCTCCCAGATTGGGCAGGAGCCGCTTCAAGGCAGCCCCGGCCCGGTCCAGTCTGGGAGCCAAACGTCGGAAATGCTCCACGAAGTTCCACCGGCTGTCGAGGACGAGTCCCAGATACTTCATCGTCGACTCGACGCCGATGTGAACCCCTCCCGCCAATACCTGGGAACCCGACGGTGGCGCACTACGAGGACCATGAAAACCCATGGCCTCGGACTTGTGCAGGGCCACCTCGAGTCCCAGCTGCCGGATCCTGTCAACGATTGTCGCAACCCCGCGTGTCGCTAAATCGGCCGCCGCCTGGTACGACCTCCCCTGCGCCAGGACTAGCGTGTCGTCAGCGTAACAAACGACGCTGACGCCGCTAGGGAGGTCGGCGCGCAGCACCCAGTCGTATCCGATGTCCCACAGATGCGGCCCCAGGACCGAACCCTGTGGGACACCGCACGACATCTCTTGCCGGTTCCACTCTCCTCGGTGACCGGGGTAGATGACGGCCCTGTCCGTCAGATAGGCCTCGACAACACGACAGAGGTAGGTCGGCATCCGGTGATACCGGAGTGCCTCCCTGATGCAACTCCAGGGCAGGGTGTTGAAGGCATTGGCGATGTCTAGAGACACCGCCAAGACGACCCCACCCCGGGCCACAGCATCCCCCGTCGTGAGGGCCCGCACGCGCATGATGGCGTCCACCGTAGAGCGCCCCCTGCGGAAGCCGAACTGGCTCTCCGCCAGATCCGGCCCCACTCGCACCAGCTGCCCGACGAGGCGGTCCGCAATGACTCTTTCAAAGAGCTTGCCCACCTCATCGAGCAGCACAATGGGCCGATAAGCGGACGGAGAGTCCGCTGGGCGCCCCGGCTTCTTGATGAGGACCAGTTTCCCCGTCTTCCAACAAAGTGGGAACTGGCCCCTCTCCATGCATGCGCTTAGGAGCCCCCTTAGTCGAGGCCCGAGAGCCCCCATGGCCAGGACCCAGGCTTTTCCAGGTATGCCGACGGGTCCTGGGGCGGTATTCTTCGCACTCATTTTGCGTACCGCCACTCTCATTTCTACCTCGGTCACCTCTGGAGCATCGTCGTCGTCGGTGTGGTCCGCATCGGGCACCGCAGTAGGCGGAGCCATGGGCGGAGGGGTATGATCCCCTCTAGAAGGGAACAGAGCGCTCACCACGTCCCCCACAAGCTGGGGCCGGAGACTCTGCGTCAGCGGGGGAGCCCATGGGCGGAGTTTCTCCCGCACCATCTTGTATGGGCGTCCCCACGGGTCTCTGTTCAGAGTCTCCAGCATCTCCTCTTGGGCCAGTGCCCTGGCCTGCAGGATCTCCGCTTGGAGGGCGGTCTTCGCCGCTCTGTACCCCTCGTACAGCTCCGCCTGGATGGCTTCCGTATCCGGAGGGCGGATACGGAGCCTGCGGTGCCTGGCGTACCGGCGTCGCGCAGCTACGCACACCCTGCGCAGAGCCTCCAGCTCTTGCGACCACCAGTACACCTGGCGCGAAGCACGTCTAGGATGGACCCGGGGCATTGCCATGTCACACACATTGGAAATGGCCTCCCGGAACCACTCCGCCTCGTCATTGATGTCGGCAGGCCTGTCCGGTGATGACACCCAGGCCTGCACGATCGAGGCTTCCAGGAGAAGCTCCCGGTCCAGCTGCTTCAGCGCCCACCGCGGACCACTCGGGGCCTGTCGGACCGGCGCGCTCGAGGTCTGGGTGGAGACGTCAAACCGGATGTACCGGTGATCGGAGTAGGTCTCCACCCCCTCCATGACGCGCCAGTCAATGACACGAGGCGACAGAGCGGGGCTGGCGAACGAAATGTCCACCACCGATTCACCCCGCATCCGCACACACGTGGGGACAGAACCCCGGTTTAGGACGACCAGGCCTGTCTCCAGAGCCCAGTCCTCCACCATCCTACCCCGTGTGTCCGTATACTGGGAACCCCAAGCCAGATTCTTGGCATTGAAGTCCCCGAGTACGAGCACGGGGAGGGAACCAAACCCGACGACGACTACTCTTAACTCCGCAAGGGAGTTGTGGAACTCGGCAAGAGTTCGGCTCGGGGAGAAGTAAACACCCACCACGACAATCTCCCCGAACCGTGCTGCAACGCAACCCCGTCCTCTCTTGACCGACTCGAGGGACGGAGTACCGGCGGCGGCTGACGAAATAAGGGTCACTGAGCCGCTCAGGTCCTCCACCCAGTCATCCCTGGGCGGGACAAAGTACGGCTCAGCGACCACGGCGATGTTAATCGACCACTGCGCCATGCTCTGGAGCAACAGATCCTGAGCGGCGGCGCAGTGGTTGATGTTCGGCTGGAGGAGGCGTAATGGGGCCGTTACTGGCATTCCATGTCAGCCCCCTCCTCCCCCCGAGCCCCCTGTGAGGGCCCTGCTGCGGCGGCAACGGCGGCGGCGACGACGACGGTGGACACGGCAGTGGCCCCGGTGGATTCTGACCTTGCCTACCTTGTACGACCCTTGCTTTCACACTGGACACCGAAGATCGCTCACACGATTGACTTGGAATTGTTATAATGGATTGTTTTGGAATTGTTGGATTGGATATTGTTGAAACTATGGATCGCTATGTGAATTGTGGGATAGCAACTAGTCACTGCAATACACTAAACTAATGTATGTATGAATCTATAAATTCACACCATTTATATCTCGTTACTATTCAGGCCCAAGACTGCATGTAATCGTTTCAGTCTCCTTTATCATGTCTTATCACAAATGTCTTGGGTACGTTTTTCGTTTCTTTCGTAGCAATATAAGTTTTGACTTGCCGGTGACGTGACGTCGATTGAGACCCGCCGGTAGTGACGTGACTGATGTGTGTAGCCAACGTCCTACAACTTCTACGGGAACTATATTTTTTTACGTGACTGATCGGTGACTTCACGTTGACGTGACTGAAGTTTGTGCATAAAACCTTTGAACCAAAACACGTGAAGGTGACAAACGTATTCTTTCTTTGCGAGATTTGTTTTATTACACGTGCTAAGCATGCTAATGTATTAAAACAAAACAAAACTCGTGACTTTCACTAAATTGCAGGAGTATCAATGGGTCTCGTTATTTCATACTTAGTTACCATATCAGTTTGTTATTTCAGACTAAAATGTTGTCACGTGGTAAGGGTGGGTAGTTGCATATATATTAAAACTACCCAGTTAAGGTACCCTGCAATTTGAATCCAACACAGAGGGATGGGTTTAAAAGAGTGCAATAAAGATTAAAAGTGCAATTTATAGGGGATGTACCTACCTGACCAGCTATCGAATAGCATATGAGTAGAATCCATTGTAGGGGTAGTTTAGCTTTGTAGGAGCGGTGACACCAGTATCGATGTACCCCTCCTGTTACCCCGAACCCAGCAACCAGGCCCATGAAATATGCTGAAACAATAAGAAATATAAATATTTATCAAGCAGATTACACACATCTACCTATAGGTCAACATCATAATCTGCCTAGCCTTTTCCCAACTATGTTCTGGTCGGTTTCTATACTAACCGGGTGCAACTAAATACCAGGATTTTACATGGAGCGACTACCAACAACACTATACCCCTTGGTAAGACTGGTTAACAGATTTGCGGTTGACACATCCACCTACAGGTGCGTTAAATACATCTAAAGAGAAGGTATATTCTATCCAACTGTCTATGATTTATCTACCTTATGGTCTTGAGGTATGAAGCCAAGGTAACTTTATACTATAACCACAAGATGAAAGCTTCAGAGTAGGGACCTAGTGACGAAGGTTGGCAGGATAACTAAGCAACTGGCTTAAGTCCCAGGTTGAGAAGCACACTCGACCCAAGCACTGCATAACTCCGGCCTTCTTGCTGAACCGTGACGGGCAAAAGAGATATCAATACCACTTAGGAATCATGTGGGATAACGTTTTATTAATGGGCTGCAGTGACTGCAGTGTCCTCCTGTTTAATAGATGTTAATAATACCAACAAATTGTGGTCGATAATTAGTCTGCTGAGCAAGTAAGAATGTAAATTTCCTCTTTGACCTTTAATTGCAGAACTATTGGACGGCTCATGTTTAACAGTGGAACTACACGTTGGTGTGATAATTATAGAAATAAGGTACCAAAGCGTTGATTGACCTTTTTTTTATTCACAATGGGGAAGCTCTGGCCTGCCACTTACTGATGGTAAGTGATGATCAGGCTGAAGGTGGAAGCGAGCTTCAAACGGAATCTTCAACCACAGAGGTACTGGCTATCTTACCTCCAACTGTCGAAACACAACAATGCTGTTAACATTGTTGCTATGGCGACAGTCTTAGTTAAGAATGGTGGTGGCTAGCCAGGCGGACTTAGAACAAGCCCTACCACCTACCGAACCGAGCAGATTTTTTTTCCCCACTGGGAATCGAACCCGGGACCTCTGGGTCTGAGACAGGTGGTCTAACCACTGGACAACAGAGGCGGTTAAACCTATATAGGCAGTAATTTCACTTACTGAATATCAAAGTCTGCCATTTTAATGGTTTAGTGGTGAAATAGCTAAAGAGCCATATGACGGTTAGAACGTGCAACACCGTAATGGCTATGGTATTGAACCATCTGATTGGAGTTAGGAATCCCATGCTTTTCTCCCATTTTCGTATCGGTGCGAGGAACTTTGGGTCATTTCGACTTAGCATCTGGTCGTACGGACTGATCTGGTCCAGTTTGCCATCGGCTCTGGTCTCGCTGGTGTCCTTCGCTGGGTGATGGAGCTTGTACTGTATGTAGTCGGTCGTGTGAAGTGATTGCTCCAATTCAGTCTCCGTAAAAGTTATTGGAACCATTGTTGCTTACTGAAAAAAAAAAAACAGATTCAGAACGGGTGACAGTGACCGGTGATTTGTAGGAGGCAGGTTCGAAACTATACTATTAAATAGCATCTTGAACTATGTTCATCATAAACGTGTCAGAGAACACAATATATGCGTTAAATATATGCTTCAGCTGAGCCACACCCGCATCTGTAGTCGAAGGCCCTTTTGAAAAGCCATATTGTTCATTATGAAGGAGGCTATTTTAATTAAAATGTCTTAGCAATTACTTGTTTGTTACCTTTCCAAATATTTTGTTAAATTCAGCAGGTAAGATAGAAATAGGCCTGAAATTGCCAAGGTCATTTTTATTAAGTACCTGATTTAAATAATGGTATGAGTTTATTACTCTTCATGAGGTCAGGAAAAGTTCCTAAATCAAAACATTTATTAAAAGTACCAGCTAGATATGGGGCAACGATGTCTATTACATTACTTAAAAGTTTAATGGAGATGCCCCAGTAATCACCAAAAATTAACTATGTCATGAGGCGATACATGTTCGAAGCTAAATAAGCGAATATATTTAGTCACACTACTATGCAAAAGGTTTTCAGCTTTAGAGGGGGCAAATTTAAGGAGCGAGCCGTAGTTATAGGTATGTTGGCAAAAAACTCATTAAATGCCTCAGCTACGTCGGCTGCTTTATTAACTAATTAGCTGTCGAACATAATATCAAGTTGTTTTTCTTGTTTAACTGACTTACTCGTTTCATTGTTAATAATTTTCTAAGTGGTCTTTACTTTATAATTTTGAATAAATTTTGACATAGTCTAGGAAAGGAGTATCAAACCTGTATTTTTTAAAACCATATAACTCGTATAGTCTCGCTCTACTTTTACAAATACTTGGAGTGGCTCAGTGGCCCATTGGTTAAAGCCAACGGAGGTGCCATTAATGTTAATGGCTTTGCTCTTGAAAGTGTATTGGTTCTCTTTTAGCACAATATCAAAAGGGGCTCCATATGTTTAATTAGGATTCTCGTGTTCTACTATAGATGGTAATTCTGTGAGATATATAATTTTTAAACTTATGGCAACGACTAGCTGCATAAGGCCTGCATTTTATTTTATGCAGCTTTTTATGTAATGGCATCCCAGCTAGCTAACAAACCACAGTGGTCAGGCGTTAAGTCACTTAACACTAATTATTTTTGGCATCACAATCACTGAATAGACAAGACTAGTTGAAGAAGATGCTGTGATCCTGGTAGGTTCAAAAAACAAGTTAATTAAATTATAAGTCCTAAACAGATTATGAAGTCTAATTCTTAATGGTGTAACATCTTAAGTATTATTAAAATCTCCACATAAAATTACTTTTTAACCGACTTCCAAAAAGGAGGAGGTTATATGTTCGACGCGTATGTTTGTTTTTTTTTTATGTTTGTCTACCGATTTCTCCATCATTTGTGGACCGATTTTCAAAATTCTTTTTTTTTTTTAAAGGGTATTCGCCCAAATTGGTCCCATATAAATTTTATTAACTATGCTTGGGTAGTTTTTGAGTTAGCTACAAAATACGTATTTTTTTCCCACTTAGTATGTAGATGATATGATAAGTTCCTGTCACTGGTAGCAGGTATTCGAATGTGTGTGGGGTAGGTACCACAACTAAAAAGTGAAAAATAAAACCTTTTAAAAAAAAAACCACCGACTTCCAAAAAAAAAACACTACAAAGTGAAAAATAACTTTAATTTCGGAAGTCGGTGGCAAAAAACGAAAACACAAAACCCAAGACACCGACTTCCGAAATTAAAGTTATTTTTCACTTTGTAGTGTTTTTTTTTTGGAAGTCGGTTGTTTTTTTTTTAGTAAAAAGGTTTATTCTTGCTTTGCATTGTTAGAAGTACAGTTGACCAGTCAATGAACTATACCTACCTAAATGCACTCAATATTGTTTGTCGCCAACTGCTCTGCATGGAGTTACTTGATGTCTTAACGAGAATTTACTTAACTTCAGGAAGTTCGTAGACCCTGAACGAGAGAAGGACCTTGTCTGTATTTAAAAGGCTATGTTAATTCAATGAACTGATAATATTCCGGCGAAAAGTATAACCTCAGTCATTTAATAACATTACAGTTCATCCATTTTAGTTTACCTAAAGATTCAAATGTGGTATAAAGAATCTAGTTTTAACCGACTCCCATAAAGACTATTATATTTCTATGTTCGTCTGTATTTTTTTATTTTTTTTATCGTAAATCCCTTGATATTTTTGTCAATTTTGGACATAAATTATATGGGTCCACCGCACAAGCTTCTACTGCCAAATGAAAATCTTTTTCATTTGGCAGTAGAAGCTTGTGCGGTGGACCCATATAATTTTTATTTGTATGGGACCACCTCTGTTGTATTTTTACCATGTTTTTGTAGTTTATAAGTTTTACCTATGTTTTAAATTGATTTTAATTAAATATGTTTTATCACATGACACTTGACTGTCAACTGTGTAGCGACACTTCTCCACAATTTTGTAAGAGCAATAATAGAGCCCATGGCTGAACGCTGGCCCCCAAAATACAGGTCCAGGCCTAGTTTGGGGGTCAGGATCAGATTCTTGGCAATACATTTGTGTGCTATATTATTACGACCTACTTGTTTGTAACTTGTATTTTAAGAGTCAAATAAATGTTTTTATTTATTATTATTTCCTTTGCTCGAGTAGTTTTTGAGTAAGCTTCAATAATACGTATTTTTGGCACTTAGTCTATGTGGATGATGGTATAATAACTTCCTGTTACTGTGTAGCAGGTAGTATGTATGCATAATTAATAACATGGTGTAGGTACAGTACCTACCAAAAGTCCATAAGCAATTTCACAAAGCAATAGACTGACGCTTCGGTTTGACTTACGACCTTCTTCTATAAGTTGTTACAATACTGTAGACACGCACATTACACACACACACTCACTTTGTCTGCAACCAATGACTAGTTCGATAATCATCATTCGTTTTTAGTTTCATTCGTCTTGTTCACATAAATATTAAAGTTTAGCAGGTAGACCACAAAAAACTAAGTAAATTATTTCGATTTCTGTGGGGTAGATGCAGTTTGTTACAAGTATTCAATTAATAGAACTTTGTTGGTTCGTGCCGTGATAATATTGGTGACGAGCATTTAGCGCAGTGTTGTGGTTATTATTATCAAAAAGCAGGCATAAAATATATTGAAGAGATCAGATCAGATCAGAGAATATTATTGCGCTGCGTAAAAGTGAAGTGAATATCTAATAAAACCGGACTAAGTGTGAGTGTTATCATTTATATATTTCATATTTTACTAAACATAAATCTTAATCAAGGGTATTGTTGATAGAACAGAGGTATTGTTGAGACAGAAGATGCCTTTAAAGTTTTAAATTCATTGTGAGGTTTAATTCGATTAGTGAATAATAAATAATTAGGTATTATGTGTAATAAAAACATGTTTTTCTTTGTTCTAGAGAAATACTGTGACGGTTAAGAGATATGAGGAAGGGGCTTATTATCGAGTAGCAGCGACGTCAAATGGTGAATGAAACAAATGGTTTCATACCAACGAGATATTATGCTGAATTATTAAAAACACGTCATTATGAACCGTTCGCCGTGCACTCTGAAGGCTTGCATCACTGAAGACCAGCTAGAAAACCGTTTTTGACCTTAAAATATTGACCGTACCAACTTAATAAACAACAGATTCGTTATTGCATGAATTTATGGTAACGAATTTTTTAAGCACGTTTCAATAGGGTGTTTGTCGTATTTCTTGCAGATATACCGAAATTGTTTAATATTATTTTAGTAATAGTATTATTTTAGGATTAAAATTTGAGGTTTAGTTTCAATCTTCTTTTCGTAAAGAAAATGAATACTTAAGCTATAACCTCAATACCAACCAATATTTACTAAAGCCAAATAAAGTTTAAAATAATTAATATGAACAACTGCCTTTAACCTTAAAATCAACAATTTTGTCAGTAGATTTTTTTACATTTTAAGTAGTCTAATATTCTTATTTATTGCTTAATTACTTAGACCATGATCAAAGCTTTATATTTATGGTGCAAAAAAATCCATTTAAAATTTAAAACATTTCAAAATTTAAATATGTCAAAATAATACAAATTGCTTCTAAGTTTCTAGACATCTATTTCACATATTATTCAGGTGAAGTAATGATAAATAATTGTAGCAGTTTGATAACTATACTTAAGTAAAATAAACATAACGAATAAATATTATTTATTTTTTATTATAACATATCACGCATTTTTTATTCTAAACCCTTTATTGCAATAACAACATTAATAAATAGGCAGGATATTTAAAAATATTATTATTGCAAACAAAAATAATAATATTTGCAAAAACAGCGCTGTGATTTACGAGATTAGAACCTTAGCCATCTTGAATCTAAGACCAACGCTTAACGCCTTCTGCTATCTGCACATATAATTTACTTTCGAATTTTAGCAATGCGATACACTGGCCAAGGTCACGCGTACGAGTATGATGCGTGCTAACAAAAGTTATGGAAATATAAGTGCGGCGCCCGCGAACCGTGACGATACGATAGTGTGTAGTTCAAAACTGCGTTCTCTGTGGTGTGTGTACGGCACTCACACCACAGACGTCTGACTGTTTACACATACAAATGTACGGACTATACCGCGTGTTCACAGCAATACGACTCTTAGCGTGCTCATGCACTTTTGAGCGCTTACTGTACAATGAACTGTTGGGTGAATTGCTGTTCTCCTAGCTAGATTACTGGGAATCTGTATTTAGGAGAGATTGTTTCGACATCCAATTTGAGTATCACAATAATCATGTTATATGCTTTTGTAGCTTACGGTATCAAAACACAAAAGATAAAATCTTACAATTAAAATAAGATAAAACAAAGGAGACGGAAACGATTACACATACTATTGGGCCTGAATGCAACGAGATGAAAATGGTGTGAATTTATAGATTCAAATATATACAGGGTGGCAGGGACATCGACGCGAAATCTGTTACCTACCATGGATTCAGATCGTATTTCAAACGAACAAATACGCGTTATAAATTTTATTTTATTTGAGAACATTAATTGTTGCTTTTGAAAAACATTCCCTTCCAAAAGTTTTTTCGTTTTCTGACTTTTATAGCGGGAAGGCTTTTTTATGGTTTCCCATACAAGTCTGAAAGTTAAAAATTATTTGAGGCCATTTTTTTCTCAGAAAGTCGGAAATCACAAGCAACAAACCATGTTTTTCTCAAAACAAATAAAATTATAACGCGTATTCGTTCGAAGTTTATTTTTTTTGTAAATTTTCGGCAAGTCATCATAACCGTACTGTGGAGTTTCTTGCCGGCTCTTCTCCATAGAAAACGACCAATTGGAAACGTGCACCTGGCTTCTGACGTTTCATAAGTGCCCTTGTAGGTTTATGTGAAATAAAATATTTGAATTTTGAAAAAAGTAAGTAGGAATTTTTTACCTAGCTAAAGTATGTTTTTTTTTAAGATTTCTTCTTTTCTAGTACTCAAACCACAGTTGTTCTGATAGAGTTTTCTATTCCTTAAAAGAAACAGGATCGATTGGCATCAAAAAAAGTTTTTGTTAAATTGTCCATTTTCTTGCTAACTGTGCATTTTTTTTCAAAATCTGTGAATGCAGATCAAAATGTCTCAAAAAGTTAAGGAGAGTCTCCTAAGCCCGTTTTCCTGTAGCTACAACGGTTAAGGTAGCTGCCTTTACTGCCTCATCTCAAAAATCCATCCTGTATATTCATAATTTACCACACAGCAAATGCAAACTCGCCCTCCGTGCATTACTCCTGAATAAAACCTACGACGAGACTGTAAAGTACTTATTGTCACTTACATAAAGGTAACCCAATTTCCTATTATTCAAATGCACACACTCACACTTAATCTCACACACTCATACACACACACACGCACCCCCACTCACTCGACTCATCTCATCAACACTCCTCATTCAAAGGAGATGGGAAACGGTGGGCCCAAATGTAATCAACTTATTACATTTGAGCCCACCGTTTCCGTTTCCCAAAATGATCTAAAAAATTTGTCATATTTTTTTATCCTTGAATATAAAAAAATCAGCTCTATTCTCAATCTGGAAGCGGAGAAATATGATAAAGATAGTTTTTGTGAAATTGTCGATTAAAGTTATCCAATTATGTAGAATCATTTATAATTTTTTTTTTTTTTTTTTTTTTTTTTCCCTTGTCCTAGGTTTCAACAATAAGATGAAACCTAATCTTATTACAATCTAGCCTTATAAATAGACTAATAAGTAATTTAATTATAACCTAAACTATTAAATTGTCTTTACTAAGAATGTGTCCAATAGCACTTTTCTTATTGTCTCTATTAAGGCGAATACACTTCGTTCTTGTGTTTGTTTGGTACTTTTGTACTTTACACTATTCACTAACACTAAACATTAGCTCGAACGGTTTTGTTCTTTTTAGTCTTCTAACTAGGTTTGTGTGGTCGAGAAGCTGGATTGCCTCGACGTTCACATGCTGATGAAGTCTCTTTTCGTGAGCTTCTGCAAGTTTCTGGATCACTTTTTCGATGAACTCAACTTTTAGGTCCCGGTGGAGGTCATCATTTCGTATGTACCAAGGTGCATTTACAATTTCCCTTAGCACTTTGTTCTGGAATCTTTGTATTATTAATATATTGGTCTGTTTGGTGCAGCCCCATAGCTGAATACCATAAGTCCAAACTGGCATCAGGACTTGTTTGTATAACAACAATTTGTTTTGCACGGACAGCGTAGAGTTTCTTCCAAGCAGCCAATGCATTCTTTTGAATCGTAGGTCGAGTTCATCTTTTTTCTTCTTGACGTGGGCTTTCCAGCGTAGCTTTGCGTCAAGGGTCATACCGAGGTACTTGGCTGTATTCTCGTATGGGACTTGTTTATTATTTATGTAAACTGGGAAATACTGTTGTTTTTTGTTGGTGAAATCTATGTGAACAGATTTGGATTCATTAAGTTTAATCCTCCATTTTTTGGTCCAGTCATAAACTTGATTTACAGCCATTTGAACCTTTTCAACTGCTTCTTCGTGGCTGTTTCCTACAGCCATTAAGGCTGTATAAATAAAAATAATAAAAGGTAAAATAATTAACTCAAAGTAATTAAATGCATTATATAGGTATATACTTTTAAACAATATAGTGCATTTAATTTAAAAAAAACATCATTAATTGCTGAAAAACCAAAATAATGATTATTTATCAATTCAATTATAAATTTTTCGTCGGTTATTTAAAAAAAATCTGCTGTTTCATAGAAAAGAAACCTTCGCGGTCAAAATGTATGGAACAGCGGATTTTTTTTTAAATAACCGACGCAAAATTTCAATGCAGAGGGGTTCAGAATCATGTACTGAATCCATGGTAACAGTTTTACATACTACTCAAATAGTCATAGTACTCAAACCTCAGTTGGTCCGGTAGAGTTGTTTGTTCCTTTTAAGAAACAGGATTGATTGGCACCTCGTTTTTGTGAAAACTGACCATTTTCTTGTTGACTGTATTTTTTTTTCAAAACCTGTGAATGCAGATCAAAATGGCTCCAAAAGTTAAGGAAAGTCTCCTAAGACCGTTTTCCTGTAGCTACAACGGTTAAGGTAGCTGCCCTTATTGCCCCATCTCAAAAATTCACCCTGTATAAGGACGTGTTAATTTTATTACATAAGCAAGGGCCAAGATGGTACAAAAATCTCTTAGTGTATTTAAACTGAGTTTGTGGAACAGTAAAAATCATAATATATCTTGCCGTCATTTCATAATAGTAAGAGGGGTTTTTTAAGTGTTGGAGAAAAATGGTTTGCAGAATGAAATGTTGCCTCACGTTGAGGACACCACACTTTTTGTAAAGTCCTGTGGTTGGAAACAGAATAGGTCGAAATGTTGCAATTTTCAGTATAGCTCTGTGGGACACTTCCAAAGGTTTTTGTGTCGCCGCCCCAGCTGCTAATACAATAATAGATTGAAGTTATACCGAGGTACTTAATATTATCGACTGTGTCAATGAGTGAACATTGACATGTGTTTGAATGAATGTATATTGTTACAGGAGTGAGCCTTTAAAGTGATAGGAATATCACTTTAAAAACGAAAATTCTACAGAACAATGCAGGTACAGTCCGCAATAAAAGTTGTTAACGATGTCGGTTTTACATATCATCTAAATTAATAATTTATACAAAATGGTTCGATTCTTGACATTTCAGCATTTCATGAAATTTTCAGCTAAGAGTTACTTACTCTTAAAATTTTACATTTGTTCAGTTTTTTTATGTCAAAGTCAAAGTCAAATCATTTATTTCAAATAGGCCCATGTATGGCACTTTTGAACGTCGAAATTTACAAAATATTAAAAATGATTCTAGTCGCCCCTTCCAAAAGGTAGTTTTCGTATGGAGAAGAATGGGCAAGAAACTCCACCGTTACTCTTTTAAAATGTTTTACAATAGTTTGTATAGGTACGTACATTAGTTAAATAATTATATGTGAAGACGATGCACCTAGAATAAAATTACTATACCACAATAGGTAAAAAGAATTAAAAATGAAGCAACGACAGATAATTTAATATGTGATAGATACATGGTGCTCACATATTTACAAACATTGTAAAAGTAGACGATTTTCCTAAAATTTTGTAATTAATAAGTCAGTATGTGAGAAAGTAATCACAGAATGTTAAATCAATGTCATAAAACACAAAATAATCAATTTTACAATTAAATTAGCAACCAGTTTGATTTTGTCTTGATTCTAAATTGTCCTATGGAGCAGGACCAGCATGTTTCCAAGCACTCTTATCCTGGATATAATCCTCTAATTTGTAATATGCTTGTTTACAAAGTGCACTTTTGATATGAGTTTTAAATTTTCTTTCATTTAATTGCAATATGTCACAAGGTATTTTGTTGTAACATTTAACACAGTACCCCATAAAAGATGTATGTACTTTAGATAATCTGTAAAATGGTTGATCTAGTTTATCTTTATTTCTAGTATTAAAATTATGTCTATCACTTATTTTATTAAAGAGATGTGGATTTTTCCTTACAAACATAATGTTTTCATAGATGAATTGGCAAGGTACCGTCATAATATTAATCCTTTTAAAAAGTTCCCTGAGAGATTCGCGGCGACGTAGATTATAAATGGCTCTGACAGCTCTCTTTTGCAAAATAAAGATGGATTCAATGTCAGCAGCCCGACCCCACAGTAAAATGCCATACGACATAATGCTGTGAAAGTAGCTAAAATAGACCAAACGCGCGGTTTCCACATCTGTTAACTGTCTTATCTTTCTAACAGCATAAGCGGCCGAGCTTAACCGCCCCGCAAGAGATGTTATATGAGGTCCCCATTGTAATTTCTCGTCTAGCGTGATTCCTAGGAAAACTGTTTGATTAATAAATTCCAGTTTTTCTCCATTCAATATGATGTCACATTCGCTACTTTTAACATTAGGTAATTTAAATCTAATGCATTTGGTTTTTTTTTTATTAAGTACCAGATTATTTACCGTAAACCAATCTTGGACTTGCAGAATAGAGCTATTCACGTCGTCAAGATTTTGTGACCGTCGGTTTATTTTAAAGATTAATGATGTGTCATCTGCAAATAACACCATCTTCGGTTGATTTTGAAGTAATTGGGGTAAATCATTAATGTAAACTAAAAAGAGGAATGGACCCAATATCGAACCTTGAGGAACGCCCATTGCCATTTCAGACCCTAATGAGTTTACGCCGTTTACCTGAACTTTAACATTTCTATCTTTCAGGTATGATCTAAATAAATCAAGAGCTGTATTCCTAATCCCATAGTGCTCTAGTTTCAGCAGAAGTGTCTCATGGTCTACACAATCGAACGCCTTCGAGAGGTCGCAAAAGATTCCAATGGCATCTTGTGCTTCTTCCCAGGCATTAAAAATGTTCTTTATTAGGGTGACACCGGCGTCAGTAGTACAACGCCCTTTGGTGAAACCGTACTGTTGTTTATGAAAGATGGAATTTTTATTAAAGTGAAGTAACATTTGATTGAGCATCAACTTTTCAAACACCTTACTGAGAACTGGCAGAATTGACACAGGCCTATAATTGTTGGGTTCTTTACTATCACCGGATTTGAACAATGGAACTACTTTACTGTGTTTCATGAGATCCGGAAAGACTCCTTGGTCTACACTGGTGTTAAATATGTAAGCTAGATAGGGCGCAATGGTTTCGATAATAGATCTACAGACTTTTACAGACATTCCCCAGAGATCTTCTGTTGATTTAATTTTAAGATCTTTAAAAGCTTTTATAACAGCCTGGGGGTTTGTATGCTGAAACCTAAACTCTAAAGGGCATGCCTTCACATTTTGTCTAAGTAAAGCAGCAGAAAGCGCGGGTGAGGAATTTAAAGCTTCAGTAGTTTTAAGGGGAATATTAGCAAAAAAGTTTTCAAATTCTTGAGCTACTTCTATATCTGAGTTAATGGGGCCATGTGCAGTCTCTAAATTAAATTCAATATTTCGCTGTTTTTTCCTACCTGTTTCATTATTTATTACTTGCCAGGTAGTTTTTATTTTATCATCAGCTGATTTTATTTTATTGCTAATATAAAGAGCTTTAGCTATTTTGCAAACACTTTTAAAAGTTTTTGAATATTTTGCAACATACTTATGAAAGCTTGTATTATTCATATGTTGTTTTAAGCCATAAAGTTCAAATAGTTTTTCCCTGCTTTTACGAATACCTGGAGTCGCCCAATCACTAAATAAGAACTTTGTGTAAATACTTTTAGTCTTTAGTGGAAAAGTGTCATTAAATTCCGTGTTTAATAGTGAAAAGAACTCGGCGTAGAACTCATTTGGGTCACCTATATTATTAAAACTCTGAACACATAATTTATTGGCCAAAGAATGATTTAATTTCTCTAAACTTTTACATGTAATTGGCCTAAACCTTATTTGAATTTTTTGTAAAGGTATGTAGGAGCAAAATGTTATTGTTTGTCCACTGTGATCTGATGGCAACTTATTTACAATTTGTTTGTGTAAGTAATCACAGTTACAAAAAATATTATCTATACAAGTGGCAGAAGAAGCTGTCACTCGGGTTGGTTCAATAAAAACATTTGACAAATCAAATGACCTAAAAAGACTTAATAATCTGACAGTATTTGAGTTATTTTCTAATAAGTTAATATTAAAATCACCACATATGATTATTGACTTACTACTAGTACTAAGTTTCTTTAATACATCTTCCATTACAGAATCAAACACGGATAGATTCTGGTAACTTGGAGGTCTGTATACGCATACTATAACATGCTTATCAAGCTCAACACAGGACAATTCAATGTTGTGTTCAACAGACAGTCCGATAATGTCTTTTCTTTCTTTCGATTTAATAGAATTTTTTATCAATATTAATGACCCGCCATGTATCATACGTTTTCGGCTGAAATGGCTAACTACACAATAATTTTCATAATTAATTGACATTACTTGATGATCTTTTAACCAATGCTCTGTTAAACAAATTACATCAAACTTGGTATTTTCTAAAAACAATTCTATTTCCAGTAATTTGGAAGAGCAACCTTGGATATTTTGATTGAATAATTTTAAAGTATGTTGCCCCCCCTTTGGTTTTTTATTATTATTTTTATGTAAAATATTGCCAGAAGATACCTTTTTATTATTCTCTAATAATAATTGGTTAATTGAAGGGGTAACTTCCGTTGTCTTACTGCCTAGTTTAAAGAATTATCCGGAGTGACCTCCACAACTACAACTGAAGAATCTAAAATGCCCGTATGAGTTCCAGCAGGAAGGGAATACCCTATCTGACTGGTAGTGGCCTCCAAGTATGTTGGTGGATCCTCCTTCGTACATGGTAATACATAATTATTCACTATGTTGTTAGTATAACTAGACAACACAGATTCGTCACTAGATGAGTATGTTGCTCGATGGTTTAGACTTAATAAACTGAAGTGTGAATCGATTTTTGTTGCTGACCGTACCGACACGTCAATTAGAACCTCACATGAGTTATTTATGATTGATTGATTTGTGTTTGTTTTACAAACTATGGAATATGTGTCATTCTTTGTTTTCTCTTTAATGGATTGTTTTCCCATATTTTCAGTCATGCTCGTCTGGTTCTTCTCTTGTATCGGTGGCTCGCTAGTGTGGTTGTTTAAACTTTAATTACAATAATATATCCCGTGTTAGTACGATCCTATACGAGATAATAATCAATCAATCTAACCAGAAAATTACACAAAGGGTCAATAAATAATAAATGCGCGTCAGTTGAAAAACATCTTACATTGTCATATTTATGTATGAAGATAATATAAATATTAATTCGCATAGATGTCGAGATAACATTTTCCGCGATATATTATGGTTACTCAAGAGTAGACATCAATAGCCCGATTTGAGAAGATATGAAAGGAAAAATTCTAACATAACTTTCACCAACAGGTTACACCTACATTTTGGAGAAGATGAAGCTTTGTTACGGGATTTACGCGCTAATGATTGCGCAGGCGTTGCCTGTAAATGCTTACTGTCCAGAAGCTGCGCTAGCGTCACTTCCATTTGTGTTGGAGTACGCTGTATGGCGCGGGTGGCACCAGGCTGTCATCTATACTCCAGATCTTGAGCAAGGTATGTGTTGGAATACGATACATTAATACATGGATAGAGAAGATTGTAATGGTGTAAATAGACTCCAAGAAGCCGAGCGTCACTTATTTTTCCCTTTAGATATTTTTTTTGTGATGAACCATATCTGGAAACCTTACTGGTTACGAAGATTTTGCAGGTCAAAGTTCTAACTCATTATGGACGTTAAAACGAAAACAGGTTTTAACATTGCATGCACCCATTAGCACAATGTTTTTTGTTCGTTTCATTACGTGTTACCGTAAACAGAGGTTTATCACACCAAAAATAAAAGTAGTTTTCCAGCAATAACATTTACTTAATGCAGTTTGATGCGTATGTCACCGTATAATTATGAACTTCGTTAGTTTATACCTAATCTATCGGTATTATTTCCGTTAAATGTCGAAAAATTGTGAACTGCAACGAACCATTTAACGCATTATTTTTCGCTAGTTCTAAATCTTTCCATGGGAAATCGACAAATTGTGAACTGTAGTGCTATTCTGTAACCATCTCACCGTGTTATCTTAGGTGAAGTGAGCGTGGAGTAAGCTGTCAGTTGCTAAGGATTGACACCATTGGCAGCTCACTTCACCTAAGAAATCACGGTGAGATGGTTACAGAATAGCACTACTGATATCAAACTTGCTTGTGACGTAACGCACCTTGCGCTAATACTAAATAGCCAGCCTAGCTGCGAGCAACTTGGAAGTAGTAGCGCGCGCCGGCCGCTACCGCTGCACCGCTCGCTCCGTTCGCTCGGCTTGCGCGCGTTTTGTCACAGTTCTAACATAACCTAACCCATTTCATCCAGTCCACAATTTTTTGACAGTTTATAATCTAACGGAAAGAATACCGATAGATTATAACGGTTCTCACAATCTTACGGTGATATACAACGTGTTTTTTTTGATATCCCATAACTCTAGGGTATGATTGAGGCCATATCAAAGAATCAACTGGCATATGAGTTATGTTCCAATCCTTCGTTATTTTTTTTTTTCATTTTTCATTCAAAATAATTCGGCAAAGTCACGATTATTAATGTAAAACACCCTTACGTGAAATATGACAACGTCGCATTTTCTTAGCTTTAAATATGAATGATTGGTTTGAATAAAAATGAATTACTTGTATTTATCAATGAAACTTAGATACCTAGACACATCGAGGGTTTATTTGTACGGTAAGGTAAGTAACCTCGCAAAAGTAAAGATTCGTCATACTTACTGGTGACAATTTTTGACCTAATTTAATTATGATTGATGATATCTCCGAAACGATGCATTTTTGGACCACCTATTCTAGGAGTTTTAGTATTATTTTTACCTACAGAATATAACCCTAGAGTTATGGGATATCAAAAAAAACAGGTTGTATATATAGGTTACAGGAAAACCTATGAGAAGCCTATGGTTTTAAAATAACATGGCTAATCTTTCAACATTGTGCGTACAAACAAAAAGTATGTATTGTTCCAAATCTAGTCATCGTTTCTTGTAATTTCGCTATCACTGCCGCCGAAAAATCACTGCTAAGGGAAAAACATTCTACCCATTTAGTAAATGCAATCCTTGCCATGGACCAAAAAAATCTAAATGTAAGTACTCGGTGCCAAGGACGCTCTGGAAAAGGCTATGGTGTCAACGGCGCCCGTGGGGCCCGTGTGGGCCGTAAACAAAACGTACTCCGCAGTTGGCTATTGTTTTCTATATCCTTATCCTATATGAAGTAATGTCCTCTAAATCTATTTAAGGCCAACCGTGTTGTACATATTGTGAAATTTTCTGTAAAATGCCATCTTTCATCATCATCATCATCAGCCTGTAATGTTCCCACTGCTGGGACACAGGCCTCCTATCTGTGAAAAGGAGTGGGCCATAATCCACCACGCGGGCCCAGTGCGGGTTGGTAGATGTCACCTGTCTTCGAATTTTCGGTTCTAGGACATGCCGGTTTCCTCACGATGTTTTCCTTCACCGTTTTGAGAGCAGTGGTGATGAAATAATTTACACAAAGTAATGCGCTTGTCTGGGTTCGAACCTACGACCTACAACAACTCGTAAGTCGCGGCCGTCACCACTGGGCCACCACTGCTCCCCATCTTTACTAATCTCTAAACGAATTTCATCCAAAGGTCCATCTGCAACGAAATTAATACAATCATTCGACGTTTGTAGGCAATTAGCTTGTTCATTTTTTTTGTTACAATTTTTTTTAAATGACCTTTTATTCGGTATTCGGTATTATTAGAAAACCGACACTAGTCCGATATGATGGTTCTAGCCGCACACACTACACTTTGTTGACGATTTTGATGGTACGGAGCCGATTGTATGCGTTGACATCCTGCCGGACGCGATCGGCTGTCGCCGCATCCGTTTGTATCCTTTCCGATCCGATACGAGCCGTTTGGTGGAAATCATCCTTTATACGGGCCGTAGAGGCGTACGCGCACGAGCATGACACGCAGGTCGCGCTACTATATCTATAGCTAGCTACTAACCAACCTAACACACTTCAGTTCTCGGGTGGGCCTTAAGGATTCTGGAGTTGAAGGGCAAACATAGGCATGATTTGATATTTAGTAAGTACCTATTAAAATATCTTCTTCGCAGGTTGCCGATGGGCTATCGTCCGACTAATGAAATGCTTGAGTATCAATGGAATCGCTACTGCTTCAGAATCATTGCAGAATGTTCGCTTTCGAGCTAATCTCGGAATCATCATCTTATCTCCGCGTTTAAGACGAAACGCAACTACGAACCTTACGAAACTCATTAATAAGGTAATTTGAATTTGCTTAATGACATTTTCAGTAAGTACGAAAAGAACCCGACACTTGTGGAAAGAGTTAAAATGTTATTTCAGTATAAAATTTACTCACAAAACTTAATTTAAATTTTGTGGGATGAAAAATATTCTTATGCGAGTTATACCAGTTTATTCTATCTTTTTAAAAGTTCTTCACGAAGTTAACATTTTCGTTGTATTGAGAGATTTTAATTATGCTTACCTACCTATCTCTTTATTGGCGGTAGGTAAGTTAAATTAATACATTACTTTTTAGTTACATAACCAAAAAATGGATACGTCATCATACGACTGGCTTCTAACAGCGAGATCGAATAAAGATTTCAGCTTCATCAACGAAATACTGAATGCTACTTCAGTTCGTTTTGATCAAAACATTGTCGTCGCCTACACACAAAGTAAATATTTTCCGAAAACCAACAACCTCGGACTGTGCGGTGGAAATTTCATTTACAAAGTCAGAACAAATTATCCCAGTCGACGACAGCATCGGGGGCATCAATATAATGAATTTGGGGATGTTTACGAAATGCAGAATATGAAAACGGAATACGAAAGGAACTACTACCGCACTTCGGAGAGATTTAGAAATCTAACGAGAAATAACACGTACACAAGGGATGGTAGTGTGCTACCACTGTTTCAGTCAGGAGTCTCGAATTACAACTATTCGAGAATATTTAATATGCTGAATGTCAGCAGATTTTCTTTGAGTCTCCAGTTTAGGAAGTGGAGCCTAGTTCACCGTCTTGAGCCAACAGAGAGAATAATAAGTGTTATGCAGTATTTTAAAGTACGCACTAATTCTACGCTGTATGCCTATTTTTTAGGTGAGTAACTACTGTTTTCTTTTATCGCAGTATAGTATGTCCTAAACACCGTTATTCGTAAATAACGGTGTTTAGGATTTTGAATATGACAAAAAGTTAAGAAATGGCTCAATTTTACTGAAAAATGTAGCACGGGATGGCCTAAATTAACGCCTCGCCTGAAAAAATCCGTGCTATACAGGAGGTTTAGCCTGTTGGAGGCTAATTCGTCCACTAGACTCTAGGGAGTGGAGCGACGCGCTTGATTGAATCGAGTCCTTTTCTATGTGTTCTTCCTAAATCCATTATATCACTGACATGCAGGTAATTGGGATCGCGTCCAGTCAATGTCAGGAGTTGACGTTCCTTATCCAGTGGAATCTCGCAACTTCTTGGGTGAGGAGCTAGTGGTAGGAAGATGCAACTCTACTGGGGATGGAGGTCCATCGCTGGACGACGATGGCCCATCTGCTGAACCGATGTTGGATGACATTCTCCATTTCTTGACAGTGCGATTGAACACAACGTAAGTTTGTTATAAGTTTAATTCAGAATAATTTAATTAAGATTCTAGTTTCTGCTGCGTGGAAGTCGTAAGTCACCAGAACATACTAAAATAACAGCCACATTTTTATAAAACTTCCCTGAATACTACGTTTGTGGCTTTGGTCGCAGCAGCCAAAATATAAAGAGAGTCAAGACTGGTGATGCGGGAAGTAAGCGACGTACAGTTGTCCGTGTGAGAAGCAGCTCGTCCTGCACGCGCAGCATGGCGATTATGTGGGCATGTTACGCGAGCAGAGGTCGACACCTTCAGCCTTCAGTAGCAATTTCCTATTGCTTGCGATGTTTTTCGATTTTAGTGAATTAATGAAGTCTTTACTTTAAGTACTTCATTAATTCACGAGTAAAAATTTATTTGCATAGATTGTAGGAACAGTAAATAAGATATGACAGTTTAAACCTTGTACAGTCTAACCTATATTAGGCATGCAGCATTAATAAAAAATGAGTGAATTAATATAAATTAAACTAACTAAACTTAACTTAATTTTAATTTTAATTTAATGTAATTTATTGTAATATAATTTATTGTAATTTAATTTTTAATATTGCTATGGGTTAATACCTGAAATAAAATGAAATAATAATAATAATAATAATAAGCCCCCTAAAATCTTACCTTACGTCCAAGCTGAACACCTAGCTACGTGGGGGGCGGACACGCGTACTGTACAACTGTACAAAAAACTTACGTGGCTAACAAGGTAAGGTAACCCTTATGGAGATGAGCAATAAAAGAGTATATAATTTACGGTCGCTTCCCGGGGAGCGCCGGGGCGCATCTGGAGCCGATGCTAGATGCCACAGCATGCGAACCATCGGCGGTGAGGAGTTGAGCAAGCGGGCTCCTACCAACAAAATTGTTACAGCTGGTCATAGTGAGCTGAACAGGCGGGTTCACTACGTAGAAGCTACAGCCGATTCCACGGGCGATGATACCATTTCATTATTCTCATCCATCCCTTCGACTCGCCCCTCCTACATGACAAGAAGAACAGCCAGCTTGTCCACCACCAGCACGCTTGATAGTGTTGCGCAAGATGTCAACCTTGACTCTGAGCTTGCACCCACTACAAGTGCTTCAAATACGCGCAGACGATGGACACCTGATATGAATAAGTTCATACTGCGCACTTATCTTCAATTAACTTCACTAGATACAGACAGAAGAACTTATCTTGAACCACTCCACCTAAAATTCACAGAAAAGTTCCCAAACATGCAGGTTAGTCGACAGAGAATAGGAGACCAGCGTAGAGCTATAATAAATAATAAATTACTACCACAAAAAACGATAGATGAGATACGAAACGAAGTAAAAGAAGAGTTAGATCAACTACATTTTACTCTACAGTCACAAAACTCTGGCGAACGTAGACAACAAATACTTGCACCAACACAATCTAAACAAATACAACGTACAACACTAGATACACATAGCACACAAAATAGAACACAGACCCGAATGAGATGGACTAGTGAACACAACGAAGCTATTATGCGGTCATATTATAGAGTTACAGCTTTGGGCACTAACGAAACTACATATCGAAAACCTATGTACGAAGATTTCATTAACCAATTCCCTTCACTTGCTCACCTAAGTGAACAGCGAATAGCTGACCAGAGGAGAGCAATAATAAACAATAAATACTTGAGCGATGAGAAATTAAATTCATTAAAGTTAGAGGTATCCGAAGAACAAAGTACAGATAACACACGCATTTACAACAGAGAAACGATAGCAGTTATTACTAATATCAACAATACCAATATCCGGTTAACAGATAATATCGATATAAACTCTATAGAAGAACCTACCCCTAATATACAAACAACGAATAACACTGAATTAAATAGTATAGAAGTTCTACCTAACCCACAAGTTAATTTAGAAAGGGACCCAATAATAGACGATTCTTTCCAACAAGCATTTCAATTTTATAAAGATACTAGCCCAACAAATCGAGTTTATATTCCTAAACAAAAGCCATCTAAAAATCTTACAAAAATAATAAGCTACCTAAACAAAATCATTCTCCCTGAAAATATTAACAACAACACAGACTTTCACACATTCCAGACCATTATTTATTGTGCGGCATGGACCGCTGCTAAGGTCAACGGAGCCAAGATAACACTCGAACCAAGAGAAATAACCCGAGGTACAAAAAAAGAATATATACCAAAATGGCGAAAACGCCTTGAACAAAAAGTAAACGATTTACGATCAAAAATAGGTAGAATGACCCAATTTATTAACGGCAGTAGAAGTAGAAAATTAAAGAAACATGTGAACAAGATCATAAAACTATATAGAATTCATACCGTACACGAAGAACCAAACACACAAGCAGTACACACACTAGACACACTTAAACAAAAACTATCAGTTGTAACAGGGCGACTCGAAAGATATAAAGCATGCACTTTAAGAAAACAACAAAATACCCAATTCACCCAAAACGAAAAACTTTTTTATCGCAATATCAGGCAGGTAACCACAAATGTTCAGAATAACAACCCAAATGATAATGAGCTTAACACCCCTAACCCAGAAACATTACAAAACTTCTGGGCAGGAATATGGGAACAACATATTCATCATAACGATCAAGCCGATTGGATACATGCAGAACTATCCAACAACACAAACATTCAGACAATGGCATTTGAGCACATTTCCCCACAAATATTTCATAAAGTTCTATCTCGCCTACATAATTGGAAAGCACCTGGGTCAGACCACATCCATAGTTACTGGTACAAAAAATTCACAGCAGTTCATTGTTATCTATATAATTTTATAACAAGCTTTATCCAAGATCCCAAAATGATACCTTCTTATATAACGTCAGGCACAACTTACATGATACCGAAAGATCGCAATGATCTTTCTAATCCAGCTAAATATAGACCTATTACATGCTTACAGACCTTGTATAAGATCATCACATCCTGCATATCCGAAATGATATACGAACACATTGACGCCAATAACATCTTATCCGAACAGCAAAAAGGTTGCAGAAAATATAGTCAAGGCTGCAAAGAGCAATTAATCATAGATTCCGTTATCTTAAAAAGAGTTCAGAAATTTAAAACTGATTTATTCACAATGTATATTGATTACAAGAAAGCATATGATTCTGTTCCCCATTCATGGCTATTGCAGGTGTTAGAAATTTATAAAATACACCCAACAATAATTTCATTTTTGAAGACCATGATGACAACTTGGTGTACAGTATTAAGACTCACTACCCCAACCGAAACGATAGATACTAGCCCAATTAAAATACAGAGAGGAATTTTCCAGGGAGATGCACTCAGCCCACTGTGGTTCTGTCTGGCTCTAAACCCCCTATCTAAAATATTAAACGCTACTTCACTAGGAATCCCTTTAAATTATACAGCTACCAACCGACAGACTGATCCACAAAAAGACGTTTTAAATCATTTACTGTATATGGATGATATTAAGCTATATGCAGAAACCGAGAATCAACTTTACGAGCTAGCTAATCTAACAGAAACATTCACAAAGGACATTAAAATGGAGTTTGGCATAGATAAATGCAAAATAAATTCAGTTAGAGCAGGACAGAACTACCAACACCAATACTCTTTAGAAACAGGGGAACGAATAGAGCCATTGGATGAACTTGATACATATAAATACTTAGGTTACAATCAATCCCGTCAGATACACTACAAAGATACAAAACAAAAACTTAAACAACAATTTCAACACCGACTTAATACAATACTAAAAACACAGCTGCATTCACGAAACACTATAAAAGCAATCAACACCTTTGCTATACCTGTGCTCACCTATTCATTCGGGATAATAAACTGGACCAAAACTGACCTAAAAAACTTACAACGAAAAATCAACACCACAATGACTAAATTTCGCAAACATCACCCAAGATCTTGTATACAAAGGTTGACGTTACCGAGAAAAGAAGGAGGCAGAGGACTTATAGACATCCTAAACTTACACAACAGACAGATTAAAGCTCTTAGGCAATACTTCTTTGCCAAAACTGAATCTTCCCTACTTCACAAACTAATAGCACACAATGACCAACACTTTACACCTCTTAATTTAAAAGACACTACAGAACAAAAAAACGAGAATGTAATTGATGACAAAACAAAATGTCAAGAGTGGACCCAGAAGTCTCTACATGGGAGACATCGCCAAGATTTATGCCAATCCAATGTCGACAAAGATGCGTCGAACGCATGGTTAAATCGAGGCGAACTATTCCCAGAGACTGAAGGGTTTATGCTTGCAATACAGGATCAAGTTATAGAGACCAAAAACTATAGGAAATATATTATTAAGAATTTAACTACAGATTCTTGTAGAAAATGCAATAGTTCTCCAGAGACAATCCAACATATTACCGGCGCCTGCAAATCAGTAGCCCAGACAGACTACAAACATCGACACAATCAAGTAGCCAACGTCATACATCAAAAACTAGCTCATCAATACAGACTTATAGATACTGTAGTACCATATTATAAATACAACCCTGAAACCGTATTAGAAAACCCCACAGCAAAACTGTACTTCGACCGAGCCATACTCACCGACCGCACAATTCACTTTAATAGACCTGACATCACATTAATTAATAAAATAAACAAAACTGGGTTCCTAATAGACATTGCCGTGCCAAATACACATAACTTACAGACTACAATAGCCGAAAAATTATCAAAATACACCGAACTAAAAGATGAAATAACCCGACTTTGGCATCTTCAAAAAGTCACAATAGTTCCCATAGTGCTATCTTCAACAGGAGTAATACCCAAACAGCTTCATCAGTCTCTTAGTTCCCTCAACCTGCCACCTAATACCTACCACCTGCTGCAGAAAGCAGTGATTCTTAACACATGCAGGCTAGTTAGAAAATTTCTTCAGTGTGAGTCGGACAACTTGCACCAATACTCCCACTCAAATGTAGTTTCATCTACCATTCAGTCTACTACGGAAGACCAAGCAGTATCTCATACTCTTACACTTAACCCCACTGATGGACACTTGGCTTAGGCCCGTGCCATCAGTTTTATCCGGCTAGGCCGTGGAAAACAAACGCAGAAATAATAATAATAATAATAATATGTATTTGAGGTATTACAGTTGAATATAAGACGGCATGGTACTTTGATATAATAAAACATTAATTTAAATATCTACAATACAACATGAATAAAATTAAATAAATCGAAATAACGTCATATTTTGGTATGTCAACATTAGATTACATTAATTATTCAGTTCATAAGTCAGTACAGTCAGTCAGTAATGAACGCCTGCGTTCCTGCATTTACTGCCTCAAGGCATAACACTGATACATTAAATGTTGTATTCTTTCAGATTATTCCTGACGAAAGCTATCACTAAAATAACAAGTGCGTGTCGGACCACGGACACGGATTTTTCCGACATCTTCAACGATCATCATCATATTTCAGCCAATTTACACAAAACCTAAATTAATGATACGCTTTCCTCATGAATCACCGTTGGTGAAAACCGTTTGAAAATCCGTTCGGTAGTTTTTGAGTTAATCGCGTTCAGAGACACACAGACAGACGCGGCGGGGGGATTTATTTTTGTAATATTATGTAACGATTATTCCACCCACCAATTCTGAAGACATGACACGATATTTCATAATTACGACTATTCATGAATACGAATACATAATTCTATAGGTACTGCTCATCTGTCATAGCAAATAGCGTGATAATTTATCCCCGGACTGACCAGACGTATAGGGAATATCTATATCTTTCTAAATTTATGTCTGTAATTTTTATGGTGTACATAATAAAGAATATTCTATCTATCTATGCATTTTAACAAAATGTATCCGGTTATTTTTGCGTGATGCTGGAACATACTCAAACAGACAAAAATTCTAGAAACTATATTTTCGGCATAAGCCTCGTTCTTAGAACTTGTAGCAATTACTTTTTTTTGTATTCAATTGTGCTGATTCCCTTGTTCACAAACTAAACTAAATTTAAGTTCAGTGCATTTTTTCTTTCTATTTCATTAAGAAAAGGACAGAAGATAAATTTTAGTTGTGTGACAATTGACGTAATTTTAGTAGGCAAGTTTTTAATCATGTCTAAACTTGTATGGAGTAGTGACAGGCGCTGATTAATTTGATAGGACTAAACTAAAATTTATCTTCTGTCCTTTCTTAATGAAATATAAAGAAAAAGATGCACTGAACTTAAAATTTAGTTTAGTTTGTGAACAAGGGAATCGGCACTATTGTAGGGTTTTGACTTCGCTACGATTTTATTATATGTATTATACGTGAATTTTGAGGTTCAATTAAAATATGACATCGAGATTGCGTAAATCGTGCGTCACATCGTCAAAAAATGTCCAGAAAACTTATGATTGTTTGTTCGCAGTTCATCGATTCGGTACTACGGTAAGCTGGGGTTCCGTACATATGAGGGCACTTGGACCGGCTTGCTGGGGGCTCTGATGGACCATACGGTGGACGTTGCCCTGGAACCAGTAACTGTACACGCGGCTCGACTACAGGACATGGATTTTATCTTTCCCATTGCTGAGACCATGTAAGTCATTCAAGTGATAAAAGTAAAAGCTAATTTTATTTCTTTTTGATTAGAGGGTTTCGTTTTTTCCTGTATTAGAGCGTTGAGTCAAGAACTTGCCTCATTTGACGATGGTGAAGTGTTTCTGCTTTCGTCGCGGAAGAAAATAGGCATTTTCGGTGTTGTGGTCTACTGTGCTGTTCCAGTGTAGAAACAGGTGGAGTTAAAAAAACAAAAGATTGAGATACTTATTTGACAGCAGATTATATTTTTTTTACAAATACGGCTCGAATCGATCGACTAACAAAAATGTGAATTGAATACATTTAGTATTCAAAGTAAATAAGCAAACTCAGGTAGTTTTACGGAAATTAAAATACTTACTTTCATTATTTTGTCAAGTTGCGTTGTTATTCAGAAGTTCATGAAAGATTCGGATCTACTTGGGGCCAAGCTAAGCATAACATAACTAATTCGTCATCATCATGATCATTTCAGCCGGAAGACGTCAAATAACTATCTAGCCCCCTACTTTCAGTACATATTTTGTAACAACCACAGTAAGAATCTACGGTCATCAAATAATCGCGTACTTCACTGTCCCACTCACCGCACAGACTTCATTCACTCTTCCTTCTTTGTTCAGTCTATTTCTCTGTGGAATGCGCTCCACTTTTTTCTTTTTTTTTTTTTTTTGGTGGGAAATTATCAAATAACTTCTCCCGCTCTGGGCGGAGCGGGAGAAGTTATTTGATAATTTGGGCGTGTCAGACTCTTACTGACTAAAACCCACCCGTGTTCCTTCGGTTGCCCTGTTGCCGGGGGCCACGATGTCCCTATCGGTTTTCTTCGAACCCCCGGCAGGCATTGGCCCTAGCGGACCCCGTCAATTCTGCTGACATCTCTTTGAGGCGCGCGTGGAACACAACGCGCCGTCAACCCGGGCTTGGTCCTTATCGGACGGCGAGCTACTCATTGCTCACCGTCAGCAAGCCCGCGCCTACGGTGGCCGGAAATCGGCTCGCGATTCCCGCCCCGGGCGTTTCCTCCTGCGGCGGTTAGGGGCGTGAGGGCGCGAAATTTGCCTCTCCCTTACGCGTTCCGCCTCCTCCTTCGCGAGCATTACCGCTCGCAGAAGGAGGTGACGGCCTGCCATTTCCTCTCGCTCCGTACCAAAGCCTGAACCAGGGCCGGACGCGAGAGATCACCGCCGCCGATCGCCTCTATGAGGACACGGCGTTGCTCCGCCCAAGCCGGGCAGACCACCACCGTATGCTCCACCGTGTCCTCAGGCCGATCCACACAATGGTGACACCCGGGTGTTTCCTCCCGCCTTATCCTAAACAGGAACCTCCCGAAGCAGCCGTGTCCGGTGAGGACCTGCGTCAGGCGGAAGGTGAGGACGCCGTGGCGCCTCTCAAGCCACTCCTCGAAGAGGGGTCTTATCGCCGCAATTGTGGCGTGCCCAGCGCGGGGTTGCGATAATCGCACTCTCCATGACGCCATGAGATCCCGCCGGAGCTCTGTCCGCTGTGCCGCGATTTCTTGCGGCATCGGAGTTAAGCCCCGGCGTTTCGCTTCCTCGCGCCACTCCCAGATGTGTGCGAGGACCTTTGCCTCCAGATCCCATGGCGGTAATCCGGCAAGGAGGCTAAGAGACCGTGCGGTATCTTCGGGCCAGCCGGATGGCCATGACCCTCTGGGACGCGTTCAACCGGCGGGCTGGCCGCAGCCTCAATGAACGCGCCCACACCGGTGCCCCGTAAAGGGCCATGGACCGCACGATCCCAGCATAGAATGCGCTCCCCCTGGAAATCAGGATGGCAACCAACCGATTATCCTTTATAGTTAAAGTTTGCCAGCACATTCGTAAGAAGCTGGCAGTATCATCACAACCAATGATTTAATTCTCTTTGATCACAACGTTAATGTTTTCCCATTGTTTGTCTTATTTGATTTAGTATATTCATGTATTTATGTATATTTATTTATGCTTATTTTATATACCTACACACACCGTCTAGCGGTACTTAAAAAAATACTAACATTTTTAAAAATGCGGTTTGATTTTAAAATCTAGTATTTAAACTTCTTTTCTTTTTAAAATTACGTCTTTTAAAATAAGATCACATTTTAATATTAATTTTGCGAGAAAAATAGGTTTTTTGTGAAAAATTTACTTTCTTGATAAATTTTAAGGGAACCAAGAAAAGTTGAAAAAGTTAATTAAAAAACAATTTTTAAAATAACAAAAAATAAAATTAAAATCGTGTGTTTCCTCCACGTGATCTTATTAAAGTTTCTACTCGCCTAGGCATGCTGAGAATGATGTTATCTATTGTCTCCTGTGATAGTCTCTGCCATTCCTCAACTATGGCGATTCGCAGTTCACGCAAATTGACAGGAGCTGGGATTCTGGATTTTACTCTTCATTTCAGTAGGTCCCAGACGTGTTCTATCGGATTCACATTATTAAAATATGCTTGAGTTGAACGAGCAGTATCCGGATGAGCAATATTCTGCATAAAAACCGGCCAAGTGCGTGTCGGACTACGCACAATGAAGGGTTCCGTAGTTGAGATGAATTTATTTATCCCAAGAACAAACATTGTAGTTGAAAAACATGTTCTCCCATACATTCCAACTGCAAATCATCGCTCGGCATCCAATACCGCGAATGTGACATTTTTTTTTAAATTGCAGGGTCACTTATTTGAACGTGTAGAATGAAATAAAACAAAAATCAGATTTTCGTAAAAAAATTCACATTCGCGGTATTAATATAATAATAATACCTTTAAACGAGCAATTCTTGTATATACCTATGTATATATAATCTGAATCTTGGAAACGGCTCCAAGAATTTTTATTAAATTTAGTATGCAGGGGGTTTCAGGAGCGATAAATCGATCTAGCTAGGTTTCCATCATCCAGATATTTTTCTTTATTCAAGTAACGAGGACTCATTGCGTTAGTAAACTTATGAACTATGTTAACTTATTTTACGAGGTCACTTAGAAAGTTTTGCGACTAACAGTTTTTGTCTATAGAATACTGGCTGGTTTTGATGTCAATTAAAACGATGACTATTTATTACAAAAAAACATAACATTCCAAATTCGAAAATCCCTCCACATTTTTTTACGAGCAAAATCAAAATACTCTGTCTTACTGAAAACTGGATTTATAACGAGAACATTTTCGCGCGATGATTTTGTACGATTTCAAATGTCGACTAAAACCAGAAGAATCGTTTGAAAGACTTCGAATGGTGTTCATAGAAAAAAGCCCTTCTAAGGAGACTGTTTTTCGCTGGTTCAACGAATTTATGGGTGGTCTAGTAATTTTGGCAGACAAAGAAAGAAGTGGCCGCCCTATGATGGTTGTTGAAAAAGTGCTGGCTGTGAAAAATTTAATTCAAGAGAATAGGCGAATTACACATGAAGAGGTTCAGCATACACCGTGAAATTTGAATCACAGTTTTGCTAGAACAAACGTTGTTCAGACCATGGTATACTACCATTCTATAGCATCCAATAAAAAAAAACATAATTGGTTTTTGAAATAACACAAAAAAAGCAAAGTTTAAAATGTCAAGATTATCGTTACTCCCTACAATACAGACACCACGTATACGTTTTTTCAAAAACCAATTTATGTTTTTTTTTTTATTGGATTCTGTAGAATGGTAGTAGACCATGGTCTGAATAAAGTTTGTTCTAGCAAAACTGTGATTCAAATTTCACGGTGTATACTGCCGATTGGATCGGGAAGTGTGCATGAAATTCCACACAGGCATCTTCGGTTATGGAAGATAGTTTCACGCTGGTACCGTAAAATCTAACGCAGGGTCAGAAGGAGGTTCGGGTAGAATGGTGCCGAGACATGATAGCAAAATTGGTAGCAGGCTCGTCTCGGCGCGTTTAAGATATGATTACGGGTGATGAATCTTGGATTTATCAATATGATCCAGAAATAAAGCATCAGTCGACCGTGTGGCTGTTACAAAATGAACCAACGCCTACCAAAGTGAAGCGAGCCAGAAGTGCAGGCAAAATGTTGATCGCAAGTTTTTTTTTTTTTCTACCAGGTTATCTGGTGTCAATACCCTGACGAGATCAAAGAAGCATCAATGCTGAATGGTATGTTACCAAATTTTTGCCAGAAGTTTTTACTACTGCAAGCAGCAAGCGACCGAACACTGGCCTCCGTGGGCTACTGCTTCACCACGACAACGCGCTGGCTCACTCGGCGCTCAAAACAAGGGACTTTCTGGACAGCACACCGGTCAAATTTATAGGTCATCCTCCTTACAGTCCCGATTTGGCTCCGTGCGACTTTTTCTTGTTCCCCAAAATAAAAAATCAACTCAAAGGAAAACAGTTTTCATCACCTGAAGATGCACTGGGTGCATTTGAGAAGGAGATTGGAGAGGTGTCTGATGCGGACTGGAAAATGTGTTATGAAAATTTGTTTAGACGTATAAAACTGTGTATGCCAATGGAGAGTTCTTTCAAAAGATATAATAAAAAAAATTATAACCTGTAGTATATTTTTTTCTAGTATCACAAAACTTTCTGAGTGCCCCACGTAATCTAGTTTAAATTTATTTCACCCCATGGGAGACGGCACTGCAGTGATTGATGTACATGCAATCCAGACTGCTAACGATATTGTTGGAGCTGGCCCGTACTCTGCGTACCAGGGATGCACACCTCATTCTCATCGTTGCGTAAAAGCAATTAATATGTGCGTCCGCGAATATTCCCGATGCGCTACAAAAACGGGGCAGCACCGACCTATTGGAGTTATACATCAAACCATGTGTTTTGGCATACTGCTCACATTTGGCGACCAATTACTTTCTGAGACCACAGATTGACGCGCTCAGAAGCACCATATCATCTGCATAGCTAATATTATTTACACAAATACCATCTATATAGCAACCCACTCTGGTGCTGCTGAGCTCGCCAATCCTGCCTCACCCCGCATTCCAACCTGTATGGCTTGGAAAAAGTTCCAGCTCATCGTACACTATTGATCTGGTTACCATACCACTATTTAAAGATGTTTATAAGCTCCGTTGGCAACCTATCCTTCTCCACAATACGTCATAAGCAACCTGATCAGAAACCTTGAATAAATCGATGAACCTAGCATAAATCGGCGTCCCACGCTGTGTATAGTAAGTATGTGATAGTATGCTTAAGGCACAACACTGCACTTTCTGTTGACAAACCACGCCGAAACCCGAATTGGTTGTCATGAACATTTACAGTTTTATATATTTGTGTATTAAGCAGACGGTCAAACACTTTTGATATTTTGATAGTATAGTAGCTAGAGAGATGGGCCTTTTGGATGCCGAGCGACGAAATGTAAGTTTTTACGCACAATATTGAGAGATTTACCATGTTATTTTAAAACCATAGACTTCTTATAGGTTTTCCTGTAATCTATGAGTAAAGAGCCATACTATGTAATTTTTTCAAAATTTTTGGTCCAGTAGTTTCGGAGATAAGGGGGGGGGAATGGTCAATTTTCATTGAATTTATCAAATATCTTTAAAAGTATTTATTTTAAAATTATATAAAAAATATATTTAAGATTCTCGCAACAAGCCCTTTCATTTGATATGTCACACGGTACTGTTAGCAAAACTTTTTTTTTTAATTTTCTTGTTTGCGCCCCAAAAGTGACACCTATATTCAAAATTAAATTACTTACGTTACACATTCGTGTTTGGGTCACAGAAATACACATGTGTACCAAATTTCAACTTAATCGGTCCATTAGATTCGGAGTAAATTGGCTGTGACAGACGGACAGACAGACAGACAGACAGACAGACAGACAGACAGACAGACACACGAGTGATCCTATAAGGGTTCCGTTTTTTCCTTTTGAGGTACGGAACCCTAAAAACGAAGTCATCACCGATAAAGGGGGCAAACGGTACCACATTTTCTTCTAAAATTTCTCTTACATAACGAGCTGCAGTCAGACTTCCTCCATCGATCACCACCAGGTCCGTACGAGCTCCCAAACATATCCCCCCAAACCATTATTGATCCTCCACCATATGCCACTGTAGTTTCAAAATTTGTCTGATTACCTATATCGAAAAATCATCGGGAAAACACTCAAAACGCATCGGAAAACACGAAACAAGTGGCAGCTGTCTAGTAAGGGTGGGCGTTGCGACGACGAACCGTTTACAAAGACCGTTTTGTGTTTGTGATGATGAAACCGTTTTACGTCCTGGGTTCAACTTCAAACAGTCTTCATTGCACAAATCAGTCTTCGAATTACTTGGTTACTTGGCGATTTTTCATTTAACATATGTAATGTAAATGTAATACAGTCAGTAATGTATTACCAGTTGTCAATGCTGTCGTTCGTGATGCGAAAAAACCATTTCATACATTTCAAATCGTTGATAGTTGTAAGAAACTGCGCTCGACGAAAACGCAATTCTATTCGTTGGATAAGTTTCGTTCTTTTACCGTTTTCGTCGTCGGGAAAACGGTTGCGTCCGTCGAAAATTCGACATCGACCGGATCCTCCACTAATGTCTAGTGACAATGTCAGCCAGCTCATGCCAGTGCAGAATATGCATTGCCAGTGACATAGACTAAAAATATAAGACTGATTTTAATCGATAATATGAATTGATAATCATTATTTTGGTTTTTCAGTAATTAATGATGTTTTATTTAAATTAAATGCACTATATTGTCTAAAGTATACATGGTACATTTAATTACTTTGATTAAATTATATTATCGAGTGCTACCTAGTGGGTAGGTTTTCTTTTTTAACCGACTTCCAAAAAGGAGGAGGTTATATGTTCGACGCGTATGTTTGTTTTTTTTTTTTTTTTTTTTTTTTTTTTTTTTTTTTTTATGTATGTCCACCGATTTCTCCGTCATTTGTGGACCGATTTTGAAAATTCTTTTTTTGTTTGAAAGGGTATGCTTCCAAATTGGTCCCATATAAATTTTATTAACTTTGCTTGGGTAGTTTTTGAGTTAGCTACAAAATACGTATTTTTTTCCCACTTAGTATGTAGATGATATGATAAGTTCCTGTCACTGGTAGCAGGTAGTGGTATTCGAATGTGTGTGGGGTAGGTACCACAACTAAAAAGTGAAAAATAAAAACTTTTTACAAAAAAAAAAACAACCGACTTCCAAAAATAAACACTACAAAGTGAAAAATAACTTTAATTTCGGAAGTCGGTGGCAAAAAATGAAAACACAAAACCCAAGACACCGACTTCCGAAATTAAAGTTATTTTTCACTTTGTAGTGTTTATTTTTGGAAGTCGGTTGTTTTTTTTTTTGTAAAAAGTTTTTGTAGTTGTGTAATCGATTACTTTAATCGATAATCTCACGAAAACTATCTTTATCATATTTCTCCGCTTCCAGATTGAGAATTGAGCTGATTTTTGATATTCAAGAAAAAAAAAATATGACTAATTTTTTTGATCATATCCCAACTTATTACATTTGGGCCCACCGTTTCCCATCTCCTTTAAACTTAATCGGTCTATTAGATTCGGAGCAAATTAGCTGTGACAGACGGACAGACAGACAAACACACGAGTTAACACGAGTGATCCTATAAGGGTTCCGTTTTTTCCTTTCGAGGTACGGAACACTAAAAATATATTAAAAGATGACCCATCTGAAATAATACGATACACAAGAAAAACAGCCATGTGCTTGAAATTCAGAATTAGGATTTTGGAAATCGGTCAAAAAATTGCCTACGAGCAACAAGCAGTAGATTAGGTATTGTTTTTTATTATTGAGGTCTTATTGCCTGTAAAGATTTTGCAAAGGGCTTTGTGGCATAAGTTTACGGATTACAAGACAGTTGTTGGACGTGAAACATTCCTTTGAAATCGAATATTATTATGGTGTTAAATATTACATTACAAAGACTTATAAAGATTTTGCAAAGGGCTTTGTGGCATAAGTTTACGGATTACAAGACAGTTGTTGGACGTGAAACATTCCTTTGAAATCGAATATTATTATGGTGTTAAATATTACATTACAAAGACTTATTTTTTTGATCTTTTGATCATAACATAGGTTTCCATTAATGTAAAAAACTTTGGTTGGTCTTTGACGACATATTTTTTTTTTAAATATACACGACTATAATTTTAATATTTCATAATACAGGGTGTAAAAGACCGAGCAGATAAAGGCAGGCACCATCCATCCTGACCATACCGGGATGTAAGCCATTAGGGTGAGCTGCCCCGTGACGGCGGCCAAAAAGATAGCCGGGGAGGGCCAAAGGCTCTTGGTGGGCTGGGTTTCGGCGCAGGTCAAACTGCTGGAGCCCAGACCTCTGAGGTGCTTCCGTTGCCAGGTGGGCCGCTCAGGATCTGTTGCTCCAGAGCATGGCGCAGTGGTCGATTAACATCGCCGTGGTCGCTGAGCCGTACTTTGTCCCGCCCAGGGATGACTGGGTGGAGGACCTGAGCGGCTCAGTGACCCTCGTTACTCCGTCCCTCGAGTCGGTCAAGAGAGGACGGGGTTGCGTTGCAGCACGGTTCGGGGAGATTGTCGTGGTGGGTGTTTACTTCTCCCCGAACCGAACTCTTGCCGAGTTCCACAACTCCCTTGCGAAGTTAAGAGTAGTCGTCGTCGGGTTTGGTTCCCTCCCCGTGCTCGTACTCGGGGACTTCAATGCCAAGAATCTGGCTTGGGGTTCCCGGTATACGGATACACGGGTTAGGATGGTGGAGGACTGGGCTCTGGAGACAGGCCTGGTCGTCCTAAACCGGGGTTCTGTCCCCACGTGTGTGCGGATGCGGGGTGAATCGGTGGTGGACATTTCGTTCGCCAGCCCCGCTCTGTCGCCTCGTGTCATTGACTGGCGCGTCATGGAGGGGGTGGAGACCTACTCCGATCACCGGTACATCCGGTTTGACGTCTCCACCCAGACCTCGAGCGCGCCGGTCCGACAGGCCCCGAGTGGTCCGCGGTGGGCGCTGAAGCAGCTGGACCGGGAGCTTCTCCTGGAAGTCTCGATCGTGCAGGCCTGAGTGTCATCACCGGACAGGCCTGCTGACATCAATGACGAGGCGGAGTGGTTCCGGGAGGCCATGTCCAATGTGTGTGACATGGCAATGCCCCGGGTCCATCCTAGACGTGCTTCGCGCCAGGTGTACTGGTGGTCGCAAGAGCTGGAGGCTCTGCGCAGGGCGTGCGTAGCTGCGCGACGCCGGTACGCCAGGCACCGCAGGCTCCGTATCCACCCTCCGGATACGGAAACCATCCAGGCGGAGCTGTACGAGGGGTACAGAGCGGCGAAGACCGCCCTCCAAGCGGAGATCCTGCAGGCCAGGGCACTGGCCCAAGAGGAGATGCTGGAAACTCTGAACAGAGACCCGTGGGGACGCCCATACAAGATGGTGCGGGAGAAACTCCACCCATGGGCTCCCCCGCTGACGCAGAGTCTCCGGCCCCAGCTTGTGGGGGACGTGGTGATCGCTCTGTTCCCTTCTAGAGGGGATCATACCCCTCCGCCCATGGCTCCGCCTACTGCGGTGCCCGATGTGGACCACACCGACGACGACGATGCTCCAGAGGTGACTGAGGTAGAAATGAGAGTGGTGGTACGCAAAATGAGTGCGAAGAATACCGCCCCAGGACCCGACGGCATACCTGGGAAAGCCTGGGTCCTGGCCATGGGGGCTCTCGGGCCTCGACTAAGGGGGCTCCTAAGCGCATGCATGGAGAGGGGCCAGTTCCCACTTTGTTGGAAGACGGGGAAACTGGTCCTCATCAGGAAGCCGGGGCGCCCAGCGGACTCTCCGTCCGCTTATCGGCCCATTGTGCTGCTCGATGAGGTGGGCAAGCTCTTTGAAAGAGTCATTGCGGACCGCCTCGTCGGGCAGCTGGTGCGAGTGGGGCCGGATCTGGCGGAGAGCCACATCGGCTTCCGCAGGGGGCGCTCTACGGTGGACGCCATCATGCGCGTGCGGGCCCTCACGACGGGGGATGCTGTGGCCCGGGGTGGGGTCGTCTTGGCGGTGTCTCTAGACATCGCCAATGCCTTCAACACCCTGCCCTGAAGTTGCATCAGGGAGGTACTCCGGGGCCGCATCTGTGGGACATCGGATACGACTGGGTGCTGCGCGCCGACCTCCCTAGCGGCGTCAGCGTCGTTTGTTACGCTGACGACATGCTAGTCCTGGCGCAGGGGAGGTCGTACCAGGCGGCGGCTGATCTAGCGACACGCGGGGTTGCGACAATCGTTGACAGGATCCGGCAGCTGGGACTCGAGGTGGCCCTGCACAAGTCCGAGGCCATGGGTATTCATGGTCCTCGTAGTGCGCCACCGTCGGGTTCCCAGGTATTGGCGGGAGGGGTTCACATCGGCGTCGAGGCGACGATGAAGTATCTGGGACTCGTCCTCGACAGCCGGTGGAACTTCGTGGAGCATTTCCGACGTCTGGCTCCCAGACTGGACCGGGCCGGGGCTGCCTTGAAGCGGCTCCTGCCCAATCTGGGAGGTCCAAACGCCTCCTGCCGGAGGCTCTACGCGGGGATCGTGCGGTCCATGGCCCTTTACGGGGCACCGGTGTGGGCGCGTTCATTGAGGCTGCGGCCAGCCCGCCGGTTGAACGCGTCCCAGAGGGTCATGGCCATCCGGCTGGCCCGAGGATACCGCACGGTCTCCTGCGAGGCGGCGAGCCTCCTTGCCAGATTACCGCCATGGGATCTGGAGGCAAAGGTCCTCGCGCACATCTGGGAGTGGCGCGAGGGGGCGAAACGCCGGGGCTTAACTCCGATGCCGCAAGAAATCGCGGCACAGCGGACAGAGCTCCGGCGGGATCTCATGGCGTCATGGAGGGTGCGATTGTCGCAACCCCGCGCTGGGCACGCCACAATTGCGGCGATAAGACCCCTCTTTGAGGAGTGGCTTGAGAGACGCCACGGCGTCCTCACCTTCCGCCTGACGCAGGTCCTCACCGGACACGGCTGCTTCGGGAGGTTCCTGTTTAGGATAAGGCGGGAGGAAACACCCGGGTGTCACCATTGTGTGGATCGGCCTGAGGACACGGTGGAGCATACGGTGGAGGTCTGCCCGGCTTGGGCGGAGAAACGCCGTGTCCTCGTAGAGGCGATTGGCGGCGGTGATCTCTCGCGTCCGGCCCTGGTTCAGGCCATGGTACGGAGCGAGAGGAAATGGCAGGCCGTCACCTCCTTCTGCGAAGCGGTAATGCTCGCGAAGGAGGAGGTGGAACGCGTGAGGGAGAGGCAAATTTCGCGCCCTCACGCCCCTAACCGCCGCAGGAGGAGACGCCCGGGGCGGGAATCGCGAGCCGATTTCCGGCCACCGTAGGCGCGGGCTTGCGGACGGTGAGCAATGGGTAGCTCGCCGTCCGGTAAGGACCAAGCCCGGGTCGACGGCGCGTTGTGTTCCACGCGCGCCTCAAAGAGATGTCAGCAGAATTGACGGTGCCCGCTAGGGCCAATGCCTGCCGGGGGTTCGAAGAAAACCGATAGGGACATCGCGGCCCCCGGCAACAGGGCAACCGAAGGAACACGGGTGGGTTTTAGTCAGTAAGAGTCTGACACGCCCTCCCGCTCCACCCAGAGCGGGAGAAGTTATTTGATAATTTCCCATCCAAAAAAAAAAAAAAAAAGGGTGTAAAAGACATCGATAAAAAACCCAACTATTCCATACATTTTGACCGTGTAAGGAATTACAATATTGTAAGAACCGGCAGTTTTTTTTTTAATGACCGACAAAAATTTCGATTATTTAGCACACAATTGTGTGCCCATCATTCATGGTAACAGTTTGCGTGTCGATGTCTCTTACACCCTACCCTGTATACCTATGCATACAGACCAGCGCGACACGCGACGCGACACAAAGACACCGCTCGTCGCGCGACTAGCGGTGTCTTTGTGTCGCGCCTGTTTGAAAGAGCCTTCATGAACGCCATTTCCTTTGCAAAATAAAAGAGACATCTCTGCCCAACCCTTCGGGGAATACAGGATATGTATGAGTATGTTTGTTTCTCTGCATTTACTCAGAATGCACGATGTCCTTTCAGGTGCAACATCTACATTCGCCAGCAAGAGACGTCGACGGTGCGCGACATATTCCTGGCACCGTTCAGCGTGCGCTTGGTGGCGTGCGTCGTGGCGGTGGTGCTGATCGCCGCCATTGCCATCGTGGTCATCAGCCGGGCCACCGCCACTGTGTGCGTCAGTCATCGACGCATGGGATATACTGAAGCACTGATTTGGTCTACTGGGATACTTTGTCAGCAGGGTTTGTTGTTGAGTACTTTGGCACGGTCAGAGAAATTAATTGTTGAACAAATTGACACCCTACATCAATTTGCCGTGTTATAGCCAATAACTGACAAAGTTGGTATTCGATTTTCTTTGCAATTAATTTCCTTCACTTTATCTAACTATATATTATGATTTTAAATATTTGTCGTCTTGGGAATGATATGGAGTTAAAAAGAGAGTTACGGTCCACAATATTGTAATTTTTGCCATCGTACATAGATAACTACACTACATCAAAAGGTTTGCTTAAATATTGAAAGTGTAAGTAACAAAACAATAACCCTCCTTTTTGCTTCGCCGTAGTCGGGTAAAAAGTAGAATGAATGACTGAATTGAAGCTCTATAAAACCAAACATATTCGTAAAACTCAAAATAAAACCATTTCTGATTAATTCGGAATTTTTCTACTCTTCTACTTAGTTTTTATTTTCATTGTAGAATTTGTATAATGTACATTGCATAACGATGGTAATCAACGGCATAGAGGATTGCGGAGGCGTTGGTTTATCAATTAATTTTAAAACCGCATAGCTCCTCTTGAGTTTTTAATAAAAATTTATTTCCGTTTTAAAACTATAGTTTACTGTGATATCGTATATTTAAATTAATTATGTACCTATTTGTTTAGTATGGTGTTTGAAAGAAAGATATTTTTATTTTGAAACTTAGTCCTAAAAATGGTATTGTACATGTAACGTTTTTATAAAAAAAAAAACAGTCTTTGAAAAAAATATACTAGCACCAACATTCAGATTGAATGTAAATCACATTCAATCTGAATTTTGGTCCTGGTATATCATCTGACTGAAATCCGAAAATTATAGGTATTTGCATAAATGAGCTTCGTTTAAATAAAAGGTCAAATGAATATTCTAAATAATTAAATGGTCAAGTGACAATTCGATTCAATATTTAGATCGTGGAAAAAAAAAATTGTCGTGATTTGCGTAGAAACATGAATATTTATTATTTAGGCATTTACTAAATACATTAAAGTAAATAGTTATTTGTTAAACAAGAGTGCAAAGTTGCTTTTTAACCGCGTGCTCAATTTTGATGACCGAGCAAGCGAAGGATTCTAAAATTGAATCACGAGCGCAGCGAGTGATTCAAAAATTAGAATCCTGAGCGTTAGCGAGGGAATCAAAAGAGCACGAGGTGAAAAATCTTTGCACTCGAGTGCAACACGTAACTTTTCATTCCACCTCAGCGAGGAAATGACTAAATGCAAAAAAAATACATTTACAATCACAAGATACTTTTATTTCAGTTTAGGTATTAACTACTACATTATGATAGGTAAGTATTACAGAATAATCTTTAAATTATAACAAATAATACTTAGATATAATTAAGAAAAATTGAAGGTAACGTTGCTACAGTTACTTAAGTCATAGCATAAAAAACTTTTTACAAAAAAAAACAACCGACTTCCAAAAAAAACACTACAAAGTGAAAAATAACTTTAATTTCGGAAGTCGGTGTCTTGGGTTTTGTGTTTTCGTTTTTTGCCACCGACTTCCGAAATTAAAGTTATTTTTCACTTTGTAGTGTTTTTTTTGGAAGTCGGTTGTTTTTTTTTGTAAAAAGTTTTTATTTTTCACTTTTTAGTTGTGGTACCTACACACATTCAAATACCACTACCTGTTACCAGTGACAGGAACTTATCATATCATCTACATACTAAGTAGGAAAAAAATACGTATTTTGTAGCTAACTCAAAACCTACCCAAGCAAAGTTAATAAAATTTATATGGGACTAATTTGGGAGCATACCCTTTCAAACAAAAAAAGAATTTTCAAAATCTGTCCACAAATGACGGAGAAATCGGTGGACATACATAAAAAAAAAAAAAAAGAAAAAAAAAAAAAAACAAACATACGCGTCGAACATATAACCTCCTCCTTTTTGGAAGTCGGTTAAAAAGAGGTAGTAAGCTATCTTCATAGAAACGCACCGCGCGCGGCTTGTATGTGTGCGCGGCTTGTATCTATGCGTCGCCGCACGCACACTTAACAAAATCTCGCCCGTTTCTGAGTGCGCCAGTCGGGGCTAACGCCGCCGCACAAGGTTTGCGCGTCGCGGCTTTTCGGCACTGCTAAATGTATGAAAAACTAGCTGACCCAGCAAACTTCGTTCCGCCTAACAGTCAATGAATGTGCATGTTTAGGATTTTAAAATTTCTACCCTACCTACCTACCGACATATCGAAAAAGCCGATCCACACAAAATGTATGAGAAGGTGAATTTTCTTCATATTTTTTTTTTCGTGAGTTTTTCCATATTTCCTCACCGTTTATACCTTCCCTGGACTACGACAAACATTTCAAAACCAAAATTAGCTAAATCGGCCCAGCCGTTCTCGAGTTTTAGTGAGACTAACGAACAGCAATTTATTTTTATATATATAGATAGATGAGTGATAATCGCAGGAGAAATTATTGCTGTGCGTTTGGGTGTCTAAATAATTCATCGATTCCAGAGTTGTCTCTGTTCAGATTACCTACTGAACAGGAAACGTAACCAAGTCACTTATTCTAGCATATAATTTTTATTTGATGATGAGATACCTACTTATTTTTTGTTGTATTAGTTATCTATCAGACAGACGAAGTAGGCAGGACTACTTTCCCACTAAAATGTATTAGGTACCTACTTTTGATCTGTCAATTGATATGCCGCCAATGCATTGTTTACGTTTAGTCATGCCGATTTCTCAGTATTGTAGGTATAGTAAAGTAACTAAGTACTTACAGTTATAAAATCGTAATTTCAAATATTTGACGAATTGTGAATCCCCCCATACCCCCCCCCCAACTTTTAAAGTAAGAGAGTAAAATATCTAATAAAAATATATATTATGCTGTAGATGTCAAAAAACACTTTCACCGAAAATTTATTTTTGATTTGATTTTTGAGTATAGCACTTTTTCAAAAACCGCAAATATAACTTTGTCATTCATACAAACACTATGAACATCATCGTTTAGGTAAAACCGACCTCACAAACCCTGAACCCAGACAACACATAAGTAAATAAAAAATAGAACTTCCCGGCCCTTGCCAATTTCTAGGCACTGAATTAAAATTTAGCTAAAAGTGACAACCCTGAGACAGGCAAGTATGGTAGGCAATTATATCGCGGATTGGGCCGGAGATAGCCTACTTCTCTAACTACTAACTCTTTATACTATGCTTAAGTTGAGTGTATTAATTTTGTTAGGTACTGTAATGTTGGTGTTAGTGACTTGTGTACCTACTGTTTTTCGGTAAACTATCTGTCATACTCGTACTTAATAGTTGTACCGATTCATCGGATTCTCTTGGCGTAAATGTTGGCGAGAGAGGGCGATGGTTAGGTGTGTCGTAACGGCTCATTTTTGATGTAGAACGGCCAGGCCAAGGATCTGACTGAGGCTCTTTCAGTGTAATGGCTCCTACGATGCCTTTACATATTTTAGACTTATTTTGGATGGAATCCTCTATGTATCCCTCTACAGCCGCATTGGACTTCCAGCCTCCATGGCGCTTAAGGGAGAGGAGGTCAGCTCCTGAATCGGCCAAAAGTGTGGCTGAAGTTCTTCGGAAACAATGACCCGTGTACAACAGGGGTTCTGGAAGTTCAAGAAATGTTGCTATTTCTCGTGGGATACTGCGAATTTTATTAGTAGCCATAGGCTGTCTAACACACTTTCCGTTGCGATATTGTCGAAAAAATCGATTGATTGGAGTGTATCAAGCCTTATGCCCGCCTAGGGCATAAGGCTTGATATTTCTCAACAATTGTTACGTATTCTTTGCAAATGACGAAGTTGCGGTCTCTTTTTGTCTTTGTATTAGGTAAATTAATTAATAGTAAGTCATCTGTATGTTTCTCAATGTTGTGTTAGTTCATTAGTTCGACATGATCCGTTTATACCTACCAATAATAAGAACAACCTGTAACGTAAAGAGTATTTGTAGTAGATAAATTAATAAAATTTAAATAAATGCATAAGGTAAACGCGGGTGAAGTCGACAGTGACCCAGAAGTCGTCAAATTATCTAAAAACATCAATATCTTTTTCTACTCAACATAAAACTGACCAATTTTTATAGCAACATATTTAAGATAACATATTGCACAATTAAAATAACAACCCTAAGTTTTAACTGTAATGGGGTCTGAAATATTTTACTTGAAAGGTATGTCTCACAAAAATTTAATTTTTTTGCTAGTTTAGCTACTCAATGTGAAACTCAGCACGTAGTTTTATGTTTTGATTTGTGAAGTTTCAGTAGGGTCTACGGTAAGTCCGATTGTTTGATGAATTAATTTAGTTAATTAGTAAACAATATAACTTAAAACTTGGAACACTTTTATCTTATAAGTATTTTTTTTCGATTGTGACATTTATTGGTACCTTAAAATTTCTACTTGACCCAGAACTCGTCATTTTAAGTACTTTTGTGACGATTACTGGGACACGCTTAACAGTTGCTTCTAAACTCGTCATATTAATTTGAACTCTCGGGTCTTGAACATAAAGTTCAAGATAAGCACAAAAAATTGTGATCGTCTTTGATATTAGTGGCCAGTCTAAGAAACCAAAGGTGGTTAGAAAACCAAATCCCAAGAAACGACTAAAGCTGTTAGCAGAGCAGGTAGGTCATAAAAACAGCAAGACAAATTAAATTCTTATGTATTTTTGTTTAAAAATTAAGAGATCAGACTGATAAAATCAGATTCATTTTAATCAATTTCGACGTGAAAACGTATTTCCGCTCGGTGTACTGATGGTAAGCTCAATATTTCTGACCATCAAAAACATGTAAGATTTGAGCCGTTAATAACTACGAGAGTTTGAATACGTAATGGTTGAGCATTCAAAAAGTAGGTTATATATTTGTACTAATTTCTCAAAGTGGTAGAGCTTTGTCAAATATTGACTATGCACTAGAATCATCGTTCTAGCTAAACATGTTTTTGCGCTACTCAAATTGGAATTGCAACACATAGCGAAAAATAGAGGCTAGCGCGCATGCACGTGCATTCGCGATGTAACGCCATAGGCAAATTATATCCTGCCTCAAAATTAGTACAAATACCTACCTTTTGAATGCTCAACCATTACGTATTCAAACTCTCGTAGTTATTAGCAGTTCAAATCTTACATGTTTTTGATGGTCAGAAATATTGAACTTACCATCAGTACACCGAGCGGAAACACGTTTGATTCACGTCGAAATTGATTCAAATAAATCTGATTTTGTCATTCTGATCAATTAGATCTAGTCACATTAGAATTTAATTTGTCTTGCTGTTTTTATAACCTACCTGCTCTGCTAACAGCTTTAGTATTTTTTTTTTATTTGGTCTTCTACCCACCTTTTGTTTCTTGGACTGGCCACTATTATCAAAGACGAGCACAATTTTTTGTGCTTATCTTGAACTTTATATTCAAGACCCGAGAGTTTAAATTAGCATCAAAAATTGACGACTACTGGGTCTGTTTGACGAGTAATAGTACAAATCTGACGACTATTGGTACAAATCGCCCTTTTTTTACATTTGCTTAAATAAGTATTTATTAGCACTCCTAATTAAATGAATTAACTACTTACTTAGAATAATGGATAAATTTCCTATTTAGTCATACAAAAAGTTTCATTCTAAATGAAATACTTATCACACAGCAGTTCTTTAAAGTCAGTAAATTTCAAAATCCGACGAGTATTGGTACGTTTACCTTAATTATGCCTATCAACATCTACTAAGTACGGATTAGATTATGTTAAGTAGTTGATTAATATACTTAAGTAGATACTGAATGTGCAACTGACTTTTGTCGCCAAATATACGGAATCAGGTGCTTCGTTAAGAAACTTTTCAATTTCAGATGCTGTGAAAACCTTCGATTTTTTTGGTTGATGACCAGATGAGGCTCTTTTTAAAAATGCCACTAATTTAGGATAGGTGTCGATATGTATGTCTTTTTTCATCTTTATTGTTGCTTTTAGCATGGAATACGTACTCCATGGAGTGCTTGATTTCTTGGTCTCGGATAATTCAATAAAATATGCCAGCAAAACGTTTTCTGAGAAAGTTTTGGCTCCGTGAAAGTCGCCACGTGTTAAATATATCGTACTGTTTCAAATACTTCTCGCGTGATTGTTGAGGAAGAAAGCTAATTTGCGCATTATTAACAGTTTCAGTCAATTCTGTTGGCATCAAATAAACTTCCTCGTCGCTAGAACCACTCATTTTGGTTTTACACTTGTTTTCAAGTTTCTTGTTTTTAACCTAAGGTTTTAACAATATGATGTGAAAAGAAAATGGCGCGAGCAAAGCAATTTAAAAAAAAGTACACCAAGAAGGTTCCGAGTCTGAGTTTTTAACAAATTAAAAAAGGTTGTATGATAAATTCGGCACCATAGAGGGAGAAGTAAATAGGTTTAATGACAGACTTAGTGCACACGATGTTCTAAATTCAATTTACTTTATCCTCTAGTGGATAAAAACGGCTTTTGCACTCAGATATCGAAGAGCAAAAATACTATTTCCGAGATGGGGGGACGAAAGAGTAATTTTATGTTAAAATTGTTCTAAGATTCAGAATCTGATTCCGTAAATCTAATTCGGTCCCGCAATTGTCTGAGTTTAAGCAAGGAGTGGTTCCTGAAACTTATTTCAAAGGCACATTGATTATGTGAGTCTCATCAATTAGTTACCAGCTCATAGATATGGACCAAGCGCAGTGTGGGACGACAGCCAGATGGACCGACGACATTAAAAAAGTGTCTGGGAGAGACTGGATGTGGAAGGGCGCGGATAGGGTGTTGTGACGCAGCTTGGAAGAGTTCTATAGGCCAGTAGTGGACTGTAATAGGCTAAGTTGATGTTGATGAGATATGGACGATAGGGATGATGACTAAAAAAATATTTTTTGTCCGTTTTGTAGATCATTAAAAAATATTGGACACGTATTTTTTCTTTTTTTACGTTATCAAAAGATTACGAGTATGTAGATTTTATACTTACTTGTGACGTAGCGACCCCCACTCCCCAAATTTAATGCGTTTTATCTTAATAGTTGTTTATTAATATGATAAAGCAAAAAAATACGTGTCTAATATTTTTTTATTATCTGACTGACGGACTAAATAGAATTTCTTTATTTTTTATTTTTTTATTATGAATATTTGGTTCACTCACCTCGTATGGAAACTTATAGTCCGCGCAAAGCTGGTCCTTATTCTTGTCTGCAGGTCGAATGGTACACTTCTGAACTAAAGTCTGCGTAATCAAGAGGCAAAAGTAATACTTGTGTTGTGTCCTAACGTTGGTCAGTAACTAGATGATGATTTGCGAAAACATTGCCTAATAATTAATGCAGTGGTAGGTAGTAAGACCGCGGCGGCTCTCCGGTCAAGCGGGAGACGGGTGTTTGAAGTGGATTCCGTAGAAGGTAGGTAAATTAAAAGTTTGACGGCTAAGTTTAGTTACGTGATGATCGGTAAAGCAGCTTCTATATTAAACAAAAGTAAAACCTACATTATCTAGTAAATATTTATTTTCAATAAACAAAAAAGGGTTTTATTTTATTAGTTTACTGTGATAAAATACAATAGACGTTATATTTAGTAACCTGTTCCGCTTAATTACTCCTAAAGAGCCATAAAAAAACCCTGTAAGAAATCGATACGTGTTTCACCTCTCAACGAGGCATCCTTAGGATGACGATTGACTTGTCGCGAACCAGAATACGGCGTGTTGCCATGCCTAGTGCTGGTCGCAGAGACTCTGCACCAGGTCTCTCTCTGGTTTTGACTCTTACTTATATTTACGTTACACGTCCGTATTTGGGTCACAGCAATTGATATGTTCACCAAATTTCAACTAAATTGGTTATTTAGATTCGGAGCAAATTGGCTGTGACAGACGGACAGACACACGAGTGATCCTATAATGGTTCCGTTTTTAGGGTTCCGTAGCCAAATGGCAAAAAACGGAACCCTTATGCATTCGTCATGTCTGTCTGTCCGTCCGTATGTCACAGCCACTTTTTCCGAAACTATGAGAACTATGCTGTTGAAACTTGGTAAGTAGATGTATTCTGTGAACTGCATTAAGACATTCACACAAAAAAAAAATTGGGCGTTCCCCATACTTAGACCTGAAACTTAAAATTTTTTTTTCATCAAACCCATACTACGGAACCCTTCATGGGCGAGTCCGACTCGCACTTGGCCGCTTTTTTCCTTTTGAGGTATGAAACCCTAAAAAGTTTATCGAATAATTATATTAGTTTCTTAAGATAAGTTTGGCAAACTTGTTGTTGTATAATGATGAAATAATAAATCAAGTTTTCGCCAATACTCGTAAAGTGAAAATTAGCAAATTCATTTTTGGTGAAAATCTTTCCTAAAAAGGGTTTCGTACCTATAATTACTTTTTATTACAATAATTTGTGCGTGCGTTTATTTTACTCCTTAAATATACGCGACACGTACGCATACATTAGGTATACCTATCTATTTATAATAAATTACGTATGTAATTAAGTCCAACAAAAATGGCGCTCATCTTTTTACACGTACAGCAAAAATCCTCTAGTCTTTTAATTGGATATTGATTCTAAGCTTTATTTATGCCAAACCATTATTGCGTGAATTGCCTATTACCCGATAGTGGAATTTCTATGCTTCACTGAATGCGCAATTCCATAACTATCATCATCTGCCAAGCCTATTCCCAACTATGTTGGGGTCGGCAATCGGATGCAGCTGAATACCAGTATTTTACATTGAGCGACTGCCTATCAGACCTCCAGAACCCAGTAACTGGGTAATACGATACCCCTTGGTAAGACTGGTGGTCAGATTCCATCACTATGATCATTATAATATCATCATAGATCATAAAGGCGGTTCGAATATCTAGTGTTGAGGGTCTGAGAGATTAGAGGACCGAGCTTGAACGTAGCGATCAAATTGAACAGACGACGGCGGGCGAGACGACGCAGAATGTTGGTACTAACTTGGTACCATAATAATAGACTAAATAGGTAAATTAGGAGATTTTTATCACTTTGCTTCACGAAAACACAGTATAAATAAGTAACAGTATTATATCGTCATAGAAAACCACCGAAACGACGCGCTTCGAAATCTTAGTGTATATCAGTACCTACGCAACAGTACCTACCTATCGGGTGTGCGGCAGTTACGCACGGACGCGGAAGGTTTACGTACAGAGCGGCCGTGGATAATTATTAATGTAAAAACTTTCCGATACCGTAATATTCTTAGAAAAAAACACTTCTTAGAAAAAAATACTCCCGTTTGGCAAAGCTACATATACATTGGTTATGTTTGTAGATATTACGTACCTGAGCAGACGTTAAAGTGCAGTCAGAGTAAAAAGATCTAGAGTGCTGAATTTATTTAAGTAATATTTGCTATGTTCAGTTCTAATTCTATATTTTCGACTTGTTTGTACAGTCACAAATAGATATACATATTTGGAATGAATAAATAAAGTTTACCTATATTATATTCTAGTATCATATATTATGTTGTTGATTTTGCTTTGCATAGTTTAAATAATTAATAGTCATATTATATTATATTTTTATACAGGGTGGCAGAGACCCTTAAAAAAAATCAGCTGTACCATACATTTTGACCGCGCAGGTATTGCACTTTTCTAAGAAATAGCAATTTAAAAAAATAATAACCGACGAAAAATTTCAACGTGTTCAGAACCATGTACTGAATCCATGGTAAAAGTTTTCACGTCGATGTCGGATGTCCCCTGTATGATACATAAAAAAAATTACACTACAAAAATCTTAAATAGGTAGGTACATACTTTTTTCATTTCAAACAAATATTTACATTATTGTTATATGTGACGACCTTCCCATTACCTATGGACTTCCTCAAGGTAGCGTCCTTGGACCTACTCTATTTCTCATTTATGACCTTTATGACCATGAACTCCAAAATGGGAAGATTGTTGCCTTTGCAGACGACACGGCCCTTGTTTTTGGAGGTAACTCATGGAGCAGCACGTTTCAACACGCTCAATGTGGTTTTGATGCCGTTAACCAGTGGCTGAGATGTCTCTTAACATGAAATGTTGACAAAACATTTTTAAAGTTTTCTCTCCGAAATGTCCCACAATCGACTGATAGTAATTTAGAATTCATTTTCACGCACTCCTATATGTATAGTCGTCTAACATCCTATAACTGTCCTTTGCTTGATCAAACGAGCACCATTAAATACCTTGGCGTCCTAATAGATAGCAGACTTAATTTTGCTTCCCATATACTCGTAGACCGTTTCTTCAAGGGTTCGGAAAATAATATATATTTTTTAAAATCTCAGACGTATTAGTAAGTCCTAAAGTACTAAAAACTGTTTACTACGCCATATGTCAGTCACTATTGGTATATTGTATAACATCCTGGGGCGGTGCGTGTAAAACAATAATTTTGAAACTTGAGCTTCGCTCAAAGAGCGTTGCTAAAAGTTAGTGCGTTCCTTCCATTCTTTCATCCCACTACTGATCTTTACAAAACCTGTGAAGTATTAACAATAAGACAGCTTTTCATACTTCACACTATCCTCGAAATGCATGGTTTACTGAAAGAAAAGAAAGAAAAAGAAAGAAAATTCGTTTATTTGCGGTAAACATGACACAAAGAGAGATAAAAAAAAAACACGTAAATAACAAATCAGGGGAAAATATGCGTCACATCCACGCAAAACGGCCATGACCCTACAGCGTATGAAACATACAGTCTGCGTATATAAAGCTTGCCACACTCATTTTGCACAAAGATTTTATAACTTCTTAGGTGGAAATTTGTACAGTAAAATCAATCACGTTCTAAAAATATATCTTTTAGCTAAACAGTAATGTAAAAGTGGTCACCAAATGGCTTCTAAGCCTGGATTATATCAATATGGAAAATACTGGAAATCTTAAAATAGAATTAACATCCTGAAAGCACACCTACACGTTCGCGTACAGTCACGAGCACTAATATCTTTACAATTATCAACTTTTTAGAGTTATTTTCTGCTACTGTATTGATTATGATTGTATGTTGTTAGGAATATAGTATTTTGGAACCCACAGTGCCACACTACATAAATATGGCTTATGTCAAGTTCTAATCGTTATTCCACGAGAAAATCATTTTGAATTTTGCTAAGTGTATGCATATTTTTGCTCATGACTGTACACACTCACACCCTATACCTACACTACACACACCACACACATTCACACCCTATACCTACACTACATACACCACTCAAATTCACACCCTACATCCACACTTCACCCACCATACATATTCGCACCCTATACTTACACTACACACACCACACACACTCACTTACATCATTCACCCGTCAAGTTTTAGATTTATGTAGTTTCTTTCATAGTCCATAATTTTAGAATTTTGATGTATGTGATTTGTAAGTTTTTACACCTAATTTAGCACGGAAGAGCACTGATTTCCAAGATATAGGTTTTACCTAGTTTGGAATTCAGAATTCTTACAGTTTTAATCGTCTACTCACTTACATTATTTGTACCCTAGTTCTTAGGAATATAACTGTATTGGGCTAAATTTTATTGAGTCCAAATAAACGTTTATTATTATTACTTTTATGTCTTTGACATTTCTCGGGACTCTAGGGTCCCAGACCTTTAGAAGGCGTACGAGGAGCCGAAGCCAACTCGCAGAGGCTCGTTAGACGTTTTTAATTAAATGAGGTACCAACCGACGATTATCCCTGTTCGCACTATGTAAGTGCAGCCAGGGACAACCCCCGGTTGGTGTAGGACTATTGCAAGATATGGGAACAAAGATTGGACTATAGGTTTGGGTGGCTCAAGTGTACTGGTCAACTGGAACTATGGAAGGACTATGGCCCCTGCCTGATCAATGTTTTATATGTACACGGATAAAATGGCAGGGGGTGACTGGCACACCCAATAATGGGCCCCCGAAAACTGTCGCTAGCACATAGTGACGTAGCGACAATGAGGCAACATGTCCTGAGGTGCTTGAGGAGTGGAGAGGTATTCCACGGCTTTCAGAACAATCCCAGAGCCCGGAAGACGGTCACGAGCACGTTTGCTCTTGCGAATCTCCACTCAAACCGGCCAATTAAGGCAAAAATGAGGTGGGAGCTCTATTCCTCATCAGTGTTCACTCCAGCCGGCCAATAACAAGACTTCTCCCGGGAGACGGTTGGGTCGCTACTGCCCAACAGCTCGCCACATGCTGCCCTGCTGGTTTTTGTATCTCTCTTGGTCTGGCTCCTCATCCCAGACCTGTTCCGGCAAAGTAAACTCTACCGGCACAGACCTAGAGTTCGGAGCGCGCAAGCCCCATCACGACGTCAACGTAGAGATACGGCGGTGGGGTTATTATTATTATACGTAGGTACAGTATTATAGGTAGGTAGGTATTGGAATGAAAATATTGGAGGTGTTCTAAAACAAAACAACGGGTAATTATCAGAATATCATTATATGTAAATAAAACTAAGATTGATTAACTTGTATTTTAGAATCTTGTTTTGAATTCGAATTCCTGGACGAAAATAGGTAGTATTTAAAACTTAGGCTTCTTGGAAGGAATTAGTCATCTTCTCGAATACACGTAGGTAATCGCGGTCATCGGTCAAAGTCAAAGTCAAATCATTTAAATAGGCCCATGTATGGCACTTTTGAACGTCAAAATTTACAAAATATTAAAATTGATTCTAATCGCCCCTTCCAAAAGGTAGTTTTCGTATGGAGAAGAATGGGCAAGAAACTCCACCGTTACTCTTTTAAAATGTTTTACAATAGTTTGTATAGGTACGTACATTAGTTAAATAATTATATGTGAAGACGATGCACCTAGAATAAAATTACTATACCACAATAGGTAAATTGAATTAAAAATGAAGCAACGACAGATAATTTAATATGTGATAGATACATGGTGCTCACATATTTACAAACATTGTAAAAGTAGACGATTTTCCTAAAATTTTGTAATTAATAAGCCAGTGTGTGAGAAAGTAATCACAGAATGTAAAATCAATGTCATAAAACACAAAATAATCAATTTTACAATTAAATTAGCAACCAGTTTGATTTTGTCTTTTTTTTTTTTTTTTTCAAGTTTATACTTATTAATTTGGTATATTAAGATCATAATAAACTAGTTAACATATAATATACACAAACATATTTACAACTAACTACTATATATATTATGTACAAGTATGTAAAGGAAAAGGTTAAAAATAAAGATAAGAGCTCATTGGGCGTCAAAAAATTCGTCCGCATCGCTGTCAGCGGGGAAAGTGCCCAAAAGGCTGGCAGCATTGCCACGTTGGATGGCGATGCTGATTCTTTGGCCTAAGAATTGGCCAGCCCTCTGGTCACGTAAAGAGTCGACCAACCGCTTGGCGATGTCCCGGAATACTCGGTGAGCACTCGGACCCCATGGCCCTAGTGTTTCAACCCCAAACGGCTCAAAAATATAGCTACCAGTAAGGTTGCTATATTTGCGCCGTTTGAGGTTTTCTGCACCTGCAGCAGCCGCCCCGGCACAGCCCGCAGTGCTAGGAAGATGGGATGGCGCAAGGGTGTCGACACAGGTTGCATCCCACACCAAAGGCCTACCCAACTTCCAAGGCATTATGATCATTCCGTCTGGCCTCTTTCCATCGTCGCGTGCCAAGCCATTGGGTTCTAAAACAGCTGGCACCCCGGCGGTGACAAGAGCCCGACAGAGGATGTCATTAATGCTTGCGTGCCGTGCCAACCGACCAGCGCTTTTGCTGCAGGAAAGGCCATGGTGTGCGAGGCGGTCGACAGCTTCACCGCACTGACAGCGATGTGGAGCCCCGCAAGGAGCACCCAGACGCAGACTTGTAGCGAGCCGGAAAGTGGTGTCACCCAGCATAGTGCCTATGTTGGGTGACGGTAGCGCCTGAAGCCAGAGCCCCGACTCCCATTCTCCCACAGCTAGCAGGCGGGCACGCTCGGCAGTGTTGGTGGACGTATTTATGAGGTTATTCCGTACCAACCTGCAGAGCGGCTCATCCCACTGTCTCTGGGAAGACGGGTTCTCGGGCTGCTCCGTATCCGGACAAGCCATTTTCCATGCGTTCATCGCATCAGTCAAACACGGCACTTCAGAGTCAACCTGAGAAGCGGTTAAGATTTTTCTGGTTAACTCTTCGGTGCTGTGGACCGAGGACAGAAACGCCGGTAAGCTTACACTAGAAATTTTGCGGACGCCGAGCCCACCGAGGCGGATGGGTAGTGTGGCTTGCAGCCACGCGCGTTCGTCCAATGCCACATTTATAATTGATGTTAGAGTACTTCGAATAATTTGATCGATTTTGTCCAAAAGGTGTGGCTTCTTCCATAAAGGGGAAGAGCGGAGAAAGTACATAAAATTTGGACCGAAACAGCAGTATCTGATAAGGGTGAATGCCGAATGTAAGTTTATTTTAGAAAGTCTGTCTGAAATATCGTTAAAGTGTTTAATTTTTTTGTCAACGAAAGGTGAAAAACTGTCTTCTAAAATTGGGGAACCTAGGAGGTGCAGTGAAATTTTTTTCAAAACTTTGATGTCTGGGGTTATTGAATTAAATTTCTGTATGGTCGATTGTCTGTCAGTATTGTCACAAAGGTAAATTTCGCATTTTGAGAAGTTGAGGTCAAGGCCGATGGATTGGAACTGCTGCTTTAGGAATTGAAGATCTTTTAGAACAGTATCCACGTCACCTCCTAGAGTCCCATCATCTAAATACCACACATTAAATTTTGAATTTAGTTGTTGTATTATGGGGTGAATAGCTAAGCTGAAAATGACTGGCCCGAGGGGATCACCTTGTTGGCATCCGACTGCAGATTCTAAAACGTTGTCTCTATAAAGTAATTTGGAAGGGTGCCTATAGCACTGCCACAAAAAACCATAAATTTCCGGTAACTCCTTTTTTACTTCAGCCAACAGAGTGTCCCTGTTAACGGAGTTGAAGGCGTTCTTAATGTCAACCTTGAGGATGACCTCACCTTTACTGGAGTTTAAAAAACTGGAAAGGGCATGTACGGCAGCCTCGCAGCCCCCTTTGGAACCAAAGCCAAGCTGTAGGGGCTGGAATTTGTTCTTTAAAATTTCCTCGTACAATTTGCAGCATATTTTAGCTGCCGTACGCCTGTATGAATATTTATTGAGTTTGAATTCTATTTTCAAATCCGTGTTATGCTGTTTAGCATCGGTACGATTAGCAGATCTCGAGGTGGTCCCATATAAATTTTATTAACTTTGCTTTGATAGTTTTTGAGTTAGCTTCAATAATACGTACTTTTTCCCACTTAGTATGTGGATATAATATATTATTTGATTTTATTTTATTTTATTTTTCCATTCTGACCATTCCATTTTGTCTTGATTCTAAATTGTCCTATGGAGCAGGACCAGCATGTTTCCAAGCACTCTTATCTTGGATATAATCCTCTAATTTGTAATATGTTTGTTTACAAAGTGTACTTTTGATATGAGTTTTAAATTTTCTTTCATTTAGGTAATTGCAATATGTCACAAGGTATTTTGTTGTAACCTTTAACACAGTAGTACCCCATAAAAGATGTATGTACTTTAGATAATCTGAAAAATGGTTGATCTAGTTTATCTTTATTTCTAGTATTAAAATTATGTCTATCACTTATTTTATTAAGGAGATGTGGATTTTTCCTTACATACATAATATTTTCATAAATGAATTGGCAAGGTACCGTCATAATATTAATCCTTTTAAAAAGTTCCCTGAGAGATTCGCGGCGACGTAGATAATAATAATGACGGCCGAAGGCCGAACTAAGCTCGTACGACGTCGGCCGAACACGACCAATCGAACAAAAAATTTATAAAAGAGAGTGAGTGCTTACTGCGTAGGTACCTACGCTATCGTCTATCGTCCAATGGCGTCCTATAACTAACTGCAAATAAATTACTTTATTAACGACTGATTATTCCAATGTTTTCCATACTAAATCGTTTTTCGTTTCGGCATCGCCGCCGTGCGCCACGGCCTTTGTGGCCACGGCCTTGAGCATGCGGCACGTCCGAGGGCACGCGGCCCGCGGCGATTTTTTCGCGTGCGTGGGAATACAAATACAGGACTTCGTATGTCGTATTCATTCAACGCCCAATGCCTAACGTTGAAAATAGAACACCATAATCAACCTATAATGTTCCCACTGCTGGGATCTCACAGGCCACAGACACCTGGCCTCCTCACACAGGCCTCCTCTCTGTGAGAGAGCGGGCCGTAATCCACCACGCGGGCCCAAGCGGGTTGATGGATATCATAAATGTCTTCGAATTTTTAGTTCTAGGACATGCCGGTTTCCTCACGATGTTTTCCTATTCCGTTTTGAGAGCAGTGGTGATGAAATAATTTACACACAGTAAATTGCCTGCCTGGGTTCGAATCTACGACCTACAACTCGTAATTCGCGGCTGTTTCTGTTGGGCCGGTCACTACTGCTCGAAAATCGAACACCGCGCGATAAAAAATCGCGACGGGCAAAAAACTGCGGCCGTGCGAACATATACGTATCGCTTTCTATTTGTTCCATTTCAAGCGCGGCACGCTATTTTATCCCGCCGCGATTTTTTACGTCCGTGGGTATGTGGGCTTATGTTTGTAAACCTTTGTATTTTCACAATTGGCCTCTTCAAAATTTAAAAATATGCGCATACATACCTACACAAAGCCAAATTCGGTTCAAGTTGCGCAATAATTATCACGATATTCAGAGGGACTTAACATAACGTACCAGAAACATTTTTGATTTATTTCTGACAATTCGGTAGATTTCGTGTCAAAAATTTCCCCATAATCAGTGCAGATCTTGATACCGTAAAGAACCGTATACACCGAAAATAATGTTGGGCAACAATCGCGCAACATTGTTTCCTGGAACGCATAATGCTCAGCTATGTATACATACTAGTGATGTTCCGGATATCCGTATCCGCGGATATCCGAGGGAGAAAAAGATCTGTATCCGTATCCGTTACTTTTTGGCGGATCTTGAACGGATCTTTTATATTAAAACTATTTTTTTAAGATATGTGGCAATGAAATACTGTTCATATCAAGTTAGTAAAAAAAAAATTAATCATTTTTATTAAAATTCAAGTAGAGTAAGTACCAGTAAATTAAGTTATAAGGTAGTAATTAAAGCTAGAGAAATAATTATGTGAGTTAACACATCAATTAAAACTATGTTGTTTTCAAGAACTTAAAAAAAATATACGTCATCTACACTAATATTATAAAGAGGAAAGATTTGTTTGTTTTTTTGTTTGTTTGCATTGAATAGGCTCCGAAACTACTTGACCGATTTAAAAAATTCTTTCACTGTTGGGAAGCTACACTATCTCCGGTAAACATCAGTTATATTAAATTTTCAAAAAAGTTAGGGATCCATACTAAAACTCCAATAATGTAACCCAAGGTGCGAAAAAATTACCAAAAAACTTTCTTACATCGCGTGCGCTGCGAAAACTATTGATTATAGAACAAAATAATGTACTACGTCTTTGCAGAACATATAATTATCTACAAAAAATATCGCAACAGCATATGTCTAACTATTATAGTTATGTCACAATAAGTGTTTTTTCATTTAAAAAAATATATATAAATGCCACCGCTACAAAAGCTATTTTATTTATACTTTGGAATTAATCCTTATCAAAATAAATGACTTCATATTTAAGTCTGCTTCAAAACCATTATATAACTTTTTGAATTATTCAATTTGGACATTCCATTCGAAAGATATTACAAGTTTAAAAATGTAAGTTATTTGAAAAATGTCGCATGGTCCCCGCTCACGCCGCTCGGTTAGACGGCACCATAATAATAACGGAGCGTGTGCAGCGGTTTGAAGAGCAAAATATTAGAAATAAATACAAGCTCGCACTAGGGAGGCGAGCTCTGAGCGTTCCCAACGCCTTCATGATCAGAGAGAAAGACAACGGACATCAACGACTAGAGGTCGTAATCAAGTTTTAGCTCATAGTAACAGATCGGCTTTCAGATACGATTTACAGATTGATTATGCTCAACAGTCTTCCGTCCAAATCAGAGCCATGAATAAGATCTGCTCTAAGTGTTCTGCCAAAAAATGGGATTCCAATTATGCTTTTGAGGAATTTAAGCCCTCCAAGCATGTGCAACGGGACGAGGCTGCTTATTAAGGAATTGAAGGACAATTTAATTGTAGAAACCATTATCACCGGCCCAGCAGCTGGTCAACTAGCTCATATACCGAGGATTCCGATGATCCCAAGTGATCTGCCGATCCCATTTAAACGGCTTCAATTTCCGGTGAAAACATCTTTCGCCCTAACTATCAACAAGTCCCAAGGCCAAACTTTCGAATTAGTAGGGATTGACCTACGAAAAGAATGTTTTACTCATGGCCAACTGTATGTTGGTCTATCGCGGGTCGGAGGTCCTGAAAATCAATTTATTTTGCTGCCACAAAATAAATTAACATCAAATATCGTTTACAGGGAAGCTTTGACTCAATAAATTGATTTTCAGGAGCAGAGAAAGTAAAGGCCTTTTTACAAAATTTAAAAGTAAAATTAATAAAATTTCAAATTCGAATTTTCTTCATTTTACTCTTTTTTAATGACCCCACGCAAAAACGAGAAAGTACGTATGTATTGGAGAGTGTGTAATAAATTATAACTTTTAAATGTTTATTTAATACCCGTGCAAAGCCGGGGCGGGCTGCTAGTAATTAATATTGAGTAATGGTTAATTGTATTTCAAAAAGAGTAACTTGGCAGTTTTGTCACCCAAAAGTCAGTTACGATGAGGATCATAAATAATTTCTGCTGAACCTGAAAAAAGTTGAGATCCGTATCCGTATTCGCGAATCTAGACCCTTATTATTCGTATCCGTGTCCGCGGATCACATTTTTTAATGATCCGGCACTTTGAAACAATATTCTGCCATACATCTTGTTTTGTTTCATGCAGACTGGCGCGACATCGGTCATAGTTCTACCGTGAAGTTTTCTTAGAAATTGTTTTATTAAAGTCGCGTCGCGCCTGTTTGCTAGCCTTTAATTTGTTTCATTTATTTTGTTTTGCCTGCAGGTGGATCATGGACGCCCACAAACCCGTCTGGGAGTGTTCTGCTGATCGTATGCCTATTCTTCGCTGTTGTCACATACAATGCGTACGCGGCGTTCATAACCTCAGTGCTGTCAGTTCGCGTGGCCAGCGTCGATACCATAGCTGCCGTTCTACATTCACCCAACTTCAAGATCGGATACATAAGGAATGGGGCTGATCAAATGTACCTTATGGTAAGACTTTTTAATTGCATGTTTGGAACCAATCCTCCTAAAATCTACGATCACCGAAAGTATAAAAGCATCATAGTTGTTGCTCACTGGTGTAAATAATTTGTGAAGATTTTCCGGCAAAGATTAGTGCAGAAAAAAAAAACAAAACAAAAAAGTCTAGTGGGGTTCTAAATTTAAATTAAATTGATGGTCTGCTGTTAAAAATGTATTTTTTTGCTTTGTGTTAATAGAATACAGTCATATACTTAAAGTACAAACAGACTAATTAATTATGATTGCCAAACAGTTTTTTATTTATACCTACATTGTACATTAAATAGTAAAAGTTAACAGTTATGGGTTCTAATGTATGTCACCGGAAATGTATGGAACCTAGGAATTGTACCTACACAATTCCTAGGAAATAATTATATGCAATTCTGAGCCTACTGAAATTTGTAAAATAATGTTTCAAAGAGTCTTTAATACACACATTTCCAGTGAAATGTATGTATTTCCTAAGAATTTTATGCAATTCCGAGATGACACTAGGAAATATATAAAAACTAACGCTTTCTGTGAATAAAATAAATAAAACACGTTTGTAAACTGAAATCGGATTTATTAAGGCTTGTTGATATAATCAGCTGTAACAATCACATTGTAAAATATAAAATCTTCATAGAAAGAAAGAAGAAAGAAAGAAAACTTGTTTATTCTACACAAACAAAACGCACATTTTTAAAAACTACAAAATACACATAAAACTAAAGTAATCAAAAGCCTCGTATTCAATTAGTAAAAGTTTGACAATATTTTCTTAATAACTATAACACTGGTTCATTGGTTGATGTCAAGGCCACGAACCAAAGACAATATTGCATAATTATTATTGAACCTTGGCAAATGACAACAAAAACATAACAAAACAAAAACAAAATGCCGATTGCAGAGTTATCTACTTTTGTAACAAATAACAACAAATATTAATCTGTGCTGTGTGTTAATATTAATCATAGGCCTTATTACTAATTTTATTAGGGTTTATTACTAATTTTAAACTTCATAAATCATTAATTAATTTTTCAGGTCCATCTAGCACACACAAAAACTACGCACTAATCACTACACTATTGTAACCGCGCGCGCGATCACCTGACTGATCATCATCGGATGACGCAATATTCTCCCCTTGCTCCGCTATCCCCGCTGTACTTACAAACATCCTTTTTTTTTTTTTTTTTTTTTTTTTTTTTTTTTTTTTTTTTTTTTTTTTTTTTTTTTTTTTTTTTTGGGTGGGAAATTATCAAATAACTTCTCCCGCTCTGGGTGGAGCGGGAGGGCAACACAAACACAAACATCCTGAATGTAATATTTAGGAAACGTAAAGATTTCCTGGGAAAAGTGCATATTACAAACAAAACAAATCATATATTTCCCATCTATTTTAGGAATTGTACGCATTTTTTAGGAATTGTATACAATGACGGATTACATACTTTTCCGTACAGATTTTCATATATCGCCATTTATACATTTTAGACAGTCGACATTTATACATTGTATTCAAAGTTCTGTTCCAAGATAAAAACTCTATATTTGTTCTTTGTAACAACTTCAAAGCTGTACATGTTTTAGTACCTTCATTTCAAATCAACCTATTTAAGTATCGTATAGGAAATTAAAATAAGTTTCATTCCTGGAACGAGAGTAACGTACAATGAAATCTTTAGCTCAAATCTGACTAGATTTTTATTAATTTGTCTACCTTGAATTTATAATGAGTATTCATCCTGCACCTCAAGAGTTTTCCAATATAGATTCTTATTCGATGACATTGATACGGAACACGTAACGGACGTCTAATTCGCTCTTTGACTATGGGAAAAACTTTTTCTGCGAACGTGAATATAAGTACTTATTTTGAAACGCAGACACAAAAATGTTGGCCCATCTGACTATTAAAAACTAATTAGAAAAGCAAAGTCAAAAACATCGTATGTGTCAACATGTTATTGACGGAGTTGGCTTTGAATAGGAATTTTATTTTGCACTGTGACAAAAAGACTATTAATTTTATTTATACTTGACCTCCCAGTGACGTGGTTCAAAAACACTGACAACCATTAAAAATAAAAAAGCGCTCACTGTTGTCGACAAATCAATAGAATTTATAATACCGTTTTCATATCAGGAGATTCTTTCGATGCAGGTGGTTTTTCTGAGTTTATTATTCAATTTCCGTGAAATCGGAATCGATTTACTTAGATGATTACTTTTTATGTGAAAAAGCAGACCTGTCAATTTTGTACCAGAGACGAGTTCATAAGATCACCTTCCGGTTCTGTCAGCTCCTTGACACAAAACACACGCTTTGAATAGAAAGAAATTACTTCGAACCGGGGTCAAAATGACTGAATATTGGTATTGACCACGGTCAATACCAATATTCTGTCGCATAAGCCGGTATTTTAAAGCATTAAAATATACAAAACCAGTGTTTTGTTGTTAAGCGTATGCATTTCCGTGCTGGTAGTTAGGTAGTTACCTAACAGTGGTCATTCTGGATTTATTTGCAGGATATTTTGATGCATTGCACTGGTGCGAAATAGAGTGTAAATTATTTATTTTTAAAGTTTATTTGAATGTTTTTTTTTTTTCAAAAATTATGCTTTATATTTCCTTATAGTCTACATTAATAGCTAGGTTTAAATTCTTTATTGAAATAAGACGCAAAAGAAGTACATTGCTTATGAACTCCATACTTGAACGAGCCTGTCTCGTGGAATATTTTATTTATATATTATACTTTATTGTATACCAGTAAATACATATGAAAAAAAATAACACTACAAAACATACCATGGGCGGCCTTATCGCTTTCTGCGATCTATAATATGTGATTGATTATTATACACCGAAATATGTGGGATAATAACATCTTGAGCAGATTATATATTTTACGATAAACCAGATTTAAAAAATATACTAATGGAATTGTATCGTACTGAATATACAATTCCACTGGTATATTTTTAAAGTATGGTTAAAGAAATAGCTTTCTCCGCTTCATAAATGATTTGAGAAGTAATTTATTCTTCACGTTGCAGTCAACAAAAGACGTGCAGTTGAATGCTTTCTACATTCGAGGGTATTCTGATGCTGATAACTTAGTATCTTCGGCTGAGGAGGGGCTGGCGCGAGCCGCGAGGCAGGACTATGCATTCTTCGCGGGACAAAGGGTGGCAAGATCTACGTTAAGGTAAATTCCGCATTCCGTGGTCCGTGTTACTTATATTCTAGCTAATAAAGAAATAATTTTGGAAGGAGTATTTTGATAAATGGTCATTAGAAAAAGGAATCTGATATAAAACCATGCAGGGTCAGCCTTTTCGTGTGCCCTGGTTTATTAATGGTAATTTAAGTAGGAAATTGGTTGTTACAGCTCATAGACTCAGATCTGGACACATTCCATGTACTTAATAAGTTTACTTTCATGATGAAAAAAATTAACTCGCCTAATTGTGTGGAGTTGTGGAAGACTTACATCACTTATTGATGGACTGTGTTCGATATGAGTCTGATAGAAATGGTGTGTTTGGGGCCTTGAGGTTGAACCGACTTGATTTAGGCACATTTCATATAATTCTATCTCAATCAAATGGTGATGCGAAGAGTTTGTTCAGGTTTATGGTCCAAATGTAATCCATAGCAGTGTGATTTGTTACTATTTGTTTAGGGTATGATGGGACTGTCATACGCATTGCAATTATAAAAGTCCCAAATAAAGTAGAATAAAAAAAATAAAAATGTTTTAGGGTTGAATGGGTTTAGAACCTGATTATGATGATCATGTGTTATTCAATTTCAGATGTCCTTTGCTAGATTCTCAAACTACTTAAAATTGGTGTCATAATCTAAACTAATATTATAAAGAGAAATATATGTTTTTTGTATGTTTGTAATGAATAAACTCGAAAACTGCTGGACCAATTTTAGAAATTCTTTCACCAGTATGTTAGTATGCTATATTATCACTGAGTAACATAGGCTATCACACTAATATTATAAAGGCGAAAGTTTGTGAGTGTGTGTGTATGTTTGTCTTTTCTTCACGCTCAAACGGCTGAACGGATTTGGATGAAATTTGGCACAAATATAGTTTATAACCTGGAATAACACGTATAGGATACTTTTCATCTCGATAATTCCACGGGATCGAGCCTTATGCGGGTGAAACTGCGGGGCGCAGCTAGTAATTTATAAAGATATCACACGAGCGAAGCTACTGTCGGAAGCTAGTGCTTAATACATTATTTGTCCCTAGCATGTAATTCACCGTCTACATTCCGGCCGTCGAGAGAATGCACCTTGACACCTGTCAGTTTCATACTAACGAATATGTGTTTTGTGAATTTGATCCTTATTACTACTAGAAATTGACCAACTGACAGGTGTCAGGAACGCATTCTCTCGACGGCCGGACTGTAAGTTGTGCTCGCTGAGAAGGAAACGACTCGGGTCTATTCTGTAAGAACGCATTCTCTCGACGGCCGGACTGTAGGTTGGGCTCGCTGAGAAGGAAACGACTCGGGGCTATTCTGTAAGAACACATTCTCTCGACGGCCGGACTGTAAGTTGTGCTCTCTGAGAAGGAAACGACTCGGGTCTATTCTGTAAGAACGCATTCTCTCGACGGCCGGACTGTAGGTTGTGCTCGCTGAAAAGAAACGACTCGGATCTATTCTGTAAGAATACATTCTCTCGACGGCCGGACTGTAAGTTGTGCTCACTGAGAAGGAAAGGACTCGGGTCTATTCTGTAAGAACGCATTCTCTCGACGGCCGGACTGTAGGTTGTGCTCGCTGGGAAGGAAACGACTCGGGTCTATTCTGTAAAAATCTCAGAACGTCGCTGAAATGAGCTGTTTCCACCTGATACTAGGGATTACACTGTTGACAGCTCACTGCAAGCTCATTTCACCTAAGTTTTCACTGTGAGATTTCTACAGAATGGATCGGCTGCAATAGTGTTTGCGTTGCGCCACGCACTCGACTGTTCACACATTTCCATATTATAGTGTATGTATAAAATTAGTAATTAAGCTTTTAGGTTATCAATATAATAATACTTAATTCGCATATCTGTCTATCACTGAACTTCCATAAATCGAATGTGTGTATAAATACTTAGAGATTGGATAAAGTCTATATTTGGTAATATGCCTGTACACACGGCTACACATCTAGCTATACATTACCAATTTCTGCTGATCTCGCATTGTGTAGGATTTCCGTACAAATGTTTGTTCAGTTCTGTTTATATACTTACTAGTATCACCCTGCGGTTTCACCCGCATAAGTCTCGATCCCGTGAGAACTTTGGGATAAAAAGTACCTATGTCCCAATCCAGGTCATGGTCTACCAATGTGCTAAATTTCATCTAAATCCGTTCAGCCGTTTTAGCGTGAAAGCGAAACAAACAAACTCACTTTTGCATTTATAATATTAGGATACGTTATCATAGGCGCTGGGATTGTGGATAGCAATTTGAATTCACCAGTTAAGTTAAAAACTTGTGTGTTGTTAAGAGTTAAGGTCGCAGGGATATATTAATTAGATGCTTGTTATGTATACTTTGTCGGACAGGTCTCTGAGTCAGGCTCGCGGGCGGTGCGCGGTCCGGGAACTGCCGGTGCATTCCACTCGTGCGCACCTCGCCTTCCCTCTGCCGCGCCAGTCGCCCTACGCTAGACCTACTCTACTCTCGTAAGTTCGCTATAGCCCCTGCTAGCTAAATAGTTGTTTTTGGATATGTGAAAAAATTCACGGCAGTAGTATAAATAATGAAGGCCAAGAGGCTTTACAAGTTAACTAGTAGTTCTGCGAACAGTAGACCTCGCAAGCACAAACTTTTTTACAACAATTAAAGTACCACTAAAATTATTTAAAACGGGATATTTACCATATATTTTGTATTTTGTTACAAAATATCCCGTTTTAAACAAAAAACATGGTAAATATCCCGTAAATAAAGAACTTTAGTAGTGAAAATAACCATGTCAGTATAAAATCCTATAATTAATATACTTAACCAACTTAAAAAAACCGACTGCAGCTGTAGGTTACTAAAAAGCATGTGGTGGCAAGATGATAATAAAACAGAAATACACTAACCCAAAACTAACTGTTAAACACGAGACTTTACTTTTGAAGCTTTACACCTAACAAAACTCAGTCACACAAAATCTTCGACGGGACCTAACCATTTGGCGAGCAACAACGACAACTCGATGTAGCGGTGTACTAAAACATTTTAGAGAATTCTGAAAATAATAGGCCAACATTTTGGGCTGAGGCCTTTTGCAGCGCGGGAACCTGGAGGATGTCGGAATTAAAATTTATAGTCTTGCTCGACTGCTACGCTTTTCCTTCGGCACTGATTAGAACTTGGTTCCTTTTCTCTCGATGTCTGTGAGTCCGACCGGAAAATATGCATGAGGATGGTGACCACTGCAGCTCAAAAATCCCCGCTTGTGTTTGTTGTGGCTGCGCCGCGATCGGCCTTTCTTGCCCTCAACCAGCGAGTATACAGGAATAATTAACTTTTTTGAACGGGCAAAGACACATTAGGTGTAAGGACAACAGACTGTTAAATCGTGTTGTCATTAATTCTTAGATCGGGCCTCAAACTAATCCGCACGTAACTTTTACCGAATCTTCGGATTTCGTGTTTAGGGAGTAGACCTGCAGGAAGAAAACATGAACGATAGCTTGTAGTTTTAGCGTTCGAAAATATTTTATGCTACAAACGCACTTCTATAATTTGATGGCGATGACCTATTTTATTTCCTGTCAAAAAAACATGACATCGTTCAATACGTCAAATTAAAATTTAAAAACCAGCCAAGCGCGTGGGCCACGCACAATTAAGGGTTCCATAGTTGGGATCAATTTATCCCAAGAACAAACTTTAACATTGAAGTTGAAAAACATGTTCTTCCATGCATTCCAACTGCAAATGTAAGTTGGCCGATTATTACTGATTAACTTGTAAAGCATACTTAGTTGTGATAGTTTTCCTTTTAATTTCGTTATATATACCTACTTCTGCCGTGATTTTTTTCACACATCCAAAAACAACCATTTAGCTGACAACAACACTTGACTCTTAACAAAAATTAGCACTTTAAAGCTTAATATTTCGCAAACAGATTCCTGAGTCAAAAAATAGTTAACACACACCCACTCAACACTCCATAACATAGGAAATCATCCCCACTTTACGCGTAGGAAGGGGAGGTACCCTAAAAACAAATATATTTCATGATTTTATTTGGGATATTATAAATTGCATTTCAAATAAATAATCGCCTATCAATACATACTCATCATTTATGTTCTTTTTTACATCAAATAACTTACTTCACTACAAATAAACTAAATGTTTAACAAAACTCAAACTGCAGATAATTAGAAATTATACATCAATATAACATTACTTTTTCCTCATAATGCAATACAGTTAAATTTATTTTTGTACAAAAATACTACAAACACAGCAAATTAATAATATAAAATATAAAAAAAACAAAACTGGTTGTTCTATGGCTGAATGGTAGGTTAGGTTAGAACTGTTACCACATAATATACCGCACGAGCCGAGCGAGCAAAGCGAGCGGTGCCGCGGCAGCGGCCAGCGAGTGCCAGTGCGAACACCGTGTTTTCGAGTGCAGTTTACCCAGATATTTGCCCATAGAACAACCAGTTGAACCATGGGTAAATTTACTTCTCCGTAGTACAACCAGTTGGACATCGCAGTTACTATCGCTAGTATCACCGGTGGTTCAGTTCGGTAGTACTAGTGGGAACAAAGGTTGGGAACAAACAGTCTCACTAGAAAACTGCTGTACATAATATAAAAAAAGAAGCTATATTTAAAAGAAAAAGAGTTAACATGTATAATGTGCATTAAGATTATTAGCTGTGCATTGATGAAAAAGCTTTTGCTTTAGGAAAAATCGCTGTACGCTGCGAAAATAAATTGTAGTGTGTTAGTGATATTTTGAGTTGAATATTTTGCTGAGCAATCAGTAATTTTGATGGGAATTCAGAATCTTATTGCATAGAAAAAGGATATTTTTTGATTTGCGTTTAAATACTACCCATTTTATTTTACCGCTTTGTCGGCTGGCGTGTTTAATGTATAGGTACACGCCAAATTACAGCTTTCTAGTACTAGATTCTCTGAGCTAAACCGCGGATAGACAGACAGACAGTCAGACATGGCGTAACTATATCGTTTCCTTGTTGACTACAGTACCCTAAAAACCAGAAAAATTATGAGTAAAAATACGTAGGCCAGCTAGAAAAATTAACTAATAGGTTTTATTAAATAGTGAGCAATTTATAGTCTGTGCAATCCACGAAGACGCGCCCCACTATTCCTCCTTACCGTTTATAGTATATGTGTGCAAGCTTCGCCAATGTTTGAGTGTTATCGGTACACACTAATTACCTATGGGTGCACGCACACACTACAATGAATAGACTAATCAGGAGAGAGTGTCACTGTCAAAGGGAAAGATACTCTACTTCAATTTTATATTTTATTTTTATTTTTAGGTGTAGATGATTTATGTGATTATTAGTTAAATATACGATCATATTACCATTTTTATAATAAGGGATAATTATAGACATAAATGAAATACGTGAAAAAGTTTTATTGAACTTTATCGAGAAATCAAAATCGTCAATCACTCGTTTCAGAAATATCTGATTCAGAGTCTGATGTATCACCGACATTTATAATAAAACTGAAATCAAGATCACAGTGTCTCATGTATTCGTCTTCTATTTTTTCCACGTGCTGACAAGTATTGAACAAGTCATCTTTATTTACTCGATCAAAGCTTCATTTAAAATGGACGTAATTTAAGTGTAATTTTGATTAATATTGCGGCTAGCAACGTCGTTTTTTATAATAACCCAAATGTTTTCGATTGGGTTTACATCTGGATGATAAGGAGGCAGTCGAAGCACTGTGAATCCTTGTTCTTTGAATAATTCGTCAACTTTGTATTTGCGGAAGTTTTCTTTGTTTTTAAGTATTAGGTCATAAAGTTCAGGTTTTTTGAAGCTTGGTTCGAAATAGATATTTTTTGCATTCAGCCAAGTCTGCATGTCTAATTTGTTGGAGTTGGATGTTGGTATTTTTTCCGAACTAGTGTTGTGATAGGCTGCATTATCCAAGACTACCACGGTATCATTTGGGAGATTTGGTATTAGTTTCTCCTGTAGCCACTTTAAGTAATTTTCTGTGTTCATGTTGTCGTGGTAGTCCCCGGATTTGATCTCTGCTCTGTATGTTAACAACGCATTTGGTACAAAACCCTCTGCACTTCCACCATGTACTATAATTATGCGCACTCCTTTTGTTATAGGTATTTTGTTTTATTGCCGTTTTAGAACCTTTTTCAACCCAAGCTTTTTTTTGCACGTGATTGGTATGAATATATGATTCATCTGTGTGCACCTGGTCTACCTGCATTACGAAAAGACTTTACCTGTTTTAAATATTTCAATCTTAACATTTGAATATCATGTTTTTCGGTTAGCACCTTCCTGTTATTCTCAGTTCTTCTCCATTTATAACCAAGTTTACGTAACAATGTTCTTAGGGTTGTTATACATCCATCAAATTGTATACGGTCTTTTAAAACAATATTAAGTCGTGATAATGTTGGAAATTGTCGATGTTTTATATGATAGTTTTGGATAGTTTTTCGGACTACTCCAATATCAAATTCGTCTAAATGAATTTTTTATGGTCTTAATCTTCTCTTCTTCATAAGTGATGTAAAAATAGAAGCACTTCTACCTTCTAAATTCGACTGCGTTATACTCGCTTCATTTTCAGACTCAATATCCGCGTCCGTAGTCAGCTCTGTTGTACGCTCCGTATAGATAGTGCAATCCACGAAGACGCGCCCCACTCCGCTTCGCTTCGTACTAAAGTACAGCTTACAGTACAGTAATTGCGGAGTGGGCGCGTCTTCGTGGATTGCACTATCTATACCTACTTGGGACTATAGGAACTATCGCATCTGTCTCCATAGTTATATTCGATTCCATAGCAGTTACTGTAGTTTGCTTCAGTGTATTCATATTTTTTTTTCTTTCGCGCAGAATTCTAGTTACTGTGCTTTCAGATACTTCAACAGCCTGTGCGGTTCTCCATCGCGCATCAGTGAGTTTTTCTGCGTAATTATTACTTGCTTCTTTTTTCATAAAATCATAAACTTTTGAAATTATTTCTCTTGCCTAAAATAAAAAAAATAAAAACATTAAAGAATTTTACTTATTTTTAAAGATGAAATGAAGTCTTCTTTAGTAAAATTTAAGTTCGCCAGGTCAGCTAGTCCTGATATAATTTACATTACATAATCACAACCACATGGTAATTTTTTTAAAATTTATTACATTTATAGTACATTTATAGTAACATTTGCTACAAGCTGACTTGGATAGATTAGTTGAGTGGTGCAAAGAAAATAGGATGAGCTTAAATTTACAAAAATGTTTACATATAAAATTTTGTCGCAAAAAAAATGTTTTTAATACACAATACTCTCTTTCGGGCAATACAATCAACGAAGTTGATACTATCAGGGATCTGGGAGTCTTGATGGATAGCAAATTGACCTACAATGACCATATAGATAAGATAATATCAAACGCAAACAAAATGCTAGGTTTTGTATTAAGGACCTCAAAGCCCTTTAACAACTCTAAAACCAAAATCATCCTATATGAGATGTTGGTTCGCAGTAATCTGGAATACTGTTCACAGGTATGGTCACCCCGTTATAACGTTCATAAGCAACGTATTGAGCGAGTCCAAAGGAGGTTCTTGTATCATCTATCCTTACAAAATAAAACCGCGAAACAATTAACATCTTATAAAGACCGTGTTCATCACTTTAAATTTCAAAGCCTCACCAATCGTAGAAAAGTACTTGATCTTTGTTGCCTACACAAATTACTGACATCTAAACTAAATACTGACCTATTATCCAAAATATGTATAAATGTTCCTAGCAGGTTACCACGGTCAGATACCTACAATCTTTTCAGACAATCTTTCCACAAAACCAATTTAGGTGACAACTCTCCCCTTACGAGAGCTACCAAATTGTATAATGCTCTATGCCGCAAAGCTGAAATCGATATCAATCATGACAGTCTCAACACTTTTAAAAATAAATTATATAAGCATTTTCAGTTAGAGGACATTTGACTTATCATTCCAATCATTAAATAATGTATACCTTTAATTTATATCAAATTTAATTTTATTTATAATTCAATTTTTTACTTTTTATTTACAACTTTTATATATTTTAATTTTATTTCATTTAGACATAATATTGATAATCAATTTGATGTTGTTTTTACTGTATTGTATTCGTGTAAATTTAAACTTTTATAATAGCATGTATATTGTTTCTTTTTTTTATTCTTAAGTTAATTTAAATTGTGTATTCAGAGCATTATGTACTCGATAATGTGTAAGCTGTGGTTACCTGTAATTGAGTGTGCGTTACAGGAAATGTATTATAACTAAGTTTTATTATTGTAAAAGATAATAATTGTAATGTAACTCGTTGGTAATCCTTAAAAAATAAATAAATAAAAAATAAATAAATAAACTACAAACTTCTAAACAATGTAAATATCATTTACATACCTGGCTTTTAAGTACAACACGCTGAGATTTTCTCGACATTAAAAAAATATATAAAGTAGAGCAACTTTCGTGACGAGTCTGAATTTTCGCAGCATAGGCTGTAGGTACTATTTGTGTGCATCGAACCGCTGACGGTTCGTGACTGACGCTCGGGTCAAACTCCCCATGCCCCGCGATCTCCTTAACCAAAAATTGGTGGGGCGCGTCTTCGTGGATTGCACTATCTGTACTGCATTTTGAGAAGCTATTCTGCTCATCATGCCGAAGATCCTCATCAGATCTTCACCAATTTTTTTTTAAACCAACATAAAGTTACTATCTTTTAAATAAATAAAAAAACCATCAAAATCGGCTCTCATAAGGCGGAGATATCCAGTAGCCCCCTTTTTTGCCCCATTTTGGAGGAAGTTCTGTCCTTTAAAAGAAGCCTAGTTTCAAGGTTTTATTAATTATTATATTTATGTTATAAAACGGAACGCTACAACGTTACAATTTCACTTACCGTTAGGGTTTTTACCTTGGTAAAAATCCTAACCTAAGTGGGGGGGCATTGTAACGTTGTAACGTTCCGTGTTGGAACTGTGGGCATTTTCTTGTTATTTTTAATATTTTGAATAACATTTATTTTGTCACATGTTAAATCGTATCTACATGTTGTGTGTGTGATATTTGTGAAAAATAAATATGTAAACACGCATGAATGGAGCGAAAAACGTGTACCTACATGTGTCGTGTAGTATAATGTATTCTGTGGCGAAACTTTGACTTTGGATTTCAAAAAAACTTCATTATGTACCACTACATAATTAACTTTAACAATGGATCGTCAAATAATTACCTAAATGATGTAATAATACCTTGACATCGGATTTTATGCGTGCATTTGCATACGCACGTTTTTTTCCTTTTTTTTCTTTTGGGCATTTCATAGCTGGTCTCTAACGACCGTGGCTATTAAACCGGTCAATAGCATACGCAAGTATGGAAATGCACGTAATTTTTCTAGCGTTATTGCTTATTTTAGTACTTTTTCATTTACTTTTTCATCGAACTCTGCCTGAAAAGGTTGCTGCAGAAATGGCGCCGAATTTCATGTTCTGTCCAGTAACGTCAGCTTACAAATTAATAATAAGTTACAAACGTCACAAGTTTGCTCTCGAAAATCTAGCAAAATATTTAATTGTATACAGGGTGGCAGGGACATCGACGCGAAAACTGAAACCATGGATTCAGTACATGAATCTGAACCCCACTGCGTTGAAATTTATCGTTGGTTATTTTTTTTTAAATCTGCTGTTTCATAGAAAAGTGCAATACCTATGCGGTCAAAATATATGGAACTGGTATCCTGTATTGTCCTAAAATCATCATCATCAGCCTATAAATGTTCCCACTGCTGGGACACAGGCCTCCTCTCTGTGAGAGGGAGTGGGCCGTAATCCACCACGCGGGCCCAGTGCGGGTTGGTAGATGTCACATGTCTTCGAATTTTCGGTTCTAAGACATGCCGGTTTCCTCACGATGTTTTCCTTCACCGTTTTGAGAGCAGTGGTGATGAAATAATTTACACAAAGTAAATCGCCTGTCTGGGTTCGAACTTACGACCTACAACTCGTAAGTCGCGGTCGTTACCACTGGGCCACCACTGCAGTGTCCTAAGAATTACATCTTATTATTAATATAAAATTATTGTGAAAATAAACGTCAATTCTAATAATAAATAGTATTTTGGTGGTGCATATTTTATGTATATTTCGCCTTTTTTTAGTGCATACTTTGGCATTTGGATAGTGCATTTATTCCAATGTCTAATACCCAATTTTTATGTCTTTTAGCCACAACCACCTCTCGAAACCGTCACCATCAAAATAGAGATTATCGCATTTACAGATTTGGATTTTATAATGCTGCGGCCGCATCTGCGTCTATCGTGACGAAGCTTCGAACAGTAATACGATACACGCAGATGTGTCTGTGACTAGGGATTGTAATCTGGCGTCATTTTCAATCCAGCCGGATCCGGCTGGATTTTCATCGATCCAGATCGATCGAAATCCGGATAATTTTCGCTTTTTGTTCCAAAATGGTCTGATAATCGAGTAAGTGTAATAAATAGATTGTTTATTTAAAAAAATAACATTTACTTTTCATGTTAAAACTTAAAATTATACTTAACTTTATAAAATCTTACATAATTTAACCTTGCGTCATTACGAGTGATCGGAGTAGGTAGATTGATTTTACGTACTCGCATCATGAATAGTCATAGAAATCATAACATGGATAAGCCTTTTTTCCGGGATTTCATTTTGGTAAAATAGGTTTATGAAAAAATCATGCTAGACCAGATGTTGTCACATTTTAATTCTAATGGGATTTTACATAGTCACCAGTTTGGTTTCACGAAAGGTAGGTCGACAACTGACGCAGGAGTAAAACTCATCAGTCACATCTTGGAATTCTGGGAGAAGTCCCAGGATGCAATTGGCATTTTCTGTGACCTCTCAAAAGCGTTTGACTGCGTTGACCACAATATACTGATCTATAAATTACACCACTACGGAATTCGTGGACAAGCTGCTGATCTTGTTCTTTCCTATCTATCAAACAGGCAGCAAAAAGTAAATGTTAATGGGGCGACGTCTTCGGGGTCTCTAGTTAAAATGGGCGTGCCTCAAGGTTCAATTCTCGGCCCCTTCTTATTTCTGGTTTATATAAATGATCTTCCTTACATGATGGCTAACTTATTGGATATAATTCTATTTGTTGACGGTTCTTCTCTTATTTTTTAAATAGACAGGAAAGATACAGATGTCTTACATATCAACGATAGTCTGGCTGTACTTTCAAAATGGTTAGCAGCTAATAATCTTTTACTTAATGCGAACAAAACTAAATGTATTAGGTTCTCATTACCAAATGTACCTCAAGTAGGTTGAAATCTAAAATTTGATGGCAAAAAACTAGATGCAATAACGGAAACTATATTCTTAGGAATAACTTTAGATTCAAAATTACAATGGGGCGCCCACATTAGAACTCTATCAGGTAGATTAAGTTCAGCTGCATATGCAGTAAGAAAATAAGACAGTTGACTGATATAGCCACAGCTAGGTTAGTATACTTTGCTTATTTCCACAGTATTATATCTTATGGCGTCCTGCTGTGGGGATCGGCAGCTGACGTAGATTCGATTTTCATTTTACAAAAGAGGGCAATCCGCGCGATCTGTAAAATGGGTCCTCGCGAGTCCCTTAGAGAAAAATTTAAGAAAATTGATATACTGACTTTGCCTTCTCTTTATATCTTAGAAAGTATTATGTATGTTCGCAAAAACTTAGGACTTTTCAAAATAAGAAGCGATTTCCATAATATAAATACACGTCGGTAGTCGACATGAAATTGTGATACCCAATTTTATATTAACTAAAACAAGCAAGTCATTTCATATAAACAATGTCCGCTTTTATAGCAAGTTGCCAAAGTCAGTGACAGAACTTAGCGATGGGAAGTTCAAAACCCACATTAAACGTGTCCTTATCAAGAAAGCATATTATAAAATTAAAGACTACGTTGAAGACAAGGAAGTTTAGCAATAATTCCTTCTGCACATGTGGCTTCCCTGGTACCTCATTAACGGCATAAATAAGTAAGAGTCTATTAACTGCTCCCAAATTACCATGTTTATTTTAATTTTAATTTTTTACATTCGTCCTTGACATATTTATTCTATTATTTGACATTATATACCTACGATTTAATTTCAACTCTTTATTAGTGACTTTTGTGAACATAATAATTATTCAGATTGATTACAATTGTAATAGCAATCATTATAATTGCGTTTTATTAAAATAGGTTTTTACTTTTATTAATTTATTTATCTTTTGTATAGATTCTTTTCTATTTTGTGAATGTGAGAACGCTGTAGGTTTAGTGAATTGTAGACCTGTAGACCATTTTCTATTTTGTTAAGTACTTATTGAAAGACCTACACTGTCCTCCCATACCTAGTAACACTGTTATTTGAAAGCATTGTTTAAGCCAATTATTTTTAAAAGAGTAACCGTGGAGTTTCTTGCCGGCTCTTCTCCATAGGAAACGACCAATTGGAACCGTGCACCTAGCTTCTGACGTTTCATAAGTGCCCATGTAGGTTTATGTGAAATAAAATATTTTGAATTTGAATTTGGTACTTACGGGATTAAATCAAATATTGTTAAAGTAAGGATTTTTAAACTACTACATTAGAAATTTATAGAATACGATAGATAAACATTTAAAATATATTATATTATCATATTGTTTTTATAGTATACCTATCCTTTTCTTGGAGTCCGATCACCTATATACTATTAAAAAAGACAGCAAAAGGGTTAAACATTTCTTATTCATATTGGTGTATTCTTTATTTTACACATTACAACATTTGAAATTCCTTAAAAAAATCTTAATATTTTAAAAATCCCGGAATCCCGGAGGCATATCCATACTAATATATACGTGCCAGTTCATTGACCCCAAATCAATCTACCTACTCCGATCTCTGGTCATTACTATTTACAGAGATCACAATAATTTGAGAATGCTAACAATTATTACAATAATGAGTTTGTATTATAAAATATAACTCTTTGGTTTAATTAACTTACGATAAATAATTATTTTAAGTACATTATACATTATCAAAAAATAACTTTTGGTTTTGAAAAAAGGATCATAGAAAACAAATAGTATTTAATTGTTTCATCTGCCAATCGACTTCTAATATATCTAAAAATATAGCTTGCGGCTGAAAAGGTCCTTTCAGCTTACACTGGCTTCGTAGTCAGCAAATAATCATGCAGCGACAAACAAAACATCAAACAGGTAAAAGATAAAGGACGAAGTTTACTAATCATTTTCAGAAATCATCTAAGTACATGAAGTTTGACACCAGTTATCTCGAAATTTTACTATGGCATTAAGCGTACTAATTACGGAGAAGACATCTTCATTTAATCAGCTACCCAACGAGGTACAAATGTCTAAAAAAATATATTTAGAGGTGCCGATGAAACAGTCGATAGTGCTGGCAAAGCTCGAATTTTCAAATTGTTGAAATATTAAAAATTGTAAGATAATCGAAGTAATTAACTGGTTTATGCCATCCCACTACTTCCTAACCTCCCAGCAATCCAACACAAGGCAGGCAAGTAGCTCGTCATGACCAGGTTGCGGAACGGATTTTGACTTTTTAACATAACTCACGGTCTACTCGCTGGTCACGGCGGTTCATATGCGCGCGGTATGGTTGTGTTGGCGCCAAACAAACAAATTAATTCCTTAATAAAGCGTAAAATGGTAGCTAGATGGATCTTCGTTGAATGTGTGTTTGGCGCCACCTCAAAATTTGTTACTCAAATTCGTTTAGGAGCTTAGTTACACTAAAACGCAATTTTTTCATATTTCGCTTTCCAGTTTTTTTTCTTCGTCGGTTTAATTTTTTGCTAACGATTTTTATTTTTCGCTTTTGATATATCATTTATTGTTTTTCTCAAGTAAGGAATTACCTCAACAGCCTTTCGTCTCCATCGTCAGACCCTCGATGACAGTCATACCCAGCTAGGTCTAATAAAGTTCTCGTCAAGGTGAATTAAATAAGCCCAAACACGAAGTAGCTGCTGTAAACTGCTGAGGAGCTCTCGCGACTGTATTCCGTCTCCATCATCAGATCAACTCCAGTATGTGGTTGTGTCATCAGAACTACTTATGTGTGCGAAATTACAACAGAATCGGTTCACATTTGAAAATTCGGTAAGTAGATGAAAAATCAATCGACCCCATTTTTTTACCCTTTGGGGTGGATTTGAGTTTTAAATTTTATATGGGACCAACTTCGAGGTATACCTTCCCCAATAAAATAATAATCGTTAAAATCGGACTACTCAGTAAAAAGTTATGCGTGGTAATACATATAAAATTTAAAAAAAATACGCGTCGACTTGAGAACCTCCTCCTTTTTTTTTTCGTCGGTTAAAAAGTCAGAATCGGTGAATGACTTCACTACGCAGTGTCACCACCTGCCAACAGATGGCGCCATAATCATTCGTTTTCCGTATGAAGCAAGGGATTAGCAATATCCTGCAAAATTATTCAGATTATGATTGAAACTGTGTTACGCAATTAGGGTGCAGACATAACGGCTCAGTCGCCAAATGACCACTTCTCAAAATGTCTACGGGACACAAAATGTCCATTTCTCAGAATGTCTCTTTCGCAAAATGACCACTTAGGAAAATGTCTTGTTTTGCACATTCAATCGCTCTACAGAATCGGTCAAGTGCGAGTCGAATTCGCGCACAGAGGGTTACATACTAATATTTTATTTAGATAGGTAAGTAGGTATACATTTATACACACAAATAAAAATAAAGGACAGAAATTGAATCATTTGCGAGATTTATTTATTTTGGTGATCGTTCTTGTGTCAGAAAATTTAAAAAAAGAGTGATAAGTATTGTATAAAACTAGGCATTTTATGAGTTTATGTAGGTATTGGTATCAGTTAAACAATAATAACCCTCATCATTATTGTTTTATGTTACCGATACATAATATCACTTTCTCTTTGGAATTGTGTGGTCACCTCTGCCTTACCCTTCGGGGAAAACCGGCGTGTATCCAAAGCTGATACCTAGTTAGATTTCGGGAGCGGAGCGATGGCTAAAAATAAAACCTTAGGACTTGTTGAACTAAGAGTTTATTAGAAAAAACCGGCCAAGTGCGTGTCGGACTACATACAATGAAGGGTTCAGTTGAGATGAATTTATTTATCCCAAGAATAAACTTGACATTATAGTTGAAAAAAATATTCTCCCATACATTTCAACTGCAAATGTAAGTTTGTACGTACAATATTGAGAGATTTACCATGTTATTTTAAGACCATAGTTTTCTTATAGGTTTTCCTGTAATCTATGAGTAAAGAGCCATACTTTGTATTTTTTTCAAAATTTTAGGTCCAGTAGTTTCGGAGCTAAGGGTGGTCAATTTAAATTGTCGATCAATGGTAAATTTTCATAGAATTTCTTTAATATCTTTAAAAGCATTTACTTTAAAATTATATAAAAAATATTTTTAAGATCCTCGCAACAAGCCCTTTCATTTGATATGTCACACGGTACCTACTATTTACGTTACACGTTCGTGTTTGAGTCACAAAAATACATATGTGTATCAAATTTCAACTTAATTGGTCCATTATATTCGGAGAAAATTGGCTGTGACAGACGGACAGACAGACAGACACACGAGTGATCCTATAAGGGTTCCGTTTTTTCCTTTTGAGGTACGGAACCCTAAAAACGACCCGAGATTACAGTTTGATGTAAGACTGAATATTCTATCTAGCTTAATACATACGTAGAACTTACAACTAAGCTGGTGGTCACTAGCGCCTTCACATCACGCCATGTCTGGCTGATAAGGGCAAAAATGCAGCGTTCAGCGAACCCACCTTGGTTCGGAGAATGTAACTACCTACTTTGTTGTTACTGTACCCGCTGTTGTTATTGTTGTCAACTCTTTATTGTTAAGGTGCACATTCTCGAGAAAAAATTACGTGAGTTTATGTAATATACAACTCTTAGCAATCACTCTAAATTTATACTTTGTAACAATTAAATAAGAGTTACAGTGCAATGATTAGGTACTAATGGCTTTACATGGCTAATGGCTCCATTAGTCTCTTGCAGCTGCGTAGTGGCGGCGCGCTGGCTCGCTTGGAAGCCGCCTTAGTTCCCGACATGCCCCAGTGTGCACCACCTCCAGGCTTTGCCTCTGCTCGAGCCACTGACGTACGATCTGCTCTCATCCTCCTCATTGTGGGGCTCATCACTTCTCTGCTTTTAGGTGAGTGTTACAGGCCAGAGATTGTCAATAGGGATTTTGTTGCATTTTGAAGTGTTTGATAGTTGCACAGGTGTGCTTTTATAAAAATTAGTTATTTTAATAGGTGGAAATCTAAATGGTTCAACACAGACGACAGATCATAATTTATGTTAACAAAGTTGTGAAAGATTAAAAACAAGCATTTCGTTCCCGATAAACTAACATTTTGATTTATTTAAACACTCAGTAAGATGATAAAACTTTGACCCTTAAAGTTGCTTCTGTCTTTAATATCGTCCGATGTCGATGATAATGTCAGGGCCCTTGCAATTTGCAATCATAAGGGCATGCAGCAAGTTTTGATGACCATCTGCTATAAGTATGACGTCATTGGCGCATTTCTCAAAATTGACTGAGGTAAACATTACAAGGTAATCCACGAGACATGTTTTGGAACCGGCTGTTGGTACCCATATTTGCACTTTTGACCATAAACAATCGGAAGGAGGTGGGCCAAGGTCGGGAACAAGGTGCTCTTAAAATGGTTGCATGCGTTCTTTGCCTTTTTGCGATGCAAGTTCTATGTTAGAATTCCGATTGCTGCTTTTTAGGGTTCCGTACCTCAAAAGGAAAAAACGGAACCCTTATAGGATCACTCGTGTGTCTGTCTGTCTGTCGGTCTGTCTGTCTGTCTGTCTGTCTGTCTGTCTGTCTGTCCGTCTGTCACAGCCAATTTACTCCGAATCTAATGGACCGATTAAGTTGAAATTTGGTACACATATGTATTTCTGTGACCCAAACACGAATAAGTAACGTAAATAAATTAATTTTGAATATAGGGGTCACTTTTGGGGCGCAAACAAGAAAAAAAAAAAAAAAAGTTTTGCTAACAGTACCGTGTGACATATCAAATGAAAGGGCTTGTTGCGAGGATCTGAAATATATTTTTTATATAATTTTAAAATAAACCCTTTTAAAGATATTTAATAAATTCATTGAAAATTGACCATTCCCCCCCCCTTATCTCCGAAACTACTGGACCAAAAATTTTGAAAAAAATACATAGTGTGGCTCTTTACTCATAGATTACAGGAAAACCTATAAGAAGTCCATGGTCTTAAAATAACATGGTAAATCTCTCAATATTGTGCGTACAAACTTACATTTTGTCGCTCGGCAGCCAATAGGCCCATCTCTCTAGCTACTATACTCGTAATATCAAAATATCAAAAGTGTTTGACCGTCTGCTTAATACACAAATAAATAAAACTGTAAATGTTCATGAAAACCAATTCGGGTTTCGGCGTGGTTTGTCAACAGAAAGTGCAGTGTTGTGTCTTGAGCATACTATCATATACTTACTATACACAGCGTGGGACGCCGATTAATGCTAGCTTCCTCGATTTGTTCAAGGCTTCTGATCTGATTGCTTATGACGTATTGTGGAGAAAGATGGAGAAGGATAGGTTGCCAACGGAGCTTATAAACATCTTTAAATAGTGGTATGGTAACCAGATCAATAGTGTACGATGGGCTCGAACTTTTTCCAGGCCATACAGGTTGGAATGCGGGTGAGGCAGGATTGGCGAGCTCAGCAGCACCAGAGTGGGTTGCTATATAGATGGTATTTGTGTAAATAATATTAGCTATGCAGATGATATGGTGCTTCTGACCGCGTCAATCTGTAGTCTCAGAAAGTAATTGGTCGCCAAATGTGAGCAGTATGCCAAAACAAATGGGTTTATGTATAACTCCAATAAGTCGGAGATCATGGTCTTTGAGGCTGGGGGTAGACCGGGTTATGTACCACCTGTATTACTCAATGGGACTCCACTACAAAGAGTATTTACGTTTAAATATCTTGGTCATATATTGACCCCTGACCTCAATGACGGACACGATATTGAGCGGGAACCTCTGAGTTTGTTTCGGCCTTTCTTCTCAGAGTAGTCAGATAGGAAACGCCGACCTCATCTAGTTTTAAAGTATGATTGACGTGTAAAAGTGTTTGTACAAACCTACTTACAGAAATAAAATCATTTATCAACGAAGGGCGTTGTCGGTAAGGGCAAACATGCTGGCTCGCAGGTTTGCACGCTGCTCACTTAAAAAGTCAAAATTACTCTGTTTCGAGCTTATTGTACAACGTTTTACACGTGCAACCAGTGGGCTAGATATACCCAAAGGTCGTGCAACACCTTTCGTGTCCAAACAATAACGCTTTCAGGGTATTGGTGGGGCTGCCCCGTTTTTGTAGCGCATCGGGAATGTTCGCGGACGTACATATTAATTGCTTTTACGCAACGATGCGAATGAGGTGTGCATCCCTGGTGCGCAGAGTGCGGGCCAGCTCCAACAATATCCTGAAAAAAGATCGCTAGCAGGCTGGATTGCATGTACATCAATCACTGCAGTGCCATCTCTCATGGGGTGAAATAAATTTAAACTAGATTACGTGGGGTACTCAGAAAGTTTTGTGATACTAGAAAAAAATATACTACAGGTTATATATTTTTTTATTATATCTTTTCAAAGAACTCTCCATTGGCGTTTATACACAGTTTTATACGTCTAAACCAATTTTCATAACACATTTTCCAGTTAGCATCAGACACCTCTCCAATCTCCTTCTCAAATGCAGCCAGTGATCTTCAGGTGATGAAAACTGTTTTCCTTTGAGTTGATTTTTTATTTTGGGGAACAAGAAAAAGTCGCACGGAGCCAAATCGGGACTGTAAGGAGGATGACCTACAAATTTGACCGGTGTGCTGTCCAGAAAGTCCCTTGTTTTGAGTGCCGAGTGAGCCAGCGCGTTGTCGTGGTGAAGCAGTAGTCCACGGAGGTCAGTGTTCGGTCGCTTGCTGCTTGCAGTAGTAAAAACTTCTGGCAAACATTTGGTAATATACCATTCAGCATTGATACTCCTTTGATCTCGTCAGGGTACTGACACCAGATAAACCGGCAAAAAAAAACCTTGCGATCAAAATTTTGCCTGCACTTCTGCCTCGCTTCACTTTGGTAGGCGTTGGTTTATTTTGAAACAGCCACACGGTCGACTGACGCTTCATTTCTGGATCATATTGATAAATTCAAGATTCATCACCCGTAATGATATCTTAAACGCGCCGCGACGAGCCTGCTACAAATTTTGCTATCATATCTTATCACCATTCTACCCGAACCTCCTTCTGAGCCTGTGTTAGATTTTACGGTACCAGCGTGAAACTATCTTCCATAACCGAAGATGCCTGTGTAGAATTTCATGCACACTTCCCGATCCAATCGGCAGTATATGCTGAACCTCTTCATATGTAATTCGCCTATTCTCTTGAATTAAATTTTTCAAGCCAGCATGTTTTGTTATGTAACAACCGTCATAGGGCGGCCACTTCTTTCTTTGTCCGCCAAAATTACGAGACCACCCATAAATTCGTTGAACCAGCGGAAAACAGCGCTTTAGAAAGGCTTTTTTCTATGAACACCATTCGAAGTCTTTCAAACTATTCTTCTGGTTTTGGTCGACATTTGAAATCGTACAAAATCATCGCGCGAAAATGTTCTCGTTGTAAATCCAGTTTTCAGTAAGACAGAGTATTTTGATTTTGCTCGTAAAAAAATGTGGAGGAAATTTCGAATTTGGAATGTTATGTTTTTTTGTAATAAATAGTCATAGTTTTAATTGACATGACAAAACCAGCCAGTATACTATAGACAAAAACTGTTAGTCACAAAACTTTCTAAGTGACCTGGTAAAATAAGTTAACATAGTTCATAAGTTTACTAACACAATGAATCCTTGTTACTTTAATTAAGAAAAATATCTGGATGACCATTTTTTTTTAACAACGTTTTCTAAAAATGAAACCTAGCTAGATCGATTTATCGCTCCCGAAACCCCCTGCATACTAAATTTAATAAAAATTCTTGGAGCCGTTTCCGAGATTCAGATTAAATATACATATATACAAGAATTGTTCGTTTAAAGTTAGATTTAGATTATTATTATATTAATACCGCGAATGTGAATTTTTTACGAAAATCAGATTTTTGTTTTATTTCATTCAATACCTACGTTCAAATAAGTGATCCTGCAATTAAAAAAAAACGTAAAAGTGTCACATTCGCGGTATTGGATGCCGAGCGACGATTTGCATTTGGAATGTATGGGAGAACATGTTTTTCAACTACAATGTTAAGTTTGTTCTTGGGATAAATAAATTCATCTCAACTACGGAACCCTTCATTGTGCGTAGTCCGACACGCACTTGGCCGGTTTTTTCGTAAATGATTTATATTTCTCATACAAAAATAAGCAGGAATGTAATATCGTAGGATCTATGACAACCATCTACAACCGCCGTTATTACGTATGACCGACTTAATGGTCATAATTATAAGGTTGCCAGATTGTTTTAAGGGACAAATGCTCAATTTTGTTTAAACAAACAGGATTAAAAAAAAATCCCAGTACAAAAAAAGAACATTTATTTTACATTCTTATAATTTATTCATTGCTAATTATAGTTAAAAGATGGTGTAACTTTCAAATATATCTTTATTTGACTTATTTGTAAAATTTAATGCAGTCATTGTTATAGTCATAGTTGAAAATGTATCAAATCAGGGCTTCATTTGTTGCGCACATCAGTCCATTTCAAGACCATCTGTGAAAAATTCCTTTCCACAAAACAGTTGGAACTAGGGATACCTACTGAAGATAAATGTTACAAGTAGAAAAATGTTAGGGATTTCATTCTCGTAAAACCCTTCCATGATTTTTTTTTCTTCACTTCTCAATGTCAATCAACCGTAATGCGATAGATTTCTTAATAATAAATCAAATAAGGTTTAAGTACGGGACAGAGTCTGTCCCGGCGGGACGTTCATAATTACACCTGAAATACGGGACGTCCCAGAAAGTATGGGACGCCTGGCAACGTCAGCTCAAATACACTATACACGAGCGGCACGCGTCACACATAAATAATAATATTGGGCATTTGATTATATAATAATATTGGGCATTTGATTAAAACTTTAGTTAGAGAGAAAATCCGGTAATTTTCCTACATGATTCGTCTGGATCAACCATAGATAACATTTCAATTAACATATTCGAAACCGTAATGTTTCCTATATGCTTATACCTGCATACCTACCTATAAAATATTATTCAAATAGGTATGTCTGTCAGAGATTTCAGTGACCGCATAGAAAGTAAAAAAAAAACTGATAATTATATAAATTGTTCCAGGTTTGGGCGAATACTGCTGGAAAAATCGAAAGGAATTGAAGACTTTCTTGGCTGGATGTTATCGCCGAATAATCAATATTTTAATGCATTAAGAGCGACCTCTGTCGCAAGATGTTAGCGACAATGATCTTAAATTAAATTGCAGAGTTCGTTCGTAGCCGTATTTAGGTCACTTCACTAAGTTGCGAAGTGGTAGCGATTGTGTCCGTTACTCCAGAAAGAAAATCTCTTGTAGAATGAATTGAGTTCAACGAATAGTTAGAGCGTAATCTTCTGTAAATGTGCGCCAAATAAAAAATCGCCGCACCGAAAACCGTTTTCAGTGAGTTTACCTATACATTTGTTAATTTAATTGAGCGCTAGATTTTTTTTTGGGTTTTCATAAATACATGATTACTTTAAAATGGTAAATATTTTTGTGAACCTAATTAATTAAAAATACGTACAAATTATTCACATTGATTCTACGGACGCACAATCATTGGTTTCCGAGAAACAAGATTCTGTAAAACGTTACTCCAGCAGGAAATGAAAAATATTTAAAATCTTAAGACGCTCAAATGAAATTTTCGGCGCACATTTATCTACGCATAAATATAACCTATCCACCCATATATTTTATATCTCTCTCCGGTCATTCGTTTAAAATCTTCCTGCTGGAACAACGTTACTCCAGCAGGATTAGTTTTCCGTTTTTTTTTCCTAAACGGCAGCATGCACACATTTTTGAAGTGAAAACTTCTTTAGGCGCGTTAAGCGATTTTTGGTAGGGGATAAATTATGGATTAGCGTCACCGACATGCTCGTGCCGTCGGCGTCGTGCTGTATAGACGCCCCCGCTTATAGAAGCGCATCTAGGCAGCAAAGATGAATGAGCGGTGGGAGCCCGTGAGCGTTGTCGAATGAGAGAAATGCACTGCCCCACATTTCGCCGCGCATATAGGTACCTAAGGCGCAGTAGATACAGCGATCTTGGTCAAATAGCAGTAAGTTTGAAGGTCGCGTCGCGAGTGCGTGCTCCTGAGAACTTTATTGAAAACTAAGTGTTTTTGTGTGTAATTGATAGTAATTGGATAAATATTCATTTATAAGTAGTATTACATCGTTGTAGATCATATTTGCTCGAAATAACATTTGCGAAGCATTCGGAAGTATTGAGTAGTATTTGGAATTATTCACTTAGAGAGTTCGACTATTAACCGCTAGATGGCGACGCAATTACCATTGCAAATATTACATAAATGTTCCGTGTTGGTGATTGTGTATTAATTACCTGCGAATATTCCACCATTACCTTATCAGCAAACATTGGTCACTGCAGCAGCAGAAAGTACAGGCTAGCACTACCGGAAGTTGTACAGTTACAACTTTTACTTTTACCTGCTAGATGGCGCTAATACCAATGATTTTTATTACTATGCGTTCATTCATTAAACTGAGTATAATACGATTTGAAAACTTCTGAATATTTTTTTCATCTACCTAAATAAGTACTTACGTAGGTACCTAATAAGTTTTTGTATGCGGTTTAGGTGTGAAAGTGATAGAGAGGTAAATACATAGGTAGTAGTAGACTCTAGATCAGCGGTTCCTGAACTTTTAAGGATACGGAATACTCGTCAAATCCCTTTCATTTTATGGAACCCTACATTCAACAATAACAAATAATAAGGAATAAACCTGTCGTGGAATAAACTTGTAGTACCTACAATAAATTGACGTAAAAATATTTCTTTACGAGATGTTTCACATAATTTTTTTTTGTTCTTGTTGTTGCAATTAATTTTTCACGCAGTATTTCTAACAATCAAATATATAGATCATTCTGATGAGAATATATCAATAGGATTTTTTTCGCTGAAAATGTGAGCTCTATTCATTTTAGAGGAAATTTTCTAGCTGGACGGACGCATTATATTAAACGGTTATGCGGTCAATACCCACACTACAGCACATACCTATTCAAGCGCATTCATTCAGCACATTTTATATTTTGTAGAAAGAATTGTAGATGCCTATAAAGTTATGGATTATATAGCATAGCAGCGGAAATGGAGTAATAGAAAATAAGCACTTCATAGTTCTTGTAGAGTGTAACAATTAAATCTTACTTTACTTATTGTTTACGTTTTAGAGTCCAATTTCCTTCAGCATAGGCAAACAAAAGAAACGGTACTAAACATAGATTTATTATAATACCATACAATAAAACCTAAATTAATGAATAATAATAACGTTAAAGACTATCCTCTTTTAAGATAGTGTTCTTCAGAAACAGTTTGTTTGGTGACAGCTGTGTCTATGCAGGTCTTCAGATCCTTTTTGGATCTTGCAGCATCAGCCAATGCCTTCTGAATGGTTATAGTTTCCACTGTTTGGAGGTTCGTGGCCAGGCCGAGAGCTGCCCACACTCGGATGAAGGCTGTCGAACAGCCACAATCTGTAAAAGAAAAAGTGTTTTAAGAATAACATATTGCTTATGTACCTACACAAAAAAAAAACGAACGAGTCGAAGTGCATAAGTCGGTAAGGGATAGTCCGTATATTTTTAAAGCGCAGAATAACTAAAGCTCAAATCTGGGATTCACGTATTTGGATTTTATAAATGTTGTAAAATATTCTGTGTGAAGAACTATATCGGTTTATTGGTGACTCGCAAGAATTTACTCGCCCGAATCAGGGCGAATCCACCGAATTTTAATTAATAGTCGACATCGGCTTTGCTTGCCTTTTATTAAAAATAGAATAGAATAGATTTTTACGTTGCCATGTTATTAGTTTTTCTTGAGGCGATTTGCACGAAATCAATTTATTTGTGGACGGATCGACAACTCCTGCAATACGTAGTAGGATCGATCTTATGCTTTATGCACATGTAATTCTACAAAAAAATGGTCTTTACTGTAATTTATATTCACCTAGTTACAGTTACCCCGCTCTTGCTACGCACGGGTGATGTGGCGACCGGTCAAAACAACCTTCCGGAATAAATTCGGAATGGTGATGGTGAAAACCGCATTAAAATTTATTGTGTTTAGAAGAACTAAGCGGTCACACAGACATACTGGTAAAACGATTTCTTTATATATTATGTATTACAGATATAGATATCTTGCCAAATTTCGGAAGCATTTTGTCCTTCTGTTAGTTTTGCAAAACTTTAATAAATGTTTTCACAATAACTTTTGAATTCGCTGAAATACAGCTGAAACTAGATTGAATTTCTTATAATATATATTATGTATTTTTTGTAGAAGTTTTTTGTAGTTTTTACTTACCGTAAGTTCCGTATTCTCCAGATTTGTAGTCATATGGGACGAGGTAATGGTAGTGCGGCCAGAATGTCTTAGTTAATATGAATACAGTGTTAGAATCAGGTGGAGATCTGAAACAAAAGAAGGAAGGTTTTAGCAGCAATTGGACAAAACATAGCTTACAGTGAATTCGCTGGATGCAGGCAGCGGAAGAGGGGTTCATGTGGTGATGCATTCCTTAGCCTACCGCAGGCGGCAGCACCAGAAATAAAATAGAAACCAGAGTGTCGCGGCGATACGTCGCCTGGCTGCTGCCGCCTGCGGCTTGTGGACGTTAGATAGGCTGTCGCTCCATGTAAAATACTGGGATTTAGGTACATCCGGTTAAACTGGAAGCCGACCCCAACATAGTTGTGAAAAGGCTCGTAGATGATGATGTGACCGATCAAGTAGGCTAAACGGTCCAACGATAGAGACCGAGAAGACGAGAACCAGGCTGTGTTGTGCCGCTATAAGAAGGCATTTTGTAGCAGTGGACAATATTAGGTTGAGGTGATTGAATGATTTATATACGACTGATTTAATTAGGTCAAATGTGCGATGATTCTTATGCGGTAGGGCTTAAGTAGCGCTGTTAATGGCGCTATTACTTGCTCGTTCTTTCGAATATCGGTGGAATTCAGGTTAACAACCAAGTGTACTAACACTTGCACTAACATAGCAATAAACTATTATTGCTCCGTAATCTGCTGTTTTATTAGGTAGGTCTATGAACCTGATGCTTAAATGGCGTGATATTATTGATTAACGACAATAGACCCCCTTAAGCGTCGTCTTTAGACCTTGGTTATATCCATGTTTTTCTATTTGATTATAACTCTCTCAATTATGGAATTGTAAACTGCGTACGTGATTACGAGGCAATTTTATTAATATAGTTTATCAATACGATCGATGAAGCTTGGGTACCATACTGCTGCTTTAAGTGTCATCCATTCGACTTGGTCAAGGGATTACCTGCACTGACAACGCAATACTCTATGTATGGTGTAATGCGCATTAAGGCCAGTCCATTCAGACGATCTTTATTCATAGGTACTGCTGAGAAGATATTATGTCTGCAAACCAGCGTAAGGTGGAGAGAGATCGCTCGGCAGTGCTGGTTGTCACAGGAAACGTGCGTGGACGAAATTAATGTTATTTAAGCGTTATTTTGGGAATTTTATTACCGACAGCGATGACCTCAGTGACCATAGTGACATTGAGAGGGCGCGTAGGGCTCTGGCGGTCGGGGGTAATATGTTGGCACGAACATTTGCTCGGTGTACTGAGTACTGACCAAGTAAAGATTACGCTTTTTAAAGCTTATTGACCGGTAATCTTTGGGTCAACTACTCGAAAAGGTCGCTAGATGTTCTACTCATCTAATAGGTACAATAATATTTTTAGGAGACTATCTTGTTTTTGCAGTAGGTACCTCTGAAATGTTCACGATAACCCATACCGATGGATTTCATGCCATCATCCGCAATAAAACGGCCTCACTGCTGAATCCTCACTTCTGTGTCCTCACTCCGGCAGTCACAATAGCATCGTAAAGGCTATTGCGACAAATACCTACTTCCTCCACCATAATAAGGCAATTTGTGCGAAGCATATACGAATGTTTCCATTTCTCTTTGTATCTAGTTGTTGGGTATTATATGGTCTCCTCATTAATTCGTTTTTATTGTAAGTTACTAACAATAGTATTTTAAGTGCAAATCTGGTTACTAATAATTTATCGATCTTTTAGTTGTCCGAAATAAAATGATTTTATTTATTTTTGTTAATTTTTTTCTCTAGGTGCACCTAGAGAAATAAAATTAACACATGCATATATTAGACAAATTTTATTTGAGTACCTTTTATTGAAAAACTCACTGTTTTGATGACGACTATGAACAAAATAATTATTTTCATTTTACATGAATTTTAAAATGAAAAGCTGGAGCCTATTTTGTTTGTTTTGTGATCAGATACAAAGTAGTTTTATTTAAAAATACATTCAACTTCCAAAACGTGTGTTTCTTCGAGTGATAATGAGTAATAGGTACTAGTAGATTCTTGACCAATAAATGTGTTCGTTAATGTGCACGAGTGTAGGCGATTGCAATAAAGTAGCGAAACTTGTAATTTCGTGGTCTTTCAAAAAATCTGTGTGAAGTGCCATGCCACTTTACTTAAACTTAAATGGATGGGAGGGTTTATCGTGCTCGGCTTCTGGTCAAGCTAGATCGATTGCTTTAAGCAAAAATCTTGAAAATTGTATGAACTTGAGACAGGCTCAATGCACTTGTCGTGCGAAGCCATTAATAAAAAAAAAATTATATCAATATCATGTTACTGATAGTGTCGACGTATTTCGTCAATCTTTAGGCCTACAAATGTAAGGTAGGAAAAAACCGGCCAAGTGCGTGTCGGACTACGCACAATGAAGGGTTCCGTAGTTGAGATGAATTTATTTATCCCAAGAACAAACATTGTAGTTGAAAAACATGTTCTCCCATACATTCCAACTGCAAATCATCGCTCGGCATCCAATACCGCGAATGTGACATTTTTTTTTAAATTGCAGGGTCACTTATTTGAACGTGTAGAATGAAATAAAACAAAAATCAGATTTTCGTAAAAAAATTCACATTCGCGGTATTAATATAATAATAATACCTTTAAACGAGCAATTCTTGTATATACCTATGTATATATAATCTGAATCTTGGAAACGGCTCCAAGAATTTTTATTAAATTTAGTATGCAGGGGGTTTCAGGAGCGATAAATCGATCTAGCTAGGTTTCCATCATCCAGATATTTTTCTTTATTCAAGTAACGAGGACTCATTGCGTTAGTAAACTTATGAACTATGTTAACTTATTTTACGAGGTCACTTAGAAAGTTTTGCGACTAACAGTTTTTGTCTATAGAATACTGGCTGGTTTTGATGTCAATTAAAACGATGACTATTTATTACAAAAAAACATAACATTCCAAATTCGAAAATCCCTCCACATTTTTTTACGAGCAAAATCAAAATACTCTGTCTTACTGAAAACTGGATTTATAACGAGAACATTTTCGCGCGATGATTTTGTACGATTTCAAATGTCGACTAAAACCAGAAGAATCGTTTGAAAGACTTCGAATGGTGTTCATAGAAAAAAGCCCTTCTAAGGAGACTGTTTTTCGCTGGTTCAACGAATTTATGGGTGGTCTAGTAATTTTGGCAGACAAAGAAAGAAGTGGCCGCCCTATGATGGTTGTTGAAAAAGTGCTGGCTGTGAAAAATTTAATTCAAGAGAATAGGCGAATTACACATGAAGAGGTTCAGCATACACCGTGAAATTTGAATCACAGTTTTGCTAGAACAAACGTTGTTCAGACCATGGTATACTACCATTCTATAGCATCCAATAAAAAAAAACATAATTGGTTTTTGAAATAACACAAAAAAAGCAAAGTTTAAAATGTCAAGATTATCGTTACTCCCTACAATACAGACACCACGTATACGTTTTTTCAAAAACCAATTTATGTTTTTTTTTTTATTGGATTCTGTAGAATGGTAGTAGACCATGGTCTGAATAAAGTTTGTTCTAGCAAAACTGTGATTCAAATTTCACGGTGTATACTGCCGATTGGATCGGGAAGTGTGCATGAAATTCCACACAGGCATCTTCGGTTATGGAAGATAGTTTCACGCTGGTACCGTAAAATCTAACGCAGGGTCAGAAGGAGGTTCGGGTAGAATGGTGCCGAGACATGATAGCAAAATTGGTAGCAGGCTCGTCTCGGCGCGTTTAAGATATGATTACGGGTGATGAATCTTGGATTTATCAATATGATCCAGAAATAAAGCATCAGTCGACCGTGTGGCTGTTACAAAATGAACCAACGCCTACCAAAGTGAAGCGAGCCAGAAGTGCAGGCAAAATGTTGATCGCAAGTTTTTTTTTTTTTCTACCAGGTTATCTGGTGTCAATACCCTGACGAGATCAAAGAAGCATCAATGCTGAATGGTATGTTACCAAATTTTTGCCAGAAGTTTTTACTACTGCAAGCAGCAAGCGACCGAACACTGGCCTCCGTGGGCTACTGCTTCACCACGACAACGCGCTGGCTCACTCGGCGCTCAAAACAAGGGACTTTCTGGACAGCACACCGGTCAAATTTATAGGTCATCCTCCTTACAGTCCCGATTTGGCTCCGTGCGACTTTTTCTTGTTCCCCAAAATAAAAAATCAACTCAAAGGAAAACAGTTTTCATCACCTGAAGATGCACTGGGTGCATTTGAGAAGGAGATTGGAGAGGTGTCTGATGCGGACTGGAAAATGTGTTATGAAAATTTGTTTAGACGTATAAAACTGTGTATGCCAATGGAGAGTTCTTTCAAAAGATATAATAAAAAAAATTATAACCTGTAGTATATTTTTTTCTAGTATCACAAAACTTTCTGAGTGCCCCACGTAATCTAGTTTAAATTTATTTCACCCCATGGGAGACGGCACTGCAGTGATTGATGTACATGCAATCCAGACTGCTAACGATATTGTTGGAGCTGGCCCGTACTCTGCGTACCAGGGATGCACACCTCATTCTCATCGTTGCGTAAAAGCAATTAATATGTGCGTCCGCGAATATTCCCGATGCGCTACAAAAACGGGGCAGCACCGACCTATTGGAGTTATACATCAAACCATGTGTTTTGGCATACTGCTCACATTTGGCGACCAATTACTTTCTGAGACCACAGATTGACGCGCTCAGAAGCACCATATCATCTGCATAGCTAATATTATTTACACAAATACCATCTATATAGCAACCCACTCTGGTGCTGCTGAGCTCGCCAATCCTGCCTCACCCCGCATTCCAACCTGTATGGCTTGGAAAAAGTTCCAGCTCATCGTACACTATTGATCTGGTTACCATACCACTATTTAAAGATGTTTATAAGCTCCGTTGGCAACCTATCCTTCTCCACAATACGTCATAAGCAACCTGATCAGAAACCTTGAATAAATCGATGAACCTAGCATAAATCGGCGTCCCACGCTGTGTATAGTAAGTATGTGATAGTATGCTTAAGGCACAACACTGCACTTTCTGTTGACAAACCACGCCGAAACCCGAATTGGTTGTCATGAACATTTACAGTTTTATATATTTGTGTATTAAGCAGACGGTCAAACACTTTTGATATTTTGATAGTATAGTAGCTAGAGAGATGGGCCTTTTGGATGCCGAGCGACGAAATGTAAGTTTTTACGCACAATATTGAGAGATTTACCATGTTATTTTAAAACCATAGACTTCTTATAGGTTTTCCTGTAATCTATGAGTAAAGAGCCATACTATGTAATTTTTTCAAAATTTTTGGTCCAGTAGTTTCGGAGATAAGGGGGGGGGAATGGTCAATTTTCATTGAATTTATCAAATATCTTTAAAAGTATTTATTTTAAAATTATATAAAAAATATATTTAAGATTCTCGCAACAAGCCCTTTCATTTGATATGTCACACGGTACTGTTAGCAAAACTTTTTTTTTTAATTTTCTTGTTTGCGCCCCAAAAGTGACACCTATATTCAAAATTAAATTACTTACGTTACACATTCGTGTTTGGGTCACAGAAATACACATGTGTACCAAATTTCAACTTAATCGGTCCATTAGATTCGGAGTAAATTGGCTGTGACAGACGGACAGACAGACAGACAGACAGACAGACAGACAGACAGACAGACAGACAGACAGACACACGAGTGATCCTATAAGGGTTCCGTTTTTTCCTTTTGAGGTACGGAACCCTAAAAAGCACGAATTCGCATATTTCTAATTATTTTTAATAGAATTCCTATGCATTCAGAGCATTATAATGTGATAAATTGCGATCATTTTTCGCGTCCACTTGTGTAATAAATTTTCATAGCAGTTCTAAAACATTGCATTTAGGCAGTTAAACATTGCAGTTGTACTTACATTTTAAATTATAAATTCTCTGGGTTTTCTTTTTTACATCAGTCACATCCAGCTACTGCATACGTAACCATGATTAATTACGTCTACTAAACATAAATTTTCTCTTTCAAACCCCAGATTTTTTTAAATAAGTGGGATGTATTTCGTTCACGACTAACGTACGCCGATACAGGCTGATAGTCGATCTATCTCGCTCTAACCTACGTACGCTTAGACTATACTCTTTCTCTTTTGCATTGCCAATCTAATGCTAGTTTTAAATAAAACATCTATGGCTACTATAAGCTATAAAGGTACGAGGATCTTTTGGCGCGTGACCACAATCGAAACTAATGCCGCCATGTTGGTTTTCTAATACAATTTCTCGAATGTTGCCCCCCTGTCAATGTCATTCAGGCGCAAGTAGTGTACTTACTTTTCGCCAGGCCTGAGACCCCACACACAAATAGAGCTGTCGATCAACCAGGAGGCATGGAGCACGATCAGGTACCGAAGGAAGCCGATGACGAATACTGTGCTAAGAACAGTGTCATCCCAGTACTCAAGGGGAGCGTTTAGAGGCAGCAGCAGGAACAGTACTGCGTATAGCCCCCAGTACAATCTGAAATAAACACAGAAGAACAAAATCTAAAGTCTCATGAATTCCTCATTCCTCAATACCCATAAGTGAATAACCATTGCTTATTCAGTAAATAAGTAGGTCTTACTAAGTACAGTAATTGTCGGTGTTTCCCATGTGACCACTGAGAGCTAAAATTGTAACAAAGTCTGAGGTCGCTAAGTTTCTTTTAAAAAGTTCATATAAATATATATAAAATAATGTAAGAAAAAGGCACGCAATTTAGGGAAGACATAATATTATATACCTAGCATGGCTTATATCACAACGCTTGAAGTGGTGAGTGGTAACTCCAGATCCCATATTGAATTGAATTCTCACCTCTTTTGGAACATAATAACTGAATCTTTTTCAAGATCCGACATATCTATGGAATCCTTCAGTTTCTCCTGGTGCGGGCTAAGTTTCCGGAGACGAGTCAAGAAGTGTGAGTACACGAAGCCCTTGTTGTAGTCGTAAGGATCATTGTCTGTGGCAAAGTGGGCGTGGTGGAGTCTGTGGTACTGTACCCAGTCGTATATGGAGCCCTGAGAAATTGAACAAAAGTTTTATTAACGTTTTGAAGGTACATCACGTATTCTTAAGTATCGAGCAGACCGCATTGACACCTCCAAATAAATACAGTTGCGGTTGCAGTATCTATCTATCTCTGTCCGTCCACAATCTGTCCATAGATATCGGTTTGACTGGTCCATTAGGTGAGCAAGCGTTCCCTTATAGACATCTGAATAAACGTCCTCATTGTGTCAATAAAGTGACCTAACCGCTTTGTTCAGGTCTGCAATCGGGCTATTCCAAATATCCGGTCGACTTGGGAACCTCGATTTTCACTCGCGCAGTCGATCTCATGTCAGTGGGTGTACATATACTCCAATTTCATATCATTTAATTGCATTTAAATAAGAATACAGGAAGCAATTGAATCACATGATTTAACTTGAATTACTTATAATTAATCTACACTAATAATATATAGAGAAAGATTTGTATTTTTGTTTGTAATGAATAAACTCAAAAACCACTGGCCGATTTAAAAAATTCTTTCACCTGTAGAATGCTATATTATCACTGAGTAAAATAGGCTATCATTTATAAAGATAACAAGCGGGCGAAGCCTCTGGCGGAAGCTAGTTAGTAATATAGTAATGAAATCATGTGCTTCAGTTGCGTTGAAAAGCGTTCTTTGTAGGGTAGAAGAGGCAGATATTTATGATTAATCATTAATTAATAAATAAGGAGGGAATCGTCTGAAGTGGAATGGCGATAATGTCCTTTGTCCCTTGGAACAATGAGTGCCACTAGCGATATTTCAATGTCCATCTGTCCATTAATAAATTAGGTGATGGATGCTTTGACTGATAATATCAAAGGTAAAAGTATTCCTTTCGTTCCGACTATTTCCTGTTACCTTCGAATTGTTAAAGAGTGGATCAGTTAGTTGCCTAATTCGAAAGTTACTATGGAGAAGAACGGGCAAGAAATTATTTAAAGTAGTAGGCATGTACAGTATTTCTATGTTCTTAATGTCCATCGGCAAACTTCGTGTTTCGCCAGTCGTCAGATTTCTATCAGTTGCCTTTTGCACTTGGTGCAGACCAGACGCTCTCAATCGACGCGGAAGTATATAGAGTTGTTAATACTCTTATAACCTAATGTAATTTATTTTAAAAATGGGAGGAAAGCTGCTAAAGGCACAGGCACGACAGATAAGAAAATAGTTTTACAGCTCTATAGAGGTCAAACGGAAATCAAAACAAAACAACAATAAAGTACTTAGTTCTGAAATTCAAATTATTATACACGATAAATCTAATAATTGATGGACAACGAAATTAGCATTCGTTTGTATTCGGATTTGCGATGATTCCCAAGGGACATTAAGAAAATAGAAATACTGTTATGGGGTGTAGAAAAAGATACAGCAAAGATGTCAACAATACTATATTTCATGATTTAGGGGATTCAAAAGGAAATTAGAGTTAGAGTAGAAAAAAAGATTTCATAAACATAATAAATAATCAAGGTAGGTACCGAATTCTAAATGCATAATATGGGCTTCTTATAGAATGACGACCTTACTTTGTAAGAAGCACATAATAATATGTAATGTGTTTGCCTGGTTAGTATTACCTACCACATATAATATAATACCACGTGTATTACCCACGGAATAACTCTGGAATAATTGTAGGTGTATCTTGAATATCTCCATTTAACGATTGTTGACAGGCCAGTCAGTAGCAGTATCGTCGTTTGGGGAAGCTCGATAAAACAATACTTACAACTCCAGCTAAGGTCTGGAACAGCATGAGCACGATCCGCAGTCCTGTGCTCGCCTTGTACGCCCCGTGTGCCCACAATCGATGGGCTCCTGTGGTCATGCCCAGGATTGCCACTGACGTCAGGACTATCACTAGAAAAAAATATGGTCTTTAATAAATGAGTTACCTAGGTAGGTACTATCAAAGAATTTCATATCTATACACCGTAAGGACTATTACTGCTTGCAGCGCTCGGCCGCGATAGAACCGGGGCGGTAACAGATGTGGTAATCGCGTGCACGGGATTTTGTTTTCAAACTGGTTAGATATGAGTTTCTTTGATGGTACTTACTCCATGAATTATTTGAATGAGAGTTTGGTACAAAGGGCGACAGTGATCCTCTGACGGTTAATTTAGAGACCAAACGAACGTAAAACCAGAGCAAAAGTAAGAGCATTATTTTCTCATACAGATAGAATTAAGAAAGAATGCTCTTTCCCTGATTACGCATTCGCTAGTTTGGTTTAAACCTACCTTGAAATGAGACTAAAGGTACAGCCTTGCAAAATTTGGATTAAAAACTTGGATTTGATGACAACTGTCTCAATGGATTTCTTTTTAGTTTTCAAGTAGGGTACAGCAAACAATGAGTACAGGTTCGGAATTTTTCATAAAGGCATGAAGACACGGGAAGTTACACACCTACTTAACGATGTAACTTATTACAACAATCATCATCATCTTACCGTTAGAATACGGAACACGTTTATATACGCATTAACTAGGTAAATCTGCAAATTACCGGGAACGATCCGTTAAAGTTTAAAATTTTACTTAAATTAATAGATAGGTATCTGCATTCTATTACCTAGTTAATCTGCATATTAACGAATGCTACACCGTTAAATCGCGGAAGACAATGAGCGAAACACTTCTTACTCGTTATTTGCAGACGTAATATTTTCAAACATGCAAACAAGCATACACCATGCATGCAGCATGCAAGCAATCACGCAATATGCAGCAAGCATGGTTTCTGTCACGGCTACGGCGCTGCGAGGCTCCGGCGGTCCCACGCGAGCTTATCATCGCAGATGGTTTTAACACTCACCACCGCAGCTTTGGCTTGCCGCCTTGCGCCTCAGCCGCGGGCGGCGAGCGTTATAAAACCACCTGCGCCTCAGCTCGCGGGCCGCCTCGCCCCTTCGCGCCTACGCGGGCTAAATTACACTCTCGGCTGCTTCGGGAGGTTCCTGTTCAGGATAAGGCGGGAGGAAACACCCGGGTGTCACCATTGTGTGGATCGGCCTGGGGACACGGTGGAGCATACGGTGGAGGTCTGCCCGGCTTGGGCGGAGCAACGCCGTGTCCTTGTAGAGGCGATCGGCGGCGGTGATCTCTCGCGTCCGGCCCTGGTTCAGGCCATGGTACGGAGCGAGAGGAAATGGCAGGCCGTCACTTCCTTCTGCGAAGTGGTAATGCTCGCGAAGGAGGAGGCGGAACGCGTGAGGGAGAGGCGAATTTCGCGCCCAAACACCCCTAACCGCCGTAGGAGGAGACGCCCGGGGCGGGAATCGCGAGCCGATTGCCGGCCACCGTAGGCGCGGGCTTGCGGACGGTGAGCAATGGGTAGCTCGCCGTCCGATAAGGACCAAGCCTGGGTCGACGGCGCGTTGTTTTCCACGCGCGCCTCAAAGAGATGTCAGCAGAATTGACGGGGTCCGCTAGGCCCAATGCCTGCCGGGGGTTCGAAGAAAACCAATAGGGAAATCGTAGCCCGGCCGGCAACAGGGCAACCGAAGGAACACGGGTGGGTTTTAGTCAGTAAGACTCTGACACGCCCGCTCCGCCCAGAGCGGGAGAAGTTATATGACAAGGTCCCAACCAAAAAAAAAAAAAGGGCTAGGGCAGATAAGACTACGTGAAGTCGGTTTTGCAGCGATTCGTTTCTGTCACTAACTTTTGTAGTACAACATATTGATTTTCGGAGTTAACCGTGTATGCTTGGTCGTTACTCTGCAGATTACCTAAGAATTTTATAGATTATCTAGTTAATCTAAGAACTAAAACAATTATTTCCACTTTATCGGACTCAACCAGATAATCTGCAGATTAACAAGTTAATTTGTGCTCACTGATTTACGCACATTAGCGACTAGAATCAATTCTATTTTTTGTAAATTTTGACGTTCAAAGGTGCCTTTTTTGTGCCTAATTGAAATAAATTATTTGACTTTTTTTACTTTAGCGGTAACAATATAAATCAATTGTCGTGCATTAGTCTCGCAAAACCTTGGAAAATAGCTCAACCGATTTGAATAAATAAAAATTATTTTGTTTGCCTCATTACTGGGGTGGTTTACGAAAAAAGAAAATTAGGAAAAACCCAAAGGAACAGCCGAATCATCGAAATTCAAATTTTAACAGGACAACGGACTTCTAACTGACGGGTCAGCAATAATTAATAATATTGAAATCTGGAAGAATTCACAGAGGTTATGACACCCATGTCTTGACACCATGTCATGACTTGTAGAAGAAATGTTGTGGTACCTATTAAATAAAGAAACTCGTCGTAACACGGATGAAGGAAAAACTTTGAATGATATAAATGGACACTACACCGACTACTTTGAGAAGAAGGCACTTACATTATATTTTATACCTACTGTGTATTTTATTTTATTACTTATTTGTTTCTTTTTCCATACGTCATTTTCGGGTGAGCACTTAAAATCAGCGCTGTGATGTTGGCCCCCAATAGCACAGCATGATGAATGGACGTCACAGTCACGACGTGCAGCTACCGACCATTGCTGTTCTGTGCTCGTGATTATAGACCTGTTTTGCTTTTTTAGGGTTCCGTATCTCAAAACAAAAAAACGGAACCCTTTTAGGATCACTCGTGTGTCTGTCTGTTCGTCTGTTACAGCCAATTTTCTACGAATCTACTGGACCAGTTTAGTCGAAATTTGGTACACATATGAATTTCTGTGACCCAAACACGGACGTGTAACGTAAATAAATTAATTTTGAAAATAGGGTCACTTTTCGGGGGCTAATAGGAAAATTTAAAAAAAAGTTGTGCGGACTGTACCGTGTGACATAAAATGAAAGGGCTTGTAGCGAAGATAAAAACTTAAAAAAAAAACTTTTAAAGAGATTTAAGAAAATTGATGAAAATTAACCTCAACCTTTTTTATTAATCTTCGAAACTGTAGAGACTAAAATTATGAAAAAATGCAGAGAATGGTTCTTTACTCATACATTACAGAAAAACGTATAAGAAGTCTATCTATGGGTTTAAAATAACATGGTAAATCTCTCAATATTGTGCGTACAAACTTACATTTGCGGTTGGAATGTATGGGAGCACATGTTTTTCAACTATAATGTTAAGCTTGTTCTTGTGGTAAATTCATCCCAACTACAGAATCTTTCATTGTGCGTGGTCTGACACGCACTTGGCCAGATTTTTATTATTTCTTTATTATTCAGGTTTATCTTTTTGTGTGCACGTGTTTCTGTGTCAAATAAACATTTTTTTTCTTTTCTTTGTGTGGTCCTTTGTGTCTTTAAATAAAACGTAAAATGTGTTTCGTAAAAATATTAAACAAACACTCGTTAACAATTATTATCAGTTAGTAAAATATTTCAATTAATTTGGATAGTTTCGGGCATAACGCTTTTTCGTTACGGGACGATTTCTGCCAGTTACCTAACCTAACCTACCGCAAACCACGTTAAAGAACTTCGTTCCAATAAACAATCGACTTGATTTGCAGGAATTTAATAAACAAATAAACATCATTATTCAAATTGCTGCGAAAGATGACAGCCACAAATACATTTGTAAAAAAAAATTGTTGCTGCAGGGGAAGACGAAACTTTGATTACTACGAAAATGAAGCAACAAAATACAGCACGAGAATCAACTTGAAATATTTTTAACTAGCTTCCGCCAGCGGCTTCGCCGCGTGATATATTTGTGAATAATGCCTTATGCCGTGCACCTAGCTTCTGACGATTCTTAAGTACCTACCCATGTAGGATTATGTGAAATAAAATATTTTGAATTTTGAATGCCTATGTTACTCTGAAGAATACAGAATTTTTAAAATCGTTCCAGTAGTTTTTGAGTTTATTAATTACAAACAAAAAAAATCTTTTCACTCCTCTTGCTCAAAAAGTCCGTCATTGTAGCGTACCAGAGCGGGGATAAAATAGCATATCTTGCTCTAGCGGAATTTTTTTTTTTTGTCTGTATCTAACGAGACTGCAAAAACGAAAAAGTCTTTATTCTTATGTAAAACTAGCTTTTTACTACCACAAACCGGGATAAAAAGTTTCCTTAAAAATTCAGATTGAACAATTTTTTTTTTTAATAAAATAATCTATTTAATATTGTATTGAATTTTTTTTTCGCAATCGTAGTCAAAAGTAGAGTGTAACACATGGCGCTAAAACCTATTCTAATTCGGTTTCTATTTACTCTCTCGCTAAAGCTCTGGAGTAAAACTACCTCGATAGAATGAGTTAATTTAGCCCCTCGTATAACAATCTACTATTTCTCATTATAATATTAGTGTGGATAAAGACGTTGCGATATAGAGTCTGTAAAAGTAATATCATCTGGCGGCAAGTGATTGTTATATTGATTAACAGTCATATAACGCTGTAAATCGGTCCAATTATGTAAGTAGCTCTATAAGAGCCTCCTGTCTCATAAAAGCATACACGTGCTCATTTAAGGCTCCGGCATACAGGCGCGGCGCAACACTAGTAGAACAATTTCTATGAAAACATAATGGAAATTGTTCGACCAGAATTGCATCGCACCGTTGCGTCGCGCCTGTCTGTGCCTTTAATTCGTGATACCGAAACACCTTCGTATTGCATTGCATGCCTCCATAACGCAAAGCGTTCGAGGTAGTGCATTACTCTAAACCTGCCAAAATCAAGTGTTGTCTTGAACTTTGATAGCCATATATGCATATTTCATTAAAATACTTGCTGTTGCTCGCGACTTCGTCTGCGTGTATTTTAAAAGTAGCCTATGTCCTTGTCCAGATCCCAGACTACCGGTACTCTGTCTTTTATAACGAACAGTTCAGTGGTTTAGGCGTGAAAAGTTAACAGACAGACAGACAGAGTTACTTCTGCATGCTACTTTTAGTATTGATGAGTAAGTATGACATTACCAAACCACTTGAATTAAATGAGTTTCACCTTTTTTTGCGCATTTCGTTTAAGGGCAGTTAATCTTCAGAGCGTTACATTACTTTAAAATAAGCACCGAAATAAAATATTTTACCTACGAGACACCGGTTTACTTACTACGAAATTATGAACTACAGCAACAATGTTTGTTACAATTTGTAGATGCATTAGATATGAATTATGCAGCTGTAGGTACAAGTCACTGTGACATTCGCAAATCAGTACAATGGTAGGTATCATCGAAAAAATATCTCTACACCGTAAGGACTATTTCTGCTTGCAGCGCTCGGCCGATATAGTAAGGCTTACCTACGAAAAAAAAGGGTCGTGTGCACGGGATTTTGTTTTCAAACTGCGTTTCTTCGATAGTACCTAATATAGGTACAGAAAACGCGTCTTATGAACAAAATTTTTCCTCCGCAAACATCTGTGAGTTTTATTGAATTTTACCTATTCAATATTCTAGAGTTCTATATAATCAATGTGAATACTATCTTCTTTGTGCTCCTAGATATTACAGTATCAATCTATTGAATCAACATTATTTGGCGTATTATTGACATTATTATTAACCTGTATATATATATAACCTGTGTATTATTATATTTTATGAGATTGTTCCTCGAAATATAATCAAACAAAGTCAAACAACGTCGCTACTAGTAACTGACAAAATTATCGTTTTATGAAAAATTATGTAAACGTATTGAGTTATGAATATGACATATACTTAATATTTCATTGTTTACCGTACGTATGCATACTGCCTTTTTTGGAAAGACAATCAATTTTGCTGTGTAATCAACATTGCATCGACGTGGCGCCATCGTTAATATTTAAAAATACATTTGCATACAATACTTTACTTTTATTTTGCAGACTGTTTGATTTATTTCCATAAATTGCTTCAAAAAACACTTTTACACGTCAAAAGTAGTTTCTTTTTAAAACTGGATGAGTTCGGTGTTTCCGAACTGAGTACTCTGAGAACAAAGACTGAATGAAACAAGTTTGAGATCACAGTCTCTTTTAAAGTCCATGCATAATCTTAGTCAGGCCATATGAAGACCATGCAGATTTATGTCTGAGATGGAAAGAACTATACAGATTGGAGTGATCCTGTCCGTCCAGCCAGTGCACGCATTTGTCAGCCATCGCGTAGCTCAACTCAGAACTTTAGGAGCTCAATGTTTCGACGAAAAATACCAAAGAAAGAACATTTGGGTAGGCCGCATAAAATAGTCAAACTGCCAGATTATCATTCTTACATTCAAAATAATAAAAATAATACTTTACAACGTAAATATTCAGTCAAATATGATTCGCGGCCGTATCAATACCTAGAATTGTAATCATAAAAATAATCAATACCTCTCTCAAGTTCATATTACCCTATTGAAGGACTATTTCATGAAATCGATATTGGTGCCGATTTCCTTGTTCACAAACTAAACTAAATTTAAATTCAGTGCATCCTTTTCTTTCTATGTCATTAAGAAAAGGACAGATGATACATTTTATTTATTTATTTTATTTAGGTATTTATTTCAGACAGTTCTAGTCCATAGTTACACATTTACATTAAAATTATAAAATCATAAAATCACAGATAAAAACCCAAAATACAATAACCTTTGAATTTAAAACATTAATATAAAATTACTTAAAAAATATGAAAATGTCAGAATGGAAAAAACAAATAAAATGAAAAATGTCAATTTTTTTTTTATTTTTTTATTTATTTTTTAGTCCCGTCAAATTAATCAGCGCCTGTCACTACTCCATACAAGTTTAGACGTGATTAAAAACTTGCCTACTAAAATTACGTCAATTTACGTCAAGAGCTGATTAATTTGACAGAACTAAACTAAATTTTATCTTCCGTCCTTTTCTTAATGAAATAGAAAGAAAAAGATGCACTGAACTTAAATTTAGTTTAGTTTGTGAACAAGGGAATCGGCACCATATTGCTGATTCTAATGATTATAATTCTGTAAAGCCGTATTTGTTACGGTAGCGAATCATATTTTAATCAACATACAAACTGATCCTGTAAATTGCAAAAAACTTCAGAAAATTTCCATCTATAACGCCACGTGCAACGTCACGTAAATCCAGCATCGCGCAAGCGATCGCATCAATGGGATTAACAATGTATATTATGTCGTGGCCTGATCTTAAAATTGTCGTGAAATGGCCAGCTAAAATTGACTATACCGTTAGACGTCAACATTTAATGATATGTCAGTCGACGTTTGGCCATATCATTAATGCAGGGTATCTATGGTTTAAGGTGTCGTAAACATAACCAAGTAACTGCGACCAACTTGGAAGTAGCGCTCGCGCGGTTTCTCACAGTTCTAACTTAACTTAACCCATTTATTTATTTATTTATTTCCTTTGGAAGACTTTCAGCTAAACAAAACAGACTAATAGCTGGAAAATATGACTGACAGCCAATTACAAGTCTTCACATATAATTAACAGAATAATAATAAAAGAAATCTGTCACACAGCAGCGTAACTTTTTAAATTTTTTAAACTAATTTTAAGTGCTATGTTGCATTTCACGCCTCGGCAGTGGCTGGCGAGCGCTACTTCCAAGTTGATCGCTTTCCATAATATCATATTTGGAAACCCAATAAAAGTTCGTCGAATTTTTTTGCGTGGTCACTACCTACTTTGTTTGATTTGTTGTATGCCGCCGCTATGATACACAACAAAAATAAAGCAACATCAGCGCCTCTACCGGTGGCTAATCTAACTATTTTACGATATGATCACTAATGTTTTGCCACATCATGAAGTAGTTTTGCCTCAACTAGTCATTTCGTCAAACGTTGAATATTCAATGATCTGGCCAGACCACATCATGATGTGACTAGCAGTCCATTTTCATTTCATGAAATGGTTAATTTTAAGATCTGGCCACGACATATATACAGAAACCCGACGACAACTGTCGGGCAGTAGCTTTCCAGACACAACACCCGTCTCTTCGAAGGATCCTCCCTTTTCATGGAAGATGAGGAACTTTCTACCCTGTGCCGCATACCTCTAAACTGTAGCATCGAGTACGACATGAGAAACCTAAAGTTTTTTTTTTATTTGGTGGGAAATTATCAAATAACTTCTCCCGCTCTTACTGACTAAAACCCACCCGTGTTCCTTTAGTTGCCTATATTGCCAGGGGCCACGGGAACCCTTTCGGACAAAAAACCGCAACCCCGGTAGGCATCGGCCCTATCGGACCCCGTCAGTTCTGCTGACATCTCTTTGGGGTGCGCGTGATTACAAATACAGCTCATTTTATGGGATAGGATTATAGTTAAGGTGTGTATGTGTTTATATTATCATATTAGATCAATGCTAGAATTAACATCTCTGAAATTTTTCAGTCAGGAAGATCATCTTCGAGTTGGTTTTCAACTCCGATCAGGTTATTCTTGTCGTACGCCTCCAGTCTACAACCACAAAAGAACTCAAATTCAACAAACATAAGATAATCTATACATTTTAAAATGTTCATATTTTATTTACATTTCACTATAGCTGTTTTCTTGCCGGGGTAGACGGATCCCTTTTCCTTAGCTCGTCTAGTGCACACTCTAAGTCGTAGGTAATACTTAATTATCTAGTTTTCGTTTAATTTTGATTGACAGAAAAGTAAACAAAAACAAAACAATGGCGGCTTGTAGACGGTGAACAATGCTGCCATCTATGACCAGCTTTCAGTTTTGAACCATTACGCTTTAAATCGGAGTTACTACGATTTAAAGCTTTGTTTAAATTGTACCGAGCGAGCGAAAAGCAATCTGTAAACCACAAAGGAGTTGCGATTGTTGACATTATTAAGTTCTTAGTTACTCAAATTATTATTTATGAACTTGACCTTTGAATAATATTGAAGTTTCAAATTAGGATTTTTCGGTAACAGCCCTGAGTTTCTACGGGTGCCTAGTTAAATTGCGGGTTTACTAAATAGGTAGGTACACCTTTACCGATCTTTTCGGGGATGTACACATACTTGGATACATATACTTGGATGTTGCGAAATGGGAATTTTGTAAATCATTCTGTTTTATTTCAATGAAAGTAGATGGATTATTTTCACAAGAAATACGCCTAATATTAAAAAACTCTGAAAGCCATCCAATCAATAAACAGAATTTTTATTTTAGGTATTATGATGGTTTTGTTTTTGTTACAGTGTTGTATTTTGAATGTTCTATATATTCTAATGTGTTACTTAATATAAGACTTACAGAAAATCAGGGTCATCAGTTTGACCTCGTAGATCAGCAGCCATGTTCCATACAAAGAGAGGAGGTGGATGTGTATGAAGAACAGTACTGCTGGCCAGTTCGCCTCCCTACCCTTACTGAGCTTGGGCTCCTCGGGCCCTGGGACGGCATCAGTCACTTCTACCATTGTTTCTGGAGATCTGTAACATGGAAATTATGTTTGTTCGTAAGAGATGAGAATAAATTGGAATTAATAGTAATTATTTCTTGTAAAACATATAGATCATTTTCACACGTCTCTTTTGCACACTCTCGCTCGAATCAACATTTTTTAAAAACAAGAAAAAAATCCTGGAAAAAAACAAGGGACTGTAAAAGAGCCGTTTGCCACTTGTTAACATTCTCATAACTACGTAATAGGTTTCTAGGTAGGATATTTATATTGTGAAGTAAAATATTGAAGAAGAAAATCATTTCAATCATATAATGTATATTATAATAATATAGATATTTATTATATTAAATGTATGTATGTGTATTATAAGTTATAACCTATTTATGTACTGTTGTTCCTACATTTTATTTCTAAAGGTATATTTTTAATATTTTTTTCATTGATCCTCTCAAACAGAGCACCTGCCATGTAATCTCTTCACCAACCTTGTTTGACTGGTAGAGAATGCCTATGGCAAAAAAAAAAATTAAGTGCGCCTTTGTACCTTTTTGTGTGTGAGAAGTTTAAATAAATAAATAAATTTTGAATTTGAATAAATCGACCGCGGCAAACGTAGCTTACCTTTTCGATCGACCCGTGCGGTGATTATCACGAGAGAGTAACACTATCAAAACAAATAAAATAGAGTATGTCAGTAAAGTAATGTAATATTGTCAACGGAATTAAACATAATATTGAAATAATGATAACCACTACCACAAAGTGAACATTTAATTTCATTCAACAATATTACGTTTCACAACAAATTCGGTATAATAAGCTATTTATTATAAATGACTTTCAAGGAGTTCATTACTTTTATAAATTAATTTTACTTGAAGATTTTCATAAAGGAGGAATTTTGGCCGACGTGTGTACGTTTTCGCGAAAGGCTACATGACACCACGACTCAGCACAATACGTCGCCGAGCCAAGCAACGTAGTAATTAGATTTTGTATTGATGTTTTTAATAGGTATTAGTTTATTATAATAATAATTTTAATACTTATATTTAATAGGTATTTCGGAGAGACAAACTAAATAGTTTGTCTCTCCTAAATACAGATTAGGTAGGTACTCAGTGATCTAGCTAGGAGAGCAGCGATTCAACCAACAACTAATTGTACCTACACCATGTAATTAATAATGTATACTTTGTAAGTTTCTCGTGTACCTACTACGAAACCTTTATGTTCCTAAATAAATTATATTATGTTATATATTATTTACTTAAGGTATAGCCAGCGAATGCTTAGTAGAAAATATTGAATGAAGGCTAAAAGAGAAAAAATAAAACGTTTATACGCGATACGATTGCTTTTGTTGTTGCGTTTCGTTTGTGTAGAATAAACAAGTTTTCTTTTTTCTTTCAAATTATTTTGAAGATTATTTTGTTTATTTTGTCTATTGGCCTTAGTTGTCTGAAAATAAAGTAATTATTATGTTTAAATATCGACATCGACCAATCGACCCATCACGTCGCTAGCTAGTTTAGTTTGACGCTGTATATCCAGTAACAGCAATTAAATTAACCTACGGCGAAGTAAAAGGAGGGTTATGATTTTGACTGGTATGTATGTATGTTCATCTGTTACCTCATAACTTCTAAACTACCGATCATAATTTGACAAATGAGGTATCATTGGAAGCGTCTTGGTCGTGCGCTGGTTATATATTGTTTGTGCGTAGTTATAGGCTATGTGACGTCACATTAAATGCAAGAGGACATAAAAGTCATGAACTAAAAACATTTTTTTATACTTTCATGTTGGGTATCAAATGAAAGGGCTTGACGAGCACATTCCAAATGTGTACATATATCATATTGTCTAAGTAAATATATATGTTTAAATAGTTAAAAACAAGCAAAAGTGAGACTATGTTACGTACGGCGCGGCTGTAAAATGAATACCTATTAAGAGCTCAACTGTCATCAATGTGACACAATAGAATTTTTGTTATCGATCTCCAGGAGAGCTCTTGATGGTTAATAATACAATAAAACCAAAAAAAAAAAAATTTTGCTGCTCTGCCAATACTTTATCACGAAATTATAACCCCAAAATAATTTAAATAAAAAGTAAGTTCAAAAACTAAAACCCGACTACTTAAAAAACACGCTCTAAAAAGTATGAAACAAGCAAATATTTTAGACAGAAATCAAGACATAGGTACAAAAATAGTCAAGGTAAAGCCGTGGTCGCAACCACCAACCACCGGCTACAACGACCAATTTTGTAGGTGTGCCATTTTTGTACCCATGTCTTGATTTCTGTCTGAAATATTTTCTTGTTTCAAAGTTTTTACCTGAATTGTTGTCATTCGTTTTTCAGACAATACCCTTCAATGTTATGCCATTAACAAGCCCAGAAACAAAGACAGTGTGTCGATGTTATGGTCGAAAGGGCAAACAAATCTATTGTATGTTAATAAAAGAATGAACTTTCAAAAACGCGTCATTTGAAATTAAAATAACATTTCAACAAGTTGCGACCATCGACCTTGCTAATAGTATATATTAATTTGTAGTCGTTTTTTTTTTTAAATTAGCAATCTTAGCTATCAATCCCAGTAGTACCTACGTTCCCTTGGAAGATAATTATTCCGACAACCATGCAGGCGAAGCCGCGGGCAAAAGCTTAACTACAACTACTTTTAATAAAATCGTACCGAAGTCAAAACTGGACATTGAATATTTTTGAAAAAAGTAATTGCTAGGAGATGTGTCCCTTTGTCTGTTTGTCTGAATGTTTGTTCCGAATAGACGCAAAAAGTACTGAATATAAGATTTTGTTAAAGTTTTGCACACATATTCCTTAAAAGTCTGGTCAACGTATAGGTTATATTATCACGTTACATATTTGGCGATGGGGGAATATCAATATTGCATTATGTTCGTATTCTTAACAGTTTACCGCGAGATTGTGATTAAAGTTTGACCAAGACCGCTGTAGCGCGCCTTAGGAATACGCGGCGAGGCGGGGGGCAGTGTTGACCAATGAGCGGCGGGCGGGACGCCGCACCGTGCGCCGAGAGCTTTGACGAATTAGCGGCCTGCACTGCTCCCCCGTCTCGCCGCGCACCTTCCTAAGGCGTGGTACAGCGGTATTGGTCAAACTATAGTAAAAATATTATAACAGTGCAGATAAATACGGATTTAACCTCAGAAATTACTATTATAATTAATATTTCTACAAGGAGCAATGCAGTCAATCATAACATGTTTAAGAACAGCAATTTTAGTCAAATTCTCAGCGAAATAAACAGCATACTTATCGGTTCCGCGACTCTGTAAGCCACGGTTCGTGGGTTCAATCCCCAACAGATTTTCTGTTTTTTTTTGTTTTTTTTCACCAGTAGAATGCTATATTATCACTAAGTAACATAGGCTATAATTTATAATATCATGCGGGTGAAGCCGCTGGCGGAAGCTAGTACATTATAAAACTGAACTACGCGCAAATGTTATTAAAAGAGTGGGCCTCAGTACATGTGCTGTTGCAGCGCTTGTTGAAATATGAGCACATATGGAATTTTTGCTTCAAACAGTAAAACTACGTAGGTAGGGATGGTGTACGAAATATTGTGGCAAACCAAACTGGGCTGATGGCAGTAGGGTTAGCAAAGTTAAGCAAAATATTATTAGAAAAATTTCGCGGTAACCTATTAGCTAGTTGTTATGTGATGTGGCTTGTCTTTGCCTAAATAGGTAGGGCTTCTCTATGCAGTGTAGGATCGAATATCTACATACAACTTTATAAAGATTGATCAGTACCTACCTACTACTTATTTGGCTATAAGAGCGTGTAACTGCTGAAATAATGACTGCAAATCCTTTGTATACAGATTAAAAGTGTTTCACCAGTTACAAATAGCATTGATTCAGGATTAACTCGGCTAACGAACCAGCTTACGCTAAGCTATATTGAGTGTATTGTGTGATAAGTGGGACAGCCCCATGCTGGCTCACTGGATACGACTGCACACATAGGTGTCAGTCGTTTCAATTTTGTATATTGTGTGGTTTTTTACTAACATTAGGTTAAGACCTTTACTAACAACTTATGGATCGTGTAATTTTTGGTCTGAAATAAAATATATATTATTATAAGCTGATTTTAACACGACGTAGTGTGTGTCGTTCCTAGAAACAAGTCCAATGAATGTTGCAATCAGCAATCCTTTAATTTTTCAGTGTTTATTATTCAGTACTCCTTTATTTTAGGAAATTCTAACTACATTTTAATGTAGACCTGCGTATGCCTATAATAATAATTAAAAAAATATATTCTACTCACCCCGTTGACAGGCAACCGTAATCGATGAACACAACACAGTGACAAAGCACAACCGCTACTCAACTCATTATACATTCACAAGACGGTCCAAGTTACATGGTTAATTACACACGATACCTACTACTTTACAATACATTGCATTACAATATAACTGTTTTATTGACCATTAATTTAACGCCAACAGAAATAGTATAACCTCTTCACCCTATGGGTTCTGATTCGATTTTCTGTTAAATACAGTTTTTATCGAGAGTTAAGGCTCTTACAAACAGGCGCGATACGCGACGCGACACAAAGGCACCACTCGTCGAGGTGTCGCAAAATTCTGTTTATTCAGCAAATCGCGCGCAAATTGAAATTCAGTGCCTTTCAGCTAGAGAAAATGACGTTTGGACAAAACGTATTTTTTCTAGAATTTCTTCAAGCTAAGGTATTGAATACATTTTGTAGGTATTTGTGATAATATGTACCTATTTAATGCTGAGAGTTCACACGTCCGACTTCTCTGAGTGAATAGGTACCTACTACTTAGTTCAGGTTGGAATTAATTATTTTTGAAGAAAATAATATCAATTTATCTTTTACCATGATACTTTTTTATTACTTTTATGATGTAATATATCCGTAAATTATAAATTATATTTATGGTAACAGACTGAATCACACTTTTTTGGAATAAATTAATAATAATTACTATGATTATTTAAATGTCTTTGACATATCTCGGGACCCTGGGGTCCCGGACCTTTGGAAGACGTACGTGGGGCCAAAGCCAACTCGCAGAGGCAGGCCCCTTTGACAATTTTAAGCATTATGCAAGTGCACCCAAGAACAACCCTCGGTTAGTGCAGGACTATTGCAGAACATGAAAACAAAACATATTGGGCTATAGGTTTTGGTGGCTATACTGGATTGGTAACCTAGAACTACGGAACAACTATGTTCCCTGCCTGATCAATGTTATGTAATAATCGGATAAAACGCCAGGATGAGTTGCACAGCCAATAATAGTCCCCGAAAACGGTCGCTAGCACATAATGACGTAGTGACAATGGGGCAGCATGGGGCATGGGGCAGGCGTAGAATACCTCTCCACTACTCAAGCACCACACTTGAGTAGTGGAGAGGTATTCTACGGCTATCTGGACAATTTTGGAAGTACGGACAAGATCTCTACAATCGGCATCTTACTGGAATACTTTCCTCCCCAGAGCACGTTTGCTCTTGCGAATCTCCACTCAAGCTGACCAATAAAGGCAAGAAAGAGGTGGGAGCTCTGTTCCTCGTCAATGTTTAATCGGGCCGGCCAATAAAGGCAAGCTAGAGGTGAGGAATAAGACTTCTTCCGGGAGACAGGGTCCGTGGGATCGCTACTGCCCAATAGCTCGCCACATGCTGCCGAGTTTAGATGTATCTCTCTGGGTCTGGTTCACCCTACACCTGTTTCGGCAAAGTAAACTCTACCGGCTCAGACACAGAGTTAAGGAGCGCGCAAGCCCCACGTGTTATTATTATGGTTGTATTGTGGGCCTTTTCTTTGAACCCAAGAAATTGTTGATTTTGGAGACCAAAGATGCATTTCTTAACATAACATAACATAACATCACGCCTCTTTTCCCCGAATGGTTGGGCATTTTTTATTATCTATTGTAAGGCGATAGATGGCGCTCGAGAACCATCATGAAGTTGACAATTGCGAATATAGCAACGCGCGGGCGGCTCGCCTAGTTCGCTTATTGCACCGAGGCTTACGTTGTCTTTTTTGGCGGACACCGACGGCTTAGCACCTACCTACCTAACATTTTCTTGCACTGCATTTAAGTGTATTTTTAATTAAATATTTTACACATATTTTACCTTGTTTATCTGAGCTCTTATATAATATAATAAACAATCATCATTCATTACATAGCATGGGTATTTCTTATTATTTATCTATCTATGTGCGTGTACTATAGTTTCACCTCTGCCTAACCCTTCAGGAATTATAAGCGTGATGTTATGTGTACGTCTATTTACGTCATTCTAGTGTGAGAAATCATTAATTGCAAAAAGCTAGTTTCGAGATAACCGTGTTTTTAAAAGCTTTTTTGTTATTTTAATCGGTATAACACATTAACGCTTATACTTAGTTCAAAACAATGCATTTTATGAACAAAATATTGATATTTTTACCCTGTACTCTAATGTTCAGTAATTTTTGTAAATATTTTTACCGTAACTGTGAAATATAATAAAAACTAAGATAGATTAATTTTAGCATACTCAAAAATATATAAGTATTTTATATCCGATAGAAATTACCAACAACGCTTAGCTACTTTTCGCATAGGTATATTCGACGAGAACTACTGATAATGTCTCTTAGTTATTTCTTGCAGACGAAAGCTTTACATGAAATGAAATTAATATATTGTATGCGAAAAGTAACTAAGTAACATTAATGAGCAGTGTAGCCCCAGTAAATGAGAAAACGTTTGTAAAATAAATTACTCAAGTACCGTAAGTTAATTTTCATAGACTGACATTGTTAACTCATTTTGGCAAAAAATGTCACTTAGTGACTTCTCGCACTACAACGACGATTATATAATAAAACTAGCTGACCCAGCAAACGTTGTTTTGCCATATACATGTTTAGGGTGGACCACCCTTATCACATAAAATAGAAAAAAAAAAAAAAAAAAGTAGATGTTGGCCGATTCTCATAGATACCGGATAAGCACAAAAAATTTCATCTAAATCGATCAAGCCGTTTCGGAGGAGTATGGCAACGAAAACTGACACGAGAATTTTATATATTAGATGAAATGCTGTTTGTTGGTAAGAGTATCACTTCAGAACGGCTGAGCTGATGTGGCTATTTTTAGGGCTCCATAGGAAAAAACGGAACCCTTATAGAATCACTCGTGTGTCTGGCTGGCTGGTTGGCTGGCTGTCTGTCTGTCTGTCACAGTCGATCTAATGGACCGATTAAGTTGAAATTTGGTACACATAATGTATTTCTGTGACCCAAATACGGATGTGTAACGTAAATAAATTAATTTTGAATATGGGGGTAACTTTTGGGATAAAACATACCGTGTCACATATCAAATGAAAGAGCTTGTTGCGAAGATCACAATTTTTTTAAATGCTTTTAAAGATATTTAAGAAAATTTATGAAAATTTACCATTCCCCTACGCCGAAGCCTAAAATTTTGAAAAAAATACCGATATTGGTTCTTTACGCATAGATCACAGGAAAACCTATAAAAGTCTATGGTCTTAAAATAACATGGTAAATCTCTCAATATTGTGCGTACAAACTTACATTTGCAGTTGGAATATATGGGAGAACATGTTTTTCAACTACAATGTTAAGTTTGTTCTTGGGATAAATTCATCCCAACTACGGAACCCTTCATTGTGCGTGGTCCGACACGCACTTGGCCGGTTTTTTGTTTTAAAATGTTCGTAACAATCCGAATCAGGTTCATGCAGAATCAATAAAATTTAAAGTTGCCGGGAAAATTGGAAAATTCGGGAAAACGATGGGAATTTTGTATGAATTATTTCAATTTGGACAGTATAACGTCTGTTAGGTCAGCTAGTTGTAAGTAAAGCAGATTTTGTTCAAAGCATTAGGGTAAGAAAACAACATAAAATATACTCACTAACAAAGATAAAGAAACCTTAATGCATTTGGAATGTTGTAAATATCTCTGTAACGAGATTTTGAACTAATTGCAGAAAGGTACATAACCGAGTGAAATTCTATAGCAAAGTAAGGATAAATGAATTTTATTGTAAATAATTTAATATAGAATGGTGCTGGGACGCTGTCGGTAGAGTATTTGGATCCCAAAGAAAAAAAAAACAAAAATATTAACTTTTGTTGGATTAATATTATTAGAATCTGAAACTGAAAACTGCGAATTATTCCTACTGAAATACTGAATACAAGTAATCGGTACATGGAAGTATACCGTAATGACTTGGCCCTGCAGTCAGCAGCAACAGACGCGCGCGACGTGCTTGACAAGAACGTGATTTTTTTGTGCTTGTCAAGCAATTTTAACCGTCTAGGAATGCCATTAGGACTTTGCGACCGAATTCGGTTGTATAGCGATCGCTATCTTTGTCGAGACTGCAGCCCCTGTAACCTACTTTTGTTATGTGGTTTTTTATATTATGCTGATCTCGCATTGTTTAGGATTTCCGTACAATACGAGGTCAGCTTATACTGGAAATGTATAGCTTGGTGTGTAGCCGTGTGTACTACCTGTTTGTTGTTACTACATCGTAGATAATTCCCAGTTTAAATAATCCTTTAAATAAATTAAAATGCGATTCCAAGGCAGACACTGAACTGATAAGTTGTCTTCTCTGTTTTAAACACCTCAGTGCTAGATTCGTGTCGTGTAACTATAAACAGTATATTAAGTACCAGCATTAATAGCATATATCTCTGATTAATAGCACGGTTTGTTGGCACGGCACGTCAATTACCCAGCCTTAATTGTAGTCAATAAAGTAGCAAGTACTTAGCGCGTTCTTCACAATATGCAGGCAGCTATTATTACTGCTGTGGTCGGTTATTTATACTGTTTTATAATATAACATCAAAACATCACGCCTTAAAGGCCTTAAGCGCCTTTAAGGGTTAGGCAGAGGTGTACCCACAGAGTGTACCCATAGTAAGTATTTACCCACATTTCGCCAGTTAAATAAGGGGCGAGCCTATTGCCATCAACCGGGCACAAATCCAGACTCTGGGCTGGTAATGAGAAATTCCTAGGGGAAAACCTAACATCACTTTGCCCGACCTGAGAATCGAACCCAGGACGTCATGGTCAGCAGTAGCGCTTGTGCACTAGACCATTGAGGCAGTGTTACTGTTTTATCTTATGTTATTACGACCTTGATATATTACCTACGAGAGTATTTTAGGCGCAGTAGTATTGTGTAGAGATAGACTACGTTCAGTGAATGGAGAAAGTGCTATTGTTTAATAGATTGAAGACGTGTGTGCTCTGATATGTCAGTTATAGGTTCATCATCATCAACCACAGCCCGATTTCACCCATTGCTGGGCATAGGCCTCTCTTTTCTTGTGCCAATTTCTAGGTTAGGTACTGTGGTGTCGGCTGTCGTTGAAGTGAACTGTGTCGCAAAAAATAAAAATTAAACCAAAACTAAAAAAATAAAATAAACTGAGGTTAACTTTTTTTTTATTATAGCTTGACCGATAACGCTGTATCGCGCCTTGGTATGTGCGCGGCGTGACGGGGGGCAATGCAGGCCGCTTATTCGTCAACGCTCACGGCGTCCAGCCCGGCCTCGCCGCGCATTCCTAAGGCACGGAACAGCGGCACGGAAATCCGAGATCGGCATAAACTGGAAATGTTGTTGTTGTTTCTTTTGCAACTGTCTCCTAACCTAGACCACACAAGCATAAATAAGTACCGAAGTACAAATATACATACCTAACATTACGTTTTATTATAATAGAGGCATTCCGTTTAAATCACCAAATTAAAAATCAAATTGTTCCACATTGCGCATCCACGGAAATTGGCATCTCAAGTGCTGGTATCGAGATTTCCCGACTGTATGAGATTTTGACATTTAAGAACCAATGGAACAGAGAATCAATTCAACAAAAAGAAAAAAAGAATAAATATCATTAATTTGGACACAGTTCGTGAAACACAAAATACAAATAACATAAGAAAAAAAAACCGGCCAGGTGGGTGTCGGACCACGCATAATGAAGGGTTCCGTAGTTGGGATGAATTTATCCCAAAGACAAACTTAACATTGTAGTTGAAAAACATGTTCTCCCAAACATTCCAACACAATATTGGGAGTTTTACCATGTTATTTTAAGACCATAGACTTCTTATAGGTTTTTCTATAATCTATAAGTATCTATAGAACTATTTTCTGTATTTAAAAAAAAATTATGCTCAGTGGTTTCGGAGATAAGGGTAAAATTTTTATAAATTTTCTTAAATATATTTGAAGCAATGATATTAAATTTATAAAAAAAAAAAATGAGATTCTCACAACAAGCCCTTTCATTTGACATGTCACACAGTAATATAACAAAATAATAAAATAAAATAAAATATTACCCATATTTAACATCAACATGCAAATGAAGAAATCAAAATAATGAACGTTAGACAGTTATTATTTACAATACATGTATTTTCATTTGTAAGGTACTCAACAAAAGTATACAGACTAATTTATCGTTTAAGTAAAACAAGTAACCCAACGTAGCACTCGCCGAGCTAGTTTTCTGATTTTACCAAAGACGAGAACTAAGTTTAGCAAAAAAAAAAAATTTTTAAGGAACACAATTGTACAACAAAATACCCTCATGTATAAAAAAGTTACACTCATTAAATGCTTCATAAATAATTTCCCTTTTCCTAAGATAAATTGTTTATGAATAACGAGGCTCTTTGTTTTTGATACGTCATACAAACTGCCCAATAATGAAATTATTCGAAATTAATAGACTTCGGGTCACATTGAGGAAGGCAGTCAGATATGAACTACTGAAACGGGCTCTGACCTCGGGGCCACGTTTAGAGAGCTTTGAAGAATATTCGCTTTATCCAGTTCCATTCAGTGGACGGATGAAGCTAAAGAGGACGTATGAATTGTAGCAGACGGCTACGAAAAATGCTGGAAAAAAGTGTGAGTTTTTGGTAGGTATGTATCCAAATGTTCGAGAGTCCTCAGTTTCTTATGGTTTCTCACGAATCTTTTGTCCAAAATGACTTGGCGATTTCCTACATTTCCTCCGATAGTACAACTAATTAGCAAAGTGTTTAGCGTAGGTATAAGGTTCACTTTCGGCTGGCACAAAAATTGGTAATAGGTACGTGTACTAAACACAGGTATTACTCCAATTTCTGTTCAAATGTTTCTTTTCAACTACTTCATCTAATATGACATGCTTGAGGTTAAACGATTTATATATTACTAAGCCATATTTATTACAAAGGCTTGTGCAGACCAGCGCGACACGCGACGCGACACAAAGGCACCGCTCGTCGCGCGACGAGCGCTGTTTGAAAGAGCCTTAAGTGTGGCCCAGAACCCCGGATGTAATTAATATTGGCATAACACCAACATGGCGCAGACGTTAATTGCATGCTCCTGGATGGATTCAATGGATTCACCGTTGCGATGAGAGTATACTCCAGAATACGCTGATTATGAACTCAGGCCTCATTTCTGTGCTGAAATCATTAACGAATGACAAGAAGTTTTCAACTGGTTCGTTGAATCTGTGTTGAGATAATTGTATATGCAATTTTTAAAGCTAGACAGCCCTGTTTTATGAAAAAAACTAGCTTTTGCCCTCGGCTTCGCCCGCGTGGATGTCGAAAAATATCCCACGGGAACGTACTACCGGGATTACATACTGAATAGCCGAGGAAAGGTCATTGACTAATACCGCTGCGCCCACGTTGCCGTCAACCAAAATTATGTAATTACGCGTAATTTTGAATCTGTGAGCTCGCAGTCGGCATGTTTTTTCGACTTCTTCAACAATAATCGTCATATTTAAGCCAATTTACAATACAATCTTAATGAATTATACACCAAAACCTTCATCAGAAATCACTCCGTCTATGAGTGAAAACCGTTTGAAAATCCGTTCAGCAGTTTTTGAGTTTATCGCGTTCAGACAGACAGACAGACAGACGCGGCGGGGGACTTTGTTTTATAATATGTAAGGATAAGGATAATCTCAAGCCTATTTTCGGTTCTTTTTATTTATAGCCTACTTAACTTAATAGTGAAAATCGCATCAAAATCCGTCCAGTGTGAAGTGAACTGATGTTAAGCGGACAGACAGGCATTTTGTGAATGTGGGAAAGACAGGTACAAAAAGTTTAACAAAATTTATAATGAAACCAATACTCAAATCAAACTAAGTACCTAAGTACTACCTAATACTACCTAATAACTAAGTACCTAAGTACCTAATCAAACTAAGTACCTACCCCAAATTTTCCTAAACCAGTTTTTTTACACTTAGTTTTATTGTTTGACGCTGTTTTCAAACACATCACCGACAAACATAATGGTATTAGTGTTCGACGGAAAGTAGTTTTTTTTTTTTAACTGAACTGTGACTGCGAGTAAAGAGAGCTCGAAAATTTTTGTACCTCGGATAGGTTAAATTTTCTTTTGACCAATCATACAGAAAGCTCGCCAACTTTTGCAGAAAAGTTTTAGGACCAAGAAAATCTAGGATGCAAGAGGGAGCGGAGCGAGCTCGAAATTTTTAACACACATCTTTGAAAGGTTATAACTATTTAGCTATTTAGCTCGTAGCTAAGTAATAACAGCCGCACGGATCAATTCATCAGGTTAAGCTACGCTTGCCGGGGTTGGTCTGTGGATGGGTGACCATCTTTACGTACCGAGACTCCTCCGTGCCTCGGAAAGCACGTTAAGCCGTTGGTCCCGGCTGTCATTCGTGGATCTTTGACAGTCGTTACGGGTCGTCAGAAGCCCGAGAGTCTGACAACCAGTCTTACCAAGGGGTATTGTATTACCCAGTTACTGGGTTGTGGAGGTCAGATAGACAGTCGCTCCATGTAAAATACAGGTATTCAGCTGCATCCGGTTACACTGAAGCCGACCCAAATATAGTTGGGAAAAGACTAGGCAGATTGATTGAACTATTTATAACGCAACCAACGTAATATACTTATGTAGTAGACGTCTTGCCGCGCAGCAGGTGATGTTAAAGACCCGATTGACTGATCAGTTGTCTATTTACCTCTCGTGGGTGCTGGAGCCCTTGAGCACCCACGGACTAGGTGCCCCTGACTGCAACTTTCTCTTTCGATAGAACCCACAGCAGCTTACAGGGCATTTACAGAGAAAGCTTATGTTAATCGCGTTGAAAGTTCCCTATAAATAGTATAGAAATAGAAATAAAAGACAAGACGAACAATGAACAGAGACTACCCTCTTTATTTTTGTTTAAATCACACAATATATCTTTTGATCAGTATGTATTCATATGTACAGTGGATTAAAAAAAATAAAATAAAGAAGTATTCCATAAAATAAAACAAAATTTTACTTTAATAGGTAGTAAAGTTGCCGTAACAAAATGTATATTTTTCTTAGTGCTCATATACACGAGCGGCACGCCGCGGCTGCCGCCGACTAGTCTCGATGGCTGCAGTTGCCTCTGGTGTCACATGAATATAAAACCGAGCAGAAGGAAAGCTTCCTACCAGAGTTCAAAATTCTTACCTACTTTCATAGTAGGGTTGCCATATTTTCCCGAGATACCTACAAAAAAGGATTTGGGAAATATTTATTTTTAATTAATCGTTCTTTTTATATTTATCAGATGATTTCACCTGGGACAGTATTGTCGGGTACCTTTTACGAATTCATAAAATTCTTCACAACTCATGTTAAAACTAGCCAAGTCAAATCTTGAAATCATCAAACCAAATTGTGTTTTGGATTTATTTTAGAATGTTGTACGTTCTTATAAATAAATTTCTACATAACTTGTGTTAAAACGCTTGTGTCAAATAATACCAAACTATTGTAAATCTGGTTTATTTTCAGAAATTATGTTGATATGTTACATTAGGTATTTTATATATGTTAAAAGTAATGCAGTTGGTAACATTTTTGTTAATTGAGTACAATTTTATAATCTATGGAAAAGAGGATTTTTTCGTGTGTGGAATTTTTTCAGGTTCCCCTTATTCCGGGGTTGTCTTTTTTTGATTTGTATCGAGTCGGAATAACCAACAATCTGGTTGGCGCATTCATGTTGAATGGTTGAACTATTTCCTGTGTTATTAAAGTTAAGCAGAAGTGTGATTGTACTCTAGTTGCAATGAAGTAAACTAATTATTCGTTATACGTGTACTTATTTTAACCAGTGATCTAACAAATCAGAAGCGGGATCGCTGCGCGCCGTTCTCGGTCAGATATAAATATTCAGGTTTTAATTTATTTTACGCGATTACTGGTAAGTGCTTTAGTTTTTAATAAACTCAATGGAACGTGATAGACTATTATGACCAAGAACGCGACTCACAGCGCGTTCTCATAGTACCTACTTCAGTGTTTCTTGTGCGATTACGAAGGAAATCCCGAGGTCGTCACCACAGAAGACCTAGCCGGACACGTGTTGCAAAATGGCTAACACGTTCTGGGTCACGCAATTCTCGTTCTCGCATTCGATGCAAAGATCGACAGCATCATGGTCCATCACGTAAACGTAGGTACTTCGCGAATGCAATCTTCTCGATGTTTTATTATGAAAAGTTGATAGCTTTGAATCGTTGTCGTATATATCAGGAAAAGATGCTATTAACTGTATAGTGTATGGCAAATAGGATAGGTCATTCCGTTATGGCGCAGAGGCTGTAGTGTTTGATAATGTTGACAAATTGTTAGGATTTCTGAGAAATGTTAAGCAAGGACGAGTTGACCGAAATGCTAAAAAAATAATAATTGTGAAACCAGTATCAGATTTATCGGGACGTGGATCCAATGGCGATGTTAGTAGGGTTTTAAGATGTTATAATTGTCACGAAGTCGGACACATGGTTATTACGAGTAACTGCCAAAACACCAATAGTTAAATATCATGAACACGGACGAAATTTTTTTAAAACCTGTTACAATCAACGGCAAAACTTTTACGGGCTACATTGATTTTGGAAGTCAGTGCTGTTTGATACGTGAATCTGTTGCACGGACATTAGTTAATTCTACTAAATAGTTATATCACGCTTTACCCATATTACGAGGGTTTGGTAAGTCAACCATAAATCCAATAGGTATTTGTAAATTGAAGTTGTCTGTGAATAGAGTTCTAGTTACTCGTACGGTTATCTGATATTTTTTTGAGTTACGATGTTTTACCAGGACAGACAGACGGCAAATCCTTCATTGTGCGTGGTCCGACACGCAATTGGCCGTAATGCGCAAGGTGCACAACCCATTATGAATGGGATGCACAAGGTGTGCTATGTGTAGTGCACAAAGTGTACGATGCAATGCGCAAGGTGCGCTACGCATAATAACGAGTATGCACAAGGTGTGCGATGTAATGCGCAAGGTGCGCAACCCATTATGAATGGGATACACAAGGTGTGCTATGTGTAAAGTGTACTATGCAATGCGCAAGGTGCGCGACGCATAATAATGAGTATGCACAAGGTGTGCGATGCAATGCGCAAGGTGCGCGACGCATAATGCTCAAGTTGTACAAGGTGTGCCACATGCCACATGCTGATCGCACGAGGTGCGCCATGCGGAGCGCACGAGGTGCGCCATGCGGAGCGCACGAGGGGCGCCATGCGGAGCGCAATAGGTGCGCCATGCGGAGCGCACGGGGTGCGCCATGCGGAGCGCACGAGGTGCGCCATGCGGAGCACAAGAGGTGCGCAATGCGGTGCACACGAGGTGCGCCATGCAGAGCGCAAAAGGTGCGCCATGCAGAGCGCACGAGATGCGCGATGCGAAACGCACTAGGTGCGCCATGCAGAGCGCACGAGGTGCGCCATGCAGAGCGCACGAGGTGTGCCATGCAGTGCGCACCAGGTGCGCCATGCGGAGCGCACGAGGTGCGCCATGCAGAGCGCACGAGGTGCGCCATGCAGAGCGCACCAGGTGTGCCATGCGGAGCGCACGAGGTGCGCCATGCGGAGCGCACGAGGTGCGGCATGCGGAGCGCACGAGGTGCGCGATGCGGAGTGCACAAGGTGCGCGATGCGGAGTGTACGAGGTGCGCGATGTGGAGCGCACGAGGTGTGCGATGCGGAGCGCACGAGGTGCGCCATGCGGAGCGCACGAGGTGCGCCATGCGGTGCGCGCTGCGGAGCGCACCAGGTGCGCCATGCGGAGCGCACGAGGTGCGCCATGCGGAGCGCACGAGGTGCGCCATGCGGTGCGCCATGCGGAGCGCACGAGGTGCGCTATGCGGATTGCACGAGGTGCGCCATGCGGAGCGCACGAGGTGCGCCATGCGGAGCGCACGAGGTGCGCGCTGCGGAGCGCACGAGGTGCGCGCTGCGGAGCGCACCAAGTGCGCCATGCGGAGCGCACGAGGTGCGCGATGCGGAGCGCACGAGGTGCGCGATGCGGAGCGCACGATGTGCGCGCTGCGGAGCGCACCAGGTGCGCCATGCAGAGCGCACGAGGTGCGCCATGCGGAGCGCACGAGGTGCGCCATGCGGTGCGCCATGCGGAGCGCATGAGGTGCGCCATGCGGAGCGCACGAGGTGCGCCATGCGGTGCGCCATGCGGAGCGCACGAGGTGCGCCATGCGGATTGCACGAGGTGCGCCATGCGGAGCGCACGAGGTGCGCCATGCGGAGCGCACGAGGTGCGCCATGCGGAGCGCACGAGGTGCGCCATGCGGAGCGCACGAGGTGCACCATGCGGAGCGCACGAGGTGCGCCATGCGGAGCGCACGAGGTGCGCCATGCGGTGCGCCATGCGGAGCGCACGTGGTGCGCCATGCGGAGCGCACGAGGTGTGCCATGTGGTGCGCCATGCGGAGCGCACTAGGTGCGCCATGCGGAGCGCACGAGGTGCGCGCTGCGGAGCGCACCAGGTGCGCCATGCGGAGCGAACGAGGTGCGCGATGCGGAGCGCACGAGGTGCGCGATGCGGAGCGCACGAGGTGCGCGCTGCGGAGCGCACCAGGTGCGCCATGCGGAGCGCACGAGGTGCGCCATGCGAAGCGCACGACGTGCGCCATGCGGTGCGCCATGCAGAGCACAAGAGGTGTGCGATTCGGAGCGCACGAGGTATGCGATGCGGAGCGCACCAGGTGCGTGCTGCGGAACGCACCAGGTGCGCCATGCGGAGCGAACGAGGTGCGCGATGCGGAGCGCACGAGGTGCGCAATGCGGAGCGCACGAGGTGCGCGCTGCGGAGCGCACCAGGTGCGCCATGCGGAGCGCACGAGGTGTGCCATGCGGAGCGCACGAGGTGCGCCATGCGGTGCGCCATGCAGAGCACAAGAGGTGCGCCATGCGGTGCGCCATGCGGAGCGCACGAGGTGCGCCATGCGGAGCGCACGAGGTGCACCATGCGGTGCGCCATGCGGTGCGCCATGCGGAGCGCATGAGGTGCGCCATGCGGAGCGCACGAGGTGCGCGCTGCGGAGCGCACCAGGTGCGCCATGCGGAGCGCACGTGGTGCGCCATGCGGAGCGCACGATGTGCGCCATGCGGAGCGCACGAGGTGTGCCATGTGGTGCGCCATGCGGAGTGCACTAGGTGCGCCATGCGGAGCGCACGAGGTGCGCCATGCGGAGCGCACGAGGTGCGCCATGCGGAGTGCACGAGGTGCGCCATGCGGAGTGCACGAGGTGCGCCATGCGGAGCGCACGAGGTGTGCCATGCGGTGCGCCATGCGGAGCGCACGAGGTGCGCCATGCAGAGCGCACGAGGTGCGCCATGCGGAGCGCACGAGGTGCGCGATGTAGAGGGCACGAGGTGTGCAATGTTCAAAGTGTGAGATGTGTGTGTGTGTGTGTGCCTACCTACTTGCTACACAAGATGTGTTTTAATTTTATGATATAAAATTGCGAGTAATAGTAAAGTATAAATGGTTTATTAACAATCAAATAGTTGTTATTTCACTAGTTTTGCAATAATAATTACCATGTTACTTTCATGAGTATTCTTTTATTGTGTCCTTTATTTTTATTTTTATAATGTACACGAGGGCGTGTACTGTTATCAGGATGGACGAGTTGTTAAAACGCTTGTGTCAAATAATACCAAACTATTGTAAATCTGGTTTATTTTCAGAAATTATGTTGATTATGTTACATTAGGTATTTTATATATGTTAAAAGTAATGCAGTTGGTAACATTTTTGTTAATTGAGTACAATTTTATAATCTATGGAAAAGAGGATTTTTTCGTGTGTGGAATTTTTTCAGGTTCCCCTTATTCCGGGGTTGTCTTTTTTTGATTTGTATCGAGTCGGAATAACCAACAATCTGGTTGGCGCATTCATGTTGAATGGTTGAACTATTTCCTGTGTTATTAAAGTTAAGCAGAAGTGTGATTGTACTCTAGTTGCAATGAAGTAAACTAATTATTCGTTATACGTGTACTTATTTTAACCAGTGATCTAACACTTGGCACCTATTTAGATCTCAATTCTTTTGTCGGCAAAATCGACAACCACGGATATTCTTTTCTTAATATTGAACTTGGCTCCCATTTCACATTTATGTTTTTGATGGGATAGATGATTATTTGACAAGATCCTTTGGATATACAAAAAAAGAAATCTCCTTGGTATTCCTGTCTTTGTTTGTTTCATTTAAATGTTCTGTTCGTGTTTCAATGACCACCAAGTCTATAGTAGCATTTACGCAAGTATATGTATATGCACATAGTTTTGGATCGGGCGGTATAATTCGTGCGAATCAATAACCAATAAGCCGCGAAAATCGTTGTAGAAATAGCTTAATTCATTGGAATTGGTGATCTTCGATTTTCATACGAACAGCACATTTATATGAAATGCAATGAAGAATAATAAAGAAATATTCTTCTTAAAATGTAGGTACATTACTACATATTATAAAAAAATTAAGTTATAAAAACTAAAACCCAACTACGACAAAAAGTCAACTAAAAATGTATAAACGGACATCACAGACAGATAAATTAAAATGCGGACATAATAAATCGAACAGATTACGTTACATAGACTTTATCCAGCGGACGATCAAGACGTTTCCAACGATACCTCATTTGTCAAATTATGATGAGTAGTTTATAAGTTATGAGGTAACAGATGAACACACATACATACATTCAAACATATATACATACTGCAGCATTACACTGCATTATCAACCTTTTTTACGCGAACATAGGCCGCCTTATTTTTTCATTTTTTCAAGTTGACACAAATTCAACATTTTTTCAATAGAAAGAATATTGAATTTTTTTCTGGGTTGACAACAGTCAGTCGTCAGCTAGGAGGTATCACGAAGACACCAAAATTTAACACGTTGGAGACTTTATCCTGAAAATTATTATAGTTTGTTCGAGAGCAGACAAGTTGTAAAAGCAGGGAAGTCAAAGCCCTTGCTGCCAGCTGGTGCCCATTTCCGGGACCAATCGGGGATATTCTCCCCGATCCCAAATTGTTCCTTTGATTTTTTAACTGTGAGTATTCCAATTGGTTCATCATCACCCACTATCAACCTTCACAATTTTGCCTTGCTTTCTGGTCCTAATATGCTGTTTATCTTGGATCCAGTCAGACAAGGCCGATTACGGCTCCACCCTTGGGCCAGAGTCAGCCAACCAGTCCTATTCGGTGCGGGTTCCCTCTGCATCTGCATTTTGCCAGAGGTCCGGGCAGAGCAGCCGGCCGTGCGTTGCCGGGCTTCGCGACGGGACGACGGACGGACGGAAGCTGTGCGCGGCGAAGGACCATCCTGTTTATCCTTACCTTAATTTTTTATTTTGCCGTTTAATTGTTTTTCCTAGTTTCGGAATCCGTTGTTTTTTTTTTGAGGTTCATCGCGTCTACTTGTGATATGTGTGCGTCCAATAGGGCTTGGGGTCGACAATAGCTATTGGCCGATAAATCCGCGTCGTATCCTCGACCACCACAAATTACGGTGATCGATGAGCCTAGGTTAAAAAAATCGTAAATTTCTCCCATATCTTAATCTTAACATTTTCCCTAAAAAAGGGGTAAAACGAGCTGACGGCTGCTTATTTAATTTTGTATTTATCCCTATTAACGTGTTTTTTTTTTGTTTTGTTTTGTTGTTCTCTACATTTCAATTATACAGTGTTGTTTTACCGCAATCATACCTTTCATTTCTTATCCTTACAACGCCCTGGGTTCGATTCCCGGGTGTCGTTGGACATGTGGCAAGAAAAAGCTGATTTATGCTACAATACATACCGGTCAAAATCATAACTCTCCTATTTGCTTCGCTGTAGTCGGTCGGTAAGTCCCCCGCCGCCGCCGCGCCGCCTCTCTCTGTCTGTCTAAACGCCATAAACTAAAAAAACTACCGAACGGATTTTCATACGATTTTCACCAATGGACGGAGTGATTCATGAGGAAGGAATAGAGTTTATGAAACAATATATGTACCTATTCTTTACTTTTCAATTATTTGCAGGATTGGAAATAAAATACATTAAAAATACTCCAAGTAGGATGAACAACAGTTACATTTTAATCTAACCCACATGCTGTACGTAACAGTTTGATACGAGACTACGACAGAAAAAAAAATTGGCATATATGTAATATGGTCTGGTACCGTTCCGTATTACACGTTCCCAGGATTTCGGAATTTTTAATATGTGATCTTCATGAACCAACCACCACCATCATCCATGAACGACCATGAACTTCAAAATGGACTGAAATGAAGATAAACTTGGGTATTTTTTAATTGTTTGTTTTTTATGAAGTAATTTGTATTTGTTACCCGACTACGGTGAAGCAAAAAAAACTTTTTACAAAAAAAAACAACCGACTTCCAAAACAAAACACTACAAAGTGAAAAATAACTTTAATTTCGGAAGTCGGTGTCTTGGGTTTTGTGTTTTCGTTTTTTGCCACCGACTTCCGAAATTAAAGTTATTTTTCACTTTGTAGTGTTTTGTTTTGGAAGTCGGTTGTTTTTTTTTGTAAAAAGTTTTTATTTTTCATTTTTTAGTTGTGGTACCTACCCCACACACATTCGAATACCACTACCTGCTACCAGTGTCAAGAACTTATCATATCATCTACATACTAAGTGGGAAAAAAAAATACGTATTTTGTAGCTAACTCAAAAACTACCCAAGCAAAGTTAATAAAATTTATATGGGACCAATTTGGGAGCCTACCCTTTCAAACAAAAAAATAATTTTCAAAATCGGTCCACAAATGACGGAGAAATCGGTGGACATACATAAAAAAAAAAAAAAAAAAAAAAAAAAAAAAAAACAAACATACGCGTCGAACATATAACCTCCTCCTTTTTGGAAGTCGGTTAAAAAGAGGGTTATGATTTTGACTGGTATGATGTATCTTCATCTGTTACCTCATAACTTCTGATTATAATTTGACAAATGAGGTATCGTTGGAAGCGTCTTAGTCATCCGCTGGTTATAAGCTATGTGACGTCACTTTAAATTTAATATGGCGCCCTCTAGAAGAAAAAGTCATAAACTAAAAAAAAAAGTTTTTAATTATACCATGTTGGGTATCAAGTGAAAGGACTTGACGAGTAAAATATTATATTATAACCTCAAGATAATTTAAATAAAAGTTATAAAAACTAAAACCCAACTACGACAAAAAAATCAACTAAAAAGGTATAAACAAGACATCACATACAGACAGACAGACTTATTAAAAATCCGGAGTCACACGTGTTAGGGCATAAATCGAATAGATTACGTGTGACTCCGGATTTTTAATTTTTATACCTAACTTAATTTTTTTTAATAATAAACTAACAAACTTGTTTATTGTAAACATAATAAAATTTACTTAATTAATTGTATGTAAGTGTAACAAAAAATAACTATTTGGCATTCTTTAAATGCTAAAGCAAAAACATATTATGTTTCATTTCCAAGCCTGCTTCTTAGTTTATTGGCAATATAATCTGCAGCTGAGAACGCTCGCTCCTGTAAACTCCGGTTCTATCCTGGTCGGAGGAAAATACTTTCTAAGATATAAATATCTATTGTCTGTTCCTCCGAGAAACAGACAATAGATATTTATATCTTAGAAAGTATTTTGTATGTTTGCAAAAACTAAAGACTTTTCAAAATAAGAAGCGATTTCCATAATATAAATACACGGAGTAAACATGAAATTGTGATACCCAAATTTAAATTAACTAAAACTAGTAAAGTGCAATTTCTTATAAACAGTATCCGCTTTTATAACAAGTTGCCAAAGTCTGTTACAGAACTTAGCGTTGGAAAGTTCAAACTCACATCAAACGTGTCCTTATCAAAAAATCATATTATTATGATTAAAGACTACGTTGAAGACAGGGAAGTTTGGCAATAATTCTTTCTGCACATGTGGCTTTCCTGGTGCCTCATTAACGGCATAACTATGTAAATGTCTATTAGCTGCTCCCTAATTACGATGATTACTTCCTTGACATGATCGTTTCATTATTTGACTACAATATTCTATATTTTTATTAAATTTGATTTGTTTCACCTGTAGTGGCACCTGTTTGGTTTAAATAGGTCTTTATTATTATTATATTATTTATCTTTTATATAGATTATTTTCTTTTAGATTTTGTGAGTGTGAGAACGTTGTAGACTATAGGAAATAGGTTCATTTCATGTGTAATGCTTTTGAACAATTCTTACTTATTTTGTATATCAGGAGGATCTGGAAAATCCGTCCATACTCTTGTCGATTTTTAGCTGTAATTTTTCCTTCAGTGTCAATAGCAGTTATAAATAATAAATAAATAAAATGTTTTTACTTATGCTTCAGTTTACAAAAAAGGGTTTCGTGTTTGGAGCCTCCTTTTAAGCAAACATAGGTGCCGATTCCCTTGTTCACAAACTAAACTAAATTTAAGTTCAGTGCATCTTTTTCTTTCTATTTCATTAAGAAAAGGACAGCAGATAAATTTTAGTTTAGTCCTGTCAAATTAATCAGCGCTTGACGTAAATTGACGTAATTTTAGTAGGCAAGTTTTTAATCACGTCTAAACTTCTATGGAGTAGTGACAGGCGCTGATTAATTCGACAGGACTAAACTAAAATTTATCTTCTGTCCTTTTCTTAATGAAATAGAAAGAAAAAGATGCACTGACCTTAAATTTAGTTTAGTTTGTGAACAAGGCAATCGGCACCAATGCCTGTGTTAGGAGACTCCGCTCTTCCATAGTACGGCATAATCTTAATCTATTAAAACAAATCCGTAGGTACTTAAAGTTGGGGTATATTTTGCCTTGGTTCTTCAGCTGTTTGTGAATTTGTGTTGTAATAATGTTGATTGTATGTGTTTTTGTCAAAATAAAGTACTCTTAATTAAATCTAGATAAGGTTATAGTCAAGGCGTTATGAAATGCAAGCAAAACCTATTTCTGTCAATCTAAAAAAATCTCGGGTTTAGCTAAGTTCAATCCCGGGATTTTCGGGACTAGAAAAAAGCTGGGATCCTGGGATCCCGTGTGAAGCCGGGGCGGGTTGCTAGAACCTAATAAATATAACAAAATAATATAAATATGGATATGAATTATAAATATGTATTAAACAAAATAATCACAAATAAATGAGAAAAATACTTAGTACTTAATCTTCTCGTGTTTTGGTGAACCATTAGTTAGATACTTTTTAAAATCTCAGTCTTACATTTTTGACTCGTATCCAAGTCCTTCTCCCAAAAAGTTAAAATTACATAAAAATACATTTATATTTAAAATATGATAGGTACAAAATGCAATAAAAATAAGAATAATATTGATCTTTTTTAAAGGTATTAAAAAGTATTTTCAGTTTAACTGTGTCCGAAAGGACGTCCTAATTACCTCGCAGACGACGACGCCATAGCCGACAGTCGAGAGATGAAGTTCGTATTAACGCCGTCGACATCGTCTCGAGCCTCGGTAAGCCGTGCATTCGTGAGTTACAAGACTGTTATAGGTACCGTTAGGTCTTTAATAATTGCTAGGGAATATTCACTTGTCCCATCTTCGATCTCGGTATGTAAAATCGTATATTGAATCGAATCGAATCGAATGTAGGTAAATTTATGATATAACCGGTATTAAAATTCATAACAACATGAAGAATTGTTTTAATACTAGGTAGGTATATCTAGTTTCATGAATCCAGAATATAACATTACACACTGAAAAATTATTGTACTTAACTCGAAATCTTGTACGCCATATAAGTATCTATTTACAGTTCGACGTAAAAAAATTGACAAATTGTTCTCACTTTGTTGCTTAATTTAGAACTCCACAATATAATTTTATCCGTATTCCTTCTTACGTTGTATAATTCTTAATTTGATCTCTTTGAGATATTTCTCGGGCTCGTCCGCTGAATAATCTCCATTTTCTTCTGATATATTATTGACTATGGCGTCGGGTGCGATAGTTTCAGTGGGTGACGAAGGGTAGGTGCAGCATACCGGCGAGCAGGGTCTTCGTTTTTCATTTGCTAATCGCATGGCTGTGTTTAAGTAAGAGTTTCTGTTGTTAATAATTTCTTCTTTGTGGGATTGTTGGAAGAAGTGCTTACTGCAGGTTCTGTTGTCGTGCACAGGAGGCGTGACGATCGTCCTTCCATTGTGACACACGTGTACTGTGGGTATGCATCGGTCTCTGACGTCCTGTCCTCTCATTTTGTAGCGGACGCTCGCCTCGTTTCGCAAAGCGTTTTTCAGTGAATTACCTGCAAAACGTAAATAATATTTTATAATATTCAACAAAAAAATACGTATTAGATACTTCCATATCCAATGAACAACTCTCACTATCATAACGCCAATTAATTAGATGAATTCTGTTTCTTTATTTAACGGGGTTACAACACAAATATTGTGGTCTGTAATTAAAACTCAACCTTAGTATGATAAACCCACAAGTAATTTGAATAGGCATCAAAATATTCTCGTGTATTTGTTGGTTGCTTTGCCCATTTGAATACTCTTACTCATTTGAAAATTACAGATACGTAACATGCTGATTTAAGTAAGTATTTATTTCAGCCGTGCCAAAAAAAAAAAAAACTCCAGAAAAGTGATTCGAGGTATTCCACTCAGATCATTTAGTTTTGTTGGCGTTGCAACAAAGATGCGCTGTGCGGGCGAAAAGTGCACACCGCGCCGCCACAAGCACATATTATATATCAGAGCAATTATATTGAGCGGTCATTCAACGACTGCCGCAAAGTGCGCACACATTTTAGAATTTATATTTTATTTTCTTCTTGTTTATGTGGTGTTGTAAAAGGAAAGTTAATATAAGAACATGTAGTAAAGTATCTATATACGTAGCGTTGAAAAAGCACATGAAAAATCCAACAAGTTTTATAAGTTTTAAGAAGGGAATTAAAATGTTGTGGAAAATAACCTGAGTTGACAGTACCGCTGGAGGTGGGGTTCCGTTGGAAGGCCATGGCTGTGTAGGAGCAGCGCTTGGCGGTGGTTCTCTCACTCGGGCGGCAGCACCACAGCATCATTGAGCTCTGAAACACAGCGTCTGCTAACTTTAATTTTAACGACCTTTATGACTTTTTGGAATCAATACTTATAGATAGTATAGGTACAGCGTGTATCAGAAATGTGTGGTCGAAGATGAAAATACAGATGCCTGTAGCTAGCACTCTTGAATACCAGTTCCTTGCACGAGCCAGTTACTTTCATAATATGCTAGCTTTTGCCCGCGGCTTCGCCCGCGTGGATGTCGAAAAATATCCCACGGGAACCTACTACCGGGTTTACATACCTAATAATACCTTTTTGTTAAGCTTTTTAAGATAAACAATACTGTAGAACATAAACTTTATGTATCTTTTACGGTTTACGCGGCGCACACCAGTAAAGCTCTCAGTCGGCATGATTTTTCCGACTTCTTCAACAATAATCGTCATATTTCAGCCAATTTACACAAAACCTTAATGAATTGAACATAAAAACCTTCCGCATGAATCACTCCGTCCACTGGTGAAAACTGTTAGAAAATCCGTTCAGTAGTTTTTGAGTTTATCGCGTTCAGACAGATGGACAGACAGACGCGGCGGGAGACTTTGTTTTATAATATGTAAGGGTGGCATGCCTGTTCTTGGCAAGCAAGTCGATTGCTCAACAATTGTTTTACTGGCATGAAACATGAGAGAGGAGACGCGGGGTTTTGCAGAACCGGCACGTGTGAACGTACAGACGCCAGCACATCAAGCTACTACAATCTGTCAAATTTATTTAATAGATTTTCAACTTTATCTCTGAAAATTAAGGTTCAAAGTTGATTGGGAAAATTTGACAGTTTCGGGTAGCTTGATGTGCTGGCGTCTGTACACGACAGCTACAGGCATGCCAGTAGCTAGTGCTATTCTGTACATAATCTAACTAAACGATTTGTGTGTATAGTGTCATTTAAATAAAAATACTTGCGCATTAATTCCCTCTACTAGTCCAATCTGTCACCCAAATCTTTCTTCTTCTTCTCTTCTTTTTTTCTCCCATTAATTTAGCCATACAATCCACTGCTAGTAGCAATATGACATTATTTAATTCACTTCGTATGCTTTCCATTGTACCGGCATCAGTGCTTAAGCTCATGCAGATTGTTATGCGAACCAAACGAACTATGTAAAGTGGGCCGAAACGTTCTCTGTGTCGTATGGGTTGGAGTGCGGTGTGAGACCCCGGGTTGACGTCTCCACGGCTCTTCAACCTTTATATTAATGATCTCATAGTCGAGCTCAGTAGTATGCGTATCGGCTGCCGGGTTGGTGGTGTTAGTATTAACAGCATCAGCTACGCGGACGACATGGTACTGCTGGGCCCGACTGAGGGATCTATCAGAGAAATGTTGAAGGTCTGCGAGGAGTATGCTGCCTTACACGGTCTTGTGTACAATGTCCGTAAATGTGAAAACATGGTCTTTAAGGCCGCCGGTAAGTGCCCTAATCATGAACCTAGTTTTCTCTAAATGGTGAGAGCATAAATAAAGTCCACCAATTTAAGTACTTGGGGCACATACTTACCGACGACCTTAAAGATAATGTAGACATCGAAAGGGAACGTAAGGCACTGGCGGTCCGAGGGAACATGTTGGCCCGTAGATTCTTTCGTTGTGCGGATCAAGTCAAAATCACCCTGTTCAAGGCGTTTTGTCAAGATCTGTATGCGGGGAGATCTATGGGTCAGCTACACCAAATGATCGCTGGATGTCTTACGTATCCAATACAATAATGTTTTTAGGATGCTGTTGAAACTGCCCCGTTTCTGTAGCGATTTGGAAATGTTTGCTCAGCACCGAACTGACGGCTTCCATGCAGTGATTCGCAAAAAAGTCGCATCACTGATGCGTAGAGTGTGGGTTAGTGACAATAGCATCCTAAAAATAGTGGTGGAGAGCCCTGACTCCCCTTTTCTGAGGCACTATGTGGGGAGAATGGTCAGGTAGCATTCCTTGTTTTATAGTTCTCTGCCCATCCTGCCGCAGTCACCAGCTAAACTTATTCTTTTTTTGTGTACTACTAACACTAGTGATAAGGTATTTTACTAACAAATTGGACCATATTATTGTCATAACTAAATAAATAAAAAATTGCAAAAACTAGAAACAGTATTTTTAGGGTGGGACTGGCTAGTATTGTCTCGTGAACTGGCTTGTGTATACTTCTTGCAAGTAACAGGCATGCAAGGAAGCAAATGGCATAAGTTTATTTGCAAACGTATCCACAGTGTGCACTTTACTTGCACATACAGTTAACTAGAATGCAAGCTATTGCTCCATTTTACGGGCATGCGACCCTAGGGCCGAAAATAAACATGGTCATGGTCTGTACCAACCATCAAACTGAATAAATTTCTCCATGGGACCAACATCGTAATCGCTAAAAAATTATCAGCCGTCTCATACATTTTTGGGTCGAGTAAGTATTGAAGTTTTGTATGGGACAGTAGAATTTTTACCCTATGTTGTTTTTTTTTTAACCTATGTTTATTGTTTTATTGAAATATAATCCTTCTTTGAATTTTATTACTAATTGGTATTTATTAGCTTGATGATAAACTAAATACTAAAATAACTCTTCGGATTAAAAACATGAAATAAAATTCCTACTAATATTAATTTTTTGGTCATTCAGTTTATTTAAAGCCAAGATCATGTATATCCAAGTTAAGCATGCCAGCTTAATAAGCATAAAATTTAATTTAATAGATGGGTTAATAAAAAACGTAATTTAATTAGGCAAGAAGTTAATTGTAGTTACCTTAAAAGCATCCCTAAATTTATTGGACATGATGTGGTAGAATATCGGGTTGATGCATGTAGACATGTAGTAGAAAACTCCGGAGATATAGGTGAGGAATGAGTACACAGATAGGAAGATCGGTGATCGAGCTTGATGGTTCTCAGTGGTTCCGTAGATCGCGACCAGCCGCTGGGCGTGGAATGGCGCCCAACAGATGAAAAACGCCACGACGACTGCCACTGTGAACAAAACAATAATAAATAACATTGAACTAAAATACTTCGCAGTGTTAAATATTTTAATATGTTACCACCACAGTCACCATACTTCTGCGTTATGGCACGGCCGATTTATTAAAGCGCAGCAAGACTTTTTCCTTCCATACGATGTGCGTGCAAGGAAATAAATGATTTCATATATATTCATTCCATACTCAAAATCATTGAAGAAGTCCAGTATAAATTTAAAATCAAAGGAGAATGCTACTTGTACTCGTATAGACCAAAAATCCAGAGTCGATTAAAATAATTCATACACGATGAGATAGAGCAAACATAATATGTCACAATTAAGCTATTTGTTTTTGCTAAAACGATCTCCAAGAGATAGAAGATCTCGGGGTTCTAGATTCACATCGTTCTAGATTCACATCGTTCTAGATTGACATATATGTAAGCATCTTTCAACGTAATTTTCATTAGCTTATAATTTGTCATATGGAAATGAAATTTTGCGTGTATATGTAGTTTGGATAACAATTTGGATTCTTGGAGCCGATCTGATGATGGAGCCAGGAGGTGGATACTGGAAATCTTCAGTGTCTACTAGTAAACCCCTCGAGTTAGGGTTCATATGATTCGTTTTCACAAGTCCAATAGATTGGGCTTGGTAACGAGGGTCTGGTGATGGAACCAGGAGATGGATACTGGAATTCTTCGGTGTCTACTAGTAAATTCTTCGAGTTTGGGCTCATCTGATTTGTTTTAATGAGTCCAATATATTACACTTGATGTCGAGGCTCTGATGATGGAGCCAAGAGGTGGATAGTGGAACTCGCCAGTGGCTACTGGTAAACCCTTCGAGTTTGGGCTTTTATGATTCTTTTTGACGAGTCCAATAGATTTGGCTTGGTAACGAGGATCTGATGATGGTGCCAGGAGATGGACAGTGGAAAACTTCAGTGGCTACTAGTAAACCCCTCGAGTTTGGATTTGGTAATGAGGATCTGATGATGGTGCCAGGAGGTGGATAGTGGAACTCGCCAGTGGCTACTGGTAAACCCCTCGAGTTTGGGGTAATATGATAATTAAATCGTGCGTGATAAAAGCGTGTTTTATTAGTTTTTACCCGACTATGGCAAAGCCAAAAGGAAGGGTTTTGATTTTAGCAGTCTATTTATGTTTGTATTTACGTGTGTTCCACTGTAACGTCTAAACTACTGCACCGATTTTGATGAATGAGGTATCAATAGATTTGTAATAATAATCTGAGTGATATTTAGGTTACATAAATTCTTCCTAAATTTAATATGTTGGACTTTACACGTAAATATCTGACCTCGAAAAAAATTAAATTGACGTAATCATGAAGTTTGATATCAAAAGTAAGGTCTAGACGAGCACATTACGAATATGTATAATATTATCTAAGTAAAAAAATGTTCAAATTGTTAAAAACAAGCAAAAGTGAGACTGCGCTACGTACGTCCTTTTTGTTTTGTTTTTAATTTTTTCTCAGTTAGTTCTAATCATGGTCTGACAGTTTGAGTAATTTAAGTTGCCTACCCAAATGTCCTTTTTTTAGTATTGTTCGTCGAATCGTTGAGCTCCTTAAATTCCGAGTTGAGCTGCACGATAACTGACAAATGCGTGCACTGACTGGACAGGCCCTCTCAATCTGTGTGGTGCTTTCCTCAAAAGACCACTTCAGACACCAATCCACATGGCCTTCACATGATCTGACCAAGATTATGACTTTAACAGAGACTGAGACCTCTGAGTTTGTTTCGGCCTTTCTTCTCAGAGTAGTCAGATAGGAAACGCCGACCTCATCTAGTTTTAAAATATGATTGACGTGTAAAAGTGTTTATACAAACCTACTTACAGAAATAAAATCATTTATCATTTACGGCGCGGCTGTAAAATTAATACCTACTTATTATACAACAAAAAGCATGAATAAAATGATACCAACGCGCAGTTAGTCAAATTTGATTAATATCAAGCGTTAAAACGGAAAAGTATTTTTTCATTTTTTTTATTAAAAACTGTATCCCGGCTACGGATAAATAAAAGTGATCTAAAAAGTACGAAACAAGAAAATATTTCAGACAGAAATCGAGGCATGGCTACAAAAATGGTCAAGGCAAAGCCGTTGTCGCATGCCTTAGAAAAAACAATATGAAGACATGTCATTTATGCTGTAAAAATGTGCGAAATTAAATTCGTTTAAACTTCATTTTAGAAAAGTTTTTAGAAAACAAAAAGATGTAGGAGCCTAGATAAACACTGTCTTAATCCGAATAATAAACTAAATATGGTGGAAATATGCCCAAATTGCAAATGATTTAGGTATTATATTTGTATTTTATTTGTATTGCCCAAACTCGAGCGGTTCACTAGAAGCTACTTAAAATTCCTCTATCTACCTCCTGGCACCATCATCAGATCCTCGTTACCAAGCCCAATCTATTGGACTCGTCAAAACGAATTTTCCGCTGCCCCTTTGGATTCCATTAGTGGGGCTTCCCTCCCGCACCCCTTCCGCACTTCCTATGAACTTCGCAACTCTGACTGAGCTTTCGCTTAGTTTTTGGTGTGCACAGGACATATTTTTAGCTTAGCTTAGCTAGCTTAGCTTAGTATAGCTTCGGCATAGCTTAGCTCTTGGTCTGCAACCCGCATTAGAGTGCGTCAACATAACTTCTAGAGCAAATAAACGCCTACGATGCGACGAATCTTCTTTAAACTCAACTGGAATTGAAGAGCTAAAAGAAATGCTACTATCGTGGAAAGGTGAGCAGGCCGCGGTTTTAAATGAACGTTCCAACACCTTAAAAATAATAGTCTCTAATATAGCCGTATTGAAAACACAATCACTAAAAATTCAAAAAACCAACTCAGAAATTGAGAAAGCTGTTGAGTCGTTTAACAGAAGCTTTAAAAAAGTGCAACAGCGTATTGATTCTCTAGAGAAAGAGCGAACCTACTGCAAAACAAGCTTTCGAAAATTTTGAAACAAAATTGCAAGATATAGAACTCAGGTCCCGCTCTGCATGTATCGTGATCCAAAACGTACCCTTTAAGGAAAAGAAAACTACTAAGTCACTTACAAAGATTATGATGCAGATTGCCTCTAAAATGCAAATGGATTTACAGCCGAATGGAATAAAAGACATTTACAGGCTTCTTGGTAAATCGGGTACAGTTAGACCATTGCTGAATTTTCACAACACACATTGTGAAAGGTTCACACAGGTATACGTGGGAAAGGCAAGACAGTAGAAGTATGATCGACTTTGTGATTGTGGATGGAAGATTAAAGAGTAAAGTCACAGATACTAGAGTATATCAGGGTGTTAATGTAGGGACTGATCATTATCTGGTTATGTGTCGGGTGGATGGTCTGTTCAGGCATTGGCGTCACCGAGTTCGAGTTCCTGTGACTGCTCTAGAAAGAATAAAAGTAGAAAGACTGCAAGAATTGAAAGTAAAAGAGGAATATAAGACGGAAGTGAAAGTGAAGACGGATAAAATATTTGATGATACGAATGATTACAGTCTAGAAGAAGTATGGGATATAGTGAAAAGTAGTATGGTGCATGTAGCCACAAAAGTATGTGGTCTGGCGAAGAGAAAATGTGGTAGTAAAACGAATGTTTCTTGGGTAGACGGTGAAGTAAAAGAGGTTGTGAGGAAGAAGAAAGAGGCCTGGCTTAATGTTTTAGCCTGTAAGGCCCAAAATAGGATGAATGGGACAACGAATGTGACAGATGATTTGGAAAGAGGGAAGAAGAAATACTCCGAAATGAAAATGAAAGTGAAAGAGATGGTAAAAATTAAGAAGGATGAAATGGAAGAAAAGTATAACAGGAAGTTCTCTGATAACTTTAGGGTCAATGTTAAGCTGTTCTGGAAACAGGTAAGATTGGCTCGCGGAGTGACAGGAACATCGAGTATGAATGTTATAAGAGCAGAAGATGGATGTTTACTAAGCGAAGAATGTAAGGTCTTGGAACGCTGGAATACTTTGAAAGTTTATTTAGTTGTCAGGATAGTGTGCAAGGAGTGGGTAACTGGGCAGACGCCAGTTTTGAAGACACAAACTCAGATGTGAATGACGAAAATGGGATAGTAATAGATGAGATTGTAAGAGCGCTGAAAGGGATGAAAGTTGGGAAGCTGCAGGGTACGACAGAGTGTCTGCTGAAATGCTGAAGGGCGGTGATGGGGTGGTAGCAAGCCTGTTGTGCCGAATCTTTAATATGTGTTGGAGATATGGCCGTGTGCCGGATGATTGGTGCAAGGCTGTTATCGTACCACTATATAAGGGAAAAGGCTCTAAGCAGGAGTGTAAAAACTACCGCGGCATTAGTCTTTTGAGCGTTGTTGGCAAACTGTATGCGAAGGTTTTGATAAATAGAGTGATAAGAGTGACAGATAAGAAAATATGGGATGTACAGGCAGGATTTAGAGAGGGAATGGGCTGTATGGATCAGATCTTCTCAATAAGGTGCATAACCGAAAAACATCTAGCAAAGCACAAGAACGTATATTGTGCTTTTGGTGATTTGGAGAAGGCCTATGACAGTGTGTGGAGGGAAGAACTGTGGTCGATACTATCCAAGTACGGTGTGGACTGGCGCTTGGTACGGGCACTGAAATCTTTATACAAAGATTCCAGTGCTTGTGTTAGGATAAATGGGGCATACACGAACTGGTCCTGCATCTCAAGGGGTGTTAGACAGGGTCGTGTAGCGTCACCGTGGCTGTTCAACTTGTACATGGATAGTTGTCTGACAGATGTGAAATAGGGTGAGTGCGGATTGAGGATGAATGAGTTGCCTGTCAAATGCCTTATCTACGCAGATGATCAAGTTCTTCTGGCATCGTCAGCAGAACAGTTGCAAGACATGGTGACTGTAATGAATGAAGCATATAAGATGAAAGGGATGAATATAAATGTGAAAAAGACAAAGGTCATGGTGTTTGAAAGAGGAGAGGATGTATCGGTGTGTGATGTGAAAATAAATGATAAGAGTGTGGAGCAAGTAAGTGAGTTTATATATTTGGGGAGTCTGTTCACAAGGGATGGGAAGATTGATGGAGATGTGGAAAGGAGAGTAAACGCAGGAAACAAAGTGAATGGTGCTATACATGCGATTGTGACCAGCCAGTCGATGTCTAAAAAGGCTCGACACAATGGTGTGCTGGTGCCCACGCTTATGTATGGAAGTGAATGTTGGGTGTGGCAAAAACAACATGAAAGTAGAATAAATGCTGTGGAAATGCGTTCCTTGCGAAGCATGTGTGGTCTGACTATGAATGATAGGCTGAGGAATGATGTGATAAGACAGCGGTGTGATTTAAAAGAAGATGTAGTGACAAAAATTGAAAAGGGTATGCTGAGATGGTTTGGGCATGTTGAGAGGATGAATGAAAGGCGACTAACAAAATGTATTTACGAGGCTGATGTGAAGGAAAAGGCTGGGCGGGGACGCCCTAGGAGGACATATACTGACCTTATTGGTGATGTTCTTCAGAAAGGCCAGGTGCATAGTACTCGCAGCCGGCGGGCGTGTATGACCAGATGTATGAACGTAAACGAGGCAAAAGGAGTATGTAAGGCAGGTGGCGTTCTGTAGTTTCTGCCTACCCCCATGGGAAGAAGGCGTGAGTTTATGTATGTATGTATGTACATTGTGATATATAGCTATATGATACATATTATATTCAAATGTATGCAACCATTGAGCATTCACAATTTATACTTTTATCTACCTACCTGATCTGTTATTTTTAATTGACCATTGAAATGGTTGTTTAGTATGTCATGTATGTATGACGTCAAGAGGCACTTTCAATTTTCGTATATACTACGGCGTTCAATAAAAAGTGAGAATGAGTACGTAACTTTTATTAAATATTTTTTTAATTTTCTACATAGTCACCTTTTACTGTTAAAGGTGACTTTTACTGTAATAACAGTAAAAGGTGACTCCTGAGCACCTAAAAATTCCTGTATTGCAGCGACTATTGCTTCATTATCTTAAAATTTATGTCCTCTCAAATAATCCTTCAACCTTGGAAATACATAGAAATCACTAGGGGCAAGGTTTGGTGAACATGGAGGATGCTCAAGTATTTCAAAGCCAGCATTTCAAATTGCAGCCATCGCAATGGCGGACTTGTGGGCGGGGGGCGTTATCTTGATGAAACAAAACAATTTTTGCAAGTTTGCCTCGCCGTTTCTCGCGCAAGTTTTTTATTTGTTTTGCATATAAAGTACCCGTGACAGTAGCTCCATGATCGAGGTATTCAATCATTACTATTCCTTGAATGTCCCAGAAAAGAGAGCCCATGATCTTACCGGCAGAAGGAATCGCCAAATTTCTTAGGAGTTGGAGATGATGGTCTTTTCCATGTCATAGATTGTAATTTTGTTTCGTGATCGTAATGATGAAGCCACGTTTCGTCCATTGTAACAAATCGAGTTAAAAACGATCGAGTCTTGTTGCAACAGTTCCAAAGACCTTCGGGAAAGATTCAGTCTCGTTTGTTTTTGTGCATTGGTAAGCATTCTTGGTACCCAACGCATGCATACTTTTTTCATCCCCAAGCGTTCATGTAAGATGCTATGCACTACTTGTCGAAATCTTTGTTTCTTCAGCAATAAAACGTACCGCGACACGATGATCTGCTAAAACAATTTTTTCGACTTTCTTACCATTTCTTCGGTCACTGCTGTCGTAGGGCGTCCCAAGCGAGGGTCATCTTTAGTGGATGTTCTTCCACGTTTGAATTCTGCGCACCAACGTGCAACTGTGGAATACGGCGGAGCATTTGCTCCTAATGTATCCCGTAAATCTTGATTGATTTGTTCCGTGGTAAAAGGAGACTGAAACGATTACATACACTCTTGGGCCTGAATAGTAACGAGATGTAAATGGTGTGAATTTATAGATTCATACATACATTAGTGTATTGCAGTGACTAGTTGCTATCCCACAACTCACATAGCGATCCATAGTTTCAACAATATGGCCGTTTTGTGGATTGGAATCCACAAAGCTACCATAAAATCCATTATAACAATTCCAAGTCAATCGTGTGAGCGATCTTCGGCGTTCAGTGTGAAAGCAAGGATCGTACAAGGTAGGCAGGGTCAGAATCCGTAAAAATCACAGCAGTGATCGTTGAAAATGAAAAATAATTGGGAAAGCACTCAAAACACATCCGAAAACACGAAATAAGTGACAGCTGTCTAGTTCTAGTAGGGATGGGCGTTGTGACAGCGAACCGTTTACAAAGACCGTTTTGTGATGATGAAACCGTTTTACGTCCTGAGTTCAACTTCAAACAGTTTTTGTTGCACAAACCAGTCTTCGAATTACTTGATGCGATTTTTACATCTAATGAAATACAGACGGGTACAATGATTCAACTTTCTATCACACTCGTAAAACAGTCCTTCCAATAAAAAGTGAACTCTTAAAAAGTGAACTCTTTGAAATGAAATACAGTTAGTAATGTATTTATTACCAGTTGTCAATGCTGTCGTTCGTGATGCGAAAAAACCATTTCATACATTTCAAATCATTGATAGTTTTAAGAAACTGCGCTCGACGAAAACGCAATTCTATTCCATGTTCGATAGTTTCGTCCTTTAACCGTTTTCTGCAACCGTTTTCGTCATCGGAAAACGGTTTCGGTCGCCAAAAATTCGAAAATGACCCACTACTAATAGCTAGTGTCAAATTGTCAATGTCAGTTTGCCAGTGCAGAATATGTACCTACCTACTGCCAGTGACATAGACAAAAAAATAAATTAATTTTAATCGATATGAAATTGATAATCATTATTTTGGTTTTTCAGTAATTAATTAGGTTTTATTTCAATTAAATGCACTATATTGTATAAAAGTATATATAGTGCATTTAATTACTTTGAGTTAACTATATTACCTAGTGCTACCTAGTGGGTAGATTTTCTTTTTGTAGTTGTGTAATCGATTACTATAATCGATGATCTCACGAAAACTATCTTTATCATATTTCTCCGCTTCCAGACAAAGAATTGAGCTGATTTTTGATATTCAAGGATAAAAAATATGACTAATTTTTAGATTATATCTCAACTTATTACACTTGGGCCCAACATTTTCCATCTCCTTTTTCAAGCACAGATACTTAATAACCGCGCGTACTTCAATTTTTTCCATTTTAGCCAGGAGTCTACAACCTGCCGCAAACAAATGACTTCTATTATTTAAAAACAAAAGATTTTTTTTATTTTTATTTTTTTAGGTATAACAGATATTCCAGCTTTACCAGCCAATATTTACTTTTAATACTTCCAAAGAGTTTTTACCTCATCCTCATTTTATTGAACGCCCCTAGTATACGTACAAACGAATTGGATTAATTTCTATTTTACTACGGAATAAAAAAAACATTGTTTATTGATTCTTACCTAACATCTTGATGACCCTCCTCGTGGACTGGCTGTGTTTCCGCCTCATCTTGTGCGTGTATCTCATTGTTGTGTCAAAGTCCTTCTGACTTTTTTCTTTGCTAATGTTCGTGTCTCTCAGTTTCAAGCCTATTAGTAAGTACAACACCGTGATCAGCACCATCGGCGCGAAAAAAAACAAGAACGTCGATATCTCAAACGAGTGTTCTATGATGACTCTTGTCTGCAGGCACATAGCCACGCCTCTGTGCTCTCGGATCCCGAACTGCAGCGCCTGAGGCAGGGCCAGCCCCAATGCCGCCACCCACAGGAATATCACGTGTTTCACCGCCCGCGATAGTTTTGACATCTTGTGTGAAACAAACGGGTGACAAATTGCTAAATATCTCTCTACCGTAAATAGCGTTATTGTTAAAACACTGGCATTCGTTGAAGCCTCAGCCGCTAATCCTCTTATCACACAAAAACTGTGTCCAAACACATACGGCCATTTCGACCATATCGAATACATCTCCTGAGGCATTCCACTAATAAGTAAAAGGAGATCTGAGATCGCTAAACTAAATAAATAATAGTTCGTAGCTGTGTGCATACTTTTGTTCCTAACTATCACTAAACATGTAAACATATTGCCCAGTACCCCGGTAAAGAATATGACTGAATATACTATAGTTATAGGTAGCACTATGAAGAGGGGGTCCCTCTGAGGGCCGAAGATAGCCGTGGGGTCCACCGGTGCCGAGGTATTGTCGGTCGCGTTGGCGACCTCACTGATGGGAGTCATGGTGGTCATTGTATGGGTTTGTCGATAGCATTAGGATGCTTTAGTCTCTTAGTTCATCCATCTGAAACAAAGAAATAAAGTGTAAGTATACTTATGTGTAATTGTGGTACATATATCATATGTCCGTATTGCGGTTGAACGCGACCGTGTCTAGCTCAGTAGGTGATTATATCATTTCAAGGGGCATCATTATTTCTTCTATAGGAATAATAACAGAAGACAATCTACCCAAATTAGCGAATGGAAGCAGTAGCGCGAGTTCACTGACGTGATACCTGTCTTGTATAGCTCGTCACACATTTTGAAGATAATAAAAACATATATTTTCGACATCGCTCACCGTAAAATTTTATGGACTACTGTAGATTACACAGTGCAGATAATATATGTATGAGTATATGTCGGATCCGGTCATTAGTACGGACACGAAACGAATCGCAAGCGCGCCACTGGCGACATCAAGTGACCTACCCACACAAAAAGCGCGCTTCTACAGAGTCGTGATGTTTTAAGGCCACGGTGAGGAGGGATTCAGCCTCTGATCGCATTGGAGTTAAGACGTCGCGGAACTGTTCTCGATTCGTGGTGCTCAGTTATTGTGTTAATTGTAATTTGTGGTCATTGTGTTAATTTGTGATTTTAATAAACGCCGTCGCACCTGTGTGTATAATTTAGCTGATTAATTTGATAGTAAATTATAATGTGGTCTGAACTGTAAAAGGTTTTTCTATTGCGCATTAATTAATACTACCCACAGTACGCCCACCGTAGTTAAAAATCGCTGATAATAACTTAAACTATCTTTAAACGCTATAATACGAGTATATACTATCTTCGATGTGTGTGATGTAATTTAAGAACCACATTAGTTGTTGTACAGGCCAAGCAACAGGATTGGTTTGATGTGTAGTTGACCTTCGTAGTTTTCATATATGAGGAAATTGAAAAGTAAGTAACGAACGTTACCATCACGAGCGAGCTTATGTTCTGGTGCATGTATTTCTACTATTTATGGATAAATAATGTAATTAAAGAATCACATTAGACGTTGTACAAGCCAGGTAACAAGGTTGGGTTCGACGTATAGTTGACCTTCGTAGTTTTCAATTAAGAAGAACTTGAAAAGTAACTAGCGAACGTTAGCATCACGAGCGAGCTTGTCCTGGGGCATGTATTTCTATACATTTGTGGATAAATAATGTTATTAAAGAATCACATGAGTCGTTGTACAGGCTTGGTAACAGGGTATGGTATAGCCGGTATTACCGGCTAACCTGTTCGGTTTGAAATCAGCTTTTCCATACATTTTGACCGCGTAGGTATTGCACTTTTCTATGAAACAGCAGATTTTTTTTTAAAATAACCGACGAAAAATTACAACGCAGGGGGTTTCAGAATCATGTACTGAATCCATGGCAACAGTTTTCGCGTCGATGTCCCTGCCACCCTGTATAGCAGACATTTTAAGAATGGATTTCCTGGATGATTAGAAAATAAAACGTTTTATCCCCCATATTTTTACGAAAAATTTACCACAAACACCATTATTTAGATTGAATTATGTTTTGGTTACGGGAAAGTATGGAATAAAGCCCGTAAAGCAACAGCAATTTGTAAGTATAGTAGGTACTTCCAAAACAGGGTGTGCGGATAATATTGACATAATTATAATTGCAAATGTAGTGGAAATGGAACAAACAGGGCAGGTACCTCCGAGAAGCTGCATAATAATACATTTTGTGTGTATTTGGTCCGTAATTGGATTGGCTGTTTCATACTCATCTCAGAACGCGGACGTTTTAATAAAAGGTGATTTTTTCCGATTCAATTTGGTTGTTTTTTTTTTTGTCAATACAATAATCCTTTAAATCGTTCTCCGTTTGTGTTAGATAAGAGAAGCGCTGCGAAAGATAATAACCATAGATTTACATATTTGTTCATGTTTTTTTATAGGTGTAGGGCGCGTGTTTTCTTTGGTAAGGGTTGAGGTTTTAGGTAATTAGAATTGGTAGATTTCCCCACAGAAAACTTTGATCAAAATCTTTTTGTACCTGGGAAGCAAGCACTAGTGAACTTTGCCCGATTTTTCTCTTCAAGCTCTCCTGAAGCATTCAATTAGCTGCAAAAGTGTTCGGAAAGCTGATCAAATGTCATGGAATAAATATTTAAAAAGTTGCTTGTTATATACTTGTACATAATTTTATTATTTTAAGACTGTTAACATATGATGACAAACTGAGAAAAGTTACATGTGGGTTAATTATTTTTTTATTTAAGCTTGACCGTGTCCATTCTGAGCCAGAACATGGAAGTGTAATGTATATTTGAGTACAGGCACTGAACGGTTTTTCATGAACTACAGCTCTACACTTTACTTACTTATATAATTCATAGAAAAAATCTTCCTACCGTTATCCGAAACGTATATTCTTTCAGAATGGCGATGACGTGCGGTTACTAAATTTATAAAAATAAATGCTTAAACTTCACATTTGCTAAGTTCAATCTTAGGGGCAAGTCTGCTCATTCAAGTAAAACACGATTAGAACCGTACCTACTGTAAACACAGTGTTTCCGAGTATTATCGTGTTTCTTTATTGTCAACACAGACTACAGAACTGTCGATGTTGGTGTAGATCAGTTCTGCGAACTTGCCAGGAGGATTTGAAAGCTTAGGTAGTACTTATGTTTGTACCAAGCGGAAAAACCAACATAAACGAAAGGTTAAGTTTGAAAAACTCGCAGATTTTAATATTAGAAGTCAAGAAGAAATGTAGAAAGAAAAGAAAGAAAATATTTGTCTGGGCTTATTCTATCTTTTCTTAAATATAGATATAATTATAAAAATCAATTACCGTGCATTAGTCTCGCAAAAACTATAATTATAATTCTTAAATTGAATTCTGTATTAATAAAACAGTATAACTTACTAACTACTTAACTAATAATACAATTTATCACATTAAACACCCAGTGCTCTTCCTCCTCTCTCCTACTTGATCTATGCTGTGCCCGACAGGGTCCATAATTGTGACTAATGTAATTATTTCCCAAGCAACTATATACATTATGGTACCTACACAATAAATAATTTGAGATTTGAAGTTTAAAATCAAAAGCAAAAGGAGTATATAGGGACTATAGCAAGTGGCGTTTTGTAGTTTCTGCCTACATAGGAAAAAGGCATGAGTTTTTGTATATACTTAATTGTAAGTTAAAAAGAGATTTTATGGAGAACTCTCTGCTTTTCTTCAACTAGAAATTACGATTTGGACATCTAAATTCCGACTGGTTTAAATGGAAATACGTGCGGCCAACTGTTTCTTGTCTAGCTAGTATTTTTATTCAATAAAAAGGTGAGTTATAATGAAAATTTATGTACCTCCTTATCTACCACAAACTGTAAAGGAAATATAATTTAATTATAAACTGTAAAAAAAGCATTCAATCCGTAAATGTGCTCCTGAAATTTTTTTTTTCTCAAACTTGATTTTAAAGTATAATTTATAATCAAGGTTAAAGACAATTTAAACTGCAAATTTAATTTTAGAGGATTTACTTTGATTTGCACGTGATTTATAAATATTTAAATTTTTTCAATAATTATTTAGTAGGAAGGTAACGAAATAAAAAGCTGCTTGCAGAGTAAGCGAACTAAAGTGGCAGTGGACTGGTCATGTTTGTCGAAGGAAAGATGGCCGGTGGAGCAGACGAGTCCTAGAGCGGAGACCGCGTATCGGCAAGCGTAGCGTGGGACGCCCCCCAGCTAGATGGACCGTGGCTGGGACAGACTGGATGAGGAAGGCGGAGGACAGGGTGTTGTCACGCAGCTTGGGAGAAGCCTATGTCCAGCAGTGGACTGCGAAAGGCTGAGTTGATTCATTGATAGCGAAATAAAAATGCAGCTTCACCAATTTTACACGTATATTAATTTAGAATTATATAAAAAAACATTGTATCAAAAAACACAAAACCCTGAAGTGAAGATATGATTGGAATAGTCGCAGAATAGGTAATTTTTCTTAAATGAAAAGGGATTTGTTATTAGTTTTTTGGTTTCAGAGCCAGCTAATTGATTGCAATCGGTAATTTTGGTTCGCGTCCACTAATTACGTAAACAGCCTATGAATATTAATTATTACTAATCTAATACAGTCATTTTTATATTGTTTCAGTTTTCTTGTTACGATCATTCATGGATGCATCTTTTTGCAAGTATTTTGGGTTAAGATGTAAATTATTGTCCATTTTGAGGGGTTTCTGGCGCTATATGCCGAGATACAGAACTCGTCCTAGTTCGGCTACAGATGCTCCTACGTCATATACTCTCAAGTACTAGCCCATAAGTATGTGTAATCCGTTGTATTATTTATGGTGATATAAATAAATTAAATTAAAGAAGAACCAATTTAGGTTCATCATCCCGGTATAAATAGTCCTAGTTTAAAAAATCAACTTAAGTACACAAAAATATGAACCAACTCTATGAGTATTGATAACTACAATAAGCGAGTGTGACGGTTTAAAATAAGCCAGTCCTGATGGACTGTGTCCTGTGCCTCGACCACACCGTAGGCGACGCGACGTTTAGCAAACTGGGCCCTTAGACGAACCCCGACCGGATGGCATTACAGGTAAGACACTGAAACGAACTCGAATCGGTGTCGCATTCCACGTTATGCCGTTGGTAAAACGAACCGCCTGGTGGGCCCATTATGCATCATATTCATAATAAAGGCCAAAAGAGGCCTCTTCAACTAGTCTTACACCTACGACAAATAAAAAGGCATTAGACCAGAGAAAAGACTAAAGTTTACGTTGAGAGAAGGGTGAGGAACGGTACCATGGAATACGTACCATTAGACGAAAAAATCTCACACCGTTTGTAACAGCACTGCAGAATTCAATAAACGATAGGGATATACAGGGTAAAAAACAACTTTCACTATGGGCCCAACCCCAATAACAACAATTTCACACTGTAAAGGTCCAAAATTTATTTCATGACTATTCTTACACTGCAGTAGGTATATATCACCTCCAAGCATAATTAGCCTTTCAGTTAACAGCCCAGCCTTTAAGGCGCGGCGACCCGTTCAACTAGCGGCCTGAATGATATTCAGCCGGTGTTTCTAATGCAACATGAAATGCTTTGGCCATTTATAAAATAGGATGACCAAATGACGAAAAAAAAAATGGAACTAAATAAATTTAAATGGGGATTTTCATTACAATCTGTTGAAAAAAAATAACAAGCAGTTCTTTTTATTTTTCGGCGGTTGGTAAATTAGTGTGACAGTAAAATATGAACAGTAGGTACCTATCGAAAAGAAAACTGATCGGTTATTTCATCCTACAATGTCAGTACAAAAAATACTCAAGTAATTTAATAAATGGATGACCAGTAAAAATGTTGGGAAAATGGGTTAGGTTTGGTTAGAACCACCGCGCGCTAGCCGTGCGAGCACTACTTCTACCTATATTGATTTGTTAACTGGGCACACGTAACTGCCCGTTAAGCCATTTTACTGCTATATAAATATTTATTTAATTACCCAGTTAAATATGACAAATTTTTATTTAGTTTACTGCAGATGCATTTTGCAAGCATAAACAACTAATTCCTAATTTAAATGTCTGGGTTAGGCAAGTCGTAAAACGTTATCGATCTAAGTCAATTGCCTAGCTGTTTGATTGAATGGTTCAATATCATTCAGGTCGGTAGTTGCACGGGTCGCCGTTTAGTAAAAAGGCTAGGATGTTATCTGAAAGGCTACTCGTAATTAAGCTAGTTGGCTGTGTCATACCTACACATAGTACACACTAAGAGAAACACGTACTTAAAATAAATACTTTCCGAGCTGCAAGATAGACAATTTTATATAAAACTAAATAATTTTACATTAAATTGAAAGTCGTTGAAAATCATTTATCAGAATTATCATGTCATCCACGTGTTAAAACGACGTCTTGACATGGCGCCATTGTATAATTTCCGAATAATTTCAAGACGACTTGACTATTGTAAACAAATGTAGGGGTGGGTTAAGCAGGCTTCACCCATCTCCCCAACCACGACAGGGGTGATGCGAATGGATGAAATACAGGATGATAAATTATATGCGAGCGTGTTGAGGACCTGACTAACGAAACATGCGCCCTGTATAAAATACCTATAACTATGTTAACGTTTTAGAGGTCTCTTGTAAATGAAAGACAAATGCGTATGGTAATGAAAAATGACTATTTATTTCTATAAAACATCTCCTTATATATCCGTAGGGTACCTAGCGTACAAAAGTAGTGGTGGACTAAGGAGGTGGTAGACCAATAGGTGATCAGCATCAAGAATGACGTATGACGCGCGCGGTGCGAGTGCGAGCGCAATACAGGTGGTGCGCGCTCCCAACGGTCAGTGTTCGATGGTCTTCGACGCAGGGATGTTGTCACTCTCCATACGATCGCCAGCGCGGGCGCGGACCGCAGAGGTGTCGCATTCGTTTGGAGAGGTGGCACGGTGCGCGAGCCGCGCGCGCGCGCGCACCCTGGCGGTCGCTCAGTGCGCAGCGCGCTGTGGCGGCAGCCGGACGCGTGATGCGCTCGTATTATGTTTATGTAGGTTGCTACATTATTCCCCCCTCAGCGAAGCGTACAGGAGGTTTTGATGTCCTGCCGGATTTAGTGACGTAGCTGAAGGTGACTGGTGTCTCATCTGCCTGCTCCTCGTTGCACTTGAATGCAGGCTTCAGCCGATCGACGGATATATTCGATCTTCTATTCTCCAACTGTACGGTGAAGTACTTATCTGTGCGATCGATAACGCGATATGGACCGTTATAGGTAGGTGTTAATGGTTTGCGTACAGCGTCGTTGCGAACGTAAACGTGTGTTGATTTAAATAGATCGCCGTGAATGAAAACAGCAGTGCTTTTGTTTGCTTCGCGCTGCACCTGTGCTTTTTTCAATGCTTCGCTAAGATGATTCATGAAATGCGATGGCGTGTTGCATGTTGTGCTTGATTCACCGTACAATTCACCGGGCAGGCGTAGTGTTCTACCGAATAATAATTCCGCAGTACTGGCGCCGATGTCTGTCTTGTATGCGGCGCGCAGACCAAGTAATACGGTGGGTAACTCGTACGTCCAGTTCGTTGTATTTAATCTTGCGGTGAGTGATGCTTTTAGTGTGTGGTGCCAGCGTTCCACCAACCCGTTCGATTGGGGATGGTACGCCGTAGTTCGTACATGCTGGATTCCCATGCGATGCATCAACTTATGGAATAGTTCAGATTCGAACTGTCTGCCTTGGTCTGTTGTTATGGTCGCTGGGCAACCGTATCTTGCAATCCATGTTTCATACAACGTATTTGCGACTTTTTCTGCCGTTATATCCTCGATTGGTTGAGCTTCTGGCCACTTCGTTGCTCTGTCGATCATCGTCAGTATATAACGACAGTTGTTTGACGTTGGTAAGGGACCGACCAAATCAATGTGCAGATGACTTAAGCGGTCTACCGGCGTGAAACTGGATACTGGTGCCTTGGTGTGGCGATGAATTTTCACTCGCTGGCATTGGTCGCAAGCCCTTGCCCAGTCTGTGACGTCTTTCTTAATGGTCAACCAGAAATAACGTGTGGTAGTTAATCTTCTCGTCGCTCTTACGCCGGGGTGATTTAGGTCGTGTATCGCTTGATAAGCTTTCTTCCTGTATTGAAACGGTAAGTACGGGCGAGGACTTTTTGTTGACATCTCGCATACGACTTGGGTACTTGAACCGGGCACTGCTATTCGCTTGAATTTGAACCTGTCGCTTTTCATGAGTTGCTTGAGTTCTTCATCCTGCTTTTGAGATTTTGCTAACTCGTCGTAATTTATCGGTGTTGGACATGAGATTGTGTCCACTCGTGACATGGCGTCGGCGACACAGTTATCCTTGCCCGACACGTGTTTGATATCGGTGACAAACTGGCTGATATATTCTAAATATCTTGTGCGCCTCGGGGTTTCATCTTTGTAGTTCGCTTGCAGTGCAGTGGTTAGGGGTTTGTGGTCCGTCAATATGGTGACTTCACGGCCTTCTATGATCCGGCGAAAGTGACGTACTGCCATGTATATAGACGTAAGCTCCCTGTCGTACGTGCTGTATTTCCTTTGAGCGTCGTCGAACTTCTTGGAAAAAAACCCGAGCGGTCTCCAATGGCCTTGACTTTTTTGTTGGAGTACCGCCCCCGCACAGCTGTCGGATGCGTCGGTCATGAGCACGAAAGGTAGTGTTGACGATGGGTATGACAACAGTACGGCGCTGGTGATGTCGTGTTTGCATTTTTCAAACGCCTGACTCGCTGTCTCGCTCCAACTAATTTTCGTCTTGGCGTTTTTCTTTGAATGTTTCAGGTAAACGTTTAGCTCTTTCTGATACTCGGCGGCATGTGGGATATTCTCGCGATAAAAGTTTATCATTCCCAGGAATCGACGTAATTGTAGGACTGTTTCTGGGCGTGGGTATGATTTAATGGCTTCGACCTTCTCGTCAGTTGGCTTAATTCCTTCGGTGTTAATAGTGTAGCCCAAAAAGTTGAGTGTTTGCTGGCCAAATTTACACTTAGCTACATTTAGTTGTAGCCCATGGTCGTTAAGCCTTCTGAATACCTCTTCTAGTTCACTTCTGTGCTGTTCCTTTGTTTCAGAAGCCACTAAAATGTCGTCTACAAATGGGAAAACTGGTAGTCCCCGTAGAACATTGTCTATGTGTCGTTGGAACGTTTGCCCAGCGTTGCGCAAACCGAAGCACATCCTCGGAAATTCATATAACCCGAACGGTGTGATAACGGCAGTCTTCTGTATATCCTCTTCGCGAGTTCTCACTTGATAATAGGCCTTTTTCATGTCGATTATGGAGAAATATTTCTTCCCCAGTAAGTTGTAGGTAAAATCATGTAGTCTTGGAATGGGGTAACGGTCAGGCACGGTCACTGTATTGAGTCGACGATAATCTCCACAAACTCTGTATTTGCCATCCTTCTTTAGGACAAGGTGTATTGGACTGGCCCAAGGACTCTTCGACGGCTGACAAATACCTTGTTCGATCATCACGTCAAATTCTGCCTTGGCTGCCTTGTACTTGTGCGGTGGCAGAGGGCGTGATTTTGCATATAATGGTGGGCCGGTAGTCTGTATATAGTGTTCCACTTCGCTGTGACAGAGCTTCAAATTCGGTCGGGTAATGTCTGGGTACTTTGCGAGCAGATCGTGGTATGGCTGCTGGTCATCTACGGAGTTGATACTAAAATCTGAAGTAGATGTTACGCTGCCGACCACGGATAGGCCTGTTTTTTTATCTATTAACCTTCGTCCGTGTATATCTACCGTGAGTTGGTGCTTATGCAGGAAATCAGCCCCCAATATCGGTTTGGTCACTTCGGCGACGACGAAATTGCACATATATGGTCGTCGTAGTCCTATATTCAATGTCATAGCGCGTTCCCCATAGGAGGGTATTCGTGAGCCGTTGGCGGCGTAGAGATATTCGGTCGGCGTCGTTTTTTCTCCGCGTACCCTCTTTACAGGTAATACTGAGACGTTCGCACCGGTATCGATGAGGAAATGTAGACCGGTTCCCAGCTCTTTAATAAACAGACGGTGTCGAGTTATGTCGTTGACTTCGGCTCCCGTCGTAGCCAAAGTCGGGACTAGTTTTCCTGGCTCGTATTCATCTTGCTCGCAAAGTTACAGGGCCTCCGACAGCGAAACGCCTCCTTGCCGAACTTGCGATGGAAATAGCAAATCGATGTATCACGATTCGCGGACTTGGAACGAGATCTTGAACGGAATCTGCCTCGCTGCGGTCCACGGTGATAGTTACTCGATCTGTCCATTTTCAACTCTGCGACCTCTTTCGTAAGTGCCTCGATCATGTTCATAATTCGATCGTTAGGCGATGGTGTCGATGTTTGTGACGCGGCGCTAGCGTGACTGCAGGAACACACGGAATTGACCTCTTTCGTCTGCTCACTCATCTTGTCGGCCATCGCCGCTAGCGAGTCTAATTTCGATGCCTCGCTGACCGCCAATACAGCTCTCGTTGAAGAGGGTAGGTGGCTCATCCACAACATTCGGAGGGTTTCATCGGGCATCTTGTCACGAGCCAAATCGCGCATACGCCGCAGCAGCTGGGAAGGACGCTGGTCGCCTAGTTCAACCTCGTTGAGTAATTTTTGTAGCTGCTTATTCTCTGACTCCTCGTAGACTGATAATAAACGGGTCTTTAGCGCTTCAAATCTACCCGTCCTAGCCGATGATAATATGATGTCGCTAATTTGTTCAACATCCACCTTGTCGAGTTGCGCCACAGCAAGTCCAAACTTCGCTTCTTCGCTAAGCTTTTGGTTCGACACCATGGTTTCAAACTGCGCGAACCATAATCTGGGCTTGTCACGCCAGAATGGAGGTATCCGAGACTTGACGGAGATCATCTCTATATCTTCTTCAGACATCGTGGTTCGCGGCTCTTGACTTGTTTCGGCCATGACTTTGTTCAAATCACGTCGGGGTCACCAATTTAGAGGTCTCTTGTAAATGAAAGACAAATGCGTATGGTAATGAAAAATGACTATTTATTTCTATAAAACATCTCCTTATATATCCGTAGGGTACCTAGCGTACAAAAGTAGTGGTGGACTAAGGAGGTGGTAGACCAATAGGTGATCAGCATCAAGAATGACGTATGACGCGCGTGGTGCGAGTGCGAGCGCAATACAGGTGGTGCGCGCTCCCAACGGTCAGTGTTCGATGGTCTTCGACGCAGGGATGTTGTCACTCTCCATACGATCGCCAGCGCGGGCGCGGACCGCAGAGGTGTCGCATTCGTTTGGAGAGGTGGCACGGTGCGCGAGCCGCGCGCGCGCGCGCACCCTGGCGGTCGCTCAGTGCGCAGCGCGCTGTGGCGGCAGCCGGACGCGTGATGCGCTCGTATTATGTTTATGTAGGTTGCTACAACGTATTACAAATAACCAGATGAAAATAGCTTTCCATTCAAATGTACTCCTTTTGTTATTAGGTTAAAGGTGTTTAAAAAACACACATTTCGCCAGGGAAGTTCTAACTCTCATGTAGGTAATAGGTTGAGGCTATTGCCAATAACCGAAGGCACAGATACATTCAGACATGCTGACAGAGCAATTCTTGATAGAAAAACCCTATGCTTAACACTTTGTCCGTCTTTGGAAATCAAACGCAAGATCCCATTGCTGCATTCGTGCTTAGAACCACTAAGCCCTGGGCACGCCACAATTGCGGCGATCAGTCCCCTCTTTGAGGAGTGGCTAGAGAGGCGCCACGGTGTCCTCACCTTCCGCCTGACTCAATCCCTCACCGGACACGGTTTTTTGGGAGGTTCCTGTTCCGGTTAAGGTGGGAGGAAACGTCCGGGTGTCACCATTATGTGGATCGCCCGGAGGACACGGTGAAGCATACGGTGGAGGTCTGCCCGGCCTGGGCGGAGCATGGCCGTGTCTTCGTGGAGGCGATCGACGGCGATGATCTCTCGCGTCCGGCCCTAGACCTAGGCTATGGTACGGAGCGAGAGGGCCTGGGAGGCCGTCACCTCCTTCTGCAAAGCAGTAAGGTTCGCGAAGGAGGAGGTGGAACGCGTGAGGGAGAGGCAAACTTCGCGCCCTTAACCGCCGCAGGAAACGCCCTAGGCGTCGGGAATCGCAGGCCGATTCCCGGCCACCGCAGGCGCAGGCTTGAGCAATGGGTAGTTTGCCGTCCGATAAGGACCAGGCTCGGTTTGACGGCGCGTTATGTTCCACGCGCGCCTCAAAGAGTTGTCAGCAGAACTGACGGGGTCCGCTAGGGCCGATGCCTGCCGAGGTCGCGGGAAGGTCCGAAGGGATACCGTGGCTCCTGGCAATACAGGCAACTGAAGGAACACGGGTGGGTTTTAGTCAGTAACAGTCTGACACGTCCTCCCGCTCCGCCCAGAGCGGGAGAAGCTATTGATAATTTCCCACCCAAAAAAAAAACGGTAACATCAAAGCACAGTAAAGATGAAACGATACAAACGTACGACTGACTAAAAGGACCACTAAGCCTTGCAAGGCTTTTACTTACAACTTATAGTAAAGTCTTGGTACATTTGTTAAGCAAATAATACCGCAGCCTGCTCGTAACTCACATAATATTAAACCACATCGTAACTTATTATTATATTCGAGACATTTATTTTAATTACCAGCTTTCGAGTTGGGAGCGTATTGATGAGCGAGGGTGATGATTGTGAAATCTGGGAATGGCTGTGAAAGGAATGCACTTGTAACTGCGGGATAATTGCGTAACACACATAAGATGACAATGGCTTTTATTTTGACAGTTCACTCATGTTCATTGCGTTATTTACGTTGTTGAGCAGACGAATTTTTCAAACCAAAGAAGCAATGTATTAGTAATATCCTTCAAAACTCTCTGATTGCGTTTGTTACGCAATTAGGGTGCTGGTTTACGGTATTTGAAATTGGTCCTAATATATAATAATGACTTCTAATCCCTATTGTAAGCAATTCATCCAAATTTTGATGATTTACAACACTGTTAATGAATAAAAGTATAAGTAAAAATCTTTTTTATTAAAACAGGCTTTTGTTGAACTAAAAATTACGTAAACATGTAACTTTAATATTTTCTTAAAAAAGCTTGAGGCTTCGTTTACGCTTCAAGCTTACATTATTATTTAATAATATTTCACTAATTAACACTTGTAAGATTATGATGAATGGTTTGTGTTAGAGATAAGAATTTTGTTACATTAACTTACTGAAAGAATTTTAAGAAAGAAAATCACAACAAACTCAATACATTCATCTAAAATTCTATATCCATTTAGACGTTGAAGCTGTAAACTTTTATAACTTCGCACTTACAAGTTAGTTTTAAATAACATTAACACATAACATAACATCACGCCTGTAATCCCCGAAGGGTTAGGCAGAGGTGTACCCATAGAACACCCACATTTCGCCAGTTATCTTTAAGTCTACGTAATAAGGAGAGATTTTTAAATAAATAAAACCAAATACGTATCATATAAGCAAGGACCTAATCAAACATTGCGATATCACAGGACTGCATCATTTTAAACCATTTGAAAACATTTTCAGTTTAAGTAGGTACATAAAAATAACCACAGCTATCAAATAAAGAAAGAAAGAAAGAAAGAAAGAAAATACATTTATTTAGCACAGACCAAAAAAAGCACACAATATAATTAACAGTAGATAAAAAATAATAAAAAATTAAAATCAAACAAAAAGTGTAAAGAGCGATGTCGGAAATTAGCAGGGGAGTGTGCCTCACGGCTGCGCCAAAAAGGCCCAGTTCAGCAAAAATGCCAGACAACAATAAAATAACCACAACAGCTAAATATAACCAACCACCAACCATTTATTAACATTTTTAGGAAAACCAATATTTGCTATATTTCTGATGTGTAGCATTAAAAAACATCACATATAAGCACAAGTTCTCTTTTAATAAAGTTTTAAGTTTTGCGTTTTCAAGTACTACTAGGTGACTGACTGTGTTATGATTCTGACTGTAGCAGGAGTAGGTTTACAAACCGTGTGCCCGATGGCATTTCCCATACGCACAATATCGAACTTCCATACAAATTTTCATCCACTATTTAGGGGCGAATTTTCAAAAATTCTTCCTAATGCTCTAGCCACACCAACGGGAAACGCCGTTAATTATCACGGACGTTAACCCTTCGGAATAAAGTCTATCATCGCGATAATTAACGGCGTTTCCCGTTGGTGTGGCCCCAGCATTAGAGCTCACTTTCGTTCTTTATGGCTAAATGCAAAATCAAAAACATAAAGCAAAAAATAGTCTAGTGCAAAATTTCATGTTTATACACCCAGCGGTTAAGGCTGTGCGTTGTCTGTCAATCTTAGAGTATTTGTACACTGGAGAAGTTTTATGAACACTTCCCCCTCTGTAAAAATACAAAAACAAAATGTTCTAGCACGGTCATAAAAACTACTTTCAAATCGATTCACACACATCGTTAATCGTTTTTGAAACGCGTGGTTATCATTCAGTGCTCCGTGAAAATGCCTGGTTGTGCTGTTAAAACTTGTAAAAAGCGTTCAAATACATCAAACTTAAATGAAGATTAAATAACCATCCACATGTACCTAAGTATTTTTTTTTAATATTTAGTCATGTTTTGATTGAAATTCAAAATCCTAACCTCATAAAACATTTTGAATTTTCATTCGATTCAACCATGATTCAACATAAAACAAGGCATGAATCGAGTATTTTTCTGCAATGCTTTTGTGACGTCACCATGTCTCGCTACACCTAGATTTTATGTTCATAAGGTTCAAAATATATTTTTTTGCATTACAAAAATGTACGTCAAATCAACAAAATTGACATGCACTTGACATGCGATTATGTCTTCTAGAAAAAATGATAGCGAGACTACCGTAGGGTAGTCATTGGTGTCGATTCCCTTGTTCACAAACTAAACTAAATTTAAGTTCAGTGCATCTTTTTCTTTCTATTTCATTAAGAAAAGGACAGAAGATGAATTTTAGTTAAGTCCTGTCAAATTAATCAGCGCCTGTCACTACTCCATACAAGTTTAGACGTGATTAAAAACTTGCCTACTAAAATTACGTCAATTTACGTCAAACGCTGATTAATTTGACAGGACTAAACTAAAATTTATCTTCTGTCCTTTTCATAATGAAATAGAAAGAAAAAGATGCACTGAACTTAAAGTTTGTGAACAAAGGAATCGGCACCACTATCGATATGTCAATTTTGGTCATGTATGAAACCAAAATTGACATATCGATAATTTCTTATTAAGACGAATTAGTTTTCTTTTTGTTTAAAAATAATGGTTTTTGGAACGAAGTTCTTTAACGCGGTTTGTGGTAGGAGTCTAGGAGTAAACTGGCTTCTTCTAATTCGAGAGAGAAAGTGTGAATTTGGTAAAAATAAAAATCCAAGATGGCGGCTGCGACAATGTTCAAATTTTTCATCATGGATGTCGTTTTCATAGTATTTGAGGGTGCTAAAGTCGATAGTGAGGTCAAAATGTAAGTCCAAGATGGCCGCTGCGTATATTACAAAAAAAGGAACCCTCAAAAATTTATACGCCATGTTTACTCCAAACTGACTCATTTAAAAAATAAGTAGGTGTTATGAACCCACTGATATTTTTAATATATATATATATAATGTTAGTACTATAACTTAATTTTATTTTATTCTCTTTCCGTAACCATAGCTTCCCATTGTCAGGTGCTCAAGAAAACCGATAGGGAAATCGTGGCCCCCGGCAACAGGGCAACTGAAGGAACACGGGTGGGTTTTAGTCAGTAAGAGTCTGACACGCCCTCCCGCTCCGCCCAGAGCGGGAGAAGTTATTTGATAATTTCCCACACAAAAAAAAAAGGTGCTCACCAGGTTTCTTGTTTACCTATTTTAGCATTTTATTACCTAAAAACGTAATTGATTTTGTACATTTCGGCTGAGTCTACGTTTTTATAAGTAGAATTTTTGTAAGTGTGTAGGCTTGTAGTATTGACGTAGTATTGACTTTGATTGTAGCGTTGCTTGTGGCTACTTTGATTCATCTGAAGAGAGCTGTAATGTATCTCAGTGAATCTTGACTCTGTACATTATGTAAGAAGGATGTCATTGAACTTTGAACTTTATTAAATTTGATCATGTTTACTTTTGTTCGTTTGGTGGCTTGAAACTCAGGTGATCGAGGTTTGCTTGAGTATGAATTGACTCCTTGGCTTGGTGGAGTAATTTCGAACTCTCTCTTTTTCATAGTTTGCTTATTTTGAGTTTCATGTAATTCTTCATTACTTCTTCATATTTATCTAACCATATTAAATTATCATTCGAAATCGTCATTTCAAAAACTAAAAAACATGTTTAGTTTTTGAAAGGAAGATTTCATATAAAGTCTATATTATTATGTACTACTACTAACTACTGCCTACTCTATAATAATGTCGTGTGGCCCAGTGGTTAAGACCTCGCCTCTCATGCACGAGGTGTTGGGTTCAAATCCGGGCAAGTAGGTACCTACCAATGTGACTTTGTCAATTCATATACTGCCTAATGGCATAACACTGATACACTGACTGATGCATTCATACAGATTATTCCTCACGAACGGCTATCACTAAAATAATATAGGTAATAGTAGATTGTAAACATTATTTCTGTGTACGTTCTACGAATTACCATAACTAATAGTATAAAAATGTTTATGCCAAAGCTGAATACTTAGTTGTTTTTTGCTCGTTGGATAGAAAACGTCGTTTTTACGGGTCCGTTAAACCCGTGTCATTTTGAGTGTGTGTACCGCCCTTAGACATTTAAAATTTTGTGATGCAACTGGGCTACAGTGCAACAACTTTATTGTATAGATGGGTAATTTTAGAACATTTTTCTAAAGAAAATAGAAATTACTAATCCATTGCTTCTTAAGTTCGAAAAATTTGTCTGCTCAACAACGTAAATAACGCAATGAATGTTGTTGAACTGTCAAAATTAAACAACAAAAATCTATTACCTCACGGTCTTAGTTAATAATAAATCCTTGTCTACACCAGAAACGATACGGAGCTTTAGAAGTGATTTATAACGACTTAAAACAGTAATTGCTGTTGATCATAAGTAAGTGCGTATCATTAGGATACTAATCATGGTATTAAGAGGAGACTCCCTAAATTGTATGTTAATTTGCATTAATATTCTGAAAAAGTCACGCAAACAATCATATAGGTATGTCGGAGACGGGTATGTGACTTTCGTTATTATCAGCGATATTTTAACTACTGTGGGCGTAGTGTGGGTAGTGTTGGTTAATGCGCAATAGAAAAACAGTTTGCAGTTCATATCACATTATAATTTACTATCAAATTAATCACACTAGCTAAATTATACACACACTGGGTGCGACGGCGTTTATTAAAATCACCAATTAACACAATGATCACAAATTACAACTAACACAATAACTGAGTACCACGAATCGAGAACAGTTCCGCAACGTCTTGACTCCGATGCGATCCGAGGCTGAATTCCTCCTCGCCGTGGCCTTAAAACATCACAACTCTATAGAAGCACGCTTTCTGGTGTGGATAGATCACTTGATGTCGCCAGCGGCGCGCTTGCGATTCGTTTCGTGTCCGTACTAATGACTGGATCCGACATATATATTATTGGATCTTTTTCTTTCCATGTAATATAAGACGTAATTGGAACATTTTTGATAGATTCATTTTTTATTCGAAAATCATGTATTTTTTAAAGATTATTTGAAACAAAAACAAGATTACTGGGCTTTTATGTCTCTAAAATAATTATGGAAAGTAAGAAAATATAGTTTATTATACAAATATAAGAAATTTTTTCTCTAGATCGATTATTACTTTAGTTATAAACGAAATAAGAATTGGGATTTACGACATTTAGTCCCGTGCTCGAACACGACCAAAGAGCGCACGCGATATTCAACTCTATTACTGATGTGTTAGCGTTTAGCACATAGTAGAGTGGTGAGATGCATGGGGGCGGAGTTTGAGTGGAAATTGTCTTTAGAGTGCCAGTGCCTGGTCTATCGCTAAGGCCCGGCTTGACTCCATTGGACTCCAAATTGGAGTCATGGCAGTGCCGCAAATACTGTCAAGCCCCGATGTCACCGAATCGGTGACATGAAGTGACGTCAATGTCAAACCGCGGGGCTTGACAGTATACTTTACAAAAGTTAAAGTGTCGGGGCTGTGTCGGGGCTTGATCTTACTTTTAGATTTGGTTCCGAAAAATGCTGATTTGTAACACTACGAAAACATACAGAAATTATGTCGGTATAGTAAGCCCAGCTTGGCCAGCCCAAGGTCAAAGGGTTACCACTGCCGTGCCAGTGGTAACCCTTTGACCTTGGGCTGGCCTAGCTTACGGAGTTTCATTCATTCTTTCATTCATAATATTTTATTTCACATAAACCTACAAGGGCACTTATGAAACGTTAGAAGCTAGGTGCACGGTTCCAATTGGTTACTTCTTATGGAAAAGAGTCGGCAAGAAACTCTTTTAAAAATAAATGGTTTTTACAATGTTTTCAAATTACAGTGTTAATAGGTTTGAGAGGACAATGTAGGCCTATCAACGAGTACCAAGTACTTAGCAAAATAGAAAATGGTCCACAAGTCTACAGCCTACGACGTTCTCACATTCACAAAATCTAAAAGAAAATAATCTATAAACAAGATAAATAAAATAAGGACCTATTTAAGCCAAATGACATGATTGCCACTACAGTTGTTACAAATCTATTTTGATAAAAAAATGTAGAAAATTTTAGGTAGGTTTAGAATAAGAGGAGAGCTTATAATGAGTTTGGTACCACCGACGTGCGGCCTACTGTACCATCGTAGTCTCGATGCTATTTTTAGCCTCGCGAGACAGTCTTTTACTTAGCTAAATACCCAATAACGTTTCCCGCCACGCTACATTTTATCTACACTTTTATGTAGTCTGGAAACATTTGATCACTGAACATGTGGCTGTGATGACGTATGATTTAAATATTCTATTGTGTATACATCTGAGTTTGTGTTACCAGTTGCGAATATACTAAATCAAAATAAGAGTATTCCCTTCTTTTATAAGGCTAAGCATACTTCTTGTATTTAGTCATTTCTATTACAATCACGATTACTAAGTATTACTGGTTGGGTTATAATTGTTTTATTTTAGCGAAATATTTAACTGATCCTCTAAACACTTATTTACCTCCTAATAATAATGGACACTTTTTTAAATTAATGAACCTCTACTTGCAGTTAGGTACTTGGCTATTTATTATTTTTAGGACCACAAAGTAGGAATTAATTGAGGTTCACAAAAAGAGGCGCAATTATTGTATTAGAGTGTTAGGTGTCCTGCGTGAGCGACGCATACGACGCGACGCGACACGACACGATACAATGCAACGCGATGCTACTGTATTCCCTTTAGTTCAGTTATTCAACTTCGTACTTCAATAACTTGTATTAACAAGAACACAAAGACATTACAATCTCACCCTCCGTAATAGTATAGATGTTGATATTGTATGAGTTTGTTGACACTAAATTGCACTATCTAATCCGATTACTGCTAATAACAGACTGCCTGGGTGGTCTAGTGATCGCAGGCGTGACTGCTGAGCGTGGGGTTCTGAGTTTGATGCAAGGGTAGATGTTTATTTTTTTGATTGACTATATTATAGTCGCTCCCCGGAAGCAAGCGAAATATGCGTGAATAAATTACCTCTGCCTACTTTTTTGGGAAAAAGAAGGGTAATGTTATACTACGTTAAAAATATATAATCAAACTACTATAGTCCAACAATAGCAGGGCTGGTTGGATAAGCATATCGGAGCAGGAGGCCAATGGAAGCTGGACTCTTCACTGTTGAACATTTTACTGGGCGTAGATGTGTGTTGCGGGCGAGAAGAAAAAGTCTGAAGTTGATTTTAGGTCTTATTTGAGAATATAAGTAAGATTAGTAATAATTTTCCACTATTACCTAACTATTACTTTCAAGATCAAGTCGTCTATTATACATAATAATTATCTACATGTCGGATCCGGTCATTAGTACGGACACGAAATGAATCGCAAGTGCGCCACTGGCGACAGGACGTGATCTACCCACACCTAAAGCGCGCACTTCTACAGAGTCCTGATGTTTTAAGGCCACGGCGAGAAGGGATTCAGCCTCTGATCGCATCGGAGAGAAGACGTCGCGGAACTGTTCTCGATTCGTGGTGCTCAGTTATTGTGTTAATTGTAATTTGTGATCATTGTGTTAATTTGTGATTTTAATAAACGCCGTCGCACCGATGTGTGTATTATTTAGCTAGTGTAATTAATTTGTTAGTAAATTATAATGTGATCTGAACTGCAAATGGTTTTTCTATTGCGCATTAGCTAACACTACCCACACTACGCCCACAGTAGTTAAAATAACGCTGATAATAACGAAAGAGTCACATTCCCGTCTCCGACATACCTATGTTAACATTTTTGTATAAATAATATAAAAAGTAGTGAGTAGCCCCATCGGTATCGAGCACCGTATTATCTAATAGTCATATTTGTTCAACGTACATTATCTGTCGAAGTAACGACCTGTCGAACAAACAACCTGTCGAGCCAATGACATATCGCACACCTTTTGATCGAACTATTGACATACACTCCTTATTTGAACTTGACAAAATTTACAAAACGAAACGTAGGACAGTTTCTAGGTACTTGTCGTCCGTACGATGTCCAATGGTAAAAGTGAGCTGTGCCTCGCCACCGCAGCGCCCTCGTCAAATCGTACGAACGTCAGGCTTAATATTCAAGGCAATGGCACGTAAAATTTCATCGGAGAGACAACCAGATGGCGAGTGGTAATCTGGGTCTTGAAGTGATACCGAACCCCCCTGTATCATCAAAATGGACCCCAAATGGACGGGAGCGGAGATATGGGGGATGGAGGCCAAACATATTTTTTTTTTACATGACATTCAAAATTTAAGCTCTATTATGTGCAAGGAATTTGTGTGTATCAATGTCATCTGGTTTTGATAAAATTCACCCTCAGTTTCAGTGATAAATCATCGATAAGGAGTTTCAAGAATTATATACATTATTTCAATTATAACGGTTTTGGGGGGTGGCAACCGGATGGCATAGATACACACAAATTCCTTGTACATAATAGAGCTTAAATTTTGAATGCCATGTCAAAAAAAATATGTTTTGCCCCATCCCCCATATCTCCGCCCCCGTCCATTTGGATTTCAATTCGGAAGGTACGGGGGGGTTCAGTATCACTTAAATACTCTGATTACCACTTGCCATCCGGTTGTCTCTCCGATAAAATTTTACGTGCCATTGCTCTGTCGAAGCGTGCCAATTTCACACTTGCGTTTCGTTGTCAATAGACATCCCGTACATGACCTTTCCGATAAGCACGTATATACTGAATAATTGCAAGCAACCCAGAAGTCCTAGAGCTAGGTAAATACTAGTCTAGCAACCTGCTTCAGCAGAGCAGGTGCACTGTGCAGTAATAATCAAAAACAAAAACAAATCTTTAACCAACATACCCTGCACTCTATTTATGTGCAAATCTAAAAGGCGAAAGCGTCAAGGTAGCCCGCGAAATTCAAATTTTGCCACGTTTTTTTGCAATTTGTAGTTCAGTGTGAGGTTGTTTGTTGATCTAAATATGATTCGCGGCCGTATCAAATATTTATTAATAGAATTATAATAATAAAAATCATCAATACAACTCTCAAAGTTGATATAACCCTATTGAATGACTATTTCGTGAAATCATGAGGCCTATCATAATTTGAAAGTTCGAGCAGCCGACGTATCGTATTATGTAGCAATTTGGCAGTTGTAATTACGTTTATTTTGAGTTATAAATATATATATGTCGGCGCGAGACGATGGTGTCAGCTCACACCTCGTCCAGTTCTTATCAGCGTGAGACGAAGGTGTCATTCACACCTCGTCTAACTCTTAAGACCACGGTGGTCTTTGTCAGCGCTTATTGATATTAAATAATGAATAACTGTTTCCGATATGAAAGGCGACGACGTAAATCTGATTGCGTCGAATGTGGCCGGGGGTCGGCTTGTATTTTCTCGTGGGAACGTTTTAAGACGAAAAAGAGTTTAGCATCAGAGGAGCCTGAATCAGACCGTCAGTTCCATTCAAACCAAAGAGTAAATTATCTATACGGATTCAAACAGCGAGATCGACTGTGCGCGACCCGCGGACTCGTTACGCCCTTCTAATTAATTTAAGAAAAGCGTTGATTTAAGTTACTTGTAGACTTTTCTAGTTAGACTGATTACTTCACGCGTTTCCTTTGTCCACGAAGTAGACAGACAGTTACATAATGAACAATTTAATTGATATAATTGACCCTTCTGACGATGATTGTGAGCTCGGCGCTCCGACATATATTTTTTTAAATATTCAATTTTAATTTCTGAAGTAACGTTATTCTGGTATAAATTTTACGTAATTGGTATCGCAAATACGCGTCAGTTGCGCAGTCTGCACGAGCCTTTAAGCAACCCCAAAACGGACAGAGTGACAGCAAACGTTTAAGCCGACGCCGACGTTGAGACCCAGACACAGTCCAAACTATTACTAAATAATACCAGTATTTTAGTTCTAGTGGTTACAAGCGATACTATTGAGCATGAGGTCATGGGTTCGAGTCGAGCAAAGTGTTATTGACTTTTTCCATCTGTAATTTCTCAGTACCAGCTGGGAGCCTAGATTTATCCCAGGCTGATGGCCATGGGCTCGCCCCCTGTTACATGGGAGTGGGACTTAAACATAACTGGCAAAATGCATGGGTGTAGTAAAGATACAACCCTGCCCTTGTCTTCGGGCAATTCAAGCGTGATGTTATTTTTATGTTTGTTGTTATATTGGTCAGAATATCACGTCTTTATTCCCCGAAGGTGTAGACTGAGGACCTAGAGCATCCACGTTTCGTTCATTATGGGGCGAGCCTGTTATTATAAATCGGGCACAAATTCAGACTCCAGTTCCGGCTTGCTAAATAATAGGTAGGTACTGCCCTTTTTTTTTTTTTGGATGGGAAATTATCAAATAACTTCTCCCGCTCTGGGTGGAGCGGGAGGGCGTGTCAGACTCTTACTGACTAAAACCCACCCGTGTTCCTTCGGTTGCCCTGTTGCCGGGGGCCGCGATGCCCTATCGACCTTGCGCTCAGAAGTCGCACTTACGAAACAGTGTATTGATTTTATAACATAATAAATAATATAATAACGTACACGTGTTTACTCGGGATTACCCAGTTCATGACTTATCTGGTTTCTTACATTCTGATGACAATCTTGTACAATTACCTTTTCTAAAACCCCCGCGACATTCGCGACAATCGCGATGGAACTTGTTCCAATGTCGCAGTCGTTATGCAATTATCACTGATTGACAATTACGTTGCAATTTATACGATGCAGGCAATTTATTGCACTAACAACGTAAACAATATGCCCAGTAGTGCACATACCTGTTAACACGTAGCTGTGATTATCGTTATTACGAAGAGGAATATTCACATCGGTAGGTATGTTACCTAATTATGATATAATTATATTTACTTTCCAGGGAGTCGCGGTTCATATCTCGACTTCATTTTGAACTTTTATAGCTTTTTTAAGTTTACTAAACATTTAGATAAGGCTATAAATTACAGTTTTTTTTTTAAATATCCCAGACGTGTTAGGTTACTTTGAAATCGTCCCACTACAGGATAAAGGCATAACTCGGGCGTTTGAAAAAACAGTATACCATTTATAAGCAGCTTTTATAAAGTGCCAAATAAGGTGTATTATGTGTTTGACACTTTATAAAAGCTACAGTAGGTATAGTCCTCGCGAAATTCTGAAACGTGCGTTATTTAGAACTAGAGAGAGTCCAAATTGATTGAATATAAAACTCCCAAGGCCCGCAACATATAAATAACTTTTCTTAAGTAAGTATGAATCTAATATGCAACTTTTGCAACTTTTTTTTCTACAAAACTTGATGGGATTTACATTAGGTATGAATCTTTATAAAAGTTTATGCGCTTTTTCTTTCTAACCTAGCCATAATACTTAGATATTATCTTGTGAAATGTATCGGTTATGTGTGTTTAAAACATTTTGGTACAAAAAGATAGAAAAGAAAAAAATAAATTTATTAAATTTATTTGACCCAGGTTAAGGCACACAATATTCACACAAAAAAAAAAAACAGAAAAGTTTAAAACAGTATTGTATGCCTCACGGCACACAAAACGACGAAAATACGGGGGAATCGTTGACGTGCTAGCGAAATGTAGGTGTATTATAATGTAATCCTCTGCCTAACGCTTTTACGAAATAGAGAGAAAGAGATGGAGCTATACGTCCTGTAGAGCTTCATCTCTTTCCCACACTGAAATAATATTAAAATAATACTGCTTTATGAGCTGGTGGTAGGCCCCCAGGCATGCCGCATGACGATAAGTTATGATATTTATGTTACATTGTATAAAATGTCTATAAGTAACCAATAGCCGTTTTTATTATTAACCTGTAATGTCCCAAGCTGTTATCAATTTCAAATATAAATCTTATCAAATAATCTGAATTATAATTAGTTTTTTTCATGGGGCCTGCTGGATAGTGATAGAACCACTAGACCAATTGCTATTTGCCATTTTAACACACGCAGGAACTAGTAACGTATACCGACATGTTTGTTTCCAATCCTGTCTAAACAAATCTCACCGTAGAATTTAAACAGTGGCCTTAGGGTTGGCAATCATCGATCAATCGATTTAGTTTTAAAATAATGATGTCAGTTGCACATTACTTAAATTCCTACTGATAAATGCTCTAGCTATTTAGGATTGAAACTTTCTGGCTGTGGGGTCCGAGAGCTCATATTAGGATATTTAAAGAAATCTCGAAACGGTTGCTTGACACTTCCCGTGACCCAAGCGCTGGCTTTTATTTACCATGGCCAGATTCTGAGCATTGCCATCGACGTGGCAATGCCGCCAGTCTTTTGGGCAAATTACCGGATGCAGAGGATTTTTTCGATGCCATAATTATGTTTGTTGATAGGTTTAGTTACATTAGTATATTTTATTGTTTTTTTTTTCATTGAATGTGTATAAATAGGTAAAATAGTTTTTTTTTTATTTCAATTTATTTATTCAGTAACAATTCACATTGTGTTCGAATACACAATGGTTTATGGTTTCATTTTCCTAATAACTAACTTACATGATTATTTTTTAAACGGAGTGTCACCACCCGGAGAAAATATTATCATCGTTATTAATATGGTACCATTTTTAACGTTTTATAGAGAGTAACGATAGAATATTTTCTGATACCAATAATGTCGTTTTCCCTTTCATAAAATGAAATTTTGTGGTAGTCAAAAGTGATTCCTACAACGAATAAAAGAAGGGCAATAACTGTTAAGCAATATTAATATAATAATTTCTACACAAACATGACATGACGACATCGTTATATTTCTAACAAACAACATCTATACTGGCATTTATTAATATATCATTGGACAAATCAAGGTGAAATAACGATAGTAGATCTATACTAATATTATAAAGAGGTAAATTTGTTTGTTTGGAAGTTTGTACATAAAGGGATAGCCCAATACTTGAGGAAGGTTATAGGGTCGGGATGAAGTCGCGGGCAGAAGCTAGTCTAATCTTAATTAATATTTTAAAGAGAAAAGATTAGATTTTTTGTATGTTTGTCTGTTTGTTTGTAATGAATGAATTCAAAAACTACTGGACCGTTTAACATTTGTTTGTATTGATAGTTATATATCAAAATAACAGTGGTGTTATAACGCTATTTGTCTGATGAATGTAATCTATAAATATTATAAATTAAAGTCACTTTACGTGTCTGTCTGTGACCGCGTATTTCTTCTAAACTACGCAACAGTGTGATAGCCTAGTGGTGTGACCATTAGACTGCCAAGTCATAGGTCTCGAGTTCGAACCCAAAGCACACACCTCTGACTTTTCGTATTCACGTGCGTAATTATAGAAGGGAAACCTGAGAGATATTTCTCGACGATATGTGAAGTCAAGTCAGAGGCCCATGGGCGGCTTTAAATCTCTGACACCAGGTTAGTCACTAACCACACGAAAAGAAGAAGAAGACTACGCAACGGATTTTGATGTGGTTTCCACCATCATTTAGAGAATTTGTTCCGGAAGGTTAGGGATGTTATGATTCCGATTCCGATGCCGATATAATGGTCAGGCCGATATATCAGCATCGCCGATTACTATACAACCGACGACGACGCCTGAAACGACGACGCGCGCGCCACATTGTTGCTCCGTCGCAAGCGGGACTAGCAGGAGAGGCGCCCAGCGCTTGCTTAACAACATAGCAACACGGCAAACGGCAGTGTTTGCAATTTGCTGAACGTTTTCTGAGCGATGTATTGTTTCGTGCCTGTTTCACGTCACCGCTATTCGTGATTCCATTTATTCCCACGTGAAGTGAGGACTATAAGGCACTATAAAACAGTTGTGTCCGAAATACAAAATTCAAAAGATATACAAACGACAAAAATAGACTAAAATTCATCGATATCGGCATCGGGATTGCCGAATATTTACTACAATAATCGACATCGATATCGTATCGGGAAAATTATGTTATACTTATTCGTTACATCCCTAGTTTATGTGTATAATACATAATTTAACTTCGTCAGAATAAAGAAATCTCGATGTTTAGTCAAGTCTTAAAATACCGTGCGAAGCGAAGCAGGGGCGGGTCACTAGTATAGTAGAATAGTTACGCTCCAAACGTATTATAACAAAGTAAGTAGGTGCATGTAGGTAACGTTCAGTTGCAGCAAGGTAATCATTTCCTCGTATATTATCTAGCCATTAATGTTTATGACTCGCAGTTGTTTATCACATAATAATTGTTTGCTACACACCGTGCATAATTAGCCTCAGATAATGTTCCCACTGCTGGGACACAGGCCTCCTCTCTGTGAGAGGGAGTGGGCCGTAATATACCACGCGGGCCCAGTGCCGGTTGGTAGATGTCACATGTCTTCGAATTTTTGGTGGTAAAGTCCGTGCGCCCGATGGGATTTCCCATCGGCAAAAATTATGATCTTCCATACAAACTTCCATACAAGTTTCCATACAAACTTCCATACAAACTTCCATACAAACTTCAATCCATAGATAGGGGATTAACATTGTATGGAAGTTCGTCATTTTATTAACGCCTTTGAACTCTTGTGCCTTTCATGCTTCAGGGGTTTAGCCGGTGCGTTCTCTGTTTGTGATTGAATGAATTTAAGGCGATTGGCACACTGCACCGCATCACGCAGCGTAGCGCGTGAATGCGTGTTTTAACGTTGCTTGTAAGTATCTCCATTTGTATAGAAAACACGCAAAGTCCAACACACAGAAAATGCATCCACGCGCGTTCATTTTAGTTCGTTGACACGCAACATGCAGCGTGATGCGGTGCAGTGTGATAATCGCCTAAGACTTCTCTTGGAGGTTGTTAAACCTGTGCAGTGGGCAGTGCTAGCAATTATTAATAAAGTAATCGGGTCCGTCTGATTGTTGAGTAATCACTACTTCAAAATAATATAATAATCGATTGTAAAACTATTTCATTAAACGAATCCAAATTAAATTCTTGCAAAAATGCCAAAATACGTTACATTCTAATACGAATCGAATCGGCGGCGGCGTGGAAATAGAATAAGTTTTTGACATCGTTTTGTTAAAGAACATGCATGAGCCAAAAGAGATGTACTTTCCTTTTTTTTTATCGAACGTGTTGACAAAGCCTCCAGTTTATCGAATAACTCGTTTTTATGGAGCGGATTCCATGTCCGTAGACGGTTTTAATAATAGACTATTATACGAATTATTCGTATTATTATACGAATATGTTCGTACTCACAATTGACTACTGCAAAAATTATATATTTAATATCTAAACTACCATTAGATACGTTATATAAGTAATAGAGCTTCATACCAAGCACCTATTTACATAGTAGGTATTATAATTAACTCTAAAGCAAAAACAATATTTACGAGAACATTATAAATAATCGCAAAAAAATATAAATCTTATACACACAGATTAGATCACATAATAAACAATTTTACATTAATTTATTATATACTTAGTTCTAATCCTACCTCGTAAAAAAGTTCTTAAGATCGTGATAATCATTGAGGCAGCTACATGAAAGACCACCGGTTAAGCAGCCGACAATCTCCTAAGTTGAACTGCAAAAAGTCCCTGTAAAAAAAAAAACAAGACTGTTTGACGATTCCAGATTTACATTAACTGTAAGTCCAGGTTTAACGATGATTTCGTTTACCGATGTCAGTAATGTCCAAGAGGAACTTAGAAAGTACATAATATGCAGGAACGCAGACGTTCCATAATTCACAAAAAATTAAAAACTTCACAAGCAATGGGAAATTGCTACTGAAGGCTGTGGGTGTCGACCTCAGGACGAGCTGCTTCTCAAACGGACAACTGTACGTCGCTTGCTCCCACGTCACCAGTCCTGACACTGTATATTTTGGCTGCTTACACCAAAACTACAAACGTAGTATACTGGGAAGTTTTATAAAAATGTGGCTGTTATTTTAGTACACCCTTTTTCCCTATGTCCCTGCCACCCTAATAATAGCCACATGCGTTGAAATTCTTCGTTGGTTATTAAAAAAAAATTTTTTTGCTTTTTCATAGAAAACTGCAATAGGTACCTACGCAGTCAAAATGTATGGAACAGCAATTTTTAAAAAATAATCGACCAAAATTTCAACGTAGGGAGGTTCAGAATCATGTACTGAATCCACGGTAACAGTTTTCGCGTCGATGTCCCTGCCACCCTGTATTGTGGTGTTTTACGGCTTCCCCGCGAACAAAATCGCGGATAGAAGCTAGTATTCAGTAAATGCTTAACGGTAAGCGTGTTACGAGGCGGGTATCACGTCAGTGAACTCGCGGTATTGCTTCCATTTGCTAATTTAATAGGTTTGGGGTAGATCGTCTTCTGTTATTATTCCTATGGGGTAAAAGTGTTGCATCTAAAGTGATATTACCACCTACTGTGCTAGACACCATGGTCGCGTTGAACCGCAATACGGTATACGTACCAAAATACATAGGTATATTTACACTTTTTTATTTGTTTTAGATGAATGAACCAAGAGACTAAAGCATCCTGATATCATAATAATTATAACCAGCCTATAATGTTCCCACTGCTGGGACACAGGCCCTCCTCTCAGTGAGAGGGAGTGGGCCGTAATCCACCACACGGACCCAGTACGGGTTGGTATACATATGTCAATGTCTTCGAATTTTTGGTTCTAGGACATGCCGGTTTCTTCACGATGTTTTCCTTCCCCGTTTTGAGAGCAGTGGTGATGAAATAATTTACACAAAGTAAAACGCCTGACTGGGTTCGAACTTACGACCTACAACTCGTAAGTCACGGCCGTTAGGGATCCCACACAAAACTGCGAATTCGCATCGTATTGTAAAACTCTACGAGCTTGGCCTAGGCCGTGCGCACTGCAAGCTAAGAGATTTTTAAATGCGGTGCGAATTCGCAGTTTTGTGTGGGAGTCCTTAAGCCACTAGGCCACACAGGTCCTTCATCATGCATCCCGATGCTATCGATAAACCTGGGGCCGATACACTGACCACCATGAGTCCCATCAGTGAAGTCGCCAACGTAACTGACAACATCTTCGGCTCTCAGAGGGACCGTCTTCATCGTGCTAACTATAACTATCATATACCTATTCAGTTATATTCTTTACCGGGGTATAGCTTGTCCAGTACCTATGCATACTTTTGTTCCTAACTATCACTAAACAATACACCGTGAAATTTGAATCACAGTTTTGCTAGAACAAACGTTATTCAGACCATGGTCTACTACCATTCTACAGCATCCAATTAAAAAAAAAAACATAAATTGGTTTTTGAAAAAACACAAAAAGACAAAGTTTTAAATGTCAAGATTATCTACTGCTTACTAAATTTGAGGTACATTTCCCTGTAAACAATGCTGTGTCCCATGCGTGGTGTCTGTGTTATAGGTAGTAACGATAATCTTGACATTTTAAACTTTGTTTTTTTTGTGTTTTTTCAAAAAACCAATTATATTTTTTTTTTATTGGATGCTGTAGTATGGTAGTAGACCATGGTCTGAACAACGTTTGTTCTAGCAAAACTGTGATTCAAATTTCACGGTGTATATTGCCCAGTATAGCTTGTCCACTCTGAAATGACGCGCCCCACTACCGCATTTTACGTACAAGTCGCGGCGCCCACCGTGTATGTAAAATGCGGTAGTAGAGCGCGTCATTTCAGAGTGGACAAGCTATATACCTACTGGGCAATATACAGGGTGGTCCCCCCCGACCCTTGCTCGAAAACGAGATGCCAGCAGTTGTTGCAGCTAAGCACGTAGCTTTAAATACCCCGCATAATAATGATGATGAAAACCTAATTTTGATCCAGCCTGTCTCTTCTTGCTGTCCTCCCCTCAGCGATGCCCTAAGCCGAGGTTCGTACCCCACAGGCCCTTAGCGAGCACTCGCTTAATTTTAATTTAGCATAGTTTAAATTTTAAAAGTTCCTGGCTGGAGGCTTTAAGTGTAGAAGCTTAAGGCCACCACAGGAAAAGTCCGGTTAAGCAGCCATGACCTTAGTCATTAAAAAAAAAAAATACATGGTGGTAGAGACATCGACGTTACCATGAAGTCGGTAAATGATCCTGAACCCCCCCCCTGTGTTGAAATTTTTCGTCGGATATTTAAAAAAAAATCTGCTGATTCATAGAAAAATGCAATACCTGCCTACGTGGTCAAAATGTATGGAACATCAGATTTTTTTTTTATAACTGACGAAAAATTACAACGCAGGGGATTTCAGAATCATGTAGGTACCTATTGAATCCATGGTAACAGTTTTCGCGTCGATGTCCCTGCCAGCCTGTATTTACATGTCTAGTGATAGTTAGGAACAAAAGTGTGCATACATAATTAGTTAGGTACCTATACTTTAAAATGTCTGCACAGACAATTGTGGGTTTTAATAGTTATGATGGTTTTATTTGCATTTTATCGTAATAACAAATAAAGCCAATTACTATTTGTTACGTCTGATATCACATTACTTTCCTAAATTAAAATGGATCAATTATTTTTGATGTAGGTACCTATCAGGCCATTTATTTACATTATAATGAGAAAAAAATTGTACTTTTGTTTGTAATGAAAAAACTCAGAAACAAGTGGACCTATTTTAAAAATTCTTTCACAAGTTAATGCTATACACTGAGTAACATAGGCTATAATTTATAAAGATATCACGCGGGCGAAGCCGCTGGCGGAAGCTGGTTTTAAATAATTTTACTTGTCTTCGATTTATGTAACACTCAAATGTAGTTGCTTCTCATGTTGACGATCTGAGTAATGAGACAGTTAAAGTGTGTAGCCTTGTGTAATTTTGTGACATCCATGCTTAAATGAGCAGGCTCATTAAGACTTGAATGTGACTTGAAAATTTCTAAATATCCACGCATTTTGTAAACCACTTACGTCTTAGATTACAGGCTTTTAGTCTCAGAACGCAGACGACTTAACACTAAAGATCCTGAAGATTTGCTAATTCCTGAAATAAATACATCTACTAAAATACAGATTTCGGTAGGTACCTACATACTTGATTCAGTTATAAAGCCTAAAATACATATATACATGCAAACATAAACTCACGTCTTCTACCCATGGGGCAGAAACTACAGAACGCCATCTGCTACAATCCTTATACACTCCTTTTTCTGTAAAGTATAAAATGTCCTAAATAAATAAAAAACCGGCCAAGTGTATGTCGGACTACGCACAATGAAGGGTTCCGTAGGTGGGATGAATTTTTCCCAAAAACAAACTTAACTTTGTAGTTGAAAAACATGTTCTCCCATACGGAATGTATGGGAAAACATGTTTTGAAACTGCAAATATAAGTTGGTCGATAGTTTTCCTTTTAATTTCGTTATATAAACTACTACTGTGATGTTTTTCACATATCCAAAACCAGCCATTTAGCTGGCAGGGGGGGTACACTTGACTCTAACAAACGTGTTTTTGAAGGACCTTTCTAATGATACCCCACATCATGGATAGGAAAAAAAAAACATCACCACTTTACGTGTAGGGAAAGTACCCAAAAAATTTACCACTTCGTCGGCGTAATTAATATGTATACCCATGCCAAATAACAGCTTCCTAGTACTAAGAGTCTCGGAGCTAGACCGCGGACAGACAGACAGACGGACATGATGAAACTATAAGGGCTCCTTGTTTATTACGGAACCCTAAAAATGACTTGTTATAATCGTGATTGTAATAGAAATTACAAAATACAATGAGTATGCTTAACAATAGCCTTATAAAAGAAGGGAATACTCTTGTTTTGATTTAGTATTCGCAACTGGTAACACAAACTCAGATACACAATAGAATATTTAAATCATACGTCATCACAGCCACTATATCTATAATGATGGAATTATAACCCTGGATTTATACCTAACTCCCTATCCGATTCGTGGCTGATGCGTGAGAAGACCAGCGTATTCTAAATCCCAGACAAAGTCCCGTTCTTAATTACCAACAAAAACATTTATTTGTCTGCACAGAATAAAAGTTATATTGGCTTGAATCTCGAGTTTATTTGCCGGCTTACATATCTAGCTACGACAAGCCAGACTCAGAGATAATACGTGAATGCAATTAATATTTGAGTTTTGAAATGTTTGCATTTGACAATTTGTGGTAGGTATTTACTAGAAACAATAGTAGTTGGTAAAATGCGATTAGAATTAGAATGATTTATTTGTAAAACACGTTAAAGGTCAAAGGTCATAAATAATAATTATATGTTACGCCATGTTTTGTCATTGTTGACATACAAATATCAGTGAGGATTTGTATAAAATATAGAAAAACAAAATTCACCATAGAAAACAAACAAAAAAAATATAGTGCGATAATATCACATCGCGGATGGATATTGCTTACGTTTACGGTTAGAAACAACAAGTATAATAACATAAACTAATGTTAATTAGAACAATTAGAGCAATTAATCACTGTTTGCGATCGCATTTTCATAGGTTCGACTCAACAAAATAGGTTTTAGTTTATGAGTCTGTTTGCCTTTACGAGATCGAAATATAAAGATGTTTTAGTGAGAAAATTGTTGTATGTTCTCGCCTTTGTTCCTCTCAAACAGAGCATCTGCCATCTAATCTCTTCACCACCCTTGGTTGACCCTGCGGCATTAAGTCCGCCTTTGTACCTTTTTGTGTGTGAGAAGTTTAAATAAATAAATAAATAATTTGTTGTTGTTGTTGTGAGTACCTAGGTACTCAATAGGGATGATGCCTGGGTTAAAAAAAAGAAATTCTATTAAGTCCGTCTGTCAGATAATAAGAAAATATTAGACACGTATTTTTTGCTATACCTAATTTAAAAAAAATGATTTGGATAAAATGCATTAAAGTTAGGGAGTGGGGGCTCGCTACGTCACAATTCAGTAGGTATATCATCTAGCAAGGCGTGACGTGTCCAATATTGTTTTCACTCCTCTTGCTCAAAAAGGCCGTCATTGTAGAGTACCAGAGCGGGGAAAAAATAGCATTTCTTGCTCTAGGGGAAAAAGTTTTTTTTTTTTAATTTTTGTCTGTTCCAACGGGCCTTGAAAAACGAAAAAGGCTTTATTTTGTTTTTAACCGGTTTCTATTTACTCCCTCGCTAAAGCTCGGGAGTAAAACTACCTCGTTACAATGGGTTATTTTAGCCCCTCGTATAACAATCTACTATTCTATTAATTTATTGCTGAAGGACAAAATTTTTTTTTTGTCTTCGTCCCTATTAGGGGGCAACCTTTACCCAGCGGTGCTTAGGTAACCACCATAACGTTCTGTAATTAATTAGGCGAATTCAAAACGTACGGTATTAGGTTTCACGTTAATTTGAGAAAGACAGAGGTCGTAACGGGTAATGATTCCACACATGTTTGTATGGTATCTCATAAGAGGGTCAAATGACATTGCCGTTTTCGTAGTTATGGTTACGACAGCAATAGGGAGTATTATGTTAGTACTGGGATTTTTATCTAGGTTTGTAGAAAGCCTATTGGGTCCATTACAGGATATCTTTCTCTCGAATTCTTTCGTCTTTGACATTGTAATAAGTTTTGCTGTGATGCTCATCCCTTTAATTAGAGCTGTTTTTACTGATTTATAGATTTCTTTTAGCGGTAAGACGGTCTATTGTTACATCCTCAGTAACTTTTAAAGTTCCATAATGCAATTTTATGGTGTAAAAGAAAGACCTTCAGTCTTTCTTTTACTAGCCTTTCTTTTACTTCTTTTAGCGGTAAGACGGTCTATTGTTACATCCTCAGTAACTTTTAAAGTTCCATAATGCAATTTTATGGTGTAAAAGAAAGACTGAAGATTTCTGTAATTATAATTAAGAGAAAAATCTGCTAATACACTGACGAATTCATGATAAGAGATTTCATTGGTGGTTGTTATTTTAGTCAGCCGAGGTTTATCAACGCCTTCCAGAAACTGTGTGTCAGTACTTTATTTCTCTATTACTGATGACTGACTGACGCCATAAATTAATCAAACAGGGGTACCTATCATTCCGCGGGAGGATGCATCGCGTGCGCTTGACATCACGTTTGAGAAATCAAGTCGTTATGCTGTCATTTTATGTCATACGTATATGCAATTACCTACTACAAAGTTAATGAAAACATGCGGAGATGGAGTATATTAAATTATTATTTAAGGTAGCGCACAGCATTATGCTTGAACATAATAGCGTTCGTCGTTATACAAAAGGGGTTTAGTGTTTGCATCACGTGTTCTTCATAATTGCTGGGGGAAAAACGACAAGGGCGAACCTCGTCATTTAATGGCCAGCCAGCCAGTCAATTTAATGAGCAGCCATTAAATTGACTATAGTCTTAGAGCAGTTGCATGCCAATATTTTTAACCGACTTCCAAAAAGGAGGATGTTATATGTTCATAGCGTACGTTTTTTTTTTTTTATTTGTTTCCACCGATTTCTCCGTCTTTTGTGGACCGATTTTGAAAATTCTTTTTTCGTTTGAAAGGGTATGATGCTCTCAAATTGGTCCCATATCAATTTTATTAACGTTGCTTCGGCAGTTTTTCGGAGTAGATGATATGATAAGTTCCTGTCACTGGTAGCAGGTAGTGGTATTCAAATGTGTGTGCGGTAGGTAGGTACCACAACAAAAAAATGTAATTTTTTTTTTTTACAAAAGAAAAACAACCGATTTCCAAAAAAAAAAACACTACTACTAAAAAGATTTTTATATGAAAAATCTTTTTTACAAAAAATACAACCGACTTCCAAACTACAAAGTGAAAAATAACTTTAATTTCAGAAGTCGAGGGAACTCTTCAAATATTATAGGCACATCTATACTTAGCGTTTTTCAGAAACGATCAGTATTTTAGTTTTTTGACACCGACTTCTGAAAAACGCTATAGATGTGCCTATAATATTTGAAGAGTTCCCTCGATTTCTCCAAGATCCTATCATCAGATCGTGACCAAATGACAATGGGACCAATTTGAAACAAACCCCTTGACCCTTTCAAACAAAAAAAAATATTTTTCATATTGGTCCAGCCGTCTTCGAATAATCGGGGAGCACACATAAAAAAAAAAATATCCCGACGAACTGAGAACCTCCTCCTTTTTTTGGAGTCGGTTAAAAATGTTGAGTTTGTCTGTCTGTTTAAAATGAAGGACCTGCTTATTCTTTATTTGCGACTTTAATAAGACTTTTTGATCTGTGTATTTCAATCCATCATCAAAAATACAGAAGTTCAATTATGTTGCGATAATGAAGACGTAAGTATACATCTAATATATATACGACAGTTATTATTTTACATCGTGAGGAAACCGGCATACCTGAGAGATATTTCTCGCTGGCATGTGAAGCCAAGTCAGAGGCCCATGGGTGGCTTTAAAACTCTGACACCAGGTTAGTCACTAACCACACGAAAAAGAAGAAGGAAGTCATTATTTTCACACATTTTAACACTTAGGTTTATGGTTTAAATTATAATTTGTTTAAAATAGTTTTTGTTTTTTTACTGCTTGAAGTTTATTTTGCTTTCAGCTAATGATGAGGTCACGATAAACTCATTATTTATTTACATTCCACAATGTTCACTTAGGTGGAAGGTTTTAATTAATTTCATTTATTTTCAGACAAAGTCCATAAAAAAACATTACATACGTTAAATTAAAACATAAAATTGATGTAAAAATCACATACAATAAAATAATCCTCAAACATTCAATTATAATCAAATTAAAATACATACACATGTCATTTTCAAATAAATTTAAAATACATACAAATGTCAATCGAAACATAGTAATATAAAATTGAAAACAAATATCATCCAAAACGAAAACAACATAAATTACATAATACGAGGGGATGCGCTACTATGAAGCTGCATCCACCTCTTCAACAGGGGGAGATCCCACCGCTCGGACAATACCTTCAAGATGCTGTTCGAGCTGTTTCGTAGTCGACTTAGTAGCGAAGCGCTCTGTTTCCTTATGATCGCGAAAAAATCATCTGTCCGCGCCTCAGCAAACATAGTCGAGGCACTACAACACCGCGGAAACCCTAACAACATCCTGAAAGCATTGTTATACTGTACGCGCAGTGCGCTGTACGCCCGCTGCGTAAAGACATAAGACGTTTTACAAAGACATGATCATTATGGGCCCTGTCGGGCACAGTAAAGTAGGAGTGAGAAAGAGCGCTTTATTATGTTTAGAGAGGTACCACCTATTTAAATTTCTGAACAAGTAGGTACCAGGTCGAAGGTATATGGGATTTTCTGAAGGTGGCTGTAATGGGGAATATGATGGACGATAGAACCTTCTCGTGTAGCTACGAGCAGCTAAATACGCTCGGCAGGACACTCAGCTCTGCTACCAACCCACATATAATTATAACAGAACTATTAAGGTACCTGCTAATATTACATACCTACTACCTATTTAACTCAAAAATCCAATTAGATTGGTTACAGCTCTAGTGGCAATCATGTCATTTGGTTTAAATAGGTCCCTATTTTAATTCTTTTATTTATATTTTAGGTATTTTGATTCTTTTCTTCTAGATTTTTTGAATGTGAAAACGTTGTAGGCTGTAGACTTGTGGACCATTTTCTATTTTGCTAAATAAATGGTACTTGTTGATACTCGTAGGCCTACACTGTCCTCTCATACCTATTAACACTGTAATTTTAAAACATTGTAAAACCATTTATTTTTAAATGAGTAACCGTGCACCTAGCTTCTGACGTTTCATAAGTGCCCTTGTATGTTTATGTGAAATAAAATATTTTGAATTTGAATTAGAACATACCTTCTATTTAACTAACGTTTTTAACACGTTGTAGAATATGATTTTGTGCTAAACAGAATGAATAGACAAACTACCAACTTTAATAGAGGCTCGAGTTGGATTCGATGCATTTTTAACTCTACATTTCGGAAAATTTTGTGTTAGCCTCTGTATTTGTAACCAATTAACAAAACCCAGGCAGGTACTTTACTTTGTGTTAATTATTTCACCATCTCTCAAAACGATGAAGGAAAACATCGTGAGGAAACCGGCATGTCCTAGAACCAAAAGTTCGAAGACATGTGACATCCACCAACTCACACTGGGCTCATGTGGTGGATTACGGCCCAGTCACAGAGAGGAGGCCTGTGTCCCAGCAGTGGGCACATTATAAGCTAAATATGCTATGCTATTTTAAATGCTACATTGCTTTCGAATGCGACAGTTAGCACCGGGTACAAAAGATTAGTCAACAAACTCCTCTTTATTCCGTTTTCAATCCTGATTTCAATTGAGCTAAACTTAACGAAAGATTTATAATTGTTCTGGCTTTCTATATATTTTATACCATTCCCCCTCTAAAAAGCTTATTTTATTCACTGAAAACAGTGAATAAAAAGCACTGTTAATCACTATTTTGGTATTTGAATTAAGAACACACCAATATATTCGACCTCCATCTCAATGCTTTAAATACAAACACCTTGCAAAAAAATACTCGATATAAACTTCTTGTGCATAGAATACTCGACACACAAACTCCTTGTGCAAATAACTCCTCGAGATTTGATTGGTCGATATTTTTGACAAGAAGTTTAGCATTAGAATAAAAATCTGTTTTGTGTTCTTTGCTGTCATTAGTAATTAGTAAATAGCGCTATTTTGAATACTGTAAGTTGTACGAACACAAAGTTTAGTGTTACTTAATAATAAATTGATTGAAAATGCATTCAAGGTATGAAGAACATGTGTTAACACCTGAGTTTATGAAAGACAGGGCAGCCAATATAGTAGAAAACTTGCTACCCACCAAATCACGGCTGGTTTACATCGAAGCCTACGATGAGTTTGCAAATGGAAAAATTAAAATCAAGCTCCTGGCACATTTTCAGAGTCTATTTTTGTCTATTTTCGCTTAGATTTTTCTTTTTCTAGTAGTAAAATAAGAGTTATAAAGTATAGTATGCCACTCTTGAATAAAACTTATTTATATCGAGAGCCATAAATCACTCGCGTCGCTAAGGATTCTAACACTTGAATCACTCGCTGCGCTCGTGATTCAATCGTTAGAATCCTTCACTTGCTCTAGATTCATCTATGGCTCTCGCTTTAAATCCGTCCTTTATTCACTTATTGCGTAATATACTATTGCCATATAGAAATGGAAATTTTCCTTTAAAGCTAGAGCTTTAAAGGAAAATTTCTGCATCTTAGCATTTCCGATACTGGTAAAAATATTCTTTAGAAGTCAAGAATTTTCACAATGTAAAACGACTTTCGTTTGACTCGATTTCTATCAACAGGGGAGATAGAAGTTGGAATCCGGAATACCTAAACGTTAAAATATTTTATTTGATTTTCAAAAGGAAACTCTCAACATGACTTTAGTCAGCCCTTTATTGTGAAATACTGATCATTATTAAATAATAAATTCGATGCGTTGTTGAAGCTGAATGAGTTTAACGAGGAATTCTAAGACTGGGAGCTTAGTCAGATTATAATACAAAAGAATTAAATTAACTTGAACAAGATGACAGAATTAACGACCCATAGTCGAAGTGTTATTTGATCGAATGAATGAAGAAGAGAGTTTAAAACACGACGATAAGATAAGATAAGATAATATTTATTTTGTAAAACATGAGTACAGTAAGAAGGTCTTATAATTAATATGAGGTGGCTACATGTTTTGCCATCTAAGGCGTACAAAATTAGTTGCAATATAAAAACAATATAAAAAAAATGAAATAAAAAAATTGCAATGTCAAAATTTAAATTAAATAGAAATGAATTACAATATCAGTTTTTTTTTTTTTTTTGCTTTGGATGTAGGTACACTACGCATTTTCCTAAAAAAGATTAATTATAGATATATAGTTAATCTTTTTTATTATAAATATATAACCTTTGTATAAACTATTAACATGACAACGTCTGTCGGGTCAGCTAATATTATTATGAAAAAAGTACACACGGGGACTTTTGGAAAATAAATATACATGATATTTATTAAAAGCATTTTCTGGTTTGATATGCAGTAAGAAAGAAAAATCAATCATTTTTTTGCACGTATCAATAATAATAATCAACCCTTAACCTTATACCGTGAGCTGTTATGTACGGTTATATAAACCGTACATAACAGCTTACAGTGCAAGTAGCTGCAATGCCTTTCCGTTTCACTTAGCTCTGCCTAGCACAGACAGCACAGATGGCTATCGCCAGACGCACGAGCTGTCAAAGGCTTGCGTTTTGTAATACCTACAACTACAGCCGTATTTATGACACACTTGCTTGAGTAGTTCCAAACATATAACATGTTACGGTGAAGTTTATTGCCAAGAAAGGGACATCTACAATCAATTCCATTTTTTTAAATTTTGACTGATTCGACTTTGACTTTATAAATTATATAGTTCGTTGAAAAGACTTTAGCGAACTTGTGCTTTTCTAGACCTTTTAAAAGTAAGCAATACAAGAAAGTTAGAGACTTTTAAAGGTTCTGTTTTTATTTTAAGAACCTAAAAATTTTATTGAACTTATCATAGAAATAAAATTAGATTGTTAGACCGTATAGGCGACCTACAGTTAGTAACGATTTTTGTAAAATCGGATTTGTACCAAAGACAAAATATTCGAACCAATACAATAAGAAGGATGTTGCATACCAGGCTTTTGCATATATAGATTGGTGTTGATGTCCCTCTTCACTTTTACATCCGATGATGACGCACCGCTCGTAGTGCATCGGAAATAGCTAAAGCCCAAGAATAATGACAACCAGCAGATAAGTTTTCATGTTAAGATTTCCTGAAGAATAATTTTCATAATTTTAGGGTTAATTTTCAAATCTTAATCCAAATTTTAATTTATCACACGTATTTCGTATATATTTATAAAAATTATATGAAAACCACCAGACAAATTGAAAAGACCAATTTTGGTTGTAGAGCGCTTCTTTCTACCCCTTGTTTACCGATTCTTCGTTATTTATGAATTTACTGTTTTGTTGTTCTGCAATAACTTACATTTATTTAACTCACTCTTGTCTTTTAATTGTCTATACTCGTCTTTATTTGGGGCAAGGTCGCACCTCAATTGACCAGCCTTCTTCCAGTTGATCCGAGCGAGAACACAACTGATTATTTCGAGGTGACAGTAAATATATTTTTTTGGACAATCCGAGCCGTTCAGACTGCTATTCTAAGATGTCTTCTGATATTATATTACATTTCTCACTAGACGTACTGAGAACTGAAATAATAATATGTATGATGTATAACATGATAAAGTGTAGCATTCCACGAAATTGTTTCTGTTTCTTTGAAGTTGGTCTGTATGTCATATCCCTCCGGCTTCCAATTGCCGACCTCAGCGAGGTAGTTGCGTAACACACTGACAGTAGCAAGATTTCATTTTGACATTTCAACGACATTCATTGCGTTATTTACGTTGTTGAGCAGACAAATTTTCCGAGCACATGAAGCAATAGATTAGCAACATCCTTCAAAATCATTCAGATTGTGATTGAAAGTGTGTTACGCAATTAGAGTGCAGCTTGAGGTCACTTGTTGTCCTAGCACGAACGCGTGGAGTAAACGTAACGTAAGTTCGAACGATTTTAAATTAAAAATACTCGTTTCGTACATAATTTTTATTCACTTAGTTTTATTTTAAGACTATTCATATCTATGGGAGATACTTCCCCAAAATCACCGAATTATGCGATCCTAAACTTTATGACATAGATGTAAAGTTGGTTTTCATTGTAATTATCGCAAAAAAATTAACCTAAATGCTGTAGTTGTATTTCGATAAAAAAATCGTTCGAGTTAATTTTACGGTTCGTGCTTAAGGCCTCTGAATCTACGCCAGTGTTAATTTTCCATTGGAACGTCTAAACTTACATAGATGAGGCTTCCGGGTCGCGTTATATTATAATGCGACCCGGAAGCGTCGTCTATGTAACTTTCAGGATAAGTGACATTTTGACGTCACGAAAGCAAGGGTGTGACAAAGTAGGAAGCCAGTCAGACAGCCGGCACTACACTGGATGCTATTATTACTGGCACGCTTCGTGGCTTTTTAGCACAGTTTCAAAATTAGATCATAGATTTTTCAATTGTAATGCTAGGATTTTAAGAAATTATTTTTAAGATTATAACCTTAGGTACTTAACAAATTACGGTGGAGGTCTGCCCAGCTTGGGCGGAGCAACGCCGTGTCCTCGTAGAGGCGGCGGTGATCTCTCGCGTCCGGCCCTGGTTCAGGCCATGGTACGGAGCGAGAGGAAATGGCAGGCCGTCACCTCCTTCTGCGAAGCGGTAATGCTCGCGAAGGAGGAGGCGGAACGCGTGAGGGAGAGGCAAATTTCGCGCCCTCACGCCCCTAACCGCCGCAGGAGACGCCCGGGGCGGGAATCGCGAGCCGATTTCCGGCCACCGTAGGCGCGGGCTTGCGGACGGTGAGCAATGGGTAGCTCGCCGTCCGATAAGGACCAAGCCCGGGTAGACGGCGCGTTGTGTTCCACGCGCGCCTCAAAGAGATGTCAGCAGAATTGACGGGGTCCGCTAGGGCCAATGCCTGCCGGGGGTTCGAAGAAAACCGATAGGGAAATCGTGGCCCCCGGCAACAGGGCAACCGAAGGAACACGGGTGGGTTTTAGTCAGTAAGAGTCTGACACGCCCTCCCGCTCCGCCCAGAGCGGGAGAAGTTATTTGATAATTTCACACCCAAAAAAAAAAAAAAAGGTACTTAACAAATAATGCAGTTTTAAGTTTAGTTAATAGGATTTATGTACCTATTTAGTCGCTCAAAAGAACGTTCTTTGTGATTTTAATTTATTTTTATTTTTTACAAGCGTGGGATTACTCCCACGCTTGTAAAACACAAAGTTGGAGTCACAACACTACGAGTAGTTTATTAATATGTGTGCAACTGTGCACTCTAAAACATAGAGATCCCAATTTAGAATATGTGGTTTAGCTTTTGTTTCATTCTAGAGAACAATAAGTACCTAGCCTTCAGAGTGCATGGTTTTATTTATTAACTGTTGTTTATATTTTGTTTGATTTACAAGAATTTTTGTGCAGTTTGATTAAGCAACGTGGTTTTTTTTGGTGGTTTGTTCTTGTCATGTGGTGTAAATTCTGAATCACCAATGAAAAATTATTCATGCCGTGGTAAGAAGATATTAGCAAGGTTGTTGTTAAATATTAATATTGCAATATTCAAAATATTTGTTGGTTTGGTGTATGGCAACACAGACTTCCTCTTCCCTTTTTTCCGAGAGAGACGCCATCATTTGTGTACGTAAACAATTGTGTGTCCATACTTTTCCAATAATCGACAGTCTATACAATATCTGGTATTTTCCATTACAACCTTCACTTGCAATAAACGTGATAGCAGTCAGGCGGTCAAAGGAAGTCAAACTTAGGGATGACTAAAGCTTATATTTATAGCCACACGTAAGAAAAAACATTTATTCGTCGGATATGGTTGGTAGGTACAAAGTTGGTTAGTATAGTTAAGTTCAGGACATATCCGCCACTAAAACCAGCATACGAATATTTACAATATTACATGGCATGGGCATAAAACCTAAGTTATACTACTTATATACCCTAATAAACAATACAAAAAACTTAAAGATACATTTATACTTCATTAAACAATATATAATCTAATATCTACAATATACACTGTGTTACAAAAACTCTGTCCGAACCAAAAAGAGCACAAAGAAACTGCAATAACATTACCAAAAAGTAATAAAAAAACTTATTAGAATAAAAAAGTTATAGCTTCTTAAAATTCACGTTTATAGTACCTACCAAAGTTAATCCAATCCCATTAAAATTTGGTAAATTATCAACAGGGATTTTAAGTTATGACTTGTAGACACTCGCTAAATGACGCTCCCATGTAAAAATAACCCGGTAAAATTCCCCATTGAAAAGAAGGCGGCGCTTTTTTTTTTCCTGAAAATTCCCTAACAACACCCTCACGGATTGGATAAGGTTTTTGTTGCAAGTTGTATAGATACATAATATAAAAGGAGAAACTAACTGACTTTTAACTTTAAAATTTATAATATCAGTTTAATTTTTCTGCATGTTTACATTGTCTACATTAAATTGCATAAGATAATGATAAGTGAAAGCACGGAGTCTTAAAAGGTGATCTACAATATTAAATAATTAAATAAATATTGTTTTTTGTGTCTATAGGCCTTTTGTAATTGAAGTAAACAATTTTTTTTTAAATAAGTTTAGATGTTAATAAAAATACCGTCGTTATGTTTATTAAAGAATAACTTCAATTCTGCTCAAAATACTAAATATTTACCTTTACATTTTCTTCTTGTTGCATTACGTATCAACATCGATACGTCCTTATTTTTTAATGTCATGGAAAAGCAGGAGTAGGTATTTTGTTACTATAGTAAAAATTACTCGGACTATGTTAGTAGAAAGGAGCCTTTGTGTTATTTCCTAAGGAAACACTTAACGTCATTACATCAAATTATAGTAATACACAATTTCGCCATAATATAAAGGGTTATTGGTTATATGTCGACAATCCGTTAAGGAGCTGTGGGAGAGATCATTTGCAACCAATTGACTCTTGATGGCCCCTATGCCACTGTCAACCATTTTCGAGTAATTTCATATATTTTAAAATGTATGAAATAAAAATATAAAATGTCAAATGACTCGACTTTTATAGCTCATGGCTTGTTGCTATGTCTATAATATTTACAAACCTTTGATTCGATTTAGTGAAATCAGAGGTTTACATGACTAAAGTAGAGATTTTAAGACAGCAAATTTATAAAATCAAAACTCCTAAACTACAGATTTTCGCAGAACATAAGTTGCGTTCAGGTGAATCCATGGGTGTCACAAAAAAAAATATTTTTCACTATAAATGGGCTACCCTGTATGTATAAAGTTTTACACCGAGAAATAATATTTTTGATCGTGTCGATCTGGCCCCCGAATCTTGTATTTTCTACGGTTTGAAGTAATTCACGATTCGGCATCAATAATATTCCAGCAAATTGGCATTTGAAACGACAAAAGACTTACTTCGAAGTTTTGAATCGGGGCTAATTCGCTGTCGCAAAAGTTGATTGCGAAACTAAAGTGCCAATTAAGTTGCTAATTTTGTGTGGTACAAGGGGTTATTTTCCATTGAACCTTAATATTTCGTGTGTAACAACGTGTAGGACGCATTTCGCATGTTTTATTGATTGAACATAATGGATTCTTCCCGGTCATTCGTTTTGTTATGACAGTGATATATTAGCTTTATGATACATTTTTATTGTCTTTTCTGTTAAGTTTTTAAGGTTCTGTTACGATTTAAGTATACGTTCTCTTTACTTGCAGCTTGACATTTTACTTGACTTCGTCTCAGATAATTTGAATATTCCATCAATCAATATAAATAAATAAATAGTGAAAATAAATTAAACACAAATAATTATTACACACAAAAACAACTAACAAAAAATCTTCAAAACTTGTGTGCCTAACGGCTGCGCCAAATATTCAGAATAAATGCCAGACGCTGGTTTTCAACTGAACCTTATGTAACGAGGACGTAACGTCTTACGGATGTAAATCAGTTTTAAAGTGTATGTAAATACTTAAATAAACATAATTTAGGAAAAATGCTAGACGCTTACTTTAAAGTTTTTGGAATATTCTAGACCGAAAAAATACTCTTCGCAAAATGAATTCCAGGCATTACTTTATCGATACGCAAATACTGTACTAGAATTAAAAGCGTGTATTGATGGTTTTTGTATTACTTATTGTTGTATAACATAACATAACATCACGCCTTGTTTCCCCGAAGGGTTGGGCAGAGGTGTCCCTGTAGCAGGTACACACACATTTATTGTTGTATATTAAATTGCTATTCTACATTGTTAAACCTTACTATGTATGAGAATGAATTAACCTTTTGTTTTTTTTAATGTATTATAGCATTATTGCTTAAAACGTGATTTTGCCAAAAGCTTAGATGAATTTTATAACTATTTTCGCTGTAAAATTCCGCCCGAAGTGAGCGCACGTCATCCATAAAGCCATAACTCAAGCTAAAAAGCTTTCGATAATTTGTTGTTCTCGCTTGTCAACTAGCTCTCGCCTAGAAGGTATAGACCTTTTTGCACAATTAGGCCCTTTGTACACACACATTATTTTTACCGTGAAAAACTACGGTTTATTCGCTGTGTGTAGGCACGGTCGTCAGTCTTGTATGAATCACTATGGAAACTTGTTGACTGACACGTTTTTTCTACGGCGCGATTTACACTCCGTACCGTAAAGAAACCGTGCCGTGAACAATGGGCCTTAAACTTCCAGAATTGCATTTTATTATTGCGACGATTATTTGCCGCATTTCTTCAGAGGTCAGTACTAAATTTATTAATTCCATTCTACAATGTGAACGTAGGAGGTAAGTTTTACAAAGACACGATCATTGAGCGCCCTGTCGTGCACTGCAAAGTAGGAGAGAGGAAGAAGGCTCATTGGGTGCCATTTCTGAACATTCTTAAAACGTATGATCCAATAAATGCATTAGGTATGGAAAGCTAAGTATATATTGTTTACTTATATATTTGAAAAAAAAATTGTTAGGTAGATCATCAACAGTACATAATTAGGTCGTTTTGTTAGGGTTCCATAGTCAACAAGGAACCCTTATAGTTTCGCCATGTCCGTCAGTCTGTCTGTCTGTCTGTCCGCGGTCTAGCTCCGAGACCGTTAGTACTAGAAAGTTGTAATTTGGCATAGGTATACATATTAATCATGCCGACAAAGTGGTAAAATAAAATAATTAAATTTTTAGGGTACGTCCCCTACACGGTAAGTGGGGATATTTTATTTTTTATTTTTCTATCCCTTGGTGTGGGATATCGTTGGAAAGGTCTTTCAAAAACATTGTGAGTGTGTTAAAACCATTTTTGAATTCAGAGATTCGTTTGCGAAATATAAAGCTTTAAAGTGCAAATTCTTGTTAGAGTCAAGTGTCCCCCCCCCCCTGCCAGCTAAATGGTTAGTGTTAGACATGCGAAAAAATTCACGGCAGTAGCTTATATAACGAATTTAAAAGAAAAACTATCACAGCTGAGTAGACTTTACAAGTTAACGAGTAATAATCGACTAACTTAAATTTGCGGTTGTAAAAACATGTTCTCCCTAACATTCCGTATGAAAGAAAATCTTTTTCAACTACAAAGCTAAGTTTGTTCTTGGGATAAATTCATTTCAACTACGGAACCCTACATTGTGCGTGGTCCGACATGCACTTGGCCGGTTTTTTATATTTAGAATTCGAATTCAATTGTTTGTTATCAAGCTAAGAATAAACAACTCAATTAAGATATAAACAGTAGCCTAATTGCGTAATACACGATCAATCACAATTTGTTTCGATTTGAAACAGATTGCTAATCCATTGCTTCATGAGTTGGAAAAAAAATCTGCTCAACAACGTAAATAACGCAATGAATGTTCTTGAACTGTCAAAATGAAATAAATTAGTCATTATCGTTTACGAAAATAAGTTACGCAATTAGGGTACAGGTCCACTCTCAGGCACCTTGAAACTAGTTCGATTCTAATTTCGACTTCAATTGAAAACTAAGAGATAGCGAGAATTTTCTTAGAACTGATATAGAACGAGTAGATAAATAGTAAATAATATCCTGCACAAAACCATAAAATTAGGATTAATAATGTTATTATTAAAAATAGTAAACAAAAATTCAAACAAGCAGCGATCGACTGTATAGTTCTCGACTTAATTAGGTATAATAGGTACCATAGATTTATCTAGTATTACTTTCTTTAAGAACTTTATCGATACTTAAAGTATTAATTTAAGTTCGTATATTATTTTGAAGGTCATAAATTTTACTATGATCACAAAAACAAAAATACGAACTTAATAATATAAATTAATCTCTACAGTTAGACAACGTTAATTACTACAGCTGTATGCTGTATCTGGTAAGACTAGCAGCCGACCCCAACATAGTTGAGAAAAGGCTTGGCAGATGAAGACAGTGGAAAAAAAAAGTAGATAAAATTATCGGAAGCAATTTTTAGATAACTAAAAGTAAATTATTTTAGTTTCTCCAACCTATACTTGTATTTAGCGTTGACGAATCACGCAGCATTAAAAGTCGTGATATTAGGGGACGTTGTCTTCAGCTACATCCATTTTATGGACTATAAAACATAATGGCTTTTAGAATGACGACTTGCGACGCTTTGGGTCAAGTTTTCGGATATTTTTGGCGAGGAAAATTTAACTTACACTTCCTTACTTGACGTTATATTTACCTCGTCCTTCTTAGAAAATATTTAGGTCACTAATAATAATATGACAGGTTATTTTATAAACATTTAAATATTAATTGGAATTAATTTTCTACTATGCGATTGCTATGAAGCATTTGTACTCTTGTCTATGTTTCCATTAATGGTTACCTCTTTCGTTTAAATACCTTAGAATTTAACTTTTTTTTTTTACTATGACCTCTCGCAGTTTCGACCACTAAGGTCTTGGCTGCTTAGCCAAACTTTCCTGTGGGTGCCTTAAGCTACTACACTTAGAGCCTCCAGCCAGGAGCAAGTAAACTATTCTAAATTAAAATTCAGCGAGCGCTCTCTAAGGGCACTCCCTATGAGGTACGAACCTCGGCTTAGGGCGTCGCTAGGGGGAGGACAGGCAAGAAGGGACAGGCTAGATCAAAATTGGATTATCATCATGATTATTAGGCGGGGTATTTAAAGCTACGTGCTCAAGGGTCGGGAAATATCATGACCGTATTACTCGATTTTTATAACTGTGCGCTTGGAGCTGTCAAAGTCGTAGATTGAATTCACCCGCCCGCTTACCTCCTCAGCGCCCCGCAGACTTCTTGTACGGTCTACACAACTTGTGTCGTCTGCACAGTTCTGTCATTTTATTAGTTTAGTTGTTAATCATAGACTGTAATATTTTGACGTTGACAGGCGCACAGTTAGAAAAATTGGATTACGATACTTTTCTTTTTTTGGCTAATCATTTTCAAAAACAGAATGATTTGTTATGTAGTGAGTGAAGTGGTATGAAGTAATAGTATGTAGTGTTAGCAGTGTTTTATAGCTTTTCATGATGACTTATACTATATTAGTTTATTCTAGGAATCATTAAGTGTGTCAGTGTGTCTTTGACACTGCACGCGTGAAAAATAAACATGGCAAATATCAAAAGATCATATAAAATATTTTATTATTATCGAAATTATTAACATATCGATTAATCTATTGACGTAAATACCTATTCACACCACCTGCTCGAAAACGTCATTTTATATGGCAAGTCATTAAAGCCCTAGCAATATTTTTTGTACTGAATTTCATTACAAACCACTGGCGCATAATGTGATTAATTTGGAATTTCAACAAAAAAAATCGTATGAAAGCTTTTACCATAAAAAAATCTTTTTTATAGGTTTTATTTGCCGTTGACGAACAAAATAATGAAATTACCCAATTTAATAGTAATATTGTAGTGGGACAATAAGTAACAATTAAATAGACAAAACAATTCCAACAGTAAAAACAGTTAATTTCTGTATAAGGTCAAGTCCAAAATTATTGAATAATGTGCATATTAGACTCACCCAACCGGTTTGTCTACATAATCTGTGGCGGTAATGGCGGCATTCATCGCAACAGCAGATCAGTTGCTGTGGCGCGTACCCCGCGTTAGAATCTTGGATTTTGGCGTCATTATTTATTGTCTTTTTAATTAAATTGCATAAATTTAAAAACTAGGTAATCCCCGGTTATTTAATAGTTTCATAAACTACTAATTCGAAGATCAAATTGGTTTTTATTTCCTCGCAGTAGATGCGAAAAGTAGAGTATTCTCATCGGGGATGAAGGTGACCTCATCTTGGGCGAGCTTGAACCCCTCGCTACACTCAGGATTCTAGTAGTTAACTCCCTCGCTTCCCTCAAGTGTTAACTCAGAACTCCCTCGTTACGCTCAGCCCTAGGATCCTTCGTTTCGCTCGGGATTTAATATAGCGCTCGTGACCTAAGACACTGCTTTATCCCCTTAGTGAATAATTTACTATTAAACGTGGGTTCGATTCCCGGGTCGGGAAGAGTAATTGGGTTTTTCTATCTTGAATTTTTCAGTAGCAGCCCGGAGTCAGGATTTGTGCCCGGTTGATGGCAATAGGCTCGCCCCCTGTTACATGGGACTTAAACATAACTGGCGAAATGTGGGTGTACCTGCTAACGGTACACCTCTACCCAACCCCTCGGGGAAACAAGGCATGTTAAACGTGGAACCTATTATTTATAATTATATATTTATAGAAGACTTTCAGCTAAAAAACAGCAATACCAAAAGCCGCATAATTTCAAGTTTTCACAAGAAAATATAACAAGAATTTTATAAATTCTGAAAAAGAATATCTCTTAGTAACCTTCACCTTAAGAATTAAGGCGATGTCACACTGTTACAGCTTGACGATAACAATATTGCCTAAAGACTGGGATGCTAACATCAAATCTCTCATTAAAAGTTTATTAGGACGCCATCCACTAAAATTACACTGACAATTCGATCGTAGCAATTAACATTGTCGGATCTACATTTTTGCGATTTTTTTTGTTGCTTTAAATCTTTGCGGGAACGTTTTTATAATTTATTCTAAGACCTTTAATGCAATAAATTTAAAAATCGCAAAAATGTAGATCCTACAATGTTAATTGCTACAGTCGAATTATGAAGAAGGAATTTGATTGAAGTAGGTTCTCTCAATCTTGGCATAAAAATGTTATATAACTTTATCGATTTCGTTGTACTACTTATAATCAAACATAGTCTCATTTCTCGTTAAGGTTATTTAATTCTATTTTGAATATAAGTAAAACATAAAGAAAAGCGACTAACAAAATGTATTTACGAGGCTAATGTGAAGGGAAAGGCCGGGCGGGGACGCCCTAGGAGGACATACACTGACCTTATTGGTGATGTTCTTCAGAAAGGCCAGGTGCGTAGTACTCGCAACCGGCGTGCGTGTATGACCAGATGTATGAACGTAAACGAGGCAAAAGAAGTATGTAAGGATCGTAGCAGGTGGCGTTCTGTATTTTCTGCCTACCCCCATGGGAGGAAGGCGTGAGTTTATATATGTATGTATGTAAAGAAAATGTCGCCAGAAAAGATAAGAAAATATACTTTTTAAACAAAGTAAATCATTTAACTGTGCATTGCTGTGACATGTTAAGCTGCTCATACCTATGGCTGCATTGATTTGCAACAATAAGGTATATATGTACCAATAATAATACCATCCCACATCACATAAAAGTATCAAAACCGCACAATTCGACAGCATTTCGGAGAACGACATCATTTCAGAGGACAAAATTATTTCGAACAACAAAACTCATTTAGCTTCAACTATCAATAAATTGTAACTACCGGTACTGCTTTATTTCTAGCAGGTACAACAAATACTTAGATGAAGCCGTATTTCAAGAATTGCTCAATTAATGGCGATGTTTCATCTAACTCAGTTCACGTTACTGGAACCGTACAAGTTACAACGCAATCAAATAAATTGGAATTATTTTGAGTGTATTTCTTGAGGAGTATGAGCATTAAATATGTCTACAAATACAGTATTTCTTTTTCACTGAACTCGATATTTTTAGTACTGACCCATCTCCGTAAGGATAATCCAAATATTTGAAGTACCCTTTTGATCTAAAATGTTCAAACCAATATTGAAGTAAACAGAGCAATTTTGTGCAAACAATCCGTAGATCAAACAAACATTCTACTAGTATTTGCGTAGTTTCTGTTGGCTCACTATCAAAGCTAATGTAAGCCAGAGGTTACACTACCTTATCGTAGTCGGCTCGAGCATTCTCTTAGTACCAGTGCGAGCTACGCCGTAGCTGTGCTACGAAAGCTTGGACTACGAAAGTTTGTTCTCTACGCTTTTCAGGCAGCGTCTTTATTATATATAAATTGGGTTACAAAGTCTCAAGTATAGTTGAGTTTGTGTTATAAATAAAAGCTATGTTACAATTTTTTACTGCCAAGTATTTTTTTGCCTATATTTTGGGTATACAGTTTTAGTTTTTGAGCAAAGTTTGTATTATGGTAAGAAACACCAACACGGTACAAAATAATACAACAGCCTTCTTATTGAAAGTCTACGAAACCTTGTAGAAAACTATAAAACATCGATAACATCCAAAAACATAGTCTTCCGTTCATAATTGGTATTCAATGAACTTGATTGACGTAATTATTTTTATGTTAGTATGTGATGCTGTTTCTAATAATCATTCAATAGGAATTTTTCAATTTACTTTCCAAGCACGCTATTATGACATTAAATGAATTGCCACTTTGTGTATAGAGTGATTTGTTGTCTATAAACATTCAAATATTAAATAATAGTACAACAATAAGGAAATAATAGGTAGGTAAAGTGGTTAGGTATAAACAATTCGAGACTTTTCATTGATATTTTGTATACATAGTGGGAATGTCAATAGGTATTAGATGAAGTTTGAACTATGTCGTATCATCTTTATTGACATTTCATTTAATGTATTTTTTTATTTAATTACTTATTACTGGTTTGAGAAATCTTCTTTAGGTAATAGCAATATAACGTTGCATGTTATCATTATCATCATTTCAGCCGAAAAACGTCCACTGCTGGACATAGGCCTCCCCCAAGCACCGCCACTTCAACCGATTCTGTGCTTTCCGCATCCAGCGGAATTCCTGCGGCCTTCACAAGGTCATCGGTCCAACTTGTGGGAGGCCTTCCAACGCTACGTCTTCCGGTACGTGGTTGTCACTCCAGAACCTTTCGACCCCATCGGCCATCCGTTCTGCGAGCAATGTGCCCTGCCCATTGCCACTTAAGTTTGGAAATTCTTCGGGCTATGTTGGTTACCTTGGTTCTCCTGCGGATCTCTTCATTTCTGCATGTTATATTTATTTAATATTGAGTGAATTAAAGTATATTCAATATAGCCTGTTAAATAAATGTACCTACATTATAAAAAAAATACAAGCAAACGTCAAGCAATTATCACACTCTATCATTTGATCAACGTCGTACCTACAAATATTGTAAAGTATCTGAACTGCACCGGGATTCGGAGATGTGAATAAACATGTTATTTTCATTTAAAGGATAAACAGAAGTGAATACTCAGCGCTTTCTTACATTACTTTTCCAAACGTACGAATCCATTACGCTAATGGGATTACAGTTGAGTCCTTATTTCCACGGGACGCCGCCATGTTGCCACAAGTTACTTTGTAAACTTGAGAGTACACCGCCGGTGGTTGGCGAGTAGCGAGTAGAGCTAGCAACTGAAAACGAGTTGGCGAGCAGCGAGCAATGAGTGTGTAGTTCCGATAGTTTTGTCGCTGGGCTATCAGCGAGTGTCCGAGTGCGACGGGCGATTACTCGCACCACTCGCTCGGGGCGAAATTCCCGCTGTTTGATCTCTCGGCGTGAGTTCTGACCGCCAAGCGAGCATCGCTGTTCAAGTATCGCTGAGCAAGTAATATCTTTGATAGCTCTTGTCGCTCAGAGACTGCCTTAGGGGATGACAGCGGACAGTTCCGCATCAATTCACAAAGAGCAGAGCAGGAAAGCTTACAGATTTGTAGTAAGCCTTTGTTATGCTTTGAGAACGCTCAACCGAACTCAAGAGGCTGACAATAGCTAAAGCGCGATCACTGTCGAACTGCACAGAAAAGAAAGAGAAGCTCGATTTCAAAACGCTGGTAATTTATTGCAAAATATGACGCAAATAACTATTCACAAAAAATCTTTACATTGATTGGACTAAAAAATTAAAACACAATTACGTTAATATGTTGCTTGTAGAATAATCTGACAATCAGAATTAAGTATTGCAAGTTAATATGGTTTTTAATCGTTAAGTGTCTTCGTGATTTTCTTCTATCGTATCAAATTAGTTGTTTTATGTTTTCAACACACGATTTAACTAACATGATTACGAGTATATCCGGAAGAGTTTTTTTCTGATTTTGTTTACTGTAGTGGATCAAATACTTTTTCACTCCTCTTGCTCAAAAAGTCCGTCATTGTAGCGTACCAGAGCGGGGAAAAAATAGCATTTCTTGTTCTAGGGTAAAAGTAATTTTTGTCTGTAACCAACAAGCCTACAAAAACGAAAAAGTCTTTATTCTTATGTAAAACTAGCTTTTTGGAACGAAGTTCTTTAACGTGGCTTGTAAACTTTCAGAAATCGTCACGCTAAAAAGTGCTTGCTACTGTTTTCTTCTAATTCAAAGAGAAAGAAAGAGAGAGAGAGAATGACGATAACAGTGTCGTGGGATAAAATTGTACACATCAGCCCGAGTAGGTACACTGCATGCCGGAGAGAGAGAGAAAGTGTGAATTTGGTCAAAATGAAAATCCAAAATCACAGCTCTGAAAATTTTCATATTTTTCATCATGGGTATCGTTTTCATGGTTTTCGAGGGTGTTAAAGCCGATAGTGGGGTCGAAATGCAAACCCAAGAAGGCGTCTGCGAAAATTCACAAATTTTTCGTCATGGGTGTCGTCTTCATAGTTTTCGAGGGTGCTAAATCCGACAGTGAGGTCAAAATGTAAATCCAAGAAGACGGCTGCAAACATTTTTTTTTTGTTTTAAATCATACCTACGTGAGAAAGAACTTCGTTCCTGACGGAGGTCCCCCAACCGCACACGTTTTTTCTACCGTACCATTTTGTTAGTCGCCTTTCATTCATCCTCTCAACATGCCCAAACCATCTCATCATACCTTTTTCAATCTTTGTCACTACATCTTCTTTAAAATCACACCGCTGTCTTATCACATCATTCCTCAGCCTATCATTCATAGTCAGACCACACATGCTTCGCAAGAAACGCATTTCCACAGCATTTATTCTACTTTCATGCTTGTTTTGCCACACCCAACATTCACTTCCATACATAAGCGTGGGCAGCAGCACACCATTGTGAACAGTAAGTCGAGCCTTTTTAGACATCGACTGGTTGGTTACAATCGCATGTATAGCACCATTCACTTTATTTCCCGCATTGTAAATTGTACAGGTATGTAAAAAAAAAAAAAAAAAACTATTTAATATTGTATCGGATTATTTTATTTTTTCGCAATCGTAGTGAAAAGTAGAGTGTAACATACGGCGCTAAAACCCATTATAACTCGGTTTCTAAAAACTACCTCGATAGAATGGATTATTTTAGCTCCTCATATAACAATCTACTATTAGGCATTATAAAACTTGCGATTAGCCCCTGTAGTCTCCTTAACTTTAAATCTTGTATAAAACACACACTATGGAGGCGTATTGTAAGTAGGGAATTACATCGTTGATAAAAATGATTGGCTCAGTGCTAAATTTTAAAATACTCTTGGATTGTATAAACTCAATCTCTTTTGTATTATATAATTGCATAGCACAAGTGTAAATACTATGTAATATAGAGGTACCATTTACCGGGTAATGTCTTTCATTGCCTGTGCCCTGACGGCTGAGAGTATATCATGCTCACTCAAATGTCTCGCTGATGGTGGAGTGTGTGTTGGATATTTAGCTGCCTTCAAAATAGTTGAGGTGAATGGCGCTGATCTCATGCGTCATGTTCGTGAACGGGCGCCGTCAGTTAGGACTGGTCATCTCTTAGTTGCTACGGGTTATTTTAATTAAATTAAAATTAAAAATTAAATAAAATTAAATTCTTTATTTCACCAAAAGCCATCACAGTACAAGAACCAAAAACTTAGAGCATATAAGGCTTATAACTAGGTCACAATACTTTTAATTCCCTGACTCCTAAACTAGGTGTATGTGCCTGTGTCTTAGGAGTCAGTGATTCTCCGTAAAACAAGACAAAGCCACAATATAATAAAACGGGACGTTACAACAATAAGCAAATGGTGTAAAAGAAAAACAGGATATAAACTATGAAAAGAAAACACAAAATGAAAAACGTTTAACTTTGTGGTGAGGTGAATAAATGTAGGGTCTGAGTGCGTGTGTGTAGTGAGTAAGTGTAGGATGTGTGGGGGTGCGTATGTGGTGTGTAGGTGTAGGGTGTGTGAAGTGAAAAAGAAAGTGGTGTAACCGGTACACATCCGTTTAAGGTTAAATTTAGACTTATATTTATACATATGTATAGTACCTTATCATTTTAAATTACCCAGCAGAAGATCCTCAGTGTCATCATAACTTAATGTTTGGAGATAATCTTTAAGTAAGTTTTTGCATTTATATTTAGGGCACGAATAAATTTTAAACTTTTTATTTAGGAGGTTGTACATATTAATGCTATTAACGTAGAATTGGCGTTTGGCAAAGGCTGTTCTATGGCGTTCATAGGGAAAAACGTTATGTTTAAGCCTGCCAGTCGGTTCCTTTGGAGGACGGGCAGAGTGTTTGCGTAGGGTCGACAGGAGCACATAAAGTTGCCTGACTGTAAGTACCTTGCAGTTGGAATAGAGCTGCACAGTGGGATACCTACGTGGAAGAGAGAGCATTACCTTAAGGACAGCTCTCTGGGCTCTCTCAAGGCGGATAAATACATTTTGGGTGGCACCACCCCAGACGGGCAAGCAGTACGTTAGGACAGACCGGGCAAAATATACTAATTTTAGCGTATCATTATCAGCAGAGCTTCGTAACTTCTTGAAAACATATATTAGCCTACGTATGCGAGACGTGACTTTGGCAATATGGGGGTGCCAGTTGAGATGCTGATCGATGACTACTCCTAGATACCTTACACAAGTGGATTTAGCGAGGAAGAGGCAGCTACACTGGGTTAAGGATCCGCAAACATGCGCTTTTATGGTAAAGGAGTTTGAAGGACACAGATTGGACCGAATGGAAAATGGAACATATACCGATAAATCAACATTTAAGGTGAGCAAGTTGTCGGCCAAACATTTCATTACGGAGGACAGCGCAGCCTCGGCGTTTTGGTATGTCTGGAGCCAGTCATCACCATCTACAACAAGGGCAGTGTCATCCGCGTACGTAAATATCTTACAGTTTTCGAGAGGCAGTTTGCAGAGTTCATTAATATAAATGAGAAAGAGAGTAGGCCCCAAAATGCTGCCTTGTAGAACGCCGTATGTGATTGAAAGCTCATCACTTTCGTGTGGGCCGATTTTCACTATTTGGGTACGATTGCTGAGATAATTTGCAAAAATTTTCAATGGGTGTCCACGTATACCGATGCTTTCCATTTTACTCAATAAGGCTTGGGCAGAAACGGTGTCGAATGCCTTTGACAGATCAAGGAAAATTCCCAGGCACTTGCGTTTTCTATCAAGCGATCTAGCCACGTGACTAGACAAATCCATGACTGCGTCTTCGGTGCTAACTCCATTTCTGAAACCATATTGGTTATTCGCTAAGATGTTGTTTGCGTCGAGAAAACTGGTCAGGTTCTTATTCAGTATTCGTTCAAGGATCTTTGACATCGCTGTTAGAATCGAGATTGGACGGTAGTTATTGATGTCATCTCTGCGCCCAGATTTGTGAATGGGGTGAACTACTGCTTTTTTGAACGCTCTTGGAAAGACACCTGCCATTATAGACAAATTACAGATATATATAATAACCGGAACTAATACGCATCTCGAGGCCTTTATAATTTTAGTCGGTATACAGTCCAACCCAGTAGCACAATCAGACCTAAGACCCAAAATAATGGAGCAAACATCGTCTTCGGTTACCTCGAAGAGGGCCATTGAGCTACACGAATTTGAATTCGACACAGAATTGGGCACTATTGAGGGTGATTTAAATTTTGACGCCAACCTACTGCCTACATTAGCAAAAAAGTTGTTGACATGATTAAGCGAGGATTTAGGATTATCAAATAAATGTAACAGGTCAAAAGAGGGACAAGATTGAGTTTGAAGATCTGAGACTCTCTTAATAACATTCCAAGTAGCTTTAATATTATTTTTTGAATTACGAAACTGTTCTTTTTCTACGAGCGCTTAAGTTTTCTCAGCAGGGAGTTACAGAAATTGCGATAGCGAGTGTAGGTGATTTTTAATATTAAATTATCATCCGACTTTTTGAGTTTGACATGCATGCGGTCACGGTGTCGTATACAGCGGAGTAGGCCCGGCGTAATCCAGGGCTTCAGATTACGTTCTCTTCTTGGAACAATTTGTTCCCGGGTGTGCTTTAGGACAATAGAGGAGAGATTCTCTATTAACGCATCTGCAGCATCATTAGGATCTGAGACTCATCATGAGTTTTGATATTCTCTATAGCAGCATCATAGTTTATTTTTGATCTAGTGCGGGTCACATCTGAGTTGGCACTCCTGGTTTGTAGAAACAATAACAGCGGTTCGTGATTGATTCTATAACGAAAGTCGTAGCGGATTTATTTGTTTTAAGTAAAATGTGGTCTAAACAGTTTGTGAGCCGTGTCGGAAACTGATGAGCTGGGAGAAGTCCGTTAGAATTATTTTTTTATTTTTTATTGTTTCTATTTGCTTTACTCTGGACGCTTTGAACGTGTACGTCTTTTATACATCGTTCTCACATATAATTATAAGTTCTACATTAATGATATAACAAATATTTTGTAACAAAATAATTTAAAAGAGTGTCCATGGAGTTTCTGGCCCGTTCTTCTCCTACTACGTTTTGGAATAGGCACAGACGTATATTATATGTCTGTGGGAATAGGCAACTAGCTTCATATTTTTGACTGACCGAAACCTTGAAAATTCAAAAGTGCCTGTAGATGGTTTAATTTAAATATTTGCTTTGAGTTTGAGTTTGAACAATTACAAGAGGTATTCCACTTACAGAACCGATTTGAATGGCACTTGATCGACGTTTGTGGTTTAATCAGTGTATAAACAAAAAATTGTTATATACCGATATATAAGTTTACCGTCGCCGAAATACTCGTAACTCAATAAAATCTAAGCTTTGTTCATCTATAATAATAGCCTACTCAAATTTCGCCGGAAGAACCATAACAAACAAAGTTTGTATGTCCCGGACTAGGCCAATTTATTGTGAAGATAACATTCTCATAAGTTATAACAAACATTTTCTATGGAAACAAGCTCAAAGATATTCAAAGTATTTTACGGAAACTGTAAATAGCGAAGACTCAAGGGGTTCAAAGTTCTGTAAATGAGGTCGGGTGTTTTATTTTTCATAATAAGGCTCTAGTGTGCTGGTCTGTGGTTCTAAGGAGATTGTTTGGTGTACAAGTAACGAGGCGTAAGCATGTCCGTAAGTTTTCATGTTTAGCTCGGCGTCGGGCTATATTCTGCAGGCCTCAGAACATTGCGCCGCTCTAGAACTTGAATGAGCGGCATATTTCAAATAAATTCTCTTTAATCGTGGGAGTGTTTATAAAACACAATTTCATAAAAGTACGATCACTCAAAACTAGAAAATGTAGTACTTAATAATGTTCCAGTTTTAACGTAACTTTTAAACCAATTACCTACAAAATGTTTCATTGATTTTTTTAATACATAATTTATGCTGCCTTTATTTACATGCTTCAAGGCCTCCCACAAGATGGACCGATGAACTTGTGAAGGCCGCAAGAATCCGCTGGATGCGGAAAGCACAGAATTGGTCGAAGTGGAGGTGCTTGGGGGAGGCCTATGTCCAGCAGTAGACGTCTTTTGGCTGATCTGAATGATATATTATGTCACCGTATAATTATGAACTTCGTTAGTTTATAATCTATCGGTATTATTTCCGTTAAATTATAAACTGTCGAAAAATTGTGAACTGCAATGAACCATTTACAATTTAACGCATTATTTTTCGCTAGTTTATAATCTTTCCATGGGAAACCGACAAATTGTGAACTGGTATCAAACTTGCTTGCGACGTAACGCAGCTTGCGCTAATATGAAATAACCTGCCTGGCTGCGAGCTACTTGGAAGTAGCGCTCGCCCAGATTATAAACTAATGGTTCTCACAATATTACGGTGACATATACATGCTTCAAAATAAGATTGAAAGTTGAATTTCATTAGAATCTGTGTACCGATATATTATTATAATAAAATCGTAAACCGTGTTTGTACATTAAAGATTTTTGCAAAAAAGAAGTACTGGAAGACGCGAGAAATAAGTAATAGAATGTAAAAATATTTTTGTCTGTTTGTCGATTTGTTTGTTCGTTTGTGCGCGCATCACGTACACACGGCTACACATCAAGCTATACATTTCCAGTATAAGCTGCCCTCGCATTGTACGGAAATCCTATACAATGCGAGATCAGCATAAACTGGAATTGTATAGCTTTATGTGTAGCCGTGTGTACAAGCCACTCAACATTTAGCCATTATTTCATCAAAATCGACTTACAGAATCAAAAGATATTTAATTACATATTATAAAACAAGCCCGCCGCGTCTATCTGTCTGAACGCGATAAACTTAAAAACGACTGAAAGGATTTTCATACGGTTTTCACCAATGGACGGAGTGGTCCATAAGGAAGGTCCGGTATAGGACCGGCGTCTCTCATGAGAGACGGCACACCCATGCGACTTACATCTCTATTTGTACTTGCTGTAATGGATATTATCGTCTGTGGATTTTTCTGTCTATGGTCGGATAAATAGTCTTGTCAAATAAATCGACTAAAAGCAAAAATATGAATAGGCAACATTTTAAAAAAATGTTGAAAATGACATTCCCGCGCGAAAAAATGTCAGTCAAACTTCACTCCCGGGACGCGCGCGTTCGCAGTAATAATTCGTTTTTGTGTGTAAATCGTCGGAAAGTGGTGATATTTTCATTTTGAAGTAAATATTACATCGTTTTAGATAATATTCGCACTAAATAACACCTATTTTGACCCAACCAAAAAAGTGTAAACAAACAAAAAAGAGAAAGTTCCCGTCACAGTGAAAGTTGTTATATTTTGTGGTTTTTCTGTATGGATCTGATCCGTAAGTGTTTTATTTTTTTTCTATATTACATGTATCATCGTTTTAGACAACATTTAGAACAAAATAAAACAAAAAAATATTTTTTTGGTACGGTGAAAGTTACGTAAGCAATAGAAATTCTAGATCATCAAAAATCTAGATTTTTTGAATTTTTTGTTTTCAATGTTTGTCTCTAAAAACGCTTTTGTTAGATAACTTATCTATCCATAATGTACCCTGCAAAATTTCGTGTGAATTGGTACGGTAGTTTTATCAGAAATCGTTATCACAAAGAACAAAAGAAATAATAACAAAAGCGGGTAATAAAGATAAGTGAACGTTGTTTACAAAGACTGTAACCATTTGAAACGTATTTCTAATCTATTCGAGTAGCAAAAAACATAAACAATACTACTTGAGACGTTATAATGAAACCTGAGTAATTGTTTATTTAAGTGCGGTCGTAAATCTGTCACGGCCGTTGGACGCACCGGTGCGTCCGCGGTCCTTTACCGGTTAAGTGTACTTATAATTCATTTAGGTTTTGTGTTAATTGGCTGAAATACTCGTATGATGATGATTGTTGAAGATGTCGGAAAAATCCTGCCGACTGGGAGCTTTACTGGCGCGCGCCGCGTAAACCAATAGAGGTAGGGGGAGCCTAACGCCGGACGGCACCTAGCGCCGGACACAACTACTATCTCAGCAGGTCGAAACGCGTTTGATATGAAGTTATAGTGAAAGGGGTGCGGGGGCGTAGCAATACACGCACACGGAACGCGGATCGCCAGTCTCACTCAAGGACAAGCTGGGAGCCATCAAATGCTGTGTTTGGCGGGGAAATACTGTATCGGATAAAATCAAAGTGAGTGTTACTGCTAAGTTTTTGTGATTAAGTGCTTAAGGTAATAGTTGCTTGGTGTCATGTTCCTTATTTTTATAAATATCTAATAATTTTTGATTGTTGTCTAAGAGGTTTTATAATATAAACATTATATTTTGAGAATCGACTGTTCCCTGGTACCGGACAAAAAGTTGTCCCTTAACACCGGACCGTGAATTTGTTGGTTTTTCGTGTCTATTTTATACTTTTTTTTAATAATTATTGCTATATATTGTTTCAGGGGATAGAAGATCCATGCAAAAATAAGCATGGAAGAGAAAAAAAAAGAAAGGAGGATGGGAGCAGGAAAGTTAAAAAAAGTCTCAAAAAAGAAACTTCTTGTGTAATGTGTTTAGAGGACCATGACGAAGATTGGATCCAGTGCTGCAGCTGTCACGGGTGGGCTCAAGAAGTCTGTGCTGATATTCTAGAATGTTCTGATACCTACTTAAGCGATCGCTGCAATACGTTTACGTATGTTGTCCGGCTTTAGAGGTTTCGGAATAAGTGTGTACTAGGTGCCACTTGATGTCATTTAGGAATTATATGGCAAAGATTGATTGTAGTTTTTATAATAATTACGCAGAAGTTACCTTTTTTGTTCATTGATTTTAAATATTGTTAACTTAATTATTACAAAATCTTTTTGTAATTTATTTGAAATCTTGTTGACTTATAATAAATACCATTGCATATCCGAGTGGGTACACTGTTGAGCCTGTTTCCGTTTTAAAATAAGAACGAATGTACACAGTTATGCAATAAATATATCTTTATCTAAAACATTGATTTTTCTGTATTGTAGAAGAACAACGCGGTCACACAGACAGACATGAAAAGCAATTTTTTTATTTTTTATTATTATATAATATGTACAGATACGAAATTAAGTCTGTTAAGCCAAAACCACTGAACCGATCAATCGAGGGTTATGAAATTTGACAGGTAGCATGTGACCTGGAAAAGGACACACACAGGACAGATTTACTCAGTTCATTAGTGTTCATAGATAGTTTTATAAAAAATTATAAAATAAGAAAAAATACACGCAGACGAAGTCGCGGGCAACAGCTAGTGTGAAATAAAGTTTTATCTTGACTGTTTTTTTTATATGTTTATTTTGTTTAGTCTGCCTCTGTTTTTGTGTTTCTTTTTAACCTTTTGTCCATGGGTTTTGCAAACTTGTATATACGAAACTGCTCAATCTAATCTGCTCAGATTGTCAATGACTAAATATTCGTGTTTTCTCAAGGGCACTTGAAGTTGAATGAATGATATGATCGGGAAAATATTTACCAATTACTTCTAATCAATTTAGTACCTACTCCTGACGGATGCTAGTGCTTCTGTGTAATTTAAGATTTTGACGAGAAAGTTACCCCCTCTCTCTCTCTCATAATACCCGTATTTCCAAAATAAAATATCTTTTACCAATGGGAATTAAGATTAATATATTTTTTTTACTTTAAATTATATAGGTATAATTTTTTTTTAAATTAAGTACTTCTACATATTTCACAAAATTGAATTTTCTGGTAATATCAAACATTCTTATAAATTTTCCTCAATTATTATAAATTTAGTTTGATTTGAGATACCTACTTACTGTTAATTGCATGATTTTTTATTAAATTTACTAAGATATTATTGCAGAGTAAAGTAGTGAACCTATAGTGAACTTAAACTTAAAACTAAACTAAACTAAACTTAACTAAGCTAAACTTAAACTTTGAAAGCTAAGAACAATTTACCTATCGTTATTTGTCCTGACAAAGTTTATTCGGTTTATATGTATATATGTATTAGGATGTATTCATTTTCAAGTTATCTATCACATATGTGATAGATAACTTGAAAATGCTACTATGCACCTGCCATGTTTTGTCTCTGCATCACCCTAAGGTTGACTGGTATAAAATACTTTACAAAGGCGGACTTCATACCTGAGGCAGGTATGAAGTCCGCCTTTGTAAAGTATTTTTTACTTGTGCATAAAGTTTTAATAAAGAAATAAAAACAATTTAATGTTCTGTTAATACCTGTTCCTTGCTTCTAATGTATTATCCATACTATTATTAGAGGGAAGAGCTTCAGATCATAATAAAACGCCTGGCGCACCGTTCAACAGGTGACACTCGGTGACGCAGAGTCAAGCTGGCCAATCTCCTCATCACGATGATTCCCCACGGTCCACCAGGACCATCACAAAATGCACTTTTCAGAGCCACCACAACCGGAAAATATAAATTCTAACAATAAAAAAATTGAATCATTGGCACGACGAAGATGAAGAAGATGATTAGGTAATTTTGATTTTAATCGCGAAATCTGTCATGTAAAAAGTACTTTATTTATTCAGTGGTCTCATAAGCAGGTCGCCCGGTCGCGCAGATTGTTACAAGATCATTTGTGCATTGGACGGCATAATGAATCCTAGCACGCAACTCGATCCTATCTACTGATGACTTCCATTTTCCTCTGTTATAGTTTTCAGGTCATTCTAAAATTTCCTGGTTATATTAATGGCTACCATTACGTGACAATGGTCGTTAGGATAAGTCAAACAGTCGGGCTTGATGGCTTATGTTTGATAGCGTATGGGCCAGGGTTGTGTAGGTAAATGTTCCGCCATGCAATCGGAAGATGTATAATGCAATCGCGTTAATTTAATGTCATTTTAAGGGTGCCCATTGTTGTAGGCCTTCCACATATCGCACCTTTGTAATTACCTCAGTGGACAGGTGGAAGGTATTATCATTTGATTGTTAGCAATTACATCTACATCTATACTAATATTATAAATGTGAAAGTTTGTGAGGATGGATGGATGTTTGTTACTTTTTTACGCAAAACATACTGAACGGATTTGGATAAAATTTGCCACACAGATCGTTTATAACCTAGATTAACATTTAAGATACTTTTTATCCCGGTAATCCTAAGGGATCGAGACTTATGCGGGCGAAACCGCGGGGCGCAGCTAGTACATTAATAATTAAAGTAACAAAATACTGCCTCCGTCTGTATTCTCTTCTCGACTCTTCATGACTTTGAAATGTTTTTTCATTTGGATTTTAATTATCATGATTTGTTACTTATTGTTACGAATGATGGGTACAAAATAAATAATACTAATTATGTAAAGTAACTATGTAAGTATGTTTTTGATTGAATTCAATAGTCGGGCAAGTCAAAATGTAGGCAAGCAGTGTGAGTTAGGAGTTGATTCATGTTCTAAATTGCGTCCTTGTTTATTTTTTGTACTATGCCACTAATGTATTCAGACAGCGATTTTTAAACGAATGTACATAAAATTAACTACTTAATAACAAAATTGTGGTACGAAATACGTTATTGTAGATAGATACTTAATGATTTTCTACGATTTTCCTGTCGTTACACCATGGAATTACTACGTAGGTACTATATAGCATTTTAGCCACTGTGCGTGTGAACTTTTGGTCTTTTACTACGTTCTTGTTTGTGGTTTAGCTAGGTCGTGTTTTATGGAGCACATTCCCATGACCCATGACGCATTGACGCATACAGATAGACGGTCTGATTACTCTGCCAGGGCGTTTAGTAGGTCATCATCCGGGGAATATCGGAGTTAGCTGATTGATTACAGAGATTCTAATTAAATAAAGTGAAAAGATATTGAAAAACCGGCCAAGTGCGTGTCGGACCGTTTGACGTAAATACGATGGTCATATTCATTTTAACTAGGCGGTCATTCTAGAAAAAAAATCAAGCTTTGTGTCACCGCTAAAGTTAATAATTAACCTAAACTAAACTTAAACAAATTATTCTAGTACGTAGCGTTGTCTTAAATATTATGAATACCTACCTACCTGTGTAAAAATTGTGAATACATTGGTGGTTAAATAAAGTGTAATTTGGTACAAAGTAAGTATCAAAATACAAAAAAAATATATGAAAAGGAACGCTATAGCCTTATTTTGTCTGAGAATCATAAAAAGTGTGTTTGTGAATCGTAAATATTATTTACAAATTGGATATTGGAGGTTTGTTTGATATTCATTTCAAATACAAACGTTTATTGTTATCTAATCTGTTGTTATTTTTTAATATTGTATCGTAGTTTGAGTAAGAACAAAATGTTATAAAATGTTTATTCGTATACCTACTTACATAGCTTCAAAACGGGATTATTACCTGCACTTAATTTTAAAAAAACAACCTCCCATAACTTTGTTTTTAAAAGCTAGCAACAAGCAAAGAGTGTATAATAAAACGTAACGTATAAAAAACCGTTGTAATTTTACGATCTATTTTAATGCAAGCAATGATGGTAATATTAATAGTGACCTGTAATTAAAAATATGTGGATATCTTTTAAACTGTCTTGTAGAAAAACCCCAGTAATTTTGCTTGCTATTGACGATTAATTGTTCGAAATACATATGATTTTAAGGAATTGATGATAGTTAGTTAGTACATTGTATACAAATGACTTGTTGCTACTAGTAAGTAACTCATTGTTATTGCGTTTTTGAAGGACAGATTCCACTGCCCGGTATAAGAATGAACATTTTGTTGTCATTAAATTATCGGATTTTGGAGTTATAAAAATACTCCTTAATACAGTACTAAGATATTATAATTGTTATAGTGTCTAACCTGTTTTTGGTTGTGCCACATAGGTGTTAAGTGTACCTATTTTTCATAACCAGTAACACAAAAAAATACACTACAGGAGATTTTTTCTTATTTCAGGGTTGGTGGTCCCTTGGTGAAAGTTTTTCATATTTACAACGTGTAACGTTAAATGCGCAAAACCTGAAACTAGTTTGATCAGATTAACGAGCAGAATCAATTGATCCACTTTTTAATATGGGTCACTTTTTTCAAAAATTCTTCATTAAAAACGTTGCCGTGTCTATTTATTAATAGGTCAAGCTATCACATGCGCAAACCCGCCAAAATAGGTAAACAAACGCAAATTGTTGTCGACCAATTAAAATTTTCTCATACGCGGGATAATAATAGCTTTTATTTCAATGCATTACGAACTAAAACAGCACATAAATCCATTACAATTTTTTTTATGATTTTTTTTGCTCTCTTAAATAGGATTTTATTGAATTAAAATCAGTTGGGGTGTCTGAGGTTTTGCGCATTTAACGTTACACGTTGTATAACTGTAGGTGATTAGCACTGCGCGACCTGAATTACACTTTATTATGTCGCAGCAAGAGTTGCTTTTTATTTAAATGATTTTACAGAGTGTCCCACCTGTAATTATCTGCAGACGATTGATTATTGCGACGCGTGTTCAAGTAAGTATGTAACAATCTCCTGCATACAGGGATGTTCATTTAGGTATTATTGTATAGGGTGGCTAATTTATCTATGCAGTTCAAGGTTACGCTAAGGCAATCCTTCGGGCTGTGTCGGTTACCTTGGTTTTCCTGCGGATCTCTTCAAGATGGACCGATGACCTTGTGAAGGCCGCAGGAATCCGCTGGATGCGCAAAGCACAGAAACGGTTGAAGTCGCAGTGCTTGGGGGAGGCCTATGTCCAGCAGTGGACGTCTTTCGGCTGAAATGATGATAATGATTCCAGGAAGATAGGTATACCTACATCATTATTTATACCTACCGGGAAAAGGTAGATGTACCTACATCATAATATTTAATTGGATTTGGCGGTGAAAACTATTCACTTTTTAAGTTTAAATTTGTATCTTAGGTGACGTCAATTAACAGTTTTTGATATTCCGAAGACAAAAACGGTATAAATAAATGACGAGCAGCTTTAAATGCGTTAATATTTTGGCTACACCAGGTTTCACATTGACTGTACATTTAAATGACATTGAATAAGTTATTTGAATAAGAAAAGAAAAACCAAATGAATGAATTTAAACAATCATTCTTGCTATTAAAGCTAGCGATAAATTGTAAAGAATATTCTACAAGTCTAATGTTTACGATAAGGATCTTTAAATTCATATTATATTATTCTTTTTTTTTAAGGTATTGTGATAATATTGTGGGAGAATCGTCCAATTATTATCATTTTAAATATCTCTACATAATAAGCAACTGGTTTTATGTTCATACTTATTTAAATTAAACTGGTATTAATTTAACTTAATTCTTTATGGTCTGTCTGCAAATAGGTATGATTTATTGAATATAAAATGAATGAAAAAAGTAACCAAACATATAATTAATATTCGCGCAACAACGAATGTACGGGTAGTTCCTATTATGCCAGCGCCACACATTGGCTTATGACTTGGATCCAAGCTTGGCTACGAATAGATAGCCAATACTGGAGCCAATGTGAGGCCGCAACCTTGGTTATAATTTAACCAAGGTTGCGGCCTCACATTGGCTCCAATTTCATTTGGCAAACACAATATATAGCCGGAAAAAGTAAAAGTAGAGTTGGAAGTTTGAGCAGGTTTCAATATTGCTAGCAGGTCATGTCGGACGGGACACTATTCGCTCTGGCTAGTTACGCCCACGCATTGAGCACATATTATTATTTTTGAATTAATCAAAGTCAGCCTGCAGTAAGGAAAAAGAAACCAAGGAAAAGGCGATTCTGGATGATAAAAATGCACCCTAATCGAATCTGCTAATACATTTTTATTTTTGTGGTATTTATTGGCTGGATTCCACAGTGCTTCTTCTGGTCAATAAAGTTCTATAAACTCCAACACTTGATCATTCGACCACTCGACATTCGTAGAATCCATGTCGCATATCCAACACTCACATCGGCAGAGCGCGTACTGTACTGATGCACCCAATGTGTGGATCAAGAAGCGACGTTGGACCTAAGTTGCCCGCCCGCCTACACCCTTCACTCCCCTCGCCTTTGAACGTGTACAAAAAACCGACACATAGCGGGTTGACATTGGCTATTGGACGCAATGTTCCGTTTACGTCCAATAACTGTCCAAGATCGATCTACACATTGGTGTATTGGATCCAAGAGTATAACTTGGAGATATATCCAATGTGTGGCGCCGGCATTAGATTAGAAACTCCAGACTATTTCGATTTAATGTTACAAATTCCATCGGTAGGTACAGGATAGTTATATAAAACGGAGCCACTTTAACAATGGCCAATTCTTACCTTTGCGTCCGTTTTTATCTCTGCCTGTCACAGACAATGTGAAATCTGCATCATTCATCTAATTTCAATTAGTATTTTAGTAAAAATTTGCAGTAAAAAAACGCCAATTGATTAGAATTCAGTCTAATAAATTTGTAAAAAAAAATACCCGCCTATTTGTGAAATTTGTGAAAAAAAATTCAGGAACTTCTATTGTGAAAGCTCAACTCACTTTTGTCCAGTATTTTCGTTTACCGGCCCATCAATATTTAATCAACGTGGAACCGAATCGAACACAATACGGAAAAATCATGCAACAAATCAACAATTCTGAAATCTGGCGCGCAATTTTAAAAATAATAAAAGTGCCGATTGTCGTAACGGCTAATGGCCGAAAGCCTCGACCAACATCTCTCGAGGCTCTCGTTAGGCGGTTGGATCAAGCGCCTAATTCAGAATCAGAAGGCAGTACTCCTCGATACGGCTCGCATTGTGAGGAGGTTCCTGTCTCTGCAGCCCTAACCACCGGTAGCTTCGACCTTGCCCCGACACCGGCGGACCTCTATTTTCTTTTTTTTTAATGTTTCTTTTTTAATTATTTTTTTTAAGAAATGTAATTTAATAAGAACCAAAATGATAATAAAATAAAATCATTTTATTTCAGATAACAAAAAGATCCATAAATTGTTAGTAACATGTATGCAGTTAAACCACTATTGTTAGTAACTTAAAACTAAAGAAGAATTTCTGAGAAGACCACCCAACATCTAGACACAATAAGAAATGGTAATGGTCTAACTATGGTATGAGTCTTCGCACAAATTGCCTTATTATGGCGGACGAAGTATCTGCCGCCACCGCCTTCAGGATACTATTGTGATTGCCTCTTATTCTACTCAGGAGTGAGGCCGTTTTTTTTCGGATGATGGCATGAAATCCATCGGTATGGGTTACCGCGAACATTTCAGATGCACTGCAAAAACAAGGCAGTCGCAACATCATCCTAAATACATTATTGTATTGGACGCGTAGAACATCCAGCGACCTTTTCGAGTAGTTGACCCAAAGATTACCGGTGTAAAAACTTTGACAATAAGCTTTAAAAAGCGTAATCTTAACTTGGTCAGTACACCGAGCAAATCTTCGTGCCAACAAATTACCCCTGACCGCCAGAGCTCTACGCTCCCTCTCAATATCACTATGGTCGCTGGTAAGAAAATGCCCAAGATATTTAAACATTGTGACTTTACGAATTCGTAAAGTCAAGTTTATGGCAAGTTCGAGGGCATCTTCCCGGCACTTACCAGCGACCCCAAAGACCATATTGTGTTCACATTTTTTGGCATTATAGACCAGTCCATGTGCAGCAGCGTAGGTCTCACATACTTTGAGCATCTCGGCAATTGACCCCAGCGACGGGCCCAGCAGCACCATGTCATCCGCATAACTGATGTTGTTACAACTTACACCATTTACCCTGCATCCGACTCGCATGTCGCTGAGCTCGGCAATGAGATCATTAACATATAGATTGAAGAGCCGGGGAGACGACAAACCACCCTTTCTCACCCCGCACTCCAACCCATATGATGAGAGCGCATCAGACCATCTGACACGATTTGTCTGGCTACTCCAAAGCACATCATAAGAAATGAGATTAAAAGCCTTGAAGAGATCAAGGAAGCAGGCGTCTTACGGTCAGTGTAGTATTTGACAGCATGCTTGACACTTAGGATAGCGCTTTCAGTTGATAGTCCAGGACAAAATCTTGCCAAATAAGAGTCAAGCATACTATTTAATGAGTGAGGTAGAATGATATTTTTTGTTTCCTATTTCATTTAGTCTCCCTCGGCACAGAAATTGAGAGATTTCATTATCTACTTAATAAAATTCTTAAATTCATTCAGTTATCATTCACTGACAGGCAATGCACAGTAAAACTGCTGGGTCTGAAAGCATGCAATTTTCTAATCCAATCTTTTCGTAATTCCTTAAATTATAACGAAGGTAGGTATAGGCACCAAGGAAGGATGTTCGAAAAAAGGTTTTTTTATTTTATTTATTAATTCAGGATTAAAACAGAACGTAAAGAGGAACATCAAAAAACCTCAGTAGGTTTGTCCGGATGTTGAAACACTTGGTAAAATAGGTGGATATAAGTATACAGCATGTATCAGAAAGCTGTGGTCATATTTAAGGATGTGCGATCACGATTACGATAGTGGTCCCATGGAGAAAGTTGTTCAGTTTGATGGTTTGTACCACACCCTTAGGTATATGACCTCACCTGGCATGCAATATTTTACAATTTAGACTAAGCGAAGTGGTCGATTGTAGAAGCTCTTGAATAGTTTCTAGTCGCTATTAATGTTTTGAAGTGACAATGCCACAGTACAGACGACGTAAATATGAAGTAATGCAACGTCTAGTAAACTCGCAGATGCTAGGAGTAGGAAATAGAAATAGCATTATAGTATTTTTATACGTGTTACATCAAATGCGTTTGTATGTACAGCCAGCTGGCCGACTTGAGTGACACAGTTTTTTGTTGGCGAGATCTGGGGTCCTACCACCAGCTCAAAAGCAATATTATTTTAATGTTACTTCAGTGGGAGAAAGAGATGGAGCTATACGTCCTGTAGAGCTTCATCTCTTTCCCACACTGAAGTAATATTAAAATAATACTGCTTTATGAGCTTGTGGTAGGCCCCCTGTCCGATTTTTTTTTAAATTCTTGATTCTAGTGTACCTACGTTTGACAAACTATCTGCGGTGACACTGAGCTAGGTAGACCTAAGTCTTTAGAGGCGCTTGTTTACTCCGGCGGTCACGTTTACTGAAAAAAATCTCGTCTGGTACAATTCTATCTTGTTAGATTCAGACAATGATTTGGATTAGTTTCAGTCGAAGGAATTAATTGTAGTTTATAGTAAGTTGTTTATTCCATGATGAGGTCTAAACTATGTTTAAATAGAGCTGATATTGTTATTTGAATTTGTATAGTTTCCTTAAACTCAGGAATGTAACATAATAAAAATATAATAACACTTATATTCTGAGAAGTTTCCTTGACAAACAACTGTTAAATTTGACGATTGACAAACAACAGTTAAATTCGACTAGGAGCTTAGTAATATGTTAGATCAGTAACTTTTAAACAGCGTCAGTTCTCTGATGTTTTCATCGAATTTGGTTACCAAATGTTTTCCTCTTTATTTGTTAGATTTTCACAAAAAATGGAGGGTTTACTAATTGATCATTTGGATTTTTTGGTTAATAAACCCACTATTTGACATAATTTTGGAATTTCTATCTATCAGCACGATACAGTATAATAATAATAGTACCTATTCGGCTCTTCCGCTAGAATTTCTTCCTGAGTTTGAATTTAATAAAAGATACAATTTCACTCTCAAAATGCAATTGACTTTTACTTGACTGACTTTAACACCATTTGTATTTGTTCGACGTGCAAGTGCTAAAAAATGTTCAGTTGATATTTACAATTTTATTAAAACACGATACAATAATATAAAGATACAATAAAATAACTTCCATGCACGGATATCTATGCTTCCATGGTATTTGAAATAGCTATTTACGCTCGGTACTCTTCGCAATTAAGGCGACATAGAGCGAGGCTGATTAATTGATAGGCGAAGTAGAAGGCAGATTTTTATACTAGAAGCATAAATTTTTTTAATTCCTAAGTAATCTGCCTTAACTTATGGGACTAGGACTAGGCCTTAATTATCTGCCTTAACTTATGGGAAGGGTGGGCGTTTTTGGGGGACTGTCTTATGTAATTTTGACGTTCGAAAAGTGCTGATTCTCAGCCTAATTTGAATAAATGACTTTTGAATTTTTTTTTTTTAATTTTTGCAGCTGCCTCCTTCCTGTGAGAGAGAGCTTAGAGGAAGTATACTTTAAATAAAAAAACACCTCTGTCAAACCCTTTAGGGGTTACACGCGTGATGTTACGATGATGATGATTGATCTCTAATATTTTTTTAATTTGTATGTGAACTAAATGAACTACAGTCCGTCCGTAGAGAGAATGCGTTTCTGACACCTGTCAGTTGAATAATTTATATACATACAATGGTGCCGATCCTCTTGTCACAAATGCCTCTAAACTAAACTAAAAATCACCAAAATTTAGTTCATTCCTGTCAAACGGCGATTTCCCATTCTGAAATAGACTAAAGTGACACAACTTAACTATATTTTAGTTTGACAGCACTACGATGGCAACGAGATATTAGTTTGGTGAAAATGGCAATTTTGCTATTCTGAATTTGACGTTTTTCACCTAAAATTTAGATTTTCTAACTAAATCTGACTATTTTTAATCGCGACTAAAAACGTGTGGAATAAAATTGGTTGTCATGAACTATAAATTCACACCAACACCTCGACTTCAAATGCAAAAACAGTACTGAATCTTTTTTTTTCTTTTGCTTATATCTCGAAAACGGTGTGTCCAATCGCAAAAATAATGAAAATTTCGACCCCCTTAACAAAATCCTTAAACCCCTAACACTCTACATGTAGGTAATAATTTTTCTTATTTTCCATACAAAAAGTGAAAAATTCCTTATAAAACACGACGAGGCTGCCCCCCCTGCGCGCCTCTGGCTCTAAAAAGATTCACTTGGTTAGGTATCACGTGTGGAGTCGCGATTGTCAAATTCGATTTAGATGTGTCAAAATTATTTTTAATTTTAGAGAATTTGTTTTGCAGAATAGCTTTAAGATTCTCATAGTCAAAAGTAAAGAATTTTAGTGATAGTTTAGTTAGTTTAGTTCGGTGTACAAGAGAATCGGCACCAATGTCGCCCATCGGCCCGAATTTTTCTAAATGTTTCTGAAAAATGATCGAAAAATAACTTTGAAAGGGGGGGGGTCTATCTTGAGGTGAAAAAATTTTTTAGTTTTTTAAAAAGTTCATAAAATCATAGGGGATTTTGAAAAAAAAAGAAAAAAAATAAGAAAAGATGAAAAAAAAGTCGGTCGCCTTTTAAAGTTATTTTTCGATGATTTTTCATGAACGTTCAGAAAAATGCGGGCGGGCACATGCCGATGGGCGACATTGTATAGTAGAATAATAAGGATCAAATTCGTAAAACACATATTCGGTATGAAACTGACAGGTGTCAAGAATGCATTCTGTCGACGGCCGGACTGTAACAGATATAATGTTGCAAAAGCCGCGGGCACAGTTATTACCCGCTTTGAGTGCAACTAATGTTTGTGCTGTGTAGGTCCTGTTGCTACCTTGTTCAGTGATTTCAACTTAAATTGGGTACCTATTAATTACACACACAATGACACAATCACAAAGCTATGAAGTTAAATTAACTAGATGTGTTTAGATTAAAGTAACTATCTTTTTATTGTTGACACGGAATGCCTACAAAAAAATGCGAATTTGAAACAACCGAGAATTATGTCCTAACCGGTGTTCATTTTCTTTATTAAAGTGTATATTTTTCTCATAGCTATGGTCCATTTTTTTCGCCTACAGCAAATAGGAAGTCAAAGTTTGTCATACTCATGATTAAACCTGCCGAAATGTGGGTACTATAAGTACCTACACAAGTCCAACCCTTGGGGGAAACAAGACGTGAGTGATGTTATGTTATGTCATTAATAAGTATGAAGGTACCTATTTCTTTTTTGTAACATCGACTGCACAAATATTTATGTACTTAGTACCTAATTATATGAACCTTCATCTGTCAAGAAACATCTTTATACGTTTAATAATACCCATATCGTCGCCGTGCAGTGAAAACCTCGTGATTGCAATAAACGTTATTTTACAAGAGAAAATAAAAACTGTCTGAAAAATGGCCGCCATTGACGTTCTCCGAGGTTCTCATTATCATAAATAGAAGGCATTAAAACCATCTTAGAGCTGTGCACGTTCGTTCTAAACTAAATTATGCATTACGAGGTTTTCTACCCAACAAATAAATTAAAAGAAAATACAACAAAAAAAAACTTTACAAGGTTTTCACTGCACGGCGACGATATGTACGTAATATTTTTAATAGGTATTGTAAATATTAACAAAAACCCCCTTTGTATATTTCCCTTAAACGTTTATCAAAAATGAATTTGGGATTTAAGTTACCTACCACGATCCTACCATAATATATTTTAATATTTCCTTTGATGTTTTTACAACGTTGCAGGGCATAATACAATTATGAATTTTGAGCAAAAACATAAACTTTTTTTTCGTAATTTTTATTCGGGTTTTGTTTTCAATTCCGTGTCCGTGCCCAGTAAGGTAAAAAAAAACTTGCAAATATATTTAATTATATGAATCTTCCATACATCATAAAAAAATACAACCGACTTCCAAACTACAAAGTGAAAAATAACTTTAATTTCAGAAGTCGGTGTCTTTAGATCAGTATTTTAGTTTTTTGACACCGACTTCTGAAATTAAAGTTATTTTTCACTTTGTAGTTTGGAGGTCGGTTGTATTTTTTGGAAAAAAGTTTTTATTTCTCGCTTTTTAGTGGGTCAATTTGTAATTTATCTAAGTTACACGAGCCCAATGCCAACTGCTCATCACTTTTTACAAAATATTGTTTTTTCCGATTCAGGGACGTTCATCGTTGAGGAGTTCTCCTGGTACGTCACCATCAGCTCCACTTCTTCATATGCATTGTGACGAGCATAAATTGCATTCCAACCACATTAAAGTAATCGAATAGCAACCCGTGAAATACTTATTATTGAGTAGTTCCGGTGGCTATTTGTGGTCTTCATCATCAGTTCCACTTAACTAAATGGTGCTTTCCAAGAGCAACTGCACGAGTTGCTATAAAAAATACCCAAATCGCTATAGGTTTGCCTGTAATATTTGAAGAGTTCCCTCGATTTCTCTAGGATGCCATCATCAGATCCTGGTAACCTTATCATGGTACCACTCTTGGAATATCTCCTTTCCAACAAAAAAGGATCATCAAAATCGGTTCATAAACGACGAAGTTATCCGCGAACACACATAAAAAAATATATATATACGGTCGAATTGAGTAACCTCCTTTTTTTGAAGTCGGTTAAAAATAAAGTCGCTTTTCGTGTCTGTCTGTGTGACCGCGTTGTTCTTCTAAACTACGCAACGGATTTTGATGCGTTTTTTACTATCATTACACATTATTTTTCGTAGTTTTGTATGCCCTTGCCCGTTGATTAGTTTTGATAATAACACACTTTATATTCTTAAGGTAAGTACATACTTATAGGTATAATTTAATATACTTGTCATAGAACCCAAAAAATGCACTATTTTACACATCCTCTTGGTACCTGAAATAGCAACTGGACCTATTTCTTATAACAATATTAATGTTACTCTACTAACGAATGGTTTGTAGGAGGTGCTAAGCATTTTAAATCAGATGTATCACCAAAAAATAGATGTGTGAAATACAATAAAAAATTAAATATATATGTACTCCGCGTGTCTGCATCCGACGTAACATCAGTTACTTGTCTATGCCTTTAGTGTCTTTGGTACTTGAAGAGACCTCTGAGGAAGAGACGTAGATCATAGATATTATACTCATTACGGCTGTCTAGTGCATAGTATAATGTAACAATCATATATATTACTTTCCTCTATAGTAACAATAGTACAATGCATAGAGGAAAGTAATATATATCGGGTACAATGAATAGTAAAATGAAAAGTATTTTGTGGTAGTCAGTTAACGGCATTTGAAGAAATACAGAATAAACTAATGTTATGAGAAATTTCATCAATGACAAACAATGAAAAAGAAAAAATAAAACAAAATGCGAAACAACTGCTGTGTCTCAGTGAACAATAGCTGCCAAACGCTCGCCATCATCGCCAGACGCGTGCAGAAAAGGGTAAGTTTAATGTGTGGTATCCTTTTGAAGCTGTAGTAAGTGCTGTTTAAAATTAATTCTGAATGTACCAACTGTCTTTATAGCACAAAAAAGAGGTAACAACGAGAGGCAGCGAATTTGAAACTACAACAGAAAGCAGCAGTTCTGTGCGATGAGGCCAACATGAGGTACGAAGATGCTCTAGTTTTAATCTTGTTAACATCGCGCGACCAAGACAGTTTCTTGTATAAATAGTCCGGTTTCTTTGTGAGAATAGTGCCAAAGAGTAGGGTAGCCAGGTGAAGCTTTCTGCGTGATGACATTCTCATCAAATTATTCTTACTTAAAAATAGAGTGATGTGGCATCGTGGTGGAACATTGTAGCAGAATCTTGCGCATGCATTCTGCACTCGCTGTATAAGTTTTTCGCTTCTACCGAAAATGCACGCCCCATACACAGTGTCAGCGTAGTTCAACTTGGATAGAACGAATGACTCACACAGCATGACACGCATATCCACACATATGTAGGGACGGACACGATACTAGCAGCTGTCCGTCAAATACTACCCCAAAATTACGAGCCTCCAGAACCCTTTCTACAGTACAACCATCAATCCTGAGGTCCAGGTTGCAAGCAAGCATTTTGTTCAGGAAATTCCTAGATCCCATCACAAGATACTTAGACTTACTAAGGTCCAGGACCAAGTAGTTTCTTCTAGACCAAGCATAGATCTTTTCTAAATCCTCATTTATTCTTCTTACAGTTTCATCAGTATCCTGGGAGCGGAAGTAGAGGTACAACCGCAGATCATCGGCGTAAAGGTGAAACTTGGTGTTAATCAGGCAGTTGGCGATTTCAGCACTGTACAAGATGAAGAGCAGCGGGCCAAGGATCGATCCCTGCGGTACGCCCCTGTCCACGCGCTTTGGACTAGAAGAAATGGTATCTTCATTACTCTCGCAAGTCACCTGCACAAACTGTGATCGATTACTAACTAGGTAACTCTCAAACCATTTAACCGCTTCGACATCACATCCATAGTGAGACAGCTTGGAGAGAAGAAGTGAAATCTAGTAGGACAAGTAGGATCCCCATGCCCTGGTCTCTGGCTTCGAGAATGTTACCGACTACATCCAGGAGTGCTGTCACTATGCTGTGGCTTCTACGATATCCGGATTGAGCCAGTGGCAAAATACTATGGTGCTCAAGACATACCCATAGCCCAAGCTGGTCGTAGACAATCCTTTCTAAATTTTTTTACAAGTGCGCGTCTCGTTTTTAAGGAAATTTCTCACCGACAGGTTGACATTTCACGTGACCAGAGGCTAGCTCGTTCTTTGGCCAAAGCCAAAGAAAACTGGGGACGTTTTCGGATGACAGCGATGCGGACGAATACTTCGACGTCTAAGTGTCCTTTTGTTCATGTATTTATTTGTATAGTAAGTTAGTTAAGCTCTTAATTTGGTACTTAGTGTAAATAGTTGTATTATAATATAAATAACATTACATCATGAAGAAAAAAATAATTAAAACCCTTTTTACACAATTATGTGCCTTATTGACCTGTGTATCTATCAGAAACGAGCTTATGAATTTAATATTGAAAAGGAAGAAAAGTACTTACGTACTTACGTATCGGTAAAAGTCGTCAAGAAAACTTCAGTTATTCGTGCTTGCACATAATAGAGCTTACATTTTGAATGCCATGTCAAAAAAAATGTTAGGCCTCCATATATCTCCGCCCCCGTCCATTTGGAGTCCATTCGGACGGTACGGGGATTCCGGTATCACTTCAATATCCAGGTTACCACTCGCCATCCGGTTGCCTCTCCGATAAAATTTTACGTGCCATTGCTTTAACTAATATAAAAGTGTTAATAACATTATCGTCAGAGCTTAAGGTGAAAAGCGAAATCAATTGGTTTGAAAAGTAAAGTACATAAAAGAATTATGTACGGCATTGCCGCTAACTCCGTTAGAACTAGGAGTACATAAAAACTGAATCTAATGAATTGAGCCGGGAAAAGATGAAACAGTTCATAGCATAGGTACAGTAAGCGCTCAAAAGTGCATGAGCACGCTAAGAGTCGTTTTGCTGTGAACACGCGGTATAGCTCGTACATTTGTATGTGTAAGCAACACGATACACACACCACAGATAACGCAGTTACACGAAACAACAATATATTTCCGTCGCTTTAAACATGCTAGCACACACGCACTATGCGCGTGAACTTGACCAGTTAATGGCATTGCTAAAATTCGATAGTAACTTAACAAGTGCAGATAGCAGAAAGCGTTAAGCGTTGGTATGGAATTCAAACTGCCTCAGGTTCTAATCTCGTGAAACACAGTGCGGTTTTTTGCAAATATTATTATTTTTGTTTTCAATAATAATATTTTTTAAATATTGCTGCTTTTTATGTTGTTATTGCAATAAAGGTTTTAAAATAAAAAATGCGTGATATATGATAACAAAATTAAAAAAATATGTTTATTCGTTATATTTATTTTACATAAGTTAATAAACTGCTACAATTATTTATCATTACTTCAGCTGAATAAGATGTGAAATAGATGTCAAGAAACTTAGAAGCAGTTTGTATTATTTAGACATATTTAAATTATGAAATATTTTAAATTTTTATTGGATTTTTTCACCATAAATATTAAGCTTTGATCATGGTCGAAGTAATTAAGTAATAAATAAGAATATTAGACTACTTAAAATGTAAAAAACTACTTACAGAATAGGTAATTTTAAGGTTAAATATGGGCAGTTTGTTTATATTTTATTTGTATTAATTATTTTACATTTTATTTGACTTTAGTAAATATTGGTTGTTATTGAGGTTAAAGCTTAAGTATTCATTTTCTTTACGAAAAGAAGATTGAAACTAAACCTCAAATTTTTATCCTAAAATAATACTATTACTAAAATAATATTAAACAATTTCGGTATATCTGCAAGAAATACGACAAACACCCTATTGAAACGTGCTTAAAAAATTCGTTACCATAAATTCATGCAATAACGAATCTGTTGTTTATTAAGTTGGTACGGTCAATATTTTAAGGTCAAAAACGGTTTTCTAGCTGGTCTTCAGTGATGCAAGCCTTCAGAGTGCACGGCGAACGGTTCATAATGACGTGTTTTTAATAATTCAGCAAAATGTCTCGTTGGTATGAAACCATTTGTTTCATTCACCATTTGACGTCGCTGCTACTCGATAATAAGCCCCTTCCTCATATCTCTTAACCCTCACAGTATTTCTCTAGAACAAAGAAAAATATTGTTTTTATTACACATAATACCTTATTAGGTATTTATTATTCACTAATCGAATTAAACCTCACAATGAATTTAAAACTTTAAAGGCATCTTCTGTCTCAACAATACCTCTGTTCTATCAACAATACCCTTGATTAAGATTTATGTTTAGTAAAATATGAAATATATAAATGATAACACTCACACTTAGTCCGGTTTCATTAGATATTCACTTCACTTTTACGCAGCGCAATAATATTCTCTGATCTGATCTGATCTCTTCAATATATTTTATGCCTGCTTTTTGATAATAATAACCACAACACTGCGCTAAATACTCGTCACCAATATTATCCACGAACCAAAAAAGTTCTATTAATTAAATACTCGTAACAAACTGCATCTACCCCACAGAAATCGAAATAATTTACTTAGTTTTTTGTGGTCTACCTGCTAAACTTTAATATTTATGTGAACAAGACGAATGAAACTAAAAACGAATGATGATTATTGAACTAGTCATTGGTTGCAGACAAAGTGAGTGTGTGTGTGTAATGTGCGTGTCTACAGTATTGTAACAACTTATAAAAGAAGGTCGTAAGTCAAACCGAAGCGTCAGTCTATTGCTTTGTGAGATTGCTCATGGACTTTTGGTCGGTACTGTACATGGTCCGACAATGGCTAAATGATGAACATTTGTGAAAGTTGGCACTCCCAATTAAATAAAAAGATAAATAAAAATTAACCATACCACAGATAATATAATACTACACCATACTAAAAGTAATAACAGAATTATTCAATCAAAAGGAAATTGATATTAAAAAAAAAAACAAGGGTCAACCAAACTGATAAACTAGGACAGCACTAGTTATGAAATAAATGCAATAAATAGTGTGGAAAAATCAGTAGTGTGACAAACAAGAAATAGGAACCTGTTTGTCATACTGGTGTGATTACGAGTCGGGAGTGGTCTACTCTAGTTTGTATAGAAAACAACAAACACAAAAGGCGATTATCACACTGCACTGTGTGATACTCGCCTTATTGTTGATTTTGCATTTTACATGATTATTTTTAAAGTACGCCAGCTGTTTGAAAACGGAAACAGGTTCAGGAATGATTTTTTTGTGAAAAGTAACTATACTAAGCTTGTGCAGTCCTTAATTTTATTTTCCCTATCATCGATTATGGTGATGTGTGCTACTATGACCTGAATGCAGATCTCCTCGACAAACTTGACCGTCTTCTCAATAACTGCATTCGATTCGTTTTCAATCTGCGTAAATATGATCATGTCTCTGTGCATCGGTCGCTTCTAAAGTGGTTGCCCATACGCCAGCGCAGAGAGCAAAGGGCGCTGACCACCTTGTTTTTATTTCTTGACTCTCCCTCTTCCCTTAGTTATCTAGCCCCGCACTTTCAGTACATTTGCGCCAACTACAATAGAAATCTCCGTTCATCTCACAATCGTCTTCTTCAATGTCCCACTCACCGCACAGACTTCATTCACTCTTCCTTCTTCATTCAGTCTATCTCTCTGTGGAATGCGCTCCCCCAGGAAATGAGGATGGCGACCAACCGATTATCTTTTAAAGTTAAAGTTCGCAAGAAGTTGGCAGTATCATCACAACGGTAATGCTTTCCCATTGTTTGTCTTATTGGTTTTAGTATTTTTATGTGTATCTATTTTTGTTTATATTTAAATATAATTGAGAGTATATATTTATGTATATCTTTGTATTTAAATAATTATTTATTCCTCAATTCTCGCTATTGCACCTACCACTGTTTGTCTCTGCATCACCCAAAGGTTGACTGGTAGAAAATGCCTTTGGCATTAAGTCCGCCTCTGTACATTTGTATGCTTGAAGAATTAAATAAACAAATGAATAACTATACTGCTGGGAAAATGTACCTACAAAACGTAAACTGTCGTCATTGTTGCATCCTTTTTCTTTTGACCCTAATTTATAATTCGTAATATTACGTAATGCCGTGCACATGTCTTCTCTGTATGAGAAAAGGTAAAGGTCTTGCAGTGGGTCAAAGATAACATTATTAATTTTACGTTCACATAAACAATCGATGCTGCAAAACACGTTTTAAATTCAGTGTTTTCAATACTAATAAGTTATAATAAATGCGTATGTTGACTACTAGTCTTGAAGTCTTACAAAGAATACACATGCCGAGTTAAGAGGGAATTTCCTGTGTCTGGCCTTCACGATAAACAACAATATAATGATAGGATACGAATAACAATAATAATTTGCTTATAAACAAGATTACGAGAGATACGCATTTAATCTGCTCGGGGTTAATCACCGGTATTGCAAGCTATAGTACCTAGTTTATCTAGCATATATTGATTTGATAGGCACTGATTGTACGAGACGATCCATCGAAGAACGTTTGTTCAGCCCATTTGCCTATCACTTTGTTTTTGATATTATTCCCGAAAGACGATGGCTGGAATTCTGTTCAAAAATTACTAAAATTATCCTTTAATTTAAATAGATTTTAAAATAGTAAACGGTCCTCGACATTACTTACCAATGAAGTGGGATAACAAATAAATATTGAATTATTTCACAGTATAACACAGCACCATCACACAGCATTTGCAGAATTATGCTGAGCGATGGCCGTTTTGCGTGGATGTGACACATATTTTCCCCCAAATTTTTATTTTCGTGTTTTTTTCTTTGTTTGCGTTATGTTTACCGCAAATACAGGTATTTTATTTCTTTTTTTCTTTCTTGCATCGTCTAAAAGAGATAACAAGAGATAAAGTCTACTTAGAGCTGTCAAAGATGCCTGTTTTCACCGACAACTGACACAAAAGGGCATTGTTGGATTTTCAACTCTCGGCGCCAAGCCTAGCGTTGAAAATCCAACAGTGCACTTTTATTTAGGGATTAATTTAGATGTCACTTTGTGTTGGTGAAAAACGGGCACTTAAAAATAATTTTACCTAATTTGGCTGTATTATTTTAGGGTATTATAATCTATACACAACATATAAAATGCTTTGTCCTGAATGACTGACTGACGGATCAACGCACAGCCTAAACCGCTGATCGTAGAGACCTGAAACTTGGAGGGTGTGTTCTTTGTATGACGTAGGCATCCGATAAGCAAGGATTTTCTGAAATTCTACCCCTTAGGGGGTGAAAAAGGGGGGCAAAGTTTGAACGGAACAACGTGATTCCTTGGTCCAATGTACTTAAAATTTTGCATAAACCCTTTTTAACAGAATTGATGGAAGACGTGTTTCGTATTTTATTGAAATTCATCCCCTAACGGGGTTAAAAAGGGGTAGAAAGTTATTTTGGCGGTGATTTGCTTCGAAGTTGATATCAATACTCCTTTGTGCTTTTGATTTAAATTACATTTTATTTTGACACATGTTTGAAAACTCAATCCGATTTTATTCAAAAAAGGTTGAACTCACTTAAAAACATAAGCAAATACTCTTTTTAGTTTTAATTACCTATTGTAAAAATATCTGTTTGATTTATTGTGTACAATAAATACTTATGGTTTTCTTCTAGTTTTTCTTGGAAGTTTAATAGTGTAGTTTATAAACTGGATTAACATATTAGGATACTTTTTGTCCCAGTATTACGTTTCCGACTTCCACGTGAGCGAAGCCGCGGGAAAAAGCTAGTATATGTATAAACTTGTATAGTCCGTGCAATCCACGACGACGCGCCCCACTCCGCGATTACTGTACTGTAAGCTGAAGTCTAGTGCGGCGCGGAGCGGAGTGGGGCGAGTCTTCGTGGATTGCGCGGACTATATGAAAGTTTAAGTTCAACCTAATGATGTAACTGGTTTTTTTTATTTTACCTAATTACCATAATACGGTAATATTTGAATACTAATTTCTGCCTGCGACTTGGTCCGCGGGAATTTTCTTGTTCCTCGGTCCCACCGCGTCGCATCGCATCGCCCGCCCGCGCTATTACTTCATTTTTGCTTAGCGTTCTTTCTGACTTTTTTCTTTTTGCTCGGTTCCTAAGGGTCGTAGCATGTCGAGCGTAGGATTCGAAACATTGAAATTTTTTTGAAATAAATCCTCCATCATCTGCCTAGCCTTTTGACCCCCTAACTATGTTGGGGTCGGCTTCCAGTCTAACCGAATGCCGCTGAATACTAGTATTTTACATGGAGCGACTGCCTATCTGACCTCCACAACCTAGTTACTAGGTAACACGATACCCCTTGGTAAGACTAGTTGTCAGACTTTTTTGCTTCTAACTACCCGTAATGACTGTCAATGACAGCCGGGACCAACGGCTTAACGTGCTTTCCGAGGCACGGAGGGGTCTTGGTACCTATGTAAAGATGGTCACCCATCCACGGACCAACCGCGGCAAGTGTGGCTTTACTTGATCGATCGACCCGTGCGGCTGTTATTACTTAGCCACAAGCCCCTCAAATAGTTATAAATAAATCCATAATAGTTGAAATAAACCCTATAAAACTTTTGTATGGACAAGTGACAAATGCATGAACATGAATCTGGATTGCAATTCCGTTACAAGACAACTTTGGTTGGAAAACAATGTAGGTAGACTGCATCACGCTCTACTCAGTTGATAAATAAGTAATTTATTAATTAAATACTTCAAGCACACAGATGTACAGAAGCGGACTTATGTTTTTATTTTTTGAAGTGAAAACTTCTTTAGCATCGTTGTGATTTGAAAATCGATGAAACGAAAAAGCGACAGTAAAAAGAGACAGACACATAAATTCATAAGATTTAACGTGGGAGAAAATGAGATAGGAAGCATTATACAGTGTTTCTTATGTTCGTGGTTCTCTTTGTGCTCTGCTTCGTACCCCTCCACTCTTGTTAACCAAGGCATAGTGGGAGTCTGCTTGGGCCTCGCGTTGTACATGTGTTAATACGTGGATGTGCGAGAAAAAAAAAAAAAAATTTACATTTCTCTTCTACCACCCCACGTGTGAATTGCACATGTTTTTTTATTCGCATTCCATTGTTTTCTCAGTATTTAATCAATCTGTCAAGAAATACCTTCATTTTTGACAAGTCTTTGGCATTGCTTTGTTTTTTGAGATTGCTAGATTGCTTTTGAACGTTTTTAAATATGGGAATTGGCCTTCAGAGATTTAAATAAAAAAATAAAACGTAGGATGATTTTAGTTGACTCTCAGTAAAAATAAAGCCTGTCGGTTTACATGCACGCTATTAAAGAACTCTGAAAATAAAAGTGATTTAGAAACACATCAAACCATATCTCACATACATATATATAACTTGATGAATAAAGCAAGATTGTTAGTAGAAGGTCATAAATTATCTTACATTAGTTATCTTTGAGGAAATACTAATGTACCTAGTATAAGCCGCGCAGATAAAGAAACGATTTGTAAATGGCGGCGGCTAGTATAGACGGAGCGAGCGTGTGAGCGAGATAGCATGAGAGCGGACCGCCATGTGAGCGAGATAGCATGAGAGCGGCCGCCATTTACAAATCGTTTCTTTATCTGCGCGGCTTATATGTACTAGTACTAGTAGGTCATAAACATCGTGTTATGTCAGTACTTAATTGTGTGAATTACCATTCTTCTCGCCAGATGGTGTGTCGACATACCATCTGACGAGAAAGATAATTCATCACTCAGATGATGGTGGTCGCTTTGAAACGTTATCTGTGATAGTTTTCAAGATCTTGTCGTGTAAATTGTTATTATGTTTAATTTCGGAAGTCGGTGGCAAAAAACAAAAATTCAAAACAAAAGACCTTCTGAGAAGTCAGTTGTTTTTTTATTTGTCGTTAGGTATATCTTTTGAGGTCTTGTACTGATTTTTTCACAAGTAATATTATTCTATTATTATTTCAGCATAAATATTTGTGGTCTTACAGTCCAAATCTCGGTATATATAGGTATGTTATTGGGTTTTCCGTTTCAGGATTTTAATTAACAGCTCAAATTTTGAAAATATAGCACCTTGTTTTATCATTTTTAAATGCAGAATCGCGTATTTGAACGTGTAGAATGAAATAAAACAAAAATCTTATTTTCGTCAAAAATGTCACATTCGCGGTATTGGATGCCGAGCGACGATGTGGAACGTACCCCAATATACGTACGTAAAATATTGTACGTAAACATTTTATTGGTCATAAAAACTGATCCGCTTTGTAAGGACATTCCCATTTGAGGCTGTTGAACTATATTTAATTATTAAAAAAAAAAACAATCTGGACAAAAAACTTTTTTACAGAAAAAACATCGACTTCTAGAAAAACACTGCAAAGTGAAAAAAAATAGGCATTTGTGTATAAAGTAATAATTTTTCACTTTGTTGTGTTTTTTTTTTTTGTAAGAAAGTATTCTATTTTTCACTTTTTAGTTAGGGTGCCTACCAATTCAATATCACTACTTGCTACGTAAATAACAGTGACAGGAATAATTATAATATCAAAATACACAAAGTGGATTAAATTAATTTCGAAGCTAACTCAAAAATTATCCAAGCGAGGAACCATCGCGCAAGCTTCCTCCACGATTGACAATTGACGAAAATATCGATGAAAATCCATTAAAAAAAATACATACAGACGAACATATAACCTCCTCCTGTTTTGTAGTCGGTTAATAAGTGTTTGACTCCAAAACAATGGCAATATTGTTTTTTTTTGTTTAAGTGTCTACTCAATAATACTTAAATAATATTTAAACAGGTGTTTTATACTGATCAATAAGCACCAGTAGTTCAGCTGACAGGTATTCGTTAAGTAATTTTCTAATGTTCAAATATTATTATCACTGCACATTTGATATTCGTTCTCCTATGATTAATTTCGTTTTTAATTCCCATATGTGGTGGCTTTCTGTAGGAGTGATGTTATTTTAATGAAACTGAAGTTCACATGAGCAGGCCGCGCTTGCGATAACTGCAGTAAGTATCATTTTTGTCCAAATTGAGGACCAAGCCCGGGTCGACGGCGCGTTGTGTTCCACGCGCGCCTCAAAGAGATGTCAGCAGAATTGACCCCCCGTTAGGGCCAATGCCTGCCGGGGGTTCGAAGAAAACCGATAGGGAAATCGTGGCCCCCGGCAACAGGGCAACCGAAGGAACACGGATGGGTTTTAGTCAGTAAGAGTCTGACACGCCCTCCCGCTCCACCCAGAGCGGGAGAAGTTATTTGATAATTTGCCATCCAAAAAAAAAAAAAAGCCCCACCACGACGTCAACATAGAGATCTATACGACGGTGGGGCTTGCTTTATAACTACACAAAGTTCTAGTAACCTAATTGGTGCGGCGTGTGTATATATATATATACATTATGTTAATAGCTAACATTATAGTAGGTATTGCGTAAACGATTTTATTCTATTAAATTAATTACATTTAGTACAATATGCAAAAATATGGAAATATCGTCACGTTCTGCGCTAAGATTCGCAAAATAGAACGCTCTTATGGAATCATTCTGGTCTTTCTCTGTTTGTAGCAATCGATTTTATTTGAACTAAGTATTCAAAGTAGGTAAGCATTTAAATTTGGCAAAGGTATAAAGCGTGGTGGCCCAATTTAAGACCTGAAGGTTATTTCCGTAATGCGCAAGCGGAAAACAGAATATTCATTACAGGAAACAAGGTCATTGTTGGATGTCACGATGTCACCGGTAAACAGTCGGGGAAATTTATTATTTATCAAATTGACACACAACGTCAATTTACCGTGTTATAGGCATTTCATAAAATAACCAAAGAATGACGGTTGTGATTTGATTAAAATAACAATTTAACAACTTAAACTGTTCTTATTCTCAAATCACAACTGTCATTCTCATTCTGTTTTAATTCTTGTAAAATCACAAATTAACTAGATACCAACCTACGAAACGCAGTTAATTTGTGACTACACTCACATTTTCATTCGTAATCCATTCTCGTCACACACTACATCCCTACATTCTCATGCCAAGTCCATTCAATTTGCTTTTCATCCATCACTTTAGTGACCCAAAATTCCGATCCATACAACGTTACTATTACGACAGATCTATAGTTATGTTATGTAGGTACACACAACGTCAGTATGTGCTAGTCCCTCATGTTTTAAAATATTACAATACTACAAAATTGAATTCGTTACGAATAATCTAAAGAATACTTCAAAAAGATTTCATTGTTTCGACTTGGATTCGAACCATCGTATCACCGAACGTCGTCATACTCATACCGGCAGTTTGACGAACTAGCTAGCGAGCCCATATGAATTGCGATGAAATTGTTATTTAACGATTTATTTGATAAGAATATTTATCCGACCATAGACAGAAAAATCCACAGACGATAATAGCCATTACAGCAAGTACAAATAGAGATGTAAGTCGCGTGGGTGTGCCGTCTCTCATGAGAGACGCCGGTCCTTTACCGGTTAATATCGTCCGAGTCACTTTATCTTTAGGTCTCTGTCTAATCGGTAGATGTTACAATTTGAGGGTATCCACTAACGTTTTCTTTATAAAATGAATCCATACCCTCAATAAGTTATTACTACAACGTTTGATGTATACGTTCACTTAAAACTATTGTTTATTTCTAGTGCTTCCTATTTTATCGTTTGTGTTAGTAGGATGACACTTGTCTAGGGACCCGTTTGTGTCAGTTGGCAAAAAATGTCTAATAAGATAACTGTAAATTATCAAATCAAATTGTAAAATATAAATCTTTCTAGTAAAATAAGATCAAAGTTTTGTTAGATAATAGCAAGTTTAGAGGTATGAGGAACAGGGTGTAAAGTTCACTCATCCACCATAGAAAAGGGAGGATCCTCCGACCAGACGGGTGTTGTGTCTGGCGGGCAACTGCCCATCGATTTGAAGTTTGAATCTTGTAAGTATATATATCGATCGCACGGTAAACTCTAATTGCGCGATGCAGGATTTGTGTGACGTCATGTCTTTGATGCGTAGTTTGTATGTGGCGGTGTAACCGCTACACAATAATAAATATTACTAAATGATTATTAAAGTATTTTATTTTTCTGGATTTTTTAATTATTTAAAAATATTACTAAAACAAAATAGAAAAATACTATTTAAAAAAATATTATGGATCACAAAAACACATTCCGTGCCTAGGATTTGAACCTCTTATCTTATGCACGGCAAGCGGTATTGAAACCTCCGGTCTATTTATACGTAGAGTATTTTTTTTTGTAAATGTTAACCCTATTCACTAAAACAATACAATAATTTTAATTAAATGTTTTTGCAACATACTAAAAGCCACTTGGGCCTATCATGGATTTGAACGCACATTTCTTTTGGGGGGGGTAACTACTTAATGGAGCTGTATGTACAAGATAGTGCGGGGCACAGATACTTATCAGGTTTTTATAATTATTTCCATATAGGTAGATACTTACTAGCTTTTTATACTTCTGTTCATCTCCTGCACTATAATTAAATGTAAGTTAGTTTTTCGTGCAAACCTACACAACATGATTTTATTATAGGTATGTAATGTGATTAACAAGACATCGTTTATTAATAAGTGGCACCTGTGCACTATACAGTTGACTACTTTAAGCCTAGATTTAAGATACGAAGTAATATTTTATTGAATTCATAAACAGGAACTTGTGAAAACACATTTACACATCCTTTTTCGGCCGTTCACCGATCTATGCAGAGGTGAACATCTCTCGTCCCTAACTATTACGGCACTTCCACTCGAGAATTCATATTTTCAGGATATATCTGAACTATTCCAAAGATGCAACAAAAAAATAGTTGGGGTACATTGGAAGCCCGCACCGCTTTCCTTTTGTGAAGTAGGTTGGAATTCCGGGATTTTCCCGAAGTGCCACTTGATTTCAAAAGGAGGTTGGTAAACTTTCAGCAAAAAAAAAAGCTTCATTTTTCATAAAGAAAGTGAAAAAAGGACGTTAATTAATGTTAATAATTAATTCATTAATCGATTCATAGGAGTTTCTGAAAAACCTACTGAAACCTACCTGCTCCCGTGGTTTCAGTGAAATTAATTCGATCTATATGAAGTATATTAGTAAAACTGCAATAAAATAAATTATCAGGAATTAATAAAATAATGTCAACCACTTGGTAGGTATGCGAGTAAGTTATTGATGAATACGTAATTATTAATGACGACTGCGATATTTTTATGCAAAGTATGTTTGTTTCATATATAGTACCTACCAATGCATACAAACGCTTGAACAAATAAAACAACTGTTGCTCTGTTTTTAGTAGTAGTGAGTAAATAAATTATAACGATTGGTTCGTGTTGTTATTGTCAGAAAAATGCAATACATAGTGCATTGTAACCTCGGCTGTTGTGGAAACTTTTTGCTTGCAAGCTTATCAACGATTTTTTATTCTAAAGTTTTTGATTTTTTAATTTGATTGAAATTAAAGAAAAGGCTATTTTCTATAGAAAAAGTCAGTCGTGAAAAAATAAATAATGAACTAAGTCATGGTCTAAAACCTTTTGTTATTTAATAATAATAATTTATTAAATCAAATAATAGTGTTAACATTAAACAGTATCATCTGTAGGTACATTTGATTTATGCTAGAAGTTATAAAATAACTTATATTAAGGGCAGTGGTACAAGTCCATACATAATTTTCAGTTTTACAAATGAAATTGCAGGAAATTGAAAGAGAGTAAAGTTTCAATTTCCTATTGAGTCTATTATATAATATTGTGGCCCTTGGAAGTAAAAAAATCGTTTGAAGAATGAGTATTTTCATCTGTAGTGCTGACAAACTATATCTTTACGTTTTTTAGTGATTGTCACGTATCTCTGTGTTGTAATAGGACTGAATTAAGAATAAAAAAAAACCGGCCAAGTGCGTGTCGGACTACGCACAATGAAGGGTTCCGTAGTTGAGATGAATTTATTTATCCCAAGAACAAACTTAACATTGTAGTTGAAAAACATGTTCTCCCATACATTCCAACTGCAAATCGTCGCTCGGCATCCAATACCGCGAATGTGACATTTTTACGTTTTTCTTTTTTAACCGACTTCCAAAAAGGAGGAGGTTATATGTTCGTCGCGTATGTTTGTTTTTTTTTTTTTTTTTTTTTTTTGTTTTTTTTTTTATGTATGTCCACCGATTTCTCCGTCATTTGTGGACCGATTTTGAAAATTCTTTTTTTGTTTGAAAGGGTATGCTCCCAAATTGGTCCCATATAAATTTTATTAACTTTGCTTGGGTAGTTTTTGAGTTAGCTACAAAATACGTATTTTTTTTCCACTTAGTATGTAGATGATATGATAATTTCGAGTCACTGGTAGCAGGTAGTGGTATTCGAATATGTGTGAGGTAGGTACCACAACTAAAAAGTGAAAAATAAAAACTTTTTACAAAAAAAAAACAACCGACTTCCAAAAAAAAACACTACAAAGTGAAAAATAACTTTAATTTCGGAAGTCGGTGGCAAAAAACGAAAACACAAAACCCAAGACAACTCTAGAGTGTAATTTAAAATCGCAAAATCGCGTAGGCGCGAAATTATGCGTAAAAAATTATGAGTAAGCTGTTATGCGTAAATAATATTATGCGAAAATATAATTAGGACAAACAAAAGTATGCAAAAATTTTATGCAAATGGATAGGAACCTGAATGGTATGTTACCAAATGTTTTCCAGAAGTTTTTACTGCTGCAAGCAGCAAGCGACCGAACACTGGCCTCCGTGGGCTACTGCTTCACCACGACAACGCGCTGGCTCACTCGGTGCTCAAAACAAGGGACTTTCTGGACAGCACACCGTTCAAATTTATAGGTCATCCTCCTTACAGTCCCGATTTGGCTCCGTGCGACTTTTTCTTGTTCCCCAAAATAAAAAAATCAACTCAAAGGAAAACAGTTTTCATCACCGGAAGATGCACTGGCTGCATTTGAGAAGGAGATTGAAGAGGTGTCTGATGCGGACTGGAAAATGTGTTATGAAAATTGGTTTTGAGGTATGAAACTGTGTACCTATAGACGACAATGGAGAGTTCTTTGAAAAGATATAATAAAAATGAGGTCCTGGGTTCGATTCCCGAGTCGGGCAAAGTGTTATTGGGTTTTTCTATCTGAAATTTCTCAGTAGCAGCTCGGAGTCTGGATTTGTGCCCGGTTGATGGCAATAGGCTCGCCCCCTATTACATGGGACTTAAAACATAACTGGCGAAATGTGGGTGTACCTGCTTCAGGGGCACCTCTGCCCAACCCTTCGGGGAAACAAGGCGTGATGTTATGTTATGTTATGTTATGTTATATTTTTTTCTAGTATCGCAAAACTTTCTAAGTACCCCCACGTAATCTAGTTTTAATTTATTTCACCCCATGGGAGATGGCACTGCAGTGTTTGATGTACATGCAATCCAGCCTGCAAGCGATCATTTTTAGGATATTGTTGGGGCTGGCCCGCACTCTGCGCACCAGGGATGCACATCTCATTCGCATCGTTGCATAAAAGCAATTAATATGTGCGTCCGCGAACATTCCTGATGCGCTACAAAAACGGGGTAGCCCCACCAATACCCCGAAAGCGTTGTTGTATTGGACACGAATGGCGTTGCACGACCTTTGGATATATCTAGCCCACAGGCTGCACATGTAAAACGTTGTACAATAAGCTCGAAATATAGTAATTTTGACTTTTTAAGTGAGCAGCGTGCAAACCTGCGAGCCAGCATGTTCGCCCTTACCGACAACGCCCTTCGCTCCCGCTCAATATCGAATCCAACATTGAGGTCAGGGGTCAATAGGTATATTACCAAGATATTTAAACGTAAATACTCTTTGTAGTGGAGTCCAATTGAGAAATACAGGTGGTACATAACCCGGTCTACCCCCAGCCTCAAAGACCATGATCTCCGACTTATTGGAGTTATAAATCAAACCATGTGTTTTGGCATACTGCTCACATTTTCTGAGACCACAGATTGACGCGCTCAAAAGCACCATCGTCTGCATAGCTAATATTATTAAAACCCACTCTGACGCTGCTGAGCCAATCAGCTCGTTTACATACAAGTTGAAAAGCGTGGGTGAGCTCAACCCTCCTTGCCTCACCCCGCATTCCAACCTGTATGGCCTGGAAAAAGTTCCTGCCCATCGTACACTATTGATCTGGTTACCATACCAATATTTAAAGATATTTATATTAAGCTCCGTTGGCAACCTATCCTTCTCCATCTTTCTCCACAATACGTCATAAGCAACCAGATCAAAAGTCTTGATTAAATCGAGGAAGCCAGCATAAATCGGCGTCCTACGCTGTGTATAGTATGTTACAGTATGCTTAAGACACAACACTGCACTTTCTGTTGACAAACCACGCCGAAACCCGAATTGGTTGTCATGAACATTTACAGTTTTATTTAGTTGTGTACTTTTGATATTATAGTAACTAGAGAGATGGGCCTATTGGATGCCGAGTGACGAAATGTAAGTTTATACGCACAATATTGAGAGATTTACCATGTTATTTTAAGACCATAGACTTCTTATAGGTTTTCCTGTAATCTATGTGTAAAGAGCCATACTATGTATTTTTTTCAAAATTTTTGGTACAGTAGTTTCGTAGATAAGGGGGGGGGAATGGTCAATTTTCATTGAATTTCTTAAATATCTTTAAAACTGTTTATTTTAAAATTATGTAAAAATTGTTTTTAAGATCCTCGCAACAAGCCCTTTCATTTGATATGTCACACGGTACTGTTAGCAATTTTTTTTTTTTAAATTTTCTTGTTTGACCCCCAAAAGTGACCCCTATATTCAAAATTCATTTATTTACGTTACACATTCGTGTTTGGGTCACAGAAATACATATGTGTACCAAATTTCAACTTAATCGGTCTATTAGTTTCGGAGTAAATTGGCTGTGACAGACGGACAGACAGACAGACAGACAGACAGACAGACAGACCGACAGACAGACACACGAGTGATCCTATAAGGGTTCCGTTTTTTCCTTTTGAGGTACGGAACCCTAAAAATTGTCTAACAGAAAGTACTTTGCAATATTTATATAAATCTTCTGTTGGGAAAAGTATCGGGCGAAAGGTACTTACTTACCTTTAACACGGCTCTTTGGGCCCTCTCCAATTTCAGCATTGTGGTCTTAGGAGCACCACCCCAGACGGAAACACAATACGATAGGAGTGATTGACCCATTTTTGCAAAGAAATAAATGATTTGATATGATTTTTTATTTGATTTTGACAATCTGAGCATCTGCCATATGACGAAGAGTCTTAAAGACAAATATCAGTTTTCTAACCCTTGCTGTCAGTAAATCTATGTGGACTGAGAAGCTCAGATTGTCATCAAGAGTCACCCCAAGGTATTTGATTGTGGTGGTACGTGCGAGTTTAGGGCAAGAGCAAGCTGCGGTGCCTGGGCAGGCGCTTGAGTGAGTGATAAGGGAATATGAGTTCGGTGGCTGTGTGGATTGGAGTAGGGTAAAGCAGTTTATTTTTGTTTTATCCGTATTAAGGGTAAGTTGATCGCTATTAAGCCAATTCAAAACATGATCTAGTCCTCTCTGCACCTCGTCAAAAGCTTCATGCCAGGTATTACCAGTAAAGGTGATTGCAGTGTCATCAGCAAAGGACGTGATTTTTTCATTTTGACGAATTAGATTACACAGCTGATTTACGCACACCAAAAAAAGTGAGGAACCGACCACACTTCCCTGAGGAACGCCAAAAGTAACGGGAAGCTCCCCACTCAGGTAATTACCAATTTTGACGCACTGTGTCCTACTGCTTAGGTAGTCTGGCAAAAATTTGGAGCGGGAAGCCACTTATTCCTAGTTCCTCCGGTTTCAATACTAGGTTGGGAATTGAAATCGTGTCGAATGCTTTTTTTAGATCTAAGAAAACTGTCTCTACCTTCTTTTTTGCATCAATGTTTTTGACAATGTGACCCGTTAAATTTAGAACAGTATCATTCGTCGACTTATTTCGTCGGAACCCAAACTGGTTGGGAGATAACAATTTTTTTTCCTCAAGGTATTTAATGAGTCTCTTGTTTATAATGCGTTCTAGAATTTTTAGATATTGAAGGTAGGACAGCAATGGGACAGTAGTTATAACACAGTTTCTATTCTCTCCCTTATGTATAGGATGAAAAATAGCTTTTTTCAAGTACAAGGGGAACACACTGGTGCTGAGGCAAAGATTAAATAAGTACGTTAGTGGGGGAACAAGCAACGTTTTAGAAACTTAGTAGAGATGCTGTCCCATCCAATAGCAGCATCAGTTTTCAGAGACATGAGCAACGCTTCGACCTCACTCTCATCAGTGTCAACCATCACAAACGAGTGTAGCAGCGCAGGTGTGCAGCGGGCCTTGGATATTACTATGGTGAGCAAAAGCGCTCGCAATATTTCTGCCTATGTCGACAAAAAACTCGTTAACGGATTCTACCGATTGTTGGGAAGAAGCAGAAGGAACAAGTAAGTCAGTAGTGGAATTTTTTGGAACTTCCGTGTTTGTGACCCTCTTTATAATTTGTCATACATTTTTGTTATCATTGGCAGCCTCACTCAACTCCGCCCTGTCGTATACCCTCCTAAGATTTTTATTAATTTTAGTGCAGTAGTTCCTATATCTTTTATGGGTTATCTTTAGTATAAGATTGTCTGGTGATAACTTCAGTTTTTTATGCATTGCATCTTTGCTACGCATGTAGCGAAGCATGCCAGTAGTCATCCATGGTTTAAGTCAACGTTTGTGATTTGTTAGTCTAACTATGGTTGTTGTGTAATTGACTCTTGAAATGGTTTTGACACCAGTATTCAGTTGTTTACTTTGTCTGAGACAAAGCAAAACTGAGTTATGGTCTGTCCTGTCACACAAGAGTCAATTACTACTGTGAGCGCTAGTGAGTTCGTCCTGAGCATGACATGATCCAGACAAGCGAACTCGTGAGTAGGGTAAGTTTGAGTCAGAAGAAGACCATGAAAAGCTATCAAGTTGAGACAGTCCGAAATGCGTTGAGGGCTTGGGGTACTGCTGATGTCAAAGTTTACACCTCCAAGAATAGCTATATTTTTATATGACGAGAGATCAATTAAAACAGAATTTAAAGATTGTAAGAAGTTACTATGTCTAATGTAGAGGGTGACCGGTAAATACATATAAAGACCTTCTTTGTGCCGATCGTCAGCACGAGGCAAATTGCATCCATAAAATCAGGTTCCACGACAGAGTAGCTGCTGACATTTTTAACATACAAGATGACTCCATCATTCTGATTTGTATGTGTGTAGTGTAGTAGTGCGAGTAATTTTCGATTGACGGAATAGCATAGTTAGATTTTATCCAACACTCCGTCAACACAATAATATCAAATTCAAGGTTGATTGTACATAGAACTGTCAGAAAAGAATCAAAGTTTGCGTTAACTGACCGAATATTTTGAGTTATAATCTTAAACTGCTTAGCAGGGTCATTAATATAGGAGAAACATTCTTTAGGTTCACAGTATAACGAAGTAGATAAAATCACGTGTATTATCCACTTAAATTATTAAATAAAGGTAGGACACTAAATGAGGGGTTCAGGTAGGTTCTCTTGGAAGTGTATTGCTGCGTATTGTTGAAACTACTTCGAGGCTTAAAACGTAGGAGTCCCTAACTATACAGGGTTATTGATAAAACACCAACAATCTATTTTAAGGGGACATTGTACTCATGATTATGAACAATTTTTATTAGAGAAACGTTGAAATAAAAAGAAAAAATATTTTTACAGCTGCGTACAGTCATCACAGTCAGATCCAATATTGTCGATTATCAAATGGATTGTTTGTTTGGAAGAGAGATTTGTTTATGTTTCCAGTCCAAACGACCAATTCATTGTTGGAAAGGCGCTATTCCACCAGTGTGTGTCACTGTGCGACACTATCTATACCTACTGCACAGTTTCGGTGGACTCACGCAAGTAAATATTTACAACTGCGCTGCACTGTATGCTTACAAAAATTACGTACCTACAGTATTGTGTGTATTGTGTGGTATTATTAAAATATACTATTTGGCATGTTGGTAACACAGGTTACCGCTGTTACGTTCCCTTTACGATTCAGTTGCGATTCGGCTTAGGTTTAGTTTCCATTTTGCTTAAGAAATAGTAGAATGAAATTATAGGTAACTATCGAACGGCGATCGAAATCGAACTGTTGTTGAAACACAATTGAACGTGTAACGTTGCAGATTAGTAGAATTGGCCCCCTGGTTTGCCGGTGGAAACGGATCCAACATTCTGATGCTCAGTACGTGCACTGTTGGAGTTCTGTACAAAATGCTTATGAACAAATTGTGCTGCGTACAATTTTGGTGGAATCGCACCTTAACAACCTACCTACCAAGGTAAATGGTTGTTGTGTGTTACCAACCTTGTATGAGAACTTATTGACACTACGAAACCAAAAAGCCATGAAAACCGAGAGCTATCTCATCCAATTTCAGAAGGGCAATGCCCGTAATTTTAAGAACGTTCGCAGTCTCTCACTATCTCGGTCTCAATCTGTCAAAAATAGCTCAAATTTCTCTACATTTTTGACATGGATTTTCGCTGAGATGAGATTAAGACTAGATTTTGAACGTTTTTAATTAAGGGAATTGGTTTTCAGATCTATTTCAGTCAACGCAAACCATTAATTCCTATCCCTCTTGCTTCGTGCCGATTCTAACTTTGTGCGTCACAAAGCTTTGAAAAAAAAGTGCCTGCGACTGTGGCTAGATGGGCTCGTCAGACCCAATACGAACCAATAACAATATTAAAATCCCCGTTGAATTGTGCTGACACAAGCACTTCGTTTCGAACGATACAAGCGTCGGCGTCGACATAATATCTATCACAGTGAGTTTTGTGAGTAATGCTTACATTAGGTACTCCCATCAGGATCGATGAGCACTCATGAATGGGTTATTTGTCAAAGAGCATAAGTGAGAGAAATTCTGCTATTCTTTCTTAGGGTTATAAATTATTTAATTACATTACAGGTAGCTAATTGGTTGCTCTTCCTAGGAGGAGATTGTTCTAGGGATATCCTTTAATAAGAAAACCAGCTTCCGCTAGTGACTTCGCCCGCGTAATATCTTTATAACCTATGTTATTCAGTGTTAGTATAGCATTCTACCGGTGAAATAATATTTCAATCGGTCAAATCAAATCAAATCAAATCATTTATTTCTTTGCAAAAATGGGTATAGTACATAGGTGTTTTTATAATAAAGTTCTCCAATAGTCCAATAGTTTTTGAATTTATTCATTACAAACAAAAATACAAATGTTTTCTCTTTATATAGGGTGGCAGGGACATCAAAAATCTGCTGTTTCATAGAAAAGTGCAATACCAACGTGGTCAAAATGTATGGAACAACAGATTTTTTTTAAATAACTGATTAAAAGTTTCAATGCAGGGGGGTTCAGTACCGCCATGGGATCTGGAGGCAAAGGTCCTCGCGCACATTTGGGAGTGGCGCGAGGAGGCGAAGCGCCGGGGCTTAACTCCGATGCCGCAAGAAGTCGCGGCACAGCGGACAGAGCTCCGGCGGGATCTCATGGCGGAATGGAGAGTGCGATTGTCGCAACCCAGCGCTGGGCACGCCACAATTTCGGCGATAAGACCCCTCTTTGAGGAGTGGCTAGAGAGGCGCCACGGCGTCCTCACCTTCCGCCTGACGCAGGTACTCACCGGACACGGCTGTTTCGGGAGGTACCTGTTCAGGATAAAGCGGGAGGAAACGCCCGGGTGTCGTCACTGTGTGGATCACCCGGAGGACACGGTGGAGCATACGGTGGAGGTCTGCCCGGCTTGAGCAGGGCATCGCCGTGTCCTCGTGGATGCGATCGGCGGCGGTGATCTCTCGCGTCCGGCCCTAGCGAGAGCGAGCCGGCCGAGCGAGAGGAAATGGGAGGCCGTCACCTCTTTCTGCGAAGCAGTAATGCTCGCGAAGGAGGAGACGGAGCGCGTGAGGGAGAGGCAAATTTCGCGCCCTCGCGCCCCTAACTGCCGCAGCAGGAGACGCCCTGGGCGTCGGGAATCGCAGGAAGATTTCCGGCCACCGTAGGCGCGGGCTTGCGGACGGTGAGCAATGGGTAGCTCGCCGTCCGATAAGGACCAAGCCCGGGTCGACGGCGCGTTGTGTTCCACGCGCGCCTCAAAGAGATGTCAGCAGAATTGACGGGGTCCGCTAGGGCCAATGCCTGCCGGGGGTTCGAAGAAAACCGATAGGGAAATCGTGGCCCCCGGCAACATGGCATAGGAAGGAACACGGGTGGGTTTTAGTCAGTAAGAGTCTGACACGCCCTCCCGCTCCACCCAGAGCGGGAGAAGTTATTTGATAATTTCCCACCCAAAAAAAAAAAAAAAAAAAAGGGGGTACTGATTCCATCGTAACAGTTTTCGCGTCGATGTCCCTGCCAGCCTGTATATAAGTGTAGATAAGTAAATAGATTTTAAAATAATTCTTTATGACGGTCCTTTCACCTCCTTAGATAAGTTTATAATAAAAAATAAAAAAATATTGTTTTGATTTTTTTTACCATTCTTTATTTACTAAGTATGAAGTATTTGGATCTGATTGTTATGAGGCAAATACAAACATGTTTTCACTTTTTTAAGTAGTCGAGTCGCGACCGTCAAACATTACATTCTATTGTCCTTTTAGTTGTTGGTTTCATATTTTGTACAAGATCAAAGAAGTTGTAAGCATGGCAGGTTGTCAGATTCAAAAAGACAAAGAAAGTTACACATTGTTATACAATATAGATAGTTAAATCTTCAACAACACAGTCGGTAACCTTCACCTTTCTATAAATAAAGGAGAAAATAGATTTTATAAATCAACGACAAAAACATTAAGTAGGCAGAGATACACAATCAGAAGCTTACGAAGCTTACTATCATTCGTTATACAAAGCTTTTGAAAGGTGACAGAGTGATATACACGTTAACAATACTATCAGAAAAGCATCTAAAGCTAACATCATATATCTTACAGCTTTGTCTACACTAATTGTGTCGCTTTGTAATTTATCTAAGTTATAATAGCCTAATGTCAACTGCTCATCACCTTTTACAAAATATTGCTTTTCCCGATGCAGGGACGTTAATTGTTGAGGAGTTCTCTTCGTACTTTACCATCAGATCTACTTCACCATAATTATGCATTGTGACGAGAATAAATTGCTTAGCAACCATAATAAAGTAATCAAACTGCAACTCGTACTTTTTATTGAGTATTTCCGGTGGCCATCTGTGGTCTTCATCATCAGTACCACTTTACCAAATGGCAGATGGCAATGTCCCGAGAGCAAATGCACGAGTTACTATCAAAATACACAAATCGTCATAGCTGTGCCTATAATATTTGCAGAGTTCCGTCGATTTCTCCAGGATTCTATCATCTGATCCTGACCTGATGACAATGGGAGCACCTAGAAAGTATACCCATAAAATGCTTTACTTTAATAGGGCGGGACTAACAATTAGCAAATTTTTATACTGTCTCCTGATTGACCGGTTTCTATTTTCGGACACTTTATTAAAAAGATGCATGTTTGACTTAACAAAAACAGCCACCTCGAAAATATAAAGTGATGGGAATGTTAGTAATTTTAGGAACTTAAATACAGGTACGCAGCTGTCTGTTACTATTAAATTGCACATCAGTCCAGTTACCAGTTCCTACTGACGATGACGGCGCCCGTTCACGAACATGACGCATGGATCAGCACCATTTAGCTCAACCATTTTGATGAGTTCTTCTAAACTACGCAATAGATTTTGTTGCAGTATTCACCATCATTTAGAAAACTTATACCGTGTATAATACATTAATATTAAACTACCTACATAATGATATTAAAGAAATCTCGATATTTTATCAAGTCGTAACGCGAAGCAGGGGCGGCTAGTTAATAAATAAAAGATGATTTTAAATGTATTTTTATTTATTTAAATCACAATTATAACACCTTTATAGATTCATCCAAGGCGATGTTTATAAGTCACAAAATATACAAAAATTTCCAAAAACAAAAAAATAATAATAACCTGTAAGCAGAATTACAAAGAATTACATAATATTATGTAATATAACAATTATTCTAAACCTTTTTCAATTATTACTTGTGCCATTTGAAAGAATTGCGGCAGGTTTTGCCCAAATAATATATTCTCCGATACCGTAATAACATTAATAATACGTGCAGCTCGTGACATAGGGGCAAACTTGAGTAGGTTAGTCCTAGCCGCTGGCACATCGGCGGCGTGCACCTACGCACCCGTCCGGCGCGCGCAGCCACAGCGTTGCCAGCACCTCTGGGTATGATGACCATGTATCCGGCCCTATGGCCCTAATCAGGACCAGTCAATTCATATTTTTAAGTATCCTTCATTTATTCAAATTAGATTTAAGATAATAGTCTAGAGTCAGTCAAAGCATTTGTTTAAGATTGCATAAAAATAAATATTATTTGTAGTTCCGGTTACATTTTCGGTTTAATGGCGACGATAAGTGAAAGATTACAGTTCATTCCGTTCATTCGGTCAATGTGATCAGATGAATGGTAGGAGTATACCTTATTTTTGAGGTACAGGAGATAACCATGGAGACAACCATATTATTTATTTATTTATTGAAATGCGACTAACTCACGAATAACCCTAGCCTTAGTTTCACAGTAAAAGATAATAACAGTAATTTACTGGCATAAAAGCTATTACTATAATTAGATTACTGTTATTCTTTTATTTAAAACAAATTGAAAACAGTATTTTTCAAACTCGTGTAACAGCGCAGGGAATATTATAAATGTAGGGAATTTGTAACAAATGAGCTGTTTGGCAAGATTTTTTTTTTGTTATGAAATTAATACACAAAAAATTGCACATTAAAAATCTAGGTCTAATGTGCATTTAAATGCACCATGTGTTGCTTTTGCACATGATCGTTTTGGTTAGGTTATGCATGTATAGGACTTTGGTCATGGTCCATTGCAATAAAAATAAATAGAGTATTTTCACGAAACACCTTTTCGCGCTATCGAGAAATGGATGTTTCGTGAAAATACTCTTTTCCAAAGAGAGCTTTTACTTTACTTTTTTTCATAGAACAAAATTAAAGAAAAGCTCTTTGGTGAAGTAACAATTTTGTTGAGTTCGAGTAAATGCTCAATCCCGGTAGTGGTACTATTATTTATTCTGTGCTAGTGGTATAAGGTGCAGTGATGTTTGAAAAACGGTCGCATTTAATTCACTCCGCGCCGAAAGGAGAGCTGACCTCGCTAGCGCTAATTGCTTAATTCAACAAAATTTTTGGCTGCTGAAACGTTTAGTAATTTTTATCTTTCTTTAGAAACAATATTTAAGTAAGTTTATAAGATTGCTGTACAAATATTTTACCCAAAATGCGCTAAAACACTTTGAAATTTGAATTTAAAACTAAGCTGCCATACAAAGGAATGAAGTACACCCTTCAAGTTTTCACAAGAAATAGTACATATCACTGTTCTAAGTTTTTTCGTTTTAGTCACAAAATAAAATCAAAAGTCATTTATTCAAACTATGCTGAGTATCAGCACTTTTCGAAAGTCAAAATTACATAAGACAGTTCCCCAAAACGCCCGCGCCCTTCACCACTTCCTAGTACTAGAAGAAGAAGTGGCGCAACAAACTCCCCAGCAGCACAGCTGTCTGTTCAATTAGAAAAACTTGATTATATCGTCGCCCTCCCCGCTAATATAGTTACAATCATGTTAATATAGCTGTGTGGCTTTATTAATGAATTAATAACTTTTTATACATAGCTCTTGACTTAATCTTTAACTCACTAACTGCAGATGTGTGCATATACGACAGGTGATGAAAATATTTTTTCCCTCCTTTTGCACTTACGCAAAACAAAATACGTGATTATCTTCTTAACGGTAAACGACACAGACACGACGATTAGAGAGAACTTTTTCAAAACAAAGTTCTGAACACGTAGGTAATGTCAGTGCAGATACGTCCGTTTGTGAGATACGACAGTTAGCGGGGAGGGCGACGATATATCGTCGACCGGTGGTTCAATTGAGGGAAGGGACAAAATACGATTTTTCAGGAGAGGCCGACGAAGTTTTTTTTTTGGACTAAATCGCCCATAACTTTTTTCTTATTAACCTTTTTCGGGTCTGTTTTTCTTACGTTAGAATTTTTTCATATTCACCATTCGATAGAGCGAAAAATTCTGAACAAAACTATATACTCAACTCATTTTGGGTATTTTGTCCCTTACCTCAATTGAACCTACGGTCGACGATATGTCGCCGCGAAAGCGTCTACCTGTAAAGATTATAACATAATCTTATGCGTAATTATTTATTATAATTAATATTCATCATAACGTCGATCCTGTCCTTTGGTTACTGTGAAATACTGTTATAACCGTTTGGATGCATGCTGTGAATGATATCGATTCCTTTGAGATCAAATGCCATCTATTGCCAGGAAATCGAACTTACAGTATATTGCTGGAAGAGTAACTATTAAACTAATTTCGATGTTGGAGTTAAAACTGAAGTTAAAATTAAAAGAGAACATTTATTTAACGATTTTTGGGTTTTTAGTTAGGTTGTACATTAACAAAATGGTCATTTGACATAGTAAATTTGTTTATGATAAATACCTCATATGACGAAAATGGCGCAGATTCCGAATAATAAGATCAATAACTGAATGTAATAATTTAATACGAGAACTAAATAAGTTAACTTGTTTAGCAATTGACTAAAGATTAACTGTTGTTTGATAAAATTAATTGAACCACAGGAAGTGTTGCCAAAAATATTAATAGTAAAGTTGTAGAAAATAATGAAGCTTCTAATTTAACTTTAATTCTGAATAACCTTTGTATTTGTGAATATTAGCATTGTTTAATTATAAAATAATTAACTTTTAGCCTTTTTTGTGATTTTTATTGACCAAACTAAGTAATGAGATTTTGTATTGGAATACGCGGTATGTCCGCCCACTTAGAAAAAGGGTCGCACACAAAATGGCATGTGTTGGTAACAAAAATAACAAGAAAAGTTGTGTTAGAAAGGACTAAAATTGCAATTGTCACACAAGTAAACTCTGTAACATAATGTTTTGATTTAAAAGAGTGTCCATGGAGTTTCTTGCCCGTTCTTCTCCATCAGGAACCTACTTCGGTTTGGAATGGGCGATTAGCTTCACCAACTCAAACTTAAATACTCCTTGATAAGTGATACAGTGATAATTAAAAAGTGCCTGTAAATGTTCTAATTGAAATAAATGCTTTGAGTTTGAGTTAACTGTTGTGTGTGATTGAAAACCAACTACCTATATCTACCATCAACGAAGAATTACACCAAAGACTGGTTAGAAAAGGCACAGGAAGGATTCCCCGTCGTGTCATACACAATAGTACATAATATGCAAAATAATTTACATTACGTAACATACATTATTTGCCATTTATCAGCTGGTACGCGCCAATATATCAAAAAAAATAATCGTAAACTATACTCGAGTAGAAAAAATAAAATAAAACGTAAACAGAGCTTTATACCCAATACTATACAGGGTTATTAGTTATACGTCGGCAATCCGTTAAGGGGATGTAGGAGAGGTCATTTGCAACCAAATTACCCCTGATGACCCCTATGCCAATGTAAACCATTTTCGAGTAACTTGTAATTTTTATTAATGTAAGAAATAAAAATATAAAATGTACCCAGTAAGGGTTAATGGTTATTCGTAACCATTTTTAAGTAATTTTATATTTTAAAATGAAATAAACATGTAAAATGTAACCAATAACCATGATATACAGGGTTAATGGTTATACGAGTACGTCGGCAATACATTAAGAAGATGTACGAGTAGGAGGCATCATTTACAACCAAATGACGCCATTTGACTCTTATACAAATGTCAACAATTTTCGTGTAATTTGATATTTGATATTTTTATTTCATACATTTTAAAATATAAAATGTCAAATTACTCGAAAATGGTTGATATTTTCGACTTACCACCAGAACTTGTTACCTTTCTGAAGTATTGGTATACGCACCAAGTCAACAGCGTCAGATGATCGGGAGCAATGTCGGAGCCTTATCGATTACAATGCGGTGTAAGGCAGGGTGGAAGAAGTCCGAAAGGGAAATCGTGGCCCCCGGCAACATGGCAACTGAAGGAAAACGGGTGGGTTTTAGTCAGTAAAAGTCTGACACGCCCTCCCGCTCCACCCAGAGCGGGAGAAGTTACTTGATAATTTGCCACCCAAAAAAAAAAAAGTCATGTTAGACTGACCTTACCCTCGTTATTCAACCTTTACATGGACGCGCTGATCGTCGTGTTGAGCATTCAACACGTGTCGGCTGTCATGAAGATGACGTGTGTATCAACAATTTAAGCTATGCAGACGACATGGTTCTGCTGAGCACGTCGATGTGTGGCCTAAGGAACCCTTCAATTTAGCAACGCTTTCAGAGCGACGTTGGGTCTGCCTCGCTATTGCAGCGCTTCGGGTATGTTCGCATGGGCGCGCACGAATTGTTTTCATGCGGGTTACTCCCGCTTGGCAACGCTACATATACATTGGTTAGGTTTGTAGATATTACGTACCTGAGCACACGTTAAAGTATAGTCAAAGTTTTAGTGTGCCGAATTTATTTAAGTATGTTCAGTTCTAAATTCTGATTTTATATTTTCGACTTATTTGTATACTCACAAATTTGGAGTGAATAAACAAAGTTTACCTAAAATATATTCTAGTAACGTATGTTGTTGATTTTACTTTGCTTAGTTTAAATAATTACTATTATATTATATTTTTATAAAGGGTGGGGTGGCCCTTAAAAAATATCAGCTGGTCCATACTTTTTGACCTGTTTTAATAACCGACGAAAAAATTCAACGCAGGGGGTTCAGAATCATGTACTGAATCCATGGTAAAAGTTTTCGCGTCGATGCCCTGCCAACCTGTATGATACATAAAAAATTACACTACAAAATTTTTAAATAGGTAGGTACATAGTTTTTTAATTTCAAACAAATATTTACATTCCTTAAAAAAATTACTTAACGTACGAACTGTACCTGGTGCACACGATATATCACTATAGGTAGGTATATGTAGCGTTGCCAAACGGGAGTAACCCTCCAGTCTAACTGGATGCAGCTGAATATTTATTAATAAATCTATATTAATATTTTACACGGAGCTATTGCCTTTCTGACCTCCACAACCCAGCTTACTGGGTAATGCGATAGGTATCCCTTGGTAAGGCTGGTTATCAGATTTTTTGGGTATTTGACGACCCGTAACGACTGTCAAAGATCTACGAATGACAGCCGGGACCAACGGCTTAGGCCCAGACTCCACCAAAGCGGAGACGATACGAGAGGAGAGATGTGTTTCAGCTTCAGTGAAGACCACTGAGCGGAGATGTATCATATTTGTATAGCGCGATTGAAGCGGATATCTGAGCTGTGCCTCGCTGAGATTGAGCTGGGCGGCGGTACCTACAAAGCGGAGATGTGAGCTGTGCCTCGCAGCTCATGGTTCGCTCTAGCCAGCACACATCTCGGCTCTAGCCAGCACACATCACCGCTCTAACCAGAACACATCTCCACTCCAGTCTAGCCAGTGCGCATCTCCGCACAGCTTCGGTGGATACACCCTAGCTGAAAAACTTCTCTTCTTGTCTCCGTTATGGACATCTCCGCACATCTTCGCTTTGGTGGAGTCCGGGCCTTAACGTGCTTTCCGAGGCACGGAGGGGTCTTGATAAGAAATGGACGATGGAATGGTCACCCATCCACGAACTGACTAACAACCGATCGGCAAGCGTAGCTTAACCTTCGATCGACCTGTGCGGCTATTATTTAGCCCTGAACCACTGATTGTTCTTACATTATCATGTAACGTTTCAGTTCGATGTTTTTTACAAAGTAGGTAGGCGGTTAATTTTTGTCTTGCATTTAAAACAATGGACGTGCACAGTGCAAATATTTTTCTAACTCTTTATAATATTCACATTAAAGAATGATGTATTTTTTATTTATTTTAAAACTAAGTGACCCGATAGACGTCGTCCTGTTCAATACAAAAATCCCATAGAAAAAAGCACGTTCCGTTTTTGCCGAATGTTCCCGGCAACTTTACAAATTGTTCTTTCCGTAAGAACCTGATTCGGACTATTACGAACATGAATGAATTAATGAAATATTATTTATTACATTATAATTTTTTAAACTTAATTTGAATGTATTTTATTGTGTGTACATAAATAATAAAATAAATAAACGTTTTAAAACAAAAATAGCCAAATCGCTCCAGCCGTTCTCAAGTGATGCGCTTACCAGCGAACAGCATGTCATTTTTATTATGTAAAAGATTATATTACCTGCTTGTGATATTATTTACATAATAAAGTATTATCTCCCTAAGCAAATAAGCTACTTTAACTTACAAATTAGTAACACCGGAAGGAACAGTTAATTAGATTTTGACATGAAAACATGAAATTTCATAGACGGTCGATGAAGAACTAAACTTACAGGACGTTTGCAGAAGTCATGCAGAGTTCTTCATCATCATCATCAGCCTATAAATGTTCCCACCGTTGGGACACAGGCCTCCTCTCTGTGAGAGGGAGTGGGCCGTAATCCACCACGCGGGCCCAGTACGGGTTGGTAGATGTCACATGTCTACGAATTTTCGGTTCTAGGACATGCCGGTTTCCTCACGATGTTTTCCTTCACCGTTTTGAAGGCAGTGGTGATGAAATAATTTACACAAAGTAAAGCGCCTGTCTGGGTTCGAACCTATGAACTCGTAAGTCGCGGCCGTTACCACTGGACCACCACTGCACTGAGTTCTTAATACTTACCTAAGCCCGTTTCACACACTCGCTCCGGTTGCGATGGTTAACCGGCGACTAAGAAAGCTTTCACAGTTCCGGCACAATTTCCACCACACCGGTTAGGTACCCAGCACTGGCTATCCGGTAGCTTATGAAAAGGGGCTTTAGCTTTACTCCACAATGGAGTGGGCAGCCCTTGTCACTCTAATATTTCACAGTACCTAACGTTCTAAGCTGACTGCTAAGATTGGTCTTGTTTTTTAAGTTTAGCCGGCAAGTTCGAGCTTTTTAATCACTAAAGCTTAAGTCATTTACATAGGTCCGATTTTTCAATCGTCAGATAACTTTTAAGTAAAGAATTATGTAAATGACGGTTCGACTAGTTTTCTATAGGTAAGTATAATAAATAGCAGTCAAAGAAGAATGGCAGTTTTGGTGTCGCTTAGTTCCAGAAGCATTCATGAATGAAAGTTTGTAAATTATATAAAACAGTATTGGCTTTACTTTGTATGCATTCGCTTTTTTTATTAAACTGCACGAAGAAAAAAAGATAAAACAAATATTTTATAAAATCTGACTTTCAAAACGCAATTATTTGCATTATCTAACCGCAGCTATGGAGTTACCATACTCACCAGAATAAAGTTTTTCTATGATTATTTATTTAGTACTTCAAGCACACAAATGTACAGAGGCGGAGTTAATGCCATAAGCATTTTCTACAAGTCAACCTTTGGGTGATGCAGAGACAAACAGTGGTAGGTGCAATAGCGAGAATTGAGGAATAAATATTGATTTAAATATAAAGATATACAAATAGGTACCTATTAACAACTATAAATATAATATATACAACTAATTATATATAAATATAAGTACAAATAAATACACATAAATATACTAAAACAAATAAGAAAAACAATGGGAAAACATTACCGTTGTGATGCTACTGCCAGCTTCTTGCGAATGTGCTCGCTAACTTTATCTTTAAACGATAATGTTAACCAGTAGGATTTTGGTGGTAGTGATTTCATCGTTTAAAACTTTAAACTATAAATTTACTTCTACTACCTTGATGTATTACAGGACGAGACGTTAATTATTACTTTGGAGGCAGTGCTTATTTGTATTTGCAACATGTTTTTTATTAATAAATATGTATAAGCTTATTGTTAATGACAGTTGAATAAATCCATAATAAAATATTAGGTATAGTATAGGCATAGGCAAACACATTTATGTATACCTAATACCTAGTAATATTAAAAATCTTTATTAATGTAACCTCATTGTGTAAATGATATCACGACTGACAGCTGTCCCAATAAGCCCACTGACAAGTTAAGTATTGTCAGTGATGAAGCGTATTCACTGGACAAATATCCTGCGACACCAGTCGCTTGAAAATTCACGACCTTTCTCATTGTTTTCGATGTCGCGAGACATGTCGTGCGACGTCACCCGACGTTGCTCGCTTTTGCCTGAAATATCTAGCGACACGTGTCGTGGGAAGCTTTATGCGTCGAAGCCTGTCCGGCCGTCTACGATGCACATAAGCGATAGCGCATTGATTTGCAGTTGCAGGGCAACATAAACCATCGTATACAGGGTGGCAGGGACATCGACGCGAAAACTGTTACCATTCAGTACATAATTGTGAACCTCCCTGCGTTGATATTTTTCGTCGGTTATTTTTTTTTTTTAATTTGCTTTCTTACATTTTGATCGCGTAGGTATTGCACTTTTCCATGAAACAGCAGATTTTTTTTTCGTGATCATGATTTAAATCCATGGTAACAGTTTTTGCGTCGATGGCCCTGCCACCCTGTATAGTTCATGTTGGACGTATCCCTAGGTTGCATTTTAATTTTTTTTTCATCCAAATGCGTTGTTTTCTTTGATTTGCCTTTATATTATGACGTTAACATTAGTAGTACTTAATTACAAAAGACATTTTGTCAATCATATCGTTATTATAGCTACTTGCTTTGCATATAAGTGCATGGAGCACAATTGGACATGACACTCTTCTAGATGTCCAATGTGTAGAGGGCTTTATATACAAAGTCAGCAACTAGTGCCACTTTTCCTTTCAGTTGCCATTATTGGAACTATTCATGTCCGCCATATTTGAATGTCAAATACTGTTTACTGCATAACTTTGGTTTACTGTCACGGAGTCTGTGTATAAGGAGCTATAACGTTTTTCTGGGAAGAACGTTTTTAAGTGCAACACCCAGATTATATGGAGTCCTGCCATTTTTATAAAATTTATTTGAAGATTGATAAATCGGCCTTTATTGGTAGTTACACCCGTAAGACTAAACCTTACCCCTAAAATGTCGACAAAAACAAGCCATATGTGGTACACTATTGATGTAACCCCTAAATCGTCGGCAAAATATCTAATAACTGAGCGAGCATGAAGAAAAAGAACAAGTAGTCTTTCTTGACAGGTTGACGATATCTCTGCTTACTAATTAATTTCTTATTTTTATTATAGTCGTTTCACATAACTTTATGCAAGTTTTTGCACCGTGGCTTTTAATATTATACTATTTTATTTTATTGCATTAATATGAGTATGAAAATGTAAATTTAAAGTCATTAGAACTATAGTTATCTTTAAATTACTGAGTTTCGGTCTGTTATATAAAATTATAAATTACAATATTTTTATTGTATAATTTTTCTACGGAAGTGTAGACATTCAATCATCACTATCATTCCATTAATTTCAAATTGTCAACTAGGAACTGATTTATTTTGAACAATTTGTACTGTATACATAGTTAAATATACCTACACTTACTCTGTTCATTTTATTTTACTTGTGACAACATAAATTGAGAGAAGTAAAAAAATTTTATGTTATGATCGCGTTTTTAATATAATAGGTACCTACGCTATGTAGGTATCATATATTGTGTAAAAGGTTGTTTTTGCTATCGTTTATTGTATGGAATAAAATAACAAATAGATACCTAGATACAGTGACTAGCGGATTCCAAACAACGCACCTTTTCAGATATTGGCACTTACCGTCTTTAGCGCAGTCACTGTTCATATCATGATCACAAAATCATAGTAAGCTTTAGCGTTCGATTTCAAAATCATGAATCGTTTATTTTTATTCATCATCGTCTACCTAGCCTTTTCCTAACTACGTTGGAGTCGGCTACCCGTCTAATTGGATACAGCTGAATAGCAGTATTTTATATGGAGCGATTGCCTACCTGACCTCCACAACCCAGTTACTTAGTTACTTCTGACTACTGTCAAAGATCTACAAATGACAGCTGGGACCAACAGTTTAAAGTGTTTTCCGAGGGATGGAGGGGTTCCAAATCATCAATCGTTTATTTTTATTACAACCTTTTTTGTAGTTAGGTTTCGACACTCGTCTAGACTAAGATTTTATTTATAGCTATAAAGAACCGTATTTTAAGAAACGTATAAAGGTCATTCAGATTAAAATGTACTGCTTAGTGGGCAATAAATTGGACAAATTTTATTACCTTTGTGTAGATATTTTGTGAATCATTAAAAAATAGGCGATCTTTGTTAAACATGTTCATTCTATTTGAATTGGAAATATTTAAATTTAAGCGAATCGTGTTAGTACTAATCGTAAATTTGAATAAGTAGTAGGTAATTAATTCTTTTTTAACAATAAAATTAATACGACGAGTCATAAAAACTTACTTGAAAACATTAAAGTACCTACTTAAACAATTACCCTGCACTTCATCATTTAGAAACGTTATCTGTTAATAACCCTTTATTTGGTCAGTGGGTCGTCTTAGGGGTGGATTTTATTTACATGACAACGGATAATTGCAATGTTACGTTTTTATTCGATAATTGAGAGCAACACGCGAGCTCAAAAGGTGGTTTAAAATGAAATTATTTTCATAGAATATCAAAGATATCACACAAACATTAAAAGTTGACACCTAATAAATAACTGGTAGGAAGAAAAAAAAAAGTAAAACTTTTAAAAACTCACCACAGCCTAGTAAAAAGTTGTCCACAAGTTCAAGACACAATTGTTGGGAACTAAAACCATGTGTATCACAATGTTGCATGTTTTTATTATTATTGTTAAAACTTCACATGACAAGTTCGTAAACTGTAGGTACGGACGGCGTTGGCATCGCGCGCGTCTGAACCGCGCCGTACTACCCACTTGACTGAAGACTGAACCAAGAACCAACGACTCCGCCGAACACTGAACGCACGCGAAAACAGACATTATTTACAAGTTTTCCCATAATACCGCGGAAAACTGTCCATGGTTTGTTATGAAATGTAGGCAAGTAAAATATTAAGACGCGACTTTGAGTGGTTAGCTTGCGTGTTCTGTGCGAAGCTCAAGCAACGCGTCGTACGTTCAGCCAGTAATAGGACTTGTCCTAAATTAGACGCATTATTAATTTATTATACATAAAACAAAAGGTATTTGAATAAAGACACGTAAGTATATCATAAGATAAATAATAAAATTATCTTTAAAATGGTGAAGGTTTTAGAAAAATACGCTTATAATGGTGCCGATTCCCTTGTTCACAAACTAAACTAAATTTAAGTTCAGTGCATCTTTTTCTTTCTATTTCATTAAGAAAAGGACAGAAGATAAATTTTAGTTTAGTCCTGTCAAATTAATCAGCGTTTGACGTAAATTGACGTAATTTTAGTAAGCAAGTTTTTAATCACGTCTAAACTTGTATGGAGTAGTGACAGGCGCTGATTAATTTGACAGGACTAAACTAAAATTTATCTTCTGTCCTTTTCTTAATGAAATAGAAAGAAAAAGATGCACTGAACTTAAATTTAGTTTAGTTTGTGAATAAGGGAATCGGCACCAGTGTTTGCGTGATTCTCCTATTTACCTATTGGCCTATCCTATTGACCTATTGTGGTATAGTAATTTTATTCTAGGTGCATCGTCTTCACATATAGGTAATATTATTTAACTAATGTACGTGCATATACAAACAATTGTAAAACATTTTAAAAGAGTAACGGTGGAGTTTTTTGCCCATTCTTCTCCATACGAAAACTACCTTTTGGAAGGGGCGACTAGAATCAATTTTAATATTTTGTAAATTTTGACGTTCAAAAGTGCCATACATGGGCCTATTTGAAATAAATTATTTGACTTTGACTCAGTTTTTTTTCCGCGTTAGACATAATTTTACAAATTAAATTACACTATGGAACATAAACATAAAATGAACACGCACACACACACAGATATATTCACAGATTAAATTATTAAGAAAATGCTAAAATTTCACGTATATTTTTTCCATATCATTTACACTACTTGTTTAGAAGTGATCTTCAGTATAAAATCATTAAAAGTCGTTTATTCTCGCTTTAAGGGTACACTAGTCGGTAATTTTTCCATACAAACGTAGTATGGTGATTACTCGGACAACAGAATACATCTGGGCCCGCCACCCTTCGCAAACCTGATAACACACTCACGTCGTCACCTGAGGAAACAAGTCGCATCCTAATTGAAACTCACTTCCCTGGTTGCGTCTTCGCGCAGGTAATCGACTGGCAACATGAAACCCAAACACCAGCTGACACTGATTGGACTTGCGCACGCAGGGTGATCACGCTGGAGAAACTCCAATGGGCCATCCGGAGCTTCCATCCTTTTAAGGCAGCTGGTCCTGATGGAGTGTTCCCCGCTTTACTACAGTGGGGGGGTGCTTCTGTCGCAATAAGACTGGTGCCTTTAATGAGGGCGTGCCTGGCCTTTAGATACGTTCCTAAAGGATGGAGGGAAGTGAAAGTAATATTCATCCCCAAGCCAGGTAAGGGTGACTACACAAACGCCAAATCCCACCGACCAATCAGCCTGACCTCCTTTCTCCTAAAAACTCTGGAAAGGCTATGTGATAGAGAGCTGAGGGATGGCGCTCTGAAAAACATACCGCTACATGGTAATCAACACGCATACAGCTCAGGTAAGTCGACCGAATCTGCTCTCCATCTAGTGGTCAGTCAGATAGAGGACGCGATTCATCAAAAAGGCACCTGCCTGGGTACTTTCATAGACATCGAAGGAGCCTTCGACAAAACCAACTTTTTCCAGCATCAGCAGCGCCCTCTCCAGGCATGGAGTAGAACAGGTACTTACGGACTGGATTACAAACATGTTAAGCAAACGGGTGGTTCGCCTTGAGGGTGAGCGGCAGTTGGCCATGATAGCCAGAGGCTGCCCCCAGGGAGGGGTTCTGTCCCCCCTTCTATGGAATCTGGTAATTAATGACCTCATTACCAAACTCAATGCCAACCGCTATTATACAATAGGGTATGCAGATGACCTCGCAATCCTTGTATCGGGGAAAGTGACGGGTACGATCTGTAACCTCACTCAGCAAGCACTACGTATCGTAGAAAGTTGGTGCAGGGAATTTGAACTGTCAGTGAACCCCACTAAAACTGAACTAGTCATGTTTACCCAAAAACGTGCATTAGGCCCTTTCCGCCTACCCAAACTGTTCGATACTGAACTTCAGTTGGCCAACGAAGTCAAGTACCTCGGGGTCATTCTAGACAGTAAGTTAAACTGGAGTAGTCATGTAGACAACAAGCTAAACAGGGCCTGCATCACCTTCTGGCAGTGCAGGAGAATGATAGGTAAGAAATGGGGCCTATCCCCCAAAATCATACTGTGGCTGTACACAGCAGTGATCCGCCCTATGATCGCGTACGGGGCCGTGGTTTGGTGGCCCCGCACTCAGCTGGTTACAGCTTCCAACAAACTACAGCGCATGCAAAGACTAGCCTGCGTGGCAACCACGGGCTGCATGAGGACTACTCCGACTGCAGCAATCGAAGCCATGCTGGGACTGCCCCCACTCCACCTGTTCATACCGCAGGAAGCGACAATGGCGGCGGTGCGTCTTAATGCAATTGATCTCTGGGGTAAGAGAGTCACACAACACACCGCGCTACTTGAGGGACTTAACAATGAGTTCCCTATTACGAAAGCCGTAAACGACCGGGTGCCCAAACAATTTATCTTCGATAAAAAATACAGGATCCAACTACACGAGGACCGCAGATGCGAGGGTTTGCGCCCCGCAGAGCTGCGAATCTTCACCGACGGATCCAAAACAGGTAGTGGCACAGGTGCTGGAATCTTCTCGGAGGACTTCAACATACACATAGCCACACCATTGGGTGTCCATAACACAGTGTTCCAGGCCGAATGCATGGGTATATCTCTTGCCGCTTCAGCCATCATGGCCAGGGAGGTTAAGGACCACTCGATACGAATACTCTCAGACAGCATGGCTGTTCTGCAAGCGCTAAACAGTCACACTGTTGATTCTGGGCTAATATACGAGTGCCACCAGCGCCTCAACCAGGTGGGTGACCTCAATAATATAACCATTCAATGGATTAAGGGACACAGCGGTTCGCGGGGCAATGACGCAGCCGACGAACTTGCCAGAAGGGGGTCGAGCATGGCACCAGTGGGGCCTGAACCCATCACCCCACTCCCCTTCGGGTACCTACGCACTCTGGTAAGGAAACGAACCAGGGAACAACATCACAAACTATGGGTGGACCACGGTGAGTGCAGGCAGGCCAAGGAGGCTCTCCCTACAATCGACGGCCGCCTCACGAAACAGGTTCTCCGATTAACAAAACAGCAGCTGCGCACAGTTACAGCTGCCCTAACTGGCCATGGGTCATTTAATAAACACCTCTTTGTCATAGGAGTCACAGACAGTCCGCTGTGCAGAGCTTGCATGGAGGACGACGAGACAGCAGCCCATGTGCTGTTAAACTGCCCGGCGGTCGCCACATACAGGGCAAAGTACTTCGGTAACCCAGGTACCCTACGTGAGATTGTCAGTGACACCAAGTGCCTTCTTTGAGGAGCTGGGGTGGATCGAATAACAGATTTTCCCACCCATACGCAAAATACGCGCTTTGACGTGGAGTTGCGGATACCAGCCCGTATTATCTCGCCTTAAGGGTACACTAGTCGGTAATTTTTCCATACAAACGTAGTATGGTGATTACTCGGACGTTTGACGGTGTACGTTCAAAATAAAAATAAAACTATAAATTTTTCTTATCATTATCTAGCCCTGTATGAAAGCAGAATTGGAAAAAAGTATTGGTTTGGAAGTTATGACTTTATATTTCAACACTATTTTTAACTCGTCTTTGGTCGTAAATAAATAACCTATGTAGTATGAAAATGGAAAGAAACCATACAGGAATAGATAATTTATTCAAAAGTTCAAATAATTTTATTTTGAGTAGATACATTTGTAGTTTTTTTCATAATATCTATACGCCCAAAGGTCTGTTTATGAAATCTACGTGCTCGTTTTGTTTTAAAATAAAACTAGATAAATAAATACTGAATAAATAAATAACTATACTAAATAGCATGCATATTAGCCACACCACCAACGAGTTCGAGCCGGCGACTAGTGCAATCTTAAGACATTATTAGGTCGGTGCTACTTTAAGGCCTAGCGCGCCCTGCGTGCGTTTTTTTACCGCAAAATCAATGAAGCCTGCGATTAATTCTCAGTAGGCATCAGAAAATTTGCGGTGAGTCCACCGCCTGTATGTTGTATCGCAAAGAGATATTATTATGAGTAATTTACAGGAGTAAGTTTGACAGGACTAAACTAAAATGTATCTTCTGTCCTTTTCTTAATGAAATAGAAAGAAAAAGATGCACTGAACTTAAATTTAGTTTAGTTTGTGAACAAAATAATCTGCACCAATATGCTTTTGATTTTTAGATATACCCGTAAATTTTACCGTATGGCAGAAATAACGCACCACATTCCACCGCACTGCAGTGCGCGTTAGCCTGCGATATAATGGAATCGAAGGTATTTACGAAATTGCTTAGCAATAGGTATAAGTAGGTATGCTTCCTTCATATCTACGGTCGCCATATACCAGTTTGCTTGTATTAGCTTACAGGCAGTTCAGCTATCCTCCATAAGGCCGCTACCTCGAATCTTGCGGGCAGCGGGGCGGCGGTGGCGGCGGGGCGCGGCAACGCATAAGTAGTTTTATATGGAACCGCTCGCTCCCCGCGTCGCTGCTTTCGAGGCCAGTTACATATAAATCTATGCATTTGAACGCGCTGCTCCAGCGCCGCCGCCGCCGCCGCCCCGCTGCCCGCTAGTTTCGAGGCAGAGGCCTAATAAGTCATTTTTCAAATGGAATGAGTGTCACTGAAGCTAAGAATCGTGGTATTCTGAAGATTACATTTAGATTTTTGATGTGTAACATCTTTCCTCTCGTTTTCCTGCAAAAGGGACGGAAGTGTGTAATAGGAAGGCGGGGAAGCACGCACTATTTGATTTGACCAATGAGCGCGCACGGTGCTAGAGTTGGCCGTCAGAAACGACCTTGGCGAGACCCCGCTCCTTTTCGGACCATTTGCGTTTAAATCCCGATTTCTCGCTATTTATATTTATAAACTGATAACTGTTTCGTAATCTGTATAAAATTTCTTATTGGTTCATATAAGACATAAGAATTTGGTTTACAATAAAACAAGCATGTTTACATTAAAAACAAGTTTTGTTATTTTTACCCATTTTTTCAACGGTTTTTAAATACTTTGAAATCTTCTGATTTATATATAAATCTCATATTTTAGTTATCATAAGTCTTTTGTCGCCGCTTTAATTAAATAAAATACAATTTTCATAAAAAATTACGATACGAAAAATCATTAAAAAAAATGATTAAGTAATTCATTTTTTTCAGGATAAAATGTTAATGTTGGTTATTACCAAGGTGAGATGTCAGATGTTCACATCATTATGCGACTACTGTAGGGCTCGCTCGTTCAATTTTTATATCTATCTACATAAATAAAAATGTAATGCTGTTCGTTGGTAAGCGCATCACTTGAGACCGGCTCGGCTGGACCGAATTGGCAATTTTTTGTTTGAAAATATTCTGAATTAGGTTTTTATGGAAAGCAAAAATTGGAAAAGTATGCTGGAAAATTTTCAAATTCGAGAAAAAATTAACGTCCTTTTTTCAATGGGATTTTTGTATGAACCATTGAAATTTGGACAGGACAACGTCTAGCTCAGCTAGTGTAGCGTAGCGACATAAAAAACGAGTGCAGTGACGCGCGAGACCATTTGAAAGGTATATTGAAAATAATGAAATACTATCTTGAATTCATGTAAGTAAGGGTACTGCTCAAAACTAGTGCACAACGGAGTGGTCACTTGCTTGCTGGCGCCTGAACGATGCGGTCGTCTGACCTCTGTTGTGTACAGTGCATTATTGTTTAATTTACCTACTCGAACACTCCTATAACGTAGTGAATACCACAGCTAGTAGTAATATATAAAAAAGAACCTTTTATTGTATATTAGCGACTCGCCCCGTCTTCGCACGGGTGCAATTTACATGTGAAGACCGTATTCTGTACACGACACGTTGTGCACAAGTTTTGAGCAGTACCCTAACAAAAAGTACTAGGCTTACATGAATTCAAGATAGTATTTCATTATTTTCAATATACCTTTCAAATGGTCTTCTCGTTCTTTACGTGTGGTTAGTGACTAACCTGGTGTTAGAGTTTTAAAGTCGCCCATGGGCCTCTGACCTGGCTTCACATGCCGTCGAGAAATATCTCTCAGGCATGTGGCCGGTTTCTTCACGAAGTTTTCTTTTACCGTTTTAGAAGCAAGTGATAATAATATACAATACGCACATGAATCCGAGAAGTAGGAGGTGCGAGGTGGGTTCGAACTTTAGACTTGTGACTTGGCAGTCTGACGGTCACACCACTAGGCTATCACTACTCCCGGCTTGGGCGGAGCATCGCCGTGTCCTCGTAGAGGCGATCGGCGGCGGTGATCTCTAGCGTCCGGCCCTGGTTCAGGCCATGGTACGGATCGAGAGGAAATGGGAGACCGTCACCTCCTTCTGCGAAGCAGTAATGCTCGCGAAGGAGGAGGCGGAACGCGTTAGGGAGAGGCAAAATTCGCACCCTCACGCCCCTAACCGCCGCAGGAGGAGACGCCCTGGGGGTCGGGAATCGCAGGCCGATTTCCAGCCACCGTAGGCGTGGGCTTGCGGGCGGTGAGCAATGGGTAGCTCGCCGTCCGATAAGGATCAGGCCCGAGTCGACGCGGACGGCGCGTTGATTTCCACGCGCGCCTCAAAGAGATGTCAGCAGAATTGACGGGGTCCGCTAGAGCCAATGCCTGTCGGGGTTGCGAAGAAAACCGAAAGGGAGATCGTGGCCCCTGGCAACATAGCAAAAAAAAAGGCTATCAATGCTTACTATGTTACTAAATGGTGAAAGCATTGTTCAAAATAGGAGCTGTGGTTGCGAAGATTTCACATTATACACAAACTCACAAAATTCGCTCTCTCTATATATAATGTTAGTGTCGATCAGTCTTGCACGACAATTTATAAGTAAAAGTTGTCTGTGTTAAGTTTTTGCGTTCGTTTCACTGGAGTTTTTAATAGCAAATCAATAATTGAATGATAAAGAGTATAAGATTAAATTGGTAGTTACAACGAATACCTAATGAAGTACCTACTATAGAGAACGGCTTGTTTAATGTCTCTAGTATCCATTGTTACTGTAATTACTTCGGAGGGATGGGATGGCATATTTCCGTATCTATTCAACACAATGAGTTGCGGGGTGGGTAGTCTTCTAGGATTGTTTGACTAGTCATCGTATGGTTCGTGTTTGGGGTGGAGGCTGGATAATTTATAGCCGTTTAGGGGTTTGACAGATGACCATCTCGTCAGCACTTTTTATTGTGATAGTGCGCATTTTTTACGCGTCACTGTAGTGATTTTTGTTGTTACATCGCTTTATGACACGGATCTAATTTGGGTTTATGAAAAATGATAAAAGTTGGAGTTATTATACCTTCTGAATTTTCAGAGCTACAGGTATAATTTTCTTTTTAAATGTACATAACATCACGTCTGTATTTCCGAAGGGTTCGGCAGAGGTGTACTAGTAGTACACCCACATTTCGCCAGTAATATTTAGGTTCTATGTATTTAGGGGCGACTCTATTGCCATCAACCGGGCACAAATCCAGACTCCGGGCTGCTACTGAGAACTCCAGATAGAAAAACCTAATAACACTTTGCCCGACCCTGGAATCGGACTAAGAACCTCATGCTCAGCAGTAGCACTTGCAACCACTAGACCAACGAGGCAGGCAAATTCATATAAATTTAATTTTTAAATATTTGAATTTAAAACCATTTTAATAAGTAACAAGTACAATTTAACAGTTAAAATTAAAAAAAGACCCGACACTAATATTTCCTCATTTGTCTTTCCTACTCTATCACCAGAACCTGTTCACCATCTATCTATAACCTATTCATTGAGACCATTCCAATGAGTCCAAACACGATACCTGTGCTATAAGAGAGTTGGGTATCCTGTAAATTCCAGGTGAGGCTGCTCAGTTCAAGCTTATTATGTTCTTCTAATATCATTGAAGTAACAAAATACCAAATTTCAAATCGATCAGACCTGTGGAAGATACTTACATCCATTCATCAACTCGAAAAGAGCTGATAATCTCTAAACGGCTGAACCGATTTCAATAAAACATGTCTAAGAACCATCGCTAGAAAACTTGCTTTCAAATAAAATAACGCATTCAAATAGGTTCTCCCGTTTAAGAGCTACGGTGCCACACAGACAGACACACACACAGCGGTCAATCTTATAACACCCCTCTTTTTGCGTCGGGGGTTAAAAAGTAGTAGCCCACCGGTATCGGAAACAGGGATCTTAAATTATCACCTACTTTTGAGAAAATCATCCATTGCTTAAATATTATAGTTTTAATGTTTGGTCAACGTTCTCAGCTCTGTTGTTTTCGTTAGTTGCTACCGTACCTAAATAATACTTATATAATAGCGAATCGCTGGGCAGAATTAAAAAATATATTGAGCCAGCATATAAATAAATTACCTGCTGTACATCCACCCTTAACAAACGACACGTAAGGCCGCAATACTGTTAAGGGTGTGACAATACATGAAAATTTATGATAAGTTAAAGGAAGTTGCTAAGACCTACAAGCCTAACAGTCCCTACGACTCTAAGCCCTATAAGCCCTACAGCCCTAACCTATCATATACCTAGTGTGACAGATAAATATATAAATGAGTTCAGGATGTCAGCACTATGACCCCCCGGTACCCTTGCTCGAAAACGAGGTGCCAGCAGTTGTTGCAGCTTTAACTTCCCCGATTAATAATCATGATCAAAACTTTGATCCAGCCCGTCCCATCTTCGATATCCTCCCTCCGGTAAACGCCCTAAGCCGAGGTTCGTACCCCGCAGGGGGTGCCCTTAGCGAGCGTTCACCTAGTTTTAATTAGCTTAGTTGAATAACCCCTGGCTGGAGGTTTTAAGTGTAGCAGCTTAAGGCATCCACAGGATTGACCGGTTAAATAGTCATGGCCTCAGAGGTCAGCTATGAGATGTCCAAAAGAAAAAAAAATAATGTACTTTGCGACCTAAAGCTACAGACGGATGGTAGACAGGATTTCCAGGTTCAGGAAGGTTTACACTCACTGCCTATCCCGCAGACTCACGAGACTGATCAGAGATGGCTTAAGGTGTCTTGGCCACAGTGTGGGGTAATGAGACAAGAATATAAAATTCAAATCTGATTTATAGACAATATTTTACAGCTACTACAATTACTTAACTTTACTATTACATAAATTCTTAGTGTTCTATGCGTGTGAGATGCAACCAAATCAATATTTTAACTGGGTCGCGTGTGAGCCGGGCCGAGTGCCGAGTCAATGTCCAAAGGTAACATTGAACACCTGCCTAATTTTGCTCAAACAAAATCAATGATACTAATGGTTATACCTACATTGTTAAGTTGTTGTTAATTAAAACAAATAAACTATAAATTTGTGTAGGTACGTTTTTGAGTTGAATGACTGAATAATTTTATGATATTGATAAAACTGACTATTAGTACCAAAAATTTAAATGTTTTAAGCAAGTTTTTGTTTTTTTAACGACTTCCAAAAGGAGGAGGTTATCAATTCGGATGTTTATATTTATATTTTTTTGTATGTTTGGGCATAGACGGGTTTGCAAAATTCTTTTTTGTTTCAAAGGGTTGCTTCCATAGAAATATAAAAAACAGGAGAAGTGGCATGGGGGCGTATCTGTGTCCGCGCGTAATGATCAAAGTGATCATTGCATACGAAAATGGCCGTCTCCGCGAACTAGTGTGCTTTCGGCCGTGATCGGGACAATTTATAAGAATGCCGTGTTGTTCAGTGGTTTCTTGTAAAAACCGAAGTCAAAACAAAAACTTTGTGAATCATGGAATCACTTACCATATGTAATTACAAGTATTTTACTATATTTGTCTTTAAAATAATGAAAAACAACAAATCGTAAAATATTTCTTGCTTTTACTACGTTATTTTTGTTTCCAAATATCACAGCGACTGTACTATTTTTGCACTACATACATTGCTCGTTAACCACTACCTAAATATGTCGCTCAGTGACTCAACAAGCAATGTAAAAATCACAAAACGATACTGTGGACTGCGGATGCATCGCGCAGTACGGCCGCTGTGTCTGGCGACGAGCTAGTGATGTGGTTGTGCAGATCCACTAACGTAGGCTATCGACAACAATGTCGTTTGGCGAATGAATTTATTGCTATTATACTTTATTCTTCAATTTGTCAACTCTTTTTACCCGGGTGGAAGATCGATGTGAAATAATGTGTTTTACTTATTTTGATTATTTTACAGCGTGATAGAGAAACGCGTAACCAACGGTCGTAAAGTTAATAAAATTTTTGGTTGAGTGTTTTGGGTTTGAATTATCGCTGGTCTATTATGCCTTATACTCGTGCTATTTCCTTACTTTTTTATGGTTTTGGTATTTTACTTCCGTTAAAGTCTTCAAAAGCTTCGAATGCGTTATAGTAATCGGCATGGTTCAGATAATTACAAATATGAAGAACTTAAAAACATAACTGGCGAAATGTGGGTGTACCTGCTACAGGGACACCTCTGCCCAACCCTTCGGGGAAACAAGGCGTGATGTTATGTTTATGTTACATCATTTTATAAAGTATAAGGACAAAGGTGAGCTTATGTACCTATCTCCTGATGTCGTCATGATTTGTAAGATAGTGGAAATAATCATAAAAACAGCTTGTCTCACCAATAATAAATTAACAGTTAAAACTAAAAATGTCAAACAGGAACTCATGGCAAAGGCTTTGCCTCACTTCATAGGATTAGATTTCTTTGAAAATATTAAGTTTCACCAATTTGAGCTTTCTCCGATGAATAATCACATAATATTTCAAATTAAAGCAGTCATGGAAAAATATATTAATTTAAGATTACACTATTTGACAAAAAATGCCACTCCAGTAATATCAAAGCGTCAAGTGCTGCACAAATACCTCCACTTTACAGGTCAGTGAGTAAACATCATAGCAGGGTTCAACAATATCTACTGTTTCAAATAAACTATGACAGGTTAAACCAACGTAACTGGATTTTTATTGTTTGAATTTTTTGCTTATTATTTATTTTTATTATAGTATTTTCTGGACTTATCGTTTTTATTTATTTTATTTTCAGGACACCAAATTTTTTAAAGTACAACGACGGTGAAGTATCAATATCTAATAACTACAAAAACATGGTTTTACAGGAGGAGAAAAAAACGTTTAATTTCTATAGTTTTTGACCATTTGAAGAAAACATTAGTAAGTAAAAACCGCCAAAATGTTAGTTATTAGATATTGCTACTTCACCGTCGATAATATTAAATGGAAGAATCGATACCTTTCCGATTTAGTCAATCACTAGCGTATATGTAAAATAAATTGTTTCTGTACAGCACAACGATAGAAAAGATGTTTTCGTGTGAGTGAGTTGTACGGTGCATGGTAAATGCACGCTGTGGTTGATGGGATAAGGTTCATAATTGATTGTGTAGTACGTTCTGATTTATGAATTGCACGAGTGAGCGCAGCCTCGTTTCTATTTGGTTTACTGATCTGCATGTGTAATTGTGGCGAGGTAGTGGGGACAAAGTGGAGACATTGGGTTTCGATACATTTTCAACTACCGGGCATATCTCCTTCTTTCTTATATCTATGGTTGCTTCCGAGGTGGTCCCATTGTCATCAGGGCAAGATCTGATGATAGGATCCTGGAGAAATTGAGGGAACTTTTCAAATATTGTAGGCACACCGATTAGCGATTTGGGTCATCATCATCATCATCAACAGCCTACTAATGCTCCTCTATGTGAGAGGGAGTGGGCCGTCATCCACCACGCGGGCCCAGTGCGGCTTGGTAGATGTCACATGTCTTCGAATTTTCGGTTCTAGGACATGCCGGTTTCCTCACGATGTTTTCCTTCACCGTTTTTAGAGCAGTGGTATTTACACACTGTAAAGCGCCTGTCTGGGTTCGAATCTACGACCTACAACTCGTAAGTCGCGAGCGATTTGGAGTACCATTTGTTGAAGTGGAACTGATGAATACCACAGATGGCCAGCGGAACTACTCAATAACTTAAGTATTTCACGGGTTGCGATTCGATTACTTTAATATAGTTACTAAGTAATTTATGCTCGTCACAAAGCATATGGAGAAGTGGAGCTGATGGTGACGTACCAGGAGAATTCCTCAACGATTAACGTCTCTGCATCGAGAAAAGCAATCTTTTGTAAAAGGTATTGAGCATTGACATGAGGCTTTTGTAACTTAGATAAATTACAATCTGACTCAATATAAAACGAGAAAAAAATATACAAAAAAAAAACACTACAAAGTGAAAAATACCTTAAATTTCGGAAGTCGGTGGCAAATAACGTATATACAAAACCAAAGACACTGACTTCCGAAATTTAAGTTATTTTTCACTTTGTAGTGTTTTTTTGGAAGTAATTTTTTTTTGTAAAAAAATTTTTTAGATTTGTAAGTATTTTTCATACACGTACCTATTACAAAAAAAATCAAGCACAAGCTCAGAAGAAATTACATTTTATCAATATTTAAATGGCTCTAGTACCTAATAATTTCTTTTTTTAATGGATTAAGGCTCCTGCAGACAGGCGTGACTTGACAGCGCGTCGCGACTCTAGTAGAACAATTTCTATGAGAACTTTATGGAAATGATTCTGCCAAAATGGCGTCGTACTGTCGTCGCGTCGAATATGGATGACTATTGGAATAGAGGAAGACCAGATAAAGAAATGGATTGCGTAAATATAGCTAGAGAGGGGTGAAAACTATGATGACGATGGATAGTGGAATAAACAATTCTTTTTATAAACAGTAAAACCATTCAAAATTAAAACATGAAGGTAACACGGCTACTTATCAAGTTATACATTTCTAGTTTATGCTGATCTCGCATTGTATAGGATTTCCGTACAATGCGAGGTCAGCTTAAACTGAAAATGTATAGCTTGATGTGTGTACCTACCTATAATCTTCAAAAACACAACATATTCTTTCATAATTTTTTATTAATAATAGGGTTCCGTTTGGCACCCTTCCGTTACGGAACCTTAAAAAGCAATAGTAGTCCAATGCTGTTTTCTAAGTGGCTGACAACTACATCAAGCGTCTAGTTTCTCATTAATTGCTTCATTGTTTTCTATAAAACACACTTGACGGGCGCGGCGGGCTTACAGCTGCATTCTGCAAAACAATATAAATAATACTGTATATGTTTGTGCTCACTTTGTTATTAGGTACATTTTTATAGCGTTAAGTAGGTACAACATACATTACTGTCACGGCTTGCAACTGGGGCACTAATGAATGATCGTGAAAATGTGGGCAGAGACGAAGCCGAGGCACCAATGCCTGGTTGCGGCTAAGGCTTGTATGGTACTTTTCTCAAATAATGCGCGGAAATTCAAATTGAGTAAATTGATTAAAAATTCCAGAATCAATGATGAACAACAATAATTTTCACGCGCCTATATGTTCATTTGTTTCGTCTTTACTTTAAATAGCTCTATAAATCGAAATTTAAATAAAATCTTTGATAAGTTACCTCCTTGGTTGCCATGTGGTGAAGCAAAAAATCACGCTCTAAAAAGTATGAAACAAGAAAATATTTCAGACAGAAATCAAGACAGGTACAGAAATAGTCAAGGTAAAGCAGTCCTCGCATGCTATTATAATTTTGTAGGTGTACAAGCATTCGACCACGGCTTTACCTTGATCATTTTTCAGTGATTTTTCTGTAGTCGGGTTTTAGTTTTTGAACTTACTTTTTATTAAATAACACGACAGATATGAGTTTTCATAGTAATTTATTTGGCTATTTTATTTTATGAAAATCCAAATCTGTTCTGTATATAGATACAGGACATACAGGACAGATTTGGATTTTCATACAAACATTACCGGCCGGACTCGATTTCGATTCATCTCGAAGAAGGTTGTCAAAATAAAGTTCGAACTTCCAAGCATGTTTGAAAAAATGTAATTTTGTAAATTAATATTTTTCCCAATGTTTGCTGAAGGTCTCATTTCAAACAGAGAAATAATAAGCGTAGGTAACGTTTGCTGATACTGGGATTTGGTGATTTAGTCCAAGCTAATTTACGATGTTTTTTTTTCACCATGAAATTTTTATCCAAATGATAGTTTCACTTTCTTGTAGTTACTATGCAAATAATCTGTATCTCATCAAACTTTACAACAGTCTCGGATAAATAATATCTGCGTCAACAAACGCTTATCGCGTTGCTGAATTTTGGGCCGAACAAAAACAATCTGCGGAGTTTCGCAAACTTTTTTAATTTGATCCTGTATATCTTTTCGTTTTATTTTTGCCATCGACACACTAAGAAGAAGACGATACTCTAGTAAAACATAGAATTTTCTAATAATTATTATTGTATCGCTGTTGGTTTTCTGAACAAATATTGAAACTCTTTTCTTCAGTAAGTAACAGAACCGTAATAGATAATCGTTTTCAAAAGAAAACTAAGTAGGTACTGTTTATTATTCTGTTCAATAAACTTTAAATGAAAAACTGTTGGTTATCGCCATTTAAAACTCGTTTTTGATTATCACATGTCCTATTTTAGTTTTAAAATTAGTTTGTCTATTTTTTGTGTGTCTGTCTAGCTCTTTTAATGACTATTTTTAATTTATTCACTGCCTTATAACAAGAGTAGGCATGCTCTTATAATTTATTATGATATTTATTTTTACTCTGTAGGTTTTTGTTGAAATTTGAAGATTAAACTGAAATAAACCTCAAATGTCACCTGAGAGCTGCAACGTGGATAAAAGAAGCTAGTTTAAATATTGATCAAAGTCAGGAAAAGTACGAAATACAGGGTGGCAGGGACATCGACGCGAAAACTCTTACCATGGATTCAGTACATGATTCTGAAACGCCCTGCGTTGAAATTTTTCATCGGTTATTAAAATAAACTACTGTTTCATAGAAAAGTGCAATACTTACGCGGTCAAAATGTATGGAAAAGCTGTTATTTTTTTTAAATAACCGGCGATCAATTTCAACTCAGGGGGTTCAGAATTGAGGAGTGGCTAGAGAGGTGCCACGGCGTCCTCATCTTCCGCCTAACGCAGGTTCTTACCTGACACGGTTGTTTCGGGAGGTTCCTGTTCAGGATAAGGTGGGAGGAAACGCCCGGGTGTCACCATTGTGTGGATCGCCCGGAGGACACGGCGGAGCATCGCCGTGTCCTCGTGGAGGCGGTAATCTCTCGCGTCTGGCCTTGGTTCAGGTCATGGTACGGAGCGAGGGGAAATGGGACGCCGTCACCTCCTTCTGCGAAGCAGTAATGCTCGCGAAGGAGGAGGCGGAACGCGTGAGGGAGAGGCAAAATTCGCGCCCTCACGCCCCTAACCGCCGCCCTGGGCGTCGGGAATCGCAGGCCGATTTCCGGCCACCGTAGTTGCCGGCTTGCGGACGGTGAGCAATGGATAGCTCGCGGTCCGATAAGGACCAGGCCCGGGTCAACAGCGCGTTGTGTTCCACGCGCGTATCAAAGACATGTCAGTAGAACTGAAGGGGTTCGCTAGGGCCGATGCCTGCCAGCGTTGCGAAGAAGTCCGAAAGGGACATCGTGGCCCCCGGCAACATGGCAACTGAAGGGACACAGGTGGGTTTTAGTCAGTAAGAGTCTGACACGCTCTACCGCTCTGGGTGGAGCGAAGTTATTTGATAATTTCCTACCCAAAAAAAAAGGGGGTTTCAGAATCATGTACTGAATCCATGGTAACAGTATTTGCGATGATATCCCTGCCACCCTGTAATTATGTCAAAATAACAAAATAATACTTACCTACTTAATATTTCCAGTATAATTTTTTTGTCTATGAAAATACACTTGATGTGTGTAGATATTAAAACTCTCACGAGAGTAACACTCCCAGTAGCGGATTAACACATTTGCCGCCATTGGCTATTCAAATTTTACCACACCTACTGACCTCTATAATTGGATACCCTAGTTCACAATCATATTTATTACATTTTTTTTGTCAATGTAGTTGCAACTTTATGATTTGTGCACTATCGTCCTCATTACATCAGCTTTTTCTCGTTTTTAGTATGATTGTGTTGTAACCCTAGTTCGATGAGGATTGATGTGTCAGTTCCTAAATTATTTTTACAACTCGCCATTTATTGGAGACGACACAAGAAATAGTTTAGGTATAGGTATATTTCTGAGCCTCCAACCCGCACTGGGCTCGCGTGGTAGATTACGTGACCCAGCAGTGGGAATATTATAGGCTGATTATGTTATGTTATGTATATTTCTGAGTTAAGAAAAGCTCAATCATGTAGTACTTATAAGATGGGGTAAGGTATGCCTTAAAACTACTTACGCAATATGACATGATTGACAGCATACACAAAATAATGTACTTTCGGGAAACGTTGTTAAATATTTTTTTGCTACACACTTGCTCGTAAAGTGGCTCTTATTGAACTACTTTTAGGTTCATAATGCAGTGTATTAGACACGTGTGCTTTTTAACCGACTTGAAAAACAGGAGGAGGTTTCTCAATTCGACCGTGTATATGTATATATATTTTTTTTATCTGTGTTCGCGGATAACTTCGTCATTTATGAACCGATTTTGATAATTATTTTTTTGTTGGAAAGGCGATATCCCAAGGGTGGTACCATGATAAGGAAACCAGGATCTGATAATGGCATCCCAGAGAAATAGAAGGAAATCTTCAAAAACCTCCTTTTTTTGAAGTCGGTTAAAAATTATAAGCACACCTATAGCAATTTGGGTGTTTTTTATAGTAACTCGTGTAATTGCTCTCGGAATGCATCCTTTGGTGAAGTGGAACTGATGATGATGACCACAGATGGCCACCTGAACTTCTCAATAGTCAATACTAAGTATTCCACGGGTTGCGATTAGATTACCTACTCTAATATGTTTACCAAGTAATTTATGCTCGTCACAATGCATATGGAGAAGTGGAGCTGATGGTAAAGTACCACGAGAACTCCTCAAGGATTAACGTCCCTGCATCGGGAAAAGCAATATTTTGTAAAAAGTGATGAGCAGTTGACATTAGGCTATTGTAACTTAGATAAATTACAAACTGACCCACTAAAAAGCGAGAAATAAAAAAGTTTTACAAAAAAAAACAACCTACTACCAAAAAAACACTACAAAGTGAAAAATTACTTAAATTTCGGAAGGCGGTGGCAAATAACGAAAATACTAAACCAAAGACATCGACTTCCGAAATTTAAGTTATTTTTCACTTTGTAGTGTTTTTTTGGAAGTCGTTTTTTTTTACTTTATATTACCGCACTACCGCGGTAATGTGTGCCACAGATAACTTTTTACTAGTCGAAGATGTGCACTTTTTAATTTCATTAAAGGGAAATTCATGCCATTTTATGCCTGTGTAAATAAATAAAACATTATAAATGAACACAACATTTCATCAAATTATATATTATTCACTACTATCATATAAACCTTAATTTGCGTATTCAAAACATTATTCTGTCTTTATTATATAGGCTGTTTAGCGGTTTTGCCAGTGCCGTTATTTGCACAGGCGCGCATCGCTAGCGCGGCGCAACATAAAGATAGGTAACCAGCGCGCTATTCCATTAATATTAGTTAATAGTTTTCCATAAATATTTGGTAACGTTTTCGTTGTGTGGTCAATTATTATCAAAAATACGAAATCTAAAATATTGTCACCAACCGACGTTGAAAAGTTTATAATAGAAGCCCCGGATAGTCAGTACCTGGCAATAAAGGTCAGTTAAACTTTATAAATCTAAATGTATCATCTCTATTATAACGTTATTGTAGCGTAGGTTCTTACAACAAGTCTGATTTTTCCTCGTAAGTGTGTTGATAAACGTCGTATGAAATGCGTGTACATTGATTATTACACACTAGTATCATAATGTACAGACGCCAGCACTTCAAGCTTACTACAATCTGTCAAATTTATTTAATAGATTTTCAACTTTATTTTTGAAATGTAAGGTTCAAAGTTGATTGGGAAAATTTGACAGTTTCGGGTAGCTTGATGTGCTGGCGTCTGTACTATTATTGCACTTACAGTTTAAAAACAATACGAACAATATCCCTATTAAATTATTTGTTAACAACTCAACGACGATGACAATAAAATCTATTGAGTTCATTACCTTTTTGCGCGATTTTAAGTCCGCAAAATTCTCAATTATATCGTCGTATGAAAACCGTAACCGTAACCCAAATACGATAACGCAAATACGTAAAAATAAGTAAATAAAAATTAAGTAGTGGAATGTGAAACATATTACACGTTGATTGAATTGATTGAGTGAACGTAATAACATTTAGGTATATAATAATGTTTTAACACTATTTCCGCTAGACAAAAAAAAAATTGAGCCAAATTTGCCGACCCTAAAATCTGCGGCCCTAGGCTTAAGCCTACACAGACTGCTGGTAAATCCGCCACTGCTAATATCTTTTGGAAGTAGTGGGTAGAATTCACAGCCGCTTGAACTTGGACCAAGTTATACTACAGACAGTTTTATTAAGAAATTGTTAGGACTTAACGTCTGTCAGATGTTTGGTTTGCCTTAGTTATTTGGAAGTTTGGGACTTTACCCATTTAACTGACTGGTGTTATTTTAGTTCCTATAATATCTTCTTGTTCCTATAATGTATATGTCTTGTTTGTCTATTTCAATGTGGTGATATCCACTAGCCCTCGCTAGTGTGCTTAAGTATGGCACGCCACAATTGCGGCTATAAGTTCCATCTTTGAGAAGTGGCTAGAGAGGTGCCACGGCGTCCTCATCTTCCGCCTGACGCAGTTCCTCACCGGACACGGTTGTTTCAGGAGTTTCCTGTTCCCGATAAGGCGGGAGGAAACGTCCGGGTGTCACCATTGTGTGGATCAACAGGACACGGTGGAACATACGGTGGAGGTCTCCCAGCTTGGGTGGGACACCGCCGTTTCCTCGTGGAGGCGATCGGCGGCGGTGATCTCTCGCGACCGGCCCTGGTTCAGGCCATGGTACGGAGCGAGAGGACATGGGAAGCCGTTACCTCCGTCTGCGAACCAGTAATGCTCGCGAAGGAGGAGGCGGAACGCGTGAGGGCGTGGCAAATTTCGTGCCCTCACGCCCCTAGCCACCGCAGGTGACGCCCTGGGTTTCGGGAATCCCAGGCCGATTCCCGGCCACCGGGGTCTGCTTGAGCTGATGCCTACCGGGGTCGCGGGATAGTCCGAAAGGGATACCGTGGTCCCTGGCAACATACAAGTAACTGTAGGAACACGGGTGGATTTTAGTCAGTAAGAATCTGACACGCCCTTCCGCTACGCCCAGGGCGGGAGAAGATATTTGAAAATTTACCCCCCAAAAAAAATTCTACAACACTCATTTGCCGTCATTCTGCGAAAAAAAATTGCGCCTTCAAAAGTCATAATACAAAATGTTCAACTAAATCCATTATTTTGATTAATTTATTTATTTTAACATAAAACACTTCATAAACAATAACATTTTCAGGATGATGTTGGGACTTCCTCGTTTCTGCAGTGCTTTCGAGATGTTTTCGCAGGCTCATACTGATGATTTTCATGACGTCATTCGGAAAAAAGTCGTGTCACTTATGAGGAGGGTGCGGGGGAGTCAAAACAGCATCCTGAAAACTATAGCTGAAGATGTACCTAACCTTTAGATCTAGTTGTCCCAAAATAAATAATTTTTAATTTGAATAAAATAGCCAAGGCCAATTACATTAGTTAAAGACATAAGACAAAGATACAAACACATTATTAAAGTACAGTAAATAAAAGTTTACAACTACTCGACAGTTATAAGCTCATCTCACAATACTCCAGACATAATGACAAGATCTTCTTCCATTTATCCGCGAACACATTACAGACAGGCTTAGCGTCTAAGAGAGCGTTGAGCTCAAAGAGTGTGCGGGGGACAGGAGACTGGGCTCGAGCGACCCGATGTGGGTTCGACTCCGAGGCACGGCGAACAATCTATGCCTCCTGCCATGGTTATAGTTTATCAGAGCAAAAAGATGGGACAGTGCGTCATGCAGTTCAGGAGCATCTGTTTTTCCGTGAAGGGCCTTACACATATTATTAATTTGGTCATTTTTTTTCTAACCTCGAGAGAATTGTACCTTAAGCAGCCTTAAAGAAAGTTCGAAGGGTACATAAACGGATAATAACCATTCAAACGTTTATAAAGGTATCTAAGATAAGCTTTTTGTACCTACTTTTTCCTAAGAGTAAAGTGTACTTCTTTTCTCTTACTTTTTCCTAAGAGTAAAGTGTACTTCTTGACTCCAGTTTACTACGAACAAGTACATTAAAATAGATTTAATAGTGCTGATGTTGCTTTATGAAGATACTACCTACATACTTTGGAATTCGTCGAATTACAAGTCATTCTGTATATGAAAGAAAATAGAAAATATATGATAACAGTGTAATTTTGTATAGAACCATTGTTGCCTACGCGTTTTGTGGAAAACCACTATTGAGGCCTACGCGTTTTGCGAGAGTAATGCAATTAAGTTTATCCAGCTGAGTAAAACTTTGAACTGTTTTTTCGTAATTCTTTATTTAACACTGAATAATAAATTGCAGTAAAGTAACACACGTAACGTTGGTGGTAACTTTTTTTTTCAATCTTATATCAATCTTATATTGTGTTATATTTTTGTAACCGTCTCCTCAAGTCCTTTATTTTGATATCCCACATGGTCATGGTACTAAAAATATATTTTCACACCACCTGCTCGACAACATCAAATTATAAATTCAAATTCAAAATATTTTATTTCACATAAACCTGCATGGGCACTTATGAAACGTCAGAAGCTAGGTGCACGGTTCCAATTGGTCGTTTCCTATGGAGAAGAGCCGGCAAGAAACTCCACGGTTACTCTTTTAGAAATAATGTACTGAATTTCATTATGACCCACTGGTCATTAATGTGATTTGAATTTGAAACATAAAGTAGAAATCGTTTACGAACATTTACGATAGGTAGTAGGTACATACTAATTCCATGCACTCACCATTAAGATCTGCACAAAAAAATAAATTGTTCGAAAATCGAACTGGCCACCACGAGTACCTAGAATATAAATACAAGAAAAATAGAACACAAATTAAAAAGAGGCGCGAATACTGAAAATTGCTTTGTTTTGTTATTTATACAACAGATTATGTAATCTAACCACAAATTCTCACAAACACAAAAATGTCGAGTGACGATATTGATTTGACTTCGGAGTACCTACATTAAATCCGAAGCCATTGGCATTGCCAACAATCTACTCCCAGAAAAGTCCAAGGAATCGTACATGAAAGCCTACGACGATTTTTACAAAGGGCGTCAAGTCTGTACCTGAATCAGTGCTTTTAGTCTACTTTCAGCATTTATCATGTACAAAGAAGCCAAGTAAGTAGCCTATGGTGTATCTATTCGATGCTCAGGTCAACGATAAACAAAAATAATATACAAATGAATTCGGAAAGTGTGTGAATAGTGGTGGAAATTTGGACTGGATATGGGCATTGTCCTATCGTAGAGCAAAGAAATGCACTTGCATACAATGTACAGTACGGCTTCTTTGTTCAGTTTCGTCGGAAATAATAGTTTCTAAAATTATTAATATTCCTCAAGCTGGTACATCTAATTTATTAGGTAATTTCGCTTCTTAATTAAATTGCCATGTACACCCGACAAAAATGTTTTGATATTTGTATTCTTTATAAACTGTCTGTGTTACTGTGTGCATTTTTTGTGGTTTTTGAGGTGCAAGATGTATGTCTGGACTCTGGAGTGTTGTGAGATGAGCGTATGACTGTCTTGTAGTTGTATATATATTATAGTACTTGTCCTTAACTAAATAAATTGACCTTGGCCGTTTTATGATAAACAAATAAACCCCGCAAAGAAACTATAAAGAAAAGTTAAAAATCTGATTGTAACCGGTTTTCTCAGTAATCTTCAAATTTATTTCCTTTTCCACCGTACATCATTACTTTTAACTTTCCTCGTCGAAAAAAGTGATTAGTAACAAACTTCTTTCTAGGCATAAAACCAGCATTCGACAAAAAATAACGCTTTCTGAACTTGTTTGATGTATAAGCTTGTCAAACTACGTGTTGAGATTCTTGAGATAATTCTTGTCGGAGGAGCACGTTTATGGAAAATCTCTTAGGGCTGTTTCCAGGCCTGAAAATTTTATATTCGATTGAAACACACAAAAACTAAATGAACATGCATGTTTGATTTACTTAGAAGCAATTTTTTACAGGCGGCGTAGACGCGGCGTAGGCGTCGCGTTGATGCAGCATTAGCGTCCTCTACGAACGCGTCCGTTGGATACGACATGTTTTCATTTTACTACATCAATATTAAAGTAATTTTAAAATCATAATATCACGAATAAACGTATACGACTCTATTTCTATTAAATAGGGAATTTATTAATATCCAATGTCAATATTAATTGGCATTAGCAACTGTCACTTTTCGTTAAAGCCAAATTTATCCAATAATATTATAATAACTTGGCCACGGGTCTTCTAATAAAAATTATACCTAGGTACTCATAATTATTTTTTAATATTCTACCTATCTAATCCCTCGTCTTCATTTTTATTTTGATTTATTATTTGGACAGGCTTAGTCCAATCTGTTAGTAAAATCTGAAGGTATGCCATATGCCTTCTTATACCTGTAATAGGTTCTGCCCGCGACTGCGTCCGCGAGCCTATAACCTTCCTCAAAAATTGGGCTATCCAATGCAAAAAGAATTTTACAAATCCGACTGGTAGTTCCGGAGATTACCCACTACATACAAACAAACAAAATTAGTATAGATAATCGGTTATAACAAAAAAAAAACGACTTCTTATTCTCAAAGGTATATTTCATAGGTAGATAAATATAATTATGGAATTTTTATATCACTTAAAATATATATACTCAATTAATTATCACCACATTTTTACACATATAAAAATAACAGTAAATAACGACGTCCACTGTCGCACATTCGTGTTTAAAGTTTTCAAAAAAGGGAAAGTAATGCCCGTTTTCACTAACACCAAGCAACACCTAAATGAATGCCTCAATTAAATCACGCTGTTGTGCTTGTTGTGTCGCTAAGTGATTAAGCATTAAGATCTTTAAGGGTGCCTTCTCATCTGATTAGCGTTGAAGTTGCGTTAACAATGCGTGTATGGTCGATGAACGCCTACGCTAGATGTGAAGAGTCTCATCAAAGATTTAAATCGTTAGATTCGCCCTACCGTGTCAAAAGATGGTCGCGTTTCTGTTTCGTTTTGACTCAATGACGCAGTGAATTGTCATGGAAACGCCATTATTATTGTGTAAGCTCACTCTTTTCAGTATTGATACTTTCTTGCTCGACTATGTACGGTGAGGGCAAATCTAACTATATAAATCTTTGGGCCTCATAATGTTCTACAAGCATAAAGCTGTCTGTCTGTTAAATCTCATCAAAATCGGTCGAGAAATTTAACTGAGAAAGCGCACCAAACAGGCTGAAATTTACCTCCATAAAACATAATATAGTGTATTTTTTTCTTACTTGATGATTAGATATTATATAATTATAAAAGTATATATTCCACCCTGATCCTCGTTAGTTACAATATATTACAAAAAAAAGCTACATATTTAACAACTCTAATTGCGTTATAAACATACAATAACAATAACTTTCATTTTGATTTATCAACAACTGCATGCTCTATTTTCTACGTTTATGAAATAACAACAAAATTAATATTGGATTGGTCTGTCATAATGAAAGCTATTGTGGTTGCAAGTGGAATACACATTAAGGTTGCAGGTACACTTCAAAAGCTTTAAAGCTTACGCTGCGCTTACAAAAACTTTATTGTTGATAGACAATTGGTTTCTAATAACCATCAAAACTTCTCCATACATACAATAATCTAAACACGTTGTTATTATTCTTCATCTTTAACAAACATTGGCAATATATTAACAAAAGTCTAAAAAACATGGGACACTGGTGTTTAGGGATTTCAACAAAACGATAGCGTATAACAATATAATAATTATATTATTATGCCACAATGGTAACAAAAAGTATTATTACTTAAAAGTATAATTATCTACTGTCCTTATGAGTTTTAAAGAAAAAATTTAATTTAAAAAATAATATTATAGATTTAGGTATATTTCTGAAACGTTATAATAAGTACTTACTGCAAAGGTTCCGAATAATTACTCATTGAAATAGCTAACCACCCGTATCTAAACTGAAGTTTTAAAATAAAATGGGTCGTGATTCGGAAAATCGTCCGTGAACGAACATACTGTTAAGTTTTCAAACATTATACAGGGTTATTGGTTATACGTCGGCAATCCGTTAAGGAGATGTAGGAGAGGTCATTTGCAACCAAATTACTCCTGATGACCCCTTTGCCAATGTCAACAATTTTCGAGTAATTTAACATTTTTTTATTTTTTATGTATGAAGTAAAACTATAAAATATCCCCAATAACCATGACATATAGGGTTAATGGTTATACGTAACCATTTTCAAGGAATTTAACATTTTGTATTTAAAAATGTATGAAATTAAACTGTAAAATGTAACCAATAACCCTGATATACAGGGTTAATAGTTATACGTCGGCGTCATTTACAACCAAATGACGTCGATTGACTCCTATGAAAATGCCAACAATATTCGCGTAATTTGTCATTTTATATTTTTAATTCATACAATTTAAAATATAAAATGTCAAATTACTCGAAAAGGTTGACATTGGCATAGGGGTCATCAGGGGTAATTTGGTTGCAAATGACCTCTCCTACATCCTCTTAACGGATTGCCGACGTATAACAAATAACCCTGTATTTATGCACTTATGAACTCGTACTACATTAATTTTCAAGCTAAGTTTAACCTATGTTTTCAAGAAAAGTATTTCCCTCGTTGTATTATTGTAATGCATAACATAACATCACGCCTTGTTTTCCCGAAGGGTTGGGCAGAGGTGTAACTATAGTACACCCACATTTCGCCAGTTATAAGTTAGTTAGTTAATGAGCTTTAAGTTAAATATCTTCATTAAAATATCCTGCCTGAAAAATTGTTTACAGAAATATTCTACTTGCAATAGGAAGCTCGTAGTTATAAGCGATTGAAATCTGCCATACACGAAAATTGACAGGGTCACCAACACACCGAGAGAAAAGACATTGTCATATTAAATTATACAAACTTAAAGTAGTAAATAGTATACAGGGTGGCAGGGACATCGACGCGAAAATTGTTACCATGGATTTAGTACATGATTCTGAACCTGCGTTGAAACTATTCGTCAGTTATTAAAAAAAAAATCAGCTGTTCCATACATTTTGACCGCGTAGGCATTTTTCTATACAAAAGCATTTTTTTTTTTAAATAACCGATGTAACATTTTAACGTAGGGGGGTCCAATCATGTTCTGAATCCATGGTAACCGTTTTTGCGTCGATGTCCCTGCCACCCTGTACAAGACAACAGGTGGATTGTCTTCATTGCACGTTTACGAGGAAAACAATTTCTTAACAATTATTTTACATGTTTTCTGATCTTTAGGATCGCTTCATTCGGAATGACAATGTTCTGACTTAGGATAAGGCTCTTCAGACTCCCCGAAAGTGCCGTCTCCACTTCGCTTAGCTCTCTTTGATATCATGTCGTTTGTGGCGGCTTTCACTGAAACAATAAAATGTTCACATTATTGCTTTTCTCATCATTGACGAGGCAGTTTGTAGTACAAATTCGACTCGAGTATTGTGGATGCGACTCGAAGGTTTGAGATCCCATAATAACCTATGTTGAGTAAGGTTAGGTTTCTATTTTTGAATAACTCTTATCTCTCAAACCAAGAACTACAAAAAAAAAATATTCGTGGACTTATGGCTTCGGAAGAGTTAGTCTTTTAGAGCGATAACGTTAAATATATTTTAAAATGACAGTGCAAGCTCCAGCTATGTGTTGTACAGAAGTATGACGGGCTGGTGTCCAGAACTCCACGTCCAAACCCTTATTTTCCGTACGTGTTGGCCATCGAATGTTCAGGATATACACGCTTGCTCGAGAAAATATTGTCCGATTTCACGAGTACATGTAAATTAGTAAGTGCCTACAGCCACGATGCAATATTGCAAGCTGAAGGGTAGGTATCAGTTTACAATTACCGATAGCTTGTAGACAATGAAGTGGAAATACGTTAGGTATATTTGTAATACCTATAGTTGCCACTAATTGACATGAGGCCACATGCAAATTAGGAATATATTAGTCAATAGATTTGATAGACAGATCTATTGATGTGTTTAAATGAAAAGAAAATATTTAAGTAAACTACGATTAATATTTTAATTTCTAAAAATAATCCTTCTTCAAAGTAAAATACCGAACGGCTCAATATCAATTAATTGCTCTTCTGCTAATACTTGAGTATAATATTATTACTCCATGCCATCAATTGTTTGCAGAGTCATTGACTTAGTAATTAAAAGAGCAACCACCCTCTAATCTACGGGGTATCGATTCTCCGCTTCGAGCTACGATTATGCTACGAGATGGCTACGCGCTACGGATAAATGCTACGCGCTTCCATTGTTTCATGTTAGTTTTAATTAAATTATATACAAAAAATAAATTACAATATTAATATTTTTTATGTTTCCATGTTAATTAATGTAAGTGGTGTTGTATCGTTTTAATAGTTGCACCACTGCCCAACCTTTTGGGGTATACAGGTTGGTGATATGTTGTTACTTATAATTAAGTTTGTTACTGTTTGCCATCCTGGGTTCTGGTTTTAAGGTTTATTTACTTGGTAATCGGTTGAAAAATTACTTGCTTCCGTACTATGATAAAATAATAATAATACATAACATAACATCACGCCTTGTTTCCCCGAAGGGTTGGGCAGAGGTGTAGGTACCTGTAGTAGGTACACCCACATTTCGCCAGTTATGTTTAAGTCCCATGTAATAGGGGGCGAGCCTATTACCATCAACCGGGCACAAATCCAGACTCCGGGCTGCTACTGAGAAATTCCAGATAGAAAAACCCAATAACACTTTGCCCGACCCTGGAATCGAACCCAGGACCTCATGCTCAGCAGTAGCGCTTGCGACCACTAGGCCAACGAGGCAGTAAAATAATAATAATCGAGTTAAAATTCCCGACATTAATTATACAAATTGAGTGATAGCAAATGGAATAAAGCCCGTTTCCTGAAGTCCGAACGAAGTCCCCGAAGGTTACTTAATTCAGCTTACCAAACGTAATTGTTTTATGAAAACAGCCTGCTTCTTTGACAATTCTACTAGATATCGCAACTAAATAAATACTACTACTAAATAAATAATGCAGAATGAAACCATCTTGCTTCAATATTTTTAGCAATTTCCGGTGATCATGCGATTGACGGTTCATAGCAGTAATAAAAAGATTTCTGATTTGATTTCCGATTCTCAATGTCAAAATTAGATCGATACTAGATTTTGAACATTTTTAAACACGAGATTAAATTGGGCCTCTATAGTTCAGGAATGGTCGAGAGTAGGTACCTACTCAGAAAAATCAGGCACAGAAACTGGCCTAAAGTTAAATACCGTTAGTGCCTACTGAACAGGTCACAGCAATGAGAACTCATTGTATGTTCATTAGCTGGCACAAATAATTTAAAAGATAAACAATATTCAATTTAAATAATTGTGACTGTTGTGCCTCTAGCTTTTGTCGTTAAAAGTATTTCAGGTTTTTTATTCGAGTAGAGTTAACTTTCTATTTTGGGATGGTAAAAGAAGTACTGTTTTTAAAGGTTTGGTATTCAAGCTCTCATAGTTTTTTCGGTTTCACATCGCAGATGTTCGAAAGGGTATACCGCCTTTTGCCCAAATTTTAATTGCCCTAATATCATTTGCCATAATAGTCAACAGCCATAATATTATATGACGTAATATTCATTTGCCCTACTCTTATTTGCTATATTAGTCACGTGCTAGAAGCTTTGTTTCCCATAAAGTCACTTACCAAAACATCATTTTGTCATAATCATTGTAAGCTCTAATTATCACATGCCCTAATTACCACATGCCATAATTATCATATGCCATAACATCATTTGCCATCGACATTGGGTGTGTAACGGTTGTTATATCAGGAGAAACTGGATGCAATCGGGACTTTAGGGCACCCCGACTCGGATAGGTTAGGTTAGAAGAAAAAATAACCTCCGTGGTTATTTTTTTATAAACCACCCAGAAGTAGTTTGGTTAGGTGCCATTTGAGTTAGGTTAGAACTGTGACTTAATGGTCACAGTTCTAACCTAACTCAAATGGCACCTAACCAAACTACTTCTGGGTGGTTTATAAAAAGAAGAGATGAAGAGAATTAAAAGAGAAGAATAAATAAATTTATTCTTATTATACCAAACATTACACACCCATCGACATCGACAGCCAGAAAGCTAATAAGTAGGTAGGTATTAGAATTAAAAAGAAGTTTAATAATCATACTATATAATTATAATTAGTACAATTTCTTTTTAGTGCAAATACAAATTTAATGCTAAAGCACGCAAAAATTCTTCTTTTGTATATTTAAATATTATGTCTAATAATCATTATGGCCTTTAAATATTATGTTTAATAATTATTATGGCACTTAAAAATATGAAAAACAATACGTATGGCACTCGTATCTTGTGGTATCTATGTTTCGGGCAATTAAAAGTATGTCACAGGTATGTCTATTAGGGCAAACAAAACATTCGGGCAAATGAAATTCGGGAATATGATGATTATGGTATATAATCTTCGGGTAAACAATAGACAACCGTTAGAAAGTAATTTTCAATTTCAATAGTCTCATATTACTACCCGCCATTCTGACGTCAGTTAGGCCTATTGTTAAACAGATGTCTATATACTGTTCACGGACATTTATTTATTTTATTATTTATGTAGACAGTAAAATACACAGAGGTACGACGTAATTTTGAGTACAAAGTGAGTCACTTGTTATTATCAAGATCACTCGTTATTATGTAATTATATTGATTCACTGATTAATGTTTTGTTACTCAAATTACGCTTTACCTTAATTAATAATATATTTTATAAATGCTGTCTTACATAAATATTTATATTGTTTAGAAAATTATTCAGATTAATGTATTTAACTTACTAAGGTAAAGTAGTGCATAAATTATAACGTCCGTCAACAGATGGCGCTTGATGCTCCGAACTGCTTTACCATAATACATAGTTTTGTGTCGTACCAGAAGTGTTGCCGTTTTAGTGACTTTGTCACTAGATCTAGTGAGTTTTTGCTGTTCATGGTGACATTTTTTTATGATTTAGTGACAAAAAAATCTTTGGTGACTTTTAGCGACTTTTTCATAATCAACAGAGCAGTTATTTATTATTAAACTTGTTGGTGCAATACCAGCTAAACATTTTAAAAGAAACCTGCAAAACGTATGTTTTACCTAGTGAAGTCTTGGCCCTAATGACGAAAACCGTTAAAAACATAAAGTAGGAAACTGTGCCATCTACTTCCTCAATAAAGCTAAGCTAGGCTTCGACTTCCACTGCAGATGCAGTGTAGTTGCTCTGTAGTTACTGAGCAACCATACATTTTCACCAAGCCGGACGAAGATGATACAGTGATAATAGATGAGGATTTAATTCAACTAATTAATTTTTGAACACAGAGTTTTTGATTAATTCAAATTGAACCGTGTATTTTGTTCATTAATTTTTCATATTTGTATTTAATTACCACTATAATCAGTAATTTTGTTGATAAAGATTGATTCAATAATTTAGTGACTCCTAGTGACTTATTGAATTTATTTTTTCCCCCAATCTAGTGACATTTTAGTAAGTTTGGTGAGATAAACTCACCAAACTTTTTCCTAAGCGGCAACACTGACCAGAAATGCTAGTCAGTTATCGTTCAACTTTCGAAGTGTAAAGTGCTCCAAGTGGAAGTATTTAAAATATATTTGATTATTATACATTGAGTGTTTTATTTGAAACAGTAAGTCCAACAAAAGGTACTGCTTATTTCTTAAGAAATTTCTTCTAGCAGGCCTGCGAAAGGAGAAATTAAAAAGAAATACACACAATAGTGTGTGAGAACAAGAGATTTTTTTAAATGTTATTGGCTGTCAGTTTTTTTTAAATTTAGGGTACCCTCATCATGATTGTGAGCCCTTTCATCCATCCCTAAAAATATATGTAGGTAATAACCGTACGCCGCAGAGTAAGACCCTTAAAACACACCTTTTTCAAAACCTACGGCTTATTGGCCGTGTGTAGGCACGGTCGGTGTTGTATAAGTGTTTTATGGATCGCTATGGAAGCTTGTTGACGGACAAGTTTTATTTACGGTGCGGTTTCTATGCCGTGCCGTGTACAATGGGCCTTAAGGGACAATTAACCACGTTTAAAGACTATTTTAAGCCGATGTTTAATCCTTATGATGCTGAGATTTAATAGTTATGATGATTCCTGGAACCGTAGGCCAGTGTTCTAAGATCAAGTAAGACTGATACGTATCAATGTTATTCAAAAGGCTATATTTTTTAAATTTTTGAACACTCACCTCATTCTTGACCAGTGGGTTTTACCTAAGATTTATTTTAAAAAACTTACAGTCATAAGCCCATCCAATCTTGGCGAACAGGTCAATGAAACCAGTGGACACGTTCATCTTGCCCAGCTCCGAGGTCCTATAGTCCCAGGGGAACACGTGGTGGTAGTTGTGCCAGCCCTCCCCCAGAGCTGCCAGGCTCACCAAGCTATTCTCCACTGATTTTATGAACCTGAGTGAAAAAAACAAAGGTAATTTACATAGACCAAGACGATTATTACATAGATTACATAGACAAGATTTTACATAAAACGAAAGTGGGAGTAGAACTTGACTTATACGGAAAGTACTAGCCCGCAATAACAGAGGACAGACGTGGGATGCGTTGCCCAGCAGTGATACATTACAGGCTAAATACACAGATAGATAGAGTTAAAATGTACATGGGGAATAATGAATGAAGAATTTCACTTCGAACCTATTCAAGTGATCGTACAGAATTCGAAAGCGAATTCACTTATTTTGAACTAAACGTGAGGGCGAATTGACATTGCGACATAGTTCGAATTTCAGAATGGTGTTTGAAGAACTAGAGTTGGGTTCACATAAGTTCGGAGTTTGAATTTTACTCCTGAACGCGTACTTATAATAATATGTGCGACGGAGAGAGAATATTAAAATCACCAAGTCCTTACTAACAAACTGAGAAGCGCCCTTCTTCCTTATAAAACTTGATTCCACGACAGATTTAAATTAATTCTTTGTGGTTCTATAAGCTGACATTGCATTGTACGGTAATCCTATACTATGCGAGATCAGCATAAACTGGATATGTATAGCTTAATGTGTAGCCGTGTGTACGTAAAAGCCTCACACGATGTGAATAATTCAAGTTCAAAATAGTTAATATTAGTCTGTCTTTATTCATAAGCATAGCAAAAGAGGCATTCGCCAGTGCGACTGCCCGAGAGGGACATAATTTAGGAGATAAAAAGTGTCTTTTTGGAAAAAAGTGCCTATCTTTGACTAGCTGTATCTTCGTCATTAATAGGCCCAGAGTGCTTGGGTTGGGCTCAGATTGTAGCAAATGCGACTGCCCGAGAGGGACATAATTTAGGAGATAAAAAGTGTCTTTTTGGAAAAAAGTGCCTATCTTTGACTAGCTGTATCTTTGTCATTAATAGGCCCAGAGTGCTTGGGTTGGGCTCAGATTGTAGCAAATGCGACTGCCCGAGAGGGACATAATTTAGGAGATAAAAAGTGTCTTTTTGGAAAAAAGTGCCTATCTTTGACTAGCTGTATCTTTGTCATTAATAGGCCCAGAGTGCTTGGGTTGGGCTCAGATTGTAGCAAATGCGACTGCCCGAGAGGGACATAATTTAGGAGATAAAAAGTGTCTTTTTGGAAAAAAGTGCCTATCTTTGACTAGCTGTATCTTTGTCATTAATAGGCCCAGAGTGCTTGGGTTGGGCTCAGATTGTAGCAAATGCGACTGCCCGAGAGGGACATAATTTAGGAGATAAAAAGTGTCTTTTTGGAAAAAAGTGCCTATCTTTGACTAGCTGTATCTTTGTCATTAATAGGCCCAGAGTGCTTGGGTTGGGCTCAGATTGTAGCAAATGCGACTGCCCGAGAGGGACATAATTTAGGAGATAAAAAGTGTCTTTTTGGAAAAAAGTGCCTATCTTTGACTAGCTGTATCTTTGTCATTAATAGGCCCAGAGTGCTTGGGTTGGGCTCAGATTGTAGCAAATGCGACTGCCCGAGAGGGACATAATTTAGGAGATAAAAAGTGTCTTTTTGGAAAAAAGTGCCTATCTTTGACTAGCTGTATCTTTGTCATTAATAGGCCCAGAGTGCTTGGGTTGGGCTCAGATTGTAGCAAATGCGACTGCCCGAGAGGGACATAATTTAGGAGATAAAAAGTGTCTTTTTGGAAAAAAGTGCCTATCTTTGACTAGCTGTATCTTCGTCATTAATAGGCCCAGAGTGCTTGGGTTGGGCTCAGATTGTAGCAAATGCGACTGCCCGAGAGGGACATAATTTAGGAGATAAAAAGTGTCTTTTTGGAAAAAAGTGCCTATCTTTGACTAGCTGTATCTTTGTCATTAATAGGCCCAGAGTGCTTGGGTTGGGCTCAGATTGTAGCAAATGCGACTGCCCGAGAGGGACATAATTTAGAAGATAAAAAGTGTCTTTTTGGAAAAAAGTGCCTATCTTTGACTAGCTGTATCTTCGTCATTAATAGGCCCAGAGTGCTTGGGTTGGGCTCAGATTGTAGCAAATGCGACTGCCCGAGAGGGACATAATTTAGGAGATAAAAAGTGTCTTTTTGGAAAAAAGTGCCTATCTTTGACTAGCTGTATCTTTGTCATTAATAGGCCCAGAGTGCTTGGGTTGGGCTCAGATTGTAGCAAATGCGACTGCCCGAGAGGGACATAATTTAGGAGATAAAAAGTGTCTTTTTGGAAAAAAGTGCCTATCTTTGACTAGCTGTATCTTTGTCATTAATAGGCCCAGAGTGCTTGGGTTGGGCTCAGATTGTAGCAAATGCGACTGCCCGAGAGGGACATAATTTAGGAGATAAAAAGTGTCTTTTTGGAAAAAAGTGCCTATCTTTGACTAGCTGTATCTTTGTCATTAATAGGCCCAGAGTGCTTGGGTTGGGCTCAGATTGTAGCAAATGCGACTGCCCGAGAGGGACATAATTTAGAAGATAAAAAGTGTCTTTTTGGAAAAAAGTGCCCATCTTTGACTAGCTGTATCTTCGTCACTAATAGGCCCAGAGTGCTTGGGTTGGGCTCAGATTGTAGCAAATTTAGCTTGCTTTACAAAAATATAGAACAGAGACTACACCTAAAACGCTTCCTGGGAATTTTTTGAAAAAATCTGAAACAAGTGCCAGAATTTCGCAGATTTTCGAGCACCATGGGAGTAGCACAAGGTTTTCAGGGTTACAAACTTGGGTATAAACTACTCTCAGGGGACCTAACAACATATAACAGAATCGTAGTTACATGCGCATTTGCGATATTTGCTTTTTGTATCGATTTTGACTGGGCTACGAAAAGTTCTTCTAAAAATAAAATAAATAATAAATTTATTTCCAAATTTAAAATTTACATAGGATAGCTTAATATTGTAACAATATTGTTTTTATATTGCATAAATCACTATCTCGACTGGCACCCAAGCTAAGATTAAATTTGTGTTATGGGCGCCAGGGCGACTATTTGTTGTAGTTGGGTTTTAGTTTTTTATTAATAAACGAAAATACCTTATTAAGCATTACATTTGAAAATTTGACATTATTACGGAACCGGTCTGTTTGACATCTGAGAAAAAGAATCCAGATTTTATTTGAACAATATAGAGATTGCCAATGCGGATTTTATGTCTTAAAAACATATCGTCTAAATGCCGTCCATTTCTCTCAAGACACTCTTTCAATCGGACTCGCGAACACGCGAGAGTAAAGCGTTGGTTCAATGGCAGCGACTTCTCAGCGGATATTTTATTGTACAGCCTGAATTGTTCGAGGATTGTTACTGTAAACCTTCGACTTAAGGTTGCACTAGTCGACAGCTCGAACTAGTCGGTGACGTGGCTAATATGCATTAGTGTAGTTTTTTATTTATTTAGTTTTTATTTATTTAGTGAAATAGACGATGATTTATAACGATAACGAGCGCGTAAAATTTGACGAACAGGCCTTTGGGCGTATAGACATTATGAAAAACTACTGGATATACCTATTATCTAGTCAAAATAAAGTTATTTTAATTTTTGAACAAATTATCCATCCCTGCACGATTTCAATTTTCATACTACATAAGTTATTTATTTACGCCCAAAGATGAGCTAAAATTAGTGTTAACATAATCTTTAAAAAATAAATCCCAATTTTTCGCGACGATCCAAACTCGTGACTTTCCTAATCAGAAAGTTTCCTACCGCTAATCCGCCACTTGGAACAAAAATAGGTAAATAAAATAAGCAATTTATAATAACGTTTCAAAGAATTAACATAAATTGGAAGTCTGTAAATACATTTACCAATGATTGATTACAACGTTTTGGAGTCATTACGGTTTGTAAAATTATTGCAGCAGGAGAGCGAGCGGCTAGTGGTGTTGGCTTCGCAGTGCGTAATAAAATTGCAGCATCCTTAACTCAACTTCCAAAAGGAATCAATGACCGCATAATGACCTTGCGCTTGCCCATTAGTGATACGAAGTATGTCCACCTCATAAGTATCTACGCACCCACTTTGACAGCTAATGATGATGATAAAGCAACATTCTATCGGGACCTGTCCTGCGTTCTTACGGGAATTCCACCACAGGACAAAATTGTCCTGCTGGGTGACTTCAATGCACGCGTTGGTACTGACTACGAAGCGTGGCCTGGTGTCCTTGGTCGGCACGGAGTTGGGAACTGCAATGCGAACGGCTTGGAGCTTCTTACCCTGTGTGCAGAGTTTGACCTGTGCCTGACTAATACCTTCTTTCGTCTACCAGGAAAATATAAGACCTCTTGGATGCATCCTAGATCCAAGCACTGGCACCTCCTTGATTACATTATTGTACGCAAAAAAGACCGTAACGACGTCTTGATAACAAGAGCTATGCGGGGTGCGGAGTGCTGGTCAGACCATCGACTTATTCGATCGAAGATGCGTATAAAATTTAAATCTCCTCGTCGCGCAGCACATAAGAAACCAGTGAATGCATATGTTGCTGCACTGGTTCACTCCGAAAAACTCAGGAGGGACCTGGATAGTCACTTCGGCACCAGTGTGGAGGACGTTACAGACAATGTTGATGAAGCATGGCGTTTGTATGCTGCACATCTTCATGCTAGCGTCTCATGTATTATACCAAAGCCGCAGAAGAAAAACCAGGATTGGTTCGATGATTCAGACAAGGAAATCCGAGCTTTACTTGAGAGTCACAGACTAGAACTGAGATCTCTATCAAACACCGATAGACGAAGATCCATTCAGCGCGTGCTAAAAATCAAAATTCGTGACCTCAAGAATCAATGGTGGCTGGATAGAGCAAAAGACCTGCAATCTTTTGCTGACACAAACCAGACGGGCAAGTTTTTCGAGGGCCTGAAAGCAATTTTCGGACCTAAATCAAGAATAACGGCGCCAATATATTCTCGTGACAGGGACTGTAGACTGACAGATCATAAGCAAATACTAAATAGGTGGGCAGAACATTTCAATGACGTCCTGAATCCCTGCTCACAGACAACTGATTTACCATATGTTGAAAATCTTGAATGCCGTCCCGTTAAGGAAGACCTAGCTGATCCCCCAACCTTTGATGAGTTTATGTCAGCCGTAAAAAGATTGAAGAATGCCAAAACACCAGGCACTGATTGTCTACCATCGGAGGTCTACAAATATGGTGGTTCACACATACAAAATAGGCTCTTCAATTTGGTGCTCAAGGTATGGGAAACTGAAGTAGTACCTCAAGACTGGAAGGATGCTTCCATTTGCAAGCTTTATAAAGGCAAAGGTGAATTGTCCGACTGTGGTTCCTACAGGGGCATCTCCCTCCTATCTTCTGCTGGGAAGGTACTGGCGCATATCATCAATCGACGCTTGGCAAATCTTGCCGAACAGATACTTCCAGAGTCGCAGTGTGGTTTTAGACCTGGCAGAGGAACCGTTGACGGCATTTTCATAGTGAGGCAAATTCAGGAGAAAAGCCTCGAACAAAACCGTCCTCTGTACATGTGCTTCGTTGACCTAGAAAAAGCCTTTGATCGCGTGCCACGTGCTGCGCTTTGGGTAGTGTTGAAAAAGGCTGGATGTCCTGAGAAATTCGTCAACATGATTCGTCAGTTTCACGACGGTATGACGGCGCGTGTTCAACATGAAAACGATTTTTCAGACCTAATTCACGTAACCAGTGGTGTGAAACAAGGCTGTGTCATGGCTCCCACGTTGTTTGCACTCTATTTCTCGGCTGTGCTGAATGACGCACTAAAGCATAGTGTTGGACAGATTGAACTTAACGTCCGTACTGATAAGAGTGTCTTCAACATCGCACGATTCAGAGCGAGGACTAAAACGTCTAAAGTTCCGGTACTTGACGCACTCTATGCCGATGATGTGTGCCTGTTGGCTGACTGTATGGGGACACTCCAAGACTATGTAAATGATCTTCAAGCCTCCTGTTGCAGATTTGGACTAGTAATTAGCGTGAAAAAGACCCAAATCCTGAAGCAGCCACCAAGGGGATGTGACGCTGACAGCGCAGCTGTTAACCTGCATTCTGAGCCACTGGAAGAGGTATCACACTTCAAATATCTTGGAAGTCAAGTCTGCAACGACAACAGGCTGGCGTCTGAAATTCCGTCACGGATTGCTAAAGCAGCCGCCACCTTTGGGAAGCTTACTAAACGTGTGTGGACCTCTCACGACCTGAAACTGCAAACTAAGATGTGCGTTTATAAAGCCTTAGTTCTGCCAATACTCACCTACGCCGCAGAAACCTGGTGTCTCTATAGAGGTGATATTAAAAGGCTTGACACTTTCCACTTACGGTGTCTTCGGTCTATCCTTCGCATAAAATGGCAAGATCGTGTTCCCAACTCGGAGGTGCTTAGGCGCACTGGAATGATGGGCATGGAGGCGATTTTGATAAAGATCCAACTGAGATGGTGTGGTCATGTACAGCGCATGGATACGAGTAGACTACCTAAAACAACTTTCTACTCAGAGCTCGCCCAGGGCAAACGTGCACAGGGTGGGCAATACCTGCGCTACAAAGATGTCCTTAAACGTCACCTAACGACCTGCGGCATACCTGTTGATCGTTGGCAGGAGCTTGCTCGAAACCGAGAAAGATGGCGCACCTCAATCCACAAAGCAACTGAATGCTTTGAAGCAAGTCGTCTTGAAGACTTAGATAAAAAGCGCCAAACACGCAAAAGTTGCCCAAAGCCTTCATATGCGTACACATACAACGATGCTGATCAGCTCTTTTGCACACGGTGTGACCGGGTTTTCAAGACCAAATTTGGTTTTGCTAGTCATCAGAGAGCTCACGAAAGGAAAAAAAGAAAATTAGTCTGGGTCGCTGTCGCCGGATACGGTGAAGAGGACTATATATGATTCACACTCGATGGAGCGTGTTTGAGCTCGATGAAGCGGATGAAAGTGCAACGTAAAGCAGTATATTAATAGACTTTTATCTACTCTCATAGTGTAATATTATAATTATAAATTTCAAAACCAGTTTATATTGACACACTTTATAAACACAATACCGAAATTTAAAAATAGAATCATATTATAACACTTTTTCTCTAACAAAATAATGCTATAATAGTTATTTATGCAACTGTATTAAGTAACTGTAAGGGGTATTAAAACACGAATGTGGGTATCACATGAGTGTCTTATTACCTAATTATATACAGTTGCATACAAGACTTTATCTACACCCATGATATGAATCCTCTATAAAAGGTTCTGAAACCATTGGGTGTTTGTAATTCAAGATCAAGAATAAAAATAATCCCACGAAATTCAGTACAACTGCACGTATGTATGTCGCCTGCAGCAGCACATCACCGCGTATGCGTGCAGCGGGTGCTGCTGTCCCCCGCTTAAACGTTGAAACGAGTTGCATAATGAAATTTAGTACGACAGATTTTTATATAAAGTCCCCTCCGCGTCTGTCTGTCTGAACGCGATAAACTCAATAACTACCGAACGGATTTTCATACGGTTTTCAGCAATGGACGGGGTGATTCATAAGGTAGATTTAAGTGTATTTCATACATTAAGGTTTTGTGTAAATCAGCTGAAATAAGACGATGATTGTTGAAGAGCTCGGAAAAAATCATTTAGTTCCCGTGGGATATTTTCCGACATTCACGCGGGCGAAGCCGCTGACAAGAGCTAGTAAATGATAGGTAATTATTAGATATCGCCTGTCAATGCCCCTAATTTCTTTGTAAACTGCAAACTTCCTTCCACCGCGCTCCGTCAGGTGTGAATCGCACATTAGTCATTATTGGCAGGAATCCATTAATTTCGTAATGGATTTACCCCAACACAGGCAAGTAGATGCCTCGTATCTAAGCGGATTCCATTATTTCCTATACAGGTGTTTTTATGGTGATATTCATTTTGCTAAGTGTGCGTACCGGTAGGTACGTACGCTATTATATTAATATCGTTTAGCTATGAATCGCTTCATAAAATGATGTGAACAAGCAGTGTGTACTTTACATGCCAGCGCAAACTGTGCGTCTAGCTAGTCGCTGTAATAAGACGCAGAGTTGTCGTGTCACTGTGACTTAAGAGGCCTGCGAACACGGCTCGCAACTCAAAATTGAGATGTTTGCAAAATTCAATTCCAAGCACGTTGCGCTAGTGTGAGTGCCTGTCGGAGCACCTACAGTGAGCAATACTACCACGCACACATTGACAATTATTGCTTGAAGCGATAGCACTACTAGCTTTCAAAACTTTATAATAAATTTGGATGTGTTCCGTAATCCAAAAATTATGAATGAAAACTTAATGTTTTCCATTTTTTTTCGATAATTTGTAACTTGATAATATAAGCTATGCTTCTGCAGAAACAATATTATAAGTATTGTTGTTTATAATACAGATAAAACAATATGAAGATATGTCATTTACGCTGTAAAATGTGCGAAATTAAATTCGTTTAAACTCCATTTAAGAAAAGGCTTTTTGAAAAAAAAAGATTTAGGAGCCTAGATAAACACTGTCTAAATCCGAACAACAACATAATATGATGGAAATATGTCCAAATTGCAAATGATTTAGATATTACGTTTGTATGGACAATTCATGCGTCGCCGCGTTCTTAACGCAGAGCTTTCGTTTGCGTTTGCGACTAGTCGTTGCGACTAGTCGTTGCGACAGACGTCGTGCAGGAAGCGATCATTTTCTATGAGCATTCGATGCACTTCCACGTCCGATTTAAAACCGTCGATATCGTATCCTTGTTGAGATTCGTAATATAAACACACGTGCACCTTCCTCAGCGCTCTCAGCAAGACTGACGCTGACCTGTTGCATGCGACTGTCGTCAGGTGTACGACTGTGCGTGTGCATTGTAAGTCTAGTCGCTGCAACAAGTAGCGATTCCCCTAGCCCGGGGGTGGCGAACCAATGGCACGCGTGCCATTGGTGGCACGTAACCAAATGATTTGGGCACGGCATCATTTCAAGAATTTTGGTACTTGAGTCATCTAGTTTGCAACAGCAGTAGTTGGACTAATTTGTTCTTTCATTCAAATGAAAATTAACATTACTGTATAATAATAAAAGTATTATTGTGAATTGTGAAAGTCTTTATATAATATAATATTTTTCCAGGAGTCCCTAAGCCAAGATAGTTTGTTGGCTTGTCATGGCAACATTTAATATGTATTTGGAAAAGTGGCACGTAGATGTATAGAGGTTCGCCATCCCTGCCCTAGCCTATCGTTGCGACTCTGCAACTTGACGTCAAGTGTACGGAGCTTTGAAAAAATTATAATATATAACATAATATGACAATTGTCGACCACAGCCTGTCGTTGCGTCTATAGTCGCCAAGCTGTCGCAATCGCATGTAGCATAGAGGGTGCCATGTCTATTTGTGTGATCATGGGCTTTTTTTGCAACGTATTGATTGATTAATGGTACCAGCATGGAATAAAATATCGCTGCTTTCGCAATATGCCCGTAGCAATTAAACGATGCGTAGGTATCGTATAAATGCAACATGTAGATACAACATGGAAAAACACCCTGTCCGATCCATGAGGTGAGGGTGTTGTTAGGTATCGTACTGACAGTCTTTAGATGTGGTAATTCTCAGGAAAGAAATAAAGGGAAAGGGAAACGGTAAAGGGGAATTTTACCGGGTTGTTACAAAGGGTGCGGGCGGCCGTCGTTTAGCGGATGTCTACAATTCATACTTATGACCCCTGTTGAAAATTTTCAATTTTTTTATGGATTTGGGGTAATTTTAGTACTAAAAATGTGACTTTAAATACTTAGCTATTACTTTTTTATTTTCAATAATAATGATAAAAAAATGTTTTGGTTATGTTATTGGAGTACCTATGTGCGTGCCCCTTTCGGAACTGACAGGGTTTAAAAAAAAATGTATGTTAAACTAAACTCAAACGACACGACGCGCGACGCGACGTGTGAATTCATAATATTTTTTACAATATTCACAATGGTGCCGATTCCCTTGTTCACAAACTAAACTAAATTTAAGTTCAGTGCATCTTTTCTTTCTATTTCATTAAGAAAAGGACAGAAGATAAATTTTAGTTTAGTCCTGTCAATGCACTGAACTTAAATTTAGTTTAGTTTGTGAACAAGAATCGGTACCATTATTGTCTTGTCCATAAAATAGCGAAAACATTAGCAATTTACGATGTAGCTCGTAAAGAGGTAGGTAATATTATACTTCCTGCATTTATGGATAGTAAACCGCAATAAAATGGTTGGAAATAACATCATTATCATACAAATGTCTGAATAATAATAAGAAACAAAATTGAATGGTGTATTTTTTGTCACTTTCGTAAATATTGTTTGCAAATATTCTCCTAGATACATATATTATGTAGATATAAGCTTATCGACTAAATAGTTTATAAGGTTTAATGTCTCTCACACCTCAAGATTATTCAGTAGCTGCCCGCTGGAGTGTAAGAAAGATTAACATTATCCAAGTCAAGGCTCGTGCAGACCAGCGCGACACGCGACGCGACACAAAGGCACCGCTCGTCGCGCGACGAGCGGTGCCTTTGTGTCGCGCGACAAGTCGCGCTGGTCTGCACGAGCCTTCATTAGGCAATGTACTCCCAAGCCCATTACTTGTCAAGCCCTTATGGACCAAACCTTATCATTTACGTAACTTATGGCCTATATAGCAAACACATACAACCGTCGACAATCTTAGCTTATAACCACTGTTATGTCAATCCCGAAAGTCTGGCTCAATTTTTTTTCCGCTAACATGTTATTGCCGAAAAAACGGCCGCGTCAAGTTGTTCGGAAAAAGTCAACCAAACAGTACCGCAACTTTATGAAAGTTGCCATACAATTATACTAGATGGAGCTGTATTAAATTCCGTGTCAATTGGCAAAATGACTTTGTGTCCAAGCCCACATCTTTTTTGTGGAAAAAATGTTGAACGTCAAAATTCTATCTATTGCTAATGTGAAGTGTTCTTATGCGCTGGCGTCCCTTGTCTTTAGAATGTGATTAATATTTTATTTTTAACTCAATGTTTATGTGTATTATATCAAAATAAACTTCAAGATTCAAGCTTTAAATATATCTAAAAATGTCGTAGGTTGAATGTCTGTTGAAACGATAATAACGAAATGAAAACAAATGCGTATGCCGCCAGGCTAAGTAAGCGACGTCATTTCCATAGTATTTTTGTATGATTTATTTATAATTTATTTATGATTATTTGTCATTTAGTTTTTACATAAGTCGATTCTGTATAGTTTTAGCTATACACACGTATTTTTTATTTTTGTGTAGCTGCAGTAGTTTACTATATAATAACCTTTAAGTTGGAAATGGCACAAGGCACTTGCGCGGTATAAATTCCGATCGCGCGCCGGACACTAGACGCTACCTGAGCGGCCCTCCTGCGGACATATCAGTGGTTATGTAGGTACTGGCTTATAATATAGTCAACTCAGTAATGTCAAAAATATTCAAAACCCTGTTATACATCAGACATAAGGCCACTTTTAAAATATGCGCTTTTAAAAACCAGTTTTTTTTTCAAAATCGGACCTAGTATATGGTAAACTAGCTTTTGCCTGCGGCTTAACTCGCGTATTTTGGCTAATTTACACAATACTTACTTTACTTTATAATTTATAGCCTATGAGTTATTCTGACCGATTGATTTACTGATTATTACAGTGAACTTTCATCAAAATCCATTCAGTAGATTTTGCGTAAAAGAGTGACAAACATCCATTCATCCATATCCTCACAAACTTTCGCGTTTTTAGAGTTCCGTAGTAAACAAGGAACCCTTATAGTTTCGTCATGTCCGTCTGTCTGTCTCTCCGTCTGTCTGTCTGTCCGCGGTGTAGCTCCAAGATTGTTAGTACTTGAAAGCATGGGTATACATATTAACCATGCCGACAAAGTAGTAAATTAAATTATGAAAAATATTTTTTTTTAGGGTAAGTACCTCCCCTGCACGTAGTGATGTTTTTTTTTTCTATCCCTTTTTGTGGGGTATCGCTGGAAAGGTCTTTCAAAAACATTATGAGTGTGTTAAAACTATTTTTGAATTCAGAGATCCGTTTGCGAAATATTAAGCTTTAAAGTGCAAATTGTTGTTACAGTCAAGTGTGTGTGTCGTCGTCGTCGTCGTCGTCGTCGTCGTCCCCCCCCCGCCAGCTAAATGGTTGGTTTTAGGTATGTGAAAATATTCACGGCAGTAGCTTATATAACGAATTTATTTGCGGTTGTAAAAACATAATCACCCATACATTCTGTATGAAAGATTTTTTTTTCAACTGCAACGTTAAGTTTGTTCTTGGGATAAATTCATCCTAACTACGGACCATTGTGCGTGGTCCGAGATGCACTTGTTAATAGTAGTAGGATTAACATTAAATGAATATCGTACTTGTCATAAGGCTTGTTGCCCCACAGATGAGCGAAGCTGTTGACGCAGAAGGCGATGTTCAGCGTGATCGTGAACCTCGTGACGAAGCTGATGACGAAGCAGTTCACGAGGGTCTCGTTCCAGAAGTACCACGGCAAGAAGATGGGAAGACCGATGTTCAGTATTGCGAACATTGGAATGAAGAACCTGGAACAAAGATTTATTACATTTTAATATATAGAGGTAAAAGGAGTACCTACTTAGTATTATTAGCGGTAAACTTCGAACATCCTAGTCTAAAAAAAAATTATTTGATCTGCAATCTAGAAATTTATCTTTCAGCTTTTTTAAAATTCATCATCATCATCAATTATCAACCAACACTCCTGAACAGAGATCTCTCCAAACGCACGCCATATTTACATAACTCGATTCTCGGTCACCCTCATAGTAGCTAGTAAGCTACTTCCAGCAACCCTATGAAGATCGTCGCTCCACCTAGCCTGAGAGCTTCACTACGCAATTAAATGTCACATTTAATTACGTAAATGTCAATTATTGTAACAAGCTTTAAAGCGTGCATTAAACTTATATCTTCGTGCTAAGGCCTTTCGGAATAAATCAACGAAGAAAAAATGTTGGATCGATTGAAAAACTACTTTCAGGAAGCTTGCCAAATTTTTGTTGTTTTGTGTTAAGGCTCCAACACACAGTGCCGCCGGGCAAGGCGCGGTACGCGCTCGTCTTGCCGCATAAATGAGCCGTCAAATTAAGGAGTGCCGCTCGGCAAAAGCCGGTCCGTGCCGCCGGCACTGGTGTAGTAGCGTTTTTACGTTCAGTATAATTAGTTATCCATGTACATATGTACAGTCACGAACTCACGAACATAAATAACTTACACGTACGCATTTTAAAGCAATTTTCATATAATGTATTGGTAGTTGTAGTGTTACGGACATAGTATTTTCGAAAGCATACTATTTCGAAATAGGGCTTTTCTCAAAATAGTCATCGTTATTTCACGAGAACATCGCTTTTGAATTTTGCGTAAGCCCACGTACGATTTTTTTTCGTGCACTGAGAACACCGAGAGTTGAAAATCCAGTGCGCGATAAGCACTGGATTTTTAACTCTTGCAGAGCGTTGAAAATCCAACGGTATCGGGAATAGGCTCTAGAGAGAGGAACCTAACAATGCGAGCCGTGTCCAGAAGTACCGCTTTGTTGTGAAGTGTGTGAAGTGTTCTTTCAACGATTGCTACACGTCAGTAACATTAATGCCCAACGCTTCCGACATACCCAAATACTTATAGGTTTTGGATGCGGAGAGGGCTCTAAGGTTAATGGAATCCGAGACTTGGGTTCCCACGGATTTCACCATATCAATGAGGAGCAGCTTCTTAGTACTGCGGGAACCGTTACTACATCCATTTTGAGACACAGACATGATGGAGTTGGTGTCTATATGTTTGTTTATGCTCTTAAAATGGATGTAAGAACTTTATAGACCGTCGATAAACACGTGATTGGCCTATAATTTTTGGGTTCCGCGGTGCTACCTTATCTAATACCTTTAAACGATCAATTCTTGTATCTATGTATATATCATCTGAATCTCGGAAACGACTCCAACGATTTACATTAAATTTTGTATGCAGGGGGTTTCGGGGGCGATAAATCGATCTAGCTGGGTTTAATTTTTATAAAACTACAAAAAAAAAACCTTCAGATAATTATTATTATAGTAGGTAGACTTAGCCCCAGTATTATTTTATGTATAAACAACAGTTGCAGCGTATTTAAAATGTGTGGTCTGCACTCTATAATGAAGTTCGGTTATGAACACCAATATGAAACTAGATTTTAAGACGCAGATATATGACAGTGACCTTGAGTGGTTAGCTTGCGTGTTCTGTACTGAGCTCACGCAACGCGTCGAACGTCCAGCCAGGAATCGCCCATTAAGGAGCGCTGTCCCAAATTAGATACATTATTAATTTATTTTACATAAAACAAAAGGCATTTTAATAAAACGCGTATACTAAAATATTAATAATTAAATTATCTTTAAAATGGTGAAGGTTTCAGAAAAATGCGCTTAATAGATTTTGCGTGATTCTCAGTTTTTAATCCGCGTTAGACATAACTTTACAAATTAATTTTACTATGTAATAAAAATATAATCCAAAATATTCCTATATTAAAATATGAGGAAAATGCTTTAATTTAACCTATATTTTTTCCAAATCATTATCACTACTCCTTTAGACGTCATCTTCAGTATAAAATATCTAAAAGTCGGTTATCGTCGCCTTAATAGAAATTAGTATAATATATGAAAATTGTTTTACATAAGAATTCAAAACTAAGTTCTAGAAAAGAAGCGTCCACTGAATAATACCTAATATCAAACCAAACAACGTCCACAGCTTGACTTAGTTTTCCCCTAAAAATCGCTACGATGCCCGGTTCGCTGTCTGCATCCAGCGGATTCCTTCTACCTTCATTTTTCTAGGTTGTCTAAATAGAACGGCAACGGGAATGAAACAGGGTGACAATGAGCGCAGTAGTGTTGAAATAAATATTTATTAATATCGGTAGTATTTATTTTTATTTTACGTCGACTTTTTCTCAAACTGCAATTTCTCTTCCAGTCAACGAAATGGCATTGGAAATATACAAAATAATATTCTCATTATCTGGTACAAGTGCGTCAACCAATATCACTATTTTGATAATGAAGATACAGTTACCATATAGACAAAGCAAATATCAGTTATAGTAGTTAGGTGTTCTTTAAGGTGAGGTCGTGACGTAGGAACACGTAATTGTCGCCTTTTTACCCGACTACGGCGAAGCAAAAAGGAGGGTTATGATTTTGACCGGTATGTATGTATGTTCATCTGTTACTTCATAACTTCTAAACTACCGATCATAATTTGACAAATGAGATGTCATTGGAAGCGTCTTGATCGTCCGTTGGTTATAGGCTATGTGACGTCACATTAAATGCAATATGGCGCCGTCTAGAGGACATAAACTAAAGTCATGAATTAAAAAAAAAAATTGTACTGCCATGTTGGGTATCAAATGAAAGGGCTTGACAAGCAAAGCCGTGGTCGCATGCCTGCTCACCTACAAAATTATAATGGCATGCGACCACGGCTTTACCTTGATCTTTTTTTTACCTATGTCTTGATTTCTGTCTGAAATATTTTCAGTTTCATACTTTTTAGAGCGTGATTTTTCAGTAGTCAGGTTTTAGTTTTTGAACTTACTTCTTATTATTTACCGTTATTCGTGACATTGAGGCATCTTTGGCTATGTGAATTAACATTTTAGTTTCAGGTTTCAGCATGGTTCCAGTCCTTTCCTAGTACCTACAGTCCAATTACCTAGGCATATTTCAGTATCTGAATGGGTTGGCTTATACACATATATCCATACATAAATATACACCTTCACATAAAGGTAGACAGAAACGCCACCTGCTACGATCCTTACATACCTACTCCTTTTGCTTTGTTAACGTTCATACATCTCGTTGGCTCATGTTATGAAAATAATTATTGTCACATTTAATTTTATGGACAGAATATTTGACCACCTTGTTTTTATTTATTTCTTTCTCCCTCTTCCCCTAGTTATCTAGCCCCGTACTTTCAGTACATTTGCGACAACCACAATAGAAATCTACGTTCATCTCACAATCGTCTTCTTCAATGTCCCACTCACCGCACAGACTTCATTCACTCTTCCTTCTTCATTCAGTCTATCTCTCTGTGAAATGCGCTCCCCCAGGAAATTAGGCGACCAACCGATTATCTTTTAAAGTCAAAATTCGCGAGCACATTCGCAAGAAGCTGGCAGTATCATCACAGCGGTAATGATTTCCCATTGTTTGTCTTATTTGTTTTAGTAGTATTTTATGTGTATTTATTTTTGTTTATATTTATATATAATTGGAAATATATATTTATGTATATCTTTATATTTAAATAAATATTTATTCCTCAATTCTCGCTATTGCACCTACCACTGTTTGTCTCTGCATCACCCAAAGGTGGACTGGTAGAAAATGCCTTTGGCATTAAGTCCGCCTCTGTACATTTGTGCTTGAAGTATTAAATAAATAAATATTTACATACATACATAAACTCACGCCTTCGTCCCATGGAGGTAGGAAGAAACTACTGAGCGCCACCTGCTACGATTGCTTCGTTTTCGTTTATACATTGGTCAAACACGCACGCCGCACCCGCCGCACAGTGCGGCCGCCCCATACTTGGGAGCGGTCAAAATTATTTTTAACAAAGTAATGATGTAGAATGACTAAAAATGTCTTAATTTATTTAATTGTTATTATTTCAGTTCATAGGTAGTCCAATTTTTATTTTTTTAAATATTTAGATAAGTGTTCGTTATGAATAGCGTTGTAAGTATTATAATTAAACGGATTATTAAAAAACTGTTGGTAAACGGATGTTATTAGTTCAATGCACTTATTTATTAACAGTATTGTAATATATATTGGCGCCTAACGAGTACCTATTAAAATGAAAAAACTCAAGTAGTATTTTTCACATGTATTTTAATCAGTTAGAAACATAACAGTCTCAATCAGATTCTTCGCAACTTGGTAAGCTTATGTCTTCTAAATATTGCACTTTTAGAATTTTTCTGATATGACTTATAATTTTTTTCATATAATATTATGAGAAGGTTTGAGGTATATTTTCCTATAAGTTTAGTTGCGAACAGTAGTGAACTGCTATAACTTTTCCTCTCGTAAAACAATTTTTTTTTTTGAATTTTTTTGCATATTCGATTCACCGCTATTATTATATTAAGTAAATGCTTAATTTAAAAATCTATAGTATTATAAGAAAATAGATACCTTGAGCGACAGAACCCATGTTTCAGAACCACAATAACTTTTGTCGTTATGAAATGATATGGTAACAAAGAACTGCAACTTTTACTGTACGTATTCTAAGTCAACCGATTGTAGAATGTTTGAACTGTTGTTAATCTTACATTTTGGCATAAACTTACCTTCATATTTACGCATTTTGATAAAGCAACTATTCAAGTAATATTAGCCATAACTTTTTTTTACCTATCTTCAACTTTTCAAAATTGGTTTTGGCCGACCCCGGCCGCATTGTGCGCCGCGGCGGTTAAAAGTACTACGCGCCTGACCGTTCTGAATACAGAATATACAGACTATTCCATATTTTGTTGTAAGTAATTTATTATGTTTGTTTAGTGGTTAAAATAAGCGACAGCAAGAAAGGCGACTTTTATTTGACTTTTACGTCATTCGTTAAAAGTCAAAACAAATATTTTTCCAAAGTCTTCCAATAATTCTATTAGTTGAGTTTCTGATTTTAAATATAACCCATGAATCCGGAAATATGGAATGTGTATCTTCACTAATATTGTAGCTTGTCTAAACTAATATTATAAAGAGATAATATTTGATTTTTTGTATGTTGTTTTTTATTTGTTGTATTTGTTTGTTTGTAATGAATTAACTCAAAAACTACTAGACCGATTAAAAAAATTCTTTCACCAGTAGAATGTTACATTATCACTGAGTAACATAGGCTATATTAATTTATAAAGATATCACGCGGGCGAAACCGCTGGCAATAGCTAGTATGATGTATACTGCGGCTACTACTGACATCGACCTCATTCAGCCGGCATTCCGGATTTTCGGGTCGATGTTATTATTAAATTATAGCCTATGTTACTCAGTGATAACATAGCATTCTACTGGTGAAAGATTTTTTTAAATCGTACCAACAGAAACGCAAGAAATTATTCTTTTTGTATTTACATATTTTTGACGTATAGTTTGTTAATATTTTGGTACTCTTACGAATTCTTCAAACGAGCTACTAAAACTATGGCTTAAGAAGACTTAGTAGACTTTCTAGAATTCATAGAATGTTGTTGGTATCTATTACAAAGCGATTCATTTAGTTGAAGATCTTTCCTATAAAGTTTTTTTATGGTTTGTTGTAACCTTGGTGGCTCAATTTAGGAGAGTTCTATGACATCTGCAGTGACAAAGCGATTTGATTGATTGCTTTGATTGATATGAACTATCGTCAGAATATTGTTACTCAGGGACTTCTATATTGGTACCCAGGCATCAATTTATAAGTCCAACGACCAATCCTAACATCTGTTTTGATTTGAAATGAAATAGTATAAATAAAGCACTTTCGATTTAATTAGACAATAAATGTATTTTATTTGTTGGATTCACACACTATGAACAATAGAATTTATTTTGAATTCGGGAAAATTAACATACCTAAGTAATTTGGATGCAAGTAAACTTGAATTATTCACAGGCTAGTGTTAACGTTAGCCAGGGCAGTAATTCTAAAATTATTTTAAGACGCACACGTAAACTCCAGTTATATGTGTGACTTGTGCCGAATTTAGTGCAAATTAGCGAGTTGGCATGGCACATCAAATTAATTATAGCATGGACTCGAACAAATCCCTCGTTTTCAGTGGGAGCTCGGATTTCCTATCATTATTAACGACGACGTCCCAAATGCATATTTGTTACTGACAGTGACAGATGTGGTGACAGGCTACAAATGACTGGTCATTTAATAACTTTAACGAGTTTACTATGCTTAGTTATGGTATGTTTACGTTGCTATCGTAAACATACCATAACTATCCCAATAACCTATCTATCACCAGTGTTGGCATACTGGAGATAGAAAATACCTATCTATGGTTTTAACGTCCCAATAATCTGTCGGGGAAAAAGGACCTTACGGAATTGTGGGACGACATTCAATGTTATATAGAATTATACTGTCTACCAACAATAGCGATCTGTCTTTACTGAAAACAGGATATTGGGTTCGGCCGTCACAGAGCAGGTTTTTGCTGAAAATTGTCCAAACAAAATAAGTATGATGTCCGCGCCATTCGATTTTTAGAACATTGACAGCTGAAGTCTGGATTTGTGTTCGAATACTGGCAAAAGATATGCCCTCTCTGATCCACGCCTGCCCTTCGAAAATTATCTACAGGTGTGAAGTTTTGAGATGAGATAGATATATTCTTAAAACTTGATCCATTTTTTGTAGACAAATTACCAGAGAGTAAATAGATCAACTAGCGTAAGCTAGCTTCGGGCTTCAAACATGCAATACGTAATGAAAATGCAAGCCCTTGATGACGAGAGCACTCGAAGCTTTAGCCGCTATTTACACTGATCCAGTCTGGTTTGAGGTGATTGTCGGCGATCGGCGAACACAAAGGTACACGGGCTTGCACGCTTCGCATAATATCTCTCCCGCGTCAAGAGTTTTTATGTCACGTAACGTAACGTAACGTAGTAAGCTATATGTCTACGTCCTATATACCTAAGCGTCTAAATTCTGAATACATTCTGCTAGTTGCTGATTTAGTATTCAGATTCTAACATTCAAATTATAGCTCGGTACTGAGTCTTAACAAAAATATAAATGCCAAGAGCTACGTCAATGCTGCGTGGTCGTTTTTATGCTTTGCAAACTACGGTCGATCTCAGTCTTTCTTATATCTATGAGCGTTACAGTCCTCACGGTAAATTTTGAGTATTAACCACGACGATTCGGTTCCTATCAATAAACAAATTGACTCAGTAGAGCCCTCAAACCAATTGAAGAGAATTAAAAGCCTAATTGAAATAAACCATTTTTTATTTTAGTGCTGCTTAACCTTGAGTTACTTACTTCTTCTGCAGCCTGACCACTGGATCAGCAAGCAGATCAGCACACGTCGGTTGCAGCGCGATACGGCGGTCTTCCACGGCGGGGTGGGGGGTCAGGACCAGCCAACCGACGTGAGCGAACCAGAATCCTCGCCTGATGTCGTGAGGGTCGGCTACCGTCTCCGAGTACTTGTGGTGCACCCTGTGGTCCAAGGCCCAGATGTAGATGTCGCGCTGAAAGAAGAAAGTAAAGTTCAGAAAATATGTATAAATTTGCTTTTGGCCGCGGCTTCGTCTGCGTGGATGTCGGAATTATTAATATTCCACGGGATCGTACAGGATAGGTCCTACGTCCTAACCTAGGTCTATCCGTGCGCGAAACATCAAAATCCGTTCAAAGGTAACAGAGAGACAGACAGACACGAGTTACTTTTGTTTTTATAAGTAGTATTAGTATGGATGATCTTTATTCGATGAGCTGCAAACCGTTGGGCACATGAAGTAGGCACCAGATACAATACTCATCTGGTCAGAAGATTCTCACTTTTCAATGGAGGAAATACTACCTTATTCTTCGTCCTCCAAAAAGTATAGTGAGTAACTACCAACTCGTGTATATACTATACTCGTACATGATACGTGGTTAAATCATGCTGAAACCGCTATAGTACCTACGTGAAAACAAAATCGAGACAATTTCCTACATATTTCTGAACCGGTTACCGGGAGAATCAGTGAAATGTAATATATCCAATTTACTGATGCGAAATATCACTTGGTGTCATAAAAATACCGCATAAATTTTTTACACTGATATAGATATCGCCCTTGGACATATCATAAGTGTAGATAATATGCGTATATGTATCAGTCAGTAGATAAGTAATGCACTACTTTATCCCTGATTAAAAAACTAATTTATCTACTCTCATGCTCTCATAGCGTAATATTCGAATTATGAACTTCAAAACGAGTTTATATTGACATATACTTTATAAACAGAATACCGAAATTTAAAAATAGAATCATATTATAACACTTTTTCTCTAACAAAATAATACTATAAAACAATTTTTTTTCTATTACGATACAGCGCTAATCCAAGAAGTTAATATCGCCAAAGAGTTTCCATAAACTTTTGGCGGGGGACAGCAGCACCCACGCAGTAGCGCATGTGCGGTGATGTGCTGGTGCAGGCGACATTCATTTGTTTTGTAGTACTTAATGAATTTCGTGGGATTTTTTTAATTTATTCTTGATCTTTAACTTTGATTTTTTATTTAGTATTTGTTTCAATCCCAATGTTTGAGAGTAGATAAAGTAGTGTATGAAACTGCACATAACTAGGTATTAAAACATTCGTGTGATACTATTAAAAACCTCGCCTACGCGACGGCTCGGTTTTTAAACACACACTCATGTTTTAATACCCCTCATTATGCAACAGTTTCATAAACTACTATTATGTAATAAGTATGCAAAGAGTAGGTAAGCAATTCTCCAAGGCTCGGATACCGGTAAAATGTTCAATCTAACGGATTGAAAATTTATTTACATTACGCAAAAAACTTAACATTCATTGCATTTTCGTTGTAATAAACCGATTGTTAGAGGAGTCTTTACTTCAAGGGTTTTTCGGGTTTAGAGCAATAAAAACCGTTTTTAGGGTTCCGTCGTCAATAAGGAACCCTTATAGTTTCGCCATGTCCGTCTTTCTGTCTATCCGCGGCTTAGCACACTGAATATTAGTACTAGAAAGCTGTAATTTGGCATGAGTATACATATTAATCACGCCGACAAAGTGGTAAAATAAAATAATGAAAAAAAATATGTAGGAGTATGTAGGAGGTACCCTAAAAAATATTTTTTTTAGGGTACCTCCTACACGTAAAGTGGGGCTGTTTTTTTCTCGTCTATCCCATGGTGTGGGGTATCGTTGGAAATGTCGTTCAAAAATATTGCGAGTTTGTGAAAACCATTTTTTGATTTAGGGAACGTATTACCGAGATTTCATACCCTAATAACTAATAAGTAATAACATAGGAAAAGGTCATTGACTCCTACCGCTGCGCCCGTGTTTCTACGAGTAATTTTAAAACTGTGATATCTTTTAAACTATTCATTAGTATTATATGCACTAGTATTGCTAGTATTTTTATTTGTCGTACCTATTCCACATTTTATAATTTGTACCTCCTTCAAAGTATCGTCAATCAATCAACGAGACTGATCGAATTTCTATGTCATCCTCATCGGGGTTAAATTTCTAAAGCTTGTACCTACCTACTGATTCTTGTTTCGAATTATATAATTTATAAACCTTTTCTATCCGTGGCCAGGGCCACGACATAGGGCGGTGCGTCTTGCGGTGCGTTTTGCGGCGCGGGGCGGCGCTCGAATGTTCCCCGGGATCCCGAGTCGCAAGACGCACCGCAAGTCGCACAGCGGCGACTCGTGGTACGTTCTAAATAATTTCTAATGGGCCTACCACACGCTCAAGCTTCACCACAGTTTTGCCTGCGCAGGTCGGTTTGTACACGGAACACCGTGCGTGTGGTCGGTAAAACTCGCCGATTTGTATTATTGAGGAAGGTCCATAACATTTGTTCTCGCCGCGGTCGCAAGACGCCAGACGCAGGTCGCGCAAGCAGTGATGTCGAGGCCGAGGGGTAAATACCATTAAGAATCGATAGTGTGATCTTTAACCGTACCTATATGAAAAAATTCAGGCTAAATTAATTAATTATTTGACACGTGAGAGTGATCATCACAATGGTTAGTTGTTTTAATTACGAAAAGTAAACGTCACAAAAGAAGTTTATATAAACCAATAAAATTAATCAAACAACGATTCAAAAATAAATATTGTGAAAAGTTGAGAGACACCAATAATTTGTTTACAATGTTTCAACATCGTCATTCTGAACGTTGAATCCTTTATATGACTGTGGAATGAATGGAAGCATTTAGAATTTTAGATTTCCATTAGGAATGCAAACATGTTTAGATAAGTGTGTCCCGATCGTAATCAGTGTGCAATAATCAGTTGTCAACATTCACTAGGGATGGGCCGAACATTCGACACAAGAACTGTTTTGACTAAAATTAAAAAATAACCAGTAAAATAAAATCATAAGTACTTACATAGTACACACGGCTACACATCAAGCTATACAATTCCAGTTTATGCTTATCTCGCATTGTATACGATTTCCGTACAATACGAGGTCAGCTTATACTGGAAATGTATAGCTTGATGTGTAGCCGTGTGTACCATTCTAAACATTACTTTTGAATTTTGACATTGAAATAATTATCACAAAAAATCACTATTTCAAATTTGTGTACAAGTTTTAAATAAAAAAATTACCAAGGGCAGGTTATGGTGCAAAAACACCAAGGTTTCTGCGTTATCTGGCAGGAGTCTGTTACGTTTTTGTTCGTATACATTTCCTGCCTCTGAGAAAAGTCGCTCAGATTCCAGCACGCGTAGCATGACGCTTTCTATCTCTACGAAGAATAGACACAGCTCTTTCTATACAAAGTGACGTTTCGTTTCTCCATTTTTGACATCGCACCGTAGAAATCTTTCTACAATCTGTTATTTTGTCTTTCGTTTATAACGATCTTTGTCTAGGTCCTTTTACATGTAGACTATTTCAGAAGAAAGTTTTCTATCCCAAACTGTCAAAATCACTAAGGTAGTGAAGACAATTTGATTTTGTAATCGCTATGCTAAACACAGTAGAAAACTTTTTACTCGACGGTCACAAAGTAGGTATATACAGTTATCTACAAAATCATGATTTTACAGGAGAGCGTTTTAAAAATTTTGGTTGTCTAACTAAATCAGACTATTTGTAATCGCAATTAAAAAGGTGTGGAATAAAATATGAACTAAAATTCACACCAACACCTCGAATTCAGTGCAAAAACAGTACTGTATCTTTTTTTTTCTTTTGCTTACCTATATCTCGAAAATGGCGTGTCCAATCGCAAAAATAATGAAAATTTCGACCCCCTTAATAAACCTTTAAACCCCTAAGACTCAACATGTAGGTAATAATTTTTCTTATTGTCCATACAAAAAGTGAAAAATTCCACATAAAATACTGTAATATTTTTTGCTTCCAAAATACGATACTTCGACACTTGTTTTTTTTTTTTTGTAGTTGACGTGACTATCGTAAAAAGTGCAGTTGAGTCTTTTTACTTTCCAGTTTCCTGCCGTCCTGTCTACACGGAACGTCATTTTTGTCTATTCTTCCGTCGACAAAACTCGTTTCTACGGTGGTCATGCTACGCGTGGAGGACACGATAAAAATATTCGTGCCAAAAAACTGTGCAATGCGGTGAAAATAACAGACTTTTTATTTTCACCGAATGTTCGGCCGAAGTTCATTTTCGGTTCAAACCACATTCGGGCCATCCCTAACATTAACCAATAGAAAATTAGGAAATAATGAAGTGGTTTATTCAGAATGACTATTAGTGTTGGAACTTACCTACTAGAACTTGCCCTAATAGAATTTTTAACTCCCCTAGTTTCGTGAGGCACGAAAATTTGTTGTCCGACTAGAATTCGAAAGGGCAAGTAAATATCACGTGTTAGTAGGTTCTGAATTATATATATCAAGGGTGCTTAGTGCTGTACGTCGTATTCGTCTTGACGTTAAGCATACTGCCAAGTAATTTGATATTTATAAGACAGGAGGTCGAAAACTCGTGTAACACAAGGCCCTTCTTACAGTAGTCAAACGAAACCAAATTAAATTAGTTCATTATCATGATTATAGCATCCACAGCCTGACGTCACTCACTGCTGGGCGTAGAATAGACTACTCTTTATTATGATTGATTCGCACAAGAAAAAAGAGGTCAGAAAATCAACCAGTTACTAGCATAAAATTAAATTAAAAATTAATTTATTTCAGGTCCTAGACCCATATTAAAAACAAAAACAATACACAAATTTGTCAATTTTATAAGTGTCACTATTTGAGTCACAGAAAAATGTTAGATCAAATCAATTAATGTCAAAAGCACACAGCAAAATAAAAATTAAATTATATAGAACAATGAATTAAATAGTAAGTGAAGTTATGTCAGAAGTAAAAATTTAAATTACAATATTCATAACATTGACAAATTAAGCACCAGCAATATGCCTGCTACAACAATGCCCAACATAGGGGCAATCTAGTCGTTGAGCAATCATCGCCAGGACAGTGTTGGAGCTAGCCCGCACCCTGCGCACCAAGGACGCGCACCGCTTGCGCATGGTGGCGTGAGCATAGTATTCCAGTGGAGGTCTGAACACGGAGTCACCGGTAACTACCCCGTTAGAACCTAACTAGTTTCAAGTAACGAGGAGTAGGAAATAACCGATCTAGGACTAGTAACGTATGAAACCAAATTAATATATTGTGTCTTTGGCCAATTAGTGACAAAAATCACTGCTACAAATCGAAGATAGTCATAGCGATAATTTAAATAAAAAAACACAGTTATTTGGGTAGCATCGTATGCAAAGTTTGGTTAGTATTTCGTTAATAATCAGTTAAGTTTGTATCGAGTCCCAACTTGTGAGAATGACAAACCAAATGTTTTATGATTTTTAAATAAACTTTGAATTAATTAACAGAAGCAGGTGATAGCACTAAGTTAGCGGGGAGGGCGACGATATTATTTCCAATAATAATTATAATAACCCCACCGCCGTATCTCTACGTTGACGTCGTGGTGGGGCTTGCGAGCTCCTAAAGTCTAGGTCTGTACCGGTAGAGTTTACTTTTCCGAAACGGGTCTAGAGTGAGGAGCCAGACAAAGAGAGATACAAAAACCTGTAGGGCAGCATGTGGCGAGCTGTTGGGCAGTAGCGACCCCACGGATCCTATCTCCCGGGAGAAGTCTTGTTCCTCACCTCTGGCTTGCCTTTATTGGCCCGCTTGAGTGGAGATTCGCAAGAGCAACCGTGTTCGGAGGAAGGAAGTATTCAAGTAAGATGCTGGATCTTTACCGTACTTCCGGGATTGTCCTGATAGCCGTGGAATACCTCTCCACTTCTCATAAGCACCTCAGGACGTGTTGCCCCCTTGTCGCTACATCACTATGTGCTAGCGACCGTTTTCGGGGGCCCATTACTAAGTGTGCAAGTCACCCCCTTTATTTTTTTGTAATAAATTATCAAATAACTTCGCGGAGCGGGAGGGCGTGTCAGACTTTTACTGACGAAAACCCACCCGTGTTCCTTCGGTTGCCCTGTTGCCGGGAACCACGCCTTTCGGTTTTCTTCGCAACCCCGGCAGGCATCGGCCCTAGCGGATCCCGTCAATTCTGCTGACATCTCTTTTGAGGCGCGCGTGGAACACAACGCGTCGTCGACCTGGGCCTGGTCCTTATCGGACGGCGAGCTAACCATTGCTCACCGTCCGCAAGACCGCGCCTATGGTAGCCGGGAATCGGCCTGCGATTCCCGACGCCCAGGGCGTCTCCTCCTGCGGCGGTTAGGGGCGTGAGGGCGCGAAGTTTAGTCTTATCGCTGCAATTGTGGCGGTGCAAGTCACGCCCTGCCATTTTATCTGTGTATATAAAACATTGATCAGGCAGGGGCCATAGTCTTTCCATAGTCCTAGATAACCAGTTAGTTCACTTTAGCCACCCAAACCCATAATCCAATATCTTTGTTTCCATATCCTGCGATAGTCCTACACCAATCGGGGGTTGTCTTTGGATGCACTTACATAGTGCGGACATGGATAATCGTTGGTTGGTGCCTCATTTCATTAAAAACGTCTAACCCCTCTGCGAGTTGGTTTCGGCCCCTTGTTCTAAAGGTCCGGGACTCCAGGGTCCCGAGAAATGTCAAGAGACGTAAAAATAATAATAATACCAGTCTTGAAAGCAACCTTGCAAAATCTACCCTATAAACCCTTGTGAAAATATTGAAAGCAACTTTACCGTTTTCTGTTTACATTTTCAGTAGCCAATTTAATTTTTACCCAGTATCTTTATAGTGTTATAGTGAAGACCTAAAGGAGATGTATCATGTAGAATAGTTGTGGTTATGTAAACAGCAGTCACATAGTTTATTTTATGATGCTCTGTCGCCAAGGCTGGCCGAGAGGTCAATGCGTGCAATTGACTTCATTTGATCATGATGATCACGAGCTACAAGTACTAGGTACTGTAATTACTAATGTATTCGTAATAAACAACTTTCAATGTAATTGAAAATCGTGACAGTTTCGGGAACATTCGATACCCGCTGAAAAATGATGTAGCAACCATTTGTTTTTGTTACAGGTTCACAAAAATCCGGTTGATGACACCACTAATAAGGAATGTATTCTGCCACCTGTATTCTGTAGGTATCTCAAAGCCACTAATGACATTTCAAAACAATTTTGACTAATTCAAACTGTAGATAATTTGACCTTTCACATTTGAACACACCAATTTGCCGAACACTATCCTAATCGACACACACATATGAGACACGAATTTTATGTACCCACTATTTAAGGCGACGATAGCCGATTTTTAATGATTTTATACTGAAGATCACGTCTAAACTAGTAGTGTTAATGATTTGGAAAAAAATATGTTAAATTAGAGCATTTTTTAATAACTTGATATAGGAATATTTTAGATTATGTTTATATTACATAGTAAAATTAATCTGTAAAGTTATGTCTAACGCGGATAAAAAACTGAGAATCACGCAAAATCTGTCAAGCGTATTTTTCTAAAACCTTCACCATTTTAAAGACAATTAAATTATTTATCTTTTAGTATACGTGTTTTATTAAAATACCTTATAATAAATTAATAATGCGTCTAATTTCGGACAGCGCTCTTTGATGGGCGAGTCCTATTACTGGCTGGACCTACGACGCGTTGCGTGAGCTCAGTACAGAACACGCAAGCTAACCACTCAAGGTCACTGGCATATATCTGCGTCTTAATGTGCTCTTAATTCTATAGCATTCCTACGTAACGTGTACTTAGTAATGTAAACATAACTATATTGCCAGACAATTTCGTACAATGAAACTTAGGACATAAAGTTGGGACAACGACCCAGAGGAACGTACTTACAGGTACCTAAGAATAAATAGATAGGTAGGTATCTAAGTCTTTCAGTGCCTTAGTTATCTACCTTTCAGTATTATAGGCAGTTGTGTTTAGGCTTTATAGACCGACATTGTGGGATTATGTCGACAATTTCTCGGAATCCGAGGGAGTCCCGGCTCCCTGAAGCTGACTTTTGACGACATCGTCTTGGTTGTGTCGTACGGAACCCTAAATCTCAACACACAAGTAACTGATGTTACGTCGGGTGCAGACACGCGGACTACTTATATTTAAAGCACCTAAGCAGCAGCCGCGCAGTGTTCCGCCCATAAGTCTCAACGGCCGGCGTAGCACTGAAAATTGTTGACAGTTTGAGGTACCTTGGCCACATTGTCACGAGCGACCTAAGAGATGACGTAGATATAGAGAGGGAGCGCAGGGCAATGTCTGTGAGGAGCAATATGCTTGCCCGCAGGTTCGCTCGTTGTACTACAGACGTCAAAGTTACCATTTTTAAGGCGTTCTGTCAATCCTTTTACACAAGTGGGCTGTGGGTGTCATACACGCGCCGAGCCTACAACGTCCTGCGTGTTCAATTTAATAATGCTTTTAGGATGCTGTTGGGGCTACCATGGCGTTGTAGCGCTTCAGGAATGTTCGCAGAGGCTCGCACAGATGGTTTCCATGCCATCATGCGAAAGAAAGCGGCCTCCTTACTACAACGCCTGCATGGTAATGACAACAGCATTCTAAAAATGATCGCTGCTAGACCGGACTGTCCCTTTCAGGGACACTGGGTGGGGACAGTCCTAGGTCTGCATAAATAAATAATATTGTGAAAAAAGAACAATACTAACCTATTTATTTAAGCACCATTGTTACTAACACCAATATGCTAACAAAATTAAGGACCTTAGTCTGAAATAAAGTTTTATTTAATTTAATTTTAATTTTCAAAGTATTTCACGCACCTAGTTTATTTTTATTTAATATTTATTTCTGTATCTATCTATCCGTGACATCACTGCGGGCCCTATCAGAATACCAGCGCTGCGACTTTTTTTTTTATATCTCTGCATAAATATGCTAAGATTTTTCAAGAAAAGGCCAAAAGGCCTCGTACAGGACTTTCTGCTATTATTATAATGTTACTTTGTTTTTTTTTATTAATTTTTTAACGAGTGTGTTCAAATTCAAATTCAAATTTATTTATTTGCGAGTATGTAGGTTTACAACGTATGATCTTAAAACTATAATGGCCCCTTTACATTCTACCATTACTTATGGTGTGCAAATATTAGTGCGTTATATTGTTTTAGTTTTGTGATTTCCTGTGCTAGTCTCAATAAATACTTTTTCTTTCATTCACGTGTGCGAGGTCGACTCGCACTTGATCGATTTTTTTTACTTTTGTTACCCTGAACTTAATATCCATCTTCATCAACCCAGCCAGATTTACCAAAGAAAGTACAAAGATAGGGATCATAAGTAATCATTTAAGTTGCTGCTGGTTTCTATGAGTTTTAAATCCACTGAATTTAAAAGTAGCAAGTTCTGTCCGTCAGTTCAATTTAACTTATCCGTCTGATGCAAGTAACTATCATCGTATCATTTATACAGGGTGAAAAAAAAAAAAAACAACTCAAGACCATTTTTTGAAGTGAAAACTTCTTTAGGCGTGTTGGGCATTTTTGAGATGGGAAAAGACAATTGAACTCGCAACACTGTTACCGTTACCGACACCTCATTAAAAGTATTTCCTGTACAGTAAAATTGTTCAAGTTTTCACTTCGTCGGCATTCCCGGAGTGAGTTTTTTTTTTTTTTTATTGGCTCTTTTTTAACAATATAGCTTTCCGGTATTTTGTAATTTTTCGGGCCGTTTCTGAAAAGCTCAGTTCTTTTACCATCAATGAGGCTTATGTCAATGGCCATCGCAAACAGGTCACCCTGTATAGAATATATGTCGCATACGTTTTGTTTGTTTTTTTGTTCAAATCGTCGGGTTCTGGCTACTAATTAATCAGGGATCACAAATCCTCAGAAATGCACCCGAAACCTTCGTAACTCTAGTTTAATTATAAAACTTATCTCGTGTGTATGTTGGATGTCCTCCAAGAGGACATTTAGTTTCTTTTTAATTTCATTATCGGTCGATCTATTAGTTTCTCAACTTCAATTCCCAACTTTAACCTTTAACTGGTGACATGATTTTTGTAGAACGTAACTGGTGACGAGCGGTCTGTCAGGCCGCTGCCGTATTTAGTCTATGGCATAAAAAATGTATATGGTAACTTACCCTAGTATGTACTTAGTGTTAAATAACCTAATAAATTCAAAGAAATTTGTGTACTCTGAATGAGGAACTTGCAATTACAAGGTATTGACTTGAGATCAACAATTACTGATAAAATAATAAAAATGAACGTATTATAACAAAATTACTTTTTTCCATAAAGATATAACATTACCTCAAAATAGAAAAACACTAATACATTAGAACAAGAACATTAACACTTCAGTAATAAAGTTGAATATGGCGTGCGCTCTTTGATCGTGTTCGAGCACGGAACTAAATGACTTACCTAAGTCTCAATTCTTATTTCGTTTGTATTTAACCCTGATTTAAAGTGATAAATTGATCTAGTGAAAAAATGTCATGTAGCTGGATTATAAACTGTATTTTTTTACTGTGAATACTTATTCTAGACATAAAAGCCGAGTAATCTTGATTTTATTTAAATAATGTTTAAAAAAGACATGATTTTCGAATAAAAAATGAATCTAGCGAAAATGTTACAATTACGTAACTGTCCTGTACTACATGGAAAGAAAAAGATTCTATAAATCATATACTTTAGTTCCATTTTGATTGTATGTGAATGTTTCAGAATATTGATGCAAGTTAACATACAATTTAGGGAGCCTCCTCACTGGTGACAATGATAGATTTTCATGACGGCTGTGATTTATTTTATTATGACGGAACCGCTCTTCTGGGAAACCGTAGCTTTACTATTTACTATTAACTCAATCAATAAGCAAACAATTGGAACGTTTTCCCTAAATTATCTCTTGTAGTTGAGTTCTTTATCTCAAACACCTGCGTATTTATTACACATAACAAAAACTAGTCTTAAATCATTTTCCGTGTAAACTGTAAACTGAAGGACTTTTTCACAAATTAGACCTTGTTTATAATATTTTCAAATGACATTTCTTTTGCAGTGAAAAGTGCGCAGTGTAGGTAAATAAAAAAGAAAAATAATAATTCCTCAGACTTCTACAAGATGGTCAACAGTGCAGCTAATGAAGTCCTCTGTAAAATATAATAAGATAAATATTCAGTGGCCGACTAAGCCTAACGACCCGGGGCGGCAAACTAAATAGGGGCTCCCCGCCCAAATAAGTATGCAGAAAGCTTTGAGAACTAGAAGAACTTAGATTAAAAGAGCGAGTTCGACATTTTAGCGCACTACCTCGAATAGGTTAGGTTTTCTTTTAACCATTCATACGGAAATAGGACATACTTTGTCGACTTCTATGGAAATATTAGTAACATTAAACGAATACAGGATGTTAGAGCGAGCTCGAAAATTTTAGCACTCTGGATAGGTTAAATTTTCGTTAGGACATTTATATAGAAATAAGAGTTACTTTGGCGACCTAAATAGTTTGAGAAACTAGGATGCAAGAGCGAGCGAAGTAAGCTCGAAAATTTTTAGCACCGGATAGGTGAGGTTTTCATTTGACTATTCATAAGAAAACCTTAATAGAAGACTTTCACAGAAAAGTCCGATTAAAAGAGAAAGTGGGATGCAAAAATTTTAGTAGGTACTCTACATTTATATTTAGCATACATAGGGGCTCCAACAGAGACTGCTTTTTACTTACTGAACATAATTTGGCCCTGTTTGGGCACCCCAAATCTTAAAGTTCAACTAGCAGATGCAGAGAAACAATTCATGCATAATATCCACCATTTAAAAATAATGACAAAAGCTAAAAACATATATAGAAGGTGGGATGGCAATGGCATACAATTAGCGCTTTCGTATTGGGTGTTGTTTATAGCATCTAAGCCGAAGTTCGCACGAACGTAATAAAATCGCGGTGATTTTTTTGTCGTGCACTGGATTTTCAACGCTCCGCTTAGCGCCGAGAGTTGAAAATCCAACAGTGTGTTTTTTCAACGCGCTGGGACGGGAGTGCTTCTCAGCGCGTTGGATTCTCAACGCTCGGCTTGTTGAAAATCCAAATCGATTTTATTACGTCCGTGCGAACGTCGGCTTATAGGCGTTCGAGCGCATGTGCGCAGCGCAGACGCCACAATCGCCACGACTACGACACGCTGCACCGACAATCGTAACGGAAATATTTGGGACTTTTTTACACACTCACAAAATCGTTATCATATCAATTTTACATCACGGTCGTTATTAAAATGTAACATTTAAATCAATCTTTTGATACAAAATGCAGCAAACGCATGTATCTCAACATTCTCAACTTTGCTTTAGGAATAGCAAACACACCACGTAATATCCTAACAGCACTAGTATAATCACAGCTGTTAGTAACAAAACGAGAAGGTCGCATGTATTCGTAGAAATTGTTTTAATAACAGACAATATGAATGTCGGAACCAATAGTTACAGGCCATAAAAATCAGTGAAAGCGACTAAATCACTCATTTGCCTGACCTGAAACATTTTGGCGATGGTGAAAACATACCACGACCTTTGTGATTAAAAAGCCAATAACTGTTGAAGGTGACCGAGGGGAATCAAATTTATATGAAGTCCGACAGCCAGTGGTGGTAGTTGTGGGGGACATTGTTAGTCTAGAGGTGATGGCGTGCAATACCTAGCTCCTGTGAGCACGCCATGGTTTGTGCAACCCAATAACAAGTTACAAAGATTTAGAAAAGTTCAACGAAACCAACATGACTAGCAAAATGTAGTGAGTGGAATAAGTACCTACTAACAGGCATGCCGTCACTTTTTTTCACCGAAAATTGATATATATTATATATACAGAATGGGTGAAAAATCGTGGATCAAACGAAACAGGGCGATAGGTGGGATTATTTGCAGTAAAAAAATATATTTGTGGCAGAGCCCTAACTTTGATCTCCTTAAAAGTTTTTCACCCACTCTCTATAGTGAGACTAGGATATTTTCTGATGTTCTACGCGTGAGACCTGTCATTTGATCTGTTTGAAGGCTTGTGCAGACCAGCGCGACACGCGACTTTTTGAAAGAGCCTTAATACGAGTTTTTGACTCAATCTACTATAGATAGCATTCTTTACATAATTATTATATTACCTAATACGCGTTGAGGCCCCTTTTTATTTTTATTTCCTGTTATTTTCTGTCTAATAATAAAGGAAATTAAAAAAAAGGACATTTTTTTAATCTTAGAAATCATTTAAACTCTATAGGTACAAGTCAAGTAGATAACGAAAATCAGTACAAAATACGAGTTTCTCGAAACAACCTATAAAAGGTGTCAGGTGTGCTGCATAGAGATATAAGTTTGCCAATCTACCGTGTCCGTAGGCCTACTAGAACAACATTCCATCATTAATTCGTCGCACATACTCGCACATGGTCATAAAATAAAAATATTTCAATTTCTTACGGAAGTATTTTTTTACACAGTGATGTAAGTTTTCCATTCTTCATCAATGAAACGTTTCCTCCGGACTCGTTCATTTTGACATATTTTCACATGTTTTCTAACAACGGTAAGTTCATAAGGACCAATTAATTAATATATTTTTACTGGATATATCTAGGTATAATCCAAAGGCATAAAACTATAATAATTTAGTCTGATTGCCGAAAAGAGAGTGCACCTGTGTTTGCGCGCACACGTCTTGTGCACTGTCATATCTTCAGCGGACCTGGCTAATCTCCGTTGAGATTGGCCGCCGTAAACGAAATTTGGTCGGGGGAATTTCAATAATTTGGTAACGTAGTTGGAAAGAAAACTAATTGAAAAATAATATTACCTGTCCGGTTATTGTGAACAGTATGGCGAGCAGTATCCGCAGCGGTAACCGCGCGCGGTACGCTCGGTGTGACCACAGCCTATGCACGCCCGCTGTGATTCCAAATCCGGACGTGTATATCGTGCCGAATGCTAAAAAAACAAACTTTATTTAAAAAAAAATTGTATGGCTCTTATTTAATAAAAATTTTATGGCTCAACATTGTTTGAACTGAAATAGGTATCTGTAAGGATTTTTGAGCTGCAATGAAAATAGAATAAAAATCTGATTAATAAAAAAGAGTAAAAATATTTTGGCGTGGGAAACAATATTTTGGAAGTTTCTGATTTAGATTTGATGACATTTTTTATTAGGAACTACTACCGAAACAAGAATAAATTGAAAATTTTTGTTTTTATTCGCTTCAGTAACTTTCAAAGCTGAAAAGGATTTTTTTGGGAGACCAAAAATTCAAAATCATTTACGTAACTACGGAAATCAAGAAATATTCATGGAAACGTTACTGTATAATTTTTTTTAGTGTTTACTTGCCGAAGCATTTCCGAAATCTCCATACTACTGCTAGCTCAGTGCTCGTAATTAATTAAAAAACTTGCAATTTTCGGAAACCCCTTAAATCCATTTACCGTTTTATACATTTTTCGGATTTTTAACTTTTTAGATTCGGAGAAAATACTTCAAATACGTTGCAAAAATCAACTGTAAAATTAATCTTCCTTCTTCTTTCTACCTTTCCGGATTTTCGTCGTATTTTGTATTTATGATAAAAGACGTAGACTTGAGACTTATAAAGGTAAAATAAAAGATAACTTACCAAATAATATTGTGTACAGTTTAACTTGGTTACTAATCATCAGGTACAATCCGTATAATGAAACTAAATGCAAAAGAATTTGAACGGTAAGATCCGGCCATCGCCATTGGGCCTTAAATTCCATGGCTTCAAATTTTTTCAGATCAAAGTCAGCGTCATTTGTCACTTCACTAGCACTGTCCCTTAACACTGAATTATTGTTCTCTAAATGTGCAACTTTGCCATTTTTGTATGAAACGGGCCTAATTTTTAGTTCCGAATGCATTTCTTCTCCGCACATTTCGATGTTCTGTTGCGCTGGAGCCATTCTGTGGGGCCAAAAGAAAAATTGTTATCAGAAAATTATTTGCACAAACATTTTTTTACGACTTCTCACGTTATTTGAGCAGCTCAAGCGGTTACAGCTAACCAACACCTCTAAAGAGCTTACAAAAATAAATGGAGACAAATTAGAGGTATTGATTACCTCGAATTTGTCTCCATTTATTTCGCCTTGCCTGTGCCACAGCCGGCGGATAACAGTTTACTTATTTGTTATTGATGTGAGGCACTAAGTAGGTAGTTGTATACACAATCATGTTATCTGTTATATCCTACGATATTTCTGGATAATCAGTTAGTGGAAGCCTTATCGCTGTATTAGTAATAGTAAACACAGGTGTTCCAAAATTTTTTTGGAAGTTGACTCAATGTTTGCTAGCTTATCTACCCACACTTGATAAAATGGCCGAAGGTTGCTCATTTCCGATGACTCATCGAGTATGTTATCGACGATAGATTGCCAAATGTTTGGGTTTAAAAGTGATTATTATACTAAAGTAGAGGTTTAAATAATTATTATAGTAACTACGACGCTTTTTTAAAATTAACATTAAACTGCATTGTCATTTATTGTTCTTCTATGACGTGGTTATTGTTGCCGACTTTGTGAGACATGACTCTTAGTTCAAGGTCAAAAGGACGATTAAGAGCGTTTATTCTAAAAGTTAAAACGTCGCAAATTGCTGTCAAATATTTACCTGTTTTGATTAATTTGGCAATATTACTGTATGGAAATATGAAATACCGCTTACTAAGTAGATAGTGTAAGTGCTAGTACAGTTAAGAAGCATTATTCACGTTTGCAGTCACAATATTTTTCTTATCTACGATAGGTATGGGCGACGCCATCTGCATTACCTACCGTTGTAAATCTCTGAGATGTAACAATGTGAATAGCTCATAAGTCACGCACTTTAATTACAGACAATTACCATTGTTTTTCTCCTTGCACGATAATGCGCTCTATTGTTATTAACTCTTAGCCGACGTTTCACGGACGTTATAAAACCGCGGCGATTTTTTTTCGTGCAGTTAATGCCTGACAATAAAATTTTGTTTTTGTTTTTTTGCGCCGAGAGTTGAAAATCCAGTGTATGAAAAAATCCTTCCGCGATTTTATGACGTACGTGCGAACATCGGCTTAAACTATGAGATTTATGAGTTGGTATAAAGTCGTTTTGATTTTTTCGTATGGTTATAAATCTCTAGAATAAGCATCAGCATTATGAGCCTATAAAAGTCCCACTATTGGGACACAGGCCTCGTCTCTGTGAAAGGCCATAATCCAACACGCGAGCCCAGCGCAGGTTATTTTTGAGCATAATTAATGATGATTATTTTTTGCATTTTTTGTTGCTGAAGCAAAACATGACTGCGAAAATAATTGAATGTAACATCTTGCACTGCACGACAGTAAAGACGGGGTTTTAGTTTAACGTTTAATAAAATTATTTTGACCGTCTTGTTTTACTTTCCAAGTTAGTATTTGTAGTGCTTTCAACAAAACTATCTTTGAAACAGGGTTCGCCGATATATAATAATATCAGCGGATATATATCATGATACATATCAATTGATTTTTATCTTGATATATATCAACAACACGTAGCGAAAAACTACAATTCAGAATAATTTAGATTGTTTCCCAAAATGGCAACCTCATTTAAAGTTGGGGATATCCCCTTTAATTTACCAGTACGGCTAGCTTTTTATTGAAATTCAAACCTTAAGTTCATACCATATAAGGTTTATTTTACGAGGTAATAAAAAATGGGGATTCCCTGGTGCTTCTAGCGTTAATAATTTTCACTTTCTAGGGATCCCCGCAAGCTTGACAATCGAAAGATTTGACAAACGTTGACTCATTATTGTTTTTCACTTCGTTCTATTCAGACGTAATATTTTAGTGCCTACGATTTCTTTCATATTTTTTAGTGTTTAATCCCCTTACAAAATGAAATTCGCTTCTTTTTCTTAGCCTGTATAAATATCCGATATATATCGGATTTATATAAAAAATCGGATTTTTTCGAACCCTGGTTTGAAAACAGTTAAAATAGTTTCAAATGAAATAACTAGTATTTATTTGTAAACTTTGATAAGTAAATGTGTACACATTTACTTATCAAAGTTTGAACACTAAGGTATTTAGGGACGGTATGAATAGCAGAAAAATAAGTGACTGATGCGAATTTTATATCCGACCGACCATATAGACATTTATAATCAAATTAGGGGTCATTTAGTTGCAAATGACCTCTCCTACATCTCCTTAACAGATTGCCGACACACATAACCAATAAACCCTGTGTATATACGCTATTTGCGCAATATTGCATTAGTTCGTATTATTCTATAGTTTAACGCAAATTGTGAAAAGACGAGCCAAAAGGTTAGAATATTGTAGATAGTTACAGATTTAATATTTTAAATCATTATCATAACCTATACCTTTGTGCAGCCAATCATAACATAATTATTATACAGGGTGGATTTTGGGATGGGGCAATTTAAGGGCAAGTACACAAGGCTACACATCAAGCTATTCATTTTCAGTTTATGCTGATCTCGCATTGTATAAGATTTCCGTACAATGCGAGGTCAGCTTATGTGTAACTTGATGTGTAGCCGTGTGTACCTTAAACCGTTGTCGCTACAAGAAAACGGTCTTCTTTTTGAAACATTTTGATCTGCATTAACAGATTTAGAAAAAAAATGTAGAGTCAGCAAGATAATTTATTAATGATAATTTTGACGTGTAAAAGTGTTTGTACAAACCTACTTACAGAAATAAAATTATTTATCATTAATGGGCAATTTTAAGAAAAACTTTTTTTGTTGCAAATTGATCCTGTTTCTAGGATAAAAAACCGTAAATGGGTATTTTCATACGTTGTGTACTTATTTCTATTGCCGAAAAACTTATTTAACTTTATAATTATTTGTTGTTATAAACAACAAATAATTATAAAGTTAAATAAGTTTTTTGCTCGATCTTTAATACGGTACGGAACCCTTTGTGTGCGAGTCCGACACGCACTTGGTCGGTTTTATACGTTTTTTACATACTATTATGATAGTTCGTAAAACGTACCTACACAGAAAAACATCAAGCTTAGGCCTCTTCTGTCGTTTAAGATTATAATAAAAATAAATATCTATGTTAGGTGACTGTATTTTAGTATAATTGTGGTGTCTCACGACTACAACGCGAACAAAGTTGCAGGCAGAATCTAAATATACCAACAACAAACTATCAACAATATTTCAATATTTCGGAGTTTCTTGTAGACAAACAGTTTTTTTTTTATTTTTGTTTTTTTTTTGACGACGGAACCCTTTTGTAAAAATAAATATTTGACGGAGCCCTAAAATAATCAAAAACGGTGTTTTATGGATTATTCAGTTTTGTCGTACACTGTGTCCTACTAATTGATTTTGGTGGGGCAAAAACACTTGCATAAACTCTTAGTTTACTTTTCCCACTAGGGCTGGCACTTAATAAAATATTATGGCGAAAATGAAAACAGTTTTAATAATAAAATATAGAAACTATTCACTATGAGATTAAGATGATTCTGAAGCAGCTAAAATACCACAAAGCAATGATGTCCACTGCTGGAAATAGGCTATAGGCATTTCATTTTCGCGGAGCCCCTCACAGAGGCTTTGCGGATCCCTAGGGCTTCGCGGAACACACTTTGAGTATAGCTGTTGTGTGGTGTAGGTACATAATAAAGAGTATTCTCTCTTCGAAAAAAAAATAAAAAAAAATCGAAATGGTTAAATTTACAATGTTTTTTAGGGTTCCGTACCAAAATGGTAACAAGGAACCCTTATGGTGCGACTCTGTCTGTCCGTCTGTCACAAATACCGTTCCCCCCTTATCTCCGAAGTTTGCAAAGACAAAAATCTTAAATTATTATGTGATAGAAGTTTTTGTAAAGATTACAGGAAAAATAAAACGATGTCTCTAAATAGCACAGTTTTCAGAAACCATCAACAAAAATTACATTAGTTATACTATCGGTCAAGAGATGGCGCTGACCTAAAACTGCAATATTCTACACCACAGTGTTAAAATTCTCTGACGAATAAAGGCCTCGCCGATGAAAATTTAAAATGGTACGGAACCCTCGGTGCGCGAGTTCGACTCGCTCTTGACTGGTTTTTATTTATTTATTCTGTAGTTAATCAATCTGCCTAGCCTTTTCCCAACCATGTTCGGGTCGGCTTCCAGTCTAACCGGATGCAGCTGAATACCAGTATTTTACATGGAGCGACTGCCTATCTGATTTCCACAACCCAGTAACTGAGTAATACCTTTGGTAAAACTGGTTGTCAGACTTTCGGGCTTCTGACGACCCGTAACGAGTGTCAAAGATTCACGAATGACAGCCGGGACCAACGGCTTAAAGTGCTTTCCGAGCATGGAGGAGTCTCGGTTTGTAGAAATGGTCACCCATCCACGGACCAACCCCGGCAAGCGTAGCATAACCGTGCATCTGCTCGTACCTACTTAGCCATAAGCTCTCCTCTAAATATTTATTTATTCTGTGGTAGGTATACATACATTTTATACATTTAAGTTGGTGCCAACACAAACTCATTAGAGTTTTACTGTGCACCAAAATCATCGACTACATAATTAAGTACATAACTTGTGTAGAGAAAATAAACGTCTTATATTATTATAATTTAGAGAATAGGTACTTAGGTACTTGGTTAAAAAGGAATGAGTTATGAGATTCTCTTATGTTCTGAAACTTCACTTAGACAGATGTCACGTAGATGTTGGCAAAGATTTGAGACTGTTCAGTACCCTAATTGCGTAACTTATTTTCGTAAACAATTTTGCCTAATTTGTATTAACATAATTTCGTTTTGTACGTTGTTGAGCAGATTTTTTTTCCAACTTATGAAGCAATGGATTAGCAAGCTGTTTCAAATCGAAAAAGGAAGTAGTCCACTTAGAGCACCCGTCCGAATAGCACCTGCGCGAATAACACCTAGCCTAGTCCACAATGAGCACCCAGGTGCTCTTCGTGGATTAAAATTTATTTTTACATTTTTGTCCACGAAGAGCACCTATGACTCAGCAGCCTACTGCTGGGATGTGTTTGTGTTACAGGACGTTATTAAATGAAAGATATCGATAAAAATCACTAGAATGCTTATTAATTACACATACTTACATACATTTGTTTATTTTTTTTCTTGTGGTACCTACCGCACACAAATTCGAATACACTACCTGCTATGTAAATAACAGTGACAGGAACTTATCATTATTATCCACATACTAAGTTGGAAAAAAATACGTATTATTGAAGCTAACTCAAAAACTGTGAAAGCAAATTTAATCAAATTTATATGGAACTACCTCGAAAGCATACCCTTTCAAACAAAAAATATTTTTTAAAAGCGTTCCACAATTGACCGAGAAATCGGTAGACATAAAAAAAAAAACATACGCTACGAACATATAACCTCCTCCTTTTTGGAAGTCGATTAAAATAAGAAGTGTTATTATTTGGTAAGATTATAATTATTGTCATAGTGATTTGTATTATTTTTCATTATTAAATGTCGCCTAGACAAATTTCGTATGTAGTTGTACGTAAGTACATATGTGTAATTAATAAACATACTAGTGATTTTTGTCGATATCTTTCATTTAATAATGTCCTGTAAAACAAATACATCCCAGCACTAGGTTGCCGAGTCGTAGGTGCTCTTCGTGGACAAAAATATAAAAATAAATTTTAATCCACGAAGAGCACCTGGGTGCTCTTTGTGGACTAGGCTAGGTGCTATTCGGACGGGTGCTCTAAGTGGACTACTCCAAATGGTCTCTTTGTTGCGATGTTTTTGTGTAAAAACATGCGCAGGAGATCGGTACCTACCCTAATTGCGTAATGCAACACAATCACAATTTGTTTCGATTTATAACTGATTGCTAATCCCTTGCTTCATAAGTTGGAAAAAAAAATCTGCTCAGCAACGTAAATAACGCAATTAATGTTGTTGAACTGTCAAAATGAAACAAATTAGGCAAAATTGTTTACGAAAATAAGTTACGCAATTAGGGTACCGGCTTTACGCAAATGTGCGCGCGCTTGACAATTTGTCACATTAATTTTGCGATAACATCCGTTCGAGAAATTGGCCTGTAGAGCTTTATCCAAATTTCAATAGCGAAATACCTACATGTAAACCAGCATATACTAAATAAATATACACCTATCTTTATTTCTAACAATTTGACACTATGAGTTATCTACCATGATTTGCGATTACGTAACAGTTCTCAGTGAGTTAATTTCTGTAGATGACAAACATCAAGTGCTGTCATCACCCGAAGTTGTGCTGTATGTGTACCGTAGGGATAATATTGGCACTATTGTAACCGCGAACGGGTCACGAGCTGCGCGCTACAGTCTGCTTCACCACCTAAAGGAGAATGCTCATGGATGTATGGAATCCCGTACCATGTTACATCAAAATCAAACTTTGTTTTTTATAGACTACACTGATCATATTAACTCCTACAAAAGTTATTTTTGAAAAAAAAACCAGGGTTTTGGAGTTATTTTATAAAATCGAAAATAACCTAAAAACTAAGTTATTTTTTTTCGACGCTTCCGACGACCTATTTTAAATAGACACGTTAAACACGAACGAACATTATTGCTCTAAAAATAGCGTAATCCACTAATATTAGTAAGAATTACGAGCTATTGCAACATAATAGCCGCGCCACAGGATGCGTGACTGAAACTCTGAGATTTTTCCGACCTTTATATTGCCAATACTGTGAGCGGATCTGCTTACCTAAGTAGAACTTATCCATGACTGTAACAAGTTAATCATTGGAGTAGACGCTTGTTCTAATGAATGTGTAGGTTGGTTTCTGGGTATTAAACCGGTTGACTAACGGTGTCAATCGGTCGACCCCACGACTCGCCATATTTGCACAATACACAACACAGAAAAAGAAGTTAAAAAAATACAAACAAGTTCTACTTCTCAACGCACAATTCAATAATTATCTAATATAATCTCAAGTTCTCAACTCTCAAAAACAGTACTCGCTAGCGTAAAGATAGTTGGTACTTGATACGTCAGTAGAGTACAACCAAAAATGTCAAATCAATTCACAGACAATGCACAGATTAAAAAGTAACTAGTCGGGATTTAAGGATGTAATCGATAAATAAAAATCTTAAGGGTATGAAAATCGATTCTGTGTCAATTAGCAATAAGCCAAACTAAATCGATTTGGTGTACTTAATTGTTTGATTTTACTTAATTGTTGCTGATAATCAAAGAAATCAAAGCAAAAAACATATAATTCGTGAAATGTTTTTCAAGCAAACATTATAAGTATATTAATTATTTATTACTCAAAAGAAACTATTACTGGTTAGTCGATTCATCAAAAATCAATTCTATTGCATTCTACATCTCTAAGACTGGCTGTGAACAGCCAATTAACCATAGATAAAATAATGATAATCATAAAATTAGATTCCAACATATTCTAGTTTTTTTTAATAATGTAGAATCGGCAAAGTATTCTTTTTTACAGTGGTCATGATGCTTTCAAAAATCAAGGGTTAAAAAACGAAGGACGCCAACGGTTGTCATAAAATGTTATGCTTGCAAACAAGGCATTTCGTAACATCTAATTTGTTGACAAGTCGACAGACAAGGGGCTGTTCATGTGAAACGGAACGTCAGTTATAGGGAGTAAAACAATAAACATACTTTTAATCTCAAAAGTAAATTCCCTGTTCACAAATCAAATCCCCGACGTGTAATATCGTAAAAAAATTATGAAAGTATGTACTATAAAATTTTGGTCTTGATGCGCGAGACTTTTTGGTACCACTTTTGGTCATTGTCCTTTATGAAAATAGCTGGCGAAAACCACTTGTGGCGGTCGCGACGGGTCCGTGTGCGGGTAGTATAACAGAATACCAAACAAACACGATTTTTTGTAGCATAGAACTCATGGAGGTATTAGCCAACTTTTGTTTACAGGGAGTCAGGGGCACTTTTGGGAAATTACTGTAACTACCTATATACTATAAGATAGTTCTGACAATGAGTTTTAAAATTAGAATGAAGTTTTACTTATTGAATTATAGAATAAAACTAGACAACTACAGGTTAGGTTGGTAAGACTTACCTAACATAGTACGTACCTTCTGCAGAATTGCGAATAAGATGACATTGAGTTAAATGTAGTACATTAAAACATTTATAACTCAATGTAAATTTTAAGATGATAGATAGGTATTTTGTCTTAAGGACAATAATGAAGTAGAGGTTTGTAAACAGTATATTTTCCCCATTACAATCAAGGAAAATATATAAGTAGAATAGGTATACACTTTTTTATTTGTATTAACAATACCAGTCATAATTCGTCTGTGATAATTCTTATCAAGTATTTGGATAATTTAATAGCCCAAATATTTGATAACAGTTAATTTAGTTTTATCAGCACTGTATTTATTTTTGGATTCAGTTCCGACATATTAAAACATGGCCCATTTAAATACAAGCAAGGAAACAAAAACTAAGTATTCATTGAAAGCGTTGCCGATCTCATTTTACAAGTGAGTCAATTTTACCGTGAATTTGCAAGAAATAGACGAAGCAATGGAAGCTATTTTGAAGCAGACGTAGGTACGTAGATGAAAATGAACGGGTTCGCACATACATTTAAAAACTCGTCATAGTCATAACAAACCACTAAAGCTACCAGACAATTAGAAAAACAAATTAAAAAGAGTAGTCCATGTTTTGTCTATGATCTGTGATACTTTGTAATTCATCGTGCTTTAAATCGCAACGTTTTTCTGTCAGTCTGTCTGTTAGTGCGCGGTTATGTAACTCGAGATCCAATGATTCATGTAGGTAACCGATTTACGTAATTTCTTGTAAGTTGTGTATGTGTTATCTAGCCACTTGTACTGTACCTACATAATTCTTCAGTTTGTTTCCTATAATATCTATACATATTGTAAAACAAAGTTGCTTTTCGCGTTTGTCTGTGAGTCCACGTTGTTTTTCTAAACCACGCAACAGATTTTGATGAGGTTTTCACCATCGTTTAGAGAATTTATTCCGGAAGGTTTGTGTTAATGTTAAAGTTACATTTACCTAAGAAATCTCGATGTTTTGTCAAGTCGTAACAACTGTGCGAAGGGTCGCTAGTTTTATTTTTCTTATTTATCTTTGTAGATTTTAGATTTTTATGTCCCTTTCCTACAGCAGAAATGATTATTGGTATGTTTGTTTGATTTGTTGTCAACTCGTTGTTCTAGTAGTCGCAAGCGCTACTTTTGAGCGTGAGGTCCTGGGTTTGATTCCCGGGTCGGGCAAATTGTTATTTGGAATTTCTCAGTAGCAGCCCAGACCCTGAATTTGTACCCAGTTGATGGCAATAGGTTGGCTCCCTATTACATGGAATCTTAACATACACAACTGGTGAAATGAGGGTGTACTCTAGGAACCCCTCTGCCTAACCATTCGGGGAATAATATAGGCGTGATGATGTTAAGTTGTATATTTTGTTCAGGGTTGGCATAAAACAAACAAGTTGTTTTTAAACAGTGTTTAAAACAGTTTGAAATAAAACAATATTTTTTATTAAGTGTTTAAAATCACAGTATAAAACAAGTTAAAAACATTAAGACATAAAACAATATGGTTTTAAATAGCGAATGAATGGAAATAAATGAAAAGTTATAAAGTTTTAGGACTTGAAATAGCTCGAAAAGAAATTAAAAAGGTTAGATAGTAAGCACATGCCAATATACCAACAAATATACATGCCACAATACTTTGAACCAGACAACTATCTGTCATCACGACAAATTAGGAACACTCGCTAAGTGTTTCTTAAAAGTGAAACAGCTTCCTGTTTCAAAACTTCCTAATTCCAAGATCACTAAGAATGTTGAGCCAAGGCTACGTAAATGTTTACGATGTTGTTTACTTGATGCATCTTTGATGTTCTCTCAAGGTTGCTATTTGACTATGACTACCGATCTCTTCGATGAAGCGAAACATCTGTCTTCAAGACCAGTGGCGGGGCCAGATCAAAATTTGATGTGGGCGAGGTACATTTCGCGAGGCCCTTTGATGCCGCAAGAAAACGAAAAAAGAAAATACACTTGAACAGTTGTAAAATTTTTAGGTATGTATAGTATATATAGGTCGAGTTATAGGATAGGCCATTCAAAAGTATTGCGGGTATGTGAAAACCATTTTTCTATATACGTTCAGTGCCTGGAACCGAACCTGGAGGGCTCAAGTCAAAATATTTATGTTTTTAGGACGAGTTAAATTTTTTCGACGCGTTCACTGCTTTTATGTAATGCATAAATAAACCTTCGAGGTGCGAGGCCCCACGGACCGCGAGGCCGTAGGCGGTGGCCCACGTCGCCCACGCCTTACGCCGCCTCTGGTCAAGACTCCCGCAGACAACCGCGACGCGACTTCAGTAGAACAACTTCCATGAAGTTTTCATAGAAATTGTTCTACCAGAGTCGTGTCGCGCCTGTCTACAGGAGTCTTTACTGTGGTCTTTACATTAATTATAAACTGTTTGTTCTGTAGTGCTGTTGTAATTGGATTGTTAGTAGCTTAATTGCATGATTTTTTGTTTTCCCTTTAAAATATTATGATTATTAATTAATTTATAACGTACTGAGTCAAAATTGTAATATGTGGGGATATAGGTACTTAATACATTGTATGTTGTTAGAGAAAATAATACGTAAAACCGGCCAAGTGCGAGTCGGCCTCGCACACGAAGGGTTTCGTACTACCATACAATATTTAGCAAAAAATGCAGAAAAAAACATGTTTAATGGAACCCTATTAATATGCCTTAATAGGGTTCCATTTGGTACCTTTGGGGCACGGAACCCAAAAAAAATTTGGGTATACAAATAGGCTATTATTATTTCGTATAATTAATCAGATGGTGTGTAGTAAAGTAAGTGTCAATTGTTACATGACATTCATGACGTAGCAAATGGGAAGGTACGGTGGGCTGCATCAATTGGGTACCCCAGTTGTATTAAAATTTTAATACAAATGGGGTACCCAATTGATGCAGCCCACTAACGTAAAGTATTTACTAAGAACTTTACTGTTTGTACTATTATTACTATCATAATGTTAATTAGTTAACTTTATCTTAGGTATATGGACTTGGTTCCTAAGTAAGAATTACAAGTCAGCCTGTATATGTATTCATATAGACATAAATCTATTAGTTAAAGCAATGGCACGTAATTTTTTATCGGAGAGGCAACCGGATGGCGAGTGGTAATCTGGGTATTGAAGTGATACCGAACCCCCCGTACCGTAGTAAAAGGAGCCCGTACCGTCCAAATGGACCCCAAATGGACGGGGGCGGAGATATGGGGGATGGGGGCCTAACTTTTTTTTTTTGACTTGCCATTCAAAATTTAAGCTCTCTATTATGTGAAAGGCATTTTTGTGTATCAATGCCATCCGGTTGCCACCCCTCAACATCGTTATTATTGAAATAATGTATATAATTGTTGAAACTCCTTACCGATGATTTATCACCGAAAATGAGGGTTAATTTTATCAAAACCAGAGGGCAGTGACACACACAAATTCCTTGTACACAATAGAGCTTAAATTTTGAATGGCATGTCAAAAAAAAATGTTAGGCCCCAATCCCCCATATCTCCGCCCCCGTCCATTTGGGGTCCATTCGGACGGTCCGGTATCACTTCAAAACCCAGATTAGTGGTCGCCATCCGGTTGCCTCTCCGATAAAATTTCACGTGCCATTGCGTTGAATATAAAGGATGACTTGTAATTCTACGTTTTCCTTAAGCCTGGTATATGTGTGACTAGGGGTTGCAATCGAATATTCGAATATTCGAATTATTCGAATATTCATTTGAAATTCATATTCGAATAGTAAATTATAAAATATTCGAACATTCGAATATTACCACAGCAATTAAGGTTACAACATTATTTTTTGATTACGAAGGCGACATCTAACGCGTAGTCGTCAAATCTCGGAATAGATCGGTACTGCTCGGATTCCATTATCCATATCCATAGCCATTCGACCAATCAACTGCCTCCATTCTTCTGCTGACTGCCACTCGCCGGGCGTTTGCTGCCATTTTGAGGTTATTTCACAATCACAAGTACAGCACAACAGTCACGTAGTTTCTAACAACAGAGTGGTGTATTTTATTATTTTGTCAAATGATTTTGGGCTGACGGTTTATATATAAGAATTTACGGGTTTTCCAATTCAATTTAAGTATATTTTTTGTTAACCTATGGTGTGCAATTTAACACTAAAATGAAATTGAGTTTATGATTTAACCTAAAATAATCCTATTTTAATATTTTTTCATTCCAAATCAGACTCAATAAGACTCGAATGCAATTTTTTATACTAATTAGGTGGGAGTTTGTTAGTAAATAGTAGGTATGACGATATCAAACGTACTTAAATAGAACTCGGTTAGGTTTCGTCAATAAATTCGGGATTGACTTATTTACCCAAGACGTGTAAAGTGTATCACTTCACTATGCACTGACTGATTACCAAATGCGTTTTTTTAAGGTATGAAATTTAGTTGCAGACTGTCTTTCATTTAACCATGAATAAAAACAAATTGGTTTTCAAAGAGTACACAAAGCGTACGCTTGACAAGTCTTCGGTTTGGAACTCGTTCTTACGGACTGACGATGGAAGTCATGCAAAATGCAAATTGTGCAAAATAATTCTCCAATGTTTAAACACCACTACGTGTTTGCACAATCACTTGAAAAAACAACATCCAAGTACAGCAGGTTAGTTACTTGACTGATATTTCACTTTTACTTTAATTATACCTACCTATATACTTAGTACTTACTATAGTCACTTACTTTTATTATTTAACAATAATACAATGTATTTTGAGATCCAAATTGGTTTGTAATGTAAATGTAACAGAACATAAAAATAAAACTGAACTTGCTTTATGTATTTGTGTGTGAACTGCCTGTTGGCTATCATTCCTGGAAAGTCGGAAACTAAATAATTTTCTGCACGTACACTTTTACTAATATAATTTATTCGGTCTAGATCTAAGAAGAAATACACTACTAAAATAACTACGACTACAACGCCCTAATACTTCCACAATTCCAACACCTACTACTACCGTACAAGAACAAGCACAGCAGACACAGCAGCACAAACCAAAAAAAAAAAACGAGAATTGATGATTATTATCACACTAAAGAAGATAGTATGGAAACTGTAATCTCCAAAATAACTGCGTGTGATGGTCTACCGTTTAATTTATTTTGCAAGTCTAAATACATACGTCAGCTTTAAAAAAAGTAGATTCGACATTTTGCTGAAATCTCCAAACACAATCAAGAAGATGGTTGTAGAAAAAAGTGATCTACTGAAAACTGAACAAAGAAAAGAGTTGTCATTGATAAAGGCAAAAGGACATAAATTTTCCGCCTCCCTTGATGAGTGGATATCAGCCCGCAATCGTCGTTATATAAACGTCAACATTCATTGCGCAACTTTTAACAATAAAAACTTTAGAAATTTGGGATTAGCGAGAATCACAGGGCGAGGAACATCAGAAAGACGTCTCAATATTGTAAAGGTCAAATTAGCTTCATACGATATAACTTTAGAAAATGATATAGCTGGTGTGGTGACAGACGGTGCAAGCGTCATGACTTGCATGGGTCGTCAAATGCAATCATTTCATCATGTGAGTCTTGGACACGGCATTCAATGTGCCTTGGTGGATATAATATATAAGAACCGATGTAATCAGAGTGAAACTTATGAACAGTTAGAAGAAATAGACACAGAAGAAGTTCCATTAGATACAGAGGTAGATGAATCAGAAGAAACACATGAAAGTGATGATGAACAAGGCTTTGTAGTCGATCGGAATATGATTTTCAGAAGTGAACCCAATCTCAATGTTGAATACAAAGATCTGATTGACAAAGAAAAGTAGTGAAGTTTTTCAAGAAATCTCCAACCAGGACAGTAATTCTAAACAAATATGTTCTCGAAGAATACAAAAGCGCGGGCCTGGTATTAGACTGTAAAACGCGGTGGAATAGCATGACGGACATATTACTTCTAACTTTATTAAAGATTTGTTAATTATTTTATGTGATTAAAAGTTTTATGTTAAAATTTTGGTTCTGATTGGGATGTTAGGCCACATAAAAATATGTTACTAGTTTCTAAGGCAATAAAAATGTGACAAATTATAAAAAATACTTTATTTTTCTGAAATATTCGAATATTATTCGAATAATTCGAATAAGGCATAAAAAGTATTCGAATATTCGAATGCTAAAATTATCGAATATTTGCAATCCCTGTGTGTGACATTTATCCTTACATATTATAAAACAAAGTCCCCCGCCGCGTCTGTCTGTCTGTCTGTCTGAACGCAATAAACTCAAAAACTACCGAACGGATTTTCAAACGGTTTTCAACAATGGACGGAGTGATTCATGCGGAAGGTTTTAGTGTATAATTCATTAAAGTTTTGTGTAAATTAGCTGAAATTTTACGATTATTGTTGAAGAAGTCGGAAAAAATCATGCCGACTGAGAGCTTTACTGGCGTGCGGTGCGTTAACGGAAAAAGATACATCAAATTTATGTTCTACGGTATTGTTCATCTTAAAAAGTTCAACAAAAAAGTACCGATGGCATATGTCTATCTTCTAAGGATGACCCACAATAACCATTTTTATCTTTCAGAATTTGATAAAAATGTAATTGTTATTTCCGAAGCTTTTTGACCTGTATAGTATTAATCCTTATCCAAAAAATATGTTATTTAAATTGGGCATTTAATTTAGATTAAAATATGCCAGTTAATCATATAATTTAAATGAATAGTTTAAAAGATATCACAGTTTCAAAATTACGCGGAGCAACGCGGGCGCAGCGGTAGGAGTCAATGACGTTTTCCTCTGTTATTTTATTAGGTACCTATGAAATCTCGGTAGTACGTTCCTGTAGGATATTTTCCAACATTCACGCGGGTGAAGCCGCGGGCAAAAGCTAGTGTGTTATAAAGTATCATGCCGTATCAAGTGGAAAATCCATAGACTCGACTAAGTCGTGTTTTGAAAATTTGGCTTTTATATTCGGTTTTGAATGTATAGTTTTGACTTTTAAAAGCCAAGGTCTTTGGCCGTATATTTGAAAATAAGGATCCATGTGTACACACTACACCGAATGTGGTTGTGTGGCGAGACAGCAAACATGTAACACACAGGTCACTGGTCTAGGAATATTAAAATGACCTCATCTCCATCAAATAAGTTTGCGACACTTTTGACAGCGGCTATCATTGTCTATTAAGACAAAAATGGCCGTTTGGACACACTACAGCATTCATTGAAGATTTACTGACGTTAAGACAGATCTCTTCAAAACGAAAACAGTCACGGATGTTAAAACGTGCCTGCTTGATCTATTGTGTGGAAGAATAAAATTATAGGCTATGCTGTCCAATGTGCTGTAAAGTTTATCCTTAAATAAAAGACGAGTTTTCAGAACTTGTCTACCTCGTTATGGAACGATCACTGTGTACTTATTTTGGTCATAGGATGTTTTAGAAAAACTTTAACTTTTTTTAAAAATAAATTGTAAACTACCTACGTTTTGTAGCTTTATATGGATACACAGATAAGGAAAAATGGTTGTAGACTGTTGTAGACAATGAAATGGGTCCTTTCTTGTTCGTGTACCTATACCAATACCTTTTTAGGCCTGACTGTACCCACCTACTGTCGACAGGCAGTTGAGAAACAGAGCAACGTCCGTTCAATCAACAAAGAAGTTGATTGAATTACTTGTCTTCTGCTCTGTTGATCACACAGCTATCAATCATTAAGTAGTAAAATAGCAAGAATTCAAAGTTTAAATAGAACAAAGGTAGGGTAAGTAGGTATCAAAAGATTACAGGAAATCCGAGCTGAATAATAAATCAGAAAACTTTTATTTTAACTTACGCTTCAGAATTTATGAAACAGACCTGTACCCTAATTGCGTAATACAACACAATCACAATCTGTTTGGATTTGAAACAGATTGCTAATCCATTGTGACGAGGTGGACTGTATATTTGAATAAAACTCTTCAGGCTTCTTTGTATTCTTGATTTATTTCCCAGGGTGGCTTGCTGCTTGACGGTTACTATACTCTATGCGGTCGAGTGATGAGTGATTTCTCGCGGCAAGCCGGCCCATTTTTATACAATTGCCGCATAGTGCGGGCGGAGTGGGAGGCGCGGAGAGCGTTTGCCGTAGTCGGCCAATCAGAGCGCGGCGTAGCTTGTCTTTTGCGCATGTATGGCGGACAAGTTTAAACTTGTCCGTTCTTGTTTGGGTCGTGCTCCGAGCCTCTCTTACAATCGTGATCTTATAACTAAAATAATGTAGCCCTGATATAAACAGTTTGTACCGTCCCTAGTACAAAATAATCATTTATTAGTTTAATCATACTTATAACTACGTTTATCTTACTTATTTACATTGATTTGTTGTTGTGTAGCTACGTCGTCCGTAACATTCTCCCCCCGGCGCAGGGCTACCGTAGCCTTATCTTCTACGCAGAGGACGGCGAGCTTTGTGACTGGACGCCGTAGGTTGCCCGCTGTGGTCCTGACGTCAGCTTATCGCACCTTGCCGTCGGGACCGCTGTAGACTGCTTCCACGATGCCTCGGGGCCATGTCCCTCTTGGGAGGGAAGGGTCGACGATGATGACCAGACTGCCGACTTGGAGGGGCCGTCGTTGGTCGTCTGATGCTCCTCGAGGCACCAGCGTAGGTAGGTACTCGTTTACCCAGCGCCGCCAGAAGTGGTCGGCGAGCGCTTGGGCGGCTTTCCAGTGTTTGCGGCTGGCCTCTTCGCAAGGCCCGGTGCGGGGAAGGCCTGAGGAGGTTCCAATGAGGAAATGATTAGGGGTGAGCGCCTCCGGATCCTTGGGATCGACAGAGACATGGGTCAGAGGCCGAGAGTTTATAGAGTGCTCGGCCTCTGTCAACAGCGTCGACAGCACTTCTTCCTTTAGTGCCTTTTGATGTAGTGTCGCTCCCAGCGCTGCTTTCACAGAGCGTACAAGGCGTTCCCAGGCTCCCCCCATATGTGGGGCCCCAGGTGGGATGAACTTCCACTTCATTCGGTGCTCCAGTCCGAATTGAACGAAGTCTTTCGTCCACTCCTTGTAGGCCGCTCGTAGTTCAGCGTCTGCCCCTCTGAAGTTTGTACCGTTGTCTGAGTACATGACTTGGGGCCAGCCTCGTCGCGCTGCCATTCTCCTTACTGCCATCAGTGCCGAGTCAGTAGACAAACTTGATGCCAATTCTAGGTGCACCGCCCTCGTAGTCAGGCAGGTGAACAGTGCTCCCCATCGTTTTTCATGTCTTCTTCCTATGACTACCGTCATTGGGCCGAAATAGTCGGTCCCGCAGTAGGTGAAGGGTCGCTGTGTGGTCATGGTCCTTTCCATTGGCAAGTCTCCTGTGGTTGGTTTCACTGGTGCGGCTTTTCTAATGCGGCATAGCTGACATCGGCGTGCAATGGCCCGTACCGTAGGGCGGAGGTTGACCACCCAGTATCGCTGTCTTAAGTCGTTGATTACGCGTTCGTTGTTAGCGTGGCCGGCTCGGCGATGCGCATCTGCTACTAACAGCCGCGTGAAAGGGTGCTTGCCATGTAGAATCACCGGTGTTTTCGTGGTTTCCATGACTGCCGCGTGGCCAATTCTTCCTCTTACTTTGAGGACGTTTTCTTCTAGGTAGGGGTCCAGCTTATACAAACTGCTGGATCTGGGTACCGGTTTCCCTTTCTGGAGTAGTTGTATTTCTTCGGCGTAGTCATCCATCTGTGCTTGTTTCAGCCATACTTTCTCAGCCCTTTCTATTAGGTCGACGGTCATCTGGTTGGTTCTGTCCTTACATTTTTGCTTGAAAAGGAAGGGCACAGCTGTTGCTCGTAGTAGTTTTTCATACGAAGAGAATCTTCTTATGTCAGGCAGGTGAGAAGGGCGTTCTCGTTCCTTTTTCTCTTCCGTCATTACGTATGCTACTTCATCTTTAGTCGTGTCACCTCTGGTCTTTTCTTTCGGCCAGGACTCCTCGTTGTCGTACAGGAATGCGGGGCCTGCAAACCATCTATCTTCGGGTCTCATGTGCATGGTGTAGTTAGGGCGCGTAGCGTCATCCGCAACGTTATGGTCGGTAGGCACCCATCTCCACTGGCCAGCGTCAGTCAGCTCCGCAATTTCACCCAGACGATGGGCCACGAATGGTGTGTACTTTACGGCGTCTTTTTCAATCCATCGCAGAACGGTTTGTGAATCGGTCCAGTAAGTCACACCTCTTGGCTTGTCGCGGTGTTCCTTTTTTATTGTCTCTGCTAGTCGCGTACCGATTACCGCTGCCTGTAGTTCTAGTCGCGGGATGGTTACTGGTTTCAGTGGGGCTACTCGTGCCTTTGCTGCGACCAGCCTTACGTCCACTTTTCCGTCTGGCTTTTGGATCCTCCAGTAGGCAGCTGCTGAGTACGCCTGTTCGCTGGCATCACAGAAAATGTGTAAGTCCATGACGTCATTCGGGCCTTTGTCGTAGCACCTTGGGATGCGGAGCTTTGTTACTTCGTTCAGGCTGTGTATCCATTCTTCGAAGTGCTGTGCGTCTTGCTCCGGGAGTGCCTCGTCCCATCCTATGCTGTGTCTCCACAGGTTCTGGAGTATGATTTTGCCGGTAACTGTGAAGTGACTGATGAGGCCTAGTGGGTCGTAGACTGCCATTACTGCTCCCAGCGCTTCCCGTTTTGTCGGTGGTCTGTCTCTCGTCTTTACTTCGGGTGACAGCCGACTTAGTCCGGTGTTGAAGCCTAGCTCGTCTGAGCCTGTTTGCCAGAGTAGTCCCAGTGTTTTGTCTGTATTCTCTTCTCTGTGTCCGAATCTTACTTCTGTGTCGGCTGCGTGTTTCTCCGGCGTCACGCTCTTTACCACATTGGGTTTGTTGGAGCACCATCCCCTTAAATTAAAGTGCGCGTTCTGGTGAATCTTTATGACTTCACGTGCCGTCTTGATGGCCTCTTCTTCAGTTGCCACGCTGTCTACGTAGTCGTCCATGTAGTGGTTTGACGTGATTGCTTGCACAGCGTCGGGGTACCTTTGCATGTACAGTCTCGCATTAGTGTCTCGTACTGAGTGCGCGATGAATGGTGAACACGATGCCCCGAAGATCATTGACGTCATTTTGTATTTCTTCGGTGGCTTATTGCGTTCCTCGCCTCGCCAGAGAAACATCTGTGCAGCTTGATCTTGGTTTCTTATCTTTACTTGGAGAAACATCTCTTGTATATCTGCAGTGACGGCTACTGGTCGTTCTCGGAACCGGAACAGTATTCCTGGCAGTGGCTTCAATAGGTCCGGTCCTTCCAGTAGGTAGTCGTTCAGGCATACTCCACTATGTCGGTGTGCGGCGTCAAACACCATGCGTACCTTACCCGGCTTGTTTGGGTTCACGACCGGGAAGTGCGGCAGGTACCACACCTTCTTGTTTCCGTCTTCTGTTCCATCGCACTCCTGTGCGTACCCTTTGTCAAGTAGGTTTTTGACCAAGGTGCTGTACTGTGCTGCGAAGTGTGGTGATGAATCCATCTTCTTTTCTATTGTTTTCAATCTTCGTAAGGCACAGTTGTAGTTGTTGGGCATTGACGCATCTTCATCACGCCATGGTAATCCGACTTCAAAGTGGTCGTCGACTTTCTTCATGGTGCTCTGGACCGCATCAATCGCCTTTTGATCTTCTGGTTTGATCTTCCTAGCCAGAGAAACTCCTAGGGCGTCTATTTTAAAGTGTGCCTTCATCAGTTCTTCTACACGACGTACATCATCTGTCCGTCTTGCCGCGGACACGTCGTAGAGATGTAGCACAACTTGGCCTTCTTGTTCCTTCAGCGTGGCGCGCGGTGCGGTCCCGTGGATCACCCATCCTAATTGAGTGTAGGAAGCTGCGGGTTCACTTTTCTTGCCCATACGTAGTTCGCGTGTGACTATCAGGTGCCAGTTGTCAGCGCCTATTAACAGCATCGGTTTGGCTTCTCCGCTTATCACGCTTGCTTGTATGTCCCGGAGGTGTGGGTATTTGGCGAGCGTGGATCTGTCCACCGACTGACTGTGAAGTTGCAGGTTTTTCATTGTTCGTGCGCGTAGCTCTTGAAATTTCCCGCTCTGGTCACGTATCTGTAGCTTGACTTCTTGGCTGCATTCTTCACGTTGTTGTGACGTCACGCTTTGGATGCGTAAAGTGGAGGCCGGACCGTTGACTTGCAGGTGGCGTGTTAATTCTTCGTCGACGAGTGATATTGTTGAGCCTTCGTCCAGTAGGGCGAACGTGTGTATTTGTCCACCCGGTCCTTTTAGTACCACTGGACACATCTTTAACAGTACGCGCTGCAGTGGGTTGCTTGATGCGGAGACGGTCATTACTGCTTCCTGTGAGTGAGGCTTTTCGACGTCGTTCCCCTTGTTCGGCTTCTCACTCGGTGGCGCTTCCTTCTCCTCTCGATCCTTGTGAAGCAACGCGTGATGTGGGCGGCTGCAGGTTCCTTTGCCACATCGCTTCGCTCGGCAATGTTCGCGTCGATGACGTCTTGACACACACTTAAAGCATAATTTGGCCGTACGTACCCAATCCCATCTTTCGTCGATGCTCATTTTCAGGAACTTCGCACATTTGGGTACTTCGTGGTCACTGCCGCAACATAAACACTCTGATTTTCTTTCTTCTTCTGTTGTCGCGAAGACTGCTTCTCGGCCCGATTTCCTTTTGACGACAAATTGTGGCGCATTCTTCGTTTCTTTCTTCGAGGCGGGGGCGTGTGTTGTATTCGTGAAGGCATATTTCATGGCTCGGTCGGCCTCCCGCATCAGGAATCTGGACAGCAGTATTACTTCCGGTTCACGCGACGAATCCACTGTTTCAGAAGCGTAGTCGCACCATCTGGATTTTATGTGCGGGCTCAGCTTCTCTACGACGTCGCGAGTCAGCATCGGGTTCCATATGTAGCCGCGGTTGTCCATCTTGGATATCACACACACGATGTTTTGAAGCTTCACTGCGAACGAATTTAATTCACTGGCTGCGCCTGTGAGCCGGGGTAGCTTCTTCAAGTCTTCCATTACTCGGTCCATGAGTATCTCCGGCCTCCCGTAGTATTGTTCCAGTGTCTTCATGATTACTTGCGGGTCGGATGCGGAGTACAGGAGTGCTGACACTGCTTCCCTTGCTTCACCTTTGATGCAGTTGCGTAGTCTTGCTAAGTTTTCAATCGCGGTGAATCTGCATAAACTCGATGAATCGTTGTACGCTGCCTTAAATGGTAACCATTCCACGGCTGCTCCCGTGAAAGTAGGTAGTTCGGTCATTTGTCGTGGCGGCGGGCGAATGTGTATCATTTTTTCCAACGTGTCTGCCAGCTGTTCGATTCCTCTTCCAACTCGACGTTCTCCTCTGGTAGGTGAGCGTGAAACCGATCGTTGTCTTCTTTGGTTATGTCTGGCGGGCGCGGCGGCGTCAATGTTCGTGGCAGGTTCGACGTAGGCGGCGGTCCTCGGAGCGGCGTGTGTGGCAGCGGGGCGCGGTGGCTGCTCTGTCTGCAGCTGATCCGCGTCTGGAGGGTGACTTCGGTCTATACTTTGAAGCCACTCGTCCACTCTGTCTTCACTCATGTGTACGGAGCCCTCTTCGCGGGCGTCTGCCTCTGCCTCAATTGTTGAAACTTCATACTCGAGTCGCTTGTTGACGAGCGCCTTTTCAAGTTCCAGTTGCTCGTTTCTTATTGCAGCGATCCTCTTCTGTGCTTCGTATTCTGCCTTCTTCACTCTTGTTACGTCACTACTGTACGATCTTCTGGAACGTATTGTACTTGCTGTATCCCTCACAGAAATATCGTACGCAGCTGTCATAGTTCTTGCCGAGTCCTGGGTTCGTGGTGCGAGGAGCGTTGTAGGGTAACGGGACGCGGTCGGTGTGGCGAGCAGTTCCCCGTAGTTGCGCGTGGTCGCGGCGGCTCTGCTTGCTGGTACGTGGCGGGCGTCCGGCGCGGTGGATGCGTCATGGCTTGTCGTCGGCGCAACTCGCCCTGCCGCGACGGTGACAGGGGGTGCGGTCGCGAACGCGGGTGCGGCGGGATCGGTCCCGGCCGCGGGCGCACCGAACGGGGTGCGTGGGGGCGCGGACGCGATGGTCGACGGTGACCTAGGCGGATCCTCGAACGTGCGGGGGTGTCGACTGTCGTAGCCCGATTCCGCTTCATTTTCTTTATTCGTAACGCTTCTAGTCTTCATACTTGATCTTGAATTTATTCTTGATTATATCTTCAATCGGCGATGTTCTAATCTTCTATAAATTCGGTTCGCAGGACCAACTGACGAGGTGGACTGTATATTTGAATAAAACTCTTCAGGCTTCTTTGTATTCTTGATTTATTTCCCAGGGTGGCTTGCTGCTTGACGGTCGAGTGATGAGTGATTTCTCGCGGCAAGCCGGCCCATTTTTATACAATTGCCGCATAGTGCGGGCGGAGTGGGAGGCGCGGAGAGCGTTTGCCGTAGTCGGCCAATCAGAGCGCGGCGTAGCTTGTCTTTTGCGCATGTATGGCGGACAAGTTTAAACTTGTCCGTTCTTGTTTGGGTCGTGCTCCGAGCCTCTCTTACAATCGTGATCTTATAACTAAAATAATGTAGCCCTGATATAAACAGTTTGTAACGTCCCTAGTACAAAATAATCATTTATTAGTTTAATCATACTTATAACTACGTTTATCTTACTTATTTACATTGATTTGTTGTTGTGTAGCTACGTCGTCCGTAACACATTGCTTCATAAGTGTGCATACGTTGGTCACTGTTGTGCCCTCTCTCATGGGATGTCGCAGCAGTGACCAACTGTTGTTGTATTGTTACTGTTATTGTATTGTTGTACTGTTACTGTATTGTTTTCCTTGTTTTTGTTTAGTGTCTGTGCTTACTAACATAGTCGTAAGTTTTACTAACAATATTAATGAGTCTTGGTTACTCGAATAAAGAAAAATTCTATTCTATTCTATGACGGAAAAAAAGTCTGCTCAACAACGTAAATAACGCAATGAATGTCGTTGAACTGCCAAAATGAAACACATTAGGCATAATTGTTTACGAAAATAAGTTACGCAATTAGGGTACTGTTTTAACTAGGAATTCGTTCTCGTGTTACCTGCAAACAGTAATTTACAATAATGACACTCACAAAACAAAAGCGTTCTGTTTCTGTAGTTTCTGTCTAATGGACTGCGGTCCCAAGAGAAGGCGTGAGTTTTAGCATGTATGTATGGAAAGCTACGACAAAAATCTGATCAATCAAGCCCACCGTTTGACCATTAGACTTTGATCCGATATCTTCTGATTAAATAAAACAAGGAATGCTTTCATCGGATGGCTTGTAAATTAATAAATAACTTGTAAATGTACCGTTTCAGTTAGTCTCTTTTCGTAGGAATTTTCAATAAATTTATGGAGGCTTAGGCTGGTTTCACAGCTATCCAGGAGACCCGTACGGACCCGTACGGACCCGTACGGGCTCCCGGAACGGAGACACACGTGAGGCGCTAGATCATTGTTTCACAGCGACGCGGATTGGTCCGTACACGACCCACTCCGGGTAGGCCCCGTACAACGCTAGCAACCGTTTCTTATTAACTCCCTCGTTACAAAGCACTGCGGGCGCTACCCGTACAGGTCTCTCGTGTGCGGGCGGCCCGTGCGGGTCTCCTGGACAGCTGTGAAACTAGCCTTATAATCATAACCAATGTATTTGTATGTATTAGATCTGGAAATAAATAAGTCTATAAAAGTATAAGACAGTGTGATGTATTTAATTACTCTTAAATCACCAACCCGTCTTGAGTAAGCGAGGTGATCAACGCTCGACGCATGCTTCTCGGCCTTTACCCTGAAGTGAGACCTGATAAAATAAGGAAATAGATCAGTCTCCTCTATAGGAGACTCATTCTATAATGACAAAATTTGTGATCATCATCATCATTTACCAATGTATTTTGTAATAAGATACACACATCAAAAGTGTCTAGGGGATAGATACCATGATCTAAAAAAAAAAATGCTCTATTGAAATTAAATAAAAATGTCTATTTAGATTGATTAGATGAAATGTTTTCGTAGATATGTGTAGATCGACGAAGTACCTACTCTCTGCTTTTGCGTTAATAAAGACCATCCGCGATTTTTGCTTACGCTGAATTTTTCACCTTAGTTAATCCTGACATTCATATGTTATAAAAAGATAAAAACATTTTTATCACATCTATTCAAAAAGAGCTAGTTTATTCTTTGTAAACAGGGACTTAACTTTTTAATCCCTGAGGATTAAAAGTGATTTGAATTTGGAATGTGGATATTGTTAGTAAAAGTTCCAATTACCAAAGAGATCAAACACGAACATTGTATGAACAAGTAACAGGCTGGCAAGAGAGAGAGAGAAAGTGTGAATTTGGTCAAAATGAAAATCCAAGATGGCAGCTTAGAAAATTTTCAAATTTTTCGTCATTGGTGTCGTTTTCATAGTTTTCGAGGGTGCTAAAGCCGATAGTGAGGTCAAAATGTAAATCCAAGATGACGGCTGCGATTTTTTTTTAATTTTTCGTTATGGCTGTCATTTTCATAGTTTTCGAGGGTGCTAAAACCGATAGTGAAGTCAAAATGTAAATCCTAGAAGGGGGCAGCGATTTAAAAAAAAATCTTACTTGAGAAGGAACTTCGTTCCTGACGGGGGTCGGATCACACACGTTTTTTTTCTCATAGAGGATGCTAAAAAGTTGAGTGTTCACCTCGGGAGCAACACTATTTTAAGCTCGAGTGACGTACTTTGAATCCCTCGCTGCGCTCAGGATTCAAAGAAACACTCTCGCCTTAAAAATACTTGTTTGCTCCCTTGGTAAGCAATCTACTGTTTTTAAAGGTTCCTATTGCGTAAAAAAAACAATTATTAGTCTGTATTTCCGCTGTTAACGCGTATCACAATCACAGCGATTCGTGGGCGAAAATTAAGCAACGTAATTTGGATGAACTCATATTGCTCAATATGAGTTCATCCAAATCACGTTGCGTAATGGCCGGGCTACGTCCGTTGTAAGCCACGTCGGCGCACGGTCGTAATAAAATCGCGGCGGGATTTTATTGCGCACTGGATTTTCAACGTTCTGCTTAGCGCCGAGAGTTGAAAATTCAACAGTGTGTTTTTTCGATGCGCTGGGATGCACTCTGTTGAATTCTCACCGAGAGTTGAAAATCCCGCCACGATTTTTATTACGTCCGTGCGAACGTCGGCTAACAGGCGAAAAAGATTTTCTGGTGTGTGTACGGCATCTATATTTGGCAGAGCTCTTCTTTGAAGCGTATCAAATGCGTGCAGCAGGCAGGTTCACGAGTCCATTTTAAACGGGCTCTGCGATTGCGGGGTTTAATAGGTAATACCCGTAGCGGCCTTCGGGAACGGAGATTGACTTCATGCAAGCGATTTCTTAGGCTACGGACACGAAGTCAGCGGGCACGGGGCGGCGGCGGCGCGGTGCGGGGAGCGAGCGGTTCCATATAATACCCTTGCCCATGCCTTCGAGACAGAGGCCTTATGCTTATTAATCGCTGAAGGAAGAGCTATAAATCCTCGTAGCCAACTCATCGCGAAGCAGTCATTTGTATGTAACGATCTTGTCTGCGTGTGATGATGCGAGCTCGTCCTCCATGTTGCTCTGCCACGCTGTCAGTGATGCAGTAACGTGTCCAAAGTGGATTGATAATACTCTGAGTCGTGCCCTTAGCGATTACCACAACACGTTGCCGAGAACCAGCTTCCAACATTCCCATTTTCCGTCGGCTCTGATCGAAGTAGTCCACTTAGAGCACCCGTCCGAATAGCACCTGCGACTCAGCAGCCTACTGCTGGGATGTATTTGTTTTACAGGATGTTATTAAATGAAAGATATCGATAAAACAAATTTCGTATGTACGTATATGTAATTAATAAATATTCTGGTGATTGTGTTGACGATCTTAACATAGAAGCAATTTGAATGTTATATTGTAAATCTTTTATTTATTAATACATATTATAAATTAAAGTCTTGTCTGTCTGTGTGACTGTGTTATTCTTCTTAACTACACAACGGATATTGATGCAATTTTCACCATCATTTTGGGAATTTATTTTGGAAGGTTTAGGTGCAAAATACATCAATATTAAATTTACACGTATTATATAGAAATCTCGATGTTTTTTCAAGTCGTAAAGACCATCTGAAGCGGGGGTGAATCGCTAGTAGATAAATGAATGAAGCTATTAGCATTCATCAATATTCAATCTAGCTGCTTCACTTAAGTGAACAGAAAAGCACATTTTGTTATTGCACTTACTTAGTTAATTTCTGCTTTCCTGGTAGTTTGAATAAATAAGCAATTAGGACAGTTTAATTTTAAAACGTCTTTTATTTCGAATCCTTCATGCTCTTCTTTATGTTTCATCGTTCGTTGGTGCGCTTCGAGGAATACCCCGGTATCCCGTGAAAGAGAATTGTGGCGGTGGCGAGTCACCTGGTGGCGGTGACGTCACCTGGAAGCGCGGGCGCAATTTTTTTTCCGACAAAAACGACGCGTCATAACTTTTAGGTTAATTTTGCGTTTCTTTGATTATCCGCCACCGCCACACGCCCTCGCCGTCTCTTCTGTATAAACCGTACCTTTTTTGTTTTTTGAGTGGCAAATTATCAAATAACTTCTCCCGCTCTGGGCGGAGCGGGAGGGCGTGTCAGACTCTTACTGACTAATACCCACCCATGTTCCTTTTGTTGCCCTGTTGCCAGGGGCCCCGATTTCCCTATCGGTTTTCTTCGAACCCCCGGCAGGCATTGGCCCTAGCGGACCCCGTCAATTCTGCTGACATCTCTTGGAGGCGCGCGTGGAACACAACGCGCCGTCGACCCGTGCCTGGTCCTTACCGGACGGCAAGCTACCCATTGCTCCGGAAGCCCGCGCCTACGGTGGCCGGAAATCGGCTCTCGATTCCCAACGCCCTGGGCGTCTCCGCCTGCGGCGGTTAGGTGCGTGAGGGCGCGAAGTTTGCCTCTCCCTCACGAGTTCCGTCTCCTCCTTCGCGAGCATTACCACTTCGCAGAAGGAGATGACGGCCTGCCATTTCCTCTCGCTCCGTACCATGGCCTGAACCAGGACCGGACGTATAAACCGCGCCTAAGGTAGCCATTTTGTTCTAAACTTTGGGCGACCGAGCTCTGCTCGGGTGAAGAAAATACGGAGAAAACGAATTTTCCCAGATATGAGACTTAGCTAGATCGATTTCTCGCCCCCGTAAACCATTGCAACTTTCGTCGTAATCGTTTTCCAGAACGTGATTACAAATATATATATGACGGAGAGGGTAGGTGTCTCTTTCTTTATTATTTTAACTACTGTGGGTAGTGTTTATTATTGCGCAGTAGGAAACCCGTTTACAATTCAGATCAAATTATAATTTACTATCAAATTAATCACACTAGGTACACGACACAACTATTCGGAATGCGCGACAGTTTCTAAACGTGTTCACTGCTTGACCGTTACCGATGTACTGTGCTCAGCTCCAGTCCGAGCATTCTGTTGTAGACTCTGTCGAACGCCGCTAGGCGGCGTTGGCGTGCCGATTAGTCAACTCAATAACGTATTTCCGACATATACATATACAAATATTGCTCATTTAATAGTATAGGATATATTTTGTCACGCAATTGGCAACTGGGTTTAGGTACTTCAATATACAGCTCTGCTTTATTATCCTACGTTTTCATTGCCGTTCCTAGGATTATGGGATTATACAGCTTTGTCACTAACCTTGTTGACTGGCTAATCTCTTGACCAAGGCATTAGCTATTGTTCTAGTTAATTATACAGCCACACGAAAAATGAAAACGTATGTGTTAATTAGGAGTGTTGACCGCTTTATGCATCGTCACTAATAAGTTCTTTATTCGTAAATAAAGTAAGAGTTTATGAGTAAATTATTATTTTAAAGGTATGGAATGGAAACCACCGAGAGGGGACGCCCTAGGGCCTAGAAGGACAATGTGACCTCATTCGTGATGTTCTTCAGAAAGGTCAAGTATGCAGTACTCGCAACCGGCGTGCGTGTCTGACCAGTTGTATGAACGTAAACTACGCAAAAGGAGTAGTAGTATGTAAGGATCGTAGCAGGTTGCGTTCTGTAGTTTCTACGGTGTAAGTTTATTCTGTATTTGAATTATTTAAGTTTAAACCCTTTGGCCAGTATTTGACTAGATAACATTTTTACGACAGACTTCAGCAAAACTAATTGAAATGAAATACAATTCTCTCATAAAAAGCTGTTCAAAAAATTGTGTTCCATGAAATCCCGTAGGTACCTTAATTGCGTAGGTAACTTATTTTCGTAAACGGTTATGAGAAATTTTTCTTCCTTTTGACAGTTCAACAACATTCATTGCGTTATTTACGTTGTTGAACAGATTTTTTCTCCAACTTATGAAGCAATGGATTAGCAATCTGTTTCAAATCGAAACAAATTGTGATTGATCGTGTATTACTCAATTAGGGTACTATTTTTCTCTACTTTGATAAGCACTCTTCACCAGAAAGAATTTAAAATGAAACAGAGTTTGAATTAAATTCGAATTACTTATTAGTATATATAAGGATAAGGATATTTATGTACCTATAGTATATGAGAAACTGATCTGGAGGTGGCATAACAAACAGGTCGCAATACCCATAGGTACTATTTTTAGTAAATTAAGCAAATTAAAGAAATTCAAGTCAATGAACTGATACAATTCTATGTTTTTATCAGTCGGACGTGTCGTGACACGAAACTTAATAGCATGTCGTGTGATTCTTTCATAAGCAGTAACGAGTGTTAACTTAATTAATTTGCGTAACAAAAGCGTGACTTCGTTTAATTAATTAAATTGGGATAATTCTGTATTTTCAGTGAAAAGTGATATATCTTGGCCTATATCAGTTTTAAATTCTTACACTAAGTTTAACAGTAAAAAAATGCAATTTTTTGGTCTAGGTAATTGGTACTCCTCTAAGATTAAAATTGAGCAAGCTCATTTTGGTGTAAAGTGCTCTAACTAAGCATTTTTTACATTTATTAATGTGTAATAAAATACATTTTAAATAATATCAATGTGAACTGAACAAATATATCAAGTACCTTTTTTTGTTTTTTTGCGTTGTATATTATCAAATAACTTCTCCCGCTCTGGGGAGCGGGAGGGCGTGTCAGACTCTTACTGACTAAAACCCACCCGTGTTCCTTCAGTTGCCATGTTGCCGGGGGCCACGATTTCGCTTTTGGCCTTATTCGCAACCCCGGCAGGCATCGGCCTTAGCGGACCCCGTCAATTCTGCTGACAGCCATCGACCCGGGCCTGGTCCTTATCGGGCGGCGAGCTACCCATTGCTCACCGTCCGCAAGCTCGCGCCTACGGTGGCCGGAAATCGGCTCGCAATTCCCGACGCCGACGCCCAGGGCGTCTTCTCCTGCGGCGGTTAGAGGCGTGAGGTCGCGAAATTTGCCTCTTCCTCACACGTTCCGCCTCCTCCTTCGCAAGCATTACTGCTTTGCAGAAGGAGGTGACGGCCTCCCATTTCCTCTCGCTCCGTACCATGGCCCGAATCAGTGCCGGACGCGAGAGATCGCCGCCGATCGCCTCCACGAGGACACGGCGATGTTCCGCCTAAGCCGGGCAGACCTCCACCGTATGCTCCACCGTGTCCTCCGGGTGATCCACACAGTGGCGACACCCGGGCTTTTCCTCCCGCCTTATCCTGAACAGGAACCTCCCAAAACAGCCGTGTCCGGTGAGGACCTGCGGCAGGCGGAAAGTGAGGACGCCGTGGCGCCTCTCTAGCCACTCCTCAAAGAGGGGTCTTATCACCGCAATTGTGGCATGCCCAGCGCTGAGTTGCGACAGTCGCACTCTTCGATTTCTTGCGGCATTGGAGTTAAGCCCCGGCGTTTCCTCGCATTTACTCGCAGTTGCCTCGGCCGAAGATGACACTTGTATTATATCATCATTGAGGACGATACGAGTATAATATATATGATTATGGCGCTAGAACCTTCTCCAAGCGAGCCCTTTGGAAAGAAGCTCCATAATATCTAAGTACCTATAGTTCAAAGTACTACTTAGTTCAGAGAGGCATAAGAGTTCAAGTTCCCCTAACGGTTTTATTTACCCACGTGACGTAAGCGCTTCATAAGCAGGGATAAGTAACTCGATACTGATGGAGAGTGAAGGTTGGATCCATTCTGTAGATGACAGCACAAATGCTAGGGTACTTACATAATGGTAACAGACAGACAGAAAATGCTTTATTGCATGCCACTATTGCCACTCATACGGTATTCAATAAAGCATTTTATGTAGGTATCAGGCCGCGTCCCAATTAAGTAAAAGCGATAGTCGCGTGAATATGCGATTGTCGCGTTGTCATTTTTTGTTCGGTAAATCAAAACGCCCGGTCGCGCCGACAGAGGGCGCCTTCCGGTTTTCTATATTCCCGCGAGGGAAAGATTATAATAATTATTAAGGCACAGCAAAATGTATTTTATACTCCAAATTCGAAATCCAACCAGGGTTAGGTCGTCAATGGGTGAAGAACACGAGAATGATGCAGGTGAATAGCGTAACACACTCACAATGAGAATACCTTTCATTTTGACAGTTCAACATCATTCATTGCGATAATTACGTTGTTGAGCAAACGAATTTTTCAACCACATGATGCAATGGATTAGCAATTTCCTTCAAAAGCTTTCGGATTATGATTGAAAGTGTGTTACATAAGTAGGCTGCTTGGCAGACTTAACACCGTAGAGGTCGAGGACTGAGTATGATAAAGAGCGATTGAAGACTCCTATGTCTACCAGTGGGGGTGACCGTTAGGTACGTAACAGTCGATCAATACCTGGAGCCAGAAAGTATAAACTCCAAAACAGCCGTCAAAATGAAAACGTCATCTGAATTTTCATGAATATGAGTCGACAATGAAACCATATTTTCTGTACAAATATAATTACTGAATGTTTGTACAGCAACTAACTATACAGTATGGACAGTTTTTACGTAGGTATAAGTTATCGTCAGCCGTATTTCAGAACAAGATACCTATCTACTTACCTACATAAAAACTGGAATCGATCTGACCTTGACTTTGGTGTTACTGACTATTCGAATGAGTCAGCAGTTTGTGAGGAATCTTTCCTAACGTGAATTGAAAAACTTTTAAACATTTCTTGTGTCTATGCTCCATGCTTGACAGCTTTTTTTTTTAGGCCCGCGCCTACCTTTGCCGGGAATCGGTCTGGGTTTCCCGACGCCCAGGGCGTCTTCTGCGGCAGCTAGGGGAGTGAGAATATGAGATAGTTGAATTCCAGTTCTGTATTTTTAGGATTTTTGAACGAATAAGTAGGTACCTACTTTATAATTATAAATTTGGATTATAGCTAGCATTCAAAACTTAGACAAATAAAATCATATTTTATAATGTATGTATTTTATATTAGTCGTAAATGTGGCTTTTTTATTTTGTATTTGACAGCCTGTCAAATGTTGAATGTCAAATGTCAGGGGGACACACACGCTAACGGTACTCAGTCTGTGGTACTCAGGTTCACTGAGCTTCTACATTAGTATCTAGATCATCAGAGTTTGAGTCTGGTTTTTGGAAAGTTGAATGAAAGTAAGATGAGAATAGCTCAGTGATACCCTCGCCTATTATATTTGAATAATATAGTAGAAAATTGTTTTTCCATACACCCCGTGCAATTTCTTAGGGTATTTACAAAAACATATAATAAAATGTAGCGAAGTCAAAACTGTACATTTAATAAATGCCGAAAATATAGCATGTGAGACTATCTATTACAACATTAGGTATTTCATACAAAAAAATATATTCGTAGATAAACTTTATTATCATTCACTCACAAAACACGCTTGATTTTCGAATAGTAAGGTTTAATTATTATTCATAATAATCACGAATTTTTATGTACCTACTTATAATCCTACATGTGTAAAGTATTCAGGAAACTTCGAGAACCTAACCCTCGTTTTGTGAATAAGAGACGTAACTATTGGTTCTAAATTCATTCTCTAACTCAGACCAACAAAAAAAGAAAGACGGCGCGCTGCGAACATCAAAACTGAAGCCACCTTTTTATCTACAGTTCGCGTAAAATAACTTTGCCGCTCTGAAGTAGGCTACAATTGACTGCGCAGTAGTCAATCTTACTTAAAAAACAGTAGCGCGCATGCCAGCGCGCATGCGCAGCCTAGCTTCAGAGCGGCAAAGTTATTTTACGCGAACTGTATGTGTGAGTCGAAGGGTTGCCATTTTTATAAAAAATACCCCATAACTTGGGAAATAATATTTTATGGGTAGGCTAATATTGTACAAGTAAGATATTGTTAAGTATGGCATTAAGGCTTGTGCAGACCAGCGCGACTTCTCGCGCGACACGATTCTGCGATATTATATCCGTAGAACAATTTCTATGAAAACGCGCGCGACACTTCACACTGGAGCGACCTGTCGCGCTGCGAAACAGATATATCGCGCGACACGCGAATAGCAGCGCGGCACCGGGTAGCGGAGGCGATATGCAGCGCGATACCAAAAATAGGAACATTTTGTATGGTGTCGCCGCGATATCGCCGCGATATTCGCGTAGCTGGCGCGACGCGACACCTAGAGAGTATAAATAGCGGTGCAAACCAAGCTGAGCTCAGTAGACGATCTTCGTCAGAGGACGAAGGCAGGTCTGTGCGTGTTTGCTGAGTGTGGGGTCCTAGGTTCGATTCCTCGGTCAACATAACCCAACCTAACCTAAGTAGGTACCACAGCTTGACCACACAAGCATGAATGACGAAACTGGCGAATTCGGTCTTTTACGCAGTATTTATTTAATAATTATGTAAGATTTATTAATTTATGTACTTACCTACTTAAAGTGTACTTTCGTTTGCAGCTGTTTATGAGTACCTAGGTAGAAAGAAACTTACATAGGTACTTATCATTTTGAAATCATCTTAATTTATACACCCGTAGAGTTGACTACAAACGAGATGAGAAAGAAGGTAGGTATATATTGGAACTAACCTAGGTAGGTACCTACTTACTTTTAATTTACTTATCAAACTAATTCCGTATCTCCGTGAATTCTTCTCTAATAAAATTGTGCTCAATACCTATGATGTAAATACCAGTGACAGATGAATAAATATGCATCTAAAGTGGCGAAATGCGGGTGTACTTTAGGTAGGTAGGTACCCTACACCTCTGCCTAATCCTTTGGGGATTACAGGCGTGATATTTAAGAAATACTCGTACGTCTCGTGCGTGTCGTATGTTGTGTGTTATTGGATTTTTCCATCAGGAATGATGGCAATAGGCTCACCCTCCATTACATGGGACTTAAATATAACTGGCGAAATGTGGGTGTACTATAGGTACACCTCAACCTAGCCCTTCTGGATTACAGGCGTGATGCGAGTTCGTGATGTGTGGCGTGGTGTGGCGTATGTTTAAGAAATACTCGGTGATAACTTTAATTGTAATGAGTGATGCAATTAAAAAAACAATACAAAGTGAAAAATAACTTTAATTTCGTTTTTTGCCACCGACTTCCGAAATTAAAGTTATTTTTCAATTTGTAGTGTTTTTTTGGAAGTCGGTAGCTTTTTTTTTTTTTGTAAAAAGTTTTAATTTTTCACTTTTTAGTTGTGGTACCTACCCCACACACATTCGAATACCACTACCTACTACCAGTGTCAGAAACTTATCATATCATCTACATACTAAGTGGGAAAAAATACGTATTTTGTAGCTAACTCAAAAACTACCCAAGCAAAGTTAATAAAATTTATATGGGACCAATTTGGGAGCATACCCTTTCAAACGAAAAAAGAATTTTCAAAATCGGTCCACAAATGACGGAGAAATCTGTGGACATAGGTACATATAAAAAAAAAAAAAAAAAAAAAAAAAAAAAAAAAAAAAAAAAATATACGCGTCGAACTTATAACCTCCTCCTTTTTGGAAGTCGGTTAATAAAATTACTTGTTGCGCCCCGCGTTTTCACCCTCATAAGTCTCGATCCCGTGGGAATATTAGGATAAATAGTATCCTATGTCCTAACCCAGATCATGATCTATTCATTTCCCAAATTTCATCCAAATCTGTTCAGCCTTTTAGCGTGAAAGCGTAACAAACAAACATACTCACTTTCGTATTTATAATATTAGTTAGGATAGTAGGTACCTACTTAAGGGTCCGTGCACGATAAAAACCCTTTTTGTCAATTAGTTATTTCATTGTGAGAAAGCTTGAAATAATTGAAAGGTTAAGTATGTCTGACTATAAAAGTACAGCTTTTGTGATGCTAAACCATTTGTGTCAGTCAGGTGCAGTTGAATCACTTTTGCGCTCTCGAAAATATGGTATGTTTCGCCTTTGATTTACTTAATGAAGATAGATATTGTTTAAATTTTAAATAAAAATTAGATTTTATCTCAAGGATAGCTAAAGGCAAATGGTGCCGATTCCCTTATTCACAAACTAAACTAAATTTAAAGTCAGTGCATCTTTTTCTTTCTATTTAATTAAGAAAAGGACTGAAGATAAATTTTAGTTTAGCCCTGTCAAATTAATCAGCGCTTGACGTAAATTGACGTAATTTTAGTAGACAAGTTTTTAATCACGTCTAAACTTCTATGGAGTAGTGACAGGTAAAAAGGTTTTTCAACATTATTTTTCTGCTAAATTTTGTATGGAATTTGCATCAAAGTGGTTCAGCCATATGACCATAATTTTAATGATATTATGACATTTTATAATTATAAATATACCGCATGTTTTTTTTTACCGTCTCCAAATTTTTACAGGGTGTTCAATACCTATTTGACCAAAATGTATGAACCAGCAGATTTTTTTTTCGTGATCTCAGAGTTGCTCCCATAGTGAAAGTTGTTTACATTCATGGGTAGAACACCCTATAAAAATTTGGAGACGGTAAAAAAAATATCAAGTATATTAATATAAGTCTGCCTAGCTATCTAATCTAGGCATCCCCAAATCCAACCCCAACCCAATCATACTGTTTAATGCTTTTAGAATAAGATCTGAATGTCATTATCTGTTTTGTTTATGTTAAAATAAAGAAATTTTATAATCAAATCAAAATCATAGATAGGCATAATAAGTACAATAATACATTTTCCATAGTAATCTTCGAGCGACCGCAGACGGAGCTATAATATATATTTCTAGTACGTCACCAAAAACTACGCAAAAAAAAGTATAGGAATATTTATAACATTATAGCTACGTCTGTGACGGGCTCATTAAGAGGTCGCAAGTAGCAACTGCGCGTGAGCTCCTGGGACTTGTAATGTATGTAACACAGCCGTGCGCATTCAGACCTTGTAGGTATTCGAACTGACTCTCGCACAGCTGATATTGTTTTGTTATTGTTACTAGTAATTAACTGTTCATTTATTTTATCTCGATGGTCCTAGTTTATCATTTATAACTGCCCATTACAGCTTTATGTAAGCGGGCACGCCCTTTATGTCTGGAGGCTTTTATTTAGATATTTAGTTCTGTTTACGTTTAGTTTTATTTTCTTTTTATTTTTTAAATAATGCTTGAGTAGGTATAGTCCTCGATGTTTTTGGTTGGTATATTGGCGTGTGCTAGCTGACATATGGCCTATAATTTATCATTTGAATTATGTTTTGTGTTGCATAATGTAAGTTATTTTGTATACTATTGTATAGAATCATTCTCTAACTTGAACAGACAGCTGTGCTGCTGGGGAGTTTGTTGCGCCACTTCTTCCCAGCTAAAGGCACTAAGAAGTGGTGAAGGGTGGGCGTTTTTGGGGGACTGTCTTATGTAATTTTGACGTTCGAAAAGTGCTGATTCTCAGCCTAGTTTGAATAAATGACTTTTGAATTTGAATTTGATATCACGCCCGCGTCCACTAGAAAGTACCTATGACAAATGCAGACCATTTCAATTCGTGCTGCCCACCCATTAAGAGTGAAGTAGGTATAATTAGTGATAAAAAAAAATGTTTATAAACGCATTCTAGGACACTGAACGAGACACGATAGAAGTTTTATGTTATTATAACGCTGGGCGTTTAGTGTCACTGAAAGTGATTTCGTCCAATAATATTGGCATTGAACAGTTTTTGATTTGTCTTAAGTAGGTACATAATGTTAATTTATTATGAGTTGCAGGCAAGTTAGGTGGCTGTAATGTTGAAGAGCCCAACTAAATTACTTCCTGCAGATTCGAATAAAAATATTTGACAAAGTATTTTTTGTAAAAATTGAATCCTGCCAAAAGAATAATACTTATAAAAAAACATTTTTTACAAAAAAAAAAACAACCGACTTTCTAAAAAGTCAGTTGTTTCTTTTTTTGTGAAAAGGTTTTTGTTTCTTGCTTTTTAATGGATCATTTTTCAGTTTGTAATTTATCAAAGTTAGCCTAATGCTTATCACCTATTACAAAATATTGCTTTTCCCAATGCAAGGACGTTCATCGTTGAGGAGTTCTCCAGGTACGTCACCATCAGCTCCACTTCTCCATATGTATTGTGACGAGTGTGTAATGCAACCATAATATTAAAGTAATCGAATCACAATCCGTGAAATAGGTACTTATTATTGAATAGTTCCGGTGACCATCTGTGTTCTTCATCATCAATTCTACTTCACCAAATGGTGCTTTTCGAGAGCAACTGCGCGAGTTAGGCAGGTACTATAAAAATACCCAAATCGCTATAGGTGTGCCTGTAATATTTGAAGAGTTCCCTCGATTTCTCCAGGATCCCATCATCAGATCGTGACCAAATGACAATGGGACCACCTCGGACCCTTTTAAACAAAAAAATATTTTGCAAATCCGTTTATATGATGAGTATGATGGAGATAAGCCCAACCAAACAAAAAATAAGATATAAACATGCGAATTGATAACCTCCAAAAAAACAGACACTGTATTCGCACGGACACGCACCACAAGACTAAATAAAAAAGCGCGGATGCTAGGTATGGGCGTTATTTAACGTCACTAGTTACAATAACTGGCTACGGGGCATGTAACGGAATAACTAGTTTCGAGTCACACACAAACACGTGATTTTTGTAACTAGTTCCATCACAATGCAGTGATCGAATGAAAAGAGTGAAACGAAACAAGCTTGTGATATGTAACGTATTACGTAGGTAACCATTTACATTTTCGTTTCGCAAATAACAGTAACACTTCAATGAGAATAGAATTTGAAAAATAACTAGTTACTAAAATCACTAGTTTTCAAAACCAGTGACGTCCTCGAAGTCACTAGTTACGTTACGTTTCACAAAAATCACGTAACGACCCACCCCTAGCGGATGCCGTGTCGCGCGCAGGACTTGGCCATGGGCGGCCGACTTGCGGCAGCTTCAAAATGTAGGTACCTAGTCCTTTGACCGCGCCGTCCCGCCGCCGCCGTGCGCCGCCAAATCTATTAGTAAGTCAGTGCAAAGTAAGTCTTAATCAATTGCAATAAGGTATAAGTTAGAACGATTGACATTTGCGATGATTTTTTAGTTTAAAATGGAGAAATGATTATTTTTTTGTAAAGTTAGTCAAACATCCTAATTTATACCTTAATACTATGAGAAAAAAGAGTCACATTGCAATGACTAACTATTTTGCTTATGATTTTATTTCACTTTGGAACTACTTATACTATGGTAATAGTCTGTCAGTCTGCCTAGCTTTTTCCCAACTATGTTGTGGTCGGCTTATAGCCTTACCGGATGCAGCTGAATACCAGTATTTTACTTGGAGCGACTGCCTGTCTGTACCCTAATTACGTAGGTAACTTATTTTCGTAAACAATTATGACTGTTACATTTTGACAGTTCAACAAATGCATTGCGTTATTTACCTTGTTGAGCAGACTTTTTTTTCCAACTTATGAAGCAATGGATTAGCAATCTGTTTCAAATCGAAACAAATTGTGATTGATCGTGTATTGCGCAATTAGGGTACCTACTGACCTCCATTACCCAGAAACTGGGTAAGTAAGTAATACAGTAAATACCCCTTGGTAAGACTGCTTGTTAGACTTTCGGGCTTCTGACGACCCGTAACGATTGTCAAACCAGTGACCAACCCCTGCCAAGCGAAGTACCTACAGACAGAGGCCCTAGTGTGAGTTTCTTTTAACCATCTCGACCTTACGCATCGATCACGTTCGGCGCTCCGATTGGCCTTTCACCAGTGAAGGCCAGTGAAGGGCCAATCGGAGCGATGGGTCGATGCGTAAAGTCGAAATGGTTAAAAGAAACTCACACTACGGCCTCTGATTGATCGACCCGTGAGGTTATTACATTTTGGAATAAAACTAAACCCTTGGTTAGCACGAACGTAAAAAATCGCCGTTCGTGCTCGCGTGGGCAAGTTTAGGTACCTACTTAGGTTAGGTTGGGCTATGTTGACCGAGGAATCGAACCTAGGACCCCACGCTGAGCAAACACGCACAGACCAGCCTTCGTCCTCTGACGAAGATCGTCTACTGAGCTCGGCTCGGTTTGCACCGCTATTTATACTCTCTTGGTGTCGCGTCGCGCCAGCTACGCGATATCGCGGCGATACGCAACAAAAAATGAAATTCCTTTGTCGGTGTCGCGCGCGGCACCGGGTAGCGGAGGCGATATGCAGCGCGATATCAAAAATAGGAACATTTTGTATGGTGTCGCCGCGATATCGCCGCGATATTCGCGTAGCTGGCGCGACGCGACACCTAGAGAGTATAAATAGCGGTGCAAACCAAGCTGAGCTCAGTAGACGATCTTCGTCAGACGACGAAGGCAGGTCTGTGCGCGTTTGCTGAACGTGGGGTCCTAGGTTCGATTCCCCGGTCCGTCATTTAAACCCAACCTAACCTAGATAGATACCTAAACTTGCCCACGCCAGCACGAACGGCGATTTTTTACGTCCCTGCTAACCAAGGGCTTAGTTTTATTTAACGTTTTATTCCAAAAAGTAATAACAGCCTCACGGTCACGGGTCGATCTGGGTCGATCAATCAGTACTTCGTTTGGCGGGGATTGGTCCGTGGATGAGTGACGATCTTTTTACATACCTACCGAGACTCCTCCGTGCCTCGTGGTCCCAGCTGCCGTTCGTGGATATTTATTTGACAGTCGTTACGGGTCGTCGAAGCCCAAAAGTCTGATAACCAGTCTTATCAAGGGGTATCGTATTAACCATTTACTGGGTTGTGAAGATCAAATAGGCAGTCGCTCCACGTAAAATACTGGTATTCAGCTGCATCCGGTCAGACAGGAAGGCGACCCCAACACAGTTGGGAAAAGGCAGAGGGAGACTGACAGACTAAAAGTGAAATGAAATCATAAGCAAAATAGTTAGTCATAGCAATGTCACTTTTTTCTCAATGCATTAAGGTATAAATTAAGATATTTGACAAACTTTACAAAAAAATTATAATTTCTCCATTTCAGACCATAAAAGTCCTCACAACTGTCTATCATTCTAACTTATACCTTATTGCAATCCAAATAAGAATTACATTGCACTGACTTACCAATGGTTTAGGAGGCGCGCGGCGGCGCGGCGGTGCGGTCAAAGAACTAGGTACCTTTTGAAGATGCCGCAAGCCAGCCGCTGTCCTGCGCCGCGCCTCCGCGCCGCAGTTTTCCACTTGGCCCAGCCCACCTGAGCCCGAGCCACAGCAACGAAACCGATGTAGACTGTTAGCTTATTGAATGTAGGTACTTACATATCCAATGTCTAAGCCAGTCTAAGCGAACGAAAATATTCAATGTACACGCGGCAACATAATTATCAAGCTATACATTTGCAGTAGGTACCTATATGTTGACCGACCTCTCATTTTATGGAAATCCTATACAATACGAGATCAGCTTATATTGGAAATTATAGCTTGGGTGTGTTCCTCCGCCACTAAGACAAAAACGGCATTCAATTTCGGTTTCTATCCAGCTTAGCTCTTCGTTATTCTAGTGCTTGGAGATTTGAAAATTTTATTGGAGATACTCCTTCCAATGTAGGTACTTACCTACTTTTCAAATTATTATTTCTATTCATTCATTTTCAAAAACCTTAGACAGTACCTACTACAGCAGAAATTACGTTCGTAAGCTTGTTTCCATCTAGCGGGACCCTTTTTAGAGTTCCGTTGTCATCGAGGAACCCTTATAGTTTCGCCATATCCGTCTGTCTGTCTGTCCGTTACTTAGCTCAGGGCTCAGAGACTCTTGGTTGGTACTAGAAAGCTGTAATTTGGCATGGCAAATCACGCCGACAAAGTGGTACCTACAATAAAATCATAAAAAAACAGTGGCATTCCAGGAGTGCCGACAGAAGTGAAAACTTGAACAAGATCACCTTGGTGCAAAAAATACGTGTATAGAACATTGGTCCGTAACCTTATCTAAATAAAGAGCACAAACGCGTTTACAAAAAAAAAATACTTCCAAAACCTTTAAAGTAAAAATACTTGCATAGAACATTGATCCGTAAAGCAATATAAATAAAGAGCACAATCGCGTTTATAAAAATGAGGTGTCGGTAACGGTGTCGCGAGTTCAATTGTTTTCTCCCATCTTAAAAGTGCCCAACGCTCCTATCGAAGTTTTCACTAAAAAAAACCAAAGGCCCTGCTACACAGCTGCCAACCACGTCCCCGACAGAGGTGACCTTGGTTGGCGACAAGCAGAGCTGTTTGAAATTTGGTCGTAAACCACTATCTACACGGTTGTAAATCACCAAGGTCACCTCTGTCAGGACGCGGTTGGCGAAAGTGTAGCAGGCACTTAAGTGGGCGGGCAGCGCGAATTGAAATGGTCTGCGTTCGTCGTAGGTAGGTACTTTCTAGCGGATGCGGTCTGTTGCGCGGGCGGGCGGCGGCGGGCGTGGCAGAGCGATCGTAAGAGCGCTAGGACTCCGCTAGCAGTCGAGTGTGTGGATATCAGCTGTGCGAGAGTCAATTCGAGTAGGTACAACGTCTGAATGCGCACGGGGCTGTGTTACATTCAGGAGCTCACGCGCAGTTGCTACTTGCGACCACTAGACCAACGAGGCAGTTTGTTAGTAGTTAAAGTACCTACTATCCTAACTAATAATATTATTATTATTGCGAAAGTGAGTTTGTTTGATTGTCACGTGCTGTCACGCTAAAACGGCTGAACGGATTTGGATGAACATGGGTAGACCATGACCTAGGTTAGGGCACAGAATACTATTTATCCCAATATTCCCACGGGATCGAGACTTATGCGGGTAAACCGCGCGAAGCAGCTTGTAATTTTATAATTCACTCATTTCATTAGAATTACTTAGAATTAAGTTATCACCGAGTATTTATGAACATTGGAGTAGGTATTTCTTAAATATCACGCCTGCAATCCCCAAAGGATTAGGCAGAGGTGTAGGTACCTACCTACACATAGTACACCCGCATTTCGCCAGTAATATGCGTATTTATTCATCTATGGTAGGTATTATGGGTTACTCCCGTCTGGCAATACCAATAGCGATGTATCGTGTACACCAGGTACAGTCAGTACGTTAAGTAATTTTTTTAAGGAATGTAAATATTAGTTTGAAATTAAAAAAAAGTATGTAGGTACCTATTTAAAATGTTTGTAGTTTAATTTTTATGTCATACAGGTTGGCAGGAACATTGACGCGAAAACTTTTACCATGGATTCAGAACATGATATTTAAAAAAAAATCTGTTGTTTCTTAGAAAAGTGCAATACCTATGCGGTCAAAATGTGTGGAACAACAGATTTTTTTAAGGGCCGTCCTCTTCGATCAACAGTTGGTATTGTTGATCGAAGGCCGTCCTATATAAGAATATAATTTAATATGACTAGTAATTTTTTAAACGGGGTGAAGCAAAATCAACAACATACGTTACTAGAATATAATATAGCTAAACTTTGTTTTATTCATTCCAAATGTGTATATCTATTTGTGACTATACAAACAACTCGAAAATATAAAATTAAAACTGAACATAGCAAAAATTCTATTACAAATTCGGCACACTAGAACTTTTACTCTGACTGTACTTTAACGTGTGCTCAGGTACGTAATCTACAAATATAACCAATGTAGGTACATGTAGCGTTGGCAAACGGGAGTAACCCGGTATTATACCTACGTGTCATATTGAGCACAATTTTAGTAGAGAAGAATTCACGGAGACACGGAATTAGTTTGATAAGTAAATTAAAAGTAAGTAAGTAAGTACCTAGGTTACTTCCAATATAGGTATACCTACTCGTTTGTTTTCAACTCTACGGGTGTGTAAATTAAGATGATTTCAAAATGATACGTAAGTTCCTACCTACTTTTAGGAAGGCCATAAAAACAGGTTGCAGCCGAAAGTTCACTACATGTAGAAATTAAGTAATTTTTCCGAAATCACATAAATTGGAAACTAAAAAATATAGATTTTTAAATAAATAGGTACTTCGTAAAAGACCGAATTCGCCAGTTTCGTCATTCGTGCTTGTGTAGTCTCAAGCTGTGGTAGGTACCTACTTAGGTTAGGTTGGGCTATGTTGACCGAGGAATCGAACCTAGGACCCCACGCTCAGCAAACGCGCACAGACCTGCTTTCGTCCTCTGACGAAGATCGTCTACTGAGCTGATGAGCTCGGCTCGGTTTGCGCCGCTATTTATACTCTCTTGGTGTCGCGTCGCGCCAGCTACGCGACACTAAATGATAAGTAAGTAGGTAGGTACCTACCTACTTATTAAAAGGCCATAAAAACGTGTTGCAGCCGAAAGTACACTAAGTTATTTTTCCGAAATCAGATAAATAGGAAAGTAGGTACTTAGGTACCTAAATGAAAAAATATTGATTTCTAAATAAATACCACTTCGTAAAAAAAACGACCGAATTCGCCAGTTTCGTCATTCGTGCTCGCGTTTAGTTTAGGTATCTACTTAGGTTAGGTTGGGTTTAAATGACGAACCGGGGAATCGAACCTAGGACCCCACGCTGAGCAAACACGCACAGACCAGCCTTCGTCCTCTGACGAAGATCGTCTACTGAGCTCAGCTCGGTTTGCACCGCTATTTATACTCTCTCGGTGTTGCGTCGCCCCAGCTACGCGAATATCGCGGCGATATCGCGGCGACACCATACAAAATGTTCCTATTTTTGGTATCGCGCTGCATATCGCCTCGGCTACCCGGTGCCGCGCTGCTATTCGCGCGCGATATCGCGCTTGTGTGAAAGGTGTTGCGTGGCGATAATATCGCAGAATCGCCACGCGACACGTCGCGCGACAAGTCGCGCTGGTCTGCACAAGCCTTTATACCTCAATTGTTTAGAAGGACCTCTATTCCGAACAAAACAAAAAAATTACATCAGAAAAAAATTACATAAAGACAATTATAAAAAAAAAACAATTATAAAGTGCACCTTTAAAGCAAGAATTGTTGTGTTGGGTCTTGGAAGACTCCACTGTTCCACTTAGGCCCGTGTTACAGAACCTCACTCAAGACTCAAGCATTACTTAAAGCTAGTTTTAACCAATCACAAGGCTTTAAACGAGTTTTATGAAATGCTTGAGTTTTGAGTGAGGTTCTGTAATACGGGCCTTAGAAATATCCATTAATTTGCAATTGAATGTAAAAAATTCAAAATACTCCACTGTTCCACTTAGGCCCGTGTTACAGAACCTCACTCAAGACTCAAGCATTACTTAAAGCTAGTTTTAACCAATCACAAGGCTTTAAACGAGTTTTATGAAATGCTTGAGTTTTGAGTGAGGTTCTGTAATACGGGCCTTAGAAATATCCATTAATTTGCAATTGAATGTAAAAAATTCAAAATACAAATATAAATAAATAGGTTAGTTTTAAACTATAGAAAAATCAAATAACTTTATATAAATGAACGAGCTTAATACAGAGAAAAAGGCAAAAATGCGCCTAATTGTGTGACGTGTGCGAGTGTGGGTGAGAGTGCGCTATTACGAGAGTGTGAAGTGTGTAGCATTCTCTGTCTACGGTGTAAATGATTTCCGGCCACCGTAGGCGCGGGCTTGCGGACGGTGAGCAATGGGTAGCTCGCCGTCCGATAAGGACCAAGCCCGGGTCGACGGCGCGTTGTGTTCCACGCGCGCCTCAAAGAGATGTCAGCAGAATTGACGGGGTCCGCTAGGGCCAATGCCTGCCGGGGGTTCGAAGAAAACCGATGGGGAAATCGTGGCCCCCGGCAACATGGCATAGGAAGGAACACGGGTGGGTTTTAGTCAGTAAGAGTCTGACACGCCCTCCCGCTCCACCCAGAGCGGGAGAAGTTATTTGATAATTTCCCACCCAAAAAAAAAAAAAAAAGGGTTAAAATTTGCATATATTTAGTTTTACTATAGGGTATATCTTTAGGTGTAAGTTAACCCTACCCACGACAGTGTCTTGGGATTGAAAGAAGTGAAATACAGCTTCTTTCGACAACCATGCACATAGAAATTCAATTATAAATTTGTTGAAGCGTAAATCATAACATTGTCGTAGGTATGTATGAAGTCATTATGTAAATTACTTTGAAATAATATAGGTAATTATATTGTCAATTACCTTTATTAAATACAAAAAGATCACAACAACAAAATCACTGACTCTGAAGAAAAAGTAATATCAAGATAAATCGTAACAAACAAAAAGTTTTTTTAACCATAATATAGCCTTTGGTCCACGATTAGTTGAATAAAGGTCGTCATTATCAAAATGATCGGAACAAACCACACTGGTTTTCGACGGCAGCCATTCTGGATCATTCCGAATTTATCTTATATCTACTATCCATTTACTTTTTAATTCAGTATTAATTAGAAATCTAAAATATTAAATAAATAAAAAAGAGAACATGAATATAACTCGAAGTAAGAAATCACATTTAAATTTGTTGAATCGAATGGGAAAGATTTAAATCATATTATGGCAACCCTCGCACTTTAAGTCACTGCTTTCGTTTGTTGAGGTTATTTGTTCCAAGTAACCTAAAATTCGTTTAATAAAAAACGATGTTATTTCAAGTACATCAATGTTTAGGGGTGAAAAGTGATTCCGTGAGACTTTTTTTGTGATTTGCTATTGTTTTTATAAGTTTTCACTACACAGGAAAGCCTAATTATATTTTTTTTAATCAATGTTAACTAGACGACGACTCATGACGTACTAAGAGCGATGAGCATGGTTTTAGTGTAGGTGTGTGCGTGAGCGGGTGTATTTACTTGCAGGAGCACGGTTTTGTGGCTTCACTTTTAATGTTCGCGGCGCGCCGTCTTTCTTTTTTTGTTGGTCTGAGTTCTCTAAGAAGGAAAACTTCATGAGGATAACGCAATAGCAATATAGAGGTAATTCCCTGAGGGTGGCTACGAAGGACGTTATAACGTTAATGACAAAGTTATACAAGTCATAGTTACATATATGAATTACACATACGGTAGTGTATAGGTACCTACATTTTACAAGGATATATTGTTTTTGATACAGCTGCAACGAATGTATTGAAAATTTTGATAATAAACGCGATTATCAAATCTGCAGACATGACATTAATACCTAATTTCGTTTTGTAATTTCTGTGCTTTGTGTGATTGATAAATAGGTACTCTAACCACCATTTACCTAATAAATTAATGTTGTCTTCTCTCAATAATTTCAAAATATCTCTACGTTGGCCGCGTTCATCATGTAAATACACAAAAATGTATGTCAACGACCTCCAAACTATTTTGTATGAACACGGACAAATACACTTTGCGACAAAAGTAAGAGATGGCAAAATAATTCGACTACTACCAACACACATTTAATTCACTCATTTGTGGCCTTGAGGGCGCGTCCCTATGTGTGTGAGTGAGCTTGTCGTCATGCAATTTAGATTTCGAATAGATAGGTACACGTGTGGCAGTCAGTGACTCCTTTTTACACTCTCACACATACATCCACAGACAGTGTTCGTGTAAACAAGCACCCAGTTTTATTAAAATAGTACGTTTTATTTAAATAGTTAACTGACGTTACATAATATTCTTTAATATATGCTTTTAACTAATAATTCGCCTTTATAATCCATGTAAAGGAAAACAAACAATAAGATAAGTTAATTTTATTTACAGTCGTAATCACGTTGCAGTTTTAATAAAACTGAATTAATGTTTGCAAAGATTTATTGTGTTACCTTGTGCTTTGCTTTCGACAAATGGGCCATGTTTTATGATGGAGATAAAGTTCTACATTCCGTGAACTCTAATTTTGTACATACACAATATACATATTATGTAGGTGGGTACAGTTATGTGCAAAAATATATTTGTAAATTTATCAACGCATAGCGAGTTTCAAAAGCTATTTTCTACTGAATTGTGATTTTGAAATATTTTTAAACTATACCTAATCATATTTGCGATTTCCGCTGCTTGGTAAGTATTATTAATTTATTATTAAATGTATTACATTCAGTAAATTTAGATTCAGAGAAATTCGCTTTTGAATTTCATCTGCTTACACGTGCCTGTAGTTGCGTTAGTGTGTCATGTCGAATATCTTCTGAAATGACATCATTGACTAGATTGTGTCATATTTATATGAATGCGTTCGTCCAAGGCCGGCTCCCAACGGCTAGCTGGAACGACTAGGGAAGAAAGTATTATAATCGTATTACTTAACTATGAGGGCAGAAATCTGACGTCATGTGCCATTCCGAAGGAGCATACTCCATGCATAGGAATTAGGTTAAACCACTCAATGTTGATGATTACATCATGAATATAGGACGTATGATAGTATAGATATCTACACTTCGTAGGTAGATATATATTTGTTTTACAATTTACCAAATAGCCTTCAGACATTAGTGTACGTTATTTTGTATTCTAATTAGCAAGCTGTATAGCCATTGTTTTGCTGACTAATCTATGAAAATGGTCTCGACAATAGCATACTACCTAAAATTTTCTCGAAAATTTTAGGTAGTATACTAAAAATACTGTCATATTTTTGCCACACTAGGTACACTTATGTAATTAAAAGTAATGGAGATCTATAATCTAGAGAGGAATTTTACTATAGTACCTATATACTTTTTGTTGTGAAGGCTACTAACAGTACACTATGTAGTCAACCTACCCCAGGCAGGGCTATGATCAACCTGCCCTGTACCCTAATTGCGTAACTCATTTTCGTAAACAATTTCGCGAAATTTGTTTCATTTGACATTACAACAACATTCATTGCGTTATTTACGTTGTTGAACAGATTTTTTTTCTAACTTATGAAGCAATGGATTAGAAATCTGTTTCAAATCGAAACAAATTGTGATTGTGTGAATTAGGGTGCTGGTCTTGGGATAAGTACCTATATTGACTAAGATTTCTTGTTCTGCTAAAACCAGTAAATTACAATAACTACGATAAATTATGATACTTATGGATTAATATTATTTTATTGGACTAGTGTTACTATCAAATAAAGTAATTTTTATACATAACATAACATAACATCACGCCTGTAATCCCCGAAGGGTTAGCAAAGATTTAAAATTCAAACAAAATTGTTTAATTTTTTTTTTTTCTTTTCTGAATAGGTTCCTTCAAAGGAGGTAGGTGGTTACTTCAAAGGTCAGTCTAAATACTAACTCAGCTTTTATCAAAGGCCATGTGATTTCTCGCTTTAGTATATAAATTATTTAGCAAACTAAACACCCTTTCACAACTGACAACACAAATGATATTAACTATGTAATTTATTTTTAATTTTTGAGGTCGTTTATGGTTGCTTTTTTATATGCCCAAATTTTGTCATTCCTTGTCTTTTGGAATATTTGTCGAATACAACAGTAATCTGTGTATAAGGCATTTTGGTCAATATCGTTTGAAATATTAAGTACCTACCTACGTCGGACAATACGGATAGCTCTTCCCACGTAAAAAGGTGCAAATTTATGCACCTTTTAGAGGCAATACAGCGAGTTTTTATTTTAAGAGTTCTCAGAAAAATCATAGCGTTCTTGCAAGTATTGAATAGCTCCGAATAGCCCGTTTTAAAAACTGTTCTGCTTCGACGCAAAAAAAGGTTTTTTCACTATCGAAAACATTCCATAATATGGTTCTATTTCTATTACCTACCAAAGAATTTGTCATCATTATTATTTTGAATAGAACTTTCCGAGAAGCCGTTTGTCTGGAGATGTTGAGTTTTGTCGGGAGTGTGGAGATCATTTAAAATGTCGGGAGAATCCAGACGAATCCCGACCATCTGGCATCCCTAGTTACACTGTATACATAGTTCGTGATATTGACCTAGTTCTTTTTAGGGTTCCGTACCCGAAGGGTGCCATTTGGAACCCTTTTAAACCTTCGCTGTCCGTCTGTCTGTCAGCGGGTCCCCATACCATCCCATAGATTTCAAATGAAAATATAAGTTTGTACATACAATATTGAGAGATTTCCCATGCTATTTTAAGACAATATATTTGTTATAGAACCTAAAAAAGAATTTTAGTTATGTGTACAACAGTACTAAATAGTGCTGAGTGAAATTCTTTTACCTACGCCACGGCCACATATGAAAAAAATTCATCAGTTTTTTATTGAATATTATTTATGGCCATGGCGCTTACGAGAATTTAATTTCAAATAAAGGAAGGAATGGTCTACGTTTATAAAAAAACATCAGCTTTTTTATTTTTTGAACCACCAGTTTGTTGTCTTCTATAATTGGGCGAATATGAAAAATTTTCAAGTCGCCATTAATGTACACCAATCATCCAATGTAAACCCAAATATGCACAAGAAAAGATTAGAAAAGTAGTCTGTATATTTGTGTAATTAATTACCTCTTTTAGTTCTCTATTACCAGCCAATAAACATCAACTATTACACAACAATGCACAGGTAGCCGTTAGGATCAGGGATGTTAAGGAGCTCCGTAACCGTAACCGAATTCGATATAAGTTTCGAATAATTTCGGATAAGGGGCGGAGTCTAAATATGTTGTTGACAGGTTTTTCTGTCCGGCCGAGTCGATATACTAGCCACGCGCGTTACCTACTTGCTTGTTTTTTATTTGTTATTTTTGTTTTACTTTTACAATTTCTTATATCCGTAACCGAAACTAACGGATAATCCGAAATAACTTCATATCCGTAGCCGAATCCGAAACCGGTATAATATTATTTCTATATCCATATCCGTATCAGATCCAAAATTTAATATCCATAACATTCCCAGTTAGGATAATCTATTGCAGCAATTTATACCTACTTCCCTAATATTGTACTGTTTACATTTTTACATGCATTGACTGCCTCGTTAGTCTAGTGGTTGTGGTGGCAAGCTCGATTGCTGAGTGTAAGGTTCTGGGATCGATCTCCGGGTCGGGCAAAGTGTTATTAGGTTTATTTTAGGATTTTTTTAGTAGCAGCCCGGGGATTAAATGAAATAGGCTAGCCCTAGCAAAATATGGATAGGACAGTCATAGGCGTATCCTACTGTATATTAAGGTTCACTCCTCAGACCAAATAAAAAACCAAGACAGCGCTGTCATGTCAACAGTGACGTGAAGCCAGTTTCGTAAACATCTGTGCACTTAGTGAGGTGTTTCATTGTAAATGGTTGTAAATGTGTGCGTGTGAGCGTGTATGCACAGAGCGGAGGTGTAGTTTTGGCATGCTTCACTGTATTGTTCGCAGCGCTGTCTTGGTTTTTATTAGGTCTGAGGAGTGAACCTTACTATACAGTAGGATACGCCTATGACTATCCTTTTGCGAAATACACGCGTGATGTTGTTTAAATAACCACCCGTATTAAAACGTGTATGTAATAGGTGCTTCACTTTTAGGAAGCCGCGGGCAGTCGGTTGTGGTTTTTTTCCGCGATCGGATAAGCCGTTAAAGTGTAAATTCCTAACAAAATTGGTACCGGTTTTGTCTCAACACTAGTTTAAATCCGATACCAGGTAGGTATGTAGCTAGGTGTTTTGGAATTTAATTTTGATGACCCTCATTTTTTTGCTTTTTCAAAATACTTAGTAGGTATAGATAGTGCAATCCTCGAAGACGCGCTCCAGTCCGCGATTACTGTACTGTAAGCTGAACTGTAGTACGGCGCGGAGCGGAGTGGGGCGCGTCTTCATGGATTGCACTATCTATACTCGAACTCCTAACCACAGGGTAAATATAAATAAACCCTAATATAGCAGTGTATTCATACATTAGTATTTCCAGTTATAATTGTAGGTAAGTAGGTACCTACATGATGGCCTACATAGTGCATAGTAACAACAATGAACAATACATATTACAAACAAACTATCAACAGTGTCAATCAACACACAAGTTACAGTGCCGCCGCAGATTTTACGCCGGTATCGTAATCGTATTGGTACTGTAAGTAGGTACCTACATTATCGTGCTATTATGATAAATTCTACCATTCCCGTGAAGTTGAGATAAATTTTATTCTACCATTCCCTTTATTTTTTAGTAGTATCAAAAAAATAGAAGCTCACCACTCAATTATTCAGAATCAACAAATCAATATTCCTATAGTAAGTATAAAAACTTGTAAAGTAGAAGTACCTACAACCGTAAAAATGATGAACACGTAGGTAGTTACAGTACACAAAAACGTAACCAACATGCCACAACAAATTTAAAACGCATCAACATAGATCATAGTTTTGTAGAAGTAACAAGTTCTTACTGTATCGCCCACGAGCATCTCGTAACCAAGCGTTGCGACAGAAAAAGAGAAAGCTTATCAAATAACCACGACTATGCGTTATTCGTTAATTCCTACAATTCCTACGGCCCTGAGAAGCATCATGCCCTACGAACAACTAAAACTAGTCGTCGACAAACGTTTGTATCAGATTAAGAATGAGTTAGTAACTTAGTATGCTGTGATTAATTGATTATACATAGTAGGTATTCGGAATATTTAAAGCGTTTTGCGATGACATATCTATGATATATCCTCAGACCAATAAAGGTCTGAGGATATATCTTAGATGTTTTTGTTTGTATCATTCAACGTTTTGAATATAATCATAGCTGTAGGATGATGTCACAGTAAAAAAATGCCGAAAAGTCCGATGATGAGATCTCAAGAGATTTTTTTTAGACTGTTATATCTAGAACGATCTATGTCGCGTAAACAGTGGAATACTGGTTACCAAAGGTGATGAACGGACTACTAATGAATGTTTAGTTATAATATTACTAAGTTCTCAGTCAACGCACAACAAATCAGTCCCTGTAGTAAATATAAGATGTCAGGCACAATAATCTCGACTTACCGCCGCGTAGCGGAGGGGCCATTTTACTATTCGCGTCACGCTTTATAAGAATCGAACCCTAGAACCGAAGCGACTTGGAGATAATAATAATGAAACGTTTGGAACCAATGTTAGGTTAGTTGTATTTTGTTTTCTAATGTTTTAACCATCCAAATAGGTACCTACACGAATTCTTAGAAAAGAAACGCAAAATGGAATGAAGGTAAATAGAAAATCTATCATAGGCACACAGCTGGTTTGTAAAGCTTAACACTAACTTATAAGTAAGTACACATAATGACCTTGACACACTACCTGAAAAGCGGCGTCTCTGCGATTATTTACATTCACTGTAAACAGAAAACTGCATTGAAGCAAAAAGTTCCTTGAGCGATACGGTGGCACGGGTTTTAACACAGATTTGACAAAAAGTATTGAATCTAGAGCGACCTTGTCGCTTTTCGCGCGGCGAAAAGCTAGGTTAATTCACGTTGTCACAATCGGCGCACAGTTGAGCGGTAGGCACTGGGCACGTGGGGCTGTGGTGCGATACAGGCGGCGCGCGCGGCGTTCTATGGTGGACTGCTCGCTCCACACCACGAATGGGATGGGGTCGGGGCCGGATAAACACTGCACTACCTATTCCACTAGTATGTCTCCGCCGCCGGCCGCCGCGATTCAACCACGGACGATCAATCCGACGACAGTTCTCGAGATATTTTTGTTTGTCGTGATGTAACTCAAACCATAATGAAGGATTTCTATTGTGTGAATGTAAAACATAGTATTGTGTAATTCCAATTTATTTTCCTAGTTTATACTATCTAAAATGTATTTAAAAAAATGAAATTGTTACCTATTGTATGTATCCTAAGCTTTTAAATCTTGGACTTTTCACTATTTATACTGAAGTGATTTTTTTTTTCTTGATTGTTTTATCATGGGACATGTAGTGTTAGCTGGTCACAGTTGCGTCAGACTCGGCACGATGCGTCACCGTGGCGGCAGCGGGGCGCGACCCACGCGCCTCGCGACGCTCTCCTCGCTTCGCCGTCGCGTCGCCGTTGCTAGCTCATCCATCGAACACCACACTTCTGCTACGTAATTTTCCTCGCACGTGTCTGACACACTTTATATTTTGGTGTGGACGGCAGTTTAGATGCGATGCGAATTTGACGTTTATGTGCGTCAAATATTTTTATCTGTAAATCTTATTTTTGATAAATTTTTATTAAGTAGCTACCTAAAAGTATATCGAATTGGCCTAATTTTTATACGTCTTTCTTTATATCTCGCAGCAATATCATCTGTCCATTCCTTAATTTAAGCACAATAATATCATTTATCATCACCATAATGATTTTAATGATGGACCGTAAAATCGGTCTCTACTCCACATAATTATTATAAGTAGGTACTTAGGTATTTTTAAACCATCTATTGCTAGTGTTGCTACGGTATAAGATATTGGTCTCTCCATTTTTCCTACAAAATTCATTAAACATTCTTTACGATAACCATGGAGACTCGGTGGGTATCTCATTTGGGAGAGAGAATGTTCTCGATCACACAGCTTTAAAAAATCCTGAAGGGCTTGCTACACGGCTGCCAACAACCGCATCCCGATAGAGGTGACCTTGGTGGTTTACAACCATGTAGATGGTGGTTTATGACCAAATTTCAAACAGCTCTACCTGTCGCCAACCAAGGTCACCTCTGTCGGGGACGCGGTTGGCAGCCATGTAGCAGCACTTAAAAGGCTTGCTACAAGGCTGCCAACCGCGTCAAAACAGAGGTGACCTTGGTGGTTTACAACCGTGGAGTTAGTGATTTACGACCAAATTTCAAACAGCTCTGCCTATCGCCAACCAAAGTCACCTCTGCCGGGGACACGGTTGGCAACCGTAAAGCAAGCCTTTTAGAGCTCAACGTTTCCTGCTAGGCTTTGTGCGACCTTGGAATTTATTGTTTATTATGTTACAGTTCAAGGCCCTAAACACTAGTACTTACTCTGTTGTATAAATACATTAGTAGCAGTGTAAACTGTGCACTATGCAGACCATGCCTAACGTGACCATACGTCCCGTTTTGAACGGGACTGTCCCGTTTTTCGGTTCTTCGTCCCGGTGTCACCGAAAAAAACCTGGGGACGCAAAATGGTCCCGTTTTCAGTCTTTTCTGTAATTAATAAATTGAGGACGTCTAAAAAAAAACAGTTACAGGTTCCGGTTCCGGTCTTTAAGGCGATGTTGATAACTAAGGTGAATATTTAATTAAAAAAACGTGCCAACAAGAATTTAATTCTTATTAAAATCATCACCTACTTATATTAAAACAATTTTTTTCTGCTGACAAATGTCAAAATGGCTGATTATGTATCTTGCTTAACTTTTCAAAGATATTTCTTTGAAAAATTTTGAGAATACCAGCCTAGGTTGAAATAATTATGATAGTATAATTTGAAAAAAAAAAAGTTTTTTTATGAGAACCTAGGCTGGTATTCTCAAAATTTTTCAAAGAAATATCTTTGAAAAGTTAAGCAAGATACATAATCAGCCATTTTGACATTTGTCAGCAGAAAAAAATTGTTTTAATATAAGTAGGTGATGATTTTAATAAGAATTAAATTCTTGTTGGCACGTTTTTAATTATGTAAGTACTAGGAATTAGGTAGGAATACCTACCTAATTCCTAGTACTTACATAATTTGAAAAAAAAAAAGTTTTTTTATGAGAACCTAGGCTGGTATTCTCAAAATTAAGTTTCCTTTATGAATCAGTCCTACTAATTAAGATAAATAAACCAATGTCCCGTTTTGGATTAGTAAATAAATGGTCACGTTAACCATGCCATGCATCGTGTGATTAATGAGGATGCAAGCGATCTTTTCTATTACGGGAAGCGTGAACCACATTCGCTGTTATATTGATACGGCTATGCACATTAGCACATTCACAATAGGTAGAAATTAAAAAAAAATGGTTCGTGAATTTTACGACTACTTTATTGACTGCAAAGTGTAACGGGTTTGTTTTCAAAAGGTTTCGTTTCCCAAATGTCAAATAGCAGTACGAAATATCGATTTGCGCTCTGTTTATAATATAACAATGTCGCCCTTTATTTAATGGGACTGTGACGGGAACCGGAAAAAGTGAGTGTAAATAGTCCTCTGCCGTCCCCTTGGGGAATACAGGCGTTATATTATATTGTTATTTCCTGTATTGTAATAATAATTTATCCGGAAATATTTCATTACGCGCAGGCGTCATGACTATCGTCGTCATCGTCGTCGCCGTCGTGTCAAATAATGTTAATGTACCCGTTAATGATTAGTTATAATCTATAATCATTAACGGGTACATCTCTCTAAGATAAAGTTTCATTGAATGACTTTTTCATGAAATCATGACATTTGAGAAGCAATCTAACTTACAGTTATGATAAATTATGTATTAATGATTCTAATTCTGTAAATATATAATAAGTATTTGTTACAGTTGCGAATCATATTTTGATCAAGATCCTGAAACTGACCTGCAAATTGCAAAAAACGTAAGAAAATTATGATGACCAATTCACATTTTTAAGTAGCCTTCATTTAAGGCTCGTGCAGACCAGCGCGACATACGACGCGACACAAAGAAACCGCTCGTCGCGCGACGAGCGGTGCCTTTGTGTCGCGTCTGTTTGAAAGAGCCTTTATTCACACTAGATTTAAGATAATGTTAGTAATAGTCTGGAGCCAATCAAACCAGTTATTTAAGATTTAATAAAAAAAAAAATATTAATAGTTCCGGTTATATTTTCGGTTTAATGGCGACAAAAAGTGTTCATTACGTTCATTCGGTCAATGTGATCAGATGTATGGTAGACCTTATTTTTGAGGTACAGGAGATAATCATGGAGGCAACCATATTATTTATTTACTTATTGACATGGCTCTATAGAGACTAACTCACTAAAACATACATAAACAAACATCACATACAGTTTTAGGTATTTTGAATATTCGTCACTTACAGAAGTGCACAGTACTATAACAGAGAACTTAATCGTTATAGGATGTGTAGTAAGATAACGTTCATTGAATTAAGTTAGCTTGGTTATTTTTTTTTTTTAATTTATTTTAGATTAGAATAACACTTGCCAGTCATTACCCAATTTATGTAATACAATATCTGAATTTAACGTAACTCAATATCGAATGGATAAAAAAAATACAACCATCTGGAAACACTGAATGTAAGTTAGTTAGTTGTCACTCGCTCATTCATGCCCGGTTCCTCTATTTTACGAATCGTTATTGTACATCAGTAACCAATCGTTTTTGGGTCACGAGTAACGAACCGGTAAAGACGTTCCTAAAAGTTTTTTCAGCGTCTACCTGCGACAAACACATGTTGGTTACCCGCTGACCGAAGCCCTCCGATGACATCTGCCCGGCGTTCATGCGTTTCGTTGTAACAACAAGCATTTTTGAATTAAAATTGAAATGAATGAAAACTTTGCGTATTTTAAGTATTCACGATAATTTGATTTCTAAAATATATATGTTTTTAATAATTTGATCTAACTTTGCTAAAGAAATAATTTTATATCATTAAAAAAAAAATATGTGAGCCATTACTGCCGAAGTGAACAAAACGCAACTGTGGCGATGAAAATAAATGAAAATCTTTCCCAAAGAATAAATACTATCCTAAATCTTTCCAATTATTTCATATCAAGTAGGTAAATAAAATGAAAACACTAAAAAGAAAAAAGAAAGTCAACCCACGATCGTATGGTAATTCCTACGATTAAATACCACGTTCATCATCGGAATATGAGCTATTCCAGTCCGATAACATTTCTAGATCACTCCAACACGTAAAATTTTAGTACAAAACCGACCAATTTCGGGCGTTAAACAAATCACATACGCCTAGTAACTTTGACAGCTGGTTAACGTTTCAAAAATTTTAAAGAAACACTATAAGCTGTCATGTCCATACTTTTACCCTAGTATTCGTTATTCGTAACCCTCCCATCCGTAGGTAGCAAGCCAACGGTAACTGTTCTTCGCTTACGAAACGATTTTTAAAGGAACAGTTTTGGGTTACGTCTCGTAGACAATTCTACCATCCGTGAACAAAACGAGTCGTTTCGCGAGTCGTCAGTCACTTGTCACTCTTCGTCATAAAAACCTACTGTTACGTTCAAATTTGTGCTCTATGCGTGTGTTATTGTTTGTCTAAACGCTTACCCGTACCTTTTTTGCACATTTTAGCTCGATATACATATTCTTGAAAGCGATATCTCATGGTCGATTTTGGTTTTCCTACGATACGTGTCAGTTTATAGGTGAAATACGATATTGCAGTGCATCAATGTTTCGGTGCATGAAATGTGTTTTGCGCGTGCAACGTATTTAGAGACGTGCGGCCAGTGAATTATCCGACTGCAAAGCATCTTGATGGAGAACAAAACATGACAACTGAATGCTTCAACAAGCATTCAGTTCCTTCCAAAGTGTGAGATGTTTATAACTATCCTAACGCAGCCTTTCCTAACGCAGCGCTAAGCTGCTTAGCGATCAATCCAATAAGATCGTTTGATTTTCATAACTTGGTTTGGTTTAATTCTGCTCGAAAAGGATTAAATGAAACGAAGTACCTACACATTGTTTCGTAGCTTAGTTTTCCGCTTAGCGACCTTACGCATTCCTGATTGAAAGACTGCCTAATTCTCAAGTTTAAAAAATATGGGTAGGTAGGTACCTACGTAGTTCTCACCGCAGTCTTGGTACCTACATTTTAAGCTGGTTCCAGCTGCTGCCGGACCTAATGGCGAGTTGTGCCACAAAATTAAGTTATTTATGTTGCTAAATCTAGTGAAGCCCTACTAGCAACAATTGTTATTTAATTAAATTCCATCCTGAACTAATTGTGTATAAAACGCCTGACAGAAAATGATTAGCAATCAATCGTTTTTTGAAATGTAACGAATGAGCTGTTTGGCAGGAAAAGTATTTTTTGTTACGAAATAATATAAAAATAACATTACATTAAAACAGAGAAATTCTTTGGTGCAAAGATCTTAAGCTCCCACTGGAACTGAAAAGGGCGCCACTTGTTGCTCTGGGTCACATGAGTAAATAAACGGTCTGGGTTCTTCAAGACCGCTCAGTCATTGAACTCGACTGTTGTACATATTCAAAAGATGGGTAGAAACCTAAGGAGAAACTAAAGTAATTTCTATTGGGTGGTAGATAATCACATTTTACGCAACTAAATAATTTTTTATAAAACTAGACAACTAATATTTTAAAAATTATCATAAAACGGATCTTACTTTAATCTTCATGTACACCCTAAGATATTTTACTGTATAATTTTAGGATCATAAATGATCTGAAAATGCAGTATGAAACTGCCATAATAAGGCAGTTTCATACGCATTTGTTTTTACCCGACTGCCCCAGAAGGAGGGTAATGTTTTTCGAGAGTATGTATGTATGTAAGTATGTCTATTTCTTTGGCACGCTCTGTAGACAAAACGGCTTGATGGATTTTAACATGTGACGTGTCGTTAGATTGGTATTAATTGTGGGAGTGTCATAGGCTATATAATATTTATATATTGCATCTAAAAATACAAAAAAAGGGAGGGGAAGGTTTAAAAAAAAAAAACGACATTTTTGGTATCAAATAAAAGCTAGTAATAAGTCAATATATATTATTTTAATAAAACTAAAAAGCTTGAAATAAAAAATAAAAAAAAATAACAAAAAACCCGACTGCAAAAACACATAACTGAAAAGAGAAAAACAAGCATTATAATCTATAGAATTTTGGTATTGCAGGCGGGACAAACAAAATTTACATCATCATTTCAGGTTATTGGTTTATCCCGCCTGCAATACCAAAATTCTATAGATTTACAATGCTTGTTTTTCAGTTAAGTGTTTTTGCAGTCGGGTGTTTTGTTTTTGTTTTTTTTTAATTTAACCGTATGAACAGTGGGTATTGACGTGTGGTCTATTCTGTAACCCCGGGTCCACACTCTCGCGAGTGCGCCTCGTGGAGGACCTTGCGTGAGCCGCGGCAAGCGGAGACTACACGAGTGCTACCTTTTATTTATTTTTTTACTAGGGCATCTCGCAGTTGACCTATGAGGACATGGCTGCTTAACCGGACTTTCTTGTGGCTGCCTTAAGCTTCTACACTTAAAACCTCCAGCCAGGGGCTTAAACTATTCTAAATTAAAATTAGGCGAACGCTCGCCAAGGGCACCCCCTGTGGGGTACGAACCTCGGCTTAGGGCGTCGCTGAGGGGAGGACAGCAAAGAGGGACAGGGTGGATCAAACTTAGATTTTTATCTTGATTATTATTCGGAGTATTTAAAGCTACGTGCTCAGCTGCAACAACTGCTGGCACCTCGTTTTCGAGCAAGGGTCGGGGGGGAGTTTCATTTACTCGGGGACGCGGTCGCAACCGTGATGGACCTCGGCGGCGGGGTTGGAATGACGGTTGTCGTCTGTGTTTGTGCACTGTACTGGTGGCTCTATTCTTCTCCTGGAGGAGTGTTATGGGGTCATCAGGGTCGAAGAGGACATGCCTCGGACGACGAATCTTACTGATTCTAGAGGGGACATAGTTAGCTGCTTCGACAACCAGAGGGTTGCGATGTTTGGGAGCGGCGTCAAAGTAACGCTTGGACATGCGTTTTAAGAACTGACGGATTGTGGGAATCTTACAGTCGATATGGAGGATCTTGTTTCTGACGTACCAGGGGATCCCATGGCCTTATGGAGGAAACGGTTCTGTAGGACAATCCTATGGATGGCGTGGGGCTTAGCGTGGGCAAAGACTGCGCCCGCATAGGTCATAATGGGACGAATGCACGATGTGTAGATACGCAATTTGGACTAAGTGACAATTTGCTTCGTGCATTCAAAACGTAATGAAGTCTACCTAGAGCGAAAATGGCTCGCGCGCGAATCGACTTTATGTGCTCAGTGAAGGATAGATGATGGTCGAGGACAACACCGAGATATTTGGCTCGCTTTTCCCAAGGGATCGGCTTACCGAACATGGTGATTGAACAGGGGAGGGGGCGGGATTTGGTTTTGAGAATAAAACCGCTTGACTTTTGTCGGGATTAACCTCAATTCTCCACTTTCTAAACCAGGCGCCGAGCTTGTCGACAGCCTGCTGTAGATTTTGGAGCATCGCGGAACTATTACCTTTACAGTAAATCGCCGTATCGTCTGCGAACAGAGCCAGATGCGTCTTTCTATGTTTAGGGATATCGCTAGTGAATAGCGTGTAAATGAGGTAGGATATCACGGAGCCCTGAATGACTCCGGCTCCATCGATGCGATAGCGGAAGGTGCGATTTGACAAGAAGTCTCGTATGATGAGCACGAGACGATCTGGCACACCGAGTTTGTAAAGCTTAAATAATAAGCCGTTGTGCCAGACTTTGTCAAACGCCTTCGCTATGTCGGAGAAGACCGCGCATGTCAACAAACCGCGAGTGAAACCACCACTGATCTGTTCGACGACACGGTGGACCTGATGCACGCTAGAGTGCTGATTTCGGAAGCCAAACTGTTCGTTGGGTATGAGGCCCTTGGTCTCGGCATAGTTTCTGAGACGCTTATAAATAAGCCTCTCGTAGATTTTGGCGAGAACCTTGAACAAACTAATGGGGTGGTAACTAGAGGGCTCGGTTTTGGGCTTACTGGGTTTAGGGATACCTATGACAGTAACCTCTTTCCACGTCTGGGGAAAGATATTATTGTTTAGGGCACCATTGAAGATGGTGATCAGTAGCATTATCAAGTGGGCTGGGAAGAGCTGGACCACCCTATTGGTGCGTCCGTCCGAGCCGGGGGACGACTGCTACCTATCTACACTCTCGTTTTAAGTCTCGTGCAGACCGGCGCGATCTCGCGGACGCGACACGGGTCATGCTGCCGGTCGCGCCTGCGATATCGTGCTGATCTGCAGAAGCCTTTATGCAGTTGCCCGCCACGCCTCGCGCGTCGCGTCCTTTGAATCCGGTCAAAAAACCGACACCAAGCGGAACATTCGCGAGGTGAGGCGAGAGACGACGAGAGGAGGCGAGGGCGTCATCCACACTACCTCGCTTGCTTCACCTCGTCTTGCCTCCTGGAGAGTGTGGACCCGAGATTAGATTGAGCTTCAAGTGAGCTGTCAATAGTGTCAATCCCTAGCATTGGAATGACACACACCTCACCTAAGTTTTCACTGTGAGATTTTTACAGAATGAACTGGCTGAAGATTTTACCGAAATATCGTACTAAACATCGCCATGTGAACGAAGCCTGAGCGTCTAGTTCAAAAAGTAAGTTAATTAAAAATCCGGAGTCACACGTAACCTGTTCGATTTATAGATTGACACGTGTGACTCCGTCTTGCGCCTCTTCTTCAAGAAACACAAGCGCCGCACAAAAGTGTTGCATTTATATCGTTGAGCTTTGTGCGTCACGTTGGGGGACATTTTGTTATCTAGTGTATTCGCGGCTTTAATGTCACGGGTGACCTACCAAGTTTGTGGAAGACCTTGCTGCTTATAAAAGAGACGATTATTTTCTGAAATAAGATAGGTACCTACTCTAGGTGTGCGTTACACATTTTGTATGAATGCTAGAATGGAAATACCTTTAGAACTTATTAATGTTTTTCTGAAACAAAACAGCATTTGTTAAAATTTTCTGAGATCAGGAAATCTATTACTTAGCGACAGTGTAATAGAACAGATACGGTGATTTGTCAATGAGTTGGTGACGTAGTTTCCGTTTCATCTATCTAGTTCAGATACATCACTAGTTAATAACTAGTTGGATAAAAAAAATACTGAAGAACTGAATTTAGTTCTAGCTTTGAATCATGCTTGTGTGAGTCTAGAAGAAATTGCTTGATACTATAAGAAAGAGCGGTTTGACTGTCTTACAAACAACTAGCTTTTTCCCGCGGCTTCGCCCGCGTAGATGTCGGAAAATATTCTACGGGAACGCATTACCGGGATTAAAAGTACTATGTTATGACTATCTGTGTGCTAAATTTCATCCAAATCTTCATTCATCCAATCCGGAACATACTTCCAGACAAACGGACAAAAATTCTAAAAATTATCTATTTACGGAATCAGATTTTTATACACACTTCGTAGCTATTGCTTTTTCCAAAAAATATTGAATGTACATTTTTGTCTTCCTTAAATAAATAATTAAAAAAAAATCTTAATGTCTGTAATTTTTTTGGTGTGCATAATAAAGAATATTCTATCTATCTATCTATCTTGATTTACTTACCTATTTAAGTATTTCCTCTCAATGTACAATTTATTTTCGTCTCATTAAGCACTTTGCCGTATTTCATGGTATTGACCATGAATTTCTTTGTTACAGTTTAATTAGGTACCTACCTTGGAAGTAAATACAATACCTGGTTTATCGGAAACTCAATCCAATTTTATTTTCCATAACCCACTTGCCTTTTCTGCGTAAACGTGACTGAGTTTTAATTGTAGTGGCCGAGAGACAGTGCCATTAATAATTAACAGTACCTACTTACACACATTTTTTTCCGACATTTACTTTCTACGAAATAGAAAGAAAGAAAGAAAAATATTTTATTTGGGACACGCACAGGAAAAATAAAACAATAATAAAAAAATAAAAAATTAACAAATAAAAAAGGAGCATTTTAAACTAACAAACAACGACCTGTGCGAGGCCAAAAAGGCTCCTATCTCAGCATGATGCTGCAATATTTAAAAATAAATAAATACCGCAGCGCTGGTATTCTGATAGGGCCCGTAATAAATATTAGTTTGACTCAACTAGGGCACAGTATAATAAAGTAACAGTATTATATCTCGACAGTGACCTTGAAATAATTACCTACAGCCTTCGATCAACAATACCAACCCTACAGCCGCTCGGTAGATAAACCTTCCGCGTCCATGCGTAACTGCCGCGTACTCTATACTGTTGCTTACTAATTAACCGGTAAAGGACCGGCGTCTCTCATGAGAGACGGCACACCCACGCGACTTACATCTCTATTTGTACTTGTTGTAATGGCTATTATCGTCTGTGAATTTTTCTGTCTATGGTCGGATAGATATTCTCGTCAAATAAATCGACTAAAAGCAAAAATATTAATAGGCAACATTTTAAAAAAATGTTGAAAATCACGTTCCCGCGCGGTAAAATGTCAGTCAAATGTCACTCCCGTCCGCTGTAATAATTCGTTTTTTAATGGTTTTTGTGTGTAAATCGTCGGAAAGTGGTGATATTTTCATTTTGAAGTAAATATTACATCGTTTTAGATAATATTCGCACTAAATAACACCTATTTTGACCCAACCAAAAAAGTGTAAACAACCAAAAAAGAGAAAGTTCCCGTCACAGTGAAAGTTGTAATATTTTGTGGTTTTTCTGTATGGATCTGATCCGTAAGTGTTTTATTTCTTTTCTATATTACATGTATCATCGTTTTAGACAACATTTAGAACAAAATAATACAAAAAAATATTTTTTTGGTACGGTGAAAGTTACGTAAGCAATAGAAATTCTAGATCATCAAAAATCTAGATTTTTTGAATTTTTTGTTTTCAATGTTTGTCTCTAAAAACGCTTTTGTTAGATAACTTATCTATCCATAATGTACCCTGCAAAATTTCGTGTGAATTGGTACGGTAGTTTTATCAGAAATCGTTATCACAAAGAACAAAAGAAATAATAACAAAAGCGGGTAATAAAGATAAGTGAACGTTGTTTACAAAGACTGTAACCATTTGAAACGTATTCCTAATCTATTCGAGTAGCAAAAAACATTAACAATACTACTTGAGACATTGTAAAGAAATCCGAGTGTTTGTTTATTTAAGTGCGGTCGTAAAACTGTCACGGCGCGGACCACCCACGGCGACTCAGCCGTCCCTTACCGGTATATACATTGATATTTCGAAGCGCGTCATTTCGCCGTTTTCTATGAAACTATAAAACTGTTACTTATTTATACTGTGACTAGGGTTCACTTTCCCAACTTATATCACGCTAACAGGAATCTAGTTTAAGCCATCGATTTACATCGAAACATCAATGGTTTTAAGCCCTCACAAAGAAAACTCGTGTATCAAGCGTGGGTAGGTTTTTTCTTGTTTTAGATATATTTTAGTTTAAAGAACCTTATTGTTATCAATGGTTTAAGCCCTCAAAGAAAACTCTTATATTGAGCGTGGGTAGGTCTTTTCTTGCTATAGGTACATTTATTTCTAGTACCTACACAGTTTAAAGAACCTTATTGTTGTATTATGTGGTATTTTGTTATACAAAACCACAATCAAAACCACATCTTTTAGTCTATTTACCTATGTTTTTTACATACCTATATTTTTACCTCTGGAAACCTTTAGTTATTATAAAATACCTTTAGTTATTTTTACATTGAAAACTGTATTTTACGTTGTAAATTTCTGTTTTGGCAATATATTAAAAAAAAAATTGAAATAATTTTGTCTTAGATTATATAATGTAAGCATTTTGTAATCCATCATAAAAATTAAATTTACGTAAAAACATTTTTAAAAACAAGCTTTTAATTAACTAAAACGTACCAAATAATACTTACGTAAACATTGAACTTTAGTATATTCTTAAAAGCTTTGAGGGTTTGGGCGTTCACGCCTTAAGCTTTTAAGAATATGTTAAATTTCAATGTTTCCGTAAGTATTCATTGGTACTTTTTAGTTCATTAAAAACTTGTTTTAAAAATAGTTTTTAGGTTTTACTTAAATTTTATTTTACACTTTTTAGCATTGCAATTTGTTTAAATATCTGTTCTATCACCTTCATTTGAAAGGTACTTGTAAAGACAAATCCAACGAACCCAAGTGCATTTACACAAGTCATGGTGTGAGGCCAACCAAGTTATGCTATACTTTAGAACGGGCTATCATAATTGAATGTGTATACAAAATTCCGTGCCTGTGCTGTTGACTGCTGAAGAGATCTTTCGTCTGGAGCCAAACTTGGGTGCAGCAGCCAGGTCATGGTGGACTGGGGTGCGTACAGAAAACCTCCACGTGTGCCTGATACCTGCTGGTCCCTTATGGATACGTTCGGGGGGAAGAGCAGTTGTCAGGCCGGTGCACCCTGGGCATGAACAATATACTCTTCGGAAAAGGTTTGGGAGTTTTTCGGAGAGGGTATTGTTTGTGGCTAATTTCTGCGGGCGGGGGAGCAGCATGCTCCTCGACGTTCTTCCGCGTGTCCCTCTGATTTGCAGAGGGCACAGTGGAGGAACGAGGGAGGCGGGTCGCTCCTGATCGATCGACGTTAGTCGATTGACACTGGACGTGACCCAGCCGCTGCGGTGCAGGCGCACCAAAGCGGCTGTCGTTTCTCCCTCAAGAGCGATCTTGAGGGAGAACTTTCGGCGGGTTCGCTGAGCCAGGTTATCTGGACAGCGAACGGAGGCATGTATAATGCCGCCGCCGGGGGCTTGGCTTAACCGCCCGGCCCAGAGGAAGGACACCTCTAAGATAAAAAACCACCTAATCCTAAGTTTTGAAGCGCGGCGAGAGGATGAGTGGCTGGTGGGGGACCAGTCGTTAGCGCTTCCCCTGTAGATACCTGCCGACCTCTACAGTATATAGGCTTACCTAGGTAAAAGGCTCTGCCTAGGTGGACGTTTATATCCTAACTACTCGTGGGAACTGAATGGAAAATTTAAATGAAACAAAAAACCAAAATGACGACAAAGTGCCAATCGTATTGGCGGAGAAGATACCGCTTGCCGGCGACGGCAACAAGAGCCGAGGAGGCTCATGTCCCTCAGGGGACCAAAGTATGTCCGACCAGGACGTAGGACGTGGTGGGGGCTCCAAATTCTGGGGCAAAAGGTCGCGCGGGTCGGAGCGCACAGGATCGGCGGGGCAATCCTCGAGCGAGGAAAGCCTCCCGATCGCGAAGGTGCCGACGGTTAGGAGAGGCCGAGGACGAGCGGTAGCGGGAGCAGCTTCCGCTTCGAGGCCGGGGCGGGGCAATCGGGGTCGCCTCAAACGGCCTGATACCCCGATTATCAGTGCGGAGAGCGACCCCAGGGTCTCGTCATCCGAGGCCTCAACAGAGGAGTCGGAAGTGGTGGTTGCCGCCTCACTGGTGGGCACGAAGACGCGGCCTGACGCCGCGAAGAGTGCTCAGGGTGGGGTGGTCGCCGAAATGGCCCGTCCGCTCCGGGAGCGGGCCAAAACAAAGCCGGACCACCGTGGTGGTAAGTCGGACGCCGCTGGCGGCTCCAATTCGGAGCGAGCGGTCAAGTTCGCGGAGGAGGTAGCGGCCGCAATCAGCGAGGTGGCCTTTAAGAAGACGAAGTCTTCTAGAGGCAAGGCCATCTCCGTGGCTACTGCCTCGATCATGGCGGCTGCGGAGGCCCTCCAACCCGGGCCTCCGTCGGACGGTATGTCAGAAATGCGGGCGGAGATCGCCCGCTTGACAGCCGCCATGGAGCATCTCCAAAAGGAGAATGCGGAGCTCCGAGCGGACTTGGCTGGGCTCCGACGAGCCGGCCCCCGAGAGGTGCCGCAGGAGGGGGAGCAGCACGGGCAGGGACGGCCCGTGACTGCTGAGGACCGGATCCTCAATCTGGTGCGGCAGGAGATGGCTGCTCTGCGGAGCAAGTTTTCCACCTTGGAGGCCATAGTCCTGCGCCCCCCATTGGCGGCAAGCCAGCCGGTCTCGGGTCAGCGGAAGGCGGCGTCATACGCCGCCACCGCAGCTGCCGCAGCCGGACCAGCCTCGTCGGGGCCGCCCAAAGGTGGGGTGGCTGCACAGGCGGCGAGGGCCCCAGCCAAGGCGGTGGAGGCCACGGCGAAAGCGGCGGCGGCTGCTCCAGTCAGGGCGGCAAGGGCCCCGGCCAAGGCTGCGGGGGCCTCGGCAAAGGTGGCGAAAAGGCCGCCCCCACCACCTCCTGAATCTCCTCCGGCCGATGCCGGATGGCATGTAGCCGGGGAGAAGAAGAAGGCTGGCAAGGCGGCAAGGGCGGCCAAGAGAAAGGCGAGGCGGCAGCGGCGCAAGGAGCGAAGCGTCGCAGATAGGCTCCGCGCCCCGAAATCCGCAGCTGTAGTGATTACGCTACAGCCGGAAGCGGAAAAGAAGGGCGTGTCCTATCAGCACGTGCTCGCCAAGGTGGATGCGGCGGTTGACCTAAAGGAGACCGCCAATGGGGTCCGGCTTAAGATCACCGCGACTGGGGCCAGGATGCTGGAGATCCCCGGTGCAAACAGCGGCCCGGCAGCGGACGCTCTGGCCAATAGGCTCAGGGCGACCCTGAATCCGGAAGAGGCCCGAGTGTCCAGGCCCACCAAACGCGCTGACTTGCGCATCCGGGGCCTGGACGACTGCGTGACGGCGGAAAAGGTTGTGGCCGCGGTCGCCAGGACTGGGGGGTGCTCTGCCGAGGAGGTGAGGGTAGGCACCATCCACCCTGACTCCACGGGGATGCGAGCCGTAACGGTGAGCTGCCCCGTGTCGGCGGCCAAGCTAATAGCCGGGGAGGGCCGAAGGCTTTTGGTGGGTTGGGTCTCCGCGCAGGTGAAACTGCTGGAGCCCCGACCTATGAGGTGCTTCCGCTGCCGGGTGGGCGACCACGTGGGAGCGAAGTGCACCTCGGAGGTGGACCGCAGCGACCACTGTTTCCGCTGTGGTCAGCCCGGTCATAAGGCCGGCTCGTGCAACGCCGCGCCGCACTGCGTCGTATGTGCGGCGGCTGGCAAGCCGGCCGATCACCGGGCTGGGAGCAAGGCCTGCGCTCCACCCGCCAAAGCCAGAGGCAAGGGCAAGCCCTCCGCCACCGCCGTCACCGCCGCAGCCGCCGCCACTACTGCCGCCGCCGCTGCCGCCTCCACCACTGTCGTCGTCGCCGCCGTTGCCGCCGCGGCGGTGCCCTCACAGGGGGCTAGGGAGGGGGTTGAAATGGAGTGTCAATAACGGCCCCATTACGCCTCCTCCAGGCGAACATCAACCACTGCGCCGCCGCTCAGGATCTGTTGCTCCAGAGCATGGCGCAGTGGTCGATTAACATCGCCGTGGTCGCTGAGCCGTACTTTGTCCCGCCCAGGGATGACTGGGTGGAGGACCTGAGCGGCTCAGTGACCCTCATTTCGTCGGCCGCCGCTGGTACCCCGTTCCTCGAGTCTGTCAAGAGAGGACGGGGTTGCGTGGCAGCACGGTTCGGGGAGATTGTCGTGGTAGGGGTATACTTCTCCCCGAACCGAACTCTCGCCGAGTTCCACAACTCCCTTGTGGAGTTGAGAGTCGTCGTCGTCGGGTTCGGTTCCCTCCCCGTGTTCGTCCTCGGGGACTTCAACGCCAAAAATCTGGCTTGGGGTTCCCGCTTTACGGACACACGGGGCAGGATGGTGGAGGACTGGGCTCTGGAGACAGGCCTGGTCGTCCTAAACCGGGGTTCTGTCCCCACGTGTGTGCGGATGCGGGGTGAATCAGTGGTGGACATCTCGTTCGCCAGCCCCGCTCTGTCGCCGCGTGTAATCGACTGGCGCGTCATAGAGGAGGTGGAGACCTATTCCGACCACCGGTACATCCGGTTTGACGTCTCCACCCAGACCTCGAGCGCGCTGGTCCGACAGGCCCCGAGTGGTCCGCGGTGGGCGCTGAAGCGGCTGGACCGGGAGCTCCTCCTGGAAGCCTCGATCGTGCAGGCCTGGGTGTCATCACCGGACAGGCCTGCCGACATAAACGACGAGGCGGAGTGGTTCCGGGAGGCCATGTCCAATATATGTGACGTGGCAATGCCCCGAGTCCACCCTGGACGCGCTTCGCGCCAGGTGTACTGGTGGTCGCAAGAGCTGGAAGCTCTACGCAGGGCGTGCGTTGCTGCGCGACGCCGGTACGCCAGGCACCGCAGGCTCCGTATCCGTCCTCCGGATACGGAAGCCATTCAAGCGGAGCTGTACGAGGGGTACAGAGCGGCGAAGACCGCCCTCCAAGCGGAGATCCTGCGGGCCAGGGCACTGGCCCGCGAGGAGATGCTGGAGACTCTGAACAGAGACCCGTGGGGACGCCCATATAAGATGGTGCGGGAGAAACTCCGCCCATGGGCTCCCCCGCTGACGCAGAGTCTCCGGCCCCAGCTTGTGGAGGACGTGGTGAGCGCTCTGTTCCCTTCAAGAGGGGAACATACGCCCCCGCCCATGGCTCCGCCCATTGCGGTGCCCGATGCGGACCACACCGCCGACGACGACGACGATGCTCCGGAGGTGACCGAGGTAGAGATGAGAGTGGCGGTACGCAGGATGAGTGCGAGGAATACCGCCCCAGGACCCGATGGCATACCCGGAAGGGCCTGGGTCCTGGCCATGGGGACTCTCGGGCCTCGACTGAGAGGGCTCCTAAGCGCATGTATGGAGAGGGGCCAGTTCCCACTTTGCTGGAAGACTGGGAAACTGGTCCTCATCAGGAAGCCGGGGCGCCCAGCGGACTCTCCGTCCGCCTATCGGCCCATTGTGCTGCTCGACGAGGTGGGCAAGCTCTTTGAAAGAGTCATTGCAGACCGCCTCGTCGGGCAGCTGGTGCGAGTGGGGCCGGATCTGGCGGAGAGCCAGTTCGGTTTCCGCAGGGGGCGCTCTACGGTGGACGCCATCATGCGCGTGCGGGCCCTCACGACGGGGGATGCTGTGGCCCGGGGTGGGGTCGTCTTGGCGGTGTCTCTAGACATCGCCAATGCCTTTAACACCCTGCCCTGGAGTTGCATCAGGGAGGCACTTCGGTATCACCGGATGCCGACCTACCTCTGTCGTGTGGTCGAGGCCTATTTGACAGACAGGTTTGTCATCTACCCCGGTCACCAAGGAGAGTGGAACCGGCGAGAGATGTCGTGCGGTGTCCCACAGGGATCGGTCCTGGGGCCGCATCTGTGGGACATCGGATACGACTGGGTGCTGCGCGCCGACCTCCCTACTGGCGTCAGCGTCGTTTGTTACGCTGACGACACGCTGGTCCTGGCGCAGGGGAGGTCGTACCAGGCGGCGGCCGACTTAGCGACACGCGGGGTTGCGACAATCGTCGACAGAATCCGGCAGCTGGGACTCGAGGTGGCCCTGCACAAGTCCGAGGCCATGGGTTTCTATGGTCCTCGTAGTGCGCCACCGTCGGGTTCCCAAGTATTGGCGGGAGGGGTTCACATCGGAGTCGAGTCGACGATGAAGTATCTGGGACTCGTCCTCGATAGCCGGTGGAACTTCGTGGAGCATTTCCGACGTTTGGCTCCCAGACTGGACCGGGCCGGGGCTGCCTTGAAGCGGCTCCTGCCCAATCTGGGAGGTCCAAACGCCTCCTGCCGGAGGCTCTACGTGGGGATCGTGCGGTCCATGGCCCTTTACGGGGCGCCGGTGTGGGCGCCTTCATTGAGGCGGCAGCCAGGCCGCCGGCTGAACGCGTCCCAAAGGGTCATGGCCATCCGGCTGGCCCGAGGATACCGCACGGTCTCCTGCGAGGCGGCGAGCCTCCTTGCCGGAGTACCGCCATGGGATCTGGAGGCAAAGGTCCTCGCGCACATTTGGGAGTGGCGCGAGGAGGCGAAGCGCCGGGGCTTAACTCCGATGCCGCAAGAAGTCGCGGCACAGCGGACAGAGCTCCGGCGGGATCTCATGGCGGAATGGAGAGTGCGACTGTCGCAACCCAGCGCTGGGCACGCCACAATTGCGGCGATAAGACCCCTCTTTGAGGAGTGGCTAGAGAGGCGCCACGGCGTCCTCACCTTCCGCCTGACGCAGGTACTCACCGGACACGGCTGTTTCGGGAGGTACCTGTTCAGGATAAAGCGGGAGGAAACGCCCGGGTGTCGTCACTGTGTGGATCGCCCGGAGGACACGGTGGAGCATACGGTGGAGGTCTGCCCGGCTTGGGCAGGGCATCGCCGTGTCCTCGTGGATGCGATCGGCGGCGGTGATCTCTCGCGTCCGGCCCTGATTCGGGCCATGCTACGGAGCGAGAGGAAATGGGAGGCCGTCACCTCTTTCTGCGAAGCAGTAATGCTCGCGAAGGAGGAGACGGAGCGCGTGAGGGAAAGGCAAATTTCGCGCCCTCGCGCCCCTAACCGCCGCAGCAGGAGACGCCCTGGGCGTCGGGAATCGCAGGAAGATTTCCGGCCACCGTAGGCGCGGGCTTGCGGACGGTGAGCAATGGGTAGCTCGCCGTCCGATAAGGACCAAGCCCGGGTCGACGGCGCGTTGTGTTCCACGCGCGCCTCAAAGAGATGTCAGCAGAATTGACGGGGTCCGCTAGGGCCAATGCCAATGCCGGGGGTTCGAAGAAAACCGATAGGGAAATCGTGGCCCCCGGCAACATGGCATAGGAAGGAACACGGGTGGGTTTTAGTCAGTAAGAGTCTGACACGGTGGAGCGGGAGAAGTTATATGATAATTTCCCACCCAAAAAAAAAAAAAAAAAAAAAAAAAAAAAAAAAAAAAAAAAAAAAAAAAAAAAAAGGTCATGGTGGACTTTAAAACAGACTATCATAATTAAATGCGTATATAAAATTTTGTCTCTATGCTGTTGACCGTTCAGGAGTGCCTTCATCTGGATCAAATCCTGGTTGCAGCACCTAAATCATGGTGAACTTTAGCACGGGCTATTATAATTGAATTCGTATTTAAAATTGAGTGTCTCAGTTGGTGATCGCCGAGGAGGTTCCTCGTGTGGAGCCAGTCCTGGATGCTGTAGCCAGGTCATGGTAGATTTTAGAACGGACTATCATAATTAAATGCGTTTATTAAATTCCGCGTCTGTACCGTTGACTGGTGTGGAGTTCCTTCGTCTGGAGCCTATCCTGCGGGTAGAATCAGATCATACATCATAAATAAATGCATTGTCTTTAAAACTGAACCAACTTATAAAATTTCAACTCCGTAGGATAAGAGGAAGTCGTTTTAATTCAGCTTGGAAGATTTGCTAACTAACTAACAAGGCAAGTAGAATAAAAGCTTGTAATAATTATCATTAAGTATCTATGAAATTTGCTGTCAGATTTATATTTCTATGTAAAATCTTAAATGTCTTCGAACCAATAATAAATGAAGTTTGAGGTTTTCATTGTAAGCCACCTATTTTTTCTGGCCGATAGTCAATTATGAAGTAATTTGATTTATGTTTGAATGTATAAAGCCGTATTAACAAGTGACACGGCGAGCAGCGAGTCGAGGGACGAACATGAACATAATAAATGTAAACGATGGTTCGATTCGCCTCTGACCATGACGCTCGCGTCGAGCGTAGTTTTTTGGACACTAGTCAAACAGAAAAGAAGGGCGACACGAACTAGTGTTTACACATTAGCTTTCTAGTTCATTTCGTATCAAACGGCCTATCAAGCAACTTATCAAAATGGATTGGAGCAACAATAAAGTTAGATTTACCAAAGTCAGCCGGTCATTTGAAATCCAAAGCATGCTCATCATAAGAATAAGCAGAAAGTATAGGTACAATGCTTGGACTAGTATATCAGAAGTGTTCTTTAATATGTTTTTGTAGCACCTGTAAATAATTTTACTGACTTTGCAAATGCAATGCAAAAGCCGCTAGAATGACCAACGTCGCCCGTTTCGTCAAGCTAAATCAGAAATGAATAGACGCGAATGTGTAAACGGTCACTCGTGTGACCTAATGGCCGTTTTCAAACTGCGAAGATAACGACACCGACATATTGTCAGCTCGGACGACAACGATATCCGCCGACAATATCGGGACGATATCGGTATGTGACAAGATGTAATCAACAGCTTATGCGGTATGCCACAGCAGCCTCGAATAGTCACGTTGCGCCAGCAAAAACTACATCGCCGCGCGATTCCAAAAGTGTAATAGTGTATTCGAGGTAATAATGGCAGCAGTGAACAAGTGTACTATGTCGTCTGCCAATATCGGCACGACAATCTATGTCGGCGACGATATCGTTGACTACACCGATACAGTGTGAAAGCGTTTAGTAGTAATTGTATGAAACTACCAGTTCGACGATATCGTGTTATCGTTATATCGTTCAAAATCGTCAAAAAATTCGTCGAATGGCGAGGAGAATCACGAGCACGCATGTGTAAATGTGGTATAACATGTACTTCCAGAATGTGTCACAGGACTAGTATATAACTTGTCGCCGTTCCGAAATAAATTCAGTCAAGTCTTCAGTCTACAGTCATCAAGTACCTAGTTTTATTTCCTCTTCGACCGGCGCGCGGCGGGCGCCGTAGATCAACCCACTCTAACCAGTGCCTCTGGCAAGCTCGCCTACGTCTGCGAGAGGCCTCTGGCGTCAGGGGTACTCTAGCTGCGTGGTATAAGTCACCGCAACCCTCATCTCTGACCACTCTTGGGCAGGGAGGTCTCCGACGCACAGGGGGGATACTCCTCCCGCATGTCGTAGGCACTCCTTCCGCTTGTCGTAAGAGGCCAGAGACTCCTCCACTGCCCTCATCTCTATTGGTGTTGCGTGAGACGACGCCATCCTCTGAAACAGGCCTCAGACGTCAGGGCATTACCCTCACGTGGCGTACGACGCCATCGCAGCCTTCCTGCTAGTGTGAGGAGTTTTAATGCGGCTCCACCGATACGGGACCTTTTAGTAAAACTTTTCTTCCTCTGGACAGGGTTGATGTCGTTACAAACTTCCCAAACCAGCTTGGCGTAAGAGGCCACAGCCGTGCTCTTCGTTCCTGTTCCATTACTGCCTATTGATCCTGCTTTTCGTTCCTGTTTCCGAACATCACAAGCTGCAGACTCACCTGAAGCTAAAGCCGACCTGAAGCTCCTACTCCTGAAACCTTTTTATCCTTTGTATTGTTTTTATCCTTTCTGTATTTTCTATTATTCCTTTAATTGTGTGACTTACAATTAGCTCGCCGGCTAATCGTAAAGTTGCAATTAAAGAATACTTGGTAAGACCTTCGATTGATCTAGGACTTATTCCAAAAGAAAGGTCTTGGAAAAATAATGAAATTCCACTCGACGACAAATTGCTCAAATAAAATCAAATGTCTCAACGATGTTCTTGACTTTTACCTCTTTTAACTCAAACTGTTTATTTAATTAAATCATAAAAGGGCACTTTTGAATTTTTAGATAGTCAGCTCGTTGCCCGTTCCAAGACGTAGATCTCTATGGAGAAGAACGGGCAAGAAACTCCATAGACACTCTTTTAAACCGATATTACAAAATCCTGGGTAGGTACGTTATTCTTGTTGTGTAACGTCAGAACAAGGTTTTTGAAAATTTCTTAAAAGTTAGTTGACTACACTGGAGCCAAAGATTAGGAGGGGTATTCCTCGAAGCACATCAACTTTGAAACGCACCAAACAAAACGCACCAAAAGTATTCTTCGAGACGCACCATTCAGGTGCGTTAACAAAATCAAATTAAAAATTTTATTATTTTATTCCTCAAAACGCACCAACGATGAAACAGAGAAGAGTATGAGGATTCGTAATAAATGATCAAGTACCTGTACACTGGACACGATGTAACCTAACGTAATTATTTAAAACTGGAATTCAGTACACATTATAATGTACACAAAGCACACATACAAAATTAACTAGACATTAACACGGATTCAGTACCTACAAAAATGTAGGTTAATCTACAACACAATACTAACGACTTTATCATAAACTTTATTGATGCCATTGTAGCGGCTTTTTGTGTAATTTCTAGACAAGTAATTAGGAGCTAGGATGGTCGATGAAACCATTATTTACTAAGGTTCATGGTCGAAAACGATTGAAAGTTAGTAACCTTACTGACCCAATAAATAGTAAACGGTAAAGTGAGTGGTAAGATGCTCGTACAAGTGTACAGTGTTTATTAAATTATTTTGAGTGTGAGCCGTGTGAGGACACATTATTGACTTGTTGACATGTGCCAATGTTCTCGACAGATAAGAGCGAGACACTCTATTCGACAAATAACGGCGATAAAACTATAGTTATTATTGAAATTACTGCGTTTTACAATTTAAATTAATTTGTAAAAGGTAAATAGGTTATATTCCTTAGTGAGTACATGATTTCGTATCCTAAAATAACGAAGTTTATCAGACGCTTTTATCGTTATAAGTAGAAGATTAATATAATTATCGTATCAGACCCATTGGAAAGGGTATTTCGTCTGAACCCGAAAATCGTCCACGTTCCAAGGGACCAGTGATAAAATGATTTCAAAATTAATTTAAAGGGACAGTCGCATACATTGTGATAGTCACATAGTTTTTTACTAAGTATTTAAATATTCACTTATTTGAAATCATCTAAATAAACAGAATACAATCAATCATCTTCTAACCGGTTGGCATGACTTCAGGTAGCTAGCTCAACAATGACCCTTTAAAATAAGACAGATTTTTATTAAATCTTATTGTTTATTTGTTTTTAGGGTTCCGTAGTAAACAAGGAACCCTTATAGTTTCGTCATGTCCGTCAGTCTGTCTATCTGTCCGCGGTTTAGCTCCGAGACCCTTAGTACTAGAAAGCTGTAATTTGGCATGAGTGTATATGTTACGGCTAAAACCCGAAGTGCGGCTACACCTAGTTTTAGCCGGTTAAAACTAGGTGCGGCCGGTAGCAGTCTGCACTCAGCGCTTGGTGTGGCAACACGCCGTGTTCGAGTTCGCAACAAGTCCATCGTCATCCTGAGGATGCCTCGTTGAGAGGTGAAACACGTGTCGATTTCTTTCAGGAGTTTTTTATGGCTCTTTAGAAATAGCAAAGCGGAACAAGTTACTAAATATATCCACGTCTATTGTATTTTATAATGGATTTCCGCAAGGTCACGCCTAGGGCGTGCAAAACCGGAAGGTCTTCAAAACCGGTTTTGAATTTCGGTTTAGAGGGCTCAAAACCGGAAACCGGTATTAGCCCCGGTTTCGGCTACATTTTTATATAGTAGAATTTTAACAAGAAAACAATATTCTTAAATACCCACAAAATCTACAAATAAAACAAATTTTATCATATACCTTTTTTTAATCAACCATGTATGCCTACCAATATTTATTTATTTATATATACTTTATTGTACACCACAAAAATACACAACAAAAAACAAATCAAACACTACAAAATATACATACCAAGTAGACAACATTAATAGATTAACTAACTGAGATCAAATCAACAACAAGTTTGTGGTACCTTTAGTAGGTACCTAACAATAAAATACTGTTACAATGAATAATATATTTTAAACATACAAAACACATTCATCATCTTAAGATACTAAACACGACTCAGTTTCTTGAATCTTGAGCTCTTTAATTACGAACCACTAGCAACAGTAGCAACATTATTAAGGGATTCACAATATTCATATTTGACTTTCATATATACTATAAAGCGAGATCAAATCAACTGTGTACCGTACACTAATTTAAATAAACAATAATCATTTTTTTCCCGTTGTTCTTGACAATGTGTTCTTAAGAATAAAAGTGTATCTAACATTTTATCAGATAGCGTACTTCTTATTTTGTTGTAAAAGTACCCAGCACTCGAAAAGCACTCTCAACACTTGTTGGTAGTACACACATCAAATAGTTGTAAGCTTCTGTGAGATATACACCTCGATGCCCTCCGCTTTCATACATGGCTTGCTCTACCTTGAGAAACCCTGCAAGGTCGAAATCAGACCGATTCTTGAGGGTTTTCCTGCATTTATCCAATTCCTTATCAAGCTGCTCTTGAAGAGTTAGCTCATCAGTTACAACTTCAGCGTCAGATGTTGAAGATAACGATGGCACAGACCGCTCGGAGAAACCTACGGGGATGGTATCAAAGTCCTTGGGCTTATATTTTAGCTTTTGCAATAAGTTTGTAATAGTATCAGCATTAAATTGAATATTAATTCTTGAGTGCGTTCGAAAAAAGTTGCTTTAAATCAAAATGTAATTCAATAACGGGAAAGCCGGAGGTAACCCCGGTTTTGTCTCTTAACACCGGTTTTAGAAAATCAGCAAAATTTGTCCGGTTTCCGGTTTTTAGCAAAACCGGAAAACCGGGTTTGCACGCCCTAGTCACGCCTGAGTCAATTAATTATTAATATGATAAAGCAAAAATACCGGTCTAATATTTTTTTATTATCTGAAAGACGGACTAAATAGAATTTCTTTTTTTTACCTAGGCAACTACCCTATTGATTCTAACACCAGACTGATGGGACGGTAATTGCTAATTTCAGATTTTTCACCTTTCTTGTGTAACAAAATGATAGTAGAGTGGCAGAATTGAGCAGGAAATCAACCAGTTTGCAGTTGGTGATGTGAGAAAGTAGTACGGGCTCTCCAATTTTCAGGGCTTCGGTAAAGATGTTGTCTTCGCCAGGGCTTTTACTGTATTTCATACTGCGCAGAGCGCAATGGACTTTAAAACCTGTAATTGGAGCTGCACTTTGTTGTAGGTAAACATTATTATGTATTTGGGAGCAGGGAAAATCGTTGTCCTTGACAGTGTACAGAGATTTATAAAAATGTGTGCATATATTCAGGACGTTGTCTTTATCGGTGTGTAAAACACCTAGCTGGTCTTTAATTTTAGTGATCGTGGATCGACCTTTGTCAGCACCTTTTCGAGCCATTTTAAACGATCTGTTGCTTTCCAAAGCCACTTGTACCAGTTTGTCATTAAAGTGTCTTACGTCTTTTCGGATGCACCTTTTGACCTGTCTATCTATTTTTCTGAATTCGGTTATATTAAAAACAAGATCTTGTCTCTCTTCTATTAGTTTTAGGCTTGCTTTACTAAATTTAAGAAGCTTTCTTTTTACAGGTTTAACTTTTGGAACAACAGTATAAAAAAATTAAATGCCTGATATTTAATTTTTTTATACTGTTGTTCATATTTGGATATTGTTGCTCATCTTCTTCTGGTGTTTTAAGAGTATTAAAGCTGTTTTTAAGTTCCAGTTTTTCATATTTAAATATTGTTACTCATCTTCTTCTGGTGTTTTAAGAATATTAAAGCTGTTTTTAAGTTCCAAGTTGAATATATCTCTACAGATGATTAATGAAGTTTAGTCTACTTGCTTTATGCTATTTCGAATTATTTGAGTTCTGTGAATTTTGTGGTTAAAGCTCGCTACTACGCGTAGTGGTCGGTGGTCGGAAGAATAGTGAATTCTGTTTAAAATTTGGAATTTAGTAATAATTTGTTTACTGGAGGATAGACAGAAGTCAATCTCATTCTGGGTAACCCCGTCGGAAGAAAACCAGGTCCAGCGACGTTGTGGCTTTTTGTCAAAGAAGCTGCTGCTAACGCTGAAGCCCTGTCCGAAAGCGAATTGTAACAGGCGGTCGCCGCGTTTGTTCCTGCTTTCCAAGGCGTGAGGTCCTATATTGCGTTTAGGTACTATCGTGGTTTTCTCCCCTGCCAAGTTTGGCGTTAGTCTCCAAGTACTATAGTCAATGCTTCTCTATGTTCATCACATGCTTTGTTTAGCAGGTCATAAAACTCCTCCACTTCATCGTCTGGGTGTGCTGACGTAGGAGCATAGACTTGAATGATAGTCAGAGTTTTCTTTTTTGCGATCTGAAACTTTAACAAAGCAATTCTATTAGAGTATACCACAAACCCGATGATGTTAGATTTCCAATGTTTTGCTACCAGGAAACTAACGCCTGACCGACCTCCACTACTGCTACTATCCCTATCGTAACTCTTTGCAGATCGGCTTACCCGGCTGCTAAGAAACCGCGGTGTCACGTGACCGAAGTGACGTCATGATAGACTTTAGTTCCTAAAGAAATTGAATTCACGATAAGCCGGACGCGCCTACGAGTTATTTTAGCGCAAAGTGTTTTGTTGTTGGGATGTTAAGACAAAAAATTTAATGTATGTGTATGTAGGCGTTTTATAATGTTTTAATTTTATGGTGTATCAAATACTTATAGTTTGATTATTCAATGACGACAGAGTGGTTGTGTTCCGAATTTCCGAAGGGAAGCCGGTAGGAAACTGGTTGTATGACTCGCCGCCCCTGGTATACAAGGTGTTCCTTTGATATCCCATAACTTTTGGTATTAATGAGACCATGTCAAAGAATCAACTGGCATAATGTTACTTTTTTGTTTTTTTTTTTATATTTTTCTTACAAAATAATTCGACAATAATTATTTACCTATGTAAAACACCCTTACGTGAAAAAAAAAAACATTTAATTGATTCAGAAAAATTTTGTCCATAAAAAAAGACAACTTCGCATTTTCTTAGCTTTATATAATTATTATATGAATGATTAGTTTTAATGAAAATGATTTACTTGTACATGAAGCTTAGACACAAACATCGAGATTCTAGCGTTGGAACACTTGTCCTAGGACTTTTTGTATTATTTTTACTTATAGCATTTTATTTTTGGAATGGCATCTCGTAGGTCAACTTAAGAGGTTGTCGGCTGCTTAAACGGACTTTCTTGTGGATGCCTCAATAAATTAAGGCCTTCAGCCGTTTCATAAATTGCTGGATGGTGGGCATTTTGAGGGCTTCGGTAAAGATGTTGTCTTCGCCAGGGCTTTTACTGTATATATACTGCACCTATGTGAAGGTCCAAATTGCGGACATAGAACCCGTAACCTTTCTAAGGAAACGGTTTTGGAGGGTCTGCATCCTATGGAGATGGCATGGCATAGTGTGTGCGAAGACTACGCACGCGTAGTTCATGATGGGACGGATTACCGCGATGTAGATGCGCAATTTGCACTTGAGTGACAATTTGCTGAGTGCAGTCATTATGAATTGGAGCCTACTGAGGGCAAAAGCGGTGCGTGAACGAGCCGTCTTTATGTGCTCACTGGAGGTAAGGTCATAATCAAGGATCACAGCTAGGTATTTAGCTCGCTTCTCCCCAAGGGATCGGCTTGCCATACATAGTGATCGGGCTGGCCATGTAATAGCTACGCCCTCGGTGTTTAGATATTCATATTATGGCTTCTGGTTACCCGAAATTTAGGGTAACATTCGAGAAAAGTATAATTGGTATGATTGAAGAAATTCTAAGTAAGAGGAAAAGTTATGAAGTGTCAGTTAAAGGGTAAAAGGAGGTTTAAATATCATAGTGACAAAATACTCCTTATCAGACCAGTATTCTATAGGGGATAGAATCGATGGTTCACCGTGCTGACGGGACGTTTTGATTTTCATTTGCACACTACTACGCCCTACTACACTGTGTTATTTAATGTCGTCTTTTAAAAACAGCCATATTTACAAGTGATGGTTATATTTTATATCGGCCGTAACTGATATTTCCTCACTTCAATTTGAATCAGATTCTCTGTGCCCTCTACTAGGGTTAATGGGGAGGTCAATGAAGCTAGCCTTTGTAAGAATATAAAGTATAAGTTTTTATCCAGTGCGCAAACTTTAACACGTGACTTTACTCATCATTATGAACAGCTTTTACTATGGGACCAAACCTGAAATCGTGAAAAAAAATCAGCTGTTTCATACATTTTGACGAGTTATGCGAACATAAATGTAGGGAACAGCAGATTTTTTTTTTTGCGATTTCAGGTTTATTATTATTATGCCAGATGACCTTGATTGATTAGCATGCGTGTTCACGCAACACGTCGTACTACACGTCGTCCAGCCAGTAATATGACTTGCCCATCAAAGAGTGCTGTCTCAAATTAGACGCATTATTAATTTATTATACATAAAACAAAAGCTATTTTTAATAAAACACGTATAAGTACTAAAAGATCAATAATTAAAGTATCAGAAAAATACGCTTGATATTTATATTGATATAAATACTTGATTTTCAGTTTTCTATCCGTGTTAGACATAACTTTGCAAATTCATTTCACTATGTAATATGAAATTATGAACATAATCTAAAATATTCCTTCATAAATGAAATATCATTAAGTGTTAAAATGCTCTAATTTGACATATTTTTTTCCAAATCACACTACTCGTTTAGACAAGTCGATTATTGTTAATTGTTAACTTTAAGTAACGTTTTTAAATAAACCTCTTAGTATTTTACGAATAAAGGCTCGTGCAGACTGGTGCGAATTGTCGCGCGATACGACACCGGTATGGAGTGGAGTTTTCTTAGAAATTGTTTTATTACTGTGCGTTTGCACTGGCGAAACATTCACAACAAAACATGCAACATACCTCTATTTTCTGTCAATGTTCCATACAATGTTTGACAGGAAATATTTTGAATTTATACATTTTTAATTTCTTTTTAATTTTGATTTTTTTTGAATTTTTGAATGACATTGACTACAACATGTTTTGTTCTGATGTTTTGCCAGTGCAAACGCACAGTTAGAGTGACGTCGCGCTGTCGCGTCGCGCCTGTTTGTGGAAACCTTAAGGCGAAAAATACAATTAACTATTATATATAGTATTATAGGTATTATTCGAGGTTGAGGACAACTGTTATGTTAATAAGGAATATCTATTATCAGTAACATCCAGGATAAGAATTGAGAATAACTTCCTACCATGGCTTCCCATTATGTGTGACATAACATGATCTCCTACACATTCCTTGCCTAAGCAGAAGTGTGTCGGAGGGCAGACGCATATACTTAGCTGTAATTTTGTGAACTAAGCTTTTTACTGTAGTTGTCATTTTTTATTATTATTGTTGCTAATCATGTTGTGCGATTACGCTTTGGGTGATAATCAGGTCGAAACCTATAATGTGAACCTAGTGATATACTGTGATTGTTACCTGTTGTAGTTGCCTTGTGAATAAATAAATAGATACATTCACATTTTTTTTTGTGTAATTCTGTTAAAAACGAACAAAAATTATAGTTTACCTACTAGTTTTTACCTGCCGGATCACCCGCGTGGACGCCGGATATTATTCCATGGGAACGTACAGACGGGATAAAAATATCATATTTCCTAAATCAGCATGGCCTACTTGTGTGACAAACATCATTTACATTCAGCCGTTAAGTCGTGAAAAGGTAACAGATAAGAGTTACTATTGGTTTTGTAATATAAGTAAGAAAGTTTGAATTAATTATTAAGCCCGTTACAGTGTCTACACACTACACTAAGCTTCCTATATTGGAAGCATTGACGCAGCGCTGATGCTTCGTAGACGCCTCGTATAAGCCTCGACACGACACCTCGTAGACGGCTCGGATATTCTCGTAGAAGGCTCGTAGTCCGCGCGTAGCGCCTGGCAACAGGTAAGAGCAATAAACTTCTGTATCATGGGAGAACATAAAGCTGGCAGGCGTTTATTATTGCAAACAATTAAAAATATCTGTACGTTGTTAATAAAATGTTCAGAAATAGGACATAGAAATACAAAGTAGGTACCTATTTATCTAAATAAATGACACTAATGGCACTAATGCAGCAAAAGACTTAAATCATGCAAGTAAAGGTAGGTGGTACGTCAGTAGTATCCAAACCAGTATAACCTGGCCTCTTAGGCCGCGTCCTAACCAAAAGTGATCATCGTGAGAGCACGCGATTGTCGCGAATATGACATAGTTGCGCGATCAATCAAGTCGCGTTTGTACGTTAAAATTCATTCAAACGACCGTGTCGACCGCGTGCTAGCGCGATGAGCGCTTTAGGTTAGGACGCGGGGTTTTTCTATTGAAACTCCGTACCTACTACGATAGACCACCTCAAGGTCAAAATGTTACTACCGACGTGCGGTAGATTGCACAGTAGAATAGTCTGTTATAGACAGAGCCGTGCGAATATAAAACTGCGCCCGGGGCAAAGCCTGATTGTAGTGGTAGAGCCCAGAACGTTTTTGAGCAAGCATATGCAGGGTGAAAAGTTGATAGCTGAGTAGGTGCGGCATGACGAGAGAACACCGAAAATATATATTTGAAAGTTTCAGATGGTAGCCCCATAGTCAGGAGTCCACTTCCAGATTTCGAAATTTGGCCAAAAATAAAGTGATCTTCAGAGCCTTTGATTTTGGTATGATCGTGTGCGGCCTAACCCATAATGACTTAAATAGGCAAATCTGATGAAGAATTTGTGGGCTTTCCCTAAAACTCAGATTTGGGCAATTTTTAAAAGGATATTCAGGGCGAATAAAAGTTATTCTGTGCAATAGTGTAACCTGTCCTGATAGTGAATATCAATATCGAATAAAATCGAAATCAAATAATAATATATATATAATATCGAATCGAATATCGGATTGATGGAGCCTTTTGGCAAATATAACGAAATTTCATTTATATAAGAAAGTAACCAAAAGTGATCATAATTTAGCATTACCTCTAAATCAACTAATCGAATAGCTTTGATTGTTATTTGAATTTAAAGCGGTATTCAGAATCAAACACTTGAAAGTAATTATTAAAAGTTAAAATAGCAAAATTAGAACATTGTCAGAGTACACAATAAACTGAGTTGATTTTTTCAAAATTATATCATAAACAAAAAAAATATTTGAAAACATCCTCATCTTATGGGTTATCTAAGGAGCTAGTAGTATGGTACCATAGTACCCATACACAAGATGATTTTTTAATTACTGTAATTTTTTAAGTGTAAACTTCTGTAGGCGCGTTGATTGATTTTGGTAGGTTAAAAACAAAAACCTATGGGTTCACGTCACCGACATGCCCGCGCCGACATGCTGTAGTAGCAGTAAATGAAGTTTATTTTTATTGGAACGAAGTTCTTTAACGCGGCTTGCGGTAGGAGTAAACTGCAAGAAATCGTCACACGAAAACGTGTTCATACTTGCGACTGCCTTCTTCTAATTTTCATTTGTTCAAAGTGAAAATCCAAGATGGCGACTGCCGGGGCTTAACTCCACTGCCGCGAGAAATCACGGCACAGCGGACAGAGCTCCGGCGGGATCTCATGGCGTCATGGAGAGTGCGATTGTCGCAACCCAGTGCTGGGCACGCCACAATTGCGGCGATAAGTCCCATCTTCCGCCTGACGCAGGTCCTAACCAGACGCGGTTGTTTCGGGAGGTACCTGTTCCGGATAAGGCGGGAAGAAACACCCGAGTGTCACCACTGTGTGGATCACCCAGAGGACACGGTGAAGCATACGGTGGAGGTCTGTCCGGTTTGGACGGGGCATCGCCGTGTCCTCGTGGAAGCGATCGGCGGCGGTGATCTCTCGCGTCCGGCCCTGTTCCAGGCCATTGTATGGAGCGAGAGGGCATGGGAGGCCGTCACCTCCTTTTGTGAAGCAGTAATGCTCGCGAGGGGGAGGCGGAACGCGTGAGGGAGAGGCAAATTTCGCGCCCTCACGCCGCTAACCGTCGCAGGAGACGCCCAGGGCGTCGGGAGTCGCAGGCCGATTCCCGGCGCGGGCTTGCGGACGGTGAGCAATGGGTAGCTCGCCGTCCAATAAAGACCAGGCCCGGGTCGACGGCGCGTTGTGTTTCACGCGCGCCTCAAAAAGATGTCAGCACAACTGAAGAGGTCCGCTAGGGCCGACGCCTGCCGGGGTCGCGGGAAAGTCCTTAAGGGATACCGTGGCCCCTGGCAACATACAGGCAACTGAAGGAACACGGGTGGGTTTTAGTCAGTAAGAGTCAGACACGCCCTCCCGCTCCGCCCTGAGCGGGAGAAGTTATTTGATAATTTCACACAAAAAAAAAAATGTACAAAAAATATGGCGAAATCTTTAGTCGTGGGTGTCGTTATTAGTGACGTTAAAATATAAGTCCGAAACGGCGGTTACCAAAATTAAAAAAAAACATTTTGGGTATCATTTTCATAGTTTTGGCTGCTAAAGTCGATAGTGAGGTAAAAATATAAATCTAAAATGGTGGCGGCGAAAATTTGAGGTTTTGGAAAATATTTACGATTTATGCTTCCACGCGTCGCGTCGCGTCGGGGTGGGCCCTTGTACCTTTTTCACGATTTTTTGCTTTCATATGTCGCGTCAGGGGGGCCTTGTACCTTGCCCCCCCCCCCCCCCCCCCCCCCCCCCCGACTAGCATTACTACGGTAGCTATGGCACTGTACCTGACTATCATCAAGATGATTTTGGCCCTGGCTAAGGCGCCGGGGGCGGTCGCCCTCTCCCCTTAACATGCCTATAGCTCTGGCAAAGACCACCGCTGTAATGATCTCTCAAGGACCATGTATCTTCCTTTATTCACCAGTTTGACTGGCGGGTTCTTGGTAGAAAAGCGTTATTTATCCTTCAAATACTTTGAAAAAAAAAAACGGCCAGGTACGTGTCGGACCACGCTCAATAAAGGGTTCCGTAGTTGGGATGCATTTATCCCAATTACATTCCCACTGCAAATGTAAGTTTGTATGCACAATATTGAGAGATTTACCATGTTATTTTAAAACCATAGACTTCTTATAGGTTTCCCTGTAATCTATGTTCTAATTAATGTCAGTAGTTTAGGAGATAAGGGGGGGGAGGGTAATGGTAAATTTTCATATAGGTATTTTCTTAAATATCTTTAAAAGTATTTAAATAAGAATTATTAAATTGAGATCCGCGCAACAAGCTCTTTCATTTGATATGTCACACGGTACAGTTTTTTTAATTTTCTTATTTGCTCTCCAAAAGTGATCCCCATATTCAAAATTATTAATTAATTTACGTTATACGTTCATGTTTGGGTTACAGAAATACATTATGTGTACCAAATTTCAACTTAATCGGTCCATTAGATTCGGAGCAAATTGGCTGTAACAGACGGACAGCCAGACACACGAGTGATCCTATAAGGCTTCCGTTTTTTTCGTTTTTTCCTTTTGAGGTACGGAACCCTAAAAAGACCGGACTTGTCTGACCGCACCTGCAAAAAATACCTACTATACTTGCTGATTTGCGGCAATAGATCTTCACGTAAACATCTGGCGCAAAATTTTAAGTAGTTCAAAGTAGATACACAATCTAATTACTTTAGTACACAATGGAAATCGTAGTAACAATTTGAATTTCTGATTGCCTAAGGTTTTATGAGAGATAAAGAAAGAAAGAAAGAAAAAGTATTTATTGAGACTCGCACAGGAAATCACAAATTAAACTAAAATACACTCATTAAAACATTAATAAAAATAAAAACATAAAAAAATAAAATCAATTAAAATAAAAGCAGAAAGTCCTGTACGAGGCCAAAAGGCTCCCATCTCAGCATATACTGCGACATTTAAGAAAAAAAAAAAAAATTACGCTGAAATGAGATCAATCATGCTTCCACAGTTCACACGTTTCATTACTTTGTTTTTTTCGTATTCCGATTTCAGAGTTTTTCGTAAACATAATTTTCGTGTATTAAACAAACTAGTCGTACAGACCTATTTTAATACTTTATAGATATCTAATTACTAGGTATTCATTCAATGATCTCAGGTCACCCAGGCGTCCTTGAAACTACTCACGTTCAAGAAAATTGGCATAGTTTCTAGGAACAGCACATTCTCAGAAGTCTCCTAAAAGGCTTTAATTCATTCAATAGACATACAAATTCTAGCGAAAAACAACGTCTGAACAACCTTTCATAAACTTGGGTTTGGAGTTTCAGCTATTTATTACGTATCGTATTTCATTTATTTATTAACATAAAAGGCACCTGTCCCACCGCCAACGAGAAAGTGCAATGACTAGCTATATATCGACTATTTTCTCTCTCAAGAAACTTTTATAGGTATATATTATAATAAGTCAAGCCTTCGATAAAGTCTGGCATGAGGGCCTAATTTATAAAATTTAAAAGTTGCCAGCACATTCGTTCTTCCTCATATAGAAGTCATACCATAAGAAACGATGTTTATATTAAAAAGGTCTGACATTTCATTTTTGTGCTTAACTTCATTAAGCACAAAAATTTAAGTAACATTCTATTAAAAATCAAGGTAACATTCTAGGGCCAGTACTGTCGCCATGGGATCTGGAGGCAAAGGTCCTCGCGCACATCTGGGAGTGGCGCGAGGAGGCGAAACGCCGGGGCTTACAAATCGCGGCACAGCGGACAGAGCTCCGGCGGGATCTCATGGCGTCATGGAGGGTGCGATTGTCGCAACCCCGCGCTGGGCACGCCACAATTGCGGCGATAAGACCCCTCTTTGAGGAGTGGCTTGAGAGGCGCCACGGCGTCCTCACCTTCCGCCTGACGCAGGTCCTCACCGGACACGGCTGCTTCGGGAGGTTCCTGTTTAGGATAAGGCGGGAGGAAACACCCGGGTGTCACCATTGTGTGGATCGGCCTGAGGACACGGTGGAGCATACGGCGGAGGTCTGCCCGGCTTGGGCAGAGCAACGCCGTGTCCTCGTAAAGGCGATCGGTGGCGGTGATCTCTCGCGTCCGGCCCTGGTTCAGGCCATGGTACGGAGCGAGAGGAAATGGCAGGCCGTCACCTCCTTCTGCGAAGCGGTAATGCTCGCGAAGGAGGAGGCGGAACGCGTGAGGGAGAGGCAAATTTCGCGCCCTCACGCCCCTAACCGCCGCAGGTGGAGACGCCCGGGGCGGGAATCGCGAGCCGATTTCCGGCCACCGTAGGCGCGGGCTTGCGGACGGTGAGCAATGGGTAGCTCGCCGTCCAATAAGGACCAAGCCCGGGCCGACGGCGCGTTGTGTTCCACGCGCGCCTCAAAGAGATGTCAGCAGAATTGACGGGGTCCGCTAGGGCCAATGCCTGCCGGGGGTTCGAAGAAAACCGATAGGGAAATCGTGGCCCCCGGCAACAGGGCAACCGAAGGAACACGGGTGGGTTTTAGTCAGTAAGAGTCTGACACGACGAGCGGGAGAAGTTATTTGATAATATCCCACCCAAAAAAAAAAAAACGGCCTGTACTATACATTATTTACGCTGCTGACTCGCCTACTACGATTAAAACTACAGTCGCCGCGTATGCAGATGACACAGCCCTTATACTTATTCTGTTCCAGAGACCTGACAGCTGTCAGGCTCTAGACCGAAGGTAGGGGAGATGTAGGTAATGAGGATCACTTAAGCGAGAATTGAAATAAAACCATATCTATTAATCAACTATTTATTGTTTTGCTCTTATAATAAACTTTACCTATTTAACTATCAATTGAGATCAACTTTAATCACTTTGGCTTATCAATTCTGGAAAAATAAAATTTAAAAAAACATTATTGGTCGATCACCATTGTCAGCATCGGTTGGCAATGGTGATCAGTATGTGGACAATGGTGATCAACACATATCGCACACATAATTGCAAGCAGAGTTCCATCCAGTGCAGTCGGCATGAGCCCAAAGCCTTCCTAGCTCGTACTTTCGGCATCTACAAACAAAAAATATATTATTTCATCGAAGTTAGGTAATGTGGGCAATGAGGGTCACTATGTAGGTAATTGGAGTCAGGTGACTCCAATTACATACATGGGCGAAAAGGAGAAAAAAAAAATCCTCACAAAAAAGTTAAAGATACAACAACAATCTGGGTTTTTAATTGCAATCTAAAATGTTACGACTATCACATATCACACGTACAGAAAAAAAGAAGCAGTTATTTAAGACTTACCTTCGAATGTATCTACTCGAAAAATTTGATCAAAATGGCGCGAAATCTTCACACATCTGTTTCTCACCAGCGCGTCGCGCGAACTGACTGAGCCCCGCCCGCGCATGGGAATAACGTAAAGCTAGCGGGTAGGTATGTTGGCATCACTTGCTCGTGTTCGGATTTTGTTATTTTGTGGTGACCACCATTGCCAACTGACTCCGATTGCCTACATCTCCCCTAACATGCCTAGGTTTACATGCCAGGCGAGAACGCAAACTACCCGCCGAAAGAGATGTCCAACCTGGTACAGCACTGCGAGCGCACCAAACGAGACCTGATCATCTGCACCGACTCGAAAGCCCACCAGCTCTGAGGCAGTGACGCACCAAACTCCAGAAAAGAGGTAATATATATCCACCTATTTATTCTCTACTAACCTTAACATTGTAAACCGTGGCTCAGAACCCAACTTGAGTCACAGTCCGAGGACAAACGATCATAGACCTAACACTTGCTACGGAAAATGCGACAAACCACATCACAAACTGGCACATATCGGACGAGCCTTCTTGCTCAGACCATAGAAAGATCTGCTTTAACGAACTACCAAAACAAGGAAACCCGCACCGAGGCGAAACCCGCGGCACTGTAATGTTCTCGGGTACAAACGCCTCCTAGCCAGCTAGGCACCTATCACAAGTTACACAAAGAGACCAAGCACAATTGGAATACACCGTGACAAAACTATCAGAATACCTAACCGTAGCATACCATGCATGCTGTAAACCAAGAGCGAGAGAAACCCCTGACCCCTGTTATATTGAGCACCTGTTTTTTTTTTCTATTATACAAATGTTTTTCACTAGGTACCTCATTAATTTATCTACGCATAAAACGTAACCTACACCGATGCATGGAATTTTCTATGAAAACTAGCTGACCCAGCAAACGTTGTTTTGCCATATACATGTTTAGGGTGGACCACCCTTATCACTTAAAATAGAAAAAAAAAAAAAATATAGATGTTGGCCGATTCTCATAGATACCGGATAAGCACAAAAAATTTCATCAAAATCGGTCAAGCCGTTTCGGAGGAGTATGGCAACGAAAACTGTGACACGAGAATTTTATATATTAGATATATCACATTTAAGTAATTATAACAAGATTTAAAGGATTAAAATGTTACGTACCGAGGTCTACTGGGAAACCTGTGTTAAGGCTTGTGCAGACCAGCGCGACACGCGACGCGACACAAAGGCACCGCTTGTCGCGCGAGGGGCGGTGCCTTTGTGTCGCGTCGCGTGTCGCGCTGGTCTGCACAAGCCTTTATTTTAATACGCTTATTTGAACAATATATTTAAATTAGACTTTATTAATCTCTTAACATTACGTGCTGGCCTTTTGACGAAGTACCGTGACCAAGCCCGACAGACCTGAAAGATAAGTAGGGATAGACTGAAAAGGGAGAGGTCTAAGTTCAACACTGTCTTAGCAATCGACTGAAAACTTTTTATATCGTATACCTATAGTTATATCTGGAGAAGATTAAAGCAGTGTTTTGTGAAACCACGCGATGGCGGTCCCCACGACACAGATACGGTCATGGAGCGAAAATGTTAAGCAATTTTGAAACACATTACCTTCCCACATAGCGGGTTCATGTCATCTTTTCGAACTGCCATATTCAATCAACACAAAATAACATCACACCTGTAATTCCCGAAGGGTTAGGCAGAGGTATACCTACCAATTTTATAGTATACGCTCACATTTTCGACAGTTATGTTTAAGTTCCATATAATAAGGGGGTAAGTCTACTGCCATCAACTGGGTACTTCGGGCTGCTACTGAGAAATTCCAGATGCAAAAACCCAATAATACTTTGACCAACCTGGGATTTGAATCCAGGACCTCATGCACAGCAGTAGCACTTGCGACCAATAGACCAACGAGGCATTCGATTGACTTGATTTTCAATAACAATGTTGGCAATACGTAGTCGGAAAAATAACAATGTAGGTATGTACCTACAAGTAAAAGTTTACTTTTTATATTCCTTTACTGTGCCTAACAGAATGGCTTCAGAACCTCCAGTAAATGGTAAATTGTAGGTATATAGATATACCTACATAGCTTTAAGAATATTATGTAAATTAACATAAGTTGATCGGACAAAGGACCTGAAGCTGAGTAAATAAATATGAACTGTATTGTTGGCATACTGTCCGTATCGGTCACCCTCTTGTCCTGTTAGTAGGTACTCTGTGGTGTTTGTTCCTGGTATATATTACTTGTAAGAACCATTGTTCTCATAAACAGATGGTAATATGATGTTTCCTGTAAAAATAAACAACACACGCGTGTAATGTGTAATGTCATTTATCGTGTAATGTAAAACCAATTCTGCGTGTGGACGGAACAGTAACTACGAACATTACGTGTAACGCTTTTTGAGGTTCAAAAGTGCCATACAAGAGCCTATTTGAAATAAATGATTTGACTTTAACTTTGATCGCGCTGATCCATCGGCTAGTATTTAGCGCGAACACAAAAGCTCTCGCAGTCGAAAACATAGAGCATTCGCGTTGAGTTTGTATGCAGTCCACACTATTCGCATTACATTACACATTACGCCTTTCAAAGTCAAAGTCAAATCATTTATTCCAAATAAGCACAGAAAAGGCACTTTTGAACGTTAAAGTTAGAGTACAAAATAATGAAGATGTTGAGATTTTTAGGAGGATTACCGAAAAATTATTCAAAGATGTCTTCTTACCTTTACCTAAGAAGGTACAGTGGGTGACTTTTGACCACCGGCGAGGCGTTGCGGTCGACTGTACTAACTCTTTTATTATTTAACACGTTTTGAAGAAAAATCTGTTGCATTTTCTGTTACCGTTCGGTTTCTCTGAAAAAACCTTATTTACTAGCGGAAGCATCTTCGGAAAACGGTTTAACTACCAATATCCTCACCACATAAGAAGGTATTGTAGAAGTCTGAGCAAATAAATCAACGTTTTCGGCTTCAATTTTATGTGTTTTATATTTTGGTGTTTGATTTGATAGAATATATTAAAAAAATATAATTATGTACTTTAGGACTAACACAAATAAAAATTAATAAATTGATGGAGAAACTTGAGTTCTGAAAACAAAAAACTTTTTTCAAAAAATACAACCGGCTTCCAAACTACAAAGTGAAAAATAACTTTAATTTCGGAAGTCGGTGTCTTTGAATCAGTATTTTAATTTTTTGCCACCGACTTCCGAAATTAAAGTTATTTTTCAATTTGTAAGATTCCCATCATCAGATCGTGACCAAATGACAATGGGACCAACTTGAAAGTATACCCCTTCAAACAAAAAAAAAAAATTTCATGTCGGTCCTGCCGTCTTCGAGTTATCGGGGAATATACATAAAAAAAAAAAATATCGCGACGAATTGAGAACCTCCTCCTTTTTTTTGAAGTCGGTTAAAAATATACTCAAAAATTTGATAGATACTTACAGCTGAAGAAAATTATAATTTATCTGTATCCTTTTTAACCATCACGAATTAAAGTTATTTGTTTTAAAACCTCATATTTTTTTGCATTTTATCATGTTGGGGTACCGAAAATCACGTAACAGTGCACCGAATTTATTACTTCAGATAATAAAAACTGGATCAAACATTTAAGGTGTGTTTTTCCTCAAAATTAACCATTAACACCAAATATTTTACCTTTATGTAGGTATAGCAACTGAACCACGGAGTCAACGCTCTAGTTGATTTAATATTTTAGCACCAGTCAGTCGTCATAATGTCTCTTCTGCAAAGTGCCAATTACCTTATGGAGTTACCTTTACGAAATTATCAGGTCTTTTTTTGCCTCTTAGGATGTTTTAAGAAAAGTTAGGTTTATCTCTATAGTAACCAAACAACTCCATTTGCGGCAGTTTCGTTGGTTTCACGTATTGGCTCCCATACCAGTGGTGCCAACCTTGGGGTTTTCTCCCTAAATTTAGGGGGAAGAAGTGTTAAAAGGGGGAATTTCAGGGGTAGACATTTTTTGGGGATATTTTTAGGGGTTTAGGGGTATGAGGAACAGGGTGTAAAGTTCACTCATCCACCATAGAAAAGGGAGGATCCTCGACCAGACGGGTGTTGTGTCTGGCGGGCAACTGCCCAACGGTTTGAATATGGGTGTTGTGTGTGAACCTACAGCAAATTATGATAAAAGTCTTTAACGTAAGAATGTCTGACTTTAAAAATACGCCGAACAGTAGTACCGCTGACGATGATGATAATGCCATTCTAGAAATTTTCAACAATATATCAACATTTTTGATAATTTCTAGTTTAATTTAGCAAACTACATAAACTATATGTAATATTGTATAGTTATTAGGTAGGTACATACATACCCTTTTATTTAAAAAAATTACAAGCAATATTTGTATGCGTTTTATTTTATGAGTTACGAATGATGTGGGCAGTTGCGCACTACATAAAAGTTTTTTTTTTTATTTACTCTAGGGGTTTTTAGGGGAATTTAAAAAAAATCTTCGGGGAAAATTTTGATAAGGGTTGGCAACACTGTCCCATACCTATTACCACTGTAATTTGAAAACATTGTAGAAACCACTTATTTTGAAAAGAGTAACCGTGGAGTTTCTTGCCGGCTCTTCTCCATAGGAAGCGACCAATTGGAACCGTGCACCTAGCTTCTGACGTTTCATAAGTGCCCTTGTAGGTTTATATGAAATAAAATATTTTGAATATGAATTTGAAATGAATAGTTTTCAAAATTACGCGTAACTACATTATTTATGGTTGACGACAATGCGGGCTCAGCGGTATTAGACAATGACATTTCCTCGGCTTTATGTATGTAATCCCGGTTGTACGTTCCCGTGGGATATTTTTCAATATCCACGCGGGCGAAGCCCGTACACAAATAAATTGATGTAGTGAAGTGTAAAACCCGTTGTAAAAGCTAGTACACATATAAATTGATGTAGTGAAGTGACGTTTCACGGACGTTTTTTTAGCTCAAAGACTGCAAAGTCTGCGACAGACATACTTAAGTAAAGCTATAAATAATTGGATCACACCTATAAGTGTGGATATAATTGGATATAAACATTACCTACTTACAGTTGTGCTTCACCTTCATCAATAGGTACATCTTTTTCCTAAACTATCTATGAGGAAGCAAGTTTGTTTTTAATTACGTAAGTACAATTTTCGCCACTTCTATAATCTTCCAAGCAAATTTTTAAGAAATTTTTACAGTATTTAGTAGCATGGATCCTGAAAAAGTCGTTCATTGTAAGTATTATTTACTTAAACTTTAGGCAGTATAGTATGCTAAATTTATGACTGGCATGTTCTTCGAGAGATGGATCCAAAAAGAGGGTGACGCAGGGCAGTGGTGAACCAGTGGAACCGGTCGCAACTAACGAGTTGTAGCTCGTAGGTTCGAATCTAGACCTTACTTTGTGTAAATTATTTCATCACCACTGCGCTTAAAACGCTGAAGGTAAACATCAAGAGGAAACCGGCATATCCTAGAACCGACAATGTGAAGACATGTGACATCCACCAACCCGCGCTGGGCCCGTGTGGTGGCTTACAGCCCGCTCCATCTTACAGAGAGGAGCCCTGTGTTCCAGTAGTGAGAACATTATAGGCTGATGATGCTGTTCTTCGAGTGATGTAGACGAGTAAAAACAAAGCATAAGCAACGCCGTGTCCTCGTGGAGGCGATCGGCGGCGGTGATGTCTCGCGTCCGGCCCTGGTTCAGGCCATGGTACGGAGCGAGAGGAAATGGCAGGCCGTCAGCTTCTTCTGCGAAGCGGTAATGCTTGCGAAGGAGGAGGCGGAACGCGTGAGGGAGAGGCAAATTTCGCACCCTCACGCCCCTAACCGCCGCAGGAGGAGACGCCCGGGGCGGGAATTGCGAGCCGATTTCCGGCCACCGTAGGCGCGGGCTTGCGGACGGTGAGCAATGGGTAGCTCGCCGTCCGATAAGGACCAGGCCCGGGTCGACGGCGCGTTGTGTTCCACGCGCGCCTCAAAGAGATGTCAGCAGAATTGCCGGGGTCCGCTAGGGCCAATGCCTGCCGGGGCTGCTAATATGGGCCGAAAGGGACATCGTGGCCCCCGGCAATAGGGCAACCGAAGGCACACGGATGGGTTTTAGTCAGTAAGAGGCTGACACGCCCTCCCGCTCCACCCAGAGCGGGAGAAGTTATTTGATAATTTCCCACCGAGAAAAAAAAAAACGAAGGTCCATTTTCATAAGGTGAATCCACGATCCAGAACCATCACCCTAGTTGCGTAACACACTACCAATAACAATCTATATGATTTTGAAGGATATTGCTAATCCATTGCTTTATTTGGCCGAAAAATTTGTCTGCTCAACAACCTAAATGACGCAATGAATGTTGTTGAACTGTCAAAATGAAAGCCATTGCTACTGTAATAGTGTTATGCAATTACCCTGCACAAGTTCTCAGTTTAATAATAATAAGGATTACTTGCGCAGTTAATGAAAGGGCTAACTGTAATCTCCAAAACTATCTTACGTATATAAAAGGTGCAGAGACTAGCCACAGATTAACTCGTGGTCGCATAAATCAAAATAAATTGCTCTCATTCATCGTTTACTGTTAGAGTTAACCGTCTGACGATATTATGACGCACATCGTCTGAACATCATTAGCCGGGGAATGTTTGAATATCTTCTTCTTTTCGTGTGATTAGTAACTAACCTGGTGTCAGAGTTTTAAAGCCACCCATGGGCCTCTGACTTGGCTTCACATGCCGTCGAGAAATATCTCTCAGGCATGCCGATTTCCTCACGATGTTTTCCTTTAACCGTTTTTGAAGCAAGTGATAATTATTCAATACGCACATGAATCCGAAAAGTCAGAGGTGCGTGCCTTGGGTTCGAGCTCGACACCTATGACTTGGTAGTCTGACGGTCACATCACTAGGCTATCATTGTTTTTATATTATTAGGGTTATTGTTTTATAAACCGATTTAAACAAAGAACTAAGAATAGAATAAGAGACAAAGATAGGTTTAGAAGTCTTGAAAAGACGCCATTTTCCGTAAACTCACGCCGAGTTAATTTATATGAAATCTCGATGATTTGTCAAGTCATAAAAACCGTGCGAAGCAGGGGCGGGTCGCTAGTATTATAATATAGTAAATGATTGTCACTTAATATATTTTCCATTAAATCATCATCTGCCATTTCAGTTGAATTCTTCGCAAAAACGAAACCTATCATCTTAATAAAGGTAGGTACAATCATACAAAATTATATGTGCATTTTCCTGTATTTATACATCTAAGATTTATTATTAGGTACACCCATAGTTATCATAATCAGCCTATAATGTTCCCACTGTTGGGACACAAGCCTTCTCGCTTCGAGAGGAAGTGAGCTGTAATCTACCACGTGGGCCCAGTGCGGGTTGGTAGATGTCACATGTCTTCGAATGTTTGTTTCTAGGACATCCCGGTTTCCTCACGATGTTTTCCTTCACCGTTTTGAGAGCAGTGGTAATGAAATTATTCACACAAAGGAAAGCGCTTGCCTAGGTTCGAACTACCGACCTACAACTCGTAAGTCGCGGCCACCGTGCTCTAGAACTTATACTCAAAACTGAACTTATGTATACTGATTTCCATTTATTTGCTACCTCATATGTTCGTGCTTGACTATAAATAGGAAGTTGAATCGCTTGAGAGGATCACTTCGTTTCTGAAGTGAGCCCTAATTAACTTGACGAAAGAAATATGAATATTCAAGTGGCGTATTGTTCAAGACTATTCTTGAGATTGCCAATTACGACTTCCAATTTCGAGGATTTTAGGATTTCTTACGTCCGAATAACTCCTGTGTCTGTTTATCTATCTGTCATAGGCAATTTGCTCCGACTTTAGTGGAACGATTAAGTTGAAATTTCGTACACATAATGATTTTTTGTGATCCATCAAACACGGACGTGTAACGAAAATAAATGAATTTTGAATATCGGGGCCGCTTTTCGGAGGTAAATAAGAAAAAAAAAAAGGTTTTACAAACTGTACCGTGTGATATATCAAATTACCATGAGGGCCATTTTTGGTTCTAGGACATGCCGGTTTCCTCACGATGTTTTCCTTCATCGTTTTGAGAACAGTTGTGATTAAATAATGTAAGTTATTTTGCATAGTATTGTATAGTTTTTTTTTTTTTTTCGTAACTTGAACAGACAGCTGTGCTGCTAGGGAATTTGTTGCGCCACTTCTTCTTCCCAGCTAAAGGCACTAGGAAGTGGTGAAGGGTGGGTGTTTTTGGGGGACTGTCCTGTGTCTTGGAAAGTAATTTTGACGTTCGAAAAGTGCTGATTCTCAGCCTAGTTTGAATAAATGACTTTTGAATTTTGAATAATTTACACAAAGTAAAACGCCTGTCAGGGTTCGAACCTACGACCTCTACTCGTAAGTCGCGGCCGTTACCACTGGGCCACCACTGCTCCTCAATATGATACGTTGTCATGTCTAATAATTAGATTACCAGCGTTACATTTGACATAATTAAATAGAACAGTCATTTACTACACTTATCTAATTATGACTAGGTACATAATATGTAATTATGTAAGTGCAGGTACTTACCTAACAGAAAAAGGAAAAAAAAATACTTATAGGTACTGTAATGTTAAACAGACTAAATGCATGCTTTTAAATATATCCCATCAAAAACATAAATGTGAAAATGGGAGCCAAGTTCAATAAATATGGTTGTTGACTTCGCCGACAAAAGAATTGAGATCTAAATGGGTGCCAAGTTCTGTAGATAATCCTGAAATTTATTTATAAGAACATGCAACTTTCTAAAATAAAATTAAAACACAAATTCTTGTTTTTTCTGCTATAACAATGTTTGCTATTTAAAAATATAACTTCTTAAATTTGAACAGTCGAATTATTTACACAAAGCACTTAGGATAAATTGAAGCTCAAGATTTGACTTGGCTAGTTTTTACATACAAGTTATCTTACAACTTTATATTTGATTTTATATTTGTCTACAGTGTCGTGGTGCAAAAGAACTAAAATAAACAGAGTAACTTTTTTATGCCGGTGTGCGTTACCTCTACGTCTTACACTCGCGCCACGTCATTGTGCTGTAATTTTACTTTTCTAGTGTGCGTGCATTAAGCGGCTAACAGTTGGATGCTATTTTTTTCATCGACTTTACAGCTTTGACTGTCTACCTAGTCATATTTAATTATTATTATTTAATTTTAAGTAGGCACTCAACATCAAATAAGTCATTCATGATGTGACCTGTAAGAAATTGGTACTCTAGTCTATAAGTTTATTGGATGTATCTCATATCTTTGTATCGGTATACTCAATTGTTGGTGAGTCCAATAAATAAAATAAAATGATGATATCTTTGTTCTTTATGTTATGCGCAAGTTACTGTTTCTTATTATAACTGTTTACAGCTTTGACTGTCTGCCTAGGCATATTTATATTATGCGCAAGATACTGTGTCTTATTGTAACTGTAAGGTCAAAATATCTTCCTCCTCTAAAATTTCAGCTTGCTGGTAAAAACTAGCCAAGTCAAATCTTGAGCTTCAATTTATCCTAAGTGCTTTGTGTAAATAATTCGACTGTTCAAATTTAAGAAGTTATATTTTTAAATAGCAAACATTGTTATAGCAGAAAAAACAAGAATTTGTGTTTTAATTTTATTTTAGAAAGTTGCATGTTCTTATAAATAAATTTCAGGATTATCTACAGAACTTGGCACCCATTTAGATCTCAATTCTTTTGTCGGCGAAGTCAACAACCATATTTATTGAACTTGGCTCCCATTTTCACATTTATGTTTTTGATGGGATATCATTACTTTTTGTAAAGAAATTATTATCATTTGTCAATCAAACGTGATCTATAAAATTCTTTTTGCAAATATGCGTAGCAATATTGTGTAAGAATGTAGGTATTTCTTTCGTAACAATTGTTACAATTGTCCGCAATGATGTCAGGTCGCTGAGCCGGCGCGGTAAGTATTATTATTTAAAAAAACTTGTGCAGTCGGGGAGCCCCGTCAGGAACAAAGTTCCTTAACTATTTACTATATTAAACGACAATAGTCCCTAAAACAATAGTCATACGATCTATCAATTCAAAAACGTCTCAAGCACAGTACCAACCTACAAACTACCTTGATCATACCAACCTGAGGTTTGTAACAACGTTTTTCGAGATCAGAGAATGAATGAAATGAATTCACTACCGCCTAACATTAAGGACCAAGATTTTGACACGTGACACATCAGTTGACTCGACGGGGTGTTTTGAATTCAGTCATGAAATTCTGGAATTTACATCAACTTTTAGCATTCGAATCAAAAATGTATAGTTAGCTGTCAAATTATAAGACGCTGGAGATCAGCGCCATCTGAAGTGAGCAAGTGGCAGTTTTTAACACTATTTGAAAATTTTTCGTCATGACTGTCATTTTCGGGAGATAGTGCTGATATCGAATTAGATGGAAATTCTGGATTTTAAGATGGCGGCTATTCCAAATAATAATAATATTGTAGATCAATTCTCATAGACATCAATTGCATGCCGATTGTAAACTTGATAATCAAAATCCGTAAAAAAAACGGACCTCTTAATTTCGTCAAGTTCGTCTGTCCGTGTGTCCGGATGTCATACAGCCATTTTAAATAAAGAAAATTTAAAAAAAGGTGTATTTTTAGCACCGTTAAACAATGGTGTAGTGAAATTACGATAAACATAATAGTGGGGGTGGCATTCTCCATACCTACATATAACCGAGAAATGAAAAAAATCTATGCATATAAAGCGTGTATTGTTGGATCTCATAATTAAAATGTTAAAGATGTTTCTAAGTGACTTTGCTTTTGACGTCAATAGTTTTTGAGATACAGTTTATTTTCGGTTACAACCGCAGAATTAACTTTGTTTTTTATAGTTTTTTCGAGAAACACAAACTTATTTTTGCAGTCGATAAAATTGATACTATGCAATGTTTATGCGTAAATATTCATCCCAATTACGGAACCCTTCACTGTGCGTAGTCCAACATACACTTGGGCAGTTTTTTAAATTTCATTTTGAAACTACCTCAAAAAAAAAGCAATTTCTATTACTCGAGTAAGATTATCCTATTAAAAACAAATACTACCAAACTCATACAACTAACAAAAAATATAGACGTCATTTAAAAGTGTTTGCGGAATACCTACCTAATTTATAGAATTAATTTAACATCATTCCCGAACAAAATTTTCTTGCCTACCTAAAAAATGTATACTAGGCATTCTGTAGCAAACTATCAAAAATAAAATCCTACCAAAGTCATACAACTAACAAAAAATATAGACGTCATTTAAAAGTGTTTGCGGAATACCTACCTAATTTATAGAATTAATTTAACATCATTCCCGAACAAAATTTTCTTGCCTACCTAAAAAATGTATATTAGGCATTCTGTAGCAAACTATCAAAAATAAAATCCTACCAAAGTCATACAACTAACAAAAAATATAGACGTCATTTAGAAGTGTTTGCGGAATACCTACCTAATTTATAGAATTAATTTAACATAATTCCCGAACAAAATTTTCTTGCCTACCTAAAAAATGTATACTAGGCATTCTGTAGCAAACTATCAAAAATAAAATCCACATTAAATAATTGTCCAATAAATTAAAAATAATTTTGAACAACGTTCCGAATTTAAATTCAAATGTAGAAACAATTCGGCGCGAAATTCAATAAATGAGGTAAGTATCTATCCACGTCCTGTCTGTTGACTCGTTTTATATTGAATGTCCTAAAAACGAATAAAATTACACTAGAAAAGTATAAATAATTATTTTAAACAATGCTTATTGTATTTAATGCTTAAAACAATTTTATTTAAATTTTCAAGTATAGATTTCAGACATTCGACATATTATACCTAAATTAATCGAGACAATCAAAATTGAAAAAAAAAAAAACGTTTGGCATACTTAATCGTTTTCGCACATCATTACAATAAAAAAAAACAATGATCGGCGATTTTTAACACAAATTGAGTAGTAGTAATGAATATTACGTGTTATTGAACGTGTGTTCGTATAATAAGTTAAAATTTGGGCATTTTCTAGTTGCTTATAATATTTTTAATCATATTTGTCACATTTTAAATCATATCTACATGTGTATGAGTGTTAATTGTGAAAAGTTAAAATGTAAACACGCACGATTGGCGCGAAACTTCGACTTTTGATAATAAAAAACTTCATTACCACTACTTATTTAACTTGAACAATGGATGAATTTGTCAAATAATTAAATGTTGTAATAGTCACTGTCCTTGTGGTGGAGTTTGGATGTTCGAAATCCCCAATTTTTATGTTTTTTAGCCTCGACCTCGACTGTCATCAAAATGGCGATTGTTGCATTTACAGACTTGCAATTTTATAAAGGTAAATTAATAATCTTGCGCGCTAAATATGAAACATTTAATGGCATAAACATTATTTTAGCCAACTCTCTTAATTAAAGATGAATAATCTTATTGGTAGCAGCATTTTCAGCGCTTCTATAGGAAGGTTTACTCTAACAAATAACACAACAATAAATACTAAAAACATTTTATTTCTCATAGAATTTAAAACGGCTTCAGCTTCATTCTCATAACTTAGTCATGGTATGAAAGCAGCGTAGGTACAGTAGGTGGTAGGTGTACGCTTTCCCACGAAACAGTAATAAGCAATGATGATCTCTTAAACGATTTGTCCTATTTTGCTCACTTATCAATAATTATGTACACCAAGTCCTGCTGCTCACACGTCACGATTTGATTCTGGCCCTAACCAGATTATTGTTTTGACCTAAGGGTAAATCTCTTAAACTCTAGGGTGGCTCTGTTTTTATCATCACTTGCTTGTCTATAAACATCTCTGGTAGCAGCCTCTCTCAATAAGCATGACAAACTTTATCCAAATGTATGACCTAGAAAGTAAGAAAGTACTTCTTATTGTTGTTTATTTACTTTTGTTTAGTAATTATATCACTCATAATAATTCTGCCATTTTAAAAACACTAACCTGATGACTTCTGTGACTTGCAATTGACATGCCACTTGCAAAACATAATATGCTTAGATTTCCATGAGCAAGTAATACTTGGGATAGAGTTGTAGATAATATAATCAATAATTTCAAGTCTTGCAATAACACATGTCATCGTCATACCTGAAAAAGGTAAAAAAATTCAGTGTATTTACTTATGTAATATAATTACATCATACTATAGAAATTTACAGCTGACGACGCGCGACGTACCCCTGACTGAACATAGGCCTTCTACTAATAGGCTGCTAAAATCAATGAGGTTATACAATACGCTAAAATAGTGAAAGGTGAACGGGTGTTTACAACAAATATTTAAAGAACTTATTAAACTTACCCAGGGCCATGGAAAGATATGCAATAGTTCGTCTGGCTTCAATTTAAATTAACAGTATTAAATCGTAACGTAATTTTAACTATAAAGTAAATACGGAAAAATAAATTCAAATCAACTTAAACAAACAGCCAACAATGCCATTGATCTGACAGATATTTTTTTGACAGTTTGACATTATGCATGGTGTCAATGTTACCAGGTTTAATTATTTTGGTAATCGATTGACGAAATCGATTGGCTGATTAGCAGTGATCGGAGTAGGTAGATTGATTTTACGTAGGTACTCGCATCATGAATAGTCATAGAAATCATAACATGGATAAGCCTTTTTTTCGGGATTTCATTTTGGTACTTACGGGATTTAATCAAATATTGTTAAAGTAAGGATTTTTAAACTACTACATTAGAAATTTATAGAATGCGATAGATTAACATTTAAAATATATTAAATTATTATATTGTTTACAGTATACCTATCCTTTTCTTGGAGTCCGATCACCTATATACTATTAAAAAGACAGCAAAAGGGTTAAACATTTCTTATTCATATTGATGTATTCTTTATTTTACACATCACAACATTTGAAATTCCTTAAAAAAATCTTAATAATTTCAAAATCCCGGAATCCCGGAGGCATATCCATACTAATATATACGTGCCAGTTCATTGCACCAAATCAATCTACCTACTCCGATCACTGGTGATTAGTTTATAAAATAACATTACTGTCTCGAAACACTTGTAAGTTTTTGAGTATATTCAGACCAGATAATATTTTAATTATTGTAAAATCATAATTTTACAGTATTTGAGTATAATTAGAAACATAGAACAATAGAGCATTTGAAACATACTCGTGTAGTGGATACTCCACGTACTCCATGTGGGTTAGAATCGATTTTTCAATCGATTACAAATTATTTGATTGGAATAGTCTGTCATTTGGCAACATTCAGGTTAGGATTGAATGGCGGATGTACAAAATTACAATTAGTCAACCAAATAAATATTAATTAGGTTCTCTAATGCTAGCAGAAAGAAATTAAAAAAAAAAAACGACTTAACTTGAAAAAAATACGACATAATTTTTGTTAAATAAGCTTTGACACAGTACCATACCGTGGGCCTGCTTTCGAGAAATCTCCTTTCAACTTTATAGGTCATCCGGAAGTGGATTAAAGGTTTTTGATGACCATGGCTATGTGGTTGATAAAAATGCCGATTTTTAGACGTTAATATCTCAATAACCGTTTGAGCTTTATTTATGAAATTTGGAGTTCTAGTTAATCTAAGGGGTTTTAATAAATAAACCAAATTTCATGTGCTAATGTTACATAGATTTTGAGTTATTAAGGGGTCAAAAGTGGCTCCAAATGGTTCGTGTAATATAACACACTGCAGCCGTGTCTTGCCTGGAACTTGGCTCGACACGCTATCGCGTGTCTAGATACCACGAAAAAGAGTAGGTATAGAAGTATTATAATTAGGATGTACAGTTTATGTAGCAACAATTTCAAAGTTATTTGGGACAAAGTTCTCCTAAATTGAAACCAGAACTTACTTTAATTAGTTAAATTCAAATTCAAAATATTTTGTTTCACATAAACCTGTATAGGCACTAATAAAACGACAGAAGCTAGGTTCACGGTTCCAATTGGTCGTTTCTTATGGAGAAGGGCCGGCAAGAAACTCCACGGTTACTCTTTTAGAAATAATTGGCTTTTACAATATTTTCAAATAACAGTGTTAATAGGTATGGGAGGACAGTGTAGGTCTTTCAACAAGTACGAGGTACTTAACAAAATAGAAAATGGTCAACAAATCTACAGTCCACTAAGCCTACAGCGTTCTCACATTCACAAAATTAAAAAATAATCTATAATAATATAGAAGATAAATAAGTAAAAATAAAAACTTATTTTAAACGCAATTACATGATTGCTATTACAACTGTAACAAATTTGAATAATTATCATGTCCATAAAAGCCACTAATAAAGAGTTGAAATTAAATTGTAGGTATACAATGTCAAATAATAGGACGATTATGTCAATAAAGAAAGAAAAAGTAAAAAAAAAAAAATGGGAGCAGTTAGTGGACTCTTACATAATTATGCCGCACATGTGCAGAAGGAATTATTGCCAACAACGTTACAAACAACGTTAGTAGTTAGTACATTTTCCTATCAAAATTTGCTTAGCAGGACAGATTGCAACCTTACTTGTTGTAGTACATACACATAGTAATTCTGCCTATAGTACGTAGTAGTATGTACGTCTAATGAGTTTGTATGTAGGGTGTAATCTTCGCAACTACACTGCTCCGAAAGTTCTTTCACTAATGAGAAGCTTCATTGTCCCTTAAACTTAAGAAAAATTGTATGAGAAAGTGTTTCATACGCGGGCAAAGTTGCGGACGAAGCATTAGTACAAAAAAAAGAATTTTCGAAATCGGTCCACAATTGACGGAGAAATCGGTGGAAATACATTTAAAAAAAAAAAACAAGCATACTTACGCGACGAACGTACAACCTCCTCCTTTTTGGAAGTCGGTTAAAAATAATTGCATAAACAATTCAGACTTTGGGACACAAAAATCTAGTCTTAACTTAGAAGTTAAACATGTGTGGTGTACTGTCATGTCTTAAATAAGTAGGTACAGGTGCGTTGCTCCAAATAAAATATTAATATAAGTAAATCTTTTTTCATGAAACGAAAAAATTATAAATGTCCAAAGGTTACGCTCCCGTTGACTGGGTAATCACCAGTCATTGTCGGCTTCAGTTTCAAGATTTAATTCATATTCTTAAAGGTACTTGACTTCAGTTGCTTTCTCATCACACGCTGGCGTGACTATGATGGACAATGGTCGCCAGTCGTTACCATATTAGTAAATGTAGGAAACACAAACTTACGTAATGGGTACCGACTAGTTTCTTCTCTGCATAATAAAACGCTCAAGATACCCTGCATAATCAGCCTTCACTGTTCCCTCTACTGCTGGGACACAGACCTCCTTTGTAAGAGGGACTGGACCATAACCCACCACACGGGCCCAGTAAACCAGTATCCAGGTGGATGTCACGTCAAATATTTTGATTCTAGGACTTGCCGGTTTCCTCACGATGTTTTCCTTCACCGTTTTTGAGCGTTGCGGGTATTTAATTAATTTTCACAATTTAAAGTACCTGCTTGGGTTCGAATTCACGACATATAAGTCGAGGCCGTTACCACTGGGCCACAACTGCTCAGTTACCCTGCAATACATTCAAATTGTTTATAATTTATTTTATTAATTGAAATACCTAAATAAAATTACCTTAATAACTCATCCTTCGCCATGATAATTGGCGACACGTATCTAATATTATATTCCAAGAACGTTTCTATTTAATAATACTTATTTCTTATCAAAAACAATCAAGGGATTCTTTTATGTACATACAAAACACATATTACATAGGAGATAGTCGTAATAATGGTAGGTACAATCATACAAAATTATATGTGCATTTTCCTGCATTTATACATCTAGGATTTACTATTAGGTACACCCATAGTTATATACTAAATAATACATCTATGGGTACACCCTAAATTGATTTTTGATTTGCATTTGTAATTACATAATGTTAGATAATAATTAATTAAGTAGGTACCTACATTAGTAAGTATTCACTGTGATGCTTGGTTACTTGCTTAATTAACCCATATTGTAATTTAGAATGTTGAAATGAACGATTTTTTATTTTTTTTAGTTTAAATGTAAATTCAACACCCCATAAAAATTCAAAATTAATTTGCATTTATAAAATTAAGTACCTACTTATATTAATATATTAAGTAATATTTATAATATTTATAAGTAAGTATTACTTGTTATTATTTCATTTTATTGTTGTTATTATTCATGTATTGCCGACATATACTTAACCATTAACCCTGTATATGAGGGTTATTGGTTACATTTTACATTTTTATTTCATATATTTTAAAATGTAAAATGTCAAATTACTTGAAAATGGTTACGATTAACCATTAACCCTGTATATCAGGGTTATTGGGTACATTTTATATTTTTACTTCATACATTAAAAAAAAAACAAATGGCAAATTACTCGGAAATGGTTGACATTGGCATTGGTCATCAGGGGTAATTTGGTTTCAAATGACCTCTCCTACATCCCCTTAACGGATTGCCGACGTATAACCAATAACCCTGTATATATACCTATATAGTAGGAACGAAGTAGGATAGTAGGATTATTTTCTAAGTATTTCTTTACATTAACTTTACAACTATCATTACAGATTTGTTTAGTGAATTAAGTGTGGGGTGTAGTAAAACACATTACGGGATTCACGAGTGACGAAACGATATGAGGTAGTCAACCCCGTTTTTAGACTTTCCTTCAAGTTCTTTTCCTCGCGGAGAAGCTAAGGGTCAGTGACAGCTCGGTCCGAGTCAACTGGACCACACTTATACCGGAGTGAAAGGGGCAAAAAAATTAATAAACAGACCAATTAACTAGGTACGGTCAATTCATTGTAATATGGGAGTCAATTAGGGTTAGGGCAGAGATTAATACAGATAGTTCACTCCGCAAAATCATTTAAATAAAAAGCGACTCTTGCTAGGATACAATAAAGTGCAATTCAGGTCGCACAACGAATTACCTACAGTTATATTCACCTAGAAGTTGCCTTTCTTTCTATCGCGTAACTCATAATTTCTGACTAAGTTACGATTAGACGAGACCGCTGCTTAATTGTAGCACATGAATAAAAAAATAAATTGAATTTTATTTCAATAGATAAGGAGAATCTCAACAAATATACGGGCCCGTCCGAAAGTAGTTGATCCAACTATATATGTCTATGAGTTGATCCGTCAAAACAAGTGACGAATATAATTTTTCGGACAGGCAAATACAATTCGGGGACAACTATCAAATCGTGTTGTCATTCAGTTCGGGTCCTGAACTAATCTTGTGTCCGTAAGTGATATGGAATTGGAAATGCCTTCGGCCGAAGCTATACGGACTTCGTGCTTAGGTAGTAGACACCCAGATTTTAAGCTTCATACTAACGCCTTACGCGGTAACTCTACTACACGCACAGCTATGTGTGCGTGATCTGTCACCGACAGCGCGCGGTGGAAGCACCCGCCGCCGCCGCCCGTCGCCGCGCCGCCCGCTCGAGTACAAACCGATTTGAGCCAGCTTAGTACGGGGACAAAGTTCAGGGGTGTGCCTGAATGTGCCAGCGGCATCGCGATGCGGACATTTAGTTTTTACACATAACATAACATAACATCACGCCTTGTTTCCCCGAAGGGTTGGGCAGAGGTGTCCCTGTAGCAGGTACACCCACATTTCGCCAGTTATGTTTAAGTCCCATGTAATAGGGGGCGAGCCTATTGCCATCAACCGGGCACAAATCCAGACTCCGAGCTGCTACTGAGAAATTTCAGATAGAAAAACCCAATAACACTTTGCCTGACCCGGGAATCGAACCCAGGACCTCATGCTCAGCAGTAGCGCTTGCGACCACTAGACCAACGAGGCAGTCAGTCACATTTAGTTTTTGTTTTTAGAAATGCCTAACTGTTGTACTGTGTATACAAATAATGGTAGAAAAACCAAGGAGTTTTTTTTTTAATTTCCAAAGGATCTTGTCACGTAATGAACTATATCTACCTATACCTACACATGTTTAATGCTTATTACAGAAGTATTTAATTAAATGTATTTTTTTATTTTTTTAATCCGATATATCTAATAAAGTTAACCATTAGGGGGGTGAGGTGTGCAGGTGGTGTATCGGGATCAGGGGGTCGCGGGAGGATATCGAGGGGGATTCGGGGGGAGGTTATATATATAAGAGAGTTGTAAGATATACTTAATTACAGATATTGGAGGTCAAAAGAAAAGGGGGTCAAAAATGGGGTCTAAGGGGTCTAGCTGAATGTAGGTTCTAGCTGAGAAATTACAGATATTGGGGGTCAAAATAAAAGGGGGTCAAAAAATGGGGTCTAAGGGGTCTAACTGAATGTAGCTGAGAGGGGCGGTGCTAGGGGGGGAAATTTTATCAAAACTTTGATATTCCCAGCCGTTTCCGAGATATTTAACCTGTACCATAAGGTTTTCTCATTAGAATTATTATTTCGATTCTTTTCTTAATTATTTTATCGATTTTTTTGTTCTTGGAAATACCGGTTTCCTCACGATGTTTTCCTTCACCGTTTTGAGAACAGTGGTGATGAAATAATTTATACGTTAAGTGCCTGTTTGGGTTCGAACCCTCGACTCATAAAACTTATGAGGTCACCTCAGTGCCTACCCGTCCGTTCGTTCGTCCGTCTGTCTGTTCGTCTGTCCATCCGTAGTCCGTCCGTCCGTCGAGCAAGTCGAGTATAAGTTGAGTTTCTGCAATGAGCTCAGACGTGCTCATTAACGAATCTCGACTCGCACTTGCCCGGTTTTTTTATTTTCAATAACCGAGTGACAGCCCTATGAAAGTAGGTAAGAATTTTGAACTATGCTAGGAAGGTTTCATTCTGTTCCGGTTATATGTTCATGTGCTTGTAGTTCCATACCTAAAATGCGGAGTGTGCCTTGAACTGTACTATTCTGTGGTTAGGGTACAGATATTTCTAAAGACACAGAAATAAAATAGTGCTACAGGTATTATACACACAAGTTTTTAAAAAACCAATCAGATCTTAACATTCTCAAATTGCAAACCGGGAAAAAGGGAACATATTATAGACTTCCAAGTCGAAGTCTTTAAGTTCCCGGTTGCTACAGATTAAAACTTTTAAACCTCAATCTCCACCTACCCACACTGGGCCTGCGTGGTGGATTTTGGCCGAATCCCTATCACAGAGAGAAGGCCTGTGTGTGTCCCAGCAGTGGGAATGTTGTAGGCTGATTATAACTTCAACCTCATTAATTGAAAAAGAAGTTGTCACTTCGATTTATCTTTATGGCAATAAGTGCTAAAATGCCAATTCTATTTTGACGGCAGGTAAATTAAAAATATAATAATTTTATAAGAAAATCTTATTTTTTCCATCAACATCTCTGCCTATTTCCCACAGGCAGTTGAATCAAGATTTCAATTTAGAAAATCTGTCATACAGTCATAAATTCATAATAGACAGAATTAGGTATAGGCATATAAAGCAAATATAATCTAGAAATGAGTTCCATTTAAAGCCTTAGACCATGCTGTCTACGAGAGAACGTTTTGTGGTCACATTATCTAAGAGCCAGCAATCCTAGCCTACGATTATATCTATTCGCTAACAGCGACTCTGTTCTTGGCTGTTGGTTTATTTTCAAAAAATTTACTGTGTACATTTTTTACATCACTATCCACAACCTACATAACATTACGCCTGATTTCCCAGAAGGTTTCGGCAGAGGTGTACCTACCTGTGTAGTACACCCACATTTTGCCAGGTAAGTCCCAATGTAATACAGGCAGAACCTATTTCCAGCACAATTCCTGATGGGAAACCCAATAAGACTGATTGACCTGGTAATCGAACCCAGGACCGCTGGATATTGGCAACTAGATTAGATTAAAAAGTGTTTAAATTAGTCGACAATCAATTACACTAAATCCCATCGCTGCATTATAGATATTCGTTGCAATGAAATACTGGACCCTTAGGCTGCGTTTCCACCAGAGATGTGCGAGGTTGCTGAGCGGTGGGAGGATCCGTAACGAAGCTGTGAAACGGTGCGCAGATGACCGGTGCGAGGATGTGTAGCGGGCTCTTTTCAGATGCGATTTCTCGCTCGCACACATCCCTCGCACATGTCCCTCGCACACATCTTTCACAACATCCCTCGCACACATTTCTCGCACACCTCCCTCGCACACATCTCTCGCACACATCCCTCGCACCCATCCGTCGCTTGTTTTGTACATTCAAAAACCTCGCTCCGCTAAGTCGTTTCCACCGGAGCTGCGCTGAGCGAGGCTAGGAAAATGAAGCAATTTTATTGGTTCTTAACAAACACATCCCTCGCTACGCATCCTCGCACATCTCTGGTGAAAACACAAACTAAGACTGGACCAATGTAAATCAGCCTTTAGATGTAAAATAGAATAGAAATACTTTTTAGTATGTACACCATACAAATTAAAGATATGAATGTACCGGTAGAATGGGGTTCAATTTATTTTCAATTCGTACAGCGTGATATAGCATTTTCTGAGAAGCTGTTTCGAAAACAAATTTTGTTCGTTCATAATGAAGAGGAAATAGAGTAGTGAATGTAAAGTTTAATTCAACTGTACTAGGCATTTTACGCATAGCAAAAATGTTCAGCTTGTAAATATGTAGAACAAGTTACGTTCTTGATTTTAAAATAAAAGATAAAACCAAATTCATATGTGCTTCTGAACATTTTCCTTATAGATTTTCGTTACCTTAAACGAAAGAGAAATTCCAATATCTCTTACAAAAAGATGAAGATAGGTGGGGAAAGTGTTACACCGCGCGCTGAAACTATAAGTAAGGCGTCCGTGCGCACGCGCCACTCAAAGCTCCGACCTGCGCGCAGTGTTACGGGCGCTCGGTGTGTTCATGCCCTAAAAAAATCCAGCTACATATTAACTTTTTATTTCCTAGTGCTACATCCAGAAACAGTGTGTGTTGTCATTTCTGGATTCAAAACATCATCCCTATTTTGAAATAAGGTAAAATTTTAATTTATTTTATATTAATAAAATGTGCTGAAGACTCGTAAATGTTAACAAGTTTATGTTTCTTCAACTTTCATAAAATATTTTAATTGTTGGTTAACATTAATATAAATTAGTTTTCTTTTGACTGTCTCGGTCTCGAAGAAAATATACTTAAAGAAATCAATTTTGAAAAATAGTTGGAAAAATTATGTATTAAATTTTCTCGAAAATGACTTATTGACTAAGTTTAGTTTTGAATTGAAGTTTAGTATTGAAAGTTTACTGGTTTTGGAAAAATGTCAATCAGAATGAATGCGCTTTATTTACAAAAGAAACACTTATAATTGTATTGAATGATGAACTGGGCTAGTATCTACGGTACTTTTCACGGCCGTAACCAACAACGACGAGCAATAGACAGACCATAGCGTGAATTACATTTGAATTAGAATTTGTGTCAGTCATGACATCGCATAAATCAAACATAATGGAAATAGTTTCGATAACAGCCTTTTTAAAGCTTATTTTCATGTCACTGATGTAAAACCGCAATATCGTGTGTCTGAAATAGTAATCGTTTATAACCAACCTGTATGAATCATAAAGGTATTTTGAAATCTAAACATTCAGAATGAAAGGAACTTAAAGGTTTTGTATGGCAATGAACCGTCAAATGAGATGTTGGAGGCTAAGATGCAGATGCAACTGAAAACAATAAATGGCGATGTAACCGCAAGCGCAGGTGCGACGTTTAGTATGTAACTATCGCGAAGTACTTGTTTAGTACTACTGCCTAGACGTACTTGAGACTTATTTATAGAATTCGATTATAGAACACGATAATAGGTACTTCATTCATCATCCTCTTACCCTATTCAAAATCATTCGGGGTCGACGTAACTTTTTCTTCAATAGAACTCATTCAGCCGAAATATCAGTGCTCGACATCTGTCTAGACCAAACACTTCATTGTCTTCCAAAATAAGTTATGAGCAACCATGAAAGGAAGGCACGTCATTAATGAATACCTACTGGACAATTATTAAACAGCATAGTTATTATTGTAGAAGCTAACAAAAAAATGGCACAAGCATGGCGGAACAAATGAATGCACTGACGAATGATGTCCCCATACCGAAATGATCAACTATTAAGTACAGCAATCCAACTTGATTGCATATAACTTTCTTATTGCTCTACTTCGAAATAATTGCATACGTCATCTCCTCTTAACCAGATGTGTTTGTGGCAAGTAAGGGTTAACATTAGAATCTAGGTGTAGGTGTGACAAATTACTAGTTAATTAACACTCACTTGCAGTCAGTTTAAGTTAGTTTTGCTATCTGATCTAGGAATGCAATCAACTGGAGTGTGGCAGTAGCTCCTGAATACCTGTTGCTTCTATTAACCATATCAGTTCTATTTACATTTTAAGTAGGTCTGGGTATAGTTAGATATCGATAGCTGAAAAAATAATCAAAAGATTTGAACTCAAGTGTAAAACATTTATAAATCACTTGCTTAGAATTTAGAAATCATTAACGGTCTAAAAAGATTATCTCTCCACCTCAAGACGTACATAATTGCATTCTTCAACAGTACCTACATAATCATTTGCTAGTTGCAAGTAACGGTTTTTGACACCACTCATGAAAAAAAAAAAAATTGTGTCAATTTTACTCATTTCGTGAAAGTCTTTCCTTTGCTGTCCGTGCATTGACACCACGAATGTCATCATAATTATTTAGTCATAACTTTAGCCCCAATACGCTTATAATTGGCTTGGTGGGTGATCCAGTATTATGTTACTAAGAATCTGTAATGTGCTTGGCTATGCAGACAGATTTAAATCAGAACTTTGCTTTAAAATTTATTAATTAGATATATTTCAGATTAACAGTTACTCCTGTTTTAGTTTTAGGTGAAAAGGTTTTCATGAATATTCTTTGTTAATTTTTTTAACATTAATATCAAAATCACACGCTCCAAAATTTACAAAAGTAATGCTAATATACAAAAAATACTTTTAGTGTAACCGCTATAGGGCCGTGGTTGAGGTTTTGCTCTTATGAGCAACGAGACTACCAACGTGTTCTAGTGAAATGTATGTTAATAATATTCATAATCTATTTTAAATTACAACGGTCTCGTTAGTTTTTCCTAAAAAGAAATCAAAATTTACTTCTGAAACAATGGTACCGGTTCATACAAAGCATTCCAGAGATGCAGTTTAAATTGATCATCTGACAAATTGCATTTATTACGAAAAAATATAAGTTTTTCAGATTATGTTAGATTTTTTTTGCGAGAATGCCTATGTCGTTTTGTTTTCCGGCGAAAAAATAATATCGTTGACACTATCTAAAACAAGAATTTGTAGTTAATAATAAACAATACATAATCATCGTAAAATGTATTCAAAACCGTGTCAAGCATGTGCCTATTTGTAATCACGTATTATTTACATAATGTTCATATTTTACTCTATTTGATAATGTCTGGATTTTAAAGGTTATTGCGATCTTATTAGTAAAATAAAATAAAAATAATTGGGACATTTTCTGAGTAAAATAATGTCATCGCTATTACGTCTCGTACTATACCTTTTGCCTGCGACTTCGCCCGCGTAGATGTCGGAAAATATCCCACGGGAACGTACTATCAGGATTAAAAGTACCGGTACCCTATGTGTTAGTCCAGTACCCTAATTGCGTAATACAACACAATCACAATATGTTTCGATTTGAAACAGATTGCTTATCCATTGCTTCATAAGTTGGAAAAAAAAATTTGCTCAACAACGTAAATAACGTAATGAATCTTGTTGAACTGTCAAAATGAAACAAATTAGGCAAAATTGTTTACGAAAATAAGTTACGCAATCAGGGTACAGGTTATAAACTATCAATGTGTCAAAATTCGTCCAAATGCGTTCAGCGGTTTTTGTGTCAATCCGGAACATACATCTAGACAAACGGACAAAAATTCAAAAAAAAATCGGCATCAGACCCGTTCTCACACTTCGGAGCAATTGCTTCTTTTTTTAAATATCTATTCAATGTTTGATTTCGTTACTTTTTGATTTTATTATATGTATAGATTAATTTGTCGTTTCCGCCTTGTATATAAGCTGTGCTTCATTCTGGTTTCGGCACCAGCTCTGACATTAGCCAGTCAGCCTGTTGGTAGCGCAGTAGACTTTAGAGGTATGAGGAACAGGGTGTAAAGTTCACTCATCCACCATAGAAAAGGGAGGAACGGGTGTTGTTTCTGGCGGAGACTCAAGATGAATTCCAAACGGATGCAGAAGCTTTCTATATTGCACCCCAACCTAAACAGTGTACCTACATAACCTTAGATCACCTTCATTTATCTTTTTAAGTAAATTAATTTCTAAGGAAGCTGATTTGCCCAACTGCAGCATAAAACTGAACACAATTACTATCCAAATAAGAATCGCATACAAAGCTAATGACTGTTCTTTGGAAAGTTAAAACATGAAACCCCGCTTATTATTAAACTAAACCTTAGTCTTCACTTTCATTGACACACAAACACAACCATCCTTTTCAATGGTAGACACGAAATTGATGAGTCTGCATTAATAATAATACATAGATACCAACAAAGAAACTCATATCTAACAACTTTGAAAACAAAATCCCGTGCACACGATGACCACATCTGTTACCGCCCCGGTTCTATATCGGCTGAGCGCTGCAAGCAGAAATAGTCCTTACGGGGTATAGATATGAAATTCTTTGATAGTAACATACATAACCTCAAGCCTTCTTCCCATTGGACGCCACCTGCTACGATCCTTGCGTAATATTACTATTAATAATCTTTATCTATAAATTAATTTTGTACTGTTTGATAAAGACATATATATCAGTAGCCTTTGTTTTACTGTAAAGGTCTTGATGAAATGAGAGATTGCCTTTAATTTAAATTGGTATTTAAATAGGTTCGTCAGTTTTGTGTACAGTGGGCGTAAACATCCGTGGGTGGATGTAAATTTAATGTAGACTTGGGCTTATGGAAGCAACTAGAAAAATATATATAGCAGCTCTTCTGAAACTAAAACTAAAAAGATTTTTTTCATAGGTAGCGTATTTTTATTTGGTTTTTATCATTGATTTTTATGTTATATCTTATCCCTTCACATTTACTAAATAACTGATTATGTTTACATACCGTGTGGTGGGACCCTGGTGATCTGTGATACAGGTATTCCTAGTGCAGACACCAGTCTCTCACAAACTTTAACACGTAGTTTTAAATTTTGTTTTAAAAAATGTTATGCAATTTATAATTAATTGTTTGTGACGAGCAAAGAAATTTTTGAATTTAAATTTATTCGGTACTTATCTTACTATATTTTGGAACCCTGAACTATATTAGAACTTTTTAATTTTTGCCTCTTGAAAGTGATTTTATAATTAACGAAGCTGAAAACTTGAATTAATAATTCCCAGACGGTGAAAAACTTCTTTATTTATGTTAAAAAAGTTAAAATAAATATGTTAGTCACATGAAATATTCTAGCTATTTCTAAGCATTGTATAGGTAAGCAAAGTTGCTAAACAGTGCATCGGTACGACCTCTTTGTGTTGGTTGAATAAACTTTACGAGCAACAGTTTGTAGGCCACGCTAGTTGTAAACGATGTGTTCGGAAACAAACTTAAACCCTAACGTTAAGGCCATAAACACAATTGTTGTTTTCCTAATAAATAAAGAAAACCACACACTAATAAGCATTAACTTTATTTTTTACTATTCGACTGTTAAGAAGTTTTTATTTATTTATATTGCTCTATGCAGAGTACTGCACAAAGACGGAACGAATGTAAAAATATAAACAGTTTTCTTCTGTCGGGATGCAGAGACAAAACATGGTAAATAGATGAATTAAAAAAACAAATTAGTAAAGTAACGTTTCTTAAAAAAGCAAAAAGTTATTTTATTGAATAATTCATACATCAAATAAACAATCAAAAATGTAAGGCAACCAACAGAAAGTGTAAGTGTTATGTGTTTTTAAATTATACTGTGACTGCGAAAATGCACTGCTGCAGTTGGTTCATTTGTTTATTGCTTAATAAACTCGTCGAATACTTGACCAATTGTTTCCAAATCTTACACACGTATGTATAAATTGTAGGGTATTAGTAATCGTAATGAATTTAAACATCGAAGAAACCCACTTTTATTTACCGATCGGTATTTTTATGCAAGCGAGGTTATTCTGTTTATAATCACAAGCAACCCGCCTCAGCTTCGCTCAGTTTTCACGACTTGAAAAAACAATGAGATTTATTTATTAGATGCAAGTTTAGTATATTTTATTATATTATATTGTAACTAGCTTTTGCCCGCGGCTTCGCCCACGAGGATGTTGGAAAATATCCCACGGGAACGTACTACCGGGATTTCATACCTAATAGAGGAAAAGATCATTGATTCCTGCCCCTGCGCCCGCGTTGCCGTCAATCATAATTACTTTGTTATGCGTAATTTTGAATCTGTTATATTTTTTAAATTATTTATTTAAATGAAATGATGTCAGACATATTTTAATCTAAATTAAATGCCCAATTTAAATAACATATTTTATTGGATAAAGATTTATATAATACCAGTCAAAATAACAATTAAATTTTTATGAAATTCTGAAAGATAAAAATGGTAACTGTGGGTCATCCTTAGAAGATAGCTGTTGCAGACTTTTTCGTTGAACTTTTTAAGATCTTCAATTCTTCTTCCTGTAGAACATCAATTTGCTGTATCTCTTACGGCTTACGCGGCGCACGCCAATAAAGCTCCCAGTCAGCATGATTTTTTCCGACATCTTCGACAATAATCGTCATATTTTAGTCAATTTACACAAAACCTTAATGAAAGATAAAAATGGTAACTGTGGGTCATCCTTAGAAGATAGCTGTTGCAGACTTTTTCGTTGAACTTTTTAAGATCTTCAATTCTTCTTCCTGTAGAACATCAATTTGCTGTATCTCTTACGGCTTACGCGGCGCACGCCAATAAAGCTCCCAGTCAGCATGATTTTTTCCGACATCTTCGACAATAATCGTCATATTTTAGTCAATTTACACAAAACCTTAATGAATTATACACCAAAACCTTCTGCATAAATCACTCCGTCTATTGATGAAAACCGTTTGAAAATCCGTTCAGCAGTTTTTGAGTTTATCGCGTTCAGACAGACAGACATACGCGGCGGGGGACTTTGTTTTATAACATGTAAGGAGAAACAAACCTTCCGGAATAAATTCTCTATGTGATGGTGAAAACCGCATCAAAATCCGTTGCGTAATTTAGAAGAACAACGGACACGAAAAGCGACTTTATTTTACAATATGAATAACTGGATACAATTAATATGGATTAATCATCCAATGTCATTATATCTACATTTCCATTAGGTATACACTTGATGATAGACGTTTAATAGAAATCTCATTACTCTTTAAGCTACTATAATGAGTGTGATAAATAATGTTTTCTTGGTAGACAGAACTTTCTCTTTTAATGATTTAATTATAAAATAAAAATAGCTTACGATTTGTTACGCATGGCCATGAAGACAGCCTGTCTTCATGGCCATGCGTAAACGTAAAGTAGAAACGTAAAGTAACCAGTAAAATTGTACAAAAAAAAAAAAAAACAATAACTCTATACCGAAGTCTCATACAAAAATATACAACAGTGATGTCGTTTATTTTAAAAATATAGTTTTACTGCACGTGTAACGGTTCTAGTAGATATAATTAGTTCGTGAAATTTAAATGTTGTTCAAGGAATCTTTAGCGTTTCTAATCTGCTGTACTTGTATCTAGTTATAATAACTGTTGTATGAGTACCTACTTACTTTGTTAACGAATTCATGTTAGATCGTTAGTTATAGAGAACTATAACTAACGATCTAACATGAATTCGTTAACGATATTACGAAAATGTTTTTGATAAAATGCCAATTATTTTCGTATTAAAAAAAGGAACGTAACATCTTTCTCTAAACTTTAATTAAAGTTTTATAATAACATTATGTGGTCAAACACGTTTGATCATTTAGAACAGAGGGAATCGATTAATATGCATACATAGAAAAACGTGGAATAGTAGAAAAGCGTAGAAAAAAGCCAGAGCGACGAATCTTCCGATGTAACAGAACCGATCTAACAGCCAGAGCGACATATCTTCCGATATAACAGATCGATCCGATGTAACAGAAATCTTCCGATGTAGCACCTTGGTTCCGTGAAACGATACATGTTTTATACAACCTTAATTTCAAAGCAAATACAGTAACTCGTCTATTGTCGAGATTTAAATTAATGCTACAAGTGTCTTTAACGGTAAACAGTACGGTTTTTAAGATTTGGGTAACTATCAAGGTCATCTGACTTTGACCCACTTCCGATTATGAAGTTACGATTGAATGAAGCCCGGCCGCTTCACATCACTATTTGTACATCCTGATGTTCTTTTTTTGAACCGTTTAAAAAATTATTTAAAGCATTTTACATTTAAAAATTTGAAATTATTTAGATTATTACGATTTATTGTTGTAATAACTACTTAAATAGCTACATACATACTGTTTGTGACTACCGAGATGACGTTTAATAGGGAAGTATGGGAGAAAAAAAAAAGTTTCGCCGACCACAAATAAAATTGGGATACGGGCAAGTCAAAGTCAAATCATTTATTTCAAATAGGCCCATGTATGGCACTTTTGAACGTCAATAGCAAGAGAATGGTGATGAAACTGTTTGTGAAAAAAAAGTCGTGTAATAACGAGTATGGCGTATATTATTTCTATTTCCGACTAAAGGCTCGTGCAGACCAGCGCGATATCGCGGGCGCGACAATGTTCTTTCCGTAATCAAATGGGTCCAAAACCAAAAAGAATAATTTAAAAAAAAAAACTAACTACTTAACAATTATTAAAGGGATCCGAAATAGGTAATAATAATTATTTTATTGCATGTTAATGTTTTAAGTTTTTTTATTCTTATAGAAAATGTAGGCATGCAAACACCTAAATTATTATACTTACAAGGAACTATCTACTTACGTTGCTTTACTTATTAGGAATTTATTACTCACTTACATTAATGTAACAGCATTTCACTCGTCAAAGGCGATGAATGTTGTTTTATAAGATACATGATAATTACATAATGAAAATAACAAGCTTTAAAAACATATTTTATATGATAGTGTTTCTTTTAGAAAATTGACAGACAAAAGTTAAAACTGTTTAAGTAAACTTATTTTAAGGTAAGTACTTTTAATAACTAGATCAAGTAAGAACCGTAACCATATATATTTCAAACCCAATTATCCTTTCACATTTCACTTTCAGCTTCTTTTAGACACATATATACATAAACTAACGCTTTCTTCCCATGGGGTATAATAGGCAGATACTATAGAACGCCACCTGTTACACATACTCTTTTTGCTTCGTTTACGTTCATGCATTTGGTCATATACACGCACGCCGGTTGCGAGTACTACGCACCTGACTTTTCTGAAGAACGTCACCAATTAAGTCACTATTTGTCCTCCTAGGGCGTTTCCACTCACACCTTTTGTTATTCGCCTTTCACTCATCCTCTCAACATATCCAAACCATCTAATACTCTTTTAAATTTTTGTCACAACATCTTTTAAACCGCACCATTGCCTTATCATATAATTTTTCAGCCTATCAATCATAGTCACAACACATGCTTCTTTCAGATAATCTGAAAAAAAAAAATTGCTGGCACTGGCTTGGGTTTTTGCAAAACGCGAAACACAAAGAAAAGCTACCAACTTCAGTGTGCAGTTACCATAATTATGTTATTCAGAATTTATAAAAAATACATTTTCCTCCTAATTAATTTTAAGTAGGTAGAGCTTGAAACACTGTTGTTTCCGTAAATACATAATTTCATTGAGAAGGCCATTTACATAATAAAAAAATAGTTAAAACAAGCATCTCACTTGTACAATTTGAAATGATGAGGAAAACCGCAACGGAAGATGACCAACATTGAACCTTGCTTACGTTTACATAAGAATTATCAACTTAAAAATATCTTTGAAGCTGGAAATTTTAAAGGCTGTATGTAGTACTGACTGTAGTATTTTATAAATTATCGTATGTGGTCTGATTGCTCAACTCGCAAAACTTCATCGCTTGTCGGAAATAAGTACTGAGATTATTATAAAAGTAACTTAACTATGTAAGTATTAAGTATGTGCTATAAAAGTAGGTTGGTAGGCATCTGAACTTCGCAAAACTATAGCATCAAAACCTTAATTCATGAAAGTATCTACTAAATTGCTAAGGCTACACATTTTCTGTTGATACTTTTCCATTCAAAAACAGCGCATAACTTCCAAATCTCCGGAAAGCTTGGGCTCTTCGTAAGCTCACGGAGCTATAATTCGCCGGCCGGCCGCCGTGCACGTGGTCACTCTCCACCGGTTCCACAAGTACCTACAGCGCGTCATGCGCCCGCGTTGGTGAAAGTGTCCCGCGATCCCCACGCAATCTCATTCACTGTAGACGGTTAAACTCGGGGTCAAGCGCACAAGTTTCGTTCCCATTATTTACTTTTCTTTGAGAGCCAGTAAAAGTTAGCAAAGCTTTGTGAAGTCTTGTGTGATGTGTAGATATTTTGCCAACGGCTGTGTGTCATGTGCCGTTTTGGTTGACTTTAAGTGTTTATTACCTCTTTCTCTTACCGACATTCGCAAAACTTTCTTATGCGAAATCTATTGTACGCGCTATAGAATTTACAGATGGGAGTGTTTAGAAAAAGACATCGTGTCTATGTGTCAATTCTGTGATGGACTTATGGCCACAATGTTATCTGACTGTGCATAAAATGTTTCGGTACGAACCAACCGCAAGAAAGTAGGTTTATCGATCGCAGTTTAAATTGAACGTTGTGCGCAAGCTTGTATTCGTATATCGGCATATTTTATCGATGTATTGAGAACTTGACACCCCTGCATGATGCGTACCTACAAATTATACAAGAAGTATGTTTAATTTGCGTGATAGCATCAAATACTGTCACTTCACCCTTTGCACGGTTAGTATATCGAGTCCACAGATTGCAAGAATGCATCTTACCAACCCGTTTGCCTCCGTCAGCTGTTGCAATACTAATAACCGCTATTTACAAAGAAAACAGTCGATTTATCGATTTTCATTTTATTTTCCACGAAAGGAGAATTCTGTTTAAGTTTATTGTTTGATTGTTTGTCATTCTTTAAAAAAGGAGTGTTTTTATCTGTAAATGAGTCAAGGTAAACGCTATGAAAACAAAATAAGATAAGGTTTTGAAAACCTTAAATGTAAAACGGATGTAGGCAAATGCCTAAAGGAGACGAAAAAGATAAACATCCGTTTTGCGGCTCCTTGGAGTCTGCTGATTAAATACCCAGTAAACTGGTGCGTAATGGTATTTTAAATAGATCTCAGAGACTTACAATTTACTGTAGAGTAAAAACACTTTACGTAACTGAAACGTACCAACATCACTCAGATGTTAAACCGAAACAGCACATAACAACATCTAGTGATAAAAAAACGTGTTAAAATGAGGTCATTTGTTATTGAGATATTGACCAAACTTTACTGTTCCGTATTCCACGTAAAGAAGCTACAGTATTTTTCAAAGGCCTCACTTTAATTGGTCAGAGAACAGATGCCCGTGTTCAGTGCCTAATCCCCAGTCCCCACTTGTCCAGTTCTTGAGTAATTAGTCAACAAGCGGCGTACGTGCAGAGCTTGCCAAATGGCATAACGCACCTTTCAAGAGTCACTTGCTATACGTCGGTTGTGAAAGTTCGCTCTTGTCACCTTTCCTTCATTTTCTCAATGATATAACTTTCGAATAACGTTTACTGTTTGAGAATAAACATCCATCTTTCTAGTGAGAAGGTTAGCGACGCAAAAACATTTAACAACGCATCGGAATGAGGTATCTTCTCACGAAACTTATTGTCCTTTTTATCTTTGTTTGCGTATCTAAGTGTCGACGTAATCGCAATTATATGATTTCTTAGTACCTACTTCATTCATTATGTACGAATGAGACGATTTTTTTAACAAAAATATCTTTGAAATTAATAATACTGAACGAGTCGATTTCTTTCAGAAACTGTAAACTTAGGTAGGTACTCTATCATGTTCGTTCACGAAAACTATTAAATTAAAAAACTATTAAAACTATAAACTAGGCTGGTCTGCACGAGCCTTTATGTAACAAAACTTTCCTTTTTCAGGTTCCTACAAAGTTCCAGTGATATTAAAATAATATAGACTCAGAGATACTGTAGTTTTAAAGGGCTCAAATAAGCCAAGAAAGAAATGAGTGTAGTTATAGGTTTAAAGCTATTCCGTTATTTGAGAAGAGCCTTTCAAAAGTGACGCCAATCATATTTTTTATCAGTTAGCAGGTAGGGCCAGGGAAATTAATCCTAACTATCTAACTAATATTATAAATGCGAAAGTGAGTTTGTCTGTTTGTTACACTTTTACGCTAAAACAGCTGATTTGAATGAAATTTTGCTCATGGGTACATCATTGCCCTACTACGTCAATGTGCTGTGTTTTGATACTGACAATTTAAGTAGGTAGTCAATTTTATAAACAATTTCCCTGACTTTACATGAATCGAGATTTGAGAACAATGTATTTAGAAGATATTATAATACCTCTTAATTGCATGTTCACTGTCGCGCATCACAGATAGATAACGAAATAACAGGACAGCTTCGTTCGCGGATACTATCAGTCATGGTCGGATGCATGCTAACAAGACAAGAGATGAAATTGAATGATGCCTTTAATGTACGTTACTAAATAATATTGTGACGGATATTATCATTTTATCAAAACACCGTCGTAAATATAAAAATAAATGAAAATCCCTATTTCCCTTGGTCACGGCATCACGCGGGAACGGCTGGACCGATTTCGCTAATTCTTTTTTTAGGATTCCGTATCTCAAAAGGAAAAAACGGACCCCTTATAGGATCACTCATGTGTCTGTCTGTCTGTCTGTCCGTCCGTCACAGTAAATTTTCTCCGAATCTAATGGACCGATTAAATTGAAATTTAGTACACATATGTATTTTTGTGATCGAAACACGGACGTGTAACGTAAATAAATGAGCTTTGAATATGGAGGTCACGTTTGGTGGGCAAATAAGAAAATTAAAAATAAAAGTTTTGCAAACAATACCGTGTCACACATCAAATGAAAGGGCTTCTTGCGAGGATTTCAAATATATTTTTAGTATAATTTTAAAATAAATACTTATTAAGATATTTAAGAAAATCGATGAAAATTTATTATTCGTCCCCCCCTCTTTTAGTTACGTAGAATGGTTCTTTACCATAAATTACAGGAAACCTATTGTGCGTACAAACATTTGCAGTTGGAATGTATGGGAGAACATGTTTTTTAACTACAATGTTAGGTTTGTTCTTGGGATAAATTAATCCCAACTACGGAACCCTTCATTGTGCGTGGTGCAACACGCACTTGGCCGGTTTTTTGTGTTTGTTATTGTCAGGAGAAGGTTCTTATGAAAGAAAAAATAAGAAAGTTGCTCGGAAATTTTCTAATTTTTTAACTTTTCTAATGTAACCTTAGCGCTTTTGACATAACTGTCAGTCGTTTGACAGTTGTTTTTCACATGGCCAGTTGTATGTCGCCTGTTCCCGTATCGGAATACCAACAAAACTATTCATTTACGCGCCAAAAAATAAAACTAAGAATGTTGTGTATATGAAAGAAAAGAAAGAAAGAAAATTCGTTTATTTGCGGTAAACATGACGCAAAAAAAGATTAAAAAAGAACACGTAAATAACAAATTGGGGGAAAATATGCGTCACATCCACGCAAAACGGCCATCGCTCAGCATAAAGCTGCGACCCCATGCGAGACAGAGCCCCAGCGCTGGTTTTCAGCGATAGCCGGCGCTGACGTGATGACGTCAACCGGTGCAGCATATAGTGAAATAACAAATCAAAAATAAAATAAATACAAAACTAGTCCTAAATCTTTATGTTTTTGTTATTAAAAAAAAATCGATTTCTTTATTCATAGTTAGGACAGAACAACGTTTGTCGGGTAAGCTAGTAATTTAATAAATCAGTTTTTACCATGCTTCCAAAATATGCATCACAATTGATTAGTGAGTTGAATTTCAGCGGATACAACATCAATAAAATTAATTACGTAGCAGTGTATACAAAAGAGCTCATTAAATATGCATTATGTGTCAAGTGCCAGCCAAAATAATTATGTTAAACTTTATTACGCGTAAAAAGAAATTGGAAAGAAACAATAAGAATATTTTACAGAAAAAAATTAATTAATTTGTTACATTCTGTATAATTTTGTTTTGTTCGTATTTTAGCAATTCCCATAAAAGTAACTAAGTTATTCAAAAATTATGTAAAATATAATGAAAGGTTGATCTTTAAACTTATTAAGTTATTATACTACGGAAATTCAATTTTGTACTAAAAAAACATACAACATAATATATTATTATACCGTTTCATTCATCGATCAGCATCCGCCCAGTTTAGTTGTGAGTGAATGAAGAGGCTCACACAATAAAAAAAATAAAAAACCGGATTCACTCACTGAGAGCGGTTTCGCACTAAATCCGATTCGAATCTGATCCTAATCCGAATTCAAGATCCGAATTGAATCCGAACTGGGAATGTTCTAAATTCGGACGGACAAAGATCAGATCTAGTGCGCAACCCCTCATACTAGTACTATGGCTACTTCGGATCGACATTTCTCGGATTCGGATCGGACGTAGTGCGAAACCACTCTGACGCCTCTGATTCACTCTGCGTCGTCTGCGTCCGGCGGTCGACGAGGCAACACGCCGTGTTCGGGTTCGTGACAAGTCAATCGTCATCCTAAGGATACCTCGTTGAGAGGTGAAACACGTGTCGATTTCTTACAGGATTTTTTATAACTCTTTAATTAATTTTTAATTAATTTTCATTAATTTTTAATTTAGTATTAATTCTGTGATTAATTCTGTGTAATTTGACATTTCATTTTAATTTCGATTCTGTGACCCTGTAATTCGTATTGATCATTCGTTTGTTTTGGTTGAGTTTGACATTTAATTTTTATTTGAATTCTGTGTAACTTTGTAATGTGTACCTATTTTGATTGCATTGACATTATTTTTATTCTATTGGTTTTGTTCTATTGTGTGTTGCAGTTTAGTTAAATTTTGTTTCATGTAATATGGGTTTTGCCTGAATTAAATGAATTTTGTTTTATTTTATTTATTTATTTAGGAATAGTTAAGCGGAATAGATTACTAAATATATCTAAGTTTATTGTATTTTATAATGGATTTCCGCAAGGTCACGCCTGAATCAATTAATTATCTTAGAACGGTGAGGCCAAACGACACACAACGATTGTGTAACATACGATCATGTGCGAGTTAAGTTAACCGATATACAGGCTGACATCGAATTAATTGGCAATCTTTCAGGAGGTAAAAGTTCTCATGAATTAAAAAAAAAATTAAATATGGGAACAACCTAGAAATAATGCAATATAAAAACATTTAACCTGTGCCATAGTATACAATTATATTCTCATTGGTTAAATATTAAATTTTTAATGACAATCTAGATTTTTTTTATGTTTCGTAGTATGAGTTCTACTTTAACTTTTACTGTTTGAAAGAGTTTATATTAATTCAAAGCCAAATTCTCCAAAGAATTCCAGATTTGTTACATGTATTCGGTTTGCATTCTTTACGTCACATGTTTATAAAGCCGATCAATTATATTTACGCGTGTTTTTTTAAAGAAAGATTTATGAGTACTGATCATATTGAAATTCAATAAAACTTTGAATAATGCAAGACATGTTTTCCTAACATGATGAAGCTCTGCTTGCATTATTAATAAAACAATATTGTAATTTTTTTAATATCTTCGGTTGGTATTACAAAATAAACGTGCACCTAGACTGGTGTGCGAGAGTCAGACCGTTTGAAGCTTTCATTTGATTGCGTACGTTATCTACGTAATAGGGTTTGTTTACAATGTCATCAGATAATATTGAAACGGACCATACCTCCTACCTACATAGGCTCTGTTCCAATAGTATCTGAAGAGATTGCGTAAGAATTTAAACCTGGGCAGGGTTTGTTTATACTTTCATTAAATACTTTCGGAACAGACATTAAATTAGTGCAGTCTCATCATAAACTTTTCCTTAAAAGTAATACCTATAATTATCGTAACTATTACATTAAGTCGTATTTTTTTATGTAGATCTATACCTTCACAATGTATTTCATCTATAAAATAAAAAATAAATTCTGTTCGCTGATAAGCGCATCACTTGAGAACGGCTGGACCGATTTGGCTATTTTTTTTGTTTAAAAATGTTCGTAATAGTCAAAAGTCCAGGTTTTTTGCGAAAGAAAAATCTGAAAGGTTTGGGACAGGATAACGTCTGTCTTTAATAAACCAAACTGTAAACCGATTGGTATTTTTTTAAATCTTGTTTAACATTCACGAGATTTAAAAAAAATCTAATTTGTTAATTCTCGCGTAGGTACTCATTATTGGAGGTTTGTTACTTCCATTAAAATGAAAATCTATACTAATATTATAAAGAGGTAACATTTTACATTTGACTGTTTGTTTGTAAGTTTTTATGTAGGAGGAAGTTATCTCTGGAACTAACTGTCGGATATGAAAAAATATTTTTGCATTGGATAGCTCAGTTCTTGAGGAATTCTGCGGGGAGAAGCTAGTATTGTAAAAAATAAGGGTTTCCATACGGATTTCCGAGTTACCTTTCTATAAGGTTATGCTTTTCCCAAAAACCTTCATCAGTGGTCGGTTTTCTTTCTACGGAATGATAAAATTGTGTGCTGATTAACCGGTACTTCAAAACACCCTTCTGTATATCTATTTATTTGAATAAAAAGCAATCTTCGTCACTTTTTAGGGTTCTGTACCTTAAAAAGAAAAACGGAACCCTTATAGGATCACTCGTGTGTCTGTCTGGCTGGCTAGCTGGCTGTCTGTCTGTCCGTCTGTCACAGCCAATTTGCTCCAAATCTAATGGATCGATTAAGTTAAAATTTGGTACTCATATGAATTGTTGTGACCCCAACACGGAAGTGTAACGAAAATAAATGAATTTTGAATATGAGGTGAGTTTTCGGGGGAGAATAGGAAAATAAAAAAAAAGTTTTGTATACTGTACCGTGTGACATATCAAATGGAAGGGCTTGTTGTGAGGATCTCAAATAAATATTTATTTTTTATAATTTTAAAATAAATAGGTACTTTTAAAGATATTTAAGAAAATTGACCATTCCCCTTATCTCCGAAACAATTGCGCATAAAAAAAAAACAGAATGTTTCTTTACTCATAGATTACAGGAAAACCTATAAGAAATGTATGTCTCAAAGTAACATGGTAAATCTCTCAATATTGTGCGTACAAAATTACATTTGCAGTTGGAATCTATGGGAGAACATGTTTTTCAACTTATGAACAAGAACAAACTTACAATGTTTGTTCTTGGGATAAATTCATCCCAACTACGGAACCCTTCATTGTGCGTGGTCCGACACGCACTTGGCCGGTTTTTTATTAAATCATTCGGTAATAGCATCCAGTAAGACTGCAAGTCGACCCTAACTTAATTGAAAAAAGGCTAGGTAGATTGATCCTTGTGAAGTACCCTACTAATAACATTGAAATACCTATGTGGGACGTGGGAAACCACGGTCAATCAAAGTAATAATAATCATTAACCGCTTGTGTGTGGTGAACACGTAATTAATACTTTTTAGTCTTATTAGTCTCTTTTTAGTAAGAGATTCAAGTAATGACTTCTGTCAAAAATGAAGTTCGCTTCTTGACTGCCAAAGATTTTTCTGGTTTTAATCCTACTATCATTGATGTAAGTACCTAGTCATGATATTTACAATTATTCCACGCCACCGTTGGGCTCCCAGGTTACGGCGGGAGAGCTTCACATCGGCGTCGAGTCGACGATGAAGTATTTGGGACTCGTCCTCGACAGCCGGTCGAACTTCGTGGAGCGTTTCCGACGTTTGGCTCCCAGACTGGAGCGGACCGGGGCTGCCTTGATGCGGCTCCTGTCCAATCTAGGTGGTCTAAACGCCTCCTGCCCGGAGGCTCTACGCGGGGATCGTGCGGTTCATTGCTCTTTACGGGGCACCGGTGTGGGAGCGTTCATTGAGGCGGCGGCCAGTTGAACACGTCCCTGAGGGTCATGGACATCCGGCTGGCCCGAGGATACCGCACGGTCTCCTATGAGGCGGCGAGCCTCCTTGCCGGATTACCGCCATGGGATCTGGAGGCAAAAGTCCTCGCGCACATCTGGGAGTGGCGCGCGGAGGCGAAACGCCGGGGCTTAACTCCGCTTCCGCGAGAAATCACGGCACAGCGGACAGAGCTCCGGTGGGATCTCATGGCGTCATGGAGAGTGCGATTGTCACAACCTAGCGCTGGGCACGCCACAATTGCGGCGATAAGTCTCCTCTTTGAGGAGTGGCTAGAGAGGCTCCACGGCGTCCTCACCTTCCGCCTGACGCAGATCCTCACCGGACACGGTTGTTTCGGGAGGTTCCTGTTCCGGATAAGACGGGAGGAAGCGCCCGGGTGTCACCACTGTGTAGATCGCCCGGAGGACACGGTAGAGCATACGGTGGAGGACTGCCCGGCTTGGGCGGAGCATCGCCGTGTCCTCGTGGAGGCGATCGGCGGCGGTGATCTCTCGCATCCGGCCCTGGTACAGGCCATGGTACGGAGCGAGAGGGAATGGGAGGCCGTCACCTCCTTCTGCGAAGCAGTAATGCTCGCGAAGGAGGAGACGGAGCGCGTGAGGGAGAGGCAAATTTCACGCTCTCACGCCCCTAACCGCTGCAGGAGACGCCCTGGGCATCGGAAATCGCAGGCCGATTCCTGGCCATCGTAGGCTTACGGGCGGTGAGTAATGGGTAGCTCGCCGTCCGATAAGGACCAGGCCTGGGTCGTCTGCGCATAGTGTTCCACGCGCGCCTCAAAGAGATGTCAGCAGAACTGACGGGGTCTGCTAGGACCGATGCCTGTCGGGGTCGCGGGAAAGTCCGAAAGGGATACCGTGGCCCCTGGTAACATACAGGCAACTAAAGGAACACGGGTGGGTTTTAATCAGTAAGAGTCTGACACGCCCTCCACTCCACCCAAAGCGGGACAAGTTCCGAACTAAAATTAACGTCACGATAGAAATTATAAAAGCGCAATCTCGTGAGGTTTCAATGGGTAAACAATAGTCATCCATGCTCGGATTGCAGCTTTACCTCGTAAATACTTTTATCCATGTGGCTGTTATACCATAAGCCGCTCGTCACAGGATGATGACTGTTACGTAAATACTCAGCCGTAAACACGTCATTTTCAACTCCGCTAAACTACATTTTATTTCTCCGAGAAGCGTGAAGTACAGTAGTTATTATTATAACACTGTCTAGATATTACGTGAAAGTATACTTCACAATTTAGCTAAAAACTTACATGATAAATATTGTATAATCGTGTGTATTTCACATTGTTTCGCGGTGATTACTCAAACATGATAATGATCTGACAAGGCTAATGCAGCGATTTCTCGACCTATGCCAAGGTCGGCTCGTTAAAACTGATCGTGCGCCCGCGCATTTAGCTAGTCCTTTTCACAAGGGAAATGACTAACATAATAGCATACGTACCGTCATGTATTCACGGTAGAGGTGCATTGGTTTTCCCCTATACACTTCACAATTCAAGACTACAAATAGGGGAAAAGCATAGTCAAGAAACTTTTCTACAACACCTAATTCGGATAATCCGGCCCAGACCTTACAACCCCGCTTCAGGTGTAAACAATAAACGAAACAAGTAGAAACAACAAAGAATAAGATACATATCTTATACCTTGGTATAAAAGTGGGGTTAGAACTCGGGGTTATTAGGACACTAGAATGAATTTCCGCTAGTCTCTTCCACATGACACATATTTTACGACACGTCTAGGACGAAATTGAGGATATTAATACAGCAATATGGGAATAACAAGTCATGTAGCATGATATAGTGACGGGGCGTTTGATTACTGCGACGCAATCTCAATAATGAGATGTTCAATAAAAAATAACACCACTTTCTATAAGCACTTACACGATAATGCGATGGAACACTTGAGAACTCCTAACGGCTTCGTCGAACTCTCTATAAACCATGCTGCGAAGTAATGTGAACACTTTAATTGATTTAAGAATAATTACATCACTTCAAGTGTATTTTTAAGTACTTTAGTACCTGTGTTGCTATATTTTTTCCGTTCATCAAAAGGAAAAACGGAACCCATATAGGATCTGCTTCGTTGTCCGTGGTTCTATCAGTCTGTAAAAACCCTTTTTCTCAGGAACGCGTGGAGGTACCATGTTAAAATTAATAACAAATACGTAAGTCTACCGTCCCGTGAAGCTCTAAAAAATCAACCTTCTTCGCAATAAAAATAGGTATAAATACGGCCATTTATGCGATATATTTGTATACTCACAAATAAAACCTATAGGGTACTTCCCGTTGACCTAGAATCATGAAATTTGGCAAGAAGCAAGGTAGCACAAGTAAAGGAAAAAGTCCGAAAATCGTAAATTTTTAGTATTATCACATTAAAAAATATTTGTTTCCGACTAAAAACTTACATTTGCAATGGAAAATTCACCGTGATGTATATCGATCTTAGAGTATATAACACTGGAGAAGCCTTAAGAACATGGGAAGTGTTAAAAGTAAAAGTACAAGAGCAAATGTTCTAGCACGGTCATAAAAACTACTTTCAAATCGATTCAACGCACTGTCGTTAATCGTTTCTCATTCAGTGCTCCGTGAAAATGTCTGGTTGTGCTGTTAAAACTTTTAAAAAGCGTTCAAATACATCAAAAGTAAATAAAGACGAAATAACCTTCCATATGTAAGTATTTTTAAAATATTTAGTCATATTTTCATTGAAATTCAAAATCCTAACCTCCTATAACATTTAACATTTTGACTTTTGATTCGATTCAACCATGATTCAACATAAAACAAGGTATGAATCGAGTATTTTTCCTCACATTGCTTTTCCGACGTCACCGTGTCTCGCTACACCTCGTTCATAAGGTTCAAAATATATACTTTTGCATTACGAAAATGTACGTTAAATCAGCAAAATTGACATGCACTTGACATGCGATTATGTCTTCTAGCAAAAATGATAGTGAGAGGACCGTACGGTTGGGGTCTCGTATAAAACTAAAATTGACATGTCGATAAGACGTATTTGATGTTGTTTAAAGAAAATGGTTTTCGGAACGAAGTTCTTTAACGCGGCTTGCGGTAGGAGTAAACTGGTAGAAATCGTCACGTGAAAAAGCGATCATACTTGCGACTGTCTTCTTCTAATTCGATAGAGAGAGAGCGAGAGAGAGAAAGTGTGAATATGGTCAAAATTAAATCCAAGATGACATCTGCGTACATTACAAAAAAAGGAACCCTCAAAAATGTATTCGACACTTACTCCAAATTGATTCATTTTAAAAATCAGTAGGTGTTATTTACCTACTGATTTTTAAAATGTATTCATTGTTGGTACTATAACGTTTTTTTTTTTCTTTTATTTAGTAGTTGTTATTATTAAAATTTAACTTTTCTATGCATCACCTGTATTATTTATGGGTTCAAGCAAAATTCAAAATTCGGAATATTGCGCTTATGGCTTCTCCAGTGTTTATACTCTAAGATATCGATGTATGGGAGAACATTTTTAAAACAACTAAGTTTAGTTTGTTCTTGAGATAAGTTCATCCCAAATACGGAACCCCTCATTGTGCGTGGTCCGACCGGTTGGCCAGTTTTCTATATGATATGTTAGGTTATCTTAATAACAGTTTGACTTTGACTGCGAATAATCTAATTAGCACAATTTTGTACTTGAGATGCTGGAATCAAGATTATTCTAACTATTCGGTTCAATATTTACATGAATGTAATGTGTTCGCAAAAAGATTCACGTGTAACGTTCTTACAAGGTCTCGTACTCAGGTGAAACCTATCTTAAGTTATTGTTAGATATCTACCACCCAGTAACTAATATGTACTAATTATCCATATTTCATAATAATTATACTTATTGCTACACTTGGTTGAAAATGCAATAATAGAGCTCAATTTTATTTTAAACTGAAACATTTCACACAAAATAAATTCAAAAATAAAACGTACAGTCTTGTGCATAAATACCTAAAACTTAAGCAAGATCAACAGCTATTTTCTCCTAAATTATTCAGTCCAGAACTCGTCCTGGCAAAACATTAGTACCAATAGATTTTAATACTAAGTCTTCTAATTTTTTACTAGAAAATTTACCTACTATATAGACGAGTCTTGCTATGCTTTGACGTGTAAGGCTCCGTTCCCACTATGTAGTGACGACAGATTATCGTGTCGTAAAAATCGTCGTAGCTTGTGTATTTAGATGGAGGTGTTTACATATAGGACGACACGATTAACTGTCGTCCACGACTTTTTTTTGCAGTGACGACAGATTGTCAAGTTAATGAGAATGGCTAGCACGACAGTCGTAAAACGATAAAAAAAACGTCATGACTTATCGTGACGGCAAATCATGTGTCGTTATTGCGACTATCTGTCGTTTACACGTGTTTTATTCTCCCCTCACACCCCCCCGCGTCAATAGAATCGAAATATCTGTTCTCTCTTGTTGCGAAATATCGTCACGATCCAATGGGAACAGCTAGATACGACAGTCGTTCAACGATGAAAAATATTTCGACGACACAATGATGATAAGCAGTCGATATAATGGGAACAGCTAGAGAAGACAGTCGTCCAACGATAAATTCATCGTCACGACAAAGTGGGAACGCGCCCTAACAGATAGAGTTCGAAATTCAAACCTGGCTCGATGGGTAACCTGGGCCTGAAAACAAACCTTATTTTGTAATAAGGCCGTTTATGTCATACGTCGTAAGTTCTCGGCGAAGCTACAGCGTGTTCAAGGTACTAACGTTATCTAATTCTTTTGCAGGCAGCGAGGAATAATGGCCGCGATGTCGAGCGCTCCCCTGCTCCTCGCCAACACGATGCTCGCCAGCAAACTGCAGGACGATGACGTCAGATATGCTGAACCTGTGAAGAATAAGAACAGAGATTACGAGTGAGTACTTCTTCATGAAACTAGTGTAGGTATGTAGTATGTCGTGAATAAACGATGTTTCCAGTCGATAATTATTGTATATTTTGTAAGTTTTGAGTATTCAATTGCTATAAGAGTAGGGAAAGACCAAAGAAACGATGGATGGCCTGTGTGAAACATGACATGGCAAAAAAGAGGGTGAGTACCGAGATGACGACTAATAAAAAAAGGAAAGTAAAATAATTTTCACACTATAATCACTAGATAAATACTAAAGATGAACGCACACTTATCCGAGCCGAACGCGTCGAACAAACCGAATTTAAGAATTCTTTATATGAAATTTATGAAACCTCGCACACCTGCCCGCGTCGAATCGTCCGAATCTGGAAGACTGTTACTAGCGTTCTCGTTGACTTCGACTCGATTCGATTCGTTCGACGCGTTCGGCTCGGATAAGTGTGCGTTCGCCATAAGGCACCAACATGGATATTAATGTGATTTTTATCTGTTTGTATAAGTAGGTAATATTGTAATAAATATTCTGCCAGGAAACAATGAGAGTACAAACTATAGTTCAATGCAAAATAAAATATGAATTTGTTGAAATGAAACTGGAATAACTCTCGGGAGAATATAATAAAATCTGGGCCAACTGAAACGGAATAATGCTTCTCAAATGAAACGGAAAAATGCTTCCCGGTCCAGATATTTTTAAAACAAATAAAAGGGTTTCATACACCTAATACTAGCTTCTGCCCGCGGTTTCATCCACGAGTTTTAAAATGAAACATCCCATGGCACTCGGTAAAAGTGTAACTTTCTATCAGTCGAAAAAAGGAGACTGAAACGATTACATACACTCTTGGGCCTGAATAGTAACGAGATGTAAATGGTGTGAATTTAAAGATTCATACATACCTTACTGTATTGCAGTGACTAGTTGCTATCCCACAATCCACATAGCGATCCATAGTTTCAACAATATCAAATCCAACAATTCGAAAACAATCCAATATAACAATTCCAAGTCAATCGTGTGAGCGATCTTCGGTGTCCTGTGTGAAAGAAAGCAAAGGTCGTACAAGGTAGGCAGGGACAGAATTCGTAAAAATCAAAGCAGTGATCGTTGAAAATGAAAAATAATTGGGAAAGCACTCAAAACACATCCGAAAACACGAAATAAGTGACAGCTGTCTAGTTCTAGTAGGGATGGGCGTTGCGATAACGAACCGTTTATAAAGACCGTTTTGTGATGATGAAACCGTTTTACGTCCTGAGTTCAACTTCAAACAGTCTTGCACAAACCAGTCTTCGAATTACTTGGTGCGATTTTTACATCTAAGAAAATACATTCGGGGTACAATGATTCAACTATCTATCTCACTCGTAAAACAGTCCTTCCAAAAAAGTGAACCCTTAAAAAGTGAACTCTTTGAAATTAAATACAGTCAGTAATGTATTACCAGTTGTCAATGCTGTCGTTCGTGATGCGAAAAAACCATTTTATACATTTCAAATCGTTGATAGTTTTAAGAAACTGCGCTCGACGAGAACGCAATTCTATTCCATGTTGGATAAGTGTCGTCCTTTAACAGTTTTCCGCAACCGTTTTCGTCGTCGGGAAAACGGTTTCGGTCGCCAAAAATTCAAGAATGATCTACCACTAATGTCTAGTGTCAAATTGTCAATTGCCAGTGCAGACTATGTTCTGCCAGTGACATAGACAAAAAAATAAAACTGATTTTGATCGATATGAAATTGATAATCATTATTTTGGTTTTTCAGTAATTAATGATGTTTTATTTAAATTAAATTCACTATATTGTATAAAAGTATAAATAGTGCATTTAATTACTCTGAGTTAACTATATTATCTAGTGCTACCTAGTGGGTAGGTTTTGTTCTTGTAGTTGTGTAATCGATTACTATAATCGACGATCTCACAAAAACTATCTTTATCATATTTCTCCGCTTCTAGACAAAGAATTGCGCTGATTTTTGAAATTCAAGGATAAAAAAATATGACTAATTTTTTATCATATCTCAACTTATTGCACTTGGGCTCAACATTTTCCATCTCCTTACGTCGAAAGATTAGCTTTTGCTTACAAACAATTGTAAATCAGAACGTACTACACAATCAATTATAAAACTTATGTCATCAAACACAGCGTGCAACCATGCACCGTACAACTAACTCACACGAAAACATCAATTGTAGCTTTTGCAAAGCACAACGAAGTGCTTTGCAAAAGCTATTTATTTTACATATACGCTAGTGATTGACCATATCGGAAACTTATCGATTCTCCCATTAATTATTGTTTTAAAATTTTTGGGAGTTCCTGAAAAAATAATAAATAAACACTGTAAAACTATTTTCCTATGTGTCGTGCCTGCTACCTTAGCAGCTTTCCTCCCATTTTGTTTAAATTACATAAGTTAAAAGAGTATTAACAACTCTATATACTTCCAAGTCGATTGGAAGCGTCCGGTCTGCACCACGTGCAAAGGGCAACTGATAGAAATCCGACGACTGACGAAACACGAAGTTTGTCGAGGGACATTAAGAAATTAGTAATACTGTTGGTTATATTTATAATTCAGAACAACAATTAAATTATAGTTATTTATGCAACTGTTGTATAATAAGGGGTATTAAAACAGTAATGTGGGTTTTATGTACAGTTGCATACAAGACTTTATCTACACCCATGATATGAATCCTCTATAAAAGGTTTCGAAACCATTGGGTGCTTGTAATTCAAGATCAAGAATAAAAAAAATCCCACGAAATTCAGTACAACTGCACGTGTGAATGTCGCCTGCAGCAGCACATCACCGCACGTGCGTGCAGCGGGTGCTGCTGTCCCCGCTTAAACGTTGAAACGAGTTGTATAATCAAATTTAGTACAACATTATAACACTCATTTGGATGATATTATGGTTACAATGACACTGGCGGCTTTAATGTTGGGAATAAGCTGTTTCAGAAACTTTTATAGAGGATTTATAGCATGGGTGTGGATAAACCAATTAAAGCATTTTTGTCCAGATAGGTACCTATATTTATAAAAAACTACAAGTAGATACCAACTTTAGTCATAACTGAGAGTTCACTATAAAAACGGAGACGGAAACTGAAACAACGGTAACAAAACAATTACTTGATTATATTTGCTAGTCACACCCGTTACTTACCTAATTATTATAAGCAATTAAAACAGCTACTGTTTTACTTATGGCAATTTTGTTAATTACAGATGGCAAGTGGTATGGAGAAACGTGTTGGCGTTCGTGTACTTGCACGCTGCAGCTTTGTACGGATTTTATTTGATTTTCACCGGAAAAGTCAAGATGTGGACAATTTTGTTTGGTAAGTATCCTCCATACTACTAAAGCCTCGTGCAGACTTTCGCGATGCGACTCTAACAAAACAATTTCTAAGATAACTTCACGGTAGAACAATTACCGGTGTCGCGTAGCGCCGTCAAAATGTATAGAGACGACGTTGCTCGGAACATACACACAAACGCCCGCGCCACACCGTCGCGTCGCCTCGCCCGCGCCACGCCTCTTGTGTATGTTCCGCGCCACGTCGTCATCGTTCCGATACATTTTCTATAAAAAATGAAACGGGCGGCGCAACGCCCGCGCCACTCGCCACTTGTGTAAGCCCCGCGCCTAAGGCGCGGTTAATACAGAAGAGACGTGGCGAGGGCGTGTGGCGGTGGTGGATAATTAAAGAAACCTAAAATGAACCTAATAGTTATGTCGCATAGTGTCGTTTTTGTCGGAAAGAGAATTGTGGCGGTGGCGAGTCACCTAGTAGCGGTGACGTCAACTAGAAGCGCAGGCGCAATTCTCTTTCCGACAAAAACGACGCTATGCGACTTCACTGTTAGGTTCATTTTAGGTTTCTTTGATTATACGCCACCGCCACACGCCCTTGCCACGTCTCTTCTGTATAAACCGCGCCTAAGGCTTCGCCTGTCATGCACGAGGTTATGGGTTAAAATTCGGGCAATTACCAGTGTAACTTTTTCATTTCATAAGCACTTTCTGAGTCTATCTTGGACATTATTGACATCGGTGAAGGAAAAACATCGTGTCGAATCGAAACCTGTACTTAATATGGTTAATAAAAATCTGAAATCGCCAACCCGTCTTGAGCAAGCGTGGTGATCAATGCTAGTGCTCTTCTCTGCATGAGAAGAGGCCTTTGCCCTACATTGGGACAAAAAAGGCTGGTATTACCTATATATTATTATAAGTTAACCGGGCACAAAACCGCACACCGGGCTCCTACTTAGAAAGTCCTGATCGAAAAACTCAATAACATAATTTTAACTAACTTAACCTAACTGACAAACTTCCTGACTACTCAAAGTGCATTATAATGGTCTAATTGAAATAAATGCTATGACTTTGTCTTTTTCACATTGATACTAGGCATAAGCATTACGTCTCGTTCGCACAGACGGTACAAGAAGTCGGCCCAGTTCACGATCTGTGCAAGCCATAGGCCACAATAACATTAGTTTTTGTTCCATATCTTTTCTTTATAAGGCGTACCGTAGTCAGCAAAAATTAAATAATAGCTTCTAAGCGTGGTGGTACTTTAATGTAGGTACGTCCAGCGAAACCTAGCTGGCTCATATTTTTATATAAAAATAATATTTTCAGGCTGGAACGAAGTTAGTAATATTTAATACATATTTCTTTTTCCAGGTCTAAGCTTCGCGATCATGTCAGGAATGGGCGTGACGGCCGGTGCCCACAGGCTCTGGGCACATCGCTCCTATAAGGCGCGGTGGCCTCTGCGACTGTTCCTAGCCTTCATGCAGACGATGGCCTTTCAAAACCACATCTATGAATGGGTGCGAGATCACAGGTCAGTCATGAAACCTTAATTTATACGTGCGACCCGCCCCTGCTTCTCACGGTTTTTTAAACTTGACAAAACATCAAAATTTCTTTATTATAATTATTATTATATAAGTTTACTATCAGTATTACACCATCTACAATAAATTCTCTAAATGTCGGTGAAAACCGATTTGAAGTAAAGATAAATAATAATGAATAATGAAGAATAATGAACGATAATAATAAAAAAAAATAAAAAAAGATACATGTCTCGGAATTAACGCATACCACCATAGACCTCAATTAGAATATTATGTTATAATCACAATACATAAACGGAATTTTGACTATCATGTATAAAACATTGTTTTTTTATTAAATTCGTTGTAAAAATTGTGGTCACATTAAAAATCTACGCACGCACACAGTTGCAAACGTACGACGGTCTAGTGTTAGAGTCAACAAGAAGGTAGGTTTTATAGTACCTTTAAAACCTCCTTTTATAGTTTTATTTTTCTTAATTTTAAATATATTATATCTTCTTTTGTTTTCTTTTTTGTCATCTCATGTATGCACTAAAATAATCAAACAAACAGTCTAGCGTAGTAGTTTACTTCATCGTCGTCCATTTTGGTTTGTTTTGACTGTACAGCAGAAGTGTGACTGTAATTTACGTATTTTTAATTGGAAAATGTTGGTCGAAGCAAAGCCGAAGCACACAAGCATATGTGAGTCCATCAGTGCAGTAAAAAAGCTATGGCAGTTGACTGATATAGCCACAGCTAGGTTAGTATACTTTGCTTATTTCCACAGTATTATGTCTTATGGCGTTCTGCTGTGGGGATCGACAGCTGACGTAGATTCAATTTTCATTTTACAAAAGAGGGCAATCTGCGCTATCTATAAAATGGGTCCTCACGAGTCCCTTGGAAACAAATTCAAAGAAATTGATATACTGACTCTGCCTTCTCTTTATATCTTAGAAAGTATTTTGTATGTTCGCAAAAACTTAAAACTTTTCAAAGTAAGAAGCGATTTCCATAATATAAATACACGTAGTAGACGTGAAAATTGTGATACCCAAATTTAGATTAACTAAAACAAGCAAGTCATTTCTTATAACAGTATCCGGTTTTATAACAAGTTGCCAAAGTCGGTTACAGAACTTGGCGATGGGAAGTTCAAAACCCACATCAAACGTGTCCTTATCAAGAAAGCATATTATAAAATTAAAGATTACGTTGAAGACAAGGAAGTTTGGCAATAATTCCTTCTGCACATGTGGCTTCCTTGGTACCTCATTTACGGAAAATTATGTAAGAGTCTATTAACTGTTCCCAAACTACCATTTTTATTTTCTTATATTCTTCCTTGACATAATCATCGTATTATTTGACAATAATTATATACAATTTAATTTCAACTCTTTATTAGTGAATTTTGCGGACATGATAATTATTCAGATTTGTTACAGTTGTAATAGCAATCACGTCATTGCGTCTAAAATAGGTTTTTATTTTATTAATTTATTTATCTTTTGTTTCACAATATTCTTTTCTATTTTGTTAAGTACCTGGTACTTGCTGAAAGACCTACACTGTCGTCCCATACCTATTAACACTGTTGATTGAAAATATTTTAAAATCCAATTATTTTTGAAAAGAGTAGCCTTGCAGTTTCATGCCGGCTCTTCTTCATAGGAAACGACCAATTGGAACCGTGCACCTAGCTTCTGACGTTTCATAAGCGCCCATGTAGGTTTATGTGAAATAAAATATTTTGAATTTGAATTGAATGCCTGGTTGCGGCCAAGGCTTGTATAGTACTTTTCTCAAATAATGCGCGGAAATTCAAACTAAGTAAATTAATTATAAATTCCAGAATCAATAACGAACAACGATAATTTTTCACGCGCCAATACGTTAATTTGTTTCTTATTTACTTTAAACAGCTTTATTTGCAAACCAAATCGAAATTTAAATAAAATCTTTGATAAGTTACCTCCTTGGTTGCCACGTGGTTAAGTAAAAAGTTCATTCCATTTTTAAATAACACGACAAATATGAGTTTTCATAGTAATTTATTCGGCCGCTAAACACCACAGTTATGGATTTTCATACAAACATTGACGGCCGGGCGCTCGCATGTATTCGACCAGTACAGCAATTTCGATTTATCTCGAAGAAGGTTATCAAAATAATGCTCTAATTTTCAAGCATATTTGAGAAAAGTTCTTTCCATTTTCAAATTACACGACATATATGAGTTTTCATAGTCATTTATTTGGCCACTAAACACGACAGATATGGATTTTCATAGTACAATTGCCGGCCGCCTACTCGCATGCATTTGACCAGTACCTACAGCATTTTCGATTCATCTCAAAAAAGGTTGTCAAAATGTTGCTCGAATTTACAAGCATGTTTGAGAAAATAAAATTAGCATATCATCTTTTTCCCTGTTTACCTCTAACACCAAAGCTATATTTGCTACGTGAAAAATAAAGTGAATACTGACAATATTGTTGATTCCAAAGAGCATAGTAACGCCAGTAAATTAGAACTATATTGTTATTGCCAAACCTCTGAAAAATAAATATTATGTCGCATTACCAAATAAATTCACGACACTTCGTTGAAGCCCACTTAGCACTAGTATGTTTTTTTTTGCGACTGGACTTTAGTTTTGCCCCTGTATTTATTTGGCCGTACAAATAGTTAGGTTTGCCTATAATATCAATAGGTTATTGATAGTTATTTAACAACAGTAACCGTGAACGGTTCACTAGCGGTCACTAAATGTTCGCACACACATAGATGGTATCTATAAATATTATTGGTGATGTAACTTCAGCACCTTGCCGGATATGTCGATAGAAGTGTATCTCTACGATGATCGAAGTTTTGCACCACCTTGTAAATAACAGTATTTATAGTTTCAGTCACGTGTCTGGATTCCACGACTAGTTTTGAACTCAACGAAAACCCATTTTGAAGTGGCACGTAGACATGCAATCCGCAATGAATTTTAGTTATGAAAGTAGGTAATCAGAATTATGAAAACATTCAAGGGTTATAATAAGTTATTATAAGTATAATAAGTCCAAATGAAACACACATACGATCGATACGATCTAATGACACGTTGGAGCTGTGGTTTTACGTAAGCCGGGAAACAATTGAATGCGTTTAGTTTCAAAGTCTAATATCCAGCCAGAGGTCCCCAAAACATTTGTAGAGTTTCTATTGGTATTCTATTTTTAAGACCTAGGAAATGTCACGTTCTACCGGTAGAAAACTTAGGACGACTTAGGTGATTAGTGTAACCGTGTAACGAGTAGTGAAATCAGTACAACTAAGTATCAAATTCATAAAGTACAGTTGAGCACTTTAATTACAATTTTATATCACGTTTATAATCTCTACGGTTATGTAAATTATTTTCTTCATGGAAAAAAACTAGCAGAAACGATGATTTAAATAAATACTAAAGCGTGGATAAAAATGAGGTTTTGAGGAATCACCATCACATCGAATTTCTACTGCTGCATATTATTAGAAATGACGAAAAATTTTTGAACATTGTAGTACTTAGCGAGTCTTTAAACACAAAATTTTGCCTAATTGGATACTGAACTGATTGATCAGAAGCTAAAGTCATTTAAAGTCTGTTAGTCATTTTCAGACTGTAATTAAATATGTAATTTAAGTTAAAGGTTCTGGTAAATATACCCAAAGAGTATCAAATGTTCTTTTTTTTTTGCCGTTTTTGCCAATTCCAAACAAAACATTGTCCCTTTTCTAAAACATGCTTGAAAATTCGAGCATTATTTCGACAACCTTCTTCGAAGTAAATCAAAAATGCTGTACAGAATACATGTGAGCAGGCGACCGGCAATCTTACAATGAAAACTCATGACATGGCAACCGAGGAGTTTTAAATTTAGATTTGGCTTGCAAAAAGTAAAAAAGAAACAAATTAACATACTGGCACGTGAAAATTGATCGTTGTTCGTCATTAATTATGAAATTTATTTATTCTAGCAGGCGTGGCTCACAGTCGCACCTGGCAGGGGTCTGGTTAAGTTGTGCCTCATCTTCGATAGATGAACTCCGTGTCTCGAAGAGCCAGCTAATTCGTTGGTTGATGCCTATTGTCATACGTGCGTTCTACTTTAGGATACAGATTCCTACGGAGTCTGTAGCAGTAATTTCGCTTAATTTACCCACAACAACCTAGCTTCTACTTTTAAAATCAATCATACAACATTCACCTAGTTACATTTAATAACTAAATTACTTAAGTAGCATTAACATTTACGTCCTCAAAATGTACAGTAGTACATTTTACACTTTGAACACTCCAACAAATAGATCATCGTCTGGTCAGGAGCAAACAATTTAACAAACTAGCGAAAACGTTAGATCCATCTTTTTCTTAGCGTGTCGATGGCAAGAATAACACGAGAAAATAAATATTATATGCTTAGATTATATCGATAAGGAATTATTTGACTAATCATCATTGTCCTCATGCAGAGTCCACCACAAGTTTACGGAGACGGACGCAGACCCTCACAACGCGAAGCGCGGGTTCTTCTTTTCCCACATCGGATGGCTGATGGTGCGCAAACACAAGGATGTCTTCGAGAAGGGCGCCACCGTCGACATGTCCGACCTGGAGAAAGACCCGATTGTTATGTTCCAAAAGAAGTAAGTGACAAATATAATAACCTATTTTCAATCAGCTCCACTGTAAAAAAGGGGCCATCTTTAATTAACGTGGTATATTTGAATCTCACACTCGTGCCACGGAAAGCACGTTAAGCCATCGGTCTTGGCTGTCATTCCTAGGATGTTTGACAGTCGTTACGGGTCGCTAGAATCCCGAAAGTCTGACAACCAGTCTTGTCAGTTTTGTCTCGTCTTGTTCTTAATTGTTACTAAGTTACTGGATTGTGGAGGTCAGGTAGGCAGTAGCTTTGACGGGGTCCGCTAGGGCTGATGCCTGCCGGGGTTGCGAATAAGGCCGAAAGGGAAATCGTGGCCCCCGGCAACTGAAGGAACACGGGTGGGTTTTAGTCAGTAAGAGTCTGACACGCCTTCCTGCTCCACCCAGAGCGGGAGAGGAGAAGTTATTTGATAATTTCCCACCCAAAAAAAAAAAGGTAGGCAGTAGCTCCATGTAAAATAAGCTGTATCTGGTTAGACTGGAAGCCGACCCCATTTTCCATTGTTGGGAAAATAATGATTTGAATCTCACTATCTCCGTCTACTTGCGAATGCCTGATAATCTGTTAACCCAGACAGAAGACAGATTACTGGAACGATTCGTGCTACCCACAAGAGCCATGATTTCACGTTGTTTTCAGAAGTGCACCGAGGCTATGATTTCAGTAGAAGCATTGTATACCGAGTATTGTTTCGTAGTTCATTATTTACCGTCCTTCTAGTTTTTTTACATTTATTTGTAATCAAATATTTCCAGGAATGCGGGTTATACGTTATATTCCTGCTACCTAGCCTACTATTAAGGTAAAAAACTTTTTAGTCTTTCGGAAGTCGGTTTTTTTTTTTTTTTGGAAAAAGTTTTTATTTTTCACTTTTTAGTTGTGGTGCCTACCCCACACACATTCGAATACCACTACCTGCTTCCAGTGACAGGAACTTATTATCTACATATTAAGTGGGAAAAAAATACGTATTTTGTAGCTAACTCAAAAACTACCAAAGCAAAGTTAATAATATTTATATGGGACCAATTTGAGAGCATACCCTTTCAAACAAAAAAGAATTTTCAAAATCGGTCCACAAATGACGGAGAAATCGGCGGACATACATAAAAAAAAAAAAAACATGCTACGAACATATACCTAACCTCCTCCTTTTTGGAAGTCGGTTAATAAAGTCAAGGGGTTTACTGAAATAGTGCAACTATTGAAGTCCGAAAACCTATATACACCGATTCAAATCGCCTTTTTTATAGGAAAAGTATTTCACAAGTGTTGGAAAATATCTCAGTAAGTTATTCTAACAATCGATAACCTACACGGTATAGGTCTCCAGAAGAAGGTCGTAACTTCAAAGACGATCGAAATATCAAGCATTTGTTGTTTAAAAGCAGTATTTATTTCCTTGAATTATGGTTCAAAGCCCACTTGAAGTCATACGAGGTTTATACTTCCCTTCGCAATATTTTTCACAATCACTTGATTGTAGTAGGTACTTAATTACTAAGAAGAAAAATATTTGGTTCCAGTAGGTGTATTGTAAGACAGCTTCGGAATAAGATTTCTTTACAAATTAATATATTTTACCAATTTCCAAAAAACCATTATTTATTATTAAACTAGAGCATTTATCATTAATTGCTTCAGTTGTAGTTTACAATAAAAAAAACCTGCCAAATGCGTGTCGGATACGTATTTGATATTAATTTCAACTTGATACCTCCACGTGATCCTGAGAAAATGGGTCTTGACAGACTGATGGACGGATAACGAAGTGATCTAAATTAGACACAATAAAATTTTAATTGTTATCCACCTCAATGAGGCATCGTGACCGTTGAACTCTTGGGTTCAGTTTTTCCTTTTGAGATACGGAACCCTAAAAATATAATAACAATAATATTAGGTATCTATTGTATATTGACACGTGTCAATATACAATAGATACCAAAACCCGGAAAGACCCGGCAAAACCCGGCAAAACTCGGTTCACCAAAGTGGGTACGTACCCACTTTGGTGAACCGGGTTTTGCAGAATTTCCTTATCTTATCTTGCCCTTATTCCAATTTATTTGGGGCATCGCAACATGGTCTTCTTTTTCCATACCTACTTCTAGATTAATCGTTATCTCGGTAGCCCTTGCTAGCCATAATATCATTTTTCATCCATCGTTTCTCCCCACACATTATCATTACCTATCCACATTCATATTCAAAACTTTCCTCACTACATTTTCCTCATTCCTCCGCATAACATTTATGGGTATGAAAATCGATATGAAATAAATTAAGGACACAGTATCACAGTCGTAAGTATTTGACTATTTATTAATCATCTGACGACAATGGGTGATGTTTCGCCTGTAGCCAGAGGTTGTACCTACAGTGTACAGTATTTCTATTTTCTTAATTTCCTTCGGGAATCATCGCATTTCCGAATACAAACGAATGCTAATTTCCATGTCCATCAATTAATTATAAGATTTATCGTGTATAATAATTTGTATTCAGAACTAAATACTTTATTGTTTTTTGTTTTGATTTCCGTGTGAACTATATAGAGCTGTAAAACTATTTTCCTGTCTATCATGCCTGCGACTTTAGCAGCTTTCCTCCCATTTTAAAATAAATTACATTCGTTAAAAGAGTATTAATAACAACTCTATATACTTCCAAGTCGATTGAGAGCGTCCGGTCTTCACCAAATGCAAAGGGCAACTACTGATATAAATCCGACGACTGAAGAAACACGAAGTTTGCCGAGGGACAATAAGAACATAGTTGTACTGTAATTTTTAATTATTTTTTACCTATTGTGGTTTAGTAATTTTATTCTTGTTGCATCGTCTTCACATATAATGATTTAACTAATGTACCTATACAAAATATTGTAAAACATTTTAAAATAGTAACGGTGGAGTTTCTTGCCCATTCTTCTCCACATGAAAACTACCTTTTAGAATAAATTCTACTTTTTTTTGTAAATTTTTACGTTCTAAAGTGCCTTATATGGGCCTATTTCAAATAAATGATTTGACTTTCACTTTATCGGTATTTTCAGAAAATGGGTAGATAGACAATAGGCATATTTATACTGAACAGATACACGAAAACCTTTTCCTATAATTCACAATAAATAATTTATTCACCTTCCACGTGTTCCGAGAGCTACGAGGAGTCGCTTTGTAAACTATCATAAGTATTTGAAAACAAATCGATCGGCAGTTAAACGTCTAGTTCAGAACTAAATTCTAAAGATCCGCTCAGTTTATACACACCCGGTTTTGAACTTACATAGTGTGCGGTTCACTTTACTTTACCTGATTGAAGAAAGTATACCTACTTTGCGTTTTCAAAAAATATTACTAGGTTCTTATTTGACTAAGAATCCTCGAGAAATGACCTCAAAAGGTTTATCTTGTCTCTGTATTGGTCCACCATGAAGAACTTTCTGTGGTTTCCAAACAAGAAATGTTGTAGCCATCAGTTTCATAAACTACAACTAACATATCAGTATATTACATAGACACAGCTGTACGACGCCATTTAAAAAATGTTTACAATCTCTTTCCAGAACATATCTCGTGGTGATGCCAATCCTATGCTTCATTATCCCTGCCTGGATCCCCGTCTACTTCTGGGGCGAGAACGCGTGGACTTCGTGGTACGTGGCGTCCATCACCAGATACACATTGGCCCTCCATTTCACCTGGCTCGTCAACTCCGCGGCCCACATCTGGGGCAATAGGCCCTACGACAAGTAAGTGATCAACATTTCACTTTTAAGTCATCAAGTTATACGAACATTCGGTGAAAGTTGAAAAAAATGCGGCAAATTCTTGACCCGGTTACGGCTCGGTTAACTTACAGATTATTGAACGAAATATTACTTAGTTAGGTACTTTGTGTGTTATGTACTTTGTTATTAATGGCACAAGTGTACTTTAGGTTTCTGTTAGTTGTTTCAGGATAAATTAAGAAACGTTATACCTAATGTTGACTATGTTATTTCCACAAATTAATTTGTGGTGGCATTTTAGGAGACAATTTTATCTACGTACCTACAAGTTTTGTTAGTTAAGAATTTAGCATTGTACTTACTTAAAAAGGGTTTTATTAAATACGTAGGCACTTAAAATAACTTCAATGTCACGACGATAAATAACTTAAATAGAGCAATAAATTAATACAGTGCCTATTTCTTATGAAATAGGCACTTCACAATGCAAATTCTTGAAGGCAATATTATTATACTTACAGTCAACATTAACAGAATAGTGTTTGATGTTCAAAACGAAAATGAAAATGCTTTGTTATTCTAACTTTAGTTTTTAAAATATTATCAGAAAAATAATACTTTAACTTAATATTACAATACGTTTAGAGAAGAACAATAAATAATATTTAACTAAAGTTATTGCTATAATTCTATACCTGAAAAATCTTGAAATAGGTATTATTTGTATTTTGTAGTTGACTGTGTACTAAGAAATAAAGAAACCCCAAGTCCATTTATAATTATTGCTAACATAAATTTTAGTTCACGTTCGATGTTGTAGTTGTAGATCGCGTGATGTGTGTTATGTAATAGAGACTAACTACCAATATCCTGCTATTTCAGTCAATTTATTTGTTCAGTTACCGAAATTCAGTATTGCCGTTTATTGTATTGTAGGTACCTAGGTAGGTACTCTAATGTAATAAAAATAATAATTTTGACAGTGACAAATAATTTTAACATGGGCAGAGGTGTACCTTTTTGGTACACCTCATTTCGCCAGTTATGTTTGTCTGAATCGAAGCTTCGTTACCAATGAGGCTACAAAAAATAATTTACGAAAATAATCTCTTAGAGCAAAATAAAACTCTTACGCAACACATTGCTATTCCAGAAACATAGGCGCTACTGACAACAAAACGGTCGCACTCCTTGCTTTCGGCGAAGGATGGCACAACTACCACCACGTCTTCCCTTGGGACTACAAGGCAGCAGAACTTGGAAATAACAGCTCAAACTTGTCTACTGCTTTAATAGACTTCGCCGCTAAACACGGTAAGACTAGATATCTATTCATAACTTTGGTTAATATTAGGTAAATGTCCTAATGGTCTTACGTGAGTGCAATTGGGTTGTTTATTAATGACTCTTTCTGTACACTATGTTCACATCGTATGCTCTCAAATAAAGAAGACTATCTCATTAGTGAAATATAAGGTATCAATTGTAGGTTCATGGGTGCCATAGTGAAATTTCGCTCGTATTCCATTCAACCATTTCCTGCGGTGTGGTATTTTTTTGTAATTTATGTGTCCCATTTGTGACAAAGCAATACACGGGCTTTTGCGTCCGATTGTCGGAAGTTTATCAATCGGGAAGTATTCCAAGTTTAGAAAATATTATTATATTCCATGAACGGAGGACATTTCAGACAGATTTTCAATTCAAAGTTCAGTTTTTAACCGACTTCCAAAAAGGAGGAGGTTATATGTTCGTCGCGTAAGTTTTTTTTTTTTTTTTTTTCTTTTTTTTTTATGTATGTCCGCCGATTTCTCCGTCAATTGTGGACCGATATTGAAAATTCTTTTTTTGTTTGAAAGGGTATGCTGTCGAGGTGGTCCCATATAAATTTTATCAACTTTGCTTTGATAGTTTTTGAGTTAGCTTCAATAATACGTACTTTTTCCCACTTAGTATGTGGATGATATAAGTTCCTGACACTGTTATTTACATAGCAGGTAGTGGTTTTCGGATTTGTGTGGGGTAGGTACCACAACTGAAAAGTGAAAAATAAAAACTTTTTACAAAAAAGAAAAACCGACTTCCAAAAAACACTACAAAGTGAAAAATAACTTTAATTTCGGAAGTCGGTGACAAAAAACGAAAATTCAAAACCGAAGACACCGACTTCCGAAATTAAAGTTATTTTTCACTTTGTAGTGTTTTTTGGAAGTCGGTTGTTTTTTTTTTTGTAAAAAGTTTTTTTCTTTAAAAAGATAAAACAAATTCGTTTTTCTTCACAGGTTTGGCTTACGATTTGAAAACAGTATCAGCCGATATGATCCGACAGAGGGTGAAAAGGACAGGGGATGGAACCCACCCGTGGTCTAAGGAGGGTTTAGAGGAGGGAGAGCACTACCACCCAGATAACCTAGTATGGGGCTGGGAGGACACAGACATGACCGAAGAAGAAAAACAATTTGCAGAAATCGTCCACAGAAAAACTGAATAGATTCCTCAAGTTATGGAATTTGTTTTAATTTTTCTTCTGTATGAATAAACGTCCCTATACCTATTTATGGTGACTGACTGTTATTGTATTTTGTGAGCATGTTATGTTTAAATTTGATTGTAATATTACGCATGTTAAGCGTGCTTGAAATTCGATAAATACACAAATTGCTCAAGATTTTTTTATAGATATCTACAATGTGTCGCTTCTATAAATGAATCAAACGATAGAAAGAGCCAGGCAAAAGAAGTTGCAATGGTTGTAATTTTGTAAATAACAAATTGTGAATGTAATGTAAAAGTATAATATATACGTACCTATTGTATAGTTACTTTCTTGGTTTTGTTGTAAATGATGATGGGACACATTCTTAGCAGAATTACTTTCTCATATTGTACGTTATTAGATTAATGGCATTCGGCCAATATCTTGTTAAGTAAGGAATTATTATACACAAGAGATTGTGGGTAGGTATTATTCATAAGTGACTGAACAGACTTATGTATAAATACTATGTTAGTATTTAGTATATTTCGTACACTTATAAGTGTGATATTGTTCTGAATGGTGACTGTTAAAGATATTTATTTTTTAATTTATTACTTTATTAAGAGCCTGAATAGCGTCACGTTTGAATAAGAAGTGAAGATTTTTAAACAAACTTTTAAACGACGCTAATTTTAAGATGTTTCAGGCCCTAAGTGAAACTTTACAAACACTTCATGTAAGTTTTAATTTATTTAGCAGCGAAACATTCGGAATGGAAAGCTGCTTTTTAATAAGGTTAATAACGTCCACACTCTGAAACCCTAACGTTAATTGACGTATGCGAGTGATGGCACTAGTGTAACACTTTTGTAAATTGTATCTTGATATTTTAATAAATTGTGAATCGTTACTGTCCTATTTTTTATTTATCTCTCGGGCTTACGCTAAAACTCGCGCTAAGACTCAAGGCTCGTGCAGACTGACGCGACAGCGCACCATGACTCTAATAAAACAATTTCTAAGAAAACTTCACGATAAAACAATTATCGGTGTCGCGTCGCGCGACAAGTCACGCCAGTCTGCACGAGCCTTCATGCAGTGCCGCTAAAAAAATACACACGGCTACACATCAAGCTATACATTTCCAGTTTATGCTTCTTCTTTTCCTGTGGTTAGTGACATAACCTGGTGTCAGTTTTAAAGTCGCCCATGGGCCTCTGACTTCATATGCCGTCGAGAAATATCTGTTATGTTGTACAATCGCCATCCATCATCGCGATAATCAATGGCGTCTCCCGTTGGTGTGGCCCCAGCATAAGGCATGCTGGTTTCCTCACGATGTTTTCCTACACCGTTTTTTAAGCAAGTGATAATTATTGGTAGGGGGGAAGCCCAGAGGGTTTTTGAGCAAGTATATGCAAGGCGAAATGTTGATAGCTGAGTAAGGTGCGGCATGACGAGAGAACACACAAGCCCACGCACAATGGTCCACCTGACGGACTAAGTGCGGAAACCAAACCCCATAACATAGAACATAGAACATAGACGAGAGAACACCGAAAAATTATTTGAAAAGTTTCAGATGGAATCCCGTGGTCAGGAGTCCAGATTTCCAAATTGGACCAAAAATAAAGTGATCTTCAGAGCCTTTGATTTTGGTATGATCGTGTGCGGCCTAACCCATAATGACTTAAATAGGCAAATCTGATGAAGAAATTGTGGGCTTTCCCTAAATCTGACGAGTTTGAAAACTCAGCTTTGGGCAATTGTTAAAAGGATATTCAGGGCGAATCAAAGTTATTCTGTGCAATAGTGTAACCTATCCTGATAGTGAACATATAAATATCTGACGGATTGATGGAGTCATTTGGCAAATATAAAGAAATTTCATTGATTTTCGAGAATACCTAAAAGTGGTCATAATTTTACATTTATCTCTAAATCAACGAAACGAAATAGCTTTAATTGATATTTGAATAATTAATTGATTCAGGCGTGACCTTGCGGAAATCCATTATAAAATCCAATAGACGCGGATATATTTAGTAACTTGTTCCGCTTAGCTATTTCTAAAGAGCCATAAAAAACTCCTGAAAGAAATCTCAATCTAATTTCTTTCAGGAGTTTTTTGATATTTGAATTTAAAAGCTGACCCTTTTGTGAAGGTTTGTCGGTAATCGGTATAGATGAAAATATCAAACACTTGAAAGTAATGATTAAAAGTTAAGTAGAACAATTAGAACATCGTCAGAATACATACAGAGTAAAAGACATTGGTGCCGATTCCCTTGTTCACAATTTAAACTAAATTTAAGTGCACTGCATCTTTTTCTTTCTATTTCATTAAGAAAAGGACAGAAGATAATTTTTTTAGTCCTGTCAAATTAATCAGCGCCTGTCATTACTCCATACAAGTTTAGACGTGATTAAAAACTTGCCTAAAATTACGTCAATTTACGTGAAGCGCTGATTAATTTGACAGGACTAAACTAAAATTTATCTTCTGTCCTTTTCTTAATAGAAAGAAAAATATGCACAGAACTTAAATTTAGTTTAGTTTAGTTTGTCCGGAGGGACGGCAGACTTGGGGACGTCTACCACCCCCCATCCAGCAGGACCCGAGGTGGCGGCGCGTAGTGTTCCACACGTGCCCCTATTTGACATCGCGGGGGAAGTCTCACACCTCACTCCCCCTGCGGGCATGAAGTGGGTCCAGTCGGGGATCATGGGAGGCGCAAAAGATCTCATGATCCCCGGTCCAAGTGTGGTAAGGGAACACCGGGGTGGTTTTTAGTTAGTAGGAGTCTGGTAGACTCCTTCACCCGCCCCAGGGCGGAGGACGTCCATGAGGATTTTCAACCCAGAAACAAAAAATAAATAAATAGGTTAGCCTAACCTAACCTAACCTAACTAGCTCTTTAAATCTTTTGTACGATTACCCAATCACAACAATACACCAATGCTGTTCATCATTGAGGAGTTCCATGTGACCTTCGAAACCCAAGATCAGTTTTTCACTGTTAGGTTAGGTTATGTTAGGTCAGGATAGGTAAAGTTTACCTCTGCCACGTTGTGGGGGCTCATTTAGCGGGGAGGTGTGTTACCTACACGGGACGCGATGGCAGAGGCCGGCGCAACATGTCGTGCGGTGTTCCACAGGGTTCGGTTGTGGGCCCACTCCTGTGGAACATCGGATACGACTGGGTGCTGAGAGGCGAGCTTCTACCGGGGGTGAGCCTCACGTGCTATGCGGATGACACGCTGGTCACGGCTCGGGGAAGTTCACACAGGGAGGCAGCGTTGCTGGCTACGGTTGTGGTCTCGCAGTCGCATACGACGCCTGGGCCTAGAGGTGGCCCTCAACAAGTCTGAGGCCATCGCATTCCATGGCCCTCGACGGGCACCGCCGCCGGGGTCACACATTGTGGTCGGAGGGGCTCGTATCGCTGTCGAGTCAACTATGAAGTACCTAGGATTGGTGCTCGACAGCTGATGGAACTTCGGCCCCCATTTTCAGCGGCTGGTGCCCAAACTGATGGGCGCGGCGGGTGCGTTGTCAACGCTGCTTCCCAATTTGGGGGGCCCAAGCACCGCTTGTAGGCGGTTGAACGTGGGGATCGTGCGATCAATGGCCCTCTATGGGGCCCCGGTGTGGGCAGCTGACCTGACGGCCGGCAGCATCGCAGTACTGCGAAGGCCGCAAAGAGCGATGGCCGTCAGAGTCATAAGAGGATATCGCACGGTCTCTTACGAGGCGGCTTGCGCATTGGCCGCCCTGGGACCTGGAGGCGAAGACACTCGCGAAACTGCATCTGTGGCGCGAGGAGGCCAAGACACGGGGCGAGAGACTGATGCAGAGGCAGATCACACTGCGCCGGTCGGAGTTCCGTCAGGTGATGGTGGCGGAATGGCGGGAGAGGCTCTTGCAACCTATCCGGCCGGCCTGGATTTAATCGAGGCAATCCGGCCAGTGCTCGACGACATGCTAACTTGCGTCGGGGCTGCGAGTACAAATGTGACTTCCGCTGCCCCGGACTGGTGACGGCCCGCGCTCTTTGGGCCCCGATCCGTAGGGGGACTGAAACTCCCCCAATTACGTCTCACAGAGGCGCGCGTGGAACATTACGCGCCGCCATCTCGGGTCCTGTGTGATGGGGGCCGACGGATGTCCCCGAGTCCGCCACCCCTGGACCCATTTAGGGGGGCTGGAAAAGGGCATTATCTGCCCTCTGCCGACGCCCAGTGCGCCTGCTGCGGGACGGGAGAGTACTTGTGATGACTCTTTGCGGCCTTCGCAGTACTGCGATGCTGCCGGCCGTCAGGTCAGCTGCCCACACCGGGGCCCCATAGAGGGCCATTGATCGCACGATCCCCACGTTCAACCACCTACAAGCGGTGCTTGGGCCCCCCAAATTGGGAAGCAGCGTTGACAACGCACCCGCCGCGCCCATCAGTTTGGGCACCAGCCGCTGAAAATGGGGGCCGAAGTTCCATCAGCTGTCGAGCACCAATCCTAGGTACTTCATAGTTGACTCGACAGCGATACGAGCCCCTCCGACCACAATGTGTGACCCCGGCGGCGGTGCCCATCGAGGGCCATGGAATGCGATGGCCTCAGACTTGTTGAGGGCCACCTCTAGGCCCAGGCGTCGTATGCGACTGCGAGACCACAACCGTAGCCAGCAACGCTGCCTCCCTGTGTGAACTTCCCCGAGCCGTGACCAGCGTGTCATCCGCATAGCACGTGAGGCTCACCCCCGGTAGAAGCTCGCCTCTCAGCACCCAGTCGTATCCGATGTTCCACAGGAGTGGGCCCACAACCGAACCCTGTAGAACACCGCACGACATGTTGCGCCGGCCTCTGCCATCGCGTCCCGTGTAGGTAACACACCTCCCCGCTAAATAAGCCCCCACAACGTGGCAGAGGTAAACTTTACCTATCCTGACCTAACATAACCTAAACTAACAGTGAAAAACTGATCTTGGGTTTTGAAGGTCACATGGAACTCCTCAATGATGAACAGCATCGGTGTATTGTTGTGATTGGGTAATCGTACAAAAGATTTAAAGAGCTAGTTAGGTTAGGTTAGGTTAGGCTAACCTATTTATTTATTTTTTGTTCCTGGGTTGAAAATCCTCATGGACGTCCTCCGCCCTGGGGCGGGTGAAGGAGTCTACCAGACTCCTACTAACTAAAAACCACCCCGGTGTTCCCTTCCCACACTTGGACCGGGGATCATGAGATCTTTTGCGCCTCCCATGATCCCCGACTGGACCCACTTCATGCCCGCAGGGGGAGTGAGGTGTGAGACTTCTCCCGCGATGTCAAATAGGGGCACGTGTGGAACACTAGGCGCCGCCACCTCGGGTCCTGCTGGATGGGGGGTGGTAGACGTCCCCAAGTCCGCCGTCCCTCCGGACCTGTATACGGGGGCTGGAAGAGGGCATTGTCCGCCCTCCGCCGACGCCCGGTCCACCTGCTATGGATCACGAGAGTGGTCTCAATCTCCCTCTCTTTCCGCAGCCTCCTTCTGCGAAATTACGGTTTTATAGAAGGAGATCATCACATCCCACGACTCGGCGCTCCTGACCATCGTACGTACGATAGCCGGCAGCGACAGGTCGGCTCCGACTTCTGATACGAGGGCACGGCGTGGCTCCTCCCATGCGGTACACTCTGCCAGTGTATGCCGCGTCGTGTCCTCCCGGCAGTGAGTGCAGTGATGGCACCGGCGTCCGGCTCCCTGTTTATGCGACACAGGTACTTCTCGAAGCAGCCATGACCCGAGAGCACCTGAGTCGCCCGAAACGACAGGGAACCGTGCAGTAGCGAAGGCTCACGTTATGGAGGAGGGAAGCCGGAGAAGAAAAAAAAAAAAAAAAATTATAATATTCCTACCAATCCCGAACTCGTAAAACAGCAACGAATATGTTTTAAAAACCCTATATTCTATAAACAACTACAATCTATGAAAAGTAAACACGGGAACAATACATTTTATTAAATTTACGACTGCCAGTCACTCATTGATATTTATCGTAAAGGGAAACATTAAAATGTAGTGATGGGTAACTCATCATTTTTATATGAGGTTGAGGGAGTACCTCATTTTATCTCGCGAGGTCCTCACGAGGTACCCCTCATTTGAGGCGAGGAGTCGTACGTCCGGCGTATTCACCTCACGAGCCGAGACCGAGCCGAACTCAGCCGATAGTCGGAGGCAGCGGCGCACGGTGTTTTTTTTGCCCAAAGAAAGTGACATTCGCTTTTTATTGAACATTTATACTAAATATATCATTCCAAATGCAAGAGTAGAACACCCAGGTGCAAATTTCCAATACTTTATTTTATTTAAATATTTTAGTTTTCGTGACCTTCACACTGAAAATACTAAAAATAATTCGTAAAAAAAAATCTATACATAACTTTTTGTTTTTTGTATTTAAGTTTTATAAAGCATTTTTTGGTGCACATTATCCAGTTTATATTTATTCAAAAATGTTGACAAAACCTTCAAAAGATTTTTTTTTGTTGAAATCAGTATTTATTTTTTTATAATTTTTCTAGCACGAAGTAGAACCTCTATCTAGCATAAAAAGATTCCTTGTACTAACGTTTATCATCCACAAAAATATTACGTTCAACTTCGGCCTAGGTTTCGAGAAAATGATTTTTAAATATTTGTATTAGGGTTGTCGACAGAAATTTTGTAAAAGTCTTCCTCTGTCATCTGCGGTGCTGGGTCTTCTAAAGGCTGTTGATGTGGAAAGTACCTGGCATGCAGACGAGAATGTACAATCAAAAAGTCTACAGTCAGAAAATGAACAAGATTACTCGCAGGACGAGATTAACGAGGCGTCAAATATGGATTCAATAATCTTAAGCAACGAAGCCAATCTATTAGAATAAACACCAAATTCAAGATTGCTAAATGTTTTTAATAACAATATGAAGTACCAGATTTTTTTTTTTAAATTTAATCCTTTTTGTGATAACCCTATATTTGGAACTTTGACCTCTGCACTTAAAAATAATTTTCTCGAAACCTAGGCCGAAGTTGAACGTAATATTTTTGTAAATGATAAACCTTAGTACAAGGAATCTTTTTATGCTAGATAGAGGTTCTACTTCGTGCTAGAAAAATTATAAAAAAATAAATACTGATTTCAACAAAAAAAAAATCTTTTGAAGGTTTTGTCAACATTTTTGAATAAATATAAACTGTATAATGTGCACCAAAAAATGCTTTATAAAACTTAAATACAAAAAACAAAAAGTTATGTATACATTTTTTTTTACGAATTATTTTTAGTATTTTCAGTGTGAAGGTCATGAAAACTAAAATATTTAAAAAAAAATTAAGTATGGGAAATTGACACCTGGGTGTTCTACTCTTGCATTTGGAATGATATATTTAGTATAAATCTTCAATAAAAAGCGAATGTCACTTTTTTGGGCAAAAAAAAAACACCGTGCGGCGCGGACGAGTGCGTCAACTCATAAGAACTCACGATTCCAATTTTTATGTTTCCCTCACACATAACTTTCTTTCGCTCATAAAATTTTGACCGCTAAAATAAACGAATCAATGACACTTTACTGTGTTTTCAAAATTTCGTGACCTCACACCTCACTCATTTTATAAATTCTGTACAATTATGAAATAATTCGGTTCATTCGCTCATTAAGCTCAATCAATCAATCAATACTCACTCGCTAGTACTTGCGACTATAATGTCAATTTTTAAGTGAGGACGCGTGAACGAGTGAGGTGGTTCAATGTTGAAATTCGAGTAACTCTTTCAATTTGCGATCACGAGTACCTCAAACGAGGCACCTTATGAGTGAGGGACACATATCTATTAAAATGTTTGAACGAACCATCGCGGCGTTTGTAATTTATAGTCACATCTGGGCGAGCACGTATTTTCAAAACTTAACCTTGAAAAGCATGTTTCTTCACAAAGTAATTGTCAAACGACATTCTAAAACTATGAATGCCACCATCCTAATAAGATCGTACTAATTATTTTCAAATCTACTCTAAATAAGTAATTTCAGCTTATTAAACTATCTACTTACCCCAATACCTAATTACAACGTACTTTATTTTCACATCCAATAAACTCAAAACACTATGTTAATCACTGTCCTATGACTACAAACAAATATTAATACTACTAGTAATGATAAACTAATGAATTCAATAAATACTGTGCGAAAAAAAGCAAATTAATATGGTTCTAATGTGATTACGTCAAAAAGCAACCACACATTGTCATACGAATAATGAAATGTTTACGAACTCCGAACTCCTACCCAGTATTACGAAATTCAACGAAAACTACCGAATCAAATGCGTGTGCCAGAAAGAGGTGGTGCAATAGCAATAATTCCTTCTCGCTCGCGCGCGCACGTTTCTGCTACTCTGTGCCTACAATAACTCGCTACAGACCGGCTTACCCGGGTCGTAGAAACTGCGGTATCACGTGACCGAAGTGACGTCATGATGACTTTATTTTTTGTAAGGAAATTGAATTTAGCATAAGCCGGACGCGCCTACGAGTTATTTTAGCGCAGTGTTTTGTTGTTGGGTTATTGAGACAATTTTTAATGTATGTAGGCGTTTTGTAATAGGTATTTTAATTTTATGGTGTATCAAATACTTATAGTTTGATTATTCAATGACGATAGAGTGGTTGTGTTCCGAATTTCCAAAGGGAAGCCGGTAGGAATCGGCTTATATGGACGTTTCGCCCCTGGAACCGTGTCTCCTCCCGAGCCATTTATCGAGAACTGGTCGGATCGCGTCAACGGTAGCGAGGCCAACGGTAGAGCGCAGAAGCCTATCACGCCATTCTGTCACCAGTGCTTCGCGGAGCTGAGACCGACGAAGCTCGATCTCACGCTGCATCGGTTCACTACTCCGCGTTCGCGCCTCCTCGCGTCAGTGACGCGACAGTGAAGCGAGGGCTCTTGCTTCTTGGTCCCAGGGCGGGGATCCGGCCAGTGCACAAGCCGCCTCGTAGGAGATCGTGCGATACCCCCTGATAGCTCTGACGGCCATCGCCCTTTGCGGTTTTTAGGTTAGGCTAACCTAACGTAACAAAGACATCAGAGAAAAAAAAATGGTCTCTGGTAAAAAAAAGGCCATAATGAATGAGAACCATAGTTAGGTTGCTGTATTTTATTCCTCTTAATATGAATTGGTTTTGGCTATACCAAACATATAAATGTAAAAAAATGATAATATTGAATAAAAAAAGTAATATTCCAGATAAACCCCACATATTCGAAGAATGTCGCCTTCTGTCCTTTTCTTAATGAAATAGAAAGAAAAAGATGCTCTGAACTTAAATTTAGTTTAGTTTGTGAACAAGGGAATCGGTACCATTGTTATTGTTTATCGAGGTCCATCAAAACTTTAGTGACAAGTTTACAACAAACTATTTTAGACCAATTTTCCTTGTTTACGTAGTTCCCAAGTGTTTCTTTCTATGATAAAGAAGCCTGAAGACTGTTACAATAGGGATGATGCTTAGGTCAAAAAAATAAATTCTATTTAATCCGTCAGCCAGATAATAAAAAAATATTAGACACGTATTTTTTGCTTTATCATATTAATAAAAAATTACAGATAAAACGCATTAATGTTGGAGAGTGGGGGTCGTTACGTCATATGTAAATATAAAATCTACATATGCGTGACATCATGTCACATTTTAACTCAATTTAACGCCTTAATCTTTTGTTAACGTAAAAAAAAGAAATAATAAAGTGTCCAGTATTTTTTTACCCGACTACGGCGAAGCAAAAAGGAGGGTTATGATTTTTGACCGGTATGTATGTCATAATTTCTGTCTGAAATATTTTCTTGTTTCATACTTTTTAGAGCGTGATTTTTCAGTAGCCCGACTACTGAAAAATCACGCTCTAAAAAGTTAAGTTAGTTAATGTAATCAAACTACCAGACTAAATTTTTTTTTTTCGTCTTCACTTTTCTTATAGTTCCCTATATTTCTTCATTCTTATTCCTTAATATTAACTAATTTTCTTAGTACAATTTTTATGGGCTTAATTTAATATTAATTCTGTGGCCCTTATATATAATTTGACATATATGTCATTTTAATTTCGATTCTGTGCCCCTATAATTTGTACTACTCAGTCGTTTATTTTAATTGCATTGACATTTTATTCTGTTGAGATTTATTCTGTTGCAGTATAGTGAAATTTTATTATAGGTAATAAGGGTTTTGCCTGAATAAAATGTTTTTTTTAAATGTAACAATGACTAACAACAACTTTTATTAACAAGAATCTTTATTAACAAGTGGCATAGACTAGAAGTAGTCACTTATAACAAGTAGACACTTAGACAGTAGGCAACATAAATTAATAATTATAAAATACAAAGGGAATTAGAATTAAACTTAAACCTAACAATTTTCTTATAAATTATTAATGCTTCATCTACATGATGTAGATAGGTACTAAGGCATCTACAACATGATTGTTTTCTTTGAAATAAAACACACTAACACACACACACACATCTCGTCTTCATTTCTTACAATTCTAACATTATATAAGTAATTATAAACTGGCAAGTTTACATTTTGTTGGCAAAACATTGTAACTATCTATTGTTTTCCATTATGAATATTATTATCTTTCCCAACAATAGCCAGCATTTTCCCATCAGCATATGCTTTCAGCCAGTCTGGGTTAACAGAGAATGCTGGTATCTCATCTACGTGGTCAAAATCTTCACCAAATGTGTGATCTTCATGTTTGGGAGGTCTCTTAGTATCGTCGTACAGTACTCCATAGTGATCAGAATGGACGTGTTCTTCAATATTCGTTGCAGCATACTTCTCATTGTTGTATCCGTCGTTCACGTAAACAACTTTATGTTCGTACCTGTCATTGAAAGCATTATTCCTTAGAATTGTGAATATAGCTCCCATTAGCGCCATGTTGTTCATCATCCCAATCATTAGAGTCATCATCTTCAACCCGGGCAAGATAAAAGGGATGATGGCCGACATGATCAGACCTGGCACTAACATTAATGGTGCGAACTTGTATAATGATTTCTGTAATTTCTTCATGGTGCTTCGACCTGATTCCGCGGTGTCACCTGAAAGTTAAAACAATATTTTTTAAGTGAAACGAAATCATTTTAAAATATTTGGCCGCCGTTCTATTTTGAAGGGCTTGTTATGGTAATCAATTTAAAACAAACAAATTACGACTAGGTATCGTGTGCTGATTCATTTCTTGTCCTTAGTTCATTCACACGACTAAATAATGTTGTGTATTTAATAAGCACATAATTTTAAAGGTAACGATGGCGACGTAAGTAGAGCTTATCTTACTATATTATTTATTTACTTTATACTAATATTATAAAGAGGAAAGATTTGTATTTTTGTATGTAACGAATAAACTTAAAAACTACTGGACCGATTTGAAAAATTCTTTCAGCAATGGATAGCTACATTATCAGCGAGTAACATAGGTTATATTTTATCCCCGTACTCACACGGGAACGGGAACTACGTGGGTGAAACCGCGTGACGTCCGCTAGTAGTATTATAAATGGGCTTTGTTAACTTAATGGTTCTGCACTATACAGGGTTTTAATAACCGACGAAAAATTTCAACGCCGCCGGGGGGTCCAGTATCATGTACTGAATCCATAATAACAGGTTGTGCGTCGATGTCCCTGCCACCATGTATGACTATATTAATAAAATATATGTATTACGCCTGCAGTGTTTGTATATTGGAGTTCATTCATACCAATAATTAATGCAACTTGGAATTAAGCAAAAACAACTTACTTGTAAAAATGTCAACTTTCACTGTTCCATTTCCTTTAGAACCCAGTTGTAAGTTATAGCCAGGTATCATGTTGAATCCCAGGGGTCGATACTGTAGCAATTTCTTCGTATCTTCGTAGAGCTGTGAGTATAATTGTTCGTCGGAGGAATTACTGTACTTCATCCATGGGAACTGTTCCACATCCTCAGTCAGGTTGAACTGGCTGGTGGGGTCTTTGGCGTAAGCTTCGATGGCGCGTTCTGCACGCCACACACTTAGAGCACTGAGACATTTTGTAGGTCCTAATGCGCGTGCGCAGGAGAATACTCGTTGCACTGGGTGGTAGTGTTGTCCGAGGAGAGAATGTAGCGTGGTGTCGAGGTGTTCACGCGACGTTTGCGGGCGCTGGTGTGCGTACACACACTGGCTCGCGGCCAGTAGTAGCAGTGCGGTGAGCGGGCGCATCGCTGCGGTTGAACTGACGCCAAAGCAGGTTCCCTCACTACTCGCTCCAAATGCTAAGTGCATCGCCACAGCGGGCGAAAGCGATGTTTTGTCACGCACGAAAAAAATACTTTATCGAGGAATAAGTTTTTCCAAAGTAAGTTTGAAGCATTTCCGGAAAGGTTGAAGTTGCTTTTTATCATAATGATTAATGCACTGTTCTGTACAATTATTTCCGACAAATGAGAAGTTATTTGCGTGAAGTAGGAAACACAATATAATTTCGATTTCCACATTCTAGAACCAATGCTCTTAAATCCAGTTTAAAGTTCTATAAGGTTTACACTTAATTCTGTAAAATCTAAATAAAGATTAAGTCTCAACATCATAATTTATTTATTTATTTAACAATTTATGTACACACATGTAACCAAACAAGAAGAAAGGAACAGCAAAATATGTACATATTATTATTCATTTATTTCAGACAGAATTCATATAATGTGTTAGTAACAATTTTCTTAAGATCTATGTTAGTAGATACATAATCTAATAAAGTATAGTTTTACAATTTCCCTGTAACTATTCCCACCCAGTGTGCCTGTATGGGACAGTCATGTCGGGATGCAATCATTTGCAAAATGGTGTTGGAGCTACCGCGCAGTCTTTGGAATAATGACGCCACTTTCTTACGCACTATAGCGTGGAAACCGTCAACGCGCGCATTTGCGAACATTTGCGACGCACTACAATGCCGCGGCAACCCCAACAGCATTCTGAAAGCATTATTATACTGAATACGCAGGGCGTTGTAGGCACGTTGCGTATACCGAACCCACAGGCCGCTCGAGTAAAAGACTGGCAATATGCCCTAAAAAGTGTCAGTTTAACTTCTTAAAGGTGATACTTATTTCTATAGAAATCTCTTCCAGCATACCTGCGATAGGAAAGTAGTTAAAGAGATGTAGACAACGTGTGTAAGAGTAGAAGAGAAAACAGAATACATAAAATAAAACTTAACTATTAATTAATTTAAATATAAACACACAATATGAGAATATACTTAAATACATATTTCTAATGATGATGTAATGTTGTGATAAGACAGCGGTAGCGGTGTGATTTAAAAGAAGATGTAGTGACAAAAATTTAAAAGGGTATGCTTAGATGGTTTGGGCATGTTGAGGGGATGAATGAAAGGCGACTAACAAAATGTATTTACAAGGCTGATGTGAACGGAAAAGCCGATCGGGCACGCCCTAGGAGGACATATACTGATCTTATTGGTGATGTTCTTCAGAAAGGCCAGGTGCGTAGTACTCACAACCGGCGTGAGTGTATGACCAGATGTATGAACGTAAACGAAAGTAGTCCACTTAGAGCACCCGTCCGAATAGCACCTGCGCGAATAGCACCTAGCCTAGCCTAGTAAAATGTAAAAAAGTTAATAAACATTCTAGTGATTTTTATCGATATCTTTCATTTAATAACCTCCTGTATAACAAATACATCCCAGCAGTAGGTGCTGAGTCGTAGTTGCTCTTCGTGGACAAAAATGTAAAAATAAATTGTAATCCACGAAGAGCACCTGGGTGCTGTTCGTGGACTAGGCTAGGTGCTATTCGCGCAGGTGCTATTCGGACGGGTGCTCTAAGTGGACTACTTCCGTAAACGAGGCAAAAGGAAATGAAGGAATGGAATGTAAGGATCGTAGCAGGTGGCGTTCTGTAGTTTCTGCCTACCCCCATTGGAAGAAGGCATAAGTTTATGTATGTACGAGTATGTACATACTTCTAAAATACATATCACTAAAATAGATAAAAAATAAGTATTTAATTATTATGTAGTATAAAATAATAAATACATAATACGATGACGAAGTGGAAAGATAGTGTTCGTTCACTCTTCTTTTAAAAAATGCAACAGTTTGGCAGTCCCAATGTCAGGCGGAAGTGAATTCACAATCAAACCAATCGTTTCACTAATACTTATTTATTTACATCATCGGAACATAACATAACATTACATAACACAAGCTCATTCATCGCAATTTATTGCAATCGACGTCTTCCCAGTTCATTGGCCACTTAATTCTATTGATTAACTGATTGCAAATTAATTGATACCTAATTAAGCGGGTAAAAACTTAGTTTGCAGTAGTTGGTAAATATAAAGACCAATCAATCAACTTGATCTATCTCAGTGTTAGGCCTACCTAGTGTTTCGTTATTTAGTAAACTATCATAATAATGTCACTTTCGCTAGAAATTACTTTCTCCGTTTTCAGCGGTGGGTACCTACCCATGCAGCACACTATTTCTGACATTGCATTCACCTGTTTCATGAATAAATATCTAGGGTGAGTATATTACTTAATCAAACCTGGGTAAGTGAGAACTGGATAAGCGAGAAAACTCTATAAATGAGAGTAATTCCAGGTACCGTCATTTTAACCCTCCTAAGCCTCTATAAGTGAGAAACTGAAATCTCTATAAGAGAAAGTAGTTTTTCTCTCGTGGACCTCTATAACTAGGACTGCTACTTGCCTGTATCTCTATAAGCGACAGTAGAGCGTGATTTAACATCTGCTATTTATGACTTATTCTTAAATTTCGTGGAACTGACATTATTTTTAACCGACTTCCAAAAAGGAGGAGGTTATATGTTCGACGCGTATGTTTTTTTTTTTTTTTTTTTTTTTTTTTTTTTTTTTTTTTTTTATGTATGTCCACCGATTTCTCCGTCGTTTGTGGACCGATTTTGAAAATTCTTTTTTTGTTTGAAAGGGTATGCTCCCAAATTGGTCCCATATAAATTTTATTAACTTTGCTTGGGTAGTTTTTGAGTTACCTACAAAATACGTATTTATTTCCCACTTACTATGTAGATGATATGATAAGTTCCTGTCACTGGTAGCAGGTAGTGGTATTCGAATGTGTGGGGGTAGGTACCACAACTAAAAAGTGAAAAATAAAAAACTTTTTACAAAAAAAAAAACAACCGACTTCCAAAAAAAAACACTACAAAGTGAAAAATAACTTTAATTTCGGAAGTCGGTGGCAAAAAACGAAAACAAAAAACCCAAGACACCGACTTCCGAAATTAAAGTTATTTTTCACTTTGTAGTGTTTTTTTTTGGAAGTCGGTTGTTTTTTTTTTTGTAAAAAGTTTTTTTTGTTCCTCTCAACCTTTCCCAACCACCCTCTACCTCCATAAGAAAGAAAGGCCACTCCTGTACCTCTATAAGCTAGTAACTCGAGCTAGTGAGAAACTTCTATAAGCGAAAAAACTTTTTACAAAAAAAAAACAACCGACTTCAAAAAAAAAACACTACAAAGTGAAAAATAACTTTAATTTTGGAAGTCGGTGTCTTTGGTTTTGAATTTTCGTTCTTTGTCACCGACTTCCGAAATTAAAGTTATTTTTCACTTTGTAGTGTTTTTTTTTTGAAGTCGGTTGTTTTTTTTTTGTAAAAAGTTTTTATTTTTCACTTTTTAGTTGTGGTACCTACCCCACACAAATTCGAATACCACTACCTGCTATGTAAATAACAGTGACAAGAAATTATCATATCATCTACATACTAAGTGGGAAAAAAATACGTATAATTGAAGCTAACTCAAAAACTACCGAAGCAAAGTTAATAAAATTTATATGGGACCACCTCTGAAGTATGATCTACCAAACAAAAAAAGAATCATCAAAATCTATTCATAATTGGCGGAGTAATCGCGTAACAAACATGAAAAAAAACAAAAAAAAAAAAAAAAAAAAACATACAGACGAATTGAGAACCTCCTCCTTTTGGAAGTCGGTTAAAAAGAGATCGCGGTCCCTTGAACTCTCGCTTATCCAGTTTTGACTGTATATTGTTCCTATTTCTGTCTGTCACGAAAGAGACCTGTGGACCTCTTTTATGGGTAAACCGGCAAATGTGACTTTCAACTTTGTGTGTAGAAGGTCAGCAAATCCCTTAGTGTTGCAGATTGCTTTAACCACATAAAGGTGTACCACTAAGGTGTACACTTTTTTAAAGTTGAAGAAAATAAAATTCAACTTTCTACTGTCTTCTTAACATAACCAACCTACTTATCTTCATAATTATGATATGATCGTGTTATAAACTTTACTTTCTGAAGTTGCTACTAGAGTAGATGCATAGCTTTATGTGTATCATCTACCCTACAGTTTTACACGTATCTACTTAGAACAGCTTTGCAATATTCATTTTAAATTATTATTTATTATGCAAGGCATACCAACGACATATTTACAAGGATAGTAACAATAGGTAATCACGAGTCTTCAATACTGTGTAGGTACATACATCACTTGAAGGCTATGCACAAAATTCTTATTAAAAAATGAATAATTAATATTTCGACAATGTTTTAAATCACTATTTTTTTTAAAGCATTAACATTAATTTGATACATAAAAAATTACGAAATAAGATTAGATTATAAAATAAAAATTAACACATTTTGTTACATTGCATGAGAACAAACAACCATGATAAATCACAATAAAATATTCGCAGGTAAAAAAACTAACAAAACTAAACTAAATTCAATCAAATCAAACGCAAATGGCCTGACATTTACAATTTACAGGAGCTGAAGAACGAGGAACGGGTGGTGAAAGTACTTATGAATATGAGCAGGTTTTACTATAGCACCAAGTCACCAACTATAAAACAATGAATAAAAAACCGGCCAGGTTCGAGTTGGAGTCGCACACGAAGGCTTCCGTACCCGTATTAAGATCGAGTAAAAAACGCCGAAAAAAACACGTTTCTTGTAAAGGGACCCCTTTAATTACTGACTTTATTTTATTTTTAACCGACTTCCAAAAGGAGGAGGTTCTCAATTCAACAGTTTTTTTTTGTATGTTTGTTACGCGATAACTCGGCCAATTATGTATTGATTTTAATGATTATTTTTTGGTTTGATAGGTAATACTTCAGAGGTGGTCCCATATAAATTTTAATAACTTTGTTTCGGTAGTTTTTGAGTTAGCTTCAATAATTACGTATTTTTTCTCACTTAGTATGTGGATATAAAACAAAAACAAAAAACGAAAATTCAAAACCAAAGACACCGACTTCCGAAATTAAAGTTATTTTTCACTTTGTAGTGTTTTTTTTTTTGTAGTCGGTTGTTTTTTTTTTGTAAAAAGTTTTTTTATTATTTGTTGTTATAGCAGCAATAGAAATACACAATCTGAGGAAATTTCAACTGTTTATTTATTACGGTTCATGAGATACAGCCCGCTGAGAGACAGACGGATGGACAGCGGAGGCTTAGTAATATTGATCCGTTTGGCACCCTTAGGGTACGGAACCCTAAAAATGTCAGTTTCATTCAGTTAGTATTTTGCAACAGCAGATATTTTTCAACATCTCATCCTAACTATACAGGGTGTAAGGGACAGCCCTCCGGAGACTGATGGGGGGAATTCAGTATATCATACTAAGATGACCGGTACATGAAATTATTTCAGGAACGTTATGGGAATCCAATAAACCTGATTTGTTTTATTACCTTACACGCAATGACAGCTGATTTCACGCGTCGTTCGTTAGAGAATTTCAACATCCATTGCTGTTTATTTTTATTTTAGCTGTTTTATTGACATTAATGGAGTATTGCGTACAAAGAATGTAATTGTAAATTGAAATAAAGAAATAGTAACTGAAAAAACGATTAAAAAATGTAAATTTTCCTGACAACATTTTCGGTGGAATATGATTCAAAATAAGGAGCTGAATGTACCCTGTTAGTTTGCGGAGGGCTGTCCCTTACACCCTGTATATATTTATATATCCTAACTATCCATACTTAAATTATAAATTCAAAAGTAACTCTGTCTGTCTGTATGAATGTTACCTTTCGACGCCTTTTTTTTTTGGGTGGGAAATTATCAAATAACTTCTCCCGCTCTGGGCGGAGCGGGAGGGCGTGTCAGACTCTTACTGACTAAAACTCACCCGTGTTCCTTCAGTTGTCTGTATTGCCAGGGGCCACGGTAACCCTTTCGGACAAAACCGCAACCTCGGCAATCTTTTCTCGCCTAAACCACTGAGCAGATTTCGGTAAAATTTGGCAAGAAGATAGATGGCATCTCGGAGAAGGATATAGGCTACTTTTTGTCTCAAAAATAACTCTAAGGCCCCCTTAGGGTTATTTTTGGGATATAGGGGATGAAAGTTTGTATGGGAATATAATTTCTTAAGTTAGGGTTATGAAAATTTAAATTTATGCTTTTGGTATCAAATATAGAATTTCGTAATTCTGCTTTTTTCAAAAATCATCTCTCAAGAGGGTAAAATAGGGGATGATTTTAAAATTAGTAAGTCTTTCTTACTTCTAGCCAAACTTCATGCTGCTGGGCCACCGTGAAGTACCAAATAGACTGGTTTATTTGCGAGTGTCAAAATATGCGGCATGGCCAATGGCCGTAATTTTTTATTACTTTGACTTGGAAGTTTGATTTTTGTTACAGCTCCAAAATACCGTAGACCTATGTTTTTGATATGTATTTCAACTTGATGCCTCCACGCGCTCCTGAGAAAAAGGATCTTGACAGACAACGAAGTCATGCTTTAAGGGTTTCAATTTTTCATTTTGAAGTACGGAACCCTAAAACGGATTTATTATCTGCCTGTTACCTTTCATGCCGTAACGGCTGAACTGATTTAGATGAAAGGCATACGGATAGGCCATGACCTGAGTTAGGACATAGGATACTCAGAATCTTGGTAGCACGTTCCTGTGGGATATTTTCCGACATCCACGCGGGCGAAGCCGCGGGCAAAAGCTAGTTAATATTATAAATGCGAAAGTGAGTTTGTTTATTACGCTTTAACGCTAAAACGGCTGAACGGATTTGCATGAAATTTGGCACATGGGTAGTGGATGACCTGGAGAAGGACACGACTAGACCTTTCATCCCGATATTCCCACGGGATCGAGACTTATACGGGTGAAACCGGGGGGCGCAGCTAGTAGTGTATATAAGAAAATTCTGTTTACATTCAGTTGACCTCGTCATTGTTTTATCACCCTAATGTTGAATAACACTTACACTTAAAAAAAAACCGTATAAGTAACAGTTAGATAGTTTAAACCTTAGTGAAGTTTCAATTTTGTGGGTATCGTTGTCAAAAGTGATAAAACAATTGCGTGGTCGACTTTACCTATTATCGCCCCCTTTTTTTTTTTCTCCCGCTCTGGGTGGAGCGGGAGGGCGTGTCAGACTCTTACTGACTAAAACCCACCCGTATTAGTCAGTAAGAGTCCTCGCCCCCTTTTTTTTGTGTGGGAAATTATCAAATATCTAACCCCGGTCTGGGTGGAACTACTCTCGCTTTGGATAAATTGGTTTTCAGGAGTCTTTGCCCCCTGAAAACCAATTTATCCAAAGCCAGCGTCTATTTATTAAAGTAAAAAAAAACCTTCCTAACATTATTTTGTAAGTTAATCGTTCAAGTCACAATAAGTAGTTACTGTTAATCGCAAAGCTATTCGTTCTGTTTTTACTTCCGTTACACTTTTAAATCGGGACCTTAACCGTTGGATTAAATTAACACTTCCGCAATGCTCCTAAAGCGAAAGTGGTCACTCATTAACATAATTCGCTGTCCCCAGCGAATAAAATGGTAATCGTAAAAACCAAATTTTACAGGTAAAATAAAAAACAGTTTTGTGAAAATCTTATCAACTAATCTACATAGCGGAATTGTTCAAATATCAAAACAAAAGTGATTTTTTGCATTCATTACAATACACCTTAAAATCTTGTAACTTCTGAAATGACCGTAGGAAATGAATGAAAAAAAAACCGGCCAAGTGCATGTCGGACCACGCACAATGTAGGGTTCCGTAGTTGTGATGAATTTATCCCAAAAACAAACTTAACTTTGTAGTTGAAAAAAAAAATCTTTCAAACAGAATGTATGGGAGAACATGTTTTTACAACCGCAAATCTAAGTTGGTCAATTATTACTCGTTAACTTGTAAAGCCTACTCAGCTGTGATAGTTTTTCTTTTAAATTCGTTATATAACTTACTGCCATGAATTTTTTCCCATATCTAAAACCAACCATTTAGCTGGCAGGGAGGGGGGGGACACTTGACTCTAACAAAAATTTGCACTTTAAAGCTTAATATTTCGCAAACGGATCTCTGAATTCTAAAATGGTATTAACAAACTCACAATGTTTTTAAAAGACCTTTCTAACGATACCCGACACCAAGGGATAGACAAAAAAAAAAACGTCCCCACTTTACGTGTAGGGGAGGTACCCTAAAATTTACCACTTTGTTGGCATGATTAATATGTATGCCCATACCAAAATTACAACTTTCTAGTATTAACAGTCTTGGAGCTAGACTGCGGACAGACAGACAGACAGACAGACAGACGGACATGACGAAACTATAAGGGTTCCTTGTTTACTACGGAACCCTAAAAATCGGACCTCTTAATATCGAATATGCAATAACCTTAAAAGCTTAAAACTATCGTAGTAGCACATTACCATTTTATTCGCCGGGGACAGCGAATTCTTCACTAACATAATTCTTAAGTATACTAACAAAAATATGGATCATTGTGTCTGAATTAAATAAATAAATAAATAATTTATTTTTATTGTTTTTAAGTTACATAAAATAAAATAAATTGTAAGAATGCCTCGTTGGTCCAGTAACCGCCATCACGACTATGAAGCGCGGGGTCCAAGGTTCGATCCTCATGATGTTAATGTGTTATTGAGATTATTCCGTAGCAGCGCGGCCATCTCGCGCCCTATTAGATTCATTGGACTTAAATGACAAAATGTAGGTATACCGCCTCTGTTCAAAACTTGAGGGAATTCATCCACGGCTAATAGGTACATCATAAAAACGAGCAGTAGCGCCCTATCTGCTAAAGGCAACAAACCATGAATCCATTCAATGTAGAGGCCATTGACAAATTATGATACCTATGAAAAATATAAAGAAACCGTATATATTGGCCACGGCCAGCAAGAATAAAATGAAAGTTTCAAATGAGGAAGGGTTCAAAACTAAGCACTACTAATTACATAAGTATTGTTTCTGTGTTGATGGCAATAGGCTAGCCCCCTATTACATGGAACTTAAACATATAACTGGTGAAATGTGGGTGTACCTCTGCCCAACCCTTCAGGGATACAAGGCGTGATGTTATGTCATGTTATGTTGTCTCTGTGTAGCCAGACTCAACGTGTCACACCCGTATAATATCGCGTGATGTTAAAGCATAATCATTTCATCAAAAAATACCCAATTAGCGACGAGGATGTGCATATAAATTTTATTTAAAGAACAGCTATGCACGCTATATGCGTTTAGGTATATGACAGACAGTTACAAAAGAAAGCGACCACAGACTAAAAATCCTTTTTTTTTTCGTAATGCGCTTCTTATGCATTGGAAAGTAGTGGCTAGACATCAGACATTATAATCGATATCGAAAGGCTACTTTAAACGTTGAATGAAAAGTTGAGTTATGAATTTTAAGCAGTTTTTATGCGCTCGCGTCGCGCCGGCTTTACATGATGTCAGTGTGAAATAATCAATAATAGAGAATGTAAGAGTTATGTGGCGTTTGACGTTTTTGTTGATTTTTTACGCCATAAAGCGTATATGATTGCGGACTGTATGACAAGATGCGTAGCTATTGTTTCATTAATGCTTTTGTTTTTTATAAAACACAAACAGTTTACGTAGAATCAAAATGCGTCGATTGTCGATTGTTTATGTATTGTTAAGACTCGTTGATTTCGATTTTCATTTCCCATGCATTATGTACTCGTAGAACTTACAGATATTGTGTCACGGGAGAAATAACAATAGCTTTTATGATATTTATGATACTCTCTCATACTTATGATGAATGCAAGAAGTTAATTATATGCGATTGTCATCTTTGACCCTCCTAACAATCATGAGTCTAAGTACCCTAAATATAATAGTGTAAGTAGGTATAGTGTAAGTACCTACCTATAAAAAACGTCTGAAGCACTTTTCGAATCACAACATTTTAGCCAGCTTAGGAAATAAGGCTATGGTCGACCACCTAAGTAGATTCAAAAAAATACTCATTTGATTTTTGCACGATTTTAATTTAAAGTTACGCGGTAGAAGTACTCAAACTTCTGGATAAGATCTTCGACCGACTCCGTCGCAGCGCCAGAGACTTGAATACATGGCCGTGTTCATGACACGAATGGTAAATCAACATTGACAAGCTTCTGTCACAATAAGAAATGAGAGGCGCGTGAAAGCACTAATTTTGTTCCAAAATTCTAGGCGATAGGTTGTTGTTTCGATTTTTCGGCATTCCGTGTTGACAGGAAATGGCCTATATTGCCGAACATAGTGTGTGGTTGTGATTAGCATACGCACGGTCACGGACACGGCTGAGCGGTGCAGCGCCCGCGCAATGTCGCGCGCCGCTGCCCCACGATCGAGTTTCTCTACACCGTACGTGACAAGATTCCTGATTAATGCCCACTAATTATGCGCCACACACGCAAATCATAATTTTCACTAATTATTCTTACATCAGTCGCTATTAAATGAAAGCAAAACTTACAGGAGACATAAAGTTTATGATTGATTTTCATTCCTGTTTATGTGTGAATATAAATTATTTTAATTAACTCTATTAATGGACGTTCGATAAGATTAGAAATAGTAAATCGTAATTGAGAATTCTTAATGAATAAACACAATCGGAGTTATTAAATTCATAATCAAAATGGTGAAGTCTAACCTCGCGTACTATTTAAATGCGATCGTCGCACGAATACGCGAACGTCGCGTCCGTAATATGTCACTTTTTGTTCGGTAAACCGGACGACCTGTCGGCGCGACAACGCGTTGAGGTTCACCGAACAAATTTTTTTTTTTTTTAATATACCTATATATTTTCATTTGATTTTATTTTACTTAATTGATATTTGATTTTATTTTATCGATCTTATTTGTTAATTTATGTTTGGCTATGGGTGTTATTTACCTGAAATAAATAAATTTATTTATTTATTTAAAAAACGACATATGGACGCAACGATTGTGTATTCGCGCGACGCGTCGTTCGGTTTTATATGTATAGGACGCAGCTTAACGAACTCGATGTTTAATATAATTTACAAAATATATTGTAGGTAAGTTAGTAGTTAGTAGTCTTGCAAATAAATACTTGGCTTTATTGTTCCAATTGTTATTGGAAACACTAAAGAGTGGCTGACACGAGTGGCTTTTATTACTCTTACATTTCTTATTACTCTTACAAATCGCTCTCGCAATCAACAATGTAATCCTCACAGCGAATACAAAACAATGCTAGACTAAAGAAGTCCTGTACTAATGAGGAGGATGTTTATCGTCACTTTCACCTTTCATTTGCTTCGATAACGATCGCTACAATGTCCAACGGGAGCATACAGACCGTTAATGAATCGACATTAGTCCTTAAGCGGCGCAGGCATCGATATCGGGGGCGACATTTCTACCGTGCAGTCACGTTGTCCTGCGCTTTCTTTTGTCGTGATTCTTTGGTCTCGCCGGCCATTGTCTTTCAAAGGAGACTTTATATCCTGGCATACAAGCAGGTAACCAATCAGTCATACACCAGCAAGCGTCTGGAGATCACCAGCTAATTGTTTCGCCGAAGTTATTCAGTGTTAGCCAAAATGTGCAACAAACTCACCCTGTTGACCTTGACGTACGTCGTCATCTTCGTCTCTGTAGTGCAATGTGATAATGTGGAAACTAAGGATTTCTTGAGCCAAGGTAATTACGATTTTTAGTCAGAGGTGTTTCAGTCCCATAGGACAGCCTGTTTCCGAGCACAATAACGAAATTCCAGAATGTTTGCTGAAAAAAACCTGAAAATCGATACCATTACCACGCGCTCGACTGGGTAGCCAAAAGGCGCATCACTAAAAGTTAGTTTTTTAATCTCAGATACTAATTTGACGGGTGCAAATGTCAAACTCCAAATTGAAAAAACAAACAACAATCATTTGAAATGTCAAACTAGTATCTGGGATTAAAAAACGAACTATAGTCCAATAGGATGTTTTCCGTCTCGAGATGGTTACAAAACAACTTATAAATGTTACATCATTAGTTGCGTCCAAAAAACAACAGTAAATTCATTATGTAAGATATAATTATAGGAATTGAAAGTTATCAACATAAATTAATAAAAACATCAATTTCAATTGTAATTGCATAAAAAAAATCTAAAATAAATTAATTTACGCAATGCAAAGAACCACAAATTATTCAAAGTGAACCTGAAACAAAAGTCTCTGATGATGATTAATATAAAAGTGCAAAATAGCAAAGTGCTAGACTTTGCCCACGAATTCGTCCGCGTGGATTTCGTACTTTCCTCTAAAAATTTCAACATCTCCACTCGGGTGGAGTGGAGGGTTGGATTTTGTGTGTTGAATTTTTTTGAAAACTAATATTTACGATCTTTAACATTTATTTAGATAATAAGTATTTGGGCCAATTTTTAAGTTTATAGATCAAAGGAATAAGATTTTTCAAATAAACTGTGTCCTCCGTTTTCACCACGACAGGGCTCGTTTTAAAAAAACATTTGGTATGTTTCCATTGTATGATTTAAACATTATTTAGGTATATAATTGAAGCAAGCAGTAAAATCCACCCCTTAAACTTTATTACCCTTTAATACCCCTTTAGAACTTACTACTACAGTACGTTCTTTTATTTTTTGTTTAAGTATTAGTTTGTTTAAGCGCGTAAATAATTTGCCTTTCTCATTTTGTCACCCCCTAAATCTTCTGTGAAGGGTTGTTTAAAAAAACTAAAAGTGACAATCTTTATTATTGACAGACGCAAGTATTGCTAAGTTTCAAGTTTATTAACCAAAGGAATATGATTTTTTATATAAACTCGTCACCAACTCCGCAAAGGGGCGAACCTCAAATAAGAAAATTTTACAGGAGAGCCAAAAAACGTTTTTTTTTCTCCCGATGACGCGCTTATTTTGATGATATTTAAGAAAATATATAGGCATAATTTAGAAAAAAAAAATATCCCTACAACTGATTTTAAGATACGCCGTCAATCTTTTTTCGTTTCTATTAGTCTTAGAGCTTCGTCCTTTTGTGACGACATAGAGCTCGACAAATGGAGCATTTTTGTATACTAAACTAATTTTTTACCGTTTGTATGAGGTTCGCCCCTTTGCAGTGTTGGCGACGAACTGAATCACTGTTTTTTTACAAATTCCGATTCTGATGAGCGAAATTAAACGGTTAATTTGGGTTTCGACGTCATAAACGAGTTCTACCTACTACGCCATCTCTCGTATACCTAAAATAACAAAGTTCTCGCTCTACGCCAACGAATACGCAAATTAATGTGACAAACGGCGGCGGCGGCGACTGAGTAAAACCGGTTTATTCAGGTTAGCGTGAGTTTTAAAAATCTCTGTAAAAACCGGTAACCAAAATTATTTAGGTTTAGTCAAACCCGCATTTTTGTAACTAACCGGTTAATCCATGAACGGTATTATAACAGTTTTATGAACAATATTAACCGGTATTTCAAAACTGGTTTCATGCCCTGAGTGCCATAATAACAAATGATTTTTTTTAAAGCAGAGCATTTCTCACACTATTTCCTGTCGATCTCTCGTAGCTTTTTACAAAAAAGTCTAACCTTTTGTAAAAAGCAAAAAAAAAAGAGGGTAGCTGTAACCTACTTGAAATAGCAATGGATGGTTCGACGTAATAAAGCGCCAAATACTTTTTACTAAGTACACACAGGCAATTAGTTAAAACAAATCGATTTTTATGCGGACCTAAGGTATTAGTTTTTATTCGTTAGATTTTTTTTTTAAACTTAAGTAACTTGTCTACTGAAATAACAAACTGTAAAAATAGACTTCAATATGTTTTCAGCTGCCACCTGTCTCTTTCCCTAACATAATCTTTCTTTGTCAAAATATGCTTAGACTTTTAGGTAAATAGATTTTCACCTGGTGCTGCGATTACCAAAAAAGCCGATCATGTATTGTAAGCTTGCTTTATAAAATTAAATGCTTGTTTACAGACATAAGCGTCGGCCGCACGTTTGGTCACAATGCCCTCAAGCGCCTATCCTTCATCTTTCTGCCAGTCATGTTCACCCTGGGTGTCATCTCCACGCTCCTGATGGCCCTCGCTGTCATCTCTGTGAAGAATTTAGCCATCGGAGTCATGCTGCTCATTGTATCTGTCAGTCAGGTAAGCAAATACCCTGGAAAGGGTGAAAACTGAAAGGAGACTGACTAAGCCTGCGCCGTCTATTTGTTACAAGACTGCATTATTTTAACCAGAATAGAGAAGGAAGCACATAAGTACTTTTTTACAGATCAATTGCATCAAATAATGATTTATTTAGAATGAAAATACATTACAGAATACAATAAAAGCTATTTCGTGCAATTACAACCATAAACAATAAAGTAATGACGATTTAAAGGCGAGATTTCGGGTAATTTTCAGAAACAATAAAAAAAAATCATATCATAACCATGAGACTTAGAACATGGGGTATTTGAGTGAAACCTCGCAAATGACCCTGCTAACCCCCCAAAAAATTGTGTCGGTCCATGCGCCAAACAGCCTGTACATATTAGTGCTCGTGACGGTAGGTACCTACTTAGTCCCGGGTCGACGGCGCGTTGTGTTCCACGCGCGCCTCAAAGAGATGTCAGCAGAATTGACGGGGTCCGCTAGGGTCAATGCCTGCCGGGGCTGCGAATATGGGCCGATAGGGATATCGTGGCCCCCCGGCAACATGGCATAGGAAGGAACACGGGTGGGTTTTAGTCAGTAAAAGTCTGACACGCCCTCCCGCTCCACCCAGAGCGGGAGAAGTTATTTGATAATTTCCCACCCTAAAAAAAAAAAAAAAGGTACCTACTTAGTATTATAAGACTTTTCTGAACGAATCTTTTCTAAAAATATTCCGCAGTTCCGCTTCGAAATAATTATACAAGACTTATTTCGCAGCCGAATATTTTCAGAAAATTTTAGTTCATTTTCGTTTACTGAACTAGACAAGTCAGTTTAGATTAGTTCTAACTTTGTGACAGGATTATTGAGTTTTCAGTTCTTACTTAAAACTTTTTATTGAAAGTAATATTTATTGTTTCACATTTTCAAGATACATTAGTTAAGGACTACATTTTCAGGTATTATGTAGGTACACCCTGTATGAGCATAACCCTTCGGAGTAAAAAAGAGTGATGTTATGTTATAACCAGCGTCTTTTCATTTTCCAGGCTGTATCGAGGCTCTTCCTTACGGCTGCGTCGCCACAATCCTTGGTGCACTTGCACCCCCGTGCTGAGCTGCTACCCGCCCCTGCCATCCCCGCCCCCTGGCCCGCGCCCGGCCCCCTGCTGTCCCCCTGGGGCAGGTCTGACAACGACGTCCCCATATCTGACTAGATCAACTGCAACTCCAGTGCCTGTTAGGAATGTATGAAGAAAGTCATGGAGTGATAAGGACGGAGTGTTAATACCTGACAGAAGATGAAATCGCTATCGCTATGGATCCGGAGTCGGTAAGACCGGTCCGTAAGGATCTGTGGCGCGTTAACCTTTAAGCTTCCACTGCATAATGCCATAGTCACTTGACGCCAGGCTTAAGTTATTGCTCCGTTTCTTCTTATTCCATGGAAAATGGTAATAAGTAGGCACACGTACTGGCGACTCACAATCGAAAACCCACCAATCGAGTAAACGCTGCGGCTACCTCAACGACTGAGCGAATCAGTTCAATTAACATGCATTTATTTATTCGTTTAGAATTAATTAATTTACGTAAATTTGATTACTTTTTCTCTCACAAAAGTAATGAGATTTTATCAATGTGTTTATGTAAGTTCGTCTGCCTCTCGCGAAAATTGTGAGATTTTGTGAAAGATAGACGATCGAGCTTAATTTTAAGTATTTATTATTCAATAAATGATTCAAACAATCATTCCATCTTTACATTCCCAGACTCCCTCCGTGCCTCGGACAGCATGTTAAAACGATTGTCCCGGCTGTCATTCGTGAATCTTTGACAGTCGTTACGGGTCGTCAGATGACCGAAAGTCTGACAAACAGTCTTAACAAGGGGTATTATGTTACCCAGTAACTGGGTTGTAGAGGTCAGATAGGCAGTCGCTCCATGTAAAATACTGGTATTCAGCTGCATCTGGTTAGACTGGAAGCCAACCTCAACATAGTTGGGAAAAGGCTAGGCAGATTGATATTGCCAACTCTCTTTCACTGTGTGTCTTGAGTACTTTCATAACGGCGCGAAATTAAATTAAAATGGCCGCACGTCTGGTAGCACACGTAACATAATGGCTACTATGATAGCTTTGCTTTCGCACGGAGAATCTAGAACAGTAATTGTTAGGTAGCTTTTTTGTTTTTTGCAAATGCTAAAAGTCTGAAGTCTGAATTAATTATTGTGTACCTAGTAAGCGGATGGCTCGTTAAAAGACTAACAGAAAACGCAGTTTTATCTTTGGTATTTGATTTATGAAAGTAGATTGAAAAGTGAATTGCAGTCTACAGCTTAGAATTTCATACAAATGATAAATGCATTTTATCAAATTATTTATTTAAGTAAAGTTTTATTGTTATTTATAAAATGCGGATATTTTTTATGTTATTTAATATTTTTTATTCACATAACTGGTTGTACAGTAGCATTATATTCTAAGTACTATTTATTTTATTAGCTATTTATGTATAATTAATTAAATCTGACTTGGTTTCCGTATGTCTTTTTCGGGTAACCACTGAAAATCAGCGCTGTGCTGTAGGTCCCCATAGCACAGCATTGCACTGAGTGGAAGCTTTCTTGTCATAGTCATGACGTGCCAGCATTTGCCGACTATTTCTGTTTTGTGCTCGAGATTATATTTAAATATATTGTGTTTTATTTTATTGCTTTACTCGACTATTTAGTTAGCGATATTTCATATTTCCATACAGTAATATTGCCAAATTAATCAAAACAGATAAATATTTGACAGGTATTTGCGACATTGCCAACTTTTTAAATAAACTCTCTTATGCCAAATACACAATACACACTTATTTATTACACATCATAAAACACAAATCAAACATCATTTCTGTTTAGGACAGACGGTGATACATGCTGTTGTAGAATTGCGTGTTACAGCGTGTTTGTAATTAAATTGATAGACTGTGACACGTTATTTAATCACATTCTTAGACACCGAGCGTGCTATATTAAATGCAGTTAACTTATTATCTGCTATAATTAAAGTGTTTTTGTGTAAACTATAATGTTTCGTTAAATGCTGTCTGGCTAGAGGAGCAAATCACTTGGGACATTCAACATTAGGTATGCTTCAAGAGATTCATAGCACGTTCCGTGCACCTAGCTTCTGACGTTTCATAAGTGCCCTTGTAGGTTTATGTGAAATAAAATATTTTTTATTTTTTTTTTTTTTGACTTTATTTATTGCTTGCTTTGAAAGGTGAAATAAAACCAACTATTACTCTAACATCTTGTTTCAAACTCGCATATGACAATCGGAGACCACGAGGGGGACCCCCTTTAATTTTTAACTTTATTTTTATTTTTTTATTAGTTGTTATGTATAGCGGCAATAGAAATATACTATCTGTGAAAATTTGAACTGTTTACCTATTACGGTTCATGTGATACAGCCCGCTAACAGACAGACGAGGCTTAGTAATAGGGTTTGACACCCTTGGGGTACGGAACACTAAAAGAGCTTATATGTATAAGAAAGCTTAGAAATAGAAAACGGCAAGAAAAATGAGAAGGACAACTGAGAAGGCAAAAGGATAGTAGGATGTAGCTTCACAAAAAGTATCGTAAGTAAGTACGTAGGTACCTAAATAAACGTACTATGTAGATACAGGCAAGTTCAGATGAAAATTGGAAAAAAGATTGTTTGCTTCCCATTTGTCAAGTTTGACCAAAAACATCGTGTGAAAATAAAATGCCAATTAGTTCAGTACTAACCCAGTCCGTCTCATCCTTGATGTCCTCCCTTCGGTTGACGCCCTAAGCCGAGGTTCGTACCCCACAGGGGGTGCCCTTAGCGAGCGTTTACCAAGTTTTAATTAGCATAGTTGAATAACCCCTGGCTGGAGGTTTTAAGCGTAGTAGCTTAAGGCACCCACAGGAAAGCCCGGTTAAGTAGTCATGATCTCAGAGGTCAACTAAGAGATGCCCTACATAAAAAAAAAATAAAAAAAGCATGCATATTCAAAGGGAACCGGCTGTGTCAAACATGGAACATAAAAAACATGTGATATTTTCTCGTTTTATTTTTGTTTCAGTTTAGTATTTATAAATATAAAAAATATAAAAACTTTATTGTTCAAGTAAGCAGTACAAATTTAAATAGCACTAGCCTCCACACTAGGATTCCCTGTGTCGTGGAGACTAGGCTCCTTCGTCTTACAACTCATACATAGTAGGTACTATATGTAGGCACTTAAGTAACATCGGTCGGTAAGATTTGTGAAGTAACAATAATCGAATGTTATTCCAGTACAATAAATTCAACTTAACATATTGTAATAAAGTTACATGCATTAAATTTAAACGTGTTTGGTGTATTGTATACGTGTGTGGTGTGGGTGTGTGATGAATGAGTGAGTTAAGGTGGGTTTGGACCAAACGAAGATAAAAGAAGGTAAGAGCAAATCCTTTCCTGACATCCCTAACATTTTTTTGTGTGCCAAGCCCAAGATAAACTGGTCGCTCCAGTAAATTGTAAAATAATTACCAAGCTCTTTTAAATTAATCGCTGAAGCACCATGGCGTTGCGGGGCGAAAACGTCACGAAACTACGTCTTTGTCGTGTCAGTGTCAATTATTCTACTTAACAATTCACAACACTCCAACAGCCAAAACAATGCTGGTGATTTCAATTTTCTCTAAAATAACTTATTGATTTTGCACTTGTGGAATAAACATAAGGAATCTTTTCTGAAATAGTTTGAGAACAACAAATTGTGTACTATAGAGATTTAACCTATATTATGGATTTTCCAACCAACCTCCTATTAATTAAATGATTTATTTTCGTAATTATAGTAATCTATGAGAAAATACATTATATTCTTATTTAGAATAGAATAGATTCGATAGTCAGTCTTGAAGGCCAACTCTCGTAACCAAAAACGTTCAAAATCAAGTCACAATCTCATTTCAGCGACAATCTATGTCAAAAATGAACGCAGGTAAAGACATAGATATAAATAATACATCCTATGGGTAAAGAAGTATTTTTTTACTGAGATTAGAGAGTTCTTAAATATAGGTACAGGAATTGGCCTACAGATGGCTGAGAGGCTGTTGGGCATTTAAAAATGAATTAATTTTAATAATTATCAGATTAACTTTATCGGAGTTTAATTCTGTAGAATTTAGTAGGTACCTGTAAGTTCCCAGAAGACTCTTAATATTTCCTAGTGGTTGTTACAAACTGAACATGTTATTTATTTAAGTACCTACGCTACCACGACAGATACAAACATATAAGAACAGATGCTCGTCTCATGTATACTTATTTACTGCAATATAAAGGCTTAGACAGGCGCAACGCGACACCAGTAGAACAATTTCCGTGAAGTTTTCCAATTCCACATCGAAATTGTACCATCGGAGTCGCATCGCGCCTGACTGCGAAAGCCTTTACAGTATAATTAGGTAACCTATTCGACATGCGTAACTGTAACATTCCATTCATCTTCCCATGTATAGACAATATATCATCGGAAGGGATGAGCAAAGCGGACGCTAATCAAACAGCAATTTTGTATCCACGATAGGTACCTACTTAAACGTGTTTTAAACGACTTCCAAATTCGACTGTATTTTTATTTTGTATTTTTGTTACGCGATTACTCCGCCAATAATATGAATTGATTTTGATGGTTCTTTTTTTGTTTGATAGCTCATACCTCAGAGGTGGTCCCATGTAAATTTGATTACCTGTGCTTGGGTAGTTTTTGAGTTAGCTTCAATAATACGTATTTTTTCCCATTTAGCACGTGGATCATATGATTAGTTCCTATCACTGTAGGTGCTGAGGTCCAACTATTTTTAAAGTTGAATAACTGCCCCTAGTAAAGACCCATGGTCCAACTAGTTGGACAGAGCAGTTGGACCACTGCCCCGGACTGGTTATTTACATAGCAGGTAGTGGTATTCGAATTTATGTAGAAATAAAACAAAAAAATTAAAGTTATTTTCACTTTATAGTGTTTTTTTTGGAAGTCGGTTGTTTTCTTTTTGTAAAAAGTTTTTTTGTTTTATTTCGACAAAACTTGCCAGGAACAACCTACTTTCAAACTCCCAATTCCTACTCTACTCCAATCGATATTTCTAAACCCTTTAAACAAGTTGTTATGAGTACCTACTTGTTTTCGACTGGACTTTCAAAAGATTAGTCAAAAACATGTTGTGTACATCATACATATTGTCGTTGGTTCAGACATGTTTTTTTAGTTAACTATTTTGTTCATCTTTTTGACATCTTGGACAAGTTTCGACGTTGGTTCTGACATGTATAATGTTTCTACAAGTGTTGTATACAATTAATAAGCTTTACAACTTGTTTTAGGTGTAAATGATAAACGAAAACAGTAGACATAACTTGTAGAATACATGTTTTGTACCTTGGTGTAATATTACAACCTGTAGTCGATAATATTGATAAATGATTTGAAGCACTTTCACCTTCATGCAACATAATTTGATTCTTATCACACAACAGCTAGCACTTGGTTTAGTTTAAAACTAAGAGCTAGCTTTTATACCTACAAATAGCCATAAAATCTATCTGGACTATGCGTCAGCTAACCCAGAGTTTCTAACCAGTTTAATACAGGTATATTGACTGAATAAATGTGCATTCCCAGTTGCATTACTACGTAGATACTAGGGTTCCCACCTCTCCCAGAATTCTGGGAGTTTCCCGGAATTCAGATAAGAAAATTTAGAACTCCCGGGCTCCGGAAGGAATTTCAAATAAACAAATTTCACCTGGAATTTGAAATGTATTGTATATTTCGCACCGAATAATAAAATATGGTAATGTGGTAAACTGGTAAAACGACAGTTTTCGTTTTATTGCATACTAGCTGCGCCCCGTGGTTTCACCCGCAGAAGTCTCGATTCCGTGGGAATATCGGGATGAAAAGTATTCTATGTGTTAATCCAGATTATAGACTATCTGTGTACCAAATTTCATCTAAATCCGTTCAGCCGTTTGAATGTGAAGAAGAGACAAACACACACACACACACACACCCTCACAAACTTTCGCCTTTATAATATCAGTGTGATTCGGTGTTTAGAGTATTAATTACATCTTGTGTATCAACCCTAGTAGATACATGTACAAGACGAGTTTTATATGAAGAGAAAGATACCTTTGTTACTAGCTTTTGCCCCGCGGCTTGGCTCGAGTGTAAGTCGTTCCCACGGGAAAGTATGTAAAAGCATATGTCCTAACCTAGGTCATGGTCTGCCAAATGGATTGTGTGCTAAATTACATCGTAATCCGTTCAGACGTTAAAGCGTGACAAGGTAACAGACGGGCAGACGGACAGAAAGGTTCGAACTTATAATATTAGTATGAATGGATGGATGTTTGTGAAGATTTGTGATTTTCGCTTTATTTTGTAACTAGTAGCCAATTCAACTAACGGTATCTTATACGTCCTTTAAAATCATTACGTTCTATGCTAGTGTTGTGCACTTCTGTAAGTGACGAATTTAAAATACCTAAAACAGTACGTGTGTGTAAAACAATATACCATATCAATAAATAAATAAGATAAAGCTATAATTATTATCAAACAAAGGTAATTTTTATGTTGACCGGAGAAAAGTAAATAATTTTGCCGCTGTTGTGATCATCTAAATCCCACACAAAAGTTAATAAAATTGATCACTCGGTTTGACATGATTCGTTTTTGCTCACCTTTTTGTTTGTATCTTTCATTTAGAAAGAGATAGCAGAGATGTTTTCTAATTTATTCCATGAAAGTTCCATAACTTTACTAATTTATTTAATTGGTCGTTTATAGAAGACGTAATAAGATAAAGTTATTTCCCTTCGTAGTGTTTCCGAAATACAAAACGTTTGGCCATTTTCTTTCGGTCAGAGTAGCTGGGTAGTAGGTAAAATAATTATTACTAGTTTTCCGACTATTGTAATTATAAATATAATAGTCGGAAACCTACCCACTTCTTTTAAACCTGCAACATACCACTTGTTACACAAGTATCTTACCAAGTCCTTGAATGTTCGGAATTTGAATAAGGGGCCGTACAAAGCGGGATAATACATAAACATGCTTTGTCACCCAAAAGTAATAACAGAACTCGTTTGGTAAAAATTCCAGTGCTCACTGCCTTCCCTTACAAAAGTTCGTTATTTATTTCCTGTGTTTATTTGGGTATTTTCCGGCTGTTCAAAGTACCTACATAGTGAGAGTGCTACTTTAATAAAAATTGATTTCATAAAAATTACTTTCATAAAAAACTATTTCATAAAAAATACAATAATTTCATATTTTATTGTAAGTAGGTAACCTAATAGAACGTTGGTTTCTTGCATAGTGTGGGAAAAAAAAAATGTTTCTCACGCCTTTGTGGAAATTCTAGGAGTGTATCAGACGTATGTCATCCTGTTTGAGTTGCAAGGCAACTGAGGAAAACAGGTATAGAGGATAACTGGTGGTAATTGTAGTGTACAAACTTAACTCGGTGGAACCGCAGAGGAAAAAGGCGCTGGGGGCTAGGCTTCACAGCCTTTTTTTTTTCGGCGTAACGTTGCTTGCCTGTCGGTCTTCTACAGACTGTACTTCAAAGAGTGTGCGCAGGAGTTCGACGACCTCATCCCACCATCTCCCTTTCACTACCGGACTACCAGACTTACTGCAGGGTACCATCCGCACTTGGTCGATATAATTTACCGACAAGTCGCAGGTACTCAGCGATTCTCCTCCACATTTATTATGCGCACGACCTAAGTGTGAAATAATCTGCCAGCGTCTATGTTCTTTTACAAGTAATACCTTCAAATCAAGAGAAAACAGGCATCTTCTGGGCTTACTCTTCAAAAACCGTTGTTATTATCACGTCTATCTATCTTTACATTGGTATCAGAGGGCCTAGAGAACGTGATATTTATCAGCTATAACGATGATGGAAAAGTCAAAAATGTATTGTATTGAGCTATGCTACCGAAATGCTTATGTCAATCCTGTTGAAAGTCGTTGTAGAATTAATATGAAACGGTTTGAAAGCGACTAAGGCCCTTTGTGAACGGCACGGTTTCTTTATGGTACGATGTATATAAACCGCGCTGTAGAAAAAAATAACGCAAAACGCTTTTTCCTTACGTGACAATTTAAATTTCTACCAGTCAACTCCTACCACAAGCCGTGTTAAGGAACTTTGTCCAAAAAACGTTTCCGCCAACAAGCTAACATAGTGATCACTACAACGTTGACGACCGTGCCACACGGCAATTAAACCGTAGTTTTTCACGGCAAGAAAAACTTGTATGTACAAAGGGCTGACGCTGACGCTTATCTAGGCCCTCAACCGGTATTTTAGTTACCTGTCAAAACTGTCAATCCTTGCTAGCATTAAGGCTCATTCTTATTAGTCGATAGGGCTCGTATGTGGGGTTCTGGGTGCGGGAGATTTCTGTGACGCATGCCATTGGGCCTGCATGCAGAAAACCGTTTTCATTAGTCGATACGGGGATTCCCCGCAGACGGGTGTAAATGATTTTATTTCTAGAAGGTTTGTACAAACACTTTTACACGTCAATCATATTTTTAAATAAAAAACTAGATGAGGTCGGCGTTTCTTATCTGACTACTCTGAGAAGAAAGGCCGAAACAAACTGGTAACGGTAGTTGAGCAAAAAATAAATAACGATATTTATATTAACAAATGCCCATGACTTTCAAAGCAAGCAATTCTTACTAGGTCACACTTATCCATTTTCATTAGATGATAAAATAAGAATCTAGTGTGAATCGCACAGAAATTAGATGAGACCTAGAAACCTCAACCTACAGACTTGATTAACATCGTAACACACATGTAAACAGTACTAATATATACAGATTACTTAGCACTAACAAAATCAGTAGAGGCCCCAGAACAAACGTGCGAGTATTTAGTCTGAACCGCCCAAAGCAAATGGACGGCGCGCCATTCGACCGTAAACAAAAATCGTCTACGTTCCAAAGGACCGGTGATAGAATGATTTAAAAATTAATTTAAAGGGACAGTCACATACGTTGTGATAGTCGCATAGTTTACAAATTTTAATTATTTAAATATTTACTTATTTGTAAGTATTGTAAGATTTATTATTGCTTAAAAGTTAATCTATATCTATACACAAATATTATGAAGAGGAAAGATTTGTATTTTTATATTTTTGTATGTAACGAATAAACTTAAAAACTACTGGACCGATTTGAAAAATTCTTTCAGCAATGGATAGCTACATTATCAACGAGTAACATAGGCTATATTTTATCCCCGTACTCCCACGGGAATGGGAACTACGCGGGTGAAACCGCGTGACGACCGCTAGTTATTTATATTTTTATTTCGAATTTTAAAATACATAATTATATATTTTGTAGATTTGTTTCTTTAAAATAAGACAGATTTTTACTAAATCTTATTGTTTAATTGTAATTTTTTATATTTTGTTGATTTGTTTCTTTAAAATAAGACTGATTTTTATTAAAAATTATTTAATTACCAAATTTAACTTTTGTAAACATTTTATATTATTGTTAATTGTTTTTCTAAAGAAGATAAAACAAATCTAAAAAAATAACTTTTATTTCAACTTTTTAACTTTTGCACCCGAATGTACCTACTTGATGTAGTTCATGAATTATGACATTGAATTTGTTTACAAATTTTTACTACCGGTCCTTTGGAATGTAGACGATTTGTTTACGGTGGAATAGCCCGCGGTCCATTAGCTTTGGGCCGTTCAGACTAAATACCCGAACGTGCGACGTAAACATAACATAAATACGACCATACCAATACCATCATATATGTATACCTACATTATTGGCAAATAAATGATTTCTGATTTCTGATAGAAAATAAAACTATCCTATTGTATTTTGGTTTTAATTGATGCAGAAAACACTAATATCACCCCTAAATATGAATGAAGTCTTAAAACTAAATAAATATTATGTGTGAAACGAGTTTTTTTTTATTTTTTATCCTATTTATAATACCTACGTTACTTCTGCTCCGTGCGTTCATGCTAGGCTCACAGAAACTTGAGTTAATGGCTCAGCCCTTTGACGAACGCCTGCTACTTTTAAATTTCGTAATTAACTTACTTCACTGTCGTTTTCTTTGGGTTTCTTATTTAAATTATCAAGAGGCCTTTATACGGTGTTTGATTGTGCTATATACTGGTGTAATGGATCAGAAAGAGCTGGCAATATTGCAGCTCGGGTTTGCTTCGCTTCAGTGAGGTAAGTGGTCTGTCGATGTGCTCCACTTCCTCCGTTAGCCACTTTTTGCACATCTACAGGTCTCTCATATTATTGTATTTTGATATCAATTGTGTTTGTTGCTGTCTTCGCTAATTATGCAGTATTCTATGTACCTACCACCTAATCGAATGGTTCTGAACAAAAATAATCACTAAAATAATTTTGTAGAACTAGCTTTTGCCTACAGCTTAGCCCGCGGCTTCGCCCGCGTGCACGTAGGAAAATATTCCCCGGGACGGGATTATAAGTACCCTGTGTGTTAATCCAGATAAACAATGTATTAATAATTCCTTAATACATTGTTTACATATAACCCTATTGGTTTACGGGGCGCACGCCACTAAAGCACCGAGTCGGCTTAATTTTTTCCGACATCTTAATAATCATTTTAATTATTTATTTCAGCCAATTTACACAAAACCTGTTATGAAGTATTACACTTAAACCTTCCTCATGACATGAATCAATCCGTCCATTGGTGAAAACCGTATGAAAATCCATTCGGTATTTTTTGAGTTTATCGCGTTCAGACAGACATACGCGGGGACTTTGTTTTATAATATGTCGTGATGTAATAATTATGTTGTTATTTTAACTGAAAGTATTTCTATTACCTTCGTGTCTTGCATGATACCCTGTTATTACTGAAAAAGGTAATTATTTATTCTGTAAAATGGAATATGAAACGAGTGATTCATTCGAGGAAAATCCATAAGCGGGCTTGGTTAAAATGAGGTTATTTACATGTATCACGAATTCAGGATTAATCATGATGTGCTGAAATGCCCCAATTCCCGGAATCTCGCATCATCATGCTTTGGCTATAACTGTACGAAAAATCTATAGATTGTGAACGTAAATGTACCCAATTCTCATGAAAGAATGAAACAACAAATTTTTCATCAAACTTTTACTCTATAATAAATTGCAAATTGCCTATAACATAACGTTACGAACTAATTTCACAAAAAACAAGTGAAATTGAATATCGAGAGTGTGATCGTGAGAAACATGGTCACGCTTGACTTAGATCAGTTTAGGGGTACGGTAGAAGGCGTGGTGGGGCGCGCGGGCGCAGGTGCACTGCCCAAACGACCGGCAGAATGGACGCACCGCAACCGACGCGGATTCTGTGCCTTGTCGCGCTGTTCCTTGCAATATGTGCTGCGTCTGCGCACAATGCACCGCCAAAACAAGATCATGTGGAAGATGAAAAACTGGAACTGTACGATGGTGTTTTCGTGAGCATACCTAAGGATAATAGCACCGGAAGGATGTTGTCCTTTGAACTGGATACCGACAGGAACTTGAGCGAAGGTAAGCTTTATTTTTTAATGAATATCTATGCAGTATGGTCGAATATCATTTAATCTTGGAAATTTTTATCGTTCGAACGTGTGGGTAGGTAAAATGTCTATATTTTTCTATGGAAGAGCCCCTTTTTAAAAGTAACCTTAAACTTTCTTGGTTTCTCTAATAATAATTATTTAATGTTTGTTCTCCATTATAGTGAGAAAAGCTAATTATTTTCTGTTACTATGTAACTTACTCAACTCATACAAAAATAATAATTTTGTGATTGAAAGCAACGTTAAAATAAAGATCAGGGGACATAGACGATATTTAGTTATTATATTTAAATTCAGTTAAAGACCCTTATTGTCGTTAAATAGGTATTATTACGAAATGCCTACTTAACGAAAATAAACTCGTACCTAACCGAATCGATTTTAATTTTAGTATGATTAATATTTTGTTTAAAAACCGCCAAGAGTGAGTACGTAGTACACAATTTTTTTAATTTCATAATGATACTGTGAATTGCAAAGTAATTTTTTGCAGTTGCATAAAATCGTCCATATTTAAATAAAATACCTAATTATTCGGCGTTTTCAATATTTGTTGATTAAATACAGTGTAAGGTCCATGATATACGAACCAATACATACAATAACAAACACCAATATACATGGTTCAAATACCTAACTTGATTAGTTGTTGCGATAGAGCTCGCACAAAAATGGTCTGAAACTGACAACTTTTACGGCTCCCTATTTCTTCATCTTTAAAGATAAAAAAAAAAAAAAAAAAAACACTATTCATTGAGTTCTAGACAATGATATCCCACATGCCCCTATACCGTTTGGCACCCTTCGGGTACGGAATCCTAAAATGCTCTTCCCAACGAACAGCATTTTGCAAAGAGTGCTGCGGTTTTTAAAATTTGTTGTTATGAAAAATATTCTTCGTATAGTATTTTCATTTATTTGCTAAATATTGTACGGTAGTACGCGATACTTCGTGTGCGAGTCTGACTCGCAATAGGCCGGTTTTTAAAACAATTTCCTTGCTGTCCGAATCAGGTTCTTACGAAATAAAATGTTTAAAAGTTGCCGAGAAAATTGGAAAATTTGGGTAAAAACTGAAAGTGATTTTTTCTATAGATAAAATTTTTGGCAGGACTACTACGTCTGACGGGTCAGCTAGTATTGAATAACCAGAAGTGTCACTAATGTTTTAATTTCCGCCATTTATTAATATTATGAGTATGCCATATTAGGTAGCCGGTTGTTATGATTAATTCATATATTCAAGTAACGAATCACCCCGACTCTCACTGTTCACGATGTTGACAATTCCAACTTATGCCAGCTCTATGTTTATTCGGCCCACACAGGGGAAGTATTTAGACAGGACTTAGACTGCCTAGATTACGTCACAGCTATCTCAGAACTTGAAACTTTCGAGACTTAGTTAAAGTCGAGCTTATGGATGACCACGGACATTTAAGCCTAATGGATCTTAGTATCTCTTCTACAATATACTTAGTTTGGGTAACGAAAGTAAATACTTAGTAGTATTGTATGTGAGAGCAGTGGTGGCCCAGTGGTAATGGCCGCGACTTACGAGTTGTAGGTCGTAGGTTCGTACCCAGACTGGCGCTTTACTTTGTGTAAATTACTTCATCACCACTGCTCTCAAAACGGTGAAGGAAAACATCGTGAGGAAACCGGCATGTCCTAGAAGCGAAAATTCGAAGACATGTGACATCTACCAACCCGCACTGGGCCCGCGTGGTGGATTACGGCCAACTCCCTCTCACAGAGAGGAGGCCTGTGTCCCAGCAGTGGGAACATTATAGGCTGATGATGATGATTGTATGTTATGTTAGAATTCAAATTCAAATGATTTATTTTCTTTTCACAAACAATGGCATCATTTTTAGACAAGCTCAAAAACTATGTGACACTTGTTTGTGAGAGACTGATGTCTGCACTAAGAATAGCAAATCACCAAGGTCCCACCACACGGTATGTACTTAAATATAATCAGTTATTTAGTAAATGTGAAGGGATAGGGCTTTTTTTAAAGTGAAACCTTCTTTAGGTGCGTTGGGCATTTTTGAGATGGGAAAAAACAATTGAACTCGCGACACTGTTACCGATACCAGCTTTTGACCATTAAAAAGACATCAACGCGTGATACATTTTCTTTGGGATTAATGACATTCCAAACATTGAGACATGACAACGGCATGATTGACATTTCCCTTTTTTTAACCGACTTCAAAAAAGAAAAGCATTTAATACACAATAAAATTGTTCAAATTTTCACTTCTGTCGGCACTTCCGGAGTGCCACTGTTTATTTTTATTTTTTGGGTGGCAAATTATCAAATAACTTCTCCCGCTCTGGGCGGAGCGGGAGGGCATGTCAGACTCTTACTGATTAAATCTCACCCGTATTCCTTCAGTTGCCATGTTGCCAGGGGCCACGGTATCCCTTTCGGACTTTCCCGCGATCCTGGCAGGCATCGGCCCTAGCGGACCCCGTCAGTTCTGCTGACATCTCTTTGAGGCACTCGTGGATCATAACACGCCGTCGACCCGGGCCTGGTCCTTATCGGACGGCGAGCTACCCATTACTCACTGCCCGCAAGCTCGCGCCTACGGTGGCTGGGAATCAGCCTGTGATTCCCGACGCCCAGGGCGTCTTGCGGCGGTTAGGGGTGTGAGGGCGTGAAATTTGCCTCTCCCTCATGCGTTCCGCCTCCTCCTTCGCGAGCATTACTGCTTCGCAGAAGGAGGTGACTGCCTCCCATGCTCCCATGACCAGGGCCGGACGCGAGAGATCACCGTCGCCGATCGCCTCCACGAGGACACGGCGATGCTCTAAGGGATAGGGCTTATCATAACAATCAGTGATAGACTCACAGATTTAAAACAATTAAACAAAAAGAGAAGTAAGTGGAAAAATGCGTGATGGAAAATGCATTATGTGTAGGGAAATTAGCGGGATGGACTACTTTGGATGAGTTAGTAACTCCTCAGTTCTTTTATAATCTAAGTTAAGGAGCCATTCAGCCAGAGCACTCTTATAAGCCTTTGTTATTAGGTGATAGATCGTGATAATATTATATGTATAAATGGGAACCTAAGAAAGTACAAAATCTTTGAGAGAAGCTCGTTCTTAGACCTTTAGTAGTATTGAAGATAGAGTATTTTCTGCGTTTTCCCAAGATAAAGGGGTGGATCAAATATTAAGGAGGAGGGCTTCTTGAGAACAATGTATATAACAAAGAGTGTCAGTTGTAACAAAACCAGTATATTTGCTGGCCTCTGCGACTTTGCTCTCTACGTCCGTCAGTCCAGTACAGTCAAAACGCAAAGTATTATTTGAAAAAGTAGGTACGGCTTGCATGAATTCCAGATAGTATTTCAATCATTAGACGTTGTGCATAATTTCTTTGCAGTAATCTAACAAAAAGTACTAGGCTTGCATTAATTCACGATAGTATTCAATCATTGTGTTATGCTACTATTACGATTTAGATAAGGCAGACAGATAGTTTATAACCTGGATTAAAACATATGATACTTTTTATTGCCAGGGACAGACGCGTGTCACGCTGATCTGCACAAGCCTTTATGCGTTACTTATCGATTCTAGAAGAATGAAGAATAGTGTGCGCTGGTGCGTGTCAACAGAGAAGGCAACAGGGCGTCCTGTTTCCACATTTTATTTCACCGCGGGCAACGATTGGCGAACAGTCTGACTAAAGCCGCAACTATACTTGCAATAACATTGCCAATAACAACGATATTATGAATTGAACGACATTATTGTGTGTGTGTTAGCGACAAAAAGTATCTCCTGATAAGTCTGCTCGCCTAGTACCATGCTTCACAAAATGTTAATTTGATTTGTGCCATTCATTTCTCATCACAGGGACTTCTAACGTTGAGTGTACTTAAGTAGAACGGCTGTAACGTGACTGATGCGAGAAAAAAGGCACCTTTAAAAATACAATAGGGTCATAAACGGACGTTACGCGTAGCGGCCGTAGTGCGACTCCGTCCACCGAAGTGCGGTCGACTGTACATGAATTGTCAAGTTTACACATCCTTTATTTCGACAGATAATACTGCACATCATAGCTGTAACTACTGTATGTAAGCTCGTGATGAATCCCATACAAATTAATTTGTCAATGATGACACGATATTGAATCTGTCAGGCGCAAGACAAGCTTACATCAATATCTGCCAAGCCTTTTCCCAACTATGTTGGGGTCTGCTTCTAGTCTAGCCGGATGCAGCAGAATACCAGTACTTTACATGGAGCGACTGCTTATCAAACCTCCACAACCCAGTTACCGGGTAACACAATACCCCTTGCTAAGACTGGTTGTCAGGCTTTCGGGCTTCTGACTACCCGTAACGACTGTCAAAGCTACAAGCTTAAAAAACAAGTCAAATACCTACAAGAATATTCTATGGTAGGAATAATAATGAGGTACACCTACACGTGCAGTTTTGACACAACACTGATTAATTGTATAATTATTAAGAGCACGTGTCGTGTCAATTAACATCCCCGTTACTATACTATTGTATGATATAGGTATTAATTTAGTAATTGATTCTCGAGATGGAATGCATTTTGAGAATGTTGCCTGTTACTTGCTTAGTTGTTAGTTATAAACTGACATTCTGAATGTAAAATGACATATATATATTAGGTACTAGGCACATAGAACCCACCCAATTAGGTACACAATACTTTTCCTCACACGATCGGTGACCCAAAAAGAGTATCTACCCTAGTTTACTAGGTGAGATGGCTACTTATTTCACCAACTAGGTATAAACCTAGCTTGTGACGTGTCATGACGTTTCAGTGAGAATCAATTACCGTGCGTTAGTCTCGCAAAAATCGAAAATGCCTCGACTGATCTGTTTTTTAGGGATCCGTACCAAAATGGTAAAAAGAAACCCATATGGTGCGACTCAGGCTGTCTGTCCGTCTATCTGTCACAGCTGGATATCTCAAGAACTACTAATGCTATCAACTTGAAATTTGGAACAGTTTAAGATGACGTTTGCCCGACTATTTAGCAAATAAGAAAGAAATAAAAATGTACCAAAACGATTTAAAAAAAAAAAAACGAAACTCAAAAATCATTTATTCAAACTAGGCTGAGAATCAGCACTTTTCGAACGTCAAAATTACATAAGACAGTCCCCCAAAAACGCCCACCCTTCACCACTTCCTAGTGCCTTTAGCTGGGAAGAAGAAGTGACGCAACAAACTCCCCAGCAGCACAGCTGTCTGTTCAAGTTAGAAAAAAAAAAAACAATATGCAAAATAACTTACATTATGCAACACAAAACATAATTTAAATGATAAATTATTGGCCATATGTCGGCTAACACACGCCAATATACCAACCAAAAAACATCGAGAACTATTATACTCAAGCAGAATTTAAAAAAATAAAAACTAAACGTAAACAGAACTAAATATCTAAATAAAAGCCTCCAGGCAAAAAGGGCGTGCCCGCTTACATAAAGCTGTAATTGGAAGTTATAAATGATAAACTAGGACCATCGAGGTAAAATAAATGAACAGTTAATTACTAGTAACAATAACAAAACCATGATCAGCAAGACGACCAGTCACTACAAGCAGCACCCGTTCACGAGCATAACGCAAAGATCAGCTATTACCCCCCTCGCTATATTTGAGGGAAAGAGGCAACCCGATCCCCGACGCTACTGCAAGCAGTGACATCTAAGAGAGCATGGCGAACTTGCTGCCGGTTGCTCAGGCAAAAAATAATGTAATCAATTGTCGAGGTCGCTAGCTATATAGCTTTTGCAATAGGGATTGAACGGTTGGCTTAAAAATCGAAGTATCCAGGGCATGTGGGATATAATATGAAAGAGCGCTATTTGCACATTCTCAAACATTTTTCTTTTTTTTTAGGCCGCGTAGTTTTTGACGTGACGAAAAATGTAAAAAAAATCCGTTCCCCCTTATCTCCGAAGCTTGCATAGAGAAAAATCTGAAATTATTCTATGTAATAGAAGTTTATATAAAGATTACAGGAAAAATAAAACGATGTCTCTACATAGCACACTTTTTCAGAAATCATCGACAAAAATTGCATTAGTTCTACTATCGGTCAAGATATGGCGCTGACCTAAAACTGTAATATTCTACACCGCAGTGTGCAGTGTTAAAATCTCTGACGAATATAGGCCTCGCCGATGAAAATTTAAAATGATACGGAACCCTCGGTTCGCGAGTCCGACTCGCTCTTGACCGGTTTTATTTTGTTTAGTTCGCCTCGATACTGGGGTGGATTAGGAAAAAAAAAAACTGGAAAAACCCAAATGAACTGCCGAAACATCGAAAACATCTAAATTTTGTATCGATCTCTTGTGGTACGAAGTTCACCGGGTCATCTAGTTTAAAATATAATTATCTATGGGTTTATGTGAAACAAAATATTTTTAATGTGAATTTGTACCATGTAAGAGACCATGTAAATTCTCCTGCTTCTACAGCTAAGATATACTTGACGTAACGTCTGCAAACGTCATCGTCTCTAGACGATGATGTATATATAGTGCGTGCATCTCGGAGATAACTAACTTAAAAAAATCTTGGAAAGTCTACAAATGCGTGCATCAATTAATGATAATTTATTGCTATCTTTACTAGATGATGAAGCTATCTCAGTTACAAGTAGAGGAGTAATACTGGCTGTTTACTATGAGAAACAAAAGGTGCAACATAGAAGCACTAAAGCAAGCGTCGAACTAGGCATCCATAGTCCATACTCCATTCTAATACTTAATAAAAATCCGAAAGTATAGCTCTGTCTGTTTATTACATTTATATGCCTAATGGCTGCACGGATTTTGATGAAATTTGGCACACATGACCATGACCTGGGTTAGGGCGGATAGGATATTTTTATCCCGGTAGTACGTTCCCATAGTATTACCCAGTTACTGGGTTGTGGAGGTCAGATAGGCAGTCGCTCCATGTAAAATACTGGTATTCAGCTACATCCGGTTAGACTGGAAGCCGACCCCAACATAGTTGGAAAAGGCTAGGCAGACAGTACGTTCCCATCGGATAATTTCCATCTTACACGCGGGCGAAGCCGCGGGCAAAAGCTAGTAATTACTTAAAATAAAATAAGTTAGGGAGACTATCAAATAGTGAACATTATAATTCACTTGATGTCGAGGTTATATCAAATTTGGTTTTGCTAGTCATCAGAGAGGTCACGAAAGGAAAAAAGAAAATTAGTCTGGGTCGCTGTCGCCGGGTACGGTGAAGAGGACTATATATATATCACTAAAAGTTTAAACCGTAGCTACCACAAGGAAAGTACCTATGAGTGAAATCAGTACAAACAAACATAACAGGTAATCATAGTAAGTACCTATACGAATAGCTCGAAAGGAAATTTTATCAACACCCGACCTAATTCATAGGTTTATTACGGTTCATGTATCGCATCTAGAAAGTACAGTGAAGGCGCCCGACATACAAATAGGTAATAATCAGAGCGGTGACAGACAGCAATGGTTTATTGGTACACCTAGTAGTGATAAGAATATTCAATACGTACAATCACGTTTACAAAACATTGAACACTTTTGGGTCGCATAAAACTCGTTGCTTGTAAAACCAGTTACGAAACCCCGGTTTCCCTGACGGCCGAAGCGGTAAAATGATCTACAGTCAGGGAAATTAATTGATAGTAAGATTGACACACTACGCCAATTTGTGTGTTATAGCCATTTCCAAGAGCAGTGGTGGCCCAGTAAAAGCTGTGGTGGCCCAGTGGTAACAGCCGCGACTTACGACTTGTAGGTCGTAGGTTCGAACCCTGACAGGCGCTTTATAATAAATAAAATATTAATAAAAATAAAAAAACCCTTACAAAATAAACAAAGTTCTTAATAATGTACTTAATATTACTTAATTAATTAATTAAGGACCACTCGATGGGTATAGGCCGCCTCCAGTAATTTCCATTTTTTTCTGTTTTTTGCTTTCTCAAGCCATGATTTGCCAATCAATTCAACTATCTCGTCTTGCCAACGCTCTACTGGTCTGCCTCTTCTTCTCTTTCCGTGTGGGCCTTTCCAAGCGGTTGTTCTAAGGGTCCACCTGTCGTCTTCTGATCGCGCTAGATGACCCACCCGCTCATCTCCACTTCAGTGCTTGAGCATGTTGAAGGGCATCTATGACTTGTGTCTTTTTTCTCATGTACATAATATTTCGTTGTTTGTCTTTTAGTCTGATGTTTAGGATGCTTCGTTAGTGGCCCTTTGGCAAACTTGTATTTAATCTTTAGTTGTGCTATTAAAAATCCACGTCTGGCAAGCGTAGCAGCTTAAAGTTCATGACTTTAGCTTTAAGTTTTACAGGTAAGCGTAATTTCATTATTACTATGTTTCGATTTTTGGTGGCATTAGTTTAATTTAAATTTATTTATTTGTAGGCGAATCGATTTCTTATAAATTAACTTCGTGCGAATCGTCTCAAGAAAAAATAATATTATTTAAAATTGTCGATTTGCCCGTTACAGGCGAGTAAATTCGTTCGAATCACCAATAAGCCCATTTTAGACTACATCATTTCTTTACGGTCAAGGTTTCTAAGAATGGTCAAGGGTTTTATACGCCGACAAAGCTTGTATATAAAGATTCCGAAATAATTAGAGTATTTGAAAGTGCGGCAATCGCGAACAAACCGGTCCGATCTCACGCGCAGGACCATGGACTTGAATGTAACTTTTTATTATGACCAGAAACCATATATACTATACTTTAGTTGCCTTTTTTATACCGAAGCTGCCTACGCTGGAAGGTAGGTGACCTTTTTGGGAAATAAATGATAGGATGTATCTTTAATGGAAGTACAGAAACTACACTACCAATTATTTTCAAAGAATTTCTTTGTTTCCATTGCTTACATGAATCACAAAATTGTTGGATATCATTTACATAGAAATTGAGTAGAATGAATAGTAAATTACTTGTACCTAACTCACGTAGGTTGTAGGAACTCGTCTTTAATCTTATTGTATAAACGTTTTGGATACTTAAATATAACTGCGAAATAGATCTGCCCGATACCAGAAAATAAATAGGAATACTTTGAGTTGTAGGCTCACAAAGACTTTTAAGTGGAAATGTTAAGAAAACAACTTGAAAACAATGTGGTTTCATAATTAAAGCAACGTGATGAGTTAGGTTTCTGTAAGGATCGCCACCCGAAAGTAATGATTTCTTTTATGAACAATAACTATAAGTTAGTGATTCAAAACAACTGAAACTGCATATCGAAGCAATCGTTTTAAGTACTTTAATCTTACGAGATGGAAATCATCCCAGGATCTTAATTGTACTATCAAATATTTTATCTATTGGGTTTACAATAAAACTTTATTCCTTTTACAATATTATTTTAACACAACTAACTATCTACACGAGGTACTAAATTAAATAACTAACTAACTATACAAATAATTACAAAAACAAAAGGACACTTAAGGTGGTTTTATACCGGCGAGGCAAGGCGTGGATGGGATGGGCGAGAATTGAAATCACGCTTACCCTTTTACACCAAAATAAGTCCATCGCTATACAGCGCCGTCTCGCGATGGCCAGCGCTGCCTCGCGCCGGCTCGCGATGTCACACGCTGGTCATCGCTACCTAGCGCCGTCTCGCACTATCACGCGCCGGTCAGTCAAGAGTATAGTATGCAGCGAAGTCTCGCGATGGTTGGAGCGCGCCAGCGCGTGTAAGCGCTTGACGGAGAGAGACCGTGCGGGTCCTCTATGGCCGGTGCAAGATATGTTAATCCGTTTTACAAAGTAAATAAATACTCTATTCTTGCAGCAATCAAATTAAATATTGTACTAACAAATATTTCAATTCTCACCTCGCACATCCTCGTGCATCTAGATCCTTTACACCAAAAACGGGCAGAGCGTGGATATAAATTTTGCCATTCAATTCTCGCCCATCCCATCCGCGCCTCGCCTCGCTGGTGTACAACCACCTTTAGGCGTCGAAATATTCATTCGCATCGCTGTCATCCGGTAACATGCCCAGAAAACTGGCAGCATTGCCACGTTAAATGGGAACGTTAAATGGGAATGCTAATTATTTGGCCAAATACATTTTCAAATGTAATTTTATATAAATATTTTACTATTTTAATGAGGAATGAATATCTAATGTTTGTGAATAATCATTTTTATATCCTCTTTTTCTTTTTGCAGAAGAGTTTTTTTTTTAATAGGTAATTACGTTCATAATATCTTTGTACTTTTTACTCGAATAATTATCACGGTTTGCGTGGTTATCGTGAAAGTTATGCAGTTTGCAGTGGCATAATGTCACGCAAAAGTAACTTTATATCATTTCACGTCGTTTTAATTAGCATAAGATAAGTCATTGTAAGATTTATAATTTGCTAACAATGACGGTGACTGTGCTAATGGCGTTCGTGGAAAAATGTAATGCTAAGGCCCAGCGCACACCGCTGGAGGCGCGGCGGAGACCAATTGAAGACAACAATTTAATATAAACCTTAACTACCTTGACATACAGTCAATATAAGAATAAATTCGCACGCGGTGCTCGGAGCGCCCTCAAGCTACTACGAGAGCATGCGCGCGACTGCTCCAGTCACCGCCGTACTGCTCTGCGCTCCGCCGCACTACCCCGAGCCCGGCTGGCTGGCGGGCTGGCGCCGCCGCGCATCTCTCCGCTCGAGGGCTCTCAAGAGCTCTTGACACCGCTCGGGGCCCGCGGAATCCGCCCGCGCGTTTCAAGGAAATGCGCTCCGCCGCGCCTCCAGCTGTGTGCGCTGGGCCTTACAAACCTATGTATCCACGAGTCCGTTGCATATTTTCACTTAAGTTTTTAAATACATCAGTCTTTCATTGCAAACGAATATCAACCCTAGATTGATAAATTACATATTCATGACTTTCGTGTCCAAATGGCCTTTCACACAAAAATGTATCTCGAGACAAGTTTTATACTAAGTATTACAACAAAAAACTTACCTGTATTATTTTTATTCTATTTCAGGTCGAAAAAAGAAGAAGAGCATAATGCAGAGAATCCTACCGATGTTTATTTTGCCGTTCGTCCTACAGTCAGCGATAATTCCCCTCGTCTTGGGAATGTTAAAGTTCATGCTAGTGAAGTCTTTCTTAGTAGGAAAGTTAGCACTTACCCTAATCATGATCAATGCCTTTAAAAATCATAACTCTTTCAAGGGAAGAGACGCTGAAATGGCCAGTGCTCACTATGGTTACCATGATAACGGAATAGAGCACTATGCTTCTTATTTAAATTAAATGTAGGTAACTATACTCCATTTAAAATAAGATTAGACATTTAAAGAAACCTTTTTTTCAGTCCGTTCAACCGATTTTGACTTCTATACCGTAGACATAAGGATGACCTTAAAAGCAAAAATGTGGTTACAATACCAACTGTTTACTGCAGCTGCCATTTGTCATGCCACCAACGCAATAGAAGTCAAAATCTGTTGTACGGACTGTAAAAAAGGTTCCTTTAAATGTCTAATCTTATTTCAGATGGAGTATAGGTATGTTAACACCCTTAATGAGCCTTTCTTCTGTACTGCAAGATATACTTGTTGCAAGGACGAAATGCAAATTGTAAAAAAAATTGACTTAAATACCAATTTTTTTAATAGTAGTACAGTGAGCTGCACTTTACTGGTATCAATATAAGTAGAAGGCCTTACATTGAAACTCCGTACATCGCTAGGCCAGCTCAAGGTCAAAATGTTACCACCGACGTGCAGTAGACAGTACTAAGTAGAAATACATGTGGGTATGTCTAGATGTAAGTAGAGGAAACAGAATATCTACTCGACTGATTAACATTTACATAATTAGATTTTGTCAACAAATACGACGATCATCGTAATAAGTTTTAAGCAATTTGCATCCAATTGTTATTGCGCTCCCGTCTAACTGAAAGCCTTTTCAACTTGTGTGTCTCCAATAATAATAGCATAAGATTGCATTTTGTTATTTTGATCGACCAATCAGAAGGCTAAGTTAATTTCGTTTTGACAGCTAGGTACCTACTTTACTGATCACAAGCTTGATGAGGGTTTCAGTCTATTTCCGTAGGTGGGAATGAATATAAATGACATTCTTAAATTCAATGAACCTTAGTAGCTATCGATGACCACACTGGCTGGTAACAAAAAAAGTCAATTCCTTTTGGAAAATACACCTTCTCATCATTATTCCTTAATTAATTTCAAAATCAATTGGGTATCATAGCCAAGCCCTAGATAGTTTTACATAAAACTATGTTCATATACATACAGCTGTACAACGTAGAGAAGACAATATGACAATAAATTAAAACATCGGACAATATTAATCCATAGGATTATTTAGAAACTCTATAAATAAATCTTAACATCGTAATTAAAACGTGATTTTTTCAAACAAACTACTAAATAGTACTGATGGGCCGACTATGGGTTTTGTCAATCATTGGTTAGTTAGTGACTAAACTATTGGAAATATTTAGGTTGAATTTTTTAAAGCAAGTCTGCTGTAAAAATCGTGCCCAGTCGGGCACGTTTTTTGATATACCTACGAAGTTTAATTTACTGTCGTAGTGTCGTGTTCACCTTGTATGAATGAAATAATCGTGAAAAAGCTAATTGTACGGGAAATAAGTTTAAGAAGAATGCGAGTCCGGAGGTGGTGGGCGTGCTAGGCGTGCGGCCGATCTTGTCAACATTTCATCTTCATTTTCCTATTTTCTGTTTATTGTTGTTTTATCGGAGGTGACATCTGTCATCTCTCCTCCGATTCGGCAGTTTTTAATAGTATTCTGTTACATTTTCGTGAAATTAGATCTCTTTATTGGATTTTTTATGGTTTCTGGTTTCAATTTTAGTATGTATGGAAAAACTCTTGTAAAAATGCTCCAGAATTATTATAGGTAGTTGTTTCCATTGAATACAATTTTTTTTAAATATAATTTCAATAAGTACAGTCAAACGCACACCAGTGGCAACTCTTTGACCTTTGACCTTGAGCTGGTCTAAGGTAGTAGGGAGCTTCAGTAGAATAAGAGGCCAGATTATACTGGTTTTATTACCACTGACCTACTGCTGTACCTACATAGATATTAAATTATTTATTTTAAAATGTAGGATGTTAAAACTTTTAGATGTCTGTTCATTTATTTATTTTTTAAATATATTAAGTTAACTAAAGTACCCATCTACATAACATTTGTGTCTAAAAAGAAGAAGGCGGTTCACATTTTCTAGAGAATTGCGAAAACTAATGTATTGGTCGTACTTTAATTATTTTAATGAAGGAAAAATGTGGGCATAATTACAGGCGCAAGGTAAACTATAGATTTTGTCTTTTAAATTTTTTAGAATCTATTCCTGGCGCTAGTTATTATACCGATTTTTTTACTATTTTAATTTATTATTTTACATAGGTGCCTAAATAAATAAAATGTTGCTTTAAATAAACGTTATCATATTGATGACAAAAATGTATGTTGAGTTTTTTAAACAAATTATGGGTAAACTCTGTCTTATTTCATAATATATTATAGAGTGATGCAATTAATTAGCGCAACTAGGTGTGTATTTTTTTTAATTCGATGTCCGGATTTGTGCCGGGTTAATGGCAATTGGCTCGCCCGCCCCCTATTGAAAACATAAACATAACTGGCAAAATGTGGGTGTACTATGGGTGCCTATCCCTTCGGGGAATACAGAATGTTATGTTTTAAGTTAGGATATATAAAAAAAACAATTGTGTTAATTAGTTGCATCACTATTAATTGTTTTGATTACAGTTTTTATTAGTCTTAATATTTATTTAAATTATTCGATATTTAATTTATTTTAAAACGTAAGTATCGGGAGGTATGCTGAAGCCTTTTGTTAGGTATATAGGCAAGCTAAGTAACTAAGACTTCATTGTTATTTATTTTTAAACTTTAAAATTGTTAATTTTCTTATCAATAACAAGTCTCTATTATGTATAAATTAAGACTAATTAATAGTAGTTTGCAGTTGAATGCTAATTATGACCCATTTATGTGTTCGTTTTTAGTTTTACTGATTATTTGTGGAAGCTTAGAAAACCGAAAATAATAAAATTAACATAACCGAGGAAGTTCTATTGCTGAACAGTCGATCTTGGTTATTTTATGTTAGTAAGCACTATTTAAAAATTAAAATCACTGTCTTATTTTTTTAATGTTTTAAACTCACGCAATGCTATTATTGTTCGGTTATTCAACGTTTATTGTTGTATTTTTACTACAATATATTACAACTAAATAAATTGGTTTACCATAGTTTAATGTTGTTGTGATAGTAATTTTTCCCATATTTTTTCTAGCAGACAAGCCACACACATGCCTTGTGTTTCGGGAAGGAGCTACCTCACACCTACTGTAGCACCAAAAAGTATAAACGTCACGGGTTTGGTTTGATAAATGATTATTATTGTACTACATTATATGTTTGACTGTATGCATTTTATTTATGTAAGAAAACATTTAGTTACGGTAAACTAAATGTTTTCTTATACTTACCTATAAAAATACATCAGTTAAAGATAAACTAAGCGTTGCCTAAATCAAATTATGCAAAATTAGTGTAATAAGTGTGTGCCTGGCTTTAAATCTAAAGTCTACAATAAAAATAGTATACTATGCAATTAGTGAATAAAGGACGGATTTAAAGCGAGGGCCATAGATGAATCACAAGCAAGTGAAGGATTCTAACCTAATCTAATCTAATCATGAGCGAAGCGAGTTATTCAAGTGTTAGAATCCTGAGCGACGCGAGTGATTCATCTATGGCCCTCGCTTATAAATCCGTTTTATTCAAGATTTGCATACTATTCTTTATACCATGACTACGAGAAAAAGAAAAAAAATAGCGAAAGAAAATAGACATTTCATGAAGAAGTAAGGAAGGTCAAATTAATTAAAATGCACATTAAAATTGGAACAATTACTAAAATTAAGAGAAATTTTCTTATTATTATTAAAATAGCGCCAATTTACTAATGACAGCAAAGAACACAAAACAGTTTTTATTCTAACTCTTTGTCGAAAATGTCGACCAATCAAATCTCAAAGAGTTATTAGAACAAGGAGTTTGTTTGTCGAGTATTCTTTGCACATGGAGTTTGTATCGAGTATTTTTTCGCAAGGAGGTTGTATAGCATTGAGATGAAGGTAGAATATATTGGTGTATTCTAAATTCAAACACCAAAATAGTGATTAAAAGTGCTTTTGAGAACAGTGAATAAAATAAGCTTTTTAGAGGGGGAATGGTATAATACTTAGTACATTATGCAATTAGTGAATAAAAGAGATTCAAGCGAAAATAGACATTTAGCCTCTCTGCTCGACAAGATTTTGACATGTGACACATCAGTTGACTCGACGGGGTGTTGCGAATTCAGTCATGAAATTTAGGAATTTACTTGATGTAAATTCCTAAATTTCATGACTGAATTCGCTTTCAGCATTCGAATTTATTAAGAAAAATATGTTACCGCGCCTATTTTATACAATAAGTTTATGGAAAATATCTTTAATTATATGTTGAGATCAGTCAAACCGCGTCAGTACACTGCGAAAGTTGTATAGAATTGGTATTACTACACCTATCCAAAAGGGAGGAGTTTAAATTTGCTGAAAATTTGTACATAAACAACCCACTCTCTTGCTGAAAATATGCAAAAGGGAAAAATAAAGATATTATCATTCTCTCTGCATTCTAACTTTTACCATGTTTCATACATAAACTACATAAAAAACACGATCAAATCTTGATAAAAATTACAAAAAATTGTGTTGCGACGTGACACTTCTTAGTGCTGACCCCGTCTACCCAATTTTCTTATATCGATTCAAAAGTAGCATTCAGCCCAATCGATACTCGCAATAAAATCAGTGTGAAAAAAGGATTAGAAACTGAATAAAAACTCTTTGGTATATTTTCAATGAATTATTTTATTTTTGATATTAATAATTTTATTAGTAAGTTTACACATACAGTGTGGATAGGGCAGTAACTTTTGAGGGTTCCGTATGTACCTACGAATGAAAAAACGGAACCCATAAAGGATTACTCGTGTGTCGGTCTGTCACAGCCAATTTGCTCCGAATATACTGGACCGATTAAGTTGAAATTTGGTACACATATGAATTTCTGTGACCCAAATACAGAAGTGTAACGTAAATAAATGAATTTTGAATATGGGGTCACTTTTGGAGGCCAAACTAGACAGTAAAAAAAAAGTTTTGCAAACTATATCGTGTGACATATCAAATGAAAGGGCTTGTTGTGGGGGTCCCAAATATTTATGTTAATTATTCTATATTATTTTTAGAACTAAGTTCTTTAACGAGACTTGCAGTAGGAGTAAACTGGCATAAATCGTCACGCGAAAAAGTGTTCATACTTGTGACTGTCTTTTTCTAATTTGATAGAGAGAGAGAGAGTGTGAATTTGGTCAAAATGTAAATCCAAGATGGCGGCAACGAATATTTTCAAATTTTTCGTCGTGTGAGTCGGTTTCATGGTTGTCGAAGGCGTTAAAGCCGATAGTGACGTTAAAATGTGAATTTTATTTTTCATTATTGCTATTGTTTTCATAGTTTTTGAGGGTGCTAAAGTCGATAGTGAGGTCAAAAGGTAAATCCAAGATGGCGGCTGCGAAAGCTTTATTTTTGTTCTAAATTATACGTGAAAAAAAACTTGGTTCTCCCGGACTTCCACGTTTTATTTTTTTAATTTATTGTAGAAAATAGACCATTCCCCACTTATCTACGGAGCCTATATATTTTTGAATACTGGAAATTGTTGGTTGATTATAGATTCCTGGAAAACCTATAAAAAGTCTATGGTCGTAAAATAATATGAGTTTGTTCTTGGGATAAATTATTGGTATAAAACATGGATGCTATTACAATTTGATAATTTTTTATCATGACTACAATTTTCATGTTTTTCGGGGGGATAGTGCTGATATCGAATAAGATGAACATTCTGGATTTTAAGATGGCGGCTATTCCAAATAATAATAATAATATTGTAGACAAATTCTCATAGACATCAGTTTAATGCCTATTATAAACTCGATAGCCAAAATCCGTGAAAAAACGGCCCTCTTACCTAATTTCGTCATGTCCGTCTTTCCGTGCGTCCGGATGTCATACAGCCATTTTACACGGAGACTATTTACTCTATCGATGAAAATTTGGAAAAAGGAGTATTCTTTGCACCGCTAAACAATGGTGTAATGAAATTACAATAAACATAATATAGGGGATGGTATTCCCTATACATATAACCGAGAGATGAAAAAAATCTATGCACATAAAGCGTGTATTGTTGGATCTCTTAATTAAAATGATAATTATTTGTTTCTAAGTGGCTTTACTTTTTAAGTCAATAGTTTTTGAGATATAGGTTATTTTCGGTTACAACCGCAGAATTAACTTTGTTTACTATAGTTTTTTCGAGAAATACAACCTTATTTTTGCAGTCGATAAAATTGATGCTGTGCAATATTTATGCGTAAATAAGTATTCATCCCAACTACGGAATCCTTTACTGTGCGTAGTCCAACATACACTAGGCCAGTTTTTTAAATTTCGTTGGGAAACTACCACAAAAAAAAAACAATTTCTATTACTCAAGTAAGAGTAACCTATTAAAAACAAAAACTACCAAACTCATACAACTAAAAAAATATGGACGTCGTTTAAAGGCGTTTGCGGAATACCTACCCACTTTATAGAATTAATTTATAATCATTCCCAAACAAACTTTTGTTAAGCCTTCCTAAAAAATGTATACTGGGCATTCTGTAGCAAACTATCAGAAAGCATCAAAAATAAAGTCCACACAACAATTCAAATAGTTTGGAACAGCGAGCGCATTCGAATTTAAATTCAAATATAGAAACAATTCAGTGCGAAATTTAATAAATGAGGTAAGTATGTATCCCCGTCCTGTCTGTTGACTCGTTTTATACATAGGTAATGTCCAAAAAACGATTTAAATTACATTGGAAAAGTGTAAATAATTATTATAAACAATGCTTAATGTATTTAATGCTTAAAACAATTTTATTTCAATTTCCAAGTTTCGATTTCTGACATTCGACATATTAATTAATCAAGTCGAACAAAATTGAAAAAAAAAATCGTTTGGCATAATCGTTTTCGCGCATCATTACAATAAAAAAAACAATAATGGTCGGATATTTTACACAAATTGAGTAGTGGTAATGAATATTACGTGTTATTGGACCTGTGTTCGTATATTATGTTAAGATCTGGGCATTTTCTAGTTGTTTATAATATTTGTCACATTTTAAATCGTATCTACATGTGTATGTGTGATATTAGTGAAAAGTGAAAATGTAAACACGCACGATTGGCGCGAAACTTCGACTTTGGATATCAAAAACTTCATTACCACTATTTATTCAACTTGAACAATGGATGAATTCGTCAAATAATTAAATAATGTAGTATTCACTGCCCTTGTGGTGGAGTTTAGATGTTCGAAATCCCCAATTTTTATGATTTTTAGCCTAGACCTCGACTGTCATCAAAATGGCGATTATCGCATTTACAGACTTTAATTTTTTAAAGGTAAATTAATAATCTTGTACGCTAAATATGAAAGATTTAATGATGTAAACATTTGAGTTTTTTATTCAACTCTCTTAATTAACGCACATTTATAAGATTTATTGGTTAGTACAATAAATATTCACTTAATCAAATAAGGGTGTCGTATGTGGTAATTCTGGGGTCCAATTATTGGACCCACTACCAAGCCGGCGGAGGTTTGTGTGTTCGGGTCCAATCGGGGGCGCTTCCGAACTACTTATACGGTTAGTGAAGAAATTCGTGTGCGGTCGTGGGACCCCCGTCAGAAACGAAGTTCTTTCTCACGTATGATTTAAAACAAAACAAAATTTTTGCAGTTGCCATCTTGCATTTCCATTTTGACCTCATATGCGTTAGCGCCCTCGAAAACAATGAAAACGACACCCATGATGAAAAATTTGAATCAGTGCCGCCATCTTGGATTTTCATTTTGACCATTCTCTCTGTCTCTCTCTCCGGCATGCAGTGTACTCGGGCCGATGTGTACAATTTTATTCCACAACACTGCAGCATGCAGTGTACTCTTTTCTTTTGTTTTTTCTGCCGGCGTTCTCTCTCTCTTTCTCCTTGAATTAGAAGAAGACAGTCACAAATATTAACACTTTTTAGCGTGCAAAACTGTATCGCAGGAAACAGGGCCTTCCGTTAAAGATGATTCAGCGTATTGACAATGCATGTTAGACGATGTTTGTTGGAAAAAAAAAACGAATAGGTAATAAAGGGATACAAGAAAAAGTTGAAACATGTTGTTAATTAAAAGAAAGTACTTGTAGGTGTGTGTGTGTGCTGTGTAGGTGTGTTGTGTAATTGTGTTGTATAAGTGTGTTGTGTGGGTGTGATTGCGTATGAGTGCACAGATTTTACTGTAGAACTATGTCGGTAATAAGTAGAGTTTCTTCAAGTAAGAAGAGTTTTAGTATCATCACAGTTTAGTATCTCTATATGAAAGTTTTAGAAGCCAATCACGCAGCAGTAATTTGCACTTTGGGAATGAATTCTCCCAAATGTTGAGTAGTTTGTTCGCTTTGTTATAACGACGAGGACCGAGGACATATAAATGTCGACTAGCAAGAGTGGTCCTATGGCGTACGGTGGGACATACATGACTTTTGCGTCGTTTCTCACTCATGAGCCCTGGAATATAGGTGAGAGAGGAATATATATAAAAGCCAAAATGCTGTCTCACAGATAGAAGTTTACACTCGCTATATAACAGAAATATAGGGTACGTGTGTGGTTTCTTATGCATAACCTATAGGACAGCTCTCTGTCCTCTTTTAACTTTTAGAAACGTGGCATAAGCACCACCCCACGCTGAGATACAGTATGAGAGAAGGGACTGTGCCAATACAGCTGTAAGCGAAAAACTCTGCAGAGTCGATCTAACCCTTTTGAAGGTAAATATTACTAGTACTAGTACTTTTAGATATGACAACATTGCGGTTCAAATAAAGATATTATAATAATATTTAGTGACAAAAATGAGTGATATTCTTCAAAACGGTCCGCTGCGAAGTATGTACTCGCAACCAGCGTGCGTTTATGACCATGTATGAACGTGGATGAACCAAAACAAGTTTGTAAGGATCGTAGCAGTTGACGTTCTGTAGTTTCTGCCTACCCCCATGAGAAAAAAGCGTGACTTTAAATATGTAATTTTTATTGTTTTATGGTCCTCTTTATTTAAATAAACTTATGTCGCTGAACCTACTATCAGTACTCATCACCATAATGTCATGGTCACATTATTTATTTTTAAGAATCTATTAAGTCCAAGAAAGTATGAAATACATGCTAAGTAGTTGAAAGTAACTGACAGCTCATATGTATTTATTTTATTCGAACTTAGAAGATTTCTTATCTTATTGCATAAAATAATAAAAAAACAAATTTGTTATAAAATTCAACTTTATAATAATTGTGTAAGCCGTTTCTATTTTATTAGCTTCTGAATGCTTTGAGTTCGATTTTATTTTATTGTTGAAATGTTAAAAGATATTGCATAAACTTATAAACCTCGAATAACCTCACTTTTTTTTAAATAATAAGTTCTCAATTTTTATCGATGTGTTTTTCAATTTATTGATGATGAGGATGCCTTTGAAAACAATTCTAACTATCAGTCGGGAAAAAATCTCACGTGCCCCATTCATACATAAAATTCTTATCATGGGGGTAGGCAGAAACTACAGAAGGCCACTTGCTACTAGCCTTACAGATGTAAGGCTGGTAGCAGGTGGCCTTCTGTAGTTTAAGGAGTAGATAATCCTTTTGCTTCGTTTCCGTCCTATTTAATAAAGCCGCGCGCACTTTGGATGCGTTTTCGTACGAATTTTACTCGTGCGTACACGTATGACCATGGTCGTACGAATTGAGTGCACACACTGGATACGTTTTTCTTCGTTAAATAGAACAAATCCCTACAAGTTTGGATTGTTTTCGAACGTCACCGCGTCGGAACTATACGTACGTATTACGTACGACTAAGTCGCACCCAGTCTGCGCGCTCTCTTTGTACACGCGTGCGTGTTCGTACGTGTACGCACGAGTGAAATTCGTACGAAAACGCATTCAAAATGCGCTCGGCCTTAGGTATATTTACCACGACTATGTAGGTACCTACTATGGTAAGATATGGCTCAGCCCTTCACTAAAGCACGAATAACAAAACTGACCCCATATTTTTAAAGTGCCTTCAAGAGTGACTCCAGCCCATCCTGGTCAATCAGAACTAGACTTCAATATTGCTGAGTGGCTATTGAATAAAAAAATATGGCCATTTATGTAACATATTTTTATACTCGCAAATAAATCAAAACCTACAGGGTAGTTCCCGCTGACCTAGAATCATGAAATTTGGCAGGAAGCAAGGTCTCACAGCATTTATAGAGTAAATGTCCGAAAATCTTTCATTTGTACCAATAGACCTAGAGTGCTTGGGTTGGGCAAATTTAGCATGCTTCACAAAAATGTAGAACAAAGATACCCAAATACGCGTCCATATCCGATATATTTTTTAAAAAAACTGGAACAAATGCCAGAATTTCGCATTTTTTGTGGGAGTAGCACAAGGTTTTCAGGGTTACAAACTTGGGTATAAACTACTCTCAGGGGACCTAACAATATATTACCTATACAAAAAATTTAGTTACATGCGCGTTTGCGACCTTTGCCTTTTTTTGTGTCGATTGACTGGGCTAATAATAATAAGAACCCAACTTTTGGTGTCTCGCCTGTAGAGGTCGTAATTAATGTATCCAAGAAATATTTCAGTTCTCATATCAATCCCTCAAGGCAACTATTGAGGAATATTAATGGGTTTACAAGAGCGTTTTATGAAATAACATAGACATTTTGAAAATAAATCTTAATAATTACATACATAACATAACATAACATCACGCCTTGTTTCCCCGAAGGGTTGGGCAGAGGTGTCCCTGTAGCAGGTATACCCACATTTCGCCAGTTATGTTTAAGTCCCATGTAATATCGAGCATAATAGCGAAATTATATCGAACGAAGTACATAGATTTTGCTTTAAAAGCAAATAATTATAATTTCACAGATATACGATATACGAGGCTTATGCCCAAGATACACGAGGTTGGTTTCTCAAGCCAAGATAATAAGCTAGTGTTAGTAAGCTAGCAAGCTAGTAACTCTGGCTACGTGTACACAGAACTAGCTGCTTTTCCAGGCTAGCTTGTCAAGCTAGCATATCAAGCTAGGATAGTTTAATAGGATGGCGTTCTATATTTTGAGCTAGTAGCACCCCAACAGTCAACGTATATATGTTGGGTTTACTCCCGTTTGGCAATGCTACATATACTTACTTACCTATAGCGATGTATCGTGTGCACCAGGTACAGTCAGTACGTTAAGTCAAATTTTTAAGGAATGTAAATATTTGTTTGAAATGAAAAAATTATATAAATATTTAAGATTTTTATAGTGTAATTTTTTTATTTATCATACTGGGTGGCAGGGACATCGACGCGAAAACTTTTAACTTGGATTCAGTACATGATTCTGAATCCCTACGCGTAAAAAAATTTCGTCGGTTTTTGAAAAAACAAACCGGCTGTTTCTTAAAAAAGTCCAATACCTACGCGGTCAAAATGTATGGAACAGCTGATTTTTTTTAAGGGTCCCTGCCACCCTGTATAAACATTATAATATAATATGATTAGTAATTATATTATTTAAACTAAGCAAAGCAAAATCAACAACATACGTTACTAGAATATAATATAGGTAAACTTTGTTTATTCATTCCAAATGTGTATATCTATTTGTGACTATATGAACAAGTCGAAAATATAAAATTAGACCTTAACATAGCAAATATTACTTAAATAAATTTGGCACACTAGAACTTTTTACTCTGACTGTACTTTAACGTGTGCTCAGGTACGTAATATCTACAAACATAACCAATGTATAAATGTAGCGTTGCCAAACGGGAACGTTGCCACACGGGAGTAAGCCTATACGTTCGAAATACAGAATTTCAGACGCAAAACTGTGATGATAATAATAGAAGAACAAAGCTATCTTTTCCTATTTTACATCATTTAGTTAATAGGGCATTACCAAGGAAATGGTTAAGGCCAATATTACTGTAATTTTTTTTGTTCCAAAATACGGTACTTCCACACTTTGAGAAAAATAAACAATTTTTCTCAAAGTGTGGAAGTACCGTATGACGTGACTTAATATCAGTAAAAATTGAGAATCAAACAGAAAAAAAATCCTAAGACTAAACAAAGAATTCTGAATCAACTTAGGTATATGTAAATGAGTGAATTTCGTAAAAAGTGCAGTTGACTCTTTTTATTTTGCTGCCGTCGTACTGTCTACACGGAACGTTATTTTGGTCTACTCTTCCTTCGACAAAACGGTGTTCGTGCTAGGCCTGGGTAGTATATGTAATCTGTGCCTGGGTGGTGTTGCAACACGCACGCCCTCCCTGCTTCGTCTCGCGGGCTGCAAGTCCGGAGTACCTACGTGCCGTGCGACGCCGGAACGCATCATGTATGCCGCAGCGACACAGCTAGCGGCAACGCATCGTGTGTATAGTACAGGCTCTCACCCTTTTTGTTACACGTTGTATATTATTATTATCTTCGACATATAGCTCATCGTACAATTTAATGGACTACCACACACAATGAAGATATACAGATATATTTTTAGGGTTCCGTACCTCAAAAGGAAAAAACGGAACCCTTATAGGATCACTCGTGTGTCTGTCTGTCTGTCTGTCTGTCTGTCTGTCTGTCTGTCTGTCTGTCCGTCTGTCACAGCCAATTTACTCCGAATCTAATGGACCGATTAAGTTGAAATTTGGTACACATATTTATTTCTGTGACCCAAACACGAATGTGTAACGTAAATAATTTAATTTTGAATATGGGTGTCACTTTTGAGGCGCAAACAAGAAAATTAAAAAAAAAAGTTTTGCTAACAGTACTGTGTGACATATCAAACGAAAGGGCTTGTTGCAAGAATCTTAAATATATTTTTTTAATAATTTTAAAATAAATACTTTTAAAGATATTTAATAAATTCAATGAAAATTGACCATTCCCCCCCCCTTATCTCCGAAACTACTGGACCAAAAATTAAAAAAAAAATACATAGTATGGTTCTTTACTCATAGATTACAGGAAAACCTATAAGAAGTCTATGGTCTTAAAATAACATGGTAAATCTCTCAATATTGTGCGTAAAAACTTACATTTCGTCGCTCGGCATCCAAAAGGCCCATCTCTCTAGCTACTATAATATCAAAATATCAAAAGTGTTTGACCGTCTGCTTAATACACAAATAAATAAAACTGTAAATGTTCATGACAACCAATTCAGGTTTCGGCGTGGTTTGTCAACAGAAAGTGCAGTGTTGTGCCTTAAGCATACTATCACATACTTACTATACACAGCGTGGGACGCCGATTTATGCTAGGTTCATCGATTTATTCAAGGTTTCTGATCTGGTTGCTTATGACGTATTGTGGAGAAAGATGGAGAAGGATAGGTTGCTAACGGAGCAAACATCTTTAAATAATGGTATGGTAACCAGATCAATAGTGTACGATGGGCTGGAACTTTTTCCAAGCTATACAGGTTGGAATGCGGGGTGAGGCAGGATTGGCGAGCTCAGCAGCACCAGAGTGGGTTGCTATATAGATGGTATTTGTGTAAATAATATTAGCTATGCAGATGATATGGTGTTTCTGAGCGCGTCAATCTGTGGTCTCAGAAAGTAATTGGTCGCCAAATATGAGCAGTGTGCCAAAACATGGTTTGATGTATAACTCCAATAGGTCGGAGATCATGGTCTTTGAGGCTGGGGGCAGACCGGGTTATGTACCACCTGTATTACTCAATGGGACTCCACTACAAAGAGTATTTACGTTTAAATATCTTGGTCATATATTGACCCCTGACCTCAATGACGGACTCGATATTGAGCGGGAGCGAAGGGCGTTGTCGGTAAGGGCAAACATGCTGGCTCGCAGGTTTGCACGCTGCTCACTTAAAAAGCCAAAATTACTCTGTTTCAAGCTTATTGTACAACGTTTTACACGTGCAGCCTGTGGGCTAGATATACCCAAAGGTCATGCAACGCCCTTCGTGTCCAATACAACAACGCTTTCAGGGTATTGGTAGGGCTGCCCCGTTTTTGTAGCGCATCGGGAATATTCGCGGACGCACATATTAATTGCTTTTACGTAACGATGCGAATGAGGTGTGCATCCCTGGTACGCAGAGTACGGGCCAGCTCCAACAATATCGCTAGCAGTCTGGATTGCATGTACATCAATCACTGTAGTGCTATCTCCCATGGGGTGAAGTAAATTTAAACTAGATTACGTGGGGCACTCAGAAAGTTTTGTGATACTAGAAAAAAATATACTACAGGTTATAATTTTTTTTATTATATCTTTTGAAAGAACTCTCCATTGGCGTCTATACACAGTTTTATACGTCTAAACAAATTTTCATAACACATTTTCCAGTCCGCATCAGACACCTCTCCAATCTCCTTCTCAAATGCACCCAGTGCATCTTCAGAGTTGATTTTTAATTTTGGGGAACAAGAAAAAGTCGCACGGAGCCAAATCGGGACTGTAAGGAGGATGACCTATAAATTTGACCGGTGTGCTGTCCAGAAAGTCCCTTGTTTTGAGCGCCGAGTGAGCCAGCGCGTTGTCGTGGTGAAGCAGTAGCCCACGGAGGCCAGTGTTCGGTCGCTTGCTGCTTGCAGTAGTAAAAACTTCTGGCAAACATTTGGTAACATACCATTCAGCATTGATGCTTCTTTGATCTCGTCAGGGTACTGACACCAGATAAACTGGTAGAAAAAAAAAAAACTTGCGGTCAACATTTTGCCTGCACTTCTGGCTCGCTTCACTTTGGTAGGCGTTGGTTCATTTTGAAACAGCCACACGGTCGACTGACGCTTAATTTCTGGATCATATTGAAAAATCCAAGATTCATCACCCGTAATGATATCTTAAACGCGCCGAGACGAGCCTGCTACCAATTTTGCTATCATGTCTCGGCACCATTCTACCCGAACCTCCTTCTGACCCTGCGTTAGATTTTGCGGTACCAGCGTGAAACTATCTTTCTTAACCGAAGATGCCTGTGTAGAATTTCATGCATACTTCCCGATCCAATCGGCAGTATACATCTATATATCTAGACATTTTAAACTTTGCTTTTTTTGGGTTTTTAAAAACTAATTATTTTTTTTTTTATTGGATGCTGTAGAATGGTAGTAGACCATGGTCTGAACAACGTTTGTTCTAGCAAAACTGTGATTCAAATTTCACGTTGTATGTTGAACCTCTTCATGTGTAATTCGCCTATTCTCTTGAATTAAATTTTTCACAGCCAGCACTTTTTGTTATGTAACAACCGTCATAGGGCGGCCACTTCTTTCTTTGTCTGCCAAAATTACTAGACCACCCATAAATTCGTTGAACCAGCGAAAAACAGTCGCTTTAGAAGGGCTTTTTTCTATGAACACCATTCGAAGTCTTTCAAACGATTCTTCTGGTTTTAGTCGACATTTGAAATCGTACAAAATCATCGCGCGAAAATGTTCTCGTTATAAATCCAGTTTTCAGTAAGACAGAGTATTTTGATTTTGCTCGTAAAAAAATGTGGAGGGAATTTCGAATTTGGAATGTTATGTTTTTTTGTAATAAGTAGTCATCGTTTTAATTGACATCAAAACCAGCCAGTATTCTATAGACATAAACTGTTAGTCGCAAAACTTTCTAAGTGACCTCGTAAAATAAGTTAACATAGTTCATAAGTTTACTAACGCAATGAGTCCTTGTTACTTGAATAAAGAAAAATATCTGGATGATATTTTTTTTTTGAACGACGTTTTCTAAAATTTAAACCTAGCTGGATTGATTTATCGCTCCTGAAACCCCTGCATACTAAATTTAATAAAAATTCTTGGAGCCGTTTCCGAGATTCAGATTATATATACATAGGTATATACAAGAATTGCTGGTTTAAAGGTGTTATTATTATATTAATACAATGAATACAACAAACAATGTTAAGTTTGTTCTTGGGATAAATAAATTCATCTCAACTACGGAACCCTTCATTGTGCGTAGTCCGACACGCACTTGGCCGGTTTTTTTCCTTAAAGTATCTTTAAGCGCTATAATATATATTATCTTCAATGTGTGTGATGAGCTTAACGATCCCGTTAGCGGTGCATTATTGAAGCAGATGAGCTCGTTATATTTTATTACTTTATACGTGCGCAGTTAGACGAAAATTATGAGCAAGAAAAATTATCTGTAAAGATAAATCTATATAAATAATTTTAAAAAACCCTCGTCACAAACATTTCCTCATTTCTCTTTTCTACTCCATCACCAGACCCTGTTCACCATATATCTATAACCTATTCATTGAGAACATTCCAATGAGCCCAAACACGATGCCTATGCTGTAAATTGGTAAGGGAGTTAGGTATTCTGCAAATTCCAGTTGATGCTGCAGCATCAAGGTTACTATGTTCTTGTAATATCATTGAAGTAACAATACAAAATTTCAAATCGATCAGACCTGTGGAAGATGCTTACATCCATGTACATTCATCAACTTGAAAAGAGCTGATAATCTTCAAACGGCTGGACCAATTTTCTTGAATGGTGGGTTGATAACACTTTCGATTATGTCACCTTTCAAACAAAAAAACAAAAACACAATCGATTCAGCCGTTTAGAAGCTACAATGGCGTAGACAGACACACAGATAAACAGATACATAGTTAAACTATAACACCCCTCTTTTTCCGTCGGGGGTTAAAAATTAAATGATGTTCGTTGGTAAGCGCATCACTTCAGAACGGCTGGACAGTTTTTTTTTTTTTTTGTGTTTTAAAATGTTCGTTATAATCCGAATTAGGTTTAAATGGAAAAAAGGAAAAGTTTTCCCGAAAATTATCTATTTCAGTCAAAGTCAAATCATTTATTTCAAATAGGCCCATGTATGGCACTTTTGAACGTCAAAAATTTACAAAATAACAAAATTGATTCTAGTCGCCCCTTCCAAAAGGTAGTTTTCGTATGGAGAAGAATGGGCAAGAAACTCCACCGTTACTCTTTTAAAATGTTTTACAATTGTTTGTATTTGTACGTACATTAGTTAAATAATTATTATATGTGAAGACGATGCACCTAGAATAAAATTACTATACCACAATAGGTAAAAGAATTAAAAATGAAGCAACGACAGATAATTTAATTATGTGATAGATACATGGCGCTCACATATTTACAAACATTGTAAAAGCAGACGATTTTCCTAAAATTTTGTAATTAATACCAAGTCAGTGTGTGAGGAAGTAATCACAGAATGTAAAATCAATGTCATAAAAGACAAAATAATAAATTTTACAATTAAATTAGCAACCAATTTGATTTTGTCTTGATTCTAAATTATCCTATGGAGCAGGAAAAACTGAACGTCCTTTATTCTATGGGATTTTTGTATGATGAGCAGGACAACGTCTGTCGGGTTAGCTAGTTGTTAATAAATTATAATCACAACCGTCATTCTTTGACAGTCTCCGTATGAAATGGCTGTAGAGTGTGCGCCACGAAAAAAGACCGGCGGAAAATTGTGGAATTACATTTTTTTTTAATGCAATGTGATAAAATGACGTATACACTAGCGCCGCGTCAAATGGACTTCAGTGGTGGCGTGAACGTATGTCAATCTCCCTTTTTGTTTTGTGTCTATTGGGCCTGCTCTTAGGCTGCGTTTCAACCAGAGATGTGCGAGGATACGTAGCGAGGGATGTGTATGTTAAGAACCAATAGAATCGCTTCATTTACCTAGCCTCACTCAGCGCAGCTCCGATGGAAATGGCTTAGCGGTGCGAGGTTTTTGTACGTACAAAACAAGCTAGGGATGGGTGCGAGGAATATGTGCGAGAGATGTGTGCGAGGGATGTTTGTTAGGGATGGACGCGAGTGAGAAATCGTATCTGAAAAGAGCCCACTACACATCCTCGCAGCGGTCATCTGCGCATCGTTTCACAGCGTCGCTTCGCATCCTCGCACCGCTCAGCGGCCTAGCACATCTCTGGTGGAAACACTCACATCGTTACGCATCCTCGCACCGCTCAGCTACCTCGCACATCTCCCGTGGAAACGCAGCCTTAATCTCGATCTCGCCTGATGGAAATGTCCATACTTCCCATACTTCGAATGCTTTGTCGGTACCTACATGGATGTAGCGATCGTAGTTGGTTTGTATATAGAACTCCAAAGTGTCTCCTAATAAAACCCCTGGGAGGATCTGCAGTGTCTTTGTAGTTAAATTTTTCTCTTGATATAGGCGGCTCTCGTGGTTCTCTTACCGTTTTGTCAGTACGAGAACCGCTGGTGCAGACAGGTTGGCCCATTCTTTGTTTGTCCAACTAAAAGGCAAAGTCTTGGACAAGCTTTTCAAAAGAGAATCTGCGGGTTAGTAAAATAACGATAAAAGCCCACAGTCAAGAATTTTACTTAGAAAACACCAACTTGTATTAATTTTCTCAAGAAAAGCGTGGGTTTAAAGGCTATGCTTAGCATAAAACTAGAAATTTGAAATGTTACGGATGAGAAAACTGGTTGTCAGCTCATGAGCGCTCGACCTGTTCCATCAGGCAAAACATTTTCTTTAAAGGTGCAATGTCAGACAGACGCGCCTGTCTGTCATAAATTGAGCTTTCTTAGCATCTTTGCAACCGTAGTAGCCAGTTGTCACAGAATAGTCGTGTTACATGGGATTCTTTTCATGGCAAATTATATAGTCCTTATTGATTTCGATAAGCTCACGTTCGCACGGACGTAAAAATATCGCGGCGGGATTTTATCGCGCATTGGAATTTCAACTCTCGGCGCCAAGCAGAGCGTTGAAATTCCAGTTTGCGAAAAAATCCCGCCGCGATATTTTTACGTCCGTGCGAACGTGAGCAAACGGCAACCCTTTAAAACTATTATTATTTTAAAGAATAGTCGTATTGACCCCTCCGTACCGCGGAAAACACGATAAGCCGTTGGTCCCTGTTGTCATTCGTAGATTTTTGACAGTCGTTACGGGTAGTCAGAAGCCCAAAAGTATGACAACCAGTCTTACCAAGGGGTATCGTCTTACCAAGTAACTGGACTGTGGAGGTCATAGGAGTCGCATGTAAAATACTGGTATTCAGCTGCATCCGGTTACTCTGGATGCCGACCCCAATTTAGTTGGGACAAGGCTAGGCAGATTAATTGATTGAGTCGTGTTACTATTTACGGGATTCTATCACGGTATTGGATTCTATCATGGTAAATACATAATAACAAAGGTAAACTACCTAAAACCGTTTTTGGTGGTACCTCTACTCTGATAGAAGTTTGACTTGCACTTGTCGGTTTTTTTTTTTTTCAATTGAATGTTGTGGACAACTTGAGCTACCATTGCAAAAAGAAAAAAGTATTTCGACTTAACTTTATACGTAGCTAGTCATCGCTCGCAACAAAATATGATTTCCCAAAGGTACCTACGTTATTCATTTTTCAACGTTAAACTCTGCACAATATGCAATTAATTTTCTTTATAACGTCCACTATAAATACCTATGTACAGTGTAAATTCAAAGTTACATTACTACATTGTTCTTATAATGACAAACATAATTGAAACATAATTAGGTCCTATTCTTTAAACAATAGTCTTGTTTAAATACCCACCTGCTATGATAAGTTGACCATACATTTATCATAGGGCGGCTAAATTATTTTCTTTTTAATAAGTATTTTTAGGTTGACCCACAGATGGACCTATATTCTAGTACTTACCTCTACATTATATCCCTGGTTTCTGGCAATTTTTAGGGTTCCGTACCTCAAAAGGAAAAAACGGAACACTAATAGGATCACTCGTGTGTCTGTCTGTGCGTCTGTCACAGCCAATTTGCTCCGAATCTAATTGACCGATAATTTTGAAATAAATATCTTTAAAGATATTTAAGAAAATAGATGAAAATTGACAATTCCCCCCTTAACTGCGAATCTAAAGAGCAAAACTTTTTGAAAAAAATGCAGAAAGTATGTCTATACTTATAGAAAGAGAGAGGAAAACCTATAAGAAGTCTATGGTCTTAAAATAACATGGTAAAACACTCAATATTATGCGTACAAACTTACATTTGCAGTTGGAATGTATGGGAGAACATGTTTTTCAACTACAATGTTAAGTTTGCCCTTGGAATAAATTCATCCCAACTACGGAACTCTTCATTGTGCGTGGTCCGACACGCTCTTGGCCGGTTTTCTATTGATTATAATAAACATATGACAACACACGATTAGGGATTGCAATCCGGCGTCATTTCCAATCCGGCCGGATCCAGCTGGATTTTCAACGATCCGGCCGGATCTGGCCGGATATGACCGGATTGATCAAATCAGAATAATTTTGCCTTTTCTTTCCAAAATGGACTGTTAATGAATTAATCGAGTAAGTGATATAAATAGGTAGTTTATTTAAAAAAAAAAGGTTATATGAAATCATGTTGGAACTTAAAATTATACTTAGCTTTATAAAGTCTAACATAATTTAACCTTGCGTCATTACTATTTACTGAGATCACAATAATTTGAGACCATTCTCAAACTATTGTGATCTCAGTAAATAGTAACATTTATTACAAACTCAAACTCAAAGCATTTATTTCAATTAAACCATATACAGGCACTTTTGAATTGTCAAGGAATCGGTCAGTCAGAAATAGGTATGAAGCTAGTTGCCCATTCCAAAGCGTAGTAGGTACCTATGGAGAAGAACGGGCAAGAAACTCCACGGACACTCTTTTAAATAAAAAATTGTAACAAAATATTGGTTACATCATTCATGTTGAAATTAAACATGTGAGAACAATGCAGAAAGACGTGCACGTTAGAAGCGTCCGTAATAAAAAGATAAAACAAAGAACAATTCAAAAAATTCAAAAAAATTAAAAATAAGCCCTGGCAGCTAAGAGAAGACCAGTCCCAACTGACGGCGCCCGTTCACGAACATGACGCATGGATTAGCACCATTCAGCTCAACCATTTTGAAGGGAGCTAAATTATCCAACACACGCGTAACCATCAGCGAAACATTTGAGTGAGCATGACATACTCACAGCCGCCAGGGCACATTCAAGTCAATGCAAGACATATTACCCGGTAAATGGTAACTCTCCAGTACATAGTGCTCACACCTGTGCTATGCAATTATATAATACAAAGGAAATTGAGTTTATACAATGCAAAGATGGTCTTACAATCTTCAGCAGCTCCAACAGTATTTGCAAATGTTAATCAATTAGTTGTGGAGCAGGACCAGCATTGAGCCAAGCACCTTTATCAGCGATGTAATCCCCCAACGTATAATATGCCTGCCCACACAGTGTGCGTTTTATACAAGATTTGAACTTCGTCTCATTCAGTTGAAGTATGTGGGGAGAAACTTTTTATTGTAACATTTCAACAGTATCCCATGAAAGATGAATCTACTTTAGCCAGTCTGAAACCTGGTTGAACTAATAGGTCCTTATTTTTTGTACTATAATTATGTCTATCACCTCTTTTGCTAAAAAGATATAAGTTCTTTCTTACGTACATGATGTTTTCATAGATATATTGACAAGGTACCGTCATGATGTTAATATCCTTAAACAGTTTCCATAGAGAATCGCGCCTGCGGAGATAATATATGGCTCTGATCGCTCTTTACTGCAGAATAAAAATAGACTCGATGTCTGCAGCCCGTCCCCACAGTAAAATACCGTAAGACATGATACTATGAAAGAAGCTAAAATAGACTAGCCTCGCGGTATCTACATCGGTAAATTGACGGATTTTTCTGACAGCATATGCTGCTGAACTTAGCCGTCCTGCAAGAGATGTTAAATGAGGACCCCACTGCAGCCTTGAGTCGAGCGTGATCCCCAGGAAAACAGTTTTATCGACGAATTCAAGTTTCTCTTGATTCAATACATCTCACAATCACTACTTTTGACATTTGGTAAAGAAAATTTTATGCACTTAGTTTTTTTTCCATTTAATACTAAATTATTAGCAGTGTACCAATTTTGGACCTGCAGTAGGGCGTTATTTACGTCGATAAAATTTTTGGGTCATCTATCTACCTTAAAAATTTAAGAAGTATCGTCAGCAAATAACACCATTTGTGGTTGATTTTTTTAATAAATGGAGTAGATCATTTATATACACTAAGAAGAGGAATGGACCCAATATCGAGTCTTGTGGCACACCTATTTCTACTTTTAAACCTAGTGAATTGATACCGTTTATTTGAACTTGCTGTTGTCTATCATTTAAATAAGATTTAACTAAATTACACAATTCTTTGGTTTAATCAACTTACCTACGCTAAATAATTATTTTAAGTACTTATACAGTATCAAAAAATAAGTTTTGTTTTTGAAAAAAGGATCGTAGATAACAAATAGTACGAGTTTTAATTGTGTCATCTGCCAATCGACTTCGAATAGAGCTAAAAATATAGCCTGCGGCCAAAAAGGCCCTTTCAGCTTCTACACTGGCTTTGTAGTCATCAAATATTCATGCAGCGGCAAACAAAACAAAACACACATTTGTGACCCGAGCGAGAAGTGGAACCCGCGAGCGGCTCAGCGTCGAACGACTCACACGCACACGCACCACGCATTTAAAGTACCAACTCATGCAACAGCGCAATTATTTTGTCAAAAATTGTTATCACCGGATCCGGTGGCCGGATCCGGTAAACGTTTAATGATGCCGGATCCGCCGGATTACAGAATCCGGTTTTCCGGATTGCAATCCCTACACACGATGATCCGGCCAAGTAAAAGAAGCGACGCGACGTCCTCAAGCAAAGGACAATGCCGATTTTAGTATGGAAGGTGGTCTTTTTTTTTTCTCGCGGCCATCAACCAAATCTTGATTTTCTACTACAGAATAGTGTAACAAACGAAACTTATTTGATATCTGAACTCAGTTCCAAATGAGATTAGGAGTTAGAAATTTGTATGTATTTATTAGCTTTGTAGGCAATTTTTGACACCTAGGTGCAAGGTTAGTGTTAAGTTACCATGTGCATATCGAATAAGTTTCGTTTGTAACACTATTCTGTACTATAAAAACAAGATTTGGTTGATGGCTGCAAGAAAACAAAAAGACGCCAATTTCAGGTGTTGGCCTTTCAACAGGTGGTAATGGCAACTTTGAACCGGACGGAGTCGATGAAGGCAGATTGTCCGTTTGAGGTCGCGGACTCGGAAGTCAGCGGGCATCGGGGCGGCGGCGGCAGCGGCGTGGGAGAAGCGCGAAAGCGGCGCGATAGCGGTCGGTAACTGGTCTCGAAGGCAGCGGCGGCGGGCGCGGGGAGCGACTGGTTCCATATAAAACTATGCGTAGCCGCGCCGCTACCGCCGCCGCGCCGCCGCCGCCCCACTGCCCGCTGACTTCAAGACCGAGGCCTAATGGGTTCCAGTGACCACGATCCTCAGTAATGAGGAACCGATTGAAGAAGTGATAATAAACATATCATCACACCTGTATTCCCCGAAGGTTTAGGCAGAGATGTACCCATAGTACACCCACATTTCGCCAGTTATGTTTAAGTCCCATGTAATAGGGGCTAGCCTACTGCCAGCAATCGAGTATAAATGACAGACTCCGGGCTGCTACTGAAAAATTCCAGATGGAAAACCCAATAACACTTTCCCGTCCTGAGAATCGAATCCAGGATCTCATGCTCAGCAGTAGCACTTGCGACCACTAGACCAATGAGGCAGTAATTATAAATAACATTTTATATCTGATCTTATCATTAAAGCCTTTATCAGGTTCCTGGAATCAAGGGTTATGAAGCTATATAGCTCAGTAGAAAATTGTAAAAAAACGACTTCCAAAAACAAAAAGACACTATGAAGGCTTGTGCAGATCAGCGCGACACGCGACGCGACGTAATGGCACCGCTCGTCGTTTGTGTCGCGTCGCGTGTCGCGCTGGTCTGCACAAGCCTTGAAGTGAAAAATAATTTTATTTCGGAAGTCGGTGTCTTTGGTTTTGAATTTTCGTTTTCGTTTTTTGCAACCGACTTCCGAAATAAAGTTATTTTTCACATTTTTTGTATAAAAGTTTGTTTTTTCACTTTTTAGCTGTCGTACCTACCCCGCACAAATTCGAATTGGTACCATTACCTGAAATGTAAATAACAGTGACAGACAGTTATAACATCATCCATAACCTTTTAACTGTCATTAACGAGACACAATCAAATTTTAATTGTTATCCACCTCAATGAGGCGTCGTCGTAACAGATGATGAGATAAAGACTAAGTGCGAAAAATATGTATTGAAGTTAACTCAAAAAGTACCCAAGTAAATTTAATAAAATTTATATGCTTCGGGAGCATACACTAAAAAAAAAGAATTTTGCAAATCCGTCTACATGACGGACTACCTATGAACTTAATAAAATTGTTACAAAGGCGTTTGTTTCACAAACTTTAAGAAGCCTATTCAGTAACTAAAATTAATGACGTTAACGGTTAGGTACTCATAATATCCTGCCATAAATGCTACCATAATTTAGTATAATTAACTACAGAAACAATTTAAATAGCAAACGGCCATCAGTTCCTTTTTCATTTTGATTAATTTGCTCCACAAGCTTAGGTATTGTGTTGGAACCGTCTGCGTAGGCTAAAACTAATTCATTTAGGATGGTCTAATTAGGCTATCTACACCGGTACCCTAATTGCGTAACTTATTTTCGTAAACGATTAGGTATGACTAATTTGTTTCATTTTGACAGTTCAACAACATTCATTGCGTTATTTACGTTGTTGAGCAGATTTTTTTCCCAACTTATGAAGCAATGCATTAGCAATCTGTTTCAAATCGAAACAAATTATTGTGATTGATCGTGCATTACGCAATTAGGGTACCGGTCCTAATTTGCAGAATTCGCTTTTGTTTTGTTTAGGATTAAAAATTAGTTTGCAAAAGTATTCTTCAAATAGACTTATTAACGACTTTATTTAACAACTCTCCGGATTTAGCTAGGCTGCTAGGCTAGATGACAAGTTCTTTCGAAATTGTAACGTAGGTTAACGCGATTCAAAATATAGGTGAAAGTACAGGCAAAACTGGTATTTTAACTATGTAAGAACTAAGAATAGTCGTAACATGGTTACTTTATTTTATCAAACTATTGCGTCCATCTGGAGTGACGGCCGTAGCGAACAAGTGAAACTTATGTCGTAACATCGATAGCTAGTGCGAGCATTTTAACCGTAGTGGTGACTGACTCGGTCAAGCAAGTACAAGCCACATCTCTGGTCTGATTGTTAGTAAATATTGTAAATAATAAATAAGAAAATTTTTGAAGTGACACCATATTGTGTGAAATAAATGCAATTTGTAAAGTAAAAGGATATTTCAGTAAGGTAAGTGATTATTTTTATATTGATTTTCTATGACACTGACAACGATGCAGTGTACAGTTGGGTAGGTACCTACATACAGGATAATTCGCGCGTTCATTACAAACGATTAAATTATCATTAGTGTAGTGAGTGACGAAGAGAGTGAAGTGAGAAAGTTAACAGACTGTAGTGAAGTGACACAGTTAATTTAGTTTAACCTCATGTGATTATCATTGGAGTGGCTTTATTATTCTTAATTGCCGGTCTGTGAGCGGTAGTCTAATCTCTCTGTAAGGTCATTGTGTCACTTTCCGGGAATACCTACTATCACATACAGATAAACTGGAAAGAGAGAGCATTTATAAGATCGTGTTGACATTGTTTATACCAACAAATATAATATTTAAAATGGCAACATTTGGTGCCGTCGCCGTCGGCGACTCTACTATTATTTATTATTTTTATCTGTTACGTATACCTCCACTGTCTATCTCAAATCTCAATTATTTCATAACAATATACCCACATTTTATAGTACCTATTTGCTATCGGGCCGCGTGCATAACATATTGTTTCCATAAATTATAACAATTTATGTCACTATAAATGTTATGTACATATTGTTTACCTAAAGGTACGTAGGTAGGTACGACCTAGGAAATCGAGAATATGAGGATTTTAATCCTTAAAATAAACTTAATTTATGGAGTAAGCAGACAGACCTAACTGACTAGTAAGTAGGTATTGTACTCCTTTTTGTCAATTAACTCTAGCACTGGGAGCACGTTGCGGCAAAACCAGCATTGGAAGACAGTGGGCTATTTCAGTTCACATCAAATTACATTAGAAGTAGATATACTTACCTAAGTAAGTACTTGTAAGTAGATATCCGTGAGCAAATATAATCTTATTGCAAGGAACTTACACCATCCACGCTCTCGACGGTTTATGAAATTAACAACTTTGAATACCGGGAATCAAACCCAGCACGATCGTGGCAACTTGTTGATTATTTTTAGGTACAGTACGTGCGACTAAAGTTAAGACTTGACACACCACGTGGTTTGACTTGCGCTGTAGAAGATTTATGGGTCTCTTTGGCGGGAAGGGGTCTGCGCCAGGGCGTCATCGGGGCGGCGGAACGAGCGGCGGGAGGCGCGGTTATAGGGCTCTTGCTACACAGCTGCCAACCGCATCCCCAACAGGGATGACCTTGGTTGGCGACAGGCAAAGCTGTTTGAAATTTGGTCGTAAACCACCAAGGTCGCCTCTGTTGGGACGCGATTGGCAGCCGTGTAGCAAGCCCTTTAGTCTCATCTTTCGTGGCACGTATTGTACTTGTCAAATCAGTTTAACAAACCACATGACTTTTCCATTTCAGATGAGTAATTCTAAACTAAGAAAATGGACTAATAATAATAAATTACTGATATTCTTCATACTGGCCGCTCTAAGCCTGTTCGTGTCAACCGTTGCGTTAGCGACCAAAGACAGAGAAGCATGTGCACGGCTTATTGAACAGGAAGCGCTTAAAGGAAACATAACCAAAGTAGAAACGAAAACAACAGAAATGCAGGTAGGTGTCTGAATTTGGGATTATTCTACTTTGCCCCACCAAGCTGTCCCAGCAGTGGGACAAAGTGGAATATTAAACATATTGACGTTCACTATGTCGCACTAATCGATTTTAGTGGAACAAATTACACTCGTATACACCCTGAGTTCACTCTTCCCCATCCGGCCCCCTGTTGTGTTTAAGAAAATATTATCGTGAAAATAAAAACAGTGTGCATATAAAAAATGTCAAATAGAAACTATTCGTACGACATAGGTAAGGATGGCTCTACAGTAGCGTAAAAACGCGGCCGATCTCCTGAAAGCCGGTTGTTAAGAGCCTTCAGTTGTTTAATTCCGTCCTACTCGAGGGGAAAACGCCATAGATGAGGAACAGAGGTGTGATGATACTCTTATTTACAAAGGGGAACATTGCCCTGCTAAAGAATTTTACTATAGGCCCTTCTCACTTCTGAGCCATGTCTAAAAGCTGTTCTTAAGCGTCGTCACGAACCGTACTCGTCTTAATCACTTGACGCTGTGGCCAAAATAAATAATGTTATCATCAGATAGGCAACAATGACAATAACTGCTGTCCTTTCGCAGTTATTTTACCTCTGACAAGTGACAGCAACCTATCAGCAACGAGACAAGGATCACTGTGATTCAAAATCAGAAGTAAAATAACTGTGAACGAACTGAAAATTATCTTTTTTTATTTCCAGGATAAAAATTATTATCGGCTACCAAGAACCGTTGAACCAAAAAACTATAGACTTATGTTGCATCCTAACATGTCTTACAATACTTTTGATGGATCTGTAATGATAACATTAAGAGTAAAGCAAATTATACAAACAATAACGCTACACACAAATAATTTGACTATTTACGCAGTCAGCTTAAAAAACAGTAATAATCAAAGCATACCAATTTTATCTACTAACAAGACTCTAGATAAAAGAGAGCTGTTGATTATTAACTTAGAACACGAAATACATAAGGAGTACTACCAGTTGTTCATCTTATTCTCTGGTAGATTGGATAATAAAATCGTCGGATTTTATGGAAGCCATTTTAAAAATGGTGGGTAAGTAGAAAACCAGTCGAATTCATACACCAACCGTCTACATGTACACATAGGTAGGTACTGTGGCGCTTGAGGAGCGCTAACTGTAGAGCAATATTATGTAGGGGCGTAGAATAAGGTACATGATAAATTTATACCTACTATATTTATTTTATATTTGTCACATTACTTATCTCAGAGAAACGTGCACTCTTCTATCGCGTCTATTTTAAAACTGTCGTTTTTTTCTCAAACAAATACCTACCTATAATTTTTTATTTAAAATGAATTCCAAATTCGCTTGAATGATCGAATGAATCAGAGTTATTTTTCCATCAGTCTGTAAGACATAAGGTCGCCTTTTGCATGTAACCTTTACACTTCGATCAACATTAAATCGAAGCCTTTACATGAGCTACGCCCACCCTTGATTAAAAGGATCGACGTAGCCCCGTTTTAAGACGAGACTTATAATCATATCATTCGAACATTCAGGCTCTTCCTGTCTATGCCTATAAAAACAATTACTGACAGAAATTAAACTACAATATGAGGTCTGTCTCTTGCAAGAGAAAGCTTAAGTCAGGACGAACAAATCGCGATAATCTGACAAATTTCTACGTGAATCTTCGCTCGATAGTACCAGTGGTAGATGCTTCCCCTGTCCTTAGATCGTCTTTTAATAATACGTATCTCTACGTTGACGTCGTGGTGGGGCTTGCGCGCTCTGAACTCTCGGCCTGTGCCAATAGAGTTTACTTTGCTGGAACAGGTCGGGATGAGGAGCCAGACCAAGAGAGATACAAAAACCCGCAGGGCAGCATGTGGCGAGCTGTTGGGCAGTAGCGACCCCACGGACCCTATCTCCCGGGAGAAGTCTTGTTCCTCACGTCTGGCTTGCCTTTAAGGCTTGTGCAAAGGCACCCTCGTCGCGCGACGAGCGGTGCCTTTGTGTCGCGTCGCGTGTCGCGCTGGTCTGAACAAGCTTTTATTGGCCGGCTGGAGTGAACACTGACGAAGAACAGAGCTCCCACCTCATTCTTGTCTTTATTGGCTGGCTTGAGTGGAGATTCGCAAGAGCAAACATGCTCGGAGGAAGGAAGTATTCCAGTAAGATGCTGGTAGGGATCTTGACCGTACTTCCGGGATTGTCCTGATAGCCGTGGAATACCTCTCCACTCCTCATAAGCACCTCAGGACATGTTGCTCCCTTGTCGCTACGACACTTTGTGCTAGCGACCGTTATCGGGGGCCCATTATCGAGTGTCCTAATCACCTCCTGCCATTTTATCCGTGTACATATAAAAATTGATCAGGCAGGGGCCGTAGTCCTTCCACAGTTCCACCAGTCCACTTTAGCCAACCAAACCCTTAGTCAAATATCTTGGTTTCCATATCCTGCAATAGTCCTACACCAACCGGGGGTTGTCCTTGAGTGCCCTTGCATAGTGCGAACAGGGATAATCGTCGGTTGGTGCCTCAACACTTAAAAATTTCTAAGGGGCCTCTGCGAGTTGGTTTTGGCCCCTCGTACGCTTTCCAAAGGTCCGGGACCCCAAGGTACGTTTTGTTGTGTCGATATGGACTGGGGTATGTACATACATGGTACATGTTGAAGAAAATAATTTACAATTTACCTTTTCAAGATGAAAGCCTTAGTGCCGAAACTGGTAAAAAAAAGTGAAAAAATGTCACATTGACAGCTTGACTCATCACATGACATGACATTTCAATTCAAAGTAATGTCAAACTATTGATCTTGCGTCTGCGTAAAATCAGCTGTGCAAATCAAAATATTATCGATTAATAAGTTCAAGTATTTTGTTATAATTAATGATAAGTTCTGGCGGTTTATTAATTAAAAAGTGTTTGGACGTACACCATATACCTCTTCGACTTCGTAGTCGTAGACAAATATTTAGGTTCACTGGGTTCACTGATGTTATAACTCAACAAAACCGGGTTAATTTTGCTTCTTCTGCTACTAATACCATGGAAGTTATGAGTCCAAACGTGAAACTAACTGATCGGCTCTCCCCGTTAGTTCGTCCTATTAACTACAACCTTGAATTACACCCTGATTTAGAAGAAGGGGCATTTCAGGGGAGTGTGAAAATTGACGTTGTGGTCAAGCAAGAAAGAAAATTTATATGTCTACATTCAAAATTTCTGAATATAACTGAAGTAAAGGTACACAAAGGAGCGGATGAGATTGGCGTCTTAAAGTTTTGTGAAATTAAAGAAGTGGAACAATTATTCATACATTTTGATTCTGCTCTTAGCGCAGGGAATTACAAAATCTGTATTAAATTCAACGGGGACCTAACCAGAGATATTGTTGGGTTTTATTCCTCACGTTTGTACGATTCTAGGTAAATTAGACCTGTGTGATATACTTATTTAATGGGTTATGGCTTACTTACTAAAATAAAAAACTCCTTATTATAATTATTTAAAGAATTTATTAACTAAATTTATTTACGAACAAAAAATGTTGTGCTTTTCTTTGCATGGCGTTCAATTAGTAAATAGTTTGACAATAAGATGCAACAAACAAATCCCATTTATTTATGTGATTCTTACAAGTATCTAACTGTTTCAGGAAAATGGTGGCTAGTAAGTTCCAGCCCACCTATGCTCGGCAAACATTCCCTTGCTTTGACGAGCCAGACTTCAAGGCAACATATGATGTAACTTTGTGGAAGCCACCGTCTTACATCGCACTTTCCAACATGAATGTAAGTATTTTACTGTATTGTGATATAAAATTAATCTTACTTAATAATAGTAAAATTAACCTATTATAGTCCATAACTCATTGTTCTTTTACCATCACTTTATAGAACAATATTAGAACATGTAATACTTAAGTTTGTGATGCACAAATTGTAAAGTAATTGTGTACTCATTGTTAAAGAGCCTAATGAATAAATAAACTATATGATTTTCCTTAGTAAACTTATCTAAATGTTGTTTCTCAGGAAATATCTTCAACATTTGATAATGATGCTAAAATGGACCAAGTGACCTTCGCAACAAGTGTGCCAATGTCCACATACTTAGCATGCTTCGTTGTTTGTGATTTTGATCACAAAGAGACTGAAATTAATACCGGAGGCATTGGAAAGACTATCATGCTTCGCTCATTCGCTCAGAAACAAGAATTGCACAAAATTGTCTTTGCTCAAGACATCGGAAAGAGAGCCACTGAGTTCTACATCAAATATTATGAAGTGCCTTTCCCTCTGCCTAAACTAGGTAAAATACTTAACTTTTTAAAATAATAATTTAAATTGTAGGTGTTAAAATCACTTGTTTCTAATCAAATTATTTTTTGTTTTAATTAACCTTTACATAAAAGTAATCACATAAACAAATGTTTCAGATATGATTGGTATTCCTGATTACGTATCGGGTGCTACAGAGCACTGGGGTCTGATCACATATAGGGAGACTTCATTCCTCGTTGATGAGACTAAGGCATCAGCTAGCAACAAAATTAGTGTTGCCAACACTATAACACATGAACTGGCTCACATGTGGTTTGGAAACTTAGGTAAGTAATAATAACTGCTTCATAGTATTTTGCAATATTTTATGTGGTATTGTTTTACATGCTTATACGTCGTACTGAACAAGACTTATGTAATGTAATAACTTTATATTTTATTTAAAAAATGTTATAGTGACAATGAAGTGGTGGGATGAAGTATGGCTAAATGAAGGCTTTGCTTCATACATGCAAGTCAAAGCATTAGATACCATTGAGCCAACCTGGAAAGTTGTAAGTTATTTGTATTAAAATAATGAGATCCATCTATAATCTTTATAAATAACTCACATAACATGACAGTACCTGGGCGACCGAGCTCTGCTCTGGTGAAAATAGAGAATGCTCATTTAATAGTATAGGAAAGTTCATAGTAATCCATGTATAGTACCTACTTATTCCATACTGCCATGTCATTATTCTAATGTCATTATTCTCATGTCATTATTAATTATCTTGTTCTAAACTTTAGGCGACCGAGCTATGCTCGGGTGAAAATACGTAGAAAATAAATTTTCCCAGATATGAGACTAGCTAGATCGATTTTTCGCCCCCGTAAACCCCTGTATTGCAACTTTCATCGAAATCGTTAGAGCCGATTTCTAGAACGTACACACGTTTACACAAATATATACTTATACAAACAAATAAATATACAAATATTACTTGTTTAATAGTATAGGGTAAACTCACTCCATATTCCCATGGGTGTAGGCAGAAACTACAGAATGTCATCCGCTACAATCCCCTCATACTCCTTATGCTTCGTTAAAATTTTAAGTATAATATACATAAGTAATCATATTGTAACTGCAGATTTATGAAGAAACAAAGTATAAAATTAATGATTTTTTTCAGTTGGATCACTTCCTTACTAAAACCTTGCACCCAGTGCTGGTGACTGATGCCAAACTGTCAAGCCATCCAATAGTGCAAACTGTGGATACTCCTGATCAAATTACGGCAATATTTGACTCAATTTCATATAATAAGGTATGGTTTTTTATCGGTATTTGGTGACATGGGTTAACTGTCGTTTAAAGGTAAACTAATGCATGTTTACCTTGCATGCTATAAGAGCCTCATGCACTAAATTTAGTAAAAGTATCTCCCACCTATACACACTGAAGGTGCCAAGTGCAGCACTTGTCCAGAGTGAGTGAGTTTTTGAAATCGCACCTCATAAATGACGTTATGTGGAGGATTATATTCAATGAGTAACATTCGTTGCGTGCGGCGCGTAGTAGTGCGTTGTCGCTGGTGATCACCTTAAATTGCCAAAGAAAAATAAAACTATAGTTATTATGAAATTGTACTTAACTATTTAAATAAATTATTTGTGTATAGGGAGCGTCAATCTTAAGAATGTTGGAAGGTTTCATTGGCCATGAGAATTTCCGTTTGGGGGTCTCAGATTACTTGAAGAAGTTTGAGTTTGGCAACACTGTCACTCAAGATTTGCTGTCTACATTGGAACCTTACTTCAAGAAGGATTATCCTGATTTGAATCTCTCGTAAGTTCTCTTGTTCTTAATGATAATTACTAAAAGTATTTAGACCACAGTTTTGTGCTACACTCACCAGACACCATAGCTATTTAAATAAATAGTCTTGACGTTTCTTCCGTAATTAGGTAGAAGGCAGTAATATAACATCACGCCTGTGATCCCCGAAGGGTTAGGCAAAGGTGTACCTGTAATACAGTGTACACCCACATTTCGCCAGTTAAGGTGCCATTCCGTAGCCAACTGCAGGCGGCAGCACCAGGCGACGTGTCGCCGCGATACGTCTGGTTGCTATGAATTTCGTGAAATACCTTCCCTAGCTAGCGACACAGCGGTTTCCATAGAAATACATAGAAACCAATTGTGTCGCGGCGATACGACGCCTGCTGCTGCCGCCTGCGGTCGACTACGGAATTGTACCTTTATGTTGAGGACCCATGTAGAAGGCAGTAACCTAAATATAATAAACATTGTTCCGCAATTTTACCCGACTCAATCACAATATGTTTCGATTTGAAACAGATTGCTAATCTATTGCTTCATTCGTTGGAAAAAAAAGTCTGCTCAACAACGTAAATAACGCAATGAATGTTGTTGAATTTGTATTTTGTATTTTTGAATTGTCAAAATGAAACAAATTAGTTATAATCGTTTACGAAAATGAGTTACGCAATTAGGGTACGGGTTTTGTTTTTATGGATATCTATGTATCTAGATATCTATGACGTATCTTTTGGTAGTTACAAAATGGTACTATTTTCACATGTTTCAGATACGTAATGGACACTTGGACGCGGCAGATGGGTTACCCAGTGTTAGAAGTAAAAATGGGTGACATGCCTAACACTTACTTCGTGTCACAGTCTCGATTCCTAATTGACCCTGACGCAGCTTACACTAACGATTCTAAGTTCAAGTAAGTTTATTATTTACTAAACGACTTATACACCACATAAAACAAAAAAAACATACTTAGGTACTACAAAAAAAAAGAACAGTCGACTTCCAAAATAAACACTACAAAGTGAAAAATTACTTCGGTCGGTGTCTTTGGTTTTGAATTTTCGTGTTTGACACCAATTTTCGAACTGTTGTGGTACCTACACCACACAACAATCACAATCTGTCATTTTGTCTAATTTTCCGACGAAAAAACCCGTAGAAAACCTGTGTTTTCATGCTACACGTGCGGCTATGTAAATAAAAGTGGCTGGAACTTATTATTATAACATCATCCACATAGATTATGTGGAAAAAAACGTAATTTTAAAGCTAACTCAAAAACTACCCAAGCAAAGTTAATAAAAATTATATGGGACCACTGCGCAAGCTTACTCTACCTAATGAAAAAAAAAATATCAAAATCGGTCCACGATTTGACGAAAATATCTATGAACATAAATAAAAAAAAATCAAAATTATATAAAGTCGAACATACAATCTTCTCCTTTTTAGAAGTCGGTTAAAAAAGACAAATATAGTACCTAAGTTACCACTTTGTGCAGCCTAATAGATGTGCGAATAACTTATATAGTTTTCAACAAGGGTAACCCAGGGTTACCCGCTGGTAATGGTCAGCGGCGAGAAAGAGATGGAAATATCTTTCGCATTTGAAGATTATGAAGTTTAATATTTCCTTGGAACAATTCCTGAGAGTATCATGAGTCCTAATAGATAGGTTAGAACTAAAAATGTATCTTGATATTTCGTGTTTTTTTAGCTATCGTTGGTTTGTGCCTATAACATACAAGACCAACACTGGAACAAATGAAGAGATTGTATGGCTCTCTGATACTGCTCAAAACGGTAAGAGTTGCGACGATTTGTAATTCAAAATTTGACTTTTAAGAACATGAATAAGAATATTTCTATTTTTCAGTAAAATTGAGGGGAGATGAAGGCCATAGCTGGATAAAACTTAACATCGATCAGGTTGGGTACTACAGAGTCAATTATTCACTACCCATGTGGCAGACACTGATTGAAGCCATGAAGTCTAAATCTAAACAGGTAGGGATAGCGATAATGCACCAAAACCAACTATCCAAATTGCGCCTGTTGGTAAAAAGGTGTTACGCACAAATCCTATACTATTAAATGAGCAATATTTGTGTTTTTATATATATAATATATATAATTACACAAATATTGCTCATTTTCGAGAAGATGATTACAAATATATATTATATATATGTAATCACCTTCTCGAAAACGGTTACGGGGGGGGGGGGGGGGTTAATATAGGGACTTACAGGGGCGAAAAATCGATGTAGCTAGGTCTCATATCTGGGAAAATTCGTTTTCTCTATTTTCACAGCCTCCGGAATGTGATACAACGTTGGTATACCTGGACGATATGTTTATCTACTTTTACCGAACAGACCTCGGTCGACCAGGTACAACTATTAATCACAGCTAGTCAACCGCACGGAGAAACTAATAATATTTAACTCTGACTGCGCCTTTATTTCGAAGCACTATGGTTTTCAAAGTGTTACATGCAGTTATGCTGCCCGAACCTCCTTTAGAATGTAAAAGTGTACCTAGGTATCTTTGAGGTTTATTTGCCGTACGCGGATCCGTATTGGAAGTAAATAGTTGTCATCATTCATCATCATTTCAGCCTCCCCAAGCACCGCCACTTTGACCGGTTCTGTGCTTTCCGCATCCAGCGGATTCCTGCGGCCTTCACAATAGGTCATCAGTCCATCTTGTGGGAGGCATTCCAACGCTACGTGTTCTGGTACGCGGTCGCCACTCCAGGACCTTTCGTCCCCATCGGCCATCTGTTCTGCGAGCAATGTGCCTTGCCCTCTGCCACTTAAGTTTGGCAATTCTTCGGGCTATGTTGGTTACCTTGGTTCTCCTGCGGATCTCTTCATTTCTGATTCGATGACGTAGGGAAACTCCAAGCTTCCCTCGCCCTAGGAGGGAAACTCTAAGCCCTCTTCATTGCCCGTTGGGTGACTTTTAGCCTTCGAATAAGGCCTATAACTTTGTGAGCGGCAAAGTTTCAGTGCCTAGGTCATCACTGGCAACACGCACTGGTCAAAGCCTTTCGCCTTGAGACACTGCAGTATGTGGGACGAGAAGATATTGTGTAGCTTCCCGAACGCTGCCCAACCTAGTAGGATTCGACGATTGACCTCTTTCTCAACGTTGGACCTACCGGACTGGACAGTTTGTCCTAGGTAAACATACCCGCCCACAACTTTAGCGTCTCCGATCTCCATGAGAGTGGGTGTTACATGGGCATTTGACCTGAACTTGTCTTTTCCATGTTCATTTTAAGACCCACTCTTTCGGAAGCTTTACTAAGGTCATCGAGCATTGTACTGAGGTCCTTCATAGTTTCAGCCATGAGAACTATATCGTCAGCAAACCTAAGGTTACTGATGTACTCGCCATTGATGTTGATGCCTAGCCCTTTCCAGTCCAGAACCTTGAAGACATCCTCCAGTGCAGCGGTGAACAGTTTCGGAGAGATAACGTCTCTCTATCTAACACCTCGCTGCAAAAGGATAGGTTTCGAGGTCTGGTCCTGGAGTCGGACTGACATAGTGGCGTTTTCGTATAGACAATTCAGCACCTCGATGTACCGATAATCGATCTGGCACCATTGAAGAGACTGCAGTATAGCCCATGTCTCGATCGAATCGAAAGCGTAGTCCATAAACGCTAAGCAGAGAGGCAGGTTATAATCTTCGGTCTTCTGTATAACCTGCCGCAGCGCAGCTAAAGCCTATACGTAATTCGGCTTGTTCAGGAGGCTGGAAGTCGTCAAACCGCTTGTAGACATGGCTCAGAAGTGAGATGGGCCTATAATTCTTAAGGAGGACATTTTCGCCCTTCTTATAAAAACTATCACCACACCCACAACCACACCTCTGTTTCATACCTGTGGCGTTTTGCCCTCGAGTATGACGGAATCAAACAGCATCTAGAAGCTCTTAGAGAGAGAGAGAGAGAACGGGTTTTCCGCCGGTGAAAATTGTTGTCACTAACGAATATTTCTTTCGCCATACGAGTCTTAAAATTAATATAACTAAAAACTATAATATATATATATGTTAATAAAATCGTATGTGCAACCTAATCTTACGTATTAATATAACTATAATAATACCAACAAAGAAGGCTAATGACCTAAAATATGTTCCCCTTTACATTAAATATCTTCTTTTTGCAGCTCACTCCAGCAGACAGATCCAACCTCATGGACGACATTTTCGCTTTAGCAGAGTCTCGCGCGGTGCCATTCAATATGGCACTGAACCTAACCACATACTTACTGGTGGAGAATGATCTCGTACCCTGGCAGACTGCTTCGTCTATCTTCAAGAACCTCGCGGATAGACTGCAAAATACTTTGGCGTATGACAGTCTGATGGTACGCATGGAATTTCGACCTATAAAATTGTCCTGCCAGAAAAATTAACCCATCTTATTACAAAACGAGATAAAAGCTCAATTAAACCTTCCAGCCAGTTTTTGTATTTAGAACTTTTTTCAACAACTAAAAACAGACAACTTAGTACCTACAGAATCAAGTTATCAATTTTGAATAAATGACTGTATTTCGATCACAGTTAGGTTCTTATTACAAAAACTATCTTTATGGTTTCAAACATGTCTAAAGGCGGGTCCACATCTGCGCACGCGCACGAACAATGTGGTTCGCGTGCATCTTAGGAACATAGTATAGACACTTGTAGACATCTTCGCGAGCGATTAGCGAGTAGTTCGCGTGCAATGTCCTCAATGTCAACAGTACGGTTCGCGAATATAGTATTGAAACCTTTGGCGAAGTTCGCGAGCCGTTAGCGAATGGTTCGCGTGCAAGAGACAGTCAAAACACTCGTTCGAGTACACATTGCGTGCATGCCGTGTACCTGTGCTACCTTGGATGTGCTCAGTAGTTCGAGACCGTTCGAGGCACGTAGTGCACAGCGTGCACAGTTTTTGCGCGTGAGCTCAATTGCGCAGTAGCGGATCCTTGCACGAAACCCGTTCGCAACATACGCGCGCACATGAATGAATGTGACACGTCCATAGCCATTCGAGGCGCCTAGCGTGCACGGTTCGTGGCGTGCGCTGGTGTAGACCCGCCTTAAAGAAAAACCGTGTTTTGTAATAAGACCGATTAACTTTTATTAAATTATGACTTCTTTCTTTATTGTTGACAGAAATACGTTCAGCGTATTATTCGGCCCATTTACGTGAAACAAGACTGGGACGCTGAGAATTTGCCCGTTCAAGATAGGTACGGTATGCAATAGAATACCACCGCTTGACCAATCATCATTCCATAACATGACGTCATGTTTACTTAAAATATGTCGTCAACCAACGGTCAATCACGAAAAATCTTATTCCTAAATCAAAGTTCAAACCTGACCGTAATGTTTTTTGCAGTTTACTACGAACAATGATACTGTCGTTGGCTGTGCGCTATCAGTTACCAGAGGCTGAAGAGAGGGTGAAGACTATGTTCCAAGCCTGGTTGAACCGACACGGCAAGTTTGAGAGCACGCACATTCAACAGGACCTAAGGAATCTCGTCTATTTCAACGGTAATAATCTATACATACTTTAAACTAACAAAAAGTATCTACAAAGCAGATGTGAGTGGAAACGCCGAGAGCGGAAGCCCTAGAAGGAGATGTAGTGATCTTTTTGGTGACAGTCTTCAGAAAGGTCAGGTGCGTAGTACTCGCAACCGGCATACGTGTATGACCAGATGTATGAACGTAAACGAAGCAAAAAGAGTAAGTAAGTATCGTAGCAGGTGGCGTTCTGTATTTTCTACCTACCCCCATGGGAAGAAGGCGTGAGTTTATGTACTTGTAACTGTCTTGTAAGAATCCAAAGAGCGGGTTTGGACATAGTCCAGGTTAAGTGTAGCATAAGTAAAAGTACCGTTTTCCAGCTGAAGTACGAATTTCTGATGCAAAAAGTTACTTAAAACATTTTAACTGTTATAAATTTGAATTCAGAATCTTAAATAGTTATCAAGTTTTGGGAATATAAATTCTATGTCATACCTGACAAAGTTCAAATTCCATTGCAATCAAAATTTTTTAAGACTTTTTTGTTACCAACAGTCAACAAAACATTGACTATATAATGCTAAGTTAATAGTTGATTAAGTTGCAATACGTCATGTAAATTATCAAAAATTCCGAGGAAAGTATCCAAGTTTACATACTTAATTCTTGTCCCAGGTATGAAATCGGCTTCTATGGCAGATTGGGACAGTCTGTGGCAATTGTACCAAAAGGAGGAAGATGTCCAAGAGAAGACGAAGCTTCGCAGAGCATTAACTGCACCACGAGACACCACCATATTGCGCAAGTGAGTGGCAATACATTTGGAATGTATTGCGAATAAAACTACTAGTGCGAACATACATTACCATCTCATTACAAAAAGAGATTTAATTTTGGTTCTAACTTAAACCTTTCAGCCATTTTTTTGTTTATCGAACCATATTCCGACTGAATAATATAAAATTTAAAACTTAGACTCGGGTTTCAAATCAGTTTTTGTATTTAGAACTTTAATGTTGTCGGAATAAAGTTCGAAATTGAAAACATGATTTAGCTTTCAGGTTTAAAATCGAATGTTCAAATATTCTAACTGTTTCTGATCAGCAAATCTTCCTACCTCATCCTATTTGACGTAGCCGTAAACATAATATTTTTTAGCATTAAGTTATTTTTTAGTTAGGTTGAAATTATGTTTTTTGTACACTTACAAGTAGCAAAATTGTGTACTTTTGCTACTAGCAAATAAAAATCGTTCACTTTTTACCAGATTCCTGCTTATGGCATGGGACGAGACCAACATCCGCAGTCAAGACTACCTGAACGTGGTGGCGCAGATCAGCGCCAACCCGTCGGGCACATCGCTCGTGTGGGATGACGTGCGCTCCCGATGGCCTCAGCTCATCCAGCGCTTTACGCTCAACAGCCGGTATCTAGGCGGCTTGATACCTGGCATAACTGCGAGTTTTAATACTGATTTGAAGCTTAAAGAGGTAGGTTTAGGTGCTATTTTTGTGTACAGCATTCGTACGGCCATGATAACATGGATTTTGGCAGTTCCTTTATTTCGTAGTTGTAAGGCGATTTTCGTAGTTTAAGTCTTGCTACTGTCGTGTTGTTGACTGTTACTGATTTTAGGGTGTCGTATGTCCGAATGAAAAAACGGAGCCCTTATAGAACCCTTACTTGTGTGTCTGTCTGTCTGTCCATCTGTCACAGGTAATGTGCTCCGAATCTAATGGACCGATTAAGTTGAAATTGGGTACACATATCAATATCTGTGACCCAAACATGGACGTGTTACGTAAATAAATTAATTTTGATTATGGGAGTCACTTTTGGGAGACAAATAAGAAAATTAAATAAAAAGTTTAAGGACTCAAGTAGGTATATATTTTATTACAATTTAAAAATAAATTGTTTCAAAAGATATTTAAGAAAATAGATGAAAATTGACCATGCCCCTCCCCCTCCTATCACCGAAACTAATGAGCCTAAAGTAAAAGAAAAAGCAGAGTATGATTTTTTTTAAATTTTTCTCATAGATTACAGGAAAACCTGTATGAAGTCTATGGTTTTTAAATAACATGGCAAATCTCTCAATATTGTGCGTTCAAGCTTACCTTTGCAGTTGGAATGTATGAGAGAACATGTTTTCAACTATAATGTTAAGTTTATTCTTGGGATAAATTCATCCCAACTACAGAACTCTTCATTGTGCCAGACACGCACTTGGCCGGTTTAAAAAAAAAATGTAGTGCAATGACAACTGAAGAAGGATGTATATCAGAAAAAAATATTATGCTAGATTATGGGCATCTGTCATATTCACCGTCAATAAAAACACCCTCCTAAATTGACGATTAAAAAGATTTACTGTTCTTTTTGAAGTTCAAAGTATAAGGTTCAAAAGTGGTATAATAATTGTTGCAAAAAAGTTTTTGCTCGCGAGGTCTACTATTCGCAGAACTACTAGTTTTATTCTGTTCGGAATACTTGTAAGTAACTGACACAGTGTTCTTAAAAAATATAAAATTATAGGCCATTAACAAGTTCCCGCTGATAAACATTAAAATAATACAAAGGGAAAAAGGTGTCGAATCAATTTATCGATTTTCAAATGTTAATTGCAGGCAAAAATTATGTTTGCGAATACACAAACATGATTATTACGGGTTTACAAATCAAATAATATAAGTAGCTTTCCTCTTTTATTCATAAGGTGCGTTTTATTTGCAGATGCAAGCATTCTTCGCTCAATACCCCGAGGCGGGCGCAGGCGAGGCCGCTCGGAAGCGCGCGCTCGAGACAGTCCGCAACAACATACGATGGAACTCCTACCATCTCAACCAGGTGGCGGCATGGATTAATAACAATCATCGCGCTTAATTCTTAGGGCATAAGCACTCAACATCGGCACTGAACGTGGTTTTAAAGCTGCGTTTATACTATGTTCGCGAATCGTCGAAATCCTGAGACATATCGATTCTTTCGGGAATATAATACTGTTTTTTCACACCACCTGCTCGATAATGTAAAACTATATGTCATGCAAACCTAACCTAAAGTAAGTCATTAAAGCCCTGGGCTGTGGCCGGGTAATAATTTTATACTGAATTTTATAATAACAGCTGGTCAATAATTGGCTGGTGATTTGAATTTGGAACCTCAACTGAAAATTCATATGAAAACTTTATTTTTGACACCTAAATATGTACTCTAAAAATCGAATTGCTTTTTATTACCTCTTATCAGAAGGTGTGAAAAGTAGAGTCCACCTTGGAAATAAAGGTGTCTTTGTTTTGGATGAACTTGAATCCCTCACTACTCACAGGATTCTAGTCTTAACTCCCTCGCTTCGCTCAGGTCTTAGTTCTGTGCTAGATTCCTTCATTACGCTTGAGATTCAATATAGCGCCCGTGACATAAGACACTGCTTTATCCCCTTAGTGAATAATCTACTATTAGACGGTTACGGGATCGCCTATCCGTTCGCGAGCATAGTGTACGCATAGCTTAATTTTTTGATGACTTTATGATAGTGTATCTAGTTGTCTATTATTATATTCGGGATAAGGATTGTGTTGTGGTTTGACTGAGGTTTGACAGGTTGCGCCTAGCGCGGTATGATAAGATAAAAATAAAATCGAGGAATTGATCTGTGCAGGTTTTAATTATAAGCATTAACTATACACAATTGTATAAGTGTCTATATACATTTTTTAGGCTATATGTAGACATATAAATTTCTATAAATTTTTTACAAACCAAGTTTTTACCGGTTTATGAACTCTGTACAATTATAATGCATTTATACTTACCTACTAAAGCAAAAGAAAAAAAAAAAATATAAATCATTAAATTCTTTAAAAGTAATAGATCCCACAGATCACACAATAGAACTCCTTGCAGTAACTTTATATATAAATCATTAAATTCTTTAAAAGTAATAGATCCCATAGATCACACAATAGAACTCCTTGCAGTAACTTAGTTCCTTTAATAATCTTGATGATCTCGATGTACTTATGTGTTAAAGATCTCATATCATTCGGTTTTTCTTAATGTATTCGAAAATGCCCGCGACTTCGCCCACGTGAATGTCGGGAAAATATCCCACGGGAGAACGTACTACCGGGATTAAAAGTACCCTATGTGTTAATTTAGGTTATAAAGTATCTGTGTGCCAAATTTCATCCGAATCCGTTCTGCCGTTTTTGCGCAAATCCGAAACATACATCCAGGCAAACGGACAAAAATTCTAAAAACTATATTTTCGGCATCAGACTCGTTCCCACACCTCGTAACAATTACTTTCTTTTTAAATATTCAATTTACAGTTTTAACTTCTTTACTTTTTTATAAAGCTCTCAGTACACGTTGGGCGAGCCCGTTGGCCGAGCGTTCAGTTCACATAAACGCGTCGGAGTAGACGAGTAGTGTCATTGCGAGTAGCGTTACGAAATTTGTACATTACTATCGCGGACTGCAACAGGCCCATTGAAGGACGATTGGGAAAATGTGGGCCGAGGCGAAGGCGAGGCTCACATATGTGAGTCCATCAATCCAAAATCCATAATCCAATATAGTACTTTTATCGAATAATGCGCGGAAATTCAAACTAAGTAAATTAATTATAAATTTCAGAATCAATATGTGTACCGTGCTTAAGATTGGTTGTGAATCCAGTCTAAGCACAAGTACTTATATTTAAATCAGTTTGAATGGTAACAAGTATGCTGAAATTGGAATATTTACTAATTAAAATACAAATGTAAAGAAATTATTAAAAAAATACGCGTGGAATATTGTTCTAATAACACGTAATTTTGAGAACCTATCAGTAACTCTGTATATCTTTGGCTATGTAATAAAACTGAAGTAAGATCAAATTGTAGTTTTATTTGACTTCCACAGAATAATCATAATAATACACCTAAATGTTACGCATTTGCGTTCGTGCCAATAACGTGCGCGTGACGACAGTAATATATAATCTTTCTATATTGCAGCAATGTGACCGTTATAAATCGATGGCAGCAAAGTAGAAACGGACATCTACAAAATTGCAATTTTACAGGAGAGCAGATTTTGTAAAAAATTGTGGCCATTTTGAGAGTTATGGATCGATTAACATGAAATTTTCTATAATGCATTAAAATAACCTTCTTTATTAATTGTGTAACATGTTTTATCACTATGTCGTTGTTTTACTGCATTAATGTAGATGTATTTTTTTACTCTGTAAAAACTTTGATGTAGAAGAAGATATCTGCCTGATAACCGTTTATACGTTGTGATAAAAAAGCGCCCATTTCATTTAAAATATCTAATAAACTAAGATTATAATCTCCAGTAATACTTTTAAGGATATTTAAAGAAAATCTAAGCAACATGAAAACAGTATTCCTCTTTTATTGACGAATTTTTGTAGGTGTATTTATTTACTTTGCATTTATTATTTTATACATTATCAATAAATGAGTTATCTACCACTAAACTCCATCTATGACTATTAGTTAAACTGATTTATTTAGTTCCCAAACCACGTAAAACATATTTTTTTAAATAATAATGCAACATATTACTATTTTTTATTTATTATCAAAGTCACCATTGGCAAATAGGTAAATATCAGACTGATATCAAATTAAAAAGAAACACAAAACAAAACAACATTTTAAACTTAGCAAGACATTATAATGATTATTCTTACTACTCTTATTAGGAAAAAAAGAGATCAAACGTTAACGATTAGGTACGAATTCGAAGTTATTCTTCGAATTCAGCACCATCAGCAGCTTCTGATTCTTCCATCACGCTGGTACGCTTAATATTTTTGTAATAATCATGGTATCTTGGTGGGATTAAATTTTGTTCACACAAAGACATTAAGTCCTTGTATTTAGCTGTAGTAATGGGTAAAGTCTCACCATAAACTTTTCCAAGTTCTTGTGTATTATTATTGACTTGCAAAACTCGTCTGATCTCCATTCAAATCGTATCCATAAAATATTTTATCAGGTTGTCTGTATTCCACCACTATTTCGCACACTTGATTCCATTTTACTTTGTCCCCATCTTCATTTTTTACCCATTTGTGATGACTAAGAGTAGACTTAAAATCCAAGATATAATTTTGATTTATCTCGACAACTTCATAAGGTTGATCGTTTGTTTTACTCCAGCGTTCACAGGTATACCACTCTTCCAGCGAGAAAATCATTTTATTTTTGGAGGATCGTTCGATAAATGCATGTACGCTATCACCCTCTTGCTGCGTATAACCCTTTCTAAAAATATATGACAAATGCGAACACCAAAAATTTTGGCAACATGTAAATACATAGCAAAAACGATACGGTTACGATTTTGGCCTCCGCATTCATCTGTCAAAGCTCTGAAGTAAAGGCGGACAAATTCAAATGTCCGTTTCTACTGCGATGTTTTTTTTAAATCGAGTGTAGATGTCTTCATTTACGTGCCAGATTTTCTTCATTATTTTAAAATTTGAAATAATTTTAATACAGAGTTTTAGATAGGGTTTATATAAGCTCATTTTTGTAAAAAAAGCATTTTCACAAAAATGTAGATGTCCGTTTCTACTTTGCTGCCATCGAAATAATTATGAATTAAGTAAATCTAAGATATAAATGTAAATAATGTGACTAGTTTTTATTCTCACACATCCTAATGACATTGGTGCCGATTCTCTTGTACAGACGCCAGCACATCAAGCTACTACAATCTATCAAATTAATTTAATAGATTTTCAACTTTATCGCTGAACTATAAGGTTCAAAGTTGATTGGGAAAATTTGACAGTTTCGGGTAGCTTGACGTGCTGGCGTCTGTACACCGAACTAAACTATCACTAAAATTCCTTACTTTTGGCTATGAGAATTTAAAGCCATTCTGCAAAATAAAATCTCTAAATTTAAAAATAATTTTGACACAACTAAATCGAATTTGACAATCGCGACTCCACGTGGTAGGTTACCTACTTATTTGCCCTACCTCGTGATTTTTTTAGAGCCGGAGGTGCGCCTTGGGCCCGGCAGCCTCGTGTTTTTTTAGGAAATTTTTCACTTTTTATAAGGAAAATATAATAAATTATTACCTACATGTTGAGTTTTAGGGGTTTATGTGTTACATAAAGGGGGTCGAAATTTTCATTATTTTTGCGATAGGACACCTTTTTCGAGATAAAAAGAAAAAAAAGATACAGTACTATTTTTGCACCTGAAGTCGAGGTGATGGTGTGAATTTAAAGTTCATGACAACTAATTTTATTCCACACGTTTTTAATCGCGATTAGAAATACTCAGATTTAGTTAGACAATCAAAATTGTAGGTGAAAAACGTCAAATTCAGAATAGCAAAATTGCCATTTTCACTAAATTAATAACTTAGTGCTGTTAAACTAAAGTATAGTTAAGTTGTGTCACTTTAGTCTATTTCAGAATGGGAAATCGTCGTTTGACAGGAATAAACAAAATTTTGGTCTAGTTTAGAAGCATTTATATTTTATTATTTCATATTTTAATTATTGAAGACTATGTGGGTCATTCCTTTTTGTTTTGTTTTTAATTTTTTCTCAGTTAGTTCTAATCATGGTCTGACAGTTTGAGGAATTTAAGTGGCCTATCCAAATGTCCTTTTTTTGGTATTGTTCGTCGAATCGTTGAGCTCCTTAAATTCTGAGTTGAGCTGCACGATAACTGACAAATGCGTGCACTGACTGGACAGGCCCTCTCAATCTGTGTGGTGCTTTCCTCAAAAGACCACTTCAGACACCAATCCACATGGCCTTCACATGATCTGACCAAGATTATGTTTGGACTTTAAAAGAGACTGAGACCTCTGAGTTTGTTTCGGCCTTTCTTCTCAGAGTATTCAGATAGGAAACGCCGGCCTCATCTAGTTTTAAAATATGATTGACGTGTAAAAGTGTTTGTACAAACCTATTTACAGAAATAAAATCATTTATCATTTGTGACAAGAGAATCGGCACCATTATTGTTGGAATACCTAAATTTTAGTGCACTTCTCTAAATGAAACAATGTACCTATGTTTTTATTGGTCATTATGCTTTCGTTTTTTTGTTATATATGGCCACAGATATAATACTATATGGCCAAAAAATCCGTAGGTATTCAATTTACTCCTTTGTACCCAATACAGCGTAATAACTGTAGGCGGTGCGAACGACCTGCAATATAAAGACAGCATAAAATAAATTACATAACATCACGCCTCTTTTCCCCGAAGGGTTGGGCAGAGGTGTACCTGTAGTGGGTACACCCACATTTCGCCAGTTATGTTTAAGTCCCATGTAATAGGGGGCGAGCCTATTGCCATCAACCGGGCACAAATCCAGACTCCGGGCTGCTACTGAGAAATTCCAGATAGAAAACCCAATAACACTTTGCCCGACCCGGGAATCGAACCCAGGACCTCATGCTCAGCAGTAGCAATTGCGACCACTAGACCAACGAGGCAGTTTAAAATAAATTAAACTTTAATAAAAAACACTGGTAAGTCACCCATCACATGAGTGTGTTTAGACAAAATCAAGTACAAGACGTCAAACCCGGATCTGTACTATTTATACTGTAACTAGGTTAAATATTTGTTCGAATGAAAACTCAACCCATTCAGCGCAGTAGCTAATTACTCAGCCACTGCACCAACTATACAATATAAGTACCTACTTCTGTTGCATTTCACGAGCGCGCGTCAATATTATAGTTGTAAGTTTCATCTTATGTCAGTTTCTAAAAGTCACATAACACGCACTCTTTTGCAACAGATACGTACCTACACTACTCTACTATTGTAGAGTTCCATAGCCACATTGGCAACATGCTTAATCCATAAACCATGGGGCAATAGCTTACCTGTATAAATGAAGGCAAATCAAGGAAATTAAAGGGTCCAGCGCGCAGATGTCGTGGATTCATCATACCTGCGCCGAGTATCGTCAGTTCCCGTTTGACGCGAAGGCTCAGGCACCAATGCGCCGCTGCGAAAGGTCCTTGGCCCATACCAATCGAGCTCTGATACAATGAGATATGCAAGTTTAAATCAACCTCTGTCACGGACGGACAAAAAGTAATCTTTAAAGGTTCCGTTTTTCCTTTTTGGTTAAAAAACACCATTAGCTTCACGTTGCTTGGTTGATTGATTTTTGACGCCATAAAATGACTTTCTGAAATTTGCATAATTATGCATAATCAGCCAATAATGTTCCCACTGGACATAGACCTCCTCTCTGTGAGTGAGAGGGAACGGACCGTAATTCACTACGCGGGCAGTGCTGGTTGGTGGATGTCTTCGAGTTTTGGTCTGACGTCTGATATCTTAATAAACAGCAATTAGCCCGGTTCATCTCCGATGATGACTATAGCGGCACCGTTGAGATCGGGGGAGTCTGGATTTATGCTTTCACGGTTGCACAACGACATGCTTTACTTGGTAGTATAGATGCAGGCCTACCCTGCCGCCTCCTTCAAAGATGGTAGAGTTGGCGGGGTCTTGAAGGTGAGCGCTACAGTCGTGTAGATCCTCAGGACAAGTCTGGCGGATGCACCTTCCCGAGGTTGCCACCCCGTTCTTGGTCTAATTCCATAAGAAATAGACGTAACTAAAACCACCAGGTGCTTTTGCATCCCTTCCTCAATTCCCTTAACCTCATTCTTTCCCGTCTTATACCTTCCTGTCCCAAATCTCACAAACCCTCCCCACTTTATCCTATCCGTATCCCCACTCCTCCCTTTCCACCTTTCCAACTTCCACTCCTAACCGTGATCCCCCGTGACTGGGTGGTGGCGGGCTCGACTATCACTAAAACCAGCTCATGGCGAGTAGGAGTAAGCAGTCACCTGCGCTAGGACCTGCGCAGTTGAGCGCCGTGAGCGGGGGGGATGAAGGAGTCCTGGAGGGTTGAGCCGAGCGGCTCTGGTTATAATGTAAGGCAACACGCCCCCTTTGGTCCGAATTTTCTTTGAGGGGCTGGGGTTGATCGAATAACCGATTTTCCCACCCGTACGCAAAATACGCGCTTTGACATGGAGTAGTAATACGGGCTGGTATCCAGCCCGTATTACCTATTATCTAACGTTGAGATCCGATATTTTCATTTGCAGATGAAGTTTTTAATTTGCTAGTTAGGATGTGATGTTTAGCACTCACCTACCTACGACCTGTTACTTCTTTATCTAAGTGTGCTTCAGGTTTCAAACTTGTTTACTACTATTACTGAAATCCAGCATGTTATTGGTACTTTTCACACAAAATAACGTAGCCGTGTGCACCTGCATGCACTTACCTCGTTTAAGACTGCGTCACCGTACCGGCAAAATAAAAAGAGTTGTGTTAAAGTTCCGCACATGTATTGTGTTAATGACACAAGCTGCATTATGCTCACGTCTTCCTGTAACAGAAATAAAGAAAAGAAATTGAAAATGAAAAATAAAGCTGTTCTAAACTCAAAACATTTTCAATTAAACCATTTAGGTACAGTCACGAGAATGTCGTTTTTATGCCGCAAGATATTTCCGGTCACAACGAGGTATCACGGTATTCTGAATGTAAGTAATGTAGCTTACAGAAGCGACGGCGACGTGAGACGAGGATGGGACGCAGACGCGGCGTCCCTTTCACGTATCTTCATTTAGTTAAAGCCATTGATACACACTAATTCCTTGCACTTATTAGAGCTTAAATTTTTAATGCCATATAAAAAAAATAAAATTGTCTTGCCAGATAGTTTTAATGTTCCTTCAATGTCACCTTCCACAAATGATTACAATTTATTTGCCATCATAATATTAATGGATGAATCATGAAATCAGATATTATTGCCGAGCTGTCCACATTTTTTTTTTTTGTGTGTGTGTCCTCTCGCAGTTATTGACCACTAAGGTCTTGGCTGCTTAACCAGATTTTTCCTGTGGTGGCCTTAAGGTTCTACACTTAGAGCCTCCAGCCAGGAGCGTGTAAACTAATCTAAATGCTCACTAAGGGCACCCCCTGTGGGGTACGAACCTCGGCTTAGGGCATCGCTGAGGGGAGGACAGCAAGAAGGGACAGGCTGAATCAAAATTATATTTTCATCATGATTATTATGCGGGGTATTTAAAGCTACGTGCTCAGCTGCACCAACTGCTGGCACCTCGTTTTCGAGCAAGGGTCGGGGGGGAGAAGAGCTGTCCACAGTAATATTATTTAATTTATGCTCGTTATCTGGTATCAAGATCTTAACCGTTTTTACTAAGGTTAAACTTACCTATAGTTACATTTTATAAGTACCGATAAACTGCCTTAACTTAGCCTGGCAGAGAGAGAGAGCGAAATTTGCCTCTCCCTCACGCGTTTCTCCTCCTCCTTCGCGAGCATTACTGTTTCGCAGAAGGAGGTGACGGCCTCCCATGCCCTCTCGCTCCGTACCATGGCCTGGATCAAGGCCGGACGCGAGAGATCACTGCCGCCGATCGCCTACACGAGAATACGGCAGTGCTCCGCCCAAGCCAGGCAGACCTCCACCTTATGCTCCACCGTGTCCTCCGGGCGATTCACACAATGATAAAACCCGGGCGTTTCCTCCCGCCTTAGCTGGAACAGGAACCTCCCGAAAAGACTAGGAAACCTGGTAGGATATTTTGTACTTACGGATTTCAATCTGACAGCAACTGAGCACAATGTTAGAGTGGCAAGGAGGAAATACACTCCTATGATAGTGCTCAACAACTTGTCAAGCTCGGTAATTGAACTGAAAATAAAAATAGAATAGAATTTATTGTTAATTAATTACTAAGTATTTATTTATTTGTAAAACATAGGTTTGAGGTCAATAACATTAATGTATGTTGCGCTATGTTTTGTCATTGATGACATACAAACATCGGTAAGGATTATTTGAAATAAAGAAAAACAAAATTCACCATAAAAAAGAAACAAAAAAAAAAAAACTAAATCAAAACAAAAGAAAATACATGCATGTATTACATTGGATTATTAATAGGTACAGTAGTTACAGTGTTTTATCATTTAGGTAATCGTCTAGGGCATAGTAACATTTTACATAGGTACACACTATAAACTCACGCCTTCTTCCCATGGGGGTAGGCAGAAACTACAGAACTCCTTTTGCCTCGTTTACGTTCATACATCTGGTCATAAACGCACGCCGGTTGCGAGTACTACGCACCTGGCCTTTCTAAAGAAGATCGCCAATAAGGTTAGTAAATGTCCTCCTAGGGCGTCCCCACCCGGCTTTTCCTTTCACATCTGCCTTGTAAATACATTTTTCATTTCTCATACTCGGAAAGTAGGTAGTGTTTGTTTGATCCGAGTAGCGGGTGGAAGACGCTGCTTCCCATCCTTGGGTGGGAACGACTCATTGTAATTGCTTTCCTCTCTAGGGCGGGAATGGATTTAATGAGTTTCAAATAAATTATCGTATCTTATCTTAAAAATAAAACTAATTTTGGTTAGGTAGTCGGCTACGAAAATGTTTACTAAGGGGGGTACCTATTACACTAACATATCTATGATCAAAGATGTTGTAAAATAGACATTTATTAGGTACTTACACTATCATATTATATCATTTTCATTTCTCATACTCGGAAAGTAGTATTTGTTTGATCCAAGTAGCGGGTGGAAGACGCTGATCCCCACCCTTGGGCGGGAAAGACTCATAGTAATTGCTTCCCTCTCTAGGGCGAGAATGAATTTTAAAAATAGAACGAAATTTGATTAGGTAGTCAGCTACGAAATTTTTTACTAAGGAGGTATTACACTGTCGAGTCTGTGGTCATGGATCTGTGATCGAAGATATAATGGAATTGTAAAATAGACATTTGTTATGGGTATATCCCCCTTGGGGGATATTACACTATCATGTTATATCATATACCTATCTACGAAGCTCACAAATTACCCATGTTATGCCTATTTTACAATTTAGTTATGTCTTTGATCATGGATCTGTGATCGTAGATATGATGGTGTAATACCCCCCTTATAGAAAAATACTGATTTAAAAAAAATGCTGCAGTCTTGTCATTGTATAATCAGTCAGTGTGAATTAAAAAAATACCTAATGGCGCATCCAAACATGCCGGCGGCACGCGCAACTTTTTTTCTATTCAGCGACAAGTCAGCCTGAAAGCCGGCGGCAAACCCGGCGGCATAAGCCGGCGGCATGTGTGGATGCGCCATAAGCGGGACGACGCGCGGCGGTGACGCGGTGTGTTCCATATTCAAAATTAAAAAAGACTAATAGGTACTAGAATACCTATGTTATTATTATCAATTAATATTTTAGAAAAAACTAAAACTTTTAATTTTCCTTATATTCGAAATGAAAAGTAGTGTTTAACACGGGTGAAAGTCATCAATTCCTACTCGGACCATAGCCGTAGCCGTCTAAATACCTCGTATGGGAATTGATTTCTTTCGACCCTTGTATAACAATCTACTATTACCTATCTACGAAGCTTACAAATTACCCATAATAATTATGTCTATTTTACAATTTAAATATATCTTTGATCTATGATCATCATAATTTCATTTGACATAACTTACATATGATATAATTTTCATATGCTATAAAAACATTTAACCTAATTTCATATGATCTAATGTTATATTTGATATAATTTTCATTTTCTCTAATTAGGTACATTTAGTATAATGTTCATTTCATATAATTTTCAAATTGTATAATGCTCTTTTTTTAAAATGTTCATTTGATCTAACTTTCATATTAACTAATTTTCTAAGGTAAACGCATCATTCTTGAGAAAAGTAAATTATATTGTAACCTAACCTCAAAACATTAAAGTTGCTTATGCATAGAGATCTGTAGGAGAACCAAGGTAACCGACATAGCCCGAAGAATTGCCAAACTTAAGTGGCAATAGGCAGGGCACATTGCTCGCAGAACGGATGGCCGTTGGAGTCGAAAGGTTCTGGAGTGGCAACCACGTACCAGAAGACGTAGCGTTGGAAGGCCTCCCACAAGATGGACCGATGACCTTGTGAAGGCTGTAGGAATCCGCTGGATGCGGAAGGCACAGAATCGGTCGAAGGGGCAGTGCTTGAGGAGGCCTATGTCCAATGAGGCCTATGTAAAATGATGATGATGAATTTATTTACCTAAAATTTCATCATTTATAGCTAGAATTAAATTCAGACGAGTTTGCACTGATGTACAATCTTTACTTAAACACTGATATTCATGACAGATGGCGCTCTCTACTTTTAAAGAAATGTTAAACATTTTGGTATTGTTTTGAAAAAGAAAATCGATGTACTTGGTTATCGCCATAAGATTGTCCGGAGTAAGTTTTCCTAAGTAACATAACTTCGCAGTAACAAGACGTCGATTAGTATCGAATATAAGAAAAGTATCTCTGTAACATGCTGTACCCTTCTGGATGTACGTGCGTATGTAAGAAAAAAGAAAACGAAAAAAAAAAATAGACACAACTTTGGTTCTAAAATAACATTAATTCGTTTTGAATTCAGGGGTGTATCTACGAGTTACATTAATTTTAACCATACTAACTTTACTAGTAAGGTGTTAATCTGATGGCACCTTATAATTCTGAAGTGAGCTCTATCGTCTCTTCTCTTTGAAATATTGCACCATTTCCCCTTCCCTCCAATGCGTGAACTATAGTCTCGGAGCAATGAAAACTGGCCACATGCGAATATCATGATCCCAATGGCTGTTAAATCAAATGCAATGTGGACACAGGTACAATAAACAGCAGACACCAATTCACATAAAATTGTTACAATGTAGCCGAAAATGCTCAAGTCATCCAGTGGAGCCCAGCCCGGCAAAATGTGAGGATACTCCAGACATTCCAATCCACGTGTCTTACACAGAAAATGTTCCACGAACGGAGAAACTATAAATATAGCTGCTGTAAAACTATAGATTCTAGTTAGAATGGTTGCTGTATTTCTATATTTATTTGTGTAAATGTTGATGGAGGCAGAAAAGTTGTCACCCTCCTCGCTATCCGACTGGTACTCCGCGTGTGAGATTGGATCTTTGCTCAATTCAGTGTTTTCCAAGATTGAGATTTGGGTGATGAGTTTACGCCAGTGTTGATGGCTTCTACGCAATGAAAGTAGTTTGAGGACTCCCATGCTACAAAACGCGAGAACACTGAAGCATTCGAAGAGCCTTTCAGAATCTTCCTTAGCCATGAAGAGTGCGATGACTTGAAAGACGCACGTTATCAAGAAACAGAATGTGGACACATTGGCTGCCCAGTGCACTTTGTGGATAGTAACGTATGATGAGAGGCCTGTGTTGTGAATCGGACGGGTTATCAGAGCGACCAGGTCGTCAGTCTCGCCTCCGGGAGCTCCCAACAACCGAAGTAGGTTCTTTATCTGCAATCGAATATTAAAATGTATTTTAATATACCTAAGTTTAGTACCTACTTATGTTAGCCATTATGGGAAACGCCCATTCTTGGCCATGGTTTGCCTAGCAATGTGGTAAATACAAAAAAAAAGCATTTAGTTACAAAAATATTGCTATTATTTATTTGTAGCGAAACCTCCGGAATTAAAAGCTGATTTAACCAAAATACTCAATCGTTTATTGCCATATCTAACACTTCCGGTTGTTAGTCAATCCTGTCAAGGTAGGGATGGCAACTTTTCCTGAAAAAAATCGATACACTCAAACAGGTTTTAACAAAAAAATCGAGTTTTTGTTATGTGGTTGTCAACTCAGCCTATCGCAGTCCACTGCTGGACATAGGCCTCTCCCAGGCTGGTCCATGTCCATCTAGCTGAGGGGCGTTCCGCCCAATACGTGGACTCCACTTTAGGACTCGTCTGCTCCACCGGCCATCGGTCCTTCGACGAATATGGAAAGCCCACTGCCATTTCAGCTTGCTTACTTTGCAGGCTATGTCGGTAACTCCGGTTCTTTTCCGGATAACTTAATTTCTGATCTTATCCTTCAAAGAAATCCTGAGCATAGCCCGCTCTATCGCGCGCTGAGCCACCTTGAATTTGTGGACTAGCCCGACTTTCAGTATCCACGTTTCGGTACCGTATGTCATAACGGGCAGGACGCACTGGTTGAAGATCTTAGTCTTCAAACACTGCGGGATTGGCGACGAGAAGACTTGACGAAGTTTTCCAAACGCTACCCAACCTAACTGGATCGTTCTGTCGGTTTCTTTCTTAAACTTGTGCCTACCGAGCTAGATGACTTGCCCCAGGTAGACGTACTCCTTCAGTCCTTCGAAAAGAGACCCTTCAATGTGGATTGGACTTGGCAAAACATGCGAATTATACATGACTTTAGTCTTGTCCAAATTCATGCCGAGGCCAACCCGCCGCGAGGCTCCGTGCAGTATCTGGTCTAACTGTTCCGGCGTCTCGTCAGCGTCAGTTGTTACGCTTTTGTTATTTTCATTAGAAAAAAAAATGTTTCGGGTTTCTAAATACGTTCCGTGTGTCCAGTTGGTTTGAAATATAGATTTTTCGAAACTTGGATGTCATATCGCATCCCTACGTCAATAATAATCGTAATTGACAACTGATTGATATTGATATTTCACATTTTGTTTGGTGCTGTATTTTTTTTTTGTAAACTGTGGTCAATCTGTACTAAGAAAGCACTTTCATCATCTATGCCAAAGCAATACAGGCACAAGAGACATACAAATAAGAACTATAATTGCAGAATGTATTATATCAAAACTATCAATGTTTTTCATTAACCTTTAATTAATATACAAGCTGAAATTTTAATGATTGTTTTGCCGCAGCAAAATGATTTTGTCTTGGTAGTACAGTCAGCTGCAGAGAAATCTCACCCCTTAGCAATATGCTAGGGGGTGAGATTTCTCTGCAGCTGACTGTACAATAGATATAGGTATAAAAAGAATTTTAAAATATTTAGTTAATGGTAAAAAACAAAAATGGCGTATTTATTTATTGTGAAAAACAAAATTTGAAAGCAACCTAGAACCCATAGTATTTCATTCTCTACAGCGCGATCGACGGACTGTACGAGACAGGTGTGAGCGACGCGCGGTTATTAACCCTCCCGCTACAGCTGATAACTCCTTTAGGTACCTAAAAGTTATTCAAATTTTCACTTCATACTTTTACGGGCTCAGAACCGCCATAAATACTTTTTTACCTACAACTTAGGTACTGAACACAAAACTAAAAAAATAAGTTTATTTTCTTACATAAAATTACATAACATAACATAACATCGCGCCTTGTTTCCCCGAAGGGTTGGGCAGAGGTGTCCCTGTAGCAGGTACACCCACATTTCGCCAGTTATGTTTAAGTCCCATGTAATAGGGGGCGAGCCTATTGCCATCAACCGGGCACAAATCCAGACTCCGAGCTGCTACTGAGAAATTTCAGATAGAAAAACCCAATAACACTTTGCCCGACCCAGGAATCGAACCCAGGACCTCATGCTCAGCAGTAGCGCTTGCGACCACTAGACCAACGAGGCAGTACATAAAATTATGTTCTGAATTTAACAAATAAAAATGGCGAAATGTGGGTCAGGTACACCCACGTTTCATTGTCTACAACATATATGGGCCGCCTCGGCTTTTGACCCGGCCCGCGAGACATTTTGAAATTTCGCGCAAAAACAGGGTACGCGCGCTGTACCTAACTATAGAGAACTAAAGTTAAATAACATGAAAATAACGAACACTGTCAACATAAATGATAACCATTGCTTGTTTTGCTCACTTGATGTATGTAAAATTGCAGCGTGCGTAAGCAATGAATAGGTATATCGAAAGACGCAATGGCATCGCAGTATCGTGGTGCAGTCGCTTGTAGCCTCACAAGATTACTTGTCATCCCTTTCACACTTATCGAAATTCACTACGAAAGAAGTTGTAGAAATACGCGCTCAATTAGGCAGCCAATCAAATTAAATCTGTCAAATGAGCAAGCAAATGGAACTGATCGAGCTTCAGGAAGACACTAACTTGAAATCAAAATTTGAAGACGTGGACCTGTACGAGTTTTACAAAACATACATACTTCTGCAAAAAGAAATACAAACAACTGAGAGCGTTCGTGAAAAGAATTGTTTACGTTTTTGGAAGTACATACAAATGCGAACAATTCTTCTCGATGATGAACACTAATAAGTCAAAATGCCCCGTAAGAGACTCACAGATGAAAATCTGGAAAACTCGTCACGCCTCTGTATGAGTGAAATTTGTCCAGATACTTGTTTCTGAAGTTCAAACCGTTACACGTAAATTAATTACAGTAGTAACCTAATAAATAGATAAATAAAATAACCTTTTTTTATTTCCCGTTATGGCCCGCGACTGCATTAATAAAGTAAGTTTGGCACGCAACTTGCCAAAGGTTGCCCATACCTAGTCTACAGGGACACCTCTGCCCAACCCTTCGGGGAAACAAGGCGTGATGTTATGTTATGTTGTGTAATAAATAAAATGGATCGAAGTAACAGTTATTCCAATTTGGAGTACGTTGCTATGGTACAATAAAAATGAATACTTCATTTTTAGGCGTATTAAAAAATTGTAATCAACTTATTTACAATGATTTTAATAACTAACCTACTTTAAACTGTTCGCTATTTACAAAGGTAGGTACTATTACAGTACTACTAAGGTAGGTAGGTACTTACACTTCCCGGTAACGATTTTCTATCAATCACTAACAAAAAGCAATTTTGGCCGGCGCGGCGGGCGGTGCGTTCGCTTTCGCATCCGTTTTCGCTTTCACATCCGTTTTCGTGGAGTACATGAACTCTACGAAAATGATAGGGATGCACTGATGCACAGTTCACAGTCACACACACTTCACAGTTGTTGTATGTGTCGTCTTCCCAAACGTAGTATTGGCTTGCGTCAAACTTAGCCGCAGCCATACGTGTCCTTCAACGAGGATTCCGTTTGAAGTACTCGATGATCTCGTCGAGTTCTGGCGAATGAACGCCCGATCGACCACTATCCTGTGCATGCGCTGGTGTCTTGAAATGCCCATGATCCGAGTAGCCGCTGTGTCGCCACTACGATCGTCCGGGCCGATGGAGGTTCAGAACCCCGTGAAGACGGCTCCGTGCAAAAGTTATAACTAGCCTAGCGTAAAGTTTGTAGCGACGTACTCCAAATTGGAATAAATGTAATGTTAATCCATTTTTGCAAATTACGATATCGTATTACGCGTCATATGACGATCGCGGGTCAACTGAGAGAACCGGCGCCGGCGGTGCGGGGCGGAGTTGCATGGGGAGAGGCTCGCCGCCGCCGCCGCCCGCGTGCGTGCAGACTAGTTTATGCCGTATCACTACGCACGACAGCTTATTTTGGTGTGAACATTTACGAACCGCTCTTCGCTTTGTCGGAAGCGCGCCGCTACACATGCGGTTCGAGAAGTACCTACGTTATGTCGAGTGAATACTATTGTTTCTCACTGTGGGAAATAGGTCGCAGGAGGAAAGAAAAGACGGTGTACTGTTTGACGGTCCGATTTATAATGATACAGAAAATATTAGAATGACCGACATCAACGAATGATCGAATGAATGAAAGATCGATTGTGATAATCGTGTGATTGAATCGAGTAATTATTCTAATCTGTTAACACTGGGATTTTTGTAATATTCCAACAGTCCCCCTCAAAAAATGCAAGTATACAGAAAAATAAAGCTCATTTCAATCACATAACAAAAATAAACTGTATGTGTACCTAATAGAGTAATTAAAATACATTAACTATAATATAACAAACAAAATGTTAATTTAAGTTAACGACTAATCTTATTTTACTATTCAATTGAAAATCACGTGAAAAAAAAATATTTCTAATTAAAGTTTAATACAAATTTAAATTGTGTCTTAAATCTAGAAACCTTTTGGAAGGAATCGCTTTCGTAAACATATCAGCTAGTTGATTTCCTGTGGAAATAAATTCTAGTTTTATTATTTTACTAGCGATTTGTTCCCTAATGAAATGGTATTTTATGTCTATGTGTTTAGATTTTTTATGGTTTGTAGGATTATTTGCAATACAAATGCAACTATTGTTGTCTTCGTATATTATAATAGGCTCTTTTATTTGGATTAAAATGCTATTTAGTAGTGATTTAATCCAGACTGCTTCTTTTACAGCCTCAAATAAAGCCATGTACTCAGCTTCCGTTGAAGAGACGGCGACAGTATTTTGTTTTCGTGTGTTCCACGAAATTGTACAATTATTAAAAGCTTTGAATAAATAGCCTGTTGTACTTTTTCTGTCGTTTTCATCGCCTCCCCAATCAGAATCTGCATAGCCAGTTATTAATTCCTTATAATTACTTTTATGATAAGTCAATTTTATATCGACTGTACCTTTTATGTATCGTAAAAGATGTTTTAAACATTTCCACAATTCTTCATTATTTTTAGATTGATATCTACTCAATATACTTATAGGAGCACAAATATCTGGCCGTGTACAAAGCATTGCATACATAAGACACCCAATTGCATTTCTACAGGGTGCTTCATAGTATGTGTCAGAATTTAGAGTCAAATAATTTAGTTTACAAGGTAAAGGTGATTTAGAAGGGTTGCAATCACTCATAGAAAATCTATTTAAAACATTTTGTAGGTATGTAGATTGGTCTAAAGAGATAGTATTTTTTGACCTTTCGATTCTGATACCAAGGAATAATTTTATTTCTTTTAAATCAGACATTTCAAATTTTTGCATAAGACTGTTCTTATAAAATTGTAATGTATCAATACTTTTAGTGGAAATGATTAAATCATCGACGTACAATACTATATAAACATTTTTATCTATACCATTTTTATCTAACACATACAGACAAGGATCTACTTCAGAATTTTTAAAACCCATATCTTTAAGAACGAGATCCAGACGTTCGAACCAACATCTGGACGACTGCTTTAGGCCATACAATGTTTTGTTTAGTTTACACACCTGATTATCTTTAGCTAAAATGCCTTCTGGTACCTCCATATAAATATTTTCTTTTAGTATTCCATTAAGGAATGCCGTTTTAACATCCATATGGTGTACATGTAAATCAAATTGATTAGCTAAAGCTAAAATGAATCTAAATGTAGTGATCCGAGCTACTGGTGCGAAAGTTTCGTTATAATCCTGCAAGTACTCTTGAGTAAAACCTCGAGCAACCAAGCGAGCCTTATAACGTACGGGTTCACCTAATTCATTGTTTTTAATAGTAAATACCCATTTGCAACTTATTATATTGACATCTTTAGGTTTTTCTACTAAAGTCCACGTTTGGTTGCTTCGAAGCGACTCAATTTCACTCTGTACAGCTTTTAACCATTTGTCAGAATCATGTCTATCAAATATATTCTTAAATGACGATGGCAATGATTGCAAAGTAATTAATGACAAAAATAAATCAGGATCATGCATCTGTTTATAATTTTTCGGGGGTAAATTGAGAATTCTTTCACTTCGCCTTAAATTATTAGGTTGACTTCCTAATGACGAATTTTCGTTCAAAGAATCTTGAGGTTGACTTTCTATTAGTTTTGCCGAATCATTGTCGGGCTTACTAATTTTTGAGGGAATCACAATGTTGTCACTACTGCTACTTGTTGGTCTTGATTGTGTAAAATTCAACTCATCAAATATAACATCACGAGCTATGAATACTTCACAATTTTCAACATTAAATAATCTATAACCATTTGCATCGTAACCAACTAATATTGACTTAAGAGATTTTTGATCAAATTTAGTTTTTCTAGTTTTATTATGAACGTATGCAGTAGAGCCAAACATTTTTAAATGATTTATTTTCGGTTTTTTACCATGCCACATTTCGTATGGTGTTTTATTTATCAGAGCTTTAGTGGGTAGAATATTAGTCAAATAAGTTGCTGTTAAAACAGCTTCACCCCAAAATATTTTATCTAATTTCGCACTTGTAACCAATGTTCGAGCCATTTCGGTTAACGTACGATTCATTCTCTCTGATACACCATTTTGTTGTGGAGTGTAAGGTACCGTTAAATGATACATTATTCCCTTTTCAACACAAAATTCTTTGAACTCGTTAGAAAGATATTCTCGGCCATTATCGCAATATAGATTAACAATCTTAGAATTAAGTAAGTTCTCACTTTTAGCCACAAAATCCTTAAAACATTTAAATACCTCTGACTTAGAATGCATTAAATATGTGACTGTATAATGAGTAAAATCATCAACAAAAATAGTAAAATAATTTTTATCATCAAATGTAGGTGGTGTTATAGGACCGCAAACATCAGAATGAACAATAAAAAGTGGTCTGTTGTTATTAGATTTCACTTTTGACTTAGCAAAGGGTAGTCGTGATTGTTTACCAAGTATACAAGACTCACATAAGTCATCACTTGGAATTACATCATTGACAATATGATTATCCTCAATTAGGTTTTTCAAAATATTAAATTTTTGTTTATTCAAATGACCGAGACGCTTGTGCCATAAATCATAAGATTTAGAAGTCTCGGATAAATTTAAATTACATCGCAGTACTTTAAAATGTAACTTAAAAAGGTTATTACTACTTATACCGGACATTAAGCATTTGTTGTTTTTGTAAATATGAACTTTATTATTGTTAAAAATAACCGACATACCTGCTTCTTGAATACGATTTACCTATAATAAATTATATGGCACATCTGGTGAATATAGAATATTATCGATTGATCCTTGAAAACCTAGATTACTATTAACGTTTATTTGTCCTTTACCAAATGCGGGAATGTTAGTGCTGTTCTTAGCTACCCCAATTTTTAGCGGAGTGGGTAACTCTGAGTATGAAGAGAAAAATTCCTTTGTATTTACAATGTGGTCAGTTGCGCCCGAATCTAAAAGAAAAGTTATTGTATCATTAGTAGAATTAAGATGCGAATGAAATAACTTACATGTTGTAAACATAAAAGCGAAACTGTCCTGATCATTGCCGGATATCTGCATTGTATTTGCAGTTGGTGTCTGGCTACTGCCACCGCTATCTTGCTGAATTTTCTTGAAGTAATGGCAATCCTTCTTGACGTGATTTCGTCGACCGCAATGATCACAATATAACTTCGAAATCTTATGCATTGTGTTTCCAGGCTGTGGCTTCTTCTTGTATCGAGTACTATCACGGAACTTTTTCTTGTCAAATCCAGGTCTTGATGTAAATTTCTTTGCAGATGTATGTAACACTTTCAGTTCGGTTGTAGTATCAGCTTTTAATTTCACTTCGTGATCTAAAAGACGTGTCTTAACAAAAGCTAGATTTAATTGTTCTTCTCCTAATGTTTCTAATGCTGTTATAACGCCGTCGTAAGAAGTAGGTAAGGTTAACAATAAATGTGATACTTTGTCCATCTCATCTAATTTTGCACCAGCTGAAATTAGTTCCGTAATTATGTTGTCGAAATTATTGAAGTGCTGGAATAACGTCACATCCGGTTGCAATTTTAAATTTAGTAATTGTTTTCGCAGTGCCAATTGTGTAGCTAAGCTCCTCCTTTCGTAAATTTTATCCAAATCATCCATTATAGTTTTAGCCGTAGCAGCACCTTTAGCAAAATTCAAAAATGCATCGCCTAAATATTCCACTATCGTACCTTTTGCCGACATATTTTTCTTTTTCCACTCTTCATCTGGGTTTGATGGCGGTAGTTCATCAATCACACTCAACACTTGCAATTCTCCTAAAAGTGATCTAACGCGAAATTTCCACGTGCTATATCGTTCACCGTTAAATTGTTGAATATTTCTTTTACTTCGCGACTCCATTTTCAATTTTTACTTTTTAACGAACTAACGGTAGTTTTTTTTTTGTTTTTTTTTTTTAACACTAATTATAATCTTAACACTGTATTACTACGTAGCCTGGGCTCATAACCTGTGGGAAATAGGTCGCAGGAGGAAAGAAAAGACGGTGTACTGTTTGACGGTCCGATTTATAATGATACAGAAAATATTAGAATGACCGACATCAACGAATGATCGAATGAATGAAAGATCGATTGTGATAATCGTGTGATTGAATCGAGTAATTATTCTAATCTGTTAACACTGGGATTTTTGTAATATTCCAACACTCACGCTTTCAAGTTTATGCATATTTTTTTGAATTATTTGAAAACAAAAACATTTAATTATTTTGAGTTTAACTCTGATTCGATAAGTAGTACTACTAAGGGCAAATCGTTCTGCCGCGGGAAAACAACCATTAAAATTTCAGCGTGTACATGATTTATAAAAGACCAACCGAGTTCTATGTAAAAAATATTGGTTGTTTCTTTATCTATGATGTCAACCCTAATGCCTATAATGTGTTTCTTTCATTGGCTTCACTTGGCCAAAACCTCTTTATCAAATGGGCATTTCCCTTTACCGACTATAGTTTAAAAAGTAATTTGCAAACCTTAGACAACATCATGAACGAATTCAAACCACGTCCTCAGGAGAATGTCGCAAGTCTGGTTATGTTTGATATTGTTCGTGAAAGACATAAACTACTTATTAAGTATTTATTTACTTTATGTGGCGGTAAAAGTAGTAGAGGATCATTAACTAGGAATATCCCGTAATGTCGGAATCCACAAAAAGACCTAAGGACCTAATGGCAATATGAAATACAAACCCAACATAGTTTCAACTTACGTAGTTTGTTGTAAAGTCTTGAAGGCTCTTACAAACAGGCGCGACACAAAGGCACCGCTCGTCGCGGTGTCTTTGTGTCGCGTCGCATGTCGCGCCTGTTTGTAAGAGCCTTGAAATAACAAACTTTACCTTCTGGTAGGTACTGCAGTTGTTTGGTGTAATTAACGCATTCAAGGACATGCACTGAACGAGACAAGTAGCAGTTTTATTTTTATAACGACTATGGCCGTTTAGTGTCAATTAATGGCATTACGTATGCGTAATGCCATTAATTGACACTAAACGCAGTCGGTAGACCTACTTTGTCCTTAGATTATAAAAATTGTATCTTGATAATATCACAATTATTAAAAACTTTTCTGTTAATACCTAACATGCTAGATAAGAAGAGTCGAAATACCTATTAGTTATTAGTTAGGAGCAATCAAAATCAAATAAAAAATATTGGAGCGGAGGTCATGGCTAAATAATAAGAGCCACACGGGTCGATCGAAAGTTAAGCTAGGCTTACCGTGGTCGGTTCGTGGATAGGTGACCATGCATTACATTCGAGAGAGACCCCTCCGTGTCTTGGAAAGCACGTTTAGGGATGATTTACGCTAGACCGTCATGGGCGCCAGCCGTGTCCGTGTCTGCTCAACTTGTATGGACTAACCCTCCGACGGGATACGGATGCACGGTGTAGCAAGAACTGCTTCTTATAAAATGTTTGTGAAGTTTTGGATCCGTGCCTCGTCTGCGCCTCGTACATGCACGGCTCGCGCCCGGAACGGTCTAGCATTATCCCTAAGCTAAAAAGGCTGTCATTGGTAAATCTTTGACTGTCGTTACGGGTCAGTAGTCAGAAGCCCAAAAGTCTGACAACCAGTCTTACCAAGGGGTATCGTGTCACCCAGTGTGTTGAGGTAGTCGCTGCATGTTAAATCAGTTCAGTCAGCAGCTGAATACACTGGTATTCAGCTTCATCCGGTTAGACTGGAGCCGACCCCAACATATTTGAGAAAAGGCAAGGCAGATTGATTTGTGATTAGTAGGTCAATCTGCATTTAATGACCTGCAAAATAATTTTATTAATTGCGAATTTGATAAAACATTTTTACTTAATATGTACCTACCTACATACCTACTAAAATCATACGAAAATTATAAATTCATTTTTTTTTCCCATCTACTCAAAATACTAATATTTCTAGGTTTGTGTAGTGTATTTTCCTGCCGTAACATACGCTACCTTCCTAATTGCATAATTTCATTGCATTTGTGCGGGTGTTCTATGCAATCAAATAGACGCCCACGTCTATTTGATAACGTAGAACACCCGCCCTTTCCATGTTTCAATAGAAAACAAACTCTTCATTTCTAAGACACCTGCACAATTTCCCTGAATCACAATATTCGCTAATTATGCAATCTATTGTGAGGGTCATGGTTACAATAATAATAAAATGTATTTTATATTCATCATAATTTTTATTTTAAATTAAGCATTAATTAACATAGAAAAGCTCGAGCTAAAAAAAACTGCCATTTCCACTGAATTTGACTACATAATGATCAAGTCTACCATGCCGAAGACTGCCATCCATTATTGGAGCGAAAGCCAAGGTTTGGTTCGTCCTGGCCGTTGGAAGATTCAAGACTTTCGATTACGGTGGAATCTGCAAATCTGTCGTTCCATCCAGGAGACGATCTGAAGGAATTGCCGCTATAACCACCGTTGGAGCTGTATCCAGTCTGTGACCAACCGCTGCTTGAAGGACTTCTGTTTCCGTTTCCGCTGCGGCTTCGACCGCTTGATCCGAAGGCAGAGGTCCCGCGCCAACCACCATTACTGGCTGATCGACCCAGACTACCTCCAGAGCTAGCCCAGCTGCCGCCAGAAGAGCGTGCGACACCACCGGAAGGTGCTCCACCGAAACCGCTGCTTACTTGCCAGCCGCTACCACCTGGGAAGAACATCATAGTGATGATTATTTTTTATTGATAAGAACGACAGGTAATTTCTTCAGGCAGATCTTTTACAGGATCCATTTGGATATAATATCTTAGGTAACCAGATCGTTAATCGCTTTCAGTATGAGTTACCTACTAGCTGCGTAGCTGCTAGGGTTCAGCCGTACAGGAGCTACTGGCATGCTCACAGCCAAAGCCCATTTTAGGAGGACTCTCTCAAAATGGGTACCCCCCCGTAAAGAGCCATGGACCGCACGACCCCCGCGTAGAGCCTCCGGCAGGAGGCGTTTGGATCCCCTAGATTGGGCAGGAGCCGCTTCAAGGCAGCCCCGGCCCGCTCCAGTCTGGGAGTCAAACGTCGGAAATGTTCGACGAAATTCCATCGGCTGTCGAGGATGCGTCCCAGATACTTCATCGTCGACTCGACATCGATGTGAACCCCTCCCGCCATTACCTGGGAACCCAACGGTGGCGCATTCCGAGGACCATGAAAACCCATGGCCTCGGACTTGTGCAGGGCCACCACGAGTTCCAGATCCTGTCAACGATTGTTGCAACGCCGCGTGTCGCTAAGTCGGCCGCCGCCTGGCGCTTGGCGGTCAAAACTCATGCCGACAGACCAAACAGCGGTAATTTCGCCCCGAGCGAGTGGTGCGAGTAATCACCCGTCGCACTCGGACACTCGCTGATAGTCCAGCGACAAAACTATCAACTATCGCCAACTCGTTTTCAGTTGCTAGCTCTATTCGCTACTCGTTAATCGCCGGCGGTGGGACAACTGTCTTACCTACTTATCTTAATAACGCGGCGACGTATGAATTGTCCATGCAAACTTAATACCTAAATCATTTGCAAGTTGGGCATATTTCCACCATATTATGTTGTTATTCGGATTTAGACAGTGTTTATCTAGGCTCCTACATCTTTTTTTTTTCCAAAAAGCTTTTCTTAGATGAAGTTTAAACGAATTTAATTTCGCACATTTTTACAGCGTAAATGACATGTCTTCATATTGTTTTTTTCTGTATTATTAACAACAATATTAATAATATTGTTTTTGCAGAAGCATAGCTTATATTATCAAGTTACAAATTATCGAAAAAAAGGAAAAACATTAAGTCATTCATCATTTTTGGTAGGTATTAAAGAACACATCCAAATTTATCATACATTTTCGAAAGCTAGTAGTGCTATCGCGTCAAGCAATAATTGTCTGGGATATGAACAAATACAAATGACACTGGTGGGTTTGCATTGGAGACCCGAGACCCCTTAGCCCTTCGACCTCTTCATATTTTTTTTTTGGTCTGAAGAAAGCTACCCCTTTCATTGCCTTTGCGTCCAGGGAAAACTAATAAGAGAACCGTAAAATATTGTGATACTTACCTGGAGAACGGACATCCCGGCTAGCAATGGCTGCTGCTGTGGTAATGAGCACTAGCACCAGAATCTTCCCCTGAAATAGAAGAACTTATGATGAATATATCAATATCATTTTATAGTTTTTTAAGTTTATTGGAGGATTCTTCTTTCGTCTTTTTCTTAACCTTGCTGAACTCAAGCAGTTCGTTATACATATAACATGCAAAAAAAAAACCCTCTCCGATCCGTGATGGTGTTGTTAGGTATCGTACTGAGTCTATTTATGTGGGAATTTTCAGGAAACGCGAAAAAAATTAATCGTCTAATTTTCAATGGGGAATTTTACCGGGCTATGACATGGGGAGCGAGCGACCGTCAATTAGCGGGTAGTTTACAAGTCATAACTTAAGACCCCTGTTGAAAATTTGCTCAGTTTTAACGAATTTGGGGTAATTTTTATGTTATACTACAAATGTGATTAAAGGCTCTTTCAAACAGGCGCGACACGCGACGCGACACAAAGGCACCGCTCGACGCGCGATGAGCGGTGCCTTTGTGTCGCGTCGCGTGTCGCGCTGGTCTGCACAAGCCTTTATAAAATAGCAATAACTTTTTTATTTTCAATAATAATTAGTATTTTTTTGCTGTTTAACCGACTTCAAAAAAAGGAAAACGTTTTTTATGTATGTTCCCCGATTTCTTGAAGACGGCTGGACCGATTTGAAAAATTATTTTTTTGTTTTAAAGGGTTTACTTTTAAGTTGGTCCCATCGTCATTTGGTCACGATCTGATGATGGAATCTTGGAGAAATCGAGGGAACTCTTCAAATATTACAGATTTGGGTATTTTCTGATGAGCAGTTGATAGAGCGTTTCGGATCGGACAGGGTTTTTTACATAATAATATTATATTTCGTAAAACACGGAAGTCTTAGTAACTAATTAAGTAAAATATTAATGGTCGTAACAAAATAACACAGAAAACTCACTTACCATCTCTAGTAGTGGTACTCAGTTCTTTGGCAGCAATTCGTGAATCCTATGACATTTATACCATTTTAGCCTGCATCCCAAACTTATCCAGTTTTTACTGTCATATATCAGAGGCACGATATTATAAGCTTAACAATAGCATTGCCTATGTTAAAGTGACACGATTTGACTATTAATTCGATGATTAAAGTTTCTCAGTGAGAACAAAGACACAAAGCTATAGATGTGTCATCAGCAATTAATTAGGTATTATGTGTCTGAAGTGTAATTGCCTCAAGGTCAGGTTTGGGCTGTTCCAGTTTACTCTATGAGTCATGGTATTAGGTCACTAGGCGAATAATAAAACTAAATTAAATAATAATAATAATAATACCTCATTCTCGCCTTTATTGGCCGGCTTGAGTGGAGATTCGCAAGAGCAAACTTGCTCGGAGGAAGGAAGTATTCCAGTAAGATGCTGGTAGGGATCTTGACCGTACTTCCGGGATTGTCCTGATAGCCGTAGAATACCTCTCCACTCCTCATTAGCACCTCAGGACATGTTGCCCCCTTGTTGCTACGACACTTTGTGCTAGCGACCGTTTTCGGGGGCCCATTATTGAGTGTGCAAGTCACCCCCTGCCATTTTATCCGTGTACATATAAAACATTGATTAGGCAGGGGCCATAGTCCTTCCATAGTCCCAGGTCACCAATCAACTTAAGCCACCCAAACCCATAGTCCAATAGATTTGTTTCCAGATTCTGCAATAGTCCTACACCAACCGGGGGTTGTCCTTGGGTGCACTTGCATAGTGCATACTGGAATAATCGTCGGTTGGTGCCTCATTCCATATAAAATTGTCTAAAGGGCCTCTGCGAGTTGGCTTCGGCCCCTCGTACGCCTTCCAAAAGACCGGGACCCTAAGGTCCCGAGATATTTAAATATATGTAAAAATAATAATAATAACTTTATTCACAAAAAACATAAACTTTGACAATAGATATTGTATACAGAAAGGTAAGCAAACTTAAGTATAATTATACAAAAATGAGGTCGAAAGTCCAAGAAGAAATGTACCCTGCCCCCAAACTAGGAAAATCCTGTATCTTGGGCGGCAGTGTCTTCGCGTAGATACAATAAGGTCGAGCGATTATTATGAGCATACAAGTTGATTTAGGTTAGAGAATTGTCAAAGATAGGATTATGTACTAGTGAAAAGAAAGAAAAAAAACAAAATAAAATAATCAGACGTTGGTAAGTGCAGATGTGAATGTTAGTGTGATTTGGTGGTTGGTGATGAATGTAATTATGTGTGTAGTGTGTGTTTGTGTGTGTGTGTTGTGTGGTGTCGTGTAATGTAATGAGTGTTGTGTGCATATGTGACAAGTATTGAGTGTAGGTGTGTGCGTGGAGATGAGCGGGGGGTGATGCCGTCGTGAAGAAAACAATGTCTCATTCTCACAGCAAAACATGAATAACTGACAAGACCAGTAACCTAATAATTGCGTAATATACGATCAATCACAATTTGTTTCGATTTGAAACAGATTGCTATTCCATTGCTTCATAAGTTGGAAAAAAAAATCTGCTCAACAACGTAAATAACGCAATGAATGTTGTTGAACTGTCAAAATGAAACAAATTCTTCTCCATACGAAAACTGCCTTTTGGAAGGGGCGACTAGAATCAATTCTATTATTTTGTAAATTTTGACGTTCAAAAGTGCCTATTTGAAATAAATGATTTGACTTTGACTTAGTCATAATTGTTTACGAAAATAAGTAACGCAATTAGGGTACAGGTTGCACAATATCAGCATTGATGTAAAAAATACCGAAAAACATACGATGCCATCTTTTAAAGACAGTTTGTGGTAGTATAGCGGAACGTTGTTTCTTCTATTATTATTATGTAACTTTATTACCTAATTACCTCGTAATCTTAGTGTTATTGTATTGCTTGCAAATCTACTATTATAAGTTGAAATATTTTGAATTTGGGACTATTGTTAAACTCGCATTGGTAAATTCTACTCACCTTTCACACTCACACATATCTTCACACATTCGCACACACCCCCGCACTTTCCACGAACTCTGTATACTCCCCCAAATAAAAGACTTAGTATGCTTAACAAACACCTGCTTAGTAAACCCAGTGTGTCCTTCTACTGTTAGCTCAATAAACCTAGGACTGCCGCATTGCGTCCTCGAGTTTAATTATTCTATCCTGAAATTTTGTTCCCCTTTTATTATTATAATTAAAAATGGATGATCTTACCGTGATCACTAGTGAAGTTGACCACATTGCCGTCTCAAATTGCTATTCTTGTTCCCCGGAAACAAGTGATAAGTTTTTAAATTGCTCTCTTCATGATCTTAAAATATTACACACTAATATTCGTAGCCTAAACAGCAATTTTGACAATCTGGTGGTTTTTATGAGTAGATTAACGTACTTGCCTGACATTATTATTCTCACTGAGTGCTGGTTGAGCAAATGTCCAACTACTCCCTTACTAACCGGCTACAACTCTCACACTTCGTCGTATAAAACACAGAATGAGGGCGTGGTTGTCTATGTGAGGGATTGTTTTGACGTCACTGTCGAAACACCTATATTTAATGAGGCAAACGTTCTTCTACTTAAATTTTCAAATAGTGCTGCTTTTATTGCAATTTATCGTTCTCCTTCATACAGAGATTTGACAAATTTCCTTGGCAGCTTAGACAGTTTGCTTGTTGCTTTAACTCAATTTCAAACTGTAGCCATTATTGGTGACATTAACCTGAACATTACACCTGGGAGCACCGACCCAAATGCTGATGAATACCTCAATCTGACAGCTTCGCATGCAATGTTGCCAGCCTACACTCTCCCAACTAGACTCTCGAACTGCCTTGACCATGTGATACTCCGCACCCAAAGCTCTGCTACTACACTAATCATTGATTCTCTCATCACCGACCACTCTCCTATTATTATTTTCTGCAACCTCAATATAAAAACTAAAACGCCCCACCTCACCAGATCAAAAATTGATTTGCCTCGGGTTATAGACCAAATTAACAACACAGATTTTTCCTTAATCTATCAGTGTCACAACCCGAATGAAGCTGCGGAATCGCTTGTTTCCACCATGTCCCTAGCCATCAAATCGCACTCACATGTTTTACAAATTCCCAGTAGAAAGCGCATTATTAAGCCATGGATTACTCCTGGCCTGCTGAGATGCATACGTCACAGGGATAGGCTGCATCGTAAATTTAAAAAACACCCAGAGGATGAGACACACAAATTGATTTTCTCTCGCTATCGCACCTTTTGCAACAATCTCTTAAAAAAAGTCAAGCGTGAATATGAACGTTCTGAATTTCGGCAGGCTAGAGATAATCCAAAAGCTACGTGGAAACTTGTCAAACGGGTAGCAAGCTTAGGCCAAATCAGAGACTCGGCCTCTGAGTTGCTAAACTGCAGTGCCGAACCATCGCAGTCTGTCAACAAAGTCAACAATTACTTTGCGAATGTTGGTGGACTCTTGGCGGCTAAAATCGAACACTCTGTCCTCTATCAATATCTCTCGAATAGTCGTCCTAACCTTGAGATCCCGGGTACTTCCATACCGTCCGCACGTCAATCAATGGCCCTTCACAACGTGGATAGTATTGAGCTGGAAAATACCATACTTAGCCTTAAAGACAATTGTGCTGTTGGATTTGACGGTATATCTGCCTCTATCGTGAAGGCAACTCGTCAAATTCTTATTCCGATCCTTGTTTTCATCTTCAATATGTGTTTTTCAACAGGAACTTTTCCTGATGTTTTCAAAACTGCAGTTCTCCACCCTATCTATAAGTCAGGAGGCAAAGATAATGTCGCTAATTACAGACCTATTTCAGTGTTGAGTACCCTCTCAAAGATATTCGAAAAAGTAATAAACCGTAGACTCACCAATTACCTAAACAAATTTAACCTTCTTTCTAATAATCAGTATGGCTTTAAGACTGGAAAATCCACCGAAGATGCTGTACTGGAACTTACAGATACGATTGTTAGCCATTGGGAAAATAAATATAAAACGCTTGCCATCTTTTTAGACCTATCCAAAGCCTTCGACACTGTCTCAATTCCCATACTTTTGTCGAAGCTAGAGCATCTAGGTATCCGCGGGACGGCCCACGATCTCTTCAGGAGTTACCTTTCAGGTCGTAAACAAGTAACAAAACTTGAAAGATACCTCAGCAACCAGGAGAAGGTTACCTTTGGTGTCCCCCAGGGCAGTGTCCTGGGTCCCCTACTTTTTCTCATATACGTGAATGAGCTGTGTCAGTTATCCTTACCCAACTGCAAAATTGTAGCTTATGCCGATGACACAGCTCTAATTGTTCATGGCCGAGACTGGACTGAAACTCGCCTCAAGTCAGAGTTTGCCTTGAACACAGTCATGCGGTGGCTGACCACAAATCTTCTCACTTTAAATATCAATAAGACCAAATTTATTACATTCTCTATGATGAACTCAAGTCAGCCGCCAACACCGATTGAAATTCGTGTGCACACCTGCCCAAACTTACACGCAGACTGTGGCTGTCAAGAACTGGAAAATACCCCTATTATTAAATATCTTGGAGTCACTCTTGATAGAAACCTGAAATGGAAGCAACATATTGCTTCAACTGTAGCTCGTGTGAGAAAACTTATATATATTTTTAAAAAGCTCAGAGGCGCGGCCGATTTTAGCTGTTTAATAACTGTTTACTTTGCGCTCGCTCAGTCTGTTCTGGGGTATTGCCTAACGGTCTGGGGTGGTGCCGGTAAAACAGTGATGCTTCGGGTCGAACGAGCGCAGAGAGCTGTCTTGAAGGTGCTGGCAAGGAAACCGATCCGATTTTCGACATTCTCTCTATATACCCTCTGCCAGGTCCTCACCGTCAGACAGCTGTTTATCCTCCGAACTATTGCTGTACACGCCGCTCGAATAGGGTTTGTAACACTGAGTCTCGTAGAACCGTAGCTGCAAGTCGTCATTACAAACACATAAGTTCAAGAATGTACAACAAATTAAACAAAAGCTTACACATCCACCCATTAACCAAGAGCAAATGCAAAATTAAACTTGACTCCTGGTTAAAGTCACAAAATTATGATGAAACAGAGAAACTCGTGGAAGTGTAAAATACTCATCACTCCCTCACACACCCCAACAAAACCACACACGACACACATACCACAAACACTACAAACACCCCTCGCACACCTCATTAACAAGCACCCACACACACCCATTCACCCTACACTCACCACATTAACTCAACGTCTAAATACATCCCAAATCAAATATCCTGTACTGTTTATTTTTATCTATTTTTTGTTTTTATTATTAATTAACTAAATCTAATTTAATTTAACTTAATTACTTTTTTGCATGGAACATCATTCCATTCTGTAGCTGGAGAAGGGCGTTGTTAGCTGCGCTACAGTTTATACTTTTGCAGCTATCATCGTTTTACATCGTTTATTATTTTTGTGTTATTGTTCCAAAATAAACTTTTTTTTTTTTTTTTTTTTTTTTCTCTTATAGATCTGTTCTGCACGAAGTCAAGTGGCGACCTGTGTGTTCGGTAAGTTATGTGAATAATTTAATAGATTAACCAATGTCACGATTCAAGCACATATTATAATAATTTACCAGTAGGTATACCTACCTTTTAGTCTAAGGCAGAGTAGGTACTCTACAAAAGTCTGTAGGTACAGACTAGCAGCATTTTGCTGTCGACAGACCCAACTTCAGCTGTCGGCAGAGGCAACTGCAGCTACCGCCATTGAACGGCGTTTGCCGTCGACACGTGGACAGCATGGCGACAGCTACAGTTTGAGCGCAGCGCGCCCACTGCCTTGTCTCTCATACAGAGTTATTTTTTAACCAGTGCGCAAACTTTAACACGCACACGCCCTTTACTCATCATTATGAACAACTTTTACTAAGGGACCAAACCTGAAATCAACAAAAAAAAAACAGCTGTTCCCTACATTTTGACGAATAATGCGAACATAAATATAGGGAACAGCTGAATTTTTTAGACACTATGGGTAATTTGTAAGCTTCGTAGATAGGTATATGATATAATATGATAGTGTAATATCCCCCTAAAGGGGAATATACCCATAATAAATGATACAATTTCATTACATCTTTGATCATAGATATGATAGTGTAATATACCCCCTTAGTAAAAATTTTCGTAGCCGACTACCTAACCAAATCAAAGGAGACGGAAACAATTACATACACTCTTGGGCCTGAATGTAACGAGATTAAAATGGTGTAGAGATTCAAACATATATTAGTGTATTGCAGTGACTAGTCGCTATCCCACAATTCACACAACGATCCATAGTTTCAATAATATCCAATCCACAAAGCGGCGGTAAAATCCAAAATAACAATTCCAATTCAATCGTGTGAGCGATACCTATTCGGTGTCCAGTGTGAAAGCAAGGATCATACAAGGCAGGCAGGGTCAGAATCCGTAAAAAACAAAGCAGTGGTCGTTGAAAATAAAAAATAAGCACTCAAAACGCATCGGAAAACACGAAACAAATGGCAGCTATCAAGTAGGGGTGGTGAACGGTCTTCGTAAACACGCGTTTACGAAGACCGTTTCATGTTTTGTGATGATGAAACCGTTTTACGTCCTGGGTTCAACTTCAAACAGTCTCCATTGCACAAACCAGTCTTCGAATTACGGTGTGATTTTTTATTCTACATCTAAGAAAATACAATCGGTACAATGATTCAACTATCTATCTCTATTTTAATCGATAATCTCACGAAAACTATCTTTATCATATTTTCCCGCTTCCAGATAGAGTTTTGAGCTGATTTTTGATATTCAAGGATAAAAAAATATGACAAATTTTTCAGATTATATCTCAACTTATTACATTTGGACCCACCGTTCCCCATCTCTTTTAGTTCTATTTAAAAAATTCATTCCCGCCCTAGAGAGGGAAGCTATTACTATGAGTTTTTCCCGCCCAAGGATGGGAAGCAACGTCTTCCACCCGCTACTCGGATCAAACAAACACTACTTTCCGAGTATGAGAAATGAAATAGTAGATTGTTATACAAGGGTCGAAAGGAATCAATTCCCATACGAGGTATTTAGACGCCCGAGCGCAGCGAGCTATAGTCCGAGTATAGAGTATATATATTGATGACTTTCACCCGTGTTGAACACTCTACTTTTTATTTCGAATATAAGGAAAGTAAAAAGTTGCAGTTTTTTTAAAATATTAATTAAAAATAACATAAGTATTCTAGTAAATACTTATTAGTCTTTTTAGGCTTCCGTAGTAAACAAGGAACCCTTATAGTTTCGTCATGTCCGTCTGTCTGTCTGTTTGTCTGTCTGTCCGCGGTCTAGCTCCGAGACCCTAAGTACTAGAAAGCTGTAATTTGGTATAGATATATATATTAATTACGCTGACAAAGTGGCAACAAAAAAAAATTTGGTATCCAATTTGGTGCAGTCATTCGGAAGTTGTGCGCGTGCATATATTTCGGCGATGAATTTTTAGGGTTCCGTAGTAAACAAGGAACCCTTATAGTTTCGTCATGTACGTCTGTCTGTCTGTCTGTCCGCGGTCTAGCTCCAAGACTGTTAGTACTAGAAAGTTGTAATTTGGTATGGGTATACATATTAATTATGCCGAAAAAGTGGTAAAATAAAATCATGAAAAACATTTTTTTTTAGGGTACCTCACATAGGTACACGTAAAGTGGTGATGTTTTTTTTTATCCCATTATGTGGGGTACTCGTATCACTGGAAAGTTCTGTTTACGTTTAGCTTTATTTTCTTTTTTTTAAATAATGCTTGAGTATAGTCCTCGATGTTTTTGGTTGGTATATTGGCGTGTGCTAGCTGACATATGGCCTATAATTTATCATTTGAATTATGTTTTGTGTTGCATAATGTAGATTATTTTGTATACTATTGTATAGAATCATTCTCTAACTTGAACAGACAGCTGTGCTGCTGGGGAGTTTGTTGCGCCACTTCTTCTTCCCAGCTAAAGGCACTAGGAAGTGGTGAAGGGTGGGCGTTTTTGGGGGACTGTCTTATGTAATTTTGACGTTCGAAAAGTGCTGATTCTCAGCCTAGTTTGAATAAATGACTTTTGAATTTTGAATTTTTTTGAATTGGTCCTTTAAGAACATTGTAAGTTTTGGAAAACCATTTTTGGATTCAGGGATTCGTTTGCGAAATATTAAGTTTTAAAGTGCTAATTTTTGTTAGAGTCAAGTGTCCCCCCCCCTGCCAGCTAAATGGTTGGTTTTGGATGTGTGAAAAAAATCACAGTAGTAGTTTATATAACAAAATTAAAAGGAAAACTATCACAGCTAAGTAGGCTTTACAAGTTAACCAGTAATAATGGACCAACTTAACTTTGCAGTTACAAAAACACGTTTTCCCATACATTTCGTATGGGAGAACATGTTTATCAACTACAAAGTTAAGTTTGTTTTTGGAATAAATTCATCCCAACTACGGAACCCTTCATTATGCGTGGTCCGATACGCACTTGTCCGGTTTTTTTTAATTTTAAATATGGAACACACACTGCGTCACCGCCGCGGGTCGTCCCGCTTAGGTATTTTTTTAATTCACACTGGCTGTTTATACAATGACAAGAGTGCAGCATTTTTTTATCAGTATTTTTCTATAAGGTATTACACCATCATATCTACGATCACAGATCCATGATCAAAGACATAACTAAATTGTAAATAGACATAACATGGGTAATTTGTGAGCTTCGTAGATAGGTACATATAATGATATAATATGATAATGTAATATCCCCCAAGGGGGATATACCCATAATAAATGTCTATTTTACAATTCCATTATATCTTCGATCATAGATGCATGACCACAGACTCGACAGTGTAATACCCCCTTAGTAAAATTTTTCGTAGCTGACTACGTTCTATTTTTAAAATTCATTCCCGCTCTAGAGAGGGAAGCAATTACTATGAGTCTTTCCGCCCAAGGGTGGAGATCAGCGTCTTCCACCCGCTACTTGGATCAAACAAACACTACTTTCCGAGTATGAGAAATGAAAAATAATATCTAAATTAACATGTTTTTATCTTCTCAAAAAAAAGCAAAGCCACAATTTTACACATCTCGACGGGCGAGAGAATCGCGGCGTTAGTCTTGTCATGCCAACAAATTATCTTCGCGATGATATCGCCGTGTGAAGAATGAATCATAGAATTTCTATTGAGTTTGATGACACGGCGAGCCGCCGCCGCCGCCGCGCCGCCGCCGCTCCACTGCGCGCCGGCGCCGCTGCAGTCTCTCGCCCGTGAAGATAAGTTTTGACTCAATTTAACCCGTAAGCCAACCCGTTTTGAGCAAGCGTGTGTAGGCGATTTCAGACTTATATTATTAAGTCCAGGTTTCCTTACGATGTTTTTCTTTACCGATATCAGTAATGTGAATTGAAAAAGTCACATTGGTACTTGCCCGGATTTGAACCAACAACCTCATGAATGAGACGCGAGGCCTTAACCACTGGGTTATCATGACACCGCGATGACCCAGTGGTTAAGGCCCATGACAATTTATGTTAGTATTCACTAACACACCAGCAAACCAACTTAGTGTTTTGCGGTGTCCTGACAGGGTTCATGTACTTACAAAAACTGACAAGATAATCTTTTGTGAAATATTTGATATGCATGAGAGCAATAGTAGATTGTTATACGAGGGGCTAAAATAACCCATTGTAACGAGGTAGTTTTACTCCCGAGCTTTAGCGAGGGAGTAAATAGAAACCGAGTTATAATGGGTTTTAGCGCCGTGTGTTACACTCTACTTTTCACTACGATTGCGAGAAAATGAAATAATCCAATACAATATTAAATAGTTTATTTTATTTAAATGTACAATTCTGGATATTTAACGAGATGTTTTTTTCCGGCAACTTAATTTCAGTCCTCTGTGAAGATGTTCACACTAGATGATGACATTTTCACTGTTCTAAATTATATTACGGTCACCAATTCAATTCGTAATTAGAGAAAAATTCAAAAGATTTCGGCAATGCCTTTTTTATTTTGTCTGTAGCCGCAACGCAATGCACGCATTCTACCAAAGAGATTTTAGTTCCATTTTCAAAAATAAAATGTTCTTTTTTTTGTGAACCAGTAATAAGTCGAATCCATAATCATGATTATTCTACATAAGAATTAAGACTGACGAATAACATGCATGACAGATAACTGGCGAAATGTGGGTGTACCTGCTACAGGGACACCTCTGCCCAACCCTTCGGGGAAACAAGGCGTGATGTTAGAATTAAGACTTTTTCGTTTTTCAAGGCTCGTTGGAACAGACAAAAATTAAAAAGAAATTACTTTTTCCCCTAGAGCAAGAAATGCTATTTTTTCCCCGCTCTGGTACTCTATAATGACGGCCTTTTTGAGCAAGAGGAGTGAAAAGCTATAATATAAAAATGCATCGCCGAAATGTATGGTACGCGCACAACTTCAGAACGACTGCACCCAAATGGATACCTAATTCTTTTTTTGTTGTGTTCGTTATTTCTCAGGACAAGGTGAGTATAAAAGGTTTTTTTTTAATCTTCTTGAAAGGTATGTATGTAGCTAGAGTAACCCAGCGTGGGCACGCCACAATTGCGGCGATAAGACCCCTCTTTGAGGAGTGGCTTGAGAGGGGCCACGGCGTCCTCACCTTCCGCCTGACGCAGGTCCTCACCGGACATGGCTGCTTCAGGAGGTTCCTGTTCAGGATAAGGCGGGAGGAAACGCCCGGGTGTCACCGTTGTGTGGATCGCCCGGAGGACACGATGGAGCATACGGTGGAGGTCTGCCCGGCTTGGGTGGGGCAATTTTCGCGCCCTCACGCCCCTAACCGCCGCAGGAGGAGACGCTCAGAGCGTCGGGAATCGCGAGCCGATTTCCGGTCACCGTAGGCGCGGGCTTGCGGACGGTGAGCAATGGGTAGTTCGCCGTCCGATAAAGACCAGGCCCGGGTCGACCGCGCGTTGTGTTCCACGCGCGCCTCAAAGAGATGTCAGCAGAATTGACGGGGTCAGCTAGGGCTGGGGCCAATGCCTGCCGGGGGTTCGAAGAAAACCGATAGGGAAATCGTGGCCCCCGGCAACAAGGCAACCGAAGGAACACGGGTGGGTTTTAGTCAGTAAGAGTCTAGGTATGTATGTAGATAGGGATGTAGATAGGTAAGTAGGTAGGTAGGTATGTAAGTAGGGTAAGTAGGTAGGTGCGCCGTAGTTATGTACTTTAGTGCTACTCGTGCGAAGCCGGGCTGGATAAAACTAGTAAAAAAACAAAGATGGCGCCTAAGTCACAATCGACTCGAAGCAGAAGCACTCTCGGTCCTAACGCAGATAAATGCAGAATGGTTCACTCCTTATTTTAGGTATGAAGCTTCAAAGTACGCGGCGGGCTCATCTTTTCGGGGCAATTCAGTGAGCGTAACGTAAAGAGTTAGCCAACGTTCGCACGGACGTAATAAAATCGCGGTGGGATTTTATCGCGTACTGAATTTTGAACTCTCGGTGTTAAGCCGAGTTAGTTATAATATTATTAAAATAAAAAATAAAAAAATATTTGAAAGGGGGTTAAAGTATTTTAAAAGAAAAAAATTAATAATTTATAAAAACCCTAAAAGATTATTTAAATATGGGGAAGTCCCTAAAACTATTGCGGGGAATAACCTTTTTTCCTAAGGAATCCTCAAAATAGTTGCGGGGAATTACTTCACTTCGACTGGCAACGAAGTGTATAAAACTATCTAACCTTTTTAATTTCTTTTCGAGCTAAGTACTTCAATTCCTAAATTTTTTTAACTTTTCATTTATTTCCATTCATTCACGATTTATGTTTAGTGTTTAAAACATTATTTTAAACACTTAACACATGATCTGTGATTTTAAGCACTTAATAAAAAACATTGTTTTATTTCAAACTGTTTTAAACACTGTTTAAAATACGTGTTTTAAAACAACTTGTTTGTATAAGCCAACCCTGTGCAGACTTAGCGTGGCCAGACTCTAGACTGTACAGAGGTTAGCGTTATATTGAAGCTCAGTAGACGAGTACGTGATTGCAGTACGACGCTATGAGAGATGCTAATAATTGTCTGGTGAAGATCTGTCTTGTATTACCAAAATGATTCATTTATATATCATGATTATTTGATCAGCTAAAGAGGTTTCCAATCGATTGAATAAAACAACAGTTTGTTTTTGTAACAATTTCTTAGGAATTATGCTTTTTACTAATAATTTTTATTTCAATCACCATCTATACTACTCATAATTATTACTTGTTATTGAAGCAGGTCTATCTTCCTCAGGTAAATCTGGGTCATCACACCCCCACACTGGATGAGTTCCGTCACCGGTTCTCTTCACCCGTTTCTCTATCAATTCATCCGGTACGACCTTCAAATCATATGCCCATCCAATTTTTGACATGGCATCAATAAACAACTTGCCAAAATTAAGAGAATAGCCGCCCAATTCAGCTAGTCTGTAGTCCCAAGGGAAAGTGTGGTGGAAGTTGTGAAAGCCCTCTCCAAGTGCATAGAATGATACTGATTTAATTTCAACAGGTCCGATGTGTTTATCGTATGGCTTGGTTCCCCACATGTGTGCTGCTGAGTTCACAAACAAAATCGCGTGCAGTGCATATATGTATCGTAAGCAGACACAAACGTAAAATGCAATGTTTGCTTCTTCCCCCCAAAGAGTAGGGATATAAGTAGGCACAATGAAACACGCGATTACTAGCAGATACCAGTAATAGCTGAAAAAAAAAAAACTTTATTTAATATTTCTTTTTTCTGATTTAGGATATGTGGTTAGACATAAATCTTTGTTAGTGAAAACCTACTTGAGCTGGAAGCGCAGTAAAGGGTCGTTCATGAGATCGCTTATATCAACACTGTGTGCTCTGACTTGAGGATGTTTTCTAATCATCATCCACCCAATGTGAGAGAAGAAGAAGCCCCTTTTCGCATTGTGAGGGTCTGCATCCGTGTCGCAGTACTTGTGGTGCATGCGATGAGTTCGCACCCACCAGATCACGGAATACTATGAAAAAAATAGAAATAACATGTATCACCTTTCCTAAAAACTAAATGCATTGGATGAATATGCTATCACAATAAATTGATGCAGTGACGATTGTGACGAACTTCATATTTATAATTTAGCTTAGATTTTTTTTTCCCATGTAACTGACTTTGTTTCTTTTTTAGAATAAATATATTTAAACCTAAATACACCAGAGCATGTTATTTAATTAGATGAATCTTTTATGCAACGACACGATTACGAGAGACCATATTTAGACGTGGACGTTGCTGCAAATTCCATTGAGTACATTTTGAGACCACTCTTATTTCTGAAAACTCAGTTACTATTTAACTCGATTCTCTATCTTGTGTGCTGTTCAGTGATATGACTGTGAAAGGCTCAGTCACCGAAATATTCATGTCTTTATTACTAGTGCTGAGAGCGATCAAGAGGTTCTATGGACAGTTATACACGTCAATAAGTAACCTCGTTACGAATCTGGCAAACGACCCAAGAAAAGGAAATGAAATTGTTTATTCTGTAAATAGGATATCAAAATCACTTTTACACGTCATATAAAAAAATACATATTAAAAATAAGCTAGATGAGTTCGGCGTTTCCTATCTGACTACTCTGAGAAGAAAGGCCGAAACAAACTCAAAGGTCGCAGTCTCTTTTAAAGACCAGACATAATCTTGGTCAGGCCATATGAGGACCATGTAGATTTTGTCTGAAAAGGTCTTTTGAGGAAAGAACCACACAGATTTGAGTGGACCTATCCAGTCAGTGCAAGCATTTGTCAGTAATCGTGGAGCTCAACTCAGAACTCAAGAAGAGCTGGTTTAACCCAACACTACACCGAAAACATCCCGGACGTCAGCTTGTACGAGATTAGGATAGCTCTGAAACAGCTCAAAAACAATAAGGCGCTGGATGATGACGGAATTACGTCCGGACTCGGTCCGACTCTGTAAACCCGTTCTAAGGCCCTCCAGAGACTATTTGATTCCTTCATACTCGAGGGCAAAACGCCACAGTCATGGAATAGAGGTGTGGTGATATTTTTCTTTATGAAGGGCGACAATCCTTAAGAATTATAGGCCCAACTCACTTCTGAGCCATGTCTACAAGCTGTTTTCAATAGTCATCACGAACCGTCTCGCATACAGGTTTGACGACTTCCAGCCTCCCGAACAAGCCGGATTCCGTAAAAACTTTAGCACCGTAGATCACATACATACGCTGCGGCAGGTTAAACAGAAGACGGAAGAGTAATACCTGCCTCTCTGTTTAGCGCTTTTGGACTACGAGAAAGCCTTTGATTCGATCGAGACATGGGCTGTACTGCAATCTCTTCAACGGTGCTGAAGTGTCTATACGAAAACGCCACTATGTCAGTCCCCCTCCAGGACCAGACCCCAAAACCTATCTTTCTGCAGTGAAGTGTGAGACAGGGAGATATTATCTCTTTGAAACTGTTCACCGCTACACTGGAGGATGTCTTCAAGGCTCTGGACTGGAAAGGGCTAGGCATCAACATTAATGGCGAATACATCACCAACTTTCAATTTATCGACGACATAGTTGTCATGGCGGACACTATGGAGGACCTCAGTACAATGCTCGATGACCTCAGAAGAGCTTCCGAAAGAGTGAGTCTTAAAATGAACATGGACAAGACAAAGGTCATCTCAAATGCCCATGTAACACCCACTTTCATGAAGAGCGGAGACGCTACACTCGAAGTTGTGGACAAGTATGTTTACCTAGGGCAAACTGTCCATTTAGACCGACTTTGAGAAAGAGGTCAATCGTCGAATCTAACCTGATTGGGCAGCGTTTGGGAAGCTACGCAATATCTTCTCGTCCCACATTCCGCAGTGTCTCAAGATGAGTCTTTGACTAGTGCGTGTTGCCAGTGTTGACATAAGGCACTGAAACTTGGTCGCTCACAATGGGGCTTTTTAGAAGGCTAAAAGTTATCCAAAAGGCAATGAAGAGGGCTATACTTGGAGTTGCCCTACGTGATCGAATCAGAAATTAAGAGATCCGCAGGAGAACCAAGGTGATCGACATAGCCCAAAAATTCCCAAACTCAAGTGGCAGCGGGCAGGGCACATTGCTCGCAGAACAGATGGGGGCCGAAAAGATCTGGAGTGGCGACCGCGAACCGGAAGACGTAGTGTTGGAAGGCCTCCCACAAGGTGGACCGATGACCTTGTGAAAGCCGCGGGAATCTGCTGGATGCGGGAAGCACAGAACCGGTCGAAGTGGCGGTGCTTGGAGGAGGCCTATATCCAGCAGTGGACGTCTTTCAGCTGAAATGTTGATGATAACTCGACAATAATGTATGTTTCTACAGGTACTCACCTGAAACGCCATAGTGTAAAACGACAGGAGCAAGAGACGCAGCGGCAACTTGGCTTTGTATGCTTTGTGTGTCCATAGTCTGTGAGCACCAGTCGTTACACTCAGCATCGTGGCTAGGTACAAGAAATATGCTGCACAAAAAAAAACGTACGTATTATTCGTAATAGACTAAATTATTTTGTCAACATGTGAGATAAAATGAAGATAAGTAATTGTTATAGCTGAAAAATCAACGCCCTTCTGAACATGGGATAAAATGTTAGAAGCATTCCATCTCTGCACACGTAGCATAATAACCATAGAAACGGGTTTTCTACGGGTATTGTCAACGGAAGAATAGACAAAATGACGGATTGTAATTGTTAATCTGTCATTTTGTCTATTCTTCCGTTGACAAAATCCGTTTCTATTGTGGTCATGCTAAGCGTGCAGGTAAGTAAAGTAAATAAAACTAAATGTTAAGCAAATTGACTACTTACTAACTTAAATTGTCCGTATATTCAAACCATAATTATTATTCTTTGACAGTTGTATGGCTATAACACGGCAAATTGACGTAGGGTGTCGATTTGTTTAACCTTTAATTTCCCAGACTCTACGAAGTTAGACCTTGTTCCCGACTACAGTGGCTTAGTAAATGTTCATGTAACTGGGGAAAAATTTGTCTCATAAAAAAACTCCACGAACATAACAATGCTTACCAAACAGACAAGTCTGCCACTTCGCCGCCATAAGGAATAGATAAACGCCATAAATAGCACCGATGTGCATAAAGGAAAAGATCGTCACTTCCCTCCACACTATGTCCCGTTTCCTTGGATGTGGTGGTAGCACCATCTCTTTGTCTTCCTGTCCCGCTTCATTGTTGAAACTGCTATAATCAGCCGAGTCAGCGGTAATGCTCGGTTTACTGCAATTAAAAAAAAGAAGTATTTTTCCTTTAACTGCACTTTACACACACAAATAAAATATAATTGGTATAAACGGAAATACTAATAGTTTTCTTACATATGCATTGTAATCGGTATCTGGTTGTACAGGTTATTTACTGATGTATTTTTCATAAACTTGTTTTATTTATCGACGTTTTGGGAGACTAACACAGACGACTGGCTTCATAAATCTGTAATGTTAAAAAATAACGTATTACCTTTTAAATATGTCTGCAATAATGTTCCAGGGGCGTAGATACCGCCGTATCAAAATTCAAAATATTTTATTTCACATAAGCCTACATGGGCACTTAAGAAACGTTAGAAGCTAGGTGCACGGTTCCAATTGGTCGTTTCCTATGGAGAAGAGCCGGCAAGAAACTCCACGGTTAGGTACTCTTTTTTTCAATTCTAAATATTTTATTTCACATAAACCTACAAGGGCACTTATGAAACGTCAGAAGCTAGGTGTACGGTTCCAATTGGTCGCTTCCTATGGAGAAGAGCCGGCAATAAACTCCACGGTTAGGGTAAGGTGGTGCAGGAGTGCGCACTTTTTAAACAAGGCTTTATATACAAATGAGTATTATAGTTAAAGAAATCAACTTTATTTATTTTAATTCTCTATCTATCTTAGAACAAATCAACATGAAGTTAAACAAATTATAGCTATTAATTGAAGTGTGAGAATCATATAAAAAACCGGTCGTATAAGAGTGCGCGTCAGGGTGTATAAAAGTGCGCATTTTAATGTAAGCGCATAAGTCAAAGAAACCTTGGACAAAATAGGTGGTGCACTCCTCATGGCCACCATTCTTTACCGTCTGAACACTCAATCCAATCTTCAATTATATGCTCTTTGTGCAAGTCCTGGCAGCCAACACATGGCACCAGTTCTTCTTTTTTGGCACATTCTTTGGTTTTTTAGGCTCTTGATATCCTTTTCTTGCGTTTTGACGTTTGCTGGGATTAGATATTTGTGTATAATTTTTTTTATTTTGGCTGTTTTTTATATTAATTTGCTTTTGGACTTAAGATTTGTATAGTGAACTGCTAATGATTAGGGATAAGACCACCCATTGTACTAATAGATTGCACAAACTGTTTATTTTACATGTATTGTTTTATGATGTACAATAAAGTCTGTACCATTCTATTCTAATATAATCAAAACTCTTATAAATAATAATACTGAAAAAGAAAGATGTATAAGAGTGCGCGCGCCGTCTTCCACGCGCCTACAGTGCGCACTCTTACACGAATCGGCCTAACATAGAATGACATGCTACAAACGACGTGACAGCTCTTGCGACGTATCGTAATTTCCTCTTTAAATCTGTTTGAACTGACACCGAGTTTTGTAATGTAAAACTTTAGATTATTGTTTCCTGTATAATTTTCAAACAGCATTCAATGGAAAACACTAAAACATTATATCAAGTGAAGTAAAAATCTATTAGCTTACCTAAAACCTACGTCTGTAGTCTCACATAGATTATTTATCGGGAGCGCTCACAGGTTTACTTCATCACCAAAATACGATTGAAGTTAGCTGTAAATGTCACACAGTATTTGCTGGAGGCTAGATGCGTACTCTTACCGACCGCGCACTCTTGCCCCACCTTACCCTACTCTTTTCAAAGTACATGGTTTCTACAATGTTTTCAAATTACAGTGTTAATAGGTATGGGAGGACAGTGTAGGCCTATCAAGAAGTACCAGGTACTTAGTAAAATAGAAAATGGTCCACAAGTCTACAGCCTACAACGTTCTCACATTCACAAAATCTAAAAGAAAAGAATCTATATAAAAGATAAACAAAATAATAAAAATAAGGTCCTATTTAAATCAAATGACATGATTGCCACTACAGCTGTAACAAATCTGATCAAAAAAATATAGAAAATTGTAGGTAGGTATATAATGTCAAATAATGAAAAGATTATGTCAATGAATAAAAAAAAGTAAAATAAAATAATCATCGTAGTTTGGGAGCAGTTAATAGACATTTACATTGTTATGCCGTTAATGAGGAACCAGGGAAGCCACACGTGCAGAAGGAATTATAAACTTCCTTGTCTTCAACGTAGTCTTTAATCTTATAATATGCTTTTTTGATAAGGACACGTTTGATGTGGGTTTTGAACTTTCCATCGCTTAGTTCTGTAACAGACTTTGGCAACTTGTTATAAAAGCTAGTTTTAGTTAATCTAAATTTCATGTTTACTACGTGTATTTATATTATGGAAATCGCTTCTTATTTTGAAAAGTCCTAGGTTTTTTATCAGCCGTATCATTGATATGGGGCCACTGGGCCCCCAAACGAAATTGATCTGAATGATCCCCTATCTTATAAGGCTTGAAAACTATCGGACCAACTGAGATTTTAGTACTAGAAAAGTCTGAAATCGCAAAAATCTTTTCCCATACAGTACGTGGGAATGAGACTGAGATGAGAGAGAACACATTATACCAGTGTATAACAACAGTCGAAATAATCCAACTTCTCTCAGCTGAATAGGAAACGAATTGATGAGATAGTTACAGATTTAACCATTTAAATGATTGTCATACCTTTATGGAACAAAGCAGTCAATCATGACATTGTTATATAAGGACGGCTATTTTAGTCAACTTTCAAAATAATATTTCTCCAGACCGAATTTCAGCCATGGCGACCAATCTCAGCGGAGACCAGCCTTCGGCGCAGGAGATATTATAGTGCACAAGTGTGTGCGCAGTCATACGGTGCACTCTCTCTTCCCTTACTCTCATAGTCTGATGGGACGGCAATCCGATACTACCGGAGAGAGAACAGGTGCAGGTCCAACGGCTTAACGTGCTTTCCGAGGCTAGGGAGTATCACATCGCCAACTTCCCAACTCCGGTACTAAGAAATTCCTAACTATTTATTACTATGGCATGTAGGCGTATCCGATACGACTCCGACGATCCGATATCTACTATAGTTTTCAGGATATTGTTGACACGTACCTACGTACCCTGCGCATGTTGGAGGCGTATCGCTTCGCATGATGGCGTGAAAGCCATGCCGCCTCTGCGAACATACCGGAAGCACTGCAGTAGCGCGGCAACCCCATCAACACCCTAAATGCAATAGGTATTGTATTGCCCTCTGCGCGTAGTTGACCCATAGACTGCATGTATACAGGGTGACTGTAGTGTGACCCATTTGCAACAATTAAGCACCCCATAAAGCCTAGGTGAAAATTCATGGGAATCAAGAAAACCCAATTTTAATGTTATTTTGAAAATTTTCCAGAATTCGTCACTAAATACCACTTTTCTCTAAACTCTCAAATTGAATGGCCTTCATTGCTTTTCTATGGGATACTTAATACTTTAATAAACCTTTCGATATAACCAAATTTTCTAAAACATGAAGAAGTTTACTAACCATTTTCAAAAATCATTTAGTAGGTACATTAACTTTGACACCAGTTATCTCGAAATTTTACTATGTCATTAAGCGTACAAATTACACAAAGACATCTTCACTTAATCAGCTACCTAACGAGGTACAAACGTTAAAAAAATATTTAGAGGTGCCGATGAAACAATCGATAGTGCTGGCAAAGGTCGAATTTGCTAATTGTAGAAATATTCAAAAATTGTGAGATAATCGCGATAACAGGTGTCAAAGTTCATGTACTTAAAATTAATTTTGAAAATTGTTAGTAAACTTCTTCCTTTAACTTTTACCTGTTTGATGTTTTAGAAAATTTAATTTACATCGAAAGGTTTATTAAAATATTAGGTATCCCATGGAAAAGCAATGAAGGCCATTCAATTTGAGAGTTTAGAGAAAAGTGGTATTTAGTGACGAATTCTGGAAAATTTTCAAAATAACATAAAAATTGGGTTTTCTTGATTCCCATGAATTTTCGCCTAGGCTTTATGGGGTGCTTAATTGTTGCAAATGGGTCACACTATCACGTCCTGGAAGGAATACGTGAAATTACCAGTCACCCTGTAGAACGACTGACATTACGCTGCAAATAGTGTTTTTACTTCAGTCGTGCATTTTTATTGCAGCGGACAGCCAACGCCCTGCGCTCACGCTCAATATCCTGACTGATTCTCGGAAACCTAGTAGCCCAGATACTTGAAAGTTGTGACTAGTTTTAAGGTACTTTCGCAAAGTTTCAACTGAGGTACAATCGGGTAAATTTTTGTGCTTGCCTTAAAGACTAGTACCTACCTACCTCACTTTTCTTAATGTTGTATCTGAGCCCATGAACCACACATCACATGTGTAATTAGAAAACGTTAAACACTGAAAACACAGAATATTGTAAATCGGATAATAAAAGGAAAATATAATACCTACTTACCTGCAATAAAAGTATACTTGCGCACTTTAGTAGTTATAGATAGTTTCTGAAGGAACCTATAAACTTCATTTATTTTTAATTGTGCACTGGATAAATACATAGATAGTGCACGATGAGTTGATGACTGATGATGAGCGTATGAATGTACGACATTAAAAATGATGTCTTCAAATTTATAATATTTCTATCCAATTCGTAGAACGAATTTATTACAATTTATGGCATAATATTATGATAAATGCATTCTTACAATGCAACTTACCTTTGCACCGAAGTTAACAGTGTAAGCAAGGGACTTGTGAAAATAATTTATATTGTTTTAAATTAACAGTCCAGTCAAAATGTAATGATGACTTTTTCCGTAGGATGTTTTAAGCAGAAAACTGAAAGAAGTCCGAAAATTTCGAGGTTTATCGATCACTGGTCTTTCAAAGCTGCAATTTGGTTCAAATCTTAGTTTTACACTATTAGTATCCATCATATCAACATCCCAAAAATCAGTACAGTGCAATTTTTTTGAGACCTAACGCTAGTTTTGTGTCTACGCACGGTGATTGGCCTTCTTATTGATAAGATAAAAATGTGTAATGTGCATAAATACCATTAAGGACTATTTAGAAGACAAATCAATAGAATCTGTAATTGAGTTAGATTAATTGACATTGCTGATTGTGAATACATTTGCACGCATGTTATGGCAGGATATGCTGAAACAAATTTACTGTAACACTTTATGTACCATATTCTAGCAAATAAATATATTTTTTTTTTTTTTGATTTGATAAGACAAAAAATTTCTAGTATGAAAAAAGTCACTTGCACCAAAAATTTATTTGTACTGCATTGTAAAATCTATACTTACCAACTGACGAGCTGACACGGATGTGATTCCTGATTTTCCGAGCCCCATGAACTCCTGTACGCCTCTTCTCACATTTAGACGTAACTATTTACAATTTTCCATCTTACTGCTGCGTGTTACTTTGGCCTACACAAGTGTCTTCCCTTTAACTTCTCCCGCTCTGGGCGGAGCGGGAGGGCGTGTCAGACTCTTACTGACTAAAACCCACCCGTGTTCCTTCGGTTGCCCTGTTGCCGGGGGCCACGATTTCCCTATCGGTTTTCTTCGAACCCCCGGCAGACATTGGCCCTAGCGGACCCCGTCAATTCTGCTGACATCTCTTTGAGGCGCGCGTGGAACACAACGCGCCGTCGACCCGGGCTTGGTCCTTATCGGACGGCGAGCTACCCATTGCTCACCGTCCGCAAGCCCGACAAGTGTCTTCCCTGGATCCCTGACAGTGAAAACTCGTAGAAAACAGCTCAAGCCATCTCCCATTACGACATACTTATGTTGACAGTAATCGAGTTTACTTTCAAGGGTGTAGTGTAATTCTGTCACCACCCTTGAAACTAATCTAGATCATCATCATTTCAGCCGAAAGATGTCCACTGCTGGACATAGGCCTCCCCCAAGCACCGCCACTTCGACCGATTTTGTGCTTTCCGCATCCAGCGGATTCCTGCGGCCTTCACAAGGTCATCGGTCCATCTTGTGGGAGGCCTTCCAATGCTACGTCTTCCGGTACGTGGTTGCCACTCCAGAACCTTTCGACCCCATCGGTCATCCGTTCTGCGAGCAATGTGCCCTGCCCATTGCCACTTAAGTTTGGCAATTCTTCGGGCTATGTCGGTTACCTTGGTTCTCCTGCGGATCTCTTCATTTCTGATTCGATCACGTAGGGAAACTCCAAGCATAGCCCTCTCCATTGCTCTTTGGGTGACTTTTAGCCTTCTGATAAGGCCCATTGTGAGCGACCACGTTTCAGTACCATAGGTCATCACTGGAAACACGCACTGGTCAAAAACTTTCATCTTTCTTTAATCTAGATTACGATGCATTAAATTCGTGTGAGATGATAATAAGTGCCCCTTGTAGAGATCATAACGGGTGTTTGATGTATTTATTATGACCTAAGTTTTTCTGTTAACATTTAGAGTCGATATGCAAACAAAAAGAACCATTCATAAATAATGAAAAATAACATTTTTAACCCCGTGATCCAGGAAAGATATTCACTTTGAAAAAATATGTTGTAGTTGTTTTCTACAAAAAAAAGTATTTTTTCATTTAAATGGGTAGTCATGATTGTCTATTTTGCCAGATAAAATATTAGAAAGTGATCAAATCGAAAATTGTTTGTCAAGTTCGAAATGTCCTCGAAGCGGAATGGCGTATCTGTGACACAGTAAGTTTTTCTTAACCTTTTTGATTGGGACTTGTTGTTTTTAGTCTCGCATTGCATATGCACATCATTAATAATATCACTAAATCGTAACTATACGTCTTAATCATGTAATCATAATTTTATTAGTTCATAAGTTTATATGTACCTACTCCGTGAATACCGTTGCCAGGTAAGCAATAAAGAACACAAAATAGACGATATTCACGATATTATAGATATTCACAAAGTACGTTGCCAAGTACACAAGAAAATGCATATCGGGTTTTTTTGTGTATTTTTATCAAAAATTGAAAGCCGGTGAAAACTTTTGATAGAAAGCGCTAGTATAGCTTTCACCTGTCAGGCTTCTCTTGTTGACTGCGTTTTTAGGGTTCCGTAGTAAACAAGGAACCCTTATAGTTTCGTCATTTTCGTCTGTCTGTCTGTCTGTCTGTCCGCGGTCTAGCTCCAAGACTGTTAGTACTAGAAAGTTGTAATTTGGCATGGTTATACATATTAATCATGCCAACAAAGTGGTAAAATAAAATTATGAAATTTTTTTTTTTTAGGGTACCTCCCCTACACGTAAAGTGTGGATGTTTTTTTTTTTCTATCCCTTAGTGTGGGGTATCGTTGAAAAGGTCTTTTAAAAATATTGTGAGTGTGTAAAACCATTTTTGAATTCAGAGATCCGTTTGCCAACTATGAAGCTCTAAAGTGGAAAATTTTGTTAGAGTCAAGTGTCCCCCCCCCCCCCACGCCAGCTAAATGGTTGGTTTTAGATATGTGAAAAAATTCACGGCAGTAGCTTATATAACGAATTTAAAAGAAAAACTATCACAGCTGAGTAGGCTTTACAAGTTAACGAGTAGTAATCGACCAACTTAGATTTGCGGTTGTAAAAACATGTTCTCTCATACATTCTGTATGAAAGTTTTTTTTTTTCAACTACAAAGTTAAGTTTGTTCTTGGGATAAATTCATCCCAACTACGGAACCCTACATTGTGCGTGGTCCGACATGCACTTGGCCGGTTTTTTTTTTATAATATTGAAAGAACTGTTGTGTACAAAATTTTATTCGATATGGTGGAGAAGTGAGTTAAAAGCTGAAGTCGAGGAAGGAAAGCAGACCTTGTCGACAGGTTTAACCTTAAAAATATAAATCACACATTTTCCCTTCTCAATACATGATTTTGAAAGAGTGATTGCTAGCTAGGATCTCATTTTCCTAATGTTCATCGATACAAAACGTTTTATCGAAAGTAAAAGTTGTAAATAATTATTATACTTATAATACTTTTTACGTATTTTATTTTGAAGAAATATTTAAAAATGAAATTATATGAAACAAAATAAGTAGGTACTTAAACGACGGCGACGTAGTAAATAATCAAACAGGTGAATTTGAATTTTGGTTAAAATAGCTTTAATCAAAATTCAAATTCACCAGTTTGATTATTAACGCTGGCGCAACTTTAACAGTTACCAATCTCATGTATATTGTACAGCATGTTTTTATTCTGTAATTCTGCTGTACTTAAACTTGTCGCGATCGCATAAGATCTTAGCTTTGGACCCAAAGAAAAAACGCATATTGCGATGAAAGTTCTAGTTCTTATAACGAACCACGTTTCCTTCCACCATCATCATTCATCACCTATGCTCCAGCAATTACAATTATTTTTTAAGTTATTTTGGTCCTTCGAGCCGGATCTGTTAATAAGTACTTGTTGTGGAGTTGTTTTTCCTAGTGTTCTTTGTTCATTGTGCGTCGCTACGCGTCCAAAATGGCAGAGCTAATTCAACAGGATATTTCAATTTTCGAACGCGAGATTGTTCTTGATGATCACCAACGTACATTACAGTCGTAGAAAGTCTAAAAAAAAATCTGTCGCGTACGTTCATAGTAATCCGGGAAATGTAACAAAAAACACAGTTTTAGACATAAAGTCTTTTGCCAATTAATTGGCAAAGGGTAAGGGTACTATAAATCTCAAGTTAACACGAAATGATTACAAAAATATTCTAAGTGGCTTTGTTGATTCTGACTGGGGTAGTAATGTAATAGATACAAAAAGTATTACGAGATATTTTTGATCAATGCACAGTTTATGCTGTCAAACAAAGAAGCAGTAATCAGTGGCAACAATATCCACTGAAGCAGAGTACATGGCTGTATATGAAGCGATAAAAAGAAACTCTGTGGTTAAAGTCATTAGTAAAAAGTATTGGCATTGCGATTCCAGATTCTATTTGTATTTATGAGGATAATAATGGATGCATAAGCATCGCGAACCATCCTACTAGCCACAAAAGATCTAAACACATTGATATTACGGGTCGGCTATAGGAAATCGTGTTATGGGTTTTGTATAATTTTATAAAGAAAACTTAAAGTAGCCACGAAAAAAAATGACTGGCTAGCTGAAGAGTTTCACTAGTCAGTGAAAAAATCGGATTGGGGCTAAACCTTGTAAATGATTGTTAAAAAAAAGTAATATTACTAAAAACGGACAAAAAGCGCACCCGTTTTTTGATAACTTTGGCGTAAATTAGAATTCACCTAATTAATATTATACTTAAATAAAGAGAACAAAGAACAGTGAACCCACAGATTTTTTATTTTTTCCATAACATTACTTCTGTTATGCGTAAAATGTTCGGAAAATTTCTAAATTTTCACCATCACGTCAATGTAAAATTTTTGTGACCGTGAAAATTCCGAAAATTTCCGAACTTTTTACACCTTATTTTAATAATTAGGGAGCGTTCAAGTATTACGTAATGGAATTTTTGGAGATTTTTGACCCTCTTCCCCCCATGTAACGCGCCGTAACGCTTTTCTTTACCCCCCCTCCCCCTAGTAAAACGTTACGTAACCACCACCAAGTGACCATTTTTACCTGAAAGTCACAATTATGTGGCGTAAAGTACAAGCTGTTGATAAATATTTTTTTTGCTTTACATTTGGAGTTAAAAAAAAATATCAAAATTATTCACTAGGTATCCTGTAAAGCAAGAAAGAAATTTTGTGAAAGTAAAAAAAAATTCAAGTGGTCATTCCATTTGAAATTTTGAGAAAAAAAAAACGTTTTAAAAAATGCGCGAGAAACAAAATCTACGCGACCGTTCTGAAGGGTTAAAACAATGTTGCGTAGTTTAAACCCCCCCTCCCACCCCTGTAACGCATCGTAACGTTTCAGAGGACCCCCCAAATTGAGTTACGTAATACTTGAACCCTTAATAAATTTCACAACGATTTCAAAAATTGATCACAAAAATTTGGGCTAAGGCTCAAAACCCTTGCGATGAGGTTCCTAATTAATCAATAATTAGGTACGAACAAAATAATGTCGCGCAAAATAAATAATTGCAGAAACATTAGTAGTTGAAAATTGTAATGAACCTTTTTACATGAAATACTACTGTATATACTTACATTTAATTTTCCGACAGTTATGAATAATTTATAAGATGTACTAGTGTAGTGACGACAATAGGTAGGTAAATTAACATTTCTAATTTACGTCTCTTTATCGCATCAATAAAATTATTTCAACTTCTATTTTCACAGTACTTACCTACGGATTTTAGGCAAATACATTTTGTCTAACGTCCCAGAAGACGCAACTGAAAATAATAATAGACTAAACAATTACTTATACTCTCGAGCTGATTCCTGTAACACAGGTCCCACCTAGCTCAGGAGTCAGGGCTTCAAATTAAAATGTAACAACTTTTTTTATGTCAATAAAACATTTTTTTTTTAAATTTAATTATTGCGGTGTAAACTCTGTCTCGCCAACGACACGGCTTTGAGCCGGGTTCCATTACACAGCTTCAGCAGAGTTAAGTTCCGAAGGAGCATAATCGGGACACCGACCTTCAGCTGGATGATGTGCGCCGAAAGTCCACTTGCCGTTAGCGAATTCAGAAATTCTACGAGGTCATGTGTGGCATTATCTTGCTCCACAAAAGTGTTAACCGATGGAGGTGTATCACTTCGCTCCCTTCAATTTGCAAGAGAATACTGTGGTTGATCGCTGCAGCTTGATAATTTTTGGGCGTTAAAATGGCCCGTTCACACACTCAAGAATTCTCTTGATAAATACAGGATTCGACTGATGTCCCCGTACACCAGACGAATCAGATCTTCTAAAGTAGGAACTAATCTATCAAGAGTCTCAGAGAGAGAGAGTCAGGTAGAGCCACCTGGGAGCCTACCACGAGCTCATAAACAGTATTATTTTAATATTACTGCAGTGGGAGAAAGAGATGGAGGAGCTATACGATCTGTAGAGCTTCATCTCTTTTCCACACTGAAGTAATATTAAAATAATACTGCTATATGAGCTGCTGGTAGGCCCCCAGGCCACTCTCCTCTGGTAGAGTGCCTTCACCAACTTTTAGAAAAACATCGAGAATTTTTAAGCATCCGCCTCCTCCTTCGCGAGCATTACTGCTTCGCAGAAGGAGGTGACGGCCTCCCATGCCCTCTCGCTCCGTACCATGGCCTGGACCAGGGCCGGACGCGAGAGATCCTCGGCGCTGATCGCCTCCATGAGGACACGGCGATGCTCCGCCCAAGCCGGGTAGATCTCCACCGTATCCTCCAGGCGATCCACAGAATGGTGACACCCGGGCGTTTCCTCCCGCCTTATCCTGAACAGGAACCTCCCGAAACAACCGTGTCCGGTGAACACCTGCGTCAGGCGGAAGGTGAGGACGCCGTGGCGCCTCTCTAGTCACTCCTCAAAGATGGGACTTATCGCCGCAATTTCTCATGTCCGCGGTTTCGTCATGTCCGTCTGTCTATCTGTCTGTCCGCGGTCTAGCTCCAAGACTGTTAGTACTAGAAAGTTGTAATTTGGCTTGGGTATACATATTGATTATACCGACAAAGTAGTAAAATAAAATTATGAAAAATATATTTTGTAGGGTACCTCCCCTACACGTAAAGTGGGGATTTTTTTTTAATCCCTTGTTGTGGGGTATCGTTGGAAAGGTCTTTCAAAAACATTGTGAGTGTATTCAAACCAATTTTGAATTCAGAGATTCGTTTGCGAAATATTAAGCTTTAAAGTGCAAATTTTTGTTAGTGTCAAGTGCCTGCAATCATTTAGCTGGCGGGGCTCCCCCCCGCCAGCTAAATGATTGTTTTTAGATATGTGAAAAAATTCACGACAGTAGCTTATATAACGAATTTAAAAGGAAAACTATCACAGTTGGGTAGGCTTTACAAGTTAACGAGTAATAATCCGCCAACTTAAAGCGGTTGTAAAAACATGTTCTCCTCCCATACATTCCGTATGAAAGATTTTTTTTTTCAACTACAGAGTTAAGTTTGTTCTTGGGATAAATTCATCTCAACTACGGAACCCTACATTGTGCGTGGTCCGACATGCACTTGGCCGGTTTTTTTATAAAATATGTATATATATAATGAAATCGTAGCGAAGTCAAAACTGTACATTGAATATTTTTGAAAAAAAAAAATTGCTACGAGGTCTGGGATCGATTCTAATGCCGGAAATATAGTTTTTCGATTTTTTTCTGTTTGTCTGTATGTATGTCCCAGCATCACGCAAATTCTACTTGACAGATTCTGTTAAATCTTTGTATATATATTCTCTATAAGTCTGGTGAAACTGTAAGGTATATCACGCTATTTGCTATGGGGTTTGAGCAATATTACATTTACATTATGTTCGTATTACATAACATAACATAACATCACGCCTTGTTTCCCCGAAGGGTTGGGCAGAGGTGTCCCTGTAGCAGGTACACCCACTTTTCGCCAGTTATGTTTAAGTCCCATGTAATAGGGGGCGAGCCTATTGACATCAACCGGGCACAAATCCAGACTCCGAGCTGCTACTGAGAAATTTCAGATAGAAAAACCCAATAACACTTTGCCCGACCCGGGAATCGAACCCAGGACCTCATGCTCAGCAGTAGCGCTTGCGACCACTAGACCAACGTACACGTACAACGTACAGTTCGTATTCTTCTCCGCAAATTGTAAAAGGACGCGCCAAATTGTTAGGATATTGCAGATAGTTACTTTCCCATTTAACTTTTTAAAAGATTATCATCACCTTTATGGAGCTAAGCAGTAAATCATGAAATATAAGAACGGCTATTTTAGTTAACTTTCAACAACAGGAAAAATTAAACTATTGGTATTTAAAAAAATTCCTGTCTTTACATTTTGTAATACCAATATGTAGGTATACAATAGTTTGTAGATCGTATTAATTCACAAAAAAAAGGAAAACTACGTAAGCAATGAGAAATTGCTACAGATTTGTTCTAGCGATTTAAAAAAATCTGTGTGTGGACGTGAAATTTTGAAGTCGCGACTGTTGTCGCTACGAGTGTAGTACCTTATTATTATTATTATTGCATTATTTACCACATTTTACGTTCAGTAATAATGTATTAAAAGAAATACTTACACAATCACTATTTTTTATATTATTTGAGGTTATTACTTCACACAGTACGGGGTCCATTGTAATTTGCGTTCCTGAGGACAGTTGATGATGCAGGGTATCCCAAATTCCGCGCAGTCTGCATAGCACGTCACCTTTTTGACGGCGACCAACACCGGATGGAGGCCAGCGTCAGCGACAATCCCAGTCGCCTGTGGCATTTGTTTGCCATTATTTTAGTGTTTTGTGGAATTGTAAACCCAGTTCTGAAGTTCTGATGTCTCCCACAAGGGAGAAACATCGGCATCATTTATCCGAAGACATTTTACGAACTTTGCGACGTACTACAGAAAGTTACATTGAACAAAATGATGAATGCGTTCTAAACAGCTGTCATAATTCACTAAACAAGACATGTTTATTTCCATCGGTGGCAATCCATTGATCGAGTATGGGTTACCGGCTCCGCAATCATTGGCACATTAAGACCGCGGAAATTGGGAATACGCCGCCGAAACGAATTATAATCCAGGCGCAATGAGTAGGTACCATCGTCTAAGATGACCACTTATCTATGTTCACCTCAGAGCAAAGGGACATTTTTAACACCGTTCTCCAAAGCGTTGGACTCAGTCAGGGTAAAATGTTTTTCTTGGATGCTCCTGGTGGAACAGGAAAAACATTTACTACCACTGGCATCCATGCAGAGGTCAGGAGGCAAGGCAAAATTGCAATAGCGGTTGCGTCTTTCAGAATCACTGCCACACTGCTTCCTGGTGGCAAAACAGCGCATACCATGTTTAAAATTCCCATCGATTTAGTGTGCAACGAAACGCCTGTTTGTGGGGTGTCACGCAACAGTGACAAGAGGCGCGTGCTTAGGGATTGCGCTTTCATCGTATGGGATGGATGTATTATGGCAAATAGGAAAGCAGTGGAAGCTGTAAACAGAACCCTGCAGGACATCCGCAGGAACCAAGAAATGATGGGTGGTGTCACAGTTCTGTTTAGTGGCGATTTCCGGCAAACACTACCTAGTCTCCTTCCAGGTGTGACAAGACAAAGAAGTTACTCGACGCACCGACAGCGCCTGGAGGAGCTATTGTTCAATGAAAGATCTTCTAAAAAGAGATCTATCTCTAAGTATGTCTCAAACGGAGAACACACATGTCCATAATTCTTTTCATAATTTTCTCCCCATTCTCACATATGGTGCTCAAACCTGGTCTTTGACACTTCAGCAGAGGTCCAAGCTCGAGGTTTGTCAGCGAGCCATGGAACTGGGGGTTCGAATTTCAGACCGAATAGGAACACCACGCGCGAATAGGAACAAACCAAGGCCACGGTCGTTACCCAGAAAGCCACTAAGCTTAAGTGGGACTGGGCCGGAGATGTCTGCCGCATTTCAGATGATAAATGGGCTAAAAGAACCACCGATTGGGTCCCACCAAACGCACGACGACATCGCGGTAGAACGAGACGAAGATGGCGGGACGAGCTTGACTCCTACCGAAAGGACTGGCCGACACTAGCAATAGACAGAATTGTGTGGAAAAGGGAGAGGGAGGCCTTTGCCCTGCAGTGGGACAATAAGCCTGTATTGTCCCACTGCAGGGCAAAGTTAGATTAGATTAGATTGTTTTTGTTCTTCCTGATCTTTATGATCTGTGGTGGTTGACCCCATTTGCCTTTTAACCGTCGATCTATTGATAGTACTTGGTATATAAGACTACACAAGCTCAACAGTTACTTTGTAAGATTGGTGGTTACCCCAGTCTAAGCGCAAGTACCTACTTATGTTTAAATCAGGTTAAGAGGAATAGTGAAATCATTAAAAATACGCGTGAAATTCTAATAACACGTCATTTTGGGAACCTAGCAGTAAATCTGTATCTCTTTGGTTATGAAATAAAACTGAAGAAAGATCAAATTGTACTTTTATTTGACTTCTACACAATAATCATAATAATATACACTAAATGTTAAACACATGTTACGAATTGAAGGGCGTTAGTGCCAATGACTTTACTAGTGACGACAGTAATGATCTTTCGATATTGCAGCAATGTGACCTTAATAAATAATGATTGCTTGAATCTAAGATATAAATGTTTAATAATGTGAGTATAAATATTTTGCCAAAAGTTTTTATTTTCACATCTCCTAATGATGTTAAAATTTCTCAATTTTAGTGCACTTCTCTATTATTCTAAAGGTATGTTTTTTTGGGAATAATTTTTTCGCAGTTTCTGTAGTATTTGTTACAAATGGCCAAAACACTTAAATTTACTCCTTTTTGCCCAATACAGCGTAATAACTGTAGGCGGTGCGAACAACCTGCAATATAAAATAAATTAAACTTTAATAAAAACACTGTGGTACGTCACGCATCACATGAGTGTGTTTAGACAAAATCAAGCACAAGACCCTCCAGACCTGGATCCTTACTAGGTAACTAGTAACTAGGCTAAATATTTGTTCGAATGAAAACTCAACCCACTCAGCGCAGCAGTAGCTAATTACTCAGCCACTGCACCAACTATTAAGGTATTTCTTAGCATAATAGTTGCATTTCACGAGCGCGCGTCAATATACAGGGTGATTGGTAGATGGGTGCAAGGCTTGAAGGGGGTGATATCTTAGACCATTTAGAACGTATTAAGCTGAACTTGTCTAAGACGAAGTCTTTTCCTTGTATTTTTTTTTAAACTAAGGTTTTTAACAATAATACCCATTTTTTTTTCAAATAATTGTTAATAGTGTCCAGTAAAAGCTGTGTTAAAAAATAATAACATAACAGCTTTTACTGGACACTATCAACAATTAATTGAAAAAAAATGAGTATTATTGTTAAAAACCTTAAGTTTAAAAAAAATACAAGAAACAGACTTCGTCTAAGACAAGTTTAGCTTAATACGTTCTAAATGGTCTAAGATATCACCCCTTCAGGCTTTGCACCCATCTACCAATCACCCTGTATAGTTGTAGGAAATTTTAATTTTATGTCAGTTTATAAAAAGTCACAAAACACGCACTCTTCATTTGCAACGGATACGTAGTGGGTGTACACGTATCCCACAGATACGTGTACACCCACTCTACCATTGTAGAGTTCCATAGCCACATTAGCAACATTTGTGTTTAATCCATAAGCTATGGAGCAATAGCTCACCTGTATAAATGAAGGCAAATCGAGAAAATGAAAGAGTCCAGCGCGCAGATGTCGTGGAATCATCATACCTGCGCCGAGTATCGTCAGTTCCCGTCTGACGCGAGGGCTCAGGCACCAATGCGCCGCTGCGAAAGGTCCTTGGCCCATACCAATTGAACTCTGATACAATGAGATATGTAAGTTTAAATATACCTCTGTGACGGACGGACAAAAAGTTATGTTTAAAGGTTCCGTTTTTCCTTTTTAGGTCGGAACCTTATAAAACAACAATAAAAATCACGTTGGTTGATTGATTTTTGACACTATTAAAGTTACCATCTGATATTTGCATAAGTATAATCAGCCAATAATGTTCCCACTGGACATAGGCCTCCTCTTTGTGAGTGAGAGTGAGCGGACCGTAATCCACCATGCGGGCCCAGTGCGGGTTGGTGGATGTCACAATGTCTTCGAATTATGGTCTGACGTCTGCAGTTAGCCCGATTCATCTCCGATTATGACTAGCGGCAACGTTAAGATCCGATCTTTTCGTTTGCAAATGAATTTATTAATTGGCTACATTGGATGTGTTTAGATTAAGGCCGCATTCATGTAGAAAGCTGGTAACCGGCGTCGATATGCCAGCGCTAAAACTAATTCACCATCATCAAAAACGCCTGATGAAGTCTTCAATGCAATAACACGCTAATCAGCGTGGGCAGTTTTCATACTTTTTGCCGAATTAGCGCGAACCGGCGCCGACTAATCAGATAGGAACTTGTCAGCGCTTATCGGCGACCTATCTAATAAAAATTGCCTACGTTGCGATCAGCGTTAATAACCAGCGCTTGTTGGTGCCGACGAGCGCTGGTATATCGGCGACGGTTACCAGCTTTCCACGTCAATACGGTCTTAGAAACCATTCTAAGACATTTTTATCCAACTTCGTGCAACTTATTGCATTGAAGACTTCATTAGGCGTTTATGGTGATGGTGAATTAGTTTAAAGTCTATCTACATGCATTTTAATGTGCTTCTTTGTTCTTCGGAATACATGCGCAGTTAACAGCTCCAGTCCATGAATAACTTTTTTTCTTTTTAATTATAAAAACCTAGTCTCTCAACAGGATATGATGTGATGTTTGGCACTCACCTACCTAATAGTTCTACCTACGACCTAATGTTACTTCTATAACTAAGTTATAAATTGGGTAAACAAGTTTGAAACCTGAAAAAACATAAATAGGTATTTATGTTTTTTCAGGTTTCAAACTTGTTTACTTCGACTACTTCTACCCAGCATGTTGAAGGTACTTGTCACATAAAATTACGTAACCGTGTGGACTTACAACATTGTACTTACTTCGTTTAAGACTGCGTCACCGTACCGGCAAAATAAAAAGAGTTGTGTTAAAGTTCCGCACATGTACTGTGTTAATGACACAAGCTGCATTATGCTCACGTCTTCCTGTAACAGAAATAAAGAAAAACAATTGAAAATAAAAAATAGAGGCACTGTTTAGAGTGCTGCAAGCGGCATTGTATCACTATCGGTTATAGTGCCATCAGCTTGCGGCATAATAGTGACACCATCTAGACTGCCGTAAAGAATATGCACGGCAAAATAAGTGACCGTTTAAAGCACCGTAAGCATTGCATTTTCAAATAACATCACGCATGTAAAAATCTTTTTACGAAAAAAAAAAACAATTTCCAAAAAAAGCACTACACAGTGAAAAATTAATATCGGAAGTTGGAATTATGTTATGTTGGTGAAATAGGTTACGTTAGGTTAGAACCGCAACGAACCGCGCGCGAGCCGAGTGAGCGCTACTTCCAAGTTGCTCGCAATTCAGTTATTGTTGTGACTTTTGCAAAATAATCTAAAATTATGTACTAGTATGCCGTAAGCTGACTATAACCGATACTGATACAATGCCGCTTGCGGCACTATAAACTGCCAAACATAAAGCTATTCTAAACTCAAAACATTTGTTTCAATTTAAATATTTTGGTACAGTCACGAGCATGTCAGGTTTTATGCCGCAAGATATTTTCGGTCACAACGAGGTATTAAGTTCTTCTGAATGTAACTGAGTAGGCGGATATTTATGACGCAAGACATGTCCGTAAATATTGCATTGACACATATTCTAGAAGCCGATGCAGCGTCTTAGGCGCGGGCCACACAGAAGCGACACGTGAGACGACGACAGGACGCAGATGCGGCGTCCCTTTCACGTACCTATCTTCATTATTCTTCACACAAAATGTATTACCGCGATCTGGTACAAAACATACAGAAAGGACAAAACCCAGGCGCGTCGCTTTTCCATCTGCATACTATTATTGCCACATCTGCGTCCCGTCTTCGTCTTACGTCCCTTTTGTGTGGCTCGCGCCCTATATTTTGCGTCGTTTGTCTCGCCAGATAGTTTTGGTGTTCCTTTAATCTCACATATTTGTGCTGCCACTTGTTATGCCTTCTACAAATTATCACATATATTTGCTGTCATTAATGGATGAATCATGGAATCAGGATATTACTGCCAAGCTGTCCATAGTAATATATTTATGCTCGTAACTGTACCTACTGGCATAAATAAAACAGCGGAATTATAAACTATTAGGTATCTAAAACCTCCACTACACTACTCGCGAAGTTGCTTCGACGAAGTACTCGTCGAAGTTGACCGATGTCCGAAGTATGTAACTACATACTCGTGCGAAGAACTACAGGATGCTTCGAGTTCTGTGACTCGGGCGCAAAAACCGACTATGATTGGAAGTCGCCGGAGGTGAGCGAAGGTTGCACGCTTCTACACTCTCGTATTTCGACCAATTCGCGAGTAGTGTAGTGCAGGCTTAAAGGTATCAAGATTATACCGTTTTTACTAAGGTATGCTTACATTTTATAAGTAGATACAATTTTCCAAAAAAAAAGGCTTCGTAGTGCCTACTCATTTATATGACTTCAAATGACTCTAGGAAGCCTGGTAGGATATTTTGTACTTACGGATTTCAATCTGACAGCCACTGAGCACAATGTTAGAGTGGCAAGGAAGAAATACACTCCTATGATAGTGCTCAACAACTTGTCAAGCTCGGTTATTGAACTGAAAATAAATAAAAATAGAAATAGAATTGTTTGTATTGTTGTTACAGGTAGGTAGTTTACAAAATGAAGCTGGTTAAAAAATAACGCAGCCAAGTCATGGACGCTAGTAAATCTACATCGAGCCTATACAGGGCCCGGAAGTAGCGTCTGTGAAGCTCCTTACTCTGCCATATCTCGGTGCGATCATTAGTGTTAAGCAGTACAGGCTTGCACCAGTTCTCTTTAGCCAAGGAGAGCCGGGTAAGGCCCTTGTCCACCGCGGCCACATCTCGATGCATCCCTACGTCGGCTTTTAAGAAATATTCCCTGAGACTGCATATCTCGCGATTGTGGAAGGTCTTAGCGTTTAAAAAGCCTCGACCTCCACACTTTCGCGGGATATACAGTCTCATTACCGATAATCGTGGGTGATGCATTCGATATGCGGTCAGCAGCGTACGGACTCTGCTATCCAAGGCGTCGAGTTCGGTCTGAGTCCATTTGAGTATGCTGAAAGAGTACATCAAAACCGGTATGACCCAAACGTTGAAGGCCTTGTTTTCACCTGATAGAAGACTATTAAATACTTCCTACAGGCGGCCAAAGAAGCGCTCCTTCAACGATTGCTTCATGTCAGTAACATTGATGCCCAACGTTTCCGACATGCCCAAAGACTAGGTTTCAGATGCGGAGAAGTTTATGGAATCCGAGAGTTGGGTTCCCACGGATTCTACAATCTTCCCTCGCTTTACATGCAAGACCACACATTTGTCCACACCAAATTCCATCCTGATGGCGCTACTGAAAGGTTCAGTTACTTTCAGTAGCTGATCTGCGTATTTATTTTATTATTATTGCTGCATGTTTAGTTTTAGAATTTATAAGAGGCATGCAAACACGGCTCGCAACTACAAATCGAGATGTTTGCAAAATTCAATTCCAAGAACGTTGCGCTAGTGTGAGTGCCTGTCGGAGTGATATACACCTACAGTGAGCAATACTACCACGCACACATTGACGATTATTGCTTGACGCGATAGCACTACTAGCTTTCGTTTGGATGTGTTCCGTAATACCAAAAATGATGAATGAAAACTAAATATTTTTTTTCGATAATTTGTAACTTGATAATATAAACTATGCTTCTACAGAAGTAATATTATAAATATTGTTATTTATAATACAGAAAAAACAATATGAAGACATGAGTCATTTACGCTGTAAAACTTTGCGAAATTAAATTCGAATAAACTTCATTTTAAAAAAGTTTTTTGGAAAAAAAAATATGTAGGAGATAGAGGCAGGCCTAGATAAACACTGTCTAAATCCGAATAACAACATAATATGGTGGAAATATGCCCACCACACATGTCAAATTTGATTGATAAGCATCGTCCCTCTTCGGCTAGTGTCTACTAGCCCATCATCTGGGAATGAAAATATAGTTTGGGAGAACCCCACACCTTGCTCAACTCTATACTGTCGACCAGTGAAGTTCACCTTCACTTCGGAGACAGCTGATTTTATAAAGTCTGAAGAGTCTGAGATGAAAAAACAAATTGATGAACGAATATCTACACAGTGTGGAAATATTATTGTATCACTTGAATTGCATATGACCATGATTGATGGAAAAGTGGCCAATATTATTGCTGAACTACCATCATATGCAACGTGTCTCATTTGCTTGGCAAAACCGAGCGAGATGAATAATTTAGACGCTTTGACTTCCAAACCACTTCGTGAAGAAATTTACAAACAAGGAATTTCTTCACTGTATATGAAGATTCGGTGTATGGAATGTCTTCTCCATATATCTTATAATCTGGATTTTCAACGATGGACTGCTCGAGGCGAACATAAGGCTTTGAAACAAGCTAAAAAAATACCACGCAACAAGAGTTTCGTGAGCAAACTGGAATGCTGATTGATATAGTCAAGCAGGTATGTATTTAATTTTCGCTCTTTTTATGTTGTTTGTGTATTATATCTCTATGTATTGTATATTACAGTATTTTTTTCCCATTTTAGGGTTTTGGAACTACAAATGACGGGAATACTGCGAGGCGCTTTTTCCAAGATTACAAAAGATCATCCAGAATAACGGGAATTGACGAAAATCAGATTTTCAGATTTTCCGTTATTCTACAAGCCATATCATCAGGCAAAAACATTGACTGTGAAAAATTTAGAAGATACTGTAGAGAAATAGCTGATGTGTACGTGCAACACTATTCGTGGTACTACATGCCAGTTAGTGTACATAAACTTCTAATGCACGGTGCAGACATCTGTAACCACTTTGGTGTTTTGCCATCGGTAAAAATAAATATAGTTTGATGTATTATTTGACTCGATTGCGTTTTGAAATTAAAATGTATGTACTTATTCGTTTTAGGTACCTTATATGAAGAAGCTTCAGAAGCCCGTAATAAGAACTTCAGAAACGTCAGGGAGAGGCACACTCGGAAAACGGAGAGAATAGCAACAAACGAAGACATCCTCCATGGATTTCTAATAAGCTCTGATCCCCACATATCCTACATAAGGCCTAAAATAATGAAACAGGTTCATAATGAGTTGTTGCCTGAAGCAATTCTGTTGTTACAGACTACTGAGCCTCCCTGTGACAGTGAGATTATGGAGGAAGAAGAATGCCTCACAGCAGAGTCCGAAAATTTGCCGGACCCACTAGCACTTCTTGAACAAGAAATAATGTGATCCGGCTCTAGATTATTCCCACAAAAGCCCATCAGGGCTAGGAATATGACAAACAGCCCTTTTCAGGGCTACAATTACTTCAAAGTTTCATATTGATCGAACGTACGATAACTTATACTATATTATATAGATAATTATCAACGACTTGCCCGTACAAATTTAAATTATTTCACCTATCATTAACAAAATTAGTATTTAACCTGAAACTTATTACGATATTTATTCAACAATACATCACGGGCAGTTAAAAAAATAACACAGCCAATCAGAGACAAGCATTTTTCGGTGACTCGTTTGTTATGTGCTTAGCCGAGCGCACAAACAAATGAGTCATTAATCACAATGCAAGTGCTACCGATAACATGCAATCATAACTAAACCTATGCGCTATTAAAACTATATATTTAACTAAAAAGAAGGTCAAAACAGCCAAATGAGACAAAAAATATATTTTGAATTTATTTTAAATGGCAAAAAAAAAATTTACAAAACATTTTTTTTTACTCGCGCTGCCGCGGATGGCCGGCGCAGATTTTTTTTCAAAAAAATCTGATTCACTTTTTTCAAGACAAACTATCAACTTTAGAAGAAATTTTATAAGAGTAAAAGTTGTCAGGAATATCATAAAAAAAATCGCATCGATATTGGAACTTTGTTGCCTAAGTCCACAAATTTTCAGTATGGGCCCACTGTGCGGCGGCGGCGGCGGCGGCGCGGCAGCGCATAGTTTTATATGGAACCGCTCGCTCCCCGCGCCGCTGCTTTCGAGAACAGTTACATTATGAATATATGCATGTAAACGCGCCGCTCCCGCGCCGCCGCCGCCGCCGCCCCGCTGCCCGCAAGATTCGAGGCAGAGGCCTAAGGGTGATTAATTATGATGTACGTAATGTAATTTTAATGTATCAAACACAATATAAATTGTTCCTGATAAAATAAAATGACTCTAACAAAGATTAACACTTTAAACCTTAATATTTCGCAAACGAAATACTGAATCCAAAAATGGTTTTAAGCCCTACTTTTATTTGCATGATTTTATTTTTCCCCTTTGTAGGCGTGATTTGTATGTATACCCATGCCAATTTACAGCTTTCTAGTACTAACAGTCTCTGAGCTAAGCCGCGGATAGATGGTCAGACAGATAGATGGACATGGCGTAACTTTATGGGTTCCTTGTTGACTACGGAACCCTAAAAAGTATCTCTGAAACATAGGTACCCCTAGGGGGCCTAGGGTATACGTGCGTATGTAAGAAATAAATAAAAAGATAAAAGTAAACACAACTTCGGTTCTAAACCAAGAGGAGTATATAATTATGAGTTAAAAATAATATTAACCATACTTACTTTACTAGTAAGCCGTTAGTCTGATGGCACCGTATAATTCTGAAGTGAGCTCTATCGTCTCTTCTCTTTGAAAGATTGCACCGTTTCCCCTTCCCTCCAATGCGTGAACTATAGTCTCGGAGCAATGAAAACTGGCCACATACGAATATCATGATCCCAATGGCTGTTAAATCAAATGCGGTGTGGACACAGACACAATAGACAGCAGACACGAATTCACATAAAATTGTTACAATGTAGCCGAAAATGCTCAAGTCATCCAGTGGAACCCAGCCCGGCAAAATGTGAGGATACCCCAGACATTCCAATCCACGCATCTTACATAGAAAATGTTCCACGAACGGAGAAACTATAAATATAACTGCTGTAAAGCTATAGATTCTAGTTAGAATGGTTGCTGTATTTCTATATTTATTTGTGTAAATGTTGATGGAGACAGAAAAGTTGTCACCCTCCTCGCTATCCGACTGGTACTCCGCGTGTGAGATTGGATCTTTGCTCAATTGTGTGTTTTCCAACATTGAAATTTGGGTGAGAAGTATACGCCAGATTTGATGGTTTCTACGCAATGAAATTAGTTTGAGGACCCCCATGCCACTAAACGCGAGAACACTGAAGCATTCGAAGAGCCTTTCAGAATCTTCCTTAGCCATGAAGAGTGCGATGACTTGAAAGACGCACGTCATCAAGAAACAGAATGTGGACACATTGGCTGCCCAGTGCACTTTGTGCATAGTAACGTATGATGAGAGGCCTATGTTGTGAACCGGACGGGTTATCAGAGCGACCAGGTCGTCAGTCTCGCCTCCGGGAGCTCCCAACAACCGAAGTAGGTTCTTTATCTGCAATCAAATATTAAAATATCTTATATTATAAGTTTAGTGCTTAGTAAGCCATTATAATAAATCATTATCAACTGACAGATTTAAACGAGTAATTAACAAACCTTAGACGACATCATGAACGAATTCAAACCACGTCCTCAGGAGAATGTCGCAAGTCTTGTTATGTTTGATATTGTTCATGAAAGACATAAACGACTTATTATGTGTTTATTTACTTTATGTGGCGGTAAAAGTAGGTGGAGGAATGTTCACTAGGAATATCCCGTATTGTCGGAATTCACAAAAAGGTCAAAATCATAAATTTTGTGCTAACGAAAGTAGAACTTCCTGTATTAACTCTTAATTAATGGTTTACTTTAGTCATTTAAAACTCCTAATGACCCATTGTGAAATATAAACCCAACATACATAGTTTCAACTAACATAGTTTGTTGTAGAGTCTCGAAATAACAAACTTCACCTTCTGGTAGGTACTGCAGTTGTTCGGTATAATTAAAATCAAATTATTGGCATTACGTATATCTACTTTGTTCTTTGATTACAAAAATTGTACCACGATATAGCAATTATTAAAAACTTTTCTGTTAATAACATGCTAGTTATGAAGAGTCCAAATTATTTATAAATAAATATACATATTTGTTGTAAGTCAATCAACATTAAAAAAAAAGTTATTGGAGAGGAGTTCGTGGCTAAATAATAACAGCCGCACGGGTCGATCGAAGGTTTAGTTACGCTTACCGCCTTACCGCGGTCAGTTCGTGGATAGGTGCCTCGGAAATCACGTTTAGGGATGTTTTTGACTTTTGTCTGACATAAGTTTATTACTAAATTATTATTATCTAGCCAATTTATAATATCACCTAAACAATTATTGATATCATGCTCATAATTATTTTTATCTGTAAACTTTATTACAGCCACAGATAACATATACTACAGATACCCAATCCCATACAAAGAAATGACACCACCCTAAATCTGGCTATTGAACTGGCTATTTTTTTTTTCTTTATTTTTTCATCAGGTGGCAGCATCAGCGACTCACTAATTGCCAGAACTGTAGTTTAATAACGCCATCTTGGTGTCCGTGTAGATACTAGGTGGCATCGATACTATGTGGCATCGATACTACTAGATGGCGTCGTTTTAATTTTATAGATTCACTTCATCGCACATCGCACCACAGAGTACATTGAATATACTCATCGCACCGTGCGTTCAAGGACAAGTAATAACAATACAACAAAAAAACTATTTCGAGTTGGCGGAATAGTTTCATTTTGTGCTAGCAATTTTCACGCTGCTGCGAATGCCTCGTTTATGTTTTTAAGTACCTATTTCAATGCTTAAATCTAGATTTCTTTTCCTCGATACCAAAATCTACTATTGCTAAAACTCAAAAACTGAAATCACACCTAAGTCGCATTTTAAGGTGAATTTTTCATAATTAATTGATTCAGGCGTGACCTTGCGGAAATCCATTATAAAATACAATAGACGTGGATATTATTTAGTAACTTGTTCCGCTTAGCTATTTCTAAAGAGCCATAAAAAACTCCTGAAAGAAATCGACACGTGTTTGCTGTGGTTGTACACTGCAGTGATCCGCCCCATGATCGCTTATAGGGCTGTGGTCTGGTGGCCCCGAACTCAGCTGGTTACAGCTTCTAACAAACTACAACGCATGCAAAGGCTAGCCTGCGTGGCGACCACGGGCTGCATGAGGACTACTCCGACTGCAGTCATCGAAGCCATGCTGGGACTACCCCCGCTCCACCTGTTCATACAGCAGGAAGCGACAATGGCAGCGGTATGTCTTAATGCAATTAATCTCTGGGGTAAGAGAGAGACACAACACACTGCGCTGCTTGAGGGACTCAATAATGAGTTCCCTATTACGAAAGCCATAAACGACCGGGTACCCAAACAATTTATCTTCGATAAAAAATACAGGATTCAACTTCACGAGGATCGCCGATGCGAGGGTTTGCGCCCCGCAGAGCTACGTATCTTTACCGACGGATCCAAAACAGGTAGTGGCACTGGTGCTGGAATCTTCTCGGAGGACTTCAACATACACATAGCCACACCATTGGGAGTCCATAACACAGTGTTCCAGGCCGAATGCATGGGTGTATCTCTTGCCGCTTCAGCCAGCTTGGCCAGGGAAGTTAAGGACCACTCGATACGTATACTCTCAGACAGTATGGCTGTTCTGCAAGCACTAAGCAGTCAAACTGTTGACTCTGGGTTAATATACGAGTGCCACCAGCGCCTTAACCAGGTGGGTAGCCTCAATAATATAACCATTCAATGGATCAAGGGACACAGCGGTTCGCGGGGCAATGACGCAGCCGATGAACTTGCCAGAAGGGGGTCGAGCATGGCACCGGTGGGGCCTGAACCCATTGTGCCACTCCCCTTCGGGTACCTACGCACTCTGGTAAGGAAAAGAACCAGGGATCAACATCATTTGATGCTAATTAATGACTTAGATAATTTCTCTGTATCCGAGTCAAAAGTTTGTGAAGCGGAACATTGCAAACAATATCTTTCCGGCTATAAAACTCCGTTAACCATACTAACACAAAATATTCGTAGCATATTTAAGAATTTTGATAGCTTTTGCACTTTTCAACAACGGATAAACATAGATTGTGACATAATTGTTTTGACCAAATGTTGGCTTGCCAAGCAATATAACATACCACCAATCACGGGATATAATATGTACAAAAGTAGTTTAAATTACAATCAAAATGATGGGGTGATAGTTTATTTTAGAAATCATCTGAATGTCTCTGTTGAGGAACCTAATATGGTCGACTGTAACAGTTTGTTAGTTAAAATTGGATCAGAATTTGCGATATTAGCAATATATCGACCTCCCCTCCTTTAAAAATATCAGCAATTTTACTAACTCTCTGAATGACACCTGGCAAAACCTATCATCCTTCAAAAACATGATTTTAATTGGTGATATTAATATTAATATTCTTCCAGGAAGTGCTGATGCATCTGCTCAGGACTACCTCAACCTATGCGCCTTTCATAGCTTGCTCCCCGCGCACAATTTTCCTACACATCAAAGTGGCTCCTGTTTGGACCATATCATGCTTAAATCAAATTTCCCTTCACTTGCACTTGTTGTTAACTCAACAATAGCCGATCACAATGCTGCCCTATTAATCATAAACTGTAAATTACCTAAACAAAACACTCGCACAATTTCTAAATTAAACATAAATAAACTTGAAGAAGATTTACGCGTCATCAACTTTGATCCAGTCTACAATTCTCCTGATCCGCAGTTTTGTATGTTGTATGTAATAGAAAATATATGACATGCAATTCAGAAAAATACAGACATATCAACATTAAGCCGTAAAAATTGTAACATAAAACCCTGGATCACGACAGGTCTTATTCGTTGTATGAAACATAGAGATAAACTGCACATGAAGGCTAAATCTCATCCAGATAATGCAATACTGCTACTGTCGTACAAAAGGTATCGTAATTTCTGTAATGATCTCCTCAAAAAGGTTAAAAGCAACTACGATAAAACTACACTGGAAAAGGCTGGAACAAATAGTAAACAGATCTGGAAATATACAAAAATGTAACATATACTGTTAGCGCCTTGAGCTAACTGTAAAACCTTTAAACGCTAACATGAGGGGGAGCGGGAAATTTACCATGAAATGGATAGAACTGTCTAAATAGCTCTTTCCAGGATTCTAAAAGACTGGAGCGGTGATTCAAAGCCTTGCTATGAGAATCGGTGGTTTTGTGGACTGTAATAAACTATAAGTGGCAGTATACATTGACTTGGAATGAGGCTATTTTTGGTATGGAGAAACAGGAATAATAGAAGTACACAGGATGCAGCGCCTTACCTTTATAGAAGTCTGGAGTCGCCTTCCTGATGCTAGGACTTCGTGTGTCCTGGATGTGTAGGTTAACCACGCGGCAAGCCAGCGTGGTTTCACGGATAAACGATTCCTATTTCTTACACAGCACTTCAAAATCAGTGTAACTTGATAAGTAGGTAGGTCTAGTTTCATAAAGAGACCCGAAAACCTGGATTTATCACGAAATCCAGATATGTTAGCGGTAAAAGCTCTGGAGAGATACTTTCGCGGCAGCGGATTAGAACGAACTTGAACTCCTTTAAAAAAATGGTGTCCGTTGCGGTCTATCTTCTTCCAGCCTTGTATTGCTGTCTCGCTCTGACCTATGGTAGACGCTGCAGGAATGAATAGGAAGGAAGGTGATTGATGGGAATCGTACCTACTACCGCCACATTGTAATATACTAAAGTTGAAAATATTTGAAGTAACATATACTTCGAAACAAAATGAGTCATCTTCAGGTTTATTAAAAGCGCACTCGACACCGCTGACATCTGCTAACTTAGCAAATAATTTCTTTGTTAACGTCGGAAAGAATCTGGCAGAAAGAAATCGGGTTCAATCACACTATCACACAAGCACGCCTTTTGAATGTAACCCCACTTTAACATCCTTCGCCCTGCTAGATACTGACGAAACTGAGGTAGAAAGTATAATCATGACTTTGAAAGACGACTGTGCAGTTGGTTGGGATAATATATCAAATAAAATCATCAAACAATTCAAGAATATTTTAGTACCACCACTGACTTATATTTTCCGAATGTGCCTATCCTTGGGTCTTTTTCCCGAGTGTCTCAAAAAAGCAGTTATTGTCCCTGTATATAAAACAGGCAGTAAACAGCAAGTAACAAATTATAGACCAATTTCTTTACTGCCTTCTATGTCAAAAATTTTATATATACAAACAAACAAACAAACATGCAAACAAACATACAAACAAACATACAAACAAACAAACAAACATGCAAACAAACAAACATACAAACAAACATGCAAACAAACAAACAAACAAACATGCAAACAAACATACAAACAAACATACAAACAAACAAACAAACATGCAAACAAACAAACATACAAACAAACATGCAAACAAACAAACAAACAAACATGCAAACAAACAAACAAATAAACAAACATACAAACAAATAAACAAACTAACATACAAACAAACACACGAAAAAACATACAAACAAACAAACAAACATACAAAACATACAAACAAACATACAAACAAACATACAAACAAACATACAAACAAACAAACAAACATGCAAACAAACAAACATACAAACAAACATGCAAACAAACATACAAACAAACAAACAAACAAACATACAAACATACAAACAAACATACAAACAAACATACAAACAAACATACAAACAAACAAACAAACATGCAAACAAACATACAAACAAACATACAAACAAACAAACAAACATGCAAACAAACAAACATACAAACAAACGTGCAAACAAACAAACAAACAAACAGGCAAACAAACAAACAAATAAACAAACTAACATACAAACAAACACGAAAAAACATACCTACAAACAAACAAACAAACATACAAACAAACAAACATACTAACAAACATGTATACAAACATACAAACAAACAAACAAACAAACAAACATACAAAACATACAAACAAACATACAAACAAACATACAAACAAACATACAAACATACTAACAAACGTACAAACAAACAAACATACAAACAAACATACAAACAAACAAACAAACATGCAAACAAACATACAAACAAACAAACAAACATGCAAACAAACATGCAAACAAACATACAAACAAACAAACATACAAACTTACAAACAAACATACAAAAAAACATGCAAACAAACATACAAACAAACATACAAACATACTAACAAACGTACAAACAAACAAACATACAAACAAACATGCAAACAAACATACAAACAAACAAACAAACATGCAAACAAACATGCAAACAAACATACAAACAAACAAACAAACAAACATACAAACATACAAACAAACATACAAACAAACATGCAAACAAACATACAAACAAACATACTAACATACTAACAAACGAACAAACAAACAAACATACACGCAAACATGCAAAAAAACATACAAACAAACAAACAAACAAACAAAACAAACATACAAACAAACATGCAAACAAACATACAAACAAACATACAAACAAACATACAAACAAAAATACAAACAAACATACAAACAAACATACAAACAAACATACAAACAAACATACAAACAAAAATACAAACAAAAATGTTTGCATGTTCGTGTTTGTTTGTTTGCATGTTTGTTTGTTTGTTGCAAATATACAAACAAACATACAAACAAACATGCAAACAAACATACAAACAAACATACAAACAAACAAACAAACAAACATACAAACAAACATACAAACAAACAAACAAACATACAAACAAAAATACAAACAAAAATGTTTGCATGTTTGTGTTTGTTTGTTTGCATGTTTGTTTGTTTGTTTGTATGTTTGTTTGTATGTTAGTATGTTTGTTTGCATGTTTGTTTGTATTTTTGTTTGTATATTTGTATGTTTGTTTGTTTGTTTGTTTGTTAGTATGTTTGTTTGTATTTTTGTTTGTATGTTTGTTTAAAAAAACATGCAAACAAACATACAAACATACACAAAAATACTAAAATACAAACAAACATACACAAAAATACAAACAAACAAACAAACATACATACAAACAAACAAACATACAAACAAACATACTAACAAACAAACATACAAACAAACATACTAACTAACAAACAAACAAACATACAAACAAACATACAATCAAACATACAAACATACAAACAAACATAAAACAAACAGACAAACAAATAAACATACAAACAAACATACAAACAATCAAACATACAAACAAACATACTAAAAAACAAACATACAAACAATCGTACTATCAAACAAACAAACAAACATACTAATAAACATACAAACAAACATACACAAATATACAAACATACAAACAAACATGCAAACAAACAGACAAACAAAAATGCAAACATACAAACAAACATACACAAAAATACAAACATACAAACAAACATATAAACAAACATATTAATAAACACACAAACCAACAAAAATACAAACAATCAAACAAATAAACATACAAACAAACATACTAAAAAACAAACATACAAACAATCGTACTATCAAACAAACAAACAAACATACTAATAAACATACAAACAAACATACACAAATATACAAACATACAAACAAACATGCAAACAAACAGACAAACAAAAATGCAAACATACAAACAAACATACACAAAAATACAAACATACAAACAAACATATAAACAAACATATTAATAAACACACAAACCAACAAAAATACAAACAATCAAACAAATAAACATACACACAAACAAACAAATAAACAAACAAACATACAAACAAACATACTAACAAACAAACAAACAAATAAACAAACAAAAATACAAACAAACAAACAAACATACTAACAAACATACTAACAAACATACAAACAAATAAACATACAAACAAACATAATACTAGAAGCAAATTACTGTAGTTCGTACCTGCATCTAGCGGGGATTTTTCGAACAACTGAGACTGCTGAAAACTACCAAGACAATTCGCGCGAGACCGACATCGGAAGAGTTTCGTTATTTAGTTCTGATCACTGATACATAAAAACTGTAAGGGTGGAGCCACATGATTTGTTGCGACGCTGTATCACAATGCTATATGAGTCCTATTACATTTTTTTTACGGAAATTCATGATTTTTGTCGAAGTCATTTTCAGCAGCAGTAAGATATTTTAATTATTTGATTAGAACAACGATAGTGCCATACTCTTTCTTGTAAGTTGGAGTTACACATTATCAGTTAAGTGTATTCACTTATAAATTTATAATACACACACTATGATATACTTTAATTTTATTTATTGTAATTGTCTTATAAAAACGAGAAACGAAAACTAATGAGACGTGTCCATTGTAGACAGAAGTTTTATATTATATTAGTTTACGTGAAAAAACTTTTTTTACGTGAAAAAACTTTTTTTACGTGAAAAAACACTACAAAGTGAAAAATAACTTTAATTTCGGAAGTCGGTGTCCTTGGTTTTGAATTTTCGTTCTTTGTCACCGACTTCCGAGATTAAAGTTATTTTTCACTTTGTAGTGTTTTTTTTTGTAGTCTGTTGTTTATTTTTTGTGAAAAGTTTTATCAAATAAACTAATATAATAAAAAACCGGCCAAGTGCGTGTCGGACTACGCACAATGAAGGGTTCCGTAGTTGAGATGAATTTATTTATCCCAAGAACAAACTTAACATTGTAGTTGAAACACATGTTCTCCCATACATTCCAACTGCAAATCGTCGCTCGGCATCCAATACCGCGAATGTGACATTAAAAAATTTTTATTAAATTGCAGTGTCACTTATTTGAACGTGTAGAATGACATAAAACAAAAATCAGATTTTCGTAAAAAAAATCACATTCGCGGTATTAATATAATAATAATACCTTTAAACCAGCAATTCTTGGATATACCTATGTATATATAATCTGAATCTCGGAAACGGCTCCAAGAATTCTTATTAAATTTAGTATGCAGGGGGCTTTCAGGAGCGATAAATCGATCTAGCTAGGTGAGATCACGCTAAAATGTATATTTTTAAGACCTTTTTGTACCCCTATGTTCACAAATAAAGTTTGATTTGATTTGGTTTTTGTTTTTTTTTTCATTTTTAGAAAACGTCGTTCAAAAAAAAAATATCATCCAGATATTTTTCTTTATTCAAGTAACAAGGACTCATTGTGTTAGTAAACTTATGAACTATGTTAACTTATTTTACGAGGTCACTTAGAAAGTTTTGTGACTAACAGTTTATGTCTACTTGTAGAATATTGGCTGGTTTTGATGTCAATTAAAACGATGACTACTTATTACAAAAAAACATAACATTCCAAATTCGAAATTCCCTCCACATTTTTTTACGAGCAAAATCAAAATACTCTGTCTTACTGAAAACTGGATTTGTAACGAGAACATTTTCGCGCGATGATTTTGTACGATTTCAAATGTCGACTAAAACCAGAAGAATCGTTTGAAAGACTTCGAATGGTGTTCATAGAAAAAAGCCCTTCTAAAGCGACTGTTTTTCGCTGGTTCAACGAATTTATGGGTGGTCTAGTAATTTTGGCGGACAAAGAAAGAAGTGGCCGCCCTATGACGGTGGTTACATAACAAAAAGTGCTGGCTGTGAAAAATGTAATTCAAGAGAATAGGCGAATTACATATGAAGAGGTTCAGCATACACCGTGAAATTTGAATCACATTTTTGCTAGAGCAAACGTTGTTCAGACCATGGTCTACTACCATTATACAGCATCCAATAAAAAAAAAACATAATTAGTTTTTGAAAAAACACAAAAAAAGCAAAGTTTAAAATGTCAAGATAAATAGATGTATACTGCCGATGGGATCGGGAAGTGTGCACACTGCATGAAATTCTACACAGGCATCTTCGGTTATGAAAGATAGTTTCACGCTGGTACCGTAAAATCTAACGCAGGGTCAGAAGGAGGTTTGGGTAGAATGGTGCCGAGACATGATAGCAAAATTGGTAGCAGGCTCGTCTCGGCGCGTTTAAGATATCATTACGGGTGATGAATCTTGGATTTTTCAATATGATCCAGAAATGAAGCGTCAGTCGACCGTGTGGCTGTTGAACCAAAATGAACCAACGCCTACCAAAGTGAAGTGAGCCAGAAGTGCAGGCAAAATGTTGACCGCAAGTTTTTTTTTTTTTCTACCAGGTTATCTGGTGTCAGTACCCTGACGAGATCAAAGAAGCATCAATGCTGAATGGTATGTTACCAAATGTTTGCCAGAAGTTTTTACTACTGCAAGCAGCAAGCGACCGAACACTGGCCTCCGTGGGATACTGCTTCACCACGACAACGCGCTGGCTCACTCGGCGCTCAAAACAAGGGACTTTCTGGACAGCACACCGGTCAAATTTATAGGTCATCCTCCTTACCGTCCCGATTTGGCTCCGTGCGACTTTTTCTTGTTCCCCAAAATAAAAAATCAACTCAAAGGAAAACAGTTTTCATCACCTGAAGATGCACTGGGTGCATTTGACAAGGAGATTGGAGAGGTGTCTGATGCGGACTGGAAAATGTGTTATGAAAATTTGTTTAGACGTATAAAACTGTGTATAGACGCCAATGGAGAGTTCTTTCAAAAGATAGGTATAATAAAAAAAATTATAACCTGTAGTATATTTTTTTCTAGTATCACAAAACTTTCTGAGTGCCCCACGTAATCTAGTTTAAATTTATTTCACCCCATGGGAGATGGCACTGCAGTGATTGATGTACATGCAATCCAGACTGCTAGCGATATTGTTGGAACTGGCCCGTACTCTGCGTACCAGGGATGCACACCTCATTCGCATCGTTACGTAAAAGCAATTAATATGTGCGTCCGCGAATATTCCCGATGCGCTACAAAAACGGGGCAGCCCCACCAATACCCTGAAAGCGTTGTTGTATTGGACTCGAAGGGCGTTGCATGACCTTTGGGTATATCTAGCCCACAGGCTGCAAGTGTAAAACGTTGTACAATAAGCTCGAAACAGAGTAATTTTGGCTTTTTAAGTGAGCAGCGTGCAAACCTGCGAGCCAGCATGTTTGCCCTTACCGACAACGCCCTTCGCTCCCGCTCAATATCGAGTCCGTCATTGAGGTCAGGGGTCAATATATGACCAAGATATTTAAACGTAAATACTCTTTGTAGTGGAGTCCCATTGAGTAATACAGGTGGTACATAACCCGGTCTGCCCCCAGCCTCAAAGACCATGATCTCCGACCTATTGGAGTTATACATCAAACCATGTGTTTTGGCATACTGCTCACATTTGGCGACCAATTACTTTCTGAGACCACAGATTGACGCGCTCAGAAGCACCATATCATCTGCATAGCTAATATTATTTACACAAATACCATCTATATAGCAACCCACTCTGGTGCTGCTGAGCTCGCCAATCCTGCCTCACGCCGCATTCCAACCTATTGATCTGGTTACCATACCACTATTTAAAGATGTTTGCTCCGTTGGCAACCTATCCTGCTCCATCTTTCTCCACAATACGTCATAAGCAACCAGATCAGAAACCTTGAATAAATCGATGAACCTAGCATAAATCGGCATCCCACGCTGTGTATAGTAAGTATGTGATAGTATGCTTAAGGCACAACACTGCACTTTCTGTTGTCAAACCACGCCGAAACCTGAATTGGTTGTCATGAACATTTACAGTTTTATTTATTTGTGTATTAAGCAGACGGTCAAACACTTTTGATATTTTGATATTATAGTAGCTAGAGAGATGGGCCTTTTGGATGCCGAGCGACGAAATGTAAGTTTTTACGCACAATATTGAGAGATTTACCATGTTATTTTAAGACCATAGACTTCTTATAGGTTTTCCTGTAATCTATGAGTAAAGAACCATACTATGTATTTTTTTCAAAATTTTTGGTCCAGTAGTTTCGGAGATAAGGGGGGGGGAATGGTCAATTTTCATTGAATTTATTAAATATCTTTAAAAGTATTTATTTTAAAATTATATAAAAAATATATTTAAGATCCTCGCAACAAGCCCTTTCATTTGATATGTCACACGGTACTGTTAGCAAAACTTTTTTTTTTAATTTTCTTGTTTGCGCCCCAAAAGTGAACCCTATATTCAAAATTAAATTATTTACGTTACACATTCGTGTTTGGGTCACAGAAATACATATGTGTACCAAATTTCAACTTAATCGGTCCATTAGATTCGGAGTAAATTGGCTGTGACAGATTGTCACCGACTTCCGAGATTAAAGTTATTTTTCACTTTGTAGTGTTTTTTTTTGAAGTCTGTTGTTTATTTTTTGTGAAAAGTTTTATCAAATAAACTAATATAATAAAAAACTTGTAATATAATGCGATTTTTTGAAATTCTAGAACTCCAACAAGTAAAACATTCAACTTATCTTTTACTAATTTTAGCTTTTATTAGAATTGAATGAAACAATGTGAGTTTGAGCATCAAAGTTCCATCGCCGACGGTTTTTCTTGTACATTGAGTTCGTAAAATATTTAGGTATAGTAATTTACACGAATAGAAAAATTCAAATGTGTATGAGTAACAGTCTGAGCCCTCCCGCTCCGCGCAGAGCGGGAGAAGTTATTTGATAATTAACCAAACAAAAAAAAAAAAAGGTCAACACGGAACCCTTATAGTTTCGCCATGTACAGACGCCAGCACATCAAGCTACTACAATCTGTCAAATTTATGTAATAGATTTTCAACTTTATTGCTGAATTATAAGGTTCAAAGTTGATTGGGAAAATTTGACAGTTTCGGGTAGCTTGATGTCTGGCGTCTGTACAAACAGCAACACACTTAAAAACGCGGCGACGACGCGACGCATGAATTGTCCATACAAACGTAATACCTAAATCATTTGCAATTTGGGCATATTTTCACCATATTATGTTGTTATTCTGATTGAGACAGTATCTAGGCTCCTACATCTTTTTTTTTCCAAAAAAACTTTTCTTCTAAAATGAAGTTTAAACGAATTTAATTTCGCACATTTTTTGCAGCGTAAATGACATGTCTTCATATTGTTTTTTCTATACTACTTATTAACAACAATATTTATAATATTATAGTTTCTGCAGAAGCATAGAACATGCATGCATGCATTATCAAGTTACAAATTATAGAAAAAAAAAAACGGAAAAATATTAAGTTTATTCGTAATTTTTGGTATTACGGAACAGATCCAATTTATCATAAATTTTCGAAAGCTAGTAGTGCTATCGCGTCAAACAATAATATTGTCAATGTGTGCATGGTAGTATTGCTCACTGTAGATGAATATCGCTCCGACAGGCACTCAAACTAGCGCAACGTGCTTGGAATTGAATTTTGCAAACATCTCGATAATATGTAGTTGCGAGCCGTGTTCGCAGGCCTCTTAACTGCCCCATAAATAAACACTATTTTATCTGACATAACGCAGGAAAGAGACTATCATTTGACGTTAACAATTAAGAAACCTAGCCAGTGGCTGAGTAACATAATATTAATAATTTCTTCGGATAATTAACAAATCGGGCAAAATCGGCAAGAGTCGTTTCTTTTTGTTTTACCTTAAATGCAACGACATTTAGACATCATTTTTCTTACTGTTCTATCTATACTAATAATAAAGCTGAAGAGTTTGTTTGTTTGAACGCGCTAATCTCTTAAACTACCAGTCGGATTTAAAAAAATCTTGTTTACATTTGATAGCCCTATTCTTGCGGAAGTCTATAAGCTATTTACTATCACGCTATGATACTTAGGAGCCGAACAAAAAGAAAAAAGTCAGAAATAACGCTAAGCGAAAACGAAGTAGGTAGTAGCGCGGACGATGCGATGCGACGGGGTGGGAGTGGGACGGGGGAACAAGAAATTTAACGCAAACAAAGTCGCGCGTAGAAGCTAGTGATATTAATAATTTGTTACTGTTCAACATTTTAGGAATTCAACATTACGGGTCTACAGGATTTTATCGACTATCCATAAACACATTTAAATAAAACAATTACTTGTAATTTATTATTATTTTATTTACATTTTTCATTCTACGCACTTATTTTAACTTGCTTGGTCAGCGCATATAAACTCCTACTCATAAATAACTTTAGTTTCGTAAAACTTTGGTATCATCTGAAAATCTTATTCTTATCCTTCCACTTTGACCTATTAGGCAAAGTATTAGCTTCTACATAACGTTCGTTTTCCGCCTGTATAATATTTTCCGACCATGCTCATCTGATTTGAAAGTCTTTTCGCCTACAAATATAACGTATATTAGTATATTATTAATCCAGTCAAAATTATACTATTGAGGCAAAAAGCTATTCTGTCGTCTTTGTGCGTAAAGTAAAATTTTTCGGTCTGGTATAATTGTCGCTGCAGTGCGACGTCGCCTTAATGAAGGGGTAATTAAGGCGATTAGGTAATTTGTGTTAAAGTCAAGTCAGTCAAGTGTCTACTGAAAATACGCAACCAACAAAATACATATATTATCCAAAACCAACCATTTAGCTGGCAGGGGGGGGGGGGGGGGCATGCATGCCATGTTTTTTGATTTTTCACAATTCACGGCAGCAGTATTTTTATAACGAAATTAAAAGGAAAACTAACACAGCTAAGTGGGAGTAATAATAATCGACCAACTTAGATTTGCAATTTCAAAAAGATGCCATGTTCTCCCGTACATTCCGTATGGGAGAACATGTTCAACTGCAATGTTAGGTTTGTTCTTAGGATAAATTCATCCCGACTACGGAACCCTTTATTGTGCGTGGTCCACACGCACTTGACATGTTTTTTCCTTTTATCTTTTTTTTCATTAGTGGATCATTTTAAATCGACCAACTTTAACAATAGGAAGGGTTTACGTAACCTTATTTGTTATTATTAGTTAAACAAACATAGTTAAAACAATCATGGATAAAAAAAACATGGATAAATCTAATACTAGGTACAGTCAGCAAAAAAGTCTAATAATAATGCTTCAACTTTTAAATTATTGATATTGACATAATTAAAATCGGAACAGAAGTAATATTTAAAGAATATCTATACTCTTAGCTATAATATGAAAAGCTTAAAAAGCAGTTTACGGAATCATTTTGAGTTAATTTTGTTAATAATTATGTAAAAGGGACAATGTTAATGGATTGTTTTGCAAGATTCGAGATGAAATACGCCATTATAGTATGTTTAGAGCTTGTTGTAATTGCTGTATGCTGTCATGGCAAAGAAAGGAGCTTATCATCCTCCAAATATGGTCGACAATTAGGTTTCAACCTAACCTGTACCCTAATTGCGTAACTTATTTTCGTAAACAATTATGCCTAATTTGTTTAATTTTGACAGTTCAACAACATTCATTGCGTGATTTACGTTGTTGAGCAGATTCTTTTTCCAACTTATGAAGCAATGGATTAGCAATCTGTTTCAAATCGAAACAGATTGTGATTGTGTTGTATTAAACAATTAGGGGACTAGTTTCAACTAGGCATAAGGTGATAAAGAAATTATACCGTCTTATGGTTCTGCTTCTATCAAATGGCTCTTTAAATATCCATTACCTGTTATGTATTCCGAGTACCTCTTTTGCATGAAAATTATACAACACTATTTTACATTATCATCGAGCTTACGAATTACAATGTCATTTAAATAATTAATAACTAGATGCAATAACGGAAACTATATTCTTAGGAATTACTTTAGATTCAAAATTACAATGGGGCGCCCACATTAGAACTCTTTCAGGTAGATTAAGTTCAGCTGCATATGCAGTAAGAAAAATAAGGCAGTTGACTGATATAGCCACAGCTAGGTTAGTATACTTTGCTTATTTCCACAGTATTATGTCTTATGGCGTCCTGCTGTGGGGATCGGCAGCTGACGTAGATTCGATTTTCATTTTACAAAAGAGGGCAATCCGCGCGATCTATAAAATGGGTCCTCGCGAGTCCCTTAGAGACAAATTTAAAGAAATTGATATACTGACTTTGCCTTCTCTTTATATCTTAGAAAGTATTATGTATGTTCGCAAAAACTTAGGACTTTTCAAAATAAGAAGCGATTTCCATAATACCTATAAATACACGTAATCGACATGAAATTGTGATACCTAAATTTAGATTAACTAAAACAAGCAAGTCATTTCTTATAAACAGTGTCCGCTTTTATAACAAGTTGCCAAAGTCGGTGATAGAACTTAGCGATGGGAAGTTCAAAACCCACATCAAACATGTCCTTATCAAGAACGCATATTATAAAATTAAAGACTACGTTGAAGACAAGGAAGTTTGGCAATAGTTCCTTCAGCACATGTGGCTTCCCTGGTACCTCATTAACGGCATAAATAAGTAAGAGTCTATTAACTGCTCCCAAATTACCATGTTTATTTTATTTTTTACATTCGTCCTTGACATATTTATTCTATTATTTGACATTATATACCTACGATTTAATTTCAACTCTTTATTAGTGACTTTTGTGGACATGATAATTATTCAGATTGATTACAGTTGTAATAGCAATCATATAATTACGTTTTATTAAAATAGGTTTTTAGTTTTATTAATTTATTTATCTTTTGTATAGATTCTTTTCTATTTTGTGAATGTGAGAACGCTGTAGGATTAGTAGATTGTAGACCTGTAGACCATTTTCTATTTTGTTAAGTACTTAGTACTTATTGAAAGACCTACACTGTCCTCCCATACCTAGTAACACTGTTATTTGAAAGTATTGTAAAAGTCAATTATTTTTAAAAGAGTAATCGTGGAGTTTCTTGCCGGCTCTTCTCCATAGGAAACGACCAATTGGAACCGTGCACCTAGCTTCTGACGTTTCATAAGTGCCCATGTAGGTTTATGTGAAATAAAATATTTTGAATTTTTATACATTTCTATGATGAGTCGATGACACTATGCTGTAGTATGCTGTATGATGTTATGTAGTAAATTTTCATTTTATAGGCCTAATTTGCTCTAATAGCTTTGTTTAATGGATACATTTTAAATTATTTGATGTTTAGGTACTCACTCATTTATTCGTACGTTAAATTCTATCACAGTCATGTTTCAAACATGAATGACCTTATCTTATCTTATCGTATTCCACAGCTGTAAATAACCCTATAGATAGGTATATGAAAAAGAGGGTGAAGGAAAGATAAATCATATTGCGGAGCAAGGAAGATGATTGTGATAAACCGATAGCCCCACTTTTGGTAAATCATGACTTGTAGTAGCTACCTCTATACTTTTGTTTTCATGTAAGACTCAGTACTCAATCAGGATCAATTTCCAGCTATGAATTGTTGCTATCTTTCCTTTCAATCGGCATGAGATGACTGTTCTTATTCGAGCATCGAGCCAATTAAGACATAAACAAGAAGATTTTCAAAGAATCTAACTATTTAGCCTGTAATGTTCCACTGCTGGGCAAAGGGCTCCCCTATCCGTTTTTGACACTTGTCTGTCCACTGTTATAGATAACAGAAACAAATTATTAAACATTGTAGCTATTAGATGTAAAATATTTTTTTATGATAATCGTAACTATGAAGTATCGAGCGCAGAACCGAAAACCTATCGGTCCATCTAATATTCTTTGTTCCAGATTCCGCAACGAGGAGGTCGTCTCAGAAAGTAATAAGGGCAAAGTAAATAAGAACCATTGAAATCCACCTTTTCGTATTGAATTGAACATGAAATTGTATAAAATAATTAGAGTAGATTTATGTTTTTCCACAACACTGCCAATCATTAATTTTATTGTGTATGCGACTCCTTTTTAAGTGACCAGAGGGCTGGACCCATAGAAGAAAGTAATATATATCGTTCTTTGGCCAAAGAGTTAACATTGCCGTTCAACGTGGGAATTCTGTTTCCCGATGACAGCGATGCGGACGAATAAGTACTTCGACGCCAAAGTGTCATATTGTTTTTGTATTTATTTGTATGGTTAGTTAGTCATTAGTACCTGGCTAGTGTAAATAGTTAGTTATGTTATCTCTGCTCTGGTGAAAATAGTGAATGCTCATTTAATAGTATAGGATAGTACATACTAATTCCATGCTGCCATGTCATTATTCTAAAGTACCTAGTCATCTTGTTCTAAACTTTGGGCGACCGAGCTCAGCTCGGGTAAAAATACGGAGAAAACGAATTTTCCCAGATATGAAACCTATATAGATCGATTTTCGCCCCGTAAACCCCTATATTGCAACTTTCATCGAAATCGTTAAAGCTGTTTTCGAGAACGTGATTACAAATATTACTCGTTTAATAGTACAGGATAGGATATTAGCATTTTAATGTTTATTAAAAATAATATAAAGTTACTGTAATGCAATTAAAACAAGGCTAAGAGAGTGCTGATGTAAATGTAAAAAATAAGGAAAAGAATTGACCACTCAAAACATTTTTTTTAGGGTTCCGTTGCCAAATGGCAAAAAACGGAACCCTTATAGATTCGTCATGTCTGTCTGTCTGTCTGTCCGTCTGTCTGTCTGTCCATCCGTATGTCACAGCCAGTTTTTTCCGAAACTATAAGAGCTATGCTGTTGAAACTTGGTAAGTAGATGTATTTTGTGAACCGCATTAAGATTTTTACACAAAAATAGAAAAAAAAACAAATAATTTTGGGATTCCCCATACTTAGAACTGAAACTAAAAAAAAAAAATCATCAGACCCATACGTGTGGGGTATCTATGGATAGGTCATTAAAAATGATATTGAGGTTTCTGATTTATTTTTTTTCTAAACTGAATAGTTTGCGCGAGAGACACTTCCAAAGTGGTAAAATGTGTGTCCCCCTCCCTGTAACTTCTAAAATAAGAGAATGATAACACAAAAAAAATACATGATGTACATTATCATGTAAACTTACACCGAAAATTGGTTTGAACGAGATCTAGCTACTAGTTTTTTTTTAATACGTCATAAATCGTAAACCGTAATTTACCTTTCATTCAATGTTACTTGCTGCTACGGAACCCTTCATGGGCGAGTCCGACTCGCACTTGGCCGCTTTTTTTAAGTTCATGCAATCGCCTGCTTGGTTATCATATTGGTTGTTCAACTGTAGGTACTTCTACAACGATATTGAACTTGAAGAAACGAAATGCGGTCACCTTTAATACTGTGCCCTGGCTGGTTAAACAAGACACACTAATCAATTTTTTATACTGCCCATTTTAGATAATAACCAGAAAATAATGCATAAATGTTTTTCGCATACAACCTGGTTCATTCATCTGCAATGCAAATGATTATCAAATTACATTTTTTTTTTTTTTTTTTGGGTGGGAAATTATCAAATAACCGCTCTGGGTGGAGCGGGAGGGCGTGTCAGACTCTTACTGACTAAAACCCACCCGTGTTCCTTCCTATGCCATGTTGCCGGGGGCCACGATTTCCCAATCGGTTTTCTTCGAACCCCCGGCATTGGCATTGGCCCTAGCGGACCCCGTCAATTCTGCTGACATCTCTTTGAGGCGCGCGTGGAACACAACGCGCCGTCGACCCGGGATTATCAAATTACATGGAGTGACTGCCAATTGACCTCTAAAATCAATGGCTGCTATGTAAATGTACCCAGTCAAACTTTTGGGAAATAGTTTTGTGTCTGCTAGTATTTTTATAGGAAAGCTAAGTTGCTAAAGCGATCCTCCACCCGTAGTGAGGTGGTGAGACCCCGGCTTAGGGTCTACCCTGTTCAGGTGGAGATTCATAGATGACTTCTCCCTGGAGTGTAAATGTAGTTCCACAAAGGATGAGACACTTAGTCGACACGAGAATCGGTCGTCTATTTCTAAATATCGGTAGTCAATCTATTTTTAATACTCCTAAGTGATAAGGGTCCACCCCAAACATTGATATGGCAAAACAACGTTTGTCGGGTCAGCTAGTCATCTATACAACGTGTAACGTTAAATGCGTAAAACCTGAAAATAGTTTGATCAGAATAACGAGCAGAATCAATTGAACCACTTTTAGATATAGATCACTTTTTTCAAAAAAATCTTCATTTGAAACGTTGCCGTGTCTATTTATTAATAGGTCAAGCCATGCGCAAACCCGCCAAAATAGGTAAACAAACACAAATTGTTGTCGACGAATTTAAATTTTTTCATACGCGGGATAATCATAGCTTTTATTTCAATGCAAATACGAGTCTTAGGACCTAAAACAGCACATAAAACCTTTATAATTTGTTTAATGATTTTTTGTCTCTCTGAAATAGGTCAATTGAATTAAAAATCAGTTGGGGTGTCTGAGGTTTTGCGCATTTAACTTTCACGTTGTATTTATAAAATTCTCGTGTCACAGTGTTAGTTGCCAAACTCCTCCGAAACGGCTTGATCGATTTTTATGAAATTTTATATATTTGGTAGGTCTGAGAATCGATCGTAATTTATTTTTCATACCCCGAAGTGATAGGGTGGTCTATCCCAAACAATAATATGGCAAAACAACGTTTGCCGGGTCAGCTAGTAGGTATATATATAAAATTCACGTGTCACAATGTTAGTTGTCACACTCCTCCGAAACGGCTTGATCGATTTCTATGAAATTTTATATGTATATTCAGTAGGTCTGAGAATCGGTCGTAATCTATTTTTCATACACCTATAATGTATGAGTAAAATAATTGAAACGTCACAATAGACTTTCAAAAATTATTTTCACGCTATTTGCTATGGGGGATGAACAATATTGCATAATGTTCGTATTCTTCTATAGTTTACCGCATATTGTAAAAAGACTAGCCAAAAGGTTAGAATATTGCAGAAAGTTATGGATTAACCTATTAAAAGATTATCATCACGCTATACCTTTATGGAGCTAAGCAGTCAATCATAGATAACATATAGGTACAGGGTGGATTTTGAGATGGGGCAATGAGGGCAGGTACCTTAACCGTTGTTGCTACAAGAAAAGGGTCTTTAGAGACTGTCCTTAACTTTCTGAAACATTTTAATCTGTATTTATAGATTTAAAAAAAAAATACAGTCGGCAAGAAAATGGGCAATTTTCACAAAAACTTTTTTGATGGCAGTCGATCCTATTTCTTATTACTGGGGTCCAAAAAACTATATCAGGCCAACTGAGGTTTGAGTATGAGAAAAGTCATAAATTACAAAAAACTTCCTATATATTTCGTAGGAAATGAGCCTAAGAGGAGATAGAACACAATATACATTTATAAGATGAAATAACTTTAATGACTATGAGAGTGTACTTGAGAATGTACTTACTATTATTGAAATAAATAACTTTAATGACTATGAGAATGTGCCCTGGCGGCTGTGAGTATGTCATGCTCACTCAAATGTTTCGCTGATGGTGGCGCGTGTGTTGGATCATTTAGCTCCCTTCAAAATGGTTGAGCTGAATGGTGCTAATCCATGCGTCATGTTCGTGAACGGGCGCCGTCAGTTGGGACTGGTCATCTCTTAGCTGCCAGGGCTTATTCTTATTTTTATTTTATTTAAAAAAAAAATTTTTTTTTAAATTGTTCTATGTTTTATCTTTTTATTACGGTCGCTTCTAACGTGCACGTCTTTCTACATTGTTCTCACATGTATAATTTCAACATGAATGATGTAACCAATATTTTGTAACCAATTTTTATTTAAAAGAGTGTCCGTGGAGTTTCTTGCCCGTTCTTCTCCATAGGTACCTACTACGCTTTGGAATGGGCAACTAGCTTCATACCTATTTCTGACTGACCGATTCCTTGACAATTCAAAAGTGCCTGTAAATGGTTTAATTGAAATAAATGCTTTGAGTTTGAGTTTGAGTTTGAAACACAATATACCACTACACAACAGTTGAAATATTCCAATACTTCACTGGGCTGAATAGGGAACGAATGTAGTAGATAGTTACAGATTTAACCTTCTAAATGATTATCATCCCGCTATACTTTTATGGAGCTAAGCATTAAATCATGAATTGACAGACTTTTATCATAACTTTAACTGTAAAACCTTCTCGCCTAATTTCATGCTGCTAGGTCAACGGGAAGTACCACATAGGCTTTGTTTTATTTGCGAGTGTCAACATAAATATGCGGTATAATTAAATGGCCATATTTTTTTATTGCGTTGACTTGGAAGTTTGATTTTCTTTACAGCTCCAAGGGACCGTAGATCTAAGTTTCTGAAATCTATTTCAACTTGATATCTGCGCTCGTTCCTGAGAAAAAGGGTCTTGACAGACAACGAGGTCATCCTTTATGGGTTTAAATTTTTCATTTTGAGGTACGAAACCCTAAAAAAGATTATTTGAATTTATTATCTACCTGCCTGTCTGTATTTGACCGTTTCACGCCGTAACGACTGAACAGATTTAGATGAAAGGCATGCGGTTAGGCCATGACCTGGGTTAGGACATAGGATACTATGAATCCCGGTTGTACGTTCCTTTGGGATAATTGGCGAATTTTACACGGGCGAAGCCGCGGACAAAAGTAATTTATAAGTGAATGTGGGTAAAAGGTCGTCTATTTTTAAATTCCTTGCACAATATTATGTTTTAGTCTCGTTAAACACGAGACTAAATCATAATATTGTGCAATTTGGATCAGTGACGGTGGCGATTGACCGGTCACCTCCGGAGAAATAACATCAACAGTATAACTAACGTAAACGTAAACTTAGTCAATTGTAATCAATTGACTAAGTTTTCGTTTTGTAAATATTCTATCGGATTGTTTGGAGATTGGGCGATTCTACTCTGAACCCAAATTGCGTTACGATATATACAATGGAATGATCTCGATCATCAAGGAGAATATTTCTTATTATGAAGACTTCTCTTGATTGTTAGTACGTAAGTAGCTACAGAGCTCTAAATGTACCTAAGTAATTAAGTATTATTTTTAATGCATGTTTGCTGAAGCGAGAGTCTTTTATCCATTATTCGATCGCACATAACATCTTTTTCCAGTAGTTTATGAAAATCGACCAATCAACTGATGAGGGTCGTTTTTGAGGATTCGAACACTCTGATCCACAGGTATTGGCTCGAAGTCCATCAGAGTGCCAACCATAGATATATTTTATATTTTTATGGTGCCAACCGAGGATAATGATTGTGTATATTGTGATATTTTTTGTTTTTGCCAATGAAAATGTCGTCACATTTACGGCAAACTTGCGAATCTGCAAAAAATGCATTTTTCAACACACTTGCTCGTAAAGTGGCGTTTATTGAACCGATTTTAGGTTCATAATGCAGTGTATTAAAACACGTGAGCTTTTTACTTTATATTATCGCACTAGTGCAGTAATGTGCGCCACAGATAACAAATTTGGATTTGGTCGCGAATCGCCAAAAGCAACAATTGAACTTGTCTGGGAATTGAACGCGATATCGACGTGTCACTGATTAAATACGCACTAAATAGGAATTAGGATACACGTATTATCACACCCACTTTTAAATCCTATGCGTGTTTCTAAACTTTTCTCTATCTCGTCTCTTCGTTATTATCAGCCATATTTTAAATTCTGTGGGAGTACTGTGGGTAGTGTTGGTTATTGCGCAATAGAAAAACTGTTTACAGATCAGATCATATTATAATTTACTATCAAATTAATCACACTAGCAATTCACACTCTGTAGGCACACGACACGACTATTCGGAATGCGCGACAGTTTTTAAACGTTTTCACTGCTTGACCGTCATCCATGAACTGCACAGACTAAGTAGTACTCAGACGGTAATCTCCCATAGTAGAAAAATCGCTTTACGATTTGCGAGCTTTGATTGTGACGTTTAGTTTTTTTTTAATTTTAACCATTTTGTTGCTCTTGTTGTTATGAGACCGAGTCTTTTTGCCAACGTTTATCGAGCCCAGAATATTTTGGAAAATAGCCTTTTAAGCCTTTAACCAACTTCCAAAAAAGAGGTTCTGCTTTAATTCAACCCGAGGTAGGATTGTGTATTAGAAATGTAGTGTATTAGTAAGTATGAGATGTGTGTGTATTAGAAAAAGGAATATTAGTCCTGTGATGAAAATAAAAAACATTCAATATTATTTATAAATATTTTTATTTTTGTCTTATATTTTATGAAAGCTTTCTTTTGCATTGGTGGCAAACTTTTGTTTTCTAACCTAAACACATCTGTGCAAGGGCACAGATGTGTTTAGGTTAGAAAACAAAAGTTATATATTTTAGTTAATTATTATTTATTACATTGCACCAATTAAATACTGCTAATCAATGACTTAAATCTAAAAAGCATTCCTCAACAGCATCCCTGTGTATCACACAATCCAGAAAATCAAACAAATACTTAGATCTTATTTTATTTTATAATACCTGTTTGTTATGGTGTGATTTCCAAGCATTCGTTGTGTGGATTGTGGGGAAATTCTCTAGAACTGCACTCCGAAGGTTAGAGGATCCAGGTGATAGGCACTGTCGGCGTTTGTTTCATTATTTTTCGTGGCCTTATTTGAAAATAAGGCCTTGAGTTTTACTAGTTGCTCACCTGAATCCTCTTCACAATTGTAACCATCGGAGTGAAAGATTATAAATCTTATGATTAGAAGTGTCTTAAAGGTGTGGCAATTAGGATCATTGTTTCTAAAATTGTACGCTCTGACTTGTCCAAAAAAGTTTTCTATTGGATCAGAGTTGAAATATCTTGGTCTCAAGATAGTTATCATTTTTATTCTTGATTAATTGCCACAACCTTTGATAGCTTTTCAGCATAACTATCCAGTTTTATTTTATACAAATTTTATCCCTTGCAGTTTTTTGATAGCCTCCCTTCAAAATCTATGGTGCCGAGACGCGGCTGTTACCGCATTCCGCAAAGGTTTACCTTTATTCTTTTTACTTGTAAGAGAGGCTCCATTGACCGAATCAAATAAATCATCAAAAATAGATACCATTTCTGCCGTATTCTTTAAAGTTGGGCTGACTTGTTTGCCATCGGCATAATGAGCTGCAACAAAAAAGTAACATGCTATAATATACTGATTTCTATGTGACACAGCTTGCAGTCAGTATGAAAACTACATTGCAGACAAAATACTTACAAAACTGAGCAGTATATGAAAGAGTAGCTGCCACTGTTTTGTTGAACACTCACGCAATTCTTAACCTGCAATAAAATAGACTGTTATAAGTTCTCACTTTTGAACACCTTGAAATATTGATAAACAACACTATTTCCATGACTCAGTACAGCTGTATGCATGATTATTGTAATTAGACCAAACAGACTAGGTATCCCTAAACAACCATCTTCAGAAACATTCTGAATTCTAAAACAACCTTCGTCTTTTTAATTTGATCTGGAACTACTTGTTTATTATTCAATTTGTGTAACAATCGCATTTAAATATTACGCAAAGAAGTGCTTCTATGCAATTGGGCAAAATAGCCATCAAAAGACAATGCATTCAGAAATTATAAAAGTACTAGCTTCTGCCCGCGATTTCGTCCACGAGCCTAGCCCGAGAAAACCTTCTTCAAGAATTGGGCTAACCAATGGAAATAGAATTTTTCAAATCCGACTGGTAGTTCCGGAGATTACCCCTTGCATACAAACTTACAAATTTTAGTGTAGATTTATTATATTATTAAAAACAAAAAAAAGGTAAAAGCTGTGACTTACCAGTTTTAGTCATTCTATGTTTTTTTGTAAAAAGTTTTGTTGTAAAGGTACAGTAGGTATGATCATCATGCTGCCTTTTCTTAGCACATGTGTGATCAGAAACAGCATTGTCTGTAAAGAAATATTTAAGCTTATCAAAAAAACAAAATAATTAAAATACGTAACTGCCCAAAATGACTAATAAGTAAAAAGCTTCCAAGTGCAAGTCGGACTCGCACACAAAGAGTTCCGTACCACCGTACAATAAATACTTTTCGTTTTTTATATACCCTTCAATTTTTAACTTAATTTTATTTCATTTTATTTTTTTTGCTATAGAGGCCATTGTGGTACACACTGAATTTCAAGTGTCTACCTATTATGGTTCAAATGATACAGCCCTGTAACAGACAGACTGACAGAGGAGCTTTGGTAACAGGGTCCCGTTAGCACACTTTGCTTATGGAACCCTAAATAATAACTCTGTTTATACTTTACAAAATATTTCACAATATGAGTTTTTATTGTGAACAATTATTTAATTTTGTCCCGGGTATTAAGTTCATGTAGGGCCACAAACGACCAACTGACCTTTGGCCCACTTTTAAGGCAGAGCAACATAGATGGACATAGTATCTTATTATCTTTAAAATGTATGGCTTCTGTTCTTCCACAGTGGAACTAAGACGATCCACTGACCGAAAATTCAAGTTTTGAAACCCAAATAGCAACTATAATTTTTTTTTAAAGTGTGTTACACGGTGCACTTTTCATTTGAGTACCTATGTGAGGAATATATGAGTCAATTTGTACTATATTACATACATAATTATCATATTATTGAGGTACTTACCAGTGGTGTAGTCAGTGTCCATAGTTTGAAACCGAGAAGTACCACTGCTGATTTCGGTTTCGGAAAACAGCGTGGGATAGGCGCCAACACACAGACGAATCATTGCATTGGTCGAGATGATGAACTTCTGTCCAAAGTGCTTTTAAAAAACATAACGCTTGCGCAGATACTGTGCCCTCATGTTTTGCAATTCTTCACAGTTTTTACACTTTATGAGTCCTATCTCACGTTTGGGAAATTGAAATAATCTAACGTCCTTTCGTTTACTAGCGCAATTCACAACATAGCAAGAGTGGTTCATACTGAACGTTATAATTACACTATTACAGATTTAACTTTGAGAGGATAAGTTATTGATAGGATAGAAATTATAATGTAGAACTTCACTCAAACTGTAATGGCGGGATATAGATAACCACAGACTACAATAGATATAGATAGACTTACAACAAACAAATATGGCGTCGATTTCACAGGCGATAAAGGGGAAAGGTTCGAGGGGCGATTGTCACTTTGGAAGATAGTCCATAGACAAAATACGTCTATTAATGCCAGGATTTTTTGTTCCGAGATTACCAGCCGTGATGAACTGTGTTCAGCTCTGGCTCCGGCCGGCCCGAGCGTTATATTCTAGACTTCGTCAAGCGCCGCTAGGCGGTGCTGGCGTCCTGATTAGTCAATTCAGTAACGTATTTCCGACTTATTTAACAACAAAAGCGAAAACTGGGATGGATTTTGAACTTGAATGAATTTTAAAGAAAAAGAAACCAATTTAAAGTATTAATAATTATTATACTGAGCCCTGACCCGCCGGTAGCTTGGACCCTGTTCCCGATACCGGTGGGGATACTATTTTTTATATTTTTAAATGTTTTTATATAATTTTATTCTAATATTTAAAAATATAATTTATATGTAAATAATGAAATAAAGGATAATAATACTGACAACAATCGTGTTTTTCGGCTATGATTTTCAAGATGCTATTAGGAGCTAACACGCGTTTAAAGATGCGGTCTTTTTTTTCCATATTAAATAATGTCGTAGGTCTATAGGTAACATGGGGATCCCTCAAGTTTTAGGATATTATACTGTTTTAACACTGAATTTGTTACGACTCATAACGAATACCTTCAAAAACAGCACGGGTTGGCGTGAATTCGAATCAACGTATTGCCCAACGTCGTCATTCAATACCGACTGTGAAAAAGAAGACTGTTTCTGGGAATTGAAACTCCAATCATTATCAATCATATCCGCTTCAAGTGACCAATCCTCCGAACTAACTAGACGAATACATATATCGTTACTTGTCGAAATACTCACTATAAAATGTTTTTGTTCGTGACATTCAACATGTCCGAAGGAATAAGATTTCTTCTTTTCGTGTGGTTCTTTTCCTGGTGTCAGAATTTTAAAGCCGCCCATGGACTTTGCTGACTTGGCTTCACATGGCGTCGAGAAATATCTCTCAGGCATGCTGGTTTCCTTACGATGTTTTCCTTCACCGTTTTAAAAGCAAGTGATAATTATACAATACGCACATGAATCCGAAAAGTCAGAGGTGCGTGCCTTGGGTTCGAACTCGAGACCTATGACTTGGCAGTCCGACGGTCACACCTCTAGGCTATCCCTGCCCTTCCCAGGAATAAGTACGAGCAGAGAATATGAGCTACACCAGGGATCACCAATAAGTTTTATTTAGGGTTCATATAAAAAAAAATATGACTAGTGGTCCGTTTGGAAGACGTTACCTACAAGCAACCAAGAATAAAATATGTTCAAGGATCTTGCGTATTTTGTGTTTTCTTGGAAATCGATCATTTAAATCTGTATAGCAACTAGGTACCTAGCTCTATTACTCCCAAAAACATTTGTAGCTTCATGCAGCTTGCGTCTCGCGTTGTCCGTTGTCGTATCGATGGCAGAAAATACAAAGCGTGGGCTTAATTCAATTACTCGACATTTTTTGATTAGGTTCTTGTTATAAATTTAACTGTTTAGGTACTTAAAGTCCGCACAAAATAGGTCGGCGGTCCAGATCCGGACCGCGGTCCGTCATTTGGTGACTCCTGAGCTACTCCATCTGTAAGCTCGTCTCGTATTATTTGTCAGGTAGGTATTTGGTTAGCATAAGCAATTTTTTTATAATCTTTGACATACCAAACGTACGTAGGTGCGTGCTAATGTTTTTTAAGTCTTGAATTTTTATCAAATTTATTTCGATTATAGTTTGTAACGACGCGTTTTGCAACGAGTGCAAAATTTGATTGTATTCATATCTTGATCGTTTTCATGGTTTAATATAGGAACATATTTCAATGGAATTGTTTTTATTTGAAAGTTAATATAAAAATACTGATAAAACACCTTGCTTTTAACCAAAATTGACAATTCTAGGTCAACCGGAAACCTGGAAACCTGGGTCGAAAACCTGTATGGTAGTTCCCGTTGACCTAGAATCACGAAATTTGGCAAAAAGCGAGGTCTTACAGCACAAATAAAGGCAAAAATTTAGAAAAATAAGAAAAGTTGAAAATTAAGGTAAATTTTGGTACTTACAAGTTTTCGCGAAATGCCCATATCTTTGTACCAATAAAAATGATACCAATTTTATTATGGCGGTATAATGGGTAGGTACGGAACCCTCGGTGCGCGAGTCCGACTCGCTCTTGACCGATTTTTTTTTTAAATATTATCAATGGATTGTCAATATATTACAAGGATCTGAAATAAATACACATTCGTAACCCATACATAGAAGTTAATAGATTCATACCCTGGCAAACTTGCGAAAGTGGTACTTTCATTACCAACATCATACTAATATAATAAAAATATCCAATTGAAACTTCGGTGAACTTACGAAAGTATCATTTTCGTAAGTTTGCCAGGGTATGAATAAATACCGATTAAATTCTTTTATTTTAAAATTCCCATTAGTCTACTCAAGGTTCTCGGAAAAATCTATGAGAGGCTTATTTATAAGCGTCTCAGAGATTTCGCCGAGACCAAGGGCCTCATTCCCAATGAACAGTTCGGCTTTCGAACTGAGCACTCTAGCGTGCATCAGGCCCACCGCATCATAGAATTCATAAGCGCTGGTTTCCAACGCGGTTCTATGACGGGTTCAGTATTCTTTGATATAGCGAAAGCGTTCGATAAAGTCTGGCACAATGGCTTATTTAGCTGTACCAACTCGATGTGCCAGATCGTCTCGTGCTCATCTTGCGAGACTTTTTATTGAACCGCGTCTTCCGCTATCGCATCGAAGCAGCGCTATCCTCCCCCGCCTTATCCGAGCAGGTGTCCCTCAGGGCTCTGTGATCTCTCCCCTCATTTTCACGCTATTCACCAGCGATATCCCTAAGGATGGTAGAAGGGCGCAGTTGGCTCTGTTCGCAGACAATACGGCCATTTACTTTAGATCTAGATCCCCCGATATTATCGCCCGCACTCTCCAAGGCTCAATCAATAGACTTGCTGCCTGGTTTAGAAAGTGGCGCATAGAGGTAAATCCCGATAAAAACCAAGCGGTTCTCTTTTCGAAACCGCGCACTAGGCTTAAAGACCCCCTCCCCCGACCAATCACCATGTTTGGTAAGCCGATCCCTTGGGAGAAGCGAGCTAAATATCTAGGTGTTGTTCTCGATCATCATCTCACTTTCGCAGAGCACATAAAGATGGTTCGTTCGCGAGCCGCTTTCGCTCTCGGTAGACTCCATTTCGTTCTGAATGCACGTAGCAAATTGTCACTTAAGTGCAAATTGCGCATCTATACAGCGTGCATTCGACCAATCATGACCTATGCGGGTGCCGTCTTTGCTCATGCAAAACCCCATCATATCCATAGGATGCAAACCCTCCAAAATCGCTTCCTCCGTAGGGGCACCGGTTCCCCCTGGTACGTTAGGAACGAGAGTCTTCATCTCGAACTAAAGATTCCCACTATCCACCAATTCCTAAAACGCCTTGCAAAGCGTTATTTTGAGTCCGCGGCCAAACATCGCAACCCTCTGGTTGTCGAGGCCGCCAGTTATGTCTCAAGTAAGATTAGTCATACCCGCCGTCCAAGGCACATTCTCACCGACCCTGATGACCCCATAACCCTCCTCTAGGAGAGCAATAGGGAAACAAGCACAGTGTACAAACACAGACGCTTCCCGTCTTCCGACCCCGCCGCCGAGGTCCTTTGCGATCGCGACCGCCGCGTCCCCGAGTAAATGATACTCCCCCCGACCCTTGCTCGAAAACGAGGTGCCAGCAGTTGTTGCAGCTGTGCACGTAGCTTTAAATTCCCCGATTAATAATCATGATCAAAACTTTGATCCAGGCGTCCCATCTTTGATGTCCGCCCTCCGGTAAACGCCCTAAGCCGAGGTTCGTACCCCGCAGGGGGTGCCCTTAGCGAGCGTTCACCTAGTTTTAATTAGCTTAGTTGAATAATCCCTGGCTGGAGGTTTTAAGTGTAGCAGCTTAAGGCATCCACAGGATTGACCGGTTAAATAGTCATGGCCTCAGAGGTCAGCTATGAGATGTCCAACAGAAAAAAAAAAAAAAAATTTACTACGCTAAAACAGCCTATGTGAATTTCGTAAGTTTACTATGGGTGTATTAACATAAAACGCAGAATCGAACAATTTAAATTCTATAACCAGCAGAGATAAATAAATATTCGTAAATTTTCCGCGGTGTGTAGTACTACATTAGGTAAATTTTTTCTTCAAAATATCGATTTCAGTAAAACTGCAGATTCGTAAGTTGGCCGTCGATATGACGATGTAATGTAATGAAATTTAATTTTAATAACTACTCAGTTTTAATGTGAGTAGTACCTAATTTATTTTGTAATTGTATGGAATTTTGAATTTGAATTTAAAATTTATGTACTTATTTTATTTTAATGATTGAATTGTAATGTACTTAATATATTTTGATGATGTTAAGAATTGAATGAATTGTATGTATTTGTGATTAATATGTTGGGACTTGGGATTTTTTTATTTACTAAGGCAAGTAAATAAAAAAAAAAATACCTTGGCCTCCTCATCTAGGAGGCCAAGGTATTTTTTTTTCACGACGACGTTTTTTTGACGTTTTAGGAACAATGTTTTTAAGAGTCGGTCGGCCGGACAGAATGAGCCTTCGGCATCCCCCAATAGCGTTAAGATAATAACCAATGAAAAAATCTCTTCAAGGGGAATATATCGTGTTATGACGTCTTGCCTCGGTTTTTAGTCAGTAAGGAGCTACAGAGCTTTAAATCCTATACTATTAAATGAGCAATATTTGTATATATAATATAAATATTTGTAATCACGTTCTCGAAAACGGTTCTAACGATTTCGATGAAAGTTGCAATATAGGGGTTTACGGGGGCGGAAAATGGATCTTGCTAGGTCTCATATCTGGGAAAATAAGTTTTCTCTGTTTTCACCCGAGCAGAGCTCGGTCGCCTAAATTTTAGAACAAGATTAATGACATAGAATAATGACATGGCAGCATGAAATTAGTAAGTACCTACTATCATGGCAGTATGGAATTAATAGGTACTATCCTATACTATTAAATGAGCATTCTCTATTTTTACCAGAGCTGAGCTCGGTCGCCCAGGTACTTGTGTATAATACAGCAACATTTAACTTAAATATAGCACAGAAATACCGGTGTTTTGACATGTCACCACATCAGTACTAGATTGTCCCGACAACACAGTGAAAGCTGCTCATTTACTTGATTTTATTTTTCCTGATTCAGATTGTCCAAATGTTTCTCTTATTAAAAAGTACTATCCATTGATTTAACACATGACTATTGAATTCCAAGATCATTCCTAAACTTCGGTGCCCAAGTAGTTACCTATTTAGGTCAAATACTCCGAATTGACTAACAGTTGGCAAAAGTCGTATTAGTGGGAAAGATTCTCATTGAAAAGCTCTTTCCATTGGTGTATATCTTATGGCTACTGGGCCGTTGGGCGCCAAGAATTCCTTTACTTCGGTGCCCAAGTTGTTACCTGTTTAGGTCATTAACTCTGAACTGACTAACAATTGCCAAAAGTCGTGTTTTCGGCAAAGGTTCTCCTTGAAAGGTTCTTTCCATTGTTGAGTATATTATAGCTATTGGGCGCCAAGAATTCTCTAACTACGGTGCCCAAGTTGACACTTATTTAATTGAGGTCATTAACTCCGAACAATTGGCAAAACCCGTGTTTGTAGGAAAGGTTTTCCTTGAAAAGCTCTTTCCATTGTTGTGTATCTTATGGCTATTGGGCGCCAAAAATTACTTAACTACGGTCACCTGTTGAGATCATTATCTTTGAACTGACTAACAATTGGCAAAAGTCGTGTTCATAGCAAAGGTTCTCCTTGAAAAGTTCTGTCCATATCTATGGCTATTGGGCTTCTGGGCAATAACCCATAGTTCGGTGCCCATTCTCCTTTATTAACTGAGATGTATGTATCCAAGATCTCCATATTTTGAATGTCTGAAATAAACAAAAAATACGTCATAACAAGCAATTTATTTTCGAGGTCCTCTGAGAATATTACCTACAAGTATTTTTTCTCAGCACTCACTGAAACAGGAATCTGAAAAAATATATTTCATTCTAGAATGTTCTTAGAGAGTAAACAACTAAACGTGTGTTTTGTAATAAATAGTTTTTATTATAATGTCATAAAAACAACACATTAAAGCTTCTGGAAGGAACTTAATTTCCGTATGAGTAGTATGACTTTTTTATTTAATTTTTTGGAAAACTTACAGCTAAACAGACACAATAAGTAATAGTTTAAACAAAATATGGCCAATTACAAGTTTCCACATGTAGTTTAAACTTAAATCATATGAACACGACAAAAAAAATTGACAATAAGACTATAACACAACAAAAACAGAAAAAAGACTATTAATTTACGCTCGAAGAAGCCATTAGATAAAAATTTCTTAAATTTAGCAATACTAGTATTAAAAATGTCGATATCAGCTTCCTGGTCAGGTCGATATCAGGTTGCGTTGTTCATGCGACTGCCTCTCATCATGTACGAGTTCCGTCTGTACGTAGTGGCTACCACTAGGGTGTGCAATAAATGAGGTCTACGCAAGAATACAGACGGCACTCGCAGCTCGATTCTGTGTAACAACTCTGTAACACCAGTTGTTCCATTGGCAATCTTGAAAAGAAACACAAGATCTGATATTTTTCGCCTTTCGTAAAGTGGAAGGATATGAAATTTAAAAAAAAAAAAAAAAAAAAAAAAAAAAAAAAAAAAAAAAAAATAAAAAAAAAGGTATAATTCGTTGAAAATGTTTGAGACCGATACTGAATGTGCCTTAAAAACCTTTTCTGTATGCTCTCAATACGATTTATATAGACATTATAATTGGGGTTCCAGACCTGAGAGGCATACTCCAAATGACTACGAACTAAGGAACAGTACAATATTTTAATAGTCTTTATATTTTTGAACTCCGAGGACATCCGGAGAATGAAACCTAGTGCATTTGATGCTTTCTTAACTACATTATCTATGTGTGCATCAAAGAGGAGCTTAGTGTCAAAGGTAACTCCCAGATCTCTGATAGTGTTGACTCTATTTAGTGTTGTATCCAAAAGCGTGTAGTTATGGACGATCTGGATAGGTTTCCGTGTAAAGGAGCAAACATAACACTTGGAGACATTCAAATCCAACTTATTATTAATACAATAGCCTTGAAAACTATTAAGGTCTGCCTGTAATAGAAGAGCATCTGCCACGGTATTTACTCCTATTTATCACGTAACTCAACTCAAACTCAAACTCTAAGCATTTATTTCAATTAAACCATTTACAGGCACTTTTGAATGTCAAGGAGTCGCTCAGTCAGAAATATGAAGCTAGTTGCCCATTCCAAAGCGTAGTAGGTATCTATGGAGAAGAACGGGCAAGAAATTCCACGGACACTTTTAAATCAAAATATTGTTACAAAATATTGGTAACATCATTCATGTTGAAATTATACATGTGAGAACAATGTAGAACGACGTGCACGTTAGAAGCGTCCGTAATAAAAACATATAACAAAGAACAATTTAAAAATTAAAAGACATTTGAAAAAAAAGTGTGGCACTGGGGACTGCCGCGGTAAAGCTATTGCATAGCATTTGTAACCTCCATACTTCCTATTTGTCAACGCTACACTTGGGATGATGACGTGATGACATAAAACAAAAATTACGTTCCCATGACAACATCACGTTGTCATGGGAACCGTCATTACATGGTAGGCGGAGTGGGGGGTGTTAGGTTTTATTTTCATTACGTTACGGAATTTCTTGATTCGGTCACCGCTCAAAGCCCGTGATAAAAGCTATGCAATAGCTTAACAAGCCACGGCAGCTAAACAGTGACCAGTCCCAACTGACGGTGCCCGTTCACGGACATGACGCATAGATTAGCACCATTTAGTTCAACCATTTTGAAGGGAGCTAAATGATCCAACACACGCGCCACCATCAGCGAGACACCTGAGTGAGCATGACATACTTACTCACAGCCGACAAGGCACATTCAAGGCTGAGTCTGAGACTGTCTGTCTGCATCTTAGACTGCTAATTTTCCAAGAAAACTGTAGTCCATTACATTTATTTTCTCTTATGATATTCTCATGACAATAAATAATACTCACGCGTAGCAAAACGTGATAATTAACATCAAAGATGAAAAGGTCGTGATCTTAAATCATATAATTATATCACTTTCCTTGAACTAGAGCGATTGGCTGTACTTACACTATGTTTAAGGTTTGAAAAAGTTTTTCTAGCATTTTCATCAACATTACAGATATTCCTATTGGTATGCATGCCACATTATATGCTGGACAGATTCCAATAGGACTTTTATTGATCTTAATGGCCTAACCTTTCATCTTAATCTCAATGGGTAGATTCGAGGAGAATTTACTTAAATAAATTCGAATCTCCCATTAGAGTTAAATAACACTGTTAAAAAGCTTGATTAAGTACTAACCAAAATTTTTGTACTAATTCCTCATCATAGCAATACCATAATCAGCCTATGATGTTCTCACTGTTGGGACACAGGTCCTCTTTGAGAGGGAGTGGGCTATAACCTACCACGTGTGCCCAGAGATATCACACGTCTTCGATTTTTTTATTCTAGGATATGCCGGTTTCCTCACGATGTTTTCCTTCACCGTTTTGAGAGCAGTGGTGATGCAATTATTTACATACGGTAAAGCGCCTGCCTAGGTTCGAACCCACGACCTACAGCTTGTAAGTCGGGGCCGTTACCACTGGGCCATCGCTGCTCTTAATACAATTTAACAGTAATAAAATCTGTAGGTTTCTTAAACAAGTTGGTTTCTATTACCTAAAGACATTACCTTTATCAACTAAAGAGATTAAGATTTGCTCTAGAGGGTCTTACGAGGGTTACAGTGTCATGTGCTAGTCATGAGTTAGAAAAAATATTACATCGCAGCTATTTATAGCAAATGTAGGAACACTAATGTATGCACATGCCGTTTTGTCAGTTCGGAATACTTGGAACACTTAGAATCAATGCACAAGCACGCCCCTTCAGCTCACTCAAACACATTGACGATAAATCAAGCCAATACAAGCCCGTAATAAATTCATACGTTAACAAACCTCCTCATGCGTTTCCAGTACATTAATTTATTCATGAAAATATTAAACACCTGAACCAAGGACATAGCTCTCAGAATTGCTAAAATTTTATGACCGATGAGGCCCAAAAGTTCTGGGGTGGTGACCGCATGAGACTCAGCGTCGCGCGTCGGTACTTACGCTTCTTCAAGATAGATCCATGACTTACTGAAGGTCACGGGAATCCTCTCGATAAGGGAAGCGCAGGACCAGTCGTTGTGGCGATGCTTGGGAGTGGGTCCAGAAGTGGACTTCTTTCAATTTAAAATGATGATTACACGCCTAAAATTGAGTATTATTTTTTTTTAAACATAACAATCGTCAAAATCCTAACACATTAAACTAGGTATGCACATGGTACTCGCATGGTATTCGCTATCACTAACTGCTACCCCGAACAGCTCATAGAAGACAGGTATTTTTAGAAGACAAGTTCAGGAGTTATCGGTATCAGATAAGTTTAGGTACAAAACGTGATGTATGTGGAAAATAACGAGAACATGGAAAACGCTAATCCCGGCACGTAGATACTGCAAACTTATCTACCCCAGTCTATGTTTGTAGTTGCTCTTAATAATTAAAGGTTATCGTCGATAATGATTTCCGCCAAATGCGCAAAACGTGTTTGTATAAACTTGCACAATATTATATATTATAATAGAAACATAAACTCATGAAAATTTCATTAATTCATGTTTCGCGTTTTCCGGAATCTAAAATCATCAAGAATGAAGCAAGGTTAAATATAGCTGTTTATTACACGAATATATTTTAAATACTAGGTATTTGAATCAACGATAGCAACCATGTGCTTACCACGACTCTTAGCTCTAAAGGATACATTGTACAATGTGCCCTTGTATTTTGAAATTTTCAAGAAAAAATTAAATGTACCGATATGATGAGAATGTATTTAATATTTATCTTGTCTTATGATTTAGAAGTAGAGATCCTTTTAAAAGAGTTAGTTTGAGGAAATTTCTTCTTCTACTTCTACATCGCCACATGCGAACTACGAAACAAAGACTACGTCACACAAATCCTGCATCGCGCAATTAGTTTACCGCGCGATCGACATATACCTATACAAGATCCCGACTTCAACCGTTGGGCAGTTGCCCGCTAGACACGACACCCGTCTGGTCGGAGGATCCTCCCTTTTTCAATAGAGAATGAGTGAACTTTACACCCTGTTTCTCATACCTCTAAATTGGTGACCCCGAGTATGAACGTCAACGCAGCCTTCGTGCAACTACTTCAGCGTGACGTCATCATCATCACTCCCGTAAGCTTTCTGAGGCGAGTCACACAGCCAGCCAGCACCCACGGGTTCAACGGGTATCCTGACCACCAGCATGCAGCGAAAGCGCATTCCTACTGGTCATCACCTTCAGCTTCATCAGCAACCTTGGCACAGCACCTGCATTTTCGGCCGGTCTCACAAGCAGAGCCCATTCTACCCTTTCCTGGTCGACGCCAGCAGTCAGCCACAACCCACCACCCTGACCCACTGGGGAATCACCGCAATCACCACAATCACCGTAATTACCACAATCACCGTAACCGTCGCAATCACCACAGATAGATAGTTCCGACTAACTGGAACCTCAGCTGGCACTATGAAGCATCGCAAAATTCAAGACTCAACCCACTATCGACCTCCGGTCTCCGGAGGGGAGTGATTTGGCGGCATCTAAATCGCCACATGCGAACTACGCAACAAAGACCTGACGTCACAAAAAATCCTGACGTCACAAAAATCCTACATCGCGCAATTAGAGTTTACCGCGCGATCGACATATTATGTTATACGAGTATACAAGATCCCGACTTCAACCGTTGGGCACAGGCAGTTGCCCGCCGGACACGACACCCGTCTGGTCGGAGGATCCTATTTTTAATGAGGATTAGTGAACTATATGTACACCCTTTTCCTCATACCTCTAAAAAGGTATGATAGAAGAACTTCCTTTAAAATTGCTATTTCTGCTACTACTATTCCTGTTTGAAAAGTATGAACAAGGTTGGTACAAGTGAAATAACAGGACCCTTAAGAGCCTTTTCTACTTTATCACCAAAGATCACTTCATATTGGCAAAGCCCTTGGTGTAGCAAATGTTTATCAGGTGGATGCGTTATCACTTTCATATTATTTTAGGTAAGTCGTCGTCGGGCTGTTCTCCTGCCCTTCGCAAAAACAAAATTCAAAAGATGTACCTAAGACAAAGCATAGGTAGCAAAGTATTGTAATTTTATTATTCGTGGCTTTTTTTTTTCTTCTTCTTTTTGTATTCCTGCATGTTGTCTAATATCTACTAATATAGTTTTTTTTAAGTCAGATGTAATACTAATACCCTATGGGCCTTGATGCCTTTTTTTTTGGGTGGGAAATTATCAAATAACTTCTCCCGCTCTGGGTGGAGCGGGAGGGCGTGTCAGACTCTTACTGACTAAAACCCACCCGTGTTCCTTCCTATGCCATGTTGCCGGGGGGCCACGATATCCCTATCGGCCCATATTCGCAGCCCCGGCAGGCATTGGCCCTAGCGGACCCCGTCAATTCTGCTGACATCTCTTTGAGGCGCGCGTGGAACACAACAAGCCGTCGACCCGGGCTTGGTCCTTATCGGACGGCGAGCTACCCATTGCTCACCGTCCGCAAGCCCGCGCCTACGGTGGCCGGAAATCTTCCTGCGATTCCCGACGCCCAGGGCGTCTCCTCCCGCGGTGGCTAGGGGCGCGAGGGCGCGAAATTTGCTTCTCCCTCACGCGCTCCGTCTCCTCCTTCGCGAGCATTACTGCTTCGCAGAAAGAGGTGACGGCCTCCCATTTCCTCTCGCTCCGTAGCATGGCCCGAATCAGGGCCGGACGCGAGAGATCACCGCCGCCGATCGCATCCACGAGGACACGGCGATGCCCTGCCCAAGCCGGGTAGACCTCAACCGTATGCTCCACCGTGTCCTCCGGGCGATCCACACAGTGACGACACCCGGGCGTTTCCTCCCGCTTTATCCTGAACAGGTACCTCCCGAAACAGCCGTGTCCGGTGAGCACCTGCGTCAGACGGAAGGTGAGGATGCCGTGGCGCCTCTCTAGCCACTCCTCAAACAGGGGTCTTATCGCCGCAATTGTGGCGTGCCCAGCGCTGGGTTGCGACAATCGCACTCTCCATTCCGCCATGAGATCCCGCCGGAGCTCTGTCCGCTGTGCCGCGACTTCTTGCGGCATCGGAGTTAAGCGGGTTCGCTGAGCCAGGTTATCTGGACAGCGAACGGAGGCATGTTTAATGCCGCCGCCGGGGGCTTGGCTTAACCGCCCGGCCCAGAGGAAGGACACCTCTAAGATAAAAAACCACCTAATCCTATGTTTCGAAGCGCGGCGAGAGGATGAGTGGCTGGTGGGTGACCAGTCGTTAGCGCTTCCCCTGTAGATACCTGCCGAACTCTACAGTATGTAGGCTTACCTAGTGCAAGTTATTTGATCACAAATCTGTGAACAAATAAGGGGGTACTTAGTAATTGAATAGCTGGGGATCTTATGTTGGATTATAGTTATAATTACACATTATTTACCTATATTTATTTACTGTAAACATTATTATTTTATACTAGCCAAAACGTTTATTTTACTTGCACCTACGCCACTATATTATATTAAGATTATTCATTTAAACATTATACATATGACTCTATACTTTATAAATAATCAAGTAATCAAAACAAAATCGACACATTAACGAACAAAAACCTTTCCCAATGCAAAATTTGTTGTAGATAGGTACATAATTGAGGGTACTTGTAAGTACTTACATAATTGTACTCCACGCATAACACTTGTCACAAGCACAACACTAATTTATCTCGTCTGCTCGACGTCCGTATGTCACTGCAGGGATCCAGCAGAATATCAGCGTCAGGTATATTTGCCTGACATATGCTGAGTTGGACTCCCATTTGGTGCAACCTTGAGACGCACACCGCACCTTATAAATATTTAATTATTCCAAAGTAGGTATGTCATAATGTCACTTCTACACTTATGTTTCTTTATTTTATTTTTTTTTTTACTTTGTCATCTTGTTTTTATTTAATTTGTTATAATTTAATTGTGTTTACGTGTGTCTTTTGTGTGCACTAAATAAATGTTTTATCTATCTATCTATCTATCTAAGAGGCTCTGCCTAGGTGGACATTTATTTCCTCACTACTCGTGGGATCAAAAATGGAATCAACTAAAACAAATATAAAAAAACACCAAGATGACGTGCCAATTGTATTGGCGGAGAAGTTACCGCTTGCCGGCGACGGCAACAAGAGCCGAGGAGGCTCCAGTCCCTCAGGGGACCAAAGTATGTCCGACCAGGACACTAAAAGCGGGGGCTCCAAATCCAAATTTTGGGGCAAACGTTCGCGCGGGTCGGAGCGCACAGGATCGGCGGGGCAATCCTCGAGCGAGGAAAGCCTCCCGATCGCGAAAGTGCCGACGGTGAGGAGAGGCCGAGGACGAGCGGCTGCGGGTGCAGCTTCCGCTTCGAGGCCAGGGTGGGGCAATCGGGGTCGCCCCAAGCGGCCTGATACGCCAGTAATCGGTGCGGAGAGTGACCCCGGGGTCTCGTCATCCGAGGCCTCAACAGAGGAGTCGGAAGTGGTGGTTGCCGCCTCACTGGTGGGCACGAAGATGCGGCCTGACGCCGCGAAGAGTGCTCAGGGTGGGGTGGTCGCCATCGAACAGGTCGCCGAAATGGCCCGTCCGCTTCGGGAGCGGGCCAAAAACAAGCCGGACCACCGTGGTGGTAAGCCGGAGTAATTCGGAGCGAGCGGTCAAGTTCGCGGAGGAGGTAGCGGCCGCGATCAGCGAGGTGGCCTTTAAGAAGACGAAGTCCTCTAGAGGCAAGGCCATCTCCGTGGCTACTGCCTCTATCATGGCGGCAGCGGAGGCCCTCCAACCCGAGCCTCCGTCGGACGGTTTGTCTGAAATGCGGGCGGAGATCGCCCGCTTGACAGCCGCCATGGAGCTTCTCCAAAAGGAGAATGCAGAGCTCCGAGCGGACTTTGCTGGGCTCCGACGAGCCGGCCCCCGAGAGGTGCCGCAGGAGGGGGAGCAGCATGGGCAGGGACCACCCGTGACTGCTGAGGACCGGATCCTCAATCTGGTGCGGCAGGAAATGGCTGCTCTACGGAGCAAGTTTTCCACCTTGGAGGCCATAGTCCTGCGCCCCCCATTGGCGGCAAGCCAGCCGGCCTCGGGCCAGCGAAAGGCGGCGTCATACGCCGCCACCGCAGCTGCCGCAGCCGGACCAGCCTCGTCGGGGCTGACCAAAGGTGGAGCGGCTGCACAGGCGGCGAAGGCCCCAGCCAAGGCGGCGGAGGCCCCGGCCAAGGCGTCGGGGGCCCCGGCGAAATTGGCGGCTGCTCCAGTCAGGGCGGCAAGGGCCCCGGCCAAGGCTGCGGGGGCCTCGGCTAAGGCGGCGAAATGGCCGCCCCCACCACCTTCTAAATCTCCTCCGGCCGACGCCGAATGGCAGGTAGCCGGGGAGAAGAAGAAGGCTGGCAAGGCGGCAAGGGCGGCCAAGAGAAAGGCGAGGCGGCAGCGGCGCAAGGAGCGAAGCGTTGCAGATAGGCTCCGCGCCCCGAAGTCCGCAGCTGTAGTGATTACACTACAGCCGGAAGCGGAAAAGAAGGGCGTGTCTTATCAGCACGTGCTCGCCAAGGTGGATGCGGCGATTGATCTAAAGGAGACCGCCAATGGGGTCCGGCTAAAGATCACCGCGACTGGGGCCAGGATGCTGGAGATCCCCGGTGCGAACAGCGGCCCGGCAGCGGACGCTCTGGCCAATAGGCTCAGGGCAACCCTGAATCCGGACGAGGCCCGAGTGTCCAGGCCCACCAAACACGCTGACTTGCGCATCCGGGGCCTGGACGACTGCGTGACGGCGGAAAAGGTGGTGGCCGCGGTTGCCAGGACTGGGGGGTGCTCTGCCGAGGAGGTGAGGGTAGGTACCATCCATCCTGACTCCACGGGGATGCGAGCCGTAACGGTGAGCTGCCCCGTGTCGGCGGCCAAGCTTATAGCCGGGGAGGGCCGAAGGCTTCTGGTTGGTTGGGTGTCCGCGCAGGTCAAACTGCTGGAGCCCCGACCTCTGAGGTGCTTCCGCTGCCGGGTGGGCGACCACGTGGGAGCGAAGTGCACCTCGGAGGTGGACCGCAGCGACCACTGCTTCCGATGTGGTCAGCCCGGTCATAAGGCCGGCTCGTGCAACGCCGCGCCGCACTGCGTCGTATGTGCGGCGGCTGGCAAGCTGGCCGATCACCGGGCTGGGAGCAAGGCCTGTGCTCCACCCGCCAAAGCCAGAGGCAAGGGCAAGCCCTCCGCCACCGCCGTCACCGCCGCAGCCGTAGCCACTACTGCCGCCGCCGCTTCCGCCTCCACTGTCGTCGTCGCCGCCGTTGCCGCCGCGGCGGTGCCCTCACAGGGGGCTAGGGAGGGGGTCGAAATCGAGTGTCAGTAACGGCCCCATTACGCCTCCTCCAGGCGAACATCAACCACTGCGCCGCCGCTCAGGATCTGTTGCTCCAGAGCATGGCGCAGTGGTCGATTAACATCGCCGTGGTCGCTGAGCCGTACTTTGTCCCGCCCAGGGATGACTGGGTGGGCCTTGATGCCTGACAGTAAAATATTTTTAATTTTTTTTACGTATATTTTATTTTCATTATAACGAAGTAGAATTTCATTATCTTATGGTTTGACAGACCTTGGTACAACTTATTACCTATTTATCATGGGTTAAGCAAAGGTCAAGATTTAATGTTTTACTATTGTTTCAAGAAAGATTATGAAAATAAATAATAATATGTGATTTTTAAATAAATACACTATAAGTGTTAAGTAATATTCTGTTTCGGGTACTTATGAAAATAAAAATAAATAAAAAAGTATGTGATTTAAAGAAAAAAGTAAAAGTATTGACTATTCATTTGGCTATTGATTTTAGTGACCTAAATCTGTTCAAAGGAATTTTTACAATTAGGAATTAAGTCCAGTCCCTACCTGCAAATACTCATAAGAACTTAAATGATTGTTATTTGATATTCCTCTCTTCTTTTTGTGTGGTTAGTGACTAACTTGGTGTCAGAGCTTTAAAGCCGCCCATGGGCCTCTGACTTGGCTTCCCAAGCCGTCGAGAAATATAATATTAAATAATTAATATTTTTATTAACAACTGCTTACATGAGATTCGACGGGGAACCCGGGGTTAGGTCATTTAGTATTTATTTATTTAAATTTTCATGCACAACATAACGGAATATATACTCCCAAGGTGTTGTACAGAACAATATGTATATAAACTAAAAAAGTGACACACATACCTACGTAAGTAGGTTATGTAAAATACAAAAAAAAAAACATGTAAAAATAAACACGAGAAATAACAAAATTAACAAACAAAATAACACTCGTATATTAATATAATAAACAAATAATATCGACCTGACGACACCACCAAGGAATAACATCGATACTCAGTTTTAGGCAATTTTAACTTACAATATTTATGCTGTACATAAATCCTGAAATATTTTGCACTTATAATATAAACACGGGGTGTCTAAATTCCTTTGCGTATAGATTTTTACAGTGTAAAAATCAACTGTAGTTAATAAATGGGTATAATTGGTTACATCTTCATTATTTATGGTCGCCATTATTATTATAACATTGTACTTCATCTTGAAGTACAATGTTATATTAATAATGACTTTTGTTCTTGGAACTGATTATTTCTTATTAAATGAGCTTTCATCGTAACCTTAGGTACAATTAAACAATTTATGAATAGTATCTCAGACACACAATTTATTTTATTTTGTGTAGTGCCTTTTATCACACTTTATGGGATTGTATGTCTGAGTTACAATACCATTTAATACAGTATGTTGTAATATGTCATTGTAACTCACAAAAAGTCTTAAAATATACATATTTATAATAATACTAGCTTTTGCCCGCAGCTTCGCCCGCGTGGATGTCGAAAAATATCCTACGGGAATTCCCACGGGGAATACATACCTAATAGCCGAGGAAATGTCATCGACTAATAATACCGCTGCGCGCGTTGTCGTCAACCATAATTACGAGTATGTAGTTAGGTACGCGTAATTTTGAAACTGTGATATCTTTTAAACTATTCATTTAAATGATATGATGTCAAGGCATATTTAAATCTAAATTAAATGCCCAATTTAAATTACATATTTTATTGGATCAGGATTAATATAATACCGGTCAAAAAAGCTTCAGAAATAACAATGAAATTTTTATCAAATTCTGAAAGATAATAATGGTTATTGTGGATCATCCTTAGAATATAGACATATGCCATCGCGGACTTTTTTGTTGAACTTTTTAAGATGAACAATACTGTATAACATAAATTTTGTGTAATTTTTACGATTTCCGCGGCGCATGCCAATAAAGCGCATGACTTTTTCCGACATCTTCAACAATAATCGTAAAATTTCAGCCAATTTACATAAAACCTTAATGGAATTATACACTAAAACCTTTCGCATGGATCACTCCGTCCATTGGTGAAAACCGTTTGAAAATCCGTTCGGTAGTTTTTGAGTTTATCGCGTTCAGACAGACAGACAGACACGGCGGGGAACTTTGTTTATAATATTTGGAAAGCATAATCACATGAAAGTGTAGCTAATCCCTCGATCACTCATATTTTCAAGGTTAGTTGGCAATAAAACTTAACCGAAATCTGAGAGAATTTTTTAAATATTTGACGCTCTCTTCTGTAAAGTTACTAAATATTAGTTACAATGTTACTCCTTGTGGGTGTCGTGTTATAACAATGTGTAAAAGTCGTTATTATTGTCTGATTACTGCCTAGCATTAACTAGACACATGCACCAGCGATGACTGGAGCACAGATAATATAAACTGGAGATTCGGCTCTCGTTAATATTGTACTTTGCCCCTGTGACTATCAGTACAATGGAGCTGAACATTTTGTTATCATCAAATGACTATACATCAGTCCCAAATAAATAAAACATTCCTTTTCTATTATATTTGGGAATACAGTATCTTTAAAAAACTATATTATGATAACAAGAGGATGTCAGCTGCATCCTCCTCTTTAGTTCTATAAGGTACATCGACTGAACCTCATCACCAATTTGCCAATTAGCGTGGTATTTACGAGTGATTGTTTTTGGTTAGTAAGTGCATGTGGACGGAATGGCACCAAAATGTGCCTTTTGAATAACTGAGGCCACAAGACGAAAGTTAACCACATATTCTGCGGCCTGTAATATCTGCCTCTGGGCATGGGTTGGAATAGAGTTGTTTTAGAACCCCATATGAAAAGGCTCATCCAGGAAAATCCTACTACTAGTCCTAGGCCTGTTTCTGGTTTCAGCAGCATTGTTAACTACATATAAAACTATATTAAAGATTCCGCACAGTGAAAGATTCCGTAGTTGGGATGAATTTATCCCAAATACAAACTTAACCTTGTAGTTGAAAAACTTGTTCTCACATACATTCCAACTGCAAATGTAAGTTTTTACGCACAATATTGAGAGATTTACCATGTTATTTTAAGACCATAGACTTCTTATATATATTCCTGTAATTTATGGGTATGGGCATTCACTGTATTATTATCAACATTTTAGGATTAGTAGTTTCGGAGTTGTTAAGGGGGAAATTAATAAATATCTTTATTTTAAAATTATAAATAAAATATATTTGAGATCCTCGTAACAAGTCCTTTCATTTGATATGTCACACGGTTTAGTTTGCAAAACTTTGGGTTTTGGTTTTCTGGGTCACAGAAATACATATGTGTACCAAGTTTCAACTTAATCGGTCCGGAGATTAGATTCGGAGCAAATTGGCTGTGACAAACAGACAAACAGACAGACACACGAGTGATCCTATAAGGATTCCATTTTTTCCTTTTGAGGTACGGAACCCTAAAACCCAGCCAAGTGCAAGTAGGACTCGCACACGAAGAGTTCCGTTCTATATCGTATTTTTTTTTAGTTCAGATAATTCAGATAAATGAAAATAAGTTATTGGAGTTAATGGAAATGAAGAATATTTTTCATCTCAAATTAAAAAAATCACAAAGATAAAGTATTTCATAACGATACGGTGAATTACAAACTTATTTTTTGTAGTTGCATAAAATCGCCCATATTTAAATAAAATACCTTATGAGCGTTTTTAATATTTGTTGATTAAATACAGTAAATATAAATAGTTCATGATATAGAGAAGTTTCAAATTCCTAACTTATTTAGTTGTTGCGGTAGAGCTCGTACAAAAATTACTTTTAAACTGACAAAATATACGGGACCCTATTTTGTCATAATTTCAACTACTCGATGAGTTCTAGACAATGAAAAAAATTAAAACAAAAGTTTGTTGTATGGGAACCCCGAGTAATTTTTAACTGTATTAATTTTTTTTATTATTTTTTGATATAGCGGCAATAGAAATACACAATCTGTGATAATTTCAACTGTCAACCTATTACAGTTCATGAGATACAGCCCGCTGACGGACAGACGGACGGGTGAACAGTGGAGGCTTATTAATAGGCTTCCGTTTGGCACTCTTCAGGTACGGAACCCTAGCGAAAATATTAAAAAGCAAAATGGTAAAAACTTTCATATAATAGACCGTGCTAATTTCCTTAAAATGTTAATGGAGGTTTTATGAAATAGTCTCGAAATAGTTCGAGTACAGCGAAAAAAAACAGAAAATATTATTTAGTACCTAAGTTGTATTAGCAGAAACTCTCATGAATATTTCATAATTGTGTACCGACCAGTCTTAAAGTGATGGATGGGCACATCACTTTATGGATGTTGTACTGGATTACATTATAACATGCTCAGCTCATGTAGATTGACACTTTATTCAATAATATTCGTAGCCAGCACTAGTATTATATTATCTGTGCCAGCATTTATCCCAAATGAATAAGGATAAAGGATGTTGTTTCTACTGTGTACTATAACTACTACCTACTGTGTAGCTAAGCTTTTGAAAATTGTTTAAATCAAAAAAGCTCTGCTTGTAATACAGTATGCCAGATGCATGTCAGATGTCATTATGGCATGGCTATACCTAGGTATAGTTGTGCAGGGAGTTTTTAGCGCGTGGCCATCTTTATACCTGACCACGGCGGAGCAAAAAGGAGGGTTATGATTTTGACCGGTATGTATGTATGCATGTTCATCTGTTACCTCATAACTTCTAAACTGCCGATCATAATGTGACAAATGAATTATCATTGGAAGCGTTTTGATTGTCCGCTAGTTCTAAGCTATGTGCTATAGCGCCCTCTAGAGGACATAAAGTAACGAAATAAAAATAAAAATAATTGAAGTGTGCCATGTTGGGTATCAAATGAAAGGGCTTGACGACCACATTACAAATATGTATATATATCAAATTGTCCAACTAAATAAATATGTTTAAATTGTTAAAAACAAGCAAAAGTGAGACTGTGCTACGTACGGCGCGGCTGTAAAATTAATACCTATTTTACCATAAATGCCGTGATGGTCCAGTGGTAAAAAGACCACGCCTCTCATGCACGAGGTTGTGGATTCAAATCCCGGCAAGTACCAATGTGACTTTTCAATTCACATGTACTTTCTGAGTTTATCTTGGACATTACTAACATCAGTGAAGGAAAAACATCGTGAGGAAACCTGGACTTATAGTTAATATACATAAGTCTGAAATCGTCAACCCGTCTTGAGCGCGCGTGGTGATCAATGCTCGTGCCTTCTCTGTATGAGAAGAGGCCTTTGCCCTGCAGTAGGACAATAATAGGCTGGTATTATTATACAATATAACCCAAAGAAAAAAAACTGCTCTGCAAATACTTTATCATGAAACTATAACCCCAAAATAATGAGTACTTCCACTTTGCCCCACCAAGCCGCCCCACTGGTGGGGCAAAATGGAAAGCCTAAAATTTTGCAGTGGAATCTGCCCCACTGGTTCGACGTGGTGGGGTAGATTCCACTAGTTTTAAATCTTTTGGATTCTGCCCCACTAGGGTTGGCACCTTAGAATTTGTGTAGGTGCTCGTATTTTATATTTGTTTGGAAAAGAAAGAAATGTATATCGAAGTAAAAATTTAACTAGGACTGATAACGTTAGACTTAGTACATACCGAGGTAGAGTTTTTAAATAAAAGTCCAAAAATTATTGTTTGGTAATTTTTATTTAGGTAAGCACTATATGTTTTTGGAAGGAATCAGGATGTAAATCACAGAGTAATAATAACACGATTTGTAACAAATAAAATAAAATCTTAGTAAATACACTAAAGTAAACCTTTAAAAACACAGATATACAATAATTTTTTCTTACTGGTTCATTAATGTTTTCATACTAAGTTCGAAATCACAAATTGAGTATGATTTGTCTCCATAATCAGAAAAATAATGACATTAATTATTCTAACTACTAAAATCACAAAGAAACAACTTAACTACATACAAACAAACAACCACTACTTTACTGGCTGTAAGGAATAAAATCAACTATAATAATCACAGATTACAACAAAAAAAAACAATTGCCCAAATGTTTACCAACAATGTCGATGCCATTCAAGTGCCAAAAAATCGTTCTATACTTGTAGAAGTTATGAAAGTGGTTTGGTCACAGATATAGATAGACCTAGATAACGCAAGTATCACGATCTGTATGAAAACCAAGCGTGCCATTTTTTGACTATGACGTCTCAAACACTAAGAAACATTTCTTTTATTTTTTCTTCTCGCATTTGCACAGTTGTTACAATTTATAACAGCGTAATTAACCATTTTCAATTTTTTTACTGACTTCCGACAAACGATCTGTATGAAAACCAAACGTGCCATTTTTTGACTACCTACTATAACGCGACGTCACAAACACTAAGAAACATTTATTTTATTTTTTCTTCTCGCATTTGCACAGTTTTTACAATTTATAACAGCGTAATTAACCATTTTCAATTTTTTTACTGACTTCCGACAAGCGTGGCACCGATGCAGACTGAGCGCGAAAGTGACAGCTTACGATTATTGTACGTAAGCTAGGCACGAAAATGGCACGCGAAGTAGTTACTCTTGCGTTATCTAGGTATATCTATATCTGTGGGTTTGGTTTATATTAACATGTGCAAAAAACTGCTAAGTATCTAATTGCGTAAACATTTTCGGTAAACGATTAAGACTAATCTGTTTCATTTTGACATTTCAACAACATTCATTGCGTTATTTACGTTGATGAGCAGTTTTTTTTTTCGAACTTTTGAAGTAATGGATTAGCAATCTCTTTCGAAATAATTCAGATTGTGATTGATCGTGTATTACGTGCAGGTCTAGTATAAAAATCTGAATAATTTTAATTAAGTAAGACCTCTGAAAAAAATACAAATTTCCTGCCCACGTCATAGTTTTTTGAACGCTCACAATTAAAATAAAATAAACCTTCTAGATCATTTTTATGATCATGCATCTTATTAAGAGTCTATAATACCTCAAATTGCTTAGTATGATCCTCCGTTATATCGAAAATACTGCAGCATTAATTTTGTAATAAATATGGTAAAGTTGAGGAGTATGTTATGTACCTACTATGTTTAACGAGAACACGATTCCACAAAACTTTCTCAATAGAAAAAAAAAACTAAGTTAGGTACCTCCAAACCGAACAATAAACCGCTGATATTCAAAAGATACTTCAAGTTAGATCATGAAACTTTACATAATAACTTAATAACTGAACTAACTTTAAAGCAGATAATTTTTTTTTTAATTATACCATTATTTTCGCCGTATAAAAAATTACATAAACTATTGGCGCCTTGGAGCCTTCTCCCCACCGCTCAGTCTCGCTCTCACTCAGTCCACGAGCAGTAGCGTGAGAACGAGATAAGTATTGAATTTGAGCTGAGATATTATGGCTCAGCTGAGATATTATGTTCCTTTTCGTCGTACCAGGAGGTCTGTGTCCAGCAGTCTTACGGCTGAAATGATGATGATTATGATGATTACCTGTGGTTTTTCGGATTTCCCTTAAAATATTGAAATTGAATTGGGTTTTTGACAAAAGCTCTATTTTATTTATCTTTATAAAGATCTACCTACAAAAGTTCATGATACCAAATTCAGTGGAAACAACGTTTAATTAACAGCAATTAATTGGTTTGCTACAGGATTATCTTTTGTGCATGACCAGTAATCATAGCATAGACCAGTGGTCGGCAAACTCATTAGTCAATAGACCCAAATATTATTTATCACTATAACGACTAAGATTTCTTATCTAATCAATCCATTCCTTTCTGTCTGAATACACTTTTCTTAATCCTTAAAACTCCCATTCTCTTTTACACCACAACGCTTCCTAAAATTAACTTGCTAAAAAGTGGTATATCTTCATCATCATCATATCGGCTGCTAATAATATGATGAAGGCATCTTACTTATTAACAAGTTAACCTTGGAATACTTTGTAAATGATTAATTTTCGATGTCCTGTAAATTTTTGGTGAAAATACTTCGGAAATAAATCTTTGAAATAGGTATAGTTTGAATTTTGAATAAAACTTGATGTCTTACTTATTGACTGAAACCCCGACCCCAGTGCGTATCTACGCTTGCACTCATCGACATTTGTACAGAGCCGCACTCTATAGGCCAAAGAGCCGCATGCGGCTCGCGAGCCGCGGTTTGCCGAGTGCTTGAATAATACCATTTAATTAAGTCTGTTCTTTCAGTCGTTACGGGTCGACAGAAGCCCGAAAGTCTGACAACCAATCTTACCAAGGCGTATCGTATAACCCAGCTACTGGGTTGTGGAGGTCAGATAGGAAGTCTTTCCATGTAAAATACTGGTATTCAGCTGCATCCGGTTAGACTGGAAGACGACCCCAACATAGTTGGGAAAAGGCTAGGCAGATTGATTGAATTAAGACTGTTCTTAGTTTCATTTCAAAAGTATTTGAACAGATTTTGCAGTTTTTAAGATTTGAACCATTTTATAACAAAAAACTGATGCCTGAAACTGGAAATTCAAGTAATAATTAATCCAGTCAGTGATGACGTCGAACTTGCAACTTCAGAGCTACTCATATCATATGGGGTGACTTTGGTCCAAGGGTCACCAAAATAATCTTCTGTGCGCATCACTCCACCCGCTGATTGAATCACGCGGGATTGTGTATTTTGACCCAAAGTCCTTGCAGTGACGTGTCGTGTCTGTGCGCGCGCGCCGGTCTACTCGCGGTCGCGACGAATCATAGCAAAATCGCATTTGTATATAATCGGTCGCGAGGAAATTCAGCTGCCAGTCTTCTGCGGTGCGTCTGTCATCAATCACATCTAACGGGCTGCAACTAGACGTGATATAGAGTGGATGATACCCTCTTTTGCTAGTTCCGCTATTACATCGTTCTAAAAAACAGTACAGGTAAGCTTTTTTATTGTTCGTTTATAAGGTTAAATTAACTGTTGAGTTGCTTTTGGTTTTAATAATTAAAATCATTTTAATTATATACGTGTTTTTAGTAACATGAAAGCGCTACCGACAGGTTTTTAAAGAATTTATGAATTTTTGAAAACAGTAATATCAATTTGTTCTATGTGGAAAACTATCGAATCTTATTTTGTGTCAACTTACTTTATCTAATTTTATGGTGTTTTTTTTAATGTAGGTACTATAAGTACTTATAAAAAATTGTTTATTGTTTTGGAATAATATTTTATCATATGGAACAACTGGCAACCGCAAGCTTAGATTTGAATAATAAATTAATTTCCCAGCTAAATTATTATTGTTTCAGCATAAATTCATTTAGGGAAACGATTTTAATCGGTTCTTAAGTACTTGGTACTTGCCCAGCAATCTATATGCATTTACGTGCATGTTCAAAGTGTGTACATTACAAAAGTTACTTAACGCTGCCCGGTTATTTTGTTGCAAGTAAGACAAGTTATAAAAACAGTTTATTTACAAGTTATAATTTTTTTTTTTTTATAATTTAATCATTTCTGAGATTTATTGTAACTTGCATCAGAATTTAAGTCATTTTCCACAGTGTTTAAGCCAATAATACAAAAAGTGAGGTTACAATTTTAAAATGTAAGTATCAAATTTTTAGTACTTGTATCTGTATTGAAGTAACAAAGTTATTGTTATAATTTTTCATACTATAGGTGTGCAGGTACCTCCTAGGGGACCTACCTACTTCCAGAAAATTACTTTAGGGAAAATTAAAGACAAAATAATTATACGAGAGATCAAAATATGAGGTAGGTATTATCATTTCTGTAAACATTGAACCTAAAATAACTTCCTTTAAAACAAGATCGACTGACAGAAGACAAGAACATACGATCTTGGTCCAGAATAACAGTCCTGTACCCTAATTGCGTAACTTATTTTCGTAAACGATTGTGACTAATTTGTTTAATTTTGACAGTTCAATAACATTCATTGCGTTATTTACGTTATTGAGCAGAATTTTTTTTCAACATATGACCCAATGGATTACCAATTTGTCTCAAATCGAAACAAATTGTGATTGATAGTGTATTACGCAATTAGGGTACCTACTGATGTGTGTGCAGAGTCTATTATTCTTGGCCTTAATCGTTAACATTTTTTGGGAGCCAAAATCCCATAGATAAGTAACAAAAAGTAATGTTTTAAATCTTCGTTTTATAAAAATTTCGGCTTTTACATAATTGGTGAAAAGCTCATGGTGTTTCAAATTAATTATGTATCAAATAATAATTATCATGACTGTACACCGGGTAATCAGCGAATTAATTATTATTGGGATAATGCATCTTACGCGTTATGACGTTGACCACTAATCCTAATTTATCATCAAGTAATTAGTGTGATCACCATCCAAACACAGAACTCAACAATGGGCAACATTATCATGTTAAAAACTTAAATTACCTACTTATTTATGATTTTTAGGGTTCCGTATCACTTGTGTGTCTGTCTGTCCGTCTGTCAAAATCAATTTGCTCCGAATCTAAAGGACCGATTTGGTACACTATGAATTTCTGTGACCCAAACACGGACGTCTAACGTAAATAAATGAATTTTGAATATGGGGGTAACTTTTGGGGGGCAAATAATAAATTAAAATAAAAGTACCGAAAACTGTACGTGTAACATATCAAATGAAATATATATGTCACCGTAAGATTGTGAGAACCGTTAGTTTATAATCTGTCGGAATTATTTCCGCTAGATTATAAACTGTCGAAAAATTATGAACTGGGTGAAATGGGTTAGGTTAGGTTAGAACTGTTATCAACCGCGCGCGAGCCGAGCGAGCGAAGCGAGCGGTGCCGCGGCAGCGGCCGGCGAGCGCTACTTCCAAGTTGCTCGCAGCTAGGCAGGCTTTTTAATATTAGCGCAAGGTGCGTTACGTCGCAAGCAAGTTTGATACTAGTTCACAATTTGTCGGTTTCCCATGGAAAGATTATAAACTAGCGAAAAATAATGCGTTAAATTGTAAATGGTTCGTTGCAGTTCACAATTTTTCGACAGTTTATAATTTAAGGGAAATAATACAGATAGATTATAAACTAACGAAGTTCATAATTATACGGTGACATATATATATATATATATATAATATTATATATTGTGAGGGTTTGAAACATTATTTTTAAAATTTTGAATAAATAGTATTGGAGTTATTCTTATTTTTTTCTTATGGTTAGTGAATAACCTGATGTCAGAGTTTTAAAGCCGCCCATGGGCCTCTGACTTGGCTTCATTTGCCGTCGAGCAATATCGCTCAGGTTTCCTCACGATGTTTTCCTTCACCGTTTCTGAAGCAAGTGATAATTATACAATACGCACATGAATCCGAAAAGTCAGAGGTGCGTGTCTTGGGTCCGTTTATAGTTATTTAAGAAAATAGATGAAAAATTTACCATTCCCCCATCCATAACTCCGAAATTAAAACCATTAAATAAAAAAAAAATACTGAAAATATTTATTTATTACAGGAAAGCCTATAAAAATTGTTTTTAAAATAACAAGGCAAATCTCTCAATATTGTGCGTACAAGCTTACATTTGCAGTTGGATTGTATGGGAGAACATGATTTTCAGCTACAATGTTAAGTTTGTTCTTGGGATAAAATCATCCCAACTACGGAACTCTTCATAGTCCGTAGTTCGACACGCAATTGGCCGGTTTTATTTAATAAGTTACTTCAGCATAAAAAATGGAACAGTAACATTTTTCATGTTTTTATCCAGCCGTTTTTACCACATGGGTATTGTTTCGTGAATAAATTGAATATTTGACGTCATTGCACCAATAATTTAATTTATTTATGTATTGTAAGGTAAAAAACATACGCGGATTTAAAAGTTGTAATGAATTAAAAGTTAACTTGAACATTTAATTTTACTAAAATTTTTAATGTGATATTGTAGATAGAATTTGAATACCTACTTATTAATAATGATTATTATTTTATTATTAAATGAGAAAGATGTACATATTAGATACTAATTCAATTACTAACAACTGTATAGATACTAATAAAAATGTGGCAATGCGGTAATGCCATCCGATGATAAAAGGTTACTAATATAAAGGACTCAGCTGTGACGCGACGCGAGATCGCGAACTGCCACCTTTCATTGTACACAAAGCGCGCTCTATCTCGCGATTGTGATCGCATCAGACGGATCACGCCACTCCTGCGCAGTCGTCACTGCGGTCAAATAATACACACATGAATAGCGCTAGGCTGACTACGAATCAGCATATAATTCGCAATATTAGACCGAATAAATTCCATTGAAATTAAAACTTTGAAGCTGAATATGATGTAAAAAATAGGTCAAACTACTTATATACTCTATTCCTAGTTTTAGAACTTGCGAGCGATTTGATGAATTAAAAAAAAAGTGTTGTCTAGCAGAATCGACCCGTCACTTATAAATAAATACATGCCGGTGTCAATTAAAAATTTTAATTGTTTTTTTATTTTTATATTGAGTGCGACCTTTGGACAAGACGTTGACCTTTTTTTTGGTTCAAAACGATGCATGTCATGCTTAAAATTATAATACGTAATATTTCAGTACCTAACTATGACTTAAATCCATCAGCTGACAGGGATTTATTAAGAAAGTTCGGAGCATATAAAAAGTGCGGAGGACCATAAAGCTGTAGGTTACCAATTAAAACCATGTTGTCAGACTACTACTTTGTTATTTTTTTAGAAAAATAATTATTATCATATAATAAAAAATGCCATTGGAAACCTTAGACAATCGTCATTGGCAATCAGATAAAGCTTGTACCAGCATTATCCTATTGTGCTGGCAGAGTTTATTGAAATCCGAAAAATAAAGCAAATAACGTGTGAATTGAAAGGTGCTGATACAGTCAACTTTTGTAAATATTTTTATAAAAATGTGAATCTTACTTTATTGAATCTTGCAAGGTGTGGAAATCACCACACAGCAACGACGTTTGTATTTCATTTCGTTTTTGGTTGGTAAATAATTGGCATAATCAAATTACAAAATTACGTTCCCAATACCATTATAATATACTATAAAACGGGTGTAAAAATACCCTTAACAAAGCAGAAAGTCACTTATTCTTCCCATTATTATGATATTGCTTTTGTACTGGGCCATACCTGGGAACCTTCTGGTTTCGGAGATATTGGAGGTCCTTAGTTCCAACTTTTTTCAACGAATTTGTTTGACAATTTTGAAATGTTATAATTTAACTTTAAATACTCCAGCAGTCTCTGCACCGTTGCATGCACCCATAGGCACAACGCTGTGCGCGCGTCGCATTGCGCACTGCCGTGAACAGCAAATTTGCACACCAAAAATAAAAGTTGTTTCCCAGCAATTATTTTTACACAAAGTTACTTAGGCCCGTATTACAGAACCTCACTCAAAACTCAAGCATTATTTAAAATTCGTTTAAAGCTTTTAGATTGATTGAAACTAGTTCTAGTGAGGGTCTGTAACCTCACTCAAGACTCAAGCATTCATACAGGCCTTAGTTTGCGAAGATGACAGCTTCGTGAAAGATCTTCTTAGATGCTGTATAAATAAACAATTATGTTCACACATATTTCTAATCAAATGTTGTTTTATATCATTGAATATTTTATATGGCAGTCCATTGCGAAACGAGCACCTAGATAATAATTTATCATGTTTTAAAACCTTTATTTTATCAGGTTTTAAAGTAGATAAAAATTGTCTATTCTATTCTTACACAAATTAATAAAAAATTGTTTTGTGATCTCTTGTTATTTAAGCAATTTTCTATTAACTAACACGATAAATAAGCATACAATAGTAATTTACATACTTAAGTTATGACAATTGCCTACATTTGTGTAATATTATGAATTACCTACAGTTAAAAACCAGGTGACCTTCGACGAAAGCCGGTTGAATAATAGAATTAGTGCTAGTTTCCTTGCGGGTGAATTGCCTGGTTGGTCTAGGTATCACAAGCTCAATTGCTGAGCATGAGGTTCGATTACCGGGTCGGGCAAAGTGTTATTGGGTTTTTCCATCTGACATTTCTTAGTAGCAGCCCGGAGTCTGAATTTGTGCCAGGTTGATTGCAATAGGCTCGCCCCCTATTAGGTACATACAACTTAATTATAACTGACGAAATGTAGGTGCTCTATTGGTGCAACTCTGCCCAACCCTTCGGGGAATACAGGCATGATCTTATGTTATGTTAGTGTGAGTTTAATCGAATTTGTCTGAAAATAGCTTGGTTCCTAGGTTATATCAAAACGTAATAACTTTGTACTGATGGTACTGGCGGTTACGCTATCATAACAAATAATATACCTAGTGAAATAATTTATTTGTGTTACAAAAACAAAACTTGGTGCATGGCATAAAATTGTATTTTAATTACATAACATAATTATTATGTACATAATAATACTCGTATGTTATGATTGCGTGCGTAGGTATCATCAGATATCGTTGTATTAAACTCAAATGAAGTGTTGTTGTAAATATCATGCAAAAGAAGTGTGATGTTATGTCTCGTGACTCGTCAAACGGTCATCTGCATAACTATGTAGTTCAGTTTTTACTTAGTAACTTTTATCAGTCTAGCCCGCAAAAATATGCACATGCACTCTGAATTACCACTAGGTAGGTGTATTATTGTTACCCCCGGCTTTTCCCCTTGAAAAAGTCGCTACATTTGTCCGTGATTTAAGTAGCCTATGTAAATTCTCCTCGTAAAAACTATATTTACAAAAACGTCGCTGCGTGAAAAAAGGACAAACCAACACACACAATATTGCATTAATTATACTTAATATTAAACCTAAATAATTATAAATTATTAGCTCTATGAGTCAGTAGAATAGAATGTCCAAAATGGCAAAAAAAATGGTGAAGAACCCATTACTAGGAGTACCTAACATTAAATTTATCTTACATATATTTTTTAATAATTTTCAGACACCAGTAGCGTCGCACGTAATCAGGGAACCAATTTTGAGAAAATTAAAAATGAGGCAAAAAATACCCATGGCAAACCGTCTGATAATGTTGTTTTCGAGGAAAATTGGTCAGTTGAATAAATCATCACAAGAAAGTGTTTGCATCATATTATACGTTGAAATCATTTTGAGCGTGTTGAAAAATTTTAAAGATCGGTAGCATTTAATAGCATTTTTTTTTAAACTATTGGACATGACGGTAAAATTCCCCAGATGTAGAAAAAGAATAGAAGTGTGACACCACTAATCCGACAACTTTTTGATAGAAATCATAAAAAAATCGTCCCATCGAAACCATCAAACTGATATTGAAGGTCTTTTTTAATAAATTGAACAAAAGGAAACTGGGATAACGTTTGAAAAATACTGTTTGATTAAAAAAACATTGTTTTAATCATTCGGACTCATCATCGTTCGTAAGAGATAGGAGCGTAACAAGCACCATGCATTTACCGGCCGACTCCGAAACATTGTTTTCGTTTTTGGGGCATTTAAAATGACTGAAAACAGTTTTTTTTTAACCCAGCCAACAGCCACACAAAATTAGAAAAAAAAATACCTGGTTGCTATCAAACAAGGTGCAATGTTTTGACATTTTTGAAAATACGTTTAGGCCACATGTGACGCGCAAAATGTTGGAAAACAAACTTTTTCGTAATAAAATGACGAAACTTATGTGCATTTTTAATATCATACATATTGTGATAAAACCGTCTGTCTATTTCTTTTAACATAGCAGAAATGGCCCCCCCAAAAAACTGCGACGTCTCTAACTGGTACTACAGAGTCGGGTTCAGAATCATCTAAACTAACGATTTTATACGGTTTGGGCCGTAAAACGATGCGACATGGTTTTGGTCGTGGGCTCTCGTACAATAGATAATGTAAACGCGCCTTCACATGATTGGATGTCGAGCTTAAGGCTTAACTGGGCTTACCGAGAAAGGCACAAACGTGTCACGTGACACGTGCCGCAATTTGATTTTTAGACCGTGATTTCATAATTGCTTACAAAAAACTTAAGTAAAATATAAATGGCTTTTAAAGCCTTAAATTCATATATCAACAGTATTCATGTAAGTCAAAAGGTGTCCTTTATCCAGAAAAACTGTTCTGCAAAACCTACTTGCTAATTTTGTTTCCATAGATCTATTCTTAATGGCAATCCCAACTTTAAAAGGTAAGTCCTGACTAAACTTTGTGAATTGGATACATTTAAGTGAAACATTAAACTGTAACTCTTTAACTATACCGAGGCACTGTAAAGAACAAAGCCACAGTTCGAAGATGCAACACTATTCTTTGTTCGTTCCATTTTACTGGCTATTAGAGACGAAACATCGTATGTATGCAGCAGTTTATTTCGGTTTATACTGAAGTTTAGAACGTACTTTGTTGAATATGTTAGTAACAATATTATAAGAGCTACGAATGATTGATAAAACTGCGCGTCTCAATATTACTAAATTCAGAAACATTGTAAGTGATGGAAATGAACTGTATATATATGAGTGTGTGGTTGGTGCAATTAAATAGAGTAAGCGCAGGTAATAAAAGTACAAAAAGGAAAACATATCAAAACGAAAAACAAACCAATTTTTATACCGATAAAAACAAAAAACCTTTTCCTCGGACTGCCTCGTTGGTCTAGTGGTCGCAAGCGCTACTGCTGAGCATGAGGTCCTGGGTTCGATTCCCGGGTCGGGCAAAGTGTTATTGGGTTTTTCTATCTGGAATTTCTCAGTAGCATCCCGGAGTCTAGATTTGTGCCCGGTTGATGGCAATAAGCTCGCCTCCTATTACATGGGACTTAAACATAACTGGCGAAATTTGGGTGTACCTACTACAGGTACACCTTTGCCCAACCCTCCGGGAAAACAAGGCGTGATGTTATGTGTAAAAACAAAAAAAAAAACTACAAAAAAGTTTGCACAGTTCAAGAAGTTCGGAATCAAGAAAAATATCTGCTGGCATGTATACAACTACCTAATTATACCTACTTAGATAAACGTGTGTAATGGGTAAATGATTCTCTATTATCATCATAATATATACCCGTGAAACACCATCTAATAGCAATTTAACATTACAATTGTGTTGTTTTTGTTGTTTCCATACAAAAACGAATACTTAGGAGATAAACGAAAACACTTAATATTTTTTTACTATTGAATAATATTTATAATGAGTTATTTGATTTTACGTTACTTACGTCATTTGTTGGCTTCTCTGTTTTTGCATTTAAAAAAAACTTTTACGCTTTTTTGCTTTATATTTATCTTACACCGTAGTACGTCATAACATTACGCCAGTAATCTCAGAAGGGTTAGGCAGACAAAATCCAATTTTTAATGTAAAAAAGTAGTGTAACACACAAATCAAAAGCAAATGCAAATTATTTTAAAATGTAGTACAAATAAAAATCAAAAGTTACCAATAAATATACAAGAGTCACACTTCAGATGTTTTCCATTCCCCTGTAGATACGAAATTACGAACATTCAATAAGGTATTTGCATATGTAGGTTTGCACTCAACCTGTATAAATAGCCTCGTCTGCTTCACTTTCAACTAGCTTTCAGTTATTCTTCCCAACGTATCTCGCTAACCTTGCAATTGTGATGCAAGGTTAGCAAGATATAGAAGGATAGAAGATAGAGGGTGGCTTTGTCACGAGATTTACCTACCTTACTTACATTCTAACTGAATTGGCACTGTTGTTAAAAAAAAAAACATAATGGTAAAACATTCCTGTCAAAAACGTGTCTTGAATTAAGTCAGTTCGCGCTGGTTATCTCTCTTCAAATTTTCTTAGATCTCGTGTAAAGCTAATCCTAGCGTTTACATAACTCTTGACGCTCCGTCAAGAATAGATTACAAACTTGAAGAATAATAATTGTTTGTTCAAAGTCAATTTTTCACGTGGCGCTTTCTTCATATTGCCCAGATTACCTTTACCACGAAAAATCGATGCTGAATTTGCTATAACTTTACAAAGTGAACGTTAAAACGTTCGATAGGGTGACGTGTTAAAATAAAACGCATCTGACGCCACCACCGGAGCCATTTTCAGCGCTTTTGCATTACTCGGAATTTTTACACAAAAAATTATGGACGCGACTATGCAGTCACTTTTATTCTGAAACTAGATGTGCCCGTGATTCCACCCAAAAGCCTTTTCCTTTATCAAACTCTATGTTCACTTGTTCACCTGTATTAAACTTGGTTTTGGTTTTGCAATACAAACTCAACTGCTTCATAAATGCATTATAAAAACGTGTAAAAATGCAAATGACATGAGTTAATTTTAATTTAATAATAAATCGAATGCTGCTTAGCATGTCTCTCCAGATCGTAAGTAAATGAAAATCATTATTTTTATGTGCGAATAAATTGCTACCACATGAGAATTAGTGTTAATTGTTTAAGGCTCGTGCAGACCAGCGCGACACGCGACGCGACACAAAGGCACCACTCGTCGCGCGACGAGTGGTGTCTTTGTGTCGCGCCTGTTTGAAGAAGCCTTTATTGTGTCCTTTTCGTTACTTTCATAAAATTTATTATATCTACTTAACTAGTTATAAGGAAAGTTTTATTTCAATTATTTTACCTGGGTGCATTAGGCACAATCGGTAAGAAGCTTTATTTGCGACATCGCTGCACAAATTTAGAATTCTGAAAAAATTAACTTCGGTAAAGTAACTTCGGTACACGGTGTAATACAAATGTACACGGCTGGTACACATCACAATTTTTACTGCTAAATAATGGCTATTATCGTCTGTGGGCTGTTTCACTTTATGGCCTGACGGATATTCTCGTCAATTAGAACTAAAGTGACAGATAAGACTGTAATTTTTTTTTTTAATTTCGAAAGTGACGTACCTACAACGTGTCAACGGTTACATTTTTTCTAGGCCAGATCAGTTACCTAAATAAAACTTTCTCGTTTTATCATATAGGTTTATTGAGAGAATGCTTGAGTCAAACTAAGTATATCTAGATAGTGTATAATGGCTAGATGATATCTACTTACTTCAGGCCCTTATTTACAAAAAAAAACCCGAAAGTAACGCGCTATCATGTGATTGCAGTTGGCAAAATAGGGTTTTTGTTCAGAATAATCGAAATTATTCTTATCGTTTTATTTTTCCAACTTTGCCCTTTGTTGACACATGAGTTTGCAAGAACTGCTAATTAAGTACTGTAAACGCGAAAAAGTCATTGCAACATGGTCACGGTGTATCAGTCACGTAGTTTTTAATTCAATCATTCTTATTAATCTATCTATAAATTATCCATCATAATTACTTTAATCTTTCACAATATGCAAGAGGCATCAAGTGACTTATTGGATCCACCTGAAGCATTGAATTTAAAGAGTATGGTGGAGACGGTGTGATCTTTGCATCATTAAAGCCATGCGTCATATAATTTATATCTAGACCTGCATTCTTTATAGTAAATGGTAAATTCAAACACTCGGGGGCAGTTTGCTCCTAACCCCGTCATTGAATACGTAGCCACAACATTGTGATGCTGTTACAGGGGTCAAACGTGATTATTTCAAACATTATGGAAAATTACAATATTTTGAAACGTGATAGATACGTAACGCAAGTTGTCACGATATCATTACATCAGACGTTATGCACCACAGTGCACTTGATAAAATTTACCCATCCACCCCAGACGTCTTAACTGCAGGCTGCTAATACTACATTATACCTAATCCACATAAACTACGTAAGTTAACTAAAGAATAAAAGATAAAACTTGTGTAGCCCGCATTATATTACCAACTTGACTGGTTGGATTTGGCACACTTTTATCTTGCATGAATCTCTTGAATCCCAGTATCGAATCTTGGCTGTAACTTCTAAACTTTCGGTTCTGTAAACTTTCCACTTTATACTTGCACTATTTAAAATATTGTGACAGTCTGAATTTAAATTATCTAAATCTTATCTCTAAGATAAAGATTACTTACACTTATTAAAAGATAACGAATTAGAATTTTAGCATAAATATGAAGCACTTTCAATAACAAATTCGAATGTGCTGTGGAAGCCGATCAACAACAGTGATGTTGTAAAATTTTGTGACCTGTGATCTAGTTAGCAATTAATTAGTGTTATCGATTTGATGTTAAAATGAAAGGTGAGGGCAATGGATTTAAATCGTATATGTTTGATGGTTGACGCTTTTGATCCCAATTGAATTACTAGTCCAGTCATCTTAGACAAAATTAGGTAAGCATCTCGGAATTTGAGATACCCAGCTATAAACTCGTATAAACTTGTATTTTGCCATCCTAAAAGTTGTCTCTAAACCTACATAATATGGTAGGGTGTACCCGACTATTATAATCTAAGGTCGATTTTTTTTCACATTTTTTGCAAATATCTCGTTTCCTATGGGTTTTTCGCTATTTGTATTTATCATCAATATTGTAGAGGATTAAATTCCATACAACTTTTGTTTCAGAAAACTTTTTATACGTTGAATCGTTTTCGAGATAGAGGGCGGAGAGCGCGCGGTTAGAGCATCATTTAAGGTCAACCGGTAGTCCCGGTCAAAAACACGCCATATAAAGTTTATTAATTGTTGATAAATACATAATTATTAATCATTTTTATTTCTTATTAACTATTACATTATATTCGCGTACGCGCGTCGCGTATACCCTACCATATGTAGGTTTTGAGATAACTTTTAGGATGTCAAAATACAAGTTTATAGCTGGGTATTTCAAATTCCGAGGTGAACTTACTAAAATGACTGGACTATACGGTGTCATTGAAAACAAAAGGAAATCAGCAGTCCATTAAAGTAGGTTTAGCTTTAAAACAACTTTTAAACTCAAATATTTTTTGTTTTCTCCCAGAAAAAATGCCTCCTCAAGGGCAAACTGGTGGCTCCTGGGTCCTCTACGAAACAGATGCTGTGAATGAGGACACAGATGCCACACCAGTCATCGTACCACCATCGGCCGAGAAAAGGGTGTGGAAGATAGTATGGAGAAACGTCATCCTCATGGGATTGCTCCATATAGGAGGAGTATATGGGGCCTATCTATTTCTTACAAAAGCGATGTGGCGGACGTGTATATTTGGTAAGTTTTTCCTTTGTTTTATTTTTGAGAAAGTACATTTTATTTGTCCATGGGCAATAGGAACGACTTTTATTTATTTTCTTGTTGAAAACAAAAAGGGATTGAAAAAAAAGAAAAGGAGGTCTTTGCCCTGCTTACTGCAGGGCAAAGACCTCCCTTTCTTTTTTAATTTCAACTCGATTTTGTGCTAATACAGACCAATCTGTAATTATATTAATAATTATACAATATTTTCTGCATTCTCTTACAAACTTACACTGATACTGGGGATCAGCTCAATTTTAAAATAGAATTGCTAACGTCAGTGCATAATTTAATGAAAACCCGCTAAGCTAGATACGTCATCAAGCTACAAATAATATAATTTATGAAAAGTAGGTAGGTACTCGTTTTTCTAAACAAAGCAAAAATTAGAATACTAAATAATGTTACTTATTTGGCTGTTTTGCATAATTCATGTTGGTGTGATTATGTATAAGTTTTAATATGTGCCCATAAATTGAATTTTTTTTTTAACATAATGCAAAGTATCTTATTATATTATAACGTGTCTCAAAAATAGACCAGAATCATGGTATCAAATAGTTATTTCCATCGTGTACGTTTACAGCACGTGTGTACCTATATTAATAATTTCATGTTGCGGTTATTACTATGATTGGTATGAAAACCAAAGGGGCAATTCTCATTATACATTACATTTATAATGTCAATCTCAATGCTCTCAATCTGTAAAAAATAGGTACCTACCTCTAATTTGACAAGTTTTGGACATTGATTGCCGCTGAGATGAGATTGCGACTATATTTTGAACGTTTTTAAATACGAGAATTGACCTGTTGGTTTGAATCATTCGGTAGGGTTGTCATTTTTTAAAAACGTACACCAACATTGTTAGCTCGTTATTTACCTTAAAATCAAAAATACCACCGATCTTAAATGCTAAAATAAAATACTACCTACTTCATTTAAAAATAAAACCTACTTTATTTTGATTTTCTGAGAATATTAAATAGTTTATTTTGACTGTACTTAAATACCTCTCTACTACACTTAAGTTACTTACTTTTCACTATTAACAAAGATAAATTTTCAAAGTGCCATACTTGGAATTTAGGCATTTAGGAACCTAATAATATTAATTAATATTGGCTCAAACGAATTCGTCGTAGGAACACTTGTCTGGATTAAATTCCTGAACACGTGTCGATTTCTATAGAAGTAGCGAATTAATGATACACTCGAACAAATATTACAGTTTCAGAGAATTAATTATATTGTTCTCTTTACACTATTGCGGGTAGGTACATCAAATAAATTCCTAGTAAATTATTTGAGATGTGAAAATAAATAAGTGATAAGACTAAGTATCTACATAGCGGCTCAATATTCGGTTTTAATAAGAAAATCTATTTAGAAAATAGAGAATATTGTCTATCCATTGTTCAAATACGCTTTTCTATTAATAAGTAATATTGCAGAATTCCCTTTGAAATTTTCCTATATGAGGGCCGTTTACCCATTCTCTTGACACCCTAGTCGCTATCTTTGATACCCACGAAAAGAAAGGCATATACCTGTTCTCTTTTTCTAGGGGAACTCTATTTTGAAGCTCGTTAATAATGAATGTTGTTTGTTTGTTTCCAGCTGTGTTCTTGTACATATGTTCTGGCCTGGGCATCACCGCCGGTGCGCACAGGCTATGGGCTCACAAGTCATACAAAGCGCGTCTGCCACTCAGAATTCTGCTCACTCTTTTCAACACCTTGGCCTTCCAAGTAAGTTTATCTGAAGAATTACTAACTAAATATTTAACTAATTCATGAAGGCATCCAAAATATTTGTCACTAGTCTTGTTGATGTTTGTCATACTTTAATGTTAATTAAATAAAGGTGGCAAAGCTAGATATGACTACAATCACACAATATTCCATTTTTTATCTATTTAAGTATTTGGACAAAAAAGTAAAACTACAGAGGAAGTCAAATCTAATTAGGTACGTGCCAATTAGAAAGATAAAATTCCATTTATTTGTGGAAAATTAAAGATTAACAAAAGCAAAAGAATTTGGGTAAACAAAGTTTGATTTCCATAATTACTCAATCATAAAAAAAAGTGCAGAAATTACCTGAAGCTTTTTTTAACTTCAGAGGTTAAGAAAGGACACAGGTCTCATGAACAGACATGTGCCTTTGAATAACCCGACTATCTGTTGAAGCACGTGCACCCAGCACAGAGTTCATAAGGGTTAAAACGCATAGAAAATGTGTGCGTGAATGATAACGTCCAACGTAGTCATGACGTAATGTTATATTTTCTAGGACAGTGGGGGAAATTACTTGAATGCTATTTAAAGTCACCTTCAGCAATAAAATTTTGGGTCTAAAGATAGAATATCATATTTCACCATCTTACCCTAATAGTACCCTAATTGAGTAACTTATTTTCGTAAACGACTATGATTAATTTGTTTCATTTTGACAGTTCAACAACATTCATTGCGTTATTTACGTTGATGAGCAGTTTGGTTTTTCCACTTTTGAAGCAATGGATTAGCAATCTGTTTCAAATCGAAACAAATTGTGATTGATCGTGTATTACGCAATTAGGGTACTGGTAACCAGAATTTATAGCTTAGTACCTCTTACGTCTAAAACGACATTATTGGTACCTTCATGATACCTCGCAGGTATGTTTTTGGTGATTTATTTATTTAGTCTTAACAGGTGAAAGTATCGTTGTGATTAGAAAATATCTTCTGTCCAAAGAATTGTTAAACAGTGGGATAAATACGTAAGATTATTTTAAACAAAAAAATAGAGACCTACACCACGTGAACAAAAACCTATTATCAAAACCATGCATGTGCTTATCACGCGTGAGAAACTAGCGTTATCAGCATCACCTCTTAACACCAGTATCGGCGATTACCCTCTGACTGTAATTAAGTTATCAGCAGTAGTATAATGATCTGCGTGATCGATCGGTACTTTCTATAATAAATAATATTTTATCTGTAGTAATTTGCCGTACATAACAGTTATGGAATATAATTCTTAAATATAAACATTAAACATGAACGATAATTACGTGAGAGAAACTAATGAAGCTAGTGATTCAATTATGTTGAAACTTACTCTTGGATGGTAGAATGTTACTTCAGTTTTGAAATACTTTAACATGATTATTACGTTGGCTCTATTTAAACATGTTAGATAGGCTTTAAGAAATCCCAAACCAAAACAGAAAGCAGACAATTATTTATAATTAAGCTGTGCCCACCTGTGGACTACGATGAGCTGTTGATTGATACTTAATTCTGTACGTGTGTTAGATAATGTACTGATAACTACGTAGGTATTTTATTCGTAAAAATTCCTGAAAAAAAAAACAGTTGTTGTTTTGTCATAAAAATCTAGTAGCAATAGAGATTACACAGATTATTGAATATAATCATTTATTGAAGTGCGTCAAAGTTGACAAACAATGATTAGTCAAATAATAATGAAACAGGTGTATGTAATACAATAACAAATAATTCGCATCGTATCGACCGATAAGGGATATAAATATCGCAGTATAGACTAGAGATAGGTTGATAATTCTTTGCCACGAACATTATTGGCCAACCTTTTGCCAAAGGTGGAAAACCTGTTAGTTATTTTGTTGGTATAATCCTTAGGTATGTCAATGAACTTTACAAAATTTTCCTTCACTTTCACGCTAGAAGACGTTGAAATTTTTTTTTTGGGTTTTCTTGTTCGGTCCCAAAATAGTACGATCCTTACCGTTGCCTTTAGTTTCCATACCTACGTTTAGATTTTGAGCCAAGCCTACGTACGTGTACTTTCGGTACTTAAAACTTATAATAAACCTCATAAAACAGAATCATGAAGAATCTCCTCTCAACTTCTTGTTCTCCTTCCAGGATGCCGTAATCGACTGGGCACGTGACCATCGGATGCATCACAAATATTCGGAAACTGATGCTGATCCCCACAATGCCACACGAGGCTTCTTCTTCGCCCACGTCGGCTGGCTGCTGGTCAGGAAACACCCGCAGATCAAGGCGAAGGGACACACCATTGACCTCAGTGACCTCAAGAGTGACCCCATTCTGCGCTTCCAGAAGAAGTAAGTGTGATTTGAGGATAATTTGTTACTATGTACTGTCGATTCGAGTCGATTGTCGATTTATCCACATATTGTGTACATCTATGTAGATTTGATTCGTATTCTCGCTACGAAATACGACGACGGATGTTCGAAACATAGTAGTTCCAAATAGGTACATTCAATATTTTAACCTCTATTCAGACTTTTGTAGAAATTTCAGTATCCAAAATAATACTGGTTTCATTTTTACGTGCTTCTATAATGCTGCCTCCGATAGAAAAAAGACGCATCTAACATTTTTTCCAGATTTGAGTTGTATGACATTGCCGGAATTAGAAAAAAAAAGGAAAATTTGCCTGATCTATAACTCAAATCTAGAAAAAATCTTAGAAGCGTCTTTTTTCTATCGGCGGCAGAGTGTGAAGCGTGTCTAAAAATATACTAAGCTGTTAAAATAAAAATGTACTTACTGCCTACATGTTTTGGCCTTAAGGGCGTTTATTCTAAAAGTGGGCAACGTCGCAAATGGATGTCAAATATTTCGGTGCTTTGGTTAATATATTACTGTATATAAATATGACAGGATAACTAGTGAACTAAAATATTGATTATGAAATGCAATAACTAATATCGTAACACCGAATATTTAGTTTTTGATGTAAAAAAAAGTATTTGGAGACTTTCCAAATTTTACACCTAAAACTATAACATCAAATTCAGTATCATAAATGCAATTCATTATTAATATTCTAGTTCACTAAAACCGATATTTCATATTTCATATTACAGTAATATTGCTAAATTAATCAAAACAGGTAAATATATTTGCGACGTTGCCAACTTTAAGAATGAACGAACGCTCTTAATCTAGGAACGTTTTTTAGATACATTGTCAAATGGGTACTTTCCATTTAAACAAGTTATCCTTATGTTATACTAACATGATTATTTCTTTGTAGTTTCTACCTGATCCTCATGCCCCTGGTCTGCTTCGCGATGCCGATGTACGTCCCCACGTTGTGGGGTGAGTCTCTCTGGAACGCATACTTCGTGTGCTCGATCTTCCGCTACGTGTATGTGCTGAACGTGACCTGGCTGGTGAACTCCGCCGCCCACCTGTGGGGCTCCAAGCCTTACGACAAGAACATCAACCCGGTGGAAACCAGACCCGTCTCCCTCGTGGTGCTCGGCGAAGGCTTCCACAACTACCATCACACTTTCCCCTGGGACTACAAGACCGCTGAACTCGGGGACTATTCCCTCAACCTCACTAAACTTTTCATTGACACCATGGCCGCTATCGGATGGGCATATGACCTCAAAACGGTATCCACTGACGTCATCCAGAAACGCGTGAAGAGGACCGGCGACGGCAGCCACTCCGTGTGGGGCTGGGATGACCATGAAGTGCACCAGGAGGACAAGAAACTAGCAGCTATTATTAACCCAGAGAAGACTGAATAATCAAACCGACCCCGTTTGATCCAATTCCATTAGTTTTTAGATCGAAGGGTGTACGTGTATTATACTAAAGGTGTGGGAAATGTGATACCAGTAATATTATTTATTTTATTTATAATTCACAGTGATAATGGCTATCAAGACTTTTAGAATTAATTCTTAGATTTTTAACAAATGATGCCCATCTGTTTCCTGTAGACAGAATACAATAAATAATACCAAAATAATAAATTGTTTCATTTATCATCCATTATACATTGTAATATCTGTATCTACTTATAAATGAAGCCATAGGTCCTTAATAAGGAAAGGAGTAAAAATCTTAGGAAGGCTTTCTTAAATGAAAAAGTAGGTAGGAACACAAACCATAATAATACTTATTGCGTTACAAACACTCATGATGAATTTGGCGCCTTTAAGTTTAGCCCATTTCCATAGTAACTAGGTATGGCAACATCAAAGTGACTTCAAGTAATGTTCACCATTAACTTCCCCGTCTGTAAGAAGCTCTACATTCTCCGGCAAAGCAATTGATTGGACACACTACATACAGATTCACACAACACTTTTCTTATCTCTAAGTTTTTATTTTTATTAAATTCTAGACCTTGAAAACATTTGTCATGTTATGTTTTTATTACGTTATCACGCATGTGAATCACGCAATGTTATTACTATAAGTCCGAGTTTTGCATAACTACAATCGTCTTTATTTATAATTTATTATCTTAGAATTATCAACTTGGGAGAGAATCACCTCTGTTATATTTTACAAAACATTTTTATTTTTCATATACAAAGGGTGCCTTGTTTATGTAAACACGCCAATCTATACTGTAAAAGTCTCACCGTGAAAACTGAGGCGAAGTGAGCTTAAAGTAAGCTGTCTTTTGCTTTCTTTGATCCACGGACCAACCGTGGCTAGCCTAGCTTAACCTGATCGATCGAGCCGTGCGGCTGTTATTACTTAGCCATAAGCCCCTCAGCCCCGTTACTTTATAATTATGTAGGTATTAAAGGATTTGCACTCACATAAAAACCTTTCCTATAAAGAAGAAATGGGAAGCTATTGACCTAATTTTGGTGATAACAAATGAGGTCTATTACCAAATTATTATCAATTATCGTTTCCCTCATTCAACTGGCGACAAATTTTTATCTCTTTCTACAGTCGGCTAAAGCATGATTTAAATATCCTCATCTACGTTTTAGTAAAATCCCTACTAGACTATATCTCTTTTTTGACAAAAGTTCGTACAATACCCACATGTTTACATGGTAAATGATCTTTTGGCCAAAGTCATTGAACCTTCCTACGTAAGGTACGTTTTATGAACTGTAAATATATACTAATACAGGTACATACATAGGTAGGTTCTCCTGTCATATGAGATTAATTATGTATGTGTGGGCGAGGCAGTTTGATGACATGCATTAGGATTATGACATTCGACACAATAAGGCCCATTTACCTTATTAGGCTCACGATGTGACGTTATCGGTAAGTTTCTAATTTGTAGTTTCCTTTATTTTGACTCGAAAATACTATATATCTTCCAGTAAAAAACTAAAGGCATGAAAAACCCGTATGATAACTTTGGATATCTCTTTGCAGGTATTTTCTAAAGAAAACAATATTGTTTTTAGGCAGAGGAATTTAATCTCGAAAAACTAGATCCAAGTCAAAAGCATAGAGGTTGAATTTCGTAAATCGTAAACAAGACATAGACAAACGAATTTGCAATTGCAATTAGTCGAAGTAGGGGATTACTGACCCATCCAGCACCCACTGCGACTGCTGTACTTCTGATCAGACCATGTCCCACTTGCTGGCGTTTCCTAAATGCCACATTTGCACCTCGGATGACCTAAAGAATGCCTCTGATGCCACTATCAATGTATCACTACCTACTGGGCTCAAACAATATAAAAAGAAAAAAGAAAAACAACCGACTTCAAAAAAAAAACACTACAAAGTGAAAAATAACTTTAATTTCGGAAGTCGGTGTCTTTGGTTTTGAATTTTCGGTCTTTGTCACCGACTTCTGAAATTAAAGTTATTTTTCACATTGCAGTGTTTTTTTTTGAAGTCGGTTGTTTTTCTTTTTGTAAAAAGTTTTTATTTTTCACTTTTTAGTTGTGGTACCTACCCCACACAAATTCGAATACCACTACCTGCTATGTAAATAACAGTGACAAGAAGTTATCATATCATCTACATACTAAGTGGGAAAAAATACGTATAATTGAAGCTAAATCAAAAACTACCCAAGCAAAGTTAATAAAATTTATATGGGACCACCTGACCACCACAGACGAATTGAGAACCTCCTCCTTTTGGAAGTCGGTTAAAAAGAAAACTACCATCGACCAAAAGGAAGAAAAATTTCATCAGACAAAAACTAGACGTATAAACGAAAGAAACAGTTCGTTCCCCTCTTCCCCTCCCCGCCTCCTGTATTGACGCTACTTTCTACAACAGACTGTAATTTCAATTAGGTGTGACCGTGCGTCTGCACTGTATGGTTGCCGCAATTTGACCGCTTGTTTAGATCAAAGCAATTACTTTTATAACCAGGGTGTTGCTTTTTTATTCTTTATCACGTTCTATTTAATGCAATCTGTCCTGAAACATTCAGCAATATGTGATGATCTTAACTGATCTTGCAAGGTATAGAGCCACTGCACTGGTTCACTCGCTCATTCATGCTGGTAGTATTATTAAGTCTTGGAGTGCCTTTCTTTTCAGTCTTGTGAAGGTAACTGGGTTTGAGATAAGTTCCATTGCCAGGTGTAAGCCTTTTGCTGAAATTATTAATGAGGTACTTATTTTATTTTTTAAAGAAGGTGTTAAGAACTACTGGGAATTTTTAGCATAGTGAAGTGAATAATGAAGTGGCTTATCCTTAATACAGGGTCAAATTAAATTAGCTAGCGAAACTTCGTTTATATGATAGGTATCGAAATCTAAACACGATAACTAAAAAAAATATATTAATAATTTGAGGTTTGCGACCTTAGGCAGTGTAATTACTTGTTTTTTTTTATCTGTATTATTGTGTAAAGTTCACCATGTTAAGATATCGATACCCCACGTCGCTAAATACTCTGTACATCGCATCAGCTGGTAATCGAACTCAGGTCCTCTCGCTCGTTAAACCCCGCCAGCTGCCGCTTCATATTTCAATTTAAAAAATATATTTTTAATGTTGATCAGAGAAATAAACCCAACTATTTTCTGCTTGTTTAAAAGTCGGTCGAATAATATTGCAATGCCAAATACATTAGACATTACGCACCAGGAAAATTGCCTTTGCTAAAATATCGCAGAACAGGATTCATAAATTACTCTCTCATTTTGCCGAATCCGCTTTCCAAGTGTTTACGCTCTCTTAATTCCCTTGTGGAATGACTGTCTCTGGTGTTTCAACGAAAAAGTAGGTAGGTACATCCGAACGTCAAAGTTTAAGGCTTCGTAAAAGAGAAAATTGTACAATAGTTACTATCTTGGTACATGAAAATTCAACCTTCTTCCCTGCAGTGCCGATCTTAACTTTCCAAAAGTAAATATCCACTTAAATATAATGTTACTTGCCATAAAGTGAAATCTAATTCACTTCCCCAGTCTTTTGTACTGCGACGCTAAAGATCGAAATCGACTCAGCGTAATCGACGAACGTAATAACAATAAAGAAATGTTTTAGGGCACCGATATATTTCTTTTATCACTTCTCTGCATCGAAGTAAACGTACCACGTAATACTGGAGGTGACAATTTGGGGGAGAAATGTCAGTAACGCTGAGAAAAAGTGGAGCAGGAAACGAAAGAACTTTCAACGTCCCACAAACTATGGGGGGCTTAATATCGTGTCAAGCTGTCCTGCTGCCTGCACGTTGCAGGAGCTGATGGACGCTACTGAAGGTGTCAAATCGTAGCCAAATTCTGCGTTGACTCTATTGATATGAGATTGCCATCGACACGCTAGGAAGTTTGAAAACGGTCATTTTGACAGTAGTATAAAGGTTTGAGGAACAGGGTGTAAAGTTCACTCAGCGTCTATAGAAAAGAGAGGATTCACCGATCAGATGGGTGTTGTGTCTGGTGAGCAACTGCCCGTCGATTGATGTCGGGACGTTGTATATAATTATACACGTCACGTGGTAAACTCTGTTTGCGCGATTCAGGATTTTGTGTAACGTCAGGTCTTTGATACGTAGTTCGCATGTGGCTATGTAGATGCCGCCGCAGTAGAATGAAATCGTTAGATAAAACACGGCAAATTCGTTTTAATTAATTTTCCTGATTGTACCTAGAAAGTAATACTTAAGTATATGAAATATAATAGTATGCATCTACTATGTTGTAGTAAAATAACTTTTTTACTAATAGCTTAAAGTTTTTGTAAGATTATTCTGGACAGTAATTTAGTTCTTATAAGTATTGATGAAAGACTTTACATCATTCTTATACACAACTGGAGCAGTCTAGTGATTCATCTTAGTAGACTTCACAGTTTCAGATTGGCAAATCTTTCTAGAGATACCTTTTAGGTAGGCATTGGTTTCAGAGTAACTGACAGTGAATGTCAAATACAGAAAGATAGATCAAAGCAAGTACTTACATTCGCAGAGAAAAACGTTACCGATAAAATAAAATTACTGAGAATTCCTACACAACATAACGCAAAAATACAATCCTAACTAATAATATTATAAATGTGGAACTGAGTTTGTTTGTTGGTTTGTTTGTTTGTTACGTTTTCACGCTAAAACGGCTGAGTAGATTTTGATAAAGTTTGGTTCATGGGTAGACTATGACCTAGGTTAGGACAAAGGATACTTTTTATCCCGATATTCCCGAGACTTATGTGGGTGAAACCGCGAGGCTCAGTTAGTATAATAATATTATAAATTCGAAAGTGAGTTTGTTTGTTTGTTACGCTTTCACGCTAAAATGGCTGAAAATGTGAGGATGAATTTTGGGTTATGAGTAGACCATGACCTGGGTTAAGATATAGGATACTTTGTATCCCGGTAGTACGTTCCCGTGGTATAATTTCCTACCTCCACATGGGCGAAGCCGCGGGCAAAAGCTTATCCTGACCGTATCTGATCCTTTGTTTATTTCGCAGGGCTTTAAACTATTAACGAGCCAACACTAGAGAGAGGCTTTCACTTAATTGCCACGAGCAAAGTTGGCTGCGTTTGTCATACTAGTGACAACGTTAAGTCTTGACTAAACGACGTAAACGTATAAAACGTAGCGTTTTTATCAGAGGAATAAACCTAGAGACACTTTGTAATCTTGGGTCTTTAAGTACTACTTTTTTTCAACAGTATTTTTTATGACAAAGATTTTAACATTTATTTTGTACTCTTTGGTAGTTAGTTTCGATTTATAGTTGTACAAGATAAACCGCTCCTGTATTCTGTTAAGGCCACTAACGAGGTACTGGGTTGGATTCCCAGGTCAGCAAACCGGTCGGTCAGTGGCGTAACAAATGAGCTCGGTTTATTCATCTCTGCAAATGGGATTAATTCTTACCAGAAAGAAGAAATAAACGTGTGTGGCATATCAATTGCCTTACATAATGAGCAGTTATAGCTACATTTAGTTGCTGGCACTCTGGCAGTATAAAAATAAAATAAAAAGCCTTTATTCTACCATAAATACATAGAATAATTTAAGCCTATTATTTTATATTAACACATAATGGTTTATTACATTTGACATTTTATTTTCATTAATATTATTGTTTATTATTTGAGTTAAATCATATTTATAATTGTACTTATTATTCATTGGTGCTTGTAAGCAAAATAAGTTTAAAAAATGTATATAAGTATTAAAATATTATTATTAATGTTGGCATGCACGTGAAATTATTTATTTATGGAAGTCGCCTCTGCGGCGTATGCCTCCCCCAACTTTCTCCATTTTTCCCTATCTCTAGTTTGTCTCCTCCAGTCTGGTCCACATCTTTCTTTAAATATATCTTCCCAGCGCTTCCGCGGCCTTCCTTGTTTTCTTTTCCCATCTCTAGGTGGGTACCTACTCTATGATTTTCCTTGTCCATCTTTCGTTTTCCATTCAACAGATGTGCCCTGCCCATTTCCATTTCAGACTTCTTATTCTCTCTACTATGTCAGATATTTTAGTTTTTCTTCTAATGCTGGAAGTATAACAAAGCATAAACTATATACCTACCTATTGTTATGTTTCAATTTGTTCAATTAGATTATACCTTATCAAAAAGATACAAAATAAAAATCATCCCCTAACATCATACTGTATAGGGGTGCGTCAAGGCCTGACGAAATTTATTTTTTATCAGTACTTCCCTATCGCTAGCCAGAGTGACACTGTGTACAGTCAATAGGTGTATCGAACACACCATTGCATTAAAACAAGGAGTGTCGTTAAGTCTAAAAACATTAAATGATAACTTTTAGGCAGCTTTAAGATATTTTAGACAAACGAAACACAAATGTCGTTCATAAACGACAGCGAATACGAGAACAATTCCTTTTCTTTCTTCGGGCCAGTTGAGATGGCGTTCTACGACGAACTAGAAGACACATACACAGTCAAAATAGTCGTGAGCATCATCCTGGGGATCTTAATGGCAGTGAGTGTGATCGGCAACGTGTGCACTCTGGCGGTGATAGCCAGGGACCACACCATGCGCACGCCCACCAACTGCTACCTCGCCAACCTCGCCATCACAGACCTACTCACAGCCCTCTTCATCCCGCTCGAAATATACATCATATTCGTACCAGATTTCTATCCTCTAGGAGAAGTCGGATGTCGAATACACTACATCCTCTGGGACGTATTCAGTAACTGCAGCCTACTGATAATCACTGCATTTACGATTGAACGGTACATCATAGTGACTAAACCCTTTTTTCGGCAAAAGCTGACGTTGAATTCTCGCGTCTTCAAAATTGTAGGTGTTATATGGATTATCTCACTTGGTTTTTGTATCCCCGATGTGTTCTACATAGATCTGTTGGAAAGAAAGGAGTACGTGTATTGTTACTACACGTTGACGAAAACTGCGAGTACTGTGGTCGCCGTCGAGATATTCGTTTTCTTCGTAATACCGATGACGACGATATTGGTGCTGTATATTAAAATAACAATAAAGTTGAAGTCGGCGCAGAAAAAATTGCGGAGCAGCCCGGTAGTTGGAAAACAGAACAGAGACAAGGCGGTGAAAATGATTGGTTAGTACCTATTCATATTTTGTTTAACAATTTAAATACGTGTGACCAGCAGAGAACGATTATTATTGTTAATTTATTTCAGAATTAGGTATATCCATATTTTGTTAGTGAGGACTTAAAAAACACCTTATCTTAAATTAAAAACCTAAACCTTATCTTAAATTAAAAATTTTAGGTCTAGAGCATGTACCTATGCACCTACACTGTTCTAGTAGCGCACTAGTGGACAATTAACATTAATTATTATATAATAACGAATAACTAATATTTTAAGAGAAACGATGTTTTCACCCATACTTGATAAAGGCTTTTCAATAACAGAATTATTGTGTTTAAGTAGTCATAAGGATACGCTTGAGATACCAATTAAGAAAAATAAATTATTGTACTTTCTTCTCAAGTTCCCAGAACCAGCTCTTTGAAGTTGTTCATAGTTTTACAATAAAGAACCTGTTTCTTTTGAAGAGCAAGTCTTTCTTACGCTTATGGAACGTCTTTGCTTTGATTTTATTTACTAAGTTTTGTGCAAGTGCCTGCACAAAGTACTTAGTGTTAATTGCTTTGCTAAACAGTGCAAGCGGGTGCAATGTATCTTGTGTTCTTGCGTACCTACTTAAAGTTGGACTCTCACTAAGCGAGAAGCGATGTTCTAAGTGTGACAATAGGGTACCTATAACATGAAAATGAAGGAAAACGTTTTCACAAAACAAGTAGCAAAACTTATCTAAATACATTGGAAAAAAAATATAGCATACCTAACTACAAATTATCTATTGAAAAAAAAGATCAGTCGGCAGATACACCATCCAATGACATTCCACTTTATTTGAACAACAAAATTTGTTCAAGTAAGGAATTTAAATAGCATGTAAAGTAGGTAAACACTGAAACAGTAATTTATGTTTTATTTTCAGCGGCCGTTGCTGCGTCTTTCTTTTTATCGTGGACGCCATATTGTATATTCCGCATAATGATGATGTTACCAAAATTTGATTATGAAGATTATTATAACGTAAGTATAAAGTTAATTTGCTTGAATATGTGAACATGAGGTGATACAAACAACAAAAGTTCTTTAAACCATACCTTAACAGGTGTGCAAATAAATATTTTATACATACATACATTACATCACGCCTGTAATCCCCGAAGAGTTGGCAGCGGTGTAGGTACCTAAAATAACACCCACTTTTCGCCAGTTATGTTTAAGTTTCATGTAATAGCCCAGGTAACACATAAGCAAGATAGCAGTACACATTTAGAACATTTTACAGTTCAATTATAGTTTGTATAAGAGCTTTGGGAATAGCCAAATGCTGAATTAGGTTGAGTTCGGACCCTTAAAATTCTTAACGCTTAGTAAATTCTGTATTTCTGTCTTTCCCTTCTTTACGCTTAATAACCAGTCACTATAAGATTATTATACAGAGGTTATTTAGCATTACGCATTCCAGGTGGCTTAAAGCTGAAAAATAGCCCCGTCTGTAGCATTTATCTGAATAACCATAATCTGTTTTGCTATTATTAAAGCAATACTAAGCTAGTAGCGTTTGAAACAGCTAATTGCTGAATAAAGTAACACCTTCTGAATAATATTGTTCCATAATTCTATTATACAGCTTGATACTAAATAATCGTTTTTATTTTATCTTTAAACTGGATAAGATTCTATGTTTTACTATTATCCAGCTGCTGAATAAACAGTATTATTTAAGTTATACTATGCTTTTTTCAGTATAATAGAGAGTTTCAAACTAACTTATCCAAATTAAAGACCATATTTGTATTGTTATAGCGCTCATAGCTTAATCCCAGCTTAATTAAAATATTATTGTACGTATTTATTTTTTGCGTTGTGGATCTAAAGTCGTGGAAAAAACATAAGAGAACCGGTTATATCAAAAGAAAACTGTTAAAAGAATATTTAAATTTTTGTTCGTTCGATTAGAGAACCCTGAAAATCTAAGTAATGAAGAAATGATTGTGATCAACTATATAATTGTTATTCAGAAGTTGGTGTAATGAGACTACTCTTTTTCAAGTTATAGCTTAGTAACAAGACAGGAGTGCACTTTTATTCAGCACTAGCTTTTGCCCGCGGCTTCGCCCACGTGGATGTCGGAAAATATCCCACAGGAACGTGCTACTGGGATTCAGAGTATCCCATGTCCTAACCTATCTAGGTCATGGCCTATCCTATGCCTTTCATTTAGAAATCCGTTCAGCCCTTACGGCATGAAAAGGTAACAGGCAGATAATAAATCTATTTTAGGGTTCCGTATCTCAAAATGAAAAATTTTAACCCTTAAATGATGACTTATTTTAGGTACTCCCTTTCTTCTCCTAAAATTGTTTGTCCGAAAATCATTATCCATAACACGTTTGCTATAAACTTCAGTAACCATGATGTTCAAAAAGTCGAAATTTTGTTTTACATAATTATCTTTACTTCTAAAACTATTCTGTCCTAATATCGAGTACTCCTACTCCTAATTTTGCATGAAATAAAGTCATATGTCCTAAGCATTGTATTATATAATGTGTATTATGCGAATCGCTGTGAATCCGACTCCACGAAGTCTTGTCTGCCCTACCCCTAGAATGTAATTTAAAATCGCGTAGGCACGAAGGGGCGAGGCGGCCCGCGAGTTGAGGAGCAGGTGGTTTAACGCTCGCCGCCGCGGCTGAGGCTGGCCGGCAAGGCCGGCTAGCAAGAAGAAGCTGCATCTGCGACGATAAGCTCGCGTGGGGCCGCCGGAGCCCTGCAGCGCCGGAGCCGTGACAGAAACCATGCCTGCTGCATGTTGCATGGTCGCTTGCATGCTGCATGCTTGCTTGCATGCTACATGTTGCATGCTGCGTGCTTGCTTGCATGCGCGCTTGCATGCTGCATGCTTGCTGCATGCATGGTGTATGCTTGTTTGCATGCTTCTTACGGAGAAATAAAAACCACATATTCAAAATCAACTGTTTTATTGAGTGATAACACTGCAGCGCTGGAGCCGAGACAAAAGCCATATTGCTTTTGCATTTTTTTTTTAAATTATTTTATGTTTTTTATCCTAAATTTATCCTAATAAATAAACATTTAATTAATAAAATTTAGCACTTATAACTTTTATTGAAAACGATTTTAAGTCTTTTGTATATTATGGATTGTAATATTTATGACAAACAAAAGGACATATTGTATTTAGGGATTTCAATTGTATGGCATGTTATATTATGTGACATTAAGTTTGGACAAGTTATCATTCGGAAAAATGATGATTAGGACTAAAAATATTATGACACTTTAGATTATGGATAAAAAAGTTAGGAAACACAATAGAGAACCCTTATTTTATTTTTATTTTTTTCTACTTCGTTGTCTGTCAAGACCCTTTTTCTCAGAAACGCGTGGAGGCATCAAGTTGAAATAGATATCAAAAACTTAGATCTACGGTCTCTTGGATCTGTATCGAAATCAAACTTCCAAGTCAACGCAATAAAAAAATACGGCTATTTATGCCGCATATTTTAACACTTGCAAATAAACCAGTCTATTTGGTAATTTTCGTTGGCCCAGCAGCATGAAATTTGGCGAGAAGCAAGGTCAAGTAAAGAGGAAAATCCGAAAATTGGTAATTTATGAACTGCACAGTTAAGTTTGTTCTTCAATCCGGGATCAAAAATTTATAGACCGTGTCTTGAAGTAACATTTAGTATGTATTTCATTCAAATCGGTACTCAAATCGGTACTTTTCAATTGAAAAATAACTTTTAATAGAGTGATTAAAAGTTATTTTTCAATTGAAAAGTTAAGTTTGTCCTTCAATCCTGATTTGGAAATTCGGGCAGCCAATCAAACACAGCTTTGAGACGGAACCTTTAAGGCGCAAATCCTACTCATATTTGTCCGGCTTTTTAACATAAATAAAACAGGTTTATATGATTCTAAATACCTTACTTAAAATACTAATTATTCATTTTACTATTATCACCACCATTAATTTGTAATATTATGTATATTTTACTTGTAGAACTATTGTGTATTTGTTATAAAATCTGTAAAATACCATATTTCAGGCAAATAAATGAATCTATCTATCTATCTACTCTAGTGCCGCCATTGAACACGTAATACCCACAATCATGTTACAAAGGTTAGTTTACGACTTTAGATTGTGATAACTTTGACAGAGTGGGCCAATTTTAATGAAATATAGACTAAATAATATAATTCAAGATACAGACTATGGCTATATTTCCTTAAATCTCTTAAAAAGAAGACACAAAAAATCAATGTTACATGTGAATTTTAAAATCATCCCCCAAACAGGTGTTTTACCTGTTTGGGGCATGATTTAAAAAAAACGCCGAAATGTGTAATTCTTTATTTCTTAACAAAAGCATAAATTTTAATTTTCATATCCCTAACTTAAGAAATGCTGGATACATACAAACTCTCATCCCCTGTAGGATCTCTCATCTCATGCCCTTCAGGATATTTTTGAGACAAAAAGTACCCTATATCCTTCTCCAGGATGCCATCTATCTCTTTACCAAATTTTATCGAAATCCATTCTGTGATTTAACCGTGAAAAGGTAACAAACACACATACAGACAGAGTTACTTTCGAATTTATAATATTAGTATGGATGAATTGATGATTGACTGCTCAGCTCCATAAAAGTATAGCATGATGATAATCATTTAAAAAGTTAAATCTGTAACTATCTGCTACATTCGTTCCTTATTCAGCCCAGTGAAGTATTGGAATAATTCAACTGTTGTATAGTGGTATATTGTGTTCATTTAAATAATGGTAAGTACCTCATTAAAAAGATTTTTCAACATACATAGGTATATTGTGTTTTATCTCTTCTCATTTCCTACGAAATGTATGGGAAGTTGTTTTGCAATTTCTGACTTTTCTTATACTCAAACCTCAGTTGGCCTAATATAGTTTTTTGATCTTAGTAATAAGAAATAGGATCGACCGGTATCAAAAAAGTGTACAATTTTTTCAAAATCTGTGAATGCAAATCAAAATGTTTCAAAAAGTTAAGGACAGTCTCCTTAGTCTGTTTTCTTGTAGCGACAACGGTTAAGGTACCTGCCCTTATTGCCCCATCTCAATCCACCCTGTTTATGCTGTGATTGACTGCTTAGCTCCATAAAGGTATAGCGTGATGATAATCTTTTAAAAGGTTAAATCCGTAACTATTTGCAATATTCTAACCTTTTGGCTAGTCTTTTTACAATTTGCGGTAAACTATAGAAGAATGCGAACATAATGCTACAGTGCTCATCCCCCGTAGCAAATAGTGTGATAATAATTTTTGAAAAATCTATTGTGATGTTTCCATTATTTGACTTATAGATTATTTATACGAATTTTTAAGTTAATTAAGCCACAGAGTAAAATCCTCCACTGTAAAAATGACGTTTCACCCCGTAAGGGGTTGATTTTCAAAAAACCCTGATATACGTTTTTATTTATTTTCAGTTTTAATTATAAATACTGAGTTTCGAGTTTATCAGACCGCTCGTTAAAATTCTTCCATACAAACTTTGACACCCCCCAATCCTCCTTTAGGGGGTACTTTAGAAAAACTAAAAATGGCAAACTTTATAATTTATATAGATAAGTATTCATGTCAAGTTTCAAGTTTATTAACTCAAGGAAAAAGATTTTTCATACAATCTAAATCCCCCCTTTTCACCCCCTTAAAGGTCGAATTTCCAAAAATAAATTCCATTAAGTATAAACTACCTCTCTACCAAATTTTATCTTTTTACGTCGAGCGGTTTTCGATATTTCGTGATGAATGAATGAGTGAGTGAGTGACTTTTCGCTTTTATAAATTAAGATTATAAAGCAAAACACTCGATCGTCATAAAAAATCTTTGTAATTTATACTTACAAGGAATTTACGACACCACCAAAATCTTCACCTTCACCAATTCCTTAATCTTCGACTGCAACATTTTCAACTAGATTCATGTTATTTTGTTGGATTAAAATTGCTAGTATTAGCTATTTCGTCACAAGTTCTTTTATCAGACCTAGTATGTATGTATGAAAATACTATTTACTATCTGTTATCTTGATTATTCACACGGCGCGTCATAAGTAATGAAAAAAAAAACATACTATTCACGACAAAATTACTTGCGCACTAACAATTAACATATAGCAGACCTCTAACTTTTAAATTAAAATTTACTTACGGATTTTATAAGTCCACCATGTCAAATTAACATTTAAATTCTACATCGAAATATATTTAATCCAATTGAATTCTTTTCACAATTTGTATTGAATATTTTTTGCAAAAAGTGAACAATAACTTAAATGCTTAATAAATTCTGAATACAAAAACCAATTCGACTAACCTGAATAATTCAGTTTGTAAGAGCTTAATAAAAACAATGTGAGCTGTTATTCAAAAGTTATGAAGCTAATTGAAACGTTATTAAGCTCCTACTCAGACGTTGCTCAGATGTTATTCAGCGTTAAGCATTCAAAATTGGGGCCCTTTTTTCTTGAATAACAGCTGAATAGACGGTACTCAGACGTTATTCAGCTTAGTATTCAGCTTATGCTCTTGATGATTGCTCTTAATGAATCTTTATTCAGCACGTCTGTGTTACTTGGGAGGGGGCGAGCCTATTGCCATCTATTGGGGACAAATCCAGACTCCGGGCTGCTACTGAGAAACTCCTGATATTAAAACCCAATAATACTTTGACCGACCTGGGAAAAAAACTCAGGCCCTCATGCTCAGCAGTAGCGCTTGCGACCACTAGACCAACGAGGCAGTCAAGCAAAGCAAGCTAATTACTTACTTCAATATTATGATTTTAAATTATGCCATATTAATATACTTAGAATATTCATAAATTAAAAGGTCACAACTGTAGGATACGTTTCAAATTTAAAATAACGCCCACTCTATAGCTGAAGCGGTTTCTTGTGCTGCGAAAAATGAAACTGCTTTATAAAAGTTTATCTTTAAAAAAGTCGTAACTGAACTCGAATCACCTCCTATGTAGTTTATCTCTGGAGAACAAACTTATTAAAATTCAAACAACTATAATTGTTGCAGTCTGCATCATAATCCCCTGATCAAAACTCTTTATTAACAATGTATCAATCTCACTTCACAACAACGGCATGCAATAAAAATGTAAATTATAACTAGAAAATAGTTACTTACAGAAACTTTTCAAGACCCAAATTGGGCGATAAAAACTTTTTTCATATCTAAAATAAATCCATATTTTTTCAGGTGTGGAAAATCGTGAACTATCTCTGCTATAATGGATACCTGTCTACTGCTGCCAACCCGATACTCTACAGTTTAATGTCCCGGAAATTTCGACAAGCGTTTAAAGTAAGTTAGCATGAACTTCGTCTGGGAGATGGAATCGCTTGAACTTTAATACGAGGGTAGATAAACTGTAGATACATCATTTAAGGACACACACGACCGGCTAGTGTGAGGTCGTTACACTCTATGTTGCTCTTGAGGCTTATTTAAAAGTTTTAGAAAGGACGGTAGGTAAGACAAAAAAAGAGGGCTCAATGACCTGAAAAAAGCAGCTGGAGCAGATAGGTCATAGCCTATGCAAGGACGAGAACCTTGGGACAGACTTAGGTTAAACCTGCTACTTATCCTGCGATTAATATTCGATTCTACTTAAGTTACTGTTATAGCCAATTAATTACCATACCTAATTCGATAGTCTGTTGAGAATTAGGAATGGTAATAAGGTATGGTATTGATATGTAGATACCTGTACGTCATAGTTAACACAATTATTATTAATGATCGTATAAACTAAGTAACTACCCAAAACTTACTAGTTCATAATTATAATATTGTTATACAACGATCTTTGATCAAGAGAGTTTACAGCTAAATTATTTGCTTTAGTGGTAATACAAGCAGCTGCCTCACTAAATCCTTCTAAAATTTCCTAATTAGCTCACTTTGATAATTTAACAGTTCATCATCATCAGTCTACAGCAGTGCACTGCTGGAAATTGGCATCTCCTTTTGCAAGGCATATAACTTCTTTTTTTCTCTCTTATAGCATATAGGTAGATACTTTATATAATCTCTTATGCTGTTATCAAATAATAGTCAGTAAGCAAGGTGGCATGGGGGCTGACTGTCCAGTACAGCACACGACTGGACCTGGGTACATTTAGAATTAGCTATTCGTTGAGGCCATTAATGCATCTTGACGCACGGTCCTAAGCTGAATCCTCCAAAAATCTAACCAGTATTTCCTGCCGACACAAAGACTAGCACGTAGCTTTACTCGTAAATTATCACTGCTTTAAAGAAACCGCTTCCATAGTCGTCTTTTAAGCAAATATTTTGTCTGCTCTCAAGTGCTTGTCGTACTCACTGTCTGACGGTAGTGCAACTTTACTACCCCTATAAAACACATCTGCACGGTAGCCAGCCAGCGCTCCTGGCTGGAGGCTCTAAGTATAGAAGCTTATGGCACCCACAGGAAAATCCGGTTAAGCAGCCAAGACCTTAGTGGTCAGTACCGCGAGATGCCCTTTTTAAAAAAAAAAAAAAGAAAAAAAAAAGCCAGCCAGCCAGTGTTTACATAGCTCTGAGTCCGACGGACGTACATTTAAGTACGGTGATATAGCTTGTCCACTCTGACATGACGCGCCCCGCTATCGAATTACCATAAGCGTAAATGCTGTAGTGGGAGAAGCTTTAGATGTGTAGGGTGCCATGCAATGATACGTAATGGTATGTTCAATAAAGAAAGAAATAAATGCAGTCAAGTCTTCTATTAAAAAGTTACCAAAGTTTTCCCGAAACACGTGTGGAATTTACGACGAAGCACGAATGTGAGGCAGGTAAAGTTCACTTGGAAACCTGCCAAACAGAAGTTGTAATGAACAGTCGTGTCCAGTGGAACGATTGTTAATTTTTTAGTTGTTAGAGACGTTTTCTCAGTTGAATACGAAGGTACAGGCTAAAATCAGTATCAAATTCCTTAGATTGACGTGTAAAAATAGTCTTAAGTTGTCTCGACTATTGATTTACTGATGATGAAAGATTACGATTTACAAGCTGTTTTCTACCAGAAAATTAATCATTTATTTGAACTATGTAACTTAATGTAAGCCATTAATTTTTATTAAATGTTATGTTGGATAGTTCAGATATTTTTTTAAACTGTGTCTAATTCAGCCACCCATAATGCCTTAAAAACCATAATGTGAGTCATAATTTAACATGATAATTTTATAATAAATTGGTAAACACTTGAATTTGAATACCTACTTGTTCAAAGCAAAATTATCTCTTCGACGTAAACAATTTGTCCACGTCCACGTCCGGATAATTATTATTGAAATATCTAGCATGAACTGATTTTCTATTTCTGGTAAATAAATAAGTACATCCTCGTAGAGACAAGAGCTTACTTTTATGAGTAATTGTTATTTTTTGATGGATTAATACTTTAAGCAAGAATATGTCAGCTTGTTTCACCTTTTTAAATAAAAAAAAATATCATCAGATAGTTACTAAAATAAATGTTTGTATTTTTTCAGGATTTGTTGAAGACTCCACGCGTTTTGAGCCGAAAAAGTATAACAAAGAAGACAACATCAACCCTTGATTCGGTAGTGTAGAATATTCACAGTGTAATAATGTTATAATTATAGCGTGGCAAGATTAAACACATACCAAAACTATATGTTCTGAAAAACATGATTTTGATTTGAACTTTTATCAGCTATCTACAAAAAAAATGGTAAAGCAACACCTTTCAAAAGATGGTTTGGTTATGATATAAAAAATAAATTAAATGGCCATTAATAAAAATCAATAAACATTGAGTATTAAAAAAAACCACTGCGAACCAATGATGGTAAATTTCCAATTATAACAAAAAGCGGCCAAGTGCGAGTCGGACTCGCCCATGAAGGGTTCCGTAGCAGCAAGTAACATTGAATGAAAGGTAAATTGCGGTTTACGATTTATGACGTATTAAAAAAAACTACTTGCTAGATCTCGCTCAAACCAATTTTCGGTGGAAGTTTACATGGTAATGTACATCATATATTTTTTTTAGTTTTATCATTCTCTTATTTTAGAAGTTACAGGGGGGGGACACACATTTTACCACTTTGGAAGTGTCTCTTTTCAGTGTCTTTTCAAACTATTCAGTTTAGAAAAAAATTAAATTAGAAACCTCAAAATCATTTTTAGAGATCTATCCATAGATACCCCACACTTATGGGTTTAATTAAAATTTTCTTTTCGTTTTTCAGTTCTAAGTATGGGGAACCCCAAAATTATTTGTTTTTTTTTTCTATTTTTGTGTGAAAATTTTAATGCGGTTCACAGAATACATCTACATACCAAGTTTCAACAGCATAGCTCTTATAGTTTTGGAAAAAAGTGGCTGTGACATACGGACGGACAGACAGACAGACAGACATGACGAATCTACATATAATGGTTCCGTTTTTTGCCATTTGGCAACGGAACCCTAAAAAAGGTTGCAATAAAGTATTCTCATTGTAAAGACTGGATTTCGATGTAAAAAGTGACGTACTCATCATCTGCCTAGCCTTTTCCCAACTATTTTGGGGTCGACTTCCAGTCTAACCGGATGCAGCTGAATACAGTGAGTATGACTACTCAATAGAATTCGATTGATTCAGAACTCGAAGCTGTCGGGAGTAATTAAGGCCCGAGGTACTAACTATCCAGAGCTTCTTTTAAAAACTTTTCTACGTCAGTTGGTGTCAATACTATAAACAAATAAAATAAAATAAAATAATTTTATTTCAGATTACAAAAGATCCATAAATTGTTAGTAACATGCATGCACTTAAACCACTATTGTTAGTAACTTAAAACTAAAGACGAATTTGTGGGAAGACCACCCAACATCTAGACACAATAAGAAAGGGTAATGGTCTAACTACGGTATAAGTCTTCGCACAAATTGCCTTATTATGGCAGAGGAAGTATCTGCCGCCACAGTCTTCAGGATACTATTATGACTATAGATTTGGTATTTTTGATAATAATTAACCACACAACGAAAACGAAAACAAATATTTATGGAAAACGGCGCGCTGGTTAAATTTTTTCCGCTAGTGATGCGCGCGCAGGTGTAAATAAAGGCAATGGCAAAACCGATAAAATCATGTTTTGTATACACAAATTAAGGTTACTTAGTAGTGAAAAATATGATGAAATATTATATTAATTTATCATATTTTATTTATTTACACAATAGGCATAAACACTTTCACAAGTCACACAAGACAAGTCACTTTGATGAGATTAAAAAAAGCGCAAATCTCTGCTCTAAAATAGAGAATGCTCGCGAGTATAGGATAGTTCATACTAATTCCATGTATAGTACCCACTGACCTGCCCATAGGATTTTTTTTTTACCATAACTAAACGCCTCTGGTTTGTCTAAGGTATTTTTTTGTACTAAAACTTACTTTTGAGCGCTTGTCTTTGGTAAAAAGATTCAACAAAGTAAATTTGTATTAAATACAAATTCCATGGTGCCATGATAGTACTTACTAATTCCATACTGCCATGTCATTACTCCGAATAGTAAATAGTTATCTGTGGCGCACATTACCACACTACTGCGGTAACATAAAGTAAAAAGCACGCGTGCTTAATATACTGCATTATTAACCTAAAAACGGTTCAATAAGAGCCACTTTACGAGCAAGTGTGCTGAAAAGGATTTTTTTCTTTTTAGTTGACTAGACAAGGTGGCATCGATGCAAAAACTGTTACTATGGATTCAGGACATGATTTTGAACGCCACTGCGTTAAAATTTTTCGTGGGTTATCAAAAAATGTATCTGCTTTTCATCGAAAAGTGCAATATCTACATGGTCAAAATTAATGGAACAGCAGATTTTTTTTTAAATAACCGACGAAAAATGTCAACGCTTGGAGGTTCAGAATCCTCATCGGACACGATTGTTTCGCGAGGTTCATGTTCCGGATAAGTAGGGAAGAAATGCCCGGGTGTCACCATTGTGTGGATCGCCCGGAGGACACGGTGGAGCATACGGTGCCCAGCTTGGGCAGAGCACCGCCGTGTCCTCGTAGAGGTGATTAGCGGCGGTGATCTCTCGCGACCAGCCCTGGTCCAGGCCATGGTACGGAGCGAGAGGGCGAAGGAGGAGACGGAACGCGTGAGGGAGAGGAAAATTTCGCGTCTTCATGCCCCAACCGCCGCAGGAGACGCCCTGGGCGTCGGGAATCGAAGACCGATTCCCAGCCACCGTAGGCGCGGGCTTGCCGACGGCTAGCCACCATACAATAAGGTAGCTCACCGTTCAATAAGGACCAGGCCTGGGTTGACGGCGCGTTGTGTTCCACGCGCGTAACAAAAATATGTCAGCAAAACTGACGGGGTCCGCTAGGGTCGATGACTGCCGGAGTTGCGGGAAAGTTCGAAAGGGATTCCGTGGAACACGGAAGGAACACGGATGGGTTTTAGTCAGTAAGAGTCTGACACGCCCTAGCTCCGCCCAGAGCGGGAGAAGTTATTTAATAATTTCCCAACCAATAAAAAAAGGGGGTTCAGAATCATGAACTGAATTCATGGTAACAGTTTTCGCGTCGATGTCCCTGCCACCCTGTATAAATTCAATAAGCATAAAATTACAAATTCGATTTAATCGCGTCTCGAGTTTCTTTGCATGATGTTGAGTACATCTTTTTCATGGTTCAGTGGCAGTCCTTCAGGTTTGAGTATAACATCTGGTGCCTTGAGTGTGGTGTTGTAGAAGGGGTTGAGTGGGTGCAGCGGTCCCCATGCGGTTACCGCCGCACGCGCCTCTTCGGTGCCCAGCTTGTAGTGACTGCCATCGCCTGTCCTAATTATCCTATTCCCGACCTATGTATTATAAAAATAATTAATTGCTGGCAAGAAACTAGATGCAATTACAGAAACTGTATTTTTAGGAATTACTTTAGATTCAAAATTGCAATAGGGAGTGCCTACATTAGAACTCTTTCAGGTAGATTTAAGTTCAGCTGCATATGCAGTAAGAAAAATAAGGCAGTTGACTGATATAGCCACAGCTAGGTTACTATACTTTGCTTATTTCTACAGTTTTATGTCATATAGTGTTCTGTTGTGGGGATCGGCAGCTGACGTAGATTTAATTTTCATTTTACAAAAGAAAGCTAACCACACGATCTATTAAATGGTACTCGCAAGTCCCTTAGAAAAAAAATTAAAGAATTTCATATACTGACTCAGCCTTCTCTTTATATCTTAAAAAGTATTTTGTATGTTCACAAAAACTTTGGACTTTTCAAAGAAGCGATTTCCATAAAATAAATACACGTAGTAGACATGAAATTGTGAAATGACACAAATTTTGATACATTTTAAACAAGCAAGATTTCAGAACTAGCCATAGACATTTCAAAACCCACATCAGTCGTATCCTTATCAAAAAAGCATGTTATAAAATTAAAGCCAACGTTAAAGACAAGGTAGTTTGACAATAATTCTTTATGCACCCTCATTAAAAGCTTAATTATGTTAGTGTCTATTACTGCGCCCAAATTACGACGTTCATTTTTCTTTTTTACATTCTTCCTTTTCAATGTCAAAACGTTTATTTCAAATTGGCACATAAAAAGCACTTTTGAACGTCACAAATTAACAAGAAAATAGAATGATTCTAGTTGCCCCTTCCAAATGGTAGTTTCGTATGGAGAAAAATGGGCAAGAAACACCACCGTTACTTTTTAAATGTTATACAATATTTTGTCTACATTAATTATACAAATAATTTTTCAACACACTTGCTCGTAAAGTGGCTCTTATTGAAACGCTTTCAGGGTCATAATGCAGTGTATTAAACACGCGTGATTTTTACTTTATATTACCACACTAGTGCAGTAATGTGCGCCACAGATAACTATTTACTAGTCGGAGTAATGACATGGCAGTATGGAATTAGTAAGTACTAATGATACAAAACCAGTGCGCAATTTTTCATAAATATTCGTCAACGTTTTCGTTCTGTGGTTAATTATTATCAAAAAAACAAAATCTAAAGTATTGTCACCAAAAAGCGTTGAAAAGTTTTTAAAAGAAGCTCTGGATAGTCAGTACTTACAACAAACGTCAGTTAAACTTTAAAAATCTAAATTTATCATCTCTATTATTAAGTTATCATACATTCTTACAACAAGTCTGTTTTTTTCCTCGCAAGTGTGTTGAAAAACGTTGAATGAAACGCGTGTGCATTGATCTTATAGCACACTCGTATCATAATGTACTAATATGTAATGACGGTGCACCTAGAATAAAATTACTACATCACAGTAGGTAAAAAGAATTAAAAGTGAAGCAATGACAGATAATTATATGAAAGATACATGGCGTCCACAATATTTACAAACATTACAAAAGAATTTTCCAAAAAAAAAGTTACAAATATAAGTCAGTGTGTGAGGCCTTGACATAATCATCTCATTATTTAACACGTGCTGCGCCCCCCGGTGGTTTCACTCGCATAAGTCTCGATCTTAGTAGTAGTATTCTATGTCCCAACTCAGGTCACTGTCTATCAATGTGTAAAATTTCATCCAAATCCGTTCAACCGTTTTAGCGTGAAAGCGTAACAAACAAACAAACTCATTTTTGCATTTATAATATTATTGTTAAGGAGTAGACGCCTCCAATTTAATTTAAAATTTGTATTACTGGTTTTTGTGGATATGATACTTATTCAGATTTATTACAGTGGTAAATAGTAGTGGCAATCATGTCATTTGGTTTAATAGGTTTTTATTTTTTATTTATTTAAACATATTTATAAATTTTTAAATGTGTTTTCGTGGAGTTTCTTGCCGGCCATCTCTCTTCATAGAAAACGACCGATTAGAACCGTGCACCTAGCTTTTGAAGTTTCTTAGATGCCCATTTAGATTTATGTGAAATAAAATATTATTATTAAATGTCTTTAACATATCTCGGGACCCTGGGGTCCCGGACCTTTGGAAGGCGTACGAGGGGCCGAAGCCAACTCGCAGAGGCCCCTTAGACATTTTTAAGTATTGAGGCACCACCCGACGACTGTTCGCACTACGCAAGGGCACCCAAGGACAACCTCCGGTTGGTGTAGGACTATTGCAGGATATGGAAACAAAGATATTTTGACTATGGGTTTGGGTGGCTAAAGTGGACTGATTACCTGGAACTATGGAAGGACTATGGCTCCTGCCTGATCAATGTTTATATGTACACGGATAAAATGGCAGGGGGTGACTTGCACACTCAATACTGGGCACCCGAAAATGGTTGCTAGCACAAAGTGTCGAAGCGACAAGGGGGCAACATGTCCTGAGGTGCTTATGAGGAGTGGAGAGGTATTCCACGGCTATCAGGACAATCCCGGAAGTACGGTCAAGATCCCTACCAGCATCTTACTGGAATACTTCCTTCCTCCGAGCATGTTTGCTCTTGCGAATCTCCACTCGAGCCAGCCAATAAAGGCAAGAATGAAGTGGGAGTTCCATTCCTCGTCAATGTTCACTCCAGTCGGCCAATAAAGGCAAGCCAGAGGTGAGGAACAAGACTTCTCCCGGAAGATAGGGTCCGTGGGGTCGCTACTGCCCAACAGCTCGCCACATGCTGCCCTGCGGGTTTTTGTAACTCTCTTGGTCTGGCTCCTCACCCTACACCTGTTTCGGCAAAGTAAACTTTACCGGCACATACCTAGAGTTCGGAGCGCGCAAGCCCCACCACGACGTCAACGTAGAGATACGGCGGTGGGGAAATAAATATTATTATTACTTTGATTAATTTCAAAATCATCAACTGAATGCAACTGTTAATACATTACAAACTGTTATTGTACTTACCACTTCAGGTGAAGCACTTTTCAAGTCATAAGCCATTCCAATCCTCTCGAAAAATCGGATGATACTCGCGGACAGGTTTAAATGCATGGTCAGTTCAGCTGCCTTGTAGTCCCAGGGGAACGCGTGATGGTAGTTGTGCCAACCCTCGCCCAAAGTTGTCATTGACACGAACCATGATTCTACTGGCTGCAATTTTCTGTAAAGTTTTAACAAACATATTAAATAAACAAGTCGTTTAAAAGGATGATGATGTACACAATAATGTTTGATAGTGTTGAGTCTACCAACGAAGGTATACTTACTGGTCGTAAGGCCGAGTCCCATACAGATGAGCGGCACTATTGACGAGCCAAGTTATGTTCGATTGTAGCATGTAGCGAGCAAAGTAAGAAGTTAAGATAGTTTGAAATAGAGGCTCACCGAAGAAATGCACTGGCACCCACACAGGCAGTACAAAGCCTAGTATAAAGTATAACGGATAAAAATACCTGAAAAGGAAATAGTGAAGATATTACTGAACTGAACCACAGACAAACTGCTAGAGGAAGAAAACTTAATGAAAAAATTTGTTTACTTCTTTTGGAACATGACCATCCAGTCGGCCTGCAAGTCACTCATGTCTATCTTCCTGCCAAGCTCGATGACGTAGGGGTGCTTCTTGTGCATCAGCCACCCGATGTGGCTGAAGAAGAAGCCACGCTTGGAGTTGTGAGGATCAGCGTCCGTATCCGAGTAGCGATGATGCAGACGGTGATCGCGACACCAGATGAACATAGAATTCTGTAAATTAATGATTATTTAGAACCTGAATTACGGATGACATCATACATGTTTTAAGTATTTTGAATTTGATTTGATTACCTGTCCAGCGCTGGTCTGCAATAATAAAAACATAACCCTCAGAAAAGTATTTGCTTTAAAAGATTTATGAGTGTAAAAACGATGCGCCCCGATTGTGATACCTTCACCACCCAGGTACCCGAAGATGAAAACTGAAATAATAAAGTTTGATTAGAAATCACAATATTAGCTACGCGAATATAATAAAATATTGCAATTTGTAACTTACACCATAGTATAGTCTGCCATTTAACATAACCCGTTAACATAAGACCAACTCCCCAAAGAGCAAGAATATGCATTATCAAGAACACGATGGCATTTTTCCAAACAATTGTATGCTTGTAAGAGTAATCTGTCCCAATCACTTTAGGTATAGAAATTGATTGAACTACTTTATTATTTTCATTTTTTGAGCTTGTTACACGAGTTGTATTTGAAGCAGGAACTTTGCTTTGCAAGTTTGCAGCTGTCATTTTCGTATTCTTGCTACACACTTTCTACGAGCTCATCTATTCACAACTGTATAATTTAGAGTATGAGCCTACTTATAATAACAATAGTTTAAACTTGATTCAGGAACGAATTTGAACTTGGCTTTGTATGCAAAATGGGGAAAGGTCGGCAGCAGGCCAAGTGTGAGTCGCACTCGCACACAAAGGATTCCGTACACATGTTTCTTGTAAGTAGCCCCTCTAATTTTTAACTTTATTTTTTATTATTTGTTTTTGTATCGGTAATAGAATGAATACACAAATTACAATCTGTGAAACTGTCAAGGTTCCTGAGAACAAGAACCTATTAAGGTTCATGAGAAACAGCCCGCTGACAGACAGACGGACGGATGGACGGACAGCGGATCCTTAATAATAGGGTTTATTATGTATTGTATTGCTTATTTCAAATTAATTGTAATTGTTTTGCTTATTTGAATTTCATCTTGACATGGTAAACTTGTATTGATATGATATGATATTTTATTGTGTTATTAATAATATTATATTGAGGGAGTCTTTATCATTTTAACTTAAACTGTTTGCATGCCTTAGTTAAGGTAGTTAGTATAAGGATCATTTTTTAACTTAACATCTGTAACTTGTACTAACTTTCTATGCAAATAAATAACTATTCTATTCAGGTACGGAACCCTAAAAACACAAACGTCAGCTTCGAAATTCGTCTTTTGAATACATTATGGTAAATTACATGAATTTAAAAAGATGATGACTGATGATGACCCAAAAGGCTCTCCTAGCTATTCACAACGGTGTGCTGGTGCTTCCGCTCATGTTGGAAGAGAATGCTGGGTAAAAAATGCTGTGGAAATGCGTTCTTTGCGAAGCATGTGTTGTGTGACTATGAATGATAGGCTGAGAAATTATGTGATAAGGGAACGGTGTGGTTTCAAAGAAGATAAAATTGGAAAAGTATGCTGAGATGGTTTGGCTATGCTGAGAGGATGAATGAAAGGCGACTAACTAAAGGTATTTACAAGGCCGATGAGAGTGGAAACGCCGGTCGGGGACGCTCTAGGAGGACATTAGTGACCTTATTGGGGATGTTCTTCAGAAAGGTCAGGTGCATAGTACTCGCAACCGGCGTGCGTGTATGACCAGATGTATGAACGTAAACGAGGCAAAACGAGTATGTAAGTATCGAAGCAGGTGGCGTTCTGTAGTTTCTGCCAACCCACATGGGAAGAAGGCGTGAGTTTATATATGTATGTGTACAGTGCCGACCAAAAGTCCATGAGCAATCTCACAAAGCAATAGACTGACGCTTCGGTTTGACTTACGACCTTCTTCTATAAGTTGTTACAATACTGTAGACACGCACATTACACACACACACTCACTTTGTCTGCAACCAATGACTAGTTCAATAATCATCATTCGTTTTTAGTTTCATTCGTCTTGTTCACATAAATATTAAAGTTTAGCAGGTAGACCACAAAAAACTCAGTAAATTATTTCGATTTCTGTGGGGTAGATGCAGTTTGTTACGAGTATTCAATTAATAGAACTTTTTTGGTTCGTGGATAATATTGGTGACGAGTATTTAGCGCAGTGTTGTGGTTATTATTATCAAAAAGCAGGCATAAAATATATTGAAGAGATCAGATCAGATCAGAGAATATTATTGCGCTGCGTAAAAGTGAAGTGAATATCTAATGAAACCGGACTAAGTGTGAGTGTTATCATTAATATATTTCATATTTTACTAAACATAAATCTTAATCAAGGGTATTGTTGATAGAACAGAGGTATTGTTGAGACAGAAGATGCCTTTAAAGTTTTAAATTCATTGTGAGGTTTAATTCGATTAGTGAATAATAAATACTAGGGTATTATGTGTAATAAAAACAATGTTTTTCTTTGTTCTAGAGAAATACTGTGAGGGTTAAGAGATATGAGGAAGGGGCTTATTATCGAGTAGCAGCGACGTCAAATGGTGAATGAAACAAATGGTTTCATACCAACGAGACATTTTGCTGAATTATTAAAAACACGTCATTATGAACCGTTCGCCGTGCACTCTGAAGGCTTGCATCACTGAAGACCAGCTAGAAAACCGTTTTTGACCTTAAAATATTGACCGTACCAACTTAATAAACAACAGATTCGTTATTGCATGAATTTATGGTAACGAATTTTTTAAGCACGTTTCAATAGGGTGTTTGTCGTATTTCTTGCAGATATACCGAAATTGTTTAATATTATTTTAGTAATAGTATTATTTTAGGATAAAAATTTGAGGTTTAGTTTCAATCTTCTTTTCGTAAAGAAAATGAATACTTAAGCTTTAACCTCAATAACAACCAATATTTACTAAAGTCAAATAAAATGTAAAATAATTAATACAAATAAAATATAAACAAACTGCCCATATTTAACCTTAAAATTACCTATTCTGTAAGTAGTTTTTTACATTTTAAGTAGTCTAATATTCTTATTTATTACTTAATTACTTCGACCATGATCAAAGCTTAATATTTATGGTGAAAAAATCCATTAAAAATTTAAAATATTTCATAATTTAAATATGTATAAATAATACAAACTGCTTCTAAGTTTCTTGACATCTATTTCACATCTTATTCAGCTGAAGTAATGATAAATAATTGTAGCAGTTTATTAACTTATGTAAAATAAATATAACGAATAAACATATATTTTTTAATTTAGTTATCATATATCACGCATTTTTTATTCTAAAACCTTTATTGCAATAACAACATAAAAAAGCAGCAATATTTAAAAAATATTATTATCGAAAACAAAAATAATAATATTTGCAAAAAACCGCACTGTGTTTCACGAGATTAGAACCTGAGGCAGATTGAATTCCATACCAACGCTTAACGCTTTCTGCTATCTGCGCTTGTTAAGTAACTATCGAATTTTAGCAATGCCATTAACTGGTCAAGTTCACGCGCATAGTGCGTGTGTGCTAGCATGTTTAAAGCGACGGAAATATATTGTTGTTTCGTGTAACTGCGTTATCTGTGGTGTGTGTATCGTGTTGCTTACACATACAAATGTACGAGCTATACCGCGTGTTCACAGCAATACGACTCTTAGCGTGCTCATGTACTTTTGAGCGCTTACTGTACATGCATTTATTTTTATTAAAGTTTTAATTAAGATCTTTTTTACGTAGTTCAGAATCATCTTATACAGGTGGCCAATATAAGGAAGTATACAACTTTAAATTAAGATTATTTTTATTAAAAATTAAATTTACTGGATATTTTTCTGTAAGTATATTTATTCAGGCTTGGCAATTTTATACGGTGAATAAGATCTGCATAATCTGCTCCTGTTTTATTCTCAAAAATACAATCGCTTTTTATCGTGTTTTGTTAGAGGTTGTAAACCTATAAGTTTAATATAAACTGCATCTTGTCTACTGTTTACAGTGTCCTAGCAACCGTAGTAATTTTCTAGTCTAAAATATATTTTTCTGTTGCACTACAAATAAGTATTTTCTTTCGTATCCTATTCTCTAATATGGTAGCAGAGCGTGGTTTCATACAATTTTCCCATACTTTATTAGGTATCCCACTAACAAAGTCACAAATATTCTGCTTTTCGTATTCAAGCTTGACCATGACATGTGCCTTTAAATAAAACCACACAAAAAAAAGGACGTGTTTTGAAATCCTCAGTGACCAAAATGGTATTCGTTACTATAATAAAAATATAAAACGTTTATGTTAAAAAGCGACAACGAAAATGATTACGAGCACGTAAAGAAGAAGAAAAGAAAGAAAATACATTTATTTAGCACAGACAAAAAGGCACACAACACAACAATTGTAACACAAGTAAAAAATAAAAATAAAACAGGGAACAAAAACAAAGTATAAAATAATCATTTAACAGGCAAGTGTGCCTCGCGGCTGCGCCAAATAGGCCCAGTTCAGCAAAAATGCCAGACAGCTAGTGCCTGACGCTGGTTTTCAACTGAACCTGAAGTGTGAGGTGACGGATGTAAATCAGCTATAAACCTACTGCAATACGTGCAATACTTAAATAAAATTAATTCATGTAAGATAATAATAATAATAACAAATAATTCGTTTTATTTAAAATAAATTTATGTAATAATAATAACAAATGCATTGTGTGAAATCAAATAAAATTGCAAAACAACAAAACAAAAAGAAACTTGAAACACCTATACTTATCGTATGGGTTACATTGACACTGGCACAATACGATTTTCGTGCAACATTTACCGACTTAACACCGAAACATACTTAAGTAGGTAGGTACAGTACCGACCAAAAGTCCATAAGCAATCTCACAAAGCAATAGACTGACGCTTCGGTTTGACTTACGACCTTCTTCTATAAGTTGTTACAATACTGTAGACACGCACATTACACACACACACTCACTTTGTCTGCAACCAATGACTAGTTCGATAATCATCATTCGTTTTTAGTTTCATTCGTCTTGTTCACATAAATATTAAAGTTTAGCAGGTAGACCACAAAAAACTAAGTAAATTATTTCGATTTCTGTGGGGTAGATGCAGTTTGTTACAAGTATTCAATTAATAGAACTTTGTTGGTTCGTGCCGTGATAATATTGGTGACGAGCATTTAGCGCAGTGTTGTGGTTATTATTATCAAAAAGCAGGCATAAAATATATTGAAGAGATCAGATCAGATCAGAGAATATTATTGCGCTGCGTAAAAGTGAAGTGAATATCTAATAAAACCGGACTAAGTGTGAGTGTTATCATTTATATATTTCATATTTTACTAAACATAAATCTTACTCAAGGGTATTGTTGATAGAACAGAGGTATTGTTGAGACAGAAGATGCCTTTAAAGTTTTAAATTCATTGTGAGGTTTAATTCGATTAGTGAATAATAAATAATTAGGTATTATGTGTAATAAAAACAATGTTTTTCTTTGTTCTAGAGAAATACTGTGACGGTTAAGAGATATGAGGAAGGGGCTTATTATCGAGTAGCAGCGACGTCAAATGGTGAATGAAACAAATGGTTTCATACCAACGAGATATTTTGCTGAATTATTAAAAACACGTCATTATGAACCGTTCGCCGTGCACTCTGAAGGCTTGCATCACTGAAGACCAGCTAGAAAACCGTTTTTGACCTTAAAATATTGACCGTACCAACTTAATAAACAACAGATTCGTTATTGCATGAATTTATGGTAACGAATTTTTTAAGCACGTTTCAATATGGTGTTTGTCGTATTTCTTGCAGATATACCGAAATTGTTTAATATTATTTTAGTAATAGTATTATTTTAGGATTAAAATTTGAGGTTTAGTTTCAATCTTCTTTTCGTAAAGAAAATGAATACTTAAGCTATAACCTCAATACCAACCAATATTTACTAAAGCCAAATAAAGTTTAAAATAATTAATATGAACAACTGCCTTTAACCTTAAAATCAACAATTTTGTCAGTAGATTTTTTTACATTTTAAGAAGTCTAATATTCTTATTTATTGCTTAATTACTTAGACCATGATCAAAGCTTTATATTTATGGTGCAAAAAAATCCATTTAAAATTTAAAACATTTCAAAATTTAAATATGTCAAAATAATACAAATTGCTTCTAAGTTTCTAAACATCTATTTCACATATTATTCAGGTGAAGTAATGATAAATAATTGTAGCAGTTTGATAACTATACTTAAGTAAAATAAACATAACGAATAAATATTATTTATTTTTTATTATAACATATCACGCATTTTTTATTCTAAACCCTTTATTGCAATAACAACATTAATAAATAGGCAGGATATTTAAAAATATTATTATTGCAAACAAAAATAATAATATTTGCAAAAACAGCGCTGTGATTTACGAGATTAGAACCTTAGCCATTTTGAATCTAAGACCAACGCTTAACGCCTTCTGCTATCTGCACATATAATTTACTTTCGAATTTTAGCAATGCGATACACTGGCCAAGGTCACGCGTACGAGTATGATGCGTGCTAACAAAAGTTATGGAAATATAAGTGCGGCGCCCGCGAACCGTGACGATACGATAGTGTGTAGTTCAAAACTGCGTTCTCTGTGGTGTGTGTACGGCACTCACACCACAGACGTCTGACTGTTTACACATACAAATGTACGGACTATACCGCGTGTTCACAGCAATACGACTCTTAGCGTGCTCATGCACTTTTGAGCGCTTACTGTACATACCTACCTATATCATATAATTGAGACATTTAGTGTGACCATATCCAGCTTCCGTTGTGCATCTATAAGGTACTGCCGTAAACGTCGTCTAAAAGCACCTATTGTGTTAATAACTCTAATCGGTGGTGGCAGGTTGTTCCATATTTTGGAGGCCGCATAACGAAAGCTGCCTCTAAAAGCGGCTGTACCCCGAGACTGAGTCGACAGTTGTTGTGAGCATTGCCTCCTCCCGCATTCCCGTCTACTCGTAACCCAGCTTAGCTTGTTATACAAGTAGTCCGGTTTCTGACATTTAACCACACCGAACAAAAGGCAAGCCAAGTGCAGTTTGCGTCTGGACTTCATTTTCAGAGTAAAATGCTTATTTAGGAAGGGTGTTACATGACTTCTGCGAGGAATACTGTAACAAAACCGAGCACAAGCGTTTTGTACCCTTTGGATGAGGCGATCTGTACGAGCTAATAGGCGCGGACCGTACACTGTGTCAGCATAGTTCAACCTAGATAGAACCAGAGTTTCCGCAAGCTGTTCCCGTAGTGTTTCGGACAAGTAAGGCCTAATCTTGTACAGAACTTTCAGGCGGTAAAAGCAGTTTCTTACCGAGTCGGCTATATGTTTTTCGAATCGAAGGTCCTGATCTAAAATAAGACCAAGATTCCGTGCTTCATATACTCTGTCAATTGGTTCACCCATTAGCTCCAGATGAAACGTTGCGGGTAGTTTAGCTAATTGCTGTCTCGTGCCAAATACCATGTATTTAGTTTTGGTTGGGTTTAGCGATAAGCAATTCTCTTCAGACCAGACGGCGATTCTACGTAGGTCATCGTTTAGATCTTTAATGGCACTGTCATACTCATCTGGTCTAAAAGATATGTATAGTTGGACGTCGTCAGCGTATATGTGGTACTTGCACCTCTGGAGGCATTTAATTATATCTGCACAATATAGAATAAAGATAATTGGGCCCAATATAGATCCCTGGGGAACCCCTCTCTCAATGGAAGTAAGAGACGATTTAAGAGCAGTGCCGTCACCCAAACGTAGATCCACGAGTTGTTGTTGTTGATCCACGTACTCAACCAAACGTTAAACACGATAATACAATGGTTAACCGAAAATAATCTTTAAATAAATATAGACGAAACGAAAATAATATACTTTAACCAGAGAACTGAACTGGCAAATATAAACGTTAGTTACCAAGGCGAAATAGCCTGTGACAGATACAAAGTTTCTAGGAATTTATATTGACAATACACTGACATGGAAAACACATTTAGAATATGTCTGCAAAAGAATTAATAAATCGTCATTTGCGCTGTACAAACTCAAAAATTGTTAATAAAGAAGCCGTATTAGCTGCTTATCACGGACTTGTTGCACCTGTCCTAATTTGGCTCCACACGAGGAAACTCCGCACCGATCAACAACTGAGATACTCAATTACGATAGCCTGTTCTAAAGTTCACCATGATCTCACTGCTGCATCAGGGTTGGCTCCAGAAGAGGGAACTCCTCAATAGTCAACAGTACATACAAGAAATTTAATATTCGAATTTAATTACGATAGTCCGTTCTAAACTCCACCGTGACTTGGCTGCTGCGCCCAGGATTGGTTCCAGAAGATGGAACTTCTCAGCGTTCAACAGCACAGACACAAAATTTCATGCACGTGTTAGATATAAAGTATATATATAGATACGTAACTAGGTTTATATAAATATTTAATCTTCGTTACTTATTAGGTATTAAAGGGACAATAAAAACAATAGGATTCAATTCATAATAACATTATATTTACATAATTCGTAAATATAATATAAATATACTATATTCATCAAATATAATATAACTATACAATATACATCATCATCAACAATAAATCAACAAAACAATCAGAATAATATCATACCTTAGATGTTAACGTCTTGAAAGTCGAAGAGCAACTGAAACCACATCACTGTGGCTCCGCTCTTTTATACCCGATAACAAACAAGTATGATTCACAAATGACAGTTGAGTCAAATCAGTGTTTGACTTATTTTATAAGTTTGTTACAAAAATCATTTAGTAAATTAACAACCGAATAATAATTATTTTTATAAGTAGGTATATCCAGTATTTATTTACAATTATTAGACACATAATACAGACATATAGACATATAATTACATTTATATATCACGGCCATACTGACAAGTACTTCGCTCTCGAAGTACATTGTGTAATTTTACTTTTGTTTTGCCAATTGTCTAGACGTGTCAAGTCCCCTCCACCCGCTGCTAGTGGGATAGACTTGCACCAAGCAAATGACCGACCAGCGGAAACAAATTTTATCGATTACCTTGTCATGCTAGTCCCATTCACCCGCTGCTGGTGAGATAGACAAGCACCAAGTAAACGATCGCCCAGCGGATTTTTACAAGCTCAAACTCGGAGGTCGCGGATCGTGGCTTGATTATAAAGATTCAAAGGCCCGTCTTTGACTTGACTGAAATTTATCCAACCAACTGAAACTCTAGCCATAACTAAGGCCTTTAAAACAACCATTTTGCCAACTCAAAATCAAATGTTTCACTTGATTTTATACATAAACTTTATTTTCCAATCGTAAACAATTCAATAACTCATTCATATTTAACGGCCGTTGAATCGAAGAACAAGAAACTCCATGGAAACAGTATTACAGTATTCTATCAATACATTTCTTATGTTTCCATAAATTATCGTTATCTCAAAAACAGTTTAATTCTATGTCTTGAATAATAGCAACATCATAAAAATAGCAATATTGGCAATAATATACCATACACAACAACATAATTATAATAAGCAATAATTACTGTATAATATCAAATTACTTAACTTACATGACACCTGGTCCATCTATTCCACACAACAACGGCACTAGAACCAATCAACTGAACATCTACCGAGCAACTGACTCGATAACGCTATTACAATTCTTTTTATATCCTACCAAACGTCACTTATGTCAAACATCTACCGTCATTTTGAATAAATCACAGATCGTCATACATTTTGGTTTAATAACTTCTAATACAGGTAAATATTAAACGAATCTTATGTAATGAAATCATATTAAAATATTATAAGGTAATTAAGCAATTTAATAAAAGCTGATTCGTAACTCTTAGATAAAATTCAATAGAATATCAACATCAACCGACAGTATGGTGACAATCGTTTGAAACAGCTTATTATATTCAATATTACGTAACAATTAATATTAATAACATCTAAATTAATTTTACAAGTGTTATTTTTAGGTAAACACAATACCTAGTCAAATTAGGTACTTCTACATTAGTCCCGAGCTTTGTAAATGTGACAGATGCATTTTCAGACCAACAATATTTTAATATAATACTAACCTCAACATTAATTATCTAACACGGCCAGACTGACAAGTACTTCGCTCTCGAAGTACAAACACATTATTCTTATTACTTAAATGTACATTTTGTTTACATAATATCTGTAATCGTTTCATAATCATCAACCTATAATCAATAATCGGACCTTACTGGGCAGACCAAACCCCCGCAGTCAGTGAAGCTTAATCACCCGCAGCCAGTGAATGTCATACCTCAGCTAAGGTTTTAATTTATCCGTAATAATACAATCATCTCTTAAACTAATATTATAATAAACCTTCTTCTAAAACTAAGGTTTTAATCCATCCATAATATAATCATGTCTTAAACCAATATTATAATAAACCTTCTACTACAGCGTTTTGTTCAGTCCACTCTCCAGGCCACAGGCGAATTTTTTCTTTTGCAACTTATTATATTTCTTAAATTTCCAATACCCCTTAATGAGAATCTGTCATTATCCAATATGTTCATAATTTCGTAAGGTCCCTTAAATTTTGCAGTTAGTTTGTCATGTCGCCTATGGTCTTGATTTACATAAACAGTGTCTCCTACGCTATAACTTATGTTATCTCTACGCGTTTGGTCAACGCGGTCTTTGAATTTATCGGCAACAATTTTAAGACGCTGATGTGCTAGTTGACGATCGGCCGTTACGTCAATAATTATAATATCATCTTGTATTACCTCATTTAATCGAGTTTGTACACACTGGATGTTCGAGTTTTTGCCAATAAGCAGCCTAATAGGTGAAAAGCCAGTTGATTGCTGTACAGTAGTGTTTAAGGACTATTGGACCTTCCACAAAACGCTCGGCCAGTCTGACAATATTATTGAAAACTGTATTCAACATTGCTTTTTAATAATTTCACAAATTTTTACTTGGCCACTCTGACCACTTTTTACTTTGGAAGTCAAAACTTCTAATACTTATTTCACACAGACCACCAATAATAAAAGAAAAAGAATATGTGATACTAATATAGAATTAATCGAAAGTATATATTTAATTTACTTTACGATACTAAACTAAGTACCAACTACTAATTCTAACTACTAATTCCATATACCTAAGCTTACTTTTAATTTCTTCAGTAAAATATCTTGGCGAAATATTTCGTAAACATCAGAATCTAATTTAAGTAATTATTAAGTATCGTTTACACTTGCTGACAACAGGTGATTGTATTTAGATAATTATCAAGATCATTTATAAAGTATGGATTGGATGGATTAGATACAAGCAGCCACATCCAAAATATGTTCGTTACCGGGTTTATTACATTATTCATAATTTTTTTTCATTTAATAATTTCTCATTTCACGATAGAATCTGTTTAACTGACTCAGAGGTCGCAGATCGTGGCTTGATAAAGATTCAGAGGCCCGTCATTGACTTGGCTCGACTCAAACTCAGAGGTCGTAAATCGTGACTTGATCATAAAGATTCAGAGGCCCGTCATTGACTTGGCTTGAGTCAAAATCAAAGGTCGCAAACCTCTCAAACTTATTCTTGTGAGCACTGGAAATTCCAATCGAATACGATACACAATTTCATAATTATGTCCTTATATTAAAAAGCTCGCGCTAATTTTAAATGTCACAAAATAATCCAATCGGCCAAAACCAAAAAAAGTAAATTGTATTACTCCAATCTACTTGATCATTATCACAATAAACAAAGCATTAAATATCAATTCTGGATTTTTACTACCACATTCTAAAATATTATTGTAATTATATTCCCAAATTATATTTAAAAACGATCAAGTATTTAACATAGTAAAATATCCAAATTTTTATCCTTAAGCCAAGCATAAACTAAATACTTACATAATAATGATCCAAAATTATTTCGCAATACCTAAACCTTTCGATTTCATCATCATAAATAATTGTATTTCGTTTTAATATAAAAACCTCCAAGGGCCTTACCGACTTTAGCGATTTCTTAATAGCCGGGAAGCTTCCCGATATCATTATAGTAGCTTGAGGCTCAACAGTCTCAATGATCATACAATAACTTGCAGCTCTGCAGCTCCGATGTCAGAGGCGGCAGCGTGATGTCATCGTTATGGTGTGAGTGAAGTCAGCAAAGCGCCAACCAACGTTTCCAAGTTAACGTTCAATAAGCTCCAACATCGATCATGAAAATAACGAAATAAAATTAATTAGTAAACTGTTTTAAAAGGCCAGAGAACGATCCCACTTCTGATGTTAGATATAAAGTATATATATAGATACGTAACTAGGTTTATATAAATATTTAATCTTCGTTACTTATTAGGTATTAAAGGGACAATAAAAACAATAGGATTCAATTCATAATAACATTATATTTACATAATTCGTAAATATAATATAAATATACTATATTCATCAAATATAATATAACTATACAATATACATCATCATCAACAATAAATCAACAAAACAATCAGAATAATATCATACCTTAGATGTTAACGTCTTGAAAGTCGAAGAGCAACTGAAACCACATCACTGTGGCTCCGCTCTTTTATACCCGATAACAAACAAGTATGATTCACAAATGACAGTTGAGTCAAATCAGTGTTTGACTTATTTTATAAGTTTGTTACAAAAATCATTTAGTAAATTAACAACCGAATAATAATTATATTTATAAGTAGGTATATCCAGTATTTATTTACAATTATTAGACACATAATACAGACATATAGACATATAATTACATTTATATATCACACGCATTAAATTATGATAGCCCGTGCTAAACTTTACTATGATTTAGGTGCTGCACCCAGGATTGGGTCCAGATGAGGGCACTGCTGAAAGGTCAAGAGCATAGAGACAAAATTTAATATACGCATTTAATTATGATAGTATGTTCTAAAGCCCACCATGACCTGGCTTCTGCACCCAAGTTTGGCTCCAGACGAGGAGACTGCTCAGCGGTTAAGAGTACAGACACGAAATATTATATACGTATTTAATTAAAATAGTCCGTTCTTAATTCTAGCATGATCTGGCTGCTGCAGCCAGGATTGGCTTCAAACTAGGGAACTCTTCAACGGTCCACAGTAGGTACAGACACGAAATTGTATATACGTATTCAATTATGATTGCCCGTTCTAAAGTATACCATGACCTTGGTGTTGCACCCAGGGTAGGCTTCAGACGAGGAAACTCCCAAATGTTCAACAGCACAGACAGTAAATTTTATAAACGCATTCATACACCATGACCTGCCTGCTAACCCAGGATTGGCTCTGTAGCGACCCTAGCGATGCGATATGCTGAATTGCATTTTTGATGTTTTAACGGAGCGCTAGCGTGCGGCTCGCCAGTCGCTTACATACCACCGCATATATCCTTGTAATAATTAACTAAGTAATTGTGGAACAATATTAAACAAATAGTATTTTCAGTACAAGTATTCTTTACATCTTTATTCAAACCCTTTTTATACACAACACGCACAACAACTGGTGACCTCCAACATTTTAAATCAGAACAATTGTTTTGTGAATATGTGCGCCGTAAGCGACTCACTGGGACGTGGCAAGGGCGTATTGGATCGCGTGGTGCTCCGTGAACGTTTTAGTGTGAGTTAGCGGAAGTAATGAAGATGAATCCCGCAACAGTAGCCGGAGCAACGGTAGTGGCATTAGGTCATGGATGCGACTAGAATCAATTATTTTTTGTTTTTGACGTTCAAAAGTGCCTTTTTGTGCCTAATTGAAATAAATTATTTGACTTTGACTTTGACTTTGATGTGCAGGTTCGGTTGCCTAAAAACGCTAACGAGCGATCAAGGAAGGCAATTTGAGAGCGAACTTTTCAGCAACTTGATAAATAACTTCGTCTGGGAGATGGAATCGCTTGAACTTTAATACGAGGGTAGATAAACTGTAGATACATCATTTAAGGACACACACGACCGGCTAGTGTGAGGTCGTTACACTCTATGTTGCTCTTGAGGCTTATTTAAAAGTTTTAGAAAGGACGGTAGGTAAGACACAAAAAGAGGGCTCAATGACCTGAAAAAAGCAGCTGGAGCAGATAGGTCATAGCCTATGCAAGGACGAGAATCTTGGGACAGACTTAGGTTACCTGCTACTTATCCTGCGATTAATATTCGATTCTACTTAAATGACTAAATTGTATTCCATGTAGTTACTATTATAGCCAATTAATTACCATACCTAATTCGATAGTCTGTTGAGAATTAGGAATGGTATAAGGTATGGTATTGATATGTAGATACCTGTACATCATAGTTAACACAATTATTATTAATGATCGTATAAACTAAGTAACTACCCAAAACTTACTAGTTCATAATTATAATATTGTTATACAACGATCTTTGATCAAGAGAGTTTACAGCTAAATTATTGGCTTTAGTTGTAATACAAGCAGCTGCCTCACTAAATCCTTCTAAAATTTCTTAATTAGCTCACTTTGATAATTTAACAGTTCATCATCATCAGTCTACAGCAGTGCACTGCTGGAAATTGGCATCTCCTTTTGCAAGGCATATAACTTCTTTTCTTCTCTCTTATAGCATATATGTAGATACTTTATATAATCTCTTATGCTGTTATCAAATAATAGTCAGTAAGCAAGGTGGCATGGGGGCTGACTGTCCAGTACAGCACACGACTGGACCTGGGTACATTTAGAATTAGCTATTCGTTGAGGCCATTAATGCATCTTGACGCACGGTCCTAAGCTGAATCCTCCAAAAATGTAACCAGTATTTCCTGCCGACACAAAGACTAGCACGTAGCTCTACTCGTAAATTATCACTGCTTTAAAGAAACCGCTTCCATAGTCGTCTTTTAAGTAAACATTTTGTCTGCTCTCAAGTGCTTGTCGTACTCACTGTCTGACGGTAGTGCAACTTTACTACCCCTATAAAACACATCTGCACGGTAGCCACTAGCCAGCCAGCGCTCCTGGCTGGAGGCTCTAAGTATAGAAGCTTATGGCACCCACAGGAAAATCCGGTTAAGCAGCCAAGACCTTAGTGGTCAGTAAGGCGAGATGCACTTTTAAAAAAAAAAAGAAAAAAAAAAGCCAGCCAGCCAGTGTTTACATAGCTCTGAGTCCGACGGACGTACATTTAAGTACGGTGATATAGCTTGTCCACTCTGACATGACGCGCCCCGCTATCGAATTACCATAAGCGTAAATGCTGTAGTTGGAGAAGCTTTAGTTGTGTAGGGTGCCATGCAATGATACGTAATGGTATGTTCAATAAAGAAAATACTAATTTAAATTCTTCGAAATAAAGGCAGTCAAGTCTTCTATTAAAAAGTTACCAAAGTTTTCCCGAAACACGTGTGGAATTTACGACGAAGCACGAATGTGAGGCAGGTAAAGTTCACTTGGAAACCTGCCAAACAGAAGTTGTAACGAACAGTCGTGTCCAGTGGAACGATTGTTAATTTTTTAGTTGTTAGAGACGTTTTCTCAGTTGAATACGAAGGTACAGGCTAAAATCAGTATCAAATTCCTTAGATTGACGTGTAAAAATAGTCTTAAGTTGTCCCGACTATTGATTTACTGATGATGAAAGATTACGATTTACAAGCTGTTTTCTACCAGAAAAATAAATCATTTATTTGAACTATGTAACTTAATGTAAGCCATTAATTTTTATTAAATGTTATGTTGGAAAGTTCAGATATTTTTTTAAACTGTGTCTAATTCAGCCACCCATAATGCCTTAAAAACCATAATGTCAGTCATAATTTAACATGATAATTTTATAATAAATTGGTAAACACTTGAATTTTAATACTTTTTCAAAGCAAAATTATCTCTTCGACGTAAACAATTTGTCCACGTCCACGTCCGGATAATTATTATTGAAATATCTAGCATGAACTGATTTTCTATTTCTGGTAAATAAATAAGTACATCCTCGTAGAGACAAGAGCTTACTTTTATGAGTAATTGTTATTTTTTGATGGATTAATACTTTAAGCAAGAATATGTCAGCTTGTTTCACCTTTTTAAATAAAAAAAAATATCATCAGATAGTTACTAAAATAAATGTTTGTATTTTTTCAGGATTTGTTGAAGACTCCACGCGTTTTGAGCCGAAAAAGTATAACAAAGAAGACAACATCGACCCTTGATTCGGTAGTGTAGAATATTCACAGTGTAATAATGTTATAATTATAGCGTGGCAAGATTAAACACATACCAAAACTATATGTTCTGAAAAACATGATTTTGATTTGAACTTTTATCAGCTATCTACAAAAAAAATGGTAAAGCAACATCTTTCAAAAGATGGTTTGGTTATGATATAAAAAATAAATTAAATGGCCATTAATAAAAATCAATATACATTGAGTATTAAAAAAAACCACTGCGAACCAATGATGGTAAATTTCCAATTATAACAAAAAGCGGCCAAGTGCGAGTCGGACTCGCCCATGAAGGGTTCCGTAGCAGCAAGTAACATTGAATGAAAGGTAAATTGCGGTTTACGATTTATGACGTATTAAAAAAAACTACTTGCTAGATCTCGCTCAAACCAATTTTCGGTGGAAGTTTACATGGTAATGTACACATCATATATTTTTTTTAGTTTTATCATTCTCTTATTTTAGAAGTTACAGGGGGGGACACACATTTTACCACTTTGGAAGTGTCTCTCGCGCAAACTATTCAGTTTAGAAAAAAATTAAATTAAAAACCTCAAAATCATTTTTAAAGATCTATCCATAGATACCCCACACTTATGGGTTTAATGAAAAAAATTTTTTTGTTTTTCAGTTCTAAGTATGGGGAACCCCAAAATTATTTGTTTTTTTTTTCTATTTTTGTGTGAAAATCTTAATGCGGTTCACAGAATACACTACATACCAAGTTTCAACAGCATAGCTCTTATAGTTTTGGAAAAAAGTGGCTGTGACATACGGACGGACAGACAGACAGACATGACGAATCTACATATAAGGGTTCCGTTTTTTGCTATTTGGCAACGGAACCCTAAAAAAGGTAGCAATAAAGTATTCTCATTGTAAAGACTGGATTTCGATGTAAAAAGTGACGTACTCATCATCTGCCTAGCCTTTTCCCAACTATTTTGGGGTCGACTTCCAGTCTAACCGGATGCAGCTGAATACCAGTATTTTACATGGAGCGACTGCCTATCTGACCTCCACAACCTAATTATTAGGTAACACGATACCCCTTGGTAAGACTGGTTGTCAGGCTAAAAAAAAAAAAGTGACGTACAAGCCTTTAAAAAAAAAAAAAAATGATGTAATAAAAATTCTGGATTATTGGAATTATTGGCATAGCATTATATTTTAGAGAGGAACTGGCCATTGCCTTTTAAAATAAATTAATAAGAACAAACATGTTGCTTTAAAATATTCTCATCATTTTATTTATTTATATATTTATTTATTTATAACAATCTTACCTACACTATCATTACAGATCTATGATCCAATGCGACAGATTGGCCTTACTAACTAAATCCTAAATCTACACCTTATACCTAGTTAAAAAACCGGCCAAGTGCGTGTCGGACTACGCACAATGAAGGGTTCCGTAGTTGAGATGAATTTATTTATCCCAAGAACAAACTTAACATTGTAGTTGAAAAACATGTTCTCCCATACATCCCAACTGCAAATCGTCGCTCGGCATCCAATACCGCTAATGTGACATTTTTTACGTTTTTTTTTAATCTGCAGGATCACTTATTTCAACGTTTAGAATGAAATAAAACAAAAATCTGATTTTCGTTAAAAATTTCACATTCGCGGTATTAATATAATAATAATCTGAATCTAATACGAGCAATTCTTGTATTTATGTACCTATATATAATCTGAATCTCGGAAACGGCTTTAAGAATTTTTATTTAATTTAGTATGCAGGGGGTTTCGGGAGTGATAAATCGATCCAGCTAGGTTTCATTTATAGATAAAGTCGTTCAAAAAAAAAATGGACATCCAGATATTTTTCTTTATTCAAGTAACAAGGACTCATTGTGTTAGTAAACTTATGAACTATGTTAGCTTATTTTACCAGGTCACTCAGAAAGTTTTGCGACTAACAGTTTTTGTCTATAGGATACTGGCTAGTTTTGATGTCAATTAAAACTATGACTATTTATTACAAAAAAACATATCATTCCGAATTCGAAATTCCCTCCACATTTTTTTACGAGCAAAATCAAAATACTATGTCTTACTGAAAACTGGATTTACAACGAGAACATTTTTGCGTGATGATTTTGTACGATTTCAAATGTCGACTAAAACCAGAAGAATCGTTTGAAAGACTTCAAATGGTGTTCATAGAAAAAAGCCCTTCTAAAGCGACTGTTTTCCGCTGGTTTAATGAATTTATCTGTGGTCGAGTAATTTTGGCGGACAAAGAAAGAAGTGGCCGCCCTATGACGGTTGTTACATAACAAAACGTGCTGGCTGTGAAAAATGTAAATTCAAGAGAATAGGCGCATTACATATGAAGAGGTTCAGCATATACTGCCGATTGGATCGGGAAGTGTGCATGAAATTCTACACAGGCATCTTCGGTTATGGAAGATAGATTCACGCTGGTACCGCAAAATCTAACGCAGGCTCAGAAGGAGGTTCGGGTAGAATGGTGCCGAGACATATTGATAGCAAAATTTGTAGCAGGCTCGTCTCGGCGCGTTTAAGATATCATTACAGGTAATGAATCTTGGATTTATCAATATGATCCAGAAATTAAGCGTCAGTAAACCGTGTGGCTGTTTCAAAATGAACCAACGCCTACCAAAGTGAAGCGAGCCAGAAGTGCAGGCAAAATGTTGATCGCAAGTTTTTTTTCTTTGCCGGGTTATCTGGTATCAGTACCCTGACGAGATCAAAGGAGCATCAATGCTGAATGGTATGTTACCAAATGTTTGCCAGAAGTTTTTACTACTGCAAGCAGCAAGCGACCGAACACTGGCCTCCGTGGGCTACTGATTCACCACGACAACGCGCTGGCTCACTCGGCGCTCAAAACAAGGGACTTTCTGGACAGCACACCGATCATCCTCCTTACAGTCCCGATTCGGCTCCGTGCGACTTTTTCTTGTTCCCCAAAATAAATCAACTCAAAAGGAAAACAGTTTTCATCACCTGAAGATGCACTGGCTGCATTTGAGAAGGAGATTGGAGAGGTGTCTGATGCGGACTGGAAGACGTGTTATAAAAATTGGTTTACACGTATAAAACTGTGTATAAACGCCAATGGAGAGTTCTTTGAAAAGATATAATAAAAAAAATTATAACCTGTAGTATATTTTTTTCTAGTATCACAAAACTTTCTGAGTGCCCCACGTAATCTAGTTTAAATTTATTTCACCCCATGGGAGATGGCACTGCAGTGATTGATGTACATGCAATCCAGCCTGCTAGCGATCTTTTTTAGGACATTGTTGGAGCTGGCCCGTACTCTGTGCACCAGGGATGCACACTTCATTCGCATCGTTGCGTAAAAGCAATTAATATGTGCGTCCGCGAACATTCCCGATGCGCTACAAATACGGGGCAGCCCCACCAATACCCTGAAAGCGTTGTTGTATTGGCCACGAAGGGCGTTGCACGACCTTTGGGTATATCTAGCCCACAGGCTGCACGTGTAAAACGTTGTACAATAAGCTCGAAACAGAGTAATTTTGACTTTTTAAGTGAGCAGCGTACAAACCTGCGAGCCAGCATGTTTGCCCTTACCGACAACGCTCTTCGTTCCCGCTCAATATCGAGTCCGTCATTCAGGTCAGGGGTCAATATATGACCAAGATATTTAAACGTAAATACTCTTTGTAGTGGAGTCCCATTGAGTAATACAGGTGGTACATAACCCGGTCTACCCCCAGCCTCAAAAACCATGATCTCTGACTTATTGGAGTTATACATCAAACCATGTGTTTTGGCATACTGCTCACATTTGGCGACTAATTACTTTCTGAGACCACAGATTGACGCGCTCAGAAGCACCATATCATCTGCATAGCTAATATTATTTACACAAATACCATCTAAATAGCGACCCACTCTGGTGCTGCTGAGCTCGCTAATCCTGCCTCACCCCGCATTCCAACCTGTATGGCCTGGAAAAAATTCCAGCCCATCGTACACTATTAATCTGGTTACTTTACCACAATTTAAAAATGTTTATAAGCTCTGTTGGCAACCTATCCTTCTCCATCTTTCTCCACAATACGTCATAAGCAACCAGATCAGAAGCCTTGAATAAATCTAGGAAGCTAGCATATATCGGCGTCCCACGCTGTGTATAGTAAGTATGTGATAGTATGCTTAATGCACAACACTGCACTTTCTGTTGACAAACCACGCCGAAGCCCGAATTGGTTGTCATGAACACTTACAGTTTTATTTATTTATGTATTAAGTAGACGGTCAAACACTTTGATATTATGATATTATAGTAGCTAGAGAGATGAACCTATGGGATGCCGAGCGACGAAATGTAAGTTTTTACGCACAATATTGAGAGATTTACCATGTTATTTTAAGACCATAGACTTCTTATAGGTTTTCCTGTAATCTATGAGTAAAGAGCCATACTATGTATTTTTTTCAAATTTTTCGGTCCAGTAGTTTCGGAGATAAGGGGGGGGGAATGGTCAATTTTCATTGAATTTATTCAATATCTTTAAAAGTATTTATTTTAAAATTATATAAAAAATATATTTGAGATTCTCGTAACAAGCCCTTTCATTTGATATGTCACACGGTACTGTTAGCAAAACTTTTTTTTTAATTTTCTTGTTTGCGCCCCAAAAGTGACCCCTATATTCAAAATTAATTTATTTACGTTACTTATTCGTATTTGAGTCACAGAAATACATATGTGTACCAAATTTCAACTTAATCGGTCCATTAGATTCGGAGTAAATTGGCTGTGACAGACGGACAGACAGACAGACAGACACACGAGTGATCCTATAAGGGTTCCATTTTTTCCTTTTGAGGTACGGAACCCTAAAAATATCTTAATCTAAATAACTTATTACATATAGTGTAACTTTTGCGAATTCACTCAAGTTGCACCACAGTACATCAACCCTCCCGTGAACCTCATTCAACCTCATCATAGGTTAGTACTGGCCGGTTTATGTTGTAGTTGAATGGTCATAAAAACCTCTTAAAGAAGTTTGCACAAAACTTGGTACATGGCTGTTCTACCAACATGTTCGGAAGCGGCCTAAAACGATAATACTATCCTCACTATTTGTTTTGATATCGTCGACTTTTCGCTAAACGCGGCCCAAGGGTCCCCACCATTGGGGTGCGTACATAAAACCTCCTCGTGTGCCTGATACCTGCTGGTCCCTTATGAATACGTTCGAGGGGAAGAGCAGTTGTGTTGTCGGGCCGGTGCACCCTGGGCATGAACAATATACTCTTCGGGAAAGGTTTGGGAGTTTTTCGGAGAGGGTATTGTTTGTGGCGAATTTCTGCAGGCGGGGGAGCAGCATGCTCCTCGACGTTCTTCCGCGTGTCCCTCTGATTTGCAAAGGACACCGTGGAGGTACGAGGGAGGCGGGTCGCTCCTGATCGATCGACATTCGTCGATTGACACTGGACGTGACCCAGCCGCTGCGGTGCAGGCGCACCAAACCGGCTGTCGTTTTGTCCCTCAAGAGCGATCTTGAGGGAGAACTTTCGGCGGGTTCGCTGAGTCAGGTTATCTGTACAGCGAACGGAGGCATGTATAATGCCGTCATCGGGGGCTTGGCTTAACAGCCCGGCCCACAGGAAGGAAACCTCTAAGATAAAAAACCACCTAATCCTAAGTTTTGAAGCGCGGCGAGAGGATGAGTGGCTGGTGGGGGACCAGTCGTTAGCGCTTGCCCTGTAGATATGTAGGCTTACCTAGTGAAGAGAGAGAGGCAGAGGCCTAGGTGGACATTTATTTCCTCACTAGTCGTGGGATCAAAAATGGAACAAACTTAAAACAAAAACCAAAATGTTGATGACGTGCCAATTTTATTGGTGGAGAAAGAACCGCTTGCCGACGACGGCAACAAGAGCAGAGGAGGCTCCTGTCCTTTAAGGGACCAAAGCATGTCCGACCGGGACATGGGACGCAGGTGCTCCAAAATTTGGGGCAAACGTTCGCGTGGGTCGGAGCGCGCAGGATCGGCGGGGCAATCCTCGAGCGAGGAAAGCCTCCCGATCACGAAAGTGCCGACGGTGAGCAGAGGCCGAGGACGAGCGGTTGCGGGTGCAGCTTCCGCTTCGAGGCCAGGGTGGGGCAATCGGGGTCGCCTCAAGCGGCCCGATACGCCGGGAATCGGTGCGGAGAGCGACCTCGGGGTCTCGTCATCCGAGGCCTCAACAGAGGAGACGGCAGTGGTAACCGCCTTACTTGTGGGCACGAAGGAGCAGGCTAACGCCTCAAAACGTGCTCAAGGTGGAGTGGTCGTCAAAACCAGGTCGCCGAAATGGCCCGTTCGGCCCGGGAGCGGCCCAAGAACAAGCCGGACCACCGTGGTGGTAAGCCGGACGCCGCTGGCGGTTCCAATTGGAGCGAGCGGCCAGGTTCGTGGAGGTGGTAGCGGCCGCGATCAACGATGTGGCCTTGAAGAGGATGAAGTCCTCTAAAGACAAGGCCATATCCGCGGCTACTGCCTTTATTATGGCGGCAGCGGAGGCCTTCCAACCCGGGCCTCCGTTGGACGGAATTTCCGAGATACGGGCGGAGGTCACCCGCTTGACAGCCGCTATGGAGTTTCTCTAAAAGTAGAATGCGGAGCTCTGAGCAGACTTGGCTGGGCTCCAAGGTGCCGGCCCCCGAGAGGTGCCGCAGGGGTGGAGCAGCATGGGCAGGGACGGCCCGTGCCTGCCGAAGACCGGACCCTAAACCTTGTGCGGCAGGAAATGGCTGCTCTACGGAGCAAGTTCTCCACCCTGGAGACCATAATCCTGCGCCTTCCGTTGGCGGAAAGCCACCCGGCCTCGAGCTAATGGAAGGTGGTGTCATACGCCGCCACCGCAGCTGCCGCAGCTGGACCAGGCTCGTCGGGGCAGACCAAAGGCGGGGTGGCTGCACAAGCGGCGAGGGCCCCAGCAAAGGCGGTGGGGGCCCCGACCAAGGCGGCGGGTGCCCCAGTCAAGGCGCAAGGGCCCCAGCCAAGGCAGTGGGAGCCTCGGCTAAGGCGGTGAATTGGCTGCCCCCACCTTCTGAATCTCCTCCGGCCGACGCCGAATGGCAAGTAGCCGGGGAGAAGAAGAAGGTTGGCAAGGCGGCAAGGGCGGCCAAAACCCAAAAGCACCTCGGAGGTAGACTGCAGTGACCACTGCTTCCGTTGCGATAAGGCCGGTCATAAGGCCGTGCAACTCCACGCCGCCGCCGCACTGCGTCGTATGTGCAGTGGCTGGCAAGCCAGCCGATCACCGGGCTGGGAGCAAGGCCTGCGCTCCACCCACCAAGGCCAGAGGCAGGTACAAGCCCTCCGCCACTGCCGTCACCGCCGCAGCCGCCGCCACTACTGCCGCCGCCACTGCCGCCTCCACTGTTGTTGTCACCGCCGTTGCCGCTGCGGTAGTACCCTCACAAGGGGCTCGGGAGGGGGTTGAAATGGAGTGCCAATAACGGCCCCATTACGCCTCCTCCAGGCGAATATCAACCACTGCGCCACCCCGCTCAGGATCTGTTGGCCCAGACCATGGCGCAGTGGTCGATTAACATCGCCGTGGTCACAGAGCCGTACTTTGTCCCGCCCAGGGATGACTGAGTGGAGGACCTGAGCGGCACAGTGACCCTCATTTCGTCGGCCGCCGCTGGTACCCCGTCCCTTGAGTCTGTCAAGAGAGGACGGGGCTGCGTGGCAGCACGGTTCGGGGAGATTGTCGTGCTAGGGGTATAATTCTCCCTGAGCCGAACTCTTGCCGAGTTCCACAACTCTCTTGTGGAGATGAGAGTCGCGGTCGTCGGGTTCGGTACCCTCCCCGTGTTCGTCCTCGGGGACTTCAATGCCAAGAGTCTGGCTTGGGATTCCCGCTAAACAGACACACGGGGCAGGATGGTGGAGGACTGGGCTCTGGAAACAGGTCTGGTCGTCCTAAACCGGGGTTCTGTCCCCACGTGTGTGCGGATGCGGGGTGAATCAGTGGTGGACATATCGTTCGCCCCTCTCTGTCGCCGCGTGTAATCGATTGGCGTGTCATAGAAGGGGTGGAGACCTATTCCGATCACCAGTACATCCGGTTTGACGTCTCCGCCCAGACCTCGAGCGCACTGGTCCGACAGGCCCCAAGTGGTCCGGGTGGGCGCTGAAGCAGCTAGACCGGGAGCTTCTCCTGGAAGCTTCGATCATGCAGGCCTGGGTGTCATCACCGGACAGGCCTGCCGACATCAACGACGAGGCGGAGTGGTTCCGGGAGGCCATGTCTATCGAGGGTATAGTGCTCAAACCCAATAAGTACGAAATTGTCACTTTCGAGATATTCAATATTTAAGTTTTAAGGACAAAAATACCTATGCTATTCAAATAATATCGTTATAGTGAGTATTTGTGGTAAAAGTGAATACATTGAATTAGTGTAAAACAGTATTTTTACATTTCTGGGGTGGTCCATTTTGTCATAAAAAAAATATAAGTTACTAAGGGCACCGACTTATTGGGTTTTAGGTCTAGAGAAATTAAACATACTCGTATAATGTATTTTAATAAATGGTTTATTTTAAGAATCACAATCAAAAACAAGATAAATCATTCTTCGTCACTTTTGATGGCTGAAGGTTTGGTGTACGTCTTCATATCACGTATTCATGCATGAAGTTCCTCTGGTATGATAAATTTTTCGCACAATTTAGGAGATCCTTCTTTTTAGCAAGGCTAATCGGTAGTTGATTGGAATATAAGTGCTCTATTTCATGTGGTAATTGAACATTAACTGAAGGCGGGTTTGAATTTCTTTTAGCTCTAGTTTTAGGTGTATTCACGGACATTTTACAGACATCTATGCTTCAGGATCAGCGAACTGAACATATCCCCCTGCGTCTAGGAGTGAGACAAGGGGATGTAATTTCCCCGAAATTGTTCTCTAACGCATTGGATGTGTTTAAGACGCTGAACTGGGAAGGGCGGGGCATTAACATCAACGGCGAGTACATCTCACACTTGAGATTTGCAGATGACATCGTGAGTATCACGATGTCATCTGCAAATCTCAAGTGTGAGCCGAATCACTGCATGACTTACAGCAAATGCTGGATGGCCTAGTTAATTCTTCTGTACGCATTGGTCTCCGGATGAACTTGGACAAAACCCAGGTTATGTTCAATGAACACGTCACTCCGGGGCCGATTGCTGTCAATGGCGGTGCCCTCGAGGTTGTTCGAGAATACGTTTACCTCGGGCAAACTCTGCAGTTTGGTAAGAATAACTTTGAAAGGGAGGCTAACAGAAGAATTCAGCTGGGCTGGGCAGCGTTTGGGAAACTTCGTCGAATCTTCTCGTCGCGTATTCCACAGAGCCTAGAGACGAAGGTCTTCAATTAGTGCGTCCTGCCTGTTATGACCTACGGAGCCGAAACGTGGACACTCACGGTACGGCTGGTCCATAAATTTAAGGTTGCTCAGCGAGCCATGGAGCGGGCTATGCTTAGAGTCTTTCTGAGGGATCGAATCCGGAACGAGGTGAACTGGCAGAGAACCAAAGTTATCGACATAGCTCACAGAATAAGCAAGCTGAAGTGGCAGTGGGCCGGCCATATCAGCCGTAGAATTGATGACCGTTGGGGTACACGTGTTCTTGAGTGGAGACCGCGAATTGGCAAACGTAAGTTAGGACGCCCTCAGGCTAGGTGGAGTGACGATCTTCAATTCATTTAATTTCAATTCATTTATTCTGTAACAATTCTCATTGTGTTCGAATATAATTTAACATGAAAACATAAGCATACACAATTTTTTTTTAATTAAAATACATGCAATTCAATTTAAATTGGGAAATAATAATTCGATAAAAAAAAAAATCGCAGTGTGGCTGGTAGCAGCTGGATGAGAGTTGCCGAGAATCGAGCTGAATGGCGTGCAATTGGAGAGGCTTATGTCCAGCAGTAGACTGCTATAGGCTGATGATGATGATGCTACGAAAGTTCTCGGACATATCATAATTAAAATATATTTTTAAGTCTCCTTTAACATATTTAATCCTTTTTATTTTAAGTCAGTTAACCGTTTCTTTCATGTTATCTTTATTTTTGTTTCTAATTAATGCAGCGCTAAGATTTTTTAAGTCTAGCATGTCATTAAATTTAAATTCTCTCACTTTATAATTTTACAATCTCTATTGTTTCCTTTACATCCTCTTTCGTAATAGTTTTGGCCCTCTTCTTTCTAGCTGCTGTAAAAACGTTTTTCCACTCACTTACGGTACTTATTGTTTTATTTTTAGATGCTGATTCAATAGTAGTGTGCATGGAATCCACCTCCAAGTGACTGCGGCCACTCTCTAAGAATTTTTGTTCGATTCTATCTAAATGATCGATTTTTTTAACTGTCCAGAGCAGAAGTGCTGAGATGTACTGATTCCTGTTTTGTCTGCTACAGGTGTCAGAAAAAATACTAATTTCTTTGATAGATTGGGGTAATAATTTCGATAAAAAGTAATAGAGGCACGTACAGTAAGCGCTCAAAAGTGCATAAGCACGCTAAGAGTCGTATTGCTGTGAACACGCGGTGTGGTCCGTACATTTGTATGTGTAAACAGTCAGACGTCTGTGGTGTGAGTGCCGTACACACACAACAGAGAACGCAGTTTTGCACTACACACTGTCGTATCGTCACGGTTCGCAGGCGCCGCACTTATATTTCCATCACTTTTGTTAGCATGCATCATACGCGTGACCTTGGCCAGTGTATGGCATTGCTAAAATTCGAAAGTAAATTATATGTGCAGATAGCAGAAGGCGTTAAGCGTTGGTCTTAAATTCAAAATGGCTAAGGTTCTAATCTCGTAAATCACAGCGCTGTTTTTGCAAATATTATTATTTTTGTTTGCAATAATAATATTTTTAAATATTCCTGCCTATTTATTAATGTTGTTATTGCAATAAAGGGTTTAGAATAAAAAATGCGTGATATGTGATAATAAAAAATAAATAACATTTATTCGTTATATTTATTTTACTTAAATATAGTTAACAAACTGCTACAATTATTTATCATTACTTCACCTGAATAATATGTGAAATAGATGTCTAGAAACTTGGAAGCAATTTGTATTATTTTGACATAAATAAATTTTGAAATGTTTTAAATTTTAAATGGATTTTTTTCACGATATATATAAAGCTTTGATCATGTTCGAAGTAATTAAGCAATAAATAAGAATATTAGACTACTTAAAATGTAAAAAAATCTACTGACAATATTGTTGATTTTAAGGTTAAGTATTATTTTAAATTTTATTTTGCTTTAGTAAATATTGGTTGGTATTGAGGTTATAGCTTAAGTATTCATTTTCTTTACGAAAAGAAGATTGAAACTACACCTCAAATTTTAATCCTAAAATAATAATATTACTAAAATAATATTAATTAAACAATTTCGGTCTATCTGCAAGAAATACGACAAACACCCTATTGAAACGTGCTTAAAAAATTCGTTACCATAAATTCATGCAATAACGAATCTGTTGTTTATTAAGTTGGTACGGTCAATATTTTAAGGTCAAAAACGGTTTTCTAGCTGGCCTTCAGTGATGCAAGCCTTCAGAGTGCACGGCGAACGGTTCATAATGACGTGTTTTTAATAATTCAGCAAAATATCTCGTTGGTATGAAACCATTTGTTTCATATTCATTCACCATTTGACGTCGCTGCACCTCGATAATAAGCCCCTTCCTCATATCTCTTAACCCTCACAGTATTTCTCTAGAACAAAGAAAAACATTGTTTTTATTACACATAATACCTAATTATTTATTATTAACTAATCGAATTTAACCTCATAATGAATTTAAAACTTTAAAGGCATCTTCTGTCTCAACAATACCTCTGTTCTATCAACAATACCCTTGATTAAGATTTATGTTTAATAAAATATGAAATGTATAAATGATAACACTCACACTTAGTCCGGTTTCATTAGATATTTACTTCACTTTTACGCAGCGCAATAATATTCTCTGATCTGATCTCTTCAATATATTTTATGCCTGCTTTTTGAAAATAATAACCACAACACTGCGCTAAATACTCGTCACCAATATTATCCACGAGCCAACAAAGTTCTATTAATTGAATACTCGTAACGAACTGTATCTGTCTACCCTACAGAAATCGAAATAATTTACTTAGTTTTCTGTGGTCTACCTGCTAAACTTTAATATTTATGTGAACAAGACGAATGAAACAAAAAACGAATGATAATCGAACTAGTCATTGGTTGCAGACAAAGTGAGTGTGTGTGTGTGTACTGTGCGTGTCTATAGTATTGTAACAATTTATAGAAGAAGGTCGTAAGTCAAACCGAAGCGTCAGTCTATTGCTTTGTGAGATTGCTTATGGACTTTTGGTCGGTACTGTACCTATTTCAGAACTCCCTTTTTACCATTTAATTCGCTCCAACTGGCAGTATGCATTATTTGGTAATTTCTTAACAAAGATGACGAAGTGAGCGAATACCATATTACTAAACATAACTTGTTACTTTTGAAATATAATCGAACAATAAAACCCGACAAACACATTTGTTTTGATTAAGCTTTTGGTTTTGTTTGTTTTTTATTTACGTATGTAAAGCTAAAACCCGATAAATACAAATAGTGACTATTGCCTCTAAGCCGTTGGGTAATTTTAGTTGAAATCATTGAACACTCAATACCAATAAATAGCTCTACGTGGCTTAAGCGTGAATTAAAAATATTATGTAACAAGATAACACACTTTATAGGGTACCAGTTTTTAAATTTTGACTAAACGCGGTCACTTTATTGGGTTATTACCTCAAGTAATTTTCTTTCTACTGTGAATTCCACTTATTGGATTAGACCACTGGAAAGAGCGTCAAAAATGCATTAAGATGCAATAATAAAACGATTTTTGATTTTTTGACACTTATTAGGTTTTAACACTATACCCTCGATATATGTGACGTGGCAATGCCCCGGGTCCACCCTGGACGTGCTTCGCACCAGATTTACTGGTGGTCGCAAGAGCTGGAAGCTCTGCGCAGGGCGTGTGTTGCTGCACGACGCCGGTTCGCCAGGTACCGCGGGCTCCGTATCTGCCCTCCGGATACGGAAACTATTCAGGCGGAGCCGTACGAGGGGTACAGAGCAGCGAAGACCGCCCTCCAAGCGGAGATCCTGCGGGCCAGGGGACTGGCCCGAGAGGAGATGCTAAAGACTCTGAACAGAGACCCGTGGAGACGTCCATACAAGATGGTGCGGGAGAAACTCCGCCCATGGGCTCCCCCACTGACGCAGTCTCCGGCCCCAGCTTGTGGGGGACGTGGTGAGCGCTCTGTTCCCTTCAAGAGGGGAACATACGCCCCCGCCCATGGTTCCGCCTACTGCAGTGCCCGATGCGGACCACACCGCCGACGACGACGACGATGCTCCGGAGGTGACCGAGGTAGAGATGAGAGTCAAAGAGGGGGCTCCTAAGCGCATGCATGGAGAGGGGCCAATTCCCACTTCGTTGGAAGACTGGGAAACTGGTCCTCATCAGGAAGCCGGGTGCCCAGCGGACTCTCCGTCCGCCTATCAGCCTATTGTGCTGCTCGCAAGCTCTTTGAAAGAGTCATTGCAGACCGCCTAAGACCCCTCTTTGAGGAGTGGCTAGAGAGGCGCCACGGCGTCCTCACCTTCCACCTGACGCAGGTCCTCATCGGACACGGCTGTTTCGGGAGGTTCCTGTTCAGGATAAGGCGGGAGGAAACGCCCGGGTGTCACTACTGTGTGGATCGCCCAGAGGACATTACAAAAAGATCCATAAATTGTTAGTAACATGCATGCACTTAAACCACTATTGTTAGTAACTTAAAACTAAAGACGAATTTGTGGGAAGACCACCCAACATCTAGACACAATATTTATTATTTATTTATTTATTTATTTTATTCTGAACAAAAATACATTTGTGTCGAATACAGGATTAATACAATAATAATAATCAATAAAAGTTACAATTAATTACAAGTTATTAATACACGGAATAATAATAATAATCAATAAAATTTACAAATAATATGGATAAAAAGTCAAAAATAAAATAAGAATTCAACTCAATCAAAAAAAAATCAAGAAAAATAATAATAACATGTCAAGAATGAGACTTAAACGATAAACAAGTTACACTGTGGCATTATTTTTGTCCCTAAAAAACTCTTCTATACTATAGTAGCACTTCGTCAATAGGAATGAGTTTAATTTGAATTTAAATATTCTTGGATTATTAATCATTTTTAATTCTAATGGCAATTTATTGAAAATTTGTACAGACTGTACTTTAGAGCTATGTTTGTTTGCCTTATTATGGCAGAGAAAGTATCTGCCGCCACAGCCTTCAGGATACTATTATGACTATAGATTTGGTATTTTTGATAATAATTAACCACACAACGAAAACGAAAACAAATATTTATGGAAAACGGCGCGCTGGTTAAATTTTTTCCGCTAGTGATGCGCGCGCAGGTGTAAATAAAGGCAATGGCAAAACCGATAAAATCATGTTTTGTATACACAAATTAAGGTTACTTAGTAGTGAAAAATATGATGAAATATTATATTAATTTATCATATTTTATTTATTTACACAATAGGCATAAACACTTTCACAAGTCACACAAGACAAGTCACTTTGATGAGATTAAAAAAGCGCAAATCTCTGCTCTAAAATAGAGAATGCTCGCGAGTATAGGATAGTTCATACTAATTCCATGTATAGTACCCACTGACCTGCCCATAGGATTTTTTTTTACCATACCTAAACGCCTCTGGTTTGTCTAAGGTATTTTTTTTTTACTAAAACTTACTTTTGAGCGCTTGTCTTTGGTAAAAAGCTTCAACAAAGTAAATTTGTATTAAATACAAATTCCATGGTGCCATGATAGTACTTACTAATTCCATACTGCCATGTCATTACTCCGAATAGTAAATAGTTATCTGTGGCGCACATTACCACACTACTGCGGTAACATAACGTAAAAAGCACGCGTGCTTAATATACTGCATTATTAACCTAAAAGCGGTTCAATAAGAGCCACTTTACGAGCAAGTGTGCTGAAAAGGATTTTTTTCTTTTTAGTTGACTAGACAAGGTGGCATCGATGCAAAAACTGTTACTATGGATTCAGGACATGATTCTGAACGCCACTGCGTTAAAATTTTTCGTGGGTTATCAAAAAATGTATCTGCTGTTTCATCGAAAAGTGCAATATCTACATGGTCAAAATTAATGGAACAGCTGATTTTTTTTTAAATAACCGACGAAAAATGTCAACGCTTGGAGGTTCAGAATTCTCATCGAACACGATTGTTTCGCGAGGTTCATGTTCCGGATAAGTAGGGAAGAAATGCCCGGGTGTCACCATTGTGTGGATCGCCCGGAGGACACGGTGGAGCATACGGTGCCCGGCTTGGGCAGAGCACCGCCGTGTCCTCATAGAGGTGATTAGCGGCGGTGATCTCTCGCGACCAGCCCTGGTCCAGGCCATGGTACGGAGCGAGAGGGCGAAGGAAGAGACGGAACGCGTGAGGGAGAGGAAAATTTCGCGCCTTCATGCCCCAACCGCCGCAGGAGACGCCCTGGGCGTCGGGAATCGAAGACCGATTCCCAGCCACCGTAGGCACGGGCTTGCCGACGGCTAGCCACCATTCAATAAGGTAGCTCACCGTTCAATAAGGACCAGGCCTGGGTTGACGGCGCGTTGTGTTCCACGCGCGTAACAAAAATATGTCAGCAAAACTGACGGGGTCCGCTAGGGTCGATGCCTGCCGGAGTTGCGAGAAAGTTCGAAAGGAATACCGTGGAACACGGAAGGAACACGGATGGGTTTTAGTCAGTAAGAGTCTGACACGCCCTAGCTCCGCCCAGAGCGGGAGAAGTTATTTAATAATTTCCCAACCAATAAAAAAAGGGGGTTCAGAATCATGAACTGAATTCATGGTAACAGTTTTCGCGTCGATGTCCCTGCCACCCTGTATAAATTCAATAAGCATAAAATTACAAGTTCGATTTAATCGCGTCTCGAGTTTCTTTGCATGATGTTGAGTACATCTTTTTCATGGTTCAGTGGCAGTCCTTCAGGTTTGAGTATAACATCTGGTGCCTTGAGTGTGGTGTTGTAGAAGGGGTTGAGTGGGTGCAGCGGTCCCCATGCGGTTACCGCCGAACGCGCCTCTTCGGTGCCCAGCTTGTAGTGACTGCCATCGCCTGTCCTAATTATCCTATTCCCGACCTATGTATTATAAAAATAATTAATTGCTGGCAAGAAACTAGATGCAATTACAGAAACTGTATTTTTAGGAATTACTTTAGATTCAAAATTGCAATAGGGAGTGCCTACATTAGAACTCTTTCAGGTAGATTTAAGTTCAGCTGCATATGCAGTAAGAAAAATAAGGGAGTTGACTGATATAGCCACAGCTAGGTTACTATACTTTGCTTATTTCTACAGTTTTATGTCATATAGCGTTCTGTTGTGGGGATCGGCAGCTGACGTAGATTTAATTTTCATTTTACAAAAGAAAGCTAACCGCACGATCTATTAAATGGTACTCGCGAGTCCCTTAGAAAAAAAAATTAAGAATTTCATATACTGACTCAGCCTTCTCTTTATATCTTAAAAAGTATTTTGTATGTTCACAAAAACTTTGGACTTTTCAAAGAAGCGATTTCCATAAAATAAATACACGTAGTAGACATGAAATTGTGAAATGACCCAAATTTTGATACATTTTAAACAAGCAAGATTTCAGAACTAGCCATAGACATTTCAAAACCCACATCAGTCGTATCCTTATCAAAAAAGCATGTTATAAAATTAAAGCCAACGTTAAACACAAGGAAGTTTGACAATAATTCCTCATTAAAAGCATAATTATGTTAGTGTCTATTACTGCGCCCAAATTACGACGTTCATTTTTATTTTTACATTCTTCCTTTTCAAAGTCAAAACGTTTATTTCAAATTGGCACATAAAAAGCACTTTTGAACGTCACAAATTAACAAGAAAATAGAATGATTCTAGTTGCCCCTTCCAAATGGTAGTTTCGTATTGAGAAAAATGGGCAAGAAACACCACCGTTACTTTTTTAAATGTTATACAATATTTTGTCTACATTAATTTTACAAATAATTTTTCAACACACTTGCTCGTAAAGTGGCTCTTATTGAAACGCTTTCAGGGTCATAATGCAGTGTATTAAACACGCGTGATTTTTACTTTATATTACCGCACTAGTGCAGTAATGTGCGCCACAGATAACTATTTACTAGTCGGAGTAATGACATGGCAGTATGGAATTAGTAAGTACTAATAATACAAAACCAGTGCGCAATTTTTCATAAATATTCGTCAACGTTTTCGTTCTGTGGTTAATTATTATCAAAAAAACAAAATCTAAAGTATTGTCACCAAAAAGCGTTTAGTTTTTAAAAGAAGCTCAGGATAGTCAGTACTTGCAACAAACGTCAGTTAAACTTTAAAAATCTAAATGTATCATCTCTATTTTTAAGTTATCATACATTCTTACAACAAGTCTGTTTTTTTCCTCGCAAGTGTGTTGAAAAACGTTGAATGAAACGCGTGTGCATTGATCTTATAGCACACTCGTATCATAATGTACTAATATGTAAAGACGGTGCACCTAGAATAAAATTACTACATCACAGTAGGTAAAAATAATTAAAAGTGAAGCAATGACAGATAAATTAATTATATGAAAGATACATGGCGTCCACAATATTTACAAACATTACAAAAGAATTTTCCAAAAAAAAAGTTACAAATATAAGTCAGTGTGTGAGGCCTTGACATAATATCTTATTATTTAACACGTGCTGCGCCCCCCGGTGGTTTCACTCGCATAAGTCTCGATCTTAGTAGTAGTATTCTATGTCCCAACTCAGGTCACGGTCTATCAATGTGTAAAATTTCATCCAAATCCGTTCAACCGTTTTAGCGTGAAAGCGTAACAAACAAACAAACTCATTTTTGCATTTATAATATTATTGTTAAGGAGTAGACGCCTACAATTTAATTTAAAATTTGTATTACTGGTTTTTGTGGATATGATATTTATTCAGATTTGTTACAGTGGTAAATAGTAGTGGCAATCATGTCATTTGGTTTAATAGGTTTTTATTTTTATTTATTTAAACATATTTATTAATTTTTAAATGTGTTTTCGTGGAGTTTCTTGCCGGCCATCTCTCTTCATAGAAAACGACCGATTAGAACCGTGCACCTAGCTTTTGAAGTTTCTTAGATGCCCATTTAGATTTATGTGAAATAAAATATTATTATTACTTTGATTAATTTCAAAATCATCAACTGAATGCAACTGTTAATACATTACAAACTGTTATTGTACTTACCACTTCAGGTGAAGCACTTTTCAAGTCATAAGCCATTCCAATCCTCTCGAAAAATCGGATGATACTCGCGGACAGGTTTAAATGCATGGTCAGTTCAGCTGCCTTGTAGTCCCAGGGGAACGCGTGATGGTAGTTGTGCCAACCCTCGCCCAAAGTTGTCATTGACACGAACCATGATTCTACTGGCTGCAATTTTCTGTACAATTTTAACAAACATATTAAATAAACGAGTAGTTATAAAGGATAATGATTTACATAATAATGTTTGATAGTGTTGAGTCTATCAAAGAAAGCATACTTACTGATCATAAGGCCGAGTCCCATATAGATGAGCGGCACTATTGACGAGCCAAGTTATGTTCGATTGTAGCATGTAGCGAGCAAAGTAACAAGTTAAGATCGCTTGAAATAGAGGCTCGCCGAAGAAATGCACTGGCACCCACACAGGCAGTACAAAGCCTAGTATAAAGTATAACGGATAAAAATACCTGAAAAGGAAATAGTGAAGATATTACTGAACTGAAACACAGACAAACTGCTAGAGGAAGAAATGGTTAATGAAAAAATTTGTTTACTTCTTTTGGAACATGACCATCCAGTCGGCCTGCAAGTCACTCATGTCTATCTTCCTGCCGAGCTCGATGACGTAGGGGTGCTTCTTGTGCATCAGCCACCCGATGTGGCTGAAGAAGAAGCCACGCTTGGAGTTGTGAGGATCAGCGTCCGTATCCGAGTAGCGATGATGCAGACGGTGATCGCGACACCAGATGAACATAGAATTCTGTAAATTAATGATTATTTAGAACCTGAATTAAGGATGACATCATACATGTTTTAAGTATTTTGCATTTGATTTGATTACCTGTCCAGCGCTGGTCTGCAATAGTAAAAACATAACCCTCAGAAAAGTATTTACTTTAAAAGATTTATGAGTGTAAAAACGATGCGCCCCGATTGTGATACCTTCACCACCCAGGTACCCGAAGGTGAAAACTGAAATAATAAAGTTTGATTAGAAATCACAATATTACCTACGCAAATATAATAAAATATTGCAATTTGTAACTTACACCATAATGCAGTCTGCCATTTAACATAACCCGTTAATGTAAGACCAACTCCCCAAAGAGCAAGAATATGCATTATCAAGAACACGATGGCATTTTTCCAAACAATTGTATGCTTGTAAGAGTAATCTGTCCCAATCACTTTAGGTATAGAAATTGATTGAACTACTTTATTATTTTCATTTTTTGAGCTTGTTACACGAGTTGTATTTGAAGCAGGAACTTTGCTTTGCAAGTTTGCAGCTGTCATTTTCGTATTCTTGCTACACACTTTCTACGAGCTCATCTATTCACAACTGTATAATTCAGAGTATGAGCCTACTTATAATAACTATAGTTTAAACTTGATTCAGGAACGAATTTGAACTTGGCTTTGTATGCAAAATGGGGAAAGGTCGGCAGCAGGCCAAGTGTGAGTCGCACTCGCACACAAAGGATTCCGTACACATGTTTCTTGTAAGTAGCCCCTCTAATTTTTTACTTTATTTTATTATTTGTTTTTGTATCGGTAATAGAATGAATACACAAATTACAATCTGTGAAACTGTCAAGGTTCCTGAGAACAAGAACCTATTAAGGTTCATGAGATACAGCCCGCTGACAGACAGACGGACGGATGGACGGACAGCGGATCCTTAATAATAGGGTTTATTATGTATTGTATTGCTTATTTCAAATTAATTGTAATTGTTTTTGTTAGCGCCTTGAGCTAACTGTAAAACCTTTAAACGCTAACATGAGGGGGAGCGGGAAATTTACCATGAAATGGATAGAACTGTCTAAACAGCTCTTTCCAGGCTTCTAAAAGACTGGAGCGGTGATTCAAAGCCTTGCTATGAGAATCGGCGGTTTTGTGGACTGTAATAAACTTTATGTGGCAATATACATTGACTTGGAATGAGGCTATTTTTGGTATGGAGAAACAGGAATAAGCGAAGGATACAGGATGCAGCGCCTTACCTTTCTAGAAGTCTGGAGTCGCCTTCCTGATGCTAGGACTTCGTATGTCCTGGATGTGTAGGTTAACCACGCGGCAAGCCAGCGTGGTTTCACGGATAAAACGATTCCTATTTCTTACACAGCACTTCAAAATCAGTGTAACTAGATAAGTAGGTAGGTCTAGTTTCATAAAGAGACCCGAAAACCTGGATTTATCACAAAATCCAGATATATTAGCGGTAAAAGCTCTGGAGAGATGCTTTCGTGGCAGCGGATTAGAACGAACTTGAACTCCTTTCAAAAAATGGCGTCCGTTGCGGTCTATCTTCTTCCAGCCTTGTATTGCTGTCTCGCTCTGACCTATGGTAGACGCTGCAGGAATGAATAGGAAGGAAGGTGATTGATGGGAATCGTACCTACTACCGCCACATTGTAATATACTAAAGTTGAAAATATTTGAAGTAGGTAGATTTGATATCAGCGATGTATATGGCGGTAACATTCTCCCGGCCTTAAAGGGTTGCCTTTAAAGATTTGCATCCTAAATTTACAAAGCTTACCGCTATACAATTAAGAGATAGGATTTGATCCTGACAGAGTCAGTCCTCAACAATTTATTTGCGGGATCGTTTGCTCTAAAAAGAGTCAGAGAATATAATATAAATTTACTTATTTGCAATATACCTATCTCTAAACTAACCTAAGGTAAGTGAGCTACACTCTCACTGGCTCGGTAAAAGGCACACACGGACAACTGGACGGACCAGGCTACCCTTAGCAGTTCTAACGGTAAGAGACCGCGTTGTGCCATCCTTTGAGGTATGAACAGCTTCCACCACACCTAGTGGCCACGTGAATGGTGGAGCATTATCGACAATCAGTATAACTACTGATTGCAGTGGGATCGGAGTGGATGGAATATTCCACTTGGATCTAGATTGCAATTGATGCAAATATTCTACTCGCCAGCGCTGCCAGAAAGACTGTACCATCTTGTGCAAAATCGAATGTCTGTCCAGCAAACTTACGTTTTCCACCTGGGGAGCAGGCAAAGAGCGAAGGGGTGCAGTGTTAAGAAAATGAGCCGACGTGAGAGCCGATGGCTCTGAAGGGTCGCTACTCATAGCGGTCAGCGGACGCGAATTTACAAGTGCTTCGATTTGCGTTAGCACCGTCAACAGCTCTTCATAAGATAATATTTGTTGACCAATAATCTTGAATAAATGAGATTTTACGACTTTTAGCATGCTCTCCCAGCAACCTCCCATATGAGGCGACTGGGGTGTTATGCGTTTCATCTCTATGCGACTTTCTGAAAGCTCATATTCAAGTTGCGGGCGATGCTCATCGAGGAACCTATAAAGATCGCGAAGGTAAGAACTACATCCGACAAAATTAGTACCATTGTCAGCGTAAATACACTGCACAGGACCGCGACGTGCTAGAAATCGTTTCAAAGCAGCAAGGAAATTGGCAGTACTTAACTCTGTAGCGATTTCTATATGTAAACACCTGGTTGTCAGACACGTGAAAATACAGAGCCAAGCCTTGCGGCTTCTAATGCCTCTTCCACAAACCGGTGTATACTGAAGAGGGCCAGCATAATCACAACCAGTATGCGTGAATGGCTTGTCAAATTGGGTGACGCGGAACTCGGGCAGGTTTGAAATAATTGGAAAAGATGGACGCGGTTTTGCTCTGAAGCACGTATTGCACTTGTGAATACGATGACGGATAACGCGTCGCGCTGCCAGTATCCAATACTGATTCCTAAGTAAGGATATAAGCAATTCAGGACCGGCGTGTAAATGCTTTCGATGATAATAATCGATTAAGATATCAATCACGTGATCGTGCCTAGGTAATACATAAGGGTGTTTCTGTTCGTAATTTATTTCTGCGTAAGACAACCTACCGCCAACGCGGATAACACCGTTCGCGTCTAAAAACGGTTTAAGTTTTTGTATAGCGGAGGAACAGTTCTCACTGTTTTTTAATTTATTTATGTCGTCAATAAAGTAAACTTGTTGTAATGCGGATATTATTTTAATTTCGGCAAAATCTAAATCAGATTTGTTCATATAACATCTGCGCGGTAATAATTTTGAAAAGCGATACATATAGACAATTATGCGAAGTAATTTCGACCATGAAGAAACACGTTGAGCAAGCTCATAAATAAGCGATTTTGATCCACCCACTGTTATAGCGTGCGCAGAGGGCTTCAGTTCTGGTACTTCACTAACGTCTTCGCGATCGAATTCAGAAATAGGCCATTCTGATGTAGGCCTAGATGCCCATGGGGGTCCGGTAAACCACAGAGGGTGATTGACAAGCAGCGCGGGTGATAAACCTCGCGATAAACAATCAGCAGGGTTTTCAATACCTGCCACGTGATGAAAACAACTTGCGGGAATGTTATCGACAACCTTTGCGGCGCGATTTGCCACAAAAGTTTGCCAGCGGTGCGGAGACGAATTGATCCAACAAAGAACGATTTTCGAGTCGGTAAACGCGAAGACATTCGAAATTTTGTACCTTGGCTCAAAATTGTTCAGCACATTACGCATAAGCGTGGATAATAAAACAGTAGCACACAATTCTAAGCGAGCAATCGATATAGTTTTAAGCGGCGAAACTTTCGATTTTGAACATACAAGCCTAACGGTCGTATTAGCGTTATCTTTGACTTGCAGGTAAACAACGCCGCCGTAAGCACGCTCACTTGCGTCAGCGAATCCTAAGAGGTTTGCTACACAACCCTGCACTACCCCGAGATGCCGCGGAACGCGTATCTCGTTGAGTGCGGGAAGTTCGCTACAGAACTGCCTCCAGAGGATTACGATGCGTTGCGGGGGGGCATCGTCCCAGTCGCACTTCAATAACCAAAGCTCCTGAATCAGGAGCTTGGCATAAAGTATGACGGGAGCCACCAGCCCTAGATTGTCCCATAAGCGCGCTACGACGGACAAGATACTGCGCTTAGTACAGCTTGAGTCAGGTTTTGCGACCTTGAATTTAAAGACGTCATCGGATTTGTCCCAATGTGTACCTAAAACTTTGTCAGGTACATTTTTATCAATCTCGAGATCTGACGAAGCTCGATGCGAGGCGGGAATAGCGCGAAGGACAGCGGCCGAGTTAGTCGTCCACTTCACGAGGTCGAACTGACCGCATTTAAATAATTGTATAAGTTCGATACATGAATTGATAGCGACGTTCTCGTTTTCCTGCGCTGTATCATTTGACATAATGCTGTAGCAGACGTCATCCATATACGTGGAAGTGGATGCTATGGCAGCTGCAGTTGGGAATTTCTCACCTTCATCAGCAATCAGCTGATGAACAACGCGGATTGCGTGAAATACGGACGACTTCATGCCGAACGCAACACGAGCCAGTTCAAAAACCGTCGATTTATCTTCCGGATGGAAGCGATAAATGAACCTTTGATATTTGCGGTCTCGTTCTAACATTCCCAATTGAAGAAACATTTGTCTACAATCTGCTGAAACGGCGATTTTGAATAGCCGAAAATTCAAAAGAATGTTATTCAAATCACCCTGTAAATTAGGGCCTGAATGAAGAACATCATTCAAAGACAAGCCTGTGCTAGTTTTACAACTAGCATCTAAAACCATGCGGACCTTTGTGGATGTCTTATCTAGACGCTGAACACAATGATGTGGTACGAAGTAGGAAGCGGCGGTGGTTATTATACTATTACTGTCTTACTTCTCAATGTATTCACGAATGATATCGTCATAGGTAGCGCGCAGAAAGCTTGATGACTCCAACTTCTTTTCTAAGCACAAAAAACGTCGACGCGCTGTGGAGAAAGAATCTCCCAATTTATAAACATCGTCTCGAAATGGAAACGCAACGGTATACCTACCACTAGAATCACGCGTAGTAGTAGTGCGGAAATTAATTTCACATTCAATGTCATCTTGACTGGTCGGGGTTGGAGCGGAAATTTCCTCGAGTTCCCAAAAACGCTTGAGGAGGTGGCCTAAATCATCTTTTACGATAGCACAACATGCGGCAGTAGACTTATAGGGGAGCAGTACGGGCGCGGAACCCATTATAATATACCCTAACACTGTTTGTATGGCGGGCGGTATTCCATGTATGCTGCTATGTACCGTATCAGGCATCAACAGGTGCGGAAAAATAGATGCCCCAAGTAAAACATCAACGGCGGTGGGAGTGGCGAACGTACTATCCGCGAGCGGCAATGATACGATGTGAGTAAAGGCAGCCTCGTCCACGGGAACTGTGGGCAGGTCATCCGTGATGCGATCAACTACAAATCCCGATACATCGAAATAAACGTTTTTGTCAAAGCGAGAAAATATTTTAAAGTCAATGGAACCTTTGATAGGTTTTTCTGAACCACCAAACCCTCGAACAATCATTTGCGTATTTTTATTATAATTCAAACCTAACCGGTTACAGCATTCTGTACTTATAAAATTGCTCTGCGATCCAGAATCTAAAAGGCATTTTACAATATGCTTTTGTCCGTTTCGATCGCAGATAACAACTTCAGCGGTCGATAGCAATATCGTTGTGTGACGAATATATCGCGCGGCGCAGTCGCTGTCATTAGCACTAAACTGCAATGACGCAGCGATGGATGTGTGCAAGGACGATACTCTCGGCTCGCCCGCAACGTGCGCTGGCGCCGCCGGTACAGGTGCACTGATTAACGGTGTAGACGGCGACGGCTGCGGCGCGGGCGGCGCGGTGCGCTCGCTAAGGATCGTAGGTTCGGATCTGGACACCGGCACCGATCCACTGTTTTGAGCTGTATTGAAATGCAATAAAGAATGGTGTTTTTGATGACAGTTGCGGCCTTTTAGCGTTGAATTACAATCGCGTGACTTATGTTTAATGCTTAAACAATTAATACATGCACCTTTATCTTTCACGCATTTGAAGCGTGCGGACGGTGCCATCTCAATGAACTTTTGGCACTTGAAGAAGTGATCATGCACAATATTGTCACATAGACATTTTTTGTTAGCAGTCGCGATGGCTACATAACTCTGCGGGTTTGGTACATTATTGCGAGATTTAACAGAACTACGCGTGGAAACGCCAGCTGTACTAGGCTGTGTGTTTTGATAAATCCTATGTTGACTCCTAATAAATTCGGTCAGCTGACTAAAAGTGGGCAACAAAACTTCACGATATTGTGACTCGAAAGCACGTATCGTTTCTCCGTCCAACTTTTTGAGTGCTATATGCAAAAATACAAAATCTGTCCAGTCATTTATTCCAAGAATTTTTATTGCGTTTGCGGCAGTGACATACTGGTCCATAAATGTTTGCATATTAGATGCAGAAGCGGGGCCATTTATTTTAAGATTGATCATCTGATCTAGATACGTAGAAGCGATTATGCGTTTATCTTGATACCTATCCACGAGACACTTTACGATTATTTGATAGTTTTCAGGACACGGCGCGATGCCTGAAAATACCGCTTGTGCTTTAGTGGAAAGTTTTCCTATCAAATAGTACAGTCTCTCAGCGTCTGTCAACGATGGATTCTCGTGAATTGTGGACTTATAGCTTTCATAGAATAAGGGCCAATTACGAACGTCTCCGTCAAATGACACAATTTCGATTGGCGCTAAAGTAGGCCGTTTAGACCTTATGACTTTCTGATCATCGTCAGCGTTCACCCTCGAAGGCACAGGCTCAACTTGCTTCAACACACGTTTAATACGATAGTAAAGATCATCAAACGAAATCAATGATTGATAGTTAGGCTTCGCGGATGGATTAATTTCTAAAAGTAGCCTATTGTGTTCGTTGACGAGATCTCTGAATTCAGATCGAGTTTCATCAATAGTCGCAACTGAATCCAGAAAACTCTCCACCATCTCGCTGTCAGTGTGTGCCCTTTTCGCCCTTTCGAACACAATTTGTATTGATTCGAAAAGGGCATTTCGTTTTGCTTCTACTAGAATTATTTCTGAACTAAAATGCGATGAGGTGTATTCATCAGTTTTCTTATCCTTAGCATCAGCTGCAGGTCGAGGCATCTTGATTTATTACAATTAAATATGTAGGTATGTATCAAATCTGTTCAAGTAATTAGATCGGAATGCACTGAGTGAATTCTCGAAGCTGTCTTAGTTAGTGCGTAAACAACCTATATTCAATAACTATAATGCGCGCGGTAACAAGCAGCTAATGTAGAAAACTGATAATATTAAACTGATAGTATTCTTTAAAGTGGAATGTGTAGGTACTTTGTACTACGATGCAATGCAACTTTGAATGAAGTTGAGGAATGTCTGAATATTAGATACAATTGAAACGTATGTTAAACGTATTTTTATAAACTAATCTAATATTTTGATTAGATGAATTTAATGACACGAATGTAATTAATTACTTAGCTGAATCTGAACGAATTCAGATTCGAGTGCGGGGTTCCCTAGAGAATGAAATGAAGATCGTCCAATATATATAGTGGATTGTAAATAGAAAATAAATCCGGCTTACGGAGGACCAAAATGTTAGCGCCTTGAGCTAACTGTAAAACCTTTAAACGCTAACATGAGGGGGAGCGGGAAATTTACCATGAAATGGATAGAACTGTCTAAACAGCTCTTTCCAGGCTTCTAAAAGACTGGAGCGGTGATTCAAAGCCTTGCTATGAGAATCGGCGGTTTTGTGGACTGTAATAAACTTTATGTGGCAGTATACATTGACTTGGAATGAGGCTATTTTTGGTATGGAGAAACAGGAATAAGCGAAGGATACAGGATGCAGCGCCTTACCTTTCTAGAAGTCTGGAGTCGCCTTCCTGATGCTAGGACTTCGTATGTCCTGGATGTGTAGGTTAACCACGCGGCAAGCCAGCGTGGTTTCACGGATAAAACGATTCCTATTTCTTACACAGCACTTCAAAATCAGTGTAACTAGATAAGTAGGTAGGTCTAGTTTCATAAAGAGACCCGAAAACCTGGATTTATCGCGAAATCCAGATATATTAGCGGTAAAAGCTCTGGAGAGATGCTTTCGCGGCAGCGGATTAGAACGAACTTGAACTCCTTTCAAAAAATGGCGTCCGTTGCGGTCTATCTTCTTCCAGCCTTGTATTGCTGTCTCGCTCTGACCTATGGTAGACACTGCAGGAATGAATAGGAAGGAAGGTGATTGATGGGAATCGTACCTACTACCGCCACATTGTAATATACTAAAGTTGAAAATATTTGAAGTAGGTAGATTTGATATCAGCGATGTATATGGCGGTAACAGTTTTGCTTATTTGAATTTCATCTTGACATGGTAAACTTGTATTGATATGATATGATATTTTATTGTGTTATTAATAATATTATATTGAGGGACTCTTTATCATTTTAACTTAAACTGTTTGCATGCCGTAGTTAAGGTAGTTAGTATAAGAATCATTTTTTAACTTAACATCTGTAACTTGTACCTACTTTCTGTGCAAATAAATAACTATTTTATTCAGGTACGGAACCCTAAAAACACAAACGTCAGCTTCAAAAGTCGAAATTCGTCTTTTGAATACATTATGGTAAATTACATGAATTTAAAAAGATGATGACTGATGATGACCCAAAAGGCTCTCCTAGCTATTCACAATAGTGTGCTGGTGCTTCCGCTCATGTTGGAAGAGAATGCTGGGTGTGGCAAAAGAAGCATGAAAGTAGAATAAATGCTGTGGAAATGCGTTCTTTGCGAAGCATGTGTGGTGTGACTATGAATGATAGGCTGAGAAATTATGTGATAAGGGAACGGTGTGGTTTCAAAGAAGATAAAATTGGAAAAGTATGCTGAGATGGTTTGGCTATGCTGAGAGGATGAATGAAAGGCGACTAACTAAAGGTATTTACAAGGCCGATGAGAGTGGAAACGCCGGGAGGGGACGCTCTAGGAGGACATTAGTGACCTTATTGGGGATGTTCTTCAGAAAGGTCAGGTGCATAGTACTCGCAACCGGCGTGCGTGTATGACCAGATGTATGAACGTAAACGAGGCAAAAGGAGTATGTAAGTATCGAAGCAGGTGGCGTTCTGTAGTTTCTGCCAACCCACATGGAAAGAAGGCGTGAGTTTATATATGTATGTGTACATGCATTTATTTTATTAAAGTTTTAATTAATATCTTTTTTACGTAGTTCAGAATCATCTTATACAGGTGGCCAATATAAGGAAGTATACAACTTTAAATTAAGATCATTTTTATTAAAAATTAAATTTACTGGATATTTTCTGTAAGTATATTTATTCAGGCTTGGCAATTTTATACGGTGAATAAGATCTGCATAATCTGCTCCTGTTTTATTCTCAAAAATACAATCGCTTATTATCGTGTTTTTCATAAAATTTTCCCATACTTTATTGGGTATCCCACTAACAAAGTCACAAATATTCTGCTTTTCGTATTCAAGCTTGACCATGACATGTGCCTTTAAATAAAACCACACAAAAAAAAGGACGTGTCTTGAAATCCTCAGTAACCAAAATGGTATTCGTTACTATAATAAAAATATAAAACGTTTATGTTAAAAAGCGACAGCGAAAATGATTACGAGCACGTACTCAACCAAACGTTAAACACGATAATACAATGGTTAACCGAAAATAATCTTTAAATAAATATGGACGAAACGAAAATGATATACTTTAACCAGAGAACTGAACTGGCAAATATAAACGTTAGTTACCAAGGCGAAATAGTACATCCTGTGACAGATACAAAGTTTCTAGGAATTTATATTGACAATACACTGACATGGAAAACACATTTAGAATATGTCTGCAAAAGAATTAATAAATCGTCATTTGCGCTGTACAAACTCTCAAAAATTGTTAATAAAGAAGCCGTATTAGCTGCTTATCACGGACTTGTTGCACCTGTCCTAATTTGGCTCCACACGAGGAAACTCCGCACCGATCAACAACTGAGATACTCAATTTTATATACGCATTCAATTACAATAGCCCGTTCTAAAGTTCACCATGATCTCACTGCTGCATCAGGGTTGGCTCCAGAAGAGGGAACTCCTCAATAGTCAACAGTACATACAAGAAATTTAATTTTCGAATTTAATTACGATAGTCCGTTCTAAACTCCTCCATGACTTGGCTGCTGCGCCCAGGATTGGTTCCAGAAGATGGAACTTCTCAGCGTTCAACAGCACAGACACAAAATTTCAAATACGCATTTAATTATGACAGTCCGTTCTAAAATCTACCATGACCTGGCTGCTGCACCCGAGGATGGCTCCAGAAGAGAGAACTCCTCAATAGTACATATAAGAAATTTTATATACGCATTTATTTATGATAGTCCGTTCTAAAGTCCACCATGACCTGGTTGCTGCACCCAGGGTTGGTTCTAGAAGAGGGAACTTCTCAGCGGTCAACAGCACAGATACAAACTTTTATACACGCATTAAATTATGATAGCCCGTGCTAAACTTTACTAAGATTTAGGTACTGCACCCAGGATTGGGTCCAGATGAGGGCACTGCTGAACGGTCAAGAGCATAGAGACAAAATTTAATATACGCATTTAATTATGATAGTATGTTCTAAAGTCCACCATGACCTGGCTTCTGCACCCAAGTTTGGCTCCAGACGTGGAGACTGTTCAGCGGTTAAGAGTACAGACACGAAATATTATATACGTATTTAATTAAAATAGTCCGTTCTAAATTCTAGCATGATCTGGCTGCTCCAGCCAGGATTGGCTTCAAACTAGGGAACTCTTCAACGGTCAACAGTACAGACACGAAATTATATATACGTATTCAATTATGATTGCCCGTTCTAAAGTATACCATAACCTTGGTGTTGCACCCAGGGTAGGCTTCAGACGAGAAAACTCCCAAATGGTCAACAGCACAGACAGTAAATTACAATAAACGCAATCATACACCATGACCTGCCTGCTAACCCAGGATTGGCTCTGTAGCGACCCTAGCGATGCGATATGCTGAATTGCATTTTTGATGTTTTAACGGAGCGCTAGCGTGCGGCTCGCCAGTCGCTTACATACCACCGCCCTGCCACGTTATATAGCCGTCATATATTGTAATAATTAACTAAGTAATCGTGGAATAATATTAAACAAATAGTATTTTCAGTACAAGTATTCTTTACATCTTTATTCAAACCCTTTTTATATATATATACATAACACGCACAACAACTGGTGACCTCGAACATTTTAAATCAGAACAATTGTTTTGTGAATATGTGCGCCGTAAGCGACTCATTGGGACGTGGCAAGGGCGTATTAGATCGCGTGGTGCTCCGTGAACGTTTTAGTGCGAGTTAGCGGAAGTTATGAAGATGAATCCCGCAACAGTAGCCGGAGCAACGGTAGTGGCAATAGGTCATGGATGTGCAGGTTCGGTTGCCTAAAAACGCTAACGAGCGATCAAGGAAGGCAATTCGAGAGCGAACTTTTCAGCAACTTGATGAATATGTTAGGGATTAAGAAAATCCGTTCAACAGCGTACCACCCACAGGGGAATGATATGGTAGAGAGGATGCATCGCTCCCTGAAAGTAGCAATTAAGGCTAGGTTGTCAGACAATAGGTCATGGGTTGACGAACTACCGACAGTATTGTTGGGACTTCGCGCAGCCTGTAAGAGCGACTAAAACGTAAGTTCAGCAGAATTGGTATTAGGGCACACGTAACGTTTACCGGGCGATTTCTATCATTTAACCTAACAAAAAATATCAAACTGCACGACGGACAGTTTGGCTTTCGATTTATCCACGGAAAGTGCGATCCTGTGCCTCAAGCAGACTGTACAGTACTACACCGCGCGTAAAACACCAGTATACGCATGTTTCCTGGACCTGTTCCGGGCATTCGATATGGTTTCGTACGACATACTGTGGACAAAAATACGTCGAGACACTAGTTTGCCCCCGGATATTGTTTCTATATTTCAGTACTGGTACAATAATCAGAAAAACACTGTTAGGTGGGCGAATAGTAAATCGGACGAGTGAGAGAGACGGTGGGCGAATAGTAAAACGGAGAGCTGGAGTGTGGGGTGCGTCAGAGGGGGTTGACCTCACCGAAACTGTTTAATTTTTATATGGACCGCCTGATTGGAGAGCTGAGCAGCACTGGGATCGGATGTCATGTAAACGGAATTTGCGTTAATAATAGTAATAGTAATTTATTACCAAAACTTCAGTACACATTACATCAATGAGTTCTCAACCCCTGAACTAGGACATCCTGTATGACAGGGGTCGAGGTTTCTCCAGTTACATGGACCAACATGAGAAAAACTTAGACTAAATATACTTAAGTGATTTTTTAAATTAATAAAACAAAGTTGGAATAAAATGAAAAATAGACAAAAAAATAATTAACAAAATAAGAAATAATAATAATAATTCTAAAACATTTTCTGTATTAGAATAAAACGGGGTTAGCAAGTGTAATAATATTAGTTACGCGGATGACATGGTGCTGCTCAGCCCATCAATCGCTGCGTTGCGCACGCTGCTTCGTATATGTGAAGGGTACGCAGAGGCCCATGGGCTCAGATATAATGTGAAGAAAACTAAGTTTACGGTTTTTAGAGCACCCAAAAAAGATTACTCAGAGGTACCACCCGTCTCACTCTATGATACAGCATTAAACAGAGTCACTCACTTCAAGAATTTGGGCCACTGGGTCACCGAAGATCTTACAGATAATATGGATGTGGAAAGGGAACGTAGGGCGTTGTCTGTTCGCTGTAGTGTGTTGGCTCGTAGATTCGCACGTTGTACTGAACAAGTGAAGGTCTCACTATTTAGGGCATTCTGCCAGACCTTCTACACGTGCAGTCTGTGGGTTAAATATACGCAAAGGACATACAACGCCCTGCGTATACAGAATAATAACGCGTTCAGGATTTTGATGGGGCTGCCGTGGTACTGTAGCGCGAGTGGCATGTTCGCGGAGACGCACGTGGACGGTTTCCACGCGATCATACTTAAGCGCTGTGCTGCGATGCAGGTGCGGGTGCGCGGCAGCCCCAAGCAAGCAAGAATGAGGTGGGAACTCTGTTCCTCGTCAGTGTTTACTCCAGCCGGCCAACAAAGGCAAGCCAGAAGTGAGGTACAAGACTTCTCCCGGGAGATAAGGTCCGTGGGGTCGCTACTGCCCAACAGCTCGCCACATGCTGCCCTGCGGGTTTTTGTATCTCTCTTGGTCTGGCTCCTAATCCCAGACCCGTTCCGGCAAAGTACTGAACTCTACCGGCAGAGACCTAGAGTTCGGAGCGCGCAAGCCCCACCACGACGTCAACGTAGAGATACGGCGGGGGGTTTATTATTATTATTATTTACCTACTTTCGTAAGCAAACTTAGAAACATTATTAACGACATGCGTCCACAGTCACGAGCGTTTAGCAATTCAAGGAAAATATTAGTTCATAGGGATTTGAGCACCTGTACGCACGTATTCGTAAGAAATGACATGGTAAGGAAGCCACTGAGACTGTCGTATAGTAGACCATACCAGGTTATTAGCAAAAGTGAGAAGACTTTTGATATACAAAAGGGCGAGCGTCAATCAACCGCGTCCATAGATAGGTTAAAATCCGCATATATTATTGATGAGGATAAGACATCAGATAGCGTATACAATAACATTGACAGTGAAAACCAAAATCAGCAAGGTGAACAGAACTCGCTACTGCCTATGGCTAAGACCACACGCTCCGGCCGAGTGATTCAGAAACCCATGCGATTTCTGCTCGCTTAGCAAAAATTTGTTAGTATATTCACGAATATAAGGAATTCTTGTATATTTCACTACTGTTACAGATTTGACACATAGTAGATACAGTTTCAAATATCAAGTAAGTATTTGAAATGGGCAACTATCACAATAAAGAATTCATTTCCATGGCACAAGCCCAAGTAGTGGCCGGACAACAATTAGAAAGTAAACTGAACTATTTTGGAATAATGCTCATCATTATCGCGGCAGTACTAGATTCTGTTATGTTACGAAATTAGAAGAAGCTGTATAGGCCACATGAGATCCTAGAGTGGTTGAGAAGAGAAGTGCCGCTCATATTGACTGGGGCAGCGGCAATGTCAGGTAATCCCGGAACCATGAGAAACCCGGCACCCGTTGGGACCGCAGTAAGTTTCGTTTCACAGTGTACAAAGAGTGAAAAGTGCAAGAACCATTTAGTTCATATCACGTGTTATTCAGACTCAGTTAGTTTGCTAACGTAACAAGCTGATGTATTGTGACGAAATAACTGCAAATATAAAAAATTGTAGTATTAGTGACGAGTCTGTGTTGTCTAGTTATACTAACAACATAGTAATTAATTCTGAAGCATCATGTTGTACGAAGGAGGATCCACCTACAATACCAACATCTTTGGAGGCCACTACCAGTCAGATAGGGTATTCTCTTCCTGCTGGAACTCATACGGGCATTCTAGACTCTTCAGTTGTAGTTGTGGAGTTCACTCCGGATAACTTTTTAAACTAGTTAGTAAGACAACAGAAGTTACCCCTTCAAATAACCAATTATTATTAGAGAATAATAAAAAGGTATCTTCTGGCAATATTTTACATTATAATAATAATAAAAAACCAAAGGGGGGGCAACATACTTTAAAATTATTTAATCAAAATATCCAAGGTTGCTCTTCCAAATTACTGGAAATAGAATTGTTTTTAGAAAATACCAAGTTTGATGTCATTTGTTTAACAGAGCATTGGTTAAAAGATCATCAAGTAATGTCAATTAATTATGAAAATTATTGTGTAGTTAGCCATTTTAGCCGAAAACGTATGATACATGGCGGGTCATTAATATTGATAAAAAATTCTATTAAATCGAAAGAAAGAAAAGACATTATCGGACTGTCTGTTGAACACAACATTGAATTGTCCTGTGTTGAGCTTGATAAGCATGTTATAGTATGCGTATACAGACCTCCAAGTTACCAGAATCTATCTATGTTTGATTCTGTAATGGAAGATGTACTAAAGAAACTTAGTGCTAGTAGTAAGTCAATAATCATATGTGGTGATTTTAATATTAATTTATTAGAAAATAACTCGAACACTATCAGATTATTAAGTCTTTTTAGGTCATTTGATTTGTCAAATGTTTTTATTGAACCAACCCGAGTGACAGCTTCTTCTGCCACTTGTATAGATAATATATTTTGTAATTGTGATTACTTACATAAACAAATTGTAAATAAGTTGCCATCTGATCACAGTGGTCAAACAGTAACATTTTGTACCTACATGCCTTTACAAAAAATTCAAATAAGGTTTAGGCCAATTACATGTAAAAACTTAGAGAAATTAGATAACTCTTTGGCAAGTAAATTATGTGTTCAGAGTTTTAATAATATTTTTGACCCTAATGAGTTTTACGCCGAGTTCTTTTCACTATTAAACAAGCAATTTATTGACACTTTTCCACTAAAGACTAAAACTATTTACACAAAGTTCTTATTTAGTGATTGGGCCACTCCAGGTATTCGTAAAAGCAGGGAAAAACTTTTTGAACTTTATGGCCTAAAGCAACATATGAATAATACAAGCTTTCATCAGTATGTCGCAAAATATTCTAAAACTTTTAAAAGTGTGTGCAAAATAGCTAAAGCTCTTTACATTAGCAATAAAATAAAATCAGCTGATTATAAAATAAAAACTACCTGGCAAATAATAAATAATGAAACAGGTAGGAAAAAACAGCGTAATACTGAATTAAATTTAGAGACTGCACATGGCCCCATCAACTCAGATGTAGAAATAGCTCAGGAATTTGAAAACTTTTTTGCTAATGTTCCCCTTAAAACTACCGAAAATTTAAATTCATCACCCGCGCTTTCTGCCGCCTTACTTAGAAATAATGTAAATGCATGCCCTTTAGAGTTTAGGTTTCAGCATACAAACCCCCAGGCTGTTATAAAAGCTTTTAAAGATCTTAAAATTAAATCAACAGAAGATCTATGGGGAATGTCTGTAAAAGTCTGTAAATCTATCATCGAAACCATTGCGCCCTATTTAGCTTTCATATTTAACACCAGTGTAGACCAAGGAGTCTTTCCGGATCTCATGAAACTCAGTAAAGTAGTTCCATTGTTCAAGTCCGGTGATAGTAAGGAACCCAACAATTATAGGCCCGTGTCAATTCTGCCAGTTCTCAGTAAAGTGTTTGAAAAGTTGATGCTTAATCAAATGTTACGTCACTTTAATAAAAATTCCATCTTTCATGAACAACAGTACGGTTTCACCAAAGGGCGTTGTACCACTGACGCCGGTGTCACCCTAATAAAGAACATTTTTAATGCCTGGGAAGAAGCACAAGATGCCATTGGAATCTTTTGCGATCTCTCGAAGGCGTTCGATTGCGTAAACCATGAAACACTTCTGCTGAAACTAGAACACTATGGCATTAGGAATACAGCTCTTGATTTACTAAGATCATACCTGAAAGATAGAAAGATTAAAGTTCAAGTAAACGGCGTAAACTCGTTGGGGTCTGAAATGGCAATGGGTGTTCCTCAAGGTTCGATATTGGGTCCATTCCTCTTTTTATTTTACATAAACGATTTACCCCAATTACTTCAAAATCAACCGAAGATGGTGTTATTTGCAGATGACACATCATTGATCTTTAAAATAGACCGACGGTCACAAAATCTTGACGACGTGAATAACTCTATTCTTCAGGTCCAAGATTGGTTTACGGTAAATAATTTGGTACTTAATGAGAAAAAAACCAAATGCATTAGATTTAAATTACCGAATGTTAGAAGTAGCGAATGTGACATCATATTGAATGGAGAAAAACTGGAATTTATTCATCAAACAGTTTTCCTGGGAATCACGCTAGACGAGAAATTACAATGGGGACCTCATATAACATCTCTTGCGGGGCGGCTAAGCTCGGCCGCTTATGCTGTTAGAAAGATAAGACAGTTAACAGATGTAGAAACCGCGCGTTTGGTCTATTTTAGCTACTTTCACAGTATTATGTCATATGGCATTTTACTGTGGGGTCGGGCTGCTGACATTGAATCCATCTTTATTTTACAAAAGAGGGCTGTCAGAGCCATTTATAATCTATGTCGTCGCGAATCTCTCAGGGAACTATTTAAAAAGATTAATATTATGACGGTACCTTGCCAATTCATCTATGAAAATATTATGTATGTAAGGAAAAATCTGCATCTTTTTAAGAAAATAAGTGATAGACATAATTTTAATACTAGAAATAAAGATAAAATAGATCAACCATTTTTCAGATTATCTAAAGTACAAACATCTTTTATGGGGTACTGTGTTAAATGTTACAACAAAATACCTTGTGATATATTACAATTAACTGAAAGAAAATTTAAAACGCATATTAAAAGTACTCTTTGTAAACAAGCATATTACAAATTAGAGGATTATATCCTAGATAAGAATGCTTGGAAGCATGCTGGTCTAGCTCCATAGGACAATTTTGAGTCTAGACAAAATCAAACTGGTTGCTAATTTAATTGTGTAATTAAATATTACATTTTTTTTACATTCTGTGATTACTTGAACTCACACACTGACGAATTAGTATCACCTGTAATTTTTTTAGGAATATCGTATAGGTACCTACTTTTACAATGCTTGTAAATATGTGAACACCATGTATCCATTACATAATTATTTTTTCTATCATTGCTTCATTTTTATTTTTACCTATTGTGGTATATAAATCTTATTCCAGGTGCATCGTTTTCACATATAATTATATAATTAATGTATACAAAATATTGTAAAACATTTTAAAAGAGTAACGGTGGAGTTTCTTGCCCATTCTTCTCCATACGAAAACTACCCTTTGGAAGGGGCGACTAGAATCAATTCTATTTTTTGTTTTTGACGTTCAAAAGTGCCTTTTTGTGCCTAATTGAAATAAATTATTTGACTTGACTTGACATAGTAAACCTTATACGGTTACATAGTGTAGTGTATTTATTGTATTGTATTTTACTGGCGCTACCATAATGGAAGCTGTAGCCCTAGTTGTGTTATTGATTATTTTGCAGAGCGGACGTTATGACAGCTACCCTTAGATATTATTTTTTTTGTGCTCATAAGTTTTTTTTTTTTTGAGACGTTTCTCATATGTGGAGAAACCGCAATGTATTGACCGCTGAGAAGTTCTCCCTTCTGGAACCAATCCTGGTTGCACAGTCAGGTCATGGTGGATGTTTAGAACGGACTATCATAATTAAATTCGTATATAAAATTTATTGTATGTACTGTTGACTATTGAGGAGTTCCCTCTTCTGGAGCCAACCCTGGGTGCAGCAGCCAGGTCATGATAAACTTTAGAACGGGCTATCATAATTGAATGCGTATATAAAATTTTGTGTATGTGCTGTTGACCGCTGAGAAGTTCCCTCTTCTGGATCAAACCCTTGGTGCAGCAGCCACGTGTATTAAATTGAGTGTCTCAGTTGTTGATCGCTGAGGAGTTTCCTCGTGTGGAGCCAATCCTGGGTTCTGTAGCCAGGTCATGGTAGACTTTAGAATGGACTATCATAATTAAATGCGTATATTAATTTCCGTGTCACATCATAATGTGCTAATTGTTTCTATCTCCCTTTTTCTTTTGTTACTTTGTGCATGCATCCGTCACTCGTGCATGCCTTTTTTTTGTGGGAAATTATCAAATAACTTCCCCCGCTCTGGTTGGAGCGGGAGGGCGTGTCAGACTCTTACTGACTAAAACCCACCCGTGTTCCTTCAGTTGCCATGTTGCCGGGGGCCACGATTTCCAATTCGGACTTCTTCGCAACCCCGTCAGTTCTGCTGACATCTCTTTGAGGCGCGCGTGGAACACAACGCACCGTCGACCCGGGTCTGGTCCTTATCAGACGGCGAGCTACCCGTTGCTCACCGTCCGCAAGTTTGCGCCTACGGTGGCCGGAAATCGGCCTGCGATTCCCGACGCCCAGGGCCTCCCCTGCGGCGGTTAGGGGCATGAGGGCAGAAATTTGCCTCTCCCTCACGCGTTCCACCCCCTCCTTTGAGAGCATTACTACTTTGCAGAAGGAGGTGACGGCGTTCCATGCCCTCTCGCTCCGTACCATGGCCTGGACCAGGGCCGGACAAAAGAGATCACCGCCACCGATCGCCTCCACGAGGACACGGCGATACTCCGCCCAAGCCGGGCAGACCTCCACCGTATGCTCCACCGTGTCCTCTGGGCGATACACACAATGGTAACAGCCGCGGGCAAAAGCTAGTAAAATTAAAAATGCGAAAGAAAGTTTTTATGTTTGTTCGTCTTTCACTCTTAAACAGCTGAACGGATTTCGATGAAATTTAGCACATGGGTTAACCATGAAATGGAAATACACAGGACAACACATGCAAAACACACACACACATATACATAGACACACACACAGGATACAGGGAGGGAGGAGGATACAGGGTACATAGGATACTTTTTATCCCGGTAGTACGTTCCCGTGGCATAATTTCCAACATGCACGCGAGCGAAGCCGCTGGCAAAAATCGTTAGTTTTGATGATTCTGAACCCGACTCGGTGGGCAGTACCGGTCAGAAATATCATAGTTTTATGAGAGCCCATTTCTGCAACGTCAAATAAAAAAAAAAGCAGACGGTTTCATCGCAATATGTCTGATATTAAATAGGTTTCGTAATTTTATTACGAAAAAGTTTGTTTTCAGACATTTTACCTATCAAATGTGGCCTGAGCGCATTTTCAACAATATAAAAAAAATTAACTGATCTGTCTCATAACAACCTGGTATATATTTTTTTAATATCTTTTGTTTATTTACCAGGGTTACTAAAAACCTGTTTTCAGACATTTTAAATGTCACCTATAATTCCAAAAACCAAAAGGACGATCCAGAACCGCCCAACAAACGCGCAGTGCTTGTTACGCTCCTATACCTCACGACACCGATGGTAAGTCCGACAATAATTAAAAATGATGATTTTTTTTCAATAAACAATATTTTTGAAACGTTATGCCAGTATCCATAAGTCCAATATATAAAAAAATACATTTTAATTTTAGTTCGATGGTTTCGGGTAAGCTCTTTATTAATCATACGTAAAAACGCCGCAATGTGATTTATTAATCAAACTCAAAGCATTTATTTCAATTAAACCATTTACAGGCACTTTTTAACTGTCAAAGAGTCGGTCAGTTAGTCAGAAAGTTGAAGCTAGTGCCCATTCCAAAACATAGATCTCTATGGAGAAGAACGGGCAAGAAACTCCAAGGACACTCTTTTAAATAGAAATATTATAAAATCCTGGGTACATTATTCTTGTTGCTTCTATATGTGAGAACAATATACAAAAAATAATCGAAAGCAATTGAAAATATAAGATTAAAAATAAGTCCTGGCAGATAAGAGATGACCAGTCTCAACTGACGGTGCCCGTTCACGAACATGACGCGTGGATCAGCACCATCCAGCTCAAACATTTTGTAGGGAACCGAATGATCCAACACACTCGCCACCATCAGCGAGACATTTAAGTGAGCATGACATACTCTCAACTGCCATGCTCTTTCAAGTCAATATACGAGTAGGTACATCTTAATAACATAATAAACGGCTCCATGGTACTCGTACTAATAATTTCTGATTATCGAATAGTTGTCTGAATAGTAACGGTCTGATAGAATTTTTGTCTACATCTGGACAACCTTTTTCATTATGCCCAACAGTTATCAGACAGAATGCTGTTTCTGTGATCGCAATTTTTTTTCAGTAATTAGTCAGTAGTGCAGGAGCCCAGATGGACAGGTAAACGAACTTTTCGTAGTTTGCAATAATTTGGCTCAAGACGTAGTTATTCACTTTATCAAACTATACCTGGTCGACCGAGCACTGCTCAGTTGAAAATAGAGACTGCTCATTTAATAGAATAGGATAGTAGGTACATACTAATTCCATGCTGCCTGATAGTAGGTACTTACTAATTCCATTCTGCCATGTCTATTTTCTAAAGTAGCCATTTTGTTCTAAACTTTGGGCGACCGAGCTCTGCTCGGGTGAAAATACGGCGAAAATGATTTTCCCAGATATGAGACCTAGCTAGATCGATTTTTGTCCCCCTTAAACCCCTCACAATGCAGCTTTCATCGAAATCGTTAGAGCCGTTTTCGAGAACGTGATTACAAATCGTCGTTGTAAAGCGAGAAATCATCAATTACAAAAAGCTAGTTTCCAGATAACAGTGTTTAAAAGTTTTTTGTTCTTATAATCGGTATAACACATTAACGCTTATACATAGTTACAAAAATGCTTTTCTTCAACAAAATATTGATATTTTTACCCTGCACTCTAATATTCAGTAAATTACGTAAATATTTTTACTGTAACTGAGAAATGTAATAAAAAGTAAGATAGTTTATTTTAGCATACTCAATAAATGTAATTTAGGTGTATATATTCGACGAGAACCACTGATAATAATGTCTCTTAGTTATTTCTTGCAATAAAAGCTTTACATGAAATAAAATTAATATATTGTATGCGAAAAATAACTAAGTAAAATTAATGAGCAGTGTAGCCCCAGTAAATGAGAAAACATTAGTAAAAAAAAATCACATAAATTACTCAAGTACCGTTAGTTTTTACATACCAAGACCCCTCCGTGCCTCAGAAAGCACGTTAAGCCGTTGGTCCCGGCTGTCATTTGTAGATCTTTGACAGTTGTCACGGGTAGTTAGAAGCCCAAAAGTCTGACAACCAGTCTTACCTAGGGTATCGTGTTACCTAGTAAATAGGTTGTAGTGGTCAGATAGGCAGTCGCTCCATGTAAAATACTGGTATTCAGCTGCATCCGGTTAGACTGGAAGCTGACTCCAACATAGGTGGGAAAAGGCTAGGTAGAAGAAGACTCAAGTACCATTAGTTAATTTTCATAGACTGTTTTTTTGCTTTAACAAGTAGTTATGTACTTCTGGCATTCTCGTATTATGTCAAATTAAAATAAAATCTGCTCTTTTACTTTTTCATAAGGTAGATAATGGGTTTAAAAACACTTTGACATCATTAACCCATTTTGGCTAAAAATATCACTTAGTGACTTCTCGCACTACAACGACGAAATATATATGTATGTTACCGTTAGAATACGGAATACGTTAATATACGCATTAACTAGGTAATCTGCAAATTACCGGGAACGATCCGTTAAAGTTTAAAATTTTACTTAAAGTAGAAGATATCTGCATTCTACTTAGTTAACCTGCATATTAACAAATCCTACACCGTTAAATTGCGGAAAACAACGAGCGAAACACTTCTTTCTCGTTCTTTGCAGACGTAATATTTTTCAAACATGCACACAAGCATATACCATGCATGCAGCATGCAAGCAAGCACGCAATATGCAGCAGGCATGTTTTCTGTCACGGCTCCGGCACTGCGAGGTTCCGCCGGTCTCATGCGAGCTTATCATCGCAGATAGTTTTAACGCTCACTACCACGCTTCGGCTGAATCGGCAGAATCAACCGCGGGTGGCGAGCGTTATAAAACCACCTGCTCCTCAGCTCGCGGCCGCCTCGCCCCTCCGCACCTACGCGGGCTTAAATTACACTCTAGAGGTTGGGCAGATAAGACTACATGGAGTCGGTTTTGCAGCGATTCGTGTCTGTCACTAACTTTTGTAGCACAACATATTGATTTTCGGAGTTAACCGTATGCTTGGTCGTTAGTCTGCAGATTACCTAAGAATTCTTCAAGCCAAAGCTGCGGTGGTGAGCATTAAAACTATCTGCGACGATAAGCTTGCGTAGGACCGCCGGAGCCTCGCAGCGCCGGAGCCGTGACAGAAACCATGTCTGCTGCATATTGCGTGCTTGCTTGCATGCTGCATGCATGGTGTATGCTTGTTTGCATGTTTGAAAAATATTACGTCAGCAAAAAACGAGAAAGAAGTGTTTCGCTCATTGTCTTCCGCGATTTAACGGTGTAGCATTCGATATTATGCAGATTAACTAGGTAGAATGCAGATATCTACTACTTTAAGTAAAATTTTAAACTTTAACGGATCGTTCCCGGTAATTTGCAGATTACCTAGCGGTTAACCGCTAAAGGACCGCGGATGCACCGGTGCGTCCAAGTACCCACGCGGCTTACAACTCTATTTGTATTCGCTGTAATGGCTATTATTGTCTGTGAATTTTTCAGTCTATGGTCGGATAAATATTCTCGTCAAATAAATCGACTAAAAGCAAAAATATTAATAGGCAACATTTTAAAAAAATGTTGAAAATCATGTTCCCGCGCGATAAAATGTCAGTCAAACGTCACTCCCGGGACGCGCGCGTTCGCTGTAATAATTCGTTTTTTAATGGTTTTTGTGTGTAAATCGTCGGAAAGTGGTGATATTTTCATTTTGAAGTAAATATTACATCGTTTTAGATAATATTTGCACTAAATAACATCATGTTATACCTATTTTGACCCAAACAAAAAGTGTAAACAAACATTTGAATGAAAACGTGACCGTGCTGTGATTTTGTGGTATTTTGGTGTGTGATCGTCGATATTTTATGTGTAAGTCCCATTTTTTATACAAATTATTAGATTTCTAATAATTTTAGCATGTTTTTTCGCCTAAATACGGCAAAAAAATATTTTTTTGAAACGGAGAAAATTACGTAAGCACTAGAAATTCTAGATCTTAAAAATTCTAGATTTTTAGTATTTTTTATTTTCAATGTTTGTCTCTAAAAACGTTGTTAGATAACATAACTATCCATAATGTACCCTGCAAAATTTCGTGTGAATTGGTACGCTAGTTTTATCAGAAATCGTTATCACAAAGAACAAAAGAAATAATAACAAAAGCGGGTAATAAAGATAAGTGAACGTTGTTTACAAAGACTGTAACCATTTGAAACGTATTCCTAATCTATTCGAGTAGCAAAAAACATAAACAATACTACTTGAGACGTTATAATGAAACCCGAGTAATTGTTTATTTAAGTGCGGTCGTAAATCTGTCACGGCGCGGACCACCCGCCCGCACCCGCGTCTAATGGAAAAATCTGCATCTTTTTAATAAGTGATAGACATAATTTTAATACTAGAAATAAAGATAAAATAGATCAACCATTTTTCAGATTATCCAAAGTACAAACATCTTTTATGGGGTACTGTGTTAAATGTTACAACAAAATACCTTGTGATATATTACAGTTAACTGAAAGAAAATTTAAAACGCATATTAAAAGTACCTACTCTTTGTAAACAAGCATATTACAAATTAGAGGATTATATCCTAGATAAGAATGCTTGGAAGCATGCTGGTCTAGCTCCATAGGACAATTTTGAGTCTAGACAAAATCAAACTGGTTGCTAATTTAATTGTGTAATTAAATATTACATTTTTTTTACATTCTGTGATTACTTGAACTCACACACTGACGAATTAGTATCACCTGTAATTTTTTTAGGAATATCGTATAGGTACCTACTTTTACAATGCTTGTAAATATGTGAACACCATGTATCCATTACATAATTATTTTTTCTATCATTCCTTCATTTTTATTTTTATTTTTATTTATTTATTTATTTAACCATTTATGCACACACATATAAACAGACAAGAAGAAAGGAACAGAAAAATACGTACAAAGGCAATGCTTATTTCTAAAGAAATCTCTTCCAGCATACCTGCGATAGGAAAGTATACAAAAAGAGATGTAGACAACGTGTGTAACCGTAGGTATAAGAGAAAATAAAAAACAATTCACTAATTTCAATTTAAACAACATACAATATGAGAATATACTTACATACACCTATTGTGGTATACCTATACCTATTGTGGTATAGTAATCTTATTCCAGGTGCATCGTTTTCACATATAATTATATAATTAATGTATACAAAATATTGTAAAACATTTTAAAAGAGTAACGGTGGAGTTTCTTGCCCATTCTTCTCCATACGAAAACTACCCTTTGGAAGGGGCGACTAGAATCAATTCTATTTTTTGTTTTTGACGTTCAAAAGTGCCTTTTTGTGCCTAATTGAAATAAATGATTTGACTTTGACTTAACATATATACAAATATAGTTCGTTTAATATTATAGGATAGGATAGTGTTATTCAGAATGTTGCTTCATCTTATTGATATAAATCTTTTATAATGCGTTTGTTAAAATTCCAAATGATTTATTTTGTGTCATTCATTAAATGAAAAACATACAACAACGTATTTTTACCCGACTGCCCCAGAAGGAGGGTATCTGGGGCAGTCGGGTAAAAATACGGCTAACAGTAACAAATTGAGTAGGCCAACTATTATACTTACATACAGTACTTGCTTCGTATTAATAATAATAATAACAAAGTCACACATTTCAGGTAACTTACTGTAGCGTTGTGTGAAGTCTCAACCGTAATTAGTCGAGTGATACTAAAATATCACAATTAGTAAGTAACTAACCACATCAGTAAAAACGTCGCACAACACAAATTTTCTAAGGACACTGCATTTCGACTGCCGCTTGCCTATCTGATGGAAGTGACCCTCAGGACTCTGTGTGCCCCGACCTTGGGTGAGTTCCACATTAGTGGTATTATAATAATATAAGCTATGAATGAGCCATCTGCTATGATCTTGTGTTTTATGCTCGCTTGTTTACCATAGGGTAAATTCATTAGAGATGGCCGTACGGGAGAGTTGGACAATCAGTATATTTTGCTCATTTATTCACAAAGTGGCGCTGCATTTGAATTAATACACTTCGTGCGCCACCACGAACAATATCCAAACAAAACATTGCGCAAAAATAAGTAAAAAAGTAAGTAAATTGGCCTTAATTGAATTTAGTGCTTGTGAAATTTTATAGTAGGTTCTTATACCATCCGGAAATACTAATATTTTTATTACTTATTTGTGTTTTTGGGAGTGTAGGTTTTGTGTTTGGTGTTTTCTTCGTTTTAACATCAAAATGGGAAAGTAATTGTAATTTGTAAGTTTAAAAATTGAGGTGGCCATCTTACCCGGACAAAAAGGAGAGATGGCCATATAACGGCTTTCAAAAAAATAGAAAAAAGGTCTGAAAGTAACACCAATAAGGCGAAACCAATATTATGTGATACATCTGGTGAAGAAGACGCAAAAGATAAAGCTGATAATTGTGCCGGATGTAGCGAAAAATATTATAAAACCCATCTCATGAAGATTGGCTTCAATGTTCGATCTGTAATCTGTACCCCACATGAGAATTGTACACCTTTTGATGACATGTGCTCCAAATGTGGACAGAAGAAGGAAACGGAGCTCCAGCAAGCAGAAATCAAAGAAAAGGGATAAGGCAGAGGCAAATCTAGTGTCGGCCATCTGTCCCGTACCAAAATCAAAAATCAAAATCAAAATATTTTATTTCATATAAACCTACATGGGCACTTATGAAACGTCAGAAGCTAGGTGCACGGTTCCAATTGGTCGTTTCCTATGGAGAAGAGCCGGCAAGAAACTCCACGGTTACTCTTTTAAAAATAATTGGCTTTTACAATACTTTCAAATAACAGTGTTTCTAGGTATGGGAGGACAGTGTAGTTCTTTCAATAAGTACCAAGTACTTAACAAAATAGAAAATGGTCAACAGGTCTACAATCCACTAAGCCTACAGCATTCTCACATTCACAAAATATGTAGAAATAAATCTATACAAAAAATTAATAAATTAATAAAAGTAAAAAACCTATTTTAAATAAACGCAATTATATGATTGCTATTACAACTGTAGTCAATCTGATAATTATCATGTCCACAATAGTAACAAACAAAAAAAAAAAAAAGAAACCACTACGGCCATCACTACCGTATGTACCGGGTGAAACGGCCAGTGATGTTTTTTTTTAAATATTTTTTTTAGGGATGTTTCTCACATTATAAAAATATCTTTATACTGATTTTCTAAAGACTGATTGTTGCTGATTTTCTTAAAAATAAAAGTCTAATTGTGATCTCAATATTTTCAGTTTTATTTAACCCTAAAAAAACTATGGCCATCTCTAACGAATTTACCCTACTTTACCTCACTTTACATCTGTCATTGTGCCACGCTAGCTCTGCTCTCTCTCTCTCTGCTTGTAAGCCGCTGCGAATGCTGCGATGTGTTAGCTACCACCTACTCTGCTTTCCCCATACCGTACCTTGGTCACTGAAAGGGGAAAGAAGATGGCACATCGCATGCGAACTCCTGCTACTCGCACCCATCTGACATGCGCTTTCTACCGCGCCTTTCAGGGCTCTCTGTACGGGCTCAATGCTGCACGCTACCTGCACGTTGACGAAGGCCTACCTACCTGCGGCCTACCGCCGCGCGCCAGTGCTGACAGGCAACCTGCCACGTGCTCCCAATGCCTACCTGCGGCCTACCGCCGAGAGCACGTGCTGCCGACGCTGACTACCAGCGACTTACTTAAGGGTCGTCCGGCCTATTTCGGAGCCTGTGCTGAGCAGGCCCCCACGTCTACCACGTGCTACCAAGGACGGTAACCTTCCTTCCTAAGTGTGCGAGTGCTCAGAACTATGTCAGTGACCTTACCCACGACCTAGCCATGTTACCTACTACAGTTTTACAAATATGTCTATTAACCTATCAAGCTGTTTTAATATCTTCTACTTCTACCTACCTATCAGTTAACGGCCTGCGCAGCCTACCCTGAGCAGCCCTAGCCGTTACATTACGTCAATTGACAAATCCATTTAAAATGTTTTGTTACATTTTGTTTTTCTATCCAATTTTCTATTAACTAATACGATAAATAAGCATACAATAGTAATTTACATAACTAACGTCAATTGCTTAAATTTGTGTAATATTTTGAATTACCTGCAGCTAAAACTAGGTGACCTTCGACGAAAGTTGAATAATATAATTAGTGCTATAGTTCCCTGCGAGTGAACTACCAGGGGCCCAAGTCTGCTATTTTTATAAATTCGTCATTCCATCACGATCGAAAAGTTCGTAATCTGCTAAATTCATAATGGTCGATCATTGGTCGGTCAATGGTCTCGTAATAGAATTATGTTATAATGGCATTGTCGTACAATACGACCAATGATACCGCCTAAGTCAGTCATTCATTTGTCATTATGTACGAGATTACCAATAAGTGCCATTTCTTTCAATGGAGTGTCAGTGGCTGACCATTGGAAAGTCATAATGACGCCATTATATTAGCAGATTACCAAACTTGTCAAAATAAACAATTATGAAATCAATGATAGACCATTCTGACACTATTGTTATAGCAGATTTGAGGCCCAGGTTAGTCACTCAGACATTCCAGATGGAAAAACCCAATAAAACTTTTCTCGACCCGGTAATCGAACCCAGGTCCTCATGATCAACAGTTGCTGTCTGTCTAGATTTATGCCGAGTGACGTACTTTGAATCCCTCGCTGCACTCAGGATTCTACTTTAGAATCCGTCGCTCCGCTCTGGATTCAAAGAAACACTCTCGCCTTAAAAACAGTTGTTTGCTCCCTTGGTAAGCAATCTACTATTTATCGTGACTGATATTTAATGTATAAGTGTAAAAGTTAAAAATCATTGATTCAAAATAATTATTGTACTTAAGATATTTGCACGCCATGAGAAATGGCAAACATGTCGTGAGCCACTCTTATTTACACGGAAAAAAAATCTCGTTACAGTTACGAGAATATCGTACATTCAACGAGAATGTACTGTGCTATACATATGTCGCACCCCCAAAAAATATTATGGTAGGTAATGTGATAATACGACAGTTTTCGTTTTATTGCATATCCGGTGTTTGTATTTTTTCTTTGTATATTTAAAAAAGTACAATAATTTTAATGGTACCGTAATGAATATAACAATATAACCCAAACAATATAATATATAACATATTCCCTTAGAATCTGAACACACTTTTTGCACGACTAATACCGTAATATATTATTACAGATAGATTATGCAATCGTTAACTTTTTCGATAACCGACTGTTACCATTTTATTCGTGTAAGAAATGCATACATTGTTCCACGTAAAGTATAAAACAATTATATTCGTGTGTTATTTTTATTTATAGGATTTGGTAGTCTTTTTACAAAACATAGCAGATACTTTTGTAAAATCGTAATGTCGTTCACTGTATCCTAATAGTTAATATTTCTAAAGCAATCAATTTTACAATAAAATATTGCGATGATAATTGTGCACTTTTATCATTTTTAACGTGACGATATTATTGTGGACGTACACATCCAAAAAATGTATGGAAATGCGTGCACGTTAAAACGTTATCGTGGACGGAAATTTTTCTGTATATATTTCTATATTCGACAAACCCACTTCTCCTTCTTATCTGACTTCCCATGTGTTAGCTACTGTTATTATTTTATTTAAAGCAATGTTCTAAATTGTATTTATTTTTATAATCATGTATTTGCAGTTTTAATATTTTATTGTAACCATGTCCCCAAGTGAAATTATATTGAATATTAGTTGTTAAACTGACTTTTGCCGGTTGACAGCAACTAGCTGTCAAACGGTAGCCTACATGTACAGTCTCACTTGGGAACATGGCAGTCGAGCTTGAACACTCGCAGAGTGCAGACGTATTATGGTGTATATTAAAAGTGTTATCAAAGTGTAATCAAAGTGTAATATTGGTAATAAACAGATTATATAAAGCTTTACAGACTTTGCTTTTTCCGTTGCAACATAGTGGATTACAGTTCAGAAGCGGGATAGCACTGAGAATACTTTGTTATCCCAGTGTTACCAATCGCCCAGCAAAGCGCAATAATAAGGTACTGGTTTATTATTTTTATTATTTGTCGTTTAAATTAATAGTGAATTATGAGAATTCCTCCTTCCTAATATTTTTCTTTCCACTGCACCTGTAATGTTAATGGCACAATATGTTGAACGCAAGAAAATAATAATGATTAATATTTTAAAAGTTGCCAAGTTATCGTAATATTTTATGCTAATGGTTTAATTATAATTAAATACCCACTATAATATTCATACGAGTATGAATAATGTTTTTTTTCTGCAAATGAAACAGGAAAATTGTAATTTTATTTCACAATTAACAGCTGTTTAGATAACAGTTTACTCGTGTACATTATTACAATTTCAGCTAACTAAATGGAAGGTCAGACAAGCAAACAAGACAGGCGCTTGGATACTCCTGATTCCGAGTTGCCTTTCAGTGTAAAACCTAAACCAACAAAAAGACGCAGCCGCAATATCATGCGGCATAATACCGGCAGTGCCCGAGGAAGCCGATGTGATATCCGACATGGCCACTGTAGCTCGAATCGCAGCCGTAGTGATGTGAGGAGCAGCTGCAGTGGTGTGAGGAGCACCCGTAGTGGTGTAAGGAGCAGCCGTAGTAATGTGAGAAGCAGCCGTAGCGGTGCATGGCGCAATCGGAGCGGTGCTCGGCGCAACCGGAGTGGCGTGCGGCGCAACCGGAGCGGTGAGCGGCGCAACCGAAACGGTGAGCGGCGCAACCGGACCGGTGCAAGGTGCAACCGGAGTGGTACGAGGCGCAGTCACAGTATTGTGACGCGCAGCTGTAGTAGTGCGAGACGTAGCCGTAGTGAAGTGAGGCGCCACCGCAGCGATGCCAGGCGCAGCCGCAGAAGGGCTGCGTGCAATACTAGGCAGAGCTGCGGAGTCGGAAGCGACCGCGACAAGACGAGGCTTTCCCCAGGTGACAGAAACGTTGCCGAACAGGTCGGTGATAAATTATTATTGGCTCAAATTTTAAAAGACGTCGTACAAACCATGAAAACCGATGGAAACAATGAACGTTTTCCTGTTTTTAATGTTATTCCCGAATTCGATCCATCAAAACGAAGTCAAACTATAGAAATGTGGATAACTAAAGTTAATGAGTGTGCTCAAATTTATAACTGGTCGGAAAGGCAAACAGTTCATTACGCACTGCCGAAACTTGTGGGGTTTGCACAAAAATGGTACCAAGGTCTACCCAGTGTCATGTTTTCCTGGTCTGAATGGCAAAAGAAACTACGTTCAGCTTTTCCAAGTGACGAGAATTACGCTCAGTTATTGTCGGATATGCTTGCGTGTAAAGCACGTTTTGGCGATTCATTAGAGGAATATTTTTATGACAAGACTGTGTTATTAAATAGATGCAATATTTTCGGAAAGAATGCCATTGATTGTATACTGTTTGGGATTGAAGATCGTTCTATAAGAACAAGTGCGGAAGCAGCACAGTACTCTGATCTCGATAAACTGCTAGTGTATTTAAAGGGAGTTAAAATTAATAAAAGAATCGACAAAACAGTGCATCAGGCAGGCATTAATGATAATAAACGTAATAAAACGAATAGGATCAAGACCAACACAACCGAATCTACAGCTAAATGCTATAACTGTGGTGAAGAAGGTCACCCATATTATAAGTGTAAGCAAACAATCAAACGGTGTACTTATTGTAGTAAAGTAGGACATTTAGTTAACGACTGTCCCAATAAAAAGGAGGTGGCCCCTAAAACGGTTTTACGTATTTCCGCAGAACATAATAATGATTTTAAATATTTTAAAGAAGCCTCCGTTAATGGTGTGCAACTTGATTGTTTTATTGATTTTGGAAGTCAGTGCTCCATGTTGAGAGAATCTGTTGCCCGTAACTTAACTACTATGTGGTCAATAAATGACTTGCCAGTTCTAAGAGGTTTTGGAGAGTCCGTGGTTAACTGTTTAGGAAAATGCGATGTAAACATTGAAGTAGATTCAGTGAAGGCAATTGTACCAACACTGATAGTCTCTGATCACTTATTACAAGTCCCTTTGTTACTGGGACAAACTTTTACTGAACAGGATCACATCATCGTCATTAAAACGAATGAAATGCTTCAAATTAAAGATAAAACTAAGTCAAATATTAAAATAATTACATTACGTGTTTTAGATGATATTAAAATACAGGGATATACCGGTGTCGATATTTACTCTGAAACTAAATATAATGGTGATGTGCTTATAGAACCCAGTTTAAGTCACGAACCCAATAGGGAGTACGAAGTCATTCAAAGTTTGATAAAACTAACGGATGGTCAAGGTCGGGTTGTAGTAGGAGGATTGAACTCCCTAGGGTTTGCTCTGAAACGCGGTACGCTATTAGTTCGTGCAGTCCCACTTACAGAAATGCAGTCATACCGCGTTAATAGAATTGTAGGTAACCATGAAGACTTGCCCAATCCTGCTATAGACAGCTCATTAATAAACGTAAGTGATGAATTAGAAAAAAAAGATCGCGAGTCGTTACTTAATTTACTAAACGATTATAGGGATTGCTTTGCTTTCTCAACCAAAGAATTAGGATGTGTCAAAGGGATAGAGATGAATATTCATTTAAGTGACAATAGTCCTATTGTCTACCGACCGTATAGATTGGCTCATTCGGAGCGACAAGTTGTTAGGGGAATGGTTAAAGAATTAGAGGATTCAGGAATCATACGACCATCCACGTCCGACTATGCATCCCCAATTTTATTAGTAAAGAAGAAAACTGGGGATTACAGACTTTGTATAGATTTTAGGTCTTTAAATAAGAAAACAATTAAAGAACATTATCCGTTGCCCAGAATTGACGATCAGTTAGACAATTTATCAGGCTTCAAGTTTTATACGGCCTTAGATCTCGCGTCCGGTTATTACCAAATTTGTATGTCAGAAACTTCTAAGCATTTAACAGCTTTTGTTACGCCTGATGGCCATTTTGAGTTTAACCGGATGCCTTTTGGTTTATCTAATGCTCCATCAAATTTTCAACGTGCCATCAATAATATTCTTGGTAACGCGCGTTTCAAAGATGCATATGCTTACATGGATGACGTTATCATCCCGTCAAAAACGATTGAAGAAGGTTTTGAAAAATTAAAGAATACACTAAACTTGTTCAGAACTTCTGGAATAACTTTAAAACTATCAAAATGTAATTTCTTTATGCGATCCATTAATTACTTGGGGTTTGAAGTAAATGAAAAGGGGATAAGGCCTGGGCAACACAAAATAGAGGCTGTAGAAAATTTTCCCCGCCCAACTGATCAACATAAAGTCCGTCAATTTATTGGTTTATCGAGTTTCTTTCGGCGCTTTATAAGAGGGTTTTCCACAATCGCCAGACCGTTAACTCAACTCTTAAAGAAAAATTCCACTTGGCATTGGGAAAGTTCTCAGGAAGAGGCGTTTCAAATGTTAAAAACAGAACTAACAAAACGTCCCATCCTTGCCTTTTATGATCCGACCTACGAAACGCAAGTTCATACGGATGCCTCTAAGTTGGGCATCGCCGGGATATTAATGCAAAGGTCTAAAAAGGATTCCCCATTTTGCGCTGTTGCTTATTACAGCAGACAGACTTCCCCCGAAGAGGCTCGCTTCACCTCCTATGATTTAGAGACTTTAGCTGTTGTAATGTCGGTTCAACAATTTCGAGTATATTTATTAGGACTCAAATTTACGATAGTTACCGACTGCAACTCGGTTCGAGCTACATTTGAAAAAAAAGACATGTTGCCACGGGTTGCAAGATGGTGGAATACTTTACAAGAATTCGATTTTGATATTATTTACAAACCAGGCTCAAATATGTGTCACGTCGATGCCCTTAGTCGTAATCCTGTTCAGCAAAATGAGTATATAGAAGTCAGATTAATTGATACCAATTGGATAGCTACTGCTCAACAAAATGATTCTGAATTACAAAGAATAATAACTATACTTAACGATAAAGAAACGAATAATATTATTGAAATTAAAAACAATTTCGTTGTTAAACTCGGAATGCTGTACAGGAAGACGCCTGAGGGTGACCGATGGGTTGTACCTAAAGGAATAAGGTGGCATTTACTCAGAACAAATCACGATATGTTGGGACATTTTGGTTTTGAGAAAACTTATGATAAAATAAAAAGTCAATATTGGTTTGCCAAAATGAGAAGATTTATTAAAAAATATGTGAATTCTTGTCTTGAATGTGCTCATACGAAAATACCCGCTGGCAAAAGGTCTGGCGAATTGCATCCAATACCAAAAGTAAATCGCCCATTCCACACACTTCATGTAGATCATTTGGGCCCGTTTGTGCGTAGTAAGAAAAAGAATTCTTATCTTCTGTTAATAATAGATGCGTTTACTAAATATATAATTCTCGATCCAGTTAAAAGCACAAAAAGTCTACATAGTATAAAAACGTTACAAAATTACTTTCATACTTTTGGTGTGCCGCAAAGAATAGTATCAGACAGAGGAACCTCTTTTACTTCTAGAAAGTTTAAGGGATTTCTTAATTCATTAGGTGTTAAACATGTGCTAAACGCGGTAGCTACGCCGCGAGCAAACGGGCAAGTCGAGAGGTATAATAGAACCGTCCTTGCTGCTCTTAGTGCCAAAATATTTAATAAAAACGAAAAATTGTGGGATGAGGCGGTTTCCGAAATTCAATGGGCATTAAATAATACACTTAATAAGGGGACTGGAAAAACACCAGCACAAGCGTTGTTTGGCTTAAAATTAATCGGGACGAATGATTCTTCTCTTTCTCTTGGCACTAATAACGAGGAATATCATGATGAGAGTTCAATAGAAACCATTCGAAATCAAGTGTCCGAACATATAGCCAAAAATCAGGGTAAACAGAAAGAATCCTTCGATAAACATAGAAAGAAAGTTACATATGCCGTAGGTGATCTCGTCAGAGTAGAAAGAGAGATTCCTTCCTGTGGTCAAAGTCGAAAGCTTGTTCCAAAACTTCGTGGTCCCTATCGCATAGTAACGATATTGGATAATGATAGATATGTAATTAAAGATACTCCGTTGTCTCAAAAGGGTAACCGACCTTTTACTGGCATTTTCGTCGTAGATAAGATCCACCCATGGTTGGTATTTAATAGAACTAATAATGAATCTGATAATGATTCTAATAATGACCAGAAGACTGATAATAATAATGAAGATAATCTCTCCAGTTAATTGTTATTGTACATATTTGATTGTTGCAAATTAATTATTATGTGTAGTTATGGATATTGAATTAAACTAATCGACTTTTTATGATTAAAAGCAGATTTCACTAAATCAATATTGCTTTGATGAGCTAGTTGATTAAAGTGAGTTAAAAGTTAATGGTACATTTCATGTAATCGTCAAACCACTGAAAATATGTAGAGGTTTCAGTGGAATGACTTGACAATGCTGAAGACATGAAGGGGCTTCAGTATTGTGTTGTAGATATGTAGAGGCTACAACGCATATTATATCCATTTAGAACCAGGTATTGTACTAATTCAATACGGGTTTGCTTAGCAAGTTAATTAAAATAATTTAATGAAGTTCTTTATTATGCTTTTTGTGTAGTCGTCAGACCAATGAAAATATGTAGAGGTTTCAGTGGAATGACTTGACAATGCTGAAGACATGAAGGGGCTTCAGTATTGTGTTGTAGATATGTAGAGGCTACAACGCATATTATGTCCATTTAGAACCAGGTATTGTACTAATTCAATACGGGTTTGCTTAGCAAGTTAATTAAAATAATTTAATGAAGTTCTTTATTTTGCTTTTTGTGTAGTCGTCAGACCACTGAAAATATGTAGAGGTTTCAGTGGAATGACTTGACAATGCTGAAGACATGAAGGGGCTTCAGTATTGTATTATAGACATTCAATATGTATTTTGAGGCGAAAACATGAAGGGGTTTCCTCCTCAGACAATTGTGAGATATTTGTTGTAGATATGTAGAAGCTACAACGAAAATAATTTCATTTATTGTACTAATATAATCTTTTTGTATAAATGATTAATCTTGTAAATTTAATAATTTTCACGGGACGTGAATTTGTCAGGAAAGGCCGACTGTTAGCTACTGTTATTATTTTATTTAAAGCAATGTTCTAAATTGTATTTATTTTTATAATCATGTATTTGCAGTTTTAATATTTTATTGTAACCATGTCCCCAAGTGAAATTATATTGAATATTAGTTGTTAAACTGACTTTTGCCGGTTGACAGCAACTAGCTGTCAAACGGTAGCCTACATGTACAGTCTCACTTGGGAACATGGCAGTCGAGCTTGAACACTCGCAGAGTGCAGACGTATTATGGTGTATATTAAAAGTGTTATCAAAGTGTAATCAAAGTGTAATATTGGTAATAAACAGATTATATAAAGCTTTACAGACTTTGCTTTTTCCGTTGCAACATAGTGGATTACACATGTTCAATACCTATGCTCTGCCCATAGTAAAAATCTTCGTTCTACCAACAATCGTCTTCTACGATGTCCTTCTCACCGCTCTGGTTTTATCCTTTGTCCATGCGGTATTTCTTTGGAATGCGCTTCCTCTGAACATTAGGATGGCAACCAGTCGGTTATCTTTTAAAGTGAAGTCACGTGAAGATATTCGTAAGAAATAGGCAGAATCATTGCAGCGCTGATTTACTGGATTTGTTTTCTCCTCTACCAATCGTTATTTCTCCTGACAAAGTTTATTCGGTTTATATGTATGTATGTATTAGTATGTATTCTTTTTCGATTTAACTATCCCTTATGTTGCACCTGCCATGTTTTGTCTCTGCATCACCCTAAGGTTGACTGGTAGAAAATGCCTCAGGCATTAAGTCCGCCTTTGTACAGTATTTTTATACTTGTGCATAAAGTTTTAATAAATAAATAAAAGCGTCTTCATATCTTTCTATACATTTAACTTCCCTGTGTTATCGTGATACCGTGGACATCCACAATAATATCGTCACCTTAGAAATGAAAAAAACTTTTTACCAAAAAAAAAAACAACCGACTTCAAAAAAAAAAACACTACAAAGTGAAAAATAACTTTAATTTCGGAAGTCGGTGTCTTGTTTTGAATTTTAGTTCTTTGTCACTGACTTCCGAAATTAAAGTTATTTTTCACTTTGTAGTGTTTTTTTTTTGAAGTCGGTTGTTTTTTTTTTGGTAAAAAGTTTTTATTTTTCACTTTTTAGTTGTGGTACCTACCCCACACAAATTCGATTACTACTACCTGCTATGTAAATAACAGTGACAAAAAGTTATCATATCATCTACATACTAAGTGGGAAAAAATACGTATAATTGAAGCTAACTCAAAAACTACCCAAGCAAAGTTAATAAAATTTATATGGGACCACCTCTGAAGTATGATCTACCCAACAAAAAAAGAATCATCAAAATCTATTCATAATTGGCGGAGTAATCGCGTAACAAACATACAAAAAAAAAAAAAAAACATACAGACGAATTGAGAACCTCCTCCTTTTGGAAGTCGGTTAAAAAAGCGCACAATGGCTTTGTTGCAAAACCCAGAATCAAGCAAAATGTCTTACTCGAGTAATCTTCACTCGTTGGTTTTAGTGCAAGATCAAACAGGCTTAATAAGGCTGAACAGCCGTGTAAAACACATCATGAAGAATATCGACTATAACACCACTTTTCCGAATGTTCTTGATGGTCGTCACCCAGCTGTTCGTCTACTTATCTTATGTAGTACCTACTACCAAGTCAAATCTGCTCACGAATGACCTGGTGTGTAACGAGCTTAAACAGCAATATTGAATTATGAGATGCCATAGTAAGGTCCGTAAGATATCGAAAAACTGAGTATTTTGTAAGAAATGCAAAGCAGCACCTCTAATGCTACCTATCGGTGATTTTCCTGATGTAAGACTTGACTGTTACAGACTAACCTTTTTCCAAAGTTGGTTTGGACTACGTCGCCTCTGTGGATGTGTCAGCTGGTCGTCGCAGAGAAAAACGATGGATTGATTGTGGATGGATTATATTGTTCACATGTATGACAACGCGAGCAGTGCACCCAGACCCGAACTTAGGGACCCAGGCTCTTGAAATTTAAGCCTTCACTGGGGCTTAAGGCTTAAATTTCAAGGGCCTGGGTCCTGGATCCTAGTTGCTAAATTACCAAAACGGCTTCGAGATGGGTCTCGAAGCCGTTTTGGTAATTTAGCAAACAAAATGCACTAGTACAGATAGTAAATTTAACATTACTATAAATAAACAAATAATACAGTCTATGTTATGTACGTTTACGTCAATAGTCGTCAGAAATCGAAGTTTCTAAACAAAGACGATCCTTTCCTCGTACTCCTTTATACTCAAGTTACCTACTTGAACCAACATAATTTCTTTAAGCAATACTGATTATAGTACTTTTGTAAAAACCAATATGACTGATTTCTCGCATAGCTGGTGCCAACAGTGATTGAACGGTGATCTTTCTAGGAGAACTTTGGATGCAAGAGCGAGCGGAGCGCCTAAGCACCTCGGATAGGTTGGGTTTTTTTAACTATTACTCGAGGACTTATACCAGAAAGCTTCCTAATTAAGAGTAACTATGATGCGAATTTTTCTAGAACTCAACCTCCAAAAGGTGTAGATTTTTTTTGATAATTTAAGACATGAAAAATAAAAGTTGCTTTGTCGACTTATACAGAAAAGCAGAAGAAATAGGGGAAACTATAATGCAGAAGCGAGCGCAGCGAGCTCGATTCCCGTCAGGGAGGCAAGCTGATCGGGGTAGCTGGGTAGGTAGGTGCCTTTAGTTTGGCTGGGTCCCTAGGCCGGGGCCTTGCAGGCCTAGGCTGAAATCCAGGGCTGAGTGCACCAAGAGATTGTTGAAAGCGTCGGTTTATGGCCGTCGAGGTGTTCCAAGTAAAATCCTTACTTTTATTGCTTATTTTCTCCAGATGAATGAATACCATGTGCAAGTTCTTGTGTGCACGTCTGTACTTCTCGCACAATTGGCGGAGTACAAAGGTGGCGTCCATTGTTCGGCATAAACTACACTGGTTTGAGGTATACCTTCATACTATGTGACATGAGCTTTATCCCTCGATAGTTGTTGCAGTCCTGTATATCACCTTTATTCTTGAAGATGGGCACTAGCGAACTATTGCACCATTCTTGTGGAATCCCCCTTCATGCAACAACTTATTATAGAATAGAAAGAATAGAGTAATTTTAACGTTTACTGAACAACGAGCAAACATACGAGCCAGCATGTTCAAAGAGATTAATTCCATTTATTCTCTTCGTTCATTAGCTTTTCAAAATAAATATTTCATCGTTCTTTTATTTCGTCATCTTTGGACAGAATTTTACCGGCGTCGTCTTTTATACATTGAATGTGAATTATATCTCTCTTTCTCCTTTCTCTTGCTTTTGTAATCCGGTAGAGCTCCTTCTGGCCTCTGGAGCTGTCATACAACTTCTCCTACCGTACCTTAGACCTCGAAACTGCTACCGCCTTTTTGCCTTTCTCTTCCATTCTTTATAAATCTTCTTAACATTTTTAAAACTATCATTCCCGTTTTCTACACCCTGCCATTCTTTAAAGGCAATTTTCTTTTCTTTATGCACCTTTTACACGTCTTCATTGGAATGAAGACGTGCAAAAGATGCTTAAAGATAAAGAAGAGATAGATAAAGAAGGACACATGGTAGTGGACCACCATGTATCCTTTTCTATCATACCTTTCCCTTTCGAGTCTCCAAACACATCTTTAGCTACTCTCCTTATACAGTCCGCCATCTCTTTCCAATAAAAACTCAATAAATACTTTTTCTTTCTTTCTTTCTTTCTTTCATTTTATCTACCACTTGACTCTTAAACATACTGGCGCATTCCTCTTTTTCTATCATATGCCATCCGGTTTAGGGTGGGGGCAGTTCCTTGTTCCTACTGGACGAGACACTGACTTTACATCCATTATTAAGAATTTATGTTGTGAGACCAAGTCTTCACCTGGGAGCACTTTACAGTTTTTGACACTTTTATGGCTGTTCCGTCTTACCAGCAAGAAGTCAATTTGTGTCGCGTGGTGGCCACTTTTGTAAGTTATAAGATGCTCTTTTTGTTATTCGAACCACGTATTTGTTATTGCCAGGTCGAAGGCCGAAGAAGCTTGCAGCAGTGTTTCGCCATCAATGTTACGGTCTCCGTATCCCCAACCGCCATGCACTCTCTCATACCCATCTTTCTGTCTTCCTAAATGCTCGCTATTATTCACACTATCTTGCACATCCATAATCACCCGATCGAAGTCCTTCTAAAACTTCTATTTTACACTATCCTCACACCTTGACTGGGGTGCATACACACTAACTATATTAACCACTAAACTCTCCTCAATTACTTTAACCGCTATCAGTCACTCATTTAACCTCCACCACACATTATTTCAACTGCCTATCCAAAACTATACCCACACCATTTCGCTTGCCATCGCTTCTACAATAATAAAAATTATATCCTTCCCCTATCTCTCTAGCCTTCGCGCCCTTCCACTTCGTCTCTTGCAGACACGCTAGGTTCAGTCGTCACATTTTTAAAACATCTGCTAGTTCCTTTCTTCTTCCAGTCATCGTACCTACATTCCAGCTCGCACACCTCAATCTAACTTCTCTCACACTCCGAGCTTGCGTCTTACGTCGCATCCACCCGTTTTGGTGCGATAACCCTTATCCATTTCCCACAGAAGCCGGGTGCTGCCCCTGCGAGTAACCTCTGGGGTATGCCCTAGCCCTAGCGCGCATCATAATAATATAATTTTCACTTATGTTGTTTAAGGTTTTGGTAAAGTTTTACAGTCGGCCGCCAGCCTGACACCAACCCTCCTTGAGAATGCTTTTGTTGGTGGTTCACCCGCCACCGCGCGGGCGACCGAAGGTGCCACAATGATATGCACTAGGTCTCCTGTTTCCTTAGTCGCCTCTTACGACACTCACGGGATGAGATGGGGTGGCCATATTCTTAATCTGAGACCACATGGAAACTGATACCTATAGTGAAGTTCATGTTGAGGTCTATTAGAAAATAAAGAGGAATAGCACATTTTAAACTGAAATGTTACACACAATAAAGGACTTATTTAAGTCTATCTTTAGAGGAGGCCTTTGTCGGAAGACAAGCTGTATCAGATTAACGACCGTTTGGCAATATTTATTTTCTTTATTTTAAGTACCTATCAGGCACACTTCATATTTAATCATTCTTATAGCATTTAAAAATAAGAACAGCAGTAAAGGTTTTTTTTCTTAATTGACTGTATAAATTCAATTAGCATAAAATTACAAAATCGATTTAATCGAGTCTCGAGTTTCTTTGCATGACGTTGAGTACATCTTTTTCATGGTTCAGTGGCAGTCCTTCAGGTTTGAGTATACCATCTGGTACTTTGAGTGTGGTGTTGTAGAAAGGGTTGATTGGATGCAGTGGTCCCCACGCGGTCACCGCCGCACGCGCTTCCTCGGTGCCCAGCTTGTAGTGACTGCCATCGCCTGTCCTAATTATCCTATTCTCGACCTGTATAAGTGCGTGTTACAAAAATCATTAATTGATGGCAAGAAACTAGATGCAAATTACAGAAACTATATTTTTAGGAATTACTTTAGATTCAAAATTGCAATGGGGTCCCACATTAGAACTAGTTCAAGTATATTTAAGTTCAGCTGCTTAAACAGTAAGAAAAATAAGGCAATTGATTGATCTGCCATAGATAAGTTAGTATATTTTGCTATTTTCTACAGTATTATGTTTTATCGCGTTCTGCTGTGGGGATCGGCAGCTGATGTAGATTCAATTTTCAATTTAAAAACAAAAGAAGGCAACCCACACGATCTATTAAATGGTATTTTACTCTGCCTTCTCTTTATATTTTAGGAAGTATTTTGTATGTTCGCAAAAACTTTGGACTTTTCAAATTAAAAAGCGATTTCCATATTATAAATACACGTAGTAGGTGGTCAAACTACATACAGGCACTTTTGAACTGTCAAAGAGTCGGTCAGTTAGTCAGAAAGTTGAAGCCCATTCCAAAACGCAGATCTCTATGGAGAAGAACGGGCAAGAAACTCCAAGGACACTCTTTTAAATATAGATATTACAAAATCCTGGGCACATTATTCTTGTTGCTTCTATATGTGAGAACAATGTACAAAAATTGTTAAAAGCAATTGAAAGTATAAGATTAAAAATAAGCCCTGGCAGATAAGAGATGACCAGTCTCAACTGACGGCGTCACGAACATGACGCGTGGATCAAAACCATCCAGCTCAACTATTTTGTAGGGAACCGAATGATCCAACACACTATTTCTAGTATTAAAATTATGCTGTCAGCTATCTTACTAAAAAGATGTAGATTTTTTCGAACATACATAATGTTTTCATATATACAAGCTGAAATTTTAATGGTTGTTTTTCCGCAGCAAAATGATTTTGTCTTGATAGTACAATAGATTTATAAAAAAAAGGATGATTGAAAAAAATGGTGGATTTAGAATTGTGAAAAACAAAACTTGAAAGCAACCAATAGTAGGAATACCTACAGCGCAAACGATCGACTGCGCGTGACAGACGCGAGCGACGCGCGGTCGTTGACTTTCTCGCTACAGCTGATAACTATACACAATACTTACCTAAAAGTTATTCCAATTTTCCCTTCATACTTTTACGGGCTTAGAACCACCATAAATACTTTTTTACCTACAACTTACTGAACACGATACTGAAAAACAAGTTTATTTTCTTACATAAAATTATTTTCTGAATTTAATAAATAAAATGCATTGAAATTACAGTTATTTCAATTCGGAGTACGTCACTATAGTACAATAAAAATTAAGTATATTAGGAGTATTAATTTTTTTTTGTAATCAACTTATTTACAATGATTTTAATAACTAACCTACTTTTCACTATTCGCTATTTACAAAGGTACGATTAGGTACTTACACTATCCCGGTCACGATTTTCTATCAACCACTGACAAAAAGCAATTGTGGCGGCGCGGCGCGGCGCATTTGCTCTCGCATTCGTTTTCGTGGAGTGCATGAACTCTACGAAAACGTTGGGGATGCACAGTTCACAGTCACATATGCTTCAAAGTTGTTGTGTGTGTCGTCTTCCCAGACGTAGTATTAGCTTGCGTCAAACTTAGCCGCAGCCATACGCGTACTTCGACGAGGATCCCGTTTGAAGTACTCAATGATCTCCTCGTCGAGTTCTGACGAATGAACGGCCGATCAAACTCTGTCCTATGCATGCGCTGGTGTCTTGAAATTCCCATGATCGAGTAGCCGCTGTGTTGCCACTACGATCGTGCGGGCCTGTGGGATATGGGAGTTCAGAACCTTGCGAAGACGGAGCGACTCTACGATTTGCGACTCCGCGTAAAGTTATAACTAGCCAGGTTGTACAATAACGATGTAGTCCCAAATTGGAATAACTGTAATGTCGATCCATTTTTGCAAATCATGATATCGCATTACGCGTCATACGACGATCGCGGGTGAACTGAAAGAGCTGGCACTGGCGGCGCGGGGCGGGGGTGTGTAGAGGGAAGCTCGCTGTTGCCACCGCCCACGTGCGTGCAGACTAGATTATGCAGTATCACTACGCGCGATAGCTTATTTTAGTCTGAACATTTACGAACCGCTCTTCGCTTTGTCGGAAGCGCGCAGCCATGCATGTGGTTCGAGAAGTACCTACGTTATGTCTAGTGGCTACTAATGTTTCTCACGCTTTCAAGTTTATGCATATTTTTTTTAATTATTTGAAAACATAAACATTTTTTTATTTTTTTATTTTAACTCTATGATCAATAGTACTACGAAGGGCAAATCGTTTTCCGCGAGAAAACAACCATTCAAATTTCAGCATGTATACCACGGAGTACTGAAAGCAGACTCCGTGATCTCCGTGATGTATACTGACAAAGTACCGTCATGTTGTAAATTTTCTTAAACAGTTCCCTTAGAGATTCGCATCTGCGGAGGTTGTAGATAGCTTTGACGGCCTTTTTTTGCAGAATAAAGATAAAATCAATATCTGCAGCCCGTTCCCATAGCAAAATACCGTAAGACGTAATGCTATGAAAGTAACTAAAATAGACCAGTCTCGCGGTATCCACGTTTGTTAGTTAGCAGATTTTCCAAACAGCGTAAGCGGCTGAACTTAGCCGCCCTAAAAGTGATGTTATTTGAGGACTCCACTGTAGTTTGGAGTCAAGCGTTATCCCCAGGAAAACCGTCTTTTCGACGAACTCTAGTGTCTCCTTATTCAATACAATGTGACATTCACTACTTCTAACATTCGGTAACGCGAATCTTATGCATTTAGTTTTCTTCTCATTTAATACCAAATTAATAACAGTTAACCAATTATGGACCATAAGCATAGCGTTATTTACGTCGTCAAGCTCCTGTGCATGTTTGTTTACTTTAAAAATCAGTATAACACCATCTGTGTTAAGTTTTTCAGTAAATGAGGTAAATCATTTACATATACCAAAAAGAGGAATGGACCCAATATCGAGCCCTTTGGTATGCCCAATTTGACTTTTAAATTCAATGAATTTACACCGTTTATTTGAACTTACTGCAGTCTATCATTCAAATAAGATTTTACTAAGCTCAGCGCAAGTTTATCCAGTCCGTAATGCTCAAGTTTCAAGAGCAGTGTTTCGTGATCAACGCAATCAAATGCCTTGTATAGGTCGCAAAAAATGCGTATTGCATCTTGTGCGTCTTCCCATGCATTAAAGATGTATTTTAATAAGGTGACACCGGCGTTGGTTGTGCAACGTCATTTGGTGAAACCATACTATTGATCGTGTAGGATGTTATAACGATTAAAATGATTGACCGTTTGATTTAACATTACTTTTTCAAACACCTTGCTGAAAACCGGCAAAACCGATACGGGTCTATAATTTAGTAGTGTTTATGCTGTCTCCGGATTTAAAAAGTGGAATAACTTTACTGTATTTAATTAAATCCGGGAATATCCCTTGGTCTACACACAGACAAAGGGTGCAATTGTTCCAATAATTGATTGACAAACTTTAGTAGAAAGAAAGAAAAGAAAGAAAGAAAAATACATTTATTTAGCACAGACAAAAAGGCACACAACACAACAATTGTAACACAAGTAAAAAATAAAAATAAAACAGGGAACAAAAACAAAGTGTAAAATAATCATTTAACAGGCAAGTGTGCCTCGCGGCTGCGCCAAATAGGCCCAGTTCAGCAAAAATGCCAGACAGCTGGTGCCTGACGCTGGTTTTCAACTGAACCTAGTAGACATGCCCCAGAGATCTTCGGTCATTTTGATCTTAAGTTGCTTAAAAGCCTTTACAACGACCACAGTGATTATATGTTTAAATTTAAATTTCACAGGACTGGCATCAATAGCAAGTGACGGGAAGGAATAATTTAAGTTGGAATATTGGAAAAGAAAGTTGCAAATTCCTGAGCAACATCGATGTTATCACTAAATTTGAGACCGCGGGAAGTGTTCAGTGTGTAATCAGTATTATGTCTTTTGTTCTTGTTTGTGTCATTGTTAATAATTTTCCAAACTATATGTACGGTTCGTACACTTTCAAAGTTGTTGTTGTTAAGGTGGTTGTTTAGGTTGAAGCGCGTAGAGAAAAGATCACTTAGTTCCCGTTAAGTGTATTACGTATGCACAATTGAAGAGGTCCGATAGGGCCAATGCCTGCCCGGGTTGCGAGTTTGTCCGAAAGGTTTACCCTGTGTCACACCCTCCCTCTCCATCCAGAGCAGAAGAAGTTATTTGATAAACTCAAAACCAAAAAAAAAAAATGTGTATTACGTATAATTGTGATTACAAGTAATACTGCTCACGATTCCTTTCTCTAATGTTAGTCACCGCGTAGCAGTAATCGCACTCTCTGATTTATTGTAATGTATGTATATTTAAAGTAACAAAATGACGCATGTCTGGTGCAAGCCACCGCATCAGCAAAACATGAGCAGTGTAAAACTGTAAACTGTTTTTATTTTATTGTCTACTGAATTTGAAGTACGTCGCTATAGTACAACCTGTACGCCGCAAATCTTTGAGTCGCTCCATCTTCACGGGGTTCTGAACCCCCATATCCCACAGACCCGCACGATCGTAGCGGCGACACAGCGGCTACTCGATCATGGGCATTTCAAGACACCATGCGTATGCACAGGACAGAGCCCAAGTAACACAGACGTGCTGAATAAAGATTGAGTAAGATCAATCATCAAGAGCATAAGCTGAATACTAAGCTGAATAACATGTGAGTACCGTCCATTCAGCTGTTATTCAAGCAAGTGGATAAGTAAAGGTCTTAAACAGAGTTCTAAAACGCTTCCTACGATACTAATACTACAAGAATAAAAAAATTAGAAACAGTACTAGATACACTACATATTTTAATCTGTTACAAAAATGTATCTATAATGCTAAACGAAATGCCAACATAAAGTTTATGAATATTAATGACAACAAATGTAAAGCCACATGGACAGTTATCAAAGACGAAATGCATAATGCAAACCCCAAAGACACCATTGAACACATTAAAATCGACAACACAATACTCACAAAATCAGCAGAAATAACCTCCGCCTTTAACAATCACTATCCAAATTCCATCCCAACACAAAATCGTACAAATAGTTCTCGCAGTGAAACTCTAACTGCTAACACGATGTCCCTCACACCTATGTCCGAAAATGAGGTGAGACAACAGATACTATCGTTGAATAATACCAACTCTGAAGGCTACGATGAACTCAACACCAGAATAATTAAGTCATGTCTCGATGAAATAAGTGGAGTGTTAACTTATCTAATTAACCTGTCTTTTGCACAAGGAGTGTTTCCTAAAGCATTAATAAGATCTATTGTTAAACCGATATTTAAAAAGGGTGACAAAGCTGATATTAATAATTATCGCCCCATAACTCTAATACCCATATTGTCAAAACAATTTGAGAAATGCGTGTATCAAAGAATAATTAATTATTGTGAGAAATTTAATATCATCAGAAAAGAGCAATTCTTTCAAAAACGTAAGTCCACGTCCTTACAGTCTTTTCACTTTTGAAAGCAATACTAACCAATTTCAACAACAATCAGCTGAGGTTATTTTTTTATCTATCAAAAGCATTTGATTTAGTATCACATGACATATTATTGCAAAAATTAGAGGCTGTCGGAATTAGAGGACTGCCACTTCAGTGGTTAACGTTGTATCTAACTGACAAACAACAGTGTGTCACTGTCACTAAACTAGATGAAAGTTGGAACATGATACAATATTCGTCTGAATATAAAAATATAAAACGCGGCGTCCCCCAGGGGAGCATATTCGGCCCTATTTTATTTTTACTCTATAAATCAATTTAATCAATCTTATCAAAATCAATTTAATTTTAGAATGGACATACCACAAATTACACAACTGACACAAACTAAGTTTTTAGGAGTAGTTATTGACGAACATTTAGACTGGAAAGCTCAGGTCGATAATGTATGCAATAAAAAAAAAAAATTGTATACACTCTCAGACAGATAAAAACGGCTGTGATGTCATACCGTGCATATGTTGAGTCCTCGTTACGATATGGATTAATTATGTGGCGAAATAGTACTGACCACAATAGGGCATTTGTCGCCCAAAAAAAGTGTTTACGAGCCATATACGGGATTCCATCTGATGAATCATGTCAACCAATATTTAAAAGGCTTGGTTTGCTACCGTTACCTTCATTATATTTGTATGAAGTATGTATGTTTATTAGGAAATATAAAGAATTGTTCAAAACAGCAGAAGAAATAAGTTCTCGAAGTCACCGTGATCAATACAGACTTGTACTAGATGAGCTCCCTAGGTTAGCAAAATGTAATAAAAGCTGTCTTGCTATGTGTGTACGTGTTTATAATAAATTACCTAATGTATTAAAAATATTAAATTGCAGATTATTCAAAATTAAATTATATAAATAGCTGAATGAAAATAATTTCTATAATATTAAAGATTTTTTTTTAACATAAACTATGTTTGTAAATTCAAATTTTTTTATTCGTTGAAGTTTGCATGCTTTATTTTTCAAGCAAAACATATATGATCTCATATGCTTTAATAACACCTATATATACCATGTTTCACGCAAATAAATTATCTTGTCTTATCTTATCTTAAAAAGGGCCCCAATTTTGAATGCTAACGCTGAATAACATCTGAGCAACATCTGAGTAGGAGCTTAACGTTTCAATTAATTTAATAACTTTTGAATAACAACTCACATTGTTTTTATTAAACTCTTACAACTGAGTTATTCAGCTTAGTCGAATTGGTTATTGTATTCAGAATTTATTAAGCATTTAAATTATTGTTCACTTTTTTGCAAAAAATATTCATACTAATTGTGAAAAGAATTCAATTGGATTAAATATTTTTCGATGACGAATTTAAATGTTGATTTGACATGGTGGACTTATAAAATCAGTAATTACTCGTAAATTTTAATTTACTAGAGGTATGCTATATGTTAATTGTTAGTGCGCAAGTAATTTTGTTGTGAATAGTATGTTTTTTTTTTCATTACTTATGACGCGCGGTGTGAATAATCAAGATAACAGATAGTAAATAATATTTTCATACATACCATACTAGGTCTGATAAAAGAACTTGTGACGAAATAGCTAGTATACTAGCAATTTTAATCCAACAAAATAACATGAATCTAGTTGAAAATATTGTAGTTGTAAGATTAAGCATCTTGGTGATCTCGTAAATTCCTTAAATTACAAACATCAACAAATGCACACACGTTTTGTTACTAAGCTATAACTTGAAAAAGAGTAGTCTCACTACACCAAGTTTTGAATAACAATTATACAAGTTGATCACATTTCTACATTACTCAGATTTTTAGGGATCTCTAATCGAACGAACATAAATTTAATTATTCTTTTAACAATTTTCTTTTGATATAACCGGTTCTCTTACGTTTTTTCCACGACTTTCGATCCATAACGCAAAAAATAAATACGTACAATAATATTTTAATTAAGCTGGTATTAAGCTATGGGCGCTATAACAATACAAATATGGTCTTTAATTTGGATAAGTTAGTTTGAAACTCTCTATTATACTGAAAAATGCTTAGTAAAACATAAATAATATTGTTAAATCAGCAGCTGGATAATTAGTAAAACATAGAATCTTATCCAGTTTAAAGATAAAACAAAAACAATTATTTAGTATCAAGCTGTATAATAGAATTATGGAACAATATTATTCAGAAGGTGTTACTTTATTCAGCAATTAGCTGTTTCAAACGCTACTAGCTTAGTACTGCTTTAATAATAGCAATACAAATTATAGTAATTCATATAAATGCTACAGATGGGGCTGTTTTTCAGCTTTAAGCCACCTATAATGCGTAATGCTAAATAACGTCTGTATAATAATCTTACGGTGACTAGTTATTAAGCGTAAAGAAGGGAAGAACAGAAGTACAGAATTTATTAAGCGTTAAGAATTTTAAGGGTCCGAACTCAACCTATTTGTAGTGTTTGATTTATTTTTTGTTGTGTATTTTTGTGGTGTACAATAAAGTATATATAAATAAATAAATAATAATTCAGCATTTGGCTATTCCCAAAGCTCTTATACAAACTATATTCATCTTTGAACTGTAAAATGTTCTAAATGTGTACTGCTATCTTGCTTATGTGTTACCTGGGAGGTCGATTGGCCGTTCATTCGCAGAACTCGACGAGGAGATCATCGAGTACTTCAAACGGGATCCTCGTCGAAGTACGCATAAGGCTGCGGCTAAGTTTGACACAAGCCAATACTACGTCTGGGAAGACGACACACACAACAACTGTGAAGTGTATGTGACTGTGAACTGTGCATCCCTATCATTTTCGTAGAGTTCATGCACTCCACGAAAAAGAATGTGAAAGCGAATGCGCCGCGCCGCGCCGCCACAATTGCATTTTATCAGTGGTTGATAGAAAATCGTTACCGGGAAGTGTAAGTACCTACTCGTTCCTTTGTAAATAGTGAACAGTGAAAAGTAGGTTGGTTATTAAAATTATTGTAAATAAGTTGATTACATTTTTTTATGCGCCTTAAATACTTAATTATTATTGTACCATAGCAACGTACTCCGATTTAGAATAACTGTAATTTAGATTCATATTCATTATTAAAAAATATATATATATTAATTCCCGGGTCGGGCAAAGTGTTACTGGATTTTTCTTTCTGAAATTTTTCAGTAGTAGCCCGGAGTCTGGATTTGTGCCCGGTTGATGGTAATAGGCTCGCCCCCTATTACATGGGACTTAAACATAACTGGCGAAATGTGGGTGTACCTGCTACAGGGACACCTCTGCCCAATCCTACGGGGAAACAAGGCGGGATGTTATGTTATGTGTTTATTTATTAAATTCAGAAAATAATTATATGTAAGATAAATAAACTTGTTTTTCAGTTTCGTGTTCGGTAAGTTGTAGGTAAAAAGTATTTATGGTGGTAAAAAGTATTTATGGTGGTTCTAAGCCCGTAAAAGTATGAAGGGAAAATTGGAATAACTTTTAGGTAAGTATTGTGTATCGTTAACTCAGGAGTAGATAGTTATCAGCTGTAGCGAGAGGGTCAACGACCGCGCGTCGCTCGCGCAGTCGGTCGTTCGGGCTGTATCCGCCTTTTTTTAATCCTTTATTTTTATTTTTGCTACAACCACTTACTATAACCGCTGCGCCCGCGTTGCTCCGCGTAATTTTGAAACTGTGATATCTTTTAAACTATTAATTTAAATGATATAATTCAAAGGCACATTTTAATCTAAATTAAATGCCCAATTTTAATAACATATTTTTTTGGATAAGGATTAATATTGTACCGGTCAAAAAAGCTTCGGAAATAACAATTAAATTTTTATCAAATTCTGAAAGATAAAAAATGGTTATTGTGGGTCATCCTTAGAAGATAGATATATGCCATTGCAGACTTTTTTGTTGAACGTTTTAAGATGAACAATACCGTAGAACATAAATTTGACGTGTCTTTTCCGGTTAACGCAGCGCACGCCAGTAAAGCTCCCAGTCGGCATGATTTTTTCCGACTTCTTCAACAATAATCGTCATATTTCAGCCAATTTACACAAAACCATAATGAATTATACACTAAAACCTTTCGCATAAATTACTCCGTCCATTGGTGAAAACCGTTTGAAAATCCGTTCGGTAGTTTTGAGTTTATCGCGTTCAGACAGACAGACAGACGCGGCGGGGGATTTTGTTTTATAATATGTAAGGATGAGGATAACGATTGTACTACCAAGACAAAATCATTTTGCTGCGGAAAAACAACCATTAAAATTTCAGCTTGTAGAATTTGTTAGTACTATCATAGCAGCATGGAATTAGTCAAAGTCAAATAATTTATTTCAATTAGGCACATAAAAGGCACTTTTGCACGTTAAAATCTACAAAAAATAGTTTTGATTCTAGTCGCCCCTTCCAAAAGGTAGTTTTCGTATGGAGAAGAATGTACAGTGCCGACCAAAAGTCCATGAGCAATCTCACAAAGCAATAGACTAACGCTTCGGTTTGACTTACGACCTTCTTCTATAAGTTGTTACAATACTGTAGACACGCACATTACACACACACACACACTTTGTCTGCAACCAATGACTAGTTCAATAATCATCATTCGTTTTTAGTTTCATTCGTCTTGTTCACATAAATATTAAAGTTTAGCAGGTAGACCACAAAAAACTAAGTAAATTATTTCGATTTCTGTGGGGTAGATGCAGTTTGTTACGAGTATTCAATTAATAGAACTTTTTTGGTTCGTGGATAATATTGGTGACGAGTATTTAGTGCAGTGTTGTGGTTATTATTATCAAAAAGCAGGCATAAAATATATTGAAGAGATCAGATCAGATCAGAGAATATTATTGCGCTGCGTAAAAGTGAAGTGAATATCTAATGAAACCGGACTAAGTGTGAGTGTTATCATTAATATATTTCATATTTTACTAAACATAAATCTTAATCAAGGGTATTGTTGATAGAACAGAGGTATTGTTGAGACAGAATATGCCTTTAAAGTTTTAAATTCATTGTGAGGTTTAATTCGATTAGTGAATAATAAATAATAAGGTATTATGTGTAATAAAAACAATGTTTTTCTTTGTTCTAGAGAAATACTGTGAGGGTTAAGAGATATGAGGAAGGGGCTTATTATCGAGTAGCAGCGACGTCAAATGGTGAATGAAACAAATGGTTTCATACCAACGAGACATTTTGCTGAATTATTAAAAACACGTCATTATGAACCGTTCGCCGTGCACTCTGAAGGCTTGCATCACTGAAGACCAGCTAGAAAACCGTTTTTGACCTTAAAATATTGACCGTACCAACTTAATAAACAACAGATTCGTTATTGCATGAATTTATGGTAACGAATTTTTTAAGCACGTTTCAATAGGGTGTTTGTCGTATTTCTTGCAGATATACCGAAATTGTTTAATATTATTTTAGTAATAGTATTATTTTAGGATAAAAATTTGAGGTTTAGTTTCAATCTTCTTTTCGTAAAGAAAATGAATACTTAAGCTTTAACCTCAATAACAACCAATATTTACTAAAGTCAAATAAAATGTAAAATAATTAATACAAATAAAATATAAACAAACTGCCCATATTTAACCTTAAAATTACCTATTCTGTAAGTAGTTTTTTACATTTTAAGTAGTCTAATATTCTTATTTATTACTTAATTACTTCGACCATGATCAAAGCTTAATATTTATGGTGAAAAAATCCATTAAAAATTTAAAATATTTCATAATTTAAATATGTCTAAATAATACAAACTGCTTCTAAGTTTCTTGACATCTATTTCACATCTTATTCAGCTGAAGTAATGATAAATAATTGTAGCAGTTTATTAACTTATGTAAAATAATATAACGAATAAACATATATTTTTTAATTTTGTTATCATATATCACGCATTTTTTATTCTAAAACCTTTATTGCAATAACAACATAAAAAAGCAGCAATATTTAAAAAATATTATTATCGAAAACAAAAATAATAATATTTGCAAAAAACCGCACTGTGTTTCACGAGATTAGAACCTGAGGCAGATTGAATTCCATACCAACGCTTAACGCTTTCTGCTATCTGCGCTTGTTAAGTAACTATCGAATTTTAGCAATGCCATTAACTGGTCAAGTTCACGCGCATAGTGCGTGTGTGCTAGCATGTTTAAAGCGACGGAAATATATTGTTGTTTCGTGTAACTGCGTTATCTGTGGTGTGTGTATCGTGTTGCTTACACATACAAATGTACGAGCTATACCGCGTGTTCACAGCAATACGACTCTTAGCGTGCTCATGCACTTTTGAGCGCTTACTGTACAAGAAATTCCACCGTTACTCTTGTAAAATGTTTTACAATATTTTGTGTACATTAATTATATAATTACATGTGAAAACGCACTTGGAAATAGATTACTATACCACAATAGGTAAAAATAATTAAAAATGAAGCAATGACAGATACATTAATTGTGTGATGGATACATGTTGCTCACACATTTACAAACATTGTAAAAGTATAAAATATACCAAAAAAAAAATACAAGTAATACTAATAATTTTATGTGTGAGTTCAAGTAATCACAGAATGTAAAATCAATGTTATAAAAATAATAAATGATACAATTAAATTAGCAATCTGTTTGATTTTCTCTAGACTCTAAATTGTCCTATGGAGCAGGACCAGCATGTTTCCAAGCTATCTTATCTTGGATATAATCCTCTAATTTTTAATATGCTTGTTTACAAAGTGTACTTTTAATAATGAGTTTTAAATTTTCTTTCAGTTAATTGTAATATTTCACAAGATATTTTGCTATAGGTAACATTTAACACAGTACCCCATAAAAGATGTAAGTACTTTAGATAATCTGAAAAATGGTTGATCTATTTTATCTTTATTTCTAGTATTATGTCTATCACTTAATAATAATAGTAACACCCCCACCGCCGTATCTCTACGTTGACGTCGTGGTGGGGCTTGCGCGCTCCGAACTCTAGGTCTGTGCCGGTACAGTTTACTTTGCCGGAACAGGTCTGGGATGAGGAGCCAGACCAAAAGAGATACAAAATCCCGCAGGGCAGCATGTGGCGAGCTGTTGGGCAGTAGCGACCCCACGGACCCTATCTCCCGGTAGAAGTCTTGTTCCTCACCTCTGGCTTGCCTTTATTGGCTGGCTGGAGTGAACACTGACGAGGAACGGCACTCCCGCTCATTCTTGCCTTAATTTGCCGGCTTAAGTGGAGATTCGCAAGAGCAAATGTGCTCGGAGGAAGGAAGTATTCCAGTAAGTGCTCGTAGGGATCTTGACCATCTTCCGGGCTCTGGGATTGTTCTGAAAGCCGTGGAATACCTCTCCACTCCTCAAGCACCTCAGGACATGTTTCCCCCTAGTTGCTACGTCACTAAGTACTAGCGACCGTTTCTGGGGGCCCATTATTAAGTGTGCAAGTCACCCCCTGCCATTTTATCCGTGTAAATATAAAACATTGATCAGGCAGGGGCTATAGTCCTACCATAGTTCCAGGTAACCTGTCCACTTTAGCTACCCAAACCCATAGTCCAATGTTTTGTTTCCATGTACTGCAATAGTCCTACACCAACCGGGGGTTGTCCTTTGGTGCACTTGCATAGTGCATACAGGGATAACAGTCGGTTGGTGCCTCATTTCTTGAAAAGCGTCTAACGGGCCTCTACGAGTTGGCTTCGGCCCCTCGTACGCCTTCCAAAGGACCGGGATCCATGGTCCCGAGAATAGTTAAAAACTAAAAATAATAATAATACCATCCCATTATTGTCATCATTAGTCTCATCTCATACAGTGAAGGCACGAGCATTAATCACCATGCTTGCTCAATCAAGACGGGTTGGCGATTTCAGACTTATATTAACTACAAGTCCAGATTTCCTCACGATGTTTTTCCTTCACCGATGTTAGTAATGTCCAAGATAAACTCAGAAAGTACATTTGAAAGTACTTTTGAAAAAGTCACATTGGTACTTGCCCGGATTTGAACCCACAAACTCTTGCATGAGAGGCGAGGCCTTAACCACTGGGCCATCACGACATTAGTGAGTCTATCACTTATTTAATTAAAAAGATGTAGATTTTTTCTTACATACCTACATAATATTTTCATAGATGAATTGGCAAGGTACCGTCATAATACTAATCTTTTTAAATAGTTTCCTGAGAGATTCGCGGTGATGACGTAGATTTTAAATGGCTCTGACAGCTCTCTTTTGTAAAATAAAGATGGATTCAATAATAATATTAACCCCACCACCGTATCTCTACGTTGACGTCGTGGTGGGGCTTGCACGCTCCGAACTCTGGGTCTGTGCCGGTAAAGTTTACTTTGCCAAAACAGGTCTAAGGTGAAGAGCCAGACCAAGAGAGATACAAAAAGCCGCAGGGCAGCATGTGGCGAGCTGTTGGGCAGTAGCGACCCCACGGACCCTATCACCCGGGAGAAGTCTTGTTCCTCACTTCTGACTTGCCTTTATTGGCCGGCTGGAGTGAACACTGACGAGGAACGGAGCTCCCACCTCATTCTTGCCTTTATTGGCCGGCTTGAGTGAAGATTCGCAAGAGCAAACGTGCTCGGAGGAAGGAAGTATTCCAGTAAGATGCTGGTAGGGATCTTGACCGTACTTCCGGGATTGCCCTGATAGCCGTGGAATACCTCTCCACTCCTCATAAGCACCTCAGGACATGTTGCCCCCTTGTCGCTACGACACTTTGTGCTAGCGACCGTTTTCGGGGGCCCATTATTGAGTGTGCAAATCACCCCTTGCCATTTTATCCATGTACATATAAAACATTGATTAGGCAGGGGCCATAGTCCTTCCATAGTTCCAGGTCACCAGTCAACTTAAGCTACCCAAACCCATAACCCAATAGATTTGTTTCCGTATTATAATAGTCCTACACCAACCGGGGGTTGTCCTTGGGTGCACTTGTATAGTGCATGAGGAATGGAATGGAATGAAGCACTAACCGACGATTATTCCAGGATAATCGTCGGTTAGTGCCTCATTCTATATAAAATTGTCTAAGGGGCCTCTGCGAGTTGGCTTCAGCCCCTCGTACGCCTTTCAAAAGACCGGGACCTTAAGGTCTTAAGATATTTAAATATAAATATAAATAATTAAAAATAATAAAATTTGTTCAAAAATAAAAATTGGTAAAATACGTCAATGTCAGCAGCCCGACCCCACAGTAAAATGCCATACAACATAATGCTGTGGAAGTAGCTAAAATAGACCAAACGCGCGGTTTCTACATCTGTTAACAGTCTGATCTTTCTAACAGCATAAGCGGCCGAACTTAGCCGCCCCTAAGAGCCCGTACCATAAGTAATGGTATAATTGAAATATATTACCAAAATGTTAGAGGTCTACGAATTAAGCTGGACAACTTCAGAAATAATCTAGTGTCGTCCGACTCAGACTTATTCGTTGTTACTGAGTTGGGCTGCAGTGAGTCCATACAAGACGCGGAAATTGTTCCACTGGGATATAAAATATTAAGATGTGATCGAGCGGATGGTCGGAAGCAAGGCAGTGCGCTACTCGTGGCCACACACCGCGTCAATAGACGCTTGTATTTTCAAAATGGTTTGTGCGACGGTACATCTAAATAAACGTTTTTTGTTTGTGTGTTGTGTTATCTGTATTCCGCCAGGTAGCTCGGAAAATGATTTTATGTTGTTATTTAGAATAATAGAACATTTGTGTGATAGATATAGAGAAGTTATTGTTAATGTTTTTTGTCTTATTGCGAGTTCACTCAAAGTAACACAGTACCCAATTGTTTAGGTCGTCAGTTGGATTTGGTTCTGAGTGAGGGCATTAGCGGAGGAGTGACGGTGGTAGCGGCAGACGAGGCGCTGGTGCCGGTAGATATCTGTAACTATAGACCGGTAGCTGTACTATCGACGCCTGCTAAAGTACTGGAGTCAACTATGTATTTAGCGCTCCGTGCAGGACAAGTGCACGCGCGTCTATCAGATGCGCAATATGGGTTCCGGCCGTGACGCAGCACTGCCACTAACCTACTAAACTTAACTACAGGTAGATGCTGCGTACTTTGATTTTAAAAAGGCATTCGATACGGTTGATAATGACGTATTATTAAGGAAGCTTGCGAAAATTGGATGTACACTACCTCTGCTGCAGTTCTTTGCTAGCTATATGAAGACGCAAGGAATATGTAGATTACAATGGCTGTGAATCTCGACCGTATTATACTAGGTCCGGTGTGAGCCAGGGCAGCAATGTAGGGCCCCTCGAGTTTATTATAATGATAAATGACTTACAGGAAGTCGTCAGACATGGGACTTGTTTATTGTTTGCAGATGACCTGAAATTGCTGCTCGAGGTTGGGGATCACGCGGATTCTGAACGCCTGCAGGACGACATCAACCGAGTGGTCGAGTAGAGCATCGCCAACAAACTTCATTTTAATGTAGCCAAATGCTCGGTGATGTTTTTCACTCGAGCCCGGACTCAAAGTCAAAGTCAAATAATTTATTTCAATTAGGCACAAAAAGGCACTTTTGAACGTCAAAAACAAAAAATAGAATTGATTCTAGTCGCCCCTTCCAAAGGGTAGTTTTCGTATGGAGAAGAATGGGCAAGAAACTCCACCGTTACTCTTTTAAAATGTTTTACAATATTTTGTACACATTAATTATATAATTATATGTGAAAACGATGCACCTGGAATAAGATTTATATACCACAATAGGTAAAAATAAAAATGAAGCAATGATAGAAAAAATAATTAAGTAATGGATACATGGTGTTCACATATTTACAAGCATTGTAAAACCTATACGATATTCCTAAAAAAATTACAAGTGATACTAATTCGTCAGTGTGTGAGTTCAAGTAATCACATAATGTAAAAAAAAATGTTGTAATATTTAATTACACAATTAAATTAGCAACCAGTTTGATTTTGTCTAGACTCAAAATTGTCCTATGGAGCTAGACCAGCACGTTTCCAAGCATTCTTATCTAGGATATAATCCTCTAATTTGTAATATGCTTGTTTACAAAGAGTACTTTTAATATGCGTTTTAAATTTTCTTTCAGTTAATTGTAATATATCACAAGGTATTTTGTTATAACATTTAACACAGTACCCCATAAAAGATGTTTGTACTTTGGATAATCTGAAAAATGGTTGATCTATTTTATCTTTATTTCTAGTATTAAAATTATGTCTATCACTTATTTTCTTAAAAAGATACAGATTTTTCCTTACATACATAATATTTTCATAGATGAATTGGCAAGGTACCGTCATAATATTAATCTTTTTAAATAGTTCCCTGAGAGATTCGCGACGACATAGATTATAAATGGCTCTGACAGCCCTCTTTAGTAAAATAAAGATGGATTCAATGTCAGCAGCCCGACCCCACAGTAAAATGCCATATGACATAATACTGTGAAAGTAGCTAAAATAGACCAAACGCGCGGTTTCTACATCTGTTAACTGTCTTATCTTTCTAACAGCATAAGCGGCCGAGCTTAGCCGCCCCGCAAGAGATGTTATATGAGGTCCCCATTGTAATTTCTCGTCTAGCGTGATTCCCAGGAAAACTGTTTGATGAATAAATTCCAGTTTTTCTCCATTCAATATGATGTCACATTCGCTACTTCTAACATTCGGTAATTTAAATCTAATGCATTTGGTTTTTTTCTCATTAAGTACCAAATTATTTACCGTAAACCAATCTTGGACTTGAAGAATATAGTTATTCACGTCGTCAAGATTTTGTGACCGTCGGTCTATTTTAAAGATGAATGATGTGTCATCTGCAAATAACACCATCTTCGGTTGATTTTGAAGTAATTGTATTGTACTCCTTTGTATTAGCAATATAAGGTAAGAGGATTCACCGATGCAACGAGTGTCTCAGGTACGAGACTTAGGGGTAATCTTAACTCAGGAACTAACCTTCCGTGAGCATATCAATAAGATATGTTAGAAGGCATACAGAAACCTAGGTTTCGTACTCAGGCAGACTCAGGGGTTTACCAACATCACAACACTCAAGGTGTTGTATGACGCACTAGTCAGGAGTCACCTTGAACATAGTGCAGTCATATGGGCATCTCATGAGACGAAAAATAGTGTTATGTTAGAACGTGTCCAAAATAAGTTCACAAGACACTTGTATTTCAAGCTGTATGGGGTATATCCATTTTACCCATTGATGTACCCTACACTATTTGTACTGGGTATGGTAGGATACAACGCGTTAAAGGTGCGACGGAACTTTGCAGTCGCAGCGTATGTAGTGAAGCTACTACGTGGCGGGGCGCATAACCCGGGAGTGCTGCGGCACCTGGAACTTTGCGTGCCAGACCGGTACGTGTGGAGGCGGCGACGCCCACCTCTGCTTGCTTTGCCTGTAGCCAGAACCAACCTACTGGCGAGAACTCCTCTCATTAGAGCCATGCGAGTGGTGAACGAGGTTTACGAGAGGGTTGATGTATTGTGGTGCAACTTGAGTGAATTCGCAAAAGTTACATTATATTATAATATATTATTTAGATGTAGGTTAAGATTTAGGATATAGTATGTAATTTTATAGGATGTAGATTAAGGATTTAGCATGTAAGGCCCCTCTATTGCATTGGATCGCAGATCTGTAATGGTAAATAAATAAATAAATGTTATATGAGGTCCCCATTGTAATTTTTCATCTAGCGTGATTCCTAGGAAAACCGTTTGTTTAATAAATTGCAGTTTTTCTCCATTCAATATGATGTCACGTTAGCTACTTCTAACATTCGGTCATTTAAATCTTTTTTTTTTTTCATTTGCGTAGTACCAAATAATTCACCGTAAACCAATCTTGGACCTGAAGAATAGGGTTATTCATGTCATCATGATATTGTGACCGTCGGTCTATTTTAAAGATCAATGATGTGTCATCTGTAAATAACACCATCTTCGGTTAATTTTGAAGTAATTGGGGTAAATCATTTATGTAAACTAAAAAGAGGAATGGACCCAATATCGATCCTGGAGGAACGCCCATTGCCATTACAGACCCTAATGAGTTTACGCCGTTTACTTGAACTTTAACCTTTCTATCTTTCAGTTAGGATCTAAGTTCTTAGGATCAAGAGCTGTATTCCTAATAACATAGTGATCTAGTTTCAATAGAAGTGTTTCATGGTTTACGCAATCGAACGCCGAGAGGTTGCAAAAGATTCCAATGGCATCTTGTGCTTCTTCTCAGGCATTAAACATGTTCTTTATTAGGGTGACTCGGTATATATACTATCACGGCAGTATAGAATTAGTATGTACTATACAAGGAATTAGTATGAACTATCCTATACTATTAAATGACCATTCTCTATTTTCACCCGAGCAGAGATGAGCACTTTTTTAATCTCATCAAAGAGACTTAATGCCTTTTTATGCCTATTGTGTATTAATAATATTTCATCAAATTGTATATTTTTCACAACATATTAACTTTAATTTTCGTATTATAAACATTATTTTGTGTTTATTACATTTTTTATATAGGCTGTTAAGCGGTTTTGCCAGTACCTTTATTTACAACTGCGCACGCATCGCTACGCGGGGCGCGGATAAAACAAAACCTGTGTGCCATTTTCCATAAATATTTGTTGAATATTTTCAGTCTCATGTCATTTGTTTTTATTTTTCTAAGTAGGTATATTTCTTTATTTTTTTAATAGTTTTCATGGAGTTTTTTGCCGGCTCTTCTACATAGAAAACCACCAATTGGAACCGTGCACCTAGCTCTGACGTTTCATAAATGCTCATGTAGGTTTATGTGAAATAAAATACCCTATTTTGATTTTTGATTGATTTAAAAATCACTAATTGTATGTATGCAACTGTTAATATAATTATAACAAACTGTTGTACTTACCACTTCAGGTGAAGCAGTTTTCAAGTCATAAGCCATACCAATCCTCTCGAAAAATTGGATGATACTAGCTGACAGGTTAAAATGCATGGTCAGTTCAGCTGCCTTGTAGTCCCAGGGGAACGCGTGGTGGTAGTTGTGCCAACCCTCACCCGAAGATAACATTGACACGAACCATGATTCCACTGGCTGCAATTTTCTGTAGTTTTTTAATAAACATATTAAATAAACAAGTAGTTTTAAAGGATAATGATTTACATAATAATGTTTGATAGTGTTGAGTCTATCAAAGAAAGCATACTTACTGATCATAAGGCCGAGTCCCATATAGATGAGCGGCACTATTGACGAGCCAAGTTATGTTCGATTGTAGCATGTAGCGAGCAAAGTAACAAGTTAAGATCGCTTGAAATAGAGGCTCGCCGAAGAAATGCACTGGCACCCACACAGGCAGTACAAAGCCTAGTATAAAGTATAACGGATAAAAATACCTGAAAAGGAAATAGTGAAGATATTACTGAACTGAACCACAGACAAACTGCTAGAGGAAGAAATGGTTAATGAAAAAATTTGTTTACTTCTTTTGGAACATGACCATCCAGTCGGCCTGCAAGTCACTCATGTCTATCTTCCTGCCAAGCTCGATGACGTAGGGGTGCTTCTTGTGCATCAGCCACCCGATGTGGCTGAAGAAGAAGCCACGCTTGGAGTTGTGAGGATCAGCGTCCGTATCCGAGTAGCGATGATGCAGACGGTGATCGCGACACCAGATGAACATAGAATTCTGTAAATTAATGATTATTTAGAACCTGAATTACGGATGACATCATACATGTTTTAAGTATTTTGAATTTGATTTGATTACCTGTCCAGCGCTGGTCTGCAATAATAAAAACATAACCCTCAGAAAAGTATTTGCTTTAAAAGATTTATGAGTGTAAAAACGATGCGCCCCGATTGTGATACCTTCACCACCCAGGTACGCGGCGGAGAAAGCTGAAATAATAAAGTTTGATTAGAAATTATAACATAAGCTACGCAAATATATAATGCAATTTGTAACTTACACCATAATGCAGTCTGCCATTTAACATATCCCGTTAATACAAGACCAAATCCCCAAAGAGCAAGGATATGCATTATCAAGAACACGATGGCATTTTTCCAAACAATTTTATGCCTGTAAGAGTAATCTGTCCCAATCACTTTAGGTATAGAAATTGATTGAACTACTTTATTATTTTCATTTTTTGAGCTTGTTACACGAGTTGTATTTGAAGCAGGAACTTTGCTTTGCAAGTTTGCAGCTGTCATTTTTGTGTTTTTGCTACACACTTTCTACGAGCTCATCTATTCACAACTGTATAATTTAGAGTATGAGTCTACTTATAATAACAATAGTTTAAACTTGATTCAGGAACGAATTTGAACTTTGCTTTGTATGTAAAATGGGGAAAGGTCGGCAGCAGGCCAAGTGTGAGTCGCACTCGCACACAAAGGGTTCCGTACAATATTTAATACTATATTTTTTACTTGAGTAAAAAAAAAACCGGTCAAGAGCGAGGCGGACTCGCGCATCGAGAGTTCCGTATCATTTTCAAATTTTCATCGCCAGGCCTATATTCGTCAGAGAATTTAACACTGTACACTGCGGTATAGATTATTGCAGTTTTAGGTAAGCGCCATCACTTGACCGATAGTGGAACTAATGTAATTTTTGTTGATGGTTTCTGAAAAAGTGTGATATTTAGAGACTTAATTTAACCCATAACATAACATCACGCCTTTTTTCCACGAAGGGTTGGGCAGAGGTGTCCCTGTAGCAGGTACACCCACATTTTGCCAGTTAAGTTTAAGTCCCATGTAATAGGGGACGAGCCTATTGCTATCAACCGGGCACAAATCCAGACCCCGAGCTGCTACTGAGAAATTTCAGATAGAAAAACTCAATAACACTTTGCCCGACCCGGGAATCGAACCCAAGGCCTCATGCTCAGCAGTAGCGCTTGCGACCACTAGACCAACGAGGCAGCCTAGCGAGAGAGACTTAATTTAATTTTTCCTGGAATCTTTAGGTACATAAACTTCTATTACATTGAATAATTTCAGATTTTTCTCTATGCAAACTATTATCTGTATTTTCATTAAATTTTTCGTCATAAGTCGAAAACTATGCGACCTAAAAAAAAGAAAATGTTTGAAAAAGTGCAAATAGCGCTCTTTCATGATACCCCACATGCCCCACTTAGTAGCCCCACTTCGAATTTTTAAGACCGCAATTCAGTATCTATTACAAAAAAAAAATAAACATTTTTATATCTTTCTTATTTGCAAAATAATTGGGCAAACATCATCTAAAAATCTAAACTATCAAATTTAATGTTGATAGCATTAGTAGTTCTTGAAATATCCAGCTGTGACAGACAGACGGACTGAGTCGCACCATAAGGGTTCCTTTTTACCATTTTGGTACGGAATTCTAAAAACACGTTTCTTGTTTGCACCCTCTTTAATCTTAACTTTATTTTGTTTTCATTATACTATAATATTAAACGAGCAATATTTGTAAATATATTTATTTGTACTCACGTTCTCGAAATCGGCTCTAACGATTTCGATTTAAGTTGCAATATAGGGGTTTACGGGGGCGAGAAATCGATCTAGCTAGGTCTCATATCTGGGAAAATTAGTTTTCTCCGTATTTTCACCCGAGCAGAGCTCGGTCGCCCAAAGTTTAGAACAAGATATTGAATAATGACATGAGAATAATGACATTATAATTATGACATTACAATAATTGCATGGAATTAGTAAGTACCTACTATCATGGCAGCATGGAATAAGTAGGTACTATACATGGATAAGTATATGAACTTTCCTATGCTATTAAATAAGCATTCTCTTTTTTCACTAGAGCAGAGCTCGGTCGCCTAGGTACTTTATTGTGTGTGAAACTGTCTACCTATTAAGGTTCATGAGATACAGCCCGCTGACAGACAGACAGACGGACAGACAGACGGATGGATGGACGGATAGTGAAGGCTTAATAGTAGGGTTCCGTTTGACACCTTTCAGATACGGAACCTTAAAACACAAACGTCAGCTTCAAAAGTCTGCACACTTGTCTTCGAATACATTATGGTAGATAGATTACATGAATTTAAAAAGATGATGATTGATGAGGATGATGACCCAAAAGGCTCGCCTGTTCACAATGGTGTGCTGGTCCCTACGCTTATGTATGGAAGAGAATGTTGGGTGTCGCAAAAGAAGCATGAAAGTAGAATAAATGCTGTGGAAATACGTTCCTTGCGAAGCATGTGTGATCTGACTATGACTGATAGGCTGAGGAATGATGAGATAAGGCAAGATGTAGTGACAAAAATTTAAAAGAGTCTTAGATGATTTGGTCATGTTGAGAGTTGTATTTACAAGGCCGATGAGAGTGGAAAGCCGGGAGGGGACGCCCTAGGAGGACATACAGTGACCTTATTGGTGATGTTCTTCAGAAAGGTCAGGTGCGTAGTACTCCCAACCGGCGTGCGTGTATGACCAGATGAAACAAGGCAAAAGGAGTATGATCATAGCAGGTGGCGTTCTGTAGTTTCTGCTTGCCCCCATGGGAAGAAGTTGTGAGTTTATGTATGTATGTGTACATGCATTTATGTTATAAAAGTTTTAATTGAGATCTTTTTTACGTAGTTCTTAAACAGAATCATCTTATACAGGTGGCCGATTAGGAAGTATACAACTTTAAATTAAGACTATTTTTATTACAAACGAAAACTTCCGGATATTTTTCTACAAGTATATTTATTCAGGCTTGGCAATTGTATACGGTGAATAAGATCTGCATTATCTGCTCCTGTTTTATTCTTAAAAATGCAATCGCTTTTGATCGTGTTTTTCATAAAAAGTTTTTTTTTTTTTCCTTCTCTTGGCAACTGAGCCCGTTTCGACTATTAACAACCGAATTGGCCACCCGTTATGTCAAAGTCAAAGTCAAATAATTTATTTCAATCAGGCACAAAAAGGCACTTTTGAACGTCAAAATTTACAAAAAATAGAATTGATTCTAGTCGCAAAGTTATGGTATGTTCAAAGGAACGATGGTTTTGAAATTGGGAAGGAATTCAAATTATTTCAACTATAACAAATATTTTTCATACTAAAGCCGTTATCGTTTTGAAATTGAAAGCCAGAGTATATTTAAGGCACAGTTCCAAGTTCCAAATTCAGTAACCAATCTATGCCTTATTATAACGAAATATGGTACAGTTACGCAAAAAAACTTTTTCCAAAAAAAAAACAACCGACTTCAAAAAAAAACACTACAAAGTGAAAAATAACTTTAATTTCGGAAGTCGGTGTCTTTGGTTTTGAATTTTCGTTCTTTGTCACCGACTTCCGAAATTAAAGTTATTTTTCACTTTGTAGTGTTTTTTTTTGAAGTCGGTTGTTTTTTTTTTGGAAAAAGTTTTTATTTTTCACTTTTTAGTTGTGGTACCTACCCCACACAAATTCGAATACCACTACCTGCTTTGTAAATAACAGTGACAAGAAGTTATCATATCATCTACATACTAAGTGGGAAAAAATACGTATAATTGAACTCAAAAACTACCCAAGCAAAGTTAATAAAATTTATATGGGACCACCTCTGAAGTATGATCTACCAAACAAAAAAAGAATCATCAAAATCTATTCATAATTGGCGGAGTAATCGCGTAACAAACATACATAAAAAAAAAAAAAAAAAAAAAAAAAAAAAAAAAAAAAAAAAAAAAAAACATACAGACGAATTGAGAACCTCCTTTTGCAAGTCGGTTAAAAAATAATTTAAAAACTGACTGAATTTCGACTTTTTCCATAGTCTGTAGTGCAGGAGCCCAGATTGACAGGTAAACGAACTTTTCGTGGTTTGCAATAATAATTTAGTTCAAGACGTAGTTATTCACTTTATCAGGTAGGTATAGTGTTACTAGCTGTGCCCCGCGGGTTCACCCGCATACGTCTTGATCCCGTATGAATATCGGGATAAAAGTATTCTATGTGTTAATCCAAGCTATAAACTATCTGTGTCTTAAATTTCATCCAAATTCGTTCAGTAGTTTTAGTGTGAAAGAGTAACAAAAATCCATCCAACCGCACAAACTTTCACATCCTTACATAATAATATTATAAAACTAAGTCCCTCACCGCGTCTGTCTGTCTATCTGTCTGTCTGAGCACGATAAACTCAAAAACTGCCGAACGGATTTTCAAACGGTTTTCACCATTGGACGGCACGATTTATGCGAAAGGTTTTAGTGTATAATTCATTACGGTTTTGTGTAAATTGGCTGAAACATGACGATTATTGTTGAAGAAGACGGAAAAAATCATGCCGACTGGGAGCTTTACTGGCGTGCGCTGCAATAACCGAAAAAAATACATCAAATTTAGGTTCTACGGTATTGTTCACCTTAAAAAGTTCAACGAAAAAGTCCGCAATGGCATATGTCTTTCTTCTAAGGATGACCCACAATAACCATTTTTATCTTTCAGAATTTGATAAAAACTTAATTATTATTTCTGAAGCTTTTTTGACCGGTATAATATTAACTTTTATCCAAAAAAATATGTTACTTAAATTGGTCATTTAATTTAGATTAAAATTTGCCTTAAATCATATCATTAAAATGAATATTTTAAAAGATATCACAGTTTCAAAATTACGCGTAGCAACGCGGGTGCAGCGGTAGGAGTCAATGACCTTTTCCTATGTTATTAGGTATGAAATCTCGGTAGTACGTTCCAGTCGCGGGCAAAAGCTAGTTATTTTATAATATTAGTAGGATTCAGAATAATGCTTATCTTATTGATATATTATAAATCCTTTGCAATGCGTTTGTCAAAATTCCAAATGATTTAATTTGTGTGATTAATAAATGAAAAAAGACGGCTTAAAGTAACAAATTGAGTGAGGCGACTATTACTTACATTCAGATTATAACAAATTCATATATTTCAATTGCCAAATTAATTAAAATTGTTTTGTGATCTTTTGTTTTTCTACGTAATTTTCTATTAACTACACGATAAATAAGCATACAATAGTAATTTACATAACCAACGTCAATTGCATAAATTTGTGTAATATTTGAATTACTTACCTACAGCTAAAAACCAAGTGACCTTCAACGAAAGCCGGTTTAATAATATAATTAGTGCTAGTTCCCTGCGAGTGAACTGCCTCGTTGGTCACTCAGACATAACAGATAGAAAAACCCAATAACGCTCTGCCCAACCCGGTAATCGAACCCAGGACATCATGCTCAGCAGTAGCTGTCTGTCTGAATTTGTGCCCGATTGATGACAATAGGTTCAACCTCTATAACATGGGACTTAAACATACCATAACTGGCGAAATGTGAGTTTACTATAGATACACCTCTGCCTAACCCTTCGGGAATACAGGCGTGATATTATGAATTAAAAAATGTAATCAAGATAAATCAAATCAAATTAAATCAGAATGGTAGAACATCGACGAGGATAATGAGTGCTTTTTAGGGTTCCGTAGTAAACAAGGAACCCTAGTTTCGTCATACCGTCTATCTGTCTGTCTGTCCACGGTCTAGCTCCGAGACCCTTAGTACTAGAAAGCTGTAATTTGGCATGGGTGTATATATTAATTACGCCGACAAAGTGGTAAAATAAAATTAAGAAAACAAAAATGTTTTTATGGTACCTCCCCTACACGTAAAGTGGTGATGTTTCTAGTACTAAGAGTCTCTGAGCTAAGCTGTTGATAGACAGACAAACAGACAGACAGACAGATAGACAGACGGACATGGCGAAACTATAAGGGTTCCTTGTTTACTATAGAAACCTAAAAACAATTCAAAAAATTAAAATAAACCGAGGCAGCTAAGAGATGATCAGTCCCTACTGACGGCGCCCGTTCACGAGCATGACGCATGGATCAGCACTCTCGGCCGCCAGGGCACATTCAAGTACCCAATAATGAAAGACGTACTGTTATACATAATTTTATTGAACAGCAATAATTGCTGACTTTACTTTAATATGCTATATAAAACTGCTCGCCATGCATAGCGAGGCAGTCAACCCACAAAATTCTATCCAATTAACATATTTTCCGACTAATTGTAATTTTGATGTACAAGTATAAATAAATTCAGTGTAGCAGAATCAAAGTGTTTTAATTAAAAAGGACCCACGGAGCGCCATCCTAACAAATTGGTGTCAGAAGTGGGATCCCAGGAAAAATCGTTGAGTACTGGGATCTATAGGTGTAGGCGTCGCGAATTCGTTTCCACTCGTCTGCATCATAGTATTTGTTGGCTCCGTGGCCTAGTAGTCCTTTCGGTAAGTGGTCGACGATAAGCCTTGGGTTCCTCTAAAGCCTAAGCCCGCGCTACTGTATTCCACGTGATCGACGATCAGCCTCCGCTGTTGAGCGTGAGCCCGCGTCACCCCAGAACACCTCCTGCTGCCCGTGATCGACGATCAGCCTCCGCTATTGAGCGTGAGCCCGCATCACCCCGGAACACCTACTGCCCTGTAGTCGACGGTTAGTCTCAACTTCCGAGTACGAGCCCGCATCACATTAGGACCTTCCATCGAGGTCTCGCTGACGACCTCTACCTGCACATCAAATCCATCATCAGACCAGAAGTCCTTAACCACCATCATCGGACGGTTGACTCGCCATCATCACCAGCTCACGTAGACCTTCCATGTGACAAGTTTCACGAGCATCGCAACGAGATTTCAAGGTACCGCATAATACGACTCCCTGAGTTGCCGAATCGCCGGACACCCGAAGTTGACGTCATCGCTGCGTTTCTAGCCACGTTTTGCTCTACTTTTTAGTTTTCGGAAGTCTCCAAAATTTTAGTGAGTGCTGTTTTCCTTAATGTGAATTTTTATTTATTTCAATGTTTAAAAAGTGAATTTTGGTGAAAGTGATTTTTCGTAATTTCAAACTTTATTTTGCATGTTATATTTTAAATCTATTTTTATTTAAGTGCGTTTCTGATGAGCTGTACTGCATTTTAATTATTTAACGTTTTTAGTAAGGTCATAAGTAGTTGAAGAAGTCCAGAAATGTCTGACAAAATAACACTTTCAGTGTTAATCAAGTTCATTAAAACCTACAACGGGGATCGCGAGTCATTGCCCGCATTTTTGACGAATTGCGAAAATGCAATGTCGCTAGCCAGTACAAACCAACAGAATTTTATGTGTAAATATATTATTTCACAACTCGAAGGTAAAGCACAATTAGCAATATGCTTAAAAAAACTTAATACGTGGTCGGAAATAAAACAATTTTTAAAATCCACTTTCGGGGAGAAAAAACACTCAACCCATTTACTTGTCGATTTACAAAACTGCAAGCAATTGCCTTCTGAGGATGTGACGCAATATTCTATTCGACTTGAATCATGTCTCACACGTATTTTATCTGACGTTCATTACAGCTGTGAGGATGACAAAGAACTTATAGGTAGATTAGCTGCTATGGAAGATTTGGCCCTAAATACATTTTTGTTAGGTTTAAATTCAAACTTTTCACACATTGTGCGATGTCGGAATCCCAAAAATGTCCGATTGTATTTCTCATGCAATTGAGGAAGAAAAGATCTATAACCTTTCTCAAATGTCTCAAAGATCATTCAAACAACACACAATTTGTAAAAACTTTGGCCATGTCGCTTCCGCTTGTTATCATAAAAATTATTCTACACCTAATGTTCATCAAGTTAATTCAGAAGATCATAATTTTAAAACTAATAATTCCTATTTCAACAATTATAATTATAAAATGTAAAAAACGAGGTCATACAATAGGCGAATGTCGCAAGCTAAAGTTTAAAAATGCACACACCTCTGCAAATGAAATCCATTCTAATGTGCATGTTGTTGACACTTTAAATGATAATCAAATAAGCAATCATTTAAACTAAATAGGGTTCCGGTTCCGTGTCTGCCGAAACCTATTGTTATTCATTTAAATGACACAAAAAGCATTTCTAAATCCTGTGTTCCTAAATTTTCTTTAACACAGGTTAGCGCAAGTAAAGGTACTACAAGTCCTTCAAACTGTGTTCCTAAATTTTCTTCAACACAGGTCAGTGCACACACAAAGTCTTCTAGTAATTTGTTTAAAGGCCGTGTTCCTAAATTATTTAAAACACGGATGTCAAAGAAAATAAATTCTAATGAAATTAAATGTCTTCCAGCAGGAAGACATTTAATTTCATTAGAATTTATTTTCAACTTTATTTTTTTTTGAACTTAGCAAAGTTCCCACTGAAATTCCAAAGCCATTCTCCTTGTGGTCAATTCTCTGTTGCACAAGTTAATATGTCGCCGGTTCAGTTTAATTGTAACAAAGAAAAGTTACCGAAGACTCAGTTCATTAAGTTACCTTGTGTTCCTAAATTATTTTCAACACAAGTTTCAGAAAATTCAAATATTAATAATTCTAAACGCAATTTCTCATCTCGTGAATATCTGAGTTCTTTTCCTAGGGATTGCTCACGTGAGCATACTATCAAAAATATTAGTCTACTTCACGTTTACTTAAAACCTAACTTTAATGATAAACTTTTACGGTTTTTACTTGACACTGGTTCTACAATTTTTACTTTCTTTCATTGGTGTTTAAACCAATCAGTTCTTGATATTTTTAATTTAAATTATTTAACTCGTAATCTAATAAATGCAACTATCAATTCAAATTTAAATAATTCAAGTTTACATTTATCAAAGAAACAATTCATTTCGTGTCCAGTTTCACTGGACTTTGTCAGCACTGTTACACGCTTCAAACAGCTGTCAATGGTACCAAATTCCGCTGAGTTGCAATCAGCTGAATGCAAACTTGTAACTGAGCAGTTCGTTGACTCGAACTATAAAGTATTATTTCTCATTATCTGCTAAGGATCATAATTATGACGTAACATTTTACAAAACTATTAGCATTCCATCTATTTTTATAAACTTATATAGTCGTAATCAATTTACTAATTTTACTATTTACAAAAATGAAATGAAAGAGTTAGCTTTTTTGGCTTTTATAGATACATTTACTAAACTAGTTTGCGTGAAAATAATTTCCATTTATCTTTATTACCTCATGTTTTTATTCATTCCACTGTGTTTTACATGGCTGTAACGGATGCTAGATTTAAGATTCAATCTAAGATTCATAAAACTAAATGATGTTAATGTTTAAATGAATGCAATATTTTTATTATATTAACTTTTATTTTTGTTTACGATTAACAATCCTTCTTCTAAATGATGTGATTTCAAAGTTACATCTAAACTAAAACCTTCATTATGTAAGATTTGTTTACATTCAGTCTAAGCGTAACCAATGTACTACTTTATTCATAACTAATCATGTAATTATAGACTTCACATTTCAATGTATTGTATTACCTACACTTTTCTTCCGTATTTTATGTATTTATGTTTTTGTTCACCAAGCCAATATTAATAAGATTGACTTGTATCGTTAAGTAAATCTTTAAAAATGATTTTTGTAGTTGCACAATTTTTTCTATTTAACATTGTATAAATATATTTTTTTAATAAAATTAAAATTATTATTGTAAAATTATCAACATCAATAGTAGTGCTCTATATTATGCTCTCTCCGATTACATTGAGCGTCGCTGAACACTTTCTTTTACTTTGCTAAAAATGTATCACGTTGACAAAATATGAACACTATTGTCTGTTATGTTTCTTTACTCATGTGCTATTATAACATGTAGGTACTATTAGATATACTTTAAGTTGTATTTTTTGTTTTAGTTCTACTTATCATTTGTCTATAATGTTGATGTTAGTAATGTAATTTTTTATCTGCACATTTTGACATAAAATTATTTTTGTTCTCTTTCCTTTTTGTTTTGGAGGAAGTATTTAATTATTATCTTTTTTGGATTTTACACTGCGCTTAATTTTATAAAATAAAAAGCTCCGTCTTAAGCGGGGGGAGATGTTATACATAATTTTATTGAACAGCAATAATTGCTGACTTTACTTTAATATGCTATATAAAACTGCTCGCCATGCATAGCGAGGCAGTCAACCTACAAAATTCTATCCAATTAACATCTTTTCCGACTAATTGTAATTTTGATGTACAAGTATAAACAAATTCAGTGTAGCAGAATCAAAGTGTTTTAATTAAAAAGGACCCACGGAGCGCCATCCTAACAGTACCTACCCAGTAAAATATGGTAGCTTTTAAATGGAATGTACATGGTCACTGTGCTGACACATGTGCTATGCAATTACAAAGAGATTGAATTTATACAAAGCAAAGATAGTTTTTACAATCTTCAGCAGCAGCAACAATATTGTCGAATGCTAATCAATTAGTTTATGCGCCCTTGTGGAGCTGGACCAGCGCTGAGCCAAGCTTTTTTACCAGCGATGTAATCCTCCAACTTAAAATATGCTTGGCAACATAGTGTGCGTTTTATACAAGATTAACTTTCGTTTCATTCAGTTGGAGTATGTGGGGAAGTATTTTACTATAACATTTTAGGCAGTAGGTAGGTATCCTATGAAGGATGAGTCTACTTTAGCCAGTGTGAAACCCGGTTGAACTAATTGGTCTTATTTCTAGTCTTATAATTGTGTCTATCACCTCTTTTACTGAAAAACTTAGATTTTTCCTTACGTACATACGGCTACACATCAAGCTATACATTTCCAGTATAAGCTGACCTCGCACTGTACAGAAATCTTATGCAATGCGAGATCAGCATAAACTGGAAATGTATAGCTTGATGTATAGCCGTGTGTACATGATGTTTTCATAGAATGTACTGACAAGGTACCGTCTGATGTTAATATCTTTAAACAGTTCGCTTAGAGAATCGCGTCTGCGGAGGCCATATATTGCTCTGATGGCTCTTTTCTGCAGAATAAAAATAGAATCGATATCTGCAGCCCGTCCCCACAGTAAAATACCGCAAAACATGATACTATTAAAGTAACTGAAATAGACTAGCCTCGCGGTATCTGCATCAGTAAATTGACGGATTTTTCTCACCGCATAATTATGCTGCTGAACCTACGGCTAACCGTCCTGTAAAAGATGTTAAATGAGGACCATATTGAAGCCTTGAGTCGAGCGTGATCCCCTTCAATACTATATCACAATCACTACTTTTAACATTCGGATAAGCAAATATTATGCTTTTAGTTTTTTCGCCTCTGTCTGTCCCCATGTCAGGCAGATAGCGCCATTGCATGCGCGCCCCCCTGACGCGGGTACTTAGTCTGAACGGCCCAAATCGAATGGCACGCGGGCCATTCGACCGTAAACAAAAATTGTCTACGTTCGAATGGCCCGGTGGTCAAATGAATTTAAAAATAATTCAAAAGTACAGTCGCAAACATTCTATTAATCACATAGTTTATGAATTTTAACTAAATAAATATTTAATTATTTGAAATCGTCTAAATAAACGGAATACATCTTCATAACCGGTCGGCACGATTTCAGGTAGCTAGATAAACAATGACCCTTCTTGTCATCCAATCACAAGTAGGATGCTTATCTGTGACGTCAGAGGACTATGGAGAAATATGTTTAATAGTATGCAACTTAGTAACCTAACCTAACCTAACCTAACCTAACCTAACCTGGACAATTGCAAAATTAACAGTGGTGTTACACCACCACTGTTAATTTTGCAATTGTCCAGGTTAGGTGTCACAACACCACTGTTAATTTTGCAATTGTCCAGGTTAGGTTAGGTTAGGTTAGGTTAGGTTAGGTTAGGTTAGGTTAGGTTAGGTTAGGTTACTAAGTTGCATACTATTAAACATATTTCTCCATAGTCCTCTGACGTCACAGATAAGCATCCTACTTGTGATTGGATGACAAGAAGGGTCATTGTTTATCTAGCTACCTGAAATCGTGCCGACCGGTTATGAAGATGTATTCCGTTTATTTAGACGATTTCAAATAATTAAATATTTATTTAGTTAAAATTCATAAACTATGTGATTAATAGAATGTTTGCGACTGTACTTTTGAATTATTTTTAAATTCATTTGACCACCGGGCCATTCGAACGTAGACAATTTTTGTTTACGGTCGAATGGCCCGCGTGCCATTCGATTTGGGCCGTTCAGACTAAGTACCCCTGACGCGAGACCCCTGCCCCGCGACCTGGTAGTGGATACTGACTCCGTATCACCGGGCTGACGCCTCGAGTAAGCTGCATCCAGGTTACACGCAGCTTACTCGATATAATAAGACTCTACAGATGTACAGTAAGCGCTCAAAAGTGCATGAGCACGCTAAGAGTCGTATTGCTGTGAACACGCGGTATAGCTCGTACATTTGTATGTGTAAGCAACACGATACACACACCACAGATAACGCAGTTACACGAAACAACAATATATTTCCGTCGCTTTAAACATGCTAGCACACACGCACTATGCGCGTGAACTTGACCAGTTAATGGCATTGCTAAAATTCGATAGTAACTTAACAAGCGCAGATAGCAGAAAGCGTTAAGCGTTGGTATGGAATTCAATCTGCCTCAGGTTCTAATCTCGTGAAACACAGTGCGGTTTTTTGCAAATATTATTATTTTTGTTTTCGATAATAATATTTTTTAAATATTGCAGCTTTTTTATGTTGTTATTGCAATAAAGGTTTTAGAATAAAAAATGCGTGATATATGATAACAAAATTAAAAAATATATGTTTATTCGTTATATTTATTTTACATAAGTTAATAAACTGCTACAATTATTTATCATTACTTCAGCTGAATAAGATGTGAAATAGATGTCAAGAAACTTAGAAGCAGTTTGTATTATTTAGACATATTTAAATTATGAAATATTTTAAATTTTTAATGGATTTTTTCACCATAAATATTAAGCTTTGATCATGGTCGAAGTAATTAAGTAATAAATAAGAATATTAGACTACTTAAAATGTAAAAAACTACTTACAGAATAGGTAATTTTAAGGTTAAATATGGGCAGTTTGTTTATATTTTATTTGTATTAATTATTTTACATTTTATTTGACTTTAGTAAATATTGGTTGTTATTGAGGTTAAAGCTTAAGTATTCATTTTCTTTACGAAAAGAAGATTGAAACTAAACCTCAAATTTTTATCCTAAAATAATACTATTACTAAAATAATATTAAACAATTTCGGTATATCTGCAAGAAATACGACAAACACCCTATTGAAACGTGCTTAAAAAATTCGTTACCATAAATTCATGCAATAACGAATCTGTTGTTTATTAAGTTGGTACGGTCAATATTTTAAGGTCAAAAACGGTTTTCTAGCTGGTCTTCAGTGATGCAAGCCTTCAGAGTGCACGGCGAACGGTTCATAATGACGTGTTTTTAATAATTCAGCAAAATGTCTCGTTGGTATGAAACCATTTGTTTCATTCACCATTTGACGTCGCTGTTACTCGATAATAAGCCCCTTCCTCATATCTCTTAACCCTCACAGTATTTCTCTAGAACAAAGAAAAACATTGTTTTTATTACACATAATACCTTATTATTTATTATTCACTAATCGAATTAAACCTCACAATGAATTTAAAACTTTAAAGGCATCTTCTGTCTCAACAATACCTCTGTTCTATCAACAATGCCCTTGATTAAGATTTATGTTTAGTAAAATATGAAATATATTAATGATAACACTCACACTTAGTCCGGTTTCATTAGATATTCACTTCACTTTTACGCAGCGCAATAATATTCTCTGATCTGATCTGATCTCTTCAATATATTTTATGCCTGCTTTTTGATATAATAACCACAACACTGCACTAAATACTCGTCACCAATATTATCCACGAACCAAAAAAGTTCTATTAATTGAATACTCGTAACAAACTGCATCTACCCCACAGAAATCGAAATAATTTACTTAGTTTTTTGTAGTCTACCTGCTAAACTTTAATATTTATGTGAACAAGACGAATGAAACTAAAAACGAATGATGATTATTGAACTAGTCATTGGTTGCAGACAAAGTGAGTGTGTGTGTGTAATGTGCGTGTCTACAGTATTGTAACAACTTATAGAAGAAGGTCGTAAGTCAAACCGAAGCGTCAGTCTATTGCTTTGTGAGATTGCTCATGGACTTTTGGTCGGCACTGTACACACACAACTGGTGCGTGGCATGTTCTAGGTTAATATACCTAGGCATGTCACGCAACTAACACAGACAACCATTACTCAACAGACGCCTAAACACTACATGCGCAGGCGCGAAGCGGGCCACGATGCACGTCGACACTGAGCGGTGTTATACCACAACACAAGCCGCTCACACATACACGACTGTTTATCCCTCAATCCGTAAATGGCTAGATATGTGAGCGGGGCGAATGAACACTACAAATCTACCTGTAGGAGCGTCAAGTCGGCATCTCTGTCGCTGGTCGTTCTCGTTGGGCCTCCCCCAGGCAACTTGAGGTCTCAACTGGCGGGGACAGATCGCCGAGATGTCGTGAAGTAAGCGGCGCTATAGGATTTCGCGTAGTGGCGCGCCTACAGAAATACGCATAGCAACCATTCCCACAGACGCATTAAACCGCGTCATTTCCCACAGGCCGTTTAGGCCAATAAAATGAGGGGCCACTGTATAGAGTCCGCGGGCGATGGGCGAAGCCCTGACCCCGCTCGCCACGCTCCCGTCCGGGGGCGTCGCGACATCTCGATTACAGACATAGCAACAATATTTGAACACTTGTTTGATCACTTGTTTGAACACTTGTGTGAACCGCATGTAAGTCCCCGTGCCCTTGTTTGGGTATTTGATCAAAGTTTGTTCACTTATTTCAACTTTGCCATTCGGTTTCGGTTTTTGAAGCCAGCGCCAGACATATAAACAATCAAAAAAAATATTTAAAAAATTTGATACTTGAGAGCCGGACTAGGGCGGGTTGCCGGTATTTTCTAACGATATTGAAACAACAATTATTGGTACTTACTGAAAATCCGTGAAAATCTATATTCTCTGGGTAAAAGAAGTGTAGATTACTTAACAATAAAGTCAATCAATCAATTATTACCTTTTTTTTTTTTTTTTTTTTTGGGTGGGAAATTATCAAATACCTTCTCCCGCTCTGGGTGGAGCGGGAGGGCGTGTCAGACTCTTACTGACTAAAACCCACCCGTGTTCCTTCCTATGCCATGTTGCCGGGGGCCACGATTTCCCTATCGGTTTTCTTCGAACCCCCGGCATTGGCATTGGCCCTAGCGGACCCCGTCAATTCTGCTGACATCTCTTTGAGGCGCGCGTGGAACACAACGCGCCGTCGACCCGGGCTTGGTCCTTATCGGACGGCGAGCTACCCATTGCTCACCGGCCGCAAGCCCGCGCCTACGGTGGCCGGAAATCTTCCTGCGATTCCCGACGCCCAGGGCGTCTCCTGCTGCGGCGGTTAGGGGCGCGAGGGCGCGAAATTTGCCTCTCCCTCACGCGCTCCGTCTCCTCCTTCGCGAGCATTACTGCTTCGCAGAAAGAGGTGACGGCCTCCCATTTCCTCTCGCTCCAATCAATTATTACCTGCCGAATGAAATTTCAAAGTTACGTGAGTAGCCTGTTTATGTATACTTACCTATGCCTATGTTCATGTTATCCATCACACAGATACAGGGTAACATAATTCATTTTATAATTTATTACTAATAGCATGTGTGTGTACACTGACAATCTGCACTTTGCAGTATTCTGGAACAATGTCACCAAAAAGATTTAAAAAATCGTAGTGTAAACTGAGGCTCTGTTTGATAAAATTCAATGGTAAATATTTTACAAAAAGTTTCGTCTTTGTTGCCAAATCCGTCCCTGACTAAATAACGCGGTTGAAACATAGAACGCGATGCAGATAATGTTGCTTATCAATATGGCGGCGCGGCGTAAGCCTAAACAAGCTAGTATGCGTCAAATTTTGTCTATAGGTGAGTCAGTGTGACAACAGGAGACAGAACGAGATACAATTTACGACTTGTCGCTTAGCAAAAAAAGGATAGAGAATCATGTCCATAGATATAAATACAACTATGGATTAATGTTTAGTCTGTTACTCTTTATATGTCTGTGGCACAGCGTCGAGTCGCGTCTCAGTGTGAACTGACCCTTATTGTTCAGACCGGATGACGTTGATGAATTTATTTAAAAAAAAAAACAGAATTTTATGGCAAAAATTTTTTTGAGATGTAATGGCCACTGCTTTTTTAAATAAATCGATAAGAACAAACAGATTGCCATAAAATATTCTCATCATAGGTACTGGCCGGTTTATGTTGTAAAAAGTGACGTAAAGCCTTTTAAAGAAATTAAAAACTTTTTTTTTTAAATGGCTTCCTGAATATTTTAAGATGAAATGGCCAGTTGCTTTTTTCAGTAAATTTAAACTAATGAAGAGGTTGCATCGCATCAGGTTACCATGGCTGAAGTTTAGTGATTTTAAAGAGTTCAGTTGCATTTTGTATTTGATTTTTTAAATAGGATTTACGTATATTACTTAATTATATTGTACCGATGATGTATGCATTGTGTCGAACTTAAAAAGTCTTGGTTTGGGTACACACAGACGTACAATTATTTTGACTCAGTATATCGTTGCCGAGCAGTTTACCAATTGTCTGTGAATCTAAAGTTCTCTCAAGTCTTTGACTATATCTAATTAGATGATAACGGAGTTTGAAATTAGTTTCGGGGACACATTAAAATTTTATGGTACCTATCTTACGCATGCGTAATGGAACGTAATGGAATAATAACATTAGAAATTGAAATAACCCGTGCATTGCCTGATATTAGGGAAACTGTTAAGAATACAAGAAAATATTTCAGACAGAAATCAAGAAAAAAGTGCAAAAATGGTCAAGGTAAGGCCATTATTATAATTTTTTAGGTGTACAGGCATGCGACCACGGCTTTTTCTTGACCATTTTTGTATCTATAGTCGGGTTTTATAGAATTTTGACGACAATGTATTTAGTTTGATTAGGTATTGTTATATCATAATCACAAATTAAGCCTGCAAAATTAAATAAGCTGAAAACGTACCTGGAAGGCAATTCTCACGCATCTCACATTCGTCATTGTCGCTCGATTCGTACTTTTCCCTCGTAAAATGATGTTTTCCCTCGTAAAAATTAAGTCGAGCTATTCTCGCCATGTCGATTCGAGCATTTCTCGTAGGAAGCCACGCGACATGCCTTAGTTTACATGCAACATGCAGAGTGGTCGGGACATAGACATTGTTATTTCTATTTCAATGGGTCGGGACCGGGACCATTGAAATAGATATGTCTATGGTCGGGACCAGTCGACACGTTCATGACGTCATGTCGACGGTCAGACCAACGTCAAACAGTTGTGTCATTCATGATTAGTCAGTGCGGAAGAAAATAATTAAATTTTTTTAATACATACAATGTGTTACGAGTTTATAAACATCTTAGAAAACGCTGCGATCGCCACAACAAGAAAAAACACATGAAGAAAACTTCACGCCTCCGCCAAAGTTGTCAACTATCCACTGCTTGTGCGGCGTCGATTGCTAAGACCCACATCTGAGATATAGAAGCGGAAGACTTCTAAAACCAGTTAAATGGACGAACACAGCTTTACTCTGGTTGACGGCAAGAAAAGCCGATCGTGGAGCAGCCACAACAAACACCGTACCACTCCTGCAAGCGATTATTTTTAAGCAGCAGTGCTTACCATCCTCATACATATTTCCCGGTTGTACGCACAGACATTGAGAGAGAAGGAGCCAAGGTCTAATCAATGCCGCAAGCAAGGACTTTGCTGAAGCTGTCGCAGATGTATTCGAGCTGTACTACAAATTTTAAGTCCTTCATCCTCGACGTTCCCGCGCTACAAAAGGCTGCCTTCCATAACCCATAATTTTGCCAGGCGGGAGTTATATGTGGATGTTACAGGGAAGCATGACCAAATCATGTGGTGTGATAATAATTATATTTTTGTGGTATAAACCCAAGTACATGTGTGATGTATTTATGTAAAGGTTCTTTTGTCACCCGAATATATAGCTATTATTATTGTGCATATTATTACAGCAGGGCCAAAAACATGATGTAGAATTTCAAAAGCATTCAAACAATAAAGGTTTCAAACATGTATAATTGTTTTTTATGAAACTAATAACTAACAAAAATACTATGCTATACCTACATTATCAGAATCACTAGTACACAAGATTAGTCGGCGTTATTTGTGGCGTGCTGTTTAGTAGCCAGCTTAGGAATCGCCGGATCATTACACCTCTTGCCCAGTCTTCATGAATTTCGACAGACGTTGTCCAGGACTTTCAACACAGAAAAAAGGAAATTCATGTTGTGACGAGACTGCTACCGCTTGACCCTCAGGGAGGAAATTTGTTTTTGCAAGGATTAACAATATTTTCAGACTTTGTAGTTTAATGTAGCTGGAACATATAGATTACAACTGCGTCGTTGGAACAGTAAGACGCAGCAGCCATTATGAGGGCATTCTGAGAGCCGGTGATTCGGCCCGGTCTTTATACCATCACGCTTCCTCTTCTCCATCTTGATAAGCCTTGATGTTATTTCAGAATTCATCATTTTAATCAGTTTAATCATTGGCAGAAATTCTGTTTTTATTTGATTACATAAATAAGACGTGAAAAAATCGTTGACATTGTCAAATCGGCATCTAAAAATGTACCATAGATAATACGCTTAAATATACTCTGTGTCATCAGCCATGCATTAAGGCCGAATGGATATTATTTTGAAAAGTCTTTCCGAGACATCGTTGAAATTTTGTATTTTCTCCTCAATGAACGTTGGAAAGGATTCATCAAAAATTGGGGACCCCAGGAGGTGAAGAGAGTTTCTTTCCGTAATTTTGATATTTCGTGCTATAGTATTAAATTTCGCTATGGTAGTCTGTCTGTCAGTCGTCTGGGGAAGATAAATTTCACATTTTGAAAGGTTAAGTTCTAGGCCAATGGAACTGATTTTTTCTTAAGAAAAAGTTAAATCTTTTAAAACTGTGTCTACATCACCTCCTAAGGTTCCGTCATCCAAACATTACGCTGAAAAAACCGCTGAAGTATGACCTACCAAACAATTTTTTTTTAATCAAAATTAATTCATAATTGGCGGAGTAATCACGTAACAAACATACAATTAAAGTTTGAAAAAATAATAGGAGTTGATACATAACAACAAGCAACAGTTCTTATCGTTGTGTGCTCTTATCCTCATTAAAATTTAATCCTTTCAATAGACGAATGACGAAACCCGTTCAAACATAAGTAGTATAACTCGGTACCTATGCTAATAACCCTTCAGTCGTCAAGATGGTTTGGGGATACACAGCTAAGATGACCTGCGACAGTAATTCTCTGATCCAATGAACAGTCACGATCCAACTAGACGTATCATGCACGTCGTCGTCGTCTGCAATAATCATTTATGCTACAAAATGAGAAATTGTGTAGACTAATTCATCAAATATAATATATTTTACTCATTGATGTTATGATTATTTTATGCCAAGACACGGAAAAACATAAGACTAGGCTTATACTTATACTTATTGATATAATTTCCCTAAAAAAGTTTTCATGTGTATTAAGAACTTGTTAAGAAATTATTTAACTAAAAATAAATATGAAACGAGAATGCTCCGGATCGCGTTTGTAGCATAGTGCTACGCTGTAGCTCAGTACGTAGTACAGCCTTGCAAGGTTCGCCGCGCAAACATTGAACTAAAGTTTTTTATAATAATAATAATAAAATGTCTTTATTCGGACAACAAAAGATCCATAATGTTAGTAGTATCTTAAAACTAGTGTTAGTAGCATATTATTATTCCATTATTTCATCTACATATACATAACTTACGTTTTTAAACATTTTTATAAAAACATTTAAATATATAAAAAATAATAGCTCACCGGTATCGGGAACAGGTATTGGGTCCAAGACCGGGGCCGGGGCCGGGGCCGGGGTCAGGGCTCCAGAGAGAGGAACCTCCTTGAACGCGAGCCGTGTCCAGGAGTACCGCTTTCTGAATTAAACCGTTAAACCAGCTGCCCAACGAGAGCCTCCTTAATAATAATATAAAAAACATTTAAAAATATAAAAAATAGTAGCCCACCGGTATCGGGAACAGGTATCGGGTCCAAGACCCCGGGGCCGGGGTCAAGGCTCCAGAGTGAGGAACCTCCTTGAACGCAAGCCGTGTCCAGGAGTACCGCTTTCTGAATCAAACCGTTAAACCAGCTGCCCAACGAGAGCCTCCTTAATAATAATATAAAAAACATTTAAAAATATAAAAAATAGTAACCCACCGGTATCGGGAACAGGTATCGGGTCCAAGCTACCGGCAGTCAGGGCTCCAGAGAGAGGAACCTCCTTAAATGCGAGCCGTGTCCAGGAGTACCGCTTTCTGCATCAAGCCCTTAAACCAGCTGCCCAACGAGACCCTCCTTAGGTGTTGGTCGAGGCTCTTGGCAATTTAGCCATTGGCTGATACGACTATCGGTACAATGATTGCGGAGTTCACATCCTACATGTCGACAACCTCGTGAGCCAAGTCAAGATACTTGATGGACAAAGGTGCGGTCATGCATGTAAAGCACGGTGAGATTGTGGAATCCGTGGGAACCTAACTCTCGGATTCCATAAACCTTAGAGCCCTCTGCGCATCCGAAACCTATCAATGTTACTGACATGAAGCAATCGTTGAAGGAACGCTTTTTTGGCCGCCTGAAGAAAGTATTTAACAGTCTTCTATCAGGCGGAAACAAGGCCTTCAACGGTTGAGTCATGCCGGTTTTGATGTACTCTTTCGGCATACTCAAATGGACTCAGACCGAACTCGACGCTCTGGATAGGAGAGTCCGTACGCTGCTGACTGTGTATCGAATGCATCACCCATGGTTATCGGTAATGAGACTGTCATTTGACTTGACATTATTTTTTTGATGAGTCATTCAAAATTTAATCTCTTAATTAAATGTGCAAAGAATTTGTGTGTATCAATGCCATCCGGTTGCCACCCCTCAACATCGTTATAATAGGCCTGTGTCCAAAAATTTTATTTTTTGTCCGTCTTGTAGATTTAAATAAAATATTGAACACGTATTTTTTTCTTTTTTGACGTAATCAAACGATTACGGCAATACATTAAGTTAAAATGTGGCATGACGTCACGCCTTGCTAGATTTTATACGACGTTGTGACGTAACGAGCCCCCACTCCCAACTTTAATGCGTGTTTTCTAAGTTATTTTTTATTAATATGATAAAGCAAAAAATACGTGTCTAGTATTTTTTTATTATCTGAAAGACGGACTTAATAGAATTTCTTTTTTTTTACCTAGGCAACTACCCAATTGAAATTATGTATATAATTCGTTGGTCTAGTGGTCGCAAGCGCTACTGCTGAGCATGAGGTCCTGGGTTCGATTCCCGGGTCGGGCAAAGTGTTATTGGGTTTTTCTATCTGAAATTTCTCAGTAGCAGCTCGGAGTCTGGATTTGTGCCCGGTTGATGGCAATAGGCTCGCCCCCTATTACATGGGACTTAAACATAACTGGCGAAATGTGGGTGTACCTGCTACAGGGACACCTCTGCCCAACCCTTCGGGGAAACAAGGCGTGATGTTATGTTATGTAATTTTTGAAACTCCTTACCGATGATTTATCACCGAAAATGAGGGTTAATTTTATCAAAACCAGAGGGCATTGATACACACAAATTCCTTGCACATAATAGAGCTTAAATGAATGCAATGTCCAAATAAAAATGTTAGGCCCCCATCCCGTATATCTCCCCGCCCCCGTCCATTTGGGGTCCATTCGGACAGGATACAGGGGGGTTCGGGATCACTTCAAACCCAGATTAACACTCGCTATTCGGTTGCCTCTTCGATATACGTGCCTTATAATTGTACTAGCATCGATCCATCATCACTGACAGGACTATTGTTGCCAATAAGCCTGATATAGTGGTGGTGGATCGAGTAGAGCGGCGCACAATGGTTATTGACATAACGGTCCCGCATATTATTATTATTTAGTTTGAGATTAAAACATTTTGCACAGAAGATGACCAAGTAAGGTACAAATTTCTCACTTGGTCATCATCTCCACAAAATGCCTCAAAATGGTAGAATAAAAACTCTTAGACACTGTTTTCAGAATGCGTTGCTTTTATGTTTTAGTAAAATACATTTAGTATTTCTAATGTTTGTAGTCTCATTTGTGAAATAACACAATAACTACACAGAATTGTCACTAAACATTAATAATTATGAAAGTCTGGTCACATGGGACTCTATTTACCAAAATTTACCAAATAAACATAAACATTTCCGATAAATGGCGAATCAAATACCTACCTTTCTTTTTTTTTTTTGGGTGGGAAATTATCAAATAACTTCTCCCGCTCTGGGCGGAGTGGGAGGGCGTGTCAGACTCTTACTGATTAAAACCCACCCGTGTTCCTTCGGTTGCCCTGTTGCCGGGGGCCACGATGTCCCTATCGGTTTTCTTCGAACCCCTGGCAGGCATTGGCCCTAGCGGACCCCGTCAATTCTGTTGACATCTCTTTGAGGCGTGCGTGGAACACAACGCGCCGTCGACCCGGGCTTGGTCCTTATCGGACGGTGAGCTACCCATTGCTCACCGTCCGCAAGCCCGCGCCTACGGTGGCCGGAAATCAAATACCTTCGATATAAAAGCCACATTATTGTGAATACGCCCAAACATTTGGAAAAGGATTATCCTAGTCCCGGCCCAGACATACCCGAACGTTAAACCTTCCGTTAAATCGAACGTCACGAGTTCACGACTTTTGACGAACATTGTCAAATCGGCTTTCAGGGGCATCAGAAGTTTTACTAGTTGAATCTCCTTTGATTGAATTGATCTTTACGAAATAGTTTCTTAACTTTTTTCGGGGTACAAACTAGACTCGTAGTTTTTTGTAAAAAATAATATATAAAAGAAGAAATGTCATAGGGGTTTTAAAATACCTTGAAATGATTAGTGGTTAGTTAACACTTGCACACTTGACGTACAGTCAACTGAACTATTATGAATTGCTTTTAACAAAATGTTAATATTGTCTATACAAGTAGTTAACCAGCACAGAATCGATCGAAGTGACGGTGCTTGGGGGAGGCCTATGTCCAGCAGTGGACGTCTTTCGGCTGAAATGATGATGATTTTAACTTAAGATTGCATAGTCCAAGAGTTTATACAGAACTTTTACACAGCATGGTACAAAACTTGTCACATGGCTGTTCTACATACATGCTCAGAAGCGGCCTAATATAACGATAATAATATTCTTTGATAATATTAATGTGTTGTCATAGATCGCTATTTGTTTTGTTATCGTCGACTCATCGCTAAACGGGGCCCAAGGGTCCCACCATTTGTTATTGTATTCATATTGCGTTACAGGGATACTATTATGCTCAATTTATTGTTTTAATAATATAATAATTCAACCTGTGTGCCGTATTTCAAACAATAGTTCCAGTCATGTGTTTATTTTATTGTTTCATTTCCTCAAAAATGTATATGTATCTGCGACGGTGAAAAAGCAAAATTGCCTGACGTATAATTGTAAAAATGAAAATCTGAGATAACTTATTACTTAGCTAATAAGCGTAAATCTTGAATTCTTATTATTTTCAGAACGGTAATTCCATTAAACAAATTACTCCATAACTTTGATACTTTCCTCGAAATTATAATTCTCATTTCTAACAACTGTAAAAATGTAATGCTAGTCCCTACAGTGTTTTCTGACTTTTCACAGTAACGAATAGAACAGGCGACATTTATTAAAATACGTAAATAAGTTCGAGAGAAGTTGGCGGGTCGCCAGCCGAAAACACCCGTTCGAATGACGCGAAATTAAAACACACTTCGAAACAAAACTACTTCTTGACATAGCAATCGTTGTTATTTGATTTTAGTTATTGACCTTGAGGTCCTAAACTCGAGGGAAATTAGGTAAACCACAAAGTATAATAGCTTAGTAAGAAATCTTGTACTAAATCATTATTTGTGTAACATGTAGGTACTAAGATAATATGTATTGGGATACGAGTTTCTACTCAATAAAAATCTTAAATTCATTCATCGCTGGGTCTTAATGTTTTACATTTTTCACAAGAGTTCCCTATACATATCGTGAAAGTGAGCACAAAGGAAGAATTTCTGAAAAATCATCTACTTAAGGGGGGGAAAAATCATCTACTTAATATTTTCCGATATCAGCGCGTGCAAAGCCGCGGGCAAAAGCTAGTTACCAATAAATATTCAAGCATTTTTTTGTTAACAGACATGTAAATGGGTAGGTGACCTAGACAAAAACTTAATATCGTGCAAGTATTGTTGGAAAAGAAAAAATCAAGCCATTCACGATTAAGGAGAATAATACAGGAAATCCTTGCGGATAAGATGAAACACTCATCATCACATCGGGCATGAATGCCAGCCGAAGAGCATCGTATGTCAAGCATCTACTACCATGATAATTTACACTCCATTAAATGTGTCAGAATGTATTTTTCGCAGCGTAATATGAACATAATATCAGTTTCCTTTATACGTGCTTGTGATTATTTTATTCGTTCTGTTTAAATGAGTGAAAGCTTTGATTTTACTGGAAATAATGTACCTACCTATAGGTATATCGTCATACATTTAATTTAAGTACAAATAATACTATAGTCTTTATGACATAAGTAAGAACAAGTAAGACGTAGGTTTATTAATAATTTCCTCTTATTATTTGCTAAGCACTAACTCAACAGAGTGCATAATGTGGTAATATACTTTACTCGCGTAGGTACTCGGATTAAAACTGCAATCTTTCTTGTACCGTATTTTCTACGTTCAGAAGTGTTTTACTTCAGTGAACCTGGGAAATATAACAAGTGCGACATTAACACTCTCAGCGCCATGTGGTCCGCCGGTCGCCCACATAAATTATTTTATTGCAAGCCAATATGATTTTTTATATCTAATCTCCGCAGACCACGTGGGCGGCCGGCGTTCCACAACTTTCGCGCCTAATTTGTTGTTATTATTGACCGTTAGAAATCTAAGGAATATAACTGCACGCCACCGCTGTAATTAGGTCAGTTGGCCGCACGCCGCCCACGCAGCCTGCTGGAAACGCATTTTCGCGCGCTTTTGTAAAACAATACTGTATGATCACAGAAATAGACTGGTTCGCAGACGATGTGTACATTGTTACGAAAGGCTTCGAGCCACGGGGTTGTCTGCCATAGAAGCTAGAAATAAAATTAAGAAGGTCAACACTGTATGCCTGAAATGCCCGACACAACCGAGTGTTTGCGGGGAATGTTACGGACAAATCCACATTCATATAAAAAATGATTAGTTTTTTTTTTTTCTAGTTGTTTTTTCATTATTTTATTAATTTTCTGTAAACTTAATGTAATAAACAAATGAAACCTTAACCCTAAAAATGTCTTATCAGTCTTTTTTTACTCAATTTGTTTTAAGCCCTATTGTTAAGTTAATAATGTCCGATTTTGGTCGGATTTTTTTCCATGAACAGGTCTTGAAGAGCAGTTTTAAATGCATTTACTTACTATTCCTTATCTAGCAAGCCAATAACAAAAAAAAATATTGAATTTGTGGGATCACAGCGGACCACACGGCCTGCTGGCATAGTTCACGGCGTATCCCGCCAGCCGCCCACATGGCTTGCTACAAAAGTTAGTTCAATTGTAGTGTGGCCAGCTGCATAAAAATATATGAGACCCGCGCGCCGCCCACATGGCCTGCTTCTTTAGAAAATGCTTATGTATACATGGCGCTGAGAGTGTTAAACAAAATAATGGAATACTAAAAAGTTAATCACTTTCACAACATGTAACGGTTATTTAGAATCTCGTTAAGGGCCAATTGGATTTTTTTTTTCATGCAAGAAAACAAAATACTGTTTCCGCAAAAAAGGATTTTCATCGTTGAAGAATATTTTTAACACATTATACTCGTAACATCACGCCTGTATTCCCCGAAGGGTTAGGCAGAGGTGCAGCAATAGTACACCTTTAGTGGTATGAGGAACAGGGTGTAAAATTCACTCATCCACCATAGAAAAGGGAGGATCCTCCGACCAGACGGGTAGTGTGTCTGGTGAGCAACTGCCCAACGGTATGAAATTGAAATCTTGTATATATGTTGATCGCTCGGTAAACTCTAATTGCGCGATGCAGGATTTGTGTGACGTCATGTCTATGATGCGTAGTTTTTTATGTGGCGATGTAACCGCTACATACCCACATTTCGCCAGTGTAATACGAGGCAAGCCTATTAGCCAAGGTACTTAATGTAATGTGATTATAAAATTCATTCAATTGTATTTCTGTGAAATATGTTTCATTCGAGTAAATAGTCTTAAATAGTCGTAAAACAATAATATTCGAAATAAAAATACAAAGACCAAATATTATACGTAACATTTTCTGCGAAACGAACTGTCTGCGAAACAAGGGGACACCCTCTTACATAATTATGCCGTAAATGAGGTACCTGGGAAGCCACATATGCAGAAGGAATTATTGCCAAACTTCCTTGTCTTCAACGTAGTCTTTAATTTTATAATATACTTTCTTGATAAAGATACGTTTGATTTGGGTTTTGAACTTCCCATCGCCAAGTTCTGTAACCGAATTTGGCAACTTGTTATAAAACCGGATACTGTTTATAAGAAATTACTTGCTTGTTTTAGTTAATCTAAATTTGGGTATCACAATTTCATGTCTACTACGTGTATTTATATTATGGAAATCGCTTCTTATTTTGAAAAGTGCTAAGTTTTTATGAACATACAAAATACTTTCAAAGATATAAAGAGAAGGCAGAGTCAGTATATCAATTTCTTTATATTTTTCTCTAAGGGACTCGCGAGGACCCATTTTATAGATCGCGCGGATTGTCCTCTTTTGTAAAATGAAAATTTAATCTACGTCAGTTGCCGATCCCCACAGGAGAACGCCATAAGGCATAATACTGTCGAAATAAGCAAAGTATACTAACCTAGCTGTGGCCATTTCAGTCAACTGCCTTATTTTTCTTACTGCATATGCAGCTGAACTTAATCTACCTGAAAGAGTTCTAATGTGGGCGCCCCATTGCAATTTTGAATCTAAAGTAATTCCTAAGAATATAGTTTCCGTTATTGCATCTAGTTTTTTGCCATCAAGTTTTAGAGAACCTAATACATTTAGTTTTGTTCGTATTAAGTAAAAGATTATTAGCTGCAAACCATTTTGAAAGAACAGCCAGACTGTCGTTGACATGTAAGGCATCTGTATCTTTCCTGTCTATTTTAAAAGTAAGAGAAATGTTGTCATCAAATAGAATTATATCCGACTCATTTAGCCATCATGTAAGGAAGATCATTTATATAAATTAGAAATAAGAAAGGGCCGAGAATTGAACTTTGAGGCACGCCCATTTTAACTAGAGACCCCGAAGACGTCATCCCATTAACATTTACTTTTTACTGCCTGTTTGATAGATAGGAAAGAACAAGACCAACAGCTTGTCCACGAATTCCGTAGTTAGAAATTTACAGATCAGGGTATTGTGGTCAACGCAGTTAAACGCTTTTGAGAGGTCACAGAAAATGCTAATTGCATCCTGGGACTTTTCTCATGATTCCAAAATATGACTAAGTTACTCCTGCGTCAGTCGTTGACTTACCTTTCGTGAAACCAAACTAGGGACTATGCAAAATCCCATTTGAATTAAAATATGACAACATCTGATCTAGCATGATTTTTTCATATATTTTACTCAATGCTGGTAGCACAGATCTTGATTAATAATTAGAGGGATCACTCTTACTACCCGATTTGAAAATTGGTAGGTACTACTTTACTATGTTTTATTAAATCAAGAAATGTACCGCTATCTAAACATTAATTAAATATGCCTGTTAGGACAGGAGCAATAGTGTCAATGATACCTTTACGGAAATTCCCCATAAGTATTCAGTGTTTTTTATGTTAAGACTTTTTAATGTTCTTTAATTGTGACAATAGAAATGGCCTTGAATTCAAAACTTGGAATGTCTTTACTGAAGTGTTCTTTTAAAAGAGATTCAGCTAGTATAGATGATGAGGGGAGAGATTTTGTAACGTCTATTGGGATGTTGGTAAAGAAATTTTATAGTGTATCAGCAACTTTTAACTTATCTGAAATGGTTTCATTATACATTTTTGAAGACAAATCATTCTGATCTCGCTGTTTTGTGTTTCCAGTTTCTTTGTTAATTACCTGCCACACAGCTTTTATTGTATTGTTAAAAATATTAATTTTGTTACTTATTAATCTAGATTTAGCTTGGGCGCAGATTCTTTTAAATATCTTAGAATAGTTTCTTACATAATTATGAATTGCTTGATCAGAAATCAATGATTTTTCGTTACATAAATTTTATAAAATATCTCTGCTTTTTCTAATGCCAGGAGTGGCCCATTCCCCGGGTCGACGGCGCGTTGTGTTCCACGCGCGCCTCAAAGAGATGTCAGCAAAATTGACGGGGTCCGCTAGGGCCAATGCCTGCCGGGGTTGCGAATATGGGCCGATAGGGATATCGTGGCCCCCCGGCAACATGGCATAGGAAGAACACGGGTGGGTTTTAGTCAGTAAGAGTCTAACACGCCCTCCCGCTCCACCCAGAGCGGGAGAAGTTATTTGATAATTTCCCACCCAAAAAAAAAAAGGAGTGGCCCATTAATTAAATTTTGGTTTGGTATTGATTGTTACTGTTTTTACAGGACATGCTTTATTGAATTCTTAGCATACTGTAGAAAATAATGTACCATAGTTTATGTTTGGGGTCTTGTGAATCAAAACTAGCTGTTGAGAAATCGCTAAGAACATTATTTATTATTAAACATTTTCAATTTATTTTTGTAAGAGGTCTTAACTGAATAATTTTATCCAAACGAAACCTTTTATCTGATTCAAAGGATAGAAGTTGACCTGTGTGATCAGACCTGACGCCAATAATTATGATCGAGTCTTTTATTTTACAATTAGTAAATACATTTTCTATGCATGTAGCTGAGGTTGCTGTTATTCTAGTTGCTACATTAAATGTTCATTTAAAATTGAAAGATTTAAACAATGAGAAAGCTTGCATTTTTCCGGTGAATTTACTAATTTACTAATCTCTAAAAAGTTTAGTTAGTATACCTTCCATTGTGATTAAAAATGATGACAAGTTTGTTAATTTTATTATGACTAGTTAGGATGGGACATTCAGTTAAGGTATTTTCCGCAGTCAGGTATAGACCTGACTGCGAGAGATACCTTAACTGAATGTTATGTACCATAGGGTAACGGTGAAATTTGCACACTCCAGTCCAGATACACTACCAACAAGCTCGTTGAAAAGGTGATTGGTGCTGGCAACCTGTTCGCTGGCTTTCAGAAAATTGATGATGGAAATTTTGTGTGAAAAGACGTGATATGCGTTTCAGTTCCTGGTCATGAGTGTCACTGCGCTATTGGAAGTCTGACACTAGTTGACGGAGATGGTGATGCTGGTCAAGTATATCCATGTGCTGGGTGTGAAGTTCTACAAGCTGGTTCTTGAGTTGAGTATTTCTGTCATTTACCCTCTGGACTTCAATCTCGATGTCCTCTCTTTCCTGCAGCAGCAGGTTGGAAAGTATTTTCGATGATCAGAAAACGTCCCTGGATGTCAATTTGTTGTACCACTTACAAATTGAGTGCTTTGATTATTTGAATACTTAAATATGGTTTTCATAATTTTATAATATTTTTTTTTGTCATAAGTTATTCAAACTTGGAATGTATTCGTTGGAAAAAGCGGTGAGGTATAATTTTGAAACCTTCTAAATACAGATGAATGCGTTACTAATTCCGTTTAGTGAGTGATTGTGTATTAATTTAACCTGAGCAGGATTTGTTGACACTTTCATCAGATACTTCTGGAACAGGCTATAGACGAGTTGCATTATTGTCGTCACACACTTTGAAGGTAATATAAAATATGTATATATCATCTTCGACATATAAGCTCACCGTACAATTTAATGGACCACCACACATAGTGGAGACAGTATAATATTTTACCTCAAAGGATTTAGCTCGCTTTATTATATATTATCTTTAATATGTGTGATGACCTTTACTCTGCAACCCAATTATTAAGATTTCAAAATAAATGCTTGAGTCGAGTTGCTTTAATTAGACTGAACTCTATTTGACCAAATTGACTAACATTAAACCACCTGTCTCACTGCATATTCAAACAAAGCTCTTAAAATAAACACAAAATAATTTAAATGGCTTCCCAAATGTTCAAGAGCACAAATAAGGAAGTCACCAAAATACTTGTCTAATTAATTATGTGCCTTTCTGTGAAAACCCTGACAAACAGCATTCCGGCTGAAAACGCCTGTGCCAACAATCCCCAGTGTTCAGTTAACGTTCCTTTCGAAGAACGATATATTTCTGTAATTGTCTGAATTGTGTGCAAACTACGATTTACAAAACATATCGTCTGATTATGGTAAATAACTTCGTATGGCAGATAATAAGTTACTGAAGTTCTTCGTTCTATGCCTAGCTTAAGGGGGCCCTTCCCGATCCGTCTATCGTCAACGCGAGCATGGTCGAAAAGCTTGTTGTTTCATCCAGCGCAAGTGAGAACCGCTAACAAGCAAGTGAGAACGCGATAACATTGTACGAAAAATAACTGGTTTCAGGAAATACGTGTTTTTGAATACGCCTTACAAGTTTGTAAAATATTTTTTTGTAATTTAGAATCTCCATTACATGGGCGAGGTTTCTATAAAGATGTTTTCTTTACTTTTACAATTTATAAGTACATTATGAACGGTTAAAGTTGAGGTAAAATTTGTGCAAAAAAGCAGATTTTTGGAGGCTTATATTGAATTTGTTTCGCCAAATTTTAAATTTTTGGATTCATAGAAACCTAGATATAGTGCACAAGATACCCATTAGTTTAAAAGAATTAAAGAAAGATGTGTTACAACGCCATAATCACGTACGAGCGTTTGTATGAAAAGTATGACGGGTTGGCCGCTCTTAATACAGGTTTCCGAGAATCAATCACTACGGTATTATGATGTTGGGTAAAGCCACTTTTATACACAAGAAACACAAAATATCATAAAGCTTTTAACACTGATTTATAATAACGGCTCGTTAGCACGAGAAGAGTTAACTCTCTTCGAAGACACTTATCAAAAGGAGATTTAATAAAAATAAAGGCTAAAATCGCCTCACCTACACAGATTTATTCTTTTATTACCTTATTAAAATTTCAAACTTTAAAATATTTGCAAAAACAACGAATATTTAACCAACAAAATATTGTACATATATCGTTTTGTATTTTCCAAAATTCCCTAACATGTCTACCCACAGTTCAATTTCCGCCTGCCCAGAATTGTTGCGAACTGCGAGCACCTGGCAAGGGTTGGTAACTCGTTCACTAGAATAATCTATTCTATCTATTTAAATAAGAAACCGCCACATAAGTGGCGGCAAAAATTGGGTGTCTAACCGGACGACAAACATCAGAATGTAATTACACAACACGTCGGGACACGGTTTCATTTCGACTAACGGGCCTACATTATTATGGAACAGGTGAGATTTAAATCTGGTGTCAGAAGTGGGATTGGGTAGGTACTGTAGATAGGTCATATCTGTAGGATGCATCGTAAATGGGCTGTCATGGAGTGGGTGCTGTGAAGACGGGCGTCGTCATCAAGGTAAGGAAACGCTGACGTGACGACTTAAAGTCGTTCATGACAGGTTTATTGTGGTAATAAAGGTAACAGCGAGAGATGTGGAAATCTTAGGGGTGACTTTTGCTCAGCAGTGGAACGCAATGTAATAAAAACAACACACAATGCACAATGATGGAGATTAATCTAAAAATTAAAACGACTGTAGAGACACACATAACATACCATCAAGCCTGCAAAGAGACACGAAAAAACTTAAACCTTTTTTAAATTGCGATTCTAAAATAAATAACTTAGATCAAGAAAATAAATGGGCACGCCACAATAGCAGGCCAGTTCCCGGCCACCGTAAGCGCGGTCTTGCGGACGGTAAGCAATAATAGGTGGCTCGCCGTCCGATAAGGATTAAGCCCGGGTCGATGGCGCGTTGTGTTCCACGTGCGCCTCAAAGATAGGCCAGCACAACTGAAGGGGTCCGCTAGGGCCGAAACCTGCCGGGGTTGCGGGTTTGTACGAAAGGGTTACCGTGGCCCCTAGCAACATACATGCAACTGAAGGAACACGGATGGGTTTTAGTCAGTAAGAGTCTAACAAGAGTCTAACCGCTCCGCCCAGAGCGGGAGAAGTTATTTGATAATTTCGAACCAAAAAAATAAAAAAGATCAAGAAAATAAAAAGCATCACATAAAACTGATTTAAGGGGACGATAACTGACTTTTAATGATTTTATACTGAAGACTACATCTAAACGAGTAGTGTTAGTGATTTGGAAAAAATATATGTTAAATTAGAGCATTTTTTTATATAAACATATTTTTGATTATGTTTATATTACATAGTGAAATTAATTTGTAAAGTTTATTAATTTTTAACATATAATATACACAAACATATTTACAACTAACTACTATATATATTATGTGCAAGTATGTAAAGGAAAAAGTTAAAAATAAAGATAAGAGCTCATTGGGCGTCAAAAAATTCGTCCGCATCGCTGTCAGCGGGGAAAATGCCCAAAAGGCTGGCAGCATTGCCACGTTGGATGGCGATGCTGATTCTTTGGCCTAAGAATTGGCCAGCCCTCTGGTCACGTAAAGAGTCGACCAACCGCTTGGCGATGTCCCGGAATACTCGGTGAGCACTCGGACCCCATGGCCCTAGTGTTTCAACCCCAAACGGCTCAAAGATATAGCTACCAGTAAGGTTGCTATATTTGCGCCGTTTGAGGTTTTCTGCACCTGCAGCAGCCGCCCCGGCAAAGCCCGCAGTGCTAGGAAGATGGGATGGCGCAAGGGTGTCGACACAGGTTGCATCCCACACCAAAAGCCTACCCAACTTCCAAGGCATTACGGTCATTCCGTCTGGCCTCTTTCCATCGTCGCGTGCCAAGCCATTGGGTTCTAAAACAGCTGGCACCCCGGCGGTGACAAGAGCCCGACGGAGGATGTCATTAATGCTTGCGTGCCGTGCCAACCGGCCAGCGCTTTTGCTGCAGGAAAGGCCATGGTGTGCGAGGCGGTCGACAGCTTCACCGCACTGACAGCGATGTGGAGCCCCGCAAGGAGCACCCAGACGCAGACTTGTAGCGAGCCGGAAAGTGGTGTCACCCAGCATAGTGCCTATGTTGGGTGACGGTAGCGCCTGAAGCCAGAGGCCCGACTCCCATTCTCCCACAGCTAGCAGGCGGGCACGCTCGGCAGTGTTGGTGGACGTATTTACGAGGTTATTCCGTACCAACCTGCAGAGCGGCTCATCCCACTGTCTTTGGGAAGACGGGTTCTCGGGCTGCTCCGTATCCGGACAAGCCATTTTCCATGCGTTCATCGCATCAGTCAAACACGGCACTTCAGAGTCAACCTAAGAAGCGGTTAAGATTTTTCTGGTTAACTCTTCGGTGCTGTGGACCGAGGACAGAAACGCCGGTAAGCTTACACTAGAAATTTTGCGGACGCCGAGCCCACCGAAGCGGATGGGTAGTGTGGCTTGCAGCCACGCGCGGTCGTCCAATGCCACATTTAATTGATGTTAGAGTACTTCGAATAATTTGATCGATTTTGTCCAAAAGGTGTGGCTTCTTCCATAAAGGGGAAGAGCGGAGAAAGTACATAAAATTTGGACCGAAACAGCAGTATCTGATAAGGGTGAATGCCGAATGTAAGTTTATTTTAGAAAGTCTGTCTGAAATATCGTTAAAGTGTTTAATTTTTTTGTCAACGAAAGGTGAAAAACTGTCTTCTAAAATTGGGGAACCTAGGAGGTGCAGTGAACTTTTTTCCAAAACTTTGATGTCTGGGGTTATTGAATTAAATTTCTGTATGGTCGATTGTCTGTCAGTATTGTCACAAAGGTAAATTTCGCATTTTGAGAAGTTGAGGTCAAGGCCGATGGATTGGAACTGCTGCTTTAGGAATTGAAGATCTTTTAGAACAGTATCCACGTCACCTCCTAGAGTCCCATCATCTAAATACCACACATTAAATTTAGAATTTAGTTGTTGTATTATGGGGTGAATAGCTAAGCTGAAAATGACTGGCCCGAGGGGATCACCTTGTTGGCATCCGACTGCAGATTCCAAAACGTTGTCTCTATAAAGTAATTTGGAAGGGTGCCTATAGCACTGCCACAAAAAACCATAAATTTCCGGTAACTCCTTTTTTACTTCAGCCAACAGAGTGTCCCTGTTAACGGAGTTGAAGGCGTTCTTAATGTCAACCTTGAGGATAACCTCACCTTTACCGGAGTTTAAAAAACTGGAAAGGGCATGTACGGCAGCCTCGCAGCCCCCTTTGGAACCAAAGCCAAGCTGTAGGGGCTGGAATTTGTTCTTTAAAATTTTCTCGTACAATTTGCAGCATATTTTAGCTGCCGTACGCCTGTAGGTACACCCAACGGCAATGGGACGGACGCCACCGTCCTTCTTGCGCAGGGCACATAAATTGGCCCCGTACAAGATATCGACGACGGCATCGTTCACACCGCCGTTGAGCATCAAGTTAATTAGGGCCGCAAGCTCCTTCAAAAGTGACTCACCAGCTTCCCCAGCGCCTGAGCTCAACAAGTCTTTTAGATGCTGAGTGCTGAGGGGTCAGGCCGTCGAGGCCGCTGGCGGAGCCACTTCGAAAGGAGCTCACGGCAGCAATCAGCTGGGGGGCAGTAACAGTAAGAGGTGTTGAATGCGGATCAGGAGGGAGGGGGGGGGTCAGGGAAGGTGAGACCATCAGCAGGCGCTGGATGTTTACTCTCCAGGGCTGTAAGAGTTTCTGGAGAGTAGGATGCCACCACATCGCTACTAAACAGTAGCCTGGCCGCTCCCCTGATGTCACCTTCACTTAATTTGGATTCTACATGTGAGCATAAGCCTCTACGTGAAGGGTTAACAGGTAATTTTGGATCTAAAGTAAGGGTCGAATTGTTGCAGTTATCTTTAATTTGATTTGTCAAAGATTTCTTAGTTGCCAAATTTTTTTGGACATGTAGAATCCTATAAGGGAAGGTAAGTAATTGCTCCCAGGCACTTTGTGAGTTCTCCTGGGTCGTAAGACGGAGACATTGCGCCAAATTCAGTGCAAAGGAACGTCTCGCGCCCCGGGGAACTCTCTTTAATATCGGGGTAGAATTCTTGAATTTTGCCAGCGTTTTCCACAAACTTTGATCTGGAGTTTTTGATGTTGGGGGTGGGATTGGGGGGCACAAAGGTACACTATGTGGTTTGTGAACCTTGCCATAGTGTATCCGTAGCCCCCGTTCGCCTTTAAAGAAGCGCGACTGGGAGCAATGGGGACATCTCACCTGGACATCGAGCGATGTTGCAGGTTGACTAGCGCTGTTTCCGGCGTCGCTACAGCCGGCATTAATTTGTAAAGTTATGTCTAACGCAGTTAAAAAACTGAGAATGACGCAAAATCTATCAAGCGTATTTTTTTGAAAACTTCCCCATTTTAAAGATAATTAAATGATTGATCTTTTAGTATACGTGTTTTATTAAAATACTTTTTGTTTTACGTGTAATCAATTAATAATGCGTCTAATTTGGGACAGCGCTCCTTGATGGGCGAGTCCTATTACTGGCTGGACGTCCGACGCGTTGCCTGAGCTCAGTACAGAACACGCAAGCTAACCATTCAAGGTCACTGTCATATATCTGCGTATTAATATGCTGGAAGTCAAATGCGTAAGTCCTGAAAGGTCAAGCGATGCGGAGTATATCTGTTTATTTTATTCTGGGTAATTCTGCGCTAATAGGGAAGGTCGTGCAAGCACTAACGCTTCTTTGCGCTCTATTACCCCCCTATTGTCTGGGGTTACCTTCTAATGTAGTCTATACCGCCCGTGATAACATCGCCGATTTATACAAACGGGTATTCTTACAGCGCGCACTCTTGACGACCAAGTCATAATAATTCTTTATAACTGAAGTAAATATTAAAATGACATGAGGAGTGGCTCGATTATACGAGTATTCCACTTTTATAGGACGTTTATTATTTATAGAACTTAGTTTCTGTAAAGTTACGCTATCTGGTTAAGGCGCAGAATTTTGTTATTACGGCTTCGAGTAATGCAAGCAAGTTATGCAAAAATGTATGTTAAACTAGAACGCATACTCATCAATTCTTTATGTAAATATTGTATTGTAGTAAAATACTTTATGAAATAAATTCCGGAAATAATGTCTACCCAAAGCATAATAAACGATATTACTTTTAAACTACTTAAGATATTTTAATATTTATTTCTATGCTTAGACTATTTTATTATCTGTGATTTTTTTCATATATTCATGTTTTCGTTAATAAAAATAAAATATATTCCCTATGAAACGAACGACGGCACAGCATGAGTGTGACGCGCATTTGCATGGCCAGGTGTTCTGGGAACCAACATTTCCAGTTTATGCTGATCTCGCATTGCATAGGATTTCCGTACAATGCGAGGTCAGCTTATACTGGAAATGTATAGCTTGATGTATAGCCGTGTATACCTACCTAATAGTGAAGTTCATATTAATAAAATAAATATTGTCTACCCAAAGCATAATAAACGATATTACTTTTAAACTACTTAAGATATTTTAATATTTTTTTCTATGCTTAGACTATTTTATTATCTATGTTTATATCTGTGATTTTTTTCAAATATTCATGTTTTTGTTAATAAAAATAAAATATATTCCCTATGAAACGAACGACGGCGCAGCATGAGTGTGACGCGCATTTGTATGGCCAGGTGTTCTGGGAACCAACATTTCCAGTTTATGCTGATCTCGCATTGCATAGGATTTCCGTACAATACGAGGTCAGCTTATACTGGAAATGTATAGCTTGATGTATAGCCGTGTATACCTACCTAATAGTGAAGTTCATATTAATAAAATAAATATTGAGGTCTATTAGAAAATAAAGAGGAATATTAGTAGTGGCTCATTTTTAGGGTTCCGTAGTAAACTGTCTGTCTGTCTGTCCGCGGTCTAGCTCCAAGACTGTTAGTACTAGAAAGTTGTAATTTGGCATGGGGATATTAATCAAGCCAACAAAGTGGTAAAATAAAATTATGAAAAATATTTTTTTTAGGGTACCTCCCCTACACGTAAAGTGGGATGTTTTTTTTTTTTTTCTATCCCTTGTGGTATCGTTGGAAAGGTAATGGTTGGTTTTAGGTATGTGAAAAAATTCACGGCAGTAGCTTATATAACGAATTTAAAAGGAAAACTATCACAGCTGAGTAGGCTTTACAAGTTAACGAGTAATAATCGACCAACTTAGATTTGCGGTTGTAAAAACATGTTCTCCCATACTTTCTGTATGAAAGATTTTTTTTTCAACTACAAAGTTAAGTTTGTTCTTGGGATAAATTCATCCCAACTACGGAACCCTACATTGTGCGTGGTCCGACATGCTCTTGGCCGGTTTTAAACTGAAATGTTACATACAATAAAGGACTTATTTGCAAATAAAATAAGTGTATCAAAAAAATGCAATATGTAATGTCAAATTAAACACAAAAATAAAAGCAAACATTGCTTACTTCTCAGAAAATCCACGTCCACGTTCTGATACTTTACGATACCCTTGTAAAAACAGGTACTAGTACGCCGCACTCAACGGCTTTCCAGTTCGGTATTACTTGGGAAAAAAACAGATAAAGTGTCCTGAAAATACTACAGTTTCATTTAAGTAGAACCTCCTAGAATATCCTCTAGCAAACTGAAATTATCAGAGGATTACTATTCTTTAAAGAAGTCGATAGCATTATGTTCTAAAAAAGTAACTCTATTAAACATTTTATCCAATATGCTAACACTATCCATTCTATCCCAAGTGGTCTAAGTTTTTAATACTTTTGATAAAGTTTAAATAGTGTAATCTAGAAATGGATATTGGATGAGTATTATAATATTAAAGATTTTAAACAAAAATGAAAGTGATCTTACAAAGTTTTCGTTTTCCTTTAAAGTGACACCCTTTAAATAATAGTTGCCTTTTCTGCGCTTATTTAATTTCTAAGATGGATCTGTGAGATCGTATTGATACGATTACAGCTACTCGACTACGTTTTTCAAAATAATAGAGTTTCCTGAACTAATCATCATTCAAAATCAGTTTCCGACTGTTGTTAACAGAATTGATACGTATTAGTAAGAGGGAACAGGACCTGCGATTCTCCATACAAATGTATTCCCCTTTTTTATTCCTGAATAATGCCTCTAGAGCAATCATTTTTTTTTCATAAAATCAAGGTCTGCTGTTGACACGTCCCTGTTATTTCCTTTCTTTCAGCAACTTATTGGTAAAGAAAATATGACCCTCCAAAAATTACAAAAATGCCCCATTTTTACCGCCGTGATTAGAGGACTACCAGACAAATTCTAAAAGTTTTTAACACATAATATATAATAGGAACCCAGACATACTCTTTCTTAAAATTTTAATGTAAAAAATAATTAAATCGGCTCAGTTTTCGAGGAGAAAAAAGGGGAATACCAAACGTCGATTTCGTATTTTTTTTTTGTGATATAAATCGGTCTGAACTGCATGCAGCTGTCCCTATCGCACTCTACGGGGGCAGACTTGAGGTAAGACGACGAATGGTTTCTTCGAATACCTATTTTTCGAATTCCTCGCAGGCCCTGTTCCCTCTTAAAAAGAAAAAATACGTTTCTTTTTAAAGTAAAATGTCTCTTCATACGCATTTATGAAGGGAACGAAGTTATCATTTTCATTATCATACTTTAAGATAATATATTTGCATTATTTACTTTGGGTCAGTGTACCTAGCGAATATTTTATTTTAATAAGTTATACTTTTTATGTGAAGTCTGCTGTGACAGTAATACGTTAACAGTAATTCTAATTAAAACTTTCAAGCGGAGTATCAAGTAATCACGCAAAGTTTTTTAAATCACTAAATTAAGAACAAACAATCAAATAACTTGAAATGAGAGACCTACTCGGCATTAGGCCGACTGCTTTTACGCTACGATGCGTAAAAGGATCCCTGGTGCGTAGAGTGCGTGGCAGCGCCAACAGCATCCTTAGCATGATCGCTAGTTGGCTGGACTGTGGTTACATCAATCATTGCTGCGCCATTTGTCATGGAATGGCGCAGTAGTGATTGAGTTAACTTTCTTTTATATGTTTTGTTGTGGGTAGTTTTAAGTATTACTAACACTAGTCCATAAGAACATTGTTACTAACAAAATGGACACATGGTCTGAAATAAAGTCTTAATTAATAGGCAACAGATTAAATTGAGAAGCGTTTAGAAACCGGATTCAATGTTGTAAAACTTTCTCAATTCAAAATGACAGCATATTTGATACAATTGTCGAGGTTTAACACAAGTAGTACAATCCGAGTAGTGGTTATTCTAGTCCCACAGTTTAGGGCAGACCGTATAGACACGAGCTGTGGTGGTCCTGACATTAACCGACCCGTGCAACTCGCCTGTGCACCTCACGTCGCGTGCAGCTACCCCGCAGCGAGCGCCCCCGGTACGGCGCAGTAATTATTCTCCGTAGGTAATAACTTAAGTAAAATTCACTGAATGGGGAGTCCATTCAGTAAATTAAATTACACTTAAGTCCAACACACCCACCCGCTTCTATTACGGAAGAAGATTGCGTTCCGTTAGTAATGTCACTTCCAATATCACCTAAAGATTATTATTTTTAGTTTGAACACATTCTCTAGCACTTCTTGCACTCAACGGTTATCTTAGTTATTAATGTAGAGAAAAAGGCTTCCAAGACACACTTCTACATTGAAGTTTGAACTCTATAATCCGTAAATTGTAAAAGATTGCTTCGGCTTTTATTATAAAATGGTCTCACTTGGCCATCCATTTCAGCAGTAATTTTCCTACGGCTTTGTAAAGCGCAATCCAGGATTTGGTAAAAACGTTTCCAGCTTTACGGTGAGATTGCTTTCATTTTCATTAACATTCTCAACGCCACCAGAAATTCTACAAAAAAGTGAGTTTACGTAGAAAGATATCGTAGCTTTTTTTTTCATACCCATTGTCGCTAAAACCTTTGTCTCTCTACATCTAACCAATTGAAATGGCAGCGTCTAATAGGAGAAGACGACGGTAAAATAAAAATACAATTGATAGTCATTATGCAGCCGGGCATTGCGTTAAGGCTCTTATAAACAGGCGTGACACGCGACGCGAGACAAAGGTGTGTCGCGTCGCGTGTCACGCCTGTTTGTAAGAGCCTTTAAGAACGGCCAACCCGTCATACTTTTCATACAAACGCTCGTACGTGATTATGGCGTTGTACCACATCTTTCTTTAATTCTTTTAAACTAATGGGTATCTTGTGCACTATATCTAGGTTTCTATGAAATCAAAAAATAAAAATTTGGCGAAACAAATTCAATATAAGCCTCCAAAAATCTGCTTTTTTGCACAAATTTTACCTCAACTTTGACCGTTCATAATGTACTTATAAATTGTAAAAGTAAAGAAAACATCTTTATAGAAACCTCGCCCATGTAATGGAGATTCTAAATTACAAAAAAATATTTTACAAACTTGTAAGGCGTATTCAAAAACACGTATTTCCTGAAACCAGTTATTTTTCGGACAATGTTATCGCGTTCTCACTTGCTTGTTAGCGGTTCTCACTTGCGCTGGATGAAACAACAAGCTTTTCGACCATGCTCGCGTTGACGATAGACGGATCGGGAAGGGCCCCCTTAAGCGAAGCTGTCGAAGCTACTACTTATGAGAACACACTCTTGTATTTGTCCCTTTGTTTTTGCTGTCTGAAACAAATAGTGTAAGTACTTTTGTGATGCTCGTTTAATTTTGTCATTTCATGTTTGAGTAGACATGCGGTGTAACTACGGAATAGAAAAAAAAACCCGGTCAAGTGCATGTTGGACCACGCACAAAGAAGGGTTCCGTAGGTGGGATGAATTTATCCCAAGAACAAACTTAACATTGTAGTTGAAAAACATGTTCTCCCATAAGGAATGTACGGCCTACTTAGCTGTGATAGTTTTCCTTTTAATTTCGTTAAATAAACTACTGTCCTGAATTTCTTCACATATCCAAAACCAACCATTTAGCTGGCAGGGGGTGACTCTAACAAAAATTAGCACTTTAAAGCTTAATATTTTGCAAACGGATTCCTGAATCCAAAAATGGTTTTCACTCTCTCATAATGTTTTTGAAAGACCTTTCTAACGAAAGCCCATACTATGGGATAGAAAAGAAAAAAAAACTTCCCCTCTTTACGTGTAGTTAGTAGATAGTAGTACGTTACACAAATTTTTTTTTTGTCTTAATTTAATTTTACCACTTTGTCGGCGTGATTAATATGTATGCCCATGCCAAATTACTGCTTTCTAGTACTAAGAGTCTCGGAGCTAGACCGCCGACAGACGGACATTGCGAAATTATAAGGGTTCCTTGTAGACTACGGAACCCTAAAAAACAAACTTGTTTTATTCAAGTGTTGTTGGTCTTTCTTGTTTGTACATTATTTTCACTTTTTTATTTTGTTATTTGTAATAATTCTGAGTTTTAAGAGCAGTGATGGCCTAATGGTAACGGCCCCGACTTGTAGGTCGTGGGTTCGAACCCAGACAGGCGCTTTACTTAGTGTAGATAATTTCATCACCTCTGCTCTGAAAACATCGTGAGGAAACCAGCATGTCCTAATAGAACCAAAAATTCGAAGAAATGTGACATCTACCAACCCACACTGGGCCCGCGTGGTAGACTACGGCCCACTCCCTTTCACTGAAAGGAGGCCTTTTTTTTAAGTGAAAACTTCTTTAACATCGTTGTGATTTGAAAGTCGATGAAACGAAAAAGCGACAGTAAAAAGAGATAGACACATAAATTCATAAGATTTAACGTGGGAGAAAATGAGATAGGAAGCATTATACAGTGTTTCTTATGTTCGTGGTTCTCTTTGTGCTCTGCTTCGTACCCCCTCCACTCGTGTTTACCAAGGCATAGTGGGAGTTTGCTTGGGCCTCAGCGTTGTACGTGTGTTAATACGTGTTCGTGGGGGTAATTTTTTTTTTTTTTATGTTTTACTTCTACCACGTGTGAATAGCACACATGTTTTTTGTTTGGGTTGGAAATTATCAAATAACTTCTCCCGCTCTGGGCAGAACGGGAGGGCGTGTCAGACTCTTACTGACTAAAACCCACCCGTGTTCCTTCGGTTGCCATGTTGCCGGGGGCCACGATCTCCCTTTCGGACTTCTTTGCAACCCCACTGAAAGGAAGCCTGTGTCCCAGCATGACGGGGAATATTATAGGCTGATTATGATGATTTAATTTTGAGTTTCACGAACTGTGTCCAAAGGAACGTTATTCTTTATTTTCTTTCTTTCTTTCATTATGCAGTCGGGTAAAGTTGCCGAAGCTACTTCTATAGGTAAGAAAAATAATAAAATTTCTGAAAACTTAAATTCTTTAGGGAATTTCAACACATAAACTATAAAGCAATCGGTATCCAATCAGTATTCAATTCTGGATAAAATGGATGAAGAAGCCCAATCTGAGAATTTGGATCAAAGCGATGGTATTTGGCACTGTTACTATGCAAATAATATAACGTCTCGCATAAGTACCTACATGGAAATAGGTAGGACATATATCGATGTCATCACAAACTCGTCAGTTTTAGGATGAGTAGTCTATTCAAAAAATTTAGCTGAATACAGCTCAGTGATGGCCGTATACATTAATTAAATTAATCAACTGTGTCCGTAAAAATATTTTTGTAAGTGTCCATTGTTTGGTGGTCTGAGATTTTTTTTTTAAACCATTTAGGTATTTATCTTAACATAAAATATTATGTAATAAACTTAGGTGTATTAAATTTGGAGTGTTCTTTTAAATAAATATTTTAATTCACAAAGTATGTGAGCATTACGCAGGTCCTAGATTTTTAAAGCTAGTATTTTAGCAGGCGCTCGTCTGTTCTCAGACTACTTATATGTCTTAATGCCAATTAATTAGGTGGGGCATTTCAAATACCACGCAACCTGGTTCTTTAAATGAAACATGTTTTGATTACAAATATTTAACACTATTCATATTTTATTTTTTTTACTTTTATAAATACGTAGGTAATGTTCTATACCTAAACCTGTTTGGTATTTAAAAAAATATCAAGATAAAAAGTCTAGATTAATTTCCAGAACCTAGTCGGATCTCTCATACCTCTTACGTTAAGTTTACGCCTCTATATTCTTTCTCTAAAATCTTTCATTTTATTTAAAAAAATAGTTAGTTCGCTTTAGTAAATCTTATTGGGTCAAGGCCAAGATTTTATCGTAAACTGGTTTTGAAATCGCACTGAGACTATTATTAACTTATTTATTTAATACTTCAAGCACAGAAATGTACAGAGGCGGCCATAGGCATTTTCTACCAGTCAACCTTTGGGTGATGCAGACACTAACTGTGGTAGGTGCAATTACGAAAATGGAGGAATAAAAAAAAAATATTCAAATATAAGGATACACATATACTTATTACAAACTATAAATATAATACATAGGCCTAATAACATATATAAAATAAACACAAATAAATACACATAAATACATGAATATACTAAATCAAATAAGACAAACAATGGGAAAACATTAACGTTGTAATGATACTGCCAGCTTCTTACGAATGTGCTCACGAACTTTAACTTTAAAGGACAAAGGAAGGAAGGAGGAGGAAGGGTTTTTTAACTATTCTGTCAAAGATAGCAGGAAGTGCCTCAAACTATCCGGCAATGTTTATAGTCACGTCGAGATCGGTCCTGCATCCGATTGTTTTTCATTCGATATTCAAATAGTTTTCTATTTGCTCGTGGTCTAAGCTCCACAAACTTTTTCTACTAGCTTTGTTTTCTTACCTCAATTCTCTTGTTTTTATTCGCTTTGGTAAAATCAGTTTCTACTGAAATGTTGGCTAAAACACAAATCGACAGGTCACAGTAAAATTCGTCTTCAATCGTATTTTCATTAAAGAAAATGTTATTTCTTGAAAATTTTAGGCATTCAGGTAAAGGTTCGATGAAATTTAACGTTAAGACATTTCAATTCAAACGAGCAAATAAAAGGAATGCTTTGTACGCCTAGCTAAAGAATTCTTATCAATTTCACGACTTTAAAGGCGTGAGATTACTCTATTTTAATCAACATGACAGCCGCATAACTGTGCCTGAAAGAAACCTGAAACTCCCAAAGAATGCGACCCTTCTGTAAACTCCTTCACTCGCTTAGCGTGAAAGAGGTGCTATAAAAAATGGTGTCGGTCTCGTCACTACGTCTTGTTAAAGTTCAGCGTCGCCCACGCAACATCAATACCACTTCGTCAAAAATATACCTACTGCTAACATTTAATATTTGGTATCATGTTTCAATTTATGCTTAAAGGCTCTTACAAACAGGCGCGACACGCGACGCGAAACGCGACGCGACACGCGACGCGACACGCGACGCGACACGCGACGCGACACGCGACACCGCTCGTCGCGCGACGAGCGGTGCCTTTGTGTCGCGTCGCGTGTCGCGCTAGTCTGCACGAGCCTTAAAACAGGTAAAAGAGTGTCCGTGGACCTACTACGCTTTGGAATGGGCAACTAGCTTCATATTTCTGACAGACCGATTCCTTGACAATTCAAAAGTGCCTGTAGTTTAATTTAAATAAATGCTTTGAGTTTGAGTTAGGGTTGGTTATTAGATTATAAGAAACATACCTATCTACCGATCTAGTGGGTCCTTATGTGGTACACTATACCATAACGATGTTCACCACAACTTTTAATTTTGTAACCATACCCTAATATTATTAGATTTATCTTCATAATATAATTAACTTCACCAAGACTAAATAAGAAACGAACTGCGCAGTTATCAAATATAAAAACCATAAACAAACCGCGCTCTTCGGGAACTTAATGCTTCGGAAACATGAAACTTCGAGAAAGATTCTGTAACGTGGAAATATCGTTCAATTTACGAGTTAACTAGATATTGAAAATGTAATGTTCGATCAATTTTTATTTACCTTTTAAGGGGTGTCATTAAATTATTCGGCATTTGGAATAATTTAAGCTAGAATATTGATCGCCGCTACGTATTTTAAGAGGATGTCATATACAACGTGCCGCTACAATTAATTTAACACACGGGTAGGGCTAGTGACCAGTAATCATAAAAATGTAATAAGAAGAAATAATTCGATAATTGAAAAATTAAAATTTTCAATCGCTCGCCGACATAGGGCTTTCCCTTTCCTTCAATTCGCCTTCTCTTTGCACGTTATTCGTTTTATTTTCATTGATGCGATGTTATGATCCGTGATCCCGGTAAATTACCTCTGCGCTACAGTTTTTAAGTACAGGTTGCACCAAGAAGCTATTTTAGAAAATTTTAAATAAATCGATAAATAATAACGTTTAATTAAAATTAAAATATCTGCATAAAAAGAAAATGCTAATCCGTATACCTACGTGTGTTAAATTAATGTCACTATTAAAGCACCACGCTGTATAAGCAAGAAGGTAGGTCCTTCTTTCTTAACACGTTCAGTAACGGGAGCCCTCCTGGAGGGTTCATTCAAGTCGCACATGGGATGCCGGAAGCCCTCGCGGAGGGCTCATTTTAAATGTAAGTTTTTCTTATCGAATTCGGCATTATTAACTGTGAAAATAAAATAAGTTGTATATTTTAATAAGATTTCAAACCTAATACTGGCGACACTCCTCGAGGGTTAACTTTAGCGCAAACGTAATGCCGGTAACTCTCCTGGCCTTGAAGTCTCGACATAGATAGCGCTATTCTACCGAATTCGGTCGCAAAGTACTAGTGGTGTGCCAAGACGCGCGCGACGTGAAAGACAAAGAAAGAAAACTTGTTTATTCTGCACAAACAAAACGCACATTTAAAAAAATAGACATTAAATACACACATACAAAAGTAGCCAAAAGCCTCGTATTCAACCAATAAAAGTTTGACAATATTGTTCATTGGTTGATGTCGAGGCCATGGCCCAAAGACAATATTGCGTAATTACTGTTGTGCGACATTGACAACAAAAACATAACAACAACAAAATAACAATTATAGGCTTGTGCAGACCAGCGCGACACGCGACGCGACACAAAGGCACCGCTCGTCGCGCGACGAGCGGTGCGTCACGTGTCGCGCTGGTCTGAACAAGCCTTAAAGAGTTTTAACTACTTTTGTAACAATTACGTGATTTTTTGTGGATGTCAAAGAAATTTGACCGTCTCGGGACGCCATTAGTACCTTGCGACCAAGAAGTGTTAAGAACTTCGAATATGCATACGTACCTACTGTACAACATCAATCTTCCTAGCCTTTTCTCAACTATGTTGTGTCGGCTCTCAGCCTAACCAGATTCAGCTGAATACCAATATTTTACAATAATGATTTACAGGTGTATTCCGGGATTGTTGGAACAAAGTTACACACGCGACCTCCTCGCTTAATGAGGTCGCGCTGAACATTAATTAATTTGTTAATGAAAACATTAATTGTTATTATGACCTTATACCTTGTAGCCTTACACCCGGATTCCGAATTGATAATTTGAAGTTAAATTGAAAGTAGAGTTTGACAATTTCTCAACATCAAATTCTCTATTCAGAAACTGGGTGTATATTTAAGTGCCTCAAAGGATGAACAGATCCTTACTAACAAAGCCTTGTCTTATCCAACAAGAGGTTTAGAGACAAACAATGTCATGATGTAAACAATTGCCTCTCGGTTCACCATAACAATGCTCCTATCCTTTGCGAGCAAATTCTGAGCAAAATCGGAAGGTAATGGTCTGTTTACACATAATGGTAAGTACAGTCGAAAAAGGTATTTGGTATAGGTATACCAAACCAAAGCAACAACTTATAAACAATTTTGTGATCGTATTGAGTACTTAGTCAATTCTTTTACATCACTCTTAAAAGTTTTAAAAGTTATTACTCATAAAATTAATGCAGTGTAGTAGTAAGAAGAATATTTTTGCCTGTATGCCAAATAGCTTATTCGACTGTACATAAGAAGGGGCAGACGTGTTAAGGCTCCTACAAACAGGTGCGACACGCGACACGACTTAAAGGCACCGCTCGTCACGCGACGAGCGGTGCCTTGTGTCGCGCCTGTTCGTAGAAGACTTTAATGTTGTTTATAGTTCCCGCAAGCAGTTCTCGCGACGAGAACAGTATGATTACCTACAAATCAGCAATCTTCCGATTTGAATCTCCTACCACAATCTTAATAAAACATTATACTTATTAATACTTCTTCTTGACAGGCGAATTGACAAACAGTATTTAGGTAAGTACATACTACAGAACATCATCTATCACTCTTATTAAATCTCATCGATCACCGCATGGCTTATTTACGTGTCCATAATATGTGTCAATTCGAATGTAAATGATAAACACTATAATAAACCTTATCATAATTTAATTCAGTGATTCGAACTACTGTATTGTAAGTGATACAACATATTGAAAAAGCAGCGCATGCGCAGCGGTGCGTGGAGCAGTGAGGGAGAGAACGTTAGTTCGATCTCTATCCGCTATTTTTACTTAGAAATCTTATAGAAGTAATCAGTATAACAAGTAGAATCATCATCAGCCGGATGCAGCTAAATACCAGTATTTTACATGGAGCGACTGCCTATCTGACCTGTCAAAAAATTCAAAATATTTTATTTCACATAAACCTACAAGGGCACTTATGAAACGTCAGAAGCTAGGTGCACGGTTCCAATTGGTCGCTTCCTATGGAGAAGAGCCGGCAAGAAACTCCACGGTTACTCTTTTCAAAATAAATAGTTTCTACAATGTTTTCAAATTACAGTAGGCGTAGGCCTATCAACAAGTACCAGGTACTTAGTAAAATAGAAAATGGTCCACAAGTCTACAGTCTACAACGTTCTCACATTCACAAAATCTAAAAGAAAGAATCTATATAAAAGATTAACAAAATAATAAAAATAAGGACCTATTAAAACCAAATTACATGATTGCCACTAAAGCTGTAACAAATCTAATTTTCTACAATACAGTCAATTTTACCAATTGGTATCGTATCGTAAAGTAGTCAACTTACGTAGTGGCCACTTTGTTAACTTACACAGTAATTGACACTTTAACTGAGACTAGATTAAGTGACGAAACAGTATCATCTAGTACTTCTAATGATACCGTAATAAATTCTTAATTGATATTCATCTTATGGCGTCAGCTCTGAGGCCCAAAGCTAAAGATAGGCCACGTTGTAGCATTCACACACAAATAACAAGAGACATTTTATACGTGAGACGTTGGTCTAGTGGTCGCAAGCGCTACTGCTGAGCATGAGGTCCTGGGTTCGATTCCCGGGTCGGGCAAAGTGTTATTGGGTTTTTCTATCTGAAATTTCTCAGTAGCAGCTCGGAGTCTGGATTTGTGCCCGGTTGATGGCAATAGGCTCGCCCCCTATTACATGGGACTTAAACATAACTGGCGAAATGTGGGTGTACCTGCTACAGGGACACCTCTGCCCAACCCTTCGGGGAAACAAGGCGTGATGTTATGTATGTTATGTATGTATGTATTTTATAGAAAACCATATAATTTGATACTTAAAGCTACATTTTTATTATAAATTAATTATTTCTAATTTTCAATATTCTTCCTCCAAAGATTCGTTTCTCATGCCACTCGCATTCCTCATCTTTTTCACGTAACATGGTCTCCTCCCTCATCTTTTCAAGGTTGAATAGTATTTGTGCTAAGTGCTAGTTAGTGGCTTTCATAGCAGCAGTATAATAAAGTTTTTTATTAAAAGATACTGCAACCTTGGTACGTAAGGAATAGGAAGAAATATAATATATAAAATACAAGTATCTACATACATTTCTAAAATAGTGTATTCGTGTTATGAAGCTTAAGGACATGATTATCGGCTACTACTTTAAAATTCACTTGGTCAGTTTACATTAGTTAGTAGTTATAGATTCAGAGATGACTACATTTTCCTGTTCACTTCAATTATTGAAGCTTATTATTTTCATTGCTACCATCGCAAACACAATCAAATAAACATAATAAATTACTTTATTCAAATTCAAATTTTACGATGAAATTTTGAACTTTGTCTGTCAAAGTCATGACAGATACAAAAATCGTGATTTAAACAACTTTATTCTTAAAATTCTGTTTAATCGACTATTTTGATTATAAACTGTACCGAACGCATAATTTCACCTCTATTTCGTTTCGCGACTAATCACGTGCATGCTAAGACTGGCGTTTATAAGTTAAAGTCAAATAATTTATTTCAATTAGTTCAATTTACAAAAAATAGAACTGATTCTAGTCGCCCCTTCCAAAAGGTAGTTTTCGTATGGAGAAGAATGGGCAAGAAACTCCACCGTTACTCTTTTAAAATGTTTTACAATATTTTGTATACATTAATTATATAATTAAATGTGAATACGACGCACCTGGAATAAGATTACTATACCACAATAGGTAAAAATATATATTAATATATAAAAATATATTAATAAAGAAAAGTTATTAATTGAATATGAGCTAACTAATTGGTAAGCTAAACAGTGGCTAATCAGTAATTAGGGTTAGTTAGCGAGATTACTATAAATAAGGCTGGAAATTGTGATAGGTACCCAAATAGAGATTAATTAAAACAAGCAAGTCATTTCATATAAACAGTATCCGCTTTTATAACAAGTTGCCAAAATCGGTTACAAAACATAGCGATGGAAAGTTCAAAACCCACATCAAACGTGTCCTTATCAAAAAAGCATATTGTAAGATCAAAGACTACGTTGAAGACAAGGAAGTTTGACAATAATTCCGTCTGCATATATGGCTTCCCTGGTATGGTACCTCATTATGCCGTTAATAAGGTACCAGGGAAGCCAAATGTGCCCGATTTTAATTTTATTATTTCATTTTTGAGATGGAAAAAAACAATTGAACTCGCGACACCGTTACCGTCACCTCATTTTTGTAAACGCGATTGTGTTCTTTATTAATATTAAGTTACGGATCAATGTTATATGGAAGTATTTTTACTTTAAAGGTTTTGGAAGTATTTTTTTTTTTTGTAAACGCGGTTGCTAAGATTTAGATAAGGTTACGGACCAATGTTCTATACAAGTATTTTTCTTCCACCAAGGCGATCTTGTTCAAGTTTTTACTTCCGTCGGCACTCCCGGAGTGCCACTGTTTTTTTTTTTACATCGGTCCTGTACTTTCTTGATATAATCTTTTCATTATTTGACATTACAATTCTAATTTTAACTATTTATTTGTGGTTTTTGTGGATAGGATTCAGAATTGTAACAGTTGTAATGGCAATCACGTCATTTGGTTTAAATAGATTTTTAATTTTATTTATCTTTTTTTAGAGATTCTTTAATATTTTGCAAATGTAGGTATCTCAACCAGAATAAGTTTTGAGAAAATTTACTTTTTGTAAATTGTAATTTATGGAAAAATGGAGATATAAAAAACTTCTTAGTGGTTTTTTTAAATGCTTTAAGTTACATAGCGCTATTTCGCTTATACTATTAGATGCGAAATTGTTAAAGCTATGAATGGTGTAAAAAAAACTAAAAGGGCGTATCTCAGAGATACCGCCTTTGGGTTGGAGACCTAACTATAGTCTCATTCTTCCGGGTTTCGGTCGAATATTTATATAAAGTAAATAGAATTTCCAATCCCAATAGATTAAAGTAAAAACCCATAATGGTGTGGTACGGACTATTAAACAAATGTCATAGTTACAGTCCTAGATTTGAAATCTCTCTCATTCAACTACAGTAATAAGTAACCATCCCAAGATAAAGGCTTGGCTTGTAACTTAATTGGAGAGATTAACAAAAATGTTAGTTTACTAGTTTACATTATTACAGTTGTAATATTTAATGTACCTACCTGTATCGCACCTGAAATTATTTTGCTTCGTTAATAACGAAAAGGAACTTTAAGAAAACCATTTTTATTTATCATGTTTTATGTCAATAAAATATTGTTCAAGTTACCTTTTAAATGTTGCAATGAATTTATACTTTTCATAATTTTCTTCTTTTTTATATTTTAAAGTTGCACAGCAATAAACATTTTTCTCGCAGCTATAAACATTGTTCAAATCAAAAGCCATCCAAACTAGGCTAAGAATCAGCACTTTTTGAACGTCAAAATTACAAGAGACAGTCCCCCAAAACGCCCGCCCTTCACAACTTCCTGGTGCCTTAGCTGAGAAGAAGTGGCATAAAACAAACTCCCCAGCAGCTCTTCGAGTAAGTAGGCTCGCCACAATTGCGGCGATAAGTCCCCTCTTTGAGTAGTGCCTAGAGAAGCGCCACGGGCGGCGTCCGAACACAGTTGTTTCGGGAGATTTCTGTTCCGGATAAGGCAGGAGGAAATGCCTGGGTGTCACCATTGTGTGGATCGTCCGGAGAACACGGTGGAGCATACTGTGGCGGTCTGCCCGACTTGGGCCGACCACCGTGTCCTCGTGGAGGCGATCGGCGGCGGTGGTCTTTCGCGTCCAGCCCTGGTCCAGGCCATGGTACGGAGTGAGCGGGCATGGGAAGCCGTCACCTCCTTCTACGAACCAGTAATGCTCGCGAAAGAGGAGGCGGAACGCGTGAGGAAGAGGCAAATTTCGCGCTCTCGCGCCTGTAACCGCCGCAGGATACGCCCCGGGCGTCGGGAATCGCAGGCCGATTCCCGGCCACCGCAGGCGCGATCTTGTGGACGGTGAGCAATGGATAGCTCGCCGTCTGATAAGGTCCAGGCCCGGGTAGACGGCGCGTTGTTTTCCACGCGCGCCTCAAAGAGATATCAGCAGAACTGACGGAGTCCGCTAGGGCCGACGCCAGCCGGGGTCGCGGGAAAGTCCGAAAGGAATACCGTGGCCCCTAGCAACATGGCAACTGAAGGAACACGGGTGAATTTTTTTAGTTAGTAAGAGTCTGACATGCCCTCCCGCTCCGCCCAGAGCGGAAGAATTTATTTGACAATTTCCCACCCTAAAAAAAATCTCTTCGAGTATTTCGTTTTTTTTAATCCCTGAAGGACCTTCTTTGCTCTCCACACAATCTCAAGTTATGATACCCCTTTGTATTGCTATCACATAACTATCACGACACAAAAAGGTAATATATGTGTTTGACATGACTTGAGGCGACATACTCACCCAGTTTCCCTTAAGCTGTTATTCTATTTTCGTGGCATGAAGGATAAATTTGACAAATGACCACAAGTTGGGCAAATAACGGAAGTTTTTTTTATTATCAGAGCGTGACGCAGTAACAATAAGTTTCCTTTACACAGTGAATTTGCCGGTGACCAATAACTGAATGAAAGTTGGTTCTGTAAATACGAAATCTCTGATGTATGAAAATATTCGTACCACACCATTTTTATCAGCTTTCCGGCGCGATGCTCTCCGCAATCATGTTGTTGAATGATTGAAATTGTTTTGTGTTTCTGACGCAGTTTTGTGATTTTATTTTTATTAATTAACAGTGTCCAGGTTTTTTAATCAAAAATGTTGTAAAACAAATTTGTAGGCAGTTTTATTTCCTGTCACTACCATTTCCACTTAAGCAAAAATTGGATAAGTTTTAATTGCATTGCGGGGATACTTTAATCATATAAAATTGTTTAGATGTCATCTTGTCACAGACTTTTTTAAATAGGATGTAGGTACCACTTAACGATGATCAAATAGTTACGACTCCTGAGATAAAGATAACTTTTACCATTTAATATAAAAATAACTTTAATATAATTAATTATGATAAAATTGTTCACCGTGGAGCTTGCTGAAAAGATCAAAGAATGAGGTCGATTCATAAAATTACACAAAAATAATAAAATCTAGATCAACTCTGTAATAATGCCAAAAATATGTAAATGTACAGCCACATTAACCACAACAATAATCATTTCAATAACCTACTAAACTGTCTACCAAAAACCTCGAAGGGTGAATCGGAATTCCTAATGCACAATAACCACATTATAATACAAAAAGAATACCATAAAAAGATACTTATTTTCATTCCTCCTTCTCTATGGAATACATTCACAATGTCAGGGGAAAATCCTCCCAATTTCCCATAAGCCGAGGTTTAATAAGCTACGCATACAGAATGGAACCGTCTAAAATACTAATTGTATTTGGTCGCAGCTCTTGACTTGAATCTGTTTTCAAGAAGATGTTAAAGGTTATTATTTGATAACAACAGTAGTTTTAGGAAGTCGCACTAGCCTAACAGTTTAGACGAATAGTTAAGACGTGGACGCGTGAACGAATGGTCTTCGATTCCTACCCGTTGCACTTGCAACACTATTCAACCTGGCACAAGCAGATCTTTGACAGTCGTTAAGTCCAAAAGTCGGACAACCAGTTTTACCAGGGGGTATCGTGTTGCACAATAACTGGGTTGTGGAGGTCAGATAGGCAGTCGCTCCATGTAAAATACTGATATTCAGCTGCATCCAGTTAAGACTGGAAGCCGATCCCATAATTGTTGGGTAAAGGCTAGGCAGATTGGCAGAGTTTGCATACGACAGTATCTTTTAAAAACATACGGCTTTGCTGATCACACATATTAGAAAGTCATCTCTTGGTAATATTTTATGATACTTACAGACGAAGGAACTCAATTTTTTTCACATAAATCACAGATTTAGGACTTGTTAAGCTTTAAAGAAATATTTTTAATATAGGCCCTCCATAGTTGATATGCAGGGGTTTTACAAAAACGGTCAATTGTAATAGTCTATAGACTCCGATAGTGAAGTGTCAAATGCTTCGAAACATCTTATAAACCATTGTGTACATTGCTGTTGACAGTATTAATATGACCCGTCGTTGGATAATATTGAACATTGTATGAACATGTAATTTTGAATTGATTTGTAATGGAACTGGTATCTTTATTTAATACATTTGCATTTTTTTGAGTGTGACACTTAATGTTTTCAGTTTTTAATAGGACGAAAAATGCCTTTTTAAAACCGTTACCAAACGATCAACTGGGTCATAAAATCACGTGACGTTTTGTTCGTAAAACTGTTTATAAAAAAGTACAAAAATAAAATGATGGAAGAACCTAATAACTTATCAGGACTTAGTTGCGTGCTCGTTCAGTCCCATCTTATCAGTGCTACGGCGTAGGTGCCGTAGACTTTTCCGTAGCAGAGAGAAGCACGTAGCTCCCATACTATGAATACATTTATGAAACTACTAGTGGCGTCCCGCAGCGCTGCCTAGAATTTCTGTCCTAACTTTCACAAAGCTGTGATTTATTTTACGATTATGACATTTTCAGAACATTTCTTTGTTCTGAAAATGTTTAGGTTTGAGTGCTATTTCCTGGAAAATTATCATTCAGAAATAAACGAGCAGGTTATATGAACCATTAGAGGCATTTAGGTGTGAAAAACAAAAGTAAAATTTGACTTTCAAATCTTCTGTCATCTTAATTTAAGAAACAGCCCAAGCGTCGTATGGTGTAATATGTATTCCTGTTATACCTAATTTGAAAAATACCTAACAATGTTGATGTTTTTCAAAGAACATATCATTCTCAAATAGGTATGCAGACGTATTTCTGTAATAAAAATAATAATATGTTCCGTGCGACAGATATCAAGCTTGTAATCAAATCAGAACTTTTGCCAATTACACGTCTCATTTGCAACGGTACAAACAATATAAGTTGACTACTTTTATTCAAGCTCATGCTGAACCCTGTCTGTTGATATATTTTTTGGCTAACGTAACAGCTTGGGTGGGCTCAATTAGATATCATTGAAATTTTAAACTTGAACAGGTTTTAAACAGGTAAGTTTCTTAAGAAGTTGAAATGACGTTTACATATTTTCTGGAGCATCACCCATTATAAAATATCGTGGTTCCAATTTAAATAATAAAATAATTGGTCTCCTAAATACACATAATGTTGGGTGTATATATACAAATAAAATAGAAACAGAAACTGTTTAATCAACCACACGTTTACATTAAAATTTTATATTATGTTAAGTATCGTCGATGATGCTAATTATATTTGATCGTCTGAAGGAGGTTATAGCGTGGATAACAAGGGGTCGGTGACATAGTAAAAATATATTAGGTACGCGAGACGTAGGAAGGGACGATTTCTATGTTGTAACGTTATACTATCCTTGTAACATACTCATATAAATTAATAAGAGTCAACTGTAATAAGCTCACCTTGTTAGTCTTACGACATTTATTTTTCTAGAAAAATGTGACAATATCAGTCGGAATCTTTCGCAGAATTTATCGGAAGTCATAAAAGCTGCAAAGCTGAGGGTTTTTGCGAGGATCTAGGTACTTAACTTGAAAACCGACTTATGTTTTTGTAACATAGGGTACCTAGGTATCCGTGACTTTAATCCGATTTCCGAACCTAAACCTGTACCTACCTAATAAAATGCAAGGGATGCTATTAGAATGTTTTAAAAGAACTGACCCAAGATATTTGTACATTTTGTCACATTATTGCACCCTACAAACAAACGGGTATACCGTTCGATATTACCATACCACGGTGATATGACGACTCCTTTTATATTTGGAAACCAAGACCTTCCGAATATCAGGATTTGTAGAATGTTTCCAATCTCACATAGCTACATAATGGTAGGCCTGTATTTCGTTTGCCGTCTCACAACTCGTAATCCTACAATTCGCTTTGCGTATCTCTACGAACATTTTGTTGGCCACAATGCGTTGCGGAGAAATTTATTGCTAACATACAAACGTTTATTTCCTAACTAAGTGATTAATAGTCTTCTGCATACTTAGATCAGGTCCAAATGGAATATATTACTCGCAGTGTTAATACAATCTACTTAATCTAGCTGCCTTACTATCATGTAGCAATTAGAGGGATCTGTAAATAAATATAGACATATTTTAGTAGCACTGTTTATTGTCGGTCTGGGTAAGTTTGAAAGTGGAAAAAGCTAGACCAATTTGTCTAGAAGTGTGATCTCCAGACTCTAAAATTTAACTTAGCTCGGCAACAGACAAAGTCACTGATACATTTAACTGTATGATATGAGGAGATGCCGTTGCCCTACAATGGTACAGTAAAAGGCTGGTATTATTATGATCGTTGAGACAAGTAAAATTCGTTATAATTTACTCTGAGTGGGTAAAGAAACGTGAATTTGTATATTTTTAGGCTTCGAAAATTTTGCGAAACTCCATTAGGTTCGCCTCAATGGGTTTTATTTAGTTTTTTACGCTCTGGGAACCTAATAGTGTTATAAACTGTGGCCTGACAATATTTTTGTCGGCCCCAGGATAGCTCCAGGCTATACTAGATAACTACGAACAAATAAATTTAAAAAATGTTTACCTATTTTTCATGCGAATGTTGTTACCAACCTAGTCAATCAGCAAGGTTGGTTGCGGAGTTTATTACCAAGGATGGGCTGAACCTAAATGAAGTACATCAGAATCGACGCTTATGAAGGCTATTTTAGTGAATCCCATAAACAAGGGGCAACTGTCGCTAACAGACTGTTACGTACAATAGATATGAAAATAAAATATACGAAAACTAGATAAATACAAACTAGCAGTAATGCGAAAAAGGTATAAGAACGCACTGTAATTTCATTTACATTCTCTAAAAATACATTAGTAATAAAAGCTCATATCATTCGCTTTCCAATTTTTTCTTCATAGTTTTTTTGTATTTCACGATCCGTTGCCAAATAAATATTATTCTTTCTTTATTTTTCTCTAAGGATTTTTACTTTACAATACATTTTCTCGTTAATTTTACCCTACAGTACATTTTTCGTTCATTTACCAACGTGTCACATACATTTGTCAAAACTTTCCACCATGCCATTGCTTAGCAACATCTCCATCCCCATCGTTCACTCCATATATCCTTAAATAAGCCGCAGGAACTTCAAATGGCTTTCTCTGGTAATTTCCAATCCTCCATCAATTCCACGAAATTGAATACTAGGTTTTCAATTATGATTGAATTCTTATGGTTATTTATTATACTTAGGTTTTTTTTCTAGAATAGCCACGGGGAGATGTAAAATGAGTACTTATATATTATTATATTATTGGAATAGGTACCGAATGTAATATTAGTTGGTGAACAATTTGCATTGATATGAGGATATCATAGAGTTGGTATTAAAACGTAAGTTCATTAAAATGCGACGTTAATTAGTGGGTATTCGGTGTGGCTGGCCGTAGTCCCACGTATAACAGTAATACCTACTCTATCACAGAGGGACTATTCATTTCCACTTTGCGATTGAGTCGTAATCTCATTAGAATATTAGAAATTACTCCTGCCTTTTTCTATTATTTTCTTCATTTAAATTGTCATGTTCATCATCTTGTGCTAATGACATCTCTTTGAGTTTTCAGCTACTTTGAATCTCAGCTACTTTTACAGACGCGGATTAAAATGCAATAATTATGTATAATTTAGTGCTTAAATAGCTAACTCACATGGAATTAATATGTACTATAAAGTACAGCGTAGGTACCTACATAGACGTTTATTTATTTCTATATTATTTAACAAGGCCTGAGACATTTCGTGGAAGGTATTCTTTTGCAAACATACCATAACAAGATTTCTTTGAAATGTGTGTGTAGTGAATGAATATTTGAGATCTTATGACATGAAAAATGAGTAATTTGTATCGTTTACTGTTATTGCTTGAGGTTTGTTATGTTTGTACATTTCAACAGCGCAAATGGCATGTTTAAATAAATAACTCGCTTTTTTAAGTGGTTTTATATTTTAAGAGCGGTTAATGCTCTCGCAAACAGGCGCGACGCGACTCTAGTAGAACAATTTCTATGAAAACTTCATGGAAATTGTTCTAGGTACCAGAATCACGTCGCACTTTAAACGCGATAAAATACTATTACCTAACCAAACGTTTTTGCCGACTAGATTCAAACAACAAGCAACAAACAAGCATTTAATTAAGCAGTATTTTCAGCACACCGCCTCTAAACTAAAATACTCCTTACATGAACCTATAAGCTTCGTTTGCAAATTAAATAGTGGAACTTTTAAAAATCATTCGTAATGTCGGATCGCGCCTTTGTTAAAATGTCATTCATCGTACGTTCTGCCCTCTGTGGTTGCGTTGCGTAATTACACAAAATGTATTTCCACTTCAAAATTATATTTTTGCGCCGTTTGTTTACCATTTCATTTCTCTTTAAATTTAAATCAGTATAATTGGTGAAATGTATCTGTGAATTAATTTATTTGATAAAATTTTTGTGTTTATAATAAAACTTCGGTTTCACTGAAATGGCTCGAATTTCCTGTGGCATTCGAACTTTTCAACAAAGCTAATATATAAAAGCTCACGTACCATCATGTCATGAAACCCATCAGTCTGCACAAGGTTTTCGCCAAAATCTATGAGAGACTTATTTATAAGCGTCTCAGATGCCTCGATTATGCCGAGACTAAGGGCCTCATCCAATTTTTCATGAATATTCAGAAAAATTCGGGTGGGCACATGCCCATGGGCGACATTGTATACGTATGTTCATCTGTTCCCTCATGCTCCAAAACTACTCATGGTAGTTGGACAACGATTTGGTTATATGAAAACCGAAACCTTTTTAGTTGGGTTTTAGTTTTAAAATATTTTTTTTTTTAATGTAAAGATGAAATGTTAAGTAGAGCATTGCCTACTTTTACATGAACAGTTATGGTACCTACTTATATAAGAATGTACCAAGTACAAAAATCGAATAGATACCAATTTATTTATTTACCACAAAGCAAGCAATAATACTAAAACAAAACGATCTCTATCCAAATATTTCTTCAGCTGTTTTCCTTAATATACCCGAAGCAATCTTGTGCAGCTTCCGAAACCACAAGCTGCAATCATAAACCCACATAAAAGAGAAACTTGAAAAATAAAAATTCTAATTAGTAGGATTCCCGCGAAGGAAAATAGACCGACAGAAACCTTAAAGTACGCTAGTGTGCTCAGACAAAATATTAATTTAAATTAAGCTCGCTTCACCCCGGTAATCGGGTTTGTTACAGGCAGAGATGGACTTACGCCAATAATCTTCTTTGTCTTATGATTAATGTGAAACTGACCGCGATAAATGGCGACCCTATTTCCATTAATTTGGGCTAAATCGCACACCGAATATAACACCATAATTGCAGGTTTTATACTCGAAACCTAAATCACATAGATAGGCTTTACTGGCTTAGCTGATAACAGCTCATTAATGGGCCGGCTCGACCGGGCTGTATCAACGAAAACAACGAAACGTGCATTAACGAAATTGTATTGCTGCACTGTGTATGGCGATGGGTAACTACCAAAAATTCAATCTCAGACACCATATTCAAGTATGGAAGGTGCAGTGTTTACACATCTGCGAATCCTCTGGTTATAAGTGGCAGTAGCGGATTCAACGGGCAAGGGGCTCAAGCCTCCCCAAAAGCATCTGAGTTCTCCCGTAACGAATCTCAAAGTGAACTTGATATTATCCTTACATATTATAAAACAGTCCCTCGCTGCGTCTGTCTGTCTGAACGCGATAAACTCAAAAACTACCGAACGGATTTTCAAACGGTTTTCACCAATGGACGGAGTAATTTATGCGGAAGGTTTTAGTGTATAATTCATTACGTTTTTGGGTAAATTGGCTGAAATTTTACGATTATTGTTGAAGAAGTCGGAAAAAATCATGCCGTCTGGGAGCTTTACTAGCGTGCGCTGCGTTAACCGAAAAATATACATCAAATTTATGTTCTACGGTATTGTTCATATTAAAAAAATCAACAAAATAGTCCGCTATGGCATATGTCTTTCTTCTAAGAATGACCCACAATAACCATTTTTATCTTTCAGAATTTGATAAAAATTGAATTGTTATAAAATATTTTTTTGGATTGGGATTAATACTATACCGTAACCGGTATAGTATTAATCCCAATCCAAAAAATATTTTATTTAAATTGAGCATTTAATTTAGATTAAAATACGCCTTCATATCATTTAAATGAATAGTTAAAAAGATATCACAGTTTCAAAATTACGAGTAGCAACGCGGGCGCTTTTCCTCTGTTATTATTAGGTATGAAATCTCGGTAGTATGTTCCCGTGGGATATTTTCCGACATCCACGCGGGCGAAGCCGCGGGCAAAAGCTAGTTCTAAATAAACGCGATAAAATACTGTTACCTAACCAAACGTTTTTGCCGACTAGATTCAAACAACAAGCAACAAACAAGCATTTAATTAAGCAGTATTTTCAGCACACCGCCTCTAAACTAAAATACTCCTTACATGTACTTATAAGCTTCATTTGCACATTAAATAGTGGAACTTTTAAAAACCATTCGTAATATTAATGTCGGATCGCGCCTTTGTTAAAATAAGCTAGTTCTAAATAAACTCTTTAGCAAAAGCTAGTTCTAAATAAACTGGCCTGGCAAGCACTAAACTACCTAAGGTACAATTGTCGTTAATTATGCTGAACTTAATAAGTATTATGTTTTCAAGTTTAAAATTTCTTTGTGATGATTTGCTTACGTGACGAATTTTAAATCCGCGCGCGACTCATTCTACCACTGACGCTGCTTCCACCGCCAGCCTACGCCCGTGCGTCGCGTCGCCGCGATCGCGACGTCGTCGTGAAACTTATTGCAAGTGTCGTTTTTTGTGCTTTTTTGGTGTTAAATTTGCTAAAACCTACCCTCAGCGGGGTCAAGTCCTCCCAAACGACAATCCTGGATCCGCCACTGGTGAGCGGTGTCACTCGCTTACCATCAGGAGACCTACATGCTCTTTTGCACACCCATTGTATTAAAATAATAATACTATGTTCACATAAATAGGCTGGAAATCTACCTACGCAGAAATTGATCATGCACGCAGCGCCAGTCGCAGATAGCATAGCCATATTCATAACATGCATAGACTAGTACACGTGTGTTCAGACACAAAGCAGTATTACCGTAGGTGGAAAACGCAAATAACCTGACGCTTCACTGTGAAAATAAATCAAAACGGCATGTTGACGAGCTTACACACACTACAGCACCGCTTATTTAATTGTATAAACGTTACCCAACCCAGGTACATATTTAGGGATCAGTCGGAATACAAGCAGTAGTAATATAGAATAGTACTATTTTAAAGGTACTGGATTTGACAGCGCTGTATAGGCTTTGCCGGTAGTGCCACAATATAACCCAGAATGTGATAATACTGCTGACGCGTTATTTGCCCGGATATACTCGTAATGCTTACCTATACGTTCTTGCTAAACGTCAATACCGCTCTGAACAATGCTGGTCTGAAATTACCACTTCCCGCATCCCTGTGCACTGTTAAATTCAGTGAGACTGAAATTTGGATTCTGATTAAGGACACATCAAACCTATACTTAGATACATACTTATTTCATCTAAAAATGAAACGCATAATGCCACAAAACATACTTTAAACAATAAAAGACAAATAAAAACTAAAAGCCATTCAACACAGTTTAAAAGTAATATCCTTGAGTTAATTCATTTCTGTAAAAGTACAGCTCTTGTGTTTGTCCCTTTGTTTTTGTTACATGAAACAAATTGTTACTACTTGTTGTAACACTATGTTCTGTACTGTATGTTCTTAATATACATGCGGTGTAACCACGGAATAGAAAAAACAAAATTGTTTTCTCAAACAAACATTTTAAAATCTTTATCTATACCTCGTGTAATGTTCGCTTATCGAAGTTATTCAGTTTTAAGCAAGTGATCATCTAGAACAGAACACACGGTACATCAAAAATGTATAACAATCAGTCAACAGTATTCGCATATACCTAACGAAAATAGCTATTATTTCTTTTGCAAACTTAACTATCGCTAAAAACTGCCATTAAAACTTTTACGCAGTCATTCTTGTAGATGCAAACCCATAAACCGCTCGAATATTTCAACTTCATTTTTTTGAGCAAACTAATATCAGCGAAGAAATATAAGAAGTTATTCAGATGAATGTTGTTTGTTTACTGGGAAATGGGAACTGGAAAGTAGCAACTGGGAGTCAGTTTCCCCGTATTTGATTCGCGCGGAACTTGTCTTACGGGTTGCTATCGTTTCCCTTGCCCGGTCGAATGGGCACGTAGCTCATTTGTACAACAAAGCGATTACCTGGATAAGTATCTAAGCTGATAGACAGTAGTTTCATTTCCTGCGACAGTTATTAGAATCGGAGATACTTTATTGAGTGCGCTAATTAATTTTGTTGGATTTGATAGATGAAGAAAAACAAAGGAACTGGAATTCTTACTATTATAAATGTGACTGCTGAAGCCTGACAAAAACATCCGATTGACCATTGAATCACCATCTTTTCAGACAGGTGGTTGTTGTAAGCTTTGTCTGTGTATGTGTTTGTAGAAATATAGCGTATCTAGTAAGTAATCTATTATTTATAATACTGATTGATCACTATACTCCTTTCTTTGATTGCCCGAAATAAAGCCATAAACACAAAATCTTCATAACAACTAACTTGGCAACTAATCCCGTATTTTTCGTCGTGTGTGGGATAAAAGACGACACATTACAAAAGTTGCAGGGGTCAAACTGATCGCAACTTTGTAACAAACGTGACTTTTGACCTTACACGTTCCCCGAAAGAAATAGAGGAACCTTTTAAGAAGCTCCTTTAAAATATAGATTGGTCTGAAGTTGTTTGAGTTAATTAGTAGAACGATATTACAGTCATTCGCTTAAGTATGTGCTATTTTGATCGTTATTGCTGGTCTACGTGACTTTCAGCACAGTTGCAAATACCTACTATTGTTCCAAATAAATCACCATTCGTTTAAATTACACAGCGTAAACGGGAAAATAAAAAACAAAATGTAGGCAGCAGGTAGGTTACTCGATTACCATCCGTCGGGTTGTCGGTTGTGTACCTAACCGCAATAGGCAACTCAATTGACGATCCACTGTGGAGGAAAGTCTGCCTTTTGTGTTCCGATCTTTATCAATTATTTACCTACACCGGTGTGAAAATGGTCCACATCGGATAAAACATATCTGATTGTTTTTATTAAATCTGTGCTTGTAGTTTTTTTTGTTAATAATGTAATGAAACAAGGTGACACATTTATCTTAGTCCCAAATTCAAAATTCAGCCGTAACAGTCTTTGAAAGTGATATCATACAGGTTTGTCACATGTCCACAGTAATCTATTTTTTTTATTTTTTTTTTTTCTTTATTTTTACCTGACAAATCTAACAATCCACAGCAGCTGTGGTGCATAATTGGTGATTCGCAAGAGTTTACTCGTAATTTATTTGTAGGTGAATCCACAACTCCAGAAATCGATTCGCCAACAAATAAATTAACTTCGTGCGAATCGCCTCAAGAAAAAATAATATTATTTAAAAGTGTCGATTCGCCCGTTTCGGGCGTGTAAATTCGTGCAAATCACCAATAAACCGTACCAAAAAATACCGTAGGGTAAATATAAATTATACACACCACACATAACATCACGCCTTGTTTCCCCGAAGGGTTGGGCAGAGGTGTCCTTGTAGCAGGTACACCCACATTTCGCCAGTTATGTTTAAGTCCCATGTAATAGGGGGCAAGCCTATTGCCATCAACCGGGTACAAATCCAGACTCCGGGCTGCTACTGAGAAAAAATTAAACCAAAAAAAAAAACCTAAATAAATTATACCAAAGGTAAAATACGTATTTATATTCAGTATCAGAATCCCTCAATACATTCCCTACACCGGATAAAATCTACATAACATATTTCTAAACTAACTGAGGCACACGATTCAACCATTTATCATAAGACCTATCATTTTTATGAAGACATTTTTATTATATTTTTTGAGAGCCAACGCGTCCCTGAAAACTTAGAAAGTAGAATCTTGTTATAAAGTTATTTTTGTCATGAAGTACGACTATAAGGCTTCCTGTACATGACGCCAGAGCCGCACCGGCGCCGGACCGCAAGATAAAGAAAAATCGGAATATCTCAGAATGAGTGTAAAATCTACGTGGCGCCGCCATATACACAAACATGCGGTCTGGCGTGCCGGTGTGGTACCAGCGTCATGTATAGGAAGCCTAAGCTACACTTTGACTAGAAATTGAAAAAGTTTGCGGGAATGTTATAATTATGTAAAAACAGCTCGAGTTAGTGTCGGTATTCTTATTTAGGTAGTCTTAAAGTGACATTTTATTTACGACCAGAATTAAAACAATTGTTTGGTTGTAGTTGGGACTAGAACAGTTTTGTTTTACCAAAACAAACAAAACAGCAGTGGAAGCATGTTTTTTTTTGCCAGTATCATCATCATCATCATTTCAGACGAAAGACGTCCACTACTGGGCATACCTACTTAGGCCTCCGTCAAGCATCGCCTATTAGGTTCTGTGCTTCTCGCATCTAGCGGATTCCTGCGGCATTCACAAAGTCAACTCTAAGGCATAATTTTTTTCATGGTGCAATAATTTGTCTAAAGACAATTTTGGCTCAGATCAGTGCACAGCCTTATAGCATACCATCGATCATTTGGTTTAATTTGGTACGTGTAAGAATTTAATTTGATTAATAAACAATAAAAAACATGTAAGTACCTACCTAAAACACTCGTTTCATAGATTAGTGAGGGTGACCGCAGTATGTAAACATAATCCGTCAGTTCTATGATAATGTAAATTATGACACTTCGAAAAGCCTTCTATGTTCTATGTTATGGGGTTTTGGTTCCCGCACTTAGTCCATAAGGTGGACCATTGTACGTGAAAAGCCTTTTGATAAACTGCATTAAGTAGTATTTCTGAATTTACAATTATGTTCGTATTATAATCTCGCCCTGATTTAGTACTATGTAGTTTGCACTTCGCACTACTCGCTGTATCACAATTTTTAAAGATGAACACATTCATAAAAAATATTTGGTAGTTTGTGGTCCATCGTACGTGTGGTTGATCCTCTATGACGTGTGGTCTGTGGACATCTGTCATGTTCATTTGTACTTTTTTGTGCCGCGTGCTGTGCACAGAATTCCGATTCAATAGGTAATCGTTAAGTTTTATTTCTGTACATAAAATGGGAAAAAACAAACGGAGAAAACGGGATGAGGCTATGATCGAGCTAAGTGAACGTTTACGAGATCTAGAAAAGCGGTTAAACAAGAGGAGTCGTCATAACCACATCGGTAAGTCTTACCATGATACATACCCTCAAATTCCTAGAAATCGAGTGTTCAAATATGGTTTTTAGAAATTCCTTGAGAGCAAATACTTTTAAAAATAGGACGACACCACTATTGAGCCTCCACATGAGGTTGGCCGTGGTATGTACGTAACGCTAAAAGTACCTAATTTGAATTTATCCAAATATAACAGATACTTACGCTAATTAGGTACCTCCATATTTAAGTCTGACTGCATCTTAAGAACTTCCACTAAGAGGTTAGTCGATGACATTGTCATGAATTGAAAAACATTTCGACCAGCCTAAAAGCCTTCACAAGAGGTCGGCCATGGATTTATAGCATTTGTGAATTGAAAAGCATTTCGACTGTATCCTAAAAGCCTTCACGAGAAGTCGGCTATGGATTATAACAGTTTCTAGCTTAACACTATGCGTTTGTTGCTTAGATGACTAAGAAAATTGCTTCAGCCGAGCACGTTCAAGAAGTCGTTCGTCATATGAGCGAAGTCGGCACAGCCAGACGCCTCGACGTCGTAGATTACTATCTTCCTCGCCGGATACTAAATACCGCCGTCATAGTATTCTACCTAGTGATGACGCTCATACTAAAGGAAGGGGGGGGGCAGACATGGAAGAGGCACCTCACCTCCCAATGGTTACTCCTGAGGTAGTACCGGTGGAAAACGCAATACCAGCCCATATCGAGGGGCTCCTGGGTCAAGAAGGTGCCCCACCAGTTAATAACTCGATTGAGTTACATGAAAGCTTAACAAAACGTTAGACGGCCATCCTTCAAAATGGCCTTGAAGCTGAAACTAAGGCTAGCATATTATTAAGACATAATCCCCCAAAGAACTGTAGCCTATTAGTTCCGCCACTACTAAACGACGAGGTAGCAGCTGCAATGAACGAGAAGAGACAAGAGGATTATCGAAAACCAAATTGTGTTATCAGCAGCAATTACTACGATTGGCAAGGTACTAAACAGTATGATTGCTACGCAGGGAAATTAACTTAAGTGATACAACTCGTCTACTATGTGATTTGTACCATGAAAATTCTATCACACGAAGGTTAGAGACCTCCGTGTGATAGAATTTTCATATAACCATTTCTAAACAAAGACTTATAAGATTTAATGGAAAGTGCCCCCATATGTGAATACCTGTTTGGGGACAAATTACAGGACAAGATCAATGCTATTAAAGCAGTCAAGAAATCAGGGTTAGAGCTAAAAAACACACCCACTCAGAAAAAAGTTCCTAAAAGGAATAATTTACACTAGGTACCGAGGCCCACAACGACCACAGGTGCCACGTCCGAGTGGGCAGAAGCTAAGACCGAAGCAAACAGCACACCAGACATATTATGTCAACAAGCTGCCGATACGAGGGAGACGCTCTCCACAGAAAGTGGGTGTGTTTTTTAGCTCCAACCCTGATTGGGTTGGAGCTAAAAAACACACCCACTCAGAAAAAAGTTCCTAAAAGGAATAATTTACACTAGGTACCGAGGCCCACAACGACCACAGGTGCCACGTCCGAGTGGGCAGAAGCTAAGACCGAAGCAAACAGCACACCAGACATATTATGTCAACAAGCTGCCGATACGAGGGAGACGCTCTCCACAGAAATTCCAACATTCACGCCGCCAGGATCGCCGCGGCCGCTAGATCAGGCACCTACAAACTGGCAGACTTAACATTTCTCAGACCACTGGGATAGTATCATTACTAACCCCACTATACGCGAATGGGTCAGAGGGTATTCCATACCTTTAACCAATGATCCCGTTAAAGCCCTGGTGCCTCAGAACAATCAGTTTACGAAAAAAGAAACTAGCCTCATTTCTATAGAAATGGGCAAATTGTTACAATTAGGTGCTATACAAAGATATTCAACTGTAGAGGGCAAGTTTTTGTCCAGTATTTTCTTACACTCTAAGTGAGATGATTCCTGGAGATTCATATTGAATCTGAAAAAGTTTAACAAATTTGTCTCTTCCACTCACTTTAAATTAGAGGACTTAAGAATAGCAACAAAACTTATGACCCTTGGATGCTCCATGGCCACAATTGACCTGAAGAATGCATATTATTTGATATCAATAAAATAATCCGATAGGAAATATTTACGTTTCCAATTCCAAGACCAAAATGTATGAATTTAAATGCCTTCCCTTTGGTCTTCGTACAGCACCATTATTTGTCTTTACTAAAGTCATGAAACCAGTAATGTGTCACCTGAGGTCATTAGGTTTGTTGTCTGTCATTTACCTCGATGATATTCTCTGTCTTGTCGATTCATAAATATTTTTTCATAATGTGCTTACTACTAAGAAATTATTAGAAAGTTTGGGATTTATAATTAACATAGACTAAAGTTGCATCCAGCCTAAACAATACTGTCAGTTCAGTTCTGTTCAGTTCTCCATAACACTTCCACAGAAAAATACATTATTTAGAAGTCAAGTCTAAACAGAGATGCAAAATAATTGATTTATCTCAACTCTTAGGTACTCTTGTAGCCGCATGTCTGGCTGTAGAATATGGCTGACTTTATACTAAAGTAATGGAAAGCCATAAAAAAATAGCCTTAAAAAAAATGAAAACTATGAGGCATTCCTTTCTGTATTAAGCGAAATCAGATCAGATTTGGAATGGTGGTTATCCCATATCCATATATATCATTGTAAAATTAAACGATTTAATTTTCCTTTGGAAATATTCTCAGATGCTTCAGGAACAGGTTGGGGTCTAGTATGTAACGCTGTTACAAGTCATTTTCACTGGACAGTTGAAGATAAATGTTTTCATATAAATTACCTAGAACTACTAGCAGCATTTAAAGGGTTCAAAAACTTCTGCATCTGAACTAAGATGTTCTGAAATTCTTCTTAGAATAGAAAACACTACTGCTATAGCCTATGTTAATAGGATTGGGGGAAACCTCTTTTAACATTTAAATAGTCTAGCACGAGAGTTATGGCAGTGGTGTGAGGAAAGGCAACTATGGGTGTATGCATCCTACATTAGCTCGAAAGACAACGCTGTGGCAGATAGAGAATCAAGACGTTCTCATTCTGAAATTGAATGGGCTCTATGTGACATGGCATATGAAACAATTATTACTAAATTAGGTAAACCCCAGATTTATATATTTGCAAACAGATATAACAACAAGTGTAAAAATTAAATGGAATAGAATATTTTTCCATGCTTTTCCACCATTTAACCTTATAAGTAAGTTGATACAGAAATAATGACTGAGAAGGCAACAGGCATTGTTGTAGTTCCATGGTGTTCATCTAATGTTCAGCTACATGGTTATATCAGAGAAAATTGTATTCGAACTCCGTAACAACTTACTACTGTCTCCTTCCAGGGATCCACATCCTTAACACAAGAGTCTCAAACTGATTGCCACCATATTATCCGGTGCGCGTTCCTAAGGAAAGGAATACTTCCATCTTCAATGGACATAATGTTAGCCTCCTTATCTAACAAAACCAGAAAACAGTACGAATCGGACTGAATCAGTGAATAATCTTCTGCAGGAGTCAAGATGTGCCTCGCTTGTCAGACTCAGTACCCATGGTAATTTCGTTCTTAACATCTAAGTTTGAGTAAGGACTATCATTTAGCTTACTGAACAATACCATACGGTCAGCAATTTCTTTAATCTTAGGCTCTCACTTGGGAACAGATGAGAGAGTGATGATGTTTTTTAGAGGTATTTACAAACTAAGGCCCAAGAAACCTAAATACGACATAGTATGGGATCCCAATATTGTCTTAAGATACAGACCTATCAAATTTATTTCCTAATCAAGACCTTAGTTTGGAATTACTTACTAGAAAATTAGTAACATTGCTAGCCCTTGTAACTGCGCATAGGATCCAAACTCTATCGCTTATTAGTATAGATAATATTACTATTAATGAAGATAATATTGATATTAAAATCCACGAAATGATTAAAACATCTGGACCAAACAAACTTCAACCTAATTTAATAATACCATTTTTCAAAGACAATATTAGCATCTGTCCAGCCCAAACTTTACTTTGTTATTTAGATAGTACCAAAATTATAAGACAGGATTGTAATTCTTTGATCATTACACTTAGAAAACCTTACCATGCTGCCTCTACTGCATCTATAAGTAGGTGGATAAAGAAAGTTTTGAATGATAGTGGCTGAGACACTGTTAAGTTCACGGCTCACAGCACAAGACATGCCTCCACCTCAAAGGCTTCTGAATGAGGCATAAACATTGAGGTAATAAGGAAAGCTGCAGGCTGGACACAAGATCTTCTACATTTGCTCGTTTCTATAACAGACCATTATTGTCAGTGATCCAAACGCTTTTGCTCAAGCGGTGTGTCCAACAGATATTTCTTTGCAAGATACTTTAATAAGTTAAGTGTTATGGTTGAGTGCCTACATTAATACCTAGACAACTAGTCACCATTGAGGTTGTAATAAAATAAATAAGTAACTATTGAGACTGATTTCTCTATAACGAATTAATGATGAGAGGACTAAGTTATACCTACTTTACATTTATTGAATAAACATGTTGATTATTAACACAACTTTCTACTTTTTAACCGACTTCCAAAAAGGAGGAGGTTATATGTTCGTAGTGAGTTTTTTTTTTTTTTTTTTATGTTTTTTCACCGATTTCTCCGTCATTTGTGGACCGATTTTGAAAATTATTTTTTTGTTTGAAAGGGTATCCTCTCAAATTGGTCCCATATAAATTTTATTAACTTTGCTTGGGTAGTTTTTGAGTTAGCTACAAAATACGTATTTTTTTCCCACTTAGTATGTAGATGATATGATAAGTTCCTGTCACTGGTAGCAGGTGGTGGTATTCGAATGTGTGTATGTGTGTATTCGAACCTACCACAGTAGGTACCACAACTAAAAAGTTAAAAATAAAGACTTTTTACAAAAAAAACAACCGACTTCAAAAAAAAAAACACTACAAAGTGAAAAATAACTTTAATTTCGGAAAACGGTGGCAAAAAACGAAAATACAAAACCCAAGACACCGACTTCCGAAATTAAAGTTATTTTTCACTTTGTAGTGTACTTTTTTTTGAAGTCGGTTGTTTTTTTTTTTGTAAAATTTTTTAACATCTACATAGTACTAAATGAGGGCGAGATTACGAACATAATTAAATAGATCGGATTAACTTAACTAGTGACATCCGATCCTCAATTATGGGAAGTATTCTCGCCTTCATTTTATCCCAACCCTTCCCAGATTCTTATCTCTACCCCGTTCGGAAGTTGTGTATATAAAATGTATGACTATGTGTATAATACTTTGAACTAATGAACATGACAGATATCCACAGACCACACGTACGATGGACCATCTTTAAAAATTGTAATACAGCGAGTTGTGCGAAGTGCAAACTACATAGTACTAAATGAGGGCGAGATTACGAACATAATTGAGGCTCGGATGTAATTAGGTAAGTTAATCCGATCTATTTAATTACGACGACATAACGGAACTTCTGTATTTAATTGCCATTGCGCCTACTCAGAATATAGTTGCAATTTATCAGCGTCCCGAGATGGTGTGTAGTGATAAACGGTGATCGATATGAGCCTTATAAACCGCATGCCGACTGCCGTCTATGCAGTAAATCAGCTGAACAAGCGGAGTATCTTAATTCTAACGACATGTATGCAACCATTAATTAAGTTTGCAGCAAATATGGCTTAAATCTGGTCTGTTCCAACAATATGTAATCAAAAATGTAAACAAATAGATCAGCAAACGTACCTACCTGTGGATGCCAATTGTAGTGTCACTTACAAATTGAGTGCTTTATTTGTTTATTTGAATCGTTTCCGAAATTATAATTGTAAATAACCATATTATAGATGTTTTTCATTACAATTGGGGGTTTTTTTTATATAACCTAAACTTTCGTAGATGATTTTTCAATTATGAAAATAAATGTTTTTCAAACTACAAATTCTTGGAAAAAGTGGTAAAATAGAAGTTGAAACCTTTTAAATACAGATGAGTATGTTACGAATTCCCTTTAGTGAGTATTTGCTTAAGAATTTAACCTGAACAGGGTTTGTTTACACTATAACTAGATACTTTTGGAACCGACTATAGGTACTAGAATCTCGAGTGTTTCCGATACTGAAATTTTGCCCATAAATCTTGTTTTGGCTGAGCATGCCAAAACATGTTTGGGAACGGAGTGGATAAAACAAAGCTGTACTCTTGTAGATTTAAGCCTTTCATACCTAATTATCAGGAAATAATAATTATGTAGGTTTTAAAATGTATACTTAAGTTGGTGGATATTCTAGTTCAGGATTCTGGTTTTACCAGAGTGTCTACTCCTTAAATTGGCTTTTATTGTTGATTTTATTTATGACGTTCTTATTTTATTATTCTAAAAAATATATTTTACTTTAATTAAATCCCAAATGGAATCGACCTTGCAGGCTTTTTAGTTTTTATTCATGTATAAAAATACGTTCCAACGGCGACTGGCTTATGTCGAGACGGCCATTAAATCTTCATTTTTGTTTTCTTGTAAATTGTACTTAATTTTTGGTTTTGCCCTGAGTCAGCACTTATTTCGAACATCGTTTTGTAATCTTTTTATTTTTGGGATCCGGTGACCCCAAAATAAAAATTCCAAAACATGTTAAAAATATAAAAAGGTTTCGGGCACTATTAGACTAGTTGGGAACTTGTAGTAGTTTTGGGAATAAATAAATAATAGGTACCTGTGACGTCTAATAAATAAGTTATGCATGCTATGGTGGGGGTTGCGCGGTAGAGGGAATGCGGAGTGATGCGCGGTACTCGCAGTCTTGTGCAAGCAGTCTTAGCGATAGCACGCCTAACGCAGTAATACTGGAAAATGTGTTTTATTGTACATAACTAACCTAAACCAAGACTGGTAAGGTACTGTGGTGTACTTTTTTACCCACTTACTTAAAAAATCAATCCATTGGCTAAATACTTTTCCGTAGTTTTTCTAAACGTATCAACACCTACGACTCGTCAATTTGACGTAGGTTAGATAAGGACATTCGCAGATATGTTCGCAGATCATCATTCTCCTGCTCTTATTCCAATTTATTTGGGGTCATCCCAAAATGTATTTTTCTTCCATATTTCTCTGTTTTTCGTCATCTCGGCAGTCCTTTCTAGCCATATCATCTTTCACACAGCGCATCCATCATTTTTTGGTCTTCCCCTACTCTTATAGCCATTCACATTCATACTCTAAACTTTCCACACAACTTTTTAGTAGGTAACCATTTTCAGACTTTCTCTTATGTACTCATTGCGATAGATATGTTCGCAGATGACGTCAGATAAACGAATAACCCGGTCAACCCTTCTCGCCACTAGAAGTGGTACTTCGGTGCCATAACCACGGCAATGTAGACCGAAGTGGTGTGATGTGAAACGAGGAGGCACAATGATGTCGTTTATTTTTCTGGCTTTATTCGATATGAGCTTTCCCAACCTTACTTCGTTTTGAATATATCAGAATTTGAGGCTGAAAACCAGACTACTCTTTTTGTTATTCATAGCTTTACGTATTTTTTCAAGCTTGGTAGGAAATTTTACTGTTATTCATCTATTTTTATACAGTCCTGCCGAACAAAAACCTCTCTCTCTCTCTTTTCCCTCACAAACTTTCAAAATACAAAATAATACGCAGTAGTTACACAAAATATTCACCCTTCATAGCATTATAACGTGGGCTGTCACCCACTACCCACACAAATAAGTTGAAGCACACACATCTAGTTTGCGGCTGCAGTAGGTGGAAGTTGGACAGGCGCGGTATTTACCTAATGATCGTAGGTATACCAACAAACTGTCCTGAACTATTGCAATTGCGGCTCACTTCAGCGGCGGTGGTTAAGAATAGAACCCATATTGATATTGACCTAGCTGCATATTGAAAAACTTTTGTTTGTGAGTTTCCTTCGAATATTATTATGAAGGCACAAATAATGTTTCTTTCTGACATAATATAGCATCACAACACATGTGACATCTACCAACCCGCACTGGGTCTGCGTGGTGGAATACGGCTCACTCCCTCTGTACTGTTCATTATAGGCGGGTTGCGTTGGTAACTGCACTGTTTATGTTCCACAGTAGGAACAATGCGCGGCAGTTTTATATAAAGCTCGGATTGTAGAGCGTCGTCTGTGCCACTCATTTCTGGGTGTAACAGTCTCTTTCTAAAATCTGTTTTGATGATCCCCTTTACGCCCTTTATACACGGCACGGTTTCTTTACAGTACGGCTTATAAACCGCGCCATAGATAAAACGTGTCTGTCAACAAGCTTCCAAGGTGATCTATATAACACTGACAACCGTGCTTAGACATGGCGAATAAACCGTAGTTTTTAGTAAAGGTGTTTAGCCCGCGTGACTTAACCACGCAATATTCCCGGATATTTTATAAGTAGATGGCATGTGGAATGAGATAAATACTATTTTGTTTAGAAGGATAGAGAAAACAATAAAGGATCAGCTTGGAGAGCTGACAGCGCGTGTCTACATGAAAAATAATTATCATATTACTGACACACGGCGTATTCGCCGGTCATTAATAATTCGGGTAATATAAGGGCGCGGTGCCCATAAAATACTGTGCGTGTGTCCGTATGTACGAAGACAATAGACCTATTCTTTACTTTGTAGAGTACTGACATAGGTACCTACAAGCTGGCCTAACATTCGGTTCAATTGCATGAACATTGTGACAAGTGTTAGTGTCAGGGCACTAATTGAAACCGCATTGAATGGGACATATGTATGCATGTGCTGGCGTTGCATAATTAAACTAACTGAACAACACGTGAACGCACGCCTTGACAGACAGTGCCTGCTTCACGTAAAACAATCATAATATAATATATAATGCCCGGCGCCGAAAGTTGAAATCCAACAGCACGCTTTTATTTAGGCATTCATTTAGATTTTTAGACAAATAAATCACTTATTTTTTACCAAAACATATAACAGCATAATTAAATTATAACATATTAGGCTCATGAATATAAAGAAAATACAGCGTACCAATTTTTATATTTTTTATATAAATAAGCTGACACACTCAAAATCAAATAACGAACACATGCAAAGTGCGGTGTCGCCTAGTGAAAAACGAGCATAAAATTTTATACCTACTACAGGTACAAATTATATATTTTTGTTCAGAGTACCCTTTAGCAGGTCTCCTCTAGTGCACTCTATTTACTGTCCTTCCTCTGCACTCTTCCCTAGTAAGGACCTGAGTTATTTCCTCCTCTCTTATCTAAAGTTGTTTAATTGAACTAACTGAGCAAAATGCGGACATGGCGCTTACACCTTGTCAGAAAATGTACTACTGTCCGTAAAGTACTTAACTACATAATTATTTGAAAATAGTTGTGGTAATGCGGTTTACAGCCGGCCACTTTACTTACCGGGTAAGTAAATAAAGTAGCTTGTCACTTATTCTGTTTCAAGTTATGCACTTAACTTGTTTTTGCTCTCATTTATATCAGCTGCACCTTAACACTTTTAATGATTTTATTTTACGATTCAAAATAGGAATATTGTTTGGTGTCATAATTTAGTTTCAAAATAAAATACCCTGTAAACACCTCTTGACATTTTGTTCCACTTGTTAAAGTTTCAAGAGGAAATGCCAGTTTACGCTTTAGTTTTCTAGTACTTTTTAAGTGGGTTAGTAAAATAATATGTCTAATATTTAATTTGCCATCTGAAACCAAAAAAGTAGTACCTATCTAATAAGTAATATTTTTATTTAAGACTAGCTGACCCGACAGACGTTTTCCTGTCCAAATTTCGTCCATATAAAAAGGACATTCAAACCTTTTCCCGAATTAGAAAATATTTTAGGAAGCTTTTCCAATGTTTCTTTCCATAAAAACCTAATTCGGATTTAAGAACATTTGAAAACGAAAAATAGCCAAATCAATCCTTTCCGTCCATTTATCCGCAAATGGACGGAATCAGTCTATTTGTCCGCATCACTATCTAATCGGAAAAAAACCTTTTGTATTAATTACAGTTTCAAACTTTTCTGTTGAACTATAATTATGTTTAAAGTTGTTCTGAATCGCTTCTGTCCCCGTCATTATTCAACATTCTTAACTTCGCAGGTGTTACACCAAGTTTTATTTTTGTTCCAGTGTTTAATGAGGAAGCCCGTTTTGGATAAACTTTCTGCTTTAGATATCCATCATCCAAAATTTAAATAACTTCGTTACATAAGTACGGTCAGTAACAAACGTAAATGAATATTTCAGTTTTTTTAATCTTAATTATTGAGCAAAATATTCACAAAAAATCTGTACTGAAATAAAATTTTGAGAGCATTAACTTTTAGCTAATTCATGAAATGCAGAAACTCAAACCAAATGAACCCTTGCAAAAAACAACCATAACATCTAGGTAAATGTTGTAAAAATAAATGACAAAACATTTTCTGTGGTTTATAGCCTACCCCATCACGATGGCTGTCATCAAACCCCTAGCATATTGTTTTCGCCTCGAGCAATATCCATGGGAGTGTCTGGTACCCAGAGGTACTTTTTTACTACTTTATTTTTGCGCCTATATATACCTAGGAGATAAATATTTGTGTCTTTCTTATTTTAGTTAGCTTAATTATTTTCTACAGAATTATTGCCTTCCAAATATTGAAGCATTCCTTTTGTTTGTGGTTTAGAATTCAATAAAAATAAACCAATCCTCTATTTTGATCAAACTAAATGGCAAAAGCCTTGTTTACAAGCTGAAACTGTTTTATGGCTTGTGAAGTTGCTACTGAAGTTCACGAGTTAATATAGTCATGGAATTAGCATAAAAAATCCCTTACTTTTCCTTCAACTTTTATGCACACGGATATGAGGAAAGTTTGTTAAGTGGAAAATAGCGTAAGTATCAAGTTATTTCTACGACGATTCAGGGGTAACCTTACCTAGTCGCGATGGCTTTTAGCTTGTGTGTGAGAGCATCGTGTCGGTAGGTGTTTGTTATTCTAAAGCAAGATTACATAGTGTTATCTTATGCTTATGTAAAAAAATAAGGCGACGCTTTCGCTATAGGTAGGTGTAGTCAACCCTGTTATTTTACTTTTTACTTTTTACAAAAATGTCCACTTAAATTAAATCTTCAATATGATTAATGTCGTTTCATGAAATGCAAATGACGTTCAACCATAAGGTGATAAAGCAGTAACGAGGTCAACTAAACCTAAATGCTGCAACATGGAATAGACGACGAAGCTTCATATGTATGTTTCAATTAATCCTTCGTAAACTTTCAAAATACTTTCCTGATAGTTTCTGGTACAATTTCAAATGCTTTTGTAACTTTAAGTGCTGATAGTGAAATTGTACTAACGATAAGAAAATGTTCCATTTCCAGATAAGTATTTCAGTCAATATTATGCTGTCTATTACAAATCATTTGCATGGTAATTGACGTCGGCAGTACCGAAATAAAAATGTGAAATGTAAAACCTGCATTTTTGTTATTTGCTTTGCGTTTTATTGGTTTGGAGTCAAACCAATATTCAAAATGGAAAAATAAATGCAGTTTTTTGTTTCACGTCTAATTTATATTGTATATTTTATCCTTAGTAATTGCTATGGCTGAAACTGTGACACAGTAAACATTTTTCATATACATAGATGCTTCGTGAAAGAATTTCCTTCTAATATTATCCAGGTTTGTTACTTTATCAAGGGTCAATCTAGGCTTCAAATAGTCAAGAGTTCAAGGTAAAATAGATTTAGATAAATCGAAAAATGCATGACGTAAAATTTTTTTTTTAAATATAGAAGCCAACAGAGCATTGGTGGCCCAGTGGTAATAGCCCCCGACTTACGAGTTGTAGGTCGTGGGTACGAACCCAGGCAGGCGCTTTACTTTGTGTATTAAATTTCATCACCACTGCTCTCAAAACGGTGAAGCAAAACATCGTGAGGAAACCGGCATGTTCTAGAACCAAAAATTTCGAAGACATGTGACATCTACCAACCCGCACCGGGCCCGCGTGGTAGATTACAGCCCACTCCCTCTCACAGAGAGGAGGCATATGTCGCAGCAGTGGGAACATTATAAACTGATTATGATGAACCCAACAGATGCAATAATACCAACAAAGTAAACAAGGAAAGCGTTGTTTGCTCATCTATAATGGCTTTATCTGTGTAGGTATATCACGTATCTCCGGAAATTGTTTCCTTATCGCACCATATGTACCAATACACAATATATCTTCTTCCATCTGAATAACAAACAAATTGGAACAAAGTATCTACCTGATGTTTTTTTTCTTGGTAAATCTTTATTTGAGACCTATTTCATTGAGTTGGTGTGTTTACTCAGTGCGCTTATAAACCACCCAGCCTGTCTCTAATAACTCAATTTTACGACTATTAGGCGACCCTCAAGAGCTCCTAACAAACTACTGAAAGTTTCTTCTGTAAAGTCTTATACGATACGTCAGTAGTACCAATGCTTCCTGGGTAGTTAGTCCCGTTCCAAAACTTGCTGCCTAAATAATAATATTAACACGATGTTTTTATTCCCAATTTGAATGAAATTAATTGTTTTCGAATTGCTAAAATAAAAAATAAACAAATGACGATCTAATAGATTCGTTTAAACATTACATAGACAGAGTATATATACCTGTTGACCATTTTCTATTTTGTTAAGTACTTGGTACTTATTGAAAAACCTACACTGTCCTCCCATACCTAGTAACACTGTTATTTGAAAGTATTGTAAAAGCCAATTATTTTTAAAAGAGTAAACGTGGAGTTTATTGCCGGCTCTTCTCCATAGGAAACGACCAATTGGTACCGTGCACCTAGGTTCTGACGTTTCATAAGTGCCCATGTAGGTTTATGTGAAATAAAATATTTTGAATTTGAATTTTAATGTCACCGTGAGATTGAGCACCGTTAGTTCGTCAAATTGTGAAAGAACCTGGACTTATCGACAGGGTTCATTATCTGTCCGATTTTATCACCCGTAACATTTTGAACCGCTCCTGATTGGTAGGTAGGTCTTGGCGGTAGCCGAATTGGTCGCAGTAACTAAGCCAAGGCACCCCGATCAAATGGGTTAGTAAGGTTAAGTATTAGCGCAAGGTAGGTTCGTCGCATTTAAGTTTGATACCAGTTCAAGATTTATGGGTTTGTTGGATTGATAGTATAGATAGATTATAAACTAACGATGTTCACAATCATACGGTGATATATACAAACACATTACAAAGAGTTTTAAGTTAAGACAGATGTGTCGAAAGCTATACCTATTATCACGTAGATACTTCTAAAGTAAGCCGATGTGTCTTATAGGAAACGCTCAATTTATTTTAAATTAACTTTGAGTTGAGTTCATTCACACATCACAAGTAAATTCTCTTCGTCTCTTTTAAAACATTAGGCGCTTTCAATTAACGCGGCTCTTGATATTTTGATGCTTTTCCTCGAGACATTTCTAGATTAACTTTTTTGAACTAAGCAATGTAAAAAAACGTGTGCGGTTGGAGGACCCCCGTTTGGAACGAATTTCTTTCTCACGTATGATTTTAAAAAATAACAAAATTTTTTCAGCCATCTCGGATTAAATTTTTGACCTCACTATCGGCTTTAGCATCCTCGGAAACTATGAAAACGACACCCATGACGAAATTTTGAAAATTTTTGCAGCCACCTTCTTGGATTTACATTTCGACCCCGCTATCGGCTTTAACACCCTTGAAAACCATTAAAACGATACCCATGACGAAAAATTTGAAAATTTTCAAAGCCGCCATCTTGGATTCTCATTTTGACAAAATTCACACTTTCTCTCTCTGTCCGGCTCTATGCAGTGTACTCGGGCCGATGTGTACAATTTTACCCCACGACACCACTTTACTATTTTCTTTTTTTTTCTGCCAGCGTTCTCTCTCTCTCTCTTTCTTTCTCTTTGAATTAGAAGAAGACAGTTGCAAGTATTAACACTTTTTAGCGTGACGATTTCTAAAAGTTGGAAATACCTACTATCGATGAATTTTATCAAATCAATATCATCCTACTAATCTATTTCTTACGTGTACCTACATTGATCAGTGTACACTTTTAAACGAAAACCACTATGACTCGATTATTAGTTAACGGATAGGTACACTTCGCGTGCTAAAACAAAAAGTAACTTCAAAAAATCAAGTGGACTGAACCCCTCCGTATCAAAACGTCCTAAAAGCAAATGGTCCTATTAGCAAAACGACCCATAATCAAAACGACACTTTAGCAAAATGTCCTATCAGCAAATCGTCCTATGAGCAAATGGTCCTATTAGCAGAACGTCCTACTTGCGAAGTACAGTAAGTAACACTGAAAAATCACTATCGGTTTTTACCCATATGAGGCGAAGCCAAAAAAATTGAATAATAGTTATTTAAAAGGTCAATCTTTAATTATCTGAAATGATTGATCTGTATGCTGTTAGGTACTGTTAGCTATCGGCGAGCTAGCGGTACCGTTATAAATAAAACGCCAGTTTATAGTATAACTTGGATAATTATTGGAATCTTTAAGTTAATTTATAATATTTTTTCGCTTGTCTGTTAAAACTGACTCCTATCCTCCTATACTTCTATTCTCAATACAAATCAGTCTCGTATTTATGCCATCAACTTATAAGCTATTAAGTTAAGTTATAAGTTATTATAACACTCGCGGAGGTTGTATATTTGCAGTGTAATTTTGCTGTGCCCGACGGGGTCCATATTGATCTTTTACTTTGTTATACCATCTATGTAATATATATGGAATGCAATAAAGAATTGAGTATTGAGTAAAACCATATCAGGTTGTACCTCTACAGTAGATACATACCTACTTGAAGTCTTTACTGGATTCGCTTTTTACAAAACGTCAATGACTTTGGAAAAAAAGGTAAGTACTTAGATAATTTTACCAGCTAGGTATTTTAGTGGTTAATGATTGCTGTGATCAAAAGTTTTTTGTTTTAAAAATAATAAGTTGACCTACCTGCCACCTATCTACAAATTGCAATCATGTGCATGTCGGAGACGATCTGTGACTCTTTCGTTATTATCAGCGATATTTTAACTACTGTGGGCGTAGTGTGAGTAATGCTGGTTAATGCGCAATAGAAAAACAGTTTGCAGTTCAGATCACATTATAATTTACTATCAAATTAATCACACTAGCTAAATTATACACACACTGGGTGCGACGGCGTTTATTAAAATCACCAATTAACACAATGATCACAAATTACAACTAACACAATAACTGAGCACCACGAATCGAGAACAGTTCCGAGACGTCTTAACTCCGATACGATTAGAAGCTGAATCCTCCCTCCTCGCCGTGGCCTTAAAACATCACGACTCTGTAGAAGCGCGCGCTTTAGGTAGGGTAGATCACGTTCTGTCGCCAGCGGCGCGCTTGCGATTCGTTTCGTGTCCGTACTAATGACCGGATCCGACATGCATAATGACGCCTTTTACAAAATAAACAAATAAAATCAGGCAAGTGGATTTGTTTTTACCTACGCGCATGCACTCATGCATTGCATCCACTTAATAAAATGGGCGCCATCAAGACAATGTAGTGGACATGACGTCACTAAAACATGTACCAAATGCAACAATACCATTGAAATTCTTTGCGTAGAAGCTCTTATCTTTCTAGTCACGGACTGTTGAAAGTATGCATTGCATTTGGATTCAAACAATTTGTTGATAAGAGACATTTGCACCTGGTTATTTTCTATTGTTCGTAGTTGGAATGCCTCCATGTAGTAAATTGTTGTTTTTATGACTGGTAGACAGAACTTAATGTTTAGAGTGTATTTTTCTTTGCTTTTTAGGGTTCCGTAGTAAACAAGGAACCCTTATAGTTTCGCCATGTCCGTCTGTCTGTCTATCCGTCCGCGGTTTAGCTCCGAGACTCTTAGTACTAGAAAGCTGTAATTTGGAATGGGTATACATATTAATTACGTCGACAGAGGTAAAATAAAAATACTTTTTTTTTTTACGCCTACACTTATAGTCGGGACGTTTTTTTTTTCTATGTCATGGTTTGGGGTATCGTTGGAAAGCTTCTTCAAAATAATTGTGAGTGTGTGAAAACCATTTTTGTATTCAGGGTCTGTTTGCGAAATATTAAGCTTTAAAGTGCTAATTTTTGTTAGAGTCAAGTGTCCCCCCACTGCCAGCTAAATGGTTGGTTTTGGATACGTGAAAAAAATCACAGCAATAGTTTATATAACGAAATTAAAAGGAAAACTATCACAGCTAAGTAGGCTCTACAAGTTAACGAGTAATAATCGACCAACTTAATTTTGCAGTTGCAAAAACATGTTTTTCCATACATTCCGTATGGGAGCACATGTTTATCAACTACAAAGTTAAGTTTGTTTTTGGGATAAATTCATCCCAACTACGGAACCCTTCATTGTACGTGGTCCGACACGCACTTGGCCAGTTTTTTATTTTTTATTCTAGCAATTCGAAAACAATTAATTTCATTCAAATTGGCGTACCTACCCAGATTTTGATTTTAGAACCGAAACCAATGAGGTTATACAATAACCTCATCGACCAAAACGTTCATTCCCAACTTGGCTTGTTAGAAAAAAGTAAGGCCTAGAATCAAGTTAAGCGGAACTTGATGCTAGGCTTAACTTTTTTTTTAACCCAAGATCACGTCATTTTATTAGTTTACAAAATAAGAAATTATAGAATAATACAAAACAAGGAAAATTGCACTGCACCTACATCTTTTCACGTAACAATTGCTTACGTGCTTAGGTATAAGCCCTGCCATCCACGTCTGAAGTTATTATAACGGCAAGATTGGAGGATTAAGACCCGATTGAGATATAGATAAAAACGTGTTCTTTAGACAGTAGATAAAAGGAGAGGAAGTACGCTATCTTCATACAAACGCACCGCGCGCGGATTGTATGTGTGCGCCATAGTATCTATGCGTCGCCGCACGCACACTTAAACAAAATCTCGACCCGTTTCTCAGTGCGCCAGTCGGGGCTAACGCCGCACAAGATTCGCGCGTCACGGCTTTTCGGCAGCGCTAAATGTATGAAAAATAAGTGATAATCGCAGGAGAAATTATTGCTGTGTTTGGGTGTCTAAATAATTCATCGATTCCAGAGTTGTCTCTGTTCAGATTACCTACTAAACAGGAAAGGTAACCAAGTTACTTATTCTAGCATATAATTTTTACTTGATGATGAGATACCTACTTATTTTTTGTTGTATTAGTTATCTATCAGACAGACGAAGTAGGCAGGCCTACTTTCCCACTAAAATGTATTAGGTACCTACTTTTGATCTGTCAATTGATATGCCGCTAATGTTTTGTTTACGTTTAGTCATGCCGATTTCTCAGTATTGTAGGTATAGTAAAGTAACTAAGTACTTACAGTTATAAAATCGTAATTTCAAATATTAAAATTCAGCTAAAAGTGACAACCCTGAGACAGGCAAGTATGGTAGGCAATTATATCACGGATTGGGCCGGAGATAGCCTACTAGGAACTCCTTGTACTATGAGTTTACTCTTGTAGATATTCTTCCATAAAGATTGTAAACAAGGACGATTGTTTTTCTTAGTAACGATATTTTCATATTTGTACTTTTCCGCCATTAGTACCTATTTCGTAGCTGCTACGAGAGCTACGAGCTACGAGAATTAAATGACAGTTTCGTAGTAAGCCGCTTACACTACTAACCACTGAATGCGTTTAGAACTAAACATATTTACAACATAATTCTATCTCTGCTACCTTCATAAATGATTGACAGAAACAGAACGATATTTTTAGATTGGTTTAGCACTAACCATATTTAGTGATATGTGGTGCAAGCTAGCCTTTAATCTAAGTTATTGCATAAAGTTATAACAACTTAATTAAACGTTCTTGTATCGCAATTTGAGTTTTCCGGAACTAATAAAGAGTTATAACGTGAGCTAGCTCTTCGCAATATCCTCCGCGGGTTAATCAAGACTCCAGGTGGTTTTATAAGCAGGGTTTTAACAGGTGCTACTCGTAAAACACATGTAGCATGTGAAGGGTTAAAATCTCAAAAGTGACGTATTCTCGGGAAGATAAAATACTCGTAGAATTGATGAATTTATTTAGCAGACAACCACTTCGCCCTTTTATCATCAGAAGTCGGGACATATCGAAAGGGTTAGAGCAAAATACCTAGTAAATTCTCCTTTTGAAATATTTTTTTGTATCCAGGGTGTAAGGGACAGCCCTCCGCAGACTGATGGGGGGAATTCAGTATATCATACTAAGATGACCGGTACTTGAAATTATTTCAGGAACGTTATGGGAATCCAATAAACCTGATTTGTTTTATTACCTTACACGCAATGACAGCTGATTTTACGCGTCGTTCGTTAGAGAATTTCAACATCCATTGCTGTTTACTTTTATTTTAGCTGTTTTATTTACATTTATCGAGTACTGCGTACAGAGTCACAATTTTAATTTTACATTGAAATAAAGAATTAGTAACTGAAAAAAAAACAAAATTTTCGTGAGAAAATTTTCGGTGGAATATGATTTAAAATAAGGAGCTGAATGCACCCTGTTAGTTTGCCTGTATACATATTCTTTCAGGAAATCTTTGCATTCGATTGCGTGTGTTCGAGAGTTTCCCATGAAACCTTAGAACATACATACATACAAACATAAACTCACGCCTTCTTGCCCAAAAATGTGCCCTAAATTTCATTTTGCTTTCCTCTTCTTATTTTTGTCGACGTTACATCTACATTATATCGTATGGGCCCAGTAGATGGCCACGCTTACTGCAGCGTCAGAAGCCTTCAAGGGTGTAGGTGAATGGACATTTGATGAGTCATTACAACTTTTTTAATGATACTTTGCAAGTAATTAAATGTGTTGAGAAAATGAAAAAGAAACAAATGAGTGAGGTTGGGGGAATTTCCTTTTTAATTCATTGACATTTCAATAATCAAAATAGATCACTCGTTATGATATTTTACAACAACAATTATTTATCTACCTTTAACAATGATATTAATTACTATAACATTTTAATGTGACACGCGTACATGGGCATCTGATACGAAACTACGAGAAAGGAACACAACTAAGAAAACAATTTTTTTTAACCTACGACCGACAAATCATGGCTGGTCTGAACATAGGCTCTCCTAACTTTCGCATATGTTCTCTCACTCACATTCGCGTCACCATTTGGTTCCAAAAAAAAATTGTTGCTGCACAGCCTTCTGTGCAAAATTCGGACCGGCCACGATTCATCGGCCGTATTGTACGGACAAGCTATCTAAAATATTTAAAAAATAATAATATAAAAACTCTCCTCATCGGAAAGCTAAATAACTATTTGGGTATATTGGAAGTGTTAGGTATCAACGTTGCTGACATGAAGCAATCGTTGAAGGAGCGCTTCTTTGGTGGCCTGAAGAAAGTATTAATTAGTCTTCTTTCAGGCGAAACAAGGTGCGCGCCTTCAACGTTTGAGTCATGCCGGTTTTGATTTACTCTTTCGGCATACTCAAGTGGACTCAGACCGAACTCGACGCCCTGGATGGATCGATTAGCGCGCCGCAGCGTCTTTCCATTCTATACAAGCAGAACGCAAGGGTGTGAAACTAATCGCGTATATATTGGAAATCACTTTTTTACTAAGGTGTTCCAATCTATACAAGAGTAGTACGCAAATACTCGCGTATACTTCGTAGTGACCAAATTAACTACCTCATTCCATAATATACAGTGCCAGTACGCATATGGACTAATCGTGTTTAGATTGCAAGAAATTGTGAACTGGTAACCAACTTATTTGCGACGTAATGCACCTTGCGCTAATATTAAATAGCCTGCCTGGCTGCGAGAAACTTGGAAGTAGCGCTCGCCGGCCGCTGCCGCAGCATCGCTCGCTTCGCTCGCTTCGCTCGCTCGTCTCGCGCGCGGTTGGTCACAGTTCTAACCTAACCTAACCTAAGCCATTTCACCCAGTTCACACTTTTGTTCTTTTTTTTTTAAAGACTAATCTTTAAAACTCTTGTCAGGCGTAAGTGATGTAGCATAGTTTGGAACCAGGACGCGCGCGCCCACGTTACAAACTATACACGAGCAATACGCAAAATTTGTGTTTACATTGTAATCGCAGATTTAAAAATAGCATTACAATGTATACTCGAGCAGTTTCCTATGGCTGCGTTGTAGCCTTGTATAGATTGGAAATACGCCGCGCCACACAATTATAGTCGATGTTGCCATTCGATATGACGAACAAATAGAATAGCACACGAGGTTGTTGACGATGTTTATTAATATTTTATTTCTTTGGAATTTCGTTTAAGTAAACAAAGACAAAAATAATGCTTATACCCCGAAGTAGCGCAGCAGATTTATCACAATTTCATTCTATAAAAAATCACATTTGACCAAACACAATGGAATTACATCGCTGCACAATTTACATTCTTTTTACAGTTCCTTATTTCACTACAATTTATATCTAATGAAATACACAGCCAAAGCCTTTTAATACCCAATAATTCAACTAACGACACACGCTAGTACAAAACTCGATTTAAAAAAAGTCCACAAAAGACGACTCATCGTGAATAAGTCGCATTTATGAATATTGTCAAAAATAATAACATCACGTCTTCAGACAAATTTTATTATTTATCTAATCCTAGTCGCTTAGGCTTTTTGTTCCATTTATTCACATAAGTAGGTATACTTTATTTACAGTCTATTTTTGTATACATAACAAATTATTTCTAATGTATTCTAGTCTGTTACACTTGATTGACAATGTATAAAGTATTTTAATGTCTTAAGTAAGTACATATTACATACGACACGTTATTTTGACTTCACACACAATACAAGAAACATAGTATTTTCAATATACACGTCATATACAGTCTCATCGAGTATGGACACAGTGTCGTTAATTACACGAAGGCCGGCTCACACACGCCGAACTCAATCAGAGACATACATCGTGATACTGCTGTCACAAACATGAATAAAGTTTCTCACACGTCCTTGATACGGGTCGGTAATGTATGGCTCGACCCATACAGATTTAGGCAGGAAACAACGGTACATTTAACATCAGGAATTCTCACTTTTCGCAGCTTAACACATACATAATTTATTGAAGTACTTCCCGTACTAACACAGCTTTCAATTCGATTCAATCTACCCACGCTCTACACTCAACGTTTTTTGTTATTATTTTGTGCTTAGCACATACTTTTTACAACCACCGTACTTAAACACTATCAGTAGAGTATTATGGACTTACGTAACGTTACTTATTTGTACATCTATCTAGACTGACATTCAACGAATACTCAATAATCACTTTGTTCAAAATTTTATAAATATATACATATTAATTTGTATAAATCACTGACAGTTTTGATCGGTACTTTACATACATGAATTATTACCAAATGAATTTAGAAAACAACGTCCAACCTTTGGATATTGACTATAGATTTATGTTGCTAACTAGAATGTAAGGTGAAGTGTCATGCCCAACGTAATTAATAGATTCGAGAATAAATAATGGGCAATGCGTGCCAAAGATTTACAGCTTTATGACACAGTGGGCAAGTCTTCGGGATTATATCTATAGGTACACACTCTTAATCGCTTCATAAACCTATAAGTAAGCTATTACGGTGGCTCCATCTACTACATAAATTCTCAAGGACATTTTTTTACGTTATTTCACCATCGTGTTTCAGCTAACATAGATTAGCACTTAAGACCAAAATGGACATTTAAGTGCGTGTTAACATTTAAATATTAACAAAGCCGTAACTAACAATGGACAACAATATTTTATTTACAATTTTAAAATCGCTTAGAAACGTCTATAAAATAGATCACACTGTTAGGCCGTCTACGTCACTTGTAGTTCTGCTCGTGCGAGCGAGCGGTGCCGTGGTCACTGCGGTTTACACAGACGTGTCTCAGGTGAGTCCACCAATGTTACAGTTCACGTGGTACATGTAGGTGGCCAGCTCCTCGCCGGTGAGCTCGTCGTCGACCTCGCGAAGACTGGAGTTGGAGATGCTGCGAGGGGAGTCGACGGAGTCGGAGGGGTCGTGGATCCGCAGGCGCCACGCGCGGGCCCAGTGTCTGTTCCCGCTCGGGGACTCGTTAACGGTTGGTAGATCGCGCCCGTTGTAGCACTGCGCACACAAACATTACACATTAAATAAAAATAACAATGAATTAGCACAAAATAAAGTTAAACAGGTATAGTCTTCATCATCCACGAATATATACACACAATTTCGATTAGCATTGCTAACCTAATCGGAAACCATTTATACCTAACCGAAAAGATAACTTTTTTTTTTTTTGGTGTGGTGAATTAGGTATATTATTAAATAACTTCTCCCGCTCTGGGTGGAGCGGGAGGGCGTGTCAGACTCTTACTGAATAAAACCCACAAGTGTTCCTTCAGTTGCCATGTTGCCGGGGGCCACGATTTCCCTTTCGGCCTTATTAGCAACCCCGGCAGGAACCGAAAACTTACCTAATGTTGGCACACATTCTTTGTTTTTAAAACGATCAAAAGAATGTTTACCAATGATATCCATTAAAAACGTATTATTAGAAACAAGAACCGGACATAGTTGTCATTATCATATGTTAAGTAGGTCGAATATTTTTAGATTTTGATATCGAACGATGGACTCTGCTCAGTATAAAAATGCAGATAAATCCATAAAAAAACAACATAAATAAAGAACAAAATATATGGCCCAATGTTTTGTTCCTTTTGTGCTCTAATCAAGCAGAAATGGATTTTATTCAACACAACAATGTGCGATCAGGGAAACAGAAATGTGTTGTTGTGCACATAAAGGCTGATACGAAAGTTGAACTCACATTGAACAAGCCGAAAACTTGGGATAATATTATGATTTTCCCTGTGACAACTCTCAATGTAAGACAGCTTAGTGTCAGTAAGCAAGGGAAAGAGAAATGGAGCAACTTATACAGGTACTTTTGTGTTCAAATTCTTTAAGTAGGGTGACCACGCAAAAAAACTCGATGTACCTACTTTTATTGGATTTCCAAATATGAAAATATGGAAAGCGACCAACTTGGAAGTTGCGCGGTTGTTCACAGTTCTAACCTAACCCGTTTGGTCGGGGTGAAATACAACTAGCACTTAAAATTAGTCTAAAAAAATTAAAAATTCACGCCGCCTGTGGCACGTGCCGCGGCAGCGAGCGGCTGGCGTGCGCTACTTCCAAGTTGGTCGCAGTTACTTGGCACTTTACCTACACCTTAAATCATGGACACCCTACATTAATAATATGGCCAAACGTCGACTACATATCATTAAACATTGACGTCAATTTTAGCTGCCCATTTCATGAAATGGTCTAACATTTCATGACATGATCAATTCTAAGATCTGGCTACGACATCTACACTAACGACGTTGAAGCATCGACAGCTCCTCACTACGAACGCTAGCTTAAACCTGCTTTTGACGTGAACTTATTTCATGGCTAAGTATAAAAATAGAATAGAAATACTTTGGCAGACATTCCAGCAATAGATTCAATGCACAAATACAATTAAATGAATTCTTTGAACCCTAAATTCCGCTTCGATAATAGTAAAACCCTAAAGCCTGTAACGTTAGAATTTTGCATGGAATCTTGTACATTGTGAGTAACTGATAAGACAGAGTTTTAAGGAATTACCACGAGGCGACGATAAAGATTGTGGAACTAATTATTTTTCAGGCACAATATTTGTTTAAATCCGTCTACGAGGAAGTTCGTTATGTTTGCAAAGTATTTTCTTGTATTCTAGGAAGGAAAACATTTAATTAAGACTATTTTCTAAAGAAAACTAGAGGGGTGAAATTTTTTTTATCGGGAACTAGGTATGTGATAAATTTATTCCCACGAGCCCCCTTAGCAAACATTTTATGAAGCTATTGCCCAAGCCCAAGCTTGACATTAAAATGAATGTTAGGATTAGGACACATTTGCACTAACACTTAATTTAATGTCATTGCTCGCATTTCACATGGTATTTTCATGATTATTAAGATTCAACCCCTGCACACTTTGGCATATAAAGTGGCCTTGGCAGAGAGACCTTTACCCGAGCCCATTAACAGGTTGTTCCATTACGAATGACAAAAAGAGGATCATTAAGTTAGTGAGCACGAAAAACCCAGGCGGCGGGGGTTGGACCGAAGACTTCGCCAAAATAAGTAAAAGGAAAAATATTTTTATGTGCTATGGGAAAAATTGTCCTGCATCTACTAATAACAACAACAAGTATCACACATTATCCTTTTCCCAAGCGATAACAATCTGTCCTAAGATAAGATATAGAATCAGGCGTCACTTTGCGGAAATCCACAGTAAAATGTTACGTAAAAATATTTAGTTTTAATTCCGCAATAAAACTGAAACTAAAACTAAATATTTTAACATAACATTTTCCTTATTTTTAACATCTGTATTGATATTCGTTATTGGCCTAATGTTCATAAGTGGTCATTAAATCGGTAATAAAATCATACAAAATCCATTTGGATATAATTCTCTATGATATACATAGTGAAAACTACTGTTAGGTTACATGTTTTAGAAAATATGCGGTTAGAAACTGCAAAAAAAATGCATAACGTCATGTAAATGTTTTTTCTAGTCGCATATTTTAATACACATAATATTTGTACCATTAATTCATTACCAACGTAGACGTCAAACAGTTACGCCATATCGAAAGCTATTTGAATATTAATTTATAAAAGTAAGTTGTACTTTACAATATATGTTGCTTACTTTATTTCCCTAAAAACAGTACAATTTAGCCCCTAATGTATTAAGTTCACGTTCATTTATGAATTATGATTGCAAAAACGAAAACCTAAGCGGCTTGAGAATATATTGGTGGCTTGCCGTAAGCAATCCAGACCTCAGCTTTATTTCAGAGGCAGCCTCAATAAATCCAAGGGCAAAATTATCACGTAAACCCGAGGAGTTTAAGATGTTGACATAAAATATTAAAAGGCATTAAATCTAGAAAATTGCTCTCGAAGATTCCTCAATAAAGTATAAAACGTAATAAAATGGACATTACAGCCGGTCAAGGGCGGATCGGCCCTATCCGAGATTTTTTAGATACAAACCAATAAACTTTTCCTTGTATTTATTATTATTGGTTATAACCGACTTTATAACTGATACAACATCAAATAAGGAGAACAAAAATAGGATTCAATTGAGTTTGTAAACCAATATGAATAAAAAATATGAGACTCGGTTGAATGTCAGTATTCTCGAATGATGCCTTCTTGCTAAATTGATGGGCATTATCCTTGGCTAGTTTATAACCTGATACGTGCTTGCGTCGGACAGTGAAGGGCTATAAATTCAGTACTTTACTGTCATTGTGTGGATTTGTTTTGGCCGCATTTATACATTTATTAAATTAAACTAGCCATAAACATTCATGACATTCTAATCTCCTGTCACTGTCATCAAAGAACATTAGGTTTCTCGACACACGACTGTGTATCATACGGTTACTAGTAAGGTCATTTTCTTCAAAAGCAATTAAAGAAAAACGTAGGTACATTCATGTGATTTCCTTAGAACTTGGCACCCGTTTAGATCTCAATAAATTATTTTATTGGCAATCCGAGCGGTTCCGCAATTTCTTTGTAAATAACTTCTTTTCTCACATCCTATGTTTTTGGTGGGTTTTAATTTAGGAACACTTTTCGATATTTTAAGGTATTTAATTTGACGCTTTTAATAAGTAACCACGATAGAATTAACTATTGGTTAATTCTATCGTGGCTACTTATTAAAGCTCTTGTAGTACCGGTATTTAAAAAAAATTTAAACGTGAATCCCAAACTGCACCCTAATTGCGTAACACACTTTCAATCACAATCCGAAAGATTTTGAAGGAAATTGCTAATCCATTGCTTCATAATTATGTTTGAAAAATTCATTTGCTCAACAACGTATATAAATAACTATATAAATGTTATTGAAAGGCACTGCCATCGTAAGTGTGTTACGTAATTACCCTGCAGTTATTTTCCTCATCATCCTATACTGCATTATATGGGTTTGCATTTTTTTCTGGTCATCTTGTCTTTGTCCTAGTTTTATTACTTAACTAGCTTTTGCCCGCGGCTTCGCCCGAGTGGATGTCGGAAAATATCCCACGGAAACGTACTACCGATACCGGGATTACATAACTAATAGCCGAGAAAAAGGTCATTGACTCTTACCGCTGCGCCCGCGTTGCCGTCAACCATAACTATTTTGTTGCGCGTAATTTTAAATCTGTGATGTCTTTTAAACCATTCATTTAAATGAAATGATGACCAGGCATATTTTAATCTAAATTAAATGCTTAATTTAAGTAACAATAGTTTATTGGATAAGGATTCATAAAATACCGGTCAAAATAGCTTCGGAAATAACAAAGAAATTTTATCAAATTCTGAAAGTTTTCATATCGAACTTGTTTACAATTACCAGTTTACCGCCCTTACGGGTTAGATACATCTAAGTGAGTTAAAAATGGTCATTATGGGTCATCCTTAGAAGATAGACATATTATTATGCCATTGCGGACTTTTTTGTTGGAATTTTTAAGATGTACAATACAGTAGAACATACATTTTATTTATCCTCAAGGTTTACGCGGCGCACGCCTGTAAAGCTCCCAGTCATCATGATCTTTTCCGACATATTCAACAATAAAGGTTTATTTGTCACAGAAACACGTGCATACATAAAAGACAAGAGTAATCAGAGAACAACACAAAGTACATAATAAATCACGTGCATAAAACAAAAATTACTTAGGCGGCAGCTGCACGACATGACTGTGACAAGAAGGCTTCCACTCAGCATGATTCAGTGCTATGGGGGACCCACAGTGTAGCGGTTACACCGCCACATACGAACTACGCATCAAAGACATCACGTCGGGGTCACCAATTTAGTGGCATGAGGAACAGGTTGTAAAGTTCACTCATCCACCATAGAAAAGGGAGGATCCTCCGACCAGACGGGCAGTTGCCCACCAGACACAATACCCGGTCGGAGGATCCTCCCTTTTCTATGGTGGATGAGTGAACTTTACACCCTGTTCCACATGCCACTAAATGCCACAGCGCTGATTTTCAGTGGTCACCCGAAAAAAAGATATACCTACGGAAATTAAGTCAGGTTCAGTGATTTTCTATTAAATAGGTGGGTAACAAAATAAAATAAAATAAACAGTGCTCAGAATATAAGACAACTATACCTATAATACAACGAATTATAAGAATAAATATTATTAAATAACATAAAAATGAATCCGCAGGCATTACCATACGTGAAAAAATTATGTAGATACCTAACTATAACATATATTATTACTGCACGAGGATATACAAGTGTTTTGTCTCGCTCCCACCCTCACCCTCGCGTCGCCTGCACGCGCGCTCTCTATCTAAAAAGTACCGTTGCATTTCCCTATTGCGTTTATGAGCGTGATGACGTACTGTGCTGTCTGTGAGCCATCGAGCCGGGCGCCAATTTACACAAAACCTTAATGAAATATACACCAAAACCTTCCTCATGAATCACTCCGTCCGTCAAAAACTACCGGTAGTTTTTGAGTTTATCGCGTTCAGACAGACAGACGCGGCGGGGGACTTTGTTTTATAATATGTAAGGATAAGGCTAACAGTTAGAAATATCACATCAAACCGAACCTAACTTAACGCTTCGGTATTTAGCTGTGGGCAGTTTATTATACAATTTGGAGCCAACTTAATTCACAGAACGGTCCACGGTTTTACTTCGATATTATTTATTTATTATTATACAACCCTTAAATCTGCCTTTAAAGGTTGCCCTAATGCGATAGTCAAGTACAATATACTATTATAAAATAAATTCACAACAGAATAAATAAAACATAACACCTAAATTTAACTTAATTATAACATAACACCATAGAGGTTGCCAGAGTGTTGCTCAGTGTACACGAAAACAAACCGCGCGCGTCAGCGGTGCGCGCTGAAGCAGATTGGTGCGCGCGGTCGGCACCATCAGCAGCCGCGGCCGCCGCCGCCTGCTTATATATGTCACGGCTAAAACCCGAAGTGTGGCTACACCTAGTTTTAGCCGGCTAGAACTTGGTGCGGTTAGCAGTTGGTTAAAGTTAGTTGTAGCAAATGAAAATGGCTGAAAGGTAGGTTAGGTTAGGTTAGAACTGTGACCACATAACACACCGCACGAGCCGAGCGAGCGAAGCGAGCGGTGCCGCGGCAGCGGCCGGCGAGTGCCAGGATCCATTTAGGCAAGTTTAACCAACTGCTACCGGCCGCACCTAGTTCTAGCCGGCTAAAACTAGGTGTAGCCGCACTTCGGGTTTTAGCCGTAACATATACATACTCGTCTGGTACGCACAGCCTAATTGACTGTAGTACAGCAAAATTTGAAAGTTTACCCCTTATTACATGGAACAGGTATATGGCTAGTGCTAGTTCCAGCTTGATTTCTAATTTATAGTACACAACCATTCTCAAAATGAATAAGGTTGGATATAGCAATGGGTATCCCGGATATACTCCATGTAACCTCAAATACATAAATCTAATATACTTATTTTCTATCCGCTCTAGCATTGTACTGTATTTGGCTTCACTGGGACTCCAAATAGCCGCGTTGTACTCCAAGTGGCTCTTTACCAATGCTTCGTACAAGGCTCTTAGAGCACTCATAATTTGAAAACTCATTTGCCTGTCGCAAAACAAAACCTAGGTTACGATATGCTTTATTATTGGCAATAGTCACTATTTTCTGGCAATAAATTGTTATTTGTATAACGGGATTAAGTAGTAGGATGAATTAAGTTATGAATGGGATTTCTGAACATATTTAATGTCAAATATAACGTTAACAATCGACGAGTTTTTATCCGGGCGTTTTTATTAATAGGATTATCAAATTTGTATTTTGCTAATTGGATCTGGTTAAGATTGAGATACCATTTCAATACCATAGAATAAGCTATAATAAGTACAGAATTTTCTTAGAAAATCGTCTAGCAGAAAGAGATTCGTTTTCGATACCAAGAAATCTTTTCAATAACAATTTATATATTTTGGCCGTCAAGACAAGACGGTGATAAGAAGAAGAATAATTTAAAAAAATCGGATGACAATAAGTCAATCAACACTAAAAGTCAAATTCAATTATAATTAAATAAACTTGACATTAGTTTGACAGCATTAAGAATGTACAAATGACTAAATTGAATGCACTACATTCAATTTATTATTTTTTATTATTGATGCTAATTTTATGACATTCACTAACATAAATAAAACTGATATGAACATTACTGATTATCATAATTAATGCATTTAAAAAAATAATATGTGACTTTGATAATGACCAAGACTTTACGTCACTTACATGTCTAATGGAGCCATAAATTAGATACTTTTACTATTTAAATGACACTTCCCGGTCTTTGTTCTCAATGCCAACGTTGTAGTGTAATAGAAGCTGCATCTACTTAATAAAAATCTTAAATTCACTGACAACGCACTGCCCCACTAGTCTAGGAGCATGAAATTTTGCACTAAAGTTTCTTATACAACATGCAAAAAAAAACCTGTCGGATTCGTGAGGGTGTTGTTAGATACGAGTATAAGTGATAATTTTAAAAAAAAAACGTCTAATTTTTTTCAATGGGGAATTATACCGCTTAATTACGTGGGACGCGGGTGGCCGTCCTGTAGTGGGGGTCTACAAGTCATAACTTATGACGCCTGCTGAAAATTTGCTCATTTTTATGAATTTGGGGTAATTTTGGTACTTAAAATGTGATTTTTAATAGCAATAACTTTTTTATTTTCAATTATAACAAGATTTTTTGTTAAGTACTTAAAAGTTATAAAAAATCATAGGGACTCTTCCCCCCCTCGAGCCCCTTTCGGATTGAACAGGGTTTTTTACATGTTGTATGTAACGGAAGTAAAATAAAGTTTTTATTGAAAATGTTTTGAGTTTGTATGGAAGTACTTACGTAATTTTTTCCGATCTGAAAACCCATCGGGCTCACGGCTTGCAGTGGAATAATTATTACAGCTTTTTTTATAATAGGTAAGTACTAGTAGGTAAGTCAGTGTATCTGAGATAGTATATTGAGAAGAAATTCAAACAGAAGATGCTGTTCTTCTGTGTTCTCTGCTCAATACTATGGAGAATATTAAAATAACCGCCTTTGTGGTCTAGTGGTCAGACCTTCTGTCTCAGACCCAGAGGTCCTGGGTTCGATTCCCAGCGGGGGCAAAATGTTCTGCTCGGTTTGGTTAGTGGTCGAGCTTGTTCTAAGTCGGCCTGATTAGCTACCACCATCTTATCCAAGTCTATCACCATAACAACAACTTTAAGAGCATTGTTGTATTTCGGCAGTTAGAGGTAAGATAGCCAGTTCCTCTGTGGTTGAGAATTCCGGGTGAAGCTCGCTTCCACCTTCGGCCTGATCATCACTTACTATCAGGTGATATGAAAGCCAAGAGTTTCCCGTTGTGGTTAAAAAAATAAGTATTTAGTTGTTTTGTTTTTACGCAGGGATCCCGAATATTAAATGACATGACTGCCATGTTATTATTTTTATTAGACAAAATAATATTATGTCTCGATTTCTAATACCTAGTGATAGTTTACCGAAATATATAATAAACACCTAATTCCTCTCTAAAATAAGAATAAGAATCATTTATTTGCAGAAAATACAGGTGTTGTAAAAGTTGGTGGTTTAATAATGTACAGTCCGTATTTTGCATGTTTAGGGCATGCAAATTAATTTTACATTAATACCTAACAGGTAACTACTTAAGGGGGAAGCGTCAGGGTAGCCCGTGAAATTCAATTTTTCTTACGTTTTTTGCATTTTGCAGGTCAGTCGATTTTATGTTGATTAAAATATGATTCGCGGTCGTAACAAATATGGTTTTACTCAATTATAATCATTACAATCAGCAATACAACTCCATATGTTAGCAAAGGTGTCAAATGTCATGATTTCATGAAATCATGACATTTGTCACCTTTATCTTCTTTTTAATCTCTATTGCTGATTGTAATAATTATAATTGAGTAAAGCCATATTTTTTACGACCGCGAATTATATTTTAATCAACATAAAACCTGACACTGACCTGCAAAATGCAAAAAACGTAAGAAATTTTGAATTTCGCGGGCTACCCTGACGCTTCCCCTTAAATATTTTAATAATAAAGGTACAAAAAAATACTTATGTTCCAATAGACTTTTTAAATAAAGATATAACAACACACACTGACATTTTTACAAAATTTTTTGTAATTCCAATGATCTGCATATTTAAAAAAAAAAATATTTGGAATTGTAAACCTTTGCATGCCCATGTGACGTTAAAATTATGGAGAACTTTATTATAAAAACACCTATGTACTATACCCATTTTTGCAAAGAAATAAATGATTTGATTTGATTTGATTTGAACACGTACATTAAGTTTCTAGCACACTTTCACAGCAATTATAATCTCGGAAACAGTTCTTTAATTCCGCCACTAAAGCTCAAGGAGCTCGTTCAGCGAGGTAACCCCAATGTATGATTAAATTAATATTAAAATCGCACACATGTTAATGTGACATGGCATTTTAATATTTCATACAAATGTCTTCTACTTTATAATGATAACATAATGTAAGCAATACAACCTGTAATTAAAGCATTGACATTGAAGTTCCGACCCATGTTTTGAATTAATTGAAGGTGTTCTTCAATTATTTTATCTTGATTATTTATCAATACGGTTGTTTATGTTATTTTATTTTATTATCATTATAAGGTAGGTATCTACCTGATAACTAACGAGTATTTTTTGATGATAATACTTAATAAAAGACACAACAACAAGCAGGTAGGTGCACGGATCAACCGAAGGACAAATCAAATCAATACAAACAACTAAAGCATCGACATTATTCTGGGGATCCTTTAATCTATCAATTTATCTTCTGATACTGTTGTTTGGTTCGACTCGTATCTTAAAGGCCGCTCGCAACGGGTTCATCTCGAAGAGTCTTCTTCTGACTAGTGTTCTCTTATTGCGGGTGTGCCTCAGGGTGGCATTCTCTCTCCTCTTCTGTTTTCTATTGTCATTAACTATATCACCAGAGTCATCTCTTCCCACTTCTATCTCTATGCCGACGATCTACAACTTTACAATCACTTTTTAAACAAGGTGCGGATCAGCCGTGTCTGCCATGAACAGTGACCTGGATTTTTTTAGCGAGTAGCCGCGGTCTTTTGGATTTCAAATCAACCCTTAGAAATTCCAGGCCATCGTAATATTATCGGCGGAAGTTATATGTGTCTCCACTCTCTGAATGGAGTTCAGATTGAATACGCAAATACTGTTAAAAACCTGGGGTGACCATGGACTCTTACCTATCGTAAACTGCCCATCCTGGTCAAGTCAGTCGCAAAGTCCACAACACTTTCCATTCCTCCAGAGCTTCTTTCCCTTGAATATCAAAATCTCACCTGCTGAAACTTTCATACACCCCATCATAGACTACGCTAATGCTTGTTATTTGGATGCCATCAAGGAGCTATTAAAATAAACTTCAACGTTTGCAAAACATCTGTATTAGTTTTGTTTTTAACCTTAAAAAGTATGATCACATCTCTAACTTTCGCAAGATACTCAAATGGCTCCTTATTCGACTTCCCAGGAACTCTCGGACATTGTTTCTGCTATTTAACATCCTTCACAACCCTAAAACGCCATCCTATCTGCGGGAACGCTTTTCCTACGCCCGTCCTTCTGATGCAACTGATGCCTTGCAGGTCGCATCTTAGAAATCTCCTTAAATCCCCTCCCCACTCAACCGACTTCTACGCCTACTCCTTCACTGTGCACACGGTTCAGTTGTGGAATTCACTTACGCCTGACATTAAGGACATTAGGGACTGCTAAACTATTGCACTTTTTAAAAGAAGAGTGAAAGAACACTACCTTTCCAATTCGTCATAGTTGTAGTTGTATTATGAATATATTATTTTATACTACCTACATTATAATTATATTTGATATCTATTTTAGAAGACACTTCATAAGCATATTCTCTTATTGTATGTTCATATTTAAACTAGCTTCCGCATGCGGTTTCGCCCGCGTGATATCTTTATAAATTATAGCCTATGTTACTCAGTGATAATATTTCTACAGGTGAAATATTTTTTTTAATCGGTTTAGTAGTTTTTGGGTTTATTAATTACAAACAAACATACAAAAAATCAAATCTTTTCTCTTTATAATATTAGTTTAGATTAGTATTTCATTTTATTTTATTTTATGTATTCTGTTTTCTCTTCTACTCTCACATACTCTCTCTTTATCTACTTTCGTATCGCAGGTAAGGAGAAGGACAGGGAAGAGATTTCTTTAGAAATAAGTATCACCTTTGTACATAAATAAATAAAATAATTTTGATTGGATAGAAATTCCTACACGACAAGTGACCAGCAATTAACTTCTGGATAGGAATAAGAGACACACAGAAGGTATCCACATTGTATGATTTAGAATTGTATGTGATGTGAAAAAAATGCTTCTTCTCAGCTGAGAAGAATCGAATGACAAATTAATGAAGCCTACTTACTAAAAAGTGTTAGTGAAGCGTTAGTTACCGTCGCCCATTGTTCCCATTTAGTATTTGATTGTGGGCCTGACCTCACCTGCGCTCGGGGCGGCGCATCATATAATTGTGTGGTGGCGGTAGATAGCCTGCGCAGGCGACGGGTACCTCGCACACTGGCGCAGGCCCCTGGGCCCCCGGCCCGCAGCCGCTGCGACGCCAGCAGAGCGCTATAACTGCGCCCCATCCGCGGCCCCCCTCGTCCGCACCACGTCGCTAACGTCACCTGCAACAAAAATAAAAGTTTGTAGTTAGATATTATAATTATGTTTTATCTATATGTATTCTACAGCGTACATAAAAAAAAAATGTACGCATATTCTATGAGATAGTTGTACTGCACGCGTAGCATGACCACCGTAGAAACGGGTTTTGTCGACGGAAGAATAGACAAAATGACAGATTGTGATTGTTTATCTGTTTTGTCGACGGAAGAATAGACAAAATGACAGATTGTGATTGTTTATGTCATTTTGTCTATTCTTCTGTCGACAAAACCCGTTTCTACGGTGGTCATGCTACGCGTGCTGGGGTTTAAAAACAAATACAAAACAGTAGGTACTGAGTAGGTACTTAAAGTGGGTTTAGACCAAACGAGCAATTTATTTTTGTGTAAACAAGGTCAGAGCATTCTTTAGTTGGTCTATCCATACTACTTACTGGTTTTATGTTCGTTTCCAATTATTTTGGTGTACAAAAAAAGAGTATTCTATTAATCTATTTCCATGCTACGACGTTGCTACGTCGCGGTGCGACCTAGATGTTACCTAAGTTGAGTTAGTACAGCCTTGCATAATCAGCCAATAAAGTTCACACTGCTGGAATAAAGGCCTCCTCTCTGTGAGACAGTGGGCCGTAATCCATCATGCGGGCCCAGTGCGGGTTGGTAGATGTTAGATGTCTTCGAAGTTTTTGGTTCACCGTTTTGAGAGCAGTGGTGATGAAATAATTTACACAAAGTACCACCACTGGTCTTACTTCTCACAGATCAAAAGCAGGCTAAAAAAAACTGGTTCACCTAGACACGCTGTCTATACTGTTACAAAAATTTAACTGGTTTTGACTTTCTTTTTGCATCAATATTTAATGTGGCAGCACGATTTCTACGACGTAGTTCAGGACAATTCGAGGTAAACATAATATACTATTCTAAACTTCATTTTCAAGTTCATTGATATTCAAAATAACTTTGTGTATTTTTAATTATGTTTAGCAACCAAAATTGTAATTAAACATTTATTGTAATGAGTGAATAACATTATGGAAATAGTTTACAAAATACACGGGTGAATTAATTTTTGAAAATCACGATAATTTATATCTATTTTAGTGTATTTTAACTATTTAAGCTGTTCACTCACTTACTGGTATTTTGATGAAGTCCAAATTGATATTCAGTTTAAAAAAAATGTTTTAAATGACGCGTTACATACCTACACAGATAACATGTAATTTTAGGTAATATGTATGGAAATAAATGATTCTTAACATTGATGCAAATCTGTTTCCCAGCAGTGGAACCATTATAGTGTGGTAAATGAATTATTTAATTGATCAAAAACTAATAAACAATCCAACATGTTTACAGGATAGCAGAAACTGATTTATATCTGTTCATAAACGTCTAAAACAACTGTATGTATCAGTGTTTTTCTTCCTGAACAAGTGACCTACTAATCCTTATTGGAAATCAAAACAAAACCCGGAGAACTTTCAATGCTCGTGTCATTTCTTTTTAACACGTAAGAGTGAATATATAACAGCAAACTGAAAAATGTTTAGTCCTTTTTGTTTGTAATAAATATCTGTGTCGAAAGTTAGTGAGAGCTTGAGAACATTTACATAAAATATTGTGGGTATTTGCGACCCCTGACCGGCGACCGGCACGTTGCCTCCAGGGGTCCATTACACCCCCACATTTCCACTCCACGGAATCCAAAGAATTAAATTAGATCAAGATAAGAATACCAAGCTGGGACGGAATTTTTAATGTCACTTTTCCTTCGTAATAGCGTCATCTCATTAAAGTTTTTCTTAGGGACGCAATGACGCAACTGATTTCATTTACTATTTGACCTGTTTGTGAATAACAAGACCTATATTAATATGCATTTGCAAATTCAAGGCAAATAATTTTTAGGTCATGATTATCGTGCAAAACTTGTTTTATGGTATTAACTGAAAGTATTCGTACAAGCTTTATGTTTTAACTAAGACGGATTTAATATTAATTCCTCATAAACGAAGGAAGCTGCTGCTAAACATAAGACACAAATTCTTGGCATACAAACCATATTTTATAATCTGGGAACCAGTTTGAATAATGTTAAGGTTTAATCATTTAATACAAATCCGCTCAGCTGTTTAATGGTGACAATAAAACACCTGATATTTGGAAACATTTATGACAGTTTATGACCACATTAATGTGTTACCTTCTCTTTATTACTGTTACACGTGCAGATATATGTATCACTATAGAAATAAATCATAAACACACCGTTGTATAACTTACAACTACGGAGTGAGCTTAGCAGAAAAAGTAACTAGTAAGAAACCAGGCTAGAAAGAAACCTCGTCAGGCAGCTGGTGCGGGTGGGGCCGGATCTGGCGAAGAGCCAGTTCGGTTTCCGCAGGGGGCGCTCTACAGTGGACGCCATCATGCGCGTGCGGGCCCTCACGACGGGGGATGCTGTGGCCCGGGGTGGGGTCGTCTTGGCGGTGTCTCTAGACATCGCCAATGCCTTCAACATCCTGCCCTGGAGTTGCATCAGGGAGGCACTCCGGTATCACCGGATGCCGACCTACCTATGTCGTGTGGTTGAGGCCTATCTGACGGACAGGGCCGTCATCTACCCCGGTCACCAGGGAGAGTGGAACCGGCAAGAGATGTCGTGCGGTGTCCCACAGAGTTCGGTGCTGGGGCCGCATCTGTGGGACATCGGATACGACTGGGTGCTGCGCGCCGACCTCCCTAGCGGCGTCAGCGTCGTTTGTTACGCTGACGATACGTTGGTCCTGGCGCAGGGGAGGTTGTACCAGGCGGCGGCCGACTTAGCGACACGCGGGGTTGCGACAATCGTTGACAGGATCCGGCAGCTGGGACTCGAGGTGGCTCTGCACAAGTCCGAGGCCATGGGTTTTCATGGTCCTTGGAATGCGCCACCGTCGGGTTCCCAGGTAATGGCGGGAGGGGTTTACATCGGTGTCGAGTCGGCGATGAAGTATCTGGGACTCGTCCTTGACAGCCGGTGGAATTTCGTCTAACATATCCGACATTTGGCTTCCAGACTGGAGCGGGCCGGGGCTGCCGTGAAGCGGCTCCTGCCCAATCTGGGGTTCCAAACGCCTCCTGTCCATCGCCCTTTTCGGGGCGTCGGTGTGGGCACGTTCATTGAGGCTGCGGCCAGCCCGCTAGTTGAACGCGTCCCAGAGGGTCATGGCCATCCGGCTGGACGAGGATACCGCACGGTCTCCTGCGAGGCGGCGAGCCTACTTGCCGGATTACCGCTATGGGATCTGGAGGCAAAGCTCCTTGCGCACATCTGGGAGTGGCACGAGGAGGTGAAACGTCGGCGCTTAACTCCGATGCCGCAAGAAATCGCGGCACAGCGGACAGAGCTCCGGCGGGATCTCAAGGCATCATGGAGAGTGCGAAAAAAAAAAATCTTTAACAACAATAGTGTGTGCCTCACGGCTGCGCCAAAAAGGTTCATTTCAGCATTAATGCCAGACCCTTAAAATGAACCCTTAAAAGGACAAGTGACGGGGAGTACAAACAGTTTCAACATATCTAATACATAGTTTGTATACTTAAAAACTAAATAAATAAGCACGTTATCAAATATAAAACAAAAAAAAACATACGAAAACAACAAGAGCTGTCCCAGCAAAGGACGGAAAATCACCGAGCGTGCGCAACCACCTGCAGACCCAATATATATTATATTTTGTTTGATACAACAGGAATCATGATTTAAGCTAAGTACTGTAGGCATTTCATATGAAAATAGTTTCAAAATAGTTTATTATTTTAACAAGTAAACCTTTTAAGCAAATAAGCCTGTGTTAGGAGAAATATAAGTGAAACATTAAGGGCGACCATATCCAGTTTATGTTGCGAATCTATGAGATACTGTCGTAAACGTGTTCTGAACGTGTGGATAGTGCCCAGTACCCGTAAAGGTGATGGGATGTTATTCCACACCTTAGATGCAGCGTATCGGAAAGTGCCTCTGAAAGCTGCTGTCCTATGAGACTGTGTCGAAAGTTGTTGTGCACATTGCCTGGGCGCGCAATCTCGTCTACTAGCCATCCAACTAAACTTGTCGTATAAATACTTTGGTTTCTGGGACTTAACGACACCAAAAAACAGTCACGCAACTTTCGTCTCGATTTCATCTTGAGAATAAAGTGTTTGTTAAAAAAGGGGGTGACATGACTTCAAGGGGGAACAGAGTAGCAGAAGCGCGCACATGCATTTTGGACGTTTTGTATATAAGTCGATCGGTACGAGCCAGCAAGCGTGGACCGTAAACCGTATCAGCGTAGTTTAATTTAGAAAGAACAAGGGTTTCAACGAGCTGTTCGTGAACCTAGGACATCCAACCAACCAACCCAACAACCAGTAAATAAAAACTGACTAAATTTGTATTAATAAAAACCCTCTTAGTGATTAGAAGATAGTCTTAATTAATTTCCACTCAATACAATCCTAATTCCTAACTTAGTTATATTATAAATGCGAAAGTGAGTTTGTTTGTTGGTTTTTTTGTTTGTTACGGTTTCACGCTAAAACAGCTTAACGGATTTGCATGAAATTTAGCCCATGGGTAAACCATGACTTGGGTTACAGGACATAGGATACGTTTTATCCCAATGTTCCCACGGGATCGAGACTTATGCGGGTGAAACCGCGGGGCGCAGCTATTACACAATAAATCTATAATCGTCTGCCATACAATTAGATAATTAGATAATTGATATTAATTGTTATTTGCTTTTATTAGATAATTTCATAAAAACCGGCCAAGTGCGTCTCGGACCACACACAATGAAGAGTTCCATAGTTGGGATGAAATTATCTCAAGAAAATCTTAACATTGTAGTTGACAAACATGTTCTTGTACCTCCACACATTCCAAGTACTAATGAAAGTTGGTCGACTATTACTCGTTAACTTGTAAAGCCCACTTAGCTGTGATAGTTTTTCAAATATCCAAAAATAACCATTTAGCTGGCAGGAGACACTTTATTTAAACAAAAACTAGCACTTTAAAGCTTAATATTTCGCAAATGAATCCCTGAGCCGAAAAATGGTTTTCATACACCGGCAATATTTTCGACCTTTCCAACGACACCCATCTCAATGGGTAACGAAAAAAAAAACATCATTTTATTTAAATTCTTTGTCGGCGTGATTAATATGTTCAGCCATGCAAAATTACAGCGTTCTAGTACTAAGAGACTGAGCTGTGACAGGGACACGACGGACGGACATAGGGAAACTATAAGGCCTAACCCGCACTGCGAATTATATTCGCGCGAAATTACTATCGCAATTCTGTAACACATGGTATCTTATGTATAGCTACACGCAGTATTGATTTAAAATTCGACCGGTAACAAAATCTGTGGTTTGATATAGATTTGGTGCGGTGTAGTGCGAACTGAATTCGCGCGGATATTTTGCGGAGTATAAGGTTGTATGTCGCTACAAACATTGCGAAATTAAAATCGTGCGAATGGGCGCTCACCCCTCAGCAGTACACCGCTAGACATAGGAGACCTCCCAAGTGCGGCAAGTATGATGCGAAATACCACAATAAAATTATTAAGGTTAGATTGTGGGAGGAAATGTATAAACGAAGAAATATATTTTTCACTCCTCTTGCTCAAAAAGTCCGTCATTGTAGCGTACCAGAGCGGCGAAAAAATTGCATTTCTTGCTCTAGGGGAAAAAGTAATTTTTGTCTGTAACCAATGAGCCTATAGAAACGAAAAAGTCTTTATTCTTATGTAAAACTAGCTTTTTAGTACCGCATACCGGGATAAAAAGTTTCGTTAATAATTCAGATTAAACCAATTGTATATTTTTTTCAATAAAATAAACTATTTAATATGTATTGGATTATTTTATTTTCTCGCAATCGTAGTGAAAAGTAGAGTGTAAACACACGGCGCTAAAACCCATTCTAACTCTGTTTCTATTTACTCCCTCGCTAAAGCTCGGGAGTGAAACTACCTCGATAGAATGGGTAATTTTAGCCCCTCATATAACAATATACTATTATAAGTTCTGATGTCCATTGTTGACATGCGTCTCAGCTGAGATCGGCATAGAATTTTCTTTGCAAAGCGTGTTAGTTCCAATTCCGTACACGGAGAAATCGCGCGGAGAGGTTTCGCATTGCGGGCTAGGCCTTACCGTTCCTTGTTTACTACAAAACCCTAAAAACAGTATTTACGTCATCTTGTAGTAGAATTAAATAATTGTCAATTTATTGTTTAGCCGCAAGAGATAAAATTATAATTATTCTGCACCAAGAGCTAAACAACTTTATAGTAGTAAAGAAATAGAGAAACACCCAGAGATTTATGTAAACAGGCGTCAAAACGATGCTGAGACACAATTTATAACTCAATTTAGACCCTTTGATAGCTTTGTCAAAATTCCACGGCCGATGAAAATCACGACTCGTGACAAAACAGTTCTTACGTCACATACCTTAAGCCTGTGTTGTTTATTTTTCTTCTAAATTTATCCGTTCTTTAAATAAATACAGCGTGAGTCGATCTTTTTTCGTCTCATGCGATCAAGAGCCATAACTTTCATGCTCTCAATAAATATGTTTTATTAACTTTCCTCATATTTGCCGTCTTTATTGTAAGGACTTTGCTTGTAAGAGCATCTTTCTTTTAAAATATTGTTCCAGATTTAGATACTTCCATTTCAACATTATATTCAAATACTAACAATCTTCAATCCATTCCACTATATTACAAAATATGGTTGAGCTTATTAGTCTCAGCTTATTCTATAAAAAAGTTGCTTATCTGGTTGTTCTGGTATTAAAAAACCCCCTGAGGCTATTTTAACTGTATGTAATTGAAATCAAACTCTTTTTACAACACGCAATGTTCTTAAATCATAGTAACAGTCGTAGAACATGTTTTGTTACGAAATGAATTGAATTTTATTTGGCAACGCCCAAACATCTATGCCTATGATGTCAAGACCTGAGCGGTCATGATGAGAGCACCATCCTAACTGCCATGAACGTTATTACGAAAGAGTAAACATACCTATCACGATTTTGTTGTTTAATGACTTTTATTTAATAGGAAGCTTCAGGTCGAGGCTGTAACATATTCCCTACGTTTAATTTCCCGGCATAGCTCACCGGAACTCTATAAACCGTGCAAGCGAACACCGATTGGGCGTTCTCGAATTTCTAGCTGAGCGCCCAGCACTTGCAGTGATAGTTAATATTGGTAATATTATCCATGGGTCTAGTTATACAAAAAGGTATACTCGATCATTAATAAAGAAACACAAAACTGTACTTACGTACATAAACTATAAAATTCTTCATCGTACACTTACTTAAGAGCGGCCAACCCGTCATACTTTTCATACAAACGCTCGTACGTGATTATGGGGTTGTAACACATCTTTCTTTAATTCTTTTAAATTAATGGGTATCTTGTGCACTATATCTAGGTTTCTATGAAATCAAAAAATACAAATTTGGCGAAACAAATTCAATATAAGCCTCCAAAAATCTGCTTTTTTGCACAAATTTTACCTCAACTTTGACCGTTCATAATGTACTTATAAATTGTAAAAGTAAAGAAAACATCTGTATAGAAACCTCGCACATGTAATGGAGATTCTAAATTACAAAAAAATATTTTACAAACTTGTAAGGCGTATTGAAAAACACGTATTTCCTGAAACCAGTTATTTTTCGTACAATGTTATCGCGTTCTCACTTGCTTGTTAGAAATTCTCACTTGCGCTGGATGAAACAACAAGCTTTTCGACCATGCTCGCGTTGACGATAGACGGATCGGGAAGGGCCCACTTAAGTCATTTGCCCGAATTCATCCCACAAGCTACTTTCCTGTCAATTCTTTACCCAATCCTACTAATATTCAAAATGTGAAAGTTTGTGAGGATGAAAGGATGGATGTTTGTTACTCTTTCACGCAAAAACTTCTGAACGAATTTCGATGAAATTTGGCAAACAGATAGTTTATAACCTGGATTAACACATAGAATACTTTATTCCCGATATTCCCACGGGGACCTATGCGGGTGAAACCGCGGAGCGAATCTAGTTTTAGATAATTCAGAAACATTTCCATAAGGTAATAATAAAATGTATCCTCAAACAGAAAATTAAACAACGCCTTTTCACATTCTGATAAATAATTGCGTCTTTTACAACCTAAACTCAAAAAGAAAATTGCTTTAGGTTTCTACAAGAGCTGTCATTTAACCATTTGCTTGTCATCAGAGTTTAGTGACACTAGCTGCCTAGTCGTTTGACGTTGACAACTCGCGCAGTTACATATCTTTACTTTCTTCAAAGTCAAAGTCAAATCAATTATTTCAAATAGGCCCCTATACGGTACTTTTGAACGTCAAAATTTACAAAGAAAAATAGAATTGATTCTAGTCGCTCCGTCCAAGAAGTAGTTTTTCGTATGGAGAAGAATGGGAAAGAAACTGCACCGTTACTCCTTTAAAATGTTTTACAATATTTTGTATAGGTTTTAGTTAGGATTAGCTAAATAATTATATGTGAAGACGATGCACTTAGAGCAAAATTACTGCTATACCACAATAGGTAAAAATAAAGCAACGACAGATAAATTAATTATGTGATAGGATGGTGCTCACATATATGTATTTACAAACATTGTTAAAGTAGATGATTTTCCTAAAATTTTACAATTAATAAGTCAATGTGTGAGGAAGTAATCACAGAATGTAAAATCAATGTCATATAACATAAAAAATATAAATTACACAATTAAATTAGCAACCATTAAGATTTTGTCTAGATTCTAGATTATCCTATTTAGCAGAACCAGCATGTTTCCGAACATTCTTATCTTGAATATAATCCTCTAATTTGTAATATACTTGTTTACAAAGCGTACTTTTAATATGAGTTTTAAATTGTCTTTATTTTAATTGCAATATATCACAAGGTGTTTTGTTGTAACATTTAACATAGTACCCCATAAAAGATGTATGTACTTTAGATAATCTGAAAAATGGTCGATCTAGTTTATTTTTATTTCTAGTATTAAAATTACGTCTATCGCTTATTTTATTAAAAAGACTAGCTGTTCGTGCCCGGCGTCGCCGTCGCCTGGATGTATTTCCGACTTTTCCGGTAGAATATCCAAAATTTTTTTTCAAGCCAACCTTATCTAGATTATTATGCATACAACAAAAAAAATCTGCCAAATCGTTCGAGCCATTCTCTAGTGATCATCTTTTATTTATAGATGGTATTTTTTTATGTACTCAAAATGAACTAAATGTGAATTCATGCAAGCCTAGTACTTTTGTTAATTATAAACTATTTGTACCTACGCCAAATTTCATCCAAATCCTATTAGTGGGATAATACTAATGATTGAAATTGTAATACTATCTTGAATTCATGTAAGCTTAGTACTTTTTGTTAGGTTACTCTCAGAAATTGTGCACAACGTGTCGTGAACAGAATACCGTCTTGAAGACGATAACTTTGAATACCGTCTTGAAGACGATAACTTTTTTGCAACATCCGATTTTAATTAAACAAAGCCTATATTTTATTCCATTAATCTCTGTCTACTTGTGAAAACTACACGAAAATCCGTTCAGTAGTTCCGGAGATGTGCGCGAACAAACAAACAGACAGACACTGGATTCTACTGTTTTATTATAAGTATAGATGTTGATTTTTTCTTACATACATAATATTTTCATAAATAAATTGGCAAGGTACCGTCATAACATTAATCCATTTAAATAGTTCCCTAAATGGCTCTGACAGCTCTCTTTTGCAAAATAAAGATGGATTCAATGTCAGCAGCCCGACCCCACAGTAAAATGCCATACGACACAATGCTGTAGAAGTAGCTAAAATAGACCAAACGCGCAGTTTATGCAAGAGATGTTATATGAGGTCACAATTGAAATTTCTCGTCTAGCGTGATTCCTAGGAAAACCGTTTGATTAATAAATTCCAGTTTTTCTCTATTGAATATTATGTCACATTTGCTACTTCTAACATTAGGTAATTTAAATTTAATGCATTAGGTTTTTTTTTAGTACCAAATTGTTTACCATAAACCAAGTCCAAGACTTGAAGAATAGAGCTATTCACGTCGTCAAGATTTTGTGATCGTCGAGTAGGTTGATTTTAAAGATAAATGGTGTGACATCTGATAATAACACCATCTTTGGTTGATTTTGAAATAATTGGGGTACATCATTCATGTTAACTAAAAAGAGAAATGGACCCAATATCGAACCTTGAGGAACGCCCATTGCCATGTCAGACCCTAAAGAGTTATGCCTTTTACCTGAACTTTAACCTTTCTATCTTTCAAGTATGATCTAAGTAAATCAAGAGCTGTATTCCTAATCCCATAGTGCTCTAGTTTCAGCAGAATCGTCTCGAGGCTCGTGCAGACCAGCGCGACACGCGACACGACACAAAGACACCGCTCGTCACGCGACGAGCGGTGTCTTTGTGTCGCGTCGCGTGTATGTTTGAAAGAGCCTTCATGGTCTACTCAATCGAATGCCTTCGAGAGGCCGCAAAAGATCCCAATGGCATATTGCCCCTGTTATTGGCATTAACACCTGTCCCACTGCCGACGAGAACGCGACTAGCCAGCAACGATTTTTTCGCTCAAGATCAAGAAACATACAAAAGATTGTAGGGAGTGTAAGTAAAAGAGCTTCATATACCTATTAATAGTTGATAGCTGACTATTCAAACCGCCGCGCCGGCGAGTACTCTTAAGTCGCAGCAGCAAGAGCTATCAAAGAGGATACTCGCTCAGCGATGTTCGCTTGGCGGGCAGAACACTCGCTTGGAGATTAACGCTTGTTGGTACAAATGGCAACATATCAAGCTATACATTTCAAGTATAAGCTGATCTCGCATTGCCTAAGATTCCCGTACAAAGGAGGGCAGCTTATACCGGAAATGTATACGCTAACTCGTTTTTACTTGCTAGCTCTACTCGCTTCTCGTTAATCGCCAGCGGTGAGACAGGTACCATTTCTTATGAGTTCGGTTCGGACCTTTCGTTAACCGACGGTTGACGTACGGTTAGTTATAGGATTACAGTTATAATAAACAATACATGATGTATGGCTAAACAAAAACAGGTTTGAGTACCTAATTCGCAGATCAATTTAAAGATGTAAATTATGATTTGTAGAGCTGTATTCATCCAAAAATATTGGCTAGGTAGGTAGGTGTAGGTTTTTATATAAGGTGGAGTGGATTACATCGGATGTAAAAAGACACTTAACGAAGCCAAGAGCCACTTGTACTGCCCGTCATTATGATCATTTTTTGTAGGTACTGGACCATACCTGGAAACATGCTTGCCCCGGAGATATTGAAGGTTAAAGTTTCAACCTTTTTATTTACGTTTTTCACGAAAATTTGTTTTAGATTGTAATAACTTAACTTTAAATACACAACTCCTGTATGCACCCAAAAGCACAACATTTTGCACGCGTTACATTGCGCGCTGTCGTAAACAGCGATTTTTCACACCAAAAATAAAAGTCCCAGAAAAAAAATGTTATCAATACTACTTAGTTTGGTGTACAGAATACTTAGATAACGGCTGTGTAATTGATCTTTTTACAACCTGTATAACAACCTTAACATCAACAACAATAATTATCCTCCTTCGACATTTTTGTCTTTTAGTGTGTCAGAAGTCCGCTCGTTTTCTATAGTGTTTTTTTTTTATGTATAATCTGGTGTAGGTACAATAAAACATATTATGTAAAAAAAAAATAAGTCATAATATACACAGTACCTACTGTGGTATTCACCGGCTCTTGCTATTTCCTACGAAAACTATTAATTTTTTTTCAACTTTAACACGTTTAACGTCCGCATCACGTAGATATTACAATCTAATCACTTCCACGATATCATTACCTGTTCGGCTTTTTATACAAAACCGATTCTTTCGACTAATCATCATTCATCATGTTTGATGCCACATATTTTATTTGGGTGTGAATTGATAGCAAAAACCGTTTTCATCCGACAAAATAGTGTGATTTAAAGTAATTGTTTTTTATAGAGTGTACATTGAAGAATATTTTTACCAACAATATTTTTTCACGCAAAGTAAATACTTCATGAGTTTTAGTAGGTTTTTTTTTTTTTATGTCACGACAAACTGCCCTCGCTTTACGAACAATATGAACTCGTAATACCGTACACCTACGTCAGCTAGGCTAAAACAAAGAAATTGTATAACACCCAGTAACAGTTAGTATGTCGTTACGATCGAAACCGTTTCAGCAGAGCTAACAGCATATTCTGTTCCAAAACACACAAAGCGGGATCATGTGTCTCGCAGACTATAATAAAAACTGTATTCTGTAATGTTTGGGATAAACTTTTATAGTCACAGGTCTTTGTCTGGGGACTAGAGCTATGTTTTATTGAAAAAAAAAGGGTTTCAATAAAAAGTATTGTCAGCGCAAACTAAGTAACAATGTACACAGGTACACATAACAGATTAACATAGGTACTTTTTTTTTACAATCAATCAAAAAGACTACCCGTTTGATTTCAATAATTGAGCTATCGGTAAAAAAAACACGTTCTGTCTACAGTCTGTACCGATATTTAGGTTTTTTTTTACAAGTACACGCGTCATAATAACATAGTATTCATGGAGAAAATAAAATTGAAGCCACTCAAACGGCGCTGATTGGTTAACTACATGACCAATTTACATTTTGATGTATCACCGTGATACAGCAAAATGTATATCTGATCTGTTCTGAATCTGATCTTTGACCCACAATTTGTGAGCTTTACATCAAAGCAGTCTATTAAAGAGGCTCCTAAACCTCCGTACCGTATCTTTGGGAAATCGTAAGTAGGTAGATACTTGTGAAAGCTTGGTCTGGGAACTAAAAATCTGTTGACTGAAAGTAATTTAATTGTTGTGGTTAGGTACCTTTAGAGAAATCTGCGGTGATGGTTTTCATGAAGCGAATTGTTGAACTGTATATTATACAGTACTCACTGTACGCTTGACAGCGATTTAGCACATGTATTAATTAGTCTGTGTGAGGGGCTCGTGGCTAAATAATAGCAGTCACTCGGGTTGATCAAAGGTTAAGCTACGCTTGCTGCGGTTGGTTCTTGGAAAGGTAACCATCCATTACATATAGAGAGATCCTTGCCTCGGAAAGCACATTAAGCCTTTGGTCACGGCTGTCATTCGTAGATCAGTAATCGTCGTTACGGGTAGTCAGAAGCCCAAAAAGTCTGACAACCAGTCTTATCAAGGGGTATCGTGTTACCCAGTTATGGAGGTCAGATATGCAGTCGCTCCAAGCAAAATATTGGCATTCAGTTGCATCCGGTTAGTCTGGAAGCCGACCCCAAAATAGTTGGAAAAAAGCTAGACAAATTGATTAGGCTTTGCGACAGCCATTCAATCAGCGATTTTCCTCAGAATATAGCTAGGCAAAATAGCTTAGTAAATCAAGATTTATTATTTTTTATTATAAATAAGACTTGTTTTTCTTATATCCGATTAGCATATAAATCGGTTAATACAATAACGCCTCTTAAAAGCCAGCAATAAAACAGGATCGTCTTATCATACTAATCTCAAAATATTGTACCCCTGGTGCTAATAAACCACTCCATAAGCAGTTGTCCCACTGCCGGCGATTAACGATTAGCGAGTAGAGCTAGAAACTGAAAACGAGTTGGTGAGCAGCGAGTATATAGTTCCGATAGTTTAGTCGCTGGGCTATCAGTGGGCGATTACTCGCACCACTCGTTCGGGGCGAAATTCCCGCTGTTTGGTCTCTCGGCGTGAGTTCTGACCGCTAAGCGAGCATCGCTGAGCAATTATCGCTGAGCGAGTATTATCTTTGATAGACAAACTAGTGGAGCGAGTCCTCGCTGTCGGTGTGAACAGTCAGCGATTAACTATTAATATATGCATCTCTTTTTTTACACGGAATGAGCGAGAAAATAGCCGATAGTTACGAGTAGTTACTTCCTCGCCGGCAGTGGGACAACTGCCTAAAGTACCTATTAAAATTAAGTCCCGTTTCCACGTCTCGTAAAAATGAAGACATTAAAGAGTTTTTTCAAGTTTTTCGAAACGTGTTAACAACTTCTGAACTAACAAGTTTCCTAGTGGCAATTAAGCTTTGAAATCTAAAGCCCTTTCCTCACTGGTCGGTACCTCAGCGGTGCGCGATCAGCATGCTCGGTATACTCGGTACCGAAAGCTTACCGAGCGCCTATATTTCAATGAGCATTTCCTGATTGGCTGGGTATACGCGGGAGCGGGGCGAGATCGTTTCGGTTTATCGCGTCTCGGTAGAAACATCTATTGCAGTACCCGCTCACGTCACGCGATTAACAGCATGCTCGGTATACTCGGTAGCGAAAGCTCACCGAGCGTCTATATTTCAATGAATTAAACGGTACTGCACAATTATACCGAAAATATAACGTCAGGTCCGTAAATGAAAGCAGTGCGGTATCGTTTCGGTATACAGACATACTAAACCACACTGCTGCTTACCGATCAATGAGGAAATATGAAAGCAGTACGGTATCGTTTCGGTATACCGAGCATACTATACCGTAACAATACTGTGCCGATCAATAAAGAAACGGCCTAAGGTGGAAATTTAAACATTAAATTTTTCGATTTTCTGCCGGTGTTACTATCGTTCTATGAGTCGTCTTGTAGTTGACGATCGGCCGATTTTTCGCAGCGTGAGTAACGTGAACTAAATTCTACTTCGTTTCCTAAAGTAGGTATAGTCAGGGAAATATTATTAAGAATTGACTACCTACCAACTTAAATTGTTCGTAAATTCAAATGACAACCAGCGTTGTCATCGTAAAAATCTGAGCTGCCGTATGTCACAGTCTGGTTTGCCGTATTTTAAGGGAAAAAATACTAAATTGCCATATTTATTTAAAACATGTCTATTTCTCATTTGTTTCTTCTCCATAAAGGTTTCTATTACTTTAGATTCATGTTTGTCTAGAGTCTACTTATCCTTGCTTCTCGCACATGTCGCGCGACACCTTAGACTTGGCAGTTGTCATCGCTTTTTTGAAGGTCATTTTCAGTCTTGTCAATTCGTGGTAGTTTCTGGGTTAGTAGCAACATTGACGAAACAATTATCTAATATTGTGGCACATAGCCTCCTCATGTGACAGATATTTGAGTTTCATTTTCTATTAATTTACTAAGCTAGTGAAAAAACGTTTCGTTTAACCTTTAGTCAATTGCGATACGGCAATGAGAAGCCTGCCGTATTTTCCGAAAAAAGATCGTGTATTACCGTATAATAGGGCAATCGCCGTATCAATAACAACGCTGATCACAACAGTGTCATTCACAGTTGTCTGCCTATGCAATGGCTATGACATGGGAAATTAACTAACTTCATAACTAAACTAACTTCTACAAAGAAGTACAAAACAAGTATAACAAGTCAACCAATAACAAGTCTTGAGACAGTCCTTGGTTTCAGAACGATCTATTTGTCAACTAATATTACATTGGAAATGGCAGAACAATAGAAGAAAGCAGCTCTTATGTTCAGTGTTTGTGAAACTTTTACAAGCGAAGTGCTAAGGAGTCACTTGCATTCGACACTACGACTATTGTTATTTCTATCGTTTCTAGTACTAGTCTCACAGCATAACTATAGACACTACTGTATTGTAGCTACTTGATAAAACAACAAAAACAAAAGGACGCCTTAAGATTCTTCACAAGTTCTTGAGTGCGGCACGACCCCGGCTCGATACGATTAAAAGCAATAAATTTTCTCTTACACCTCTTTTCTCCAACATTCCGAGAAAAACAGCTAGTGTTAGTTTAAAGAGAAAACTACGAACAAAGAAAATTTTAAATTATAGACCAAAACTTAAAAAAAACAACGGGAGGTGTCGTGAGTTGGAACGAAGTTGCTTTTACTTTTGCACACTTGGCGAATGAGAGCTAGGCCAAACAAAGTGTAACATTTTGACCCTCTGTGCGATAAGGAAATTCGTTCCAAAAACTTTTATAAATGAATACCATGTTACAGCGGCAAGGTATAAATTTGTATGAGAGAGAAGCCGAAACGGAGCCGGTCTTAACTTACTTTATACTTATTAAAGTAAACATTAATTATTTATTAACTTCAAAAATAAAAGTCTTTTCTTTGGTGAATTTAACACCATCTATCTATCGTCAAGTAGTAGAACCAAAAAGACACATAACATAACTTTAAATTTTTTACAGAAATAAAGTAAACTATGCCAGGTACTTTCATTCCAAAATTATTAAAGGAATACAAACTAAATAAAATTTTGCTCCATTTCGTTCTCGCTGACGCGTTTTTTCTATATCTGTCTCTATCGTAACCCGTTGTACACCGACTTGGTCTCGTCCTACTCTCGTCCTTGTCAAGTGGTGTCACGTGACCTATAGTGACGTCATGACGGGATCGCTTTTGTATGAATTTTTAGTTCCTGGTTATGATGTTATGGCGCCGGGTTTTTTTTTTTTTTTTGTAATTCAACGCTAGAAATAAGCGTTTTTGTTGTTTCAATGTGATGGTGAATAAAGCACCCATAGTGTAACTATATTTTTTGGCAATAATAGACACTGTGCCATTCACTGTGACTATTCACTGGGAAATTTTTCAATAACGTTAGACTTGCTGATGCGAACCTCCAAAACCGGTAGGAATCGTGTCCTATGGCGCTTTCACCACTGCCGTGTTATCCGTGTTTAAATATGAAACACCTAAGCCTTAACTTAATTTAAATTTAATTTTAAAAAAACTTTTGAACCCTTGATGACATAGCAGGATTAAAACTTATTTAAAAAAAAAATTGCTAAATTGGCCTGCTCTTCACCTAGACGTCGCCTGATGGCAAGCGATGGATGAGATCTATGATGGAACGAGCGAACTCAAGGACTACAAGTGTTTTTTTCTCATTTAGCTTAAATTCCTAAAGAGATAAACTTTCAATCGATCTATAACTAACCTGGAGCCATAAAGACTCCGTTAGAATATAAAAAAGGTCTATTTGTTTCAATCTACGGATTATTAATTAAATCTCATGATTGAATCACTAAATCACACGAATACAAAGGGACTAGTTGAATTAAAACATACAGATGACAGGCAGATTGTGGTACAATAGGCCGCATGTCAGTGGTAACACTCCGACCTTGAGCTGGTCTAGCGTAGTACGCAGTTTCAATAAAATAAGAGGCCAGTTTATTTTGGTTTTGATACCACCGACGTGGGGCGTACCGTATATTAACTGATTGGTAATAGATTTGTCCATTTTTTATAGTATTATAAAGTATAATTGGCTTGGGGTAAAAAATAATTAGGATGTGAATGCTCAATTGACTAACTATAAGATATTTATAATCACCAAATTAACTCATAGTCTTAACCACCAACGATTAACTTTAATTTAAATACAAATCTTTGTATCCTTTTTTTTTTTTTTTTGGTTTGGAAATTATCAAATAACTTCTCCCGCTCTGGGTGGAGCGGGAGGGCGTGTCAGACTCTTACTGACTAAAACCCACCCGTGTTCCTTCGGTTGCCCTATTGTCGGAGGAACATGGGAGGGTTTTAGTCAGGAAGTCACATCACATATTGTATTTTAATTAATTTAGAAAACTTGGAGTAGGTTTAGTGAAAATAATTCTGTAAAAATGTATGGCCTTTAATGTGTGTGCCTACATAACTATACTTCATTCAAGGTGGCACAAGACAAAATGTAAACAGATAAGTACTCACTGTTCAATTATATTGGCTATTGTGTTTCGTGTGATTGGCATCAACAAAGGAATTATTGAAAAGATGCTTATTTACATTTTGGCTTCTGCTTCCCTAAATTCGGTATTCGATAGTATAAGGAAAAATTGTGATTGTCTACAAAAAATGCTGAATCATTACTATCCAATCATCCTATGTAAACTTCTATTATATGATAACACTAGGTTCAGCCCTCGACTTCCTTCGCATGGAAGTCGTACAGCCACATTTTAATAAAATTTCCCTGTATACTACGTTTATTTAGTCTCAGCAGCCAAAATGTGAAGAGAGTCAGGACTGGTGATGCAGGAACAAGCGACGTACAGTTATCCGTGTTAGAAGCAGCTCGTCCTAAGGTCGACACCCACAGCCTTCAGTAGCAATTTCCCATTGCTTGCGAAGTTTTTATTTTTTTGTGAATTAATGAACGCCTGTGTTCCTGCATAAACTGCCTAATGGCACAACACTGATACACTAACCGAAAAGCTATCACCAAAATAATTCACAGTAGATTGTAAACCAGGGACTTGAAACGTTACTCAAAATAACGTTACGTGAAGTTCCGGTAACGATAATTTGTACCGTTCCACCAGGATCGTAACAAAATTAATTCATTGACTATAACGATACTAACAAAGGGAACGAAATCTTAAACTGTTTAAAAACATTATTAAAAATGTATCGTTATAAATATATCGGTATAACGAAATAATAACGTTATTCATTTCGATACGCAAAATTGCCAAAAAAAATTGTGAACATGACACTATCACATGAAAATAAAAGTAGGTAGGTAACAATAACCATTCATTCACAACACTGTCTGTAAAAAATGAGCACTTTCGTACGAACTTATGTTTGAATACGGCGGTGGCTTACCACCAGCCGGCCGCTGGCCGCTGTAACGGTGGTGGTGGTGGTGCTGGGCGACGACAGAGCGGTGGTCAGCGGGAAAAGTTCTTAAGAATAACGTTATACAAATGAATCTGTAACGTTATTACAAGTGGATATAAGCATAATGTTACTGATACCTATAACGTTACTTACAATTTTGTTCTACAAAAATGATATTCTATAACGTTTTTTTTTTGTAACGTTATTAATATTTTTAGGTTTTAGTATCGTTACAAAATTTGGAGCGCTATTAGATAACATTTTGTGTATCGGAACGAAATTAATTTCGTTTTCAAGTCCCTGTTGTAAACACACGGAATTTCTCATTAATAGTCACCTAACTATAGATATTTATTTTTATTATTACTAAAAAACTTTATATTTTCTGTGTGTGTTATACGAACTAACATGTAATAGAATAACAAAATGTAAACAAAAAAACACAAAAAGTATCAATTGTTAGGGAAACAAACTTAGATTTGCAAAGCAATCGTCGTCTACTTGCTTTGTTGAAAGTTGACTAAAATAGCTGTTCTTATATTATGTCATGATTGACTGCTTAGCTCCATAAAAGTATAGCGTGATGATAATGATTTTAAAGGTTAAATCAGTAACTATCTGCAATACTTTACCTTTTGGCTCGTCTTTTTACAATTTGCAATAAACTATAGAAGAATACGAACAAATTGGAATATTTATCATCCCATTCATCCCCCATAGGAAATAGCGTGATAATGTATAGCCTATAGACTGACCAGACTTATGGGGAATATCTTTGCAAAATTTGAACAAAATCTATCCGGTAGTATTTGCGTGATGCTAGAACATTTCAGACAAAAAAATACAAAAATTATAAAAACTATATTTTCGACATCAGTCTATCGTTCCCAGATCTCGTACAATTACTTTTTCAAAAATATTAAATGTACAATTTTGACTTAGGTATACTAAAATCATACGAGAATTAAAAATTACAATCTTTTATATGTATGGATAGTATGTATTTCATGGCTCATAGATATTTTATATCCCAATATTATCAATCATAAACAGCAGACATCGGAATCTGAATACAAAAAAGCACGCTGTTAAAACTTTTCAAATCTTTGGTGAAACGTTCAGATAGTAAAGTATACGTGGGAATTTGTGAAAAGTTTATCAAGGAATGTTTATTACCTACAATATTCAATCAACATTCGGTAACGGAAGGCCCGTTCTTTTGCCAAATTTTAATTTAATAACGAGATTGTTCGCTTCTGTAATAATTTTCCATGATTGATTGATGGCGTTGAATTTAAAACACACACTTTCCATTTATTAAACCTACCTACCTTTTTTTAAACCAGGTTCGTGGCTAAATGATAACAGATTCACAGGAGCACAGTCGATCGAAGGGTTAAGCTACGTTTGCCGCGGTTGGTTCGTATGGGGTGACCATTCATTACCATATCGAGACCCCTCCGTGCCTCAGAAAACATGTTAAGCCGTTGCGCGTTGGTACCGGCTGTCATTCGTATATCTTTGGGTAGTCAGAAGCCCAAATGTCGGACAACCAGTCTTACCAAGGAGTATCGGGTTACCCAGTAACTGTGTTGAGTTGCGGAAGTCAAGTAAGCAGTCGCTCTATGTAAAATACTAGTATTCAGCTGCATCTGATTGGACTGGAAGCCGACCCCAACATTATGTTGTTATGTGTTTGAAATACTGATATCTGGTTGGACTGACTCGTTGGTCTAGTGGTCGCAAGCGCTCGCATGAGGTCCTGGGTTCGATTCCCGGGTCGGGCAGTGTTATTGGGTTTTTCTATCTGAAATTTCTCAGTAGTAGCCCGGAGTCTAGATTTGTGCCCGGTTGATGGCAATAGGCTCGCCCCCTATTACATGGGACTTAAACATAACTGGCGAAATGTGGGTGTACCTGCTACAAGGACACCTCTGCCCAACCCTTCGGGGAAACAAGGCGTGATGTTATGTGTTTGAAATAGTCTTTCTTTAAAAGACCATTTCAGACACTAATCTACATGGTCCTCACATAATCTGACCAAGATGACCGATGTCTGAGCTTTAAAAGAGACATTGAACCGTGAGTTTGTTTCACCATTTCTTCTCAGGGATAGTTAGACAGGAAATGTCGACTCCATCTTTTTTATATGACCTGTACAAGTGATTCCGTTAACCTATTTACAGAATAAACAATTTAATTTGACTTCATAGTTGGGAAAAGGCTAGGCAAATTGATTGACTTGTCATTTTCAAAACCTTCAGTTAACTGTGGAGTCTTTTTTGCTATATTAGTGTTTACTTGTCCCAATTTCTCCAAAGTTTCGACATTAATTAAGTTCTTTGAAATACGACAGTTGAGTGACTTGAATGAGGAAAAAACAATTGGAAAAACTAATAAAAACAAATGAGGTGACCCGGGTTCACTCTTCTAGTTTTTTTGTTTTCGTGTCTGTTGACTATTATTTGAGACAATGGTTTGTGCTTCTGACATGACCATTGATCTAACAGGTACCAGTAGATATATCGTGTAGGTAAATGGTGACAATGGTGTGACATTCGCAAAATCTCTTAGACAAAGTCAGCAAACTTTTTACTATGATTATACAATGTATAGGTAGGTACCTAATTGTCATTCATACTTAGAAACATCATAGATGGGCTAACCGTTGTTTTTCCATCTTCTAACAAACAAACTTCATTAGCTTCCGACGTTTATTTAATTTATTAAATTTTTTTAATTATTTTTTTTCTTTTACTTTGTTATACATATGGAATGCAATAAAGAATTGAGTATTGAGTATTGAATTTTTTTCTGATCGTTCTTTAATTTCGAGTATTTATTAAGTAAATACTATAACAGTTTGACAAAGTTAGTACTCACAGGTTTTGAGCTTTCGCAAAAAGTCTACAAGTAATCAATAATATATCAAACCTTCACAAAAAATTGCTATTGCATAAGCATACAATGACATAAATCAATGCCCGACATGGCATGAGGGTCGCCTGCCACTCTATAATACTCCACTTAACGGGTGGGGACATGCTTGAGGTTTGAGGACGTATATCATTTTCACTCCTCATATCTCTAATACGACGCAGCTGCCAACTGAAACAATATCGATATCAAAGAAGAAAGAATTAGGTAGGCTAACTAAATACGTAAGCGTATTTTCTTTGTAATTTTATTTACGTATCAACCTTTTTGTTTAATTCGTACCTACCTTATTATAGTATCAATAATAAATAGTACTTTGAATAGAAAAGATTACAGTCTACTGCAATACTTATTGACAATACAAGCCACATATTACAGTCTCAATCATTTCAATATCATCCATTTTCGTTGTTGTTTAACGCAGACTTAGGGTCTAATCAAGTTTTTTTTTTTTTTGGGTGGGAAATTATCAAAAAACTTCTCCCGAGGGGAGGGCGTGTCAGACTGTTACTGACTAAAACCCACCCGTGTTCCTTCAGTTGCCCTGTTGCCGGGGGCCACGATCTCCCTATCGGTTTTCTTCGCACCCCCGGCAGGCATCGGCCCTAGCGGACCCCGTCAATTCTGCTGACATCTCTTTGAGGCGCGCGTGGAACACAACGCGCCGTAGACCTGGGCCTGGTCCTTATCGGACGGCGAGCTACCCATTGTTCACCGTCCGCAAGCCCGCGCCTAATCAAGTCTGCGGAATACGGCTCTCAAGAGTTAATAAAGCTGCATTTAATTCCTAGACAGCAGAATGCATGGAATAAGATTGTATAATAATAAATTGTGGTAGGTACAGGCCTACCGCAGGCTAACTTAAGCTACAGTCCTTCTACGACGTAACTACTAAGAGAATACGTGCAAATTTACTTAATATTCTTCTACACTGTGGTTTAATGGGGTTGAGTAAAAAGCCTACACAAATGACGATAGGCACTTAAGTTCGTACTGTAAATGCCTTGGCCACGCTAGCCATACTTACTAGTTTGTCTTTCCATGACAGAACACTTTTAAGTAGTATAAAAATTATTTTGTAAATTTTACTACAAGAGTGCTATTTGTAAACTTGTAGAGCTACGCGTAGAATGTTTATCTCGTATAGGTCAACTACAAGAATGTTTTAAGGAAGAAATAAAGTAACGTAATGTGTAAAGGTACACCGCGAGTGTTCGTTCGCGAGCTAGATTTTTTTTAGTTCCACTGATCGTTCCAACGAGCACCGCCCTTCTGAATCCGCCATTCAATCACCTAGTAAAAGATCGTGAATGAATGCTCACGGTAAAGGCACGCACTACTACAAATATTAACTACTAGCTACGCCTCGCGGTTTCACCCGCATACGTCTCGATCCCGAGAAAATATCGGAATAAAAGGTATCCTATGTCTTAACCCAGGTCATGGTCTACTTTTCTTTTCTTTCTGTTCTACTACTCTAAAAGAGTAACCGTGGAGTTTCTTGCCGGCTCTTCTCCATAGGAAACGACCAATTGGAAACGTGCACCTAGCTTCTGACGTTTCATAAGTGCCCATGTAGGTTTATGTGAAATAAAATATTTTTAATTTGAATTTGAGTTGACTTATGTGCCAACTTTCATCCAAATCCGTTCAGCCAAACAAACAAACTCACTTTCGCATTTAATATTATAATTAATATAGTTAGGATCATTAATTTAGGTATAGATGGATTCTCCTGCCACCCAGTATAATTCAGTTCAATAAACAGAACAATTACCTAACTCAGTTTCATACAGACTGTAAAGTCATTAGCGATTCGCTACAGCGAACCGCAGTTGAACTCCGACATGACGGAGTAAATGCTCTCTCACACGTAAGTAACATTCTAAAGTCTCTCTCTCTCCCTAATTAAAATCTGAGGTGTTTGGTTTACCTCTGTCACTATTCCAGACATTTCCTTTTATAACGTCAGAATCCTAGATGAGTTAACCTTTGACAGTCAAGGTGACAGTTTGACAATGATAAATGTCTGGGTCGTGAGTGCGGACATTGGCACCGAGCTGAGAGTTATACGAATAGAAATAATTGTATGTTATTTTAAGATAATGTGCATATAGTTATCCTACACCGAAACTGTTGGAAACCGAAACCGTTACCGAAATATTAGATTACATTTTAAACAAAGCCTACCTTCATTTCATAAGTAATTTTTTTATATCAAACGCACAGGTTTTCTAAAATACGATTCGTCACCTAATCGGACGCAGATGGAGTGCACAGAGTTGATTAAATTGTTCTATGTTGTGTCAACTTGTCAGCTTATCATTGAGAGCCTTTCTTGATGCCATCACAATAGATTCCAATTATTGTTTGTTGTTTTTCTGACATTGTCTTTTATTGAAATTGTTTAATAATGTTACAGTGTTTAAAAATTATACTTTGATAAGAATTCTTTGGTTGTTCCTCACAACCAAAATTTTTCCTTTAATATATTTATCTTTTTGCTTCCAGACAATCTGCATAAAAAACTTAAATGTGAGAATAATTCAATCAGTTTTATTTGTTTTTGCTCTAATGAGAGAACTAAGTGATATCGACAAGAAATGCATTTATTGAGGTCATGCGTTTAATATGAAATAAATACTTAGTTACGGATATTCACCCTATCTCCTACTAACCTCGAGGAAAACGGCCGACCTTAATTATAACTCTCTCCTTCAGCCGGTGCTGAATAACACGTAACTGATAAATCTTACTTTTATTCAGTAAACTAGCGACCCGGCCCTGCTTCGCACAGTTTTTACGACATGACAAAATATGGAGATTTCTTTATTACATGTAAGTTTAATAGTAATTTACACATAAACCTTCTGGAATAAATTGTCTAAATGATAGGGAAAACCGCATCAAATCCTTTGCGGAGTAAGAACAGCGCGGTCACACAGACAGACACGAATTGTGACTTTAATTATAAGATACGTATTAACAGAATGTCGTTCGTGTTTTGTTACACGACAACCTATAAAAACGTCTATAAAAGTTCAGGATTAGGTATCTATAATTGAAATCTGTTATTTGAAAAGTGCAGTTAAAAATGATGGAACATGCACTACTCTTGGTTAGAGATTTACGAGTGAAACAACGTGGACCAAACTGCTAGTCTGAAATGAAGAATGTTTTTTTGTCCAACTTAACCAAACTGCACAAAGCCCTGAAAACTGCTACATAAGTGCTGTTACGTCTATTACTGATCGAGTTTGACTAAATCAATGCATGTCGTTTCATAATTGTTTATTAAAATTTCCACTTTCTTAAGTCTAAACCAAGTACCAACCTACAGTCTGTTGTGTGAATTTAGCGAGTTAAATTTCCAAAGCTGCTTATCTCTCGGCACAAGTTGTGTAGGGTCAACGGGGAAAATGGGTCAATGTGGTGAATATAACCACTGGAGTGTTCGTAATCTTCATATCTTTAGGCTATCGATAGCCAAGCTTTGACACTGAATGCCTTATTGAGGACGTTCGGATTATATCAACAGGAAAGGCTAGTGATATCAGAACATAAGTATCACCTTTGTATATATTTTTCTGTTCTTTTCTTCTTGTCTGTTTAAGTGTGTACTGTACATAATTAATTAATTAGTACCTGGGCGACCGAGCTCTGCTCTGGTGAAAATAGAGAATACTCATTTAATAGTATAGGATAGTACATACTAATTCCGTACTGCCATGATAGTAGGTACTTACTAATTCCATGCTGTCATGATCATCACAGCTGCTGCTGCTGTCATGTCATTATTCATTATCTTGTTCTAAACTTTGGGCGACCGAGCTCTGCTCGGGTGAAAATACGGAGAAAACAAATTTTCCCAGATATAAGACCTACCTAAATCGATTTTCCGCCCCCGTAAACCCCTATATTGCAACTTTCATCGAAATCGTTAGAGCCGATTTCGAGAACGTGAGTACAAATATATATATACAAACAAATATACAAATATTGCTCGTTTAATAGTATAGGTTATAAATAAACATAACATCACGCCTGTAATCTCTGAAGGGTTAGGCAGACGCATACCTATATTAAGTACACCCACATTTCACGAGTTTTTAAGTCCCATATAATAGGGGGCGAGCCTATTGCCATCAACCGGGCACAAGTCAAGACTCCGGGCAGCTATTGAGTAATTTCTTATGGAAAAACCCAATAACATTTTGCCCGACCTGAGAATCGAACCCAGGACCTCATGCTCTTGCGACCAACAGACCAACGAGGCAGTTAGGCTAGTCAAAGTGCCCAAGAATATAGTTCATGATAGCAGGGTGGAAGCAAAGATTTAGTTTTACGGAATTTTAAAAGGGTTACCAATATTTTGGTCAGAACGCTTTGGCCAACCAACACGTGTAGAGCCCGAGGTAACGGTGCATATTGGATCTATCCATCCCACATTCGGACGTGTTCCACTTCATTTCACAAACTTATAATATAAAGTCGAAGGAAACTGATCAAATAAGGAAAACAAGACCTTTTCTTTGAAGCTGAGCTGAGCCATAATACAAGCAAGCGTATCATTTCGGCCATTTTCTGAAGCATTAATTGATTTCAGCGGCTCGTGAAAATGTTATTTCTAACAAAAATAAAAGGACTGTGTGATAATGATCACATCCAATTATTTTCAATGTTTACTGTTAACCGCAGTTGTTTAATGATACGACAAAAACTGTGTTCCGAAGAGACCCAATATCGATAAACCACAGACCAATAACAAAACGGATTCACTCGGTCTGTCTATTTTGTTTGGCACTCTGAATTTAATATATCGCCGCACCTAAGGGTATGTATAATAAAACGGTGAAATCATGTACTGTATCTTATTACTTTGAAAAGAAATAGGAAGCAGCCGATATTAGCATTGTGGAATGCGTATATGAAGATAGAACACAATGTTGCAGTTTACTTTTTATTTTGTTTGTGCTCACGCAGCCGGCTGCTGGTCTGAATACTACAGATAAAACCAAAAAATGCTGTAAATTTTCAACTTTTAGCTTAGCGAAAAATGGCTTTTAAATTCCGGGGATTTCCGAATTTTACGTGATCAAGTTGTTTTAAAATACAAACAAAGTGCAAAGCGGTCGACATTCTCCATCATTATAATGTAATATTAAACCCTTGAGACTACTTTTTAAACAAAATGTTATTAAGGTTTATATGACAAAGCCTGTTGTAAAATGAAAAATGAGGTCCTGTGATGTAACAATACAAGTAGATCAATCATAAAATGTAACAAAATCTTACCTTGAAGGCGTTTCTGAACTTATTCGACATGATGTTGTAGAGAAAGGGGTTGATGGCGGTTGACAGGAAATATAGCACCCCCGATAAAAACGTGAGCACGATGTAGACCTGCACATAAAACAAACACAAGACAATAAGTATCAATATCATAAATAATCCAACATCTGACAATTCTTAAACGAATGGGACGTACAATTTATTCAGGGATATATAAACTCTTTGTTTCTGTTTGGGATTTTAAATTGTTAGTCTTATCAGTTCTCTCTAAATATAGAAAATTCAAATACCTACTTAAAAGAGACATCCAATCACTAAAACAATCACAGAAAAATCTAATTTTTACATCCCTGACTCAAAAAGTTCTTGACAACTTCATGAAAGTTTAATGTTACTTTGTAAATTATTCAAAATGAAAACTATACCAGGTAGAAGGTATCTGAAGGGTGTTCCAAACTTTTCCCGTAGATGGCCAACAGTCTTTGCACGTGGAAGGGCGCCCAGCAAATGAAGAAAGACAGCGCCACCGCAACTGGAGGAAAAACATTGTTTACTCTATGGAGTGGGACTTTAATCTTAATATAACAGGAAATAAGGTCAATATTATTGGAGAAAGATTCTTTTCAGGTTGACAGATATAATACTAAGCATATAGGCGCTGGAGAATTAAAAAAATTAAGAGGTTGCGCTCGAAGGCTGAAATTATTTTCTCACTATCCCGCGTATTGAGAACTTAACTGCAGTATTCAAATTCATTATCGTCGACGTTCGTCTCCACTGCGTTTCATTGTTGATTAACCGATTTCTAAAACGTTTCCAGTAAATAAATCTAGCTAGATAACACTGGTCAACAAAAAAAAAAACACTTTTTGCATGTAACATAAAAACTTTTGTCTAGTTAAGTTTAGGACAAGGATATGGTTAATAGAAATGAAGTTTCTTTGTAATAAATTTTTATAAAATTTCAGAAATTTTCAGTTTTTATCAACAAAAAACATTACCCTCCTTCTGGGGCAGTCGGGTAAAAAGAAGTAATTCCGTTACATTGCAACATATATGCAACATATAAATGTAGCTTTATGATTTTCGGCTATATTTTGCTTCAGGGTCATCTCGTTGTAATGTCCAACAGCAATCCGCTAGCATACGTGGACTCCACTTGCCCTGACATCTTTTTTCTATGGTAGAAATGTCTTAGTGGAATCTTTCACCGTGTTCATCGCTGACGGCGCCCAAATTTAGTAGATAACAGCTCCGCGACAATACTTTTATAGTTACTTGATCGGTGATTTCCTGGAAAATTGGAAGTAACTTTCATGAAAGATTCCCAAGCTGATTTTTCCAAATCATTAAGCTTTTCTTTAAATATAATTATCTTTCATCAATTGAGATAGTAGATGTGGCTCATAGATGAGAAAGCTTCTTGAAAGTCAGGATCTAATGTGTCGTGTTCGATTGTTTCTGGTGTAGCGGTCAGAACGGAACTTTGAAGTGGTTCTGGTACAGGTAGTTCTTCAATATGAGGGATCGGTCTTTTATCCGATGGCAGGTCAGGATACTTAATTTTAGTTTTTGCATTAATTGTAATACGTATTGTATCAGTAAGACAAAAATAACAATCAAATGAGTGGTTCGTTCGTTCCGTCCAAATCATAGGGATTGCAAAAGGCATCAAAAGGCAATTACAAAAGTTTCACCAAAATTTCAGGTTATTGGTTTGTCCCCGCCTGCAATACCAAAATCCTATAGATTGTAATGCTTGTTTTTCTCTTTTCAGTTATGAGTTTTTGCAGTCGCGTTTTTTGTTTTTTTTAATAATTTGTTTTATTTTAAACTTTTTAGTTTTATTAATATATAAATATGTATATATGTTTGGAATTAACTCATTACTAACTTTAATTTAATACCAATAATGTTGTTTTTTTTTTATTAAACCGGGCTAGGTTTAAAAAAAAAAGTCCCTTTTTTTATTTGCAGATGCAATATTTAAATATTATATAGCTTATGCTTGCGTTATTAGTAACTTATGGCTAAATAATAACAGCCGCACGGGTCTATCCAACAGGTTAAGCTACGCTTGCCGGGGTTGGTCCGTGGATGGGTGACCATTTTTCCATATCGAGACTCCTCCGTACCTCGGAAAGCATGTTAAGCCGTTGGTCCCGGCTGTCATTCGTGGATCTTTGACAGTCGTTACGGGTCGTCAGAAGCCCGAAAGTCTGACAACCAGTCTTCTAAGGGGTATCGTATTACCCAGTTACTGGGTTGTGGAGGTCAGATAGGCAGTCGCTCCATGTAAAATACTGGTATTCAGCTGCATCCGGTTAGACTGGAAGCCGACCCCAAAATAGTTGGGAAAAGGCTAGGCAGATAGATTATGTCACTCCCACTAAGACGAACCTAACGACACCTCATATGCTAAAATCCATCAAGCCGTTTAGACTACAGAGCGTGCCAAAGAAATATACATACATACTCTCGAAAAACCCTCCTTCTGGGGCAGTCGGGTAAAAATTCGAACTGTAGGTTAACTAAAATTAGTTATCTGCTATAAATAAATAAAGCAAAAAATCGTATGGTAATATTAGCTATTTCATGAGGTTTTTATATGCATGTATCGTTCTTGCGTCTATAATCAAGAAAACTCAGACATTAAAACAAAAACGCGATAACTACGTGTCTCGAATGCCAAAATAATTACAGGAAATTAGAGGCTTCCAAAACCAGAATATTATTATAGAAACAAAAAATGAAATATTATCCAATCACTAAACAGATGCATAGATAAACTCACGGTTAAACCTGATTCAATTATCTATAATATAAATCAGTTTCTTGATTGATTGACTTACAACGCACTGTCTAAACCGCTGAACATAGAAACAAGAAAATCAGGACTCACACAATGGACCCGATAAGAAAAGGTCTCTGTAAATAAGGGACTGAAATGAGGTGTAAACAATTGTGTGGAAAATCGTCTAGCGAAATTATAACAGAGAGCAAATCAAGGCGGAAGCAATCGCGGGTCAAAAATTATGTAAAATATATGACTGTCATAATATTCGCTACGCTATTCGCGCGCTACGTGTTTATATATCACATGTTCGATTAAAAAACATAAATCACTTATACATATACGACACGAAGCAATTTTATCGTTCTGACTGTCCCGATGCGGGAATCGACCTCCTGGCCCTGAACTCACACGTTCTACAGACGCCAATTTGAGCCAAATAAAGATGAACTTGAAACTGTCTGCAACCATATAAAAATAATACTATGAATATAGAAAATGTCGTAAATAATAAGCGGTCGTAAAATCTGCATAATTATTGTAAGTTATTAGTAAAATAATTATTGGTGGTTCTCTTGAGTTTAATTTGTTCCGACCTCGAGCCTTGTACCTAAAGTTAAATTAGTTGTCTGTTTATCCGTTGTTTAATTATTGTGTATTTTGAATTTATTGCCAAACAAACTAGAGCGAGTTTGTTTGGCAATAAGTACGTCTGAAAAGTTACTTTTAAATAGGGAAGATTTCTCTGCAGCTGACTGTATAATAACTTCTATATTTTTTGATGACAAATAGAGCATAAACCGACATGAAACAAGTCGCATATTTTTAACTTTTAATAGACGTAGATAAAGCCTATGCAGCCAATAAAATGGCGCTTCAACCCATTATATTTTGACATAAAAGCTCTTAACGCTCTGAGCCACATGTTTTTATACGTACAACAGTAATTACACAGCGAATTTATTTATATTTTAAACACTTTATGCGAGACGTGAAATAAGTTTACCTACTGCCAAGTGACACATATACTTGTTTTGACGAAACGGTTTTTCCGTAGATTTCGTAGGAAACCATGCATAAATTTTAAATACCTTATTTATTAACATTAGTTATTTTGGGAAATTACCTACCTACATGCTACACCTATGTGTAATGTAGATACCCGCATACTTTTAGATTCTGTAAAGTAAACCTCGTAGAAACAAGGAATTTTCTCCTCTCAGTTTGACCCAATAGACTAAAAAAGGAAAACTCCATCAATCTGATCCCAAACTACGTGGCTACGAAATGTTGTCTGATTTTAACACGAGCCTCCTTGGTTAAAATTATGTAATATGTATTAAAATAAACAAAATATAAATGATTTTTTGCATAAAGTCAATGCGCTGAATTAATCACACTTATTCCTGGCCAAATGTCATGTTTTTGCATAATAAATTCGTATTTAAATTGCATACCGAACTGTGAACTAAATTCCATACATATTTCAGACTAGGTATGACACAATCAGTTTTGCATGTCAGTTAGCAACTAGAAATTTTTCCATTTTCCAGGAAAAAGTGCTTGATTATTTCGACGTTTTGTACAGAATATAATTCCATTTGTTTTCCATGTTTTTTTGTTTTCCTATGACTTCAAAATGCACTACAAAAGCAAAAGCAACTCTGTATTGAGAACTAATAAAAAATGGGATGTTACATAAAATTTTATTTGATTCTGTTCCAGATTTCATTTTTCCATCTTTGTTATTGGTGCGATATTGGATGCAACAGAGCACTGAGCTTACAGTGGATAGCAAAAGCTGATATTGAAGTTATCAAAGTGAAACTCGAGAATGCACTGAAACGAACACGATTATGTGTAGTATTATTTAGATAGAGATACTTGTCAGTAGGATATAATATCTATTTGCGACTTTACTTTCAGTTTCTCATTGGGCTTGAAAGTAATGTCGGAAATTGATATTTGTCAATGTTCATGTAGGTTCTTCGACAAACATGACACAGGCTGTGCTGTGCCATGTTTGTCGAAGAACCGATGGCCGGTGGAGCAGACAAGTCCTGGAGTGGAGACCGCGTACCGGCAAGCGTAGTGTGTGATGCCAACCTTAAAAAGGTGGCTGGGACAGACTGAATGGCGAAGGAGGCTTATGTCCTGCAGTGAACTGCGATAGACTTAGTTCATTGAGGCACAGTCTGGTGAGCGAAAGGGTGTGAATTCAATCCTCATCAGTTCAACTTTTGATGAGAACCTACTTCCAGCACAAAAAATGTGCAACTCACATCACTGACCCATTTTAGAAGAAAAATAACAAACAAAATGATCGATGTTATGTCGTGACGGCACGCACTCCCGTGTCTATCACTTATGTTTGACATGTTCAAATGTTTTCACTCCTCGCGTGTGGTTCACGCCAAGCGTGATAGACGTCTATACACATTACGTTTTAATTACATAAACACGTTACTTTTTATTTAAAGAAATTCTTTGTTAACACGCTATAACATTATAACAAAGTACTGTTTCTAAAGTTACATTAACATAAACAAAAACACTTTACTTTTTAAATAAATATTTTTTACACGCTTTTATTAACTTTTGTAACGATATGGTTTAATTAGACAAATAGAATAGAAAATTATCGTGTAAGCATGAATATTTCCCATAAAATACTTCGGGCCATAAAAATAACCCAGTGTTTCGTAAAATCTATGATTAATTACTGCCAACGTTGGTCAAGGGACAGTCTGCTTGCCAAGATAAATTAATTAGCGCACCTAATGGCTTTTCACCACTTACAAGTTAACTACATAACCCTTTTAAAGAGCTAACTAATTCTGTTAAAAATAAAAAACCCACGACAATTTTAAAGTATCTACTAATAAACGCAAAATAAACAAGTTTGGGGTCAAATAGTTCAATATTATCGACCTTATGGGGTCATACAAAAACACGTTTGAAATATCATTGAAAACCCCCCAAAGTTGTGACTCAAACTATGTAATATTCACTTGAATATCATGGAATTGTATATAACTCTTGAATTTCATATTCAAATGGGTCTTCCGAGTCCAACTCTATTCCAAATCTACACCAAATTACTATGTTTTATAGCTGTAATTCACAAACTTAACGGCTTGAACCATCAACATTAATGGTTTGAACCATCAAAACAGACCAATCAAACTGGCCAATTTATTTCTATTAATAGTTTTTTCTCTTTTTCATTCATCATTAAATACTCCGCAACAAAACGGTTGCTATGCCACAACACAAAAAAGTAAGTTCAAAAACTAAAACCCGATTTCTCAAAAATCACGCTCTAAAAAGTATGAATTAAGAAAATATTTCAGACAGAAATCAAGACATAGGTACAGAAATGGTTAAGGTTCTTGTTTCATACTTTTTAAAGCGTGATTTTCGAGTAGTTGAGTTTTAGTTTTTGAACTTACTTTTTATTTAAATTATTTTGGGATTATAATTACTAAATTAAAACAAAAATTAAGCTGTTCTGCAAATCACTAGATTTGCAGAACAGCGTAAATTTTTTTTTGTTTGGGTTTTGTTTTTAATAGGCATTAATTTTACAGCCGCGCCGTACGTAGCACAGTCTCACTTTTGCTTGTTTTTAACAGTTTAAACATATTTATTTACTTAGACAATATGATTAAAATAAAAATACATATTTGTAATGTGCTCGCCAAGCCCTTTCATTTGATACCCAACAAGGCAGATTTTATTTTTTTTTGTTCATGACTGTATGTCATCTAGAGGGCGCCATATTGCATTTAATGTGACGTCACATAGGCTATAACCAGCGGACGATCAAGACGCTTTCAGTGATACCTCATTTGTCAAATCATGATCGGGAGTTTTGAAGTTATGAGGTAACAGATAAACATACATACATACATACATACATACTTACCGGTCAAAATCATAACCCTCCTTTTTGCTTCGCCGTAGTAGAGTAAAAACATAGCAAAATCCCTTTTAAAAGATGATAGATAAATATTTTTTAGTAGTGGAGTGGTGGAGATTTTAAATATTTAATGGAGGCATCATCGTCTGTTACGTTAAAAAAAACTAAAAAGTTTTTTGATAAATAAAGCATATTACAGTGTATCTGAATATTTGCAGGATAAACTATAGGATTTGTGCCCGGTTGATGGCAATAGGCTCGCCCCCTATTACATGGGACTTAAAACATAACTGGCGAAATGTGGGTGTACCTGCTACAGGGACACCTCTGCCCAACCCTTCGGGGAAACAAGGCGTGATGTTATGTTATTATGTAAACTATAGGATTTTTTTAAGTACTTTATGTTTAAACTAGTTTGACTGGTCTCATTTTAAATTTTATTCTGTTTAGTATTTATTTATTTTTGTAATTTATTTTTATGTACTTTGCATGCCGAAAGGTTAAATATGGTGATAAGACTGTAATATAAAATTATTACATGAATGTAAAACATCTGCACATTGTTTACCCATATTTGCAAATAAATGATTTAGAATTTAGAATTTGGAGACATTCGTCTTCAAAAGTAGTGGAGACTTGGAGACATTCGTCCTCAAAAGTAGGTAGTGGAGATTTGGAGTCTTCAAAGTTGAAGAAAGATAAACTAATTTAATTAAGAACTTAAATAAGACTTCTCTGAGACTTCTTTTTCATCAGACAATTGACAATTGATTTTCCCTTGACAATTCAAAAGTACCTGTAATGGGTTTATTTGAAATAAATGCTTTGAGTTTGAGGTTGAATTAGTAAGTCACAATATACTGCATAATATTCAAGCTAAGTAAATTAATTGTTCATCAAATTGACACACTACGTCGATTCTTCGTGTTTTTGCCATTTTATCTAACAGTCAAAGAATAACAGATTGTGATTTATGCGGTCAACTTAAGTTTGTACTCCATTTGATCAACAATAAATTTTCCTTACTTTGCAGATTTTTTACGGATTTAGCCTATGTCCACTATGTTGGCACTATTAACTTGAATTTTTATTTTGCAGCGTTCAATAAATCATACACATTACTCCACCTACGTTTATGTTGCGAGTTGATGAAAACAGTTGACAAGCTTTATGTTTTTCTTACACACTGCGGGAAATATCATTCCTCAGTTTTAATCCAATTGCCCCACGTCAGAGAACATAATTAAACCAAGGTGACATAAGTACTGACTATAGTTATTCACAAATTTATTTTATTATTAACTTCTAGGTACATTTCCACGAGTATTCTTTGTATTTTGGCTTCTGCTTCAAGTTTATTTTCAGCTGGGTCGGTTTTCTTCGTAGAAACTACAAATTAATTACGCATGAATGAACAAAAATGATCGCAGAATTTCAATATACTGCCTACTTAAATTATGATTTTGATTAAATAAGAAAAGCTTAACTAAAAATATTTCTTTGGAAGCAAAAATAATGATAGTAAGTATGCGAGTGAATAAAATGTAGAATATGATATGCCTTCTCATAAAACAGGCTATCTCTTTAGTCCACCATCGTTCTAAATCAGATTCCCTCCCTATCACGCGAAGACAACATATTTTTTTCTTTTCAGGAGAGTATCTTCAGGGTAGGTACCTAAGTAATATACATAATATTGTTCAATATTACCAATAGTAAGTTATAGGTACTAAAATTGAAATAAGTGAGGTAAGACCCTAATCCTCATAGGTCCACTGGGTCTCTTTACTACGCCATTTGGCCCTGGTCTAGTCTACCTGCCTTAACATTGTAGGTTTTATAACCTTACATTTATGAAAAAATCATAATATATTCCTTCATGACAAGGAATCTTAGTGCTATTGAAATAAAATTTAAACTTTTATTTTTTCGTCTAAAAATTGTTAAACCAAACGAATTGGAATAAGAAAAGGTGTAAGTTTTTTTTGGTTTATAACATTAAACGTTTTCTGGGACGTATTGGAATTGAACATAAAAATCGTTTGAATAGGGCTCTTGACGGCTCCTTTGGCTCTCACATATTGGAGCCGTCCCATAAAAAAACATTTAAATACTCCTAGGTACTATCGAAAATGGAAAAGTTTGAGTAGAACGAAATATTTTTTTGATTACAGAATTCCTTATAAACTTAAATCCCAATGGAAACATAATTTCTTTTAAGCCCTTTGATGTGGAAGTCCAACTCAAATATCAACATAAAACATATCGTTTAATAAACTTAATAGGTACACAGTAAAGTAGTTTTCTCAAAAAAGGGTAGATGGGCAAATAAAGATACAGTCGTCGACCAAATGAACCGCAACTAATACAATTTGTCGACGATTTGGGTCCATTGGATCATCCCTACAAATTCTATTTAAAACCCTAATTATTTTCCTTTTTGACTTTGTTACTCCTGGGAAAGAAAGAAAACAAACCGCGGAAAAGGAAATATCATTTCTGTATGACATTATTCTAAAATATTTTAGGAGGTTCACTCTAGGGACGTCTTCGACCCGTTTAACCCTTTAGCCAACCCTCAGCAATCTGTTACTGCGGCAGTCATGTTATTTATTATAAATGAAAAACTAGTTAGTGTGTGTAATGGCTCGAGAGTATAAGTAATTCTTTAGTCTAATTATTCGCAGATGCCTCGTCTGGGACGTTAGGCAAATCTTTATGTCTGGAACGAATGGCACCGCTTGCGTTCCGCAAAATGTACCTACTTACCTAAAATCCGTAGGTACTGTGAAAATGGAAGTTAAAATAATTTTATTGATGCGTAGAGACATAAATTAGAAATTTTAGTTTATGTGGACTAGTGCGGTCACTACTCATAAATAATTCAAAATTGTCGGAAAATTAAATGTTTATACAATAGTATTTCATGAAAAAATTCATTAAAATATTCAACAAGTACCTATATAAATATAAAAGTGTTTCTCTATTCCGGAATATTAATTCCACCTACTACTGTTTTTACAATCATTTATTTTGCGCGATATTAGTATTTTGTACCTAATTAAGTAATTATTGATAGGAACCTCTTCGCTAGGGTTTGAGCCGTAGCCCAAATTTTTGTTAACAATTTTTAAAATACACACACACACATAAGCTCACGCCTTGTTTCCCCGAAGGGTTGGGCAGAGGCGTACCTAAGTATAGTACACCCACATTTCGCCAGTTATGTTTAAGTCCCATGTAATAGGGAGCGAGCCTATTGCCATCGACCGGGCACAAATCCAGACTCCGGGTTGTTACCAAGAAATTCCACAAAGAAAAACCCTATAACACTTTACCCAACCTGAGAATCGAACCCAGGACCTCATGCTCAGCAGTAGTGCTTGCGTGCTGGATTTTTAAAATCTTTGTAAAAATATAATAATTATTAAAATAAGGAGGTGTCATAATGGGCTGACCTTCCCTGTCAAATGGCACTGGATTATCTCCTGACAATATTATATTATACAGTGTGGCAGGGACATCGACGCGAAAACTGTTACCATAGATTCAGGACCCTCCTGCTTTGAAATTTTTTGATCGGATATTTAAAAAACATCTACTCTTTCATAGAAAAGTGCAATATCTACGTAGTCAAAATGTGTGGAACATCAGATTTTTTTAACCGACGTAAAATTTCAACGCAGAGGGGTTCAGAATCCTGTCCTGAAGTAACAGTTTTCGCGTCGATGTCCCTGCCACACTGTATGCACTGATTTTCTAATGCTGCGGTATTTATTTTTTAAATATCGCAGCCAATGCTGAGATAGGTGCCTTTCTGGCCTCGCACAGGTTGTTTTTTTTTTTACTTTCCGTAATTCGAAATTTTTTGTTAGTTTTAGATGCTCCTTTTTAGTTGTTATTACTGTTTGTGTTTCCTGTGCGAGTCCCAAATAAAATATTTTTCTTTCTTACTTTACATATGCACTGATTTTCGAAACAGATATGCCAACGAGGTTAAACATAATACATTAATAAAGATTTCCATTCGAGGTTGGAAAAGATAATATCTGACAATCAGGAACGCATTTTCAATTTTATTAGTGACAAGGTCAGTAGTTCAATGACAATGTCATGGTTAAGAAACTATTTGATTGCATTTCAATCCTTCAAAAGTCGATTCCAGTTGATAGTCATCTTATATCGCTAACGTTCAAGTGTATTTTTGTGTGTTATTGGGGTTTTCTATCTAAAATTTCTCAGTAGCAGCTCGGAGTCTGGATTTGTGCCCGGTTGATGGCAATAGGCTCGCTCCCTATTACATGGGACTTAAACATAACTGGTGAAATGTGGGTGTACCTGCTACAGGGATACCTCTGCCCAACCCTTCGGGGAAACGAGGCGTGATGTTATGTATATTCAAGTGTATTTGGGGTGTATCACCGGACCCAAACTTTCCGTTTAAAAAAGTTTAAACTATAATTGGAGTTGGTAAGTACATTCAGTATGGATAGGAAACTACAGATACAGACCTACTGAAAATATGTAAGAGAGGAAAATATCGCTACACTTTGCTAATAACCTCATTAAAATACTTGAAGCCACCAAAACTGTGTTTGTGTTGGAACTTACCGAGCATTCTGATGACTCTTCTCTGTGACGCTCCATTCCTGTACTGCATCTGACCACTCGCTCTCTCATTACTGTCCACCGAAAGCTTCTTCACGGGATGCAACACTCGAGAGGTCCGCAACTTAATGCCTATCAACGCGTACAACACTGATATCATCGACATAGGCACCACGAAGAACACGAAACTAGATATAACAAACACTTGATGAACACCCACACCCTTCACTGTGCACGCGCTCACGTTCACACCATTATCCACATACGACACTATACCGAACTGCATCGCTTGCGGCACCGCCGTACACAACGCAACCACCCATATAGCTATTATAAACCGCACAGCCCTTGACAGCTTCGACATTGTGTGTGACATGAAAGGTCGACATATCGCTATGTACCGCTCCACCGTGAACGCGGTAATTGTCAACACTGTGGCGTTAGCTGACGTCTCCGACGCCAGCCCTATGGAGATGCAGTGTGCCTCGCCCAATGGGTACGTGTCTGGGTTCCATAATCTGTGCACTTCAAACGGCAAGCCACATACTAATAATATGAGATCTGAGATCGCCAGACTGAATAGGTAGAAGTTGGTGGCGGTGTGCATGGAGCGGTTCCTCGCGATGACCACGCAGGTGCTGGTGTTGCCGAGGATACCGGCCACGAAGATGATGACGTAGGTGACGGTGAGCGGCACCACCAGGTCCAGCGCGTACTGCTCGTCGTAAGTCGCGGGGTGGCTGGACACGTTGGTCGTGTTCATCACGAACGGGTCCTCGTACTCGTCCATGCTCAGGGGCACTGGCAATGTCATTTTACCTGTGAACAAGAAAAACTTGTTTACATCAAAGATTAAAATAAACCCCTACAAAATAAAAATACCAGGGCAGGAGTTCAAGCCCTGCGCGTAACCAGTTCGTGTGTTTATTTATATCAAGTTAACACAATTATAAAGTCCACCAGTTATGGCGTAGGTAAATAATTATTACCATACAATGATTATGGATTATGGACCATAAACGCGGTATGTTCACACTGCTACATTATATACTAAATATTTAACTGATTGTGGTTTAGTTGCACGTAAACATCTTGAAGGTCTCCCACTAATTGGCCGTTAATACGACCAAATTACTGATTAGAACGCGATTAACTTTATTGGTGGGGGTGGACACGCTTGACGTAATCAATCTTCTAATTTAGCAGTTTCTTAGAAAAAAAAAATGCCTAAATGTGTCAAAAAATTTCGTAAATAAGTAGATCCAAGTACACTAGGTGCAAGAGACAACAACAAGTAACAGGAGACTAGTCGCATTGTCATACAGTGTGGCAATGCCGCCAGTGTCTTGAGTACATTACCAGTTGACAGCGATGCGGATGCATTTTGCGACGCCATATTCTAAGTTTGTAAATAGTTTTAGTTAAGTCAGTATATAATTTTGTTATTTTTATTTATTAATTAGGTATAAGATGGTACATAAATATTATTTGAATTCCATATATATAATAAACACAGTTTTAAAAAGTTATTTTAAATTCTACAGAAGCTAGAAGTCTGAGGGCAACGCTCTAGAGGTCAGCACGAGTAGAGTAGTATCTGACATTTCACGTTTGTATTTATTTTTACCTACACTTAATCGATCTAAACATTTCCGAAAATTCGATTGAGAAATACTGTGACTTAGCCTTTGTGTCCTTTGCCTGTGAACTCCTACAAATGTTTAATTGACTATTTTAAAAAGTTTTACGATTAATGTCAATAGGTCCTCATATAATTTTCGTATTTTGAAGCAGCCGAACATTTCTCTTGGTATCGAAGTTTGCAACAGTCTTAGATCGATCAAAAAAACTATTTTCCATAACACTCATAAACATAAGGTGAACATTCCTGAGGGACATCAGAATAAGTCACTATAGAACCCTTAAAACAATCAACTAATAACGAATAAGGCAGTTATCCCACCTCCGGCGATTAACGAGTAGCGAGTAAAGCTAGCAACTGAAAACGAGTTGGCGAGCAGCGAGTATGTAGTTCCGATAGTTTTGTGGCTGGGCTATCAGCGAGTGTCCGAGTGCGTCGGCCGATTACTTCCACCACTCGCTCTCACTCGGGGTGGATTAGTCCTGCGCCACACTGCACGCACTGCGCACGTGTTCCCGTCCCGTCTGAACTAGTTGTGTAGTTGAAATGATAGTGTTAGTAATTGTTCTGAATTCATAATATGTGCACTCAGATCCGCACTCTAGGTAGAAATGACCGCTGTTTGGTCTCTCGTCGTGAGTTCTGATCGCCAAGCGAGTACCTATTATCTTTGATGGCTCTTGTCACGCAGCGACAAACTAGTGGAGCGAGTCCTCGCCAGCAGCGGTGTGAACAGTCAGCGATCAACTATAAATAAAATAAAATATGCATCTCTTTTGTTTATACGGAATGTATTTCTATTCTACGTTTCTTGAGCGCGAAAATAGGCGATAGTTAGTCACTTCCTGGCCAAACGGTGGAACAACTGCCTAAGAAACTTAATCGTATTTAATTGGGGTAGATCCTGTTCATAATGGTTAGGTTTTTAGGATTCCGTACATCCGTATAGAAAACCGGAACCCTTATATCACTCACTCGTGGTCGGATCACTCGTGTGTCTGTCTGTCCGTCTGTCACAGCCAATTTATTCCAAATCTAATAAACCGATTAATTTCAAAATTGATAAACCTACATAGGAATTTATATAAAAATATGTATAAATGAATTTTGAATATAAGGTATTATTCAAAAGTAAAAAATAAAGTTTTGCAAACTGTATCGTGTGATTTATCAAATGAAAGGGCTTAATATGAGGGTCACAATTTTTTTTTATAATTTTATAATAAGTAGTTTTAGAGAACGGAAAATTACTCTATACTTATCTACTTATAGATTACAGAAAAACCTATTGGAAGTTGTAGCGGTTACACCGCCATATACGAACTACGCATCAAAGACATGACGTCACACAAATCCTGCATGGCGCAATTAGAGTTTACCGAGCGATCGACATATATACAAGATTTCAACTTCAAACCGTTGGGCAGTTGCCCGCCAGACACAACACCCGTCTGGTCGGAGGATCCTTCCTTTTCTATGGTGGATGAGTGAACTTTACACCCTGTTCCTCATGCCACTAAAAAGTCTATGGTATTATGGTAAATCTCTCAATATTGTGCGTACAAACTTACATTTGCAGTTGGAATGTATGTGAGAACATGTTTTTCAACTACATACAATGGTAAGTTTGTTCTTGGGATAAATTCATCCCAACTACAGAACCCTTCTTTGTGCGTGGTTCGACACGCACTAAGGCGTTTTTTTTTAAGTTATAACAGTTACAAATCGTCCCGCGATTGAAGGTTAAGCTACGCTTGCCGAGGTCGGTCCGTGGATGGATGACCATCCATTACATATCGAGACTACAAAGATCAAAGATCAAAAGAAAGATCAAAGACCAAATATCTACAAATAACAATCGGGAGTAACTGTCATTTTTAGATCTTTAACAGTAGTTAGTCAGAAGTCCGAATATCTAACAACCAGTCATACCAAAGAGTATCATATTACCCAGTAACTGGATTGTGGAGGTCAGATAGGCAGTCACTCCATGTTAATTAAATACTGGAATTCAGATGCACCCGGTTAGACTGGAAGCCGACACCAACATAGTTTGGAAAAGGCTATGCAGGTGATGATGGTTTAGCTTTTTGCGACTTTTCATCAAATCTCGCGTTTAAACAAGTTTAAAATCTAGTTTCGATCTAATCTTAATGTCGTAACTGTCAAAAATCATAAGTTATTCATTTTTTAAATTAACGAAATTGAGATTAGAATTTTTAAGTAGGACTGACTTCCTGGACAAGAACTTAAGCTACATAATGTCGATAACGCGTTTTTATTCCAAAACATAGAAATGTGGGACTATAAACACACCCACAACGTAAAATAATGTCTTGTTAAAGAAAAACCGGTCAAGAGCGAGTCGGACTCGTGCACCGAGGGTTCCATATCATAAATTTTCATCCGCGAGGCCTATTTTCATCAGAGAATTTTAACACTGCACACTGCGGTGTAGAATATTGCTGTTTTAGGTCAGTGCCATCTCTTAAACGATAGTGGAACTAATGTAATTTTGTTGATGATTTCTGGAAAAAGAGTGCTATTTAGAGACATCATATTTTTCCTGTAATCTATACATAAACTTCTATCACTTAAAATAATTTTAGATTTTTCTCTATTCAAACTGCGGAGATAAGTATTCTTTTTTTACATTTTTCATCACAAGTCTAAAACTAGGTGACCTAAAAAAATAAGAAAATTGTTCGAGAATGTGCAAATAGCGCTCTTTTATATGATACCCCACATGCCCTAGTAGCCCCTTCACACCTTTGCAAAAAAGAAATACATTTTTATTTATTTATTATTTGCAAGACAGTTGGACAAACGTCATCTAAAACTATTCCAAATTTCAAGTTGATAGCATTAGTAGTTGTTGAGATATCCAGCTGAGACAGACAGACAGACAGACAGACAGATTGAGTCGCACCATATTTATTTTTATTTTTTATAAGGCTTCCTTTTTACCATTTTGATACGGAACCCTAAAAGCCATATATATAAAAAAATACATATTAGGTATCAAAAAGACAGTTTTCTGTGGCACTATTATATATAACTTCCGGTATTTTTACCTTGATCTTGTTGACTGACACTCATCGTCTTAAAACAACGGAAAACTTCATAGTACATAACATGCCAAAGTAGTTTGACGAGTTTTTAACAGACATTGTAAGATCTAGCAGTAGCGAAAGGCCATATATTACACAGCTTTCGGCATCCCTTTCAAAATATTTAATTATTACAAAAATAAAAGAAAAAAACATTTAAAAATATTAAAATAGTAGCCCACCGGTATCGGGAGCAGGGTCCAAGCTACGGCGGTCAGGGCTCCAGAGAAAGGAACCTCCTAACAATGCGAGCCGTGTCCAGGAGTACCGCTTTCTGAATCAAGCCCTTAATTCAGCTGCCCAACGAGAGCCTCCTTAGGTGTTGGTCGCAATTAAGCCATTGGCTGATACGACTATCGGCACAATGATTGCTGAATCCACATCCCACATGTTGACAACCTCGTGAGCCAAGTCAAGATATTTGATTTGTTTATCTTTCTCGGTTTTCACGAGGTTTCCATCATGCGGGACCGTTATGTCAATAATCATTGCGCGCCGCTCTCCTCGATCCACCACCACTATATCAGGCTTATTGGCAACAATGGTCCTGTCAGTGATGATGGATTGATCCCAGTACAATGTGATATTTCCATTTTCGAGAACTGGGTCGGGCACATACTTGCAGTACGGCACTTTCGATTCCACAAGGCTGTATTTCAGAGCAAGTTGCTGATGGATAATCCTGGCTACAAGGTTGTGTCTGTGCAAGTACTCTTCGTTAGCTAGACGAGAACATCCGGAAATAATATGTCGGATTGATTCTCCCGGACGGTGGCATGCCCGACAGATGTCAACCGTGCCATCCTTCACAATGAATCTCCGGTAATTGTTCGTCATCATAACTTCGTCCATAATTGCACAGACAAAACCTTCGGTTTCCCCAAAGAGGTCACCAAAATGCAGCCAGGCTACGGACGCTAGTAAATCTACATCGGGCTCATGTAAGGCCCGGAAGTAGCATCCGTGAAGCTCCTTACTCTGCCATATCTCCCTGCGATCGTTAGTGTCAAGCACTGCAGGCTTGCGCCAGTTCTCTTTAACCAAGGAGAGCGGGGTAAGGCCCTTCTCCACCGCGACCACATCTCGATGCATCCCCACGTCGGCTTCTAAGAAATATTCCCTGAGACTGCATATCTAGCGATTGTGGACGGTCTTAGCGTTTAAAAAGCCTCGACCACCACACTTTCGCGGGATATACAGTCTCATTACCGATGACCGTGAGTGATGCATTCGATATGCAGTCAGCAGCGTACGGACCCTCCTATCCAGAGCGTAGAGTTCGTTTTGAGTCCATTTGAGAATTTCGAAAGAGTACATCAAAACCGGCATGACCCAACCGTTGAAGACCTTGTTTCCGCCTGATAGAAGACTGTTAAATACTTTCTTCAGGCGGCCAAAGAAGCGCTCCTTCAACGATTGCTTCATGTCAGTAACAATGACGCCCAACGCTTTCGACATATCCAAATACTTATAGGTTTCGGATGCGGAGAGGGTTCTAAGGTTTATGGCATCCGAGAGTTGGGTTTCCACGGATTCCATAATCTCCCCTCGCTTTACATGCATGACCGCACATTTGTTCACACCAAATTCCATCCTGATGGCGCTACTGAAAGTTTCAGTTACTTTCAGTAGCTCCATCAGTTGCAAATTGTTGGGGGCAAAGAGTTTTAGGTCATCCATGTAGAAGGAGGTGACATATTACCTGACCACCTCTTCTCAACCGATAGCCAAGACCTGAATCCTCAAGCAGTGTGCTTAGAGGATTCAACTTAATAATTATTAATATTATTAATTAGTCGCGTCTCAATTAATGCACATACTGTGCCCTTTTCAAAACGTTCACTCTTTGCCACTGCCCTGTTGTCATTATATTATGAGTAACGATCACCATGATTAAAAAAAAGGTCATATAGTTTCAAAAGATATGCCAGAACTAATTAGTAAAAATGTACATTGCGTAAAAGATAAATAAATAAACGGCACTTTAATCATACGGAAATACCTGCTCGTTTATCTACTCATAATGTATTTGATTTTAATTATTTAAATCAATTCAAAAATATAAACTTATTAAGAGTAACATAATTTGAATATGTTGTTTGCCACCTTATACTTCATTTGACAAATGAAGGCGTCTACAAAATAATAAAAATAAATTATAACTCCTTCTTTACAAGAACATAATCATAAATAATAATACAAGCTAATCAAAATATATATCATTGGTTGTAATGAATGTCAATATTACGACTCCATTGTTTTACAAATAATTTCCTATTTTAATATCCCTTTGTAGTTGGAACAATAAAAGGCGATACGTTTGGTAATGAAACGTTAATGACGTCATAAATGTGGGTCGCACAATAAACTGCACACTACGAGGCAGCGCAGAATCGTACGCAGATAACACGTGCTTCTAAACATGTTTGTTTATTCTACATAGAAATGAAAACAAAAGTTTCGTGGCAAAAAATATTGGAAAGTGTAGGTAGGTAAACCAAACCGATTGGAATACGAAAATGCTGAAGATTTTCTTTTGCTTTATATCATTAAAAGTTTTCTGGGACATATTGGAATTGAATATAAAAATTGTTCGAATAGGACTCTTGACGGCCCCTTTAGCTCTATTGGAGAAGTCCGCTAAAAAAAAAAACAATTTACTATTAAAAATGGAAAAGTTTCAACAACCAGAAATATTTGATTGGTTATGTAATTTCTTATAAACTTAAACCCCTACGTAAAAGAGTTTCACCTGTTTAGGTTGGTCTTTTAGGTCCCCGTTGGTAATGATCAGTACAATATTTTACGGTAAAAAGTTGGAATCACACGTAAAAATCCAACAGGATTTTTACGTGTGATTCCAACTTTGCATTTGTTTTTAACCGTATGAACAACAGTTCATACGGTTAAAAACAAATGCAGTATGAAACTACTATGTCACTGTAATCCTAAAATTATACAGTAAAATATCGTACTGGTCATCGCCGTGTGAACGAGCCCTAAGTTTTCCTCCTGTATTTAAACAAAGTGGACTCGTACATTTTGTTCCGTTACATAATACGATGTCAATAGTGGGTAGTTCCAGGCCCATTGAAAATAGTGACTATAAAGAAACCCACGTTTAGTAGCTTTGGATAAAAACTCATACGAGAACTTCCATCAAATAGGTTGCAAAAAACTGAATGCTTGGCATAAAGCTTATAAACCGAGTTCCAAACGTCGAGACTCTAAGACGTACGAAGGTTTTCGATATTGGAAAACGATTTATGCAACTCAAATCGAGTCGGCCAGGACACTTGGCAAGGCGACGTGATGACAGGTGGAGTAAGGCAGAGACCGAATGGCGTCCAAGGACTGGATGATGAAGTCGGTCGTCCGGTGGCAAGATGGGCAGATGATATTGTTAATATCAAACGAATTTACACATATTACACCTGCATTCTCATAAAAAAAAACCGGCCAAGTGCGTGTCGGACTACGCACAATGAAGGGTTCCGTAGTTGAGATGAATTTATTTATCCCAAGAACAAACTTAACATTGTAGTTGAAATACATGTTATCCTATACATTCCAACTGCAAATCGTCGCTCGGCATCCAATACCGCGAATGTGACATATTTGACGTTTTTTTTTAAATTGCAAGTTCAGTTATTTGAACGTGTAGAATGAAATTAAACAAAAATCTGATTTTCGTTAATAATTTTACATTCGCGGTATTAATATAATAATAATATAAAGCTAATACCTTTAGACGAGCAATTCTTGTATATATCTATATAATCTGAATCTCGGAAACGGCTCCAAGAATTTTTATGAAATTTAGTATGCATGGAGTTTCGGGAGCGATAAATCGATCTAGCTAGGTTTCATTTTTAGAAAACGTCGTCCAAAAAATAAGAGATCCAATAAGATCCAAGTAACAAGGACTCATTGTGTTAGTAAACTTATGAACTTTAGCTTAATTTACCAGGTCACTCAGAAAGTTTTGCGACTAACAGTTTTTGTCTATGGAATACTGGCTGGTTTTGATGTCAATTAAAACTATGACTAATTACAAAAAAACATCACATTCCAAATCCGAAATTCCCTCCACATTTTTTTACGAGCAAAATCAAAATACTCTGTCTTACTGAAAAGTAGATTTACAACGAGAACATTTTCGCGCGATAATTTTGTACGATTTCAAATGTCGACTAAAACTAGAAGAATCGTTTGAAAGACTTCGAATGGTGTTCATAGAAAAAAGCCCTTCTAAAGCGACTGTTTTCCGCTGGTTCAACGAATTTATGCATGGTCGAGTAATTTTGGCGGACGAAGAAAGAAGTGGCTGCCCTACGACGGCTGTTACGTAATAAAACGTGCTGACTGTGAAAAATTTAATTCAAGAGAATAGGCGAATTACATATGCCTCTTCATATGTAATTCGCCAATTCTCTTGAATTTTATTTTCAGCATTAACTGCAGATTGGATCGGGAAGTGTGCATGAAATTCTACACGGGCATCTTCGGGTAAGGAAGAAAGTTTCACGCTGGTACCGCAAAATCTAACGCAGGCTCAGAAGGAGGTTCAGGTAGAATGGTGCCGAGACATGATAGCAAAATTTGAAGTAGGCTCGTCTCGGCGCGTTTATGATATCATTACGGGTGAATCTTGGATTTATCAGTATGATCCAGAAACCAAGCGTCAGTCGACTGTGTGGCTGTTTCAAAATGAACCAACGCCTACCAAAGTGAAGCGAGCCAGAAATGCAGGCAATATTTTGATCGCAAGTTTTTTTTTTATGGGTTATCTGGTGTCAGTACCCTGACAAGATCAAAGGAGCATCAATGCTGAATGGTATGATACCAAATGTTTGCCAGAAGTTTTTACTACTGCAAGCAGCAAGCGACCGAACACTGGCTTCTGTGGGCTACTGCTTCACCACGACAACGCGCTGGTTCACTCGGCGCTCAAAACAAGGGACTTTCTGGACAGCACACCGGTCAAATTTATAGGTCATCCTCCTCCTTACAGTCCCGATTTAGCTCCGTGCGACTTTTTCTAGTACCTCAAAATAAAAAATCTACTCAAAGGAAAACAGCTTTCATCACCTGAAGATGCACTGGCTGCATTTGAGAAGGAGATTGATTGGAGAAGTGTCTGATGCGGACTGGAAAATGTGTTATGAAAATTGGTTTAGACGTATGAAACTGTGTATAGACGCCAATGGAGAGTTCTTTGAAAAGATATAATAAAAATAATGAAACCTGTGGTATACTTTTTCTAGTATCGCAAAACTTTCTGAGTGCCCCACGTAATCTAGTTTAAATTTATTTCACCCCATGGGAGATGGCACTGTAGTGATTGATGTACATGCAATCCAGCCGGCTAGCGAAAATTTTTAGAATATTGTTGGAGCTGGACCGCACTCTACGCACCAGGGATGCACACCCCATTTGCATCGTTGCGTTAAAGCAATTAATATGTGAGTCCGCGAACATTCCCGATGAGCTACAAAAATGGGACAGCCCTAACAATACCCTGAAAGCGTTGTTGTATTGGATACGAAGGGCGTTGCACGACCTTTGGGTATATCTAGCCTACAGGCTACACGTGTAAAACGTTGTAAAATAAGCTCAAAACAGAGTAGTTTTGACTTTTCAAGTGAGCAGCGTGCAAACCTGCGAGCCAGCATGTTCGTCCTTACCGACAATGCCCTTCGTTCTCGCTCAATATCGAGTTATACATCAAACCACGTGTTTTGGCATACTGCTCACATTTGGTGACCAACTTTCTGAGACCACAGATTGACGCGCTCAGAAGCACCATATCGTCTGCATAGCTAATATTATTTACACAAATACCATCTATATAGCAATCCACTCTGGTGCTGCTGAGCTCGCCAATCCTGCCTCACCCCACATTCCAACCTGTATGGCTTGGAAAAAGTTCCAGCCCATCGTACACTATTGATCTGGTTACCATAGGTACCAATATTTAAAAATGTTTATAAACTCCGTTAGCAACCTATCCTTCTCCATCTTTCTCCACAATATGTCATAAGCAACCAGATCAAAAGTCTTGAATAAGTCGAGGAAGCTACTACTAGCATAAATCAACGTCCCACGCTGTGTATAGTATGTAACAGTATGCTTAAGACACAAAACTGCACTTTCTGTTGACAAACCACGCCGAAACCCGAATTGGTTGTCATGAACATTTACAGTTTTATTTATTTGTGTATTATGCAGACTGTCAAACACTTTTGATATTTTGATATTATAGTAGCTAGAGAGGTGTGCCTATTAAATGCCTAGCGACGAACTGTAAGTTTGTACTCACAATATTGAGTGATTTACCATGTTATTTTAAGACCATGGACTTCTTATAGGTTTTCCTGTAATCTATGAGTAAAGAGCCATACTATGTATTTTTTTCAAAATTTTTGGTCCAGTAGTTTCGGAGATAAGGGGGGGGGAATGGTCAATTTTCATAGAATTTCTTAAATATCTTTAAAAGTATTTATTTTAAAATTATATAAAAAATATATTTAAGATCCTCGTAATAAGTCCTTTTATTTGATATGTCACACGGTACTGTTAGCATAACTTTTTTTTTAAACTTTCTTGTTTGCCCCCCAAAAGTGACCCTTATATTCAAAATTCATTTATTTACGTTACACATTCGTGTTTGGGTCACAAAAATACATATGTGTACCAAATTTCAACTTAATCGGTCCATTAGATTCGGAGTAAATTGGCTGTGACAGACGGACAGACAGACAGACAGACAGACAGACAGACAGACAGACAGACAGACAGACAGACACACGAGTGATCCTATAAGGGTTCCGTTTTTTCCTTTTGAGGTACGGAACCCTAAAAACACCACGAATTTCGTACAATCAAACATAAAACTACATATAAAAAAGCAGTAACCTACAACACAAGAAGTAAAAACAAATTCCAACTAATAACTGCACGAGCACGGACTAATTACGGCAGAAAAACAGTATTAGTGGGGGAACACGACTGTTCAATGATTTACCGGAAAATATAAAGAGATGTGATAGTATTAATATATTTAAGAGCAAACTTAAAACACATGTATGTACCCTATAACGTCACCAACGCCCCAGAGGCAAATATTATATATTATTATTTAGAAGTAACTCTGTATCTCATTATAAGTGAACTGTTACTTAGGTAGTTCTTATGAGAAATAAATATCTTTAAACCTAACATCGCGGGTAGAACCTACATGAGGCTGGTTCAGAAGCGTAGGGAACTGCACAAGAAAAGAGTGGCCTATGCTCAGCAGTGGGTGAAGATGGGCTGTGGATGATGATCATGACTAATAAGTAAACATCCAAGACTCAGAATAAAGCATTTCTTTTCTTACAATCGCTGACCCTATCTTTAATTTGGATATTGCACCGAGCAATAGTTCGATGGCCGATGACAAATAAATCAATGATTACCTACCTAACAAAAAAACTAAAATTAATCGATTCCTCAACGTCTATTGAATCAATTTAACCAATTGGAATTATTTTTAGAAATATTCTCATCTCAATTTAAACCTGTTGTGTACGTAAATATTCCTTAGATTAGCTTAGAAATTCAAAGACTGATTGCACGGTACGTTCCATGTCCTAGAACTTGTTCAAAGAGATGCAAGCGTGGAAGCAATTACATAATAGCTTTCATGTTCTAGTTTCACAAGCTAGAATGTTATTTTTCCGTCTTTATCGAGAACTAGTGACGTAAGTTGACATCACAAATAAAGAACTGCCTAGTTAAGGAACGTATGCACTATCGTTACCTGCCAATTAAGTGACTGCTATAATTAGCTAGCACTCGCGCTAAATATAACCTGGGTAAATCCGTAAACTCAGGGCTTGGCTGGGATTACCCATTACCCAAACATCGCATAAACAGTATCGAGGTTCAAGAAAAAACGAGCAAAAAGATTAATATAAAAACCGGCCAAGTGCGAGTCGGACTCGCACACGAAGGGTTCCGTACCACATCGTACAAGACTTAACACTATTGAGAACAGTATTAATATTTTTCATCTTAAATTACAAATTTCATAATGATACTGTGAGTTACAAAGTGATTTTTGCAGTTGCAAAAAATCGCTCATATTCAAATAAAATACTTAATCCCCTTGTGTTAAGACCTCTCTTCTCAACATCGCCGCGCGTTGGCGGCAGTGAATGAGGGGTGCGGGGCAGCGGTGAGTCAGCTGACCTCACAGCCAAGCGCGGGCCCCCGCGCCTCAGAGTCAGCAGTTGCACGCTTTCAAGCACGGCTACGCTTACGCTACTGTCTTTTATTAACGTTCCTATTTATTATCTTCTATCTTTTATTAAGTTCCGTTTGCTTTCCGATACCGTTTTGTATTTTCCGTATTTGCATAAATCCTACATATTATACAGTCCACTCACTCATCTTTCATTTTAACCTCAACACGACCTATCGTCGCGATCACCTTGGCTTCTCATTAATGACAGTTGAGCTCTCATGAATGGTATTTAATATTTTTATAATATTTTTTTATTAAATACAGTACCTAAATAGTACATGATTTAAAGAAATTTCAAATTCCTAACTTGTTTAGTTGTTGCGATAAAGTTCGTACAAAAATGGTCTAAAACTGACAACAAGTACGGCCACCTATTTCTTCATCTATGAAGATAAAAAAAATTGTACTGTACTCGGTGAGTTCAAAACAATATCACACACATGCCAGGGAGAGTTTATTTGTTTCAAAATCAAATGTTTATTTTATGGGGACCCCCTTTAATTTTTAACTTTATTTAGTTTTTATTTCAACTGTCTACCTATTATAGTTCATGAGATACAGCCCGCTGACAGACGGACGGATGGACAGCGAAGGCTTAGTAATAGAGTTCCCTTTGGAACCATTTTTTAATTTTTATGTAGGTATGTTCCCCGATTACTCGAAGACGGGTGGACCGATTTGAGATTTTTTTTTTTTTGTTTGATATTATTTATTTCTCTGGTCCCATTGTCATTTGGTCACAATCTGATGATGGGATCTTAAAGAAATCGAGGGAACTCTTCAAATATTAAAGGCACACCTATAGCGATTTGGGTATTTTTATAGCAGGTAACTCGTGCATTTGCTCTCGGAAAGCACCATTTGGTAAAGTAGAACTGATGATGAAGGATACAGATGGGCACCGGAACTACTCAATAATATGTAGTCATTTCAAGGGTTTATTTATTTATTTTATATAATATGTATTTCATATTGTAGTAGCGATTCGATTACTTTAATATAGTTGGTAAGCAATTGATGTTCGTCACAATTCATATGGTGCAGTGGACCTGATTTTGAACAATTAAAGTTCCTGCATCGGGAAAAGCAATATTTCGCAAAAGGTGATGAACAATTGGCATGAGGCTATTGTAACTTAGATTAATTACAAACCAACCCTCTAAAAAGAGAAAAAAACAACTTTTTCATTTTGTAGTTTGGAAGTCAGTTGTATTTTTATAAAAAAGATTTTTTAATCTGTCAACTTTTATGGTTCGACGACATTTTTATAGTGTAAACACGCTGTCTCCAATAACTACTGGGCTTGCACACGTTCAACTTTTTACAAGGGGCTGCTTTAACCATAAAAGTTAGAAGTTTTTGTTAGTTAAAAGTTAGGTAGCCACACACGTAACGATTTACTTGCGCATACCTAAATTTGCATTACAATACCAAACAATATATTGTTTTAATCTGCTGATTTAGCAGGTTTTATAGTTCCGAAAGATGTGTGCGAAACAAAACGTAAGTTAAAATTTTTCGGTTTTATAAATCGATGTTTCGATTACTTAAACCGTTTAGATTAGGAAATAATAAAATTGCATAAAGTCAAAGTCAAAAGTCAAATCATTTATTTGAAATAGGTACAGTAAGCGCTCAAAAGTGCATGAGCACTCTAAGAGTCGTATTGCTGTGAACACGCGGTATAGCTCGTACATTTGTATGTGTAAGCAACACGATACACACACCACAGATAACGCAGTTTTGCACTACACGAAACAACAATATATTTCCGTCGCTTTAAACATGCTAGCACACACGCACTATGCGCGTGAACTTGACCAGTTAATGGCATTGCTAAAATTCGATAGTAACTTAACAAGTGCAGATAGCAGAAAGCGTTAAGCGTTGGTATGGAATTCAAACTGCCTCAGGTTCTAATCTCGTAAAACACAGTGCGGTTTTTTGCAAATATTATTATTTTTGTTTTCGATAATAATATTTTTTAAATATTGCTGCTTTTTTATGTTGTTATTGCAATAAAGGTTTTAGAATAAAAAATGCGTGATATATGATAACAAAATTAAAAAATATATGTTTATTCGTTATATTTATTTTACATAAGTTAAAAAACTGCTACAATTATTTATCATTACTTCAGCTGAATAAGATGTGAAATAGATGTCAAGAAACTTAGAAGCAGTTTGTATTATTTTGACATATTTAAATTATGAAATATTTTAAATTTTTAATGGATTTTTTCACCATAGATATTAAGCTTTGATCATGGTCGAAGTAATTAAGTAATAAATAAGAATATTAGACTACTTAAAATGTAAAAAACTACTTACAGAATAGGTAATTTTAAGGTTAAATATGGGCAGTTTGTTTATATTTTATTTGTATTAATTATTTTACATTTTATTTGACTTTAGTAAATATTGGTTGTTATTGAGGTTAAAGCTTAAGTATTCATTTTCTTTACGAAAAGAAGATTGAAACTAAACCTCAAATTTTAATCCTAAAATAATACTATTACTAAAATAATATTAAACAATTTCGGTATATCTGCAAGAAATACGACAAACACCCTATTGAAACGTGCTTAAAAAATTCGTTACCATAAATTCATGCAATAACGAATCTGTTGTTTATTAAGTTGGTACGGTCAATATTTTAAGGTCAAAAACGGTTTTCTAGCTGGTCTTCAGTGATGCATGGCCTTCAGAGTGCACGGCGAACGGTTCATAATGACGTGTTTTTAATAATTCAGCAAAATATCTCGTTGGTATGAAACCATTTGTTTCATTCACCATTTGACGTCGCTGCTACTCGATAATAAGCCCTTTCCTCATATCTCTTAACCCTCACAGTATTTCTCTAGAACAAAGAAAAACATTATTTTTATTACACATAATACCTTATTATTTATTATTCACTAATCGAATTAAACCTCACAATGAATTTAAAACTTTAAAGGCATCTTCTGTCTCAACAATACCTCTGTTCTATCAACAATACCCTTGATTAAGATTTATGTTCAGTAAAATATGAAATATATAAATGATAACACTCACACTTAGTCCGGTTTCATTAGATATTCACTTCACTTTTACGCAGCGCAATAATATTCTCTGATCTGATCTGATCTCTTCAATATATTTTATGCCTGCTTTTTGATAATAATAACCACAACACTGCGCTAAATACTCGTCACCAATATTATCCACGAACCAACAAAGTTCTATTAATTATATACTCGTAACAAACTGCATCTACCCCACAGAAATCGAAATAATTTACTTAGTTTTTTGTGGTCTACCTGCTAAACTTTAATATTTATGTGAACAAGACGAATGAAACTAAAAACGAATGATGATTATTGAACTAGTCATTGGTTGCAGACAAAGTGAGTGTGTGTGTGTAATGTGCGTGTCTACAGTATTGTAACAACTTATAGAAGAAGGTCGTAAGTCAAACCGAAGCGTCAGTCTATTGCTTTGTGAGATTGCTCATGGACTTTTGGTCGGTACTGTACATGTATGGCACTTTTGAACGTCAAAATTTACAAAATAATAGAATTGATTCTAGTCGCCCCTTCCAAAAGGTATACGTATGGAGAAGAATGGGCAAGAAATTTTACCGTTACTCTTTTAAAATGTTTTACAATAGTTGGTATAGGTACGTACATTAGTTAAATAATTATATGTAAAGACGATGCACCTAGAATAAAATCACTATACCACAATAGGTAAAAACAATTAAAAATGAAGCAACAACAGATAATTTAATTACGTGATAGATACATGGTGCTCACATATTTACAAACATTGTAAAAGTAGACGATTTTCCAAAAAATATATAGTTAATAAGTCAGTGTGTTGTAAGTAACCACAAAATGTAAAATCAATGTCATACAACACAAAATAATAAATTTTACAATAAAATTAGCAACCAGTTTGATTTTGTCTTGATTTTAAATTGTCCTATGGAGCAGGACCAGCATGTTTCCAAGCACTCTTATCTTGGATATAATCCTCTAATTTGTAATAATATGCTTGTTTACAAAGTGTACTTTTAATATGAGTTTTAAATTTTCTTTAATTTAATTGCAACATGTCACAAGGTATTTTGTTGTAACATTTAACATAGTACCCCATAAAAGATGTATGTACTTTAGGAAATCTTAAAAATGGTTAATCTAGTTTATCTTTATTTCTAGTATTAAGTCTATCACTTATTTTATTAAAAAGATGTGGATTTTTCCTTACATATGTAGTTATGCACATTAAAATGCTTTCAAATTCTGCTTGTTTCAGAACCACCAACCTAAGTTTTAAGAATAGTTAAATACATATTACATAAAGCTTTTTAAAAATATGTCTGAAACCATTAATAATGCATTATTTAGAAATGGATAAAAATAATAAACACAGCTAAAATCCTATACGTAAGAAATGTGAAAGTTTGTTACTAATCACACAAAAACGACTGAACGGATGATATAGTTTATTACCTGGATTAACACATAAGATACTTTTATTACTTTTTATCCGGGCCTGTCCGTTCTCGTGGGATATTTTTTTCCACACGGGCGAAACCGCTGGCCAAATCTAAATGATAAAATATTTGGTCACCACAATAAACAGCAAAATGCTTTCTTCGTACCTCTCACGTACTGCCTCCAAATATTTCTTTATCCATAAAATATTTTATCATGAAACCTAAATGTGTTTGGGCGATCCCTTAACCCCTTATTTATCGCCGATAACTCTCTTGCGACTTAAGGTGGGAAGAGCCTTATAAAGGTTACTAAAGGTATATACTTAGACCATCCGTATCTTCGTGGCTAAGTTATAACAGCCACCCGGATCAATTGAAGGTTAAGCTACTCTTGCCGCGGTCGGTTCTTGGATAGGCCATTCATTACACATCGAGACGGCATCAACGGCTTAACGTGCTTTCCGTAAAGTACGTTTGGTCCTAGCTGTCATTCGTAGATCTTTGACAGTCGTTACGGGTAGTCAAAAGCCTAAAAAAGTCATGACATCCAGTCTTACCAAGACCAAGGGGTATCGTGTTACCCAGTAACTGGGTTGTGTAGGTCAGATAGGCAGTCATTCCATGTAAAAAAATACTGGTATTCAGCTGCATCCGGTTAGACTGGAAGCCGAACCCTAAATGGGAAAAGGCTAGGCAGATTGATCTTGTTCTACTGGCAGGTAAGTGAACTGTCTTACGATATTGGGTACTATTTTCTTAAGTAAAGTGTTTTCTGTATTTAGAGAAAGACTGAATTTCAACGTATAGTATTTCCATTTTCAATTTTGAACGCATGAAAGTGTTTTAAAATCCCAACAAGTTCGGATTTTTTTCGGACGTTGGAACTACACGTACGGATACGTACGACTGACTAACTTGCACTCAGTCTGCGCGCTCCTTAGTACTTGGAAAGTTGGGATCGTTCGTGCGTGTTCGTACGTGTTCGCACGAGTAAAATTCGTACGAAAACGTGACCAAAGTGCGCGTATTCGTCAAATAAACACGAATGACCTCCACGCTACATTCCGTTATTTATATGTCGGAAATACGTCACTGATTTGACTAATTGGGACTACAACATGACGCTCGACCGGAGTTAAGTTGAGTTTGTCGGTGGCGGTCAAGCAGTAAACACGTTTAGAAACTGTCGCGCGTTCCATACAGTTGTGTCATGTAGGTACCTACAGTATGTGAATTGCTAGTGTGATTAATTTGATCGTAAATTATAATTTAATCTGAACTGCAAACGGAGAAAATTGCGCAATAACCAACACTACTCATAGTACGCCCAGAGTTGTCAAAATATAGCTGATAATAACGAGAGAGACGTACCTTCTCCGGCATATATACACCGTGAAATTTGAATCACAGTTTTGCTAGAACAAAAGTTGTTCAGACCATGGTACCTACCATGCTACCTACATTCTACAGCATCCAATAAAAAAAAAACATAATTGGTTTTTGGAAAAAAACACAAAAAGACAAAGTTTAAAATGTCAAGATTATATACCTACAGCTTACTAAATTTCGTTTTTGGAGGTACATTTCCCTGTAGACAATGCTGTGTCCCGTGCGTGGTGTCTATGTTGTAGGGAGTAACAATAATCTTGACATTATAAACTTTGTCTTTTTTGTGTTTTAACCCTTCTGTGAAATACAGGCTATGTTATATATGTCACCGTATAATTATGAACTTCGTTAGTTTATAATCTATCGGTATTATTTCCGTTAAATTATAAACTGTCGAAAAATTGTGAACTGCAACGAACTATTTACAATTTAACGCATTATTTTTCGCTAGTTTATAATCTTTCCATGGGAACCGACAAATTGTGAACTGGTATCAAACTTGCTTGCGACGTAACGCACCTTGCGCTAATATTAAATAGCCGGCCTGGCTGCGAGCAACTTGGAAGTAGCGCTCGCCGGCCGCTACCGCGGCACCGCTCGCTTCGCTCGCTCGGCTCGCGCGCGGTTGGTCACAGTTCTAACCTAACCTAACCCATTTCACCCAGTTCACAATTTTTCGACAGTTTATAATCTAAGGGAAATAATTCCAACAGATTATAAACTAACGGTTCTCACAATCTTACGGTGACATATACATGTCGGATCCGGTCATTAGTACGGACACGAAACGAATCGCAAGCGCGCCGCTGGCGACAGGACGTGATCTACCCACACCTAAAGCGCGCGCTTCTACAGAGTCGTGATGTTTTAAGGCCACGGCGAGGGGGGATTCAGCCTCGGATCGCATTGGAGTCAAGACGTCGCGGAACTGTTTTCGATTCGTGGTGTTCAGTTATTGTGTTAGTTGTAATTTGTGATCATTTTGTTAATTGGTGATTTTAATAAACGCCGTCGCACCCGTTGTGTGTATTATTTAGCTTGTGTGATTAATTTGATAGTAAATTATAATGTGATCTGAACTGCAAACTGTTTTTCTATTGCGCATTAACCAACACTACCCACACTACGCCCACAGTAGTTAAAATATCGCTGATAATAACGAAAGAGTCACATACCCTTCTCCGACATACATATATGTTTACATTATTTATGATTAGAACTTTTAGACTTTAATTAATAGTACCTAAAGTTAAACCAAACTAATATCTAGTTCATTGTTTGTAACAATGTAAAATTCTAATTCAGCGAGAGTAGGATCTGACCTGTAGCGTAGGTACATCCCTTCCAAACTGCATCTTGATATAAATCAGAACTTTTATTTTGTCCCAATCATACCGGAATCCAAATCATCCTGACGACTGGACCATAAATTTTTATTATCAACTTGATAAAAAAAACTTAAACATAATACCAGTTCTTACGGCTTTTATAAATGAAGTCGAATGAATTCAAGGTTACAACTGTTGTAACTTAAATATGCAAAAGTAGAGCAATCCGCCTGGTTACAAATCAAATGCCCTTGACTTTGTAACGGGATTAATCAGACAAGTTGTATAGTTATCATGCAAGTCACATGGGAATAACTGATTGTCAAATGAAATAAATTGCTTTATACTTATTAAAAAGTTTCGTGTCGTGGGCAAACATGTATAATTTTAATTTATTCATAATCAAGATCGACATCAACAATTTATTCTAAGATCAGCAGCAAATCAAGTCTTCCTATGTGGTTCTGATGTACCTACCTACCTACCTACCTTTTATTTAAAAGAGTTATAATTTTCATATACCTTAGGATACTTATCTGCCTAGGTTCTCATAGACACCTAGAAGGGTGATGACAGGATTCTATAACTTTTTATGCAGATAAAGATACTGTCTATGTTGTAAACTTGTAACTTGATGAGATAAAAGATTGACACATCTTTAAGTTTGACTGATGTACTTGTATTTCACTTTGATTTTCTTAGTCTACAACGTGAAGATGAAATATAAAAATGAAATCTGGAGAAAAATAATAAAATTGATCCAACGAAGGTTCAATAAAATAAAGAAATGAAAAAATTTGCAGAATATCTTTGAAACGGAATAAGATTTGATGGCTCCACCGTCACGAGAAATTGCGGAGTTCCACACAACATCGGTCAAGGCTGTTCTCATATTTTATTAAAAGTGATTTCTATAAAGGGATTAACTTTTCTACTTCTTCTTTCTTAAAGGGATGATTGAATATGATCACGTAACCCCTCAATATGTAATAGAAAACCAAAATTGGTGAAATTACCACAAAATCTACGCGTAAGTCTTACAATTCAAATTAAGCGAAATTAATTTTGGACCTTAATTAAATCTAAAACTACCGCACAGATTTCAATTAACCAAATTACCTAATATTTTCTTAAGTATCCGTAAAAGCACGCACTGAAATATTTATCGTGTTTCTGAATGTCACAGAAAATTAGGTAACAAAATTTTATGGAATTTCCCGAAATGATCGAGTCTATTTATTATAGAAAAAACATGACACGGATGATCCAATGTAAATCCTAATAACTTGTGTGTGTGGTGCAAACTGTACAATTTAAATAGGTTAATAAAAACTTTTTGGTAAATGGTAATGAACTATTATATACAGCAGGTGGACATAATCACAGGTCGGGTTGTCGCAGCCATTAATTTCCAGATAAAAATGAGTCATACGACACCGGTTTGGACATACCGAATAAGAAAACTAATTTGTGGTATTAAACTTGTTATCTGGCTGAGAATAGAAGATTCTTAACTCATTTAGCATCGATTCACGTGGATGAATTGACACCTGCCAATATTAAAATCAGTTCCCAAAAAATTATAATTATATATTGAAAATCTGCTCTTACTTAGGGTAAAAGGTTTTTGAAAAATTGTTTCTACACTATAAGTACCTAAATAAATAGCCTAAGTGCTCAGGGCGACGACACCGTCGCCGCGCCGCCACCGCGCTGCCGCGCCGCCACCGCGCTGCCGCGCCGCTGCGCCTTTAAACTGTATATGGCCCAGCGCACTCCGCGCCCGGCTGGCTGGCGGTCAGATGCCTGGAGAGTTTAAGCCCCGGTGTCAAACAATGTTTGACACCCCGACAAACATTGTTGGACACCGGGATTTTATCTTTTTCTAATATAAAATAATGTCTAATGTCCTCTGTGGCTTTTTTATTCTATGGTCGGATAGATATGCTAGTCAACAAAACCATTTCATTTTAAAATACCTGGAACGCAACATTTTAAAAAAATATTGAAAGTGACGTTCGGGGACGAAAAAATGTCAGTCTACGAATCGCTCCGGCCTTGAAGGTTATTACCGTAATATTTCATTTTTATTGTGGTTTTTGTGTGTAAATCGACGGGAAGTGGTGTTATTTTCATTTTTAAGTAAATATTACGTCGTTGTAGATAATATTTGCAGTAAATAACATCATGTTATACCTATTTTGACCCAAACTAAAAGTGTAAACAAACATGTGAATGAAAAAGTGACCGTGCTGTGATTTTGTGGTATTTTGGTGTGTAATCGTTGGTATTTGATGGGTAAGTCGCCTTTTTTAATGATTACATTAGATTTTTAATAATGTTAGGCACTTTTTTTGCCTAAATACGGCAAAAAAATATTTTTTTGGAACGAAGAAAGTTACGTAAACACTAGAAATTCTAGATCTTAAAAATTATAGATTTTTAGTATTTTTTATTTTCAACGTTTGTCTCTAAAAACGCTTTTGTTAGATAACATAACTATCCATAATGTACCCTGCAAAATTTCGTGTGAATTGGTTAGCTAGTTTTATCAGAAATCGTAAAATTAGTGGACAATAGACTCGCGAACAAAAACGCGTAATAAATCTTAGTAAACATTTCACACGAAAGTTATAAATATTTATGTTGGGTTCCTTATCTATCCGAGAACCGAAAATAATAGGCTTTATCGTTCGACGGCTTCTAGGAAACTTGAGTATTTTGTTTATCTGAAGGTGAGTCATAAATCTTTTGCGTCGTGGGTGGTCGCGGGGCTTGACAGGAATGACTCATCTGTCAAAAAATACCTGAGAGGTTAAACTAGTACTACGAAGTAGCTGCACGCTCGCGCCGCCGCCGCCGCGCGTCTCTCCGCTCGAGGGCTCTCAAGGGCTCTTCGCGCGTTTTAAAGAAATGCGCTCCGCCGCGCCTCCAGCGGTGTGCGCTGGGCCTATATGTAACGTTGCCAGCCCGCTGCCGCACCGCAACCGCCGCCGCACCTCCGCCGCGGATTGTAAAGTAATATGGCAAAATCAAGCAGAGACGGCGTAGCGACGCGGCGCGGCGACGTTGCGGCGGCGGCACTTCGGCGTTCAGTCTACATGGTTACGCGAAGCGGTGTCGGCGCAGCTGCGGTGCCGTCTACACGAGCCCTAATAGGATAGTTTTTATTTTTTTATTATTATATTTGAATGACGACTCTTTGGCAGGCAGCAAACAAAGACGCATGGCGAAGTATGGGGGAAACCTTTGCCCAGCAGTGGGGTATAGGTAAAAAATATATTACATGATGCCTTGATAGGACATGCATTTATGAAGTCCTGGATGGGAAATTATTATAACGCAACCTTGTAAAATTGCGGTCCTAACAAACAAACGTTATTTTCTATTAAAGGGAATCTCGTACTTTTAATCTACGTTTTCATTACTGCTACCTATTGGATTTCAGTCGTCGAAATTGCCGCACTTAATGAAAGTAACATGAAGTAATGTTTGGGATCGAATCGAATCTAATTAATGTGTGGGGCTAGAGGTGACTTCTCTCTGACATCTGATCACCGCTACTACCACCAGACATAATAATAAGGTCAATACACTTTGGAAATTCCACGAAAATGTAAATATTTCCTAAATTAGATTTTCACGAACGCTCTGATTTTGGAGCTAATAACAAAAAGTAATAGAGAAAATTGAAAGCGATACGGACATAGAAAATGTCATCAAAATAACTACAGATGAAAATTGGTATTACCTATTTTATTATTAACAATATTATCTAATAAAACATAGGTAAATTATCCTCGTTGGCACAAAAGCGATTAATCAGTTATCGTACGGATGGATAGTAGCATCCTCTTCACCTCTGATAATATCTTATTGCGAACACTAATCCCGGCGGATTGCCAGGCTCTAAGCGCGGCTATTATAGCCCTTAGCTGACGAGCTTAAGGGCGATAATAGCCGCGCCGAAACTGACGAGTTTATAGGCGATCCTTACTTTATTCCTGATAGTTTCCTACATGACTACGCACTGTTTACTCTCGAAGGAGAAATATTTTTCCGATCGACAAATATTAGGAACTGAATACATTATGAGAGAAGTTTTCTCCATCTATATTCAGTACTGAAGCCATGAGTTTAGTTTCTTATGGAGGTTGCAAGTTCTGTAAATGTAAGATATTGGTAATGGTAGCATGCGAGTCACGTCATGACACTATATCCCTAATGTGTCTGCGTGACTTAATTTTTTTTGGTATATATTTTTCCCTTTAATTATATAATAGGTACACACGGCTACATATCAAGCTGTACATTTCCAGTATAAACTGACCTCGTATTGTACGGAAATCCTATACAATGCGAGATCAGCATAAACTACCAGTCTTATTGTATGTAACTGTGTCCTTAACTGTTTTTTATTTTGTGTATGTTGTTTTGTTTTGTTTTTATTTTGATGTGAATTTGTTGTTTATAAAATGTGTGTGTCGAAATATGGATGTTTTCTGAATTAAATGATTATATTATATTATTATTATATATTATATTATTATTATATATTATATTATTATTATATATTATATTATTTTAAACTGGAAATTTATAGCTTGATGTGTAGCCGTGTGTACTTAGCTTTGTTTATTGCAGTTTGTACTTGTAGGAAAATGCTGAATAATTGTCAAATGAACCACAAAGTTGGTTTGTAAAGTTTTGCTTTAGCAAAACTTTAGCAAAACACGGCACGGTTCATTTACGAGTATTTACACGTTTCTGACCTACATTATTATATACCGTTATTCGAGTTGCTTATGATTGGTAACTAAATAACAACGAACTCTTTTGAGGTTGTTTTTTAGTACTAAATTCTCTTATAAAGTAAAAACGGCACATGTATGATTATCCAAAACTGGTAATAAAGTCATTCAAGAATACAAGCCATTTTAAATCATAACACAGATAGAGCAGCTTCCTGATAACGAAGACTGATGGCCATCAAAATTAAACAGTCTAATGATATGAAACCGGATTCTGTGGTTTGTTAATACATTAAAATATCAATTAAGTTATGCTTAGGCCTGTCATTAACTTAACAAAATATGGCGTAGCACGATGTTCAATGACAAAACAATCAAACAGGATCGAAAATGGAATCTTTTTAAATAGTATCTACAATTTTGTATGAACGAGATAAACCGTTTAACATCCAGAGGTAAATAGATATTTAAAATAAAAAGTGTGTGGCCGTTGATTTAGACACACAAGTTGGAAAATAACGATGGCAAAATTCTGACATTTACTAACAAGTTATGATTAAATAGTTCTCGTAGGGATAAACGGTAATTCAGTAAAAAATTATAAGTAGGTAGCTTCGTGAGATGATAATTGAATTGACAAAAAAAATATATACAGACGGGGTAAACGAATGATGGTGACGAGCCCTATGACTTGGGTAAGTGATCATGATTATTATCGAAGGGGTAAATAAACGCCAAGAATGCTTTGGAAAGCCAACGCACCTTTGTGTCTATGAGATTCGACGCTGACGACCTACTGACCGTTTACAGTTACTGCTAACAACCTTTAGGCTAAGCGTATGTTGAAACGCAAGTGATGCAGCATAGCATAGTACAGATTTTGCAGGGTAGGGCAGGCGAGGCAGACATAGGCCGTGAGCGCATGTTGCGATGCAGCTACACAGACACGTTTGCGTCCTAGCTAGTATAAACAATCTATCATTGAAACATCAGTGGTAAAAAACAAGTGAAAATTTGCACGCGTCGCGCAGAAATCTGTGCCGGCTCTACAACGAGACGCAGAACAGGACAGACACATGTCTGCGTCACACGCGCCTGCGCCGCAGCGTACGCAGCTGTCAGTACGTTCTTCATTACAAAATCTGCTCTGCCCTGCGCTGCGTGCGCTTAGCCTTAAATAGTAAGAATTGGTTTTTGTATAGACCAACTTTTGCATTCGTTTAATAGATCAATTAATGAGTATGATGGATTTTTTACCCTTTTAATGAAGTAAGAAGAATAACTGTCTTAGTAAGAATGAGTAGAAACGCACGAATTGACCAAATCGATGATACTGTGATAGTTTGTAACCTTTTTAAATACATTTATGAATAAAAAATCACCAATATCAGATTTGTGCTGTGGTTTCTAATTCTAACGTTCATTGACCTCAAGAGGAGTAGGTACACCACACCTATTTCGTGGTTATTTTTTACCGCCACGAATCTTCGTATATTTCCACGAACATTCAATTAAAAAATTCTAAAGATCCAATCCAGCGCTCAAGGTGGCCAGTTACTACTTAAAAATCGAACTTAACCAAACGTCAACAAAAGCTGAGACCCAAAAGAATGGCGATAATAGCCGCGCCGTTTATTTTGTAAAGCGCACTCTTGGTGTTGTTCAGAAAACAGTTCCGAACGGACGTAGCTTGTGAACACCAAGGAAAAGGAAGCTGTTAGATGTTTATTGCTTTTTAAGGGCGCTGAAAGTAGTAGCTGAATTATTTTATGCGAAAATTTACTGTTTGGACTTCCCCTATGTGAGCGATTAAAACTAACGCATCGATAAGAAGGACGAAAAATAGTTATAATAGCATGATAAAAACTAAAATCTCAGATAGTAAGTGCTGTAAATTTTGCCTATCAACAAGCATTACAGCATCAATTACAGACTCCAATCGCTCTCCGCTTGAAGGACGCCTCACATCCTTGGAGCAGGAACCGCTGAGTGAAAAATTTCCGATAAGACGTCGTGTGGCTTCGTCTTCGAGTCAGATTCCGAGTGCCGCGCCGGTACCACGAAACCTTATAAAACAGCAGAGAAATATCAAGAGCAAAATTGGTGCCACAATATGCGCAAAATTAGCCAAATGCTTAAAATGCGCATGTAAATTCAGAGACGGTCCCAACTCCTTTTTCTCGTAAGTATTGACAGACCACGAATATATAGGGTGACTGGTAATTAGTGACCGATACTTAAACACGTGAATTTACTCATCATTATGAACAACTTTTACTTTGGGACAAAACCTGAAATCGCGATAAAAATATCTGCTGTTCCCTACATTTTGACGAGAGAAGCGAACATAAATGTAGGGAACAGGAATTCTTTTTCGCAATTTCACACGAAAGTCACGTGTTTAAGTATCGGTCACTAATTAGAATTACCAATCACCTTATATACCTAGTAGATTTATCTAAAGTTAAGGGCAGTAAAAATTAAGTTAAGATTGAAAATGGTCACTCCACAAAAGCTAAGCTTTTAAGAATTAGCGAAAGATTGACACTTGAGACCATCAACATTGATACAGTTTTAAGTGTGAGACAGGAGAGATAGACCAACCAAATGATAGATGGATTACGGAAACATTACACGGGTAAGAAGGAAGTAAACACCGAGATGAGGGTTGATAGAGATGGATGGGAGACAACGAAATATTACGAAGATTCCAAATTGACCTGATGTATGAACATTAGCGAGGCAAAAGGTGAGTACCTATGTAAGGATCGTAGCAGGTAGCGTTCTGTAGTTTCTGCCTATCCAAGTTTCTGTTTCTGGTATGTATTCCAAATTGTTGGAGATAATAGGGCGGAAGGATATATGTAGTTAGTTAAAACAAACTCATCTATTTAACAATATTATAAAGAGGTAAAAGTGAGTTTGTATGTAGGAGGTAATCTTCGGTCTAAATCCGAAAATCCTTCACTCATGGGAAACTACAGTATTGCCGAGTAAAGGCTCCTCCAAACAGGCGCGACACGCGACGCTACACAAAGGCACGCGACGAGCGGTGTCTCATATATTTATTTGTCTTTTTTTTAAGAAATTTCACGCGGTCGAATTCGCGGGCAGAAGCTAATTAAATATACATTTTTATTTATTTACTTAATAAGGCACCAAATCCCAATACACTAATCACAAATACATACAATTCATTAAATTCATTACACCAATACAAAATAAGAAAAAGAAAAAAGAAAAAAAAAATACAAAATATCTCCTTTACTTCTTGAATCTGTGTTCCAAAACACATAAAGCCCTTTTAACATTCGAGGCGTTACAAGGCCTTAACTTAACGCGAGTGTCTTTTGACAGTTGAAAAATGTCTGTCCTTTAGAACAGGAATTTGGAAGGAAAACGTTCGCATGACAGACAACCCTGGTTTTGTTGTTACTTTCATTTGCGCGGAGAATTAAAAAATATTGTTTGAGTAAAGTAGATTCGTATTAATAAAAATGTTGCTAAGTGTTTTTAGTCACAAAAAAATTATAATGATCCTGTATTTATAACTAATTTAGTTCCGTTCTCTATACGAGGTGATTTTACTTATCGTAATTCCTCACCGATTAGTTATTTCCAAACAGGTAGATACACAGATAGGTATCTTATACAGGATAAATTTTTATCCAGTGCGCAAAATTTTAACACGTCACTTTACTCATCATTATGAACAACTTTTACTATGGGACCAAACATGAAATCACGAAAGAAAAAAAAATCAACTATTCCCTACATTTATATTCGCATAACTTTTTTTTTTTTTTTTTTTTGGTTGGGAAATTATCATCAATTAACTTCTCCCGCTCTGGGCGGAGCGGGAGGGCGTGTCAGACTCTTACTGACTAAAACCCACCCGTGTTCCTTCGGTTGCCCTGTTGCCGGGAGCCACGATTTCCCTATCGGTTTTCTTCGAACCCCCGGCAAGCATTGGCCCTAGCGGACCCCGTCAATTCTGCTGACATCTCTTTGAGGCGCGCGTGGAACACAACGCGCCGTCAACCCGAGCTTGGTCCTTATCGGACGGCGAGCTACCCATTGCTCACCGTCCGCAAGCCCGCGCCTACGGTGGCCGGAAATCGGCTCGTGATTCCCGCCCCGGGCGTCTCCTCCTGCGGCGGTTAGGGGCGTGAGGGCGCGAAATTTGCCTCTCCCTCACGCGTTCCGCCTCCTCCTTCGCGAGCATTACCGCTTCGCAGAAGGAGGTGACGGCCTGCCATTTCCTCTCGCTCCGTACCATGGCCTGAACCAGGGCCGGACGCGAGAGATCACCGCCGCCGATCGCCTTGCTCCGCCCAAGCCGGGCAGACCTCCACCGTATGCTCCACCGTGTCCTCAGGCCGATCCACACAATGGTGACACCCGGGTGTTTCCTCCCGCCTTATCCTGAACAGGAACCTCCCGAAGCAGCCGTGTCCGGTGAGGACCTGCGTCAGGCGGAAGGTGAGGACGCCGTGGCGTCTCTCAAGCCACTCCTCAAAGAGGGGTCTTATCGCCGCAATTGTGGCGTGCCCAGCACGGGGTTGCGACAATCGCACTCTCCATGACGCCATGAGATCCCGCCGGAATGTTCGCATACCTAACTCGTCAAAATTTATTTTTCTTTAGCTTTTTTCAACCCACATTAGGGCCGAAAACGGTTGCCCTTCGATGTCATCTTGTCTAATTGTTTTTGATCCTATGCTTGTCGTATCAAAAAGTTCACTCTCGACCATTGTTATGTCAGCGATCTGAATCAGTCTACCTTACTCGCCTTAATCATACATAATAGGATTTATATTCTGATAAAATCCACAAAATAACCGTATTGAGAATAGTAATAGTAAACATGCTGTAAAATCAATTCAATTCTATTCTATCACTTCCGCCAGATAAAACACGCAATACTATGTAAACAACTATAAATAAACTGAATCTTTTTGCTCCCTTCTCAAGTATCGGATGTCGAAAACTTGATATGACGATCATCTCAAAATATTGTATTACCTAACCTACCCAAATTTTGACCGCGCGACCCTGATAGAGAAAAGTTTTCGAGAAGCCTATATAATACTATATAGACCGTAAAATAATCCCTAAACTAACATTAGTTTCACAACAAATATTTTGGGGGTTTATGTAATATAAACGTTGCTTAAAGTTAAGTGACGTTCAAACGTCAAAATTTATGGTTAAACAGTCGTTAATCATAACTTAACTTTAAGCAACGTTTATAAGTAAACCCCTAAAATGCCCCCTAATATCCCTAATGTCCCTATAATGTTTACCTTATTTATCAAAATAATTCGAAGCGTTTTATAAAAAAAAGCTGAGTGATATTGAAAATTGGTCGCGATATAAAATGAGATAATAGGCAGTTTGGGAGCAGACCATTATCATAAAATATAACACCATAGCACTACACCCTTAGAAACGCCTATAAAAAGGTTATGTGAGTACTTGAAGGTATGCGCCCCTTAGATGTGTCCGTAGGTATGACCACTAAGTCTTATGGACAAAGGCTAAGAATAGAACATCCCTCTCTTTGCAATGAGACTTTCCACAAATCTACCTATCTCAAATGCAAAAATGTATTTGAAATCTATTTTTCATAAATGGCGTGTGTGTTTGTAAATACAAACACACACGCATTTACCCACATACACATTCTCACTATTGACCTATCGAATTTAATGATAAAGTTACAAAAAGATAGCTCAGTAGTTACGTAAAGACGATTCTTTTTTTTTCGTGTGGTTAATAGTTACCCTGGGGGTCTACTCTCTAAGTCTGTCAATGAATATATGGGCCCGTCGGAAAGTAGTTTATCCGACAAAACAAGTAACAAATTATTTTTTTCGGACGGGCAAAAACAATTCGGGATTAGGGACAACTGTCAAATCGTGTTGTCATTAATTCTTAGTTCGGGCCCCGAACTAATCTTATGCCCGTGAGAAAATATGAAAAATCAAGTAAACGTGAATAAATGTTGACCAAAATTGCAATTAGGTGGCCCCTAAAACAACAAGTTTGCGCAATATTTATATTACGCAATATGATTGAATCAGCCTCGCACTCAAACGACCCATTATTTTAACGCAATAACATTGATGGCCCATAAGCTTCAATGTATTCACGTGAGCAAGCCCTGCGCAATAGTTATCCTATACGGTGCAATTAAAATATGGTGTAATAAAAGTTTAACTCGCTCAAACTTTTGTTCAATCATTGCGCAATCTTCAATATTAACCCTAGACAGTCCAAAACATTGCGCAATTCGTGATATTGGCCATATAATTGATCGTTTAGGGCCCGCCTTAGTCACCTGGCAAAGGTAAATGATATTAATTTTACAGGTCATACGGGCCAATTAGATAAAAGGGACTCGAACAATAGACTAATAACTATTAAGTGTATTGGGTACGTACTTCAAGCTCAAGATCCACTTCACCTGGGGACGGGAATATTAATACAAATTAATTCTCTTACTAGACAGGGGAACCTCCCAGACCGTCTGGTATGCCTGAAAAATTACTTCAATAAAACGGTCTTCTCTCGACCAAGTAGACAATTATATTCTCCATTACATACGAGTAGTTAATCTATCTTACCTATGTGTCTGTTTCGAATTAACACAGGAGGATTATTCGGAATGTCAATTGTTCCAGAATAATTGTTCAAAATGGAGATTGATTTCTGATTACAGTCCCTATTGTTATTTTCGCATTGATTGGCAAAGACTCCATTCGATTATAACAATTCTAGGCGGTAGATAGGCAAAGAGATTGGTGGTGATTACCGAATCACGATCCATATGTGTAGGTCATATAGTCATATATACATCGTAATTCAGTACAAAAATAATGTGTATATTATCTGTTCGTTGCTATTAAAAAGTAAGTTATATTCGCTCGATAAGAAAAGGTTGATCTCACAATTCCCATAACAGTTTGAAATTGTGAAGTGAGATGTCTGATGTTTTTTAGCAAGTGATATGTTTAGCACAATAGGTGCTTTGAATATGTATTTCCTTTCTCCAATGGAGTGAGTCCTTACATTGCAATGGCACACAAACAGGTTATATTCCTGTTTCCTCCTCACGAATCAATAAACAGGTGGGGGGATACATTTATTATGCCTGTTTACAAATATGAAACTGTGCAGAAGGCTGAATGTTTTCCAAGCTAATGCTATTCATGCTCGTCGTTTATTTATTCCAACCAACAATCTAAAAAATAGCTCTATGAGTTATTTTTCTTCATTGCTGTGCCTATACCATAGTATAAAGAGAGGTAGTAAGCTATCTTCATAGAAACGCACCGCGCGTGGCTTGTATGTGTGCGCGGCTTGTATCTATGCGTCGCCGCACGCACACTTAACAAAATCTCGACCCGTTTCTCGTGAGAAACCAGCCGAGATTTTGTCAAGTGTGCGTGCGGCGACGCATAGATACAAGCCGCGCGCGGTGCGTTTCTATGAAGATAGCTTACTACCTCTTCTCTTTATACTATGCCTATACCTACGGTAGATATTCATCTGTGAAGTTCTCACTAGTTTATTTTCACCACCCGCAGGCTTTTGGCTGCGTATCGGCTGAAAAATAAGAATTTCAGGAAGGATTTGGCTCTTATCTGTCATCAGGTAGCCTTACACAATGCAAATGTTTTGTTTGCTTACAAAATGCTAGGTAACTGTTTACCAGATCTAGCCTAAGCTTTGGGGAAAGTTTTAGCAGCATAAGGCTTTGTTCGGAGGTTGCACTACATCTGTTATATACAGACTTTTAAAATGGCTTTTATTAAATAAAATACATGAAGGCGGACAAAAATATTTAGTTTTTCTGTAGTTATCAACAATACAGCGAAAAGGCAGCGCACAAGTACTGTGGGCATGTTTTTTGTTGTTACATAATTATTATAACTATGCCAAATGTTCTATTTACGTCGTGGTAACTTTACGCTACGGTAATTTAGTTAATTGTTACTAGACATCTGTCTGTTTGTAACTCGATTAAACCAACAAGTAATGAGATTACGTAAATAATTGTAACAACTGTCAACTTTACAATTCAAAGTAGTTATGAGTCATAAAGCTGTAATTTGGCGCGACTGCTGAATCTTTGATCTTGTAATGACAGCTCGTTTATCACGACGTAAGCAACAACATATCTAACGATGCACGTGTAGATAAGTATCTATCATATTAAAGATAATACCAGTGAAACATTGTAGCGGGAACGTTAAATCGCACAGAGTGATTTTGATTCCAGCTCTGAACAACTATTCAGTAAATCTCAGTATGAAATATGCGCGCGTAGCTAATCTAGTAACAGTATACTGCTCTGACTCTGACAGATGGTATAATCAACACTACGTTTTTATTGGGCTTTAGAATTTAACTGACGTCCTGCTTTTAACAATACGAATCATATTATGTTGTGTAACTACTGTAGTTATGATGAATATGAGCTCTAAATGACAATGACCCCTATAATAAAAGGTCAAACATGGCAGGTTTATACTTCAATGTTCAACATGGGACATTCTGGATGACACTCGCACAGACCAGGGACCCATGGCACACAAGGAAGGAGGCATATAAGTACTCAGCAGAGGGTGGGACAAGACTGCCAATGATGACGATGATGGAACATTATGTGTGATGATTACTTTGTAAAGCAAAAATATGAATCTGTATTATCAACGCAAGATATTTTACCGTATCTTCCGGCCTCAGTCAAGAAAAATGTATCGCACTGCAATGCAAATGCAAAAATAATTACGTTCTGCCCTCATCTTGAACATTAAAAAGACTCGTTGTTCTGAATACTTAAGATATTTTTTTAATTTGTTGGAAATAATGCTTTCTTTAATGCTGGAAGATGCAAAAACAACATCGTAACATAACATAGCATGATTATTTATGACGTAATTTCATTACCTACTAGTGGTACCTATACGTTTATCCTTGATAATTGAGGGTTACTGATTAATGACAAAATAGATAGAGCGTGAAATTTACTGGGATGATAATGAATTGACAGCATTCATTATTCTTATTGATTTCACTTCAAGTACCTGACTTAATTACGTTTCCAGTTTTGCTGAAAAGTATCTAGGTAACAGTAATTGAAAATGGGTAGATAGGTACGTAAAATGTAAACACATCGAGACTTTGGGATGAAAATATTGTATCGAAATTGAATCTTATTTTAACTGAACTAAGGCTTGCAATAAATTCCCTTAAAACCTTGTAAGCCTCTGGATTAGAGAGCAAATGCTTATAAATTAGCCAATCAATCAGCCACAAGCCAATATATATATTCACACTGATCTTTGAAGAAACGCAACGAACTAGGTAATGGCAAACTTGTTTCCAGAGTTTTGTTGAAACTCACGACTTGTTACGGTCATAAGCGATTTTATTACAAGAAAGATTTATGTCAGTTGCAAGGTAATACTCGTACGAAGTTGGTACTTGCTTTATTTTGTAGAGGCTCGAGTTATTAAACAATTTATGACAAGATATTGATAGATTGAAGTCTTAATTAAAATTGATCATCAGTGTAGGCACTTAGTTTAAATAATCACTCTGAAGAGTGATTATTTAAACTAAGTGCCTTATTATTGTAGTGCGTGATTATTTAAAAAAATCTTCAATAGGGACCTACTCGACGTGATCCCATGGATAAAGTTGTTCAGTTTGATGGTCTGTACAACACTCTTAACTTTGACCTTTCTGATACTATCTTTACCAAACTGCATTTTCAAAACCACAAATATTTTAATATTATTCTCTGGTTCCTTTTATGTACAACCGATATTTCAACATTTTGACTTTCCTACTTTCCAAATGTAGAAGAAGTAACTCACTAAACTTAGAATGCTCAGATCGCAAAGCTAAATTCATCTATGTCATCTTCGACATCTTTAATGAAACTCAGAATGTTGTTAATAACCAAATAGGACGTTTCTAATTAAATTGTCAAAGGTAAACTGGTTAGTTTGTGGTGTCATGGTTCCTTATTTATTAAGTATACTTAAAATATACTTTCTATAAGCTCACAGGTCACTTTTATTTTTATAAGAGTAACCGTGGAGTTTCTTGTCAGCTCATCTAGATATGAAATGACCAATAGGAACCGTGTAACTGTATTATAGATTCTTACGTTTCATAAGTGCCCATTCAAATATTTTGAAATTGAGTTCCGTAACACACAAGATTTTATCGATTTCGTTCGAGTGATCTTTGACACGTGAATATCAGGCGAATATTAAAGTATTCACAGGCTAATTCCAGCGTCTAAATTCCATCTCTAGGTCGTATCATGAATATATAATTTTAGTCTATTATCGTTCTAGCGGAGACAGAAACATTTTGTCAAGTCAGGTATAGGTACCCACATTTAATTAATGCCGGAATTTCGAAGGATCCCTGATTTCTCTTCCACAGATTTAATTAGGGCCGTACGATGGAACTATAAAGTTGATAGAGTTGATAGGAGGTACATACATCGCAGTAAATTGTATAATATGTATTTTGATGAATGTATCTTCTAAATTCAATAAACTCACTCGTAAAAATGTAGCGAGCATAATATTATCACGATCATATGAAACATATTTTCAATAAAACACAAAATAAACACATCTCATTCAATATGAATAAGGAGCCAAGCATACCAACACTAAAAGGCAATATCAATTTATAATAACATAAATCTCTCATGCAAAATAATTTCAATCGCATTATTATCGAACATTTGGATATCCGAGTCGTTCGTGAAGTTTCAAGATGTTTATTTTAGTAACGTTGTAGGTACAGTGCCGACCAAAAGTCCATGAGCAATCTCACAAAGCAATAGACTGACGCTTCGGTTTGACTTACGACCTTCTTCTATAAGTTGTTACAATACTGTAGACACGCACATTACACACACACACTCACTTTGTCTGCAACCAATGACTAGTTCAATAATCATCATTCGTTTTTAGTTTCATTCGTCTTGTTCACATAAATATTAAAGTTTAGCAGGTAGACCACAAAAAACTAAGTAAATTATTTCGATTTCTGTGGGGTAGATGCAGTTTGTTACGAGTATTCAATTAATAGAACTTTTTTGGTTCGTGGATAATATTGGTGACGAGTATTTAGCGCAGTGTTGTGGTTATTATTATCAAAAAGCAGGCATAAAATATATTGAAGAGATCAGATCAGATCAGAGAATATTATTGCGCTGCGTAAAAGTGAAGTGAATATCTAATGAAACCGGACTAAGTGTGAGTGTTATCATTAATATATTTCATATTTTACTAAACATAAATCTTAATCAAGGGTATTGTTGATAGAACAGAGGTATTGTTGAGACAGAAGATGCCTTTAAAGTTTTAAATTCATTGTGAGGTTTAATTCGATTAGTGAATAATAAATAATAAGGTATTATGTGTAATAAAAACAATGTTTTTCTTTGTTCTAGAGAAATACTGTGAGGGTTAAGAGATATGAGGAAGGGGCTTATTATCGAGTAGCAGCGACGTCAAATGGTGAATGAAACAAATGGTTTCATACCAACGAGACATTTTGCTGAATTATTAAAAACACGTCATTATGAACCGTTCGCCGTGCACTCTGAAGGCTTGCATCACTGAAGACCAGCTAGAAAACCGTTTTTGACCTTAAAATATTGACCGTACCAACTTAATAAACAACAGATTCGTTATTGCATGAATTTATGGTAACGAATTTTTTAAGCACGTTTCAATAGGGTGTTTGTCGTATTTCTTGCAGATATACCGAAATTGTTTAATATTATTTTAGTAATAGTATTATTTTAGGATAAAAATTTGAGGTTTAGTTTCAATCTTCTTTTCGTAAAGAAAATGAATACTTAAGCTATAACCTCAATAACAACCAATATTTACTAAAGTCAAATAAAATGTAAAATAATTAATACAAATAAAATATAAACAAACTACCCATATTTAACCTTAAAATTACCTATTCTGTAAGTAGTTTTTTTACATTTTAAGTAGTCTAATATTCTTATTTATTACTTAATTACTTCGACCATGATCAAAGCTTAATATTTATGGTGAAAAAATCCATTAAAAATTTAAAATATTTCATAATTTAAATATGTCTAAATAATACAAACTGCTTCTAAGTTTCTTGACATCTATTTCACATCTTATTCAGCTGAAGTAATGATAAATAATTGTAGCAGTTTATTAACTTATGTAAAATAAATATAACGAATAAACATATATTTTTTAATTTTGTTATCATATATCACGCATTTTTTATTCTAAAACCTTTATTGCAATAACAACATAAAAAAGCAGCAATATTTAAAAAATATTATTATCGAAAACAAAAATAATAATATTTGCAAAAAACCGCACTGTATTTCACGAGATTAGAACCTGAGGCAGATTGAATTCCATACCAACGCTTAACGCTTTCTGCTATCTGCACTTGTTAAGTAACTATCGAATTTTAGCAATGCCATTAACTGGTCAAGTTCACGCGCATAGTGCGTGTGTGCTAGCATGTTTAAAGCGACGGAAATATATTGTTGTTTCGTGTAACTGCGTTATCTGTGGTGTGTGTATCGTGTTGCTTACACATACAAATGTACGAGCTATACCGCGTGTTCACAGCAATACGACTCTTAGCGTGCTCATGCACTTTTGAGCGCTTACTGTACCTTGGCCGAAATGATGCATATCCTACGTAAATGCTCCAAATCCTATTTTAATGAACGCGAGCAGTCCCGAATAGTCCCGACTCCCGAAGCGCCGACTCCCGATATCTGATTGTTCTCGACTTCTCGAGTGTTTAAACTAAACTGCGAGAAATTCTCGTTCTAAAATGCATTTTGAACATTTATCATAATGAAATATGTTAATCAAGTCAAGCGGTTGGTCCCGGCTGTCATTTGTAGATCTTTGACAGTCGTTACGGGTAGTTAAAAGCCCAAAAGTCTGACAACCAGTCTTACCAAAGGGTACCGTGTTACCACGTAACTAGGTTGTGAGGTCAGATAGGCAGTCGCTCCATGTAAAATACTGGTATTCAGCTGCATTCGGTTAAACTGAAAGCCCAACATAGTTGAGAAAAGTCTAGGCAGATGAAGATGAAATATGTTAATCAAGTATCTATTTCTTTGTTCAGCATAACGTGTCTGGTTTCTTATGCACCAGTGTCACGTTTTTATAGTATAAATATTAGTGGCTACCTAAAAGCAAGATACTTAATTAGCAAACGTTTGGCACCATTTAAATAAACATTTAATTTTATGCATGTTCTACCTACTACAACACAGTATTAAATAGTTTTATTCTATTTTGTTACAATGACTAGCAATAAAAGCCTGTTTAGGTACAGACAACGCGCAGAGAGCTCTGCTTCAAACTCAAACTCTAAGCATTTATTTCAATTAAACCATTTACAGGCACTTTTGAATTGTCAAGGAATTGGTCAGTCAGAAATATGAAGCTAGTTGCCCATTCCATGGAGAAGAACGGGCAAGAAACTCCACGGACACTCTTAAATAAAAAATTGTTACAAAATATTGGTTACATCATTCATGTTAAAATTATACATGTGAGAACAATGTAGAAAGACGTGCACGTTAGAAGCGCCCGTAATAAAAATATAAAACAAAGAACAATTCAAAAATTAAAATAAATTAAAAATAAGCCCTGGCAGCTAAGAGATGACCGACCAGTCCCAACTGACGGCGCCCGTTCACGAACATGACGCATGGCTTTGATTTACGGTGCTGCTATATTGAAGAGAACAAGTTTGAATGGAGCCAAATTCACAAAGTACAGTCACAAATTGTCCATAAATGGCAACAAGGTTCTCACATTTACAATAAACTTGCAATAGTTCACTTACCTTTAACAAATTCGATTATACCATTTTAAGGGAGATGAAAGGAAAGGTCAGGAAAGGCCCCAGAATTTAGCCTTGAGGGACGCCCATTTCGACAAATTGAGAATATGTGGTGCTTACACATGGTAACACGGTGATGTTTTTTTCAAGCCAATTTTGCAGATTCTGAATTGCTGATTCTACTGATGGAATTCGAAAATTTTATTAGTTTTAAATGTTCCTATTTTACTATTTGTATTTTCTGTGCGTGTCCCAAATAAAATATGTGTCTTTCTTCTTTTTCTTTCATAATCAACTATGACTTCTACAGTTTAGAAATTGATACCTACTGGCAAAAATGAAACCTGTATAAATAAAATAATTTTGTCATTTGTAATGGTAAATTCGAACCGGTTTATCATAGTTTGCAATAATAATAAAAATATGAAATAAACTTAATAGCTTTAATAATCTGCGGTCGTGGAGCGGACTTATTAATTTAATATTTATTAGCAGCAACTTTTTTGGACTACATTATTAGATACCTACACATGCTGTATAAATAGATATTAAAATATTCATTGTTTAGGCTCCGGCAGACAGGCGCGACGCGACTGCGTGACGTGACTCTGGTGGGACAATTTCTACATAAACTACTCGGAAATTGTTTTAAAAATTATAGCCTATGTCACTCAAGATGATGTAAGGATTCTAACGATACCCCATACATTTAAATCTGTTCAGGCATTTAAAATTTATGGTGGCACAAAGAAACTCACATACGAGTACATACACGAACCCTGAAAACAATAATCTCCTTTTTGGGCAATCGTGTAATGAGTAGGTTCCTGGAAATGTTAGTCATGATCTTAGATGAAATTGTTTTACCGAATGATTTTTGTTTTCGCCGTAAAGAAAGCATTGTGAAATGCCACGCAATAACTAATAATGTTTATCAAATTGACACACTGAATCAGTTTACCGTGTTACAGCTATTTAATGCAACTGTTAAAGAAGGACAGTTGTGATTTGATTATACTGACAACTTAAGTTGGTAACTTGCTAAACATTAAATTTTCGCAGGCTTTACAATCGGGGAATGATAAAGTTATCTTCCACGAATGTTCCAATCTTCGGCTTATAATGAACTTTCTTGCTTCATACTACTTGTTGTGGTATTAGTTACTGTAAAACAAGACCATAAAGTTCGGGCCAACCAAAGCATTTATTTGTTTCGTGATTGCACGAGAGAACTTTTCTTTAGTACTTAAGCCATACAACTACGAGACAGCGATACAAAAAAAACGCATTTAGGTTATCGAGAAAAGGAAAACCCTCAAAAACATCAAGAGCAAATCGAATCCTCACCACATACTGATTCAGAAAAACTGAGAAAGACGGACGATAAGGGAAACCGTGAAAAAAGCGCGATAAAAAAACGTAATTAGGAAAAATCCGTAGTGTGAGTACTACCGTTTATGTCAGATCGCAGCCAAGCTAAAATGAGGCACGAGGATCATCTTCATTAATGGAGTTCACTTATCCATTTTATATATAGCAGAAAGTTTAATTCCCACAGCACATCGGCCGTAAGTATAAATGCCACAAGCTACCCATTAAGCTAACCAATAAGTAACAATTTATTTTATCAGAGTTGTATCTATTTCTACGGTTTAATTAACGTGAGCTGCTGACCGTGTGTGTAGAAAAAAGCAATTACAACAATCTCTAGAGGAAAACGTAGGTAAATAAACAAGAAAAATATTGCGAAAATAATGTTACAGGAAACTAATGGAATAGAAAACTAACATTGATCGAGGAAGATCGACCGTTTGAAAAGATTTACATAGTCAACTAAAATTGCGCAATTCTTGTTTTTAACTTCTCCCTCTCTGGGCGGAGCGGGAGGGCGTGTCAGACTCTTACTGACTAAAACCCACCCGTGTTCCTTCGGTTGCCATGTTGCCGGGGGCCACGATTTCCCTATCGGCTTTCTTGTTTTCTGTACTTATAACTTAGCTTTGCCGAGATGTCACAATTAATTAATTTAGTTGTACGTAAAAGTGCATCTTTATATTATCTTCATGCAACACTGTAGATCTTACAGACTGGCAAACAATAGGGGATAAAACTTTGATTTATAGTCAGTAATGTCAGTATTAGTAGCTGATGTGACATGGTACATTGTTCACCTTTGACGGCATTATAAGTATCAGTTACGTTTATTGTTTCATAAAAACCTGTTTCATAGATACATGTTTTAAAACTTCTGCTGAAAGTGTTAGTGAAATCAAAAGGGAAAACACATTTACAATACAGTTATTTGTTTTACTCCACACTATCAATCACAATCTGAATCACTTTGAAGAATATTGCTAATCCATTGCTTTATAAATGTTCGATTTGTGAATGCCAAAACCAGGCGTGATGTTATGTTTGTTATTTCTACAAGTTTGAATTCCCTTTTAATTACGCGACTACGGCGAAGCAAAAAGGAGGGTTATGATTTTGACCGGTATGTATGTATGTATTTACTATTTATGTACGTGTGTTCATCTGTTACCTCATAACTTCTAAACTACCAATCAAAATTGGACAAATGAGGTATCATTGAAAGCGTCTTGATCGTCCGCTGGTTATATATGTGACGTCACATTAAATGCAATATGGCGCCCTCTAGAGGACACAAAGCCAATAACTTAAAAAATAAATTAAAAAATGTGCATTGTTTGGTATCAAATGAAAGGGCTGGACGAGCACATTACAAATACGTAGAATAATATCATATTTTTAAGTAAATAAATATGTTTAAATTGGTAAAAACAAGCAAAAGTAAGACTGCTACGTACGGCGCGGCTGTAAAATTAATAATACCTATTTTACAACCAAACAAACAAAAAATACTTTATCACGAAATTATAACCCCAAAGTTATTTAAATAAAAAGTAAGTCCAAAAACAAAAAAACGACTACTGAAAAATCACGCTCTAAAAAGTATGAAAACAAGAAAATATTTCAGACAGAAATCAAGACATGGGTACAAAAATGGTCAAGGTAAAGCCGTGGTCGCACGCCTGTACACCTACAAAATTATAATGGCATTCGACCACGGCTTTACCTTGACATTTTTGTACCTATGTCTTGATTTCTGTCTGAAATATTGTCCACGCGGGTAAAGCTGCGGGCAGGACCTAGTTTGAAATAAAATGATCAACAACTTCGATAGTAAAACGACTAGTCTGTACAATACCTACTTTATTATGAGAATAAGCTCGACTTTGACCAACATCTGGAGAGGCTCTTGATGGATCAAAGGCATGGCTTGTTATCGAGAACAATTACTAGTCCCGGAGAAGACGCGTTTCTGATCTACATAATATGAATTGTTGGGAGGGCAACTCAGGGTAAAAAAGAGACCCTTGTACCCTGTTCCCAATTTCGTAAGCTATTTTCAATTCTATTGATAAATAATGAGGTTATGTCTAGCGACTCTTTTTTTCTTGCCAAATTTGCTTTCAATTAATGCCAATGTAACTGACAGCTTCGTAATTAAACTTTGGCATCTTAGAAACCTGCTCTAAGATAGCGCTAACTTAAACAATGAGTTAGTTACTGATGGTAGATATCTAGAGTAGAGATCCTTTTTAGCGATCAGACCGACTGGGTCTGATCGCTAAAAAGGATCTCTATTAGCTGGAGTTGAAATTTTAGGCGTATTTTTTTACGAATTAATTTCTAAGAAAACCATTAAATTCTATAGGTATTTAAATGTAAGAGTTTTCCTGTTAAAGTTCATAATATTATTATAAATGCTTTATTATCATTCTCAATTAGAAAAGGATTATTGAAATAAGTATCGATGATGAACCAACTCTACCAGGCGTCATTTCAAATTATCTACAAAGTATCTTGACGAGATTTTCACATGGTTCATGTAAAGATCTATTATAAAATATTCCACAACAGGAAGTAAACTTATAATGATAACGTTTAACATCAATAAAGGTGAATCCTGAAATTAAACCCTGACAATATTCTGAAAATACTAACTTCCAAAGCCTACTTTAGTTTATTAGGTACTAGCTATTGCCCGTGACTTCGTCTGCAATCCAGGATAAAAAGTAGCTTATGTCCTTCTCCAGGTCAAGGTCTAATCCTGTGCCAAATTTCATCCAAATCTGTTCAGCCATTTTAGCGTGAAAGCGTAACAAACAAACTCATTTTCACATAAGTTAGGATACAATCTAACACTAAAATATAGATGTTATGTACAAGTATATAAAGGAGAAAATAAAGGGAAGAGCTCATTAGGCATGAAAAAGCCTACTTAGAAGAAACAGGACTTAAACGCCATCAATGAATCAAAATCAATTATTCCAAGATCTTATCCAAGTGTTTATCTTCGCAATACACTCAAAACAATAACCCCGTTATTCATAAACGCTGCTTAAAGTTAAGTAATGATGAGCGGCTGTTTAACCATAGATTTTTGACGTTTAAACGTCTCTTAACTTTAATCAACGTTTATGAATAAGAGGGTTATTAAAGGCGCCTTAAATTACAGTGGAAAGTATACAGGGTGGATTTTTGAGACGTGATGTATGACGTTTTTTTAGCTAACTGTATTTTTTTTCCAAAATCTGTGAAAATCTGTGTATGCTGGAAAAAGTTAAGTATAGTCTCCTGAAAACGTTTTCCTTTAGCTACAACGATTAAGGTACCTGCTCTGGCTACCCTGTCTCAATAATCCACCCCGTATTTCCAAATTACCTACGCAGAGGTCAAACACCTCTACGTACAATATCTTCTCAACACTACAATAACCATAGATTATAGAGGACGTTGAAATTTGAAACGGATATTACAGCGATAAATAAAATTAGGTTGGTACTGCTGGTACTATAAAGGAATCTCTGGGAATGCAAAGAGACCTTTGACTGTAGAATTCAAAGGAAATAAATAATTTTGTATTTATTATGGAGCTACGATTGGGTAGGTATATTCGACCTCGTAATGAAATTGCTAAATCACCTTACGGTTGAATTTCACTTGCATGTCTTAAAACAAGGTCTATTTGTCTATGTGACAGTTACGGTCGATACCAATATCCTATTTCCAGTGAAAGACAAATCGCTATTGATGATAGACAGTATAATTCTATCTATCCCTGAATGACGTCTCACTATCACAGGTAAATGCTATCTATCTAAAGAAAATAAGAGGTAGGGTTCTCAACTTGGCTCTCACGTGCGTTCCGTTACAACCAACATCCCTTTAAAAAACAACGTGTATAATTTGCCTTATTATAAAAACTTCTTAAATATTAATTCTAAATAAATGACTAGATTTACATCAAATAAAAACTCTGTAAGTAAGTAGTATTTTACTGCATTTTGCTAAACAAATAGTTAACGCTGGGGAGGAGAAATAAAACGGACGCATACTTTAGCTTTTTCATGCAAATAGCTATCCGTAGTAAGCGATAGACTCTCCCACCAATAGATAGCGTGGGCCGGTAAGATTCTTTAATATCCGATAAGTTATTGATACGTTAAAACCATAGATACTAGAGATAGATAGGGTTTTATATCGCCATTATGCCAAAACTGGTGATAGATAGGTTATTGGGTTCGATTGTTAGATGGTTTCAGCTTTGTTTCGGGATTGCTCAATTAAGTTCCACGATCCCTAAAATCCCGAGATAAACACATGAGGAAAGGCGTACTTAGAAATTAGGCAATAAACATGAATGTGCCTTGCGATAATTACAATAAGTAATTACGATATAAGGTACGAGTTAATTATGACAACTGTCATACAACTGACAACTGTCTACGGACCTTTTATGTCGAAACCAGACCGGACCGGACAGACTGGACCTAGATAGCGTAAAATCTGGTTACTCACAGTGTGTTAATATATTTGTAACTTTTCAACTGGAAGCTTACTAATCTGATGTATCAAATTCAAATTCAAAATTCAAAAGTCATTTATTCAAACTAGGCTGAGAATCAGCACTTTTCGAACGTCAAAATTACATAAGACAGTCCCCCAAAAACGCCCACCCTTCATCGTCATTATGTAAGCTCTACAGGACGTATAGCTTCATCTTCGTTTAGCCATCTCTTTCTCCCACTGAAGTAATATTAAAATAATACTGCTTTATGAGCTGGTGGTAGGCCCCCTGGACTCTTTGAATTTTGAACCTGTGGAAATTGGTGCCAGAATTCTGAAATTCTGGCAACCGGCATCCAACGGGACATCTGTAACTCTCACAGAAATTTGGTTACTAATCAAATTGTACTCGCTTCATGTAAAAACCTCATTTATTCAGACATTTTTTTTTTTGTTGGTTTTGATATTATCAAATAACTTCTCCCGCTCTAGGTGGAGCGGGAGGGCGTGTCAGACTCTTACTGACTAAAACCCACCCGTGTTCCTTCGGTTGCCATGTTAAGCCAATTCTACTGTAGTAGAAAAATCTTCACACCAGATGATGATTCGATGTATGACTACTTGTGACTTGTAACGGTACATGCATAATTATTACTATGATGCATTCAGATCGCCTGATTTATTCATGTAATATGTATGTATGCACATGAATTTTAATTGCCGGAATCAGAGTGTTGTCATTGACATTTCAAGCAGAAAGAAACGTCAGTATAGTTTCATATTCATTATTATTAATAAGTGGACATGAATTTTGTTCCATCGTTATCTTTATTTAGACAATAGGTAGTGCCAAAAAACCGACCAAGAGCGTGTCGGACTACGCCCAATGAAGGGTTCCGTAGTTGGGATGAATTTATTCCAAGGACAAACTTAACATTGTAGTTGAAAAACATGTTCTCCCATACATTCCAACTGCAAATGAAACTTTGTACGCACAATATTGGTAGATTTGCCATGTTATTTTAAGACCATAGACTTTTTATAGGTTTTCCTGTAATCTATAAGCATAGAACTAATTTCCATGCATTTTTTCAAAATTTTAGGCTCAGTATTTTCGGAGATAAGGCTTATCTGGTATGGTATGGTATTTTATTATAAATTTTCTTAAATATCTCTAAAAGCATTATTTTAAAATTATAAAAAATATTGAGATCCTCAAAATAAGCCCTTTCATTTGATATGTCACACGATAAAGTTAGCAAAACTTTTTATTTTGCCCTTAAAAGTCACTCCTATATTCAAAATTTATTTGTTCCACGTCCGTGTTTGGGTCACAAAAATTGATATGTGTACCAAATTTCAATTTAATCGGTCCATTAGATTCCGTCCGGACAGACAGACAACCGTTTGATCCTTTATGGGTTCCGTTTTTTTCTTTTTGAGGTTCGGAACCCTCAAAAGAGTCTTTAGCAATTTTATTACTTATTATTTAATGGCATAAGACGTCAACTTAACCCTATCAATGACGAACAACAACATAAATGTATATCTACGTAATAGTCAGCTTCATCGTGCCGACGTCAACTTTATCATAGAGAAATTTTGGAACGAAAGTATCGAAATCAAGGTTAATGTTTGTGGCTTGGTGACACGAACATTATTTTTCATGTAATGCGTCGGGTTATGCGAAAGATAACTTTCTAAAAACACGTAACGAAAAAGTTACGTAGATTCAAATGTCAGTGCTAGTGCTAGGCGGATCGCCCGGAAGACACGGTGGAGGTCTGCCCAGTTTGGGCGGAGAATCGCCGTGTCCTCGTGGAGGCGATCGGTGGCAGTGAGCTCTCAAGTCCGGCCCTGGTCCAGGCCATGGTACGGAGCGAGAAGGCATGGGAGGCCGTCACCTCCTTCTGCGAAGCAATAATACTTGCGAAGGAGGAGGCGGAACACGTGAGGGAAAGGCAAATTTCGCGCCCTCACGCCCGTAACCGCCGCAGGAGACGCCCTGGGCGTTGGGAATTCCAAGCTGATTCCTGGCCACCGTAGACGCGGGCTTGCGGACGAATGGGTAGCTTGCCGTCCGATAAGGACCAGGCCCAGATCGACGGCGCGTTGTGTTCCACGCGCGCCTCAAAGAGATGTCAGCAGAACTGATGGTGTCCGCTAGGGCCGATGCCTGCCGAGGTCGCGGGAAAGTCCGAAAGAGATACTGTGGCCCCTGGCAACATACAGACACCTATCTGCCGTCATCCATATTAATTAATTATGCACATATTTGTCACGTTTCGAAATCACCGTTCAAGATCTCATGATAATAGACATTTATAAGAATTCGTATTCTGTTTAATTTTAGAAATCAGACCGTGATTATTGACCCCTAAAAGTATCTAGGATCAAGGTATTCTTAAATAATAGGAGTTGATCTTACTAACTGCTAGGCGACAGATCGTAGTTAACAGATCATGTCTCAATAAACAATGATTTATGACATTTTAATACGTCTACAATCTTTCTATTCCCCTCCTTTGATTCCCTCTGACAACTACTAACTTCCGCCATGCAATAAGCTATCAAGAAAGTTAAAGAAGTTTGATTGGTTACTACACAAAAATATAAAGTCAAAGAATCTATCAAACAAGTTAATTTACATAAAGCAGTAAAAGGGAAGCCATCAAAATTCAGGGTACAAAAGAAAAGGTTAATGACCAACGATCACTGCTGGGAGAGGAAGGTCGCTTCTATAAATTTATAATATTTACGTGACTTTAACATTTTACATTCCTGCAACTTTTCTCCGCAGTCTCAGACAGATATCTTATCTTTTACATTCGTTTAGGGAAATGACGATTATTCACATCGCGACATAAATTTGTCTTTAATTACTAGGTCAGACGCCTTCTGGAAATCAAAAAACATCTTAGAATCAGGGCCCGCCCTCCCTCTTTACCCTACTAGGCTTTTAGAGAGGAATTTGATGTTGGGTTAAGTTGTTATGGAAGTGTTTAAAAAAACCGGCCATGTGCGTGTCGGACCACGCACAATGAAGAGTTCTATTCATAACAAAGGAATACCTTCTTAGAGATTACCTGTCTAAGGGCCGATTTTTCAATATTTAGATAAAATTTTACCTGAAGAATAAATGTGACGTTTTGACAGGTTGTCCAAACAAAAACTGTCAAAATAAATTATTAAAATTAAACTAACGCAAACTTATTCATCGGATAAAAGTTAACTGACGATTGAAAAACCGGTCCGAAGTTGTTTGAACCTGCAAACGTTTGCGTTAATTTTCTATGTAGAACAATGTGTTCAATAAGGAGATTTCTATGTTTGATGCCCCCTTAAAATTAAGTGCCTCCCTTGTGCGGTCGAGGCCCTGCACGCCCGCACCCAGCGGGCCTGCTTAGGATGACGAATACGTAAATTCTCCAGCTTTTACAGCTTTTCTGGATCTTTATGCAAATACGTAGTAATCTTTATGATAGAAACAATGTAGTAAGAATAATTTTATGATAACTTATCGCACTATCGGTATCAATATTTATTATGTCATTCGAACATGAATTATTTCATCAAAACCTAGTGTATTGTAACAATCTAGAGTCCTGCAGCCTAATTGCGTAACACAGTCACAATCACAATCCCTTTTATTATGGCAGTTCAACAATATTTAACACAAGAATTTCACAAAGCATGAATGAAAGCGTGGATTATGTGAGTGAGAAACGCAAGTTCAAATTCTAGAAATCAAGACCTAAAATTATAATTAAAAAAACAGTGTTTTTTTTATGATACTTTTCTAAGTTTGAATTTGTTTCATTCTAACTAATTTTTTTTTTTTGTTGTTTACTTTTGTTTTAATTATTTATGCATTATGGAAATATACGATTATAAATATTTATTTAAACTCCACCACCTCCACCTACCTCTATAAAATTTGCAGCAAGCAATTCAGGAGGAAGAAGTTACCTATTACCATAATCACTATGTTTGCCAAGTGAGTTGCAGATTGCAATACAATGGATATAGATGAATAGTTGTTGCTGATATGCATCCTTGTTCGATTCCTAAGATATTTGTCAGAAAAATAGCGCTAAAGCTAGACAAGATTGTTAGTAACATAAAAAAAATACAATTTCGCTCTCAAGCTTCTAGTGGTTATTTTATTGATGTTCGATAAAAAATTATCATTGTTTACATACTTTTAATATACCTTCCTACATAATAATTATAACATGTACAAATGATATTTAAAAAAAGTTAAAATTAAAAAACTCGCGACGACGCTTGTTTCTAAATATTACCTAAAACTTATTTAAACTTACAGGGTTAATGCATTTTATTTTATTACCTTTTAAAGGATTTTTGATGAGTAGGGGGTTTTTAAAATTTAACTTTTATTTCCTGCTTTTTAAACTTTATGTAGGTACTTATTACTAGTAGACACTCTACGTTCGACACGTGACTCGCACTGCGCAGCTAAAGTTGACGACCGCAGATAAATGACTGTTTGTAATATGAATTTATGACGTTCAGAAACGCATCCGATGCTTTTTGCTTATAGTTTTATAACAACATTGTGCATTTAGACCGTAACAACGCTTTCAAAACACCTTTTGAATATCAAATCAATTTGACAGATAATGAAAAGTAAACCCTATGAAGAGCGCACAATTTCGTTGCCCTGTTGTAAACTCGACTGGCTTGTAAAAACAGGTTTACAATCCACATTAATATGCGAGACCTCTGTATTAAATTAAATAAGTAATAATAAAGCCCGGGGTTTTCCCCTGGACTTAACTAATTACTTGTTTCTTATTGGATTCAAAATAAATAGGTGCTTAAATAAGTGAGAGATTTATAAGATAAGTGACAATTTGATTTTGGTATTAACAACAGGCGTTAATTTTCTATGATTTGCAAGTCATTTAAATTCTGTGCCTATCTGTGTTTCGATAATACTGATTGCAATTATCAAACTGGCAAACCACAGAAGCTAGATCAGAATTTATTTCCACTATGTAACTATCAGCAGGAATAGCAATTAAAAAGTGGTTTCGAAATTATAGATCTAATAGGTCAACTAGGTAATCAACTACGCTCCTGAGAAATGTAGTTTTCACTAACTGCTATTTCAAATGGCATGAATTTTAAAGTATGTATCACTACTAAATCATAAAGGAGTATAATATACTTAAGACTTAAGGCACGTAATAGAGAAAACTTACAAGTGTTAAAGTTTGTACTTGACCGTGTTAACACGAATTATTTCGCCTCAAGGACCTTAAGTGAGGACTTTACTAATCCTTAAGGCTTTATAAAGCAGATACGAGATACGACGTCCATAATGTGGCTTAAAACTTAAGTATTAGAAACAAGACAGTGATGATAGGGGATTGTTCAGACTCACTTTACTTGATAAATCAAAGAATAAAAGAGTAATCAGAAAGACGGTTTATAGTAAGAACATGTCTTTCAATAAAAAACATAAAGTACCTACTTCATAAGCTTTTCGAAATTAATCTCCTGTTCTTGGGATTGATGATACAAAAGTGGCTGTGATATTTGGATTTTGTTATAAGGTACGAGTTTAGTCAGGTACAGATCATAATTATCTCGTCCCCTCTAGGGACCTAACTCCGTACAAGCCCCAATTAGGTACCCAGTGTACCCACTTTACGTCCTTGCTTGAATTACGAATATTGTCCGCCATGTTGGCATTTTGACAATCTAGTGAGCGTAACGTGTTGCTACTGCGAACTGGTTATACAAAAAACATTGGTTATATTTAAAAAAAAATACATGCCTAAGCAGTTATGTGTTACAATTTCTGTTTACTAATAAAGGTTAAGGAAAACCTCAAGATTATTTTTATTTCGGAACCAAGACAAACAAAATATGATTTGTTCAAAACTATCAAAAAACATAGCATCTCATGTTTTTTTCTCAAAACTGATTCTGATTCCGATGCCGATATAATCGGCAGGCCTATATATCGGCATTGCCGATTATATACAACCGATATCAAACAGGTTCGAAAATCGCTCGAAACAACGACGCACGCGCAGCATTGTCGCTCCGTCGGAGGCGGGACTGAGGGGAGAGCCGCGCAGCGCATGCTTAGCGACATCTCAACACGGCAAACTGCAGTTTTTGCAGTTCGCTGAGCGTTGGCTGGGTGATGTCTTGTTTCGTACCTGTTTCACGGCACCGATTTTCGTGATTCTGTTTATTCACACAGTGAAGTGAGGACTATAACGCACTATTAATCAGTTGTGCCCGAAATTCAAAATACAAAAGACATACAAACGTCCGAGGTGCAAACTTCATTATTTATTTGATTATACACACACATAACACAACATCACGCCTTGTTTCCCCGAAGGGTTGGGCAGAGTTGTACCTGTAGTAGGTACACCCAGATTTCGCCAGTTATGTTTAAGTTTGTTTATGTTTATCTACTAAGCCACCGATATTGGCATCGGTATCGTTATCGCCGATTATTTACTACAATAATCGGTATCGGTATCGTATCGGGAAAATTATGTATCGTTACATCCTTAATTAATATTAAACTGACTTAAAATAAAGAATTCCCGTTGTTTTGTCAAATCGTAAAAACCGTGCAAGGTAGGGGCGCGTTTATTCTTTGCGTATCATTACCAATAAACACAACATCAGATCTGTTGTTCTCATCATTAATTTAACTTTGATGAAGTTTAATGACCTTGCATCCTATGTTCTTGGTATTTTTTGCTAATCATAATCTTTTTTGCTTTGGCTAAAATCATATATCCTAGCCAAATTCTTTATGTTTGATAAACCGGTCTTTAGCCGGTTATACGGCTAGAGCCAATCTTCAATTGACTTGATCCATGCCACTCAAAAACTGCTGGTAATAACTTGACACCTCAACTTAAATTGAATACATAGGTTGCTTAATGAAGTCCAGTCTTACCAAGGACTTATCGTGTTACCCAGTGTCGGGGCTGTGGAGGTCAAATAAGCAGTCGCTCCATGTAAAATTAAACACTAGTATTCAGCTGCATCTAGTAAAACTGGAAGCCGATCCCAACGTAGTTGGGAAAAGGCAAGATAGAATAAAAAATGCTTATGAAGTCCTCTGCGCTTGTTGGCACGCAATAAAGGTTTGTGTAGCGAATCAGATAAAAATAACATGAATATTTAATTGAGCTGAGCCTACATCACCACATGAATACATTTATTTAACTAGGTTATTTGTAATCTGACAGAAATAATCGCCAGAATTCTTCGTTGAATTTATAACTTTGTATGCTTTTTTAGGATGTTAATTCACGAAGTTTCAGTATAATTTATTATAATAATAATTAAATTGACCAAACAATTAACATAGCGATATTTATCATAATCAAAAGTTGAAATATGTATGTATTTTCTGTACTGTCTACGTATGTTATTTTGAAGGCGGCTTCAGTTTTTACATTATAATTAAGTTACTTTACATAACATAAAAACGCGTTTAAAATATCTGATTTCAAGATTAATTCTCGTTAAATAATTAATTTACGTACTTTACTTCCTTCAATGAAAACACTTTATTTTTTTAACTTGATGAAATTGGGACTGCTAAAAGGCTTTATATTGTCAAATTTAACATCAAAAAGCCGAATAAGTGGTAATCAGGCGATAGTACCAAAATAGACATAAAAACTTTCGCAATGTTTATCTTGTCATGATTTTTAAACTTAATGCGCAAGTGTGTAGACAAATAGATAAGTCACACATATATGCTATCACATAAGACCCGAGACAACTATCTATAACCTAGATAGACAGTCAAAGCTGTGAACTCATTGAAAAAAATAGCGTCCAACTGTTGGCCACTAAATGCACGCACACTAAAAAAGCACACACGTCATTGTGTTTTTCTATTGTGCGTGCATTTGTAAGACGTAGCTGTCGTAACTGTCACGCACACTAGCATAAAAATAGTTGGCCTGTTTGTTTTAGTTCTTTTGCAGCGCGATACTGTATCTAGACATATAAACAGTCAAAGCCTATGCCATATATAAGTTGGAGACGGGTATGTGACTCTTTCGTTATTATCAGCGATATTTTAACTACTGTGGCTGTGTGGGTAGTGTTGGTTAATGCGCAATAAGAAAAACCGTTTGCAGTTCAGATCACATTATAATTTACTACCAAATTAATCACACTAGCTAAATTATACACACACTGGGTGCGACGGCATTTATTAAAATCACAAATTAACACAATGATCACAAATTACAATTAACACAATAACTGAGCACAACGAATCGAGAACAGTTCCGCGACGTCTTAACTCCGATGCGATCCGAGGCTGAATCCCTCCTCGCGGTGTCCTTAAAACATCACGACTCTGTAGAAGCGCGCTTTCTGGTGTCAGTAGATCACTTGATGTCGCCAGTGGCGCGCTTGCGATTCGTTTCATGTCCGTACTAATGACCGGATCCGACATATAAATATATATTTTACTTCCATGAGAATCGAATTCTTAGCGTATCGCATGAAGTTGGATAAATACAGTGTATTTATAACGCCTATACCTATAGCAATTTTTGTGAATCTTATCTTTTTATCTTAAATAATAATGAATGAGTTAAATACACCATTGAGTAAAAAATCGATAAAACAATAGTCTACCAATACATTGTTTTAAAAAACGACGGCTATTAAAGCCGATGACTATAATCCCAACAAACGGCCATAATACAGTTTACGAGCGAAATAAATGAAAACCAATTGGTGATTAAAATGGAATTTCTATCTTATACCGACACTTGTTCTGTTCAATAGTATTTGCAGACTTCGATCCAATTAATGTAATTGTTTTGCTGATTGTACAAAGTGTTCATGGATAACAAAATATACACCTAAATGATCCTCCCGACCGAAATTCGCTTTTTTTTTTCGAATTAGCCAGTACGCAGGAGATATTATAGTGCCCAAGTGTGTGCGCAAACACAGGTGCAGTCTCTGTTCCTTTAAGGAAATAGCACACATATCAACTCGGAAAGGGATCATCACCGTATCAACTCGAGCCATTCAGTATTCTTTGTATGAAACTACTGCAACACACACTAATCGGAATCGTAACATAATCGCCTCGCTTCGGGACAAGCTCACGAACCGTGGCGATAAGGTGACGCTCTCTTGCCGAGTTGATATGTGTGTTATGACCTTCACTGTCATAGTTCGATAGGACGGCAATCCGACACGACCGTAGATATCAGGCGCAGGACCAACAGTTTAACGTGCTTTCCGATGCTTCACACCATCAACTCCCAAACTCCGGGCAACTGACAAATTCGTAATGGAAAAACCCAATAACACTTGCCCGACCTGGGAATCGAACTCAAGACCCCACCACTCGGCACTCGCGCTTACTACCATGAGACCAACGGGGCAGTTCAACCTGAATAATGTACGGTCCAAAGGTATTATTAGCCATAATCACCACGCTTGATTAACACGTTGGTGATTGTGAATTGCTCTTGCTCGTGCTCATAACCTTACACGTGCCATCGCACACTTAATCTGGCCCATAAAAATGTTTAAATCTCGAATTCTACGATTTGGATCGAATAACAATAAATGAATCAGCAGCGTATTTCCCGCTCAATTTATATTAGTCAAATCAGGGTAATGGCTTATTTGGCAGAAGGGAAGCTTCCGCCTTCTGTGTGGTCACGGATCCAATTCCCACATCGGGTTAACTACTTGCATGCCAAATGCGGTATACGCGGTCTTAGCCTGTTGGAAACATAGATTTATGTGCTACTAGATGTACCCGACGCTACGCCCAATATTGCCATTGATTAACTTGAAAAAAAAAAGTGGAAAGGTTATTTTGAGGCAAACGATATTCTAGGTAACGTTAAGTATCCCTAGAAATATCATTGACTGCGACATCACTTAAAATAACATCAGATGAGATAGTGGGAAAACAGTGAAAAATTACCAATCAGATAGACAAAAAGACAAACTCACTTTAATATTTCATTATTGGACAGCACATTCCAAAGTAAGGGTTAGGTTAGGTTAGCCTATTTTTATAAGACTCAGACGTCAAGAAAACCGATAGGGAAATCGTGGCCCCTGGCAACAGGGCAACCGAAGGAACACGGGTGGGTAAGTAATAAGAGTCTGACTTGCCCTCCCGCTCCGCCCAGAGCGGGAGAAGTTATTTGATAAATTCCTACCCAAAAAAAAAAAAAAAAAAAAGTGGACACACTGCCACAAATAACTTAATAGCCTTTTTATAGACTTTTTAAGGGTAGTAGTAGTAGAAAGGTGTTGTGTTTTATGACACTTGTCTTGTTCCCAAACAGTGCTTTCCATTTCGTTAGCATTTATTACTTGAAGTATGAATTCTAGTTTTTGAACTATGCATACAACTTAGATTGCTTACTTCGAACTTTATTTAAAGAACCATTTCAAAACTTCATGACTTTCGCAGTTCCATAAAATACAGTTTTCAGACGATAAAAATGTAATATCGTAGTATCGAACCTATTCCATATTGACTCGTAAAATACCTATTATAAGATTTTCATTACAGGTATTATGTACGCTTATACGCTCATCTCGGTGCAGCGCAAATCATAACAATCAACCGTTTCAAACAGGTTAAAGTGACGCAGCGTATGAAACTCTAGCGTATTGTTAGTTCCTCTACAAACTTCAGACTCCGGAATAACGTTCATACCTGCAGGTATTATTAGTATTAGTATTGCATAAGCTGGAACTGTGAAATGTGTAGTTGGACTTAGCTGCGGGTGCTGTGCAGCTGTGTGAGGAATTATAGGACGGTTGGTAGTAGCCTCCGTAATCTAGTCTAGTCTAGGTTCTACAAATTAAAAAACTTGTCATTGAAAATGAAACTATACTTGAGACAAACCAAGATTCCCGTGCATTTCTTAATAACTTAGCTAAACGAAATGCAAACGTTTGAAAGTATTTCCACTATTTCTACATTTATTAAATACTTATATTATTAAATAATACAAGAATCAATAGGAAGAATCCAATAAAATTCAAGAATACAGCCTCCGGCAAACAATTTCTGGGTATTTACGTACACCTATAATGGTATTTCGGTACCAACAAAATACGTTTGGTGTTAGGTTCAAGAGGATTGTATCGACACACAACTGTTTATGTTAGCCCTGCCTTAATCAATCAACTCAGCATCCACTGCTGGATATAGGCCTCTCCCAGGCTGCGCCACAACACCCTGTCCTCCGCCGTCCGCTGCATTCAGTCAGTCCCAGCCACCTTTTTAAGGTCCAACTAGCTGGGGGCTTCCCAATACGCGGTCTCCACTCCAGGTCTCGTCTGCTCCACCGGCCATCGTATCACAACTAATATATAATCTATTTGTGACATATTTTATTAATTAAAGTCATTTGAGTATAGTAACATTAATAAAATCATTTTATACTTAGTTAGATAACATTTGTGCTTTATTTTAGTTTCTTATCTTCCATAAACTCGTTGATACTATAATAACTTTTTTCTAAAAGTAATGACTTAAGTCTAAATTTTAATATGCATAGCGTTTTTGTTGATCTTATGTGTTAAGGTAACTTATTATATATTTGGATGCTTCGGTATTCTGGGCTATTTTTATACATCAGTAGTCTAGGTGCTGGTAGAATTAATTTAGTTCTGCGGCGTTCATTTTCATCAAAATTAAAGAGTTGATATTCTTTTTAACAAATGTGGCTATTTCTAGAATATAAATTGAGGGTAACGTTAGAATTTTTCCCTTGATGAAGTGGGGTTTGCAGCTATCTCTAGGTTTTATGTGATAAATTATTCTTAGACATTTCTTTTGGACAGTAAATAAGTCTTTAGCATCTACACTGTGCAGCTTTAAAGTAGGTAAGTATTTCAGTAATACCATGAAAAAAATACTATAATACCTTATAACTTATCAGCGATATAATAACAGCACTGTAAAATTAATTCAGTATGTTCGGTCTGTCAGTCCTCCAATCGTACCAAAGACCAAATGAATGAATATAGATCGATGGAACAGATAGGCTACGCGGACATACAGTGTGCGAAATTGAAATTTCAAAGCGATATGAAAATCTGATCAGGGGAATGTTTATTGAATGTATAATTGGCGTTTTCTAAAAATGAAAACGCCAATCGATCAACAATGCATGATGCCAGTCGTAATGAAATACCTGACTTGGTTTACGGCCCGTGAAAACTGCTAACTATATTTCCGTCAGTAAAGTGATGAAAATTTCAGGCAGTTAAAACCTCTTTGCTGAAACCTCGATTTGATTGGAAAAAAAAACATAATTCATTGTAATTATTGTATTATATCTATATTCTATATTGTATTATACCTACAAATACTACGTGATATTCACACCACTGAAATTACCTAACTATTACCTAATCAACTTACAGTATTATAAATAAAGTGCTTGTAATTTAACGAGTTTTGATGAAAATTAATATAACCCTTTTTAGTAAACAATCAATCTTAATTATAGTTCGTTCCAATTATTGAAGCTATTGCAATTAAAGTAATAATGTATTTATGGTGTGGAATTAGCATGTAAGTACTCTATAGGTTATCAAGCACAAACTTCAAAGTTTACTCGAAGGATTCATCTATGTTGACCTAAAACGTCCAATCTTTAGAATTAACTTCAACCAAATTCTGTAACTATATTCGAAGTCCAGTAACTTATAATCGCACACAGTGGCTTCGAATTTAATTATTCCGTTATTATGAATATAGAAAAGACGGAAGAAAAAGGAAAATACCTACCACTTACTTACACCACAACGGCGCGTGCCGGAAAATTAGTGAAGAATTGTGAGTAATATTCACAAAGTGTACCACGTGCCACACGTACGACAAATGAACGCTCGAAGCTTACGGAAGGTAATTTATACCGCAACTGTGACTGGAAAATATATAGAGCGGCTTAGGAGCATGTGTTACTACGACAAAACGTAATTTGTAGGTGTTCGGGTGTACCCCATGTGGGCATTACCCTAGGCCAGGGTTCCTCAATGTTATATCCTCACGTACTGGCAAATACATTTGACGAAAGCTTGTGTTTCCCAAAATAGACAAAGTGTGGCTAAATTAAAATATAGATAAGAAGTATTCGTCGAAACATAATAATCAAATCAATATGTTATAAATCGTGATACAGTAGGCCGCGCGTCAGTGGGTTACCAGTATAAGCTGGCCTTGCATTCAACTGAAACTCCTTAAGTGCCTGCTATACGGTCGCCAACCGCGTCCCGATAGAGGTGTCCTTGGTGGTTTACAACCGTGTAAATGGTGGTTTACGACCAAATTTCAAACAGTTCTGCCTGTCGCCAATCAAGGTCACCTCTGTACGGGACGCGGCTGGCAGCCGCGTAGCAGGCACTTTAAGGACTACGTTAGGCCAGCTCAAGGTAAAAGTGTTACCACCCCCGATTAATTTAGTAAAAATAACATAACATAAACTTCACACCTGTATCCGAAGGGTTGTACTCTGTATACCTATAGTTCACCCACATTTCGCCAGTTATTTTTAAGTTCCATGTAATAGGGGGCGAGCCTATTGCCAACAACCGGGCACAAATACAGGCTCCGGGCTGCTACTAAGAAACTCAAGATGGAAAAACCAAATAATCTAAAGGTATCTAATTGCCGCCAAATAAAAGACTTGCCGTAACTCCTACGGGTGCATGTTTCCCACTTTGAGAAACATTGACCTAGTGGGCTATTAAGTCAAGAATGGAACTTCTTCTTTAATCGAGTCCTCAAGAGAATAAGTTGGGTATTTCCTTTCATTTCAGTTTTCAAAGAAGAATTTATAATCGAAAATTTAAGATTTAATTTCACTTCCGTTTTGTTAAGTGTGAAACAATTTTATTATTAACTGTTGTTAATTTAAACCGTTGTTAATTTGTTAACTAAATCTTCAACTTTTGACTCGGCTTCAACGTATTCATTTGACGTCCGTAGGCCCAGGTACGCACGGGCGTATTTTTATCGCAGTAAATCTCGGTATTGAGCCGAGCATTAAGAATCGAACAGAGCGCATCAAAAAATACACTGTTGGATTTTCAAGTCTCGGCGCTAAACATAAACTAAATCCGTGCGCGAATTAAAATCGCCGAGATAGAAATACGCGTGCTTACCTGGGCTTAATCAGAATTTCACTTTACCTCCGTTAGGTAATTTACTTTCTTTAAAACCGTTTGTAAGTAAGTACCTACTACATATTTTCTTTAGATTTCCCCCTTATCAATATAAGTACCTCGGGCTTCAATCACCGAATTTATTAAAACCAATTCGATTCTTAGAACTACTTGTATTAATTTTAGTGATTCAAATTATATTATAATTTATTTCTTTGATTACTTTTAAGGCAAAGACTGTTTTAGTCGTCTAATAGGTATTTTTGTTTGAACGAACGGTGGGGTTTAGTCCAGCACCTTCCCATCTCGGCACCCATGAATTTATTTAATTTTATTTATTTATTTAATTTACTTTAAGATAATTAAGCCTAACTTCTAGAAACTGAACTGATATAACGACGTCTTAGTGACCATGTAATCAACAAATGGCAAACTATCCCAAGATAAATTAATTCATGGGGGCCGAGATGGGAAGGTGCCGAGATGGGACTAAACCAACGGTGGTAAGTACCTAGTGCTTTTAAACAACACAGCTTCGTCTATAGCCTGCGAGAGATCTTTAATTTTAATTAATTTATATTTACTGAACAACAGTTCGTCAGTCGATCTAATTAAATATAGGAAAAGCAATTTTGTAAGGTAAACTAAATTCAAATGTTTCTAGGTAATTTGAATATTCTTTCGCCTGAATCTCGTTTGGTTGAAGTTTCACGAAATATTGTTTGATTTAGGACTGCTTTTGCAATATTTAACTAATTAATTTAAAAGACACCTAATTAGTAAGCGATATTAATTTATTTAATGTGTTTTAATCGAAATCGAATTACCAAAAGACATTGTTTTTTATTTATTTAAACTTATTTAACAAACTACTTAACTAGACTCATAAAATAAAAGTTAAAAAAAACAATATAATATCTTTAAACTTAACAAACTTCTAACTAACAAACGTCGCGCCATCACGTCGCGCATGTTCGCGAGAACCTTAATAGATTATTTTTCTTACTAGCGGCCCACCCCTGCTTCTCACGGTTTTTACGACTTGACAAAACATGAAGATTCCAATATTATATCTGAGTTAAATATTAATGTGTATGATACACATAAACCTTCCGGAATAAATTCTCTAAACATGATGTTATTTAGAGAATTTATTCCGGAAGGTTTATGTGTATCATACGCATTAGTTTATGTGACAGCATCAAAATCCGTAGCGTAGTTTAGAAGAACAACGCGGTCACACAGACAGACACGAAACGCGACTTCAATATATAAATGTTCTAGCTTCTGCCCACGACTTCGTTCGCGTGGAAGTCGTAAGATACACAACATACTAAAATAACAGCCACATTTTTATAGAACTCCCTCAGCCCACGACCCACGACCGAGTTGCATCGCCCGCCCGCGTTCACTTTTTATCTTCTTGCTCAACTCCTAAGGGCCGTAGCGTGATGTTAAATAGCCTATAACCTTTTTCATGGGTCATTCCGTCCATTGATGAAAACCGTTTAAAAATCCGTTCAGTAGTTTTTGAGTTTATCGCGTTCAGACAGACAGACGCGGCGCGGCGGGGCAACTTTTTATATAGTGTGTGTAGTGATGTATAGATATAGAAGATATCATAGAAGAGGTTATAAAAACTATTATTTATAGTAAATAGAAATAGGAAATTAATTTGAGCTCAAGGGACCACAGCTTCCAAAAGTAAATTGTAAAGGTAAATACCTAAATAAAATAAGTGGGTATTTAGGTACATAGGTGCATCCAAATCCTTGTCGTCAACTATTTTTTTTATTTTTTTTTACATTGATAATAATAATCACAATTTAATCAAAATAATTTGATGCACAATATTGTCACACAAAGAATCACACCTAATTTTTTTGATTGCCACGCGCAAATCATGAATCCATGATATGGATTGGAAGTCATTTGGAAATTATTTGCACGATTTACACTTCCACGGAAAATTCAATACAGACCATCACTATTGAATTTGTTACCTACCTATTAATTGTCAACTCGCTTAAGTAAGCGTATTCACTTGATTTTTGTTTTATTCATCGGAATGACCGAATTGTCTTTAAATTCACCTTATTAATTCAAATGATTGGAGCCGTCAATTGAATGGTAAATATTTATTAGAAAACAAAGCGAAACACTGAAACTTTGGAACCCAATAAAATTGTGGTATTTTTATGATAATTATTATTAATGAATAATATAAATAATTAATTCTCTTTTGTAGATAGTATGTACATATATATGTATGTGGTTATGCCTAACAAGGCATAGCGAGTTAGGTACGTAAAAATCAGCTTGACGAATTTTACATTCTACTTACTATAAAAAAATAACTACGTGGAGCTACGTATCAGCGTAAAAAATATACTAAACAAGTATTTAAATGACGTAGACATTAAAACGTTACCAATTTTTTATCTTCTAAATCGTTTACAAAACACTTAAATTAAAGTTTGAATTATGACAAACATTAAATTATTTTAATACATACTTTGAAATTTCACAGCATCCACATGAAACAAAACTTCTCAACAATCCAATCTTGTCGTGTATATAATGTATAACTTCAATTAACAGTTCAACACTATCACTTTTACGTTTAAATCACGCACTTGTACAGTAGACGCGGAAACTGGGCGCTGTGCGTCGCCCGAACGACAAAGTTGCGGCGCGGACAAATCGCGACTGAAAACATCCGCGCGCCGGCAGCCGCGGGTGCTCACCTCATGCTGCTAAGGTCAATGTCAGCACATCTCTATGACCATCTCTCCTGATTTCATTATTGTCTTCCTTATTACACTAAGATTACCTAGATGCTGTAGAAAAGTAATCGTTTAAATTGACGACAATTTCTGCAAACGGCGCATTCCGAAAATTTCACAAATTTAAATTTTCATTAATACGCCAATTGTGTGATTGACTTTTTGAACTGCGAATTAACATCGACTGCTGTTGCAATAAGGAAAACTGCTTCATGATCGTTAAGATTTGCTGGTTTAAGACCCAAGATAGAATTAATTTGCAAAAGTCCAAACACCCAAAAATATTCCTGAGTAACTGCTGTCTCATAAAGGATGAAAATACAAACAAAAACTCCATTATTTTCATTGAATTAATAATAAAATAACTGTTACCTATAAGAAAATTCCAAAACCAGATCACTTCAAAAAGTAAATAAAAATATATTGCCCTGTTATTTATACGATTATTTAGGATATTTTAATAAGATATTTTATAACTTTTTCGTGAGTACATACACCTAACAGGCTCCTAATTTCTCAAAGACATCACTTGCTTTTAAGAAGCGTGTAAATTAAGTTTGAGAAGTTAATTATGCATTAATTAAATTAATAACACATCAATGGCTATAATGTAGGTACCTACGTACATACCTAATTAATTTGATTATGTCGTGTTTAATTAAAGGTTTTCTTAATATTTTGAAAGTATTGCCATAGTTGATAAAAATACATTCTTCATTTCCGACCTTTGCATTGGTAGCCTGCGAGAAGTTTAATGATTTTTGAAGTTGAGACTATTTTACACTTTTATTTGAAACTTTTTTAGTGGGTAACCCAAATAATACCCGAAACAGAAACATAGAAATACTCCTCTTTCCGGTTTTATTCGGGTTTCCCCTATACAACCATATTATGTACCTACCTATAGCCAAGAACGGAATAGTACCAAGGCGAATGAGGCTCTATACATAAACCTAAGAGTTATGCTCAGCTCGTAAAGGTAACCGAGCGTGAAGATATTAAAGTTCAAATCAATTATCCCTACATCAGAAGTATTAGTTACCATAGAACTACGACGAACGCAGACTGTATCTTCACTGGAAAGGCAAAAATACTTAACCGCCATATAATTAATGTGACGGTTAAGTAATTTTGCCTTTCCAGTGACGATCTCATTATCGCCTTACGGAATTATTGTTTTCTTTGGAAACTGAATCGTATTGAAGATTTTAGTGTTCTGTGCCTACATTGAATAAAACACTTAAGATATTAAAGAGTTGGTTGTCTGGTCAGTATGTATGTAGGACATGTCAGCACCGTTTTGTTTAATTTTTATTTGCTTAATATATTGGAACGGACGGACGGCAAAATATAGTGTAAAAAGTTAAAACATGGTTCATATAACAGGTTTGGGGCATTGGATTGCACGTTTTTCAATACCGTATTTAAATTAATTATTGGATTATATGCTCGTGTATTCATGTACTTACATTATTAAGATGAATGTAACTTTATTACCTTGACAAAATACAACATAACTACTTGGATCAACTTCTTTGGGTAGGTTCACTTAACCGAAATAGTGCTTATATTATCCATAGCGAACACAGTGAATAATTTAGATTTCTCCAATGTTTGTGCAATGAATAGTTAAGAAGGTGTAGTTAAATCGCTGTCTCCGGCAAAAAAAATCGTAATCGTAATAACCAAATTTTACAGGAAAAATAAAAAAACTGTTTATTGTGAAAATCTTATTAACTAATATACATAGCGGAATTGTTTAAATACCAAAAGAAAAGTGTTTCTATACACCTTAAAATCTTGTAACTTCTGAAATAACCGTAGGAAATGAATGAAAAAAATTGACAGAGTGTAATCGGACCTCTAAATATCGAATATGCAATAAAGTTAAAACTATCGTAATAGCACATTACCATTTTATTCGCCGGGGACAGCGAAATATACCATCTATAATATTAAAATTCAGAAAACGTCTATTGCTTAGTCTTGAAGAAAATATTTTCTGACATTTAAATGGACGGGCAGTCCAGTAGAAGTGAAACTGGTTTTATAAGAAAAAATATGAAGTAACTTGTTCAGGAAATTATTAAAATAGAAACAAACCGCCTGTAGAGAATTAAAGTTTTTTTGAACTTGTATGCAGTAAATTATTAATTTTTTACGACAAACATGTTTTTACGAACTTAATGTTTTTGTTTATTATCGTTTCCTAGAAACAATTAGTTGGTTTAACCCCTGGTTGTTGCCTTTTCGTCCACGTTGTACCTATTAATGCTAGTTCATATGGATCACATGTCGGTGGTAACACTTGGACCTTGAGCTGAACTAGCGTAGTACGGAATTTCAATACAACAAGAGGCCAGCCGCCAGTTTAAACTGGTTGCATTACCATTGACGAGCGGCCTACTGTAGGTACATGCATGGAGAACGAACGACGGAATGAAATAAGTATGTCTAGTAAGCGTAATTTCAGCCTTACTGGCCTAAAAACAACTAAAAAATTAAAAGTAAAAAAAAAGTATTTTTAACACTTTGTTCCGCAGTGTTAAAATACCTTTTTTTACTAAACACGTATAAAAACTTCTTTTGTGTCCCGTTCAGTGTTCTTCAACTGATTAAATTTAGTTTTTTTTTTTTTTAGTTTTTGTAATAACTTAGTAAACAGGATGACATTTCAGCTATCGACTATATGCAAAACAGTCAAATGATTAAAATAGACATAAAAATACCCAAATTATGAATCCATTATGCTGCGGTTTCTATTGCCAAAAATACTCATGTGATTTAGAGTTCATATTTCTTCTAAGTAGGTATTTTAAAATATGCCATATTTTAAAGAGTCGTTTATTTTTTATACCCAATATCGATATAAAATTTTAGAGATCGTCTAATTTAAAATTGCACGCCTCTCCACTAAAATGTATATACAAACCTTTGAAATGTAAATGCAATTTTAAATCGGGCGATCTCTACCGTTGTTTACTATTGGGTTTTTACATTTTTAAGCGTAAACAATCATTATTTTTTTTAGAAACAGACTAATAATCATCGCTGCTACGAGATAATTACTTGTTGTTTTTTTAACGAATTGAATCAAAAACATACACATTCACAGTCATTTTACGAACTCAAATAAATAAATAACTCAGTAATTAAATTACAATACCTACTTAGTTGAATTCTAACTATATTTACTTACTTCCGACGGTATTTTTTTTTTGTAGTACTTATTACGTTAAATCCACCACACACTCACATACCACACCCCATTTAATCCAACTTCAACACAATTTAAGCAGTAAAACAAAAAAAAACGCGTTGGACCACGCACAATGAAGGGTTCCATAGTTTGTATGAAATTATCCCAAGAACAAACTTAACATTGTAGCTGAAAAAGATGTTCTCCCATACATCAATATACGTCACGGTCAATTCATCAACTGCAAATGTAAGTTTGTAATCGTATTTTTATTTTTAGGATTCCGTACCTCAAAAGGAAAAAACGGAACCCTTATAGGATCACTCGTGTGTCTGTCTGTCCGTCTGTCACAGCCAATTTTCACCGAATCTAACGTACCGATTAAGTTGAAATTTGGTACACATATGTATTTCTGTGACCCAAACACGGGCGTGTAACGAAAATAAAAGAATTTTGAATATGGGTGTCACTTTTGGGGCGCAAATAAGAAAATTAAAAAAAAAAGGTTTTTCAATCTTTATCGTATCATATCAAATGAAAGGACTTGTTGCAAGAATCTCAAATATTTTTATTATAATTTTAAAATAAACACATTTAAAGATATTTAAGAAAGAAGATGAAAATTGACCATGGATCATGAAATGAAATGAAATTTTAGGTTCAGTAGTTTTTTCTCTTCCTATAGAACCTAAAATTTTTAAAAAAATACAGAGAATGGTTCTTCACTCATAGATTACAGGAAAACCTATAAGAAGTCTATGGTCTTAAAATAACATGGTAAATCTCTCAATATTGTTCGTACAAACTTACATTTGCAGTTGGAATGGGAGTACATGTATTTCAACTACAATGTTAAGTTTGTATTTGGGATAAATTTATCCCAACTACGGAACCCTTCATTGTGCGTAATCCGAAACGCACTTGGCCGGTGTTTTTATTATAAACCTACAAATTAACTACTTTGGGACATTTTCCTTTCTTGCCAAACATGATTCTAAGTCAATGGGAAGTATCCTGTAGATTTGGATTTATTTGCGAGTAGCAAAATATGTCGCATAAATGGCCGTAGCGTTACTAAGAAGCTTGATTTTAGAGCTTTTTAGAGCTCCAAGGGAGCGTACACAGGTACTTATTTCATATTAATTTCAACTTGATACTTTGCAGACAGACGGACGGACAGCGAAGAGATACTATATCGTTTTTTTTCCTTTTAAGGTACGGAACTCCAAAAACAAAGTCTATTTTTATTTAAAACGGTTTACTTATTTTCTGTTGCAGATCCAGAGTAGAAATCCTCTAAAAAGGTGTAGGTACAACATACTCATAGTTCCGACTAATGAATTTGACGCACGATGTCCTCCAACATGCATCGTACCACTGCACACTGGGCAAAGCAGCCGGTACAAAGCCGCCTACGCTACAGGCTGGCTACGGCTACACTTAGCCACGTAGCCACGTACCTACAGGTACCCTAGCGAATGGCTACGACGTGACGTAGCAGTCACACGCGGTAACAATGTATATACATTCGTAGCAGGTAATTTAAGCTACGACGAATAGTAGAGCGGGAACTACAGTACAATGTATGGTCTGTCACAAAAGTATCTGAAGAAAATGTAAACAATTGAATCAGAAAACGAGTGGTTTGATTTGATTATTAACATACTTAAAACCGAAGTTCTAATTTTAATTCATCTTAAAGATGTTTTTCATTTCACAAAAGGTTAATTTTATAACCTCAAGCTTCATCGATCATTTTTCAATTACTTTTAAAACGTTATTTAAACAATAATTATTGGAAAAAGTGTTGCAATATAAAGTGAAACCTTCTTAATACAAATGAATATGTTACTAATTCCCTTTAAGCGTCAGGGTAGCCCGCGACACTGACCTGCAAAATGCAAAAAACGTAAGAAAATTTTAATTTCGCGGGCTACCCTGACGCTTGCCCCTTAATGAGTGATTGCGTAAGAGTTTAATGCTTTTAGAACAGACAGTAGGTACTGTAGTAAAAAATTACGTACGTTTGTCGTGTATTTTGTCAACAGATGTTTCTTTAATATTGTCAGAAGCTTAATTCACCCACGCGACAGGGGCTATTCTCAGACGGGACTTTGATAAATGGGCAATAATGTTGTATTTAGTATTGTTACATATATTCGTGATTTTCATACTAAAAGTAAATATTGAGGTGCTGTGACGTCATCGAAAGAAAGTACTTTATCACCGCAGCTATTGTGATCGTCACGAGTCAATTCAGACAAGATATATATTTTAAGAGCCCTTATTTTTACGATATTGAAGAAAAGTTTTATGAGCCTTGAGAATCGAAATTTTACTGTGTTCTTTACTAGGAGATGAGCGATTTTGTTCGCTTCAAAAGTTGAATACCTATTCCAGATTTCTAAGTGCCCAGGAGGATTTTGGAAAATATCGTCTTTATTGGAGCGTGAAGGATACGCTTCCTTTCATGTTACTAGGAACAGCAGCCAGAGCGGGAGAAGTTATTTCATAATTTCACAAACAAAAAAAAAAAAGGTGTGTGTGCGATTCACACACGATAGAAGTGAAACTTCAGTAAATCGACAAAAGAATGAGATGAATATATATAACAAGGGTAGGATAATTACAAAGTTTAATTGTTTAAAAATGAAAGTATTTTGATTAATTTTAAAAGATATTTTATATTTTATTTAACATATGTTACATAATCTATTGCTCAAGTTCCATATTTTCAGTTTCAACAAATGATCAACAAATGATGAATGAGTGTAGGTGAGCTTTCGCCATTTTTGTATAAGTTTTTTGTAGTTTCTAGTTAGATTTAAGTGTTTTATGATGTTCTAATTAGTTCTTTAGTTGAATTTAGTTAGTAGTTTCCTTATTAGAATCTAATAAGATAAAGTAAAGATGCAAATTGTATAAATTTTAATGTTTGAATAAAATGTTCAGTATAATTACGTAACTTGAAAATGAGGTTTTTTGTTTACGGAGATATTAACGTAATTTTAGTTCCAAATAAGAGGATTAGGTGTAAAAACACTTGTCACGTTTGAATTGTATAAATCGACCCACGAGTTTTGAAGATATTAGCAGTTTTATATAATGAAAATGTACCAAAGTTAATTTTAGACAGTTAATGTTCTAGGAAATCCTTTGTTACTGAAGATACCATAAAAATTGATATGTATACTAAGACAGGATTATGTAAGCTCTGTTATGTGCAAATTTCATAGCGATCCAACCATGGGATCAAAAAAAAGTAGAGGTTTGAAGCCATAAATCATAGAGAAAATTGCACGTAAAATGGTCTTAAAAATCGCGGCTCTCGTTACGGGAACTTAGCATAAGCGAAATTTATTACATCAGTCACATTAACACTTATATTTGAACATCTATTTTGATTGTTCAATAATTGTTTTTTACGTGCACGAAACTCGCGACTACGTTCTGTTGAACTTTTTCCTGGATTTTTTTTCATTTCAATTTTATTTTCTTTTTTTTTTGCGTCGATATTGACACATTTCGGCATTAGTTTTCGGCATCTTATAAAATTTATTATTTAGCACAACAAGATATAAACAAACACACAGTTAAATAATAACACACCACGCTGACATCTTACTAAAAAGCTGTAATACGCAGCCGCATACAGTGTACAGTAGCTCACGTAGTTTTCACATACACTAACACACGTTAAATGCTCAAATACAAGCACGTATTAAACAGTATGCAATATCTGCTCTCTCGCTCTGGCTCACAAATTACAGGCGACTATGCTTAGAAGACGGGAGTGGGGACAATACGAAGTATGGGATATTTCTGTCTCATTCTTTCCTGGCTTCATCCTACACATTTTTGTATTTGTGTCTCTTACCTGTCGTTTTTTCCGTTGCATCCGGTTTGAAATCACAACGATTCTAAAGAAGTTTCACTTCAAAAAAAAAAAGGACCAATATCCCAGATGTTGATTCGTTTGTCCGAGTTTACAGCTACAACTCACCAGCACACATAGCATGACAACCATAGAATCGAGGTTTCTACGGATTTTGTCGACGGAAGAATAGACGAAATGACAGATTATGATTGTTTATCTGTCATTTTGTCTATTATTCCGTCGACAAAACCCATTTCTATTGTGGCCATGCCTTCGATGACGTCCGACCCAACGACAACGAGCCGTGATCTGAAATACTACCTTGTTAAACTACCGAGGAAACTGGAAATCCTGCTTCTTGTTTAAACCCATGTAGATATATATGCATGTATAGTCTATACGTTTAGTGAAAGGATTAAACGCTCATCGATTTCGCCCGTGATTTACACCACATTATTTTCACACAAAAATCTGATGCGTAATCTTTTAAAGACTATAAAAATAGTTTGTGAGTCGATGTAAACAAGACTGATATTTCCTCGTTGGCGTGAGCTATAGTTACAGGAACTCTGGCAAAAACAACACTTTGAAAAACTGTTTATTGAAATTATTATTGTTGACTTGAACAATTTAATTAAAGTGATCTTGTTTTATTTGCTTTGTATATACATACTTTACACTTAATATTATAAATTCAAAAGACTCTGTCTGTCTGTCTCTATGTTACCTTTTCACGCCTAAACCACTCAACGGATTTCGACAAAATTTGATAAATGGGTAGATGGCAGCCTGGGGAAGGACAGGCTACTTTTTGTCTTAAAAATGATATAGGGGATGAAAATTGATATGAGAAACCCAGCATTTGTTAAATTAACAAATGAAAATTATTTTTTTTGCTTTTGGTAAGAAATAAGGAATTAAGTCATAAAACTTTTTTGTAAAATCACCCCCTAACAGGGTTAAAATAGGGGTGATTTTAAAATTCAAATGTAATATTGATATTTTTATCCGACTTCCAAAAGGAGGAGGTTCTCAATTCGTCTGTATGTTTTTTTTTTTTTTTTTTGTTTGTTTGTTACGCGATTACTCCGCCAATTATGAATAGATTTTGATGATTCTTTTTTTGTTTGGTAGATCATACTTCAGAGGTGGTCCCATATAAATTTTATTAACTTTGCTTGGGTAGTTTTTGAGTTAGCTTCAATTATACGTATTTTTTTCCCACTTAGTATGTAGATGATATGATAACTTCTTGTCAGTGTTATTTGCATAGCAGGTAGTGGTATTCGAATTTGTGTGGGGTAGGTACCACAACTAAAAAGTGAAAAATAAAAACTTTTTACAAAAAAAACAACCGACTTCAAAAAAAAACACTACAAAGTGAAAAATAACTTTAATTTCGGAAGTCGGTGACAAAGAACGAAAATTCTAAACCAAAGACACCGACTTCCGAAATTAAAGTTATTTTTCACTTTGTAGTGTTTTTTTTTTGAAGTTGGTTGTTTTTTTTTTTGTAAAAAGTTTTTATTTTTTTCTTACTTCTTTTACAGAAATTTTAGGTATTAAAAATATAGTCATAGTCCGTATTATTTAGTCTTTATTTCATTAAAAGCGGTCCACTATTTCAAAATTTAAAACAATTTATTATCTATCTATCTGTTACTTTTTCACTCCTTAAAACGGCTGAACGAATTTGAATGAAAGGATAGGACATGATCTGGGTTAGGACATACGATACTTTTATCCTGATAGTACGTTCCCGTGGGATGATATCCGATATCCGCGAAGCCGCGGTCAAAAGCAAGTATAATAAAAAAATTATGTTCTTTGGTAAGAGCGCATATTTTTTTTGTTTTAAAATATTCGTAATAATCCGAATCAGGTTCTTACGAAAAGAAAAAGTTGACAAGTTGCTGGGAAAATTGGAATATTCGGGAAAAATTAAAGTGCATTTTTCAATAGGATTTTTAGAACAGGACAACGTCTGTCGGGTCAGCTTGTTTTAAATAAAAGCAAAATTCTTTTGTTGATTTCTTTGTCCTTTTTCAGTTTTTGTAAATGTTTTGCGAACAAATTCTCGACAGTTTCCTCTCAATCAAGTTAAAACTTATAAACTCATTGCGTCAACTTTGATATGATCAGCAAGCATTACTGTGATTAGAAGATACCTGCCAAGTAAACGAAGTAAAAGGGGTATGTAAGTATCGTAGCAGGTCGCGTTCTGTAGTTACTGCCTACCCCCATGGAAAGAAGGCGTGAGTTTATGTAAAATAAATAAAAATAAAAAAGCCTTTTATTACTTCCAGAAAATGTTTGTTTAAAAGTTAAATAGTTTGTTAGTATCATTATTATTATTTTTTTTGCTATTTTTTTTTTTCAGTTTTATATAATAAAATTATTCTGTAAGAACCCTTTTACAGGTAAAGGCCTCCTCCAATCTGAGCCAGTTTTCTCTGGATTGTGCAGTTTGTGTCCAGTTTGGACCCGCTATGCGTTTGATTTCGTCCTCCCATCTGGTGGAAGGTCTCCCTTTCTTTCTTTTGCCTACTGGCCCCCTCCATTCTGTCACTCTTTTTGTCCACCTTTGATCTTGCAGGCGTGCTATGTGTCCGGCCCACTTCCATTTTAATGCAAGTGCTTGTGCTAAACCGTCTGTTGCTTTTGTGATGTTGCGTATTTTTGTTAGCCTTATTTTATTTATTCTTTTTATGTTTAGCATACTCCACTCCATTCCTCGCTGGCACGTTATAATTTTATTTTTAATATTTTTGTTAAACTTCCATGTCTGACAAGCATAGGTCAGGCATGGTATAAGGCAAGAATTCATCACCTTTGTCTTTAGTTTGATTGGCATGTTGCTCTTAAATATTTCTTTAAAGCCCCAGTACTTATTCCATGTTAACTGGGCTCTGCGCTCAACCTCTTGGTAGTTGTTTAGCCTGTCGAAGCTTATTTGTTTGCCTAGGTAAATGTATTTATCAGTGTATTGGAGAGGCTCGTTGTCGACGTATATTTGTACCTTGGTGTTGTTGGTCATTACCATTGTTTTAGACAGGTTCATCTCCAGCCCGGCGAGCTTGCTAGCTTTGTTTAGACTCTACCATGTACTGTAGTTCATTTCCTTTCTCTGATATCAGTACCAAGTCGTCGGCAAAACGTAGGTGGTGTAAATACTTGTTTTTTACTTTTATTCCGCATTCATTCCAGTCAAGCTTGCTTATTATCGACTAATGTGGCTATAAATAGTATAGGTGAAAGCGGGTCCCCCTGTCTTACGCCTCTCTTTATGGGAACCAGTGAGTTTATGGACGTATACTTAAATGTGTACCTAACAGTTAAATAACAACAATTTAAACATGATCGGAAATTTTAAGGACTCTATTCTGGCTATAACGTACCTACCAGGGGTTACCCTACTATCAAAAAAATAAAATTGAGAAACTAACAAATTCAATAAAATACAAGCTAGCTTGTTATTTTTACGCTGAAATGTAACAATAAATTGGAAATACGAGTTCTCGTATATTTCGCGCAGACGGATTAGTAAAATGATATTTATACGATTTCTTGCAAATATTATATTTTATGCCCGCGGCTTCGCCCGCGTGGATGTCGGAAAATATACCACGGGAACGTACTACCGGGCAATACCGGGATTACATACCTAATAGTCCAGGCTAAGGTTATTGACTCCTACCGCTGCGCTCCAACCATAATTATTTTGTTACGCGTAATTTCGTTTCTGTGATATCTTTTAAACCATTCATTTAAATTATGTATATGATGTCAAGGCATATTTTAATCTCAATTAAATGCCCAATTTAAACAACATATTTTATTGGATAAGGATTAATTTGATACCGGTCAATATAGCTTTCGAAATACTCGTAACAATGGAATTTTTATCAAATTCTGAAAGATAAAAATGGTTACCGTGGGTCATCCTCAGAAGATAGACCGATATACCATCGCGGACTTTTTTGTTGAACTTTTTAAGATCTTCAATTCTGTGAAACATAAATTTGATATATCTGTAACAGCGCACGCCAGTAAAGCTCCCAGTCGGCATGATTTATTCCGATATCTTCGACAATAATCGTCATATTTCAGCCAATTTACACAAAACTGTTAATTAATAATACACTAAAACCTTCCGCAAAAATCATTCCGTCCATTGGTGAAAACTGTTTGAAAATCCGTTCAGTAGTTTTTGAGTTTATTGCGTTCAGACAGACAGACAGACGCGGCGGTGGACAAAAAAAAAACTTTTGACACTTGAAATTTGAGACCATGAAACTGACATTTTCGGGTGATTTTTCTTTAAGTGACGGTTTCTACCAGTCAACTCCTAACGCAAACCGCGTTAAAGAACTTCTTTCCAACTAGTTTCAGTAGATAGTATTTAAGTGGGTAGGTTCTTGGTTACCTACCTACAATGTACACTAGGTTGGCCTCGTCCCTTTATCATGTTTAAAACAAACTTTAGGTATCTAAGGGAGAGAAAACGAACTATGTTTATAATTTGATGTTTTGTAATATTAATCTATAAATAAATAAATACCTAATAAAAAGAAAAGTCCTGACTGACTGACTCATCAACGCCCAGCCCAATCTAGAAATATAAATACACGTAGTCGACATGAAATTGTGATACCCAAATTTAGATTAACTAAAACAAGCAAGTCATTTCTTATATATCAGATTATATCATAAGAACAAATCTCTTATGGAAAAGTTCTTATGGAACAAATCCAATTTAGAAAGAATTAAATGATTGAACGATTGAATGATTGATTGTTGACTGCCTCATTGGTCTAGTGGTCGCAAGCGCTATTTCTGAGCATGAGGTCCTGGGTTCGATTCCCGGGTCGGGCAAAATGTTACTGGATTTTTCTATCTGAAATTTCTCAGTAGCAGCTCGGAGTTTGGAATTGTGCCCGGTTGATGGCAATAGGCTTGCCCCCTATTACTTGGGACTTAAACATAACTGGCGAAATGTGGATGTACCTGCTACAGGGACACCTCTGCCCAACTCTTCAGGGGAATCAAGGCGTGATGTTATGTGTATAAATGTATATGATTGAATTTAGAATAATTTTAATGATTATAATTCTGTAAATAAATATCTGTTATGGTCGCGAATCATATTTTGATCAAGATACACTGACACTGACCTAAAAATTGCAAAAAAACTTAAGAAAATTTGAATTTAGCGGGCCACAACTGCGGGTCCACCTTAAATAATAAATTGTTTTCTTGAGGTGATTCGCACGAAGTCAATTTAGTTGTAGGTGAATCGACAACTCCAGAAATACGTATTTCTGGAGTTGTCGAAAATTGAATTTTATGCAGTATATACCTAAAGCATTAAGTTTACTGCATAAAATTGCCAGTTTCAGGCGAGTATTTAAATTCGTGTGAATCAACCAATAAACCAAATACACGAAATGCTTTGTTCTTTACTTAAATATTAAAAATCGATTGACGCCATCTCTGCGTAATTAAGATACCTATCCACGTACGTAGATAAAGATTTGATGAATAATAAAAATTTTAAGCATAGGACTCACTGTTATGCATTTTCTGCATACTTAACATTTAAAGATTTTAAACAACTGGTTTTATACTCAACATAGTTTATTTATAGTGTCGTCGACCCCAAGGTCCAGCCATCTTCCGTAAACTACTAGAGTACTGACGGAGAAATATTTTCATTGCGTAATGGAACGTTGTGTGTAAAATGTACACGCAAAGCAATTTTTTTTTTTTTGTTTTTCCTACCTATCATCAAAAGTTATTAATACAGCGCACAAATTATAAAAATTATGTGCATATATTAATTTTATATTAAATTGCCATATTTTATTTCAAATAGCGTTTTACTTATAAACTGCATAATATGGAATATGGGCTCAAAATAGCAAATGTTACAGCGACGTTAAAATCAAGGTAAGCTTACCTTGCGTGACGTAGATGTTTAGGAATTTAGATCTTTTGACGTAAGGGAAGCATATGCATGCAGGTTAAAATTATTCAAACACAAAATTAATTATCATTTTATAACAGAGTTGTTCCCGAAAAACAACCGGGTTTCCGCTTTCCGGGGTAATTTTCTGTGGATTTTATAAAGATTTTATGATAATAGCGGCAATAGGCTAGTTGACAGATTTTAACAAACCAATTAGTAATGTTTGTTACTGTATAATGTCAAAAAGAGTGTCGTGATGGTGTTTGGGGCTGGTGGAAAATGTCCAGAAACGGTACCTCCAGTACTGATGAATGGTATACCGTTATCGAGAGTACACTCATTTAAGTACCTTGGGCATGTTTTGTCCACTAGCCTTAAAGACGATGACGATATTGAGCGAGAGCGGAGGGCGCTGTCGGTCAGAGCGAATATGATTGCTCGCAGGTTTAAGCGTGCTTCTACGGAGGTTAAAAAAACACTTTTTAGAGCCTTCTGTTCCTCGTTTTACACCTGTGGCCTGTGGGTACATTTTACTCAGAGATCGTACAGCGCCCTTCGCGTGCAGTATAATAATGGGTTCAGGGTGTTGATGGGGCTGCCTCGCTTCTGTAGCGCATCAGGGATGTTTGCGGAATTGCGTGTTGATTGCTTTTATGCATTAATGCGTAAAAGATGTGCGTCCTTGGTGCGCAGGGTGCGAGGCAGTTCTAACAGCATCCTGAGAGTTATTGCTGACAGGCTGGACTCCTGTGTTGTAAGTCGTTGCTCAAGTATCTCAGCTGGAATACTGAAGCAGTGACTAATTTGTTGAGTGTGTGTGTTTGTGTGTGTGTGTGTGGGAGGGTGTGTGGGGGTGTGTTTGTGTGTTTTTGTAGATAATTTTTGTTGTAATTGTATCACTAACATAGCTGTAAGTTTATTTTATTGTTACTAATATTGTATGAGTCTCATTGTTACTCGAAATAAAGAATTTAATAATAAATACCAATATTTCAGCGAAATAGTATCCATTCAACATCAGAATCAATTTTTCGTAAGTAATTTATTTTTGATAGTTAAAACGGGCACTCTGTCAAATCTGCGAGTTTTTTTTACAGTTTTACTTGCACACAAACTTTATTACTTCTGTCGGAATATTATAATAATCGCTAGTCTTAATTAACAACGTTTTTAAATGTTTAGAAAATTTTATTCTTAGCAGACAAATAATTATTTGCGTTAATGTTTACTTTAACAGTCGCAGGTAGACGATTAGGTACCATTTCCTTATTTTTAAAGTGTACAAAATATGACTAAACACTACTAATATATAATAGATGATAATTGAATTCTACAATATCTACAAAATACATAAGGCATTTTTCTTACTGTCAACTAGCTTTCTTTATTTTAGAAAAGAGTTGTTAGTAAAAAAAGGTCATTATTAAATTAATGTCTGTAATTTTTATGGTTTATAAAATAAAGAATATTCTATCTAACTATCTATCTATTAAAGTATGTGTTTCTATTTAAAATTTTTATACCCTCAAACTAAATACACATGCCCCACAAAAATATTTTCACAGTTTCTCTATGAGAACAAATTAATTACACAGTAAAAAAAAACTTTTTACAAAAAAACACTACAAAGCGAAAATTACTTTAATTTCGGAAGTCGGTGTCTTTGGTTTTGAATTTTCGTTTTTTGCCACCTACTTTCGAAATTAAAGTTATTTTTCGCTTTGTAGTGTTTTTTTTTTGGAAGTCGGTAGACTTTTTTGTTTTTTTGTAAAAAGTTTTTATTTTTCACTTTTTTGTTGTGGTACAGTGACAGGAACTTAACATATCATCCACATACTAAATGGGAAAAAAATACTTATTATTGAACCCAACTCAAAAACCATCCAAGCTAAAAAAGAATCATCAAAATCGGTTGGCGTGATATTGAGTTATTCGTCCATTTGTCGCGCCCATACTTAATGCAAATTTAAGACTTATATGGTTTTCTCATGGATGACATCGTCAGAACTGGACCAAATTTACCAGCTTTCAAATAAAAAAAGAATCATCAAAATCGGTTCACCCAGTCGAAAGTTCTGAGGTAACAAACATTAAAAAAATACAGTCGAATTGAGAACCGCCTCCTTTTTTTTGAAGCCGATTAAAAAATAGGGTAGTGCGAAACAATTACAACTTAAGACGCAGATATATGACAGTGACCTTGAATGGTTAGCTTGCGTGTTCTGTACTGAGCTCACGCAACGCGTCGTACGTCCAGCCAGTAATAGGACTCGCCCATCAAGGAGCGTTGTCCCAAATTAGACGCATTATTAATTTATTACACGTAAAAAAAGGTATTTTAATAAAACAAGTATATTAAAAGATTGATAATTTAATTATCTTTAAAACGGTGAAGTTTTCAGAAAAATACGCTTTATATTTTGCGTCATTCTCAGTTTTTATCCGCGTTAGATATAACTTTACAAATTAATTTCACTATGTAATATAAACATAATCAAAAATGTGCCTATATTAAAATATTTAAAAAAATGCTCTAATTTAACATATATTTTTTTCAAATCACTAACACTACTCGTTTAGAAATCATCTTCAGTATAAAATCATTAAAAGTCAGTTATCGTCCCCGTAAGTAGTAGAGATTAGGAATTGCATAAGTAACTTGGCAACATGCCGTTTCTAGTGTCATTCTAATATCTACGTACCAGTCAAGCTTTTAAGAATGTTACCATCTGCCTAGCTTTTCCAACTATGTTGGGGTCAGCTTCCAGTCTAACCTTATGCAGCTGAATACCAGTATTTTACACGGAGCGACTGCCTATCTGACGTCCACAATCCAGTTACTGGGTAATACGATACCCATTGGGAAAGCTTTTGAGAATGTACATACCCGTTTTAACTTTAGTCACATTGATGTAAGAATGACGTAGTTTTGGGTGCGGTGACTTTGAGACGTAGGGGAGGTCACATTATTCCTCCATGGGATCAATAAGTTAAGATAGACACAAAGGTAGGTACGTAAATACCGAAAATATTTTTTACAATAAATGGTGTGTTTTCCCATGCACCCTAATTATGTTATGTTTAACCTTGAAGCTTAAGTAACCACAAGCGGTTAATAAACCAGCATTGCGGTTAGCAGTTAGATTAGTTTCATTAAAACAACCTTATTCATTTATTTCGAGAACATTCAAGAACGGTCAACGACAGCGAACATGTAGGTAAGTACGGTTGGGAATCCTGAAAATAATTATGATTACCTATAATTGGATCTATTAAAATTAAAATAAAATAAGTACCTGAATAGTGTTTTATTTCAGCCAAAATATCCATATACAAAAATTTAATAAATAGTAATTAATTGATTCAGGCGTGACCTTGCGGAAATCCATTATAAAATACAATAGACGTGGATATATTTAGTAACTTGTTCCGCTTAGCTATTTCTAAAGAGCCATAAAAACTCCTGAAAGAAATCGACACGTGTTTCACCTCTCAACGAGGCATCCTCAGGGTGACGATGGACTTGTTGCGAACTCGAACACGGCGTGTTGCCACACCGAGCGCTGAGTGCTGAGCGCTGAGAAATAGTAAAAAAATTAAAACATGGAGGTATGTATAGGTATCCATAGTCTTCAAGAAATATCTATTGGGTCCGAACAGTACTTACAAGTATAATACCGGCTCCACACTATTGTCCAACGGTCCAACACTCCAAGATGACTCCAGTCTGTCCTAACTCACGATCGATAAAAACAGACTGTCCAACATCGTCAAACATGCACGAACTATCTCTCTACACGTGGAAGGTTGGACGAACAGTTGGACTGTTGGACGATAGTGTGAAACCGGCATAACTGCGCATACGCATTTGCTACTGACTAGTCATCAGTAGTAGGAACTTTTTTTTTCTGTGCCAATAAATTCATTTTCTTTTTTCAAACACAAACAACATTCACAGCCTTGATACTTTTAAAAATAAACAGAAACTGCTTCAATCATAAAACAACAATAAGATCAATCAGGTTTTCTATTTTTAACACCGAAACGATTGTTTTGATTTTGCTCTACAAATATTGAGTTATAATCCTAGAATAGATACTTGTATTGATTAAAAATATTTTAATCATGACTATCAGGCCACTGACCAGAGGAGCTCGTGGCTAATTAATAACAGCCGCATGGGTCGATTCATCAGGTTAAGCTACGCTTGCCGGGGTTGGTCTGTGGATGAGTGACCATCTTTACATACTGAGACTCCTCCGTGCCTCGGAAAGCACGTTAAGCCGTTGGTCCCGGCTGTCATTCGTGGATCTTTGACAGTCATTACGGGTCGTCAAAAGCCCGAAAGTCTTACCAAGGGGTATCGTATTACCCAATTACTGGGTTGTGGAGGTCAAATAGGCAGTCGCTCCATGTAAAATATTGGTATTCGGCTAGACTGGAAGCCGACCCCAATATAGTTGGGAAAAGGCTAGGCAGATTGATTTATCAGGCCACTGACCAGTTACATACAACACTGAATTTGACATGTCATCAATGCGTGATCTTTTTCATCAAACAATCGTTAAGAAGTTGGACTTATTGTCTGTTCCAAATGTATCAGATGATAATGTAAACAAATGGTAGATACCTCTGGATGCTAGTTTATTGTGACACAAATTGAGTGCTTTGATGTGATTATTGGAATAATTAAACCCGGAATTATAATATAAAATAACCTGAAATATGATTTTCATTTGATAATAATTGAGGCTAATTTAATAACCTCAATTTTCGTTGATGATTTATTCAATTACAAGTTAACAATGTTTATGAAACAATAATTATAGTTGTAGAAATTCGTGAGATACAAAGTTGAAACCTTCTGAATACAGATGAATGTGTTACTAATTTCCTTTAGTGAGTGATTGCGTAAAAATGTAACGTGAACTGGGTTTGTTTACACTATTATCATGTACTTTTCGAACAGACTAAAGGTACAACCATTAGTCCTAGTGTATAATTCGTTAATTACTTAAGCTAGGCCTAATAGTCGTTAGTCTAAACACTTTTAGTTACCGACTAGTTTTATTTTAGAAAATATCGTTTTTCTTTTATTAAAAGTTAAATATAATTACTATTCAATACCAATTAAGTAATAACAGATAACTGATATTCGTGATGAGCCAAAAATAGAAGTTAAACATGAACGAATGACTGCCCATGAGAGCACAAAATCTAGTTTATTCCGACTAACCTAAAAAATTGATAACACAGTCTCAGTCTTAAAGTCAGTGAACTTTACGGTGGTCGTAATAAAGTTCAAAACGGAATAACTGGCTCGAAGTTAGAACTCGTTCTGTAAAGAGACGATAGTAGTCTTAATATTCCTGGTAGATAGCCCTGGGATTACTAAACACATTGAGTTTGAAATATTAATAGTACTTGCCATGTTAAAACTGCCGCCAGGAGACTGACAACGTGCTGAAATACAAAATTTCTTTATTGAATATTAATACTACTTTCTCAATTTTCAATTGAGAAAGTTCTAGCGGATTCACACTCTATAAAGAACTGAAGCTCGGACCCGCAATCGTGTCCACAACCGTTTTGCAAGTTAACATAAAAAAGTATAATACGGCATGATATACCTACCCGATTTGCATGACTATTCTCGCCTCACCCACCTTAAAGATGTACCTCCTTTTAAATCACAACCCCCCCCCCCCCCCCATATCTAGACTGAAGCCTGCTGATCGTAATCTAATAATTTCCTCACATAAATCACGATTTAATTAGATAGAAATATTGTAATTTTTGTCCGCTACTGCTGAGCATGAGGTCCTGAGTTCGATTCCCAGGTCGGGCCGGGTTTTTATATTTAGAATTTGTGAGTAGCAGTCCGGATTTGTGCCCGGTTAATGGCAATAGTCTGAGGAGCTCGTGGCTAAGTAATAACAGCCGCACAGGTCGATCCAACAGGTTAAGCTACGCTTGCCGGGGTTGGTCCGTGGATGGGTGACCATCTTTACATACCGAGACTCCTCCGTGCCTTGGAAAGCACATTAAGCCGTTGGTCCCGGCTGTCATTTGTAGATCTTTGACAGTTGTTACGGGTCGTCAGAAGCCCGAAAGTCTGACAATCAGTCTTATCAAGGGGTATCGTGTTACCCAGTACCTAACTGGGTTGTGGAGGTCAGATAGGCAGTCGCTCCATGTAAAATACTGGTATTCAGCTGCATCCGGTTAGACTGGAAGCCGACCCCAACATAGTTGGGAAAAGGCTAGGCAGATGTTGATGGCAATAGTCTCGCCCCCTATTACATGGGACTTAAACATAACTGGCGAGATGTGGATGCACTATAGGTACACTTCTGCCCAACCCTTCGGGGAAAGAAGGCGTGATGTTATGTTATGTAATGTAATTTGTGTACAATCTTGTATTGCTCACGGACATATTATTCGCTCGTCGATCATCGAGTGAATACCTGTCAGTTGGCAGTCTATTCAAATTACTTACATGTTTACAAATTACTTACCCTTATACTGGTTTCTTTGCTGTGAAAATATTGACTTTCTTCAGCTTCTCTCATGCAATGAATCGATTGAAACTGGAAAGCGGCATTGAGAATCAATGTCCAACCAGTGTTCTTGGCAGCTGATAAATGGCTGATATTTGTAGACCTGTAGACCATTTTCTATTTTGTTAAGTACTTAGTACTTATTGAAAGACCTACACTGTCCTCCCATACCTAGTAACACGGTAGTTATTTATAAGTAGTTATAGTAGTATAGTTATAGTTATAGTATCGTAGTTATTTGAAAGTATTATAAAAGCCAATTATTTTTAAAAGAGTAACCGTGCAGTTTCTTGCCGGCTCTTCTCCATAGGAAACGACCAATTGGAACCGTGCACCTAGCTTCTGACGTTTCATAAGTGCCAATGTAGGTTTATGTGAAATAAAATATTTTGAATTTTGATTTTCTTTTTTTTTTATAGCAATTACGAATCAATTAAATTGTAAAATTCAAAGTAACATTGTTAAGAGAGAAAATTGAATTAAATATTGACATGGTTGACGGTTCTAAAAAAGTACTAAATTTGATTTTGCCTTGACTACCAGTTATTTTTAAAACTTTATAAAATGTACAATTTTGTTTCGTATCTCCAAGAAATGATAAGGAATATAATTCTAAACACCAGTAAACACTTATAAACTTTCATCTCGTTCAGAGTTTTAAGTCTTAAATGTAGCTCTGCATGGGTTATACTTGCAGAAACCCAAGCAATATTATACCCATAACGTTAGACCATATTCACGTGTTGATGGGTCTCAAGACCGGTATAAAGTAACAAATAATATTGTCGAAGAAACTCCGACGGCGTTACATATCGACCGGAATCCAATAAAACGCCCCTCACTTTATCAAATTAGCTCAGATATCGCCACAGCCCGCTACCCTGAGGAGATATGGCCACAGCTCGCTTGCATGGCGGAGATATGGCCAATAACTTCATACTGAAGACTGAGAATTGTTCAGACGTGTTTCATTCGATCACGCAAAGCCATCATGTGACTTAAGGTCCGATCACACGTATGAGTACCACAACGACAACACGTGGACGGGCGCTAATTTGTATGAAAATGAATAGACACAGACCACGTTTGGCCGTCAAAGTCAACCGTGTGGGCGATGCTGACCACATAAAGGCCACGTCGGAGCCGCAACGCAACCGTCTGCGAGACATCGCAATTAGGAGTCGATCTATCTGTCTGCAAACACTAAACACAACATAACCACATCGCAACTACTAGCGACAACGCAGCCACATCGAAATGTTGTAGTTACCACAACGTAACTGCAAAAAGCTGCAGCGACTCTAATCACACGTAACCACTGCTTGCCCACATTTTATCGCTGCGATTTGGTGTGGTTGTGGTACGTGTGATTGTATTGTATTTTACTGTCTGAATGGTCTGACCAGTACCATAGAATATTAAAAACTTCCTTATTCTATGACAATACCTACTCATAAACTGGTTGAAAAACAAAATCGCAAAACCACAATCATATCTTTAGTCAGTGCAAGCATGTGTCAGAAATTGAGAAGCTCAACTAAAAAATCATTGACTCGACGAAAATAAAAGGATAATGAACTGACATCCCCATCGCCATCCTTTGTATCGCCCACGAATTTCTTTTACAACATTAATTTTGATTAAAATAAAAGGTCTTTAATAACAAAAGGGTCAAAAATTTTGGTAATTTGTAACTATGAATTACCTCTAGGGTTACGGCATGCAAGTTGGACTTTTCCTTTTGTCCAATGAAAATATCATGTAGCTAAATTCCAACATCAACGTTTCTCTCATATTTTTAAGAGTAGGTTTTTTATTTGGCATTTCAGCATTTTCTATCAGTTTTTTTTGTAAAAAGGTGACAGTTGACGAAGGTTTTAGAAATGCGTTTATCTTTATTTATTATTCTTATATTTTATAGGAGGCTTTTATCCACAGTGGTATGTCAGCCTCATCATAACTTAAACTATTCTAAACTACATCTACACATACAATATACATTTTATAATGTCTAAACAAATCAATAAGTAGGTTTGCTATCTCAGGTGAAGGCTGCGCTAAAACTTTAACCACTTGGACCAATAACATACATGTTTGCTATTATTCTGTTAATAACATAACCTGCATTACCTGAAGGGTTATGTACCTATAGTATGTACATACACCCACATTTCGCCAGATATGTTTAGGTCCCATGTAACGGGGGCGAGCCTATTGCCATCAACCGGGCTCAAATCCAGACTCCGGGTTGCTACTGAGCAATTCCAGATGGAAAACCCAATAGCACTTTCCCCGACCCGGGAGTCGAACCCAGGACCTCATGCTCAGCAGTAGCGCTTGTGACCACTAGACCAACAAGGCAGTACTTTATTTATATATTTGAATGTCAATTTTATTTATCTAGGTATTTGAAAGTCAGTTTCATTAAACTTCATTAGCACTATCGGTACATTCCTTTGTAAGAATTTTGTTATTTCAAACAAAACACTTTAATAAAATTCTATGATAACTAATAGATATTTGCTCACTAAATACTTTATATCTTGAACGACATGAAAGTAATAATTTTAATTCTGTTAATAAATATTTTCATGGTTCATTTTATTACAAGTTGTCACTTGAATTTAATTTCGACTATCTCTGAGAAAACGCTGTAACAAAGAGGAAAACGATCACAGATATAAGGGTGCTTATTTGTATTGCAATACGATATTCGGCTAAAGCAATAATACAATATACGTATTTCTAGTTTTACTAAGTAATTCAATAGGTACCTACCTACTTATACTAGTAACTTGTAGTTGGATATCTTATATCGCGAAACCACTAAATGACGGGTGATGACACTGTTCAGCTTTTCATTACTCTCACATCAACACAATTACAAAGTAACATAAAAACCTTGAATTCAAAACCCAATGAAAAGTCAGAGGTAACAAAATGCAGAAGAAAATTAAAGAAAAACTTATAAAATAAAAGAGCGGTGACTTTCCTCAAGAGAACTTATCGAAAACCGAACAGGCGAACATCAAAGTTCATTCGATCCGTTCTTATTTCATTCAGCAGTTCTAATTTCAAACTTTTGACAAATCAATAGAAAGACAAGCAAGTGCAGATCGGACTTGTGCTAGTGTTCCGTACAATCAGCTCTGCCTAAGGCAATATTATTTGCTTTATGCCTTGCAAAGTTTACTATCTCCAACGAGCTTTATTCTTTCCACTACCTACTTAGTGATTATTTTTACTGTAATTGTAGTTAAAAACCGCATACCGTGTACTCCAGTTCAGTCAACTAGACTAATACGGAAACGTGGTGTTAAAACTATTTATTGATCCTTAGAATTATCCGAGAAAGACTGTTGCTCTACTATATAATTTACAGATTCAATTAAGTTTTCGCCTTTAGAAAATTACCCGTTAGGTAACACACAGACAAACCCCGAAGTGATTCTATGAGTGCTCCAATTTGACTGCCACGGAGCACTAATGATTGAACTTTCCTGTACCTCCCACTTCATTTTCCAGTCGTTTTATTTATGTTCTGTATTAAAATAACCGGATAGCGAGATTTACACAGGAAGCTTTAAACTGGATCATTCAAAGTCATGAAACTAAATATTATTTTAACTAACATTGAACCGACCTAAATATTTAACTTGAGCCTGAATGTTTAAGAAAGGCTTCAACTATTAAGTGAAGATACTAAAACTTAACTTAATGGAAATAGTTACAGCTTAGACAGACTTTACGCAATCCCTTCAGACAGTTTTAACGCTATAATCACACTATCCTACTAATATTATAAAGGCGAAAGTTTGTGAGTGTGTGTGTATGTTTGTCTCTTCTTCACGCTCAAACGGGTGAACGAATTTGGATGGAATTTGGTACACATATAGTTTATAACCTGGGTTAACACATAGCATACTTTTTATCCCGATATTTCTACGGGATCGAGACTTCTGTGGGTGAAACCGCGGGGCGCAGCTAGTAAAATATAAGACAAGAACCCTAAAAACATTAAAACAAAAAACGCCCTAAAAACATAGACGTCATAATGCAACGTCTGACGTCTCATAATAGGGACACATTCTTGTACGAAATAAATCAAACGATATAAAAGTAGGCTGCAGTCTTACCAAGGGGTATCATGTTACCCAGTAACTGGGTGGTGGAGTTCAGATAGGCAGTCGCTCCATGTAAAATACTGGTATTCATCTACATCCGGTAAGACTGGAAGCCGACCCCAACATAGTTGGGATAAGAGTAGGCAGGTGATGTCGAGGTAGGTTGCTTTGTTGAAATCTGGTAAGTTAAAACGTCTGTACGAGGCTAGTTCGCTTTTTCTTTAGTTCTAGCTTATCTCCAAAACAAAAGCCACAGAGACCGAACTAAAGAGATTTTTTAAATCATTAACTAAACGTGTTCTCTACCATATACATAAACATTAACATAACATCACGCCTTTTTTCCCCGAAGGGTTGGGCAGAGGTGTCCCTGTAGCAGGTACACCCACATTTCGCCAGTTATGTTTAAGTCCCATGTAATAGGGGGCGAGCCTATTGCCATCAACCGGGCACAAATCCAGACTCCGAGCCGCTACTGAGAAATTTCAGACAGAAAATCCCAATAACACTGCCCGACCCGGGAATCGAACCCAGGATCTCATGCTCAGCAGTAGCGCTTGCGACCACTAGACCAAACGATAAGCATATAAGCATAGCATAATCAGCCTATAATGTTCCCACTGCTGGGACGCAGGCCTCCTCTCGTTGAGAGAGAGTGGACCTTAATCCACCACGCGGGCCCAGTGCGGGTTGGTAGATGTCACATGTCTTCGAATTTTTGATTCTAGGACATGCCGGTTTCCTCACGATGTTTTCCTTCACCGTTTTGAGAGCAGTGGTGATGAAATTATTTACACAAAGTAAAGCGCCTGCTTGGGTTCGAACCCACGACCTACAACTTGTAAGTCGGGGCCTTTACCACTGGGCCATTACTGCTCTTGTTCTCCTAAACGAGTTAAAATTTATGTTAATTAACTTCAACTAAAAAGGTTTATAAAAACATATGTACCAACATAGATTATACATAGAGCCACACATTGTATGAGCCAACCAAACTTTGACCAAGGCTATGACCATTTCGGCCGGAATAGATTTACAATCCGACCGCAGTATTTTTGTTTTATTTCCGACGAATGAAATAAAGATAAAGCCTACAGTGATAGCCGTCAGGATTTATAGTCGACAAATAAAATCGGGCCATTATTGGGGAAGGCTCATCTGCCCTAATTGAGGGACATTTACTTGCTTTCTGTAGCCTATGGTTTCTTTATATTGCAACTTAGTTTGGGCACTTGATGAATTTGCTATCCATCTTTACTAATATAATAAAGCTGAAGAGATTGTTTGTTTGAACTCGCTAATCTCTCTGGAACTACGAGTCGGATTTGCATTTGATGGTCAAATTCTTGAGAAGATTATAGGCTATTTACCATCACTCTACGATTCTTAGGAGCCGAGCAAACAGGAAAAAAGTCAAAAAGAACGCCAAGCGAAAATGAAGTAACAGCGCGGGCTGTAATGCTATACGCTTTTATGTACAAATTTCACGACGGACGAAATCGCGGGCGCGTCTTTCCATTCTATACAAGGCCAGAACGCAAAGGTGTGAAACTAATCGCGTATAGATTGGAAATCACTTTTTTACTAAGGTCTTCCAATCTATACAAGAGTAGTGCGCAAATACTCGCGTATACTTCGTAGTGACCAAATTAACTACCTCATTCCATAATATACAGTGCCAGTACGCATACGGACTCTTAATCATGTTTAGATTGCGAGAAATAGCCTGCCTGGCTGCGAGCAACTTGGAAGTAGCGCCCGCCGGCCACTGCCGCTGTACCGCTCGCTTCGCTCGCTCGGCTCGCGCGCGGTTATTCACAGTTCTAACCTAACCTAAACCATTTCAGCCAGTTCACACTTTGTTCTTTTTTTTTAACTTTAAAACTCTTGTCAGGCGTAAGTGATGTAGTATAGTTTGGAACCAAGACGCGCGCGCCCACGTTACAAACTATACACAAGCAATACGCAAAATTTGTGTATACATTGTAATCACAGATTTAAAAATAGCATTACAATGTATACGCGAGCAGTTTCATATGGCTGCGTTCTAGCCTTGTATAGATTGGAAATACGCATTGCGGGTAGAAGCTAGTATAGGTAGGACAGGTATACCAACATTACCAACGTTGTATCACATTCCCGAGACTGTGAAAATAGAGAAAACGAATTTTCCCAGATATGAGACCTAGCTAGATCGATTTTTCACTACCGTAAACCCCTATATATTGCAACTTTTTTGGAATCGTTAGAGCCGGTTTCGAGAACGTGATTACAATAAATATATATACTATACAAATATTGCTCGTTTAATAGTATAGGATGTAGTTTTTAATGTACGTTTTTCAAGGTTATCACGCAAAATGTATAAGGCTTTTACTATGAATTTAAAGACAGTACAGTGCGTTCATTAGACTTCATTAGAGGTAGTTTGTAACTCCGAGGCCAGGCCTGCTCAGTAGATTAGTAAGAAAGGTTTCTAACCCTTCCTACAATCATCTATTATTATGCTCCAAGAAGAAATGTTTTCTCATTAGGCCTAGTAAAGAGATTCCATTTTATTAAGCATACCGAATTACTGAAATGTAATTAAAATTATAGTAGGCAGTTTAAGCCGTTGCTCCTTAAGGGTGGATTGTTTGCCAACAGACCGTAATACACAAGACATGGGTTCATTGTTTTTGCTAAGTCCGCTGTCATTGTCACTTGACACTTAGACATAGTCTTCAACTAAACTGTTTGTGAGCCACCACATTGTATTGTTTAGTTGGTAACTATTTAAGATACTGGCAAGAGAGAGACAGAAAAAGAGAAAGAATCAATAACGTAACTTTCAGTGCTGAAAGGTGTAAATATTATACTCTTAACTAAGGGGTAAATCTGGTAAAAAAATCCATGCTTATAATCCAGTAACTGCCCATCCGAGAGAAATCATAAAGGAATCGACTTATGTAGGCCACCCATCCAGTGGCGTAGCGAGGGGGGCGGGCGGACTTGCGGACCGCCCCGGGCGCCACCATCAGAAGGGCAGCAAAAAAAAATATTGTGCAGTCGCTGGCGGTCATTCAGACAATTAATTTTTCAAGAAGTTAGCTTTTACCCACTTGCACATATTAAATGTCCCTCCCGCCCAAAACAATTGTTGCAAATCACGAGTGGCGGTCGGCCCTTGTTTGTGTTTAGACGTGTACAGTACCGACCAAAAGTCCATAAGCAATCTCACAAAGCAATAGACTGACGCTTCGGTTTGACTTACGACCTTCTTCTATAAGTTGTTACAATACTGTAGACACGCACATTACACACACACACTCACTTTGTCTGCAACCAATGACTAGTTCGATAATCATCATTCGTTTTTAGTTTCATTCGTCTTGTTCACATAAATATTAAAGTTTAGCAGGTAGACCACAAAAAACTAAGTAAATTATTTCGATTTCTGTGGGGTAGATGCAGTATGTTACAAGTATTCAATTAATAGAACTTTGTTGGTTCGTGCCGTGATAATATTGGTGACGAGCATTTAGCGCAGTGTTGTGGTTATTATTATCAAAAAGCAGGCATAAAATATATTGAAGAGATCAGATCAGATCAGAGAATATTATTGCGCTGCGTAAAAGTGAAGTGAATATCTAATAAAACCGGACTAAGTGTGAGTGTTATCATTTATATATTTCATATTTTACTAAACATAAATCCTAATCAAGGGTATTGTTGATAGAACAGAGGTATTGTTGAGACAGAAGATGCCTTTAAAGTTTTAAATTCATTGTTAGGTTTAATTTGATTAGTGAATAATAAATAATTAGGTATTATGTGTAATAAAAACAATGTTTTTCTTTGTTCTAGAGAAATACTGTGACGGTTAAGAGATATGAGGAAGGGGCTTATTATCGAGTAGCAGCGACGTCAAATGGTGAATGAAACAAATGGTTTCATACCAACGAGATATTTTGCTGAATTATTAAAAACACGTCATTATGAACCGTTCGCCGTGCACTCTGAAGGCTTGCATCACTGAAGACCAGCTAGAAAACCGTTTTTGACCTTAAAATATTGACCGTACCAACTTAATAAACAACAGATTCGTTATTGCATGAATTTATGGTAGCGAATTTTTTAAGCACGTTTCAATAGGGTGTTTGTCGTATTTCTTGCAGATATACCGAAATTGTTTAATATTATTTTAGTAATAGTATTATTTTAGGATTAAAATTTGAGGTTTAGTTTCAATCTTCTTTTCGTAAAGAAAATGAATACTTAAGCTATAACCTCAATACCAACCAATATTTACTAAAGCCAAATAAAGTTTAAAATAATTAATATGAACAACTGCCTTTAACCTTAAAATCAACAATTTTGTCAGTAGATTTTTTTATATTTTAAGTAGTCTAATATTCTTATTTATTGCTTAATTACTTAGACCATGATCAAAGCTTTATATTTATGGTGCAAAAAATCCATTTAAAATTTAAAACATTTCAAAATTTAAATATGTCAAAATAATACGAATTGCTTCTAAGTTTCTAGACATCTATTTCACATATTATTCAGGTGAAGTAATGATAAATAATTGTAGCATATTGTTAACTATACTTAAGTAAAATAAATATAACGAATAAATATTATTTATTTTTTATTATCACATATCACGCATTTTTTATTCTAAACCCTTTATTGCAATAACAACATTAATAAATGGGCAGGATATTTAAAAATATTATTATTGCAAACAAAAATAATAATATTTGCAAAAACAGCATTGTGATTTACGAGATTAGAACCTTGGCCATCTTGAATCTAAGACCAACGCTTAACGCCTTCTGCTATCTGCACATATAATTTACTTTCGAATTTTAGCAATGCGATACACTGGCCAAGGTCACGCGTACGAGTATGATGCGTGCTAACAAAAGTTATGGAAATATAAGTGCGGCGCCCGCGAACCGTGACGATACGATAGTGTGTAGTTCAAAACTGCGTTCTCTGTGGTGTGTGTACGGCACTCACACCACAGACGTCTGACTGTTTACACATACAAATGTACGGACTATACCGCGTGTTCACAGCAATACGACTCTTAGCGTGCTCATGCACTTTTGAGCGCTTACTGTACATACACGGTGTTAAGGAGTGCGCGCGAGGCGTATGCGGGCACGCACACTGTCACACCATCCGTGTACACGTCTAAACACAACTAAGGGCCGACCGCGCTCGTGGTTTCCAAGAACGTGTACCAGTAACTTCTTCGTCTGCCGCGCTGCCGTAAGAACGTGTACCAGTAACTTCTTCGTCTGCCGCGCTGCCGTTTTAATAGTAAGTAAGTTTTAGTTTGTTTTTTATTATAAATAATTTAATTATTTTTACGACGTCAAAAGGACGGCAAATTATGACTCCCCCCGGGCGACAGTGTCTCACGCTACGCCACTACACCCATCAATATTTTTGCTAGGATAAATAAATACAATGAATTTAATAAAAAGTGAAGGAACAACTTATTTCCAGTCCGTGCACATGATTTTTCCTACAAAAGAAATTATCAAGACCAGTTCGAGCGATTACTTCGAGCAAACAATTTTGTCTGCCTGGATATAGAAAGTAATTTCTAGTATTTTCTAGACCGAATGCCAGACACGTTGTTCTTAAATAGGTCCATTTTACGGTAACTAGTTTCCATGTCCCAATTCTTGAAGAAGATTTAGTGCTCCTAAACCCAAATCACAAAGCAGCAAATACGTAAGGATTTCCAGAACAATTCACGCGTTTTGTGTGATAATTTTTGGGAAAACAAATGTGAAAAGTTAAATGAGTTCCCAAAGTTTTATCTTAGATTACGACGTATAATTTCGGAAAATTACTCAGGGGCACAATCAGACAAGGTATGATGGCGGAATCACGGCAGTAATTTTGATGCAGTCGACCTCGACGTAGGCTGGTACCAATTATTATAAGTAAAAAATGTTCAAGTACTAGTGGAACATAAATGAATGCATGTACCTACCTATATCTTTATTTATTATTTTATCTACAATAACTACAGTCAGTCTCAAAAAGATGTATACTTCGACAAGAATTAATTTGAATGTCTACAATTTGTGTTCCATAATACTGTATCAATCTGTAGCTACAATTTAGTACCCAATGTGTAAGTATAATAATATGTTTCGTGGCTACACATTGATACAATATTATGGAACACAAATTGTTATTATTATTGATAATTAAATGAATTCTTAACATATACATCTTTGAGGCTGACTATACCTGGATATTAATATGACACATGAAGAGACTCACAGTCCACACACTTGTATTAGTGACGTAGACGAAGTTTCACAAAACCTAACTTGTTAAAACTTAATTTGCTATTCTTCCTTACTGATCTGTACAACACAAAAAATAAAAATAAAATTTAAAAAAAATTATTAAGCTAATTTGCTGACTACTTCGTACACCATTACCCAGATCTAAGCTTGTTAAAGATAAAATCAAAAACTTACTATGATTGCTTACTTAAATAGCCAATTTCAAAGGAGATTTTTTTTTTACAAAAAGTACAACCGACTTCCAAACTACAAAGTGAAAAATAACTTTAATTTCGGAAGTCGGTGTCTTTGGATCAGTATTTTAGTTTTTTGACACCGACTTCCTAAATTAAAGTTAAATTTTTGGTAATGGTAGTTTTTAAGTCGGTTGTATTTTTGTAAAAAAGGATTATTTTTCACTTTTTAGTGGGTTGGTTTGTAATTTATCTAAGTTAAAATAGCCTTATGTCAACTGCTCATCAAAAATATCCAAATCGCTATAGATGTGCCTATAATATTTGAAGAGTTCCCTCGATTTCTCCAAGATCCTATCATCAGATCGTGATCGAAATGACAATGGGACCAACTTGAAAGTATACCCTTTCAAACAAAAAAAGAATTTTTCAAATCAGTCCAGCCGTCTTCGAAATAATCGGGCAAAATACGTAAAAAAGAAGTCGGAAAAAATAAGTTTATGAAGTCGGTTAATAAAAAAACTCATTACATTTTTTTAAAAGTTTTTATTTTTCACTTTTTAGTTGTGGTACCTACCCCACACAAATTCGAAAACCACTACCTGCTATGTAAATAACAGTAACAGGAATTTATCATATCATCCACACACTAAGTGGGAAAAAGTACGTATAATAAAATTTATATGGGAACACCTCGAGAGCATACCCATTCAAACAAAAAAGAATTTTCAAAATCGGTCCACAATTGACGGAGAAATCGGTGGACATACATAAAAAAAAAAACAAACAAAACCAAATTCTGTCAATATGTATGTACATAATTTAGATCAGAATCTTCAGACAGATTTATTATAGCTTGAATCGCAACTAAATTACTTGAGAAAGTATGAATTAATGTCATCGTTAACTTTCGGTCGCTTTAAATATGTTTATTTTCTGATATAAATAACTAGTTAACCATCCTAGTGTACCTTCTTCCGGTCTAGTGGAGTCTGTATCCAATACAATTTATTTAAGGTGGATGCGCAGTGGTAGCCCTGAAATTAAAAGTTTCTTACAGTATTTCCATTTTCTTAATGTCCCTCGGGAATCATCGCATTCCTGAACACAAACGAATGCTAATTTCCATGTCCATCAATTATTAGATTTATCTTGTAGAATAATTTGAATTCAGAACTAAATACTTTATTGTTTTTTTTTGTTTTGATTTTCGTGTGAACTAAACACAGTGAAATTTGAATCACAGTTTTGCTAGAACAAACGTTATTCAGACCATGGTCTACTACCATTCTACAGAATAACTTTAACCGTTAACGTTAACCAATAAAAAAAAAAACATAAATTGGTTTTTGAAAAAACATATCCGGATATAGATTATCTACTGCTTACAAAATTTCGTTTATGGAGGTACATTTCCCTGTAAACAATGCTGTGTCCCATGCGTGGTGTCTGTGTTGTAGGGAGTAACGATAATCTTGACATTTTAAACTTTGTTTTTTTGTGTTTTTTTCAAAAACCAATTATGTTTTTTTTTTAAATTGGAAGCTGTAGTCTGGTAGTAGACCATGGTCTGAACAACGTTTGTTCTAGCAAAACTGTGATTCAAATTTCACGGTGTGTAGAGCTGTAAAACTATTTTCCTATCTGTCGTGCCTGCGACTTTAGCAGCTTTCCTACTGTTTTAGATGGTTCTTAAATAAGTCCCGCACCCCGCCTGCGTCTCTCGCGGCACCGTGTCCGCGCGTAGACACCTACTATTTTTTAAATAAATTACATTAAGTTAAAAGAGTTTTAACAACTCTATATATTTCGAAGTCGATTGAGAGCGTCCGGTCTGCACCAAGTGCAAAGGGCAACTGATAGAATAGAAATCCGGCGACTAACGAAACACGAGGTTTGCCGAGGGACATTTAGAACATATTTGTACTGTATGTTTCTTGCAATTTGCAGGTTGTATCTTTACCAAAATATAATTCGCGACCATAAAAATATGTATTTTTACCATAGCCACTCGAAAAAAAGCATTTTATTCATCGATAACAGTGAATAAAACTCTCTTTTACTCACTGAGTGAATAAATAGTAGATTGTTATACAAGGGGCTAAAATAACCCATTGTAACGAGGTAGTTTTACTCCCGAGCCGTAGCGAGGGAGTAAATAGAAACCGAGTTATAATGGGTTTTAGCGCCGTGTGTTACACTCTACTTTTCACTGCGATTGCGAGAAAATAAAATAATCCAATACAATATTAAATTGTTTATTTTATTGAAATGTACAATTTGTACAGACGCCAGCACTTCAAGCTACTACAATCTGTCAAATTTATTTAATAGATTTTCAACTTTATCGCTGAAGTTTAAGGTTCAAAGTTGATTGGGAAAATTTGACAGTTTCGGGTAGCTTGATGTGCTGGCGTCTGTACATCCATATGGTTATAAAAAGTGTCTGTACAATTCTGGATATTTAACGAGATGTTTTTTCCGGGAACTGAATTTCAGTCCTCTGTGAAGATGTTCTTATATTACGGTCGGTCACCAATTCAATTCATAATTAGAAAAAAATTCTAAAGATTTCCGAGCCAATGCCTTTTTTATTTCTTCTGTAGCCACAACGCAATGTACGCATTCTACCGAAGAGATAGCCGCATTTAGTTCCATTTTCAAAAATAAAATGTTCTTTTTTTGTGAACCAGTAATAAGTCGAGTCCATAATCATGATTATTCTACATAAGAATAAAGAAGCCTTTTTCGTTTTTGAAGGCTCGTTGGAACAGACAAAAATTAAAAAAAAAAACTTTTTCCCCTAAAGCAAGAAATGCTATTTTTTTCCCGCTCTGGTACTCTACAATGACGGCCTTTTTGAGCAAGAGGAGTGAACAATATTTTGAATTTGGAACAAGCACGAATTGTACGAATGGGGATAAAAACTGCCATTTGCTCACTTCAGATGTCGCTATCATTGTCCGTCTTTAAATTCGACAGCTAGCTGTCAATATCCATACATTTTTTGTAAACAATCAACTTATTTTACGCCTAATTAAATAATATGCCCCCTTGCGCAGCTGTTGACTGCAAAAATCCGGGGACCCATGTATTCCCCTAAGATCTTAAAAGAAGAAAAGTGTGAGAGAGAGCTCTCCGAAGAAAAAATTGGAAACCAAATAATTCGTCGAGGTTATGTACTATATTTTAAACCTGAAGACTTCTATCAGACGAATGCGTGTACAGGTGATGCTCTTTTTCATAATACAGTGAACTTAAGTGTTTTCATTATAGGCATTTGTGGATATTTATTTATATACATTATACTAAGGTTCTGTTGTTAAGATTATCTTTTAATCAACCAAAATACTCGTATGTCTAAGTAGCAAGCATCTATGCAGCATTCGCTTTATTGCATTGTATTTAATATCTTCATACCAAACTACCTACTGCCTAATATTAACACATATCCTGCACTGAATCCTACCGAAAGGACTGACCCGCAGCAACTGTGGACAAACCTGTGTGGAAAAGGAAATGGGAGGCCTTTGCCTAGCTGTGGGACTTTATGGGCTAAATAGATAAATATATCTTCCACTCATCATATTTGTATTGAATGTTTCGCACATAGATAAGTAGATCATAAATCCTTTTTGTCTGTTCTAGGTGATGAAAATATATAAAAAAGGCTCAGGAAGACTGCTGTACCCTCTATTTTTTCTTTTACTAAAGTCAAACCGGTCCACCCCTTAGCTGAAGACAGAGCAAATAGACTGTTACAGAGAAATGAGAAAAAACAATGTTTTGATACATATAGTGATCAAATTGCTGGACCTAGCCATGTTCAAACCCGTGATAGTTATGAAGAGCCATATAAAGACGAGGAATTTACAATGTTTAACGAAATAGAATTTTTTCCTAGCACACCATTAGAGCCAGATGATGGGCCAGAGCGGGACCAACATACTGTATCATCAAGGCATACTCAAGTGAATTGTGTGTACATTTATGGATCTATAAAGAACTGTAGAAACAATGACAGTATCATTGCTTTCTACACAGGTTTTGAAACCTATCAAAAGTTCTATTTTGTGGGTTCGACTTAAGTGTAATGGCTCACAAAATAAAGTATTATGGAAGTCATGTGAAGAATATTACTATTGAAAATGTTATTTATTTCAATGTAATTTAATTTTTAATTTATTATTTAATGTAAACCAAATATTTGATCCTAGTTTATTGCATTATTGCTTTGTTTTTACATAATTCTAAATCAGCCATTATTAGAAATTAATTGCAGTCATAAAAATGTTAAATTCAAATATAGTGCATGTGGTGTTAGCTTTAAGTAATTGTTGCACTTATAAATGTATATCGTGTAGTTTTAAAAGAAATGTACTTAATGTGTAAACAATTGTAGGCTAACCTTTAATTAATAAATAAGTCAATGCGTTCACATTGAACGTTTGTTATGTTTGACAAAACATCACAATTTTGTGCCCCTCGCATCAAAGATATTTTTTGTTTGTCTTATGTGCTGTAACTTTAGGGAATGTATTATGTAATATGCATTGTGTATAAGGAAATAAATAAAACATTGTATATAATATTAATTTGGTTTTATTACAGTATCATAGTATTTATCGTAAATTGCTGGTTGGAGATACTCGGTATAAAATGATGTTGTTTGAACATCATTAATTTTTCTGTGCATACTTTATGCATAGGTAATTGTAATCTTTGTACATACTATATCCTCTATACCATGGAGGACTGTGAAGATATGTTTACAGTGTGCTTCCAAGCCACTTCCAGCTGCACAGTCACAATGACTTTCACATAATTATCATACCAGTCTTATTCATTAATCTTTTCATTTGTGCCTTGCATTGTGCATGAAAATAAGCATGGTTACGATCATTAGCTTGATCAAGCTCCTATTTTCATAGAGGATTTTCACTTTAGGAGATATTTGAAACCTGAAATAATATTAACATTAAATTAAGTATATTACACGTTTTTTTTTATAGTTGAACTCACAAAGGAAGTAGTGAATGCATCATAAGTTGATCACTGTATGAAAACTTACCTTTCAGCAAACGTTTGAATGTGGGTTTTAGATAGCGCTGGAAGATCAGTGCTAGAATTGACATCCCTGAACTTTTCCAGGGCAGGAATGTTAGGGTTATCATCCTCAAGCTCTTATTCAACTCTGATCAAGTTATTCCCGTCGTATGCCTCCAGTCTTCAACAAAAAAAGGAGTTTTAAATAATGTAAACAAAACAATCTATCAAATATAAAATGGTCATTTTTTATTTACCTTTCCACTAAAGCTGCTTTTTTACCCGTGGTAGACGCATCTCTTTTCCATAACTCCGCTTTTAGTTGTACTACACTCCAAATCGCATACATTTTTGTCTAGTTTTCGTATATACAATATCGACACAACACAGTGAAAACATAAACAACAATGGCGGACTAAAGACGCACAACCGTGCTGCCATCTGCTATGAGCTTTCAGTTTTTAACCCCATTATGTACAAACGTTAAATAAAACGTGCTGAAAGTACATACTGGCTGGCTAAATGGAGCTATACAATGAAATTAATTTTAAAAAATACCCGCAATTTTTTTTTTCTATTTATTGTCGTGGTTGTTTTATGTTATTGGAAATATAATAAAATGAGTTCTTCCAGTGACGAAAATGAGATACAGACTTCGGAATCATTTCGTTCTAAAGCAGCAATTCAATCAATCTGCCAAGCCTTTTCGCAACTATGTTGGGGTCGGCTTGCAGTCTAACCGGATGCAGCTGAATACCGCTATTTTACATGGAGCGACTACCTTTCTGACTTCCACAACTCAGTAACTGGGTATTAGGATATCCCTTGGTAAGACTGGTTGTCAGACTTTCGGCTTTCTGACGACCCGTAACGACTGTCAAAGATCCACGAATGACAGTTGGGACCAACAACTTAATGTGTTTCCGAGGCACGGAGGAGTCTCGGTATGTAAAGATGGTCACCCTTCCACGGACCAACCCCGGCAAGCGTAGCTTAACCAGATGGATCGTCCCGTGCGGCTGTTATTACTTAGCCACGAGCTCTTTTATAGCAGCAATTATATTACATAATTTCGTTGTCGCCTAAAATGTGATTATAAATACCTACTACTTATACTACTATTTATTTTCTCGCAGTCAATAGTAAAAAGTAAAGAACACAACCTGTGAAAAAAAAATTTTACTCGGTCCTTGTATCCCTCGCTCCGCTCAGGATTCTACTCTAGAATCCTTCGCTGCTCTCAGAATCCAACGTAGTCCCTCGAATTAAATTCCCTTTTTTTTTCACTTGTTGTATAATCTACGATTATAGAATTATAATCTTAAATTTGTTCCATAAGAACACATCTCTTATGAAAAAGTTCTACGTAATAGTAAATAGTTACCTTTGAAATACATTTCTCCTCTATTTGGTTGGCAACAGGTTTATGGTTTTTCTCCGCTCAATATCTCTCATATAAATGAATAATTCATATTTGCGATCCCTTCAGAGGTAATATTAGGAATCTGTGTAGGTACGTATGTAGCTATGAATAATATCCTTAAATAGGTTCTACATGAACACTTTCATTATGTCTGACCTAAGATTTAATTTTTTAGATGTGTCTCCAAAAACATGTGGCCTGCGAACACGGCTCGCAACTACAAATCGACATGTTTGCAAAATTCAATTTCAGGCACGTTGCGCTAGTGTGAGTACCTGTCGGCGCGATATACACCCTACAGTGAGCAATCTACCACGCACACTTTGACAATTATTGCTTGACGCGATAGCACTACTAGCTTTCGAAAATTTATGATACATTTGGATGTGTTCCGTAATACCAACAATGATGAATCATCATCTGCCTAGCCTTTTCTCAACTATGCTGGGGTCGGCTTCCAGTCTAACCAAAAATGATGAATGAAAACTTAATATTTTAATTTTTTTCGATAATTTGTAACTTGATAATATAAGCTATGCTTCTGTAGAAACAATATTATAAATATTGTTGTTTATAATACAAAAAAAACAATATGAAGACATGTCATTTACACTGTAAAAATGTGCGAAATTAAATTCGTTTAAACTTAATTTTAGAAAAAAAAAGATTTCGGAGCCTAGATAAACACTGTCTAAATCCGAATAACAACATAACATGGTGGAAATATGCCCAAATTGCAAATGATTTAGATATTACGTTTGTATGGACAATTCATGTGTCGCCGCGTTCTTAAGGTTAAATTTCCAATTCCCAGTTCGTAAAATAAAAATATCCAATAACCTCTTTGCCACCTTGCAGCAATGCAGTGTTACAAAATAGTCGATAGAGTTCTATAAATAGAAACTCCTTGCCGAGCGTAAAACTAGACTCTTTACTCCATCAGTCGTCGGAAAATCCCACACCGGCTTTCGCAGGCGCTACTGAAATAGGAAAGACTTAGGCCCAGACTCCACAAAAGCGGATATGTACGGAGATGTCCGAAGCGGAGACGAGAGGAGATGTTTTTTAACTAGGCTAGTGTATATCCACTGAAGCTGTGTGAAGATCTGTACTGGCTAGACTGGAGCGGAGAGGTGTGCTGGTTAGAGCGGAGATGTATGCTAGCTAGAGCGGAACTGAGCTGCGTGCGGCTGGCGGGTTGTACGACGCGGGGGGAACTAGCAGCACCGCTCACTGTACGCCGCGCCCACGGATTATCGCGCCGCTCACATCTCTTCTCGTCTCCGTTGCGCGCCGGCTCGCCAGCTTGCAAGGCACAGCTCATATCTCCGCTTTGATTGCGCCATACAAAATGATACATCTCCACTTAGTAGTATCCACTGAAGCTGAGTGGAGACGAAATGTGTGAATAACGAAATTCTATCGGTTGTTTAAAACACATCTCCTCTCCTCTCGTCCCCGCTTTAGTGGAGTCCGGGCCTTATCCTTAAAATTGCTACGGTCACAAAACATTACAGAAAAGTACTACAAACAAAAAAGTAAGAGCTTCTTAGGTTTTTTATTGTTTTAAAATAAAGTGAATGTTCAAAACAAAAGCTGGAGGCTTTTGTTTTTAAATAATAATTAAGTAAGTGCTTAACTTTGTATTGGGTACGATAATGAATTCCATTTTCTCGTGTCTCACTCACCATTATAAAAAAAATCTGTTATTATGACGGGGGAATGTCCAGCATACGTTGAGTTTTAATTTTAAAACGTTTCTAAATGGGTTTTCAAGACATAATTGTAACAAACGACATAGAATTTATTTCACGTTTAGTTGAGTTAAATAAGTACGTATTTTGCACAACTGCACCTACTTTATGTAGGTAAGGCTCAGTATACCTACCTAATCCTGTACAAATAGGAAAATAGTCGATGTCTCTACTTATTGCATAAGATAGTGTGTAAAAACTTTAATAAAGCACAACACTTAGGAAAATGATGTGTTTAGGAATATCAAACCCATTTTTATTGAATATATTGTTTTCTGTAGGATTCCACTTTGTTTATCGACGTTCGCACGTAATTTATCTTTTTTATTGCCGTAAACCGCCATTTGTACCTATATAATGTATCCGAGTAACAAAGTGATAATGGTATCAGTTCCTGAATTATTACTTTTCATAAGAAAATAATGTAATACTGGTTGGATATTTGTGGATTCAGAAAAGGAAGTGGCATCACGTTCCTTTCATTTATTGCTTTTTTATTAACGACATGATGAAACGCTTTGATCTATCTCTATATGTAAGTATAATAAAAATGAAATGCTTTTCTGCGTTGGTAATCGCATCTCTTGAGATCAGCTGAGTCGATTTGCTTCTTTTTATTTTTTAATGTTCGCAATATTTCAAATTAGGTTTTAATGGAAAGAAAAATTGGAATGTTTCGCGAGAAATATTCAAATTCGGAAAAAACTGAACGTCCTTTTTCTATGGGATTTTTATAACTAACACGTGTTGCAATGCTTTTTTAGGGTTCCGTACCAAAATGGTAAAAGGAACCCTTATGGTGCAACTCTGTCTGTCTGTCCGTCTGCCTGTCACAGCTGGATATTTCAAGAACTACTAATGCTATCAACTTGAAATTTGGAATAGTTTTAGATGACGTTTGCCCAACTATTTTGCAAACAAGAAAGAAATAAAAATGTGTAAATTTTTTTTGCAACAGTTACTGAACGGGGGTCTTAAAAATTCAAAGTAGGGCTTACTAGGGCATGTGAAAGAACGCTATTTGCACATTCTCAAACATTTTTCTTTATTTTTTTATACCGCATAGTTTTCGACTTGTGACGAAATATGTAAAAAAAAATACCGTTCTCCGTATCTCCGAAGTTTGCACAGAGAAAAATCTGAAATCATTCTATGTGATAGAAGTTTATGTAAAGATTACAGGAAAAATAAAAGGATGTCTCTAAATAGCGAACTTTTTCAGATATCATCTACATATACTTAAATTACATTAGTTCTAGTATCGGTCAAGAGATGGCGCTGACTTAAAACTGCAATATTCCACACCGCAGTGTGCAGTGTTAAATTCTCTGACAAATATATGCCTCGCCAATGAACATTTTAAATGATACGAAACCCTCGGTGCGCGAGTCCGACTCGCTCTTGACCGGTTTTTATTTGTTAGGAACCTTCTCCGGCGAGCACATAACAACTTAACAAAGTTTCATCACAATCAGTCGAGCCATTTTCAAGTTTTCGCGAAACTAATGCACAAAGATTTATTGAAATTTGGACAGGACAACGTCGTCTGTCGGGCCAGCTAGTTTGTTAATGGTTGTTCGGTGATGAGTAGGTATGACGGACACTGGGCACCCTTCAAAGCGTCCAATAAGTAGAACCAAAGAGTGCAATAGACACCATAGGAAATTACAGTCTGAATTTTGAGTGTGCTCAATTAGACTAAAGAAGGCATTTTCTAAATAAAAAGCTGTTAAATAATTTGTAAAACGTTAGACGATGTTGCTAAATAATTCGAAAGACGGCTTTTATTTAATTAGAATAAAAGTCCGAGGGACATGGCAGAACGGAATAAAATAAAAGTCCTTTGAATGGAAGCCAAAATACTAGGTATGTTAAATATATAAGACACCAAGGATCGTTCCATAACGGAAATAAAGTTCCTTAATCCTAAATGAATAAAATATCGTAATATTGCGGCTCTGGAGTGGCGACCGTGTACCGGAAGACGTAGCGTTGAAAGACCTTTCTCAAGATAGACCAGTGACCTTGCTGTGAAGGCCGCTGGCATCCGTTGGTTTGCGAGAAGCACAGAACCGGTAAAAGTGGCGATGCTTGGGGGAGGTCCAGCTGTGGACGTCTTTCGACGGAAATGATGATGATGAATATTTCAATAAATAAGTACCTAGAGTACTGGCCTACTGTAACTTGGCCTTGATTCAAAAGCCGCAAGTTCGGAATCAATACCAAAATCAAGTCTACCAATATTATTTCCTAGGAAGAGCCTGTAGTGAAAAGCAACTAGGGAAAACTTCAACTAAATGGCATGCTTCATCTGAGACCCGTATTATAAAAGAATAAAGATTATCTAGAATCTCGGGAGACTCCCTAGGAGGACATAGTATAGTGACTTTATTGGTGATGTACTTCAGAAAGGTCAGGTGCGTAGTATTCGCAAACGGCGTATGTATGACCAGTGACGTTCTGTAATTTCTGCCTACCCCCATGGGAAGTAGGCGTGAATTTATGTATGTATGTGTGTTATCTTCAAAATTTTAGGTCAAGTGGCATTAAAACTTTCATTTAAAAAAAAAATTTGGCAAGTAGGTTACGTCTTATTAATTCCTGTTTGAAAATGAAAACAAAGCTCCTAGATATCGCCATCGCCATTTTACTTAAAATACGGCTTGTCATAAAAAATTGTAAACCCTTTTTTACAGGTCTTCACTGCTCCCGGAATTCCCAAACCGGAAATGATTTCAGTACCTACTCATTCTGCAATAATATACGTAATCAAATAAGCCTTAAAAACGAATTAGCAGAGCAAACTTCACCGTTTAATCGGCTTTAAGGTGCCCTCTGGTTGGTAAGTAATTAAATTTTCTAAGGAATAATACCTGTTTCAAGGTTTCAGCAGGAATTGTTATAATTCGAGCGCTGCTTAATGTGAACGGCGTTAACGCCAGATGCCAACCATTACTTCATTTTATCGAAGATATTTTTGAAAGTGGGCCTTTTAAATTATGTTATGATGAGGAATGAACACTTATCTAGTGTTATTTTACTCAAACTAAGTCAACATAAGTTGCTCACCTTATCACGCTACTACGAAAATATCAAATTAGGACAAAATCCCCCGTTCCCCTGCTCACATCATCAGCATCATCGCATCAGTTTACGTAAGTAAGCACCGCTGGACCAAAAGGAAGGCAAGAGTACTTAGGCCATTCTGAACACGCCCTTCTACGTACACTAAACGACAACGCTGATTGCTAGGAGTGACGCTGAAAGCTTCATGTAAATAACACTATCCAAGAGACTTTTCGAATTAGAACTTGTCATTCACGACATTTTACTTTAAATGTTACTTAAGTAAGAACGCCTAATGTGAGACAATTTTTCTTTACTTGTCTGTAGGATACCTACTGATTTAATATGTATGAAAACGTATTCGTTTTCTCGGAAAAATACTACATTTTCTTTAAAACGGTCAATAGTTAGTACCCACTCCAGACTCTATCGGCAGCCTACGGTATCGGGACGAATAAAACACTTTTAAAGATTAACCAGAATAATTATTCCTGTATTTGGAGCTACGTTTTTATATTATTATATTATTTATTCTAGCTCCTGCCTGATAGCCCCAACGGCTCACTCTCTCCTGTTTTTCCTATTATTGACCACATTTTTATAACCATATGGATGTACAGACGCCAGCACATCAAGCTACCCGAAACTGTCAAATTTTCCCAATCAACTTTGAACCTTAACTTTCAGCGATAAAGTTGAAAATCTGTTAAATAAATTTGAGAGATTGTAGTAGCCTGATGTGCTGGCGTCTGTACTATATTAATTTCTATTAAATTAGCGCGTACCTTAAAGGCTTATGCAGACCCAGTGCTGTGAAACTCCGAACAAATTATTTTTGTATGGAGTTTGTTACCTTTTTTAGCCAACATTCAGAAACACACGGCAAAATGACAGGATGACAGAATGACCAACATTAAATTACGAAGTTTTCACAAACATGTCTGCCTTCGCGCGATTAATGTTTGGGTTGAGATTTTTCTGTTTGTTTTTCCTTTTTCTGTAAGATTTTGGATTATAACAAATCAGAATAATTGACAGTGACTCTAAGTTTGTGAACCATCATGGGCAAGGGTCACAGAAGATGTGAATTTTGTGGTATCAAGGAGGCCTGGCATACCGTAAATAAGTTGCTATTTTCCAAGTTTTTACTGGATCGTAACCGGTGAGTACCGATATTTATTGCTAATGTGATCTTGTGCTCACTTAACACTATGCTATGCTATTCAAATTCTGTAATACGACTCTCGAGCCATCAATCAAGATTAGTTGAAACTCTTGAAGAAATGGTTTAAAACATTGTGCCTACAGTAATATTTGTCTACTTGAAATTATAATCTAATTTAGTCTAAATAGGTTGACTGCTAAATATATTGTCAGAGTCTAAGATTATATTATCTACCTTGACACCAATAGGTAATTATGTAAATACTGGGATTATGAAATAAATCTAAGTATAATAATAATCTATTCCATTTAGTTACGCTGATAGTGTAAATTGGGTGTTTTTAACCGACTTCCAAAAGGAGGAGGTTCTTCTTAACTTTAAATCACACTAAATAAATTCACAGTGAAACAGAGTCAGTTATAATGTAACCTTTTATATTTTGTATCTTCTAGCTGCCGAGAGTAGCTAAAAGCAGTTGGTAATTAAGAACTGGTGCATCTACCAATAGAAAAACTGCATGAGCAGTGAAATATATGTGCCAATGCCTTGGAAAAAAGGATTTCAACAAAAAGGGAAATGTCGCAGAATTTCCACAACATATGTATCAGCATTCAGAGTCAAAAGGTAACTATAATAAACACCGTAATTGATCACTATTATACATAACAATATACAGTACAGTACTCTAATGTCATCCATCTAATAAAAAAAAAAAAATAGATTCAACCTCTTGTTTAGGTTGTTTCATTAAAATCCATTAAACTTTTATCATGTGACGATGTTACAAAAAAAGTAGACAGACAGAGAAAGAAATTCTCAAAATTGATTGAGTTAATTTGTGTACTATTGCTCATTTCAAATAGAAAAGATCCCTGCGTTTTATGTGAAAGGAAATGTTTACATGTCTCATCGAAAATATTGCTTATATTTAATTATCTTTACAGATTTAACACCAAGGAAAAACAGTTGATGGAACAATTACAAAAAACAAAATGCAGCCCGGCATCACTAAGACGCAGTGAAAAATAAAATCTCTTGGGAAAAATAAATAAAGTCAGGCATGCTAAAAGAAACTCTGATGTTGGCACTAAAAAATAAAAAAGGAAGCCATTTTGGTCCAAGACCAATGTTGATAGCTCATTTAAGTATATCCATTATTAAATACTGAAATCGTATAAATCTGTTTTATTTTACCGATTTTTCAAAATAAATTAGTTTTGGAGGGTCACTATTATCTGCGTATCGATAATTATCGATATCGATGAAATGAATGCATTTCATCGATATCGATAATTTTGTTGATTTCTATATGTTGCGCATCCCTATCGATAATCCTTTCAAGGTCATGATTGTCATTGTCAGTGCTACTTAGAATTTTCATGTTGGTAGCCATGTTTTTTTATGTGGTTGGCTAAAAAAGGTAACAAATTCTCAAAAACTGAAATGTTCTAAGTTCCGCCTCTTAAAGTGACATGCTCTGTGTGCAGACCAGCGCGACACACGACGCGACACAAAGGCACCGCTCGTCGCGCGACGTGCGGTGCCTTTGTGTTGCGCTGGTCTGCACAAGCCTTAATAAAAAACAAGAAAAATATAGGGCAGATAATTCGCGACACCTTGCATAGGTAGATCTTTTTCTTCGATGGTAAATACATGTGTTTTGTTAAATGAGTGGCAGTGGCATGAGTGACAGTTTAGGTCCTCAGAAGTGCAGCTGTATGGACACTTTGGACACTCCAACATTATGGGGTATTTTTATCACCAGTTCTTTAGAACGTAGATGATTTTTGCTTACGGTCGAATGGCCCGCGGTCCATTCGCTTTGGGCCGTTTGGACTAAGTACCCCATTATAGTACATGCAGCGCCGGCCCTGGGGTAGAGCGAGTGGAGCGGTCACTCTATTCAACAGATAGCAAGGAGCGCCGAAACGCCAAATACGAAAAACAATAAGCCTTCTTAATGTTAAAGAAACAGGAGTATACTTATTAGAGCTACGTACTTTATTTAATTTAAATTCAATAAGTGTTGATTTTTGCAACAAAAGTAGATTTTTGAAAATTTTGGTTATTATTTATTTATTTAACATGAAACCGAAGTAGAATTTGCGTGATGTGAGTCGTGTGAGAAGTGAAGCGATCCAAGGGCGCCGCAAGACAATCTCACTCTACCCTGATCAAGTGCTAGGGCTGGCGCTGTGTATATGGTTGGGTCAGAAGCACCGCATTCGCACTAGGTATCGATGGGATCTATAAAACCCCCATTTTGCTAGATTGTGCTTGTAGCAATCTACTTGAGTCCGCAATCAATTGATTGCTTTCCATATATAGACCACTGCAGGTCACGTCCGGGAGGCAGATGGTCCTGGGACTGAACGAAGTGGGTGGTGGTGGGTGCTATTTTTGCCACAGGTCTCTTCTCACCTTAGGCGGTTAGTCTTGGATTGCCTGTGTACAGTGGAGGCTCTTCCGACTACAATTACAGACACACCAACTTAGACCTGTGTTTATCGAGGCCTATTTCTAAAACTACTCAAGTTTATTACCCAATATCATAATAGGTGAATTGGACCGTCTATAATGTTTATTCACTAGCGCTTAGCCGCAATAGGTACTTCAGTTTTATCGTCTTATGACTGTACGCGATAATTTACGTTTGTTTAATTTTCTATTCAAATGACATTATTTTTAGACTGCTACCTAGCCTAACTACGCCGTGCACGAAGTACGACGCCATTACCTTTCATCGTACCACATGTATTTCAGGTCCTAACCACATCACTTGGCCGTGCTAACAAGCTGTTTCCCCCAAAACCATAACAATCATGAGAATTATGAAATACTACCCCTCACTTGCGAAAACCAACACACCAAGTTTAGTAACCAAAAATGTACCAATGTTGGTTGTAGGCTTTGACTCATAAACGATTACTTACAAATGTTTGAACAAATGTATTTCTCGAAAAATGGACAGGGAAATCTTGGGGCGTTTATTTTATGGTAGGTTCGGGTTCCTAAGCTTGTAACAATCATGTAGGCCATATTCATAATTTAATTTAAACAGATATATAGATAAAATATACCTGCCCACTTTTATAAAGCACATTGCCCTTTATTCTGATTGTATTCTAAAGCTTAAGTTTTTTTAAGAGACTTAAAATGAGAATATAATTTTTTCCTTGTATCTAAGATAAAATCAGGGTTCCACCCACCCATCCATCAACTAACTAACACAAAATTATACCATAAAAAAATAATTTCAAGATTAATCTTCGTTAATGTTACTTACTTACAAAAAATTATCTTAAAGAAAACTTTTCGTGAAACATTGTAAACCTAATCATGATGTTACCAAGAGAGAACTTTTCTACGTTAGGTTAGTATAATGTAATCTGTGGTTAGGTATACCCAGTAAACACATCTAGAAAAAACGTTTGACGACATAAATAGGATAGAAAATTACCTAAGTAATCAGTAGGCACCCTTATCTGCATACCCCTCAGACCAAATAAAAAACCAAGACAAAGCTCTGTCAACAGTGACGTGAGGCCGGTTTCGTAAACATTTGTGTACACTTAGTAAGTTGTAGTTTCATTGTAAATGGTTGTAAATGTGTGCGTGTGAGCGTGCATACACAGAACGGAGGTGTAGTTTTGGCATGCTTCACTATATTGTTCGCAGCGCTGTCTTGGTTTTTTATTAAGTAGTTCGAGGCATAAGTACCCACTTAAATAATGTTAAACCGTTCTCAAAGAAATTCAAAAGGGATGTTGACAGAAAAAAAGCTTGAATAAATAAGTAATAGGTATTTATTATTTATCCGCCTTGAATAATCCTGATTGAATAAAGCAGCAAATAAGTAGGTCAAACCATTTATTTGAGTAAGTAGGTATCGTTATTCATTCTGCAGCAATTGTAAGGGGGAAAAGATGTGTCATGCATACTCAATCGACCGTAACTTATGAAAAATATACGAAAAATGACTCCCTTTGAGCGCTTTTGGCCTTCAATGACGACTACGACAGCAAGCACGAAATTATATCATTTTATAACCTCGTAATACGTGCCTTAAATGGTAATATTTTAGCCGTTCTCTCCAATTGGTGAGTTATTCTAGATTTTCCGTGCAGTCGGTGTGTCGGTAGCTTCACATGCAAAAAACAGACGGAGCAATGGACATCAAACAGCTGAATTTCCTTTTAGCAGTGCTAAGCCGACAAATTCGACTAAGGTAGGTAGGTATCCCTTTGTAGGTATAACTTGGTTTGGTTTTAGGTTCTAAAGTTTAGGAAACAATAAATAAACTAGTCGTTTTACGAAATAGTTTTTCTTGATAAAACACTAGCCAAATCAATGTTTTGTGACGTTTTTTTTTTCTCGTGTACTATAAAGACGACGTACGCACGGACGTAATAAAATCGCGGCGGGATTTTATCGCGCACTGGATTTTCAACTCTCGGTGTTAAGCCGACCGTTGAGAATCCAACTAGGACGCACTCTAGTCCCAGCGCGTTGAAAAACACATTGTTGATTTTTCAATTCTTGGCGCTAACCAGAGCGTTGAAAATCCAGTGCACGAAAAAAAATCACCGCGATTTAATTACGTCCGTGCGAACGTCGGCTTAAACTCAAGTTACTTGAACCAAATAATTTTCTTCAAATAATACCTAGGTAACTACTTTGAAATACTTTATCAAAACCTAGGTACATGATTGATTTATCACATAGCTGGAGCCGGCAGAGATTATACAGTGATTTTTTATAGAGAACCGTAGATGCTAGCGAAGCGAGCTCGAAAATTTTAGCACCTTGGATAGGTTAGGTTTTCTTTTGACCTTTCAAATAGAAATAGGAGACCCTTGGAGACTTAGCAGAAAAGTTTAAGAAGAGAAAATGAGATGCTAGAACAAGCAAAGCGAGCTCAATTTTTTTTTGCATCCTGCTATCCCGCTTCGGAGTGATTAGATTTCTTTTGACGATTCATACATAATATTCCATTGGACTTACCTACCATGACTTGGTTTTTGTAAGTGCAAGCGCAGCCCTTCCCGAAGCGCGGGGCATGTAGCATTTTGCTACACCTGGCTGCTACGTAGCTAATCCGGCCCTGGTAGGTAACAGCCGTCATGGATCAAACTCGGTAAACATACCTACTTAGAACAATACAACTTATCTACCTACATAACGGTGAATTAAGCCTCTCCCCACAGACGCGTTTTATCGGTCTATAACAACGCAAGCTTTATTGCGACAGTATGTCCCGATTCCTTGCACACAGCTGCGTTTTTATCGACCGATATTTCTTACGTCTGCGTGTAACCTACACTGCAGGGGACCCGCACTACACCGTACCTACCTACTAACGTTATTAACGCAGGCATTGTAGTCTGTAAACGCAGGTGTGTGTACGATCGCATGCGTCCTGGGGGGCTGTTGAGAGCCTTAAATAATTTCCGTGTCGTACTAACTAAAACTGTAGGTACCTACTTGAGCCACAGTGGTCTCACATACAAAAAAATTAAGAAAAAAGCTTGTTATAAAATAGAGGATAAGGGATGCAAGAGCGTGCGAAGTAAACTTGGGAATTTGGCCACCACTACGCAAAAATCTAAACTGCTGTAAAACAAGTTTAAGCTTTTCTTCTCGACAAAGTAAGTTCTCTTTCTGTGGGTCAAAAGAAAACAGAACCTATTCAAGGCGGGGTGCTAAAATTTTGAGGCTGGCTGGCTTCGCTTGCTTGTCTTGATTCTTGAGCTTTTCTTCATAAGTCGACAAAGCAAGTAATTCTTCGTTTTTTTGGAATGATCAAAAGAAAATCGAATTTATCTGCGAGTGTGTAAAATTTTTGCACTCGTTTCGCTCGCTCTTGTATTCTACATTTTCATAGTTGCTTGACCTTTCATGCATAAGTCAACAAACTCCTATTTCTGTTTGAAAATGTAAATCAAATCCTAAGAAAAGGAAACAGAATCTATTCAAGGTGGGGTTCTAAAATTTTGAAGCTCTATTCTTCGTACCTACCTTCTATACTCGTACCTACTACATAGCCAACTAATTGCTACCAACTTGGATGTAAAGCTTGTCCGCTCTGAAATGACGCGCCCCACTTCCTCATTTTACGAACACCTTACCTGATGCATATACGACGACACGGTTGGCGCAGTGGTTAAGCGATTGACTGCTGCGCTGCGTGTCGCGGGTTCGATTCCCGCACGGAACAAATATTTGTATGACCTACAAGTAGTTGTTCCGGGTCTGGCTGTTTGTGTATGTGAGTTTAAATGTTTGTAAACGCACCCACGATACAGGAGAAATTCCTAGTGTGGGGCAACGTTTATGCAGTAATGGGGCGCGTGACGCGTCATTTCAGAGTAGACAAGTTATAGCGCTCGCTTATCGCATCAGTGTGTACCTTCGTGGCCGTCCGAAATGTACTGAAAACAGATATCGCAATAACACTTGCGTTATTATCGACCGATCAAAACTCGCCTATGGGGGAGAGTCGTAGTTGGCTATTATGATGAAAATGGGATCAATCGAAAAAAGGAAGCAAAGCATTGTTCACTTCAACCACTTGAAATGATTTCTGGTTATGTTATGCCTAGGGTAGGTAGATAGGTAGATACTTACGGCCTAGAAAAGACATACTGCGTCGACTCCTTATGAGCTAATCGTAGATTTAAGATTTCTTTACAGCTTTTCTCTAAATAGGCGTAGGTACAAGGTAATAGATCTCATTCATCAAATCATCACTCATTCTATTCTACCTATTTTATTTATCCCATGGTGTGGCATGAACAGATTGTATATAACCACCTATTTATTTGTCATTATTTTACAGATCTCACAACACTGAGCCAATGTCAATGTCATTGTCAATTTGTCATCTGGTCTGTCACTGTCATAATTATTTACTTTGTGAATTACTGTACTTGAGAGTAGAGATTTCAAGTTGAAAAGAAGTGAACAAATAATGCTTTATTTTCAAATGTTATTACAAAAGTATGACTAGGAAAATAAAATGATCAACTACGACATCAAATTCCTAACTTGTGATGAAAGTTTGCATTTAAAAAACAGTGACTTTAAAAGTTTCAAGTAAGTTACAAGTCGAAAACAAAATATAAGTACATAACTAGTTAAAAACTTTCATATAAAGCATTAGACTATTTATAAACTTGTTAGAGTAACAAGATGAAGCATAAGAAAAATATCTTTGTATTGCGTAGAAACCTATACTACTTCACTTTCATAACATCTCCATAAGTTATTATTTATTTAGACCAATTAAAAGTTTGAATTAATTAAAATGAAGTTTTAAGTTTATCTAAATTAACTTCAACAACAAAACGAAGTAACCTTTTTCCTTACAGGTATGAAACAAAGAAAAGAGTAGATGAGACAGTTTATGATTCCGGCAAAAGAAATTATTGTGAGCGACGAGGTTGTCTATGGCGTGCCGCCCACCCACGCCAGGTACGCCAGCTGGAGTCCAAGCTCCGAGACAGGAGCATCATCACCTGTGAATGGACTACAGACTCACTGATCACCATAGTGTTCTCCTCAGGAGTGATAGCTTACCTCACTGTTAAGCAAAATACACTGGATGTCACTCAGATTCTTTTTGACCGGTATTTTCTGGGGAAACTGTCCAGTCAGACTATTACAAATGGTAAGTTGTAGATCTAAAAAGGAAGTCTATAATACTGCTTTTCAGTCTCATAATTGGCATATCATTGTATACATATTTGGCTGTAACCTAACAATAAAAATTAATCTATTGTTTAGAAAGTAACTTATAATTAATTTTTTGCAGTGGCACTATCCAAATCCCACATATTAGTAACTCACAATGACCGGACTGCAACTCTAGTGACATTTGGCAAAAACAATATCAGTCTTCCATGTCGCATAACTGATAGAGATCCACATTTACAGGTGATGAATTTTAATACCTCGCATGTTGAAAATATAGTTATGAATAAAAGAGCAGCGGCATTTTTTTATATGTAAGGGTAAGACAATTTAAAGCAGTAACATGAAATGGGAAGGGACACCTTTTCCCAGCATTAGGGCAGTACAGGTTACTGAACAAAATAAATATAATAATAATAGAATGGTGCTTGGTCAGAGTAATTTTTACTTTTCATTGACAGCAAAAAAATTGTTTGCATTACTGGAAATTTGCTACAATCATAAGACACAATAAAATGATTACTGTAACCTGTAAATTAAGTCTTATGTCCTGCAACAAACAGATATTTCCTTCTTTCTTAATATTATTTCTTTTTCAGAACATAGAACTAGGTGGTAGTAGTCGCAGAACAGAGAGGCACATATCTACTAATGAGGGCAGCAATGGAGCCCGAATACTCGTGTGGAGCGTCACTGTCGCGGAGCCGGCGCCCTGGAGCCCTGTACTTGAAGACCATGCTAACCTCCACCTATATAGCATCAATGGGTAATATAATACTCTTCTGATGGATGATTTGGTGACAAAATTGGTTTTAGAACTATTTTAAGTAGAATATTACACAGATCAAAAAAGTATTGATCATGTTACCTTATTGTATATGTATTTACCTAAAAAAAACACCAATCATAATATTCTTTCATGAGTGCGGTTAATATTATTTATTTGTATGTTACAGTCATCACATCAACCTGTCAGCATACCACCAACTGGAGAATGAAACTTTGTCAGCAGAACTATCAAATAAGGGTGACATTGTTGTTCATATTGTTGAACAAGTTACATGCCATAAGGTAACTGTTATTTCTTTATTTATTTTATCCTTTATTTGCACTAGCCACATTAATGCCAGTCATATACCTTTTTTTTTATTAATTAAGGAACAAAACAAAATATAAACAGAAACATCACAAAAACCTCAATAGGTTTGTCGGGATGTTGAAAAACTTTTAAGCAATTAATACATGGTTAAAACATTGTAAGGTAGTTTGTAATAATAACCAAAAAAGTACAAAAACGACGACTGCGCTTGTCAGGCAGTCCGTCGATGCTAATTACCAATTGAATAAAATTTAAACAGGATGAAGCATGTTCAAATAGAATCAAATAATTTTTTGTATTTATTGATATAATTAATATTTGTTATTTCCTATTGAATTTTCGTTGGAACATCATTAATTAGAGTAGGTAGGTATTAAATAAGCGTTTGTTCGTTTCCCGTAATAGTTTTTGTATCTCGGTACTACCAGTTTTGATTGGGCTGCCATTCTTGTTGCTATGCTATGATGGAATTTAATTTGCAGTTCTTTGTTGGTGAACTGTTCTATCAGTAACCACTTTCGTACTTTAGTGTGTATTGGCAAGATTTTACAATATTTAAAGGAAACCTGTTACGTCATCACCATCATAAAGTGATTTTTTTTATTTTAACCTGAACTTATATTTTCACTGCCAATTCATAAAGCATCACCATTGACTCTAAGTATATGATTTTATTTCGTTTTTGGAATTTCAGCCTTATAAATGAGATTCATTATTTCTGAAAAGTTTACTAATCTTGAGATTCAATTGTTTTTAAACAGTATATTTTATAAGCTAAACGCACATAACAGCAGCATCGGGCCGCAACACAACACATTTCAATACAAAAGAGTACAGTGCGGCCCGCTTGTACTGACGTCACAGAGTACATTATCTATACGGACAACTGACGTACTTATTCACGTTATTAAAAAAAAAAAAAATCATATAAAAAGTACAAAAAGGATGTAGGAAGATTTATACAACACGGAGCGGGCCGGCCATGTCGACGTCAGCCATTAGGTACCCCACTCCGTTCGCGTTGGTTAACGCTATGCATGAACGTTTTCACTACAAGATAACATTTAGAAAAGTAGTAAAGATTGTCACTTGTACCATAGACCTCCTCATTTCAATTACAGAACGGCATCAACCTAGACTGGCTACGATTCGAGGTGAATCCTGAAGACCGTGCTACAAAGTTGTCGAGTGGTCGCGACAGTGCGACTCACGTGTCGTTGTCTACGCCCGTGCGTGTAGTGCGACGGTCTCCATGCGACTCGCGACTACTGATTGCATGTATTGACGGCTCGCTGCATGTCGTGCACTGTGTGGCCGGCCTTACGCATACAACCAGAGCTGGATTTGTAAGTTTATACCCATACCGGACATTTCAGAGGCTAAGTTGAGTTGTTGTCGTAGGCCACTGTCGGAAATACCGATTAATTTCTTGACTAGGAAAGCCTGTCTTAAACTGAGATCTGTAGTGTAGGTAGGTACTGATGCCCGTTTCCACTAACACTGGGTGAACCCCAAGTGTATGACTATATAAAGCGCGTTTTTGTATTTACAACGATTGTCTCGGCGTCGAAAGTTTTACTTTAGGATAAGTATAGTAAGCGTTCCATACGAATATGAACCTTATTTGTAAAGCTGTAATGTTCATATTAGTACAAAACGCTAGATCACATTCGCTTATAAGAATATGAACGAAAATTTTATTTATTTCTTTTCAATAATTCTTAACATAACTTTACAGTTTTTAACATAATAATAACTATTTACACTAGGTACTAAATTAAAAGACTAACTAACTATCTGTATAAATAAAAATAAAAAACAAAACTTAGGTGTCGAAGTATTCGTCCACATCGCTGTCATCCGGAAACGTGCCCAGAAGACTGGCAGCATTGCCACGTTGAATGACAATGCTAATTCTTTGGCCAAAGAACGAGCCAGCCCTCTGGTCTCGTGAAGTGTTGATCAGTCGACGAGGAATTTCCTTAAAAAGGAGACGCGCACTCGGGCCCCATGATCCGAGTGTTTCGACCCCAAACGGCTCAAAGCTGTAATTACCTATAAGATTACAGTATTTGCGCCGCTTGAGGGTCTCAGCAGCTGCAGCAGCGGCGCCAGCACAGCCCGCCGTGCTAGGAACATGAGATAGCGCAAGGGTGTCGACACAGGTTGCGTCCCACACCAGAGGCCTACCCACATTCGAAGGCAACAACTTCATCCCGTCTGGTCTCTTCCCATCGTCACGTACCAAGCCGTTTGGTTCTAATACCGCTGGTACGCTGGCGGTGACAAGGGCTCAACGAATAATGTCGTTGATGCTGGCGTGCCGTGCTATGCGACCTGCGCTCCTGCAGCAGGACAGGCCATGGTGCCCGAGACTGTCGACAGCTTCACCGCAGTGACACCGATGCGGAGCAACATGAACTAATTTTATATCCCACTAGCTTCTGCCCGCGACTTTGTTTGCGTGGAAGTCGTAAGATATAAATATACTAAAATAACCGGCACCCGACCCACAGCGTCGCATCGCCCACCCCGCTTAATTCTTTTTTCTCGGCTCTCAATGATAGTAGCGCATATAACCTTCCTTATGAAGCACTCCGTCCATTGGTGAAAACCGTATCGAAATCTGTTGAGTTTATCGCGTTCAGACAGACAGACGCGGAGAGGAGACTTTGTTTTAATATGTAATGATAAGAACAAGGTTTATATTCGTATGTAACGGTTACTGTGCTACTTAGCTAAGTGAAGTCTAACCACGCTTTATAGATTGGCCTGACAGTCAAATAATGAAAATCAGCAAGTCAGACGGCCGATGGGGCTGAAAGGTTCTGGACTGGCGACCGCGTACAGAAAGACGTAGCGTTGGAAAGCTTTCCACAAGATGGACCGATGACCTTGTGAAGGCCGAAGGAATCCGCTAGATGCGGGAAGCACAGAATCGGTCGAAGTGGCGGTGCTTAGGGGATGCCTTTATCCAGCAGTGGACGTCTTTCGGCTGAAATAATGATGATGAGATGGCTTACCATACTGAACCGATTGTAAATAATTTAGAGTCTTCTCAAATACAAGTAAAGATACATAGGTCAACAATCTTGTCTTCGTTTACAGATAGCGACAGAGATCCGTTGGGCAGACGAGTTGATCATAGCTGCAGAGGAAGGCGGGAGACTGCAGTGCTTTGACCGTGCGCTTTCCTTACTACACCATCATTCCAAATGCCTAGATCTCACATCGTATTTGCGGTAAGTTAACTTTCCAAATTGTTTCACATTCAACCTTGAGATGACCTAAAGAATGCCATTGATGCCACATCAACGTGGCCACATACTGGATTCAAGAAATAATCTATGAATGTACCGACAACACGAAAAGAAAGGAGAACTCTTGAAATTGGGTATTGTTTTAAATATAGCATGACCATAATGAGATGCCAAAAGACTACACGAACTATAAGTAAGTATAAGCCTTTACAATCTTTAGCATGGAAACCAATTTGATATTTTTACGGGCATTTCAGGGATTCTCGAAGGATGCAGTTGCTATCTACTAAAAGCGCTAATGGTGGGCCAATTATTTTAGCGACTTTCTCCGGTGGACCACTCACGCTTCTACATATCACACATCCTCGATTATTAACGGTAAATAATATTATATATTTTTTTAATTTTTTTTGTAATTATAATATGCAAAAAGATAAACATAAACACTCATCACCACTGTATCCGTATATATTTCTCTTGGCGAAAAAAATATGTTTTTATCACATCTATTCAAAAAGAGCTAGTTTAGTCCTCGTAAACAGGGACTAAAATAGCTTTTTAATCCCTAGGGATTACAAGTGATTTGAATTTGGAATGTGGATATTGTTAGTAAAAGTTCTAATCACCAAAAATTATGGGACATGAAGGGAAAGTACCTTAAATATAGTAGATAGGGTATTTTGCCGAAAGAAGACTTAATGTTATTTTTAAAAGTTAGTAATTCTACATTCAAAGATTTTCAAAAAATTACTTGCCTCGTCTGGGAATCGAACCGACTTAAATGTAAAAAAAAAAACACCCTTACTTTTATGATGCCAATCGAAAGAATGACCAAAAACTAATAACTCTTCTTAGGTAACATAGTATTTTAAAAGAAACGAACAACGTAAAATGTTTGAGTCAGATCCCCGGACCTTACACCATTAGATTTCTTCTTTAGATATGCTATACAAAAAGCGATAAGAGAACTTGGGCGAGTTATAAACAGAATTGTGCCATATCATATCGAGTATTCACCATAAAATGATGAGAAAATCAACAGGCAGCGGACTCATTAAAAGATTGGCGATTTGCGTAAGACAAAAAGGATCACATTTTGAGCATTTAATTAATGAATTTACAAAAAAATACCCACTTAATTGACTACGGCAGTTTCATGTATGTTTTTAATTTGATTAAAATGATTAATTTCACGCTGTTCCTTTCTTTTAAAATACTATGTTACTCAAGAAGAGTTATTATTTTTTGGCCATTCTTTCGATTGGCAACATAAAAGTAGGGGTGTTTTTTTTTAACATTTAAGTCTGTTCGATTCCCAGACGAGGCAAGTATTTTTTAGAAAATCTTTGAATGCAGAATTACTAACTTTTAAAAATAACATAAAGTCTTCTTTCAGCAAAATACCCTATCTACGATATTTAAGGTACTTTCCCTTCATGTCCCATAATTTTGGGACGCCCTGTATAATACGGATACCTCAAATTGCTTAGCATGGTCCTCCGCCATATCGAAAATACTGCAGAATTATTGCCTTCTCCCCGCCGTCTCTCAGTCTCGCTCTCACTCAGTCCGCAAACAGTATCGTGCGAGCGAGACAAGGAGTGAATTTGAGCCGAGGTATTATGGACTCTTAGCAATACTGCCCAGTTCTCGTCTTATTAAGGCTTTTCTTGAAAAAACATGATTTAAAAGTAACTGATTATAGCGCTACAAGGTTATTTTTGGCGCGTGGCCAAAATTTAAACTAACGCCGCCATCTTATTTTTAGAATACATTTCAAGTGAAATTTCACAAAACAATAGCACAAATGTTAACCAACATCGCCCCTATCAACGTCATTCGAGCGCCGACCGATTCCTGTAATAGTGTTTTTTTTTTTTAATGATATTCCAGGCTTGGGTTCGTACAAAGCGGTCTTCAAATGCAGTTGCGTTACTTCGTGCCATGGATTGGGAACGCGAAGGTACTGAGTGTCTGTGGGCTGTAAACATGCTCGTCTGTGCCGCATTGAGGAGCAAGACTGGTTAGTATCATAAAAATAACATTAGTTCTGCAGCGGTTACACCGCCACATACGAATTACGCATCAAAAAGACATGACGTCACACAAATCCTGCATCGCGCAATTAGAGTTTACCGCGCGAACGACATATATAAGACTATTCGACATCAACCGTCGGGCAGTTGCCCGCCGGACACAACACCCGTCTGGTCGGAGGATCCTCCCTTTTCTATAGAGGATGATTGAACTTTACACCCTGTTCCTCATACCTCTAAAGTTCCTTATCGTTTATAGAGTGGCTAACGAGACATGATAATAGATATTTTGTTTTCATGCTGACAAAATTTATACTAAATTTAGCAATAGCAAAAGAAGCAAGCTTTTAAAGAAAACTAGGCGTTGGGTCGCGCCGATTTCTAGCAGATGTAGTTACTGAACCGACAATCATAAGTTTGGAGTGTATAGGCTAACTTCCTCAATAAAAATAATCTACTTTTTATCAGCCAATATAAAAAATATCACTCAGTAAATCTACCATATTGTTCCTAGAGGCGAACAGTTCAGAGTCAGTAGCGCAGGGCGCGCTGGGCACGTACCTGTCTCCTAGCGCGCCGCACGCGCCGCACGCCGCGAGGTACGCGCCGCCCGTGCACGACCTCGCCAGGAAGTTCTTTCATCACTTGCTCAGGTACTATATGTATAATAGAGAATAGTTCAGAATGAGTAGCGCAAGGCGCGCTGGCCACGTACCTGTCTCCCAGCGCGCCGCACGCTGCGAGGTACGCGCACACGTACAGATTTCCCAAGAAAAGTATACGCTTCGGTAATCATCGTCTATCTTCAGAAATACGAACGCGCGATGATGATATATAGATTGTTATAACCATGGAATTAACTACCTATTTTGTATTAATAACTCTATGCAATTCGAAAAACGATTGAAAACTTTTGAGTGACGATTAGGTAACCCGACAAATCGAAATCTTCCTACAAATGCGAACTACGCATCGCACTGACGTCACACAAAATCCTGCATCGCGCAAGCAGAGTTTATATAAAATGTCCCGACATCAATCGTAGGGCAGTTGCCCGCCAGACACGACACCCGTCTGGTCGGAAGATTCTCCCTTTTCTATGGAGTATAAGTGAACTTTACACCCGGTTCCTCATACATCTATATTTATTTATTTATTATTAGGCTCTTCAACAATGAGTACACTATTACTTTACAATTTATACATTGCAAACTTAGTCTAAGCGCCTCATTACTTAAGGCTTCAATAATGCGTATTTAATCCTCTTGTTGTATGTTGATGATGTTATAAAACTTGCTGCCATTGTAAGTTGTTTACGTAGGAAGTAGTGGTATACGAATTGGTGTGGGGTAGGTACAGCAACGAAAAAGTGAAAAATTCTTTAAACATAACATAACATCACGCCTTGTTTTCCCCGAAGGGTTGGGCAGAGGTGTCCCTGTAGCAGGTACACCCACATTTCGCCAGTTATGTTTAAGTCCCATGTAATAGGGGGCGAGCCTATTGCCATCAACCGGGCACAAATCCAGACTCCGAGCTGCTACTGAGAAATTTCAGATAGAAAAACCCAATAACACTTTGCCCGACCCGGGAATCGAACCCAGGACCTCATGCTAAGCAGTAGCGCTTGCGACCACTAGACCAACGAGGCAGTTCAAAAAATTCTTTATTTGCTCTCATATCGTAATATTCGAATTATAAACTTCAAAACGAGTTGACATACATAAACACAATATCGAAATTTAAAAATAGAATCATAAACACTTTTTCTCTAACAAAATAGTGCTATAAAATATTTTTTTTCTATTACGATACAGCTAATCCAAGAAGTTAATATCACCAAGGAGTTTCCATCAACTTTTGTGATGGAACGTTTAACCGGGGGACAGCAGCACCCGCTGTAGCGGATGTGCGGTGATGTGCTGGTGCAGGCGACATTCATTTGTTTACAAAACAAACGAATGACGCCTGCACCAGCAGCAGTACTGAATTTCGTGAGATTTTTAAATGTATTCTTGATCTTAACTTTGGCCTTTTATTTAGTATTAGGTTCAATCCCAATGTATGAGAGTAGATAAAGTAGTGTATGAAACTGCACATAACTAGGTATTAAAACATTCGTGTGATACTATTAAAAACCTCGCCATGACCAAGTTTATTTGTTAATTACCTCACGCAACAATAAACAATATTCTTAAAAAATATTACCAGCCTATTATTGTCCCACTGCAGAGCAAACGCCTCTTCTCATAAAGAGAAGGCACGAGCATTGATCACTACGCTTGCTCAAGACGGGTTGGCGATTTCAGACTTATATTAACTACTAGCTTTCGCCCGCGGCTTCGCCCGCGGCTTCGCCCGTGTAGAGGTCAGAAATTATCCCACGGGAATGTACTCCCGGGATAAAACGTATTCTATGTTAATCTAGGATATAAACTATCTGTGTGGTGCCAAATTTCATCCAAATCCGTTCAGCCGTTTTTGCGTGATTGAGTAACAAACATCCAAACACACAAACTTTCACGATCGACGAGTTTCTCGATCCCGTGGGAATATCGCGATAAAAAGTATCCTATGTGTTAATTCAGGTTATAAACAGATAGTTTATATGCCAAATTTCATCCAAATCCGTTCAGTAGTTTTTTCGTGAAACAATAACAAACATCTATCCATCCTTACAAACTTTCGCGTTTATAATATTATAATAGTAGTAGTAGGATATATTATATTAAATATTATATTACATATTTTACTAGCTTTGCCCGCGGCTTCGCCCGCATGGATGGCGGAAAATATCCCACGGGAACGTACTACCGGGCAATACCGGGATTACATACCTAATAGTCCAGGAAAAGGCTATTGACTCCTACCGCTGCGCTCCAACCATAACTATTTTGTTACGCGTAATTTTGAATCTGTGATATCTTTTAAAACATTCATTTAAATGATATGATGTCAAGGCATATTTTAATCTAAATTAAATGCCGAATTTAAATAACATATTTTATTGGATAAGGATTAATATGATACCGTGACCGGTGTCATATTAATCCTTATCCAATAAAATAAAGCTAAAAATAGCTTCGGACATAACAATAGAATTTTTATCAAATTCTGAAAGATCATAATGGTTACTATGGGTCATCCTTAGAAGATAGACATATGCCATCGCGGACTTTTTTGATGAACTTTTTAAAATCTTCAATCCTGTAGAACATCAATTTGATGTATCTCTAACGGTTAACGCGCCCAGTTGGCATGATTTTTTCCGACATCTTCGACAATAATCATCACATTTCAGCTAATTTACACAAAACCTTAATGAATTACATACCAAAACCTTCCGCAAAAATCACTTCGTCCATTGGTGAAAACCTTTTGAAAATCTGTTAAGTAGTTTTTGAGTTTATCGCGTTCAGACAGACAGACCTGGCGGGGGACTTTGTTTTATAATATGTAAGGATTATAGTAGAATAAGTACAGGTTTCCTCACGATGATTTCCTTATAACAATATTCTAATCTATTCGTTGTCCAGACGCGGTCGTATCGAGAAGGCTCTGAGCTTAGCAGTGGACCTGTCAGCGTGGGACCTGTTCTGTGACGCTCGCTGGGCTGCGTCGCGCCGAGCGCTCGCCTCGCTGGCCACTGAGGCCGCCGCGTTGGCACTGCACTATGCTGATACCACCCCCGGTTTGTATATATCTTTTACCCGCGACTTCGTCCGCGTAGTCGGAAAACGAAACACATACCACCATAATATACTCTGTGCAAATGTGAAATAACAACATTGCATTGAGTCAAAGAGATGTAAAATAAGAAATTTCAAAGGAAACCCGTCTTGTATACTATTCGAGACGTAAATTAAATAATAGCCACACTGTTTTCAATGCGTGCCAAGGATGGTTAACTTTTTTGATATACTTAGGTTGATTGTGTGTATTATTATATATAATAAAAGTTTACTCTTCCAATTTCAGCATCCGAATGTTCAGAATCATGTTCAAGCTGCAGCTCTCACTCATACACGGGATCCGAAGAGGAAGCAAGCGTGACGTCAGAGCCCGTCAAAACGAAACCTCCCCCACTTCCCCGCGTGTCGCTACCGAACCGTCCCACACTGATGCAGGTTCCCATCACACATACAGAAACTATGTCAACGAATAGCATACGACCCAACCTCCACCAGTACTTAGAAAGAGACAACACGATATGGACTACTGATGTGCGAGACGATTCTTACCGAGACTATCCGAAGCCGATACGAAACTCCCAAAGCGTACGGTGGCATAGTATGGACGTACTATCGAACTACAGCGCACCGAAACACAAACTACTGACGATCAGCGAAGCCCCTGTCAAACCTACACACACAGTCGTAGACATTATACCCCGACCACACGATGAAAGAATGGCTTCCACACACTTCAAACACTTATATCAAACAGAGCTGAGAGAAGAAGCTCCTAACACGTTGTACCGTTACCAAAATAATAATAATTATCATCCCAGTACAAGCTTGAAGGATAGGACTTATCGAATGGACAGCGACGGCCCAGAGAAACAAGGGAATCGCTCCGGTGAAAGGAATAAAGTTAAATTCTCGGATACTGTTACCATCGCCGTTGTTTCGGTAAGTTACAAGTTTAAGTCACTTACAGATTGAATAACTTTAAAACGCCAGAATCTGTAAACTCTAGCATAAATTGCCAAATTACATGCATTAAATTAATTGTATTGTATTTAATATAGGAACCAAAGAATCCATTTTGGTACCTATATCAAATACAATACGCAAAAAAGTAAAAGCTACAATGATATAGTTTTTTTTATATGTTTGTTCAGCAGGAATCGCGCGTATCTCCAGAGCCGTCTCGGGAGTTAGCAGCAAGTCTTCCTCTATGTCCGCCTCACAAGTACCTCTCCGCCTTCACCCCGCAGCAGGCGCACCCCCCGCCCGCGCACGTGTCGCACGCGCCACACGCGCCACCCGTGTCGCACGAGTCGCACGTGTCGCACGTGTCGCACGCGCCGCATGTCGCGCCCGCCGGTACTACGCTCGACTACGTTGAAGTGTGATGCACGCACGCATGCCACAGTCTGTCATTTGCACCTCATTATTGTGACGCACGCAATTCTGCACGTTTTATTTCATCACTGATATTACTGATACATTGATAGTTACACATACAGGATAAGTTTTTATCCAGTACGCAAACTTAAACACGTGACTTTACTCATCATTATGAACAACTTTTATTATTGGACCAAACATGAAATTGCCAAAAAAAATCTACTGTTCCCAAAATTTTGACGAGTTATGCATTTATGTTATGATTTCTGCACCCTAATTGCGTAATACAACACAATCACAATTTGTTTCGATTTGAAACAGATTTCTAATCCATTGCTTCATAAGTCGGAAAAAAATCTGTTCAACAACGTAAATAACGCAATGAATGTTGTTGAAATGTCAAAAAGAAACAAAATTCGCGAAATTGTTTACGAAAATGAGTTACGTAATTAGGGTACAGGTTTGGTCCCATAGTAAAAGTTGTTCATAATGATGAGTAAAGTTACGTGTTAAAGTTTGCGCACTGGATAAAAACTTACCCTGTATAGTATAGTAAGTAATCTCAAAGATCGTGTCGCTTTATAGTTTCGCTTCTTTTATTTTATGGACTTTAAACATCGTAATTTGGTGTTTGTTGTGTACTAATTGTGCCATTTGAAAGCCGAGTAGTCTAATCATCTTACTCGGATGTTAATAATTGTTGTAAGAAATCAAGACTGTTTGTTCTGCATGATTCGTGTCATCTGGTATTGTATCATTCTCCATCAAAGCATGTACTTATTCACTTACTATAACTTGTTGCACCAAAATTAATCTCAATGTATCACCATTTAATTTTATATAAATCCTATTTTCAGAAAACGCAACACAAAAGCCGCCGAAAATCAAAGTAGTACATTTCGGCATGGTATAGTATAGAGAGACTGCAATACATACATACCATTTTGTTGAACATTGTGCAATTATAGTGATGATAAGAATCCGTCCAGATTTAGACATAAGTAGCATTTAATATAGTATATAATGTATTAATGATTGATTCTGTTACTGATTTAGTTTTAATAATAAGTTTGTAGTGACATAAAATCTATGTATAAAATGTAATAGAATTCTTCTGACTCATTGCATATCACGAGCGCATGTCAGTCAATGCAATTTAAATCTTATATCAATGCCACAAGACTCATGACGCACGCTCGTAATTTGAAACGAGATCCTGCAGAGAATAATCGCGAGAATATAGATTTAGGCATCGCCACGTCTTCGTTCATCTATGCTACGATGCAGTCGAAGTTTCAAGTCGAATGTTTTTTTATCCACAACAAGCTCTTGGCCTGCATCTTACCTGATGGTAAGTGATGATAAGGTTGAAGGTGGAAGCGACCTTCACCCGTAATCCTCAACCACAGAGGAACTGGCTATCTTACCTCTAACTGCCGAAACACAACAATGCTGTTAACATTGTTGTTAAGGCGACAGACTTAAATAAGATGGTGGTAGCTAGCTAGGCGGACTTAGAATAAGCCCTACCACCAAACAAATCGAACAGAAAAAATTCCCCCACTGGGAATCGAACCCGGGGACCTCTGAGTCTGAGACAGGTGGTGGTCTAACCACTAGACCAAAGGCAGAGGCGATTAAAAGTATTCAGTTTAGGAAAGTATGGTCTAAGCTTTCGTGCTCCTTTGTACAACGCGAATCGATTACTGCTTCGCATTACGACAATCAGCGTCAGCCTCATTGTCTTGACGAAAAGTCTTCAGGGGACTACATAGATTAGATTATTATAGTAAAGCCTAATGGTTGTGACTTCTACTAAGTGACAATAATAGAAAATGTTAGAAGTTGAATTGTTGATGCATTTATTTTACACAAAGTATACAAACATTTTATTATTAAAATTTGTTTTATTTCCTGTATGGCCGTAAAATAAAACTTACTAAGCCTCAAACGAAGCTATTAGGTAACTATCCTGGGACTAGACAATTGCTTGGCTACAGTATACAGGGTTATTGGTTATACGTCAGCAATCTGTTAAGGGGATGTAGGAGAGGTAATTTGCAACCAAATTACCCCTGATGCCTGAATGCCAATGTCAACCATTTTCGAGTACCAAGTAATTTGACATTTTATATTTTAAAATGTATGAAATAAAAATGTCAAATGACTCGAAATTTTTTGACATTTGCATAGGAGTCAAAAGGCGTCATTTGGTTGTAAATGCATCCCTATCTACATCCCCTGAATCTGTATCTACATCCCCTGAATTCCTCTTACGCTGATGTTTGCCAGCGAGCGATGGAGCGTAGTATCCTTGGAGTTCGACTTACCGACCGGATACGGAACACGATACTGCGCTCTAAGACACAAATCGCTGACGTCACCCAAAAAGCAGCAAAGCTCAAGTGGGACTGGGCCGGACACGTTTGCCGCATGTCGGATGCATTGTGGGGTAAGACCACTACAACATGGGGTTCCTGAAAACGTCCAGCGGCATCGTGGAAGACCCAGGCGTAGATGGCGGGACGAACTTGACGCTTTTAGGAGGGATTGGTCTATGTTGGCTCAGGATCGGGTTGGGTGGAAAAAGGAAAGGGAGGCCTTTGCCCTGCAGTAGGACAATACGGGCTAATTATTATTATGATGTCAGTCGCGTACGTCTGTCGCGCGTGCTTATATACATTGTGCTCTATATAGCATCATACTGCGACGCTAACCTCAGCGGAGCGTACGTACGTACATTGTGTACGCGACCGACATCAGCTAAAGAGGAATTCAGGCCTAATTGTATTGCCGACGTATAACCATTAATAACTCTGTATATCAGGGTTGTTGAGTACATTTTCTATTTTTACATCATACATTTAAAAAAAAAGTCAATTTTCTAAAATAGTTGATATTGGCGTAAGGGTCATCAGGGGTAATTTGGTTGCAAATGACCTCTCTTACATCCCCTTAACGGATTGCCGACGTATAACAAATAGCCCTGCATATACAAAATGCCAAGGTATGGCAACATAATAGTGTGTTGTCGGTCATGACACAAACCTTTTATTGTCAGCTATTTAATGAACTTTTCACTCCTCTTGCTCAAAAAGGCCGTCATTATAAGGTACCAGTGCGGGAAAAAAATAGCATTTCTTGCTCTAGGGGAAAAAGTATTTCTTTTTAATATTTGTCTGTTCCAACGAGCCTTGAAAAACGAAAAAGTCTTTATTCTTATGTAGAATAATCATGATTATGGTTCGACTTATTATTGGTTCACAAAAAAAAGAACATTTTATTTTTGAAAATTGTAATCTGTGTTGAAAATGGAACTAAAATCTCTTCGGTAGAATCTAAAGTTACATGCTCTGTGGTAGAATCATTGAAATAGAAATTGTCTATGGGTAGAATGCGTTGCGTGCATTGCGTTGCGGCTACAGACAAAATAAAAAAGGCATTGCCGAAATCATTTGAATTTTTCTCTAATTACGAATTGAATTGGTGACCGTAATATAATTTAGAACAGTGAAAATGTCATCATCTAGTGTGAACATCTTCACAGAGGACTGAAATTAAGTTGCCGGAAAAAAACATCTCGTTAAATATCCAGAATTGTACATTTAAATAAAATAAACTATTTAATATTGTATTGGATTATTTCATTTTCTCGCAATCGTAGTGAAAAGTAGAGTGTAACACACGGCGCTAAAACCTATATAACTCGGTTTCTATTTACTCCCTCGCTAAAGCTCGGGAGTAAAACTACCTCGTTACAATGGGTTATTTTAGCCCCTCGTATAACAATCTACTATTACCTGCCAAAATACCTACATAATGATCTGCGCCAACAAAATCCACCATATTCTTGAGTATTAGGACACGAAAATAATGATGTTATAGATACTCTATGTCTACAAATAGAAATAATGTAGGTACCACTACCTATGCTTACTAATTTGCGTTCGCAATTTATTTGCCAAACATGTAAACAAACACAAGTTTTAGGAAAATCAACTGTAAATCTTACGTTTAAGGTTCAGTTTGTGCTACAACTTCATATTTTTGACTTTTTCAACAGTACTAGTCAGTCTAAAATCAACTTTATTTAGACTTTTTCAACACTACTAGTCAGTCTAAAATCAACTTCATTTACACTTACATGGAAATAACATCAATTGGAAACAAGGTTATAAATAGACCGTAAGGACATCCAAATCCAGACAAACAATTTCTATACTGTTTTATCCAAATCAAAAGATTTTTGTGTTCTCAACCAACAAGTAAATATAGTAATCAGACAATTCAAATCCACTAAGGTGATGCTGCAACTGCTGCAAGGTGTTTTCTCTAAGGCAATTAGCAGTCATAAAAATTTGATACTATGCCCTGCAATAGCAATAGTGAACCCCACACACCTATCCCGGATGGATCCCCATATGGAGGCCATCACTACACAACTTATTATTTTGATTATTCCCATACATTCTGTCACTTATTTTTTTATTTTACTCTTACTCTTTAATCAAAAATGTTGTGTATAGAGGTTTGACCTCAAACGGGAAGAGCGCTGATGTCTGAAGTACAGACATATCTAGTTGCAGGCACAAATGTTCAAAATCTGATCATAGAAAAAGTGTCAGTGTATCACCATAATAATTAAATTGACAGTCCCAACAATAACTAATATTGTGTTGTGCAATTGATATTTCACCATATTATTTTTTAGTGCCAATAAATAAAACAAAGTATGTTGCTGTTACACTTTTATTAATTTTGGCTTAATTATATGGATTGCAAATTAAAAGATGGAAATGCTATGCACTTTGCAAGTAATAAAATAGTTTAATCCTTCAGCTTCTTCTTGGGGCGGAGGTTGTTGGTGTGACCACACTTGGTTTTGCGGCAGTTGGTAGCACGAGGATGGAGGCGAGCATAGCACTTGCGGCAAATCATTTTGTCACAGTTGTACTTCATGGCCAAGATACGCAGTGAAGGCTCAATGGTACCTGGAAAATAAAACTATATGTAAATATTGAAGACTAATATTATTACATCCTACTGTGTTGCAAATGTGACTTATCTTACCTCCTCTCAGCCTGAGCACTAAGTGAAGGGTGGATTCCTTCTGGATGTTGTAGTCAGAAAGAGTGCGGCCATCCTCTAACTGTTTACCAGCGAAGATAAGACGTTGCTGGTCTGGTGGGATTCCCTCTTTGTCCTGGATCTTTGCCTTCACATTCTCAATAGTATCTGAAGCCTCCACCTCGAGGGTGATGGTTTTACCCGTGAGGGTTTTTACGAAGATCTGCATAGTGTAGCTGAAAACAGATTTCTTTGGTTACAACAACATCGACGGGTTTTTTTATGGCAGGTGGCCTAAAGTTTTGTAAAACAAATGCCAAGCGCTGTTCAGACATGACACGCCACGCGGAGTTTTAAATTTCGAATATCGGATTAACTTGACACAGTAGACATCTAGGAAATAATTACCCTAAACACAAGATTACGTAAAAATACACTTTTGCATAAATTTTACGCACAATTTACGAATTCTTTAGTTACATTACGAACTTACCTTCTCCTAAAAACGTGCTCAAAGTAAAAGAACTGTCAAACTCAAAAAGAAATATGGAGGATCTTTCAGTTCAGAAATCAGAATACATGGTAACATTTTGGAACAGATTAAAAATAATGAAAGAATGATTTTATTAATTCTCGGTGCAAACAAGTTTCTTATTTTTGTAAGACTTTATAAAACTTTTTTTTTATAGATTGTGTTCCGTACGATACATGAGTGCTTTATTCACTTTATTTCATGATCACATTCATAAAAAAAAAAACTATATTTCCGAACGACACTGACCAAACATGCGTTCGAAAAGTAAATCAATTCATTTACCTGAGATGACATTGTATTTTTATTTTTCTTTAAAATAAAATAATTTACTTTAGTTTACTTACTCTCGTAATAAAAAAAACTATGTAAATAAATTTGTAGATTAGCACAAAACACATATGTTATTTCCCGCAACACATTATTGACATTCCGAATTTCCAATGTCACGTTCTTGCAGATCGGGGTTTCAAAACGAACCTGATAACTACTTGTTTCGTAATCGCTCGATTTTCAGGCACTGTGCAGGTCTGAAATAAAGTAGATTCTCTTTCCAACAAAATGTATCATCAACTTAGCCGAGTAACTGGAAGGCTGGTGGCCTCTACCCACTTGCAGAGTCCACTTTTCCCCGTGGTAAGTTGATACTAGAAACTTTGGTTACGTTTTTATCTCTGAGTGCTCCCACACTCATAAGAAAATTTTCCTTATACGTAGGCCCCAATTGCATTGCAACGAGTGGAGCCCCCGACCATCCAGTACAACACTTCGCACATGTCGACTGTCGTCGATGCTTGCTCAGTTCCTGGCAAGACGAAGCTGATCCCTGGCACCAACACTCCCTACGCTCCTCTGTCGGAGAAGATCCGTCAACAACAGAAACAGTTCCAGGTAATTATTCGGTTCTACATCATCTCTATTTTTTTAACAACCCATTGTGATAAATAAATATGTAAGTTGGCAAACAGTACACCGATTTTAAAACATTACGGCATAACTATCTTCAAGTCAGTATGTATTTTAATCTTTTATCCAATGTACTACCTATCTTCATTTTCAAATATGTCCTAGCTAGGCATTTGAGTATTTACCATATTGGAAACAGTTATTAGTATTTATTATATGTTAATTCCATTGAAGTAAATACTAATAGTTTTTCAATATTATTTTCAAACTAATGCATGAACTTAAGTTTATTATTATAGTTGACCAGTGTCATTTGTAGGAAAAATATTATGAATATTACCTATTGTAATAACAAATGAAATGTCAAAACATCATATTGATACTATGGGTGTCGCTCTTTCAAAGGAGTTATGGTTCAAACCATTTTTAGGGTTCTGTAGTAAAACAAGGAACCCTTATAGTTTCACCAAGTCTGTCTGTTTGTGTGCAGTTTAACTCCAGAAACCTTTAGTAGGTACTAAAAAGCTGTAATTTAACTTGGGTCATACATATACTTGTGGGGTATTGTTGGATCTCTTATTTAAAAAGATTATGATGTTTCAAAGTGATTTTGCTATTTAAGTCAATAATTTTTGGACAACTGCAGAACTAACATTGTATTTCATTGTTTTTTTCGAAGAATACTATTAAACAACATTATTTTTGTGGTTGATAAAAACAATACTATACATGCGGAAATATTCGTCCCATTTACGGAAGTCTTCACTGTGCGTAGTCCGACACGCACTTAGCTGCTATTTAGGATTCCATACCTAAAGAGTGTCAAACGGAACCCTATTACTAAGCCTCCGCTGTCTGTCCGTCTGTCTGTCAGCAGGTCTCATAATCCGTAAATCTAGATAGATAGTCGAAATTTTCAACAAATAAAATAAAGTAAAAAGTTTAAGTAACAAGAATACAAGAAACATGTTTTCTTTCGGCGTTTTTCTTGCTAAATATTGTACGGTGGTATGGAACCCTTCGTGGCGAGTCCGACTCGCATTTGCCCGGTTTTTCACCAGAAGCCATGCTATACAAGCCTCACTGGCTCATATTATTACCATAAACAATTTACCATTATGTAAAATTTTTATGCCTACTGAATTTCAGAAAGAGGATGATGTTCCCGTGTTCCTGAAGGGAGGTCCCCTGGACGGTATTCTGTACCGTTTGACCCTGGCTCTCTGCGTTGTTGGTCTCGTCGGCGTGGGCCACACCATCTTCTCCCACGCGGTACCCAAGAAGTAAATACATGAATGAATCAATTACTAAATTATGTATTAGTTACCTGTGTTATAAGTGTCTCAGCACTGTGATTAGAAAATATATAACGTAATACAAAAACATTTTCGAGTTTTTATTCCATAACGAAGGATTTATGACAATAAATAAGAATTAAAACAGTTACAACGTCAAATCATTTATTTCAAGTAGGTAGGCCAATAATAGGTACTTTTGAACGTCAAAATGTACAAGAAAATAGAATTGGTTATACGCGCCCCTTCCAAAAGGTTGTTTCGTATGGAGAAGAATGGGCTAGAAACTACATAGTAACTTTTAAAATGTTTTACGATACCTTCTGGTTTCAGTACCGAAGTCCAATCCAGTTCTTCTGTAAACTAACAAAAATTCCTAATAGCCGATGTGATTGGCTGTGATCAAAATACTTGAATTCAAAATATTAGATCATTTACATTCAGTTACCTCTTACTCAACTACTTTTCTATAGAATAACTAGCGGACCCGATAGACGTTGTCCTGTCCGAACAGCGCCACCTAACGGGTCCAATTGTATTTTCAAACCATCCAGGGACCTACTCAAACATACACACAAAATTTCATCCAAATCGGTCCAGCCGTTTAGGAAGAGTTAGGTGATAAACTATTCATTTATATGATATGATGTCGAGGCATGTTTTAATCCAAATTAAATGCCCAATTTAAATAACATATTTTATTGGATAAGGGTTAAATATATCTAATACCGGTCAAAATAGCTTCGGAAATAATAATGAAATTTTTATCAAATTCTGAAAGATAATAATGGTTACTGTGGGTCATCCTTAGAAGATAGACATAATATGTGACCGCGGACTTTTTTTAAACTTTTTTATATGAACAATAATGTAGAATTTAAATTTTATGTATCTTTTGCGGTTTACGCGGCGCACACCATTAAAGCTCCCAGTCGGCGTGATTTTTTCCGACTTCTTCAACAATAATCGTCATATTTAAGGTAATTTACACAAAACCTTAATAAATTATAAACCAAAACCTTCCTCATGAATTACTCGTCTATGGGTGAAAACCGTTTGAAAATCCGTTCGGTAGTTTTTGAGTTTATCGCGTTCACACAGACGCAGCGGGGGACTTGGTTTTATAATATGTAAGGAAGATATAGACAGTCTAAATTGATTTTGAAGTAACCGTTTGTATTAAAAAGGTCCTAATTAAATACGCGAAATATAGGGAAATGTGGGTGCACTGTAGGTTCACGTCTGCCTAACCCTTCGGGGAATAGTGGCGTGATGTTATATAAATAAATATTTGTACTGGCAATACACAACATATGCACACTTTCACACTTTGTTGTAAACGACATTGAGTGATTGAGATTGTTGCTCCAAAAATTTATAGGTAGGTACTTGAAGTTTAAATTCATCAACCAACATCCATAAATGCCATCATTATCATCCTTTTCAAGAACGAATTTGAAAAATAAACATAAGGTTCAGGAAAAATAAAATTCAGAGGTTTCAATAATTCTATATTTGATATAACTTGTATAACATATCAACACTGGCCTTCATCTATAATGCCATATTGCAAACCATACCTACTTTGTGAATTCATGTTTGTAGCAATAACATCCAAAAAGCACTCTACTTAGTAACATCAATCTACTATGTTTGGACCTTAATCGTTAAGTAAGATTTTAAGTATACATAATTTGATCGATAATAATATTATGTTACACCAAATAAACTCAGTACTTCGTGTAGCTGACAAGGAAAACAATCAGGTACCTACTACGTGAATAGTTTCGAGAACAAGACACGTTCAATAAAAATACTTAATATATTAATAAAAATTGGTTAAAAAGAAATCTAGCTAGAAATAAGAAAAGAAAATAAAAATATATTTTTGGAACTTTTTACCATCAAATCGGTTCAGTCATCAGCATCACTACTGACCAAACATGACAAATTAAAATATACTGAGATTTCAACATTCAATCTCATTTGAATAAAATGCACAACACAGCCTTTTAAGAACAAAGTAAATCTGGACAATGTTTCCTACTAAATTCATATCACTTAATTTCCGAAAATGTAATACTCGAAGTAAACACAGGTTACTAATTGCTAGGCAATATAAATATAAAAAGTATTCAGCACTTTATGGGAATCCTATTAAAACAAAATGATTTCCTTAAATAACCTCCTTTTTTTAAATCGGTTAAAAAAGAGATACCTACCTACCGAATACCATACTTAGGTACTCGTAAATACAGGATTTTCTTGAATAAAAATACATAGGAGTATGAATAGAACAGAACAATAATTAATGACTGAATAATAATGATAAATACTTATATGATAATATATTATATACAGTACTTCCAGTACTGTCCTAGATCTAGGTATTATCAGAGGACACTGAAGGAAACGGTTGGCATGTATGTAAGTAGGTACTTCCTATAAATATTAGATTAATATGAACTTAGTAAAAAATACCTAAGTATTTTTATTACTTATAATAAAAGTCCATTTACGGTGTATCAAATATAAACGAAAAATCATTGATAACATTATGATTAAGACAATTCGATGCATATCTGATTTATTAAATCTATTTAATGCTGATCGGCATATACGCTCTATACGCCGAAGCACGCTCAAGATGCTTCTTGGGCCCTGTTTAACAAAACATTACAATCTTACAATTTTGTAAAAAGTGACATATTTGTTAAGTTTTACTACATGTTCTGTTTAATAAACCTTACAAATATGTAAAAACTTATAAGTAAATAACTTACAATTATCACAATTGTACCTATATGCTGATAATAAACATTTACTTAATATGTAGAAAACGCTTGTAGATTTCGTTGCCAATATTGTATTTACAATATGTAGTTGCAGTTTACAATTTTATTTAGTTACATTAAATGTAAGTTTTTGGTGCAGTCTTAATAAACGGGGATAGATTTCTTACTCTTGAGTATAGAATTTTAGTGTTTTTCACAGAGTTATCCTTTTACGAAAAACTCGCCGTTGCCGTTCAATTACATATTCATCACCATTAACATCACTACTTCACTACTCGTTGTTAGAACAATTTTTTTGCTTATTTTAATTTCTTTAGTCATTATGTTGAGGCACAAAATTGTAAAGTTTTGACACATCGTGAGACCACCTGTCGGAATTATGTTACAATTTACAAAATATGTAAACTTATAATTACAATTATGTGTTCAATAAAGTGGTTTCCCTACAATTATGTACAAACATTTTCACTTACACTTGGTAAAGTGAAAATGTTTATTAAACAGAAATATGTAAAATTTTACAATTTTGTAAATTTTCCACCATGACAAATTTGTAACTTGCAATTTTTATTAAACAGAAATTTGTAGAATTGTAGCATGTCATCTACAATTTACAATTTATAAGTTTTATTAAACAGGGCCTGATGATAAGTTGACTTATTTAACTATTTGATATTGATAGTGACATGTACCCAGATAAAAGTGTATAGAATCAAAAATGATACCGGATGAATCAAGCTATAGCCAAAGCCTAAAGAAACGCATTACCACATATCTACATTACACTCCAGCATACAAATGCAAGTCGTATAATGACCTACAATTAGGTGTGCTTACCTACCCAGGTAGGTAATAATGTTTATGCTAGTTTGTATAATTTAAAATCACTCACAAAAGACATAGGTACAAATGTTAGCTTTAGCGAGAACACACAAATACTACATTAAATCTATAGGAGGTAGACCACCCAGATCGAGTTAGGCAGATCAATTCGACTTTTACTAAAATCAGTAGACTTGGTGCGCACTGCAGACAGATTGTAGTGAGCCTATAGTTCGATTGGTATCATAAGCGAGGGTGTTTTAGCCTCAAAATAAAATTGCTAATTCGCTGGCCTAGTAGGTACAAAAGAGCTTACTGATTGATTAACTAACCAATAAAACTATCGGCACATAGTCATTCTGCCGACATAAATGTTTCTAGTGCGCGCTAAGTCTCAAGGCGCAGTTACATTTAGTCGTTAGCCCGTATTCGGGTGCTCGAAAGACTACTCGAATTCGGGCACCCGATTCATTAAGTACACTGGTCATCGCACTGGAAGATGAAGCTGGACTAGATTGTCCGAAGACGGGCGTACCCGACCCCGTTCATTTACATTTGGTCGTTTGCCGGAATTCCATAGGCAATCGAATTCGCGAGAACGACCAAGTGTAATTGCGCCATTACAATAGAATGTGAAACCTTAAAAGCAGACCAATCGCGGGTCTTCTTGAAACTAAACGAGCAGACCTAAAGTCGGAAACGATCCAGAACTGCTCAATAATGTCGCCGTGCAGTGGAAACTTCGTGATTGCAATAAACGATATCTTTCAAGAGAAGATAAAAAAGTGTCAGAAAAATGCCCATCATTGACGTTCTCGTTATCATCAGTAAAAATCATTAGAAGCTTACAGCTGTGCAAAGTGAGGAAGTAGTCCACTTGAGCACCCGTCCGAATAGCACCTGCGACTCAGCAGCCTACTGCTGTGATGTATTTGTTTTACAGGACGTTATTAAATGAAAGATATCGATAAAACAAATTTCGTTGGTACGTAAGTATGTGTAATTAATTATCAGTGGGTCATCTAATAAACATTCCAGTGATTTTTATCGATATCTTTCATTTAATAACGTCCTATAAAACAAATACATCCCAGCAGTAGGCTGCTGAGTCGCAGGTGCTATTCGGACGGGTGCTCTAAGTGGACTATTTCAAAGTGAGCACTTTTGTTCTAAATATGCATTGATAGGTTTTCTAAAAAACAAATAAAAAGAAAAGGAAGACGTTTTCAATGCACGGCGACGATATGGAAACCTAGAAGGTGATACGCCCCTGCATGTCGTGGATGTTTTACTAATGTTACCTATGAATTCATATTATATTGGATCTAATAAGTATTATTCAAACAAGCACGATAATCCTGCTTGTTTGTTAATTTGTGTTTATCGCAAGGACGTTGCACTGCAGGTACTGATAATGGTATTATCAGATTTATCAGTGTATTTTTACCAGTTTGTATCTGTCTGTAATAGTGTCAGTTTCAGCTAATAGGCGTTGTATGTAACTACTACTATCATTAACATTTTAATTAATTATTGTTATAGTCAGTAGATACCTACTAGAAATAAATCAACTGCAGTACCTACATAACACGCGTTACCGATAGGACATTGATAATGGGTCCGGTGTCTAGTTATAGGAAACAGTTTGAGCCCCGAAACAGACTTATTTGCTAGGAAAATTACTAAAGGTGTGTCCACACGGCGAGCGATTTGTACGCAATCGTTCGTTACAAACATTCGTTCGCGAACACGAAGTTTCTCTTAAAACGTTTTAATCACCGTCCTTTAAAATTTCCTTCAATGCAATGAATGCTCGCAGTAGGGACGCATTTGTAAGATGATGATGGATATTAGCAATCAGTACCTACCCTAATTGCGTAACTTATTTTCGTAAATTAATTTTGACAGTTCAACAACATTCATTGCGTTATTTACGTTGTTGAGCAGATTTATGCAGAGCAGGACTTATGAAGCAATGGATCAGCAATCTGTTTCAAATCGAAACAAATTGTGATTGTGTTGCATTACGCAATTAGGGTACTGGAGATAATCTGATTGAAACAGTGCGATCTGATTACTGACTTACTCAAACAATATCTTACACACTAAGGTTTTATAGTTGGCGTCACTGAATAAACGTTTAGTTAACCCTTGTAGGCTAGTACTTAACTGGGTCACAGTATTTTGATGTTGGATCCACTCCAACTCTTACAAAAGAATAGTTATTTTCATTAATAGATTATGTAAAACTAGATAGCTATAGATTTAAGAAACATAACATTACTTTGTAACAACGTACCTACATAGATGATATATATTTTTAATTTATACATAGGTATACTATAATCTCGTACACATATTTAACACCAGACCTCACAAACACGCACACACAATTTAGTGAATTCTACAATGAATGATAAAGTGTGTCCATTAACTCATCAGCCGTAAAAAATAATATAAAAAGCAACCCCATTGGTTATAATATATACTTAGTGGCAATTTTAGTTAATAATTTTAATAATCTAATCCTGGAAATATACCCCGTAATATGCGTAAGCATGGGGTATATTTCATCATGTAAATTATATGCAAAACTAAATTCTTTAAAAATCCTTTAAAAAGCAGACTTTAATTTCTAAAACTAGGTAAACAGCTTTACTTGAGGTCTCAATCTAAAAATAATATCGAATACAAAACCAGTGAAAAAAGAGAATGTTTAAAAATCTTAGTTCTGTAGTGTATAATACCGATTACGTAACAAAACACTAAAACTAATTAGTTAATATGTTAATTATCAACGTCGGAATTTTATTTTAGAATTAGCAGCGATTGTATCGCACAGTAAAATTCTATACAACACCAAAAGTAAATTAAATTCGTACATAAATTTAAATACAACAATTAAAGAAAATTGATCTGATTGAACAATATTACGAACTAAAATTAAGAGACAATTTATAAATAAATTAAGGTAACAAAAAATATACAAATAGTAAGTATACAATACAGATACTTTATTTCAATATCTTACGTGAGACTAAAGTTTAGTTCATTACGCTGGTCGAGGACGCGCGGGCAAGGGTGGTGGAGCGCCCTGCCGGGCAGGCACCGGGGGCGGCGGGCCGGCAGGCGGCTGCGTGCTGCTCTCCGGTGGCGGCGGCGGCGCGCACGTGGGGGGGGGCACGCTGTCCGCCGGCGGGGACGCCACCGGGGACTGAGCAGAAGTCTTACCCGCGTCCGGCGGGAGCGGCGCCGGCCGCGGGGGCGGAGGACGCGCCGGACTTATTGCCGGCGCTCTGGATGGCACCAGAGGTGTCGGTGAAGGTGCGGGGGGTCGGCTAGGCTGCTGTCTGCGAGGAGTGGGAGGTGCAGATCTGAGAGGTCGCTCTGATTGAGCTTCTCCTGATAATGGAACAGTATTGTTCGTGCACAATCCTATTTCAGAACGAACGATATCGATCCAATTAGGGGTTTTTAAAGTAATTTGTAATGGGATCGAACAAGCAGATATTTGCCCTTTTTGTGCAGCTGCTAGAGCATTTTGCCCTTCTCTAAAAGTAATACTAAGAGAAGCATCGTCAATAAAACGTACTAACGTTACTTCACCAATAGTAGATAATTCCTGTAAAACAGCTGCCACCACGTTATCATCGAATGGGCAATCCTCGTTATTGTGTTCTTCATAAGGTTGTATAATTATACTGGCATCAGGGGGCCCAAGGTCTTTCACTACTTCATAAAACACCTCCATGCATTTTGTATAGCTTACTTGTAGTACTTCGATCTCTAGAATTGCGATCACTGGCCGATGATCGCTTTGTTTCAGTTCTGCGCGGCCATAATGTAGCAATTTTCCTGCTGCTAATTCCGATGTGCCCTCTGGGTCAATAGTGTGTTTCCTGCTTCGCCATAATACTCGATCGGTCCAAGCAGGCGCTCTACATTTTTCGCTCGTATCATAGTCATCGCTGAATAAGTCATATTTGTATGTAGGAGGGAATGTTATTTCACCCTCAAAGCAATTTTTGAAAACCAAACCTTGTTCTTTTTGTTGTAACAATTGATCATGGTCTAAAATTCGTTGTAAATTATTTTGTGACACTAATAGACGTATTTCATCTTTATCCAGGTCAACGCGGTAGTTAAAATCACCGCACCAGAACACATAATCATGAGAGTAAAGAGAGCGACCCATTGGGAAGGCGGTTTTTCGCGTTATCTCAGTATAATCAGCATTACGTTCTGTAACCTGAGATTGACCTGCAGCAAAATGAGCGCATACAAAACATAGGGACGTTCCATAGAGGACCATTCGAATGCCAACTGATCCTTTGTTTCCAGTAGTGCCACCAAGACCAGTTTTGACACAATCCAGAGCAACATCCCTAACATGTGGAATCAGATCTTTCCTGACAAAAATGAAAAGGCAGACCCCTACTAGTTGATGACTTGAGAGTAAAGTGTATGGAGCATCTCTGCATAGCACTTTTTCTAATTCTTCACTCCAAGCTTTGGCATTATCTGTGCTAGCTGCCATGATATTGCTAGCATTTAAGTCCACAATTTCTTCAAAGCCAATAGCAAATATATCTGATGGTTGTTCTTTTAAATTGACGGTATTAACTAGAGCTGAATTAGGGCAATCCAGTAGCCAGTCTGCTAATGAAACATCTTTGTAGGCAAGACTTCTGAAATGTTTGCCTCCATTCACATTGTATGTGCCAATTGTGATTCGAATAGTAGTTGGTTGTGTGAATTCATTTGCTCTACGACACATTTCCCTGAGAACTGGTGTAGATGTGTGCAATAAGTTGGGTGGTAACAATATTCGTGAACGATCAGCAAGTTCCGAGTTCAATGTAGAGCCCAAAAGTAATATATCAATAGCCTCTTGTTTTGTGTTATCCAATAAATTATTTTGGATTGTTCGTGCTGCAGATCTTGCCCCATCAATAAGTTTAGAGCCTCCTTGGATGGCACCAGTACCAGCATAAATTTTTGATATTTCATTTCCGTTATTGACCCACATCTGTTTAAATACTTCTTCAAACCTATTGACATTTTGTTTTTTGTCAATACATTGCAAAAGCATTAATTGAATAGCCAACATTTCTAATCCTATAAATGTTTGTATAGAATTGGTTCTGTCCAAGCAATCTAAGCAATTGGTTCTTATAGATCCTTTTTGAATATTGTAGATATCTGAACTTTTAGCACTAAAAATACTTATGTCATCATAGTGTTTCTCAATAATCTTTCTAAATTTTGCTAATGCAGTTTCTATAGAAGAAGCTCTAACTTCTTGATGATAATCAAAAATTATTTGAACTACATCATTGTGGGCAGAATCATTCAAATGTTTTTGGAACGCATTACTCAGAGTAGCTTCACCTTCACTGCCACCGATTAAACTGGACCCCAACAGATTAACAACTATTAATGAGCCATAGTTACGCTTTAATAGTGAGAAATGTCTATCACAAGCACTGGTAGATGCGTCATATCCCCTAGACATCTTTACTTTGTGAGATCCCACTTGGATACCGGGTTGTTCCCAAAACAGAGGAACAGAGCCTCTAGTCTGTACATAAGAAGCAACTGCATCATCTATATAGATTGCTTGTTCTGTTTCCACAAAATTGGCAACATTGCCATCATCATTGCAGCCTCGAACATTAAACCTAGTCCCAGCACGCTCACAGCTAAGTCGAGACACCAGTACTGCTCTTGCTTGTCGATGTCCAACATAAATAGTCCTTATTTCCACTGAGCCACACATAGCTCGAGTTAACCACTCTTCACAATCTATTCCAAATCTTATTAAATGTATAAACAGAGTTCTATTCCAGAAGAATCTGTTATCAGGGCTGGCTCCCTTGCTTTTTCTTTGAGCACACAGGGTGAGATCAAACAGATGGGGAGTTTTACCAGAATTCCATGAAAAGTAGAAGGTCCCAGAATTTACTAATTTTCTTACTTCTGAAACTTTATCTTCGCCTTGCGTATGATAAAATAACGGCAAAAATTGGGTCTGGGTAATTTTAAAGACTTCAGCGTCTCCAATCTTACCAACTGAACAGCATCCCGTTACAAGTACCAGGTACAACATACAGCTCTCGCCAGAATTCAGCTGCAAGACACCCAGAACCCCGTACGCATCGGCTATTTTGTGATATTGTTTCCGCAATGTTTCTGTTTCTTGAGAAGATAGCGAGACCACGGCTTGAGACTCGAAGAGAAGAGCTGAGTCTTTATTTCTGTGTTGCAATATTATACTGTACGGATTCGGTGGAGCCGATTTCTCCAGGACTTTAAATCCCTTTGACATAGCCATGATTAGAAGAGACTATTTGTCACTTACATGTATTTAACAGCCATCCGCCCCCTTAAATCAGCTTCAATTTTGCACAACAATCGACCAAGAGAAACGTAATGACAATTGAATAGAAATCCGAAGCAAATCACAAATGTCAGTTACGTCAAAAATGTCAAACGGTAAAATAACAATCGACTGAGGGTGCGTTCCGACTTACACTGTAATCGATTTGAGCGTGCTAACACCCGTACCGTGTTAGCGTTATCGCGATAACGATGTCCCGTGAATCGTCATAGATGACGTCATGACATGCGCCATCTTGCGATAACACCGACCATGCCCTAAATTGATATCACCGTGAGCGCTGTCAAAAATGACAGTTGTGCTGTTTTGTTTTGAGAGTCGAAATTGTGCTTCTGGCTACAGTTGCCACCTAACCAAAGAAGAAGAAGAAATTTGTGGTGTATACTCAAAGAAATACTGTAATCCAACCATCTTGTGCAAATTTTGGGGTTATGTTATAAGTTTTGACTATGAGCGACCACTGTGAGCAGTGTGAGCGCGTTCACGAGCGTTCCGAGTTGTTGACAGCTCTGAGCTGTCACTATCGTGATAATTAACGCGAAGTATCGATGTGAGCGCTGTGAGCGATTAAGGCCTAACTCGGAATGCGGCCTGAGAGTCTGAGGTCTGAGACCACAGACCGAGGCCGCTTTCCGAATTAGAACGTGAGTGCTCACAGCGCTGACATCATTAATTTGCGTACCGATTTAGATATCGCTATTATGACAGCTGAGGGCTGTCAACAAATCGGAACGCTCGTGAAGGCGCTAACAGTGCTTGCTCAACGTCAAAACATGTGCATCATATTTCTTTGACTAAACACCACAAATTCCTTCTTCGTTGGTTAGGTGGCGAACGCTAGCCAGAAGCACAATTTCAAAAATGCTACGTTATTAGATATGATGAGACTCAAAACAAAACAACACAACTGTCATTTCTGACAGCACTCACAGTGATATGAGTAAAAGGAGTGGTCAGCGTTATCGCAAGATGGCCATGTATTGACGTCATCTATGACGATTCGCGGCACATCGTTATCGTGCTCACGGTTATTCGGTACGGGTGTTAGCGCGCTCAAATCGATTACAGCGTAACTCGGAACGTAGCCCGAGACTTGAGCTACAAACTTTACGGTGTAAGGTCAAAGCCGTTTAAGGCTTGTCAAAGGTCGCAAAGGTTCAGATTGATTACGATTTTATTGTTATACACATGGCTACACAGCAAGCTATATATTTCCAGTTTAAGGCTCGTACAGATCAGCGCGATATCGCGGGCACGACACGGGTCGCGCTGCCTGTCGCGCCCGCGATATCGCGCTGGTCTCACAGAGTACTTTTTAATGGTCTGCACGAGCCTTTATGCTGTTCTCGCATTGCAGATTTCCGTACAATGCGAGGTTAGCTTAAAGGTACTGGAAATGTACCTATAGCTTGATGTGTAGCCGTGTGTACACACTAGTGATGTGCCGGATATCCGAGGGAGAAAAAAGATCTGTATCCGTTACTTTTTGGCGGATCTTGAACGGATCTTTTATATTATTACGATTTTATATAATACGATGAGGATCATAAATAATTCCAGCTGAACCTGAGGAAAGTTGAGATCCGTATCCGTATCCACGGATCACATTTTTTTACGATCCAGCACATCACTAGTGTGTACTAGTGATGTGCCTGTGCATTACGTATACGTAATGAAATGTATTCAGATACAGGATACAGATCTTTTTTTCTCCCTCACTGCACATCACTAGTACACACTAGTGATGTGCTGGATCGTTAAAAAATATGATCCGCGGATACGGATACGGATCATAAGGGTCTAGATCCGCGAATACAGCTACGGATCTCAACTTTCCTCAGGTTCAGCTGGAATTATTTATGATCCTCATCGTAACTGACTTTTGGGGGACAAAGCTGCCAAGTTACTCTTTTTGAAATACAATTTACTATTACTCAATAAGAAATTATGACGTATATTTTTTTAAGTTGTTGAAAACAACATAGTTTTAATTGATGTAATACATACATAATTATTTCAATAATCAGCATAGCACTAATATTAGAGGTTTGATCTCACTACAAAGATAGTTTAATTACTACCTTATAACTTAATTTACTGGTACTTACTTTTTACTAATTTGGATTGAAGTTAACAGTATTTCATTACTACATATCTTTAAAATTTCATATACGTAATGAAATGTATGAATATAAAAGATCCGTTCAAGATCCGCCAAAAAGTAACGGATACGGATAGATCTTTTTTCTCCCTCGGATATCCGCGGATACAGATATCCGGTACATCACTAGTACACACGGCTACACATCAAACTATAGGTTAGGTAGATTTTATTATATGTGCTGTTTACCTATACCAGTTTTGAACGGCAACTAACTTACCCGGAATCGTGCAACAATTGTACGTGTCGTTTAGACGGTGCCAGTTAATTGCTGCTTAAATTGTATGGTATGCTAAAGGCAATAAACTCTCACACTCGCACATTGTAAATGGGGTTTTAGATAGTTTCGTTTTGGTTAGTTTCCAGTGTGGCTGCGCTTAATGTAGCACTGGCGTGGTGTCAATTGTAGTCTGTGGTGGTGTTGATTTTTATACTTCGTGGCCAAGCGTTGGAAATCCAAGCCCAAACAGTCAAGTGGATGCGAAGTAAATTTTTGATTCTCAATCATATCGACCGAATTGAACTGGTTGCCAGATTGATCGTCGAAAGTCCGTCTCGGAACGTTTGAAAGCATGCACACCATGAGTCCGTGACCAACTAAGTTCAAATCATTGAATACAAACAGGAGGTAAAAATAAGTAGGTAGAGTATTTTAATGATCTTGATTCTTATATAATTATACCTACAGGATCTCGAGATTACTTTATTATATATATATTAAAATCTCATAAATACAGACTAAAACTTTACAAACTAAAATTAACATATCTTATATATGATGCGACAGAATTAGGATTTACTTTGATTCGTCCGGAATACCGTTGGACATAATCCTGGTAGATTTCGCGGGACGCTTTCGACACGGTCGGCGGAATTACTTCTACGGAGCTGTCGATAGTAAATGCGCTGTTGACGGTCATCACCACATGAATGTCTGACTTATAACGTGGGTTTGAACGACGTTCAAAGTTCACATACCTCCTATACCTGAAAAAGGTGAAAATTAAGATGTAATTTAATTTCAGACTTAGGTAGAAGTAGAGGTAGCCCACGAAATTCAATGTTTCTTCCTAATACAGAGCTGCGATAAAACCACAGACATTTATAGAGTAGAACATCCACGGAACAGATTTCTGTTCCGTGAGAACATCGAACACGAAAAGAGGTACATAGATGGCGCCATCAGCACAAGCAGTGAATTCCCGAATTCTGAAGAACTTTTATATTATACCTACATTTTGACAATACCGATTGTCGCTGAGATGAGATAGCGACTTGAATTTGAACAATTTTTTGTAACGATTTGTTGAAAAAAGGAACTCGTTTTGTAACGAGAAGGAATTTGTGAGGAATCGAAACAATGAAAAAGGAACTGGCTTTACTAGCGCCATCTACGTTTAGCTTCGGTAGCTGTGTCAAGTCAATGTTTATAATTGTTGAAATTAATTGCAATAAAAACGGTACTTACATGACCATATCTCTTTTGCTGGGCTCACTTAAAAGCACTCTGTTCCTTCGTTTAATAGCAGGAAACATGAGTGTTTCCTCTACCTCTTCGGCTTTTAATACTTTTGCCACTACGGTGAGCGGCGATGGAACAGATAATCGTGAGCTTGGGGTTGAGTTCGTCAAGTCATCATCAGACGAAGAATCACCATTCGAGCTGTAAAGAGTGGTACATTTTATTAGGTATTGCGCGCGCCTCAGTCAGTCTTGGTATTTCTGATACAACGTAGCGGCAATGCTGCCAGCCTTTTGGGCACTTTTCCTGTTGACAGTGATGCGGATGATTTTTTGATGCCTTAGGATTCTTACATATTATTATTGTAAGACTTGTTGGCTTTTAAATTATGTAAATATTAGCAACAATTAATTTAATAAAGTCAGACTCGCCCCACTTTTTGTGTTAGGGTTATTATATAAAAGAAGTTCCATTTGCTCCATCTATACTCTATGCATATTATAAAATTAAATCCGTTTTCGTGTCTGTGTGACCGCGTTGTTCTTCTAAACTACTCAACGGATTTTGATGTGGTTTTCACCATTATTTAGAGAATTTATTCCGGAAGGTTTACGTGTATAATAAACAAATAAACTTAAATGTAATAAAGAAATCTCGATATTTTGTCAAGTCGTAAAAACCGTGCGAAGCAGGAGCGGGTCGCTTGTATGAGATAAAGGGTAATACATACTCGCTTGAGTTATTAGAAGTGGTACTGGATCTGCCACTGATGACTGGGTTCTTTGAAGTCGGGCCTTTAATCTGTCCCATCGCGCGCCCGCGAACTACAAACGGACTGAAACTTTCTGAAAACGTCGGCGCCAAGTCACGAAATGTGTGGAACATCTGTGAAAAATCAATTTACCTTCAGTGATGCAAATAAAAAAAAAAGCTAAGTGTTAGCCCTTTGTTCTTGTCCTAACTGGAAAGTTAGACACCATTTATTAAAATGCTACGAAATAAAAAAGTTAAAAGCATTCGTAAAATTGAAAAAAAAAATGGCAAGGATGTGATCAAACGGGCTTCAAACTGAAAGTCGACAACCTAAGTTCTCACCTTAAATTCAAAGCACTCCATCAAGACGGTATATTCAAAGGGCCTGTTATAATCATGGTAAGGGTCCACCATCTCTATAGTGCTGCTACTATCGCCCTGCATGCCGATGATCTCACAACACAGCTTCCTCATCTCGTTGCAAGGCAGAGGCAGGTGTCGGAGAACGTCGTCGTCCCACCATTTTGTTAGTGATCTGTGAACGAAAGAAAAATCCGGCAATCCGGCGTCATTTCCAATCCGGCCGGATCCGGGTGGTAATCGAGAGTAAATGTGATAAATAGGTTGTTTGTTTAAAAAAAAACTTATATGAAATCAACTTAAAACTATACTTAACTTTATAAAATCTAACATAATTTAACCTTGCGTCATTACATTACTACTTACTGAGATCACAATAATTTGAGAATGCTAACAACATGCGCTCAGGATTCTACTTTAGAATCCTTCGCTCCATAATGAGTTTGCATTATAAAATATACCTAACTCTTTGGTTTAAAGTTATGATAAATAATTATTTTAAATAATTATTAAAAATTACTTTTGGTTTTGAGAAAAGGATCGTAGAAAACAAATAGTATTAATTGTGTCATCTGCCAAGCTGCCAATCGACTTTAATAGAGCTAAAAATATAGCCTGCGGCCGAAATGGCCCTTTCAGCTTGTACACTTTGTAGTCAGAAATAATCATGCAGCGACAAACAAAACAAAACACACATTAATTTTGTGACCCGTACCTTATTTAATCGTGTAACTTATTTTCGTAAACAATTATGCCTAATTTGTTTCATTTTGACAGTTCGACAACATTCATTGCGTTATTTCCGTTGTTGAGCAGATTTTCTTTCCAACTTATGAAGCAATGGATCAGCAATCTGTTTCAAATAGAAACAAATTGTGATTGTGTTGTATTACGCAATTAGGGTACCGAGCGAGGAGTGGAATAATACTGAGCACGTAGTCACGTGGTCCGAATTGGCGGCGCCGCGTAGTGGGCGGGGGCCCCCCGCGGAACGGTTTAGCGTCGAACGACTCGCATGCAGACGCATCACGCATTAAAGTACCAACTCATGCAATAGCACGATTATTATGCCAAAAATTGCTATCACCGGATCCGGTATATTGGTACCGGATCCAGTAAATGATAAATGACACCGGATCCGCCGGATTACCGGATCCGGTTTTCCGGATTGCAATCCCTAGTACTAGTCTTGAGTCTGGATTTATGCCCGGTTGATGGCGTGATGTTATGTGTCTCTCTAACTGTAAAACTTCTTGATATTATTATCAAATTATCGCTGCAAATATACCAGTGCTTGATAACTACAGCAGTACCATTAACTGTATCAGAAAAATAATCGAATAATATAAACGTGCAATGATGAGATCTAATATTACAGCTGTTACAACCATGGAAGTACTTGCCTATTTGGTATTTATTTAGATTTACCAACGTTCGTATACACTACAAAAATTACAGGAAGCAACAGAAAATAAAGAACTAAATGTAACAAACCATTATAGATAAACATTTTTTTATTATCACCTACTTGGTGAACAATCTTAAAGAGAGGTATACCATGATTAAAAAATTATAGATTAACATCTCTATGCAGTTCCAGAAAAAAAATCTAAACTTTTGAGTGACAGATGACGATCTGCGACCACTTTATACAAACGCGCAATGATAGGTGCACCACTACAATGCAGGGCTGTACAACTTAAAAGCTTTGGCTTTGTGGAGGGTTACTCAGATTGCTCTGTGGCGCGACTAATTCGGAAACACAAACATTATCGAAGCGCATACCTTTTTTGGTTTAACTTTAATGTCGGTACCTTATCGAGATCTGGTATCAAACCACAAAATTACCTGTTACTAGGAATATACACCATTGCTTCAGGATGATGTAGATAATAATCGCTCTGGTACTCCCAAATGGGTGCTCTGGATGGATCGGGAACAAATAGTCCGAGGAATAAGTTCATCGTGTTTTGCTTCTCAGCATCAGAGAATGTGTTGGAGTAGTATCTACTTAGTGTCTGCATGATATCGTTACCGTGGGACGACCATGGCGCAGTTTTACGATAAGTCTTGATTCTGTAACATAAATAAATATTGAGAAGCAGAAATAAATAAAATTTATGTTTTGCGACCCGTGCGGGTCGGGCTTCAAGGTTAAGCAACACTTGCCGAGGTCGGTCTGAGGATGGCATCCATTACATAGCTCGACCCCTCCGTGCCCGGATAGCACTCCGGCTGTCATTCGCAGATCTTTGACAGTCGTTATGAGTAATAAAAAGCCAGAGGCTCGGAAGTCTTACAACCAGTCTTGCCAAAGGGTAAGACTGGAAACCAACCCTAACATAGGAGGAAAATGCTAGGCAGATGATGTGTTAGCACTACTAACGGTTAAAAGATGTATCTTCATTTTATTAGTATTTTTAAGGTAAGAAATTGTATAGTATTCATTTATCTACACCCATGCTATAAAACCTCTATAAAAATTTCAGATACAGTTAGCTTATGGCCAACATTAAAACAGCCAGTGTCCTAGTACCCATTACCTCATCCCAATGAGTGTTACAATGTTGTACTAAATTTCATTACGCAACTCGTTTCAACGTTCAAGCGGGGGACAGCAGCACCCGCTGCACGCATGTGTGTGTGATGTGCTGCTGCAGGCGACACTCGCATGTGTAGGTAGTAGTACTGGGGGACAGCAGCACCCGCTGCACGCATGTGTGTGTGATGTGCTGCTGCAGGCGACACTCGCATGTGTAGGTAGTAGTACTGGGGGACAGCAGCACCCGCTGCACGCATGTGTGTGTGATGTGCTGCTGCAGGCGACACTCGCATGTGTAGGTAGTAGTACTGGGGGACAGCAGCACCCGCTGCACGCATGTGTGTGTGATGTGCTGCTGCAGGCGACACTCGCACGTGTAGGTAGTAGTACTGGGGGACAGCAGCACCCGCTGCACGCATGTGTGTGTGATGTGCTGCTGCAGGCGACACTCGCATGTGTAGGTAGTAGTACTGGGGGACAGCAGCACCCGCTGCACGCATGTGTGTGTGATGTGCTGCTGCAGGCGACACTCGCATGTGTAGGTAGTAGTACTGGGGGACAGCAGCACCCGCTGCACGCATGTGTGTGTGATGTGCTGCTGCAGGCGACACTCGCATGTGTAGGTAGTAGTACTGGGGGACAGCAGCACCCGCTGCACGCATGTGTGTGTGATGTGCTGCTGCAGGCGACACTCGCATGTGTAGGTAGTAGTACTGGGGGACAGCAGCACCCGCTGCACGCATGTGTGTGTGATGTGCTGCTGCAGGCGACACTCGCATGTGTAGGTAGTAGTACTGGGGGACAGCAGCACCCGCTGCACGCATGTGTGTGTGATGTGCTGCTGCAGGCGACACTCGCATGTGTAGGTAGTAGTACTGGGGGACAGCAGCACCCGCTGCACGCATGTGTGTGTGATGTGCTGCTGCAGGCGACACTCGCATGTGTAGGTAGTAGTACTGGGGGACAGCAGCACCCGCTGCACGCATGTGTGTGTGATGTGCTGCTGCAGGCGACACTCGCATGTGTAGGTAGTAGTACTGGGGGACAGCAGCACCCGCTGCACGCATGTGTGTGTGATGTGCTGCTGCAGGCGACACTCGCACGTGTAGGTAGTAGTACTGGGGGACAGCAGCACCCGCTGCACGCATGTGTGTGTGATGTGCTGCTGCAGGCGACACTCGCATGTGTAGGTAGTAGTACTGGGGGACAGCAGCACCCGCTGCACGCATGTGTGTGTGATGTGCTGCTGCAGGCGACACTCGCATGTGTAGGTAGTAGTACTGGGGGACAGCAGCACCCGCTGCACGCATGTGTGTGTGATGTGCTGCTGCAGGCGACACTCGCATGTGTAGGTAGTAGTACTGGGGGACAGCAGCACCCGCTGCACGCATGTGTGTGTGATGTGCTGCTGCAGGCGACACTCGCATGTGTAGGTAGTAGTACTGGGGGACAGCAGCACCCGCTGCACGCATGTGTGTGTGATGTGCTGCTGCAGGCGACACTCGCATGTGTAGGTAGTAGTACTGGGGGACAGCAGCACCCGCTGCACGCATGTGTGTGTGATGTGCTGCTGCAGGCGACGTACATACGTACAGTTGTACTGAATTTCGTGGGAATTTCTTTATTCTTGATCTTGAATTACAAACACCCAATGGTTTCAGAAACTTTTATAGAGGATTCATATCATGGGTGTAGATAAAATATTGTATGCAACTGTTATAATTAAGTATTAAAACACGAATGTGGGTTTATCACATGAGTGTTCCCTTGTCTTATTATACAACAGTTGCCTAAATAACTATTTCATGCTCATAGAAAATACTTGACCTGTGTACAAGCTGTGACCCTCCATATTGCAAGGCCAGTGTATCGCCATGGTCCTCATACAACCCTTCAAGGAGCCTGGCACAGTCCGAATCAAACTCTATATTCGGTTCTCCTAGGAGTCCCAAAGCATATAACTGGAAAATGAGTTAGAGATTAGGATATAAAAATTGCATGTGGGTACTAACCTACTGACAGAATACAAACTTTATTAGAATAAGCATATTAAGGTATATTTTGTATTACCCAAATATTACGATTATTTGAACATAAAACAAACAAGTGCCCAGTGCCAGCAGCAGCAGTGGCAACACATATCCAGACCTAATGTTGTTAGTTTGTTACATGTCTCTATAACAGCATTAACCAACTTTCCATTATCTTCAGGTTAGCCTGTTTACAAACCTATTAAATAATAATAATAATACCAGCCTTTTATTGTCCCACTGCAGGGCAAAGGCTTCTTCTTATAAAGATAAGTCTTACATGAAAAGAGGATAAATCATAATGAATGCTTACTTGGTGAGCCAGCACACACTTCCCGATAGCAAACTGTGCAGTATTGGTCCTGTCGAGGCAGTCCACGCAGTTGACGCGCACCAGTCCAGTCTGCAGCCGCCCTCCCTGGTGCCCCGCCACCCCCGTCACCTCGTCGACCCCGCATGTACTCAGGAATATACCCGTCTTGCGAACCACTGTGCGGGCTATGGCTGACAATCTGGAGATAAATACGTTTTTTTTTTTTAAACAGGGCTTTTTGAATTTAACTGGCGACACTTTACAGACTTGACAGATATCGGCATCTAGTAGGAATTAAACAAAAAGTCGAAAAGTCAAAAAGTCGTCTAAGTTAAAAGGCCTTTTTAACCGACTTCAAAAAAGGAGGAGGTTCTAAGTTCGTCCGATTACTCGAAACCGGCTGGACCGATTTGAAATATAATTTTTTTGTTTAAAAGGTTATACTTTCAAGTTGGTACTATTGTCATTTGGTCACGATCTGATGATCGGATCTTGGAGAAATCGAGGGAACTCTTCAAATATTAAAGGCAGCTGACATTAGGCTATTGTAACTTAGATAAATTACAAACCAACCCAATAAAAAGTAAAAAAAAAATACAACTTAATTTTCGGAAGTTGGTGGTGTCAAAAAACTAAAATAGATCAGTATTTTAGTTTTTTTCACTTTGTAGTTTGGAAGTCGGTTGTTTTTTTTAAATTTTATACTAGCATAATTAATTGCAAGAATTGGTACTAAATATTATATCAGACACCAAAGCCTCTGTCAGTAGTAAACATAAAGCTTAGCAAACACTTATGGCGGGTTTTTGTTTTCACAGCATTACGAATCACAAGAATCTGAATGCAAACACAAACTACTATCAAAAAACATGATCACCAACAGAACAGTAGCAGATCTATAGGGTTACTCAATGACATCATGATTACCCTTCTTGGTAGCTGTAGCCATTAATTCTGGTAGTTTTAATGTTTTCTGTTAGCTTTGGTGTGTGAAGAAATACAATATTTTTAACTTACTTATCCAACACTTTAGCATCAGATCTCTTATTGGTCCTAGCCATATCCAAGTGATAATATTGTACAGAATGTTCAGGAGGCAAGAACTGATTCAAATACTTTATTCCATTGCTTATCACATCTGTTAACAGAGACTCGTGTTTCTTCTTTTCTCTTTTCTTAACTAAATTCAAGAACATTATAGGTGACCCGTATCTTCTCATCAAGTTATTTAAATGCCTGCCAGGTATTTCAGCATAAGGATCACTTAAATCTATTGATATTGCTGGTTTCGGCACCATTTTAGAGACGTCTTGAGACCAGTAACTAGGTATTGATCCTCTCATTTGAACAAATGAACTGAATCTGGGAAGAAATTAAGTGGAAATGTGAGTACTTACAAATAGGGTACCTATTATTATTAATAGAAACATAAATAATATATTCTTTATTTAGGACTAAACATCACAAGTACACGCAATCCATATAATATTAGTAACAATGACTTAAAACTAACATAGTTTTTAAGTAAACTTCTACAAACTTAAACAACTAATAACAACATGGTCCAACACATGTTGGCACGTGTCTCCGTACCCAGTGCCTAACCCAGTGCCTAAGGCCAGTGCCAGAGCCAAAGGGAGTGTCCGCTTTGCCTAATAATGTTTTTAGGATGTTATGTTATGATATATTTTATGATTGATATCATAATAATGGATAGAGGACTTTGTATATTTCATGTATATTTCTATAGGCTCTGTGTATATTTAACCCACAAACTGCATGCATAATATTGCTAAACAAGTATAGTAATGCCTCGACTAGACTGCCTCGTTGGTCTAGTGGTCGCAAGCGCTACTGCTGAGTATGAGGCCCTGGGTTCGATCCCCGGGTCGGGCAAAGTGTTATCGGGTTTTTCCATCTGGAATTTCTTAGTAGCAGCCCGGAGTCTGGATTTGTGCCCGGTTGATGGAAATAGGCTCGCCACCTATTACATGGGACTTAAACATAACTGGCGAAATGTGGGTGTACTATAGGTACACCTCTGCCTAACCCTTCGGGGATTACAGGCGTGATGTTATGTTATGTTATGTAAGTATAGAAATCTTTACCTGCCAGCAGCAAATGATGACACCATAGAATCATGTACAATCTGCTCAGTTTCAACCTCATTAGCCACATCTCCATGCATGTTTGCCCCTCTCTTAAGGAATCTGGTGCCTGCATACCTATTGCTCCTCCTAGCTATCAATGTCAGGTATATGGGTCTACCAAATATGTTCAAATTACTCTGTTCTATGAACCCATGGACTATGTACAGGATCCAGTCAGGGTGCAAGTGTGAATGTACTGCCGATAGAAGATGACTGTTCCATACAAATCGCCATTCAGGTACTGAGCGAACACCAAAGTCTAATCTATTTGGTTGGCAGCTGGAAATTGGAATAACAAAAAGATTATTTATATTAGTCATTGACATCCTTTGAAATTTATTCAAGGGAGAGGCAGACAGTATAACATTATTATATTAGTGTGGATAATCATGTAGTACTGAAGCTAAGAAGATTAAAATGGAGATGGGGCAGCCACACTATCAGGGGAGAAGAGAAATGGAACAAAAAAGTGACGGAAGAGGAAGGGGAAGAAGGAAAGGGAAACCTTTGAAAAGATGACAGGATGATTTGTTGAGGACGGCGGGAAAGACTAGCCAGGGAAGGAACTGAGAATTGGAAGGGGATGGAGGAGGCCTTTTCCAATGGGCACACAGTCTCAGAACTAAGATAAAACGTTTTTATAACAATCGTAATTCTGAACTTTTGACTCTGAGGCTATAAATAAAATAAAATATGGATAATCATAATCTCACCCAGTCTTTTGTCTCTGTTGCAATTGACTCTTCCAAGTTTCAAATATATCTTCATCATTATCATCATACTTGTGACATTCACACTTCTCCTGTAAGTCCTGGCTTGAGGTTGACCTTAAGTTTAAATGGTATACTGCTGCAGTTACAGGCTTGGGGAATAAAGCTGGTGCAAGCTGTCTAGGGGGTGCCATATTCATTTGTAAAGTATGTGTAATATCATAACTGTAGCTATAATAAAAGTTTGTTGATAAGTCTATGGCTAAAAACATCTTCAGGTATCTCTGTTCATCAGGATGGGGTGGCTTAGTGCTGTCACTAGGAATGTATATTGTAGCCGTATCTTCTATTTTGTAGATGGAATGTGAACCAATAACTGCCACTTTCCTTCTTTTTGTAACTAATATTATGTAGTATCCTTCTAAGAATCTTATGAACCCTGAAAATGAACAAAAACAAATTTGAACAAATGGAATAACATTTATAGAAGACATTATTTTAGTAAGGAATTAAATAATAGTATTTCATAAATCATATATCCAGTTTAACATACAAGTTAGTAATCAAGTAAACAAATAAATCTAGTCTTATCGTTTGAAAAATACCAAAAAATATTTACCAACAATACCAAATGCTGATACAAGTTTGTTAAGTCCTGTTCTCAACCTGTTTCCGAATCCTATCATATTGAGTAACTGATATATCTCCTGCTTATTGTACTCAAACTTGTCATCAACCAGTATCAGCTCCCGTGGGTCTGTCCTATCAATCTTGAGGACACGAAATCTTGTTTCAGTGTTGTTTGAGCCAATCAAATAGAATCTCTGGAAAATGTAATTTTATTTTTTTGGAGTCTCAGGTTTTTCAATACGATAAAAACATATTATATTTCAGTAAGCTGCGATGCCTACTGGTAAATGGTATATTAAATACACCCCCTAAAATGATACCTTTGCCAACTCTTGTTCAGTCTTTGGAAAGAAGTAAAAATCTTACCCTGGTCAAGAAATCTCATTTATGTACGTAATAGTAAGTTACTGTACCTGTATTGTATAAATATCTTTATAATGTTCTACTTACGGCTTTGGTTTCATAGAGAGCTATTCTTTGTATCGAGCTAATTATTGGATGAAACATTATGCTTTGTTTAGACATTTTTGCAAATATGATGTACAGAAATCTATCAAATAAAAATCACACGTAGGGACTGTAGTTATCTTGAGTTTTAGTTGAAAATAATGATTTTATTACGAATTATTTTATTGTTAAAAATAAACAACTTGGTTTACTGAATCTTTGACATTTCAAGACAAGTTGACATTTTTGACAATAACAGCTGATTGCAGTGCTGCCAACTCCAAAAATTCAAATTATCGTGATGAAATTGTAAATTTATCGTACTACAAACAAAAGAAAAATACCAAAAACGTAAAAAAAATGTAAACTTAAATTGCTATTAAAAAAAAAAAAAAAATATACTAGTCAAAGGCGAAGTATATGCCAAGTTTCACCACTAATGGCGATAGCAGCACCAACCTTAGAAAAACATGTTTCATAAGTCATAGTTTTTAGTTGATATTTTTGTGTTTTCACTGTAAAATAAAAAAAATTAAAAATGACAGTGGCACTCCGGGAGTGCCGACAGAAGTGAAAACTTGAACAAAATCGCCTTGGTGAAAGAAAAATACTTGTATAAAACATTGGTCCGTAACCTTCTCTAAATAAAGAGCACAATCGCGTTTACAAAAAAAAATACTTCCGAAACCTTTAAAGTAAATACACTTGCATAGAACATTGATCCGTAACATAATATAAATAAAGAGCACAATCGCGTTTACAAAAAGGAGGTGTCGTCACAGTGTCACGAAATCAATGATTTAGTCCCATCTCAAAAATGCTCAACGCGCCTAAAGAAGTTTTCACTTCAAAACTAGAGAGGGAAAGAGAGAGAGAGATACTTGTTGATGTTGTTTTTTTTTTCTCTGTTTAATTTTGTCTGACAAATACGTTTTGTTAATGGAACTTGTTTTTTCAGCAAATCGCAAAATTGTCATACATTAGACATTCATTATCGTACAGACGCCAGCACATCAAGCTACTACAATCTGTCAAATTTATTTAATAGATTTTCAACTTTATTGCTGAAATATAAGGTTCAAAGTTGATTGAAAAAATTGGACTGTTTCGGGTAGCTTAATGTGCTGGCGTCTGTACATCGTACCTTTGTCGAAATTATCATACACCCCCATAATTATCGTACGGGTTGGCAACACTGGCTGGTTGGGTGACTTAGGTGTCATGTTCAAATTAAATTATTTGTATAATTCTAGATACACACTGATTTCAGAACTCAAATTCTCACGTCCACAAACAGATTTTTGACTGCAGATTTATCGCCAGCAATTTCAAAATCTGTATAGACCGACATAAAAGAGTCTGACGTGGTGACATTTGGAACTTAATTATTTCACATAATGCAGACCTATGATGATGGCACTACTTTGCCGACAAGTGGTGGTGGTTTTTATTTAAATCAACCACAAGCAGCGTTTTTTGTTGCACATGTATTTTAACAATTTACTACCTATTCGAAGTGACCTAAGTGCGATAGTGGCGCCCAAATTTTTGCCAAACTGGATCAGGGACTGGGGCCGTACTACGACGTGTTAAAGCCATCATTGTTCCAGTGTGATAGAGAGATAAAGCTATACAGCATTAATAGCACTGTCCCATTTTCACAGCGGAACAATAATGGCTATAACACGTCACAGTAAGGCCCCTGGACAGTGCGGACTAACAGGAGGGCGGAAGGTGCGGCCCGCCCCGGGCCTCCGGTCTTCGGGGGCCCCCAAATGTCTCTACGTTCCCCTGATCAAATCCTAAACAAGACTTTAAAAATGTGCTTAGTACAGACGCCAGCACTTCAAGCTACTACAATCTATCAAAATTTAATAGATTTTCAACTTTACATCTGAAAAATAAGGTTCAAAGTTGATTGGGAAAATTTGACAGTTTTGGGTAGCATGATGTGCTGGCGTCTGTACCTACATAATTTCATCAAGATCAAAACACTACAGCCATCATCATTGGTAAATAATATTTTGTAACCTAGCTATAGGTAATATTTTAAGCTACTCATGTCGTCTCAACTTGGTGTTAACTGTAAACGCTTACTGTATTACCTGGACAATAAACTATTTCTATTTCTATTTCTATCTAGACTTTTTACGCAGTACTAATATTCTTTTAACTTTGCTGAACGCGTACAATACGCTGGGGGAATTCCCGTCTTTGTAGCGGGTACTTCCCCAGGAATCCCTAAATGAATGAAGTGCAAATAATTCGGTGTTGTATGCCTACATTTACATTCACTACATTCTATTTACGTCGAAAAATTAACATTGGCCTCATACCGCTAAAGCCCCGGTGACACCATTTTACGCATTTTAATATGAGCGCATGTCACATATAAAGAATTGGACAAAATAGGTGGTGCACTCCTCATGTCACCATTCTTTACCGTCTGAACACTCAATCCAATCTTCAATTATAGGCTTTTTGTACAGACGCCAGCACATCAAGCAACTACAATCTGTCAAATTTATAGATTTTCAACTTTATTGCTGAATAATAAGGTTCAAAGTTGATTGGGAAAATTTTACAGTTTCGGGTAGCTTGATGTGCTGGCGTCTGTACCTACCTAATTTTATGAGAGTTTCATTTATCAAAGTCTTATTCAATGCTTTAAAACAGCCCGCGAAATTGAAAACTCGTCGTGTCAGACTCTTACTGACTAAAACCCACCCGTGTTCCTTCAGTTGCCATGTTGCCGGGGGCCACGATTTCCCTTTCGGCCTTATTCGCAACCCCGGCAGGCATCGGCCCTAGCGGACCCCGTCAATTCTGCTGACATCTCTTTAAGGCGCGCGTGGAACGCAACGCGCCGTCGACCCGGGCCTGGTCCTTATCGGGCGACGAGCTACCCATTGCTCACCGTACGCAAACCCGCGCCTACGGTGACCGGAAATCGGCGTGCGCTTCCCGACGACGCCCACGGTGTCTCCTCCTGCGGCGGTTAGGGGCGTGAGGGTGCGAATTTTGCCTCTCCCTCACGCGTTCCACCTCCTCCTTTGCGAGCATTACTGCTTCGCAGAACGACCAGCGTTCCCTTTCAATGTCACAATTATCTTTAAGGTCTTTAGTGACCCAGTGGCCCAGATACTTAAAGACTTCGCAGGGATTCTCCACACAGTGCGACATGTGGAATACACGAACATGTTATACTGCCTGCTTTGAAAACCACCGTTCGCTCTTTGTGACGTTGTATTTGAGCCCATGATTCACCGCATAATATTCGCATATACCGATCAGCCGCCTTAGAGCTTCGATTGATGACCATAATTGTCAGCATAAATATGGCATCCGATATTGGTGCTGCTGAGCTTAAGGATCAGCTGGTTCGTGTATGGGTTGAAGAACCGGGGTGATCTGAACCCCCGCTGCCTCACCTCGCACTCCAACCGATACACGTCTGAGTGCGAACCAACCCACCTCACGCCATTACTTTGACTTCTGTAGGTACCAGTACTTAAATATTGACTAGTTTTCAGGTGGTAGTTACAGTACTTTCACTTTCTAGTTTACGCCACAAAACATCGTAACATAGGTACAAGATCGAATACACTTGACAAATCCAGAAAACAGGCAAAAATAGGAGTCTTCCTGTCCGTGTAATATTTAGTATTAAATAGTCTACTTGAGGCACAAGATTGCACTCACAGTTGACAGCCCAGGCCTAAAACCGAACTGGGCATCATGTAGTTCAAGGTGTTTGGCCAGTCGTTTAATAATTCAATAAAACTAAAAACGTAACAAACGATACGAAGCATTTTTTTTTAAATTAAACTTATGTGCCTTCAAGTATTTGTATTATTAACGCAGTATTGCTGTCAGGTAACTGTTAAAAAACTTTCCATAACTTGAAAATATCTGTATGTCAGCCCGTAACTGCGCTACCACAACTAATTGATTAACATTTACAAATTCTGTTGGAGCTGCTGAAGATTGTAAGACCATCTTTGCATTGTATAAACTCAATCTCGTTTGTATTATATAATTGCATAGCACAGGTGTGAGCACTATGTACTAAAGAGTTACCATTTACCGGGTAATCTGTCTTGCATTGACTTGAATGTGCCCTGGCGGCTGTGAGTATGTCATGCTCACTCAGATGTTTCGCTGATGGCGGCGCGTGTGTTGGATCATTTAGCTTTAAGCTGAATGGTGCTAATCCATGCGTCATATTCGGGAACGGGCGACGTCAGTTGGGACTGGTCATCTCTTAGTTGCCACGGCTTATTTTTAATTTATTTTAATTTTTGGATTGTTACACTACTCTTTGGAATGGGCAACTAGCTTCATATTTCTGACTGACCGATTCCTTGACAATTCAAAAGTGCCTGTAAATGGTTTAATTGAAATAAATACTTTGAATTTGAGTTTGAGTTTTTATAACTTGAGAACCGCCTTATAAAGTTTTTTAATATTTAAAAATATGTATGTAGGTAGAATTTGACTAGGTTCACGCGAGCGTATCCACAGGCACAGTCATATCATCTACTTCTACTGTGACTACTGCAGCCATAAACCTACAGCAACGCGATGCTACGCGATGCTACGCGATGCTACGCGATGCTACGCGTCTACGAAGCTACGGTCTGCTACGACACGAAATTTTTCTCAGATTGTGTTTTTATAATTCTTCATTATTGTTGTTTATTAGTGAATGTTTCTTTCTTACGAAATCAAACCTTCATGGAACGTCATTTTTACCTGGTTAGTCTTGGTTATTAACTGTCTTGGTTTAGGTATGTTGAAATATCTTTAGAGTACCTAGTATATGTGTTTGTATATTGCCTAATTACATTAGAAGTTCACACGCACTACTGATCATTATAGTTTCCTAGGAAAAGGTTTCCGTCATAATAGAGGTAACGGTTAATTTACAGAGTCGAAATTTTCGAGTCATCTTTTTTGTGATATTTTTTCTGTAAGCCTACATTCCACCTAGGTTTTTGGAATGATTTAGGAACCAGGCAGTACCTAAAAAAAATAATTGAAGTTGGCAACCAGATTTCACTCAAATTATTTAATGGAACCAGTGGGACTTCCAAATAAAATTACTAAATTATTCCCGTTCGTCCCACTAACAAAATCAATGGGACGAACGAGAATAAATTTAATATTATTTTAAATTCCCTTTCACCTATTGGACGACGTCACTATTTGCACCATGATGGAACCGCTTTTCTAAAAAATCAAAGCTTAAGATTAATTCTTTACAATAAACTGTAGATGTTATAATACGGAACAAAATATTAACTTTAAAAAGATCGAAAAGTTAACTTAATTGATTGCGTTGATGTCTTTTCTATGCACCTTCTAATGAATGACATTCAATACATACAATTTGATTTAAATATCTGCTTCATTGGTTTTGATTAACGTAAAAGTGTTTAGGAATCAAAAGTATTTACTAGTTTAGTGTCTATTGCTTATTGTATGCAATGCACATAATTGCATATGCACACGGTATCGTGAACAGTAGGTATACTGATCTATTATTTTCGTATTTTTATAAGTTTTAACAGTCACTGAATTTTACATGGATTTTTTCCAAGAAGTTTTTGTAAGTGGATTTAACGTTTGTTTGTAATCATTCTTCAGTGGTATCTTAGGCATTCGTAGGACAGACGAGGCTCGTCTATTCGATACTAAGACCAATGGTCTTAAAACTTTTAAGGTTTTTTCTAATTTTGCTCTCTTTTGAAGGCACTATGGCAATAGCTTTAAAAGCTGCACTGTCTTAAGAGTTTAATAGCTCAAGCTATTGTAGTCTTAAAACCTGTCTATCATTAAATGAAAGAAGAAGAACTATAATTATTCAAAATGTCGTGTTTTTAGTTCACTCTATGGTTAGATAGTTATAGGAGCTAATATTTAGGGTGACTGGTAATTAGTGACTGACACCTAAACACGTGACTTCATTCGTCATTATAAACAACTTTTACCTACTATGGGACCAAATCTAAAATCGCGAAAAAAAATCAGCTGTTCCCTACATTTTTACGAGTTATGCGAACATACATGTAGGGAACAGCTGATTTTTATTTCGCTATTTCAGGTTTTGGTCCCATAGTAAAAGTTGTTCAAAGTCAAGGTCAAATAATTTATTTCAATTAGGCACAAAAAGGCACTTTTGAACGTCAAAAACAAAAAATAGAATTGATTCTAGTCGCCCCTTCCAAAAGGTAGTTTTCGTATGGAGAAGAATGGGCAAGAAACTCATAAATGTTCTCATGTTCATAATGATGATTATAGTCACGTGCTTAGGTGTGGGTCAATAATTACCAGTCACCCTATACAACATGATATGTCATTCATGGTTTGTAAAAGGATAGAGATTTGCCACAAAACTTTCAGTTTATTACTTTTCATTGTTTCAGAGGTTCTGTACTCTTTCATGCGGACCGCAGTTAAGTAAGACGGCAAGTAAAGGGTCTACTGTATTTATAATCCTCCCGCATTAATTAGCATTACTAATTAAGATAAAAAAGGAAGATTCACGCGAAACGAACACGGAGGCGGAAGATTTCAGATAATTTTAAGCAAGGAGCTTGAATCAAAACAAACCGAGATGCTTTAAATTATTTATTAAGTAGGTATCTTAAATGATCTTTGTTTCGTATTTCTGACGTTTTTGTTTCAGAAATGAACTATATATTAATAGTTTCTATGTTCTAATATAAGCCAATTCTGTCTACCCTTTCGGAAATACAGGCTTGATGTTATGTTAGGTATGATTATGATAAACAGAGAGAATAGTTCAGGAGAGGACCAAGGTTTAAAAGAAAAGCAGCCACCATCATTCCTTGCGCCCAGCTTATGATATCTACCTACATTTTATGAGTCGTTTGTTATGTCGGTGTCGGCACTGGGCAGCATCAAAGAGCGAATCAGTGCAAGCGTTTTCAGAGCCCCTGCAGACGTAACATAGGTGTACGTAGGTACATAATAATATGTAACGAGACATTGTTACGTCAAAGTGCCACTCCCAAGCTCACTGAAATATTTGTGTGAATTCGGAACTGGGTCAAGCTGTCGTTATTCACGTCGCTGTCCCCCGAATTACAGCAAGCCTCGGCTGGCGACCATCCCGTTTTGTATTCCGAGGGTTTTTAGATAACCTGCCGGTCTGCATTGAACATTCATTGTGTGAGTCCATGTGTGTAAATGAGGCTCTGGGCCTCCGGCCGAGGCAGCGGGCGTGGTGCGGCGCGCGTGCGCGTGGGGGCGCTGCCGTCGCCGCGCGCCAGTCCCGTGCGCGTCTCCGCGGCCGCAGTACCTGTGCGCGTGCCGCCCTCTCCTCCACACACGATACTGCCACTCTATGAAATAACAATGAATTCCCACACTGTCCCCCTCGCAGCTGTGCTACTACTATAATAGTTTATGTGATCGCCACCGGCCCAGTGCTCTCCCGGCCGCGCGACCGGTCCAGATCGGGAAGCTGCGCCGGCCTCACGCCCGACTACAGTGGAATGCGGCAATTTTAACTACTGCGGACCCCGGAGACCCATATAAGAATAGGGATCGAACGATTACAATCCCAGCAATAAGGTAAGTCATCTGTCGCTATTTATTATAGTTTTCTTACAGAAAGTACCGCATCGGCATTAGATGATTTCATAAAGTAGAGTAGACTGCTGAAGTAAATAAAACTTCAAGTTCGTGCTATTACATCTCTATAACACAAAACGCCTATGCGTACAGCTTTACAGTTACCTACGAGAGTTTAAATATCATTACACTTGGAGCTTACTTAACTCTAACTTCAACTAAGTAAAGACTATTTTCGTGACTTAACTTTGACTTCAATTATTTAGTTCAGTTCAGTTAGTGTATTCTACTATTCTTATTACAGCAGAATATTTAATTTAAACTTACTTTATTGTTTTCACTTGTGTTTAATCCACTTGTGCTCTTTGAAAAATTGGTCAAACTAACAAAAGTAGATAAAACCGATAATAAAAACATTAACTTCTTAAAGTTAATTAAGAACAGTATGAGAAAACGACAACCTTTTTTCATACTTCATTTATGTTTCAATAACTACACAACTAAATCTAATATGAAATCTTTGACAGCGCTTTGCGTTGCGTATTTACAGTCCATAAGAAATATGTTTTAGCCAACGCCCTACATTTTATTAGCTGTAGTTTTTATAAGTCTTATTAATGCCAACTTTAATCTATACTTATCAATAAAATAATCTAAATGATGCAGCTAAGATCTGCTTACTATGATTATTTTCTCTTACCTACAAATCTAAAGAGCATGTTTTTAAATTAAGAAGTTGGAAATTAATAATACTGATAGCTTCTTCTTCTTCGTGTACTCTTGTCAGAGCGATCGTGGTTTTTGTGTAGTTTCTTGTCCAGGGGCTGCTGGCTTACCTACATTTAATTTTCTTGAACCTAAGCATTCACATCATATAATTTAAAATTAAGTCATGAATAATATTCTTACGTGATTCAACTCGATCGCGAATCGCGATAGCAGGTACTTACCAACGTAGACTGAGAATCAATAGTTTAAAGCCGTTACGAAATTCAAACACAATTCACAAAAACAGAGCGGATAACATTTAGCAGAAAGTAGCTAATATGTAGGTATCTACGCGATTATCTCGTAAACATTATGTTCTTAAAAGAATCAAGATGAAAGAATTGGAAATCTTTGAGAACAATCAAATATTGACCTACTGATGAATACCAAAATGAACAAGTTACATTTGAAATAATTGTCGGCAATAAGTCTTTCAAAAACGTACCGAGACGTTCTAAAATTGCAAAAGAGTTGTGATGTCAGAACACTGAGCAGTAAGCAGGCAGGTATACGATGGATTAAGTAAGATAGCCATGGATCGCTTTCTTTTCTGCCGACAACGAGTCTAGGAGCTCTATTCAGTTTCGCTCTCAATTTCTCACGGCAAACGCCGAACACGAGGCTTGTGAATAAAACTGATGAATGCATTGTTGTGTTCCATCTCTTTTGCAACGAATATCAATATTATATAACGTTGCAATTTTTTCATCTTTTTCAGACGTCCAATTCGTTTAATTTTGGAATGATCGCCATCAGTTTTAATTAGTTTATAAACCTTCTCAGGTTTCTGTATGCAGAAGTATCGCTTCACAAAATGTTACGCTAAAGAACTGGTTCGCGTTTTTTATTACCGAAAATATTGACATTAATGGGATGAATTAATCAAACAGCACTAACATTTTAGTTGCTATGTGCTGTGAATTTTTTCATCAAACAATTTATATTATTACAAGTGCGTATGAAAATGTAAATAAACCATTGATTTACAGTTTATGTGCCATGGTTGGAATAAAATGTTCAATGTTCATTAAGTGTAAGTAGAGCACGCGGTAAAGAAATTAATACTTGTAACCACTAGCTTGCCTGGCCTCATTTGGTACTAGTAATACAAATACTATTAGAAACGTACTAAAATTTATAAAGAAACTACATAACTAATATTACAGAATAGTGCGAAAATAAATTCAGAGAGCTGGGGGCCTACCACAAGCTCATAAAGTAGTATTATTTTAATATTACTTCAGTGTGGGAAAGAGACGAAGCTCTACAGGACATCCAGGCTCCATCTCTTTCTCCCACTGAAGTAATATTGAAATAATACTGCTTTTGAGCTGGTGGTAGGCCCCCAGGTCAAAGATACCTGAGCTTGCTAGTGAGATAATTAGGTAGAATAAATTGTTCTCTTTGCTAGAATTGTTGCATTATTTTAAGACCTACTTAAGTATTTCATTCGTAATTCGAAAGCACAGTCTATCATACTATCGTCCATATTGCCCACTCCCAACGATATACCTAGGTACATATTGGGTTGGATATATTCCAGGAGCTTGTAACCAGATTAAAACCTAGCTGTGAATATAAATATGAAATACGCCAAAAGGGGACTAACCTAGGTTTAACCGAGATACCATTGGAATCATTCGATTCTGGCAACAGTTTCCGTGGTAACAGTTTGACCACAGCGGAACTATTACAAAACCACAGTATGGAGCTAAACCATGAGTTCACAGTAATATTAGGTTTACCCTGGCTTATAACACTGCAATAGATACACCACAATTTGGATGCTGTAGTTAAATTCTGACTTCATGTGCTTGGTGCAGCAGAATTGGTGGTTGGTAGTTGAGTAATTTTGAACAAAGAAAGATTTCTGTAAATCTTTATTTGATTATACCATATATGCTAGCTAATTACTTAGGATATTCAAATATTACAGTTATTAAAGATTCATTAAGATAGTGTTAGGAATGTAACATTCGCTAGAAGGACACCCAACATTGTAGGTAGTTTCAGCGGTTGCATCGCAAAATACATACATTACATCTGCATCTGGATAATTATAAATTAAACAGATTTCGAAAGACTTTGTGCATGTGTGTTTTATTTTTATACACATATAAAAATACTTAAAGAACTAATGAACAATACAGCAGCATGCCTTGTCCTGTTTATAAATGCGTTTTCATAGTCTTTGAACTTCTATACGATTTACAATGCCTGCCAATTAACAATCTATGAAATACTACTTGTCATATACTAGTTATATCCTATACTAGCTTCAGCCCGCGACTTCGTCCACGTGGAATAGTAACTTTGGTGCTCCGCTCCTATTGGTATTAGCGTGATGATATATAGCCTATAGCCTTCCTCGATAAATAGACTATCTAACACAGATTTTTTTTTCAAATCGGACTAGTAGTTCCTAAGATAAGCGCGTTCAAGTAACCAAACAAACTCTTCAGCTTTATATATTAGTATTAGTATAGATATAGCTTAACAAGGAAGAAAGTAAGATACAAATGTCTTTTTTTGTCCAATGAAATCAAACATAGTAAAAAGAAGGGGTAATACTATAATAAATAATTTAATTCAGGCAACCAAAACCCATTAAATACCGAATAGACTGGGCCCCGCGGTTTCACCCGCATAAGTCTCGATCCCGTGGGAATATCGGGATAAAAAGTATTCTATGTCCTTCTCCAGGTCATGGTCTAGCCATATGCCAAATTTCATCCAAATCCGTTCAGCCGTTTTAGCGTGACGCTGTGACCAAGGGAAATATAGATTAATTTTTATACAATTGATTTTAAAGATTCCAAAAAACAGAGCACACTACACTTGGTGGCTTGGTTTCGGTTGTGCTTCCCTGAATCGTCTCTACACAACTCCTGCCGGCCAAAACTCGGAACTAAGGAAGAGAACCTTCTGCATGGCTTGACGGGAACCTGGAAAATGTAGGACTTAAAATTAGTAGTCCTGGTTGAGTCCAACCGCGACAGCGTCAGCAATTTCAGAACAGGAGACAGGCTTTTCACCTTTTTCGCAAGATAGAAACTTACAGAAAAACATCCTTTTCTACACTTCAATCGTTAAATCATAATCGTGTAGCTTTAAGATTGCAGTACATCTTCGGAATATCTAGGAGAGATTTGTCCCGATTTCTAGAATGTATGACACGTATCTCCTTGTAAAACAGCAAGAGCACCAAAAGTTTTCCGGCCAACATCTGCCGTCGTATTGTAAGTTATTCTAAAAGGAAACAGAGCATAGCTCAGTTAAACGGACTAAGGCCCGTATTACAGAACGTCACTCAATACTCAAGCATTACTTAAAACTAGATTCAAGCCATTTGATTGGTTGAAACTAGTTTTAAGTAATGCTTGAGTATTGAGTGACGTTCTGTAATACGGGCCTAAGTATTGTTTTTGAAAATTCGATTGTTAATATTTAGCTGTGATCTATGCGATTTATGATTGAATCGTATTCATAGCACAGTATTAAACCTACATTTCAAAGAGTCATCATCATAATTATCCGGACTTTCGGCCTTCTGTCTACTCGTAACGACTGTCAAAGATCTACAAACGACAGCCGGGATGTGCTTTCCGAGGCACGGAGGGGTCTCGATACAGTGCAGGATTGTCTTTCGGGAGGGACTTGACCCCGCTGAGAGTAGATTTTACCAAAGTAAACACTAAAAAGTACACATTTTATTTTGCTTAACGCATTGCAAGCCTCCTTTGATTACTTTTCGCAAATTCCTCAATGACTTCGTTAGGTTGTAGACTACCAGAGATATCTCGGTGAATATACCATGGAGGTCAAACCGGGCAGCGTGAGTGGCGCGTGGATTCAAAATTCGTCACGTAAACAAAACTTCTTATAGAAAAAAAACTTGAAACATACTTATTAAGATAAGGATAATTCGCTGTCCCCGGCGAATAAAATGGTAATGTGCTACTACGATAGTTTTAAGGTTATTTATAGGTCCAATTACACTCCGTCAATTTTTTTCATTAATTTCCTATGGTTATTGCAGAAGTTACAAGATTTTAAGGTGTATTGTAATGAATGTAAAAAATCACTTTTCTTTTGATATTTGAACAATTCCGCTATGTATATTAGTTAATAAGATTTCACAAAAAACTGTTTTTTATTTTTCCTATAATATTTGGTTTTTACGATTACCATTTTATTTTCCGGGGACAGCGAATTGATGACAATTATTGTACCTTATGTAGTGTAATGCTTGCTAAAAAGTTTAATTATAATAATATCAGGTTCACTTTAAGATTTGTCACAGATGAACTCAGATGCTTTGTGGCTTGTCTCGATATGTAATGGATGGTCACCCATCCACGGACCGACCTCGGCAAGCGACCTGTACGGCTACTTGTTAAACTACGAGCCCCTATTTTAAAGAATACAGTATTCATAAATGCGATTGATACCGCACCAACATTATTTCTTATACTCGTACCTACTAAGTATGAATAGTACGAAACCAATTATTTCTTCAATTCTTGCCAGACGTAACCGCAACGCAGTGCTGTTTCGCAAAGTCTGAACAAAAGTCTAAAATGTTGGCCATGGCCCTGTGACCTACACATGTATTATTAAAGACATACATAATTATAGACGAATTATATCAATTGAATGATGTTATTAAAATTTAAAGGAACAAACATATGCGCATAAGTAAGCTTGAACAATCAAGGTACCATTACCTTATAGAACACACGTCAGTGCATACCCCATTGTCTGAACACTCCACTTTATTAACCGACTGTCAAAATCTGGAAAAACCATCTTTTCTTTAATTTCTTCAAGAGTTCGAAAACTACGCGAAAATCGCTTTGACGTTGGAAAATGTCTTAATTTATGAAAAAGAGTAATTTTATTTTGATTATTAAAAAACCTTTTTTTTATTCAATAGGTTTTCAATTCGTAGTTTTTCAGGATAGGTATAGGTAATCGTAGCTCAAAAACAGTAACACTTTTTCTCTCTTCTCAAGTCAATGAGTAGTTTTAACTAACCGAGCTTACTCAATGAATTCTAAATGCATCATTTTAACTCTACGAGATTCTTCTACGTCCCCCGACTTAAACTTGAATGACGAGGTTTGAATAACCGTTTTAGTGCGATTAGCCTGTTCTCTCGTCTCAACCAATAAAAAAGAGTCAAGCACGAGTTGTATGCGCGTGATTACGATATTTTAAATAATACCGGTTTTACTATGAGGAATAAATTATTGTTATTTACAAACTAGAGTACGGAATGAGTTTTTTTTTAGGATAGTCGTTGGAATATGAAGTTTACTTTGTTGTATTAACAAATAAGTCAGCTTCATGTTTTGTGAATTTTCTTTTCTAGACACATATTACCTACATGAATTTCCATACCTTTATAAAGTTGCCTATTTACAAATACATGACAAAAACGTTTTAAATCTGACTACTGAATCCTAAAATTTAATAATAACCAATTTATTAGTATACCATAATCATCAACTTTTATCTAACCAATAGGTAGGTACATATCAGTTACAAACGTAAAACCGAAAATGGATAATTATTTACATGTATGTACTTATTAAACGCGCGGTTTAATATTAACCGAAATTTAGGTAGTTAAATTGTAATATAATAGCACAGGTAAGGTAAAAGGCAATTTTCAGCAAACTATTTACCATAACCGCAGCGTCGCTCGGCATCCCTCATCGAGTGATTATGACGATACGCCAAACCAATTACCGTTCAATTAATTGTGAACATGGTGCCGAGTTATAATCGAATTTACACGTCATTAATTGTTATTCGAATAAGTAAAACTTCGACACAGTGCCGAGAGCTGTCACCATATTATAATCTCGCAGTCATTGTCAATGCGAGGAAATTCCGTTTTGAAACAATTTGAAGAGAACGTTATTTATGTCTGTTTTCATTTTATGTTAATTTTGTTGCTGACTGTACTTTTACATCTGTTTGAATAAAACCAGTTTTCAATGGTATTTGGAATCTTCTGTCTATCTATCGGATGCTATTTTATTCGATTAGATTATTTAATAACGAAGCCTTTTATGGACGATTTATTTAATAAGCCATTAGCATTTATGAGGTAAACCTAATATACCAATATCTTTAGTAAATGTATCTGAAGCACGCAAGCCAGTTTCGGAATTAATTCAATTAGAGGAACACGGTTTTACCTAACACAAACAAACACAACAGTAAGACGTGGTAGCGAAGTCCCTATTTTAACTCAAATACTATCAAGTTTGGGAGGAGGACCATATCCAGTTCCGTGTATCAGGGACCGTTGTAGAGCGGCCATTGTGGCAGCCTCATTCAAATAGTAACACGAGGGTGGTGTGAAGTGTTTCACGCGAGCCCGTTCAATTGTATACAGGTAGAAAACTATTGACAAAGCGACCGTGTGCGTGGTTGCCTCGCCTCTCCGCGAGCGCTCGCTCACTAAACACGCTATATCTAACAGTACCAGTTCGCTCTATGTGAACAATCAATATGTAAGCCACATATTATTCTTATCACCTTCTATCTTCTTGAAAGAATGTGACTTTAATGTTGTAGTCAAGTTGTGTTGTCTGAGCTTTTGTTTAGTTTATTCAGTTCCGCCTAAAAACGAATTTGGGTTTCTAGAACTTTTGACTTGAATAAGACAAAAAAAAACATTTGTTAGAATAGCTAAGTTGCAGTTAAGTAAGTTAGTACCTATTGTCCTTATTTTAAAATGTGAAGTTTTATGAAAACTGCAAGAAAGACAATGGTTTAGGATCCTATCACTTGTCGAAGTCAAAAGTTGCGAAATGATTGTGTTAACCCGTTGAATACTGTGTGAGAATCAACACAATGCTAACGTGGGAACCGAGGGAACTCAAATAAATGAAACCTATTCTGTTTACCAATGTCTTTCGTTTGGGTATTTTTAAATATTAGCTTAGGAACTAGAATTGAATGGGTTCTGATTTATTTATTTATTAAGTATTTATTTATTTACATGTAAAGGCAATACGGAGGGTTTTCAAGCTTAAAGACCGCATGAAAATTATGCGTTTTGCATCAACCAAAATAATAATTATACGATCCTTAAACTACAGGTCGGTTGAACATAAACTCCCTCAACGATTTAAAAAGATCTATAAATTAACGTCAACTGAGCAGGCTCATTTGCAACCGTCACCAAAACTAGCACATTGTACTAATCAGTGGTAAAAAAATGAGATTGGCACGACTTTTATTAAAAATGTTTTTAGAAAACGAAACAGTGTTTTCGGATTCGAGTCTCATGCCGTGGACGGAGCTAACGAGGCGAGCCTCCTAGACTACCTACATACAAACATAGTAGGGGTACAGCAAAAGTCACTGAAACAACCAGATTGTCTAGACACTTTAGTAATAAAGCTGCCCTATGTTTCAGATTTACCGGATGTAGGTACTAATAAGAAAACTTTGTTCTTTACACTTTTTAACCGACTTCAAAAAAAAGGAGGAGGTTCTCAATTCGCCGGGATATTTTTTTTTTTTTATGTGTGTTCCCCGATTAGGTACTCGAAGACGGCTGGACCGATTTGAAAAATTATTTTTTTGTTTGAAAGGGTATATATACTTTCAAGTTGGTCCCATTGTCATTTGGTCACGATCTGATCATGGGATCTTGGAGAAATCGAGGGAACTCTTCAAATATTAAAGGCACATCTATAGCGATTTGGGTATTTTTTATGAGCAGTTGACATAAGGATATTGTAACTTAGATAAATTACAAAACAACCCACTAAAAAGTGAAAAACAAACTTTTTTACAAAAAATACAACCGACTTCCAAACTACAAAGTGAAAAATAACTTTAATTTCGGAATTCGGTGTCAAAAAACTAAAATACTGATCCAAAGAAACCGACTTCCGAAATTAAAGTTATTTTTCACTTTGTAGTTTGGAAGTCGGTTGTATTTTTTGGAAAAACGTTTTTTTTTTTTGAAAATTCCATATGTCTTATTATTTGTTTTATTTTATTAAGTGAATTGTTTTGATTTTATGTATTTTACTTTCTCTCTACTCTTACACACGGTGTCTACATCCCTTTTTATCCTCTGCCCTATCGCAGATATGCTGGAAGAGATTTCTTTAGAAATAAGCATCACCTTTGTACGTATTTTTCTGTTCTTTTTGTCTTGTCTGTTTATATATGTGTGTATATAAATGGTTAAATAAATAAATAAAATTTTAGGCGTAGGGTACGACGAAATATAACAGAGATCTATAGTGACTTTGCAATCTATATAGAACACGAACGAAGGAAAGATGCACAAACCGCAGAATACGAAGCTTCTCTTATATTACAGGATACTACAGTATGGGGCTGTGGTATGAGGGCTCGCGGTGCGTGACGCGTCTACGAACCATGTCTTTATATGGCGACGAGTACGTAGGTACAATGCTATCTATGCAGGTTGGGGGAAAAACGTCAGGGTTGTAAGGATATTTTTGTTTTATTTTGGTTAACATTTACTAACGGTAGGATATCGTATGCGGTCCATCATGCTGTATACGGTGGCGCTATCTTTTGACCTTTATGTTCTGAAGTTCGTGAAACTGATCCAAGATTATTTATTTTTTTAATTCTGAAAAACAAAACGATATAGAAGAGAATAGATGACATATTAGCCCAGAAAACAAAGTCATGAAATAAAACATCAAATTAATATTTCTCTCATTCATTATGTATATAGGTCCTAATAATAAAGCAGAAGAATTTATTTGTTTGAACGCGCTTATCTCTGGAATTACCAGTTGAATTAAAAGTATTTTTGCTAAAAAGCTATCATAAATAAAATTTCCAGTCCACAGTACTTTTTACAGTTGCAGTTAGTGTTAAAAGCATGTAGCGTGACCACGTGCTCCGTTACTTTTAGTTCAAAGCCTGTTGGATGCTCGGCAGGATGTTAGCCGCACTAATGTGCTAGTCCAGAAATAAAAAGAATTTCTTAAAATTCTACTCACTGCGGTAACATCGATTATTCAGGGTTAAAAAGGACTGGCTTGGACGGTGGCTTTCAGTAAGTTTAACACTTGTCTTCTGCTAGTTGACTTATTAAGCAGTTTTGTCGGTAAACCCCAAAGCAACTTTAATGTTAGTTGAACTTGTTGTAAGTCGTGAGTTGGTGAGGGTTTTCCATGGTGAAAATTGGCTGCGGAATTCTTGCTTCTGGACATCGAGGTTATTTTGGGTAACTTTAAAATGTATGTCGTACATAAAATCAGGATAATTTACCTATGGGCTTCTGAGGTCTCAGATTTTAAAGTTATCTATTGATTCGACAAAGTCACATTTAAGCAAAATTCTCCGCTATCTCAAACGAAGCACTAATCGAACAGATAATTACATGGGTTTAAGAAAGGATCAGGAATTAACTTTCAGTCCTTAAAACCGTTTGCAAATAACTAAAACAAAATTGTCACAAAACCTTATGGAAAAAGCTAGTGTTGTCTATGGCGGGTATCATGCAAGGGATTAACATTCCGTCGGCGTAACTAAGGCACGTGTGAGCGGGGTTACGAACAACTCACTGACAGTTCGCTCACGTTCACGCTCTAATCATCATGGATTCATGGCGACCTGCTGTTTGACATGCTTTTGATTTGATACTTAGTAATTATTAGAGGAAGTCTTTTGTTAATAATGGAGGTCTGGTCCGGTTGTGTATAATGGATCAATTTAGAATTTACTATCAAAATACCATGAAAGGTTACAATATTCGCGTAATTTGACCTTTTGTATTTTTACTTCATACATTTTAAAATACAAAAAATACTCGAAAATGGTTGACATTGGCATAAGGGTCATCAGGGGTAATTTGTTTGCAAATGACCTCTCCTACATCCCCTTAAGGGATTGCCGACGTATAACCAATAACCCTGTTTAACACTAAGCTAAAATACCTTAGGTAAGAGCATGTCAATCTAGGAACGAGCATTATTAATAAGATTCGAAAAAATATAAACTGCTTTTACAATATTGACTTTAGCTGTGGGCCGTACGTTGGGTATATCCTATCCCAACCATTACTTACCTCAAAACTTGTCGCCCAGAGTTCCATACATCATCGTTCCAGCTACAATCTAACTTTGTCTCGTGTGACATCCCTAAGGGCTCCGAAAATATCGCCGAACGAGAGTTTTATTGCTACAGACATAAGCGAGAAGCCACGAGATGTAGCTAGCGCTCAGTAATCGAGTTATACCAACTGTATCTACCTTACCGCTTCATATCGATTCAATTCGATATAATAACGATTTACGTAACGATTATTGGTCAAGGACGAAGCTTACGCACCAGACGCCCCGTGTCTACTTACATTTTAGAAACAGCTAGCCTGTAAAATTGTTTGTAAAGAAATTCCAATGTTCATTTTACCTACCAAGAAAAAGGTATCCTGAAAAGAATACTAAGATCAGATAGCTAAACTGTAATTTTGCTGTAAGTTTTCTTTGTCATAAGTACCTCACGAATACTTGAGAACAAAAAGTGCCTACCTTATGGTGCAGCGCAGACGACACACTTTTTGTGCGATCGAGTCTGTGGCGCACGAAAATGTCTTATTTGTCCCCGATGTTTTTCCGAATGCAGGTTATTCTATATAGGATGTGTCCCTCAATAGTAATTTCTGTCAATTTAAAATTTAATTTAGGAACCATTCCGTGTAGCTCACATTACGAATAAGATAGGAATTTGAATGTGCGCCACAGACTCGATCGCACAAAAAGTGTGTCGTCTGCGTTGCACCTATAGCACAGGTTTTATAAGAAGAAAACCCCCCTCACACTCACACACCCAAATCATAATCTGTATTATCTTTCGTAAAAGACACGGTACGACGATACGAGTATAATATTTTGAAATGCAAATGAGAGTCGCTGAAAGTACGTATGTTTGGGAAAAGCAAAACAATGTTATGTAACACGTTCCGCGCACACGTTCGTTGCACATTTCTTCTACCTCCATTTCTCGCAAAGCTTTTGTCCTGTACTAGCAGACCCCGAAATGTGTCCTAAAAAGAGTAGAGAAGGCACTACTTGCATATATCGTACATTTGTATGGTAACAGTGACTGATGAGTGTCGTGTCCACCAGTGCTAATGATGCAGTGTCTGGCTAGTAACATGTGCGTCCACTGTTATTTAGCATGTCCGCAGTAGGGCTACAACCATACAACTCTGTGAAGGACTCTGGCATGACGTGCACACAATGTATTTCGCGTGTGGAAGCGACGTGCCACGCCCTGTCTCGTATCAAATGCATGCTCTGTTGTGTGCCGTTACATTTGTAAAGATCTGCCGCATTATCTGCATGTCTCTCGTATAGAGAGAGAGTATACATTACATCATGTGTTTGTCAACTAGAGTTTAATAAGGTGTTATCATCAATCTTTATCATTAACCCGCTTTTATTCAGTCTTAAATGTCAAATAATGTCAGTAGTTTATCTGAATCTAGTTAGTTCAGTTACTATAAATAGCAATTACCTGATAAAGTTCCATTATTTCTCGAACCACAGTCGACTAATGTTTCTGGAATAAGATAATTAGTTGAGTTATATGCGTATTTATTGACTGGTAATAGAACTAGTGAAAGGAGCATTTAGCCACCCACGCGCGGTTGGAAACCCACCTCGGACTGCTATCAATCTCTGTATAGCGAAGTAAGTGCAAAAAAGTACGTGTAAAAACAACATCGTTTGAAAGCTCTCAAAGCGCTCCGCGACACTATTTGTGTGTCGATTTCTTGAAAAGATTGTTCGCAAACACGTGTAGGTGGAACGTTTCGTGAAGGGTGAAACAACACGAGCCATTTGTAGGCGCCAAGTGTTTGCTGAAGAGTCGCTGTGGCATCGCTAATGAGCTGGGAATCGGAGAAAGTGCTCGTGTGGATGTGAACCGCAGGAGCCGCGCCGACAGTCGCACTTGTACGTCATGCAGTAACCGCGGTGAGGCACCGCTACCTCCTCCCCGCTCGCCCTCTTGTTGCCGTACATACTATCTCCGGCCTCCTAATACGTATGGACAAACACAGCAACGGCCACATGTCTACTGAAGATGTTAATTAGAGTTGTTATAAGATGCGACGTTGATTTGGAAAGTTCTGCGGTGTGCACATTTTAATTAGATGTAGGTATTCAGTTTGACAAATGAAATCAATGTTAACTGAAGTACCTTTCATTTTGACAACATTGTAAAGCAAAAATAAACAGAAGTCCAACAAATTGTATTAATTGTGGACTGTTGGAGTGAATTAACAAAACTAGCATTGTAGCACAGCCGACGCGTCAGTTTCCCTTTAGCGAAGTACTTCTAATGGACAAAGTTAGGAGGTTGCTCGAGCGGCGAGTGTCCGTTACATAATTGCAGTTGACGCGAAGAGACGGATGCGTAGTGGCCAGCCTGCCGCAGACGACAGGCGAAACCTGCTGGACAAGCGCGGTTCGATGCCCGGCCGAGCACTTGTCGCGTTCGTTCGTATCATTTTTTCTCAGCTCTCCCATGACCATACACTATTATGACCTTGAATTTTTTATAACGTATCGTATTTTCAACCATATAAAAGCGAACATGGAGTCTTGATTTTTCTTTCGGATTTTGTATGATAAAAGCTTATTTATTACAAATATCGTTTATCATGTCTTTTTTATTATTCCTTGGACCAACCAATGATTTCCAGAATGTGTCTCACTCAAAGTACGCACCTATTTCCATAAATTGCTGTCATCAACCTAAATTGCCATCTGCTTCGTCCGCAAACCATATGTTGCTATTCACCTGTCTTCTACAAAACCCTGTTTGCTGAGTAGTTCTATGTGATCTGCAGTTATTTAATAATTTCGCTGAGTAAAGACGCAGTGGCCGGGGAGTGTTTGCGCGAGTCGCGAGCCCGGGCCCGAGCCCGGACGTCGGGCGTCGTGTTTGCACCCAATAAGCCGCGGCAAACAATCTTTGGGCGACCTATTCTTTGAGGCTTTGGAGCCTCACACTGTAATGTAAGTTAAAGCGATTCAACAAGCCTTGTTTTGTTAGAAAGCAAATAACGCAGGCTTGAGATTTATGACTGGATTCAAAAGGAAGATAGAAAACAATGGTGATTGCGATTATGTCTTGTGAGAGCTCAGAAAACGATTATGTTTGTATGTCACAAACACAAAGTATCTAAATTCGACCTTTTACGCAGATCATTAGTCATCGTCAACCAAGAATTTGCATTTTTTTACCATCTCGTGTCAATTGTGATAATCATTACTTACAGCTTTTACGCAGCCAATTTTTGTGGGCTACGCTTATACGCTATAGGTCAATGCGAATTTATGTACCTAAGAGTAACGAGAAAACGAGAAAAGAGTAGTAAAATGTAGCCAAACAAAGCCGGAGAAATACTCGGAAGCGTATAGATGTACTCTCTCCGAAGCACCTCATGTCAATGTTGATGGATGGTCCCCCGTGCGGCGTACGTACGGCGTACGTACGGAGCCAGCGAACATTCTTTTAGCTATTGTCCCTGACTCGAACAAAAATAGAAATGCAGAATCTCTTGATCTCAGTCGGAAATCACTTCGTTCGTTCGATGTTGTTTGAAGTTTGCACATTGCCTGTGAGATTGGATCCACTCTTATTTTTTTACAATTTTAATCTGGGCAAAAGCTCTTTTCATCTAAGTATTCGAATGTAAGTAAGTACTGCATGCTTTATAGACTTCTAAAAAACGTTTTTTTTTTTACTTGCATTTTTAACCCTCTTTACCTATTGCATATTCAAAGACAATCGTATTAAGGAGTAAACTCCAATCGTGCGTCGGAGCAGACACACACACTTTTTAGCATATATGTGGATTGTTCAATGCACAATTACTTGCTCGCAAACATTTTTCTCGTAAACTAAATAAACTAAAAAATACTATGTAATCATACATGTCTAATTAACCGACTGAATGCACCATCAAGTTCCATGAACCGCTCGGGACCTTCAAAGAATTCGCGTTTTGCAGCAAATTGTTATAACTGAGCGGCATCGGTGTTGTAATACGATTTCTTGTTACTTGAGAGATCGAATGAGCTGATTACCATTTAATTAGAATAATTTCCCATGCCCACCGCATTGTTCCGTAGATACCGACCACTAGCCTTTGTAAAATAAACCTTTTCCGTTTTCCGATTCAGTTTACTTTACTTTGAATTTGTTTCATTTTGTGCTAACTTGACGGTCAGGTTATGAGTTCTCATATTGCCTCTTAAAATTTTGCCTCCAGCTTTTCCGGGGTCTTTCTTATCCGAGATGTTTTATCTTCTTTACATAGTATAAAACAAAGTTGCTTTTCGAGTCTGTCTGTGTGACGATGTTGTTCTTCTAAACTATGCAAAGGATTTTGATGCGGTTTTCTTGATCATTTAGAACGTTTATTCCGAAAGATTTTTATGTATGATATGATAAAAAAATCTCGATGTTCTCTCGAGTCGTAAAAAACCGTAGGATGCAGGGGCGGGTCGCTAGTATTTATATACCTATTTCTCTGGACCTGGGATTACACTTAAAACCATGTAAACCATGTTTATCTTTTAGTATCTATCTGTGTGTTATCTAACTAAGTTAGCTTAGCGGTTTAACGTTGTTTTTATACAAAATATAGGTGTCATTAGCCCCTCATAGTTAACCCCATGCATTCTGTTATTAGAATCATCTCATTCAAGTCTATGATAACAAAGGAAGTATACCAAAATATAATAAATTCAAACATTAAGTAACTGTGACCATGACACCGCCTAAACTTGAATAACGTGTGAACGGTATTATTTAAATGCGTTAATAACGGTGTCGGTATGCCGTAAATGCCATTATTACAGCATGAGTTACATTTTTATTGGATCAGCAAAATATTGCCGGCTTTTTCTTTACAATATTTGTAACGCGATATCATTATGGACTTTACAAAACAATAAATTAAAGGATATTTTCAAGCCGGTATTCTTTTTAAATTATTCAATATGCAATCTGCTTTGGTATAAGTTATGCATTTTAGAGTTTGGTCCTATGTGTACGCCTATCGATATCCTCAAATGTAGATGTGCCTGTGTTTCTTGTCTCATGTTAAAGACTGTTTATCTCAGTGGCTCCCAAAGTTGACTGGACCGCGACTCCGCGACCCACCTAACAAAAACTTCCAAATTCGGGACTCACCTTAGCTATCATAGTGAAAAAGGGGCATACTTAACTATATGAATGAAGGACTGTTCAAATAATAAAAAAAACGTTCAGTTACAATCGAAAATTTTACTTAATTTTTAAGGAGTGCTATTTTTATGAGAAGGATGTATTTGTTTCCCATTTTTTAGGGTTCCGTAGTAAACAAGGAACCCTTTAGTTTCGTCATGTCCGTCTGTCTGTCTGTCTGTCTGTTTGTCCGCGGTCTAGCTCCAACACTGTTAGTACTAGAAAGTTGTAATTTGGCATGGGTATACATATTAATCATGCCGACAAAGTGGTAAAATAAAATTATGAAAAATATTTTTTTTTAGGGTACTCGTAAAGTGGGGAAGGTTTTTTTTTTTCTATCCCTTGGTGTGGGGTATCGTTGGAAAGGTCTTTCAAAAACATTCTGAGTGTGTTAAAACTATTTTTAAATTTAGAGATCCGTTTGCGAAATATTAAGCTTTAAAGTGCAAATTTTTGTTAGAGTCAAGTATCCCCCCCCACCAGCTAAATGGTTGGTTTTAGATATGTGAAAAAATTCACGGCAGTAGCTTATATAACGAATTTAAAAGGAAAACTATCACAGCTGAGTAGGCTTTACAAGTTAACGAGTAATAATCGACCAACTTAGATTTGCGGTTGTAAAAACATGTTCTCCCATACATTCTGTACGAAATATATTTTTTTCAACTACAATGTTAAGTTTGTTCTTGAGATAAATTCATCCCAACTACGGAACCCTACATTGTGCGTGGTCCGACATGCACTTGGCCGGTTTTGTTATTATAGCTTTAGCATCAACTTCAATTTCAGTTACTTTTAATCGCACTGAGTTTGATACGTCCAATTTATTTCTGTATTTAGTTTTAATATTGATCGTAGCTGAAAATCAATTTTTCAAGGCCCACCAAATATTTGCTCGCGACCCACCAGTAGGTCGAGAGCCATAGTTTGGGAACCACTGGTTCATCTCATTGATAAGCAATTTAATATGATGAAAGATTTATAATCATTAGAGTTATTGGGTAAAAATTTATAACAATTAAGTTTTAAATGATCAAATTAACCAAAAATATCTCCAGTATTTTGTATAAAAGCTGCATTACAAACTATTAATATTTAAAATTGCCTTCACATGATGTAAACTGATCCCAGTATAAACCAGGATCAGTATAAAGCTCCTAATTTTCAGTCGATTTGGCAGTAACTGTATCGTAACTATCAATTGCGGTGCAATATTAGATAAGCCTGCACCAATGTACTACCTAACTAATATCTGTGTTACATTGTACAAATGTTATCCTGTTACAGAATATATATGTAGACAAATGGTACATGATAGATAGGCTGCTTAACGATTTATACAATAAATAAATTTATTTATTTATTTCAGGTACCTAAATAAGACCCATTGCCAAACATAAGTTAATTGAAATCATCAGATAAAACCAAATAAAATAAAATTAAAGTGAAATAAAATAAAATTAAACATCAAATAAAATTGAATCAAATAAAATTAAATCAACACAATGCTTTTGTTTTAATTCCATGACGCGACAGAGCTCATTGACACGTTATTGAATTAATGAATTGTGACATAATACATAATATAAAATTTTAATAACTGACAGCACAACGCACCGTAGCACAGTTTACGATTCAAACTTAATTTTCACATTAAAATAATCTATTATTTGTGGTCGGTGGTAGTTTCATTTTATAACATTGGTAGCTTTATGTACCAGTAGCTTCTGCCCGCGACTTCTTTCACGTAAAACTCGTAAGATACACAATAAATTATTATAATTATAATTTTAAAAAACTTGCATCGCATCGCCCGCCCGCTATATTACTTCGTTTTTGCCTAGCGTTCTTTCTGACTTTTTTCTTTGTGTCGTGATGTTAAAAACCAACCTTCCTCAAGAATGGGCTACTACACGTAAAAATATTTTCTTAAATCCAGCTGGTAGTTCCAAAGGCTAGCGCGTGCAAACAAACAAACTCTTCAGCTTTATTATATTAGTACAAATAAGACATCGATTTGCAGTACATTGAAACATAAACATACCTACATAACATATATTCTCCACGTAAAAAATCTCTTAATAATAAACTTTAGTGATATTTTTAAGAAAAGTTTCTACTCAAATTCTAGTTACCTCAGTGCTTTGTGTTTAATCTAAGCCATGGCCGGTCTCTGGTAACCTTTAGTTTAAGGTGTGTTATCTTTGTGGGCGGTTACTTAATAGTGGAGCTATTGCCAAATCCCTGAGTATAGTATCCGTACTAGGTACTTCATAATCAGCACTATATAGGGACGTCAAACCTAAAAATACTCGTATTTGAAGGGGCTATACGAGTATTAAATACTCTTATGAAAGTGTTCTCGGAATCCTAGTTCGGAACGCAAAGCTATTCTTTTTTCTGGTCTTATGGGGCTTACGGTACTTTTAATAAATGCGTTTCATCGTTATAATTCTTCACAACTGCATGTCATCGTACACTATTTTACTGACATGCTTCACATTATAAGTTTTCCGTTTGCCTAACTGGTATTTTTTCTACTTTCAGGTACTTACCTACACTACATATACAAATCCGGAACAACTGTTTCGTAAGTCTTTATGTTACTGTAAATTAAAAATACTGTTGCAAGTAACGACGCCAAAGTATTATAAGTAGGTAGCTAGATCTTTCATAGTATATGTTTAATGTTCCGTGAATAGAAAGCACTTCAGGTAAAAACATATAAAGCAGAAATCCGTGCGATATAAATAGAGCTGATATTAAAAACATTCTCTTAGCGCAGCGCACCGCATCAAAACTTTATTATATTGTACGTCGCATATCTAGTGGACATATCTAACTGGATAAACAAGGATAACACAGAATGGAGTAAAAGTTTTTTATTACAATAACAATATGGGACCGATAAGTTGACGGGCGCGGTATCATTGTTTAGCTGTTCGCAGAGTTTTCTCATATCGCGCCTTCCGCTCGTTTCATCGCAACTTATGCCGTCCTAGGCTAAACTTCAGGTTAATTAACTCGTCTCAACTGTGTAACTGCTGATAAACTAGCATTATTAAGCGCTGTTTTATTATCTACTATATCCCAATCAACTGGCTACGTAGGTAAATACGTGAACTTTCGGAAGCGTGTATTGCTTTTGTCTGTGTTTTTTGGTTTTAATTCTTTGTCAGTTTGACCACTATTATTGGTATCTATCTGATATTTATTGACATTAGAATACGTTTTAAATACTAGTTACAGGTATATAAAGTAGGTTAATAGATTTATTTCACGCTTTATGAAAGCCTGAAACACAGATGTCATGAACCCATACGATCCGGGTCGAAGGACCAGAATTGGTCGAGAAAATCCAACACTTTAGTAATAAATAAACAAGAGAGATGAATAATTTTAATTAAAACAAACATATTAATCTAAATAGTAGCTTGTTGGGGTTCCAAACAAAACGCTGAGGTAAAATGAGATAAGAGAGACGCGCAGGTACGGCGAGCTTTTTCGGGACGAGCGATCGTACCGCCGAATGTATGGGCGAAGTTTGACGGGTGGCTTAGTTAGCCCCGTAATGAACACGGATTTATCCCAGCTTCCCAGTCCCAATATGAGCGATCCAATACGAACCGACTTGTTTACCCACAGTATTCTCACGATTAATCACTTAGATACATGTATAGATCACATCAAATTAGATTCTATTAGATAAGATTCCACTGCATTCATTAACCCTTACATCCGCCGTATTGTGGGAATGTTCTTGCAATACCTAAAACAATGGGACCAATAACACAAAAGAAAGAAGAGTAAATAAACATGTACTTAATTACATTCTTACACAGCAACATGTAACAACATACATACCATAAAGTCTTAAAAGTAATGCCGTTCGAACTTAATTAAGTAGAGTAAATTCCCCGTACTACAAATAATTACAGTTGTTTAAAGACATTATAAAGTCTACCTACAATAACTGTTCAAGAATGGAACACGAAAAATATGCTCTATATAAATAAATCAACACGCCAAGAAAATAAATAATGGCACACACGCGAGTGCGCTACCTACTTTGCCATAACCACAGACGTAGTAATCAATAGACGGGTCGGTCGAAATTAACTGTGCGTACAGTTAACCGCAAAAATAGTGTAGCGGTGCAGCAAAGCTACCTGCGGTACCCGGCCATCGACGATAATAACTCGCTTCAGTAATCCGATGACTGGACAGGTACTTATTATAAAAATTTTACGCTGACACAGAACACAAATTGTGTGTCGGTATCGGTAATTGTCTCATTACAGACCTCAGTAACTTTGTTCATAAACATTTTACTCGTTCTCGTGTTGATTTAGTTCATGTTTTAATAACGAAGTGGTGATTTGTTATGTTCGACTTCATTACAACAAAAGATTTCAGTCAATTTCCAGGCCCATAAAAATGGTATAACTTTTAAAGTTTCCGCAAAAATACAGCGTTATTTTTCGTGTACATTGGTTGCTTAGTAGGCAGGTCGCGGAGCCGCGCGGACTCAGGTCACGCAAATAGGTTAATAGCTACCGCCGAAAAAACGCCGTAAAGGAAGCTTAATCAAAGAAAAATATTGCTACTCCTTTCGAGTCGGACGCTTTTATTGAATAGGCGAAGTGAAGGGAAGTCGCCCTGGTTCAGTCAAATACGTTTCTACGTTTCACAAATAATACAAAGCTTAGATAATGCAGCTCTCACAGAAAGACATCCTTTATAAAGACTTTCTAGGAAATAAAATGTTGTAAAAAAAAGAAACGGCAATGAAATTCTAACCCGGAGTTCGCATATCTACAAAGCTTTTACCAGAAGCTGGTGTTTGTAAAAAACAAACGAAAGTTTGTATGAAACTAAAAAGAAAAGCAGAAGCGATATTAAAACAAAGTTTTATAATAAAAGCACTTGAATAAAAGCACATGATTTTTGTGTCGAGTGCGAGAATTTCTAAAGACCGAAATACATTTCTGGCACTTCCACTTAATAATTGAGGACGCTCAATAGCAATGATAATTTAACTAAAGATTACTATATGAAAGTACGTCGTAAAGACCAATTCCAGTCAATATTTCGAGCATGGCCCTAAACGTTCAGTTACGACTAATACAATATTAACATGAGTACTCCAAAAAGGTAGTAAATGACAAATTGTCCGTCATTATAGGAAAGGGAACGAGGTTAGAAAGCTTGTACATTTTTCGTATCGCGCCGATTATGTTAGTAGCATGCAACGGTTACAACACGAGCCTTGGACCCGCTCATTATAGCACATGTACACTAACCTACAGTTATAATGTCGTAACGTCTTTTCGAACTATTGCTCTATACTACCTCAATTTTCATTATAACCTCTACTTTGCAGAGGAATCTATTTTATTCTTCTTTCAATCATTTAGTTGCTTGATTAGTATCAATTCGAAATCAAGTTATAAATTAAACTATAAGAGGTATGGTCGGTTTCCAGCCTTATCAAATTCTGATTATATTTTATACGCACCGTCAGTCATTCCGGCTTCTTACTGTCGGAACTACCGCCATCGTCTTGACAACTGACTGACGACTTTAACGTGCTCTCGGAAGCACGGAGAGACCTCAATCTGTAAAGAATGATCATTGATCACCGACCCCAGCTAATAGCAGCAAGCGGAAGCGTCGCCGATCGATCGCGCTGTGATGTAGCCATTTACCTCCGTGGCTCTGTCCTCCAGAAACAATTTAGGTGTTACAGAGGTTTATATAACAAGAGATAAGAGAATCCTTAACACTTCCGATCCGCGTGGCACCGTGCCAAGGATTGCAACACTGCTTCTCCCCGCTTTATTGCCATTTTCAATGATAATTTATTCATCTTCACGCTATATTCTTTTAGGGGACCGGTGGATGTCGGAAACTGGAAGCTATCAGCGATAAGTGCAGTTGCTAACGATCTTTCTTATGTTGTTAATTCTATAAGTTCCTAATATCTTAATAGGAGACTTAAAACCATCCAGGAACATTATATATTTTGATCTATTACAACAATTTTCGGCGTTGAAACATCATTTGCCTGCGATTCCCATAATACTGTTTAAATTTCGATGGTTTCCAATCTCAAATGAACAATTATTTTAAGACAAATGGCATTTACGTGTAGCTGTCGATGCTTGTTTTCCAAAATGCTGACCTTTATCATGTACATTAGAGTGCATAATAAGCGAGGAACCCTCTCCTATACTAATGAATGATCACCGCTGTGCCGATGGCATCAATAAATTCGATAGAAGCTTTCATTCACACGTAATAAAGATTCGCGGCTCATTCATTGTTCAAACTATTTTAGTCTGAGGCGAATGTTTCTAGTATTTCAACATTACGTTACCTACATAAGAAACTAGAGAAACTCTGTATTTAACTTTGCAACATTAAACCACAAAAAATCGGTCCTTTCGTCCATTTACCTACTAGGCATAAGACACGTTAGCAAGCAATTGAAAATTATCTAGCCAAAGCAAAAAATATACTGAAAAGTAACTATTTATTAAAGGATCATTTTTATATACTTGTACATATTATTATTTTAAGTCTGTTAGTTTTTAAATAATGTAAATACGTGTGTATAAATAATTAAATCATAAAACAACAAAATAAATACATCTCAATATAAAATAAAACATTATTATAATATTCAGAATCGTGGAGAAATAAATGTCTTGCCGTTATAAAGGACTTGGTTGGGGCACTCGTTTGTGCCCCAGTCCTTAAGACCTAGCAAAGAGGATTATACTGCAGTCAATACCTAAGAACTGCCGTTAACTGGGGCGCTTTGCCGTCTCTGTGTTACCAGACTAGAAATATAAATTTTTATGCTTATATTTTATTCATTTACTGCATTTTTTCCTTCCGAAAGGAGGAGGTCATTTCTAATAAATGTATTTTTTGGCATAACTTCGTTATATATAGATGGATTTGCAAAATTCTATTTTTGTTTGAAAGGGTATACTTTCGAGGTGGTCCCATTGTCATCAAGTCAGGATCTGATGATGGGATCCTGGAGAAATCGAGGGAACTCTTCAAACATTATAGGCACACCTATAGCGATTTGGGTATTTTTTATAGCAAACTCAAACTCAAACTCAAACTCAAACTCAAAGCATTTATTTCAATTAAACCATTTACAGGCACTTTTGAATTGTCAAGGAATCGGTCAGTCAGAAATAGGTATGAAGCTAGTTGCCCATTCCAAAGCGTAGTAGGTACCTATGGAGAAGAACGGGCAAGAAACTCCACGGACTAACTTGTGGACGGAGCAACTTGTGCAGTTGCTCTCGGAAAGCACTATTTGGTGAAGTGGAACTGATGATGAAGACCACAGATGGCCACCGGAACTACTTAATAATAAGTATTTCACGGGTTGCGATTTGATTACTTAAATATGGTTGCCAAGCAATTTATGCTCGTCACAATGCATATGGAGAAGTGGAGCTGATAGTGAAGTACCAGGAGAACTCTTCTACGATTAACGTCCCTGCATCGGGAAAAGCAATATTTTGTAAAAAGGTGATGAGCAGTTGACATTAGGCTATTGTAACTCAGATACACTACAAACTAACTCACTAAAAAGCGAGAAATAAAGATTTTGCATAATATCATTACATTTCACTCAACAAAAATGGTTTTAATATTTCGACGCCAGGAACCGTAACTATGTGATATAGTTTTTGTTTTATTATTTGAATAACGAACACCACGCATATTATTATGAGGATGTTGACTGTTCGGAAACAGGTCTGAAGGTACAGTTACTTTAGCGAATAAATAAAATTATCCTATCCAAATATTGGAGATATTTTATGCAAATAAGTGTAGCAAAATATATCTAAGGACATCGACTCAATGTTAGTGAGTATTGATCTTGTTTATCGTATATTAAACTAACTTATTTAATCTCATTTGAAAAATTACTGTAGTAAATTCTTAAGTTCGTTTATTCAATCAAATGGTAACGTCAACCGCTTTGAACTTCGAGATCGATATTTGACTAATATTTCAGACACGCCTGGCGAGGCGAGCCTAACGTGGCCATGTCACAAATCGATAAGCTATCATAATATTTTACACTAACTGCGTATCGTGTTACAACTACCCGTATCTGTTATGTTATGCTACGCGGACTCTGACTGGACAAAACATGAGCGTAGCATAGCGACGTAACGCAGATTAATCATAGCGCGAATGTAAATTCGATTGACAAAAGTAATTTAGTAAAATCATTATGGTATTCGATAGCGTCATCATCGGAGAAACTGAGAGACTCAGACACGATTAAGGATTCAAACTATGGATTTAAAAAAACTGCAGTATGTCCACTTAAGAGTCGGGCTAAAGTACCTTACGTATTCTTAACCTCTTCGGTAAACTGAGGTAGATAAGGCTTTAGACAGCTTGGCTGCTAGACAGTAACCATTTCTATGAATACTACGTAGACATTTCGCACTGTCGCAGTAAAACTGTGGCCATTAAATTAGCCAGTAGTTCTGATTGCCGAGTCTAACCACCTGCCTCCTATTTTTAATGACCAGTGGGAAGATAAGATGTTAAATCTCAGGCTAAGTAAGAAAAAATACCTACTAAAGGAAACGTACTACTTATACACATAATATTAAGTATTAAGATGGACTTACATCTAAAACTTCATACCTAATGGTCCACAATAAATTATTAAAAACACGAAACGAACGAATTTCGTATCAATCAGTAATAGCAACTGTCGATCATTCCGAATCCGATCATAGCGTTCGACAAACGTACAAATAAAGCAACAACATCAGTAAAACACTTTTTCTGTTCAAATAAAAATGCAATTATGTAATTTAACGGAACATTTCATCCATTACAGCGAATTGAAGTTTGAAGAAAAGTAATTAACCGTGTTTTTATTGGCCCGTACCGAAATTGGAAAAACACTTATGAAATTACTTTGGGTTTCGGCTGTCAGCTGTTTGTATAGACACTTTTGATGGCTGTCGTTGGTCACCGATAAGAAATTCTAAAAAAGCGGTAAAGTGCGAGTCGGACTCGCTCACGAAGGGTTCCGTATACCACCGTACAATATTTAAAACTACATTTTCTTTTAAGTACTTTGGTAAAAAACAGCTCTCTTGTATGGGGAACCCTTTAATTTTAACTTTATTTTTAGTATTTGTTGTTACAGCGGCCATAGTAGTACCTACACACTCTGTGAAAATGAGTATCTACCTATTACGGTTCCAAAGATACAGCCCTGTGACAGACGGACCGATGCGACGAACAGCGAAGCCTTAGTAAAAGGGTCCTGCAGGCACCCTTGGGTACGGAACCCTAAAAAGATCACAACAGCACGCTTAGCATGACGACAATAGAAATGGGTTTTGTCGACGGAAGAATAGACAAAATGACAGATAAACAATCACAATCTGTCATTTTATCTATTCTTTTTCGACAAAATGCAACCCTAAAGGATCAGCAAAGTATTGTACAATGACGTAATGTTTAATAATGTATGCACATAAATTTACTTTCCTTTTATAAATAAAAAAATCCAGCTATGAGTTCTAGGATAATTTCGGTTGTATAGGTATTGTATCTGTGTTATTAGCTAGTTTTTAATTAAATACATACTTTATACTGTAATCTGTGGAGAACGTAGTGGTATAATTGTTTTAAAATGTAATATTTATGATATTATGACTATTTCTTATTGTGCTACTGTTTGTTTTTCCTTAAATAAATTAAAAAAAAAAACCCGTAGAAACCCGTTTCTATGGTTGTCACGCTACTCGTGCGGGTCGATTAAAAGATTGACTTGTGTGGTTTGCGTTCGATTACGGAACCCAAACCGTAGAAGCCCAAAATCTAAGTAGCCAACTTTTCTAAATAGATATTATACCGAAGTACCTTGATAACGCACTTAATATATAACAAAAACCACCTGTGTGACGTACTGAAGCCGCAACGAGTATTGCGTAAAATTGCCATCGTATACCGTGGAACGAGTAATATTAGGTAGGTAAGGCAAGTTCTGATTAAACCGTAAAAGAGATTGGTTCCTCGGCTGAGTGCTTTATCGTTGACGTTATGTCGGCAATTTGGTGGCGTCTCCCCGGCCCACGGCGCCGAGCCGGGATTTCTGCCGAACGAGTTACCTACGCATAAAAAGAAGAACGAAATGAAAAAAGTTCAATCGATACGAAGGAATACTAATAGAGTGTTGAAGTAAGCCGTACAGTTTATTGGGCACAATCTTCTGACTGATTTCATCAGCTCTGAAATACTTCAGCGAAATGAGAGCTTCCCAAAAATAATCGCAAGCTAAGTTCGAAGTTACTGAGTTTTTTCGCCATTTGATTAAACTGCCAAGTTAACGATATCTTCCTTAATTAATAATCCACATTGACATTAGTCGCGAAGTTTCCTTAAAAGTGTCCATAATTACACGGTATGTATGCGGCATAATGATAATTATAACGAGCTTTTGGCAAATTCAACATATTACAGCTTTAACATTCCCGTGGGAAGCTTTACTAAAAGGATAATAACGAAATGACGTCGGAACAAATAACGCATCATATCATTTATGTAAAAAATATTCCCACCGTATTAAAAAGTGAACCATAAAATGTTTTTTAAAATAAGTGCTCACAGGCAGTGCGCGGCGCGGCGTCCGCGTCGGCTCGGCACGGGGAGGCATTACGGTAGGCACTTGGCACTTGCAGTAAAAACATGCTCTGATAAAACAGGTGGTGGCTGATATATGGGTCCGCATTGGCGAGCGAGCTCACTGCAGCTGTCCCGGCCGCGCTCACCTAGCCCGCTCTTATGTATGCACCCACTTATCAAATCATTATTTGTACCAAACTTCGGGATTTTATCCTGAAATTTTTGGCTTCGAAACTTAGGCGAGTTTCGCATGAATCAGTAATTTGCGTTCGATAACTTTCCGAACGAATTATAATGTGAAATGAGTTCTTTGACAAAAAGTTTGTATCAGGTTTTGCCCAAATGAATTCTTTAGAGTCAATGGACAACACCAATACATTATGACAACATTTAGGATACTACAAGTTATTTCGATAATAAATTGAATGTTCATTTATAATTTTGTTAAAATTTTTGTTATAAAGAGCCCTTACGATGTGAAACAACAACAATCCTGTAAGTAATTTTAATTTTCCCTCAATAAGTAAGTCATACAAATATACAATCGACACTGGGATAAATTAGGTGTTTGCAAAGGATTGTGACCTATGAGTTTGTTTATGGGGCAAAGCACACAGTGCACTGCCAGCTTATATAACACCTAATGCTGGAATAAATGTTCGCAAATAACAATAACTTCGACATTTTGTTGCGTGTATGTTTAGTTAGGTAAGGTAAAAGGTTTACTGGAATTTATATGTATTTTCTGTAAGAAAATTATTTGTAAAATTAAAGTTACATATATTTTCTATACTACATACAGTTAAATAAACAAAACAAAATCATTACTGATATTTTAGTCTCAAAAAAGGTTTTAATGTGTATCTCTTTTCATGTAATGTTCCACTATTGAACTGGTTTTTCCCGAATGCTCTAATAACCCGCAACTACGAAGGGCCTCGGGGGTTATATTGCCATAATCACCACGGTGGCTGTCGGAGGCTGCTGCCCATCCTGCTGATAACATCCTATAGGCTGCTCTTACGACTTCCGCCGGAAATGATAGGGTGGTCTTCGCACCTAATGTTATTTACCTGTTTCATTAGAGTTGGTCTGTGTGCATGAAAGACCAGTTTTTTGGGCTTTAGTAAAACCAATGGTTTTGGTCCTTCTATCCGCATCAAGTACACTTTGATTTTTAGTAACGATAACTTTGAAATTTATTTATGTAGAAATAAGTATTTTAACGCTGCTTTTGTGATCCTAAAAAAGGAGGCACATGAGTATTTATATAAAGAAATCGATTATTTTAAAAAGCTTGACTTGGTAAGTATTGCTGCGTTATTCTATAGCAAATAAAACGTTATCAGTGCATCGTTACTGGAACAAAACGACTAGGACTGTTGCAAATATATGAAACGTGCTTTGAACAGTTCTAAGAGTGTTTGTAATGTTAGTCACGTTCAAATAAATCTGGGTCCAGTTGAAAATCTGTACCATGAGTCTGCAGTGTTATCTTTGTGAACTCCACTCACCTGTATAGTGGATATATCTTCTTCTGTCTTCTATGTATATAAAAATCAATTGCCGTGCATTGTCTCGCAAAACCTCGAAAATGGCTCGACCGATTTGAATACATTTGTTTTGTTTTGTTCACCTGAATCCTAGGGTGGTTTAAGAAAAAGAAAATTAGGTAGCTACAGCCGAAAAATCGAAACCGAAAATTTGTCAGGACAACGTCTGACGGGTCAGCCAGTTATTTATATATTTGAATACGTTTTGGATACTCATAACGATTATGTCACTGTATAATTATGAACTTCGTTAGTTTATAATCTATCAGTATTATTTCCGTTAAATTATAAACTGTCGAAAAATTGTGAACTGCAACGAACCATTTACAATTTAACGCATTATTTTTCGCTAGTTTATAATCTTTCCATAGGAAACCGACAAATTGTGAACTGGTATCAAACTTGCTTGCGACGTAACGCACCTTGCGCTAATATTGAATAGCTTGCCTGGCTGCGAGCAACTTGGAAGTAACGCTCGCCGGCCGCTGCCGCGGCACCGCTCGCTTCGCTCGCTCGGCTCGCGTGCGGTTGGTCACAGTTCTAACCTAACCTATTTCACCCAGTTCACAATTTTTCGACAGTTTATAATCTAATGGAAATAATTCCGACAGATTATAAACTAACGGTTCTCACAATCTTACGGTGACAATTATACACAATAAAAAGATCCAGATAGAGTCGTAAAGTATTTGTGAGTTTTGAGGTTAGTTAAGCAATCACACTTCAATAGCTGTCATTCGGATTTTTGTACACGGGGTAGACCATGACCTGGGTTAGGACATAGGATACTTTATCCCGGCAGTACGTTCCCGTGGAATATTTTTCCAAAATATTGTCGTTTTCCGACCTCCACACGGGTGAAGCTACGGGCAAAAGCTAGTAGGTTCTAATAAATATTGGATACTTGAAACCTGTGCTTAAAACACTGTAACTAAGCCTACGTTCGCACGAGCCCTTTTTTTAACGCGAGGTTTCTTGACGCGCACTGGATTTTCAGTGCTCGGCTTAGTGGCGTGAGTTGAAAATCCAACGTGCACTTTTTCAACGCGCTAGGGATGCACTCTGTTGGATTCTCAACATTCGGTTCGACACCGAGAGTTGAAATTAAATGCGTGTCAAGAAACCTAAAGCGCCCGTACGTCCGTAGGCTATCGGCCGCACTAGATAGAAAAGCGTCAACCCATAATCTTGATAAAAAGGTTTTCATCAAAATCTATATCAACAAAGGTAGAATAGGTACTAAATGTTGCAACCTTTTTAGTTGCCTAGTTAAATAAAAGCCATCGGCAGTCAAAAGAATTTTGAGATGCCATTGTATTATTTTTGTTTCTTCTTATAAAATGGCTTCTCATTTATTATCAGCTTGTATTTTCTATAATGTCCTACCAAATGCGAACTTTTTTATTATTTTGCTTTTAAATTAGGCATTATAGTAATATGATTGCAACCTACATTGCAACAAACAATGATTTATAAAATGTTTTTAGGTTAATTCGGTTCCTTCTTATTAAATATAATAAAAGAAATAGAAAAATCAAGAAAATCTGGTGTTTATTGAATAAAACCAACACCGCGGTAGCGCTATCAAGATCGCGTTGACAGATTATTGAATACGAACGCTACTTCAAATTGAATCAGAATAATTCGACCTGCAGCTGAGGTCAATCAGCATCAATAGCCGTAACAACTGTCACAGAGAAAGCCAACGAATGCCATGTTATTTGCCGCTTGTCGATCGCGTGCCCCATGAACGAACCATCCATGACCTGTCAAAATAAACTATTCGTTTAAATCAGACCTAAAATAGTTAAAATATCGAGTTACGTAAAATGATGAATCATAATACAATTCAAGAAATATCGATCGGCCTTTAGATTATTTATGTCTAGATAGAGTGTCGCGCTGCAAAAGAACTAAAACAAACAAGCCAACTTTTTTATGCTGGTGTGCGTGACAGCTCTTACACTCGCGCCACGTCATTGTGCGTGCATTTAGCGGCCAACAGTTGGACGCAATTTTTTTCGTCGAGTTCACAGCTTTGACTGTCTATCTAGACACATTTTTATATCTTTGGATCCGTTGTAGAAAAGTAGAAAGGTTTGACCGATTTGATTCGCTGTTGACAGAGCATTGAATAAAAAACAGTTTGAAGAATACACGAAAACATAATACTGTTTGAGACAGAAATAGCAAGAAAAAAAATGTGACTTAGAAGCCTTAGGATAGAACTTGAGCTAAGAATGTAGAAAAGAAACTGCAGACAGGGCAAATAAGTCTTGCGCTGATTAGAATGGTTCGTTCAGCTTTTTGTGTACATACATAATTACGTTTCAAAGCGTCGAGATGTTACTAAATAAGGTTATCATATGAAAAACCTAGTTGCACACATAGCGGGCTAGCGGAGAAGCGCGTAGGTAAGCTCTAGCGGGGTCGCTGACCGCGGACCGGTCGCCCGCCTGATCGCCGTCTTCCACTGCGTCCGACACAACTGATAAGCTCGTTCAATACTGTTTGCTATTTTATTATACCTACGACCATTTACGTTAATGACTGTACGGTTCAAGTGCCTTCGGAACCGGCTCGGAAACTTCCTACAAACTAAGACACGGTTGTAGTACACATCTTGTTTGCTACGCTGATCGCGGATGTAGTCATTTTATCGTTATTGACTAGACTCTAGACTAAGAGTTCACTAGCACAGTTTTAAAGTGGAAATTCCTTTATTGTGCACTTCTTGTGAACCTATAGTAAGGGAAATAATGAAAGTCCTAGTTACGGAATTACTTATTTATTATTTTGGTCAGAATACAAAATCATTTCTGAAGATATTTTGGACGCCCTAGAATAGCTTTCAATATGAAAGTTCTACAGTTAAAGATAAGAACCGTCAAAGGAGCTCTTTGGGCGCTTGACTGAATGTTGAAACAATAAACTATCCTAAAATAACATTTGTGAATATCGAACTTTGTCAACCTCTATAACTACCGAGTTTTTCGGTTCTTAGTACATGGAAGCACATAGAATTATCAAAAAGTATTGTCTATTTAAGTTCCATAAGGATTCTCATTTTCAAATTACTTGGGAGCGGAAAATAATAAACTCTCCACTGTAATGAAAGCACTTAATTGATAATATTTTAATAATATTCCCCGAACCGTAGCCGTGGGAGGTCGCTGCAAACCATTTAACAGGTACATTAGAGCTTTTATGAGATAATAGTGTTACCGTTTTTATCACGCTACATAACCGTGCTGCGTGGTACGTAGGTGATGCTTTTACAAGGACATAATGACCGTGTAAACAATGGAAAAGTGCATGTGGGAACGTAAGTAAGTTATCGTGTAGCCGGTCGCGGATGGATGCGTAGGCGCCTGTTCCACGTCGGCATTCAGTCTTGACACAGCTGTTGAGCTGGCTATATACAACGCGCACACAATGAGACTGCATTACGCACTACATAATGCTTGCTTGTAACATGACATTGTACTGATCTCGAGATGTATGAGCTGCAACGTTTGTATTGTGTGACTGATGATTCACAAGCGTTGGGATTTATTTATAGCTCATTGGTTAATACCATAAAGAGGTTTGTGAGCAATTACATACAAAAGATATTCAAAAGATTCATGCGTTGCGTTATATCCTGAGGTATCTCGATCTCATTTGAATCTGCCTTCATGGCAACCCACATGATTCAACTCCTTTACGTAATTGTTAGGGTTTTCTGTAGAATTAGCCATCTATTTGAATCTAATTATTATATTGGGTACTTACAGACAAAGGCTTCGATTTTGATCAACCGTTACAATTGCTTTATACCCAAAGCTAATTTGGCGCACATAACAGTACAGAACTATGTATGTACAAAACAATAATAATCAAAGGATGTTTGGATATTTACCTAACCAATAGGTACACTCATTGATCAAAGATACTTTGGAATGGGAATGAATTCTTTGATTTAGTGCTTAAATCGTATATTGTACCCAATTTACCAATAACTTATACCGTAAGTAGATTCACATGTAGGTAAAAGATGTCAGAAATACACAAAGCAATTTTCTCCTGAAGTAGGTATCTTAGGTACCTAATAATAAGATAAAATAATGTCCATATGCACCCACCTGCCGAAACTAGTCATACAGTTTGTGAAGAAAGGCGCTTCAGAAGAAAATCGCTTTTGAATTTCCCTTTGTGTAAGTTACCTATTATATACCTATGCACGTCACTGCAGTGTAGTGCAGTCAGTCACCCCTTTTACGTGGAGTTAAATTTATAGCAGGGTGTTACTTACCCCGCCTGTCCTGTTACCTGGTGCTATAATAATGCATGACTTAATGACCTATTAGCCTATTACAGACTCAGGAAAGTTATAATTAGCACTGCCAATGACGTTACTGGCCTTTTTATGTTTTGTAGACGGTATATGGGTACTTTTAATGAAGGCAGGATGTATGTAATTATTAATATGGAATGAATTGAGATTTAAAAAAAACACTACAATATTTTATAGCAGCACCACAAATTCATTTTTTTTTTCGGAATATTCAACGATAAGCATGAAAGAAAATTATGAAACAATTAACCAATTATGGGTGAAAACCAACACACATATCATTATTATGTAAACAAGTCCATATTTACAACTAATAGTTTGTATAAAATACTATATTTTGTACTTATAAGGAGTGGTCGATCAGCGCTTTAACAGTCGTTACCTACGTTAAAGACAGATTGATTGTATTACTAACGCGTTGGCGGCATATATTTACATGCCATTAAGTAAAAAAATAATTTAGGTCAAGGTTTCGTAAGATGACGCAATCCTAAAGACTTTTGTTGATAAATAAAAATGGGATTTTGTCGATAAACTTAATATATGGGTTGGTGTAAAGGCTGAGCTTTACATCAAGCCAAGCATTAAGCGAGCTCGACACGAATGCTGAACGAAGGTACGATTACCTACTACCAATTTTCTCTGCTCAGCAGATTTGATGTTTCCTATCTATCAAACTGGTTCATATGGGTATATTCCTCAGGTCAACGCACAATTATAGGTACTATGAATTGCTCGTAATCGAATTCGAAATACCTAGGTGAATTATATGTATAGTACCTACATAAATGCCCTCGATCAGTGCTTAATGTTCACTCCACAATGTTCAACGTGACCTAATCTTCCTAATATAAGAAAACAAAGGAACCTACCATACGTATTTTATCAGCTATTTATCGCATGAGTTAAAGTCAATAAGGGAATATGTGCTACTTTCTACAAGGCTTGCAAACGATAATATATGTGTACCTATGCAGCAAAAACGGTAAACAACACCTTTCAGTTCTGCTCAGACAAATGATAGAAATAACACAATAAATAGATACAAAGGTAAATAAGAAAAAACATCATTATCATCATCATCATTTCAGCCGAAAGACGTCCACTGCTGGACATAGGCCTCCCCCAAACACCGCCACTTCGACCGTTTTTTGTGCTTCTTGCATCCAGCGGATTCCTGCGGCCTTCACCAGGTCATCGGTCATAAGTCAGAAAAAACATAAGCTAAAAGAAATATAGGAAATAAGAATTTATTCAGTCGTTTTTCTCAGTCTCGAATAGCAGACAATGGCGGGTGATGTAACAGAAAAACCTCACATCGACTTTTCCTTTTTTTTTAAACAGGAATAAAAACTTAAACCATTTAAAAACTATCCGAGTACGGTTCTCTCTCATCCGTATCTAGATCTGATCGGCGATCTGCATCCATTGAGATTGAGGAAACGCGGAAGGCGGCGGGCGTCCCAAGATACCTAATTACTCACCGATAATAATTGGATTCCCGGTACCGCTCAGATAGTTTAATTTATTGCTCGAAGATTTAAATCTATGTATATTAGAAGAGATGTTTAATTCATGTTGATATCTCAAATAGTGTAGGAGAAAGTCTCGAAAACGCTTGCTTTATAAACTTTACAAATGACTTTTGTACTGTCTTTTCATTATTTTTCCAAAACAAAATTTCGTCGTTAGAAAATAGGAGCTAATGACAGCAATCCTCGGACGAATGAGGGGCAGTGTTAGAAGTATCTAGTAATAATTTACAAAATAGTGTCAGTGGTTGCTGGCGAATGCTATGAGTAATGGAAAACTCTCACTTGGAATATGGTACAAAACTATGCAATGTGAGCCTCCTCGGATACCGTGGTTTACCGATGTTAAACTAGGTAGGCAATTACTTAAAGTAGCTTTTAGAATACGATCTGGACATGTACTACTAAAAAATTTTTCGATAAACCAGATGATATCCAACACCTCCTTATAGATTGTATTCGTAATGATTTTGAAAGGCAACATTTATGTAAAAAATTAAAATTAAGTGCATTCGATTTGGGTAAATTTCGAAGTATTCTGGCTTAGGTACCCTGCAAGCAATAAAGCTAAGCTTATTTATAAGTTTATATTATTAATAGTCTTAAGAAAATTTTGTAATAAATGATGGGGCTGACATGACCTGTTAATGGTACAAGTCCCTAATAAATAAAGAGAAAAAAAATAAAAACTCTCACTTGGTTCCTATGTAAAACGATGTCCTTCATTAATTTTGATCTACGAAACTGCGGAACTAAAGAGGCACCTACTTAAAGAATGTGGTAGTGTTGCTCTATGTTTTGAATTTCTGATAGCAAGGCATGTCAATCCAAAATATGTAACGGTTGACCCTGAGAGTTACGTAAAGATCATGGTAGTGACCTTAAGTGATTAATAGCTAGGTAAACAACAGTATAATGTGACAAATATTATGTGTATCTACAATGTTTACCTTGGACCCTTGACAGTAAGTCGATTCACACTTGCGTGCCAATAACGATAAGTTTTCAGTGCAATATAATAAAGGTTTTCCGAAACTCAATCAATCTGCCTAGCCTTTTCCCAACTATGTTGGGGTCGGCTTCCAGTCTAACCGGATGCAGCTGAATACTAGTATTTAACATGGAGCGACTGCCTATCTGACCTCCACAACCCAGTAAATGGGTAATACGATACTCCTTGGTAAGACTGGTTGTCAGACTTTCGGGCTTCTGACGACTTTGGTTTTCCGAAACTGAACTTGCATATTTTCCGAAACAAACGGTTTTTCAGAAACAACTTATCGGTACTGAAGCGATTTCTTCAAAATTATTATAGATACTACAGCCTTCTCTGAGGTTGAATATTATTAGGCATATATCTAAACTAATATTATCTGAAAGTCTGACAACCAGTCTTACCAAGGGGTATCGTATTACCCAGTTACTGGGTTGTGGAGGTCAGATAGGCAGTCGCTCCATGTAAAATACTGGCATTCAGCTGCATCCGGTTAGACTGGAAGCCGACCCCAATATAGTTGGGAAAAGGCTAGGCAGATTGATATCTAAACTAATATTATAAAGAGAAAAGATTCGATTTTTTGTATGTTTGTTTGTAATGGATATAATCAAAAAATACTTAACCGATTAAAAAAAAAAAACACCTAAAGAAAGCTACATTATCAGCGAGTAACTTGGCTGTATTTTATCGACTTCCACGCGAATGAAGTCACGGGCAGAAGCTAGTAGTTAATAAGTAGTTAGGTACTGGATATTAAAAGGAAGTGACTTCAACATAATTTCAAAGAAAAGTAAACGTAAAGCGCAAGAAATACAGATCAAAACGAGATCCGAGCCCAACCTTATCGTTGCTAATATTGTTGTCACGCAAAATTCTAAGAATTTTTCATCTGTAAGATATTTTAATATAGAAAAATATTACGAACGAATGGTCGTCGGCTGCAGGTGTTCTGAGCTTTATCAGATAGGTGCCATCAGTTCTTAACTTAATATTGGCATTCCTTTTCACACTTTCGAATATAAGATCACACTTTCAAATATAAGATAATAATTAAATATACAGGGTGATTGGAAGATGGGTGCAAAGCTTTAAGGTGAAGATAGTATAGACAATTTAGAACCATTTAAGCCATGGTTGTCTTAGACGAAGTCTTACCAAATTTTTCTAATGACACAGAAGCCTAAAACATGTTTTGCTTGATTGCTTACACATTACTTTGATTAAATAAATAAAAAATGAATTCATTTATCATTCAATTTGGCCATAATTATGCAGTTTACATTAAATTTTGAGAATTTCCGAAAAAAAACTAAAAAATTTGGTTAAAAATATTTGGTAAGACTTCGTCTAAGACAACCATGGCTTAAATGGTTCTAAATTGTCTGTACTATCTTCGCCTTAAAGCTTTGCACCCATCTTCCAATCACCCTGTATATTTTATAGCAGCAAGTGTGAGCAGGTTAAATTTCGAAATAGCATTATATGATTATTTACATGAAGGGCCACGTCGCTATTAATATTCTAAAGTGTTTAGGTAGGGCGAAGGGCGAGCGGGTTACGCAAGCTCTTGAATAAATTAGTAATAGTTAGACGAACGTTTGAAAAAACTTGGGTAATATGTGCGGTGAGGTGTTGCTAAATATACATGAGCCGGAGAACATTGTCGGCCGCCATTGAAACGTGATTCGATTTCAATTACGCATTTACTTTAGATAAGTGTAAACACTTATAAAATCAGTTTATACCCAAATATTTTATTAAGTTTATAGAAAACGTTTTCATGCCTTTTCTTAATCTTATTACCGTTTCTCCGGTTTACTGTTCGATTTAACTCTAAGCTCATATACTCGACGCGGTAGTTGTATTCCTATTTTCCTTGGTTGCATTATACATAAGCTTACGTTTACCAGGTTTTTGTACTATCCTTTACTATTTTTTTAATATAAGTACCTACTTGGAGCTGTATCATATGATAAGTAAGAAAAGAGTTTTGTTCAAAGCTCAGCTTGAAACGAGAAGACAATCGGGTACTTAGAACGGTGTAAAAGTAAGTCAAGTTAACTTTAAATCTAAATAGGAAGAAAAAAAAAGAACAGAATTTTACTCATAACGAACTAGGTACCTAGTAGAAAAAATGTCGTAACAATAATAGACATAAAACTCATATAATCACAGAACATTAGGCAGGTAGCGAGAACCCTCCGCGACAAATTAGCAGTATCGCGGTTACCTCACCTTTGCACTGTCGAAGTTAAAATATTAAAAAAGTCACTTAGCAGTAACAGACGCGCCCTCTTCGCGCCGCGCCCTCTGTGTGCCCATTTACCTCTCCCTCGGGAAATGACACACAAATACATATAACAAACACGATTTTATCAACAATTAAACCTAAATGTTTAAGTGCTCTTCAAACATAAAGCTTACACATTGTAAAATGAACTATCCAAATGTGTTTGTTAGACTTTCGTGAAAATTATGAAAATATCAGACATTTTTGTCCTGAAACTGTTACCTTGTGTTGTTTTTTAATTTCAATGTTTTTCGTTAAAATTGTTTTTTTTTAATATTTACCTATTTAATATGTAAGATAATTTATTCATAAAAGTTTCACACATATCCAAAGTTACTATCAGATACTGTGAGATTGATTTATTTCGATCATTTTTTAACGGCTTTGCTTATTGTTTAGTTACCAGATTATTCTATAACATTAGTGTCTATACAATGTCCATTCATACACGCAATGTCTAAAAAAGAAAAACATCCGTAAACAAAACGAGCGAGCCTTCATATGATATGTAACATCTGACATCTTGGCTGACAGTACCAACCTCTCGGAAAATGGGTTGGTACCATCTGACGGTCAACTCAGCACCGCGCGCGCTCATTGGTCAAATCAAATAGCGCGCGTTTCCCTGCCTTCCTGTTACACACTTCCGTCCCTTTTCACGAAATCACTCCCACAGATTGCAGGAAAGCGAGAGGAAAGGTGTTACACAACAAAAATACTTATTATGAAGTAAGTCTGTTTGTTCTGCTTTTGTAGGCCTTCTCAACCGTATCAATGCGCGACCGCCTGAAGATTGATACGCTGGTAGTATGTGATATGAAAACTAAGGCTACTGTTCCTTCACATTCCAGTCACAAATGTGGCTGCGGGCTAACGCTAGTGCTAAATAATATATCAACGCCATGCGCTAGCCCCGCTTCCGTTCGAGGCAGACTAAAAACAACCGCCAACGACACACTAGTTAATGCAGATGAGATCTACTTACGTACACTCTACAGTGAACTGATTCCACATTTCAGACCAAAGTAAATTATTTATTCATTATTGCAGTGTACATTTTCTAATAAAGCAAGAGTAATCCACTCGGGATGTCGAGCGAGCGTTACAAATGAGTAGGACGCGCGGCAGTGCAGCCGCCAAGTTCTCCGCGAATACCATTATCGGCACAAACAATCGTGATCCGTCTCCCACGGAACTCGATGCATGTTTTTTAAGTGTGGCTCGGGAAGCGCGTTGACGCCGCATCACCGTCGGAGCGGAAGCTGCGTAATGAAGATGAATGTGACAGTAAATGAATGTTCAAGAAATATGACTTGAAATAATAACCTTAGATTTGACGTGTGATGATACATACGCGTATTTTTATACATAATAAAGTGAAAGTGAATAATGTGAACCATCAGATTTATTAAAATGAAGACTAGATCCATCCAAGAACGGATGGCGTATTTCATTATAAAGCATTCTTTAAACCAAAAGTTTCAACATTTTAATTCCCGCGGCGCAGATCACATTTGTTATGTAAACTGAGTCAGTAGTTACAATCATGCATAATTCTGAAGCGTATGTACAGGAATAGAGTAGAGAGGACGCTTTTAGTTTAAAAAAGTGTAAGCTTGGGTAAGATTGTCGCGTACGGGAAATAAGGAAGATCTCGTTTTGCTAGAGGGAATCAATTATTTAAGGATACACCCTCTGAGTACGCTCTCTGTATACAGAGCAAAAGAAACTCCGTAAATACGTTTGTGTGTCTACTTTTTGGGTCTAGGTACCCATCACAGTAAGCATTACTTAGAATTGTAGCGTGATTCAATGTAGATTATATAAAAATAATATAAATATACGATTTTATACTGAAGCTTTGTAGGTGTTGCAAGAATAACGTTAGAATTGGTAGTCCAATAATGTACAAATGCTTATTGTCGGTAACGTTACAAACAATCACATTAACCGTCGGCGTCGGATCGATGCTATTTATTCCAGCTTCGCAAATTGAAATGAAAACTGCCTCAGAAACGCTCTAGGATTAACTTCCAAGCTCATTTCAAAGCTTAGCCCCTAATCAGTGAAGTTAATTAATGTCTACGTCGATTCAGTCTTAGGGCTGCTTCTGATAACCTGAATACCCCTGTATCCGTAGCCACAGCGAGATTCAACCATCAAATATTCACGTGTGGAGGTATGGTTGCCGTTTTACTGCCTCCCCTCCCCGCCTCGCCGCCCGTCCTCCTGAAACCCCTCACAGGCCCGCTCGCGCCCTCAAACGACCCTGTCTGAAACAACTGAATGTGCTAAAATCAATAACTGTTGTTTGACGACAAAACTTTTACTCTAGATGTTGAGCTATTAACAAAAAATGGGTGCTCGCCGAAATAGTGCTATTATAGTGAAAAGTAGGTGAAGTCACGACTTCTCAGAAATAAACAAGTCTCCACTCCACCTGGTACGAAACGAGTTTTACAAAAAAACGAGTCGATCAATATAAAGAACTCAATATAACCTATTATGTATTACAATAAAAATTTATCAATGATTATATAGGTACTACGGAACATTAAATACAAAAAGGGAGAATTAAACCTCTCTTTAGCTATTATGGAATATAAATGTTACATAAATACCGTTTCATGCTCCCGTCGCCGTCCCTTTAAAGTTCGCTAAATACTGCAATGACGAGTTAAGGCCCCTCGTCGAAACTCAATAAGGACCGCGACTGAGCCCGTCGCAAATTATTATACCTACCCACTCCCTAAATAAAGTTCAAGAGAATGTTTTCATTTATTATACTGTAAAGCGGACATCAACACGAGATATTTTACATTACTGAAATTATAATTCTGAAGCCTACATATTTTTATTATGTCTACGAATTGATATTATTATCTACATACTTACCATAAGAGTTTTCTGTATAAACTCACTGTAATTTTATATGTGCAAAAAAAATTTGAAGATGTCGCCAAGTTAATAACTTCCCGTTTTAATTAATTTTACGGGGATTATGGCATGGTTAATCCGTAATTAAACTTTCGAAAAGAAAGTCTGAAACAGCTGTTGTTACTTGTAATATATTCTCGTAAATGCATATTTTTATTATTCATACTATTTGTATTTATTTACCTATAAAAAAATCCATTGCATATTATCGTCCAATCGTCAAAGTTCTTTTGGTGCGGGGTTTCAATTTTTCCTGACTCGAAAGTCGACCCGCCACCCCGCGAAAGAGGTCCAAGAAGTTGGTTAGGTTAGTTGCCTCGGCCCATAGGGTCCGCAAACCGCTACAGACCGAGCCGGCTTTGAGCAACGAAACCGGGCCGTTCGGACCTCCATATGCTGTCGCAGAAAAATCTCTATAGCGAGATTCAGAATTCGACACAAAAAGTACAACGCCATCTAGTTGTCCTGTTTGAAATGAATCCCGTAGTTTGCCAGTCGTTCATGTCCAATAAATTAAAAGCTTAGAGTTTATAACCCTGTTTTTGTATACCTATGTTTTTATAATATGTCGAAAGGCGGCGTTATATTTGTGGAGTTTTAACACCCTTTTGCCAGGTAGGCAAACTGTAACTGTGGCCACCGGCACCGTGGGAAATATTTTTAACTAACTTTGACGGTGCAGAGGCGTAAAATCTCTACGCTAAAAACCTTATGCAGTTTTTTACGGTTATAGGAACGCTGTGGAAAAGGGAGAGGGAGGCCTTTGCCCTGCAGTGGGACAATACAGGCTAGTTAGATTAGATTAGAGATAGGAACGCTATACGGTTAGTACACGCGGCTATTTAACAAATTATACATTTCCAGTATAAGCTAATCTCGCATTGTATAGGATTCCGTACAATGAGAGGTTAGCTTATACTGGAAATTTATAGCTTGATATGTAGCCGTGTATACTTACCTACTTGCTACAAAACTCTCGTTAACTCGTATAACCTTGAATGCGTTATAAACTTTTGTAAAGGGCTTATGTATACAGATGAGCTGAGCAGGTACTTCCTTTTGTGTGTAGGTGGTTAGAATAAATAGTTATAACAACAACGTTACTTTTATTAAATAGCCATGGTTATTAACCCCTGATGTAAGCTCCAACAAAGCTATTATGTAAATTAAAACAATTTGGCAAATTGCGTGTGTGAAATTACACCGGCATAACGAAAAAAGAATTAATAATTGTTTTACAATTACTTTTATTGTAAACTTTACTGCAATTTTTATTTTAATGTTTATTTTTAACAATGGTTTATATAAACCGTGTTGGTTAATGACTGCTTTCTCTCTTTATACGGCATTATATCCGGTATATCGGTGTGATATCACCCGCGCGGTTTCCTCCGCCAGTCCGTCTGCACAGGATGGGCTTGTGGTTACGACGACAACCGTGGCCACCCCGCTATAAGACTACCTACTTCATTGAAACCTAACCGGTCCACCATTTCCTCTTTGAGGCAACATCCTCTGTCCGCAACTTTTTTCTATGGATATACGACACAGCCACCTATAAATTTATAATTTAATGCGTTATTTAATCAGGTTCACCGGCGCATATTACATACTTAAATTAAACGTTGGCTATTTTTGAATTCGAAATATAGGACAGTAGACATTGGACAAGTATAGTACAAAAATGGCCAAATCACGAATATAATATTGAAACTGCACTTTATTGTTGCCGCTATTTTTATTGAATAATTTGATAATTATCTACCACCTAGTTTAGCTTTTTAAATAAAGTAAGTAATTTCGGTCTCCCTCGTGTTAAAGCTTTTCCGTCTTCATGATTCAAGTTTTCCATGTCCATCGCTCTGCCAATACTTACGATTTGTTATCTATCGTGACGGAAATTTGTTCTCTTATCGAGTTTCTGCAAAAATTCGCATTAGCCACCCTCTATCTGCCGTTACATGGAAATTTAAATCCTGATTCGTTGGAATAAAACGTGTTGTAATAAAAAGTAACGAAATGGACCATCTGATATCTACATATACCTATGTATATTTAAATACTAATATAATAAAGCTGAAGCGTTTGTTTGATTGTTTCATTGTTTGATCGCGCTAATCTCTGGAACTTCCAGTATGATTTGAAAAAATCTTTTTGCATTTGATAGCCCAATTCTTGAGGAAAGTTATAGGTTAATAACACGCTAAGACTCTTAGGAGTCCAGCAAAAAGAAAAAAGTCTGGAAGAACACTAAGCGAAACAGAGTAACAGAGTATTTTATCTTAAAACAAGAAATTTCACTCGCATGAAGTCGCGAGCAGAAGCTAGTGGTTAATGATTATGGAGTTTGTGTACATACATACGTAAAGATTCGATAATGCCGAGCAATTTCCGCTGGAACACAACAAACCGAGCAGTAATTGAGTTTAATTTGCATCGAGTCTGTTTGAATTTTGACGTTATGAGCAAGTGTGTAGTGAATTGCATTAACTTGATTTGGTATTCAAATCTCGGTACATAAATGTTTAGTTAAACATTATTTTTATCCTTGTTTTATTGCTTGATAGCTCTTTCTAATAAAGAAGAAAATGACAGTAATTCACATAACTACTGTAGCAATTTTAAACTTACTCTATTGATTGAATCTATAAGTACCTACCAAATACACACCTAAAAAATTGCACAAATACTTAGTCAGAATACATACTTGCATCGATTAATGTAATTTCCCAAAATAGCCACCCCAATTCCAATCTGTAAACCGAACAAATTAATTAGACTACATGTGACCTACAAACAAGAACATCGTTTTAAAAGGGGTGTTTGCGACTCCACAAGATCAGTCGAGCCGTGTTCCGAGCCGGGGACTGGGAGCCGGGAGCTGGGAGTCGCTAGCGTCTGGGCACTGAGCAAATATTCCCGGCGCATTCCCCGCTTCCTTCCTCCCCACTTTGCACTGATAAAACTGAAATTTAGTTCACGTTTAGAAATGAAACTCACCAGATTATTTCACATGTTGAAATTTGGTATTGGATTATGTGCCTATGTGCCACTGATCGGGTTATTTGGGGAAGGGTTTTATATGAATGTTTGAGAGGTCTATTTTCTTTAAGAATTGTACGTTACAGGAAGTATAAGCATAGTATGCGATGGATTTATAAAAGAAAAATATGTGCCACAATCATTTAAGAACGTTGGATCAATAAAACAGAAGGTATTTAATCACAAAGACAAGACCTACTTAGTTCTATTTTATGATAACAATTCCTATCTTAACCCGACTGTTCCCATTGAAGATGCAGTTTTAAACAGTGACGCCATTACGCCAGATACGGCGGCGTAGGCTGAACTCGCTCGCCTTATGAATCCATTATGAACCATTTTATGTCCCATCTCCTGCCTGGCACAGAAACCTTATCTTAACCATTTGTCACCTGCAGCAAGAACGGAATACCAAATTAAAGCACAACATTGCAATGCAGACAAAATGTTCCTTCAACTTATAGTTATGCGGAATCTTAACAAGGAAAAATCTGCATCTTTTTAAGAAAATAAGTGATAGACATAATTTTAATACTAGAAATAAAGATAAAATAGATCAACCATTTTTCAGATTATCCAAAGTACAAACATCTTTTATGGGGTACTGTGTTAAATGTTACAACAAAATACCTTGTGATATATTACAATTAACTGAAAGAAAATTTAAAACGCATATTAAAAGTACTCTTTGTAAACAAGCATATTACAAATTAGAGGATTATATCCTAGATAAGAATGCTTGGAAGCATGCTGGTCTAGCTCCATAGGACAATTTTGAGTCTAGACAAAATCAAACTGGTTGCTAATTTAATTGTGTAATTAAATATTACAACATTTTTTTTACATTCTGTGATTACTTGAACTCACACACTGACGAATTAGTATCACTTGTAATTTTTTTGGGAATATCGTATAGGTTTTACAATGCTTGTAAATATGTGAACACCATGTATCCATTATATAATTATTTTTTCTATCATTGCTTCATTTTTATTTTTACCTATTGTGGTATAGTAATCTTATTCCAGGTGCATCGTTTTCACATATAATTATATAATTAATGTATACAAAATATTGTAAAACATTTTAAAAGAGTAACGGTGGAGTTTCTTGCCCATTCTTCTCCATACGAAAACTACCCTTTGGAAGGGGCGACTAGAATCAATTCTATTTTTTGTTTTTGACGTTCAAAAGTGCCTTTTTGTGCCTAATTGAAATAAATTATTTGACTTTGACTTTGACTTTGACTTTAACTGACCAGTTAACCACGATAATCTTTTTTATAGAAATTAAGATTTCAATACGTTTGCCTAAGTCACGACTTTATGACGGTAATTTAAATAGATGTCAGACATTCTGTAATGGTTTAATATCCATCCGTCATGCCCAAAGTAACGGGTTCCTGCTGTACTTTGATATATTTAGACAAAAATTTTGCATAAGTAACGAAAATAATGATAATTTCTTCAACAATATTCGAGACTAATCGTTTTATGGATTGAAATAACTCTCAAATGAGAGGCTTACGCTACGTTTCATAATCGCATTGCTAAAATGTCCGGACAAAAGTACAAGAATTTTCACGAGATCCGCAGATATACCTCGGTAGGTGGTGTAACGTCATTTTACTCTCGGAAAGCGAAAACGTAACCGTAAATTACATTTATTTAGAGCAGTATCTGACTTGATTTATTCCCTTTTTATGGTACTTAGCACATTCACGGCGGAAGAAAATGTATACCTGCTGAAAATGAAAAGAAAAATGTATTAGAAATTTATTTTTCAGTCATTGTGGTAGCTGTATAAATCACAGCTAATAATAATTTAGCTTCAGACAAGGCATTGTTACGTATATTTATTTCAGGCTACCTTAACGGCTTGATAGCCGTCTTCTGAACTACGTTAATAGGCGCTAGGCGCATAGACTACGGGTCACGAATAACTACTTATAATCAATATTAGAAATCGTCTACCACTCTGTTGGCGAATACACTGAGTTTATGCCAAATGGAATATTGTCGTGCAATCTGTTAGAAATATTCGATTATTATGTATGCGAACTAAACGTTATAACAATAAAATTCAATAGCGAAGAGCCTCGACCAACACCTCAGGAGGCTCTCATTGCGCGGCTGGGTCAATGGCTTGATTCAGAAAGCAGTACTCCTAGACACGGCACGCATAGTGAGGAGGTTCCTCTCTCTAGAGCCCTGACCACCGGCAGCTTGGACCCTGTTCTTGATGCCGATGGGCCACTATTTTTTATATTTTTAAATGTTTATAAAAATATTTAAAAATGTATTTAATATGTAAAAAAAATGAATAAATGAAAAAAATCAATACAAAAATGGCAGCTAATAATATCCTAAATATATTATGTATGGCTGAAATGGGACTAGGCGGGCCACACGTACAGGATACATCAGGACAGATGGGCCAGGGTCGTCACGCAGTGGGTGCCTGAAGACGGGCATCGTCACCGAGGCAGGCCTAAGAAACGCTGGCGCGACGACCTAGACTCTTTCTTGACTGATTGGCTAGAAAAGGCAGCAGACAAAGACGCATGGCGAAGTATGGGAGAGACCTTTGCCCAATAGTGGGACAGAACAGGTTACAAAAAAAATAAAAATACGTATGTAGATCGGAATACAGCACCTCAAACGTTTTCAAACAGCTACAGCTATAGCTATTCAGCAGCAGTCGTTATTGTGTCGTGTCGTTTTAGGATAAACTGTTCATGTATTCAAATAATGCTGGCATGTCGCGAGCTGTTGTAGCTAACGAGTAGATATGGCAACATGGCCGCGGGAGCCCGTGTCGAACAGCCCTCGATGATTAAAACCAGCCCAGTTGATTACGTTGCATGTTTCTACCCTTTCACCGCGTATGAATACCGACCGATAGCTTTATTTAGGTTAAACATGTTTCGCATACTTTTCCAAATTGCTTCGGTTAGCGGTTTTAGTTTTTCCCCTAATCTATTGGAACAGCGTATAAGTAAGGGATTTCCATAATTGTGTACCGCGATACAAATAGATTTAATTTTCCCCTAATTCGCTCCTAAATAAAACACACAAGTTCGATTGCCCTCGATTAAATAAATAAACAACAAAATCTACACATGATTTAAGTACAGTCACATAAAAAGCTTAAAAGATTCAGGTCACCAAAGAAAGAAAACATGTTTCCTAAAATAAACTTACCTCTTACCGTACCGAGCACTCAATTGACGTGTTTATAATAAAGGCTTACAATAACCAGAACGCGGATTACGTCGGACAAACTAGATCATAGCCATAAGCCGCGATGTTGTGCGGTGATTACCATGAACGTTGGGGTAATCAATTGATTCGCGAATTGTGGTGCGCGCGGTATCAAAAGATTCATAAGCCGATACAGGAAACGGCGCGATTAAGCTGAACGGAGCGGAAATTACGCGCCGCCGGCAGCCGTCTCCGAATCTAACAATGCACGATATTGATCACATCACTACCTACCTACGTATTGTATGTATTAACTCAATGTTGATTGCTGACTGAATGTGCTCCTAACGTAGCTATTTGTTCACAGAATGCTCCGTGGATTAAATCCGAATCAGTTTTTAAGCCTTCTGTTTGCTGTACTCAAATCTGTGGCCTTTAATGTCCCTCAATCAGGACTTAACTACTTTGTCGCAAGTAAACCCCAATTAAGCTCACGTTGAAAAATGAGAGAACACATCGTGAAAAAGGATTTACCGAAATTCGTGCCCGAAAAGTGTGAAATGAATATAATTTAATTATTTTGGGTCAGATATATTAAGCCGGTAGCTCGGCAGTAAAGAAAATTAATATTTTGCAGCTGAACGCGTCCCTGGTAAAATATTTTATACCGCACTCGTTCTGTCCACCACAGACTGTCCTAGAGCCACTAGAGCATTTTAATTTTGCTGCTATTTCATTTCTTGGTTCATTAAGTGATGCGGCAAATTACTTGAACAAGTGAACTCACAATATTATCTTGTAATTTGAGAGGAGTCGTGCTGACCAAATTGTGCTTATACATTAATAGGAGCATTGCAGTAAAGTAACAGTGATATGAAAGCGGCATCAATCACAGCTGCGGTGGGTGTCGAATGCGACAGCGGAGCGTGCCGAACGATTTGATGTGTGACGTTTCCTTAGATCGCTCAGCACCATTGAGACGTTTTTGATTGCATTCCCGACATTCCTCGGCTCTTAGACCCTTTGGACTGTGAGCGATCACAGTTTAAATCGGAATTTAGATTGCATGTTAAGGAGGCCGGCAGTTTTTTGAGAAAAAGGGGAGTCGCCTATTGAAATTCCGAAGCGGAGCGGTGTGGGTGGCAGCTAGCTGTGCTTTACTTTATTTACGTGTTAATGAGCTTTGAGGTAGCTCACTGAAAACTTTTTCATTTTTTTAGTGTCCTTCATTTCGGCGTGGTTATCTTCAGAACAACGGTTGACATTGACACCATCAGATATTTAATTCTTTGTGATGTTATTCATGTTTATTTTCTTCTTTCATTCAGCTGATTGAGGTATGCTGGCATGGAATCACGGGAAGTCAAGAGCCAACCCATAATGTAATAAAAGCGATCAAAGGGTTATACTTGTTTGTGTGATATGACACCCAGGCTTTGCACGGGTAGCACTGAGTACTTATCTATGAGGCATCTACCTATCTACCTACCCTACCCTACCTACCCATCCTACCTACCTACATACCTACCTACCTACCTACCCTACGTACCTACATATCTAACCTAACTACCTACCTACATATCTACCCTACCTACCTACCCATCCTACCTACCTTCCCTACGTACCTACCTAAAACCGTGTCCTGAGAATAACGAACACAAGAAAAAGAATTAGCGAAATCGGTCCAGCCGTTCACGCGTGATGCCGTGACCAAGGGAAATAGGGATTCATTTTTAGGGTTCCGTAGTAAACAAGGAACCCTTATAGTTTCGTCATGTCCGTCTGTCTGTCTGTCTGTCCGCGGCTTAGCTCAGAGACGCTTTGTACTAGAAAGCTGTAATTTGGCATGGGTATACAGTAGGTACCTATATTAATCCAAAATAAAACCATGAAAAAAAATTTTTTTTCAGTTACCTCGCGAATACCATTTTTGGATTTAGGGATCCGTTTTCTTAATATTAAGCTTTAAATCGCAAATTTTTGTTAGAGGCAATTGTCCCCCCCCCCCCCTGCAAGCTTAATTGTTGGTTTTGGGTATGTGAAAAAATTCATGGCAGTAGCATATACATATATATAACGAAATTAAATGGGAAACTATCGCTAAGTAAGCTTTACAAGTTAACGAGGAATAATCGAGCAACTTACATTTGCGGTTGCAAAAACCTCTCATACAGAATGTTTGGGAGAACATGTTTTTCAACTACAAAGTTAAGTTTGTTCTTGGGATAAATTCATCCCAACTACGGAACCCTTCATTGTGCGTGGTCCGACACGCACTTGGCCGGTTTTTATATAATGTAGATAGTAATTTTTTGTACCTATATCGAAGTTAGTGCAAAACGGAAAAACCTACACCGTTATACAATAGCTTGCTTTTATGGACTGAATACTAATTTACCTATCTATCTACTTATTAAAAGGTTAAAATAAATTGATTGGCGCCATCTTCCATGAGTCAAGCTCCCAATAAATCTGAAGAAAACTAGATCTAGCAGTAACGTAGGTGCTATCGCTCCGGATGTCCCGACGTACCCTAGATGTGGCTGCGTCTGCGGGAGGACGCCAATCAATCATGGCGGCCGCTGACAGCGCCAGCTGTTGGCGACGCGGCGGCACTACACACCCGCTTCGCGCCGCCCGCGCCTTCATTAACTAGTGGTCACAAACAAGCACTGATTAAAACAACGCCTGCTAACTAACACACAGCCAAAATTTACAAAACATTCATGTTTATGAATCGTGCTATCGTTAAATATTGGTTCACTATTCAATCTCAAAAAGAAACAAGGTAGATAGCATACCAACCTATCAACATTCGTATAAAAACATACCAAGTTATGCAACAATATCGCGAAAAGCAGAAAATCGCCATCTTAAGTAATATTAACAGCGGGCCATTTCCTGTAAAATCGACTTCGTTCATATCTCCGAGATAAGTAGCCCACTGAAATCTGAAGAACACAATACGGAGCGCAAACGCTTCAAGCACTTTCAGTGCTTTTATTCACGGACAGCCCAAGCGTGACCACAGATAAAATACCACAGTAAGAGCTGAAAACTGGACTGGAAAATGCTCGCAATGTATTGATGTGTTTCTTCAGATAATTTTCTATAATAATAATAACAGCCGCAAGGGTCGATCCGACAGGTTAAGCTACGCTTGCCGGGGTTGGTCCGTGGATGGGTGACCATCTTTCCATACCAAGACTCCTCCGTGCCTCGGAAAGCACGTTAAGCCGTTGGTCCCGGCTGTCATTCGTGGACCTTTGACAGTCGTTACGGGTCGTCAGAAGCCCGAAAGTCTGACAACCAGTCTTCCAAGGGGTATCGTATTACCCAGTTACTGGGTTGTGGAGGTCAGATAGGCAGTCGCTCCATGTAAAATACTGGTATTCAGCTGCATCCGGTTAGACTGGAAGCCGACCCCAACATAGTTGGGAAAAGGCTAGGCAGATAGATAGATTGAATATATACTGGAATATTCTACAGCGACAATTTTTGCACATTGCACACTAATGTATAATGTTTTTCATACGAAAGTCAATCTGTCCAATCTGTATGGTTGCTATGTTTTCAAAATCGGTTTTTGAAGCTATAAATAGGCTTTAAAGCTATGAAAATAGTCGTAAACAGAGGCAGCAAACGTGTTTAATTAAAATACATTAGCTATATCCCCATTGATGGGAATTTAGGAATTTAATCTCCCTTTATTGTAAAACTAGTGAGCTATCATTAAATTGGACCGTAACATAATTGCATTGGACAGTTTAACACAGTTCTATAATAACCGCCCTTTGCAAACCTGTATAATGATAGCTTTCTTCTTCATTTAATATCACGTACGCATCAAACTTACGTGGGGCGCTTATAAGCTTTCTGCGTGATATGTGTGAATCCAAGATATCAATAGAAAACAAGTAAGAAAATTAAATATCGGAAAATTATTTCTCTTTTTCATACGCTGGAAAAGGCATTCGTACGCTGATTTTTTATATAATAATAATTAGTGTTCAACAGAAGGTTCGGTTTGGGTTTCGGTCAGTTTTGGACCAAAAAATTTGGTTTCTGCCGCAGTTTCGGTTTCGGCTAAAAAGTGGCCGATTATTCGGCCCGACCGAAACTGTCGTTCGTAAGCTGTCGGTTTTGTTAGCATACGAACGACTGACACAGACAGATACAGATACAGACAGCATAGACTTAGTAATTGGGTAGCGTTTTCAACCTTTTTGAACAAATCCCAAAAACAAATGTGTTTACTTATAAATACAAGTCATTTAGGTTTTTTGTAGACATGCTGGTTTTAATATCAGCGATCAGGGATTTATTCGCTTTCCGATTCTTTGGATAAAAATCTGATAATTGCAAAATCAGCCCTTAATCAAATTATTTGCAACAAATCTACGAAAAATTACGGGTTTCAGAAAATAATGTCATATTAACAGACTTTTTCTTAATTTCATAAGTTCAGGTTTCAGTTTCGGCCGAAACCAGACGGAGAGCCGAAGATTCGATTACGGTTTCGATTTCGGCTCAAAATAGTGTTTCGGTCGGACACTAATATTATTTATAGAATTATCCACATTTTCATTTGTTCTTATTTAAAATGAATGAACGGGTCGATTGTCCACAAGCAGTAGGTAGTAATGGTAACCTACCTACTGATACCTACGTGAGAACAAAAATTGCAAAGTAACCAACGCTGTTCCATCAAGATTTCATTATAAATGAACCTCGCTTCGTAAATCGCAAAGTAATAAAGTTCTCAATACGACTATGGAGTTGTAAAATATAAAATAAAGAGTGTATTTCCTTGTTGCAGAGAGTGGCGCCTGGCGGTGGTGGATGCAGCGCGCACTGGTAAGATATCCACTTGACTTTGTTTCTCTCTTGAAGTATTCGCTAATTCGCTCCACTCAACTACTTTGGCTCGGTGCCTCTCCGCTAATTATACTTCCAGATTTTCGCAAAAATAATTTAGTTTATTTATTTATTAGTTTGCTTTAAGGATTAAAATTTCTTAGAGTGGAAACTTTTTTTACATCGACATTATTTTAAGGTAGTGACAAAAATATAATCAGGAACCTGTTATGTTAGTAAAATGCCTTATTACCATTTCCAGACAATCACAATATCAACTAATAGGTACGTCCAGCTCAAGACCACCTACGTGGTAACTGGAAAAAAACTAGCGGCGATGTATCGAACAATTTACTTAATACGTCAGAAACTGGCCCGAAAGGCTTCAACCAATTACCTATTGTTAGTGGTAGTGCAGATGTAAGGGCCTACAGGGCAATTTATACACGCCACTCATTTCATTACACAGAGATAAGGGTCTTGTGAATATTTGCGCTCAATTTGGCACATTTATGTTTTGGCGTTGAGTGACGTGAGTGAAGAGCACTGGCCGAGCACAAATCTTGTCTTTATTTATAAAACTGGAGAGGTGAGCGGTGAGGGTAAAATAACAGATATAGGTACCTACATAACTTTGAGAAAGACTACGCCAGTAGACATGATGCACTGAGGGATGCTGTTAGGGTCTTACATACATGCAAGTAATTAGATTCGGGTATCATAGAGCCAATAGCAACTCGACCAAACTCGTAATTGGCCGTAACTGCTGCTTCAGTGTATAATTGGTCGGAATCAAGTTGGCCGCGTGCGGTATCCGTTGACGTCATACTGGAATGCGAAACGCTAACTAGTGGCACTCAGTTCGGCCAACACGAGCCCGGGCAAGGCTCACAATACGGATAGTGTCCCCTCAACTCGGACGAGCTCAAATAATCGCGTTATCGTTGCGATATTCCCGGGAGCCACACGGAGCGGGGAAGGCTGAACGAGTAATCCGCTTTGGTCGCGACAGCCACAACTTTGTCGATCGCTCTTCTGAATTCTGTACTTTAAACTTGCATGCCACGACAAAAGAGTAATAAGATTCGTTCACGGGCAACTTTCTTAAACCTTTAAACTCAAACTTAGATTTTATTCGGTATACTAATACTTTGAAAAATTTGCGGTTTCGCGTTTGCGGCTACACACTTTTTGAATACGATGTAAATTGAACACGTACACGGCGCGTAAACTACGCGCACATGTACGATGTACGTCGTGTGCTATCTATACATTCATATTTCATTTACGTGTTCAGTATTTATACGTAGGTATACATTGTATATTCGGTGAACAATAACAATTTTGTACTTTTTCTTTGATATTGATCACGAATGCTCCAATATTAATACAATCATTTTGTCGGCACGATAACACGAAACGTTGAAACTAAACTTGGCTGTTAGTACCTACTCTTCCTCGTACAGATAATAAATAGGCTTTGGTGGGTATTAAAGTAAGGTCTCGTGCTGCATGATAAAGGCAGACAGTCATCGCAGGCACCGCGTCGACGACACTGCAAGTCCTCGCTTGCTGCATTATTTCACTGCATTCTGCATTTCAGTACCCAGTGTAAACTTTGTATCTGTAGTGCAGTGTTTGTGAATTTATGAAGCGACGTGCCTATTACAGTAATGCCACGTGATATATCACGGTTTAGCTCATTCTTTTGAACATTTAACTGCTAAACTATTTTCTCCCATATCCTGATGAATGTTTTGCTACTTTCGTAGCTACGTGTGTACAAATATGTGAGAGCGACACGATACACACGTATACTTCAAATTTATCGGCAACTATTTATTATATTTCGGGCGCCTCGAACAGAAATGGTGATATGAAATGTCTATAAAATATAAAAGGCGGCGTGTAGTATTTTCGGTGAGAAAGTCATTTTACTGGGCGTCCCTTCCTGCGCCAACCCGACCGGTTCCCGTCTTCCATCACTCATTCCGGTCACGAAATAGCTGGATATGTGTGTAGTATGTACCTACATGATATTTCTGCCGCAACACAGTCGCGGAAGGGTTCGCTTAGAAACTGGAGAAGGTAATCTTTTCTGTACACTAGTTTGCAAAGTAATGACGGAACCTTCAACGAAAATGATTACGTTTTTGTGTCTCTGAATACACATACCTATAAATCCTATTTACAGTTGTATATGTGATGTGATAATAATATTTGGTGCAAGAAAGGTTCTCTCCAAGCTTATGATAATCTCACGGAAAAGTTTCTTGAAAAATACTCGCTCATTATTTTCACGAGCTCAAAAATGTAAATGCTTATTGTGCATTTAAATAAAGGTTCTTGTTTTGAAATAAAACTTGGTGTTGTATTTTTACTCGGAGTGCAGCGCGGAAGGCGTTTCGAGCAGCGCGCGGCTTGAGAGAACATATGATATTCGCGTGTACAAGTGTGATAGGCTTTCATGAGACGTTAGCTGGCTGGCTGGCTGGCTCACTGGCTGGCAACACTCCACGGTTGTGAACGGCCACCTCGCACGTCACATGTTTACGTCAACATAGTTGTGTGTGTTCGATGTGATGTGATCTAAAAGTAGAATTAGAGTTATCAATTTATTTGTACTATAATTCTATTTAATAAATAGATATATATATATATATATAAAATATAATAAATAAGGGAAACTATGTAACCAAAGTCCTGTTAAAAGATAAATACTGACAAAATTGGACAGGAAGAAACCGTCAATGCGTTAAAGTCATGCATAACGCGGCTCTAATCTCAATGTATTCTTTGCACGCACAATGAAAAGATTTTTCGAAATACGACCCCCAAGAGGGAGGGCAGCAAAATGTATTTTCACGAAGTCGGCTCCAGAGCGGACGGTTAGTAAAAAATATAAATACAGAACCCAGTTATTCCCTGTTGTATAAAACAAGAAACGTTTTAATTCTTGGCATTTGTCTTTAAAAGGAAAACGATTGTACTTAATTGCCTCGTTAAACTTAAAAAAAAACTTCATTTTAATTTTTTATAAAGGTATCGAAATCTTGTATTTCGAATACTTATGAAATGAAAACGTATCATTATCAGTTAAAAGCACGTTCCGTAATAAATAATAACACATTTAATTAACATCCAGTCAATAAATACAGCACCTGCTAATTACAAAGCTCTTAAAAAATAAATAACAATGTCGTAGAGGCGGCGGCGTAGGCCTCGTAGCAACGCGTAGCAGAGCGTAGTCGCGTCAACTTCGAAGCTATTTCTAGCTGTGGACAATTTTCTTGGTATAGTCGGTACATTTTACTTCTGAATATTCTAAAACGGCTCCTATTAAATCAATACAAGATTATACTAACTAGTATTCGTTAAGTAGGTAAGCGGCACCTTATCATCTTGAAATAAATAAATAAGTAGGTATCTGAAATAGATATCTGACTATGTTTTATTTAGACTGGATGAGGTCACCATAATCTTTAGATAATATCATTAGACCTTGATCTGAATTTAATTTGGGAAATAAATAAGGATATCTAAAATAAGCGTAGGTCTCGTAGCCAGTGCCTACGCCATAACGCGCGTCACAAAACTGTTATTTCCATGTTTTTTTTTCTGTTTTAGAACAATGGATATCGATAAACTGTTTTAGGTAACAACACGCCTATGTTTTATTACGATATAAATGAACTTTCAATTACTTGCCAAGCTACGGGCACAAAATATGACAACGTGGGTGAAATATTTTTGTGCGTCGTCATCGAATCTGGTAGCGTATTACGGGAGGTAATCAGTGCCCGGCATATAAACTGTGGAAGGGATTTGCTGTGATCAGTGACAGCGCATTAAGGCGCATATTGGCAATATAGGCGCATTGAGCGTCAGCCGGCTCAATACCGATGCCCCTCGCGCCACACTCATAAACCTGTCGTTGAATGCTCCATTATGATTCCTATAGAAGACATCGACAACCATGCTATTGTCAAGTTTTAGACTTCATTATGCAAAATTGTTATAAGCTATCCGAGACAATAGTTGCCATTTATCATGCAGTCTTACTTCTTATTTTATAGAATATCTATTCTTAATGTCATAGATAAACCGTGCGATACAAAAAGCAATGTATTTCTGACATATTTATTTTTCGTAGAATATTATAATCTCGTAGCCACCAAGGGTATAAATAAGGGTATTTTGAGCTGTAAAATCAATCGCTTTAAAAATGATTACATTATCGGGAATGGAGTGGGCCACCTAATTTTTAGGCTAAATGATCGGCGTGTAATATGAGCATGGGTAGTATCGACATGCAGTGAGGACGTAGTGGTGGCGCGGAGGTCACACAGCAGGCCAGGCGAGCACGTGAGCTTCCACCGGGGACCATTCATGTGCGAGGGCGGCGGCTTGCGCGCGCACCGATCAATACGCGCTGGGCGCGGGCGGGCAGTGCCCGGCCCGCCGCGCGACGCCTCGCACGCGTACCGCCGCCGCGAGCCCATGACCGCCCTCCACAGATGACGGAGCCCCGCACCCTACGAGAGCGCCGCACTGTCCCCGTCAGCACGACCACACTCGCCGCGCGCCCCCGACCTCGCTCGTACCGCGCGACGATAAGGTAGGAAAATCGATAGCTCCGAGTGCCGCAGCATCCGCTGACCGCTCCGCCGGCCGCACGCGCGCGTCTGCCCGCCTGCTCGCGGCCCCTGCCCGCTGCTCCCTGCTCGTTGCTGCTCACTGCTCAGAGCACGTCACGACCCTTGCTCCCCGTGCCCGAAATCCGCCACGTTGTGCCCTTATCACTAAAATTTTTGATAACCCTTATTTATTACAACTTGTACCAATTTCCACTGAATTTCGTATGCAGATATTTCCCTGCTCCCTATCTCATTGGTGCATAAATTTTCTACAATCACATCAAAAATCCGCTGAAATTAAATGGCGGGCTGATCCCTTACCAAAAGAAATAACGTACTTTTCCACAACTTCATCTCTGTGGCGCTCAGTTATTAAAATTAACGAATTCACTGGCTTCCTAATAGGTTCTACTTTTTATTACTTTTCTAAATCTATTTATGGTAGAAATAAGTAGCTTTTTAGTTAAAAGTCCTTTTAATTTAGTGAGCTGATATATATATGATTATTTTTCGAGCTAGTACGAGCAACGGTTACGAGTGAATATGTGATTTCCAAGTCAGTTGTAAATATGTTAGTTGTAGTAAATTGTAACCAGCTATAATTATTATGTTGGTATATCATACTTATTTTAATGAAAATCAATATTAAAATTACATGCAAATAATAAATCGCTATTTCTATTCAGTGTTTCAACTTCCTTTTAATTATTTTTTATTCCGTCTTAGATTTAACTTGAACTCTGGTAGCGCGGTCTTGAAGCCCACAGATGTAGTTTTTCCGACAAATAAAATATCTGCGCGCTCACGTTTTGTTTGGGAAACATGTATGTATGATTTGAAAACGATTATTAAAAATCAAACATCGCCTGAAATTATGCAATTTTATGGATTATAGGTATTACTAGCTGCTGCCCGCGGCTTCACCCGCGTGGGCACAAATTATTTTTTTTAAATTAAATTAGCATAAGTTACTCCTTATACTATCTATATCTATCCGCTAGTGAAAGTCCCGTCAAAATCGATTCAGCCGTTTTGGAGATTTTAGCCGGAACAAACAGACAGACAGACAAATTTAAAAAAGTTTTTAATAAGTACCCTATATATATTCATATGCATTTGGTAAAAAGCTGTTATTTTTACAAACAGACATTTCAATTTTATACATTTATATCTGTATAGATGATACGTGGACTGCTACATTATCTTAAATTAATTAATTTACTTCCCATAACGCCAGCTGAGGGTAGAAGAACGGACCTGTGTTAAATTTTTTTTCTTTTAGCCAAATCATCAATTTTACAACTATAAACTTTTATAACAAAAGCCTTATAAGTATGGGTCGTGATGGCTCGTGTAAAAAACATTATTTGCCAAAAGTCACAAATCTATTTTTGTTATTTAAACAAAGTATTTTTTTTAGAAGCACTTTTGTTATTCGCCACGGTTATGACGATAGAAGCATCCTATTCATATTTGAGGAAACAGTTGTATCGAAACTCATTTAATAGAATGGGGTGTCATATAGGGGTGCCATCTGACCGAATCTCCCTCAAGTAAGACTCAAAAATCGTCCTATAAAAAAAAGTGCTTTCGAATCCTTTCGAAATTGCCATTTATAAAAATGAAATATTTATTCAAAAAGGACAGCGGTTTCCTTGAATATTATGTTGATTTATTTTATTGTTTGTCGTTATTTCAGATTCAGGCCAAGGATCTGTTGCAATTCATTTTGCATAAAGAAAATTATTGTAGGTAGTTTTAGTCATAGCGTAAAGTCACTTTGCACTTTTCTTTCAACAAAAAGTATTCACCTTTAAATAGAGCAACTAATTTTCTAAAGACCCCATTAAACGTGAAGTTAGACCTACTCAAACAGCAAGCTTTTTCATTATTTTCACAAAATTCACATGCAAAGATCACACACCAATAATCGTATCCAAGGTACTCCACAAACAGGAGAAATATCTATGTTCAGAAGTATATTTATAATGCAACAAATTGGTACCATAAATAAAAGCTTGGCATGTAAGCGTCGTTAGAATATTGACTGACGGCTATGGCAAGTTGTAGGGGCTGGGGTGTAGGTCGATTATATGTCGTGATGCAGTGCAATTACTAGCCACGGGAAATAGTCCAAGGACGAGCTCGGTTCAAAGGCCACACACCTCTCATACACCGCCTAGCTTATCGGCTATGCTAATATGTACGAAGGTAGTTAACTGCGTAATTACTTACTTTGGCTATTAACTAAAATTGTAATAATTGTAAGGAATGATAATTTATTATTGCAGTACCTACGGATTCTTTATAGGAGCTTGGCAAGCAATAAAATCTACATAAATCATCATTTTCAAGACTAATATTCATAAATTTTTGAATTAGTTCTATGTACCCAGTCGACGTGCGTTTTATATATTTACCTACTATCAATTAATTAAGGGTTAGAATAGGTTAACTCTAGCTTTGAACGGCTGCCGATACGTAATGCGCTGTAATTTGGCTCTACCACGCCATCGTGAGAGAAAGAAAACCCATTAATGATGAAAAGAAATACCTACCTTCACTAAATTAATATTTCAATAAGCTGCCAAACGTTGGTATATTTACCTTGACTTGACTCTGTATTTGCAAATTGTCGCCGCTTCAAATCCTCAGGTAATTGACACATTTAACAAGGAGTTAAGTCTTCGACAAACATGTTTCAGTGACGATTTCACAGGGATTTTTCCTAATACAAGCATGTTCTCTTCATTTTCTGATCTGTCGAGTTATTTTAGAATATTGGAAAATAGAAAATATGGACAGTTGGTAATATTCCCACGAATGCTTAAACTTGACAAACAGATAATAAGGGGTTGATACTCAGGGAGCTAACGAACCAAATTAGTACCTACATAGTAAGCGAAAATATACAGTTGTTATAAAGTTGCTTTAAAAAACCTTCATAACAACTTTATATTTAACTTCCAAAGGTCATAACGAGTTCCATCCTTCATGATTAGGGGCGAGTTTCTTATTTTGCACCAAGCTATAGTAAGCTTTAACCTACATATTATCTGTTAGACACTTTTGCAAATTATAACGCCCGATGTTTATGTACTATTACCCATTAGATTTGTTTGTGTGCGGAGTATAATAGCCTTTATCATCGTGCACGATATCGCCCTATTTTCACGTTAAATGCAGACATATTGAGCATGAATAATTGAATTTATCACTTGAATAATGTCTAATAAAGGACTACTGTCAATGGATTATGGGTATATTTATTTATAATGAATGATACATAAAGACCCTCTAACTAAACGATTCCCCTCGAAGAACAAACATGATATTAATGACATTGACAAGGTAATGACAAGCTCTAATGCGGTACTAAATTACTAAAACACATCAGCATAGGAAACTGTCTGAACAGAATTTCATCGCTCGATTATTTATGGAATTTAAAATGAGTCGCGGCATTTATGATTACTCTGGCAAAACACAGAGTAACACATGCATTACAAATAAAGTTCCGAGTTGCTTTCGGTGTGGGTAAAGACATAAGAAAACCGCGACAAAATTCCGATTTTCAAACCTAATGAAGCCTGACAAGAAAGGATGTTTACTCAAGAAAGAAATCCAACATCCCGATTTTTAAATGTATTTATTGAATGTCGAAATAAAATTGATCGTGATGAATGATCTTGATCACCAGCTTTGCAGATAAAACGAAAGCCTATGTTTCGTACCTCCTACACCTTCAGATAACTTTTCGTAGGGGTTCTGTTTTCGAAATTTTCATAATATAATTTTCACGCCTGTAATACCCAAAGGGTTAGGGAGAGGTGTACCTGCAGTACACCAACATTTCGCCAGTTATATTTTTTAAGTCCCACGTAATAGGGGGCGAGCCTATTGCCAGCAACCGGGGACAAAAACAGACTCCGGGCTGCTACTGAGAAATTCCAGATATAAAAACCCAATAACACTTTGCCCGACCCGGGAATCAAAGCCAGGACCTCATGCTCAGCAGTAGCGCTTCGACCACTAAACCAACGAGACAGTCAAGATTTTCAGTTTTAGTTATGACAAGGTTCAAATGTGGTTATTGTCTCTTGCTAGGTGATGCATCAACGATGAGTCGCCGCGCGCGGCCGTGACATGGGAGCGCAGGCATGGGCTGGCGCGCCGTGCAACCGCCGCACATCGCCGCCGGCTTGCTCCTACTGCTGCTAGTTAACCTGCCAGGTAGTATACCATGCTGTCTTGCCCCCTTAACTATCAGTACAGTACATATGTATAACTTTGGATACAAATCTCTTTTACAAGCTTAGCTATCATTGAGAGTAAGTAATTTAGCAATATCTGGCTCCTGTTATGTTAATTAGAGAAGAATCAAGTTTCAGCGTGACATCAGCTAAAATATTTGATTCGCTTTGTCCGCGCAGTAACCTGCCACCAAGACCACCAAGATGCTGTGCACATCACGGCGATCCTCGGCGAGAGCGTGGTGTTCAACTGCCAGGTGGACTTTCCGGAAGACATCCCGGTGCCGTACGTGTTGCAGTGGGAGAAGAAGGTAGGCGAAACGGTACGACGGTCCACACTCCACTCTTACAATACAACGCTGCTCATCTACCGTGTGTGTGTTTCTGTTCAGTAAAGGTCGGCTCGTCCGCGCGACGCGCCCCGCAGAATGTAAAGTATATCTCGTCTGTGTCGGCTCCGACACCTCGTATTGTCCCGTGCTAGTGGTAAAGCGCGGGCGCCGCGGGCTGGGGGCGCCGCCCCAGCGCCCTCGCCCCGCGCGCGCCCTCCGCACGCCTTTTGTGTATCTCTGCCTCTTCTGCGTATTGCCTCGTGTACCTACCGCGCTCGTCACAGACCGGTTCGACATACCCACAGTGATAAAGGCCTGCAAAGCGAGTCCGAGAGAGCAGCAGACCCCCGTTAGATACGAACATACACATACACGCCACTTTACATGTACAATAAGATTTTTTCCTCCTATTATTTTATTTGGGCGCACCGTTGTTATTCTGAGATAGTCTCGGGTGCACTATCGCTTACACAGCTGACACGGGGCACGCGCACTCTCGCGCACTGGCGGCGGTTCTGTCTGTTTCTCTCTTCCTGTGGCTGTGGGCTTCTCCCACGCTCTGTCGGCAATAGTAGATTCATGTACAACTTACTTGACATACTTTGTATTGTAACTCATCAAGTGACTGCACAGTTGATCTACTTTGTTGCATGCTGTAGAAACGCTTAAGTTTCCCCGTTTTCACTTTCTGCATGCACGATTGTATAAATCTATTAAATACTGACTAAGCGTACGTTATATCGCTACATAACAATGTTTGAAAATACATAATTTATTATGTATCGCCTTCAAAAGCAAATACAACGACAGCGACTTACGAGCAAGTTCGAGCTTAGTAAGATCTAATCATTAAAATGCGTAGGTACACGTAATCAGTTTCATAATTTGTTTATCATCCTTGCATGTTTTAGTAGTTTTCTTTCTTTATGTAGATAGTTTTGAATCTTGTAACCACAAAACCAAAATGACTTCCGCGTGCAATTATGACTGAATTGTCACGTCACGTTACAAGATCAAGCATCTGATTCTGTCTGTGTTTTGTGAAAACGCATCGCATCGTCTTGAAAGCTTTAGACAGAGTTGGAAATGTGTAGCGCCACGACCAGTTAATCGGCGAAAAGTATTTAGTATATAAGTATTTAGCTGTATGTAAGCTAAGTGGTAGTCTTAACGAGTTCGCACCAGTACTGCTCCGTTGTTAACATGTGGGCGTGTGTGTGTAGGGACAGGACATCCCGATCTACATCTGGTACGAGAGCTACCCGACGCACAGCGGCGAGGGCTACGAGGGCCGGGTGTCGCGCGTGGCGCCGGACTCCCCCTACGGCGCCGCCAGCCTCAACCTCACCAATATCCGGGAGTCTGACCAGGTAGCTACCAAAAACATATGCTTTCCTAACACATCCATGGCCAACGTGTTTGCTGGAAGTGATCTAAAATGTAAGGGATTAGTTGGTTGTTTTTTGACAGGGTGTGAGTAATGGTTTTCGCTTGTTTTATCAGGGTTGGTACGAGTGTAAGGTGGTGTTCCTCAACCGGTCACCCAACCAGCACAAAAATGGCACATGGTTCCACTTGGACGTGCACGCGCCACCACGCTTCTCCATCACACCGGAAGACATTATTTACGTTAATTTAGGTGAGTATTTGAAAGGTACATAAGGACCACACGACCTTTAAAGATAGGATGGTAGCGCATATCATCAAGGTTTCAAAAATATTAACCCAACTCGAACGCTGTTACTTGGCTTTCGACTATCATTTATGAAGAGCCATAAAAGCAGTTATAATCATTAAAACTCTCGAGTATGAGGATACTCGCAGGCCAATTAAGAATAAAAAGCTAGTTATAGACCTACCTACCGCTTTCTTTCTTTCAACTATTTACTACGGGTACTCGTAGTAAATATAAAAGAATAGTATGATAATACCTACCTACCTAATATATAAATACACATGAACAAAGTGTTTACATTATTATATACTTGTGTAAAGTACAAAACCTTCGCCGGAATGTTCATATTCTTTCCCTTTTGTATAATGTTCTTTTTTCCCCTTCCACCCCTCTCTATCTCAAGAAACGTTTTCAGTTTCTTTGCGACTCCCACACGAAACTTTTAAGGTCATCAGATAACTTAAAGCTTAAAATGCCTATGCATTCCACAACTTTCCTCGACAAGTCCTTTACTGTCCAGGCCGCTCGTTTGTGGAATGCATTGCCAGTTCAAATAAAACGTGCGCAATCGTTACTTGTATTTAAGAGACTCGTGAAGGAACATTACTTGTCGTTGTGATCTTGTTCTCGTAACTGTTATTATCTATAGTCTTCGTTTATTTTTGTTGCTTATATATTTAGTAAGTATGTATGTATTTATGTATATATTATTTAGGATATGTATATATCTGTGTATCTATTCTAGTATATAATATACTTATTATTTGCACCAACGACAGCCCCATCTTATGTCCAGGCAAATCACTGTCCATTCCAAGGTTGCCTGGAAGAGATCGCGGAAAGCGATAAGGCCGCCCATTGTATATTTTGTAGTGTTTAATTTATTTTTTGTTATGTATTTTTGTGGTGTACAATAAAGTATATATAAATAAAATAAATAAAAAAATAATCAACACTGCTCTAAGTTTAAAAAAGATAGTAATCAATTATTAAGAACCTGATTATTTTTTTAATAAATTATTAAACAAAAAAAGGAAAATACCTAAAGAATAACTAACACGTACCTACCTTCAATTCCAGGAGACGCCATAATCCTCAACTGCCAGGCGGAGGGCACGCCCACGCCGGAGATCCTGTGGTACAAGGACGCGAACCCGGTGGAGCCTTCGGGAACAGTCGGCATCTTCAACGACGGCACGGAGCTGCGCATCAGCAACATTCGCCACGAGGACATCGGCGACTACACGTGCATCGCGAGGAATGGCGAGGGACAGGTGTCGCACACTGCGCGCGTCATTATCGCTGGAGGAGCTGTTATTACTGTGAGTTCCAGATGAATACATTAAAAAATATAACAAAAGTAAATGTCAAAATAACTTCATAGAAATACTGCAGAATCAGATGTAAGTATCAGACCAATAAATACGAATTTACTCTACTATTACCCCGCATCCTAGCAAAAGCGATCGCCAATTTTCGTTCGGTGAACCGGACTCGACATCGTGCCGACAGAAGGCACCTTCCGATTTTTCGAATAAAAAAAGACTTTAGAAAAACAAGAGAGATTAACGCGACGATCACTTTTGGTTAGGACGCGGCTTTAAAACGTTTGTAATTATATGATTTTCCAATTACCTTTCTACTACTTCTATACTCGCACTTATAATATGAGGCATAACGTAAATTGACCTCCATTACAGCACTGACGAAATACCTACTGTCCAAAAAAATAGGTACTCATATTAATTTCCCAGTTTTTATGCTCCATAAAAATAAAATAAATTCTCAACAATTTCTTCAGATGCCGCCTACAAACCAAACGAAGCTAGAAGGAGAGAAAGTACAGTTTTCATGTGAAGCGAAGGCCTTACCTGGAAACGTGACGGTGAAGTGGTTCCGCGAGGGTGCTCCGGTGGCGGAGGTGGCGGCGCTGGAGACCAGGGTCACCATCCGAAGAGATGGCGCGCTCGTCATCAACCCTGTGGCGGCCGACGACTCGGGACAATACCTCTGTGAAGTTTCCAACGGAATTGGAGACCCGCAGAGTGCTTCGGCCTATTTAAATGTTGAATGTGAGAATTTCTTGCTTTAAGGAATGCGTTAAGATAGCCCGTGAAATTCAAATGTTTTTTTACAATTTACAGGTCAGTGTCAGGTTGTATGTTGATCAAAATATGATTCGCAACCGTAACAAATGTGTATTTACGGAATTATTATTATTAAAATCAAGCAAATTGCCAAAAACTTTAAAAAATATGAATTTCGCGGGCTACCCTGGCGCTTTCGCTGTAAGTTAGCTGAGTACAATTCGAATTTGAGAAATTAGGAGCTAAAAATCTTGATGATAGCTAAAATTTTGATATTCCACTTGAAGCCCTCTTAAAATAATAATATGTCCATTTTAGTGAAGTGATTCTGGATTCGGATAGGACTCAGTACTACACAGCAAAAACTTATCTATAGGCAGATTGCACAGCGCTTAATGTTACGTTATTTTCACAGATCCAGCAAAAGTAACGTTTACCCCAACCGTGCAATACCTCCCCTTCCGACTGGCCGGTGTGGTGCAGTGTTACATAAAGGCCAACCCTCCCCTCCAGTACGTGACGTGGACGAAGGACAAGCGGCTGCTGGAGCCCTACCAGACCAAGGACATCGTGATCATGAACAACGGCTCCTTGCTGTTCACGAGGGTCAACCAGAACCATCAGGGTCGATATACTTGTACTCCTTATAACGCGCAAGGAACTCAGGGGTCTTCAGGTAAGACAAAACATTTTATTAAAACAAAAAATAGTGATAAAGTTGAAGCGTTATTTCAAGAGAAGTAATCATGGTTTCGTTTTACAGGTCCAATGGAAGTATTAGTTCGTAAACCACCAGTGTTCACAGTGGAACCGGAACCTTTGTACCAAAGAAAGGTAAATGAAACTTTCAATGTGACTTTGACCACTAACCTAAGGTATAATAACACGCGAAAGCTTGTTGATTTGGGCAGGCGGCCCCGTGATACTTTTTCGGAACTATCTATTGCTTAATTGTAATATTTTTATGTAAAAGACAAAATGTAGGGTCTCCCATTTAATTTGTGCAAGTATTCAAGGACTCGACGGTGAAATTGCTTGATGTCATTTGCCTTGGTGTTTTAATCAATCAATCCACCACTAGATTTAGGTCTCTCACAGACTGCGCCATTCTCTCTAGCTGGGATGCGTCCCACTGCTCCGTTGTTTGCCAATTCGCGATCTTGGGTAGTACTTGCTGCTATCAGCTTTGATGTTTGGGGCATACTAACGATGTGTCCCTGTTAGGTGGGCGAGTCAGTGGAGATGCACTGCGAGGCGCAGGAGGCGGAGGGCACGCAGCGGCCGAGCGTGGTGTGGCGGCGGCGCGACGGCCTGCCGCTGCAGAAGACCCGCGTGCGCGCGCTGGGCGGGAACATCACCATCGACACGCTGCGCAGGCAGGACTTCGGCATCTACCAGTGCGTCGCCTCCAACGAGGTAGCACACTAGCACACTAACCGCGTTTCAGAGCTTAACAATGATAACACGGACAGCTCTTGAACGCAGTTTTGGGCTGCATTCCGAGTTACGATGTAATCGATTTGGGCGTGCTAACACCCGTTCCGAATTAACGTGAGCGCGATAATGATGTCCCGTGAATCGTCATAGATTATGACATCATGACATGCACTATCTTGCAATAACGCTGACCATGTCTTAAATTAATTTCACCATGAGCGCTGTCAAAAATGACAGTTGTGCTGTTTTGTTTTAAATTGTATCCTATCTATAGACTAACGTGGCATTTTCGAATTGTGCTTCTGGCTATCATCGCCACCTAACTAAAGAGGAAGAAGAAATTTGTGGTTTAAACACAAAGAAATGTGTTGTTACTCGTATAAGTTTTGACGTTGAGCGAACACAGTGAGTGCGTTCACAAGCGTTCCGAATTGTTGACAGCCCTCAGCTGTCATAATTGTGATATCTAAATCGGAACGCAAAATATTGATGTGAGCGCTGTAAGCGATTAATTATTAATTATGTCTTAATTTGGAAAGCGGCCTTTATGTGCTGATCGCGTCCAGTTTCATTGGTGAAATTCGCCCTAAAACGAACTACAAGTACATAAAATACATCGGTAAAGACAAAGAAAAATAAAATGCAGTATTAACATGTTTCTACTTTAATTACGGCAATAGTATTTTCATAAGAAGATACATGTTACTGCATTTAATTTTTAGCACAATTTATAAACTGTGTCACGATTATGTGTTTCTACGTTCGACGATACTCAACTTCCAAGATTTTATACAATATATTTATTTAATTAACATTTATTTATTTAACCCGACTAAGCGTGCAAGTGGGCCTAACATAAGTCGCTGTGTAAAGTGTGTTTCTCATCATACGTGACGACACTCTATATTCTTTTCAAAACAACACTAAAGGCACTGGCCCACTGCGGCGCACGCTGTACACGGGCTCGCGGCGCATTTTATCTGCATGGGTTCGTTGGTTTGACAACGTGGGTCTACGTTTCCACTGCAACACACACTATACACGAATATTAACCCACAACTATGTACTAGCGCAGAACAGTTTTTCATACGTCGCTTCCCCGCCCGTCCCAACACCCGCAGTGAAGATACACACGCTTCCGTGTACCGCGTGCATAGCGTTGACAGCGTTGAGCTGCGTGGGCGCCATATTTGAGCAAGCCACGCGTGTAGCTATGACGTCATTAATCTCGTATTCCTGCGTAGCGTGTTCGTGGGTCGCAGTGGACGTTATCACATACATTTTCCTGCAAATCGAAGCTAGACGCACGTGCGTAGCCTCTCCGTGTGCAGTAGTGGGGCTCCGCCTTAACTACTAAACTTCCTCTTCAGGTGGCAACAATAGTAGCGGACACGCAGCTAGTGATCGAGGGAACACAGCCACACGCGCCATACAACGTGTCGGGCACTGCGACGGAGTTCCAAGTGACGTTGCGCTGGCAGCCCGGGTACGCCGGCGGGCCCGACTACAAGCAAGACTACACTATCTGGTACAGGGAGGCCGGCTTCTCCGAGTGGACTAAGGTTCCAGTCACCCCATCTGGTGCTACTTCTGTGAGTATTCGCAGTTTAAAGACTGGGTTATGTTTATCTACGTAACTTTGTATGTAGGATTATTTATACCCTCGAAGCATCCTAACGACTGAATGGATTTTAATATAATGAGGTGTCTGTCGACTTCTCTACTAAGTCGCATGATGGTTATACGTTTTGTTTTATAACATCAAGATAGTGGATTTTAGAGGTTAATAAGTAAAGTCTTGAAAAAAATAAGTACCATTTGGGGTTTCAAAATAGGCTTGAGGAGACGATTCCAAAAATGTAAAACACTAAAAAGATTGAAATAAATAAAATCGTTTTTGGACGAATCACTTTTCAACGAATAGAGAAGATCAACTTCACTTCAGTAATGTAGTCAACCGCATAACGTGGTAACACTTGAACTACGAAAATCACTCTTACTGCTAACCCATAAAGGCGCTGTCAATTTCAAATTGTTACCACTGATTAGCAGTTGACTGTATTAGTAACCCTTGAACCAAGAAAACTAGTGATGTCTACTGCCACGAAACACAGTTTTATTTTTACCATGAACGTACGGCTGACTATACTTAGAAATATTACATTTAAATCAGACGAAGGGAAGGATAAAAAGCCTGATATAAACTGTATAGAGATGTGCTGAACTCAAAATGAGCGTTTCCGTCGTAATTTTACCAAAAGTATTTATAAAACATTTCGTAGCGTCGCTCGTCGAGGGTCTACGCCGTAGCGTTGAGTAGCGCGGAACTTTTGGCTCGAAGGACCAAAATGATTGATGATCTTTGAATAGTCTGATAAATATTATCGTTAGGTTTGTGAACTTTATTCGAGACAATTTAGGTTAGGGTCCTTGACAACCAACATTGATGAAACGATTTCAAAGAAGACAAACAAGGTTATGCTATGTTTGCGTTTGTCGAACTTTCAAATAGAACTAACTCATGTACTCTGCAGCCCCGGATCTAGATTTTTTTTGAGGCGGGGCAAAATCTGCCGTCTGCCGCCCGCCCACCAATCTTTTATGGGGATGCGCTAAGTTAGCGGCAACATATTCAAATTGTATCGATCGATAATGCTTCAATTCAACAGGGGCGCCAAAACTGTTGTAAAAAAGAAAAAAAAATAGAAAGATTATAAATGTGCTGTGCGTCTCATTTATCGCAAAGTTGCGGTGTGCTGGGTAGTGCACTTGTCTGCTACGCTTGAATTTGTCGCCCCTTGAAGTTGGCGTCTGGGGCACGGGCCCCGGCTTGCCCCCCCCTAGATCCGGGGCTGGTACTTTGAACATGTTTTAGCTTCATTTTCTATCAAAGAAGGACCAATTAAACTTGTTCTTTGTATACAGGTCACAATAAATCGTCTCCAGCCTGGTACGACGTATGAGTTTCAAGTCAACAGCAAGAATACGATAGGAGAAGGAATGATGAGTAAAGCTATTACAATAAGAACTCTTGGTAAGTACCATCCAGTTTATTTATATGTGTGGCGGGACTTAACGTACGTGTGTGTTATAACAAGTTAATATGAAATAATCTTAGTCTTACAATATGTTATTAAAAAAACATTATCCGTGTGCATAACAGGTATTGGTTGAGCTTGTTAACTTTTGTATCAACAGGGATAAAATTATTTTCAAACGAACTGACTAATAGATAAATTGAGGAAAGTTTCCAGTTACAAGGTCTGGTTGGATTTGAGGTGGGTTGTTTTACTTAAGATTGCTTTTTGTAGATGTAGGCGCCAAACCGAAGGCGGCACCCACCCCGGCGGGGCCTGTAGACGAAAAAATATTCCAAAACGCACCCGAAGGCTCTGGTATATACCCACAAATGTTGCACAGTAATCACTAACTTTATCACTTCATCTCATCTCATGTAATCATCATCAATTTAGGTAGTTAGCTATTTTGTTTCAAGTAGACTCATTTAGACACCATCGTTACAACTATTAGACTTAATTTTGTGTTGACGTATTTAGTTAGTGCATGGTTTACTATGTATTAGTTGTGTGTTTATATTTTGTTTTCTGTATTTAAATTAATAGCAATTGCATGTTCAAACCTTATCTCCATTCTTCTCTATTCTAATTTCTCACTAAATAATTTGTTTACAATTTTAACGAAAAGGTTAATTTTGCATTTTCAACTATAATGTTAACACCACATCCTAAACGTTTTCTAGCAAATAAATAATTTTTTTTTACAACTCAGTATTTTAAATACTTACCCACATATATTCACCCATAGATATAACATGACATTATTTTCTTATTATTTTATATCCGGTTACTCACTTTCGTTTTACCATCCACCACATCACCACGTCTTTCTCTGGTAACCCAAGCTCACAGGACCGCAAAACTATAGCTCTCTTTGAACATAGGCCCGAAGTCTGGTCCTCCCCGTAACCTGACGGTGACAGAGGTGCACAACGGGTTCCTCATCACGTGGCAGGCGCCGCTGGAGCGCGCGCACCTGGTGCAGTACTACACCATCAAGTACCGAACTGACGCGCAGTGGAAGACGCTCAACCGAGGGCAGATACGACCCGAGGAGACCAGCTACTTGGGTAAATTGTGATAGAGAAACTGCCCCGTACTAACAATATTTATGATACCTGCTTATTAGACCTTTTTTCTGTCGAATTTATGAAACTTTCAAGATTTATTATGTAGTAAGCACGTGGTTTGCCCTCCAATGAAATAAAACTCAGTTAGGCTTAGCAAAGAAAATGCCATTTAATATTTTCCACAATAAGCGCAGGTAACACAATTGGCCAAGCCCAATAGTTTAAGGTAGGTATTCACTTTTGAGCTGCTACTGATCAGAGTCAGTTTGAGATACCTACGTGCTATAATCGTAATGTTACAATACTTTTTATTATTTACAGTATTCTAATTTGAGATCTAATTTAAGCGAGTTTTTGCGTTTTTTGGAACTATACCTAGATAAATTTGAATCGTCTGGTTCCAGCTGGCTCCGTTTATTAAAATATCTTTAAGCATAGAGATCGAGTAACCAGTCTTTTTTTTTAACTTACGTACTAACTTAACATAGATGTATCAGCTGTGTACTAATAAACAGAATCAGATCACAATAAAATACAATGTTCATCACAGCAACCTCACGAAACATTTCAGTTAAAAACCTAGTCGGTGGTCGTACGTACTACTTCCGAGTGCTGGCCAACTCGGCCACCAGCTACGAGAGCTCCGAGGAGGTGAAGTTCCCCGTGCCGGCGCGCGTGAAGCACAAAGCGATCACGGCGGGCGTGGTGGGCGGGATCCTGTTCTTCATCGTGGCCATCATCCTGTCCGTGTGCGCCGTCAAGATCTGCAACAAACGTAAACGACGTAAGCAGGAGAAAGGTGAGACTCGTCACACAAGCGGCCGCTAGTCCGCTGCCGGCGCTAGTTATCCCGCGATCTTGCCTCCAAATGCGCTAGCTTTTATGGAACGTACTAATGCTATAATATTTCTTAAACTTTGACGGTTAAAACGAACTGTGTCGACTTGCACACTTCAACCATAAAACGATCAAACATAAATGAACTCGTAGCGTCATTACAAAACATCTATTTCTACAAACTGGAAAATAGTTAAGAGTTTAAGTATATTCTACTAGTTACTACTAATACTTAAATAGTTCATATTTTATCAGATCATTGTACAAAATAAACATTTCGCGATGATGGTTTGACCTGAAGCTATGGATTGACTTATTGTCAACCCATAGCCCTGAGACTTAACGGAGTACCTTCAGTTCACTTGAACTGAAAATGTCATACCGACTTGGTCGCTGCAATTTCGCAACAAAAACATTGTCAGTGACTAGCAATTCATTATTATAAACGACACAAGTTCCGTAGGCTCTTTACATAGATAACGCGTTCGTTGAAGACAGGTAGACTTCCTTACATAACTTACCATATTGTCGGCAAATTACATATTCGTTTGTATATTATCTGCTTAATTCACTCATACATTGGCATTTCCTTTGTAAGCTTTTTGCATGCGTTAGGTTTATGGAAATATTGTTTGTCCTAAAAATAAGTTGAAGAAAACTCGTTAAATGTCAAGTAATCCAAGATAAAGTAGTAGGGCTAGAGATATCGCGAAACTAATCTACGTAAACCTTAAAAGACGAATGTTGCGCTAGCCAGCTAGAGTATCTCGTTGCTTTATAGAAAAGGAATACTGCAATTACGTACAGCTGTTCTTCATGAATTTCTATAAGGCGCCATCGATACCTACAGATATCATGATGAACGCAGTAGGTTTGTATGTAATAAAACATAAGCTAATAAATTCTTCAACAGCAATAATCAGCATAAAAATATAATCACGTAGTAAGCCCATTCAATTATAATCGCACAGCAAATATCGTTCTGCATGTTGGGTAACAAGTTCATTGCAATTGTGTGAATGATGGCAATCCATATTCTGCTTATAGTCATTATCACGTCACGACATTATTGCATAGTCATAAAAACGCGCACTGGAAAGAACCACCGATGCTCCATAGCTGCACTCGGGAATCTTTTTACCTTTTCTAGAAACAATTTAAGCTTGAAAATTCGATGACTATAGATAGTTACAGTAACACTACTGATAATTTCCGGTGATGAAACGAATCCCAAAAATAACATCTACGAGTCCATTCCAGTGCTCGTTGTGTTTTGGTTGACAATATGGTGGGTGGGGGTGGTGGTGGTACATAGCGAGGGTGGCGGGCGGCGGCCGTGGCTGGGTCGGGGCGGAGCGCCACTCCACTACGTTAATGTTCAGAAATTATCCGATTGCAGCATACAACATGGTAGCCGCGCGACTGACAGACCTCCGCGCCGCAGATAGCACTCAAGTGCCTTTTAAGAAGTGAGTACTGATGTACTTGTGCTTATATACTTAATTAATTAACTTTACACCTCTGCCCAACCCTTCGGGGAAACAAGGCGTGATGTTATGTTTATGTTAATTAACTTTTTTGGTCCATTTGAACAACTCTAATTTTTACTCACTACATTCACGCTGCTTTAACAGGAAATCAGGTCAGTTTTACCTACATATTAAGTTGATTAATGTTTTGTCATATTGTGTATTTTATTGGTTAACACACTGATGCACTTTCAAGAGATTTATAGGAAGTTAAGGTATACCTGGTTAACATGATTGTTGTGTTCATACAGATTTAGAGAACGCGGAATATCGAGTATAGTGCAGTGTTTGCGGTTTACTGCAAACTGGGTGTGGCCGGCGTCGCGCTGCGGCGGCGAGGCGCGGTACTGGGCGTCGGTGCGGCGCGTGTCGGCCGCTACGCCCTCGCCTGCGCCGTCGCCCGCGCCGTCCTCGTCCGACGACGGCGGCTTCCTGCCGCGCCTGCGCGCGCCGCTGCGGCCGAGCGCCGCGCCGCCGCTGTTCCGCGCCTCGTCGCCGGCGCTGGCGCTGCACTGGCCGCCGTGGCCGCCGTGGCCTCCGTGGGCGGCCGCCTGGACGCCCTGGTCGCCGCTCCACGTATCCGACCTCAGCTCCGTGCCCTTCCCGAGCTCGGCCGACGGCTCGTTCCCGACGCCTCCGTCTCCCTTCCGCCTGAGATCGTTGCGACAGAGCGCGCACGACCCGACGCGCGCCACCACAGGGCCTCTCGCCAGACCGCGCGCGCGGCCTTTGCCGCGGCACGCTCGCCCGCGAGCCGTCGCGGATCTGCCGCCGCCTCCCCACGAAGCCTCGCCCGAGAGTCGATCGTCGTCCAGCGGATTCGGCAGCAAAAACGCTTCGTCCTCGCAACACAATCGCAGCAGCCGCACGGGCAGCCTGGCCGAGTGGCGGCCGCCGCCGTACCGGCCGCCGCCGCCCGCGCCGCCGCCGCGGCCCGGCTCGGGCGAGGCGGGCGACGCGGGCTCGGTGGACGTGCACTACGAGTGGGACCGCGCCACGCGCACGCCCACGCCCTCGACGCCGGAGCGGACTCGGGCGCGCCCCTCCCGCGACGACGTAGAAGCTCGAGTGCGCGCCATGAAGGAGGAGTTCCTCGAGTTCCGCAAGCGCCAGGCGCTGCGGCGTCGCTCACCGGAACCGATGGCGCCGCCGCCACCACTGTCTCCGCTGTCGCCGCTGTCTCCGCTGTCGCCGCTGTCTCCGCTGTCGCCGCTGGCTGCGCTAGCGCACTCGCCGCCTGCGCCCGCTGAGACTGTCTGCTGACCGCCACGATACCGATCACTTCGAGCTACTTGCTCTAAATGGTCTTTTTATTCCCCACCGACCCCCTCTGTTTTATAGATCTGCGCTTCATCTTTTACATACCTAGATGTGGTGAAGTAATATTAATATTCTGAACTTTACTTCTGCAAGTAAATCATTATTATTTGTATAACACTTTAGCTTGAGCATAAATTATTCAATATCGGGCACGAACGATGACCGACAATCAGTTTCGAATGTCGGTAAAAATTCATAATTTCATAGAGCCCGAGAATTCACAAAACGGGGGCTATTCGGAAGTAGATATTGATTTGGTACGTTCACTGTTTATGTAGTGTTAAAAGATCCCACCAGGTCGCTGGCGTTACGACCACGCCGCCAGTAACCGTTATTATAAATACTAGATACTTAGAAAATGATGACTTAAGTCGCACAAGAATATTTGCGACTGTAATAATGTACGTATAAAAGTGGATGCTGTGGCGTTTCATGCTCGCACTGTCTGCTTTCCTATCTAATAAAATATGTCAATTAATTGTTCGAAGTAACCTCACGCACGACGACGCGGACGCTTAATTAAATAACCGTGGCAAAATGAGACCTATAGCGACAAAAACACAGGCACTTCCATTTTGATTCTAATTAAATATACATACGATTACCGTTAGGCTAATGTAGGTACTAAATGCTGAAAGTGATTACTATGAACAGAATGTGCCATATACAGATCAAAGTATTGTTTTATATTTAAAGTGATGTGGGCGTGTGCCCGGCGAGCAGCCAGTGCGAGAGACGTTCACCTTAACGCTTTAGGTATGAGCGGGGAAGCATCCACGACACCGCTCATACCAACATTATATTGTAGTTATTATTGTAACTAATTACGAATAACGATTTACTAAAAGAGCAACCGCGACTGGTGGTCGAGTGCGCGAGCAGTACGACGCTTGGCAGCGCCCGCGCACAGGTGTTAGGCGCGCCACAGTCGGGCGCCAGTCGAGCGCCAGTTGGGCGCTAGTCGGGCGCCACTGCCGGGCTCCAGTCCGGCGCCACAGACGGGCGCCGACTGCGCATTCGGGCGCCAGTCCCGACTGCTCGTTTATAATATACAACAAAATAATCATTAAGTAGATTTTAGAAATAATTTAGATTGATACAAAACGTGTAAACTCAGTTTTGTTTGACATTTTAAAATGAATTATTATTTTACAAGTACAAATTTATTTTTATCATTTTTATTTATGTAGTTACAATAATTTAAAAGGAACAACTGTACATATGTAAAAACATATTAGATATTATATACATTTATTTATTTAGGTGTGGTGTGGTATGATTGAGGTTCTGAAGAACTGTTTGCCAGTGCTTGTGACTACTTGTGAGGCACTCGACACTGTCGCCATTAGACACTGCCGACTTAGGAACTTCCCACGTTTATATTAAGTATTCTTTATATTGATGACTAACTTATTTTTTTATTCTTGTGTGGCTGATGATGACTTACCTGATATGACGATGCGACTTGATGTGTCAATGCCCTAAATAAACGCAAAGGTTCAGTCAATTGTTTTAAACTTCACTCAAAATAATATTGAGTAAGATTTTTTATTATGTAATTTTTTTAACCTTTTTCTACAATTCACCAAGAGATAACAATGAATGTGTTTGTTATTTCACAAGAATAATAATAATTTACTTATCGGTTCCTTGAGTAATCCCACCTATGTAGTTGACCAGTCAAAACCAAGACTGTTTAGTATTATGTTCGTTATTAGGTTTACTTATTGTGTCAAATGTGCTCTTAGATATTTCCTTGCATGCACGTCGCACTTTTTGTACCTATTGTTTGTAACGCAGAACTTTTTTTAATCGGATACCTATCGAGTTAAGGACCTCCTATAAATAAGTATAAAAATGTACGCTTTAAAGAAATCGGAATAAATTACTCATAACAAATAGATAGGTAGGTATGATAAGGTGTAGTTATTTATGTGCGTGCATGGAAGCGTCTGATACGGAGGAATACGGCGCATTGCGCCAGGAGGCAGGAGGCGTGTCGCGGGCTGCGCGTGCGTCGCTCGCGGCTCTCACGCCTGTCGTCACAACGCGCCCAGCTCGAACTCGACACGCCCTGTCGTCCGCACTGTGTATTGTTACGTCAAGGACAGCGAACAAGCGCATCATTAGTTCACTGCTGATGACGGTGTAGAGTTAAGTTACGTATAACGACACAATAGACCCTTGTTTTGTTTTTTTTACTTGTTCTCTAAGTAACTTCCGCCATAGCATACACTTAGAATATTAGGATCGACGATTTGTGCAATAAATTATCCACTGTTCAATATAAATAAATTATAATATGTTAAAATAATTATGTATGTATATGCTCAATATTTTTGACTGACCAACTGTAAAAATATTATCGGTAAATTCGAAATCACGATTGTTTAATGCGAATTTATTATGCTTTGGTATAGAAATTGATACTTTGCCATTCGTTAATCGAGACAAAAGTAGAGTATTGCAAACAGATATACTTACCTATAATTCTTGGGCAAGCTTACATTGTGGCCGTGTGGCCAGCAGCAGTGCAGGTGCCTAATTCTTGTTGTTTTATTGACCGTGGCGGGCATATCACGAAACTAAAAATAATAGTCCTGTTTTTAAAGTTTGATCTTTTAGTATAATACTTATAGAATTGTAAATATTTGTTTTATTGATTTCATGTCATTCGGCGAGTGATATAAAGCGACCACAGATATATATCGCACACAATACGTAGGTGCACGACTACATTCAAGTAGTTTGCGTAGGTTTTATATTATAATGCCTAAATCACTCGTTTAACTGAAATTATATTTAAATGCGATCATTGTAACAACCACCAAGACTTGAAATTCAATTAACGTGAGCTGTTCACAGCGTATGTACCTACTTAGGTATTATTTTGACAAATTTATTATAATTGTACGTACAAGAGTAAGAAACAAGAGTAATATATACATATAGCTCAAACCATGTGATATCTAGTCTTTTCCATTATAAAATTATCCTTCCTTTACATACTAAAATTTTCATTAAAAATCGCATTTTCACTTATTTTAACCTTTACAGATAATTTGGATATGACTGCCTCCTATTTGTCTGAATTCTGTCGATGTCAGAGTACACTGAAGTTAGCCACTGTCGAAGCACTTGCATTTCTTCAACGGTCTACACACTCAACTTCTATCGTCCAATTATTTCATAAACCTAAGAAGAAGGCTAAGAAGTAAAGCATTGCTGAATAAAATAGCCCAAACATCATTCGACAATTTCTAGACTAAAATGAAAAAGATAGCAATATTTTAGAATAATGTAACTAAATCGTATGTATCAGTTTGTATAAAGGAAAGTAAGTAAACGAAGTTATTGCACATTGGCAGAATGTATTGCGGTGAAACAGGGCACCCAAATCTTAAAAACTTAAGGCATAATGCACAATATCTCAGCACAATAAGTGATATTATAAAATACTCGAATCTTCAAAATATCATACTGAGCACTTTGACTGTTACTCGAATGAATCCACAATAAGTTTGCCTCGATTGAAAACAAAATATGCACAAGCAACATTTTTATAACTCGAGTAAAAATCCATTTTCATTTATAGAATATTTTTAGTTATAAGTGTTGAGATCATGTGTTTACTGTGTAAGCACAAAAAGGATTCAATTCAAAAAAATAAAAATACAATAACGTTGCTATGATTATATTGTTGTCTTATTTTTACCTGGAGCTGCATTTCGCAAGAAATAAACTGTAGCACAGACTTGTGCTGTAGGTGAACTACCTACACATTAGAGAAATCCGAAAAGGGAGAACATAATCTTGCTAGGAAAGTAGGCACAAGCCACTCACTATACTATAGTCATCTAACACACTAAAAACGTTGGGAAACGGTTCTGTTTATGATCGTCTTCAAAGAATGGAGGAGGCATTCGGTGGTTTTTCTTTTTCGTGAAGGTATGCCTACACCGATTTCTCAGTGATTAGAGGGAAACCAGGGATTAAACTAACACTTTTTTTCTTTTGTACTTTGAGTATTTATTTATTACTAAACTAATAACATATAAGTATTAGCGGATTTATTTATTATTAAACTAATAACATTTAGTTTAATAATAAATAAATCCACGTCCAATGTAATTAAGCGTATTCTCTATTTGACAGCGTGTTAGTTGAATTTATCAGAATTTCTCAAAAACGGGTTGGGCAGAGGTGTCCCTGTAGCAGGTACACCCACATTTCGCCAGTTATGTTTAAGTCCCATGTAATAGGGGCGAGCCTATTGCCAACAACCGGGCACAAATCCAGACTCCGAGCTGCTACTGAGAAACCCAATAAAACATTGCCCGACCCGGGAATCGAACCCAGGACCTCATGCTCAGCAGAGCGCTTGCGACCACTAGATCAACGAGGCAGTCATAGTTATCTACTCACAAAAATTACAATAACATGTACCTACTTCAGATTCCTGAGAAGCCAGAAAAATTAAATTTCCTTTTTTTTTTTGACAGTTATTTTATGCTACCTAAGTACCTCAGAAAATACTAAATTATCACACTAGAACTACCTAGGTTCTTGGCAAAAAGTAATGAGTAGGCCTAAGTGATAAAAAATTGTAAAACATGTCTTTTGATAAGAGAAATACACACACATTTCCTGGATAGTCAAGAATTATCCTAAATTAGTCGAAGACTTGGTGCCACCGCATACACGTCGAAGAAATGATTTCCACACTGTTCATTATATACAAGTGCTTATTAGGTAAATATATAAATATTTATTTCATTCACAACTTCGCCACACTTCATGACTTTCAGAAACAACTTTTTAGTGTAAATACCTACATACTTTTTAGGGTTCCGTAGTAAACAAGGAACCCTTATAGTTTCGTCATTTCCGTCTGTCTGTCTGTCCGCGGTCTAGCTCCAAGACTGTTAGTACTAGAAAGTTGTAATTTGGCATGGGTATACATATTAAACATGCCGACAAAGTGGTAAAATAAAATTGTGAAAAATATTTTTTTTTAGGGTACCTCCCCTGCACGTAAAGTGGGGATGTTTTTTTTTTTTTTCTGTCCCTTGGTGTGGGGTATCGTTGGAAAGGTCTTTCAAAAACATTGTGAGTGTATTCAAACCATTTTTTAATTCAGAGATTCGTTTGCGAAATATTAAGCTTTAAAGTGCAAATTTTTGTTAGAGTCAAGTGTGTGTGTGTCCCTGCCAGCTAAATGGTTGATTTTAGGTATGTGAAAAAATTCACGGCAGTAGCTTATATAACGAATTTAAAAGGAAAACTATCACAGCTGAGTAGGCTTTACAAGTTAACGAGTAATAATCGACCAACTTAGATTTGCGGTTGTAAAAACATGTTCTCCCATACATTCTGTATGAAAGATTTTTTTTTTCAACTACAAAGTTAAGTTTGTTCTTGGGATAAATTCATCCCAACTACGGAACCATACATTGTGCGTGGTCCGACATGCACTTGGCCGGTTTTTTATTGCTTACTTATACCTAAGTACAACTAAATGTGGGATCGACAATGGAATATAGTCCTATTAAAACTATATTCGAATCCGCACTAGGTTGATATAGATACAGAGCTTTAAGTTTGGCATCATAGCAATAGGTTACCTACGGCCCTTAGGTACCTACGGCCAAAACCTTATAAATTAAATTCAATGACTTACATCTTTTTTATTTTAATAAAAATCTGTAGATTTAATTTACCTACTAAAAAAAACAGAAATTTGAGCTTTTTGAACATTTTATTGACCGATTGCGGATTGGACATGATAAAATAAGTAGACAAGATGTAGAAAAAAAAAATCTGACAAATTTTGTGCAGGACCTCTGGCCTACTACCTACATTTTAAAACCAGATTGTAATAAATAATAATACATTTGCCTTTTTAAATAGCAGAAATAGACCCCGCGAATATGTGACGTTTTGACGTGACAACGTCTTATAAATTGGTTTGCCGGGTGACACTTCAAGAAACTGCGTTACGCTCCGCTCACGTTATGCGCTCACAATGAGAGCGAGTGAGAGGCACGCGTGCATGGTTAGCCCGCCTAAGAGCGAGAGAGACAGACATAAAAAGTGAAAGGCACGCGTCCCTTCCACTCGAGCACAGTTAGCCCGCCTAAGAGCGAGAGAGAGAGAGAGTGAGAGAGATAGGCATACACACCGGTTCATGTGTATAAATAAATGTTTTAAATTGTTACTATTATTTCATCCTTCTTCCTACTATACGAATGAATATTCACATTAAAATTATTTTACCACTCAAAGTCGTTGTCACGTAAAACTTTCGCCCGTATACCGACTTTACAGGCAACCAATTTTTTTAGTTATCTAGGACCCGACTAGTTGTGTAGGTAGTACCTACACAACTAGTCGGGTTCAGGATTATCTAACGACTAATATGATTTGGGCCTTAGGTATAGCTATGATACATGGTGTTGGTCGTTGGCTCTGTATCTACTAGGTATGACTTCAATCAACAACAACGCCTACACGTTACATTGAAATTACAGTCTCCTATACAACCGCTCTCCCATATGAGAATGAACAAGGGCCCGAATACGGAGACGAATGGATATACTTCTACGACGACGAAGGCATCACCCATACCATGAACTTCTCTACTCTACCAGAGGAAAAGCGTGGAATGATTTTTGGAGACGCCTATTTTTACTTGTACACCAGGTGAGCTACATTTTATTATGAAGTTCCGATGCCCAGCAGAACTAGACGAGGTCGGCGTTCCCTATCCGACTACTCTGATAAGAAACACCGAAACAAAGTCAGAGGTCAGTCTCTTTAAAGTCCAGACATAGGTAATCTTGGTCAGATCATGTGAGAACCATGTAGATTGTGTCTAGTCTTTTGAGGAAAAAATCACAAAGATAAGACAGTTTTGTCGTACAGGCGTTAATCGCACATCCATTTGTCGAGCTCACGTAGTACACTCGAATGGACCTGTCCGGTCAGTGCACGCATTTGTCAGTAATCGTGTAACTCAACGGCGTAGGTAGGTAACAGTTGTCCTGATTTCTGTTGTAGACGGAACACTGAAGCAGAACAATTGGAAATTCCCGAAGACAATCAACTATTCACAAGCCGATACTTTAACTCGTCCAATGACATTAAGGTTGTGACGCATGGTTGGTTCTCCCACGAGAAGACGGAATGGCTTCAGGAAATAAAGGATGCTTTCTTGAGAAAATATGATTTCAACGTCATTACCGTTGATTGGAGCGAATTAGCAAAAAACCCGGCTTATCCATGGTCAGCATTTAGTACTAGATATGTGGGAAAGAAAGCAGCAACACTGTTAGACTCGATTGCAAGAACCTATCAAGTAGACGGAAAGGTTATGCATTTAATGGGACACAGTTTAGGTTCCCATGTCATGGGATATACAGCATTGTTTTCAAACCAAAGAATACATAGAATCACTGGTGAGTAGGTACCCACCTAATACTTATCTATCACATCCGTTTAGGGCAAACCAAAGACATTTTTTAAATACTTACATTACACTTACGATCTTAAATCTCTTTCGGGCAGACCTACATTATTTACTTTTAAATGATGTAGGTTCGAGAATGTGCCTACTGTGAGCTTTATGTATAATAATAAATTGATTATGTATATAGGTAGGTGTGATAATCCAAGTTGTCTACAACACATGGTTACCCATACTCACAGGGTTAGATCCCGCTCGACCTCTCTTCGAGCTTCCCTTGATGGCACCAGATTATCGACTAGAAAAAAGCGATGCTGAGTTTGTAGACATTATCCATTCCTGTGGTGGAGTTTACGGATACTGGAGAAGCCATGGTCATGCTGACTTTTACCCAAACAACGGGCGAGCGAGGCAGCCCGGCTGCGAAGGGGCGCAACAAGTTGTAGGTAAGAACTGATTGACTACCTAATTATTTTAAGACGTAAAAACTAATAGGTAAGTACCTACGTAAATGCGTATCTTCTCGAAGAACAATATAAATTAATTAAGTGAGTCAGCTACTTTAGGATATATGAAAGCGAAATCTGTCTATACCTAAATCACATGAAACTTATTATGATTATTCTTTTTCAGAGGGTTGTAGTCATGGACGCTCAACGCTATTTTTTGCCGAATCCATAGACTCCAAAATTCCTTTTGTGGCATATCCGTGTGAAAATTGGGAGAAATTTGAAAATGGTCAATGTAAATGTAAAGAAAACTCTGTTGATATGGGTTACCCTGTTTCAACAAACATAAGGGGAGACTACTATCTTTATACGAATGGCGAACCTGAATATGCTCGCGGCGAAGACTAGAACCAGACCCTAACTACCATTTAACGAAGATTTTGTTTTTCCAAAAAATCTGAAATTGGGAGGTCAACGATTGCCAAAAGGAGACTGGGGCCGTACTACGACGTATTAAAGCCATGATTGTTCCAGTGTGAAAATGGGACAGTGCTATTTATGCTGTATTGCTCCATCTCTCTCTTACACTGGAACAATGATGGCTTTAACACGTTGTAGTAGGGCCCCTGGGCATTTAATTAAATCAATAGAGATGTGGTAACTGGTTACAGGCTCGTATATCAGGCTAAGCGTATGCTGAGACGCAAGTGACGTAGCACAGCACAGTACAGATTTTGCATGGCAGGGCAGGCGAGTCTGACATAGGCCGCGAGCGCATGCTGCGATGCAGCTACACAGACACATTCGCGTCCTAGCTAGTACAAACAATAGGTATGTGATTGAAACAAAATTATGATTCAGAGGTAAAAACAAGTGACGACTTACACGCGTCGCGCAGAAATCTGTGCCGGCTCTAGAACGAGACGCAGAGCCGGTCAGACACATGTCTGTGTCGCACGTGCTTGCGTCGCAGCGTACGCAGCTGTCAGGACGTTCATGCATTGCAAAATCTGCTCTGCCCTGCGCTACGTCACCTGCTTATACTCGTATGGTACCTACTTAATCATAAACGGCGCAAAATGTGGGTGTACAGGCGTGATATCGTGTTAAGTTTTAACAGTATTCATTTTATGACGCCCGCCGTCATATTCTGACCCTGACAGTTTGCAGAAAAAGTACCTATCTACCTATAGTCGGGTCGCCGAGCTATGTAATCTTGAATAAGGGTACAACCAGGCGCGGTTCGAGGGGGGGGGTCCTGGGGGTCATGACCCCCCCCCAAAATTTTTCACGCTGTCGGCAGCCTGAATGATTTACTTACATTTTCAGGTGCGCTTCGCTCGCTCTTGCCTTCTACATTCTCTTAATTGTTGAGCTTTTCTTCATAAGTCGACAAACAACTAATTCCTAGTTCGTTTTGAATGATCAAAAGAAAATCTAACCTAACCGAGTGTGTGCAAAATTTTCGAGCTCACTTCGCTCGCTCTTCTGCATTCAGTTCAAAAGTTCTTAGAATTAAATTAAATTGTCAAGCTAGCTTTGCTTGCTCTTCTCATAATCTGACGTTGTAATATCTACTATCTATCAAAGTGTTGCGACTGCGACTAATTTGCCCGCAACTAACCCCCCCCCCCCCTCTCCCGCATCACAGATTACATATACCCCGCATGTAAAAACTGCGTCCCCGAATAGCATAAGTAATGTGGAGCTGGAGATATATGCACAAAAATATTCCTCGGCACCCATGGTGACCCCCCCCCCCAAAATCTTATCGTATCTACCCAACTCGCTCGTTATCCTAGAAGTAGATGAAGCGGACATTGAATCCACAATTCTACAGCTGCGTCCGGATTGTGCAACTGGATGGGATGGAATTCCATCTTCCCTCCTGAGAGAGTGCCAACGCGACGTGCCCTGATTCCATCAATAACGCACATCTGTAATCGTGCTATCGTTACTGGGGTGTTCCGTGATGCTTTGAAAAAAGCTATTGTACAGTGGGAAGAGAGACTGCGTCACTAATTATAAGCCCGTATCGATGTTGCCAGCCTTGTCAAAGATCTTAGAAAAAATACTCTACAAATCGCTCAAAAACTTTCTAAATCGCTTTAAAATTGTAGCCAACAGCACCAGTACGGATTTAGGTCAAGTGTTTCTACTGAGGACGCAGTATTGAATTTGACAGAGCAAGCACTTAGTGGAAAACTTCCCAAGTAGCATAATTCTATTGTAATCGACTTGTGTCATAAAGAAATCTAATAGACGATCTTTAACTAAGATCACTGATCTTACAACAGCATTTAAAAGACGATCTGCGCTTTTGATACTATAAATGTATTTAATACCGTGATTTAATAAGATTGTTTACTCTTGTTTACGTCTTATTTCATTCTTCTATAAGACATGCGCTTCTATAAAAGTCTTAGATATTGCAAGATTGATTTGTGCCGTTTGAAAGGTACAGCAATTTTCTAAACGTTACCCCAGCGGCATCTTGAATAACTCTGAAACCTCAAGACGCACAAATTTCATTTTTTGGGCACAATTAAGCACAAATGTGATTTATCTAAGTAGCTTGTTTGTACTCAGCTACGACCACCGGTTAAAAAACATGCCGCTGGGGTAACGTTACTCCAGCGAAATCTGTTTTTCGTGAATAGGTCGTAATCTTTGGATCAGCTGGACGCACAAATTCTAAATTTCGGGCACATTTACATAAGATGGGGTACTAATTATCTGTCAAGCCGAAATCCTGAAAAGCGACAACATTCCGCTGACGTAACGCACACAAAATGGCGGGATACAACGTGAATTCGGATAACCTTAAGTTTATTTTTAATTCGGCGCTGTGGTAGTGAAACGCGCGTGCATGACAATGTTCTTTTTTTTAATTCGAGTTTCATAATGAAATTTAGTAAAACATTATAACACTCATTTGGATGATATTTATGACACTGGCTGTTTTACTGTTGGCAATAAGCTGTTTCAGAATCTTTTATAGAGGTTTTATAGCATGGGTGTAGATAAATGTTTTTATTATCTTACTGCCTCGTTGGTCTAGTGATCGCAAGCGCTACTGCTGAGCATGAGGTCCTAGGTTCGATCCCCGGGTCGGGCAGTGTTATTGGGTTTTTCTATATGGAATTTCTCAGTAGCAGCCCAGAGTCTGGATTTATGCCCGGTTGATGGCAATAGGCTCGCCCCCTATTACAGAAATGTGGGTGTACTTACCTACTACAGGTACACCTCTGCCCAACCCTTCGCGGAAACGAGGCGTGGTTTTTTTTTGAAAAAAAAAGGAAGTAGGTAATATGCACAGATTATATTATTGTAGTGTAATAGGTAGTTACTTAGTACAACTAACTGTGCATAACTAGTATGTTATTCTGCTCGATATTTTTTTATTGTCTAGAAATTAATTTATTAGGCCTAATAGATTTGTATTGATAATAAATTTGATAAATCACTCAAAAGAAAAAACTCTTGTTTAACCTCTCGTCTGTCGTAATTACAGAAACAATTAAAAAACCATTGTCTCGCGTGGATCCACGTTCCGACATACGAAACATTTTGAACAGTTTGGCATACAAAATTTAAAAAAACCGGCCAAGTGCGTGTCGGACTACGCACAATGAAGGGTTCCGTAGTTGATATGAATTTATTTATCCCAAGAACAAACTTAACATTGTACTTAGTTGAAAAACATGTTCTCCCATACATCCCAACTGCAAATCGTCGCTCAGCATCCAATACCGCGAATGTGACATTTTTTACGTTTTTTTTTAAATTGCAGGATCACTTATTTCAACGTGTAGAATGAAATAAAACAAAAATCTGATTTTCGTTAAAAATTTCACATTCGCGGTATTAATATAATAATAATCTAAATCTAATACCTTTAAACGAGCAATTCTTGTATTTATGTAAGTACCTATATATAATCTGAATCTCGGAAACGGCTCCAAGAATTTTTATTAAATTTACGATTTTGTACGATTTCAAATGTCGACTAAAACCAGAAGAATCGTTTGAAAGACTTCAAATAGTGTTCATAGAAAAAAGCCCTTCTAAAGCGACTGTTTTCCGCTGGTTTAATGAATTTATGGGTGGTCTAGTAATTTTGGCCGACAAAGAAAGAAGTGGCCGCCCTATGACGGTTGTTACATAACAAAACGTGCTAGCTGTGAATAATTTAATTCAAGAGAATAGGCGAATTACATATGAAGAGGTTCAGCATTTACTGCCGATTGGATCGGGAAGTGTGCATGAAATTCTACACAGGCATCTTCGGTTATGGAAGATAGTTTCACGCTGGTACCGCAAAATCTAACGCAGGCTCAGAAGGAGGTTCGGGTAGAATGGTGCCGAGACATGATAGCAAAATTTGTAGCAGGCTCGTCTCGGCGCGTTTAAGATTATCATTACAGGTGATGAATCTTGGATTTATCAATATGATCCAGAAATTAAGCGTCAGTAAACCGTGTGGCTGTTTCAAAATAAACCAACGCCTACCAAAGTGAAGCGAGCCAGGAGTGCAGGCAAAATTTTGATCGCAAGTTTTTTTCTTTGCCGTTTTATCTGGTATCAGTACCCTGACGAAATCAAAGGAGCATCAATGCTGAATGGTATGTTACCAAATGTTTGCCAGAAGTTTTTACTACTGCAAGCAGCAAGCGACCTAATACTGGCCTCCGTGGGCTACTGCTTCACCACGACAACGCGCTGGCTCACTCGGCGCTCAAAACAAGGGACTTTCTGGACAGCACACCGATCATCCTCCTTACAGTCCCGATTTGGCTCCGTGCGACTTTTTCTTGTTCCCCAAAATAAATCAACTCAAAGGAAAACAGTTTTCATCACCTGAAGATGCACTGGCTGCATTTGAGAAGGAGATTGGAGAGGTGTCTGATGCGGACTGGAAGACGTGTTATAAAAATTGGTTTAGACGTATAAAACTGTGTATAAACGCCAATGAAGAGTTCTTTGAAAAGATATAATAAAAATAATTATAACCTGTAGTATATTTTTTTCTAGTATCACTTTCCGAGTGCCCCACGTAATCTAGTTTAAATTTATTTCACCCCATGGGAGATGGCACTGCAGTGATTGATGTACATGCAATCCAACCTGCTAGCAATCTTTTTTAGGACATTGTTGGAGCTGGCCCGTACTCTGCGCACCAGGGATGCACACCTCATTCGCATCGTTGCGTAAAAGCAATTAATATGTGCGTCCGCGAACATTCCCGATGCGCTACAAGAACGGGGCAGCCCCACCAATACCCTGAAAGCGTTGTTGTATTGGACACGAAGGGCGTTGCACGACCTTTGGGTATATCTAGCCCACAGGCTGCACGTGTGAAACGTTGTACAATAAGCTCGATACAGAGTAATTTTGACTTTTTAAGTGAGCAGCGTACAAACCTGCGAGCCAGCATGTTTGCCCTTACCGACAACGCTCTTCGTTCCCGCTCAATATCGACTCCGTCATTGAGGTCAGGGGTCAATATATGACCAAGATATTTAAACGTAAATACTCTTTGTAGTGGAGTCCCATTGAGTAATACAGGTGGTACATAACCCGGTCTACCCCCAGCCTCAAAAACCATGATCTCCGACTTATTGGAGTTATACATCAAACCATGTGTTTTGGCATACTGCTCACATTTGGCGACCAATTACTTTCCGAGACCACAGATTGACGCGCTCAGAAGCACCATATCATCTGCATAGCACACATACACAAATACCATCTAAATAGCAACCCACTCTGGTGCTGCTGAGCTCGCCAATCCTGCCTCACCCCGCATTCCAACCTGTGTGGCCTGGAAAAAGTTCCAGCCCATCGTACACTATTAATCTGGTTACTATACCACAATTTAAAAATGTTTATAAGCTCCGTTGGCAACCTATCCTTCTCCATCTTTCTCCACAATACGTCATAAGCAACCAGATCAGAAGCCTTGAATAAATCTAGGAAGCTAGCATATATCGGCGTCCCACGCTGTGTATAGTATGTGATAGTATGCTTTAATGCACAACACTGCACTTTCTGTTGACAAACCACGCCGAAACCCGAATTGGTTGTCATGAACACTTAGTTTTATTTATTTGTGTATTAAGTAGACGGTCAAACACTTTTGATATTATGATATTATAGTAGCTAGAGAGATGGGCCTATTGGATGCCGAGCAACGAAATGTAAGTTTTTACGCACAATATTGAGAGATTTACCAAGTTATTTTAAGACCATAGACTTCTTATAGGTTTTCCTGTAATCTATGAGTAAAGAGCCATACTATGTTATTTTTTCAAATTTTTCGGTCCAGTAGTTTCGGAGATAAGGGGGGGGATGGTCAATTTTCATTGAATGTATTCAATATCTTTAAAAGTATTTATTTTAAAATTATATAAAAATTATATTTGAGATTCTCGTAACAAGCCCTTTCATTTGATATGTCACACGGTAGGTACTGTTAGCAAAACTTTTTTTTTTTTTTTCTTGTTTGCGCCCCAAAAGTGACCCCTATATTCAAAATTAATTTATTTACGTTACTCATTCGTGTTTGGGTCACAGAAATACATATCGCACCTTCGGTAGAACAAGGGCATAATTGCAGTTTTTGCTATTTTACAGGAGAGCTATTTTAAGATATTTATTGCATTCAGTGAGGTCTTGCTCTGTTAATATTGCTCGAAAGTTTTTCTTCTTTGCATGATATAAACTATATACTATATCCTTTTTAGGCGTATAGTTAACAAGAATTAAGAACTTTTAGTTTTTTTTCAATTAATTTTAATTTTAAGGAAGGGATACATTTGTGCCCTTGTTCTACCAAAATGTATATTATTTTGTAATTAGGACTAAATTTGAGCTTTAATTTAGGATGATTTTCGAATAAAAATACCTTGTTTTTCCGTATAAACTTTTTATTTTCTTATAAAGTAAAAAAAATGTAGTAACTTTCACGAAATATAATACTTAAACTATCATTATAGTCTTACTAATCAGTCGTCAATAATCTCACGTTTGTGTCTCTTTGGAATCACAATGAAAATAGAATTATAGAAGATAACAAAAATAACAGTGACATTATTTTTAACAAGATTCACTGTTATGCAAATGAAATTCTTTAGAATCACACTTCAAAAAATATTAATTAAAAAATATAAAAATATCTTTATAACAATTATTTTTTTCTTACTAACGAATCAGTTCTAGCTCTCTCTCCTTTTCTTAAAAAAGGTTGTTAAAATATTGTTCATAGAACTTAGGAACTATATTTGAGGATATCAATTGACGAATGTCTTCTTTTTTTCTGTGAGGGATTGGTAACTTTTCCTTATAGAGCTGGTTTAGTGTGACATCTTTCACACTTTTTTTATTACCGATACGACCTGTTCGAATTCTCGCTGCTGTCCAATCGTCGGTTTTGTAGCTGCACTTAAATTGGTATATCTCTGAATCTTTCATAAATTTGATCGCTTTCGTATCCAAATGATTCAATAGGTGTATCCGTTGTTTCTGAAATGATGCCTTCCATTGATTTAACAGGACCCTGGTTTTTTATATTCATATCTATCCATGTTTCAACCATGTTATTAGCTGTAAAAAAATATATATTTATATAAAAAACTTAAGTAACATACCAATATGAATTAAGAAATAGCAACAATATACTTACACATTGACGAGTTTTCGATTGAATTTGCTGCTCTGTTAGAGCCCACATCTCCTTCGCGACAAGATCTATTAGAATTTGTGTCAGTTTCTTTGATTTGCAAATTATTTTCGTCATTAAGCATCATTAAAAATTTTTTACTACGAGATCCCATTTTAAATTCTGAAAATTTTATTAAAATTTAAATCATACAAAGAAACTATTCATATCACAATTCACAAATAATGCATACCTACTAGTCGTAAATACATAAAAATACCAATACTAATAAATAAACAGAAAATTTATCACAAAATTTGTATTAAAAAATAATACAAATTTATTTCATTAACTTAAATAACAAACATTAATATTAAATCAAGTCAATTTGGAATGACAAAAACGTAATTGTCATTAAGTCTAGCAAAATAGCATTGCAATTGGAATGACAAAAACACATTTACTTTTAAGACCAAGGAATAAAACAAATCTTGAACGGACAAGGGCATAACTGTCTGAACGACTTTGTCCTTCCAATTTTAAAATTATAAATTAGGCATAACGCACGCTTAATAATATACTGACCTAACTAAAAAAATCTGTTTTTTGGGAAATCGCATAAACATTTTGGCAATCATGACTTGTCTGACGTAATGGCTTATAACTCAGTCAAAAAGCAAATAATGTAGCAAATAATGTATTGTAGGAATAATTGATGAACTGATTATTGATACAGAAATAAATTTTTTAAGAAATTTTGTTTATTGATTATATTTATAAACGTTTAAAAATGATGTTCATGACTTAAGTCTGTTTACTATTAAAGCCAATTATATTTTATGTAGTTCTAGTACTGTACTGATGTCACATTTTGTAATAAGTCTGTATTTTATGAAAAAACAGGCTTAACTCATAGTTCGTCACCATAATTTTGTCACATTTTTATAAAACACAGACCTAAAACTAAAAAAAAAACACGAATAATTTGATATTTTTTATGCTAAACAGACCTAATCAAAAATGGGTCATGCTTTTATGAATAATTTAAATAAAATTTACCTTCGATTTTTACACTAAACAGACTCAATTATTAATCGGTCGCTTTAAAATAAAAACTCCACACGTTTACTATGACAGCGCCCGACACATAATGGTTTACGCCACTGTCTTGTTAAATCCTTGTGAAAACGTATTAGAGTGAAAGAGACCGATAAAGTTTTAACTCGGTCTAGGAACGAGATATCGAAGAAATTCCGAGATAGAAAGATAGATGACGTTAAAACGAATTTATTTGTATGCTTAACTCATTTTGGACCTAAACCGTAATCGGTCAGTTTATTATTAAGCGTGCGATAAGTGTAATAGATGTGGCATTGTCGCTCCAGAAACCAAAAAATTAAAAGGGCATATTTACCTTTACGACGTTAGCGGTCCAAGTGACGACTGCCTCTCTCCCCGCCGACGGCGCAACTGACCAATGAGACTATGTCCAGCCAAGAGAGCAGTAAAAAGGCACCAATAAGACAAAGTCACTATTTTCGCCTAGCGGATTTTTAAAGGAATTAAATGACTGTCTTTGTTCCTCCAGTTCAAATAGCATTTTTAAGGCATTTCTGTATACTTAACTCATTTTTGCAATTTTTGACAATTGTGCCCTTGTTCTACCGAAGGTGCGATATGTGTACCAAATTTCAACTTAATCGGTCCATTAGATTCGGAGTAAATTGGCTGTGACAGACGGACAGACAGACAGACACACGAGTGATCCTATAAGGGTTCCGTTTTTTCCTTTTGAGGTACGGAACCCTAAAAACTGTTTTTTTTCCAAACCTGGTTTGCAATTAGCACGAGATTGGTCGAGTTGGATTAGTGGTTTTCTAGTGGTTTGAGAGATCGATAAGTTTAGTGGTTTTCTGGTGGGTCACGACTTCACGAGGCCAAATTTGGTGGGTTCGTAAAAATAAAGTTGCCAACACTGCGCCTCCCCCGCTAAGTGGCCAGCCAACTGATCGCCAGGACGGACGCCCGCGTGTTACTGGCTACTTATTTGGCAACCTCATTTGGCTAAGGTAGGTGGTAGCCAGAGGTCGCCATGGCGTGTGATACTCCCTGGCCGCGCCACAGTGGAAAATTAAAAAAACATGTTTCTAGATTAATTGTACCATTTATGTACTATACGGTACGTGTAATGAAAATAATTGTACCTCAACAAATAATGAAATATAATGAAGTTTTGGTGGCGCGGCTGGGGAGTATACTCCCTGGCCGCGCCACCACGGTTTTTGTAAACTACTAGGCGCACCCGGATATAGTAAACACTAAATAATTGTACCGGAATTGTTCTTTTCCAATCGCTGCACAGAGAATCGAAAATTTAATTACTTTAGAAATTATAGCCTTGTGTTGGTGGCGCGGCCAGGGAGTATGCTCCCTGGCCGCGCCACCAGGAGTTATTAGGCGTACCAGGACATGGTATACACTAAATAATTGTACCGGAATTGTTCTTTTCCGTACGCTATAAAGAGATTCGCAAATTTAACTACTTTAGAAATTATAGCCTGTCGTTGGTGGCGCGGCCAGGGAGTATACTCCCTGGCCGCGCCACCAAGAGTTTTTAGGCGTACCTGGACATAGTATACACTAAATAATTGTACGCATTATGTACTACCCAAAAACGTAATAATATTACGGAAAAATGTAATATCTTAAGAGAAAACATCAAATCAAGATTAAGCGCATCAGCAAACTTACTGATCTTTGTAGTTACTAGATGTGGCCTTCAAATTAAAAGTACAGGGAATTAAATTATCGCATCGAGATGGTCGCATAGAAGTGCTAGAATTATGCAACACAATACGAATCTAGATGCATAACAAGAATAATTGACCTTCAAGAAGAAGATAAGAAGTTAATAGGTACTTTTTGTTAGGTACGGTCAGCAACGAAAGTCGTTAACTCTGCTACTTTTACATGACATCTAAAATTACACAAAAGTGTACCACGGCAGCGGCGGGCGAGTGCTACTTCCAAGTTGGTCGCAGTTCAATGTCTATTTACCCGACTAAGGCGAAGCAAAAAGGAGGGTTATGATTTTGACCGGTACGAGTACATTACAAATATGTATATATATCATATTTTCTAAGTAAAAAGTATGAAACAAGAAAATATTTCAGACAGAAATCAAGACATAGGTACAAAAATTCTCAAGATAAAGCCGTGGTCGCATGCCTGTACACCTACAAAATTGTAATGGCATTATGTGCTCGTCAAGCCTTTTTATTTGATACAAAATGGCATAATAAAAAAAGAAAAATTTTTAGTTCATGACTTTATGTCCTCTAGAGGGCGCCATATTGCACTTAATGTAACGTCACATAGCCTATAATCACCGGACGATCAAGACGCTTCCAATGATTCCTCATTTGTCAAATTGTGATCGGTAGTTTAGAAGTTATGAGGTAACAGATGAACATACATAGGTACCGGTCAAAATCATAACCCTCCTTTTTGCTTCGCCTTAGTCGGGTAAATAGACATGCAACTGCGACCAACTTGGAAGTAGCACTCGCCCGCCGCTGCCGTGGTACACTTTTGTGTAATTTTAGATGTCATGTAAAAGTAGCAGAGTTAACGACTTTCGTTGCTGACCGTACCTAACAAAAAGTACCTATTAACTTCTTATCTTCTTCTTGAAGGTCAATTATTCTTGTTATGCATCTAGATTCGTATTGTGTTGCATAATTCTAGCACTTCTATGCGACCATCTCGATGCGATAATTTAATTCCCTGTACTTTTAATTTGAAGGCCACATCTAGTAACTACAAAGATCAGTAAGTTTGCTGATGCGCTTAATCTTGATTTGATGTTTTCTCTTAAGATATTACATTTTTCCGTAATATTATTACGTTTTTGGGTAGTACATAATGCGTACAATTATTTAGTGTATACTATGTCCAGGTACGCCTAAAAACTCTTGGTGGCGCGGCCAGGGAGTATACTCCCTGGCCGCGCCACCAACGACAGGCTATAATTTCTAAAGTAGTTAAATTTGCGAATCTCTTTATAGCGTACGGAAAAGAACAATTCCGGTACAATTATTTAGTGTATACCATGTCCTGGTACGCCTAATAACTCCTGGTGGCGCGGCCAGGGAGCATACTCCCTGGCCGCGCCACCAACACAAGGCTATAATTTCTAAAGTAATTAAATTTTCGATTCTCTGTGCAGCGATTGGAAAAGAACAATTCCGGTACAATTATTTAGTGTTTACTATGTCCGGGTGCGCCTAGTAGTTTACAAAAACCGTGGTGGCGCGGCCAGGGAGTATACTCCCCAGCCGCGCCACCAAAACTTCATTATATTTCATTATTTGTTGAGGTACAATTATTTTCATTACACGTACCGTATAGTACATAAATGGTACAATTAATCTAGAAACATGTTTTTTTAATTTTCCACTGTGGCGCGGCCAGGGAGTATCACACGCCATGGCTACGTACCCCCCCCCCCCCCCACCCCCCCCCCCCCCACCCCCCCCGACCTTACCATGGAGTCCCAGTGTGTTAGCGCTATAGCGCTATTAAATCGAAGTGTTCAATTTAGTGATTAGTCACTGGCAACATTTTTAAGCACTTTTCGTCAGGGCTTTCATAACAATTTAAAAAAATGTAAGAGAAGAATAAAACAAAATATTTACAAGATTCTAGTGTATATTATAGTTTAATTAATAGACTTAACTACAGCATAAACAAGTACATAATACTTTTCTTTCGTCATGTGTAAATACTTCTCAATATCAAAATATAGGATTTTATTTCAGATCTAATTGTTTTGGAACTGAGAAGTACCTATAAATAAAGAATGGGTGTATTGCATAGATACATAGAGGTACGTAACAAAATATTATGCTTAGTCGGCAACAAAGTAATCATTGAATAAATGATAATTAAAAAAACGTTTTTTTTTCTTAAGACTGCACGCCGCTTTCTTTGAAATCTGTAAAAAAAAGAACCTCATTATAAAGATAAACGTGACGAATTATTTCCAATGAAAAGTTATTTGAAAAAATCAGAACATAATCATTATACTTCATTATGCCTCAGTCGGGAAAAGAAGACAAAAAAATTGAATCATCATTAAATCAATCAAAATGAAAGAAAAATCTTAAATAATAAAACATCAATATTACCTACATTCCTATATATTATGATAGAGATAGGTATTTTCCTCGGACGGTAAACGCCGGGGAGCCGCCGACAATTCTTTGCACTGTGAAAAAACAAATAACGTTAGGTTTAAGCGTTGCATTCGCATCAGTTTGATAATAGTAGAATATAAATGATTGAAAAACAAGTCATTAGAGGTTTCTTTCAAAATCTGTATTATAGTATTTCTATTTTCTTAATGTCCCTCGGTAAACTTCGTGTTTCGTCAGTCGTCGGATTTCTATCAGTTGCCCTTTGCACTTGGTGCAGACCGGACGCTCTCAACCGACTTAGAAGTATATAGAGTTGTAAATACTCTTTTAAGTTAATGTAATTTATTTTAAAAATGGGAGGAAAGCTGCTAAAGTCGCAGGCCCGACAGATAGGAAAATAGTTTAACAGCTCTATACAGGGTGGCAGGGACATCATCGACGCGTAAGCTGTGTCCATGGATTCAGTACATGATTCTGAACCCCACTGCGTTGAAAGTTATTAAAAAAAAATCTGCTGTTCCATACATTTAGACCGCGTAGATGTTGCAGTTTTCTATGAAGCAGCAGATTTTTTTTGTGCAGGGTGAGGCAGGTTGCTCAGCTCACCTCGGCCCTTCAACCTATACATGAACCAGCTGATTCTTGAGCTCAGCAGCACCAATGTCGAAGCATTAATAATATAAGTAATGCTGACGATATGGTGTTGCTTAGCCCATCGATCGGAGCTCTGAGGCGGCTGATCGGTGTATGCGAATGTTATGCGGTGAATCATGGGCTCAAATATAACGTCACAAAGAGCGAGCTAATGGTTTTTAAAGCAGGCAACGTGACATATTCGTGTATTCCTCATGTCGCACTGTGCGGAGAATCGTTGCGCAGAGTGCACAAGTTTAAATATTTGGGCCACTGGGTCACTGAAGGCCTTAAAGATAACTGTGACATTGAAAGGGAACGTAGGTCGCTGGCTGTTCGTTGTAACATGCTGGCTCGCAGGTTTACACGATGTACGAGGGCAGTTAAAGTAACGCTTTCCAAAGCTTACTGTCAATCCTTCTACACGTGTAGCCTGTGGGTCAACTTTACTCAGCGGACATACAGCGACCTACGCGTTCAGTATAAGTGCTGCTGTGGCTGCTGTGGGGTTGTAGTGCATCAGGGATGTTTACGAATAATACTATTGATGGTTTTGCCGCCATTGTAAGAAAAATATGTGCATCCCTGATGTCACGTGTTCGCGGCAGCACCAACAGTATTCTCAGTGTGTTCGCAGATTGGTGGGATTCCCCGATGTTGCGGAGATGGATGCAGCTCCACGCTGAATTTTAATTTTGTTATAATCTGTGTTTGTACCTACTAACACTAGATGACTAGTAAAATTGTTATTAACCCATTGGACTCTGTCTGAAATAAAAGTATTCTATTCTTTTTTTTTTTATTCTAATTTAATTTGGGACTTATATAATCGCAATGCGTATGACAGTCCACCCTAAACAAATAATAACAAAACACACTGCTATGTATTACATTTGGGCCATAAACCTGAACAGACTCTTTGCATCATATTCTATTCTATTATACACAATAAATCTAATAATTGATGGACACGCAAATTAGCATTCGTTTGTATTCGGAAATGCGATGATTCCCGAGGGACATTAAGAAAATAGAAACACTGTAGTATAATTTTAACATTATTATTTTAGAACAATATTTTATAATGTAACGACTTTTTCTTCAAATGTTATCAGATTTCAATGGTTATGCTTCAGTATGCATCAGTCGGGAAAAGAAGACAAAAATGAATGAATCATCATATTTTAAAATAAAAACGCAAATATTTTAAGTAATATCTCTAGATTTCAATACGCACCTTGCACAAATCATCCAGTCACATAAAAATTGTTGTCAAGGCTTCGATCCTGGCCATCTGAAAACAAGAAGTAATATGCATTTATCATACGTCCTTCCAAGAAGCCAGATATTTTATATGGAGGTCATTTTGAAATAATTATAGTTTCTTTACTTAATTTCATAATAAGATAATAAAAATGACTGACAAATCTCTACAACTGAAATTGAATTAATAAAAATAAGAAATATGATTTGCAAAAACCGTAATAGTAGGGACTAGATTTTTTTTATAATCCACAATAGGAAAATATGTAGATTTAATAATAATATAATAATTACCTGAATAAATGCCACAGCGGGTGTCTAGCTAAAAACTGAAACCTGTGAACATAATAACAACAAAATTAGCGTCTAATTAGATTACGTAGATGTTTTAAAGTATACAATTTGTACTGGAAAGCATTACAGTCAGCATTTTAAGTAATTATTATGGAGTTTAAAAAAAAATGTATAAGAATGTAAAAATACTTGCTAATCATATTACAATTGTTACAAAAAAAAAATAGAAAAAAATACTAATGATTAATTTTGAACTCTGAAGTTAGTTCTCAAAAATATATCCTATTCAAATTCAATTTTTTTTTTAATGCTGACTATACAATAAATAGAATATCATTTTATCGTAAATAGTAGGTATTTTCTGAATCTAGTTAAGTAAATTATTAATACAGTATTTGTTCAATCAAAATAATAGAATATAGTTTATTTTTCCTTTTCAGCATCAGAATTAAATAAAGTTCAGCAACTCAAGTATTGTGCTGTCACAAGGATGTTAAAAGGTAAATATGGCAGTAGGTAGATAGACAAGAATCTGTAAAACCCCTCAACGTGCAACCGCAGACCGCAGATGTCATTCGAGTATTATTAGATCAGCTCTGTCCTTCCTTGGTGGTATTGTATACCAATGGGAAATCTGGTACTATTTTATTATTTTTTCAAATCTAAAGGAGTGAGTGGATCGTGTAGTACCTAACCTCAAGCGAGCGGAGCAAGTAAGAAAGTAGCAGAAGGATTTCCATGGTTATTTTTTTACGGTTTTGTGGTGCGCATCCAACCCCAATCAATGCTTTCTTTTGAAAGTAAATTATACTGGGTGCGAAGGATAATCTATAGGATTAAAATAAATGTGACATATTTTTGGATCTGGTTATTAACAGATAAGTATTTAACGGTTAAGCTGCAGATCATACATATCAACATCTTGTATTCAACAGTTTATAAAACCATAAATGTAAATTATGGACATTTTTTTAGAGCCGCAATTTAAATTCCTAAGCACTAATAGTACTACTATATCCAGATAAGACTCACGGCAGAAAATAATAAAATGATGGACCTAGTCAATGTACAACAAAACTTCAATGTTTTGTAAATTGCAATATTTTCTTCATATCCTGAAATAAAATCTCGCTTTGATAATGGTATTATTTTATTCTATGTTGGCGTTTAAGCTTACATTCGTTATTTTTATGAATTAAAGATTTAAAATTCTATATAAGGCCATCCAGGTATACGCCTGTTGAAAAAGCTTATCAAGTAGGTATATTATGTAAGTAGCATTAAGTAAAATTTATTATTTCAGTATACTTTAGACTCGCATATTTGAGTTAAAATGTAGTCATTTCTCAAAACTATAATCTGTTACCGCTAACGTGTTAAAACCGATAATATGCACAGTATAGAGATTATTCTCCAATCGCTTTTGGTTAGCATGGCCTCCTCTTTAAAAATCAACTCGGTTTTAATACTTTTGAGTTACGGTATTTTTTCATGCGTGCTCCAGCACCGATTAGGAAATAAATAAATGACGGGCGTAGATATGTTCCTTCTAAGGTGTGAATCTTTTACTCTTTTTATATCCCTTCCGCATGTTATTGGGTGGTAATTCCTTGAGCAAAAATGTAAAAAATTAGTACTTTTTTATTATACCAGATTTCGCCGGTAAATGAGCGTGGATAATTTCCAGAATAAATATTGCTCACTTCTGCGGTAACATAATTATTGTAAATTATTCTGCAACTTATTTCTAACAGTGCTCTAAATACAGCACACAAAACGTTTAAATCTACTTCCGGTTAATTATGAAGACGTGTTGCATTTAGTTCATAACTTACCAGTTAGTTACTCAGAGATTGCCGCAGTTTCAGATATGAGATATACTAGGTGTCTTCGATGAAGCAAATTTGGTTTCTTATTCTGCTCTTCATGAAATCCTCGTCCTTTTCTATGTTAAATTAGAACTGCTAATTTATACTGAGGAAAAAATATTAAGCAGTGCAGGAAAACTACTATAGAACCCTCTGCTACGGGTACGTAGTTATTAATATTTTCAAAAAATCATAAATGCTTCCGACATTCTTATAGCAAGACGAAAAATATTTTTGCCTCTAAAGGGAAGACATCGCCAGGAAATCATCACACTTGTGAAATAAAGTATTTTTGGGGTTTCATACCGTAACATTAACTGAAAATTAAATAATGGTGATTGATGTTGCAAAAATGTTCGAATTAACTTTCCTCGAAAGGAGAGGAAAAGAGAAGAAAATGTGTTTAGCAAGCATCAAGATAACCGGACGAAGGACGGTTAGGTGCTAATGATTAAGAAGAGTCCAAAAACAATCAAATTCAATATAGTTCACAAGCCCAATGGCAAAAAGGTCTGAGAATACAACTTCGGCAGTATGGACTATAGAGTCCGTAGTGTTCAGGTCTTTCCGGTTAAAACAACTTGTTCCAACACTAATCAATGATGGCATCGTGAAAAACGTCGAAGTGAACAAGAAAGATAAAATTACGAAACCATAAAGTTATTAGCCCGAACCTTTGAATTTCATCCACTACTCATCTTTGCATGAAAGAATCTCGTCCAAAAACTCGCTTTTTCAAGTCAATTTGGAAAGAAAAGCAAGAATGCGTGTAGAAACAAATCGTCATTTTGAAGAAGATAAAGATTTTTGAATTTTGTAGTTTATTCCCCGGGCTGAAATTACTGCAATAGTCAATTGAATCGGAATACCAGTAGGAATCTAAGCCCCTGAAGATCACTACCATTATTGACAGTAAATGCCCTGACAAAATCGACACAAAAAAGACCAACGTCGCAAACGCGCATGTAACTACGTTATTTTTATGTTGTTAGTGGTTGATAACGTAGCTGAAGTATCCCGCCACAATTTAGAGGAAACGAACAATCACAGTGGTCGATGGTGCCACCATCGAGAAACTGAACGTTCACAGTGGTCGATGGTGGGTGCCATCGAAATGATTCAGTCAGAGCCATTGTGGTGGTATACTTCAGCCATGTTTTCAACCACTGGTAAAAACATAGCTAGATTTTCAATGGATACCCACAACCTGCAGCTATGAGGAGCACTAAATCATAATCGGTCGATAATTATGCTTTTTTGGAAAAAATGCCCCATCTTTGATTATCTGGGCCTATTGGTTGGGTTGAGCTCAGATTGTAACAAATTTAGCTTGCTTCACAAAAATATAGAACAAAGATACCTACCTTAAAACGCGCCCGCGTTTTTCAAAAAAACTGAAACAAGTACCAGAATTTCGCAGATTTTCGTGCACCTTGAGAGTAGCACTATGGTTGCAAACTTGGGTATAAACTACTCTCAAGGGACCTAACAACATAGCAAAAATCGAAGTTACATGCGCGTTTGCGATGCTTGATGTTGTTATTGACTGGGCTATAAAATTATTTTAGGCAATGAAGAGTTTATTTTTGCATAATATAATAGACAGGCTTAAAAAAATTAAGTAAAAGTCGTCGTCTAGTTGATGAGTATGATGTAAATCGATGTAACTCGAGGATTTTTTTTAATCCCGCGTTAATCCTATAGTTTCAGCTGTCATCGAAAACCAACCTGTCAGGAGGTTAGGACTAGGATTGCCTTTTTTACAATAATGTGTTAGTGTTTTTTTTTTTTGCGCATTTGGCGGTAGGTTTGTGTTGGCATCACTGGGAAATTGGATTCCCTGATTGGTACGAAATTCAGACAGCATTAGTTCACTTAATCAAACACCACGGAGCACGGCCTATACGGGTTGACCACGAGGTAAGGAACACGCTAGCATTTCGCCTTTTTCATTTTTTCAACAAAAACAAAAAAGGCTCATCATTTAAAGTAGATTCTGTGGGAATCTTTAGTTAAAAAATCTGCAAAAAAATCACTACTGTCAATTATATTCTGTCGTTTTGTCAATAAGACGTCTCTGGGTTGCTTCGTCGCTGTGTCGGAACTAATTTGGTCCAGTCAACAGCAACGTACCTATAGATGAGTTAGTACTCATTTATTTATAGGTACGAGTTGACTTGATAGTCTAGTCTCCGCATCCATAAGTCATTTTGCTGACCAGTTCTCATTTGCCGGTGAAGAAGAATCAAAGGCTGGGCGAAATTGTTATGTGAACCAATAGTGATTCAATGGAGAAGATATTTTTAAAGTATGTAGGTACACAGACAATGTTAATCCTGGAAAAAAGAAACACATTTAGCAAATCAGAAAATGGCAATTTAGTGCGATTTTCTTAATCTACCAACATTTTAATAAATTACAAAAGTATAATTTTAATTTCTTTCTGTCAGGTCAAATTTTGATGGCGCCTAATATTTACTAAACCTCTACAAGTTTAATATTTGTAACAGTAGTAGGTGAGAGTGGTTATAGAACTCGTGACATGACCTCTTGCTTGTTAGTTCCCGAATAAGCCATTGTGGTTTGGCCCCTAATTATTTATTTAACTTGTTATTAAGTTTGTGTCTATATTGATCCATACTTCCAATCACACCCTATCCCTGGAAGTATGGATCAAATCTAATAGGGGCGTGGGCAAGGTCATTTCCAATCTTTTTAACCCTGAGAATGTCATGTCGGAGCAATTTTTTACGATTCAAAAGTTACGAGGGCGACACTGAAAGTTTTTAGAACTGGCCACTTGTACACGATATAATAAAAAAACAGTTCAAATTTTGAAAATGGAACTCTTTGCTAATATTATTGTGTATGTATTTTATTCATTTGTCATTTTGTTTCAAGATTTGGCGGCAAATTGAAAATTGTGTCACGTCAGCATGAATTTAACGCGAGAAAATTTTCGTACAATGATTTTTTATGACTTTCGATATCATTTAAGTCAACAAGAAAGTTATGATAGACTTCGATTGGCCTTTCACGATGAAGCCCCGTCTCGTGCCACTGTTTACAACTGGTTTAATGAGTTTAAACGTGGTCGCACTAATCTCACCGTTGATCTGCGTGAGGGACGGCCTTCTACGGCGACGACTGAAGATAACATCAGTGTTGTGCGGCGTATGATAGAGACTGACAAAAGAGTGACTTATCAGCAGATTCGGACAAGCTTAGGCATCGGTATAAGTGCACAAAATCCTCCAAACATTCAATATAGGTACTTACCAATACATACTCAAAAATCCTTCAGTGCTAATTTTCTTTTGAACATAATAAACCAGAATTAATAAATTATGGAAAGTCCCAAAGATTGCATTGTAATATAATGTTGTACATAAAAACTTGGAAATTAAAAACAGAACCAGAAGAAAATTAGCGCTGTCAATGTAGGTTAAACAGTAGTTCCACTACTACAGCACGCTGTGCTATAAAATAAACACAATAAAGTTTTACATGTTAATAGACAACTTGAATCTCCGCCATCCCCTTTTCCCTATACCTGTAAGGGAAATATCTGATAGTCGCCAAAGCATCCTATTGCAAAGCTTTGTATCGTCAGCGCACCCCCTAACAACAAAGCTGTACATGGTAAAATCGTCCTTACTCAACCGCTACCTGCAGCCTGTTCTCCCCACGGATTACCGCGTATGTCCTAACCCAGATAAAATTATTCCACACAAAATTTAAATGCGAAACAACGGGAGCCCCGTTCTTTCGGTACAAAGGAAGTACAGGATTGTCGGTTTCGCCGATAAAAGAATTGAGATAATGAATGCTAAGTGCTATGGAGGTGCAAGTTTATTAGGTTCCTTGCTACTAAATATGCAACTTGGAAAGTTTTCAAAGTCTCTTGAGATGCACTGATACTTGGTCAATATCAGTTTAGTAAGAAATAGTAGTACGTAGTTTGTTTAGTACCCGAGTACTAAAAAGAACAGATTCTTTTTCTTTAAATATTTCTTTTCTGATTTGAAAAATGAGGATAAATTATAATTTCGCCAGGTATGTTTAAGTCCCATATAATAGGGGGGATGTGTGGGGGGGGAGGATGTGGATGTACCTACTACAGGTACACCTCTGCCCAACCCTTCGGGGAAACAAGGCGTTATGTGTAAGTGTGTGATGTAAATTATAATTTTATAAATTACTAGCTTCTGCCCGCGACTTCGTCCGCGTGAAATTTCTGACCCGACCTACCGCGTCGCATCCCGTCGCCCGCCAGCGACCGCAGTTCTTTCCGACTTTTTTCTTTTTGCTCAGCTCCTTCCTCAAGAATTGGGTTATCCAATGCAAAAAGAACTTCAAATCAGACTTAGTTCCGGAGATTACCCACCCCTAAATATAAACTTACTAACAAACAAATTTTACCTCTTTATAATATTAATAATAGTAGGATGGAAGATTGAAATTATTACTGAAACGAATAACTTAATAAAAAGTGCGAGTCGGACTCGCACACGAAGAGTTCCATGCCACCGTACATTATTTAGCAAATAAATGAAAATACTAAACAAGAATATTATTATTTTTCATCTTAAATTTAAAAAATAGCAAATATAAATTTGTATTTCATAATGATACTATAAATTATAAAGTTATTTTTTGCAATTGCCGAAAATCATCCATATGTAAATAAAATAAAATACCTTATGAATTGGCGTTTTTAGTATTTGTTGAATAAATACAGTATATGGTTCATGATACACAGAAGTTTCAAATTCCTCACTTATTGTTGTTAATTTTATTAATTGTTGAGATAGAGCTCGTACAAAAATGGTCTAAAACTGATACCTTTTACGGCCCCGTAGTTCATAATGTCTGAAGATGAAAATATTTGTTCTCTACTCGATGAGCTATAGACAATGACACCCCACATGTCAGGGTTAGATTTTTTTATTTCAAAATGCAAAATTTATTGTATGGAGTCGCCCCTTTAAGGGGGAAGCGTCAGAATAGCCCGCGAAATTCCAATTTTCTACGTTTTTTGCAGATCAGTATCATGTTGTACGTTGATCTAAATATGATACCTGAAACATAAAACCTGACCCTACCTATTATGGTTCATGAGATACAACTAGCTCGCTGACAGACAGACGGACAGCGGAGGCTTAGTAATAGAGTTCCGTTAGGGGGTGCCAAACGGAACCCTATTACTAAGCCTTCGGGTACGAAACCCTAAAAACGAAACATAAGAGAGCACCTGTAACGTACGACATAAGATAGGCTTAAGCCGTAAGCTAGGCTTTTTGATCATGTCGGCTCTTTCACTAGGAATAAATGTCTAAACATAAAATAAAAAGTAACAGATTAACAAAATAATGAACAAACAATCATTTTTTTTCATTTGGGATTCACTTCTTAGTAAGTTTGATTTTTCGAATGAAAGAAAAGTGATCATCTAAATCTAAATGATCAGTCATTCCGACTCCTCTCATGTGGACACTCCTGTATGGGACTTAGCGATATTTACATACATTACACAATTCAGTAAAACAAAAACCGGACAAGTAGAAGTAGAACTCGCGCCCTAAGGGGGTCTGGATTGACGGACAAACTTAACTTTGCAGTTGAAGAACTTTTAATAGAGAGGAGTGAGGACTGATTTTAATGAAATATACTCTTTTCTTTCTTTTTTTTAAGAAAAAATTGTTCTCCCATACACTACTTAAAGGTCAATGCAATGAAATGCAAGTTCGTAATCCCAACAAATTTATTTTAACAATTTTCGGATTTTTTCCTTTATTTGTACTAAAAGACCTTGCTTCTTGCCAAATATCAATCTACTAGGTCAACAGAAAGTACCTATTGGTTTGGATTTTTTTGCGAGTGTCATATGCAGCATAAATGGCCGTATTTTTTTATTACGTTGACTTAGAAGTTTGATTTTTTTTTTTTGTTCCTAGGGACCGTAGATGTTAGTATTTGATATCAATTTCAACTTGATACCTGCATGCATTCCTGAGAAAAAGGGTCTTAACAGACAGACGGACAAACAAAGTGATCATTTAAGGGGTCCGTTTTTTTTCCTTTGGAGGTACGGAACCCTAAAAAGAGCGAATGTTCATTTCTACGGCACAGACAATTGATATAGATAAACTTAACCAGTTAACAATTTTTTTTTGTTTGAGTTTTTTGTCCATTTGTCATCTAAAAGGAAAATACACTGGTGTTAGTAGCTTTAAAATGTCACGCATGCTAGTGAGTTGGGATGTCTTTCACCCCACGTTGCTTTTTAAGGTGTCATTTCATTGGTAGGTAAAAAACCAAGATTATACTTTTCTGGGTATGATTTCTACTCATAGCAATACGGATTCGCAACGTTAACGGCACGAAGTATCGCGTTAGGGACAAAACATTAACAACAATAGCATGCAATGTTATTTAATTATTTCCGTCGTATTATAGATACATAACGGTTCGACGACACCAAGGCTACCTACCTTACCTATCTTACCTACCTTTTTTAAGTGGCGTAAACGACACTTAAAAAAGACATAAAAGCCGACACGAATGAATGGTCACCTGTCCACAAACGAAGCGTAGCTTAACTTCGATCGACCGATGCGGCTGTTATTACTTACTTAGCCACGAGCCCCTTCGTGACCTATCATTTGTTAAAGTAGGCTTTATAAATGCGTCCTCATTACCCGTTGTCTAGTGGTCGGGGGTACTTGTCGCAGGATAATTGGAAAAATCGCATAAATCAATGCATTAATTTGAAATATACCAATTGCAGGTACTTTTGAATTGTCCAGGGATCGGTGTGTCAGAAAGAAGTAGCTGTAGTGCTGATGAAGTAGGTACCATCGCGGTGACGCATGTCTAACCACTTTGATCCCGCGCACACGGCCCCTTTTATTTCGTAGGTAAGCGTTACTGTAGCGGCCGAGCGCTGCAAGCAGGAATAGTCTTTACGGTGTTCAGTTATATGCATATCTGCGATAGTACCTATGGAGAAGAGAGGGTAAGAAACACCACGGACACTCTTTTAAATCAAAATATGGTTACATCATTCATGTTGAAATTATACATGTGAGAACGATGCAGAACGTTAAAAGCGTCCGTAATAAAAAAATAAAATAAGAAAAGAAAACTAAAATAAGCCGTGGCAGCTAAGAGATGACAACTGGTCATCTCTTAGCTGAACGGGCGCCGTCAGTAGGGACTGGTCCCTACTGACGGCGCCCGTTCACAAATAAGACGCATGGATCAGCACCATTTAGCTCAACCATTTTGAAGGGAACTTTATGATCCAACACACGCGCTTCGAATTGCAAGAGACCGGATTATTGGAAACTAAGGGCTCATACGCACTGTGCGGGTAACCGCAATGCAGCATAATTATATACGTAATATTATTTTCTATGCGCACTGCGATATGGCTACCCGCAGACCGCTGCGGTCGCTCGGAGGGCTGCGGCCAGAGTGACGGGCCAGCCGGACGGTTGCTATACGCACTGTGCGGCTCAGTCTGCGGCTCCCGCCATTGAGTGAGATTTTGTGCTTGTGGTAGGTCTACTTACGTTTTACGTAAAATAGAATTCGATACGATTTTTCTTCTATAGGTAACGTGTGTAAATGTAATAAATAGCTGCAACTTCTTCCGCGTCCATCTTTGAAATGGCTCGATATAACCGCAAATCGCAACGGTTCTTCAACCGCACGTTGCGGTTGCGAATGCGGCTGCCCCCGATCCGGCTGGCCGCATTCGCAACCGCATCATGCGGTCAGCCGCACGGCTAGCCACATTTCGGCTACCCGCATAATGCGTATGAACCCTAAGAAAAAAAATCGTAATAATAGATACGAACTATTATAATAAATTAATAATATCTGGAATTATTTGCAAAAATCTTTTGGATCTATCTGGTCATGTCATTAGGATACAGGTAGTAGTAATTATATGAGTTGAATGTATTTTATAAAGCCTTTTCACAGTTCCAAAATAAAATATATATAAGTGATTTTAATAAAATGTTAGTATATTAATTATTGTCAGTATAACACTAAATTTAAAAAGGAATTACGGCTGCATGGAGTTCATAAAAAAAGTACACCTAGGTAGTTAATATAACGTCGCTCGGCATCCAATACAATGTGATATTTTTGACGAAAATCATTTTTAAATGCAGGAGTGATCCTGCAATATGTGAATATTTGAACGTGTTGAATGAAATTAAACAGAAATCTCATTTTCGTCAAAAATGTCACGTTCGCAGTAATGGATGCCGAGCGACGATAAAACAGATATAACTTTTTTTTATTTAAAAGAAAATGCTCAAAAATGTATAGGAAAAAAACCCAGAGTCGATAAAAAAACTTAAAATACTTTCTTTAAAAATTATCCTCTACTATCGTAAGTACATATGGTTTTTTAATCGACCCCGGGTTTTTTTTGGGCATTCTCCTTTATTATGAGGCTGTTGCCAGTGACTTCTGCGTGTATTTTGTATTTCATCACAAACATTCACGATGCAAAGTAGCGTATGCGGCATAGGCAATGCGTTTCTCCTGGTCGCTACCTTTGTCAAATTTTGTTACGATTGGTTCAGCGTTTTAGTCGTGATGAGGTAACAACAGAGAGTTACTTTTGCATTCATAATATTAGTGTTGCTATACTTACTGAAATTAGTTTATATTCGTGATTTTAGAGTTGCTCCCATAGTGAAAGTTGTTTTTATTCATGGGTAGAACACCCTATAAAAATTTGGAGACTGTAAAAAAAATCACTCGGTTTGTTAAAAACCGTTTCATACCTCTCGGTGCGGGCTACTAATAGTTTGAAAAGCAATCTCGTATACTACTACGAAAGATAGGTACCTACTTGTGGAAATAATAGTCCACAAAAAAAACGGAAGTTTCAGGGTACGCTTCCAAACCGTCTATGGGCTGTTCTGATGAAAATGTAAACAAATGGATCATTAAATGTACCTGCGGATGCCAATTATTAGTGCCACTTACAAATTGAGTGATTTGATTTGAATCCGAAATTGTAATTCGAAATCACCATAAAGATGTTTGTCATTTGAATGTTGAGGTTAATTCTATAACCTCAATTTTTGTTGATGATTTTTTTCTATTACAAATCAAAACTATTACTATTACTATTGTTTTTTCAAATACAATTTAATAAAGTTATTCAAACAATAATTGTTGAAAAAGTGGGTGCGATATAAACTTGAAACCTAAATACAGAATGTGTTACTAATTCCCTTTAGCAAGTGTTTGCGTAAGCATTTAACCTGAACAGGGTTTGTTTACACTTTCATCAGATACTTTTGGAACAGACTACATATAGGTGCTCACGTCCGTAGCACTGCGCCGTAGTGCATCAAACGTTACGTACCGTTAAATCAAGACTTCCAAAAATCTATTGGAAGCCCATCTAATAATTTGCAGTGCTTTAAAGATATAGTTTAGGCCCGCTTGCACCACAACTCACTTAATTTAATGCTACTACGAATGTAAAACATCGTTCTGTTTCTGTCAATCGTTTAAACGCATTCACACCCGTATTCAAGAATATTACATGAAGTCTTAAGCTACGGACACGAATTTAGCGGGCGCGGGGCGGCGGAGGCGCGGGGAGCGGCGGCGCGGGGAGCGGCGCGTTTCAATACATAGATTTAGCAGACGTCGTCGCACGGACGTAATAAAATTGCGATTTTTTTTTTTTCGTGCTCTGGATTTTCAACGCTCTAGAGTTGAAAATCCAATAGTGTTTTTTCAACGCGCTGGGACGAGAGTACGTCCCACCGCGTTGGATTCTCAACGCTCGGTTTAACACCTGAAAATCAAGTGCGCGATAAAATCCCGCCGCGATTTTATTACGTCCGTGCGAACGTCGGCTTATACAACTGGTCTCGAAGGCAGCGGCGCGGGGAGCGAGAACAGTTCCATATAAAACTATGCATTTGAATGCGCCGCTCTCGCGCCGCCGCCCGCTGACTTCGAGACCGAGGCCTCACAGTGCTCTCCAACGCTTAGAGTACAGCAAAACCTATTCTTTAACAACAATTGAGCGCCGAACGACACTAAACGTACATAATAATCAACGCACAGATCAAGGTAGCTTTGATTTGTGGCGCAAGCGGACCTTACTATCTTATAATCTGGCCGGATGTTCAATAATTCAAGGTAACACCTAGGTTTCTTTTTTTTTTTGGTTTTAATGTCCCGGTATCGGGCTAAAGCAACTTCTCATACAAAGAAAGAATACACATACATATATATGTACCCTATAAAATGTTGTCGTAGGATCACGTCATCCGTACTTATTTACTGAAAACGGCGAGGGCAAGTACTTGACTATTGCAAAAGTAAAACGTAGAGGGATATTACGCGGATTGTCTTTAGAACTGCGATTTCCAGTGAATATCGATAACGCGTTCCTACGACGGCATATTATGGATGTTGTGGTATTATTGATAATGATGAAATTTATTTTTATGAAACCTATTACCAGTGTTAGTCAGTATTAGGCGAAATGATCGACGACTTTTTACATTGAAAATGGGTTTTCTAGAAATAAGAATTCAAAAATAATTTCTTAAATAAGGTTGTTTATTTACGATGTAAAAAATAACTAAGTTAAGAAATATTAAATAATCTTTTCACACTCAATTCATTATGCACAAAGTTTAAATTAACATAAAATTAATGGCTTACACCCGCACAGGGAAACGTCATCTAATGCAGCATTAAAAGTAATGTTACTTAAAGGGGAAGCCACTTTATGCAGTAATGCTGAAAATATTTAAATTCAATATTTTTTTTATTTAGTTCCTTATTTCAACACCTGTATATATAATCTAGCAGACGAGTATTTGAGACATTTTCGACATTAGTCCCTATTTAAGCTTAATAAGCTCAATGTTCCCAGATATTAGCCATACATAAGTAATGCTAAGATAACGGCTCATTGTGTTTTTGTTGCGAGCGTTACTAACGTAAAATCCGGTAAATTGATCTTTAAAAAAAACTATAGTTATAAAGGCTAGTTCTCTTCAGAAACTTAGCCTGTGATGCGTCCATAATAGGAAATAGATACAGTATATCTAATAAATAATTGTTATTAGGATAATGTCCCCTTAATAGGTCAAGATGAAATACTACTATTCAAAAATGTTCGTTAAACTGACTTATCATAAAGCAATTATTATAACTATCTATTTAACTAAATGAATGACACTCAAAATAAGTGTGCAGTGGTGCCGTGCAGAATCAGGAATGTTAACATAAGTTAATATAATTATGTAATAATATGATTGAATTTTGTATAAGTATATGAAATGTAGGTATTAAAGCTAGTGGAGTCGGTTTTTCACCAACATTATGTTTTTTGTGAAATGCCGATTTATCTCTAAATGAAGGAATTGTCATAAAATTCTCAATGCCGTATCATGTCAGAACGGTAAAAAAAACATAACTCATAGCTATGAACTTAATAAGTAAATTTCTCTATCTTTCATTATTTCTAAAGTGATTATTTTATAATGTAATTTATTTACGTGGTACAATGCTAACGGCCGTAGTGCCAATTTAAAGTTTTTGGTTAGGACAAATAAGGGGTTCATAATTTACCGATACCAACAAAACGATTTAAATAGGTACAACAATACTCGAGATCATCTTAATGAACTGCCCCAGCTAGACCAATTCACATAATCAAGTCACTTAAAAATGTGTTACGTGCAAACAAAAGATTATGAAAAACACGGTTTTATTCAGTCCGAATGTAATGTACCATATAAATACCCCTTATTCGTACCCGACCAACGACCACGAAACCAAATAAAATGCTTCGTAGTCAGAAACAACGAAAAATTACACACTATGGGCTCATTAAGAGCTGCTTTAGAAACGACGACGTTTGTTAGGGTAATCGTCCATTTGGCGCGGTCCTTCCCAACCGCGGTTTGGCGGCATGTCATCATAACTCCCTCGTGGCATGTCGTACTGGTCTCTGAAGCCTCCATCCTAAGTAAGCAATCATAATACTTTCGAATAGAATTTCACTAAAAGAATTAGAAGAAGTATGATAAAATAATAACCAAGTATATACCGGATTGACGATAGTAATCCAAGTTTCACACGACTGATGAACCCAAAGGATTCATTATAATTATAAGCATTCACGTTATAATTTTAGATAATTCTAAGTATTTACTAGGGACCAAATATTCCGAGAACAAATCAATTGGTTGGTAAAAATATTCAGTGGGTAAGTACATTCTTTCGGTGTATGGAGACCACAACCATTCTCCTGTTTAACAAATAATTGTCAGTTTCGCTGAAGATAGATGAGAAAGGTTTGTCAAGTTCCAATCGTAATAAGACTAAAATCGTGATTTAAATTTTCCGTGCGATATGAAACTATCGGGAGATAAATCGTTTCCTATCGGAATCTTATTGTAAATACAGTTTTACAAATCTGACTTCTATAATGTTCCAGGAAGATCAGAAAGACATACGCACTTCTTGGTAGAATGATAAAACAGTGGCACTCCGGGACTGCCGACAGAAGTGAAAACTTGAAAAAAAATCGGCACCGCGGTAATCAACGCGTTGTATGTCTTTTACTCCACGCACCACGGTAATCAAAGTGTTGATGTCTTATATATCACATCACTGCAAAATCAGGTGAGTATAAACCTCTGTGAAAATTATTTATTTAGTTAGGTTAACTCATAACGAAGCCAGAAAGGTATAATATGTGCCATGTTAATGACTGTATATTGACGAATTCTTCGTTTTTCCGAAGGCCTACCCAAAAATCAAAGCAAATGACAATTAGGTGGACAAGATGTTTGTTTTTAGGTAAACCTAGGCTAACAGTCTAAAGGTTAATGGTCAAAAGCTGGTGTCGTCACACTGTCACGAAATCAACGGTTTATCTCAAAAATTACCAACGCGCCTAGTTTTCACTTCAATAAAAATGTTCTGTTACAAGTGTGCTATAGGTACCATTTAATTTGGGAAATTGAAAGACTACAGTTACTGACAATAGCGGCACGGGTTGTCTCTACGGACTCGAAATCGAAGCTATGCACTCTTAGGGCCAGAACTTACTGCCTGAGGGCAGGGCAGAGGTATATAAATTAATTAATGGATATTATACTTAGCTTAATGTAAAACAAGTAATTTATATTTCAAAGCTCACAGAATGACCTAGGAGTATCAGTGAGAATTGCGACATTTACGGCACACTTTTCTCTTCGAGCAATAAAATAACTACCCAATTCGACTTAATTGGTATTAAGAAACGTACTTGGATTTTAAGTGCTCTGCTGTCATCCACAAAGTATACGCTGAGCCCATGGGCCTTATTGTATTTTTTGTTGTAGTCGTACCTACATTATATTGGCGTCGCAACGATTTTCACACAGGACTAAGCGGCCTACGGAAACGTACCCTTAAGGTAGTCCAGTTTTATCTTGTTCAACGAAATACTAATCACAACAACAATCATGACAATGTTGTTGCAATGCACATATTGGCGTAATGGAGCTTTGAAAATGTGGTTAAATTGAATTTCTCGGCTATGCTGACAAAATCATGTTTTGTATTAAAAGTAAAGCCGTGTGCGTCAGAATGGCTGGTTGCCTGTGGCTTTGGTCTATGAGAGTTGATTAGAAAATTGCTACGTAATTGCTTATATTTGCTACATTTAATAAATAATTGCTACATACTATATATATTTAGAAATAACATATTTTTTTTGTACAGCCATCCTGACGTTTGGTTGGCTGGTCGCCTCCTAGTTTAAAGCCAAGCATGCAGAGTTTCCCGAAATGTATTGCGTCAATAATTGCTACATATTTGCTTCATTTATCTAATTTAGTTGTATTTTCAAACATATGTTAAATAAAGGATGTAGCAATTATTTTAATTATCCCAAGGAAAAGTGCCTGATAAAACAATAAAGGCAAATACTTAGTTATGTTGAATCGGTTTAATCGTTTAGGCTCTGAAAAAAAGGCTCAGAAATTAAGTAAATTAATAGTTGAATATTTTTTAAGTAAATTGTAATATTATTAAAATGAATCTTATGAACGACCCGACGTTTTTAATGTGCTTCCACTTGCCACCACTTCCACTTACCTACTCATAACATAAAGTAGCAATAATAGCCTCCTAAAGTAGCAATACCGTTGACTGAAGACACACTGCAACTATTTGCCTTTATTGTTTTATCAGGCACTTTTCCTTGGGATAATTAAAATAATTGCTACATCCTTTATTTAACATATGTTTGAAGATACAACTAAATTAGATAAATGAAGCAAATATGTAGCAATTATTGACGCAATACATTTCGGAAAACTCTGCATGCTTGGCTTTAAACTAGGAGGCGACCAGCCAACCAAACGTCAGGATGGCTGTACAAAAAAAATATGTTATTTCTAAATATATATAGTATGTAGCAATTATTTATTAAATGTAGCAAATATAAGCAATTATGTAGCAATTTTCTAATCAACTCTCATAGACCAAAGCCACAGGCAACCAGCCATTCTGACGCACACGTAAAGCCCACCCTGCATAGTTTTAGGGCGTCCTAGTAAACCGGTTGTTCCGGAAGCGAAAAATGCACTAAGGCACCACAAAATCACAATTTAGAGCTAAACGATTTAAAAATTATCGCTATTTTACTCCCAATCGTTTAAAGTTAACAGAGACCGAACTACCGAATGATGTTTTAAAATAAATGTTTAGCACTAAATGTATTTCGTTGTTTGTGGTGTAAGCAAACCTTAGTGTATAATCTGTAAATTGTTTAAAACTAAAGTCTCTTTTCGTGTCAGTCTGTGTCCGCTTAGTTCTTCTAAACTACAGGCCTACAGTTTAACCAAACCGGTGCCTGAGGTAGCTGCACGGTGCGGGAGTGTGGTGACGTGTCGCGAGAGCTGTCATTCGCCCCTGTCCTTAGGCACCCTCACAGTTAAAACGGTATGCTATACACAATGGATTATGATGTGGTTTTCAACATCATTTTACTGGAGAATTTATTCCGGAAGATTTATTTATACAATAAATTAATACGTAACTTAGAAATAACAGAAATATCGATGTTTTGCCATGTCGCCATACATTGCAGCCGTGCAAAGCAGAGGCGAGTCGCTAATGGACATTAAAGCAGTTTCTGAAATATTTTAAAGCCTGGCTAGTATCGGCAAAAACACTTGCGCCTTCATCACAATTTTAAGGCATAACTGTGAGGTATCTACATGCTTTCATAGTTACATAGATGTTTACGCAGAAGTGTCTTCAAAAGAATACTAACTTGTTCAAATAGATCTGGGAAAGCATACTTAAGAGGAAACAAACATAGCTCTGCTGTTCCCTACTCCATTCCTCTGCAGTTCCCTACTCCATTCCTCAATTGCAAAGAAGTTTTATTATTTTTATTTTTAATGTGGAAAAACCAGATCTAAGTAAAATTGAAAGCATGAGAAATCGCGAAAAATTTGTTCCTTAGTAAATACTGGTAAAAAAAATGCAGAATTTAATAACATGAATTACTTAATAATCTTAGTTCCTAGATACAGACGAGTATTACGTGAAATTTGCACATGTTCTCATAATGAGACATTGACAGGAATGCAAAAACTTCGTTATGCCGAGCTCACACCCCTCAGTTGAGCTTTTTCCAATTAATATAGAATACGTGTCATAAAGCAACAATACAAGTTTGTATGCTAATAATAAAAGTATTTTCGGTTGATATACATTGGAATCTGGTTGATAACATGGAAGAAGCCATAAAAAATCGATGGAACCAGAGTTCCTTTTTCTCGGTCGTAATATTAATCATTTTGTATAGGTATCGAAAGAATAATGTTTATTCATATAAGCTTTAAAGCTTAATCAAAGCTTTAAAAAAATAGTTTTTTTTTTCTGAAAAATATATGCTTACATAAAGCAAGGTGTTGTTTGCTTGAATAGGTTGAGTTATAAGATAAGTGGCATTTCAATAATTTAAAGTTGTCGCATCATTTGACAAAGAGATTTCTCTGTCTATCCCAGTGGCCTGAGATGCCAGACTGTAAATAAAATACATTACTCACCATTGGTTGCTGCTGGTCAAACATGCCTTGCTCTTGGCGGTCCAACATGGAGTTCAGACGTTGCGCCTGTTAAAAGATTATAAATGTTATTTATAAGTTATTTATTAGGTTTATCGCAAGTGTCAATTTGAGATATGATTTGGTGTAAGAGGAATTGCCGAATTCTATAATCAGTCATTGTTAAACACCTGCACCCAACCCATATGAAAACCTTACTAGTAAGTAACCTTTGTTACAGTTGTTGAAAACCTTATTTACCTTTTAATATATTTATAATGCTGGGGCTACATTGTCGCGTTATCGCGAACTTTAGTTCGTGCGCTCTCTGTTGCTCAGCGAGACATCGAGTGGTGTGCGAGTGAGAGCGCACGAAGTAAAGTTCGCGATAACGCGACAATGTAGCCCCTGCATAAAAAAATCTGTTGTTATTCTTAGTACTCTGTAGTTAATTCAGTTCTGATATCCTGTTTATAATTAAAAGACCAATCAATTAGTTATTTTTACAGTGTTATCCTGTTGCTTTAAATTATGTATTATGTGACTAATATGTTATAATTAATAACAAACAAATATAGTATAGAGGTGAAGACATGCTGCGGCGACCACAAATAAATAAGAATAAGCTCGGAAGGAGGACGATGCCGACCTGCACAAAGAGCGTGTTCTCCTGCTGACGGCGGCGCAGCTCGTCGTCCTGCTGGCGCATGCGCTGCGACAGCTCCTCCTCCTGGCGCTGCAGCTGCGCGCGGTCGCTCTCGCGCCGCTCGTCGGCCGCGCGCTCCGCCATCTCCCAGCTGCGCTTCTGTCGCTCGCGGTCCTGCTCGCGCTGGCGCAACTGTTCGCGGAGTAGCTCAGTCTCATGCTCATACCTGAAAGAACACAGAGTATCATTCAAACAACTTGGTTAGTAACTTACAAAAAGTTTTGTACCTATTTGGCAGATCATCCTATTGTACAAAAATATTTAACTCACTTGGCATACTCCATTTGTGCTTCTAGTTTTTCCTCTTCTGCAGCTAATTCCTTCTTTAGAGCCTCTTCCTTCTGGCGGTGAAGCTCATGCAGTTGCTTCCACCTTGTGCCATACTCATGCTCAAAACTGCTCAGCTCAGAAAAGCGCGGTCCCATATCACGCGCCCTTAGGAATTCAGGATGTTTTTTGGGCAAATTCTTTTCTGGGTAACCATCAAACTCATCAGGCTCCTCGAAACTTTCCACAATAACTGGACGAAGTGATCTAAAATGTAATAACATTACAGTATTCAATACTTATTCATTTTTTTTTATAGCAGTGTTCAAAATAATATTGCTATAAAGGAATAAGAACTTACGAAGTCAAGAAGAAACACTTCTCAGTGCAATTACGGATAGCAGCCAAAGCACTAGGTTTTCGTGCGAATTCTACTACTCCTTCGCCAAGTGTTTTCCCGCGCTCATCTACCTTCACATATGCCCTCTCAATTTTTCCGAATATCTCAAAAGCACGATACAAAAGTTCGTTTGACACAAATGGGGGCAGATTTTTTACTCTGACTGCACTATTATGAGGAGCAAATCTTACTCTGAGTGTTCTTCCGCTTCTATTTTTACCATCTAATTCCCTCTTTGCCCTTTCAGCATTTACTCTGTAATCCTATGGAAAAAGACAGAGAAGATAATAATATGTAGTATGCTGCCATAATTCACAAAATACTTTAGATATTAGATGTGCAAAACACCAGAAAAACTAATTTTAATCTGACATTGCAATTTATAACATTTACCATTTTAATGAATCCAAAGTTCTTCTCTTTGTTAATAAATAGTTCTGCTGTTTCACCAAAGGGAGCAAACAGACTCGTAATCTCTTCTTCAGTAGCATCACCAGTGAGATTTCCAATGTACAAGCGACTTCTTCCATTGAACTTGACTTCAGATTGATCAATTGTGGGTAAATCTGTCAAAGGTCCCATCAATTCCTTAAGCTTGTTGGCTAGCATCTGTTCCTGAAATAGTTATGATTAGGTCTTAGTATACTTAATTTATAAAACTTACATAAAAACATTACACTCCATTTTGGGCAGTTGTGTAAAAGTAGACATTGTGGCCCATTTATTGAATTCACAACTGCTGTCCAACCAAATCATTTCACTGTCAAAGTAGTATTGATAATGGCAATTTGCATTGCTTTGTACTGAGTCAGTACAAAGCTATTTCACAATAAGGTCAGTAAAACTTAGTCCATAACTTTACTGTCATAAGTATTCAGTTAACCATTTTATGGGGCTCTCTTGTGTTTATTTTGTTTTATTATAGACCAACATTTTTATCACTATGCTGAGGTCAATACTATGATTGGGCCACTACACAATGAATTAAGAGCCAATTTCACTACCAAGTACTAACCTCCCTCTGGACTGGTTTTCCTCCATCCTGCTGAGGCCCACGCATGTTATTAGGGCGCAGTTGGTTCCGAGGAGGTCCTCCGGGGCCACCACCTGGTTTGGGCCCAAATGGTTTGTTACCCTGGCCAAAGTTGCCAGGACCAACTTGCTTGTTGCCAGGACCACCTTGGCTTTGCCATCCACCCTGCTTGTTACCTCCAAAATTACCATTGAGATTCTGAGGAATAACAACCTGTTCTTAAATCTGCACAGACAGTGGTAATCATTTTGATATAAAATTTAGCAAGTAACTTACCCTCTGTTGATTTTGATTAGAATGTTGGTTTTGATTAGAATGTTGGTTTAGATTGGAATGCTGGTTCTGATTAGAATGCTGGTTCTGATTAGGATGCTGGTTCTGATTAGGATGCTGGTTCTGATTAGGATGCTGAGTTTGGTTCTTTTGCTCAACATTTACTGATTTATCAACATGATCCTGAGACTCATTCTTTGCTTGAGCAACAGGGGCAGGTTTCTGTTGCTGTTGTTGTTGCTGTGGCTGCTGTGGCTTCTGTTGTGCCTGCTGTGGTGGCTGCGGTTTAGGTTGCTGAGTTTGTTGTTGGGGTGCCTGCTGAACTTCAGTCTTAGGCGCTGGTTGTTGTTGAGGTTTAGCCTGTGGCTGGTTTTGTTGTTGAGGTGGTTGTTGAGGCTTTTCAACAATTGGAGTAGTAGGCTTTGTCTAAAAAATAACAAGTTGCTTGTAATTTTCCTAATTTCGAAATGCATCAAATATAATAACACATTAAGAAAGATGTGCAATACAATTTTAAACAGCAAACTTCTCTCAATCTGTTCTATTCGGTAAAGTAGGTCAGACAGTGGTGAAAGAAGTTCATCCCTCGGAATTTATTTATAGGAATAATTATAAATACTATGTACCTCAAAATATTACTTATAAGGCAATAATACAATTTTTACGACTTTTAGAACATTATGGGCTAAAACTAAGACGTTTCGGTGTAGCCTTCGTAACGTAATCAATATCCCAGCCAGATCACCAAGCAACACACAAAATGGCGTCGTCACCGAAATGGTAATTTTCTCGAAAGTCGTTTCATTTCAGAATATCTCAGACGGGTTAGTGAACCAAGTACAACTGATAAATATTAACAACATTATCTATCAAAGTATTAGACTATCTTGATAAAAATTTGAGCATCTACCTCATTAGGCCGTTGACCTCCTTGACCGTGATTCTGATTCCTCTGCTGCGTATTTTGATCAAATCTTGAATTACGAAAGCCTCCTCCTCGGTTATTATTACCACGACGACCTTGTCTTTGCGGCTGCGGTGGGCCGCCAAATCCTCTATTTCCGAATTGATTCATGGCTTGCATATGCATTCTGGAAAGAAAGTGTCTTATAAAGTCGTGCAAGCCATCGATAACAGGCAATCAAAGGACATGGTAATTATGATAATAACACGCAATCCTTACCTACTGCTGCTAATACTGATGGAGTAAACTTTCCGATTAAACAAAATTCAATAAAAGATAACGCGTACGCGACTTTTGCGGCTAGCTGACGCAGCAGCGAATTCCGAATAATGTCGGCTTACACAATATGGCGTCTTTCTTTTCCGTTTCCGCTGTAAAGTGTAAGCAGTGTTGCCAAATACCAACACAAAACTAAATAAAAACCGGCCAAGTGCGAGCCGGACTCGTATACGAAGGGTCCGTGTAGAATATCCTTACCCTTACATGTTATAAAACAAAGTCCCCCGCCGCATCTGTCTATCTGTCTGAACGCGATAAACTCAAAAACTACCGAATGGATTTTCAAACTATTTTCACCAATGGACGGAGTGATTCATGCGGAAGGTTTTGGTGTATAATTCATTAAGGTTTTGTGTAAATTGGCTGAAATTTGACGATTATTGTTGAAGAAGTTGGAAAAAATCATGCCAACAGGGAGCTTTACTGGCGTGCGCTGCGTTAACCGGAAAAGATACATCAAATTTATGCTCTACAGTATTATTCATCTTAAAAAGTTCAACAAAAAAGTTTACGATGGCATATGTCTATTTTCTAAGCATGACCCACAATAACCATTTTTATCTTTCAGAATTTGATAAAAATTTCATTGTTATATCCGAAGCTTTTTTGACCGTTATAGTATTAATCATTATCTAAAAAAAATATGTTATTTAAATTGGGCATTTAATTTAGATTAAAATATGCCTTGAAATCATATCATTTAAATGAATAAGATATCACAGTTTCAAAATTACGCGCAGCAACGCGGGCGCAGCGATAGGAGTCAGTGGCCTATTCCTCTGTTATTAGGTATGAAATCTCGGTAGTACGTTCCCGTGGGATATATTCCGACATCCACGCGGGCGAAGCCGCAGGCAAAAGCTAGTAACAAATAAATGAAATACCAAACGAAAAATATATATCATCTTAATTTAAAAATCGCAAAGATAAATTTGTATTTCATAATGATACTATGAATTACAAAGTTATTTTTTGCAGTTGCATAAAATCGCCCATTTTTATGAAATACTTTATCGTTCCCGAATCGGTGTTTTTAATGTTTGTTGATTAAAATACAGTATATTAAGGTACATGATATACAGAAGTCTCAAATTCCTAACTTGTTTAGTTGTTGCAATAGAGCTCGTCTAAAAATGGTCTAAAACTGACAACTTTAACGGCACCCTATTTCTTCATTTTTGAAGATAAAAAAAAACAATGAGTTCTAAACACGGTTCTAAACAATGACACTCATAATCATGACTTATGCGGGAGCAGTCTTTGCCCACGCCAAACCCCGTTCCATCCATTGGATGCAGACCCTACAGAACCGATTTCTTCGCAAGGCCACGGGAGCCCCCTGGTTCGTCAGAAATGAGATCCTCCATCTCGACTGTAAAATCCCAACCATTCGCCAGTTTCTTAAACGCATGACCAAGCGTTACTTTGACTCCGCTCTCAGGCATCGCAACCCTCTGTTTGTCGAGGCAGCCGATTATATCCCATCCCGAATTAGTCAGACCCGCTAAGGCATGTACTCTCCAACCCAGATGACCCCATTACACTCCTACAGGAGCAGAATATGGTCACCAGTACAGTGCACAAGAACAGACGCCTCCCGTCATTCCGACCTCGCCGCCGAGGTCCTTTGCGATCGCGACCGGATTCCCGAGTAAATGAAACTCCCCCCGACCCTTGCTCGCAAACGAGGTGCCAGCAGTTGTTGCAGCTGAGCACGTAGCTTTAAATACCCCGCATAATAATCATGATGAAAATATAAATTTGATCCAGCCTGTCCCTTCTTGCTGTCCTCCCATCAGCGATGCCCTAAACCGAGGTTCGTACCCCACAGGGGGTGCCCTTAGCGAGCATTCGCTTAATTTTAATTTAGAATAAGTTCAAAAAGCTCCTGGCTGGAGGCTCTAAGTGTAGAAGCTTATGGCACCCACAGGAAAATCCGGTTAAGCAGCCAAGACCTTAGTGGTCAGTACTGCGAGATGTCAACTCGCGGCGCTAAGCAGAGCGTTGAAAATAAAGTGCACGAAAAAAAATCGCCGCGATTTTATTACGTCCGTGCGAACGTCGGCTAAGTCCATAAAATCCTCCCATAGGGAGACTTTTTAAATCATCATTAATCTACTACATAACAACTACAAATTCACAGAATATTATTGATACCTAACTGTAAATCAATCCGAGGAAAAACTCAAAAACTCCAAGAGTAATGTTTTCGAAAAAAATAGGGAAATTCAAACGGTTTTTTAATCGAAGCATATTTTAAATAAATATCAGTAAATCAGTTACAATATTTATCTCTTACTTTTTATCAAAGAATTCTTTTACACTATAAAAAGTATTACTTTAGAGTCAAGTACAGACGCCAGCACATCAAGCTACCCGAAACTGTAAAATTTTTCCAATCAACTTTGAACCTTAGCCTTCAGTAATAAAGTATAAAATCTATTAAATAAATTTGACAGATTGTAGTAGCTTGATGTGCTGGCGTCTGTACTTAGAGCAGTAGTTTTTTTACCCTGGCATGTGGGGTGTATTATGTTACGTAATTTGCACTTAAGTGACAATTTGCTGCGTGCATTTAGAATGAAGTGAAGTCTACCTAGAGCGAAAGCGGCTCGCAAACGAACCGTCTTTATGTGCTCTAAAAAGGAGAGATGATGGTCTAGGATCACACCGAGGTATTTGGCTCGCTTCTCCCAAGGGATTGGCTTGCCGAACAAGGTGATTGGTCGGGGGAGGGGAAGGGATCTGGATCTCGGTTTTGAGAATAAAACCGCTTGACTTTTGTCGGGATTTACTTCGATTCTCCACGTCTAAACCAGGCGCCAAGGTTATTGACAGCCCTTTGTAGAGTTAGGAGAGACGAAGGGGAATTACCTTTACCTACAGATGATCGCAGTGTCATCTGCGAACAGAGAGAGCTGCGTCCTACTGTGTTTGGGGATATCGCTAGTAAATAGCGTGAATGCGAGGGGAGCTATTACTGAGCCCTGAGGTACTCCTGGCCTTATGGTGCGGGGGAGAGGATAGGGCTCCTTCGATACGGTAGCGGAAGGTGCGGTTCGACAGGTAGTCTCGTAAGATGAGCATGAGACGATCTGGCACACCGAGTTTGTAAAGCTTATATAATAAGCCGTTGTGCCAGACTTTGTCGAAGGCTTTCGCTATATCGTAGAAAACCGCACATGTCTGCCGGCCGTGGGTGAAACCACATTTGACCAGCTCGACGATACGGTGGACCTGATGCACGGTAGAGTGCTGAGTTCTAAAACCGAACTGCTTTATTACGTTCATGCAAACATCGGCTTATATAACTGGCCTCGAAGGCAGCGGCGCGAGGAGCGAGAACAGTTCCATATAAAACTATGCATTTGAACGCGCCGCTCTCGCGCCGCCGCCCGTTGACTTCGAGACCGAGGCCTCACAGTGCTCGCTAATGTCGGTTTACATTTGTTTAAAAAAAAACAGTTTTTTTTACAAAAAAAATGTCTTTCCTCCGTTTTTTTCATAGTCGATAAATAACACAAATTAACTCGTAAACTTTTAGAAATAATAAACAGAATCCAAATCGAGCCAATAACATCAGAGATATAGCAAAAAATGTGAAGCAAGGTCACAAACGCAACTCAAAAATAAAAAATTGAATAACATGAAAAATATTAAATATAAACCCCCCTTTTAAATGTTAAACTTTAGATAATTTTTCATGAACATTCAGAAAAATATGGGCGGTCAAATTCCCATGGCCAACATTGTATAGAGAAATAGTTATTTAAAAAAAAACTGTATCTCTATGGTGCTGATTCCCTTGTTCACAAACTAAACTAAATTTAAGTTCAGTGCATCTTTTTCTTTCTATTTCATTATGAAAAGGACAGAAGATAAATTTTAGTTTAGTCCTGTCAAATTAATCAGCGCTTGACGTAAATTGACGTAATTTTAGTAAGCAAGTTTTTAATCACGTCTAAACTTGTATGGAGTAATGACAGGCGCTGATTAATTTGACAGGACTAAACTAAAATTTATCTTCTGTCCTTTTCTTAATGAAATAGAAAGAAAAAGATGCACTGAACTTAAATTTAGTTTAGTTTGTGAACAAGAGAATCGGCACCAATGTCAGCCAAAAATATATTTTTCATTTACTTAGGCCGCATTCCGAGTTACGCCTTAATCGCTCACAGCGCTCACATCATGTTCTTAGTTCTGATCATGACGACCTGATTGCCTGCCATCTGTTGGATTGCTGGGAGGTTAGGAAGAAGTGGGATGGCATAAATAAGTTAATAAATTCGATTATCTCACAATTTTAAGTATTTCAACAATGAGCAAATTCGACCTTTGTCAGCACTATCGACTGTTTCATCGGCACCTCTAAATATTTTTTAAACATTTGTACCTCGTTAGGTAGCTGATTAAATGAAGATGTCTTCTCCGTAATTTGTACGCTTAATGCCACAGTAAAATTTCGCGATAACTGGTGTCAAAGTTCATGTACAGACGCCAGCACATCAAGCTACCCGAAACTGTAAAATTTTCCCAATCAACTTTGAATCTTAAGATTCAATGATAAAGTTGAAAATCTATTAAATAAATTTGACAGATTGTAGTAGTTTGATGTGCTGGCGTCTGTACTTAAAATGAATTTTGAAAATTGTTAGTAAACTTCTTCCTTTAACTTTTACCTGTTTAATGTTTTAGAAAATTTGATTACATAGAAAGGTTTTTAAAGTATTAGGTATCCCATGGAAAAGAAATGAAGGCCATTCAATTTGAGAGTTTAGAGAAAAGTGGTATTTAGTGACGAATTCTGTAAAATTTTCAAAATAACATAAAAATTGGGTTTTCTTAATGCCCATGAATTTTCGCCTAGGCTTTATGATTCAGATTCAGATAACTTTATTTGTTCAAACATGTGTGTACATACGATACAATGCATGCAAGGTGTTATAAGTACATGGAGTTGTGCTAACATGTTTACCATATTGTCATGGTGTGCAAATATTAAAATACAAGTATAGAATTTAAAATAATAATAATGTAACAACATTCATTAACATTGACAATGCTGACATAAGTAAATAAATTGAATTGATTGATTACATAATTGATTCATAAAGAATGGGGTGCTTAACTGTTGCAAATGGGTCACACTATCACGTCCTCGAAGGAATACGTCAAATTACCAGTCATCCTGTCATGATTATGACAACTCCAGAGCTGTCAACAATTCGGAACGCTCGTGAATGCGCTCACACATTGAAATAGAAATAACACGCTCACACTGCTCACAGTAGTCGCTCAACGTCAAATACGGTACGAGTTAGCACGCTTAAATCGATTACAACGTTACTCGGAACGCAGCCTTACTGTCAATGTCATGGACACAAACACACATAAACACAATTTGACACCTACTGTCAAAACAGAAAAATATTTGTGAAATAGGAATTAGGAAATTGAAATATTATGTACCAAACGTGAAACGAGTGCTTAAATAATTTTTTTTGGATGAGATAATTATTTGCAATTATTATTTCCTACAGTAAAATTTGGACTTCAGTATTAGTTTGGTTGAATTGGTATAGTGTGGTGTGCGGCAAGCTGTACATAATAAAATGGAATCAACTGAAGACATTGTCGATGCTGAAGAAGGGCAAGATGATTATATCGAAATGAAATATTCTTTATTGTCTTTTGAAAAACAGATATTTATTGATTCTTTTGAAAAAGATGCACTTGTTATAACGGCAAAGTAAGTACTTGCAAAACAACTTTAGCTTCACGCTAACCAAACAACTATGTAAAGTTGCTAAAAGCTAGAAAAACTCATGAAAATATTTTATGCATGCTTAATAATAGGTAATAGGTAATACGGGCTGGTATCCGCAACTCCACGTCAAAGCGCGTATTTTGCGTATGGGTGGGAAAATCTGTTATTCGATCCACCCCAGCTCCTCAAAGAAGGCCAGCAACGCCTTGGTGTCACTGACAATCTCACGTAGGGTACCTGGGTTACCGAAGTACTTTGCCCTGTATGTGGCGACCGCCGGGCAGTTTAACAGCACATGGGCTGCTGTCTCGTCGTCCTCCATGCAAGCTCTGCACAGCGGACTGTCTGTGACTCCTATGACAAAGAGGTGTTTATTAAATGACCCATGGCCAGTTAGGGCAGCTGTAACTGTGCGCAGCTGCTGTTTTGTTAATCGGAGAACCTGTTTCGTGAGGCGGCCGTCGATTGTAGGGAGAGCCTCCTTGGCCTGCCTGCACTCACCGTGGTCCACCCATAGTTTGTGATGTTGTTCCCTGGTTCGTTTCCTTACCAGAGTGCGTAGGTACCCGAAGGGGAGTGGGGTGATGGGTTCAGGCCCCACTGGTGCCATGCTCGACCCCCTTCTGGCAAGTTCGTCGGCTGCGTCATTGCCCCGCGAACCGCTGTGTCCCTTAATCCATTGAATGGTTATATTATTGAGGTCACCCACCTGGTTGAGGCGCTGGTGGCACTCGTATATTAGCCCAGAATCAACAGTGTGACTGTTTAGCGCTTGCAGAACAGCCATGCTGTCTGAGAGTATTCGTATCGAGTGGTCCTTAACCTCCCTGGCCATGATGGCTGAAGCGGCAAGAGATATACCCATGCATTCGGCCTGGAACACTGTGTTATGGACACCCAATGGTGTGGCTATGTGTATGTTGAAGTCCTCCGAGAAGATTCCAGCACCTGTGCCACTACCTGTTTTGGATCCGTCGGTGAAGATTCGCAGCTCTGCGGGGCGCAAACCCTCGCATCTGCGGTCCTCGTGTAGTTGGATCCTGTATTTTTTATCGAAGATAAATTGTTTGGGCACCCGGTCGTTTACGGCTTTCGTAATAGGGAACTCATTGTTAAGTCCCTCAAGTAGCGCGGTGTGTTGTGTGACTCTCTTACCCCAGAGATCAATTGCATTAAGACGCACCGCCGCCATTGTCGCTTCCTGCTGTATGAACAGGTGGAGTGGGGGCAGTCCCAGCATGGCTTCGATTGCTGCAGTCGGAGTAGTCCTCATGCAGCCCGTGGTTGCCACGCAGGCCAGTCTTTGCATGCGCTGTAGTTTGTTGGAAGCTGTAACCAGCTGAGTGCGGGGCCACCAAACCACGGCCCCGTACGCGATCATAGGGCGGATCACTGCTGTGTACAGCCACAGTATGATTTTGGGGGATAGGCCCCATTTCTTACCTATCATTCTCCTGCACTGCCAGAAGGTGATGCAGGCCCTGTTTAGCTTGTTGTCTACATGACTACTCCAGTTTAACTTACTGTCTAGAATGACCCCGAGGTACTTGACTTCGTTGGCCAACTGAAGTTCAGTATCGAACAGTTTGGGTAGGCGGAAAGGGCCTAATGCACGTTTTTGGGTAAACATGACTAGTTCAGTTTTAGTGGGGTTCACTGACAGTTCAAATTCCCTGCACCAACTTTCTACGATACGTAGTGCTTGCTGAGTGAGGTTACAGATCGTACCCGTCACTTTCCCCGATACAAGGATTGCGAGGTCATCTGCATACCCTATTGTATAATAGCGGTTGGCATTGAGTTTGGTAATGAGGTCATTAATTACCAGATTCCATAGAAGGGGGGACAGAACCCCTCCCTGGGGGCAGCCTCTGGCTATCATGGCCAACTGCCGCTCACCCTCAAGGCGAACCACCCGTTTGCTTAACATGTTTGTAATCCAGTCCGTAAGTACCTGTTCTACTCCATGCCTGGAGAGGGCGCTGCTGATGCTGGAGAAGTTGGTTTTGTCGAAGGCTCCTTCGATGTCTATGAAAGTACCCAGGCACGTGCCAAATTTATGCATGCTTATAAAACAGTTGTGGTGGTAGTGTAGTTTAAAACTGCAAATTCCTATTTGTACAAAAGACGATCCTAAGATCCGCCCCTAAGACGACCCACTGACCCAAGTTTTTACATGTCCAGACTGACTATCAATTTTTTATTAGTAATTTTGTTTTGTTCTTTTAGCTGAACATGAGATATATGCTCTTTTTTTTTCCTGAAACCAACTCATCAACCACCAAGAATTTGGAATGATTGTCTTAGCTATTTTATTTTATGTATGTGTTAGCATACTTCGATCATTGGTCAGTGGGTCGTCTTCATTCAGTGAGAGTTTTTTTTTTAATATTGAACAACAATTCGCGGTTGTACCTTAATAGTATTTTAATAGTACTTATGTATTTCCAGAGGAATCAATTACAACAACATAATATCAAATATGTTGTGGATATATAAAGACCCTGCACATTTGGTGTTTGTGTTGAACAGCGGTGATCATGAAGAAAAGTATTTCATTGAGAAGTTTGGCCTATCAGCTTTACCTAATGTTGGAACAGAGAGGTATTAGCATTATTTAATTAAAATATTACAGTCTAAACATATAACTCCTTTCAATAATTTTGGCAACTTGTGTAGATGATGTTGTAGCTGGGAACTGGTGTCTAGTACTGAAGGAGGGAACTATGTCCTAGGTGAAATAACAGAGTTGATATATGCAGATTCCCAGAGGATCACAAATTTATTCTAAAAAGTTGTACTCGCAATTGAATTGAAAAAATAAGTAGGTATTTATAAAATAAAGTACTGCCTCATTGGTCTAGTGGTTGCAAGTGCTACTGCTGTGCATGAGGTCCTGGGTTCGATTTCCAGGTCGGGTAAAGTGTTATTGGGTTTTTCCATTAGAAATTTCTCAGTAGCAGCCCGGAATCTGGATTTGTGCCCGGTTGATGGCAATAGGCTCGCCCCCTATTACATGCGTCCCCGTCAGGGATTACAGACGTGATGTTGTGACGATGATTCAATGTTATGTTTTAACCAAAGAAACTTTTTAAACCAAGGGATTTATTGTTATTGCAGAGAAAAAGCATATTTAGAGGGTGGAATACACTTTGTTTCAACTCGCATATTAGTAGTAGACTTGCTCAAAAACCGAGTCCCAATATCACACATAACTGGTATTATTGTTTTGAGAGCACATACGGTTTTGGAGTCATGTCAGGAAGCATTCGCTCTGAGACTCTATAGGCAGAGTAATAAGGTAAATAATTTGATGAATTGTTTCTGATGAATTATTTTGTATATTGCATTTAACAATAAAATATAAAATTTCTTGCAGACTGGTTTTGTGAAGGCATTCTCAAATTCTCCAATATCATTTACATTTGGTTACAATCAAGTAGAGAAAGTTATGAGGGCATTATTTGTTACAGAATTATTTTTATGGCCAAGGTAAGTTTATATATTCATTTGATTTGAGTAGTTGATAGTTAGCTTCAAAAATATGTTTTTAATCCATGTCGTATTAATAATATATTCAATAACTGGCTTAAAGGTTTGGGCTGGGACTACAGTTCGAACTTTTGTAATAAGACCGTAATAATCTCGTATTCACTTACATAGGTTTCATAGTTCAATTATCAAGAGTCTCAAGAGTAGACAGGCGCAAGTGGTGGAGTTGCATGTTCCGCTGACTACCAACATGAGCTATATTCAAACCTGCTTGCTTGACATTATAAACTACACAGTGAAACAACTCAAGAGCATCAACAGGACACTGGATATGCAGGTAATTAAAAAGCCTAGACATTAACCCCTTTATTCATAAACATTGTTTAAAGTTGAGTCATGATTACCGACTGTTTAACAATACATTTTTGATGTTTAAACCTCTCTTAACTTTAATCATTGTTTATGAATAAAACCCCATGTGACAAAGTTGTTAGTGTTGGAGGACCCTCTAACTAATAATAAGTAAATTTTTGTTTGCCCAATTTGCATTTGCAATCTTGTGACACAAGCAATCGAATATTCTGCGTCCAACAACCATGAAATTAACCTATTTATTTCAGGAAATAACAACAGAAAATTGTATTACGAAAAAGTTTCACAAAATCCTTCAATCACAGCTGGACTGCGTTTGGCATCAGTTGAGTACGAGAACAAAGGAATACATCCAGGATCTGAAAGTATTGAGGAGTATGACGGTGTAAGAGATTTAACTACCTGCCTGCTAAACGTCGCCAACCGCGTCCCAACAGAGGTGACCTTGGTGGTTTCCAACCGTGTAGTTCGTAGTTTACGACCAAATTTCACAGCTCTCTGCCTGTCGCCAACCAAGATCACCTCTGTCGGGGACGCGGTTGGCAGGTGTGTAGCAGGCCCTTTAAAGATAGAGAGAAACTGTTGTAGTGTGTGTCTAGCATCCTGCCACATACTTAGGGTTGCCAACTTTTTGTAAAAGAAAAAAGTATAATTATGTTCAAAGTGGGAAAATAAATAGTATTTCGGAAAAATAAACAGTATTTTAAGCTGATGTTTTAAATACATATATAAGTACATAATTCATTAGTGCAACTTATAAATTTATCCCCAATTTTGAAGGGTCCGTAAGCCTAACCAACAATTAAATGTAAAGCTCTATTTCTGTCGTCCCACCACTTAGCATTCTGTGAATGCTGAGGCTGCACAATTAACTATAATACTTAAATATCTAAAAATCTAAAAGGTATTCTTATAACAACTATCATTTACAGTTTCATTCTGAAATTAAGGCTAGCTGCTACTTAGTATGAAACTTTTTTACTCTACAGCCTTGGATATCAGTGAAAACAGTATATTCATTTACTTTATTTTTGTTGAACAGTAATCAGTATTTTAGAGTGAAAAACAGTATGATACTGTTTTTATTAACAGTATTGTTGGCAACCTTACACATACTGTATGTATGTATGTAGCACAGGACATGTTTGACTGTTTTCTGGACCTATCTAAGACTTATATTCTATACTCTATTTGAAATAAGATTAGACATTTAAACAAACCTTTTTTACAGTCTGTTCAACCGATTTTAACTTCTCTACCATAGGCATAAGGATGGCATTAAAAGCAAAAAGTGGTTACAATACCAACTGTTTATTGCAGCTGCCATTTGTCATGCCACCAACGCAGTAGAAGTCAAAATCGGTTAAACGGACTGTAGTATAGTTTGGAGTATAGTTTCTTATCATTTTGTTTCTGAAGAAGTCAGTTCAGGGTAAAATACCTACAGAAATAAGCATTTGAAAAAAAAATTGGACATTTTCATAACGTTAAAGTGCAAACGAGTAAGCGTCGCGTACGCGGACCTCGCACGTTAGTTTGCAACAACGTTCTAGTTGTAATAATTACAATTTGGCACTCATGACACAGAAAATAAGGTATATTATTCTATAAATGTTATCTAAAAATCCTCTACTCTACTCTGCTCATTAAAGTCGAAGCGGAGCCTCTTTTTTAGGGTTCCGTAGTCAACAAGGAACCCTTATTTTTTCACCATGTCCGTCTGTCTGTCTGTCTGCGGCTTAGTTCAGAGACTCTTAGTACTAGAAAGCTGTAATTTGGCATGTGTATACATATTAGTCACGCCGACAAAATGGTTTTTTTTTTGTTTGTTACCTCGCCTTCACGTAAAGTGAAAAAGTTTTTTTTTTCTATCCCATGGTGTGGGATGTCGTTGGAAAGATCGTTAAAAAATATCGGTAGTGTGTGAAAACCATTTTTGGATTCAGGCATCCGTTTGCGAAATATTAAGCTCTGAATACTATATTCTTGAATCCTGTAGATGCAATGGAAGTGTATAAAATAATGATGTCCCTCAACAATTTTTGTTAGAGTCAAGTGTATGTGTGTGTGTGTGTGTCCCTGCCAGCTAAATGGTTGGTTTTGGATATGTAAAAAAAATCACATCAGTAGTTTATGTAACGAAATTAAAAGGAAAACTATCACAGATAAGTAGGCTCTACAAGTTAACGAGTAATAATCGACCAACTTACTTTTGCAGTTGCAAAAACATGTTCTCCCATAGATTCCGTATGGGAGAACATGTTGAAACAACTACAATGTTAAGTTTGTTCTTGGGATAAATAAAATTCATCCCAACTACGGAACCCTGCATTGTGCGTGGTCCGACACGCACTTGGCCGGTTTTTAGAAGTTTCTATTCCAATATTTTATCAACTTATTTTACCTTTTTAGTAACTTACTCCATGATGATGCTGTATCATTCCATGCCTTAGTAAGTAAATACAGTACTCCGGAATATGCTAAACTTAATTCTGGTTGGATTCTCTTGGAGTCAGCTGAGCAGTTGTTCCGACTAGCCAGAGGGAGAGTATTTAATCCTAAACAAGGTAATAATGATTGCTTATTACCTAGGGTGATCCAATTCGAGAAACCTAGCATTTTTTTTAAATACCTATTCTAAATGTAACAATCGCTTTCGTGGGTAGCCGAGATAGCAGTAACTTGGCGGATGTACTTTTTAGGTGCTCGCAACGTTACAGGTGTGTTATGGTGTATAGACGCGACTCTATACACCATAACACACCTGAAGCTTCGCGAAGAAAACCCAACAAAAATAAATCCACCGGCGATAAATCGCACGATCTTGGCGTCCAGTTGACGTCACCGTAACGTGAAATAATGCGACCTCTGAACGTTTCACGCAAAACATCTAACGTTTTACGACCTGTGTGTCAACTTGTGCTGTCTTGCTGAATCCAAAGCGATTGATTTTGTAAATGTATTGTTACAAACTAACATTTGACGTTTGGAACACGCGCCATTACTAATAGCTGTGAAAATTACAGTGTTGCCAATAGGAACCTCGAATTGGATCAGCCTTTATTTGCCACAAAGAAGATTCGTTGGTTCAATGGTGGACATATTAGATATGAACATAGTTTATTTTTATTTTTAGAATTTGATCCAGAGCCTTGTCCAAAATGGAAATGTCTTAGTGACCTACTATTAAAAGAAATACCAGATGAAATAAAGAAAAAGGAAGGTGCAAACCTGAACAATACTAAGATATTAGTCCTTTGTCAAGATAATAGAACCTGTTCCCAATTAAATCACTATCTCACAATGGGCCCTCATAAATATTTATTTTATATGGCATTTAGGAGAGACCTCACTATAAACACGGTCTCATCTAAATACACTAAATTAAAGAATCCTGAACCAAAAGAGGATATAAAGAATGAAAAAGGTAAAAAACCGGAAGGTAAAGACGGTGAAAAAAAAGATGAAATCAATGAAGATGAAACGAAATCGAATTACCTGTTAACTTTATCGCAGTCGGTTATACAATCTAAACAGTCTGTGTCACACGAAGAAAGTATGTTCGAGCCGATTTCTCAGGTAATACCTAAATATCTGCTAGTGGATCTTTCGACGCGGTTTACGGACGACTCCTTGGTCAATCCCAAGGCGTCATCCGTAAACCGCATCGTTCACTTTTATCCTCTTCATTGCATGAACATTCAAGCTGACGTTGAAACTTGCCCCCTATAACGTAACTGTTTACATGAATATATATATGTACCTGTTCATATTGTGTGTTAAGAAAGTGAAGGTGTAACGCCCTGAAGACAATGGTGGCTCGTCTCCTCGCTCCCTCTATAGTATTATGACTTATGGACAATAAACATGAAAAATTAAAAAAATATATATAAACCTTTATATGTATATGTAACCGTTTTCAGATGGATAATTTAGATTTCACTCAACTAGAAATCGAGAAACCTGTTATTTGCATTCGAACATTCAAGGAAAGCGGTTGTAACTTTTCTCTGGAGCGAACATTAGAAACGTTGCGTCCGGATTATGTGATTTTATATCACTGTGACGTGGCGGCCGTTAGACAGATAGAATTGTTTGAATGTAGAAAAAAAAGTGAAGAGGCCACAACTAAAGTTTACTTTGTAATACATGATAAAACAGTAGAGGAACAAGCCTACCTTACGTCACTGAAGAGAGAGAAACAAGCATTTGAGCTGTTGATTCACACAAAGAGTGTAAGTTCTACCCTACGTATTAAGACCGGTGCACATTTGGTGCGAGGCGCAGCGCATCGCGATCGCGCCGACAAACATAAGCATAATCACCCTATAGTGTTCCCACTGCTGGGACACAGGCCTCCTCTCTTCGAGGGAGTGGGCTGTAATCTACCACGCGGGCCCAGTGCGGGTTGGTAAATGTCACATGTCTTCGAATTTTTGGTTATAGGACATGCCGATACCTCACGATGTTTTCCTTCCTTCACCGTTTTGAGAGCAGTGGTGATTAAATTATTTACGCTCTTGCCTGAATTCGAACCCACAACCTACAACTCTTAAATCAGGGCCGTTACCACTAGGCCATCACTGCTCTCGCCGACAAACAAATATGAATATTGAGTTCCTTAAAATAAAGTCAAAAATAAAAGACTCAAGACGCACGACTGTCCGCTTTGATGCAGTTTTTGCAATGGAAGTTTATTTATTTTCAACTAAAGTAAGAACTAAACATTTGATTGGCAGTTACAACCAAGCTGCGCTACGCCTCACCGGATATGCGTCGGCCCATGCTATTTTTATGGAGCTCTTTATTACTATAATTGTTGACATCCCCAGGTCATGGTAGTTCCATCATATCAGGATGGCAAAACAGAAGAGTATTTTAATCTGAATATAGAACATGAAGACAACGCCACAGACTCTCGGAAAGCTGGTAAATAAGACTTATTCAACATTATCATCACCAACAGTTCGACTTAACCCAATACTCCACAAGTTTCATGAAAATGATGATATCATTGTTTTTAGGGTTCCGTAGTAAACAAGGAACCCTTATAATTTCACCATGTGCGTCTGTCTGTTTGTCCGCGGCTTATCTCAGAGACTCTTTAGTACTAGAAAGCTGTAATTTGGCATGGGTATACATATTAATCACGCCAACAAAGTAGTAAAATAAAATCACGAAAAAAAGAATCATCGCTACTACGGAACTCTTCGTTGTGCGTGGGCCGACACGCACCCGCCCAGTTTTTTTTAAAGCTCTGACTTACAACATCGCAAGTGTAATGCGTGACCTACTAAAACTGGACCTTACAAGTTTTACATTCATTTGATTTACAGGTGGGCAAAATCAGCAAAAAGAGAAGCCCATCGTTATCGTAGACATGAGAGAGTTTCGATCAGATCTGCCAGCGTTACTTCACAAGAAAGGAATCAATATCGAACCAGTCACAATAGCCGTGAGAATATCATAATTTAAAATGTATTATTGTTTGTCGCTATAAAGCTCCAACGTCAACCAACGGACATCCAGTATAAATGTCAATGCAACTGCGATGCCTCTGGTTTCCTCTCTGACCCAGATGACCCCATAACACTCCTCTAGGACAAGAATAGGGACCCCAGTACAGTGCACAATCACAGACGACACCCGTCATTCCGACCCCGCCGCTGAGGTACATCGCGATCGCGACCGCGTCCCCGAGTAAATGAAACTCCCCCCCGACCCTTGCTCGAAAACAAGGTGCCAGCAGTTGTTGCAGCTAAGCACGTAGCTTTAAATACCCCAAATAATAATCAAGATGAAATTCTAAGTTTGATCCAACCTATCCCTCTTTGCTGTCCTCCCCTCAGCGACGCCCTAAGCCGTACCCCATAGGGGGTGCCCTTAGCGAGCGTTCGCCTAGTTTTAATTTAGACTAGTTCATGCCCCTGGCTGGAGGCTTTAAGTGTAGAAGCTTAAGGCAGTCACAAGAAAGTCCGGTTAAGCAGCCATGTCCTCATAGGTCAACTGCGAGATGCCCTAGTTAAAAAAAGATGCCTGGTTGTTGGCAACCCAGTACTTATTATCTCCCCTGTCAACAAAGGTTGTTAGGTAGATATCGCTATTAGCGATAAACCCGCCGTCGGCTGAGCTTTGTAAAATTTTGGTGTAGGTACCCATCAGAAAATATTCTGTCTCTACTTACCAAAATAAGAGCTTTCTGCATTATAATTCATAATGGTAGTGATCTGATCTGCTAACAAGCTTTAACATTATGCGATGCAAATGTTAGAGATAAACCAAAGAGCCGGGTAATTCATTCTTGTGGTATTTTTCAGATTGGAGACTATATTCTGACTCCCGACATCTGTGTTGAAAGGAAATCCATTTCAGATTTGATCGGATCTCTGAACTCGGGCCGACTCTATACACAATGCACTCAAATGTGTCGAAACTATACTCGGCCCATTCTACTAATTGAATTCGATCAGAACAAGCCTTTTAATCTGCAGGTAACAATTCCTTTTTTTTTTTCAATATTTATTGAAAGACGGACGGTTTTTTTTTACCTAGGCAACTACCATAGGGCCTGAGAGGTTAAGTATGTACCATGAGCTGATATTTCTGTACTTACCTCCCATTTCTTCAGGGTCACTTCGTGGTGTCAACCGACTTATCTGGAGCAGACATACAACAAAAGCTACAGCTTCTAACCATACACTTTCCTCGTTTGAAACTAGTGTGGTCCCCTAGTCCTTACGCTACTGCCGAGTTGTTTTACGAACTGAAGGTTAGTATTATGTTTATAAACTGACTGGCATCAAATCAGTCTTTGACATTCAGTGAGACTTCAGCATCTTTAGCGAAACGATTGGTGTAAGCAGTCGATAACCAGACTCAAGCAAACACTGCTACACATCCCTAAATATTAATCTTCGAATCGCCTTTTACAAACGACAGTTATCAGATTTCTTGAATGCATCCCAAAAAAAAAAACTAAAGCCCATTTACGTTTATTGTGTTGCAGCAAGGCAGGAAAAATCCTAACGTTGAAGAGGCTCTTGCACTTAGCAGTGATAATACAGCCGAAGATATGTATTACGAGCGATACAACACTCAAGTTCATGACTTTGTGCAAAAGCTTCCCGGAGTAAGCTCTAAGAACATCTCAAGGATTATGGATAGAGGCATATCGCTGGATCATTTAATAACACTTACTCAGGTATGCTTATATAATACAAGTAGGTACTTACTAAAAGATTTCTTTTGGTTCAGTTATTAACAAGAGTTATTTTACAGGACGAGCTGCAAACAATAATTGAAAACAAGAATGAAGCAGTAACTTTGCACTCCATATTACATGTCAAGCCTCGGCCTGTAGATGCCAATAAAGATGAAAAATCTTATGGCAAAAAGAAATTTCTTGGGAAACCATTCCAAAATAAAAGAAAATAGTAGTTTGATAAGCATATCATTTATTTTTTAAACATACAATAATTTATTAAGCAATATTGTGAATAATACAATAAATGATTAAGGATTATAATGAAATCTATTTCAACTACCATAAAATGTCAAGGTAGGCTGGTAGGTACACTTACGGTCAGTAATAAAATGGTCACACGGGTAAATCATATCAACGCCAAGTACCTATAACAAAGTTACAAATGTCTCTTTCAACGTTTCAAACAGTTAAACAATATAAATTAGTTACAAATTATTGTGGCTTCAAGATTCCAAGATGAAGCTGTTTATAATAGCTACCAACCAAACTTTGTTTGGTTGAACTTTCAGCTGACCTGAACCTGCAAAAGACAGCTTGCCTTCTTATTCTACAAATAAGAAAATAAAAATTACAAAATGGGTAAAAATCTATAATGAGTTATCGAGGTTTCGTAGCAGAAAAAAATCTAAATAACCAGTCAAGGTTTCTTTTTAAATAAATTCAAAATCTTGCTCATCATACCTGAAAAGAACATGATAATTTATTTAAACTATAAAATACATTGCAAATCAATGAGGCATATTCATTAAAATCGATGTAAGCCATCGATTTGGCGTCAATACTCTGGATTTCAGGGATATATTGAAATCTCAATAAATTATTAATACCTGATTTTAACACTGGCTTTGATAAAAACTGGGTTTTTAATCATTGTCATTAATACACATTGGACATATCATCATTTCAGCCGAGACGTCCACTGCTGGACATATGCCTCCCCCAAGCACCGCCACTTCGATCGATTCTATGCTTCCCGCATCCAGCGGATTCCTGCGGCCTTCACAAGTCATCGGTCCATCTTGTGGGAGGCCTTCCAAAACGCTACATCTTCCGGTACGGTCGCTACTCCAGAACCTTTCGGTCCCATCGGCACTCTGTTCTGCGAGCAATGTGCCCTGCCCATTGCCCTTTGGGTGACTTTTAGCCCCATTGTGAGCGATCACGTTTCAGTGCCCTAGGTCATCACTGGTAACACTCACTGCTCAAAGACTTTCATCTTGAGACACTGCGGTATGTGGGACGAGAAGATATTGCGTAGCTTCCCGAACGCTGCCCAGCCGAGTCAAATTCGAAGATTGACCTCTTTCTCGAAGTTGGACCTACCTAACTGGACAGTTTGTCCTAGGTAAACATACTCGTCCACAACTTCAAAATAATAAATAAATCGGGCATTTTCCTCCATGGTCTCAGCCATGATAACTATGTCGTCGGCAAACCGAAGGTTAGTGATATACTCGCCATTGATGTTGATGCCTAGCCCATTTCAGTCAAGAACCATGAAGACATCCTCCAGTGCAGCGGTGAGCAGTTTCGGAGAGATAAAGTCTCCCTATCTCACACCTCGCTGCAGAAGGATAGGTTTTGAGGTCCGGTCCTGGAGTCGGACTAGCATAGTGGCGTTTTCGTACAGACACTTTAGCACCTCGATGTATTGATAGTCGCACCGTTGAAGAGACTGCAGTACAACCCATGTCTCGATCAAATCGGCTTTCTCGTAGTCCACAAACGCTAAGCAGAGAGGCAGGTTATACTCCTCGGTCTTCTGTGTAACCTGCCTCAGCCTGTCTAAGGTGCTAAAGCCATTACGGAATCCGGCTTGTTCGGGAGGCTGGAAGCCGTCAAACATGCGCGCGAGACTGTTCGTGATTACTCTTGAAAACAGCTTGTAGACATGGCTCAAAGTGTGATGGGCCTATAGTTCTTAAGCAGGACATTGTCGCCCTTTTTAAAGAAGACTACCACCACACCTCTCTTTATGCCTGTGGCGTTTGACCCTCGAGTATGACGGAATCTAACAGCTTCTGGAGGGCCTTAAGAACGTGTTTTCCACCGGCCTTTTGTAGTTCGGCCGTAATACCATCATCGCCTTGTTATTTTTAAGCTGCTTTAAAGCCATCCTAATCTCGTACAAGCTGACGTCTGGGATATCTTCGGTATAATGTCGGGTTAATCTAGCTCTTGGGTCGTTTGCCAGATTCGTAACGGGGTTACTGGTTGACGTGTAGAACTTTCCATAGAACCTCTTGATCTCTCTCAATCTCAATAGTTCAGGTTTGGCAGATACGATCCTGCCATCATCGGTCTTCAGTCTCGCAAGCTGGCTCTGCCCAATAGACAGATCTCTTGCAAAGATCTTAGAGTCCTTTGTTCCGCTCTATCGCATCCTTTATGCGGTCCATATTATAGCGGCGAATGTTGCTTTTTAAGGACTTAACGAGATCGGTCTATTGAGCTGCTGGTACTGGAGCGCATCGTCTGAAGACTGCAGGATCATCTCGCGCCTCTCCTCCATGAGCTGGATTTATAGTAGGATCAGAGAGCCTCTTGTTTCCATTTGTACGACGGGTTTTGAAGATCTTGGACCCAACCGTATAGACAGCATCCACGAACCCATCGTTATAATCGTCCACGTAGCTCCCTGGGCACTTGAAACGATTCTGAAGTTCGAGCTGAAAGCTCTCGGGGTTTTGGACTTGGATCGGTGCTGGGTGGAGCACAGACTTCATCAGTCGAGATCTTTCCAGCTTGATGTTTAGTGTGCGTCTTACTATGCGGTGATCACTTCCTGTTTTCACCGCGTTGGTCACAGAGACATCATTGAATACTTGCTTCTTCGTCGACTTTGTTGCACTATCAGGGCTCTGCCTGGTTCAGTTTCTGTGCTCACGTTTTCTCTGAAGAAGAAGTTCATCATAAAGAGGCGCTCCTTTTCCATAAAACTGGCTAGTAGGGGACCTCGGTGTTACCCCACACGCAGCTCCAGTTTCGCGTTGAAGTCCTCCATGACAACAATGAAATGAGTTTTAGAGCCATGCATGGCTCTGGAAATATCCTCATACATGGTCTCCACCTCATAGTCGGGATGTGACGAGGTCGGGGCATAAACCTGTACGACCTTCAGCGAATATCTTGCGGATATTCTGAGTATAAGGTACGCCACCCTGGTCGACACACTCTCGATCTTCACCACGTTGCTCACAAGAGACTTATGGACGATAAACCCGACACCACCTGGGGACTGCTGGTCGCCCTCTCGGAAATAGGGGAAGTTCCCGGATTTGAGGATTATCGAGTCCCCACCCTCTCTTCGGACTTCAGATAACCCTACTTATACCCCATCGTAACCTGCTCAAATCTTCCTCGAGTTTGATGATCTTCTCGTCGGTGCAGAGTGTACGTGTTGTATGTTGCCAGGTCCAGTTTCCGGTGATCGTGGTAGTGTGATCTCTTCCGGGGATTCTTCGCACCCTTTGCCTCACCATGGCATGGACCGCTACAATAGCCAAGGGTAGGTGGGCCGCCGGGCGCGTGCACTAGGGGCCATTTATTTTTGGAGCTTGTCATTTTTGGGGGTTATGCCATAATCGCAACACTTGGCAGGCGAGTTGGCGATCGCAGTACCTATGGTGTTAAAAATGCATAGAGAACGCTGCTGCCCATTCTCTAGTAAATCCTTTAGTTGCTTTTTACAACACCCATAGGAAGAAATAAGGTAGTGCTTCTTTAAGTCCGGCACCACAGTGACAATAATACTACACTAAATAAGATAAGGTTCTTTCCATAGAGAATGTAATGCAAAACTTCAGGACTGTTTATTAGTTTTTTTTCTGCTCAATTAAATGACTCGACTCTACTTCATAAGTTTATCTTCAAAATACAATACATAATTTTATATAGCATGCATAATTAAGTATAGAATAGGAGTAATCAATTTATCATAGGTGCCCCAAGTTAATCAGAATTAGAATTATCTTTGTTTCATTGCTCAAGAAACAATGATAATTTTAATTACCCAGCGTATTGGCGCCATTAGCCAGCTGATTTCTACTCAGCTGTGCTATTGATACACAATAGAATGCATGATGTCAATAAAAGAAAAAAAATAAGGTATTTTAACAGAATAGGGATGAGAATTGTCAAAACTAATATGAATTACATACATTATCATCACTCACGGTATTGATGATCCTTGTCCGTTAGGGGTACGTAAATTACACTCATTAGTTTCTTGACGGTAGTCGTACCGTCAGCTGCCTTGTCAACCTTCAAATAAAAGTAAAAAGATGACGAATTTTAAACTCCTATACGAAGGAAACCCAGGCGAATTAGGATAGGTAACCTTTTTAGGGTTCCGTACAAGGAACCCTTATAGTTTCGTCATGTCCGTCTGTCTGTCTGTCTGTCCGCGGTCTAGCTCCAAGACTGTTAGTACTAGAAAGTTGTAATTTGGTATGGGTATACATATTAATCATGCCGACAAAGTGGTAAAATAAAATTATAAAAAATATATTTTTTAGGGTACCTCCCCTACTCGTAAAGTGGCGATGGTTTTTTTTTTTTTTCTATACCTTTTTGTAGAGGGGTAGTGGGGTATCGGTGGAAAGGTCTTTTAAAAACATTCTGAGTGTGTTAATACCATTTTTGAATTCAGAGATCCGTTTGCGAAATATTAAGCTTTAAAGTGCAAATTTTTGTTAGTGTCAAGTGTCCCCCCCCCCCCTGCCAGCTAAATGGTTGGTTCTAGATATGTGAAAAAATTCACGGCAGTAGCTTATATAACGAATTTAAAAGGAAAACTATCACAGCTGAGTAGGCGTTACAAGTTAACGAGTAATAATCGACCAACTTAGATTTGCGGTTGTAAAAACATGTTCTCCCATACAGTATGAAGGATTTTTTTTTCAACTACAAAGTTATGTTTGTTCTTGGGATAAATTCATCCCAACTACGGAACCCTACATTGTGCGTGGTCCAACATGCACTTGGCCGGTTTTTATTATGCCTGAGATCACAGACAAGTCAAAGTCGAACTAGTTATTTCAAGTTTTATTGTCCGACTTGGTCCCACTGCTGGGCAGATATCTCCATAGTGTACTTAATACCAGAATTTCAACATAATGTAATATATACCTGCGTCAGATGTTGTTCCCCACCCTCTGGTCCTACGGGTACAATAAGCCTGCCGCCAGGTTTCAGTTGATCTACTAACTGGAAAAAAGATAATTAAAAAGATCATGCAACAATACACATAATATTTATTTTTATTGTTATAATCAGGTACGATTATAATCATAAAGCACATTAATGTACAGTACCTTTATTGTACAGTTACGAGAGTAAATATATTTTTACGGACAGATCTGTCTGTGATCAATAGTGGTGCCGATTCTCTTGTACACCGAACTAAACTAACTAAACTATCTCTAAAATTCCTTACTTTTGACTATGAGAATCTTAAAGCTATTCTGCAAAATAAATTCTCTAAATTTAAAAATAATTTTGACACATCTAAATCGAATTTGACAATCGTGACTCCACACGTGATACCTAACCACGTGATCTTTTTAGAGCCGGAGGCGCGCAGGGGGGGCAGCCTCGTCGTGTTTTGTATGGAATTTTTCACTTTTTGTATGGAAAATAAGAAAAATTATTACCTACATGTAGAGTGTTAGGGGTTTAAGGGTTTTATAAAGGGGGTCGAAATTTTCATTATTTTTGCGATTGGACACACCGTTTTCGAGATAAAAGCAAAAGAAAAAAAAAAGATTCAGTACTGTTTTTGCATTTGAAGTCGAGGTGTTGGTGTGAATTTATAGTTCATGACAACCAATTTTATTCCACACGTTTTTAGTCGCGATTAAAAATAGTCAGATTTAGTTAGAAAATCTAAATTTTAGGTGAAAAACGTCAAATCCAGAATAGCAAAAATGTTATTTTCACTAAACTAATATCTCGTTGCCATCTTAGTGCTGTCAAACTAAAATATAGTTAAGTTGTGTCACTTTAGTCTATTTCAGAATGGGAAATCGTCGTTTGACAGAAATAAACTAAATTTTGGTGATTTTTAGTTTAGTTTAGAGGCATTTGTGACAAGAGAATCGGCACCAATGTCTGATTTCATGATTCAGAAAAAATGTCGGGAAAAAGTTTTTTCGTATTTTTTATACAAATTCAAGTTTTTTTTTTTCAGTTTATTTACATTTGTTTATAATATATATACGTGCCCTTTGTATGTGCCATTTTGTTCGACAACTTGTTATTTTGTAGGTAGTAACATAATTCCATTGCTGTAGAAATTTTGGGACTTCTGATCAAAAAACTGCAACAAGTAGTTTTGACTTTCGACAGTCCTCTCTTGATGTTAACTTAACACTACCTACAGAATTCTGAAGTGACCGAAACAGGTGGAAATGTGAGGGTGCAAGGTCAGGGCTATATGGTGGATGCAATAACACTTCCCAACCAAGCTCTCTTAATTTTTCTGAGTGGCTAAAGATATTATGTGTGGTCTGGCGTTATCATGATGAAATACCACTTTCTGTTGATCAATTCTGGCCGTTTTTTCCCAATTTCTTGCTTGAGTCTCATTAGCTGTTGGCAGTAGGTAGAGATCCGAATATAATTTCTCCCATTATAATTTTGTAGGTGTTCCTGGCATACACATACTATACAGGCATGCGACCACGGCTTTACCATGACCATGTTTGTACCTATGTCTTGATTTAGATCTGAAATATTTTCTTGTTTCGTACTTTTTAGATCACTTTTATTTTTCCGTAGTCGGGTTACAGTTTTCAAACTTTTTATTTTATATTGTTTTCTCTTCCACACTCAGGCCGTCCGCTGCGTTAAGCGGGTGCACGGAGCGAGCGCCCGCGCGGTGTGCTGTTTTCTATCACGCCGCATACGACGGGAGACCCGCCTCACGCAGCGCTGCTCTAAGGCCGTCCGCTGCGTTAAGGGGGTGCACGGAGCGAGCGCCCGCGCGGCGGCGTGCTGTTTTTCTATTATCATCCTTAGAGCAGCGCTGCGTGAGGTGGGTCTCCAGTCGCACCCGGCGCGATAGAAAACAGCACGCCGCGCGGGCGCCCGCTCCATGCAACCGCTTAACGCAGCGGACGGCCCTACATACGTTGTCTACATCCCTTTTTATCTACTTTCCTATCGCAGGTATGCTGGAAGAGATTTCTTTAGAAATAAGTATCATCTTTGTACGTATTTTTCTGTCCCTTTCTTCTTGTCTGTTTATATTTATGTACATAAATCGTTGATTAAATTAAATATTAACGAATTCAGAATAATTAAATCAGATATTATTGCCGACCTGTCCATAGTAATATATTTGTGCTTGTGACTGTACAGAACAATTATAATTATCACAAAGGACACAGGGCAAAGTCAAATGGAAAGTGTTTTATTTGGTCGCGCAGACCAGACGCTTGAGTGGATAGAACCAGTAGAAATTTTATATCTATTTTATTTTAACGTCATAAAAATCTGACAAGTGCCATTTTGAGAAAAAAATTACGTAAATTATGCAAAATAGCGAAAAATTCCCATTTTGTACTTACGGCTTGTGGCAGTTTGGGGGCAGCAGCTCCAACGTGGATAGCATTATATGGTCCATCAGAAGGAAATCCACGACGTCCATCCCCAACTAAAAAAATAATAAAGATCGATCACAATGATTGTTGTTAATGGAATGTTAAGAAAAAACGAATAGGCACGATTTCGCCTTCGAAGTGGTCAACAGTAGTATGCAAGTGGACTTGTGGACTCCACCAGACATGACCATTGTACCGCATGCAGTTAGCAATTAAGGCAAACTTTCTAACTACCAAGAGATTCAACAAAAGGGACACTTGTTATGCGATGCTTGATAAAGTGGAGTAGTTGCTTCAGATATCTAAAACTTTAAAAAGCAACCTAAATACAACCATATAATTTTTAGGGTTCCGTACCCGAAGGGTGCCAAACGGAACCTTATTACTAAGCCTCCGCTGTCTGCCCGTCTGTCCGTCTGTCTGTCAGCGGGCTGTATCTCCTGAACCGTAATAGGTAGACAGTTGAAATTTTCACAGATTGTGTATTTCTATTGCCGTTATAACAACAAATAATAAAAATTAAATGAAGTTAAAAATGTAAGTAGGGTTCCCATACAATAAACTTAAGATTTCTTGCCCTGGCATGTCGGGTGTCATTGTCTAGAACTCGTCGAGTAGAGTACAAATACATTTTTTATCTTCAAATATGAAGAAATAGGGGGCCGTAAAAGTTGACCGTTTCAGACCATTTTTGTACGAACTCTATCGCAAAAACTAAATAAGTAAGGAATATTTTATTTAAATATGGGCGATTTTCTCCAACTGTAAAAAATAAGTTTGTAATTCACCGTATCATTATAAAATACTTTATCTTTGCGATTTTTAAAATTAATCGTCCTGTACATACTGTTAAATCTTGTACCATAAGGCACGGAACCCTTCGTGTGCGAGACCGACTCACACTTGGGCGTCTTTTTATGTATATGTCGCAGGGATATTGTCAAACGTGAAATTATAATTGCATGAAACTTTGTCAACGGCCTCCATTTCTCACAGTTTAACGGGCTCATTACACTAGTGAAATTATAATACCACTGTTTTGACAATATCCCTGCGACATTATATATTTATTACTTAGCAGACATACTACTTTTAGCATCGACAGTCAGCAATGTATGCCAGGTTTCAGGACACCTAAATGTAAAGAATAAATAAAAGCACACTATTGAAAATCCATCATTGCAATATTCAGACATTACATTTAGGTGCCGCCTGCCTAATGTTAGTGAAGATGGGCATTAGTCGCCTTTCGTTCGGAAGCTTGATACAGGGCCTGATTGAACAAAGGGTCATGGCCATCCGGCTGGCCCGAGGATACCGCACGGTCTCCTGCGAGGCGGCGAGCCTCCTTGCCGGAGTACCGCCATGGGATCTGGAGGCAAAGGTCCTCGCGCACATTTGGGAGTGGCGTTAGGAGGCGAAACGCCGGGGCTTAACTCCGATGCCGCAAGAAGTCGCGGCACAGCGGACAGAGCTCCGGCGGGATCTCATGGCGGAATGGAGAGTGCGATTGTCGCAACCCAGCGCTGGGCACGCCACAATTGCGGCGATAAGACCCCTCTTTGAGGAGTGGCTAGAGAGGCGCCACGGCGTCCTCACCTTCCGCCTGACGCAGGTCCTCACCGGACACGACTGTTTCAGGAGGTACCTGTTCAGGATAAAGCGGGAGGAAACGCCCGGGTGTCGTCACTGTGTGGATCGCCCGGAGGACACGGTGGAGCATACGGTGGAGGTCTGCCCGGCTTGGGCAGGGCATCGCCGTGTCCTCGTGGATGCGATCGGTGGCGGTAATCTCTCTCGTGCAGCCCTGATTAGGGCCATGCTACGGAGCGAGAGGAAATGGGAGGCCGTCACCTCTTTCTGCGAAGCAGTAATGCTCGCGAAGGAGGAGACGGAGCGCGTGAGGGAGAGGCAAATTTCGCGCCCTCGCGCCCCTAACCGCCGCAGGAGGAGACGCCCTGGGCGTCGGGAATCACAGGAAGATTTCCGGCCACCGTAGGCGCGGGCTTGCGGACGGTGAGCAATGGGTAGCTCGCCGTCCAATAAGGACCAAGCCCGGGTCGACGGCGCGTTGTGTTCCACGCGCGCCTCAAAGAGATGTCAGCAGAATTGACGGGGTCCGCTAGGGCCAATGCCTGCCGGGGCTGCGAATATGGGCCGATAGGGATATCGTGGCCCCCCGGCAACATGGCAACGGAAGGAACACGGGTGGGTTTTAGTCAGTAAGAGTCTGACACGCCCTCCCGCTCCACCCAGAGCGGGAGAAGTTATTTGATAATTTCCCACCCAAAAAAAAAGGGCCTGATTGAAAATCAATTTTGACAAAGATATTGTGAACAAACGATGCGACTCGCCAAAAAGCGATACAGCATAAAACGATGAGCGTTGGCTGAAACGCGCGATTTTGCTAACCCGAACGCAGAGTCGAGTCGCTAAATGCGATGCAGCATTGATGAAGGAGCAAAATCGCTGGTGCTAAAAGTTGCAATTCTGCTAAGGCAATAAAATAAAAACGTGTTGGAAGCTTTTATTTATTCTGGCTTACCAGCACTATTATGTTACATAGGAATACTTACCAACGAGTTCTGTTACTTCTACAAAACTTACCAACCAATTTTATCCTTTCAGAAGTGAGTAGTGCTGGGTTATCAGTCTTAATGTTTTTGATGGCTAATGAAACAAGCTCTTTTATGTGGTCTATCCCAATGACCCGTCCAGACTCCCCAACCATCATAGCCATACAAACTGTGAGGTATCCCGAACCAGATCCTACATCCAATGCTGTCTCTCCTGGGATCAGTTGGTTCTTTAGCCTTTCTAATGCATGAGCATGCTAAAATTAATCAAAAAATATTTTTAAATTGTTAGTTAATGCCCAAAGACATGTTTTTTTCTACATGTACACACGGCTACACACACAGATTTACCAGTATAAGCTGACCTCGCATAAGTACGGAAATCCTATGCAATGCGAGATCAACTTATACTGGAAACGTATAGCTTGATGTGAAGCCGTGTGTACACTAATATTTTACAGAGAAAAGATTAAGTTATAGTATTTTTGTTAGTAAAGAACAGAGATCGAAATAGGTAGAGTTTTTATATTATTTGATATTAACCTAGTCTTCGAGGGAGTAAGTAACATAGAGTGAATAATACCTCGTCTAAAATCCCGGAATGATGATATGACGTTTTTATCCCGGGATTTAAAAAAACACGAATTTTTTATTGGACATTATTATATAGTTACAAATTTAGATTAACTAAAACAAGCAACTCATTTCATGTGTTATATTTACATGATTCCTACAAAACTTTTTAATAATTATTATTTATTTCTATTATTAAATAATAATCAGCATTTTCTCTTTCAACTTAACAAAATAAATTACGTAAAAATATGATTATTAAGTATAGAGGCATAAATAACCTAATGTGACCTTTCTTCCTACTATTTAATGTAAAAATAGAAAATATTACAAATAAAAGGCACATTTAATCAATTGTGCCTTTTAATAATAAGAAAATATTTAAAAACTTACAATGATTTAGTTTTACTTTACTTATAAACCCAATTCTTAAAAAAATGCTCGGTTTAAATAAAAAAATAATTAAGTTACTTTTCTGAATCGAACCCCCTCTCACTACACCTCTTAAAAAATACTAGTTAAGGCACATCTGACTCAAGGGCGGATACAGTCTTCGAGTCAGGGGGGGGGGTCACATAGTCGGGGACAGGTTCCAATTAGTGGAGGACTAAACCTGTCGGGGGCCCTGGGCGGCAAAACAAAATGAGGCCCCCCAGTATTCTCAGTTTATGTGGGTATTTCTAGTAACATTTTGCAAAAAAAAAATTAATGACACCAAAAAAAAAACAAGTACAACGTCCGTAATTATAATCTACCTACACAATGGACCTCGCAACCGGCAGGATAATTTTTTTCAGGGAAGTGCATTTCGTCTCCTCAATATTCTATTTACGAAAAGCAAAAATGTAGGAGAGCGAGCAAAGCGAGCTCGAAATTTTTTGCACCTCGTCTCGGAATTCCCGGCTAGGTTTTTATTTAATATCCTCACGGAAATATGAGTTGCTTTGTCGACTTACGCAGAAAAGTTTGAGAGTTAGAAGACTATGGAATTCAAGAGCGAGCGTAGCGAGCTCGAAAATTTTAGCACACCGCCTTGTGTAGGTAAGGTTTTTTTTTTGTTGAAAAGTCATACATAAATAGGAGTTCCTTTGTAGACTTATACAGAAAGTATGAGAATGTAGATTGTTGCGAGCGAAGCGAGCTCGAAAATTTTCATCCTCAGCCTCCAACTCCAAACTGGTTGTATGTCGGCAATCCAGGGATGTAGGAGAAGTCATTTACAACCAAATGACCCCTTTTGACTCCTATAGATGCAAATGTCAACAATTTTAAAGTCATTTGACATTTATGTTTTTTCAGGGGTTGCAAATGACCTCTCCTACATCCCTTTAACGGAATGCCGACATAATTATAACCAATAACCCTGCATGTTGACCGTCTTTAGGATATCATTAAAAAGTACTTCTTAAAATTTAGGGGGCCGCCAGGACCAGGGGCCCGGGGCGGTTTGTCTTGACACTATTCTGGGGTATTTAATTTCTACGTCTCGTTGCTAACTTCTGGGGGCCTACCACCAGCTCAAAAGCAGTATTATTTTAATATTACTTCAGTGGGAGAAAGAGATGGAGCTATACGTCCTGTAGAGCTTCATCTCTTTCCCACACTAAAGTAAACTTACTTGTTCCTAGCTTCTGACGTTTCATAAGTGCCGATACTTATGAAACGTCAGAAGCTAGGAACACTGCTTCGTTTGGTCGTTTCCCATGGGAAAGAGCCGGCAGAAAACTCCACGGTCCATCATCATATTTATAATAACAACACATAGTCCTATTATGCGTGTCGTTCGCGCGTGTGTGGCAAACACATTCTACGTGGAAACACCATACAGTTTTTATTTGATAGTTATCATTGAGATTAGAAAAAATCTTTTAAAATACCAGTGGTCGACCTAGACGCAGCCCAGGGGGGGGGGGGGGGTCATGACCCCCATGACCCCCACTGGATCCGCCCTTGATCTAAGCAAAGCCTTGAAACGAAACGGTCCTAAATCAACTCGGAGACAGACACAAAAGGTTTTTACTCTAATGCGTCGTAAGCCGTATTGGGATGAAAATTAAAAAGAATAGGCATATTTGACTCATATGCATTTAATTTTTATTATGGACCTGATGGACTTTTTAGGGTTCCGTAGTAAACAAGGAACCCTTATAGTTTCGCCATGTTCGTCTATCTGTCTGTCCGCGGCTTAGCTCAGAGACTGTTAGCACTAGAAAGCTGTAATTTGGTATGAGTATACATATTAATCACGCGGACAAAGTGGTAACATACATTCATGTTTTTTTTTTTATATAGATAGTGCAATCCACGAAGTCGCGCCCCACTCCGCTCCGCTTCGTACTAAAGTACAGCTTACAGTACAGTAATCGCGGAGTGGGGCGCGTCCTCGTGGATTGCACAATCTGTACGGAGGCCGGGAATCGGCCTGCGATTCCCAACGCCCAGGGCGTCTCCTCCGGCGGTTAGGGGCGTGAGGACGCGAAATTTGCCTCTCCTTCACACATTCCGCCTCCTTCGCGAACATTACTGCTTCGCAGAAGGAGGTGACGGCCTCCCATGCCCTCTCGCTCCGTACCATGGCCTGAACCAGGGCCGGACGCAAGAGATCACCGCCACCGATCGCCCAAGCCGTGCACACCTCCACCGTATGCTCCACCATATCCTCCGGGCGACCCACACAGTGAAGTGACACCCCCATTTTTTTTTTTGGGTGGTAATCTATCTTATAACTTCTCCCGCTCTGGGCGGAGCCGGACGGCGTGTCAGACTCTTCATGACTAAAACCCGCCCGTGTTCCTTCGGTTGCCCTGTTGCTGGGGGCCACGATCTCCCTTTCGGTTTTCTTCGCAACCCCAGCAGGCATCGGCCCTAGCGGACCCCGTCAATTCTGCTGACATCTCTTTGAGGCGCGCGTGGAACACAACGCGCCGTCGACCCGGGCCTGGTCTTTATCGGACGGCTTTATCTGGCTCACAAAATATATTTAAAAATATATTTGTGCCCTTCTGGGCCTATTTGGCGCAGCCGCGAGGCACACTAACTTTCATGTTAAATTATATTTTACACACTGTTTTTTGTTTCCTTTTTATTTCTATCCTTTACTTGTGTTATAATTATGTTGTGTTGTGTGCCTTTTTGTCTGTGCTAAATAAATGTATTTTCTTTCTTTTCTTTCTTTTTCTTTATGACGTAGACACTTATACCTACAATTTAATTTCAACTCTTTATTAGTGGCTTTTGTGGACATGATAATTATTCAGAGTTGTTACAGTTGTATTGGCAATAGGGGTGGGCGCCGATCAAAAATTTGTCGGCGCCGGCGGCGCGCCTGGAGAAACGGCGCGACGGCGACACGCCGAGGCGCGGGTCATTAAAAAAAAATAGTCTATTTTTGGATTAAGTGAAAATCTCACTTCTTTTGGATCGATCGAATCAAGGCATCTCCAGCGTTCTTGAGACAAATCTGTTCCTGTTGCCTCGTCAATATTGCTAAAATTACTTCTGTGCTTCTTAGACAATTTTGACAGAAAAGATTGAGTCGAAGAGAAGCTGGTTATGACTGATTCCCAACTGATAGATCACGGGAAATTTCAACACAATGGGAATATGGCAAATCAGAAGAATTACCATATGCATTGATGACGTCTGCCAGAAAAGCCGCACGATTTGTATTTCTGTCCATCTCTAAATAATAATTAATTTATTTCAATCCTCTGCCTGCCTGGTCTAGTGGTCGCAAGCACTACTGCTGCGCATGAGGTCCTGGGTTCGATTCCCGGGTCGGGTAAAGTGTTATTGGGTTTTTCTATCTGGAATTTCTCAGTAGCAGCCCGGATTTGTGCCCGGTTGATGACAATAAACTCGCCCCCTATTACTTGGGACTTAAACATAACTGGCGAAATGTGGGTGTACTACAGGTACACCTCTGCCCAACCCTTCGGGGAAACAAGGCGTGATGTTATGTTCTTTCAATCCTGAAAATCTGGTATCTAAAAGAGACGCAACTACTACATTTTTTGGTCAAAGGAAATCTGTGATCAATGATTTAATGTTGTCCAACATAATTATTTAGCGCCGACTGAGGCGATCTCAGACGAAGAAAGAGTAAAAAAAACGTTATTATTGTGACTCTTTCATCGTCAGATCGTCTCAGTCGGCGCTAAATTTAAAATACTCGGCGGCAGCGGCGCGGCGCCCGCCTCTAATAGGCAATCAATGTCATTTCATTTAATCGATTTTTATTTTTATTTATTAATTTACCCTTTATATAGATTCTTTTCTATTTTGTGAATGTGAGAATGTTGTAGGCTTAGTGGACTGTAGATTTGTTGACTATTTTCTATTTTGTTAAGTACCTGGTACATGTTGAAAGGCCTACACTGTCCTCCCATACCTATGAACACTGTTAGCAAATAAGAAGCGATTTCTATAATATAAAAACACGTAGTAAACATGAAATTGTGATACCCAAAACTAGTAAGTCATTTCTTATAAACAGTATCCGCTTTTATAACAAGTTGCCAAAGTCTGTAAGAGAACTAAGCGATTGAAAGTTCAAAACCCACATCAAACGTATCCTTATCAAAAAAGCATATTATAAGATTAAAGACATGTTGAAAACAAGGAAGTTTGGCAATAATTCCTTCTGCACATTTTGCTTCCCTGGTACCTCATTAACGCCTTACGCAAAATACGCGCTTTGTCGTGGAGTTGCGGATACCAGCCCGTATTACCTATTACCTACCTCATTAACGGCATAACAATGTAAATGTCTATTAACTGCTCCCAAATTACGATGATTATTTTATTTTACTTTTTTACATACTTCATTGACATAATCTTTTCATTATTTGACATTATATACCTACAATTTTCTATGTATTTTTTTTTAATCATATTAGATTTGTTACAGCTGTATTGGCAATCATAGCATTGGGTTTAAATAGATTCTTGTTTTTATTATTTTGTTTATCTTTTATATAGATTCTTTTCTTTTAGATTTTGTGAATGTAAGAACGTTGTAGGCTGGAGACTTGTGACAAATATTTTTTCTGTAGTTAAAATTGAGCATTGATTCCCTCATTTCGATATTTGTGCACATTATGAAGAATCATACTGTATTGATTTGATTAGACATTTTGTTTTCATTTATAAAATTACATTTTTTATTGCAGTATAATCTAGTAAACACACCAGCCAACTTTTCATTTCAAGAATTTATTTTTCTGTATGTAAAACAATGCACTTTAATTTAAGAGTTTTAGTACCGAACCCTAAAAACATGATAAGTCTCCAAAATATTAATTTTTATGAATGTATTCAAAGTACAATATAATTTGCAGCTTCTTAAAATCTGGGACTTCATCTTCATGTTTATGATTCCATGATTTTAGAGGAGGTATTGTATTATCCACTCTCTGTTACTTCATCCCTCGAAGTATAGGTAAATATACTCTACCTATTCTAATCTCTGGTAATGAATAAACTCAAAAACTACTGGACCAATTTAAAAAATTATTTCACCAGTAGATTGCTCTATTATCACTGAGTAACAAGCTATAATTTATAAAGATATCACGTGGGCGAAGCCGCTGGCAGAAGCTAGTAAAATATAAATTCAGTAAAACAAATATTACCATGTGTGGGGCACTGATGGTGGCTGAGTATCCAATAGATTGTGGTGAATCATGGTATGGTGCATAGGGGCAGTAATTTTTGCGGTCAACAGATAACATGGCATTTGCTACAGCATCAGATTTTATGATGCCATTGGCTGTAAAGCAATAATATAATCAAAATAAAAGATTGTAACCATTGAGGTTCGACATAGAACGTCAATGATTATAACATATTATTACAAAATATAGGTACATACTACTTATTTGAAAAATAAACATTATTTTTTACAACCTGTTAAATCAAGATATGCAAGTAACAGCTCACACAATCTAAACTTATTTTAATGAATGTCAATAAACACTGAATTTTGCAAGACTATGTTTTGAAAAGTTCTCTAAGTAGTAAGCACAGTCAGAAAAGTTACAAACAAGTTTCATGAATTAAAACGTTTAAGTAACTTATTCATTAGAATGTAATGCAAATACAAAATAATTTAAACGTAATATATATATATATATATATATATATAAAATGCGTAATGAATTATCTAAAATAAATATAATAAGTATAAGTCTAAATAACAAAAATTACTTACCTCTTAAGTTTCGGATCATATCAGCATTGCTTACCCCATGACTTCGCCAAGCCATGATTAAAGGAAGACTAACTCCTAGTAGCAGGAGGATTTTACGCCATAAATAACCTATTGTGATTGAAATAATGCGGTCAGTGTAAATAATTTTTAAATTTTTTCAATATTTTTTCTGCCTTGAAAAATATTAAATTTTGTGTCAATCAAAAGTGTCTGGCAACAGATAACAACACAACGGTGACACTGACAAATGACAAGCAAGACTCAAGACCTCAGACAACAACAATAGACAATTTCTCGTCTACAACCCCGTAGCTCATCCCATAGAGCGTAGACAGATAATAGTGAGTGTTGTATGTATCTTTCCCACCATTAAAATAGAAATAACATTTCCCACGAGCTAAGTATGACTTTTCCACTTCCACTGACTATGTCATGATCAACCCTTGCCAAGCCGCCTTTGCCAGTGTTGAATCAAATAATCAATCGATTATCCTTGCAGCCTGCTACCAAACACTACAAATCGGCAAAAATTAAATAAAACACTGTTAATTTTATCTGGTTGGTTTTTTGCCGTTGAGGTGGTTGATGTGTGTGTACTATCAGAAGGTTCGGCAAATGAAAGAGCGTGTTCTCAGTTGAAGATTTACTGAACGACTGGTTGCATACAGAGATTGAGAGGACTTAGAATTAACTTACGAACTACGTCATACATTGCCTAAGACTAAAGATATTTAATATGCCTACGCGCTACAGTTTATTCACTCAAACTAGTCATCAATATGCTAACACTAAAATAATAATATTAGCATTATTTAGGAATTTGTTTAGGAGTATAATCGATCACATTATATGAGAACAAAACTCAATACTTTCATGACACTGGCGAAGCAAGCAATACATTATTTATATCCTGATTACCTATCCTGGTTTGTTTGGTTTTACATAATAGTTATTGAGCGAAGATGGAAGAAGTTACCGAAACAATATGTATAGCCGGGTCTCCTGCGCGTGTTTTTACACAAAAGCATGTTTTTTGTGTGTGTGATACACAAATGTGTATGACCACGCCCATTTGTCTAATGCTTTGTATGAAAATAAATGTTTATGTGTAAGCTTTTTTGTACCCGGCTTTACGCTCACGGTAATATTCGTTCTATATTATTGTTGATGGATACGCTATGAAATAGCAGTAGTGTTAAACAAATTCTTTGTGTTCATGAAACACGCTCAAAGAACTTGTTTGTTCACCACGAGCACATTATTTGTTTGCTATACTCAGGTTATACTTATGTGAAATGACTAGTGTTGCCACACGAACCATTTCATTTGTATAACAAAGAAAGATAGTTGTGACTTGAAATTCTAGACTATATAATAGATTTCATACAGTCCCTTCACATTTTACCACTGATTTCGCACTGCGTAAATCAAAGAATAATCATTTATTTCGATAAATGTAGGGAAAAACAATTTTCAAGATAATATTTACAACCCCCTGATTCCCAGCGGTTTTAGTTAGTGGCGACAACGATGTTGCTATTAGAAATATATCGAATTTTATATATTTTCGACACTTGATATTTTATATCGATATATCGATACATCGAAGTAATAAATATCACCTAAAAATTTCGAAATATCGAACAAAAAGTATCGATATATCGATATTTTTTCTGCAAGCCTAACGCAGCGCAGTAACGAAGTCACGGTCACGCACGGTTTCCAACTTAAACTTCATAAAAGATAGCTTGATCTCTGCGACAGCTGTCAGTAAAATCACGCATATGAAGTCCTGAATTTCATAATTGTACAGACAGTACCTGTCAATGTAATACTTTATGGGCAACCTAATTTGTGATGGGCAATGAATCATCGTTACCACATACGATAAACTATCGATATTTTAAATAAAACTAAATTTAAAATTAATTTATCTTTTAATTTTATTGTATATTTTAATATCATAACATTATTTACATTTGTACATACAGATCTAAAAAAAATAGTGAGTAAATAAAATCCAATTTCTCACCTACTCATGTAACATTCCATCCGTCAACGTCCCATCCTTGGGTTTCGGGAGAAGACACGCCGCGTTTGGCTCACAGGCCGTGTTACCAGACCAAATTAAACCCAATTATATGTTACATTAGCATCGATAATAGAAAGAAACGTCGATAATTTCTATCGACAATTTTTTATATCCTGACAACCCTAGGAATGTCAGTTTGACATTATGTCGCAGAGATCAAGCTATCTTTTATCATTGAAATGTCTTTTATGAACTATAGGGGTTTTCCCCCAGATTTAGGGGATAAAAAAGTAAAATGGGGTTTTTTTTAGGGGTGTCTTATTGTTAGGGGTATTTTTACGGATTTTTTAACTACTAATATTTATTTATTTTATTGAAAATATAGGCTCTAGTATTACTCAATCTTATTTATTTTTGAAAAAGCGGCTTAGCGACATCTAGTACTGTTGCTTGTTACTAAGAATGCAATGTTTAGTTGAAATCAAATGTCACTATAGTGTTTACCATAAATATTAACATACATTGAGATGATTGGTGGCCGCGTATAGGTATTAAGCCTTGTGCAGACCAGCGCGACACAAAGGCACCGCTCGTCGCGCGACGGGCGGTGTCTTTGTGTCGCGCTGGTCTGCACAAGCCTTTAAGGTACTTACTCTTTTATTAAAAAAAAATACAAACTAGTATGCGTTTTATTTTATGAGTTACGAACGATTTCGGCAGTTGCGCACAATATTTTTTTTTTACATTTCGTGTTTCTTAGGGGGATTTTATAAAAACTTGGGGGAAAATTTTGGTAGGGGTTGGCAACACTGTGGTCACGTAAATACATTATTAATCTGTGCGTAAATGTCTCTCTCACCTTTCGCTCGCTGTTTCTTTTCGCTTTAATTAGTTTCACATTTATGTATTTAACTTGGGTAAATTGTTGTAAATATACTAAGAAGCTATCCGAATATAAAAACCTGAAATCAATTTCCTTTACCAATTAAATTCAAAACCAATTACTACACTCGCAAACTAAAGTTTGAAAAATCTGTTTCTGAATTTCTGATAATTACCTTTATTTTGCTCCTCAAATGCGAGTGCCTATGACTGTTATTAGGTGTTAATAAAATATACTTCAGTTCAGTTTAATAATAAAAGAATATGGTGTGTGACGGTCCTGATCCTCCTGAGAATAATCCTCACGAGCTGGTCCCGCCCCCTAGAAACGAATTGCTAATGAACGGTCATCACGGTGAAGACAGTGACGAGGAACATGAATACTTCGGGTACGAGCCTTTGGCGCAAGGTCCAGAACAGGCACTTTCAGAACACGATAGCGAAGACGACGCAGAGGTACAGTACCGACCAAAAGTCCATGAGCAATCTCACAAAGCAATAGACTGACGCTTCGGTTTGACTTACGACCTTCTTCTATAAGTTGTTACAATACTGTAGACACGCACATTACACACACACACTCACTTTGTCTGCAACCAATGACTAGTTCAATAATCATCATTCGTTTTTAGTTTCATTCGTCTTGTTCACATAAATATTAAAGTTTAGCAGGTAGACCACAAAAAACTAAGTAAATTATTTCGATTTCTGTGGGGTAGATGCAGTTTGTTACAAGTATTCAATTAATAGAACTTTGTTGGTTCGTGCCGTGATAATATTGGTGACGAGCATTTAGCGCAGTGTTGTGGTTATTATTATCAAAAAGCAGGCATAAAATATATTGAAGAGATCAGATCAGATCAGAGAATATTATTGCGCTGCGTAAAAGTGAAGTGAATATCTAATGAAACCGGACTAAGTGTGAGTGTTATCATTTATACCTATATTTCATAATTATTTTACTAAACATAAATCTTAATCAAGGGTATTGTTGATAGAACAGAGGTATTGTTGAGACAGAAGATGCCTTTAAAGTTTTAAATTCATTGTGAGGTTTAATTCGATTAGTGAATAATAAATAATAAGGTATTATGTGTAATAAAAACAATGTTTTTCTTTGTTCTAGAGAAATACTGTGAGGGTTAAGAGATATGAGGAAGGGGCTTATTATCGAGTAGCAGCGACGTCAAATGGTGAATGAAACAAATGGTTTCATACCAACGAGACATTTTGCTGAATTATTAAAAACACGTCATTATGAACCGTTCGCCGTGCACTCTGAAGGCTTGCATCACTGAAGACCAGCTAGAAAACCGTTTTTGACCTTAAAATGTTGACCGTACCAACTTAATAAACAACAGATTCGTTATTGCATGAATTTATGGTAACGAATTTTTTAAGCACGTTTCAATAGGGTGTTTGTCGTATTTCTTGCAGAAATACCGAAATTGTTTAATATTATTTTAGTAATAGTATTATTTTAGGATAAAAATTTGAGGTTTAGTTTCAATCTTCTTTTCGTAAAGAAAATGAATACTTACTTAAGCTTTAACCTCAATAACAACCAATATTTACTAAAGTCAAATAAAATGTAAAATAATTAATACAAATAAAATATAAACAAACTGCCCATATTTAACCTTAAAATTACCTATTCTGTAAGTAGTTTTTTACATTTTAAGTAGTCTAATATTCTTATTTATTACTTAATTACTTCGACCATGATCAAAGCTTAATATTTATGGTGAAAAAATCCATTAAAAATTTAAAATATTTCATAATTTAAATATGTCTAAATAATACAAACTGCTTCTAAGTTTTTTGACATCTATTTCACATCTTATTCAGCTGAAGTAATGATAAATAATTGTAGCAGTTTATTAACTTATGTAAAATAAATATAACGAATAAACATATTTTTTTTAATTTTGTTATCATATATCACGCATTTTTTATTCTAAAACCTTTATTGCAATAACAACATAAAAAAGCAGCAATATTTAAAAAATATTATTATCGAAAACAAAAATAATAATATTTGCAAAAAACCGCACTGTGTTTCACGAGATTAGAACCTGAGGCAGTTTGAATTCCATACCAACGCTTAACGCTTTCTGCTATCTGCACTTGTTAAGTTACTATCGAATTTTAGCAATGCCATTAACTGGTCAAGTTCACGCGCATAGTGCGTGTGTGCTAGCATGTTTAAAGCGACGGAAATATATTGTTGTTTCGTGTAACTGCGTTATCTGTTGTGTGTGTATCGTGTTGCTTACACATACAAATGTACGAGCTATACCGCGTGTTCACAGCAATACGACTCTTAGCGTGCTCATGCACTTTTGAGCGCTTACTGTACATTGACATGAAACTGGTCCAAAATAAATTATTTATAATTTTTTTTATAGATATCTAAACTAGTATTTAAATATATATATTTTTATTATAAAGAGAAAAGATTGAATTTTTTGTATGTTTGCATGTTTGTTTGTAATGAATAAACTCAAAAACAAAAGGGCCGATTTTAAAAATTCGTTCACTAGTATAATGCTACAATAACACTGAGTAACATAGGCTATAATTTAAGCTGCGGACGGAAGCTAGTACAGAATATATGGGCCAGAACGTAGTGACATTTTACTTACTGCACTGCAAGTACTTATAGCATAGTAGTTGTTAGAATAACAGAAGTAGTTTATTGGCCAGATTAAGCTATGAATGATGATCATGCCAGGTAGATTATTTGGAAGCGTAGTAGAAATGTAAGTTGATAAATATAAACATTTATAGCCTGTTTTTTCTTTTATGTAGAATCCTGAAACACCTTCAGGCGATGTGCCAAATATAGAAACAATGGAAAATGCTCTTAGTAGAGAAGTTTGGGGTGCACCAAGGCATACAGATGCCATACAGATGGACAATGAGCGAGCACAACAGGTGAGACTAATTAAGCAAAATTTTATGTAATGCTTCAGTGTGTAAGAAAAAGTATTCTGTATACACAAAAACTGTAATACGGGAAGTATTACAGTTTTTGTGTATTACTTCTTAAAAACATGCATTGTAAAAAAGTATTCTGTATACACAAAAACTGTAATACGGGAAGTATTACAGTTTTTGTGTATACAGAATACTTTTTTACAATGCATGTTCTCAAAAGTATTCTGTATACACAAAAACTGTAATACTTCCCGTATTACAGTTTTTGTGTATACAGAATACTTTTTTACAATGCATGTTTTTAAGAAGTAATTATAATAAATTCCAAATTTTATTTTGTTTTTAGGTCATGAGAGCTATGGAAAACTTTGCTTTGCCCCAGGCTTCAATCCCAGAATGGGCTCAGAGCATCTCTGAAGAACAATGGAAACAGACTCTCAATGAACAAATAGAAAGATTGAAGAATAACAGATAAACAATTAAGTATAGTGTATTAAGATAATAACAAGACATTATAACATCCAATATTCATAGTTGTAAATGTATGTATAATATAGTTTATTTCATAGCTTACACATTTTTGTTATTCTATTAAAACTTGCATTACAATATCAACAAAATATTAAATTAATTACCAAATAATAATCAGTGATTGGAGTAGGTAGATTGATTTTTCGTACTCGCATCAAGAATAGTCATAGAAATCATAACATGAATAAGCCTTTTTTCTGGGATTTCATTTTGGTACTTACGGGATTGAATCAAATATTGATAAAGTAAGGATTTTTAAACTACTACATTAGAAATTTATAGAATAACATTTAAAATATATTATATTATTTTTTAACGAATACCTATCCTTTTCTTGGAGTCCGATCACCTATATACTATTAAAAAGACAGCAAAAGGGTTAAACATTTCTTATTCATATTGATGTATTCTTTATTCTACACATTACAACATTTGAAATTCCTTAAAAAAATCTTTATATTTTCAAAATCCCAGAATCCCAGAGGCATATCCATACTAATATATACGTGCCAGTTCATTGACTCCAAATCAATCTACCTACTCCAATCACTGATAATGCATTATATGCAGTGTGGTTACTATATTTTAAAACTATTTTGCTCTGTTCATTTTGTTGGATCAAATATAACAGCACTAAAAGTCACAAGTTTAGTCCTATCATTTCTTATAAAGATATAAAATGGTGAGTCTGCATAGAATTGTTCAGCTGAACGTGCTAATATTGCGCTTGTAGCAGCCACTGCCTCGGTCCCATATTCTAAAACAAATATTGTTTCACTGTAAAAAAATTGGCATTTTTGCTTGAATAGTATAATGAACATTAACCACAATTATTCTCATCTCAGGGGTAGAGCCAATGGGCACGCCACAATTGCGGCGATAAGACCCCTCTTTGAGGAGTGGCTAAAGAGGCGCCACGGCGTCCTCACCTTCCGCCTGACGCAGGTCCTCACCGGACACGGCTGTTTCGGGAGGTTCCTGTTCAGGATAAAGCGGGAGGAAACGCCCGGGTGTCGCCATTGTGTGGATCGCCCGGAGGACACGGTGGAGCATACGGTGGAGGTCTGCCCGGTTTGGGCGGAGCATCGTCGTGTTCTCGTGGAGGCGATCGGCGGCGGTGATCTCTCACGTCCGGCACTGGTTCAGGCCATGGTACGGAGCGAGAGGAAATGGGAAGCCGTCACCTCCTTCTGCGAAGCAGTAATGCTCGCGAAGGAGGAGGCGGAACGCGTGAGGGAGAGGCAAATTTCGCGCCCTCGCGCCCCTAACCGCCGCAGGAGGAGACAGGACTTCGGGAATCACAGGCAGATTACCGGCCACCGTAGGCGCGGGCTTGCGGACGGTGAGCAATGGGTAGCTCGCCGTCCAATAAGGACCACACCCGGGTCGACGGCGCGTTGTGTTCCACGCTCGCCTCAAAGAGATGTCAGCAGAATTGACGGGGTTCGCTAGGGCCGATGCCTGCCGGGGTTGCGAATAAGGCCGAAAGGGAAATCATGGCCCCCCGGCAACATGGCAACTGAAGGAACACGGGTGGGTTTTAGTCAGTAAGAGTCTGACACGCCCTCCCGCTCCACCCAGAGCGGGAGAAGTTATTTGATAATTTCACACCCAAAAAAAAAAAAGGTGTAGAGTCAAACCTATTTGGTTGTTTCAACAACAGTAAATAGAGTTTGTGTGCTGACAGAACTTACTTAAATAGCATTGTTTTACTATGTTAACTATACCTGTATCAGTTTTAGTATACCATATTATTTTGTAGGCGTGGCTTAGTGCCCATCGCACACTCTGAACCAAGCACGCGTATTTACAATAGCTGAATCGCTCAACTAGGTACCATCTCCCCACAGTGAGTGTAGCTGTGCTGTCACAGATGAATACAGATGAGACACTCCCCAGTTTAGGTATGAAGCTACAATTACGGGCCCGTCTTGCTGGGCCAATTCAGTGAGTGTAACCTAGTCAGAAGATCTAAGAGTCACGCGATAGAAAGAGGGGCACCTTCTAGGTGAACATAACCAGGGCCGGATTTAAACGTGTCGAGGCCCTGGGGCAACCAAGAAGTGGAGGCCCCGATTTTTTTTGGAAAAGACGAATTTTTGGTCACAACTATTAATAATTTATAAGCAGGGTGGATTTTTGAGGCGAGTAGTAAATAGATACCTTAACCGTTGTACCTACAGAAAAACCATCTAGGAGACAGCATAACTTTTTCAGAAACTGATCAGAATTACCAGATATAAGAAAAAAAAATACAGTCAGCAAGGAAATGGACAATATTCACAAAATCTTTTTTTCATATCAATCGATCCTGTTCCTTATAAGGATCAAAAACTATCGGACCAACTGAAGTTTGTGTAGGTACTAGAAAAGTCAGAAAACGCAAAAAAAACTTTTCCCATACATTTTGTGGGAAATGAGACTCAAAGTTACTTTTACATGATAGATAGACTGACGCTGGGCGCTGACATCGAAAAATCTATTTGAATTCGGTTTTTGATTCCACAGTAATTCAACGTATTTCATCACCAGCTAACAACGTAGCACATAAAAGAAAAAACAGTTTTTCTCTTTGATTGACACAAAGGGTGTATTTCTTTTTTCTTATCTAAAAATACAAATTGTGGACGCCCGGGGCTAGAGCCCCTGTTGCCCTGCTCTGAATCCGGCCCTGAATATAACTAGGTGATAAGCGCTATGCGACTTGGGGCCTACCACCAGCTCCTATACAGTATTATTTTAATGTTACTTCAGTGGGAGAAAGAGATGAAGCTATATGTCTTGTAGAGCGTCATCTCTTTCCCACACTGAAGTAATATTAAAATTGAATTGCACTTTATTGTGTAGTAGCAAGATTCGCTCTTTATTTAAATATTTTTGCGTAGTGTCCCATCTGTATTGATCTGAGGTGCTATACATTCATATTATTGTTAATATACAAAAATATTATTTCACATACCATTTATAGTTATCTTAACATCATGCAATATGGAGTCTACATGAATTCCTGGATTAGGGAGGCTGTCTAACATGTTCCTGTCTCCTTTTGATTCAACTTCTCCATCTCTTAGTTTTGTAATTGTTTCCTCTTCAGTCTTATTTACAACCGTATTGCTGTTTATCATAAGAGCGAAGTTTGCTTCTCCTGGTATGAACATAGATTTAATTCCAATAGCTTTCAAAGTATTCTCCAAATTGGTGCTACTTTTAATTTGCATCTTAGGGAACCGTACAACACATTTTTTAGTGTTCATCTGGTTTATTATATCGTCAATATGCTCATAATCTAACTTTTCCATAAGATCTAACAATGTTACTTTGTTAGGGAACCTAGGTTTTAAAGCGTACATAGTTGTTTCACTGTCATTATAAGGCAATGCTATTATGTGCAAATCTGTAAACAAAAACGGTCATTAGTTTAACAAAGCCAAGACCACGAATGGTTAGGCAATCATTAGGCTCATTAATTTAACAAAGTAATAGAAGACAAAAACGTACCGTGTTTCTCAGAAAATAGATACCGAAAATTACCGAAATTTAACATTAGGTCAGCCATGACTTCATCTGTTGGTCTTTTGAATGACATCCTGGAATATGTTACAAATTAATGAGTTACACAAAAACTGTCATTACAATTAATGGAGAATGTTTGGCCGTCGTAAGTTCAAGATTACCTTAGCAAGCTCCTAATACTATTAATCCTAACTTTTTGCTTTGACTTGGCACTTTGCTTGGCGCTTGGACTTTGATTCTAGCCATACTGAGGATTACATAACATAACATCATCACGCCTTGTTCCCCCGAAGGGTTAGGCAGAGGTGTACCTATAGTACACCCACATTTCGCCAGTTATATTTAAGTCCCATGTAATAAGTGGCGAGCCTATTGCGAGAATTTATTTAACTGAAAATCAGAGGTAGGTATCGTCAGAAACAAAGTTGCAGAGGTCAACTGCTGTCGTGTTTCGTATAGAGCAGTGATTCAGTCACATCTGATAAGACTGGAAAGGCCAACCGCGTTGCTGTTTTATCACACGCAAGTTTATCATTCAATAATAGTAGGTATTTTTTTGTCATTTGTCAGTGGACTTAAGTACCTACCTACTTTGAAAAATCCGGGCACAAACACGTATATTAAAAGACAAGGGCGTTGCCAGCCGATGGCCCAGGGGAGGGCAATTTGATATATGGAGGACGGGAAAAGTATGATTTGTAGGTACAGTCAAAAGTCAAGAGCACACGATCACGAAGCTTTACACTTGTAGTGCGAGTCTTATAACCTCTACGGCGCACAATGGGGCCAAAATCGACGCTGGTGGACATTTGATTTCAAATCAGTTTCATCTCGGTAGTCCCGAAAGGAACTGACAAAAATTATAATTTCCATATTCAATGTATGAATTGGAAACAGACCTTTCGGGTCCTTTTTCCCAGAACTATTCAGAACTGTAGAGCTGAAACATAATAGGTAGGTATTATGACTGGGCCTGCCACCAGCACATAGATACAAATATTACGTCCCCAGCCGGACCCCGGGTAAGACCCCGTTTAGGAGATATGGAACTTTAAAAAACCAAATAAAAGTCGTCCAAATTACATTAAAATGCCTTGTATTTACTTACTTAATTTTTTAATCTCGGGGGGGGGGGGGAGGCTGCCCCCTTTGGCGACGCTCTTGCTAAAAGATCATTAAAGGCTCGTGTCGCGCCTGTTTGAAGGAGCCGGGATAACTTGCTGACTATACCTACTTGTCTTATACCTAGTTGTTGCATTTTATAGGTAGGTTAATAAAGGAGTGCTAGTTCAGGAGTAGACCTTACTTTGCTGTGTATTCCGGTACAAAAGGCTGTTCCCACTGGCCACTAAAGTATAATGCACTTAATAATACCACTTTGGTGGATACAGGAAGTGGTTGTTTTAAGAATTGTTCTATGTGTCCTTCCGTGTGATTATTCACCCATCTGAAAAGAGAATAATGTAAATTGGTCATTGGGTTAAGTAAGTAGGTAAATAATTATTTTATATCAGTCTTCAAGTATAATATAGTCGACTGCTGGATATTTTACACTCAGTTGTTTGTGCAATAGCTGCAGCTGGTTTACTGGGTAATGTGTTAAAAATCAGCATAGTGCTGGTTGAGACTGTACATCTATTGTTATTAAACTCACTCATTAATCGTGTTCCTTGTTTCTTCAGTTTCGTTAAAGTTGGCACTGAGTACATCCCCCCGGTAGACGTCGTTTAGATAGTTGCGATACAACTCACGTAACGGCGCGTGCGCATCCACAACCATTGCATCAGCGTACAAAGTTTTCGAAGAAACGTTAGTATTTAAAGCCTGCAGAAGTTCGCCGAACCGTTCGTGGTTTTTGCGGTTTTGTAAAATATCTGTTGAAGTTTGCAAGCTAACATAAAATAAACAATAAAAAACATTATATTTTAACGAGTCATGGTAGAAGTACTACCCTACCTGTAACAGCATTTTGTTACAGTTTATAAATTAAATTAGGCATGGGATTATAGCAACATCTGTGTGACTAGATGAAATTCACACCTTCACATTTAGAAATAATAACCAAACATGTAACGTGACGTGAGCCAACTTTACGCAACTAATGTTTACCTTGGGAAAAACCGAGGGTCTCGGCGATCTCATTATGCGTTGTCCCGACACTTCCGAGTAGAGTCATGGCAAGCAGACCTAAAACAATTTATATAACATAAATACCATAACCATGGGCGTACCCAGCTTTTGGCCTGGGGTGTGGGGGGGGGGGGGGGAATCAGAATTCCCTGCACACACTAGACGAAACTTGAGGTAGATGTATGTAGTGTGTACAGGAAAAACCCGCAGGAAATCCTGCTTTATAAGTAGTCAAATAAATAAACTGGGTCCTTGCTTGCTGCGTTCGCGTTATCTGCATGATTCATAAATGACCGCGAAGAGCGGTTTAAAAAAAAAATTAACCGTAATACATAATATTTTGTAATTGTAAAGTAAGTCTTAACGTGAGTCTAACATAGCTTTTATCGACAACCAGGGGGCGGCAGCTGCCCTCCCCTGCCCCTCCCTGGGTACGCCATGACCATAACATCACGCATGTAGTCTGTAGATAATTGGCAAACAGAGGTGTATACGTATTAGTTACAGTACACTTGCATTTCACCATTTATGTTTAAGTACCATGTAATAGGGGGCGAGCCTATTGCTATCAACGGGGCACAACTCCTAATGGATAAACCCAATTAGGTACACTTTGCGTGACCTAGTAATCGAATAGAGACCAAACGCTCAGAAGTCGCGCTTGCGACCACTAGAGCAACGAGGCAGTATAATTTATGAATATTTGACGGTTATTTTAACACGTTCAGTGCCGGGAGGTTTCTCTTGGAGGGTTCACCTAGTCACATATGGGATGCTAGGAGCCCTCGCGGAGGGCTCATTTTAAATGTAGGTTTTTCTTAGCGAATACAGCATTATAAACCGTGAAAATAAAATCTGATGTATATTTTGACAACATTTATTAGTAGCTATTGTATGTGTTGGTTTTAAAATCCAAGCATTTTTTTTTTGTTCACTGGTACAAATATTCATTAAAAATTTAAAAAGTTGGAAACTACTTGGCGACAAGACCCCCTAAAAACACAATTTTACTTCGTTTTACAGTCTTTTATGACACGGTTCTAAACCTAATGCCGTCGACCGTCCGCGATGGTTAACTTTAACGCAAACGTAACGCAGGGAACCCTCCTGGAGGGTTCACTTCCAATATGTATGGCGGCATGCGGCATAGCGTATGAGTTCTATGAAAAGTGGGTGTAGTCGAAAGTGTTAAAGAAAAAATAATTATGAAAGTTTTTTTACCTGCCTGCCCGACAGTACAATACAATGCTTTGCTACATGCGTGAAAATTGACATCCACCTATATTTCCATTTCTGTCCATTGTCTCAGATTACTGACCCAAGTTACCGTACGTTGCGATCTATTGTCGGTAGATTGCCTCCATGAAGCATTATGTTTGGTGGATATCTGTGACCGTGTGTGTCGTTGAAAACAAAGCTGTTTTGGGATTTGCAGTTAGGCAAAATGGTGTACCTATGTAGTGGTGAACTTTGTCGTCACGGTCGCCACAGTATCACGAGTCTTTAGAAAAGTGACCGCACGGAGACGCATTTGATGAACGTCGAACCAAAGTTCAATTTCCACTCTTCCAGAAGGACAATCAATCTCATTATGGAACTTAAATTTTGGACTTTGTGACCACGTAACATGGACGTTTATCATTAAACCTACGTCCATTGTCCATGCCTCGTTGATAAATTATTTAATAGGTAACGGAATCTGGTTTACGACTAGGTTTAAAAATTGTTATAGGTAATAATTATATTGCTTACTGCTTACCAGCAACACCTGTTGGTGAGACTATGATGTTATCATTTTTCTTTTCGTTCATCATTTTGACCAGTAGTTTGTAACCAAAATTATTTATAGCATTGGCTATTATGTTTTCTTTTTGGATTGTTGGCATTGTCGTGCTGAAAAATACGATTCCAATTGAGTGAATCTGTTTTACGCAGTTCTAAGGAGCTCTGTGATACCTGCCCCTAATTGCGTAACTCACTTTCAATCACAATCTCAATTATTTTGAAGGATATTGCTAATTCATTGCTTCATAAGTTCACGACAACATTGATTGCATTATTTAGGTACCTACGCTGTTGAGCAGATGAATTTTTCATGTGAAGCATGGATTTGGAATTTCTTTCCAAATCCTGAAAGTGTGTTACGCAATTTGGGTGCGGGACGGAATCAAAGTAGCTATAAGTAGATTGATACACCTCTTAGGTACCTAATTTATTAGCATTTACAAACCTTGATACTGGATCAACATCTACTGTCTCTTGTCCAGACCATTGAATACAAAGTGTTGTTAGAGCTAAACAGATCCACGCTCTGCCCACCATTTTCTGAAAATAAAATTATTGCACAGGTATTTTTGACAAGCAGTAGGTATTCATGTTCTGTACGAACAAAACTTTCAAAAGTAGCTCTTATAAAGGTACCATTCCGTAGCCGACCGCAGGCGGCAGTAGCAGGCGACATGTCGCTGCGACACAAGTGGTTTTTATGTATGTACCTATTCTATGAAACCGACGCTGCGACTACCGACGTGTCGCTAGCTACAGAAGGTAGAAAACAGTCGTGTCGCGGCAACACGTGATAACACGTCGCCTGCTGCGGCCGCCTGCGGTCGGCTACGGAATTGTACCTTAACAGAACACAGGTTGGCCCATTTACAGGGTTCAATTATTATTTTTTGTATGTATCTTCATTTATTTTGCTTTCAAAAACACCATTTATAGCTCCTAAAGCGATAAAAGAAACGCCATTCAAAATTTCAAACACGTTTACCTACAAATGTCCTCCATTAGACCTTAAAAGTCATACTTAGTGTTAACAGGTAGGTATTTCTAAAAACTCTTCTTCAAATGCCCATAAAATAACTCTATGATAGGTATCTACCTATATACGCCTTTATATGTACTTCGGCGATTATGTATAAGTAGTATGGCTATTGTACCGTAGCACAGTAATACTTACCTGCTCTTTTAAATAGGTACATGTAGTTTACGCTAATGTAGAGGTTAAGTACAATAGTAAAGCCCTTCAACAGGTATTGTACCAATTTCAGGCTGTACAGGGCCTGCATAAACAGCTTGTGTGCTAGTTGGGTGTGGGAATCACTGCCTCTGCTGCCTCTCACAGAGAGGAGGCCGTGGCTGCAAATTCTAGCATTGGAAACGGCTCAGTCGCAAAATGTCTACTGGACGCAAAATGAAAGGGTTACTTAATAATTTTTTATGGGATATTATAAATTGCATATCAAATAAATAATCGCCTATCAATACATACTCATCATTTATATTCTTTTTTACATCAAATAACTTACTTCACTACAAATAAACTAAATGTTTAACAAAACTCAAACTGCAGATAATTCGAAATTATACATCAATATAACATTACTTTTTCCTCATAATGCAATACAGTTAAATTTATTTTTGTACAAAAATACTACATACATAGCATAAATACTGACTGCACAGCAAATTAATAATATAAAATATAAAAAACAAAACTGGTTGTTCTATGGCTGAATGGTAGGTTAGGTTAGAACTGTGACCACATAATATACCACACGAGCCGAGCGAGCGAAGCGAGCGGTGCCGCGGCAGCGGCCGGCGAGTGCCAGTGCGAACACCGTGTTTTCGAGTGCAGTTTACCAAGATATTTCCCCATAGAACAATCAGTTGAACCATGGGTAAATTTACTTCTCCGTAGTACAACCAGTTGGACATCGCAGTTACTATCGCTAGTATCACCGGTGGTTCAGTTCGGTAGTACTAGTGGGAACAAAGGTTGGGAACAAACAGTCTCACTAGAAAACTTTTTACAAAAAAAAACAACCGGCTTCCAAAAAAAAAACACTACAAAGTGAAAAATAACTTTAATTTCGGAAGTCGGTGTCTTGGGTTTTGTGTTTTCGTTTTTTGCCACCGACTTCCGAAATTAAAGTTATTTTTCACTTTGTAGTGTTTTTTTTTTGGAAGTCGGTTGTTTTTTTTTGTAAAAAGTTTTTATTTTTCACTTTTTAGTTGTGGTACCTACCCCACACACATTCGAATACCACTACCTACTACCAGTGTCAGGAACTTATCATATCATCTACATACTAAGTGGGAAAAAAATACGTATTTTGTAGCTAACTCAAAAAGTACCCAAGCAAAGTTAATAAAATTTATATGGGACCAATTTGGGAGCATACCCTTTCAAACAAAAAAAAAATTTCAAAATCGGTCCACAAATGACGGAGAAATCGGTGGACATACATAAAAAAAAAAAAAAAAAAAAAAAAAAAAAAAAAAAAAAAAAAAAACAAACATACGCGTCGAACATATAACCTCCTCCTTTTTGGAAGTCGGTTAAAAACTGCTGTACATAATATAATAAAAACTTTTTACAAAAAAAAAAACAACCGACTTCCAAAAAAACACTACAAAGTCAAAAATAATTTAATTTCGGAAGTCGGTGTCTTTGGTTTTGAATTTATTTTCGGTTTTTGCCACCGACTTCCGAAATTAAATTATTTTTGACTTTGTAGTGTTTTTTTGGAAGTCGGTTGTTTTTTTTTTGTAAAAAGTTTTTATTTTTCACTTTTTAGTTGTGGTACCTACCCCACACAAATTCGAATACCACTACCTGCTATGTAAATAACAGTGACAGGAAGTTATCATATCATCTACATACTAAGTGGGGAAAAAATACGTATAATTGAAGCTAACTCAAAAACTACCCAAGCAAAGTTTATAAAATTTATATGGGACCACCTCTGAAGTATGATCTACCAAACAAAAAAAGAATCATCAAAATCTATTCATAATTGGCGGAGTAATCGCGTAACAAACATACAAAAAAAAAAAAAAAAAAAAAACATACAGACGAATTGAGAACCTCCTCCTTTTGGAAGTCGGTTAAAAATAGAAGCTATATTTAAAAGAAAAAGAGTTGTTCGGGGTTGGGGTGAGATTAAAATAAACTATGATTGAAGGTTATAAAGATTACTATATTTCAGTTATACAAATGGGATAACAATTAAAACTAATGAGGTGAATGAGATTGAGTCGCGCCCGATATGCTATCCGAAAACGTACTGACTATTTTACTTAGGTAATACATAAAATATTCAAGGCATGGAGCGCGGTGTCGCGATTACGCTGACATGTTATTATTGTTCGGTGATTGACCTGAACATGCTCCCGAGGGAGAAAAAGATGAGGTTAGTAAGTAGACGTATAGTTAAATGGGTAATGAAATTAATATTAACAAGGTGAAAACAATGTTCAAATAATACTAATATAGTTATGTAGGGTTAGTTATGTTAAAATATGAGATTAAAGTAACATTACAAATTAAACGGAATCACTACAATGTAAATCAGGAAGAGAAAACACGCGAAAGATCGGTGAAGAACCTCTATCTTCCTTTTTTAAGCACTCACTAGATAGGGTTAGTCGCTTTGGATCACTTTTCACTGATTTACTACTAGATTGCCCTTTTTCCCTAATTTCACTACACTCAATCACAACACTTTCTGTAACCGTATGTAGAGATGGCAAAGCAGTCGCCACAGAGGCTGTCGACCGCTCTGCTGCAGAAGTGGAACGATTTCCTTTACGTTGCCTTTGTCGCCAACGTTTAAAACAGTAAACTGCCACCAATAACAATATTCCCAATATAATGAGATATGTGACAGTATAAAGATGGATGTCGTGGTAGGAGATATTGGAGCTCAAAGGTTCGCTCTGCTTCATGATCTCAAGACTTCTCTTAATGGCTTCAAATTCTCTGAGGTTGTCTGAGTTATTGGGATTAAGTTCATATGAGATTTCTGGCATAGTGATATTTATTAAATGATTTATTGGTGATATTTCTGGCGAGATAATCTTTGTCGTCGTGCTAATTTTACTCGACAATCTTTTGCTTGAATACACCGTAAAATCTTCTGTTTTTACTAAACAGCCTTCCCCAACACGCAACAGACCAGCACCTGATAACCTAACAGCCATAACTTGATTTTCACACAGAAGCTTGACGTTACATTCGTTGCAGCATAAATAATAATTTTTGTTTTCCGAGGTTAACTCTCTCCAGTCATTCTTACACGAGGTAGTTTTAGTTTTACAAGTTCTCGTGCCTGGGATCGTCTCACAAAGGCTATGATCATCTTTCATGTGGTGAATAGGCCTTCTGATATGACACAGAATAGTCACAGGGTTTTGCAATACGCATGACTGCAGATCCGTGTCTGTGATAGTTAAATACGAATCTTTTCTCATGTTGATGGCTGCTAATTCAGAGATAGTTTCGACCTTCATCATCATGTTATCTTTCACAATGCGTGGAACCGGGATAAGATTGAATACTTCGTAAATATCCCTTTCAATCAGGGGTATTCTTATTTCTATAATTAGGTATTTGCCAGAGTATTTAGCTCTTACTTTAAGCAAGCTGTAAAGATCTTTAAGATGAAAGTTGTCCACAGGAACTACCAAGTCTCCAGATATTTGTGCTGATATTATGCTTAGCTCTGATCTGAGTTGCTTCGGAGATATCATATGAAAATCTAATTTTCCACTATAAATATCAGTTATTGTATCTAAAATTGAGTCCTGGATTCGTCGAAGGGTATACAACAAGTTGTTGGCTGTGAATGCCGAGGTTATGAAGTCCGTGATAATGGTTATGTTTTGCACTTGCAGAGAGAGATTTTTAAATGAATCTTGGAGATAATTAAGCTTTTGATTTATTATTTTGTGATGTTTGTTTATAGTATTCTCCATCCTTTTCATGAGATTAAATTCAGCTTCTACGACCGACGTTTGATTTTTCCAGAGGTTGTATAAATGGTTTTCATTGTGTTTTAAAAGGTCAATATCCTTCTCATATTTCTCTGCAAATCGTTGGTCCAACACTCCGAATAAACTATTTGCAACGTAACCTACTCCGTCTATCAAGCCGCGTCGCCGGCGTTTCTTATTAGTCATAAACGAGTCATTTATCATGAGAATATTATCATAATGTTTAATTTCTTCGAACTCGTGCTCGAGTTGTAACATGACGCCGTCGCAAGGTGTTTGTGTTCTAATCGTAGAGCATAAGGTTTCAAGATACTTGATATACTTTAATAATGCCGCCGTTCCTTCTTGATAAGGATTTGTGTCATAATAGACTATTAAATGCCAATCATCTCTAATTAAATGCATATTAGATATTTTGTCGAAATAGACACTATTATTTGTTAGCAAGGTAAAGTTGTAGGATGCTTGAGCGGTGTTTATTAGTGACAGCAAAAATAATGTCAAAGATAAAACCATAGCTGAGAATGAGATAGGACGTTTTTTCTTCGTCGCTGGCAATTTTTTATCAACTTTTGGGGCCTCTGGATCTTGATCATTTTTATTCGTTGGCAGTAAGGACAATTTTACAACTGGGCGTTTTAAGAGCCCGTTTTTGGTTTTAAGTGTGACGACCCTTACGTGTCCGTCACTTCCAGGATGCAGCGCTACGACGCGACCTAGACTCCATTTTCCTGGTGGAAGGTTGTCGTCCTTTATAATAACTATGTCGTTAAGGTTGAGATCTTTTTGTTGCTGTCGCCATTTGGACCTTGTAGAAAGCTGCGAGAGGTAGTCAGTCTTCCACTTATCCCATATATCTTGATAGATTTTTTGCGTCAAGTGCCACCGCGTTCTGAGATCATGCTCTGTTTCGAAAATCGTTAAGTTGGGGCCACTTGCTAAAAAGTGAGCCGGGGTCAAAAAGTCCAGATCCTCAGGATCTTCTGTCAGAGGGCACAATGGTCTGGAGTTCAAACAAGCCTCGAGTTGGGATAGTAGGGTAATATATTCCTCGTAGGTTAGTTTTTGTTCTCCAACGACACGCTTGAGATGATGTTTTAGGCTCTTCACAGCAGCTTCCCAGAGTCCGCCAGCAGATGGCCATGATGGGGCGTTAAAGTGCCACTCAATATTCATTTCAGAGATTGTCGAGGTTACTTCTTGTTCAGACAAGATGTAGGAGATTTCAGCATACTCTTGTTTTAAAATTTTGTTGGCTCCTATGAAGTTAGTTCCCTGATCACTATAGATGTGCCCAGGAACACCTCTTCTAGCCGACATTCGTCGAAGTGCGGCAATAAATGCTGACGCTGTGAGATCTGAGACGATTTCTAAATGTATGGCTTTAGTTACCATACAAACAAAAACTGCGACATATCCTTTACAGGTTTTAATGCCACGACCTTTGTTTGCCTTAATAAAGATATGTCCGGTATAATCTATCCCAGTGTGGTAAAAAGGTCGGTTAGGAATCAATCGTGCGGGAGGTAAGTCTCCCATGATTTGATGTTGTGGTATGGGATTATTTCTTTTACATTTGACACACATTCTTAATCGTTTCTTTGTGACTCTGTTTCCTCCAAGAATCCAGTATTTGTGTCTTATAAATCCAGTAGTCATTTTTACTCCACCGTGAAATACAAGCTCGTGGGATTCATCTATGATAAGATCTGCCAATTTCGATTGATTCGGGATTATGATGGGATGCTTCATTTCGGGATCAAGATTCGAATGTCTAAGTCTGCCACCGACACGGAGTATTTGATTGGTGTCTAGTATGGGATTGAGATTAAGAATCTGGCTTTTCTTATTTAGTGGTTCATAATTTTTCAGCCGCAATATTTCTTCGTTGAAAAATTCGTTTTGGACGTGCTTAATTAACATTTCTCTTGCTGTCTTTATATTTTGCAGAGTAAGAAAACATGTGCGTTTTTTCTTGTAAGCAACAATGTCGATGAATTTGTTGATGTAAGCTAATACTCGAGTAACTTTCCTTAAAGTGCTATATTTTGTTAATAGATGACTAATTATTAAATTTTCGGGGTTAACAACGACCGTATTTACTTGCTCCTTTTTTCTGAGTTCTTCGCTAATAATACTCGTATAAATCGGCATCTTATGAGATTCTTTAGGCTTATATTGTGGTAACCAGTCGGGCCCTTGCCACCACAGCGAGTGATTGGCTAATTGAGCAGTAGGTAAACCGCGGCTTGCGCAATCTGCAGGGTTTTCTTTGGATTTTACGTAACTCCAGTTATCTTTAGGAATTATTTCAGTAATAATCCTCACTCGATTCGCGACAAAGGGTTTCCATTTCTCCGGTTCGCCACTTAACCAACCTAGAACAGCCGTTGAATCAATCCAACCATAAATATGTATGTTGTAGCTCGATAGGGATAAGATGATCTTTCGCATAAGTTTTGACAGCAATAGAGCGCCACAAAGTTCTAAGCGCGGGATCGATTGTGGTTTTTTCAGCGGTATTACTTTTGATTTCCCTGCAATAAGGGTCACGAGGGTTTCATGTTCTCTCTGTATTTTGCAATATACGACGCAAGCGTATGCTTTTGTGCTAGCGTCGCAAAAGCCATGGAGTTCGATGATATCTTTCTCCTGGGTTTGAATCCAACGTGGTATTTTAAATCGAGATATATGAGATAGATCGGCTTTGATAGTATTCCACTCTAACGCGATCTCTTGAGGGACAGGGTGGTCCCAACCCAAGTCTGATTTCCATAATTCTTGGAACAAGATTTTAAGTTTTATTGTGACTGGTAGTACTAGCCAGCCCAAAGGGTCAAAGATTTTAGATATTTGAGATAAGAATTGTCTTTTTGTAAGGATGTCTTGTGAGATGAATTCTATAGGATGAAAGATAAATTGGTCATTTTTTGGTTCCCACCGAAGACCTAAAGTTTTGGTTGACTCTGGTTGCTTAAAGTCAAAGTCTTCCTTTTGAAGTGCATCAGAACTATCTATTATTTCCAGCAAGTTTGATCGCCATTTTCTGAGATTAAACCCGCCAGATTTGAGGAGGTTGATCATGTCCGCTTTGAGCTGTTTAGCTGCTCTCGCTGAATGTTCACCATGCATGAGATCATCCATGTAAAACGAGTGTTCTAAAATGTCAGGAGCGCAACTTTGTGGATAGTTTGGTTTTTCATCGATGGCCAGTTGCTTCAGTGTCATCATGGCCAAAAAAGGTGCGGCTTTTGTGCCATAGGTAACTGTCGCTAACTGGTATTCTTTTAAAGGTTGAGATTGATGGTTCCGCCAGATAATTTTCTGATATTTCTGATCATCAGGATGTAGCCAGATTTTGCGAAACATTTTTTCTATATCTGCTGTAAAAGCGTATCTAAATTGTCTCCATTTTAAGATAAGGCTCTGAAGATCTTGTTGTAAATTGGGTCCTCGGCACATAAGATCATTGAGGCTGGATCCACTCGAGGTTTTTGCTGAGGCATTAAAGACAACTCGCAATTTGGTAGTTGATGACTCAGATCTTTGGACGCAATGGTGCGATAAGTAGCAATCCGGCTGTACGTGCGGCGCAACGGGTGTCATATGTCCGAGCTCTAGGTATTCAGAAATAAACGTTTTATAGTCACGTGCCAGTGCTGGTTGCTTACTTAATTTCCGCTCTATTTGGAAAAATTGAGCAACCGATTTTGTTTTCGACTCGCCTATATTTTCCTCAAAATTTTCTTTGAATGGTATTTTAACGACGTAGCTTCCATCTTCCCGTCTAGAGGTTGAAGATTGGTAAAACTCGATGCATTTTTGATCTTCTTCTGATATCGCTGGAGATTCATGAATGTCTTCCACTTCCCAAAATTGCTGTATCTCTTCGATATTATTTAGGATGACATTGCAATGGTACGTTTTGTAGTTGCCGCTTAAGATCCATCCCAACTGGGTTTGTTGGGCAATGGGCAATATACCTTCTGAACGACAGATACCGTCCATAAGGATAGTGGAATAGATGTCTGCCCCAAATAAGATATCAATAGGCCTACTTTTGTAAAATTCGGGATCTGCTAGAGTTATTTGGTTAAGGGTAGGCCAGTCTGGCTTAGGTAAGGTACAGCTGGGTAAATTATTTATGAGTCTATTCATTATATATACGTCCGTTGCAAAGGTGAAATTGGTAACCAACGATGCGCATTTGATGTTAATCATACCCTTACAGTTGTTTTCCTTATTTCCTATTCCAGAGATATAACCGTTACATTTTCGTCGCGGTAGTCTTAGCAACTGAGCTGCGCTTTCCCTAATAATGGATGTCTGTGACCCTTGATCTAAAAGAACTCTCATTTTTTGGTAAGATCCATCCGCTGCTTGTACGTTAAGTATTGCTGTAGCAAGCAATATTTCTGAGGGTTCTTTAAGGACCGATGCCACTGGGTTACTTTCTTGCTGCTGAGATGGCGATTTCGTAATCGTGGCTGCATTTGACCCAGATCGATGTGACGTAAAAGATTCATGCAAAATGGTATTGTGTTCGTTATTGCATTCTTTGCATCGTATTTCAGAAAGGCATTTTTTGCCTTCGTGATAATGTAAACAATTATTACAAAGGTTCAAGTTAGCAATAGCATTTTTACGTTCATTAGGTTTTAATTCCAATAATTTTTGACATGCATGAATTCGATGATCATTGGCGTTGCAAATAGAGCATTGCTTACGATAATTAATTTTGCGTTTGGACTTTGACGATTGCGAAACTTGGTTCGTTGAGTGATTCGTTTTAGGATTGTTATAATTTTGTTTATAATTGGGACCCTTTGAAAATGATGGTTTGTAATTGTTGTTGGATTGAGATGGGGATGATTTTTGCGTAGAATTTTCAAGCTTCTTACATGACGTTTCCAGCATCATAAACTTAGTTTCCAAGAAATTAAGGAAATCTTCCAAGACGGGTAACTCTCGCGGGGATTTTAAGGATTGTAGGTAATCCTCGTATGTATCCGAGTCCAATTTTTGAGACAATATACATACCAAGAAAGAGTCCCAGGAAGACACATCGACTCTCAGATTCTTGATAGCATTCACGCTCTCGTGTGTAGTGTCGTGAATGCGTTTTATATGATTCGATGATTGTTGCTGGTTTGCAGGGATATTCATGAGATTATTAAGATAAGAAGTGAAAATCAGTCGTTTATTATTATAACGATGATTGAGGATATTCCAGCATACAGGATAATTGTCGGAGCTTATTTGGAGGTGTTGGATCAATTTTTCGGCCTCACCTTTGACCTTGCTCTTTAGAAACTGCATCTTTTGTGCATTCGACAATGAGGGGTTGTTGTGCACTGCTTCGGTAAAAAGATCTTTGAACGAAATCCACTTATTGTAGTTTCCCTCAAAGGTGACTATCTCCATTTTAGGAGTAGATTTTTCAATATGCGCAACGGACCACATTTTCTTATTGATGTCTTTCTTGATTTTGTTGTAATGTTTCTCATAATGAGTAAATTGCTCCTCGTACTCGGGGTTTGATCCGCCATACTCGTTGTCTATCTCCCAATGAAGCGAGTCAATAGCCGCCCAACGAGATTGTATCGTCTTCAGGATGTCTTCAAACTCCCATTTTTCCGTGACGAGATCAAGGTCGATATTGGAAGATGTTCTCAAGAAAGCCTTAAAGTTAGTAGCTTGCTTTTTGAAGAGACCTTCGGCTTTACTCTCTTCAAGAGCAGGGGTTTTAGAAGCAGCGTTAGATGCGAGGTTCGAGGTTTGAGATTCCGCAGTAGGTTGGAACGTAGGGGGTTTCAATTCAGGGATGTGTGGTCTGATTGCGAGGGGGTCATAGTTTTGAATAGCAGTTTTAATGTTGTTATATTTTTCCTTCATTTTATCGTATTGATTAGTACTGAAATATGCATGAGATTGATGACCAAAGGATAGCAAAGTCATATGATTATTATGGAACTCTGTAAAGTATTGTTCCAAGGTAGCTAATCGACGACGTAAGTAATCTGAGGTCTTGCGCTCTGCACCATCCTTCTTGAAATTGGTGAAGAGCTTATCTACAGCTTCGATTAGTTGTTGTTGGGTCGCTAAAATGTCATCCATTTCCGACATTATAAAGATAAAAAAGAGACCTTACTTGTACTGAAGGCTTCTTTGGAGATCAAATGTCCTTGCGGTGGCTGCAAGAACAAACCTGGAGTAACAGCGCGATGAGATGACGCGATGCTTTCGTAAACCGCAGGGTCAATCAGTATCAGCAGGATGATGGCACGTTTCCGTCCGGGGCACCGAGATAAATTAAGATCAGCAAGATGATGGCACTTTTCCGTCCGGAGCACCGAGGTTAATTAAGATCAGCAAGATGATGAACTTTTTGGGATAGTAAATCCACTCAGTTCTGTTTGCCAGGGTCTGGTAATAAGTTCCAAGCGAGACACTCACACAGTACTATTAGTAGTTAGGTACACGCGTAATGATCCCGCTCCGATGGCTCGAAGGACCAATGTTCGGGGTTGGGGTGAGATTAAAATAAACTATGATTGAAGGTTATAAAGATTGCTATATTTCAGTTATACAAATGGGATAACAATTAAAACTAATGAGGTGAATGAGATTGAGTCGCGCCCGATATGCTATCCGAAAACGTACTGACTATTTTACTTAGGTAATACATAAAATATTCAAGGCATGGAGCGCGGTGTCGCGATTACGCTGACATGTTATTATTGTTCGGTGATTGACCTGAACAAGAGTTAACATGTATAATGTGCATTAAGATTATTAGCTGTGCAGTGATGAAAAAGCTTTTGCTTTAGGAAAAATCGCTGTACGCTGCGAAAATAAATTGTAGTGTGTTTAGTGATATTTTGAGTTGAATATTTCAAAAACAAAAATCCCTTATCACGTTCAGGGCCGGGAACCCTCCTGGAGGGTTCACTCAAGTCACAAATGGGATGCCGGGAGCCCTCGTGGACGGCTCATTTTAAATGTAGGTTTTTCTTAAATTTCGGAAGTCGGTGGTAAATCACGAAAATACAAAACCAGACACCGACTTCCGAAATTTAAGTTATTTTTCACTTTGTAGTGGTTTTTGGAAGTCGGTTGTTTCTTTTTGTAAAAAGTTTATTTAAGTTTATGGGTCAGAAGGTCTGTACTTCAGCACACGTAGCATGACGCTTTCTATCTCTACGAAGAATAGACTTTCCATACAAAGTGACATTTTTTTTTCTTCCAAAATACGATACTTCGACACTTTGAGATTTTTTTTGTAGTTGACGAATAAAAATTGAGAATCAAACAGAAAAAAAAAATCCTATGACAAAACTAAGAATTCTGAGTCGAATTATGAAAAGAGTGAATTTCGTAAAAAGTGCAGTTGAGTCTTTCTACTTTCCTGCCATCCTGTCTACACGGAACGTCATTTTTGTCTATTCTTCCGTCGACAAAACTCGTTTCTACGGTGGTCATGCTACGCGTGCAGGGGCGGAAAACCATTTCCACGGTTACAAATATTCGCTAAAAATATTTATTTTCAAAATTTAAAACACGAGGATGAGTTTAACAGTTTAACTATAGAGGTTTTTCAGGGTTCCTTAGCAAAATGGATTCTGCAAGCGTTCTCCGACAGTCGTATCTCCTTTGGACTCATCACAGGACGTTTCGTTTTTGAGAGATTCGTCGATAGAACGTTTCACTGGATGTTTCGCCGACGGAATGGGTTGCATTTGTTTGTTTCGACAACAGGACTTTGCAACTATGGAATATTCGCCGTCAGATCGTTTTGTCTACGATTGTTTCGACATGGCTTTTTCTCTATTTAACTAAAAAGTCCGATTGAGCAGATGACGACCTCCTAGGTTTAACTGCGAGATGCCATTAAAAAAACTTTTTACAAAAAAAAAAAACTACCGACCAAAGTGAAAAATAACTTTAATTTCGGAAGTCGGTGGCAAAAAACGAAAACACAAAACCCAAGACACCGACTTCCGAAATTAAAGTTATTTTTCACTTCGTAGTTTTTTTTTTGGCAGTCGGTAGTTTTTTTTTTTGTAAAAAGTTTTTATTTTTCACTTTTTAGTTGTGGTACCTACCCCACACACATTCGAATACTACCAGTGTCAGGAACTTATCATATCATCTACATACTAAGTGGGAAAAAAATACGTATTTTGTACCCAAGCAAAGTTAATAAAATTTAAATATGGGACCAATTTGGGAGCATACCCTTTCAAACAAAAAAAGAATTTTCAAAATCGGTCCACAAATGACGGAATCTTCAATTTACAGTTTTATTATAAGCAGGTAAGTAGTTAAGTATACCTAGGTTTAAAAAATATAAAATAATTTCATCAGGTGACAAATATGTCCCCATCCATTTAAATATATGATTTTAAGTCCTTTTTAGGGTTCCGTAGTAAACAAGGAACCCTTTTTAGTTTCGTCATGTCCGTCTGTCTGTCTGTCCGCGGTCTAGCTCCAAGACTGTTAGTACTAGAAAGTTGTAATTTGCCGACAAAGTGGTAAAATAAATTTATGAAAAATATTTTTTTTAGGGTATCTCTCCTGCACGTAAAGTGGGGATGTTTTTTTTTTTCTATCCCTTAGTGTGGGGTATCGTTGAAAAGGTCTTTCAAAAACATTGTGAGTGTGTTAAAACCATTTTTGAATTCAGATCCGTTTCCGAAACATTAAGCTTTAAAGTGGAAAATTTTGTAAGTGTCGTGTCCCCCCCCCCTGCCAGCTAAATGGTTGGTTTTAGATATGTGAAAAAATTCACGGCAGTAGCTTAAATAACGAATTTAAAAGGAAAACTATCACAGCTGAGTAGACTTTACAAGTTAACCAGTAATAATCGACCAACTTAGATTTGCGGTTGTAAAAACATGTTCTCCCATACATTCTGTATGAAAGATTTTTTTTCAACTACAAAGTTAAGTTTGTTCTTGGGATAAATTCATCCCAACTACGGAACCCTACATTGTGCGTGGTCCGACATGCACTTGGCCAGTTTTATTATTTTCAGATGAATGTGTCTCAATCCTTTTCCTATAGTAGTCTGTACCTCCACGCTTTCGCTTAGACATAGGTTCTGCGGATTTTATTCTTTCAATAATGTTCTGTTTTCTTTTGCTCCTTTTTAAACTCCGAGATAAGTACTTTTAAATATGTTCCGCTTCTGTCAATTTAGTTGTGTGTTCCATCTATTATGCCACGATTTAAGGGCAAGGGATTCTGTGGTAAACTGTATGGTCAGTAGGTACATGATAGTATATTATCATAGGTATATGTTCCTTTATCACAGAACGCGCTTGAATCGTGGCATAATAGATGGAACACACTACTAAATTGACAGAAGTGGAACATATTTCTTTCTTCATGTCTTTGTAGCAAGCTAGTAGCTTTTTGGTGGCTTTGTAGTTACTTAAATAGTGAAAAAGCTATGTCAAAACAATCGTAGACAAAACGATCTGACGGCGAATATTCCATAGTTGAAAAGTCCTGTCGTCAAAATAAACAAATGCGAACCATTCTGTCGGCGAAACATCCATAGGTGAAATGTTTTATCGACGAATCTCTCAAAAACGAAACGTCCTGTCGGTGATCAGTCCAAAGGAGAAACGACTATCGGAGAACGCTTGCAGAATCATCAAAATGGTAACACAAGAACACTTAGGTATTGTGGTGCGACTTCGTTTGTCCGTCCGTTATTCTGTACTCACAGTTGCTTATTTCAGGAACTACTCTGATCCCGAGACAGGGTCGGATACCCCTGTCTCGGAATCAGAGCGAGCGATTACACTTTTTCTTATTTTTTTATTGTTTCACGGCCTCACCCCACTAGTACATGAAAATAACCCCAGAGATACTAAGAACAACAAGACTACCTGAAAACACTGTTTTACTTCGTTTTAGTGTTTTATATCACGGTTTCAAACCGTGACACTCCTCGAAGCCCAGCCAGCACAAACCTTCTGAGTAAGTTTTGTGTAACAGCAGTCATAGAAACTATTCGCTGAGTAAGACTACCGTAATTAGCTGATTAAGCGCTTACTCAGAGGTTATTCAAGCAATTTGGGCACAAAATTATATTGCTAATAGCTGTATAATAGCAACGTAACAGATGAATAAGTTTTGAATAATTGTACGACAAGCTGAGTATCTTCTGCATAAAAGCATTTTGTTCTTTAATACAAGTATTACAGCTCTGTTAGCCAGGTGATGAATGAATGATGAATGAACTAATGATTAAGTCCTTCAAAGCTCAGATATTCAGACGATACACAGCGTTTAGCTCATTTCAGTATTTTTATCAAGAAATTAATCAAATTAAATTGAAATTAACAAATCCGAACAGCGTGACTGCGACATTGAAAATTTAATGACCTATCGTAAATAAATTTTACCCTTATTTATGTTTAGAGGAAGAAATTGTTGGTGCGCATGCAACTTTACCGTGTATTTATATATACATTTCGTGTAAAATTTTCACGCGCTACCTGATAAGCCGGGTTTTGGAGAAATAAACAACATTTCGTCTATTGATATGTTTTTACGTGTGAATTTTTTTTTTTATATTTTATGCAGTTTAAGGGTTCAAAAATAACCTTGTAATACTTTTATAAGAATATTATACCGATTTCGTTATTAAACTTGAGTATTTGAGTATAAAATTCCACATCATTATAATAGGTTATGTTATTCGATATGGCGACGCTCATTCTGAATAAAATCTGATTGCACAGCGGCTTATCGTCTTATGTCTGTATAACAGACCTTATGTGTCCACTTATTAAGTTGTGCTCTGGTTAAAAGTGGTCTGCACTCAACATTTTTCGATAACTGTATAAGATAATTAATTGATTGCGTGACCTTGCGGAAATCCATTATAAAATACAATAGACGTGGATATAATTTAGTAACTTGTTCCGCTTAGCTATTTTACATAGGTCAAACTGGTCGTAATTTTCAGACAAGATTGCACAACACTTAATAGATACAGGTCATTCGTTAAATAATAATAACACTTTCGAAATTTTACACACATGTGATAAAGGTTTCAGAATGTCAGTACTAGAGAGCTTAGAAATTGTCAAAAATAATACCGGAAACATTACACTGTTGAACGAATTAAATACGAGTATGCCAAGGTCACCTTTGCTGCGATTGTTCGCCCCTTATCGCACTGATAACGGCGACACTATATAAGTGGGTTTCACGGGCGATAAGGCTCAGTCTGCACTCAGCGCTTGATGTTGCAACACGCCATGTTCGAGTTCGCAACAAGTCCATCGTCATCCTGAGGATGCCTCGTTGAGAGGTGAAACACGTGTCGATTTCTTTCAAGAGTTTTTTATGGCTCTTTAGAAATAGCTAAGCGGAACAAGTTACTAAATATATCCACGTATATTGTATTTTTTTACTGTTCTATAATCAAACACACACATTCGTACTGTAAATCAAACAGGATTCAGTCATAATTATAGTAACGAAAACCCACAGTATAGGTATATTATTTGTTCTTTTTAGCTCTTATCAAGCACTTTCTTCGTATGCCTCCTGGGGGCCTACCACCAGCTCTTAAAGCAATATTATTTTAATATTGCTTCAGTGTGGGAAAGAGATGAAGCTCTACAGGACGTATAGCTCCATCTCTTTCTCCCACTGAAGTAATATTAAAATAATACTGCTTTTGAGCTGGTGGTAGGCCCGCTGTTCTTTTTCTATTTTTTCATGAATGTGGAGTACTTTTTTTTTTTTTTTTTGTAAGTAGGCATTTTCACACAACCACTACAAAACAAAACAACATTTAGCTGCAAATGACGGTAATTTCGTACTTAAAGCGGCATAAAGTAGTTATAACAGCTATCTAAATTTCTGTTAAGTCAATGGTGCCGATTCTCTTGTACACCGAACTAAACTAACTAAACTATCACTAAAATTTCCTACTTTTGACTATGAGAATCTCAAAGCTATTCTGCAAAATAAATTCTCTAAATTTAAAAATAATTTTGACACATCTAAATCGAATTTGACAATCGCAACTCCACACGTGATACCTAACCACGTGAATCTTTTTAGAGCCGGAGGCGCGCAGGGGGGGCAGCCTCGACGTGTTTTATATAGATTTTTTCAGTTTTTGTATGGAAAATAAGAAAAAAATATTACCTACATGTAGAGTGTTAGGGGTTTAAGGGTTTTATAAAGGGTGTCGAAATTTTCATTATTTTTGCGATTGGACACACCGTTTTCGAGATATAAGCAAAAGAAAAAAAAAATTCAGTACTGTTTTTGCATCTGAAGTCGAGGTGTTGGTGTGAATTAAAAGTTCATGACAACCAATTTTATTCCACACGTTTTTAGTCGCGATTAAAAATAGTCAGATTTAGTTAGAAAATGTAAATTTTACGTGAAAAACGTCAAATTCAGAATAGCAAAATTGCCATTTTCACTAAACTAATATCTCAGTACCATCTTAGTGCTGCCAAACTAAAATAAAGTTAAGTTGTGTCATTTTAGTCTAATTTCAGAATGGGAAATCATCGTTTGACAGGATTAAACTAAATTTTAGTGATTTTTAGTCTAGTTTAGAGGCATTTGTGACAAGAGAATCGACACCACTATATGCTTCATAACAGAAATAACGCCTATTTTATACAGCAGCTGAATAACTGTCAAGATGTGGTGCGTAATACAGCTAAAAGAGAACAGAATATAACTTATCCAGCATCATGCTTGATAATGGAATTTTATACCCATATTATACAAAAGCTTACACAAACTCTTGAGTAACAGGTCTTTTTATGATGATTATTCAGTTTTAAGAAATAAAATCCGCAAATTACAAAACTAACTCAGCTAATAGCATTATTATAGCAAAAAAAGACTATACAGAACTTCGTAATACACACAGCTTCTATACATATATTATTAAGCTTAACTCTGCATAAGGTTAAATTGTTGGCCAGTTATCTGACTTGTGTGCTGCCTGGGAGGTTAATAATAACTTTAGCGCAAACGTAATACCGGTCCGGGGCCTACCATCAGCTCATAAAGCAGTATTATTTTCATATTACTTCAGTGGGAGAAAGAGATGGAGCTATACGTCCTGTAGAGCTTCACCCCAGAGGGTCAACTTGCAATATGTAGGTATGGCATAAAACGTATGAGCTCTTTGAAAAATGGGTGGAGTCGAAAGTGTTAAGTCAAAAGTCCGGACAAATGATAAGACCGGACGCGGGACCAAAAAGCAGGACATGTCCGGATGGATGGTAACCCTCGCGATACGTCCTCCGTCTCACTTTAATCTTCAGATAGATTCAGTAGGTCGACACCACCTAATTCAGTGTAGTGTGATCAGAATCAGAAGCTTTAAAAATTCAGCAAGTGTGTGCCCCTTGAAAAGTATAAAGTACGAAATATATGTGGACCACCCTGACAGTGTGGTGCCACAGTGACAGATTTAGGTAGGTACCTCCTGGACGAACTTGGGGAAGGCCTTTGCCCCGCAGTGAGGCAGAAAAGGCTAAACAAACAAAAACGTACCTATCCAAGTGAGCCTTAACTCAAAATACAAACAAATTAAGTAATATAAATCTACCTAATGTAGGTACCTACTATGTCTTAGATATGATTGTACTTATTTCGTTTTTTAAATATGAATTTGGTACTTACCTACTGTGCTGTTATCTATTCCATGACACGTTTTATTGTAGATTTGTAATTTTCGTCAATGTCAAGTTATCGATCGAGTCAACAAAGTGCTTAATAAAACAGGCAAACTGAATGAACAATGTTAAATACCTATAGTAAAATTGATCCGTTATAATAAACGAGATTTGTGTGTCGAGCCACAGAATAGTACCCAGTCGAACTAGCGGGAAACTGATGTAGGTACCTACATAGCAGGTAAATAACTATGAATTGTGTCTGTCTAGGTATTTATATGTAAAAAGCGTGTTTATTATACCTAGACATTAGTACACATACAGCCTCATTAACACAATAAATGTCCATAAAATATTACAATTTTTTTAATAAATTAAGAAAGGATAGGTAAGTACTCACTTGGCCGTTAACAGAATTAGGTTACAAAACGCTTAGAATAAGCACACACACAGGGGAAACACAATACACGTCTACTCGTCAGATCAACTCTCAGAGCAACTAACCTTGTACCTACGAGTGTGGGACCAAAATGAATCATTTTAGTTCATAGAGGCCAAACAAAAGGCCAGTTATCGTTAACTTTTAACCCTCTAGGTTACAAGCTTCCTTACTTAGACTTATTTCCTACATAGTAGGTACCTATATATCTTTTTAGGGTTCTGTACCCATCGATTTATACCTATCTCCTGTAAGAACCTAAAGAATCGCACAAGTGCGGGTCGGACCACGCACAGTTAAGGATTCCGTAGTTGAAATGAATACATATTTAATATTTAGGTACGCATGCATGTAAGTCCCACCTCTCCCGGAATTCCGGGAGTCTCCCTGAAGTAACCGCAAAAATAAGGTTGTAGGTGTTTTGTAGTAATTTTTCGAAAAAACATAACATTACGCCTTGTTACTAATAGCGAAGTCGGGGAAACCCCACACAATTGGAGAGCAGCTTATCTTACCAGCCATTGCGGAGGTCCTTAACAATGTATTGCACAAACCCGCACATGATATTTTAAAGAGAATACCTTTGAGCAATAACACCGTTCAGAGACGCATAGACGAGATGGGACGCGATGTGGAAAACATTTTATGCAAGTTCTTACAGACCAACAGATTCTCTCTCCAGTTGGACGAGTCTACATTACCCGGCAATGAAGCTCTGTTGTTAGAATATGTTCGATATATCAAAGATGAAAATATGTGCCAAGAACTGCTTTTTGCTACATATTTAGAGACTGATACCAGAGGAGAATCGATTTTTCAGGCCGTGGAACATTTTTTTACTGACAAAGCTATTCCATGGAAGAACATTGTTTCTGTTGCGACTGATGGTGCACCGTCTATGGTTGGTCGTCATCGTGGTTTTATAGCTCACTTAAAGCGACAACTGCCTGATGTACTGGTCATTCACTGCGTGATTCACAGGCAGCATTTAGTAACAAAAAAGCTGAGTCCTAGATTGCATAAGTCTTTACAATATGTAATAAATGCTATCAACAAGATTCGAAGCAATTCTTTGAACTCTCGGTTATTTGCTCAGCTATATGAGGAAAACGACGAAGTCTTTACTCGATTACTTCTGCACACTGAAGTTCGCTGGCTATCAAGAGCCTCTTGCTTCGAAAGATTTTCAGCCATTTTTGAATCTGTGTTGGAGTTTTTACAAGAAAAAGATCCGAATTTGAAAGAAAATCTGAACAATTGTAAAACAGATATTTATTACTTGACTGATATCTTTGGAATGTTCAACAAAGTTAATTTGCAGCTGCAGGGTGACGATCTTAACTTGATTAAAACAAAATCAATAATATCGGCCTTCGTGGGTAAACTAATCCTTTATAAACAAAATTTAGGCATAAAAGAATATTCGCAGTTTCTGCATTTGTCAAAATTACCAGAAATGCTTCAAGATGATGACATTTTATTATATGTCACTCACTTGGACGCATTACACAAGGATTTAACGGAGAGGTTTGAGGATCTTTTAAATTTACAAATTCCTCAATGGATAATAAATCCGTACAATAACCACAGCCATAGAAGAAGCCAATGTGGTAATGCAAGAAGAGTTGATTACCATCAGCACAGACGAAGAGCTTAAGCAGAAGTTCAAGCAAGGCTATCAGACGTTCTGGTTGCAACCAACATTGAAACACAGTATCCTACATTGTGGAACATTGCTGAAAAATACCTTATCGCTTTTCCACCAGCGTACCTAGTTGAAAAAAGCTTCAGTGTGGTAACAAACATTTTGACGAAACAAAGAAACCGCTTGAAAATCAACGAACGTGGAGATTTAAGGCTGCAACTCACCAATATTGAACCGGATGTAGCTAGATTGGTAGATAGTCACCAGGTTTATCCATCACACTGAATGTTTTATTTTCTCTTTGCGAATTAATACTTTTTTAAATATAATTTCCTATCTACTTAAGAATCTTTAAGTAGGTACCTAATTTGTAATAATCATTATAAATTAAACTTGATATTTACTGAATTGTATGTATTTTTATTTTGTTAAATTTTGATGAGAAAATGAAGTCAGCTTTACTCACTTAACCAAGTGCAGTTTTCCAATTGGTACCTTAGTACCTAGGTATTTTTTATCAATAGGAAAAAACTAAACATAGGCCCCCTTATTCATAATAGTCTGCTAACTTAAAGCATTGCTAATTCTCACTCTGTCTTCTTCTATTGACCTAAGTCAGAATGAAAAATAACACTCTGTAGCAGCTGTTTTAAGTTAGCGGACCATTATGAATAAAAGGGGGTTGATCTTAAAAGTAGGTAATTTGGCCATGGGGGTCTGAAGTAACAGTTCATTTTGGAAAAGGGGGTCACTTGTCCAAAATAGTTTGGGGATCCCTGGACTAAACCGACGAATGTTTAAGGGCTTGCTACACGGCAGCCAACCGCGTCCCCGACAGAGGTGACCTTGGTTGGCGACAGGCAGAGCTGTTTGAAATTTGGTCGTAAACCACCAAGATCACCTCTGTTGGGACGCAGTTGGCCGCCGTGTGTAGCAAGACCTTTAGCGGTTGACAGAAGCGTTCGCATGCGGCAACATAGTTATATTATCGTCCTCCAATCACAGCGCGGCAGGCGCGCACGATAGCCGCTATGTTCGGACATAAATTAAAATTTAGACTATTTCGTGAAAATGTTACGATTTAGAGATATATTGATGATTTAAATGATTATAATTTCCATTTTGTTAATTATGATTTTACTTACCAACATTCACCCTTTTCCACCCACATGAGCTCCGCATTGATTAATGCGGATGTGGATGAGGATGGCTAAATAAATGCGGAAGCTCCACAATTGCAAATGCGGATATTCGCGGCTATCCTTGGTTAGGACGCGGGGAAGCAATGCCTCATTTCTGCTTAGGTGACCAGCCATAATCACTAATAATATAATATAATAATGTGAAATTAAGTGTAGGTAGCTCAATATTTAATTTATATTGGGAGATTAAATGAAACGCTATATTATCAATCTTTTATAAATATTGGTAAATATAGGTCAAATGTGGTACAATTAAAATCAGAGGAAATATTTCTATCAATTTCATATCAAAATGGAAACATCCATGCATTATTTTCTACACTTTATCATTATATTAACTGTAAGTAATATTATAGGTACCATAATTATCTGTATAGGAACATAATAAGTTTATTAGTGACAGGGTGAGTTGTTCAAATATTAGATAGTGTAATTATAAACGAAATTAAACTTTTAAGATTTTAAAGCCTCTTCAAATGTATTCGATCAATAAACCAAATATTCATCCATAGAGGCCTTGATCAACGTAATGGACAAATAAATTACATAATATTTGAATAAAAAAATGAAAAATATGCACCCTATCACTAATATTCTAGACTCGCTAATCTGAAATCCAGAAGCTCAATAAAACAAACGTCTAAGGATAAATGCAATTTAAACTGTCGGAATTATGAGTACGAATTTTATTCCAGACTTAAATTATTATAAACAATATTTAAGTAGGTATTATAATTATGTTTTACCAAATGAATTAATTGAAGAACATTATTATAAGGTTATACTTAAAGATGAATTATTTTAAACATATTATAATATGTGAGCGAAAGTAGTCAGTTAGACTTACTTTTAATACAATTGCACAAATCCAATTGTTTTAGTCTGCATATTGTTTAAAATAACGCCCACTTATAGCCATTACAATAAAATGCGATAGAGTGTAGAAAATGGAAATATTCACATTGAATGTGCTGAAAACCAATAAAACATGACACATTCATTAATCCTATCTATGAGAATACGACAAAATTGTAACATTGATAATGTAAATGATTAACCATCATTTCACACAAAGTTAGTACAAATATTATACAAAATTAAGATAAATTAACTGAATGACAGTGACAATTCAAATGCGATCCTTGAGATTACTCATCAGGCCTTTGTATGTTGTGCATTCCAAGCAAATGACTGTCGTGTTGATTATAAAATGTTGTCAGTCTTAAGTTTTCACAAAAAAATGCATGCATTGTCATAATAACAAAATGTGATAAAATTTTCAAGTATTTGTTTTATTGGTTTTTAGCGAAATATACAAAGAAAAGTGGTCGGTTAAATGTACAGACGATCATCATTTACAAACTAATTAATAAGAAATAACCATTTTAATACTTTAAGACATAAATAATAACACATTTTAAACAATTTAACTTGCTTCTTTGACTTAAAATCTCTTATTACTATTTTTGACTACACTAATAGTATAACCAAGTCCGTTATGTTACATTGTTAATTATCCTATACTGACATAATGTAAAGGCGGTAGGCAGACAACTCCTTATAACTACGGACTCAGAAACAGAGTGCGAAGTAAGCGTCGGGAACGAATAGTAGTATGTATAAAACTAGGGCTACTCTAAACACGAAATAAATAAATTTGTCATTTTGATGCAATAAAATATGTTGGTGGTCAAGTCAAAATATTGTTTGAATAATAATTTATTAACATTGATTATTTCACATGATAACCAATTTTGAAACATTTAATTTCATGTTTAGAGCCCTATGTTCTGTATGATAAACAAAGTCCTATTAAAATACATACACAGAAAACACTTGAAACACACCACAACACTAAGTAACCTGACAGTGTTAGAGAGATCTCTTGTGTATAAATATATTTTTATTTTCGTAATGGAAACCTTATTTACACATAATTTTTTCTAGTCATAAGTACCATAATGTATGATTGACATTATTATTGCTAAATGTTAACAGTGTAGGGATCTCTGTAAGGCTGTCAGGCCCACAACACAATTTTGGACTACAATATCACAACATACATACATATAAATAGCTACATAAACGTGACACACACACACACGTTATTCTATCAATATGGTGACTTGAACTAGCGTAACTTAATAATGAATAAATGATCAGTCTTAAAAATTCATATGGTTCCATGGACAAGACCATAGCGTTATGACGTCTGCAAAGCGTTGTACTTGTTGATCCACTCTGTTGCTGAGTCAAACTTAAAATACATTCAAAACTTATATGAAAAATATTAACAAAAGAGCACGGCGTTTTACATTTTCAACAAAAATGACAGCACATTAAAGCGAACATTAATTAATCACTGTATTGAATTATATTACCTAAGTCACAGGAAAATGTTAGAACTGTGAACCTTAAATCTTATAAAGTAACAGTGGAACATGATTGTTCACTATAATTTTATCCCAAAGGTAGATTTAATCGTCACCTATTTGGTAGAATAGTCTAGTAATTGTAATTCCAATATCAATAACTTGATTGAATAAATATTTTATTTTCAATCTTGTGTTAAAAAGTCTGAGCTATTTAGATAAGTGCTTTTATGAATATATTTTATCTCACTTGTGACATGATATACATTATAGTTCTTTAATAAAACATCATATTAAATCAACTGGTCTATAGAATGGGATGTGTTCAGTTACACCTTGTCACTTGTTAACTACACTATCTATTACATAAATCCTAACTGATTAAGACCTAAAAGTAGTTTCAATTAAAGAATGCTTATATGAAGCAATACATAATTATACTAATCAGTAAAATTGAATACAATACATCATTAACTCATGTTTCAATCAACAATGTCTCATGCAGAATAACTCTTTAATGAGAATTCAACAACATGGAATGCTCTAAAATTTCTGTATCTATAATTTAGGGATGGCAGCATACAGCGCCTATAATTTACTAATGTCACATACAAAATACGCATTACACTGGGCATTCTAACATGAACAAAAAAGCAGCAACACTGGATAAATATTAGTCAATACATTATAATTATTAAAGATTCTATATCAACGTTTTAATTAAATATTATAGTGATTTGTCACCATTATTTTGCTTTCGGAGTATCTTGTCTCACGAAATTGTTTGATAATTTAAATGGCACACCAACAATTAGTTGGTGAGGGTCAAATTTAGTGACTATCTGAAACACCATTATTTAACTATGCACCTACTACATTTATATCATGTGACTTTACATACATCAATTAAAATAGAAAGGATTTGAAAAATTAAATTTATTAACAACTGCATAGTCAAAGACTTGTTATAACCGCATGCCTGCATACCCTGCATTCTGCCAAAAGCCAGACAAGCTAATAGTGACAAATTAAAACTCTTGCTGTGATAATAAATGTAAAATGCTACACTAGCAGAATGCAGGGCTTATTTTCTACACAAGCCAAATGCTTTCCACTAAAGAACTATCCAGTGTTCACGATGCAACTTTAAGCCTCCATGAATCTGTTTCAATTTATTATGGCAATAACTAGAAAATTGATTTAACTTTAAATTTACTCAAACACACATTGACTCATTTTTCCAAAAACTTGTCTAGAGAAATAAAATAACATTGGCACGCGGCATGGTGTACTATTATCCTTCATCATCTAATCTTACATAAGTCAGTCAATCCTCTTTCCATCAACACATGCTGCAAAAAGCCAAATTAACATAAAATTTAAACATTAATATAATTACATTTGAGACTAAACTAAGCACAGCGCCGATCGGCATACGCGACAACGCATCCAGCTAATTCTATACCACTTATCGATTCGACTTCAATGCGTAATAAAAAAATAAACAAAGACGCAGACTTATCGATTCGTCACTTTGGAAAAGATAATTAAAAAACTAAAAATTTAAAACTATATTCGAGGAGGGTCAGGAGTGCTCGCTAAGCGGAAGCAAATTTACGAGCTTAAAGTCATAAATAAACACGTTTAACGCGATCACGAATGCTTCGCAACGATCACACCCGGTCTCGGCGGCGGTGGAAGTTCCGCTTTCTTAGTGAGGGCCAGAGGCGCATCCCCTGCCTCCTCGCGGAACAAATGATCTCCCTCAAGATGACGAATGGCCTCCACAATAGTTTCCAGGTTCTGTCGACTAGTGCTTGCAAGATACAAACGCGATGGCGCGTCATGAGCTGCGTCAGGAAGAACCTCAACTTCAACGCGAGGCTCGGCTTTGATGGCAGCTTCTAGTAGTGGAGCAGCAACAACTGCAGGTTCCACAGGTGGGGCCTCTACTTCCTCACTTTCAAGCTTACATTCAGCAGCAACTTCTGTTTGTTCAAAATGAATAACAGGACGAGCTAGTTCATGGGTATTGTTAGGATAAATCTGAGCTTCAACAGAATGAAGGCGTTCTTCCAAGTGCCGCCGCAGTCTCCGTTCACGTTCCAATTGTACACGCAATTCACTGGTTTCCGATTCTTTTTTCTGTGAAACACTTGTCACAGAAATCACAGCCACTGGCTCAGGTGATCTGGTTATGGTATCCTCAGTAGAGTCAGGAATTATGGCTGGGATATGAGTAAGAATTTCACCTTTTCTTTTCTTCAGGGGTATTTCCCCACCTTCATGTTGGTTCAGTAATCTCTTCAGCTGACAATTCTGAGATAGAAGTCTTGTTTTTTCTTGTTCCAAGTTGTAAATATATTCAGCCGTCTGCTGTAGTATTGCAGCCTGTAAAATATTTAATGAATATGATAATTGCTTTTATAAAATAAAAATATACTTTCTCACTTAAGTCAGCAATATTGTTTACATAACTGTAAGAAGCATCCATACCAAAGTTACTTTTTGTAGAGCAACATTTTACAACACAATATAACTTATAGAAACTTTCAATAACTTTAGTAAGTTTATTGAATAACTTTTTGTCATCTCTTGTTGCACACTAATACTTTTAAAACGTAATGCAAAGTTTCTCCACAAAAAGTATCTTCAGTGTGGATGCACCTGTACTTAGAAACTCCTGTGAGGAAACTCTTAATGGTTGTTGTTATTTTGTACAACAACTATACTTTATAGGTTTAGGTAGATAAATAAAGGTAAACAAAAAAAACCATGTGACAAATCAGCTGTCAAGTAACCAACTAAACATAATACCTGTCACTTCAGTTGTCATGCTACATCACAGTTGTACTCTTCAATATAACAACATTATAATACATTAGCGTTTTGAGTTTGGGCTCTTTACAATGGATAGATTACAAAATATTATATTATTATAAATCTAACAAAAAATTGTGCTCAAGCAGTTACATCTATGAAGAGTAGTTTAAGAATATATGATTGTTATAGTAGTTAAAGTAAACATACATTAATAAAACAGGAAACTATTGTAAAAAACTAAAATAAATTTAATTTGGTTTTATCATATTTTTAAACAAGAAAGTACCATCTATAAAAACCCTTTTTACAACTTGTTTACCTTTACTTAATTGCCTAAACCTATGGAGTATAGCCCAACATAAATATGTGTTTTACCATACCTGTATGTAGAAACAGGGTAAATTACTCTTCTGTAATAAATCTACAAGAAACAGCTATTAAATTAAATCCACTAGTTGCCATGGCACTTTCATGTCTACAGCCTCCTACCATGTTTTGATTGCAACCTTGTACTCAAAAGACCTGTCTGTCTGTGCCTCTGTGGTTATCATAATTCACCACCATTATAAAAAATACAAGCGTTCATGATAAAAATTAATTTACATGTTACATACTTTGCTAAGCTTTTCTCCTTCATGACGAGGTAGCAGGGTCCGCAATGCCTGAAAGCCGGCATTGATGCTCTGCATTCGTCTACGTTCATTGCTATTAGCAATTTCTCTTCGAATCCGTTTTTCTGCTTCCATTGTTTTTCTTCCAGAACCTGGATGCTTATCACTGTGGAAAATGAGAAATTAAGTATGTCAATATACTTCATGCCAATTGTTCAAGTTCTATACCTATTTATACAGTAATATCTCTCTTTATACTTGGTCCTTGTGCTGAGGATCGTAACCCACCTTGTTGATCCCTTGCCCTGGCTAAACAGTAATATAAACAGACCAAAAACTACCTAAATAATGAAACATGCTTCAGAAATGTTTCAGATACTTATTAAAAAAAATATTACTTGGCTATATAACTCATCAACTCCTGTAAATATTAAACAAGAGTCTAATTTACTGTACATAATAATTTGTATGAAATATATAACTGTTATTCTCATACAACATATTGCTAAGGTGTTATAATAAATTTTCCAAAATAATATTTACAATGACTCTGTTTATAATAAAACATGAATGACTGTATTTACGCTAGTTGTACATATGTTTGATAGTACATTTGCGATATGTTAGAGGCGCCTACTACGCCTATTCGATATGACCAAACATGGCGGCCCAACAGCTGACTACAGGCCGGCACGGGGCGTGAGCGTCATCATATGGCCCGCGAATTCACAAATTTACAATGAAATGCAAAGATGATAAATATTTTACATCAAAATTGATGCATATATCATTGTTAAGCATGAATGAGTGCTAACGAGTAAAAATTCGGCGACCACGCCGGTTATCCATACCTGGCTAAAGCGTGATCAGACGCCTCTTCTTCGTACAAGTTATAATCTTCCACTTCTAGCAAACAAACGTCATTACCGTGTAATGACATTACTTAGGTACACTTATTACTTAATACTCATCAAAATTTCGAGGGATACGCACAGGAAAATCTTAATAATGATAAATTCACAGGCCACAATGGCGGGAAATGACAATGAGCTCAGTCAGGTGACGCTACACAAATTAAAGAACACAACAGTTTATTAACCACAGAAATCACTCTCTAAAACGTTTTTATGGAAGAAAGCAAAGTCGAGATAAACAATTTGAGTAAATTTTAAGCAAATAACTTTTAAAAACAGTAATTAGATAGAGGGAGTCAAGGGCAACGCGACATCAATGCTTAGTTTACCATAGACTAAATTTTTGCTCGGTTCTATTTCTACTCTATAAACGAAAACGCATAGAGAAATGATAAGTCTGATTATAGGGCTTTGGAATCCCTGTCTGAATCACAGACATATAAAGATCTGAATATTCAAATTCCAAAACACTCAGAATGGGAATAAAAACTGCCTCAATCAATTCAGATGTCGTTACTATCTCTAATTCACCCACGTTTGCACGGACGTAAAAAAATCGCGAAGGGATTTTATCGCGGACTGGATTTTCAACTCTCGGTGTTGAGCCTAACGTTCAGAATCCAATAGAGTGCGTTCCAGCACGTTGATAAAACACTGTAGGATTTTCAACTCTCGGCGCTAACCATATCATTGAAAATCCATTGTACGAAAAAAAATCGTCGCGGGAAAAACCGCCTGTGCGTACTGGGCTTATTCTTGAAACTGCTAGCTGTCACTACCAATTCATGTTTTTTACACAAACAAAGTATAGAGCTAGAATCGAATCTAACGCCATCATCAGGTGTATAGGGTTCCGTAGTCAACAAGCAACCCATAAAAAGTTCGTTTTATAGTCGCCGAGACTAATTTGACAGGTGCAAATATCAAACTCTAAATTGAAAAAACAAAGAATAACCATTTGAAATATCTGGGATTAAATTACGAACTTTAGTTAGTTTCACCATGTCCGTCTGTCTGTCTGTCCGCGGCTTAGCTTAGAGACTGTTAGTACTTGAAAGCTGTAATTTTGCATGGTTATACATAATTACGCCGACAAAGTGGTAACATAAAATAATAAACCAACGACTAATAATAAACCAACTTACATTTGCATTTCGACGCCTTAGAGTGAAAATCTCGTAAGTGTAAAAGAAGTAACTTTTCAGGAGGAAGAAAAAACTGCGTGCTGTAAAGTTTTTGTACGGCGTCTTTTACTTGACCGGTTTTATTTCAATATATTTCACAAAACAATTGCCCAAATGTTTACAGCGTCACACTGTCAATTTCATTCGAGCGCCAAAAGATCCTTTCTAGCAGTGTACGAGTGAACTGTTTTACGAACAATTACAATAGGACGAAAGCGCCAGGGTAGCCCGCACAATTCAAATTCTCTTACCATTTTTGCAATTCACTATTAGATTGTATGATGATCAAAACATCATTTGCGCCCGTAACAAATATGTATAAAAAGAGATATAGTCAAATTATCAATACAACTCTCTGCGCTGAGTACACCCGCTGGCGATTTCAAAATGTGACTTCCACACACAGATTTTGCCGTCACCAAAGATAAATCGGCTGTCAAAATCTGTGTGTGGACGTAAGATTTTGAAAACGCCAGCGAGTCACCGGAGGCTAAATGCAGCGCCAAACACAGCAACAATATTTGAACACTTGTGAGGCACGGGTATTTGGGTATTTGTTCAAAGTTTGATCCAAACATTTACACTTTGCCATTCAGTGTCAGTTTTTCGAGCGCACATCAAAGCGTTTAAAGTTATAATGTGTGCATAGCCTTCTATACTTGCACAAAGTTCAGTTGTTCGTAAATCACTGAGCGGAACGGCAACGGTCGCTTTGTTCAATCGCAAGATGGACTGGAGCAACGAACGTGTCAAATTTATTGAGTTACTTGTATATATATGGATACAATGAATATATATGGAACCCTAAAAGTAAACATCATAATAATAGGAATTTGATCAACGATGCCTGGATCAGGATAAAGAGTGAATTGTCAGTGCATTGCTCTATCGAAGAATTAAAAACGAAGGGAAACACGTTATTGACTTTTTAGCCGACGTTCGGACGGACGTAATAATATCGCGGCGGAATTTAATCGCGCACTGGATTTTCAACTTTCAGGGTTAGGCCGAGCGTTGAAATCGCCGCGATTACATCCGTGCGTACGTCGGCTTAGTAATTTTTTTTGCAAAAACATACACTTATGGTATACAGGGTTACTGGTAACTCGACGTATTCCTCACAGGACATCATAGTAGGGTTAAAATGCAACAAATTAAGCCACCAAATGCTCTACCGAAATTCAGTAGTTTTTTATTTAGAGTAGAACATTATCTATGAAGTAATGACAAAAATTACGAAAAATAAAATGTTTAAATAGTGCTCTTTGCCAAAGTTTTAGGCATTTTTAACTTTTCATTAACAACAAAGATCTGCTACGTCATCAGCTATGATAATAACTTAAATGATAGGATAGTCGCGCCGTAAATAGTTTTTAAATTGGCTTTAAATGATTTAATCTGGGTATTATCATAAAAAAACTAAAAATCTGACCAACTCAAAAACTACTGAACTTCGGTAGAACATTTGGTGGCTTAATTTGTTGCATTTTAACTCTACTGTGACGTCCTGTAAGGAATACGTTGAGTTACCAGTAACCCTGTATATATCGCGTCCACAAAATCTACGTCCACCACCCACCGACACGTATGGTACGGTCAACTGTATGTACCTCGATCTCGACCTATTTTGATAGTCAAAGTGCAAAGTCAAACTCAAAGTTTGACTTTTCACTTGACTTCGCTCTTCAACTTTTTACATTGTATAAACGCGCCCGAATAGAATATCACTCCATAAAAATATTGAGTCGTTAAGTTGGTACATGTACACTCCATTTTTATGAGGTTGGTTGCAGTGAAGCGTCTTGAATGCGGCAACCAATCGCTGCCAAGTTAAAATTTTGAATTATTATTTTCGAAGTGGGGATTTCGTCCTGCCGCCATATTGTGTTGAGCTGTGAGTGCTGGAAGTGAATATTTTACGTATTTCAGTGTAAATTCTTTTGTTAATATATTTCGGATTGATAAGCCTTAAGGTAATCCTTGATTTAATATTAGTTTTTGTCATAATAGTCTTATTTGTATCTACAAATACGAACATTAAATACACTACGACCTAACAAGCCGGTTGCTCTATAATTGCAGCATTGGTAAGCAGTATTGGTGCAAGCAAGTACTGATCGTGGTACTTTCGAAATAAATCTTTCTAAAGTTTCATGAATGCACTGTGTCAAGTTACCGGAAATGCATTTCTCTAAGCCTACGGTAGAAGGTTCGGTACTTACCTATTCTTAAATTTCAGAATGGGTTATTGAATGCACACAAGGGTGGTGGTATGGACGGTAAGGTGCTCCGCCGTAAAGTTGAATTGACATACCTACACTATAGTCTCAATTCATTAATAAGTATTTCACTCCAGATTTATTGTGTATTTTCCTGCTAAGTATTGAGAATGATTCACTTGTTTGAACTGATCTAAGTAGGTACCTACATATAAAACGTTTTCCGGTAAATAGGCACGTTCTTTGTGATTAACAACGGAACGATGAATCATCGTTGTGAGTAACTGGGGAGACAGTAGAAACTGTAAAAATAAGGGTGCCCTAAGTGAATGAGGAAGGTACCTACATCTTACGACTTTCTTTTAATTTGTATTTTTGTTTACTTACTGGTTATCTATAATTTTTTAAGATTTCAAATGGTATGTTTTGTAACTAAACTTAGCGGAGAATAAACGAGATGGACTTTCAATACGTCCCCTTTGTGTATCGCGACTGCATTGAACTGTGCTGTTGTTAGTTTAGCTGAATTATTAGACGGATTATGAGCGACAATAAAATTCACCTCATGAATAATCCATTATGTACTTACAAAATCCGGTTGAATTGTAATTAGTACTTGGGTTAACCTGCAACCATGTTTCCTCGTTTGTTGTTTTATCCAGATTCAGAGCAGCAGTCACCTTGGCGGTCGACAACCCAGGGTTTATATCGTTTGAGTTCGATCTCGACCGTAGTTCCGTCACTTTTAAACTGATTAATCTTATCCTAAATAATAATGTGTAATTCGTTAGCGGATCGAACCTCACAAACTTGGATAGCAATGTTAACGTTGGCATAAATGGTTTCATAATAGGGGCGGGGTTAGAAGGGTATCCAGATCCGTTCCATGTAGGTTACTATCATTGGAAAATTTACTACACAGCAGAAGCGGTGGAGAGCGTAAGCAACGTGGGCCCTCGCATACGGCCTCGAGGTCAGAAGGGCTTGCGCCCCCTCGCAGCTTTCATCAAAATAAATATTTTTACCTAAGGTCATCATAATGGTCAAATTTACGAGCTCGCTTCTCTCGCAGCCTAGGTACCTACCTTCCCTTGATTTTCCTAAGATTTTATCTATAAGAAGAGTAATTCCTACTTCTGTATGAATTTTCAAAGGAAAATCGTAACCAATGCGAGACAGAATGCAGAAATTTCGAGCTCGCTACGCTCGCTCTTTCAGCGTACGAGTAGGTTCATTCTGTTAGTTCTAATAAAAATAGGTTTTTTGACAAAATAAATCTTATTTCTCTATGAATGATGAAAAGAGCATCTAACCTTAGATCCGAGGCGGGGTGCTAGAATTTTCGGGCTCCATTCACTCGCTCTTGCACCTTAGGTTTACTTGGTTTAATAAAAAAGCGGCCAAGTGCGAGTCGGACTCTCCCATGAAGGGTTCCGTAGCAGCAAGTAATATACTATAAAAGTTCTTGTAGTTCGTTGTAACTTTGATCGATGTTTTAATAATAGTGTATTGTAAAAAAAATAAGTTATTGATAAGTAAACATTATAATTAGGTACCCTAATGATAGGATTTAGATCTAACTATGCGCACCCGCTACCGATCAAGCCACGCCACGCGCGAATTATAATTATTATTTACTTAGGCACCTATTACAGATTTATTATTAGAAAATAATGGTTCACGGTTTATGCATAAGGTTTATGTTTATGAAATTTAATGTTTTTTAATTTTTTTATATTTGAGTTGATTGAATGAAAGGTAAATTGTGGTTTACGATTTATGACGTATTAAAAAAAAAAACTACTTACTAGATCTCGTTCAAACCAATTTTCGATGGAAGTTTAAATGGTAATGTACATCATATATTTTTTTTTTTAGTTTTATCATTCTCTTATTTAAGAAGTTACAGGGGGGGACACACATTTTACCACTTTGGAAGTGTCTCTCGCGCAAACTATTCAGTTTAGAAAAAAAATATATTAGAAACCTCAATATCATTTTTGAAGACCTATCCATAGAATACCCCACACGTATGGGTTTGATGGAAAAAAAAAAAAATTGAGTTTCAGTTCTAAGTATAGGGAACCCCCAAAATGGATTGTTTATTTTTTTCTATTTTTGTGTGAAAATCTTAATGTGATTCACAGAATACATCTACTTACCAAGTTTCAATAGCATAGTTCTTATAGTTTCGGAAAAAAGTGGCTGTGACATACGGACGGACAGACAGACAGACATGACGAATCCATAAGGGTTCTGTTTTTTGCCATTTGGCTACGGAACCCTAAAAATCGCCAATAGTCGTCCAAGTAACTCCTGTTTTTGTATGAATGGTCAAAAGAAAATCTAATCTATCCGGTTTTTAAACACATTTCACAAAACAAACATTGCCTCCGTCAGCGTCTTCGGCTCATTCGAGCACCAAAAGATCCTTGTAGGTAGCAGTGTAAATGATTATGGCGGTCATGTCGTCATGATAATACTTTTATTACTGGAACAAAGCGAAAAACCGCCCAAGTGCTTGTCCGGACCACGCACAGTTTTCGGTTCCGAAGTTGGGATTCTCGGGATGTTATGCATGAAAAACTAAGTTATTTCTGTGGTTGTAACCGAAATTAACCCATTACTCAAAAACTAAGAAACGTCAACATCTTTTTAATATGGGGTCCAAAGATACCCCACTCGCTTATTGACATTGTAACCGAAATTAACCCATTACTCAAAAACTAAGAAACGTCAACATCTTTCCAAAGATACCCCACTCGCTTATTGACATAGTCTTTTATCTATCGGTTACATGTATGGGGAGTGCCACCATTAATAAATTGTTTTCGTTAGTTCACTACGCCACACGGTGGGCTGAAAATCGGCTTTCATAGACTTAGGGATTTCAATTTTTAAGTGCCGGATTTTTTGCCGGATATCGCTTCTATTAGTTATTACTAAAAAAATCGTCATGTCCGGATGCCACACAGCCATTTTACTCGGTTACTAATTGCAATATATCGATGAACATTTGAAAGAAAGGCATATTCGGTGCACCGCTAAACAGTGACGTAGTGAAATTAAGAAAAAAAAAATTGGGGTGGCACTCTCCATATATAACCGAGGGATGAAAAAAACAAGCACATAACCGTGTGGGGGGGGTATTGTAAATACTACGAAATACAGACTTATTTTTGCGGTCGATAAACTCAATACAATACTGAGCATGCATAAATATTCATCCCAACTACGTAACCCTTCACTGTGTGTGGTCCGACACTCACTTGGCCGGTTTATACATATATAGAAAATAGATAACATGGGAAGTGCCTACTCCTAATTCAGCAAGGCGTATAATTATTATTATAATCCGTCTAAACCATAGATATAAGAAAGAAGGAGATATGCCCGGTAGTTGAAAATGTATCGAAACCCAATGTCTCCACTTTGTCCCCACTACCTCGCCACAACTACACATGCATAATCATTAAACTAAATAGAAACGAGGCTGCGCTCACTCTTGCAATTCATAAATCAGAACGTACTACACAATCAATTATAAACCTTATCCCATCAAACACAGCGTGCATTTACCATGCACCGTACAACTCACTCACACGAAAACATCATTTCTATCGTTGTGCTGTACAGAAACAATTTATTTTACATATACGCTAGTGATTGACTAAATCGGAAAGGTATCGATTCTTCCATTTAATATTATCGACGGTGAAGTATCAATTTCTAATAACTAACATTTTGGCGGTTTTCACTTACTAATGTTTACTTCAAATGGTCAAAAACTATAGAAATGAACCATGTTTTTGTAGTTATTAGATATTGATACTTCACCGTCGTTATACTTTAAAAAATTTGGTGTCCTGAAAATAAAAGAAATAAAAACGATAAGTCCAGAAAATATTATAATAAAAATAAATAATAAGCAAAAAATTCAAACAATAAAAATCCAGTTACGTTGGTTTAACCTGTCATAGTTTATTTGAAACAGTAGATATTGTTGAACCCTGCTATGATGTTTACTCACTGACCTGTAAAGTGGAGGTATTTGTGCAGCACTTGACGCTTTGATATTACTGGAGTGGCATTTTTTGTCAAATAGTGTAATCTTAAATTAATATATTTTTCCATGACTGCTTTAATTTGAAATATTATGTGATTATTCATCGGAGACTGCTCAAATTGGTGAAACTTAATATTTTCAAAGAGATCTAATCCTATGAAGTGAGGCAAAGCCTTTGCCATGAGTTCCTGTTTGACATTTTTAGTTTTAACTGTTAATTTATTATTGGTGAGACAAGCTGTTTTTATGATTATTTCCACTATCTTACAAATCATGACGACATCAGGAGATGGGTACATAAGCCCACCTTATACTTTATAAAATGATGTGTTTCTTCATATTTGTAATTATCTGAACCATGCCGATTACTATAACACATTCGAAGCTTTTGAAGACTTTAACGGAAGTAAAATACCAAAACCATAAAAAAGTAAGGAAATAGCACGAGTATAAGGCATAATAGACCAGCGATAATTCAAACCCAAAACACTCCACCTACAATTTTATTAACTTTACGACCGTTGGTTACGCATTTCTCTACTACGCTGTAAAATAATCAAAATAAGTAAAACACATTATTTCACATCGATCTTCCACCCGGGTAAAAGAGTTGACAAATTGAAGAATAAAGTATAATAGCAATAAATTCATTCGCCAAACGACATTGTTGTCGATAGCCTACGTTAGTGGATCTGCACAACCACATCACTAGCTCGTCGCCAGACACAGCGGCCGTACTGCGCGATGCATCCGCAGTCCACAGTATCGTTTTGTGATTTTTACATTGCTTGTTGAGTCACTGAGCGACATATTTAGGTAGTGGTTAACGAGCAATGTATGTAGTGCAAAAATAGTACAGTCACTGTGATATTTGGAAACAAAAATAACGTAGTAAAAGCAAGAAATATTTTACGATTTGTTGTTTTTCATTATTTTAAAGACAAATATAGTAAAATACTTGTAATTACAAATGGTAAGTGATTCCATGATTCACAAAGTTTTTGTTTTGACTTCGGTTTTTACAAGAAACCACTGAACAACACGGCATTCTTATAAATTGTCCCGATCACGACCGAAAGCACACTAGTTCGCGGAGACGGCCATTTTCGTATGCAATGAGCACTTTGATCATTACGCGTGGACACAGACACGCCCCCATGCCACTTCTCCTGTTTTTTATATTTCTATGGTCTAAACGAAATAGTCTGCAATTAAAAAAAATATCTTGTCCTCAGGTAGATTATTAAAAAATATTGGCCACGTATTTTTTCTTTTTTTACGTAATCAAATGATTACTGCGATTCTTTGAGTTAAAATGTGCCATGACGTCAGTTGTAAGTAGATTTTATACTTACTTGTGACTTAGCGACCCGCACTCCCCAACTTTAATGCGTTTTATCTAAGTAATTTTTAGGGTTCCATAGTCAACAAGGAATCCTTAGGCGCGGCGCCCATTATCGGTAGGCATCGGTACAGCTCGGGCGCTTTACGGCGGCTTCGAGCGCCTGAGGGCTGCTTGGGGCGGCTTCGGGCGCCTCAGAGCTGCCTCAGCAGTTGTAAGCATACCTAAGGACGCCTAGGCTGGTTTCGGGCAGCTCGTGTGGCATTTTCGTGGCCAGACAAGTCACGGAACAGTCATAACGTTCACCGTGCGCGTTTCCATTAGTTTGGCAACCAATACCCAGAGGAAAATAAAAGGTAACAGCCTCATTAATTACACGTATAGGTTCGTTTTATTTATTTATCGTAAATCATTAAACAAGTTATGAAATTCATCGAAAGTACATCTTTGGTTCCAAAGCTTATTCACCCAAAATATTATTTTTTGTCTTATGGGAGCCTTAAGGCAAAAAAGAATATTTTGGGTGAATAAGCTTTGGAACCAAAGATGTACTTTCGATGAATTTCATAACTTGTTTAATGATTTACGATAAATAAATAAAACGAACCTATACGTGTAATTAATGAGGCTGTTACCTTTTATTTTCCTCTGGGTATTGGTTGCCAAACTAATGGAAACGCGCACGGTGAACGTTATGACTGTTCCGTGACTTGTCTGGCCACGAAAATGCCACACGAGCTGCCCGAAACCAGCCTAGGCGTCTTTAGGTATGCTTACGACTGCCGAGGCAGCTTTCAGGCGCCCGAAGCAGCCCTCAGGCGCCGAAAGCCGCCGTAAAGCGCCCGAAGCCGCCGTAAAGTGCCCGAAGCCGCCGTAAAGCGCCCGTGCTCTACCGAGCCGCACCGATGCCCACCGATAGTGGGCGCCGTGCCTTATAGTTTCGCCATGTCTGTCTGTCCGCGGCTTAGTTCAGAGACTCTTATGGGCCTACCACACGCTCATGCTTCACCACAGTTTTGCCTGCGCAGGCCGGCTTGTACACGGAACACTGAGCGTGTGGTTGGTAAAACTGTACGACGCGCAAACCCCACGGCGCGGCCTGCGCACTTTTCGACTTGTTTGAAATTTTGCCTGCGCAAGCCCGGCCTGCGCGTACTTGCCTGTGCGTGTGGTTGGACGTTCAGTGTTCAAGCCGCAGTCTAGGTTAGTCGTTCGGTGATTACGTGCTCTTCCGTCACTCAAAAACCGGCTAAGTGCGTATCGGACCACGCACAATGAAGGGTTCCATAGTTAGGATGAATTTATTCCAAATACAAACTTACCATTGTAGTTGAAAAACATGTTCTCCCATACATTCCAACTGCAAATGTAAGTTTGCAGTCACAATTTTCTTCAAAATTTTAGACACAGTAGTTTCGAAGATGGTAAATTTTCATCTATTTTCTTAAATAACTTTAAATGTATTTGTTATGTTTATAAAAATAAATTATTTTGAGATCCTCGCAATAAGCCCTTTCATTTGATATGTCACACGGTACAGTTTGTAATTTTTAATTTTCCCCCAAAAGTGACCGCCATTGGTATTCAAAATTCATTTATTTACGTTACACATTCGTATTTGGGTCACAGAAATACATAATGTGTACCAAATTTCAACTTAATCGATCCATTAGATTCGGAGCAAATTGGCTGTGACAGACGGACAGACAGACAGACACACGAGAGATCGTATACTTAAGGGTTCCATAGAACCCTAAAAATGGCCGATTTACGTACGCACAATCGCGAGTTCATGTCTGAATTAATAAGTCTAGGTATACAAATCTCTGCCTGTACCTACTCTGGAAAATTAAATCGAAGGATTATTCCGATCGAAATAAAAAGAACTAGGCATGCCTACGAAAAAAATGATAAATAAAATGAAAGAGGAACATAGTTTATTAAGGGAGAAAGAAGAAATAGTTCTTCATTAGGAAACATGTTTCTACGCCGACGATTTCGACAAGACTGTGGCTTGCGCGTACTTAACTGTGCCGTGTGGTAACGCCGTCCGTGGACAGTTTTTTCATGCGAGAAGCCTGCGCAGGCCTAACTGTGGTGAAGCTTGAGCGTGTGGTAGGCCCATTATGGGCCTACCACACGCTCATGCTTCACCACAGTTTTGCCTGCGCAGGCCGGCTTGTACACGGAACACTGAGCGTGTGGTTGGTAAAACTGTACGACGCGCAAACCCCACGGCGCGGCCTGCGCACTTTTCGACTTGTTTGAAATTTTGCCTGCGCAAGCCCGGCCTGCGCGTACTTGCCTGTGCGTGTGGTTGGGCGTTCAGTGTTCAAGCCGCAGTCTAGGTTAGTCGTTCGGTGAATACGTGGTCTTCCGTCACTCAAAAACCGGCTAAGTGCGTATCGGACCACGCACAATGAAGGGTTCCGTAGTTAGGATGAATTTATTCCAAATACAAATTTAACATTGTAGTTGAAAAACATGTTCTCCCATACATTCCAACTGCAAATGTAAGTTTGTAGTCACAATATTGAGAGATTTACCATGTTATTTTAAGACCATAGACTTTTTTATAGGTTTTCCTGTAATCTATGACTAAAGAACCATTCTCTGTATTTTCTTCAAAATTTTAGACACAGTAGTTTCGAAGATAAGGGGGGGGCGAATGGTAAATTTTTCATCTATTTTCTTAAATAACTTTAAATGTATATGTTACGTTTATAAAAATAAATTCTTTTGAGATCCTCGCAATAAGCCCTTTCATTTGATATGTCACACGGTACAGTTTGTAATTTTTAATTTTCCCCCAATAGTGACCGCCATATTCAAAATTCATTTATTTACGTTACACATTCGTATTTGAGTCACAGAAATACATAATGTGTACCAAATTTCAACTTAATGGATCCATTAGATTCGGAGCAAATTGGCTGTGACAGACGGACAGACAGACACACACGAGAGATCGTATACTTAAGGGTTCCATAGAACCCTAAAAATGGCCGATTTGCGTACGCACAATCGCGAGTTCATGTCTGAATTAATAAGTCTATACAAATCTCTGCCTGCACTCTGAAAAATTAAATCGAAGGATTATTCCGACCAAAATAAAAAGAACTAGGCATGCCTAGAAAAAAAAAAAAAAAATGAAAGAGGAACATAGGGAGAAAGAAGAAATAGTTCTTCATTAGGAAACATGTTTCTACGCCGATGATTTCGACAAGACTGTGGCTTGCGCGTACTTAACTGTGCCGTGTGGTAACGCCGTCCGTGTACAGTTTTTTCATGCGAGAAGCCTGCGCAGGCCTAACTGTGGTGAAGCTTGAGCGTGTGGTAGGCCCATTATGGGCCTACCACACGCTCATGCTTCACCACAGTTTTGCCTGCGCAGGCCGACTTGTACACGGAACACTGAGCGTGTGGTTGGTAAAACTGTACGACGCGCAAACCCCACGGCGCGGCCTGCGCACTTTTCGACTTGTTTGAAATTTTGCCTGCGCAAGTCCGGCCTGCGCGTACTTGCCTGTGCGTGTGGTTGGGCGTTCAGTGTTCAAGCCGCAGTCTAGGTTAGTCGTTCGGTGATCGTCCGTCTTCCGTGGTCTTCCGTCACTCAAAAACCGGCTAAGTGCGTATCGGACCACGCACAATGAAGGGTGCCGTAGTTAGGATGAATTTATTCCAAATACAAACTTAACATTGTAGTTGAAAAACATGTTCTCCCATACATTCCAACTGCAAATGTAAGTTTGTAGTCACAATATTGAGAGATTTACCATGTTATTTTAAGACCATAGACTTTTTTATAGGTTTTCCTGTAATCTATGACTAAAGAACCATTCTCTGTATTTTCTTCAAAATTTTAGACACAGTAGTTTCGAAGATAAGGGGGGGGGGGAATGGTAAATTTTTCATCTATTTTCTTAAATAACTTTAAATGTACATGGTATGTTTATAAAAATAAATTATTTTGAGATCCTCGCAATAAGCCCTTTCATTTGATATGTCACACGTACAGTTTGTAATTTTTAATTTTCCCCCAAAAGTGACCGCCATATTCAAAATTCATTTATTTACGTTACACATTCGTATTTGGGTCACAGAAATACACAATGTGTACCAAATTTCAACTTAATCGATCAATTAGATTCGGAGCGAATTGGCTGTGACAGACGGACAGACAGACAGACACACGAGAGATCGTATACTTAAGGGTTCCATAGAACCCTAAAAATGGCCGATTTGCGTACGCACAATCGCGAGTTCATGTCTGAATTAATAAGTCTAGGTATACAAATCTCTGCCTGCACTCTGGAAAATTAAATCGAAGGATTATTCCGATCGAAATAAAAAGAACTAGGCATGCCTACGAAAAAAATGATAAATAAAATGAAAGAGGAACATAGTTTATTAAGGGAGAAAGAAGAAATAGTTCTTCATTAGGAAACATGTTTCTACGCCGACGATTTCGACAAGACTGTGGCTTGCGCGTACTTAACTGTGCCGTGTGGTAACGCCGTCCGTGTACAGTTTTTTCATGCGAGAAGCCTGCGCAGGCCTAACTGTGGTGAAGCTTGAGCGTGTGGTAGGCCCATTAGTAACTAGCAACCTGTAATTTGACATGGATATACATATTAATCACGCCGACAAAGTGGTAAAATAAAATCATAAAAAAACATTATTTTTAGGGTAGCTCCCATAGATGTAGTGGGGATGTTTTTTTTTTCTCTTCTGCCCCTTGGTGTGGGATGTTGTTGGAAAGGTCGTTCAAAAATATTGTGAGTGTCTGAAAACCATTTATGGATTCAGGGATCCGTTTGCGAAATATTAATTAAGCTTTAAAGTGCTAATTTTTGTTAGAGTCAAGTGTTCCCCCCTCTGCCAGCTAAATTGTTGGTTTGGATGTGTGATAAAAATTCATGGCAGTAGTATTAACGAAATTAAAAGGAAACTATCACAACTAAGTAGGCTTTACAAGTTAACGAGTAATAATCGACCAACTAAGTAAGATGTTAAGTTCTTGGGATAAATTCATCCCAACTACGGAACCCTTCATTGTGCGTGGTCCGACACGCACTTGGCCAGTTTTTATTTATAAATATAATAAATCAAAAATAGGTGTCATATTTTTTTTTATTATCTGACGGACAGACGAAGTAGTATTTTTTTTTTTACTCAGATGTCATCCCTATTAGCTTGACAGGATCTTTTAAACGTCTGTGTACCCCAACCACTGTTTTAACTTTTTGCACCATGTATAAGTACATAATATTTGAATTGATTTATAAGTTATGCTCTTTTATGATGTTTTGTTTACGTGACGAATTTAAAATCTGCGCGCCACTCATTCTGCCACTCACGCTCACTTCTGCCCGGTTTGACCTCCATGGTATATTCACCACCGAGATATCTCTGGTAGTCTACAACCTAACGAAGTCATTGAGTAATTTGCGAAAGTAATATTTTTTAAACAAATTAAAATATTGGTGCCGATTCTCTTGTCACAAATGCCTCTAAACTAGACTAAAAATCACCAAAATTTCGTTTATTCCTGCCTATAAAACCTTTAAACCCCAAACCCTCTACATGTAGGTAATAATTTTTCTTATTTTCCATACAAAAAGTGAAAAATTCCATATAAAACACGTCGAGGCTGCCCCCCTGCGCGCCTCCGGCTCTAAAAAGATTCACGTGGTTAGGAATAACGTGTGGAGTCGCGATTGTCAAATTCGATTTAGATGTGTCAAAATTATTTTTAAATTTAGAGAATTTATTTTGCAGAATAGCTTTGAGATTCTCATAGTCAAAAGTAAAGAATTTTAGTGATAGTTTAGTTCGGTGTACAAGAGAATCGGCACCATTGTGTGCTTTTTTAGTTTACTTTGCTAAAACCACCCTCAGCGGGGTCAAGCCCTCCAAAATCGACAATCCTGGATCTGCCAATGCTGTTAGTCATATTATGACGGGTGCTGAGTTACTTGTGGTTTTTATCCACAACTGACCGCTGCTATCGATTTTCTATTGGCCATGCACGTGTTCTGTACGGGGGTATGCGGTACTTGGATGTTTGCACTACTTGCATATAATTGTATTATAGGTATTAGTACTTTTCTGGTTTAACGCCTGTTCAAAAGCAGTAGCAGTAAGGTTGCCAGTATTGGATCCAATACTGACAACCTAACAGCTAAATCTTTACATGCATATTAATATGTACTTAGAGACTTAAAATAGTCTTACCGTGCGGTTATTCATGAAACCTGGTGATTAGTTGCTGCATTTGTTAGTGCCAAGTGCCAGTACCTACCTATTTAAAATCTAATAAGTACATAGAATTCAAAATAACTTAAAGACGTCAATTGCGAGCCCGTCTCGTACACCGAGGGTTCCGTATCACAACATCGAACAGGAACACTTGAAATCACCCTTGGATTTAGATTTTTAATTATTTGCCATGTATTTACATGATCGAGGCAAAATGTCTACTAAAGATCAGCTCGGTGACGGACTAAAGTCAGTCTATTCAAAGTAATAACAAGAGAAATCAAGTAATAAAATAAAAAAATATAACGAGAGAAATCCTTTAATTATGGTTTTAAACGAAATCTACATTTTCTGGTAGCGAATGCAAGAGAAACAGTAACAAAGATTTAATTTTAAAAAACCGGCCAAGTGCGTGTTGGACCACAAACATCTTTGCAACAAGATGTAACCAAGTTCAAAAATATGGATGTCACGTGATCAACTTTGAACGTTAATATCTCGGAAACGTGATGTTAATTTGGTCTTATTATTACGTTTTCTGTTTGCATTGATGTCAGCTATCAATTTATATAGGTATCATGCGTGGCCGAGATTTTGAAAAAAAAAAATCAAAATTGCGGAACAGTATTTTTGCCACGGACCTTCAAACCCCTTTCAACTTAATCAGTCTATTAGATTCAGAGCAAATTGACTGTGACAGACAGACACACGAGTGATCCTATAAGGGTTCTGTTTTTTCATTCGGACGTACGGAACCCTAAAAATAAAATTTAAATCACCCGTGTCATTTCATGAAATACCGAGACACTTAAATCCTGTGCTTAGTTCTGCGATGGTGCGACGACAAGGTCTACTAAGAAATTATTACTGTACAGGTTGTGCGTTGTGCAGCTGTTATGGTACGAATTTACGAAACTAAAACGAATTTTTATCTAAACATTCGTACCAACTCAGCCGTTAACCTTGAACGCACCAGATTCAAGGTCGCCAATAACTAGCTTTTACCCACTCAAAATGTAACCATCCCTACTATAAAGTGCCTCCTATTGTATCACTGATGACAATAATACGCTTTGGTTGACTGGTTAAAGGCTAAAAAATCCCAATGTTGGAGAGGGGGAAGCATACGCTAGGTCAATAACCTAAACGCGTGAACCGATTTGAAATAACTCCCCATCATGACATGACAGACACTTCGCGTACCGTTCGCTGTACGATCAAGGACAAAGGATATTACAGTATGTGTAATTGCCAGTTGCTTGTTACTACATATAAGCACAATGGCATACTGGGGCTGGGGGGCCCACTTTAGGCAATTTTTTATAGTAGTATCGATTGATGTAGGTACGTTTAATTCTGTCTGCTTCAAATGAATAAGTTAGCCAACATGGGTTTTCTCTAATGTCCAGACATGAGAATATTCCTAACATAATATTGTAAGTATTAAGTTGGTACTATTCCTTTGCTATAAATATTTTTGTCTCGTTGAGAATGTTTGCGCAGAGATAAGCATTGAGTCCTGCCTGCCTGCGTGACTAATGTCACTGCTATTTATATTTGTATTGAGTGTAACGAGTGGGATAATGAACGATAAAAGCGACGATGCGCTAGGAATTCGGTCCACTGCTAATGATCAATGTGAACAATATCCATTCGCGGGTTGTTTAACTCACAGTTTCATTTTAAACGCCGTGACAGTAGTGTGCTTCCGGACTTGTGAGAACAGTGAGTAACGTAACTTTAAATAAAAAAGAAGCAGTCGGTTAAAACATAGCATTACAAGTTGAAATACATTATTTTGTAAAGTAAATTTTTAATCAAGCCAAAGGTTACAAAGTAATGATTTATTGTGTGTCGTATGCCTAATCATAATGGGTTTCGATGAATCATCTGTAGAGTAGCGTTTATTTACACTTCTTTACTGAATCATAAATGTATTATTCATCATTCGGAAAAAGAGGCTTAGAAAAATATTTTTTTGTGCGTCAAATCAACGCTGCGTTACTACTAAAATCACTAGTGAATTAATGATGCATGCATCTCGGTGCACTTTCGTTGGGTGCTATTTTGGGCGACAGTTTAAATTTATTTTAAGCGTGTTCCCAGCACCGTGACCCACTGACGTGCTTTGTATTCCAATTTGGTTCCTCTTCGTACCTGAGTTATTTATTTTTATAGCTCGTGTACCTAATAAAATATGTAATTACATATCTACCTACCGTACAGAATATTGTTTTGATAATTAATGTCTTTTTAGATCATCACACTTAAAGGTCCCATTTGACCAGAGCGTCCAGAGCATTTTATTTATTTAAAAATAATAACACACTAGAAAAATTTAATTCTAACATCAAATCGATCTATCTTCAACGAACTACTACAAATGGCATTTAGGTATAACTATCATAGTGATCCCTGTTAAAAAAGCTGACCCTGTATCCTTCTAGGAGGTCAAACTGAGAAAAATATTTCATAACTTGGTTATCAACCACCATCCACCGCCGTTTTTACACCGATGTATTTTCCGGAACATACATCCAGACGAACAAAAATTCTAAAAACTATATTTTCGGCATCAGACTCGTTCCCTCGTAGCAATTAGTTTTATTTCAAAACTATTCAATGTAGGTACAGTTTTGACTTTGTTACTATTTTATTATTTATAGTTAAATTACATTAACATCAAGCGTTAAAGCAAATTTCAAATACCTAATGTCTGTTCCAGAAGTATCTGATGAAAGCGTAAACAAACCCTGTTTAGATAATTAGTAAGCAGTAGTAAGAGAATTAGTAACATATTCATCAGTACATAATTATTTAGAAAGCTTTCAACTAACAACAAATTATTGTTTGAATTCAATAACATAAATGAATTGGAATTGTAAAATCATCGATGAAAATTGAGGTTATAAAATTATCTACAATATTGTGAAATGAAAAACATCTTGGTGATTTAAAATTAGAATTTCGGGTATTCAAATAATCAAATCAAAGCGCTCAATTTGTAAGTGGCACTACAAATTGGTATCCACGGACAGACGCGCGGACGCATACCTAGTTAACATAAGGTCCCTTTTTCTTTCAAGTTACGGAACCCTAAATTCTAAACAATAAACGGCAATACACTTGCACTACACACGAATCGGCATGGTTTCCTAAAAATAAACAAAATGCCAATCAATAAATTTTAGCAGTTATGCATCTGTTAGTAATCCGCCTCGTCACATATGATAATGGCTGAACGGAATTCATTAAACTTTTATAACCCACGTCCTTTTCTTAAAAGTGACGTACGATATATGTATAAATTGGTTGAGTATGGCATTAAAGGAGGAGGTTCTTTTAATGCAGTCACAAAGCAGAAATCATAATTGATTGATTGGATGTGGGAATTGATGTAGTTTACCGAACCCGGTTGGTAATAGTTGATCGGTGGATACTTGGGCCCGTATTACGGAACCTCACTCATGAAGTCATGACTCATGCATTACTTACGAATTTCAACCAATCAAATGGCTTTAATCTAGTTTTTAATAAGTGAGTTTCTACGGGCCTAAGTTGCCTGGAAACGTCGTGGTCGTGGCAAAGGTTGGGTGATGTTGTTTGGTGATGATAATCATCTACACAAACTATAAAACAAACTCCGGTCTGTCTGTTACCGTTTCACGCTTTAATGGCCGAACGAATTTCGATGTCCATGGCCTGGGTTAGGACATAGAATTGACATAGTAGGATTTTATACCCAGTACGTTCCCATAATTATCGGTTCAGTGGTTAAAATGTGAAAAGGTAACAGACAGACAGAAACAGCTACTTTAGCATTTATATTATTAGTATGGACGACTTACAAAGTATGAGGTAGGTACCACAACGAAATTTCGCGAACGAGCAGTCAACTGAAAACCTAAAAGATGGTTAGATTTGTATAGTAAACAATTATAAGACCCACGAGATGCAGTTAGCAGCGCGGGCTTGCTCTTTTTTCTTAAACGTTTCATTAATTTTAACTGCTGCTTTAGGCTTTTTCATCATATATTCGATCACAAATGCGATATCCTTATGCCCTTCTTCTTTTAAACGTGCTGCAGCTGTATATACCAATTCACTGGAATCTTCGCCTATATGATCATCAGATCTTCTCTTTTTGTTTGCTTCCCAGAACTTCGAATGGTTTTCGGAAAAATGTGAATGTAGTCCATGCTTGGCATTGTTGGGCGATATTACAAATAAATTAATCACCTATTCAGACTTATTAGAAGACTAAACATTGTAATTACTTAATCACTTGTTTTCAGACTCATTAGAAGTGGTTTTGTTATTTGGTATTTTTGTTGTATGCAAAGTTTTAAACACATTTCGTGTTGATAAATAACTCATAGTTGTCTAAATGTGGGTGTACTATAAACCTCTGCCTACTCCTTCGGGGTTATAGGGGTGATGCTATTTTATGTTATGTGTTGTTAAAATTCTGTGTTCCTCAACTTAAACACTAAAAGGAACCGTTTCATATGTTAAAAAAAAAAACATTAATGATTAAATAAAAACCGGCCAAGTGCATGTCGGACTACGCACAATGTAGGGTTCCGTGGTTGGGATGAATTTATCCCAAGAACAAACTTAACTTTGTAGTTGAAAAAAAAAATCTTTCATACAGAATGTATGGGTGAACATGTTTTTACAACCGCAAATTTAAGTTGGTCGATTATACACGTTAACTTGTAAAGCCTACTCAGCTGTGATAGTTTTCCTTTTAAATTCGTTATATAAGCTACTGCCTTGAATTTTTTCACATAACTAAAACCAACCATTTAGCTGGCAGGGGGGGGGGGGGGCACTTGACTCTAACAACAATTTGCACTTTAAAACTTAATATTTCGCAAACGGATCTCTGAATTAAAAAATGGTTTGAACACACTCACAATGTTTTTGAAAGACCTTTCCAACGATCTCCACTTTACGTGTAGGTACCCTAAAAAAATATATTTTTCATAATTTTATTTTACCACTTTGTCGGCATGATTAATATGTATACCCATGCCAAATTACAACTTTCTAGTACTAACAGTCTTGGAGCTAGACCGCGGACAGACAAACAGACAGACGGACATGACGAAACTATAAGGGTTCCTTGTTTACTACGGAACCCTAGAAATCAGCAGCGATAACCGATAAGTGGAGTATGACAAAAAATCATAAATCATTAGTACTAAAACCACCTGTAAGGATATTACGGTTTTCCTTGCCGTTTAAGACAGCGGTCGGGAACACGCGGCCCGTGAATTTGTATAAATCAGTTACTTATTTAGGTACTTTGTAGTTTTCATTTCTGAATGATTTACGGTGGTTATTTTTCCCAAACATAATGTAAGTATTACGTGTATGAACAAAATTCCGTATGTTTTAACAATTTTTAATAGCATTTTTATTTTTTCTATGGGATTATGACCAATTATACGTAGGTATATTGGGCTTCTAGGATTAATATCACAAGTGCGGCCCGCCTTTAGTTTATTTTGCCACCTTGTGGCCCTTGTCTGCCAAAAGGTTGCTGACCGCTGGTTTAAGAGATAATTAGATTTTTCATACTAGCTTCATACAAATTTTTCGTAAAAAAATTATAATTCCTTCGTTTTTGTGCAAAATTAACTCGTGTGTCATTTTTGTATATAGTAATAACTAATCGAAGCGATATCCGGCAAAACATCCGGCGCTTGCAAATTGAAATCCCTAAGTCTATGAAAGCCGATTTTCAGCCCACCGTGCGCCGCCGCGTCGTAGTCACTTCGAGCTACGGCTTAGGATTACCAGCCGATAAGCGTGGCGCACGGACTGTGCACACGCAGGTAGCGCGAGCTATATCAGGACCCAATCTGCCGAATTCCTGCTTTATACGTGTGTCGTGGATACTATTGGGTCCTTACATCTTTACAATACGCATGAATCCGTTAAAGACACATCTCCCACAACTTGCGTTTGGCGTTGATTAGAATACCGTCAATTTACTATAATAATACGTATGTCCACTTTGAGATCCAATTGAATTGAAGTATTGTTTTGTGTTCGAATAGGCCATCAATAAGCATGGGTGCTAAGCAGAGCAAGCGCTCGGTGGACATAAGCGGCAAGGAGGCAGAGGGTGCTGGCGAAGTAGCTGTTGCGGGCGCCGGTGGCGAAGGCAGAGTGGAGCAGCTCGCAGACGCCGACGCGCTCAAACCACAGCTTAATGGAGAGGTGCATATACACGAACCAACGGTAATCAATTTTTCATGAACAGGTATCACAACACAAAGAAATCAAAGATCGAAAATCGAAAATCTCGTCAAAGTTTTAAGTATCGCAATATGTACAATTGAAATGAGAGTATGTTTGACAACTCGCGCACGCGCATGGCTTGCCATATTTTGTTTGAACTGATAAACTTGAGTTGTTTTATGCTAGAGTAGCTGCGTGCCCTGAAATAATATAAATTTAGTAATTTTTTGGGTTTTGTAGTCGTATGGCAAATACGGAACTCCTATAATTTCGTCATATCCGTCTGTCCAGATGACACACAGCCATTTTCCTCGGAGACTTGGCACTATATAAAATTGGAAACAAGGTGTATTCTGTGCACCACTAAGCAATGTTGTGAAAATATGAGAATAAAAATAAGGGGTGGCACATGTAACCGAGGGATGAAAAATAATAATTCATTGCGTAGAGTATAGTTGGATCCCATAATTATGATTTTGATTGTGAAGATTGACTTTTTATTTAAGTGAATAATGTTTTATGGGATATTTTTCGTTACAACCGCAGAAATAACTTTGTCGTTCATAGTTATTTCGAGAAATTCTTGAAATACAATATTTTTTTGCCGTCGATAAAATCCATGCTGTGCATGTGTAAATATTCATCTCGACTACGGAACCCTTCACTGTGCGTGGTCCGACACGCACTTGGTTGGTTTTAATAATGTTTTCTCCTCTTTATTCTTATTGCTCAGTGTATGTAGCATTGTATATGTCACCGTATAATTATGAACTTCGTTAGTTTATAATCTATCGGTATTATTTCCGTTAGATTATAAACTGTCGAAAAATTGTGAACTGTGACAAATCATTTACAATTTAACGTATCATTTTTCGATAGTTTACAATGTATCCATGAAAACTGACAAATTGTGAACTGGTATCAAACTTGCTTGCGACGTAACGCACCTTACGCTAATATTAAATAGCCTGCCTGGCTGCGAGCAACTTGGAAGTAGCGCTCGCCGGCCGCTGCCGCGGCACCGCTCGCTTCGCTCGCTCGGCTCGCGCGCGTTTGGTCACAGTTCTAACCTAACCTAACCCATTTCACCCAGTTCACAATTTTTTGACAGTTTATAATCTATCGGAAATAATTCCGACAGATTATAAACTAACGGTTCTCACAATGTTACGGTGACATATACACGTGATTTATGCATCTTGTATATTTGATTCTAGGAAAAACAAAAGGATATAGACAGCGGCACTCCAGAAAACGAAAAGGATGCTACCACAGAGAAAGCAGCAAAACTAAATGAAGAGGAAAAAGAGGCGGCTCCCCTGACAAACGGAGAAAGTGAGCAAAAAGTAGAGAACGGAGAGTCCACACCGACGCCTGAAGACGGCAAGAAACCCAAGAAGGAAAAGGTACTTTCACTTAAAGAACTTTGTTGTATCTAGTTGCCAACATCTAACTAGAGTTGAGTTTTGATAGCATGTGTGTGACTATTTACTATTTATCTTAACCAAGCATGTCATGGGCAGGTCAAGAAGAAATGGTCGCTCAGATCGATCAGTTTCAGCAGAAAAGACAAACCCAAACAAGAGAAGAAGCAAAAAGAAGAGGAAAAAACAAATGGTGAATCAGAGAAAGTGCCAGAGGAGGTATGTATTCGTTTTTTTTTTCATATTGCTTGTGGTTGACCACAATAAAGATCGTCCAAGCGCTCTTGAAAACGTCGAGTTTTTCATATTTAAGTATATATACCTAACGACAGAGAAAGCTCATAGTTGAGAAACAAAGAAAACATTTAGCAATCAAAAATATTCAAAATTGTATACTTGAACTTTTAATCGTATTCAGAAACTTGACAGTTGGAGAGATACCAATTACGACAAAAAAAGATAATATTGGATGAACTTTGTCCTAATACACATGCATAGTTTTAATTGAATTTAATGACATACATTTTAAAACTATTCATTTATAAAATTTTAAGATAACTTAGACAATCACTACACCCCAAAACTACAGTTTTGCCCAAATATGTTAAGTTTTCTTCGAGCTGTCACGTTATTGAATATGATTAGGTATCCGTGCACTCATAATCGTCTTCAAACTTTTTTCGGTTTTTATTTTTTCGGTTGTTGGAAAACTGATCGTGACTTATATCGATGTATGTGTATCGGAGAATATTTTCTCAACTACAAAGTTAAGTTTATCCTTCAATTCGGAGTCCAAAAGACTGGTCTTTAGCAGCTTTAGATAGGGAGAAACGGAGGTCTTTGCCGTGTAATATGCTTTGCGATGTAGATGTAGGTCGAAAAGGGTGAACATAAGTAAAATCATAATCAACAAAATGGAAATTATAATAATCATTTCAATCAGCAATATCTCTAAATCGTCACATTTTCACGAAATAGTCTTATATCCATCAAACACATAAAACTTCGGGAGCTAAGTACACTGACGAGCAATATAAAAAAGCCACTAACTTATCATGAAATATTTCCGAAATCACACAAGATAGCTTCTTGAAGTAAAAAGCAACATTAAAGTGTATTAATAGCGCATAAAAAACACATACGAAACTGTTTTCAAGATTTTTTACTTCATGTAGCTAACTTGTGTGGTTTAGGAGATATTTATACTTCATTTGAAAAGACATTTAAATAAACCTATTTTTTTTACAGCCCTTTCAACCGATTTTGACTTCTATTGCGTTGGTGGCATGACCAATGGCAGCTGCAGTAAATAGTTGGTATTGTAACCACTTTTTTGATTTTAATGCCATCCATAATCCTACGGTATAGAAGTCAAAATCGGTTGAACGGACTGTAAAAAATGTTTGTTTAAATATATAATCTTATTTCAAATGGAGGTATTTGGGCACTATGCAAGTGGCTTTTTTATATTGCTCGTCAGTGTATATAGATTTTTAAATGATTATAATTTAGTACTTAATTATTTCATTTTTGCCGCTAATTGAATTATGATCAACATACAGTGCTGCAATTTGCAAAAAAACGTAAGACATTTTGAATTTGGCAAGCAAGCTCAAGTTTTTTAAGGGATCCGTCAAGGATTCGTGGATGTGAGCCAGCAAAGCAGATTTTTGCTGGCTCACATCCGCTGACATTAAAAAATCTGCATCCGCAATATCCCTGGTTTTTCTTCAGTGATCGAGATCCAAGGAAACCGCTCAACCTAAAATATGTTTTTTTTTTGGTTTGTTTAAAAATCCTCTACCCATATTACATACAATACGGCCGATATAACTTGGTAGTACTAAACGTCGCGCAGAAGACTGCGCAATAACATTGTTTAGGAACCAAATGGTGACATGAGGAGAGTGTGAGTGAGAGAACATGCGCGAAAGTTCTTAGTGCCTATGTACAGAACTGCCAAGTTATATCGGTCGTATTGTATACCTCACACGTAGTAGGTACTTCACTTGAGTTTTAAGTTTGGGTTGTTCCCGTTTTCTTAACTAAGTATTTGTTCAGTAGTTTTTTATTTCAGTAAAGTCGGTAAAAATATGAGCATTTACAAGCAATCTTTTAAAAATTTTAAATGAAGTCTAATTCATTGTTACTCGTTAGCTGTTGTTAAACATAACAATCTGCACGTTTTTTTAATTACAGTTAACGGGCGACTACAATATGTACGATACGGGCTAACACGTTGTGGATTCAAAGGCCTCGTACCAGTTTGAACGCACGTGTGTGCGCGATTTCACATATCCTTAAATTTTCACACAATATAAGGTCAATGACTTATGCCAAAAATAATATGAATAGACTAGCTATGCCCGACTTCGTTCGCTTAGTTTTCGGTAAATATGTGGCACACTATGATCACTGAGACAGAAAACAAGAAACCTTCTAGCTAAATGGCCAGATGTTTGTCAGTTAATAGGGTTGAGCCATCGTGTGGTGGCAAAATCTTATTCAACGAGGTGGCTCGCTTCGCTCAGTTGCCTATCTGTTTGTTGGTAATTATAATATATTTTTTTATTAAATATCTTGGGCGTTACAATGTTAACGGAAGATTTGAAGGACAATCTATATCCAAAGGTTCTCACTCTGCACAGTTAAAATAATACTTTTAAGGCATCGCAAAAAAAAAAAAACAGAAACTCAAACTTAAAACTCAAGTAAAGTAGGTGTGCAAAGATTCACATGTATGAATGAACCCCTCAGTGGTTCAAAATACTCTGTTTTGTATACCCCCGCTATTCACAAATGAAACCAATACGACTGAAGGGCAATCTAATTATTTCAACAACACATCACCGAAAAGAGTAAAGTAAAAAACCAATACCTGGATACGAAAAATAAGCTAATTAGGGTTCCGTAGCCCAATGGCAAAAACGGTACCCTATTAATTTCGTTATGTCCGTCTTTCCGTAAGTGACACAGCCATTTTAGTCGAAGCCTATTGGCACTATATCGATGAAATTTGGAACGAAGGTGTATTAAATGAACAGCTAAACAATGGCGTAGTAAAATTACGAATAAAAACAATTTTTGGCAATCCCCATAGAAGAAACCGAGGATTGTTATATCCCATATTTAAAAATAATTAGGTTTCTAAGTGACTTTTATTCTAGTCAATGGTTGGTGAGATACGCACATCTAAAGTCGCAAAAATGTCAAATAAAAGACGAAAAATTCTGATGAATTTTACTGTTTAATAGAAAAGTTAGAAGAACAATTCTATTCAAAGTTGAACACTTTCAACGAAAACTCTATTGAAGAAGATGTGTATTATGTCGTGTAGTTCAGTTTCTTTGAGAAATACTTTGAAATACAATCTTGTTTTTGCTGTCGATGAAATCAATATTATGCATGCGTAAAGGGTCCACAGACAGGCGCGACGCGACACCGTTAGAGCAATTTCCGTGCAGTTTTCATAGAAATTGTTCCACCGGAGTCGCTTGGCGCCTGTCTGCGGGAGCTTTAAATACTCATCCCGACTAACCTCCCTAACAGAACCCACTTCATTGTGCGGCGTCCGACCCGCACTTGGCCGATTTTTAGTTTTGAATTTGATTAAAAGAAACAGTTTTAGAACTGTTCATCTCCTTATATTTCAGCAAACATTAGGTTGTTAGGTTCCAAAGGAATTACAGAAAAAATCACCCAACTAGTTTTATGAAATTTATTTGTAGTTGCGTTATTTTTTTTTTTGTAGTCTGTAGTGTAAAACTAAACATGGTGCAGATAATATTTTTCTGTTTGCGATACGACCTTGCGGTCAGACTATTAGAAACCAACGATTTCTATGACAAGTAACTATTGCGCCGTAGTGCATTGCACCCGAACTGGCGCAGCGCGAGGAACAATGCGCATTATAATTCAAAGTGTAGCTATATCCGTGCTAACCAAACGTGAGCCGCCATTGTCGTCGGCGATATCGCTCTATTAGTGATAGTTTTAATTCATTGACTTCTGTGACGCCCAGTCCCTCTATTATGTAGTAGTGAATCCATAATATTATCATAACACAACCTAACTTTCAGGCACTTCCACATGATTGGTGGTTTTTGTTACGGACATAGTTAATCTTCTATAATATAAAAATGAATCGCAAAATGTGTTGGTAAGCGCATAACTCAACAACGCCTAGACCAATTTGGCCAATTCTTTTTTTATTGTGTTCGTTATTTTCAGGACAAGGTTTTAGGTAGGGTAGGTGGGGTAGGTAGGATAGGTAGGATAGGTAGGGTAGGTAGGTAGTAAGTGATACCCCAAACATTTATATGGCAAAACAACGTTTGCAGGGTCAGCTAGTACGCTATAATAACTCTTTAACGATCTATGCCAGACTATCTAATGAACTTAATGAATAAAACCGTTAAGTGCATTATCATCTAAATATAGAATAACAGAAACCACCTACATTAATAATATGATTAAAACTACGTATGTACTACTTACTACTATAACTTTAAGCTTTCTTTTGCGGGGTAGGCAGAGAGAATCGAGCAGCACTGTGTGTAGGGTATTGTTGGATACTATTTGATTAAAAAGATGTTTCTAGTGTGTAGTCTAGATTAGTTTAGTAGTGGTAGCCCAGTGGTAACGGCCGCAACTTATGAGTTACTAGGTCGTAGGTTCGAATCCAAGCAGGCACTTTGTGTAAATTATTTCATCACCACTGCTCTCAAAACGGCGAAGGAAAACATTGTGGGAAACCGGCATGTCCTAGAACTAAAAAATCGAGGACATGTGGACATCCACCATGACAGCCCGCGTGGTGGATTACGGCCCACTCCCTCTCACAGAAAGAGGAGGCCTGTGTCTTAGCAGTGGGAACATTATAGGCTGATTATTCTTATGATGTTTCTAAGTGACTTTGCTATTTAGGTCAATAGTTTTTGAGAAACTTCGATTACAGTCGCAGAAATAAGTTTACCTATTTTACATAGTTTTTTCGAAAAATACAATGAAATACAAACTAAGTTTTGCGGTCGATAAAATTAATCCTGTGCATGCGTACCTAAAATATTCATCCCATCTACGGAACCCTTCACGTAGTCCGACACGCACTTAGCCGGTTTTAAGCGCTGCGTACTTACGAGACATTGACTAGGGGAACAAGACTACATATAACCACACGTAGTCTTTTTTTTTTTGTGAGTTGCGTCTCTCTGTTCAACATAGCATAGGAGGTTGTCGGCTGCTTAACCGGGCTATCCTGCGGGTGCCTTTATAAATTAAGGCCTGTGGGCCTTTATAAATTAAGGCCTGTGGGCTACGGACCTCGGCTTGGGTGTCGCCGGGGGAGGGCAGCAAGGGATAGGCTGAATCGGATCAACCACACGTGGTCATTCTGCTTGCCATATAAACGGGTTTAAGTGCAGGCGGGTATAGTACGCTGTCTGTTTGTTGGTCAATCTGTGTAGTGTATTGGTTGCGGTCAAAGTCGTCGAGATTGCTAAGTAGTATTAGTAATAATCCTACTTTAAATAAATATTATTTATAATAAAAGGAGATTATGAGAGGAACGCGGTCTTTAAGAAGACATAACAGTAATACCTACCTATAACCATAGGTAGGCAACGATTGTAATTTGTATGAATTGATTGTAGAAATACCCATAACGAAACCGAAAGTTACTTGTTCTTCCCGTTATTAAGATTTTTTTTTGTATTGGTATTGGACCATATCTGGGAAGCTTGTTGGTTACGGAGATAATTCAAGTTCCAACATTTTTTGACGTTTTTTTTACGAAAATAATGTTTTACGTGCGTTAAATTTGCATTGCAACCTACCCATAAACAGCGAATTTTCCCACCAAAAATATAAGGTTTCTGCTAGCACAAAGCTAGCTGTATTTTTGCACAAGTTAGGTACATATGTACTTAGTTTGATGTACGAAATGCGTACGTGGTGACGGCTTCGTGATGTCTCTTTTTACACCCTTCATAATTAATTATACAATGCAAAAATGAGATTTCAATACATATTATATTATGTACTAGCGACCCGCTAATGCTTCGCACAGTTTTTACGACTTGACAAAACATCGAGATTTCTTAGTTTTATGTAACTTTAATGTTAACCTATTTTACACAAAAACCTTCCGAAATAAATTCTCTAAACGATGGTGAAAACCTCATCAAAATCTGTTGCGTGGTTTAGAAGAACAACGCGGTCATACAGACAAACACGAAAAGCGACTTTAATTTATAATATGTATAGATTATTGAAATCTATTTTTTTCACAAAATAGCTTGTCACTGAAGTTGTCAGTAAAGAAAACTGACCCATCCCTTGTTATGCCAATGCACTATTCAGTCACCGTATTATGAAAATAACGGATGGACCACGCTGTGGATAAGTCTGCGCCGCCGTTACCGACGTCAATCAACAAACATGCAATTTGAGCTCTAGTAAGTTCATTATGTTTCCTTTACCAGTAGTCAGTTTTGATACCTACAACCATTCAGAATACGATGCATTGTTCACGCGGTGTAGCGTCTTGTTGCAGATTTAACCGACACAACACAAAACTAATAAAAATTCTTCGCCAACTTTTTATTTTAATAGGTACTCGTAAATTATTTATAAGGGATAAATGAGTACCTGTCGCAACCCTGCAATATGATACATAATAATAATGAAAAATAATATGAATAAAAAATTAAGTAATCAGTGCTAAAGAATTTGGACTTAGACATATCGTATAATAATAATAAAAAAAACATCTAAAGCAAGTAAGTAGTAAAGTAAGTAGAAGGAAAAGCTGTTTGCCGACCTCCTACGTTTCAGTCTCGCAACCCGTCCGGACTCCGGACCTACCCGCCCACGTGTAGCGCCGCAAAACCTGCCCAGGACTGCTAATTTTATTTTACACTTGCAAACTCCACAAACTTGTTTCCTAATGTCCCGTCCTTGCGTCATCACTACACCGATCGGTGCTAGTTTATGCTAAAATGCACCTTCGTGGAATAAAAGAATAGTAATGCATAATGAAGGTTCCACGAAGGTGCATTTGTGAATGATGCTGATTTTGTGTGATGTTGTTTTTCGGTAATAAAAGATATCCTGGGCCATCTACTCCATTTATTATAGTACTAGCAGCACCCCGCCGTTTTACCCGCATAAGTCTCGTATCCGTGGGATTATAGGGATAAAAAACCGGCCAAGTGCGTGTCGGACCACGCACAATGAAGGGTTCCGTAGTTGGGACGAATTTATCCCAAAAACAAACTTAACTTTGTAGTTGAAAAACATGTTCTCCCATACGGAATGTATGGGAAAACTTGTTTTTGCAACTGCAAATATAAGTTGGTCGATTATTATTTTCATAATTTTGTTTTACCACTTTGTCGGCGTAATTAATATGTGTACCCATGCCAAATTACAGCTTGCTAGTACTAAGAGTCTCGGAGCTAGACCGCGGATGGACAGACAGACTGACATGGCGAGACTACAAGGGTTCCTTGTTTACTACCGAACCCTAAAAAGTATCCTTTGTGTTAATTCAGATTATAAACTATCTGTGTGCCAAATTTTCATTCAAATCCGTTCAATAGGTTTTGCGGGAAAGAGTAACAAATATCCATCCATCCTCACAAACTTTCACATTTATAATACACGTAGGATTAATATTAATAATAAGTAGGATTAGACAAATAACGGTTATCACCCTTTCGTTATTTTCGATATAAACGTATAATAAACTCCGTTATTTCACGATAAATACAAAGCAATGTAATCTATTTACCATTTACATTAAAAAAATAAGTCCAAAGTGCAGTAATTTCAACAATTTTACACAATTACTGTTGTTAGCTAGCCGTTGTTTTATCTAATGCTAAAATAAATTGAGTAAATATAACTTCAAAAATTGAACAGAAACTGGTTATCTATCACTTAAGTTAACCGGAACTTTTCCGGAAGTGGTAAAGCATGCTATAAATGTTGCCCCAAAATGTACTATGCCAAGTTTCATTGAAATTCCATCCACCGTTATTTACGTGCCCCATTACCTACCAGATAAGTATACTAATTTCAGTTTCAGAATCGTTTTGTCCTGCGTTAAAAAGGGTTAAACATTTCGAAATTTGAAAAGTCCTGACAAAAAGCCTGACATTTGCAAAACTTTTTTTTTCATTAATCATAAGTATCATAAATCTTTTTTTAAGAAAATCCCCTTAAATCGAAAAGTCCGGAAAAATGAGAAGGCCGGATATAGTCCGGACGGGGTGGCCAAAAAGCCGGACATGTCCGGAAATATCCGTACGGATGGTAACCCTATCCGTAAACGTTTATTTTGAAAACATATTCCATTATAGTTTTTTATATAAGGCTTATAGATAACATAAATCATAATAGGTACATAAAACCAGTATATATGTACTTGTAATTTCCAATCGGTGCCAAGAAAGGGCGTTCAACCTGTGATAGCAACCACGTCTGATGTTTTATATGACACTAGTAGTGCATCTGTACAGTCTCCGTTATTTATTGTGTCATGCAAATTGTTGTCGTCCGCCGCCCCGCCACCGCTCCCGCCCGGTCACACGATACCTTGAAGAGCTCACAGGATTATACCTCTGTGATTTGCGTACGTAAAGTTGCGTTATTACAATATTATTTTGAGGAATCCTGGACTGACGATGAATGTCATTTATGATAACCAGCGACCAAGTCAAAGAAAAAAACAATACATTTATTTTTCTTGACTCCTAATAAAACAATCATAATATTCATAATGGATTTTGGACACGAATACCACCGGGGTAATTACGTAACACACATAAAATGGCAATCGATCGCAATGCTTTTCATTTAGGTAGTTCAGCCACGTTTGCGTTATTTACGTTATTGAGCAGATGAATTCTTCAAACCTACGAGGGAATGGATGTCAAAATGAAGGGCATTTCGATCGATTGTCATCGTATGTGTGTTAGGCAATTGGTGGCGTAGGTCCCTTGCACGTTAGGACAAGGAAGTAACACAAATGCGAGTACACGTTTCAATTATAATCTTGTAAGGGCCACCCTTGTCTGTTGCAGGTATAATTATTCAGTACAATCTAATTCTAGACATGTCATTTAGCCGCAGTTAAAATATGTAACGCACTTTTCATAGTAAGCAAAGGCCCAGTTAATTTGCCTCCAGAATATTTTGTAGGTACACACGGCTACACATCAAGCTTTACATTTCCAGTTTCTGCTGATCTCGCATTGTACAGGATCTCCGTACAATGCGAGGTCAGCTTATACTGGAAATGTATAGCTTGATGTGTAGCCGTGTGTACTATTGAACAGCTTTTAACGTGATGTTATAAATTTAATAATTATTTTGAATACACGGCAGGGTATTTGATTTTCCACAAAATCTATTATAGCACCACACAATATAATCATAGTAATTTTGAATCTATCGGTTTAAGACTAGGTTATGCGTTGACTGCTAGACCGTCGCGCAACTGTTTTAAATGTACTTAAAATTGATGGAATTGAATTCAACATATAAAACGGATGAGTCTAATTAACTGTCAAAATAGAGAGCTGAACTGAACGAGCGGTGTTTCAGAGCGGAAAATAATTACCATAGCCATGTGCCCATGGTTGTGATTGTAAGGCATTAAAGTGACTCATTTTTACCGTCGCATAGTTTACCGTTACATGGCGGATAAAGCGATACTATGTCTGCATAAACAGTCGTGACTGGTGCCCCAAAAGATACATTACTCACGACAATGAATCCCAATCAATCACATCCGCTCAGAAATCTATTGTTGGGACTTTATTATTCAACGGAATATTATGTTATAAAGTTTTAATAAACTCTGGTCTTATTTTTTTGCAAAATATAAGACCTAGTATAAGGACTAAGGAAGGAATATAAGGACTAGTCAAGTAGCTGCTAAACTGGTCTTTATTCATAAAGATCAGTTAGACAGCTACTTAAATAGTCCCTTTTGGATTTAACCCATACACACACATCGCAGAATGTCCGAATGTGATGTTTTCGAATCAGACTTTTTTACCCGAATGCACTACAGCAAAGACAGGGTTTTGTTATATTGCGTATATTTGCATGTGGGATTCTTTGTACCCTCGAAGCATCCTAACGGCTGGACGGGTTTTAATTGTAATAAGTATAACGAAAAAATATAAAATTTACCATGACCATGTGGGGTGGGTATCCAAAAAAATATACCACAATAAAATGTACAAAAAAAAAAAAAAATGACTGCACAAAAAGTTCACAATATGCTCACTTTTCAAGCAGTCTGACAGTTGGTGGCTTCAAATCTGAGATTGAACTTAATAACTGCCACCAACTTTTGTGTTATTGTTTTTTCAAAATATTCTATTGAGTCAGCAAACTATCATAAACTGTAAAGGGCTTACTGCTAGCTAAGTTGTATCTTTCTACATCAGTAAGCAAAGACGGCCTTGTAGACTGGTGTCGTTTTATTATTTGCCACAGCCCTGCGGTTGAATATCGCTACAAAATGAAATAAAATATGCCGAACATGGTATTCATCATTATCGCCATCGTACGTATTCCATGCATATGGGTACTATTCTGCCAAATAAATATATTATTATTTCTTTATCTCTTTTTTTTCTGTTGCAAAAAAATAATATAATACATGTATCTCTACATCGTATATAATTAATTAAAAGGTGGTCCAAATTTTCAATGAAGTCAAAGTGAGTTTATTTGGGATTTATAGTCTTATATTGCACAATGTTAAAACCCATTTAAATAATTATGTAATTTACCTTGTGAGCTTTGCCCAAAAGTGAAACCAGGATTTCATTTTAAGTTCATTCATCAGAAAAATACACAACATATAATATATTAATTATACATACTTTTTATGATTTTGACTGTAGTAGGTACCTTTCTTTTCATAAATGCGCTTCATTTGTCCAATAAGATAACGCCACCGAAACGAACCAGCTAATTTAGAGCATAATTTATCTGAAATTAATTTTTAAATTATATTTGCACAACCCTAGCTGTGTGCAATATTATATGTCTTTGATCATGAGCAATGAAGGGAGACTACGTATTTAAAAATGTGAGCCAATCTTCCGTTACAGAACACAATACTATATAAATAATATTGCACTTGTAAATCTCCCTTCAGTCTCAGTGCAGATTTGACGGGTTTAACGTCGTTCTTGTAGCCATGGCCGATGATAAGGTACTTATTTATTTATTTAGTTCGGACAACAATATGGTCCAATTTGTTAGTAAAATACCTTATCACTAGTGTTAGTAGTACACATAAAAGAATAAGTTTATCTGGTGGCTGCGGCAGGATGTGCAGAGAACGATAAGGCAAGGAATAAGCTACCTGACCATTCTCCCCACATAGTGCCTCAGAAAAGGGGAGTGAGGGCTCTCCACCACTGTTTTCAGGATGCTATTGTCACTGACCCGCATTCTACGCATCAGTGATGCAACTTTTTTGTGAATCACTGCATGGAAACCGTCAGTTCGGTGCTGAGCAAACATCTCCGATGCGCTACAGAAACGGGGCAGTTTCAACAGCATCCTAAAAACATTATTGTATTGGATACGTAAGACATCCAGCGATCTTTTGGTGTAGCTGACTCATAGACCCCCCGCATACAGACCTTGACAAAACGCCTTGAACAGGGTGATTTTGACTTGGTTCGCACAACGAAAGAATCTACGGGCTAACATTTTCCCTCGGACCGCCCGCCAGTGACCTACGTACCCTTTCGATGTCTGCATTATCTTTAAGGTCATCGGTAAGTATGTGCCCCAAGTACTTAAATTGGTGGACTTTACTTATGCTCACACCATTTAGAGAAAAACTAGGCTCATGATTAGGGCTCTTACCGGCGGCCTTAAAGACCATGTATTCACATTTACGGACATTGTACACAAGACCGTGTAAGGCAGCATACTCCTCGCAGACCTTCAACATTTCTCTGATAGATCCCTCAGTCGGGCCCAGCAGTACCATGTTGTCCGCGTAGCTGATGCTGTTAATACTAACACCACCAACCCGGCAGCCGACACGCATACTACTGAGCTTGACTATGAGATCATTAATATAAAGGTTGAAGAGCCGTGGAGACGTCAACCCCCCCTGTCTCACACCGCACTCCAACCATACGACACAGAGAATGTTTCGGCCCACTTTACATTGTTCGTTTGGTTCGCATACCAATACTGCATGAGCTTGAGCACTGATGCCGGGTACATTCCTGTCACCCAGCTTTCTCCAGAGCACATCATCTGACACCAGGTCGAAGGCTCAGGAAGCAGGCATACACCGGCGTTTTTCGGTCTGTGTAATATTGGACAGTATTCTTCAAACTCAGCACAGCACTTTCGGTTGAAAGCTCAGGTTGAAATCCAAACTGCATCATGCAAACACAAATACTTTTTCAGGCACGAATCAAGCATACTGTCCAATACTTTAGCCGCTGTGGACTTATAATCGGGTTATTATAATTAGTGTTAGAAATATAAATTATGGAGGTACCAATCCACGATTCTAAACAATAGCTGTAAAGTATTTTATTCATTTGTGTTTTTCATTATTCTTAATTACATTTTTGCTTTTTGTAGGCGGCCGAAGTCGCTCCCGAACCTGCTGTTGCCGAAATAGCAGAAGAAGCCAAGACTGAAAGCGAAGTTAAAGAGGAGAAAACGCCAGAAACCCCCGTGACGGAACCGATCACTAATGGAAGCACCACGCCTGAGTCTCCGAAGGACGAAAGCCCTGTAGCCGAAGAGCCAGCTGCTCCTAGTCCTAACATCGACAGGCCTGAGCCTCAGCCTGAAACACAGCCAGAACAGTTACCTGTCAATGGGCTTTCCTTAGAAGAACCTGCCAAGGAAATTCTCAAGGAAGAAAAAAATGAAGAGAGCGTAGAAGAACCCACCGCTGTAACGACAGAGATTGTACCTGAAATTTCCGTCATAAAAGAGGTTTGTGTTGAACAAATGCCTTTGATAGATTCCACGCCTCCACCACTCCCCGCGAATCCTCCTCCTTCTTCTGTGGCATCCTTTGCTGCCACCACAATGGCACCAGAATCGACAGACGCTTCGCTAGCTAACACCGCTGATAACGCAATTCCACCACCAACTTCTGATCCAATTGCAAATGATAAACTAGATGAATTTCCCCCTCAGTCCGAAAACGAATTAACCAACACCCACACCGTTAGTAATGAACTTCCCTCTCCCGTCAAAGAAGATATCCAAGAAGTTTCAGTTCCTAATGATCAAATTGAAGCTGGATCTGATACTGAGAAAACATTAGATAATGCTGTCCCTTTAGAGGGTGCTCCTGAAGTTAAAAGTGTAAAACCGGATAATGCAATTATTGAAGAATCAGCAACAATAATCAAACAAGAAAACGAAAACACAGAAATATCTGAAAATACTGATATTGAAATTCCTGCGCCTTTATCTGAGGACTTGGAAGTACTAGAGGATAAGAACGATTCAAACGCTACTGAGGATTTACCGTCCCCTCCGTCTCCGATATGCGATGATACTGATGTTATAAGCACTGAGAACAATATAGAACAAAACGTCGATAATACCCAAGTTACGATTCATGAAACAAGAGAGATTGTGGTCGTTTCTAATCACGTGTCTGCTCCCGAAAACGAAGTCGACAGCAAAATCTCTGAACAAAATATTAAGGCTCAGTCCAAAGACTCGCTCGGTAACCTAATTAAAACATTAGAGTGTAATGGTAACGTCGAGGAAGAAAAGGATACATCTGAAATAATGCCACCGATCGAATCCAAGGAAATGAATAACATAGAACCTGTGAGGAGAGCGACGACTCCCGATGACTCGTTGCCGCCGTCTCTGTCGGAGGCGAACGAGTCGGCTCCGGCGGCGGGCGCGACCAGTAATGACGCGTCCGAGTCGTTCCCGCTGCCGCCCAGCGAGCTGAGCCGCTCGGACTGCGCCTCGCCCGCCGAGCCCGAGACGGCGGACACGCCACAGGTGAATACTGACCGGAACCTCTTGTTTTGTAGTGGAATTAGTTCTGTAATTAAGAACCGTTTGAGTTTCCCCGTTAACAGATCTCGTATTTAGTTTCATGTGCATTTCTTTACCAGCATGAGTGAACCGTTAATAACCAGGAGAATATAATGAGTGTGACCGATCTGACACAGTAATGAATACAGCCAGAGGCTGCGTTCCTGTCCTTTCCCCTTCCTATAAGCTTGAAACTGAGACATGAATACGTATTAATATGCTAGCATGGTGACGTAAAGTAGGCTTTAGTGCTAACACATTTTCATATAACATATTTTTTTATTGTTTAGTCCTATTAATTTAATTCAGACAATGGATTGTTATCATTACCATTTCATGTAATTTAATTAATTATGTTTTAGTATCTAGTTGTTGCAAGCTTCTAACGTATTTAATTTTAACAATATAACTACTGAAGGCCGATTTTTCAATCTTCAGTTAAAGAATCGAATAGCGTTTATTCCATAGATAACATGATTCTGGATTTTTCAATAGTCAGTATCTGGCGATTAAAGCCTGTAACTGGGGAATAAAGTTAACTGCCCCTTCAGGCATCAGTTAGTACCTTATTCTAGGGTGTAAATAATGTTTGTTTTGTTCGGAAAACATGGATGTTTTTGATTCAATTGACGATAGTTTTTTAAATTATGTTTCCTAATATCACTTTTTTTACGTTATCGGGACGGCATTAACAATTTAAAACCAGTAGGCTCAACTTTTAGTACCAAATCGAAAACACAGCACACAAAATTTATTTGTAACTGATCTTTTTTGCTAAACGTGCCCACTCCTATAACTCCACCACAAACAAAAACTAAAAGGTCGCCATCGCGACTATCTGTGGGTCTAATAATAAATGATAAGAAATCTCGTCAAAATGTCAAACAAATGTCACGTTGAATACTGTATCTGTGCATCTCGCTTGCACTTAATAGTGTGAAGTTGGTCAACAAAGACCACAGATAACTATTCTTGAGATAATACAGGGTGGCATCCCCATCGACGCGAAAACTGTTACCATGGATTCAGTACATGATTTTGAACCCCTGCGTTGAAATTTTTCGTAGGTTATAAAAAAAAAAATCTGCTGTTTCATAGAAAAGTGCAATAGGTACCTACGCGGACAAAATGTATGGAACAGCTGATTTTTTTTTTTAAATAACCATCGAAAAATTTCAACGCAGGGGGTTCAAAATCATGTACTGAATCCATGGTAACAGTTTTCGTGTCGATGTCCCTGCCACACTGTATACGATTGAAAAATTTAAAATATTATTCGCCTGATAAACAGCCAGATAATTTTATACACTAGATAACTATTTAACGATTTAACTGAGGATTGAAAGATCGGCCCTAACACTTGCGTCTGCACATTAATAGGGCTAATATATCTCACAAGAATGTCGTCAGCAGCGTCTTGACGCGCCGACCCGCAAAGCGGAAGCCATCCTTTGGCTTCATTGATGTAGTACAATATTTTTGTGAACAGATGGTTCTTTTAGTCAGAATGTTTCATGCCCGGTTTCTGAAGTCGTCAGATAAACTCTCAATAGCTATTGATTCAATAAAGTTAAGCTTAAGATAAACGTCGTTTAACTGTCACTGCGTTTCTGAACACGCAACCAACCATTCAATAGCTATGAAACCGATAACTAGTTCCTTAGTTGCCGCTAGATGGGTCTGTATAAGAGATCGCATCTAAAATTATTATTTTTATTTTTATTCGTCTTTAATACTTACGCGTTTTACTTATTATAATATTTTTTTGAGATACGTTAAGTGGCTTAACACTATTTTAGTAAAAAAACATGATCAGTCTTTATTTGTGGGCGGTTGTATGAACGACATCATTGTCAATTTTTTTTTTAACTAAACATCTGTCTATTCTCACCATCTGTCTAAGTTTCACTTTATTCTTTTTGTTTCGCGTGGTATTATTTTTGCTTTGCCGTTAGATTTTAAGTTAATAGTCTATTTGTTTTTCCAATCATTTGTGCTTTATTCATTCTTTAAATAACATTATGGAATCTGGAAAATGCAGTAAAAATTTTACTGAAAGAGTGAAGATGCTTCTTATCGAAGTGGATAAAGAAGAAGAACGCTCATTTTTCCTTTTAATAATTTTTAATATTCTCTTTAGCTTTCACTGGCAATTTATTTCATTAATATACGTTAAATAACCTAAAAATTGATGTAGTTATGAAATGAAACGTCAAAAATATAGTTATGGAACCGATAAACGGCACACATTGGTCAGTTAAATTAACCTAAGTTTAAACGGAGTTTATCTTACGTTGCGGTGTTCGGAAACGCACTTGCACGAGTTATCGAACCAATAGCGCTATTGAATAGATAAACTACCGTTAAAAGTGACTCAGAAACCGGGCATCAGTGTTTTAAAGCCAATGCTTTTAGTTTAGACCGACGACCATTTTTTTTATCCATATACAACAGAATATTAACAAACTACAGTTGCCAAGAGTAGCTACAGAGGCGCTGCTACATTACACTTTACCAATAAATTCCTAGTGAAATGACGTGTCCTTTGTGATAAACACATTGTCCTGCTATTAAAAGAAAACGAGCCGCTCAATTAAAGGCGTTCCTCGTTAGTGTTATTAACAGTTTGTGTATGCGGCTGCAAGTATTATGTCTGCGCTTGTATAAAACCGTTAACGCCACTGTTACCAATTTGGTCATTGTTTTAGCTATGGATTTACAAATTTGATGGCGCCTTCAATCTTGCTCGTTAGATTATTCGTTGCCATACTGATAAATAAGTTAAGATGTACCAGTAAGGAACCAGGCGACGTTCCGTCGAACGATATCGGCGTCGATACTTTTTGGAGATTTTGTGAAGAAGGTCGGAAAAATAAACGGACGGATACTGTTGCGCGCCGAAACAGGTGTAATATAAAACTCATCAAACTTTGTTGAGTATTATGGTTTTATCATAAAATCTTGACGTCATTATTTAATGATGATGTAGCTAACTAGCTGTTGCCTTCACTCATATTCTAGGTGATCTTCTTCATGGATCGGAATAAAAAAAAACAAGTTTCAACCAGATCGCAGTATTCAGGATAGCGCTATTTCGACACCCAAACCACAAAAACACAAACTTATGGTTTGTTATTACTATACCTACTTTTCAGTTTAAATACCTACGTATTTAAACTGAAAAAAGTAGGTATAGTAAAAAAGTATAGGGCAAAGCAATCTAATGTAGACCTCTTTTGTGTAACATAATTTTCACTGTCACGTGATCAAGAAGAAAAAAGAAATCTATCTAATCTAGTCTGCATAAATATTAAGATCATTGACTTTATTTATTATCATGAGAGGAGCTCGTGGCTAAGTAATAACAGCCGCACTGGTATCAGGTTAAGCTACGCTTGCCGGGGTTGGTCAGTGGATGGATGACCATCTTTACATACCGTGACTCCTCCATGCCTGGGAAAGCACGTTAAGCCGTTAGTCCCGGCTGTCATTCGTGGATCTTTGACAGTCGTTACAACCAGTCTTACCAAGGGGTATTGTATTACCCAGTTACTGGGTTGTGGAGGTCAGATAGGCACTCGCTACATGTAAAATACTGGTATTCAGCTGCGTCCAGTTAGACTGGAAGCGTAAATGCTGAAATGAGGGTAGGTAGGTATTTCAAAATTAGTAAGCACCTTGTTACAAAATTTTGTTGGCCAGTGTAATTGTCGAATGTGTGCGTGGTAGTATTCCGATAGGCACTCACACTAGCGCAACGTGCTTGAAATTGAATTTTGCATACATCTCGATTTGTAGTTGTGAGCCGTGTTCGCAGACGCGTCTTTCCATTCTATACAAGGCTAAAACGCAGCCATAGGAAACTGCTCGCGTATAGATTGGAAATCACTTTTTTACTAAGGTCTTCCAATCTATACAAGAGTAGTACGCAAATACTCGCGTATACTTTGTAGTGACCAAATTAACTACCTCATTCCATAGTATACAGTGCCAGTACGCATACGGACTAATCGAGTTTAGATTGCGAGAAATTGTGAACAGGGGGTCTACCACCATCTCAAAAGCAGTATTATTTTAATATTACTTCAGTGGGAGAAAGAAATGGAGCTATACGTCCTGTAGAGCTTCATCTCTTTCCCACACTGAAGTAACATTAAAATAATACTCCTTTATGAGCTGGTGGTAGGCCCCCTGGTTACCAACTTGTTTGCGAGGTAATGCACCTTGCGCTAATATTAAATAGCCTGCCTGGCTGCGAGCAACTTGGAAGTAGCGCTCGCCGGCCGCTGCCGCGGCACCGCTCGCTTCGCTCGCTCGGCTCGCGCGCGGTTGGTCGCAGTTCTAACCTAACCTAACCTAAGCCATTTCATCCAGTTCACACTTTTGTTCTTTTCTTTTTTTTTATAGACTATATCTTTAAAACTCTTATCAGGCGTAAGTGATGTAGTATAGTTTGGAACCAGGACGCGCTCGTCCACGTTACAAACTATACACCAGCAATACGCAAAATTCGTGTATACATTGTAATCACAGATTTAAAAATAGCATTACAATGTATACGCGAGCAGTTTCCTATGGCTGCGTTCTGGCCTTGTATAGATTGGAAATACGCTTCGCAGACCACTTAAGCCAGAATCAGGTGCGTTACTTTTTGTTCATTTTTACCTTTCACTCGAAAAAAAAAATGGAATCATTAGTGAACCGATTTAACGATGTTGGATTTCGGCACTCTGCATCTTTCACTCGTCTATAGAAAAATCAAATGAATTGTATGTGAACTGGGTTAAGGGCAGGAAAATCATGATGATGATGAATTGTAACTAAATGCGCTGCTTCACTTTTTGTTTGAAGTGTACTTTACTTTCGACGTAGCGGAAATTGACGTAGTAAATTATAATTTCATAATGATTTCGTCGAACGAATGATGGTGAAAAGGATTAAAAGCGTTCCCACCCATCAAAACAATTGTGAGACTAACAAACACTTTTTTAATTTCTGTCGATGTTTTTCAATAGTTAATGCGCAATGTGGAAAACTAAAGGTGATATTCAAATTGGTGACCTAAACGAAATGCCTCTTTTTAATGACTTCAAAACAAATGGAAAGTTATTGTCGATGTCATTCGCTTAAAAATATTTTTTTAAAGGAATTCTTCAAAAAAGAATATGTATGAGAGTTATGTCATGTCTCAATCATAAGACTTAAGGTATATCCAAGCTATTTTTTTCTTGTCGTCACTAAATCAATTTATAGTATCACTTGGACGTTAATTTCCAATATGTATTATCTTAAGCCTTAAGAAGTAATATTAGCGCTTTTTTAATGTTGCCTAGTGATGTTTGATAATCATGTCGATAGAACAGTTCTTGTACCACTCTAAAATTGTAATTGAATGCTCGAACAACGCTCTCTTTGTTCATTAGCTTAGTTTAATTTATTAACTTTATTGAAAAACCTATGATCTCGAGAATAATAATAATATCTGGGTTACAATGCTACTATAACATTGTGTCGTACAATAAACTCGATTTTGTCAAGAATACATTGTGTCATAATTGTGTCTTTATCATCTTGTCATATTTCCAGTAAATAAATATGCATTAGTATTGTCCTTTATGTGTCTCATAATAATTTGTTGTGTTCAATGCTTGTTTATAAAACCAATTTTATTTGTACAAAATTATTATGATGAACTTATTTAGTAGGTACGCAAATTTACTGTAAAATGTACTGACAACAAAAATATTATTACAGGACCCACTCCCCGTAAGTGACAAATTGGCAGAATTGATCCCGGAGGTCCCAGATGTGTCAGAACTCAAAACGGAAATGGTACAGTTAAAATATGTATTTTTAAACCAGTATGAAAATTAATTGATGACGTATATTAATGTCACGTTTAACGTTTAGTTGCAGGAGACGACGGGCGACGTGGCGGTGACCAACTAAACGCCACATAAGATCGCAACCCATCGTCCACGACACGTAACTGTGTCTAAAATGAGCCTTTAATTTATTTCGATTTAGTACTGTGGCGTATTGTCGAACTAAGTTCGGTCAATAATTTACATCGTCAATAATGTGGTTTTCAGTTCAGATATGACGTTTCGTATAGAATGATTATACTATAAGTTTAGCATGCTTTGCTTCTATAAAATTAAGATTTTATACATTTTATTCGCTAGAATCGAGTTTTTATAATTATATTACATTAACAAAGTTATATTTAGACAGTATACGGTGCGATAAGTTGGTGCCATTATTACAGGGGTATAAGTTTGACGTTGTCGCGTGTCGCTCGCTCTTAAATAATAACTCTCATGTCGTTCTTACTCTCGCAGCTCTTCTCACAGAAATAATTACTTGTAATTCTTTTGAAAATCTTTTCTTAATCCTAAAAATTAGTTTTTCTATACAAAGCGACAGCAGTTAATGTAGGTGTCGTGTTTTTAGAAGATATTTTGCTCAGACCTCAAGTATTAGAGATTTTAAACATCTTTTCAAATATCAAAAACATGTTGTAAAATTAAATCAGGGACTTCCTCCTGGAAAATCTTCAAAATAAGGCCATTTTAAAACCTATTTAGTTTATTGATTTTAATTAAATTGACTTTAAGTAATTAAAAATGTGTTCTAAGTTTTGGCCGACGCAAATCACATCCCATTCGACTGGTATAATTTGTAGACTGTATGCATTGTGTACGACAATGTACTGTATCAGGAACATTGTTTAAGTACACGGAAAGTTCTCTTTCCTATTGAATACGATACGTAGACCCGTCAATGATGATCAGTGTCATCAGTTTAGTAAATATAATTTGAGACATTATTTTATTATGTATATATGAACACCGATTTCATTTACTCGTAAAACAAACAAATGTTAATTATCAAATTGGAGTTTGAAGTAACTTGTAAATTGTTAAGTATGAGGGAATATGAAATCTCATTAGTTTATGGTATATTCATTGTGTTTTATTTCTAGTTTATAATAAGTTGTATAAAATTAGTCTCAGCAGCTCTCTGTAATGCCAGCTCATAATTTTTATTCATTTAGTAATTGACGGAAAGTTGCTCCTATGTGTAAGATGATAGAACATGTTTCGGCATTTTTCGTAAAGTAGCGTGTGGTTGTTGAATCTAAATTAAATGGATGAGGATGGATTTATCGTTTAAAATTGATATTCAGTGGCCAAGTTTGTGATTACTATACAATTTATAAACTTATACAGACATGATTATATTGTACTATTTAGAATTGTAGTATGTGTAACGAGTTAGTAAAGGCGGTGTGGTTATTATCAACCGCCATTAGTATATTGGTTTCAACCTCATTCGTAAAATACAATTAGATGACTTATAAGGTTTGATATTACTATACAATATTATGGTCATTTTCTAATACTATGTGTCCAGTAATCATATGATTTCAAGATCATTTTTGTAATTTTATACATTTTTTATGAAATTAAATGTGACACACACTGCACGATTGGGAGAAGTTCTCCAGATATATAAACTGTAAACGTGAGTGAGACATTCCATATCAAGTGCAAACTAGATTGTCTGAAATTATGTAATATTGTGTGCATGCACTCTAATTACTTCGTAAACTGTCAGCGATCTCATTATATGAAAGTTGATCGTTTAATTTACATAATTACTAACACCAGCAACAAGACTCAACACAATGCTTAGAGGTGTCTAAATATTATATTAGTAGAAAATTGTAAGTAACAATTGCTTAAAATACATGAATTTTCCCTAGAACTGATATTGTTCCAGTTGGGTTTCCATTTGATGTGTCCCCAAACAGATATCAAATTCAGCCAATATTTTGAACATAATATCATGTATCATTCCTGTTAGAACTAAAACTAAATCACTTCCAAACATTTTCCAGTAGTAGTTATGTTTGTTTTAAGGATTTTTCTTACTACGGTAATACAAAATTGACTGAGTTTAATGTAATTCAAGGAAATTAACTTATTTGCTCATTATGCATTGTGGAATTTGTATGATAATTATAATAGGGAATTATGTTAATCCAATTATTGAAACTTAATGTTGATGTGTGAATGTCTCTTATCAATAAATATTAAAAAAAAGAATCCGTTTTTTAATTATATAATGTGTTTTTAATGGAATTGGGCGAGTTTAGATAGTGTATTACTGCTACACATTCATTGTGTGAAGGTACTATTGGGTGTGCGTATGGATTGAGTGCTCCTTTTTAATAATCCCCTGTTATGCAACAGTTGCATATAATAGTACTAGTAAATAGGTATTGGTATAGTGTAATAGTTGCGTTGTTACTAATATACTATATACACCGTGAAATTTGAATCACAGTTTTGCTAGAACAAACGTTGTTCAGACCATGGTCTACAACCATTCTACAGCATTCACTAAAAAAAAAAACTTACTTGATTTTTGAAAAAAGACAAAGTTTAAAATGTCAAGATCATCTACAGTTCGCGTAAAATAACTTTGCCGCTCTGAAGCTAGGCTGCGCATGCGCGCTACTGTTTTGTAAGATTGACTACTACTGATTGTAGCCTACTTCAGAGCGGCAAAGTTATTTTACGCGAACTTTACAGCTTACTAATTTTCGTTTATGGAGGTAAATTTCCCTGTAGACAATGCTGTGTGCGTAGTGTATGTGTTGTAGGGAGTAACGATAATCTTGACATTTTAAACTTGTCTTTTTTGTGTTTTTTCAAAAACCAATTGTTTTTTTTTTTTATTGGATGCTGTATAATGGTAGTAGACCATGGTGTGAACAACGTTTGTTCTAGCAAAACTGTGATTCAAATTTCACGGTGTATATGTCGGAGACGGGTATGTGAATCTTTCGTTATTATCAGCGATATTTTAACTACTGTGGGCGTAGTGTGGGTAGTGTTGATTAATGTGCAATAAAAAAACCGTTTGCAGTTCAGATCACATTATAATTTACTATAAAATTAATCACACCAGCTAAATTATACACACACTGGGTGCGACGGCGTTTGTTAAAATCACCAATTAACAATGATCACAAATTACAACTAAAAAAGACTACAACTAAGAAAAATTATAAACTATAACTACAAATATGTCCATTACTACCGCAGGCGCAGGCTGGAGGCGCCATGGGATCTGTAGGCAAAGGTCCTCGCGCACATTTGGGAGTGGCGCGAGGAGGCGAAACGCCGGGGCTTAACTGGGATGCCGCAAGAAATCGCGGCACAACGGACAGAGCTCCGGCGGGATCTCATGGCGTCATGGAGAGTGCTATTGTCGCAACCCCGTGCTGGGCACGCCACAATTGCGGCGATAAGACCCCTCTTTGAGGAGTGGCTTGAGAGACGCCACGGCGTCCTCACCTTCCGCCTGACGCAGGTCCTCACCGGACACGGCTGCTTCGGGAGGTTCCTGTTTAGGATAAGGCGGGAGGAAACACCCGGGTGTCACCATTGTGTGGATCGGCCTGAGGACACGGTGGAGCATACGGTGGAGGTCTGCCCGGCTCGGGCGGAGCAACGCCGTGTCCTCGTAGAGGCGAACGGCGGCGGTGATCTCTCGCGTCCGGCCCTGGTTCAGGCCATGGTACGGAGCGAGAGGAAATGGCAGGCCGTCACCTCCTTCTGCGAAGCGGTAATGCTCGCGAAGGAGGAGGCGGAACGCGTGAGGGAGAGGCAAATTTCGCGCCCTCACGCCCCTAACCGCCGCAGGAGGAGACGCCCGGGGCGGGAATCGCGAGCCGATTTCCGGCCACCGTAGGCGCGGGCTTGCGGACGGTGAGCAATGGGTAGCTCGCCGTCCGATAAGGACACGTTCCACGCGCGCCTCAAAGAGATGTCAGCAGAATTGACGGGGTCCGCTAGGGCCAATGCCTGCCGAGAGTTCGAAGAAAACCGATAGGGAAATCGTGGCCCCCGGCAACAGGGCAACCGAAGGAACACAGGTGGGTTTTAGTCAGTAAGAGTCTGACACGCCCTCCCGCTCCGCCCAGAGCGGGAGAAGTTATTTGATAATTTCCAACCCAAAAAAAAATAAAAAAAACAGGTCTCAATTTAAAACTCGATGGCAAGAAACTAGATGCTATTACGGAAACTGTGTTTCTAGGAATTACTCTAGATTCGAAATTGCAATGGGGCGCCCACATTAGAGCTCTTTCAGGTAGATTAAGTTCAGCTGCATAAATATGCAGTAAGAAAAATAAGGCAGTTAACTGATGTAGCTAAAGCTAGATTCAGCGCCGGCCCGAGAATTCCTGGCGCCCTAGGCGAAAAGCTGGAACGGCGCCTTTATAAGAAAATTTGTGACATAATAAAACAATGTTCTTTCTTTTTCGTGTGGTTAGCAGAGTTTTGGAGCTTAGTCGAGAAATATATCTCAAGCATGCCGGTTTCTTCACGATGTTTTCCTTCACTATGTTTTAAGCAAGTGATAATTATATAATACGCACATGAATCCAAAAAAAAAAGGACCACCAACGCCAATCGCTTCCATATTTAGTAAATAATTAGTACCTAATTGGTACTAATTAGTGCTCGAACGACAATATTGGTACCTTAGTAGTTTTCGAGAAACTCGACTTTGAAGGTGGTCCGGCCGTAGTCACGCTCCCTTCAGCAGGACCACCATGAGCGCCGTAAAAGGGGGCATGCTGCAGTTATTCTAAGTATACAAATATGTGATTCATTGCGTTAAAAAAACAGAACTGAAACATTTATATTTACCGAGAAATCAACGATGATAACTTTCGTGCGCTCGTTCAGCAGGACCACGACTTTGAATGTTGATTCCAAGTTTGAGGAGCTTGTCGCTTTCCTCAAACCTACTTAGAAAATTAGTACCTTGCAAGATAAAATTACTGCCCAAAATTCAAAATTTGTTCTTCAGTAGTTTCCGAGATATACCATGCCATTGGGTGGGGTGGCGGTAGTCACGGTATTAAAATTTCATTTCAAGATTTCCCTATTAAAAACTCTGTGATTTCTTCCCAAATTTACGCAAAAATTAGTGCTCTGCAAGATATAGCGACCAAAAATTCAGATTCCTAAGTATTGTATTTGGTACTTGTTGATAGGCCTACACTGTCCTCTCAAACCTATTAAGAGAAATTAGCTTTCATTACTTTTCCATACTAAATCTCCGCGTATAACCCGACTAAATTAAGTTGTCAATGGTATTGAGCAGTCTATCTATTCTGTAAAAATCTCACCGTGAAAACTTAGGTCAAGTGAGCTCGAAGTGAGGTGACAATAGTGCCAATCCCTAGCATCAAGTGGAATGGCAGCTCACTTCACCTAAGTTTTCACGGAATAGATTTTAGAAGATGTACACTCGTGCACATAAATTGATGGATGTCGGAATAGTAATAACAACAGTTCGACATCTATAATTTTTATACAAACTATGTACCTGAGGTACAGACGCCAGCACTTCAAGCTACTACAATCTGTCAAATTTATTTAAAAGATTTTCAACTTTATCGCTGAAGCATAAGGTTCAAAGTTGATTGGGAAAATTTGACAGTTTCGGGTAGCTTGATGTGCTGGCGTCTGTACATATTATTAAGAAAAAAAAAACATCATTCGCCTGTGATACATACCTTTGTTAATGACTCGAATAATTATTTTTCAAGTACCTACCTTCTGTGTTGTACTAATTTACAAGTTACTAGAATGCAAAAATTAAAGAAATGAGAAATCTCTATTGCTCTTTAATGCACATGCAAATACCCTATATGCCCTAGTAGCTCCACTTTGAATTTGTAAGACCCCCGTTCAGTCCGTGTAACAAAAAAAAAAAAAAATCTTTCTTAATTGGACGTAGATAAGCAAAAAGGATCCAACCCACAACATGACCGAAAATGAGTTAAGTATACCAAACTGCTCGTCAAGGTCTATATTTTCGATTAGCAAAAACAATCCAAGTAAAATACGAATATTTTGACATTAAAATGACACTGGTTACCAAGCCACATGTATGGAGAACCCCTATTTTAGTTTCGTAAAAACGATCCATTCTCCTTGGATCATATTGTAAAACGGTCAGTCTAAGCAACTGACACAAAACTAAAATGTTTAAAAAAATCCAAAGCATGTGGATCCTATTACATTATAATATTTACTTCAAATCTATGCAAAAGATAAATCACTAAAAAGATTCAGAAAGCATGAATCTTTTTTGTTAAATTAAATTTTTACTTAAAAAATGCACTGGTTAAAATCACAAAAAGGATTCAGAACATTTGGATCTCTTTTGTTAAACTAAATATTTACTTAAAAAATGCACTGGTTAAATCACAAAAACGATTCAGTACGCTTGGATATTTTTCGCTAAACAGATTTCTGTGTTTCTGTAGGTATTGATGAATACAACGAAAGGGATTCATACACATCGCAGTCATTAATATACCTATATTTTATTAAAACGAACACTTAAAGCGAGCTGAGGATTTAAGAAACAATATGAATAAAGATTTAATGCAAGCAAAAACTGATGAAAATTTTGAATGTTTAACGTTTGATTTAGAAAAAACCCTCCCACTGCCCCGAATCCCTACGAGCATAATTTTTTATAAACGCCAACTCTGGCTGTATAATTGCGGCATACATCCAGGCTCCGATAACAACGCCCACTGTTATATTTGGATTGAAGGCGAAGCTGGTAGAGGCGCCCAAGAAGTGGGATCGTGTTTGATTAAATATATAAAAACAAAACTTAATCCAAAAGTCCAAAATTTGGTTTTGTGGAGTGACTGCTGTGGGGGCCAAAACCGTAACATTAAAATCGTACTCATGTTAAAGGCAATATTAAGTTCACACCCAACATTAAAAACGATTACACTCAAGTATCTTGAATCGGGTCACACATTTTTGCCCAATGATACCGATTTTTCTAAAATAGAGGCACAGTTAAAATACCACGAAAGAATTTACACAGCTGACGAATATGTCGCAGTAATAAAAAAAAGTAAGAAGAAAAATCCTCTTCAAGTGCAGAGAATGGAAAAGAAAGACTTTTTTAGTACAAAAAAAATTTAGAAAAATATAGTTAATCGGAAAGTCTTCTTGGATAAGACCAAAGCAAACTGGCTACAAACAAAAGAAATATTACTGAAAAAAGAAGAAAAGTACGTTATATTTATGAAAACTCAAAACCAAGACCAGTTTCGAGAATTGAGAGATTTTCCTTTTATCTTTTTCTCTATAGAAAAAGATAAAAGGAAAATCTTTGGAGGTATCAGAAAACGATTTCACATTACTATGGCCGAATGGGAAAGAAATACCACAAGCAAAATTAGACGATTTGGAGTCAATCTTTGACTATATACCTAAAGACTGCCTTTTTTTTTTTTTTTTTTTTGGGTGGGAAATTATCAAATAACTTCTCCCGCTCTGGGTGGAGCGGGAGGGCGTGTCAGACTCTTACTGACTAAAACCCACCCGTGTTCCTTCCTATGCCATGTTGCCGGGGGCCACGATTTCCCTATCGGTTTTCTTCGAACCCCCGGCATTGGCATTGGCCCTAGCGGACCCCGTCAATTCTGCTGACATCTCTTTGAGGCGCGCGTGGAACACAACGCGCCGTCGACCCGGGCTTGGTCCTTGTCGGACGGCGAGCTACCCATTGCTCACCGTCCGCAAGCCCGCGCCTACGGTGGCCGGAAATCGTCCTGCGATTCCCGACGCCCAGGGCGTCTCCTGCTGCGGCGGTTAGGGGCGCGAGGGCGCGAAATTTGCCTCTCCCTCACGCGCTCCGTCTCCTCCTTCGCAAGCATTACTGCTTCGCAGAAAGAGGTGACGGCCTCCCATTTCCTCTCGCTCCGTAGCATGGCCCGAATCAGGGCCGGACGCGAGAGATCACCGCCGCCGATCGCATCCACGAGGACACGGCGATGCCCTGCCCAAGCCGGGCAGACCTCCACCGTATGCTCCACCGTGTCCTCCGGGCGATCCACCTAAAGACTGCCTGGATTTCTATAAATCTTTAAGGGGCAATCCGAGTCTTCATGACGATATGGACGGGTTTGGCGGTGAACCGGACTTCACACAGGAAGAAGAGTAAATTGGATTGATGTTTTATATAAAAAAATAAACAAAATTTTAAAAAGTTAGTTGTTTTATTAATGAAATGAACAATTTTTAACGATTTTAGTGGCAATTAGCTATTTTGAATCGTTTTTGCGAAATGACAATGAGCTTAACATAATTGAAAAAAGGTTTTATCAAAAAGGATCCTAACACACATTTAGCTCAATATCTCAAGAAATAAAACTAAACTCAATAAAATTTATTTGTATGAATAAAATATACATTGACACACATATTTTATTAAGAAACAATAAACGCAAGCAAGTCTATTAATGAGCAAACACAGGTTAAACTTCAATCTTCAATAACTCAAATGTAACATTTTGTGGGTTGGATCCTTTTTGCTTATCTACGTCCAATTGCAAAATAATTGGGCAAACGTCATCTAAAACTATGCCAAATTTCAAGCTGATAACATTAGTAGTTGTTCTTGAGATATCCAACTGTGACAGAAAGACGGACAGACAGACTGAGTTCCACCATAAGGGTTCAGGCGCGGTCCTAGGGGGGGGGGGTCCTGGGGGTCATGACCCCCCCCCCAAAATCTTTCACGCTGTCGGCAGCTTAATGATTTACTTGTATTACTAACTTTTAAAACTACTACAGCCACGGGTTACATTTTCAGGCACGCTTCCCTCGCTCAACGCGCGCCTTCTATATTCTCTTAACTCTTGAGCTTTTCTTCATAAGTCGACATAGCAACGAATTCCTAGTTCTTTTTGAATAATCAAAAGAAAATCTAACCTATCCGAGTGTGTGCAAAATTTTCGAGCTCACTTCGCTCGCTCTTGCATTCTGCATTCAGTTCAAAAGTTCTTAGAATTAAAAATATCTGAAACAACCTAACCTAACCAAGGCTGGTTGATCAAAAAGTGCTGCTACTGCGACTAATTTGCCCGTAACTACAGCCCGCATGTAAAAACTGCGTCCCTGAATAGCATAAATAATGTGGACCTGGACATATTATTAAGTATATGCACAAAAATATTCCTCGGCACCCATGGTGACCTCCCCCAAAATCTTCGGCTGCGACCGCGCTTGTAAGGGTTCCTTTTTACCATTTTGGTATGGAACCCTATTATTATAGATATTGGCACTAATTTTATCTTGCAGGGTACTAATTTTCTAGGTAGGTTTGAGGAAAGCGACAAGCTCCTCAAACTTGGAATCAACATTCAAAGTCGTGGTCCTGCTGAATGAGCGAACGAAAGTTATCATCGTCGATTTCTCGGTAAATATAAATGTTTCAGTTCTGTTTTTTTTAACGCAATGAATCACATATAAGGGTACTAATTATTTGTATACTTAGAATAGCTGCAGCATGCCCCCTTTTACGGCGCTCATGGTGGTCCTGCTGAAGGGAGCGTGACTACGGCCGGACCACCTTCAAAGTCGAGTTTCTCGAAAATTACTAAGGTACCAATTTTGTCGTTCGAGTACTAATTAGTACCAATTAGGTACTAATTATTTACTAAATATGGAAGCGATTGGCGTTGGTGGTCCTGCGATAGTCACGGACATCAAATATTTTATTTGTTGATGGCAACTATGACATAAATTGACACATGGTTCTGTCATTACTGTCAATCAATTGACAGTGGTGTTTTCACTATATTATCCTAGATAATTAGAAAGGTTTGTTCGTTTTAGGAGTAAATTCTTAAAAAATAAAAAAGATTTTTCTCAAAATTAGAGGTCTTTAAAAATGTATGATATAGTTAGAACCACTAGTTTTTAGGATGTCTATTCAAATATATTTAACTTATCCTGGTTAGAATTACAGAATAATAAAAACCATTTTAGGACATGTCCTTTAAAACTGTCACAATTATTACTCAATAGCCCTTATATTTTGTGACTATTGAATTTGGTCGATTTCGCGATATTATCACTTCTAGCGCATATCGGAACGCAGGGTTAATTAGTCTCAGACATGAGATCACAGTATATAAAAAGTACTCTGTGTACAAAGCAGACATTTAAATTAAATAAGTGTCAGTCAAAGTCATACATACATACATACATAACATCACGCCTTGTTTCCCCGAAGGGTTGGGCAGAGGTGTCCCTGTAGCAGGTACACCCACATTTCGCCAGTTATGTTTAAGTCCCATGTAATAGGGGGCGAGCCTATTGCCATCAACCGGGCACAAATCCAGACATAATAATAATAATATACCAAATTCTCTAGTGTTTCACAATTTAGTACTTACTAATTCCATATACCTATCTAGATTTCTACAACTATGTTTTTTTTGTTCAACGTCAGCCAAGCAAATGTCAATGTCAATATTGATTAGAAAAACAATATTTATCAGTAACAGTTAGTATTATTAGTCTTTGGTAACAGTATAAATTTACTTAAAGACAGGCAATTTTGATAGTCTATTAAACTCCAATTGTTTATTGATAATAATCAGTCTTAATTTCTTATAGATTTCAACGGTATACAGACTAATTTGCGGATTCCGTATCATAGTGTTCTGTGATTTGGATTCGAATCATTCTTGTGAATATTTATGACTAACTTGAGATGGATAAAGTATTTGAAATAGAATCACTTGAAGCATTCCAAAATGTAAGTAAAACGTAACATGCTATGTATTTTCATCGGATTTATATTGAACCAAAGAAATGAAATATTTAGATGTATTTGCTTGGAACCTACTATTTAAATAGATACCTTGTTTAGTAATCATTGGCCACAAACCCGTTTAAGAATTTAAAATATTATTATAATTCAAAAACACTGCCCAACCAGGGGCCCACAGAGTATATTTTTATAAAGGCTACCTATTTATAATAATCGACGGGCGACTATTTTTAAGCAACTTCAAAAAAGGAGGAGGTTGTATGTCCGTCTGTATGTATATATATTTTTTTAATGTATGTCCATCGATATTTACGGCAATTGTGGACAAATTTTGAAAATTCTTTGGTAAAGGAAGCTTGCGCGGTGGTCCCATATAAAGGAGATTGCCCGATTTGATAGGAAAGTTGGGTCCCAGTGGAAAATGGTTGTGCCCTGAAGATTTTTATTTTAAATAATAGTTAAAACATAGTATTTTCTTAATCAGAAACAATTTTTCATTTATTCACCCTGGTTCAAGAGATATCATTGTTTTTCTGTTGTAAAAATCTAGGTTATAATTAGAAATTGACATTGACATTTCCTCCTTATTCTATTTAGATTGAGTACCTACTTCTACTACCTATCTACTATATTATGGGGATGGGAATATGTCTCTTACTTTATGTACATAATATATAATAGCAGCACAATAAAAAGTAGATACTAAGGTACTCATAGATGGTGTAGAATCGCCGTTTAGATATGATAAAAATGCATAATTAGTTAATAGCTTCAGCACTGGACTTTCATAATTAAGGATATTGATATGTCTAAGTACCAAAGGAAATAAAACAAATCAAAACTTGAATAAACCATTTATTCTTCATAAAATATATCATCCAAGAATTGAGCTGGAGCACTTACATCGTTGAAGCGGCCCCAGCTCAGATACCATAATACTGTCATAGTATGAGCACAACACCCTACTGTACGGTTACCCACTAGACAGTTACAATAATAAGCAATGATACTATCTAAAGTATTTGCCCGATTTTCATCTTTACTAATCAATAAATAAGAGTAATAAGTTTTATTGCTCACATGGCGGGACTTAATTCTAGCCCTAATTAAATAATTATTTTGACCCAATATTAAGGGCAAATCCTCTTCCAAAATATCATTGCTTACTTTAATATTATAAGTACCATTAGTTCTTATGTGCTCCCCATAATAGGATCTCGCCTGTTTTAGTTGGTAGGATCCCAATGCAAATCTTAAATCATCTAAAGTTAATCTAGGAAAATGGTCTAAATGAGGAGCACTGCTGTCTATGTTTTGGAAGACCGTACGTCTCCTATTGATGTTTTCCCTTTGAATAAATTCCCCCAAATAATTCCTAGTATTTAATCTTGTCTGAGCAATATGTAAATACTCCACAGCATCTGGTCTGTCTTCAATTTTTGGGTGGAATTTATTCAAAAGAGCACAAGCAATTTTAAAATCATTCATAAGGTGTGTTGATGCTCTGTTAAAATATTCTTGTCGAAAGAGTTTGTAATCTCTTTTAACCTGACCATTTACTATTTCATTTTCCAATAATGACTCAGGCATGTATGTTTTATAATTATAGCTTTCCAATTCAGGGATCACATCTCTAAACCCCCTATCCAATATAAATACATCCCCATGTCTAAAAAATGAACGCATTGGACCAGTTTCATTATTAAATAGATCACTCATGATTGTTGAGTCATTTTTTGTTGCTTCATAAGGTCCAATGCAATCTAAAATATATCCATCACAACATGTTATTAAAAACGGTTTAACCAAATTGGCATATTTATGGAGACTATATGTCTGTTTCTGGTATTTGTAGTTACTACTACTCTGTACATAAACATATGTACCATCACATATGACAATGGCAGGTTTAGTATCTGAAGCCATGCTACTATCTCCAAATAGACCTTCAGGAATAGTCCTGTTACGTGAGGCCACATTTTGTATACTTGTATGGTTTAGTCCCAAATGCATTGGTACAAAATGTTCTGTTAAACATTCTCTAACAATCTTCATTTTTTTCTCTAATGTAGACCGTGGCAATTGAAAAAGAGTTGCCAGTCTTTGGTTGCTGTCCCCTGTCCTAAGCTTTACGAGAAATATGCTCAATGCAAGGCTAGGTTTTGTAACATTATTATTTAAAGACGGAATGCTATTTAATAGTTCATTAAATTGCACTTCTGTAAGGCCCAGCCAATAATGGCGTAAATGTGAATCCATTGCTGCAATATTATTAAAATCTAAAGTCCTTTGGGAAGCTCTTTCCAGCATGGAAAATATATCATCGACTTGAAAGCCAGTAAAGTCATTAAAAGTGGCATTCAGTTCATCCCACTGATTACTATTTAAGTGGTGATGGCAGATTCTAGCATTTAAGGGTATATATATACTGTACTGCAATAACAACAATTCCTTGATAGTCATAGGCACTAAAAGACGGTCATTATTTTCACATCCTACAAACATGCAGTGACGAGAAGCTGCGGCAACTCGTTTATACTTTTGTGAATTAACTTTACATTGTTGTCGTGGTGCTTGTTGTGATTGGTGTGTTGGAGCTGGCATTGGAGGTGGTTCAGGTATCCCAGTATCTTCTAAAGAAGGTGAAGCTGCATCCATGACACTGTCAGGTCTGTTTGTATCTTGAACCGCCAATCGTCGTGTTTCCCGAGTTGCTGCTAACCAGCAAGGAATGCACACTCTTTCTAAGTGTGTAGCCTAAAATGAAATACAGTTGGTATTAGTGAATGTTAGAATATACACCAAACCGAGACTTTGTACCCAGAAGAAGTTCAAGCGTGATGTTATGTTGTTATTACAAAAAATACTGACCAGGTGTGTTAGAGTCCATCTTAAAATCATGCTCCGTTGTGGGCAGTCTAACTCAACTCGATGGGTTCTCCGACTTGCAATAGAGATACCACATCCATAACAAATGTTCAAGTGGCCATATGCAGGTGACATATCCTCGTGGGATCCAGTTATATTTGATAAGATACGTTCTTGCAACAGCAAATAACATTCAATACACAGGATATCATCCAACGCTACCTGAAAAAGATTATAAAATCATAACTCTTCTGTATTTAAAACTGTTTCACTGACATTTAACGTTTAAGTATTGTAGGCAGGCAAAATCCGCCCCTAAGACGACCCACTGACCGAAACTCTTAAAAAGGACATAAAGTGTTTTGTTCACTCTAATCAAATGTCATTTTGAATTTGCAAAATGCAGTTAAATTATTAAAGTCCCCAATAACTGTTTAAGCTCACGATAAATAACAAGACTTACAGGTGTAGGCATTGTCCAGGTTCGTAAAAGAGCTGTCATTTGCTCGTTCAACTCCTCAACTGTATACCGGCGTAAATTAGGTGATAATAAAATCGAACAGTTAATACAGCGTCGGGAACGCGGACGCTGTGTCCGACTTCTAACTGGGGTAGACATGGCTCTGACAATAACGGTTCGGGAGTCCAATATCTCACCAAGGATAGCACTAAGAGTCAAATATCTCACAAAAAACAGCACTAATAAGAGTCAAATATCTCACAAAACGTAATGCACTCGAGGAACTTATTAGCTCAACTCGGTAGTAGCAGAAAAAGCACGTATCGTAAATAATAACTAAGTAAAAGATTACGGAATTCAAAACTCAACGTAGATATAAACAAAGCAATCACGCACGTAACGAACCACAGAACAGAAGTCAGCGAGTTCTGTGACATGCGCAAGTAAATGTTGCCAGATATTTTTTTTTTTAATAATCGATTAATAAATCGTTATAGATCAATCGTTAAAAACTACTTTGTTAGGGGTTTGCTATTACTTTTGTGTCTATTGCTTTTGTGAACATTTATCAATGTAGGCCTATTATGAATTTATACAACCTATTATTGTCATCGTTCCATCGGTTTTACTCGCATCGACTATGAGCAGTGTTTATTTATCCAATAGTTTTCGTCATCAAGAATACTTTACTTAAACTCATATTTTTTGGTGAACACCTATTGTTGTTCATTTCAGATTATGGTGCAATAATACGCATAAAAGGACACGGATACTGTCGTTCTACCTCATCGTCGTAAAACAAAATGCTAACACAGTAGCGTTGAAGTTGTCGATCGAATGTTGAGATCTAATGGGGATAAAAACTGCCACTTGCTCACTTCAGATGGCGCTGATTCCAGCGTCTTATAATTTAACAGCTAGCTTCGATCAATAATATTGATCGAAGACAGCTAGCCATATATTTTACGTAAACAAGCGACTTCTTTTACGCATAATTAATTATTGAGCCCAGTTGCACAGCTGTTTACTGCAAAAATATGGGCCCCATGTATTTGCCAAAGAAGTTATAAGAAGAAAACTGAGGGAGAAAGCTCTCCGAAAAAAATTGGAATCCAATATTTTGTCGAGACAATGTGCTATCCTTTAAGCCTTTTATGGGAGAATTGGTTTATAGGTGATGTTTCCAAGAGAACTAAGTCTGTTTTCATTACATACAGGCACTTGTGATGTGATATTATGTAAATTATAGTAAAGTATGTGTGTGTTTATAATATCATATTAGATCAGTGCTAGAAGTGCTATCTCTAAGGTTTTTCAGTCAAGAACATCAAGGCCGAGTTGGTTTACAACTCTGATCAGGTTAGTTCTATCGCACGCCTCCAGTCTTTAACAAAAAACGAACTAGCCGACAAACACAAAATAACATATAAATAAATAAAACGTTCATAATTTATTGAAAAGAATTGTTTTTTATTGTTTCATAATCGTTTTATTTTGATATCGATTAATCAATTGATTAAAAGATGTCATTAGTTAATTCTTTGATACATGGCAACTTTTTTTTTGTATACCAATCAAACGGATGTCGACGTAATCTTTAACTAGTTAATTAACTTTAACTTTATTCCCAGGGTGAAAGAAATTGTATAAAAAATACCCTGTACACAAAAAAATGAATAATATTTTTAGGTTATTATTAAAATCAGGCACACGATACCACAAAAGGGACCTGCTCCGTGGCAATCTCCTTTAAGTAACTTTGCTTGGGCAGTTTTTGAGTTAGCTTCAATAATACGTATTCTTCTCACTTAATCTATGTGAATGATGTTATAATAACTTCCTGTCACTGTTATTTACATAGCAGGTAGTGGTATTCAAATTATTGTGGGGTAGGTACACACGGATACATATCAAGCTATACATTTCCAATATAAGCTGATCTCGCATTGGACGGAAATCCTGCACAATGCAAGATCAGCATAAACTGGAAATGTATAGCTTGATGTGTAGCTGTGTGTACCACAGGAAAAAAGTAAAAAAAAAAGCTTCAAAAATTAGTTATTTTTCAGTTTGTAGGTAAAAGTTTTAATTATTTTAAAAGGTAATTTCACAGCTGATGGTACATAATAAAGCATAATTTCGGTTCCTGTTGTTGTGAATTTGTTTTTGTTTCAGGTATCACAGCAAATTTTGACCAAGTTGTATTATTCAGGATCATCTGATTCACTATCATCTGACATAGAAGCTGATGTGATTATGTTGGCAAAACAGGATTTGATCTCAATAATTTCTGATTGTAATTTTGATTTACAAAAAATCAAAGATGTAATTAATAGCAAGGGTTGGCCACAAGAAAAACTTAAATGCTTTCATGAATTATTAGAAACAAACAAGTCCGAAGTTTTTCATGCAGCTTTGAACCACTTTAATAGTAGTTACTGTGACACAATAGTTAATTTTGATTGGTTTTTAAAATTAGTTCTTGGTACCAGCGAAATGAAAACATTAAAATACCCACTACTACAGTTGATGATGTCTACATTAAATAAAAATGGGAAACAGAATAAAATTATTTATGATATCAATAAAGATATTTTAAGGAAAATTATAAATGCTTTAGACAGTATTAAATAACAAATTGTAAGTAATTGGCTTTTTTATTAAACAAAAAAATATATATTTATCTTATATTGTACTAGCTTTTGAACATACTACCGACAGTTGTTTTTTTTTTTTTTTTGGTTGGGAAATTATCAAATAACTTCTCCCGCTCTGGATGGAGCGGGAGGGCGTGTCAGACTCTTACTGCCTTCAAATCATATCATTTAAATGAATAGTTTAAAAGATAAAACATGTTTCCAAATTACGCGTAGCAACGTGGGCGCAGCGGTAGGAGTCACTGTTTTTCATTGATAAGTTTTCAAAGAAAAAACCGGCCAAGTGCATGTCGGACCACGCACAATGTAGGGTTCCGTAGTTGGGATGAATTTATCCCAAGAAAAAACTTAAATTGAAAAAAAAAATCTTTCATACAGAATGTATGGGAGAACATGTTTTTACAACCGCAGATCTAAGTTGGTCGATTATTATTCGTTAACTTGTAAAGCCTATTCAGCTGTGATAGTTTTCCTTTTAAATTCGTTATATAAGCTACTGCCGTGAATTTTTTCACATATCTAAAACCAACCATTTAGCTGGCAGGGGGGGGACACACTTGACTCTAACAAAATTTTCCACTTTATAGCTTAATATTTCGCAAACGGATCTCTGAATTCAAAAATGGTTTTAACACGCTCACAATGTTTTTGAAAGACCTTTTCAACGATACCCCACACTAAGGGATAGAAAAAAAAAAACATCCCCACTTTACGTGTAGCCCATAAAAAAAAATTTTTTTCATAATTTTATTTATAATTTTACAACTTTCTAGTACTAACAGTCTTGGAGCTAGACCGCGGACAGACAGACAGACAGACAAACAGACAGACGGACATGACGAAACTGTAAGGGTTCCTTGTTTACTACGGAACCCTAAAAAGTCATAATGAGAAAGAACATAGATATTGTACTCTGTGAGAAAGAATTCAAAATAGCGTGCCAGTTATTTTCACCTTAGTTGACAGCACAGAACATGCTTGAGTATTTTGCCATAGATAATACGCTTAATTTTGCTGCTCTGTCTGCCCTGCCCCTAAAGGATTTATCTATGTCTATCTAAAGGTGCCGATTTGAGGACGGGATGGTTGAGATCGGCGGCATGAGACCGAACGGTGGTCGAGTTTTATCATAGGTCGTCTACCTATCTCTAATGGGCCGATTACAAGCTTAACCTTACTTGCACAAGCAAGCATAGAAGTAACGTTATATCTGCCTTTCCACCTAGGGTTGCCAGATCGGAAGACCAAAATATCTGGACAAAATTTGAAAATGTCGGGATTTTGGGTTTTTTTGCCAGGTCGTTCCCATAGGAACGATGTGGCGCGGAACCACATTAATACAGATGAGACACTCAGCAAAATGATTTAAATAAAAAGCGACTCTTACCACCACAGAATAAAGTGCAATTCAGATCGCACAACGCTAATTTACCTACAGCTATATTCACCTACAAGTTTCCTCTCTTTCTATCACGTAACTCTTATACCTTCTGACCACGTTAGGGTTGTAATCTTTTAGAGAATAATTAATCTGAATATTTAATTACTTAATTTAATTTGTTTGTGTGTCCATTATTTATTAATATGTGCCTACGTAATTGGGAAAATAAATAGAAATGTACAGATACCCTGTAATATTTAGTTATGGTTAGTGCGTGGTACCCACCAAAACAGGTACTTTCCTACCTATAGGTACTTACCAAAGCCTGGGGGCCTACCACCAGCTCATAAAGCAGTATTATTCTAATATTACTTTAGTGTGGGAAAGAGCTCTACAGGACGTATAGCTCCATCTCTTTCTTCCACTGAAGTAATATTAAAATAATACTGCCTTTGAGCTGGTGGTAGGCCCCTGAACCTGACCTTGTAAACAGAACTTGTACGAACCTAACTATAGGTACCTACCATAATATTTTAACTACGTAAATACGGGTGGCATAGTAAGAATGATAAATGTAAACATTTGGTAGGTAGGTACCTACTTAATTACTAACTACTTATAGGTAGACGTGCATTTCTTTAGCTTTCGGCTAAATTATCTGTGCTTTCGGTGACCTTTGGAAGTGAGAAAAACGTGAGATTCGGATCCTTATTATTATTTAAGCAGCCAAATGCAATACAATATACTGTTGCCTTCATTTTAGTATTTTTAGTTTTAATATCTTGCGACGAATGGACGACGCGACGCGACGCGTGAGTATTGAATTGATGTAGGTAAGACACGATGTGGCGCGGCGGCGCGCGGCAACCCTACTGAATCGGCCCAGTGAGACGAGCCCGCCGCGTACGTTTGTAGCTTCATACAATCATACCTAAACTGCGAAGTGTATGAAGGCTCGTGCAGACCAGCGCGACACGCGACGCGACTCAAAGGCAGCAGGAGCGGTGCCTTTGTGTCGCGCTGGTCTGCACGAGCCTTTAGTCTGTGGCGGAACATACAAAGCGGCGCACAGTGGGCTGAAAATCGATCTTCATAGACTTAGGGATCAACTTAGTAATTTTTTTATTTTTTCGGCAGAAATGGGTTTAGATATCGTATACCTATTTTAGTTTTTCAATAAACGTTTTTCTTTAACGCTCGCATAAAACAGCCCAATGTGGCTGTCCGGATTCACATATGCAAATCTCCTTTCACTCAACAGTGCTCGTGTACAACTCTGAGCAAATCTAGGACAGTCAGATACCTTGGGGTTCTCCTGGACGAGAAAATATCTTGGCAACCACATATCGAGATGGTTTCGTCACGAGTCAGGAAACTTACATGGGTGTTCAAAAATCTGAGGCATGTAGCTGACAGCGATCTCCTCCGTTCAGTTTATTATGCATTGGCACAATCTGTTATTGGTTACTGTATTGGGGTTTGGGGAGGTGCATGTAAAACGCATCTCTTACGCCTGGAAAGATCGCAACGGTCCTTGCTAAAAACAATGTCATTCAAACCATACAGATTTCCCACAAAGACATTATACGAGTTGTCGCGTGTTTTTACAGTTAGACAACTTTTTATTTTCCAGATAATTACAAAAAACCGGCCAAGTGCGTGTCGGACTACGCACAATGAAGGGTTCCGTAGTTGAGATGAATTTATTTATCCCAAGAACAAACTTAACATTGTAGTTGAAAAACATGTTCTCCCATACTCGTACATTCCAACTGCAAATCATCGCTCGGCATCCAATACCGCGACTGTGACATTTTTTTTTTAAATTGCAGTGTCACTTATTTGAACGTGTAGAATGAAATAAAACAAAAATCAGATTTTCGTAAAAAATTTCACATTCGCGGTATTAATATAATAATAATACCTTTAAACGAGCAATTCTTGTATATACCTATATATATATAATCTGAATCTCGGAAACGGCTCCAAGAGTTTTTATTAAATTTAATATGCAGGGTTTCAGGAGCGATAAATCGATCTAGCTAGGTTTCATTTTTAGAAAACGTCGTTCAAAAAAAAATTATCATCCAGATATTTTTCTTTATTCAAGTAACAAGGACTCATTGCGTTAGTAAACTTATGAACTATGTTAACTTATTTTACGAGGTCACTTAGAAAGTTTTGCGACTAACAGTTTTTGTCTATAGAATACTGGCTGGTTTTGATGTCAATTAAAATGATGACTATTTATTACAAAAAAACATAACATTCCAAATTCGAAATTCCCTCCACATTTTTTTACGAGCAAAATCAAAATAATCTGTCTTACTGAAAACTGGATTTATAACGAGAACATTTTCGCGCGATGATTTTGTACGATTTCAAATGTCGACTAAAACCAGAAGAATCGTTTGAAAGACTTCAATTGGTGTTCATAGAAAAAAGGCCTTCTAAAGAGACTGTTTTTCGCTGGTTCAACGAATTCATGGGTGGTCTAGTAATTTAGGCAGACAAAGAAAGAAGTGGCCGCCCTATGACGGTTGTTGAAAAAGTGCTGGCTGTGAAAAATTTAATTCAAGAGAAAGGCGAATTACATATGAAGAGGTTCAGCATACACCGTGAAATTTGAATCACAGTTTTGCTTTTTTTTTTTATTGGATTCTGTAGAATGGTAGTAGACCATGGTCTGAATAAAGTTTGTTCTAGCAAAACTGTGATTCAAATGTCACGGTGTATACTGCCGATTGGATCGGGAAGTGTGCATGAAATTCTACATAGGCATCTTCGGTTATGGAAGATAGTTTCACGCTGGTACCGTAAAATCTAACGCAGGGTCAGAAGGAGGTTCGGGTAGAATGGTGCCGAGACATGATAGCAAAATTGGTAGCAGGCTCGTCTCGGCGCGTTTAAGATATCATTACGGGTGATGAATTTTGGATTTATCAATATGATCCAGAAATGAAGCATCAGTCGACCGTGTGGCTGTTTCAAAATGAACCAACGCCTACCAAAGTGAAGCGAGCCAGAAGTGCAGGCAAAATGTTGATCGCAAGTTTTTTTTTTTCTACCAGGTTATCTGGTGTCAATACCCTGACGAGATCAAAGAAGCATCAATGCTGAATGGTATGTTACCAAATGTTTGCCAGAAGTTTTTACTACTGCAAGCAGCAAGCGACCGTACACTGGGCTACTGCTTCACCACGACAACGCGCTGGCTCACTCGGCGCTCAAAACAAGGGACTTTCTGGACAGCACACCGGTCAAATTTATAGGTCATCCTCCTTACAGTCCCGATTTGGCTCCGTGCGACTTTTTCTTGTTCCCCAAAATAAAAAATCAACTCAAAGGAAAACAGTTTTCATCACCTGAAGATGCACTGGGTGCATTTGAGAAGGAGATTGGAGAGGTGTCTGATGCGGACTGGAAAATATCTTATGAAAATTTGTTTAGACGTATAAAACTGTGTATGCCAATGGAGAGTTCTTTCAAAAGATATAATAAAAAAAATATAACCTGTAGTATATTTTTTTCTAGTATCACAAAACTTTCTGAGTGCCCCACGTAATCTAGTTTAAATTTATTTCACCCCATGGGAGACGGCACTGCAATGATTGATGTACAGTAAGCGCTCAATAGTGCATGAGCACGCTAAGAGTCGTATTGCTGTGAACACGCGGTATAGTCCGTACATTTGTATGTGTAAACAGTCAGACGTCTGTGGTGTGAGTGCCGTACACACACCACAGAGAACGCAGTTTTGAACTACACACTATAGTATCGTCACGGTTCGCGGGCGCCGCACTTATATTTCCATAACTTTTGTTAGCACGCATCATACTCGTACGCGTGACCTTGGCCAGTGTATCCCATTGCTAAAATTCGAAAATAAATTATATGTGCAGATAGCAGAAGGCGTTAAGCGTTGGTCTTAGATTCAAGATGGCTAAGGTTCTAATCTCGTAAATCACAGCGCTGTTTTTGCAAATATTATTATTTTTGTTTGCAATAATAATATTTTTAAATATCCTGCCTATTTATTAATGTTGTTATTGCAATAAAGGGTTTAGAATAAAAAATGCGTGATATGTTATAATAAAAAATAAATAATATTTATTCGTTATGTTTATTTTACTTAAGTTTAGTTATCAAACTGCTACAATTATTTATCATTACTTCACCTGAATAATATGTGAAATAGATGTCTAGAAACTTAGAAGCAATTTGTATTATTTTGACATATTTAAATTTTGAAATGTTTTAAATTTTAAATGGATTTTTTTGCACCATAAATATAAAGCTTTGATCATGGTCTAAGTAATTAAGCAATAAATAAGAATATTAGACTACTTAAAATGTAAAAAAATCTACTGACAAAATTGTTGATTTTAAGGTTAAAGGCAGTTGTTCATATTAATTATTTTAAACTTTATTTGGCTTTAGTAAATATTGGTTGGTATTGAGGTTATAGCTTAAGTATTCATTTTCTTTACGAAAAGAAGATTGAAACTAAACCTCAAATTTTAATCCTAAAATAATATTAAACAATTTCGGTATATCTGCAAGAAATACGACAAACACCCTATTGAAACGTGCTTAAAAAATTCGTTACCATAAATTCATGCAATAACGAATAAAGATTATATAAAAATTTATTAAGTTGGTACGGTCAATATTTTAAGGTCAAAAACGGTTTTCTAGCTGGTCTTCAGTGATGCAAGCCTTCAGAGTGCACGGCGAACGGTTCATAATGACGTGTTTTTAATAATTCAGCAAAATATCTCGTTGGTATGAAACCATTTGTTTCATTCACCATTTGACGTCGCTGCTACTCGATAATAAGCCCCTTCCTCATATCTCTTAACCGTCACAGTATTTCTCTAGAACAAAGAAAAACATTGTTTTTATTACACGTAATACCTAATTATTTATTATTCACTAATCGAATTAAACCTCACAATGAATTTAAAACTTTAAAGGCATCTTCTGTCTCAACAATACCTCTGTTCTATCAACAATACCCTTGATTAAGATTTATGTTTAGTAAAATATGAAATATATAAATGATAACACTCACACTTAGTCCGGTTTCATTAGATATTCACTTCACTTTTACGCAGCGCAATAATATTCTCTGATCTGATCTGATCTCTTCAATATATTTTATGCCTGCTTTTTGATAATAATAACCACAACACTGCGCTAAATGCTCGTCACCAATATTATCACGGCACGAACCAACAAAGTTCTATTAATTGAATACTTGTAACAAACTGCATCTACCCCACAGAAATCGAAATAATTTACTTAGTTTTTTGTGGTCTACCTGCTAAACTTTAATATTTATGTGAACAAGACGAATGAAACTAAAAACGAATGATGATTATTGAACTAGTCATTGGTTGCAGACAAAGTGAGTGTGTGTGTGTAATGTGCGTGTCTACAGTATTGTAACAACTTATAGAAGAAGGTCGTAAGTCAAACCGAAGCGTCAGTCTATTGCTTTGTGAGATTGCTCATGGACTTTTGGTCGGTACTGTACAATATGCAATCCAGACTGCTAACGATATTGTTGGAGCTGGCCCGTACTCTGCGTACCAGGGATGCACACCTCATTCGCATCGTTGCGTAAAAGCAATTAATATGTGCGTCCGCGAATATTCCCGATGCGCTACAAAAACGGGGCAGCACCGACCTATTGGAGTTATACATCAAACCATGTGTTTTGGCATACTGCTCACATTTGGCGACCAATTACTTTCTGAGACCACAGATTGACGCGCTCAGAAGCACCATATCATCTGCATAGCTAATATTATTTACACAAATACCATCTATATAGCAACCCACTCTGGTGCTGCTGAACTCGCCAATCCTGCCTCACCCCGCATTCCAACCTGTATGGCTTGGAAAAAGTTCCAGCCCATCGTACACTATTGATCTGGATACCATACCACTATTTAAAGATGTTTATAAGCTCCGTTGGCAACCTATCCTTCTCCATCTTTCTCCACAATACGTCATAAGCAACCTGATCAGAAACCTAGAATAAATCGATGAACTTAGCATAAATCGGCGTCCCGCGCTGTGTATAGTAAGTATGTGATAGTATGCTTAAGGCACAACACTGCACTTTCTGTTGACAAACCACGCCGAAACCCGAATTGGTTGTCATGAACATTTACAGTTTTATTTATTTGTGTATTAAGCAGACGGTCAAACACTTTTGATATTTTGATATTATAGTAGCTTGAGAGATGGGCCTTTTGGATGCCGAGCGACGAAATGTAAGTTTTTACGCATAATATTGAGAGATTTACCATGTTATTTTAAAACCATAGACTTCTTATAGGTTTTCCTGTAATCTATGAGTAAAGAGCCATACTATGTATTTTTTTCAAAATTTTTGGTCCAGTAGTTTCGGAGATAAGGGGGGGGGAATGGTCAATTTTCATTGAATTTATCAAATATCTTTAAAAGTATTTATTTTAAAATTATATAAAAAATATATTTAAGATCCTCGCAACAAGCCCTTTCATTTGATATGTCACACGGTACTGTTAGCAAAACTTTTTTTTTTATTTTCTTGTTTGCGCCCCAAAAGTGACACCTATATTCAAAATTAAATTATTTACATTACACATTCGTGTTTGGGTCACAGAAATACACATGTGTACCAAATTTCAACTTAATCGGTTCATTAGATTCGGAGTAAATTGGCTGTGACAGACGGACAGACAGACAGACAGACAGACAGACAGACAGACAGACAGACAGACAGACAGACACACGAGTGATCCTATAAGGGTTCCGTTTTTTCCTTTTGAGGTACGGAACCCTAAAAACACGTATCTACCCCATATGACTCAGGTAAACTTCAGAATAAGCGAACAACGCCAAACGTAATTGAATCTGTTCAATGTCGCACAGCTTTTGCAAGACGGCAAAACGTTTTTCTTTCTATTTATTTATACAACAAAATTAATAGAATCTTGAATTTTTATCCGCTAACACTAAACGAATGTAAACTTAAAGTAAAGAACTGGCTCCTTACTCTTGATTATGAGGATGTAGAGAAAATAATTAATCTCATTCTACAAAGGAACACATACATAGAACATACCTTTCTTTCATACACCTACACATACACAAACACGCACGGGAACCCACCCACACGTACACGTACACACCTCCCATACACACAGAGCACGATATAATAACTTTAGAATAATGTTTATATTTTTTCATACTTTTAATTTCTGTTATTGTATTTATTTTGTTTTTACCGCTTTCAAATTGTATTTTGTAGCACTTATGTTTGTCCATTTATGTTGACATTAGTATCTAAGCCAAATAAAATGGTAGAGGGCGCTGATTCCTGACATACAGGTACACCTAGTTCAGGAGTCAGAGGCTTCAAACAAATTTTTGTAAGTTATGTTGTCAATAAAGAATTATCTTATCTTTACTGCACTTGGTTGAAATAAATGTATGGAGAAATTATGTAAAAAGGGATATATTTCGACTTTGGTCAAGTGCGACTAGTTTCATTTGGCACGATTACATCCCTTATTTTTATTTTTTTGACATATCGCAAAATGCACGGACGCGTTAGATTTTGGGAGAAAATTAAATGTGTTTTCTACACTAATATTATAAAGAGGAAAACTTTGTTTGTTTGTTTGTTTGTAATGAATAGGCTCAAAAACTGCTGGACCGATTTTAAAAATTCTTTCACCATTCGAAAGCTACATTATCCACGAGTAACATAGGCTAAATTTTATTTTGGAAAAAAAATAGGGTTCCGTAAGATATTTGGGGTTTTCGGACACAAGGTGTAAAAAATCAACCAGAAAAGTTACTTATTTTGCGTAGGTACGCTGCCTAAACTATAAAAGATAGAACCATAAAATGTTCTAATTAATTCTAGATCTTATAAATATCTACAAAAAAGTCCGCGACACACTATCTATGTCGAGTGAGGCACAACAACCATTTTTTTAATTTTTTAATCTTGAATTTTTTTTGGACTACATTTAAACGCATTTATTTTACTCATGCTATAATCGTTATCAAAATAAATTATTTCACCACTAAGTACAGTTTATGTAGATAATATTTGGTCTTTGAATGATTAAAATTGGACGTAATACTATTGACACAATGGTACAACAGTATAACAGAAATGATCTAACAGCGTTTGTAAATGACAATGTGCCAACATGCTTATGAGACTATTGTGGATAGCGTGAACAATAACATGGGGAGATTATTTTTTTTGGACGCACCAGGAGGCACCGGAAAGACTTTTCTGGCAAATTTGATACTTGCTAAGATACGGCAATCAGGGAAGATAGCGATTGCAGTTGCTTCGTCAGGAATTGCTGCAACTCTCTTGAACGAAGGACAAACTGCTCACTCTACGTTTAAACTCCCGCTATCCGTATCTTTAGATCAACGGTCTACGTGCTCTATTCGAAAAAATGGGCCTCTTGGTAAGTTACTGCAAGACGCGTCGTTGGTAATATGGGATGAATGCACCATGAGTCATAGAGCTCATGTGGAGGCCGTGGACCGTACTTTAAAAGACCTCCGAAGCTCTGCTAATGTCATGGGTGGTATCACTTTTGTATTTGCTGGAGATTTCCGACAAACGCTTCCAGTCATCAACAGAGGTACGCGAGCAGATATTATGAAGGCATGTTTAAAATCGTCTCAACTTTGGACATCTGTTCAACATTTGAATTTGCGCACCAATATGAGAGCTCATCTACATGGAAATACGCATAGCAATTTTCCACAACAGCTGCTGAAACTTGGATAAGGAATTTTTCCATGTTTAAATTTGGGCACCGATTATGCGGTTACTTTGGATGAGTCTCTAGGCCAAATAGTCCATAATTTAGATAGTCTGATAGATGCTATATATCCTGACAAAGAAAACTTACATCAAAATGATTTTCGTTGGCTGTGTTGTAGAGCAATTGTTTCTCCCAGGAATGAAACAGTCAACGAAATAAACAATTTAATTATGCAGAAAGTACCGGGTGAAGTTAAGTGCTATAAATCCATAGACACCGTCACTAACATCGAGGACGCAGTGCACTACCCCCAGGAATTTTTAAATTCTCTGAACCCCGCTGGGCTACCACCTCATGAACTGTCGTTAAAAGTTGGCACGCCGATAATGCTTCTCAGAAATTTAAGCCCCCCCAACATGTGTAATGGCACGAGACTTCTTATAAAGGAGCTAAAAGATAATTTAATAGTAGCGAAGATTATCACCGGCCCTGCAGCTGGTGAATTAGCTCATATACCAGGAATACCCATGATCCCTACTGATTTGCCTATACCCTTCAAAAGGCTCCAATTTCCAGTAAAAATTTCTTTCGCACTAACGATAAACAAATCCCAGGGCCAAACATTCAAATTAGTAGGAATTGATTTACAAAAAGAATGTTTTACGCATGGGCAACTTTACGTTGCCCTATCACGGGTCGGGGCTCCCGACCATCAGTATATTTTGTTACCTGAAAATAATTTAACGTCAAATGTTGTTTATAGAGAAGCTCTACAATAATCGTTTAAGTTATCTATCCTAAAACAACGGGTTGCACTCCGGGACTGCCGGCAGAAGTGAAAACTTAGTATTAATTACATTTAAATATTTTCATCATTAACAACTTTAACATCCACATAAAGACAATCTATGCAGCCTGCGGATAATGACTGCGTCGTCGATGTTAGTGTCGATGTTTGTGAATTGACCTGGGAATCATTTTGCTGACCGTGTCTTTCCTGGGTAGGCTTTTTGCAGCGGTAACCGACATCCACGCGGGCGGAGCCGCGGGCGACCGCTAGTTAGAATATAAAATAGTAGATTGATTACCAAGGGAGCAAACAACTATTTTTAAGGCGAGAGGGATTCAAAGTATGTCATAGATGAACACTCTACTTCTTATCCACGGAGTACATTTTCTTATCACCATCTATGAGTAAAATAAACGTGTGCGGTTCGACCCCCGTCAGGAACGAAGTTCCTTCTCACGTATGGTTTAAAACAAAAATAAAATTTTCGCCGCCATCGTGGATTTACATTTTGATCTCATTATTGACAGCACCTTCGGAAACTATGAAAATGATACCCATGATGAAAAATTTGAAAATTTTCGTAGCTACCATCTTGAATTTATATTTTGACCTCACTATCAGCTTTAGCACCCTCGAAAACTATGAAAACGACACCCATGACGAAATATTTGAAAGTTTTCGCAGCTGCCATCTTGGATTTACATTTTGATCTCATTATTGACTTAAGCATCTTCGAAAACTATGAAAATGATACACATGATGAAAAATTGGAAAATTATCGCAGCTACCATCTTGAATTTACATTTTGCCCTCACTATCAGCTTTAGCACCCTCGAAAACTATGAAAACGACACCCATGACGAAATAATACAGTTTTCATTTCATTAAAAGTTCTCGCAGCCGCCATCTTGGATTTTCATTTTGACCTCACCAAAAAAAATTTAAAATATTTTATTTCCCATAAACCTACAAGGGCACTTATGAAACGTCAGAAGCTAGGTGCACGGTTCCAGTTGGTCGCTTCCTATGGAGAAGAGCCGGCAAGAAACTCCACGGTTACCTACTCTTTTCAAAATAAATGGTTTCTACAATGTTTCCAAATTACAATGTTAATAGATATGGGAGGACAGTGTAGGCAAATCAACAAGTATCAGGTACAGTACCGACCAAAAGTCCATAAGCAATTCGGTTTGACTTACGACCTTCTTCTATAAGTTGTTACAATACTATATAGACACGCACAGTACACACACACACACTCACTTTGTCTGCAACCAATGACTAGTTCGATAGTCATTAGTTTTTTGTTTCATTCGTCTTGTTCACATAAATATTAAAGTTTAGCAGGTAGACCACAGAAAACTAAGTAAATTATTTCGATTTCTGTGGGGTAGACAGCGAGTATTCACTTAATAGAACTTTGTTGGTTCGTAGATAATGTTGGTGACGAGTATTTAGCTATTAGCGGTGTTGTGGTTATTATTTTCAAAATGCAGTCAAAAAATATTGAAGGGAGATAAATATTACTGCGCTGCGTAAAAGTAAATGTTATTTACACAAGATATGAAACCGGACTAAGTGTGAGTGTTATCATTTAAATATTTCATATTTTACTAAACATAAATCTTAATCAAAGGTATTGTTGATAGAACAGAGGTATTGTTGAGACAGAAGATGCCTTTAAAGTTTTAAATTCATTATGAGGTTTAATTCGATTAGTGAATGATAAATAATTAGGTATTATGTGTAATAAATACAATGTTATTCTTTGTTCTAGAGAAATACTGTGAGGGTTAAGAGATATGAGGAAGAGGCTTATTATCGAGGTGCAGCGACGTCAAATGGTGAATGAATATGAAACAAATGGTTTCATACCAACGAGATATTTTGCTGAATTATTAAACAAGTCAATATGAAGGTGTAGACATTTCTACAAAGGCTTGCTTCACTGAAGATCAGCTAGAAAACCGTTTTTGATTTTAAAATATTGATCATACCAACTTAATAAACAACAGATTCGTTATTGCATGAATTTATGGTAACGAATTTTTTAAGCACGTTTCAAAGTGGTGTTTGTCGTATTATTATTATTTTAGGATTAAAATTTGAGGTTTAGTTTCAATCTTCTTTTCGTAAAGAAAATGAATACTTAAGCTATAACCTCAATACCAACCAATGTTTACTAAAGCCAAATAAAATTTATGTAAACGAAACTGCCTTAAAATCAAATATTTTGTCAGTAGTTTTTTTTATATTTTAAGTAGTCTAATATTCTTATAATTATTGCTTAATTACTTCGACCATGATCAAAGCTTTATATTTATGGTGAAAAAAATCCATTTAAAATTTAAAACATTTCAAAATTTAAATATGTCAAAATAATACAAATTGCTTCTAAGTTTCTAGACATCTATTTCACATCTTATTCAGCTGAAGTAATGATAAATAATTGTAGCAGTTTGTTAACTATACTTATGTTAAATAAATTTAACGAATAAATATATTTTTATCACTTTTTATTTTATTATTATCATTTATTGCAATAACAACATTAATAAAAGGCAGCAATATTTAAAAAATATTATTATTTTAAACAAAAATAATAATATTTGCAAAAACAGCATTATGATTTACGAGATTAGAACTTTAGCCATCTTGAATCTAAGACCAACGCTTAACGCCTTCTGCTATCTGCACATATAGTTTAAGTTCGAATTTTAGCAATGCCATACACTGGTCAAGGTCACGTGTATAATGCGTGTCTAACAAATATTTTTGTTTAAAAAGTGCGGCGCCCGCGAACCGTAACGATACGACAGTGTGTAGTGCAAAACTGAGTTCTCTGTGTGCGTGGTGTGTGTACGGCACACACACCACAGACGTCTGACTGTTTAGACATACAAATGTACGGACTCACAGACTAAGTAGTACTTACGGACTACACCGCGTGTTCACAGCAATACGACTCTTAGCGTGCTTATGCACTTTTGAACGCTTACTGTACTTAGTAAAATAGAAAATGGTCCACAAGTCTACAGCCTACAACGTTCTCACATTCACAAAATCTAAAAGAAAAGAATCTATATAAAAGATAAACAAAGTAGTAAAAATAAAGACCTATTCAAACCAAATGACATGATTGCCACTACAGCTGTAACAAATCTAAATAGATTAAAAAAAAAAAAAAAAATATTGTTGGTATGCAAATTATACAGGGTGACTGGATATGTAGTGCTATTCTGTAAAAATCTCACCGTTATATCTTAGGTGAAGTGAGCTGCCAATAGTGTCAATCCTTAGCAACTGACAGCTCACTCCACGCTCACTTCACCTAAGATAACACGGTGAGATGGTTACAGAATAGCACTACTGGACCCGCCATAGCAAATTCGCAAATAGAGGAGGTCATTTACTAATTATTGAACCATACTTTCCATACCTAAAGTTTTATAGTTTGGGAGATATGTAAATTTTTATATTTTATTGAGATTTTTCCAAAATTTGTCCTTCAAGCATTCATAACTTCAGTTTTTTCATTATTTTTGTATTTTTAGGGTTCCGTACCTCAAAAGGAAAAAAACGGAACCCTTATAGGATCACTCGTGTGTCTGTCTGTCTGCTTGTCCGTCTGTCACAGCCAATTTACTCCGAATATAATGGACCGATTAAGTTGAAATTTGGTACACATATGTATTTTTGTGACCCAAATACGAATGTGTAACGTAAATAAATGATTTTTTAATATAGGGGTCACTTTTGGGGGGCAAACAAGATTTTAAAAAAAAGTTAACAGTACAGTGTGACATATCAAATGAAAGGACTTTTTGCGAGGATCTTAAATATATTTTAAATATAATTTTAAAATAAATACTTTTAAAGATATTTAAGAAATTCAATGAAAATTGACCATTGCCCTTATCTCCGAAACTCCTGGACCAAAAATATTGAAAAAAATACATAGTATGGCTCTTTACTCATAGATTACAGGAAAACCTATAAGAAGTCTATGGTCTTAAAATAACATGGTAAATCTCTCAATATTGTGCGTACAAACAAACTAACCCTTCATTGTGCGTAGTCCTACACGCACTTGGCCGGTCTTTTTTTAATTATTTGTGAAATGAAATGAAATGAAATTGTTTATTCTGTAAATAGGATATCGAAATCACTTTTACACGTCATATAAAAAAATATTAAAAATAAGCTAGATGAGTTCGGCGTTTCCTATCTGACTACTCTGAGAAGAAAGGCCGAAACAAACTCAGAGGTCGCAGTCTCTTTTAAAGTCCAGACATAATCTTGGTCAGGCCATATGAGGACCATGTAGATAAGTGTCTGAAAAGGTCTTTTGAGGAAAGAACCACACAGATTTGAGTGGACCTGTCCAGTCAGTGCAAGCATTTGTCAGTAATCGTGGAGCTCAACTCAGAACTTAAGGAGCTCAACTCGACGAACAATACCAAAGAAAGAAAACAATACCATTTGGGTAGGCCGCATAAACTACTCAAACTGCCAGACCATCACTAAAACTAGCAGAGAAATAAAAACAATATCCACATAGTCCTCACATTCACAATAGTTAAAATAATATAATACTTTACAAAGTAATCATGTCATTTTGAATATAATTTTCAACAATGTCAATGTGATTTTACTTAATTAAAATGTCTAGTTTTATGGTTTTATCACAAGGCTTAGCAGAGCGAGCAGTTCAATCCCAAGCTTTTTTATCTTCTAAATAATCTGAAATTGTATAGTACCCTTTTTTACAAAGTTTGGTTTTAATACAGATTTTAAATCGTTTAATGGGTAAGTTTCGAATGTCAATGGGGAGTTTGTTGTAAAAACGTATACATTGACCCATGAATGAGTTGCCTACTTTGTGGAGACGTGTGCGATGTACAGCAAGGTTGTGTTTATTGCTGGTATTTAAACTATGAATATCGGACATTTTCTTAAAATTTGATATATTTTTGTGCACATACAATAGGTTTTCAAAAATATATTGTGAGGCTACAGTCAGAATATTTATTTCTTTGAATTTTTCTCTAAGGGAATCTCTTGGACCTAGATTGTAAATGGCTCGAACAGCCCTTTTCTGTACAACAAAGATAGTATTAATGTCCGCACAGGTTCCCCAGAGAAGAATCCCATATGACATAAGACTATGAAAATAACTAAAATAAACAATTCTGGCTGTATCTACGTCAGTTATCTGTCTAATTTTTTTAACAGCATAGGCGGCTGAACTTAGCCTTCCTGACAATTTTTCTATGTGTGGGCCCCATTGTAATTTACCGTCAATAGTGATTCCAAGAAAAACTGTCGACTCAACAGGGTCCAACTCTGTTCCATTAACCTGAACATTGGTAGATAGCTGCCTGACATTTGGCATTGAAAATTTTATGAGTTTAGTCTTTTTTTCGTTCAGGAGAAGATTATTTACATTAAACCAATGCACAAGTTTAGAGAGTGCATCATTAACTTGTTCAAAGTTGACTAACTGACGTTTGATTTTAAAAATGAGGGAAGTATCATCTGCGAATAATACGATCTTGTGATTATCCCTTATGTGATAAGGTAAGTCGTTTATATAAATTAAAAACAAGAAAGGACCAAGAATTGAACCCTGCGGAACGCCCATGGTGACTGCAGATCTTGCAGATCTCTTGCCATTAACATCGACCCTCTGAATTCTGTTGTTCAGATAAGAAGTCAGAAGGTCAAGAGCCTTGTCCCTCATACCATAGTGGTACAGTTTCCTGATGAGTGTTTCATGATGTACGGAATCGAATGCCTTGGACAAGTCGCAGAAAATGCCAAGAGCATCTTGCGACTCCTCCCAGGCCTCGAATATGTTCTTCAGTAATTCCACGCCCGCATCTGTAGTTGAACGACCCTTAGTAAAACCAAACTGTTTCAGATGAAATAAATTATGTGCATTGAAATGTCCTAACATTTGTTTTAAAATTAATTTTTCAAAGATTTTGCTCAATGTAGGTAATATCGAAATAGGCCGAAAATTTGTGGGATCAGTTGTGCTGCCAGATTTGAACAGTGGAATCACTTTGCTAAGTTTCATCAGATCAGGAAATACACCAGATGCAATACAAGAGTTAAAAACGATTGCTAAAAAGGGTGAAATAACATCAATTATTGAGGACACGGTATGTACTGATAATCCCCAAAGGTCAGCAGTTTTTTTTACATCAAGATTTTTAAAAGATTCTATAATGTCTTTAGCAGTAATAATTGTGAATTCAAAAAGTTTGTCACATTCTGGTACACATTCTTTAAGTATTGAGTAAGCAGAAGTGGCGGACGACGATGACAGAGTTTTGGTTGTTAAAATGGGAATATTAGTGAAGAAATTTTCAAACTCAGTTGCCACCTCCACGTCTGCCTTAATATCTACATCATTGATTTTTAGATGGAAGTCACGATTCCGTACTGTCGTTCTTCCCGTTTCTGAATTAATTATATTCCAAGTGGTTTTAATTTTATTTCCAGAACATTTTATTTTATTTTTAATGTTTATGGCTTTTGCTGAGGAACAGGCTCTTTAAAAGTTTTTGAATATTTCCTAACAAATTCTTTAAAAGTTTCATCATGGTTACATGTATTTTCATGATACAATTCAAATAACCTCTGCCTACTTTTGTAAATACCTGGAGTTGCCCAATCACTAAATAGAACGCGGTCACAAACAGACAATGTTTTTGAGGTGAAAATCTTACTAAACTCACAATTGATGAGGTTAAATAGTAAAGTGTAAGCTTGATCCGGGTCGTTATGATAAGGCAAACCCGGTAGTTTTTCGATTAAATTATTTTTAAATTGTCCTGAGCGACTTTTATTTACAGGAACAAAACTTACAAGTTTTCTTTGAGTTCTGACTGTTTTCTGAGGGAAAGTGACTAACTGGCCACAGTGATCAGAGTCTAAGTCATTTATAATTAAATGGCTGGAAGGTCTTAAGTTTGTAAAAATGTTGTCAATACAGGTAGCACTAGTGGCAGTTATTCTAGTCGGCTCAAAGAATGTATTGTACAAATTATATGACTTTAATAAAGTTATAAATTTATTTACTACAGCAGATTTTTCCAGTATATTAATGTTGAAGTCTCCACAGACTAAAACTGTTTTATTACTGTTACAAGTCTTAAATAATACTTCTTCCATATATTTTTCAAAAATATCATATGAAGCACATGGGGGCCTGTACACGCTCATTACAATGAACTGCTCAAGCTCAATGCAAGCTATTTCAATAACTCGCTCAACAGAGAGGCTCACAATATCCTTACGTTCTTTAAATTTCATATTGTTACCTCAGACCAACAAAAAAAGAAAGACGGCGCGCTGCGAACATTAAAAGTGAAGCCACAAAACCGTGCTCCTGCAAGTAAATACACCCGCTCACGCACACACCTACACTAAAACCATGCTCATCGCTCTTAGTACGTCATGAGTCGTCGTCTAGTTAACATTGATTAATAAAAATATAATTATGCTTTCCTGTGTAGTGAAAACATATACAAACAATAGCAAATCACAAAAAAAGTCTCACGGAATCACTTTTCATCCCTAAGCATTGATGTACTTGAATTATCATCGTTTTTTATTGAATGAATTTTAGGTTACTTGGAACAAATAACCTCAACAAACGAAAGCAGTGAATTAAAGTGCGAGGGTTGCCATAATATGATTTAAATTTTTCCCATTCGATTCATATGATTTCTTACTTCGAGTTATATTCATGTTCTCTTTTTTATTTATTTAATATTTTAGATTTCCAATTAATACTGAATTAAAAAGTAAATGGATAGTAGCTATAAGATATAGTCGGAATGATCCAGAATGGCTGCCGTCGAAAACCAGCGTGGTTTGTTCCGATCATTTAGATAATAACGACCTTTATTCAACTAATCGTGAACTTCGCCGTGTGACCAAAAGCTATATGGTTAAAAAAGCTTTTTGTTTGTTACGATTTGTATTGATATTACTTTTTCTTCAGAGTCAGTGATTTTGTTGTTGTGATCTTTTGTATTTAATAAAGGTAATTGACAATATAATCTTGAGTGAGGTTCTGTAATACGGGCCTAAGTAGAACAGCGGGAGTCTTCCAAGTCCCAACACAACAATTCTTGCTTTAAAGGTGCACTTTATAATTGTTTTTTTTTTTCTGATGTATTTTTTTTTGTTTTGTTCGGAATAGAGGTCCTTCTAAACAATTGAAGTACAATGCCATACTTAACAATATCTTACTTGTACAATATTAGCCTACCCATAAAATATTATTACTCAAGTTATGGGGTATCTTTATTACAAATGGCAACCCTTCGACTCACACATAGATAAAAAGGTGGCTTCAGTTTTGATGTTCGCAGCGCGCCGTCTTTCTTTTTTTGTTGGTCTGAGATTGTTACGAACAATTATTAGAGAGCCACCACGTATCATATTAACTCTGCTGAATGAGCTGGCAACCTGGTGGTTGTTAAAGCTGAACATGAACTGGTGGACTTTCAACCAGTGTTCAGTTACACATAGGATATCAATATTACTACAGTTCATGAACAGCTCCAATTCTAATTCCTTACCTATCACACCCTGTATATTTTGATGAACAATTTTTAGAGTATTATTATTACATTTATTTAGATTACTACAATTTGATGGGTGAGATATCAAAGAAGAACTTTTATTAACATTTTGATGATTTAAACCAGTATTTAAAATTTCTTTATTTATCAAGCAAGAGGTTTCCTCTATTGTCCTAATTTCTAATTTAAATGATAATTAATGTCATAAGTTGTTGCCAAAGTATTGGCAGAATTATTTAAAATGTCATTGCATTGCTCATTCCATTGTTGGTAGTCATAAACATTTGTGATTAAAATACATCGGAATTTCCCTCAAAACAGGGTTAAAAAATAAGATATTACGATCAAAATATAAAAAAAAACTACGATCAAATTCAACCTGAAATAAAAAAAAAACTGTTTCAATAATTAATTTTAATCTATGTTAATTCTCTAGTTCGTCACCTTTCCAACGGTACTAAAATTGTATTAAAAAATTGCTAATTAAAAAAAAAACTGTATAACAACGGTACAACGGTAGAAATCATCCGGCTGGCCCGAGGATACCGCATGGTTTCCTGTGAGGCGGCGAGCCTCTTTGCCGGATTACCACCATGGGATCTGGAGGCAGAGGTCCTCGCACACATTTGGGACTGGCGCGAGGAGGCGAAACGCCGGGGTTTAACTCCGCTACCGCAAGAAATCGCGGCACAGCGGACAGAGCTCCGGCGGGATCTCATGGCGTCATGGAGAGTGCGATTGTTGCAATCCAGCGCTGAGCACGTCACAATTGCGGCGATAAGACCCTTCTTTGAGGAGTGGCTAGAGAGGCGTCATTGCGTCCTCGCCTTCCGCCTGACGCAGGTCCTCACTGGACACGGCTGTTTCGGGAGGTTCCTGTTCAGGATAAGGCAGGAGGAAACGCTCGGGTGTCACCACTGTGTGGATCGCCCGGAGGACACGGTGGAGGTCTGCCCAGCTTGGGCGAAGCATCGCCGTGTCCTCATGGAGGCGATCGGCGGCGGTGATGTCTGGCGTCCGGCCCATCAGGCCATGGTACGGAGCGAGAGGAAATGGGAGGCCGTCACCTCTTTCTGCGAAGCAGTAATGCTTGCAAAGGAGGAAGCGGAACGCGCGAGGGAGAGGCAAAATTCGCGCCCTCACGCCCCTAACCGCCGCAGGAGGAGACGAGGACGAGGGCCGCCACATAACGGCCGCAACACAACGGCCGCCACATAGCGGCCGCCACATAACGGCCGCCACATGATGGTCACCAAATAACGGCCCCCATATAACAGCCGCCACATAACGGCCGCAACAAAACTGCCGCCACATAGCTGCCGCCACATAACGGCCGCCACATAACGGCTGCCACATAGCGGCCACCACATAGCGGCCGCCACATTGTGTCCGCCACATTACGGCCGCCACTTTACGGCCGCCACATAGCGGCCGCCACATTACGCCCGCTAGATGACGGCCGCCAAATAACGGCCGCCATATAACAGCCGCCACATAACGGCCGTAACAAAGCGGCCGCCACATCGCGGCTGCCACATAGCGGCCGCCACATAACGGCCGCCACATTGCGACCGCCACATTACGGCTGCCACTTTACGGCCGCCACGTAACGGCCGCCACGTAACGGCCGCAACATAACGGCCGCCACATTGCGACCGCCACATTACGGCCGCTAAATTGCGGCCGCCACATAACGGCCGCTAGATGACGGCCGCCAAATAACGGCAGCTATATAACAGCCGCCACATAACGGCCGCTAGATGACGGCCTACAAATAATGGCCGCCATATAACAGCCGCCACATAACGGCCGTAACAAAGCGGCCGCTACATAGCGGCCGCCACATAACGGCCGCCACATTGCGACCGCCACATTACGGCTGCCACTTTACGGCCGCCACGTAACGGCCGCCACGTAACGGCCGCAACATAACGGCCGCCACATTGCGACCGCCACATTACGGCCGCTAAATTGCGGCCGCCACATAACGGCCGCTAGATGACGGCCGCTATATAACAGCCGCCACATAGCGGCCGCCAAATAACGGCCGCGATATGAAAATAATGGGCAGCGGGGTTTGGACTTCCAAACCCCGCTTCCTTTTATTTGCCAAAACCGGCCAAGTGCATGTCGGACCACGCACAATGTAGGGTTCCGTAGTTGGGATGAATTTATCCCAAGAACAAACTTAACTTTGTAGTTGAAAAAAAAATCTTTCATACAGAATGTATAGGAGAACATGTTTTTACAACCGCAGATCTAAGTTGGTCGATTATTACTCGTTAACTTGTAAAGCCTACTCAGCTGTGATAGTTTTCCTTTTAAATTCGTTATATTAAGCTACTGTCGTGAATTTTTTCACATATCTAAAACCAATCATTTAGCTGGTAGGGGGACACTCACATGACTCTAACAAAAATTTGCACTTTAAAGGCCGACAAGGTCGAAAGATTTTTTCGTTTTTCAAGGCTCGTTGGAACAGACAAAAATTAAAAAGAAATTACTTTTTCCCCTAGAGCAAAGAAATGCTATTTTTTCCCCGCTCTGGTACTCTACAATGACGGCCTTTTTGAGCAAGAGGAGTGAAAAAGTCTTTATTCTTATGTAGAATAATTATGATTATGGACTCGATTTATTACTGGTTCACAAAAAAAAGAAGAACATTTTATTTTTGAAAATGGAACTAAATGCTGCTATCTTTTCGGTAGAATGCGTGCATTGCGTTGCGGCTACAAAAGAAATAAAAAAGGCATTGGCGCGAAATCTTTAGACTTTTTCTCTAATTACGAATTGAATTGGTGACCGTAATATAATTTACAACAGTGAAAATGTCATCATCTAGTGAGAACATCTTCACAGAGGACTGAAATTAAGTTGCCGGGAAAAAAACATCTCGTTAAATATCCAGAATTGTACAAATTGTATATTTAAACAAAATAAACTATAATAATAATATAATAATATAAGACGTTTATTTTCTCTACACAAGTTATGTACTTAATGCTAGTATTTGACAATAGTGCACGAACAAGGAGCTAACTTTGTGAGAGACTGGTGCCTGAAGTAGGTTTAGATAAAAACCTGTATTACAGGTCACCAGGGCCCTCCCGCGGCTAGATGCCTGTGATATGGACCATGACGACAAAGTATACTTAACTAACGTTGAATTAAGAACATTAATAAAATCAAAATTAAAAATACAAAAAGAGTTAGCGGAAATACCAGTGTGTGTGAGTGCGTGAGTAACTAGAGGAAGTGTAAAAAGAGATGTGAGAGGTTGCTAGAGTGAGTGTGGTGTGAGCAGGGATGATGGTATGTATGATGGTATGTATGTACAAGCAGCAGTACCATGATGACAAAGTATACTTAACTAACGTTGAATTAAGAACATTAATAAAATAAAAAATTTTAATACAAAAAGAGTTAGTGGAAATACCAGTGTGTTCGAGTGCGTGAGTAACTAGAGGAAGTGTAAAAAGAGATGTGAGAGTTTGCTAGAGTGAGTGTGGTGTGAGTAGGGATGATGGTATGTACTCGTATGATGGTATGTAAGTACAAGCAGCAGTGGGGATGAATAGTAGCACAGGTAGTCTATCTGAGAGGGATCAATAAATTCTCCGTTCCCTGATAGTCTAGTGTTTTCAAATACGTAGTCACTGAATTTTTACATTTCTGTTTCGTTTGAGGATATATATTTAGAGTGCTATTTAGCTTATTGTACAGATATGGCCCAAGAAAGAAGAAGAAATTACGCGAGTGAGCAGAACTGGAAGGATGCGTCTGGCATACTCTGCCTTTTCGGCGCCTATCTCTATACAGATTCGGATCATATTGCAACATGGAGTGTTCCTTAAGCACAGTACGCAATATGAAGGTTTGCCTAACAGTGAGTATATCCCAGTCCTTAAAAAGGTCCACGGTTGGGAATAGGTAGGGGAGACCAGCGCCAACTTTGAGAATAGCACGCTGTGCCCTCTCAACTTCAATAAGATGGGTCTTGGCGGAACCTCCCCAAGATGTAATACAGTATTCTATTAAGGACTGGCATAAAGCATCGTAAACCATCTTAACAACCCGCCGGTCCGCTGCGTGTCTAAGGGTTTTGAAGATGTAGATTATTTTACGGAGCCGGGTTACAAGGACGTTCATATGCGGTTTGAAGGTCAGGAATTGGTCTATAATGATACCAAGGTATTTTATATGATCAGTTCTCTGGAGAACGGGACAAGAGCATAAAGAGGTGATACCAGGAACACAAGCATGACAATAAATGCTAAGATATGACTGAGGAAGTTGATTTAACCTACTACTATTTAACATTGTATTGGATTATTTTATTTTCTCGCAATCGTAGTGAAAAGTAGAGTGTAACACACGGCGCTAAAACCCATTATAACTCTGTTTCTATTTACTCCCTCGCTAAAGCTCGGGAGTAAAACTACCTCGTTACAATGGGTTATTTTAGCCCCTCGTATAACAATCTACTATTTCATAATTTTATTTTACCACTTTGTCGGCATGATTAATAGTAAACCCATGCCAAATTACAATTTTCTAGTACTAACAGTCTTGGAGCTAGACCGCGGACAGACAGACAGACAGACAGTCAGACAGACGGACATGACGAAGCTATAAGGTTCCTTGTTTACTACGGAACCCTAAAAAACGCTCCTAACACTAACTACTTCTAATTGGCTATATTTCACATTTCCATACAGTAATATTGTCAAATTAATCAAAACTGGTAAATATTTGACAGCTATTTGCGACGTTGCCAACATTCGCATCAACTGACCAATCTTCACATAAAAACAAGTTTTTCATTCATTTTTAATTTTCTCAAATTATGGTCTCCTTAAATTGGTACGTGTGAACGCTACTGGTTTCTGAAAATTGTGTTTTCGGTATCTAAAATCTATCGTTCAACAACATTCTGAAAATCAGACAGACTGCTATAAAACAGTTCGGTAATAACCGAACTATAAAAATATATTTTCAACAGTTCGGTAATAACCGAACTGTTGAACTGCGGAAATTTTCTAAAATTAGGATTTTTGTATTTCTGAATAACCAAATCTATCGATTTTATACGATCTTGTTCGTAAAACGATGAGGCAAAAATTTCAAATTCAAATTAATTACGCCAACCAATAGAATTAATTTGAATTTGGAATTCTAAATGAAAGCAGTGCGCACGTGCGGTATCGTTTCGGTTTACCAACCAGTGAGGAAACATAAGCAGTACCAAAACAGTACAGAATTGGTACCGAAACGAAAGGGCCTACTAACGTGACTGTCCATAACTTTTTAAAAAACGTTGATCTGCATTCACAGATTTCTTAAAAATTGCCAATTTTCACAAAAACTTTTCCAAAAACTACTTATATCGAGCCAACTGAGATTTGAGTACTTTTCACGCCTAAACCACAATCAAATTCCAAATTCGAATTCGATTTCGATTAAATTTGCCAAGGGGATAAACAGCATCTTAGGGTAGGTCATAGGCTACTTTTTGTCTCAAAAATAATCCTAAAGGAGGTGATAATTATATAGGTAATGAAAGTTTTCTCGCCAAACTTCATGCTGCTAGGGCAACGGGAAGTACCGTATAGGCTTTGTTTAATTTGCGAGTGTTGATATAAATATGCGGTATAATTTAATGGCCGTATTTTTTTATTGCATTGACTTGGAAGTTTGATTTTCTTTACAGCTCCAAGGGACCGTAGATCTAAGTTTTTGATACCTATTTCAATTTGATGCCTCCAGGCGTTTCTGAGAAAAAGGGTCTTGACAGACAATGAAGTTATCCTTTAACGGTTTCAATTTTGCATTTTGAGTACAGATCTATTATCTGCCTGTTACCTTTTAATACCGTAACGGCTGAACGTATTTAGATGAAAGGCATACGGATAGGCCATAATCTGGCTTAGAACATAGGATACTCTGAATTCCGGTAGCATGTTCCCGTGGGATATTTTTCGACATCCACGCGGGCGAAGCCGCGGGCAAAAGCTAGTTAAGTGTATAAAATAAGAACTCTAATTTTTATATAAAATTACACACCTAGGTAATCTGTTCACATTATTGTTTTATTCAAACTCAAACCATTTATTTCAATTAAACCATTTACAGGCACTTTTGAATTATCATTCAAGTCCCTATGACTTGAATAAAACTTGAGTTCAATCCCAAGGCACGCTCCTCTGACTTTTCGGATTCATGTGCGTATTATATAATTATCACTTGCTTAAAACATGGTGAAGGAAAACATCGTGAAGAAACCGGCATGCCTGAGATATATTTCTCGACTAAGGCCCATGGGTGGCTCCAAAACTCTGCTAACCACACGAAAAAGAAAGAACATTGTTTTATTATGTCACAAATTTTCTTATAAAGGCGCCGTTCCAGCTTTTTGCCTAGGGCGCCAGGAATTCTCGGGCCGGCGCTGAATCTAGCTTTGGCTACATCAGTTAACTGCCTTATTTTTCTTACTGCATATACAGCTGAACTTAATCTACCTGAAAGAGCTCTAATGTGGGCGCCCCATTGCAATTTCGAATCTAGAGTAATTCCTAGAAACACAGTTTCCGTAATAGCATCTAGTTTCTTGCCATCGAGTTTTAAATTGAGACCTACTTGAGGTATATTTGGTAATGAGAACATAAGACATTTAGTTTTGTTCGCATTAAGTAAAAGATTATTAGCTGCGAACCATTTCGAAAGAATTGCCAGACTATCGTTGACATGTAAGACATCCGTATCTTTTCTTTCTATTTTAAAAATAAGAAAAGTATCATCAGCGAATATAATTACTTATATCCGATATATTAGCTATCATGTAAGCAAGGTCATTAACATAAACAAGAAATCACGCCCATGTTAACTAGAAACCCCGAGGACGTCGCCCCGTTAACGTTTACTTTTTGCTGCCTGTTTGATAGATAGGAAAAAACAAGATCAGCAGCTTGTCCACGAATTCCGTAGTGGTGTAATTTACAGATCAGTGTTTTGTGGTCAACGCAGTCAAACGCTTTTGAGAGGTCACAGAAAATGCCAATTGCATCCTGGGACTTCTCCCAGGATTCCAAAATGTGACTGATGAGTTTTACTCCTGCGTCAGTCATCGACCTACCTTTCGTGAAACCAAACTGGTGACTATGTAAAATTCCATTTGAATTAAAATGTGACAACATCTGCTCTAGCATTATTTTTTCATATATTTTACTCACCATCGGCTTTAGCCCCCCTAAAAACCATGAAAACGATACCCATGACAAAAAAAATTAAATTTTTCGCCGCCGCCATCTTGGATTTTCATTTTGACCTCACCATCGGCTTTAGAACCTTTAAAAACCATGAAAACGATACCCATGACGAAAAATTTGTTTTTTTTTGCCTTCTCGCCGTCGCCGCCTGCGCACCATTCCTTCTGTAAGCTGACTTTCCCATCCGTCTATGTTTCTTGCCGACTCTTCTCCTTATGAAGCGACTAATTGGAACTGTGCACTTAGCTTCTGACGTTTCTTATGTGCCTATGTAGGTTTATGTGAAACAAAATATTCTGATTTGATTTTGAATGATTTTTTTGTTTTCAACATTCACACAGAAATAGGACTTCTTTGTCGACTGATGATTTTCTTATTTTAGGGTCATTCGGAAAATGGTGAACTTCAATGTTGGACCATTTAGGAACACAACTTAATTGCTAACAACTTGAATAGTAAAATAAAACAGAACGACTAGTTATTCATTGGGCCTATAAAATAATTATTATAACACTACATTTCGCACTACATAGATGATTGAAAATGCAAAATAGAAGTGATCACAACTGCGGTCTCCCATTCATTCATTTTTGAGGAGTCCTATTACATTTTTTTACGGAAATTCATGATTTTTGTCGCCGTAATTTACAGCAGCAGTAAGATATTTTAATTATTTGATTATAATAACGATAGTGCCATTCTCTTTCTTGTAAGTTGGAGTTACACATTCTTTTCTAGTGATTTGCTGAATTGACACGGAATATATTATAATATAGTACTTTAATTTATATTTGTATGGTAATTTTGTCTTATGATATTGAGAAACGAAAAATAATAAAATGTATTCATTGTAGATAGAAGTTTTATATCTTAATAGTATATTTGATAAAATTTTGTTTATTTGGAATACTATGGACGCTAAATCAAGACATTTATTGCTTTTCTTTATGATTTTTCCGTGAAAACTCAAGGAATTTAAAGAAATTCTAGAACTCGAATAAACAAGTAAAACATTCAACTTATCTTTTAGTATTTTTTTCTTTTATTAGAATTGAATGGAGCAATGTGAATTTGAGCGTCAAAGTTCCATCGCAGACGGATTTTCTTGTAAACTGAGTTCGTAAAATATTTATAGTAAATTACACGAAAATAAAAATTTATATTACGAATATTTAACTTAAATGGCACTATCGTTATTCATAATCAAATAATTAAAATATCTTACTGTTGCTGAAAATTACAACGTCAAAAATCATGAATTTGCGTAAAAAGTGTAGGTAATAGCCCAACTAACATTTAGGCGCTAAGATAAGAGTTATAGTAAATCTATTAGAGCGCTAACCAGATCCTAAAGTTATAAATAAGTGTTACGCATTCGGAGTTAGAGCGCGCTATAACTCTACTATACCCCCGAATTGGGCACACTTTTTTATCATCTTAGATTGTTTAATGGCGGTAAAACAGAGTTACAGAATGGGTTAAGAGGTATAATAAAGCAATAAGAGAGCTATAATAGGGATAACTGAAACTACAAGGGATAAAAACGTGATAAATAGGCGAAAATTAACTCCTTTAGTGGTACAATAGAGTAAAATATCGTTTATTAACTCATTGGGTGCTAAGAGGGCTGCACATAGGTGAATACCACCTCTTTAAGCGGTACAGTAGAACTACAATGTCAGTCACTATATTTTTAAGTGATAAGAGGGTGGCAAATAGGTGATTATTAACGCTTAGAGCTCTAGTATAGATCCAAAAAGGCTATAAAAACGGCCTCAGGTGCAAATTTTTTTAACATCTTAGGTTTTTTTTTATGCGAGCAGTATGTATGTTAATATTTGTCGCATTCAAAACGCCGCCATTTGTTTGTGAAAGTGAAATTAAAAGTAATCTTTTAGTTTCAACTTAGTAGACACAGAAGTTGACTTTTTACTGCGAAGGTAACTACACTGTGAATAAATGTATATATTATTAATGAATTATTCAAGCGCCCGATGTCTGTTGTCTATTTACTGAAAAGAAATATTTTATTATATGTGGAGGAACATAAAACTTTTGTTATTATCTAATAAAACGTTGCCTATTCTAGTTTAAGGTATCGTGCTAGTAGTATTAAAACACAATAAAGCAAAATACTTCAATTAAACCATATTTTCTTTTGTTTTTCTAGCCTTAGTCAAATCAATTCGTAACCTAAACATGGTGCCCAAACATAAGGGGTACCGAAGTGGTACCCCTTATGGCGTGGCTCTATTACTCTACCTAAAGTTATACAGAAGTCACATTAAGCACTAGAAGTTCTATGATAGCGAAAAATGTTCCTACTGTTCGACTTTAAGTGAAATAAGAGAGTTTTGTACCTCCTCAGGCAAATGGTGGTACAAAAGAGTTTCTGAGTACCACTGTAGAACTGGTAGTGGTAATTATTGCTTTTGTGCAACTTTTGGTTCTTGGCGAGAGTTTATTATCGCTTGCATAGCACTTTGGAGGGTTGTAGTCAATACTTACTTCTCATTTAGATCTTATAGTTGTAAGATTCACTTAAACCTATAACACAAGATGCTTTGCCCGTATTGTAGTGTTAAAAATTGCTGCTGTATGTCTTTTACCTTTTAACTCACCCTGTTATCGCCCTTGTAACTCTGTGGTATAGCTTTAAGTGAAATATTTTGCTTATCTACGCTCTTTTGTAACCCAAAGGCTTAAGTGCTGCTGTTGTAGCGCCTTTATATCTCGTCAAGTTCTAAAACAAGCTTTAATTGACGCCTAAATGTTAGTTAGGAGGACTCCCCAAGTAGCACACACGCTCTATAACAAGCCGTACACCGGCCGGTTAGAGGTTCTTAATAATGGCTTAGCCTCCATAAGTAAGCTCTACAGTAGATGTACAAGCCGCTACAGCGCCGCTGTACCCCCAAAAGAGGGACCGATTTATCTGGCCTACGGTTCTACAATGTCGATACAATGGTCGTAAATATGTGTTAGTACGGAGATACAAAGGTGCTTTGCGAGCGGTAGTGTACGCCTCATTATCTAAAATAAGTTCTTGTAGCGCGACTGTAGTGCTCGCATCTTATTTAGACACGTCTGTATCTCTGAATTAGAGTTTACAGATCTGTATTAGATATACAGTGGTGCCGATTCTCTTGTTCACAAACTAAACTAAATTTAAGTTCAGTGCATCTTTTTCTTTCTATTTCATTAAAAAAAGGACAGAAGATAAATTTTAGTTTAGTCCTGTCAAATTAATCAGCGCCTGTCACTACTCCATACAAGTTTAGACGTGATTAAAAACATGCCTACTAAAATTACGTCAATTTACGTCAAGCGCTGATTTATGCAGTTTTTTGCATAAAAAGTACATTTGATTAGAGGGTGTGCTAGTTTCTTTAGAATCCTGGGTGAGAAAGAGTGACGTTTATTCGGTTTTTATACATATTCATGATATAAATAAATTATAAAAGTCATGAGAATTGGTTGTATTAAAAACTATAATGGCGTCTCGGTTACAACCGCCTTCAGAGTTAACAGGCATGTGGTACAAGGTACGGCATTGTACCACATGCCTGTTAAAGAATTATTAAATACGTTATTGAACCACCTAAGTATTATAGTAAACCCCTTGAACAGCTATTATAGCACATTCAGGTGGTAAAGAAGTGATTTAAGCAGCTTGTGTGCTAGTTGGGTCGGTCTCTTCTAAATGACATCTAGTCTAAAACGCTGCAAGGTGGGTACGACGGGTTCCAACTAAAATTACCCATTGTTCTTTTAATGTTTGTATCTCGATTTTTTTATCTGTGTGCTTGGAGCTGTCAAAATCGTAGGTTGTTAGTATTGAATTCACCCGCCCGGTAACCTGTGACCTAACGCCTCTTAATACGGTCTATACAACTCGTGTCTTCTCTACAGTTCTGTATTATTATTATTCGTTAATTTGTTATTGTTATTATTTAAACCACATAAACTGTACAAATTTTGAAGTTGACAGGCGCATAATTATAAAAATCAGGTTATACCTTAGGAGGCGATGATGGTAAAGATTTGTGATTTTGCCTGTCAATGTCATTCAGGCGCTTTGAGTTGTGACGCGTTGTGGATTTCAACAAAATAGCATAAAATTATGTTGTAAAAAAAATACAAAGGCTGTAGTCGTATCTTGGTAAAACATTTTTATTATTAATACACATTGGAACAAATAGTCTCTTAAATTATTCAATAGGCACAAAAGTGAAGACTAATCTACTTATATTCTAGAACCTGCCTTGCTTGAAACTGGGCAACTTTTTACAAATTGTACACGTTAACATTATGTACATGGTTTATTCACAGATGTACAGTTATGAATTACAGTACAGTTATTTATTCTCATAGATTTTTTTGTAAAGTGTAAACAATATGTAACAAAATGTTGAATATTGCTTAGTAATAAATTTGAAAAAAAAAAAAGTTGTTTAGATGAATGATGCATACAAACATTTTCTAGCATTGTAATTAAAACAATTTTATAAGATCTACAGACTTAATCTTTCACTTGCATAAAGATGAGTACCAAAATATCTTACTGCATTTTTATTCAACGATAGTAATAGCTATCAAAAATGCTACAGAGGAGAATTATGTAAAGGCATCAAATGAAAAAGCCTTGGGAATTGTTATAGGTTTATCCAATTAGATACTGTAAAATAAAGCCGTCACATCATCAGTATGGTCTATAGCCATTAATGAAACTTAAAAAATTAGGTACAGTAAAACATTGCTAACGAAATATTGTATTACAGTAAAGGTGTTCTTCCGAAGGCGACCGCAAACAGTAAGCGGCAACTTCGCCCAATCGTAAAGACAGACCACAGCGACAGGCTGGTTTCTATGTTACCCAATGAAAACGGCGACAGGCGGCAATGTCGCCATCTACAGAAGCATTTATATCTATATTTTTCATCGGAAAAGCATTATTTGGGGTTTTAACAAGGTAGCACGCAAAATTCTAATTTTGTTACGTTTGTAGCAATTTGCAGGTCAGCGTCAGGTTGTATAATGATCAAAATATGCTTTATGACCATACGTACATGTATTTACAAGTCGGAAAGAGGTACGGTTTGACGGTAAGCGCCGTAAAGCTATTGTTTTCTAAGACTGCAGTGGCCGCCACATAGCGTCCGCAATTTACGGTTGAATGACGTTACTGAAACGTTATTTAAGAAAGTAAGTTGGTGTCGTTTTTGACATGCTAGAGTCAAACCCCTCTGCCAACATTTTCATGACAGCTGTCAATGCGGCCGTTATGTGGCGGCCACCGCAGTCGCAGGAACACGTAGCTTATTAAAAATGCATATCAACATATAACGAGGCATTATTAACTTATTGTTTATTTTTTTACATATACGCCTCACGCAATAAATCCTTATTTATATCACTTGCCATTGGCAGTAAGATCGTAAGCTTATTTAAGACGCACGACTACTTGAACTGATAAGCTTGTCCATTTCAGCTTGTAGTGCGTACGAAATATCATCATTGTTATACTTCATACTAAAAGTATCTTCCGCGCTCATTTGAATGACACTTTATTAGACTCCTTTAGAATAAATTCTAATTTTAAATTGTTCTCCTTTTATTTTAGTTGCAACAAAATGATTTCTGCACCATCACTGCGAAGGTGCATGTCATCAATAAATTGAATAATCTTCATTTAACATGAAGGAATTTAAAAGCTACAAATAATTGTAAGAAATTTAATACTAAATGTCTACCAAGAACAAAATTATCGTTAAATGTGATTACATAATGTATTACAAAAACATACCACATTAAGTGTGTTTTTAAATTATATTTATACAGAAAATGAATTTATATAATTATAGTACGTATTTATATATACAGAGTTCTTTACATAGATAATACAATATTAAGTACGCATTAAGTATCTTTGCATATTTAAGTAGTTTAGTTAGTACTCGAAATGAGACCGTTTAGTAATCTGAGTATGGTTTGAAGTATTGTCTTCAAAACAATTAACAATGATCGAGCAGCTGGGGCATGGTAACATGAAAATAAATATAATTAAACGCCTTCCTTAACAGTACACGCAACAATTTATTTATTAAAAGTAAATCTGATAAAATTAAGTCTCAGAATTAAGTAGCGAAAAAAAAAGAGTAAGTATATAATGCTGGTAAATTTTATAAAAACAGATCTCCAAACCGCTTGGGATACTAATTATATAACAATGTATACAATATTTATCATACAAAACAACAAAATCCAAAGACTGTTCGCGATCGAGCTGTGTTTAATTCGTATCAAGTTATAACAAATAACCTACAGATGTGCCTACCGACAGGCCATTAATGCGATTAGTAATCTCGGTAATAAATTCATGAAACAAACAATCTGGCAACAACGCATCGTAAAATAATGTCAGTAACTGTTATGATTGAACACATTGTGTAATGTTAAGCAGAGATTGCCATTTGGAAGAAATTGTATAAAAAATATAAATTGGAAATAATATAAAAAGAATATCCTTTATTGTACACGTAACATACAAGCAAAAATAATTATTATATTCTTATGAATAACAGTTTATAAGTAAAATAAAGTAATGTCAGTCTAGGATTCTAAGTAAAAGGTTTATACAATTTCTTCTCAAATAGGAATCATTCCATCATCCCTTGTCTTTTAATGTGGCATGATTTGAGCTTACCTTAACAATATACACCACTACCTATAGCAGAAACTCATCAAAATCTCACCCTGTCTTATACTTAAGTACTATTTCGATATTTTAATCACTATTATCCATTTATTTGTTTTACTGTGATGAGTTGTAAATGCTTTAATTTTTACTATTTTACTAACACGCAAAAACTTAATATGGGGACTAATGGGGAGGTTTAAAATGCATTAACTTTTCTACTCATTACAATGACTTTTGTCAAATAACTTAGTGGCAGCAAGTTTCTATTCTAAGTTGAGCACAAATTACACACAAGTAATAGACAATACTGACTCGATAGTGTATCAAACGACAATAAGCAAATGTGGTCCAAATATCCACCACTAACGAGACCTATGTAACTGAATAGTATATTAAATAAGGAGTAATATTTATTAGGGACCCATGAAAAAATATCTGTAGGTAAAAACTTAACATCTGTAGCTAAAAGAAAATTATTGTTATATTCAACTATTTTAGCACAAACACCTCCACAGATAAAAAATAAATAAATATCATTAGGTTTGTCTTGACACCATGAGTTACGCTGGCCATATTTATTTCGAAAACAAAAACAACCAGGCGGATTTTAGCCACAATTTAGTGTAAGTAGTTGTACTTTTTTTTGACGTTTTCGTTTGGTATTACAATAAGGCCACATAGGTCACGTAGGCCACGTAGTATAGGGCTCGAAGAGACCTTCGAGCCCTATACTATTCAGCGGCATAGGTCTTGTTGCCGTACGCAAAATAGCTTTGACGTGGAGTTGCGGATACCAGCCCGTATTACCTAGGTCTCGTTGGTGATAGAAATTTGGAAAAAGCCCCATACATTTTTGCCCAAAGTCAGTTGCGGACACAATTCATAAATCAATTACATTACCAACAGAACGGCTTGCAACTATGCATTGATTTTTGAAAGTAAAAGTTGCAAAAGTTAATACTACACTGAGTTTGTTTAACTAAAAACATTATAACGTGTCTGTGTCGATATCGTCTATCACACGGAGATTAGTCTCAATACCCTCAATTCACTAAATCGAACGGACAAGTTAGTGAATTTAGAGTATAAAAATTAATTAACTAGGCCTGCATCCTTGGCCATGCTATAGAATATAGAGTTCTTATCTTGTAATAGTTGTTCAGGAGGCGCGTACTCGACGAGTTGTCCCTTGTCCAAAACCATGACCTTGGTGGAGTCCATGATGGTGTTGAGTCTGTGCGCGATGGTGAGCACCGTGCACGACGCGAACTCGGAGCGGATCGTCTTCTGCAACACGAGGGGAGGGTGAAGGTGAGACAGCACGCGAGGGGAGCGCGAGAGAGGGAGAGGGAGGGAGCACGCACCTGGATGAGCTCGTCGGTCTCCAGGTCGACGGCCGCCGTGGCCTCGTCCAGCACCAGCAGCGGCGTCTTGCGCAGCAGTGCGCGCGCCAGACACACGAGCTGTGGGGGGAGCGAGAGAGAGGGAGAGGGAGGGAGCACGCACCTGGATGAGCTCGTCGGTCTCCAGGTCGACGGCTGCCGTGGCCTCGTCCAGCACCAGCAGCGGCGTCTTGCGCAGCAGTGCGCGCGCCAGACACACGAGCTGTGGGGGGAGCGAGAGAGAGGGAGAGGGAGGGAGCACGCACCTGGATGAGCTCGTCGGTCTCCAGGTCGACGGCCGCCGTGGCCTCGTCCAGCACCAGCAGCGGCGTCTTGCGCAGCAGTGCGCGCGCCAGACACACGAGCTGTGGGGGGAGCGAGAGAGAGGGAGAGGGAGGGAGCACGCACCTGGATGAGCTCGTCGGTCTCCAGGTCGACGGCCGCCGTGGCCTCGTCCAGCACCAGCAGCGGCGTCTTGCGCAGCAGTGCGCGCGCCAGACACACGAGCTGTCGCTGTCCCACCGACAGGTTCTCGCCGCCCTCCGCCACCTCGTGGCGCAGCCCGGCCGCGAGCCCTGCGCATACGTGTGAGTGAGTACGTGAGTGCGAGCCCTGCGCACACGTGGGAGTGAGCGCGAGTACCGGACGCGGCGGCACTCACCCTGCACGAAGGGCTTCAGGTGCGCGTACTCCAGCGCGCGCCAGATGTCCTCGTCCGAGAACGTCTCGAAGGGGTCCAGGTTCATGCGCAGCGTGCCCGAGAACAGCACCGGGTCCTGCGGGATGATGGTGATGCGCGAGCGCAGCTGGTGCAGGCCCATGGCGGCCACGTCCAGCCCGTCGATGAGGATGCGGCCGCCCACGGCCTCGACGATGCGGAACAGGCCGAGCGTGAGCGTGGACTTGCCGGCGCCGGTGCGGCCCACGATGCCGAGCTTGTCGCGCGGCGCCACGGCGCACGTGACGTCACGCAGCGCGGGCTCGGCGCCGGCGCGGTACGCCAGCGTCAGCCCCTCCAGCTGCAGCGCGCCCGTCTCCGGCCACGACGCGCCCGGCCCGGGGGATATGTTCCACGCCGCCTCCTGTATCGCAAAACATATCAACCATGTTCAGATTGTCACTTCAACTAGGTAGGTAGCACTTCCATGGTGCCCAATTAATATTTACTTACCTGTTCTGTCTCCGCGTATTCTTTTATTCTTTCCACTGCTACAATGTTTGTTTCAACTTCTGATGTCATGCGCACCAGCCAATTCAAAGTCTGTGTGATCTGAAAACAAATTTGCCAATGAGTAGAGAACACACAAGATGTGCGGTGGTACACTTTCACAGTATATGATTATGAAAATGTGTTGAAACGCTTTAAATAACGTTAGTCTATATACCTGTAAGGCATAACTGACGGACAGTCCGACCAGACCGGCGCTGATAGTGTCTCTGTTGAGCACTGCAAACATCGCGGAGAAGAATATGATGAGATTCCCAATCATCTCGAGCCTGATCGCCAGCCACCTGTTTGCGATGCAGCTCGGGTAGTAGCACGACTGGTTGTGATCCACACCACGCTCTGATTCTGCAATAAACCTAGTAGACCAAAGGAAATTAATATAATACCATCACAACCAAATCATTACCTACATGGAGTTAATACAAATTCTATACAATTAATGGGGACATGAAAACTAAGACTGTTTTACTTGGTATTCGTACTAGCACTGAACTGTCAAAACAAGCATTTATTGCATGAATATTTAATAAAAAAATTGTGTCTGTTTGCGGAAATAAAGAATGTTTAAGTTTACCTGTCCGATACGTCGTAAGCTCGAATGGTGCTAGCGCCTGTAATGCTCTCACCGAAGTGCGAGTAGATAGGCGATCGCGACACAGACTCTAGTCTTTTCAGCTGCCGCGACGAAGCCACATAGAACCGTTGGATCACGTAGTAAACGAAGCCGATGGGAAGAATCACGGCCATGAATATCGGCGTCGAGAAACTTATCACGAAAAGCGTCCCCAATACCTACAGACATATCATGCTCTGTTACGTGTGAAACTTTACCATACTACACTAATCAAAATAATTTTTGCACCTCTTTTATGAAAGACTTAATTTTTAAGAAAATTTTCGATTTATCTCATACTATGTTTTGTTTCCGTTAAAATTTATTTATTTATAATTAATAAATAATACTAGCCTGTAACAGACAGGGCAGGACAGTCTACAGGGCAAAGGGCTAGACTAATACCGAGCATTAATTATGAATTATACAAATTATGAATTGTGGATTCAGTATCAGTGGTTCAGAACGACCCACAACCTCGTGCATGAGAGGCGAGGCCTTAACCACTGGGCTATCGCGAAATAATCCGTTTTTATTACTTTATTTATTATATAAAAAGTTAATACCAACTATGTTAATAAAAGTGGTGCAAAATTATTTGATGATACTGTTGTTGATACAAATAGATGCCATCTTTTATTTTTAACAAAAAATAAAACAAGTGCTACACATGGTTAAGTAGTCCTTACAATGTGATAAAGTACCCAGACTTGAATAATATTAGCGGTAAAGTTTGGAACATTTTAATGAATAGTTGAAGTGTATTTAGACGGCAATTACTTGTATCCATTCCTGGTAATTTCGACTTGGTGCACGTATCAAAAACACAATAAACGAGCGCATATTTTTGGGATCAGTTTACAAACTTGATTTAAAAATACAAGTTTAATTTTGAGGTGAATACGTATGACTTAAGGGGATTTTCCAGATACCATAGTGAATTGTAAAAGAAAAAATATAACATCACAAAACAAGCTCTCCAATCCTTGTTTCATTAAAGCGAGGCATCAAATAATAAGCGATACTAAAAGTATGGGTATTCCCTTGGTTCGCATAAAATCTAAAGTACTAATGTCAAAATGCATTAAGTGTTTTTCGCATAATTGATTATTGGTATAGTTGTTTGTTTGAGCATATTGGTTTTATCGTCATAATCATAATTTGCTCTAACTTTCTTTACCATTACCCTAGTTGCCATAAATGTAGAAGTATTATTAACATTGATACGTCTAATAGAAATTTAGTCTAAAATACAAAACTTATAATTAATTTAACTTGAACGTTTCTTTGTCCTAATGTTATTTAGGATTTTTGGACTTATTATAATATGGCATGGCTTCTCATGACGGGACTTTTCTTCGTTTTTAAGGTCCGTACCCGAAGGGTGCCAAACGGAACCCTATTACTAAGCCTCCGCTGTCCGTTCGTCCGTCTGTCTGTCAGCGGGCTGTATCTCATGAACCCTAATAGGTAGACAGTTGAATGTTTCACAGATTGTGTATTTCTATTGCCGCTATAAAACAAAAATTAAAATTAAATAAAGTTAATAATTACAAACAACGCATACAAGAAACGTGTTTTTATTTCGGCGTTTTTTGCTCGATACGGTACCCCTTCGTGTGTATCCGACCGGGTTTTAAATTTATTTATAACATTCTGAATCTGCAAAAGATAATCAAGTGGATAATTTAAGCATTTATTCTAAAATATTTGGGCCAAATACTAACTTGTTTTTTAACCGACTAATTTAAGGGCTGTAGATCATTACGCCATAAATAATTATGGTAAAAAAAAGAATGCTTATTCATTTTGTTTGTTATAATCGTTATACAAAATGATGATTATGACAAGTAAAGACAGGCGAATTTACTTTAAATTGTATGCGACCAAATACCCTGGATTTCATAATACTATCGATCCTATCAAACGTGGAAATTACAACTAAATGTTCCAAAGAAATCCAATTTTAAATAGACAATTGTAGTATGTAAATACGATTTAATTTAACCTTTTATAAAACTTTAACCTTTTATGGAACGTTTTGACGTTCCATAAAGTTCGAGTTTACCAATGAATTGAAAAACAATATTTTACATGCATTTTTGAATGTGGACTGCAAACATCAGTGTATTTTTTATCTCACTACATCGCACTAACACCTCGGAAATAAGACGAACACAATGCTGCACAAACATAGACAAAAAATAAAACAATAAAAAATACCCACCAACATAACCGAATGGCCATAAAAATGGAATGAATAGTTAACAGTGGTGAGATTACCTCAAAAATGCACCACATCAAGTCGGAGATCTGCGAAGGAAGAGACGTGTCCAAAATGTCCATGTCTTTAGAAAATCTAGAGAGTATCCTGCCAACGGGTGTCACTTCGAAGAATTGCAACGGTGCCTTTAACACATGGTCCAACAATAGCTCGTGGAGATACCTCGCCGCCCGCCAACATGCCAGAAATGGCATTAAGTCAGCAAAAATTGATGCTATTGCTGCAACAACATCCATGGACACTCGTTTAGTACCTAGCCGAACACCACGCATGGGCGCTCGACACTGGGCGACACTCCTATAATAATGAATACATTGTTTACGATACGTATTATCCAAACATTACTTACTAGGTGTTTACGCAAATAAGCGATATCTAACGATAGATTTTGTAGTTGGTGTCGCAAAACAATGAATGGCGTACAATTACTGTTTGGAAAGAAATTGGGCGATAAACGACAGTTTGTACAAAGGAATAGGGCAACCACTAAGTAGGAGGGGCTACACGACGCTAAGTTGGTGGATATTGATAGTGTACTACTGTGCGTAAGATAAATTTTAGAGCTATTTAGAGTGTATTTTAGGCTTATGAACCGAAAACACTCTTTAGCGAAAAATCCACCACATCGCGTTACGGCTTGTCATGTTTATCCACCCACTAGAGTACTAAGCGCTATAATCGATTGATCACCATATTTATTGAAAATTATAGTCTTGTCAGTGACATTTTTTTCATTTTCAGAATCAGGCAATCACAAACAGAAAAACAGAGCTATTTGTTTAATTATAGCCACGAATTTGTGTCTGGGCTATTTGCCCAGGCTGGCCGATGGTAAAATGCGAACAACCCGAGGTTGTGTACTGGAAATTATTTATACATAACTCCGAGACGGACAACACCCCAAATGTATTCTGAACACAGTATAAAGCTACTACTGGCAGCTTTAAACTATATGAATCGCAACGCGTTCTCATATTTCGAGATTAAAAAGTATTCTGGTCGAAGAATAAAATAATATCACGACACAAATTTCGCTTGGCTGGCGTTTTGTGCCAAGCTTTGTGTCCAGTTTTGCTAATACCGAAACAAGAACTTCAGTTCGTGAATAAACTTGAAGACCCATGACGCGTTGTGGTTAATTTATCACCAAATTAGCGGTTTTGGTTATTCCTTTGAGCTTAACTTCTACACTAGGTTAATCACATGCAAGCTTATCTTAGCATACATCTAATTCCTGGGTTAAAACAAAAGAAAGCAAAGAATGTAAGAAAAATCAAGTATCTAAGCATCTACAAAACAAGAAGGAGCTAAAAACGACGTTTTATTATTCATAAACTGATCCCATGTTGATATGTCATAAGTCGTAGGTAGAGAGACATGTGAGGCATACCGCTACACACTGTTAAGGGCTCAAAAACTTAGTAGCCGTTATGTTCTATAAAAAAGTATATATAAAAATTCTATAAGCGATTTGCACATTGCAGTATAAAGTGCAACACTTGGTCAACTTTAGAAATGTAGCCAAACGACAGTACTTACGTTACTTCATTTAAATTGTTTAGAATCTGTTCATGAAGAAATAACTAAAGGCTGTTTAAACTCGCGTTTCAAGTAAAACGTTGAAATTACTTTGGATTTGTGGAAAATAAATCTTCTATAATGTCTTATTGTTTTTAGTTATTAATTGATACATGTTTTTTTTTTAAATTACAAATTGAATGTTGGGTACATTACATACAAATCCATGTATGTTTGAACAAATACATGTAACGTTCGAGTTGTACCAGTGTCGCACTTCACACGTGCGGGTGCCGCATCGCACGCGAGTGGCGTCGCATACCGCAAAGAAGCAGGAAGTCCATCCTCTGAGCGTCATGGGCAACACATTGTCGAGCACGTCCACGTCCTTGCTGAAGCGGTTGAGCACGCGGCCCACGGGCGTGCAGTCGAAGAAGCCGATGGAGGGCGCGTGCAGCACGCCGGCCAGCAGCGCCGCGTGCAGCGCGCGCGCCGCCGCCAGCGTGCCCAGGTACAGCGCCAGCGACGACACCGACACCGACACCACTGCGGCGCACCCAACATGAGCCGCACGACCCAGGGGAGTACACTCGCGAGGACGACGAACGAGACGACTATTTTTTTTTTTTTGCACAGTGCATGTTAATTTTTTTCCAGAACAATATTTGAAGTGAAAAGGAAAGGTTTAGAAAATTGCTTTACATTTTCGTCCCACGAGTGTACATGACGTGGTCGATTCGTACCGAGTTTTTAGGACCCACGTCACCGATATTGAATGTTTTGAAGTTATAGGAGCCTATTTTAATAAATAAAAAATAATTCAAGTTGTAAGCCACTGAAACTTGCACCACTGATATTTAATTTTTCGTTAAAATGTATTTACTAAAATATGTTAACCAGATTTTAAGAACAACAATATTTTTCGTTTTTTCAGTAAGGACAGGCGAGTACTTTGCGAATTTAAAAGACATTACTAAATATTTTAGAAAATTAATGTCTAAATAGAAGATGTACCATGCAATTTCATAAAAAAAGAGATATGAAAATACTAGTTTAACATACAAAAGTCACCAGTCGCATTTCAGCAATAAAAACTACACGAAAATCAATTAATTAATATTTCAACAAAGCCAAATCTTCACACCAAATCCTATGATCCGTGCACAGAATATTGTGCAACTCATAGCGGGAGCGAGTTCAATGGTAAGTACCTACCAGGGATGTTGCGGATGCAGATTTTTTTACATCCGCGGACTTTTGGTGGCTCACATCCACGGATGCGGATCTCAAGTTTTTTTTAAGGGATCCGTCAAGGCGGTAAGGCGAAATTCAAAATTTCTTACGCTTTTTTTAATAATAATAGTTTTTTTTTCATAACCGACCAAAAATTTCAACGCGGGGGGTTCAGAATCATGTACTGAATCCATGGTAACAGTTTTCGCGTCGCGCGTCGTTTTCGCGTCCCTTCCACCCTGTATGTTTGATGTATATATGACCAATTCGTGAAAATGTGACGATTTAGAGCTATATTGATGATTTAAATGATTGAATTTCCATTTTGTTGATTATGATTTTACTTATCTTCACCCTTTTCCACCCACATCTGCATCCGCATGAGCTCCGCATTGATTAATACGCATTAAAATAAATTCGGAAGCCCCGCAATTGCGGATGCGGATATCCACAACATCCCTGGTACACATAGGTTAAGTACCTATACATAATATTTTTGAACAAGGATCACTGTGGTAGGTACTATAACATTGTTAGACAGTAAGATTTTATGGTAAAAAATAATCAAAACTCAATTAACAAATAGTATTTGTCAAAATGGATTCTCTCGCTTGTAAAAAATTGAATGGACAAAATTTTGTCAAGTCGTTTTGATTCTTCGAATACTTCAGCAATTTTCAACATTTTCTATATTATTTGTTATTTTTTTTCGTGACTCTTGTATGTTATTTCCTACTGAATTGAATCTATTGTTGTAAGGATTTTCATGCACTGTATAGGAATTTCTTTGGTTATTAAGAAAATTCAAGACCATGCAATAGATATACCTAAAATAATAAAGGGCAATATTTGCAAACTTTTTTAAAGAAGAATATGCATAGATATAGAAAACAGTTAAGTACATAAACATAAAAATAAAATATTGTGTAAATAATGTATTCATTATTACCAGTTTCCATTACCAAATTATATTATTAGTATATTTGTAAGTGTCGTGTAGTTTTTAATTCATTGATTTTCTGAGGTGTCTATGCCCACGTCCTGTTTAAAAAGCGAACGTTGAGCAAATACGCGATCAGTCGCGTTCACATGTCACTTTGGTTCGGAAAAGCGGAAAGCGCCCTCTGTCGGCGCGACCACGCGTCAGGTTCACCGAACAAACAGTTCGAACGATCGTGTATTCGAGCGACGACCGCTTTTAAATAGGACGCGGGGTAAAAGATTATTATGATAAGAGGATAATCAGCAGCATCCTCTTGTGGTCTAATGACATATTGCGATCACCAGTCGAGATGATTTAAGACTTTTCCAACACCGCAATTATTTCCATTAGTGGGATTTGAGACTTGATGATAATGTTACAGTAATTTGAACATTATTGAATGGGGTATATAATTAAGTTTTGGTGTAGTCGTCAGTATAGCAACAACAGTGGTTAGTTAAGATGTAGTTTATGTTACCTTGTCCGATTCCGAGGCCGCCGTATACACCGAGGTACATGTCGCGTCGCTTAGTATCAACCGTGCCGTTCACGAGCTACGTACAAACAATACATTTAGCTAAAGGTTCTCCACAATCAAGGATTTTGATCAGCTTCTGCTATCGTTAAAAATAATTTTCAAGTATCGTAAAATAATATCTGTAAAAATAGGGCGAATCGAAACCAATTGAATTTGTGTAAAGCTCTTTAAAGTAAGTGCACCAATTTTAACCAACCAATTTGAATCGACGCGAAAGGTTGTTTTGGTCACTGTACACCACAATCACATTAAGACAATTATTTTTTTCCAACATAAGAGAAAAAACAACACAAGCGAGATTATAGTTCGCTCCTGTACTGATAAGTGATAACTTTATACTACGGTCATTCCTCCCGCTAATCATAATAGATTATTATGATTATTTAGTAAGTATATATCAAGCATCCCATGACGCTTGATATAAGATCAATTAGGACATAGGTAATATTTTATTAATAAAAAAAGATCTCAGTAGCAGCCCGGAGTCTGGATTTGTGCCCGGTTGATGGCAATAGGCTCGCCCCCTATTACATGGGACTTAAACATAACTGGCGAAATGTGGGTGTATACCTGCTACAGGGACACCTCTGCCCAACCCTTCGGGGAAACAAGGCGTGATGTTATGTATGTAAAAAAGATGTGACAAGGATATTAAAAGAAAAATAAATATATCACATGGACTTACCATTTTATTATCATTTGCCCATTCAGTAAGCCAATAGTTGGAGCCGACTTGGAAAACTTGCAGAATGAGATTCATGAGTACTGTGATTACGGACGAAAAAATTCCTACACTCATCAGGTAGTGCTTGTAAACGCTCCATTTCACCTGCAAACGATACAACAAGAAAATTAGAATACCAGACGACAGACAATATTTTGCTTTTTGTGCGCAGCTGACTAGACCACAGTCTGCGATATTTTTTACATACATAGTCTTGGTTTTGTGTATGATCTGTAAACCAATGTCATAAAACTCTTAAGTTTAACTAAACATAAAAGTGTAAATGAACTTACACTTCCAGTCTCTGTTTTCTCAGCTTCTATGAGTTTATTTTTCTCTTTCAATTCATTTGGAGTGGCGGTTTCTGGCGTTTTTCTCTTCACACTGCCAGCGCGGTCTCCTGGACACAGACAGAAAGGAGACGTATTCAAACTAAAATTTAATTATATGCAGTTATTCCAATCACAATAATCTTATGCGGAATAATATTTTTAAGAATACTTGATAGTATAGTAGGTCGTAGTAAGATTAGATCATTCATAAAATGTTAAGTTCTTTGTTAAACTATTGCATGTATTGTGAATCACCCTAGCAACTTGATAACATTAGACTCCATGAGACAAAGTGCTGTTTCATAACTTATCAGTGACTAGAAAATGAAGTGTCAGATTATCTCTTCCTCGTTTGTATAATATAATAATGTAGTTATTAGATAGTTTGCAAAAAAATAATAAAAAAACTCACCTGCTGCCGGTTCTGACTCTGATGCACTTTCGGAAAGGGAACGAGCTCGCTGTAACTTGCTCTGGAATTCAGTGCCAAGTTTACTTTCAAGGTCCTGTTTGATTTCGTCCAATTCTGAAATAATGTTTTGGTTTGCGATTGAATTTTAATATCAACAGTAAACAGATCCCCAATCTGTTTAGTGCTGATCTTAAAATTTGAACTATGTCATAATAGAAGCGAGTTGCAAACGCTCAAACGCTTCAAGTATGTGGAAAAGGAATGCGCGTCGCGCGAGTCGCGTCCACACCGGCCGAGGCGAGTCGATTCGGTCGTTGTGGAGTCAGCTAGTTACCTTCGGGAGAGGAGCGCTCCGCGTCGCTCAGATGGTGTATTAGAAACTCAGCGAAGGCGCCCTTCTTCTCGAGCAGCTGCTGGTACGTGCCGGTCTCCGACACCTCCCCGTCGCGCAGCACCACCACCAGGTCCGTTTGCGCCAGGTACGACACGTTGTGCGTCACCCACACGCGCGTCTTGCTCTTCAGCAGCCCGTTGGGGCCCAGCACCTGCGCGAGAGAGAGAGTCACTGCCGTCCCGCTCGCACACCCGCACCTACTCTATACTCTACACTACGCACGCACCTTGTCGAAGATGTGCTTGCCCACGTGCGAGTCCACGGCGCTGAGCGGGTCGTCCAGGAAGTAGTTGTCCGCGTCGCAGTACACCGCGCGCGCCAGCGACACGCGCTGCTTCTGACCGCCGGACAGGTTTATACCTGCGTACAAGTACAATTTGTTTAATGTTAAAATGGTCACCACACTACACATGTGACCACGCACAATGAAGGGTTCCGTAGTTGGGATGAATTTATCCCCAAAACAAACTTAACTTTGTATTTGAAAAACATGTTTCGTATACATCGATATACGTCACGGTCAATTTCCCAACTGCATATGTAAGTTTGTAATCGCAAAAAACAAAAAATATGTTTGATAAAAGTAAAAAGTGAAGTTCTAAACGTTTTAAGTTCTTTGGTAGATGGAGACATCACTGCTAGCATCTGACTTCAGAAGATAGAAACGCCATAGTAACTTCGCTATATAATATAATACATTTATTCGCTAGTGACAAGAATGGAAAAATAACTTCGAAAGCGTGTCTTCCCCATTTTTCCATCGATTTTATTGTCTTTTTACAAATCGTTTCTTTTGTAACGTCTTCAAAACCAATATACTCATGTACATTTTTTATAATAGTTGAACACCCTATTATCTAGTGGTTGCAAGGACGCCGGTCATCGCGCAGGTGTGTGCCGGCAACATGTGTCGATAGTTAAATATTACTTTACCTTTCTCGCCGATTTCAGTTTGATCTCCTCCAGGCAGTACCTCAAAGTCAGGTTTGAGAGCGCACATATCGATGATATTGATGTACTTTTGTTTGTCGAGCGGCTTGCCGAACAGAATGTTGTCCTGAAGGGTCGCGTTCTGTATCCACGCTTGTTGCGGCACATAAGCTATGCTACCTAGAATTTAAAGAACGAATAATTTAACTAAACACAATTTATATGCATAATAAGGTTTGGGGTTAAATATAATGACCACCATAAAATGCTTTAATACCCTTAGTTCTTTTACCAAAAATATATACTTGACACCAGAAAAATAAAGTCTAAAATTACAATAGTACTAGCTTTTAGTCACGACTGCACTTCAAATTGTATTCGAACACCAAATGTAGTAAATGATCACCAAATCTTAGCGAGCAAATTAATGCGCTATTTCTGCCTAAATAAACCACTGTGATTGCCATAAAATGTAGGCTTATTACCAAATAAATTATTATGATGCCATATTAAGTTATGTCTCTGGCTTGCAATCCCCTCCCACCGCAATTAAACCTAAATAATTAAAAAAAGGATTATTGAAATTGTAAGAGTTTCATTTTTATCTTAGGCATATCATTTGGTTGAATAAACGAAACGCTCAAGAAATTATTTTTTTGTTAGTGGTTACAATTTGGAGACAAAAAGGTTAGGAGCTTATTTACTATGTTTGGCAAAATATTTTTTTTGCCGAGGGTTATTTACTTTAATAGGATAACGAGATTTTATTTTGTTGCATGTCATTTTATATTGAAATGTGGTTAATAATTTGGTGTTCATTAACTACTTTTGGATTAATAATGATTTATTTGGAGTCATTTTGCTTAAATAGGATAGCGAGATGTTAAAACTTTGGTTATAATTTTACATTAAAATGCGGGTTTAATTTTGGTGATCATTTACTATTTTTGTCTGTTATATGTTACTATATCTGGTGGTAAGTTAAACATAAGCCATAAGGTTTTTTGATAGTGACACGTACCAAATGTGTTGACTCGTCCGGAAATCTTGTTCATTTCACCAAGCAAGGCAGACAGCAGGGAACTCTTGCCGGAGCCAACGGCACCAACGACGGCGACGAGAGAGCCGCGCGGCACGTGCAGGTTGAGGTTCTTCAGAGCCGGCTCAGCGTCCTGGTCGCCCCAAGTGAAGTGACCATTCTCTATTACGATCGGGTTCGCTGAAATAACAGGAATATTATGAAACCTTTTTTCAACAATGCTTATTTATGAAAAAATAGGTTTTAAAATATTAAACTTACGGTCTTTAGGATCGTGTTCAACAGATGTAATGTCTAGTTCATCACAGTTCATGAATTTGTTCAATCTCTTTATACCGACGGATGTCTAAAAATGCAGAAATATATATATTAGTTGTACAAAATAATGTGTAAATAAAAGAATGTTAGCAACACAACATGTATTTAACAACATATTTAACCACACCAAGCTTTACTATTGAGATTCCACACCAATAAATTAAGTAGTCGTCATAAATTAAAACGATAAAGAAAAGTAGAAGCAAGTTGTTAAAATTATAATTAATTGCTCGAACAGAGAAACGTTAAAAGAAAATTTGAATAATGAGCCGACTTATGATTGTGTAACCACTACCTACATCAGAAAAATGATATCAAATGCAGGCTCTGGGTATAATATGAATTAAGTAAGTACATACTTGCTTAATTAATTACTAATGTGAGTCTCGTTTTTTACCCCACATGTGCATTAAATTGCTTTCACGAGTTGACATTGAAGCTTCACACTGCACACAGACAAAATAATCTAATATGATAAACTTACTTGAACAACATTCGATATAACGTTAGGCAGCATTGACAGTGGGAAACGCAGAATGTTGAAAAGAGACAACGCTACGAATGCTCTCTCAGAGTCCAGCACTTCGGTATCGTTTACCAGTACAAAGCACCCGAACGACATCAGCGACACCTAAGACACCATTCCACGAGTTATATTATGAGAAGTGCCCATGCAAGCGGCTGGACTGAAGCTTACAAGTCTAAGTTGAGTTCCACGACCACCACATTGCACGTCCACTCGCACGTGGTCTCTACCCAACCTATTATCACGACTCGGCGAGTGGACGCACAAATATAACGTGCGTGTTTCAGTAGCCACAGAACACAACGTAAACTGATCTGTGCACTGTCGCTCTTCGGTTATAATATTAAGTACAAGATATATGCGTGTTAGTGTGTCTGTATGTGAAAGAACCATAGCCACATGTGTAGATGTACAGAGGAGTGATCATGTCGTGGCACTACCTCGATCGCTGATACCACGATGAGTGGCAGTAAACCTAGAGGCAAGTGGATTGTGTAAAACAGAGACATCGACACGAATATATTTTCAGCTGTCAGGATATTTTTCTCGGGATCCGTTATCAGAAACGTGAAGAAAGTTAGAAAGGTCACCTTGAAAACAAACAAAATTATTTAAACCCTTGCTGATCTTAAATTCAGCGTTATTACATGTTTTAAAATCCTTTGAAATAAATTGTTAAGAATGTGCTCTATAAGTAGTGAATTAAAAATTAAATTGACAGGGTTTTGTGTAACCTACAGAACAAAACAGCAGTTATAAGACTCGAACATAGGAACTATTATTATTACTTTACCTTCTTTGGGGGTTATCTTGTTGTAGCTTAAAACATAATGTCAGTGTGTGTTATCAGTAGGTAAATCATATTAAAATGATATGAAAGCATAAATGCTGATCAATAACAATATTGAGACACGTAATACTGATAAGACTGTAATCTGTGTGACTGTAATAAACGTGTAATCTGTGTGGCCAAATCAATGAAATAATTTATAACAATGGATTATCGACTGTGATTGAAGATCAAGTTTTATAAAAGTAATTACGATAAAAAAAATACGAGAATTTATTAAAGTTATTACGCCTGCTTAACTTAGTTAGAATAATCTAAGTTATCAGGAATCAGGCGTTACTTTGCGGAAATCCTGTAATTTCAATAAATTTTATAAATTAATTTTAATTTAATTTCACTAAACATTGAAATTGCATAACATTTAATTATGTAACGATGCTGACGCTACATTTCCAAAAAGTACTTATTGTAACACATTTTGCCGAGGGCGGCATTTTTGCATCCAGCTTTACCAAAATAGGGAAACCCAACATATTTACCGCTAGATACATAAGGCAGCTGTTTATAATGATAAGATTCTTATTTATAATTTACTTTGTTACAATTATATTTATTTTGTATTTTCGCAGTGACGCAATCGACGTCAGCATGATTTCAGCAATTACGGTGTTTCTCTTTACAAATGAGCAAGTTCTTAAAAAAACCAACAATGGGTGTCACGGTTTTGTATAAAAACAAAATCTCGACATTATTGTAGTTTTGATTTGGCAACATTGTGTATCAAGGTTTCAGTTAGATAAATGATAAGTAGCTTACCAGGAAAGGTGCGCAAGACCATATAAAAGAGGTTGCAGAGTTAAGATAAGCAGTCTGTTTTAAAACATTCATTTCTTTGTTTCTTATTTTAAGTATTTGATCTTCGAAACTCGGTTCCCAAGCATACATTTTAAGAACCTGAAAAGAAAATATACTTACAATTAGAATTCGACTATGCATGATGCAAGAGATTGAACAAAAATATATATTTACATCGATATATTAGCAGGCAAATAATTTTGTTATAGAGAAATCTTTAGCATATTATGGAAACATGTAGTACAGTTCATCTGTACTAGTTGTTGTTGATTTTAGTTCTAACCTGACTATAGCTATTAAGTTATGTTTATACTTAAAACAGATTACTTGTTCGAACAGTAAACCTGCACAGAGAGGTCAGTACACTCATATTTATAACTAGATACAATTGCGTACTTATTCTGCATACGGAATTGCACATTGCACATGTGACGTAAGAATTCATTCTGGAAATGTGATTTTGTAGAGTAATCTAAACTTTGTTGATTTTACAATATCTGAAAGGGAAGAAAGATTCCCAATTTAACTCCGATTTCAATAAAGATTAGTATGTCAGCCACTTCATGTGACTTGAAAGTCATCATTTGAACAGGCGAATACTAGCCGGACAAATCCTTCTTCAAAATAAAACTACATAATTATCAATTAGCAGTACGTGAACAAGATCGTTCGCTAGCTCAAAATTTGCGACGTTTACTTAATATGATTGACACTCCTTCTTTAACCGACTTTTTTTAGTAACTCGTGCAGTTGCTCTCAGAAAGCATCATTTGGTGAAGTGGAACTGATGATGAAGACCACAGATGGCCACCGGAACTTCTCAATAGTCAATACTAAGTATTCTACGGGTTGCGATTCGATTACTTTAATATGTTTGCCAAGTAATTTATGCTCGTTACAATGCATATGGAGAAGTGGAGCTGATGGTAAAGTACCACGAGAACTCCTCAAAGATTAACGTCCCTGCATCGGGAAAAGCAATATTTTGTAAAAGGTGATGAGCAGTTGACATTAGGCTATTGTAACTTAGATAATTAATTACAAACTGACCCACGAAAAAGCGAGAAATAAAAACTTTTATACAAATAAAAAAAAACAACCGACTTCCAAAAAAACACTACAAAGTGAAAAATAACTTAAAATTTCGGAAGTCGGTGGCAAATAACGAAAATACTAAACCAAAGACACCGACTTCAGAAAAAGTTATTTTTCACTTTGTAGTGTTTTTTTGGAAGTCGGTTGTCTTTTTTTTGTAAATAAGTTTTTTTTTAATCAGCTACTATGATGATTTAAACAATTTTTATGTCATAAATAGCTATAATGAATGATAAAAGGATTAAAACGAGGAAGACAGTATTCTTATAACGTATTGGTATAACGATACTTGTTTAGATATATTAACTACAGTAGTAACTGGTGTTTGCGTAATGATATCAAGGGAATCAAATAAGATATGTTTTGTGTGGTGATAACACAAAGGCCGCGAAAGCTTATCTCAAATAGTGTTTCTCAATGTGGTGAAATTAGAAAAAAGAATTTAAACCAGTAAATTGATAATTTTAGCAAGTCATGCATGATTTTTTAAGTTTATTGCACCATATTATGCAAGCCGGCCAAGTGTGTGTCGGACTACGTACAGAAAATAGTTCTGTGGTCGGGATGAATAATTAACCACGCACAATAGGTAGGTATTGATTTTATCGACGGCAAAACTAAGTTCAAGTTCAATTCAAGTTTCATAGTATTTCTCAAACAAACTGTAAAAAAAAGTTACTTCTGCGGTTGTCACCGAAAAAATTCCATATCCCAAAAACTACGCGACGTACCTATCGTCTTTAAATTAATTAACTTTCATTAGAGTTTTTTTAAGTTCTACCAGCTTATTTTTTTTTAGAATTTTCCATTGTAATGTTGACAAGGTAGAGTCGTTTATCACACAATCAACATTTGACTTAAAAGTCAGTTAGAAACATCATAATCTTTTTAATCATGGAATCCAACAATATCCGACCCCACCCGCTTGTGTGCACTGATATATTTTATTCATTTGTTACCTACATGTATAGGGAGTGCCAACCCAATTATTTTTTCGTAATTGTGCAGTTGTCTAGTGGTTCCTTGAAAACATCTTTCCTCGATGTAGTGCCAATAGTCTCCGAGTAAAACGACTGTGTGATATTCGGACGGTCAGGACGAAATTATAAGTGTTCCGTGTCATTACGCTACGGAACTCTAAAAAGGGATTGATAAGCCTATAATAGTAGTTAATAAAATATTGGATTAATTATTATTAATGACACCAATTTGTCGTGGAAATTAAACTTTTAATTTTTTTTAAATTTTGTTTTACAATTAATTCTGCTAAAACAATGTTGTAATTGGTTACTACTGAGAAAAATCAATGTTCTTAGTAGATATGTAATTATAGATTTTTCCGTTGGACAGAATTATTACGATATTAAAATAATACTCTGAAAAAAAATATCCATAGGTACTAACATTATAAATGCGAAAGTAACTCCGTTTGTCTGTTACCTTTTCACGACTAACGGCTGAACGGATTTCGATGAATATTTGGCACACAGTAGCCCATGCTATTTTTTATCCCGGTAGTACGTTACCGGCTAGTATAATTTCGAACCTCCACGCGGGCGAAGCAGTGGTCAAAAGCTAGTACACCATATACTCTTTTAACGTAAGCACTTATAGTAATTAACTGTTATCGAATAAGTTCATTCGCCGCAAGACCGAGCTTGGGAGATCAATATCGAGACCGACTTACGCTACAAAACATTATTATTTTTACCTTAATTCCATTAAGTACTTCATTCATAAGTTTGACTCTTTCGTCTTTGTATTTCATAAGTCTTATTTGAAGGGTTTTCACCCTGTTGGCGATGAGTCCATTGACCGGGATCAGTATAATCATGACTGCCAATCCGGCCAGTACGGAGGGACCCAAAATCCCCCAGAGGAAATATAGGGCAAGAGCGATTTGCAGCGGCGCCGACCATATCATATTCAAGTATGCAGTCAGTTCGACGAATCTGTGAAGAGTTATGATAAGATTTATTCAACATGTCATTGTAGTACTGAACTTTCTAGAAATAAAATTATGTGACTATACCGATAGGTTGTTAAAGTTAGGTACGGTAGAGAGTTGTTTCTGTCACCTGTGTGACAGTAAGAATAAGAACAATTTATTGGACCAATGTTAAAAAATAAATAATTATAATGGGTGAAACTGTAACTAGAATATTTAACATAGTTGTTTGAACAGTGGTCCCTAAACTACGCAGTGCCTGTATCTTGGGGGCTTGAGATGCGTTATTGAAAATTTTAAATTGAGACTTGTTTGCGTTAACTTCTATTTTATTCCAGGATGTTTGATGATGGACAGAATACTTAATTAAATAAGGGTAGAGAACTATCAAGATAAAATAAATTGAGTTTTTCTAAAGTTCGATGTAGTGTACCATCGAAGAAACCTATAACTAAGCAATTTGAAAACAAAATCCCGTGCACACGACCCTTTTTTTTCGTAGGTAACCATTACTATAGTGGCCGAGCGCTGCAAGCAGAAATAGTCCTTACGGTGTATAGGTATGGGTTTCTTCGATGGTACATACATCTATTATGAAGAGTAACTCTGATGGAGCACAGTTACTATTTCAACATTTAATCTTTTTTTTTCATAGGAACACTTAAAAATAAATGTTGAAGAAGCTATTTGTTCAGTATTTTTTATCAACTTAAGCTTTCCTGTTGTTTTGATTAGTGTGTGTAATAAGACTGAATATCATAAATGTAATACTATTTATACATGCTGCCTGCATATCTCAATGTCAGATGTGTTGATAAGATTGCTCCGATGAGCCTTGACTGAATAACATTTTTTTTTATTGGTATCTGCAAAATCTTCGTACAATTAGACTCGAATTTCTGACTTACTTATACAAATTATAATTTTTCTTTAATTTTTGATGGTGTAGGCAGAAGGTAAAATTAATAGGTAGATGGTATTTTTTATTACCTTTGAGCATCAACAGACATCAGGTTTACAATTTCTCCGACGGTGGATTCTTTCCTCGCAGCATTGGACATTCGCAGAGACTTCCTATAGATGGCGCTCGTCAAGGCGGTTCTTATTCTCATGCCCACGAGGTACATCCTCGTGAAGTAATGCGCTAGCAGCATAGTTTGCACCGTGGCACAGGCAAGAAGTCCAATTGCATAAATGTAACCCTTCCATAGCGGTTCTCTACCTTCCACGAAACCTATTAGGAGTCTAAAAAAAAATGAATGCGATATTGCGTCAATGAGCGTGAATGAGTTGCGATATTGAGGGATTTATTTTTATCGTTTTGATAATTTTTATCAAACTAAGTCAGTATGTACAAATATCGAGCATCATGTGAATCCGGTGAAAATAATATTATCTTGTCCATACTATGACTAGCAAAAATATTGTTACTTACCTGAGTAATTGTGGCGATAAGAACATCAGCACATCGTTAAGCAGTTTGAGCATTGCGCCAAACAAAAACTGTCCTCCAAACGCTAAGCATAGTGCTGGTAGGATGGAGGCTGGCTTCTTCTCAGATTCAGGCTTGAAGTTCACGCTAGCTGATGTCTTACGATAAGTGGCCTTAGTGGCATTGGAGCTGTCAATAAAATAAAGGGTCAGTGACAGATGTTCATTCAACTTTAAATCAAGGAATGATGGTAGTATATCTATCTGCCCAGCCTTTTCCTAACTATATTGGGGCGGCTTCCAGTCTTTCCAGATGCAGCTGACTACCAGTACTTTACATGAAGCGACTGCCTATCTGTCCTCCACAATCCAGTTATTGGGTAAGACTGGCTGTCAGACATTCGGGCTTCAGACTACCCGTAACGACTGTCAAAGACCCACGAATGACAGCCGGGACCAACGGCTTACCGTACTTTCCGAAGCACGGAAGAGCCTCGATATGTAATGGATGATCGCCCATCCACGGTCCGCCCTTGGCAAGCATCGACCTTCAATCGACCCGTGCGCCTGTTGTTTATATTTAGCCACGAGCCCCTTGGTAAGATGGTCGTCAGTACCACTATGTATATAACAATGTATTTTTTCGCCCTTGGCTAGATATTTAATTTAATAGTAGGTAAAGTATTTTACGGATCTGTGGATTTGTTAGACCCGCAAGTTGTGGGAAAACGAAATAATCCAATTGTTCTGTAAAGTAGTACATGGAAAGCACAACAATAATAATAAAACATGTTTTATTTATTTGCAAACATTATTATTTAAAAGGAACATCACGGCCATCATCACGGTATCTTTTGCCTTGAAACGTCAAAATTGATTAAAAAGGTAAAACATTTGTTTAAAGGTGCGTCCACATCGCGAACGTTCTAAACCGAGCGTTCAAGTGGTTGTGAAATTCCATTTCGAGCCCAATCAATACTTAGCTTTCGAACAAATTTCAATGATTCCTAAAAGCAGTGCTCTATCAGCTCCATGTAAAATTTTCACTAGAGATACTTAGTGATCAGGTAGCAAGCTTTTTAATACCGGGTTTAATGTGTCCACTGGTCGAATGCTCGCTTTGTGGACGCATCTCAGGGTTATGGTGACTGTTGATAAAATATGGGTTCGTTATGCTTACATTTCTCGTTTTCTCAAAGATTTCTCCCAAAATTTGTCAAACTTTGGCACGACTTCTGTGGAAGAGTCTTGAGGGTTGAGAGCCCACAAGTCTTCTTCGACTAAACTTCTACGGAACCCTGTCAAGGCAAGTGGGTCGAACCAGCTGTATGTGAGACGACTGGGGAATCCCGACGCGTTCTCCGGACATTGGTTCTAAATTATAAAATAATTATAAATATAAGAACGACAAGGCTAAAATTGAAAAACTACGGACTAGTCAAGTATTTACGCTGACGTAATTTGACATTCTTGTAGCAAACTGAGTTTTTTTCTTGGCCTTATAGGGAACACAAAAAATCGTTTCTAATAACGCAATATACTTCTTGATTCCACATATAAAGAAGATTAACTTATAACCAGTTTTGGTAAAATGTATTTCTGCCAGTTTTTTTCTTTCTTATAATTAAGTCATAAAGCATTGTCATCGCTCAAAGGTCGTAATTATATGAAGGATATATAATATTCTTGTTCCCTTATCTTGCGGCATGTCTGCAAGGTTCGGAAGGAAAGTAATGGAAGTAAAATAAATATAATGTTTCAATTACCTTCTCATACTTATAAGGCGAATCTTTTGGAGGTAAATCGGCGAAACAATTTAATAAAAACATAAGTATTATCAGAGGATAATACACCATGTAACTAACGAAGTTATATTGAACATTTTCGTCATCGGTTAGATTGTAGTGTGCTTTAATCTCGGACTGCAGCTGAGGCAAACCTGCCAGTATCAAAAGTATCCAAAAGAAGAACAGCACTCCCGATGCTCTCATACCAAACTTTCGATTGTAGTACAACAATGTCGCTGATAAAGCCTGTAAAAGAAATATATATTAACACATGGACAATGCAAACCAGTGAGAGTTAAATAAACATTCGAGTTGTTGCTGCTCTCAAAATTTTATATTCCGCGCAAAACAGACGGTTTACAGAACTTCTAATACATTATTTTTAGACGTTCGACAGACAAACGTTGCTTCGCGTTAAACGATTATACAAATAAACACAGGAACGAAGAGATGACTAATAACATGATAGTTACTGCTGAAAACTTAACAGTTAACTGTGAAATTAATTACTGTAAAATTATGCAAAATTAACATTGTTATCGCTTGTTAGAACTGACTTTGCCGCCTATGTGTTTTGGTTTTATGGAAAAAGAGAAAACAGATATACATATATCTTAAAAATCATAAAATATTCAACAGGCACGGCCATGGGATCGATAATTTTAATGAATGATTCTACAATGTGTTGTATTGCACAATGGGAGCATATAATACAACCGCTCGCTGTCGTATTAAACCGGCCAAAGTCCGTTTTTATCTCGTATTCAAGTTTTTATAAAGATTTACCACATTGTGATTATATTATAACAGTGAAGGTCAATAGTTTGAAGATCCGTTTCGTAGTGAGTACAGAGTTCCGCTCAGAGCGGTCAGTTGAGGCTCGACATTCGAGGTGGCATAAATAATAGTGTAATAGGTTACGGGTGATGTAACTTTTTTTTGTCGACATGTATGTGGTTAACAAATTGTCCAAGGTTAATGAATGTAATACTCGTTGAAAGGGCTTTAATAGTTAAGAAGCTGTACCTATGAAGTACTTTACTGTGGGTGGGTATAGGTACCTACATAATATAAAGTTTTAGAAGGTCGATAGGTTTTACATGAGAGTGATGTGAATTTAATAGCTTAATAATGTTTTAGTTTGATAAAACTAACAGGTATAAAAGCTTGTAAAAGAAGATAGCGTGTGCCACTAAGCAGTTCATTAAAAATATGTTTTCAAGAACATTTATAATGTAGAATTAAAACAATGTATTAATCTTTAAACCGTGAATCATTGACAATTATTAATAAACAAATTATTAAATACCATAGAGACGAGTGAATAGTCATGGTATGCCTTAAGGATTGGTCATAATTAATTAGAATCAAGAATTAGGCCGGTCGTAAACGTCCGGAATGCCTTTCTGAATTCAGCAAGTGAATGATCCGGAAATTCAGAACCACCTTGGCTCCAACCAACCAATTTTCTTTCTTACTTAAAATAATCTAAAAGTTCTGGTTTCAGTTTCTTAATTTTCCGGTGCTGAATTCAGCGAGGTATTCCTGACGTTTACGGGCCTTAGGACAACTATCAATCAATTGCAAACCTCAATTGAGGACGCGTGTCTACTTGTACATAGGTATTGCTAGTTGGTGTCGATGACCTATTTTAAGATAATAACCTTTAATATTATGAACTTCCTTAAGTACCACCTATGTATTGGATATGAGGGGAAAATAGATAAACATAAAACGGAAGCATTATTAAATTACTGTGTCACTGGTATTTGGGAAAATATTATTTTGTGAGGCCCCTTCCAAAAATATTACTCAACTGTTTTAATGAGGTAATATTTTTTTTTTAGATCATCTATCATAGTTGTTGAAGATTTTTGATTGTTTACTTAAAATGCCGAGTCTTTTTTTCCACTTTCTTGTAGCTTAATCAGGCCCAATCCCCAGTCCTCACACAGGCCTCCTCTCTGTGACAGGGAGTGGGCCATGTGATCCACCACGCGGGTCCAGTGCGGGTTGGTGGATATCACATGTCTTCGAATTTTTGGTTTTAGGACATGCCGGTTTCCTCGTGATATGCGTTTCCTTCATTTCAGGTTTGGTCCAATAGTAAAAGTTGTTCATAATGATGAGTAAAGTCACGTGTTAAAATTTGCGCACTGGATAAAAACTTATCCTGTATAGACGAATACAGGCGTGATGTTATGTTATAGTCTTTATAATATGCACATATCGAGTATCCAAATTAGGGAAATCTATGCTAAATATTTTTTCGTTGATACAATTAAACATAGACTGGGATAATTTCGATATGTACACATTATAAAGACTCACACTGTATAAAATCGTAGAGATGAATTGAAGAAGACGACTTGCTGCGCCGACCATAAATAAATTGGAATAAGGACAGATGAGAGTCTAGCATAACTAACAGTGACAATGAATTACCGAATCGGGTGCTGGTCTGGTATGATGGAGCTGGTCAATTCTAACCAAATGCGGTCGATAACCCCAACTAACCCACGGTTTCTGTAAAGGTATGATTCTGAACCCCGCTGCACGCGGCAGTGCTGTCGCAGCAGTGCTGCCGCGTCACTGCTGGTCCCCATACATTTTCTATAGGTTATATGAGATTACGAGCACGGTAGCAATGTCGCGGCAGCAGTGCTTCGACGGCATTGCTGTGCGGCAGTGTCGCCCTGCCCATGGCAGACCAGTAGTGCGGCGTTCATCACAGCGAAATACGTGAAAGTTGACAAGTACATTGGCAACAAAACAGCGAGACACCACGAACAGCAGGTGCTCGGCATCAGCGCGACAGGCAACACTGCCGCAGCAACAACACTGCGGCAGCACTGCTGCGTGCAGCGATTCCGATCCCCGCTGCACACAGCAGTGCTGCCGCGTCACTTTTGGTCCCCATACATTCATTCTGAGCACGGCAGCAATGTCGCAACAATAAATGTACGATTTCGAACCCCGCTGCAGCACTGCCGCATGCACTGGGGATCGGAATCATACCTTTAGGCTCAGCAATTTGATCTTTAGATAAGTTAATCTGCTGTCAATAAGAACAATAGTTTTAGTTGACAGAAGATCAATCAACAAACAAAATTAGTACAATGGAGTTTCAAAAACCGAGGGCCAGTCCCTTGTGTTATAACTTATAAGATTAATTATTAGAATAATAATAGAATTCATACTTACAAATGTTAAAATCTTTACAATTGGACTATAATAATCGGCACTAAACACTTCCGTCTCTCCTTGCGATGAGGTGTGGACAGTGACGCCAAGATCCACAAACTTTAACACTATAAGAAGGCAAGTTACGAACAGTTTGCTGATGTTTAATACATTCCATGGTATATTTCTTTCTTTACTGTTTAGTATATAGTAGGAGTCAAGGAACGCCGCGACCCATAAGTACAAACAGGGCGTCCACACGAGCACTGTCTTTTGGAAGCATGGCGTTAGCTCCGGGTTGTCGGTGTACCAAGAGAGACTGCTATTCTGAAAAAAAGAAGAAAACAAGTGGTTAGCAATAATGACTAAGATTTGAGAATAGGTACATGTGTCTCCTTTGAACAATGTTCTTGAATAATTCATTTAAAGACGGTAGGGACTAGGAGCTCCTAGAACTGCAAAGCAAAACCCCTATTTTAGCGCTCAAAGGTAATGAACGTGGGAAACGTACAGTTTCAACGGCCTTCGATTCAGGAGATCATAATACTTCTGTTACTCGATCGTAATCAAATAGCATGATATTCAGATATCAAGGCCGTTTGAATTGGTTTATTATTCCGTGACTTAGTTCCCGTTAGGCCGGCCGGACTCATGTTTTCGATTTACTTTCCGATTGTCTGATATATAATCTAAGCTGATACCAATACCAGTTATATCCGAAGATAGTCATATTCACAAACACATGTATTTAATCTGTTTTAGATGTTATGATCCGATAGGCAAGTCGAAAGTGAGAGGTACCATTTAGGTAAGTACCAAAATGTATTTCCATTTCCACATCAAAAAATCAGAACAACCTGCACCCATGCAAAAGATGCGTCGTGTCGGTGACATAGCGTAGGTGTTTATGTCGCAGTAAGATATTTATAGCCGTGATATAGTTATATCCCTAGGGATATAGCTATATACCGTAATATAATTATATGAAAGCGGTTCATAACTATCTTACTAGAAATATAACTATGGAAAAGGTCATTGACTCTTACTGCTGCGCCCGCGTTGCTACGCGTTCATTTAAATTAAAAGCATATTTTAATCTAAATTAAATGTCCAATTTAAATAACATATTTTTTTGTATAAGGATTAATACGATACCGGTCAAAAAGCTTCCGAAATAACAATTAAATTTTTATCAAATTCTGAAAGACAAAAATGGTTATTGTGGGTCATCCTTAGAAGTCATCCATATGCCATCTAGGACTTTTTTGTTGAACTTTTTAAGATGAACAATACCGTAGAACATAAATTTTATGGATCTTTTTCGGTTAACGCAGCGCACGCCAGTAAAGCTCCCAGTCGGCATGATTTTTTCCAACTTCTTCAACAATAATCGTCATATTTCAACCAATTTACACAAAACCGTAATGAATTATACACTAAAACCTTCCGCATGAATCACTTCGTCTATTGGTGAAAACCGTTTGAAAATCTATTCGGTAGTTTTTGAGTTTATCGCGTTCAGACAGACAGACGCGGCGGGGGACTTTTGTTTTATAATATGTAAGGATGAAATCTCGGTAGTACGTTCCCGTGGAATATTTTCCGACATCCACGCGTGCGAAGCCGCGGGCAAAAGCTAGTTATGTATATGTCGCAGTCAGATGGTTCGACGTAGCGGAGTTGGTCACAGTTCTAACCTAACCAAATTATATCCAGCATCTGTGTACATATTTCGCAACATCAGACTATCCAACGGGCATGGCTAGAGCAGAATGTGAATGTTTTATTTTTTTGTTCAGTTCGCACATCTACAGCAACGTTAGATGCTGTTATCGTGTCGTCGATATACAATCGTCATGCACGGTTAACCTAACTATTGCTTTAGGTAGCCTGCTTTACTCTTGTGTTTCGTATTTAGAGAGCAACCTTGTAACCTTTGGAGAGCTGTTTGTTTTGCAGCACCTAGTACCTACCTATATTGTATAATTACGCGCATCTAAATTGCCTACACAAACTCATACCGAAAACTTGCGAGATATTGAATGTGCATTCATTCTGGGATGTATTTATTTGCATATGTTTATTTTGCCGTGAAACATTCCACCCGCATGCGCTGAAGTAAATTTTTGTTTATAACATGGAATTTATTGGAATTTATTACCATTATAAGCATAATGGTGCTAATCTCTATAGGAATATGAAAGAGATATCTTTATTTTCAGAGTTTGACCATGTTACACAGTAACCTACCACTAATGTGAGTAGATAAGGTTATGCCGAGTCATCGTGTGACAAACAACTGGTGTGGGTCTTATGATTGGCCCCCATTAAGGCTTGTGCAGACCAACATTTCATAGTCTTATGTTTTATTCTAATAACATGAACATTTATCAAATCGTTTTATCTATTTTCTTCTAATAGGCACCTCCCTTCGTTCGGGTATAAGTTTATCAAGTAACTTCATGTGGTTTAGTATGGAATTACAACACGAGCACACCAACAGAGTCTGTTGATACTCTGGTAAGTATAGCTTTTAGGAAATTTTTAAAATGAGATGGAGGGTGTTCTTTCGAGTCAAGATCTTATCAAATGTTGCATGATTATCGTGCCACCTTTGTATCTATTTAGCGTGGCGGTATTGTTAGTAGCGTTATCCGGTGATGTCTCAAATTGTTGTGGTTAACGATGTTTTCGTCGATTATTCCTGGAAGAACAAAACCTGTCCGTAACGTGTAGGCGGATTGTAGGTAGGTTGCGTGACTTTTATACCTACATGATTCGGATAGAAATGATAACCGTGTCAAAATAATGGGTATAAGCGTGGGTGCAAAGTAAATTGGAAAATATCGGCCAGCTCAGAAGTGGTCATAGTAGGTTTTGGCTTTAATATTAGTGACTTTGCCATGATGATAGAGGCCTTACTTAGTAAGGCTACTTTATTACGGTTAAAACAAAAGATACAGCTCTGTGACAGACAGACAAACGTAGCGAAAGACAGACAGACAGTGTAGGCTTAAGTGCCTGCTACACGGCTGCCAACCGCGTCCCCGACAGAGGTGACCTTGCTACCTAATAGTCTCCTTGGCACACTTTCGGTACGAAAAGGAACTCTATACATATAATTACTAGCTGACCCATTTTTATAGAGAACTCACACTCTGACCAGTAATTAATTAGATATGCCAAATTTTTTATTTAAGAAATTTACATTTCCCATATCTCCTATGGTTTCGGATTTCCCCATTCCTAGGTAAAAAAAAAACACTAAACAATCTAATTCAATCAATCAAAATACAGATTATGAGATATTACATAATTTTTAGGGTTCCGCACCTCGAAAGGAAAAACGGAATATAGGATCACTCGTGTGTCTGTCTGTCCGTCTGTCACAGCCATAGATATAAGAAAGAAGGAGATATGCCCGGTAGTTGAAAATGTATCGAAACCCAATGTCTCCACTTTGTCCCCACTACCTCGCCACTAGTCGCCACAACTACACATGCAGAAATAGATATGAGGCTGCGCTCACTCTTGCAATTCATAAATCAGAACGTACTACACAATCAATTATAAACCTTATCCCATCAAACACAGCGTGCATTTACCATGCACCGTACAACTCACTCACACGAAAACATCTTTTCTATCGTTGTGCTGTACAGAAACAATTTATTTTACATATACGCTAGTGATTGACCAAATCGGAGAGGTATCGATTCTTCCATTTAATATTATCGACAGTGAAGTATCAATATCTAATAACTAACATTTTGGCGGTTTTCACTTACTAGTTATTAGGGCTTATTTTAATTTTTTGAATTGTTCTTTGTTTTATCTTTTTATTACGGACGCTTCTAACGTGCACGTCTTTCTACATTGTTCTCACATGTATAATTTCAACATGAATGATGTAACCAATATTTTGTAACAATTTTTTAACCGACTTCCAAAAGGAGGAGGTTCTCAATTCGTCTGTATGTTTTTTTTTTTTTTTGTATGTTTGTTACGCGATTACTCCGCCAATTATGAATAGATTTTGATGATTCTTTTTTTGTTTGGTAGATCATACTTCAGAGGTGGTCCCATATAAATTTTATTAACTTTGCTTGGGTAGTTCTCGAGTTAGCTTCAATTATACGTAGTTTTTCCCACTTAGTATGTAGATGATATGATAACTTCTTGTCACTGTTATTTACATAGCAGGTAGTGGTATTCGAATTTGTATGGGGTAGGTACCACAACTAAAAAGGGAAAAATAAAAACTTTTTACAAAAAAAAAACAACCGACTTCAAAAAAAAACACTACAAAGTGAAAAATAACTTTAATTTCGGAAGTCGGTGACAAACGAAAATTCAAAACCAAAGACACCGACTTCCGAAATTAAAGTTATTTTTCACTTTGTAGTGTTTTTTTTTGAAGTCGGTTGTTTTTTTTTTGTAAAAAGTTTTTTTATTTAAAAGAGTGTCCGTGGAGTTTCTTGCCCGTTCTTCTCCATAGGTACCTACTACGCTTTGAAATGGGCAACTAGCTTCTTACCTATTTCTGACTGACCGATTCCTTGACAATTCAAAAGTGCCTGTAAATGGTTTAATTGAAATAAATGCTTTGAGTTTGAGTTTAATGTTTACTTCAAATGATCAAAAACTATGGAAATTAAACGTTTTTTTCTCCTCCTGTAAAACCATGTTTTTGTAGTTATTAGATATTGATACTTCACCGTCGTTATACTTTAAAAAATTTGGTGTCCTGAAAATAAAATAAATAAAAACGATAAGTCCAGAAAATATTATAATAAAAATAAATAATAAGCAAAAAATTCCAACAATTAAAAAATCCAGTTACGTTGGTTTAACCTGTCATAGTTTATTGAAACAGTAGGTATTGTTGAACCCTGCTATGATGTTTACTCACTGTCCTCTAAAGTGGAGGTATTTGTGCAGCACTTGACGCTTTAATATTACTGGAGTGGCATTTTTTGTCAAATAGTGTAATCTTAAATTAATATATTTTTCCATGACTGCTTTAATTAGAAATATTATGTGATTATTCATCGGAGACTGCTCAAATTGGTGAAACTTAATATTATCAAAGAGATCTAATCCTATAATTCAAACCCAAAACACTCCACCTAAAATTTTATTAACTTACTTTACGACCGTTGGTTACGCATTTCTCTACCACGCTGTAAAATAATCAAAATAAGTAAAACACATTATTTCACATCGATCTTCCACCCGGGTAAAACAGTTGACAAATTGAAGAATAAAGTATAATAGCAATAAATTCATTCGCCAAACGACATTGTTGTCGATAGCCTACGTTAGTGGATCTGCACAACTACATCACTAGCTCGTCGCCAGACACAGCGGCCGTACTGCGCGATGCATCCGCAGTCCACAATATCGTTTTGTGATTTTTACATTGATTGTTGAGTCACTGAGCGACATATTTAGGTAGTGGTTAACGAGCAATGTATGTAGTGCAAAAATAGTACAGTCGCTGTGATATTTGGAAACAAAAATAACGTAGTAAAAGCAAGAAATATTTTACGATTTGTTGTATTTCATTATTTTAAAGACAAATATAGTAAAATACTTGTACTTATATATGGTAAGTGATTCCATGATTCACAAAGTTTTTGTTTTGACTTCGGTTTTTACAAGAAACCACTGAACAACACGGCATTCTTATAAATTGTCCCGATCACGGCCGAAAGCACACTAGTTCGCGGAGACGGCCATTTTCGTATGCAATGAGCACTTTGATCATTACGCGCGGACACAGACACGCCCCCATGCCACTTCTCCTGTTTTTTATATTTCTATGGTCACAGCCAATTTGCTCCGAAACAAATGGACCGATTAAGTTGAAATTTGGTATAGGTACATATGTATTTCTGTGACCCAAACACGGACGTGTAACGTAAATAAATGAATTTTGAATATAGGAGTCACTTTTGGGGCGCAAATAAGAAAATTAAAAAAAGTTTTACAAACTATCGTGTGACATTTCAAATGAAAGGGCTTGTTACGAGGATCTCAAACATAATTTTAAAATAAATACATTTAAAGATATTTTAGAAAATAGATGAAAATTGACCATTCCCCCTCTTACCTCCGAAAATAGGGAAGATTGAAATTTTGAAAAAAAAAATAAAAAAATACAGAGAATGGTTCTTCACTCATAGATTACAGGAATACCTATAAGAAGTCTATGGTCTTAAAATAACATGGTAAAATTGTGCGTAGTCCGACACGCACTTGGCCAGTTTTTAGGGTTCCGTAGTAAACAAGGAACCCTTATAGTTTCGTCATGTCCGTCTGTCTGTCTGTCTGTCTGTCCGCGGTCTAGCTCCAAGACTGTTAGTACTAGACAGTTGTAATTTGGCATGGGTATACATATTAATCATGGCGACAAAGTGGTAAAATAAAATTATGAAAAATATATTTTTTTAGGGTACCTCCCCCTACACGTAAAGTGGGGATGTTTTTTTTTTTCTATCCCTTGGTGTGGGATATCGTTAGAAAGGTTTTTCAAAAACATTGTGAGTGTGTAAAACCATTTTTGAATTCAGAGATCCGTTTGCGAAATATTAAGCTTTAAAGTGCAAATTTTTGTTAGAGTCAAGTGTCCCCCCCCCCCTGCCAGCTAAATGGTTGGTTTTAGATATGTGAAAAAATCCACAGAAGTAGCTTATAAACGAATTTAAAAGGAAAACTATCACAGCTGAGTAGGCTTTACAAGTTAACGAGTAATAATCGACCAACTTAGATTTGCGGTTGTAAAAACATGTTCTCCCATACATTCTGTATGAAAGATTTTTTTTTCAACTACAAAGTTAAGTTTGTTCTTGGGATAAATTCATCCCAACTACGGAACCCTACATTGTGCGTGGTCCGACATGCACTTGGCCGGTTTTTATTAAGTATTATAACTTTCGTGAGAGATATTCGTAATTATTTTTAATGTTTTACGGTTTTTTTATACCGACGTATTTATTTCGGGTTTGTCTGTCTAGTTTCGAACTAGAAAGGAAAGCCTTTAGTCATTAGCTTATCACGCTAATTCGTGCGGCAAGGTCACATCACAAATCGAAGACCCGAAATAAATATGAATCATCAACAGACTGTAATAATAAAAACACATATTATGAAAATATTTAAAAATGAATAAACGGAATAAAATAATTAATTTAATTTACATAATGTTGTGAAATATTGGTACCTACCTACAATTTATTGTAAGTATTATAAAATGTTCGTTTTTGAGTTCCTAATATTTAAGCAGGTTCTTAAGAGCATTCATCCAAAAAGTTGGCATTCTCCCAAATAGCTGTCAAATATTTACCTGTTTTGATTAATTTGGCAATATTACTGTATGGAAATAAGAAATGTGGGTAACTAGTAAACTAGAATATTAATAATGAATTGCAATTATAGCAATAAATTTGATGTTGTAACCGTTTTAGGTGTAAAAAAGACATTTGGAAAGATTCCAAATACTTTTTTTACATCTAAAACTAAATATTTGGTGTTATGATATTAATTATTGTATTTCATAATAAATATTTTAGTTCACTAGTTAGCCATATTTCCATACAGTAATATTGCCAAATTAATCAAAACAGGTAAATATTTGACAGCTATTTGGGAGAATGCCCACTTTCTGTATAAATGCTCTTAATATTTAGGAATATTTGCAATGATATCAGTTTAAAAAGAAGATTTATATGAGATTGAGCATATTTCTCGAATACCGACTTAGGGCCTATATTTTCAATTTCCAGATATGCACTATCTAAAATATATAAACAGGAACTGAACAGGAGGTGTTGAAACAGATGAGGGTTGTTTATGTGTCTTTGTATCTGTATACTATACACATCATAATATTATATTCTAAAAATGATTCATTTTTACATTTTTATACATACATTTAAAACAAAACGGTTCTTTATTTTATTTGAATAATATAGCAATTTAAACACACAATCATAAATGCTGTAACAATAAAATGTTTTGGAACCAAACATTTCAATCAGAAACCAGACACTGCTGAAGGATGTACTTTTGTACATTCATAGAGTATTAATTTTAGAAACTAGTTTGGTTTAAGTAACTTATTTAGGTAGAATTTTTGTACTCATTTTTGTTGTCATGCCAACATTGCCAACCAAAGTGATAATAACAGTAAATTGAAAGGTCATTTTTCTAAGTAAATTCTTATCTCTATTCAATTGAGTGACTTTGCAGTATTTATAATTAGGATCTTAGTTCATTTTAATGATGCAATAACATAAAAACAACCTTTATTCTGGCATACTTAATTCTTCAATCAGCAGTAAAGCGAGCAATGTTCTATGAGATTTTTAGCATCAGCTTATTTTAAAGTTCAACAACTTTATGATCATTTGAATAGTTTAATAATCAAACCATAGATTCAAATACACAAACAATATTACCATTGCAAGTTAGCAACATAAATATTTGACACCAACAAAATGATAAGGCACAGTGTAGAAACAGCTATGTTAGTAAAGCATCACAAAAACAGGTTTTATTCATAGACATGATGTTATTATAGAAAATGGCTTGGGTCATGGTCATGTGGTTCCACTCAGACTGTATTTAATGAGTTTTGTTGAACTTAAATAATAAAAAAGAAACTATGATGAAGGCCTTACACTATGCTTTTTAAGTACACATTCACATAACCAACTTAAATGAAGTATGTGTAAAATAGGTAGGTGACGATTTTAGAATACTACACAATATGATAGTCAATAATTTATACAAGGAAATAATTTCCCAAGAATATATAGATTATATATAAGGTATTTTAGTCATTAATGGTCAGTATAGTTAAAATTGAAACCACCATTAACACCATTATTTTAAAGTAATAATATTTCAATTGTATCTAACAATAAAATTGGGTATTCAATTGTGAGCTTATTGAATGTATCATACAATACTATGACAACAGCTGAAATGAATTTGGGTCAAGTGCTCAGATGAGATTATAATCTACTGAATTAAGTATTTCAATGTGCATTAGTAATAATTCTTTGCAACTTGAACAAGCTTTATACAACTTTATATAATAATATAACAATTTTTTATATTCAATATAAAAAATAAACACATTTGTGAACTAATTATCAGTATGAAATGTTTTTGTCCATTACTAATTTTTAAATTCATACTGCAAGATGGTTAAAATATTTTAATTCCTCTTGAAACTTGGGACTTCTTTGTGAACCAAAAATACATGTCTATTTATAATTTTACATTACTGTCTGCTTGTAAAAATAATATGTTATAATAATATAAACTAAAACTTATTGTTTTCTATATGTAACCAAATTAGAGTACTTGGTTTTTTAAGCTTATTGACCTTTCAACATCACCTCTTACATACTTAGACGCCGCAAAACTGGTTAGATACTTAATTTATTAGAAACTTAACATTTTCACATTTTGAAGTAGTTCTATGTAAAACAGGTAGATGGTTTTGCTTAACCCAATACGTTCAATTACCAAAATCAAGTTATTTTTCTTACAAAAGTATGGCCAAAGACCTACTTACCCAAAATTGAGATCCACAGAAGCTATCAAGCTTGGAATTGTAAGACATTGTCACAATTTGTGATTATTAGTTACTTGTAACTGCCATAAATTTGCGATAAAACGGACACTCGATCGATATACTTAAAAGTTAATATAACGATTAGTTAAAAACAGTTATTTACAATTAAAAATTATTCATTCACTGAGAGTATTTTTACAGAGTTTATAAAAAATTCGCTATAATTTTCGACATCACACACCACATCACACCGCACCGCACCGCGCACCATAGATCTGAGAATCCACAGACTAAGTAGTACTCAGACGGTAATCTCCCATAGTAGAAAAATCGCTTTACGATTTGCGAGCTTTGATTGTGACGTTTAGTTTTTTTTTAATTTTAACCATTTTGTTGCTCTTGTTGTTATGAGACCGAGTCTTTTTGCCAACGTTTATCGAGCCCAGAATATTTTGGAAAATAGCCTTTTAAGCCTTTAACCAACTTCCAAAAAAGAGGTTCTGCTTTAATTCAACCCGAGGTAGGATTGTGTATTAGAAATGTAGTGTATTAGTAAGTATGAGATGTGTGTGTATTAGAAAAAGGAATATTAGTCCTGTGATGAAAATAAAAAACATTCAATATTATTTATAAATATTTTTATTTTTGTCTTATATTTTATGAAACCTTTCTTTTGCATTGGTGGCAAACTTTTGTTTTCTAACCTAAACACATCTGTGCAAGGGCACAGATGTGTTTAGGTTAGAAAACAAAAGTTATATATTTTAGTTAATTATTATTTATTACATTGCACCAATTAAATACTGCTAATCAATGACTTAAATCTAAAAAGCATTCCTCAACAGCATCCCTGTGTATCACACAATCCAGAAAATCAAACAAATACTTAGATCTTATTTTATTTTATAATACCTGTTTGTTATGGTGTGATTTCCAAGCATTCGTTGTGTGGATTGTGGGGATATTCTCTAGAACTGCACTCCGAAGGTTAGAGGATCCAGGTGATAGGCACTGTCGGCGTTTGTTTCATTATTTTTCGTGGCCTTATTTGAAAATAAGGCCTTGAGTTTTACTAGTTGCTCACCTGAATCCTCTTCACAATTGTAACCATCGGAGTGAAAGATTATAAATCTTATGATTAGAAGTGTCTTAAAGGTGTGGCAATTAGGATCATTGTTTCTAAAATTGTACGCTCTGACTTGTCCAAAAAAGTTTTCCATTGGATCAGAGTTGAAATATCTTGGTCTCAAGATAGTTATCATTTTTATTCTTGATTAATTGCCACAACCTTTGATAGCTTTTCAGCATAACTATGCAGTTTTATTTTATACAAATTTTATCCCTTGCAGTTTTTTGATAGCCTCCCTTCAAAATCTATGGTGCCGAGACGCGGCTGTTACCGCATTCCGCAAAGGTTTACCTTTATTCTTTTTACTTGTAAGAGAGGCTCCATTGACCGAATCAAATAAATCATCAAAAATAGATACCATTTCTGCCGTATTCTTTAAAGTTGGGCTGACTTGTTTGCCATCGGCATAATGAGCTGCAACAAAAAAGTAACATGCTATAATATACTTATTTCTATGTGACACAGCTTGCAGTCAGTATGAAAACTACATTGCAGACAAAATACTTACAAAACTGAGCAGTATATGAAAGAGTAGCTGCCACTGTTTTGTTGAACACTCACGCAATTCTTAACCTGCAATAAAATAGACTATTATAAGTTCTCACTTTTGAACACCTTGAAATATTGATAAACAACACTATTTCCATGACTCAGTACAGCTGTATGCATGATTATTGTAATTAGACCAAACAGACTAGGTATCCCTAAACAACCATCTTCAGAAACATTCTGAATTCTAAAACAACCTTCGTCTTTTTAATTTGATCTGGAACTACTTGTTTATTATTCAATTTGTGTAACAATCGCATTTAAATATTACGCAAAGAAGTGCTTCTATGCAATTGGGCAAAATAGCCATCAAAAGACAATGCATTCAGAAATTATAAAAGTACTAGCTTCTGCCCGCGATTTCGTCCACGAGCCTAGCCCGAGAAAACCTTCTTCAAGAATTGGGCTAACCAATGGAAATAGAATTTTTCAAATCCGACTGGTAGTTCCGGAGATTACCCCTTGCATACAAACTTACAAATTTTAGTGTAGATTTATTATATTATTAAAAACAAAAAAAAGGTAAAAGCTGTGACTTACCAGTTTTAGTCATTCTATGTTTTTTTGTAGTTTCAAAGGTACAGTAGGTATGATCATCATGCTGCCTTTTCTTAGCACATGTGTGATCAGAAACAGCATTGTCTGTAAAGAAATATTTAAGCTTATCAAAAAAACAAAATAATTAAAATACGTAACTGCCCAAAATGACTAATAAGTAAAAAGCTTCCAAATGCAAGTCGGACTCGCACACAAAGAGTTCCGTACCACCGTACAATAAATACTTTTCGTTTTTTATATACCCCTCAATTTTTAACTTAATTTTATTTCATTTTAATTTTTTTGCTATAGAGGCCATTGTGGTACACACTGAATTTCAAGTGTCTACCTATTATGGTTCAAATGATACAGCCCTGTAACAGACAGACTGACAGAGGAGCTTTGGTAACAGGGTCCCGTTAGCACACTTTGCTTATGGAACCCTAAATAATAACTCTGTTTATACTTTACAAAATATTTCACAATATGAGTTTTTATTGTGAACAATTATTTAATTTTGTCCCGGGTATTAAGTTCATGTAGGGCCACAAACGACCAACTGACCTTTGGCCCACTTTTAAGGCAGAGCAACATAGATGGACATAGTATCTTATTATCTTTAAAATGTATGGCTTCTGTTCTTCCACAGTGGAACTAAGATGATCCACTGACCGAAAATTCAAGTTTTGAAACCCAAATAGCAACTATAATTTTTTTTTAAAGTGTGTTACACGGTGCACTTTTCATTTGAGTACCTATGTGAGGAATATATGAGTCAATTTGTACTATATTACATACATAATTATCATATTATTGAGGTACTTACCAGTGGTGTAGTCAGTGTCCATAGTTTGAAACCGAGAAGTACCACTGCTGATTTCGGTTTCGGAAAACAGCGTGGGATAGGCGCCAACACACAGACGAATCATTGCATTGGTCGAGATGATGAACTTCTGTCCAAAGTGCTTTTAAAAAACATAACGCTTGCGCAGATACTGTGCCCTCATGTTTTGCAATTCTTCACAGTTTTTACACTTTATGAGTCCTATCTCACGTTTGGGAAATTGAAATAATCTAACGTCCTTTCGTTTACTAGCGCAATTCACAACATAGCAAGAGTGGTTCATACTGAACGTTATAATTACACTATTACAGATTTAACTTTGAGAGGATAAGTTATTGATAGGATAGAAATTTTATTGTAGAACTTCACTCAAACTGTAATGGCGGGATATAGATAACCACAGACTACAATAGATATAGATAGACTTACAACAAACAAATATGGCGTCGATTTCACAGGCGATAAAGGGGAAAGGTTCGAGGGGCGATTGTCACTTTGGAAGATAGTCCATAGACAAAATACGTCTATTAATGCCAGGATTTTTTGTTCCGAGATTACCAGCCGTGTGAGAATCTGTGCCTGCCTGTGCCATAGATATTGGAATAATGTCAGTCAGCTCAGCACATAGACAAAAGCAGCCACACAGACAAAACTTTTTAGAAAGGTTTTGATAAAAAAAATTAGGGCTTTTTGTTATTTCTATTTCAATGGGGCTTTTACATTGAAATAGAAATAACATATGTCTATGGGCTTTTATCACTTAATTAGATGTAAAACGAAAAAAAAAATGTAACTGTGGTGGTCGACAAGAGTCTGACGTGGCGACATTTGGAACTAAATATTTAACAAGTAACTGTGTGTTTGTACTGGCGAAACATTTACAACAAAAAACATGTTGAAATCTTTACTTTCTGTCAATGTTCCTTATAATGTTTGACAGGAACTAGAGATTTCAACATGTTTTGTTGTGAATGTTTCACCAGTACAAACGCACAGTAATGCAGACCCATGATGATGGCACTACTTTGCCCACGTACTGGTAGGTTTTGAGTCACCCACAACACAAGCAGTGTTTTTAACAATTTGTTTAGCTTGACACTGGGACTGTGCCGGTTAACAGCGCCCTCATTTTGTTCAGACTCTTTTTTGGCAAGCTGTAGGGTCTTAAAAAAAAATCGTTCTAGAGTCCACCCCACCACTGAAATTCGGCGGAAAATTGTGGAACTGCATTAGGTGCCGCGGCGGACTCTACATGCAATAAAATTCAATGACATAGACACTAGCGCCGCGTCAATCGGACTTGTGACTTGAGTGATGGCGCGGACTCTAACCATAATTTGATAGGTTTTTATAAATTCTTTATTTTGAATTATGATTTTCTTATAGACTAAATGATCGTGGCGATCACAGCAGGACGCGCCGGTGTAACAGTGGCAGTCCTTACAAAATTTTAAGGTTATGCGAGATTTCAAAGTGGCGCCAATATATATATATATGCAAAACCTTCCTTAGTGGTCCTAAACTATGCAGTTGTTTATCCGTGATAATAAATAGTATTAGACCTCCCAAATATCTACACCTACAGATGTAATTGCGGCGCGCGGTGCAAGCACAGTGGTGTCTGTCGCGCTTGAATAGCAGTTGTTCTGCTCATTCACGTTATAGAAATGTTGTCCATCCCACTCGCACTACTCTGTTGCAGTTTGCGCTCCCGCTCGACAACGCCACTGTTCTTGCCCTGCTGAGGTGACAAATTGTACAGAATATGAGAAATAATAACAGTTCATAATTTTGTTTTGTTTTCTTCGGACAACATTTCGCCGCTTCCGTTTATGGCACACTTCTTGATCGCTAGCGTGGTTGCCTTGTGCTACCACATGCGATAGTCAATTTATTAAGATAATAATGCTAGAGCGAGCGGAGCGAGCTCGAAAATTTGAACACCCTGTTACGGGTAGGTTAGATTTTCTTTTGACCATTCATAGAGAAATAGCAGCAACTTGATCGACTTAAATTATGTAGAAAACATTCACTCTGAATATTTCATTGAAATAGAAATAACATATGTCTATGGAATATTTACTGTTTATGAACCAAGGCTGCAAGATCGAGCGAAGGGAGCTCACACATTTTAGCACTCTCCCAGAGATAGATTCGATTTTCTTTTGACCATTCATTCATTCATGAAACTAGGCGGTAGGAGCGAGCTGGAAAATTTTGGCATGCCTTTTGAATTATGGTGCACTTTCTTCTTTAAAGTATTCTAAAACTCTCTGAGCTGCTATATATACCGCTTGCCTTTGGGCTTGCAATTTGAATACCTCCTTAAGCTAGAACTCCATTTGTCGTGTGACTGACACTGACACACAGCACAGAGTGGCACAGAGTGTAATTTAATAGGCACAGAGCACATTTTTATACTATGTAGGCAGGCATACCAATTTATTACTTTTTATTTTATTTTTGTTAACACAAAAAAATGTTGTCAAATATCAGAATAATAATTTGTAAATACACAATGTCTGTGTTAAAAAATTGTGTTTGTAACTATGGGTTCGCACTGGCGAAACATTTACAACGAAACATGTTGGAATCTCTATTTTCTGTCAATTTTCCATACAAAGTTTGACAGGCACTAGAGATTTCAACATGTTTTGTTGTGATGTTTCGCCAGTGCGAACCCATAGTTATACTTACACAATTTTTGAACACAGACAAATTTCGACAAATTTTTTGTGTTATCAAAATATTAAAATCCCTGATGGTGGCCATGCCAGTGTGTCACATCCATTTATCTAGATTGGTTTAAAACTTGGCGGCCTCTTGGGCCATAAGAGCTCTTGTCTGTAGAGATTCCTGACTTTATTAGATGTAAAACAACCGATTTAAAACGTTTTAAATAATATGTTGCCGTTTTAAAACCCCAAATAAATCGTTTTAAACGGTTGAAAACTCGCCTACAAAAATAAAAGTACATGCATGCCCGACGTGGCGGCTAGCGGCTGCGCGCGGCAGTTTATGTAGGTGCATGTGTGTGTAGGGTAGGTGAACTGGCAACGTTGCATCGAGTCACGAGCTCTTTGAGTATATATGTTCTGTGGTCACGAGTGACGACGCCAACGAGAGTGTGAGTTTGGTTTGAAACCAAATCAAATTGATTATTTATATCGTTTGAAAACAATGAAAAAATTTTTTTTTTACCCACACAGAGTTTTTAGGTAGGTACCTCGGTAAAATCAAGAAAATGAAGTTAAAATTAAGAAAAACATAGCAATTAAGTAACACCAACCGTATTAAATCTAAAAGGTTTATTTCTGTTTTAAACGGTTTTTTTCGTTTTAAATGGATTGGTTTAATTAGTTTTAAACCGGCCTTACATCTATATTCCTGACCAATGTAGTGGTCTCGTATTAAAACGTAACTGTGCATAGGATTTCGCATAGCATTGCCTATTTAACAGGGCTTATGCTAGAAAGTCAATAACATGCGATGGGTAGGTTAGTGGTACAGACCAGCACATCAAGCTACCCGAAACTGTAAAAAAAAACTGCGTCTTTTCTTTGGCCCATTCATATAAAAATAGCACCTAAACTTTGTTGACTTGTATAAAAAAGTTACAGAAAAACATAACCCTATCTTAGCTGTCCCGCAGTCGGGTAAAAAAAGAGTTAAAAGAAAATATAGAGAAATAAAACGCCGGTGGTTCGCGTTGGGCGCCTCTTCATGTCTGGCGCCTTGGGCAGGTGCCCCCATGCGCAGCCTACTCTAACGCCCCGGTACTGTGAGGGGATATAAAGGAGCGCCCACGGCGCCCTGGGCGGTCGCCCAACAGCGCCCTATATTCGTTGGTGTAGGTGGCTACCACCGTGGTAGCGTCTAGGAGGTTTAACCAAAAGCGATCGTCGCGCTCTTCTGTAAAAATATGAAATAGGTAGTCGCACGATCAATCAAGTCGCGTTTGTACGTTCAAACGATCGCGTCAAATCGTCGATCAGATACTCACACAACTATTGCTTTTGGTTAGGATTAGTGATGTGCCGGATATCCGTATCCGAATCCGTATGCGCGGATATCCGTATCCGTATCTGTATCCACGGATATCCGAGGGAGAAAAAAGATCCGTAACCGTTACTTTTTGGCGGATCTTGAACGGATCTTTTATATTAATACATTTTATTACGTATATGAAATTTTAAAGATATGTAGCAATGAAATACTGTTAATTTCAATCAAAACGAGAAAAAAAAAACATATTTATTATAATTCAAGTAGAGTAAGTACCAGTAAATTAAGATATAAGGTATAGTGAGATCAAACCTCTAATATTTGTGCTATGCTAATTGAAATAATTATTTATGAGTTAACACATCAATTAAAACTATGTTGTTTTCAAGAACTCAAAAAAATATACGTCATAATTAATATTGAGTAATGGTAAATTGTATTTCAAAAAGAGTAACTCGGCAGCTTTGTCCCCCAAAAGTCAGTTACGATGAGGATCATAAATAATTCCTGCTGAACCTGAAGAAAGTTGAGATCCGTATCCGCGGATCACATTTTTTAACGATCTGGCACATCACTAGTTAGGATGCGGGGTAAGACTTCTTACAGTGGCTGTAAAAAGTCTAGGTTTTAGTTCGCTAACGATAGCTGGTATTGAATTGGAGTAAACCTGGGGTCTCAATAAAGAAAACAAAGGTGTTTGAATGTTTTTAATAGGTACTTATTGGTAATAAGATTCTCCTAAAAGGCACGAAAGTAAACACTTATCTTAAGATCATAGTCATTACGTGTTTGTAATGTAGAAAGAATGACAGAGATTTGCGTCATTTAAGTACATCAAGTTAAATAAGTACGTTTTGAATTCAAAAAGCCTCTCTCGCAAAAGCGCTTTCTGTGCGCTCTTCCTATTTCAAGCGCCGCTGCCTTGCATACTACAGCGCGAGCACCCTCAGTCGGCGCAACGTGTTCGGATTCACCTAACAAAAATAACTGTTTTCGAGGCTAGGCAAAAAGTACGACATATTTCACACCCACGTACACATAATCACAATAATACAGTGCCTAGAACATTACTAAGTAATTGTTGCTTAGAGCACCAAACATTATATGTAGGTATCTACAACTACTGGTTCGTTCGATAATAATTTATTTAAAAAATCTAATTAAAATTATGTTTCTAGCAGAAATGTTGGCTACGTTGATTCTCATCGTCACCAATAAAGCAGAAATGAAAGAAGTACTATCTTTCACTAACAAAGAGCGTGAGAAAAGGACAGCGACGCTTTACCCCGCGTCGCGACGAAGATTAGGAAGCGGCGCAGTAGCATTTCCAGGGGGGGCTCAAGTCCCCCCCCCCCCCACCCCCCCAAAAGCATCTGAGTTCTTCTGTGATAAATCTTAAAGTGAACCTGATATAATTTTATTAAACTTTATAGCAAGCATTACAATTCAATTGTACCATAACAATTCAATTGTCATCAATATTATTCTTAATTTAATAGGTATTATGTTTTGAAGTCTTTTTTTCTATAAAATGTTTTGTGACAAACTTTGAATCCACGCGCGACTTATTTTGCTACTCACGCTGCCCGGTTTGGCCGCCATGTATATTTACCGAGATATCTCTGGTAGTCTGGCATTTTATATTTTATCTCAGCGGGGTCAAGCCCCTCCCAATCGTCAATCCTGGATCGGCCACCGAAGCGGCGACACGGGATTGTTAATTTTGTTCGTCGAGTTTTTAAGCGCCATGTTATGACGTATCGTGAGATAGTGGTCAGTGGTCAAAAGGTACCCCCATCTCTTTCTTGTTTCATCGGAAAAAAAGGGAAAGCAATTTAATAGACTAAATTATATTTAGTAGGTGAAGATGAGAATAAATACCAATGATGTAGTTCTTACTCTATGTTCGTTTGATGTAGAATTATCTAAATGCATCACATTATACCCTAATTCGACCTGCCTTGCTAGAATTGGGGTTCAGTGAAAAATTCGTAAATAATTAATTACTACTTATTAAATAAATAATTGCATTTTGATCACACTTGGTAACAAATAGCACCAGGAACATCAACACCCAGCTTTTGAAAAGTCCATCAAGTCTTTTAATATCATATGTTAGCTGTTGTGATTGGTTGGCGGAAATAAGAATACTTATTCTATAATATCTTATGACATGAGATTTGAAAGCAGACTAAATTGGCTAGGCTTTCAGAAACTGAGTAAATCTACTACAAATATAAACATTTATAACAGCTAATTGTGAGAAGAAGTAGACAGTATTTCTCTTTCTTGATTTTGTGCAAAGAACAATCTCAAAACAGATTGGCTGATTTATGATTCGCTTATCACAAAGAGTAGGGTGTAAAGGCCTCGCTCCTCTTATGTTTAAAATTATTTATGAACTCAATTAACTAGGCCCGCATCCTTCGCCATTCCGTAGAATATAGAGTTTTTGTCTTGTAAGAGTTGTTCAGGAGGCGCAAACTCGACGAGTTGTCCCTTGTCCAACACCATGACCTTGGTGGAGTCCATGATGGTGTTGAGTCTGTGCGCGATGGTGAGCACCGTGCACGACGCGAACTCGGAGCGGATCGTCTTCTGCAACACGAGGGGAGGGTGAAGGTGAGACAGCACGCGAGGGGAGCGCGAGAGAGGGAGAGGGAGGGAGCACGCACCTGGATGAGCTCGTCGGTCTCCAGGTCGACGGCCGCCGTGGCCTCGTCCAGCACCAGCAGCGGCGTCTTGCGCAGCAGTGCGCGCGCCAGACACACGAGCTGTGGGGGGAGCGAGAGAGAGGGAGAGGGAGGGAGCACGCACCTGGATGAGCTCGTCGGTCTCCAGGTCGACGGCCGCCGTGGCCTCGTCCAGCACCAGCAGCGGCGTCTTGCGCAGCAGTGCGCGCGCCAGACACACGAGCTGTGGGGGGAGCGAGAGAGAGGGAGAGGGAGGGAGCACGCACCTGGATGAGCTCGTCGGTCTCCAGGTCGACGGCCGCCGTGGCCTCGTCCAGCACCAGCAGCGGCGTCTTGCGCAGCAGTGCGCGCGCCAGACACACGAGCTGTGGGGGGAGCGAGAGAGAGGGAGAGGGAGGGAGCACGCACCTGGATGAGCTCGTCGGTCTCCAGGTCGACGGCCGCCGTGGCCTCGTCCAGCACCAGCAGCGGCGTCTTGCGCAGCAGTGCGCGCGCCAGACACACGAGCTGTGGGGGGAGCGAGAGAGAGGGAGAGGGAGGGAGCACGCACCTGGATGAGCTCGTCGGTCTCCAGGTCGACGGCCGCCGTGGCCTCGTCCAGCACCAGCAGCGGCGTCTTGCGCAGCAGTGCGCGCGCCAGACACACGAGCTGTGGGGGGAGCGAGAGAGAGGGAGAGGGAGGGAGCACGCACCTGGATGAGCTCGTCGGTCTCCAGGTCGACGGCCGCCGTGGCCTCGTCCAGCACCAGCAGCGGCGTCTTGCGCAGCAGTGCGCGCGCCAGACACACGAGCTGTGGGGGGAGCGAGAGAGAGGGAGAGGGAGGGAGCACGCACCTGGATGAGCTCGTCGGTCTCCAGGTCGACGGCCGCCGTGGCCTCGTCCAGCACCAGCAGCGGCGTCTTGCGCAGCAGTGCGCGCGCCAGACACACGAGCTGTGGGGGGAGCGAGAGAGAGGGAGAGGGAGGGAGCACGCACCTGGATGAGCTCGTCGGTCTCCAGGTCGACGGCCGCCGTGGCCTCGTCCAGCACCAGCAGCGGCGTCTTGCGCAGCAGTGCGCGCGCCAGACACACGAGCTGTGGGGGGAGCGAGAGAGAGGGAGAGGGAGGGAGCACGCACCTGGATGAGCTCGTCGGTCTCCAGGTCGACGGCCGCCGTGGCCTCGTCCAGCACCAGCAGCGGCGTCTTGCGCAGCAGTGCGCGCGCCAGACACACGAGCTGTGGGGGGAGCGAGAGAGAGGGAGAGGGAGGGAGCACGCACCTGGATGAGCTCGTCGGTCTCCAGGTCGACGGCCGCCGTGGCCTCGTCCAGCACCAGCAGCGGCGTCTTGCGCAGCAGTGCGCGCGCCAGACACACGAGCTGTGGGGGGAGCGAGAGAGAGGGAGAGGGAGGGAGCACGCACCTGGATGAGCTCGTCGGTCTCCAGGTCGACGGCCGCCGTGGCCTCGTCCAGCACCAGCAGCGGCGTCTTGCGCAGCAGTGCGCGCGCCAGACACACGAGCTGTGGGGGGAGCGAGAGAGAGGGAGAGGGAGGGAGCACGCACCTGGATGAGCTCGTCGGTCTCCAGGTCGACGGCCGCCGTGGCCTCGTCCAGCACCAGCAGCGGCGTCTTGCGCAGCAGTGCGCGCGCCAGACACACGAGCTGTCGCTGTCCCACCGACAGGTTCTCGCCGCCCTCCGCCACCTCGTGGCGCAGCCCGGCCGCGAGCCCTGCGCATACGTGTGAGTGAGTACGTGAGTGCGAGCCCTGCGCACACGTGGGAGTGAGCGCGAGTACCGGACGCGGCGGCACTCACCCTGCACGAAGGGCTTCAGGTGCGCGTACTCCAGCGCGCGCCAGATGTCCTCGTCCGAGAACGTCTCGAAGGGGTCCAGGTTCATGCGCAGCGTGCCCGAGAACAGCACCGGGTCCTGCGGGATGATGGTGATGCGCGAGCGCAGCTGGTGCAGGCCCATGGCGGCCACGTCCAGCCCGTCGATGAGGATGCGGCCGCCCACGGCCTCGACGATGCGGAACAGGCCGAGCGTGAGCGTGGACTTGCCGGCGCCGGTGCGGCCCACGATGCCGAGCTTGTCGCGCGGCGCCACGGCGCACGTGACGTCACGCAGCGCGGGCTCGGCGCCGGCGCGGTACGCCAGCGTCAGCCCCTCCAGCTGCAGCGCGCCCGTCTCCGGCCACGACGCGCCCGGCCCGGGGGATATGTTCCACGCCGCCTCCTGCGACACATCACAATGTTGACTACCACTGACATATACCTGATACTCGGCGCTCACATGCTGCCCCGGTCATATTCACTCACCTGTTCAATCTCCGCATACTCCTTCATTCGCTCCACAGCTACGATGTCTGTCTCCACTCCTGACATCATTTGGACTAACCAACTTAAAGTCTGTGTTATCTAAAAGCATAATGAGTATAATAATTTTATGAGAATTTATATTAAACACCAGCAGCAGTGTTAGCTAAATTAAAAATATAGAATTAAGTCAATTGGTAACATGACCCTTTTAAAATGCAGTTTATGGGTACCAACCTCTAAAGTATAACTGACGGAGAGACCAGCAAACCCTGGACTAATAGTATCCCTTCCGATTACCGCAAATAATGCAGCAAAGAATATGATGAGACTGCCAACCGTCTCAAGTCGCACTCCGAGCCATCTGTCCGCGACACACGACAGATAATGTACCGATTGATAGTGATCCACCTTTTGCTGGGATTCTTTCACGAACCTGGGAATTAAAATCTCACATTTTTTAAATAAATCTTTTTAAATATGATACATTCCGGACTGAGGTCCGCTTTGTTAATAAAAATGACATTGATTGAAAAAATTCAGAGCAGAGTATTCAAAGGGTAAGTTCATGCGTGCTCATGTCGAAGGCCCCCGGGGCGGCAAAGCTAAATGAGGCCCCCGCGGTCTTCTCAGTTAGTAAGTATTTCTAGTAACATTAGTAAAAAAATTATCCTTACATACAGGGTGGCAAGGACATCGACGCGAAACCCCCTGCGTTGAAATATTTCGTCGATTATAAAAAAAAAAACAGCTGTTCCATACATTTTGACCGCGTAGGTATTGCTTTTCTATGTAACAGCAGATTTAAAAAAAAATAACTGACGAAAAATTTCAACGCTGGGGGTTCAGAACCATACTACTGAATCTATGGTAAAAGTTTTCGCGTCGATGTCCCTGCCACCCTGTATTATAAAACAAAGTCCCCCGCCGCCGTCTGTCTGTCTGTCTGAACGCGATAAACTCAAAAACTATCGAACGGATTTTCAAACGGTTTTCATCGCTGAAATTTTACAGGTATAAAACGAAACTAATTATTGATTATAACTCCGTGCGCATTGTGGTCGTGAACGTGGAGAACTGAATATCATCACAATTTGTTAATTATTTGTATCCTGTACTAATGAAACTACAACACATACATTTGAAGGCAGTTACAAGCTACAAAATAACGTTTAAAGTACCTAAGTCTTTAGAGCTCTTATTCAGAGTGTTAGGACCTATTGAAGTATTTTTATATTTAATTAAATAACCTTTAAACGGTGCCAGCAAAACCACAAATGTTACTCAAGCAGGATCTCGAATAACTTCGCAGCCGAAGAAAGAATAAAAACGAAATAATGTGCAACATTTACTTCGTCTAGACAAATAATTATGTAGCTTAAATTTATTTCAATATTCCCATTTAAAAAAAAAATGTCTGGCTGCGGTAACGAAAAAAAAAAAACATTTCCTGCTGGGGTACCAACAGGAAATGTTTTTGTGAAATAACTAAAAAACTATAAGTCCAACAAATTAAAAAATGTGCTCAACAATTACAGAAGCTGGGCAACTAATTATACAGGGCGTCCCAAAGTTATGGGACATGAAGGGAAAGTACCTTAAATTTCGTAGATAGGGTATTTTGCTGAAAGAAGACTTTATGTTATTGTTAAAAGTTAGTAATTCTGCATTCAAAGATTTTCTAAAAATTACTTGCCTCGTCTGGGAATAGAACCGACTTAAATGTAAAAAAAAAACACCCCTACTTTTATAATGCCAATCGAAAGAATGACCAAAAACTAATAACTCTTCTTAAGTAACATAGTATTTTAAAAGAAACGAACAACGTAAAATGTTTGAGTCAAATTTCAAGAAAGTTATTGATTGCCGACGACGACGTTCGAAAAGTAGTGAATGTTTTCCTACTTGGATTGGCACGAATGGACCGATTAGATGGCCGGCCAGATCCCCGGACCTTACACCATTAGATTTCTTCTTTTGGGGATACGTGAAAGATATGCTATACAAAAAGCGATACGAGAACGTGGGCGAGTTACAAACAGAATTGTGCCATATCATATCGAGTATTCACCATAAAATGATAAGAAAATCAACAGGCAGTGGACTCAATAAAAGATTGGCGATTTGCGTAAGACAAGAGGCATCACATTTTGAGTATTTAATTAATTAATTAACAAAAAAATACCCACTTAATTGACTACGGCAGTTTCATGTATGTTTTTAATTTGATTAAAATAATTAATTTCACGCTGTTCCTTTCTTTTAAAATACTATGTTACTTAAGAAGAGTTATTAGTTTTTGGTCATTCTTTCGATTGGCATCATAAAAGTAGGGGTGTTTTTTTTTTACATTTAAGTCGGTTCGATTCCCAGACGAGGCAAGTAATTTTTAGAAAATCTTTGAATGCAGAATTACTAACTTTTAAAAATAACATAAAGTCTTCTTTCAGCAAAATACCCTATCTACGATATTTAAGGTACTTTCCCTTCATGTCCCATAACTTTGGGACGCCCTGTATATAAGATTTAAATGACTATTTTCGACATTATTTTGTTGGGGTATCGTACACAACTTATGCAGAAAAGCTTGAATATAAAGATAATGCAGGATGCAAGAGCGAGCACGGCTCTTAAATTATAATCATTTATGTTCTGCATATTTACGGCGCCTGTAACTGCCTCTTACTTAGCTACTGAACATATTTGGGCTTGTTTGGGATTTGATTAAAAATTTCTCGAGCTTTGGGGTTTCCCCAGGCCCGGGGCGGTCCGATCCGACCGGCCAATTAGCCTTAGCCGTTAGTTTACTGATAGAAGAATATCTATGCGTACGGTATCAGATTTTTGGTCATGGGTCGAAATACGTTAAACGAACATTTATATTTACCTGTCCATGACGCCAAAAGCTCGAATACTTGTAGCACCCAAAATGCTCTCATTGAAATGCGAGTAGACTGGCGAGCGCGCCACTGATTCGATTCTCATGAGTTGTCGCGATGTAGGCACATAGAACCGTTGTATGAGGTAGTACATCGCTCCGATGGGCAAGATCACGGTCATGAACATAGGTGAGGAGTAACTTATCACGAATATTGTTCCTATTACCTAAAAATGAGTGAAAAAGTTATATTTATACATTGATAATATTTCTACAGTAAAAATATTTGAATTTCACCACCAAGGGTCCGGTAAAATTTTGGACGGAGGTATTTAAACCGACATAATTAAGTACTATTTTCACTAACAGTACCTAGGCGACCGAGCTCTGCTCAGTTGAAAATAGAGAATGCTCATTTAATAGTATAGGAAAGTACATACTAATTCCTTGCTGCCATGATAGTAGGTACTTACTAATTCCATGCTGCCATGTCATTATTCTAAGAAGTTGATCTATGATCCTAAGGTAGCCATCTTGTTCTAAACTTTGGGCGACTGAAAATACGGAGAAAATGAATTTTCCCAGATATGAGACCTAGCTAGATCGATTTTTTTGCCCGCATAAACCCCTATATTGCAATTTTCAGCGAAATCGTTAGAGCCGTTTTCCAGAACGTGATTACATGTATATACAGGGTGGCAGGGACATCGACGCGAAAATTGTTACCATGGATTCAGTACATGATTCTGAACCCCCCCCCTTAAAAATATAAAGAAGGATTAAAAAAAAAAAAATGCTGTTGCGTACATTTTGACCGCGTAGGTATTGCACTTTTCTATTTCTATGAAACAGCAGATTTTTTTTTATTACCGACGAAAAATGTCGACGCCCCCCTGCGTTGAAATTCATGTACTGAATCCATGGTAACAGTTTTCACGTCGATAGGGATGCCACCCTTTATACAAATATTGCTCATTTAACAGTATTGGATATATGGATGTAATCTTTGAGCCTGATTATCTAGTTTAAGCAATACCTGCTTACATGCATGATTGTTTTGAAGCATCCTAAAAATTTAACATTTACTGGGCTGATTGTGAATGGGCAAGATCACGGTCATGAACATAGGTGAGGAGTAACTTATCACGAATATTGTTCCTATTACCTAAAAATGAGTGAAAAAGTTATATTTATACATTGATAATATTTCTACAGTAAAAATATTTGAATTTCACCACCAAGGGTCCGGTAAAATTTTGGACGGAGGTATTTAAACCGACATAATTAAGTACTATTTTCACTAACAGTACCTAGGCGACCGAGCTCTGCTCAGTTGAAAATAGAGAATGCTCATTTAATAGTATAGGAAAGTACATACTAATTCCTTGCTGCCATGATAGTAGGTACTTACTAATTCCATGCTGCCATGTCATTATTCTAAGAAGTTGATCTATGATCCTAAGGTAGCCATCTTGTTCTAAACTTTGGGCGACTGAAAATACGGAGAAAATGAATTTTCCCAGATATGAGACCTAGCTAGATCGATTTTTTTGCCCGCATAAACCCCTATATTGCAATTTTCAGCGAAATCGTTAGAGCCGTTTTCCAGAACGTGATTACATGTATATACAGGGTGGCAGGGACATCGACGCGAAAATTGTTACCATGGATTCAGTACATGATTCTGAACCCCCCCCCTTAAAAATATATAGAAGGATTAAAAAAAAAAAAATGCTGTTGCGTACATTTTGACCGCGTAGGTATTGCACTTTTCTATTTCTATGAAACAGCAGATTTTTTTTTATTACCGACGAAAAATGTCGACGCCCCCCTGCGTTGAAATTCATGTACTGAATCCATGGTAACAGTTTTCACGTCGATAGGGATGCCACCCTTTATACAAATATTGCTCATTTAACAGTATTGGATATATGGATGTAATCTTTGAGCCTGATTATCTAGTTTAAGCAATACCTGCTTACATGCATGATTGTTTTGAAGCATCCTAAAAATTTAACATTTACTGGGCTGATAGGATTTAACAGCAATGTAAACAGACCTATATCGGGCAGCATTGTTTGCTGTGTCTTTCTCACACCCTAATAGTAGCCTTGACCTTAGCGGGGCCTTTCCGTAAGTCATTATGTCGACACGCACAGTCGAGTTTAGGTCGATCAAACCATAATTATTTATACATATTGTGATGTCAAACCTTTGAATTAAGTATGGTTTTCTTAGATCGATTAGGTAAACAGTTCCCAGTCTCAAACGATTAAGTGTGTGTAGCTAGCACTTTACAAAATTAACTTATAAGACGATTATTTGCTTCAGGTTGCCCGGTTTGGGATCGTAGGAATTGCGCTAAATGATAATGTCTTTAGTACGAAAGGAATATATTCGCAGAACCGACTATTGTGTCGCAAATGTGGAAAGGCATCTATTTCGAGCACAGTGCACGTTTTGCAAAAAGGAAACTTTTGGGCGAACTTGATTACCTACTGCAAAACACAAATCTTGTGTATTATGGTGTATGGTCAGTAACAGAAATAGATTAGCACGGTTACATTCACATATGATATAAATAGTCCAAGGTGAAAAGTTCTCGGCCTGACATAGAAATGGCGTTCCAATCAGCAAAAAATTATGTTTTTCGCCTGGTTGCACGTGTCATTAGTTCGTATGACAAGTTTCAACTTGTTCTCTCAAGTAGTTTGTTTACACGAATTTTTGCAGTAGAGGTCTTGCGTGTTTTTCTTTAAAACGGATAAACTTGAATATCGTGCGGTCATAAAATTCTTCGTTTTGGATGGATTAACCCCTAAGGAAATTCATCTGAAGTTTACAACAGTATACGGGGACTGCTCTTTCCACGTCAACCGTTAAAAAGTGGGCAGCTGAATTTATATGTGGTCGCACGTTCCTCGAAGAAGACTCACGTGAAGGACGGCCAAAAACGCAATCAAACCGGAAACCATCGAAAAAGTGCATGATATCGTAATTGGACGATAGACGAGTGAAGGTGTGTGAGACAGCTGAGGCTGTGGGGATATCAGAAGAAAGGGTGCGAAACATCTTGCACACAGAATTAGTAATGCGAAAGCTCTGTGCAAGATGAGTGCCGCATTTGCTGAATACTGATCAAAAGCAAATGCGCAAACGATTTTGGCAGCAATCTTTGGACCGATTTAATAGGGATCCGACGATTGTATGCGGCGATTTGTCATTTGTCACCATGGATGAGACATGGGTCCACCACTATCACCCTCAGACTTCCGTCTGTTCCCAAATTTAAAGAGTGTCTGGGAAGCGCTTCGCATTCAATGTAAAAGTTGAGAGGGCCATAGATGAATATTTTCACAGCCTTCCAGACTCTCATTTTCGGGAAGGAATAGTGATGTTGAAGAAGCGCTGGACCAAGTGCGTTGAAGTCAAGGGAGATTATGTAGAAAAATAAAATCATTTTTTAACTGAAAATCGCAGTCTTTCATTGTGAGGCCGAGAACTTTTCACCTTACCCTCGTATATATTATAACCACATAATACTTTTGTTTTAAGTTATGAAAACTAAAACCCAACTACGAAAAAAAATTATAAACAAGACATCACAGGCAGACAAATTAAAAACCTTTTTAGTTGACTTTTTTGTCGTAGTTGGGTTTTAGTTTCTATAGTTTTTTTTTATTTTAGATATTATATGAATTTAACAATTGTTCCAATGTTTTTTTATATTGTTGTCAAAAATGATGATAAAAAAAAACTGAAGTGTTAGTCGATTTTTGGTGCTAACCGTACAATAATAAAGTATAATTCAAACAATATCTTTGAGATCATGATCCATGAGTTGAAACTAAGAATTAATTTGATACGGGATGGCTCCACGAGACATTTTAACAGTTTATGTATGTGTAGATTATGCACCATTCATTAAAAACAATCGAACCATAATCAAACATAGCAGTAAGTTTACCTCAAAAATACTACTAAGCACACTGGAAATCTCCCAAGACAATGAAGTGTCCACGATATCCACATCTTTGGAGAATCTGGACAACAGTCGACCAACGGGTGTGACTTCAAAGAATTGTAAGGGCGCCTTTAGCACATTGTCCAACATGACTGCGTGGAGCATCTTCGCTGCCCTCCAGCAAGCCAGGAACGGCATCAGATCGGTGAAGAATGATGCTAGCGCTGAAACATCGTACACAGGGTTCGTCAGAATAAGGCGAAAGGGCCAGGCTAGCAGGCCAGTATTAGGTTGTATGTTAATCAACATAATGATATGCGATCGTTACAAACAATATATTTACAGAATTAAAGTTATTTAAATCATCAATACAACTCTCTCTTACTTAAGTTCAAATACCCTATTGAATGGCTATACACCGTGAAATTTGAATCACAGTTTTGCTAGAACAAACGTTATTCAGACCATGGTCTACTACCATTCTACAGAATCCAATAAAAAAAAAAAACATAAATTGGTTTTTGAAAAAACACAAAAAGACAAAGTTTAAAATGTCAAGATTATTTACTACTTACTTTTCGTTTATGGAGATACATTTCTCTGTAAACAATGCTGTGTCCCATGCGTGGTGTCTGTGTTGTAGGGAGTAACGATAATCTTGACATTTTAAACTTTGTTTTTTTTTGTGTTTTTTCAAAAACCAATTATGTTTTTTTTTTAATTGGATGCTGTAGTATGGTAGTAGACCATGGTCTGAACAACGTTTGTTCTAGCAAAACTGTGATTCAAAATTTGAGGCCAATTTTCATTTAGAGTGATTGATGATTCCGATTGAATTTCACGGGTTTCCGTAGCGCATCCTCTTTACACGACAGCTGTGCGAGGAAGCTAAGCAGGATGTATGGAAGTGCAAGATAGCGGATCAGTGAGCGAGGAAAATCTACCAATAGAATTGTTCCATTTTAGATATGAAGCAGTTGGGTGTACTATGCCAAATCGAATGCCAAATAATCGAATATCAATTGATCGTTCACTATAAATCGAACATCTAAATACCATTGATGTCAATCAAATCGATGCTAAATACTCGAACGTTCTTAAAATGGAATGGTTAATAAATCGAACATTCAATATATCGTACACTCCATACATCGAGTGTTCAAAATATCGAATGTTTGTTTGATCGAGCGTTCAACGCATTGCATATTCATTCTATCGAAATATTAACCATTCGATTTTAAGAACGTTTGAGTATTTAAATGTTCGATTTATAGTGGTCGATCAATTGATATTCGATTATTTGGCATAGTACACCCGAAGCAGTTGTATTGGTGGACGTTTTCCCCCTTGCGCTTCCAACAGCTACTTCACACAGCTCTGGTGGAAAACCAGCCTGGTGAATAAAGAGTGGTAATCTCAATGACCTGCACACATAACAACTTTTAGCGTCATATTGAAATATGGCTTATTGGTGATTCGCCCGAATTTACTCACCCTAAACGGGCTAATCGACAGTTTTAAATATTGTTATTTTTTCTTGATGCGATTCACACGAAAATAATTTATTTGTAGGCGAATCGATTTACTTGTCAGATTCACGATACTTATAAGAACTTTCATACATCTACACGCATCATGTCCGACTACTGTTTGCTACGGCATTGAAAGGATATTTTTTTTGTTATATTGTTATTTAAGTTGCAAATAAAACTCAAGGCTGTCTTCTAAAACGTCATAAAAAATTTGGCAACGTTTCAATAGGTAAGTCACGATCCTGAAAAAAGGAATCTTACCTTGACCGAATCCCAGACCGCCATACACACCGAGGTACATATCTCGCCGTTGTGTATCAACCGTGCCGTTCACGAGCTAAAATAAAAATAGTGCTTATTTTATAATGTTTGACAGTGACAGAGTAGCGAGAACAGACTACAAAAAACTCACTGAGAAAAACACTACACTTGGTTTAAACTTACTTAATTCAAACAGGGGATCAAAGTTTCTCAAAAAGTTAAGCAGTCTCCTAGATGGTTTTTCTGTAGGTACAACGTTTAAGGTACCTATTAACTACCCTGTCTCAAAAACCCACCCAGCTTTTAAATTATTGAAAGCTGTGACCAAAAATTCGTCTTTTCCAAAAAAAAATCGGGGCCTCCACTTTTTGGTTGCCCCAGGGCCTCGACGCTTTTAAATCTGGCCCTGACTGTTAGTGTGTTACGCAATTAGTTAATGTAGGTTTTGATAGCAAATGATGCTGATAAAGATTGAATGCTGCAAAGACACGTTCATAAGCAAATCAAAGTATTTTTAGGAATTTTCCTTAACTGCACTCAGTGACTTCCTTTCCTTTAAGAGGGTTTATCCTAAAACTTGTCAACGTCGTAAATAGCTGTCAAATATTTCGCTATTTTGATTAATTTGGCAATATTACTGTATGGAATTAAGAAATATGGCGAACTAGGGAATTAAAATATTGATTATGAAATGAAGATATTGATACCCGTCTGCAGAGTTTCGCTAGTTAATTTAAATTGACCCTGTATAGTCACGAGCACTAGTATGTATACAATTATCAACTTTTTAGAGTTATTTTTTCCTACTGTATTGATTGTAATTGTATGTTGATTTAGGAATATAGTATTTTTGGAACCCACAGTACCACTACATAAGACTTATGTCAAGTTGCAATCTAGAATTTTGTAGAATAACACGAGAAAATCATTTTGATTTTTACTACTTAAGTGTATGCATATTTTTGCTCGTGACTGTACATGCTAAACACCCTGTATAAGGTATAAGTAAACATACGGCATGTATTTTTTCGATCTAGAATAATCGAGTGTGAAAAACCAAAAAAAACTGACCATTTTGTCGTCGCTGGACCATATCGCGAGCCAGAAGTTGACGCTGATTTGTAGCGTGTGTAGAATGATGTACATTACGATCGTTGCTACTGATGCCTTTACGCCGATTTTTGACAGGTAGTGCATATAAACTTCTCCTTTTACCTGCGTAGGTAAATGGAAATAGTATAAGAATAATGTACTTTTCATACTACCTTGTAGACAGCATTATAAAGAAAAATAAATAAATGTGTGGCACTCCTGGAGTGCCGACAGAAGTGAAAACTTGAAAAAAAATCGGCACCGCGGTAATCAACGCGTTGATGTCTTTTTAATTGTCCTTTTGACCATTAAAAAGACATCAACGCTGGTTTCGTAACAGTGTCGCGAAATCAATGGTTTAGTCCCATCTCAAAAATGCCCAACGCGCCTAAAGAAGTTTTCACAAAAAAAAAGAGTATGCAATGAAACTGATAATGGGAGTGCTTTTGATAAAAATTCGTCAATAAGCAGTACTAAAGGAAGTACTCACTTTTCCAGTTCCAGTTTGCTCAGTCTCAATAAGCTGATCAAATTGTGGATTCTCGTCTATTGGCTTCTTTTCTTTGTCCACCTTTTCTCTAGCTCCGGCCTCACCTCGGTCACCTAGAAAAAGTATAATGTTTATGTCGTTTGTTTACACTAATCTGTATGGTAGTAAGCTCTACAGGACGTATAGCTCCATCTCTTTTTCCCACTGAAGTAATATTAAAATAATACTGCTTTATGAGCTTGTGGTAGGCCCCCTGGTCAAAAACAAACAAACTCAGAGGTCAAAGTCTCGTTTTAAGTCCAGATATTATCTTGGTCAGATTATCTTCTCAGAGCAGTCGGTTAGAAAACACCGACCTCTTCTAGATTTAAAATACCTAATATAAAAGTGTTTTACAGAAATAATTATTTATCAAGTTCCGTAATAACGTAAATATCAGTACCTGGTCGACCCAGCTTTGCTCGGGTGAAAATAGAGAAAACAAATTTTCCCAGATATGAGACCTAGCTAGATCGATTTTCCGCCCCCGTAAACCCCTATATTGCAACTTTCATCGAAATCGTTCGAGCCGATTTCGAAAACGTGAGTACAAATATTGCTCGTTTAATAATATACGATATCATTCGCTTTAAATAGTTTTAATACACTACAAACATGCATAGGTACCCTTGTATAACTTGATTTACCTGCATCCATGGTTTCTGTGTCTGAAGCCCCCGTTGACATTGACCGAGCCCATTGTAATTTACGATGAAATTCCGAACCAAGTTTGTTCTCTAAATCGTTTTTGATGTCTGCCAAATCTGCGGGAATATTTACAGTAAACGGTCAATTATGTAGTTATGTGACTATTCCTTAGTGGCCTTCACGCATGACATGCGTTTCACAATTACGTTCTTGAACTGAATCCGAACAACAACAGATGTCATGTTAAACTATTCATTCAAACTATCAAATAGGAAAATAAAATGAACCATGACTGGGTGATTCAATGTGCGGAGCTCTAATATTCAAGCGGGCTAAAGAACATCATTAATATATTCGCACACGGAAATTAAATACTGAATAAAGTACGAGGAGCTGAATTTTGAAGGTTTTAAGATAAAGTGTTTTCTATGCGTAGATTTGCCTAAATAATAAAAAAATATTTGCTTTTATTTAGGAAGCGCGATTACTTATTGCGCGCTTACATTTTATCATGCTTATATTATTTTAAGGATGATAAAAACATGTGCCAAACTCACCTTCAGCTGACGCCGAGCGCTCTGCAATTGTAAGATGGTGCAGGAGGAACTCAGCAAAGGCACCCTTGTTCTCGAGCAGCTGCTGGTACGTGCCGGTCTCCGACACCTCCCCGTCGCGCAGCACCACCACCAGGTCCGTTTGCGCCAGGTACGACACGTTGTGCGTCACCCACACGCGCGTCTTGCTCTTCAGCAGCCCGTTGGGGCCCAGCACCTGCGCGAGAGAGAGAGTCACTGCCGTCCCGCTCGCACACCCGCACCTACTCTATACTCTACACTACGCACGCACCTTGTCGAAGATGTGCTTGCCCACGTGCGAGTCCACGGCGCTGAGCGGGTCGTCCAGGAAGTAGTTGTCCGCGTCGCAGTACACCGCGCGCGCCAGCGACACGCGCTGCTTCTGACCGCCGGACAGGTTTATACCTATTTCATAAATCATGTCAAACGCACTCTCATTTTATTGAAATCGATTACTAATAAAACGAATAACGGTTATTTATCAGTTTTTGCACGCAACAATGCCATTAACCTCTGCGACTTGGATTCTCCGGTATCGTAAGATACCGGAGAATCCAAGTCGCAGGCTATCGAACTTAGCTTAAGTTGGCAAGCGATCGAGGGTTTTTCATTTATTTTACTTGAATTTATATAACAGACAATAGTTTCCTTAGCATTCAATCGAACTTTCAATGCCAAATTAAATTATTAACGGCCCGCGTTGATGTTGGAAAATATCCCACGGGAACGTACTACCGGGATAAAAATCCTATGTGTTAATCCAGGTTATAACCTATTTCATCCTAATCTGTTCAGCCGTTTTTGCGTGCTTGTGTAACAAACATCCAAACACTCAAACATACAGACTTTTACATTTATCTTAATATATATAAATCTCGTGTCACAATGTTTGTCCTCAATGGACTCCTAAACCACTTAACCGATTATAATAAAATTTGCACACCATGTGCAGTTCGATCCAACTTGAGAGATAGGATAGGTAGGGTAGGTAGGGTAGGTAGGGTAGGTAGGGTAGGTAGGGTAGGTAGGGTAGGTAGTTAAGAAAAGTACTAAGTGCTACCCGTGTGAAACCGGGGCGGGCAGGTAGTAATATTATATACTATGTGGAGACAACAATACGACAATAAATGAAAACACTGGCAATATTAATGCATAAGAGTATTTTGGAACCATCAAATAAATCCTAGCATCGAAATTAAAAAGTGATTTTTTCAAACAAACTAAATAATAGTGATGTGCCAACTATGGGTTTTGCCAATCTTTGACTAGCTATAGTGACTAAACTATTGGATATTTATTTGATTGAATTTTCGTATGCAGACTAAGAATGTCATTAGATATATTACGCAGTTTAATTTATTGTCGTAATGTCGCCTCCACCTTGTATTTAGTAGGATTCATACCTTTTTCACCGATTTCAGTCTGGTCCCCTCCGGGAAGTATTTCTAGATCAGTCGCAAGCGCACACGCTTCTAATATTTTATTATATTTGTTTCGATTCATATCCTGATCAAACAAGATGTTATTTTGTAGTGTCGCGTTTTGAATCCAAGCCTGTTGGGAGACGTACGCAATATTGCCTGAAAGATTAAATTTAATTTAGGAAATAGATCCAGTTTTTTAAGAACATTAGTATTTTTTATCTGTAGAAGCTGACCTTTGATATTAATGCGTCCAGAAATCTTGTCCATATCTCCGAGCAAGGCAGAGAGTAGAGAGGTCTTGCCTGACCCGACTCCACCCACAACCGCAACCAGTGAACCGCCAGGTACACGTAGGTTTAGGTCCTTTAGAACTGGTTCGTCACCCCATGTGAAGTGACCCTTCTCTATCACGATTTGATCCTCTAAAAATAAATTTGATTAAGTATTATAAATTTATCATTTATGATACTTACGTCACAGGACGAAGAAAAATGTTTGCAGACAGCAAATGCTAACTACTTACAAAATAAATACTTATTTTACCTATCTATTACATTATTTTGTGTGCGTAAATAGATTTTATCAACACTCATGCTACAAAACCTCTATAAAAGTTTATGAAACAGTTAGCTTATTGCCAACATTAAAACAGCCAGTGTCATAGTAACCATAATATCATCCAAATGAGTGTTGTAATAATGTACTAAATTTAATTATGCAACTCGAATTAAAAAAAAGAACATTGTCATGGACGCGCGTTTCACGCACACAGCGCCGTAATTAAAAAAAAAAAATAGGTTATTCGAATTCACGTCGTATCCCGCCATTTTTGTTCGATAATAGTATAGCAAAATTTTATTACTTTGTTGTTTGCAAAAATTAGTGATACAAGCCTTGATAACACACCACCAGATATTTCTTATGCAGCAAAGGACATTTCTAACCAATTATTACCAGAAAAGTCGAGAAAACAATATTGTACAACACCCTATGGTTTCAGAACCTTTTATAGAGGATTCATATCATGGGTGTACATAAAGTCTTGTATGCAACTGTACATAATTAGGTATTAAAACATTCGTGTGATACTACGAGTATTATCTCAGTCGGCTTCGCTTCGTGTGATATACCCACATTCGTGTTTTCATACCCCTTATTATACAACAGTTGCATAAATAACTATTAGACTTAGATACACAATTACACACTCAGACTACTCAGTACACACGTGGGTGCCTTCATACTTATCTCTTTTGTTGACTTTTCATGACTACATGCAGACAATTAGGCAGTAAATAAAACTGCCTGATACCGCATTTCGATATTCTGAATCTGAAACATGCTACTTACTCTCATCTAGGTTATGTTCTATCGCACTGGTATCCAATTCTTCCGAGTTTAAGAATTTATTAAGCCTCTTTATACTGACTGCAGTCTGTTCAAACACAATTACAAAATTATTTTCATATGAAAAGACACTAATAAATTAGTAACTAGGATTTAATCAAATTAATTGGTGAAACTGCACAGATATCGACGGGTATCGATATTACGATAAAATTCAAATTCAAAAGTCATTTATTCAAATTAGGCTTAGAATCAGCACTTTTCGAACGTCAAAATTACATAAGACAGTCCCCCAAAACGCCCACCCTTCACCACTTCCTAGTGCCTTTCGCTGGGAAGAAGAAGTGGCGCAACAAACTCCCCAGCAGCACAGCTGTCTGTTCAAGTTAGAAAAAAATGATTCTATACAATAGTAAGCAAAATAATTTACATTACGTAACACAAAACATTATTTAAATGATAAATTATTGGCCATATGTCAGCTAGCACACGCCAATATACCAACCAAAAACATCGAAAACTATACTCAAGCAGAAATAAAAAATAAAAACTAAACGTAAACAGAACTAAATATCTAAATAAAAGCCTCCAGACATAAAAGGCGTGCAAATAAAAATGAACCAACCTGAATAACATCCGATATTACGTTAGGCAGCATGGACATCGGGAATCGCAGTATATTGAAAAGGGACAATGCCACGAATGCTCGCTTAGAATCTAGTACTTCCGTGTCATTTACTAGCACGAAGCATGTGAATGACATTAAGGATACCTAAACGACAATATTCAATAGATTAATCATTTCATTGAGAACATTTCAGCAACAGATTACCCCAACAGTCATCAAATACTTACCAAGAAAGGTGTACAAATCCAAATGAATATCATTCCTGAATTTAAGAATGCCTGCTTTTTGAGTATTCCCAATTCCTTGTTCCTTATTCTTAAAATATGATCTTCGAAGCTTCCTTCCCACGCGTACATTTTGAGGACCTAGTAGAAATAAAGTTTTGAAATAAATGTAACGGAGAAGTTATTTTATTTAGCTTATTGTCGCATTGAGATTATGTCAAGCAGTGTCGTTCGCGTAGACGTAATGATACGGAAAGCACGATGCATTGACGTGGCGTTAACGTCGCGTTTACCCAGTGTCTCAGACGCCTATGCTGGTCTAATACCATATTATGTGAAAGTTTCCTTCAGGTAGGTATCTTACCTTAATTCCATTTAATACTTCGCTCATAAGCTTGATTCTTTGATCTTTCTGATGCATCAAGCTAGATTGCAGCTTCTCTTGATAGCCCGCTAACACACCATTGATGGGCATAAGTACGATGATGACGGCTAAACCAGCCATGACGGAGGGCCCTAGCACGCCCCATAGGAAATACAAAGCCAGGCCAATTTGTAGGGGAGCAGACCACAGTAAGTTTACGAAGGTCAAATTACTGAACCTGAAAAATTAAACAATGGTTTTACAATTACAAAATAACACAATTGAAGTTCGAGACAGATCGCCACGGAAGGTCAGGGACTAGCTTAACAAAACGAGGACGGCAGTCGGCACAGCAGATATGAAATGTATTTAAAGGCTCCAGCAAACAGGCGCGACCCGACACCGGTAATTGCTCTACCGTGAAGTTTTCTTGGAAATAGATTTATAGAGTCGCGTCGCGCCAGTTCGCAGGAGCCTTAATTCATCACTACGCTATTCGATACTCCGAGGTCATTTATACATTCTCAGAATATTGAAATGTATACTTTATTCCCATTAGATAATTTACAAAATCATCTGTCGTGCCATTACCCGGTGCGTGCTATTCGCGGAGTTAGTCACTCTCTCATAAGTACTTACAGAATGAGTTTTATTGGCACTATGGCAATCGTTTTAGACAAAAGATTTGCAGTGTTCGACACTTTCGGGATTGATTTTTATTCGGCGTCTCAACAAATACTCATCCTATTGTAGCTTTTATGCACTGGGGATCTTACCTCTAAATCTTGATTTAAATCATAGTCTTTCAAGTGCCGGAAAATAGTTATCTCAGTAGGTATACATTTTTAGTTAGTTATATAACTGGAAAAATATTCACCTGTCTACATCAGTGGACATTAAGTTAATTATTTCTCCAACGGTGAAATCTTTTCGTGCAGCATTAGACAATGTAAGAGCTTTCCTATATACAACACTGCTAAGTGAATTTTTGATTTGAATGCTGACAGCAGCTACTTTGATGAAATACTGTCCCAGGAGCAGGTTTTGTATGTTAAAACAGGCAAACAAACCGACGGCATACAGATATCCTTTCCACACAGGCTCATCACCGCTTTCAATAAATCCAATGAGATGGCTGCAATAAAAATATCTCGATGTTGAAACAAATAATTGCAGATTATAATTGCCTATCTTTGCGGTTTATTATCGCTTCAGTCAGTTACCACACTCTTGGTGAACGGTACTTTTCAACAATTCTAAATTAAAAGCAAATCTCAAATTCTAAAGCAAGGTATTCAATTTAGTATATTTTGCTATGATTATGATTACATAAAGTTTCAAAAGTATTTAAAGTGTCTTCGCTTTGAGGATATACTCTTATCTATCATACGCGTTCGTCGAACGTATAATAGGGTAGTTGCCTAGGTAAAAAAACAGAAGTACTATTTAGTCCGTCTTTCAGATAATAAAAAAAATATTAGACACGTATTTTTTGCTTTATCATATTAATCAAAAATAACTTAGAAAATACGCATTAAAGTTGGGGAGTGGGGGCTCGCTACGTCACAACGCACTATTAAATCTAGCAAGGCGTGACGTCATGCCACATTTTAACTCAATGTATCACCGTAATCTTTTGATTACGTCAAAAAAGAAAAAATACGTGTTCAATATTTTTTTATTATCTGAAAGACGGACTAAAAATAAAAAAAATTGGACACAGGCCTATACGCTGTGCAAACGCAACGCTAACGCCGCGGCAGCGCGATGTCAAAACACGTTTATGGATGAAACTGTAAAAACTTACCCTTATTATTTCGACGCACATAATATATCAAGGCTAGACTACTTACCCAAGTAATTGAGGTGACGGGAAAATAAGTACATCGTGGATCACCTTGAGGAACACGGCAAACAAGAACTGTCCTCCAAAAGCTAGGCAGACCACTGGCAATATCGACACAGGTTTCTTTCCCTGCTTCTCACTCGCAGGGGCAGAGTCGCCAGTCGGAGCATTCGCATTGCTGGAACTAAGGGAAAAATATTAACGCCAATCAATCGATAATTAGCTCCATTTTTAAATTAGTTTGTTACGCGATTACTCCGCCAATTATGAATAGATTTTGATGATTCTTTTTTTGTTTGGTAGATCATACTTTAGAGGTGATCCCATATAAATTTTATTAACTTTGCTTGGGTAGTTTTTGAGTTAGCTTCAATTATACGTATTTTTTCCCACTTAGTATGTGGATGATATGATAACTTCTTGTCACTGTTATTTACATAACAGGTAGTGGTACTCGAATTTGTGTGGGGTAGGTACCACAACTAAAAAGTGAAAAATAAAAACTTTTTCCAAAAAAAAAAACAACCGACTTAAAAAAAAAGACACTACAAGTGAAAAATAACTTTAATTTCGGAAGTCGGTGACAAAGAACGAAAATACAAAACCAAAGACACCGACTTCCGAAATTTGTAGTGTTTTTTTTTGAAGTCGGTTGTTTTTTTTTTTGGAATAAGTTTTTTCACTTTGAAGTGTTTTTTTGGAAGTCGGTTGTTTTTTATTGTAAAAAGTTTTCTTGAATGTGGTCATTAGGTAATACAAACGGATATGGTAGCAACCACATCACATTCTACTATGTACCTAAAAGCCATCATTTTGTCTTGATAACCTAACATCACGCTTTGATTCTTGAATAGATAGATAGAGCTGTGTGTCCAATGTTAAGGGCGCTGCAGGCTTATTGCCATTTTGACTTCGTAACACAATCGTGATCCAACTTTCAATATTATTAGATAATACATAGAAATCGAGTATTGCTTCATATTTCTGCGAAAAACTTCGTTTGTTCGACTACTTTGTATGTGATCAACGCAATGTAGCTTTATAACGTGTTCCTTTTGATGTCCCATGACCATAACTCCAAGGTTATAGGTTAATGTATCCTGCTCAGATACAAACACTATACAAAGCGATCATTCTGTTACCGCGGACATAAACAAATTCCTAATTAGAAGTAATTAAAACAAATTCCTCGAGTATTTTATTGTCAATGTCTCATTCTCGTTGTTTTTTAACAAGGTTATTCATTCTGTTCAGTGAGTTGAAGATTTAGTGATTTCTAGAGTAGGTAGGTAGGAAGGGGTGTCAATTACTACATACCAACTTTAATTAAGTACTTAATTTTAAACTAGGTTATTTTAATACAATAAATATGACATTGAACAACAGGAATATGTGATGTGACTTATCTACAATAACTAAATAACCTACTCTCAGAGCTCAGTGCGGTGCCTACCAGTGCAAAAAACCAAGAATTGAAAACGAAAGCGAGGTCACAAAGTCACAAGTCTTGTTACTTTCATTATTAAGTATTGTAAAATCAACTGCGTTGCCTCAAATTATATTTAACAGTTGTGGGTACGTAGATCAGCACCGGATTCAACCTTAGAGTCGCGCCGCCCCTGGGCACTGTAAAAACTGCCGCCCCATTATCGAAATTTTGCTCATTGGATTATTTCGATATACAATTTTTTAATAAATAAAATGACTCATTCATAGGACAAAACTTATTACAGTTAATTAAGTACATAAAAAACAATTAAAAAGAAAACTAAATGTTTTCAATTAAAAAAAAAATTACTCAAAAGAAAAAAACGGAACCCTTATAGGATCACTCGTTGTCTGTCTGTCTATCTGTTCGTCTGTCACAGCCAATTTGCTTCGAATCTAATGGACCGATTTAGTTGAAATTCGGTACACATAAGTATTTGTGACCCAAACACGGACGTGTAACGTAAATAAATGAATTTTGAATTTGGGTTTCAGTTTTGGGGGGCAAATAATAAAATTAAAAAAATGTTTTGTTATCTGTAATACCGTGTGACATATCAAATGAAAGGAATTGTTGCGAGGATCTCAAATACATTTTTTCTATAATTTTAAAATAATTACGTTTAAAGATATCTAAGAAAATTTATGGAAATTGACCATTGCCCCCTTATCTCCGAAACTATTGAGCCAAAAATTTTGAAAAAAATACAGAGAATAGCCCTTTACCCATAGATTACAGGAAAACTTATAAGTAGTCTATAGTCTTAAAATAACATGTTAATTCTCTCAATATTGTGCGTACGAACTTACATTTGCAGTTGGAATGTATGGGAGAACAAGTTTTTTAACTACAATGTTAAGTTTGTAACACATAACATAACATCACGCCTTGTTTCCCCGAAGGGTTGGGCAGAAGTGTGCCTGTAACAAGTACACCCACATTTCGCCAGTTATGTTAAGTTTGTATTTGGGATAAATTCATTCCAACTACGGAACCCTTCATTGTGCGTGGTCCGACACGCACTTGGCCGGTTTTTTTTAATGATTCTTTTTACCCTTTGTACTCTGTCGAATCTATCCGATAGATTGTACAGAGCTATACTGCCTATTCGGAAATGCAATAGGCATACGCATTTTCCATAGATAAAAAAAAATCGAAATCCATTATGGCCTGGGTTCCCCGCGGGGGTAAATCAGCTATTCTGTGGGGGTGACAAAGAACCTAATAATTAAGACCTAATCTGGTGGGACCACAGCTGGTTACGAATATACTGTTTATAGCTAACAGAGCTTTAATAAAAATGCTATGGGTACCCTTTGCCACCACCTATAGACGTGAGAGTGGTTTTTAGGGTTCCGTAGTAAACAAGGAACCCTTATAGTTTCGTCATGTCCGTCTGTCTGTCTGTCTGTCTGTCCGCGGTCTAGCTCCGAGACCCTTAGTACTAGAAAGCTGTAATTTGGCATAGGTATACATATTAATTACGCCGACAAAGCGGTAAAACAAAATTATTAAAAACATTTTGTTTTAGGGTACCTCTCGTACACGTAAAGTGGTGATGTTTAATTTTTTTATTTTTTAACCCATGGTGTGGGGTATCATTGGAAAGGTCCTTTAAAAACATTGCGAGTTTGTGAAAACTATTTTTGGATTCAAGGATCCGTTTGCGAAATATTAAGCTTTAAAGTGCTAGTTTTTGTTAGAGTCAAGTTTTTATTTTATTTTTTGGGTGGGAAATTATCAAATAACTTCTCCCGCTCTGGGTGGAGCGAGAGGGCGTGCCGTGTTCCTTCGGTTGCCATGTTGCCGGGGGGCCACGATATATATCGGCCCATATTCGCAGCCCCGGCAGGCATTGGCCCTAGCGGACCCCGTCAATTCTGCTGACATCTCTTTGAGGCGCGCGTGGAACACAACGCGCCGTCGACCCGGGCTTGGTCCTTATCGGACGGCCCATTGCTCACCGTCCGCAAGCCCGCGCCTATGGTGGCCGGAAATCTGCTTGTGATTCCCGGCGCCCAGGGCGTCTCCTCCTGCGGCGGTAAGGGGCGCGAGGGCGCGAAATTTGCCTCTCCCTCACGCGCTCCGTCTCCTCCTTCGCGAGCATTACTGCTTCGCAGAAGGAGGTGACGGCCTCCCATTTCCTCTCGCTCCGTAGCATGGCCCGAATCAGGGCCGGACGCGAGAGATCACCGCCGCCGATCGCTTCCACGAGGACACGGCGCCTGCCCAAGCCGGGCAGACCTCCACCGTATGCTCCACAGTGTCCTCCGGGCGATCCACACAGTGACGACACCCGGGCGTTTCCTCTAAATGGTTGATTTTGGATGTGTGAAAAAAATCACAGCAGTAGTTTACTTATATAACGAAATTAAAAGGAAAACTATCACAGCTAAGTAGGCTTTACAAGTTACGAGTAATAATTGACCAACTTAACTTTGCAGTTGCAAAAACATGTTTTCCCGTACATTCCGTTTGGGAGAACATTTTTTCAACTACAAAGTTAAGTTTGTTTTTGGGATAAATTCATCCCAACTACGGAACCCTTCATTGTGCGTGGTCCGACACGCACTTGGCCGGTTTTTTCAACTTTGGTTACACTAAAAACAAAGGCCGGCACCGTTTCAATGTGGAACATGACTTAAGACTAAACCTTAGGTACATAAAAAACTTTTGAATGCAAAACAATACCAACAATCACACTAACTATGTATTTTTAACCGACTTCCAAAAAGAGGAGGTTCTCAATTCGTCTGTATGTTTTTTTTTTTTTTTTTGTATGTTTGTTACGCGATTACTCCGCCAATTATGAATAGATTTTGATGATTCTTTTTTTGTTTGGTAGATCATACTTCAGAGGTGGTCCCATATAAATTTTATTAACTTTGTTTGAGTTAGCTTCAATTATACGTATTTTTTCCCACTTAGTATGTAGATGATATGATAACTTCTTGTCACTGTTATTTACATAGCAGGTAGTGGTATTCGAATTTGTGTGGGGTAGGTACCAAAACAAAAAAGTGAAAAAAAAAACTTAAAAAAAAAACAACCGACTTCAAAAAAAAAACACTACAAAGTGAAAAATAACTTTAATTTCGGAAGTCGGTGACAAAGAACGAAAATTCAAAACCAAAGACACCGTCGGTTGTTTTTTTGTTTTACTTATATTATTTATGTTTAAATATAAATTACGTAAGAATTATAAGCTTGTATTGTTTGTATTGATAACATTTTAAGGTTGGGGTAAAATCAGTTTTCCTAATAGGTCACAGGGGTAACAATATTGAAAAGGTTAGGAACCACTGCATTATGGGGTTAAAAACTAATGTTAACCAGCATTGCCAGCTGGTATCAAACAAATAATTTCTCGGTATCTTTCGTGTTTATCACTACATTGGCACATGCGCACGGTATTCTTATCTAAGTAGGTATATTTATTTCGTAAATCACAATGACTTGCAAGTTGCACAGTAAATAAAGCCTTTTTTCCAATAGAAAAATAATAGTCATCATTGATGATTAAAAAATACTAACTAGGATATTCATTTCAAAATTATTTTTATAGCAACCAGTAAATAGATAGTAAGTTTTTGTTTATTGAGGCCTACTTGAATAATAAATATACATAACATCACGCCTTGTTTCCCCGAAGGGTTGGGCAGAGGTGTCCCTGTAGCAGGTACACCCAAATTTCGTCAGTTATGTTTTAAGTCCCATGTAATAGGGGGCGAGCCTATTGCCATCAACCGGGCACAAATCCAGACTCCGAGCTGCTACTGAGAAATTTCTGAGGAAAAACCCAATAACACTTTGCCCGACCCGGGAATCGAACCCAGAACCAGCAGTAGCGCTTGCTACCACTAGACCAACGAGGCAGTCAATAAAAATACCTACACAAAATTATCTTTTTTGTGATTTCTTACTTAGTATTACGTAATAGTACCTAGGTAATTCCCAACAGCAAACCCAGCGTAGAGCATCTTAATCTTCAAATAAATAACATGTTACTTAAATAAAAGAAAGCCTGAGTAAATTGAAGGAACTCTGGTATTTCATAATATTATTATGATTATATTATATGACACATAATGTGTTTTAATATTATGAAATATTATTACCTACGCTGTATTATATTATGTGTACTAGTTACTTACGTGGTTTCTATTTTTATCTAGAACCACCGCATCCACAAAGTCCCCCGCCGCATCTGTCTGTCTGAACGCGATAAACTCAAAAACTACCGAACGGATTTTCAAACGGTTTTCACCAATGGACGGAGTGATTCATGCGGAAGGTTTTAATGTATAATTCATTTAGGTTTTGTGTAAATTGGCTAAAATATGACGATTATTGTTGAAGAAGTCGGAACAAATCATGCCAACTGGGAGCTTTACTGGCGTGCGCTGCGTTAACCGGAAAAGATACATCAAATTTATGTTCTATGGTATTGTTCATCTTAAAAAGTTCAACAAAAAAGTCCGCGATGGCATATGTCTATCTTCTAAGGATGACCCACAATAACCATTTTTATCTTTCAGAATTTGATAAAAAAATTATTGTTATTTCCGAAGCTTTTTTGACCGGTATAGTATTAATCCTTATACAATTTTTTTTTAAATTAAAATTGGGCATTTAATTTAGATTAAAATATGCCTTGACATCATATCATTTAAATGAATAGTTTAAAAAATATCACAGTTTCAAAATTACGCGGAGCAACGCGGGCGCAGCGGTAGGAGTCAATGACGTTTTCCTCTGTTATTTATTAGGTATGAAATCTCGGTAGTACGTTCCCGTGGGATTTTTTCCGACATCCACGCGGGCGAAGCCGCGGGCAAAAGCTAGTTATTGATAATTGAAAATGGCGGCCGAACTAGTAGGTTTTAAGGCTGGGGTGTGGTGAGCTTCTTCGAAACTCGCCCACGCGTCACTGGTTCGATTCCAGCATTACAAGCGGAACAATACATAATAATATCTATAACTAGCTTTTGCCCGCGGCTTCGCCCGCGTGGATGTCGGAATATATCCCACGGGAACGTACTACTGAGATTTCATACCTAATAAGCTAATAACAGAGGAAAAGGCCACTGACTCTTACCGCTGCGCCCGCGTTGCTACGCGTAATTTTGATACTGTGATATCTTTTAAACTATTCATTTAAATGATATGATTTTAAGGCATATTTGAATCTAAATTAAATGCCTAATTTAAATAACATATTTTTTTGGGATAAGGATTAATACTATACTGGTCAAAAAAGCTTCGTAAATAACAATTAAATTTTTATCAAATTCTGAAAGATAAAAATGGTTATTGTGTTGTGGGTCATCCTTAGAAGATAGACATGTCATCGCGGACTTTTTTGTTGATGTTTTTAAGATGAATAATACCGTAGAACATAAATTTGATGTAACATCTTTTTCCGTTAACGCAGCGCACGCCAGTCGGCATGATTTTTTCCGTCTTGAAGATAGACATGTCATCGCGGACTTTTTTGTTGATGTTTTTAAGATGAATAATACCGTAGAACATAAATTTGATGTAACATCTTTTTCCGTTAACGCAGCGCACGCCAGTCGGCATGATTTTTTCCGACTTCTTCAACAATAATCGTCAAATTTCAGCCAATTTACACAAAACCTTAATGAATTATACACTAAAACCTTCCGCATGAATTACTCCGTCCATTGGTGAAAACCGTTTGAAAATCCGTTCGGTAGTTTTTGAGTTTATCGCGTTCAGACAGACAGACGCGGCGGGGGACTTTGTTTTATAATATGTAAGAATGGTGTGCCGTGTGGTTGTCTGAGAGTATTTGTTCAAGTGTTTAAAAAGGCACAAGAACATGGTTGGAAAGTTGTATACAGGGGGCGAAAGCCATAGTCGATCACTACTATAGATTGTATATTTTTTTTTCGTTGATTAGGTTTACGTTCCTACTTATTTGATGGTTTCAAAATGCACTACGAAATTACGAATGCCAGTGTTTTAATTTACTGTCGTCTCCACACTCCCCACATATAAGTAAACCAATACTTACTCTTCTCTTTTTCTTAAAGCTCTCTGCCAGAATTTTTCAAATCTAGGAACAACCTCCTTGCTTCTTAATTGTGGGTTTAAGGGCCATAAGTCTTCTTCAATGAGACTTCTTCGAAAGCCAGTCACAGCGATCGGGTCGAACCAGCTGAATGTCAGACGACTTGGGAAGCCTGCTTTGTTCTCTGGGGACTGAATCAGTTAGTTTAAGTGGATTGTTTTAGAGACTGAAAGATGAAGGGTTAATACAATTTGAAGTGAAGAATACAGGTTCAAATTAAATTAGCTAGCTGAACTTGACAGAAGTGATGGATTTCGATATTTAAAACGAAACAAAATATGATTTGATGTTTTTTTTTGGGGGTTCCATCTCCGCTGGGCGTTAGTTACTTGAAGTATGAGTTGAAAAAATCAGTTTTTTTTTTTGTTTTATCGCGTTTACTTTAGATATCGATACCCATCAAGTCTGTGAAGTTTACACAAAAAAAAAGTTTTTTTAACTGATATTTCAAGTAACTAGACGCGGACTTCTACGGAGTTTTGCTAGTTAATTTTATTTGACCCTGTATTCATATTTATAATACGATTTACTTACCTCTTTATAAGTATAAGGTGTGTCTTTAGGCGGCATATCAGCGAAACAATTTAATATAAATATCATTACAGTCAGCGTATAGTACAAGATATAACTGCCAAAACTATATCGGGCATACGCGTCAGTGTTTGAACTGTAGTGCACGATCTCAGACCTGAGCTGGGATAGACCAGCCAGTAGGAGGAGGAACCAGAATAAGAACAGTACTCCTGATGTCTTGTTGCCATATTTTCGGTTGTAACATAATAATGTTACTGACAGCATCTGTAAATGAGACCAATGTTTAAGGAAAATCATATCTATAAAAGCTCGTGCAGACCAGTACCCTAATTGCGTAATACAACATAATCACAATTTGTTTCGATTTGAAACAGATTGCTAATCCATTGCTTCATAATTCGGAAAAAAAAACTGCTCAACAACGTAAATAACGCAATGAATGTTGTTGAACTGTCAAAATGAAACAAATTTGTCATAATCGTTTACGAAAATAAGTTACGCAATTAAGGTACAGGTCTGAACGAATAGTAAAGGTTTAAATTATGAAGTATTTTATTGAGGTAATACGATCTGTTATGCAATACAGTTTAATAGATAATAATTGCCAATTGAATGCCTCTTCACTTCAGTCGTCTGTCTGTTAATTTATTCGAACAACTCATGACGATTAGATTGCGTAAGGGCTCCCACAGACAGGCGCGACGCCACTCTACAAGAACAATTTCTACGAAAACTTCATGGAAATTGTTCTACCATAATCGCGCCGCACCGTAGCGTCGCGCCTGTCTGCGTTACATGTAGGTACACACGGCTACACATCAAGCTATACATTTCCAGTATAAGCTGACCTCGCATTGTACGGAAATCCTATACAATGCGAGGTCAGCATAAACTGGAAATGTATAGCTTGATGTGTAGCCGTGTGTACATACCTACTTTGTGTTAACTTTCATGTTTCTATTTCCGGCTTCTTATCGCCGAGGTTTAGTGATGATATACAATATACCTACATACCTACTTCTTCGTATCTTTCAAGTACAAACCCAATCGAAGTAATGGATTAGTACTCGTAGATAAGTATTATGCAATAATACTGCAACTTGTAAATCTTCTAAAAATGGTCTGACGCAAATAGTTTTGGTACCTACTATGCTCTATCAAATCTGAATCTCTCTTTCATCATCTGCCTAGACTTCCCAACTATGTTGGGGTCGGCTTCCAGTCTAACCGGATGCAGCTGAACACCAGTATTTTACGTGGAGCGACTGCCTATCTGACCTCCACAACCCAGTTAGGTACTGGGTAACACGATATCCCTTGGTAAGACTGGTTGTCAGACTTTCGGGCTTCTGACGACCCGTAACGACTGTCAAAGATCTACAAATGACAGCCGGGACCAACGGCTTAACTTGCTTTCCGAGGCACGGAGGAGTCTCGGTATGTAAAGATGGTCACCCATCCACGGACAACCCCGTCAAGCGTAGCTTAACCTGTTCGATCGACCCGTGCGGCTGTTATTACTTAGCCAAATAATTATTATTATTAATCTCTCTTTGGGTGGTAACAATTATTATGGCGGTGATTACTTCCTACCTACTCTTACTCTAGCTAGATCATTCAAGGACTCTCTAGGTAGGAAGCCTTTATTCGGAAAATAGGTGAATCATAAGATAAGAACTGATTTTAGCGGGAATCGCGATTAAATGATTATAAAGTCAATTACTTATGGAAATGATACAAAAACTGCCAGTAAACGTGTAGGTAAAGTGAAGAAGGTTTAGGGAAATAGATTTTTTTAAACAACAGCTAAGTACTTATTGAATAGCACCTAATAATAATATAATACCTACCTACATAATTATGTGAGCCAAATGATTTATTTTAACTGCACCATGTTAAATAAAGCATATTTGAGATAGGAGATTATAATTCTGCATAGTTAGCCTGTTTTATTTTTCATAAAGTTTTATTAAAAATATGAGGATTTTCTCAAGTAGGTACTATAATAAAACATTAAATTAATATTAACACCTAGTATAAAATTGACTTCTTTGTGATAAGACATCGAAGGAAAATTATACCTTCTACGTACCGTACTTATTTATAGGTATTTAAAATATAGAGACGTTTTTCCTTCTAAATGCAGAAGTTGTTAAGGATTAATAGTCATCAATGCTAAAAGTATTGCAACCTGTTTACTAAGCGCGGGTATTTACGTAAGTAGTTACCGTAAATGCCGGAGCTTAGTAAACAGGCTGTAACATAGAAATATTAATATATTTAATTTTGGAATTTCTAAATACATTGTCTTCCATTTCCAAGGTGTTGGGAAAAACTCTTAAGGAAGAAGAGGGTAATTGCCCAATGCTCCCTTACTTTCATCGTTAACCTAGAAACACACTACCGTGTCGTGCTGTGTCGTGTTGCGTCAGAAGCATAAAGGCTGGTGCACATCAGCGCGATATCGCGGGCGCGACAAGGGTCGCGCTGCCTGTAGCGCCCGCGATATCGCGCCAGTCTGCACGAGCTTTGACGGTTTCATACATTTAGTACCTACGGTTAGAAACACATTAGGTATTACAATGTGTTATTGCAACTTGCGACACAGCACACTGTTCCTAATAATGTGTTTCTAACTACATTTTTTTTTATATGTATAAGTATGTTTCTGACGCGACACGACACATATCGGCAAAGTAGTGTAGGTACCTATATTTCTACCTTTAGCGTTCGGATCGCGCATCGTTTCGTTATTTCGTACCATAGAAATATAGCACGATGCGCAGCCTAGAGCCGTGTACGCACGTACGAACAAATTTGTTGCGTTGCATGATACGCAACAATTTGGTTCGCACGTGCGTACCACTAACGAACATCGAATACTCTGTTCGTCAAACATGTTTGCGGCGATCCTTTTAGTATGTTCTGTATGGACGGTGTTCGAAGAGCTTTACCACCACTTCCAACGGCGCCGTCATGGCTATTAAGATAGAGTTCACGACTGTTGTGCGCGAACTCGACTCGAACTATGTTCGCATTCGTGTTCGAATATGCCGTCCATACGTACGAACCAAATGTTCAGATTTGATGTTTGTGTTCGCTATGTTCGTGTTCGTACGTGCGTACACGGCTTTCCACTTTTCTTAGGTCTCGTATCGTCCAAACACTGCCAGGAAATACCGATTAATTTGTTTATCCCTTTTTCCAAGGTAGGTATTTCGATGCGGGGTACCCTGACCCCTACTCAATGAATGCAGGGTACCTACTCACAAAATTATGAGATGTTGAATAATTGAATAAAAATACTTTATTAAATTAATTGATGTTTTTAAACATCCTGTAGGTTGCTTACTTTAAAGATAAGTACATAGGTAGGTTTTGTAACCTATAACTAGACTAGGTATGCAAATATCATCCGACACAGGTTTTATAAATTTATTCCTGAATGAAAGACTACCCATTTTATCATTATTCATAATGTTCATAAAGTGAGTAGCTAGAATAATAATTGTGTTAAAATTAATTACAAAGGCCTTCAGTCACTGGCTTAAGATAACATCAGTTTAAGCTGCGGCTAGTAGGGAAGTTATTTATTATGTCTGTTTTTAGTTAAAATAAGCACAGGTACCTAATCTTAGGAATTATGGTTAATAACTGTTAGCCGACGCTCGCACGGACGTAATAAAATCACGGCGATTTTTTTTCGTGCACTAGATTTTCAACTCTCACCGCCGACAGTTTAACATCGAGAGTTGAAAATCCAGTGCACGATAAAATCCCGCCGCGATTTTATTACGCACGTCGGCTTACTCTATACTTTGTCTGTCTGTAATCTATAACAGGAAAATAAATTTTCTAACAAAATGTGTGATTCTTTTTAGATTAGCCTGCCAGTGCAAAAGGATTTGTGAGGGAATGTCTTAAAAATTTCCAATGTACACAGTGAACAATATAATAGTTAAGAAGGTATATTTTACTGAGGTACAATAGTACAAGAGCCTACAGCCAAGCCGTACTTAGTTTCTAACTTTTTAAGTGTTCAACCAAAATAAACAAAAAATAAAAAGAAGAAATACTCACCAAAGTTAACAATTTCACAACAGGATCATAAAAATCTGCATCATAAATATTATTGACTTCTCTAGATGATTCATATATAATTCGGATCAGGTTAACTATTTGCAATATTACTAAGAGACATGTTATGACGAGTTTGCTTATATTTAATTTGTTCCAGGGTATGTTGCCCTCTTTGCTGCAAACTATATGGTAGATGTCTATCAGTGCTGCAACCCATAGGTATACACATGGTGCCCATACAAGAACTGTCTTTTGAAAACATGGTGTGAAGTCAGGATTGTCTGTATACCATGTTATGTTGCTATCCTAGAATGATATTAAGAATATTAGTTAACATCATGAAAACATCTAAGTAGGTACCTATTTTTTTTGTTATGCAATTTAGTCTGCAGAATAATATTTGGGGAAAAAGTCAGAGAAAAGTTTTTAAAAAATTGATGATTAAATTTTTAAAGTTATCATTATGTATTTATATTATTTTGGATTGTGCTAAGGAATTTATAGCAAGATAAGTTAGTTTATTGACCCGTTAAATTTGTGTTTTCTTTTTCGTTATGTTATTCAGAATGTTTGTTTCATTTTTTTAAACACATTGAAAACGAATTGCACAACATTTGACATTTGCCTTCATCTTATTTATTTAACCAAAGTGGTTTGGTAGGATTAAAGCTAAAGAATACAATGTAGTAGTAGTAACTTAACCGTAAAATCAATATTACGATAGGTAAACAAAAAAACTTAAAAAATAAAGTTTCGACTGAAAACTTCAACATTCTTTACAAATTCAACATATTTTGTTCAATACATCTAATTTTACGAACCCAAAACGTAGAACCGCAGAAATTATCCAGTGAGGAATTATAAGTCATTATAAACACAAGTTTAATTCAAAACTTTAAAAACTATTTAAATTTACCGCACTGACAAGCACCCGCCTTGAAACTTAATTTTGAAGTGACAAAGACAAAGACAAGACAGACAAACTGCGACCATGAAGATAAAGATAACTGCGACCGAGTTGTTGACAGATGGTTCAGTCTGTTCCACAGAATATTAATACCCGAGTGTAAAGTCGGGTATACATTTATGAAGTGTGTGTCGTAATGGGGATAAAAACTGCCACTTGCTCACTTCAGATGCGCTGATCTCTAGCATCCAATAATTTGACAGCTAGCCATAATTTTTTTGTAAACAAGCGACTTCTTTTACGCATAATTAATTATTGAGCCCAGTTGCAAAGCTGTTTTCTGCAAAAATACGGGGACTCATATATTTGCCAAAGATGTTATAAGAAGAAAATTGAAGGAGAAACCTCTCCGAAAAAAATTTGAACCCGATATTTCGTCGACACGATGTGCTATCCTTTTAAGCTTTTTATGGGAGAAAGTGATTTACAGGTGATGATGACCTATAAACCACTTTCTCTCATTAAAAGCTGATATAATGTGATATTATTATTATTATTGTGTGATATTATGTAAATTATAGTAAAGTATGTGTGTGTTTATATTGTCATATTAGATTAGTGCTAGAAGTGCTATCTCTGAAGTTTTTCAGTCAGGAAGATCATGCCCGAGTCAGTTTTCAATTCTGATCAGGTTATTTGTATCGTTCGCCTCCAATCTTCAAAAAAGGAACTTGAAATTCAACAAACACAAAATAACTGATAAATTATAAAACGTTCATAATTTATTGACTTTTCCACTAAAGCTGTTTTTTACCAGTGGTAGACGCTTCCCGTCCTTAGCTCGTCTTTTAATAGTGCCACACTCTAAGTCTCATACATATTTATCTAGTTTTCGTGTAATTTGTGATCGACACAAAAGTAAACAAGCACTACAATGGCGGTTTAAAGACGTACAACTGTGCTGCCACCTGTTATGAGCTTTCAGTTTTTAACCTCATTCGTTCTTGTTCTATATGGTACACATTTACAAAAACAATGTTACAATATTACTGGGCTACTAGCATATGTACAGACGCCAGCACATCAGGCTACTACAATCTGTCAAATTTATTTAATAGATTTTCAACTTTATCACTGAATCGTAAGGTTTTAAGTTGATTGGGAAAATTTGACAGTTTCGGGTAGCTTGATGTGCTGGCGTCTGTACAGACGCCAGCACATCAAGCTACTACAATCTGTCAAATTTATTCAATAGATTTTCAACTTTATCGCTGAAGAGTAAGGTTCAAAGTTGATTGGGAATATTTGACAGTTTCGGGTAGCTTGATGTGCTGGCGTCTGTACACAGGAATAATTACGTATACATACTAGTGAAAGAAAGGGGAAGAAATTTCATCAATCAGTGGTATGTGTACTTTTTCATTAAAGACCTGAGATACAGTTGAAATATTTTTTTGAATGTATGGCATTTTTATTTAATAATTTTAAACTTAAGAAGGCATAGCGTCTGTCTATTGAAACCTGAGAGTGATTGAGTGATTTTTTCACGTTTTTAACCGACTTCAAAAAAAGGAGGTTTCTCAATTCGACCGTATATATATATATATACCGTGAAATTTGAATCACAGTTTTGTTAGAACAAACGTTGTTCAGACCATGGTATACTAGCATTCTACAGCATCCAATAATAAAAATAATTAATAGTTTTTGAAAAAACACAAAACAGACAAAGTTTAAAATGTCGAGATTATCATTACTCCCTACAACACAGACATTGCGGCGCTCGCGTATCAAAGTATTTTCATATTAAGCCCGCGGTAGGTACGAAAATTTTATGAGTAAAATCTATGAGTATAATTATGAGTTAACTAAAGGTGAGTCGTTATTAGAACAAACATTTACAAATTATTAACTAAATAAAATTTCTATACATAAAAATGACCGTATCTTTTGGTTCCGCGGGCAGATTTTCACGAACTAAACGTGACAACTGGTTTTAAGTTTAGACCTTTCATTTAAAACCAAAACTAAAGAAATATCTTTACAAACAAAATAGTGAGTTTTCAAGTTATGTAATTATGACAATGTCAATTTGCAAAAATTTCCTTCTAAATTAACTTTTAATATTGTTAATGGATCAAAATAAGTATTTTAACACGAACCTAATAAGAATCTAGGTAATATGAATCGACCTGAGATTACAACATAATAACAGTTATCTGTGCACCAAGACAACTTTGACTCCAATTTCCTTTCATTCTTATCGGGCTTATGAAGCCAGAAATTCTAGCTGAAGTTAATTATTAGTTTTGGTAAGTAAAGGAGGTATCTACCTACTTAGTTACTTTCTTACATCACAGTTCAGAATGTAGGTACAAAATTGCATGTAAAAGGCACCATATCCACATTAAAATAGTTAGAACACTTAAACTCATTTTCACAAAAAAACGCGCGATACGTGCCCGTGACGTAAAGACATGGACACAGGATGCATACGTGTGACCCACTCGAGAGATTTCGGTAGACTGGCTACCGCTCGGGCGGCGGGGGCGGCCGGCGGCAGTCAACAAAAGAAATGGACGGGACGATATTTCGCGCGATTGCATGTTATTGGCTAATGATTTATTTGCATTTCGGCTCGCAATGGCTGGACATCCTTGTAGTCCACGTGGACTTCTCATAAATCTTTTGAATGCCATATCACTACCGCGATGAGTCATTTGATGTTACGGTTAATGTTTGAACACGTTTGAGTAACATATAAGACTTATTTGAGAACGCCTAGTTTAGTTTGTTTTAATAACATATTTGATACTTTAGTATGGTAGTAGACCATGGTCTGAACAACGTTTGTTCTAGCAAAACTGTGATTCAAATTTCATGGTGTATATTTTTTTAGGTGTGTTCGCGGATTACTTCGTTATTTATGAACCGATTTTGATGATTCTTTTGTTGAAAAGGAGATATTCCAAGGGTAGTACCTTGATAAGGAAACCAGGATCTGATGATGGCATCCCAGAGAAATCGAGGGAACTCTTCAAATATTATAGGCAAACTTTAGTGATTTGGGTATTTTTATAGTAACTCGTGCAGTTGCTCTTGGAAAGCACCATTTGGTTAAGTGGAACTGATGATGAAGACCACAAATACTCACCAGAACTACTCAATAATACGTATTTCACGGGTTGCGATTAGATTACTTTAATATGGTTGCAATGCAATTTATGCTCGTCACAATGCATATGGAGAAGTGGAGCCGATGGTGACGTACCAGGAGAACTCCTCAACGATGAACGTCCCTGCATCGGGAAAAGCAATATTTTGTAAAAGGTGATGAGCAGTTGGCATTGGGCTAAAATAACTTAGATAAATTACAAATTGACCCACTAAAAAGCGAGAAATAAAAACTTTTTACAAAAAATAAACAACCGACTTCCAAAAAACTACTACAAAGTGAAAAATAACTTAAATTTCGGAAGTTGGTGGCAAATAACGAAAATACAAAACCAAAGACACCGACTTCCGAAATTTAAGTTATTTTTCACTTTGTAGTTGTTTTTTGGAAGTCGGTTGTTTTATTTGTAAAAAGTTTTTTATAAATTGACAACACTGCTGCAAATGTCCCTTGTTGTTGACTCTAGTGTGTACAATGACCTAATCAATCAAACTTTCAATCAACAATCCATAGATTAAAGAAGAGAATAAATCTTCATTCATTCTAATTCATTCATTCATGGCTTGGTGACTTGGTCGTCGTGATTGTGATGATGGTTTTTTGAATTTTAATATTTTTCAAGCATTGCGTATAACTAACTCCTCTATGTGTTTCTTATAACAGTTTACATGCCTGTTACCAAGTATTAAAACCAAGAAGAGATTTATTACTTCGCCTGATAAGGAGAGAGCGACCGTGGTGGTCGGTGTTACAGAATGGCAGAGTATTTAGCTGCTATATTTGGAACAGAAAAGGATAAGTAAGTACATATTTTAATTCAGAAAGCTCGCACTTGTCGTTTCAATTACTCCTTTAGATCTTACGAATACAAAATGTGTTAGCAAGAAATAGAGGTTATCTTTTTGTATGTATCCCTATGGGAGTTATGTTTGCATTCATATTTCTGTGGGATGCAGTTTCTTCACTATCACTTTATACTAACAGCTATACAGTAATAAACAGATTCGGCCTACCAAATCTGATACTGACACTTAAAATGTATCTTGCTAAAATAATCAATCTGCCTAGCCTATTTCCAACTATGTTGGGGTCGGCTTCCAGTCTAACCGGATGCAGCTGAATACCAGTATTTTACATAGAGCGACTGCCTATCTGACCTCCACAACCCAGTTACTAGGTAATACGATTCCCCTTGGTAAGACTGGTTGTCAGACTTTCGGGCTTCTGATCTGACGACCATAATGACTGTCAAAGATCCACGAATGGCAGCCGGGACCAACGGCTTAACGTGCTTTCCGATGTGTCTGTCTGTTCCGATTTTAGTCTCAATATGTAAAGGATGGTCACCCATCTACGGAACGACCTCGGCAAGCGTAGCTTAACTTTGATGATCGACCCGTGCGGCGTTTATTATTAATTAGAAAATGTATCCTGCTAATGACCCTTGATTTGAACATAATATGTACTTTCATTGGACCTATGGTTTATGTCATTATAATTTATTTTTCAGAGTCAATTGTTCCTTCTACTTTAAAATCGGGGCATGCCGACATGGAGATCGCTGTTCCCGTATTCACAACAAACCAACTTTTTCACAAACTGTGCTGTTACAAAATCTGTATGTAAATCCTCAGAATTCAGCCAAGTCTGCTGATGGCAGTCATTGTAAGTACCATTTTCGATTATTTATAATCATTGTCAATTTGCACCAAGCTTTAGAATTTACAATTATTAAAAAAAAATGACAATTTAGTATTGTTGATAAAATCCTGACTTTGATCATTCATATTTTATTTGAATGCTTTTCTACTTTCAGTGGTTGTGGCAAATGTATCCGATGAAGAGATGCAGGAGCATTATGACAACTTCTTCGAAGATGTGTTTGTTGAGTGTGAAGACAAGTATGGAGAAATTGAGGAGATGAATGTGTGTGACAACCTTGGTGACCACCTAGTTGGTAATGTTTATATTAAGGTGAGTTCTTCATCAATTCCATTAATTGACAATAAAAAATATGGAATGCACGTATTCATTCTATGATTGTTGAAATAAACCTATCATTTCTGGTTAAAAGCAACCTAGTAATATTAAATAACAACAACAGGTAATTTCCTAATTCTAAAGATCTCAATGTCCAAAAAACCATTAACATGGAGCTGTTTAGTTCCCCAAAAAATATTATTTGGTTGCCATATTATCAGTGATCGGAGTAGGTAGAGTGATTTTATGTACTCGCATCATGAATAGTCATAGAAATCATAACATGGATAAGCCTTTTTTCCGGGATTTCATTTTGGTACTTACGGGATTGAATCAAATATTGTTAAAGTAAGGATTTTTAAACTACTACATTAGAAATTTATAGAATGCGATAGATAAACATTTAAAATATATTATATTGGCCTATCCTTTTCTTGGAGTCCGATCACCTATATACTATTAAAAAGACAGCAAAAGGGTTAAATATGTCTTATTCATATTGATGTATTCTTTATTCTACACATTACAACATTTAAAATTCCTTAAAAAAGTCTTAATAATTTTAAAATCCCGGAATCGCTGGGGCATATCCATACTAATATATACGTGCCAGTGCATTGACCCCAAATCACTCTATCTACTCCGATCACTGCATATTATATACCACTTTTCACAAAATTGTAGTATGGTTTTCAAAATCCCGGAATCGCTGGGGCATGTCCATACTAATATATACGTGCCAGTGCATTGACCCCAAATCACTCTATCTACTCCGATCACTGCATATTATATACCACTTTTCACAAAATTGTAGTATGGTTTTATTTTTAAAGGTACTGTTTTTCATCCATATGACACAATCTCTATACCTTAATGCAGAGAGATTGACTAAACGTGGTGATAAACCACATTGAACTCACAAAAATATTTTTAATTCCTTCACCTTACTTCTCGTTCATTCATTTCAGTTCCGTCGCGAGGAGGACGCGGAGAAAGCGGTGAATGACCTGAACAACCGTTGGTTCGGTGGTCGTCCGGTGTACGCCGAACTGTCCCCTGTGACGGACTTCCGTGAAGCCTGCTGCAGACAGTATGAGATGGGGGAGTGTACTCGCAGTGGCTTCTGCAACTTTATGCACTTGAAACCTATTTCTAGAGAATTGAGGAGGTGAGAAATTAAGTTTAACTGAAGGCATTATGATGCCTTGACCCTGATTTTCTCTTGTTCATATTCATAGCTAGAAAGTTGCGTGGACATCTTCAAATCTTTATTTCTTTTGATGCCATTTTAACATCAAACTCGTACCACGCACAATGGTCCACCTGACGGACTAAGTGCGGAAACCAAACCCCATAACATAACATAGAACATCAAACTCAATCCCTACTTAATGGCATTTTAGGTAATGGAGGTCTGATCCTGAATGTAAGTTGGATAATCATAATGACATTACAACTTCAATAATAGTGTTGAAAGCTATTGCAAACTAGGTACAACCCTATGTTCATGTGAAAGTCTGACATACCAATAGTTTAACTTACTAGGAAAGTTTGTTAGTTCACTATAAATTATTATATGATTAACTAGCTTTTGCCCGCGGCTTCACCCGCGTGGATGTCGGAAAATATCCCACGGGAACGTACTACCGAGATTTCAAACCTAATAACCGAGGAAAAGGTCATTGACTCCTACCGCTGCGATGTCCAGGCATATTTTTATTTGTTATTTACGTGTTTTTTTAAATCTTTCTTTGCGTCATGTTTACCGCAAATAAACGAATTTTCTTTCTTCTTTCTTTCTATTTTCATCTAAATTAAATGCCCAATTTAAATAACATATTTTATTGGATAAGGATAGGACTATACCGGTCAAAAAAGCTTTGGAAATAACAATTACATTTTTATCAAATTCTGAAAGATAAAATGGTTCTTGTGGGTCATCCATTGTGGTCATCGCGGACTTTTTTGTTGAACTTTTTAAGATGAACAATACCGTAGAATATAAATGTAATGTATTTTTTTCGGTTTACGCAGCTCACGCCAGTAAAGCTCCCAGTCGACATGATTTTTTCCGACTTCTTCAACAATAATCGTCAAATTTCAGCCAATTTATTCAAAACCTTTAATGAATTATACACTAAAACCTTCCGCATAAATCATTCCGTCCATTGGTGAAAACCGTTTGAAAATCCGTTCGGTAGTCTTTGAGTTTATCGCGTTCAGACAGACAGACGCGGCGTTATGTAACAAATTGCACTAAGTGCCCGATCACACGTACCACAACCACATCGCAACGACTTTACGTGGTCGGGACTAAGGCTCAGTCTCGCTGCATTTCTAAGTGCCGAGAAAAAAAAAACGAGACACGACGCGGTCTCGAAATTCCCGGGGAAAACGAGACTTTCGAGACTTTCAAAAGTAGGTTTCAAACTTATAGGCTAGGCAGTTAAAACAAAATATTAAAATCAAGTACTTTATTAAACATACAGTAACAAACTCAAATTAAAAAATAAGACAATATTTATGAGAGTTTTTTCATTTTTATAGTGGGCACATAAGAACCAAAGGGCGTTTAGGTTTCAGACAGAGAGGGCCTGATTTTATTACATTTGGATCACTGGTATTTGCGGGATAATAATTATTGTCAGTTGTTTTTTCAGTTGTGGATTTATTTAACCGTTCCTACAATAGGCCTGTGTCCAAAATTTTTTTTTTGTCCGTCTTGTGTTGTAAATATTGAACACGTATTTTTTCTTTTTTGGCGTAATCAAAAGATTTCGGCGATACATTGAGTTAAAATGTGGCATGATGTCACGCTTTGATAGATTTAATACTGCGGTGTAACGTAGCGAGCCCCCACTTCCCAACTTGAAAACGAATTTAAAAGGAAAACTATCACAGCTAAGTAAGCTTTACAAGTTAACGAGTAATAATCCACCAACTTAAATTTGCGGTTGTAAAAACGTGTTCTCCCATACATTCTGTATGAAATATATTTTTTTTAAACTACAAAGTTAAGTTTGTTCTTGGGATAAATTCATCCCAACTACGGAACCCTACATTGTGCGTGGTCCGACATGCACTTAGCCGGTTTTTTTACCTAGGCAACTTCCGTTTTCTTTTAAAGACACTGTAATTTCATGTTGCTTAATGTCTGAAAGACTCTTGCATGCAACTTCTTTTAAAAAAACTGAGAAGGATTTCGCCAGTATTGTACAGACGCCAGCACATCAAGCTACCCGAAACTGTCAAATTTTCCCAATCAACTTTGAACCTTATACTTTAGTGATAAAGTTGAAAATCTATTAAATAAATTTGACAGATTGTAGTAGCCTGATGTGCTGGCGTCTGTACTTACCCCATTTTCCTTAATCAGTATTAAGGAAAATAGCCTGATTGAGACGAAAATACGCAGTGAATTGGCTAGTCTTACGTTCAAAGAACTTTGTTGTAAGTGTAATTTCTTTAGACATTATTTAGTGCAGTATCCGTTGTTAAAAGAGTAGCGTCTCGCCTGACAGTGCTTCTAAGGTCACTTTCATTATACCAAGTGAATTTGAGATTGCTTCCAATGTGTTACATGTTACAACAAAATACCTTGTGACATATTGCAATTAAATGAAAGAAAATTTAAAACTCATATCAAAAGTGCACTTTGTAAACAAGCATATTACAAATTAGAGGATTATATCCAGGATAAGAGTGCTTGGAAACATGCTGGTCCTGCTCCATAGGACAATTTAGAATCAAGACAAAATCAAACTGGTTGCTAATTTAATTGTAAAATTGATTATTTTGTGTTTTATGACATTGATTTAACATTCTGTGATTACTTTCTCACACACTGACTTATTAATTACAAAATTTTAGGAAAATCGTCTACTTTTACAATGTTTGTAAATATGTGAGCACCATGTATCTATCACATATTAAATTATCTGTCGTTGCTTCATTTTTAATTCTTTTTACCTATTGTGGTATAGTAATTTTATTCTAGGTGCATCGTCTTCACATATAATTATTTAACTAATGTACGTACCTATACAAACTATTGTAAAACATTTTAAAAGAGTAACGGTGGAGTTTCTTGCCCATTCTTCTCCATACGAAAACTACCTTTTGGAAGGGGCGACTAGAATCATTTTTAATATTTTGTAAATTTCGACGTTCAAAAGTGCCATACACGGGCCTATTTGAAATAAATGATTTGACTTTGACTTTGACTTTGACTTTTACTAGATTTAGTGAACTCTATTCCGGATACTACATCAATCAGAGTTTTTCGAACGCATATCTTTATTTAAAGAAATCGTTCAAGAATTTCAGATAAACTGGACCATCTCGTCTTGCAATCAATTGTCTGTGGAACTTTTCCTCTACGTATTTCCTTAGTATAGTTTGTTTTGTTGGTGACATTTCTGGACTTTATTACATAAATTATCTACATGTTATTTTTACTGATATGTGTTTTAAGTCTCAAAAGTCTCGGTATTCCCGGGACCGAAATATATAAGTCTCGAGTCTCGTAAATACCAAAAAATCGTCGAGACTCGAAACTTTCGAGACCGAGATTCCTGGGATGAAAGCCCTAGTCGGGACACTAATTTGTTTGAAAATGAATCATTTATTCACACGCACCACATTTTGCCGCCAAAATCAAACGTGTTGGCGATACCGACCACTTCGCAGCCACAACGCAACCACAACAACCTGTCTGTTTGCAAACACTAGCCACAACGTATCCACATCGCAACTATTAGCGACAACGCAACTGCAAGAAATTGCAGCGACACATAACCACTGCTTGCCCACATTTTGTCGCTGCGATATGGTGTGGTTGTGGTACGTGTGAACGGGCCCTTGATAAACTGTGCAGTAATTGCAGATTGTATTTCTAATAGTATTCAGATTGTGTTTCTAATTATATTTGAATAAATATTTGATTTGGTCACTAATATAGTGATTACTGACCTAGTTTGGTTATTCATTGCTTTGTCTGATTGCGTTATGTTGCGATTAGATGTTTAATAAACATCCTTTAAGAAAAATTGCTGTATTCTATTAATTAACATTTTAATCTGTTATTAATATCATAATAGCTTTTTTTTATAGTTGTGCTCCATTGCAGGACAAAGGCCTCCCTTAGGTAATAGGTAATAAGGGCTGGTTTGCGTACGGGTGGGAAAATCGGTTATTCGACCCACCCCAGCTCCTCAAAGAAGGCCAGCAACGCCGTGGTGTTACTGTCAATCTCACGTAGGGTACCTGGGTTACCGAAGTACTTTGCCCTGTATGTGGCGAACACCGGGCAGTTTAACAGCAGTAAGGCCTCCCTTCCATCTATTGCAAATTGCAACCAATCCTTCAGGTCAAGTCTCGCTATCTCTTCTAGGCTAATGTCGCTTCATTATGTTCCAGATACTTGTACTCGCGCCGCAAGGGCTCGCGTCGTTCGCGCAGCAGATCCCGCGACCGTCGCCGCCGCTCCCGCTCCCGTGGCGGCGGCGGCGGCGGCGGAGGCGCTGGGGGCGGCGGCGGCGGCGGTGGCGGTGGTGGCGGTGGCGGTGGCGGCGGCGGTGGCGAGAACCGGCGACGCGATCCACCGCGCAACTCGCGCTCCGGTCGCTACTGACCGTGACGCGAACCATCACATATGGTACGCGGCCGTCGTACTGTCCACGAGGTGCGTCGACACTGACGTCGCATACCAAATATTGTATACTTACGCTCTTAGGACACCGACGCTTACTGCTGCAAAATCAAAGAAATACTTTTTCATACATTTTGGTTAGCTTACAACGTTTTTGCAGCCCACTGCGTCGGTGTGCTAACGGCGTTACCACACACTAAGGACTCCAGCATATACTACACGGGTGTCATGGTTTCTGTCCAGAATGACTATTTTGAGTTAGTAATTGTGCAATGTTCCCATCAGTCTCATTTCCAAGTTATTGGTTAAATGAAGCTTTGATCATATAAACGTCTCCAGAGCATGCTAGGTGTACCTATAGAAGATGTCATGTTCACGTCTTTAAAAATTGTCTGGACTCTTAGTTTGATAATATAATGTTTTTTTTTGTCTGGATACTATCATACAATGACAATGTAAGGATATGAATGTGTTTGATGTTAGTTCGATAGTGTTATTAATCCTAATATTGTAATAAATACTGCAATGTCTGACTTCCATTAAGAATGTATTTTTAGTTTTAATAGCATTATGTTTAAATACCCATGTCAGATATTTCTGTCGTCATCTTTTAAGACTCTGTGGATATTGCAGTACCCATATCTCGGACAGTGTACTTTTAAGAAAATGTGGACTTTGAAAAATCATTATAACTTTAATTTCTTTAATACTGATCTTTATTTACCTATAACCTTTTGAATTAATAAGTGCACTTTGTACATAAGACAGATCTAGAGATAAACCATTTTAAAGCATTGATCACTAGTTTTAGAAATACTAAGTAGCCGCCAGTTATTATTTCTTATTTATGTTTAATTTTGACTCTTCATAAATATCTTCCCAGAAAGTCATATTATCTTTATGAGGGTCCCGCTTGCATTCAAGTTTTTTTCCTATGACATAATAATTTCGTTCAGATTCCTTGAATGGTTTCCATTGTGAAGCTCCACTCGGCGTAGGACTCCTGGAAAGACAAATTGAAAAATTAAAATTTCGTATTTTGCTACAAATTATAGTTATTTAAAGATAATTATATAAATAATTAATATTAAAATAATAATTATATTGAAACATAATAATTATGTATAGCTTACCCGGCTGTAGCAAAATCAGTCCAAAGTAGCACAAATTGTTTTATAATATCTCTAGATTCATCCGTCAATGGTATATCTAAGCATGTGACGTTAAAAAGATACGGCAAATCATCAGAGTGGCATACACCTTTCAACGAATCCATATTATAAGACTTTTTCGTGAAATTTCTCTCAGTTTCTGCAGCAAACTCGTAAAAGTAAACTGGTTCTGAAACATACTGGGCGTGGTAACGTGCATATCTAAGGATGTTGTACAAAAATACTCTATCAGTTTCTAAATCTGAATATTCTTGTATCAGTTCCGTTGTAATCTGTTGATCGTTAAAATATTGCTTTCGTATCCTTCCGTCGACTTTCTGTATTATTTCTGGTTCCCATTTCAGTTTCAATTCTCTCGGAACAACAGCGCCCGGGGTGGAAAAAAAGGGAGCTATAAGAGTCAGTTTTCTTGCTAATTCGATACCATCGCCTGAGGTGTATCCTAATATTATAGGCACTTTAGCCATATGCCCATTTTTCACTAATTCTAATGGTGATTCTGATAGAAATTTGTTTGCCTCTGGACCGACTTTTTCGACTACTGGACCAAATAGAATACTGTCCATTAAGTCATTGTATTTTAATTCTAATATTGGTAACTGTATGCCAACTAGGGATGATGCTGGCACGCTTTTTAAGAACTCTAAAAGTTCTGCTGGATTGTCTGTTTCTTTTCCAAGCAATTTTCCTAGTTGAAAAGACCTTTGACGTGCATAGATATTATTGCTCCACTCATTAAGGCAGACTCCACTTTGGCATATAGCTTTACTAAATAATCTTGCACTCATCTTGGATACTAAGTGACAGGACACTGAAGCAGCCCCTGCGCTGCAGCCGAAGATAGTCACGTTGTTGGGATCGCCTCCGAAACCTGCGATATTTTGCTTCACCCATTTTAGAGCGAGAACTTGATCTTTCATACCCGCATTACCGGGACATTCTTCGGTGTCTAAACACAGAAAGCCTAAGACTTCTAGTCTGTAGTTGATTGTCACTAATACGACGTCATGTACCATGAAGAATTCTGGTCCATAGAATTCTGAGTCGCCTGATCCTGTGTAGAAGCCGCCGCCGTGAATCCAGACCATGACAGGTCGAGGTTGTGGTGGTGTGAGTGTTTTGGTGTATACATTAAGGTAGAGGCAGTCTTCGCTGCCGGGTTCCATGCGGTTCATACGTTCGTTGTACTGCGGGCAGACGGGGCCGTGCTGCGACGCGTCGCGAACACCTTGCCATGGTTCGGGGGGCTCCGGTGCCTGGAACGATAAAGTATACATCGGTAAGTAGAGAGGATGTTATCTCAATAAGAGCAAGTAGGCAGGACGACGATACTCTTACGGCAACTAGTTGTGGATTTGGCCCTCGAACCATATGCCTCACACAAGCCCCATTCTGTGCTTTAAGAGCTGGATTTTGAGTAACTCGACAACGCCGCGTGACATACCATAACGACAAATTAAATCTGTTGCTTAGATCGATAACCTGCGTGGTAGTATATCTAAATTTTAGGTTTGGACTGCTAATCAAGTTCCATCGACCGGAAATATTACAAACGGGGAATATTTAACTAAACCTCTAATAATCGCACTTTTTGACATGTCTTATCACAAGCAGTAATTAAGACGCGACTAAATGCCAGTGACCTTGAGTGGTTAGCTTGCGTGTTCTGTGCTGAGCTCACGCAACGCGTCGTACGTCCAGCCAGTAATAGGACTCGCCCATCAATGAGTGCTGTCCCAAATTAGACACATTTTTAATTTATTATACATAAAACAAAAGGTATGTTAATAAAACACGTATAGATAAATATTTAAATTATCTTTAAAATGGTTTCAGAAAAATACGCTTGATAGTATTTGCGTGATTCTCAGTTTTTATCCGCGTTAGACATAACTTTACAAATTAATTACACTATGTAATATAAACATAATCTAAAGTATTCACAGATTATTAAGAAAAAAATGCTCTAATTTGACATGCATTTTTTCCAAATTATTAACACTACTCGTTTAGACGTGATCTCCAGTATAAAATCATTAAAAGTAGTTTAAAAGCTTTAGTCTTGGGCACCCTAACCTAATGGGTTAGGTTAGCTTAGAACTGATAACCGCGCGCAACCCGAGCGAGCGCTACAACCAATTTGGTCGCAGTTACTTGGCTATTTAGTATTTTTAGGACCCTGAAATAGCAATTATTTGAGGTTCACAAAAAGAGGCGCAATCCGTATATGTACTAGAGTGTTCCAGAATATGTTTAGGAGCGCAAACTGGGAACTACATATATTATTACAGGTTCGATTAAGTACCTACATGCCATTACAAACTAGGTGGGTAGGTAAGTACTGGTTGCTAGAGTTAGAATAGTTTGAAGTCAACAAGCATGGTATTAAACTGTCACAAAAATTGCAGTTGGTATTATCATAGACCAGGGTTTCTCAAAGTGGGGTACGCGAACCTGTAGGGGTTCGCCAGCCGACCGTAGGGGGTTCGCGAAAAGATTTACGTAATGGTGGCTGCATTACAAAGTACTCTGTGGGTGGCTGGATGACTGGCATTTATAGTCACCACAGAGAGAGTAAATTCTAGTTTGAGTATTAAGCAACAGGAGTTATTACTAGAAATGCCCGTTGATAAAACTAATCGAGCTGATTTAAAAAGGATGTCCTTGATTGATTTTTGGGCAGCTAGACAGGAAGAATATCCCGAACTCTCACGCAAAGCGGTGAATTTCCTTTTACTCTTTGGTACAACATACTAATGTGAGAGTGGGTTTTCACATCTAATCATGATAAAAATTAAATACAGAAATCGACTTGATGCTGAGTCAGAATAATTAAGGCTAAAATTTTCCAAAATTATTCCAAAAATTGATTCAATTTGCGACAAGTCATCCATTACCCATCACATTAATATTTAAAAGATATAGGTACCTAAAATTTCTTTTTGGCTCTGTATTTGTTACTTTTATTGAAATAAAAAACCTTATTTTCTTCAACATATTTTTTTTTTTTTTATCTTGGGTTTCGGGATTCGCTATCATCTGGAAACTTTAATGGGGGTACGTGGAGCCATAAGTTTGAGAAACCCTGTCATAGACGATTAAGTTAAAAAAAAACGTATTTTTTAATAAAATGTATAAAATTTTGTGTATAAGTTTAGTACATAACTAAACTTTAAAATACATAATCAAGCCAAGATAAGCAACTACTTGATATGGTAATATAATTTGCTGAGTACTTGTAGAGTGTACCTGAATAAAATTTTCATTGGATGCGTCTACTACGCGAATCGCTTTGTTAATAATATGCTCATAGTCTCCAAGTGAATACTAATGTGCATGCTTAGGTATGCTTTCGTTTGAAGTGAAGAAAAAAATGTTACAAAGTGTGTAGGTATGTCTTCGTTTGTTACTCACCTTGAATCTTAATTCTCCAAGTGGCGGCTTTGCATATGGTATGCCTTTGAACGCGACGTAATTCTCGACACCACTGCAAACAACTCCTTTTAACTCGCCATGCACAGTCTTGACTAGCGGTAGCTGCATGTCGCGACCAACTCTGTAAATTTCAATAACTTGAATACCTAGCCTTTAACCTCTCGAATGCCGTAATTACAGAAACAATTAAAAAACCTGTCTCGCGTGGATCTACGTACCAAGGGTTAAAGGTTCTTGGGAAAACTAGGTACTCATAATTACTCGCTAAGCTACGGCTAAATGAAACTTGCACATGGGTAAATTTAATTTATTGTGTGAAACTGTCTATTGGTTGGTTGCCAGAACAGGCATGTATGTATGTAGGTACCTACTAGTAACCTTGGCTACGGATTGCCCTATGTGATGCATAGAGACAAGATAAATAAAATTTGTTCCGTACATAAATGCATCTATAAAAGGCATGTAGGTTTCTAAGTCATATATAATTAGGTATTTCTACATTTTACAAGAACAATAATTAATAACAAGGGCAGTTTATTATGAAATCTGATGCATTGTTGCATATAATTTAAATGTTCTTGAGATGAGAAGGCAGATTGTTACAATATAGTTCTTGTTACCTTACTATAAATAGTCACCAAGGCTGCTTATGTCTAAAAATGGTGGCATCTATGGACAGTGCTGTTAACCGACAGAACATTGTCTGTGACGTACAAATGTTTGGCGTCATATGCAGTCACGCACGATCACGATACAAACTCAATGTCTCCTTATCTACACATTGTACTTTGTAGCACCTACGTAAGTAAACATGCCTCGAATATAGGCGGTATTTGTTTTAAGTTAGTTTATTTCAATGCTATGTTCACCGTAAAACGGTATACTTTTGATACATTATACAGATTACGTTGACTAATTAACGCATTCGAGGACACAGAACGAGACAATATAAATTTTATTGTTATACTTAACACCTATGGGTGTTTAGTGTCCCTCAGTGTTAAGGTAGGTAAACAACTGAGTGGGTGTCTTCTCAAAAAAATTAATCGGTACGATAACACAGCAAACGGATGCAATTTATTTAAGTATAATATTAATAAAATAATACTGAGCTAAGGTTTTTTTATCCAATCAAACGTCACAACAAAATGTGACACATACTTGATCGTTATAATATTATGACAGAACTAGTTAGTGAGCCATATTAAATTACCTACTATTCATCGATAAGATAATTTTATTTCTACCTACTTACGTTTTTATTATGAAAACTATCATCAGTCTGCACTCTTCGAATTCTCATTGATCGAGAAAATCGATAGATTTGTTTATGAACTTTGAATACTCAATCGTCGCTATCCTGTTTATAACCGTCACGGTTTTGTCGTGGCAAAGGGATTTCTGAGCAAATGCGTCGAGTTGTGTGGCTGTATTCGATTCCTGCATCGGAATTGGGGCAAATTTTGTTTCATAGTTATGTATGATCAAACTTTTGATCGAGAGGATGGTATTTACCACCTGGGTTTGATAATACCGGGTGGCAGGTACATCGACTTGTACCATTGATTCAGTACATGATTCTAGACCGACTAAATGCGTTAGTTATTTTAAAAAAAATGCTGTTCCATATATTTTGACCGCGTGGGTATTGCACTTTTGTAGGAAACAGCAGTTAAAAAAAAAATAACCGACAGAAAATTTCTACGCAGGGGGGTTCAGAATCATATACTGAATTCATTATAACAGGTTGCGCATCGATGTCAACGCCACCCTGTATTGTTTGATATAAACCATAAGATAAGATAAGATAATTTATTTGTCCAAAACATAAGTATAGGTACACACATGGCATGCAAGATGTTAAAATAAAATTATAGCACAGTCATGTTTTGCCTTAACGGCGTACAAATATAAACACGTTGGTTATTTTTATCAATAGGATATAAACATCAAATACTTAGATTAAAAAAATTAGTTAAAGATAAAAATTAGTCCATTATTCAAAGCAATTAACATATTAAATTAAAACATAATCAATCAAATTATAATAAATATACTACAGAATAGTGTCATCAACTCGTCATAGAAATTTATAATAAAACAAAAATTAGGCAGTCAAAAGTCAAAGTAATTAGGAATAAAAATCTACATATTATGTCACACAAGTCAGATTATTTAAATAACACTAGTAATGAACAAAACAAACAACAAAAAATAAAACTATATCAATACTTTGTCTGTCAAAAACTCGGAAATACTATAATATGCTTTTTGAATTAGAAAATTCTTTAATGTTTTCTTAAATAGATTAAAATTTAAGTCTTTTATGTGTGTACCATACAGCCACATAATATGAAACAAAACATAACATCGCGGCTGTTTTTCCCAATGGGTAAACAGAGATGTTTATTAACTAAACTGAAGACAAATTCTGAAGGTCATTAACATTATCCTTTGCAACACGATGAATTTATAATGGATCAGCTCTAAAATAGCTTATGCAGAACAAGGAACGGGCACGGAACACGGAATTAGGGAAGCGCTACTAAAGTGGATGGAAAACTGCTAGATACCTACTTACCAAGGTTCTGAAAGATTTTTCAAAGTTGGTTTTTCAAAGTGCTAGCGTTTCTATTAAAAATTTCCTAAAAATTGTTGGTTGGATCTATTCTGCTTAACAGGGTCCAATTAGCCCATTGCTTTTGGTAGTTTTGAGTTAGCCCAGTCAAAATTGACACAAAAAAGGCAAACGTCGCAAACGCGCATGTAACTACGATTTTTTTATTAGGTACCCTGAGACTAGTATAAACCCAAATTTGCAACCCTGAAAACCTTGTGGTACTCCCATGGTGCTCGAAAAATTGCAGAAATTTGAAAAAAAAAATCTCTTAAATCTAGCTACGTTTTTACCAAATTGGTTGAAAAGATAGGTAGCTGAATTAGTATCCCGCCACAATGGCTCTGACTTAATCATTTCGATGCCACCATAGACCACTGGGAACGTTCCGTTTCCTAGAAGGTGGCATCGCGCAACAAAGATACCTGAAATCGCGTCTTTAAGGTATATTTTTCAAAAAAACTGAAATAATTGACAGAATTTCGCAGGTTTTCGAGCACCATGGGAGTAGCACAAGGTTTTCAGGGTTGCAAACTTGGGTATAAACTACTCTCAGGGGACCTAACAACATATTAAATAAAATATCGTAGTTAGCTATGTACAGACGCCAGCACATCAAGCTACCCGAAACTGTAAAATTTTCCCAATCAACTTTGAACCTTAGACTTCAGCAAAAAAGTTGAAAATCTATTAAATAAATTTGACAGATTGTAGTAGCTTGATGTGCTGGCGTCTGTACATACATGCGCGTTTGCAATGTTTGATGTTGTTATTGACGGGGCTAAGTCGTATGGATTCATTTTTTATTGAACTTCTGATTGCACACTGTTTCCCAGGGCGGTCTTTCTACGTAACTACCTAGTGTGGCATTTTGCTTTTCGAATTTATGCTTTTTCCTACTCGTAACTTGAAGATTCAAAGAAGTAAGTACCTTTATAAAGTGTGTCACTAGTAAAGCATGCGGAAGTAAAGGTACTATGGAGGAAAACGAAAGATTAGATATAAGTAGGTACCTATTAAGTTTCTTATCCTAATTAATATTATAAATGCGAATTTGTTTGTAACGCTTTCTCGCTAAAACGGCTGAACGAATTTGTATAAAATTTGGCACATGGGAAGACCATGACCTGGGTTAGGACATAGGATATTTTTTATCTCCATGTTCTTACGGCATCGAGACTTGCGGGCGAAACCGCGGGGCGCAGCTAGTATTATCATCCGTGAGTGTGTTCACTAATGGGTGTCATATTTATATGTATATCGAGTCGCTCTAAAACACTGGAAAATTAATAAGGATGAACTAAAACCCTGTTTCTAAAATAAGAATTTGAAGTTAACATTAGACTTACTAAAGTAAAAGCCCGCGAAATTGACTTACGTTTTTTTTACAGAAGTAGTACCTGTAGGTACAGACGCCAGCACATCAAGCTACCCGAAACTGTCAAATTTTCCCAATCAACTTTAAACCTTATTTTTCAGTGATAAAGTTGAAAATCTATTAAATAAATTTGACAGATTGTAGTAGCTTGATGTGCTGGCGTCTGTACTTCGTGCTATTTTTGGTATATGACAATGTTCACAATTCTCAATTCGGAAACCGGTTGTAAAGGTATACATAAGAAGTTTGGATTCTGAAGTAGGTATACCTACCTACCTATTATGAAAACTTCAAATGAAGTTCGGTTAGTCACTATCTAAATACAAAACTACTTATTTTTAAACTTACGCCGTTAAACGTTCCACCATTGTTAATAATTACTCGCTAGCTTTGCATAAAAAAGTACTTACAGGCTAATTGTTTTAGTCTCTCCGCGCGGCGAACAGAAATAACAACATATCGACCGCCAATGCATTATTGAATCTGTTTGTTTATAAAAAATGTGATTTACACTTGCAGTTCCTATATTAAATCACCTTACGAGTAGTAATAAGAGAAGTATTTATATAATAAACGACTAGTAGGCACAAAAGCCGGAGTGCAATGTTGTTTGTTATCCGTTTTATCTTTAACTACAATAGTATTTTATCAACGTTATCTAGTACTGAATATAACGTTTTTCTGAATCATTATGACTGACTAATCTTTTAATTGATATAACAAAAGGTTTATCTCAAACGCGAACTTTGGAACTATTATTGTGAGGAGTAAACGGTACTATTATGTTTACCTTTGGGTTATTTAAAGTTTGTATCATATTTGTGCGTCGTGGGTAAAAGAAAAGTAGGTACTGGCCGGAGTGTGATTGGAAAGTTTGAGCTATGAACTGTAACTGTTCACGCAACCTTATCAATTTTTAGTTTGTTAAGAAAGTACATAGTTTATTACTGATAGCTATCAAAAGCTTAATAATTCTGAATTCGAGTCCGATAACAATCCTACTTATATATACAGAGTGTCCCTGGAAGTATGGATCATATCGAATACGTGGGCAAGGTCATTTTCAAACTTTTTAACTCGATAATGTCGGTGCAATTTTTTACGGTTCAAAAGTTATGACCAATTTTTGTTTTTTTTCTATCACTTCGCATAGTACTCAAAGAAAAAAAAAACATAAAAAAGAATCTATTAGGGCTGTCAGTAATTTTTTTTTCAGTACCTTGTAGAAGAGTGGACCTTTCTTTAGTAATATTTTTACGCGGCTAGAACACGTGTTCAATAAGAAAAAAACATTTACTGCAAATTCTTCAGTCTGGCAAAAATTTTACTAAATTTTCAAGCGATTTTCATGGGAAAATGTTACACTAGCGAAAGTTTACCACGTACTTACTAGAAAAATTGCCCAAGTCATAGAGATTCTTTGGAGGTATAAATCACTGGGATATTCTTATTAGTTTGAAAGGTCGTTTTCAAATTTTCATTTATTTACTTTTTTCAATTAGGTACCCGATATTCCCACGAGATCGAGACTTTGCGGGTGAAACTGCGGGGCGCTGATAGTTTATACTGTAAAGAGATGCTTTATTTGTTTTCCACCTCGCAACTGACTTAGTTAACAGGTAATAATTTGTATAATAACTTAATCTATAGCGACACGGTTGTTAAAGCTATAAAGTAACCATCACTTTTCTACGTTTTCCTTGATGAACTATAATGGTGTATTGCATGGGAATAACACCAGCCGATGTGACTGTCACCGTAGGTATAGACAACATAAAAAATTCATGATGAAACCCGTGATGTTCAAGGTGTTTCATGGACGGAAACTGGCTAATAGTTTCTTTTGTCAGGATCAAGTAAACTACCTACATAACTTTCGCTTGATTTATTATTTTAAGTGGCTTGATAAGAAACTTCCGACACATCCATCAACTTTTCCCAGTTGAAGCGATGTTTTTCTTTCTAGTTGGGCGCCAAGAAGATCGTCGGACAGCAAACACACAGAGCTATCTATCGTCATATTGTATCTTAAAATAATTTTGAAAATTTATTGTACATAACGATAAATATGTCCTACGGTTGATAAAGAAATGAGATAATCACAACCACCTCATAACTAAAAATAAGTATTACCTACTTCTTAAATGTATGATTAAAGGACTATAGAGTCATGTCAGATAGTCAAGTCTGAGGTCCGGATCGGATAGCCATTACCATTGGTCACTTGGTAGTAGGTTCAATGGTCCATAGAAAAGGTTGTTGAGTTTTGAAAAAAATCGGTAAGTAAAAAAAAATATTTTTTTTCACATAAACCTATATGTGGGCGGGTTATGAAATGTCAGAAGCTAGGTACACGGTTCCAATTGGTTGTTTCCTATGGAGAAAAGCCGGCAAGAAACGTGGAGGTTACTCTTTTTTTAAATTACAGTGTTAATAGGTATGAGAGGACAGTGTAGGTCTGTCAGCAAGTACCAGGTACTTAACAAAATAGAAAATGGTCTACAAATCTACAGTCTGTTAAGCCTACAAAGTTCTCACATTCACAAATTATAAAAGAATCTATATACAGGACAAATAAAATAATGATATACCTATTTAAATCAAATGACATGGTTGCCAATAGAACTGTAAAGGCTCGTACAGAACAGCGCGATATCGCGGGCGCCACATGGGTCGCGCCCACGATGTCGCGCTGGTCTGCACGAGCCTTAACAAATCTGAATTAGTATCCTGTCCACTAAAATACGGACATGAGAAATTGTATAAATTAGAGTGGTGATCAAATATGAATGATCGAGCGAGCGTAGCGTTTCTGCTTCAAGTCTGACAAAATTTGCTTTCGTGTGTGATGTCTGTTTGTTGGTACTTCTCTACAGGGGGCCTACCACCAGCTTATAAAACAATATTATTTTAATATTACTTCAGTGTGGGAAAGAGATGAAGCTCTTCAGGACGTATAGCTCCATCTCTTTCTACCACTGAAGTACCTAATATTAAAATAATACTGCTTTTGAGCTGGTGGTAGGCCCCCTCGTCGTATTTTACAACTGATCTGGACGAAACTTACCTACAACCTGTAGGTAAGTTTCGTCCAGATCAGTTGTTGTGTTAAGTCTTTATAGTAATTTTTTGTCGTCGGGGATTTTTGAGTGGAAGGATACCTACTTCCTCAAAAAGGGGCAAAAAGGAAGGATATGACTGAATATCTCCGCCTTATGAGATCCGATTTCGATGGTCCTTTTTTATTTGAAAGGTAGCTATATAACTTTAAGTAGGTCTCATAAATATTTGGTGAAGATCTGATGAGGATCTTTGACGTGATGCGCAGATATTAGTCGGTTGGTTTATTTCTGTTTAATAACGTATGTCTTGCCACCATAATGCTTTTTAATAACGTACAGGGTTTTAAGCTGATATGGTTATTTTCACTACTAAAGTTATTTAAAACGGTAAATTTACCATGTTTTTAAAATAAAAAACATGGTAAATATACCGTTTTATGTATATTAATTTTTGCAAAAAGTTTGAGCCTGCGAGGTCTACTGTTCGAGTGTTCGCAGAACTACTGGTTATTATTATGGTAGGTACAGACAGCTCCATTAAGTAATTACCCCCCCAAAAGACATGGGCGTTCAAATCCATGATAGGCCCAAGTTACTTTTTGTATTTTGCAATACATTTTATTAAAATGAATGTATTGTTTAAGTGAATAGGGTTAACATTTACAATAAATTGTTTAACGTCTAAATAGACCGGAGGTTTTAAGACCGCTTGCCGTGTTTAAGATAGGCAGTTCAAATCCTAGGCATGAAATGTGCTTATTGTCATTCATTATATTTTTATAATTGTATTTTTCTGTTTTGGTTTAGTTTATTATATTTATATTATTAGTTTATTATATTATATTATATTTACGAATAATTAAAAAATCCACATAAATAAAATACTTTAATAATCATTTAATCATATTTATTATTGCTATTATTTAACAAAACTTTGATCTTATTTTATTACAAAGATTTAATAATAATTTACAGTTATCTTAATATGTTCACATATTTTTTAACTGACACAAACGGGTCCCTGGACAAATGACATATAAAATAGGAAGCGCCAGAAATAAATAATAGTTTTCTGTGAACGTATACATCATACGTTGTACCTAGTTATAACTTGAGGGTATGTATTAATTTTATACAGAAAACTTTAATGTATACCCTCAAAATATAACATCTACCGATTAGACAGAGACCTAAAGATTAAGTGACTCGGACGATAGTACATAACAATTTCATTGCAATTCACATGGACTCGCTGGCTAGTTCGTCAAACTAACGTATGAGTATGACGACGTTCGGTGATGCGATGGTTCGAAACAAAGAACTCTTTTTGAAGTATTCTTTAGATTATTCGTAACGAATTCAATGTTGTAGCAGTGTAACATTTTAAAACTTGAGGGGCTAGCACATAATGACGCTGACTGTACGTACCTACTCAGCCGTCTCTATGTTTGGTTACGGCTTCTTTGTGCTGAAAATAATTTAGAACTTTAGCTTCTTCTACAACAAGAAGGTAAGGTAGGTCCCTACTGTGGGTAATTTATCTTTTAGTAAGTACTTTAGACAACGTTGTAGCCATTATATTCGCCATTTCCAACTCCAAGTGATATTTGGATTCAGATTGCTTTTTATTAAAAACAATCTAACGTAATTTATGATTCGCTGTTTTTAATAAACAGGTGTAAAGTATATGCAAATAAAGGGAGAGAAAATTTATGAAATTCTTTTTCATAAATTTTAATAAATCTAATGAAATGGAAATATAATTTAATATAAGGGTCATTTTCTTAAGCGACGTTTTTAGCTGTCCACGTTTAAATCACGGTGGATTTATTGTAACATTTGTCATATTTTTTAATCTTGATTTTAGGTATTTCATACGAATATAATCATCATCTGCCTAGCCTTTTCCCAGGTATCAGGGGTCGACTTCCATTCTAACCGAATGCAGCTGAGGACCAGCATTTAACATGGAGTGACTGCCAATCTGACCTCTACAACCCAGTTAGCTACCGGGTAATTATAGGTATCCCTTGGTAAGACTGGTTGTCAGACTTTCGGGCTTCTGACTACACGGAACGACTGTCAAAGATCGACGAATGGCAACCGGAACCAACGGCTTTACGTGTTAATAATAATCAATAAATCATTTCATAAAAATAAACGTAACAATAAATGATTTAAAAGATATCAATTTAAATTAGGTTGCAAGAACTCCTTTATGGGTAATAAAGGCCTCCTCCAGACTCTTAATCGATAATAAGTAGCTATTTAGTTAATCACTATTTGCGTCGTACCTCACGCACTCAAACAGTAACGAGCCTTCGATCTCAATTCAAAACTCGACTAGGAATCGATCAATAGCAAGATTAGCTGGTATCGTCGTTTCCATCTGTCACGAGCCTGGAGCGAGATGATAATTGCTATAAAAACCTTGTTATTCTTTAATTTCTAGACAGTTCATAAAACATTTAGACTACCTACCTATAATAAAATAAAATAAGAAAGCCTTATTCTACCATAAATACATAGAACAATTTAAGCATATCATTTTATTATATCACATGGTGTCTTTAAACATTTTGACATTTCATTATCATTAATATTATTGTTTATTATTTGAGTTAAATTTATTTTATAATTGTTTTTATTTATTATTCGTAGGTGTTAAGCAAAATAAAATTTTAAAAAATGCATGTGAAATTATTTATTTATGGAAGTTGCGGCGGTGTAGGCCTCCCCCAACTTTCTCCATTTTTCCCTAGCTTGTCTCCTCTGGTCCACATCTTTCTTTAAATTATCTTCCGAGCGCTTCCGCGGCCTTCTTCGTTTTCTTTTCCATCCCTAGAAACCCACTCTATGATTTTCCTTGTCCATCTTTCGTTTTCCATTATACAGATGTGCCCTGCCCATTTCCATTTCAGACTTCTTATTCTCTCTACTATGTCAGATATTTTAGTTTCTCTCTTAATTTCCTCGTTAGTAATTCTATCGGACAATTTAATACCCAACATGCTTCACTCCATTTTCCTTTGTATAACACCGAATTTGTGTTCGTCTTGTATCCGTAGAGACCATGTTTGGCATCCATATTCAAATTCAAATTCAAATAATTTATTTTCTCTTCACAAACAATGGCATATTATAATTTAGACAGACTTGAAAAACAGTGACAATAGTTTGTGAGAGACTGGTGTCTGCACTAGGAATACCTGTATCGCAGATCACCAGGGTCCCACCACAAGGTATGTAAACATAATCAATTAGTTAGTACAAGTGAAGGTATAGGGCATAACATAACATATAAACTCAGAGTTTTAAACAATATAAAACAAAACAAAAAAATAAGAGAGTTAAGTGCAAAAAAATTATAAAAATGCTTGAACTTATTATTATGTGTCGGGAAGTTAGAGGGATGGACTATTTTGGATGAGTTAGTAATTCCTCAGTTGCATAATAATTCAAACTAAGGAGTCATTCAACCAGAGCACTCTTACAAGCCTTTGTTGTTAGGTGATAGATCGTGGTAATACGATTTATTTTATTATATAAATGGGAACCTAAGAAAGTATGAAATCTTTGAGAGAAGCTCGTTCTTAGGCCTTTAGCTGTTTTGCAAACTGAGACCATGTTTGGCATCCATATGTAAGGCATGGAAGGATTTCTATCTCATACACCTTTTTTACCGACTTCTTTTTTAAATTCATTTTTAGGGTTCCGTACCTCAAAAGGAAAAAACGGAACCCTTATAGGATCACTCGTGTGTCTGTCTGTCTGTCTGTCTGTCTGTCTGTCTGTCTGTCTGTCTGTCTGTCTGTCCGTCTGTCACAGCCAGTTTACTCCGAATCTAATGGACCGATTAAGTTGAAATTTGGTACACATATGTATTTCTGTGACCCAAACACGAATGTGTAACGTAAATAAAATAATTTTGAATATAGGGGTCACTTTTGGGGCACAAACAAGAAAATTTAAAAAAAAAGTTTTGCTTACAGTACCGTGTGACATATCAAATGAAAGGATTTGTTGCAGGGATCTTAAATATATTTTTTATATAATTTTAAAATAAACACTTTTAAAGATATTTAATAAATTGAATGAAAATTGACCATTCCCCCCCCCTTATCTCCGAAACTACTGGACCAAAAATTTTGAAAAAAATACATAGTATGGCTATTTACTCATAGATTACAGGAAAACCTATAAGAAGTCTATGGTCTTAAAATAACATGGTAAATCTCTCAACATTGTGCGTAAAAACGTACACTTCGTCGCTCGGCATTCAATAGGCCCATCTCTCTAGCTACTATAAATCAAAATATCAAAAGTGTTTGACCGTCTGCTTAATACACAAATAAATAAAACTGTAAATGTTCATGACAACCAATTCTGGTTTCGGCGTGGTTTGTCAACAGAAAGTGCAGTGTTGTGTCTTAAGCATACTATCACATACTTACTATACACAGCGTGGGACGCCGATTAATACTAGCTTCCTCGACTTATTCAAGGCTTCTGATCTGGTTGCTTATGACGTATTGTGGAGAAAGATGGAGAAGGATAAGTTGCCAACGGAGCTTATAAACATCTTTAAATAGTGGTGTAACTTTTTCCAGGCCATACAGGTTGGAATGCGGAGTGAGGCAGGATTGGCGAGCTCAGCAACACCAGAGTGGGTTGCTATATAGATAGTATTTGTGTAAATAATATTAGCTATGCAGATGATATGGTGCTTCTGAGCGCGTCAATCTGTGGTCTCAGAAAGTTGGTCGCCAAATGTGAGCAGTATGCCAAAACACATGGTTTGATGTATCGAACATGCTGGCTCGCAGTTTTGCACGCTGCTCACTTAAAAAGTCAAAATTACTCTGTTTCGAGCTTATTGTACAACGTTTTACACGTGCAGCCTGTGGGCTAGATATACCCAAAAGTCGTGCAACGCCCTTCGTGTCCAATACAACAACGCTTTCAGGGTATTGGCGGGGCTGCTCCGTTTTTGTAGCGCATCGGGAATGTTCGCGGACGCACATATTAATTGCTTTTACGCAACGATGCGAATGAGGTATGCATCCCTGGCGCGCAGAGTACGGGCCAGCTCCAACAATATCCTAAAAAAGATCGCTAGCAGGCTGGATTGCATGTACATCAATCACTGCAGTGCCATCTCCCATGGGGTGAAATAAATTTAAATTAGATTACGTGGGGCACTCAGAAAGTTTTGTGATACTGGAAAAAAATATACTACAGGTTATAATTTTTTTATTATATATTTTCAAAGAACTCTCCATAAGCGTCTATACACAGTTTTATACGTCTAAACCAATTTTGATAACACATTTTCCAGTCCGCATCAGACACCTCTCCAATCTCCTTCTCAAATGCAGCCAGTGCAATGAAAACTGTTTTCCTTTGAGTTGATTTTTTATTTTGGAGAACAAGAAAAGTCGCACTTAGCCAAATCAGGACTGTAAGGAGGATGACCTATAAATTTGACTGGTGTGCTGTCCAGAAAGTCCCTTGTTTTGAGCGCCGAGTGAGCCAGCGCGTTGTCGTGGTGAAGCAGTAGCCCACGGAGGCCAGTGTTCGGTCGCTTGCTGCTTGCAGTAGTAAAAACTTCTGGCAAACATTTGGTAACATACCATTCAGCATTGATGCTCCTTTGATCTCGTCAGGGTACTGACACCAGATAACCCGGCAAAGAAAAAAACTTGCGATTAAAATTTTGCCTGCACTTCTGGCTCGCTTCACTTTGGTAGGCGTTGGTTCATTTTGAAACAGCCACACGTCGACTGACGCTTAATTTCTGGATCATATTAAGAAATCCAAGATTCATCACCCGTAATGATATCTTAAACGCGCCGAGACGAGCCTGCTACAAATTTTGCTATCATATTTCGGCACCATTCTACCCGAACCTCCTTCTGAGCCTGCGTTAGATTTTGCGGTACCAGCGTGAAACTATCTTCCATAACCGAAGATGCCTGTGTAGAATTTAATGCACACTTCCCGATCCAATTGGCAGTAGATGCTGAACCTCTTCATATGTAATTTGCCTATTCTCTTGAATTAAAATTTTCACAGCCAGCACTTTTTGTTATGAAACAACCGTCATAGCGCGACCACTTCTTTTTTTGTCCGCCAAAATTACTCGACCACCCATAAATTCGTTAAACCAGTGGAAAACAGTTGCTTTAGAATGGCTTTTTTTCTATGAACACCATTCGAAGTCTTTCAAACGATTCTTCTGGTTTTAGTCGACATTTGAAATCGTGCAAAATCATCGTGCGAAAATGTTCTCGTTGTAAATCCAGTTTTCAGTAAGACAGAGTATTTTGATTTTGCTCGTAAAAAAATGTGGAGGGAATTTCAAATTTGGAATGATATGTTTTTTTGTAATAAATAGTCATAGTTTTAATTGACATCAAAACCAGCCAGTAACCTATAGACAAAAACTGTTAGTCGCAAAACTTTCTGAGTGACCTGTACCCTAATTGCGTAACTTATTTTCGTAAACAATTATGCCTAATTTGTTTCATTTTGACAGTTCAACAACATTCATTGCGTTATTCACGTTGTTGAGCAGATTTTTTTTCCAACTTATGAAGCAATGGATCAGCAATCTGTTTCAAATCAAAACAGATTGTGACTGTGTTGTATTACGCAATTAGGGTACTGGTAAAATAAGCTAACATAGTTCATAAGTTTACTAACACAATGAGTCCTTGTTACTTGAATAATAAAAATATCTGGATGACCATTTTTTTTTTGAACGACGTTTTCTAAAAATGAAACCTAGCTAGATTCATTTATCGCTCCCGAAACCCACTGCATACTGAATTTCATAAAAATCTTGGGGCCGTTTCCGAGATTTAGATTATACATATATACAAGAATTGCTCGTTTAAAGGTATTAGATTTATAAATACCGCGAATGTGAAATTTTTTACGAAAATCAGATTTATGTTTTATTTCATTCTACACGTTCAAATAAGTGATAAGTACTGCAATTTAAAAGAAAAACGTAATAAATGTTACATTCGCGTATTGGATGTCGAGCGACGATTTGTAGTTGGAATGTATGAGAGGACATGTTTTTCAACCACAATGTTAAGTTTGTTCTTGGGATAAATAAATTCATCTCAACTACGGAACCCTTCATTGTGCGTAGTCCGACACGCACTTGGCCGGTTTTTATCTTGCTGTTCTTCATGATTTCTTTAAAACTCCATTTTTTCTATGAAATTGGTATTCTCCTGTTTAATTCCTTCTCCGTTTGGTCTTTAAATGAAATAGATTGTCCCAAATAGACGTACTCTTCAACATATTCTGTTTCCTGTCTATCTATAATTATTGCTATTTCCGATCCTTTTGTTAAAATTTTGGTTTTTGCAGCATGCATAGCCAGCTCTTGCAACATGTTCTCTAAATGTGCGGACTCTTCTGTAAACACAAAACGTAAATGGCTTAAAGATTCACGGTGAATATTTAGACTACTGACAAAATATATTTCATTCCGTGAACGGAATTCAGCATATTTCTATTCAGTTATGTACTGTCAAAGTTATAAATATGTGACGATAAGGACACAGGCCATAAGGTGTGCGATGTCGGCATTTCCCCAGTTCGTGTCAGCTTTATAGATAAGGTTAGATTATGATTGTGTTATGTTGACATGACCCTAGAGGTGCCGACTCTGCACACCTACCGGAATTTATCCGGAACATGAAATATACTTTGAAAAACAACGTGTCGCAAACAAATAACGTATATGCGACAAAAAGGCCTGATGTTCACGCCGGGAACATATTTATTATGTACTTTTCTCACATCTGTTTTTTATCACATGTAATCTATTTATTCGAATAATCGAAACGGTGTTTATAGTCAAAATTGCGGGTTCCGTACATGATACAATATTACGGAATTGTCTGAATGAAGCATGAAATATTTATAATTTTCGGAAGGCCGATCCAATCGTGCGTCATTAGCGGAGTATGGCGTGGGTCTGCTTGGCGTAATAATTAACGGCAATATTATTATCGATATAACTCCGAATGTTTATTATGCTGATTGGGCTTCAATAACTTATTTTTCCCCCGTGTTGTTGTCATTGGCAGCTTTAACAAGGATTACAATGTAACTAATGTGGTTTATGTTAGGGTTAAAAAAGTATTTAAGGTAATCTTGTCCTTCAAGTTATACCTAAGTAGGTATATATGTATTAGGTACCTAGTACCTTTCTACTGCTCTTAGTACCTTCTTAGTAATTATTTACCTACCTACCTAAATAATAACGAGAAGGCATCCTAAGTGATAACTGATAACAAGCGAAAGCCCCACATCACCCACATGTATTATGGGCACGTGCTCATAATTAAATTATTCATGGCTCTACATAATATATAGTGGCTAATTCTGGCAGATAGCAGGTAGATTAACTACTGTGGATGATAGCATAAAGATCAAAACAATCTATGTATTTTTATTAGCTTTCCTCAGATTAAATTAAATGGCGGCATTTATCACAATTTCCATGTAACTTCTTATAAATAAATGATACTTATTCTACCACTGCCAAAGACAAAAAGGCGCGTAAAATATTCAACAGCTATCTATCAAGGGTTGCGCTTAAATTATTTATTTGCGAGGCTTATCACACTCTTTAACTGAATAATTCTATTTACTGATAAAAGTTTCGGTATATTATTGAAAATTGAATTTTACAAATTAATTGTAAAAAGCCCCTAGCAATGTACCCAGAACCGGGAACACACAAAAAAAAAAAAAAATAACAATTATTTAGTTACACATCTTTGCCTAGCACCATAATTGCGTAACACACTTTCAATTACAATCCGAGCGTTTGGAAGGATATTTCTAATCCATTGCTTCATAGGTATGAACAATTCGTCTGACCAAAACGCAATGAGCATGGACGAACTGTCAAAAAGAAACCCATTGCGATCAATTGTCAGTTTATGTGTGTTACGCAATTACTCCGCTGGTTCGAACCATAAGATAGATTAAAAAAAAACATTAATCACCCAGTTCAAAAAATCTATGGTCTTGATTGACTTAGGTCAAGGAAATCAGTATAATGTTCTATCAATAACTTGCTTGCTATGGGTCGGATGAAGATTAATGACTACTAGGCTATTCTTCACAAAAAAAAAACCAGCCAAGTGCGAGTCGGCCTCGCGCACGAAGAGTTTCGTACCGTATTAAAAGATCGAGCAAAAAAACCCTAAAAAAACACGTTTCTTGTATGGGCACCCCCTTAAATTATTAACTTTATTTAATTTTTATTATTTGTTATAGCGGCAATAGAAAAACATATTCTGTGAAACTTCCCACTGTCTTCCTATTATGGTTCATGAGATACAGTCCGCTGACAGATAGACGGACGGACGGATAGACAGTATAGGCTTAGTAATAGGGTTCCGTTTGGCACCCTTCGGGTACGAAACCCTAAGAACTCTCAGACCTTTACAATTCTACAGCGAAGTATAAAATCGTCGACTATGTTCGGGGAACGAACTAGGTTTTAATTTTTGACCCAAATGCTTTCACTTCTATACATAAAATGATAAGTTAAAATATCTTTTCGTGTCTGTCTGTGTGACCACGTTGTTATTCTAAACTACGCAACGGATTTTGATGCGGTTTTCACCATCATTCAGAGAATATATTCCACATTGTTTATTCGTATAATACACTAGCTTCTGCCCGCGACTTCGTCCGCGTGGAATAGTTACTTTGGTGCTCCGCTCCTATTCGTTTTAGCGTGATGATATATAGCCTAGCCTTCCTCGATAAATGGGCTAAGTATCTAACACTGAAAGAATTTTTCAAATCGGACCAGGAGTTCCTGAGATTAGCGCGTTCAAGCAAACATACAAACTCTTCAGCTTTATATATTATTATTAAGTATTATACATATTATACTCACATATAATAAACAAAACTTGATGTTTTGTCAAGTTATAAAAACCGTACGAAGCAGGGGCAGGTCGGTAGTATTTCAATAAATTGTGCCTACTTTGACTCCGACGTTGGTCGTTCCTAGTATCGAATAAACATAGATTTAGAAAATAGATTCAGCTTTTAAATGTTCCTTTTTATAAAGAATTATACCGCAATAGCATGTCGCATGCCACTTTACTTTCGAAAGTATTAGAGGCCAACAATAATAACTTCTTAGTTTTATTAAAAGTTTAAAATTAATCATAACTGGCGAAATGTGGGTGTACTATAAGGTACACCACTGCCTACCGTTTCAGGGAAAACAGGCGTGATGTTATGTTGTTTATGTGTAAGTTTAAAATTCTACAACAATGTTTATGTCGATTTGTCAATCAGAAGATAAATTTTCATCTACTTTTGGCGGTCTACGGGACAAACACCAAGAACGATGAAGGTACCTACCACTATCTGTAAGGCGATTATCACACTGCACCGCATCACGCTGCATGTTGCGTGTCAACGAACTAAAATGAACGCGCGTGGATGCGTTTTCAGTGTGTTGGACTGTGCGTGTTTTCTATACAAATGGAGATACTTACAAGCAACGCATTCACGCGCTACGCTGCGTGATGCGGTGCAGTGTGCCAATCGCCTTAGTCATGGGCATGCAATGTCACAATCAAACCCACACTCGCATCGTAGCACACAGCCACTGAGCCTCTCGAGCCGTCAATACTGTAAGTGGTATCGGTCGTTACGCCACCTGAACGCTCGCTGAAAATCATGAAAATGGGAAAATACCTACAAAGCGGTGAGCAACTACCGACATAACCGCAATGGAGAATTCTTTGTTAGCGAGGAAGCTGGTAAATAGCTCAAACAGTACTAAGCGAAATAACTAAAATGTTCCTACTTATATTTTGCTTTATAGAAGGGATATAGCCGCCGCCGTTTCGTTATTAAGAGGTCTTTATAAAGAAATATACCTAAAGCTATTATAACCTCAAATTAATCTGTTTAGCCTTTTCCCAACTATATTGGGGTCGGCTTCCAGTCTAACCGGATGCAGCTGAATACCAGTATTTTATATGGAGCGACTGCCTATCTGACCTCCACAACCCAGTAACTGGGTAATACGATACCCCTTGGTAAGACTGGTTGTCAGACTTTCGGGCTTCTGGCTACCCGTAACGACTGTCAAAGATCCACGAATGACAGCCGGGACCAACGGCTTAACGTGCTTTCCGAGGCACGGAGGAGTCTCAGTATATAAAGATGGTCACCCATCCACAGACCAACCCCGGCAAGCGTAGCTTAACCTTATGAATCGACCCATGCGGCTGTTATTATTTAGCCACGAGCAGGCCTCCTCATTATAACCTCAAATAAGGTCACATAATAAGGAATAGATTGAATGAGTGCTTAATTAGTCTTTTAAATTAGCTCGTTAGTCGTATGGATTTGTTAATTGTGCCTACTTAGAGGTACTTATCGATAATCGACAGGAGTATTATAAGCATCGTCAACAATTTTATTATTTTGGAAACAATATATAGGTAGGTATGCTACATAAACCTCAAATGACGATACAACTTCGGCTTAGTTTACTATACTATGTCAAGTATCGGAGGAAAAAATCATTTAGACGCTTTATTCAAAGATGAAAAAAGAAACCCAATTTTATGTAATTCTTCTATTACAAGAATATCTTAGTTAGTGTGGAGTAAAATATTACAAAATGAAGCTCCTCTTGTGAATACATTAGATTAACCTTTCACCAAATTTGTATTATTTTTATGTCTCACATTGGTTTTTAATATTTAATTTAAATGCCTCGCTCGAGAAACGTTTGTTGTTGGCATTTTTGTTTCTTCCATTTCTTAGCGCACCCCTATTCAGGAGGATTTGACACCTCATTTCTCAACAATTGGACCAACTGTTATGGCGTTAATACTCTGCTGAATTTCACGTTTTGAAACAGTCGCGAAAAGAAATGAGCGTCAGTTTTTCATTTGAATGATTCTACTCATTCTACAATACAAATTACTTTTGTGCTGTGTATATCAGTTCAGCATATGGATACCGTACATTTTACTCTTTAACAAGATTTAAAATTTTGTGAAAATCCCGTAAATTGCTGTTTTCGCTTTGAAAACTCTAGTAGGTATACCGCCTTTACACAGTAAGTGAGATTTACTAGAGATTTTCAGTAAATATTTCTATCTGTAACTGTTAGGTGGCCAACTTGAACTACTACTTGAAGTAAAATTGATTATAAAACTAGCTTTTGCCCGCGGCTTCGCCTGCATAGATCGTCACCAACACCGCAAAGGGGCGAACCTCAAATAAGAAAATTTTACAGGGGAGCCAAAAAACGTTTTTTTTCTCCCGATGACGCGCTTATTTTGATGATATTTAAGAAAATATATAGGTATAATTTAGAACAAAAAAAAAAAATCCCTACAACTGATTTTAAGATACGCCGTCAATCTTTTTTCGTATCTATTAGTCTTAGAGCTTCGCCCTTTTGTGACGACATAGAGCTCGACAAATGGAGCATTTTTGTATACTAAACTAATTTTTGACCGTTTGTATGAGGTTCGCCCCTTTGCAGTGTTGGCGACGAGATGTCGGACAATACTCCACGGGAGCGTACTATACCGGGATTAAAAGTACCCTATCCAGGTTACTTTTAATCCAGGTTATAAACTATTTGTGTGCCAAATTTCATCCAAATCCCTTTAGCCGTTTTAGGCCAATCTGGAACACAATCAGAAAAACACACAGTCACAATCCAGACAAACAGACGAACCGACAAAAATTCAAAAAAATAGTTTTTCGGAATCAGACTCGTTCCCACGCCTCGTAGACATTACTTTTTTACAAAATTAATCAATGTATACAATTTGGACTTCGTTACTATTTTATTATATGTATACAGGGTGGCATGGAGATCGACGCGAATACTGTTACCATAGATTTAGTACATGATTCTAAAACGCCCTGCGTTGAAAGGTTTCGTCGTTTTTTTTAAATCTGCTGTTTCAGAGAAAAGCTACGCTAGCTACGCTACCTACGCGGTCAAAACGTATGGATAAGCTGATTAAAAAAAAATAACCGACGAGAAATTTCTACGCTAGTTCAGAATAACATACTGAATCCATGGTAACAGTTTTCGCGTCGATGTCCCTGCCACCCTGTATATGTTATTTTTTCATAAAAGCCGCCTACCTTTTTAATACCCGCATTTTCACTGAGATTAAACCTTAGATAGAAACTATCTACTTAGGTATATCTCGTACATGTGCTTCATTTTATTTCTTTGAGGACAAACCGCCAATTCGCATGAACGACTTGAAACAATTCAGTTCTCAATTGTTCGGATTCTAATTGAGACAAAATTGAAGGAAAATATAGAACAAAATGGAATTCATTGAAGACTGTTCTTCTACCGAATACTGTGACCGAATCGGTGTAAAATACCTATATGATGGAGAGCATCAAGAGCATGGTAGTCTAGGGTATGACTTCCTCCCTGACTGGCTCTCACGCCCCTAACCGCCGCAAGACGCCCTGGGCGTCGGGAATCCCAGGCCGATTCCTGGCCACTGTAATAGGTGCGGGCTTGCGGACGGTGAGCAATGGGTAGCTCGCCGTCCGATAAGGACCGGCCCGGGTCGACGGCACGTTGTGTTCCACGCGCGCTTCAAAGAGATGTCAGCCTGCCGGGGTCGCGGGAAAGGCCGAAAGGGATAGCGTGGCCCCTGGCAATATATAGGCAAGTGAAGGAACACGGGTGAGTTTTAGTCAGTAAGAGTCTGACACGTTCTTCCGCTCCGCCCAGAGCGGGATAAGTTATTTGATAATTTCTCACCAAAAAAAAAGGGGGTCATGTCGCTATACGTAGTTTTCAACCTTGGATTTTAAAACCAACGCATATTTATAAGTAATCAATCTTGTTAAAATATAGATACATCAGATTTTATTTTGACGGTTTATAATGCTGTATTCGCTAAAAAAATCTACATTTAAAATGAGCCCTCCGCGAGGGCTCCCAGCATTCCATATGCGACTAAGTGAACCCTCCAAGAGAGTTCCCGACACTGAACATGTTAAGTATCGCTGTCTCTTTTCTTAATTGTCGCTTAAGCAACATCATCCTCCCTGAGCGAGATGGAGGGTTGAATGTCAGACCTTCTTTTGCCTTTTTTGGGGCTGGATAACGCTCGGTCACTTCGGCGATATTCTGCGACTTCGGAAGAAGTTGATCAGAAGTCTATTAGCAGTTTTCCTTAGACTTTGCTTAATTTTTTTCTTGTGCTCTTTTCGCTGCAAATCCCCGAGTCACTAGTTATCAGACTAGATATCTATTGATAATAATGCTCAATGTATCTTTTATAAGGCTAGCTAAGATTCTGCGCACTGACTTTAATCAAAGTTCATCGTATCGAATAACAATCTTTAACATATAAACGACTGAATATTATGGCTGTCTTCCGGCCTGATTCATCGCTACTTTCATCAGAAAGCCACACCACCTATTTATTGGGGTCTTCCTGCATTTCATCGCCAAGTATCCAATCTCCAGTTATCCAAGATTTATGTAGTTCATTATTACCTCATTTACATGACAATGGTGCACGTGGCTTCAAACAGTTCCAAAAAACTTAAAGTCGGTCCCTCTTGAACTTTTGCTAAGGGGAATCGTAAATTCCTTAGTATAATATATGCAGCATTCATTTTGGCATATTGTTTTCTGAAAGTTTTGAAGAGAACAGAAAATTGTTCATCTTCAGAAGCACAATAAACCCGTTAACGTGAGTTAATTTACATTGGCGAAGTTTTAGTAAAAACTTTGGAAACGGTGTTTTCTTGAGTATTAGTTAAAAAAAAAACTTGTTGCGTCGTCGCGTCGACTGCCTCGTTGGTCTAGTGGTTGCAAGCGCTACTGCTGAGCATGAGGTCCTGGGTTCGATTCCCGGGTCGGGCAAAGTGTTATTGGGTTTTTTTATCTGGAATTTCTCAGTAGCAGCCCGGAGTTTGGATTTGTGCCCGGTTGATGGCAATAGGCTCGCCCCCTATTACATGGGACTTAAACATAACTGGCGAAATGTGGGTGTACCTGCTACAGGGACACCTATTCCCAACCCTTCGGGAAAACAAGGCGTGATGTTATGTTAGTTAAAAAAGGTAACATCATTTTTCTTTAGAAATGTAGGGACCTTAATTTTTTCTTTATTTTGGCTGTAAACCGAAATTATCATTTACTTGATATTACGAACCTCAACCTATGTATTTAGTTAGGTAGGTACTTATAGGTAGGTACCTCGTAAATGTTAACTAGAGAAGTATGATCAATAGTTAATCGTGCATTATGGTAGGTTATATACAGCTAGAGTTAGTACTTAATTAAGCATACTGCCTAACCTGAGTGTTTCGGTTTGGTAAATTGTTGACCGCAGATTCAGACCTTTGTGCCCTGTTTCGACAGCCGTTACGGGTCGTCAGAAGCCCGAAAGTCTGACAACCAGTCTAACCAAGGGGTATCGTATTACCCAGTTACTGGGTTGTGGAGGTCAGATAGGCAGTGGGCCAGTCGCTCCATGTAAAATACTGGTATTCAGCTCCATCCGGTTAGACTGGAAGCCGACCCCAACATGGTTGAGAAAAGGCTAGGTAGATGACATACGTATGAAATAAGGCAGATTGATTGAGATTCAGTCCTTTGTACCTACCTCCTGTAAAGGGTGGCCGTTTTCGGGGGACTGTCATGTAATTTTGACGTTCGAAAAGTGCTGATTCTCAGCCTAGTTTGAATAAATGACTTTAGAATTTTGAGTAGTTACGTCACACCCGGCTAGGCACTATTTGAGCTGGCCACTTGGACGGTGATCAATAAGATAATTTTTAGGTTTCTGTACGTCCGAATGAAACAACGGAACCCTTATAGGATCACTCGTGTGTCTATCCGTCTGTCACAGCCAATTTGCTCCGAATCTAATGGACCGATTAAGTTGAAATTTGGTGCACATATAAATTTCTGTGACCCAAACACGGACGTGTCACGTATTTAAATTAATGTTGAATACTTTACTTACTCACTTTTAGGAGCCAAATAAAAAAAAGAGTTTTGCAAACTGTGCTGTGTGACATATCAAATGAAAGGGCTTACTGTGAGGATCTCAAAAATTTATATTTTAATTAAATAAATAAGTTTTATAGTTATTGAAGAAAATAGATGAATATTGACCATTTCCCCCACCTTTTTTTTTAAATATTCAGAGAATAGTTCTATTGCAGGAAAACCTATGAGAAGTCGTATGTTCTATAATAATAAAATAACATGGTAAATCTTTCAATATTGTGCGTACAAACTTACATTTGCAGTTGAAATGTATGGGAGAACATGTTTTTCAAGTACAATGTTAAGTTTGTTCTTAAGATAAATTCATCCTAACTACGGAACCCTTCATTGTGCGTGGTCCAACACCCACTTGGCCGGTTTTACCAATGGAACGGAGATGGTAGCGGAATTCCTTTTATATTTTGATCTTTTTAGAACTTGTGAGTTTTTACAATTTTATTTTTCACGCTATCTGGATCGGAGTTCAATACAACAGAAATGTTCTACTTGTCCTTCCAGCATACATTCAGAACTATACACGTGTGCTTAATTTATTCTATACCTAAGTTATTTACTTCGTAGAACACCGCATAAACTTATATCTTTTCCACGTGTAAGAAAGTTCTTCACGCATTAATGAGTTTCAATAGTCCCTGGGACTCCGCATGTAGGTAGCAAGTGAGGGACCTCTAGCTGTTTTCCTTGCTTATTATTTGCTCAAGTTAATCGCTGCTCCCAGCTCTGACCTCCTAGAAACTAATACGTGATTAACATACGAACTTACGTAACATTTGCATAAACTTTATGTCAACAAAGCATATTCCGAAGTATTAACATAATCCGTCTTCATTTAGACGAGGTACGCTAATCTGTAAAACGACTTAAAGTACAATAAACCATGTAAATATACGTGATAGCAAAATGTTTTCCTATATCACGTAGATTGAAAAGCATGTAGATTTTTCGTTGAAAAGTTGTTTGTATGAAAACGGTTTGACCTATATTAAACGAGTCAATAAGAAAAAAAAGGTGCCTGGGTACGTAATATTTAAAGTCCTTTCTTTTTCACAAGCCAATCAGTTTGCTTGCACTAGTAATTATAAAAATAATAGCAATGTCTAATAAGCTACCAAGCTTAAACTCTTGAAAAATATGAAGTGTGCCGAATGTCGCGTGCTTCACTAATCTGCTTATGGTTTACGGTTTAACTAAACTGGGCCATATACTACTAATTTGTTATACAAGAATTAAGTTAATAGGTAAATGTTAAACAAAAAGATTTTATAAAGATACTAGCTGACCCGGCAAACGTTGTTTTGCCATATAAATGTTAGGGGTGGACCACCCTTATCACTTAGGGGTATGAAAAATAGACTACGACCGATTCTCAGACCTACCGAATATACATATAAAATTTCATAAAAATCGATCGAGCTGTTTCGGAGGAGTATGGCAACTAATATTGTGACACGAGAATTTTTATATCTTAATATATATAAATCTCGTGTCACAATGTTTGTCCTCAATGGACTCCTAAACCACTTAACCGATTATAATAAAATTTGCACACCATGTGCAGTTCGATCCAACTTGAGAGATAGGATAGGTAGGGTAGGTAGGGTAGGTAGGGTAGGTAGGGTAGGTAGGGTAGGTAGGGTAGGTAGGGTAGGTAGGGTAGGTAGGGTAGGTAGGGTAGGTAGGGTAGGTAGGGTAGGTAGGGTAGGTAGGGTAGGTAGGGTAGGTAGGGTAGGTAGGGTAGGTAGGGTAGGTAGGGTAGGTAGGGTAGGTAGGGTAGGTAGGGTAGGTAGGGTAGGTAGGGTAGGTAGGGTAGGTAGGGTAGGTAGGGTAGGTAGGGTAGGTAGGGTAGGTAGGGTAGGTAGGGTAGGTAGGGTAGGTAGGGTAGGTAGGGTAGGTAGGGTAGGTAGGGTAGGTAGGGTAGGTAGGGTAGGTAGGGTAGGTAGGGTAGGTAGGGTAGGTAGGGTAGGTAGGGTAGGTAGGGTAGGTAGGGTAGGTAGGGTAGGTAGGGTAGGTAGGGTAGGTAGGGTAGGTAGGGTAGGTAGGGTAGGTAGGGTAGGTAGGGTAGGTAGGGTAGGTAGGGTAGGTAGGGTAGGTAGGGTAGGTAGGGTAGGTAGGGTAGGTAGGGTAGGTAGGGTAGGTAGGGTAGGTAGGGTAGGTAGGGTAGGTAGGGTAGGTAGGGTAGGTAGGGTAGGTAGGGTAGGTAGGGTAGGTAGGGTAGGTAGGGTAGGTAGGGTAGGTAGGGTAGGTAGGGTAGGTAGTTAAGAAAAGTACTAAGTGCTACCCGTGTGAAACCGGGGCGGGCAGCTAGTAATAATATAATTATGAATAGATTGTTACTGAAAAAGCGGCACGAAATCTGACAATTTGAATATAGTAGGTTCGTTTTGATGTATATTCGGAATTTAAATATATATTTTTTGGGTATAATAAAACCCGAGTCTATACTGAGAAAAATGAATGTTGGCGAAGTAATTTAATTTGGTAGGTATTTGTAATAAAGGAATAAAAGGAAATGTTTTATAAGAAAAGCGAAAGTTTTAATGGCCAGCGTCCGAAGTGCTCCAGAATCAAACCATTGAAGATCAGAACGTACAAAGAGAAGTCACCGCTCCTCTGCGTTTGACAACTTGTGACTTTGTTAACATAAACTAGGGAGAGTTGTGATGCTTTAATTAAAATCAATGATAAACTAATAGTGAAGGTTTCACCTCACTAACCTCACACTATCAAACCATTCCGGTGAAACTTTTATTTGTCAATCCTGCAGAAACTCTGTCGAGATAGAGAGTACCTATCAGTCCGGAATTTTCCTTCGAATATGAGCTATTTATCAACCTATTATATGGCAAGTTTCATGTAAATCTGTTCTGTATTTGATGCGGTAACAAACAGGTTGATTGAAAAGTGAAAACCTTTCTTTAAGTTCAGCTTCTGTAGGTAAAGATGTTACAATATTCTATTGTTCTCAATTACATATTCTAAATGCAGACATATCTACCTAGTTTCCTAAGTGTTTTTATAGTATGTAGGTACTTCAAATTCGTAGCAATCCTATCAAGTTGTGAAATCGTAATCAAAATCGCGCTCGGGTTTTTGGCAGATGGTATAAAACATGTTTCGTAGTTAGTAAACGAGCAATAAAACACGTTTCGTCACGTCAGAGCAATTTGTGTAGCTAAGATAATGCATATATTATGTATGGGGCGGCGACCACGTAATGCCGAGAGCCACCCTTCAATGTAGCTGATTCCACCCTCGGGACTGCCGAGAGGGTCTTTTGTGCTCAGAAGTAAAATGTCGGGAAGAGTCATTATAGTTTCGGACTTCCTATACATCTACGACTACATTTCAGAAAGTAACAAGTACCTATTTACTTCTCCTTAACGTCAATAAATTACACCTACGACGTAACGATTTCCTGGTTGGAGTTCTAGTATAAAAGTATTGGAAGAGACGGTCTCATAAAGATCACTTTTCATTCGTTACTAGTGTTTGGATACCAGAATTTTTGCCAAGTATACCAATACGTGTAAGTGCAGCAGAGACATCGGGGCCGAGATGCCTAGAGATAAAGAAATACAGGCTTATGTGTCCAGAATGTTTAGGAATAAGTAATTCATCATTCTCCCCAAGTGATGCCAGTGAACACTTTCGTAATGCTCAAAAGCTCGATAAAAGGGGCTAAACATTTCCTTCCTACCTGTTATAAATACAAAATATTGTAACTAACAAGAGATATTTTAAATTTTCCTACTGCTTGTTTTGCCATGAGCAAAATAATCCAATTAAAATAAATAAGTACTTACGTCTGTTTGTGAGGAATGAAAAAAACATCGGGATCAAATTCCTATAGGATGTTAATTAAGTGTATAAAATGTAATAATCAGAAATAAATAATCAGAATTTTTTTTTTTGCGCATTTAACCTTTTTTGTACGTGATGCTCGATCGAACTCTGCTCGGGTGAAAATACGGAGAAAATGAATTTACCCAGATATGAGACCTAGCTAGATCGATTTTTTGCCCCTGTAAACCCTTGTATTGCAACTTTCATCGAAATAGTTAGAGCCGTTTTCGAGAAAATCTGTGCCAAATTACGACCCAGTATACTATTAAACGAGCAATATTTGCACAAATATATATATATATACATATATATATGTGCAAATATTGCTCGTTTAATAGTATAGGTCGTAATTTGGCACAGATTTTAACATAATTTATAAATAGTTTTATCATGGTTGTATTAACTCTGATCACATTGTGTATCGACTTAGCGGTGTTTCTATTAAATTTCCCTACATACATGTATGTTGTCTATAATAACGGTAAATGCACATTATAATGAATATAGACTTGGTATAAATCCTGCAGTTATAAGTGGGCTGTATTGCCTCTAGTCGTCGCACCCGACATCGTCGTGTCGATGTCTCGAGCCTGTCCTCCGTCCGGTCTGTGCTTCCAGTTCGGTATTTATATCCACGTTGTTTGGCTCGCAAGACGTCCTACTTTAACCTCATTAATTTTTCATCTTTTTCACGCGACTCGATACGAGGAAAGATGGAAAAATATCCTTTGAGCTTTCTAACGTGTGAGTGAACTAGAAAATAAGTGGTTAAAATAACCTGATGATTTTCAATAGAAATGCTCTGCCAGGATTCAATGATAAATAGATCCAATAGATGTTTATTTTCGCATATCTTACCATCAAAAAGATCTCAACGACCAAAATCTACATATTTATTTTATCCTGTATTTTAAATATACTTTTCAAATGTATTTCTTTCCCTTCGATAAAATTCAATTGGGTATAAAATAAAATATTAGATTCTTTGATGCTTCTAATAACAATACGTTTACGAGGATGCATAGCAGGGTTCGGTTCGTCTCCTCTCACCCCTGGCATTATTAGTTACTGCAGATACTATTTGAAATTCCTTAGGGATCAGAGGGGCGTCGGTGAAATGAAAACTGGTCATGTGAAAATGCTTTCATTGCTTTTTACGCGTCGCCAGAGGCAATTTAGACGTTGCGGTGTTTTGTAGAGAACAGAGCCCAAGCTCTAGGGACTGCTGGGAGGTGATTCTATTGCTCACGCTCTGCGGGAAGCGAGGGCGATGTATTTGCTTTATTGATTCCACAACAAATAGCCGCTTGATATCGATCATTACTAGAAATAACGTGCAGCACATAGAAAGTAAGCAGTTTATTTATTTACCTCTTGGGTCGCTGTGTGTTCATAGTAGACGAATGAATCTATCGATAATGTATGGGGCCAGTACAGTATGTGAAGTTTAGGCAGCGGACCCTTATCACTGTTCTCGGATGGTGGTTTCATCCTTATTCACTTCATTCAAGACGAAAACTCTACCTTGTGTCGTTACTTAAACTATAAAGAATCATTCTATCAATCATATTTACTCTCCACATGTTGAGACTTTATCTCAACCTTTTTGACGAATCTAATAATACATTCTCTAATGAGCAAATGACCGAGAAGAATACGGAAAATGGCCAGTTTCTTACAACAAAGCGAACAATGACGGCCGGAAAACGTAAGAATAAAAAAGATAATTCGTGAGGTAGGTAGGTAAGTTAAACCAGTCAAATGTCGGATAATATCGTCGGAAGGCGCTCATGTATTTACGTGGTGTCGGTAGTTGTAGCCCAACTGGGACAGCTGCTATCTATCGCTGCTCCCAGGGCATTACACCTTCAGGATTTACGATTATCGTGTGGATTCCTCACGATATTTTCTTTCCTACCTAAAGATAAATTTATAAGTAAACAAATCTACATAATATACGTATTTGTAAATAAATTACATTACCAATAATCTGCTAAAAAGGAATTCTTAACGATAAGGAAAATAAATTCGTCGAACCGGCCGCATTATTATGGAAAGTTTGCGAGTATGAATAAAGCTGAGTGAAAGATATGAAAGGCTATGTAAATGCGTTGACAGCTTGCGTGATTGTAATTGTTGAAAATGTTTCATCCCAATTCCAAGAAGGGTGTTTAAGTTTTGGAAGTAAAATGATACTTATTACTTTGCCGGAGGACCTAGTGACTTCCTGAAACTCTCTTTTTTTATTAATTTTATCTTCAAACATAGCTAATGGGCGTTATTAAAGACGCGTCTGCAGAATATTAGTTAGGTAAAGAGCAAAAGTCATGGCGTTTAGTGTTGCCTCTCAGCTCTCCCAAGGGACCGTGATTGTGGCTCCCTTCACGTGGGTTCCGTAAGAAGCGATTAAAGGATTATTATTTAAGGACTGCCAAGGGAGAGTGGTCCCGGCTGAATCTCATTTAGTGTTGAAAAGATAAAAGATTAAACCAGATGGAGATGAGCTACAGCAATCATGACGATGACAAAAGGTTGGGATGTAGGTAGGTATGTCATAGCTGTGGTCATAACATACGCTGTACTGTCTATTTTCTGTTAGTAACAACAAACAAACAAACAATAATAAAGGAGACGTTTCATTTTTGTATGGGACTCCGGCCACACAGGAAAACCTGAGAAACGAACCCCTACGTTTTTTCATAATATCTACTACTTTTTGGGCACAAAATAAAAACCCAAAATGTTTGACGTTTGTCAGGAGAAATACGATCATCGACAGTTATTATTCTAAGATCGACAGCTAGCCCATAGAGCTAGCTATTTTCGTCCAGAAATACCTACAAATCTACAATTCACAAAAGCAGTTTTTTTTAAATAATGAATCACACTTTCTAATTAATCAAAAAAGTTGTATCAGATAGCTATCTTATTATAGTACAGAAATACATACCTTTCATATTTATTTAAATAACGTCTACGTGATATTATTATGTTAAAATGTAACATGATTTCTGGACGAAAGCAGTATGCAAGAGACGACGCCATTATGAATAGAATATGGCAATAATTTGTTAAACTATTATTTTTCGTGCCGAAGTAATCAGGGGAATAAACAGGAAAGAACATTTTTCCTCAATTCGTGGATTTTTTCCTTTTTTTTCATTAACGTAAACTTTATGGCCGAAAATGAAACATCTCCTTTATTTCTCTCTACACAAAGGTTGGCAATAAAAGTAGACAAAAGCTACTTTGCGAGAGACTGGAGTCCGTACCAGGGAAACCCTATGTTACGGATCTCCAGGCTTAGTGTTTAGATCATCTTATGGGACATTGCAGAAGTTTAAAGTACAAGCACAATCATTTGAGTTACTATGAAAGAGAAGCAAGGAAAGTAGTTAGTAAAAGTCTGTTGATAACAATAGTAAAAAAATTTGGGCCATGGGGTCCGAGTGCCCACTTGGTTTTTCAAAACATCGCCAAGCGGTTGGTCGACTCTTCACGTGAAGGGCGGACTAAGAATCAGCATTGCCATACAACGTGGCAATGCTGCCAGCCTTTTGAGCACTTTTCCTGTTGACAGCGATGCGGACGAAGTTTTTGATGCACTATAATTTCTTTCCCCGCCTTTTTTACCCGACTACGGCGGAGGTTTATGATTTTGTTTATATACATGTACATATTATTATTAAGTCTGTTAGCGTATGGAAATATTATCTTGCGTAAAATACATTTTCAATTAGAGAACATGGAAAAAAAACAAATAGTATTTATTGTGTTTTAGGGGATTACTTGACTATTTATTACCATGATTAGCAATCTGTCAAGCGTATAAACCTATTATAGCAACATCCCATCACCTTCTCCAATAAATTAGCCACTTCGTTGCAGGGGTGTCTTAGGTACATCTATTAATGGTGGAGCAGGCCATTTAAGAGGCTAATAATAGTCTGTTAAAGTAATATTATTGGGACAGATTAGGTGTATCTATCTACCCTCCTATCACACAGTAAATTTCAACTGTAATATAAACTCATTAACGCGTTCTCAAATACGGAGCCAACGGCAACCTCATGCGTCTGAGAAAATATCAGACATTTAAACATGTGTATAAATAAATGTACGCAACGACATCAAGTGTAAAAAAAACAATTTCAGAGATCGTTCCAAAATAAACAATGGGTTCAAAAGAACCCCACAGCAAATCATTAGGGTGAAAAAACTGGGGGACCCCAAACCGACGCGTGCACGAACAAGATGAGCAGCCAAAATTTTATTTCATCCCCTTCTGATAAACAATACACTTACGCAAACATTATGTATGTCGATATTGTTTTAGGGTCTATCTGGTGGTTACGAAAAAAGGAATCATTGAGCAGTGTCTATTATGTTATATGCCATTCTGTAGTAATATTGGCAAAACGTAGATAACAATTATGGAATCGTCAGTATCTTTTGATCTCTCCGACGCAGATAGAGCGTGGTTCAGGGGGCCTACCACAAGCTCATAAAGCAGTATTATTTTAATATTACTTCAGTGTGGGAAGTATATTAAAATAATACTGCTTTGGAGCTGGTGGTAGGCCCCCTGATGACATTGAGTTTTTGTAAATCGTAATTTAAATAAAGTACGGAACACTAGGTGCGCAAGTATGAGTAGCACTTGACTGGTGTTTTATTTCTGAGTAAGTGTATTGAGTGGGAATTTGCTTCGCGCTTATCTGAGTATGAAAGAATAACAGAAATAAATATATGTCAGTTGGTTATTTTCCCGCGTATATTTCATAAAGTCGTCTGAGCGAAACACTGATATGCGATTCTATTCCCGAATTTCAGGAAAATGAGTTGAAGCAAGATTGCCTTAAAATAAGAAAAGTAGTTGAAAATTATTCGATTTAAACTACAATTCTTGACGTCTAAGAAAATGGTGTTTGACATACTATACTTAGCTTAGCCTTGATAAAGTAAATCACATTATTGTTTTCATCAACAAAATAATGTACTATTTGAAGACAGAAGGTAATTGAATGTCTTTGTCTCCGGCTTCCAAAACGTATTGGAACTAGACTCCTCTTTTGAGATTCAGTCATCTGATTTAGCTGAAAGATTCCATTTAACAGTAGCCAAGATTAATTCTGTTTGACGTTACTCAAAGAATTAACAATATCGAACAAAATAGCCAAACATTTATTATTTATCTTTTAGGGTGGTATACTTAACGGTTTCATAAAAAGGGTGTCAAGATGTGCACGCACTTATGAAAATGTGTCATAAAAGTCCATTACTATTATTAGGTATCCCTCCCTACTGTGCTTCCCTTTTTCCCGGGTGTGAAACATAATTATATTATTGTTAATAATAATAATAAAATGAATCTGAAAACCCGCTATTCGATGTTCATAACAATTCTAAAAGCCTTTTTCCGTGAATTCCTGGCTTACAAACAAACAAAACTTTTCTTTTAACAATTCTTCGTTTTTATTATTTTACTCCTGAATATTTTTGAATGTTTTATGCTGTTTTTGTGGAAAATAAGAATAATATTAATGTATACATCCATGGTATACAATTCTTGGTACGTGATTAGAAGTCAATGATAATATAGTTAAACAAGGTTATTAATTCACAAAGAGAATTTAATTAAATTATCGGCATCATTATTTTGATGTTCTAAATCCTACAAAATCCCTCTTCATCGTCTTATTATTTTGATACTTAATCACACCCTTAATCAAAGTGAATATTGTATTCGCACTGTAAAGGGGTCCACAATCCGAAAGTGGTATCTAACTGCCCAAAATGATGACAGTTACTTCGACTTCCAAGTTTGCTTTATCTGCACTAATACATTATTCAGATGCAATCCCCTCTCAATTATGACATTTGATGCGTAGGGTCGGGTGGAGGAACAGCAGTTGCATAAATTTAGTCAATTTGACACGGATTGGTAGGAGACGAGCGTGGAGGGCTGGGAAATACGGCGCGTGGTTCATTTGGAAAGGTATGAGACTATATGCAACAGAGAGCAATTTATTAAAAACGCTAATTGGACCCCGAGCGCGGGTCGGCGCGTTCAATTGACACTGACAGACAAGTTTGAAATGAAACGAGAACGTGTTCAATAAATGTGTTGAGTGTGTTGACGAATGACAATATTTCTGAAGTTCAGGTGCTGTCGTATTGCTCGCTTGTAATTGGAGTTGTGTTCGCACATAATTCCCGGAATAAAAAAATAACACGTAGGTATTTATTATTTTCTTACTTCGACTTATCTCGGAATACAAACGAAATTCGGATTAATTCGGAACGTTTGAAAAACCTGTTGAGCCAGTCAACGAATATTAAAATTTTATTATTTTTTAACTCATTTACATTGGCTTATCCCCAAAACTTGAGAGAAGTCACGAGCGAAACCATTTAATATTCGATCCACGAGAACAAACTCTCGGTCACAACACTAGTGAACAAACACGAGCTTATTGTCTGGACATGATCATTGTGTCTTCCGGGTGACATCCGAGTGGGGCACTCGATTAGGAAGAGGGCACATGAGCGGAATTATAGTGGTTCCGCACTACAAACCCGCACTATTGAATCACCAGTCACGCCTCGCCCTATTGACCCATCATTGTATAACTGCCACGCTTGTAAACCTAGAAGACAGACGTAGATGGGCTACTGTACATCCTCAATTCTGGGTTCTGTTTCCTTGTGGTATTGTGAGCGAGCCCATTACATAATTCCAGAGCATAGTACATATTATTGGAACCGTTCCTGAAGACCCAATGCCCAGGAAATCAAACTTGAAGTTTGCAGCTTTTTTCACCACAAGATTACAGTTATAATCAAATCATTCATAATACGAAAATCGTTAAACTATTTGAGTAAGAAGATAGCTTGAAATATTCGGAACCAACCGCGCACCAGACTATATCTTCTCTATTTACCAGGAACAATTCCCAACTCAACTGAAATTGCGAAGCAAAAAGGCCAAATAACATTTTAGCTTCAAGCTCGGAAGTGCCCTCCACCAGGCGCAGTTATGAGGCGGAAAAGGAATATAAGAGGAATTGTAGTGTTTCCGCACTACAGGCTCGTTTCAAGCTGATCCAAGACTACTTGACCTATCATTGTGTGCCATCCGTATCAATCGACGAGCTACTGAAAGCTGTAACGGTCCTCATTAGCCTCATCATATTACGTAGTCGGGCCGCGGAATAGCAGAGCTTTGCATAAAGTATTCCAAGTTGGGCGTTATCCTTGTTTGTGAGAGCGCCCGAGATGGAACATTCGAAAAAGTATTATGAGTGAACTAGCTTTCATGCCAATCTGCCACATTTGTAGTAGGTACGTTACGGTAATGGTGTTACGTAAATCGTTTATTTATTTAGATGTGTTTTGACTATATATTCGTTCTCGTATTTAGTACCTCCAGGCTTTTATGTGTAAGTAGGTAAGAGTCACATTATTTAAACATGCCAAGTGCGTCTAAAATCTCTCGTGAAGTAGGGTTCCGCAGTAATTATGGAAAAAAAAACATGCACATTAGTCCATTATAATAGCAGAGACAGACATGACGAAACTTCAAGAGTGACTACAGAACCCCAAAAAAGTATAATACGGAACCAGAACCCGTATCGATTGTCGCCGAACATTGTATACGTACATCAATGGTGTATCGGGCACAAAGGCCGCAATTGTGACAGATTGCTACTCGTTCCAATTACCAGCCCTGTCCAAGGTTTTATTTAATTCCCAGATCATGTCGCGGCAACACGATACACGTATCAAAGGATGTATTACGAAGTAACATAAGAGTCAATAATATCATAATATTACGATATTGGCATACAAAAGATACAGCGATCAAGTCACGAATGAATATGGAAATACGTACATAGTTATCGCATTATCATGTGGCTGTATTACAGTGATGGATCCACAGGAGCTACTGGTCGCGATCATGTCCGCAACTCATTTGCAATTCATTTCCATTCATTGAACTCTCGAGTGGTGACTCTCCAATTAAGTATTAAATTGTCGATCATACACAATTTGTCCTATTAAACGAATCACCTGCTTTTTCGTAAAACTATGTTTAGGTTTCTGTTTTTTCTGCAGCAACAATATTATTCAAAGCGTAGCTCACAATTCAATCACTTCATCTCTGCACTCTCAGACAATTACTATTTTCCGAAAGGCCAAACTCGCCACAATCCTTTTCGGTTATGCCGCAGTTGGGCAAATAACGTCCCCTGTAATCGCCGTAATTGCGCAACCAAGCAGCCACCCTCCCTCGAAATATAACTATTACGCTTTTATTAAGCTCACGGACCCACCAAAGGGATACTCATAATTTAATTACGACCCTCAAAATAAGTTATTTCAAGTCTGCAGGAATTGCCTCGCTGGTTATTTGGTTGTTTGGTTGAGAAGTCAAAAGCCGTTGGATTTGTTAGAAAACTATTTTTGTAATTAAGTAGCACGGAACCCAATTAGTTTTACTATTCAACTTTATAACCTCTTGAAATTCGTATCGAAACTGTAACTAGAAAGACTAGATTTTAATGTAAGCCTTTAGATCTAAAGCTTAAGCTTAACTTCAACAAGCTTTCACTTTAAAATCGTAAGGCAGAAGTTCCGAAGATGTGTTGTTTTAATAATGTCTATTGGATTTCTTGAAGCCGCATCGCAAACTGAAATTAAAACTTACAAACTGTTTTAAAACTTCTGCTTCAACTTTCCCGAAAGAAAAAACAGCGTTTTCGTAGACTTCGTCTGCCTTAAGTAGTTTATTCTACTGCTTAATTGTAAAAGTAAGTCAAAACTTTATAAATAGCAATTTGTGGGAAGTAGGATGAATTTTAATAAACTAACTGAAATAAATATACAACAAAATAGACGCTTGTAAGAAGTGACACGTTATTATCCAATAACACTAATGTTTTGCAAGCATCCACAGCTTAATTTATGCATGAGAAACACCAATATTTAATGAAAGCAAATGGGTTACTGGCCGCCGAAGTCAACTGGCCGCCGCACCGGTGGCGAACGGCGTGAATAACGCTCCCCCGAGGGAATACCGTCGCGATGCTGACCTTGTTAAATTGATCAGGTTGCCCACAAAATGCCGGAACCCGTCAACGCCTTCACACCTAAGTATTTAGTGACAAATTACCATGTAAATTACGAAGTCGGTCGGGATTTTGCATATTGTGCGTACAATTCCGTTCTGTGATACATATAACGTGACACAAAGCAGGAAGGGGTCCCTGTTAGACGTGTAAAGTGTGACCGTCACAAACACGCTGTTTGTAACAAAGATCAAGCACCATTTGCACGATGTTTGGGAACAGTAAAACGTTTGTAATGCTGTTTCTTTTGTATTAAGTACCTTCTTAATTTTAAAAGTCGCTTTGCCGCGTATGTTCTTTAAGACATTCAAAAGACAAGAAGTCAAAGACTGCATAGCTATTCTTATATTTCTAGATACGGTAAAGATTCGTTGGAAACTCTAAACTTACACTTAACCGGTTTTTATTTTTCGAGGAGATCTCCGCCTCTTCTGTTTGGCGCGGCAAGAGCTCGACTCATTAAAACCGAGTGCCCAATTTATTTTATTTTTGTATGAATTTTCATATATTTCGCGTACATTTTATTTACGGCTCAAAAATATTGTTTGTAACTTTTCCACGTAAATAAAATTCTACATTTCTACTTAGCGTGCCTATAAAAATCACCATCACCTCAAAGGTTGACTGGTAGAAAATGCCTTTGGCATTAAGTCCACCTCTGTACATTTGTGTGCTTGAAATATTAAATAAATAAAACAATTTCCTCTAAAATTCAAATAGAAGAACCTCCCTAAATAGGCACAAAAAAAAACTGAGAGCTTTCCAAAAATATTCCTGAATATTTTTTCACAGAAAGAAAAGGCTTTTGAAATTGTTATCGCTAGTTCAAATAGATTTCATTGTATATTCAACATCAGAATCCATGTTGACGCACAAACAAACCGGCTTATTTTCATATACGCCAGACTAGTAGGTAAAGGGAAATGTTATTAGGGATAATAGGAGTCCGGCGAGACCCTTTAGTCGGGGTAGACAATAACCGTTTCCTCTTCAATATTGCTCTATCTATAGCAACCTGGCGGCTCGCGACGCTGACAGGGATTTATATAACAACCAGAAATACTTCCCCATTCCCGCCTGTAAATATCATTACAACTTCTAAACGAATGTAGTCGTTGTAGGAAGTCTAATCCGAAATCCTATCTCGTAATTATTTGAGAAAATGTTAGTAGATCATGGAACTTCCTTTCCTTTAATTTTTATCTCTCCATGTAAGTTGTTAGATTCGGCCACAGGAATTCGGTTATTGCAACTATTTGCGACGTTCTTTGCCAACCTATTTCTCACGACAGTACTTACATATTTTTATTGCACATGGCTTCAAGATGTACGCTTCAGATTTCCTTGACCTCTCCAGACGATAAATAGGAACTTAACATGTTTCAAACATACCTACATCAAACTATAGTGCAACACAGGTAATTAAAATGATATAAAAACACATTTACTAAAGTAAATAATGCTCCATAAGGGCAACTTTTTCTACTTAGTAACTAACTAGGCTCAGATTTTAAATAATATTTGTTTCATATCTGTTGAGTTGATTGCTTTTGCAGACTATTCCAATTTAAATTATCTACTTAGTTTTGTGAAAAAATGCTTCGAGATATTTATTTTTGAAAATTTAATAAAGCTCAGTAGCGAATACTTGTATGGGTAAGTACATTAATTTGGTAATATTAGTATAGTAATCAAAGGGCGATTTATGTATCAATAACTAATAGAATAAGAATAAAATTGAATCTTATTTATTTCTACATGGAAATCTTCGTACATCTGCGATGGAACGGGGAAAAATAGAACGAGATATTCGAATTATAGATAAGTTGCATTTTATGTCGACCACTACCAGCCCGCGGCATGCGGCATCGGGCCTGTCGCCAAAACGCATTTCAGTTTTCCACCCCTTTGGAGCCGAATTTCAAAAATTGTTTCTTAATTGTTGCTTACATTACAAGAAGGGTGCACGAGAATGTTGTTTCAAACGAAGGGTTGTTTGTTTTGAACTCAAAGATATATATTAAACATACGATGATACGCACGAGTTAGATGTTACTTCTTTCGAAAGAATTTCTAACTCATAGAACTTAAGTATAAAGCTCTTCCTTGTATCTTTAAGACTGATGGTAATTTTGATCGAATTGATATATAGCTAATTTCCATCATTTGATCAAGCTTGATCTTAATACATAATAATTTGAGGAAATTCGATTACAGTTCGTTTTATAATCCCAGAGACTAATTTGACAGTTGCAAATGTCAAACTCCAAATAAAAAAATAAACAAACAACAATCACTTGAAATGTCAAATTAGTCTCTGGGATTAAAAAATTAAGAGGGAATACGCTGGATTCGCCGATGTAGCTATTCTTGGGCGGAAGTTCAAAAATGGTAGTAGACCTCTATCAGCTAAATCGATGATGACCTACGTTGAAGCATACTTTGAAATATCTCAGTTCATATTTCCTAAATTTTATTGTAAGCTGATTATATGTTATATATTACTCCTTCACTAGCTACGTTAGGATCAGCTTCCAGTTCGACCAGTAGGTAGCTAATTAGTATTTTACACGGGACTGCAGTCACTGAACTGCCGCAACCCAATTACTGGGACATACAAGCTTCCCCAGTCATCCTAAGATTAGACACGACATATTATTAGACATATTCGGGTTACCCGTAGCGACTGTTCTTGTATTCGCAGGACTTAAACGGATAGTAGCCCTGCTACAGATATTTACAGATACTACACCTACCACTCCACGACTCCTCCTACGACTGCTTCGTTGGTCTAGTGGTTGAAAGCGCTACTGCTGAGCATGAGGTCTTGGGTTCAATTCCCGGGTCGGGCAAAGTGTTATTGGATTTTTCTATCTGAAATTTCTCGGTAGCAGCCCGGTGTCTGGATTTGTGCTCGGTTGATGGCAATAGGCTCGCCCCCTATTACATGGGACTTAAACATAACTGGCGAAATGTGGGTGTACCTGCTACAGGGACACCTCTGCCCAACCCTTCGGGAAAACAAGGCGTGATGTTATGTTATGTGTGTTACACATACCAAGGGTGTAGGCAGAATCTACAGAACTTCAACGCAAATTCTGAAGTATGAACGTGGACGAAGCAAAAGGTGCATGTGTAAATATCGCAGTACAAACTATCGCTCTAAATCCCAAATAAACATGCATATTGAAAGAAAAATTTCTATAATTGACATTCAAGTGTACAAAGAAGCTCGATAAATCAAATGAAAGCATTTCTCAGCAACAAAGAATTCCCGGTTAGGTGTGCTGTGAATTGTTACGTTACTTTACAAAGTGAAATAAACAAAGATGCTTGAAGCCTGTACTTCACCACCGAGAACTTTATTATGAACGCATATATCGAATATTGAGTTGAACTGAATGATAAATTGTTCCAATATTTCTAATAATTTATTGTTTGCATTGAACTAGTTTTAGTGGTCGATATTATTTATTCAGTGTACTCTTTTGTACCTAATGGTTGTGCATTTGTATTTTGTGGTTAATGTACTTGTATTTACATTATAGGTACCAATTTATCAGATGAATGACCTTCATTCACAAAATTAAACACTTTTTGACATAATATGTGTTTTTAGTTTGGTAAAAAAAGCTTTAATAATTCAGCTAGTCGGGGAGTCTATTTTTGAACAAGATACTTTTATCTGCATAATGACAGTTTTCGAATGTCGCGATATTGGAGTCGTATTTATTTCCTTCACGCTACGTTACAGATGAAACTTCAGGATATAATACGATTTTTATGACAAAATGTTGCAGACACATGCATGACGAGATGAACCTTTTGTCAGAGCTAACGAAAAAGGAAACGGAAGTCGTCTACAGAAAGATAAATAATTTACGTAATATATCATTCATCGTGGTGGAATTGAGGGGAATATATTCATATGTGGGGACGCAGTTTTTATGTTAGCTCGTCCCCACTTTTATGAAGCTCAATATTTAGTTGATTGTCCGTGGGTTATGGCCGTGCCTATGACGTCACAGAAAATCAGGGATCAGAGAGTGCGAGTTGTCTGTCTCATTTCAGATCAGTGGCCCCCAACCTTTGACTGGGCCACAAGGTTGAATGAAATTTTATCAACATTTTCTAAATAATCATAAACTTATTTAATACCGTGGGTACCTATCTATCTAGCTGCATGCGCTTGAAAGACCAATAAAATGAATAAAAACAGTAAAACATTTCGCGCACCATATTTCAGCTCACGTAGTACTTACGTATTTTAGATAAAAAACTGAAAATATATCTGAAAGTATTTTTTTCGTATTTTTTGTTTGACGTGCACTATGAACGTGCAACAAACTCGTCACAACGGGTTTAGATAACATGCTAATCGTCTATTCCAATTCATTCTGACAGATGGTTTTCACAAAGCATAAATTTGGCATAAATTATGACTTTTTAAGCTATGCTGTGTAAATAAATACTGTAGTCACTTTTCAGCTTTTCAGGCAGATATTGGCATACCTACAGTAAGTTGGACTTTTACGAGCCAAATGAAATAGAAGGTACGATTTCGAAGAACGCTGCTGCCGCAGCAGTGCTGCCGCGTCACTATACTGTTGTGCGACGCGTCACTTCTGGTCCCCATACATTTTCTATAGGTTTATAGGCGATTACATTCCGAGCACGGCAGCAATGTCACGCAGCATTGATTCCTGCCGTGCTCGGATTACAAACCTATAGAAAATGTATGAGGACCAGTAGTGACGCGGCAGCACTGCCGCGTGCAGTGTTGTTCGGAATCATACCTCTAAGTTCGTTTGATAACTGGCTATGAAAGTACCAAGCAGGAAGTTTTGAGGATCACATTACCGTTAGAGACGCAATATCACAAACATCGGTTGTCTTGTTTGTCGTGTTTCAATGTAGCGCTACACGAGCGAAATCGAACCGAAACAGGGTTAGAATGACATTCCGTTAGTCAGAAGAATGATTGAAGTAATTATGTACATGCGAAAATTTGTTCCCTAGCATATAAAATTGAAAATCTTAAAGTAGGGTTGATTTTAAAAGTCCATTTTCCGAATGAAACAACAATGAAAGTTGAAAAATATTGTAAGAAAATAAAATCAACCAACTGGCGTTGTTATTTTATTTGAATTGTCAAAAGAGGTTCTCTTTTTGAACAAACTATAAAAAAATATTATCAAAAGGGACAACGGCAACCTTTTCCAACTCTTCCAATTCCTTATTCAATGGTACATTACTGTCGCGGCCTGCAACAGGGGCATTCATGGACGAATCTGAAAATGTGGACCGAGGCGAAGCCGAGGCACAAATACGTGAGTCATCAATTCCTGGTTGCGACCATGGCTTGTATATAGTACTTTTCTCAAATATTGCGCGGAAATTCAAACTAAGTAATTTAATTATAAAATTCCAGAATCAATGACGAACAACGATAATTTTTCACACGGCAATATGTTCATTTGTTTCTTCTTTACTTTAAACAGTTCTATTTGCAAGCCAAATCGATAAGTTTAATCCAATCTTTGATAAGTTACCTCCTTGGTGGCCATGTGTCGAAGTAAAAAGTTCGTTCCATTTTTAAACTACACGACAAATATGAGTTTTTATAGTAATTTATTCGACTGCTAAATGGATTTTTATACTAACATTGCAGGCCGCTGCTCACATGTATTTGACCAGTACAGCATTTTCGATTTATCTCGAAGAAGGTTATCAAAATAATGCTCGAATTTCTAAGCATGTTTGAAAAAAAGTAACAGATACTTTGTTTCCTAAATATCTTCATAAGTGATTATTTGCACGAGTAAAGGCTCTTACAAACAGACGCGACACAAAGGCTCCGGTCGTCGCGCGACAAGCGGTGCCTTTGTGTCGCGCCTGTTTGTAAGAGCCTTAAACAGTGATGACTTTCATTTAATTATTTGTGTAGGGGGCGGTGTCGAAGCAATAATATATTTTTCAATAATTTTAACTGCTTCAGATGGTTTATACTTAGTTCATGAGGTTGTTTACTTTTTTTTCGATCCATCAGTTTTCGTTTTTTGCGGTTTGAAATCAATATATAAAGCTTGGTATTTTTCTGTCTATCCTTGTCCCATCTTACTTGAAGTCTTCGCAATAAGTTTTTGTCTTCCATGCTCTTATCTGTCATTGAATATATGCTGAACGTTGCCTTTGTAGCTAATAAGCTAACAGCATCATATAAGCTCCTAAATTACAAAATGCATTGACCCTAACAGCTTGCGAATATAATTGATGGCAAGCGTGTAACGTGCGTGACACGTTAGACTAACATAACATTATCGTATGGAACCCGAAACGCACGGAGCCGTTCTAGAGCTAATTAACTAATTACGTAACTAACGTATTACGGTTGTGCGGTAATTGCCACAGTAAACTTTGTCAATTAGGTGGAAAACTGCAGTATTAGTCAAGACGTAGGTCTTGTTAAACAGTTAAAGACGTTGTTACGGGTTAATTGACACCCGACGTCTATAAAGTAAACCACATAAAATTTGACAAACAATGGCTGCAGCTAGCAAAATGTCGAAAATGTAAATGAAAAATATAGCAAATAGGCAATAACGATTAAATATCAACTAGAGATGCGGGAAAAACAAAGAGCCATAACTTTTCAAATATTGCTATTCTGCAGAAGCGAACAGAAACAGCGATCAACACTAGTTTTCAGTCCTCCTTTCAGCGCATGAAATCATAATGTAACTTGTAAATGCGGCGTTTACATAAATAAGTACCTCACTTCGAATAGTTTTCCAGAAGCCGACAACAATGCTAGAAAGAAATACCTACGTGTATTTTCCCCAATGCCACATTTTAAGACCTTTTCTGTTCTGATATGTATCTCAAAGAATTAATCAGCGTAACCCGTGAAGGGAGCTCGGGACTCTATTTTTTCCTCTATTCCTAACACAAATATCGTTATTGTATGTAAAGCGGCCGATTCTTACTCGCAATATATATCAATGTCTTATACGCTTACACCTACCTCGAAAATCTTATAACAAAAGATGAAAATATTATAATACTGAAGAGAAAGTGTTTTTCTTTTCTTTTGCATGAGTAGTAGCAGATGTGTGCCGAATATTGTATTAAACTTTATAGATGAACAGTAACGATTCTCGACCCATTTAACGATTGAAAAACGATTCCGCTTAGGGCTTTGATTGGATTCCCAGACGTAGACGGTACCTATAGAAAAGACAAAAATAGCTTGCAACGAGACCCTCGCAATTTCCGAAGTTACAGTGCACTGAATTGTCTTTAAAATAAGAAAAGCCGACTAAAGTTTAAAATTATTTTGATAGCATCTTGAAGTTCGTGAGGCGAAATTGAAACATCAAGCTAAACGGTTGGAACAATGTGACGGTAATTTATACAGGTCTGCGCTCTACAGCTGAGAAGAATGTACAATTTGTATGCAAAGTGGCCGATAGGCTGTTTATACGGAATACAATATCAAAAAATGGCGACCGTAACTATTTACATGTATTAGCAGTATACTCGACTTGTTCACGGTTTGGGCGAGGGTATAGACAATGTATATTGGTGGGAACAGTGGAAGGTGCGTAGGTACTGACCACAATGACCTCTATGTCATCTTTTTTAGTCTCTCATCATGGAGGTGTAAACACCATGATGTGGGTTTACATAATTCACAAGAAAAGAGAATAGTAGCATACGGCCAAAGTACCTAAATAAAACCAATTATAATTAAAAGTAAAAAAAAACTGCGTTTGCAGTGTCGTTCCTCGTTTACGCGCAATTCAAGGAAAGGAATTTCCAAGAACCTATTTCTTTTTATAATAATACTGCCGGCAAAAGACAGACGACGAACACAGAAGATTTTTGTATTTTTTTATGGGATTTTTTTGAACTTATATGTAATACTTAGGCTAGGTAAAGCGATATTCGCAGGGTGGCTAGAAATGGAATGTGTACGAAGATCGCGTTTAGAAGCATGTTATTGGAGAGGCTTAGCGGCCCAGCTATGGACTTTAATATTTACCTTTTATTAATTGTACCTATTCGTTAACAAACTATCGTGTGACTGTAGACAATTAATTAAACCTCCTCACGTTGCGGTGTGGCAAATGACGATACTATAACATCGTTGTAGCACCAACTTGGAGGAAATTAAAAATACGAACCCCAGTTATCACATATGTCTACTTTCTGTGTGATATTGCTCCTCATATTTGTAGGTTTATTACCTATAAACGCCAGGCTGGCTAGTCGTTGTGCTCTATCTACCAGTGACTTTGTCGTATGAAATATGTACCCAAATGTAAATCTCTGATACATCGACACAACTTTCTAGCCATACATCGAAACTTGTTTATCTAACTCAGCTAACTCAACGCGAAAATATTCAAATAATAAATTTGTCTCTTTCGGAGACTTTTGTATTTTCCTTACATAGAATTTTCTGCCGAACTGAAGAAACATAAGTAGCAAGGTAACAGAAAACTGCCTACGCTTCTCAGTGCCTAAAGTTATGCGTGTAATGGAGTATGGAAGAATTATTATTATAATTTCTATAGAAAAACGATAGGAATTGTGGGAACGACAATACACAACGTGATTTATTTGCTTCACGAACTGCAACAAAAGCACGATTCAATGGAAAAAAATGAAGTGATACAATTTATTTAGAATTATTCGCGACATTGCGTTGATCACAATGAAATATTTTGTCCTTTTACTTTTTTTGAATAGATTCTTTAGGTTGTATTTCGAGAGTCTTTATACAACTATGGGCCTACACTGTCCTCCCTTACCTATTAACACTGTAATTTGAAAACATAGTAGAAACCATTTACATCAAAAAAAAAAAAACTTTATTGAACTAAGCCTAAAATAAAATAACAATGGTATAGTAGAAGTACATACATTGAAAAGAGTAACTGTGGAGTTTCTTGCCGGCTCTTCTCCATAGGAAGCGACCAATTGGAACCGTGCACCTAGCTTCTGACGTTTCATAACTGCCCTTGTAGGTTTATTTGAAATAAAATATTTTTAATTTTAAACTACCATTGTAAAGAGTGACTTTAATATCTCAGGAAGAGTGGTTATCTACCATCAAAATAACAATGTCAATTTCAACGTTGCTAACAATTACTAGTGTAGTAAATTTTTGTAAACGAAAACTATCCTTCTATTGTTGTCCTGAAATGCCTGACGCTGCACAATACAATTGTAGGTACTAAATTCGACTCGGTCGGTACGTTTCAGTTTTTGGCATGGAACCTGAAACCTTATTCGCTTTTTACTAGTTATTGTTTTGTATGCATTTGCTTTATGTTTGCATAGTTTTGCACAATTGAGTGCCTACCTATAAGTGATCTCGTGTTCCTATAGAAAGGAGATGGAAAATGTTGGGTCCAAATGTAATAAGTTGAGATATGATCTAAAAATTAGTCATATTTTTTTCAAACTCAAACTCAAAGCATTTTATTTCAAATAAACCAATTACAGGTACCTACTTTTGAATTGTCAAGGGGTCGGTCAGTCAGAAAGATGAAGCTAGTTGCCCATTCCAAAGCGTAGTAGGTACCTATGGAGAAGAACGGGCAAGAAACTCCACGGACACTCTTTTAAATAAAAAATATTGTTACAAAATATTGGTTACATTATTCATGTTGAAATTATACAAGTGAGAACAATGTAGAAAGACGTGCACGTTAAAAGCTTCCGTAACAAAAACAAAAACAATTCAAAAATTAAAATAAACCGTGGCAGCTAAGAGATGACCAGTCCCTACTGACGGCGCCCGTTCACGAACGTGACGCATGGATCAGCACCATTTAGATCAACCATTTTGAAGGGAATTTAATGATCCAACACACACGCCACCATCAGCGAGACATTTGAGTGAGCATGACACTCTCAGCCGCCAGGGCACATTCAAGTCAATGAAAGACGTACCCATTAAATGGTAGCTTTATGGAATGTACGTGGTCACAATGCCCACACATGTGATATGCAATTATACAATACAAAGAGACTGAATTTATTCAAAGAAATATAGTTTTACAATCTTCATCAGCTGTAACAATACTTTCGAATGCTAATCAATTAATTTATGTGCCCTTGTGGAGCTGGACCAGCGCTAAGCCAAGCAATAGTTGTTTTATCCTTGAATATAAAAAATCAGCTCAATTCTTAGCCTGGAAGCGGAGAAATATGATAAAGATAGTTTTCGTGAGATTATCGATTAAAGTAATCGATTACACAACTACAAAAAGAAAACCTACCCACTAGGTAGCACTAGGTAATATAATTAACTCAAAGTAATTAAATGCACTATATATACTTTTGTACAATATAGTGCATTTAATTTAAATAAAACATCATTAATTACTGAAAAACCAAAATAATGATTATCAATTTCATATCGATTAAAATCAGTTTTATATTTTTGGTCTATGTCACTGGCAGTGCATATTCTGCACTGGCATGAGCTGACTGACATTGCAAATTTGACACTAGACATTAGTGGTGGGTCGTTCTCGAATTTTTGACGGCCGAAACTGTTTTCCCGATGACGAAAACGGTTGCAGAAAACGGTTAAAGGACGAAACTTATCCAACATGGAATAGAATTGCGTTTTTGTCGAGCGCAGTTTCTTAAAACTATCAATGATTTGAAATGTATGAAATGGTTTTTTTGCATCAAGAACGACAGCATTGACAACTGGTAATACATTACTGACTGTATTTCATTTCAAAGAGTTCACTTTTTATTGGAAGGACTGTTTTACGAGTGTGATAGATAGTTGAATCATTGTACCCGACTGTATATCTTAGATGTAAAATAAAAAATCGCTCCAAGTAATTCGTAAACTGGTTTGTGCAATGAACCCTGGATGTAAAACGGTTTCATCATCACAAAACGGTATTTGTAAACGGTTCGTTGTCGCAACGCCCATCCCTACTAGACAGCTGTCACTTATTTCGTGTTTTCCGACGTGTTTTGAGTGCTTTCCCAATTATTTTTCATTTTCAACGACCACTGCTTTGATTTTTACGGAGTCTGACCCTGCCTACCTTGTATTACCCTTGCTTTCACACGGAACACCGAAGATCGCTCACATGATTGACTTGGAATTGTTATTTTGGGTATAACCGCCGCTTTGTGGATTGGATATTGTTGAAACTATGGATTGCTGTGTGAATTGTGGGATAGCAACTAGTCACTGCAATACACTAATGTATGTTTGAATCTATAAATTCACACCATTTTCATCTCGTTACATTCAGGCCCAAGAGTGTATGTAATCGTATCCGTTTCTTTTAAGTCAAAAATATGGCACCATCATCCAACAATGATTCTAAAAAATAACAAAGGTCTATCCATCGACATCCATCGACATCGATGATACAGATGACGGCTTTAATAAAAAAAACATTTTTTGCTGAGCTTTAATAGGCTCTAAAAACACCTCAGGGCCCAAGGCTACAATCATTTTATTATTAAAAGTAACAGTTCATATTTACCGGAAATACTTTCGTTCAAAACATATCAAAAGCCATGTGTAAATTGTCCAATGACTGCATTAATCACAACTCATAAGTACGAATCATTCTGTCAACATCACATAGTGAAGCTTTCAGACTTCAGACAGCTTTCGCTTTAAGTGGGGGAACGCTCTAAGTAACCCATATTTTATAAATAATATTAGAAGTACCTACCACTTAACCGACCACCGTAATCTGAATTTCTTGAATCATTTAGTACACTTGGTGCCCGGAATTTATCCTTCGCGCTAAACTGACGTAGTTAAAAAGATTTCCTATGCTATTAACTGATACTTGAGTATTTTTTTTGAATACCTAGTTGTTTTTCTCAAACCCAGGAAGAATTCCGGTTTAGTGCTAGGATTCATTATGCGGCTTAACCTGCTTCTAGAGTCTTTCGAAGTTACTGTGGACTTACATAGAACGTAAAAAACGGTTTTTTTATGCGATCGGTCATTGTAAGATAGATAGATAGAATATTGTTTATTATGTACACCATAAAAATTACAGAGATAAATTAAAAGATAAGATCATATGATTCATAAAAATAAAATCTGAGTTCCAACAAACTTTAAATCTTATTCTACAAAAGAGTTTTTAATTTTTGATTTTGTAATTTTTTAAAGTGCTTCATCAGATCATGGTTATTCCTATCTCAATAAAAAGAACATTGCAGACATATTGATTTAGAACACCGAAGATAGGTAGACGATCTCTATCATTCTTAAGCCGATTTGGATTTATTATTATCTCAAAAACAATATTCAGAACCTTCTTATAGTAGTAGGTTAAAGAATAAAGTAATTTTGCACGGAATTTCCTATTTTCCTATAATCACAAATTTATTGGGATCTTGCCTCAAGGCATCAGGGGGTTTCTGCCCAAGTAAAATAATTGTAACAAAAATATATAAATGGAGATCATGGAGATGGAAAATGTTTCCTAAAGAAACACCCCCAGTTACCTTGGTAATGTATTTTCAGGAAAGAGCTTATTTATTATAATGACATTAATGACAGAATGACCAATAAATGTTTAGATCGTCATACGAATACGATACGAATTGATATGCTGCTAATTAATTTGCCCTAAAATCTAATTACTCGGCGATCGTTTTTAGTCGATGACTAGATATTAGTGCACAGGTTGCAATTCTATTGAATTATTTGAGCCTGTAATCTTCTTGTTTGGAGTAGGGTGATTTTTGTTTGACACATAAAATTGGTCCCCCTTATAATCAAATTATTTTATTATGCAATTATCTAATTGGCAATTAAAGCGCCACACGCCGTAACATAATTTTTCCTGGGACGCGGTCGGCGGAATAAGATTGCACTGCTGAATTCCATTTTTAGGGTTCCGTAGTCAACCCTTGTAGTTTCGCCATTTCCGTCTGTCTGTCTGCAATGTCCGCGGCTTAGCTCAGAAACTCTTAGAACTAGAAAGCTGTAATTGGCATGGGTATACATATTAAACATGCCGACAAAGTGGTAAAATAATTTATTTTTAAGGTACCTACCCTACACGTAAAGGGGGATGTTTTTCTCGTCTTTCTCAGGGTGTGGGGTATCGTTGGATAGACCACTCATAAATATTGCGGGTGTGTGAAATCATTTTTTGATTCAGGGATCCGTTTGCGATATATTAAGCTTAAAGTGCAAATTTTTGTTATATTCAAGTGTGTGTCCCCCTTTTTTTGGGTGGGAAATTATCAAATAACTTCTCCCGCTCTGGGCGGTTCGGGATGGCGTATCAGACTCCTACTGACTAAAACCCACCCGTGTTCCTTCATTTGCCTGTCTGTTGCCAGGGGCCACGGTATTCCAAGTTAATGAGTCATAGTAAATCAACTTACTTTTACAATTGGAATGTATTGGAGAACATGTCTACTACATTGTTAAGTTTGTTTTTGGGATATAGTCGGCCCAACTATGGAACTCTTCATTGTGCGTGGACCGACACGCACTGGCCGGTTTATTATATTTAAGTTGGTTCAAAGCAGATTCCTTTTGTTTGATAAAACTCTAGTCATAATATTTATTTAATAAGGATTAAAATGAACTGTACATATGTAAAAGCTTATATGTACCAAATTTATTAATAAAATAAAAGTAAAAGTTATATATATTATTATAACATAATTAATTTATGTTCCTACAATACAATCTACTTGTGTTAAAATTAAACACATGTTCTTAGAAGAGTTGTTGTCATTACAACTATCATAGTAGGTAACAACTTTCCTGCTACAATTTTTGATAATAGGTACGAAAACAATCAACACTTTTTGCCAACAACAACGAGATTTTGCGTGTCGCTACAGGCAGTTTCACGGTAGTTTATATAATAGTGCCTTTCGAATGGAAACTAAACCCCGGTATCAAAAAGTCACTAGTTGAGAACAATTGAAAGAATTTGGTTTTTTGACTTTCCTTTTAACAACTGGTAACGAAGAAGTGGAGATGTTTCCATGTGTAAACTGTAAGCCGTGAGGAACAGTTACAATAATTCGAGCTTTCCTATTCTAAACTTAAATTTTTGAATAATAATTGAAATTGAAACAACTTTTGAATGGCCAATTGCCAACTGAAACGGTTAAAGCGTGGGTTTAAGGCTCTTTATTAGAAGCAATCTAATCATAAATTGTGCACGGACTCATAGGAATATCTGTATTGTTTCATGTTCCCTTTGTGGCCCAAATGGTAATAAAACCAATGCAGAGTTCCAGTTTATTATTAGAGCTTTTCCTGTTGAACTAAAAAAGTTTTTCTCCTTTTTGCTTTTTTATAATCAGATCTGAGTTACAGCCTAGCTCATAACTGTTTGGGGATATATTTCTTTTGACAATGTAAGGGCCTCAAAGTTTTTTACGGCGTCGAATATTTGCATAAAGAAGGTGAATTTCGAAGCCTTACATGAATGTTACGGTATAAAATGGACGTGTTCCGGATATCATTGAGGATAGAGGTTGACTTTTAATAAATATCGCAGAACTCTTGGCTACGACTGCAGTGCTCGGTATCTCTTCGAGTGTCGGCAACGGAGATGTCACCCGCGAATGATACTCGCAAATATTTTACAGAATTATGAATTTACAAGTCACATGGAATGTTTCTGATGAAGTGGAATAAATAAATTTATATTTTATGATACTTATTTAACAAACATGTCCGTTACTAAAGATAAACAGAACTATAGATTTTAGTAACAATAGGCTCTTAAACCCAAATAAAAAAAAAAACTTAATGAAAACTGCGGATTTAAATTGGCTTTAAATCAAAGATTCAAAATAAATACCTGACAACCTTCAATCTTTTAACTAGCTTACGCAACTCAATAAAAAAAAAGTGAAATTGAACGAAGTAAACAGTTACAAACGGTACTGAAGCTCGACGTTATTTTTAATAAAGACTTCTTGTTAGTTATGTCATGACGGAAAACCGTTGCCATTGACGGGCTTACAAAAACAACTTTTATGGAGTTTAAAATTAGTATTTCCTGTAAATCAAATAAACTGTGCAAGCAAAGCTACGTCTAAAATCTATAAGGGTGCTCATACGGGCTACGAGCTTTAACAATACTTGTATTCATAAACACACCCGTAAATAATTGCCCTGGATGTTCATAAACCCAGGACAAACTTAGTTTACGATAATCCCACGCGGATGACGTGTGGTTGTAAAAACTTTAGATGCTTCTTGAATATCTAAATTAAATGTTAGACCACGTCGGGCATAAATTTAATTAAGTCACAACCGTTTTGCTCGGAGTGGTCGGGATTTAGTATTCCTGTGCGGAGGTGCGGTACAGTACCTACTAGAGCGACTGACAGCAGCCTACGTCAAAATTCTAATTAATTTACTCAGTTCAGGAGGCCATTGACGGTCTATAAATTAAATCTGCGTCTGTTTGGAACTTCAATAAGGCTTATGGCATAATCCGCTAAGACAGCCGTGCCAGGTTTGACGTAAAATGAACGTTTTACGAGTTCAAGAACTCCAAGAACAATCGTATTTATTCTCACATTGTCTGTCAACTTTTTCCGTGACAGCATGAAGAAACTTATAATCTGGTCAGCGTTGTATGAAACCAAACAACAGTAACATGTTGGATTTATGTTTTGGGGCATTTGTGAGTAAAGGCAGTTTGTTAGGTCATCGCGTATTCGTGTGGGATGACAAATAGCCCACATCTCGTACACTGGAACAGCTGGTATGACTACCGGAGCTATTTCTTTGGACTCTCGTCAGGGCGTTGAAAGTTTCATGTGGTATAAGCATGGTAGTTCCTGTGTACTGTGTTTATTTTATTGGTAAAGTTCCGAAAGCTTTTATATTTTACTTCACACACTTCAGCGGTAAAATAAACTGTTTTTTTTTAAATAAAATATTGTTAGCTAGCACCTTGAGGAAGACAAATGAGGAAACATGTTTAAAAACACTTCCACCTACTCCGGACAAATTCATAAAGATTTCCACACGTGCCACAGCTTACTAAAATCCGAAAGGAACGATATTTTTATCGAGATACTGTTATTTTATCAGCCTGCAGATTGAGATTCAATGTTCTGATGGCGAATCATATTTTTACGGGATGCTATAGAAATTATATCAATTTGTTTATTTGTTACTAGCTTTTTCCCGCGGCTTAGCTCGCATGGAAGTCGGAAATTATCCCATGGAAACGCTCTACCATAACATAATGAATTAAATACTATCTTGAATTCTTGCAAGCCTAGTACTTTTATGCAAAATTTGAAGTACATAGGACCAAGGAATCACGTTGTCCTATACAAATTTTGCTCCCCTTTTTCACCCCCTTAGGGGTAGAATTTCTGAAAATCCTTTCTTATCGGATGCCTACGTCATACAAAGAACACACCCTCCAAGTTTCAGGTCTCTACGATCAGCGGTTTAGGCTGTGCGTTGATCCGTCAGTCAGTCATTCAGGACAAAGCTTTTTATATGTATAGATTTACCAAGACTAGTAAATTACGGGAAAAAAAAATATAATAGGTTTAAAACACAAACATAAACAACAGAGATTATTATCACAACAGTGGTATTACTTGTAGACAGTGACTAAGTCAAATTATTAGGCACTTGGCCGCCCCAAGTGGCTGCTAACAGGCCACTCTCCAGGGGGAAATAACGCTATAATCTTATCCACAATGACAAAACGGGCCTGAGATAAGTGTTTCTATATATTTGAGTGTAAGTTTCTCACCACGAGGGAATAACAAACAAACTTACCTAGGACTTCGTCAACAGCCCACGGCGTTGCTGAAGAAGTTAAATAAGTACAAGGGTAAAAACTCCAAACAGGATACAATAAATTCCCCTAACTTGTTTAATCAGTTTGTTTAAAACGAACTAGTTACAGTGAAATGTTACCGTAACTAGTGTAACAATGCACAGCTTGTGTTACAAAAGTAGAAAGTTTATTTAAGAACAAGCCGAACGAAACTGCGATGTGCGAATGAGACGTTAATTGGAATACATTTCACTTTTCGTCAAGATTTTATACGAATTGTACGAAAGGTAGATTAGATAAGTAGGTTGGTTTAGATTTTGATAAGAATTTATTAGTGATGAGAATGAGGAAATGCTGGGCGAACAATTATCTATCGACGCGTCAGAATGTTTTGTATGTACAGTAAATCCTACTACACGCATAAAACGGGATTGGCATGCCAAGGCCCTATTTAATAAACCTTACAAATTGTAAAATGTAAATTGTAGATGCTACAATTCTACAAGTTTCTGTTTAATAAAAATTACAAGTTACAAAGTTGTCATTCATGGTAAAAACTTTACAAAATTGTAAAATTGTACCTACAATTTTACATATTTCTGTATAAACATTTTCACTTTACAGGTGTAAGATTACATAATTGTGGGGTAAACTACTTTATTGAACACTTAATTATAATTACAGTGTTATATATTTTATAAATTGTAAGTAGTATAATTCTGACAAGTGGTTTCACGATGTGTCAAAACAATTTTGTGCCTCAACCTGATGACTAAAGAAATTAAAATATTATATGCAAAAAAATTGGTTCTAACAACGAGTAGTGAAACTAGTGATGTTTAGTCGTGATGTATATCATATACATCACCACTAAACATCACTAGTTGCCATTCAATCACATATACAGTATATGTGATTGAATGGCAACGGCGAGTTTTTCGTAAAAGGATAACTCCGTGAAACACTAAAATTCTAAACTCAAGAGTACGAAAGTCTACCCTCGTTTATTAAGAATCTGCACCAAAAGCATACATTTTATGTAACTAAGTAAAATTTTAACTTACAACTACATATTTTTGTAAATGCAATATTGTCATCGAAATCGACAGGCGTTTTCTACATAAGTAAATGTTTATTAAGCAGCATATACAATTGTGATAATTATACCTAAGTTATTTACTTGTTTGAATTTTTGAATCTAAGTAAGATTCAAAAATTCAAAAGTCGTTTATTCAAACTAGGCTGAGAATTAGCACTTTTCGAACGTCAAAATTACATAAGACAGTCCCCCAAAAACGCCCACCCTTCACCACTTCCTAGTGCCTTTCGCTGGGAAGAAGAAATGGCGCAACAAACTTCCCAGCAGCACAGCTGTCTGTTCAAGTTAGAAAAATGATTCTATACAATAGTATAAAGGTTTATTTAACAGCACACACATGTGGTAAAACTTAACAAATAAGTATGTCACTTTTTTTTACAAAATTGTATGATTGTAACGTTATTATACTGCCGTCCTTTAATTAGAATGCCGTTAAGCCCAAAAAGTTATTTCCGAGAAAATGGCAAAAAACAAAAAACAAAAAACTGTGATTGTTGGACACATCAATTGATATTCTTTTCTGTTTATCCTAAAGAATCCTTTCTGTCCAGAAACTTTTAAAGAAGAAGTGTGGGTTAGACGCTTTCTAGTGATGGAATCATCATAAATTGTATTACTTAACGGCCTACAAATTTTTCATATCTCTGGAACTATTTGTATTGTAAAAATATTTCTTAGACAGAAATATAGAGAATTTTGAACTCTATCACTTTCAATTAAAAATTAAAAATTGGTCATTTGAGGGTTAACGGCTTTCTAGTTAAAGGACGGCTGTATTTTACTCTCACTTACTAGTATTGGGCATTTATCATTTTTGCCGTGTGTACCCAGGCTAGGTATACATAAAATATAACTTGTGCTATTATTATATTATCAAAACAAACTGTTAATAGAAAAAATAAGTCGACTTTTCAAATTTCGTTTGAGTGTATAAGCAGTATTTAATTAATTTACTTTCTAAAGATCACCACAAGGTTTACCTATTTATTATATTAGGGATTTTGGTGATAAAACATCGCAGAATGGGGACACTCGCAAATCTTCCTGTGTAAAAGAATTTTCAGGCCATATTTATATAGGTATATATAATATTAGATCTCGGTATTTTTATCCCAGTTCATCATAGTTAATTAGTATTATTATTATTATTATTTATTTATTTTATTTATTTAATTTGACAACATTGGTCCAATGGTTAGTAGATAGAACAAACTTATCAACTAAGGGTTAGTATTTACTAAATGTACACATAATTGTAAATCATCCCTGCCGCACGAGCAACCTGACAGAGTGTCTCAGTATTGGTGCATCATGCTGTTCAGCTAGGGTTTTCAAAATACTGTTGCTGCTCGCCCTCATTCTGCTTATTAAGGATGCGGCCTTTTTCCTCATATGTATTGTCCGCGCAATCCACGAAGATGCGCCGCATTCCGCTCCGCGCCATACTAGAGTTCAGCTTACAGTACAGTAATCGCGGAGTGGGGCGCGTCGTCGTGGATTGCACGGACTATACCTGAAATACTCGCTCTGTGTACGCCATTAATAAAAAACGAATTAACAGTTTTATTTATGAAACGAAAAATAACCTACACGTTCTTGTCCTTGTAACACACGAGTCTTAACATTATTTGTGTTTTTAGGGTTCCGTACCTCAAAAGGAAAAAACGGAACCCTTATAGGATCACTCGTGTGTCTGTCTGTCCGTCTGTCACAGCCAATTTACTCCGAATCTAATGGACCGATTAAGTTGAAATTTGGTACACATATGTATTTCTGTGACCCAAACACGAATGAGTAACGTAAATAAATTAATTTTGAATATAGGGGTCACTTTTGGGGCGCAAACAAGAAAATTTAAAAAAAAGTTTTGCTAACAGTACCGTGTGATATATCAAATGAAAGGGCTTGTTACGAGAATCTCAAATATATTTTTTATATAATTTTAAAATAAATACTTTTAAAGATATTGAATAAATTCAATGAAAATTTACCATTCCCCCCCCTTATCTCCGAAACTACTGGACCGAAAAATTTGAAAAAAATACATAGTATGGCTCTTTACTCATAGATTACAGGAAAATCTATAAGAAGTCTATGGTCTTAAAATGACGTGGTAAATCTCTCAATATTGTGCGTAAAAACTTACATTTCGTCGCTCGGCATCCAATAGGCCCATCTCTCTAGCTACTATAATATCATAATATCAAAAGTGTTTGACCGTCTACTTAATACACAAATAAATAAAACTGTAAGTGTTCATGACAACCAATTCGGGTTTCGGCGTGGTTTGTCAACAGAAAGTGCAGTGTTGTGCATTAAGCATACTATCACATACTTACTATACACAGCGTGGGACGCCGAAATATGCTAGCTTCCTAGATTTATTCAAGGCTTCTGATCTGGTTGCTTATGAAGTATTGTGGAGAAAGATGGAGAAGGATAGGTTGCCAACGGAGCTTATAAACATTTTTAAATTGTGGTATAGTAACCGGATTAATAGTGTACGAAGGGCTGGAACTTTTTCCAGGCCATACAGGTTGGAATGCGGGGTGAGGCGGGATTGGCGAGCTCAGCAGCACCAGAGTGGGTTGCTATTTAGATGGTATTTGTGTAAATAATATTAAATATGCAGATGATATGGTGCTTCTGAGCGCGTCAATCTGTGGTCTCAGAAAGTAATTGGTCGCCAAATGTGAGCAGTATGCCAAAACACACGGTTTGATGTTATAACTCCAATAAGTCGGAGATCATGGTTTTTGAGGCTAACCTAACCCAACCTGTATTACTCAATGGGACTCCACTACAAAGAGTATTTACGTTTAAATATCTTGGTCATATATTGACCCCTGACTTCAATGACGGACTCGATATTGAGCGGGAACGAAGAGCGTTGTCGGTAAGGGCAAACATGCTGGCTCGCAGGTTTGTACGTTGATCACTTAAAAAGTCAAAATTACTCTGTTTCGAGCTTATTGTACAACGTTTTACACGTGCAGCCTGTGGGCTAGGATATACCCAAAGGTCATGCAACGCCCTTCGTGTCCAATACAACAACGCTTTCAGGGTATTGGTGGGGCTGCCCCGTTTTTGTAGCGCATCGGGAATGTTCGCGGACGCACATATTAATTGCTTTTACGCAACGATGCGAATGAGGTGTGCATCCCTGGTGCGCAGAGTTCAGGCCAGCTCCAACAATGTCCTAAAAAAGATTGCTAGCAGGCTGGATTACATGTACATCAATCACTGCAGTGCCATCTCCCATGGGGTGAAATAAATTTAAACTAGATTACGTGGGGCACTCGTAAAATTGTGTGATACTAGAAAAAAATATACTACAGGTTATAATTTTTTTTATTATATCTTTTCAAAGAACTCTTCATTGGCGTTTATACACAGTTTTATACGTCTAAACCAATTTTTATAACACGTCTTCCAGTCCGCATCAGACACCTCTCCAATCTCCTTCTCAAATGCAGCCAGTGCATCTTCAGGTGATGAAAACTGTTTTCCTTTGAGTTGATTTATTTTGGGGAACAAGAAAAAGTCGCACGGAGCTAAATCGGGACTGTAAGGAGGATGATCGGTGTGCTGTCCAGAAAATCCCTTGTTTTGAGCGCCGAGTGAGCCAGCGCGTTGTCGTGGTGAAGCAGTAGCCCACGGAGGCCAGTGTTCGGTAGCAACTTCTGGCAAACATTTGGTAACATACCATTCAGCATTGATGCTCCTTTGATCTTGTCAGGGTACTGATACCAGATAACCCGGCAAAGAAAAAAAACTTGCGATCAAAATTTTGCCTGCACTTCTGGCTCGCTTCACTTTGGTAGGCGTTGGTTCATTTTGAAACAGCCACACGGTTTACTGACGCTTAATTTCTGGATCATATTGATAAATCCAAGATTCATCACCTGTAATGATATCTTAAACGCGCCGAGACGAGCCTGCTACAAATTTTGCTATCATGTCTCGGCACCATTCTACCCGAACCTCCTTCTGAGCCTGCGTTAGATTTTGTGGTACCAGCGTGAAACTATCTTCCATAACCGAAGATGCCTGTGTAGAATTTCATGCACACTTCCCGATCCAATCGGCAGTATATGCTGAACCTCTTCATATGTAATTCGCCTATTCTCTTGAATTAATTTTTTCACAGCCAGCACGTTTTGTTATGTAACAACCGTCATAGGGCGGCCACTTCTTTTTTTGTCCGCCAAAATTACTCGACCACACATAAATTCATTAAACCAGAGGAAAACAGTCGCTTTAGAAGGGCTTTTTTCTATGAACACCATTTGAAGTCTTTCAAACGATTCTTCTAGTTTTAGTCGACATTTGAAATCGTACAAAATCATCGCGCGAAAATGTTCTCGTTGTAAATCCAGTTTTCAGTAAGACAGAGTATTTTGATTTTGCTCGTAAAAAAATGTGGAGGGAATTTCGAATTTGGAATGATATGTTTTTTTGTAATAAATAGTCATAGTTTTAATTGACATCAAAACTAGCCAGTATCCTATAGACAAAAACTGTTAGTCGCAAAACTTTCTGAGTGATCTGGTAAAATAAGCTAACATAGTTCATAAGTTTACTAACACAATGAGTCCTTGTTACTTGAATAAAGAAAAATATCTGGATGTCCATTTTTTTTTGGACGACTTTATCTATAAATGAAACCTAGCTGGATCGATTTATTGCTCCCGAAACCCCCTGCATACTAAATTTAATAAAAATTCTTGGAGCCGTTTCAGAGATTCAGATTATAAATAGGTACATAAATACAAGAATTGCTCGTTTAAAGGTAATAATATAATAATAATAGAACTTTATTCATATAAAAAGGTAAAACACTAAATACAAATATGCTTAAATCTACGAAAAATTCAATATGTTATGTGCCTGAACTAGGTCATCCTGTGTTTCAGGCGAGGCAAGGTATAATACTATTTCTAAATAATCACATTAAATTTTAAAAAATCTAGACATCTAATAGGTATGTAAAAAGGTGTAAATAGTACAATAAATCCTACTTGCTAAAATCTTAGTAACTATCATTACTTAGCTAAACTTAATTAGTACAATTTTTTATTTATTTAAGTACAACTAATAGTTTCTCTGTATCTTCATAGGACATACTTTGAAGAGCTTCCTTGAGAGTTCTTTTACAATTATTATAATTTAGAGAATAAAATTCTGCTCTCGCATTTAGTCTGTTATAAAGTAATGGTCCTAGGTAGACAAAAAATTTGGCTGCGAAGGCATGTTTTGTACTTTTTGTAGGGCAAACTATGTCTTTCCGTCTCTTTTTAGTAAATTCAGTGTTATATGGGAGGGCTGCGTGTTGTTTTAATACGGTGCTCATTATGAATAACTGTCGAGCTGTTAGTACTTCACAGGATTTATAGAGTAGGTTAGTGGGAAAAAGGAAAGGGCGGCAAGTAGAAACCTTAAGAATTGCTCTTTGAGCTCTTTCAATAGGTAGTAGCAAACTTTTACCTGCTCCACCCCAAGAGGTAATGCAGTAAGTCAAAATTGACTGACAGAGGGCAAAGTAAACGCGCCTAATTAATGTTGGGTCTGCAATATAACGTAGCTTTTTGAAAACGAATATTAGCTTACGCATTCTATTATTTAAAGCTTCTATGTGTTGATTAAAAGATAGGGTTTCATCTATTACAATTCCTAGATATTTTATTTTATTAGTTATATTAATATTAGGACACGTAAGCAGACAATCTGCAGGGACCATACAACAGTGAGCATACATCTTTGAGGGCAAAACAGATGTTTGTTTTAGGTATTAGATTTAGATTATTATTACCGCGAATGTGAAATTTTTAACGAAAATCAGATTTTTGTTTTATTTCATTCTACACGTTGAAATAAGTGATCCTGCAATTTAAAAAAAAAAACGTAAAAATGTCACATTCGCGGTATTGGATGCCGAGCGACGATTTGCAGTTGGGATTTATGGGAGAACATGTTTTTCAACTACAATGTTAAGTTTGTTCTTGGGATAAATAAATTCATCTCAACTACGGAACCCTTCATTGTGCGTAGTCCGACACGCACTTGGCCGGTTTTTTTTTTAGTTAGGTACGGCATCTCGTAGTTGACCTCTCTGATATCATGACTACTTAACCGGGCTTTCCTGTGGGTGCCTTATAATTTGTGTCTTAATATCTAATTGTATCGGAAGTAAGTACTGATAATAATCATGCTCTAGGTAATAATCTGAACTTCAATTACTGCAGTAATTCTGAGAGTAAAATAAGGTTCTGCCAAAGTGCGCTTCGGTTTTTTAGTGCAATATATTTTTTACCTTATAAGTCGGTACTTTTTACTTCAAACAATACTGAACTATTTCTATACTCTGTACGTACGCGCAGCCGAGCTGTGTAAACATTGATGAATTTACACGATTATTCGACTCTTAATTAAAAATGTTCGACCGGTTTACTTAAGTTCGATCGGATAGGTGATGCGATGGAGTCTGAGCCAATTTCATTCGAAAGAGCCAATTAGCTCAAACTATGTGTTGCTGTGCAAAGATTATGATTTCCACATTCCTATATGAGAAAAAAAATTGCGAAAGTTATTTTATTTTAGCAAGTTGCTAATTGGCGATACTTAACAGGTTACAAATTAACAATTAATATTAGTTAGTCACTGTTAATCATTAACAACATACATAACATCACGCCTTGTTTCCCCGAAGGGTTGGGCAGAGGTGTCCCTGTAGCAGGTACACCCACATTTCGCCAGTTATGTTTAAGTCCCATGTAATAGGGGGCGAGCCTATTGCCATCAACCGGGCACAAATCCAGACTCCGAACTGCTACTGAGAAATTTCAGATAGAAAAACCCAATAACACTTTGCCCGACCCGGGAATCGAACCCAGGACCTCATGCTCAGCAGTAGCGCTTGCGACCACTAGACCAACGAGGCAATCATTAAGTGCCTGCATATTAGCGCGCCTGCATATTAACCTGCATATCTGCGTATTTAACTAATTAAACATAATTTGTCGTAAGTATACCTTACGTCTATCTAGTTACACGACCCAGCACCCTAATTGCCTAATACACGATCAATCACAATTTGAATCATTTTGAAACAGATTCCTAATCCATTGATAAACAAGTTCGAAAAAAAAATTTGCTCAATAACGTAAATAACGCACTGCCAAGTCATAGGTCTCGGGTTCGAACCCAAGGCACGCACCTCGGACTTTTCGGATTCATATGAGTATTGAAGTGTAAGCTTACCGGCGTTTCTGTCCTCGGTCCACAGCACCGAAGAGTTAACCAGAAAAATCTTAACCGTTTCTCAGGTTGACTCTGAAGTGCCGTGTTTGACTGATGCGATGAACGCATGGAAAATGGCTTGTCCGGATACGGAGCAGCCCGAGAACCCGTCTTCCCAAAGACAGTGGGATGAGCCGCTCTGCAGGTTGGTACGGAATAACCTCATAAATACCTACGTCCACCAACACTGCCGAGCGTGCCCGCCTGCTAGCTGTGGGAGAATGGGAGTCGGGCCTCTGGCTTCAGGCGCTACCGTCACCCAACATAGGCACTTCCGGCTCGCTACAAGTCTGCGTCTGGGTGCTCCTTGCGGGGCTCCACATCGCTGTCAGTGCGGTGAAGCTGTCGACTGCCTCGCACACCATGGCCTTTCCTGCAGCAAGAGCGCTGGTCGGTTGACACGGCACGCAAGCATTAATGACATCCGCCGTCGGGCTCTTGTCACCGCCGGGGTGCCAGCTGTTTTGCTGAACCCAATGGCTTGGCACGCGACGATGGAAAGAGGCCAGACGGAATGATCATAATGCCTTGGAAGTTGGGTAGACCTTTGGTGTGGGATGCAACCTGTGTCGACACCCTTGCGCCATCCCATCTTCCAAGCACTGCAGGCTGTGCCGGGGCGGCTGCTGCACGTGCAGAAAACCTCAAACGGCGCAAATATAGCAACCTTACTGGTAACTATATTTTTGAGCCGTTTGGGGTTGAAACACTAGGGCCATGGGGTGCGAGTGCTCACCGAGTATTCCGAGACATCGCCAAGCGGTTGGTCGACTCTTTACGTGACCGGAGGGCTGGCCAATTCTTAGGCCAAAGAATCAGCATCGCCATCCAACGTGGCAATGCTGCCAGCCTTTTGGGCACTTTTCCCGCTGACAGCGATGCGGACGAATTTTTTGACGCCAAATGAGCTCTTGTCTTCATTTTTAACTTTTTCCTTTACATACTTGTACAGTACCGACCAAAAGTCCATGAGCAATCTCACAAAGCAATAGACTGACGCTTCGGTTTGACTTACGACCTTCTTCTATAAGTTGTTACAATACTGTAGACACGCACATTACACACACACACTCACTTTGTCTGCAACCAATGACTAGTTCAATAATCATCATTCGTTTTTAGTTTCATTCGTCTTGTTCACATAAATATTAAAGTTTAGCAGGTAGACCACAAAAAACTAAGTAAATTATTTCGATTTCTGTGGGGTAGATGCAGTTTGTGAGTATTTAATAATAGAACTTTGTTGGTTCGTGGATAATATTGGTGACGAGTATTTAGCGCAGTGTTGTGGTTATTATTATCAAAAAGCAGGCATAAAATATATTGAAGAGATCAGATCAGATCAGAGAATATTATTGCGCTGTGTAAAAGTGAAGTGAATATCTAATGAAACCGGACTAAGTGTGAGTGTTATCATTTATATATTTCATATTTTACTAAACATAAATCTTAATCAAGGGTATTGTTGATAGAACAGAGGTATTGTTGAGACAGAAGATGCTTTTAAAGTTTTAAATTCATTGTGAGGTTTAATTCGATTAGTGAATAATAAATAATAAGGTATTTGTAATAAAAACAATGTTTTTCTTTGTTCTAGAGAAATACTGTGAGGGTTAAGAGATATGAGGAAGGGGCTTATTATCGAGTAGCAGCGACGTCAAATGGTGAATGAAACAAATGGTTTCATACCAACGAGATATTTTGCTGAATTATTAAAAACACGTCATTATGAACCGTTCGCCGTGCACTCTGAAGGCTTGCATCACTGAAGACCAGCTAGAAAACCGTTTTTGACCTTAAAATATTGACCGTACCAACTTAATAAACAACAGATTCGTTATTGCATGAATTTATGGTAACGAATTTTTTAAGCACGTTTCAATAGGGTGTTTGTCGTATTTCTTGCAGATATAGCGAAATTGTTTAATATTATTTTAGTAATAGTATTATTTTAGGATTAAAATTTGAGGTTTAGTTTCAATCTTCTTTTCGTAAAGAAAATGAATACTTAAGCTTTAACCTCAATAACAACCAATATTTACTAAAGTCAAATAAAATGTAAAATAATTAATACAAATAAAATATAAACAAACTGCCCATATTTAACCTTAAAATTACCTATTCTGTAAGTAGTTTTTTACATTTTAAGTAGTCTAATATTCTTATTTATTACTTACTTACTTCGACCATGATCAACGCTTAATATTTATGGTGAAAAAATCCATTAAAAATTTAAAATATTTCATAATTTAAATATGTCAAAATAATACAAACTGCTTCTAAGTTTCTTGACATCTATTTCACATCTTATTCAGCTGAAGTAATGATAAATAATTGTAGCAGTTTATTAACTTATGTAAAATAAATATAACGAATAAACATATTTTTTTTAATTTTGTTATCATATATCACGCATTTTTATTCTAAAACCTTTATTGCAATAACAACATAAAAAAGCAGCAATATTTAAAAAATATTATTATCGAAAACAAAAATAATAATATTTGCAAAAAACCGCACTGTGTTTCACGAGATTAGAACCTGAGGCAGTTTGAATTCCATACCAACGCTTAACGCTTTCTGCTATCTGCACTTGTTAAGTTACTATCGAATTTTAGCAATGCCATTAACTGGTCAAGTTCACGCGCATAGTGCGTGTGTGCTAGCATGTTTAAAGCGACGGAGATATATTGTTGTTTCGTGTAGCGCAAAACTGCGTTATCTGTGGTGTGTGTATCGTGTTGCTTACACATACAAATGTACGAGCTATACCGCGTGTTCACAGCAATACGACTCTTAGCGTGCTCATGCACTTTTGAGCGCTTACTGTACATAATATATATAGTAGTTAGTTGTAAATATCTTTGTGTATATTATATGTTAAAATGGAAAAAAAAAAAAATTGTGGCCATGTTGTTTTTTTAATAATAGTTACACTAAAGGAAAGAGGATTTAATTTCTAAAAATTCTACTTGAAACAATAAAACAATAACATTAAAAAAAAATAAAAAAATATGAGTATTGTAAAATTATCACTTGCTTAAAAAAACGGTGAAGGAAAACATCGTGGGGAAACCGGGATGCCTGAGAGATGCTTCTCGACGGCATGTGAAGCCAAGTCAGAGACCCATGGGTGGCATAAAAACTTCCTCACTAACCACACGAAAAAGAAAGAAATGGCAATCGATCGCAATGCCTTTCATTTTGACAGTTCAGGTTCAGCGTCAGCGTTATTGAGCAGACGAATTTTTCGAACCTATGAAGCAATTTGTTGACTTAATCTACTCATTACAATATTTTGTTATGAGTTGTATTGCAATTTGTGGTTAGCTAGCGACCTCGACAGTTGATCATTATTTTTTTTATTTTTTTGCCTGAGCAACCGGCAGCAAGTTCGTCACGCTCCCTTAGATGTCACTGCTTGCGGTAGTGTCGGGGGTCGGGTTGCCTCCTTCCCTCAAATATGACGAGGGGGGTAATGGCTGATCTTTGCGTTATGCTCGTGAACGGGTGCTGCTTGTGGTGACTGGTCGTCTTGCTGATCATGGTTTTGTAATTATAACTAGTAATGAATTAACTGTTTATTAATTTTTACATCGATGGTCCTAGTTTATCATTTATAACTGCCAATTGCAGCTTTAAATAGCTTTATGTAAGCGGGCACGCCCTTTACGCCTTTTTTTTTTTTTTTTTTTTTTGGGTGGGAAATTATCAAATAACTTCTCCCGCTCTGGGTGGAGCGGGAGGGCGTGTCAGACTCTTACTGACTAAAACCCACCCGTGTTCCTTCCTATGTTCCTATGCCATGTTGCCAGGGGCCACGATTTCCCCATCGGTTTTCTTCGAACCCCCGGCAGGCATTGGCCCTAGCGGACCCCGTCAATTCTGCTGACATCTCTTTGAGGCGCGCGTGGAACACAACGCGCCGTCGACCCGGGCTTGGTCCTTATCGGACGGCGAGCTACCCATTGCTCACCGTTCGCAAGCCCGCGCCTACGGTGGCCGGAAATCTTCCTGCGATTCCCGACGCCCAGGGCGTCTCCTGCTGCGGCGGTTAGGGGCGCGAGGGCGCGAAATTTGCCTCTCCCTCACGCGCTCCGTCTCCTCCTTCGCAAGCATTACTGCTTCGCAGAAAGAGGTGACGGCCTCCCATTTCCTCTCGCTCCGTAGTATGGCCCGAATCAGGGCCGGACGCGAGAGATCACCGCCGCCGATCGCATCCACGAGGACACGGCGATGCCCTGCCCAAGCCGGGGGGCAGACCTCCACCGTATGCTCCACCGTGTCCTCCGGGCGATCCACACAGTGACGACACCCGGGCGTTTCCTCCCGCTTTATCCTGAACAGGTACCTCCCGAAACAGCCGTGTCCGGTGAGTACCTGCGTCAGGCGGAAGGTGAGGACGCTGTGGCGCCTCTCTAGCCACTCCTCAAAGAGGGGTCTTATCGCCGCAATTGTGGCGTGCCCAGCGCTGGGTTGCGACAATCGCACTCTCCATTCCGCCATGAGATCCCGCCGGAGCTCTGTCCGCTGTGCCGCAACTTCTTGCGGCATCGGAGTTAAGCCCCGGCGCTTCGCCTCCTCGCGCCACTCCCAAATGTGCGCGAGGACCTTTGCCTCCAGATCCCATGGCGGTACTCCGGCAAGGAGGCTCGCCGCCTCGCAAGAGACCGTGCGGTATCCTCGGGCCAGCCGGATGGCCATGACCCTTTGGGACGCGTTCAGCCGGCGGCCTGGCTGCCGCCTCAATGAAGGCGCCCACACCGGCGCCCCGTAAAGGGCCATGGACCGCACGATCCCCACGTAGAGCCTCCGGCAGGAGGCGTTTGGACCTCCCAGATTGGGCAGGAGCCGCTTCAAGGCAGCCCCGGCCCGGTCCAGTCTGGGAGCCAAACGTCGGAAATGCTCCACGAAGTTCCACCGGCTATCGAGGACGAGTCCCAGATACTTCATCGTCGACTCGACGCCGATGACGCCCTTTACGCCTGGAGGCTTTTATTTAGATATTTAGTTCTGTTTACGTTTAGTTTTTATTTTTGCTTGAGTATAGTTATCGATGTTTTTGGTTGGTATATTGGCGTGTGCTAGCTGACATATGGCCAATAATTTATATGTGTTGCGTAATGTAAATTATTTTGCATATTGTAAAGATTTTTTTTTTTTCTAACTTGAACATACAGCTGTGCTGCTGGGGAGTTTGTTGCGCCACTTCTTCTTCCCAGCGAAAGGCACTAGGAAGTGGTGAAGGGTGGGCGTTTTGGGGGACTGTCTTATGTAATTTTGACGTTCGAAAAGTGCTGATTCTCAGCCTAATTTGAATAAATGACTTTGGAATTTTGAATTTTTTTTTTTCAATGAATGTCAAAATAAAAAGGTATTGCGATCGATTGCTATATTTTTATTTGTGTTACGCAAGCGCACAACTAGGAAGCATTTCATTTTAATAATAAGAGACGTGTCGTGTTTTTGTCACTCCTAGTCCTCATAATATACAAAAATTCGTACGTGTTTCGTGACTTATGTCACTTTGGTGCGTGCTAGGTACTAAGCATGCAAGTTGATGCAGAACATGAAAGCATGCAAAAATATCATTAATCTGCGATTACCGATCTACCTGCCAATTAACGTAAATGATTTAATTTATTACTATAAATGGAGAAAGCTTTATTACAAAAAGTGAATATTATCACGTAATGACGCAAGTATTTATAATCGAACTTAACAATGAACGATCAAGTATCTGAATAATGTCGAATAAAACAGCTTTTGAAAATTTACTGCGTGGAATTTCACCTATACGGACATTCTAACCGGGAGACCTTGTTCAGTGGTCATTGGTTTCAGGACTAATATTGGCTTGGTTAGGTACATAAAGCTGACATTTGAAGTCAGTACCTAATGTTTGTTATCAAATAGACATTATCTAGCAACGTGTTTACATATTGGACTCTACCTACTTTTTAAGTTCATTATGGTTACATAGAACACGAATCATTGTACGTAACGCACTTATTATAATCCAATCTAAAATAACAAAGAAAGTTGGTCCTTTCTGTTCAAAGTTAGAACAATATACGGACAGATTAGCTTAACAATCAATCACTTATCTGTTATCTTTATTTCTTTTTAATAATGCCGTTTCACTTATCGAATAGTACAGTCATACCTTACATTCACGTAAAATTCAAAAGCGATTTTTCGTGAATTAACGATTGCAATTTTGAGAAAAGATCTATTTCGAAAATGCTATACCAGTAATATTATACAATTTTTATCAATACTTTTGGAGTAAATCGCGTTTGAATCTTGTGTTCAATATGATTTCGACAAACTAATTAATCAACTTATCGAGTACCTACCAACCAAAATTTTTTTTAAAGTCCTTTAAAAGTGTTATTTTGTATTAAAACTGATTTCCCGACCGAAACAACGAGAAAACTGAAGTGTTACTTAAGAAGACTTAAGTTATTTATATAAGAGATCCTTAAAGCTTTACGCAATCATACAATTTTTTTTAAAATAAATTCGGCTTACTGAAAGAGTACATTTAATTAATTCCTAATTAGGTTTAACGTTTACTTAATTAATTAAGTACGGACAAAAACCTAGGAAAAAAAGACGATTGCTTTATTGGTTTAGTAACACAAAAATGGGTTTGAAACAGTGCTCCTAACGACGTCAGTTATTCGAAATGCTGTACTTCTTTTTTCGCATTGACTCAAACCATAATAATACTAGCTGTTCCCCATGATTTCGTCTGCGTGTATTTTGTTTTAAATTCAAAACTCCAGGATGAAAAGTATCCTTCGAAATGACCTTCGCCAGGTCCCAGGTTACCTATCTGTCAAACATAACGATCGGCTCAGTGGAATAGGCTTGAAAAGGTAACAGACAGACATACATATAGAGTTACTTTACCATTTATAATTGGAAGTATGGATGCCAGGTAAACAAGACGGTATCGGGGCTGGGTATTGTGGATGGTATCGGGGCTGGGTATTGTGTATGGTATCGGGGCTGGGTACCGTGGATGGTATCGGGCTGGGTATTGTGGATGGTATCAGGGCTGGGTACCGTGGATGGTGTCGGGGCTGGGTACCGTGGATGGTATCGGGCTGGGTATTGTGGATGGTATCAGGGCTGGGTACCGTGGATGGTGTCGGGGCTGGGTACCGTGGATGGTATCGGGCTGGGTATTGTGGATGGTATCAGGGCTGGGTACCGTGGATGGTGTCGAAGCTGGGTACCGTGGATGGTGTCGAAGCTGGGTACCGTGGATGGTATCGGGGCTCGGTACCGTGGATGGTATCGGGGCTGGGCACCGTGGATGGTATCGGGGCTAGGTATCGTGGATGGTATCGGGGCTGGGTAGTGTGGACGGTATCGGGGCTGGGTAGTGCGGACGGTATCGGGGCTGGGCACCGTGGATGGTGTCGGGGCTAGGTACTGTGGATGGTATCGGGGCTGGGTACCGTGGATGGTGTCGGGGCTGGGTACCGTGGATGGTATCGGGCTGGGTATTGTGGATGGTATCAGGGCTGGGTACCGTGGATGGTGTCGAAGCTGGGTACCGTGGATGGTGTCGAAGCTGGGTACCGTGGATGGTATCGGGGCTCGGTACCGTGGATGGTATCGGGGCTGGGCACCGTGGATGGTATCGGGGCTAGGTATCGTGGATGGTATCGGGGCTGGGTAGTGTGGACGGTATCGGGGCTGGGTAGTGCGGACGGTATCGGGGCTGGGCACCGTGGATGGTGTCGGGGCTAGGTACTGTGGATGGTATCGGGGCTGGGTAGTATGGATGGTATCGGGGCTGGGTACCGTGGATGGTATCGGGTCTGGGCACCGTGGATGGCCAGGTTTTCTGTATCGCCACTCGTAGAGGCAATTTACGAGCATCCTGATGTTGTATATAGTAGTGTATACAATGTTAAGTGTGTGTGCACCAATCAATTCATTTATTTGTACAACACAGGTTATTATGTGCAACGGTTTCATAACAAATTGAATGTGCACTTTGTGTATCGTGTTTTACGATTAATTTTAACACTGTGGAAGAGAAAACATTTCGTTTGTAAACAGTATGTAGGTAAGTACCTAAGCGTAAATCATTCCTCTACATTTGAGAAATACAAATTTGATGAGTATTTGAATGAGATATTTATTATTTAACGTTTTGATTAAAAGAGTTAGAGGTAGTGAAAGCCGTCCATCAGAATTTTAAGGTATATTGATGTGTTTGCTGAGTATTTTGTGTCGTAGCGCTAAAATATAAACTTAGCTTAGCTCTGCTTACAGGCCAGACTTTTGATCAACTTGACTTGATCCGCGAAAACTAAACTGGAGCTTGAAATTAATTAAATATCAGTCAGTTAAAGTTGCCTAGTTTGCCCCCACATACACTTTGGTACAGTCGAAATAGTAATTAAGATTGGCAATCCACAATTCCAGAATTTCATAATTACCCATCGATATATCGTAACCTAGCCGGCAGCTACCAGACTTAACTACCGTTAAGTATTTTCAAAAGCGGATTACAATTTAGCTTAGTGGCTCGGGTCAGCCAGAAAGTAATAAGTACTAAGCAAATGTTCTTTAAAAATTAATCGAAGAGTGTTATTTATTAGATATGAAAAGTAGCGTAAACTACATAAAAAAGTAGGTAACATAAAGTTTCGTAAGCCACATAAAGTTTGTTAACTAAATATGTGTATAGGTTCGTCGGCTAAACCTTTGATGCTGGCAGATTTTCGCAAATATTACTTGCTTGGTTTCGAGCACAGTTTGTAAAAATATCTAGGTCATATCGTTACGGGATAGCGGGTTAATAAAGGGAAGCTATTATTTTAAATTGTTGTGATTTAAGATGATTTTACATCAGAATTATTATCAGGTAATCGGTTATAAACGTAACATAGTCTTAGTTAGGTTTTGGTGACTAATTTCAGACTTTAGTACCTACTAAATGCCGATTGGCGATTGCGTCCGTGCGTGGTGAATAAAGCATGCACCAGACAACAGCGATTTAGCGTCATACGGCGTCGATGAAACGATGCAACGGCGTTTGAAATGGCCGCGTCGAGGGTTCCCTTGATTACCCATTGGCAGCGATAATTTTGATGATTTGATCATTGTTTTATAATGTTGTTGTTAATGTTGTTGTTGTTAATGTTTTTTATTCACGATTGTAAAAAGCGCTACTATGAATTTCAGCCGTCTAAAGCCCGTTATCGCAAAATTTTCATCAAAATTTGAAGCTGGCCGAGATCAAAGCTTTTGGAATGTCGGGAAGAAAGGATATTGCAAGTGTTTATTATGAATGAAGGAAAGTTGAGAGGCTCTGAATGATCACAAGAAAATCTTGACCCGGCTCTGTGTGAAGAATTCAACAAAATATCGAGTGTGTAAAAAGCAACCCTCTTGTCCTTCTTGCTTTTTGCAAAAACTTTTAAATTTAAGAATTCCATTTATGATTTCTCTGAAATCAAGATTTTGTATGGAACGCAAAAATGGCAGTATTTTTTCGATTCACTTTACATCGTGCAACATTTGCAAAAAAAATCGCACGTACTAGTTGTGTATGCGGCAGTGGAGGATAAAAATCGTTTAGTAATATAACATTTAGGTATTTTATTAATATTTTGTATTATAGGTATTCGTCGAATATATGAACAGCGTAGACGACGCTCTTTCACGCCAACATGTAGGAACAATTACGATGAAAATGTTTGGGTTATCCATGCTCACAAAATAACATAATAAGTCACTTTCAGCTAACTAAAAACTCCACAATATCCCATAGCTTACTATTTCTCTCTTTTCCGTTTCTCAAAAATTTGCGTATAAAAACCTGTTTAACATAGAGTACGATAATATGTACTACCTTGTCAGATCATGATTATTTCGAAACGAAACGCGTTACAAGCAGCCTACGCCACTGCTAAGCAAGGCCTGTGCCACCGTAGCTCCTACGCAAGGCCACGAAAAGCCTATGCCACTGCTACGCAACGCCTACGCCACTGTGACGCAAGGCCAACGCCGCTGCTACGCAAGCAACGCACACAAAGGTACGCAAGGCCTACGCCACTGCCGCGCCAACGCAAGGCCTAATCCACTGCTGCGTAAAGCCACAGATTACATATACTGTAAAGCCTACGAAGATGCTACGCAAGGCCTACGCCACTGCTACGCAATGCCTACGCCGAGGCTACGCAAGGCCTACGCCGCTGCTACGCAACATACGCCACTGCTACTACGCATAGCGTTGACACATCGTTTATGCAACGTTGTCGCTGTACAATATACTATGTCCGAGTAACGCCTAGCGCGAACACACATAAATTATATATAATATGTAGATAGAACTTTGTTAATTTGTTATAGGTGGTTATTAAAATATATTATTACGTTGTTACATACACATTAATATTATAATAACTTAAAATTATTTTATATACTTTTGTATGGTAAAAATATAATAACGCAGTTTTAGGTACAACTAATTAAGTAATACTAGAACGTACTTACTTACTTTTTCTAAGATGGCAGCACTGCCATCTGGTGAAAAACTCGCAAGACGACATTAAAAACGGCGCGCTGTTGCCACTTCATTCCCGGACAAGACAAGGCAAACTTTATTATCTGTCTGTTTCACTCAGTTCATGGTGCTGTCTCTTTCTCGCGCGCCGGCTTGTGATTTGAAATTTATTCAGCCTTGGGCTAACCGTCGCCCGTGTACAACGTGCCCATGTTCGCTTGTAACGGATATTTCGCGCCAAAGTTTACATTGTGGATTGGAAAATGAGATTATTTTTATAAGTGCATCAAGTTAGAAAGTGTGGAAACTGCCTGTTCTAGTCAATTAGACTGACAAAAGTGTATCATCGGCTACCTGAAGTGTAAACGTTTACTTTGTGTGTGCGATGCATAACAGTTAAGTTGGAGTTAAGCACTTATTAAAATTGTGCAAGATGGGCGCATAACATTTGTTTCCCGGTGCAAAATTGATAGAAAGTATCTGGACTGCCAACATGGGGACCAATCGACTGCTTTCACCATTTACTTTGCTGCTGATTTGTACAGGTAAGCGGAGCTACCTACTTACTTTCTGAGTCACCTCAGCTTACGCTTAGCACGCCGACGCTGCGTCGCTGTATCAACAAGCGAGCTAGCGAGCCACAGCCTGCCTGTGTGCCGTGTGCTGAGGTGTAACCATGAGCAGTACAACCACCTATGTGTGCGTGTGTTGACTCTTTAACCGTATGCAAGGGAGGCTGGTTGAGCTATGTGAATAGGGTATGATAAACCATTGTACACGCTACAGGCACTGCCAGACCGCAACAACTGCTTAGATTAATGTTTTAGGAGCCGAGTTGATGTTTCTTTGCGAGTACCATTTTGTTAAATAATTATATAGCTACATATTATGATAATACAATTTATGTTTTGGATTATGATTATGACGGATAACGGCTACTTCTTTTTCCAAAGCATTATTATAAGTTGTTAAAAAATGGTACGCGCAATGCGGTATCCTTCCGTAAACGTGCAATGCAAACCTTTGAACAATGCAATTTTGACTGTGACGCTGGTTTGCAAGGAATTAGAAATTTAAAAAAATTGTTCAGCATTGCAATAAAAAAGTAAATCAGGTATTGGAGGTAAAAATAAGAAAACGGCTTTTTTAAATTAGGGCCTTGTTTCATGAAACAACAAGAATGTGTCCTTCTAGGTACTTACCGTCATTGCAGAAAGTCGTAAAAAAGTCGTATTATTAAGTACCAATTTCAAAACAGAATTAAGATAAGAAATATGTTTCTGTGACAAATAAACCTATTTTTCTTTCTTTCTTTCTAAATATTATAATCTGGCAAAGTGTTATTGAATAAAGCCACAGCAGTACTTATTTACAATTTCTGAAGAAAGAAGTAATCCCTAATGGATCCCAGGTAAAGTACTTACAATAAAGGAACTTACTAAATTCCCTTTCTATGTAATTTGTTAATGTCAAAATTTTCCAACGACTTGCTGAGCTAATTGATGTTGTATTGCTCAATTAATACCTGTGATCGACACAAATTAGTCATGTCGTATCAAAGGAATGGGTAAAAAGAAGGAGAAGAACGTTGTTATTAATTTGTAGACACTAAATAATTTAACGAATAAGGCATGATGTAATTACAACATGCAAGCTAAAGTGTATTTAATGTTATGTGTCCATTTAACGCCAACAAAATTTTTAGGTTTAAATTTTCTTGTTGAAAAAAGAGTTTAAATGAAATTATTACCATTTTGAATAACCACAATTTTCTAAGAAATAGAGAAAGAAAATATTCTTGTCGACCCAAGCTTGAATGCGTAAATTAGGCAACGCCAGTGGTGCTGAGAGAGTGAAATCATGTTTATAGAAACCGGTTTTGATGCAGGTGTGCGCGGTTCGAGGTAGAGTTGGTCCACTAGTGGTCTTACCAAGTTATTTTAGTAGATCTTTTATATTATTCTTGTGCCCAGCTATGCGTAGCAATTAATCCACTCAATTCTTCAAGTAGGTAACCAGTTAGCAGTTACTATTATGGTGAGCTGTTTGTGTTCAAAATGTATTCTATAAATAATTGTAAAGTATAGAAAAACCAACAATACATCAGCAATTGGCAAATAAGAGCTTTGTAATAAAGACTTTTTAAAATGTGTTGATTTTAAAATGCTGTTTGTAATTACATATTTCACTTAACTCAACTCACTTATAAATGAGTACATGTTGACGTGCAAATAACACACGCTGACATAGTGCCTAGTAAAGGAACTCAATCCACATAGGATGAACGGGCTTCCATTTTAAATATTTTGCCCATACAATTTTTTGGAATTCCGTAGTCTTTTACTTTTTGAAATAATAATATATACTCCATCAATCAACTACCATTGCCCGGTTCCACACAAGGTCATAATTTATAGTATTCAAAAATATTTATGGGTTTTCATTTAACTTCAGAACTTTTCTTCAAATAGGTCAGTTGGTGGTTTGCTTGTCCAAGGGGCTAATATCTTAGTTTAACGAAATGGGTGAGAATTTAGTTGCAATATTTTCAGGCAAAAATAAGTTTCAACTGAAGCTAATGAAAGCTTTTTTATAGGCAAAGTAATTCGATGTTCGGAATTTATACAATTGAGAAGTAGACTGGATTCATTTGCAAATGTCTGGGAAGTTCTTTAGGCACCTCTGTATCTTGATCACTGACTTATACAACTAAATATATTTAATCTAAAACAAATTATTTTTGAATTCTGCTACGTATTTGAGAAGAGAGAATTAGGATACACATGCCTTCTTTAATTAAATCTAAATAATCTCGGGAATTTCTGCCATGTGAGCAGACAAAAATACCGATATCTTGAAACCTTGTGGAAACTCTGAATAGTTGCAGAGTAGCGTAAAAAGTAGACATTCAGACTTACAAGAACATAAAAGCAGGCGAGCAGCGCGAGACGTGTCAACAAACTGTTCAAATTGTCCCAAAAACGTTGCCAAACAATTTACTGGATCCGCAAAAATACTGCCACTTGACTTCTTAGGTTATGAAAGTAGCTCTCGTACTTACGTGCTGTGCAAAAACAAATAACTTTTATTGCTTAACTTTCCCACTCAGCTATCGCAGTTACAGTTCGTTTCAGACCTCCTTAACTACCGTGGATTTTAATGAACTAAACCAAAATTGCAAAGATATTTTTCCTCTTTTGCATCTGGGATTCGATGCTAAAATTAGATTGGCGTCCAACTTCATTCTGCAAAACATAGACTGCATAAGTAGGCATACAGAAAGTGACTGTACTTGAGACACGCGGTGCATATTCCATTCTATTTTTGTACATCTTAATATACTTTCTGTCTCCATTCTTACTCAGCAACTCAGATACGTACAAAATTATTCCGACTTCTTCTATTCTATTTTTCTCTATGGCAATGGTGCCGATGAATGTCGACAATTCTGCCAATGTCAGATGTGTTAGGAGAAAACGTGATATATCAAAAAAAAAAAAAATAGAATTAAAAAATCTACTATCATTGAATTTAATGTGAAACTTGTTGACGTGTATTAATTAGTAGTACACTGAAAAAAAACAGATAAACATTATTGTTAGTTATATTATTAAATATGTGAGAACCCAGTTTCACAAAGCCAGTAATTGAATAAACTGTTCACTGCCAAATCAGTATTTCTTCACTAGCTGGAGAAAAATCGTAAAAGAAACAATAGGAGTAATAAAGTAGAACGCCAATGGAACAACATTTTGTAGAAGCTGGAAATTCTAGAAAGTTATTAAACCTATTGTATACAGGATTATACAAGTATAAATAATCCTATATTCTCCAATACCGATAAGTGACGAGAGGATATTGAGCTTACTAATTACTTGTTGAGAGTAGTGACCTCATCAGAGTCGATAAGTTTGTAGACAGAGGATCACTTAAACAGTCAAACAGTCTTATTACTATGAAATTTTAATGCCACAACAATAAGTATTTCATTCCCAACGGTTTGTTTGGTCGTCGAGGTTCAGTTCACAAGAAGCTCGTTTTCCTTTATTAGAGGCTCGCAGGCGAGCGGGGGCTTCCGTTTGCATGGGACTGATTGTCTACTGGTCCTTATTCGCCATTGAGTGACCCCGTCGTGTCACTCTTCATGCGTGAAATAACCGCTCCGCATCAAATAACCCATACTTACCTGCTGCCATCATTATACCTGATAAGCTTACTCGATAAACCTGAACAATAGAAGCGATGATCGAAAATAATAATTAATAAAGTTATTTGACACGTTCATTTAAACTTATTTGGCGCTCAGTTCCTAACTTTCGTATTTCAAACACGTGTACTTTATTGTGTTAAATAATTATTTCCTTTTGGAAAGTAATTTTCCCCGAAGTTCCCTAAATTGGAGTATTACATGTAGTTAGTTAAACACGTTATCATAGTTAAGTACTCGAAAGACTGCTGTCTAGACATAATGCTGTTCTAAAGGTTTAATGGAAATATTTAATCTTATTCGAATTCCTAAACATATTTAAGTCATGCCACGCCATGAAAGGAGTGGGTGTTTCTTTTGAGTTCAAGCGCAAGTTCTTACGATTTGCACCGGTATTTACGATTAATTTAATGGTTTTCCATATAGCCGTAATTATTTAACTGCTACGATTTTTTTTGTTAATAAACTATTGTACAATATTCACCTTGTGTAGGTAAGTGGTAGGTACTATCAGGGAAGCAAAGGGTTCGTTAAAGCTTTCCTATTGCTTCCCACATCACGATTTTTATTTATTTCCGTGTACTTAGTTAAAATAAAGGAATTATTTACATGTACAGTTCTTCTATTTTTTGTCTTTGCTTCACTAAATATAGAAATTGTTTCTTAATTATAATTTATGATGTTTGAAGTTGTACCTATTATTTAAAGTTCTGTTCATATCTGCACTTGGTAGTACTAACACCACAATAGGAGTAGGATCACCTTGTATTTACTAATACGCTTCGTAAGGAATTCATTATGTTCAGGAATGTTCCGAAGAGTTCGATCGTTTATCAGTGAGAATCGTTTTTGGATTCATTTGTATCTGTCTTCCTTACGTGACACTTTCTTACATATTTGTATGTGTCAATGTCTGTCTTTTAATTGATCATCGCATAATGGAACAAAATCGTCTTTTACGTTTTTTTTCCACCATATTAATGTATAATCTTCTTTCATTATTCAATCAATCGAGAAAATTGATAATAAAACGCAATATGTTACCAATGAACTCCTATTATTTCACGAGACAACAATAGCTCACATAATAAGCTCCCTACAGCCCCCAGCGGTACAAGACCTGCTATCTAATGACTTACTCTGTATACTTATGATTTTTGCGCACTCCGCACTTTTCTTACATTTTCCCTGTATTTATAACACATGATACGACACGTAATCCTCCGACCCAATTGGGTTTCCTTATAAATGTTATTCGGTTAACCAATTGATCAAATATCGCGAAGGTATAATTTGAACCCTCCGGTCTGCTGACAGTGCCGATGCCGACACAATTTGTACATCTTATCGCAAGTAAGTTAAGTCGAATTTAATCTCGTTCTACGTTTTCATGTTGTTTCGGAAACTAAACGAAAACATGGCGACTGGCTTATCTATAGCCCTGAAAGTTGTTTTTCAGCTTAGGAAAAGGTTTGCTATTGTTGTTTTGCGTAGGTGTAGGAAACCGCCAAAGTGATTTCTTGCATATATTTTTGGAATTTCTAAAATCCGTATCAGTAAAGTAGGTACTGGGTAGGTACTTCAAGTCCGTATATCACAAAAAACTTGAAGCTGAAATAAACGACAATGGGCACTTATCGGCTTTATAATTCCAGGAATAATTGAGCGTGTTTTCGGGAGGAAACCACGTTTATAACGAAGTTAAAGATTCCTTGGTTAAGAGGGAGGCAGTCCAGTATTTAATTTCCTGCTTATAAGATTCTCGATAATTAAGTTGGGATTACCTATTAACTTTGGAGTATGTATGATCAAACAATTTTTGTTCATCTTTTTACACTGATTTTATAAAAAAAATCCTTACGTAGATTTCGAAAAAGTATGCATGTATACAACACCTCAAATTGCTAAGCATGATCCTCCGTTATTTCGAAAATAGTGCCGCATTATTTTGAAATAAATGTATGGGATTATTGTCAAGTAGGTACTTGACAATAATCCTATATTAGACAAAAACACGATTCCATATAATTATCTCTATAGAAAATAACTGGCCAAGAGCGTGTCGGACTACGCACAATGAAGAGTTCCGTAGTTGAGATGAACTTAACCCAAGAACAAACTAAACTATCACTAAAATTCCTTATTTTTGGCTATGAGAATCTTAAAGCAAAATAAATTCTCTAAATTTAAAAATAATTTTGACATAACTAAATCGAATTTGACAATCGCGACTCCACGTAGACTTGTTTGCCCGACTCCGTGAATTTTTTTTTAGAGCCGGTGGCGCGCAGTGCGTCTCGACGTGTTTTTTTAAAGGAATTTTACACTTTTTGTGTAGAAAATATGAAAAATTATAACCTACATGTTGAGTTTTAGGGGTTTATGTGTTTTATAAAGGGGGTCAGTAGGGGAGCAGTGGTAACGGCCCCGACTTACGAGTTCTTGGTCGTGGTTTCAAAGCCAGGCAGGCGCTTTTCTTTGTGTATTTAATTTTATCACGGATTTAATTATATCAAAACGGTGAAGGAAAACATCGTGAAGAAACCGGCATGTCCTAGAACCAAAAAATTCGAAGACATGTGACATCTACCAACCCGCACTGGGCCCGCGTGGTGGATTATAGCCCACTCTCTCTCACCGAGAGGAGGCATGTGTCCCAGCAGTGGGAACATTATAAGCTGATTATGATGTAAAGGGGTCGAAATTTTCATTATTTTTGCGATAGGACACACCATTTTCAAAATATAAGCAAAAGAAAAAAAGATAAAGTACTGTTTTTGTTCGTCGTTAGTCGAGGTGTTGGTGTGAATTTAAAGACAACCAATTTTATTTCAATAAATTTTTAATCGCGATTAGATAGTCAGATTTAGAAAGACAATCAAAAATTTTGGTGAAAAACCTCAAATTTAGAATAGCAAAATTGCCATTTTCACTAAATTAATATCTCAGTGCCATCTTAGTGCTGTCAAACTAAAATATAGTTAAGTTGTATTACTTTAGTCTATTTCAGAATGGGAAATCGTCGTTTGACAGGTATAAACTAAGTTTTGGTGATTTTTAGTCTAGTTGAAAAACATGTTCTCCCTTATATTCCAACTGCAAATGTAAGTTTACACAATATTGCGAGATTCACCATGTATTTTAAGACTATAGACTTCTTTCTTTGTAGGTTTACCTTGTTATCTACAATAAGCATAGAACTATTTTCTGTATTTTTTTCAATTTTAGGCTCAGTAGTTTCAGAGATAAGGGGGAGTGGTAAATTTTCATCTATTTGCTTAAATATCGCTAAAAGCATTTATTTTAAAATTAATAAAAAAAATGTATTTGAGAACCGCACAACTAGCCCTTTCATTTGATATGTCACACGGTACAAACTTTTCTTTTTCCAATTTTCCCCCGAAAAGTGACCCCCATATTCAAAATTCATTTACGTTACACGTTCGTGTTTGGGTCACAGAAATTAATATGTGTACCAAATTTCAACTAAATTGGTCCAATAGATTCGGAGCAAGATGGCTGTGACACACGAGTGATCCTATGAGGATTCCGATTTTTCCTTTTGAGGTACGGGACCTTAAAAATTCCAAAGTTACCTCCAAACCGAACAATAAACCGCGGTATTAAAAAATACTTCAAATTAGATCATGAAATTTTGCATGCTGACTGAACTAAATGTAAAGCAGATACTACGTTTTTTTTTAATTATCATTATTTTCGCCGTTTAAAGAAATTACCTAAACTATTGGCACCTTGGAGCCTTCTCCCAACCGCTCAGTCTCGCTCTCACTTAGTCCGCGAGCAGTATCGTGCGAGCGAGATAAGGAGTGAATTTGAGCTGAGGTATTATATAGACTCTCCAGTACATGTTTGAAAACATAAAAATATTACAGCAACAGAACAGTTTTCCTTCGTTAAACTTGCCGTAAGTAAACTTATCGATAGTTTCAAAACAAGTTTTAGACATTCCATAACAGGAATAAAACTTCTTCGTCGTTCATTAACATTTTAGCGATGTTCGACATAATTGCAACAGTGTACCTATTATCATTCCTCAAATCGTTTCGGTCATATAATAAATAGGTAATAATGTCCAAAGGTAAAAATAATTATGAACTGGAATACACTGATGGAAAATAACATACTCACTACTAAGTGTTTAATTTCATAAATCAAGAAAATCCCTGGAGAGTAGAAAAACAAATACCTCGTACTGTAATTTTAGTTGACAAATAAGCCAACAAGTTTAATATGTTATTAAGTTCACTATGCAGTTCGCTATTACGCGATTCTAAACAAATAGTCGACCTATGCACATAATTGTAGAAGTCATTTTTGATCGGAGCGAAATGGAACAGAAGAGCGGCGTGCGTCAGAATCGTGACGGTCAAGTTTTGAAATTAAAGATCTAAACAAAAGAACGTCGATATTGCAATTTCAGTTTTGAACGTACCATTTTGCTTTTCGACTACCGAGTTCACCGGACTATCTTGATGGTTACGAAATAACCTGGTAACCCCGATCACGTCTGTGACTATAAACTGTCCCAACAGTTCAAGAATAATTAATATTAACTAAGTAGTTTAGGGTAAGTGAGAGTGATCATAATTAACTCAATTATTGACAATTTGACGCACACGTATCACAGGTACAGGCTGCGCACGATGCCAAATTCAATAAGGTAATTAACAGGTGGTGGTTTTCATTATACGACATAATTAATTCAAAACTTGTGAAATGTTGATCTAAGTGCTACATGTAGAATAGAAAACGTAGGCATATTGAACTAAACCCAAGAGATTTGTAAGATGCGGAAAATGCCTAATTGGCTGAAGAGTGAATATTGACTGAATTTATGCCATAATTATTCAATGGCATTATAGGTACCTACATTGATGTATGTGCTTACACGGTAGTATAGTATTGTAGCCGTAATTATATTGACGTGACTGGACCTAATTTTTATAATAGATTTGTTTTATGTCCGACAATGATAAAAAGATTACTATAACATGCGTTTGTAATTGTCATAATTATGATAATGGAATGGTTACAGCTAAACCAAAAATAAAAAATAACTGAATATTACTAAAGCGCATTGTACAGCAAGAATGTGTTTGTTCCAAATAACCATTTACTTAGTAAATTAGTAGACCAGTTTAAAATCGCGCTACTTAAATCTAGATCTACGAAGCCAGTTTTAACGATTATTTTCGTAAACTTACTAGCCCATATCATGTAATTATATTGTATCACGCTAACGCCGCCGCCGCCACGGCAAGTCGGTAGGTACGGGGCTAAACATATTATGTACGTAAGATAGGATCCTGGGACCATAATACCAGTACCTTCATTTGTGTGGGTAGTTTGAGAAGAGCTTGATAAGTCGTTGGGTTGTGGAGCAGCAGGCAGCTTGTCAACTATACTAATGGTCAGGAAGGATTTTGTAACGTAACAAAGACGGTCGTCAAGAGAGCCTTCATAACTTGCTCAATTTCCGTTCTCTTACGTTGAGGGAAAACTGCCACATCACTTTGTTCTAATACCTTCATATAATAAAATAAGTCACAACTGTACATTGAATATTTTTGAATAAACTGTTTGCTACGAGGTGTGGGAACGAGTCTGCCGAAAAATTTTTTTAGAATTTTAGTCCGTTTGTTTGGATGTATGTTCCGGATTGGCGCAAAAACGGCTGAACGGATTTGGATGAAATTCGGCACACATATTGTTTAAAACCTGCATTAACACATAGGGTACTTTTAATCCCGTTTGTACGTCCCCGTGGGATATTTGTCCATACTTACCTATAGCAACAATTACTTGGGTGTTTTTATGGTAATGGTCGTAATGCCAGAGAAATTATGAATAATTTGTAACAATTACAACTATGTTAATGGCCGTCTTCAAGAAATAGGTAAACTGTTTCTGATGATTAATTGACACAGCAATCAATCACCATTCATTTGTTGTTAGCTATTCATATTTTTTTTAACGTTATCTTGTTTTATTTCGTGTCGCAATTACGCTAATGAATTTTCTAGGTAGGTATTGTTTTTGTTTGCTTGGCATATGGACTATTAGGTAACTTCAAAATTTATGATTTCGTTTACCACTAAACTACTATTGACTACTTCGAATACTATTGTCTATAAAGTCAAGCTTACTTTTTATATACGTATACTTATATTTATAAAAATTAAAATGTTCCCTTTTCTGTTCGTAATAACAGGCAATCCCTTTACACCAATCTGGAACATGTTCGTACAAGGAAAATGGGAAGACGGAAGCGAAGTACCTAATACGTATGTGTATGCGAATGTGACCCTAGTTGCTCCCCTTTTAATCCTCCCGCAATCGCTTTTCATATGAACTTCTTGCCACCATTCCGGATTTAAATTAAAACATCATTCACTCACGAGGAAGCTAACCAATCAATAACATAGATCACCTGTTAGTTTGCTAGTCTATTTCACAAAGTGACGTCAACATTCTGTCAATAAACTGAATTATTCAGTCGAAATATTATGAACGTTTCATGTCCGTGTCATAAACATAATACACGATTGTTATCTGATAGAAAATTAATTTACTGCGATGCTCGTTGCAGTGCGATGTTTGATCTTGAGTAAACAATTCAACGTAATAACTCAATGGTTACGTAGAATCGTTACTTTATTTTATCGACGAACAGCGGAGTGGATTGTTGTTCGCACGTGGTAGGCTCGAAGAAAAATGGAGCAAATAGAAGGGTTTACTCAAAAGAGCGTCAATCATCGTAGTGAATGCTTGACACTTAAGTTATCTATGTATGTATATTGCGCCAGTAATTCATGCGTTGTGAAGTGACAGGTAACGCTTTCTACCAGCCCGTTCTTAAGGCTACCAGTGAGTTTCCTCGCGGTGTTTTCCTTCACTATTCCAAGTGATATTGTGTTTATTTCTTTGAAAAACATGATAAATGAACAACATAGTATATCGAATGTTTTTCTCAAAATAATCTCAGTCACAATACGTAATTGTGACTATTAATTCAATATGTTTCGGATTATTTTGTTTCATATTAAAATAACTGGCAGACAACCTATTCGTGAGGTATTGATTAAACATATCAACATAGTGGATACTGAATTACGGTTAACTAACCTAATTAGAGATATATTATTATTATATACTATTTTTCCACAATAAATGAAAAGAAGATAAACTTTACAAATAAATGAAAAACTATTTTAACTCGTGGAAAGTAGTAAAAATAGTTTTTCATTTATTTGTATAGTTTCGATTGTCGAACAAGGTGTTGATTACCAGTTCGGCACTGCTATTAGGTTGTCTATTATAAAATTCTGGGTAGAGAGAGGTTGGAATAGTTCCCAGAAACTGGAAAATGGCGCGCTCTTTATTTATTGTATTGTACAGCAGTTAGTACTTATCTGATCTGGGCGTCTGCCTACTCATTCGAAGAATTCAATGGTTTTTATTAAAAGAGCGTAAAATTGTTCACTTATTTTATATTATCGTTTCGTTGCATCTATTTGACACGGCTATATGTAAATTTTATTATATTATTTAGTTACCCACTGAACCTCTTTCGTGGCTTCGTTCGCATATTTTTCATGATTTACCACGGTTTTCCAGTATAATGGTGGCCTATTATGGTAATCCGGAATACACTCAGCTCCGTACCAATCTGTCATCGAAATGCAGTAAGCTATGCTGATGCCGTTATTTAGTGAATACCGTAATGATCATCCAAAAACCCAAACTTTCCACATTTACAGACAAACGATAAAGGTTTTTCAGGAATTTCCTTAGATTTACTTAGACTGACAGTATGTTGGCGTAACATGACACTTAGGTACCTGTAAGTATTGACATTTATTAGGATTTTCATCTAGATTTATTTTCTTCCAACCAATCTCCCATTAAAATCTACTATTTTCCAGCACATTATGCGAGGCAAACAAATTACCTATACGAAAGTTTGTCAATTGTTATCTATAGGATAAGAAGCTGTATAAATCACAGCCCTCATTATTTTGGTCTTTATAAAGGAAAGCATACACTGCTACAAGGGACGGAATAATCCACAAGGGTAATAAAAACAAAGTTTTCCAGAAAAAAAAACGGTTTGAATTGTAGTCGTGCAATTAATTGCAGCAGTTGAGACTGTTTATTCAACACTTTAAATACTAAAGAGCTTTTTAAACAAGGTCCCCCTGATCTTCTGTGTCATGTTTACTTAGTTCTCGATGTACTGAGCATTACTGCTGTACTTTCAATAGTTTGAAATGCATATCACTTTATAGTATGGAAACCTCTCAATATGGAGATGGATCTTCATCAAGTTCATTCAGCTTTGACGTCGTCTATAGCTCCTTTAGAAATTGTTCTAGGAACTTAGGAACAGAGCGTACTTACACTACACTGCACAATCACTTATTGTTACGTTGTCAGTACTGCATATAGCCTATGCAAGTAAGTTTAGCCAATGGTTTACCGATGCTATCCAACGTGACAATGTTGCTGGTCTTTTGGGCATTCGACAGCTGGGAAAAAATATAAGAAGGTTTGCATAATTTATTAGATATATTTTTCTAGCTCTTTTTTCTTGCATGCCTTTATTACCTATCTATTTTAAGGTTGAAGCCTCGACACATTTTTCCGAGCAGGATTTCCTTATAAAATAAAATATGCGCTCCCACCGTACGTGTTTAATCAATCAATACAGGCTTTCGCAACGTACCGCTTTATAGTTTATACATATACTCCCTGAAATTCCCAAGTTGCCCTACTTCACCCAGGTTTTCATTCTTTAGTCTTTAGGTCTATTTTTTTCGCAAATATTGGACCTACATACTAAAACATATTCACCATGTTTGTCTAAGTAAGTTGCTTGAATTTCACTTCGGGGCAAGTTCTCTTCAAGATTGGATTTGTAGCAAACGATGAACAGCTCTTATTATTGAAAATAAATATGTCGATGTTTGTTTGTAGTTAGTCTCACTTCTAGGAACACGCTACCAGAGGCAAGAGATAAATGGTCACAGTGTATTTTTCTCTCAAGTCTTATTTGGTATACAAATACGATACGAAAATCTTTAGTTTTCGCGTCAATCGGCGCAAACGACTTGATTTTTAATAAGAAGCACGTAGGTACTGTAAGTACAAATTAATTTTATCACACGCAGAATACACTTACAAAAATATGGATATTTTTTATTTTACTTAAATAAATCTAAGACGGATTTTTACATATTCGGTTTTTTTTTTTCGAATGAGTTCCAAATTTCCATTCCAAACTCAATGAAGGGGGTCAAGTGACCGGAACGTATTTCAATCTTCTAGGCGCTGAATAAATAAATTCAATACAAGCTAAACAAATCCGCAACACGCCCGAATATAGTGTTGACCTACCTTTATAAAGATTCCATTGGTTCTTGTTTTCGCATAAGATAGGAAAATGTGAAGTCGGCTTTGTAAATAACTTTTCCCTGCGCATATATATCTTAGAATTGTTATATAAAAGCGAGATAATATAACAATATGGCCGCCGAATAGAGGTATCTAATTAAAATGTTCAACACGAAGAAAGTACCGTTCCAGATACCGAGGGGTCGCATCTATGAACTCTGAAATCTTTATTAACTGAAATACTCGTAGCTTTGGCTTTGCACTTTAATAATTTTGTCGCTGTAATGGAAGACGAGGATTGTGGAAAAGTTAAAAATTATATCTTTTATACTATTTTCTTCTTACAAAAATCGTTTTCGTTGGTTCCACAATTCAACAATTGGTAGGTATATAATGGCCCTTCCTGGCTTTTCCATCAACGTTTTCTTTTACGGGAAAGGGTTTCTAGAGAAAAAAATGTTTGTTCGTTTAAAAGAGGTAGTCTTACACTTTTTTAAACACGGTGTACTATAGGTTCTCGGTGAAGATTTATAGCAGACGATATTTGACGACTTGGCTTATGCGGTGAATTCATTTAAACTGAGTTATGTTTCCATTGCATGACGCACGATAACTTATTTTGTAACCGTTCCAAGTCATGGAATAACAACCATTATAAAATCGATTACTTAGGCATTTTGTTACCTGTTGATTACGCGAATCGCCCGCAAACGTTTAGTCTATTCAAATAAGCAAGTTAATTTTGATTCCTCGGTACATATATACTATTAGAAGACATGGAACGTTGGCTCTATTATTCACGGTGGATGTTCATTGTGCAGAAACTATACGTGTGATCCACATTATTCCATACCATTTTCTAGTAACTGCATCGACGTTACATACGTAAGGGGGTACTTCTGTGTGTGTATTGTTCGTCGTCTGCAAAACAATAGTCGCGCGGTTATTTGCACGCCAGTGTTCGACCTGATACAATGGGTGTTTGTGTCTTATCTCTACGTTCCCACTATCCCATTCGCACAAAATTTTCTCATTACACTTTATTTCTTTTTGTAACGGAATAAGGTCAATGTGCGTAAGAAAATGTCTATAAACTAACATTACTATTCATTGTTCATCAGAACCAACTTAAGTTGTTGACTGCTGCCATCCTTTACGGTTTTCCCTCCATTTCTTTAATATATATAACATATAGTAGAGGTAAATAAAATTCCATAGGTAGAATTTAAAATGTGGTTAGAAAAGAAAATTTTAGTCCATATAAAATAGACGTACTAAGTTGCTATCAACATCATTTCATCGGCTCAATAAAGTATTTTCCGTGTAATTTTTATTGCGGTTGAGAACAATGGCACAAACTGTACGGTTTCCTACATTTATTTAAAAAGGCATTGGTGAAGTTATCTACAAAATTTGTTAAGTGGAATAACTTCCAGTTTATTTCAGCTAGAAAGTTGTGGAATGTCGCTTTTGGGAATTGTTTAAGAGCCGAACTTGAACACAATTAAGAAACACTTAGAAGAACTACGGCTGTTGAAAGTTCGGAGAAAAGTATGAGTGGTAAGAAATACTGTCGTAAAAACAAGATCGTATTCTGCAGAGAGGTTTTGAGGCCAGAATATTCCTGAACATTCTAGTCTCGTCCAGCCTATGTTCCCTGCAATATAACGTTCAAGTGATACTTTGTCTGTAGTCTCGGAGAGAAAACCAAAGTTATATAAGTCCTTACATAAAAGCTAATGACGCCTGTAAGATGACGGATGGAACTGGGAATGCGGGCAGTCTGTTGGGAATGTGAAAAAATATGAAAGATTATTGTGATTATCTTAAGAGTTTCGGTCCTGACCCTTAATCAAAGTTTGAAACGTGGGGCCCTGTGTACATTGCGTTCCGCGTCACGTGTGAAGCGTCCGTTAGCGAAACTGCCTCGCACTCAGATACGAGGAGCGCATTACGTATTCTTCGCGGTGCGCGGGTACCGGCGACAGAGGCTTCTAAGGTCGTGGTATTTGTCCTACGAACAGGCACGTGTGAGCTTGGCCAACGTGTGCTGGAAAAAGATACCGGTTTTTGTGGTGCCGGTATCTTAATGACGTAACACAATGAAGACGACGATGTGTTATCAGATCTATTGATCGTAGACCCTCACTTTTTCTATTGTCATTTATCAACAACGTGAACTGCTATTAGTAGATGAAATGAAAACTTTCAGTCATTTTCATTTTATTTAAATCACTGATTTTCTGACTGAATTATCTAACTGAATTATCGATGTGACTTGTATATTTAAAAAAAAAATTAAAATATTTATTTTTACCCAGATACATTAATTACTAAGTATTATGACTATGCAGATAGCGTGTGAGGTAGGTATTTTAATAACGAGAATATAGGCGAATATCACAACAAGAACAAAATGAGACAATGCTCTGAGGAGGTGTTTTAACATCTTAACAAAAGTTATACGGAAAGGGAAGAAAGGAAAGCAAAAGGAATGTACGGAATACGGGTTTAGCTACAAAGGTTGAATTAGAAGAAAAGTAGCCCATTTATCTTATTGCCAATAAGCCTGAAATAATAGACTGATCCGAGCAAATAGTACTTAAGACTACAAGACTAAGGAATAAGGATAACACTTCGAATTTGTTTCTGATTGTGTTATCTAGCTTCTATTCTAAATCTTTCCAGCCTGATTTCTCACATTGACTGATTCTCAACCGTTATGGATATTCCTATTTTGCCTCTCGACTCCGCCGTTTTGCTGAGGCCAGTAGGGGATCGGGGGATCAGCTGAGAATCAGTCCATGTGAAAATTCAGACTGGAAAGTATATGTACCTATTGTGAATTTGAGCTGGCTTTGCCTGTAATTGTATTGCTATGACAATGACAGTATCTGATTGCACGTGCGTCGGGTACAATGACAATAGTCGGTTATACTCCCGGGTCTCGGATTGTAAAGCCCTTACTTGATGTCAAACATTAAAGTTTGAACCACGTAAATGGTAACAGGAATCTAAAGAAGAAGGTTCATAACTACCTAATTGCCCTTTCCTATGAGGAAACAGAAAGCTTGTTCACTATTCAGAAGTAGTAATTACTCTTGTCCAATAAAGGATTTAATTTATTTTTTATTTTTCGGTTAAACGTATTTACACTACCCAACACCCCAACACCTTTCATTACTCTACACTTACACAAAATCACGCGCATATACACACACACTAAGACACACAAACTAATTTTGTATTTTTTCAGTTATCATGTTTGTTTTAAGATCATTCATTGATGCATCTTTTCGCATGTCTTTTGGGCTAATATATGTATTATTGTCTGTTTTGAGGGGTTTGGCGCTGTATGCCGAGATACAGGACTCGTCCTAGTTCGGTTACAGATGCTCCCATGTTATATACTCCCAAGTGCTAGCCTATAAGTATGTGTAATTGTAATATTGTAATTTTTTTTTGGTGAAATAAATAAACTAAACTAAAAAAAAAAACCTATTCATTTAATTTTTATACATTACATTTACTTTGCCTACGTTAGCGTGTATCGTCGCATACAAAGCTTCTTGACAGTATTATAAAATATTGCTTTGCCTTGCCATAATTATATCCGAAAATAATGTTTGGTCTGTAAACAGTGAAGGGCCGGATGGTTAAACATAAGCTGGTAATTAGGGTTCTAAGGCGAGGAGCTTGCTCACGGGTCCTTATCCGAAATTTCGTTTGAAGCTCTTCGTATTTAGTCGAGATTCGGAACGAAGAAGGCGCATTTCAAATTTCGGCAGGAGTGCCTAGCACACAAGGCTGCAGACTTTTTCCATCGCAATCCTCAGTTTCCACTAAACTTCCGTATTGTTTTATTACTTTTCCTCCTAAAAGCAGTACCAAATCTTTTAATCCAGAGAAATCTGTACTTGATTGGCTATTTCGTTTGAGTTTACCGTTCATGTTTATTAAAACGTGGACGTTCGTTTCCTTTTGTAGACGTTCCAGCGACTCATCTCATCTTGACATATTTCATCTTAAACGAAACCATTATAAATGATAGTCTCAAGATTTATAGTTTATAAAATATGAATATAAACTGTAATTAATTTATTATAATATGAAGTGGAATGAAACCGCCAACGAGGAAATTTGTCAACGAGGGAACTAAATATTACACAAGGCTATGCCGCGCGTTAAAATGTACAGCTCCAGTCATTAAAACCGCCCAAACTTTGGATTCTCGAAGCCAAAACATTATAAGCGACATGCGAGTGATAAGTGATAACTATAAGAGGTAATTAAATTAGGACGGATTCGAGAGCAAAAGGTTACACGTCATTAGCACGTTCCTGTGTAATCGAGTTTAATTTCGAGTTGTAATTGAGGCCGCATAAAACCTATGGTAAGTAACAAACAAGGGAGGTTAACCTCCCTCGCCGTGTGCCTAAGCGTTGCGGCGCCGACCAATTGAATTGCTCCGCGTTTCTTGCTTTACCCGCGGCGGCCCGAGCTTTTTGATTAAAACTTTAATAAAACTGAGCTAAGTGGAATATTAACTGCTATGCAACGTTTAATTATCGTACCAAAATAGAACTGATTTTCTGTTTTAATGTGGAAAGTTTTTTCAAGATATTATTTACATAATTTAAAAACTTACAGACTTAAAGTAATAATACTTGAAATGTACAAATATAAAAAAAAAACAACCGACTTCAAAAAAAAAAAACACTACAAAGTGAAAAATAACTTTAATTTCGGAAGTCGGTGTCTTTGGTTTTGAATTTTCGTTCTTTGTCACCGACTTCCGAAATTAAAGTTATTTTTCACTTTGTAGTGTTTTTTTTTTTGAAGTCGGTTGTTTTTTTTTTGTAAAAAGTTTTTATTTTTCACTTTTTAGTTGTGGTACCTACCCCACACAAATTCGAATACCACTACCTGCTATGTAAATAACAGTGACAAGAAGTTATCATATCATCTACATACTAAGTGGGAAAAAAATACGTATAATTGAAGCTAACTCAAAAACTACCCAAGCAAAGTTAATAAAATTTATATGGGACCACCTCTGAAGTATGATCTACCAAACAAAAAAAGAATCATCAAAATCTATTCATAATTGGCGGAGTAATCGCGTAACAAACATACAAAAAAAAAAAAAAAAAAACATACAGACGAATTGAGAACCTCCTCCTTTTGGAAGTCGGTTAAAAAAGGAGGGGAAATAATCGTGGGGCATCAAAAATTTTGTCCGCATCGCTGTCAACAGAAAAAATTGCTCAATAGGCTGGCAGCAAGTGAGTGCCTATTTAGTTTTTCGAGACATCGCCAAGCGGTTGGTCGATTCTTTACGTGACCAGGGGGCCTACCACCCGATCATAAGCAGTATTATTTTAATATTACTTTAGTGGGAGAAAGAAATGTAGCTATACGTACTGTAGAGCTTCATCTCTTTCCCACATTGAAGTAATATTAAAATAATACTGATTTATGAGCTGGTGGTACGCCCCCAGAGGGCTGGCCTATTTTTTGGCAACAGAATCAGCATTGCCATACAACGTGGCAATGCTGTCAGACTTTTGAGCACTTTTCCTGTTGAAAGCGATATGGAAAGTAGATTTCCACACAATAGATTTAAATATCGTTGTTTGTTTAGAGTACAAGCTTTATTTGCTGACAAACATTGGATAATAAACTCGTTGTCAATAAAACAAAACTGATAAAGTTATATATTTCTATAACCGATTCTGTGTATGTGTTAGGTAACGCTGTTAATATTTTAAATTTCATTTTTGAACACTTGATTAAAATCGTCCATCTGCGTCACAAGACTAGTTTTGCAGAAGAATTTTGCGAGCAAAGATGGAACAGTTTTAAGGCCACGCGGCCCACGCAATGTGTTTTAAAGTTGAGTAGGTTCGGTGTAGATAACTACGAACGTATTATAAAGCGTATCTACCTGAGTGGTGAACAGACGGTCGTTGCATCTGGCTCCGTGATTTCGGTGAGCGCAGGGCGGCGCCCGCGCCGTTTACCTGCTCAGCCAGTTCAGCTGTCCCTTTCTCTCCCTCTATCAAGCATAACTTGGTCTCTTTCGCACGTGAATGTAGCCATGCAACATCGCTTCTACGTATAAACAGTGCTGCCAACGGTATAAGTCGAATTGAGATGTAGGTTGTAACTTTCTTTCCTTTGGTTTACAGCGAAAAACATGACTGTTTACATTACCAAAATATGTTCAATTTTGAAAGTTTTGTAACCATATTCATATAAAACTAATTTTGTGTTACCGCTTACCGCATTGGTCCCATTACTACCTACCTAACTTTATTCAAATTAAAATGACTACAGTGGCAGAGTTTTATTAAACTTGACGAAATTAATAATAGTTTAATGTTTAAATGGCGAACATTTTACCCAAGCATACCAAAATGAAACTTAATCCATAGACATAGAATTATCCTGTTGAATGATTCTGTTTGATATTCTGGCTATTTACACTCATCCTGTTAATTTTATTTTATTCAGTGGTTAAATAAAATATTGGTGTAAAGTTTTAAGTATTGGCAGCACTGCGTGCCACTCAAGCTGTAGGGACTGCGCTCATGGCGGCGCGGGCGCAGCCGCTCTGAAACGTGATCGTTTTACTTACCTGGCGATGGCGGCTGCAGTCTATGCATAATGCCTCCTCTATATTGTAGATGAGCAAGACACAAATAGCGTCATTTCAACCGTGCCATATGATACACTCGCCCGTCAAGGTTTTTCCAATCTTGTCTTGTTGACATTTTAAATTGCATTCGTGCTACAGCCATAATAGTACGTACTTAGATAACTATTCATTCGTCCGAGTGGAATCCAAACCAATCGTACATACTTTAACCGTGTTCATGTTGTAGATTAGTAGCACGCTAGTAAACGTGATTTGTAAGTAAGCAGTGTGAGCCTAAGCACTCGGCATTCTGTGTTGAACGCGAACGGAGGTATTTGGCAATGAACGGACGCGTTCGTAACGGTATCGGTGGTATATCGCCTGAATGTAAAAACATATACAGCATAGTTCAATCTAGAATGTGTTTTCTTTTAAAATGGCTCATGCATGATCCATAAAATAGTAAATTACACTTGAGTAACCTCAGTATTAACTTGAACGGTTATAAAGTTATTAGGTACCATCGAAGAAACCCATAACTAAGCAATTTGAAAACAAAATCCCGTGCACACGACCCTTTTTTTTCGTAGGTAACCGTTACTATAGTGGCCGAGCGCTGCAAGCAGAAATAATCCTTACGGTGTATAGGTATGGGTTTCTTCGATGGTACCTAGAGAAGTATCGTTACGAAGTGTTGAATCTACACCAAAAAGAACAAAATAAATAATCTGTAGATACCTACAGTGAAAGTCATTAAAGAAATCTTGGATAAAGTGGCTCGGAAACTTCACAGGAATTCTACGAATTCTACTTGATGATTAGAGAAGATGATAGCTCAAAAAAATACTTTTGTAAAATATTAATGCGCACGAGTAGGTAAATCATAAAAGCTTGACACCTCACTTTGAGGAAAAAATTAATAATATTATTCAACGTTTTTCAACAGCAATTCATAAATCTGGAACTAACATCTCTCTTGAATAAGATGAAACGAGTAATAAACCAAGAGAGAGACAGTGTTAGCTAAGCTGAAATATTATAAATATTCATCAGTCATCTTGTCTTCAGTGGGTTTCATTACTTGCCTTTTTGTTTGTGTATTGTTGATGAGTCCACAGTGCTTCTTGACCTAGACAACGTTTTTTATTAATCAATCGCTTGGGTACTAGTTTACATGAATAATAACATGGATATTTCTTGCTTGGCGATGGCGTAGATAGATAATAATAGGTACTTTCTTCGTTAATTGTTTATTAGATGTTTATTTGAAAGTTAGAATGGTTACTTAGTTAGTGAGGACGGGTAGAGTGGGGTCGGGTGTAGCGGATTCTGCCCCGGATGTTGTCGCCGCGTGAGGAGAACGCGCCACATGTTAGCTTTTTACGAAGCGTCGCCCTTCGTTCCACGCACATGTCGGGGGGCTTAGCAAAAAAACGCTCACAAATATCTCACCCACAGTCCCATACCAACGTAGAACAGTTCCTGTCTAATGACACTTTGAACTTGTTATCTAAACTATCACTTCTGAAGTGGGCCAATGACCCAACACGTGGAGGGCACAAGTATTATTACAGAATGATAGCTTCCTTGTGTGTTTTGGACGAGGCAGCCCTTTCTGATAACCTTCAAACTTAACATCCAAATGTTATTGTTTCATGTTCAACATAGTAAAACTAATTCAGTCTTAGATGAGTTCAATTATCAGATTTGTATATTCATATAGATAATAACATTTTATCAAAGTTAACAAATCGACCAAACTCAAACGGCTCGACGTTTTGACGTTCCCACTGGGGGAATTGATATTAATTCGAGTGTATATAGCTAGACATTGCAGCAAGATATTTTATAATAATTATTGCTAACGCAATCCTATGAGGTTATTAACAGCTTCCAATTTATTCATATACTGGTACGTTGCCGATAATGATAGGAGCAGCAAGTCGAGTGGCAATCCAATCTAGCTAATGACAAAACTTCCTCCTAGGAAAATCGCTCTACGCCATGCCAATATTAGCAACACAAATTAAAATTGGATAACAACTTTCGGCAGTTTTAAAGTTTCATTCTGTTGAGGTGTGGACTGAGTTGGCAACTGTCTGCAACAGCTAATATGTATAACTTTGCTCATCGAGATTGATTGTTCGCACGCGATATATTTTATTGATGGCCTTTCCATAAACTGAGAGTGGACTCTTATTAATAAAGATGAAACTTCCGGCGAAAATCAGTAAATGTCACGCGCACGAAACAAATACAAATGCTATTTTGGGTTAGAAACACTCCATAAATTCAATCTAATTACGTTTTAGGGTATATTTGGAGTTGGAGTGTTGCAGAACGTTAAAGCAACCATCGTTTCCGTGCAACTAACAGTTTCTGTGTGACGTGGTTCCGTCACAGTACGCATGGAAGCCTGTTAAATGTATACTGGATGCATTTTCAGCGTTCGCGTTGTAAGCGATCATAGTGATTTAATGTCGCATCATGAGACTCATGCATTAGTTGCTTTGCGTTTGTTCAGCCAGCCACTGGTGAATACTTGAAACTATACCAGATAACAACTTCAGTGTATTTTCAGGGCATTCTCCAAACACCTGGTACTGTCTCGTCTGTTAGTTATTAAGTTCAGGTTGTTTATTAAAAGCAAATGGACTTTATATGTAATCCTTAAGTTACATTTTCATATAAGTATCAGCAGATTCACATTTAATTTGCCAATAAGATTCTAATGAACCGCGTCAGCATTGAGACTTAAATAACTCTACATTTTGTTGGCTATTTGATATTTTAAAACGTCGTGACATTCTACAATACACTGTCAATACCCAATTTCGCCAAGTGTATCCTTCTTTACAATGTCATCTCGAGTTTCTATGAGGTTCTATTTGCGAGCGGGTAGGCAGGTTACGACAAAAGGACTTGGGTTATTCTTGAATACAACAAAGAAAGTAAGGTGTACCTTCTTACCTGAGGCAAACTCAAACACGTATAAATAATATTTTAGATGGTTCTACTCAAACATACTTTTGAATGAGTTATACACTTGGATATTATTATCGTTTTAAATGTGGAAAACGAGGGTTTAAAGCGGCACGGCGCGGCTCAGCGGTCTAGTTAATATTACCATGCGCAAGAGATTTATACATCGTTATGGCCGACACAAATGTCCGCGTCAATTTATTATGTAAATAACACAAAGATACATCCAAGCCTCGCCGAAACATTTTTGTAAAACATAATCTATATCGCCCAAGTTACACCGCGCAGCTTCCGGCCCTGGGGGGAAATCAAAAATGTATTTGTTTCAAATGTCGCTTGCAGGTTTTGCCATAATAATAAAATAAACAATCTTAACGAAAGGAGACAAAAGCGTTAAATATTAAAAGCTTCTGTATAATAATAAGGCTATTTCAATCTTTATAAATAAATAAGTTCCCATGAATAATTTATGTGCATTAAAACAGGTGGAGCCTATTCCGTAGGCGTTTCAGTAATTTGGGATGGAGCAATTAAAAGCTGCTTTGTATTTTTATTCTGACTCGTTCTTAGTATTCTAGACTGTGACTGTGGAAAAACAAAGATATCTTTAACAACCGATCTACTTCTTCAATATTCACAGTTGCAATACGTATTAAAATATACAATGCCTTAAGAGGGTTAATCAAATTGAATTCTGTGGGTTAAGTCTGTGTTATTAATCATTCCAAGGCTGAATCGGAATTTGTAACGAATAAACCGGTCAAGCGTGTGCAGCACGCTTCGACTGCGAATTCCATAACAATTATGGTTAAAGTTTATGAAAATCTTATTAATAATATATGTATGTTAACTGCTTTTCAGGATTCTATACCCATTCAGTTACTTTAAAATCCAAATTAAAGAAAATGGTGACGAGCTGACGTTTAAATAGACAATCATAAAAACAATGTTAAAATCGTATTCTGCGGAATACTAAAACGCGAACGATACATCATCTGCATAGAGGCTTTCGGTTTATCCCTTGTAATTTATGAAACGCACCAGTTTTACGAACTTCCTCCTAAAGTACATCAAGTTCAATGAATATTTTATTTTTATAAAAAATTTACACTGTAGGTACGTACCCACGTTGAGTTTATCTTGGATATTACTGATATTGGTGAAGGAAAAGCACCGTGAGGAAACTTAAGTCTGAAATCGCCAGCCCGTCCTGAGCAAGCTTGGTGATCAATGCTCGTGCGTTCTCTGTATGAGAAGAGGCCTTTACATTATACATATTTATATATATACCTATAGGTACCTAAATTATCAAGTGTATATGGGTACTGTTCTGACCGTATTTTAAACGATTTCATATTTTAGTTTCACAGCTGTCTTGCTGAATCATAACTTGTAATTGAATTTTGCCGCCTTCCTGTTGTGGTGAAAGTGTACTTATAGCTTTGAAGGGATTTTTTTATTTAGTACGCAAAATATTTCGCTAAAGGGCATTTGGTTATTTCCGCCGATCACAATATTTGAACGGTGTCATTTCAATTTTATTACCTACTAGCTTCTGCCCGCGACTTTTTTCACGTGGAAGTCGTATGAAACCAGAATATTCTACAATAACAGCCACATTCTTATAAAACTTCCCTGTATACTACGTACGTTTGTAGTTTTGTTCTCAGCAGCCAAAATATACAGTCAGGACTGGTGACGCGGGAGCAAGCGACGTACAGTTGTCCGTGTGAGAGCAGCTTGTCCTGAGGTCGACACCCGCAGCCTTCAGTGTCGGCTCCTGTGACTTGTTGTTAATCATCGCAAAGCATACGCTCACATGGAACTGCACGCGCTTGAACTGGAAGGTATAATTGTGGGGAATTAGTAGTATACGCGGTATAAACACTGTCTCGTCAACGCCATAACCTATTAGAATTTCCGACTTGATGACGTTTCTCTGCAAAGACACGACTTTGAGTGGGGTTCCGTTACACAGCTTCGGCGGAGTTAAGTTCCCAAGCAGCATAATCGGGACACCGATCTTCAGCTAGATGATGTGCGCCGGAAGTCAAGTTGTCGTTAGCGAATTCAGAAATTCTATGGGGTAATGTGTGGCATCATCTTGCTCCACAACAGTGTTAATAGAGATGTATACCTACCTTCAATTTTCTAGAGAAAACTGTGGTTGATCGCTGCAGCTTGATCATTTTTGATCATTAAAATGCCCCGTTCACACACCCAAGACTTCTCTTGGCACGGTATTCGACTGATGTCCCTGTACACCAGACGAATCAGATCTTCTAAAGTGGTAACTACTGTACCAAGAGTCTCTGGTAATGCCACCTGGCCGCTCTACACTGGTAGAGTGCCTGCACCAACTTTTAGAAGAACATCGGACAATTCTTGAGCATGTGAATTCCCGCCAAGCCGAGCTTGCATGTTGATGGTCAAGCGCAGTCTATGAATTCGCGACCAGCTCCATAAAGGTATGGCGTGATGATAATCATTTAAAAAGTTAAATCGATAACTAGCTGCAATATCCTAACCTTTTGGCGCGTCCTTTTACATTTTGCGGAGAAGAATATTTAAACAGAAGCTATCCAGTAGAATTTGCGTCATGCTGAAACCTACGTTCAGACAAAAATTGTAAAAACTATATTTTCGGCATTAGAATCGATCCCAGACCTCGTAGCAATTACATTTTTTCAATCATATTCAATGTACAGTTTTGACTTCGCTACGATTTTATTATACAGGGTGATTGGAAGATGGGTGCAAAGCTTTAAGGTGAAGATAGTATAGACAATTTAGAACCATTTAAGCCATGGTTGTCTTAGACGAAGTCTTACCAAATTTTTTAATTTTTAATAAGGTTTAAAAGACGTATTGTACAAATTTTTTATTTTTTCTGAGCTTTAAATGTCTGTAAAAAAAATGTCTAATGACACAGAAGCCTAAAACATGTTTTGCTTGATTGCTTACACATTACTTTAATTAAATAAATAAAAAATGAATTCATTTATCATTCAATTTGGCCATAATTATGCAGTTTACATTAAATTTTGAGAATTTCCGAAAAAAAACTTAAAAATTTGGTTAAAAATATTTGGAAAGACTTCGTCTGAGACAACCATGGCTTAAATGGTTCTAAATTGTCTGTACTATCTTCGCCTTAAAGCTTTGCACCCATCTTCCAATCACCCTGTATATATAGATTTTGTTGCCTATTTGTTAGAACATAGCTGATCTCTATCACAAATAACCACATAGTACCTACTTACATACTATGTCCGCAACGGAAAGTGATATTCACATAACTACGCATTTCTACATTAATCCCCGAGTTCTATAAATAATGATTTCCGGGAAACGTAGCGTAACTTACCGTGAAACATGGCTTTATAAAATTACAACAACACACGAATTACAAAAGGGACCGAATAAAAATCATAATGTAGGTACATACATATAGGGTGATGAATGGATGGCTTCAATCTTATCTACAATACTTTCCCGTTTTGGGTAAAGTTACTCCAATAAATCAATCCTTTATGATAAATATGTTAATCGTCTACAGTGCAGTGATCTTTTCGCAGAAGTAGACTAGACTCTAGTAGAGTGATTAATCGTATCGTTTCTCTATAAAAATCTTTTGACAGGAACTTCTAAAGGTATTTCTGTTGAATAGTGCACGGTTAATTTAAATATGAATGTTTATTAAGAGCGTTTATCCTAAAAGTTGGCAACATCGCAAATAGCTATCAAAATTTTACCTGTTTTGATTAATTTGGCAATATTACTGTATGGAAATATGAAATGTGGCTAACTAGCGAACTAAAATATTGATTATTAAATGCAATAATTAATATGGTAACACCGAATATTTAGTTTTAGATGTAAAAAAGGCATTTGGAAATTTTCCAAATACCTCTTTTACACCTAAAACTGTTACAACATCAAATTCAGTGTTATAATTGCAATTAATTTTTAATATGTAGTTCGCTAGTTAGCCACATTTCTTATTTCCATGCAATAATATTGCCAAATTAATCAAAACAGCAAAATATTTGACATCTATTTGCGATTTTGCAACTTTCAGAATAAACGCTCTTAATGTATTTATTAATGAACACCAACAGCATACAAATTCAACAAAAAGGAAATGTATTAATAATGTTCTGTAGTTACACACATATCGACATAACAGCACGTCATGACGTCACCATGAAACATTTTTCCTAACAAAGTGTTTAATTATCAAGCAATATTCGTCGGCGTAGCCGCCGCGTGGCCGTGTGGCTATTACCGTCTCGTTGACAACCCACTTAAATTAAATATTAACACAAAATTAAATATTTTCTTTCTCATTAAAATTATTTTCATTTCTATTAAATAAAGCCTTGCGTTTTTCTCTTGAAAGTCGAACTATCGGTGGCCGGCCAACTATAGACTTATCGAATTTTTCATCAGGTATTGTGTAAAGGCTTATGCAGACCAGCACGACACGCGACGCGACACAAAGACACCGCTCGTCGCACGACGAGCGGTTCCTTTGTGTCGCGTCGCGTGTCGCGCCTGTTTGAAAGAGCCTTAAAGCTACGTATTATATCGGTACATTTAATATTCGATCAAGCTTCAAACGTTAAATAAAACATTTTTGTGTGTTTTGACTGCTCTTTGCTTTTTGCACATTACAACATTTTCAAAACCTATTTTTACAGTGTTTCAGGCTAGTTTATAAATGATATTAGTGAATCTGTCCTGAATCGAAGACCGTAATGTAAAAAAAAAAACAATTGATTTAAAGATCTAGAATAAACTAAAATTATCAGGATTGCAATCAGTATGCTATCATAGATGGATTCTTTACATGAAATAAATTTTTAAATATTTGTTTTGCTTTTTTAGTGCTACATTATAAGACCCCATGCATGCACCCTTCGTTTGATACAGTGTAAAACAGAACAAAAGACTGCGTAAGCTTTTGGCCGTTATTTCGCAATTTTTTATACCATCCATAATCCAACATCTAAAGCTAAAATCCGCCTGTTGGTATTTCAAAAGACAGAAATATGAAAAAATATTTTTAAAACCACACAGGACGTCGCGACTCGCTTGCTACTCGTAGTCTCGTACTTAATACTTGGAAAAGATAAGTTTTCTTCAAAAATAAACAAGCATTTTTTCTGTGGTGGTGTAAATACAAAAACGACACGAGGTACCCTACGTATGTTTAATCCATTTATTTAGTTCAAAAATTGGGTGAGAGAAATGTCTAATTTCATAGACATGTAAGTACTTCGAGCAGAGGTAGTTGGCGACGCCACCCGAATACCAAGCAGCAAGCATACGAAGGTTTAATTAAAATCGCTCTAGTAGTTTGAAACAAGTTAAACTACACATTGCGACTTAGTATGGTATAGCATGGCAACACTGGTAACGAATAAAATCGCGTTTTACGATACTTTGTTTATTCGCTACGTTTATATACTAACAAATCGTCACCAACACCGCAAAGGGGCGAACCTCAAATAAGAAAATTTTACAGGGGAGCCAAAAAATGTTTACTTTCTCCCGATGACGCGTTTATTTTGATGATATTTAAGAAAATATATAGGTATAATTTAGAACAAAAAAAAATCCCTACAACTGATTTTAAGATACGCCGTCAATCTTTTTTCGTTTCTTTTAGTCTTAGAGCTTCGCCCTTTTGTGACGACATAGAGTTCGACAAATGGAGCATTTTTGTATACTAAACAAATTTTTGAAATTTTTGCCAACACTGCAAAGGGGCGAACCTCATACAAACGGTATGAGGTTCGCCCCTTTGCAGTGTTGGCGACGAAATGTCCAATTGTAATTCGAACACTATGTACATTTTGTATTCTACTCGGTATTTATAAATATTTCTGTTATTGTTAACCAATTTGATTTGTTCTAACGAGCACTATATAACACTGTATGACACAAATTCAATTTTAGTGACCGTTTCTGACAAAATAATATAGATATACATATATTGACACACCAAACAAAGCATTTTATGTGGAAATTTAAAATTAAGGACGTGAAGCGGTCAATTTTTATTAGATTTATCACTTAGAAATGAAACTTAAAAGTTTTAAACTATTTCACGTAAACCTAGATAGTAAATAAAAAATCCGGCCAAGTACGTGTCGGACCACGCACAATGAAGGGTTACGTAGTTGGGATGAATTTATCCCAAGAACAAACTTAACATTGTAGTTTAAAAACATGTTCTCTCATACATTCCAACTGCAATTGTAAGTTTGTACGCACAATATTGAGAGATTTACCTTGTTGTTTTAAGACCAGAGACTTCTTATAGGTTTTCCTGTCATCTATGAATAAAGAACCATTCTCTGTATTTTTTTATAATTTTCGGCTCAGTAGTTGGTCAATTTTCATAAACTTTGTTAAATATCTTTAAAAGAATTTAAAATAAAATTATAAAAATAAAATGTGTATTTGAGATCCTCGCAACACGCCCTTTCATTTGATATGTCACACGGTACAATTACCAAATATTTATTTTTTATTTGCCCCCCCAAACGTGACCCACATATTCAAAATTCATTTATTTACGTTAAATGTCCGTGTTTGGGTCACAGAAATGCATACGTGTACCAAATTTCAACCATTAGATTCTAAGCTAATTGGCTGTGACGGACAGACAGACACACGAGGGATCCTATAAGGGTTCCGTTTTTTTCCTTTTGAGGTACGGAACCCCAAAAAGTGTAATTTAACTGTACAATTTATGGGAGACAGGGCCTGGCTCCCTTTATGGATCTAAAATGGGCCAACGGTCAAAAGGTAACAACTGTGACAATTTGTCTTGAATTCGAAACTTGGAGAAATTACTTAACTAGAATGTAGGGCAACCGTTATAAAGGTTAATGCGTTGATGAAAAAGTACACAATATATTGATTAAGTCGTATGTGTACTCAATGAGCGACGGCCATCTTTATTGCAGGTGCACGCTAATACTTAAAACGTACGGTACTGGTCGTAGTCGTCACCTACATGGCACACGGCACAACATGGCTACGTAAGCTTGGAACTGTCACGACCGTTACCTGTACGGAACCGTTTGCCCTCAAGACCTAACCACTTTACACACCTTACTGTAGCCGGTTTACTGTATCTATTATTTTATAATTATTAGTTTATAGTCATTTCAAATTTCAATTCACAAACTTACAGCCTCTTTAAAAGATAATTACGTACTATCAATTCCACCAAAAAGTATGATAGGTACACACGGCTACACATCAAGCTATACATTTCCAGTATAAACTCACTTCGCACTGTACGGAAATCTTATGTAATGCGAGATCAGCATAAACTGGAAATGTATAGCTTGATGTGTAGCCACGCGGCCGTGAATATGGCACGCACATCAAATATTAGAAAATGTTTGGCTTTGAAGAGCGTTATCTTTGTCACTCATACAGTCTCCCTCTAAAACGAAATAGTACGTCATATTAACGACCACATGCTGGAAAAAGTTTATTTTCTGATACAAATTAAATTATTAAGATATAATATTAAATTTTAGTAGGTGTTCAACTAAGTTGTAATTCTCACGCCTTCGCGCAAGAGTAAAGTTGATAGTTGAAACTGTTGAGCGAGAGCAAAGTTTTTGACAAGCAATGTGTATGAATTCATGTGTATGAATTCATTCAGTATCTAACGTATTTCATGTATTATTCCTTATTGAAAATCGGCAACCATTTTCTCTTCGATGATCTGTACTAAAACTTAGAACTAGAATTAAAAATCGTATCAACTGTTTTTGTTCTTTTACCACACTAGGGTAATAAAGATCCGTCTATTTTATTATTCGTATTAATTTTATTAGCCGTATAAATGTCTTACTTTAATTTAAATTTAGTGACGGTTATGTTATAGCTTTAAAGAATCAATTTTATGAACGCTATAAGCTTTATTGTAGAGCGCTTCACAGAAAAAAGCCCAACAGCCATTAGTATAAGATGAACCATTTAATCATTTTAAAATCTACTAAAAGCTCCACAATGAGGTCAAACGAGTTGTTATTCAAAAAAGCAATCACTGCGGATAGCATTGATTAGCACTTAACATACTTTTATATGCCAAACACCTCAATATGTATGACGCAAAAGGTGAATGTCTGAGTGTTCGTTGATTCATGGTATAAAAATTTAAACTCATAGTTTATGTCTTTTCAATAACAACTACTCCAGATGTGTTTATTTATACAGGCTGGGTGCCTGGGGCTGCGGTCTTCAGCGGAACAGGAGCAATGTTATGTATTTTGTTTGTTTGCAAAGGGTTCAAGGATGTAATGAAATCATGATATTGCCGCAGTAAGGGATTTATCTAAGACTTGAATTTCATTTCAAAAACTCATTGGGATGATCAAATAAGGGATGAAGTATGATACTGCCTGGTATCTGAATCCGAAAAACAAGTATTCATTTCTGAAAGTTTTTCGAGGGTCGAACCGAAATAGCTAAAGCCTGTTCGTTTCTTTAAGAGCAGATCTCCTATAAAATTGTTTTGAGACTTTTGAGCTTTTCTTTTGTTATTTAGTTTATATTACAGAGGGAGTTGAGCTTTCTAGAAAATAACTTATTTGTCAATTGATACCAGCAATCAGATTGCGAATGGTGTCTGAAGTAGCAACCCGAGCCGAGGCGTGAGGCGGCAGCCCGCATGCTCCCACGGTCTCGTCTTACGATACGTGCGCCTTGCCGCCTTCCCATCAGTTCCACCGCCACGTTGCCACTTGATCACACAACTTGGTCGCGCCATTTACAATGCGGAACACGTGTGTCCAAGTGCCATGTATATTAAAGTAGAACAAAGACACTGTTCCTACGTCGCACTCAGTGCTACACCCGCTCAAAATAAATACAGAGCAGCTAACACTGTGGACTAAAATTGTCATGTACTGTACACGTAGTACCCAGTAATTACATTTCGTAATCCTCTTAAAATTTGATACAAGGAAATTCTAATGATAGTATGTAATATTTAAGCTCTCTCACACATACAATACAGAGACCAAATATCAAAACTTTCTGAAACCCAAAATATTGTATTGTATATTAGGGAAATATATATTTTAATCTATATTTAGATTGCCATATAGTTAAACATAGTTTGGCATAATAGTTATATTTTGCCATATAATCGGAAAATGTATGAATTTCAGGTGTATGTAGTTATAAATTAGCGATGCAGAGCTCAATATTATTTGATACGAGCATAGCTAAAGATAATAAATGAGATAATGTAAACACAGCCGCTGGTCTCACAACCAACCCCGGGGCAAATATTCTCTTGTAAACAGTTTCTCATTATTATGTTTAGTGAAGTAGAAGTTAATGTACAACCCTAATGAATCTTGAGAAATATTAATACGTCAATACACCTACGACGAGAAGCATCTGTGGCAACAATGAATAGCAATAAAGTCAGTCACACGCGACACAGACGAAACGAAGTGATTACACGAAACAATGGGAGCGAAAATAGATCACGTTTTACCGTCGAATAAAAAAAAATCTATGGTCGACTATGTCCTTTTTTCAATTTATATTATCAATAAAATTCTTTCACATAAATGGGTGCCATTTGTTAGTGGCCGGGAGCGAGCGCGCCGCCAACCGCTGTCGCCGTTGACATTCAATGTTGATTCAAATGCGTCCACGTCCCGACAAACCGCGTACCGTACTTATCTGCACGCAATTTATTCTAATATCTGCAACATTTTATTAAAAATGTCCACCTTTATATGTGCATATTTACTGAAACACTCGACCGACACCGATGGGTGAATGTTCTTTATCTTGCTGGCTATACCGGTCTTTCATAAACGTAGGTATTCTTACATTATTTGAGCTGGAAGTTTTCAACTTATAAATATAAATAATATAAAAATGATGGATTGATCCACAGCCTCGCGGGTACTGCGGATCGTAGGATAGATTGGAAACACTCCCGCATTTACTTAGTTTACATTCAATGAAAAATTATGATTGAAACGCTGAGTTTAAAGCTTCTTTGTTTCTTTGAGCAACTCAACTGTCTAAGGATTATTTATGAAATGCTTTGAAATTCTCTTTGAATGATTTTCAATCACTGTCTGAGGCGAAAATGATCAAACGGGATCAATTTTTGTCTTTGGTCGATTAGACAGCATAGTACTAAATTTTCAGATACTTTAAAACTATTTATGGACATGATAGTCGCTTGTTGTTTTCAAGTTGTTAGCAAGTCTATGAAATATAAAGTAACACTATTTCAAATGTCGATTTCAGTAATTACTAGTCTTATCGCTCGTTTTCATGGAACTCGGTGGTCTAAGCTATGAATCTATGATACATGAGTATTCACGACAGGGACAAAGTTATTATGTTGTATCCCAAGACTCGAGTTTGACACATGATATTCAATGACTGTTGGATAGAGCATCCAGATATTCTTAAAAATGTTACATACCTAAAGCGTAGTCCACACTGGGCGCGAAACTAAGCTCATGAGCGAAGCTAAACGAACTTATCTTTGTTGCCATTATGGCCTGCGCTTTATAGTATTATTAGTTTTACATGTTCTGAAAATGTAACTAAAATTATCCCTGTATGTAAAACTATTTTTATCAGCAAGGGTCATTGTGATAATAACATGGGACACGCACTTTAACCTTCCTTCAATTATAAGTTATGTTGATAGAAGTAATAATAAAAGGTGGCCTACTTAGTTCTTATCATAAAAAACCTTTCAGTTCGTTGTTCAATCGAAGACTTCGAGGGGGAGCTTTGTACTCCCAAAGTTATCGACCTTAATTGTGCTATTAAGTCTCGAAAAAAATATCGATACGCATTTATATAATAAATTCGGTAAGAACAAGAATTCAGTCAAGTATTTCTGTACTTGATGAAGAATGCGTAGAACGCTGAGTTTACAAACGCTGCTACATAAATCATAAGTGAAAACATGGGTAGGTACTCGTGCACACGATATGTACACGTACGGATTTGTTGACCCAGTTCTACTTATGATTGCATTACTTTGTATATTTAAAAACTAATATTATAACGTGTTCTTGTTTGTACGCCAATGCAGATGTTAAGAAATGTAGACCGATTTAAATAAACTCTTACTGTAGCGTGCTTGTTGATATAAGGAAATGATGAAACTCCGGACGGCCAGTGGCGAGGTACGAGGTAATAAACATAAACGTACCGATGCTACTTTGCAATATTTTCACTTTTCACCGTCGACGAGATGCCGACTGAAAGAGTCTGTATGTGTGACGTTAATGTACTAATGTTATGATTTCTCCGTAAAGAGGTGTGAAAGATTTATTCAAACTGTAAGAGGAATTAGTGGAGTAAATATGTAGTTTTGTATCGAGAGAAGAAAAATCTTATTAATCTTAATTCGATACTAAGATAACTCACACACACATAACATCACGCCTTGTTTCCCCGAAGGGTTGGGCAGAGGTGTCCCTGTAGCAGATACACCCACATTTCGCCAGTTATGTTTAAGTCCCATGTAATAGGGGGCGAGCCTATTGCCATCAACCGGGCACAAATCCAGACTCCGAGCTGCTACTGAGAAATTTCAGATCCACTAGAGCAACGAGGCAGTAAGATAACTCATTGAAATATTAATGGAATGCTCTTGTTCTAGATCCCTAAGCAGAGTGGATCTGCCCTCTCAAGTGTGACTTTTTTCCACCCCGTAACTCATGAATATATAGATCGATCTCTTTCCGTAACGGTTGGCAGAGATCAGCGATAATGTGACAAAACAGACTCCTACATCATGTGCTAATGACAAACGTGACCTTACAGATATTGTTACCATTACGGTCGCCCTTCATGCCTTTTACTATTTCAACATTTCGCAATTCATAATGATTTGTATTTACTCTACGTGATCGAATCACTGACTCAAACAAAATATATGGTTGATGAAACAGTTCTCCATAAATAATAAATAAGTAGGTACCAACACGTAACTAAAATTGTATAAAAAGCAAATAAATGACGTCCAACCCTAATCTGTATAAAAGTAACGGATAGTGGCACGACGTTCTCCAAATCTTCATGCATTTCTAAAGCGTAGAAAGAGCTTTACAATTGTAACGAGACTACCCAACGTATTTTTTAAATGTCAGATTTTATGGTTGACTTATCAAAAATATATTACGAGAATAAATTTCCAAGTTGACGAGAATGAAACAATTCACAAAATAATGTACCTTCATAACCTTTACGCCAAATGTGGTTTCAAGGTAAAGAGTTTTAGTATTTGTTTTGGACGACGTAATCGGGACCCTTTATAAAGTATCAGAGATCTCATTATGGTTCCCCACATGTACCAACGGACCCAGAAGGTTAAAAATAAGTTTCAATAAAATTATTAGTAACTGGCGCACAACGCTTGAGTCGTGGAGGTAAAAAAGGCTAGGCAAATTACAATAAGAACTAATAAATAACAAGAGCTTTATTACGAGGTAAACGGTTACCTCCATTATAAAACTTAATACGATTTAAATCGGTAGCTATAGCAATTATAATAGGAGATAAGGAAACACGTGAGACAGGAATTCTGTTGCGCACAAACTTGAGTCTGGTAGATAAAACAAAAAAGCGACTCATGAAAAGAAAAGCAGTCAAATTAAATTAAGACCTACGACCTTCTACGAGGGAATAATTTCATGAGCAGTCGCTCTCCATGCTATCATAGCGCAGTCTACCTCGTGTATAGTCCGTGCAATCCACGAAGACGCGCCCCACTCCGCGATTACTGTACTGTAAGCTGAACTCTAGTACGGCGCGGAGCGGAATGGGGCGCGTCTTCGTGGATTGCACGGACTGTATAAAGCTATGACATCTAGCAAGGACAATTCCCTAGATTCATGGAAGAGGCTTCTGTAATATCGCTACTTTTATAAAACGCTTGATTTTTAACCGACTTCCAAAAAGGAGGAGGTTATATGTTCGACGCGTATGTTTGTTTTTTTTTTTTTTTATGTATGTCCACCGATTTCTCCGTCAATTGTGGACCGATTTTGAAAATTCTTTTTTTGTTTGAATGGGTAAGCTCCCAAATTGGTCCCATATAAATTTAATTAACATTGCTGGGGTAGTTTTTGAGTTAGCTTCAAAATACGTATTTTTTTCCCACTTAGTATGTAGATGATAATGATAAGTTCTTGACACTGGTAGCAGGTAGTGGTATTCGAATGTGTGTGGGGTAGGTACCACAACTAAAAAGTGAAAAATAAAAACTTTTTACAAAAAAAAAACAACCGACTTCCAAAAAAAACACTACAAAGTGAAAAATAACTTTAATTTCGGAAGTCGGTGGCAAAAAACGAAAACACAAAACCCAAGACACCGACTTCCGAAATTAAAGTTATTTTTCACTTTGTAGTGTTTTTTTTGGAAGTCGGTTGTTTTTTTTTTGTAAAAGTTTTTTTTACAGTAACTTTTGTGCCTAATTTATAAAATACTCATCAGAATTAGCGTCATTTTATAGCAAAATAAAATGACCTTATAGTATGTTCTCAATGCATTAACATTAGTTAAGTTTGTAACAGTGCAACGGTTATTAATATTTATAGCTGTTGCAATTTTGCATTATGCTTCTCTAAAGCAAAGTCTGCGTCACGGTCTTGGCACAAAAGGTTAAATATGTCGGCGACAGGACATTTGCCCCCAAGGCTAAGGCTGTGGACAGACTGTCTATTATACAGACTATCGCTCTACGAAAACAATGATGGCGCTCACACTCAATGAGAACTCACACAACAAAACAGTCTCATACATGGGCCAAAATGTACTGAAAAACCTGAAAACTGTTTTAATTCCGTGTACACACGGCTACACATCAAGTTATACGTTTCCAGTTTATGCTGATCTCGCAATGTATAGGATTTTCGTACAATGCGAGGTCAGCTTATACTGGAAATGTATAGCTTGATGTGTAGCCGTGTGTACACACTGTCTTTCAAAACCTTTGACGTTTTTTCGTCCACTTTGCGAAAAGCGAATGCAAACATTATTTTGAAGTTCGATCGAACTTGAGACTATCGGTGTGTCGTGTGTGAGAAAAATTGAATTCTTAAAAGAAAGTCACACTTTTCATTCTCATTGGGTTTAAGGAAATGAAAAATTCGTGTTAAAGTGTGGGAGATTAAGTTTAGTACCCAAGTCCTCTAGGACAGTACAATAACTAGGATACGAATATTATGTAGGTATTTGATTACAGTTTTAAATAGTATCATCTAGAATTCTCGATCTATGGAAACAACATCAGGAACGAATTTTGTAGATTACGGTCGATATATCCTCCATTTTCAAATACCCAGAAATAGAATAGATAGGGTGTCTAATTCCCAATTCCGATATTGAAGTAGATTTTCAGGTTGTTTCGATATTAAAGCGTGTCCGTATGGATTGAGGAGCCATGTCTCATATTTAAACGCGGGTACTACCAATATTGAGTAGTAGGTAAATTAGCCGATTATTTAATTATAATTACTTACGTATTAATAACGTGCAAACCTCATTTAAACCGAATCATGGATATGATCTATAATTTCTAGGAAATAAGCATAATTTGTAGTTATAATTAGGTACTTAATTAATTTAGTTAATGTTTTTAATACTATTCAGCTGCATCCGGTTAGACTGGAAGCTGACCCGAACATAGTTGGACTAGGGGATGATGAGTTTGTTGATGTGGATGATACTTTTCGCACACATGTCCTATATGAAAAGCTCATTAATATATATAGACATTCCCATATTACGGGAAAATGTAGTCTGACGCTGCATTTTATTACACGTAACAAGAGGATGAAGGAAAATTGTTATATTTCGGAACCATACATCACTGACGAAGGTGCGTACAAATTAAACAGCGGGTCGTCAGAGCGGAGGGCGGAAAGGGCCCGCCAGACCGGCTCGGGCTCCAACTTCAACCACCACTCAAACGAGCACCTTTAATTGGGGTGAAAATAATTATACCAATCATAACATTAATCATGTCGAAATTACCCACTAGGTAATTTTGTACGTCAACGAAACTTGATCATTATTTCGTTGCCTCTAAAGATGATATTATTATCAGCCTGCAAAAATTATGTTATTTTTACTCATTAACATTTTGTTTCATTAGGAAATTGTTCAAGAGGTCCCATTTCACGTTTCCAACAGATTTTTTGTATATTTTTTCTACAAAAAAAGGAACTCTTACCCACTTCGTGTGAGAAAATATTATTACTTATTAGATACAGTGGGTCATATTCACATGTAAGAGCTATTAATTATATAAATAGCGGTCGCAATCAAAATAAAGTTTTGTAATTATTACGCGATTTGTTTCCATACATCATAGATTGTTCAATAGCGGAAATAATTGCTGTGAATAATTTCTTTGACGAAATGGAGGTTATTCACTTACACGGTAGTTTTTGTAATTTAGTTGGTATATTTGATGTAAATATTATGTAAGAAACATATGTGCGTTAGGTAATAACGCATGTTATTTGTAAACTCTCGTAAAATCAAAGGCTAAATTACTTTAACAAACTTGAAAAGACCAGTTATTCGTTCAAATCGCACCGTTATCGAACAAAGGAATCGAGCAATGAAATCGAAATAAACAAAGCTCGTTATTACTTATTTAATTTTCTCTTGGAGGGTTCTGATGAAATAAGGCATGTATTAATACAGGCTTCTTGGAGGCTGCGAGTGAATTAAAACTAGGCCCGGATTTAATGAAAACTCAATTAAGGAAAGGGTCAAGTAGGAAGCCAAGGCTTTTCAGGAAACATTAATAGGTGAACATTCTCTTTGTATGGAACCAGCTAAACCACTTATGAAATACTCATGTATAAATAGTTGTGGCTGTGTTTGACTTGCATTCTAGGAAAACAACTTGACGTACTTACCCGGATATTATAAGTATCCTAAATAATAATCGAGGTCATAGTCCACATGTAAGCCATATTTTATCCAGTTTCGTTCATCCGTTAAAGCCTGATTGACCAACAAACGTCATCATCATCTGCCCAGCCTTTTCCCAAGCGTAAATTACGTACGAAATATCAGTTGTATTATAATTAGCTACTATCTTTTATTACAGCTCAAATCTAGACACTAGGTTTGAGATTTAAAACCGATTTTGAAAACATGGATAAAACTGATCAGCATAACTCGAAAAGTCATCCGCAATCGCGTTCCTAGGAAAGTTTCTTTGGAACTTAATTTAGTTAAGTTAGTAAAGTAAATATAAATACCGATTGGCCAAAGAATAAGAGAATCTCGTAAACATAATTGTTATTGCGAATTTGCGTCATTTGTTACTGTGTAAAAGTTATGGAGTCAGCGGCAGTCAGCGTTAATTTCTTCCGCGACAGAGAACGCCTTCCATATGTATTATACATAATAATATTATTATAATTACCTTATTACCAACCTGTTGCTTTGAGTAAGGATAAACAACATTGTAGATCTTTTATTTCGTAAATCCCATTTGCTTGTCACACGACTAATATACATGTGTTGGCCGTTAAGCTAACACAGACTACGTATTTTGTCATTGCCATTAGGGTTTTTTGTTCTGGATTTTATATCCACGTTCATTTATTTACCCGAATCTAATAATGATACTATGTATCGCACAGACGATTATATTTTATTGTATTTGAGAGGACGGCCATACTGCCCTGTTAAGCCCAAAGGCGGTCTCTCAACCGGAGTAAGTTTTGCGAAAATGTACTTTTTGTAAATTGTAATTTATGGAAAAATGGAGATATAAAAAATCTTCTTAGAGGTTTTTTTAAATGTTTTAAGTTAGATAGCGCTATTTCGCTTATACCATTAGATGCGAAATTGTTAAAGCTATTGAATGGTATAAAAAACTAAAAGGGCGTATCTCAGAGATACCGCCTTTGGGCTTAGCAGGGCAGTATTGACACACCCCCACACACACCCTCACATACGTATACACACTTAAACCAAATATATGAATGTCCAGCCTAGATTTATTTTTATTTTATTTTTTCTTTATATTGTTACTGTACCTAGAAAATAATTTAACTTCATCACTTGCGTTTGCTAACTAATCTAAATTAATATGTACATTTTTAAGTATTGGGGGACCTGGTGACCCGTAACACAGGTATTTTATGCCTTTTTCGGGCACCAGTCTCTCACAAATGTTAACCCAATTTTTAGATTAAGCATTTCCTGTACAAATCGGCTTTTGTGATGAGAAAATAAACAAATATTTAATTTAGTATAGGCTTTTATCGCACTAATATATTTTAACTTGTGGTCTTACTTACCATCGTATAAGTATAGCAAGCCGTACAATGTCAAGAAGCAATTTTAATAGTATGTTTACTGTTGTCCGACTATTATACTATGTTATGTAATTATAAGTTAACGTTTACGTTATAGTAACATGAAGGTGATAATGTGGGTGGTGTCGAGCGCGTGTTAGGGTCTAGTGGCTCCGGTTCGAAGCTCCGGTAGCAGGCAGCGGCGCGGGCGCACGCGACCTCGTGTCATTGACCGCCGCGGAGCTGAGCAGCGCCCGCGCCGATGCCGTTGCTGCTTCTACGAATGGGTGTCAGCCTAAGGATGCCAAAATACCCAGCTTTGTTAATCTTTTCCATGAATACATGAGGAAAATATGATTCATAACCAATAAGCCACAAGTTTCTCTTTTTATTATATACAAGAACTTTCTCTGACGTCACTTTTTTCATTAGCGAAAGTAGATACTACTCTTTGTAAAAGTACCTTCGAAAGCAATTTGTTTACATAGAAGTTAGCGTCCACTTATCAACTTAAAACCATCAGTCATCGACTTTATTTTAGATGTGAAAATGTGAAATTTTATTTAGGCAACCCTAACTAAAACCGTTTAGATGTAAGTACGGGTGAAAGAGACGACAACTCGTCTTCTAACAAGAATGAGGGAGACAGCTCCAATCCTGTTGTGGTGATAGAAAAAGAGAAACCAGTGTGAGAAAAAATACGTTAAGTCATTGTAATTTTCGAAATATGTGCGTGTATTTTATGGCGAAACGTACAAAAAGGGGACAGGAATGATGTGGTGCAAAAATTCGACATTTTAGAGTTGGATCAGAAAGGCGTAAATAATATTGCTCAAAACCTACTATGTGGACACGACGCCAACGTAGATAGATGCCTTTGACATATAGCCCATTCATACTGAGAATCATCGATTAGAATGTAATTCTGAGAACTCGTTTTCAATGAAATCAGCATGAGATGAGTAACGTAATGCGTAGTATTAAAAAAAAACGTGGCGAAATAATTCGTGATAGTGAATCAATTCTATTAAATGAAAACTTCTGTGGCAGACAAAAGTTTTTGATGGTAGGTACCTAAATCAATCAATGTCAATAGTTGTTCTATTTTTACATCAGAAGTACCTGTTGAATCTAACTTTGAATGATATTTTTTTTAACGTATTCGTTGTTAATAGATACTATTGAACCTATTTTTAGTTCTTTTAAGTCTAAATTAAAGAACTAGTTATAATTTTACAAAGCTGTAGTTTCTCATTTTGTGCCTCAAAACTTTTTAGAAAACTAAAAAGTTTAAAATATGCTGGAAAAACTGTTAGTCAGAGAAAAATCTCTGACTAACAGTTTTTCCAGCATATTTTCTACAAGTTATCTCATTGAAAAATCGTAACAAGCAGTTGTGTTAAGTAAAGTTTTTCTCGATAGTTCTAATAACTTTGTCTAGTTAAATGACTGAACTGAACTTGAGGTAAGTAGAACTCTAAATTGTTGTTGTTGTATTTATTGTTTTTTTCTCTCTCTATTAAAGTTGAACGTCTATTCAAGAAACGTTTTCTGAATTTGCCATATTCACCGCTGATACACATAACATAGTTTGTTTACTGAATTATTAATACACGGGAGGAAGGAAGGAAGGATAATAATAATTTTGACAATATAACATAGAAGTCCACTTTTGCTCCCAAGTATAGAAAACATCTTGTCAGGTCAATTGAACGCGTAACTACGAATAAAAGTAAAAACGAGTGAATGTACTCGTATTTTAAACAATACAAGAAAGTGATCCAATTTAAATTTTCTACAATGTAATTGAACGCTTTTTTTACCATCGGCAACACTAACAAGCCATCTTAGTCAGTACTTTCTTCTTAGAACTACAGTTCTCCCCGTTGGTATTTCTTTTAGCAAAAATACTTTTAGATTTTAGAATCCAAATACCAGTTAGGTACTCTGATTTATTTTGTCAATAAGTGCAAAAAGAGGATGAAGCATCTGCTGCCATGAGAAATACTTATGAGATGAAATACCTATGTCAAGGATCTTTCCGGATGGGTAGATAGAGACAAAAGTTTCCGCTGTTTTCCTAGCAATATTTATGCACCGAGAATATTACATTGTCTAGGCCTAAACAATATATTTAAGTGGAAATTTCGTGACCTCAATTTGTTTATTCATCCTAACCAAATATATATTTCGCAGTAAGATGTACATATATAGTTATATGAAAGCGGTTCATAACTGTCTGACTAGGAATAAAACTATGATACGAGCATGATCTAGTAATATAACTATTAGGGCACTCCGACCAAATAGGTTAGGTTAGAACTGTGACTAAAACGCGCGAGCCGTGCGAGCGAAGCGAGCGGAGCCGCGGCAGCGGCCGGCGAAATTGGTCGTAGTACCTAACAAAATTAAGGCACTCCGACAGTTATGAACCGCTCTGCTTAGCACCGAGAGTTGAAAATCCAACAGCGTATTTTTTCGACGCGCTGGGATGCACTCTGTTGAATTCTCAACGCTCGTCTTAACGCCGAGAGTTGAAAATCCAATGCGCGATAAAATCCCGCCGCGATTTTATTACGTCCGTGCGAACGTTGGTTTAGTGCTCGTGTGAAGCCGGGCCGGATAAAGCTAAATGCTATTATAAATGCGAAAGTGAGTTTGTTTGTTTATTTTTTGTTACGCTTTCATGCTATAACGGCTGAACGGATCAGGATGAAATTTGGCGCATGGGTAGACCATGACCTGGGTTAGGACATAAGACTTTTTATCCCGATATTTCCACGGGATCGAGAAATATGCGGGTGAAACCGCGGGGCGCAGCTAGTATAATGTATTCGTAGTTCATTTTATACTATCGCAGCAAATCGATTGTTGAAGTGATAGTTTCATGATTAGTTTGTTCTTTGTTTAGATAGGAAAAGCCGGCAGCCAGCGAATTTCAATGCATTGAGTAAAATGATATCAAGCTGGGCTTTTGTCTAGAATTAGATAATAGAAGACGTAGCTTTGTACCTAGGTAGTCTAGTACATATAGTCTGCTTCAGGTAAAGTAAAGTAAGTAGTAAGAATTAGCTGATGAAAGTGTAAACAAACTCTGTTTTTTGACCAAGACGCTAACGTTTCCCAGTTCTCACTCATCGAATGTACAAAAAGTTATGTTAGTACTACTGTTATTAGTAGAATAAGGATGTAAGAGCGAGCGAAGCGAGCTCGGGATTTGGGGCACCCCGACTCGGACAGGTTTGGTTTTCCTAGCGGGGCTCCGTCGACTACGCCGTATTAATAATTGGAAACAAAAGAACCACCACGTGATCTTCCCCAACCTTAATACTGCCACTATCCCACAAATCCCAAAAGAAACATCGGCGATTAAAAAAAAAATGTGTATTCAAATCTGTATTCAAGGGATGGAAAACCATTTTCGTTGTTACAAATATTCGCAAAAAATTTTAAGGTTGAACACCTTTGTCTCGGGATCAGAGCAAATTGTTATACTTTTCTTAACTTTTATATTTTTTATTATTTAAGTCTCCACCCCACAAGTACATAAAAATACCCCCAGAGATACTACGTATAGCGACAAGACCCCCTGAAAACACTAAAACACAATTTTACTTCGTTTTACAGTGTTTTATATCACGGTTTCAAACCCAATGCCGTTGACCGTCCGTGACGGTTAGCTTTAGCGCAAAAATAATGCCGGTGACCCTCCCGGAGGGTTTACTTCCAATATGTATGGCGGCATGGCGTATGAGCTCTATGAAAAGTGGGTGGAGTTGAAAGTGTTAAGGTGATTTCAAAAGGTGATTTCAAAATTAGAATTTCGGGTTAACGTATTCCAAATACTCAAATCAAAGCACTCAATTTGTAAGTGGCACCACAAATTGGCATTCATGGGTTTTCTGATCTGTTTTCATTTTCATAAGATACTTTTGGAACAAGGTATAAGTATCTGGGTTACTAGTTTATATACCTACTACCCACCGTACGTCGCGTTTATCTTAAAACATTTCAAATTTTCTCATAAGTATGAAAAGATTACTCGAGACTACATGCTATCTTTCCAAACTGACGAACAGTAAATTTAAAAGTGGAGACAAGAATGCCAACTTTTTAAAACTTAAACGAAAGACGAGGTCAGACACTGCTAGAGGCTCCTGCTTATTTACAAGCAATTACTTACGACTCATTTTGTGTGTGTATACCGTATGTTGTATGTTAGAATACGGATGATGGTGATATTTATTTCATATCTGTGTGTGTTTTGTTCCAGTGTGGTGCACGGTGCGCAGTGACGACGAGCAGCATGACGCGCGGGAAGGTGACGATGTCACCATGCAGTGTCGCTTCGCCCTCGAGCCCCTCGCAGGAGAGTCGCTCACCTACTACTGGGTGAGGAGCACCGCCAGTGGACACGACAACGTTGCCATCGGCAATATCCCCCTCGAGACTAATTACCAGTAAGTTCCACCAACCTTATACATGTCTTTACAATTTCTGTTAGCTGTATATCAGTACCTTCACGAGCAAAAGAAAATCCATTTTCCTTAAGCTAAGGTTCGCAAAAACAAGCCATGTTGTATTCTATTTCAAACACACATATTGTTTGTGTTCGTACACACAACACTTTTTTACATCAAATTAAAGCGGCTTTAACAAATTTTTGTATATCCAAGGCCCTAGATTAAATTTGTCAAGATGCAAATCTTAGTTACGCGCAAGTAGATACTTATGATCTTGCGACCTCTGTTGGACGTTTCGTACTCCTACGAAACCCTTTTTATTTTTCACCCCAACAAAATATTCTAATAAGTACCGATCTCTAGGGTAAATATCGGACATCTGCCATCCTTTATAAAATAATTAATATTCATGAAAAAAGTACAAAGAGTTTGCGTGCTAAACACGGAGGCGGGTCGAAATAATACCGCTATAACTTTTCAAAATAAGTAAATTATTGGGGATTAAAACTTATCTAACAAGTATTATAACTTTTATTATATGAAAGCGCCGTAAGTAACGCAGGTAGAGGAATATTTTACAAGTTCCCCCAACTCATAGCATTAAATTAATTCATGGAACATAGAATTTAGGTTTATAGTCAAATATATAGCTGAAGCAGCAAGTAAGAGATCTATCTCCAAAATAAGAGAAATACATTTACGTAATTTCATGCACGAGTAGCTACATTGAACACGATACGACGTCGTCTAATGCGAGGAAGATAAATTCAACGTCCAAATATCTTTCTTTCCGAGTGTAAATTATAGCAGGCGACAGCCTTTAAACTGTACGTTTGAAAGATCCCACGAGCATGAAATTATACCTAGCTATGTAGGTACATGTATAAAATGGTCGACCCGAGGGAGTCTGTGGCAACTGGCAGGGAAGAATAAAAAAAAAAATATCACACAGTGATGGCCATGTCTGACAGGGTAAACTTAATTCCCTGTCGCAATGTTTCTCAGTATATAAGAAAAGGTATGTCAAGCCAGGGAACTAAGCTGCCAACAGTACAAAAAATCATCCTTTCTTCTGGCTCGATATAAGTAAATTATATTTTGTTCCATGGTTAACGAAACAAGACCGAAGACCATCAACCCCATGTCAATTACAGATACGATTATGATGAAACAAATAGGTTTTGTTAGTCTTGATTAAATGAACGTAAGCTTACACTGTGGGCAAAACTTTCTTATCAAACAGAAAATAAATCCTATTATGCTTATCATCACCACTTATTTTAAGTGTTCACGTTTTTTGTCTTAGAAACACCCGTGTATTGTACAATTAAAACTAAAAATAAAACCACTAGTTCTCTAGTACTCAACCGAAGGTGGAAAGTATGCAACCATTATTTAATAAACGGCTCATTAATAGTTTAATAAAAATTGATAAACCAAAGCCGTATATTGAATTACACCATTAACTTTATCCTTTGTGCATACAAAAGTTCAATCAGGCTATATATTATTTACCTATCGTGTGATTTTACATATTTGAGTTAAATATTTCCCTTCCTGCAAAACCAAATATTCAAATTGTTTGCACAACCAAAGCTATTGGAAACCGATGACATGAATAATTTAGGGATATCGTTATCTCCTGTCCTAACATCACAAGTTCTGAACAAAAGCCATTTTCATTAAAAACTCATCCTTTTATGGATTGCCTACTTTATTTTCTTATTGATGAAGTTACTTCTGATTCTACGGAACATAACTTTATGAGCTTTTCTTCGACAAAAATATTATTTACTAGCTTTTGCACGCGGCTTTGCCCGAGTGGATGTCGGCAAATGTACTACCTGGATTAAAAGTACCCTATGTGTTAATCCAGGTAAACAATGTTTTAATTTCGTAATAAAAATTAAATTGTTTTCATATAACTGTATTTGTTTACGCGGCGCACGCCAGTAAAACTCTCAGTCGGCATGATTTTTTCCGACGTTTTCATCAATCTTTGTCATATTTCAGCCAATTTAAACAAAACGAATGAATTATAAACCTAAACCTTCCTCATGCATCACTCCGTCCATTGGTGAACACCGTATGAAATCCGTTTAGTAGTTTTTGAGTTTATCACGTTCAAACAGACAGACGTGGCGGGGGGACTTTATTTTATAATGTAGTGATGTAGTACTGGCATAGTAATCACCATGTGGATTGTCTTAGCTACTTATAAGAAAATATCCAAGTTTATTCTGTGGATATATATAATACATTATCCTTGTATTTACATTACAGTAAGCTCGACGTTATAATATTCAATAGTATTTATTAGACGAGGTAATTAGGGCTCTTTGACTTGTTTATTTATCGCTAATGGTATACATTAGCGGACCCAAACGTTAATATTTTACTCGCGAATTTGTTGTCAATATAGAATTTCCTTTCTTACGGCCCTATAAATACAACTTTTACTTTTCAGACACCTGAATAAAATGAGTCTTCTAAAAAGGTCAAAATGATGACTGATTATAAGAATTCGATTATAAAGAAAAGTCACCATTTTGAATTTTTACTTTTGTTATTAAATTGCTGCTTTAGTCAGAATATCTTGTATATTTTTAAGCACATCAAAGGTTCTAGCGGGATTATTATTCGTAATACATATTAATAATGCAAATGGAATATAGTTGTCAGCGCCATCTCGTAATAAGGCAAAGCAGGAAATCTTTCTGAACACCCCGCAAACGACCACAATAATATTAAAAGGTTGTAGCTACACGCCGAGCCTTCATGTCACCACTAAGAGGGAATTACGTAAAATTCCTTTGTGTCATTTCTCTACCAGGATACATACACACGATTAGCATCCTTTCAAACGTTGAACGTCACAGGCTCGGGACTTAAAACAGCTTTTCCTGGTGAAAGTAGTTTATAATTTTGTATTTTCATGACTACTGCAAAACGAACAACGAATAAACGACGAATATGTATGCACTCAGTGTGTCGGTGTGTATATTTAACAAACGGCTAACAAATATTCTGCTAGCAGTCTGAGAGTCGACGGCCTCGTTGCTTAAACATAAAGATCTCAAGGGAACACATTCATGTTGGCACACTGAAGCTTTTGTTCTTTGTAGGATCGCGAGGAATCTGTCGATCCTGGAAAATAATGAGCGAACCCATTAGGGATTGAAGAGCTTCGTTTCTTCGGAATTAAAAAACGAATATATTTTGTTGCAGGATCTCGTATGCGCCGACGGAGGGTCGTTTTGACCTGCTGGTGTCGAACGTGTCGTATGAGCGTGACAACGGGCGCTTCGAGTGCCGCGTGAAGGCGGGCGGGTCGGGGCGTACGCTGCACGCGCAGGGCCACGTGCTGACCGTGCTGACGAGCCCGCGCGCGCCCGTGCTCACGCCCGGCTCACACGCGCAGTCTCAGGAGGGCAGGGAGCTCAACCTCTCGTGCTCAAGCTCGGGAGGCTCACCCGAACCTACCATCAAGTAAGACACGGTTTTTGTTTCCTAATTCTACACACGTTTAAAGCATAACTTATGTGATTATTCTCGTCTCGTAACACCTAAGTACGTTCCATCTTCCACAATACATACAGTCTACGTGTAAGGTGTGTACGAGGAGATTTTCAAAGCAAAATGGGACCGGAAGTCAGATACATCTACGGAAATAAAATCTGTTTTTTTTTTTAGGTATTTGATACTTTAAATATCGGCTAAATTAATTGGCTAAAATATGATGGTTAGAAATAGCGTTCATGTCTGACTGCGACATGAACGCTATTTCTAATCATCATATTTTGCTATCGCTCTGAACTATTTCATCATCATCATCATCTGGCCTTTTCCCAACTATTTTGGGGTCGGCTTCCAGTCTAACCGAATGCAGCTCTCAACAATTTATAGTTAAATATAAAACCGTAATAATTAAAGCTTTCTGCAAAACACTCTACGAAAACCAATTCACTTCAAAAGCTTTCGAAATACTTCTGTACGAAATTATCCTCTGTAAGGTAATAATGTTAAAAACAACATGTTTATAAGTTAAATTAACGGCGAAAGTCTCGCAGTATTTACTGTTGATATGTAGGCGTGTCACTTTTAAAACTTTGTCGTGATATACTCGTAAGCATAAAGTTACAAATTAAACATCTAATTGTAATTGCCAGTTAACATGTGTGACTTTGTAAAATTATTTGAAGTTTAATCTTACCACAGAATACTTTAGTAGTCTTATTCAAATATTTGATGTATCCTTAATTTAACTAAACCTAAATGCGATACGAATAGCTTGAGCTACAAAATTTCATTCTAGCGAATGGTGATAGCTAAGGTAGTACTTATCGCTATCCCGACTGAGCTGGGTTCATCACAGCCGGCTTCAGATCTTACATAATGCGCCCCGTGCTGAACGTGTCTAGCTTTTATTATGAATTCATTCGGGAAACATCGAAACTCATAATCGTTACGGAATCATTTATTTGACACATCGCTAAAGCCTCAGAGAAATAAAAAGTCATTACCGGCAGTGCTGTAAGCCCGTATTGCAGGCTAATTATATTCGTCATAAGGCCCTCCGGTGTTTTAATTATTCACTCACATATTCGCCATTTCCCCGAGAACAATGTAATTGTGTGGTACCGCATCTGGAAAAAACACGTGATTTCTCAGAAACAACGTGAGTATCATGTTTAAAGACAGCAATCTTTCCTCTGATTTGTACAAACTGCCGAAAACTTGACCCCGCTCCATACAAGTGGTTGTCGGTACTAATCCCGCTCCACTTAGTACGTTTTCGTACCACACCGTAATTGGCTTTTACCTAACGCATTAAGAACGGCGTACGGGGAAGATAAAAAGCTGATAAATGTGGTGATAAATTTCATGTAGGCAGTGACTCGGATTCAATTAGAGTCGAGGAGGAAAGGCCCGCACTGAGGGTAGTACCCGGCGGGCAGCTGGCTGTCGGAATGACCGCTGCTGGCGCACATATTACACCCCGGTACAAATAATAAAATTGAAGCGTTGCACTAAGCCAAGGTTTACCGGGATATTTGAAAATGATGTCATATGAGCCCGCTACGTCGTTGTCGTGGAGCTGGCACTAGTTTGCATAAAAAGGTCGGCGGCATCTCGGCCGGATGAAAACTAGGTGTTCTGGATACACGTCACAAAAACTCGGTATACGAGGCACTACGTTTAACCGGATATGTGTCCCGGATACATGAACTATGAGACGCTGTGTGAGCGCGGAATAACTTTCAGTTGCAGCTTGAGTTCGTTGCAGTTATTTTTGGTTTTTTAATTGGTATTGCAGTTACAAACAGCTTTAATTGTGAATAGAAATGTATTATAAAATGAAATGTAAAACATGGCACCTAGCACTACTAGCACAACTTGAGCTCTTGGAAATAAACTGACTTTGAAATCACGATTGTCTACACTAAAATTATAGAGAGAAAATATTTGTATTTTTGTATGTTTGTATTTTTGACTGGACCGATTTAAAAAATTCTTTCAACCTTAGAAATGCTATATTATCACTGAGTAGCATAGGCTATAATTTATAAAGATAACACGCGGGCGAAGCCGCTGGCGGAAGCTAGTCTTTGATATGTGTTCTTTGTCGACGAAGATAAGCCACTTAACACACGACACAGGTACACATTATATTATTGTGATTATAATCTGTAAAGCCCAACGAGCTTCTGAATACTGCAGATATACCTATTTAGTAACCACTTACCGTACTAATATTAAAAAGTAGGTAAGTTACGTTGGTTTAAAGTTCTGTTAATTTTATCAATAAAAACTTTCTGTAGTTAATAATCTTATAAAATATGGTAGAGTTTTTGCTTGATAATTGTTTTATTAATGAATAATTTATAATAATATGGCTGCCTTGAGACCTTATTAACTTCCAAATTCCAAAACATTCTTCAACTTCTTGTTATATAAGCGTAGGAGCAAAAGAATGGCACAAGTTTTATTTTAATTATAATCTAATCATGTATGTACCGCTCAAAGTTTCTACGTTACACCTGCGCGACAACCATTCTTGTCCCAACTTACCAAAAAGTTGTGGCTTTGTTACGGAGTGTGGCACCAAGGACCGAAATTACAACGCGAGGACTAGTAGTTCATGACGTGAATAAATCTATACATACATACATACCAATAAATAAAATAATAGTATCTTTTTGTAATGTCAAAATAACATTTTTTTACTAAACGCGAAAGTACTTATAACAACAAACCATTCCTAAAAAAAAAACTGTCTTTCTGTTTGTTCCGGCTAATCTCCGAAACGGCTCGACCGATTTTGACGGGACTTTCACTGGCAGATAGCTGATGTTATAAGGAGTAACTTAGATTTACTTTTATTTTAGCAAAAATAATTAGGGTCCACGCAGGCAGCAGTTAGTATATCAGGTATAAAATAGTAACATACATATCCGCTAAATAAGGAAATCAAAAGACCTAGGCACACACAAAATTATACGTAAAGTAAGGTCTGTGGAACACGAAACTTAGGTACCTTCCTGTTTAAATTTTAATTCTATTCTGAGTGGGATCTAAATTCTAAAGTAAACATGCGTGGTTTTGTATGTATGTAGGTACTTATGTACTCACCCTCACCGATGTGAATGTATAATTGTAGAAACGGCGGCATTACACAAAACATTTTAGAAATAATAATGTATTTTTGGGAAAAGTCGTAATTCGTATATAATTAAACATCGTGCCCTATACTGGGGCGTATATTACCTATCATAATAATATTACCTACGCAGAATTTATTTAAACATTGCTCTCAGTTTATGTTTCGAGCTTACATTAACCACCTATTAAATCGTTGTTTGAAAACGTATAAAGGTCATTGAACATTTATTTATAATATTGAGGGTTACAGCTGGGTTTGTAAATGAGAATTAAGTATTGTAATGGACTCTTAGATCACATTCACGCAAATAAGAGAAGAATTTTGTTAATCGCTCTTTGAGAAACCGCAGGCCTAAAAGCCCAGTGGCAGTGGTTCAAACAGAAAATAGATTACTGCTATGTTTCAATGGGAAAAAGCAATAAACATTATTTTGCCGAATACCGAAAGGTTCGCGACTAATGTAAATTCACTCACACGCTCCATATTTATTTAGTAATAAAGTGTTGAGGAAAAAGTGTAATTTCAAGCTCAGTCCATTATCACATCGAGTTTTTTTTTAAAGCTTGTAATAAAGTGAACTCTCCTCATGCACACGAGATAACTAGTAAGCCACTTTAGAGCGTGCAGTCAAAGACTGAGTGACAAAATGTGCTCATACAAAGTGTTAACAAGTGTAATTTTTCAGATGGTACCGAGAGGGTTCAACGTACCCCTTGGATGCGACGATAGCACACGCCAAGACTCGCTCGGAGCCGACTGTGGCGACCCTGACGCTCATGCCGACGAGGGAAGACGATGGGGCGGTCTTCCGATGCGTGGTGTGGAACAGAGCCATGTCCGAGGGGCAGCAGCTCGATGCCTCCGTCGATCTTAGTGTCAATTGTAAGTAATTTTGTAAATTCTACTGTTTTTTATTCACTTTTGTTGATTTATTACCTTTTTTACCATCTAACTGGAGGGGCCGCCGGCCGTCCTATCTCATCTCTTTCAATTCCATTCCTTTAACAGGCCCTTTGAATTCAATAACAATATACTTCATTATGCTTCATCTTAGTACCACCACTGTACTACCGCCACTTGCAATTAAATAGTTTTCTTATAAAAATACGATTTCATAAAAACATTGTGTATTAAAACGTTATAAAAAATGCGAAGTCGATGTTCGTTAAAACTGTTAATAAAATGATCTAAGCATATTATAATTTACTTCCGAGAAAGGTGCAATATGAACACATCAACAATTACCAGGATGCCGGTTGTTGTGGAAATGAAAGGAAAACATTGTTTATCTATCAGCTGCATTAATTCTCACGCGAATTGTAAAAGTCAACCGCGCCGGTAAGGAACACGGCTGTTCGGCGACACGACGCCGTTGAATTATATCAGTGCATTATGACATTCTTATAGCCAGCACTCTTTATATCATTTTAACGAACTTCTGCCTCAAGTCGTTTAAAGTAATTTAGAGCTCTTTTATCATCGCATTTTCGGGAAACGAAGCTTCCAAAACTAGTAGCTGTGTCATGAAGACATCACGTTCACGGTACTGTACAGACTGAAATCAATATCGATGCAATTTATCACGTTTGGAATCCGCACTGCGAGCGTCTGTCCCCGGTGTGTGATTGGGCACATCCATAGTGGTCACCCGTTACTTGTCAAATAACCGGTTACATTACGAGTACCATTATTTCACATTGAAATATAGCCCTTAAGGATTGTATTAAATTAATCTCAAACCAAGTTTTAAAGACAAAGACAATAAAGACCAACATCGACTTGACTTACCCCAAATGTTAGGGACTGAGCCAAATACATAATTGAAAATTGTATTACACTACCGTATGTAAACAACAGGTTCATTTCCACCTACATTTTATATCCTCGTTCACATTTGTAGTGTTATATTTAAGCCAGTTACGTCATCCAATTCCTTTCACGCTCCGAATAAACCTATTCAGGAATTTGGCTAAGGGTGTCGCGAATCTGAAAAACAAGTGTAACAATAACTTGTTTGTACGTCCACCGAATGCTTATAAATTTGCTTGTTATTTCATTTATTAAGGAGTTTTTTATTTGGATTAAAGAAAAAGTAGTCTCGAATAAGTAAGGTTGGTTTTTTTATTTGTACGAAATAAAAAAGTTTATACTTCTCCTCCTTTTTGGAATTCGTAGGTATCCGTCTTATGTTATTAGCATATTCGACTTATTATCAGTTGTAGGAATCTATTTCAATTAAATTAATTCATTTCATCTGTGTTTTATTTCTTCAAATTGGGTAAAGCTTCGTAGTAAAATCTTATTTTCGTACAATAAATCTTTGATGATTTGCTGCTCGTAAAACTTTGATGTTTTCTTCAAGTCTACCATTTACGTCTCTAAAATCCTTTTGTATTTGAGTAGAGATCATATTAATGACCTGATTTTGCTTAATTAGTTTTATTAATCCTGTTGTAATTAATTCTGTAATATCACTGACTAGTACCTAGTAATCCTAAACTAATATAAATGCGAAAGTGAGTTTGTTTGTTACGCTTTCACGCTAAAACGGCTGAACGGAATTTGATAAAATTTGGTTCATGGGTAGACCATGTCCTGAGTTAGGACACAGGATACTTTTATCCCGATATTTCCACGGGATCGATACTTATGCAGGTGAAACCGCAGGTCGCAGCTAGTTAATAATAATCTTACTTACTTCGGTACTAGGCTTTCAAAATTATATGTTGTTCAGAGGGAAAAGGTTAACTTTAGCCAGCTTTTAAAGCTAGTACCCGGTAGTTCTAAAACTGCTACATAAAAGTCGTACGTCGTGTGTAAAGAAGCGCTGGCAGATAGTGTTTGTACGAACTCCTTTCGCGAGTTCAAATGTAGACGGCGTCTCGGCCATAGGAATCCCTGAGCGGAGCCAGCGGCCATCAAGGAAACGCAAAAGCTCTCGGCAAATAACCTCAATGACCTAAACTTGCTCCCGCTGTACCTTGGGAATCCTGCTCGCTATTATTTACACAACCTTACTGTGTAAATACAAGACTACATGAATGTTCTTGGTTTATTTTGGAACTGATATATTGCTATTTATTTTATAGTAATTTACGTCGCTCTTACTAAAATTGCCAGACTACGAAGCCCAAAAGCCTTTTGGCTTCGCTCAGACCAGTAATTTACATAAGGTTAGATTTAAAATTAAATTAAGTAAAGCTTGTGTAGTAACGTACCTACTTACTTACCAAATATGTTCTGTATTGAGTAATTTTCTCTCTGTAGATCAAAATTAAGCAAATATATTTACAGATTTTGATTCGAATTGAGTCGATCAATGTTTTATAACATGTTGAAAAGTTATGAAAATGCTGTCTTTCTTAAATACTAGAGTTACTCCGACTCCCGCACGCGTCTTAGAAATATTAGGTACATACTTATTCTGAAAAATCTCAGCTCTATTTCAAAACCAGTGTTGTCATAAAGTATAACATTTCCAGATCCTAACTGCTATTCAAACCTTTTTTTATTAATTGCAGCTTTGCAATTTTGGTTTAGCTTGTTTTCGTTGGCCCAAATTGCTTATAAAAACATTAATGAAAAATATCTGGGCTTTTATGCTTGTATTTCTCGGAAAAGAGAGGTGTATGGATGTATTTACACCTGTACAGATGTTGTACGTCCTGTGCAATTGGGCTAGCCCACGGATATCTATGGGCTAGCCCATTAGACCGAGCATAAATCTAGACGGGCTACTGAGAATTATCTAATGGAAAAAGCAAATAACACATTAAATTGGGCTTAACATTTTTGGCCTAAGCTTTTGTAGAATTAATTCTGAGTCCATTATATCTGCTTTTGTAACAGCTTAGTCCAAAGCAAGTAGCATTTGTAGTAGTTCCAGTTGGTTTAGGCGAGCGCACACGTTAAGGCAAATCCCGCAATCGAAAGTTTGCCAGGTGAACCGACCAGCGAAAACTTTGTTTTTGTTGTGGTTAGTCAATAATTACTCAAAGGAGAGGTGTGGTAGGTTCCTATGGAGGAAGATGGATGATATAATATCAAACACAGAATAATAATACTTTAGTAGACAATTTTACCTACCTAGCGTAGCTGTATGGAATGATTTTTTTAATTTTTACGGAAAAAATACCGAAAAAATTTAAGCATCGCACATTTTTTACTTCAACTTTAACGTCACACTCTGTACACCATTTTAAATTTGTGAAAAACAGCGCTTTGTTTCTTGTCGTCTTGAAGGATTTTCAAAAGAAGCTCCTAAAGTCTTATCTCATTAAAATTCTTATATTTCCTGCGCTTAGCATTAAACGCTACATAAACCTGCTCCACAATAAACGGTATTTATTTTTAGGGTTTAGAAACATCTTTTCGGAATTGCCAGTGCAAATGAAGAAAAATTTAAAAAATAACAAAGCGAGAAAAAGCTGAACCCATAGAAATATAAAAAAAAACAGGCTGAACCTGATTAACTTGACTTTATTAGGTAACGAGATGGGAACTGAGCCTATAGTTATTTCTCGGGCACAATTCCAATACAGTTCATGACATAGTTCATAGTAAAATGTAACTGTTGTAAAAGACCATTGAACTCCCGTTGTATTTTTATTCGAGTCGATGTTACAAGATGCAACTGCAACCACATGTCTGTGTTCAATGCTCGGAAATTGGGTTAGGTAATTGAATTAAAAAGTTAAGAAGAAACGATAAATGATAAGATCGTTTTGATGCTCTCATCTCGCAGCAGCATCTGGATACTGTTTATTATGAACTGACCTGAATAAGCAACATCTTTCAACAGCTGAAGAACACGCATGGTACATGCGCGCCAGTGCATGTTTTAATTCTGACAGATTCTGTAAACAAATTTATTATTGGTATGCTTCGACCAGCTAACCGGACCAGCACATCCGCTTCCTTTGTGCAATGTTAATACTACAAACCGTCGACAGCAATACTCACAACACGTGCGGTGAACATATTCCGTCCAGTTTTATTCGTCTATATTGAGAAATTTTTGCGAAAATATTTCAGATTTAACGTAATCTTGTTTTGTTTTAGATTTTCCTCGCGTTGAAGTTGCTCCTGAAAATCCTTTGCGAGTAGAAATAGATGGTGTCGCTACCATGGAATGTAAAGTCGATGCCAAGCCTAAAGTGAGCACCGTGAGATGGACTAGAAACGGCAAATACATCTCAAACTCCTTCACACATACTATCCAGGGAGTTACTGTGCAGGATGCGGGAAAATATACGTGCAGCGCTGACAATGGCTTGGGCCGCACCGGAGAGAAAGAAATGTACCTGGATGTACTTTTCCCTCCGAGTGTTACAGTAGAATCCAAAACTTATGAAGCTGAGGAAGGCGGAAATGTCGAAATCCGCTGTGAAGTCTCTGCAAATCCTGAGCCTACATCTATTGACTGGACGATGGAAGGAAAACCTGACTTCCATCAGAGCGGAAACACTCTTACTTTATCAAGGGTGAATGCCGAGATGGCCGGAACTTACGTTTGTCGGGCTGTGAATGTTATATCATCTAGCAACGGAAAGCGTACAGAGCGATTTAACAGTGTATCAGTGGCTGTGCTAGTGCGACACAGACCTGGTCGTGCGTACATCAGTCCTGACCGGCCAGTGGCCCAGGAAGGGGCAGGGGTCACTCTTACTTGCAGCGCCAAACCACCGGGCTGGCCGGCTCCGCAGTACCGCTGGTTCCGAGATATGGATACTACTTCAGACGTAAAGCCTGCAGTGCTCGCTACAGGCAATCAATACTCTATACCTAGTGCACACCTTGGAAGTGAAGGTGTTTACCATTGTCAAGCTACAAACGAATTAGGTCACGGCGAACTTGCCTCCGTCACACTAGAAGTTCACCAGCCGCCTCGTTTCCAAACCAAATTACAAACTCACATGACGAAACGCTCGGGAGAACAAGACTTCACGGTCACTTGCAGTGCAAACGGCAAACCGCGCCCTAATGTTAAATGGTTCAAGGACAACGCAGAGATTAAAGCCGATACGAATATGTACGAAGTCAAAACTGATATAACCGAGAGCAGTAACGCCGTTTACACTGTTCAAAGTACTCTTAAATTCAACGGAAAGGCGAGACCGAATAATAATGACCTATTGCCGGACGATCGGGGTATTTATTCCTGCGCATTCGAAAACGAGGTTAAGAAAGTCGAGTCTACGATGCATCTTCGAATAGAACGTAAGTATACAAGAAAATGTGGTAGATTATGTTGAAATCTCATAACTTTAATAAGAAAATAAATTCGCTCTTCATAAATAACTAATTATAATTTTCTTTACTTCTCTTCCTTTATAAAGGAAATTGTATGGAAAAGGAAGTGAATAGGTTAAGAGAAATTAGAAGGTAATTCATAGCAACATTATTTTTAAGCTTATTATCCTCATTTCAGACGAACCCATATCAATTCGGCAACATAATAAAGTTGCTTACGATGTTATGGAAATGGCTGAAATTGTGTGCAGAGTTCAAGCGTACCCGAAACCAGAGTTCCAATGGTTTTACGGATCCAACACCGCGCCGCTGCAGATGTCTTCTGACGGACACTACGAAATAAATACTACGACCGACAACAACGACTCATACCGCAGTGTTCTTAAAATGAGGACCGTAAAGCCGCAAGACTATGGTGACTACTACTGCAAAGTGAAGAACTCGCTAGGCAGCATACGACCTCAGATCAAGTTACAGCCAAAAGGCGCTCCGGAGTCGCCTCGATTGTTGGAGAGCCAAAAAGTGGGGCCGACATATGTGACTTTGAAGTGGGAGGCTGGTTTTGATGGAGGTTTGTCGAGCACGAAATACTTCGTGCGTTACCGGCGCGAGACTCTTCGGGGTGCGGGCGCATCCGCCAGTTCCGAGCACTGCGCCTCGGACCGCACCTCCGAGTTCGACTGGATGGAGTACGACTGCGGCCGCATCAACCCCTGCAACGTCACCAGGCTCGACCAGCACAACACGTACTCTTTCAAGGTAACACACATTTCAATTAACTAATGTGGACTGAATATTATTTTTGAAACATAATCTTGTTTTTAACAGAAAGTTAGGAACTCGTATTTTATCTATATTACAATCCCATCGTTAAAATGATAATATGTGTGCTAGTGACTGGTAGATTATTGGGTTACGTAGGTAATTACTTTGATTGTCTCTGATATCAATAAGATTTTCTAAAACGAGAATTTTCATCATGCCGCACCTACTCAGCTATCAACTTTTCGCCCTGCATATGCTTTCTCAAAAACCCTCTGGGCTCTACCAAAAGTATCGCATACAATCGCATTAAATATAAGCTCAAAAATAGTGCTAATACAAAAATATAGATACATGGGTCGCAATAGTGGCGAGGTAGTGAGATGCACGCTAGTGAACTTATAAACCTGTAACACTGACAGGTTTATAAGTTTACTAGCGTGTGCACACTTATCGAAGCGCGTGCAATAAAAAAAACCGAAGTTCGGCAAAACTATCGCTTCGCCACAGAATGTTCCGGCGAACTCGACGTTCGGTAGAATCTACATTTAGCCTCGCTCCATCACTAGTAAATTAAGCCAACTTTGGTTTCAGATATAATGTCGCCCCAAGTCATTGTAGGAATTGTAATTTCAGTTAGGATATATCCCAAATACGCTATTAACTTACATTTTTGTTTTTCATTGTTATCGCTACCGACAGCAACTCACATTTGTTTTCAAGGTAAATCATTCGGCGCGTGCCGTTAGTTTATTTATGTTAACAATGTTCTCTTTACGTTTTGTGCCGTCGCTATGGTTTCCGACACGCTTTAGAATGCTCACAATTGTGTCGTTCGCCTCTTCGAAGTTCTAAATTGAATTTTCAACTGCAGGTGAAAGCGGTCAATACTAAGGGGCAGAGTAATTATTCGAATGAGATTACGGTGACAACGAAGGTGGACAAAATCAATCCCCCGGAGCAAGTGACGTACGACCCGAGCACGCAGGCGATAGCCTTCACCGTCACCCCGACTTGCCTGTCGCTGGTGGGGGTCGTCGAGGGACTTGCTTCCATGGGAGGTACCGCGGGATGGCAGGTAATTGCACCTACTAACTACCTATTTTGTTTCATATTATGTAAATATTTAATGCTACTGCACAACACACCCTCACACTTCTTTGATCTTAGCTCACGTGTTTCGCTTTACGTGTAAGCTTCAGGTGTAATGTACCTTGTTTAATTTGCACTTTGATATCACGCGCTTTAGGTATATATTATGTTGGTTGAAAAATAGACAAATAAGTAGGTATTTTTCAATCACACTGCAACAAGTACGTAAAAAATTGTTTTGTAAGAAGTTGGAAAGAATATTACTCGCGAAATGTACTTAGCAAGTAGGATGATGCAATTATTGTTACACAATGTCGATCACTGACTGATCCAATATAAACATAAATAAAGCAGAAGTAATCATCGAAACTGTAAAGAGCGAAAATGACTGTCCCCCTATACAGTCTCATGAGTACTCACGAGCATACATTCCTTACAAATACTCTAGAGTCAAAAGCGATTTTCTCCTAAAGTCATCATCACCCTCCTTTCTTTATCCCAATTTATTTGTGGTCGGCATTACATGTCTTTTTCTTCCATACTTCTCAATAAGTCATCATCTCGGTATAGTTTGACCAATACCGCTGTACCGCGCCTTAGGAATACGCGGCGAGGCGGGGGGCAGTGTTGACCAATGAGCGGCGGGCGGGACGCCGTGCGCCGAGAGCTTTGACGAATTAGCGGCCTGTACTGCTCCCCCGTCTCGCCGCGCGCCTTCCTAAGGCGTGGTACAGTGGTATTGGTCAAACTATAGTCACCCCCTTTCTAGCCATATCATCTACACAGTCCATCCATCATTTCTTTGGTCTTCCCCTACTCTTAAAGCCATCCACATTCATACTCAAAATTTTCCTCACGACATTTTTCTCATTCCTCCGCATTACATGCCCATACCATGGCAACAGATTTTCTCCTAAAGTATTGATAGAAATTTTATGGTGGTTACGAACAAACTTTTCTCGACCATGTTACATATTATGAAAGGTCTTTCCTCAAAATTGAAATCGTTATTTCACGAGAAAATCGCTTCTGAATGTTGCGTAAATAAAAGGTATTTAGGCACGTGACTACCTACATTTAATGATTATTATAAATCTAGAGAATAAATTAATACGTTGAGATGTATGTATGCAGTAGGCAGTCTAATTGAAATACGTCAAAGCCTTTAGTATTGATTAACTTCTTGAAGGTAGGTGCTTCCAATATTAAAACGTAACATAAGTATGTTAATGATAATTAAAATTGCCATACGTACGGGACAAATATCTAGTGGTTTTTTAATGTTTAAGCCAAGTATTGCATAGCTTTTATCGCGGGCTTTGAGCGCGGCAACCGAATCAAGAAATTCCGTAACGTAACGAAAATAAAACCTAACACCCCCACTCCGCCTACCATGTAATGAGATTCCCATGAAAACGTGATGTTATCATGGGAACGTAATTTTTGTTTTATGTCATCACGTCATCATCCCAAGTGTAGCGTTGACAAATAGGAAGTATGGAGGTTACAAATGCTATGCAATAGCTTTACTGCGGCAGTCCCCGAGTGCCACACGTTTTTTTATTCTTTTAAGATTGTAGGTTATTATTTACTCAGTCAAAAATGATCCGTCCTCATTACTAAGTTATATTCTATCCCTTCCAACGAAATATACTTTCTAGGAATGCGCTTGCCATTGGATTCGACCTGTACCCTAATTGCGTAATACAACATGAGTAGGTACTGTAAACGCCCGAAGGACGTTTGGGGACGTAAACTATGCAGTACTCGTGTGTAAATCGTATATTATTTCGAACACAGTATTTATATTTTATAAAGATATCTGTACTACTCTAAGGCTAGCTCCCTTCTCCTTTCTCCATCAAACCTCAACCTCTTTCAAATCTATTTAAAAATAAGACTGTCATGCTAATTCGAATGCCAGGCTGTTTTCTTACCAGCTTGCATAACTTAAGGTTGCATATTGCATAAAACCTTACAGTACCTAAATTTTAAAGATTTACACTGACTTTTATTATTATAATTTGACAAATGATTGACATTTTTATTATTTACTATGATTATGTTCCAATTTTATTAGCTTCTTATTTCATTTATTTAATTTATGTAATTTTGCATACTAGTTTTAGCGAATAGTTTTAGAACTTGCTAAAAAACCCGAACAACTGTAATGTACTACAATTCTTGCAAATAAAATTTCATTTCATTTAACTTAATTTCATTTCAATTTAACTTAATTTCATTTCAACACAATCACAATCTGTTTCGATGTGAAACAGATTGCTAATCCATTGCTTCGTAAGTTGAAAAAATAAATCTGCTCAACAACGTAAATAACGCAATAAATGTTGTTGAACTGTCAAAATTAAACAAATTAGGCATAATTGTTCACAAAAATAAGTTACGCAATTAGGGTACGGGTCGGATACAACATGCCAGACATTCTATCCGAGAAATAATTACTCCTACAGCAGAATGTGAATGAAAATACAAACTACATTGAAGTTTAAACTGTGTGTTAAGTTTGGGGACAATTAAGTTTAAAACGATTATATTTGTGCGACTGCCAACCGTTATTTTGGCGATATTCACCAAACTGTGGGTTTTAGCTGAATGCGGATGAAGCCGATGTTTAATAGTGAACATTTTCTGATGCTATACAAAATGCTGTTTTAAGTTATGTTTGCAGATATTTAAAGCACTTGTATAAATTGTATCTAAAATAAATTCAGCATACGGAATAAAAATATATTGTTAGGAAATAGTGACAAACAGTGTAGGTACGCGTTGAGCAAAATTCTGTTTACAACTTGCCGTCCATATTTTTCCAAGTAACTATTTAGAAATCCACAGAAAAGAAGCATTATTTTTTTACCTCACTCCGAACAAAGGTTAATATAATTTCTTGCGTAACAGGTAGTGGATACGGTGACGCTCCGTCTTTCGGGCGCGGTGGCCACAGTGCAGGAGGCCACAGTCGAGCTGCCCAGTAAGACAACTCGTACGACCACCCGACACGTCACCGACCCGCCCCTGGATGACTTCAACCCTCGCATACGACTCAAGCTCTGCTTACAAGTCAATCAAGATGTTTGCAGCGAATACACGGAAGCAGAGAGTGAGTAATTACTTGTAGACTACGTAACTTAAATATTTATTGAGTTCTTATGGGGCAGTTAAAAATAAAAGGCAAAGTAATTAACCAAATACCTATTTATTGAAAGAAAAATTACAAAACAAAAAACAACATTTTAGGGGTTTCATTTGTGACATTTCACTGAAGTTTCCTGATTTATTTTTAGCTGTTCACTTTAAATCTGACGTCCTTCCGACGACGGCCAATTTTATTAACTTGTACCCGGGTGAATGAATGGACATTATGATGTAATAAACAGTTTCTATGAAAGCATTAATAACAAGAATAGACTGACTAAAGTGCCTTTAATCTTTACGCTGAGGCAAATTATTTTGGATAATAGCAACCTTAAAAGCGAGATATCTAACTTATAGAAATCCGCGTAGATTAACTTTGATTAATTATGAATAGGAACAAAACATGTGGTTATTATGTATTTCTCTTAACAGTTGGGACGTCGTACATCAAGGAAACGTCTGCTAGAACCACGGCCGCCATTGTAGGAATATTTGTCACGACCGTTGTGGTCCTTCTGTTCGTGGGACTGTTGTTACTAATCTACCAGTGCAGACGCAGGCCCAACAAGAAAGATAGATCCAAAGACTATGAAATGGACTCGATGAGGCCAGCTAAAGTGACACCACAGAACCAGGCCCCACCGCCGTATTATCCTAGCTCTGGTATGGAGAACAAAGCTCTCGAACATTCGATGGACATGGCGTTGTCCATGGATGACTCGAAGACTGCGGTATACGCGACGCAAGGGGGCTACTCCTACCATGTACCTCCGCACAGTCAACCTCATCCCGGACAAACTATGCCTAATTCAGATTGTAAGTATATTATCGTCTAAGATCTTTGTGTCCACAATTTCACATTTTTCTCATCATGACATTTTATTATTGTGTACTTTTACGTTTCTTCGTAGTTGTGTTGAACACGAAATATATAATTTCATTTTGATTTCCACTCTATTATGTTGATTTATTTTTCTCATATGCATTCACTAAGGACTAACTACTGTCGCCATAGAAGGTAAAAACAACATATTTCTGGACAGCACGCTTTGCATGTCGCGTTTGATCCTCCCAAAATCCCACTGTCCGGTGTTAAACGAGGAAATTGTCTGCAGGGGTTAACATGGGCTTCATAGAGAACAGCTACACGAACAGTAACAACGGGGGCAGCGTGAACTCTCAGGACTCGTTGTGGCAGATGAAGATGGCAGCGGCTAACAATGCTGCGACGTTGCCAGCTCACCAGGTGCTTGATCGTCAGAGCAACTATGACTACGATCCAATCTCGCATGCGGGATACCGGAACATCGACGACTACGCACATTACTCTCACCTGCCGCACGCCAGCCAGCCGCCCGCACCCAACGACTACGACATGCGCGCCGCACAGAACCCCTCGCGCCAGGAGTACTGCTCCGACCCCTACGCCTCAGTGCACAAGCCCAAGAAACGGATGGATCAACACATCGGTAAGTGTTTTCTCCCTTCACCACCGATTAACAATAGAAACACTTTGTGCTCCCAACGAGTTTTTCTTGCGCTACGAAAAGTTGTTCATAAATTACTACGATAAATTTTCGTGGAGCGTAGCCGCTCGGTAATGACCTTACGCCCACACTTTTGCAAAACACCGTGGCTTCTGCTAAAAAACTGCCGAAAATTTTATTTACTTAGCTAGATTTAATGCCAAGGATAAAGTTAAACCAGTTAAACAGTCTAGGTCCCAATTACGATCTTTAGTCTACTCGTAGAATATTTAAACAGATATCTAGATCAAAGTCCTCAGTCGGAAGCGAGGTGCACCGACCAAGGTTGTCAGAAATTGAAGATTGAGATGAACTATTCATCCCTAAACATATGGCAATGAGTAGGTACAGCATGTTGTCTTTCATCAGAATCGCCGTACCATGAGGTGAGCGGTCTGCCGGAGTACGGCATGCGCGCGGAGGAGGGCGGCGCCGAGGAGAAGCCGCTGCACATGTCGCTGGGCTACGACGAGTCACTGGAGTCGGGCTACTCCACGCCCAACTCGCGCGCGCGCCGCGTCATCCGCGAGATCATCGTATGAACACGGCTGTAAGACGCCGGCGTGTGACGCTCGGCTGCACTCGGCCGCGCTCGTGACGCGTCGCGCCCCCGAGTCCGCCCCTGACTTCCACTTGTTACCCCTATCTGGAGGCCTAACATGAACTCACATCGCCAGTCAGTTCAACGACTGTAACTGCGCGAAACTCGTATTGTAAGTGAAGTTGGTGGTAATACACCTGAATTTTGCGCAGCTGTTGCTTTTCATAACAAGTTAAGTGTAGCTAGTGCGTGAGAATAGTACATTTTTTGTGATAAATCGAGTAAAATATTTTTATACAGGGAAGGAAAATTGAACTAGAAATAAGTCGGTGGTGACAGACTTATAAACTTCGCGAGTGCCGTGGAACTTAAAGTGTTATAATTAACTCGTAAAACGGAAACCAAATTGCGTATTTAACAGGTGATTTAATTTGCAAATTTTGTTTTCATGTTGAGAACTGAATTTCATCATAATCAATAGAAGATGAATCTTTAGATTTAATCCAAGTCGTGCTTACTTAAGGGGCAGTGTATAAGTATACTTACCTACATTGGAATCATAAGTATATGAAATCAAACCCCATTATGGTTATATCCAGTTATTCTCTCAAACAATAAATATTGAGATAAAATCTGGATTGACTATTCTTGTATCAATATTTTTACTATGATTAGTTACATCAAGAGGTACTGTTTAAAAATACAAAGGTATTTACGATAAGGAGCCAGTTGCCATAAAATCGCTTAGTTCTTAAAATTAAAATACCTATCTGTCGCGAAGAACTGGTACAAAAGCGATAGAATGTATTAAGTAAGCTCTTGTTTTTCTTATAAGTAAAGTCTCTTTTACTTTCTTCCTTCATATAAATTTCGAAACTAAGGTTTCGTACGATAACGAATGACATGTGATCTCCATAGCTCATATTTTGTAAATGTGGTTTATTATTGACTTAATGCAAGTATGGTGCGAGTGGTGTAAATAAATCATCGAAGTGTAGAATAGTGATCATCGTCGACATTGTCAATTGTGATGCTAGGATGTGTGTATGAGCGTTCGTAGAGTTTACGAGCACTGAAGTAATGGAGCCTCCATTTGGCATGACACAGATCCGAAGCCCGACTCAGCCGGTTCAGAATATTTGCATTCAGATTTAGATTCGGTCGTTTATTTCAATTTCGATGAAGAGTAAACAATTACCTATTTTATGTTATACATATAAAATAATAACGGAATCAGGTTCCGAATCCGCAGTATTCATATTTTCCAAGCCACATTTTACGAGAACTCATTATTGAACAAGAAATTATGTGCAGATTTAAATCTCCAAGCAATATTCTGAGCCCTAATAATCTTGTCGAAGTCTCAAATCCTTGTAACGCGGCTGATGTGGTAATGGCCGAAATTTTCGTATGAATTGCACTGATGGAGGAAGATTACGACTTCCCGGGAACATTGTTTAGTAACGACCGTAATAACATTTTATTCCATATTAAAATGGTGTTTGTAGAAAAATAATTAAATTTTCCATCTCTGCCTTAATATAGAACAAGGGTGCCGGAATGTCGAAGCTCGCTAAACTAATCAGTGTATTTTAACTTTTCAAGTCATTTACACAAGTTAAATGACTTGAACTGTTTAAACATAATTATTTTACGAGGCTTCTGTAGCGCCGTGATCTCACGTCATGTCCATTGGTAATTTCTAGTCTCATAAACTCTATTCTTATGTTTGAGGGAAAGTCAAGCAGCATTCATCACAATGCATTGTTTATTGGAATATTGAGGAGTTCAGATCTTTAATAGAATAAGATTTATTATGAGAACGATGTTATTGGTTTCACAAATAATACTTTATGGTAAATATTGGATAATTGTAAATATATACTCGTGTTATGTCAATGTTTATATTTGACTGGATGAATTTTCGAAAGATACTCTTGATTATAATATTCTTTTCTATTAGTTCTTAGATTTTGTATGAGGACTCAAAATCTATTAAGTGTAATGATCTAGATGTACGAAACAACAACGTGGCTGTAGCTAGGGGCGTAATCAGGGTAGTTCAGATAGTACACCACAGTGTATGTTTTAATAAGTGTCTTCGGGCTGTCTAGGGTTGAGGACCCCGAAGCCAAATCTCGTCATTGCTAGACAACTTATGTTTACCCCACTCCCGTGGCTATAGCCTTCGACAAAAGACTATCATACTAGTATCCGACATGTCTGTGTAATATTTCATGTAGTAGTATGTCTGCGGCGTGTGTTCGGGTCCTTTAATGTATTACCTATTTCCACGTATATATTATATGACATGAATTTTAATGCTGTATACATTTCAAATATTTATACCCACATTAAAAACGTATTTTTGTATTGAGCTAAAATACGGTTTATGAATTATGAGCGAAAAGGACTGACTTTAGCGTTGAGTCCCTTATAAATATTTTAAAACAAGTTTACTTTCGTTTGCAGCAAAATATGACATCCATAAGCATACAATCACTGCCTCTATTATTCCTATGTGGTTATAGTGAAATATGAAGAGGAAATGTTATTAGATTATGTGCTAATTCCACGAATTTATCAAGTGTTTTCACGTTAAAAGCTAACAAGCACTGTAATGTAACATAGGCATCTTATATAAATATTTTTACTTACAAGATATCTAGCCGGAAGCATTAAGATAATTTTTTAGTTCATAGTGTAGTTCTTGTGTAGTTATGCATCTCTAGACTTTAGACAAACACGGTCTATGTCAGGTGCCTGCATCATACGAGACTATTTTTAACTATTCAGCAGAATATCTATTTATAGATCTCAGATTATGTTATATGCAATACAACTGACGTTTTTATTTTATGCTAAAAACTATAGCACATCGCTTTTTATAGGCTTAAAACTACGGAAGTAAATGAATTTGAACGGTTCTAGGTTTGCTTGCTATGTTTTAGTGCCAATCTTCTACTTATTATACCATTATTATGAACGACTACTTAAATAAGAAACACGAGATTTTGAGTTTCGTTTATTTCAATCAGTAATAAATTATTATGTATATTATTATAACAAAAAAATCTGATGTTCAATGAAATCTTTCGTAATTAGGTAATAGCATCACTGCGAGCTTGGTCGGTAGGTTCGCCTAATAAGTTACAAGTAATGTTAGGTACTCAAGACTATTATTTTCGACCCTTATTAAATTACAGAATCACCCATACCATACATTGTGTTCTGATGATAAACTCATTTAGACTAAAATTACGAAATTCCCACCTTGAAGAATCTTGAATTTTGTTTTTCTATATTAAATTATGAGTTGTAGAATTTAGAGTATTATTTCATTTTTGTATTGAATTTATGATTATTTTCGAATTGACATAGGTAGTGGCAGGTATTTTAATTTTTATTTATTCATTTATTCAATGTTTTGTGTACATGTTCAATGGTCGACGTAAAAACAATTAATAATTAAGTCGTTGTGACATTTATCACTTGTCAATTACTTCTATTAGCTTGGAAGGTTCAAATCTCATTTTTATAACTTAATTTTTTTCATAAATGTATCGATACTCTTACTTTTAAAAAGTGTTGTATGGACGATGAATAAAGGTGCAATAATGCGTGAGTTAAACTGATTGCACTGGTCAGATAAATTAAAGGAGAGTCTATTGATGTAAAGCGTGCGCTCATCGCCGCATATACAGATTTATACAAAATGTTCTGATCTCAATAAATACAAGCCGCGAGTAAATGGAACTCTTTTGACACCGGTACGCGCTCGAAATGACTGCAATTCATGGAAACGAATAATTGATATTCCGACTCACTCTATCCTGTTCATTGTCTAAAAGATGTAACAAAGTCTGCTCGATAACATTTTATTGCAGTTTGCGAGAGCATTATGCTGTCGCGTCTCGGTGGTGTTCTCACTTCGTGTGACAATAGTTTAGAACACAGCCGTTATAAAATAATTGGTACTTTATTGTATTACTCGTAAGGTTTACGGCTGAATGCTCAATAACTATACTGACACAAATTATAAGCATATTATGAACTGCCAATATACTTTTGCCTGTTAATTTAAAAAAAAACGCAACACAGATAATTTTATTATTTTTAGTTAAGATGAAATTAAAAAGTGACCATCGATATTTTGTAAATAGGTACTTTTTTACAATTACATTGTAATTTACAATAAATAAATGATATTTGAAGTACTTAAGTGAACATATAAATATATGCCATATTGATATTTGATCAGTTTGAATTAATTTCCAAGCGTGTTTCCATTTTCTCGAGTATTGAGCGTTAGTTTACACACATCAACAAGTTTCTTTAATTACACTTATGTGTATGTAGTTGAAATTAAACGCAATACCTGACTAAGTGGAAACGTGACTTTAGATTTACACTACAGCAATGGGTAATTCATTGTTTATTATAGATAAGTATTACAATTGATGTTACGACTTGTAAATAGTACTTTAAACCACAAGTAAGACTTATTAAATAAATTTTGTCCATAATAATTAGGTGTTTTTTTTTTACTATTAACTTACAAAGTTTACTCTGCAGATCTGCGGAATAACACCACAAAACATAAATATGAAAGCACAACAAAGTTTCAGAATTGATGAGTCGACTCGTAGCGGATTGGTTATTTGCTACGATGCGTTTGCTACGAAATGTAGCTAGCGTAGCCGTAGCACGTAACCGCGTGAGTAGATAACCTACAGAGCGCTAGCTACCGTTCCTACCTTTGTATCGCAGAAAGATTGTATGAAACTTGGTCTTTGTTGAGTATCAACTCATAACGCGGCCATAACAATGTCGCGTGATCTACGTCGTAACAACAATACTGTAATCCTTAGTACACTTCTACCGGGAGTAGTGACCATAATAAGCTTCAAAAGACAATCGCGTACACACAGTTTGCTAATTAATCTTTATATAACAATATATTTACTTTATTTACAAGTTCGCTGCTCTCAAAACGGTGAAGGAAAATATCGTGAGGAAACCGGCATGTCCTAGAACCGAAAATTCGAAGACATGTGACATCTACCAACCCGCACTGGGCCCGCGTGGTGGTTTACAGCCCACTCTCTCTCACAGAGAGGAGGCCTGTGTCCCAGCAGTGGGAACATTATATGATGATGATGATGATGATGATTTACAAGTTATAAGAAGACTTGGAATAAGAACAGTCATTGTATATTCAGTATATTGTGCCCCACAATTCTGAATACAAAAAATATATAAATGGCAATTTTTTTAAGTGGTATTGGATCGTATGCACTCTACAGATTCGACAAACGCCATGAATCATTGGTCAGTTGTCATTCGCAAAAGAGCAATACATAAACTGTGTGTTGTTAACATTACGATAATTGCTAAATGTGATGAACCAATCACATAATTTATGTTGTAAGTTCAAATGCTTAGGCAGTAGGGAATAACAATAAACATTGAATATTTAGGTTTATCAACAGTAGCAGTAACTTAAAACTGATAGCAGTCTCTACAGACATAACAAAAACTGTTCGAGTTGATTCTTCAAGATGCTAATCGAGCAAACTCTGAGAGTAAAGGTCTGAGTTATGAAGAAAGGACCTTGGAACAATATTTTCATTATGAAAATACTAGTAAGCCGGTATGGTAACATACATAGGTACACAGACTACATGGGTCACCAGATTCAACCCCCAAAGCGATTTTTAACGAAGATGAATATCTTGAATCTAGGTAGGTACACAATAATTACAAGTAATGCCATACTAAGAAACGGTTCACCGTAATCTTACTACTGTAGCGGACCGCCACAGACGAACTACGCATCATAGCCATGACGTCACACAAATCCTGCATCGCGCAGTTATAGTTTACCGAGAGATCGACATACATACAAGATTTCAACTTCAAACCGATGGGCAGTTGCCCGCCAGACACAACACCCGTCTGGTCGGAGGATCCTCCCTTTTCTATGGTAGATGAGTGAACTTTACACCCTGTTCCTTATACCCCTAAACTACCACTGACCTATTGCTTTACATTTACGTAGGTAGGTGCATTTGCTAATATGCGGTTACATACTTAGTTGAGTGACACGTCTGCATTGTGTACCGAATGCTGTTAACCGACAATTTGTAGACTATAGGTACCTGCTGCTTTGCTGGCTTTACGAGATCAGCAAGTTAGATTTCAGACAAGAAAGTCGCCAAGGGATTTTGGGACAAGACGAATTTTTACGACTTGGCAACAATTTTAAAAGCGCTACTAATTAAAGTGGGTACTGAAAACCGGGTCAAACTTTTAAACCACAAAATCCAAAGTCGCTTAGCGAGCTATAATTTCTTTAAGAGAAACATTAGCAACGAAATGTACTGAAAAAGAACCGGAATGACCAACATAGCTTTAAGAATCACTACAGTGGGAGTTTGCTAGTCTGCCGAAAAACCACCGGTCGTTAAAGCAGACTTACCTGTATGGAACTAACCGTGCTTCAGCTCTGCTCGAGTAGACTACTACAAAGATCTAGCTAGCGGTTATAAAGCTCTGGCCACTCTGTGGCGAATCTCGCACGGAACGCGGGATGCAACTGTGCGCGTCGATTGTTTTATGCAGGTTTCACAGCTGTACGGGAGACCCGCACGGGCCGCCCACAGACGGGAGATCCGTACGGGTAGCGCCCGCAGTGCTCTGAAACGAGGGAGTTAGACGATACGGTTGCTAGCGTTGTACGGGCTCTACCCGGAGCGGGTCGCGTATGGACCAATCCGCGTCGCTGTGAAACAATTGTTGTGTCTCTCGGACAGCTGTGAAACCAGCCTGAAAGTCACACGAGTATTCGCGCCAGTTTGAACACCTGTATACAAGATAATTGACGCATCCGGCGCGGGACTCGCTTCAGTCTGGCCAGAGTCTACGACGAAATAAAAAACCGGCCAAGTGCGAGTCGGACTCGCGCACGAAGGGTTCCGTACCATTATTTATAAAAAACGGCAAAAAATCATGTCTGTTGTATGGGAGCCCCCTTATACATTTATTTTCTTCTGTTTTTTAGTAAGTATTTGTTGTTTACAGCGGCAACAGAAATACATCATCTGTGAAAATTTCAACTGTTTAACTATCACGGTTCATGAGATACAGCCTGGTGACAGACGGACAGACAGACAGACGGACGGACAGCGGAGTCTTAGTAATAGGGTCCCGTTTTACCCTTTGGGTACGGAACCCTAAAACACGTAGGTAGGTACCTACCTAACTCGGATAAGTGGTTCTCGACTTAAAAACGCAGTAACAGACGGATGATGAGAGATACGATGTTTTATAATTTATGTAAGGAAGAGATCACTGGTCAACAAACTTCGCCAACTATCCGAAGAATATAATTATATCCGGCCACCAACCGGAAGGGAAAAGCTGAAAACCGGGTGTTGTGGCGCAACTTGAGACCTATGTCCAATGAAACTTCAAGATGCTTGTTATACAAGGGGTGCAGGGTTCTGACGGTTCATCACTTTTGAGATCTAGAATTTGAAACTTGATAAGTAACAGCTGCTGAGCCAGTTCGATAACTTCTTCAGTTCAGTTCATTTGTTTAGTGATCAAATGTGGCAAATGCATAAGTAAGTATATTTTATCCTCCAAATCTAATAACAATAAAGCCTCGTGCAAACTGGCGGGACTGACGGCGCGACGAGGTGCACTGCACGAGGCTTAAAACCCGCAACGGAACCCACTATAATTTATAGCAACTTCTAAAAAGTATTAAAGAGCAAGGTCGTATTGGTGTAGACAAAACGCGGGTTGTTTTTCGTTCCGCGGGGCGACACGCTCCATAGCTTTGGTATAGAAACTAGTGTTTCACCGTCAGTAGGTACTGTGAAAAGGCTCATCGACTTCTTTTATCAAAGTTTAATGTCGTTTTATGACGTTGATTAGTTGTAGCATGGCTGTAACCCACCAGAATTAATTCAACAGAATTTGTCTACAGTAAACTTAGAATATCTGCTAATATACTATATTCCTTCTAATATGTTTATTTTATAATTTCGTTGAAAACATAGGAAATATGAAAAGAGAAATAGGTACGCTCATATGCAGACCAATGTCCAAGAATGAACAGCCATTAATAAAAGAGTTTCTAAAATCCAATAGCAACTGCTATCTAACAGCAAACGAATCCACTCCCGAGTGATACTAACTATCCTAACGATGCCAATCAGTCTGCATTAGTCTGTTAAAGAGATAAAAATCTCCCGCAGACTTAAATAACAGGATTTTCTGAGCACATGTGTGTGTTATCATCTGGCGCTGAATCAATTTTATTTTGACGTGGCCTGTCCACAAATCCGTAGGTACTTAGTGGGAGTCTCCACGTTATTCGCAATCGTAGCCCAAACTCGAATTTGTGAATTTACTTAAAAGATCACTATTTCATAAGGTACCACGTCGAAACCCTATTACAAATGAATACTATTATAATCCATTACCCTTATTTGACAGCTACAACTTGGGGTAATGCGGGAAATGAAATATAGCCGCAGAAAGTTGTGAAATATACGCGAGTGTTACTATTAAACAGTGACATGAAACTACTTTCACGGATTATTACCACTTTTATTTAAGGAATGTCTAACGATTCCCGAAATACATTTATCTAGGATCTACCTACCCTACAATTCGTAGAAAAAGTTTCAAGGACATTATAATACTTTTTCGGAAATCAGAAACCGCAATACTACGGCGCTCTATACTGTAGTAGGTACCTACGTAGGTACCTATGTATCGGAATTCCTGATTGTTGATGCTCTGTGTGAGCACAAATGCGCCGATTTTTCAAAGAGCTTGCATGCCGACCGCGTTAATCTAACTTTCATGGTCTTTCTGACATCCTGCTCGCGTGGGGATCAGCACCAGTTACTTATTGCCAGCTACGGCTTTCGGTTCACGTGAAATTCGCCGGCGCGGAGCCTACCGAATGCACTATATTTACTAACTTGGTTTCTCGGAACTCTATGCGAAAGCAGTGTTGTCTTTGTGTCTACAAAATTCACAACATCACCACGTAACACATAATATTCTGTGTTCCGTTACTTTGTTGTTTAATAGAACCCTCAAACGTGTTATTTAAAACTCCATTAAGAATGGCTAGCGCAGCTGAAGCGATTAAAGCCCAACTGTACGTACAGTACACGTCCCAGTCTAAATTATGGACCTTTTGAATACGCCATAGCGGAGTAAAACGAGCTCACTTACCTGGATATATTTGCTCTATCGCTAAGCAAAATGTTAGTAGGAAATGGTGTGACTTTTCTAAGAAATTGGAAAGCTATTCAAATAATAAATATGTGGTTACCCAGGTAACGCTCATAATTTTTACTTTACATTGTTAGTCCGTTGTTTCATACAAAAGTTGAGAATGGTTCTGTAACAGTTCACTTTACGTCTGACAACTCTAATCCTTCGAAGATTCAAAGTTTGTCCGAAGAGTATCAATCATAAATTTTGTTCGATAAAATTTAATATCCAGTGTAAAGTACCCATTCAACATAATTGTAGGTAGTTAAATACTTTGTAACAAGTACCTACTTTGATATTTTTTGTGGAAACAGCTTTATTAATTTATTCAATGAACTGCAATAATCCTTATCCTTACATATTATAAAACAAAGTCCCCCGCCGCGTCTGTCTGTCTGTCTGTCTGAACGCGATAAACTCAAAAACTACCGAAATAATTTTCAAACGGTTTTCACCAATAGACGGAGTGATTCATGCGGAAGGTTTTAGTGTATAATTCATTAAGGTTTTGTGTATCCTTACATATTATAAAACAAAGTCCCTCGCCGCGTCTGTCTGTCTGTCTGTCTGAACGCGATAAACTCAAAAACTACCGAACGGATTTTCAAACGGTTTTCACCAATAGACGGAGTGATTCATGCGGAAGGTTTTAGTGTATAATTCATTAAGTTTTTGTGTAAATTGGCTGAAATATGATGATTATTGTTGAAGAAGTCGGGAAAAAATCATGCCAACTGGGAGCTTTACTAGCGTACGCTGCGTTAACTGGAAAAGATACATCGATAATTATAATTACCTACATACTTCACTATATACAGCGCACTAACCGTACTGTACACGTGCTCGTTTCTGCTAAAGTCACCCGCAGATAGGTGTGACGCGACGCCACTGTAATAGACGAATTTCTATGAAGTTTTCATGGAAACTTAAATATCGTTCCGTCTGGCAATGCCATTGCGATTGGGAATTTTCATTGGATGCAATTTATTTTTAGTATCGTCAGACAAAACCAGCCTAAAATAAAACAGGAAATAACTTGGCGACGTAACATGTCCTAGTAATTACCTCGCAGGTCTTGTTCGAGCTTTTTGTTTTGTACTCATGAGAGTTTCTGCGTGAAAGTGTTCACTGTTGCTGGCTTTTCCCCAACTGTTTCGGAATTTATTCCAATTGAATATAATTCGAACAAAAAATTGTAACTATTCAAACTTATATAAATTAAGACCTGTTTCTCATTCGGGTAAGTTCTGATAGGTACTTCCGATTAAACTTGGCAGATAATATAATAAACAATTCTGTTCCAGTTTTTGGAAATGTGATAAATTGTGCCTATTCGATCGTGGTGAAAAAGGCCCTTAAATTAACTAAGACCCAGGCAAAATGTCATTTACCAAAAAGAGTATTTTAGGCCGTTTCCTCATTTAGCCCTTTACGGGGCACCAGTGTGTGCACGTTCCTTGAGGCGGCGGCCAGCCCGCCGATTGAACGCGTCCCAAAGGGTCATCCGGCTGGTCCGGGGATACCGCACGGTCTCCGGTGAGGTGGAGAGCCTCCTTGCCGGATTGCCGCCACAGGATCTGGAGGCAAAAGTCCTCGCGCTTATTTGGGAGTGGCGCGAGGAGGCGAAACGCCGGGGCGTAACTCCGCTGCCGCGAAAAATCACGGCACAGCAGACAGAGCTCCGGCGGGATTTCATGGCGTTATGGAGAGTGCGATTGTCGCCACTCGCCACCCAGTGCTGGGCACGCCACAATTGCGGCGATAAGTCTCCTCTTTAAGGAGTGGCTAGAGAGGCGCCACGGCGTCCTCACCTTCTGCCTGACGCAGGTCCTCACCGGACACGACTGTTTCGGGAGGTTCCTGTTCAGGACAAGGCGGGAGGAAATGCCTGGAACGGAGCGAGAGGGCATGGGAAGCCGTCACCTCCTTCTACGAAGCAGGAGGAGGCGGAACGCGTGAGAGAGGTAAAGTGACAACCCCCTGGGCGTCGGGAATCTCAGGCCGATTCCCGGTGAGCAATAGGCAGCTCGCCGTCTGATAAGGACTAGGCCCGGGTCGACGGCACGTTGTGTTCCATGCACGCCATAAAGAGATGTCAGCACAACTGACGGGGTCGGCTAGGGCCGATGCCTACCAGGGTCGCGGGAAAGTCCGAAAGGGATACCGTGGCCCCTGGCAACATACAGGAAACTGAAGGAACACGGGTGGGTTTTAGTCAGCAAGAGTGTGAAACTCCCTCCCGCCCAGAGCAGGAGAAGTTATTTGATAATTTCCCACCCAAAAAAAAAGGCCGTTTCCTCATTGGTCGGTGCGTTATCGTTTTGGTGACGTTCCGGTACCGTGCTTATGTTTCCTCCATTCATTAAATCTGTGTATTTCCTCATTGGTCGGTAAGCACCCTGTACTGAAACGGTACCGCACTGCTTTAATTTAGAATTCCAAATTCAAATTAATTCTATTGGTACGAGATGACCCATGACCAAAATTTATGCATTATTGTTTGACGAACAAAACCGTATAAAATCGATAGATTTGGTTATTCTAAAATTTAAAAAACCTAATTTCAGAAATTTTCCGCGTCACGTCTTACCTGACCACATTTTTAAATATGTCAAAAAAAAATACCGATCTTTTTCATAGCAACCTGGTTCAAAATGTTTTTAAATCTTTTGTAAGTCTAGTAACCCCAGTAACTAAACAAGAGATTAAAAAAAAATAACGAGGTTGCTGTGTTATTTCTATTTCAATGTATCAGACAGATCGGTAATTTTTTTGACATTTTGAAAATGCTCCCAAGCCACATTTGACACGCAAAATGTCTGAAAACATACTTGTTCGTAATAAAATTACGAAACCTATGTTCATTTTTTCATTTCAACCGACTTCAAAAAAAGGAGGTTACTCAATTCGACCGTATATATATATTTTTTTATGTGTGTTCGCGGATAACTTCGTCGTTTATGAACCGATTTTGATGATTCTTTTTTGTTGGAAAGGAAATATCCCAAGGGTGGTACCATGATAAGGAAACCAGGATCCGATGATGGCATCTTAGAGAAATCGAGGGAACTCTTTCAAATATTACAGGCAAACCTATAGCGATTTGGGTATTTTTTATAGTAACTCGTGCAGTTGCTCTTGGAAAGCACCATTTAGTTAAGTGGAACTGATGATGAAGACCACAAATAGCCACCGGAACTATTCAATAATAAGTATTTCACGGGTTGCGATTCAATTACTTCAATATGGTTGCAATGCAATTTATGCTCGTCACAATGCAAATGGAGAAGTGGAGCTGATGGTGAAGTACCAGGAGTCCCTGAATCGGACAAAGCAATATTTTGTAAAAGGTGATGAGCAGTTGGCATTAGGCTAATGTAACTTAGATAAATTACAAATTGACCCACTAAAAAGCGAGAAATAAAAACTTTTTTACAAAAAATACAACCGACTTCCAAACTACAAAGTGAAAAATAACTTTAATTTCAGAAGTCGGTGTCTTTAGATCAGTATATTAGTTTTTTGACACCGACTTCTTGTGCTGACCACCGAACTAGACATATTGTGATGAAACAGTCTGCCTATTTTTGTTAACTTAACAGAAATGGGCTTCCATAAAACTGTGATGTTTCTGACCGGTACTGCCCACCGAGTCGGGTTCAGAATCATCAAAACTAACGATTTTATACGGTTTTGCCCGTAAAACAAAGTGACATGGTTTTGGTCGTAGATTCTCGTACTATATAATTTACTAGCTTTTGCTAGCGGCTTCGCCCGCGTGCATGTCGGAAATTATCCCACGGAACGTAGTACCAGGATAAAAAGTATCCTGGTACTGTAAAAGGGGATAAAAAGTATATAGGTATACGGTGGAGGTCTGCCCGGCTTGGGCGGAGCATCGCCGTGTCCTCGTGGAGGCGATCGGCGGCGGTGATCTCTCGCGTCCGGCCCTGGTTCGGGCCATGGTACGGAGCGAGAGGAAATGGGAGGCCGTCACCTCTTTCTGCTAAGCAGTAATGCTCGCGAAGGAAGAGGCGGAACGCGTGAGGGGGAGGCAAAATTCGCGTCCTCACGCCCCTAACCGCCGCAGGAGGAGAAGTCCTGAGCGTCGGGAATCGCAGGCCGATTTCCGGCCACCGTAGGCGCGGGCTTGCGGACGGTGAGCAATGGGTAGCTCGCCGTCCGATAAGGACCAAGCCTGGGTTGACGGCGCATTGTGTTCCACGCGCGCCTCAAAGAGATGTCAGCAGAATTGACGGGGTCCGCTAGGGCCGATGCCTGCCGGGGCTGCGAAGAAACCGAAAGGGAGATCGTGGCCCCCGCCAACATGGCAACTGAAGGAACACGGGTGGGTTTTAGTTAGTAAGAGTCTGACACGCCCTCCCGCACCGCGCAGAGCGGGAGAAGTTATTTGATAATTTCCCACGCAAAAAAAAAAAAACCGGCCAAGTGCGTGTCGGACTACGCACAATGAAGGGTTCCGTAATTGAGATGAATTTATTTATCCCAAGAACAAACTTAACATTGTAGTTGAAAAACATGTTCTCCCAAACATTCCAAATGCAAATCGTCGCTCGGCATCCAATACCGCGAATGTGACATTTTTTATGTTTTTTTTAATTGCAGGATCACTTATTTGAACGTGTAGAATGAAATAAAACAAAAATCTGATTTTCGTTAAAAATTTCACATTCGCGGTATTAATATAATAATAATCTAAATCCACCAACCTTTAAACGAGCAATTCTTGTAAATATTATATGTATATACAATCTGAATCTCGGAAACGGCTCCAAGAATTTTTATTAAATTTAGTATGCAGGGGATTTCGGGAGCGATAAATCGATCTAGCTAGGTTAAACTTTTAGAAAACGTCGTTAAAAAAATTGGTCATCCAGATATTTTTATTTATTCAAGTAACAAGGACTCATTGTGTTAGTAAACTTATGAACTATGTTACCTTATTTTACCAGGTCACTTAGAAAGTTTTGCGACTAACAGTTTTTGTCTATAGGATACTGACTGGTTTTGATGTCAATTAAAACTATGACTATTTATTACAAAAAAACAAAACATTCCAAATTCGAAATTCGATCCACTTTTTTTACGAGCAAAATCAAAATACTCTGTCTTACTGAAAACTGGATTCACAACGAGAACATTTTCGCGCGATGATTTTGTACGATTTCAAATGTCGACTAAAACCAGAAGAATCGTTTGAAAGACTTCGAATGGTGTTCATAAAAAAAAGCCCTTCTAAAGCGACTGTTTTCCGCTAGTTCAACGAATTTATGGGTAGTCGAGTAATTTTGGTGGACAAAGAAAGAAGTGGCCGCCCTATGACGGTTGTCACATGGAAAAACGTGCTGGCTGTGAAAAATTTAATTCAAGAGAATAGGCGAATTACATATGAAGAGGTTCAGCATATACTGCCGATTGGATCGGGAAGTGTGCATGAAATTCTACATAGGCATCTTCGGTTAAGGAAGATAGTTTCACGCTGGTACCGTAAAATCTAACGCAGGCGCAGAAGGAGGTTCGGGTAGAATGGTGCCAAGACCTGATAGCAAAATTTGTAGCAGGCTCGTCTCGGCGCGTTTAAGATATCATTACGGGATATTTATCAATATTATCCAGAAGTCGACCGTGTGGCTGTTTCAAAATGAACCAACGCCTACCAAAGTGAAGCGAGCCAGAAGTGCAGGCAAAAGTTTGATCACAAGTTTTTTTTCTTTGCCGGGTTATCTGGTGTCAGTACCCTGACGAGATCAAAGGAGCATCAATGCTGAATGGTATTTACCAAATGTTTGCCAGAAGTTTTTACTACTGCAAGCAGCAAGCGACCGAACACTGGCCACTTCACCACGACAACGCGCTGGCTCACTCGGCGCTCAAGACAGGGACTTTCTGGACAGCACACTGGTCAAATTTATAGGTCATCCTCCTTACAGTCCCGATTTGGCTCCGTGCGACTTTTTCTTGTTCCCCAAAATAAAAAATCAAGCCAAAGGAAAACAGTTTTCATCACCTGAATATGCACTGGCTGCATTTGAGAAGGAGATTGGAGAGGTGTCTGATGCGGACTGAAAAATGTGTTATGAAAATTGGTTTAGACGTATAAAACTGTGCATAGACGCCAATGGAGAGTTCTTTGAAAAGATATATTAAAAAAAATTATAACATGTACTAATTTTTTTTCTAGTATCACAAAACTTTCTGAGTGCCCCACGTAATCTAGTTTAAATTTATTTCACCCCATGGGAGATGGCACTGCAGTGATTGATGTACATGCAATCCAGCCTGCTAGCGATCTTTTTTAGGATATTGTTGGAGCTGGCCCGTACTCTGCGCACCAGGGATGCACACGTCATTCGCATCGTTGCGTAAAAGCAATAAATATGTGCGTCTGCGAACATTCCCGATGCGCTACAAAAACGGGGCAGCCCCCCCCACCAATACCCTGAAAGCGTTGTTGTATTGGACACGAAGTTGTTCAATAAGTTCGAAACAGAGTGATTTTGACTTTTTAAGTGAGCAGCGTGCAAACCTGCGAGCCAGCATGTTCGCCCTTACCGACAACGCCCTTCGTCCCCGCTCAATATCGAATCCGTCATTGAGGTCAGGGGTCATTATATGACCAAGATATTTAAACGTATATACTCTTTGTAGTGGAGTCCCATTGAGTAATACAGTTGGTACATAACCCGGTCTACCCCCAGCCTCAAAGACCATGATCTCCGACTTATTGGAGTTATACATCAAACCATGTGTTTTAGCATACTGCTCACATTTGGCAACAAACTTTCTGAGACCACAGATAGACGCGCTCAGAAGCACCATATCATCTGCATAGCTAATATTATTTACACAAATACCATCTATATAGCAACCCACTCTGGTGTTGCTGAGCTCACCAATCCTGCCTCACCCCGCATTCCAATCTGTATGGCCTGGAAAAAGTTCCAGCCCATCGTACACTATTGATCTGGTTACCATACCACTATTTAAAGATGTTTATAAGCTCCGTTGGCAACCTATCTTTTTCCATCTTTCTCCACAATACGTCATAAGCAACCAGATCAGAAGCCTTGAATAAGTCGAGGAAGCTAGCATAAATCGGCGTCCCACGCTGTGTATAGTAAGTATGTGATAGTATGCTTAAGACACAACACTACACTTTCTGTTGACAAACCACGCTGAAACCCGAATTGGTTGTCATGAAAATGTATAGTTTTATTTATTTGTGTATTAAGTAGACGGCCAAATACTTTTGATATTTTGATATTATAGTAGCTAGAGAGATGGGCCTATTGGATGCCGAGCGACGAAATGTAAGTTTGTACGCACAATATTGAGAGATTTACCATGTTATTTTAAGACCATAGACTTCTTATAGGTTTTCCTGTAATCTATGAGTAAAGAGCCATACTATATATTTTTTTCAACATTTTTGGTCCAGTAGTTTCGGAGATAAGGGGGGGGGAATGGTCAATTTTCATTGAATTTATTAAATATCTTTAAAAGTGTTTATTTTAAAATTATAAAAAAAATATATATAAGATCCTCGCAACAAGCCCTTTCATTTGATATGTCACACGGTACTATTAGCAAAACTTTTTTTTTAATTTTCTTGTTTGTGCCCCAAAAGTGACACCTCTATTCAAAATTTATTTATTTACGTTACACATTCGTGTTTGGGTCACAGAAATACATACGTATGCCAAATTTCAACTTAATCGGTTCATTAGATTCGGAGTAAATTGGCTGTGACAGACGGACAGACAGACAGACAGACAGACAGACAGACAGACACACGAGTGATCCTATAAGGGTTCCGTTTTTTCCTTTTGAGGTACGGAACCCTAAAAAGGATAAAATGCATCCCATGTACCCTGTATCCTACCCCTCCCTGACTCCCTGTATCCTGTGTGTCCTGTTTGTGTGTCTATAATGTGTGTGTGTTTTGTTGTGTTATTTTGTGTGCTGTCCTGTATGTATCCAGGTCATGGACAACCCATGTGCCAAATTTCATCCAAATCCGTTCAAATGTTTTAGCGTGAAAGACGAACAAACAAATAAACATACAAACTCACTTTTGTATTTATAATTTTACATAAATAAGGCGCTCGGTAAGCTATCGGTACAGATGCAGTAAAACGCGTGACGTCGCGCGGTACCGAAACGATTTCGAACCGCAGACGTACCGACTAGTGAGAAAAGGGCCTTAGATGAAAAGGATGCGACCTTTACCGATCACGGGATATAGTAAAGATGTGTCTATTCTCGATAATTGAGGAAACTGCGCAATGTTACTACACGTCCTGTCATTTCATGTATGCCTGGTAGACATACCCGCAAGTTGTCCTGTATAAATAATTAAGCAGGGGTCTTATAATGTTGTGTATGACAAAACATAAAAGATAATAATGTGGTTCTACCCCTACCACCTATGATAATTAATTATTATTTCATTGTTATTGAAAATCCGCCCCTAAGACGACCCACTGACCAAAAAGTCTTCTTACCTACAGCTACTTCAGAAGTATTAAAAAGTTTATAAAGCTCAACTGACCTTTGTTGCCAGGTACTGACTATCCAGAGCTTCTTTTTAAAACTATTTTATGTCGGTTGGTGACAATGCTTTAGATTTCGTATTTTTGTTAATTAACCACACAACGAAAACGATAACAAGTATTTATGGAAAATGGCGCGCTGGTTTTGTTTTTTCCGCTAGGGATGCGCGCGCGGGTGTAAATAAAGGCACTGGCAAAGTCGCTGAACAGCCACACATAAAAAATATTATAAACACAAAATAATGTTTTGAATACGCAATTTAAGGTTAATATGTAGTGAAAAATATATATTAATGAAAATTAATTTAAATGAATATTAATTTATCATACAATTTTATTTAAGTATTTTACACAGTAGGCATAAAAAGGCATGAAGTCTCTTTGATGAGATTTAAAAAAGCGCAAATCTCTGCTCGGGGTGAAAATAGTGAATGCTTATTTAATAATATAGGATAGTTCATACTAATTCCATGTATAGTGTAGTACCTACTGACCTGCTCATGGGATTTTTTTACCATAGCTAAATGCCCCGTTTTCCTATGGTAATTTTTTTACTTTTCTGCGTTTGCCTTTGGTAAAAAGTTTCACCAGTCAATTTATTTAAATACAAATTCCATGTTGCCATGTTGCAATACTTACTCCATGCTGCTATGTCATTACTCCGACTAAATAGTTATCTGTGGCACACATTACCGCACTAGTGCCGTAATATAAAGTAAAAAGCATGCGTGTTTAATACACTGCATTATGAACCTAAAAGCGGTTCAATAAGAGCCACTTTACGAGCAAGTGTGTTGAAAATTATTTTGACAAGCTTTTATTTAGTTTGACTTGTCCCGGTGTCTGTCTGTAATGAAATCTTGCAAGTTAAATTTGACCCACTTCCCGGCAAATCAAATGACAATGCAATATTATTATCAAACAGCTGATCTGATGATGGAGCCCAAAGGTGGCCATGGGAACTGTAATAAAACGACGCAACCCCATTGAGTTTAGGCTCGTTTGATTCGTCTTGACAAGGATTCTGGTCTAGATGATATCCAAGGTTTGATGATGGAGCCAGAAGGTGGCACCTTTGACGGCGGCTATGGTTAAAAAGAACGCTACCCCGTTGAGTTTAGGCTCATTTGATTCGTCTTGACAGGGACTCTGGTCTTTTTTGTTATTATTTATTTATTTAAAAACACATACCACTATCATCACAGGCTTACCTAATACACTCAACTCCTTCGTTCAGTCAAGCCACAACCACCTGTACGAAATAGCTGAGACGTAAAATAGTGTAGTTATAGTTACATTTAAGATTAGAGTTACAATTATATAATTAACAACAACAAAGAGTAATTTTACAAAATGTGGCCCGTGTGAATTCACTCAGAGTACAATTGAAGCAGTCAATCTGTTGTGACACCGTATTGAGTGTATGCAAGGCGCGCGTCAGCGGCGCGTGCTGCAGCAGGTTGGTGCGAGCGGGTGGCACCCACACAACCCAACCGTGCGTAGAACACCTGGGTTGTGTATTTTACCAAGCATAACCTTAAATAAGTAAGTGGCGAGAGCTACTTACCTTCTTACTTCCAGTTTATTATAGCCTACCATGCCCAGCACAAATAGAGTAGGATACAACAGTGAATACCCTGGATACACACCATACTGCTTTAAGTACAGGAATCTCATAAATTTGTTCTGGATTCGTTCTAGCATTAGTTTGTACTTGGCTTCATGTGGCGACCAGACGACAGCAATGCATTCCAAATGACCTTTTACGATCTCAGAGCACTGATTTTCGTGAACTTGTTTCCTAGCCGTAAAACCAACCCTAAATTGCGGTATGCTTTTTTTCAAACATCAGTGGTATGCTTACGGAAATTTAAATCAGTTTTAAAGCGCACGCCTATGTCCTTAACCTCTGAGACACATTGCAGTCGGATTCCATCCATGCAATATTGATAATGCCTTGGGCCGCGCGCACGGGTAAATGATAACACCGAACATTTGGCCACATTGAAATGCAACCTATTATCGACTCCACTCCACTATTCCATTATTATCCTGCTGCAGTATGTCATGATCAGTTTCCTGTTTTATTTTAAGAAGTAAGAACTAGGTTCAAGTCGTCAGCGAATAACAATGGTATGGATTTATTAATTACCCTCGGCAGGTCGTTAACTGTTACAATGAGAAGAAAATGTGATATTTTTAAATGATATCCAAGGTCTGATGATGGAGCCAGAAGGTGGCTCCCTGAAAGGCGGCTATGGGAACTCTGTAATAAAACGACGCTACCCCATCGAGTTTGGACTCGTTTGATTCGTCTTGACAAGTACTCGGGTTCTAGGGTCTGATGATTAAGTTGGTCGACTATTATACAAATACATAATAATATCTATAACAAGCTTTTGCCCGCGGCTTCGCCCGCGTGGATGTCGGAACATATCCCACGGGAACGTACTACCGAGATTTCATACCTAATAACATAGGAAAAGGTCATTGATTCCTACCGCTGCGCCCGCGTTGCTACGCGTAATTTTGTAACTGTGATATCTTTTAAACCATTCATTTAAATGGTATGACTTCAAGGCATATTTTAATCTAAATTAAATGCCCAATTTATATAATATATATTCTTTTGGATAAGGATTAATACTATACCGGTCAAAAAAGCTTCGTAAATAACAACAAAATTTTTATCAAATTCTGAAAGATAAAAATGGTTATTGTGGGTCATCCTTTGAAGATAGACATATGTCATCGGAAATTTTTTTTGTTGATCTTTTTAAGAAGCACAATAGCTTAGAATATAAATTTGATGTATCTTTTTCGGTTAACGCAGCACACGCCAGTAAAGCTCCCAGTCGGCATGATTTTTTCCGACTTCTTCAACAATAATCGTCAAATTTCAGCCAATTTACATAAAACCGTAATGAATTATACACTAAAACCTTCCGCATGAATCACTCCGTCCATTGGTGAAAACCGTTTGAAAATCCGTTCGGTAGTTTTTGAGTTTATCGCGTTCAGACAGACAGACAGACGCGGCGGAGGACTTTGTTTTATAAAATAGTAAGGATAACCATATCCAAATAAGTACCTACTTTACATTAGATAGTTTGCTAAAATCTAAGGCACGCTTTATTTCTTTGAGCAATAAACTAGTTATTTAACATATAAATGAAAAGTAAATAAGTAATAAACGATTTTTATACCATTCTTTTTAAATTGTTAATAATAAAGAACTAAAAATTCAAAATTATTTTATTCCGATTGGAAATAAGCCGTTTTAGACTTCTTAACTTTTAAACGATAATGGAGGTTTTTTGTCTATGTCAAAATCATCCCTACAAAAGTATTCATACAAAGATCACTCATTTAGTTTATTGCCATTCTTGTTTATTACCAAAAAGTTATACATAGCCATAATACAGGACATTCCAATATGACGTGTGGTGAATATACAATTTTGCCAGATATTATTCATGCTGAGGTTACAGGTATCACGTCCGTTTCTCACTCCTCCGCCACCCCCGCGCAGGCTCTATTTACAGCCTCCTATGAGGTGCTTAATGACATCACTTGTCACACAAATAATTTTTTCACTGCTCTTGCTCAAAAAGGCCGTCATTGTAGAGTACCAGAGCGGGGAAAAATAGCATTTCTTGCTCTAGGGGAAAAAGTTTTTTTTTTTTAATTTTTGTCCTTGAGCCTTGAAAAACGAAAAAGACTTTATTCTTTTGTAGAATAATCATGATTATGGACTCGACTTATTACTGATTCACAAAAAAAGAAAAACATTTTATTTTTGAAAATGGAACTAAATGCGGCTATCTCTTTGGTAGAATGCGTGCATTGCGTTGCGGCTACAGAAGACATAAAAAAGACATTGCCGTGAAATCTTTAGAATTTTTCTCTAATTACGAATTGAATTGGTGACTGTAGTATAATTTACAACAGTGAAAATGTCATCATCTAGTGAGAACATCTTCACAGAGGACTGAAATTAAGTTGCCGGAAAAAAACATATCGTTAAATATCCAGAATTGTACAAATTGTACATTTAAATAAAATAAACTATTTAATATTGTATTGCATTATTTTATTTTCTCGCAATCGCAGTGAAAAGTAGAGTGTAACACACGGCGCTAAAACCCATTATAACTCGGTTTCTATTTACTCCCTCGCTAAATCTCGGGAGTAAAACTACCTCGTATAACAATCTACTATTGTTTGTAACAATCAACAATGATTTCCTAGAAATACAAGCCGCAAGACATTAAACAAACCATTACCGCTACTAAGAAATGAATTAAGACTAATCTGAAATTATTATGATTTTTAAGGAAATACTAAAATATTTTCAGAGCAATTCTGAGTATTTACACTTATTTTCCAGCTCATAAAGAGAACTTTCGAAGTGCTAATCTTATTCATCTATTAGTTTGAAGTATCTACATAGTTTGTTTTGACTTCATTAATGTTGCTACGCGGCCTGCGGCATCATAATAATAATATCAAACTTTATTTCGGGTGGCATAGACCCATAGAAACCTAAACCTAATACATAATTTTATTTGTCATGACTCGCCACACCCACACAAGACCTGACCCACTGATTCTAAAAAGGACAGTCAAAACGTAGGTACAGCTATTGCGTTCAGAATACCTACTGTTGTTGCTACCCCGTGTACGGGCCAGCAGGGAAGCTGCTTTTTAGCGCATGATGGCCTGGAAACCATCAGTGCGTGGAGTTTATTGCCGGCTCTTCTGCATAGGAAACGACCAATTGGAACCGTGCACCTAGCTTCTGACGTTTCATAAGTGCCCATGTGGGTTTATGTGAAATAAAATATTTTGAATTTGAATTTGCGCGCTTCAGCAAACATACCAGACGCGCTGCATCGCCACAGCACACCCAACAACATCCTGAACGCATTATTATACTGCGTACGCAGGGCTCTTAAGGCTCGCTGCGTATGTCTCACCCACAGGCCGCTCGAGTAGAAGGACTGACAATAAGCTTTGAATAGCGTAACCACGGAGTACGGAATGTACTCCGTGAGCGTAACCTTCACTTCTCTCGTGCATCGTGCGAACCTGCATGTGAGCATATTAGCTCTCACCGCCAGAGCCCTGCGCTCCCGCTCAATATCCTCATCGTCCCTCAAGTCACCTGTCTGATATTTGCTAAAGCTTAAGCTTTAAAGTTAAAGTTAAGTTAAAGTTTAAGCTTGAACCTGCTTTACGGCTATTTTTTTTTTGAGAAATACAGGAGGCACATGGGTAGGCTGTTGTCATACGTGTTACGATATACTTGTGTTAGGTTTCAATTTATTAATACGTAGTTGTTGGATATTGTACTGGCAACACCCAAAGATTCGATATGTCAAAATGAGGAAATAATGACCTTCTGGGTTGGGCGCTCGTGACGGTAAGACGTGCTTAGTGGCTGTGTCGGTAAAAAGATAGATTGGCATAGTATTGGTTGGAGATCTACTGTAAATTAAGGTAACCTATTAGTTTTATGGTAAATATTAGAATACTGATTGAATTGTGATATTATGTGGGGAATAGGAGATGTGATGGTATGGTGTAGAATATTGAATTTGATGTTGGCAAAGAAATATAAATGACTGACAAAATATCTTGGTGTTTCATGTTATTTTCCTTATCCCTGAAATATTGTAAATATGTAGTTTTATGAAACAGTATTAGATTATGATATTAGGGTAGCGACTTTAAGATTAATTTGGGGATTAATTTCTATTTTGAGGTTAAATAATTATATTCGGAATTAAATTAGTTATTGTAGAGTAAGGATGGTTCTTATCTTATTATACTTGCGCAAGTTTAGACTTACACCAGTATAGCAATGAAATGAAAATGCAATGTACCTATGTATGAAAAATCTTCCAACACGCGTTACTGTAACGTTACGTGTAGCTACCATAAACATAGTGCGTAGCCACCAAAATAAAAACAAATGAATTTCGTCTGGTTTTCCTTTTAATCTTGTTAAAAATGAAGGTATTGCAGGCAACGCAAAATAAATTATATTAATTCAAATAAATTACCTCCTCTACGCAAGTTACGCAACACCACTCAAGGTATTCGTACCGTACCTACGCGGTAAATAATTACAACACTAGCTTGCGGGTTTGCAACCGGGTATATGCCAATGTGACTTATTCCAGTGGTGTAATAAACCACATTTTCCAGTGGATCTGACTGTAGTGAAGGGCTGGTGAAGGGTAAACAGGCAGAGACCAAAAGTGGTTAACAATCCTCGTTTCTTTTTTAAGTAGAAGAGGCCTTAATTGTCTTGCAGTGGGCCAAAGCCAGCCTTCATTATATTACCAGTACCTGGGCAACCGAGCTCTGCTCTGGTGAAAATAGAGAATGCTCATTTAATCGTATATGTTATTAATTCATACTAATTCCATGCTGCCATGTCATTATTCTAAGGTAGCCACTTTGGGCGACCGAGTTCTACTCGGGTGATATGGTTATATGGAGAAAATGAATTTTCCCAGATATGAGACCTAGCTAGATCGATTTTTCGCCCCCGTAAACCCCTGCATTGCAACTTTCATCGAAATCGTTAGAACCATTTTCAAGAACGTGATTACAAATAAATATTGGATGAACAGGCGTGTAAATAGCCGTGTTTCCTATGCGGGATGAGGACGAGAGAAAAATCTGCGTCTGGAATGCACGCTGATTCAAAATGCCTATTTTTTGTCCGAGAAATTGCAAGGAGATTGGTGACGGTCAGGTGGCGTCTGTAATTAACCCCAGCAAATAATGCAAAGCGGTACCTGTGGTCTTCTTGTTCAGTCTTGATGATTCTTCAGCCGGTGGCCACCTGGCGTTCTCGTACACAATGGTCACTTGAAAGTCTAGGGTTTACACATTAATCGGACGCGGGTTGATATTAATATTGAAAACTATAGAATGGTAAATCCCCAAGGATTACGGGATAATACACGTTAGTTTATAGTTTCAGCGGATGCGATGAATTGAGATTTAATAATGCGGTTTGCGGTGAGAGCAAAATGCGACCGAATGGCGCGCGCGCACTTTGACATCTGACAAGCGTCATTAGAGCTGTCACTGGCCGCTCAGTCTCCCGATACCCTCTTCACATGTCCGCGACAGCAATATATGCCTAAGGTTGGACTACAGACACCTGAACACCGCCCATAATCAAATTTGATCTTAGGGACGATAACTTGCCACACCATACTCCCCGCCTTGAAAGATCCAACTTTCAAAACTGACAATCTATATGGAGCTGGTGAAGTTGGGAGGAAGAGATGATGTTTATGTATCTGGAAGTCTGAAAGCATCAAGAAAAACCTAAGCAGCAGTCCGAAACACCATCACAAGGAAACAGCGTTCGGAATGAATTATCAGATTCCAGTGAATGTAATTGCGGTTTGAATTTGATAAGATAAAGTTGAACTAAGCTAAATTATAACCAAGTATGTAATGGCATACCATTGAGAAAGTATACCTACTATGACTACATTATATAGACTAACTTAGACTATGTAATAATATTATTCTATTGGGTTGGCAAAGGATATAACTTAGTGACAGGACGTTTATATGTACCTGACGCGGTTTTTATTGAGGCTACTCGAATTACACCATCCGATCCTGGAAAAACTTCCTCTATTATGCCCAATGGCCAAGTTAATGGTGGTACGTTATCTTGACCCAAGAGAACGACAGTACCGATCTCTATAGGGCGATCTTGAGTGCACCACTTCTGGCGAACTTGCAACGTGTGCAAGTACTCAACTCGCCATTTGTTCCAGTAGGATAGCACAAGTTGATCCAAAAGCCTTTTGCGGTTTGTTAAATTTCTGTTTTCTTCTGTCAATTCAGAAGAAGGTAAATATGTAAGTGGACTGGACATTAAAAAATGCGCGGGCGTGAGCACGTCAGGATGAGGGTCTGATGAGAGAACACTAAGCGGTCGAGAATTTAAAAGGCACTCGATTTGTACCAATACGGTCGAGAGTTCCTCATAAGTGAGAAGCTGCTTTCCTATGACTCTGTACAAGTGAGTTTTAACACTCTTAATGTTCGATTCCCAAATACCTCCGAAGTGCGGAGCTCGCGGCGGTATTCTTGTCCACTCAATGCGAGTTTTAAGAAGCTCATTTTTAATATCCGTTTGGACAGTCGAGTTTAATAAGAAAGAATAAATTTCATCAAGTTGCGCCTTAGCGCCAACAAAATTGGTACCATTGTCTGAGTACATAACAGATACTGGACCGCGGCGAGAAATAAATCTTTTAAATGCGGATAAGAAAGCCTCGGATGTGAGGTCCGATACAAGTTCGATATGTATGGCTTTAGTTACCATACATATGAACAAACATAAATAAAGCTTTTGCGAACGTTGACCTCTACGGCGAATAGGTATGTAAGCAAGAGGCCCGGCGAAGTCTACTCCGGTGTGTACAAAGGCTTTAGCATCACGGACACGGTATCCAGGAAGTTCAGCCATTTTGGGTGTTGGATGCGTAGGATTTAGACGAAAACAAGTATTGCATTTCCGACAGCGGGAACGTATGACTGTTCGGCCATCCAATATCCAAAATCGCTGTCTTATAATAGACATCAGTAACCCAGGGCCCGTGTGGCAATACGTATTGTGGTAGTGATCAATAATTAGATCTACTACGCGGTCACGTTTAGGTAAAAGCGCGGGATGCTTAGCTTCATATGGTAAGTCAGATTTCGACAATCTGCCCCCGATACGTAAGATTCCGAAACTATCAACAAAGACAGACAAACAGCGCAACTTCTTAGATGGAAGTTCGCCTGCTTTAATTAAATTTAAATCGTTAGCAAAATGTATATTTTGAACTATTCGAATAATGAAATTTTCGGCGGTTTGAATATTTTTAACAGAGCTATGACTATGTACCCTGTTTGTAAATTTAAGAATGTACATAAACACGTGTAACAATTTATTCCATGAGCAAACACGGTCAACTACAGTATCTAAAATACGCGGTTCAGTATTTGATGTTTCTACAAGAAAAACCTTTGATTTGAACTCCGGCAATGTTTCACATTCAGCAGATGAGAATTTTAAAGGCCACTCGCTCATTGACAGATGGAGCCAAGTAGGGCCGTTCCACCATAACGAGTGATCAATTAAATCAGAGGGCAGCATGCCACGGGACAGACAATCGCTAGGATTCTCTTTTCCGGACACGTGATTAAAACAAGCGGCAGGCAGGTTTTCCTGTATTTTGGCAATGCGGTTGCTGACAAAAATAGACCATCTATGGGGGGATGAGTGGATCCACGAGAGTGCTATGGTGGAGTCCGAGAAAGCGTGGACACCTGCAATAGGTACACGAGTGGAAAGTTTATCTTTGACCACGCGAACAAGTTTAGACAGAAGTAAAGCGGCGACAAGTTCTAATCGAGCTAGCGTTGTTATTTTAGCGGGGGAAACTTTGGACTTAGCACATAAAAGCCGGACGGTGATATTACCTTTAGAGTCAGTGATGTGTAAATAAATACAACAACCATAACCACTAAAGCTGGCGTCGCAGAAGGCTACGATATTCACTACAGCTTCTCTAAAGACGCCAATGTGGCGAGGAACCTTTAGAGAAGAGAGTGAGGGAAAATCGCGCGTCAAAGCGTAAAACCGATTGGTGATGGATTCCGGAGGAACTTCATCCCAGCCTATTTTAGCTAGCCATAGTTCCTTAATTAGGATTTTCGCGTACAGCACAACGGGTGCTACGAGGCCAAGTACGTCGAACAAGCGGGCAACTAGCGATAGAATCGCGCGCTTCGTGCATTTATCTTCTACAGCGACTGTTGTCAAAGAAAAATAATCATCAGCGGGTTCCCAGGTTAATCCAAGGATTTTGAAATTATTGTTATCATTATCCATGCCAGAAAAATTTACTGGTAAGCGGTGAGATTCTGGGAGAATCTCCAATAAAGCGGGTGAGTTAGTAGCCCATTTGACTAAGTCAAAGGATCCTACTTTAAATAAATCAATTAAATCGCGGGATAATTGCTTAGCAATCTGTTCATCAGGAACAGAATAGACATAGTCGTCCATATAAAACTGAGTTTCTACTAATTTAGAAGCCTCAGGAAAGCGGTCGCCATGCTCACACGCCAAATTGCGTAATGTGCGCATCGCTAAATAAGGACTAGGCTTTAGCCCAAAGGGAACGCGGTTGAAATTAAAGGTGCGTATATGTTCATTATTGTTGAAACGATACAAGATTCGTAAATATTTGCGGTGGTGCTCATTTACACCGATACGAAGGAACATTTGTTTTATATCCGCTGTCATCGCGACACGGAACGTACGAAAATCGAGTAATAATAAAAACAAATCTGCTTGTAAATTAGGTCCAACATGCAGAATGTCATTGAGTGACAACCCCGAGTGCGTTTTGGCACTAGCGTCCAAAACCACTCGAATGCTGTCTTTGTCCGGTCTAATGACGGCGTGATGCGGTATGTAGTAACCCTCTTCTGTCAATTCAGAGACGGGTACCTCCGATAAATACCCCTGAGTTATATAATCGGTAATAGTTTTATTGTAATTCTCGCGTAGGGTTGGCACGCACGTGAATTTACGCTCGAGCGCCAGTAGCCGCCGGTGAGCGACACCGCGTGAGTTACCTAACTCAGAAGGGGTGCGCGCGAAAGGTAAATCGACAAAGTATCTACCGTCTTTAAATAAGACTGAAGAATTAAAATTATTTTCACATTCTAATTCGTCTGGACTAATATAACGTTGAGTTGGAATTTCCTCTAGCTCAAAGAACTTCTGCAGACTTGACTCGACGTCAATGCTGGCAAGTGCGGTAAACGAAGATGTAACGTTTGTTACGTCACTACTATGACAATCTATATCGCCCATTAGCACATAACCGAAATTAGTCAGTATAGCCGGGGGTGTGCGGGGGGTGCCTGAGTCAACCCTATCTCCTAAATAAATAAAAGGAAACAGCTGTGCTCCAAGCACAACGTCGATTCCACCTGGTACATTCCAGGTTGGGTCGGCAAGCGGTAAATTATTTAAATATGACATGCTATTATCATCAGTTAATCTAACAAAACTAGCGGGAAGTCTGTCTGTAATGCAATCAACAACTAAAGCGTGTATATAATACTTAATGTGAGGATTAATCCGAGATTCTATATTGAGATAAATAAAGCCGTGTACAGGTCGTGAGGTCATACCAACACCTTGTAAAAACGAATTGCGTAATTTAATTATGGATAAGTTCAAACGTTTACAACAATCCACAGTAATTAAATTATTTTGCGATCCGTTATCTATTAAACACCTGATAACAAGCTTATCTCTGCCGGTGCTATTATATGCATATATCTGCGCGGTCGCTAACAAAACAGTTGTCTCAGTCGGTAAACACGTCTTGGCCGCGGCACTGAGCGAAACAGAGGTAGCAGGAGGCTCGCGTGGTGAATCACCTTTTACATCGGAGAAATGCAACAAGGAATGATGTGTTTTTTTACAAATTTTACAAACGCTCTTTGACTTGCATTTAATCAAAGAGTGAGACAGACTTAAACAATTTACACAGCCGCGTTTCTTTTTAATAAATTCGAAACGAGCTTGCGGTGAATTAATATTTTTAAATTGTGGACAATCAAATAGTCGATGATCGACGTCATCGTTATTACACAGCGAGCAATGGTTATTAGAAACGGGTTCGTTGCATGACACAAACGACTTAGCGGTACTTTGCGTATTACTTGTTCGATTATGAGCTAAACTATACTTAGCACGCGGTTCCGGCTGTGGATTATTAACGTGTGAGCGCTGGAGTACCTTGACATGGTCTTGCATAAATGTTATAAACTCCGTATAGGAAGGTAATTCTTTCCCACTCACACGACTTTCAAATTGTTGAACAGTTGTTGCGTCAACCTTTCTTAAACCACAGTGTAATATCACAAAATCTAACAAGTCCGTAATGTCTAACTGCTTCAATGCAGCGACAGACGCTGAATATCGTTCTACAAATGCATTCAGACTAGCAGCATTGCCGGCGCATACCTTAATGTCCAGTATATTATTGAGATAATGAATACCTAAACTACGCTTATCTTGATACCTTTTGACAAGACTGTTCCACATAACACTGTAGGTATCTCCTGTGGGAACAATGCCTGCAGTTAGTTTTAAGGCATCATGCGTCAATTTACTGATCAAGTATTGCACACGCTGCGAGTCCGTCAGATTAGTATTTAAATGAACATTACTGCGGAACATTTCATAAAATATCGGCCAATTTTCAGTTCTACCGTCAAATGATGGTAATTCGATCGGTGGTAATTTTATGCTACTACCTCCCTTCTGATCTGATGTTAATATTTTGTTGCTTGAAAGTATGAGATTACGTTTGTATTTAATACTTGAATATAAGTCTTCAATAGAACATAGACACGTATAGTCTGGTGGGGTTTCATCAATTTCAAACCGCAAATCATTGATCTGGTCAATTATTGTTTCAAACTTGCTGTGCAATTCACTAATTGATTCTGACTGCGCTAGGAATAGCTCGTTTGAGCGTGAATCATAATTAGATATACTTTTCGAGGAATTATAAATGCGATTAACTCGCTCGAAAATCATATTTTTTTTAGCATTAAGCTGAGCTAATTTAGCTTCTTGCTTATGAGTAGCCATTATAAGGCACTATCTAGTACTGAATAATTATTGTAAGTTATCGTAAGTAAGTACCTACAATGACTTGTACTTACTGTTATTTTGTAAAATACTTATACTTATTAACTGATACCTATCTAGGCTCGAATGGACCATAAAATGGATGAACAGGCGTGTAAATAGCCGTGTTTCCTATGCGGGATGAGGACGAGAGAAAAATCTGCGTCTGGAATGCACGCTGATTCAAAATGCCTATTTTTTGTCCGAGAAATTGCAAGGAGATTGGTGACGGTCAGGTGGCGTCTGTAATTAACCCCAGCAAATAATGCAAAGCGGTACCTGTGGTCTTCTTGTTCAGTCTTGATGATTCTTCAGCCGGTGGCCACCTGGCGTTCTCGTACACAATGGTCACTTGAAAGTCTAGGGTTTACACATTAATCGGACGCGGGTTGATATTAATATTGAAAACTATAGAATGGTAAATCCCCAAGGATTACGGGATAATACACGTTAGTTTATAGTTTCAGCGGATGCGATGAATTGAGATTTAATAATGCGGTTTGCGGTGAGAGCAAAATGCGACCGAATGGCGCGCGCGCACTTTGACATCTGACAAGCGTCATTAGAGCTGTCACTGGCCGCTCAGTCTCCCGATACCCTCTTCACATGTCCGCGACAGCAATATATGCCTAAGGTTGGACTACAGACACCTGAACACCGCCCATAATCAAATTTGATCTTAGGGACGATAACTTGCCACACCAAATATATAAGTAGTCGTTTATTTTGCAAATATGGGTACAGTACATGGTGATAAAGAAAACAAATAGATTCAGCCATATTTTACCAATAGGCATGCAAAAGTTATAGTTTGACGCTAAAATAAGATCCATTGAGGAGCTTTAAAATTACAACATATATAGATCACTACCACACAATTTATATATACAAAATTCTCAACAAAAACACTATTTACTTATACAATACTTATACAGTTTCAGTTATGTCAGCTAATAATAATATCAATAAACACACACAATTTATATAAGATGTCAAAGTATCATTTTAATGTCAGAGTATCAAATTCAAATCAATTATTGCTCATTTAATAGTATAGGATTATGCACAGTAATTGCGAAATTAAATTCGTATCATCAGAATGTATATTATAACGCATTTAATTCATAGGAAGATTTCAATTAGTGATGCACACTACATGGCTATTAATTATATCATCGCATGTGTTAACGACACGTGTTGATTCATATTTATGGAACATATTAAATTATAACATTACGATAATTACAATGGAACGTTATTGTTCCGTTTAAGTTTATTTGTAGGACAATATTGACGCAGCACAGACATTGATGGGAGCTTCGGCGGCAGCTCGGCTGAATAGCTTGCATTTTTCCCGGACGAAAAGCCCCTTGGGAAGCAAGCATTGTCAGATGAAACGTGAAGTTGGTACATACCTACAGCCTTCAGTTACCTCTGTCACAAAAAAGGAAAGTATAAAAGAACTTTAACGTGATATAATAGTCGAAACTTTCTATAAACACGGGGTGTGTTTATAGAAAGTTTTGATTTAAACAATGATAGCTTGGACTCTAGACATTAATGTAGCTAAAATTATACACTTTGTTTCTAGAATTTAATGTTAAAGCTTTCTAGTAATTTCCACTGTTATTAAGTGTAGCTATTAATTCACAACGTGTGGCTATTAAACATGCACTTTTTTCTTTCGTTAGTAAAGCCATGCACTAATCTATTTCACAAAGGGATTTGCCAATCGACTGCACCCGTCTTTGAATTAGCAGGACGCGTCGCCCGTGATTAATGACATTACTACGTGAAAGAGGAGTTTGATGCGTGGATAATCAAATCAAAATGTGATAGTTCGATAATGGTCGAGTTTATTTATTGACTTTGTTTTACAACGTGTAACGTTAAATACGCAAAACCTGAAAATAGTTTGATCAGAATAACGAGCAGAATCAATTGAACCACTTTTTAATATAGGTCACATTTTTCAAAAAATCTTCAATAGGTCAAGCCATCACATGCGCAAACCCGCCAAAATAGGTAAACAAACATAAATTGTTGTCGACCAATTTAAATTTTCTCATACGCGGAATAATAATAGCTTTTATTTCAATGCAAATACGAATCTTACGAACTAAAACAGCACATAAAACCTTTACAATTTTTTAATGATTTTATTTCTCTCTGAAATAGGTCAATTGAATTAAAAATCATTTGGGGTGTCTGAGGTTTTGCGCATTTAACGTTACACGTTGTATAGTTCTTTACACGTGCAAGTGTGAGCGAGTCACGGACTCACGGGCTCTATGAATACCTAAGCAATTACCTATTTTTCTTCACGATTGATAGTTGACTGTCTACTACTACTGTCTGGTACCTACTTCTATAATACCAGCCTATTTTTGTCCCTCTGCAGGACAAAGACCACATCTCATACAGAGAAGGCATGAGCATTGATCACCATGCTTGCTCAAGGCGAGTTGACGTTTTCAGATTTTTAAAAGTCCCGTACCCTAATTGCGTAAACGATTATGACTAATTTGTTTCATTTTGATAGTTCAACAACATTCATTGCGTTATTTACGTTGTTGAGCAGATTTTTTTTTCCAACTTATGAAGCAATGGATTAGCAATCTGTTTCAAATCGAAAGAAATTGTGATTGATCGTGCATTACGCAATTAGGGTACAGGTTTCCCCAAGATGTTTTCCTTCAACGATATTTCACAATGATGAAGTAGTGAAGCGGTGCAATACAAGCCGGAATGTTTAGAAAATTGTGCCGATGTGGATAATAATTATTATTGATGAAACTACTCAAGCTGATTTTGATTTCTCTCCAATCAGAGGATTTCACAGTGATTGGCGCTACTTCCATCAATGATATTCAATAATTAAATGCCAATGGCAATATCATCATCTGCCTAGCCTTTTCCCAGCTATGTTGGGGTTGGCTTCCAGTCTACCCAAATGCAGCTGAACACCAGTATTTTACATGTAGCGACTGCCTATCTGACCTTCACAACCTAGTTACTAGGTAACACGATACCCCTTGGTAAGAGTGGTTGTCAGACTTTTTGGGCTTCTAACTACCTGTAACGACTGTCAAAGATCTACAATGCCAATGGCAATAAAGGATATAATAAAGATATATTACGAATGTGTAAACTCAAACTGTAACCTAAATGTTAACTTAGTTTGTTCTGGTTCAATTACAATAGCCGATAACTTGGCAAATACATGATGCGGTCAGGTGAATTCATAATATACCAAATTGGTCATTGCGAAAGCACTTATATGGCCCCCGGATTGAGGTGAGGCGTATTATATCGAATTAATACGCTTTGGAGACATACTGTAACACCTGTATTCCTAGTCATGGTACTACTATCTTACTGATAGGTAACCATATTTGGGAAAAAATACGCAACATCGCGCTAGTATTCTCCGAAGGGATAGGTAGGGAGAGGGGGGCACAGCATATTTTGCCAATTATGTTCAATGTTCAAAGTTTTTATTAATGCGATTTTTAAGGTCTTAAAAATATTTTACAGTAGCTCAAAAATAGACTTTTGCCTTATAGGGGTCTATTCTATAAGGCTTATAGGATAGACCCCTATAAGGCATGCATTGTTAAATTACAATATTAAAAATTAAGTTGAAGACCCATTTATGCTACATCGGAGACTGGTCCTCACTTGGCTACAGGCTACTGAGAAATTCCATGAGTAACACTGTGACTAACCCGCAGCTCAAAAATAATAATAGACTCTTCTTCCATATCTAGATATTATAAAACTAGCTGTTCGTGCCCGGCGTCGCCCGGGTGTATCGGAAATACAGTTTTCAAAAGTTTCCCGGTGGATTTTCCAAAATTTCATTTTAATTCACAAGGAAAAACAAACAGCTACAATATAAAACATAGAAACAAGAAATATATAAAAAAAAATTTAGACAATATTGCAGCCAATCACGCTGTTCACAGATTAGCTACAGGATACACAACATTTTTTTTTTTAACTAACCTGTTTTTATATTTAGTATATTAATATAAATTTTAAGAAATGGTACACCAAAAAAGAAGGAAATATGTTCAAGAAAGCACCTTGAGTATAAGACTTTTGAACGTGTAGGGAGCATAGACAAAAATGTCTATATGTTCAAAAGTCCCATTGTAGGACTAGGAATCGACCATTCTGCGAACAGGCGAACCCAGGCCAGAGTTGAACTTGCAAGTACCCACTGAAAATAATCTGCCAGCGCGTGGTTTTCGCTTGTGGACTGCCCTAGGAACCGCATAGCATACCATGTTGGACAGTTCAATGCAGTCAAATTTATTTCCATTAAATATTATACTATTTAATCTAAGAACTTACGTTTATTTACAAGTGCTGTGAGCTTATACTTTGCAAGCAAATCCTGGTATGGCAAATAATATCCATAGCATCTATAATTATATACATATATTGTAGTGATATTTATATTAGATGTATCTAAGTATATTCTCATATTGAATGTTTATATTAAAATTAGTGTATTGTTGTTTGATTACGTATTTTGTTTTCTCCTCTACTCTTACACACGTTATCTACATTTCTTTTCATCTACTTTCCTATCGCAGGTATGCTGGAAGAGATTTCTATAGAAAAAAGCATCACCTTTAAACGTATTTTTCTGTTCCTTTCTTCTTGTCTATTTATATGTGTGTGGATAAAAGGTTAATTAAAATAAAATAAATATAAGCCACGTCCTAATCAAAGCGAACGTTGCGTTCATTTTGTTCAGTGAACCTGAAGGCGTAGTCGCGCCGACAAAGGGCGCCCACCAGTTTCCGAACAATTGAGTGACATAATTATGTACTCGACGATCACGTATTCGCGCGACCGATCGCTTTAGTTAGGACGCGGGGACATACACATCTGTGTAACGTTTTCGGATTTAATAATGACAAAAGGCAAAATGCGTGTTATTTTCCTTATAAAGGAGAGTTTATTCTTACCTCGATATTAAAAACGCTCTTTATATAGAAGCCGCCTTCATAATTTTCATGACAATAAGGCTGAAGGCGTATAAAAATCTCTCTTCTACAAAAAAATATCACAAAGCTTAACATGTTAAATCGTAGTCATTTTAGTACTAATATGTAGTTTTTAAATAAGTGGAATGAATTCCAGGATACTTAACTCTGAAGAGCGCGGTTTCGTTTCGCTACGAGATATTTGTTACTACGAAATAGGTTACGTTTCTGTAGCACGTACCCGACGTAGCGTAGTAGCAGTATTAGTGGTTACTGCATCCTTCAAGAAATATGGTGGGAAATGTAAAGCGAAGCAATCGTTGTTGCGTATAATAATAATAGTATGATTCATTTTAAATATTAGCGACCCGCCCTTCCCTCGCACGGATTTTAAAATTTCAAAAAAAAAAAAAATGTCCGTATTGTCCCACTGCAGGACAAAGGCCTCCCTTTCCTTTTTCCACCCAACCCGATCCTGAGCCAACATAGACCAATCCCTCCTAAAAGCGTCAAGTTCGTCCCGCCATCTACGCCTGGGTCTTCCACGATGCCGCTGGACGTTTTCAGGAACCCATGTTGTAGTGGTCTTAGCCCACAATGCATCCGACATGCAGCAAACGTGTCCGGCCCAGTCCCACTTGAGCTTGGCTGCTTTTTGGGTGACGTCAGCGATTTGTGTCTTAGAGCGCAGTATCGTGTTCCGTATCCGGTCGGCAAGTCGAACTCCAAGGATACTGCGCTCCATCGCTTGCTGGCAAACCTCGAGCCCGGCCCTCTGTTGAACTGTCAAAGACCAGGTTTGAGCGCCATATGTAAGGATGGGGAGAATGCACATGTCCATTAATTTGCGTTTATGGCAAATTGGCTGATCTCCGTTCATAAGGGTTTTCATCGACCAATAGCTCTTCCAGGCGTTTTCGGTGCGGCAAGCAACTTCTTTTTCTTGTCTCGCCTGGAAGGAGACTATTTGGCCGAGATAGATGTATTCTGGGACATATGCAATCTCCATACCCTCTAAAAACTGTTTGTTTTTGACATGTTCATTCGAAGACCAATTTCAAGGCTTGCCTTGTTCAATTCATTAAGCATTCCACCTAATTCAGCTGCCGAAGATGAAAACAAAACAATATCGTCGGCGAAACTTCAAAAAACCTCATTAAAATTAGTTGCATAGGTAGTTTAGAAGAACAACGCGGGCACACAGATTCAACAACTTTATCTTCTACAAATCTTCTATACATACATATATTAGGTAATAAAACAATAGAATCCAGTGTCTGTCTGTTTGTTTGTTCGCGCACATCTCCGGAACCACTGAACGGATTTTCGTGTAGTTTTCACAGGTAGACAGAGATTAATTTGGAGCAGAATATAGCAGCTTTATTTAATTAAAATCGGAATGTTGCAAAAAAAAAAGTTTCTGTTCACGACACATTGTGCATAATTTCCACGGAGCACAAATAATTTCTGAGAGTAACCCAACAAAAAGCCAGTAAGCCTACTACAGGCTTGCATGAATTCAAGATATAGTATTATTTTAAATAATAGTTGGATTTGGATTACACAAATAGTTTATAACTAACAAAAAGTACTAGGCTTGCATGTATTCACGTTTAGTTTATTTTGATTACATAAAAAAATTCAATTTTTTATCTATAAATAAAAATCTATGGCCGCATGTATGAAAGATCATCACTAGAGAATGGCTCGAGCGATTTGACAGTTTTTTTGTTTTATTCGTATTTGTTTAGACAAGGTTTGCTTGTACAAGTCTCTAGTACGCTCTTGTCTCGGTGTCCGTCTGGAGTCCATATTACAATAAAAACTTATTACAAAAAAAAAACAACCGACTTCAAAAAAAAAACACTACAAAGTGAAAAATAACTTTAATTTCGGAAGTCGGTGTCTTTGGTTTTGAATTTTCGTTCTTTGTCACCGACTTCCGAAATTAAAGTTATTTTTCACTTTGTAGTGTTTTTTTTTTGAAGTCGGTTGTTTTTTTTTTTTGTAAAAAGTTTTAATTTAACACTTTTTAGTTGTGGTACCTACCCCACACAAATTCGAATACCACTACCTGCTATGTAAATAACAGTGACAAGAAGTTATCATATCATCTACATACTAAGTGGGAAAAAATACGTATAATTGAAGCTAACTCAAAAACTACCCAAGCAAAGTTAATAAAATTTATATGGGACCACCTCTGAAGTATGATCTACCAAACAAAAAAAGAATCATCAAAATCTATTCATAATTGGCGGAGTAATCGCGTAACAAACATACAAAAAAAAAAAAAACATAGACGAATTGAGAACCTCCTCCTTTTGGAAGTCGGTTAAAAAGTACGTTGAAATGATTGAGCGTGTTCAATCAAATTCCTGCGTACCATGTATTTTTATATAGTTTGTATATGAAAAACAAATGACCTAATTCCTACTTTTATTTTGCAAGACCGATAGTATAGCCAGCGCACATCCTCTTTAGCTTGCTAACTCTGCAAGCCTGTAAGTGTGTGGCTCTAGTTTTCTTCTGGATAATATTGAGGTAAGTAAATCGTTCAAAGAATCGTCACATAACTTCACCCGTAGCTCTGACATTTTCATAGCTGAAACCGTTTTAAACGAGTTTTCCTTTCTAGATACAGAAATAAGTGTTCTCTCCGATACTATCTGTCGTATTTCATTTAAGTTGAGGCAATGTTGTGTTGTTTTTAGAGCAATAACGACATTTCTTTGTCTGCAACAAATTGTTTCCTCATGAGTCTGGTTATCTTCAATGCCTGTGATTTTCTTTGTTTCCAATTTAGAGTCTGGCCATGCTTAGTCTGCAATGGAATAAATGGGTAACCCCAAAAAGTTTTAAATCTGGTATACTTTTACCATCAGTCAGTTATGTCAGTTTCGGGGTTCTATGTAGATCTAATGATTTTGATATTTTTTCTTTTGATTTTTGCTTAAAAGACTATGTATGACTTAAAAGATTATGTCGTACATATGCTCTACCTCCATACGATGACAAAACTGTTTCAAATCCACACTGCATCGTGCTAAAGTATCTTTACCAGGAATAAATCAGAATTTTAACAAAATAACATCAAAAACAAAAAGACAAACACAGTATCAAATTCCCTTTTCGTGGGACAGGATGGTGTTGCAGTTTATAGATTTTCAAATTCCACCGTTTTTTACTTATGCAGACTTAGCGTAGCCAGACTCTAACTACAGTGATTCCTTTGTACTCATGTTTGTACTTACATGATAATTTATTTCAAGTTTTTATTATAATTTTGTATTCATGTCTATCTTAATTTTTTTTCAAAATTCTAAATTAATATATATAAATTAAAATATATAAATATATATATAAATTAAAGTCGCTTTTTGAGTCTGTCTGTGTGACCGTGTAGTTCTTCTAAACTTCGCAGCGGATTTTCATGCAGTTTTCACGATCATTTAGAGATATTATTATGGAAATTTTATGCGTACTAAACATTAATGTTAAACTTACATAATTATGATTATGATGACATATATATAAATAAATCTCGATGTTTTGTCAAGTCGTAAAACCGTCAGAAGCAGGGGTGGGTCGCTGGTTTGGAATAAATAAAAAAAATGTGTGATGGATAAAATAAATAAATCAGTTGTAAATAAAAGTGGTTTTACGAAAAGCAAAGCTTTTCTCATTCTGTTGAAATATAATTAAAAGCACAAATGATTAAAATTCTCGAGAAATCTATATTTCATAATCCTAGCCGAGGGCTATACTTATATTTAAGTTTAAGTTAAAATTAAAAAATAGCATTTCTATTACCAAACTTATGTAAAGTATGAAAATTTTCACAATTTATATTAAGTGAGATGTCGAAGTTGAAATTATTTAAACAAAGTAGCTTAACATATAATATAAAAAAGTTTAGTCTTCGTTTGGAGCTGTAATTACAAAAAGGCTTTTCCTTTGTCGTAAAAGGTTTCAGGAAAGTAGAGGACGAGCTAGAAAGTTTCTGATCTGCTTGAACATTGCTGATATTGGCCAGTCAGCGTTATGTGCCCGCAGAACGCAGACCTTCCATTAAACGTATTTCCTTACGTAAACAGAGTTTCATAATAGAGCATGCTTAGCACTAGATGCATCTCGACGCGACGCTCTGTTATGAATAATTAACAAGATCTATGATGCACTGCTTAACATTATTTGCTATTTTCGAAGAGTTCCGATAAAATTCACTGAATATCAAGTATAGCTAGAGACACTTTCTCAGCATTTAACGACTGTTACTTAGTTTGATTAGCCTGCAAATCGAATTACATTTAGATTCTATCTATAACATAAAATATACAGTAAAAAAGCTATAAAAGGCAGTTTTTTGGTTAAGGTTCTATGTTTTAATGAACTAAATACAAATGTAACATTTTGAAAATATGTGTAAATTAAAAAAAAAACATAGTGAACACACATGTCATTCTTACTGCATGTTACCCGTAAAAGTCCATTGCTAATAAAGGTAATATTCAATTAATACACAGTTCTGCTAATAAAGGTAATATTGCCGCATCTTGCAATCGGATGGCCACCGTAGGCGCGGGCTTGCGGACAGTGAGCAATGGGTAGCTCGCCGTCCGATAAGGACCAAGCCCGGGTCGACGGCGCGTTGTATTCCACGCGCGCCTCAAAGAGATGTCAGCAGAATTGACGGTGTCCGCTAGGACCAATGCCTGCCGGGGCTGCGAATATGGGCCGAAAGGAACATCGTGGCCCCCAGCAACAGGGCAATCGAAGGAACACGGGTGGGTTTTTAGTCAGTAAGAGTGACACGGCCTCCCGGTCCACCCAGAGCGGGAGAAGTTATTTGATAATTTCCAATTCAAAAAAAAAAAACTCCTACCTACTTACATCGCAGTATGTTGCTCTCGACTGACTCCCTTAATCGCTATTATGATACCGCCGAAGACTGACAGGAATTGATACGTGAATGTAACCTACAAAAATAGAAACCTACTATAATGCTGATAGCACACCTCCGCCGTGAAACCATAGCAGTGAAATCGCAGTAGTTCAATTCAACTGGCTCACTTCATGTTCCGCTACTCGCATCCGATTCGAATAGCGGAACTTGATGCGAGCCAGTAGAATTGAACTACTGCGGTTTCGCTGATATGGTTTCACGGCAGAGGTATGCTACCGGCGTAAGTACCTACCTAATGTAGGCCCATAGTTTTTAAAAGAAGTCAGAATTTTCTGTCAGTGACTGTCATTTGACAAGATATTTAAAAAAAGTGATTATGGGCTGATTTTTCCAACGTCAGAAACCTTATATCCGTTGAATAAAATTGACACCTGACGTAAAAAATCCAAAATTATTCCTTGGAATAAGTTATATACCTACTGGAGGTATCTGAGAAAAGTCAGCCCTAAATTGATAAGGCTTTCTTACGTTATTCGGTGGCAAACAAGCAAGCCGCCCTAGGTGGTCACGATCATATCCAGCAATACCAAAGATATCGTAGTTATTACAGAGAGAAAGCAGAAATGTCACATGCAGCTATAACTACTAACACCCTTCAAACCCGGAACTCTGCTGGAAGTACTACTTCCCCGCTATTTCAATAATAACTCCACCCACTTCAGCTAGTTTCTTAAGCTAGCTAATTTCTAATATTTCGAAAAACACAAAGAGATAAGGGCTATGTGATTAGCTTCATCCTATTTCTTTCATACAGCCTGACCGATCTGATCTGGGTAATGGTACAATGATTGATGAAGCCTTCAGTCTCTCGCAGATTGGATCACTATCCCGGATACATTTTTGCTACTTAGTTAATTTGTACAATTGACTGGCTCTGATTACGTCCAATGTAATTTATGTAGATATTATCAGAAATTGTTCATCGTGTTAAACCAATTGTCTCGTTCATTAATTGTTTTTTTTTTTTTAAATCTTATATTGTGGAAATAATAAAACGAGCTGTAAAAACTATTAACTTTTTAAATAGGATTAGGGATTTTTTATTTTATAAATGAATGATTGAATGTGAATAACTAAGTAATTAAAACGAAAATGATATTTAAAGGTTATGACTGAGTTTTAGAGGTTAGACCGGCAATATGACTGAGTTATGATCGATGCTCAGTCCTCCTCTGTATGTGAAGAGGCATTTTCCTTGTAAAGTATAAAGGAAAATAATAAAACGGAAAAGCTAATAGTAATAAATATTAATAGTAAGGGCTTGCACTGACGAGTGAGTTGAGAGATCAAATCCCAGCCTGCTCCTTGCACTATTGTACCTAGTGAACCCACCACTCCCATCACTAGAATATTAAACTTACTCGTATTTGCAAGAGTAACAGGACTTACAGTAATAGCTAGAAAAAGCGGTTAGCCCTTTTAATAAAAATACAATTACACAAATAACCACCAGACTGTACATTATGTTTCTCAATTTAATAAAAATGTTAACCACATAATGGACCGATCCATTTTTGCGTTAACCGAGATAAAAATGAGATAAAATTATTTATATTATTCTCATTGTACCTACGCTTGACAAATAAAATCCTCGGTCCCAAGGGCAAATCCGACTATTTGGTGCTAAGTTATTGGCCAATATCTTTCCATATATTCACGAGCCCTATATCGTTAGTTACAGCTTGTTCCTTGTATCTTTAATGTCAATAAAGTGTCTCGGTATGCGAACATTTTTGTTTTGTAGCTTATTCCACGTGACACCTTAGTAGGTGTCACGTTGGGCACGCAACAATTGCGGCGATAAGTCCCCTCTTTGAGGAGTGGCTAGAGAGGCGCCACGGCGTCCTCACCTTCCGCCTGAAGCAGGTCCTCACCGGACACGGCTGTTTCGGGGACGTACCTGTTCAGGATAAGGCGGGAGGAAACGCCCGGGTGTCACATTGTGTGGATCGTCCAGAGGACACGGTGGAGCTTACGGTGAAGGTCTACCCGGCTTGGGCGAAGCATCGCCGTGTCCTCGTGGAGGCGATCGGCGGCGGTGATCTCTCGCGTCCGGCCCTGGTTCAGGACATGGTACGGAGCGAGAGGAAATGGGAGGCCGTCACCTCCTTCTGCGAAGCGGTAATGCTCGCGAAGGAGAAGGCGGAACGCGTGAGGGAGAGGCAAATTTCACGCCCTCACGCCCCTATCCGCCGCAGGAGGAGACGCCCTGGGCGTCGGGAATCGCAGGCCGATTTCTGGCCACTGTAGGCGCGGGCTTGCGGACGGTGAGCAATGGGTAGCTCGCCGTCCGATAAGGACCAAGCCCAGGTCGACGGCGCGTTGTGTTCCACGCGCGCCTCAAAGAGATGTCAGCAGAACTGACGGGGTCCGCTACGACCAATGACTATCGGGGTTGCGAAGAAATCCGAAAGGGAGATCATGGGCCCGGCAACATGGCAACTGAAGGAACACGAATGGGTTTTAGTCAGTAAGAGTCTGACATGCCTTCCCGCTCCGCCCAGTGCGGGAGAAGTTATTTGATAAGTTACAACACAAAAAAAAAGGTGTCACGTGGAATAATCTTAATATATATAAATCTCGTGTCACAATGTTTGTCCTCAATGGACTCCTAAACCACTTAACCGATTATAATAAAATTTGCACACCATGTGCAGTTCGATCCAACTTGAGAGATAGGATAGGTAGGGTAGGTAGGGTAGGTAGGGTAGGTAGGGTAGGTAGGGTAGGTAGGGTAGGTAGGGTAGGTAGGGTAGGTAGGGTAGGTAGGGTAGGTAGGGTAGGTAGGGTAGGTAGGGTAGGTAGGGTAGGTAGGGTAGGTAGGGTAGGTAGGGTAGGTAGGGTAGGTAGGGTAGGTAGGGTAGGTAGGGTAGGTAGGGTAGGTAGGGTAGGTAGGGTAGGTAGGGTAGGTAGGGTAGGTAGGGTAGGTAGGGTAGGTAGTTAAGAAAAGTACTAAGTGCTACCCGTGTGAAACCGGGGCGGGCAGCTATAGTTTATATGGACGTCACTGAAACCCTTGACACGCTATATCTCCTTGCTTATAGTCATTTTCATAGAGCAGTTTCCTTCAATATTCCCCCCCCGCTCCGAACTTGTCGTACCATTACTATTATATTGGTAAGTGTTCCTGCAGACACCTATAATGGAATCCTGATTTATCTACCGCTCGTTTTCTGCAAGGCTTTAGTAAAAATCCTATCTCAATCCGCTTTTAGGTGCATCAGCAACGTTCGGAATCACGGTGAAAAATTTCAGCCAATTTTCAAGTAAAGCTAAGACACACGAAGATTTTGAAAACATTTTCTTATTCCACAAGTTTATTGTAAGTTCGTTGAGGAGTGAGGACATAGGTGCTCACTGCTCTGCGAACCAAAGATTTAAATTCAAAACTTTAACAGACGCACACTACGTTCTTAGGGAAGTTGGCAAGTTGGTCCATACAAAGTAGTACCTACCTATTCGAAACTTTACACCATGCTAACTGGTTAGCAGTTGTCTCTATGGAATACTTTATCCGCAGCCATTTATACGGATCAACCATAATTTTTGATGATTTTATTGTAATTACCGCCACGTTTCAAATACGATACGTATTCTTTATAAGATATTGCTGCCAACCTTCAAATTAAGGCATCGAATATTTCTTAATTTCAATCGAAATTGAATATTCCATTTTAGTTGAATAACGGTTGGAATTCGATAAACGTTTTCAGAACGACAAAAGAATTCTCAAATAGACACAACTGAAACTCAAAGCGGCAATAGTTTAATTACATTTGCATCCAAGTTATTTGCATAGGAACTTTGCTAAGTACAGTAAGTAGACACGTCAACACTTAAGTAAATAGTTACATGAGACGTTCTACTTAGTTTATGTTTTCTACTTTACCGCATTTATAATAACTAAAGAACTGCATGCAGGTGTATTTAAAAAGGCAAATAAAAGTAAACTATTTCAACACATGCAAGTTTTAAACAAGGAGGTCGAAAATTACTTTAAAGACAGGTTTTCATATTATGCCACATAACAACCCAATTTAAAAAAACACTTCTTTTTAAGGTTCCGTACCTCAAAAGGAAAAACGGAACCCTTATAGGATCACTTCGTTGTCCGTCTGTCTGTCGGTTTGTCAGTCTGTCAAAACCCTTTTTCTCAGGAACGCGTGGAGATATTAAGTTAAAATTAATTATTATTTATTTATTATTTATTATTATTATTTATTACGTAGGTCTACGGTCCCTTGGAGCTCTAAAAAATCAACCTTCTAAGTCAACGCAATGAAAAAATACGGCCATTAATGCGACATATTTTGATACTCCCAAATAAATCAAAACCTAAGTATAGATAGGTACCCTATCTACTTCCCGTTGACCTAGAATCATGAAGTTTGGCAAGAAACAAAGTCTCACAGCTCAAGTAAATAAATAGTCCAAAAGTCGTTAATTTGGAGTTAAACAATGTTAAAAAAAAAAAAAACGATTACATTCTTTAATTTGCAATTGGAGAATTGACCGTGACGTATATTGTAAATGACGTATGTATGGGAAAACAAAAGTTTTCGTCGTTAATTTTTGGTATAAATCCCAACTACGGAACCCTTCATAGTGCATGGTCCGACACGCGCTTGGCCGGTTTTTTTTCTATACTTGCTACAAGAAACATTCGTGATTAATGATTAAAAAACTTCACTCGATCTTAATAAAATGTGTAAAAGTAAAAGGTTATTGGAAAGTCACAAAACCATCTGTCGATTGATGAAGAGTTCTTAGCATTTCGATAACGTGGGTGTATATCACTAGGTCTCCAATATCAACAACTTTTTTTTCGGCGGATTATATTATTATTCGCAATTCATTGTCTTAGTGCATTGTGTTCCTACTTATTTTGTAAAAGTAACTCTATTTATCTGTAATGTTTTCATGGATAGCTGAGCATTAGTATAGCTTCCTTGCTTGTTTTTCCCTGATGAAGAAAATAGGCATAGTTAGTTACGTAAAACAAAAAGTGAGACTGTAGGGGGGAATACCGGCCCGGACCACGCACAATGAAGGGTTCCGTAGTTGGGATGAATGTATCCCAAAAACAAACTTAACTTTGTAGTTGAAAAACATGTTCTCCCTACGGAATGTATGGGAAAACATGTTTTTGCAACCGCAAATGTAAGTTGGTCGATTATTACGCGTTAATTTGTAAAGCCTACTTAGCTTACTTAGTTTTCCTTTTAATTTCGTTATTATATGCTACTGCCGTGAATTTTTTCACATACCCAAAAACCAACCATTAAGCTTGCAGGGGGGGGAGACACGTGACTCTATCAAAAATTAGCACTTTAAAGCTTAATATTTCGAAAACGGATCCCTAAATCCAAAAATGGTTTTAGCAAACTCATTTTTATCAAAATATTTTTGAACGAACTTTTCAATGACACCCCATACTATGGGATTATTGAGAGAAAAAAAAACATCCTCACTTTACGCCTAGGGGAGGTACCTAAAAAAAAATATTTCATGATTTTATTTTACCACTTTGTCGGCGTAATTAATATGTATACCCATGCCAAATTACAGCTTTCTAGTACTAAGCGTCTCTGAGCTAAGCCGCGGACAGACAGACAGACGGACATGACGAAACTATAAGGGTTCCTTGTTTACTACGGAACCCTAAAAATGAGGTGATGAAGTTTGAATGGCAAAATCCACGCGGTCGAAATCGCGGGCAAAAGTGAGTATAATGTAATGATTTAGTTTTACAAATATTATATCTTGCCTAAATTCTTAGGACAACAACGGCACTAAATGTCTTTTCAATTGAATTCAATTATTTTAATATTTATTGCAATCCATAATGTACACATGACGGTGAGCAATGGGTAGCTCGCCGTCCGATAAGGACCAAGCCCGGGTCGACGGCGCGTTGTGTTCCACGCGCGCCTCAAAGAGATGTCAGCAGAATTGACGGGGTCCGCTAGGGCCAATTGCCTGCCGGGGGTTCGAAGAAAACCGATAGGGACATCGCGGCCCCCGGCAACAGGGCAACCGAAGGAACACGGGTGGGTTTTAGTCAGTAAGAGTCTGACACGCCCTCCCGCTCCACCCAGAGCGGGAGAAGTTATTTGATAATTTCCCACCCACAAAAAATAAAATAAAAAAAATAATGTACACATGTTTGTGGTTAGTATTATAAATAAAAACAATTATGGACGCTATCGGCACCTGTCTTTGTGTGGAGTAACGTACTAACTTGGTTACCTTACCTAGGTTCTGAACTTCTGACTGACATCAAAAGGTTCCTTTGACGATCATTAAAATTTACGGCAATAATGTCATCCGTTAAAGCTGTCTGTGGTGATAGATTCCTGGAATGTGGTACAATTGCAATGCGCTAGAGTTAACCTGACCACTAGTTGAACTAAACCTGTTTTAGAAAAGGTCTGCCAGTAAAAGATTAGCTGGAAATAATTAGTTGAATTTTCAAATAGGATTTATTATATTTTTTACTATCCATTATTGTCCCACTGCTGGGCAAAGGCCTCCCTACCCTCTTTCCATCCCTCTTTTCAAATAGGATATCGACTCAATAACCTACACTTAACATAAACTTTCAATTGTCAATAAATTACACTTTAAAGCCGAACTACCCCAGCTCTGATAGTTTCATTAAAATTCTTATCGCTGCCGAAATTCTCATACTTACTACTAACTTGGAGTGTAAAGGTAAACTCCGCATGAGAACCTAATGTTCGTAGATAGCTATAACACCTACTAATATGAGTAGGTATTTGCTATCTACGAATGTTTGGCTGCAGCTTCGCTAGAATTAAGATAATTATATCAGGTTAACGCTTCGTCGCTTTTACTTCAGCCTCAGGAATTTAGCTAGGTATAGGTAAACACATTACTATAACAGGACTGGATTTGGAACGGCTTTCAGTCACCAGTCGCACACTGACCATAGACATGTCAAAAGAACCTCACTCACCGTCTGATCCACTACCATAGATTAACTTTAGCGAATTGGATATTGATGGATTCCACCCTCGGGGGAGCGGTTAATTTCATTATTAAGATAGATATTTCTGGCAACGTTCGATAGTGATTTGAAAAAGCTTGACCTGTCATATCTAATAATGAAATTAATAAAAATATATTTAATTTGTTCCTAAAAGTTAAAAACATCAAAATTTAAAGCCAAATTAAGAGAATTTCAAAACCGTAAAGTAGACTTATTTAAAGGTCATTCATACTACGGAGAACTTTGGCAAAATTAATTCAGTTCTTGATTTTAACTTAATATCGTTTTAGAGGCTTAAACTCGAATTTGTTTTTAAAGTGCTTCATGACTAACTTATAAACGTAAATTAACCCTTAAATTCTTAAAAATCTATTTAGTAAGAGACAAAATATCTACATAAATATGATGTTTTCCTTTCCTAGACTTTAAAGTAAAAAAAACTATCAACAAAAACAACACAAAACTGAGCATTTTCGTGTAGTTTATTTCAAAGTCCATTGCACTAAATTCTCCGGTGCACCCACGGGCATTACATAAAATAATTTACAAGAATCTGCCTCGCACTAGATGCTACATCATATACTGTGTGATACATGGACAGTGCTATTACAAACACGTGCATGTTACATACAAGTTGACCCCTACTTAGTAGCAGTATTTACGAGCACTTGACAACAGGAGGCTACTTCAAATGTGACCGATGTAGTAAATAGTTTTATGTACCTACACATGTCATCGTATATGGATGGATGCACAGAAGTGTTTCACTTGACGAACTAAAGAGTAAATGTAATGAAAGCGATCGAGAGAGATCGGGTGTGATCGTGATCTTCATTTTTCGAACGTACTTCGAATCTGTATCTAATCTGAAAATTACAGTATTGCTCATGGCTACTGCGGTTTTTTTACCTCCATAACATAAAACATCGAAAAGTTTATTTTTAGTTCTCGTCGTATTTTATCGGCATGGTTGAAGGTAGGATCGGAACTTGTAAATGGCTTTGATTTTATATTAAAAATCCCTTAATTACACGTACATATTGATTACAATTATAAATAATTTGTTAAAAAATACTCGCTCGAAAAACATTAAGAATAGTGGCCCATCGGCATCAGGAACAGGGTCCATGCTGCCGCTGGTCAGGGCTCTTGAGACAGGAACCTCCTCTTCTCGTTATGCGTTTTGTTTCTAGGAGTACTTACTTCTTTCTGAATTAAACCCTTGACCTAGCCGCGCAATGATAGTCTCCTGAGGTGTTGATCGAAGCTCTCCGCTGTTAGGCCATTAACTACTTATAACAATTATCAGTACAATGATTGCAGAGTCCACGTCCCACTTGTAGACAACTTCGTGTGCTAAACTGCTAATTGAAGATAGGTACCTGTTTTTTTTCTTTCTCAGCTTTCGCGAGGTTCTCGTCATGAAGGACAGCAATATCAACAATCATTGCACGGCGCTCTCGTCGATCTATCACCACAATATCAAGCTTTTTGGCTACAATAGTCCTGTCAGTGATGTATGATCGATCCCGGTACAGTATGGCGTGACCGTGCTCGAGAACTGGGTCGGGTATGTACCTGTAGTAAGTTTGTACTGCAAGACAAATTGCTGGTGGATAATCCTAGCCACTAGATTATGTCTGTGAAAGTACTCACCGTTAGCAAGACGAGAACAACCGGAAACAATATGTCGGATTGAGTATTAAGTATTATTATTACAATATATATTATTTAAAGGATAACATAAAACAAAATCCATTTTTCGCATAACAAAGATATGTTGCAGCTCCGTTGTTCATGAAATCCGATAGGTAAGTACCTATTCGATATTTCAATTTTATTAGTTATATGGAAAATCAAAAAGTGGCAAAAAAATTTAAACTGAACTGAAAACTTTTTGTGTAATGTTCCATACAGACAGACATAAGTACAACAAAGATGAATTTGGAACTCATTAGAGTTTCCTTAAAGTTATGTTGACTAAGTAAACCCTCAGTCTCTCGCATTCACAATTTATTTACCTACAAACATCCATGCTGAACTGAGAATGAAAGAAAAATAAACTTTACAAAGCTCTTTCTTCTTTACTCGTAAGTTTAAGCCCTTTGTTAGAGTCCGTGCGAAGATAAAGATTTAGTTCATTCTAGTTATGAAGTGAAGTGCATCATAAAAGTGTAGGAACATTTTTTTTTCTTTTTTATGGCGTTTTATGGATTTGGCGTTATGTCAAAAGTGTCTACTTAAGTGCTAATGACACCATTTTCATTTCCTTGATCTGTTTCCTAAACTTAATATTTTTTGTGTCAATACTGAACTAAGACTCTTCGAAAGGAGTGCGATCGAGTTGGAATGAAATCTTTGCGTTTCATGGTGGGGTTGCTCTTAATGGACGGGCTCTAACATTCTGATCTGCCAGATAGCAGGAGTTTTAGTTTCAAGCTGCTTGCTATGTATCGATTAGACATATCGGCATTTGTGGAAGCTCTTATAATATACGTGCAGGATAGCATGTTTAGAGCCCATGCAGGTTTGAAGAGTGTAAAGTTATAACTATGAGTTACAAACTAAACTTCTTACTATTTTAAATATTTACTTGCTGTAATAGTCACTTCTTACTACTTTAGACACTTGAAGAGAAAATTGGAAAAATTATAATACCTACGTGCTATATTCTTAGTACGTCGCCACTATAAAGACAAGATACGACAGACGACACCGAAAGCACCCCCACCCCCTACTACATGGGACTTCAAAATAACTGGCAAAATGTGGGTGTACCTACCTACTATTTGTCACCTCTGCCCAACCCTTCGGGGATAACAGGCGTGATGTAATGTGTTACATGGCAACAAAAAAAAAACATAAGAAGAGCCACAATTTAATATTATTATGTCACTGTTTTCACGTTCGTATTTTTCTGCAAGATAGACGTTTAAACACCAAAATTATTAATATAGTTAACTGCAATAGCTAATAGCCGAAAATTTAATTGTGTGAGATATACCTGTAATAGTATATTACTGGAGCGGCCTGCAAAAGAGGCATTGATGCATGAACGTGAAACTGTAGGCCGAGGCGAAGCCGAGGCACACAAACGTGAGTCCATCAATGCCTGGTTGCAGCCAAGGCTTTAATAATAGGTACTTGTCTCAAATAATGCGTGGAAATTCAAACTAAGTAAATTAATTAAAAAATCCAGAATCAATGACGAACAACAACCATTATTCACGCGCCAATATTTTTATTTGTTTCTTTTTCACATTAAACAGCTCTATTTGCAAGCCAGTTAAAAAATTTAATAAAGTCTTTAATAAGTTACCTCCTGGTCGCCAAATTTCGAAGTAAAAAGTTCGTTCCATTTTTATTTATTACACGATAGATATAAGTTATCATAGTTATTTATTCGGCCGCTAAACACGACAGATATGGATTTTCATACTAACATTGCCGGCCACTGATCGCATGTATTTGACCAGTACAGCATTTTCGATTTATCTCGAAGAAGTTTGTCAAAATAATGCTCTAATTTCTTGAATCGAAATTTCGAGAAAATTAATTTACCTGTAACTGAATTGTAATGACTATTATACGTACGTGAATCGGGCGAATTGGTTAATTTATCACTCCACGTAAGATAAGATAGGGAGACGGTATTTACCTTCCTGGAAACGTATTAGGGGCAGGTATTTTACAAGTGAGGGTCGAAATGTCAAATAAAATGTCCAAGTACGAGGTATTTTAATGTGTTTTGTTGGCGAGGTAAACTAGTTTAATTGAAAATAAATTAGGTATGAAGATACTACCTACTTCAACGACAGAATTTATTTTTAACTGTATAATTTGATTCTAATGAAGTAAGTTTAAACATGATTTTCACACCTTCATTCGGACATCAGCCAGATTACACACAATACCATAAAAAACGTCATAAATCTGTACATATAATAAAATAATAACGAAAATTCTTGTCCGTTTCTTGTTTGTCTAGATGTAGGTAAGTATGTTCCGGATTGGCGCAAAAAGTTCAGAACGGATTTGACTGAAATTTAGCACAATGATAGTTTATGACCTGGATTAACACTTACGGTATTTTTAATCCCGGTAGTACGTTCCCATGGGGTATTTTCCGACATCCATGCGGGCGAAGCCGCGGGCTAAAGTTAATGGCAAATAAATTCTCTAAGGCGTACAAAATACAATACCTACATAGGGGTACTTACTTACCTACAATAGCCAGTGTATGTATGTAAAGAGGTTCAAAAATTAAACACTTCAGCGGATAAAATATTTCAGCACAAATAAAGTTAAACCCAGAAGAAACCTTTCGTGAACAGGCGACATACAAATACAAATCTTTGTTTCCCAGTTAGCCCACGTTTGGGCTACAGCTTTGCAGCATAAAAGCTACAAATTCTGGCACAAGCGTATTTCAGAAAAAGTTAAAACCGGCCAAGTGCGTGTCGGACCACGCACAATGAAGGGTTCCGTAGTTGGGATGAACGTATCCCAAAAACATACTTAACTTTGTAGTTGAAAAACATGTTCTCCCTACGGAATGTATGGGAAAACATGTTTTTGCAACTACAAATATAAGTTGGTCGATTATTACTCGTTAACTTGTAGAGCCTACTTAGCTGTCATAATTTTCCTTTTAAATTCGTTACATAAACTACTGCTGTGATTTTTTTTCACACATCCTAAACCTACCATTTAGCTGGCAGGGACACACACTTGACTCTAACAAAAATTAGCACTTTAAAGCTTAATATTTCGCAAACGGATCCTTGAATCCAAAAATGGTTTTCGCATACTCACAATATTTTTGAAAGACCTTTCCAATGATACCCCACACCAAGGGAAAGAAAAAAAACATCACCACTTTACGTGTAGGGGAGGAAAACTATTTTTTTTTCATAATTTTATTTTACCACTTTGTCGGCGTAATTAATATGTATACCTATGCCAAATTACAGCTTTCTAGTACTAAGGGTCTCGGAGCTAGACCGCGGACAGACAGACAGACGGACATGACAAAACTATAAGGGTTCCTTGTTTACCTACTACGGAACCCTAAAAAGAGACCAACCTCTCGTCTGATTTCTGCCCATTTTAAAGGATTCATTTCTTCAAACTTTTATAAAATCCTGCCCGCTTTTTCAGTTGCTGTTGTTTGTTGTTGTTGTTTTCAACTACAAGGTAAAAATTTTTTCGAATCCCGAACGAAAAATACCTGTAATAACTATTGAACCTTAGAGAACTAATAAAAGATCCTCTAAAGAGATTAAAACGGGAGGCTATTGAAGCGTGTTAGCTCCACATTACAAAAGCCACTCCTGCCAACCGTGGCGATTATTATGACAATATTATTCCCCGTGAAAGTTTATTGATAGCAAACTAGTGGAGAGCTGAGCAAGGGAAGTTATCAGTTGAAGATGCTGAATGAATACCGCATAGGTCAGTAAACAAACAGGATCAATCACTAAGGTTTTTATTTCACTGGTTTAAACCATTAAAAATCATAATGCACCTTACTAATTCCTACGATCACTAATGACTTCTAAACTAGCAGTGCCTACCTCTGTGCTACCTACCCCTCACGTGTTTTAGTGTGCCAAGATACAGGGATAAAACTCAACCGAGTCTGTTCCTGTCCTAACATTTACGAGACTGTCGCCATTTCCCAACGAAGGTTCTAACTTAGGGAACATGTTAAACCACAAACGACACGAAAAACCCGCGTCGGAACCGAAACGGGTTGCGTACGACATGTCAGGGAAACTTGTCTATTGTTAGCGTGAATACGAACCATCGACAATAGACTTACGACTCGAGTGTTACGAGTACTGAAAAGGTCTACCGGATTCAAATCCATTATTGGATATGGAAAAATAACAAACTGACGGGCGTCAGGTTTGTTAGTCGACTACATTCAGAACCGGATCATCCGAGTGCACGAGATTTTTGTACGACAAATTTTTTGTCAGTAAATAACCTTGCCAAACACTCGGATTATCACAAGATTATCTGTATGTTGTGATAATCCTCGTGTTTACATTTAGAAACATAAATCTCACAACAAAGAGTCCAACCCGGAACCAGTACCTACCTATCTATTATATATATGCCTACCAAATATGTATTCGTCCGTGCGAAAATTTTATTTATTTTACCCGCGACTAGTAAGTCGCGGGTAAAATATTGGTTTCTGCACTACTGTGCAGAAACCAATCTTTTCAGCCAGTGCGCCGGACATTCGTGCTGTCGTGTTAGCCACTAATGATAACAGGGAACGATAGTTGTAGGAATAACCCCAAGTGGCATTGGTGATCACAGTTTGGTGTTTTAAGTAGAAAGAAGAGCGTTGGTGCTCATCCTCTGGCCCATTCTTTGTCTGTATCTCACCAAATAACAGAATATTACAAAATTGGTTTTAATAACAATATCAATCTCCAAGTAGAGGTCTTATCGTATAACTGAAGTTACTAAACACCATTAATAACAATCGCGTTATACCAACAAAGCAATACAAATACAATGGACCGTTTGACGGTACATTATATTAATTATGTGCAAGTGGCTGGGTAAATGAAGCTGTATTTAACTTGTACCTATCAATAAACGATGACTTATAACAAAAGCTGTTTCTCGGCATCGACGGTTACTTCAGGCAAACATTATAGATTTATCTGAGACTCATTAATTGACGAAAATCGACAGACTGCTCGTGTCACCCATTTGACTCTTCGTTTCATAAATGAGCCTATCAATCATATTTTCGAAACCAATTAATGAAGCTAATATCTTTTTACTCATTAAAGTTTCACAGAGCTTTTTGTTAGCATTCATATTTGAATATTAATTAATCGTTATTATAAAACGCTCTTCATTTACAATTGCGCCGTGTTATTATCGCATTTGCCCTGTACCCGATTAGCATAGTAAATGGCAAAAATATCGTTGTATTCCGAATTAGGTACACCAGCCCAACAATTAGCCGCCTTAGTTTACAAACAACTAACTGTTCCACACACAAATTAGAATTAATTATACCGTCGCAAAGAATAGTAGTTGACACGGTAGGCAAACTCTACTTTTACATACCCGGCACGTTTGCAAAGGTCCAAATGAGATTTTCGAAGGTCCTCGGTTCATTTATTGAAAACGTAAACGAGGGAAGGACATTTATTACACATGACAGGTATTTGACAAGCACCCTTCCAAATAAAATAGATATTTCAAATTGTGTTAGGTACTGAAATTGTTTCAGTTTTCGTCACAGTGACTTTTCATAATATTGACATGTCATTTAGGTGCTCGCTATTTTTCTTGGCAAACATTTCCTTCTGGAACTTACATAAAATTCTCACAAATGAGGCGAGGATTTTGTTTGTTTTTCTGAAGCATCGTGGAAAGTTTTAAAAGTACCTATAATTATGCAGACATTTATATAATCTCCTGGTGAACTGAGCACTGAGCGGGACCTATCGATCTGTTGACAACTTGACAGGCTTTACTCAATCATTGTCTCATAATTATTATACCCACCGTAGTCCGTACCTACATTTATCAGTCAGCCGATCGGTTAGCGCCAGTTACTCAAATGAAAGCGCTTTGTGCGTTCACGTAATTGGAAAACTCTTTATTGTTCCTCAATTTAAATTGTACGTATACTATCCCCGCGAAACCTCGAATAATTTTACAATTAATTCATCTGTTAATAATTGTTGCCAGTGTTTCATGTATTCTTCTAGCCACCGTGCTCCAATCAACTAAGAACTTTCCTTGAAAACGGATAAACAACGCTACTTATATTTAGAAGGCTTAATCAAGTAGATACCTTCGCAGATAATCCGGATTGAAATGCTTTTAATATAAATTGGAAAAAAAGTTGACCTACAAATCAATTTAGGAAAATTCGTGAAGAGTATCTGTAGCTGCGACCCTCGATTGAAACGAATTGAGAATTTTTAATCCTTAATCCTTAAGACGACGTCTCTTGTTCAACAGTGCTGGCTCAACTACAAAATATTTCTTAATAAATGAGGTACCTAGGTACCAAATTAAACGTTATCCCGATTAATTTCGAATTAAGTACCTGTTGAATTCATTGATATCCTCGTAACGAATTTTTCGTTAATTTTATCTTTTGCCAGTCAAATAAAAATAAAACAAACAGCCTTGACTACTTTGCATTTATCGTAGGTAAAACAAAAACTACTTGACGTTTAAAAATATTTACAGAGTGCTCGTAATAAATATTTAATCTGCCCAATAATCTAAAATCCCAATTTAGTCAATTCTGTAGGCAGTCTGTACTGAAGTCAATTAGATATCCATTGGGTAGAACTACCCAATGGCTTTGGTATGGGATCTACCTAACGGTAGGTACGCTATAGGTATTAGGACACACGCTCGCCGCTCGTGAGCTTGCGTGACTGCACCAAGCTTACACATTCACGTTTATAAATAGCCGCTTCCAACTTTGACAGGTTTTATTTTTACTCGTACATTTTCTAGATTGCATGGATATTATGCGAATTTTTGTGTAATATGAGTATCGTATCTTATGCCTCCTCGCTATGAAAAAGCTTTTCAAGGAGAAAATTGTTTTCAATTGTTTTCTTTTATAGCTCCCAAAGGTGAAGCTGTGTGAAGCGCAAAGGAGTAAAATACGTCGGCAGAATTTCATCTCAAGCTTTTTTTATGTCCCGTTTGTTATTATAAGGTAAACGTTATAAATTTTCGGCGAAATTAGCGAGCAAGTAGTCATGAATTTATATCACATATGCAAGCTCTTCAATGGTTTTTACGACCACGGCTATTGTTAACAGAGTAATTTGTTCCTCCAAATTACTTTTTATAATGTTAGTGCCTACAATTCAACGTTTAACTGGATTCTACATGAAATATTATCTAGTTTTGGTAAAGTATACTTACAAATACATTGGATAAATAATTATGAATGTTACTCATAGTTTCAAATGTTGTGCATAGCCTTTTCCCAACTATATTGGGGTCGGCTTCCAGTCTAACCGGATGCAGCTGAATACCAGTATTTTACATGGAGTGACTGCCTATCTGACCTCCACAACCCAGTAACTGGGTAATACGATACCCCTTGGTAAGACTGGTTGTCAGACTTTCGGGCTTCTGACGATCCGTAACGACTGTCAAAGATCCACGAATGACAGCCGGGACCAACGGCTTAACGTGCTTTCCGAGGCACGGAGGAGTCTCGGTATCGGTCACCCATCCACGGACCAACCCCGGAAAGTGTAGCTTAACCTGACAGATCAACCCGAGCGGCTGTTAGTACTTAGCCATGAGCTCCTCAACTCATAGTTTCAAATGTTCTCATTAATTCCGTAAATATACAAGAACAGAAAAAAAGGAAAACAATGAAGTCGAGCTGTTTTTCAAGTCAATTAACAAAAATCGTGGTGCCCCAATTACAGAGGCAAACTAGTATTTTGCTATTCGATTTCGAGCACATACTGTGAGGACTCACGTAAATCCTCGCTCACGATGTTATTTGGTACTTTATGTTCAGGTACCTACATCTGCACACCTGCAAGCAAGAGTAAACGTGCACAAAAGGAGAGCCGAAACAGGAGTGTGATGGCGTGGCGTAGTGAATACTGTGCACGTTAATTACTAGTTTACTTAATTGGCATGTTAAGAAAGGGAAGCTAACTAAAATAGTATTTTCTCAAACATATTTGGAAATTCGAGCATTATTTTGACAACCTTCGAGATAAATCGAAATTGTTGTACATGCGACCGCCCGACCGGCAATGTACCTTTGAAAATCCATATATGTCGTGTTTAGCAGCCAAATACTCGTAAATTACTATGAAAACTCATATCTGTTGCTTTATTTAAAAATGGAACGAACTTTTACTTCAACACATGGCAACCAAGGTGGTAACTTCTCAAAGATTTATTTAAATTTCGATTTAGCTTGCAAATACAGTTGTTTAAAGTAAAGAAGAAACAAATGAACATATTGGTGCGTGAAAAATTATCGTTGTTCGTCATTGATTTTGGAATTTATAATTAATTTACTCAGTTTGAATTTCCGCGCATTGTTTGAGAAATATACTTATACAAGCCTTGGCCGCAATCAGGCATTGATGGACTCACGTATGTGTGCTTCGGCGTCCATCAATGCCCCAGTTACTGGCCGCGACAGTAATGTACTATTTCTCGCTATTGGTCACATACAGAATTAGCATCTTGCATTTTCACGTTACCTCGTTTTTGATTCAATTGCGACAGCCTCGTTGGTCTAGTGGTCGCAAGCGCTCATAGTACTCTCCTGGGTCCTGGGTTCGATTACCAAGTCGGGCAAAGTGTTATTGGGTTCTTCCATCAGGAATTTCTCAGTAGCAGCCCGGAGTCTGGGTTAATTATGCCCGTTTGATGGTAACAAGCCCACCCGCTATTACATGGGACGGCGAAATGTGGGTGTACTGTAGATACCTACACCTCTGTCTAACCCTTCGGGGATTACAAGCGTGCGTGACGTTCATTTAATTAAAGCCTAATTTTAATATTGAAGCATAGTCTTCATATATATGAACTCTTCTCGAAAGAATAGTTACATAATTATTAGCAAATGTTAGGATTGGGAAGCGAAACGCTTTGGAACATGGAAATCGGGGAGCATGGTAAATGTAGGTACTTACTATTTTTGGGACAAGCTGAATTACTCCGGTGTCACTGTCAGTCCGTTTGCTGTAGCGACATTATTCCTTCTTAGCGAAAGCACAACACAGATAATAATAGTGGGTATTTACCTACTACGCGGAAGCTTTTCTTAGATTAATTTTAACGCAAAGCGACTACGGTCTTGTTGACACAACTTGGAGGAGCCTTTGTCCAGCAGTGGCCTGCAATAGGCCGTGTTTATTGTTGACCTCCACGTCAACGTCCCTTATTTAGAGTAATGAGGGTTCCCGGACATGATCTTATACAAAGAGGTTGTTCTACTAATTAAACTAATGATGGCGCTGATTCTTCAGCGCACCGGGTAAGATAAGATAAGATAAGATAATTTATTTGCGTAAAACATGGTATACATAGGTGTTATTAAAGCATATGAGATCATACATGTTTTGCTTAAAAATTAAAGCATGCAAACTTCAACGAATAAACAAATTTGAATTTACAAACATTATAATTTATGTAAAAAAAAAAGTAATAATAAATATATAATGATATATAGTGAAAATAATTATAGAAATTATTTTCATTCAGCCATTTATATAACTTAAGTAAACTATAATAAGACATCAGTTTTATTTTTCTTACAGCTGGAGAGAGAAAAAGATGGCGATATTTCCAACAGCATATTCTGCGGTGTCGTCTAAACTTGTATAAAAGTTTGAGTTCTATCTAATTTGACAGCTCATATTTTCTTACGTCGGCGTCGCTTGTTTTATCTGCTAAAGCTTACTGCAAGTCAAACAAGGCAACTGTTTCAAGTTTTGGTACAGGCGGTGAAGAACACAATAAAGCCCATTTATTAATAAGTACCTGGTCGACCGAGCTCTGCTCGGGTGAAAATAGAGAAAACGAATTTTCCCAGAAATGAGACTGATTTTGGCCCAACCCCTATATTGCAACTTTTTCGAGAACGTATTTTTTATTACAAATATATATGCAATTTGTAAAAAAAAAAACCTGTCCGATCCGAATGGGGCTCATAAATACTGCAATAACATTATCTAAAAGTAATAAAAAATCTAATTATTTTTGAAAATAAAAAGTTGTTGCTATTTAAAAATCACAGCAAAATGATGAGAGGCTCCCTGATATGGTGTATCGTCACCACCTGAAATATTCCAAGAAATCTTAACAAAGCTTAGTAAATTTAAAAATGTGAGAGTATCCATCAATGATATTTTTATACATGCAAAAAGCAGAGAAGAATTACGCAAAACTGTTGATGAAGTCATCGAAGTACTAAAAAAATCAGGTTTCAAACTTAACAAAAAATAAGTGCATTTTTAAAGCAAAAAGATTAAACGTCCTAGCACACATTGTTTGAGACAACGGATTAGAAGCAGACCCAGACAAAGTAAAGGCCATACAAACAATGAAAACACCAACAAATAAAAATGAGCTACAGAGACTACTAGAGAGGATCACTTATCTAGATAAATTAATACCCAACATGTCAAACTGAACAAATCCACTAAGAGATTTGTTACATAAAAATACAAGTTAAACATGGGAAATTCATCATGAAGCAGCTCTCAATATAATCAAACAAGTTAGAGTCGTCCAGTACTGAGACTACGTGAAGTAAACAAACCTGTAACTTTAACCGTAGATGCAAGTTCAAAAAATCTTGGAGCTGCACTTTTTCAAGAAGTACAACCTATGGAGCATGGGCGCTGACCAAAACCGAACAGAATTATTCACAGATAGAGAAAGAATCACTCGCTATACTGTTTGGATGTAAGAAGTTCCATGAATATGGTTTATGGTAAAGAACTCACAGTGGAATCAGACCACAACCCACTTGAGATAATTTTCAAGAAAAACATTTAATTTGCTCCAGCGAGGTTGCAACGCATAATGTTCAATGTTGCACCATACGCAAAAGTCATATTTAAAAAGGGCACATTACTACCCTTAGCAGACTTTCTTAGTCGAGACTGTGATGCATCTAACCTGAAATATCCACAAGAAGAAAATTTGAAAGTTGCAGTTATACTACCCATGTCATTAAACGCTTAAGAAGAATTAATCAATCCTACAAAAGAAGAACCACATTTACAGTCACTTCTCAAGACAATATTGTAAGGATTCCCAGAAAAAGTCAACGAACTTCCTACCGAAGTACAACATTATTTTAACTTTAAAGAAGAACTAGGCTATCTCAAAGGAATTATTTTCAAAGGTGATAAAATAGTAGTGCCAAAATCATAAATTCCTAAAATGTTAAAGTATATTCATAAAGGACATCTGGGTATACAAAGCTGCTTAAGAAGAGCCCGACAATTCCTTTACTGGAAAGGACAATACGATGATATTATAAGACTAGTCAAACGTTGCTCTGTCTGTGAAAAAACACAAAGAAACAATATCAAAGATAAAGTGCTAGTCAAAAAGATACCCTACACTTCCATGGCAAATTGTTGCCTCAGATTTATTCAAATTGAATTGAAAAACTAAGTAATCTGTGACAGTTACTCTAGATATTGAGATTTTCAGCAGCTAAAAAGTCAGTCATCATATGAAGTACCTAATTGAATAACTTAAAAGATGGTTTTCTGTACATGGAGTACCACAAGACCTACAAAGCGACAATGGAACACAATATATGTCTAGAGAATTCAAGATCTTCCAAAAAGAGTGGAGATTTGTGGAATATGCCAACGCGAGACTTGGCCCTTTTCTATGCATAACGCTCACTCATTTACAAATCATTAATTCTTTAATTTTTGTATAATTTTAAGTTACCCATTTATTTTATTTTTCTGAATGTTTACATTGTCTACATTCAATTGCATAAGATAATGACAAGTGGAAGCGTGGAGTCTCCTAACACAAGCAATTCCTTGCTTAAAAGGTGAGCTCCAATTATATTGTATCTAAATGCCTTTTTTAATTGAGTAATTTATTCATTTTTAACATATAATATACACAAACATATTTACAACTAACTACTATATATACTACTTTTTTAATTGAAATAAACATTTTTATTTTAATAAAAGCCCCAGCACAGCCCTAGCACGGCGGGCTGTGCTGGGACTGCTGCTGCAGGTGCGGAAAACCTCAAACTTATTGGGACTTATATGTTTGAGCCGTTTGGTGTTGAAACACTAGGGCCTTGGGGTCCGAGTGCCCACCTTGTTTTTCAAGACATCGCCAAGCGGCTGGTTGACTCTTCACGTGACCAGAGGGCTGGCCTATTCTTTGGTCAAAGAATCAGCATTGCCAAACAACGTGGCAATGCTGCCAGCCTTTTGGGCACTTTTCCTATGGACATCGATACGGACGAATTTTTTGATGCCCTATGATCATTTCCCCGCCCCCCCTTTTTATATACTTGTACATATTATTATTTTAAATCTGATAGTTTTTAAATAATGTAAAAAATACGTATGTGTAAATAATAATGATTTTTATTTTATATATTTAAACACGTCACATCCAGTCCAGATCACCTTCAAGGCAATGGGTTTGCTGAAAAAGCAGTTCAAACAGCAAAAAATATACTAAGAAAATGCAGAATCGACAAGTCAGATGTTCAACTCGCTTTATTAAACTAGAGAAATACACCACGAAATGACCATTTAGGTTCACCTAACCAACGTCTTTTCAGTAGAATTACTAGATCTCCTATACCTGCAAGTGATAATAATTTAATACCAAAAATAATGCAAGGAATCACAGCCGAACTACAGCGATTAAGAGCGAAACAAGCTAACTACAGTAATAAACACACTACAAGACCAATCAATTTTGAAGTCAATGAAAAAGTCAGACACAAAGTCGCTAATCGATACTGGGAAGGGGTAAGAATGGTAGAAAAGCCTGAAGGTCTACCAAGATCTGTAATCATTCAAACAGATCAAGGCCAAATCTTACGAAGAATCTGCACAAGACACAACCAGACATCACCAGCAAAAGAGTGGTAGTACCTGAAACTAAATACACAGATGAACCAGCAGTACAACAGGTACCAGCACAAGCTCAATCACCTTTCCTAGTTTACAGTTCCTAAGTCAGTCCCAGCATCAACACATTCATCATCCAGCACTTTTAATCACATGCAGAAGTCAAACCTGGCTCAACCAACGACAGCACCACAATCATCAAGGTTTGGTAGAATAATATAATTAAACCAATAAATAGACTTGATCTTTAATAATTGTTGAGAAGCACAGCGATCCAACAAATTTTATGTATTTCGTATAGTTTAGGTACTTTTCATCACTTTAGTTAGGTCGTAATAAAGATATCTGTTTGTTGCCTGCTTTTATTACCCTTTTGTGAAGTAACCTAGCTATATTTGTAGTTATAAGAATTAAAAGTAGCTACAGAACAATCAATCCTATCGATTGTACATAAAAGTAGAGAGATTTCCCTTTTGTACACACGGCTACACATCAAGCTATACATTTCCAGTTTATGCTGATCTCGCATTGTAGGGAAATCCTATGTAATGCGAGATCAGCGTAAACTGGAAATGTATAGCTTGATGTGTAGCCGTGTGTACCATATAAATGGTGAAATAGATACCAAACTAGGCAGAAAATAAGATTTCTGAGAATAAGAAAGCCTTAGTTTGGCATTTACTATTATTAGACACCTTGTACACTTTTAGGGAAGAACAAAGGATATTATACATAGGTATAAGCAGACCAATTGTGTAGTTCTTACCCCCAGGTACACCCAAATAGTGGCGTACCCCGCAATCTCCGCTCGCACACTACGCCCCTCACCTTGAATCTCTCGCTCTCAATAAGAAACCTTTTTAGCGACGTACGCTACCTACAGAGCAAGTGCGCTATGGTGCAAATCTATGTAAGGTATCGCTTCCATTTCAATCTAACCCCGACCCTAACTCTCCCCCTACCACTAAGAGGGTCACGGACTGGAATAAAGTAAGCACCCAGGTGAAATCTAACACGTCCCCCTAATTGGACTCTATCCCCGATCTATTCGACTCTATCGCTGACACGACGTCCGCGATCGACTCACTCACTGATCACGTACAAACCGCCCTGAACGAATGTTCAAGGGAAGTTCTAGCGACGGTTAACCGTCGCTGGAACTTGCCTGACGATGTGCGTGCATTACTGACTGAGAAGAACGCGGCCATTCGTGCTTATAGCAACTTCCCCTGTCCCGCTAACAAAGCCCATATGCGCTATTTACAGAGATCTGTAAAGACAAGTGTAGCGGAGCTGCGTGACGCGGGCTGGGATAAGATACTCAGTGAATTAGAGCCCACCCATCAGGCATTCTGGGAGCTCCAGAAGAAATTCAGGTAACCCCAATTCTCCTCCATGCCCCCCCTGACCCGTCCCGATAAGACCATCGCTTTCGAGGACGTTGAAAAGGCTGAATGCCTAGCCAACAGCCTCGAGGCTCAATGCTCACCCAGTTCCCTCTAGTAGACCAAGATCACCTCTTAAAGGTAGACGCTGAAGTCGAACGTAGAGCCTCTCTCCCTCTCGTTGATGACCCTGATTGTCCGCTGCCTCCCGTCCTTCCAGACGAAGTGCATGACATCATCAAAGGTCTTAAAGCCCGTAAAGCCCCCGGGTCAGATGGTCTCACCAATAGGGTGATTCAACTTTTCCCTGTCCACCTAATAATGCTTTTGACTACCATCTTCAACGGTGCCTTAAGCAACAACATCTTCCCCCAGTCGTAGTAAGAAGCCACCCTCATCGGTATCCCTAAGCTCGGCAAGCCCAAAACCGAGCCTGGAAGTTACCGTCCCATTAGTCTGCTCGAGGTTCTCGGAAAGATCTATGAGAGGCTTATTTATAAGCGTCTCAGAGACTTCGCTGAGACCAAGGGCCTCATTCCCAACGAACAGTTCGGCTTTCGAACTGAGCACTCTAGCGGGCATCAGGCCCACCGCATCATAGAATTCATAAGTGCTGGTTTCCAAAGCGGTTCTATGACGGGTGCAGTATTCTTCGACATAGCTCTTTCGCTATGTCAAAGAATACTGCACCCGTTCGATAAAGTCTGGCACAATGGCTTATTATATAAGCTTTACCAACTCGGTGTGCCGGATCGTCTCGTGCTCATCTTGCGAGACTTTTTATCGAACCGCGTCTTCCGTTAGCGCATCGAAGGCGCGCTATCCTCCCCCCGTCCTATCCGAGCAAGTGTCCCTCAAGGCTCTGTGATCTCTCCCCTCATTTTTACGCTATTCACCAGCGATATCCCTATCCTTAGGGATATCGCTGGTAGAAGGACGCAGTTGGCTCTGTTCGCAGACGATACGGCCATCTACTTTAAATCCAGATCCCCCGATATTATTGCCCGCACTCTCCAAGGCTCAGTCAATAAACTTGCTGCCTGGTTTAGAAAGTGGCGTATAGAAGTAAATCCCGATAAAAGCCAAGCGGTTCTCTTTTCAAAACCGCGCATAAGGCATAGAGACCCCCTCCCCCGACCAATCACCATGTTTGGCAAGCCGATCCCTTAGGAGAAGCGAGGTGAATATGAGTGTGTTCTCGATCATCATCTTACTTTCTCACTCCATTTCGTTCTAAATACACGTAGCTTATTGTCACTTAAGTGCAAATTGCGCATCTATAAAGCGTGCATTCGCCCAATCGTGACATATGCGGGTGCCGTATTTGCTCATGCAAAACCCCATCATATCCATAGGATGCAAACCCTCCAAAACCTCCGTAGGGCCACCGGTTCCCCCTGGTACGTTAGGAACGAGAGTCTCCATCTCGACCTAGAGATTCCCACTATCCACTAATTCCTAAAACGCCTTGCAAAGCGTTACGGTTAGTCCGCGGTCAAACATCGCAACCCTCTGGTTGTCGAGGCCGCCAGTTATGTCCCAAGTAGAATTAGTCATACTCGCCGACCAAGGCACATTCTCTCAGACCCTGATGACCCCATAACCCTCCTTCAGGAGAGCAATAGGGAAACAAGCACAGTATACAAACACAGACGCCTCCCGCGTAAATCGTTGCCTATAACACGCTCTGCCTTACGTATTGTAGTTTAAAGTCTAGATTTAGGAATAGTGAATAAGTTATTGTTATATTCCTAGTATATCGTTAGTCTTTTCTAGTGCGTAAGCAAATTTTCGTGTTGTACCAAATCATAGTGTTTTATATTATTGTGTGTACTCTAAAAAGTGTTATTATTTGATTCACGGCCACTAACATCCACCCTGCACCTGCAATCTCTTACAATAATACTTAAACTGATAATTATAACAATTCGCGCAGTGTAATGTATCTTAATCTATAATACAGTACTTACCATAACTATAGAAGTAATTAACTTGTTATGTAAAACTAAAGAAAATTACTACTATACATTTCATGGTAATTAGAACCTTAATGACACCTAATACTTAGAGTTGCTATCATTGAATAACATGATAATCTCAGGCATATAATAATCTTTGAATACCCAGATCATATTGTAATCTCGATGTATGATCATGATCACTTAAATAATAAAATGGCTATAAAACACCGCTTACTTATTTCATATGAACGTCTTAATTAAAAACCCCAACGTTAAAGTAGGTATAGGATTATTGTAGCCCTAAGGGCAGACATCATACTGCCATAATACTTAGAGGTAGATATCATACTGAAAGATTTTACACAGTAGTTACAAAAATAACCTATACATAACTTATAAATACAAAAATATTGGATACAAAAAATGTATACTTACAAGATAAATAAAGCAAAATATTTAAAGGAACAAAAAGTTATACGGTTCGGAAAACATCCTCATATCGTTATGCAAAAAATCTAATAAAAATATCGAGGAATACGAGACCTCACTTTTATGAAAAAATATATTATTATCTACAATATATTTTTCATACTTACATAAACCTTAGACGATATCTAAGTAAACCTTAATAAGCAAATGATTTATCTTTTCTATACATTTTTATGAAGGTACCTAAGCAGTGCACATAAAAATTAATGATGTATCATTTTAGTTATATAGATGTCGCGTTTTTAACGTCATAACAAATGCTAGAAAATGTAGGTGGGTCAATAATCGCTATTGCGATGCTAAAACGCGACAACTATAGAGCAGAAACTCTGCTATTATCGTATGGCTAGTAGATAACTACCTATATATTCGTGTCTAATCTACCTATTATGGCATTTCACGAGTGACTTGATCCACCGTATCTTGCAAGAAAAAGTAAGTAGGTACATTAAGTGCAAAGAAGATTTGTTCTTTGCTTAGAAGATAACGAACGAGAATACTAAATGTTCCAACTTCAACAAGCCGTAAATAACGGAAGCCGACGTGCAGTTTGTGTATATCTTTACATGCAGTAAGTGATCGCCCGGATTGCTTTTGTTTATATTTTGCAGTTAAGTATGGATGGTGTTATCATTTCTAAAATACGGTGCCCGAATCTCAGATGCACCCGCAAACTCGAATAAGTTACCGGAACTGTCCACTGAAAGGTTTTTCATGGTGTTCTGAGTATTGACTACATATGCAAAGAAAAAAAATGTTTAGAACAAAGGTTTTGCATTAACTTTTTATAAAGAAAGTTACTCACAGGAGATAGAGCACTGGGCAGGATCACTGTACCTATTGCCACTTTTATTCTTTATTTCAGTTACCTCTCCTCTCTTTACCGCCTTTTATTTTCTCAGAATAAATGTATGGTGATGTAGATCCTCACTAGCTAAGTACTTAGTACTTATGTACGCTTTGAATACTGCAGAAACTTGTTGCAGGACTGTTTTACATAGGTACACTATCTGCACTGGCGAACTAGGGGAGGGGCAGCCGGCTCGGTCCGCCCCGGGCCCCCGGTCTTGAGGGGCTCCCAAATCTCAAGTAAAGGCCCAAACAAGGCTAAAATATGTTCAGTAAGTAAAAGGCAGTTTGTAGTTGGGGACCACCCACGTATGAAAAGACAAGATAAATACAGGGTAAGTTTTTATCCAGTGCGCTAACTAACACGTGACTTTACTCATCATTATGAACAACTTTTACTATGGGACCAAACCTGAAATCGCGAAAAAAAAGTCAGCTGTTCCCTACATTTATGTTCGCATAACTCGTCATTTCAGGTTTGGTACCATTTTAAAAGTTATTCATAATGATGAGTAAAGTCACGTGTTAAAGTTTGCGCACTGGATAAAAACTTACCCTGTATTATAGTATTGTGCTAATATTTTTGAGCTTTATAATTTCGAAATTGCTTCGCTTGCTCTTATATGTATACTACTTCTCAAACCTTTATGCATACCTGGGTGGAGGCCCCCATTTGGTTTTGCTGCCCTGGGCCCCCCATCAGACTTAGTCCGCTACTGCATAATATCTGTAAACTGTAGTCAGAGTTGCAACCGTTTCCATGTACCTACATATAACTACTAGGTACCAATAACTGTCACAAAGAGTTGGTTATCGGAAACTGCGTTTTGCATTGTTAAGACAAGGAACTGTAGGAAACTGCTTTTGGCATTCGTTAAACTAGGAATGCGTTATATTGGGATGGGATGATAATGTAACTGTAATGTTTATTACGTTATGACTACCAACTTAAATTGTCCATATATTCAAATCACAACTGTCATTCGTTGACAGTTGTACGAAATAGTTATTATCTTTAATTAAATACTAGAAGTTAGAGCGACGGAGTAACAACATTATGTATGTGTCAATTGAAATTGACGTAGGGTGTCAATTTGCTTAAGAATTAATTTCTCTGACTGTGTACCAACATCTTTAGGATATAACATAGGTACCAGGTAGGTACATAACCGTTGTATTTTTCTTCAACAAATTTTCTACATTTGTTTTCTGTTTTACGAGTACCAAAACATCTAAAAACAACCCTAATATCTTCTAATTTACAACAGATACAAATCTCACCACGTGCAGAAACACCAAAAGTCGGAACCATTTTCAGTAGGCCACAAAATTATCGTGCAGAAATCAAACGTGCCTCTTCTGATGCCTCAGCCAATGTGCCAACACTGCCAACTGAGCAACTGTGCCATCAATATTATTTGTTTTCATTATGTTAGCAACTAATTTATTCAGAAGGGTTTCTTGCATAATTATGTTTCTTGCTAAACACAGATCATAGAATAGTGCTACAAAACTAAGTTTACATGAACTGGATATCACAAGTAGTACACGACTACACATCAAGCTATACATTTCCAATTTCTGCTGATCTCGCATTGTATAGGATTTCCGTACAATGCGAGGTCAGCTTACACTGGAAATGTATAGCTTGATGTGTAGCCGTGTGTACATAGACGCCATACATCGAAGTTAGCTATCAGTTATACAACGTTGAATGTGGTATCCTCAATGACATACTTGCTTACAACTCTATAGAGACAAGACGCTACCAACTATTTCTTGAAGTTCCTAAACTCCGAAAGCATCAGTTCTGGAGCGCATTAATTACTCCGGAGTGTGACAGCGGCACAATTATGCCACAAAGTAGACTACAAATTATGCTCATGCAAATTATAAAAGTTGGACTACTGCAACGAGGCAAAGGAAAGAAGTTTAAAGGTCAAAAGCAGACATTTAGTTTGGTCCTGTGAGGTAGAGAGAAACCAACCTACAAGTTATTCTCACTCAAGCACCTTCCTACCTACAGGTTCCGTGGTGTGACTATAAATAAATCACTATGACAACTAGATAATACAACGTGGCTACTAGCTAAATTAAAACCGACGTTGATCCGCGTACTCCACAACTTTCACAGCTATCTATCTCTAGGCGGTAAGGTACAGTAGGTACGAATTTACCATTTTTGCCGTTTACTAAAGTGAAAAGAAGTGTTAAGCACTTTTAACAGTCAACCCTATCTGACAGTCAATAACAAAATCCTCTATTCACAATGCCTCTGTTTCAGAGGAAATTGTGAAATAGGGCTGCAACAGAATTGTCATATTATTTTCCTCATAGGTTTCACGCTAATGTCAGTCGACGGCAAAATATCGTGCGTCTAGCAATTTCAGCACAATTTAGCATAAAAATGCTTTTGCTTTGTATTACTGCTATTATTTTAAGCAGCTATTTATACAATATTCTGCATTTTAATAAACCTTGTAGATACAAGTTTGTTCGTCTAGTCTGGAGAAATATTATGTTTAGATTACGTGGGGCTTGCATCTGATCGCCTATATATTGTGACAGCGATAACGCTGGTAGATTACAAAAGGTGGTTCCCTTTTGCTGATAATTTCATGGGGTGAGCCCTGTGCGCCATTGAACAAGGTATTATAGCTTTGCTCTACATGATATGCGAATTAAATCCGCAAGGCTTTGTTCGAGATAAGAACGTATATTTCCTACGTATAACAACAGCTATGAAATAATTTGTTCAATCTCATTTTCGTTGCAAAAGAGGAGGGCGCGAGTTCCTCGTCGCCTGAACAGAGGTGTCGTTTGTTGAATATAATATTACGAAACAGCCAGACGAAGTTTGCTGGGATATTCGACCTCTTACATGAATTTTCGTTATCTGACCACCTATCTTACCAACTTTCTTACGTTAAAATGCGGAGGAAAACAATCAATTTTATTAAGAAAATGAGAGTAGGTACGTTTTCTTCTTAGGTATCTATAGATAGTGCAATCCACGAAGATGCGCCCCACTCCGCGATTACTGTACTGTAAGCTGAACTCTAGTACGGCGCGGAGCGGAGTGGGACACGTCTTCGTGGATTGCACTATCTATATGAAGGTAGTTGCATAGACTTTTTCCCATAGATGCCAAGTGGATCCTTACCTATAACGACATATTCTTTTTCAAGCATCTTGTTTTTTTAAAGTGTCTACATAAGTAGTATAGTTATACCTACTTCCACAAACTTAAAGTTATCTATAGAATTATGTATAAATATTTTCATATCCAAGTGGAAATTGAAAATATTTCTCTTTAAGACAAAGTTTTGAACATTTTACGAAATCCGACGGCTATTAAAGGTAAAAGGGCAAATTTTTAATATTACAACAAATCATATAACAACCAACAAGCTAGCAAGTATCTCAGTTTGCATAATTTTTCTCTTAAAGGGCGCAAAGTGTGGGCAGAGGCCATAAATAGGTAATTTGGATCTTAGATTTTAATGTAAAAAGGAATCGAGAACAAGTAGGTACTTCGCCAATCGTTTACCTATTTCCTAAGGGGGAATCGCCCCGTTCCTAAGATTATTATTTTCAATAAGCAATCCTTTTTTCTGGATTTTCATATTAGAGCTTTTCGCGCGTAATAAACGAAGTCAATTGATTAGAAAATTAAAGGGCGTACTGTAGTGTACTTGACCTGAAACGGTAGATTACTTTTTGATTTAGATTCTCATTTTGTCAGGATCATTTTTTATTGTTTGATTTTATTTAAAGCCATGTTTTTACTGGTGTTGACGTGGACTGTTATATGTTATTGAGGCTTCTGAATTTTAACATTATCTTCACCATCTTCTTCTATAGCTATGCGGTTATACCATACCACTGTAGAGCCTCTTCAATTACCTACATTTCATTCTTTATTTTTAAATATTGTTGGTAGTAATGAACCTATATCTAAATAATGAAACATAAACGTTATGTGCAGCTTTGAAACACTGCTAGGCTTCGTACGCCTGGACAGGAACGGCCTGCGCCTGATGACGGGGTCCGTCACGGGACATTGCTCGCTAAACAAACACTTCCACACAATTCATAACGGACAGTCCTCTGTGCAGGGCGTGCATGGAGTGGGCACGCCATAATTGCGGCATTAATCCCTCTCTTTGAGGAGTGGCTAAAGAGGCGCCACGGCGTCCTCATCTTCCGCCTGACGCAGGTCCTCACCGGACACAGTTGTTTCGGGAGGTTCCTGTTCCGAATAAGGCGGGAGGAAACGCCTGGGTGTCTCCATTGTGTGGATCGCCCAGAGGACACGATGGGGCATACGGTGGAGGTCTTCCCGGCTTGGGCGATGCAGCGCCGTGTTCTCGTGGAGGCGATCGGCGGCGGTGATCCCTCGTGTCCGGCCCTGGTCCAGGCCATGGTACGGAGCGAGAGGGCATGGGAGGCCGTCACTTTCTTCTGCGAAGCAGTAATGCTCGCGAAGGAGGAGGCGGAACGCGTGAGGGAGAGGCATATTTCGCGCCCTCACGCCCCTAACCACCGCAGGAGAAGCCCTGGGCGTCGGGAATCGCAGGCCGATTCTCGGCCACCGAAGGCGCGGGCTTGCGGATGGTGAGCAATGGGTAGCTCACCGTTCTATAAGGCCCAGGTCCGGGTCGACGGCACATTGTGTTCCACGCGCGCCTCAAAGAGATGCCTGCTGGGGTCGCGGGAAAGTCCGAAAGCGATACCGTGGCCCCTGGCAACATACAGGCAACTGAAGGATCAAGGGTGGGTTTTAATCAGTAAGAGTCTGACACGCCCTCCCGCGCCGGCCAGAGCGGGAGAAGTTATTTGGTAATTCTCCAACCAAAAAAAAGGGCGTGCATGGAGGTTGAGGAAGCCGTCGTGCATGTGCTCTTTGGATGCACAGGCGTCAGCCAGATTAAAACAGATGTTCTGAACAGACCAGGAGACTTAATAAACTTCTAGTGGGAGTTGGGCTAGTTGGAATAACCACCGACCATGGCCCACGCACAATGGTCCACCTGAAGGACTAAGTGCGGAAACCAACCCATAAATTAGAACATAGAACACTGCACCGCTCAAGTTAATCTCTTCCTGTTAAAGAAAAAAGCCCATGAAAAAAGTGGATATTTAAAGTGACCTAAATCTAGGGAACGTGACGGGAAGTGCTAAACAAACCTGTCTCAATAGATTTACGTTAGACCTACAAATAGCTTGGCGATATTTACGTTCTACATCCTGTGATCCTGACCCGCGAAGGACACTTTTTTTTTCGCTAACGCTCTCGTAATGAAAAACATACGATTTGACACCGTAATTAAATTCAGTTTGTGTTTTTTGTGTTTCCAGTGTTGTGGTCAGAATAGCTGTTACCTGCTACAATTTTAAACTACAATGCTTCGTTTAACTCGTTCAAAATTGTATTTAAAAAATCCATTTTGGTGCCCCTTTTCGTAGAGTTGTAAAGCCCGCAGTCATCTTACAAAGACGGCTGCATGCTGGGACAACTTAAATGCGGAAGGAGAAGAAAGAGTAAAAAAACCGGCCAAGTGCAGTCGGACTCGCGCACGAAAAGTTCCGTACCATCCTTATCCTTATCCTTACCTCCTTATCCTTATCCTTACCTCCTTATCCTTATCCTTACATATTATAAAACAAAGTGCCCCGCCGCGTCTGTCTGTCTGTCTGTCTGAACGCGATAAACTCAAAAAACTATAGAACGGATTTTCAAACTGTTTTCACCAATGGACGGAGTGATTCTTGCGGAAGGTTTTAGTGTATAATTCATTAAGGTTTTGTATAAATTGGCTGAAATTTTACGATTATTGTTGTAGAAGTCGGAAAAAATCATGCCAACTGGGAACTTTATTGGCGTGCGCCGCGGAAATCGTAAAAGTTACATCAAATTTATGTTCTATAGTACTGTTCATCTTAAAAATTTCAACAAAAAGTCCGCTATGGCATTTGTTTATCTTCTAAGGATGACCCACAATAACCATTTTTATCTTTCAGAATTTGATAAAAATGTAATTGTTATTACCGAAGCTATTTTGACCGGTTTAATATTAATCCTTATTCAATAAACTATGTTAGATACTTAAATTGAGATTTAATTTAGATTAAAATATGCCTTGACATCATTTCATTTAAATGAATGGTTTAAAAGATATCACAGATTCAAAATTACGCGTAACAAAATAATTTTGGTTGACGGCAACGCGAGCGCAGCGGTAGAGGTCAATGACCTTTTCCTCGGCTATTAGGTACGTAATCCTGGTATCGGTAGTAAGTTTCCGTGGGATCCACGCGGGCGAAGCCGCGGGCAAGGCTAGTCTATAAAAACGGCAAAAAAATCATGTTTGTTGTATGGGAGCCCTCTTAAATATTTATTTTATTCTGTTTTTTTTATTATATGTTGTTATAGCAACAACAGAAATACATATATCATCTGTGAAAATTTCAACTGTCTAACTATCACGGTTCATGAGATACAGCCTGGTGACAGACGGACAGACGGACGGACAGTGGAGTCTTAGTTATAAGGTTTCGTTTTACCCTTGGGGTACGGAACCCTAAAAAGGTAAGATGGGTAGATACTTGGGAGAGGCCTATCCAACAGTAGACTGTGTTAAGTAATAGTTGAGTTACCTAATTGCACCGCTAGCTCTATGGATTTAATTTCGTCCATAATATAATCATAATAGAATCCCGCCGTCAAACTGCATAGGTAACAGTTAAATATTAAAATATGTTCTATTTATTTATAGGTATGTTATATCTTCAGTGGCATGTGCGCTGTCTTAGGCCCGTATTACAGAACCTGGCTCAAAACTCAAGCATAATTTAAAACTCGTTTAAAGCCTTTTGATTGGTTGAAACTAGTTTTAAGTAATGCTTGAGTCTTGAGTGAGGTTCTGTAATACGGGCCTTAGTGAGTTAGTCACGGAACTGACTAAATTAGAGTTACTTACTCCTACTCGTGTACCTTGTAGAATTACGGTAGCTTAATCTTAGCTTAGAATCAAACCCCGACCCGGCGCTCGACAGCCGCCCTTGTGACATGAGATGTATTGCGATGACTTTTCTTTTCACTAGTTCAAACTGAAATTCTCGTATTCTAAGGCCTGTGAAACTCAAGCAATAGGTAGGTACTTAAAACTGGTTTAGAGCCATTTGATTGGTTGAACTGAAATTAGTTTTAAGTAATGCTTGATGTCTTGAGTGAGCTTCTGTAACACGGGTCAAAGTTTGAACTAAAGTTTCTCTAGTGGTTTCTCTAGTGGTAGGTAGCATCTGACCTACAGTTGAAAGCTATCCTAACCATCAGCAAACCAAACTGCAATTAACACATCAACAGGATAACCATTAGCTACAGCCGAGTATCCGTTAAACATGTTTTGCTCTTCTGCGTTCAAAATGTTTTAATGCTTTCTTCAATATAACATACCAGTTCCGCCATCTAGCGAAATAAAACAGAATTAGGAAAAGTTGCCCGACTTCACCGAGCCTTTCAAGCTTGCAGAGTTTGGTCTGTTATTATTGAAAAATAACAAACAATTAAACGCAACCCAATTAAAACATTATAATAATATAAACTTTAATTGGAAGTAAAGTAGGGAAAAAAGTGAAGGTAGTACAAATTATTTAATTTTGGACGCACCGAAAATATTGATCTCCCTCGTTCGAATTGCGCATGCTCGGGGATAAAGATGGTTGAGGGTTGGAATCAGATAACCAAGGGCTGTGAAACTGCTTCAAGTTAGATTTTTATATTTTGCTCTATAAACTTTCCATTAGAGCTCTTTAAAGTTTATTAAATGAGTATTATAGAATCCGTTAAACAATGGGGAACATTCAAACCAACGAAAAACAATCCAAAACTGGAAAATCCCCTGCTAAGGGTAAACATTTTATGCGAAACTTGAACCGAAAATCACCGGGAAGAGAAAGCAAAAAACATGGACGGAAGAAGAGCGATGCCAAACGTGACGCCATCGACAGGGAGTTTGATAAAACGCCAGATTCAGATATCAACGACCCGATCGAAATATCAGATAACGATACGGTCGAGTGCGTGTTCAAAACATTGCGGCAGGGGGAGGGCGCCGAGTCGGCGAGCGTGCAGTCGGAGGTAACGGTGACCAGGTGCGAGCCGCGCGCCCAGCCGCGGTCACCGACCCGCGACCAGTTGCCCGCCGCTCCGCCGCCGGCGCTCTCGCCCGCCAACGACTCCACCTCCGAGTCAGTGTTTACAGACCCGCTCACGCCGCTCGCCGTCGAGCTCAACCAGTGCTACTACTCCGCCGAGAGCGATAGCGCGCCCGAGGAGCTGCCGCGCACCCTCACGCCCTCCCTGCCGGCCGTGCAGCACGAGAGTGTAGCCATGACCGTAGACATGCCACAGGACGATGCCGCCTCCTCGCTCTCCACCGATGACTTAGAAAAAGAAGAAAAAAATGACGTATTCGATGACAGTGGTGACAAAAGCGAGAATGAAAAGGTTATGGGCACTGCATTTTCGGGCTGGTGTGGCGTCCACCAAGCGGAACGGAGTATAGAACGAGCCAGCCATGAGTGTAACCACGATTTCCTCGAGAACCGGGTGAAAGCTTGCCCGGGACAGACTTCGTTCACGCTGTCGAAGCATCGGAAAGTGGAGCTCCCTCCGGTGGCTTGCGAGCCAGCTCTCACGTTACTAGACAACGGTCAGTTTACTAATAAACCATTACATTCATCTGTACTTCTTGAATGGCTTTCTGAGAGGCATTGATCAACAAATACTATTGTTGATCGAAACTGACAGATCTCGTCCTAATACACATAATATTACATAGTACTCATCTACGTAGGTAGCCAACATGCATGACGAATATTGGCACACAAGATATTTCATAATAAAAGAAATTAGTTCTAAAACGTTTTATTTAGGTAAAACGTATTATCCTCGTACACTGAGAGCATACAGATAAAAGTTTATCCACGTTAGTTATCTATTTGCGTAGTTGCTTATCGCAAATCCTCGTACAAATCAATCAATGCTCCACAGTGTCCCTCTTCACCTACATAACTAAATGCTATTCGTATACTAGCCTCTATTATCTTGGGTACCTGTTGCGGACATACAGTGCTTACTTTTCACAATGGGCGAGCAAACCAGTTTGTTGATGTTTTTACGCACCGGCTCCGAAGGGGACCAAGCCCGAAACAATCAATTTTCAGCTCTATTTGCCTCGATTCAACGTCGTTACGGCGAATCGATGTGTAACCAGCTCCTACATAACAACAAGTACCTACTTATACTTACATAAGACAGTTTCCCGCACTTGTAATGAAACATGATTACCTTTGGCGTGCGTAACCTTAATTGTATAAAGGTAGGTACGTCTAAGATGTGGGCAATTTACAATATTTTTTGCGTTTTTCTTGGCATTTGCTTGAGAGTGTAATTAAGTTATGATGGGAATAAAAAACTTACTTATGTTGAAGTTTGGTATACTTACCTAACTTAACATACACACGTCACACATCCTACCGAATGAAAACATTATTAAGAAAACTGCCTATTAGGTACTAAGAAGAAGAACTAATATGTAGGTAGCTATAGTGTTTGCTGATCAGTTTATCTCTCTCTGACACCAGTAATCAGACAAACAGACTCTTGCATCAGCGCAACCATTGTAGATCTGCCTACAGTGCCTACCAACCCAAAGTTAATTTGAATTTATGAAACTGAGTAAATATGTAATATCAACCCTATCTTGCTATCCACAACAGTTGTAGATACAAACACATCATTGAAGTTTTTTCTTTGAGAAAATCTCTTTTGAATTTCTCAAAGAATCCCATGCTTACTAACAGAAGGTGCGCTTTGATCCCGCTACATTTTTTATGCGTAATTATCAAAGCATTTACTGAATAGATCTTTGTACTCTATTCCATTCAACTTACTCATAGAACAGCTGTACTACTAATAGGCACTAAGTTAGAAACTCGAAAATCTGTAACAGAGTGTACTTTATGGTTTATTCCCGGCAATGGATAATTTTGCATCGAAACTTCCAAATAGACTTTCCACCAAAGCTGAGCTCAAGCTCAGAGATATCTCGTAAACAACTAATAAGGTTGGTGCGTTCAAAATAAGTGGGCCATAGAAATATAAAAAACAGGATGAAAATAACGCAAACCTATCGGTTGTTTGGGCATCTCTTAGGCTCCTCTCCTCACTCCTGGTGCCTGATGGAACAAAACAGCATAAACTTACGATCTCAAAGTCAACCAAAACTTTACTGTTTCTAACATTTTATTAATTCACTTATCCAGTATAAGATTTGCATGCTTATTAACATAATTGTTTGTTTTCATTTCAGTTGTAACAGAGAAAGATCGCAGGAGTTCGAGTGTTAGTGACAGTCCGATGTCCGATTCGAATGTGCTGAGAAAGGTGGCATCTCTCACACTCGACAAACTGACTGAATCCCGGGTGGTGCGCCCCAAGTTCGTGCCCGATAAACTCAACTTCAAGCTCTTGGAAAAGTTTGAAGGTAACCGCTAACCAGTTGCTTCATACATAACTAGGTTTTACTCGCGGCCCGCGTAGAGGTCGGAAATTATCCCCCGGGAACATACTACCGGGATTAAAAGTATCCTTTGTCCTAACCCAGGTCACGGTCTACTTGTGTGCCACATTTCAAAAGGTAACAGCCAGACAGAGTTACTTTCCCAAGGATAAAGTTCTTTTCTTACTGGTCGCAATTTTATTGAGCTGCTGCTAAACTTGCGTGGGGAATGGGTTCGATCCCCACGTAGGGCAGTGCTTTTAGGTTTTTTCAATTAGGAGTTTTAGCAGCAGCTGGAGTCTTGAATTGTGCTTGGTTAAAGACTATAGGTTCGCCATACATAGAACTTAAAAATTCCTAACTGGCGAAATGTGAATCTATACTCCATTTGAAATAAGATTAGACATTTAACTAAACCTTTTTTACAGTCCGTTCAACCGATTTTGACTTCTATGGCGTTGGTGGCATGACAAATGGCAGCTGCAGTAAACAGTTGGTATTGTAACCACTTTCTTGCTTTTAATGCCATGCTTATGCCTATGTTATAGAAGTCAGAATCGGTTGAAAGGCCTGTAAAAAGGTTTGTTTAAAATCTCCAATCTTATTTCAAATGGAGTATACGTACCTACTAAAATTACACCTCTGCTGACCCCTCCGAGGAAAACAGACGATGGTATATTATGTTAATAGAATCCTATCGACTTAGCTCAAGAATCTCTCGGCCCTTCTTAGATCTTGATAAATTATAGGTAGTCTTGTTGTCCTACTTTTTTAATAGTCACTAGAGTACTTCGTCATGAGGTAAAGAATAGTCAATAATAAACATCAATGTTATATTATTGACCAATATATGACTTGATTTCCAGTCAATCAAAGGTCTCTGCCTGGACTTTGACCAGCGCAGGCTCCGTTCAGGCGTTCACTATTTTTGGCGAGACTGATTTAAAAAATTCAATCAAAATCATCTGTCTATATTTATCAAGGCGCTAACAGGTGAATGAACATCGCGATAAGAATGTTATCTCTTATTAACAAATAGCCCATAATGTCTTATCGCTGTTAATCATTAGCCTTAGCAGAGATACTAGCCATTTAATTAGTAACTAGCGTGCATACGTGACATAAAGAGCGCGAGCTCTTATTATCTAAAGCTATGCAATTGTCAACAAATCGTGTGAATTTCACCAACTCCTCAGTAGCACAGTTCAATTATGTAACGTTTCTTAGTCAATTTCGGTCGAGGAGAAAAGGGGTGCAAGACATCGGGAACATTGTACGTTTGCATAACGATGACTTTGCGCTGTTAAGAGCGGAAATTACACCTAAAATTAAATTACTCCGTGCTGTTTCAAAATGTTTAATAAACAATCGTGCTCTTGTATTATATGTGCCATTGAAAAAGTTAAGAATGAATGTGTCAAAGACGTTACAGTGGTGTCGTTTTCAGATGTTTGTTTTAAAAAGAGAAAATTATAAAATTAATTTAGAGTGCGACTTGAAAATGTCGGTAATTGTGATACATGTTTATCTTCATAGTGAAACAACTGTGTTGTGTACAATCAATGTGTCGAGAGGATGTCTTACGTCAAAGGAATTGCCACACAAAAGTACGTTTTAGGCCCAAAAGCCGCCTTTCATATTATACTTAGGAGATAAGTACCTACCTACAGTACAAACTCAATTCGTTACGTAAAGGTTAAAATCCGGTCGTTGACGGGAGGTTATTATGTAGACCAATTTATTATCTATTCAACACTCATAAGTATGTCACTTTACTCGCGTTAGAACGTATGCAGTGACGTCATTTCTAAGACTAACGAAGGAATACCAATTGTTATTATCTTATTCTATCAACAGAAATGTAGTGCTAGGAAATTGAGGGGAAACCCCACAATGTGCGTTTACTTAGTTTACTTAACAGATCGTCAGATTCCCAATGGATAAAAAATCTGTTATATACAGGATATACAGGAAGTTTCAAGAAATGTTTGATGACTAAGCAATAATTTTTGCAAAGATAAAGTTAGTATAGGTACACAAAATCGAAAGCTCATGTTGCTTGGTTTGTGTATGTCGTGGCCATGTAGATCTTGGAATGATCATTTCATGAAATGATCGACCATTTCATGAAATGGTTGTGTTTCATGAAATGGCCAGCTAAAATTTACTATATCGTTCAAACGTCAACGTTTAATTATATGTCAGTCGACGTTTGGCCTTATCATTAAGTAGGGTATCCATGCAAATATGACTGGCATTCATCAACTTTTAGTAATCTGGTTCAATGGATAAATAAAACATTTTAAGTAGCTTTCATTCCAGAAGAAAAATAATAATAAGATTTGAATAGTTAAATACTAACCTGTGAAATACGTTCCAAACTCCATGTTTTTTTAAGATTGCGCTCGTTTTTCGAGTAAATTTCATAAAAGTCACGTAGCTTGGTTTTATAACGACACTTCACTGCACTTTCATCTTCCGTTTGCACATTTATAATTACTTTTCCAATTGAATCTAGTCCGCCGCCATGATGCACAACAAAAACAAAGCGTCATCAACGCCTCTACCGGTGGATAATCTAACTATTTTACGATATGATCACTCACTAATGTTTGGCCACATCATGAAGTAGTCGTGCGTTTAACTGTTCATATCGTCAAACGTTGAGTATTCAATGATCTGGCCAGACCACATCCACCACCATTTCATGAATTGGTCGATCATTTCATGAAATGATCAATTCTAAGATCTGGCCACGACACTTTACTAATTGATTTATCAGGGCAATTCTGTATATTTTACCCAACAACTGGTAGATGAGTTTCGAAGTGGTATCCCACAACCAGGGACTTGAAACGTTAGGTACTCAAAATAACGTTACGCGAAGTTCCAGTAACGATAATTTGTACCGTTCCACCAGGATCGCAACAAAATTAGAACGAAATCTGAAACTGTTTAATAAAATTATTAAAAATATATCGTTATTAATATACCGGTATAACGAAATAATAACGTTATTCATTTTGATACGCAACATTGCCAAAAAAAAAGTGAAGTTGTCACTATCACATGAATATAAAAGTAGATAGATAACCATAACTATTCATTCAAACACTGTCTGTAAAAAATGTGCACTCTCGTACAAACTTATGTTTGAATACGGTGGTGGCTTACCACTAGCTAGCCGCCGGCCGCCGTAACTGGGGTTTCCGGTGATGGTGGTGCTGCTGGGCGACGATGGAGCGGTGGTCAGCGGTTCTTAAGAATAACGTTATACAAATGAATATATATAACATTATTACAAGCGGATATAAGCATAATGTTACTGATACCTATAACATTACTTAAAATGTTGTTCTACAAAAATGACATTCCGTAACGTTTTTTTTTTTTGTAACGTTGTTAATATTTTTAGGTTTTAGTATCGTTACAAAATTTGGAGCGTTATTAGATAACATTTTGTGTAACGGAACGAAATTAATTTCGTTTTCAAGTCCCTGCCCACAACATCACGCCTTTACTTACCTACTTATTCCCCGAAGGACTCGCCATTTATGGTACACGCACATTTTGACAGTTATCCGAAGCAGACGTTCGCACAGACGCACAGTGATCAATTTCCAAAAGTTAGAGTGACGAAATTACTAAGTACTGAAATCGTGAATTAAAGGTATATTTATAACATTAAATAGCATCGAAAAATTGTTATCATATACCTAATTTTAATAGTAATTAATATTTTATGTACATTGTTACATCACTCCTCATTTAACACAACTTCTGATTGTTCTAATGTCTCCAAAAATAACTAAGTAGTTTATTTTTATTGTCCTTTGATAGTTGCTTCACTGGTCGTTGTGAATAAATCAATATTTTTTATTGAGTAACCGTTACCTAAAAAAATACTTTTTTACTATAGAAACCGACAATCACCGGTAAAATAATGCATATTTTTGTATAGCCAATTGTCCCTGCTATATAATGGAATCAAAATGATAGTGTAGGTACTAATTTGTACTTTTAAACGTAACACAGTGCAAACTTACCTCGACCACCATCTCTCCTTTAAAGAGCACATTACCCAAGCCCGCGCGCGAGCCGCATGATTCCTTGGAAGGCTTCACTATATCCTAAATGCACGTAGCAAATTGTCACTACGGTGCAAATTGCGTATTTACTCAACGTGCATTCGCCCAATCGTGACCTAAGTATGCGGGTGCTGTTTTTGCACAAGCAAGACCCAGTCACATCCATAAGATGCAGACATTACAGAACCGTTGCCTTCGGAAGGCCTCGGGATCTCGACCTAAAAATCCCCACCATCCACCAATTTCTCAAACGCTCTTCCAAGCGTTACTTCGATATTGCCGCCAAACATCGCAAACCTCTGGTTGTCGAGGCCGCTAGTTACACTCCCTCTAGTGTCAATCGAACTCGTCGCCCTAAGCGAATCCTTACCGACCCTGACGACCCCATTACCATCCTTCAGGAGATCAGTAGGGAAACCAGCACAGTGTACAAAAACAGACGCCTCCCGTCATTCCGACCTCGCCGCCGAGGTCCTTTACGATCGCGACCGCGTCCCCGAGTAAATGATACTCCCCCCGACCCTTGCTCGATAACGAGGTGCCAGCAGTTGTTGCAGCTGAGCACGTAGCTTTAAATTCCCCGACTAATAATCATGATCAAAACTTTGATCCAGCCCGTCCCATCCTTGATGTCTTCCCTCCGGTTGACGCCCTAAGCCGAGGTTCGTACCCCACAGGGGGTGCCCTTAGCGAGCGTTCACCTAGTTTTAATTAGCACAGTTGAATAACCCCTGGCTGGAGGTTTTAAGTGTAGTAGGTAGCTTATGGCACCCACAGGAAAGCTCGGTTAAGTAGTCATGATCTCAGAGGTCAACTAAAAAAAAAGTGCAAACTTACAAAAGTTAGTAAATATCAGTATGTTAATATAAATATATATATATATACTAGCTGACCCAGCAAACTTCGTTCCGCCTAACAGTCAATGAATGTGCGTATTTCTACCCTACCTACCCTACCTACCCTACCTACCCTACCTACCCTACCTACCCTACCTACCCTACCTACCCTACCTACTCTACCTACCCTACCTACCCTACCTATCCTATCTCTCAAGTTGGATCGAACTGCACATGGTGTGCAAATTTTATTATAATCGGTTAAGTGGTTTAGGAGTCCATTGAGGACAAACATTGTGACACGAGATTTATATATATTAAGATTATAATATAAATCGATCTATTTTATTTCTTGTTTACATACTTATCAATAAAAAGTACAAACCTTCATTGTTTTCAATTCACAGTTTACACTGATAACGTATCCAACTTAACTTGAATAGGAGCGTAAAACAACGATAAATCAGTCTTGTTAAAATAGTTTTGCTTTCGAGATAACGTTGAAATGGCATATCCATGAAACTATTGACTGCATAATGTTTATGTTTTAGTACAAGTAATGTAAACAACTTACCTTCAAGTCTCAATACAATGATTTTTCGAACTATCGACATATTGATCAAAAATAATTATGGGACGCTAACTTTTAATAATTGATCAAAGTCGGACGTAAAAAATCGCGGCAATTTTTTTTCGTGCACCGTGCGTGTCCTCGTCGCTCTGCTTAACGCCGAGAGTTGAAAATCTAATGCCGGGGCCACACCAACGGGAAACGCCGTTGATTATCGCAATGATAGACTTTATTCCGACGGGTTAAGGTCTATCATCGTGATAATTAACGACGTTTCCCGTTGGTGTGGCCCGAGCATAATGCTGGGGCCACACCAACGGGAAACGCCGTTAATTATTGCGATGATAGACTTTAATCCGACGGGTTAAGGTCCATCATCGTGATAATTAATGGCGTTTCCCGTTGGTGTGGCCCGAGCATTACAGTGTGTTTTGTCAACGCGTTGGGACAAGAGTGCGTCCCAGCGCGTTGGATTCTCAACGCTCGGCTTAACAACGAGAGTTGAAAATCCAGTGCGCGATAAAATCCCGCCGATAACGAGGTGCCAGCAGTTGTTGCAGCTGAGCACGTAGCTTTAAATTCCCCGACTAATAATCATGATCAAAACTTTGATCCAGCCCGTCCCATCCTTGATGTCCTCCCTCCGGTTGACGCCCTAAGCCGAGGTTCGTACCCCACAGGGGGTGCTCTTAGCGAGCATTCACCTAGTTTTAATTAACATACTAGTTGAATAACCCCTGGCTGGAGGTTTTAAGTGAAGTAGCTTAAGGCACCCACAGGAAAGCCCGGTTGAGTAGTCATGATCTCAGAGGTCAACTAAGAGATGCCCTACCAAAAAAAAAAAAAAAACACGCAATGTTGAGAGATTTACCACGTTATTTTAAGACCATAGACTTCATTAAGGTTTTCCTGTAATTTTTTAAGTATAGAACTATTAACAGTATTTTTTTCAAAATTTTAGGCTCAGTAGTTTCGGAGATAAGGCTTCGTCAATTTTCTAAATTTAAAATAATTCATTTTAAAATTTAAATATTTGAGACCTCACAAACCCCTTTCATTTTATGTCACACACACCTCACACGGTACAGTTGCAAATCTTTTTTTTTTTTCTTATTTGCCACCCTAAAGTGACCCTCATATTCAAAATTAATTTATCTACGTTACACGCCTGTGTCTCCACGTCTTTGGGTCACAGAAATTCATATGTGTGCCAAATTTCAACTTAATCGGTCCATTATATTCGCAAATTGGCTGTGACAGACGGACAGACAGATACACGAGTGATCCTATAAGGGTTCCGTTTTTTCCTTTTGAGGTACGGAACCCTAAAAACGTCGCATACTTTTTCCTACATCGACCTATAGGCCCGAGTTTTCAACGACATGCTTCTCTCATTCGTTATGTAGATAGATAAATATACCCTGGTCTAGTGGTCTTTCACATGTAGGTACACACCGACACTTTTATTACGCACGCTTCACGCTTTTTAACCGACTTCCAAAAGGAGGAGGTTCTCAATTCGACTGTTTTTTTTTTTTTTTTGGTATGTTTGTTACCTACGCGATTACTCCGCCAATTATGAATAGATTTTGATGATTATTTTTTTGTTTGGTAGATCATACTTCAGAGGTGGTCCCATATAAATTTTATTAACTTTGCTTGGGTAGTTTTTGAGTTAGCTTCAATAATACGTATTTTTTCGCTCTTAGTATGTAGATGATATGATAACTTACTGTCACTGTTATTTAAATAGCAGGTATTATGTACAGTGGTATTCGAATTTGTGTGGGGTAGGTACCACAACTAAAAAGTGAAAAATAAAAACTTTTTACAAAAAAAAACACTACAAAGTGAAAAATAACTTTAATTTCGGAAGTCGGTGACAAAAAACGAAAATTCAAAACCAAAGACCGACTTCCGAAATTAAAGTTATTTTTCACTTTGTAGTGTTTTTTGGAAGTCGGTTGTTATTTTTTTGTAAAAAGTTTTTTATTTGCGCAATTCTTTCTCGAATCGCAAATCTAAATAAAAGAATTAAGGTGCAAGCCCAATTCGGATGCAACTAGACAGCGGTCGATCGACATCAATTGTCGCCTCAAAATATGTCACGATGTTGTCGATCGACCACAGTCTGCGAGGAAATTGCTTGACAATAGATAGGAATGAGTTTCATTTTGACATTCATTAGACATTAGACAAATACACGGCTACACATCAAGCTCTACATTTCCAGTATAAGGTGACGTCGCATTATATGGAAATCTTATACAATGCGAGAGTATCCGTATGCTAGGTGTGTACGCTCGCAGCGGCATCGGCCGGTGCATGGACTGTCAAATAGGCTTGCAGGATAAATATCGATTTAGCGATATTTTTTGTTCGATATATCGATTTTAGGCGATATTTATTTTATCGATATAAAATATCAAGAATCGAAAATGTATCAAATTCGAAATATTTCCAATAGCAACATCGTTGTCGTCACTGACTAAATCCGCTGGGAATCAGAGCCGTAATTATTATTTTTTTCATTTTCCATTTTCAAGGTTATGGTAGGAATACAAGAAGTGCCAAAAAATATTGAAGTGAAAACTTCTTCAGGCGCGTTGGGCATTTTTGAGATGGGAGATGGGGCTAAACCACTGATTTCACGACAGCAGCTTTTGACCATTAAAAATATGTTTTGTTACATTGTAATTCGTTTTAGTTCCAAACTAAAGTATTGCTTACACCATGTAAAACAATGCTATTATCGATATGATCATGATAGGCGGTAGCGCCGGTTGCGCGTCACTAACTACTTACATTAGCTGTCAAACTAATCTGGTAATGATTTGTGGCCAACCTTGTTTATGTTCAAAAACTATTTCTTTAATGTGTTTTGTGTGAACTTGAAAGCAAAACGTTTGTGTTACTTCCAGGTCAGATGCTCCTGAACTGGTACGTATCATCAATAACGGAGAACAGTCACTTGAAAGCCTTGCTAAGTGTTCAAGATCAGAGGAACCTTGGTATACAGTACTGTACCAATCTTCTGGCCGCTGGCGTCCTTAGGCAAATATCTGACAAGGATGCGCCCACGGAAAATATATTTAAGGTATTTACTTTCATATTTAACATATTATTTACTTTTATAGAGAATGCTATCTTAGTGTGGCACATAAAGCTAATTCCTAACCAAACATGGTCTGCTCTGTTCTAGATTTGATGAACGTTTTTGAATTAAATTTACAGTCGACAAATATGTTTTTGAAAGATTTTCGTGCATGCTTCACCAAAAACAAAACTAAAATAATTAGTCTATTGAATTGGCTCACAGAATACTTATACAACTGAGTACCTACCTTTTTAAAATTGTATTTATTGGAAAAAGAAATACCAGTATGTTTTTCCATGTTAATTTGGTAAAACAAGAGAAATACTACATTTGGTATAACACAAATTAGTTGTGCAAACTATTCAACATTGTAAACTGACTTTTGCAGCTTTCAATATATTTATCGTATCAGTTTTATCGCATAGCTGGTCATGAACAAAACAGTTTTTATTACATATTTAGGGTTGCCTACTGTTTGTTTTATCCGTACCTTTTGAATAACATAATAACTAAAAATTATAATGTATTATGATTGCAGCCAAATTTGATGTACTACTGGGCTCATATGGAGGTGCCGGCACTACAACCAGTCACACCAGGCAGACTACACACATCTGTGTGGCCACCTGACAAGGACTCACCCTACTTCACACAGGACAACCAACGGGATTTAGAAAATAATAAGTTCTTTAGCCAAAACAATAATGAAGAAATAAGTGACATTGATGAAGCTAAAGTAGTAATATCTCAACTAAAGAAAAAACTTCAAGAGCTAGAATATCAAATAGAGAAATATAGAATAAACACACAAATTGAATCACTCAATAAGAACATAGAGAAACGTTTTGATTCCATCAATGAATATAATCTTTTAAAAAACAGAACAGAATTAACAAGCAAGGAAGTACAGACTTCAAGTTTTGCCAGTGAACTAAATAAGCTATCAAATAAACCTGTGATAAACAAACCTGAATATGACCCTCTAAGAACAAATGTAAATATTGATAAAACATTAGATTTAAGTAGTTTAGAACATAAAAGTGAGATGGCTATTACAAGTAAACCTGATGTCAGATCTGAAAAAATAGTAAATTATTGTAAGTTGAATAAAAGTAGAGATTGTAATAAGAGTTACCGTAAAGATGATCTATCAGAGCTCAACGCAGAAGATACGAAGAAGGATATCGACCAGTACCTTCACAATGTTGACCAAATCAGTGCTTGTTCATCAGATGTATCATTTTGCAGCACCTATGAATCCAATGATTTAATCACACATAGTGCAAAAAAAATTATAGACTTAGATAAACATGGAGAGCCCCCAGTTTTAGGGAATGCAAAAACCTTTCATGTTCCACATACTCAAGTTTTGTACACAGCAGTTGAAAAGCAACCAATATCAAGTAGTCCGTCATCACTGGGACATTCAAGTACTATCTCTTTGGACCATGACAATGTGAGCAGTGTAGCTGATTCAGATGATAAAACCTGTTTATCAATATCTGACAGGTCCCCAGAACTGACCCTATCTGCGAAATCTGTACAGACCACAGAGACATCTATGTTAGCGCAAGTCTCGCCCGTGAGAGCTAGCCTACCTAGTCAAATTGTACCTTTCCAACCTCCCCCTTTACCAGGAATGCCTCCTCCTCCACCTCCGATGCCAGGAACACCTTCCGCTTCACCTGAGTTAGACTCGTCTTTCTCTAAATTTCCAGATAAAAGCCCGTCGACACTTACAACAGTGCCCTGTATGGGCCCACCTCCTCCACCAATGCCCGACATCGGCTCCACACCGCCTCCAATGCCTAAAATGGGTCCTCCTCCTCCTGCTATGCCTGAACTAGGTCCTCCGCCCCCTCCAATGCCCGAATTAGGTCCCCCGCTCCCATTAATGCCTGGAATGGATCCTATGCCCGGAATGGGTCCTCCGCCCCCTCCTATGCCCGTAATGGGTCCTCCGCCCCCTCCAATGCCCGGAATAGGTCCTCCGCCCCCTCCAATGCCCGGAATGGGCCCTCCGCCGCCTCCAATGCCTGAAATGGGTCCTCCACCCCCTCCAATGCCCGGAATGGGACCCCCGCCGCCACCAATGCCAGGGATGGGTCCACCCCCACCTCCTCTGCCGGGTATGGGTGCCCCATCACCTCCCGGTATGCCTGGGCTAGGCCCCCCTCCGCCCCCGCCGCCCCTGTCTAGCGGGCCTGTACCTTTCCCAGCGCCGCCTGTCGGAGGATGGAATGTTCAAAGAGCAAGTAAGTAGCGGCCACTTCTATAAAACGATTTCATTTTAAATGCAACCCTTTATTCATAAACATCTTTTCGCTAAATTGGTGTTGGTCTGCTTTTCATAAAATTAATTTACGTGAAAAGACTAGAAAAATAGCTGTATTTATAAGATATGTGGTTATGAATAGGGGGTAAGGGTTTACTAAGATTGTGAATAACATTCTGCTTGTTTTAGCTTTAAGAAAAACTCCAGTGAAACCTGCTGCCCCCATGAAACCATTGTATTGGACGCGAATACTAGCAGTTCCGCCAGCGCCTGCTGCCCAGGCAGAGTCAATTTCAAGCAATTTTAAACCCTTGTGGTTGGAAATAGAGGAAACCAACCTAGATAATATTGAGGAATTTACTGATCTGTTCTCAAGGCAAGTTGTGAAGGCACCAGTCAAGAAAAAGGTCGAAGTAAAGACGAAGATTCAACCGATCAAAATATTGGACAGCAAGAGATCGCAGAACGTCGGCATTCTTGCACAAAGCTTACATGTTGAGTTCTCAGAGATTGAGAATGCTATTTACAATTTTGATACGTCGGTAGTTAGTTTAGAAGCGTTGAATCAGATTTACGAACTGGTTAGTACTTTTATTATTCATTATGGATATTTGTAAAGATTGAACATCGATTTATAAACATGAATCGTTTTTTATTTTTTCATTTAGTATTTTCTTTTTAATTCCAGCGAGCCACTGACGAGGAGGTATCAATGATTAAAGAACATCTGAAGAGCAAACCTGAGATACCGCTGGACAGACCTGAAGCATTTCTCCAGGATTTATCTGGTATACCAAATTTCGCAGAACGAATATCCTGTTTTATGTTCCAAGCAGAGTTTGAAGATGCGGTTAGCACAACAATGCACAAACTAGATAATTTGAAACATACCTGTGAGGTGGGTTTTTTTTTTGTAACTATTTTGTATATATAAAAAATAGTAGCCCACCGGTTTTGGGAACAGGATCCAAGCTACCGGTCAGGGCTCCAGAGAGAGATACCTCCAAACAATGCGAGCCGTGTCCAGAAGGACCGCTTTCTGAAGTAAGCCCTTAATCCAGCTGCCCAATGAGAGCATACAGAGCATTATGAATATTATTGTTAGAGTAAATTATTCATTTGTTTTCCAGTTTCTGACGACCAGTGAATCTTTGAAGAGATTGTTTGCTATAATCCTGACTCTCGGCAACTATATGAATGGTGGGAATGGTCAGAGAGGACAAGCTGATGGGTTCGGTCTTGAGATTCTTTCAAAACTGAAAGATGTCAAAGTAAGCCTTTCTGATTTATTGATACTTTCATTATAAACCAGTACCCTAATTGCGTAATACAACACATAAGTTGGAAAATTCAACAATTCATAAGTTGGAAAAAAAAAATCTGCTCAACAACGTAAATAACGCAATGAATTTTATTGAACTGTCAAAATGAAACGAATTAGGCATCATTGTTTACGAAAATAAGTTACACAATTAGGGTATACAACGTGTAACGTTAAATGCGCAAAACCTCAGACACCCCAAATGATTTTTAATTTAATTGACCTATTTCAGAGAGAAAAAATAATCATTAAAAAAACTGTAAAGGTTTATATGCTGGTTTAGTTCGTAAGATTCGTATTTGCATTGAAATAAAAGCTATTATTATCCCGCGTATGAGAAAATTTAAATTGGTCGACAACAATTTGTGTTTGTTTACCTATTTTGGCGGGTTTGCGCATGTGATGGCTTGACCTATTAATAAATAAATAATGAAGATTTTTTGAGCACTACTGCTGAGCATGAGGTCCTGGGTTCGATTCCCGGGTCGGGCAGTGTTTATTGGGTTTTTCTATCTGAAATTTCTCAGTAGCAGCCCGAAGTCTGGATTTGTGCCCGGTTGATGGCAATAGGCTCGCCCCCTATTACATGGGACTTCAAAATAACTGGCGAAATGTGGGTGTACCTGCTACTGGGACACCTCTGCCCAACCCTTCGGGGAAACAAGGCGTGATATTATGTTATGTATGTAAGATTTTTTGAAAAATGTGACCTATATTAAAAAGTGGTTCAATTGATTCTGCTCGTTATTCTGATAAAACTATTTTTAGGTTTTGCGCATTTAACGTTACATGTTGTATAAACTATACTAGCAAGTCAACTTGCAAAATAAAACTGTTCAGTAGATATCATGCTTTAGGCTTGAAAGGGTAGTAGAGTGCCTAACTATAGTCTCATACACCTATTATAGCTAGCTATCAACGGCTCTAACGATTTTGATGAAAGTTGCAATATAAGGGTTTACGGGGCCGAAAAATCGATCTAGGTAGTTCTCATATCTGAGAACTTATTATAAATTAAAGTCGCTTTTCGTGGCTGTCTGTGTGACCGCGTTGTTCTTTTTAACTCCGCAACGGATTTTGATGCAGTTTTCACCATCATTTAGAGAATTTATTCCAAAAGATTTATGTATTTGATAGATTAATAAAACTAATATGTTAGTTTTATTAATCTATCAAATACATAAATCTTTATATTTATGTATTTGATTTATATTATCATTTATTAAAATATTTTAATAAAGAAATATCGATGCTATGTCAAATCGTAAAAACACTGTGAAGAAGGGGCGTGCCGCTAGTATACCTAATAATAATTAATTTGAACTTATTGGTATTGTCCGCAGTCAAAACAGTCGAACGTGACGCTGCTGCACTTCATAGTGCGCACGTACATGCGGTCGAGCGGCGGCGCGCTGTCAGACGGCTGCGCACTGCCCGTGCCCGAGCCCGGCGACGTCGCCCGCGCGGCTACCCTAGACTTCGCCGATGTGGCCACGCATCTTACCACCCTTAGGAACCAACTTGATGGTAAGCAGTGCTAGTAAGCTTTATTAATTTACGACATTCCTTTCTAACTTTGACAGTAAAATTAATAACGACTTTTTTCTAACAGCTTGTAAGGATAAAATGAAGAAAGTGATAGAGACCGACGCTCAAACACGTAATCTCAACGAAGATTCCCCGACAGACGAGGGGAAGAGAAGGCTGGAGGTGTTCAAAGACAAGATGACCGTATTCTTAAACGCAGCCGAAGAGAAACTAAAGACTGAAAACGAAAACTTAGACGAATGCCGTACGAAATTCATCGCGACTGTGAAGTTTTACCAATACACTCCTAAATGCGGCAAATTGGAAGACTGTGAACCGAAAGAATTTTTTTCACTGTGGACCTCATTTTGTAGCGATTTCAAAGATATTTATAAGAAAGAAGAACAAATTGCGATTAAAGAAAAGTGAGTATTGCCGCGATTATTCAGCAGTTTAGTTTTATTTATTTTGTTTCGTGTCTTTTCGACATCCAATGTGTCGACTTCTCCCGTTCTGGCCGGAGCTGGAGGGCGTGTCAGACTCTTACTGACTAAAACCCACCCGTGTTCCTTCGGTTGCCCTGTCGGATTAGCGATTCCCGACGCCCAGGGCGTCTCCTCCTGCGGCGGTTAGGGGCGCGAGGGCGCGAAGTTTGCCTCTCCCTCACGCGTTCCGCCTCCTCCTTCGCGAGCATTACCGCTTCGCAGAAGGAGGTGACGGCCTCCCATTTCCTCTTGCTCCGTACCATGGCCCGGACCAGGGCCGGACGCGAGAGATCACCGCCGCCGATCGCCTCCACGAGGACACGGTGATGCTCCGCCCAAGCCGGGCAGACCTCCACCTTATGCTCCACCGTGTCATCCGGGCGATCCACGTGTACTAGGAGCCTGATGCTTTATCTTTATTCTTCTTGACGTTACGTCTACTTCTGTCCCGTCGTTCCCTTGGTGCTAAGGAGCACGACCACGTACGACACGTCTCCGCAAGTTATGCGAGATGATTCAGACAATATTTATCACTTAATTTAAAACTGTATTGTTTCAGGTTAAAAGAAGCCAAAAAACTTCAAGAAGAAAGGAAACCTCTCACTCAGCCTAAAAAGGAAGGCGGCTTGAAGGCGCGTTTACAGAAGCTGTCTAGTACAAGAAAATAATACTTCGACCTAATTTGTTTCTAATGCACAAACAATGTATTATTATTTATTTGCATTCCAAACATAACAATTCCACTGAAATCTTTAACAAGAAACTAACAACACCATGTAGGTACATTCCTTTAATACATTTTTATTTTTGTAATATAAGATGAGTTTTGTGATATGATATTGTATTGAAGGCCTAACTTTCAACTCAAGGTGGTTATTGCCTATTGCTGAACGAATTGTTACTTTTCTTTTTTTGAAGGGTCTTGTGTCACGTTCACTAAAGCCTATATTATAGTCTATACTAATAATTAACACTTTCAATGGAGCTAGTATATCTATCTGTTTCAAGCTTGCCGAGCCATAAAAAAGAATTTAAAAGGTTGCAGGGATGAATTAAGACAATGCAAAATGTCTGTATGTGTGACCACTAAGATCTTCTAAAATCCACAGAAGAATTTAATGCGGGTTTCACCATCATTTAGAGCACTAATTCCGGAAGGTTTAAATATAAAATACATTAATATTTTACTTAAATATAGCACAGAAATCTCGATATTTTGACCATTAGATCCGTGCGAAGCAGGGGCGGGTCACTAGTGTTGTATATAATATTATACAAAATAGTTATTGTACAAGAGTTACTGTGAGGGAGGGAACTCCTAAAAATGAGTTATTGGTTGCAGGTTCCCTAAAAATCATAATAAATTGGTACTTTAACTATGTATCATTCAGAATATCATAAAGTATTCCTACACATATGTAATTGTACCTGATATACTGTTTTTAATGCATTATGTTAATTTAAATGCCTGACTATGTCCTTAGTTATTCATCTAAAAATGGTGCTGTAACAATTGTTGTATCTGTAAATATTATTATTTAAACAATATAAAACTCAAATATTATTAATAAAAGCTTTTATTACATGTAATCTAAACATTTTTGTTTCCATATTTTATGGAACTTCTTGTCTATTTTCCTGTTGGTGAGAGTGTCACTAAGTTTGAGTAAAGCATTTTTGAGAGCATGCCATTGCATGAGGCTCAAATGGCTTGTAAGTGATTTACTATCAGATTCATTTCTGAACTTTTCCTCTCTTTCAATAAATTTCTTTAAGGAGCTAGAATTTGTTATTTTCTCATGAGAATGTTCAATCACTGTGACAGTTTGTAGGTGTGGTGTTTTGTTGTCCTTTGCAATATTTTTATTAGAGTTAAGAAGAACTTTAAAACTTTCTCTAGATAACACTACACCATGATCTATTTTTGTTGCAGTTGGCACTGGTAATGGGCTCTCAAGCCTTTTTTCCAATAATGGCAATGGTTTAATGACCTCTTCCTGATCTGATTCAGCTTGATCTTCATTAATTTGGTTTACATAGCCAAGAATATTATCAAACAGATCATTTTCATCACCATCAATCAAGGTATTATCAATGTCAATATATTTCTTTTGAGCCCAATCAAATCTACCAAAGTCATCAACATGCTTCAGGTCCAACCATTTGTCAAAGTCTTCAGGTAGTTTATAGTGTTCTGGTAGAAAATTGAGGCCTTTAAGTTGTAATTTAATCAAATAGGGATACAGGTTTGAATACCAGGTTGTAGTATGCTGTAGAAGCACCATACTCATAGACCACAGTCTACTCAAAAGGGCATATGGTAACAAGCTCATCCAGTGACTCTCACCTCTCTTTATCCTGTCCAAATAAAACACTGCTGCTTGTTTTGAACAAACGCTAATCCTCAACATTATCTTTGCAAATGCCATAATTCTTAATAAAAGATATTCCAGCATCTGCCTTGTTGGTAAATAAAGATCATCATCACTCTCTGATGGCAGAGATAGTGAAAAGTTTTCAATCTCTTTCAAGATGTTTAAAGCCAGGTACTTCTTCAGAGCTGTGTTTACTTTTCTTAAATTTCTGTAGCCTATATCATTGCGGAATTTCTTATCATATTTGTATAAAAATCTTGAACAAATGGCACTTTCTTTGTGTAGAGGTGACTGCTTTGACAACACTTTGATGATGTTATTAAATATATGTTTTAATGCTGATACATCTGGAAAAGCAAAAATATTGATTGGAATTATCGTATACACATGTTCTGCATCAGGTAATTAAGGTGTGGTACTGATTAAATAGTTACTTAGTAAATAACTAAAAATGATGATGAGCCACCCCAACTATACAAGGAGTCAAGGGTAGGAAGATGATGAAGAAAACAACGAATGCCTCTTACCAAATTTGGTTACACATAAAAACATATTTACTGGTGGTGGTAAGAGAGTAGCACAATTCCATGGCTCTAACATTGTAAATTGTTATCTTATGACTTTATTCTCGATTTTATTGAAAACTTCGATTTCTTAACATAACCTCGAAAGTCTAAATTTCATTTTGACGTATCACGTCGTTTTAGGAATAAATTCATAAAATCATGGAATTAGTAAGTGCCGTACATACCATACTGTTATCGATGGTCTTTCTAATAATTGAGTAAAACCATATTTGTTACGGCTGCGAATCATATTTTAATCAACATAAAATCTGACACTGACCTGCAAAATGCAAAAAACATAAGAAAATTTGAATTTCGCGAGCTACCCTGACGCTTCCCCCATGAACGAAACGTTTTTTCAGTAGCGAATGAAACGAAAACTCAAATATCTGTCACTGGAAGAAGCTATGCGCCACAATATTAGATTTTTTTTTATCAATGTTGCCACTAACCCAGAAACTACCACGAATTGTCAAAACTGAAAAAGACCTTAAAAAAGTCGATGACAACTGTCAACTGATTCAAAATCAAGGATACTGTACCAAATCTAAGGTGTTGCGCGACATGTGTGAGAGGCAAGGATAAGTACACTCTAGATAAACATGAATCTAAAGTAATAGAAACGATGAAAACCTTTATGAGAAATAGAATTTTTTTAAATAAATACGGCAATTTTGTATTTTTTCCCATAAAATACGGCAAATCAGACTGAGATGCGGCAGCTCAGATTTTTACGATAACAACACTGGTGAGATTGACCGGCAAGTTACTGTAGCGCAACGAAATATTAATTTTGGATTAGTAATAAGTTTGTATCTAATCTTCAACTTTATTTCGTTGCCAACAGAAGATACTCTAGGGCGCAAAGTATTAATTTAATAAAATACTGTTTTAGTTAAGCTGTGTTGACTACAATATGCCTAAACACAAGAAGCAAGAAAGCTCCAGCAGTTCTGATAGTGATGATGGACCTGTTGATGTAAGTTTTTTAGTCAAAAAAAACTTATTTTATTCTAATCTTGTTATGTAGTACTGAATACATTCTAGTTTCCAAAAATTTGTTACGTCCACGTTTCTAATACACGTGTAAATGCAAATGGCCAACAAGCAGCAGGTTACTAAGAAGAAGTTGGAGACTAAAAAAATCACCAGTATAGAGTAACGAAAGGGTCGCTTAATTTTAACCTGCTGCTTGTTGTTCGAAGTTGTTTATTTTTCCCTTTTTAGTAAAACTAGTGAATAGATACTTGAGTAGTTTTCATGTCCACTGGTTTAAAATTGTAGTCATAATCTCCACACAGTCAAAGATAGTTTTGAAATTATTTAAAAAAATAAAAAACCCGACTGCTAAAACACATAATTGAAAAGAGAAAAACAAGCATTATAATCTATAGAATTTTGGTATTGCAGGCAGGGACAAACAAAAACTAGACCATAATTTCAGGTTATTGGTTTGTCCCCGCCTGCACCAAAATTCTTTAGAATAGAATGCTTGTTTTTCTCTTTTCAGAAGTGTTTTTGCTGTCGGGTTTTTTGTTTTTTAAATAATTTATTTTATTTCAAGCTTTTTATTTTTGTTAATATGTACATATTTGATTGATACATTACTAGCTTTTATTTGATACCAATAATGTAGATTTTTTTTAAACTACCCCTCCTTTTTTGTATTTGCAGATGCAAAATATAAATATGATATAGCCTATGTCACTGCCACAATTAAGACAAATCTAACAACACCTCATAAGTTAAAATCCATCAAGCCGTTTAGGCTACATAGCATGCCAAAGAAATACATATAAACATACATACTCATTAAATTGTTTTATTATTTGCAGAGAAACCCTCCTGCAGAAAAGAAAGCCAAAATGGGCAGCAGAACAGCAGATAAAGAGCCAACTTGGGTAATACAAGGAAAGAAATTACTTAAAATCAGGGAATTCAAGGGAAAGGTATATGTAGATATAAGAGAGTTTTATGAAAAGAATGGTGATCTGTTACCAGGCAAGAAGGGCATTAGCATGACACCTGAACAGTGGAAAAAACTGATGTCATTGAGTGATGAAGTAAATGAAACGCTTAATACCTTATGCTAAGAGCAAAATATTTTATTGTTGTTCCTTAATAAATAAATAAATGTGTGAGTTATCATAAAACAATTGCTTGTTTTAATTTATGCAGTTGCCTGCTCTTTTAGAATAAAGGGGTATCTGTTTCTCCGTTCTGATTGTTTATGATAAGCATGTTATTAAAGGCTCTTACAAACAGGCGCGACACAACGCGCGACTAGCGGTGCTTTTGTGTCGCGTGTCTCGCCTGTTTGTAAGAGCCTTAAGAATGCATGTTTTATTAATGTATTTGGTAGATATGTTTAGTAGTATAGTGGCTTTCACTGTGATCAAGTTAGAAGTTATAAATAACTAAAGTAGATACAGATTTACAATTTATTTACTTTTACTGCAGTTACTACTCTGTAAAACTATATTATTTTCTTACACTTTTGGTTACCTTGAACTAATGTTAAGCTAAGTGGTTAGGTTTTCCAAATAGCTAGAAAGTGGTTGTTACTAATTACATAGTGATTGTTCTAGGTTAGGGTTGCCATCCACAAATTTACCAGGACATTTCGGTTAAATAAAGTAAATACATAGTTTCATTGAACCTGTTTTCATTGCGTGTTGTAATTAACTACTGCTCGTATACTGCGTTCCGTTTTTAAACAATATTTAATGAACATTTCTGAAAATATAATAGAAATTAATTATAAAATGAACAATGGTGCGGATTCTCTTGTTCACAAACTAAACTAAATTTAAGTTCAGTGCATCTTTTTCTTTCTATTTCTTAAGAAAAGGACAGAAGATAAATTTAAGTTTAGTCCTGTCAAATTAATCAGCGCTTGACGTAAATTGACGTAATTTTAGTAGGCAAGTTTTTAATCACGTCTAAACTTGTATGGAGTAGTGACAGGCACTGGTGCCGATTCTCTTGTACACCGAACTAAACTAACTAAACTATCACTAAAATTCCTTACTTTGAACTATGAGAATCTCAAAACTATTCTGCAAAATAAATTCTCTAAATTTAAAAATAATTTTGACACATCTAAATCGAATTTGACAATCGCAACTCCACACGTGATACCTAACCACGTGAATCTTTTTAGAGCCGGAGGCGCGCAGGGGGGGCAGCCTCGACTTGTTTTATATGGATTTTTTTATTTTTGTATGAAAAATAAGAAAAAATATTACCCACATGTAGAGTGTTAGGGGTTTAAGGGTTTTATAAAGGGTGTCGAAATTTTCATTATTTTTGCGATTGGACATACCGTTTTCGAGATATAAGCAAAAGAAAAATATATATTCAGTACTGTTTTTGCATCTGAAGTCGAGGTGTTGGTGTGAATTTAAAGTTCATGACAACCAATTTTATTCCACACGTTTTTAGTCGCGATTAAAAATAGTCAGATTTAGTTAGAAAATCTAAATTTTAGGTGAAAAACGTCAAATTCAGAATAACAAAATTGCCATTTTCACTAAACTAATATCTCAGTACCATCTTAGTGCTGCCAAACTAAAATATAGTTAAGTTGTGTCATTTTAGTCTATTTCAGAATGGAAAATCGTCGTTTGACAGGATTAAACTAAATTTTGGTGATTTTTAGTTTAGTTTAGAGGCATTTGTGACAAGAGAATCGACACCAGTGATTAATTTGACAGGACTAAACTAAAATTTATCTTCTGTCCTTTATATAGAAAGAAAAAGATGCACTGAACTTAAATTTAGTTTAGTTTGTGAACAAGAGAATCGGCACCAATACCTAGCAAAGACTTCTATGCCCTTCAAACGTGGGCCACCGCCGCTGCCGCACGGTGGGTTGAAAATCGGCTTTCATAGACTTAGGGATTTCAATTTGCAAGTGCCGGATATCGCTTTTATTCGTTATTACTAAAATAATATAAAAAAATGACACCCGAGTTAATTCTGCACAAAAACGAATTTTTTTTTTTTTTTTACGAAAAATTTGTATGAAGCTAGTATGAAAAATCTAATTATCTCTTAAACGGCAAGGAAACCGTAATGTCCTTACAGGTGGTTATAGTACTAATTATTCATGATTTTTTGCCATACTCCACTTATCGGTTATCGCTGCTGTTTTTTTTTTAAATCTTCAATAAGTATATTTTTATTTATTTTTACATATGAAACGGTTCCTTTTTGTGTTTAAGTTACATAGACTTTTAACAACATAACATAAAATAGCATCATCCCAATATCCTCGAAGGAGTAGGCAGAGGTTTACCCACACTTAGACAAATATGTTTGAGCTAGTTATTTATCAACACAAAATGTGTTTAAACTTTGCACACAACCAAAATACCAAATAACAAAACCACTTCTAATGAGTCTGAAAACAAGTGATTAATTACAAGCCAAATTCGAATATGTCGGAACACACAGTCTTTGATGCTACAGCATCTTAGCAGTTCATTTCTGTAGGTTTTGGTAAGTTCAGGTAGCACGATGCATTTGATTTGGCTTAAGAAAGGTACGTGCAGACTTTAGCGTCAATCATACTATTATTGCACTCTGTGGGGGGGATAAGGGCCTTAATTTCATTATCCATTTGTCTTTTGAGATCAATAACAACTGCTTCGCTCTCCTTTACAAAAGTAAACTGAACTGGACGACAATACAAAGCTGTGTTGTTAAAAGTCTGTGTTCCTCAACTTAAACACTAACGAGGAACCGTTTCATATGTAAAAATAAATAAAAATATTTTGATGATTTAGAAAAAAAACAGCAGCCATAACCGATAAGTGGAGTATGACAATAAAACAAATAATTAGTACTATAACCACCTGTAAGGATATTACGGTTTTCCTTGCCGTTTAAGAGATATTTTTCGCACAAAAAAAAATGTAATTCCTTCGTTTTTGTGCAAAATTAACTCGGGTGAAATTTTTGTATATTATTATAGTAATAACGAGTCTTTGAAAGCCAATTTTTAGCCCACTGTGCGCCGGGCCGACCGATAAACGTAAGGTTGAAGGTGCGAAATTTAAAATGCAGAATGTTGCCAGGATGCTTTAAAAAACATCCAGGCCATGTCCTGGGAAAACAGGACGATTGGCAACCCTATTCTAGGTGGTCAGGAGTGTACTTCCGAGGGTCCTTGGTGTCGATACACGCGTTTCGCAATTTACTGACGAAAGCCCTCGACCTCATGAAACGGGAAAATAAATATTAAATAAAGTCCTTTATTGACAATACAAGACTTGAAAATAATGTAGATGAGGCAGAGCCGCTTTACAGTTCCTACCCTTAGGTTTAAAACCTCTAGGTGTAGGTAATAACTATAAAAATAAAACAGGTACAATATTGAGCAACCCTCACTTTAAATACCAAAGACGGTTTAGGGCGAAAACATTATAATTTTTATCAGGCTGTTTTGTGCTTTTATCGTAAAATAATGCGATAATTCTGCGTGATTTTTTAGTGCATAGTACATTTTGTTATCCATCCCTGTTACGGTTACCATATGGAAAATTTAAAAGTCCTGAAAAAAACCTGATTTAAAAAAAAAACTAATCATGCCAAGCAGTACACCGCCCGAATAATCCTTAAAAAAAATAGTCTATGGTTTTAAAGATGTTGATGTTAATTACGTTGATTTGTGTTGCGACTGTCCAAAGAAGATTATATTTTTGTTTATGTTGATTGTAAGTTCCCAATAAAAAAAACTGAAAGATAGAGATAGGTACCATCGGGGTAATGCATATCTAACCACTTTGAAAACAAAAACCCGTGCACACGACCCTTTCTTTCGTAGTTAAGCGTTAAGAATAGTCCTTACAATGTACAATGCGTTTCTTCGATCGTACATAAAACTGTATTTTATAAAAAAAAATGCAAAATCCTGATATTCCTGAGAACTCCCTAAATCTGGCCGCAATCCTGTCAGGAGCCTAAAAATCCTGAGATGTCGGGACAAATCCCGAGATATGGTAACCGTAATCCCTGTGAGCTTTAAATTCAGTGATGTGGATAGTTGACATAACAAAATGGTTTTGCCCTAAAACTTTACAAGATTTACGATACATAGTCGTACTGCTTGAAAATAATAAATTATCGAGTATAAACTAGCGAGAAGGAAACTAAACATGCTAAATCCATCACAAAACATTGGAATATACTCACCTTGTCCCACAAATTAAACTAACAATATTGCATAAAAAGGAGGAACGCGTAAATCAACCTGAGATTTAGATTTCAGATCAATTTCAAGTGTATCTAACAATATAACATTACATGCTATCTATAACATCGAGTTAATAAGACAAGAAGATCAGTATATAAAAATACATGTAAACTAGACACCTACTTATTAGAAAGTATTTAATTTAATAAAATTGACTAAATTCTAACCTAAATGGAAACATTTGGCATGAAATTACACAACTATTGTATGACATATTATATGGCATGAATAACAATTTATTACCTAATAAACATGACTAGCGTTACTAGTAACGTTTCAATTTAGTCTTATTCTATGAGGACTAAAAGTTCTTAAATTAAATGTTTAATAAATGCCCGCCCTATATTATTACAAACATAGTAACACAATTATGAAACTTTACCCTGGACTAAAGTTATATTTACAAGACTTAAAAATTAGAGCAAGAAAATCCATCGTGAATAATGCATTAAAATCAGTTGATTTCGTTTGTTGGGCCTCAGTTTATAGGACTAATATATTTGAAATATCACTCAGAAAATAGTATTGGATAAATTAGTATTAATAATAGGTATGATAAATGCTTGCTTCAGTGGTGGCATATTTGATTTAAAAAATCAAAATTATACACTTATTAAGGGCCTAAATTTTTGCTAATCTAACTTACTGAAGAGCTGCTAGTACTACGAAACAGTAATTTTTATTAAAAGTACGCGTTCACTTCACAATAACTCATGAAAAAACACATACACAAAACATATCATTCAGTTCCGATTAGATGTATTGAATGTACCTACATTTTATTAGTAATCGGGCAAGATATACAAGCCCAAAAATTATTGGCAATACAACAAAAAACGTTTTCATAATAAATAACTAAAAATAATCCACTCAGATTTAATTGGAAATAATTGTCATAAATATTATTGATACAACTTCCGTGGAAATTCGCTGGATATATGATCGCATACCTTTATTTCTAAATACAACCACAATACAAGAGTATTAGGTACTTAATTTTAATTTCTGCTATAATTTCACAACTTGTAGTTGGAATTTATTTTATAAATAACTTATTTTATCTTTGGTTTGATATGGAAACATTCAATCTTGAAATGATCACACATTTCTTGCACCTGAAAAAAAACAATAAACCAGCTTTTTAGGGAATACATCTTAATTGCAAAATGAGTGTTTAAATTTTTGTGGAAAAGATTAATAAATAGCTAAATTAATAGCTATCTTATTTCTCTCTATTTAGTTAGATCGACAACTTGGACGCCGGACAGCATCCCGATTGAATTTTAGGACAGTTGACTAGACTAAAAGCATTAAAAAAGCGATCAACCAAAACTAGGGGTTCCATACGCCCAGCAGGGTAACAAAGCGCTATTGAACGCACTTTCAGCAGGAATTTTGGTTCTATAAAAAATATTACTTATTTATTTTTTCTATGCTTTTGGGTTATTCTTTAAATCTCACTTACCACTTTAGTACCATAGTAGATATGTGCAATGGAGCTGATGACGCAGAGCGCGGCAAGCAGCAAGAGCTCCGACCCAGGCGAGACCGCGGTCCAGAACACCGCGCACAACACTAGCGCGTAGGGGATCAGCAGAGCGTTGAACGCCTCACACCGCGTGTCGCTCATTTGTGACACTATTAGACGACACTGGAAAAGTAAGCATTTGAATGTAAAAGATTTGATCATAGTATTCATAACTTGCTTGGAGATAGGCAGTTTTGATGATTATTGCACAACAAATTAAACTTTCTTGAAATAACATAAAATTGCAAACAGAAATATGCATATTTACAAGATTTCTGTTTGAAATCTTTTGTTACAAATTAATGATGAAATCTGAAGAACTTAATAAGTCAAACGAAAGATTTGATTTCCTTTATCCAGGACCTATCAATTCCCAGTGTGCGTAGTCGCAGCGGAAAAATGTCGAATTTCTTCATTTCAGTTTAGCAGATATTTAGTGTATGACGTCGTGTAATTGTATATTCCCCCCTATTTAATTTTATTTCTATAACTATATGAACATTATATGCACCTAAATTTATTTACATCATCGGAAAATAACATAACGTATAATTGTATATGATAAGTACAAATTTGTGCATCCCACGGTACGGCCAGCTGTCTTTTTTTATCTTCGAATAATTGCGTTAACTATCATTTAACAAATTTTCAGTCGGGAGGAAATGATTGAAAACATTTTTCTTTTTTACGTGATTCAAAGGCTGCCCCGCTGCCCCACCCACTCACGGAACGGCAGCTGACGTTCACCATGCTGTTTAATACAACTCTCTGAAGCATTTCACGAGTTATCGCTTGAGAGGAAATTGGTCCGAAAAACCTGTTGCTGGCTCACGGACTATTCATTGTGCGTAGTTAGACACGCACTTGGCCGGTTTTTTTTTTTCTTAAACTTACGAAATTATTACAATAATAATTGCATCTGTATTTACAAATAAATCATCATAAATCTGACAATGGAATATTGAGGGCCATATACGACGTTGATTATTTCTTTGTGTATGGCAATTAATATTCCAGCTAAAATAATACTTTCCTATTAATTTCTTGTAATATTGATTGTTTTATAATAATGTTGTAATAATTTATAAATTGTATTAATTAATTGAATTTGTAATGTGTTTTGAATTTCATATGGGTGTATTTCTGAAATAATTTAATTTGAATTTGTATTTACAAATGCATTTATTTACGCAATTAGGGTACAGTTGATAATTATGTTAAAATGAATTTTTTATGAAAGAATATTGCAAAATCTCTACGCCAGAGGCTTCTCCGCTCTTCTATAATATCTTCCTATTTTTTTCAGACGCTAAAATAGTCATCCGCATAATTATTTTTTCAATAAATGTATATTAAATACCCTTTGTACATTATGTCGATAAATATTTTGCCACATATTTCAATGACTAAAATAAATTTCGACGAGACAAAAAGGATGTTAATAGTTTGATGTTGTGTATGAATTCAAAAGTCGTCCCAGATTTTCGCTATTATTGATGAATATAATATAGTATACTAGCTTCCGCCAGCGCCCCCGTGATATCTTTATAAATTATAGCTTATGTTACTCAGTGATAAATAGCATTCGACTGGTGATTTTTTAAAAATCGTTCCAGTAGTTTTCAAGTTTATTCATTACAAACAGACAAACATACATAAAATCAAATCTTTTCTCTTTAGTATAATATTAGTTTATATTTGAAGTTTTGTGGTGATCCACAGGACGAAAAAGTGATTCTGATAATATGTGTATGATAGTAGGCGCGTTTTTAATCAGCGACGCGCAGATACCGTGTTCTGCGGTGTTCTATTCCCGGCAAGTTCAATGCTTTTGGCCACAATTTTTTATTTTTTTTGTTTGGGAATTTATCAAATAACTTCTTTTGGCCCCTGGGCACCACTTCAGTTAGTCAGTTGCGCTCTACGCGTCATAACAACATTGTATCCGTTATCCTGAGACAAAGATAAAAGTCCCGTGTGTCCATTACACCCGTCACATTATCAGCCTGTAATTGCACCGGTATCCATACTTCCCAAACCGGAACATGGTAGTTTTCCCTGAGTTCATTATTTTACAAGGATCTGATATTCCTGAATTATTGGTTACTCATAACCTCATTTTACACAGTAAAATAATTAGCAGAAAAAGAAATGCTTACATTAATATTAGAGAATATAGTTCCGGTGAGTATGTAGAAGATCCTGGGCGCTCGGTTGATGATATCGTTGGGTGAGAAGATAGCCCACAGTGAGCTTAGCGCGAAGAATATGAACAATGGCACCAGTGGCCGTACTGCCTCGCTGAACGAACGCAGCTTGCCGGTGCCGTCGCGATACGACCTGGGAATAACATCACGTTTTTTACTTACAGCGTTATCGATCGCCTTTTAAAAGCTTCCACAAATCAAAGACTATGTTCTTCATTTGTCAGAAAGCTTACAGTCTAATGGGTCTAGAATAACATAACATTACGCCTGTAACCCCCGAAGAGTTAGGCAGAGGTGTACACCCAAATTTCGTCAGTTATGTTTAAGTCCCATGTTATTGGTGGCGGGCCTATTGCATTACCCGGGCACAAATCCAAACTCTGGGCTGTTACTGAGAAATTCCTGATAGAAATAACATATAATTATGTAATTAAACAAGATGTAAGTAATTGAAATAACTCAAACTCTAAAAGCGGTCATTGAACTCATCATTATGAACAACTTTTACCACCAGGGACAAAACAGAAATCGCGAAAAAAAAACTGCTTTTCCATACATTTATGCTCCTGACTCGACAAAATGTATGGAACAGCAGTTTTTTTTTAACTTTTTATGAACAGGGTCGTAGATGAAAGCTCCCGACATCCGGAAGAAGTTATTAATAGGTACCTATTCTTAAAATCGGTGCAAGGATTTAAGGATAAGATCAAATAACGCCGCCCAGTGAGGAGTTGTTACCCGATAAATAGCATGTTTATACGATCTGACAGTTTTTTTTTCATTGAAGCTTACTACGCCAGGCAGTGGGTGATATTACTTATTTATTTCTGCCTTGGTAATGGTTATTCCTGAAGAATTTATTGCGTCGCTCTTTCCTACCAAATCACTGGTAATCGATAAAGGGCGGGTGGTTTTGTGTATTGGCTAATCAACTGTCACTCACTTGTAAATATTCCACAAGATGACCGTCTGGCTGGTGAGCATCGCAGAGAAGTACAGCACGAACTCGAACATGACGCCCGGTGTGATGCCGCCTGGCAGAGGGATGTGCCACGCTCGCGGCCCGAACACAGATGTCACCAGCAGTAGGATACAGGAACCCTGCGAGAAATCGTAGAGTTATTGAACACTACCGGACGTCACGCGGTTTCACCCGCGTATTTCCCGTTTCCGTGGGAGTACGGGGATAAAATATAGCCTATGTTATTCGCTGATAATGTAGCTATCCATTGCTGAAAGAATTTTTCAAATCTGCCCAGTTTTTTTTAAGTTTATTCGTTACATACAAAAATACAAATCTTTCCTTTTTATAATACTAGCTGCGCCCCGCGGTTTCGTGCGTAAGTCTCGATCCTGTGAGAATATCGATAAAAAGGTTTTGTTGTCAGATGGCAAATAACACTAAGACCAGATGGTTCGTTGTAACCACCGCCCTATGGAACATCTGAAAGAGACAAGAAGCATCGCAGGTGCATAACCACCGCATAGAAATGGCTGAAATGTTTCAAGTGCCTCTAATTAGACAGACAGTCACCCTCATCCCTCAAACCACATCACAAAAACCCTATGAAGATTCTTACCCATTCTTCTCCATACGAAACTACCCTTTGGAAGTGACAAATAGAATCAATTGGCGTTCAAAAGTGCCTTTTATGTACCTGCGCAACCAGCGCTGGGGCTCTGTCTTGCATAGGGTCGTAGCATAATGCTGAGCGATAGCCGATTTGCGTGGATGTGACGCATGCTTCCCCCAACCTTATCTCATTTTTATATTCTAAACAATACTTTTCTGCGTCATGTTTACCGCAAATAAACGTTTTTTCTTTCTTTCTTTCTTTCTTTCTACCTAGGGGCGATTTTTCAATCTTCAGATAACTTTTATCAGAGGAATAAAAATTGCGGTTTGACAGATTTTGTGTAGAAAATATGTCAAACCGTCATAACAAGAAGAAACAAGATACAAGAAACAAGAAAATACTAGAAGAAGAAGATACAAGTCATCTGATGATTGAAAATTCAACCCTTATTGAAATAAATGATTTGACTTTGACCTGCTTAGCGGCAGAAATGGTATGTGCTAGGTATTACTCCTACAAATGATTGACTTACGATCATGGTGAAGTCATATCCCCAGGGCAGGAACATGACGCCAGTGTTGTACTTCTCCCAGTGCGTCAGGTAGAAGTTGAAGAATATGTTCCAGATCAGAAACAGGAACCGAAGCGTGCTCACTTCATCCCTGAAATGAAACAATGTTTTGATGTTATTACATTACAACTGAGTGGCTGATTTTAATAACTATGTTCGAATTTTTTTTACGATAAAAATCAATCAATCGGATGATCATAGTACCAAGTTGTAGGTAGTATTTACGTTGACCACACAATCATGATGTTATTTATGGCTTTGTAAATAAAGTAATAAGAGTAACGGCCATGGGGAAATATTGTCATAACACCGCCATCGCCACTGAGACGATTTTTAACCGACTTCCAAAAGGAGGAGGTTCTCAATTCGTCTGTTTTTTTTTTTTGTTTTTTTTTTTGTATGTTTGTTACGCGATTACTCCGCCAATTATGAATAGATTTTGATGATTCTTTTTTTGTTTGGTAGATCATACTTCAGAGGTGGTCCCATATAAATTTTATTAACTTTGATTGGGTAGTTTTTGAGTTAGCTTCAATTACCTATACGTATTTTTTCCCACTTAGTATGTAGATGATATGATTACTTCTTGTCACTGTTATTTACATAGCAGGTAGTGGTATTCGAATTTGTGTGGGGTAGGTACCACAACTAAAAAGTGAAAAATAAAAACTTTTTACAAAAAAAAAACAACCGACTTCAAAAAAAAAACACTACAAAGTGAAAAATAACTTTAATTTCGGAAGTCGGTGACAAAGAACGAAAATTCAAAACCAAAGACACCGACTTCCGAAATTAAAGTTATTTTTCACTTTGTAGTGTTTTTTTTTTGAAGTCGGTTGTTTCTTTTTTGTAAAAAGTTTTTTTGTTTGCTTAATTAGACAATTAGAAGTGTCTGTCTAGTGATATCGCAGATTCACAGTACACTATTGTTGTGCAGTTTCTCAATAAGTGGTGCTGTTCATAATAAGTAATATCACCAGGCTGACAATATCTAATTAATAGGTATTTGGCCTTTAACCTTTATTTACAAAAATATTGAAAAAGGAACTTTCAAACATTTACATATTACTAAGTATGTGAATGTAATGTAAGGTACTTTTGCAATGCCCCGTCATTGCAAAAGTACCTTCCAGCCCGCTAGGGCCGATGCCTGCCGGGGTCGCGGGTTTGTCCGAAAAGGATACCGTGGCCCCCGGCAACATGGCAACTGAAGGAACACGGGTGGGTTTTAGTCAGTAAGAGTCTGACACGCTCTCCCGCTCCGCCCAGAGCGGGAAAAGTTATTTTATAATGTCCCAACTATATATATATTTCAATGGCGCCAACCAAAAAAATTATAAAAAATACCTATTCAAACATTTTTGTTTTTTATTTAAACTGAATTTCATAGAGACGGTTTAACTAACGGCATGTATGTAGCAGTTAAATCTTACTAAGTAATAATTTGTTCAGTAGTTTCGGGAGATTTAAGTGACGGAAAAAAAAAAAACTACATTACTTCAAATTATTCTGTAAATAACCAATTATTTACAGTATAATTAACGTAGAATTATAGTTACTGAATAATATAGACAAATAGACAGTAGTTAGGTACCTTGACAATACTCAAGAATCGTGAATAAAATACAGTAGGTTTAAAGTATTGTGAGCTGTCAAGCAGACTGGAGTAGTTTTTTTAATTAAGTAGGTATTATAATTACAATTTTTAATAGTTTCCAGTCATGTTGACTTGCTTATTAACTATACATGCACGTCATACGGAAATCTCTTACCATGCTAGTCATCACTCTCAGCATTATTTAAAATTATCATTAATTAGTTATACTTAGATAGATTGCCACCTTAGGCCCTTTGTACTTAGGCGGAGCATCGCCGTGTCCTCGTGGAGGCGATCGGCGGCGGTGATCTCTCGCGTCCGGCCCTGGTTCAGGCCATGGTACGGAGCGAGAGGAAATGGCAGGCCGTCACCTCCTTCTGCGAAGCGGTAATGCTCGCGAAGGAGGAGGCGGAACGCATGAGGGAGAGGCAAATTTCGCGCCCTCACGCCCCTAACCGCCGCAGGAGGAGACGCCCTGAGCGGGAATCGCGAGCCGATTTTCGGCCACCGTAGGCGCGGGCTTGCGGACGGTGAGCAATGGGTAGCTCGCCGTCCGATAAGAACCAGGCCCGGGTCGATGGCGCGTTGTGTTCCACGCGCGTCTCAAAGAAATGTCAGCAGAATTGACGGGGTCCGCTAGGGGCCAATGCCTGCCGGGGCTGCGAATAAGAGCCGAAAGGACCATCGTGGCCCCCGGCAACAGGGCAACCGAAGGAACATGGGTGGGTTTTAGTCAGTAAGAGTCTGACACGCCCTCCCACACCACCCAGAGCGGGAGAAGTTATTTGATAATTTCAAAACCAAAAAAAAAAAAAAAAAGCCCTTTGTACTCGGTACGGCCACAGGTATGGCGTAAAACCGCGCCGTAGGAAAAAACATGTGTGCAATTCACACGTGGTAGAAGTGAAACATTAAAAAAAAAAAAAAAACTACGCGCGCAAACACGTATTAACACACGTACAACGCTGAGGCCCAACCAAACTCCCACTATGCCTCGGTAAACACGAGTGGAGGGTACGAAGCAGAGCACAAAGAGAACCACGAACATAAGAAACACTGTATAATGCTTCCTATCTCATTTTCTCCCACGTTAAATCTTATGAATTTATGTGTCTGTCTCTTTTTACTGTCGCTTTTTCGTTTCATCGACTTTCAAATCACAACGATGCTAATAGTAGTTTATGAAACTGTTGCATAATGAGGGGTATTACCTAAAACATGAGTATGTTTAAAAACCGAGCCGTAGGCGAGGTTTTTAATAGTATCACACGAATGTTTTAATACCTAGTTATGTGCAGTTTCATACACTATTTTATTTACTCTCATACATTGGGATTGAACCTAATACTAAATTAAAGATCAAAGTTAAAAATCAAGAATAAATTTGAAAAATCCCACGAAATTCAGTACAACAAAACAAATGAATGTCGTCTGCACCAGCACATCACCGCACAAATGCGCTACAGCGGGTGCTGCTGTCCCCCGTTTAAACGTTCCAATGCAAAAGTTGATGGAAACTCCTGGGTGATATTAACTTCTTGGAATAGCTCTGTATCGTAATAGAAAAAAAAAATAATTAAAGCATTATTTTGTTAGAGAAAAAATGTTAGGTATAATATGATTCTATTTTTAAATTTCGGTATTGTGTTCATAAATTATGTCAATATAAACTCGTTTTGAATTTTATAATTCGAATATTACGCTATGAGAGTAGATAAAGAAGTTTTCACTCAAAAACGATTGTAATGATTATAATTGAGTAAAGCCATATTTGTTACGACCGCGAATCCTATTTTTATCAACATAAAACCTGACACTGACCTGCCTTTTTGTCTGTGCTAAATAAATGTATTTTCTTTCTTCTTTCAAAATGCAAAAAACGTAAGAAAATTTGTATTTCGCGGGCTACCCTGACGCTTCCCCCTTAACAAAATTTTGTTTGATCCATACAACACGTACGACCGCTCGACCGTGGATAAACACGGCGTAGAAAAAATGTCTGTCAACAAGCTTCCATAGTAATCCATACACTAACGACCGTGGCCCCTTGGGGGTACACATGGCGAATAAGTTTTCACGGCAAAAAAGTATGTGTACAAAAGGCCTTATTCGTCGAATTCTAAAAAGTTCCATCTTTACTTAAAACAAAAGAGTTTACTCATAAATATTCATAATTTTATGAATTGTCATACCGGTATCTACTTACAAATGCGTGTGGTGATAATTTTACTAACTAAACATTATGGCCTGATTTGTGATAACAGTATAATTAGGTAGCGTAAATCGTAGTTTGGTAGATAATCTTGTTCAGATAATGTAGTCATTGGAGTTACCGGATCTACATAATTTTACAAATTTTTTGACGAAAAATAAAATGTGTTTTCTGTCAAAAAAATATTTTATTTTCTCTATTTCATTGTCATTTGGCACTCAGCAAAATAATAACCAAATAGTGTGACCAGCAGCAGTGATCCAAGCGTTTCTAATACTAATAAGTACTCATCAATCAAAGTCAGAAAGGAACAGGATCGATAGAAAAATTCCGGTCCCGGTACGATAACACATTTATCTAGCTAAGTGCAGGATATTCCATCGGACAGCTCTGGCCTTTAGCGATATCCTATCTAATTTGTTACGAAGAGTCTAACATGACTTATCTATGTTCATTTAAAAAAAACTATAAAGTAAGTACCTAATAATGATCCACCCACGGTCTGTGTTCTGATTGACATGATTTTATCAAGCTTTTGGCCCTTAGTTCCCAGAGCTTAGGTACCTACAGGACGTTTCTATTTCAATACAGCATAGCAGTGCATTATCAGAAACACCTGTACGAAGGACGCACAAAACCGTGGAGCCTGGCAGAAAACAAATAAGTATATACCAAAAGAGGTTCATCATCTCAGTCCAGGGCGACCCCCTCGACTGAGATGATGAACCTCTTTCGGAACATTTTTAGACTATTATAGAAGTGTCACGTTTTCATCCGACGCAACGTTTATTACCTACCCATTATTTTCAAATAAACAGCTATTACAATGGATGTCGCGTCTAATACTATGTTTCTTCCGTACACTTTGTACTTACATTGTGATTGCGCACAAAAAGTCAACGGTCAAGGCCGAGCATTAAAGTAAACACAGACAGCATTTTTTACTCAATTTGTAATTTTGATATTATAATGAATTATTGTCTTCTTTCGACTCAGCACCCTAATTGTGTAACACACGATATCAAGCATAAACTGAATAATTTTGAAGGATTTAATTCATTGCTTCTTATATTCGAAAAATTTGTCTGCTCAACAACGTAAATAACGCAATGAATGTTGTTGAACTGTCAAAATGAAACAAATTGTGATTGATCGTGTGTTACGCAATTAGGGTGCAGATTTATAGACCCATATTTCTTTGGCCAACTATAGGCATCGCGTGACAATTGCCTTCGCGTGACCAGAATTGTCAGCCCAAAAAACAAATGCATATTAGGCTCACGGTTTCTGGGCAACATTTTCTTAGTAATTTCAGTTTAGGAACTTCATCAATCGCGTGCAACCTTCGGTATGCGCCGAAAAATCTGAACCTTCGTTTATTGCCATCATAATAATTAGGCAGCTACTTATTAATATTGCTCTGGTCTTTTTGGTATAGGTCTGCTCAAAGTAAGAATGAGCTAGCTGATAAAAATACTTAGGTAAGTAAGCAATTATTTTTCTAAACAATATCCTAACTGATATTATAAATGTGAAAGTGAGTTTGTTTGTTTATTTGTTTGTTACGCTTTCACGCTAAAACGGCTGAACGGATTTGGATAAAACTTGACACATGGGTAGACCATGACCTGAGTTAAGATATAGGATAAAATGTATGAATAATGATAATTAATATAATATAATGTAAAATGTAAGGTATAAATGGAATACCTATTGAGTATGTTTATGTTTTATTTTGTTTTTTTATTGAGTCTTTATAACCATTTAATTGCAACGCCTTAACAGGCAACTAAGTTCTAAGAACCTACCTATTGTTAACATCTTCAAAATGTTGTACACTTAGTTCGCAATAAAGAATTTGAATTTGATACTTTTTATCCAGATATTTCATAAAGTTAGGTACGAGTATATACTTACTGGTCAGTGGTCATACCTACTGGTCATAATGTACAGTACCGACCAAAAGTCCATAAGCAATCTCACAAAGCAATAGACTGACGCTTCGGTTTGACTTACGACCTTCTTCTATAAGTTGTTACAATACTGTAGACACGCACATTACACACACACACTCACTTTGTCTGCAACCAATGACTAGTTCGATAATCATCATTCGTCTTGTTCACATAAATATTAAAGTTTAGCAGGTAGACCACAAAAAACTAAGTAAATTATTTCGATTTCTGTGGGGTAGATGCAGTTTGTTACAAGTATTCAATTAATAGAACTTTGTTGGTTCGTGCCGTGATAATATTGGTGACGAGCATTTAGCGCAGTGTTGTGGTTATTATTATCAAAAAGCAGGCATAAAATATATTGAAGAGATCAGATCAGATCAGAGAATATTATTGCGCTGCGTAAAAGTGAAGTGAATATCTAATAAAACCGGACTAAGTGTGAGTGTTATCATTTATATATTTCATATTTTACTAAACATAAATCTTAATCAAGGGTATTGTTGATAGAACAGAGGTATTGTTGAGACAGAAGATGCCTTTAAAGTTTTAAATTCATTGTGAGGTTTAATTCGATTAGTGAATAATAAATAATTAGGTATTATGTGTAATAAAAACAATGTTTTTCTTTGTTCTAGAGAAATACTGTGACGGTTAAGAGATATGAGGAAGGGGCTTATTATCGAGTAGCAGCGACGTCAAATGGTGAATGAAACAAATGGTTTCATACCAACGAGATATTTTGCTGAATTATTAAAAACACGTCATTATGAACCGTTCGCCGTGCACTCTGAAGGCTTGCATCACTGAAGACCAGCTAGAAAACCGTTTTTGACCTTAAAATATTGACCGTACCAACTTAATAAATTTTTATATAATCTTTATTCGTTATTGCATGAATTTATGGTAACGAATTTTTTAAGCACGTTTCAATAGGGTGTTTGTCGTATTTCTTGCAGATATACCGAAATTGTTTAATATTATTTTAGTAATAGTATTATTTTAGGATTAAAATTTGAGGTTTAGTTTCAATCTTCTTTTCGTAAAGAAAATGAATACTTAAGCTATAACCTCAATACCAACCAATATTTACTAAAGCCAAATAAAGTTTAAAATAATTAATATGAACAACTGCCTTTAACCTTAAAATCAACAATTTTGTCAGTAGATTTTTTTACATTTTAAGTAGTCTAATATTCTTATTTATTGCTTAATTACTTAGACCATGATCAAAGCTTTATATTTATGGTGCAAAAAAATCCATTTAAAATTTAAAACATAAATAATACAAATTGCTTCTAAGTTTCTAGACATCTATTTCACATATTATTCAGCTGAAGTAATGATAAATAATTGTAGCAGTTTGATAACTATACTTAAGTAAAATAAACATAACGAATAAATATTATTTATTTTTTATTATAACATATCACGCATTTTTTATTCTAAACCCTTTATTGCAATAACAACATTAATAAATAGGCAGGATATTTAAAAATATTATTATTGCAAACAAAAATAATAATATTTGCAAAAACAGCGCTGTGATTTACGAGATTAGAACCTTAGCCATCTTGAATCTAAGACCAACGCTTAACGCCTTCTGCTATCTGCACATATAATTTACTTTCGAATTTTAGCAATGCGATACACTGGCCAAGGTCACGCGTACGAGTATGATGCGTGCTAACAAAAGTTATGGAAATATAAGTGCGGCGCCCGCGAACCGTGACGATACGATAGTGTGTAGTTCAAAACTGCGTTCTCTGTGGTGTGTGTACGGCACTCACACCACAGACGTCTGACTGTTTACACATACAAATGTACGGACTATACCGCGTGTTCACAGCAATACGACTCTTAGCGTGCTCATGCACTTTTGAGCGCTTACTGTACTTTATAATAATGGGTAGTTAGTAGGGTACCTACTTACTCAGATTATATTATGTCCTATTATAAATATTTATATATATTCAGGTTACTGGTACTATGGTCTATTCCAAATGTATCTGATGAAAGTGTAAACAAATGGATTAAAGAACGTACCCGTAGATTCCAATTTGTAGTGCCACTTACAGACTACCTACTTATTTTTTCTGCCTATTGTCAAATTTAAAGATCTAACCACCCACATACGTGCCGTGTCAGGGTCGTGACCGGGTCATGACCCCAAAAAATTCAATATAATGATGTACCTGCCAAATATGCTGTAGAGGAAGGTAGGTATGAGGACCGCGGAATAGGAATCGAGGCCGTGGTCGAAGAGTTCGCCCAGGGGACCGCTAGTGCCGGTGCGCCGGGCTTGCTTGCCGTCGATACCATCTGGAACAGTGAGTGGTTTGTTAGGATGATTTATATTATTAGAGAAGCCCTGTGCTGTGTGTCATTATTCTGGCAAGCGTCTAGGTAGCGGTTTATATGCTTCGGAACTGTTGTACCGAAACTTGCGGGGTAATTGCGTACCTAACACACTAACAGTAGCAATGGCTTTAATTTTGACAGTTATTTACGTTCTTAAGCAGACAATTTTTTTTTAACATATGTAGTAGGTAATAATGGATTAGCAATATCCTTCAAAATCATTCAGACTGTGGTTGAAAGTGTGTTACGCACTTAGGGTGCTGGGACTTAAGGCTCACGCAAACAGACGCGACGCGACTGTAACAAAACAATTTTTAAGAAAACTTCACGGTAGAACAATCACCGATGTTTCGCGCCAGTCGCGCCAGTATGCACGAGCCTGTATTCTTTGAATGGTCTAAAATTGCAGCACATTGATAGGTAGCAAGTAAGCTTTTGCCTATGAACTTGAGCCCCCAGCTCAGACATTTTCGATCATTTTTGAGATACCATATCGAAGGACCAAAGGACGTCGTCAATGGATTTTGCTGGCGACACTAGTTGCAATACTTATATTAGTCATCCTCTTTATATCCAACATCGGGGTCTCTAAGAAGCTGGTGAGAGTGTATTATTTAAGAGTTTCAAATTCATTGCATTTATTTCAATTAAACCATTTACAGGCATTTTTGAATTGTCAAAGAATCGGTCAGTTAGTCAGAAAATTGAAGCTAGTTGCCCATTCCAAAACGTAGATCTCTATGGAGATCTACGTTTCTTTTAAATACAGATTACAAAATTCTGGGTACATTATTCTTGTTGCTTCTATATGTGAGAACAATGTACAAAAAATAATCAAAAGCAATTGAAAATATTAGATTAAAAATAAGCCCTGGCAGATAAGAGATTACCAGTCTCAACTGACGGCGCCCGTTCGCTAACATGACGCGTGGATCAGCACCATCCAGCTCAACCATTTTGTAGGAAACCGAATGATCTAACGTTTCATGTAGATGTAGTTATAATGTCACATATTTATGTCCTTATTAGAGATGTATGAGCTATACCTAAAGTTGATCCAAAAAGTTGTTTGATTTTGAATATTTGGTGCAGAGTGAAGACATATCGCGTGTAACTTGCGACTTTGCGAGTGTTATCCGAAATAGGAAGTGACAAACAAATTCTGATTGGTACCTACCTAATTTTTAGAGTTCTTTACGTCCGAATGAAAAAACGGAAACCTTATCTTATAGGATCCCTCGTGTGCCTGTCTGTCTATCCGTCTGTCACAGTCAATTTGCTCCGAATCTAATGGACCGATTTAGTACACATATGAATTTTGAATATGCAGGCCACTTTTGGGTGGCAAATAAGAAAATTTATAAAATGTTTGCAAACGTGTCACGTGTGACATAATTTTTTTATTTAAAGACTGACATTTATTCAAAATTAAAAACAATGAACAATTTACTGTGAGTGAGGGTCTCAAACATATTTTCTTTTTTTTTAGAATTTTAAAATAAATAGTTTTATAGTAATTTAAGAAAATAAATGAAAATTGACCATTCGCCCCTTTATCTCCGAATCGACTGAGTCAAAAAAAAAAAAAAAAATTACTTATAAATTACAGGAAAACCTATGAGAAGTCTAGAATTTCAAAATAACATGACAAATCTCTCAATATTGTCCGTACAAACATATTTGCAGTTGGAATGTATGGGAGAACATATTTCTCAACTACAATGTTAAGTTTATTCTTGGGATAAATTCATCCCAACTATGGAACACTTCATTGTGCGTGGTGGTCCGACACGCACTTGGCCGGTTTTTTTGATTACCTACCTACGTATATGTTTGTGATTAAGAATTGCAAAATTGGTAATTAATGCGTATCATTTAAGCATACGCTGATTTAATTTGGAACGTATGTAGGTACGGTTCCAAAAAGCAAGGTCAACGTCTTTATAACTGCAGGGTTAACACAGCCAATATGACACTCGTGTTTGATGTCGGGCATTGCCGGCGATGCGCCCGCGCCGGCCGGCACACCACGTGTAGTGCACGCCCACAGATAAGTCTTTTGTACTTTTGAACTCATCGCGCCACTTTCCATTGAGGATTAACTAGATTGAATGAACCGCTAGATATGCTCGGAATAGAATCGAACACAGAAAGCCACATGTAGCTACCTGTCTGTCTACTAACAAAAGTCAATATAACGCTTTTATGTGTGTACTTAATTTAATTCTTAACAAAATATCCTCTTTTGTTCTCATTTGCACATACTTATAGGTTTTTTCACATAATCATTTAACGTTTTACACAAAATCCGTTTGCCACGGTAGAGTGTCAACCAACAGAAACAAATAACCGGACTGAGATTTTCCTTTTTGTTAATCGACTTTTTAAGCATAAAATTATGCCTGCTCTTTACAACATGTCCCGGAAATAACGCAAACCACCAACCACCCCAATTAGAATATTTAATAGGTATGTTATAATCATGAATTCATACACTGAATTTTTCCTATTATGTGTAAAATATTGTTTAGGTATTTACTTTAGTTATACTGATTATGGAAGAAAATTGTGGTCACATACAAATCTACGTAATTGTATCACGCATTTCACTAGGGATTTCGGATCCCCCTTCTAAAATTCTAAATGTGCTGAGTTCCCGCGTGATTCAATCGATAGAAAATTAGGAATACAAGATCAGTAGGAAGTACACATCAAGCTATACATTTCCAGTATAAGCTGACCTCGCATTGTACGGAAATCCTATGCAACGCGAGATCAGCATAAACTGGAAATGTATAGCTTGACGTGTAGCCGTGTGTACACGGTACAAATTACATTCTAACAAATAAATAAATTCTGATTCTTATAAGTGTTAGATAATTCCAAAGTTTTGGCTACCGAGGCCAGAAGCGTGAAGATAAGACAATATTGTATCATTAAAATCACACTAAACTTATTAATAAGTATAATTTCAGTGACTGATACGTTCTATGCTAATTACTTACATAACACTGTATTTATTTTCAGTAAGTACATGATTCACCCAAAAAATGAGGAAAACAACTATTGTTAAAAATGTATCGTCGTGTTATTAGTGGATTTTGTTGAATCCAAACATGAATAAATTATGTCTTTAACTTATAAATTATTTAGGTGGGTATGTATGTAGGTACTACTCATGAAGGACTTTTGACTTTAAGAGTCAACCGAATAATTTCTGCCATACCTAGTAATTTTAATATTGGTTTATTTTAATCTTATTTGTATTTTACCAGCTCCTACCGCCACGAAAACAATATAATATTTATATAATCTATTAATACATACAAATAATGCATAGTTAAGTTTGAACTTTAGTTAGGAACGAGGATATGATGAAACGTCTATTATCGCACGACACATTAAATTTAACATTAGATAAGAAAGGGCAACAATAAGAATGAGAGATCAAGCAGCCATCACAATCGCACTTAGTTACTGTGTGTTTAGTCTTGATTTGTTTCATAAAACACAATTACGCCTTCATTTCGTGATGAAGGGGTATCTGAAAAAAAATATTTTTACATGGAAGGTGTTATTGAGCCCCATTTAAATTTCAACATCAAATTGCTAGGAGGATGATAAAATTACAATGCCATCCCCCAAAAAGGCCACTTTATTTTTGTTTTGAGGGTTGTTAAGTAACTAAGTACCATCATATTTTTTTTCATAAACAAACAAATTTTACCGATTAAAATTTGTTTGTATGTAGGGGGTAATCTCCGGAACTTCTGTCAGATTTGGAAAAAATCTTATTGTATTGTATAGCCCAATTCTTGAGGAAGGTTATAGGCGGACGAAGTCGTCTGCACAAGGTAGTTTTTTAATAAATGGGTTCGGATTTCGATTTGCTAAAAATCATCATAAGACGATAATGCATAGAGGGAGGTGATGCATAAATTAAAAACCGGCCAAGTACGTGTCGGACCACACACAATGAAGTCCGGTTAAGCAGCCATGTCCAGATAGGTCAACTGCAAAAAAAAAATGCTGTCGGAGGCATCTTCTTACATTTAAAAATAAAGACCTATTGCGGACTATTGTCCCCGTCAGCATCAATCAATATGCCTAGCCTTTTCCCAACTATGTTGGGGTCGGGTTCCAGTCTGACCCCGGATGCAGCTGAATACCAGTATTTTACTGCCTATCTGACCTCCACAACCGACTAACTAGGTAATACGATACCCCTTGGTAAGGTAAGACTGGTTGTCAGACTTTCGGGCTTCTGACAACCCGTAACGACTGTCAAAGATCCACGAATGACAGCTGGTATCAACGGCTTAACGTGCTTTCCGAGGCACGGAGGAGTGTCGGTATGTAGAAATGGCCACCCATCCACGGACCAACCCTGGCAAGCGTAGCTTTACCTGATGGATTGACCTGTGCGGCTGTTAGTACTTAGCCACGAGCTCCTCATTGCCTCCGACTGCATGAGGTTGTTTATAGTATTAAGACGCAGATATATGCCAGTGACCTTGAGTTAGTTGGTTAGTTTGCGTGTTCTGTACTGAGCTTACGCAACGCGTCGTGCGTCCAGCCAGTAACAGGACTCGCCCATCAAGGAGCGCTGTCCCAAATTAGACGCATTATTAATTTATTATACATAAAACAAAAAGTATTTTAATAAAAATGTATACTAAAATATCAATAATTAAATTATCTTTAAAATGGTGAAGGTTTCAGTAAATTACGCTTGATAGATTTGCGTGATTCTCAGTTTTTTTGCCGCGTTAGACATAATTTTACAAATTAATTTCACTAGTAATATAAACATAATCTTAAATATTCCTATATTAAGTTATTAAGAAAATGCTGTGATTTAACATAATTATATTTTTTGCAAATCACTAGCATTACTCGTTTAGACGTGATCAGTAGAAAATCATTAAAAGTCGGTTATCGTCGCCTTAAATGGGATTGGAGACAGAAAAATGTTATCTTGGTTTGCACCAATGGACGGAGTGATTAATGAGGAAGGTTTGGGTGTATAATTCATTAATATTTTGTGTAAATTGGCTAAAATATGACGATATAAAATACTCAGTAGGGTTAATAGCAGTTATATTTTAATCTAGCCCACATGTTCTAAGCAACGGGCTTTTACGACACAACAGAAAAAAACGTTCAAAAAATAAAAACAAGAGTTAAAAAAATATAAGAAAACACTACTAAGTGAAAAATAACTTTAATTTCTGAAGTCAGTGGCAAAAAACGAAAATTCAATACCAAAGACACCGATTTCCGAAACTAAAGAATTTTTTTTGGGAGTCGGTTGTTTTTTGTAAATTGTTTTTATTTTTCACTTATTAGTTGTGGTACCTACCCCACACAAATTCGAATACCACTACCTGCTATGTAAATAACAGTGACAGGAAGTTATTATAACATCATCCACATAATGCTAAGTGGGAAAAATATGTATTATTGAAGCCAACTCAAAAACTACCCAGGCAAAATTAATAAAATTGATATTGAACCACCGCGCAAGCTTCCTCTAACAAATGAAAAAAAAAAACAAAAAATTAAAAATCGATCTACAATTATTGACGAAAATATCGATGGACATAGGTACTTATACACATTTTTTTAAAAACATACAGATGAACATAGAACCTCTTGCTTTTTGGAAGTCGATAAAAAAATGTAGAAATATATATTATAATATTTATAATGCTCTGCTACCTGGGGCGGGTTGCTAGTAGTTTATAATGTAATAATAAGCATGAACAGAGTAAATGAGTGATTAATTTAAACTCTGTTGTTAACAATGACTAACTAGGGCCACAAGTTCCACGACCTAATAACCTTAACAAAGTTACATGTTACTTAATGCCTGTTTTGTCTAAAGATACAAACATTTTCTATTTCAGTGTCAAGCTTCCTAATGCATGCTTATTTTCGCATGAACAACAGCGTAGGTAATATGCGGTTTTACTACATTGATATTAGCCATAAATAGTCCCATCTAATGTTGATAAAATGATGGAAACCATCTCTGCTCTCTCTTAGCTGCCACGGCTTAATTTAATTTTTGAATTGTTTTATTTTTTATTACGGACGCTTTTAACGTTCTGCATCGTTCTCACATGTACGAGTATATCTTCAACATGAATGATGTAACCAATTTTTTGTAACCATATTTTGATTTAAAAGTGTCCGTGGAGTTTCTTGCCCGTTCTTCTCCATAGGTACCTACTACACTTTGGAATGGGCGACTAGCTTCATCTTTCTGACTGACCGACCGACCCCTTGACGATTCAAAAGTGCCTGTAATTGGTTTATTTGAAATAAATGCTTTGAGTTTATGTAAGTATTTTGTTTCACGTTGGGCCAGTTTCAATGGTCGCTCAAAAGGACGACATTTCATTCATTTTTTTACCTACAATGGAATGTTGTTAAGTTCAGCACATTTATCTTTTCAGATGACAGCTTATCTCAAAGGAATGAGGGTAGTCCTCTCTACGGAGAGTAATTAGTCACCACTGAATCACCACGCCACATAGTGCATACTGTGACAAAACTACGCCAGGGTATTGTTCAATGGGATCAAGGCTTCGTTAGCATGTGTAACCAAACTAATTTAGTTACTCTATTTTTTTCTATTACAATTCCGTTTATTAATATTAAACGGTAGTTAGTTTGACGTCAGTTAGCAAACGGAAGTACTTAGCATTATTTTGCTACGATTAAAGTATCTAAATTGACTAACGTCAGAACTATAAGATTGAAGTTGTGGACGGCATTCGGGTACCAACCATCAAGTCGTACGTTCATAATATTAAGTGTAAAACTGTGCTGAGTGATCATGTGCTATCTATGATTGTGTTGAATGACTAAACTAAGAAATATAAAAGTGAAGTTTTATTACTAAGTACTATTATTACTGTTCGTTTTACACATGGCACTCATGGCAGATGCCCTATTTGTTTCCTTATTATCAGGAGTAAACGACAGGCTGTTGCAATAATGATCCAGGATCGATCTTCGCATCAGCGCACTAAATCACAAGAGGGGAGGATACTTTTGTCCACATTTTTACTATTACATTTAAGAAGAGGGTAAACAATATACTCAGGCCAAATAATAAAACCGCTTATTTTAAAATGATTTCGGTATATTTAACACCTCCTACGTCATACAATCCAACGTGTTTTTTTGTGTTGAAGTGACGTCAACATTTCACATTCAGATTGGTGAGTATAGGTGTTATTTTTATGAGTCTACAAAATTGTAAATTTGTTGTGAAGGCGGGACAACCGTAGCTGTAACATTGTTAGAATATTTTTTAAATATGTAGGTATATGTCGCAATTGTCGCAGTAAGATGGTTGAAGCCGTGATATAGTTATGTCCCTGTTGGCAGTGGTCGGCAAGCCGCGGCTCGTGAGTATTCGCGGTTCTTTAGCCCAGTGTTTTACAACGTGTGGGTCGCGCTGTTTTTTCTGTTCCGTGGTCGCGACCCACTGGGGAAGCTGCTGGGTCACGAAGCTTCTATAAGGGGTTCGCATGGCCTCAAAAAAGAAAAATAAAAAGTCTAAAAATATATTTTTAAACTCAAACTTGCCTCATCTATAGCTGCATTTAAAAACGTAATTTCTCTACTGGAAAATCACTCGTAGCCATGATCCTCATAAATCCAATTATACGACATAACATTTACTTAAAATATACTTTGCATTTAATAAGGAGGCGAAAAGAAAAATTATGTTAAAGGTCAAGTTAAAAGCAGGTTACATGGTACTTAGAGGGATGACATCTACCTGCATTATAGTTATTTTTTTAATTACGGCGCTGTGGTAGTGAAACGCGTGGATGACAATGTTCTTTTTTTGGAATTCAGGTTGCATAATGAAGTTTAGAGTGCATTTCATCAAATAGTTCCTATGCCGTAATGTTGGATGCACTGTTGTAGGACGAACACGAGTACGCTACGGCGCCACATAGGTAATTGATCCGTTGTTAAAGTTTAACAGTAGAGCCAACATTACGGCAAAGGAACTATTTGATGAAACGCATTCTAGTACAACATTATAACACTCGTTTGGATGATATTATGATTACTATGACTCTGGTTGTTTTAATGTTCGCAATAAGCCAACTGTTTCAGAAACTTTTATAGAGGATTTATATCATAGGTGTAGATAAAACTTATTACTTAGATATTTATCCGACTGTGAAATGAATTAGGAAAGAAGTACTTAATGTTTTTTTTCATCAAATCTATATGTTTATATTAGGTACGTTTTACCTCCTGTGTGAATTTGAGCTCAGCAACATTAATAGCATTTAATAACAGGTAATGGTAATAAAAACCCACAGCACAGCCGACCATTAAAAGACGCAACTAAGTAGGTAAGTAATGTAGGTAGTTAAAATTGTAAATAACACCCATTTACGTTCATGACGAGAGTTAGTTTTCAGGAAAATAATAAGTATATTAAAATAATTTATTTAATGATTTATAGATGACGTAGGGGTACTACGTCATATTTCGGGAGATAGGTACAAATAATTCGGTGCGTTATTAACCGACTTCCAGAAAGGAGGAGGTTCTATTCTATGTTCGCCTGTGTTTTTTTTTAAATATGTCTATACCTACATATTTTCGGCAGTCGTGAAGCGATTGTGAAAATTCTTCTTTGGTCCCATATAAATTTTAGGGAGTGCCTCCGCTACCGGCGCCGGCTCCCAAAAATAACGCCATTGGCAACCGGCAAGACATTACTGCCCGAGATTAAAAACTTTGGCTGCCGGCACCGACGACGCCGCGCCGCCGCGCGCCGGCTCGCATAATACTTACGCGTATTCAGAACTCTTTAACTAACTAACTCTAACTAAAGTATTTTTTTCTATATATTTTAGTCGTTTTCGTAGGGGGTCACAGTTCTCACCTAGCCTTTTGCGAGTAAAAATATTTAAGCTAATCTAACTAGTTAGGTTCCGGGTACTTAGTACTTGATTACTGGAATATGGAAATTATTGATTAAGTATGGAAATGTATTTATGGAAAAAAATTATTCTTTATTACATGTTTTTTGGGTTCCATACCTCAAAAGGAAAAAACAGAACCCTTGTAGGATCACTCGTGTGTTTGTCTGTCTGTCTATCCGTCTATCACAGCCAATTTGGTCCGAATCAAATTAGACCGATTAAGTTGAAATTTGGTACACATATGTATTTCTGTGACCCAAACACGGACGTGTAACGTAAATAAATAAATTTTGAATATGAAGGTCACTTTTGGGAGGCAAATAAGAAAAAAGAAGTTTTTCAAACTGTATCGTGTGACATCTATGCTAATATTATAAAGAGGAAAGATTTGTATGTTTGTATTTTTGTATGTAACGAATAAACTTAAAAACTACTGGACCGATTTGAAAAATACAGAGAATGGTTCTTCACTCATAGATTAATTAAAGGAAATTTAACCTATAAGAAGTCTACGGTCTTATAATAACATGGTAAAGCTAGATCAATATTGTACGTACAAACTTATATTTGCAGTTGGAATGTATGGTAGAACATGTATTTCCACTACAATGTTAAGTTTGTATTTGGGATAAATTCATCCCAACTACGGAATCCTTCATTGTGCGTGGTCCAACACGCACTTGACCGGTTTTTTTTTTAAATTATTCCTGCCCCGCCTGTCTACTCCAATATGCCAAATTACCAACCGGCGCGGGCAGCCAATTCGGGAGCGGAGGCACTCCCAAAATTGTATTAACTTTTCTTCGGTAGTTTTTGCGTTAGCTTCAAAAATACGTATTTTTCGAACTTAGTCTATGTGGATGACCCGATGATGTTATAATAACTTCCTGTCACTGTTATTTACATTTAAACAGGTAGTGGTATTCAAAATTGTGTGGGGTAGGTAGGTACCACAACTAAAAAGTGAAAAATATTTTTTAAAAAAAACAGACTTATTAAACAAAGAAAACAACACAAAGTTATGTCTCAGTTTGTAGTGAAACTGAGAAATAACTTTGCGATGTGTTTTCTTTGGAAGTCGGTTGTTTTTTTTATCAACTAGTGACTCCGTAATAATTATTAGTATCGTGTCACTATAGTCATGAGTTGTTTCTAAGTTATCTATTTAAGTGATTAAATAATTTCAGATTGATTGATATTTATCTTCACAAATATTGTTAGATTTGTTTTTTTAATTATGGTATTTACATGATAGAAAAGCCTAATTACGTAATAAATATGCTCAATTGGAAATTAAATAATATTTCTGCAGATTGGAATTGTCGGCTCGATTGGCGCAGATTCTGAGCAAAGGCTCCGCGGGGCGCTATGGTTCGCCGTTTCGTTTTTCGTACGGAATGAATATTTTCATCAACACAAACCTGTTTCATGAAAAATATTCAGCGATTGGTTTACGTTTTATTTAAATCCCTATTCCCTGCCCAAATTCGCGCGCGACAAGGTTTTTGCGTCGCATTGCCTCGCGCCGGCGCGCGGCGACGCGTTCTATGAGCACCAAACGTTTTCATGTTGTTTCGTTTTGGCGCGGTGCGAGATGATCATGCAACAAGATTTTGAGGCTGGTGTCATCGAATTATAATACTAAAGCATCACAGATTCACAAACATTACACAAAAAAAAAAAGTGTCATTTCGGGAGTGCAAACAAAAGTGAAAACTTGAAAAAAAATCGACACCGCGGTAATCAACGCGTAGATGTCTTTTACTCCACGGTGTCGGTAAATTCCGTTACAGTATCGCGAAATCAATGGTTTAGTCCCATCTCAAAAATGCCCAACGCGTCTAAAGAAGTTTTCATTAAAAAAATTTGGGTAACGATTTTTTTTCTACCCTGACCATTATTTGCAATTCGTTAGTTAGTTTGGAAGTGTTAATTAAACTATTTTACATAATTATTCCTTATTTACTAACTGCAAGGATTACCTAGCAGTAAGTAAAGTAGTTTTTTTTTTTCATTATTATTATCCGCCTTTTGTGTCCCACTCTGCCCCCGATAGAAAAAAAGACGCATCTAAAATTTTTTCCAGATTTGAGTTATATACATTGCCAGAATCAGAAAAAAATGTGCATCTGCCTGATATATAACTTAAAACTGGAAAAATGTTAGATGCGTCTTTTTTTCTATCGGGGGCAGCACTATAGGGCAAAGGCCACCCTTCCCTAGGTCCTTAAAATAGTTTAGTTAAAATTGAATGCTATACTTACATTAGTCAAGTATTTAATTCTACGGCATAAATATCAGTACCTACTTCACTGAATAATAAACATCAATATTTTGTAATGTCAACTTTTTACTACATATATCTTTCTGCCATAGGCTAAGGCCAAAACATTTTTTTTTTCTCTGAAATTCCAATGTTTTACATTTTTACAAAACCGTATGGTAATTTTAAAGTATACACATATTAGAAAAAAAAAATCTTACCTAGTGTATAAGCAACAAATAAATTCACACCAGAAACAGCCCACACCCATGAAGGTATGGAATCCTTAGCGGCATTGTCTTTGGTCAAGGCATAGAAACCATAGTCATAATAGGAGAAGACAAAGAAATTGAGCACGGTGAGCAGGAACCCTGCAAATGTAAGCAGATTTGGTGCCACCCATACCGGACAAAACTGAAAAGACAATGGGTTTTAATAAATTGTTCTTAATTTACCAAAATAATATTCTAATAGTTATACTGATTAAATAACTATATGTGTGGGAAAATGGCATGAGATTTAAATGTGTGTAAAAAAGCAAAGTTCAATAATTATTATTATGTTTTTTAATATTAAAATCTTAGTTTTATAAGGATAAATAACGTAATACTTCCTACCCAATGATAAATCAAAATAAAAATAATCAAAGAAGCGGGAAACACAGTGTTCAGCATACTAAAACAGGTTTTTTTTAATATAAAAAAACAGGGCTGGACTCCCTGGCTCCCTTAGTTAGTACTCCTAGGGACTAAAATAAGCGAGGTAAATTGGGCTGAGACACTTACATAAATGATCAATATTTTAGTATTTCTAACTGGAACCTTACCTGAACACACCAGTTCCAAAACGGGTGCATAACATAATTACTAAGGACACTGGTATCCACCGAGTTGTACTGTAACAAAAAGGTTTTTAAGCTATTTATATTATTTTTTATTCACTTAGAATAATTTGACACTTCAAAATGATTATGTATCGATAAAAACAATTATAATGATTGCTTTTATTTTCGTCTCATTGGCACAAACACATTACAATGATATTTATTTCGAGGAACTCTTACTTTGTATTTTTCGAAACCTTTTAATTTATCCTCCGACAGGAAACGAGCCATGACGAACGTTGGTGAATTATGTTATGTTATTTGAAAGTAATATAAATTAAATTCATTCTTCTACGATCTCATATTTTTTCAATATTAAGTGTTGATCAGAACTGTTGTTATTACTTCTAAAATACGCCCTTTTCTTTTATTTCAAACAGCGTAATTTCTTTATAAATCACAAGATAACCACACTCCCACAGTTCAAAATGACAACTAAAATTTACTTTGACTTTGTTGACAATGACATTTCCATTCGATTCAACTTGCGGTAAACCAGAGACAAATATGATCTTTGGAAAAAGATTAATGTGTAGCGGAAACATATTCATGATTGCTCGTGAGCATGAATTCGTAAAACTAAATAAAATCTTTTCAATATTTTCAATCAAAGAGCGGCATTTTTTGGCAATGTTTCGAGTTTTAAAAAATATGAGTATGTCGAGAATATCAGCCTTCATTATTCCTGCTCAGACCTTAGTGGTCGATGATGATAGTACAGACGCCAGCACATCAAGCTACCCGAAACTGTCAAATTTTCCCAATCAACTTTGAACCTTACTGTTCAGCAATAAAGTTGAAAATCTATTAAATAAATTTGACAGATTGTAGTAGCCTGATGTGCTGGCGTCTGTACGATAGTTATGTTAAGCATGGCTGGCCGTATAGCGTATATGTACGGTTTATTGATCAGGATTCCTGATTTGGAATTCCGTGAGACTAGCGCAGACGTTCGTTTTTTATTTTATTTGTTTCCGAAACGAACATCAGGTTTTTTCCGTTCGATAAATATACAAACGTGAGCGCCTAGTTGAAGATTTTATATGAAAGGCAAGCATTCAGGGGTCCGAATCAGGAATTCTGATCAGGAAGCCGTACGTATACGGCCAGCCTATTAGGGGTGGGTCGTTACGTGATTTTTGTGAAACGTAACGTAACTAGTGACTTCGAGGACGTCACTGGTTTTGAAAACTAGTGATTTTAGTAACTAGTTATTTTTCAAATTCTATTCTCATTGAAGTGTTACTGTTATTTGCGAAACGAAAATGTAAATGGTTACCTACGTAATACGTTACATTTCACAAGCTTGTTTCGTTTCACTCTTTTCATTCGATCACTGCATTGTGATGGAACTAGTTACAAAAATCACGTGTTTGTGTGTGACTTGAAACTAGTTATTCCGTTACATGCCCCGTAGCCAGTTATTGTAACTAGTGACGATAAATAACGCCCATACCTAGAGCCTATAACAGCACCCACAGCGCCTGTGCACAGCGCAGGATTGCAGCTGCGATTCAAATTGTAGTCACTGGCTGCGATGCCTGCAATCTATCATTGCGGTTGGCGGCATTCAGAGCACGGAATAGCCGCGTCCGCTGAGGCGTGCTCTGTAGGTGGCAGGCGGCATTGCAGCACTGCTGCTGCAGTCTGCGATCTATCGTTGCCTTCGAAACCTATACCTTGATGATTGCTGGTGTTTACTTTATACAGAACACGAATAAATTAATAGCCAAATCTCAATAGAGACTAATTGAATTTAAAAACTGTAATTCCAATGCCTATGCCTGCGACTTCAGATGGCTATAACAATTTGACTAGGCTTTGAAAAATTTGTTTTTTACATTCGATAATAAAAATATAGATATTCGTTCAGGAGGTTATTCCTAATTTTGCAGGGAAGATTTTTTTTCTTTTTTTTTTTAGGGCATCTCGTAATTGACCTCTGAGATCATGACTACTTAACCGGGCTTTCCTGTTGGTGCTTTAAGCTACTACACTTAAAACCTCCAGCCAGGGGTTATTCAACTTCGCCGTGTCCTCGTAGAGGCGATCGGCGGCGGTGATCTCTCGCGTCCGGCCCTGGTTCAGGTCATGGTACGGAGCGAGAGGAAATGGCAGGCCGTCACCTCCTTCTGCGAAGCGGTAATGCTCGCGAAGGAGGAGGCGGAACGAGTGAAGGAGAGGCAAATTTCGCGCCCTCACGCCCCTAACCGCCGCAGGAGGATACGCCCAGGGCGGTGAGCAATGGGTAGCTCGCCGTCCGATAAGGACCAGGCCCGGGTCGACGGCGCGTTGTGTTCCGCGCGCGCCTCAAAGAAATGTCAGCAGAATTGACGGGGTCCGCTAGGGCCAATGCCTGCCGGGGGTTCGAAGAAAACCGATAGGGAAATCGTGGCCCCCGGCAACAGAGCAAACGAAGGAACACGGATGGGTTTTAATCAGTAAGAGTCTGACACGCCCTCCCGCTCCGCCCAGAGCGGGAGAAGTTATTTGATAATTCCCCACGCAAAAAAAAAAATGGGTTATTCAACTATGCTAATTAAAACTAGGTGAACGCTCGCTAAGGGCACCCTGGGCCCCTGTGGGGTACGAACCTCGGCTTAGGGCGTCAACCGGAGGGAGGACATCAAGGATGGGACGGGCTGGATCAAAGTTTTGATCATGATTATTAGTCGGGGAATTTACAGCTACGTGCTCAGCTGCAACAACTGCTGGCACCTCGTTATCGAGCAAGGGTCGGGGGGGAGTATTATTTACTCGGGGACGCGGTCGCGATCGCAAAGGACCTCGGCGGCGAGGTCGGAATGACGGGAGGCGTCTGTTTTTGTACACTGTGCTGGTTTCCCTACTGCTCTCCTCTGGAGGAGAGTAATGGGGTCGTCAGGGTCGGTAAGGATTCACTTAGGGCGGCGAGTTCGATTAATACTAGAGAGTGTAACTAGCGGCCTCGACAACCAGAGGTTTGCGATGTAAGGCGGCAGTATCGAAGTGATGCTTGGAAGAGCGTTTGAGAAATTGGTGGATGGTGGGGATCTCATTCCTAACAAACCAGGGGCTCCGGAGGCCTTCCGAAGGCAACGGTTCTGTAACGTCTGCATCTTATGGATGTGACTGGGTCTTGCTTGTGCCAAAACAGCACCCGCATAGGTCATGATTTGTTGCAGGGAAGAGAAATGTGCCCTAAATAGAGTTAATTTAAAATTGTAATTCCAATGCAGCGCCTGCGAGTTTAGATGGTATAATTGGCTATAACAATTTGACTAGGCTTTGAAATGTTAGTTTTTATATTCTATAACAAAACACATAGGTATTCGTCCAAGAGGTTATCCCTAATTTTGCAGGGAAGAGAAATGTGCCTTAGATAATGGTTAAGGCAAAGAGAAATGTGCCTTAGATAATGGTTAAGGCAAAGAGAAATGTGCCTTAGATAATGGTTAAGGCAAAGAGAAATGTGCCTTAGATAATGGTTAAGGCACATTTAACTCACCAGTTATTGCCTACTTTAGGTAGAACTGCTACTTATAGTCCGTGTGATTTTAAGTAAAGTTCGTTTTAGATTGTTTGTTTTTAATGCTGAAATATTTATGTAAGTATGTGTAGCTAATACTTAGGTACGTATCTCTGAGTGCCTGAGAACAGTAAGTATCTGTAGAAACCTTTATTAACCACTGGTTAAGATTTAAGGCCAAATAGGTCTCTCCAGTAGAGGTACAATGCGCTTACCTATATCAAACAAGGGTGGATCCAGCCTTCGAGTCAGGGGGGAGGGGGGAGGGGGGAGGGGGGAGGGGGGGGTCAGATAGTTGAGGTCTAGTCAGGACAGGCTAAAATCAGTGGTGGACAAAACAAAATGAGGCCACCCCGGTCTTCTCAGTTTATGTAGGTATTTCTAGTAGGTACCTACTTAACATTTTGCAAAAAAAAAAAAATAACAAAAAGAAAAACAATTATATCGTGCGTGATTATAATCTACCTAAACCATAGTCCTCGCAACCGGCAGGATTGGTTTTTTCAGAGAGGTGCATTTTCTGAAAAAGTGCAAATGCACCTCTCTGTAAAAATCATTATGTAAAATATAGGCAATATTTTACAAAAAGCAAGAATGTATGATGCGGGAGCGAGGGAGGCGAGTTCGAAATTTTTTGTACCTCGTCTCGGAATTCTCGGTTATGTTTCTATTGAACATTCTTACGGAAATAGGAGTTGCTTAGTCGACATAAGCAAAAAAGTTTGAGAGTCAGAAGGATATAAAATGCAAGACCGAGCGTAGCGAGCTCGAAAATTTTAGCACTCTACATATCTATAAATTTGCAAACACACAAAACATATTCTTTTTATTTATTTTTTAATATGACGTATAAAACTGATTCCGATATCCTATTTACAGAATAAACAATTTCATTTCATTTCAATAGTTAATCAAGCAGTTGTACTTAAATAAACACCTAACAACTTAGGTACTTAATTGAAAATAAATCATATTTAAAATGCTGAAATAAAGTAGCTATAATAGTTACTTAGTTTAGTAGTTTTAATAGTTTCTTAAACAATACCTAATATGTGTACGAAAACAATGTGGGATCTTGGTACGCAAGTAACAATCAAATAACATAATATGTGGTATCACTATCACTAGTGATAAAACGTCATGCCGATTGTAATGTTTTCTCAAAGGAGCCTCGTAATTTAGTTCGGAGCACTAAATAGATATCCGACACGCCTCGTAAGAAACAGAACGCTTTCATTGTGTACACTTATCAATTTTTAATTAATTTAATTAAGTACACTTTCGTTGTTTGTGATATTTTAGTTCATAATGTTGCACAAATCTGCGGCTCTTCGCACGAGGAGCCTGTATTTAAAACATGTGGTTTACTTTTCCTCCGCTAAGGTGAGTCTTTTTTTTGTTTTCCGGTCAGTTTACGCGGTTTCCTGTTCCGTTTTAAGTGAGGACAGAATGTTATAAATGTTTAGGTTACAAAATGTTTTTATTTTATCAATTGATTTGTTTTTTTGTTTGTTTTTTATTATTAAATATTCAAATATTTACCTACATAATGGAAAAGTGACAGACAGTTTTAGCTTCTGGAGATTTTTGTGTGTAGGTGTTGGGCTTAATTAATTTTTTATTTTTCACAAATAATTACCCAATCAATTTTATTAATTTCGGGAACCTACGTTTAGTTTAATTTTATTTATTTATTTCATAAGCTTAATACTTAAGGAGAAAAAAAGGGTTAAGAGTCCGATTACACTTTTTACGCTAATGCATGATTTTTGACGTTGTAATTTTCAGCAGCAGTAAAATATTTTAATTATTTTTTAATGAATAACGATAGTGCCACTCTCTTTCTTGTAAGTTGGAGTTACATTTTAATTTTTCTTTTCGTGTAATTTACTACTATAAATATTTTACGAACTCAGTTTACAAGAAATGACGTCGGCGATTGAACTTTGACGCTCAAATTCACATTGTTTCATTCAATCCTAATTATAGTTAAAATTACTAAAAGATAAGTTGAATGTTTACTTGTTTATTGGAGGTCTAGAATTTCTTTAAATTCCTTAAGTTCTCACTGAAATAATTGTAAAGAAAAGCAATAAATGTCTTGATTCATCAGCGTCCATTATATTCCAAATAAACACAATTTTATCAAATAAACTAATAACATATAAAACTTCTACCTACAAAGAATACGATACATTAGTTTTCGTTTCTCATTATAATAAGACAAAATTACAATAAATAAAATTAAAGTAAGTACCATAAATTCTGCGTTAATTCAGCAAATTACACGAAAAGAATGTGTAACTCCAACTTACAAGAAAGAGAATGGCACTATCGTTATTATAATCAAATAATTACAATATCTTACTGTTGCTGTAAATTATAACGTCAAAAACCGGCCAAGTGCGTGTCGGACCACGCACAATGAAGGGTTCCGTAGTAAAACTTTGTAGTTGATAAAGATGTTCTCCCATACGGAATGTATGGGAAAACATGTTTTTGCAACTGCAAAGTTAAGTTGGTCGATTATTACTCGTTAACTTGTAGAGCCTACTTAGCTGTGATAGTTTTTCTTTAAATTTCGTTATATACTTAAATTACTGCTGTGATTTTTTCACACATCCGAAATCAACTATTTAGCCGGCAGGGGGGGGGACACTTGACTCTAACAAAAATTAGCAATTTATAGCTAAATATATCGCAAACGGATCCCAGAATCCAAAAATAAGTTTTCACATTCTCACAATTTTTTTGAAGGACCTTTCCAATGATACCCCAAACAATGGGACAAAAACAAAAAAATTAAAACATCACTTTACGTGTAGGGGAGGTACCTTAATTTTTTTTTCTTAATTTTATTTTACTACTTTGTAAGCGTAATTAATATATACACCCATACCAAATTACAGCTTTCTAGTACTAAGGGTCTCGGAGCTAGACCGCGGACAGACAGACAGACAGACGGACATAACAAAACTATAAGGATTCCTTGTTTACTACGGAACCCTAAAAATCATGAATTTCCGTAAAAAATGTAATAGGACTCATAACAATGTATTAGGTACCTAGTTATGTTACTTAGATTAGGTCCTTAAAGTAATTAGACTAAGTAGGTACCTACCTACATGCTCGATTTTGTGAAACTCCGAATGATGATAGTTCTCAGCTTGAAACTTTTATTCATTAACTCACCATTAGAGGTTATATCAATAAAACGTCAGGTAAATTACCTAGTAGCAAGTTGCTACGGCCTACGAAGTAACAATGAAAACATGTTTCTTGTTTCATCTAGCATGCAAAAGGTGTTAGTTACTATTTATGCGAAGAGTCGTAAGATTCATCAATCATCATAATATTCCAATAAGGAAGTGATCCTCATATTTTATTACGGATTGTTCCCGTTCTCCTTGATTTGGATTTTAAAATCGCGCTTGCCTCCTAGCTTAGGCTACCACCTGTAAAATAATAATCAAATGAAAAGACTATAAGTAGGTATAAATCCTTCCACACGGTATATCCGAATATCTCAGAAAACACGTGCAGATTTTTTCTATACGAACATCTATTTTAGGATATTTATTTACTGGCAAAACCAAAAGATTCGAAGCATATTTTTAATCTACATAAAACAAAAAGTATTTTTATCTAATTAAAATTAATTCATACCGTGACATGATAACGAAAGTAACATTGAAGCAAGGTTAATATTGATTTTGCTATTTGTTCGCGTAGGCCTGACATACTGAGTTATTTTAATTCCTAGGTAGCAACTGATAACGGTGGTTATTGTTATGATGCCCGATATGCTTATTTACTTACGTTTAATTGAACACACATTAATAGAAGATAACCTTATCTTAATGTTACCTACATAAAAACTTCGCTTGTACCTTTAAGTAAACCTGTTAGGTAACAGTTCATGCAAAATATTAATTTGATTATTACAAAAATGTAAATGAGTTTTTAACCGACTTCCAAAAAGGAGGAGGTTATATGTTCGACGCGTATGTTTGTTTGTTTTTTTTTTTTTTTTTTTATGTTTGTCCACCGATTTCTCCGTCATTTGAGGACTGATTTTGAAAATTCTTTTTTGTTTGAAAGGGTATGCTCCCAAATTGGTCCCATATCAATTTTATTAACTTTGCTTGGGTAGTTTTTGAGTTAGCTACAAAATACGTATTTTTTTTCCCACTTAGTATGTAGATGATATGATAAGTTCCTGACACTGGTAGTATGTAGTGGTATTCGAATGTGTGTGGGGTAGGTACCACAACTAAAAAGTGAAAAATAAAAACTTTTTACAAAAAAAAAACTACCGACTTCCAAAAAAAACACTACAAAGTGAAAAATAACTTTAATTTCGGAAGTCGGTGGCAAAAAACGAAAACGCAAAACCCAAGACACCGACTTCCGAAATTAAAGTTATTTTTCACTTTGTAGTGTTTTTTTTGGAAGTCGGTAGTTTTTTTATTTCTTTCGTCGTTAATGCTCTAGTGACAATCTATGACTTAAATAAATAAGGAGTGCCTCTGCTGCCGGCACCGGCTCCCAAAAATAACGCCCTTGGGAACCGACAAGACATTCCTGCCGGCAGCCGAGATTAAAAACATTGGCTGCAGGCACATTACATACTCTGTGGCCGGCACCAATAATTAATCGATACCGGCGCGGCGGCGCGGCGTTTATGGAAACCTTTCCAGTATTCAAAACTCCAACTAACTAACCCTAACTAAAGTATATTTTTCTATATATTCTAATCGTTTTTGGCACTTGCCGGCCGCTCCCGCGGCACCGCTCGCTTCGCTCGGCTCGTGCGCAGGGGTCACAGTTCTAACCTAACCTGTTTTGCTAGTAAAAATATTTAACCTAATCTAACTAGTTCGGTTTCAGGTACTTAGTACTTGATTACTGGAAATAATTGATTATGGAAATATCATACTGGAAAAAAATAATGCTTTATTACATGTTTTTTTTTAAAGTATGCCTTCCCCGCCTATCTACTCCAATACGCCAAATTGCCAACCCCGTTTTCCGCTTTTTTTTTCCAAACTCAGCACCGGCAGCCACTTCAGTAACCGGGGCCGGCAGCCAATTCGGGACCCGGACCCGGCAGCGGAGGCACTCCCAAATAAATAAGTAAATAAAAATTAAGTAACTATAGTTCACATTCCTTCTCAATCTGGGAGACCTTTTTTTTTGGGTGGGAAATTATCAATTATCTTCTCCCGCTCTGGGCGCAGCGGGAGGGCGTGTCAGACTCTTACTGACTAAAATCCACCCGTGTTCCTTCAGTTGCTTTGTTGCTGGGGGCTACGGTATCCCCTTCGGACATCCCCGCAACCCCGGCAGGCATCGGACCCCGTTAGTTCTGCTGACATCTCTATGAGGCGCGCGTGGAACACTACGCGCGAATACTATGATATCCCGCCGGAGCTCCGTCCGCTGTGCCGTGATTTCTCGCGGCAGCGGAGTTAAGCCCCGGCGTTTCGCCTCCTCGCGCCACTCCCAAATGTGCGCGAAGACTTTTGCCTCCAGAGATGGCGGTAATCTGGTAAGGAGGCTCGCCGCCTCACAGGAAACCGTATGGTATCCTCGGGCCAGCCGGATGGCCATGAACCTCCGGGACGAGTTCAACCGGTGGGCTGGCCGCCGCCTCATTAACGCGCCCACACTGGGGCACCAGTAAAGAGCGCCCATGGACCGCACGACCCCCGCGTAGAGCCTCCGGCAGGAGACGTTTGGACCCCTTAGATTGGGCAGGAGCTGCTTCAAGGCAGCCCCGGCCCGCTCCAATCTGGGAGCCAAACGTCGGAAATGTTCCACGAAGTTCCACCGGCTGTCGAGGACGAGTCCCAAATACTTCATCATCGACTTGACGCCGATATGAACCCCTCCTGCCGTTACCTGGGAACCCGACGGTGGCGCATTCCGAAGACCATGAAAACACATGGCCTCGGACTTGTGCAGGGCCACCTCAAGTCCCAACTGCCGGATCCTGTCGACGATTGTCGCAACCCCGTTTGTCGCTAAATCGGCCGCCGCCTAGTGCGACCTCCCCTGCGCCAGGAGCAACGTGTCGTCAGCGTAACAAACGATGCTGACGCCGCTAGGGAGGTCGGCGTGTAGCACCCAGTCGTATCCGATGTCCCACAGACGCGGTCCCAGGACCGATCCCTGTGGGACACCGCACGACATCTCTTGCCAGTTCCATTCTCCCTGGTGACCGGGGTAGATGACGGCCCAGTCCGTCAAATAAGCCTCGACCACACGACAGAGGTAGGTCGGCATCCGGTGATACCGGACTACTTCCCTGATGCAACTCCAGGGCAGGGTATTGAAGGCATTGGCAATGTCTAGAGATACCGCCAAGACGACCTCACCCCGGGCCACAGCATCCCCCATCATGAGGGCCCGCACGCGCATGATGGCGTCCACCGTAGAGTGCCCCCTGCGAAAACCAAACTGGCTCTCCGCCAAATCCGGCCCCACCCGCACCAGCCGCCCGACGAGGCGGTCTGCAATTATTATTATTATTATTCTTTATTCATCAGACAACAATGATCCAGCGTGTTAGTAAACAATAATATAACTTATTACTAGTGTTAGTAGTTACATTACAATAGAGAAGAAGATGGAATAAACTTGTATTGTGAAAAGGACACCCCCAAATTATTGTTTAGTGATGCAATGACTCTTTCAAAGAGCTTACCCACCTCGTCGAGCAGCACGATGTGCCGATAGGCGGACGGAGAGTCCGCATGGTGCCCTGGCTTCCTGATGAGGACCAGTTTCCCCGTTTTCCAACGAAGTGGGAACTGGCCCCTCTCCAAGCATGCGGTCAAGTCTCCGAGCGTGCTGTTCAGAGTCTCCAGCGACTCTTCGCGGGCCAGTGCCCTGGCCCGCAGGATCTCTGCTTGGAGGGTGGTCTTCGCCGCTCTGTACTCCTCATACAGCTCCGCCTGAATGGCTTCCGTATCCGGAGGGCGGATACAGAGCCTGCGGTGCCTGGTGTACCGGCCGACGTCGCGCAGTAACAATTTGGGAGACCTAAAAGTGAAATATTGCTACATTGTTAGTGCTACGAACTATTAATTGTAATTTTTTTGTGGTTGCAAACTTTGGTTGCGCGCTTTTGCACTAAATTGGTAATTTTTACATTTTCCCTTCATCTCTGTAGTCCACAGTTTTAGTTTCGGGTAGGAAGCGTGTTGAGTATTTTCTTTGATCAACGTGTGTTAAATGTGTGCTAACTCGCAAATTTATTTATAACTAGCTTTTGCCCGCGGCTTCGCCCGCGTGGATATCGGAAAATATACCACGGGAACGTACTACCGGGCAGTACCAGGATTACATACCTAATAGGCTAGGAAAAGATTATTGACTCCTACCGCTGCGCTCCAACCATAATTATTTTGTTACGCGTAATTTTGAATTTGTGATATCTTTTAAACCAATCATTTAAATTATATGATGTCAAGGCATATTTTAATCTCAATTAAACGGCAAATTTAAATAACAGATTTTATTGGATAAGGATTAATAATTATGATACCGGTCAATATAGCTTCGGACATAAGAATGGAATTTTTATCAAATTCTGATAGATAAAAATGGTTACTGTGGGTCATCCTTAGAAGATAGACATATGCCATTGCGGATTTTTTTGTTGAACTTTTTAAGATGAACAATATCGTAGAACATAAATTTGACGTATCTTTTCCGGTTAACGCAGCGCACGCCAGTAAAGCTCCCAGTTGGCATGATTTTTTACGACTTCTTCAACAATAATCGTCTTATTTCAGCCAATTTACACAAAACCTAAATGAATTATACACTAAAACCTTCCGCAAGAATCACTCCGTCCATTGGTGAAAACCGTTTGAAAATCCGTTCGGTAGTTTTTGAGTTTATCGTGTTCAGATAGACAGACAGACGCGGCGGGGGAATTTATTTTATATATATGTAAGGATAAGGATATGTAAAAAAAAAACAAAACAGAATTTAAGTAACTACTTCAAACTACATATTACAATGTCGGGGGGCAAGTTCCATTACTTCTAACATATGTAGATGAAAACATAGAAGTATGGAACAATTTTCCTATTGCATGATGGCTCTCAAATGATTGTTCTATTATCGTTGTTTGTTACCTTAAACTTGTTGACATCCACTATCTTTAGGGTGTGTCAAGAACTCTCGATTTATTTAGAATCATAAGCTGTAATAGCTATACGGTTTATAATTGTTTATACGAGGGTTGACAAATGTAATGATAATTATATTTACTTACCTTGTACGTAATCTACACGAGCTCAACGATGACAGTCTGACACGTATTTTCCCCTGTTTAAAAATCACGTCAAACTAATATCTTAGTTTTTATTTGAGGACAAAGTGTTTTAAATTAATCTAGTTAAAATAATAATGACAAAACGAAATGATAATAACGTTACACTGAAAATCTAACAGGAAATCATAAAGTACCTACCTACTTACCATTTTAGGGTTCCGTACCTCAAAGGAAAAATCGGAACCCTTATTATCACTCGTGTGTCTGTCTGTCTGTCTTTTCTGTATTTTTTTTTTAATAATTTTAAAATAATTAGTTTTAAAAATATTTAAGAAAATAGATGAAAATTTAACATATCTCCGAAAATACTGAGCCTAAAATTTTGAAAAAAATACTGAGAATTTACTCATAGATTATAGGAAAATGTATTGTCTATGGTCTTAAAATAACATGGTAAATCACTCAATATTGTGCGTACAAACTTACATTTGCGGTTGTAAATGTAAGTGTCCAAACATGTCCCCCATACTGTATGTTTCAACTACAATGTTAAGTTTGTTCTTGGGATAAATTCATCCTAACTACGGAAACCTTTATTGTGCGTGATCCGACACGCACTTGGCCGGTTTTTTCTTGAGGGTAACACTGAGGTGGATGGACTGAGAATTTTACCCAGGACTGAAGGGGTGGCCTTTGAACTATAGGTGTTCATAGGTTACCCCTTTACTAGTTATGTTCCTGAGTAAAATTCTCAGTCCATCCAGAGTCTACTTGTATCCAGTATCCAGAAATGCTTGAAAAGTAGATTAACCATTTACGTAGTTTAATTTTAAAATATTTAAATGGAGCTCCCATTTAAATATTTTAAAATTAAACTCTTAAAATCTTTGGTAATTTATAAAAAAATTGTAATGCATTGATAAACATTATTTTTTATTAGACTTGTATTACAAAAAGGAACTAAAATTTTTGTTGCATCTTTTGGTCTCTATTTTGTGTAGGTAGCTGTCACCTTTGAATCTAAAGAACTCATTATGTTTTATGACAATAACCGATACCTCAAACAAATACGTGCCGGTCAAGGTCAATAGTTTTAGTTTTTTGAATAAAGGCCTGCCAGACACAAGCGGACCGACACCGCATATAGCTCTTACACATTTCTTTTGTACAATAAATGTCTTACCATTGTCTGTTGAATTGCCCCGTATCTATATTGATTCAACATACGCACTATATGCTATGCGGGCTGTTTTTTCATCTGACACAATACGAAGTTTTCTTAATCCATACACGAATCTATTTAGTTTACTGCATACATTGTTAATGTGTTGTTTCCAATTACTTTGTCTAGATATACCTAAGTTATACATAAGAATTTAATAATTTCTGTTTCTTCTATGTTTTGTCTTTTATTTTAATGTTAATATTATCGGAGAGTTTGCTTTTGTACGTACTAATTTAATGAATTTTGTTTTAGATATTTTTACACATAGGTTATTACTTTATTAGTTTCAAGCCATTCTATTACAGACTGTACAGCTTCAAGTATTTTATTTTAATGGGTTGTACTTTTAGTGTTATCAGGCACTATAACAGAAATATCATCTGCGAATAGGACGCTATCTTAGTTTATTGAATCTGGTAAGAATAGCAAGGGGCCCAAAACGCACCCTTGTGGTACGCCATATTTATTCAGACTTGAAGGGGATCTGTAGACAGTAGATTCAAAATTTAAATTTAAATTAGTAACTTCAACACATTGCTGTCGGCCTGTTAAAAAACTTTTTATCCAATCTAGCGCAACACCACGGATACCATATTTTTCACATTTGTTTAGTAAGATGCTGTGATCCACAAAACCAAATGCCTTACTTACTCATATCAAAAGTAAATTTGTAGTCCGGGTTTTAAGCTGCTGACACATCTACCGAAAATACGCAGCCGAAATTAAACTAAGCTAATTGTTTGTTAAAGTTTTAAGAAGATTCTGTTTAGTTTCTTTAGTAGACTAAAGTTAGTTTAAAATTGTATGAACAAAAAATCTAACAAATTATAACAAATTTATTTTTCTGACAACCATACGTACCAAGTACTTAATACGTTTCCAAAATTATGACGATTTTTTTTATTTTTTATCTAAAGCTTAGATAAATAAACACAACTTAAACTTTGACCTCTTTCTATATTTAGTTAAAACGATTCCGCGTTTAAACAATGACAATGCAAACGTTTAAACATTCATGATAAAAGCATAATCTACATAATTGTCCCTAAAGTAGTAAAAGAATGAGAAAGATTTCAAATATTAAGACTAGATCCTAAAATACCGCAGTTTGTTTTTACTCGATAGGTTAATTAGGAATTTAGGACTCTACAAAGACACGCAGCATGCAAGATGATGATGAGAGTTTGGAGCTCAATGCTGTTCCGAAAAGACCGATCTGGAGCAAGACCATGTTAAAGTCTATTTATAACCTTGTTTCCAATTGACGTTATTTCCACTTAAACGAACATCAACTTTAAGCTGGTGTAAATAAAGTTGATTTTAGACTGACTGGTACTGTTGAAAAAGTCATACAAAATATGAAGTTGTACCGCAAACTGAACCTTATGTGCAGGCATTACAGTTGTTTTTTCCTAAAACTCGTGTTTGTTTACATGTTTGGCAGATAAATTACAAACGCAGTATAGATAGTTAGCAAAGTACAAATATTCCAATTTATGCTGTGCAATTCGGTAGGCAAGTACTGGGGAAACCCCGAAATACGCATAAAGACAGTAAAACAGAGACAAGAAGATACAGTAGGTACCTAATAAAGTTCTTTTTAAGCTCTTCGGGAATTCTTTTATTGTACACCATTTGTATAATAAAAATTGTCCTTTTTAAAGTTACGTAGGGTGGCACAATGGGCAGTCATATCGCTAAAAGCAATATTTTACGGACAACCTTTGCATTTGGAGGGACTTAAGAAAGAAGAAGAAACGATACTGCAGGTAGTCCGTGGTGTACTATTTACATAAACTATATATGTGTACATAGCTATTCCAATATTATTAATCATATTTATATTATTTTTATTCAGAGTGGACGTATAATAGCGATACGTAGAGAAGACCAGTCAGTATGGGAGAGAAGAGCACCATTCTCACCGACGAATGTCAACCGACTGGTGCGGCAAGGCGTCAAGGTCATCGTGCAGCCTTCCAATCGACGAGCCTATCCGATGCAGGTAAGGAGTTAACGACTAATTATAGAACTATCACCTGATATAAAGAAGAAACTTGTGTGACGTTATGACGTACACATGAAATAATATTTTTAGCATACCTACCTGTTTAAAATAAAACGTGTCGGACCACGCACAATGTCGGTTCCGTAGTTTGGATGAATTTAGAACAAACTTAACTTTGTAGTTGAAAAACATGTTCTCCCTTAAGGAATGTATGGGAGAACATGTTTCTGCAACCGCAAATGTAAAGTCGATTATTACTCGTTAACATGTAAAGCCTACTTACCTGTGATAGTTTTCACATATTCAAAACCAACCATTTAGCTGGCAAAGGGGAGGACACTTGACTCTAACAAAAATTTGAACTTTAAAGCTTAATATTTCGGATCCCTGAATCCAAAAATGGTCTGTATGAACTCACAATATTTTTGAACGACCTTTCCAACGACATCCCACACTATGGGACAGATGAGAAAAAATAATCATCCCCACTTTACGAGTAGGGGAGGTCCCTAAAAAATCATGATTTTATTTTACCACTTTATTGGCGTGATTAATATCGTAGTATACCCATGCCAAATTACAGCTTTCTAGTACTAAGAGTCTCTGAGCGACAGACAGACAGACGGACATGGCGGAACTATAAGGGTTCCTTGTTTACCACGGAACCCTAAAAAACAGGCTGTGCGTAAATTAAACATTACAACCTTCGTTTTAATCAACGACACTAGTCAGTATTTAGGATAAACCGCTCTAATTCCATTGCAGTCGTACATAAATGCAGGAGCAATAGTCCGGGAAGACATCAGCGAGGCGAGCGTCATATTTGGCGTGAAGCAGACGCCCATCGACCTGCTCATACCGAACAAGACCTACTGCTTCTTCTCACATACCATCAAAGCACAGGAGGCGAACATGCCAATGTTGGATGCTATTTTGAAAAAGGTAAGAGATGCAGAGACTCGAGTCGTGCGTAATGTAAAGTGTTCCTACTACACTCTCTGTGCTTGCTCCTTTACTTTGGTTTGAAATTGCTATGCCTTAGTAATTGTAAGTATTTAAACCACATGTGCACATGGTGGGTCATTGGTTTTCTAAGTTATTTTTGTTTTCATACGTTTTGTGATGTGTTACTTATTTTCAATGCTACGCTTGGCTAGAAGTTGCAAGCAAAATACTTAGTTCAATTTCATTATTTTTTTCCAGAATATCCGACTAATAGATTATGAGAAGCTAATGGATGACTCCGGTAACCGCGTGGTGGCGTTTGGTAAATACGCGGGAGTGGCCGGCATGATCAACATACTGCACGGCATCGGGCTAAGGTTGCTCGCTCTTGGCCATCACACACCTTTCATGGTAAGTGATCCAACTATAAAAACAAACTATTATAAATTGAATCTACTGCGAGAAGCACAGAACCGGTCGAAGTGACGGTGCTTGGGGAAGCCTACTTTCGGCTGCAATGATGATAAATGTACGTAATCATTATAGTTTAAGAAGTTTAGTAGTACTTATAGTTAATGAGATCATGATGAGTTCTGTACGACTGCAAGAAATCCTGTACCCTAATTGCGTAACTTATTTTCGTAAACAATTGTGACAAATTTGTTTCATTTTGACAGTTCAACAACATTAACAACAAAACAAATTGTGATTGTGTTGTTTTACGCAATTAGGGTGCTGTACCCTAATGCACGATCAATCACAATTCGTTTCGATTTGAAACAGATTTCTAATCCATTACTTCATAAGTTGGAAAAAAAATCTGTTCAGCAACGTAAATAACGCAATGAATGTTGTTGAATTGTCAAAATGAAACAAATTAGGCAAAATTGTTTACGAAAATAAGTTACGCATTTAGGATACTGGTTTACCTAGTTAGAGATGTTCAAATGAGTTCCTTTAAACTTGCGACTCTCTGCTATAACCTCTTCGTCTAAATGACTTGGCAATGAAATAGAGGAGCGAAGTGGGTGTGAAACCTTGAGCGGGACGGAAAATTTAATTGGATATCTTTTAATTCGTTGTGACTGTGATTGTAAAAATAATCTCGTTGGTGTATTAAATTTATCTGTTATCAGTGGGCAGAAACAAGATAAAATGAAATTCAAGTACATTTGAATAATACTTCAGGTGGGGTCGACGGAGTTTTATGATTGTTTTTGTAGAGCACGATTGTAATAATTAACCTTCAATTGAGTACCTACTGATAACAAACAGGGAACTCTCTTTTTCATAATGTTTGCGAAATAGATAGCCGGGTAAAAAAAAAAACACAGAACCATTACGAAGCTCATTCAATCCTGAGCCAGGATTAAGAATCAGAATCCACACGTAGTTTAAGACTAAACGTATAGGTAAGTGGCGATGGCGTTTTTTGACTAATTAATGAATGCCTGACTAGGGACACGGAATCGAATAGAAAGTATCGATACTGTACTCATGAGTAGTATCGAAAAAAAAATATCGTACTCATAAAAGTATCGAAACAAAAGTATCGATACTTCTTAGGGCCTAATGCGCATAGAGCATAGGTCAATATCAGTCAGTAAATAACGTCAGTTTAACTTCAGTAGGGCAGCACATGAAAAACAAATGATAACGGTGAACGAGTGAGTGAATGAGTGATTGATTGGTGTAGTAAATGAATGAAGGAAAGGTTAGGAATTTTACTGTGAACGGAAGCAACGATTTCGAGCAAAGATCGATGTAATGTTTTTGAAGGTTCAGAACGAGTGAACTAGATGGTGTTGCCATAACCATAAACATAAGCCATGAGGTCGCAAGTTTTAAATGGGTAATTTCTAAGATTACCCATTTAAAACTTAATTTCTTATTCGATACGATACCTGCCAAAAAGTACTCATTGAGTAAAAGTATCGAATGCAAAGTGTCGAGTACAAAAGTATCGGTATCGAATGGAAATGTACTCGATACCACAAAGTATCGATACTTTTTTCGTGTCCCTATTGATGATGTGTTCCTATCCAGCACATAGGCCCTTCACACAACTACCGCAACTCGAGCATGGCGCGGCAGGCTATCAGGGACGCGGGCTACGAGGTCGCGTTGGGCATGATGCCCAAGTCTCTAGGACCCCTCACCTTCGTGTTCACTGGATCCGGAAACGTCTCGCAGGTGAGATTGACGGAGTATGACAAGAACAGGGATTAGACATTGGCTTTTGTACAAGGGATGAGGCAGCTGCTCTTAAAAATATCGTCGCTTTATCAATCAAAATATATGGAACAGCACTTTTTTTGCAAATCCAGGACTCCTTTCCGAGTAAAAGTAACTTAGAACATAGAAAGAAAAATGCGCTTATTAGGCATTAGAACAAAAACACCTTAAAACTGTGAAAATAACGCTTAAAATGCAAAAAAGGATCTCAGCTCAGGATAATGTCAGAATTGTCATTGTTGCTTTCACCCCATTCCTCCTTCAGTTTTCTATTTCGGTTTGCATGTCTTGTTCAGCTGGCCTTATTATAAAATAACCGCCCCTTCTTTTTATAATATTATGCTGCAGGTAACATCTTCCTATTTAATTCCCAGGGCAGTCAAGAAATATTCCAGGAGTTGCCTCACGAATATGTTCCACCAGAGATGTTAAAGAAAGTGGCTGAGCATGGAAGTAAGTGTTTTCCTATCATCACCAAATCTACCTACTTCATATTAATATCCTTTTTTTTTATATCCTTACAACACGATCTGTTTTACTCAGGTCCGAACAAAATCTACGGGTGTGAAGTGCGCAGAAGACATCACTTGGAAAGGAAAAATGGGGGAGGATACGATGCCCAGGAATATGATGAGCATCCTGAACGATACATCTCTACCTTTGCGCAGAAGGTATTTAATATTTTCTATAAACTTTATGGATTACGAATTTACGATGATTGTTTAAGTATACACCGTGAAATTTGAATCACAGTTTTGCTAGAACAAACGTTATTCAGACCGTGGTCTACTATCATTCTACAGCATCTAATTAAAAAAAAAACATAATTGGTTTTTGAAAAAACAAAAAAGACAATGTTTAAAATGTCAAGATTATCTACTGCTTACAAAATTTCGTTTATGGAGGTACATTTCCCTGTAGACAATGCTGTGTCCTGTGCGTGGTGTCTGTGTTGTAGGGAGTAACGATAATCTTGACATTTTAAACTTTGTCTTTTTTGTGTTTTTTCAAAAACCAATTATGTTTTTTTTTTATTGGATGCTGTAGAATGGTAGTAGACCATGGTCTGAATAACGTTTGTTCTAGCAAAACTGTGATTAAAATTTCACGGTGTATTGCTATCCCAATTTTTATTGCTTAAAAGCTATTACAGGGCATTACTAATCTAAAGAGATTAGGTCGGTAGATACACGTATAGGTCAGGTAGTTTAGGTAATCTAGATTAAATCATTACCTACTTATAAGTAGGTACTATACATACTTTTATATCTTGACACGCACATTTTGATAACATAAGAACACAAAAAATATAGGCCGCAACGCAAATTATAGTGTTGTTAGCAATAAGTGACGTGTGGTCACATGTAAATGATAATGTTATCATTTTATCTTTTATATCGAGTGTTATCTTTTATTAAGATTGTAATTAATAAGCTGAGTCAAAGAGAAGTTCTTCTTCTTTTCGTGTGGTTAGGAACTAACCAGGTATCAGAGTTTTAAAGCCGCCAGAGGCCCATCCTCTGAATTGGCTTCACATGCCATCGAGAAATATCTCTCAGGTATGCCGGTTTCCGGGGTTGCGAATAAGGCCGAAAGGGAAATCGTAGCCCCCGGCAACATGGCAACTGAAGGAACACGGGTGGGTTTTAGTCAGTAAGAGTCCACGCCCACCTGCTCCACCCAGAGCTGGAGAAGTTATTTGATAAATTCCCACCCAAAAAAAAAGGTATGCTGGTTTCCTCACGATCGATGTTTTCCTTCACCGTTTTTGAAGCAAGTGATAATTACCTAAACAAAAAAAATATTGATTGATTTTGATTCGATTGTGAAAGAGAAGTTGCAAAAATGTTTTTGTAAGTTTATCTAATCAACGAGTGGGAAAAACAAAGCAACTGATTGCAAATTATCTATAATCGGTCAAAATGAGCGTCCGATCATTCTCCCACATACATTGTTCCTGTTAAGTATTTTTATTTTTTATTTAGAAACATTAAAGTAAAATCATAATGTTTATTATGAAAACCTTTTTTTCGAGTATAACCCAGATGTATGAAGAACGTGGTCTATAACAAAAGGAAAATTTTAGGTTAGTTAGATAATTTCTGTAGTTTTTACCTACCCCCCATGGAAAAACGCGTGATTTATACGTAGGTATGCGTGTTAATGCAAGTGCTAACAAATAGGTACAAATAACTTAATTTTTTTTTGTTTAGGAAATTATCAAATAACTTCTCCCGCTCTGAGTGGAGCGGGAGGGCGTGTCAGACTCTTACTGACTAAAACCCACCCGTGTTCCTTCAGTTGTCTTCATCAAAAGGATTTTATTTGATTAATTTATGGTTGACCTTAACATAGATCAATAAATCGTATAAGATTTATTTATTTACGGAGATTTTCTGGCACTAGCCAGCATTTCATCTGTAAGTAGATTTTAATTAATCGATATGCATAAAAATACTTGTTCCTGACAGATAGCGCCATACACATCGGTTCTGGTGAACTGCATCTACTGGGCTGTGGGCAGTCCCAAGCTGCTGACCATACCAGACGCGAAGCATTTGTTAATTCCCTCACATACTCCGTGGTTGCCCAAGAGTATTGGAGCACCGGCGTTACCACACAGGTAAAGAAAAATAATACATTTTCAAATCATCAAAATATCTGTGACTGGACGAGCTACGGCTACGCTCTCTTTTGGAGCAAGCTACAAGCTACAAGCATGCTACGCTCTACGAGCATGTTACGCTCTACGAGTATGCTACGCTCTACGAGCATGTTACGCTCTACGAGTATGCTACGCTCTACGAGCATGTTACGCTCTACGAGTATGCTACGCTCTACGAGCATGTTACGCTCTACGAGTATGCTACGCTCTACGAGTATGCTACGCTTTACGAGTATGCTATGCTCTACGAGCATACTACGCTATACTAGCATGCTATGAGCTACGAGTATGCCGAGTATGCTACGAGCTGACGTTGACTTTGAGAATTTGGATTAAGTTAAAAATCGCGTGTGAAGTGATTGCTTCTATTTTGTTTTACTGCTTATCATGAACACTTTGAAAAGCCGAATTAAGTGATAGTAAGTATTTGTGTTTGTAGTGTAGGTGCTTAGGTATTTTCTTTTGTTTTTTTTTTTATCTTAATATGACTTTAGTTTATTTATCCTCAAAAAAAAGTGCAGAATCGTTTCAGTATCCAATGCATATGATGGCGAGAAATTCGTAAATTATTGATAACTATTCACAAGGTTTCGGTATCCCTAAAGTTAGTACCAGATCAAGTAAAAGATTATTCGGTCAAGAAGGACGTAAATAAAGCTGAAGCTTTATCATTAAAGGCTCCTACAAACAGGCGCGACAGGCGACGCGACACAAAGGCACCGCTCATCGCGCGACGAGCAGTGACTTTGTGTCGCGCCTGTTTGAAGGAGCCTTAACGGTTAATTTATTTTCAGAATGCTGGCTATCTGCGACATATCGGCGGATCCAGGAGGCTCTATTGAATTTATGAACGAGTGTACCACTATCGACACACCCTTCTGTCTCTACGACGCTGACAGAAACAAGGACACTAAAAGGTTAAATTTTTTTTTTTGTTTTATTAGTTTCACATTTAACTGGCTGTTTATTTTTAAGAAGTAAAATGTATGTAGTTCATGGAAAAACAACTGGCAATAACAAACAACAGACCTACTTAGGAAATAAAAGATTATTGAATGAAGGATTATTATCTCTATAATTATTATATTACGATAACATTTCAGTATTAACTACTTACTCGTACCTACCTACTTATATCAGCTTGTACGGAAAGATTTGCTTGGTTTCAGATTTATTTTGCCTTAGGTATTACGACATTTATCTGGAAATAAAATACGTAATCTCAAGGTTACGAACGCTACGATAATACTTGCGTTACGACTTTTTGATGAGAACAAAAACAAAATAGGTCATAAAACGAAAATGTAAATTTAAATACAATATTTAAATCAATGTAAACACCTATTTTAGTTACCTTACGTAAAGATATTTTTTTTCTAAGGTGGTCTAATAATTTTCAAGATTCAAAAATACATCTTAAAAAAAATGGAAATTTCCCGTACCGGGAATCGAACCCGAGCCTCCTGGGTGAAAGCCAGGTATCCTAGCCACTAGACCATACGGGAGCATATCATTTTTACTGAATTTTGTCTACAGTTTCAAAGGGCCAGGAGTTCTGGTGTGTTCCATAGATAATATGCCTACACAGCTACCAAGAGAATCCACTGACTTCTTCGGCGATTTGCTGTACCCGTACTCAGAGGACATTATGAAGTCTGATGCTACCAAACCGCTGGATGAGCACAGTTTTTCGCCTGTAGTTCAAGGAGTAAGTTAATAATAGATCTATTAAGTATTATCTAGAACTACACATGCAAAAGTAAAAGAAAAGTATAATATTATATCTATAAAGTATGATACGCAAAAGTAACGTGATTGGTTGTCCCCTTTATCAATAAGCTAACAATGCTAGGTACTATAAGACACGAGCGCTGTTAGCGAAAGTGATTGTAATTAGATTGAAATTAACGAGTCAGAGAATGATAAAAAGCAAGAGTTAAGTTTTAAAGTTAATCTGTACCTACTTATTTTCATAGTGGAAACATGATAATATTCTTGTGTTTGACGTCCACTCGACCTACTTAGAAACTTTATTGTTGATTAATCTTTCAGGCTATCATAACAAGCAATGGCAGATTGACGCCCCCCTTCGAATACATCAACGAACTCAGAATGGCTAACACGTAAGTGAATAGAACATTATTCTGCTGAAAAATCTAATCATTTTTATCCAACTGCTCTTTTTGATACAAATACAGTTAAAGAAAGTCAGTTAACACTGTTACTTTTACATATCTAAGTCATCATCTGCTTAGCCTTTTCCCAAATATGTTGGGGTCGGCTTCCAGTCTAACCGGATGCAGCTGAATACCATGGGGCGACTGCCTATCTGACCTTCAAAACCCAGTTACTGGGTAATACGATACCCCTTAGTATCTCAAATCTCAAATCTCAAATTCTTTATTGCGTACCATAATGTATATAGTTGGTAGGGAAATAATTATATTAGTCACAATTATGGACCCTGTCGGGCACAGCACAGATCAAGTGGGAGAGATTTGCTTGGTTTCAGTAAGACTGGTTCTCAGACTTTCCGGCTTCTGACGACCCGTAAGGACTGTCAAAGATCCATGAATGACAACCCGGACCAACGGCTTAACGTGCTTTCCGAGGCACGGAGGAGTCTTGATATGTAAAGATTGTCACCCATCCACGGACCAATCGCGACAAGCGTAGCTTAACCTGATCGATCGACCCGTGTGGCTGTAATTACGTAGCCAATATCTACGCGAAAACAATATCTAATGATTTCCAGCAATTCAAATATTCTGCATAACGACGCCTTAGAGTGAAAATCTCGTAAGTGTAAAAGAAGTAACTTTTCAGGAGGAAGAAAAACCTGCGTGCTGTAAATTTTTGTACGGCGTCTTTTATGTTCGCAGTTCTGGATATAAAAGCGGGTTAAATTTCCATATTAATTAATAAAAAAAAACATAAAAGACGCCGTACAAAAACTTTACAGCAGGTAGTTTTTTCTTCCTCCTGAAAAGTTACTTCTTATACACTTACGAGATTTTCACTCTAAGGCGTCGAGAATAGAAAACAACTTACTTAAAAAAAACACTACAAAGTGAAAGATAACTTTAATTTCGGAAGTCGGTGTCTTTGATTTTAAATTTTCGTTTTTTGCCACCGACCGAGTTAGTTTTTACTTTGTAGTGTTTATTTTTTTTTTGAAGTCGGTTGTTTTTTTTTTGCAAAAGGTTTTTAATTTTCACTTTTTAGTTGTGGTACCTACCCCACACAAATTCGAATACCACTACCTGCTAAGTAAATATCAGTGACCGGAACTTATCATATCATCCACATATAAAGTGAGAAAAAATACATATTATTGAAGTTAACTCAAAAACTACCCAAGTTAATAAAATTTATATGGGACCACCTCTGAAATATGACCTACCAAACAAAAAAAGAATCATCAAAATCAAATCATAATTGGCAGAGTAATCGCGTAACAAACATACAAAAAAAAACCTACAGTCGAATTGAGAACCTCCTTTTGGAAGTCGGTTAAAAAGTATCAATGGTCGTTGTAGAAAAAATTGTGTTATTTTAATTGCTGTTCCGACCATGGTTCCGACTGTTTTTTTTTTCAACTGGCATGTTAATGTACTTTTGCTGCTGACTGTAACGTGTGTAATTAAAAGAAGATAGGTTATAAACGCTTTGTTTGTTCCAGTCGTTCCCGTCATAAGGTGGAAGGCAGTGACCAACAGGCTCCCATCCTGATCCTTGGTAGTGGGCTGGTGTCAGCACCGGTTGTGGAATACTTGGCTAGAGACAAGAATATTGCTGTCACAATAGGTTTGTATGAAGATTATTGTACATAAAAGAAATTGAGGGTCGATTTTTTTGGTTAGCACACATCTACTCCTAATGATGATTTGAAAAAATCTTGGGATCATTAATCATGTTTACATATCATAAGATATGGAACAACACGACACTCATCTGAGTAAACTCCACACATTTGATTGAATTCTGTATTCCGTAGACGAATTTAATTAATTGAAACACGTAACATACTTTAAAAAAACATTTATTGGGCCAACAGATTGATCTCATAATACATATCTTACTTTGCAGCATCAGCAGTTAAAGAAGAAGCGGACGCTCTAGCCGAGCGCTACGGAGTATCTTCAGAGTACTTGGACGCTAAAGACAAGTCAGCTCTCCAGTTGCTAACCTCCCGGGCTCGAGTAGTAGTGTCACTACTGCCTTACGACATGCACGGTGATGTGGCGAAGGCTTGTCTTTGTACCGGAGCGCATATGGTCACGGCTTCTTATGTGAGGCCCGAAGTTCAGGAGCTGCACCAAGCGTAAGTATCCACCCTGGCTTTGCGAAACGTGAATCGATTCAAAACTCATACTTTAAAAAAAAAAAATCAGTATGAGAATCAACAGTTTTTGAACTTTAAATCTACGAAGACAGTGTTTCCTCCTACTTCTTGTTGTCTGTGATTAAATAACCTGTTACCTTAGTAATGTAGGAATCCAGAAAATTCTAAAATTCAAAATTAATTTATTCAAACTAGGCTGAGACCTGAGAATCAGCATTTTTCGTAAAAAACTTTATGTACATTTTTTTTGTTACTTTACTTTGACTTTTCGTCCCCCAAAACGCTCACTCTTAAATCATAAAACACCCAGAAATCCAGTAAGTCAGTGTTCCTTCTATACGGGGTGGCAGGGAGGGACATCGACGCGAAAACTGAAACCATGGATTCAGTACATGATTCTGAACCCCTGCGTTGAAATTTTTCGTCGGTTATTTAAAAAAATCAGCTGTTCCGTACATTCTGACCACGAAGGTATTGCACTTTTCTATGAAACAGCAGATTTTTTTTTAATAACCGACGAAAAATTTCAACGCAGGGGGATTCAGAATCATGTACCGAATCCATGGTTTCAGTTTTCGTGTCGATGTCCCTGACACCCTGTAGATAAAATAGTCTTATATAGTATTTCCTTATCTTGTTTTTAGTGCCAAAGACGCTGGCGTAACATTCCTAAACGAGGTTGGTTTGGATCCTGGCATCGACCACTTGCTCGCTCTCGAATGTATTCACGACATACAGAACCATGGAGGAAGAATCGACTCATTTGTTTCATACTGCGGAGGTAATTGACCACTTAACGATTTAAACTTACTGAAATAAATAACAGAAAATACTTAGAATTATTTTGCCCCAAATTTACTAAAAACTATTTAAATAGATAGAGAGAGAGAGAGAGAGGATGCCATCCCATCAGAGATGTCTATGAGTTTTCTCCTGCAGAAAACTTCTAACTCAAATATGGAGTCATCCTATGGGGAAATAGTACAGACGCATCCACATTATTTACTTTACAGAAGAAATTGATTAGAATCTTAGTAAATATTGAAGAAACCGTCAGCTGTAAACCCCACTTTCAGGAACTAAAATTATTAACCTTACCCTGTCTATATATCTTTGAAATATGCAAATTTGTTCGCAAATACCCGGAATTCTATAGTAAACGAGAAAATATACAAACTAGAATTACACTTAGATATAAAAACAGACTAAACATACCAACTTCACGACTAAAAATGCATTCCTCCAGTACTTTTGTCATGTCTATAAAACTATACAACAAGTTACCAGAATCCATTAAAAAAATAAATAAAGATAACAGTTTTATTAATAAATTAAAATTATTTCTATTGGGCAAAAGCTATTATAGTATAAAATAATATTTAGACGATAAATTATAATTTACAAGAATGACATATTTAACTAAAAATGTACATATAACAAAATAGACATATAAAATACATAATTAAACAAATAAAACAATCATTGTCTAAATATCAATTCATAATAAATATAGTAATTACAATGCAATAACTTATTTTCAATTTATAATAATTTCTAGTCATTAATAAATAAATAATCGTGCAAATAAATTCAGTATAATAACCAAATATCATATCTAATTTAAACAAATACCTACTGAACAACATGAATAACTAACTAAAACTATATCGGTATAACATAACAAAGACCTACTTACTCAAGCAGACGTATTATTTATAACGTACTATAGAAATAAAGTGAGAATATTTAAGAAGTAGTATTACCAGAAGACATACTTAAATAATATAAACACTCTTCAAATAAGCGCTCTTCCTCCTCTCTCCTACTATGCTGTGCCCAACAGGGTCTATAATTGTTTCTATAATTTTAAGCCTACCAACTGTTTTACCAACATTATAGAATGCAATAAAGAATTGAGAATTGAGAACTTTCTTGTTCTTTTCAGGTTTACCAGCACCAGAGTTCAGCGACAACGCTCTTAGGTATAAATTCTCATGGAATCCTCGAGGAGTGCTACTCAACACTATTTCTGCTGCCAAGTATCTGAGTAAAGGACAGGTAAATAAATTTGCCTCCCGTAAACTAAGAAGCAACGTCATGCTTTAGTTAGGCTAAGCTGGAGTATCCCAAAATTACCTATACTGAAATCTACATATATAACCTTGGATGAGCCGCATTAGCCAATAAATTCAAGGGTGTTGCAGAGAAACTTAATAGATAGGTCACGAATTTACGAGAAAAAAAGTAGTAGAAAAACTAAAAATTATGTCGAGTCATAAAAAAATTGAGCCGTCGTCGCTCGTGGGACGCCTGGCAGACGTGAAACATGCATGCATGGTTTATTAAAAGAAATAAATATTATGGCATAATTAACAACAAAACATTTTTTTTAGGATAAAACATTTTGGTTTATTAAAAAAACACATGTAAATTTAATAATTAATTAATTCCTTAACTCTGCGAGAGAGTCGCAGAGTTACGAGCACGTGGCGACAACCGGTCCGACTCGCCGCATTAGATGTATCACATTAAAAAAAACCTTTAGTCTGTTCATCTGTTCCACAGATCGTAGAAGTATTAAGCGGAGGAGAGCTGATGTCAGTGGCACGTGACCTGAACTTCCTGCCTGGCTTCGCGTTCGAGGGCTTCCCCAACAGAGACAGCACCATATACTCCAAACTGTACGGCATCGAAGACGCCCATACCATGTTCAGAGGAACTATTAGATACAAAGGTATGTTTAGGACACCCGTGTAAGATGCTTGGCTGAAATGGTTGTCATTTTTTTTTTTAACTAGGTGCTGCGCGCGGCTTCGCCCGCGTGGACCCTAATTCTATTTTATTTTTCTAAAATAAAAGTAGCCTAAGTTACTCTTTATAACATCAGCTATCTGCCAATGAAAGTCCCCTAAAAATCGGTCGAGGTGTTTCAGAGACTAGCCGGAACAAGCAGACAGACAAAAATTAAAAATAATAATTGTTTACAGCTTTTTACTAAATGCATATGAAAGAATTACACTTTCATATGCATTTAGTAAGCTGTTATTTTAACATTACAAACAGACACTTCAATTTTATTTATTTGTTATTTTTTAAACAAAAAAAAAACATACTGAAATTATACAAAGTTTCAGAGTCGTTAAGTTTACTTGCTTAAATATTATTTGGTTACTTATACTTTATAAGTAACCAAGTAAAATATGTATAAGTTATACATATTTTGTTTCCGACAGGTTTCGCTGAAAATATGATTGCTATGCAGTTGTTTGGCCTGGTGGACCCCAACCCTCATACGTCTTTGCATCCTGATGGACCTAAGATCACATGGGTATGACATTACACATTACTTTTTCTACTTTCAATATACTATAATTACTTAGTTTTATACTTTTATAGTGGAACGTATCTGTTTTAATGGACGTATGCAAATTTTCACTATTCTATGTCCAGCGTCAATTCGCCTGTGAACTCCTTGGACTGATGGACTCATCGATCTTCTTCGAGAACCTCAGGACCAGATTATCTGAGCGCATCGGTCCTTCGGGGGCGCAGTCCTTAGAGTCCCTGGGATTACTGGACGATGTGGAGATAGTCAAGTGCGGGACACCTCTCGATACTGTCAGCCATTATCTCAGCAAGCGGTTACAATTACGTAAGTTGAAGTTTTGATATTACAGTCAGTGTAGGAATGCAGTGTCTTTCTTTTCTATTTGTGCCACAATCGATTTTTTTATTAAAATCTACAGCCTCACATTCGAACTTACGCATCACATGACGTCACGCAAAATTCTGAATCGCGCAAGCAAAGTTATCCGCGCAATTAGAATGCACGCACAACTTCCCGACAACAACCATCGAGCAGTAGTCCCCCTGATACAACACCCGTCTTCCCTTTTCTATGGTTGATGAATAACTTTCCATCATGTTCCTTATAGTTACCTCTATAATCGAAATTTCACTGCTTGTAACAAAAAAAAGCGGTTTTAGGTTACATATTTTTGTCACTCTCATGTGAATGAAGAATGTGTTTCTAGAATGATTTTCATTTGAAATACCCATTAATCATCTATTACAGAAAAAGACGAAACAGACCTCGTGGTCCTCCGCCACGAGCTCGGCGTGACGTGGAGTGACGGCAAACGAGAGCGACGTGAAGTGACCATGACTGTGCGAGGAGACTCCACCAAACACACTGCCATGGCCTGGACTGTAGGCCTCCCTACCGGAATCGCCGCCAAGATGGTGCTAGATGGTATACCTTGATGTTCATACTCAAAAAAACATTTTTGCTAATCAGTATTCTAAACTGGTATAGACAAAAGATATTTTTTTTTTAAACCCGGAACTGAGTTTTAATTCATACGTTTTCCCAAACTTTCAAAGATAGATCGACATCTAAGGTAAAGATCTAGTTCAGTGCTTCTTGCCACTCTGGTTCACTTGACGTATAATTTCCCTTGTACGCACACGTAATCAATTCAATGTAACCTTTTTAAAACTTGCCCGGGTTTCTGTAAAGTACTAACTCCATGGTATAGCCAACTAAAAACATTTTCATTTGTTTTCAGGTGAAATCCAAGAGCGAGGTGTTGTTCTACCATTCGCTCCTGTGGTATACAAGTCACTGTTATCGCGACTCAGAGCTGACGGCATCCACGCGAAGGAAACCACCACACCTCTCAACTGAACCTCATTACGATAGTGAAAGAAGTATTGATAATGTACTGTCGTTTAGTGTGTGAATGTATTCAACTGAGTTCTTTAATGCGCAAACGAATGTTTTGTAAATATTTTTTGTATTTTTAATATTAGGAATATAATGTAGTATAATACCTAGGTCTGTTAATTGAGCCATTGTTAAATATTCTGCTAATGTTACGAATGTGGCAGCATTGTGAGAGAAATTATTTTCATAATAAAAACAAAATCTATCATTTGTACTGTTTTTACATTAACCCTGGCTAAAACTTTAAGTATAACCTCACAGTCAACACCTTCATGCATGAATACCACGGACGCCGTTATCTACTGAAAAAGTATCATTACGTTTTTGATTTCAGCAAGACAACCGCTGAAAATGAAAATACTATTGTCCAGTAATGTCATCTGGAAAAAAAAGGTGTGACATGATTGTCATTCTTATATCATTTTTTTGCTAACCTAAAATGTTTTATCAAATGACTTGATTCTGCTATTTAGAGTTATTTTTTACGGTTATTTTTATAAATTTATTGAGCCAAATCTCGATTGTGTCGACACGTCCATTTTACACTTAAGATTTTTTTAATGCGTGACAATTTAATAATGATGACTTTACGTTAAAGTCTCTCTGAAATGGAAAACGACCCGAATAACACAGTAAGTACTGATGTAGTAGAGGCGAAGATGCATCGCCCGCCGTACGCAGCCGTGACCGCGGCAATCACAAGAATCAGCGGGAATGATGCAGAGGTTCCACACACGGTAAACATAGCGTCCCTTGTAACACGCATCCAATGAATGTTCTTAAATTCTCGAACCTTTAAAGATCGATGCATGCTTTAAAATATCGTTACCCATGCGCAAAATAACAGTAATAACACGGCATTTCGCTCTGGTACTTAGTCAAAACAATAGAATTATGTTGGGAGTTTTATTTTTTTACATATTTTTATTGTTTACTATACATATACTTGCGCCCTACGGTTTCAACCGCATGAAGACACCGTGATGGTAGCGAAGCCCAGAGGTTTTTTGAGCAAGCATTGCAGGCCGAAAAGTTGATAGCTGAGTAGGTGCGGCATGACGAGAGAACACCGAAAATATAGGTATTTGAAAAGTTTCAGATAGGAGCCCCGTGGTCAGGAATCCACTTTCAGATTTCGAAATTGGGCCAAAATTAAAGTGATCTTTGATTTTGGTATTATCGTGCGCGGCCTAACCCATAATGACTTAAATTGGCAAATCAGATGAAGAAATTTTGGAGTTTCCCTAGAAATCTGACGAGTTCGAAAACTTAGATTTGGGCAATTTTGAGTTCCCTCGTAACTACGAAATGGCTGAACCGATTTCGATTAATGATATGTCGTTAGGTTCGACTTTATTGCGCGAGTGTTACTGATTATATTAAAATTTAAACGGTCTGCTCAACTATACAACAAAATAAACAGACATATTATTATTTGCTTATACACAAAAGTTATGAATGTAAGAAAACAATAACCAGGTGGGTAAAGACACTTACATAGTATGATGAAACGGAGGCACTTTTGGAGCACATAAAATAGCAGGTATGTACACTCACACATACACTCTCACTTACACTCTGAAATACACTCTCTCATACACTCTCGCATACACTCTCATTCACTCTCACAGACATTCTCACATACAGACACACAACGCACACTCGGATCACACTCTCACTTACATACTTGTTTTTATTTGATATTTTAAGTACCTACCTACGGATTTGTTTGAATACTTAGATTAAGATTATGCTGTACTATAGAAGAGCGGAGTCTCCTAACACGCCATAGTTTGCTTAAAAGGAGGCTCCAAACACGAAACCCTTTTTTGTAAACTGAAGCATAAATTAAAACAATTTATTTTTATTTATTTATTCAGTAAAAGAAGGTCTGGCCATCGTTTCAGTTTTTGCAGAGTTTATACAAATATTCAAACTTACAAACAACTGTAGGTATCTATAGTCAAAACAGAAAAATTAAGACCTCTGAGAGCTTTCACGCATTTACATCGATTCTTCTTTTCATTTTAATCTTGTGTTAGTAATTTGGTTTCGGTTGTGGTACCAGACGGCGGGTCGCGAGACTGGACGGTGCATGTCGGTGGCGGCGATGCAGGCGCTGCACCGACTCCGCGAATGCCGGTTACTCTGCGACGCGATAGTGCGCGCGGACGACGGCGCCGCCTTTCCCGTGCACCGTGCCATACTCTCTGCCTGCAGCCCATACTTCCTGTAAGATTTTTGCTCTTTACTAGTTCACAAAGCGATTAAAATTCTCTCGGAAGTCGCGCCACAATAAATAATTAATTGGGGGAACCCTAAAACAGGCCAAAGATCACCAAAAAGTTTAGTCGGACACATCACGATGCTGTGAATTGAGCAAACGACTGAAGGACGATTGATAGGTTAGTTGGAGTGTAGCATATTCCCTACTTCCTCCATCTTAATAGGATGAAGAAGAAAGGGGTTGGTGTTGTCACAATTTGGATGAGGTCTTTGTACTGCTGTGAACAACTTACTTACATTTACCTAGGACTAGGAACAAGCGGAAGCGCTGAATGTGCCAAATTAAATCATGTTGAACACTCAACAGGGCACTATTTACAACAACACTGCACTCTCGCGAACAAAGCGACGTGCTGATATCGGGCGTGCGCTCGGAGATCCTGTTGCTGCTGATCGAATACGCGTACCTGCGCCGCATCGATGTCACCGACACGAATGTTCACGAGCTACTGATGACTGCCGATTACCTCGCCTTCCTCGGCGTGCTGCAGCTTTGCTGCGACCATCTCAGAGTCTCTCTTAATCCGAAGAACTGTCTCGGTATTATGATGTTTGCGAGGTTAGTGGGATTTTGTTCTATGGTTTTTTTTTCAGCGTGGTAACATGACATCCTATGGAAACGGCGTGTCCTGGAACAAAAAATTCAAGTTAATATGTGACGACATCCATTAACCCGCACTGGGCCCGTGATTACGGCTCGCTCTCTCCCAGCAATGAGAAAATTATAGGCTGATTATAATTATAGCACTACGTTCTCCCACTGCCGGATAATCACCATCTTTTTTGGGATTGTTCAACTGTAGACGTACTGAAGTATTGGCCTACTGTACCTACCTAGTTATAAAGACACCAGAATTAGAACCCAATAAATAACACTCGATTACGAGCTGGTAAATTCTTTCCATGGTTTTGGATGGCAGATTTATCTTCTCTATAACTTTTGTTGCTCTTGTTTGCTTATTTATTAATTAATTAAGCAAGGCACACCAACAACATATTTACAAGGATAGTTACAATAGGTATCACAAGTCTTGAGTACTGTGTAAATACATCACTTATAGGCATGCACAACATTCTTATTAAAAGGTGAACAATTATTCTACAAATTCATTAAAATATTAGCATTAACATTAATGCTGAAATTACTTTTCTAAAGTAAGCTAACTAACTAACACTAGGTGGCGTTGTTTCAGACGCGTGTTTTGCTACAAGCTCGAGGCAGACGGTAGACGTTACCTGCTGCGTTATTTCGTGACTGTAGCGACCCAAAGCGATGAATTCCTCCACCTGCCTCTCGAGGAACTCAACTCTATTATACTGGAAGACGAGCTGAACGTGAAGAGCGAGGAAGTGGTCTGGGAAGCGGTGCTGCGCTGGGTCAACTATGACCCGGACAGCCGCTGGCAGCACACCGTCAAACTGATGGGCAGTATACGACTCGGACTACTGGACACACAAGTAAATATTAGTTCCTTAGACAAATCCTTACATAGATATAATCGAGCATCATAGCTAGTATGGTGAAATTAGAGGTATGAACAAACGAAGCTCGGAATTAGAAGTCGACATTACGCCTGAAAATGTTGTCATTATCCGTCGTTTTTCTAGATGCTTTTTTATTTTCAGTCATCTTCGTTGCAGGAAAATGATTAACGTGCATTTTGTTTCAGTTTTTCTTAGAAAACGTAAAAGACCATCCATACGTAACCGGCAACGAAGGTTCACGACCCATTATTATTGAAACCTTGAAGTTTCTGTACGACTTGGAGATGATTGCACAGAGAGACGGTGAAGTCGCTACGCCGGAGATTGCCCGGCCTAGAGTCCCACACGAAGTAATGCTGTTCTTCCTTTCTAATTTTATAACTATATTTTATAAATCTTCATTATAAACATCATCATCATTCAATGACAGGTCCTGATCCTCCTGCATCCAGCGGATACCCTCCACCTTGACCAGGTCATCGGTTCCCCTTATTGGGGTTCTAACCGCAATACAAATGTATAAATCTTAGTCAAAATAATTTTTCATGCAAATATGTATATTTCACATTCTTCTTATCATCTTTGTGTTTGAAGAAATATTCACAAATGATGTTGCTCCTGTGTCCTTTAGGGCTTTGTTTGAACCTACTAATTTAAAAGAACTAATTGCCGGTTGTTAATCCAGGTTCTATTCGCAATTGGAGGATGGAGCGGTGGTTCACCAACAGCTTTTATTGAAACTTATGACACAAGAGCGGATCGCTGGATTAAGGTACCATAGACTATATTATTTGATGTTCATTGTAAAACAGCGGCAAAGTGAATCGGAAAGTAACGAATGTATATTGTGCAAAATAATTGCAATGTCACATCTAAAAGGTTGTGCAAATGAACTTCATGACAAAAGAGCCAATGGGCCCACCTGGTGGTAAACTGAGGTCATCTCAGCGCTGCTTTAGGATATCGGCAATACAAGAGGTATCGCAAATGCGTCACCATCCCCGACACAAAACACAAATAGCTCTACTAGGTAGGTACTATTCAAAAGATACGATGGGTTCACAGGAACAAGTTTTATTTTTCTGGTTTTCCTCAGGTTGAGGAAGTAGACCCTGCAGGTCCCCGAGCGTATCATGGCACAGCTGTCCTGGGCTACTGCATCTACGTCATCGGTGGCTTCGACGGCATGGACTATTTCAACTCCTGTCGCTGTTTCGACGCAGTTACCAAATCTTGGCGAGAGGTAACACTTAAGTGGCTGTTGTTTTTTTTTAATGAAATTGCGTGGTTATCAATGTTCACCATCTGCAATATCAAAAATCTCAGAGGCAAAGCTGAAGTGTCTCATTTGGACGCGGATACTTCAAACCTGAATGAAAGCTTTCAAAAAGCTCTACCATTACTTCGCTGTCCGCTATGACTGACAGTTGTAGAGGTCTTTGATCTAATAAATGTATAATAAAGTTGATTAAACGAGCTATAAAATAACTAAATATTGTTAAAAAATTATTTTCAATTTAAAAGTACGAGCTGAATATAAATCAAAATCAATATTAAAGGCATATCTGTGTCTCGGCTAACGTTGATTAATTTTCACACAAAAACGAACAAGCTGATCGTGCCAATGAAGTCATGAAACCCTGCTGCTCTGCTATGTTAGTCTATCCCTGCTTTTCTCTCTTAAAATCTTAATCGGTATCTTTAATTCACTGTTTATCGTAGATACAAAATAAACTTTGTGTCTGTCATTGCGGCGTGAATGAATGAATGAAATGCACCGATCCCAGCGTGGTTTAACCAGATTCGATAAATCGAATGAACGCCAAGATTTGCACTAGCCCCTGAAGCCTCATGATGCATGAGGTACAGAGACCATTGCATATCAGGGAGTAGACCGGGTGGCACGGTAATGATAGTAAAACGTGCCCTCACGATAAGGAAGGATTTGCGAGCCATACCGGATATGCATCCTTGAGTAGGCTATGGACTAGTGGAGAGACGGGTAATATTTATTTATGGATGGTCATCTTTTAACGACGTTGCCGCCAGATTGCTTTATGTCCAGCTTCACCGGTGCATCTTTCGGCGGGGTTGACTGCTTTCTCGACTCTTTTCTATGTCACTGCTATGCTGTGTAACACGTTGCTGTTTCCATTGTCTTCGTCTGGCTACTATCTGTTTCAGGTTTCTTGTAAATCTCGCTAGCAATCTTCTTAATCTTATCTCAGTCTTCAGCCGTCTTCGACTTCATAAATATTTAAATATGTAAACTTTAACACTTCTTCACAAAAATAACTTTACCACTTACCACCCAACTAAACACAAAACTACACTTGGCTTCGAAGTTATAGGACTCAAAATCCAATGCTTTGTTGGTCAACGACTACCTGTGATCCTCGACTCACTCTAAATGTCTAACAAAAGAATGCGCACTCCAAATAATCACACACGTAACACAGTTTAAAGTTAGTTGAATTCATTGTAAATACAGCTTATAAGATGTAAGGATTTATAATAAGATCCACTCATGACTGGGCGGACCTCTTCAGCAGATCCTTGAAAGGTATGGAAAGATCTCACCAGATAAGCTTGCAACTAGGTCTTGTGGCAGTTATTCCCTCGTATTTAAGCACTAGACCACTCGCTTGAGATCAGGAACACTTAGTCCACCTACTTTTGTATTGTTTTAATGTATTTTGGCGACATAAATTTACAACACGACAAAAAAAAAACCCTTCGATTTCGATGCCCGCTGGAAACTCAAACTTGCAACATCTGGTGTGCACATTTCACTAATAATAATAATAATCATTTAATTCAGATTACATCCTTATTGGTTAGTACAATTGCGAGCTTACAAACTAGTGTTAGTAATAATTAATAATAATTGACATATAATAATAAAATAAAATAACATAACATAACATCACGCCTTGTTTCCCCGAAGGGTTGGGCAGAGGTGTCCCTGTAGCAGGTACACCCACATTTCGCCAGTTATGTTTAAGTCCCATGTAATAGGGGGCGAGCCTATTGCCATCAACCGGGCACAAAGCCAGACTCCGAACTGCTACTGAGAAATTTCAGATAGAAAAACCCAATAACACTTTGCCCGACCCGGGAATCGAACCCAGGACCTCATGCTCAGCAGTAGCGCTTGCGACCACTAGAAAAAAAAAACCACCACCACCACCACCACTAGAAAATAATAATTTAATTAAATAATATATAATAATAACAATTGCATTTTTATTGTATATCATTCAATTAAATTAAACAGTAAGTGGCAGGTCCAGGTGGACTCCCCGATGGTGGTGATAAATCACTATACGACTGCGTGCAGCCGTATCCAGCGAGCCAGCATCGGAGAGTCCCACCGGTCCACCAGCGCGCGCAGGATGGTGTTGGGACTGTCGCGCGTGCAGCGCATGATAGAAGCGCACCGTTTGCACATGATGGCTGCAAAGCTGTCTGTGTCAGCCGCCGCGAACATCGCGAAGGCGCTGCAGTGGCGCGGCAGCCCCATCAGCACCCGGAACGCGTTATTGTATTGAACGCGCAGATCGCTGTATGTCCACTGTGTATAGTTAACCCACAGGCTGCAGGTGTAAAAGGACTGACAGTACGCTTTAAAAAGCGCAACTTTGACAGTCCCCGTGCACCGTGAAAACCTGCGGGCCAACATGTTGCATCGGACAGACAGCGCTCTGCGCTCCCTCTCAATATCCACCCCGTCCTTAAAGTCCGCCGTGACCCAGTGGCCCAAATATTTAAATTGCTCAACTTTGTTTAGAGTTGTACCACATATCACATAAAGTGAAATTCGGAACGAATGTGTATCGCTTGTTGTCCGGCCTAAAAATCATTATTTCACTCTTTTTCGTGTTGTATTTGAGCCCATGAGTCACCGCGTAGGACTCACAAATTTTCAGGAGCCTTCGTAAGGCACCAATCGATGGGCTCAGCAGCACTATATCATCTGCGTAGCTGATGTTATATTCACACACACTCCATCTATATGACACCCGATGCCGGTGCTGCTGAGTTCACCGATCAGTCGGTCGACGTACAGGTTGAAGAGCGTGGGAGAGGTCAGCCCCCCTGCCTCACCCCGCACTCCAGCCCGTACTCCTCCGAGAGAGCACCTGTCCATCTCACAAAATTCTTTTGATTTTTATACCAATGCATAAATAATAGCACAATTTCCCTAGGTAGACAAGTTTCATCCCTTAATTAACCCCACAGAATATCATACGATACAAGATTGAACGCTTTCGATAAATCAAGGTAGCATGCATAGACTGGGGTCTTTCTACTCGTGTAATACTGTACAGTCTGCTTGACGCACAGGATAGCACCCTCGGTTGAAAGCCCGGGCCTGAAGCCGAACTGCGCGTCGTTTACCGAGACGTGTTTATCCAGGTGCTGACCAAGCAGACTGTCCAGCACTTTGGCGACCACTGTGGCTAGAGAGATCGGTCTATAGTTGTTTACATCTGATGTATCACCAGTTTTATTTTTGATGATTGGCACAACTATAGTACGCATTAGATTATCGGGCAGATGGGAGTGGCCTAAACACAGGGTAAAAAACATAGAAAGCACTCTGGGTAGGTGTACACCTGCGTGCTGCAGGTGCTCGATGCTAAGGCTGTCGTGACCCGGGGATTTACCACTCACCATGCCTTTGATCACCGCACCCACTTCATTCGTAGTAAAATGAACAGTACGCTCACTACCTTCCTCAGCATCGGGCTCCTGCCGCGCTCGCCCCAGAGGAGAGTCCACCCTGAAATGGTGGGAGAACATAGTGGCGATCTCGCTAGGCTCGTGCACTCCCGCCACACTAAACGTATAATAAAAAACTTTGGCGCAGCACAATTGTGAGCGTCCGTGCTGTTCAACGTCCGACGACCGAATCTTGTGTCTGTCATTGCGACGTTGGCATATATTTTTTTCTCTACACAGGTAGCACCAATGAACGCACGCCGTTGCTACGTGTCAGTGGCAGTGCTAGGGGAGACGATATACGCAATGGGCGGATACGACGGCCATCATCGACAGAACACGGCAGAGAGATTCAACCACCGCACCAACCAGTGGTCGCTGGTCGCGCCCATGAACGCGCAGCGCTCCGACGCGAGCGCAGCTGCGCTAGACAGTGAGTGTTCTTTATGTTTTGAATCTACCTGGACGAGAAAGAGGTTAATGCCAAGACACAACCACTCATCTAGATACTGTGATCAAAAAGAGTTAATGAACTTAACAATCTAGCCGAACTATAAGTAGAAATCGTTTAGAAGTCCTTGATCAGTCAATAAGTCCCGTGAAGTACCCTGGTTTGAAATTCTCTTATAGGATATCCCGATGTCTGTTGGGTCTTCACGACTCATTTTCGGTATTACTCGTCGGGCGCATGGATTGTTCATATTAAGTACAGAACAAAACAGAACACAAAAATAATATGATTTTCGAATACCAAGTTAGCAAATTTGGTGAAAAAAACAAAATTGGGTCTCAACTAAATACGCGATACCTACAACAATTGTTTTATTCGTAGGTAGGTCTTAATTAATTTGAACTTGGTTGTTTAAGATAAGATTTACATAACGGGTGGCTTCAACGGGCAGGAGTGCATGAACAGCGTGGAGGTGTATGATCCTGACACGAACCAATGGACGAACCTGGCGCCCATGCGCTCACGCCGGTCTGGTGTCTCTTGTATCGCTTACCACAACAAGGTATTTAGGTATTATTGTTTGTAATCTTATTCTATAATTCACAGTGCTTTGGACCGTTTTGGTATTTTTTGGGCAATTTTGCCGTGTATTCATAGCATTTTCGTTTTCGTATATAATAACGTAACATCTTCCAATATCTGGCTGGTTTTTTATCTATGCTCAAATCATTTTGGGGTACGTCTCGGTGATTGAGTATGACAGTTCTGAATAAAGGGTAGCTGTATGCTACCTGTAATTAACAATAACTGTCATACGGATCAAATCTTGGTATTTATTATATAACAAAAAGACCCTACGCCCACAGCCAAATAGATAATATTAATAAGCAAATAACAATCTTATAATCACATGTTTGAGCTATTAACTCAAAATGGTTAACGTTATCATTTCAGGATCACCGTAGGTCATAATACATATTACGCCGTAGTATATTTAATGTTATCAATATCTTCATATACCTTGTGAATACCAGTTTGAGGTATGAAGAAAGCTCTAGTTTAAACTATTAATGCGTAAGCGTGTGTCACATTAATGGGGTCACGGATCATAACATCGTATCAACAAAATTAAAACGAATAACATGCCAAGAGTAGGCAAGGAAAGAGAGAGCCCTATGTCGGCGAGCGTTTGAAAATTTAAATTATTCAATTTACGAGTTATTTTTTATCTTATTATAATTCGTATGCTTACTGCAATGGCCACTAGACCCGTGTGTTAAATTAATATCGCCATTGTAGTGGCACGTTGTATGCCAAATGTCTACGCCGCAAGAAACTGGATTCATAATAAGGATAAGGAATCACAAGAATTATTATAATTATGTAATTGCATTATTATCATAAAATATCAACCAGTAAATACCATACAGTGCAAATACTACTAATTGCTTAATTCTTTTCCAAATAGCAAACCGGGTCTCCCTTGTTTTACCGAAAAGAAATTGCCAAATTATCACTTCCCAAACAAATTTTCGCATAATTTCATTTGCCAAATTATTACTTACCAAAAAATCTCTTTACAAATAATTGTTACGAAAACCTATGTTTGGCAAGTGAACGTTTGAACAATAACTTGTTTACCAACTAGTACTTTTACCATTTTTTATCTAGTCAAATATTTCAGTTGGTATAACATATTTTACGCAAAATGAAATAAGCCAAATATTTTTTCTCTCGATAGCCTCCTAAAAATAATCTCTTTTTTCCATATTTTTTTCTATATAATCTAGTCGTTTCTGGCACTCGCCGGCCGCTGCCGCGGCACCGCTCGCTTCGCTCGCTCGGCTCGTGCGTAGGTGGTCACAGTTTTAACCTAACCTAACCTAACCATTTTTTTAAAATTAATAACCTACTGTAACTAGTTCCATAAATAACCTAATGTCTAGTAACCATAAATTTGACTTGTTTCAGACAAATTCAAGCACATAAGCTTACAAATACAAAGACAAATGACATCAAATTTAACAAACAAATTCCCAAAAAAATCTTATTTTTTGCCTTTATATTTTTTGTCATAACAAATCATTTGACTAAACGTTTATTGTCTAAATATTGTTTGCTGTAATAAATCATTTGATTAAAGACCAAAAGCCTTAATGACATTATCCTTGGTAACAATCTGCCAAGTAAACATTTGACCAAATGAAAATGTGCGTACTAAAATTATTCCAAATATTACATTGGTATAAAAAAAGGTTGCTAAAATTTGTTTGGGTAATGAAAATTTGGCAAAATCTTTTCGGCAAAACGGCAGGATCCCAGTTATGATGACAATAATAGTTAAAACTGCAAAAAATTCTATCGACTATAACCACCTAAGTAGTCTGTGGTCCATTCCACCACACCACACTGCTGCTGATAAAACAGTGCCCGTTTTTCAATTTGTATTTTTGTTTCACGATCTGTTGCCAAATTATATTACTTATTATTTAGTTTTGTTTCTTACCTTTCCCTACCAATTCTACAAAGAATCGCGTTCACGATAATTTTTTCCTCATACTTCATTTTTATATCCTAGATCTACGTGATTGGCGGTTTCAACGGCATTTCCCGAATGTGTAGCGGTGAGGTGTACGACCCCGCTGCCAACACCTGGGCCCCTGTCCCTGACATGTACAACCCTCGTAGCAACTTCGCCATAGAGGTCATTGATGACATGATCTTCGCGATCGGAGGCTTCAACGGAGTCACCACCATATACCACGTGGAGTGTTACGATGAGAGGACCAATGAGTGGTGAGTTTAAGTACTTACTAATATATACGGAGGACGAAAGCCCTTATTTCTTTTTCGTGAATGGACCTGCTCTTCACCTCGATCTCGAAGACTGCGAATAATGGTTTTCCGGAGGACCTGCGGGTAGTTTCTTACAGAAGAAAGCATTGCTTATTTGGCGGTGGACTTGTTTCTTTTTTATGTGAAAACAAGTGTAGTGGTATGTAACCCACACATGCACACAACCTGCGAACCCAACTACTTAAAGTGCGTCGCCCGTGTGGGCTCAGTCAATCAGAGACAATTCGAATACGATACGCACACAAGCAGTTACTAACTGCGTTCCGCGTCATCACGTCGGGGTCAACAATAAAGAACTTTTGTTAGGGTGTGTTAAAGGTTCACTACGAAAATGGAACGAAATAAAAATTAAGGCATTACGGAAAAGTCATCAATAACATCATTTCAGCTGAAAGACGTCCACTGCTGGACATAGGCCTCCCCCCAGCACCGCCACTTCGACCGGTTCTGTGCTTCTCGCATCCAGCGGATTCCTGCGGCCTTCACCAGGTCATCAGTCCACCTTGTGGGGGGCCTTCCAACGCTACGTCTTCCAGTACGCGGTCCCCACTCCAGAACCTTTCGGCCCCATCGGCTATCTGTTTGGAAATTCTTCGAGCTATGTCGGTTACCTTGGTGGTCCTACGTATCTCTCCATCTATCTGATTCGAACACGTAGGGAAACTCCAAGCATGGCCCTTTCCTTTGCCCTTTGGGTGACTTTCAGCCTTCTAATGAGGCCCACTGTGAGCGACCACGTTTCAGTGCCATAGGTGATCACTGGCAACACGCACTGGTCAAAAACTTTCGTCTTGAAACACTGTGGTGTATGAGACGAGAAGATAGTACGCAGTTTCCCGAACGCTGCCCAGCCGAGTCGGACCTCTTTCTCGAAGTTGGACCTACCTAACTGGACAGTTTGTCCTAGGTAAACATAATCGTCCACAACTTCGAGTGTAGAGCCTCCGATCTTCATGAGGATCGGTGTTACATAGGCATTCGACATGTCCTTCGTTTTGTCCATGCTCATTTTAAGACCCACTCTTTCGGAAGCTCTACTGAGTTTAGCCATGATTACTATATCGTCGGCAAACCAAAGGCAAGTGATGTACTCGCCATTGATATTGATGCCAACCCCTTTCCAATTCAGAACGTTGAAGACATCCTCCAGTGCAGCAGTGAACAGTTTCGGAGAGATTACGTCTCCCTATCTCACCCGAAGCTCGCTGCCGAAGGATAGGTTTGGTAGGATAGGTGGTCCGATCCTGGAGTTGGACTGACATAATAGCGTTTTCATACAAACACCGGCACCGTTGGAGAGACTGCAGTACAGCCCAAGTCTCGATCGACGGCTTTCTCGTAGTCCACAAACACTAAGCAGAGAGGCAGGTTATACTCTTCGGTTTTCTGTATAACCTGCCGCAGCGTATGTATGTAGTCTACGGTGCTAAAGCCTTTACGGAGTCCGGCTTATTCGGGACATTGGAAGTCGTCAAAACTGCGCGCGAGACGGTTCGTAATGACTCTTGAAAACGGCTTGTAGACATGGCATGTACGGAAAGTAGTCCCATCATACTTGTTAACTTCTTACGTAAAGCTTCTTTTCTGCGTGTTCCACCCCGCGTCTTTAGCGTGAAATTGTTTTCTCGTGATCGCATGAGCCGTTCTGAAGTCAGCATTATCTTAAAGTATGTAATGAAGGAACTAAGTGCCTTTTAATCACGTTATTCACAACAGTTTATGTAATTTCGCTTAAGTATAATATTATCGTAACTAAACGCACGTGGCGGGGGCATTTGATGGGAGTAATCAGCCAATTATCTTTCTCTCTCCGCAGGCTAGGTAATACATAATCTAGACAAGCCCATGTCTTGATTATTCCCTATTGGATCAAATGTGGGGTACTGTTGAATAAGTAGTTAGCAGGGGGCTGACAACAAAGTTGCATCTATAGAGAGTTGTAATAATCTAAGTACCTAAAGATATAGGCCATATGTTTCTTAAGTGTTTTGTTGCTATCTATTAATTAGTCTCTATTTATAACTTGGAGTTGCGTATGCGCTGAGATAATAAACTTAGTCGTACAGTTAGTTTGCAGTAAACCAGACATTTCTCCTACTTTCGTAGCCTTATCATATTATTATACCCTTTGGTTAGTACAGCAAATGTTTACGGATATAATGCACAAATCGCAAGGATATTATGAGAAATAGTCGCATATTATGCATAGACGCATTCCAACTTGTTTGTCAGTTTTAATCTTTATTTTATCTGTAATGTCTCGTATGTTATTATAACAAGAGCAAGTTCGATTTTCCTATTAATTTTCAAAGGCCAAAAAGTACCACAACATAGGTACCTACTTATTTATAGACCTAAATTAATTTTCTATTTTTTCTTACATTGGAACAGTTGGTGAATTATCAAGCTTGTAAAAAATAATAAGATCATTCACGAGAATTTTCTAAACTGAGAACAAAACGCGCTGAGAAAACAAAGATTACCGTCTGATGAAATTTTCGTTTCCATTCAACATTACATGAATGAGGGATCAGTATGTGGGTTATCTGTCATAATACATCGTGATGACTGCGTGAACATGTTTTTCTGCTGCGGGTGCTGCGAGCTTAGAAAATATCGAGAAATATTCGTATTCGGAGCATGTAGGTATATCCAGTATCAGACTACCCATGTAGCAGGTGGAGCAAATGGTACTGTAGTGCTATTCTGTAACCATCTCACCGTGTTATCTTAGGTGAAGTGAGCGTGAAGTGAGCTGTCAGTTGCTAAGAATTGACACTATTGGCAGCTCACTTCACTTAAGATATTCACGGTGAGATTTTTACAGAATAGCACTACAGCAGTGCTATTCTGTAAAAATCTCACCGTGAACGCATAAGTGAAGTGAGCTTGAAAATGAGCTGTCAATAGTGTCAATCCCTAGTATAAATGGTGGAATGACAGCTCACTTCACAAGCGTTCACGGTGAGATTTTAACAGAATAGCACTGCTGGTCCGCGCTTAGACGTACAAAAACACAAGTCATGAACAGGGTGTAAAGTTCACTCATCCACCATAGAAAAGGGAGGATCCTCCGATCAGACGGGTGTTGTGTCTGGCGGGCAACTGCTCATCGGTTGGAAGTTGAAATCTTGTATGTATGTCGATCGCTCGGTAAACTCTAACTGCGCGATGCAGGATTTGTGTGACGTGACATGTCTTTGATGCGTAGTTTGTATGTGGCGGTGTAACCGCTACAGTACGTATGCCACCGGTAGACCCAATGGAATATTGTGTATCAATGGTGAAAAGCTACAAAAAACATCGAGCTACGCTCGTTAAATATGTTTTTCTTAGAAAAGTAATCGTTAAATCACTGCCGGCATTTTATTTTATTTCATTTAGAATTGTTTGAAGAAAGTAATTAGGTTCAAGTAGGTACTTGAGAGTAAAGGAATACGAGGCAAAGGACATCTTTGTTTTTAAACATATTTGGCTAGTGTTATAAGTATATAGGAAAACGAATTATTTTTTTAAAGTACTATTTTATTATCTCCATAATTTTAGAACCTAAAACAAACTAAGTTAGAACGTCGTTTAATTTTAGAACCTAAAACAAACTAAGTTAGAACTTAGTTTGTTTTAGGTTCTAAAATTAAACGACTCTCTGGAGTCGTTTGAGATTCAGTTGTACCGTTCCATTTATTTGCCTTGCTTTACTTAATATAACAGTCATTTGATATAGATAAGTAATATTTTTTATTTTTATTGGCACCAATATTTTTGCTCACAGAACTCGGTGTAGGTAAGCTTTTTTTTTTTTTTTGTTTGCGAAATTATCAAATAACTTCTCCCGCTCTGAGTGGAGCGGGAGGGCGTGTCAGACTCTTACTGACTAAAACCCACCCGTGTTCCTTCAGTTGCCATGTTGCCGGGGGCCACGATTTCCCTTTCGGCCCATAGTCGTAGCCCATGGTGTAGGTAGGCTAGGAATACGATTTAAAAAGTAACATTTCATTAAATGGTTGGACAAACAAACGTGCTTAATTATATAATTATCTTAGCACGTTTTAAATATCATTTGGATGCAATATTTACCCCTTTATGTAATCTACCTATCATTGTTATGAAGAAATTAAGTCTTTGTATATTAAATCGATTCATCGAATTGATGTTATTAACCTACTGCATCAAAGTCACAGACATTTTTAATCTCGTATAATAAATAAAGAATTGGCGCAGTCAAATATTTTAATTGTGTCCACGTCGCCAGTTCTAAAGGTTATAAAATTCTGCGGTAAAACTACCTACACCTGGAGAAAAATATACCTTCTCCAAGTACCAAATCCTTGAAGGCCCATACCTATTTGTAAGTAGTATAAAATAAATAGGGTAGTTGCCTAGGTAAAAAAACAGAAATACTATTTAGTCCGTCTTTCAGATAATAAAAAAATATTAGACACGTATTTTTTGCTTTATCATATTAATCAAAAATAACTTAGAAAACACGCATTAAAGTTAGGGAGTGGGGGCTCGCTACGTCACAACGCACTATTAAATCTAGCAAGGCGTGACGTCATGCCACATTTTAACTCAATGTATCGCCGTAATCTTTTGATTACGTCAAAAAAGAAAAAAATACGTGTTCAATATTTTTTTATTATCTGAAAGACGGACTAAAAATAAAAAAAATTGGACACAGGCCTATTATAACCAGACAGAGTAACAGAAACAAAACGTGGCAGCCCTCTTACTCTTGCCTCATCCGACAATAACAAGGTAGTATATATCTAAAAGATAGACAATATCCGGATACAAAATGAATTGTAACAAATAAAAACGGTTGATAAAATCGCGCGATGTTCCTCGTACTATTCTGTGGCGATGTGACGCCACACCGCACACGTGATAGTAGATAAACTTCTACGTCTTCAAACCGTATAAGTACTTTTTGCTGAAACTTAAGTTACTGCTGGCGAGAACCCGGGTATCTGTAAACAAGAGAAAGAAGGGAATGATACTGCTTTTCTAGAAAGCATTCTTTGCTTAGCAACTTAAAATATAAGTAGGTGCTTATATTTTAAGTTAAATCTTCTACGATTGTTAGAGATAGTCAAACATCATAAGAAATTACAACCCCGTTCGTAGTTCAGTTTAGTCTCCTAATGAAAATACAGAAATTAGACATAAAGGTATTCCGTCAGGTTGTGGCCGTTGCTGGTTTCCATTTTAAACCTATTTTAAGTGACACATGGGTCGTTATAAAATAGAAAAAAAAAAAACATTTGAATAATTATCACCAATCACTTGATTCTCTAGGTACGAGGCAACAGACATGAACATCTACCGGTCGGCGCTGTCGGCGTGCGTGATCATGGGCCTGCCCAATGTGTACGACTACATCCACAAGCACCGCGAGCGGCTGATGGAGGAGAAGCGGCAGAAGATCCTGCTGTCAGAGACTGCGAGGCACGGACAACACCGCACGGCCTTGCCTGATGTTAGTAGTCTTTTTATTCATCTAAGCGACCATACACTTGACCATACAAGTCGCAATTCGCAACCATTTACCACAACCACCATTCATAATTTTTTTTTTTGGTCTATAACTAAACAATAATCAGTCTAAATACTGTGATTAACAAGTCGTAGACCGCTACGTAAATTTTTTTGATACATTTTATTAATATAGGACAGGTATAATAGGTACTACGTATCGTTGATATATGCGCTATTAAAACAAATGATGTGCAAAGTTATTTGTTCCTAGTACCCACGCATTATTCTCGTAGACCCCTGCTACGAGACGTGTCGTCGCGCTACGAGATTACCTTTATTTTTCATATTTATAGTCGGTTACGGGCGCTGAATGTTATGTAGCAGTAACCTATGACAGAATTACATCACATTGATGTTACTTGACCCCCGAAGTTATTGTAGAGGTCATACGCCTATTTTACGAAGTGGTATTTAAAGCCGATAGGCTACGGTGACGGAATCAAAAGCCATTGTTTAAATTCGTTATCAGCATAACATCAGCCAGATGTTCAAAGTTAGAAAAAACGCTCGATTACCAAACTTTGCCAACTTTAGATGCGCAGTATTTGCAGCGATCGAAAGCGCAATTTGTTCACGATCGAAAATAATGGACCATAATTTAATATTTTTTATTTGTAAAACTGATACCGTAACTACACTGATTTGACCTTTTTACGAAAAAGACAACTAAGGGTAAGCGCACACGAGCCACCGGCCACAACCAACTGTGGCTGTCGTCTCTTTCCTACGTTTTTTGTAATTTGCAGGTCAGTATCAGGTTATAATATGTTGATCAAAATATGATCCGCGACCGTAACAAATGTGTTTTTGATGTGTAACGTCTTTCCTCTTGCTTTCCTGCAATCAAAATCTAAATAATCATATCTGTGCGAGTGATTTTGTGAAAAGAGACAGTGGTGTGTCACAGGAAGCCGGGGAAGCGCGCGCTATTTGATTTGACCAATGTGTGCGCGCGGTGCTAAAGTTGGCCGTCAGAAACGACCTATAATGATCGAGCCCCCGTTAATGTTGCTTATTACCTTAATATTGCTTATTACCACGGTGATATGTCAGACGTTACCCATCATATGCGACTACTAAGTATAAGGCTCGCTCGTTTTTTAACCGACTTCCAAAAAGGAGGAGGTTATACGTTCGTCGCGTATGTCTGTTTTTTTTTTTTTTTTTTTTATGTATGTCCACCGATTTCTCCGTCAATTGTGGACCGATTTTGAAAATTCTTTTTTTGTTTGAAAGGGTATGCTCTCGAAGTGGTCCCATATAAATTTTATCAACTTTGCTTTGATAGTTTTTGAGTTAGCTTCAATAATACGTACTTTTTCCCACTTATCCCACTTAGTATGTGGATGATATGATAAGTTCCTGACACTGTTATTTACATAGCAGGTAGTGGTTTTCGGATTTGTGTGAAGTAGGTACCACAACTGAAAAGTGAAAAATAAAAACTTTTTACAAAAAAAAACAACCGACTTCCAAAAAACACTACAAAGTGAAAAATAACTTTAATTTCGGAAGTCGATGACAAAAAACGAAAATTCAAAACCGAAGACACAGTGTTTTTTGGAAGTCGGTTGTTTTTTACAGAATTATGATCATTACAATCATCAGTACAACTCTTTTATTTAATACCAGCTTTTGCCCGCGGCTTCGCCGGCCTGGATGTCGCAAAATATCCCACGGGAACGTACTGTACTACCGGGATTAAAAGGAAGCGAAGCGATGACCGCACCATACCTAATAGCCGAGGAAATGGTCATTGGCTCCTCTGCTCTAGCGTTGCGCCGCAATGCCGCCGTCAACCGTCAATTTTGTTACGCGTAATTTTGAATCTGTGATATTTTTGAAGTATTCATTTAAGTGATTATGATGCCAAGACATTTTTTTATCTAAATTAAATGGCCAGTTTAAATAACAAATTTTATTGGATAAGGATTCATAACATACGGCCAAAACAGCCTCGGAAATAAACATTAATTGTATGTAAGTAAATCTCTTAAGGTTTCCGCGGCGCACGCCAGTATAAAGCTCCCCAGTCCGCATGATTTTTTCCGATATCTTCAACAATAATCATCATATCTCAGCCAATGTACACAAAACCTTTATGCATCTTAAGCCGGGTCTCCTGCGCGTGTTAGTTTTTACACGACTGCCCAAAAAGGAGTGTAATGTTTTTCATTTTATCGCGTTCAGACAAACAGACGCGTCGAGGGACTTTGTTTTAAAATATGTATGTATGTAAGTAAGGATTAGCCTCAAATGTCATGAATTCATGAAATAGTCATTCAATAGGGTAATGTTAACTTAGAAAGTTGCATCGACGATTTTAATGATTTTATTTAATTCTGTGAATACATGTTTGTTACGGTCGCGAATCATGTTTTGATTAACATACAACCCTTTTTTTTTGGGTGGGAAATTATCAAATAACTTTTCCCGCTCTGGGCAGACTAGTCTTACTGACTAAAACCCACCCGTGTTCCTTCAGTTGCCTGTATGTTGCCAGAGGCCACGGTATCCCTTTCGGGCTTTCCCGCGACCCCGGCAGGCATCGGCCCTAGCGGACCCCGTCAGTCGACATCTCTTTGAGGCGCGCGTGGAACACAACGCACCGTCGACCCGGGCTAGGTCCTTATCGGAGGGCGAGCTAACGCATTGCTCACCGTCCGCAAGCCCGTGCCTACGGTGGCCGGGAATCGGCCTGGGATTCCCGACGCCCAGGGCGTCTTCTGCGGCGGTTAGAGGCGTGAGGGCGAGAAATTTGCCTCTCCCTCACGCATTCCGCCACCTCCTTCGCGAGCATTACTGCTTCCCAGAAGGAGGTGAACGAGGCTTCCCATGCCCTCTTGCTCCGTACCATGGTCTGAATCAGGGCCGGACGCGAGAGATCAACATACAACCCTGCAAATTACAAAAACGTAAGAAAATTTGAATTTCCCGGATTACCTGGTGCTTTCGCGTTAAGCTTTATCGAGTTTATATAGGTCGAGACAGGACTAGATGAGATGATGACGGATAAGTTTTGAGTAAGTGGCTTGCTGAAGAGACAGACAAATCTTTAGGTCAATGTAAGCTACGTTTTTAACTTTGACGTTTGTCATTATAATCAGCATCACAATAAAAATTGTTTATTTTTAGATAAATGTAATGTTTTTGGTAGACCGTTTTATCATGCGAAACAAGTTTAAAAACAGTTATTGTTCATTTTGCCGTAGGGTTCCTTACACCTAAATGTTTTAGTTTTGTCTTGAAAGAAAAAACATAACCCTTCCTTGGCAGTGGGGTAAAAAGAAAAACAATGCCTCAACAAATTCCGAGCATTTTTCAGTTCGTCTGTAACATTCATTTGATTTAGTATTTGATTGGTTTCTTCCTTTTACTGAATAGTGGCAATGATATTCAGTGTATTGGTGAATGTTTTGAGATTCACGAAGAGTAAATCACTCAAGGAACCTTAAACAGTGCGATAGCCGAAAGGTTAACGGTCAGCAAAAAAATTGCGAACTCATAATAAGATTGATACTAAAAGTTAGCATTTAGCCCCGACCGTGACTGGGTGGGTTCAACACTTGGGACATTCCGTGCATTGTATGTTTTTTACAGAACAGAACTCTTTTGTTATTATGATTCATTATTGCGTAGCGTGCAAAAAAAACCAGACGCACCTCTGTCAAATTTTTCAGCTTCTTTGTCTAATGAATTACGTAGGTTCATATAAAAATTCAAATTGTATTCATTGTAGTTTAAGGTATTTACACAGCAGCAGCAGTTTCTGTATCTCTATACGTAAAATTACTGGTCATAGGGTTTTAGCTAGTTTTCGCTTTACACCTGAGAAGGACCTACATTATGCTCATTCACATCTACTTTCAGTTTTCTTGATAAATCACTACCTGTAGAATCACTAGACGCCAAAAAGTCGACGATTTTTCCGTCTTGGATATTCAAATTGTTCTTTGCAGAGTAACCGGCCGTGGTTGGTGCAGGTTCACCTGATGGAAGACAACGACGACATGCTAGAGCAACTGGGGTTAATGGAGAACCAGGCCGCCAACAACGATGCGCCTGCGCCTCCCCCGCCCCCGCCACCGCCCCCACCTCTTCCCCCGCAACCTATGGAGCAGGACTAGTGCACTCCAAGGTAGCATACTAGAACATGTGTAGGTGTCGAATGTGAAAAGTTGTCTCTTAGGACGTAAGGGACCTTTGCATCGGTACACAGGTCTCTGGACAAAAGACATTCGACGAGAGAGGCAATGGAACAAACATTTTCGTTTCAGACACGTGCAGGACGGATGTGCCTCAGTTCATATCAATCAGGTATTATTATCAAGTAAGTATTATTTGGTAACTCCTTAGGTTTCTCGTATCTTTGTAAAGGGGAATGGATAAGGAAAGTTATGTATACAAAGTATTTTACTCCAATTACCTATGAAAATACCAACTATAGTGGGTGTGCCTAACTACCTATTTATTTAAACTTCTCGCACACAAAAAGGTACAAAGGCGGACGGACTTAAACAATATACTTAAAGTAAAAATAACTAAAAATAATTTCACAAGTCGGTGTCTTTGGTTTTGTATTTTTGTTTTTGCCACCGACTTCCGAAATTAAAGTTGTTTTTAACTCGCTTCTTTGCTTCTTGGCGTAAATTAACCTAAGTTGTTTAGTTCACGTGCATGACGCCTGCAATGTTTCAAACAAACAAAATACGGAGCACTCAATCATGCATGTCAATAACTAATTATGCAATCTCTGTAGATGTACAATGTGATTCATTATTATCTTATAGGTCCAAGTCAATAAATTCTACTCTCATTTCACAATGTATTGGTTGTTATAATAATACCCTCTTACTTTTCCAGGTCTCACAGTAACTTTTCTGTTAATCGAAAAGCCTACCCCCTACTATAGTAAACTACCTAATCAATAAGATGAAGAAATAAAAGTCTTAGGAAAAAGTATAGTGAAGTTAATATTATGTAAAATTATTATGTTACCGTCCTTTATTTTTAAAAATATTTACCTTTATTATAGCAATTTTGGCATATTTATAATGTTGTGATATTTTCATAATGTGAATCATTCCTGTATTTTTGGAATATTTTTGAAAATTGTATGAAATTTTTCAGACAAGTATATGATACTTAATAAGAAAGAATTCTCGTTGTTTCAATTCTTTTATCATCATATTAAAATACATCCTGGTACATTTATATAATGTAAAAGATTACATTACAAATAGAATAAAAATTTGGCATATTTTCGTAGCAAGCGTAGCTGCGTAGCAGTCTCGTAGCCGTTGCCTACGAGACACATTATGATATTTTGAAATATTGTTTTTCAAACTCTTTTTTTACTGCATTCTGGATTCAAATTTAAATTAAAACTACTATCTACAAAATAAGTATGTTTTGCTCTATCTACTATTAAAGGCTAGGGTCAAATGTATCTGTCGCAGTAAGATGGTTAAAGCCGTGATATAGTTATATTCCATAACTGTCGGGGAGCCCTAATTTTGTTACTGCGACCAATTCCGACGTAGCGCTCGTTGCCCGCTGCCGCGGCACCGCTCGCTACGCTTGCACGGGTCGCGCGTAGTTGGTCAGTTCTAACCTAACCTATTTGGTCGGAGTGCCCTAATAGTTATATTACTAGACCGTGCTCATATCATAGTTATATTCCTAGTAAGACAGTTATGAACCGCTTTCATATAACTATATCACGGCTATAACCATCTTACTGTGACATACCTACACATTCGAAGTGCGCTGGACCGCATTGCATGTGTGAAAATAGATAAAAAATTAAAATCTTGTCAACGGCTTTGTGTGGAAATTTAAATATCCAAGCTTACTTATTAGCCTAAAATCTTGAGTATTCTGGAGCCACAGTAGGTTAGAATACAGGCATGTAAAATAAGAAAACCAAGACAAATAAAACTAACAATATTTTATCTTTATCTCCTATTATGTTATGTACAAAAACTTTCTTTTATCATTAAAAAAGTATTTAATAAAGCTTAATAATTCGAACCTTGATTAAACATCAAATTGGCGGTCGTTGTTCTCACAAACTGCTTCACTGATGGCAGTGGCCTGCGCCAAAGTTGTAACAGTAGAGTCTGCAGCCATGCGCTGCCACACGCGCTCCGTCCACACCACCGCCGAGAAACACGCACCATTGCTGATGAACGCGCGCAGCGTGACCGCACCCACTCCGCGACCCATGCTCCGCCAGCCATCCGAGCGCACAGACTGCACAAAACAGTCCCATGCACCCGCGTACTTTCCTAACACGTCTCCTTGATACCTCGATTTCACTACATCAATAGGATATAATACCACCCACGACAAAGCTCCTGCCATTCCTCCCGCCATAAACACTTTCATCACAGATTGATCTCCTCGAGTCATTGCCTCGTAAGAGGTGAAGTAGATCGCCAACGCAGGGCTATCGCGAACCATCGTCACACCGAGCCCCCGGAAAAGTGCTTTGAAACCTCCAGTTCGTACGATGTGGCGGGCTCCGGCCCATGCACCAGACGGCATGCCATCTCCGGGCTTGGACAACTGCTGCCGTGTCTTAATTAACTCGACGGGAGCACACGCGAAGCTCTGGAGCAGTCCCGCAGCTGCCCCGGCTGTCGCATGTGTCCTCAAAGCATCTGGATTGGGCAGTGCCCGTCTCGTATTCCCATATGCCCCAAAAACTATAGCATTAACAGCCGCTATTCCACCCAACGGAGCACCTATTCCACGGTAAGCGGTGGACAACGTTCCTCCTTTCAGAAGAGCTTTCGTGCATTGCATCGCACTACCTCTTCCAGACTGTATGTGCACTTTCAACGTATCCAAAGGATGACCAGCAATGATTCCCGCACAACCTGAAATCCAACACAATGTATCAGTATGAATATCATCAGATTAATATAGTAATGCAACAGTTATAGATATTAAATACATCTGTCTTACCCCCTATACATCCAGCTACGAAATCTAGCGCCATATTTACAAGCGTATAAAATTTCTTTCACTAGATGTGCCTGCAAAAAAAAGTACATGTTAATCGTCCATTCATAACTCACTTATTTGACACCAAAAGTATGAAAGTGTGCTTTACCTAAGAAGATAAAGCTATACTATAAGTAATTAGTTTACATTAATTTATAAATCATGTTTTACATGGATGATAGTCTTTGCCGGGGACTGTACGATGAATAGCCATTCTGTAGGAGATTACACGTCAGCCTATCGGTAATCACTTATTTACATAAACTTTTGGGTTGACCTTCAGTAAGTTCATTATCTGAAAAGAGAGTTAGTTGTGCTTACCTTCGGCGTTCAAATAAGGTAGTCGTAATGAGAATTCACGTTGTCTCCACTTGAGGTGACGCCAATGAACATATTGGTAGAGACTAGAGCAGCAGGGAGTGGTCGCACGGCGGTCCAGCCTCTCGGGTGAGTAGCTTGAGTATGCGCTGCGCGGGCGCCGATGCCGCGGTCCCGCCGCCTGCCCGCTCGCTCGCCATACTTCCACACGCATTATCTTCTCCTTTGGGTCACTCTTATCACAAGGGTCAAAATACGTCTTTGAAACAAAATAATTACACCTAGGCTAATAATTCATGCTGCAAATGTTTCCATTTACAAATGAAAATAATTGTATTTTTATTATTTTATAATTAATTTATGTTATTTTTATACTAATTGATGCCTGACAACAACAACAACGCCAGAAATCTTAGCCCAGAATGTAACAGCACAACCGCTATAGTAAGGCACCTACATAACTTCTAAGATAAGCAATTTCAAACAAATTCTTTGAGATATCGAATGATCTCAACAACTACATAATTATATAGGTACCTACCTATTACCTAAAAAAAACCTTAAATCTATTTATAATTTTAATGCCAAGACTATGTAGACCACAGGTTGTAGGTATGTAGATTAAATTGACCTTTAAACGAGCAATTCTTGTTTAAATATAATCTGAATCTCGGAAACGGCGCCAACGATTTTCACGAAATTTAGTATGCAGGGGGTTTCGGGGGCGATAAATCGATCTAGCTAGGTTTCATTTTTAGAAAACGCCATCCAGATATTTGACCTGTTATGTACGAAGGAATGGAATTTTCTGACTTAGCTATTAAGGGATCAATGTCTGAAACCAATAATTGCAAATCTCTCAGTTAAAAACGTATCCACTAATCCACCCAATGCTGAGTGTAGATCTCCACCATCACACATCTGACATCCAACTTTTTCCTGTTGCCTGTGGTTGAGCAAGTCATCAGTCCACCTGGCGCGTGGCCTGCCCATGCTCTTACGGCCAGATCACTAAGTAGCTGGTTGCGTTTAAATAACTTGCATAGCTTTATAGCATATGCACAAACGTGGCGAACAAGCTCATATACGTTAAGAAATATATTATTATCATTATCTCTAGAATAGGGGAGACCTTTCACCCCCAAATAGATGTTGTTGACCGCGATAAATAACAACGTAGATAGGTACATTATTCGAATGGAGAAATTTCAATAACATCAATAGGTAGGTACCTACTAATACTAGCTTTTACTCGCCATTTTACATAACAACAAGGATGATAACAACATGGATAACAAGTAGGTAGTGCTCCTATACTCTGCGTCAATCCCTAGACATGGTTAATTTAGTTTTTAGGGTTCCGTAGCTCAAAAGGAAAAGGATCACTTTGTTGTCCGTCTGTTTGTCAAGACCCTTTTTCTCTGAAACGCGTGGAGGTATCAAGCTGAAATTCATGTCAAATACTCAAATCTACTGTCCCTTAGAGCTGTGAAAAAATTAAACTTCTAAGCCAATGCAATCAAAAGATACAGCCGTTTATGCTGCAAATTTTCGACACTCGCAAGCGAATCAAAACCTACAGGGTACTTCCCGTGAACTCAGATTCTTGAAATTTGGTACGAAGCAACGTCTTATAGCACAGATAAAGGAAAAATGGCGAAATACATAAATTCTTAGTTACATCATATAATAAAAATATTTTTAATAATTTTAAACTTACTACCCCTTTCCTCATGAACGCGGTTTGAGCGGAACCCTCGGTGCGCGAGTCCGACTCGCACTTGGTCGGTTTTTTTAAATTTCATTATTAATTTCACCTACATAGTAGGATTCTAGGTGTAGGATATCTACTTACTGAATATATTTTTTACGTTTTATTGTTATTTGTAGGAAATCATTATCTGCATCATATTTCAACGCTGCGAATTTTCATTACATGCTCGCATTTTCGCATCCTTTTCGCCATCAGCCTGCAGATTTTTTTCCAACGAACTAAGGTTTATTTTTATAAGATAGAATCTACATGGTTTATAAATTATTTAGGTACTATTTTTTGAAGTAATTTAATTTAGTTTGCATTTTTTATGTAGGTAGGTAATAAAACTATAAATTTCTATCCGACTATGAACGCCGAATTAATTCAGGGGTCAAGGACTCTTTTGTAGCCCACATTTATTGCTACAGAATTATATAACTTGTGTACTTAACAATATTTGATAACGTCTTGTGAAGAAATAAAAAAGCGAGTTGACCTGTCCCAACAAACTAGGCCACACGGTGGCTTACCTTCTCCTATAATAGAGCCAGATAGCCATAGCCACAGGCCATAGACCATTTCTCGCTCCTATTGCTATTGCAACTTTTAAAAAAGTTACTAGATACATCCAATAGCCGCGTGTGCAGATAAATCGGATAAATAAACAAACACACTGGATACAACCGGCACAGATAACTTTGTACGCAGTTTTCGGCAGTCAGTATAAACCACACCCATATTTAATATTGAATGTAAGTAGGCACATTCAGATGATAGTGTGTAAGTAAATAACAGTAGCTAGGTACCTATTATATGAAACTGTCCCAAAAAGATAGGACTTCGGTCAAAATGCTGAGAAGACTTAACGAAGGTCAATGGACCAAGAGCTACTGAACTCGCTGACACTGCATTACTGCACCTTCACGTCCTGTATACTGCACTATCTGCAGATATACATGTTGACTTACCCAATGGAATCGCAATGAAGGCCATTCAATTTGAGAGTTTAGAGAAATGTGATATTTAGTGACGGATATTAAAAAAAAAAACATAAAAATTGGGTTTTCCCGAATCCCATGAATTTTCGCCTAGACTTATTGCTGCAAATGGGTCACACTATCACGTCCCAGAAGGAATACGTCAAATTACAAGTCGCCCTGTATACAACAATAAACCTTCAATAAAGCTTCGCTTGGTGTTTTGGTTCGCCGTCAACCAAAACACCAAGCATCGTTATTAATTCATCATCATGGACATGGAATATTTTCATTGTAATTACCTATCCATGTTAAGCAGTGGAGTTTTACAGGCAATGAACAATAGCCAGTCAGTAGTCAATCTTATTGTTAAATTGGTCAGTATTAAAATTAAACAATCGTCTTCTGTTATGTGACAGACAAGTCCACAGACAAACGGCTTGTATTGGTCGCGGACGGAACTATTAAAATGGACCAAGCTCGATAATACGATAGAAATCGTATTGTAACAATGATTCGGTTGATGCATTATCCGCTTTTCATTCATAATAGGTACCTACAAAGTCAAGCAAGCATGGGGGTGCAACCACCTGCCCTGGAGTTGCATCAGGGAGGCACTCCGGTATCACCGGATGCCGACCTACCTCTGTCGTGTGGTCGAGGCTTATCTGATGGACAGGGCCGTCATCTACCCCGGGGTAGATGACGGCCCTGTCCATCAGGGAAAGTGCAACCGGCAAGAGATGTCGTGCGGTGTCCCACAGGGTTCGGTCCTGGGGCCGCATCTGTGGGACATCGGATACGACTGGGTGCTGCGCGCCGACCTCCCTAGCGGCGTCAGCGTCGTTTGTTACGCTGACGACACGTTGGTCCTGGCGCAGGGGAGGTCGTACCAGGCGGCGGCCGACTTAGCGACACGCGGGGCTGCGACAATTGTTGATAGGATCCGGCAGCTGGGACTCGAAGTGGCCCTGCACAAGTCCGAGGCCAAGGGTTTTCATGGTCCTCGGAATACGCCACCATCGGGCTCCCAGGTTACGGCGGGAGGGGTTCACATCGGCGTCGAGTCGACGATGAAGTATCTGGGACTCATCCTCGACAGTCGGTGGAATTTCGTCGAACAGCCGACGTTTGGCTCCCAGACTGGAGCGGGCTGGGGCTGCCTTGAAGCGGCTCCTGCCCAATCTAGGGAATCCAAATGCCCCCTGCCGGAGGCTCTACGCGGGGGTCGTGCGGTCCATGGCCCTTTACGGGGCACCGGTGTGGTCGCGTTCATTGAGGCTGCGGCCAGACCGCCGGTTGAACGCGTCCCAGAGGGTCATGGCCATCCGGCTGGCCTGAGGATACCGCACGGTCTCCTGCGAGGCGGCGAGCCTCCTTGCCGGATTACCACCATGGGATCTGGAGGCAAAGGTCCTCGCGCACATCTAGGAGTGGCGCGAGGAGGCGAAACGCCGTGGCTTAACTCCGATGCCGCAAGAAATCGCGGCACAGCGGACAGAGCTCCGGCGGTATCTCATGGCGTCATGGAGAGTACGATTGTCGCAACCCAGTGCTGGGCACGCCACAATTGCGGCGATAAGACCCCTCTTTGAGGAGTGGCTTGAGAGGCGCCACGGCGTCCTCACTTTCCGCCTGACGCAGGTCCTCACCGGACACGGCTGCTTCGGGAGGTTCCTGTTCAGAATAAGGCGGGAGGAAACGCCCGGGTGTCACCATTGTGTGGATTGCCCGGAGGACACGGTGGAGCATACGGTGGAGGTCTGCCCGGCTTGAGCAGAGCATCGCCGTGTCCTCGTGGAGGCGATCGGCGGTGGTGATCTCTCGCGTCCGGCCCTGGTTCAGGCCATGGTACGGAGCGAGAGGAAATGACAGGCCGTCACCTCCTTCTGTGAAGCGGTAATGCTCGCGAAGGAGGAGGCGGAACGCGTGAGGGAGAGGCAAATTTCGCGCCCTCACGCCCCTAACCGCCGCAGGAGGAGACGCCCACATCGGGAATCGCGAGCCGATTTCCGGCCACCGTAGGCGCGGGCTTGCGGACGGTGAGCAATGGGTAGCTCGCCGTCCGATAAGGACCAGGCCCGGGTCGACGGCACGTTGTGTTCCACGCGCGCCTCAAAGAGATATCAGCAGAATTTATGGGGTCCGCTAGGGCCGATGCTTGCCGGGGTTGCAAATAAGGCCGAAAGGGAAATTGTGGCCCCCCGGCAACAGGGCAACCGAAGGAACACGGGTGGGTTTTAGACAGTAAGAGTCTGACATGTTATCCCGCTCCGCCCAGAGCGGGAGAAGTTATTTGATAATTTCAAACCGGAAAAAAAAAAAAGTTTTTTTCAACTATGCTAATTAAAACTAGGTGAACGCTCGCTAAGGGCAGCCCCTGTGGGGTACGAACCTCGGCTTAGGGCGTCAACCGGAGGGAGGACATCAAGGATGGGACGGGCTAGATCAAAGTTTTGATCATGATTATTATTCAGGGAAAAAGAGCTACGTGCTCAGCTACAACAACTGCTGGCATCTCGTTATCGAGCAAGGGTCGGGGGCTAATTTACTACTAAATATTGGTAGTGCCCGCGTTTAAATAATGAGACATGGCTCCTTAATCCATACGGAAACTAATTAATATGGAACTTGTTCGCATTTCATGCGATTTCAGATTTAAACAGCAAGTGCCAATTCAAATTATCCAAAGAATCCTACGACCATTTATTTAATATGAATAATAAATTTTAAATGGTACCAAAAAAATCCACGCATTTCTTGCTTGCTAGAGGTGAGTACCTGACATAATGACCAAAAAACTTGTAGATAAATGTGGAGGCAACACTCTAGATACCAAAGTGAAAGCGACTGTGGTCGGACGCTCTCTTTCTAAATACACACATAAGAACGAGACAGAGATATGTGTTTTCTTTATCTTAAGTATGTATTCAGAAAGAGAGCGTCCGACCACAGTCGGTTTCACTTTGGTATCTAGAGTGTTGCCTCCACTTTTATCTATAAGCTTCTTGATAATGACTGACTAAAGTTACATGCTCTGTGAGACTGACACTAGAAAATAAGCTTTATTATAGTCTGTGGCTAGGTCAGTGTAAAAGTACTCTGTGGTCAGTGTCATTTGTCACTGTCATGCACTGTCTATTTAACTGCTTGCTTGCCTGGGTGTTTGGGGCTATTTGGGTCTCCCCAATAAACACTTTATTTTATGCTTTGGGTTGTTGGTATTAGTAGGTAGCCATCAAAGATTATTATAGGTGGCCATGGTCAGTGCAAAAAGAACTAGCATAAGATATATTTTTTGCAGATAGGTAGGCGTTTATACAATATGGTTTAATTAGCGAGTAAAAACAGTTCAAAATATATTCTATGAGTTTTTATTGAAGAAAACTATATCAGTGAGGCTATTCAATTTAAAATGAATTCTGAAACAATCCTGGAAGGCAGCACAAAGATTGATGAAGAAGAGAAAGGAACCAGAGAAGACTACATTGAAATAGAAATACCGTACAACTTGTACCAATACCTAAGCTCAGACCACTGTAATGTTCAAAACATGTGTCGAATATGTCTTGCTACCGATAACGCAGTTTTATACCCGTTAATTGCTACCAAAGAAAACAATGTTTTAGCTCATATGTTTACGACATTTACTTCTATTCAAGTAAGTTAAAATTGCTTATTACTCATGCTGGTGACTGACTTAACATCTAATCCAGATTGTTTTAGTTTTAATTTGTTTACATGTTCAAAACTATCCACATACTGCAGCATAGAAACAGTTGCAGAATAAATTATCTTGATTCATAAATAGAAAAGAATTTATCCCTTTGAGACACGTTTGTTAATAACTCCTTATTTCATTATTTAATTTTTGTTGCGATACGTGCTAGCAGTGCTATACTAATAAACAATTACTACGTCCATTCAGCTGCTTCCAGGAGATGGCATGCCATCAAGTATATGTGAGCCGTGTCAGGCTCAGGTAGTTCAAAGCTATGAGTTCAAGATGAAGTGCGAGAAGTCAGACTGCATGCTCAAGTCAATACTGAAAGGAGAATTCATTACCAAAGAGGAATTACCTGATCATAGCATGTTGGTATTTAACCTTTTCTCATAAAAATGTGTTAATATTATGATTCTGTTTTAATCAAAAACTTTTTGGAAATCAAATGAAGCAGGTTCTTTTGAAACTGAAAAGTAGTTATTTGTTTTCAGGGAAATAAAGCAAGAAGAAAAGTTAGAGGATAATAATAATGGTGTAGATAACAGCAGTATTTATTTAAATGACATTATTGATGTTAAACAAGAAACAGAACTACTGGAAGGTATTTTATTTCTTGTTGTATTTGGTATTTTTCATATATTTTTTGTTGCTGGTAATAAGATGTCTGTTAAAGAGCTGCTATTACTATAACGGTGCTTGGGGGAGTCCTATATCCAGCAGTGGACATCTTTCGGCTAAAATGATAATAATTACGAGGCCACTTATTGGGCCCGACCAATCTCAGAAGTACCATTGACTTAAAAGAAGAAGTTATAAGAGCAACCTTAAAAACTTACTACTGCTAACACATTGAGACCTTAATGCATATAAGGATTGGATTATGTAAGTAGTACTTAATAACAATGTTTTAGTTGAAATAAATATTTTTGTATTTGTATTTTAATAATGTGATAAAACATGACTCATCTCAACAGTGGTCTCGAACGTCATAGTGCGAAATCAGTAGAGCTGCCCACTAAAATCCATAAATATTTGTACCCAAAATCAGTATATGACAAAAAAAACAATATTCAATCAAATTCGTTTATTTATCAAAAAAAAAAAAACTGACAGTCTAATTTACTTCACATCAAACAATTTTTTACAATCTTTAGGATCATACTAATATTCTTTGGCCATAGCCGCGGTCATCTTTGAATTGTAAGTCATAACAATTAGCGTCATTAAAGAGTCGTTTTGCATCCAATAGACCAGTGATTGAATCAGTAGACAGCCTATTTTGCTGTTTAGTTTTCATAAGATTAATATGCGAAAATATGCATTTAACTTTCCGGATAAATGGGGCAGTGATAAAATATTAAAGATGAAAGTAGACAACAAAGGAACATTTTAGTGTCATCGCCACGCTTTAGTAAACTTACTTCATCTTAAAATAGTTCTAAATCATCAGGAAATGTTTTGACTTTATTATTCTCTGAAATCGTGGGAAAATCGTTGCATTTCGGTAGGACAGAGCCCATATCGGTAGAAATACCGAAAAATCGGTAGGTTCAAGACCAGTGGCGTAGCGTGAGTCACTGTCGCCCGGGGCGGAGTCATAATTTGCCGCCCTTTTGACGTCGTAAAAATAATTCAAAAATAAAATAAATAAATTAAGTACTTATAATAAAAAACTTTATTTTTTTTTGCCTCCCTGCCGCCCTTCTAATGGTGGCGCCCGGGGCGGTCCGCCCCTCCGCCCCCCCCTCGCTACGCCACTGTTCAAGACCACTGCATCTTTAAAGTCGTCAAATTAATATTCACAAATACAGAAAATTAATTGTCTCAAGAACTAAGCATAGGCACAGTATAATAAAGTAACAGTATTATGTCTCGGCAGTGACCTTGAAATAATTACCTACAGCCGCTCAGTAGATTATCCTTCCGCGTCCTCGCGTAACTGCTGCGCACGCAATACTGATGCGTACTGATATACACTGTGATTGCGAAGCGCGTCGTTTCTCACTGTTACTTATTTTTACTGTGGCATAGGTGTCTTTACTAATGGAACATTTGTAAATCTAAACATTGTATATAATAAAATAGCAACGAATAATTTTTGACTTTTTGTCTGGATGTATGTTTCGGATTGGCGCAAAAACCGCTGAACAGATTTGGATGGCACACAGATAGTTTATAAACTGGATTAGCAGGGTAATCTTTACCCCGGTAGTATGTTCACGTAGGATATTTTCCGAAATCCACGCGGGCGAAGCTGCGGGCAAAAGCTAGTTCATAATAATATGTAATTTTTCTTAAGTAACAGTAGGTAATATTTTACACTTCTTTCTATTTACAGATGTGCAATATTTAGAAGATCTCAGTGATAACAGTGATAATGGTAACCTTTGTATAGTACAAAAAACAAGGAGTAAGAAAAAGTAAATTTTATCATATATTTCTTCTTAATTTGCATGTAATTATAAATTTATGGAATTTGGTAATTTTTATTTCAGAAAAAAATTCATTGATGATTATGATGGTAAGTTAAATTTACTAATTGACAAATACTATTATTATATAATGAATGACTATGTAAATGTATGTTGTATGCAATTTATTTAAAATCAAGAGCCTCTAAGAAACAAATTTTTAATATTTTCCTAAATATTTTAGAATCTAACCATCTAAAAGTTTCAAATAAGAAACTAAGAAGAATACATGGCAATAAAAAAGAAAATACTTTCACCTGCAATATTTGTTCTAAGGTACATTTTAAATTTAATAACATGAAACAATGATAATATTCCTAGTACCTATTTGTGAAGTAGTTATGAAATAAAAAAAAACCTAATTATTGTGGCAATATGAAATGATTTTTATTATTTTTAGAAATTCCAAAATGTGAAATTGTTCCATGCACATGTGAAAAGCAAGCATCCAAGCACCAAACACCTACATTTTTGTAACCAGTGCACAGAGTCTTTTAATTCTGAACACGATCTTAAAGTACATGCGTCTATACACACTAAAGGAAGCAATTGGAAGTGCAACCAATGTCCTAAGGAGTTTAGGGGTAAGTTACAGTCTGGCTTTGACAAAACAAAACAATGACAAGATTACCAATTAGATTTGTTATTGAAGTAAGCAGCCTTGAGAAATTAATAGATTAGAGTGAGGTGGGGTAAGGCCCTTCAGCCAGCTATTTGACAGCATTGACTTCTAGAATAAGAGTTATACACAATAGGGAACAATTTTGTAAAAGGTGCTATTTATTTAGTACTTATTAGCGACCCCTGCTTCACACGGTTTTTACGACTTGACAAAACTCGAGATTTTTTTATTATTTGTAAGTTTAATATTAATGTATTATTAACATAAACCTTTCGGAATAAATTCTCTAAATGATGGTGAAAACCGTATCAAAATCCGTTGCGTAGTTTAGAAAAACGCACAGACAGACACGAATAGCAACTTGAATTTATAATATGTACGAGTATAAAAATGTTTCAAATAAGAGATCATAGTCTAATATTCAACGAGAAATTCGAGCTACTGTGAAAGTCATTGACCGTTCCAAAAAAGTTATCTACTAAAATATTGTCTCGATACAGCGCGCGCAATGCTCCGGCGCCACATATCGCGGCACATGGAGTCCAAGCGCTTCTCTTGCGAGATGTGCGACAAGACGTTCACCGAACAGTACGCGTTACGACGACACGCGCGCGTTCACACCGGCGAGATCCTCGAGAAGAAACATGCTTGCACTATGTGTGATAAGAGGTGAGACACTACTGACTAGTAGTGACTACTCATTACTGCTTCTCCTAACCGTCACACCTTGGTCTAGCATCCACCACAAGCTGTAGGCGATGTTTTTTTTATTTAAATTGCCTAAAATAGTGGATCTGTAGTGAGCGTATTTTTGGGACTTGTGGCCTCGACTGATGGTTGCGCTTAAAGTAGATCCTAGAGACGCGCTAAAAAATCATCCTACAGTCACAAATCTAAACTGCGCCCTACCATTCACTTATCTAGTTCACTCGTATAATAGGATATCTTTGAAGTTAATAAACTCTCGCATAGGTACAGTGAGAGCGGTCTTCTAACCGCGCACATGTCTCGCCACATCGGGTTGCGTCCTTGCGAGTGCAACATCTGCGGAAAACGGTTCCCATCGAACCGCCTGCTGTCGTCACACCGGCTCGTGCACTCGGATCGCAAGCCGTACGCCTGCCAGTACTGTGATAAACGGTAACTTGCTTTTGTTTCCTTTACCTTTATATCTATGAGCAGGTAAGCGCTAGTCTTCTGTCAAATCTAAAGCCTCTTTTAACCATTCATGGGAAACAAAAGTTGCAAAATATTGTTTCAGCAATAATATGTGTTTTTGTGGCGGGTTACGTTTTATTACAGATTGCATGTTAAACATGTTTCCAGTGACACAAAATGATGTTGATTACTTTGAATTCAGGGCTTTATGTCGACCAAGCACATAAGATCAAGATTAATCATACTTATAATTTTTTATCTTATAAGTTTAGTAATTAGTGCTGTATTTTTTGGTAACAGTTTCCGTCACGAATCGACTCGCAACACCCACCATCGTACCCACACTGGAGAGAAACCTTACGTGTGCTCCGTGTGCGGGAAGAACTTCATACAGAACTCCAACCTCACGCTGCATATGAGGACACATACTGGTAATGTTACTGCTTAAAATCGCCAAATTACTCGCGCTGCAAATTAGTCGATGGAATAGGGGGTTGGTTAACGAATGGTTGTGAACAGCTATGCTGACACATAGCTGTTCACAACCATTCGTTACGCTTCCGTGCCGATTCGAACACCAATTAATGTTATCGAAGGAGTACCTACTTTAAACTCTTCACAAAACCAAAAACCGTACATTTTATCAGTTTTTAATCGAATAGACGACCGCTATTCTCCCGACAGGTCGGAGGCAAGGAAAAACGAAGGTTATAAGAAAATCTTCCAGAATTTTTGGAGACGTGATTTTTACTAAATATTGATATTAGATTTAGCATCTATGTATTTGCATCGATTTACCGAGATATGGTTTCCTTGAGTAAGGATTGAGAAAACAAGTTATAGAAATTCAACAATAGAATTGTTATAACCTCTTTGATTTTTGTTTTACAAAATTTTTAATAGTTTTTATATATTTTTTACTATTTCTACTACAGATTGTGGTCTATTACAGATAGTACCATACACGAAGACGCGCCGCACTCTTCTTCCTAATCGCTTACACTTACAGTAAAAGTGTGCAACATACCGCTAGAGTTTTAGTTTCGTCGTGTTTACTAATTACCCACTCATAGGTAATATTAGTCTGTATTGAAAATACTAAAACACTAGCGGAATGTGGCACTCTTGTACTGTAAGCGTTTAGGAAGAAGAGAGGGGCGCGTCTTCGTAGATGGCTTTATTTGGTAACATGAGTTTTTCGATTCATGGTTATGGCCCTCAATCCTTACACACATTTTTGTTTCTCGTTCAGCGTCCGTCAACCAATTAATAACTGTCAAAATTCAAAAATCATTTATTCAAACTAGGCTGAGAATCAGCACTTTTCGAATGTCAAAATTACATAAGACAGTCCCCCAAAACGCCCACCCTTCACCTTGACCTACCCTGCATTGGCCTGCACATTAGCTGCCCCCACACAGGCCCCAGTACGCATCATCTCTTGAACGACAGAACAGCAACAGAACCTTGCTTGCTTCTAAGGTCGATAATACATCAGCAACCTCAGATTCTGAATTTTATTCTGTTTGTTTTTCAGGCGAGCGCCCCTACTCATGTCCGATATGTGATCGTAAGTTCACTTCAGGGTCTACACTCAAAAGCCACGAACGTATACATTCTGGGGAACGGCCTTTCAGCTGTGAAATTTGTGGAAAAAGGTAATGAAGTGGCTTACCTTTAGAGTCCGACCGAATTTCGTTTTCGGTTATCGCCAATTTTCGGCCGAAATATCCATTTTCGCCAATTTTCGAGAAAATCGCTAGTTACCACAACTAAAACCTAATAACTGTGGAAATGCAATGCACACGATGCGCTGGGGGGCGGCACGGCGCCGGAGCGGTGTCGCTACGGCATCCGACATACAAATATCCATGGTATGCCACACGGTGCGTTCCGGCGCCGCACCGCACATACACCGGACGTGCAACCCGCGGACGAGGCGGGGTGTACGCGTTGCGACGTTTCGCCCGGAACGGCACCGCTCAGTCTCACCGTGGGACTGCCTATGCGGCGAAATCTGCGGTGCGGCGCCACCGCGACGTAACAACGTCACGGACGGTGCCGCAACGCATCGTGTTAACAGGCTCTCGGATTGTTTGATTAATAATACTCATGTCTTTGAGAAAAGTATAATTTCGTCTTTGGCGGGAAAAAACCATACTGCCGTCCAACTAGAATGCCGTATGGTTTTTTCCCGCCAAAGACGAAATTATTCCATAGCCCAAAAAGTTATTTCCGAGAAAATGGCAAAAAACAAAAAACGCGGGAGTCGTTGTTTTTTAAAAACTATGATTGTTGGACACATGAATTGATATTCTTTTCTGTTTATCCTAAAGAATCCTTTCTGTCCAGAAACTCTTAAAGAAGAAGTGTGGGTTAGACGCTTTCTAGTGATGGAATCATCATAAATTGTGTTACTTAACGGGCTACAACATTTTCATATCTCTGGAACTATCTATATTGTAAAAATGTTTCTTAGACAGAAAGATACAGAATTTTGAACTCTTATCACTTTCAATTAAAAGTAAAAATTGGCCATATGAGGGCTTTCTAGTTAAAGGACGGCAGCATATTCGGTCGGACTCTACTCACCTTAGATATGTTATTTGTATTAAAATCTTTGGAACCAATCAATACAATAGCCCGTGTGTTACAGCTTCACGCGCAAGAACTTGAGCGCGCACATGCGCAAGCACACGGGCGAGCGGCCGTACGAGTGCGGCGTGTGCTCCAAGAAATTCGCCAACGCCACGCGCCTTCGCGACCACCATCGCGTACATACTGGTGAATATACTAAACAATAAATACAAAACTTGGCACATTGTCAAGTTTTAGAACTACAAACTTGTGTTATATTATGACAAAGTTCAAATTGCATTGCAACAAAAATTTGTTTAGGACATTTTTATTACAAACTAGCTGCACCGTTACAATGTCACTTTTTATCTAGATAGATTTTTGGGCCAGAAAACCCTGGCGTCCTCAGAACACCATACCAAAATTTTATTACAATTAGGGAATGAAATCTCGATGTCGAGCTATTTTTCGAAATTTAATCTCGTGGGTAAGCACTCTCGTTCTTGATATGTCGTTCGTACAGGTCGAGATCTCGAACGAGATATCAATACAGAGCGCGTGCGAATTATTCGTGTTGATCGATGCGTGCCGCAGGCTATCTTGCAACAGATATTAGAGGTGCCGTTTGGCCGACATCACCCTAAGTACTTAACTTATGCCTCCTACGAAGTTATTTCCAAAATAAGTAAATAATTTGTTGCGTTGTGCGGTGCGTTATGTGCTTATTTATTGCGTAGTGCAGGCAGAGCAGATGATTATTACTTTTAATAAATAAATAATTTAATTGTTGTTTTTGTATTTTGCAAAATATAACAGCAATACCATAAGTAGGTAGTTTACAATAAGTGTAACTATTTTTATCAAAAATACTACATTATTTTAAAACAATAGACGTAATCTCGATATTGTCGAGATTAATCGAGATCTCGAATGGCCAATCTCGACCTCAGGATTATCACATTCCCTAATCACAATCTGATCAATGGTTTAGGAACGCATAGAGGACAAACATACAGACATTTTTTTTTTATTCAAATAGATAGATAGAAGATAGTCACTCAAAAATCCGCTTAGACTACATAACGCTGAAGTATATAATTGAGTAATTGGCAATGGAATGTGAATATAAAAAATTCTGACTAGCGTAGGTACAGACGCCAGCACATCAAGCTACCCGAAACTGTCAAATTTTCCCAATCAACTTTGAACCTTATTCGTCAGCGATAAAGTTGAAAATCTATTAAATAAATTTGACAGATTGTAGTAGCTTGAAGTGCTGGCGTCTGTACTAGACTTAGTAGTACTTAGATGCCGATTTAAAACTGTTTCTGCTTCCAGGTGAAAAACCATTCGACTGCTCAATGTGCACGCTGAAATTCGCTACGAAATCTCAACAGTTAAAACACTCCAAAACCCACATAGCGAAAAAGAAGAGAGCACTCGTGCATGCTTCGGATAAAGACAGAGACCGAGAGAACCGTCAACTCTTCATATTACAACATGTTGAGCCTGTTCCTATCATTACTGATAGAATTATGTTCAATAAGGAGCATGGAGAACTAATAACAGTCAATGAAAATTTAACCATTGACGAGTCGCCCGAAGATCAATCCAAAGAACTAATACTAAACGTACAAGAAGTCCCTTTAGAAGTGACAGGAGAATTAGTACTACAGGACGATAGTAACATGAAAAGTGACCTTTTAGTAGTCGATAATAGCCAAAGTAACTACCAAGGTGATAGTATATGCTTGAATACTAGCAACGTGAATATCATCGATGACGTCAACTACGACGATGATATGAACTTGGTGACGGTGAACGAGGGCGGCGTCAGCATTTCGACCGCGAACCTTGAAGGAACCACAGTGAAATTATACCAGTTAGACCAAAGTTTAGTGCAAATACACAGCTCCGGAGGACAAGTCACTATTAGCAAGATAACTAGCAAAATGACTGCTAACTTTTAACTGTGAAAGTATTAGAAAAATATAAAAAATGTTTTTTATGCATAGTTTATTTTTGTGTTAGAGTAAATCAATAATATACACAGCCCCCTTTGTTAAAAGAAAGTATTTTATGATGAGTGGAAGTGGTCAAAACATAAACACAAGTTGTAAGTAACAATAGTTTTATTTTACTTAAATAAAAATACTTTGGAACTATATTCTATTTGTCTACGTAAATGCGTGTCGTGGTTAGAACCACGAACTTTTCTTGGAATCTTCATATTTCTTGATATTCACAAGCATTGAGTTGTGGATATCTTTAGCATTTCTGTTCTGGCCGTAGTAGTCAACAAATTCTCCATCAGGGTTGACAAGGTAAATAATTATTGTGTGGTCCACCTATAAAATAAAAAATGGTTATAGCCTAATAATTATAACTTGTTGTCTTAGTCATTAACTGATGAGACCAGTCGAATGATTAAAAGGTAATGAAGTTAAGCTTAACTAATTACCTACAGACATGTATCCATTTAATGAACAATGTAAAATAGACAAATTAAAAATAAAAAACAATAACTTACAATGTAATCATTGTCGACATCCTGTGGGCCTGCACTGAAGTAAACTCGGTAAGACTTGCAAGCCTGTTGGACTTGTTCCTTGGTGCCGGTCAGGCCTAGGAATCGTGGAGAGAACTCCTTGCAGTACCTGTATCGACGATAAGATTGATTAGTAATAGGAAAGGCTTAGTAAGCATGATAGCAACATCTTTTGCGATTCTCTTGATCAAGGATCCGAAATAAAAAGGAAATTAAAAAACAGCTTTAATCACACAGCCTTAAGAATCGTCATTGCTAGATGGCTATAGTATTATAATAATAAACTTACTTTCCAACTACTTCAGGTGTGTCTCTCTGAGGGTCCACAGAAATGAACAGTGGCTGCACAGGTGGCAGCTTAGTGTCACTATCTGAAAGTTAAAAGAGTAAATAAAGTAATTAGTATATTACTAATTATTGATGTAACATGTCCACATATTTACATGATCAAGGCAAAGAATCTGTTACAAGGAAAATTAAACAGAACACAAGACAATTAGTCATTAATACATACCATGCATATTTACAACTTCAGCTAACTTTTCCAGCTCATCAGGGCAAACATCAGGACAGTGGGTGAATCCAAAATAAATAAGAAGCCATTTTCCTAAGAAATCTGTGCTTTTTACTAATTTTCCCTGAAAAAAATCAAATATTGATATACTTGAGGCAATACTGCTGGTAATATTAACTTAACATTGATGCTTCTTTTTTCTATGGTACTGTACTGGAATTTTGGTAAATAATTATTCAGTTTTCATTGAAAGAACTGACGTTATTGGGTACTTAAGTTTCATTGATACCAATATAAGTTAGAGTTCACACAATAATATAGGTTTCTTTAAGATAGGATAAAACAAACATTTCAAAATAGAAGGGGAAGAAACTTATCAGATCTTCTAACGTACCTCTGTGTTAACCAACTCGAATTCACCTCCTATCTTAGCCTTCCCAAGTTGTCGCTTCCTCTCGCGATCCAAGGCTTCTTGTTTTTCTTGTCTTACATACATCATGAAGGCGGTCAATCCTCCGCCGATCAGCGCGGTCGCTGTCATGGACTTCCAAGTTATAGCCGATGTAATCTTCCTCGGTTTCTTAGGTGGGACCGGGGGCACAGCACATTTTTTAACAACCGAAGTACTGAATGCACGACTTAACGCGACACATCTATTTCTTAAGACAGAGTTCATTTTTAGGGACAACACGTAACTATTTTATTCAGGATCCGTGTGTTATCAATTTCATAATAATTATCTCAGACAACTTTCTCGTTCTTAGCGTGTTCGGTTTCGATCTTTCTGCTGTAGAACTGTCACTGTCACGTTGAATTACGTCAGTGTCAGTCTGACAGACGAATACAGATTCCAATAATTTCTTTTGACAAACGAGACAATGAAATTAAAACGGAACGTTTCAGAATAATATCGAATAGAAAAAAATATATTTCCGACGCACATTTGGGCGGACTGCACCGAATTCATTAAAAATAAAATATATATTTAAACAGCCGAATTAATAACCTCCTCCTTTTAGAAGTCGGTTAAAAATCCTTCTCACTTCGTCACTTTCGTACATTTCGTACACAGACTACAATTATAAAAAGGCTAAATTCGTATGAACCATCGCACACTACAAGTGGACCGCACTCCACTCTTTTGTATTGAAATGCGATCTGGGTGCGGCTCGATGCGACTGAAATGGTGGGGCTACATTGTCGCGTTATCATCAAATCGGGTAGTAAGAGTGTGTAATCCCTCAAATTATAGACCTATATCTATGCTACCAGCATTGAGTAAAATATATGAAAAAAACATGCTAGACCAGATGTTGTCACATTTTAATTCAAATGGAATTTTACATAGTCACCAGTTTGGTTTCACGAAACGTCCCAGGATGGCATTTTCTGTGACCTGTCAAAAGCGTTTGACTGCGTCAACGCAGATCAGATACCACAAAACACTGATCTGTAAATTATGTACAGACGCCAGCACATCAAGCTACCCGAAACTGTCAAATTTTGCCAATCAACTTTGAACCTTACGTTTCAGCGATAAAGTTGAAAATCAATTAAATAAATTTGACAGTTTGTAGTAGCTTGATGTGCTGGCGTCTGTACCTCTACGGAATTCATCGTCTATCAAACAGGCAGCAAAAACGTTAAAGGGGCGACGTCCTCGGGGTCTCTAGTTAAGATGGGCGTGGCTCAAGGATCAATTCTTGGCCCTTTCCTATTTCTCGTTTATATTAATGACCTTCCTTACATGATGGCTAATATATCGAATATAATTCTAGGTATTCACTGATGACACCTCTCTTATTTTTAAAATAGATAGAAAAGATACGGATGTCTTACATGTCAACGATAGTCTGGCAGTTCTTTCAAAATGGTTCGCAACTAATAATCTTTTACTTAATGAGAACAAAACTAATGTTCTAAGTTCTCATTCTCATTACCAAATGTACAGTCGCCAGCACATCAAGCTACCCGAAACTGTCAAATTTTCCCAATCAACTTTGAACCTTAGTGTTCAGCGATAAAGTTGAAAATCTATTAAATAAATTTGACAGATTGTAGTAGCTTGATGTGCTGGCGTCTGTACCTCAAGTAAGTCTAAATTTATAACTTGATGGCAAGAAACTAGATGCTATTACAGAAACCATGTTTCTAGGAATTACTCTAGATTCGAGATTGCAATGGGGCGCCCACATTAGAGCTCTTTCAGGTAGATTAAATTCAGCTGCATATGCAGTAAGAAAAATAAAGCAGTTAACTGATGTAGCCACAGCTAGGATAGTATACTTTGCTTATTTCCACAGTATTATGTCTTATGGCGTTCTGCTGTGGGGATCGGCAACTGACATAGATTCAATTTTCATTTTACAAAAGAGGACAATTCGCGCGATCTACAAAATGAGTCCTCGTAAGTCCCTTAGAAATAAATTCAAAGAAATTGATATACTGACTCAGCCGCAAAAACTGTTCGCAAAAACTTAGGACTTTTCAAAATAAGAAGCGATTTCCATAATATAAATTAGCGCGCGAAGAACTTTCCTTCGCGCGCTCTCTGTTGCTCAACGAGATGTCGAGCGGTGTGCGAGAGAGAGCCCGCGAAGTTTAATTCGCGATAACGCGACAATGTAGCCCCAGCATAATGTGCACTTAGCTTTTGACTACTAAGCTACTTTACGGATCGAACTAAAGACCAGTCCCGGATCTAGATTTTTTTGAGGCGCGACGTCTCGCTGAGCAATAGAGAGCGTACGAAGTAAAATTCGCGATAACGCGAAAATGTAGCCCCAGCATAAAGGAATTTAGGAACAGAGAGAGAGAGTGCACCTGTTGTGTTTCCGCACACACTTGTGCAGTATGCAGTATTGTGCACTATAATATCTCCTGCGCACTTAGCTAATCTCCGTTGAGAGTGGCCACCGTGGCCGAAATTCGGTCGGGCGGATTTTTAGGGTTCCGTAGTAAACAAGGAACCCTTACAGTTTCGTCATGTCCGTCTGTCTGTCTGTCTGTCCGCGGTCTAGCTCCAAGACTGTTAGTACTAAAAAGTTGTAATTTGGTATGGGTATACATATTAATCATGCCGACAAAGTGGTAAAATAAAATTATGAAAAATATTTTTTTTTAGAGTACCTCCCCTACTCGTAAAGTGGGGATGTTTTTTTTTTTCTATACCTTGTTGTGGGGTATCGTTGGAAAGGTCTTTTAAAAACATTGTGAGTGTGTTAATACCATTTTCGAATTCAGAGATCCGTTTGCGAAATATTAAGCTTTAAAGTGCAAATTTTTGTTAGAGTCGTGTCGTCCCCCCCCCCCCTGCCAGCTAAATGGTTGGTTTTAGATATGTGAAAAAATTTACGGCAGTAGCTTATATAACGAATTTAAAAGGAAAACTATCACAGCTGAGTAGGCTTTACAAGGTAACGAGTAATAATCGACCAACTTAGATTTGCGGTTGTAAAAACATGTTCTCCCATACATTCTGTATGAAAGATTTTTTTTGTTCAACTACAAAGTTAAGTTTGTTCTTGGGATAAATTCATCCCAACTACGGAACCCTATATTGTGCGTGGTCCGACATGCACTTGGCCGGTTTTTTTATTTATTCTATACATAAGAAATATAATTGGTTTTATGGAATCAGTTAAGAAGGTTAGAATATATACCTGTAAACATTAGAAGCGTGCTATGTTGAACTTGAGTGTGCTACAGTATTGCTTAACATAACCGCGAGATTGTTTACCTAATATAGGTAATTAGGTACAGTCAACCGCACATTAGTAGTAGCAATTTGAAATTGATTGCGCCTTATGTCGTAGCAATAAGGGCGATTTTCGTAGTGCAAGTGTTAGCACTGATGTGCGGTTGACTGTACGTACAGTAAGCGCTTAAAAGTGCATGAGCACGCTAAGAGTCGTATTGCTGTGAACACGCGGTATAGCTCGTACATTTGTATGTGTAAGCAACACGATACACACACCACAGATAACGCAGTTACACGAAACAACAATATATTTCCGTCGCTTTAAACATGCTAGCACACACGCACTATGCACGTGAACTTGACCAGTTAATGGCATTGCTAAAATTAGATAGTAACTTAACAAGTGCAGATAGCAGAAAGCGTTAAGCGTTGGTATGGAATTCAAACTGCCTCAGGTTCTAATCTCATAAAACACAGTGCGGTTTTTTGCAAATATTATTATTTTTGTTTTCGATAATAATATTTTTTAAACATTGCTGCTTTTTTATGTTGTTATTGCAATAAAGGTTTTAGAATAAAAATGCGTGATATATGATAACAAAATTAAAAAAAATATGTTTATTCGTTATTGGGTTTTTCTATCTGAAATTTCTCAGTAGCAGCTCGGAGTCTGGATTTGTGCCCGGTTGATGGCAATAGGCTCGCCCCCTATTACATGGGACTTAAAACATAACTGGCGAAATGTGGGTGTACCTGCTACAGGGACACCTCTGCCCAACCCTTCGGGGAAACAAGGCGTGATGTTATGTTATGTTTATTCGTTATATTTATTTTACATAAGTTAATAAATTGCTACAATTATTTATCATTATTTCAGCTGAATAAGATGTGAAATAGATGTCAAGAAACTTAGAAGCAGTTTGTATTATTTTGACATATTTCAATTATGAAATATTTTAAATTTTTAATGGATTTTTTCACCATAAATATTAAGCTTTGATCATGGTCGAAGTAATTAAGTAATAAATAAGAATATTAGACTACTTAAAATGTAAAAAAATACTTACAGAATAGGTAATTTTAAGGTTAAATATGGGCAGTTTGTTTATATTTTATTTGTATTAATTATTTTACATTTTATTTGACTTTAGTAAATATTGGTTGTTATTGAGGTTAAAGCTTAAGTATTCATTTTCTTTACGAAAAGAAGATTGAAACTAAACCTCAAATTTTTATCCTAAAATAATACTATTACTAAAATAATATTAAACAATTTCGGTATATCTGCAAGAAATACGACAAACACCCTATTGAAACGTGCTTAAAAAATTCGTTACCATAAATTCATGCAATAACGAATCTGTTGTTTATTAAGTTGGTACGGTCAATATTTTAAGGTCAAAAACGGTTTTCTAGCTGGTCTTCATTGATGCAAGCCTTCAGAGTGCACGGCGAACGGTTCATAATGACGTGTTTTTAATAATTCAGCAAAATGTCTCGTTGGTATGAAACCATTTGTTTCATTCACCATTTGACGTCGCTGCTACTCGATAATAAGCCCCTTCCTCATATCTCTTAACCCTCACAGTATTTCTCTAGAACAAAGAAAAACATTGTTTTTATTACACATAATACCTTATTATTTATTATTCACTAATCGAATTAAACCTCACAATGAATTTAAAACTTTAAAGGCATCTTCTGTCTCAACAATACCTCTGTTCTATCAACAATACCCTTGATTAAGATTTATGTTTGGTAAAATATGAAATATATTAATGATAACACTCACACTTAGTCCGGTTTCATTAGATATTCACTTCACTTTTACGCAGCGCAATAATATTCTCTGATCTGATCTGATCTCTTCAATATATTTTATGCCTGCTTTTTGATAATAATAACCACAACACTGCGCTAAATACTCGTCACCAATATTATCCACGAACCAAAAAAGTTCTATTAATTAAATACTCGTAACAAACTGCATCTACCCCACAGAAATCGAAATAATTTACTTAGTTTTTTGTGGTCTACCGCTAAACTTTAATATTTATGTGAACAAGACGAATGAAACTAAAAACGAATGATGATTATTGAACTAGTCATTGATTGCAGACAAAGTGAGTGTGTGTGTGTAATGTGCGTGTCTACAGTATTGTAACAACTTATAGAAGAAGGTCGTAAGTCAAACCGAAGCGTCAGTCTATTGCTTTGTGAGATTGCTCATGGACTTTTGGTCGGCACTGTACCTACCCTAGTACCCTATACGGATATACTTATTGTTTTTTTAATAAGTGAAAGATGATATCTACGGCTACAAATGGGGTGACTACTGAGATTTATTTATTTTATTTGCTTATATAAAACTACTTTCTGCCCGCGACTTCGTCCGCGAGGACCGCGAACCTTCCTCAAGAATTGGGCTATCCAATGCAAAAAGAGTTTTTCTAATCCGACTAGTACAAACAAACAAACATAAAAAAACGAATTTTACCGCTATAAAACATTATTAGTAGGTATATTAGTATTAGTAAAAAAATCTGGTTTTTGATCAAAACCTAGGCTCTTGATCAAGAACCTGAAGAAGACAAAATTATTACTATATCTTAAACATGTTGGAGTGCCTCGTAGGTCTAGTGGTCGCAAACGCTAGGTACTACTGAGCGTGAGGTCCTGGGTTCGATTCCCAGGTCGGGCAAAGTGATAATGGGTTTTTCCAACTGGAATTTCTCAGTAGTAGTCAGACTATAGGCCCCTATTACATGGGATCTAAAAACATAACTGGCGAAATGTGGGTGTACTATAAGTAAGTAGGTACACCTCTGCCTAACCCTTCGGGGAAACAACGCGTGATGTTATGTTATGTTATCATAAACCCGAGAAAAACCAGTTCTTTCATAAAAAAACCTAGACTGTTTTAGTTTTATGATAAAAACAATGTAGGTTGCATCCTTATACATATTAAACAAAGTCCCCCGCCGCGTGTCTGTCTGAACGCAATAAACTCAAAAACTACCGAACGGATTTTCAAACGGTTTTCACCAATGGACGGAGTGATTCATGCGGAAGATTTTATTTAGTGTATAATTCATTATAGTTTTGTGTAAATTGGCTGAAATTTGACGATTATTGTTGAAGAAGTCGGAAAAAATCATGCCGACTGGGAGCTTTACTGGCGTGCGCTGCGTAAACCGCAAAAGATACACAAAATTTAAGTTCTACGGTATTGTTCATCTTAAAAAGTTCAACAAAAAAGTCCGTGATGGCATATGTCTATCTTCTAAGGATGACCCACAATAATCATTTTTATCTTTCAGAATTTGATAAAAATTGCATTGTTATTTCCGAAGCTATTTTGACCGGTATTATGTAAACTATGTTACTTAAATTGACCATTTAATGTAGATTAAAATATGCCTTGACATGATTTCATTTAAATGAATGGTTTAAAGATATCACAGATTTAAAATATTACGCGTAACAAAATAATTATGGTTGACGGCAACGCGGGCGCAGCGTTTGGAGTCTTAAGTCTATGACCTTTTCCTCGGCTATTAAGTATGTAATCCCGGTATCGGTAGTATCACAGAACAGAAAAAAACAGGGTAATACGTTCCTGTGGGATATTTTTCGACATCTACGCGGGCGAAGCTGCGGGCAAAAGCTAGTTTCTAATAAATAAAACATTATTAGAGACAATAAACAGTAATTTATTAGTTATAATTTTACAAACATTTAGCACATAATCAATATTCACATTAACAATATACAAGATACAACAAAGCTACATCTTCGTAAATTATAATCAAATTAAAAACATTAGGTACTTAATTAAAATGAAAACCGGCCAAGTGCATGTCGGACTACTCACAATGTAGGGTTCCGTAGTTGGGATGAATTTATCCCAAGAACAAACTTAACTTTGTAGTTGAAAAAAAAAATCTTACATACGGAATGTATGGGACAACATGTTTTTACAACTGCAAATCTAAGTTGGTCGATTATTGCTCGTTATCTTGTAAAGCCTACTCAGCTGTGATAGTTTTCCTTTTAAATTCGTTATAGAAGCTACTGCCGTGAATTTTTTCACATATCTAAAACCAACCATTCAGCTGGCATGGGGGTCAAGCTTAATATTTCGCAAACGGATCTCTGAATTCAAAAATGGTTGTAACACACTCACAATGTTTTTGAAAGACCTTTCCAACGATACCCCACACCAAGGAATAGAAAAAAAAAAAACATCCCCACTTTACGTGTAGGGGAGGTACCTACCCTAGAAAAAAATATATTTTTCATAATTTTATTTTACCACTTTGTCGGCATGATTAATATGTATACTCATGCCAAATTACAACTTTCTAGTACTAACAGTCTTGGAGCTAGACCGCGGACAGACAGACAGACAGACGGACATGACGAAACTATAAGGGTTCCTTGTTTACTACGGAACCCTAAAAAAGAGATGACGGTCACATAAGACATTCTGCGCCAACCCAAATAAATCTTAAGAGCAGACGATATATTTATTATTTTATTTTTCGATAAGGCATCTCATAGCTGACCTCTGAGGTCAAGACTATTTAACCGGGCTTTCTGTGGCTGCCAAGCTTCTACACTCAAAGCCTCCAGCCAGGGGCATACAAACTAGACTTATATATTAGGCGAGCGCTCGCTAAGGGCACCCCTGTTGATTACGAACCTCAGCTTAGGGCGTCGCTGGGGGGAGGACGGGCTGGATGAGCAGACTATGATGATATCATGAGTTTTATCTTTTTGAATTCCGTGGGTTCCCACTTCCCACGCGCAGTTGAAATGAATTTAACAAATCCATACAAAATGTGCACATAATAAGTGGTTGGCCAGGTACTTATATACTTACAATTTTGTATAAGTCACAACCACGACTGAACCTATTACTAGCGTCAAGTAAGTCATTTAAATTCATTTCGAAATTTTCGTGGATCGTGCACCTTGCTAATGAAAAAATGCCAGGGGGCGGAGCTGTCTCAACCGCAGCCCTTGGCTTTATAAACATCGTACTTTTGCTTGAACCTCCCAAAACCAGCCAGTGCTCCCCAGTAGAAGGAACACGTGAATTATTTAAAAATGTGGCGAATTATTTGTGTGAGTGTTTTAATTTATTTCTAAAAAGGCAAATACTAAAATGTGCATTAGCTATTGGCTATTTCGGACAATAATAAATATTTTCTGAAATCGCCAATACCTAGCTAGTAAAGTTTATACACAATAGTTTCTTTTACCGTCTTATAATCATGATACAATTTTCAGGTAACTTTATTAGTGTCGTTATGGACAAATTCGTATGCTCAAGAGTATTTACCACCCAAAATTGGTGGCGGTCAAAAGAAACCTATACAGGAACCGACGGTAAGATCCAGCACCAAACTGAACTTGTCAAACAAAACGAAAATAGTATTATTTTTTTATAAGCCCTGATTATGAGGCTTTTTCAATTTTATATTCTCAGTTGCCAGCTAACTACGACTTCTCGTACGACGTTCAAGACAACGGAGTGAGCCTCGACTTCGGGCACAACGAGAAGAGGAAGGAAGACCATGCGACCGGCTCCTACCATGTACTGCTACCCGATGGTAGGATGCAGCTCGTAGAGTACGAAGCTGGACCCGACGGTTACAAGCCACAGGTCTTTTTCTTTTTCCTTCGTTATCACCAAACCAATTACCGGGACTACATAATTGAGGCGACTGACGCAGTTGTAAGTCATAAGCGAATACGGGTCATCCGCTTCAGTGCACGGCCTAGAAGACGATGCAGAAGAGGCAAAGTAGTGGGCCAAAGATAGTAAAAAAAAATTGGAATAAAGGAAGAAGTGGATGACTAGCTAACTTTCATTGTTCTGTATGCCCTTTAATTTCGCTATTTTTATGATTTATAGGTGATGTACATGGGCACGGCCACATTCCCGCCGGCGGGCGGCGCATCCGACAAGTTCGACGGCTACCATTACAACGCGGCGTCCAACCGGCAGAGCGTGCGCCAGGCGGCGCCGCGCGGAGGCTCGCGCGCGCCCGCGCCCGCGCCCCAGGCCGCGCCGCCGCCGCACGCCGCGCCGCCTAACGCCACTCAGTGAACCGAACCAGCCGAATAGCGAAATCAGTGAATCGAAATCCAATGGAACCGTATGATCGAGGAAAAATATTCTGGTATTCGCGACCTTCCCTTTTTCCGCGGCTACAGGTACCTAGATAATGTTTTCGCGAAAGATTAGGAAAAAATAAAATGAATAAAAATACATGAAACAACTTAATACTTCTTGAACGAAAGTTTATTCGCAGATTTTCAAGAAATGTTGAGTTCAACGAGACTGTCGCGTAACAGCTTAAAAAAAAATGTAAAAAAAAACATACTTATTCAAATGTAAATAAAGAGTTACCGTTTACGATGTTTTGATGTGTATTTTCTCTATTATGCTATCTTTGCTATGAATGAATCTAGACGTTTCATCATGGGACCTTCTTCTTTTCGTGTAGTTTGTGACTAACCTGCTGTCAGTTTTAAAGCCGCCCATAGGCCTCTGACTTAGCTTCAGAGAAATATCTCTCAGGCATGTCAGTTTCCTCACGATGTTTTCCTTCACCGTTTTTGAAGCAAGTGATAATTATACAATACGCACATGAATCCGAAAAGTCACGAGGTGCGTGCCTTGGATTCGAACTCGAGACCTATGACTTGGCAGTCTGAAGGTCACACCACTAGGCTATCACCGCTATTCTAGGACGTTTATGTGAGGGTGTGATTAAAATAACGTTTTTCAAAAAAAAAATATAATAATGTATTTACATTTCTACTTTACACTGGCATACTATTTAGTATTTACTACAGTTAATGCTATTTACACTCTAACTGAAGAAATCACACACATCTTCCTATTCACATTACTTTGGTCTTCAAAAGAACAACCGGTACATTCTACATGTAGGTTTATAAATTACATTTCTTAGAGCAACATTTTATTCCGTTTGTTACTTATACTTTAAACATCTACTCAACGTCTAATGTACCATCGGGGTAACCAATTTGAAAACAAAATCCCGTGCACACGACCCTTTTTTTTCGTAGGGAAGCGATACTATAGCGGCCGAGCGCTGCAAGCAAGAATAGTCCTTACAGTGTGCAGATATGCGTTTCTTTGATAGTACAACAGTTACCACACAATGAATACATCTTTCATAAACAATGTAGCAACTTGCAGGTTAAGGTGAAAGCAACAGGGTAGCCCGCGAAATTAAAATTTTCTAAGGTTTTTTGCAATTTGCAGGTCAGTGTCAGGTTGTATGTTGATCAAAATATGATCCGCGACCGTAACAAAAGTCTTTACAGAAATATAACTATTAAATTCATCAATAGGTACAACTCTCTAAGTTCAAATTACCCTCTGAATGACTATTTCAATTCAATCAAGTCAATTCTTACTTGGAGAGAGTTGTATTGACGGTTCTAATGGTTATAATCTGTAAATATATCTTTGTTACGGTTGTGGATCTTATTTTGACCAACATAAATCCTGACACTGACGGAAATTTGAAAAAAACGTAAATTGATTTGAATTTCGCGAGCTACCTTATCGCATTTAAAGGGGAAGCGTCAGGGTAACCCGCGAAATTCAAATTTTCTTACGTTTTTTTCATTTTGCAGGTCATTGTCAGGTTTTATGTTGATTGAAATATGATAATACAACTCCATAAGTTAGCAAAGGTGTGGTGATTTCATGAAATCATGACATTTGACACTTTTATCTTCTTCTTAATCACTATTGGTGATTGTAATGATTATATTTGAGTAAAGCCATATTTGTTACGACCGCGAATCATATTTTAATCAACATAAAACCTGACACTAACCTGCAAAATGCAAAAAACGTAAGAAAATTTGAATTTCGCGGGCTACTCTGACGCTTCCCCCTTAACCTGCATGATCTAATCAAAACTTAGCGATATCGCTCGTAACTTATTATAAATCAAATCCAGCGACATTTATGTCGCGTGCAGTATATCTATGTTCTGGTCTGGCCAGTGTACACGTCTGTGTGTCGACACCGTGTCGAAGCCGACGTTGTCGAACGATTGGTAGTCCTTCTGCATGTTCAGTTCTGCCAAGTTGCGATACCTGGGAAACAAAATGATTTAGATTTAGTTTCATCTATACCCTAAAATTACTGGTCACCAAGATAAATAAAGAAACATGAACCTGGCCAGAGCGTAGGTTAGATTTACGAGTACATTCAGAGGAAGGACACCACATACAAACGGCAGTCTTATCGCTAAAATTAATACAACCTAAGTTGCGTATCGTCACGTGCAGTGAAAACCTCGTGATTACAATAAACGCTATTTTACAGGGGAAGATAAAAACTGTCTGAAAAATGGCCGTCGTTGACATTCCACGAGGTTCTCATTATCATCAATAGAAGGCATTAGAAGCATTTTAGACCTGAGCACGTTTGTTCTAAATATAGATTACGAGGTTTTCTACCCAATCCTAACTATAACAATATGTAGGATTATAAATGCGAAAGTGAGTTTGTTTGTTTGTTACGCTTTTACGCTAAAACAGTTGAACAGATTTGGATGAAATTTGGAACATGGGTAGTAAATAAATAAAAGAAAATCAAAGAATTTTTCTTAACGAGGTTTTCACTGCACGGCGACGACATGGGAAGGTTCTTATTCTCATTCCCCGGTATAAGCTAACCTCTTTACAAGCACACAGCAACCCAGTAGCAGCAGCACCTGCACAGCGAGCCAGGCGAGTGCTAGCGACACCAGCAGCAACTCGTGAACGCACACCATTGAGCCGTCGCTCAGCTTGCTGTCTTCCGCTGTCAACGTACAAGCAAATGTTAAATTATTATGCTTCTACCACATCTCATTTACCACCTTAACATGCACGCAAGAAATACTTATTTAAACTGTAACAAGTGCTTCTATAATTTAGTATACTCGCGTATACTTCGTAGTGACCAAATTAACTACCTCATTCCATAATATACAGTGCCAGTACGCATACGGACTAATCGTGTTTACATAGCGAGATATTGTGAACTGGTAACCAACTTGTTTGAGACGTAATGCACCTTGCGCTAATATTAAATAGCCTGCCTGGCTGCTAGCAACTTGGAAGTAGCGCTCGCCGGCCGCTGCCGCGGCACCGCTCGCTTCGCTCGCTCGGCTCGCGCGCGGTTTGTCACAGTTCTAACCTAAGCCATTTCACCCAGTTTACACTTTTGTTCTTTTTTTTTATAGACTATATCTTTAAACTCTTGTCAGGCGTAAGTGATGTAGTACTATACTATATCGTGGGCGCGCGCGTTCTGACGGGCGCCCACGTTACAAACTATACACGAGCAATACGCAAAATTTGTGTATACATATTACATTGTAATCACAGATTTAAAAATAGCATTACAATGTATACATATGAACATTCTACGTGCTACACTAAAAGCTTTTGAGTCAAAACAAGTTATGTTGTAGAGGAAATAGAGCGTACCAGGGGCGAATTGTCCATATAAGCCGATTCCTACCAGCTTCCCTTTGGAAATTCGGAACACAACCACTCTATCGTCATTGAATAATCAAACTATAAGTATTTGATACACCATACAATTAAAATACCTATTACAAAACGCCTACATACATTAAAAATTGTCTTAATAACCCAACAACAAAACACTGCGCTAAAATAACTCGTAGGCGCGTCCGGCTTACGCTAAATTCAATTTCCTTACAAAAAATAAAGTCATCATGACGTCACTTCGGTCACGTGATCCGCCGTTTCTATGAGCCGAGTAAGCCGGTCTGTAGCGAGTTATTGTAGACACAGAGTAGCAGAAACGTGCGCGCGGGAGCGAGAAGGAATTATTGCTATTGCACCACCTCTTTCTGGCACACGCATTTGATTCGGTAAATTTCGTAATGCGTTCGGCTAGGAGTTCGTAAAAATTTCATCATTCGTTTGACAAATATATTATGTGATTGTTTTTTGACGTAATCGCATTAGAATCTTATTAATTTGCATTTTGTTCGCTCAGTATTAATTGAATTCATATGTTTATCAATACTACTAGTATTAATATTTGTTTGTAGTTATAGGACAGTGATTAACATAGTGTTTTGAGAATGATTAACATGGTGTTTTGTGTGTTGTGAATGTAAAGTACCTTGTAATTAGGTATTTGGGGTAAGTAGATAGTTTAATAAGCTGAAATTACTTATTTAGAGTAGATTTGACAACTAATTAAGTAGTACGATCTTATTAGGATGGCGGCATTCATAGTTTTAGAATGACAGTGTGTGAATTTTGTGAAGAAACATGCTTTTCAAGGTTAAGTTTTGAAAATACGTGCTCGCCCCGATGTGACTATAAATCTCAAACGCCGCGATGGTTTTTTCAAAAATTGTAATGTTTCCCTTTACGATAAATATCAATGACTGACTGGCAGTCGTTCCCGTGTTTACTTTTGTTAGATTGTAGTTGAATTCATCAAAAAAGATGTGCAGACTGAAAAACATATTCGTAGGTAGCTGTTTTATGAGGAGTTCGGGAATCGGGAATTTGTATGAAGCTCATAATAGAAAAGTAGTATATCGAAATGTAATGAAATGAAATTTTGATTGATTGATTGATGTACGGTAAATAATTGTTTTTGTTTTTTTTTTTTTTTTTTTTGTTGGTTCGGCTTCCCTCCTCCATAAAGTCACCCTGCGCTACTGGAGCGTACATATTGATTATGAAGACAATGTTATAATCAAAGACACTTTAAAAGTCAGCAGAGGGTCTTATTACGTGTGCACACGAGCGAATCATTGGTAGTTATCAATAGGGATTTATTCAACTGAAATAAGGGATTTATTCAACTGAAATAAATGCTGCTGTAAGTCGATAACGTAATGTGCTGTGTATTAGAAGACTACTCAGATTACAGTATTTATAGTACTAAAGGCATCCTAATGGTTCTATGAATAATTTTACTGAACGAAGAAAGTAAAAAATAAGCATTGTTGAAAATATATTATGTAATGTATACATTGGCAGTAATACCTTTCCTAATTATTATTATTTTTAATCTAATTGTTGAATGTATATGCTGTTGGTGTTCTTTAATAAATAAATAAAAAAATAATTAAATAAATGTGAGTTGAGTAATGAACATCAAAATTGTTGTCTCAAGTTAGTTTAATTTTCAGATAAGAGCCCGTTGTAATATACCTTAAGCACTTTTTAAAAAGTTCGATAAAATGTATGACGAACGCCTATAGACAATGCTATAGACAGACATATCAAACGAAAGTATTATGAAATCCTTGTTTCCAATTGATGTCATTTCCACTTCAAATATCAACGTCATGCTAGTGTAAATTAATTTGATTTTAGAATGACTGGTAAGTAGGGGTAATAGGACTTTATGTGTGAGTACTTATATTAAAAAAAAAAAACACTTGCTTACATATTAGGACACAAAGCGAATCCAATATAGCTTATACTCACGTAGCGTGGATCTATGATCAGCTCGCACCAGCGTATCTACAGACAGGATATCCTTGGAATCGACGAGCAAGTCCAACTCGAGCGCCAGCGCGTCATCGCTGGTGGGCGCACAGGGCGCGGCGCCTCCCCGTGCCACCACGCCGCTGTCGGCCCGGACGGCGGCCGGCACGCTGTCGGCCCGGACGGCGGCCGGCACGCTGTCGGCCCGGACGGCGGCCGGCACGCTGTCGGCCCGGACGGCGGCCGGCACGCTGTCGGCCCGGACGGCGGCCGGCACGCTGTCGGCCCGGACGGCGGCCGGCACGCTGTCGGCCCGGACGGCGGCCGGCACGCTGTCGGCCCGGACGGCGGCCGGCACGCTGTCGGCCCGGACGGCGGCCGGCACGCTGTCGGCCCGGACGGCGGCCGGCACGCTGTCGGCCCGGACGGCGGCCGGCACGCTGTCGGCCCGGACGGCGGCCGGCACGCTGTCGGCCCGGACGGCGGCCGGCACGCTGTCGGCCCGGACGGCGGCCGGCACGCTGTCGGCCCGGACGGCGGCCGGCACGCTGTCGGCCCGGACGGCGGCCGGCACTTCGTCGCCCCACTCGTACAGTGTGGCGTTGGTCTGACGGGCACTACGGCCCTGCTTAGGGTTGCATTCCACCTGGATGGAAGAAGGGATGATGAAATACTATGTCAGACATGATTGATATGATAATACAGGTAAATGCAATTATTTTGATATGTTGCAGACAGTACGGCGACATACCGACCTATACATCTGGTACAGTCAACAATTAAATTCGATAAATCTAACATTTTTTTTATTAATCATAATTATTAAGTTCTTGATTATAGCCAGATCAGAATGTAAAATAATTCGACTTTTTAGCTATACTTAACATAACATGCAAGCAACCAATGGTATCAAATAATTTTGTGTCAAATTATAATTATGTAAAAGTTTTAGTGGTATAACTCGATTTTTATAACTGTGCGCTTGGAGCTATCAAAATCGTAGGTTGTTAGTATTGAATTCATGCGCCCGATTACCTCCTAAGTGCCCCGACGCGACGCCTCTTAATACGGTCTACACAACTCGTGTCGTCTCCACATTTCTGTCTTATTATTCGTTAAGTTGTTACTGTTATTATTTAAACCACATACACTGTAATATTTTGACGTTAACTGGCGCACAGTTATAAAAATCGGGTTATGACTTCGTTGATGACCGTACATTTTTTTTCTTGTGCAATATTTCACCTTATGCATTGCCAAACAATATTTCAAAAGTAAGTATTTTTATTAGCCCGTATTGTCCCACAGCTGGGCAAAGGCCTTCTTACTCTCCTTCCACCTTTCTCAGTCCAGAGCTGCCAAGGACCAATCTTTCTTAAAGCAGTCCAGCACATCCCGCCATCCGCGCAATATTAAGTAATCAAAATCAACAGTTCACATTTATCAAGTCAAAATAAGACACTTACCGGTGGGCACTTGTTGTCACAGAAGCGCACCATGAGCGCGAACCGCACGACATGCGAGGTGGGGAAGCGGAACGCTTTGAACCGCGCCGACAGACGCTGAGTACCGCCCAGCCACGCGCGAGAGAACGCGGGGAAGTCCACCTGCAACATTGAGAAGAAATTTAATTATTTGGCCAATACAAAATAATTACCCGATTGTCCCTATTCCCATTCAAATAAAGTTCGTTTTAAATTAGGGCTGATTCTTCCAACCATAGATATCTTTGCCGGAGATTTTTTTTTGTGTTTTTGACAGTTTCACAGTTTTCACAAATAAAAGGTATCCAGGTAGGCCTTTGGAATATTGGCCCTTAGTGATATAACGCAAAAATGTTTACAAATACGCCAAGTTTAGTGCCACCATTATAATCAATCATAATCAGAGTAATTCGAAGAAGGTTTCCAGATTCATACAGATCGCAAATCAAACAGACATGATAATCAAATGTGTTTTTTATGTACTACTCCAAGACTCCTTTTAAAACTGGCAACATTGCTTAGCTTTGCCTTTCACGTAGTTTGACGTGCTTCTATTAAAAAAAAAATTGGTCGCATAAGAGCGTTTATCTTAAAAGTTGGCAACGTCGCAAATAGCTGTCAAATATTTACCAGTTTTGATTAATTTGGCAATATCACTGTATGGAAATATGAACTGTGGCTAACAACTAGTGAACTAAAAATTGATTATGAAATGCAATAATTAATATCGTAACATCAAATATTTAGTTTTGGATGTAAAAAAATGTATTTGGAAACTTTACAAATGCCCTTTTTACACCTAAAACTGTTAAAACATCAAATTCAGTGTTATAATTGCAATTCATTGTTAATGTTCGCTAGTTAGCCACATTTCATATTTCCATACAGTGATATTGCCAAATTAATGAAAACAGGTAAATATTTGACAGCTATTTGCAACGTTGCCAACTTTTAGGATAAACGCTCATAAGCGACAGTTTTTTAAAATTATAGACGTTTAATTTAATTTCTAATTTCTTAAGGTTTACTCATATCTAAGAGCTCATAAGAAATTAAACGTCTTTTATAATGGTCTCTAAGCTCTATTGACATTGTGATGAAACATGTGATAAACGCTTTACTTTAATTACCTATTAGTATAGATTTTAGAGCATAGTTCTCCCTAGACAAAGACATTTTTTAACGACTTTCTCTTGTCAAAAAGTCATCTAGGTGAGAACACACGTTTTATATTTTCCTCCTTTTTGTGTGCCTAATGTTTCATAAATGTTTGATACCTAATCTAATACCTACTACTAATATATGTACTTATACTGGGTGGCAGGGACATCGACACGAAAACTGAAACCATGGATTCAGTAAATGATTCTGAACCCTCCTGCGTTGAAATTGCGTTTCAGTTTTCGCGTCGATGTCCCTGCCACCCTGTGTATATAATTCGATCGATTCGATCTAGCTAGGTTAAATTTTTAGAAAACTACCAAAAAAAAAAACCGAGCAAAGTTCGGTCATCCAGATATGTATTTATGACTCGCTATTCATGGACGACTTGATAATCAAGAAATACAGGAATAGTTACCAGAGTCAGAACATTTTGGGTTTTTTATCTCACCGCATGCCACATATCCTGCCCGTAGCAATTCGGCACGACCACGCCTTATATTGGCTTCGTAGCGCAGACAACTCCTCTGCTCCGATAGTTCGTCATAACACATTGTCCACTTACCTGTCCGGTAGGACAGCCTCTACTATCCAGTAACAGCACGGAACTGTCTCCAAGTCTTGAAGAAGCCACCAGATGATACGCCTTGATTTCCGTCGCGTCTGCAATCAACCGAAACGTGTTAAACAACAGTATAATGAGACATGAAATTACTACCAATAACTCACAATTGTCTGTTTTTATGTGGCAGCTCGAGCATGAACGAGCGATCAATTATTTCAACGTAATTATTTAAATCGTGGTTACATTGGTTATTTGTCACAGCATTCGGTTTGTTGATTTTTCATTCACCGTCATTTACGGAACACCCCGGAAGTATACGAGGAAAAAAACAACAGGTCCATACGTGCGTGTGTTCACGTATGTACAAGTTAATGACCTTTTGTCAGGTTTTGGTTTAAGCAAAAGCTAACCTGGGTCAAATATTTTTTTATGTTGTATAAACATATCCCTCATTCGTTCTTACCGCACTTAATGTGGATATGGTTGCCTCGTCGGTCTAGTGGCCGTGAGCATGAGGTGAAGTCCGATGTACCTACTGATAGATAAGTGGATGTAAATAAACTCACCGGTAGTCTCAATCCGCAGTTCGAGCGGCTCTCCCAGCGACACGGCGCCGGCGCCGGTGTCGTCGCGCGCGCGCACCACGTACATCGTGACCGGCGCGCTACTGCCGCCGTATACCGCGCTCGCCGCGGCCGGGGCGACGGGACTGCGGGATTCTGTCTCAATGAATGTTGGCTTTTTGAAGCCACTGCTGTTAAATAAAGAAGGCATAAGTACTCGTAAGGTTCACCTACCTACTTCTGGGCGGTATGAGTAAGCTGGGTAAATAAGGTATAAGTACTGACAGCAGACAACAAAAGATCTAAAAGCGACGCCATTACTTTTATAAACTCAAACTCAAACTCAAACTCAAAGCATTTATTTCAATTAAACCATTTACAGGCACTTTTGAATTGTCAAGGAATCGGTCAGTCAGAAATAGGTATGAAGCTAGTTGCCCATTCCAAAGCGTAGTAGGTACCTATGGAGAAGAACGGGCAAGAAACTCCACGGACACTCTTTTAAATAAAAAATTGTTACAAAATATTGGTTACATCATTCATGTTGAAATTATACATGTGAGAACAATGTAGAAAGACGTGCACGTTAGAAGCGTCCGTAATAAAAAGATAAAACAAAGAACAATTCAAAAAATTAAAATAAAAATAAGCCCTGGCAGCTAAGAGATGACCAGTCCCAACTGACGGCGCCCGTTCACGAACATGACGCATGGATTAGCACCATTCAGCTCAACCATTTTGAAGGGAGCTAAATGATCCAACACACGCGCCACCATCAGCGAAACATTTGAGTGAGCATGACATATTCACAGCCGCCAGGGCAGATTCAAGTCAATGCAAGACATATTACCCGGTAAATGGTAACTCTTTAGTACATAGTACTCACACCTGTGAGTACTATGTACTAAAGAGTCTAAAGAGAAAAGAATCATAGATAACAATTCTCAGTATGCCACGATACGTGAGAAACTCATACTGGGTTATTTGAATAGATAAACCCAATCAGCAAATTAGCGAGTTGCCAAGGATATACCGGACGTAATTATGTCAATTTGCTCGTAAAGGAAAAACAAAAGCAAACTAAAAACCTCTTCCTCTCTCCTACTTTGATGTGCCGGACAGGGTCCACAATGATCGTGTATTTGTAAGCCTACCACCTAAGTTTACACTGTGGAATGTAATAAATATATTGAGTAGTAAATATTACAGAATGGTGCCAATTCTCAACTAACCCCAACCCAATCACGATAGAACAACAATGAAACCAATATTTCAGCACCTAATCGTATTCCGAAAGTTATTTTTAATTTTGCTCATTATCTTATTTATTTATTAAAACTTTACGCACAAGTAAAAATACCATACAAAGGCGGACTTAATGCCTGAGGCAATTTCTACCAGTTAACCTTAGGGTGATGCAGAGACAAAACATGGCAGGTGCAACATAAGAGATTGATAACTCGAAAATAACTATAAAATACAAGAATAAATACACAGACACATACATATAAACAGAATAAACTTTGTCAGGAGAAATAACGATCGGTAGAGGAGAAATAACAATCAGTAGAGGCGAAAACGAATCCAGCAAATCAGCGCTGTGATGTTTCTGGCAACTTCTTACGTATATGCTCACGTGCCTTCACTTTAAAAGACAACCGACTGGTTGCCGTCCTGAGTTTCAGAGGTAGAGCATTCCAAAGAAAGACCGCCTGGACAAAGAAAGAAGAGTGAATGAAACCAGAGCGATGAGAAGGACATCGTAAAGACGATTGTTGGTGGAACGAAGATTTTTACTATGGGCAGAGCATAGGGATTGAATATGGGAAGTCAGGTAAGAAGGGGTTTTTCGAGAATAGAGAACAACATAGACAGAGCTCTCACCTCTCTGCTCTGACGAATGGGTAACCACTTTAAAAGCAATCGGTGCGCGGATACATGGTCATACTTACGAAGATTGAAAACGAATCGAATGCAAGTATTGAGAAGGCGGTTAAGTTTGTTGAGGAGATCTGCATTCAGGTCATAGTATCATTATCTTGACGACATTCTTTTCGTTACGGTTAATTTAAGACTGTCAATTGATAAATCTTTTTCTATTTTAAAACTAGCTGCTGTCCGCGGCTTCACTCCCTAATTCTTTTTCTACGCTGACATAACAAACAGACACTGCAATTTTATTTATTTGTATTTTACTGTTCTTCAGTTCTGTCAATGTAATTCTGTTGAAAACTCTAGTAAAAATGATATTAAAATAATTATATAGAAAATTTATTGGAGTCAGATGGTATCATTACAATTAACATTTGGTGACCCCGACGTTATAGTCGCCACAATATAAGAAACGAAGTTCCATCAAAGGTAGGATTACTAAATACTAAAATGACTCAAACATAGTGTATTCACCCGATATCCCTGACGGCGACGGTGGTGTCGACGTGCCGGGCGCGCGCGTCGGGCGAGCAGCCCACGCGCACCCAGCGGTCGCCGGCCGTCTGGATGATCGGGTTGTTCTGGATCATCACCATCACGTACGCCATTGTTCTGGGTGAACAAACATATGAGGATAAAATTGACCTTGCATAAAGAATAAGTCTTCGTGCTAATAAATAATAACACCGAATGGCCATACTTGAATACCAGCACACAGCTGTTCTAGCTGTTAATGTTCTTGTTGCGTGCACACAAAGAAGTTCACCTCAGTCACTGTTTGTTGGAGATTTCAGACCAAGTAAAAGGGTGAGGTTTTCTCACAGTAAACAAAATTAAACCATAATTAGTAAATAGTGTTGGTTAGTCAACAGTACCTACAACATGAATTCGACATTGACAGTGTCTAAATAATCGTACCATTGCAGTCATCGTAAGGAAACCGGCATGCCTGAGAGATATCTCTCGACGGTATGTGCCAAGTCAGAGGCCCATGGAAGACATAAAAACTCTGACTCCAGGTTTGTCACTAACCACACGAAAAAGAAAGATCGTACCAGTAAAGGTGGTTTTCGGCGTCAGTTTTTGAAACAGCTAAAGTGCTGTTTTTTACTAGACATAATACCTAGATCTAAATCATACCTTAAACTTTTTAACTGTTAAAATCACAGTCCTGTCCCTCCGCTAGAGCGCGCGCAGCATCGCTCCCCTTTCCCCGGCACATACACGCGCCCGCGGGACATACGTCACCATCATGTCTGGGCCCTCGTATTCTACTGTGACTGGAAGTGTGTTTTACCTGTTAATAACTCCATTGGGTCCATTAGAGATGCCGTACGCGAAGTTAACATCACAGTCCCCATGCATGGGCAGCGCCAGTCGCACTGTCCGTCCGCTAGCGCGCGCGCTGCACCGCTCCCCTCTCCCCGGCACGTACACGCGCCCGCGGAACACGCCGCGAGGGACATACGTCACTATCATGTCTGAGCCCTCGCATTCTACTGAGACTGGAAGTATAGACTAGAATTAGAAGCATAATGTCGTTGTGCAGTGAAAACCTCGTGATTGCAATAAACGTTATCTTACAGGGGATGACAAAAACTGTCTGACAAATGGCCATCATTGACATTCCCCAGGTTCTCATTATCATAAATTTATAGAAGGCATTAGAAGCATTTTAGAGCTGTGCACGTTTGTTCTAAATATACATGACGAGGTTTTCTTCACAAAAAATAAATAAAAAGGAAAACACCTAGATTTCGGGACGATATACCATGGACGACCCACCGGAATTTATTCTCATAATAATTGTGTGATAAGAGCGAGCGAAGCGACCTCGAAAATGTTTTTACCACCACGGAGATGTTAGTTAGGCGTCATCTCCACGGGCGGGAAAATCGCGGCGTTAGTCTCGCCGTGCCATCAAGGCATGGCGTTACTATCATCGCGATTCTCCCATTCGTGGAGATGGCGCCTTAGGTATCTCTCTTCAGGTGTCGACTTATGTAAAAAACGTAAAAAGACAGCGAGCCAAGGGCGGATCTTATTTGTGTACGACTGTTCAAAAGAATGTCGCACTTGTTGAATAAAAAATTGTGCATGACGAATTTTGAAGTTGAAACTTTGTGTTGAGTCGTACTATACAGCCTGGATACAAAATTGCTGATATAATCGCACCGCTACAGATAATACTGTGCTCTTTTCTATGGCCTACTTTTTAAGCCTGATCAGACAACTTACCGTTGAACACTTCCGTGGTATGAAGTATAAGAAATTTTTCAGGAAAAAAACCAGCAATAAGATACAGAAAAGCTGCGCTTGATAGAGCAGACGTCAACAAATTTTCTTGGAGAGACGAACTATAGTGGGTTTATCAGTTGTGCTAAGGGCTAGTCCCTTACTAGTAAACTTACTGTTCAGACAGACGACTCTGCGGTAGTAAGTGGCCGAAGAGATTCGTCTGAGCAGCCATGAGCCCGTAGTTATGAGGTCTTCACTGTGCAGGTCACACAGCCCGCGGCCCCCGCCCCCCTTCACTTGCCCCTCTGATATCCACGTGAATCCTCGGCAGTTGAAGCGTTCTGCTTTTTCACATGACGTTTTACACTGAAATTGGAAGCAAGATTGAAAAAAGAATGATAAATACTTACGTACAAATTTAGTGTATCACGTTACTAATCAGACAACTTTTCGATGATCAGAAATTATAACAAAATCGTTTTGTTGCGTATTTACGTACGTTTAATCGTGTAGCTTACCCGAAACCATCGAACTGACATTGAAGAACTTTTTTAACATATTGGACAAAAAGAAAGTGGAACAACGTTTGAAAAATGCTGTTTATTGAAATAAATCCGTCATTTTCAATAATTGTCGGACTCACCATCGTTGTCGTGAGCAATAGAAGCGTAACAAGCACCACGCGTATGCCGGGTGACTCCGAAACGTTCTTTTCGTTTTTGAAATTATAGGTGACATTTAAAATGTTTTAAAACAGATTTTTGGTTACCCCGGCAGACATACAAAGTATTTAAAAAAAACCAGCATCCTAACTAACTAATTGCGTAACACACTTTCAATCACAATCTGAATGATTTTCAAGGATATTGTTAATCCATCGTTTCATATTTTCGAAAAAATTGTTTGCTCAGCAACGAAAATAACGCAATGAATGTTGTTGAACTGTCAAAATGAAAGCCATTGCTAGGTACTGTTAGTGTGTTACGCAATTACCCCGCAGGGGGCTATGAGAAAGCTCGTAATACGTATTTTTTCCCACTTAGTATGTGAATGATATGTTATGTTCTTGTCACTATTACTTACATAGCAGGTAGTATTCGAATTTGTGTGGGGTAGGTACCACAACTAAAAAGTAAAAATACCACAACTAAAAATAACTTTAATTTCGGAAGTCGGTGGCAAAAAACGAAAATTCTAAGCCAAAGACACCGACTTCCGAAATTAAAGTTATTTTTCACTTTGTAGTGGTTTTTTAGAAGTCTGTTGTTTTTTTTGAAAATGCGCTCAAGTCACATGTGACGCGCAAAATGTCCGAAAATAAACATTTTCGTAATAATATGACGAAACCTGTGTACATTTTTAATATCAGATATACGGTGTTAAACCGTCTGACTATTTTTTTGACATAGCAGAAATGGGCTCCCATGAAACTGCGACGTTTCTGACCGGTTCTGCACACCGAGTCGGGTTCAGAATCATCAAACTAAACTAACGCTTTTATACGGTTTTGGCAGTAAAACGATGTGACATGGTTTTGGTCGTGGGCTCTCGTACTATTTGTTACTATATTGTCTGGTTTGTGTGTAGTGTATTAAATATTGTGTATGAGTCATGTAACTTGAGTGAATAAATGAATAATAATAAATAAAAAAGACAACTTGAATAATTTTCTTTTTTGACGCTCTACAAAGCTGAACTTATTCTCAAACTGAATAATTATGCCATGTTTACTAAACGACACACGTAGTAAGAAGATCCGGGTCCAGTCCAAAAAATTTTACTCATGATTCCGGCTCAAAGATTATGCAATGATTGCGGTCGTTTTGGCTCATAATTTTCATTCAATCTAAGGGCCCGTTTACACGTATAACAACCACACCACATCGCAGCGACAAAATGTGGGCAAGCAGTGGTTACGTGTGAATAAAATGGTCAACACAACGTTGTTTGACAAGTTGACAAGAAAATATTTGTAGAACAGGGGATGATTATGCGTTTCTTAGTAGGTAATTAGGTATTAGTGAGCCAGTATAATTAACATTATTCTAACTAGCACTATTATCCTATTCCGTGACCTTACACTGATTCCTCAGTTCAGATTTATTGTTAACCAATACTGGCCACACGGCACACGGTCACACCAACGATATTTTCAATGGCCACGCTCTGGTATTAAGTTCACAGCACACCACAATTACACTGAAAAGTGAGAATTTGTTCCTCAAATTGATTGACTAAATTGTCCGTAGGTATATTCAAATAAAACGGTTATTCCCAAGTAGCAAAATTCTCCTATAGTACTTTATCAACTTATAAGACTAAAATAATCTAATAGACGCATTGACTAAGATCACTGATCTTATAAGACGATTTGCACTACAAGTACTACGGTTTTTCTTTAACTATTGTAGGGAATGTTCATAACGCATAAAAATTGAGTGGGTTAAATTTGATAAACAATTATTCACCCTCTCTGTACTAACTGACTAAGACCACAGACAATTGGGTAGGCCCAACCGCTGAGTCTCAGGTCCCGCGTTCGTCTAGAATTCAAATCCGTCAAATATTTGAAGATGACGCCACAACTGACAGTTGTCTAAGTAACTTGGTTCACTATTAATATGACCAAATACCTACTTATCTTATTGTTAAAAAATCGACACTAGCAATCTTCTCGTAATCGAACAAATTCTTTGTATCATTGAATAGTTCTCAATGTTTTCATTACCATAACGAAATAATTATTAGCACGACAAACACAAATATAAACAACTGTTGACCTCAATATTTCTACGAGCGTTCAACTTTAATTTATAAACTATTGTTATACTAAAATATTTTTACTTGAGTCATTTATCTTCGAAGGTAGCTAAGCGTTAATTTTGCAACCATTATGAGCTATTTCACGAACGTGTATATTACGTAGGTAAGTTACGACTAGAGATAACATACATAGTACCATTTTAATGAAGAAAACTGGTGTATGTAGAATCAACCGCTCGTTCATGTTAACAATTTGACTTTGACATTGCATTTATTTCGTAGTCATAAGGGCGATTTTCGTAGTTACTGTTACTACTGACAATGACGTGCAGTTAATCGTACTACAAAAGTACAGGAAAACGGCTCATTTTTTCAACTTACTTCACCCTTCGTGTAGTTCTTGATGGTAAATTCGACATGTCTCAGAGTCTGGTTGTAGTATTCTTCGTAAGAACATCTGTCTATCTTCTCTGGATCTGGAAATAATGAACTTTTATTGAATTTTATTAAAGGTAAGAAGAAGCTTCATTGTTCAATAAAGCTCTATTTATGTGAATGACCTCCTCCATCCTCGCACAGTAGGTATGATAAATGCTTCAAAAAAAGGAACATCACTTTTTTATTCTATAAATCGAAAGTATGAACTATTTTGAATGCGAGAGTAGAACTCCCGGATCTTAAATATACTTTAAAACAGAGTTACAGTTTTTTTTTGTATATTCAGGAAAACGCAAAAATAAACGATATGATGAAAATATTTGAACATTTAATTTTGAAGTTTATTGACATTATATATATAGGAGAAACAGAAAAGATTTTGCTATAATAGAAAAATAAATATGCCTGATTTTATCTTTATTCCATTATTTTTTTTTCTTCTGATATCTTTTGTATCACCTAATATTTATTTTAAAATGTAATGTGTTTTTTGTGTAATGTAACTATAAAAAAAAATCAGATGATAATCTATCAGGAAATCGAAGATAATATGATGATCATATGGTTTTCAAATTTTTCGTAACTTGCTTAAAATTACGTCTAAAAATTATTATTTTATTCTTAAAATAGCAGATATTTGCCTTTATCGCACACTATAATTAAAATATAAATACGTTGCATACATAATAAGTTGTAACAATTCTTTTGATTTCTATGATTTACGAGAAAAAAAAATAAAAAATAATTATAGCTCTGGTTCTAAGCTGAATTGGTTTCTGGGAGTTCTTCTACTCTAGCATTCAAAACAGTGTATGCTATAGATTAGGAGAATAAAAAAGCGATGTCCGTTTTTTGAGGCATTTACCATACTGTGCTTCGTGGAGCTAGTAGAGCTGAATGATATAGCTTGTCTACTCTGAAATGACACGCCCCATTATCGCATTACCGTCTGAGTAAATGCGGTAGTTGGGAGCGTCATTTCAGAGTAGACAAGATTTACCTACTTTTGAACCAGAACAAAAAACTGCTGCAGTTGTAACTATTACAAGTTACTTATAAATCTAAGTAGTGCCTACATTCTGTATGAAACTGAACGTCACTGGTAAAGAAAAAACAAAATCTTTTCCTTGGAACGTGGTTGAGTTACGACGACCTAAGTGAGGTTTTATTATTGCGGGGTAATCCATGGACATCTATCACACATAATAGGGGATAAACCCGCACCATGCGAAGCACATTGTCGCCAGCAACATGTGTCATCCGATGCAATATTATTAGCGTTCCGTTCATTTATAATAAGTTAAATCTTTCATTAGTGTGTAAGCAACTAGCAAGCATTTCCGAGAACCACATAAAATACATGGCAGGTAAATCAGGTAAATTAATCTTTTCAATAAAATAATTTATTATACCTACCTACTGTTACCATACTAATATAATAATAGTAGGTATGTTTCTTAAATCAGACACATAACTCATGAAACCTGCTCAAAAACACAGGCAGGTTTCACATAAATAATCCTGATATCTACTGGTACATAAAAATAAAAATTGCTCCATACATATTAATGCGAAACAAGTCCCACATAGTTACGGAATCCATCGCCTAAACATGCGGGATAATGTATTATGATAATAAGAATTACTCGTTATGTGTTAGCATGAACAAGTATAATAATGGCAGTTGTTAGTTTACATTGGTTTCACTATCAGGGGACCTAAGAATTATTTTGTACTACTAATATCTGCACGCTGCACTGGAGGATGTCTTCAAGGTCCTGGACTGGAAAGGGCTAGGCATCAACATCAATGGCGAGTATATCACTAACCTTCGGTTTGCCGACGACATAGTTATCATGGCTGAGACCATGGAGGACCTCAGTCCAATGCTCGATGACCTTAGTAGAGCCACCGAAAGAGTGGGTCTTAAAATGAATATGGACAAGGCAAAGGTCATGTTAAATGCCCATGTTACACCCACTCTCGTGAAGATCCGAGACGCTACGCTCGAAGTTGTGGACGAGTATGTTTACCTAGGACAAACTGTTCAGCTAGGTAGGTCCAATTTCGAGAAAGAGGTCAATCGTAGAATCCGACTCGGCTGGGCAGCGTTCGGGAAGCTACGCAATATCTTCTCGTCCCACATACCAGTGTCTCAAGACGAAAATCTTTGACCAGTGCGTGTTGCCAGTGATGACCTATGGTACTGAAATGTGGTCGCTCACAATGGGCCTTATCAAAAGGCTAAAAGTCACCCAAAGGGCAATGTAGAGGGCTATGCTTGGAGTTTCCCTACGTGATCGAATCAGAAATGAAGAGATCCGCAGGAGAACCAAGGTAACCGACATAGCCCGAAGAATTGCCAAACTTAAGTGGCAATGGGCAGGGCACATTGCTCGCAGAACGGATGGCCAATGGGGCCGAAAGGTTTTGGAGTGGCGACCGCGTACCGGAAGACGTAGCGTTGGAAGGCCTCCCACAAGATGGATGCGGGAAGCACAGAATCGGTCGAAGTGGCGGTGCTTGGGGGAGGCCAATGTCCAGCAGTGGACGTCTTTCGGCTGTAATGATGGTGATGACTAAAACCTAATAAAATATGTAATATAATCTACGGGGCTGACGAGGGCGACTGAAAGACGCGCCAAATTCGCCGCTATGCTCCTCGATACCCTGTGAATTTAAATACTTATTTATTTCAATTCGTTTAGGTAAGTATTAATAATTTTCTACGATATTATTATTCAAAATCTTCTAGCGTTTAATGTTCAAGTTACTTATACTTACATAATTATTATAAACATGTGATACATCTTACGATATGTAGTGTAGTCAATGTCTAGTCACAGTTCAGAGAATAGGTACGTCTTATCCGAGCTGGTGACCGTCGATATGCATATCAGTTTCTGGATGTTCATTACCAACGTTTTTTAGATAGCTAACGCCTATTCTGTGAACTGTATGTTCACAGAATAATAACATTAGGTACCTATTATTAGAAACTATTTAGTGGCGTGATTATGTCAAGATTTCTAGAAGATGGGCTCGATGTTTTCCTATTTGATGAAAATGACATGCTCATCACATATCCGATTGACAAGTGATGTGAGGACCACTTAGCTTCGAAAAACCTCTTAAATAGATACTTTGAGATAAGGTAAAGAAGGTACTTACAGTCATGGCTGCACTGGTTTTCTATGTAGACCGTGTAGTAGTTGGACACCCGGTAAGACTCCGGCTCAGTGAACCTGTTCTCCGCATTGAGTATGCAATTTCCAATCATGGAGTCCGATGTGTACATTACTTCGGGGTCGAACTCACCTTGAGGCACAACCCACTGCGCGGATCTATGACAGATGAAAATTTCTTTAAATCTTGGTGAAACGATCTACGAAGGAACGCTGTGATCAAGTGGCACCCAAGCCAAATAAAAAATAAAAAAAACAAATAATTTGTAACATTGAAAAACAAAATTATGTAAGCGAGTAGCAAGTACCTCTAATTATAAAGGTAAGGTAAGTATTACAACAACAATAGGTATTTTATGATTATAGAACATGACTCATGGAAATATTGATGTTATTGTTACCGACCATTCGTCTTACTTTAGGAAAACATTGGGATAATTACATGAATGAATTTTATACCAAAATAAACAGCGCGGGTTTTGTTCATGTAATCCTATAAAATTACGGTCAAAACAATACACTGGGAGAGGAAAAACAAGCTACTAATTTGATTTTGCAAAAAGGATTTAATTGGAAAATTATCTTAGGAACGAGGATAGAATATATAAATAATAATATGTTTGGTTTCCTCAAAGATAATTTGTGCAGTATGTTCCATTCAATAAAATAAATACGAATAATGTTTGTATGACAGTTAATTTGTTTCAGTTCAAACCGAAAAAATGTGGTGAAGTAGATTGTTTATAAGTAATTTAAACATTACCTATTTATGAGTCGATTTGCCTAAAAATTTAATAAAATATCTAGCTACTGACCTATCATTCGAAGGGAACACAGACAAGAAGTAGAGAGCAGTAAGGTGGAAATTAGACAAAGATATTACAACGAAGCGTTTATCTAAGTACCTATTAAAAAGTAAATAGTGTTTTTGATATAAGTGTTAATTGCCATACAAATCAACTTTATGGGACACCGTACCCACGACTAAACTATGTTAACAGTTACAATAAGAATTATAAGAAAGAAACAAACAATGCAACGTCTTCGCTTTTAGACTTGTTAACCTTTAATAATGGATTTTTTTGCCTTAGAATCGAAAGTTGCTACTAAGATTTATAGCAATCACGAAGCCTCGACCGACTGCCTCGTTGGTGGTGGTGACTCAGAAGTCCCGCTTGCAACCACTAGACTCTAGATCTTTTAGTAGGTAGAAGGAATGCCCAGATTCTGAACTTGTATTTTCGGCATCTGACTCGTACCTCGTAGCAATTACTTTTTTTTATTATTCAATGTATAGTTTTGACTTCGTTACTATTTTATTATTATGTAGGTACATGTAGAATAGATATTTTTGCGGTGACTAATGAATTAATGATACTTATCCCGTTTTGAATATCTGTGGGTGGACGCGTCCAGGGCTTGGCATAAACCGGCACTCCTGTGCGGTGTCACTTTGTGGTTTTTATTTTTGTTTTTATTTTTATTTCTTCCTGTGGCTTTGTTTTTGTATATACTAACAATAGCTTTATAAGGTTTTTTTTTGTTTTACTAACAGTATATGGACTACGTCTGAAATAAATGTTTTGAATTTGAATTAACATTTTAAAATTAAAATATGACTGTCTTATGATCTCGATGATCTCATAATGTGTAAATGATTCACTTTAGGTAATCACTCATCACTCATTTTGGAAGTCCACAAATCGCTTGAATCCGAGGTCGAGCCACCCTGTGAGAGTAGCAGGTGTCCATGAACCGACAAGTATAGCCAATGCTTTTAAACAACATTTTAGGATTGACTCACTACTTAGAGATCAGACTCAGATGTTCGATGCTGAGGCCGTTTTGGGTGACGTTACCGTCCACTTCACTGCAAAGGAAGTTGCATCGGTGATATCGGGAATGAAAAGAGGTAAGTCATCCGGTCACGACGGACTTAGCATCGAACATCTGAAACACGCCGGCGTACACTGACCGCGAGTGTTGGCTATGTTTTTTAATCTTTGTGTTAGTCACTCACTGTTATTTACCTGCTGCCCTTATAAACACTACTATAGTGCCTATTGTTAAAAATAAAACCGGAGATGCCTCTAACATTTCCAATTACAGGCCTATATCATTGGCGACTGTCATAGCCAAGGTGCTGGACAGTCTGTTTGACAAACAGTTATCGAAGCATATTATATTGGAAGACAGGGAGTTCGGTTTTAGACCAGGGCTCTCCACAGAGAGTGCGATTTTATACCTCAAGCAGACGGTACAGTACTATACTGACAAAAAATAGGCATTTTTTTGTCAGTATAGTACTGTACCGTCTGACAAAAAAATGCCTATGTTTGCCTGTTTTCTGGATTTGTCAAAGGCATTCAATCTGGTTAATTATAAAGCACTGTGGCGTAAGCTACAAGAAGAGACTGCCTTGTCTAGTGACATTGATATGATAATCAAAAAAACAGTGTCAAGTGGGAGGGGTCGTTCTCTGATGTGTATCGGTTGGAGTGTGGGGTGAGGCGGGGGGATTGAGCTCACCTCGACTTTTCAACATGAATCGGCTGATCGTTGAGCTCAGCAACACAATTATCGGTTGTCATATAGATGGAGTGTGTGTTAACAACATTAGTTATGCTGACGATATGGTGTTGTTGAGCCCATCGATCGGTGCCTTGAGGCGACTGGTTTCAATATGTGAAGCATACGCGGTAGCTCAAGGACTCAAGTAGAACACCAAAAAGAGCGAAATTATGGTTTTTAAAGCAGGTGCTCTAGGTTACCCAATTATACCAGACATATCCTCTGCGGAGAACCCTTAAATAGGGTGACCATTTTGAGTACTTGGGTCATTGGATTACTGACGATTTGAAAGATAACATGGATATTGACAGGGAACGTGGATCGCTGTCGGTACGCTGCAACGTGCTGGCCCGCAGATTTGCGTACAGAGGCGGTCAAGATTACTCTGTTTAAATCTTTTTACGTGCAGCCTGTGGACTAGTTATAGTTTGCGAGCATATAGCTATCTACGTGTCTAGTATAATTACGCACTCAGGATACTGTTGGGGCTGCCATGGCGATGTAGCGCGTCAATGATGTTTACAGAAAGGCATATAGATGGTTTTGCAGCCATCATACGTAAAAGAAGCGCTTCTCTGCTTGCTTGTCTTCGTGGCGGCACCAACACTATCTTGAGTTTATTCGCAGATAGATGGGAGTCTCCAATGCTGCGACATTGAATGAAACTCCACACTAATTAGAACTAGTATGTCTACTAACACTAGTTTATAAGACCATTGTTACTAACACTATTGGCCTAGCCTGAAATAAATGATATATAAAAATAGTCCTGCACCAACCGGGGGTTGTCCTTGGGTGCACTTGCATAGTGCATACTGGGATAATCGTCGGTTGGTGCGTCATTACATTTAAATTGTCTAAGGGGCCTCTGCGAGTTGGCTTCGGCCCCTCGTACGCCTACCAAAATACCGGGATCCTAAGGTCCCGAGATATATAAATATATATAAAAATAATAATAGCGCATTTAATTATATTTTAATAATCATTTGCTAGCCACGTGGTTGACACAATTATCACTGCATTATTACTAACTTCCTGTTAACTCAAACCCAGCTAAATAAATGTAAAAACATTTCGGGTAAGAATCGAAAGGGTTTTCACGATATTTGTTACCTAACTGTTTAGGTTAAACCGTTTTGAACGAGGATCTCAGCATTACATAGCAATTACACTGAAAATCGGAGCACTGTAATATTATTATCTCTATCAGATTGGCATTAGGAGCAAAATAGCATGTTCAGGCAACAGATGGGGTGTCGAGGAGGCGAAACGCCGGGGCCGCGAGAAATCACGGCACAGCGGACAGAGCTCCGGCGGGATCTCATGGCGTCATGGAGAGTGCGATTGTCGCAACCCAGCGCTGGGCACGCCACAATTACAGCGATAAGTCCCCTCTTTGAGGAGTGGCTAGAGTCGCCAAGGCGTCCTCATCCTCACCTTCCGCCTGACGCAGATCCTCACCGGACACGGTTGTTTCTGGAGGTCCCTGTTCAGGATAAGGCGGGAGGAAATGCCCGGGAGTCACCATTGTGTGGATCGCCTGGAGGACACGGTGGAGCATACGGTGGAGGTCTGCCCGGCTTGGGCGGAGCATCGCCGTGTCCTCGTGGAGGCGATCGGCGACGGTATCTTTCGCGTCCGGCCCTGGTCCAGGCCATGGTACGGAGCTAGACGGCATGGGAGGCTGTCACCTCCTTATGCGAAGCAGTAATGCTCATGAAGGAGGAGGCGGAACGCGTGAGAGAGAGGCAAATTTCGCGCCCTCACGCCCCTAACCGCCGCAGGAGACGCCCTGGGCGTCGGGAGTCGCAGGCCGATCCCCAGCCACCGTGGGCGCGGGCTTGTGGACGGTGAGCAATGGGTAGCTCGCCGTCCGATAAGGACCAGGCTCGAGTCAATGGCGCGTTGTGTTCCACGCACGCCTCAAAGAGATGTCAGCAGAACTGACGGGGTCCGCTAGGGCCGATGCCTGCGGGAGTTGCGGAAAAGTCCGAAAGACATACCATGGCTCCTAGGAACATGGCAACTGAAGGAACACGGGTGGGTTTTAAACAGTAAGAGTCTGACACGCCCTCCCGCTCTACCCAGAGCGGGAGAAGTTATTTGATAATTTCACACCCAAAAACAAAAAAAGGCAACAGATGGGGTAAGCTTTGGGCTTTGGGCAATGTAACGTGATTTTGTGTAACATGTATTATACTTAATCTTCTTAGCGTCTTCCCGAGTAGTATTAGTAAATAAGACTTAGAGGTAATGTTAACCCATAAATCCCCAGGGGACCAAAGTCCTGTGACTCATGTCTCCAAAGACATCGCTTATGACGCACGCGTGACGTCACCAACCTTTCAACTCATTACATTTTCGACGCTTTCGATGTCGCAAGACATCTTGTGTAAAGTCGGGTGACATCACGCGATGTCTTTGGAGACACATGTCGCGATAAATTTGACCCTTAATGAATACATTAGTGTACACTAGTCTCATACCGAAACTTCTGCTCCCCGCTATAGGTGAACACGGCATCGTAGCACTCGTAGACGGTGATGTTGAGGATGACCTTGAGGTGAGAGCCCTCAGAGTGCAGGTGGTAACCGGGAGTGTTCTCCAGCGCCCACCACCGCACGCCGCAATCCTCTGGCACTGTCAGCAGAACAAGGTTTTACGGAAACCAGCATTCATTATATCAGATATAATATAGTCCACTTAAATGGTGGTTTCCGTTTCAAAGCTAATAATTTTCCATTTTTTTAATTATTTGAAAATGGAAATAAATGACATAAAAAAAAATAGAACAGAGTTCGTGGTGTGGTATAGAGATGTTAAAATGCTTGACAAATAATGAGGCTCTAACGAATATTAAAAACGACCATAGATCGGCCTGAGTCAGTACAAATCATCAATCCAAATTGTGTCTGCAATAGGTAGGTACAGAATGTAACTCCAGCCACTTACATGCCAAACAAACTTTCTTGAAGAAGGCGACATCGTTGTCCACCTTCAGTTTTGCCGTGGTATAATCGGCTATGCCCTGGCAGTTTCCTCTGCTGTACGCTACGACGACGGCAGCGCAATCCGGCAGCTCACGGCATCTGGCCAGGCAGGCACCGGCTAGGGAATCTTCATCACCGCTCGCGGAGTACACGAATACTGGAGTAGCAATCTCAGGAGCAACCCCTGACCATCGTGTAAACGTCACCGAACGACCAACCCCGCATTGTGCGTTGGATGCTATAATAGGCAAATAAAAAAGTTTTAACAATTTATAGAAACGAAATTTGTAGTTAACTATCGTGGCTTTAAAAATCGTTATTGAATGCACTTAACCCTTTATAGGGCAGAAACGAAATTTGTACAACGCCTGTAACCACCACTTGAAGGTCGAAATTCAAAAAATTCAAAAGTCATTTATTCAAACTAGGCTGAGAATCAGCACTTTTCGAACAGTCCCCCAAAAATGCTCACCCTTCAACGGTCGACTTTTTATTGATAAAATCGACTTTAAAGTTATATATATACTACAATTACAATAGTATAACACTATAATAGTCCACTACAAATTTGGTTTCTGCCCTATAGAGGGTTAAAGTGCATTCAATTATGATTTTTAAAGCCACGATAGTTAATAGATACTTAGAGATAATACAGGTTTTAGGTGTCGCACTATATAGAATCTATCTATCTATCTTGTATCCTATAGTGACTATAAGATACAACAAGATTAGGTGCATTTTAGCACAAGTAGGTTAGAGGCACCTATACTTACCTTATACCTATGCTTCGGCCAGTATTCATAAAAGTATATACAAATAAATTCATACAAGATAAAATAAAACACAGGGGTTAAATAGACAGATCAGTCATAATTTATAAGTTATCTACATTATTATACTCTACAACATGTAAAAAAAAAACCCTCTGAGAGTCTATTTATGTAGTAATTTTCAAGAAAAACGAAAAAATTAAATCGTCTAATTTTTTTTAAATTAGAATTTTAGGAATTTTACCGGTTTTATGGGGCGCGGGCGGCCTTCCTCTAGCGGGTAAATAATAACTTATGATCCCTGTTGAAACGGAATTCGTGGACAAGCTGCTGATCTTGTTCTTTCCTATCTATCAAACAGGCAGCAAAAAGTAAATGTTAATGGGGCGATGTCTTCGGGGTCTCTAGTGAAAATGGGCGTGCCTCAAGGTTCAATTCTCGGCCCTTTCTTATTTCTAGTTTATATAAATGATCTTCCTTACATGATGACTAACTTATCAGATATAATTCTATTTGCTGACGACACTTCTCTTATTTTTAAAATAGACAGGAAAGATACAGATGTATTACATGTCAACGATAGTCTGGCTGTACTTTCAAAATGGTTCGCAGCTAATAATCTTTTACTTTATGCGAACAAAACGAAATGTATTAGGTTCTCATTACCAAATGTACCTCAAGTAGGTCTAAATCTAAAACTTGATGGCAAAAAACTAGATGCAATAACGGAAACTATATTCTTAGGAATTACTTTAGATTCAAAATTACAATGGGGCGCCCATATTAGAACTCTTTCAGGTAGATTAAGTTCAGCTGCATATGCAGTAAGAAAAATAAGGCAGTTGACTGATATAGCCACAGCTAGGTTAGTATACTTTGCTTATTTCCACAGTATTATGTCTTATGGCGTCCTGCTGTGGGGATCGGCAGCTGACGTAGATTCAATTTTCATTTTACAAAAAAGGGCAATCCGCGCGATCTATAAAATGGGCCCTCGCGAGTCCCTTAGAGACAAATTTAAAGAAATTGATATACTGACTTTGCCTTCACTTTATATCTTAGAAAGTATTATGTATGTTCGCAAAAACTTAGGACTTTTCAAAATAAGAAGTGATTTCCATAATATAAATACACGTAGTCGACATGAAATTGTGATACCCAAATTTAGATTAACTAAAACAAGCAAGTCATTTCTTATAAACAGTATCCGCTTTTATAACAAGTTGCCAAAGTCTGTGACAGAACTTAGCGATGGGAAGTTCAAAACCCACATCAAACGTGTCCTTATCAAGAATTCATATTATAAAATTAAAGACTACGTTGAAGACAAGGAAATTTGGCAATAATTCCTTCTGCACATGTGGCTTCCCTGGTACCTCATTAACGGCATAAATAAGTAAGAGTCTATTAACTGCTCCCAAATTACCATGTTTATTTAAATCTTTATTTTTATTTATTTTTACATTCGCCCTTGACATATTTACTATTCTATTATTTGACATTATATACTTTTTTTTTTTTGTGGCTTTTGTGGACATGATAATTATTCAGATTCATTACAGTTGTAATAGCAATCATATAATTGCGTTTTATTTAAAATAGGTTTTTACTTTTTTTTTTTTTTATTAATTAATTTTTTTGTATAGATTCTTTTCTACATATTTTGTGAATGTGAGAACGCTGTAGGCTTAGTGGATTGTAGACCTGTTGATCATTTTCTATTTTGTTAAGTACTTGGTACTTTTGAAAGACCTACACTGTCCTCCCATACCTAGAAACACTGTTATTTGAAAGTATTGTAAAAGCCAATTATTTTTAAAAGAGTAACCGTGGAGTTTCTTGCCGGCTCTTCTCCATAGGAAACGACCAATTGGAACCGTGCACCTAGCTTCTGACGTTTCATAAGTGCCCATGTAGGTTTATGTGAAATAAAATATTTTGATTTTGATTTTTTATTTTTGAAAATTTGCTAATTTTTAATGAATTTGGGGTAATTTTGGTACTAAAAATGTGATTTATAAATAGCAATAACTTTTTATTTTCAATAATAATTAATAATTCGATTTTGAATTACTTTTAGGTAATTATATTACAGTACCTATGAACCCCTTTCGGATCGGACAGGGTTTTTTTACACATTGTATAGCCCCATAGCCATAGCATATGCCTACGCTAAATGAGTAAAATTACGCTAATGCTCGGGCCACACCAACGGGAAACGCCGTTAATTATCACGATGATGGACCTTAACCCGTCGGAATAAAGTCTATCATCGCGATAATTAACGGCGTTTCCCGTTGGTGTGGCCCCAGCATTAGAAAGACGTCACCGTGTGTGAATCAAGTTTCCGAAACTACCGACTGCTACGACGCGACGCGACGGGTAGGCTGCTATATAAATTCGCGGTCAGGAGATTCCCTTCACAAGTTCGCAACGTCCATTGCCTAGCCCGCTCGTCAAGTGTGTGTGTGTGTAAAGAATACTTAATTTGAACATTATCTTCATCATCATTTCTGCCCTACATTCGAAAATTCGAATATTATATTCTACTAATAAAATTTATTAAAACTGGAAGCATTATAATTATAAGGTCAGTATTTTTTTTTATATAAGTATTTATTAGTATCTCACTATCCGGTTTAAAATAGGTAGGTATGCTAAATAGGTTTGAAATAATTATTTGGTAGCTTTTATAAATATGCAGTTTCCAGGAAAGTTAAAAAAAATAATTAATTTTAGGTTTGTTTTTTGTTGCAACGAAGAAGAGTCAATAAACATAACACCTGCTACATAACATCATGCCTGTTTCCTCCGAAGGGTAAGGCAGAGGTGTATCTTCAGTAGCTCAATCGGTGAAATGTGGGTGTATACATTTCACCGATTATTTTGTTAGTAGGTAGTAATTTATGTGTGTAATTTTTATGGTGTACATAATAAAGAATATTCTATCTACCTATCTAGGTACTTAAGATTTGTTCTGACGACCATAATCAAATCAAATGATTTGTGTGTGAAGTTGGAAATACCGGTCCTTAAGGTCATTTGAAAAAACTTTGCGAAAGCTCTCATGGGTTTCTTTAGATATTTTTGTCTTTACCTCTAAATTCTTAAATAGGAAAACTTAAAATCATAGAACCTGGGGCATCCTAGACCCGAAGTCTGTTAACCTTATTTTCATTTGTGTGCGTTTGAGTCTTAGGATAACGATTAACCCCTTTATTCATAAACGCTGCTTAAAGTTAAGTAATGATTAACGACTGTTTAACCATACATTTTTGGGGTTTAAACGTGTGTTAATTTTAATCATCGTTTATGAATAAACGCTTTAATTTTTGGGCTCGTTTGTGTAGTGCTGAAGGAAGTAGCCCAACCCTTCTAAGGTAGCTTTCGTGAAAATAAAAAATACAAGCTAAGCTATACACAGAGGCGGCGTAAAGCGTGGGCGACGTGGGCCACCGCCTACGGCCTCGCGGTCCGAGGGGCTTCGCACCTCGAAGCTTTATGTATTACATAAAAGCCGTGAAGGTGTCGAAAAAAAATTACTCGTCCTAAAACAATAAATATTTGACCCTCCAGGAGGGTTCCCGGCACTGAACGTGTTAAAGCTTAATATTACGCAAACGAATTCCTGAATAGAAAAATGTTTTTCACATACCCGCAATATTTTTAAATGGTCTACCCTATAATTCGACCTATACCTACCAAAAATTTAACAACTGTTGACAAATGTACCTCGCCCACATCAAATTTTGATCTTGCCCCGCCACTGGCTATACAGAGTGCAGGCTTATATTGCTAGGGGAGACTTAAGAATACTATCTAAAAATGAATGACATACCTACCTACATAATAGTTTAGAAAAGTTTTTAAGCTTGTTTTATTTTTAACCGACTTCCAAAAGGAGGTTCTCAATTCGTCTGTATGTTGTTTTTTTTTGTATGTTTGTTACGCGATTACTCCGCCAATTATGAATAGATTTTGATGATTCTTTTTTTGTTTGGTAGATCATACTTTAGAGGTGGTCCCATATAAATTTTATTAACTTTGCTTGGGTACTTTTTGAGTTAGCTTCAATTATACGTATTTTTTCCCACTTAGTATGTAGATGATATGATAACTTCCTGTCACTGTTATTTACATAGCAGGTAGTGGTATTCGAATTTGTGTGGGGTAGGTACCACAACTAAAAAAATAAAAATAAGTGAAAAATAATTTTAATTTCGGAAGTCGGTGACAAAGAACGAAAATTCAAAACCAAAGACACCGACTTCGGAAATTAAAGTTATTTTTCACTTTGTAGTGTTTTTTTTTTTGGAGTCGGTTGTTTTTTTTTTGTAAAAAGTTTTTATTTTTAATTTTTTTGGTACAGCTATACAGCGTGGCGCTTTAATTGTGACATTAATTTAACACATGCATACGGATTAGCGTTTTCTTTTTATGAAAATATTTTAATTTCATTAAACGTTATTTATTTAGCGATTTATTTTCAATTTTCTAAAATGGCATCTTGGTGCAACCTGTACTTAAAAACTGTAGCGCAGAGGTCATTTACCGGGATCACGGATCATAACATCGCATCAATGAAAATAAAACGAATAACGTGCAAAGAGAAGGCGAATTGAAGGAAAGGGAGAGCCCTATGTCGGCGAGCGATTGAAAATTTTAACTTTTCAATTAACGAATTATTTATTCTTATTATATTTATGATCTAGATTTAGGCCACTACACCTACCCGTGTGTTAAATTAATGTTGCCATTGTAGCGGCACGTTGTACTTATACAATACAGGGTAGAAGCGACATCGACGCGAAAACGATTACCATGGATTCAGTATATGGTTCTGATCTCCCATGCGTAGAAATTTTTCGTCAGTTATTAAAAAAAAACAACTGTTTCATAGAAAAGTGCAATACCTACGCGGCCAAAACGTATGGAACAGCTGATTCAAACTCAAAGCATTTATTTCAATTAAACCATTTACAGGCACTTTTGAATTGTCAAGGAATCGGTCAGTCAGAAATATGAAGCTACTCGTAGTTGCCCATTCCAAAGCGTAGTAGGTACCTATGGAGAAGAACGGGCAAGAAACTCCACGGACACTCTTTTAAATAAAATTGTTACAAAACATTGGTTACATCATTCATGTTGAAATTATATATGTGAGAACAATGTAGAAAGACGTGCACGTTAGAAGTGTTCAGAATCATGTACTAAATCCATGGTAACAGTTTTCACATCGATGTCCCTGCCACCCTGTATAGTAGCTGCTAGCAACTGGTTGCCAACGCTGGTAGGCGCAGGCAGTTTTCATACTTTTTGCCAAATCAGCGCGAACCGTCGCCAATAAGCTCCGACAAATTCCTATCTGATTAGTCGGCGCCGGTTCGTCCTGATTTAGTTACCAGCGTTCTACATATACATTCTTGTATCGGAATCAGCCTTAAAACTAAGACATAATTATGACAAGTTTGTACGAAGTAAAACATGCACGGAACTGAATGATTTCGACGCCTCTATATCGCGCGTAGTTACTTGAAAATGTGATTTTTCATATCGTTATAGATAACCGTCTCATGTCAACTCTGTAAAGTTGTCTCGCTAATTCCATAGAGGTTTAATGTTAGGTTCACTTTTACATTTCATTTATGGGTCATAACTATGGGGCATAACGTTTACGGTGGGCTGCATCAATTGGGTACCCCAGTTGTATTAAAATTTTAATACAACTGGGGTACCTAATTGATGCAGCCCACTGTGCAATCCTTTCACGGAATCGTGACCAAGAATAACCAGTAACCCTGTTTATAATAACTTTCATTATAGGTACTATGGAAGATGTTGGTTGACGTTGATTCATTAAGTATATTTTGTGTTCCACCGCTGGGCAAAAGCCTCCCCTTTTTCCTTCTAAATCTCTCTGTTTTGTACGATTTCAGGCCATTTTGGCCCGTTTAAAATTAAATAACATTACATCACGGCTGTATTCCCCGAAGGGTTAGGCAGAGGTGCACCTATAGTATACCCCAATTTCACCAGTTATGTTTAAGTCCCATGTAATAGGGGGCGAGCCTATTGCCATCAACCGGGCTGAAATTCAGACTCCGGTCTGCTAGTGAGAAATTCCAAACGGAAAAACCCACCCACGTCATACCCCTATGGCTATGCTGTGCTGTTAACATTAGCATACATGCTGGTGACGCGAACCCATAAGATTTTCCCCTAACAAAAATCGTTCAATTATAAAAATAGAGTATCTTGGCATGCAAGAGCGAGCGACGCAAACTCGGAAATTTGGGCACCCCGTTCATATGTAAGGTTTGAAAACCTAAAGTTAAGGCCAGATTCCAAAACCTAAACTATTTACTGTAAAACTGTTGAGTTTTCTTCATAACAGTGAATTCTATTTCTGTAATAGTTAAAAGAAAACAGAAGCTTTTCATGGTGAGTACTAAAATTTTCAGGCTCGCTTCGCTCGCTCTTGCCTTCTACATTCTCTTAATTCTTGAGCTTTTCTTCATAAGTCGACAAAGCAACTACTTAATTCCTAGTTCTTTTAGAATGATCAAAAGAAAATCTAACCTATCCGAGTGTGTGTAAAATTTTCGAGCTCGCTTCGCTCGTTCTTGCATTCTGTATTCGGTTCAAAAGAGTTCTTAGAATTGAAAATATCTAACAAAACCTAACCTATCCAAGACTGGTTGTTGAAATTGTCAAGCCAGCTTTGCTCGCTCTTCTCATAATCTACTCTTCTATTTTGGTTAAAGCTATGCTAGCGCCACTTTCAGTTGCCAACCCCATTTACCCCGCAACTACCCCACCCCCCCGTATGTCAAAGCTGCGTCCCTGAATAGCATTATGTAATGTGGAGTTGGAGATATATCCACATATCATTCTTGATGGATAAACCAAATAACACTTTACCCGGCAGTAGCGCTTGCGACTACTAGGCTGCACTAGACCAACAAGATGTACATCCCTAATCTTGGGCTGCGACCGCGCCTTCTGTGGGGTACGAACCTCGGCTTAGGGCATCGCTGAAGGGAGGACAGCAAGAAGGGACAGGCTGGATTAAACTTAGATTTTCATCATAATTATTATACGGGGTATTTAAAGCTACGTGCTCAGCTGCAACAACTGCTGGCACCTTGTTTTCGAGCAAGGGTCGAGGGGGAGCAAGGGTCGGGGGGGATGAATAAGTACCTACTTATGTCAAAAGAAATTGCTAATATTTATTGCAATTCCTGTACAGCCCACTTAGTTCAAAGTACACTGTACACTTACTGTACACTGTACTAATACCTATAATGTAATGCCCGCTGCGTACGATTTGCAGTTACTGGCGCAAGGTACTCTACTGAAAGTACATGTTCAAAAATGCTTAGTAAAAGTCGAGTCCTACAAAGACCTATGTTCTGACTCTGTACAGGTTGACTTTGACAGCGTCTTTTTCTTTAACATAGGTATGGTCAGCAACAAAAATAGATTGTGACGGTTACACTGGTGGGACGGGTCAGGAAATTAATATATTTGTGTTCAAAAATTTGAGATCTTCTGCCGACTTTAATACTCTGAAAATGGTTTACTCTGCCTTGGCGCACTCTATCATAACCTACTGTATTGCGGCTTGGGGTGGCGCTGGTAAGTGTTTACTGCTTAGACTGGAACGGGTACAGAAGGCAGTTCTCAAAGTTATGGCACACAAACCTATTTGTTTCCCTACCATCGAAGTCCATGCTCTCTGTAAAGTGCCCACAGTGAGGCACGCATTTTTCCTAAGCACTATATTACGCAAACACTCGGAACTTACTTTTGACCCTAATCACAGTTCAAAAAAACGAAGGGCGAACAGTGTGCCAGACTGAGCCAGCCAATGTTGTGTTGGTGAAACGGATCACTTCTTTGACCCACTTTTGTACAACAGAGTAAATAAGATTTTAAATATCTAACCACTTACCTCACGGGAGTGTAGAGTGCTCACGGACAAATGGCTCCAAAGCCTGACGTATGAGGAGTTAGAAAATCTGGTGACACATACTTACCTATGACTATTACCTAAGTATATAATACAGACACATACAGATACACCCTGCATACACACATACATACACATGCACATATCACATTAAAGAACTGGAACATTTTATCCTAATTTATTCTGAATGTTTTAATAATTTCAATAATTTAATAATATAATGTTTAAAATAGGTAATTAAATGTAATCATAATTAATAATATTTTAGTTTAGTTAAATAGTTGAATACCTACTTAACTTTAGGTTCTTTTATATCAAATTTATTTTTATTTTTGTTTTTGTATTATAAATGTTATTAATGTTGGAACGCCGACGTCTCCCCCTCTCGGAGCTGGGCGCTAATGGCTGCAACACAGTTTTTTTTAAACTAATGTAGCTGTTAACAAACACAAAAAATTGTAAACCTGTTTTTGTTCCAATAAAATATTTGAATTGGATAATACCTAATTCGTTTAGAAATACGAAAAAAAGAAAAGTTTCTTTAAAGCTAAGACATTTATAATCAAAGATTATTAATTTGGAGACAGAGTGAATCTTGCCAATTGGTTGCCCTACAGGTCGCGGGTTCGATTCCTGCAAAGCGCACAAATCATTATTTGCATGACCTATAGATAAATGTGACCTGTGGTATTTTTTTTTTGTACTATACTACACACAAGACATTAATAGTGCAGAAAAAGAGCAACGTTTTAAAAAACGCTCAGTAAAACTTTTTTTTTTTCAGATGAATATGCTACACGTATCCTGGCTGCTGCTGACGTTGTTAACAATTATCTTCACTAAGGCCACCACATCATGGTCCTACACACCCCGCTGTCCTATAGGAACTAGCCTATTACGGTTTGGAAATAACGTCAGGTGTGTACCGAAATATCAGTTCAGTGAACATAGTTTACACATTTATTGAACAATAAATTATAGGAATGAAGATTTTATTTTATTTGGAAAACATCAAAAGCAGGTCATTTATCTTTATAAGTATATTAATATTAAGATATACCAAAGTTTAGTGACGGTCAGTAAATAAAACAATCATATTTGATTTTAATCAGCAACCTGAATATTTTTAAATACTTTATGATAGACAAGACATGGGCATCGGTAACCTAACAAATGGCCCACCTAATAAGTGTCTGTTGAACGTATGAGGTACTAGATTCGATTCTAAGTCGAGTAAAGTTTTGATACATAATTAGGGTTCCGTAACTCAAAAGGAAAAAACGGAACCCTTATAGGATCACTCGTATGTCTGTTTGTCTGTCAGTCTGTCACAGCCAATTTTCTCCGAATCTAACGGACCGATTAAGTTGAAATTTGGTACACATATGTATTTCTGTGACCAAAATACGGACGTGTAACGTAAATAAATGAATTTTGAATATGGGGGTAATTTTAGAGGGGCAAATTAGAAAACAAAACGTTTTTCAAACTATATCGTGTGACATATCAAATGAAATTATCTCCGAAACTACTGAGCCAAAAATTTTGAAAAAAACAAGTAGGTACAGAGAATGGTTTTCCACTCATAGATTACAGGAAAACCTATAAGAAGTCTTTGGTCTTAAAATAACATGGTAAATCTCTCAATATTGTGCGTACAAGCTTACATTTGTAGTTAGAATGTATGGGAGTGCATGAATTTCAGCTACAATGTTAAGTTTGTATTTGGGATAAATTTATCCCAACTACGGAACTCTTCATCGTGCGTAGTCTAACACGCACTTGGCCGGTTTTTTCTGACAGTCATTACAAATACAAAAATAGCTCATACAAACGAATGAGATCCGTATAACAACAGGAAAACTGACAGATATAAAGAGATGCTCAGCTGGAAGAGATTGACATGATGATGAGACGATAAACTTGCTTCTTATCAAATTACCTTCGTGCAGCATCGGAGAATGTAACAGGTGGAAGGAAGCAGTTAACTTCTACTAGCCTGCTCTATTAAGAAATACAAAAGGTAAAAACTAATGCAGCTGACACAATTCTAGGGGCTCTACAAAACTAGTAGGTACTATCGAAGAAACACATATCTGTACACTGTAAGGACTATTCTTGCTTGCAGCGCTCGGTCGCTGTAGTATCGATGACCAACGAAAAAAAGGGTCGTGTGCACGGGATTTTGTTTTCAAAATGCTTAGTTAGGTATGCGTTACCCCGATGGTACCTATATTTTCAAAGGGATTTTCTTCTAAAACAAAACAAGTAAAACTTATTTCGGGTCAAAGGCAATATTTAACTCCAATTATTTCACCTACATAAATCTTATAGCTATCAATAATAATTAATCACTTACTATTAAAGAACGTGAACGACGCCAGGACAATAACGACTCCATATGGCTTCATAATAATAGATTTTGATCACGTTCAACCGCACTTATGACTCATTTAAGTAGGTGTAATGAAGATATACAACTGTTCAATACTTTATGATCGTTAACATCACTTCACATCCTATGTTAAACTATTGCCCCGAAGACGTATAAGTTCGCTGATAAGCATTGTTGGACGTTACGTTCAAACTGGTAAGTCGATGACCAAGGTGTGCCTACCACTGCTCAGTATGAAGGAACTCCGACCACCAGGGTGATGAACCAATTGCGCAATTAAATACAGATCGCTTTACAGTAACTTTGGACGCACCTGAACAAACATACCACTCAAACCCCTTTTGATAGGAAACCAAATTTAAAAATTTCGATGTCTATTTAGTCACAAGAAACTGAGACACGCATAATGAGATCTAATTTCAAACATAGTTTGGCGCCGTAAAGTTTCTAAGGTTCAGGTGGCTAGAGACGCTTCAGGATATCTAGCAAGTTGGCGAACCCGTGCGCAAGAGATGCGAGCGCAGGTAGCGACGGTCGTCAGTCACACCGCGGCTACTGAAACTGTTTGAAGTGCAGGCGTCATGTGCCGGCCGGCCCCCACTATGCCAGGTATCCGTCGTCGGCGCGACCTTGCAGTTTATTATTATGGGTTTACAGACTACAATTTACAATAGAGTGACGAGTCAACGTCAAACGATAGTGAAAACGATAATAATGACGTTAGGCGCCCAGAACCGTGTGTTTTGTAACGGCGGCGGCGGTCTATGCGGGCTAGTTTATACAAAACATCGACATGCTGAGGTTAGCATATGTGTTATTTCCCGATGCAATATCTAATTTTCGTAAATTGACGGATATTTCGCAAACATCCGTTAAAAGGATGACTTCTTAATTCATAGACACAATATGCATGGCTCCACCCATACATCCTCCGACAAAGGTGCAGGTGCCCTTGTCATAACCTATTAGAACCGGGATTTGACTATTGCGCGACACACTGTTCATACATACCTACAAACATGTGGAGACGATAGATCAATAGATGTATAGTTAGTATATATTTACGGACAATAAGTTTCCCTCACAAGATCACTGTGCGTGATTTTCTTAGGATTCTAAATCTCCCAGTAATATAAAAGGGTCCCGTCCAAATCACGAGCAGTCGCGGCTTCAATTAATTTGGGAACACGACAAAATTCGATAGCAATGAGAGTTAGTTGAGTGGACAGTCCCATCCCGACCTAGTAAAGCAATCTGTTATGTTAATTCAGTAACATCGTTCTATTGTTATGTAAATGCTGTTTGGACGAGTCGCGGTATCGAGGCAACTTGATAATACGCCAAATACATTACGTGTACATAATGCAGCTAGTACATTATCTACTTAGGTACTACACTGTAGGCGGTAGCCCTTGCAAGACAATTTATTTTTTCAATGACAGCGATTATTATGAACAATGCATTTGCATTCTTTGAAATTACTTGAAGCAATTTTCCTTTGTGTTGATGCTCTATGAAATTTTCCTTTAGGTACGTGTAGGAAAACATGATCGCTTCAATAGATATGCATTGTTTTCAACATGACGTGTCTACCTAATCCACTTAAAGGCCGCTATGAGTAAAAACTGAAGTTAATGTTACCTACTTAAATGTTAGTTATTCCAAACAAAAAGAATATATTTTTGTCGTTTGTATTTATGGTCCATTGTAAGAGGACCATAACCGACTTTTAATTATTTTATACTGAAGATCACGTCTAAATAAGTAGTATTAATGATTTGGAAAACATATATGTTAAATTAGAGCATTTTCTTAAAAACAATCTGTGAATATTTTAGATTATGTTTAGGGTAATTAATTTGTAAATGTCAAACGCAGATTAAAAACTGAGAATCACGCAAAAACTATCAAGCGTATTTTTCTTCACCATTTTAAAGATAATTTAATTATGTATCTTTTAGTATACGTGTTTTATTAAAATACCTTCTGGTTTTATGTATAATAAATTAATAATGCGTCTAATTTGGGACAGCGCTCCTTGATGGGCGAGTCCTGTTACTGGCTGGACGTACGACACGTTGCGTGAGCTCAGCACAGAACACGCAAGCTAACCACTAAAGGCCACTGGCATATTATCTGCGTCTTAAGCGCTAAATATTTACTTAATGATCACAGACAGTAGGTATCACTGTAGCTTGGTTTAGGTATAACAAGACAATCAGTCAATCAAAACAGCAGGTGCTGAGTTTCCCTATTCAAGCAAATGTATAGATGATTTTTTTAACCAAGAAACCCGCATGAAACTTTGGTTTGTATGCGAGATTGGAGTGAAAAAATTATACAGCACTGGCTGTATAATTGTTTAAAAAATCTTCTTGCACTCTATTTTTATCATTATATACAATATGTAAAAAAAACCTGTCCGATCCAAAAGGGGCATATAGATACCGCAATAACATTACCAAGAAGTAATAAAAATATATTATCGAAAATATAAAAATTATTGCTATTTAAAATTCACATTTTTTGTATCAAAATCCATAAAATTTACCAAATTTTCAACAGGGGTCGTAAGTCACCCGCTAAACGACGGCACCCGCGCCCAATGTAATATAACCCGGTAAAATTCCCCATTGAAAACAAATGTGGCGAATTTAATTTAATTTTTTTTCTTTAAATTTACTACATAAATAGACTCTCAGTACGATCCCTAACACCCTCATGGATCGGACAGGGTTTTATTACAAGTTGTATGTAGCTGTCGCCTCAAACTTTGCTCAACAACAGCTCCGGGTTTTAAGGTACATTTCTGCCTTAGTTTTAGTGACTGAGTCGCAATGATTGTCGCAACCTATGTTTACGTTTTTATGCCATGTTAATTACAAGCATGACAGCAGTATGATAAATTATAACGTTCTTCAAAGTCACTCAAGCCATTATTTATACATTTTATTCTTCTCGTTCCTATGCACAACAATGACTAAATACCGTGATCTAGTATTTCAATAGTTGTTGTACACGATTTGAACTTTATCTCTTTACCATAAGGTTCAGTGTTCCTTGCTTATTAGTTGAAAACAGTTGACACTTGCAATTTACACTCGTATGTTTTCTTTCTAGTTAGTCTGACCCTGTAGTTTTTCTTACCGTAATATGTAGATCACAACCATCAATTACGTATTTTCTTGATTTTGAGAATAGAATTTTACGTAATAGGTAGATTTAATTTTAGCAAACAAGCAATCAACAGTAAAGGGCGACTTATATTCGAAGAACTGAAATGTAAAAGGTCCTTAAAATTAATTAAAATAACAAATACTTAGTTTCTTTCCAAGCATATATTCATAATCACGCGATATGCTTAAAGATTTCCAATTTTTATAATATTGTGCTCATGAATTTTCAACAAACTTGTGCTTTTCTTTGTTTATAATATTTCATGCACTCAAGCGGCCAACATAAAAGGCTGTGTATATTTTATAAAAAAAAAACTTCAGGTACTTCGAACAATACTTAGGTTGAATTTCAAACAACTTGTGAGTTAGTTAGATGCCTTAATTAAAATTGCTGACTAACATGCTTGCGCATTAACATGGTTAGATTTTTATCTTTTTACTATTCTAGACTTAACTTCAACATCGTCAATTGTGAAACATAATTTGTTGTACCAATAAATGCCTGATACCATAATACAGCCTCGGGTAAACATTCAAACCACTGTAATTACATTTGCATTGATGCATTACATTAAAACAATGTGTCCAAAAATATCAAATATATCCTTACCTTTGGCAAATAACATTTTGAGTACTTTGCAGTCAACCTTTTGTAAATACTTGTCGTTACTTATCATTAATATAGAATTTCATGATATATTATGTTATACTGAATATCTCACAACCCATATTCTCTACTGTGTTATTCATAGATATCAACTATGTTAGCAATATAATTTAATAACAAATGTATTTAAATCAACAACAAAAATATAATAAAATAATAACAAATAGCTTTCACAATAATAATGAAAAAAGCGATATAAGATTTACCGTAATCAGGTACGCGAAAAAAAGAAAATATTTGGCTTCAGTAAGCTGACTGCGTTTTGTATGGCAATACTGTTGACTTGACATCCTACAGACTGCTTGTTGAAAGTTCGCTAATTTATGTTTACATAAGTACTATGTTTTGAATCATTTAGGTTTTGAGGTGCAAAAACTAAATGCAGTTTGATTTTACAACTTGTTGCTACGGACTCTGCAAATCTTAAGAAACTTTAATGAAATAATAAAATAAAAATATGCAAATTCGTTGACAGTCCCGAAAATTGCTGGACCGTTTAGAACCCTTGTGCGTTTTCAGTGTATATCAGAAACCAGTACAAAACCTATCTAACAGCCATGTTCGATGGTTCAGAGCGCTATATTTTAAGAATTATTTGTGCGATTATTTTGATATCATGAACTTAACGAACTTCCACAACAATCTCTATTATGCTACACCGTGTACGGCCATAAAATCGACTATAAACTAATTGGTGGGTATGCGGTCTCTCAGGTAAGAGAGTATGGAGGCGGTGCCCTTAGCCAGGATGGCGTGCCGCGGCTGACGGAAACAGTTGCCCATCAGCTCCAAACTCCTGGAACAATGGAACTGTTCTACAACTATTGTTTATTAATCAAATAAGCTACACTTTTTTAATGAATAATGGAAAAAGGATCTGTGTCCTGTTGGTAATATAAAATATTTTGATTTTACTAACGTTCAAGGTGTTTTTTTAACATTAGATTCGAAAACACTATTGGCTACCTACTGGTAAACAAAACAGGAATAGAGAGACACATCAATTTGCATCCCTTTCAGTCGCGATCCCAGGCGTGAGTTTCTGTTGACTCACATAATGTATGTATGTCATTTATCACGTAAATCTATCAAATCTATCTAAAACTTGTATGTTTTTTTTTGAAAGCTACTTTCAATTGAATCTATTGTCTATTCACATGGAAACTTACGTGATGGATCTTTTGGCTTTTATAAACTTCTACATTTTGTGGTTCATTTTATTCACAGTGTATTATAATGACATCAATCGACGTTATTGTGGTACGTATATTGTGTAAACGACAAGCCATAACTTTTATTTTTTGGAAGAGGACATAAGAGGTTAAAGCCCTTTTTAACTTGGCGAAATTGTCAAGAGTAATGTATATAAACAACAACATGCAATCGTCGCGCAAATGAGATCGCGTATTCGCTCAATGTCAAAATGCTAAGTTTCGACATCGAGCGAATACGCTAAGATGTGCTAAGATCGCCGAGGATGGATGGTCGCATCGCCATCGCGTCAATAAGTCCCATTTCAATTTACGTCAGAAACGGTAAAATCCAAAGGAATCTTAAAAATTCAGCCTTTGGTTCTATACTGGTGCCGATTCCCTTGTTCACAAATTAAACTAAATTTAAGTTCAGTGCATATTTTTCTTTCATTTCATTAAGAAAAGGACAGAAGATAAATTTTAGTTTAGTCCTGTCAAATTAATCAGCGCCTTTCATTACTCCATACAAGTTTAGACTTGATTAAAAACTTGCCTACTAAAATTAAGTCAAGCGCTGATTAATTTGACAGGACTAAACTAAAATTTATCTTCTGTCCTTTTCTTAATGAAATAGAAAGAAAAAGATGCACTGAACTTAAATTAAGTTTAGTTTGTGAACAAGGGAATCGGCACCATTATCCTGATTTACTACAATTCAACTCCACACATTTTTGTCACCTTATAATTTTTAATTGTTACAATAAATATCTTATTTAATCTAAACTCACCTTAGATTTGTGAAGTGCCCCAACTCCGGCGGCACAGTGAAGATGCTGTTATTACTGAGGTCCAATACAGCCAGTTTCTTCATCTTAGCTAGAGCGTCAGAAGACACGTTGATCTCGTCTATCTTGTTCTCAGCAGCTAGCAGTATTTCTAGGTTCTCAAGATCGTACACACACCGCGGTATCTTCGTGAATCTATAATATATACAAAGGATGAGTTTGTTCGTTTGAAAGACATCGCTTTTTCACTCAGGCAAGTATTACAATTTAGGGTTAACAGTAATTTTACATGTTTTGTTTTTTTTTTTTATATCCTGGATAAACATGCTTTTGTCGTCGCGCAAATCAACCCAAAAACCCTCGGTGTAAAATTATTTTTTTAATAATATATATCGTGTCTAGGGCTGCGTGTGCGCCGTTTAATGTAGTAAAAGAAGTGACTTACAAAACGGATAGCCGTGTTTATCATAGGGCTTTTTCTACCCATATTAGCAAATAAATTATTTAAATTTGAAAATTGTCTCTTAAGTGGAATCATACTTACTTATTATTAGAAATGACTAGTTCTCTCAAGTATTTTAAGTCGCCTAGTTCGAGCGGCAGGTCCATGAGGAGGTTCTTGCCCAGGTCGATATACTGCAGGTGCTTACAGCGGTTTATTTCCGGAGGAATGCACGTCACGTTGTTTGATGACAGCACCAGCGATGTCAACGTATTGCTCAAGTGCACGATGCTGTAAGGAATTAAACATTTTACTGATCACAATTTCAGCCGAAAGACCTCCACTGCTGGACTTAGGTCTCCCCCAAGCGTCGCCACGTCGACCGGTCTTGTGCTTCTCGCATTCAGCAGAATCCCGCGACCTTCACCAGGACATCGGTCCACGGAAACGGTTTATTGACACTGTTATTTTGTTAAACAAGAAGTCATTTTTCGCGGCCACGATGAAAGTCCCAATTCCGATAACCGCGGTAACTATATCGAAACTTTGTTATATCTGAGCAAGTATGATACAGTAATGGACTCGCATGTAGAACTATGTTCGTCAGTTCAGAACCTCGTGTTTTCTGGTCTCTCTAGTGATATTCAAAATGATTTAATACATAGTATTGCATCCGTTTTACGAGACCACATTAGATTAGAGATAGATAAAGCTCAATTTCTGTCTGCAATGAGTAACGACTTAGGGACTACGTGCGCCACGGCTGCAGCCCTAGGTAAGCATATTTTTTTCCTGCTTACCTCTCCTATAAAACCACCCTTTGCCACTGTTATGTTATGCTAATAATAGTATATCATTTGGTGTAGAATGCAATTTTTTCAACATAAAATTTCCCAGACGATAAACTAATTTTTGTACCTCAAAAGCAAAAAACGGAACTCTTATAGGATCACTTGTGTGTCTGTCTTTTTTACCAATTTTTGTTTTTTAAATACCTAGTTTTAATATAAATGTTTTTAAAGATATTTAAGAAAATAGATAAAAAATTACCATATCTCCGAAAATACTGAGCCTAAAATGTTAGCACTTTATCTTAAAATATTCTTCAGAACTGTACAATTTACTTAAAAAAAAATCAAATGCAAATCTATCAGGACATCAAAGATATGATGAATATGATGATTCTATGTTTTTACATTTTTTTCTATGATATGGCTATCACTCTCAGCACACAAAAATGAAATTAATCATTTTTGTTGAGATAATTAATTTTCTATTGTTCAATATTAAAATGGTTATGGTTTCAGATTTTCGATTAGTAAAAAAAAAGCTTTACAAAAAAACTGAACTCGGAATATACGAAGTCCTTCGTGTTTACAGCATCTCGTATTTTACAAAATAACACAAAAAAATAATGTGTGTGAAAATAAAATGCTATACTACCCAATAACACCTGCGCAAAACAATATTTTCAAAATTTCAGAAAAACGTACATAACTTGCTTTATAAAAAACCTTCTAAAAATTGCAGATATTTGGCTTTGTCGCATAATATAATTAAAACATAAAAACGTTGCATACACAATAACTTATAACAATTCTTTTGATTTCTATGGATAACCAGAATAAAAATTATAGCTCTGGTTCTAAACTGCATTGGTTTCTGGGAGTTCTACTCTACCATTCAAAACAGTGTAAAAGTCTGGCCACGCTAAGTATGCAATGGAATAAATGGGCAACCCCAAAAAATGTATACAGGGTAAGTTTTTAACCAGTGCGCAAACTTAAACACGTGACTTTACTCATCATTATGAAGAACATTTAAAAAAATCTGCCTTTCCCTAAAGGAGAATATATATATATATATATATTGTCATATAGTAAAAGTTGTTCATAATTATGAGTAAAGTCACGTGTTTAAGTTTGCGCACTAGTTATTATTTTTTTCCTGTATATGGTATACTTTTACATCAGTCAGATAGGTCAGTTTCGGGGTTGTAAGTAGATCTAATGATATACTATGTCGTACTTGTGCTCTACCTCCATACGATGACAAAACTGTATCAAATCCACACTGCATCGTGCTAAAGTGACTATTCTTTACCAGGAATAAGTCAGAATATAAACAAAATAACCTATCAAAAAGACAAACAAAGTATCAAATTCTTTTTTCGTAGGACAGGATGGTGTTGCCGTCTAAAGATTTTCGAATTGCACCGTTTTTTTTTTTCTTATGCACTTAGCGTGGCCAGACTCTACTATCTATTAGAAGAATAAATAAAGATATCCGTTTTTTGAGGCATTTATCATAATGTGCGTCGCTACGACGTAATATTACTTTAATTATACTGTTGCTGGGTCTAGAAACATGAAATTTTGCAACAAGATTTCCTTTTATAAAGAAGATGAGTTAACTAAGGAAGGATTTATTCTCCAATTGGGTTAAATAGGGGATGAAATTTTCCATGGAAATGCGACATTTTCCCGATGGGAAATTCCATCGGGCACACGGCTGGTACTTATCCATACTGGTTAGGTCATAGGATACTTTTATCCCGGTAGTACGTTCCGGTAGGATAATTTCAGACCTCCACGCGGTCGAAGCCGCGGGCAAAAGCTAGTTTAAAATAAAATATGGCACTTACCCAGCTGGTATCGCGTTGAGCTTGTTGTTAGAGATGTCAACGGTGTGCACGTCGACCTCGGCGGCCGCAGAGAACACGTGCTCGGGCACGTGCGACAGTTCGCGGCTCGGCATCATCAGCGCTTGACATTTCTTTAGTGTATACCTAGTTTAAAGGGGAGGATGAGTTACTGAATAGTATTAGTTTCTCCTCATTGTTGTGTATAATTATAAGTAAAAGATACCGAGGCAGGTTTACTTAAGAGCTGCTACGTGCTGAGCTGGACTGCCATTTGGTGTAACTTTGAGACGCACACCGCACTTTTTATGTTTCATTATTTTAAAGTATGTCATAGCCAATAGTGTCATCACAATGTCTTGATTTCTTCCTTTTTTTTTTTTTGTTTGTATTTTGGCACCATGCAGCTATTTCCTAATAGGTAGCTAATTAGTTATTATTTAATCGTGCTATTGTATGTTGTGCTGTCTTTTGTGTGCACCAAATAAACGATTTATCTATCTATCTATCTTAAGAACTGACAAAAATGGATTTTATATGCATCGTTATAAAGTCTAAGATATACTATAGAAAGTGTAATAGTATGTTGCTAGAGAGTTGTTGCATCCTATCCTATGCCAAAACATTCAGCATTGAGGGAGTTGTGGTGGATGGGCAAATGAGTTGTCTTTACATTATTTTTTTTAAGTGAAAACTTCTTTAGGCGCGTTGGGCATTTTTGAGATGGGACTAAACCATTGATTTCGCGACACTGTGACGACACCAGCTTTTGACCATTAAAAATACATCAACGCGTTGATCACCGCGGTGCCGATTCTTTTTTTCAAGTTTTCACTTCTGTCGGCACTCCCAGAGGGTCCGTTTTTTTTTTTTAAATCGTTTGGATGTCCAGAAAAAAAATACAATTATAATACTTGAACAAATCATTACATTATTTATGTTAAGAAAAATATTGAAAATAACAACCTACATAAACGAGTAATATGCTCACTTATCGGGCCACTCGTCAGGCGTGAACCTAGTTTCGCTGACGATCTCCTCGGTCATGCGATCTCGTAGGAACTTCATCATGCGCTCCGTGCCTCCCCGGACAACGTCCTGTCGTACGAACGACAGCTTGTTGCCTTCCATGTTGATGCTCTGCAGCTGGGATAACAGGCCTAGGTTTCTAGGTAACCTACAAAAAAAGATTAACTTATATTTTTGTAAAATAATAAGTTTGTGATAGTGCAAAAGGCCTCAACGTTTCTTAAATCGGTACCCCCACCCCCCCAACCCCACATTTATTTTTAACTTATTATTAGTTTTTACTGGCAAAACTTACTTATTAAATGAGTAGCGACCCGCCCCGGCTTCGCACGGTTTTAAGACTTGACAAAAAAATATATTACTTCAAAGTTAACACTAGAATGTCACAATGCACTAAAACAAGAACGGTATCTAGCCGCAATACGGTGACACTGCAATGGATAAAAGGACACAGCGGATCGCTAGGTAACGACGCAAGTGACGAACTTGCTAGCAGAGGTTCTAGCACGGCAGTCTGTGGACCCGAGCCTAGCGTGCCAATCCCCTTCAACCAAATACGCAGGTGGCTACAAGAGTTCACCCACACACAAGCGGAGAACTGGTGGACCTCGACACCGGGTTACACGCAGTCCAAGGAAGCTATGCCATCCTTGTATAGCAGAACAGAAACCCTCGGGTCACCCAGATCCTACACAGATGTTCTGAACAGACCAGGAGATTTAATTAGCTTCTGGAGGGAAGTGGGCTGGTTGGAATAACCACCAAACGGCCGCCATGACCCACGCACAATGGTCCACCTTACGGACTAAGTGCGGAAACCAAACCCTATAATATAGAACATAGAAGACTTGACAAAACATCGAGATTTATTTGTTACATAAATGTATTACACACATAAACCTTCCGGAACAAATTCTCTGAATGATGGTGAAAACCGCAAGCGGTCACCAGATATATAATATATTCTAGACCGTCATGGGCGCAAGCCGCGTCCGTGTCTGCTCAATTTATAAGGACCATAACTCGGACGGGCCACGAACTCTGCACGTTGTAGCATGAACCGCTTCATATAAAATGTTCAGTTTTGGATCCGTGCCTTGCCCGCGCCTCGTACATGGCACGACTCGCGCCCGGCACGGTCTAGCATAAACCATCCTTAAGCCGTTGGTCCCGGCTGTCATTTGTAGATTTTTGACAATTGTCACGGGTAGTCAAAAACCCGAAAGTCTGACAACCAGTTTTACCAAGGGGTATCGTGTTACCCAGTAGCTGGGTTGTAGAGTTCAGATAGGCAGTCGCTCTATGTAAAATACTGGTATTCAGCTGCATCCGGTTAGACTGGAAGCCGAACCCAGCATCATTGGGAAAAGGCTAGGCAGATTATACTCACTTATTCAAATTGTTGTTAGTAAGCTCAAGCCTTTTTAGTTTCTGCAACAGTGATATGTTTTCGGGCAGCACTTCCACTTTGTTGTCCCTAATGTTCAACACACTCAAGTGCTGCATCTGGTCACAAAATTCGTCTGTAATTTCCTGTAAGAACAAAAACGGTGGAAGGTTTTTTTTTAATTCGTGGTATACGGCACCCCGTATACCACGAATTAAAAAAAAATTCAGTATAAGGTAATTCAGTGTAAGGATTCAGTACATGACTCTGACCTCCCCTGCGTTGAAATTTTTCGTCGGTTATTAAAAGAAAAATCAGCTGTTCCATACATTTTGACCGCGTAGGTATCGCACTTTTCTATGAAACAGCAGATTTAAAAAAAAATAACCGACGAAAAATTTGCCCGCCGGTTGAACGCGTCCCAGAGGGTCATGGCCATTCGGCTGGCCCGAGGATACCGCACGGTCTCCTGCGAGGCGGCGAGCCTCCTTGCCGGATTACCGCCATGGGATCTGGAGGCAAAGGTCCTCGCGCACATCTGGGAGTGGCGCGAGGAGGCGAAACGCCGGGGCTTAACTCCGATGCCGCAAGAAATCGCGGCACAGCGGACAGAGCTCCGGCGGGATCTCATGGCGTCATGGAGAGTGCGATTGTCGCAACCCCGTGCTGGGCACGCCACAATTGCGGCGATAAGACCCCTCTTTGAGGAGTGGCTTGAGAGACGCCACGGCGTCCTCACCTTCCGCCTGACGCAGGTCCTCACCGGACACGGCTGCTTCGGGAGGTTCCTGTTTAGGATAAGGCGGGAGGAAACACCCGGGTGTCACCATTGTGTGGATCGGCCTGAGGACACGGTGGAGCATACGGTGGAGGTCTGCCCGGCTTGGGCGGAGCAACGCCGTGTCCTCGTAGAGGCGATCGGCGGCGGTGATCTCTCGCGTCCGGCCCTGGTTCAGGCCATGGTACGGAGCGAGAGGAAATGGCAGGCCGTCACCTCCTTCTGCGAAGCGGTAATGCTCGCAAAGGAGGAGGCGGAACGCGTGAGGGAGAGGCAAATTTCGCGCCCTCACGCCCCTAACCGCCGCAGGAGGAGACGCCCGGGGCGGGAATCGCGAGCCGATTTCCGGCCACCGTAGGCACGGGCTTGCGGTGAGGACCTGCGGTGAGCAATGGGTAGCTCGCCGTCCGATAAGGACCAAGCCCGGGTCGACGGCGCGTTGTGTTCCACGCGCGCCTCAAAGAGATGTCAGCAGAATTGACGGGGTCCGCTAGGGCCAATGCCTGCCGGGGGTTCGAAGAAAACCGATAGGGACATCGCGGCCCCCGGCAACAGGGCAACCGAAGGAACACGGGTGGGTTTTAGTCAGTAACAGTCTGACACGCCCTCCCGATCCACCCAGAGCGGGAGAAGTTATTTGATAATTTCCCACCCAAAAAAAAAAAAAAAATAAATAAAAAAAATAAAAAAAAAATAAAAAAAAAATAAAGGGGAGGTCAGAGTCATGTACTGAATCCATGGTTTCAGTGTTCGCGTCGATGTCCTTGACACACTGTATAATATATATACGCTATGATAATTACTGTGATACCGTAAATATCTTAACTACATTCAATATTTGATGTAAATTATAATTTGGGAAATTTTGAGTATCTCCTTGTATTCATGGTAAAATAAAAGGCCACACCCTTATTGTTGCAGCAACAATTTTTGTGCTGGCAACATTGCATGTAATGTAGGTATATGAGAGAAACATTTTTTCGAGAAAACATAATTATGTTGCACTACTTTTGTTTACAGCGTAAAGGCCTTTGACACTTGTTGTTGAAGACTTTGTAGTATTGTTCAGGATCAATACGGGGGTATAATAACAACCTGTTACCTTTATAAAATTATTAGCAATATATAATTCTTTGAGGGCAGAACACCCATAAAAGTCCGGTAGTTCTTCAATGTCGTTATGATTCGCGTCCAATATTTCCATTTTTCTCAGCTCTCCTAGTGGTGGTAACTTCTTTAGGCAATTGTTGCTGATATTCATTTTCTTCAAATCTGAAAGAATTTAAGCTTTACTTATGTTGTTTTTTGGTCAAGCTGAAGTGACTGAATTCTAATCATCTAGTTCTAGTATTGCCTAGGCAAAATTTGAGATACAAAAATCTGTTTCTTGACTTTACTGAATATCACATAATCAACTTGACACTTTTGGTAATTTTATTGTTACAACAAAGATAAAAACAAATACATTTTTCAAGATCAAATCAACAATTAGTCACGTAATGCCAAGAAAACATTAATAATGTACTTTCCGCAGTTGACTTACTAGCCAGCCGAAATACTTAGACACACGGTTTTGTAGAATTTTCGCAGTACCATAAGTTTAATTATTTTGGTGAAGTAGAACAATTAGTCACACTTGTGATAAGAATTGACTACTCAAACATATTTCTTTCGTTTTTGGAGATAGAATAACTTAAAATGTTATGTCATTATCATCATTATCTCTGCCGAAAGACGTCCACTGCTGGACATATGCCTCGGCCAACGATATAATTATTTGCATGATTCAAGTCACGCAGTAAGATGTCTTCATAGCATCCAAGTCATGGATCAAGAAACAAGCACCTGCCATCGCCTTTACTTAATCCAATTTAACAATAGAAAATGGTCTTATGACTGTGTCAGTGAACAGAGTTGGTGTAGCTAAATTTTGGGCAATCATTTTAGTTTCAATGGAATTTGAACCATGTTTGATGGCCTTTAGGTTTATAACCTAATTTCATGGCATACTAACTAGTCAGTTGGCCAGTGGGTTTTGTTTCCCCACCAAAACTAACCAACCCCTTTAAAAGGTAGTTTTCCAAAATGACTACCATCTTTTTTATTTATTGAGAAAACTATTTGAGTCCCTTTTCAAGTTTATCGATGAAAGTAAGCATAATTTTCTTATAAACTGTACCCCCCTTTTCACCCTCAAAGAGTTTAATGTTCTTTATATATCGTTGGCGTAGGTGGAGAACTAAATGACAAAAAATTTCTTATTTGGAGAAAATTGCGATTTATTTATGCGACACGAAAATGGTGAAAAGTCAATTTGACCAAAATCGCAGTTATTTAGTTCTCTGATGATTCTTTATAATGTGCACATATCGAAATGAGGGAATCTATGCTTAATTTTATCGACGGAAAAAATATTTATTTATTTTTGTTTTTTTTTTTTTATTTTTTAATATAATTTTTTTCCTTTGGCGTCTTATTGATTTTTACAATTATTGTAAAAATTGATGAAAATAATACAGATTTTTACTAAAAAAACATGTTTATTTTCAATTGAGGGTAGTTTTTTTCATTTTATGAGGACGCCTAATTACTTCCAATCATTATGGAGTTTGTTTCATCGCGATAGACGATTTAGTTTAAAAGTTACACCGTTTTGTTACAATTTTCTTTTTAATTCCATAAAAAGTTTTAAAAAAATATTTAGACTTTTTAAATATTTTTACTGTCGTTAAAATTAAGCATAGATTCCCTCATTTCGATATGTGCACATTATAAAGAATCACACTGTATATGTATAATTCTTTTGTACGTGTGTTTGTCACCTAACTCCTAATAAACGGCTGGACCGATTTGGATGAAATTTTGTGTGTATTTGAGTTGGTTGGTTTGAAAATACAATTGGACCCAGTAGGTGGCGCTATTCGAACAGACACGTCTGTCAGGGCCGCTAGTTTTTTATAAATTGTTTGGGACATTTCCATTGTTTTACTTATAGATTATTATTTATTTATTATTAGGCTCTTTAACAATGAGTACACTATTACTTTATAAAAAAATTTGAGTTAATCAAACCACGCAGTAATATCCTCCCCTGTAAAATTTGCTATCCCTTTTCACTAGATTTCGAAAAACCCTGATACACGTTATTCTTTATTTTCAGTTAAGGTGTAATTTAAGTAATGTTATTGTACTCATCATTATGAACAACTTTTACTACGGGAACAACCAAAAACCGCAAAAATAATAATCTGCTGTTCCCTACATTTATTATTTTATTTAACTATTTTATGCACACACATATAAACAGACAAGAAGAAAGGAACAGAAAAATACGTACAAAGGTGATGATGTTCTCATAACTCGTTAAAATTGAGGGAACAGCTGATTTTAAGCCCCATATGAGGTTGTGTGTTATTTATATTACATCTTGTTTAAAATAGATAATAAGTTTCCTTCCCTCCGTTTTTAACTAGTATTAAACCCTAGATTAGCATAAGAAGCCTATAATATTCCCAATGCTGGGACACATGCCTCCTCTCTGTGAGTGGGCCACCACTGTTCACACCCTTAGATTATTACTGCTGAATTTGTTTTAATGAAGCCAATAAAAAAATTATCACCTCGAAGGTTAACAATATCAGGGGGTAGCTCTTGAAGCTCATTATGTGATAGATTAATTTCTACTAAGCGTACCAAATACCCCATCCCTGGAGGTAACTTGGTCAATTTGTTGTGCGATAAGTCCTGGGAAAGAAAATAATTAAGTTAGGAATGTATGCTACAAATTTAGCTGCGCTTTATTGTGTACAACAATTAATACTTTTTAATATTTCAATTTTAGGTTTTGTTGCTAAGCAACAGTCTAAAATAAGAAAATTAATCATTTTTTTTTATCCTGTACTACAAGGGACTACTACTAGGGGGTACTATCTACTTTACTAGGGTATTAAACCTCAAAAATAATACTTCTGATGAGTCCATTTCCATTACTTACCAAAAAGTTCAACATAACAAGATCGCCAAAGTCTGGTTCTATTTTCGAAAGTTGATTGTGTGACATATTCAGCCAGCGCAACTCCGACAACCTGTAGAATTCTTTGGGAAGTGTTACCAGTCTATTATGAGATAAACTCAGGTTCATAAGACTCTTTAGTTCACCAAATTCAGGTGGTAGGCTTGATATGGCATTATCATGAAGCTGGAAAAACAAACACAATACTGTTTTAAACGGTGTACTAGGTAATATAATTTTTAATGCAGTATGGAAACATCCAAAACAAGAATCAATTAAATATAATGGATTCTGACTCAATAAAATATTGTAATAGGCTAACAAACAAATTAAATTGTTTGCTTTGGAAATCTGAAATATTATCTCAATCTACATGAAAGATTTATTGAATTTATTTCCTTTGGAAGACTTACAGCTAAACAAAACAGACTAATAGTTATATATATTATTTTAAATCTTGTGTTCTACTCTGAATACATGTCCGATAAGCAAAAATTAATATAATGATATAAAAAGCAATAAAGTGTCAGTTGTCCTGCTCACCTTGAGGTTGACGAGGTGTTGCAGAAACTTGACATTGCCTGATATCACTTTTATAGCATTGGAACTGAGGTCAAGGGTCTTCAATGGCTCTGCTGTCCACCACCTGTTAGAATCATTTCTTGTGAAGTCAACCTCCTTAGTTTCTTCCAACACCAAGTCATCAATTTTCCAAACATTTTCTGGCACTAAAACATTAATCTTATAAGTGGCGCAATTTTAAGAAAGAATTAATAAAAAGAATTAGAAAAGAAGAAGAAAGCTTACTTTACAATGTTTTTAATTACGATTTTATGAAAGATGAACTTGAGCATAAACTGCAAATTTATTTATTTTCTTATTTTATACAGTTTCAATAATACATTTGAATGAAGTAGGTATGTACGTGGTACCTAGATTCTTTGATTAAAAATGCGAAATATTTTTCATATCACTGAACTGAGGGATTTTATAATAAAAACAACTTGTATGAATAGGTCGCATAGTTTTATGTAAAATACAATACAATAGATGCAATAAATAATTCTATCCTCACCTGAACCCAGTCCCCTGTTGCATAAACTGAGTTGTCCAGTCCTCTTCGCAGATTTAATCAAACCAATAGATAATTCATTTTCGTCTGCTTTTTTATCTTGAAGGTGAAACACAGATTTGTTACAAACTTTTATTCGGGATTTAGAATGTGGTCTATTAGACATTTTTACTTTTATTGAAGGAGTGCGCTGTATATTATTGCTGAACTACTGAAGCGAATTTTATTATCATCATTGTTTTTGTTGAAGTCGAAATAAAGTTGTGTGCACACTGCACGATGACATCGGACCAATATTTTTTTTTTAACTGTTCTAGATGGATGGCTTTTTCTACATTGTCAATATATAATTTTATCTTAAGCTTGGTCTACACGTCAGCGGCCGCATCCGCCGATATCATCATCGGATGCGTCCGCGGATGTAGACGGGGGCAGATGCGTCTGCCACTAATCCGTGTGGTGTCGGTTTTTGTGGCACGCAACAAAGAGTTTCAGCGTGAGCGCCCGGCGTGTATCCACACTATAGATGTAAGGCCGGTTTAAAACCAATTAAACCAATCAGTTTAAAAACGAAAAAAAACGTTTAAAACCGAAATAAACCATTTTTTTCGATTTAAAACTGTTGGTGTTGATGACTATGTTTTTCTAAATTATAACTACATTTTCTTAATTTTACCGAGGTAGGGATATAACGGAGTACCTATAAACTGTGTAAAAATTTTTAAATGTGTAATATACTTAAACTACCCAAAAATAAGGTAGGTATACCTACTCACATATTTAAGTTCTCGTATAGTAGGTAATGTAGGTACTTTCTATTGATTTTCTATAAACCAAAAATTGCCCGTAATGAAGTGTAAACCACAGTTCTTTTATTTTTGTAGGCGAGTTTTCAACCGCTTAAAACGGTTTAAACGATAAAATAAAATCTTTACCCGCGTTTTTCTCGAAATCAGGTTTACCCTAGTAAGGACGGCAGACCACTGTTCGTAAGGACGGCAGAGCTACGGTCGCAACATCCATTTTTTTATGTTGCATGCGTGCGACTTGCGTCCGTCGAGTATTAACACAGACTGAACGACCTACAGACATGTGGACGGCTCGTGCTGATCTATTTGCTGATGCATCTGTCGACGTCCGCGGACGCGTCTGTTAACGTATAGAGCAGGCTTTAGGAATTAACCAAGCCAATGGGGATAAAAACTGCCACTTGCTCACTTCAGATGGCACTGATCTCCAGCGTCTTAATGACAACTAGCCATACATTTTTTGTAAACAAGAGACTTCTTTTACGCATAATTAATTATTGAGCTCAGTTGCGCAGCTGTTTACTGCAAAAATACGAGGGCCCATGTATTTGCCAAAGATGTTAAAAGAAGAAAACTGTGGGAGAAAACTCTCCGAAAAAAAATTGGAATCAGATATTTCGTCGAGACGATGTGTTATCCTTTAAGCCTTTTATGGGAGAAAGTGGTTTATAGGTGATGCTCCCAAGAGGACTAAGTCTGTTTTCATTACATACAGGCACTTGTGATGTGATATTATGTAAATTATAGTATTTGTGTGTTTATATTATTTTATTAGCTCAGTGCTAGAAGTGCTATCTCTGAGGTTTTTCAGTCAGGAAGATAATGCCAGAGTTGGTTTTCAACTTTAATCAGGTTATTTCTATCATACGCTTCCAGTCTTTAACAAAAAACGAAGCTAAAGTCAGCAAAAACAAAATAACCTATAAAATATAAAACGTTCATAAGTTATTAACTTTTCCACTAAAGCTGCTTTTTTACCAGTGGTAGACACGTCCCGTCTTTAACTCGGTCTTTTAATAGTGCTACACTCCAAGTCTCGTACATATTTATCTAGTTTTCGTATAATTTGTGACTGTTCATAGTACTTTTATGTGGCACTATGCCTTGTGGAACTATCACAGTCAGTAGCACAGAATAGATACTTTAGACAGACGCGCTATGTACAGACGCCAGCACATCAAGCTACCCGAAACTGTCAAATTTTTCCAATCAACTTTGAACCTTAGCATTCAGCGATAAAGTTGAAAATCTACTAAATAAATTTGACAGATTGTAGTAGCTTGATGTGTTGGCGTCTGTACAAGGTGGCACAAAAGTAATGTATGTCATATATATGTGCCATATGTTTTTTCAAATGGCGTCCTATTGTTATTGTGATTTGAAACTTGAGTTGTAGACAGATAGAGAATTAGTTGACAAGAAGCGATACACACAGCTCAAGCTATGACGAAGATTTTGAACACCAATTTCCGGGCCGTGTAATCTCCCGTTTTGGCGATTTGAACTTAAAATTGTAGTCTGTGATATGAACTGACCGGCCAAATCGCTAGATCTAACAGCGCCAGACTTCTTCCTTTGGAACTTTATGAAATCTCGCGTTTACCAACACAAACCAAGACCTTGCAAGTATCGAATGATTGAAAGCCAACATTGAACAAGAAATCACCAAATTGGAGCCAGTTAATTCAAAATTCCGTAAAACGAGCACAAATGTGAGTCAACTCAGACCGATATAATTTTTTCCTCAATTTTACACCTTTAAATAATCTTTCCCTAAAAACAGAGGCCAATTATTTTAATTTTCAACAATATTACTTTTGCGCCACTTTGTAGTTTAGTTTTTTCTAGTTTGTTCATAATGTACACACAGCTTTAGAATTAAATGTGACATTTTTGAGAACAACACAGAGCATGTAACTTTAGAGAACAGATTATAAATATGAACACAGATAAAACTACAAAGTCAAATTATCGTTTTATTTTATTGCAAAACGAAACTTCCCATCGCCGCCGGCATGCTCTGAGGCCGCCCGCGCCGCCGCACAGTGGGCCCATACTGAAAATTAATGGACTTAGGCAACAAAGTTCCAATATCGATGCGATTTTTTTTTTATATGACGTGTTATGATATTCCTGACAACTTTTACTCCTATAAAATTTCTTCTAAAGTTGATAGTTTGTCTTGAAAAAAATGAATTAGATTTTTTTGTATGGAGCGAATCACGTTTAATTTTTTTTCTTCAATTGTGCGAATATGTTGGGTGTGTGGCGTGAATATATGATAGCAAGAGTTATTTTCTATCCACGAAAAAAAAATCTGCGCCGGCCATCCGCGGCAGCGCGAGTAATCATTCGGTAAAAAAAAATTGTTTTGTAAGAATTTTTTTGCCATTTAAAATAAATTCAAAGTGCATTTTTGGCTCATTTGGCTGTTTTAGCCTTCTTTTTAGTTAAATATATAGTTTTAATAGCGCATAGGTACTTATAACTAGTAATTCTGGTAGAGATTTAGTTATTATTGCTTGTTATTGGTAGCACCTGCATTGTGATTGATGACTCATTTGTTTGTGCGCTCGGCTAAGTGCATAACTAATGAGTCATCGAAAAATGCTCGTCTCTGATTGGCTGAATAATTTTCACTCACTGTTATGTCCACTGAGTAATTAACACTGACTATAAATATAAAGACATTCATTAAGTCCATCTAGTTTCGCTCTTGTCGCTTAATTGTGAACACAGTGAAATACTTTTATTTTTATATTTACATTAGAGCTATGGCTGGATTTTGTACCAACCTAGATCTTTTTGTGAAGTTAAGAAGTGGCGGTGATCTGAAAAATCATATGTTTCTATATGAAAGTATCATTTCTGTCTTGACTACCGAAGTTTCTGAAGAAGACAAGAACCGAATCAAGGAGTTCTGTCGACTTTTTTGTGTAAATCTAAATAAAAAGTGGATGGAGTCAAGTAGAAATCAAAAAACTTTTATGAATCGTGTAAGTAATCGCAAGTGGTTGGAAAAAAACATCAACTGGCCTGTTTGTGACAGTGTTGACCTGAGAGAGATGGGCTTTTCGGACGCAGTCTTACCTGAGCGTGTGGATATAGATTCCCATGTTCCTACTCTTGCAATATGTACTGCGGAAGCGGGAACATCTACAGAAAAGGAGCACAGAAAACCGTTCGAAGAGTTAAGAAATAAGCAAAAAAAAAGACGTTCTACTTCCATAGTAGAAGAAAATTCCGAGGAAGAGTTGCAGCACTGGTACATAACAAAATTAAAAGACAATGGCAAAACGAATCTGGCAAAAGTGGTCGAATACCTTTCCAGTAATCCAGATGCACTATCCGAAGTAGACGAGCGACTATTCAAAAAGCAGAGCTTAAGTACTGTCTCTGAAGATAAGTGTTTAGCTCTTTATACATCAGTTGCGCTCTCGAAATGGAAGTACTTAGCTCTTCGACAATTTCTGAAAGAAGAAAACTGTGCTGCCTTTCCATCTTATCCAAAGCTTGTAAATGCCAAGAAAAGATGTTACCCACCACAAGAGAGTATGGAGATTACCGAAAAAGGAGCTCAGATTAAATTGCAAGCGCTATTAGACCACACTGTGGAGAGGATTTTACTAGATATGAATTCTGTTGGTAGGTCTCAAAATGAAGAACTCAAGTTGACCTGGAAATGGAGACTTGATGGTTCTTCGTCGCAGAGTAATTATAAACAGAAAACATCAAACACAGCTACAGAGTTCGATGATTCAACAGTAGTCATGATAAGCATCGTCCCTCTTCGGCTAGTGTCTACTAGCCCATCATCTGGGAATGAAAATATAGTTTGGGAGAACCCCACACCTTGCTCAACTCTGTACTGTCGACCAGTGAAGTTCACCTTCACTTCGGAGACAGCTGATTTTATAAAGTCTGAAGAGTCTGAGATGAAAAAACAAATTGATGAACTAATATCTACACAGTGTGGAAATATTATTGTATCACATGAATTGCATATGACCATGATTGATGGAAAAGTGGCCAATATTATTGCTGAAGTACCATCATATGCAACGTGTCCCATTTGCTTGGCAAAAACCGAGCGAAATGAATAATTTAGACGCTTTGACTTCCAAACCACTTCGTGAAGAAATTTACAAACAAGGAATTTCTTCACTGCATATGAAGATTCGGTGTATGAAATGTCTTCTCCATATATCTTATAATCTGGATTTTCAACGATGGACTGCTCGAGGTGAACATAAGGCTTTGAAAGAAGCTAAAAAAATTACTACGCAACAAAAGTTTCGTGAGCAAACTGGACTGCTGATTGATATAGTCAAGCAGGTATGTATTTAATTTTCGCTCTTTTTATGTTGTTTGTGTATTATATCTCTATGTATTGTATGTATATTACAGTATTTTTTTCCCATTTTAGGGTTTTGGAACTACAAATGACGGGGAATACTGCGAGGCGCTTTTTCCAAGATTACAAAAGATCATCCAGAATAACGGGAATTGACGAAAATCTGATTTTCAGATTTTCCGTTATTCTACAAGCCATATCATCAGGCAAAAACATTGACTGTGAAAAATTTAGAAGATACTGTAGAGAAACAGCTGATGTGTACGTGCAACACTATTCGTGGTACTACATGCCAGTTAGTGTACATAAACTTCTAATGCACGGTGCAGACATCTGTAACCACTTTGGTGTTTTGCCAATCGGTAAGTAAAAAATAAATATAGTTTGATGTATTATTTGACTCGATTGCGTTTTGAAATTAAAATGTATGTACTTATTCGTTTTAGGTACCTTATCTGAAGAAGCTTCGGAAGCCCGTAATAAGGACTTCAGAAACGTCAGGGAGAGGCACACTCGAAAAACGGGGAGAATAGCAACAAACGAAGATATCCTCCATGGACTTCTAATAAGCTCTGATCCCCACATATCCTACATAAGGCCTAAAATAATGAAACAGGTTCATAATGAGTTGTTGCCTGAAGCAATTCAGTTGTTACAGACTACTGAGCCTCCCTGTGACAGTGAGATTATGGAGGAAGAAGAATGCCTCACAGCAGAGTCCGAAAATTTGCCGGACCCACTAGCACTTCTGGAACAAGAAATAATGTGATCCGGCTCTAGATTATTCCCACAAAAGCCCATCAGGGCTAGGAATATGACAAACAGCCCTTTTCAGGGCTACAATTACTTCAAAGTTTCATATTGATCGAACGTACGATAACTTATACTATAATATACATACGCTTAATTATATAGATAATTATCAACGACTTGCCCGTACAAATTTAAATTATTTCACCTATCATTAACAAAATTAGTATAACCTGAAACTTATTACGATATTTATTCAACAATAGATCACGTGCAGTTAAAAAAATAACACAGCCAATCAGAGACAAGCATTTTTCGGTGACTCGTTTGTTATGCGCTTAGCCGAGCGCACAAACAAATGAGTCATTAATCACAATGCAAGTGCTACCGATAACATGCAATAATAACAAAATCTCTACCAGAATTACTAGTTATAAGTACCTATGCGCTAAAAACTATATATTTAACTAAAAAGAAGGCTAAAACAGCCAAATGAGCCAAAAATGTACTTTGAATTTATTTTAAATGGCAAAAAAATTCTTACAAAACAATTTTTTTTTTACCGAATGATTACTCGCGCTGCACAGTGGAACGAATGTATGGGAGCGGTTGGACGTAGACATTTCCGAAAAAAAAGAGTAAAATTATGCCAAACTAATGATGCCATCTTATTCGATTACTTAATGCCTTCATAACTTGTGGTGATGAATTTCTTCATAACTCCCATATTTCGGGAGTAATTTGAGAAAATGTGAAATTTTACTATGAAAATGAGTGTATCGAGCTCTCTCCCTCCTGATTCCGGGCTTGTTTCAAGTAGCGGTCTCTAATATCATAATGCTAATACTAAGAGCTATATTTAATACTAAGACACATAGTGCGCCAAATGTGCACTTTCTGGGATAAAGAGTGATGTTTATTTTATAACACAATTTTTTTATTTTTTGTTTATTTTGTTGATTAAAACCGTTTTTCTAAAGGTTTACCTTATTACAATAACATTTCTGAGCAGCCAATTAGAGAAGATATAAGCTAATTAGGATATATAATTAGGGACTTAAGGTTTACATATAAAACTGATGCACTAATGATTACTGATAAGAACATTGCTATTATTTAATTACTAAATGGCTCTTAATACACTAATTTAGCATGCATCATTTACTAATTATCACAATAACTAATTACCTTGCAATATTTAACAAAGGATACCTGGGATACCTGGATTTTATATAAATAGGTCACTATTAGTAACTTTAAAATCAGTGTTGATTTACACCTCGTTGTATCCAAGCTAATCTCGCAATGTATTTTCCAAATTTTAATACAAATCTTGATATTCACGTTGCTTTATGCGCACGCGCACATAAAGATTTACGCGACTTTAACTATTTGTTCAGTGTTTTAAAAGATAACAGTTGTGTTCAGTTATGTGAAAGTGCTGAAACAAGTTTAAAAGACTGGTGTCGTCGATTTTGCTACCGCATTTATGCAAAATGGACACAGTCTGGAAGAAGCACAGATAAGTTTCGGAAGAAACATGAGATTTGGCTACAGGCTGCAATTCAATGGCCGGAATTACAGAATGAAAATATGGAACCTTCTACAGAAAATATAAGTGACGTCATCGAGCCCATAATTTCTCCTGCTAAATCTGATGCTTCAACTTGTACACATCCTAGTCCTCGTAAATCTTTTGAGGACCTTAGTAACCGGCAAAAAAGAAGACGCACTGAAGATAGTCTTTCATGCAGCAGTAGCAGCGCTGAAATTATGTTTTCGGCCGAAAGGGCGCTTCAAAAGGCAGGACAAAGCGATACAGCTTATGTTATGAAATACTTGACGGAGAATCCAGAAGAGGCCTCAAAAATCAAAGCCTTCATTGAAGGTAAATCAATTCAGGTACGGGAAATATCCCCTTTGAAGGCATTGGCTCTTTATGTATCGATGAACTTATCGAAATGGCGCTATAACACTCTTCGGGATTTCAACACTCAAGAAGGAGCTCTTCAATACCCGAGTTACTACATGATGGTTAAAGAAAAAATTAAGTGCTATCCGGCCAAAGAAGATCTCACAGTTACAGAGAGCTCTGCAAAAATCAAATTACAAGCCTTGATGGATTTAACCTCAAGAAGACTTATTAGGTCGTTAGAAACCCCTGTTGATCCCAATCAACAGCTCGTATTGACCAGCAAATGGGGTTTTGACGGATCATCTAGCCAAAGCATTTATCATCAAAGGACGAGTGAAGATGAGCAAATCGATCTTGCTAGTAATTTTATGATTAGTCTTGTACCACTGCGGCTCGTCTCAAAAGGTGTAACAATTTGGGAAAACGAGCGACCATCTTCCACTTCATTTTGCCGGCCAATATTGTTTAAGTTTATAAAGGAAACCAAAGAAAATGTGCAGAGAGAGATGGCTGAAATCGAAGCAGAGATTGAAGCCTTAACTCCATCCACCATCACTGATGGAATTAGTGTCAAACACCAACTGCTGTTGACAATGATTGATGGTAAAATTCATTCCATTATATCCAATACAGCAGCTTCAGTGTGTGACATATGCAAGGCTTGTCCTAAAGAAATGAATAATTTAGAGTTAATCAAAGATAAACACGCAAACGAGGACATGTATAAATATAGCTTAAGCACCCTTCACGCTTGGATTCGCTCAATGGAATGCTTATTACACATTTCCTACAAATTAGACATAAAATCATGGCAAGTAAGGGGTGATATAGCAAAAAGGCAAGTTGATGACAGGAAGAAAAGAGTTCAAGAGGCTGTAAGAAGAGAAACGGGCTTACTTCTCGATGTTGTGAAACAAGGCAGTGGATCCACCAACAATGGCAACTCGGCAAGGAGATTTTTTGAAAACTACACTAAATCTGCTGAACTGACCGGAATAGATGCTATGCTTTTAAGAAAAATCTGTGTGATCTTGCAGTGTATTTCATCAGGAGAGAAGATCAACGTAACTAAATTCCGAGAGTTCTGCTTTGATACTGCTAAGCTTTACGTGGAGTTATACCCATGGTATTATATGCCTTCTTCACTTCATAAAATTTTAATGCATGGGCCAGACATAGTTCAGAACATGTCAATTGTGCCCATTGGTTTTCTATCCGAAGAGGCATCTGAGGCTAGAAATAAAGATTTTAGAAAATATAGAGAGGGGCATTCTCGAAAGCATAGCAGTATCTCATGCAATGAAGATATTATGCACAATCTTTTACTGTCTTCTGATCCACTTGTTACAAGTATCCGTCCAAAAGGAAATAAGTTTGTAAAAAAATCTTCTTTTAAGGAATTTTATGAGCTTACGGATTCTGAGAAAAGTGATATCGAATTTGTTAACATAAATGATTTAGCGGACATCGATTCTGAATTTGAATTAATTGATGATGATGATGATGACGAAGATAATTAAATGATGTTATTGTTTTAAAATGTGTAACTTAGTAAATTAGAGCTTACATCTTAATTATTTATTGTACTTTTAATGAAACTAGGTAATTTATTATCAACTTACTTAAAAGTCATACTCTCATCAGTTCTTGTGAATATTTTTGTTAATATATATTTCTGTATATATATAATATATTTATAGACCTCTTAATAAGTCTGTCTGCGGTTTAAAGTAAATACAAATGGGGAAAAAACGTTTTTTTTTTTAAATTTTCATTTCCTTTTATCCCAGAAAGTGCACATTTGGCGCACTATGTGTCTTAGTATTAAATATAGCTCTTAGTATTAGCATTATGATATTAGAGACCGCTACTTGAAACAAGCCCGGAATCAGGAGGGAGAGAGCTCGATACACTCATTTTCATAGTAAAATTTCACATTTTCTCAAATTACTCCCGAAATATGGGAGTTATGAAGAAATTCATCACCACAAGTTATGAAGGCATTAAGTAATCGAATAAGATGGCATCATTAGTTTGGCATAATTTTACTCTTTTTTTTCGGAAATGTCTACGTCCAACCGCTCCCATACATTCGTTCCACTGTGCGCTGCCGCGGATGGCCGGCGCAGATTTTTTTTTTCGTGGATAGAGAATAACTCTTGCTATCATATATTCACGCCACACACCCAACATATTCGCACAATTGAAGAAAAAAAATTAAACGTGATTCGCTCCATACAAAAAAATCTAATTCATTTTTTTCAAGACAAACTATCAACTTTAGAAGAAATTTTATAGGAGTAAAAGTTGTCAGGAATATCATAACACGTCATATAAAAAAAAATCGCATCGATATTTGAACTTTGTTGCCTAAGTCCACTAATTTTCAGTATGGGCCCACTGTGCGCCGTGAGACACGGTATTTTATTTTATTCATAAACATTAAAACAGATGTTGGGAATGGTGCATTAAGGCTCCTTCAAACAGGCGCGACACGCGACGCAACACAAAGACACGCCTTTACAATTTATATAGCCTCCAAATGTAATCGCAGTGCCTTGGCGCACCCTTTTTTTTTTGTGTGGTAAATTATCAAATAACTTCTCCCGCTCTGGGTGGAGCGGGAGGGCGTGTCAGACTCTTGCTGACTAAAACCCACCCGAGTTCTTTCAGTTGCCATGTTGCCGGGGGCCACGATTTCCCTTTCGGTTTTATTCGCAACTCCAGTAGGCATCGGCCCTAGCGGACCCCATCAATTCTGCTGACATCTCTTTGAGGCGCGCGTGAAACACAACGCGCCGTCGACCCGGGCCTGGTCCTTATCAGACGGCGAGCTACCCATTGCTTACCATCCGCAAGCCCGCGCCTACGGTGGCCGAAAATCGACTCGCGGTTCCCGACGCCCAGGGCGTCTCCTCAGGGCGCGAATTTTGCCTCTCCCTCACGCGTTCCACCTCCTCCTTGCATCGACGCACCCTGAGCAGTCAGTCAGCCTCATTACCATCTTACTGACTGGCTAATAATTTGCCACGCGGCATGAGCTATTTATAACTAGTTCGTGCAGTAGCGGACTAACCCTGTCGGGGGTTCAGAAATGCCCCCCAAGAACACGCACGTTGCCTCGAAAAGGTTAGGTTTTCTTTCGAATATTGTTAAAAAAGATACTTTGTTGACAACAGAAAGCTAGATCATCAGACCAAAGAGGATGGTAGAAGGGGGAAGCGAGCTTGATCATTTTTGCACCCCGCATAGTTTACATTTTCTTTTGAACATTTATACAGAAATTGGAATTACTTTAGCAACCTATAAAGAAAAGTTTGAAAAGATGCAAGAGTTAGCGAAGGGAGCTCGAAAATTTTATCACCCCACCCCGGATAAGGAAGGAAGGATATATGAGTTACTTTGTCGACTTCCGCAGAGAACTAAACAGGATGTAGGTACCTACATAGGTTGCAAGACCGAACGAAGCGAGTTCGAAAATGTTAGCACCCTAGGTTTATATTTGGCATACGTTTTAGTTAGGCTCTCAACTACAAACTGCCTTTTACTAACTGAACATTTATTTTGGTCTTTGATTTGGGATTTGATTAAAAATATTTCTCGAGTTTTGGAGGTCCCCCGGGATTGGGGGCCCGGGGTGGACCGCAACTGCAGCCCCCATAAGGTGGACTAAGGATGGGGGGGCTTAGTTAGCCTAAGGGAGAGCCACCTCCCTTAGGCGAAACTCCCTTAACCAGTGAATTCGTGGCTTTTTGCTGATACCTACGAGGGAAAAAGAAAACCGGAAATAGAACCGGCCAAATTATGAAAAATAATATAAATAATAGTAAATCCTAAAAACCTACTGATCGTCTGATCGAAAGGCTCGTTATTATCAATATTCTTTCTAAATATATAGTAAGAACCTATGCTGAATAGTAAGTAGCACTTGGTTCTTGTGCGCTTACTTATAATAGTAGTCTATGCTTGTGCGGCTAATAAAGGCAGCTAGCTCGCAGGTTATGCAAAATTTTAATTAATAGGATATACGTATATACTTAAAACTTATATACTTAAAACAACTACTTTAAATTACATTTATATCGAAATTCAAAAATGTACTTTACTTACTATGCAAAGACTCTCCTAGCGGAAGTGACGGCTCCTTTATGTTATAACGGTTTTGCTTACAGATATTTTCAACTTTGCACACTTCATTTTCTGACCTACATATAGGTACCATCTTTTTCATAGTACCTCACTTTTTCATGAATAGGTTGTTCCTATAAACTATTATTACATAATATTTTTATACACTGGAATTCTGGAAATACAAATTCAATTGAGTCTTATTTATTGATACTGTCATAAATAAAATATGATGTGATTTGATGTTTTATTTTTTTCCTTTTTTATTTTTCATAAAATACAACCAGTGCTTTAACTTATTAAACCTACGGCATGGAATGGAAAAGGTTGAGTGGCAAGACGTTAAGCTACGGTTTTCTAGAAGAGCGGTGGCCGCACTTAACGGCCGCAGTGCGCTCATGAAAATAATTATGACAGCGGCAATGACAGAGCGGCAGCGGTTAGGCCACGGACTCGAAGTCAGCGGGCAGCGGGGCGGCTCTGCGGCTACCACCTACCACGCCATTCTTCAGCAAACAATATTTCCTATCATATTATCTTGGCTTAATCTAACAAAGCCTTATACAGAAAACCGCTAAAAGCATGAAAACAATACTGGTGGAGGAACCAGTGAGTAATCCCGCGAAATTAGAGTGGACACGGTCGGCTTTTGTGTTTGTTTCTGGTGTAAAAGGCGTTAGCTTATCGTAGACCTTCCCTTTTTCTAGCAGAGCGCTCTGTTCGTTGCTTCGCCAGTAGAGAGATGCGAGGGTTGCTAAACACTTGAACAAGACATAAAAAAATATCAATAGATAAGTTAATGGTTTAGATTAGAAAGTAGGCTCGACTCTACTACACTATAGGTAGGTACCGTACCAGTATGAATAATTTTTGGCTAAACGTATTTTGATGTTATCGAAACTTGACATTGGGTTAAAATTCGAGATTTATGACAATTCCAAAATAGTGCTTTAACTTACTTTGACTCTAAATCCGTTACTCTTAAAATGTTTTTCAGTAAGTATAAAATCTAGCAGCAGTGTGGTGATTTGCAAGTCTTCATAAGTACGATGGACGGAAGGCAGCACTTCTGTGGTTGGTGCTGGCTCGCCATTGATATACCATGAGAGATGGTTGGACGGACGTGACCGGCCAGAAGTGCAGTTCACCTGCACGCGGTCCCCGAGACGATATCGTGATCGCAGTCCTGACAGAAATGGCCCATGCTCAGGGAGGACTAGACAGAAATAGAGAAAAAAATTGTTCTTATGGTCATAGTCTCACATGAAATGAGGGACCATTTCATGTGAGACAAACAAGGATTTGAGTGACTTTAAAATACAAGCTATGGAAACCCTCATGCAACCACATTTTATTGTGATAGCACAATAAACTCCGCTGATATATGTATAGATAGCGCGTCATACTCACCGACGACATTCATATCTGCATATCCGGATACAGTGGGGAATAGCGGCCTTTCGCCGGACACCTCACAGCGATACCGGCCGCCTGTCTCGGACACGGCCGCTGACAGCATCAGGCTCGACCCGGACGCGTCCGATTGCTGTGTCAATCACAATTTGAATTTAAAATAAGTGTTTGTATTACAATAGAGATAAGACGTCATAATAGGAATATGAACGGAGACATCCTACATTGCAATTTACCGCTTCGGTATAGGTACAGACTTCACGGGTGTGCGTTACCCAGGCCAGATGTTGTCGAAAATGGTCATTTGAATCTAATAGATAATTAGTTTTGCGGCTTCTGTGATTTCGCTTTTTCGTAACCACCTAAACTTGGTCGGGTTACCTCGGTCATTCACTTCCTAATGACTTTAATCGTATTATCTCATTAATTATCCAATGTACTACGCTGAAATTTTACTGATATACAACTGAACTAAACAACAATAATTGATATAACATTCAGTTCATATATCCAATCCAGTGGCCAAATAACACCGCGCGCATCAAGACCGTGCTCGTGAAGAACTGAATATCATCATAACTTGTTAAATACTTACAGGATACTAATGAAACTTCACATACATTTGAAGGCATTTACAAGCTTTAAAATAACGTTTAAAGTAAGTCTTTAGACCTCTTATTGAGAGTGCTGGAACCAATTGAAGTGTTTTTCTATTTAATGAAATAACCTTTAAAGTATGCATTATTTTGTTTTTCTTATTGCAGAACAAATGTAAAGTAAATCCTAAGAAGTCATGTACAAAATATGATAAGAATCCGCTTAACCGTTTCAAAGATCTAGCAAAACCAAAAACGTTACCCCAGCAAAATCTCGAATAACTTCGCAACCGATGAAAGAACAAATACAAAATAATGCACAACATTTACTTCATCTAGACAACTAATTTTATAGCTAGTATTTATTTAAATATTCCCATTAGAAAGAAAAAGGTCTGGCTGGGATAACGTTACCCCAGCAGGAAATGTTTTTGTGAAATAATTAAAAAACTATAAGCGCAACAAATTTAAAAATGTGCGCAACAATTACAGAAGCCGCAAAACGAATTATCTATTAGATTCAAATGACCATTTTCGACAACATCTGGCCTGGGTAACGCACACACTTCACGGCTATTGAAACTTTGAAATTGAAAAGTCTATCAGACCTCAACATCAACCCCGGGCAGCGTGAACTTCCTGCGCGGCTCGTGGTCGCGCGGCACGTGTCGGAAGAACTCCTTGCCGTCCTTGTACCACTTGACGGAGTACAGCACGTCGGCGGGGCCCAGCGCCCAGCGGCACGACAGCGCCGCGCGCGTGCCCAGAGCCACGTGTGTCGGCACGCGCAGTTCTAGCAGCTCCAGGGGTAATATGTAATCTGTGCGTTAAAATATGTCGAAGTTAAGTTACTGCAGCTACTTCGGGTAGAGAAAAAGCGCCACATAGTTATACCACAGATTACATATACTAGTTATACTAACTATGCAAACCATATAGATTACAGATATAGGTAAATGTAGAAAAATTGCGTGAGGTCTGTGTTAAAGCGATCAGTCAGAAGTCAGCAGCGTAGAACTGCGCTTTTTTTGCTGTCCTGTCTGGCGTAGGTATCCTAATTCCTAACGCAAATTCTGAGATTGCGCACTGCTACATAAAGACTGTTTTGCAAATTATGGATAAGCTATAAAACTTTGTCCTACCTATGCCTTCCGTAGTTCCGTGCGAAAAAGATATGGGCCAGGCCAGCAGGAGCAGGACTCCAACTCATGCGCACGTGTAGCTTTGGGAGGCTACAAGACTTTGGAGGCATAGAATTCGCGATTGTGAACACAAATAAAATTGGTTAGTCTACAATCTGCATAGAAAAAAAGATAAATACTTTTAAAGGTTTTACGAAAATTTACCATATCTCCGAAACTGCCGAGTCTAAAATTTTGAAAAAAATACAGAGAATGGTTTCTTACTCATAGATTTTAGGAAAACCCATAAGTAGTCGATAGTCGAAGATCTTAAAATAACATGGTAAATCTCTCAATACTTATTGTGCGTACAAAATTACATTTGCAGTTGGAATATATGAGAGAGCATGTTTTTCAACTACAATGTTAAGTTTGTTCTTGAGATAAATTCATCCCAACTACGGAACTGTTCATTGTGCGTGGGCCGACACGCACTTAGCCGGTTTTTAAAACTCTATGCTCTGATCTGTAACCAATGAAGGCGAAGGATGTCGCCGTTTATTAGGAAACAATGTATTCCCACATAGGTAGGTAGGTACCTAATGTGCTTGTGCCCAATATAGGTACCTATACATATTATTTATTTGTACCGTTTTACTAAAAAGTACAGAACGAGGATAATGTCTCATTAAGTTTTCATCGTTCAATAGCTTGGTGAATTATAAAGTTTAAATACCACTAAAGATCACAAGAGTGAAGACTGTCCATAAAAGTTGACCGCAACAGCCAGTCACCATTTCTGCACACTCCACCGCCGATTGATGACATCAGTCAACAGCATAGCAGCGCTTCACGCTTTCGTTACCGAGGCTGAAAAAAGGAAATAAAAGAAAAATAATGTTACCTTTTGTTCTATACCGTGGGTGCATTTCCAAACACATCATAAAATATAAATATACGCAACTACATAATAACCCTAGAATTTCGTTCCGCGCGGGAATTGAACCTGTGACGATCGTCGCGACCCGTTGCGCAAAACACGAACGCTCAGCCACCGCGCCAACCCAGTGCCCGTGCCATCGACTTGTTTCGGTAATTTTGCGGCCTGTTACGAAGTATCATGTTACAGGCCAGCTTTCCAGGAAATTAATCATCCATCCTACGAGACCTGTGGCCGTAAAATTATTTTGATCTTTTATGTTTGCCCAATGGTATTATCAAATAGTAATAATTATTTTCATTCTATACAGGCCATACAGGGGTTCGGAATCATGTACCACCTACTGAATCCATGGTAACAGTTTTCGCGTCGATGTCCCTGCCACCTTGTATAGATAATTGTTTATTTAAATTAGTACCATACTTAGATACTAATATTTGCATGTCTAAAAATGTAGAAATGTCGTACAAGAATATAGGTATATTTCCCGCCTTTTGTATTAGGTACCTACCGCATTTAAAATAAACAGGTAAAATAATCTCGGATCGTAGGCTTACACAAACTTCAAAGCGATAAGTGTCCACTGGCAAGTAACTTCCGCAATTTTTTGCAGAAGATTGACGATTTTCCACTAACTGCAATCTTTCTATTTGCAAGTCGCTTTTAAAGTGTGTAGAAGTTAACTTCCTGCATGACCTTGTAGAACCGTTGCGACAGAAATTGCATACAAATTACTTGAGCACGAGCGGTCAAACAAGATGCCTATCTGCAGAAAAATACGAGCTGCGTCTATTGTGTTGTTGATAAAAAATAAAAACACAAAACGTAAGATGTGGGTACCTACGAGATTGGATATTGAGACGTGATGATTTAGGTCTTCAAAACAATTATTAAGAGAACTCCGAAGCGAAGATCAAAACTTCCTTCAAATGACTGGAGCCACCTTCAATATTTTGCTCAATTTGATTCGCAGTGATATACAAAGACAATTTAAGATTCTAAAATGCGTAATTCCATTTGACACATACAATCAATGTTTCAAGTAAAAAATTTAACTCGCCCTAAAAATTTCCAACTTTTATGTGAACAAAATAAAGACGAAAGCGCTTGCTGCAAGTTCAAAGCAACCGTATACACATGGGACTTGCAGAAAGTTCGGCATGTCACTAAAACTTGCAGAAGTCCCCTTGCGTGAGCTTTTGCTACTTACACGTTGGAAGTCGCTTGCGCAAGTCAACTTCCGCAAATTTTATTGCCAGTGGCACTTCGCAAATCTAAGTATTCATTTAAAAGACACATTAAAATAAGAAAGAACTCAAAAGAGGTTTTAATAATATGTAACTTAATTAATTTAAAAAGGCTGGCCAATTTTATCCGAAAAAAATATAGGTAGCTAAAGCCATTAGAAAAAAAGTTTTATTTGGTTTTTTACAGCTTGTTTACGGTAGATCACCAGGAATATCAATATAAATATAATAAAATCGACTAGTGTTTTTTTAATAAAGTACCAACCTACTTAATAATTTTTTTAATAAAATCGATTCCTTTTTTTTAAGTTTCAACAGACCAATCGGCATTATGTTGACTAATGTTATAATCTTAGTTCACCAAACTCTTTACTTACAGACATGTTTAAAGAATTTCTTATTGTATTGTAGGTATACGTACCTACTTACCTACCTATAAGTACCTAGTAAAGCAAATAAATAAGTTGTTAATAATAATAGCAAAGTTACCTGTCCTAATAAACACATTAATGAACTGCTATTTAAGTAGATATTTATTTAACAAAGAGAACTTAATCAACACACAGCAGCTAAACTTTGAATGAACGTAAACTTTCACAACTTAACTTCCACTTTAACGTCACCGTTACTAAGCTTGCGTGTATCTTTAGCGAACGATAACATTCAAGTAACGCAGGAACGTCAGCACATTGGAAACCACCACGTTCAATTTATAGCTTGAACTTTTGGAAAAGCAACAGAAATGCTGCTGCTTTTCGTTTTTCGACATGAAGATGAATGTTAATAAGTTATTCCAAAATGTTTTTATGGAATAAATAATTAATTTAGCGCACTTTACAATTTAGTTTTTGTGTGACTGATAACTTTGCACTTACTTATGTAGAGGTTGCATATACCTAAGTAATTTTAGAGTAAGTAATTCAAAATTAGATGCTCTTCTTTTTCTATTCCTTGCAAGAAGCCGGTAAGAAGCATATAGGTACGTAGGTGATATACAGGGCCGTCTTAACCATATTGCGCGCCAGGGTGCGAAAATCAGCCTGCGCCCACGTTGCCAACGAAAAAAAAAAGTAAAATTTTTGTATTCCATTTTTTTTTTAAGTATTCTTCAATTGGGTACAGCCCACCGTCGTACATTTACAAACATCAAATTAAATTTTTCTGGCTTTTAAGTCGACAATTTTTTTTAATGATATTGTGTCGCCTGTTTTGAAATCTATGTTCAATTTTAATACAAATCGATCGACTCGATCGACTTGCGCCCCCTAAGCACTTGCGCCCGGGTGCTACGCACCACTTGCACCCCCGGGTAAAGACGGCCCTGGTGATATAGGTACGTTCTAGCTAAGAAATGCACGACTATTTATTTCTCTCTACTTCGGAAATTCAGACTATTCCAAAAAAAAGTTAAAACACAACTTTACATTAAATCATGCTGTTCAAAACTATTAAGGCGTAGAGGCACGCCTTTGTAATTAGCGCGTAAGTAATTAGGGACCTAGTTAACAAAGTACCTATTCGGTAGGGGGTAGCCGTGGTAACCGGGACTTTGCTACAGTTGTCTTATGAATCAATAATGACCAATCATGAGACAGACGCAACTCATTAGGGGAAGTTTATTAGTTTAGTTTGAAACTGGTGCCGATTCCCTTGTTCACAAACTAAACTAAATTTAAGTTCAGTGCATCCTTTTCTTTCTATTTCATTAAGAAAAGGACAGAAGATACATTTTAGTTTAGTCCTGTCAAATTAATCAGCGCTTGTCACTACTCCATACAAGTTTAGACGTGATTAAAAACTTGCCTACTAAAATTACGTCAATTTACGTCAAACGCTGATTAATTTGACAGGACTAAACAAAAATTTATCATCTGTCCTTTTAATGAAATAGAAAGAAAAAGATGCACTGAACTTAAATTTAGTTTAGTTTGTGAACAAGGGAATCGGCACCACTAACTTACTTTATTCTGTAGATATCGGGTGTAACGAATAAATCCCTTTGGATACATTGCAGTGATAGCTTAGTAGAGGAATGATAACAATAAGTTCACCTTTCATTACGTGCTGTACTTACAATCACCAATAATAACCTATGAAATGAGCGACCCTGCTTATAAAGGAGCTGCCTATGAATGCGTTGAGATGGGTCAGATGAATAGGATAAATGTGCTAATTCTGAAACTAAACGTAAATTAATTAATTTGAAATCGTTTGGTCGTCTATAACCCTCTCAAGTTTCTCAACGGATCACCTTGTATACGAAAACATACAAAATAGTTATCTACTTACCTGCACGCTCAGACCAACAAAAAAAGAAAGACGGCGCGCCGCGAACATTAAAAGTGAAGCCACAAAACCGTGCTCCTGCAAGTAAATACACCCGCTCACGCACACACCTACACTAAAACCATGCTCATCGCTCTTAGTACGTCATGAGTCGTCGTCTAGTTAACATTGATTAAAAAAAATATAATTATGCTTTCCTGTGTAGTGAAAACTTATAAAAACAATAGCAAATCACAAAAAAAGTCTCACGGAATCACTTTTCACCCCTAAACATTGATGTACTTGAAATAACATCGTTTTTTATTAAACGAATTTTAGGTTACTTGGAACAAATAACCTCAACAAACGAAAGCAGTGACTTAAAGTGCGAGGGTTGCCATAATATGATTTAAATCTTTCCCATTCGATTCAACAAATTTAAATGTGATTTCTTACTTCGAGTTATATTCATGTTCTCTTTTTTATTTATTTAATATTTTAGATTTCTAATTAATACTGAATTAAAAAGTAAATGGATAGTAGATATAAGATAAATTCGGAATGATCCAGAATGGCTGCCGTCGAAAACCAGCGTGGTTTGTTCCGATCATTTTGATAATGACGACCTTTATTCAACTAATCGTGGACCAAAGGCTATATTATGGTTAAAAAAACTTTTTGTTTGTTACGATTTATCTTGATATTACTTTTTCTTCAGAATCAGTGATTTTGTTGTTGTGATCTTTTTGTATTTAATAAAGGTAATTGACAATATAATTACCTATATTATTTCAAAGTAATTTACATAATGACTTCATACATACCTACGACAATGTTATGATTTACGCTTCAACAAATTTATAATTGAATTTCTATGTGCATTGTTGTCGAAAGAAGCTGTATTTCACTTCTTTCAATCCCAAGACACTGTCGCGGGTAGGGTTAACTTACACCTAAAGATATACCCTATAGTAAAACTAAATATATGCAAATTTTAACCCTTACACCGTAGACAGAGAATGCTACACACTTCACACTCTCGTAATAGCGCACTCTCACCCACACTCGCACACGTCACACAATTAGGCGCATTTTTGCCTTTTTCTCTGTATTAAGCTCGTTCATTTATATAAAGTTATTTGATTTTTCTATAGTTTAAAACTAACCTATTTATTTATATTTGTATTTTGAATTTTTTACATTCAATTGCAAATTAATGGATATTTCTAAGGCCCGTATTACAGAACCTCACTCAAAACTCAAGCATTACATAAAACTCGTTTAAAGCCTTGTGATTGGTTAAAACTAGCTTTAAGTAATGCTTGAGTCTTGAGTGAGGTTCTGTAACACGGGCCTAAGTGGAACAGCGGAGTCTTCCAAGACCCAACACAACAATTCTTGCTTTAAAGGTGCACTTTATAATTGTTTTTTTTTTTTATGTAATAAAAATTGTCTTTATGTAATTTTTTTCTGATGTAATTTTTTTTGTTTTGTTCGGAATAGAGGTCCTTCTAAACAATTGAGGTATAATGCCATACTTAACAATATCTTACTTGTACAATATTAGCCTACCCATAAAATATTATTTCCCAAGTTATGGGGTATTTTTTATAAAAATGGCAACCCTTCGACTCACACATAGATAAAAAGGTGGCTTCAGTTTTGATGTTCGCAGCGCGCCATCTTTCTTTTTTTGTTGGTCTGAGCCTGCACGTTACAAAAGGTATTACAATACATAGCTACAAATTGCCCGACAGAGCCATTTAATTGCACTGACAAATAGTTCGTCGATTATGGCGTCCGTCGTGCAAGATCTCGATGCTGGAACTTTATGAATCACTGCACTTCTGTGTGGGAAAGAGATGAAGCTCTACAGGACGTATAGCTCCATCTCTTTCTCCCACTAAAGTAATATTAAAATAATACTGCTTTTGAGTTGGTGGTAGGCCCCAGTAATGTCATCGGGAGCTTTGCGATCGCCATATATTTGACGATTGTTACCTTTACTTGGTAGTAATGGGAGCGGCGGCGGCGGAAGCGGCGCTCGCGCAGCGCTGGTTGTAATCATACCTTACCATAACAGTATTCAAACTGCAAATTAACGGGTGGCACACGATTGCTGGACCGTACTGGTGTAACCTAGTCAAGTTTTTAGACCGAACGTCAACTTCCTACTTATCTACATTTTGTCGGTAAAACATCTTCATCACCTACCTAGTTATGTAAAATATGCAAGTCAGTCTCATAGCCTTAGGACTAAGAAATAATAAAGAGAATATCTATGACAATTGAAAAGTATGGTATGGTATTAAAAAAAACTGAGTTTTTAAACTGACATTTCAGGTTAAAAGTACCAGATACACGGCGCTCGTTGCGCCCAAAAAAAAATCATCAAGTTATTTTTAGGGTTCCGAATCTAAAGGGTAAAACGGGACCCTATTACTAAGACTCCGCTGACCGTCCGTCTGTCTGTTTATCCGTCTGTCACCAGGCTGTGTCTCATGAACCGTGATAGTTAGACAGTTGAAATGTTCATAGATGATGTATTTCTGTTGCCGCTTTAACAACAAATACTAAAACACAGAATAAAATAAATATTTCAGAACGCGGCGACGCATGAATAGTCCATACAAACGTAATACTTAATTCATTTGCAATTTGGGCAATTATTTCCACCATATTATGTTGTTAATCGGATTTAGACAGTGTTTATCTAGGCGCCTACGTCTTTTTTTTTCAAAAAACTTTTCTAAAATGAAGTTTAAACGAATTTAATTTCGCACATTTTTACAGCGTAAATGACATGTTTTCATATTGTTTTTTCTGTATTTTATACAACAATATTTATATTATTGTTTCTGCAGAAGCATGGCTTATATTATCAAGTTACAAATATCGAAAAAAAAAATGGAAAAATATTAAGTTTTCATTACTTAATAATTTTTGGTATTACGGTACACATCCAAATTTATCATAAATTTTCGAGCGCTAGTGCTATCGCGTCAAGCCATAATTGTCAATGTGTGCGTGGTAGTATTGCTCACTGTAGGTGTATATCGCTCCGACAGGCACTACACTACTAAACCTTCCGCATGAATCACTCCGTCCATTGGTGAAAACCGTTTGAAAATCCGTTCGGTAGTTTTTGAGTTGAGAGAGTGAGGGGACTTTGTTTTATAATATGTAAGGATGCTACGGAACCCTTCGTGCGTGAGTCCGACTCGCACTTGGCCGGTTTTTTATTTTATTTTATCATGTTTACATTGTCCATACCCATCACATCACACCTGCGGAGTTTCGCTAGATTTTTTTTATTTCAAATTCAAAAGTCATTTATTCAAACTAGGCTGAGAATCAGAATCACTTTTCGAACATTTGACCTTGTCGTCGGTAGGGGTTTTAAACTACATGGATAGGTACAGCTTTATTTTAATAGGTAGCTCTTTATGATAACGATCAAGTTAATTGAAATAATCATAAAATAACAGAATACAATAGGTATCTGTGGTGCAGTTTTCTGTCAGCGATAAGTTTGCACAAGAGCCTGTAAGGGCACCGGCGAATATGGACAAACACAATGCCTGCAAATTGCACCAAAATGACGTATGTGCCACGGGTTGCTTAGCTCCAAGCCATATAAGTATCCAAACGAGTGTGATTCACTTTTCGCTACATAAAATTAAAAGCTATTGAAAGTGTAAAGGGTTGATAAACTTTAGTTATAAACGTTAGTTTAAGTCAATGGCGGTACAAAAAGTTCGTCAATTTTAGGAGCAGATTAAAATAATACTAGACAGACTAGACTAGGGTTAGGGTCCTAATAAAATTACTGTACATAGGTAGGTACTGCGGTACATACCTACATATAGGTTAGGTACTACAAAACCTACTTTCGCTGCTGTTGGTGACTAGTTGACTACCAACGAGATATAGCTTAGTATAGGTATCTTTAGGTAGGTACTACAATATTGCAACAACATGGTAGCATTGCTATATCGTACCTAGATGTATCAGTTTTAACCCCCTCTTGGCATATTTATGCCTAATAATATTATGCGTAATGATCATTATGCTGAATTTCGTTATGCCAATGTAAATTATAACAATATACTTTATGCTATCATTAGTAAATCCTAATTAGGTTTAATACCTCCTTGCATTCTAAAAAATGATCTGAATTAAAAAACTTACTGAGATTTATATAAATATACGGACATGGTATGAGGAACGCAATGCAATTAGTTCGAACTTTGATTTTGGTCCGACTGCGGCCATCAGGCGGGTGCGACACAAGGATCCACGCACAAATGAGCCAATTTGTTCTGCGCCACCGCTTTTAATGACTTTTTTGGGTCGACTTGAAATCTCGTTATTTAGTAAGCTCTCCTTGTTTATTTATTAGCTTTATTTTTATCTTGTTAGCATCTTTTTATTTGCGTGAAATACACATTTAGGTACACTTCGCTATAGCAAAAGGAAGTAAGTATGTGGGATTATACCTACATGACATGCATCTAGAGATAAGCTCTTGCTTTTCATGACCTCTTTAAGTACATAGGTACTACCTACCTAAGTATAAGCACTACTTATGTATAGAAGACTCTCTTTCGTCTAACAGAGCTAAAGGCACTAAATTAAGTATGCAAATGTGATGTATTCTAAAAGGCGATTCTTCTCTATTTTTATCCAGCTTAACGGCGCAATCGCGAGGCTAATGGTTCGTGCCCCATAGCCATGTGAAGCGAAGTGAGAGAAATGCCGTGACGTCCACCTCGGTCCTTTATAAAAACATTTTGCAATGGAGATTCGACACACAGTTCGGGATCAGCTTCAGATAAAGGTTTGGGAACAAGTGTCTCTTAGTACTTATAAATTAAGTTAAAAGTTTCCTAGTCGTCTTACCTACCTTTTTCTTAATACCTAATGTGTCTCGTTCTTATCTTGGTGTTAATTAAACAGTTTCTTTGTTGTATTTTTCTGAGCTTTTAAACTAACCTGGTAAATCTTACCAGTAGAGTTTGATTAAGTGTCAAAAGTGTTCAATCAATACACAATTATTGCAGAGTTCAAAATGTCGGGACTCATCAGAACCATGAGTGCCACTAGCCTGACGTTGGTCCTCTGTTGCTGCGCGCTAATCTGCGCGGGAGCATCCTCGACTGGCCGCTGCAAGATAAAGCGCCACACGCACAAGGCTATGCAGACCGACCTCAACGGACGACGCTGCTGGGGCGATGTCAAGATCATGGGCTGTGGAGGATATTGTCTTTCTTATGAGGTACGGTGGTAGCGACTTTCGTGATTGAGAGATACGGGGAGAATTCTGTTTGCCAAATTATGGCTAGATACGAACAAATAATTTGTAGGCAGCTCAGCTCAGACACCTAAGTGAGATATATTGAGTGTATTATGGTTTGGTAATGAAGAGTGTTTCAGACCGTTAATCTGGTGAAGATTTTTGACTGTGGTCTGGCTTCTTTTTTCTTTTTCGTGTGGTAAGTGACTAACCTGGTGCCTGGTGGAGTTTTTATGCCGCCCATGGGCCTCCTGACCTATGGTACTGAAACGTGGTCGCTCACAATGGGCTTCATCAGAAGGCTAAAAGTCACCCAAAGGGCAATGGAGAGGGCTATGCTTGGAGTTTCCCTACGTAATCGAATCAGAAATGAGGAGATCCGCAGGAAAACCAAGGTAACCGACATAGCCCGAAGAATTGCCAAACTTAAGTGGCAATGGGCAGGGCACATTGCTCGCAGAACGGATGGCCGATGGGGCCGAAAGGTTCTGGAGTGGCGACCGCGTACCGGAAGACATAGCGTTGGAAGGCCTCCCACAAGATGGACCGATGACCTTGTGAAGGCCGCAGGAATCCGCTGGATGCGGAAAGCACAGAATCGGTCGAAGTGGAGGTGCTTGGGGGAGGCCTATGTTCAGCAGTGGACGTCTTTCGGCTGAAATGATGATGATGATGATGAGCCTCTGACTCGACTACATAATATGCCGCCCAAAAATATCTGTCAGGCATGGTGGTTTCCTCACGATGTTTTCCTTCCCCGTTTTTGAAGCAAGTGATAAATAATTATACAATACGCCAATTAATCTGAAAGGTTTTGGGTTCGAACTCGAGACCTTATGACCAGTACCCTAATTGCGTAATACAACACAATCACAATTTGATTCGATTTGAAACAGATTGCTAATTCATTGCTTCATAAGTTGGAAAAAAAATTTGCTCAACAACGTAAATAACGCAATGAATGTTGTTGAACTGCCAAAATAAAACAAATTAGGCATAATTGTTTACGAAAATAAGTTACGCAATTAGGGTACTGGTATCCGACGGTCACACCACTAGGCCAGCACTGCTAGTCTGGCTTTTCTTCTGCTTAACTGGCTAGCTATGCCCAGGTAACTACCGTCGAATCTCGCACAGACACCTGTGTTCGGACCGTCATCCATAAACTATCCTCGTACATAGATCATGCCGTTTTGAGGAAATAAACGACTGTAAATAAATAAGTTATGAAGTCATCATTTTTATTCAACTTTCAGTTAAAGATAAAGAATTACTTTCAGATATCCGACTGGCAGTTTCCATACAAACAGTCACACCACCCGGTGTGTGTCCACGGTGATCGTAAGCACGCCTCCGTAAAACTACGGAACTGCGACCCTGGAGTGCAGCCTGGCACTGATACTTATCACTACGTTGAGGCTACGTCCTGCAGGTGTCAGGTCCGTAATATCCTTCTGAGAAGATAACACACAGCTGTACTAAGATTTTTTGGCGTGTGGCTAAAATCGGAACTAATGCCGCCATCTTGTTTGTTGTTGTCACAAGAGGGAGGGTAAAAATTTGAGCGCCATTGTCATTCAAACGCTAAAAGACGTTGAAGCATTGTAGCTGATTGCTGAACCACCAAGCCAACCATATTTTTATAATTGTCAATAGATTATAGCCATTATAGAAATTAAGACCTGCACCCTAGTTGAGTCACTATCAATCACAATCTGAATCATTTTGAAAGAAATTGGCCTTAATTGCTTCATAAGTTCGAAAACAAAATCTGCTCTACAACGTTTACCTACGTTGTAGAGCAGATTTTGTTTTCGAAACGCAATGAATGGTTGGTAAGGTAACATAAACGGTATTCAGCCTAGTCGGTTGACGGTCGGTAGTATCGGTACGGTCAGCTACGAAAGTCGACTAACACTTCAGTTTTTTTAGATAATAATGTTGAAAAGCATTGTTTAAAATTAAGAGTTGATTTATGTAAATGCTGACCGTACCATAATTAATACTTTACAGGCATGTGTTTATGCTCGCAAACACAAACACGGACCGACGATTTAACAGACGAGTCCAGTAGAATTCATACTTGGAAACTAGAAATTTTGTAATTAACGACTACCTACACCTACCTACTTAGGATGAGGACCTTATAGTGAAAGTCATGTACCTACAGTGGAGCTACTATAGCCAATTTACTAATTCTTTAATCGTACGTTTTCAGGCATGTTCATCAGAAGACACCAGCTGTGAGTGGCTTCCTCCGGACTCTTCTCTTCTTGGTGGACTGGTGCTAAGGGAGGAAATTGAAGAAGAACTGGAACAAAATACTTTATAAATTACCCTGATCTACTGAATGTACAAAACTGAAACCTGTGAACCTATTCAATACTTTTATTACCTAATGTTGCAAGTTACATTTTTAAAATAAATAATAAAAAGAAATTTACCTATCGTTTTTAATATCCGGGTATGTATTTGTAAGTACGAGCGATAGATCTGCGAGAATCTTGTAATGTCGGTTGCCTGTAGATAGCATGTAGCCCGATAGCCTGTAGTTGTCTTCCATCCAGGGGCGCAGCTACCGCTGAATCAACCGTATCAATGATACAGGGTAAAATATTATCCAACACCTCTAATTTTTATTGAAAAGAGGCCCGTAATTAAAGAATACCCCATGAAAATATGAAAATTAACGTAACGTGTTTATGGCTTACAAAATCTTCAAGCTACAGGTGCGGTTCAAGCTCTTGCATTCATAATATACAGAAAGTCTAACCTATCCAAGTCGGAATGCTGCAAAAGAATGCCAAAGACAGGTTATCCTATCCGAATCAAGATGTTCAAATTTTCGAGGTCACTTTGCTCACTAACGAATGAAAACATAATATATCCGAATCAGAATGCTCAAGTTATCTAGCTCGATTCACTCGCTCTTGCATTCTCACAATGACCTCCCGAGTCAAGATGCTAGTATAATTATTATGTAAAAAAAACCATTTGAGCTTCGCCGCAGTCCGTAAAAAGGGCCCCAAACAAATTTTGATACACCTACGACACTGCTTGCTTCCACCATCCATAAATTGTGCCTGGTAAGTGGTCACTGGTCGTCTTTCTACAGCGATTGAAAAATTGGATACCTAGCAGATAGCCGCCCGGAATTGCTCGGTAAATGGCATTAGGCTGCCTGTTATAGCTTGCGATTGCGACATGTCACTGGTTTATTAATATAATTTAACGATTCGTAAAATAGAGGAATCGGGCATCTGTTGAATACGCCTCTAAAAACCTTCGGGGAAAAGACGTACAACCTCCCTAGAGTAAGTATGTTTCTTGGTATACATTACATCCGTATTTTTAAAGCACATGACAGATATCAAAAATCGCACCTGGCAACACACACAGTTTGTCATTGATATTGGTTGGTATCAGTGTTGCCAACCCGTACGATAATTATGGGGGCGTACGATAATTTGGCCAATGGTACGATGTACGATAATGAATGTCCAATGTACGATAATTTTGCGATTTGCTGAAAAACAAGTTCCATTAACAAAACGTATTATTTCAGACAAAATCAAACGCAGAAAAAATTAATAAATTCAATATCAATTGTCCAACACAACATCAACAAGTAAGTATCTCTCCCTCTTTCCCTCTAGCTTTTTATTTAATTTTATAGTGAAATCACAAAAATATCAACTAAAAACTATGACAAAACATGTTTACGGTTTGTGCTGCTAGCGCTATTAGTGGTGAAACTTGCATATACTTCCTCTTTCACTCTAGTATAAAATTATTCATTGTTTTTCTATAGCAATTTGAATTAACGACTAACGCTTTTTTTTTTTTGGATTTTTCTTTTGTACGATAATTTTGCCCCAAAAACGATAATTTCGACGTGGGATTACGATAATTTGAACTTTTGGAGTTGGCAACACTGGTTGGTATTGTTTCGCTGTCATTCGTATTTCTAATAATTATTGTAGATATAAAAAGGATTCTGCTGTAAATATGCAACATAAACATGACTCAAAGCTAAAATAATTATAAAAATATTTTATTGTTCCACACAAACGAATAACTTCGTGGTATAAGAAACAAGCGCTCGATTTAAAATTGTCTTAGGCATCAGTGTTATGGGAAGTATTAGTCATGAAACACTACAGTGTATTTATTGTTTTGTGCTTCTATTTGTGTGTAATTAAATCTTCAAGATCCGACAGACCAGATTCTATCTCATTACTGAAGTCAAACTCCACATCGGAGCAGAAAGTATGGAACATAAAACTTGACGTTTTCTTCTCGAAAACCTTGCCTCCCGTGATCACCAGAGCACCCAAAAGTGATGTACGATTCAAATGTGAGGCGATAATGAACTATACGAAGGTTCAAAAATATACGAAAAATAGGGAAGGCATTGCAACATTGTTGAAGGAATCTCCTCCTGATCATATACAACAGAAACTGTTAGAAAATGTTAAGGTCTATTGGTTGAAAGATAATAAGATTATAGATGATAACTCAACCCAGAGAATGAAAATAACTACTAAGATTGATAAGACCAATGGCACTATAGGTACTAATCTGAGAATCAAAGACATAGCTTTAACTGATAAAGGCAATTACACATGTGTGATCAAACAAAATTATGAGAAGAAGCAGACATCACAGTTAAAAGTTGAACAAGGTATAGAAAACTATGAGATTCCTACATATGCGTCACTATTTCCTAATACTGATATCTACAGCCAACTGGATATTAATGTTCAGTCCACTCCTGGTTTGATGTCAGAAAACATACAAACACTGAATGCAAACTTTACCAATTCTACAGAGCCTCAAAAGTTAGAGCCAATATGTCAGGAATATTTAGGAAGAGTATGTGCCGAACATCTAAAAGGTCAATTTGTCTATATTCCTTATAATACAAGTCAAGCAGCTCTTGAAGATAAGCTACTGAAAGCTTTTCAAGTGACAAGGTATTCTAACGACATTAGTCCCCGCTGTGAAGGCTATGCAGTGCCCAGTCTTTGCTATTCAACATTTCCTATTTGTAGAGATCCTTTTATCACTAACAGCAAATTCTACAGGGAGGCTAAAAAACTGTTCTCAATACAAACTGATGCTACCAGTAAAACCAATGAAGATGACTGGCCAGAAATTGTTTTTGAAAACTTACCCCTTGGGAAATTGCCTAGTAAGTACACAGACTCAAATAGCTCATTTGCAGCTATGTTTAATTTCCGACATAATTCAACTGTCCTCAGACGTGTGTGCAAACAAGATTGTGAAATATTGGAAAATGAATTGTGTCAGAAAGAGTATGCTATAGCTAAGAGACACCCTCATATAGGACAGCAGCTGACTTTGGAGGAATGTCAAGACTTGCCTGAAGATGATCCTGACTGTCTGAGGATCAGCATTGGTGGAGTCATGGCATCTGATGATGAATGTTACTGGGAAAATGGTAGTGGGTATCTAGGAAGAGTCAACATAGCAAATAATGGCATGGCTTGTGTTGAATGGTCCAAACAGTTACATGTTAGATTATCTGATTTCCCTGAACTTGCTGGGACACACAGTTATTGTAGAAACCCTGGAGGAGTTCTGGAGCAGCCCTGGTGCATTATAGAAAAAGATGGCAAAACAGATAAACAATTTTGTGATATTCCAAAGTGTGCTCATAAAATCTGGATTTATATTGTTATTGTTTTTCTTGTTTTGACCCTATCAATTATTGGTTTTATTATCTGCTTATGTTATAGACATAAAAACAAAAACAATGCTGCTGCAATAAGGGATATAAACCTACCCAATGCTGATAAAAACATCTACGGGAATTCTAGATTGAATTCACCAATAGAAATGAGTGAATTATTAACTAACAATATAGCTAATCAGCCACATCTGACAAGAAATACCCGTGGTAATGGGGTGCTACGCATACCACAGTATTCTCTTTCGCAAATTAAATTCTTGGAAGAATTAGGGGAAGGAGCATTTGGTAAAGTGTACAAGGGAGCGCTGAAGAGGAATGGCGAAACACAGTTTGTGGCTGTAAAGGCGCTAAAAGAGAATGCCTCAGCAAAAACACAGGCAGACTTCAGAAGAGAAATAGACTTGATATCTGAGTTAACCCATGACAACATAGTGTGTATTGTTGGTGTGGCTTTAAGAGAAGAACCTTTATGTATGTTGTTTGAGTTTATGGCCCGTGGGGATCTGCACGAGTTTTTGATGGGACGGGCACCACCCTCCGGGAAAGGTCTACCGCCCATGAGATTGCTAAGCATCGCAAATAACATTGCTGCAGGCATGCAGTATCTTGCTTCCCATCATTATGTTCACAGAGATCTAGCGGCCAGAAACTGTCTGGTTTCTGATGATTTTATTGTCAAAATATCAGATTTTGGATTGTCTAGAGACATCTACAGTTCAGATTATTATAGAGTGAGTATATTTCTGTAAAAGTTTTCTAGTTAAAAAGAAACTCTGATATCACCATAATTATGTTTCAGTGCATTTAATGCACGAGTAAAGAATTTAATGAATGGTTACTGATTGCTGTGAATGCTTGGCGTGTAATATTTGTATGTTGCGCGGGAAATTCATACTATCTATCGACGATCTCTGGGCATCACGCGTCGGAATTTATTATGCTTTAGCTTGTGTAGATTTTCCATTGTTTCCTTTCACTTATTGAATGTATTGATATATACGTTATGTACGTTAGAGACGTTATATAATACGTGTAGGTATATTTTAATTTAAGACTTCGCATATCCATATTTTCTCTTCTTGTTCTCACACAGTATTGTCTACATTTCTTTCACGTTTCTCCTTTCGCAGGTCTGCTGGAAGAAATTTCTTAAGAAATAAGCAGTACCTTTGTACTCTAAATTATAACTGTGTTGTTTCTCTTTGTATTTTACTGTGTGTGCATAAATAATAAAGATTTGGATCACAATTATAACAGACAAATAAAGAGAATAGTGTTAGCAAGGGCACCTATGAGTATTTAATAAGAATTTTACTTTATGAGTGCAGTTAAATTAATTAAAATTGAATTTAATGTTACAGGTACAGTCAAAAAGTTTGCTGCCTGTGAGGTGGATGCCACCAGAATCTATACTTTATGGGAAGTTCACAACTGAGAGCGACATTTGGTCATATGGAGTGGTGTTGTGGGAAATTTACAGCTATGGACTACAGCCGTATTATGGGTAAGAACATACTTAATAGTATCATTGCAGCAGACATGTTATTATGTGTCATTTGTTTTGAAGGCTAGTGTGGTGTGATTAAGTTCAAGGTTTGTTTCTCGTTTTTTTATCAACGTTAGTTACGCATTTTAACAATGTTCTTATATAGGGTAATTGGTAATGCGACCTATTGCTTGTGGAGTTTTTCTAGAGCCTAGCCTAGCCATCCAATTAACTCATCACCTGTTAAGCAGCCTTATTAAGGCGGATAACAATTAAAATTCTATTGTGTCTCGTTAATGACATTTGAAGGGCTTAACCATGTGATCCTCAATTTACTAACTTCTTAATTTTTTATCTTTTATTTTGACAGGTATAGTAATCAAGAAGTGATATCAATGGTGCGTGGTGGAGAGCTTTTAGCGGCTCCGGCGAGTTGTCCACCACCCATGTACTCACTCATGAGGGACTGTTGGAAGCACCAGCCGCAGAGGAGACCCAACTTCGAGGAAATAGTTAATAGGTAGGAAGATGTATGTTTTTGCCGTAACTCCCTTTCCAAACACCATTTCAATTCAAGGCAAGGGGATGGTGAACCAAATGTAATTCAACAAAATTGTTCCAGAATCCAAGAATGGATAAATATGGGTGGGTGTCCAGAAATCGCAGCTTCCGAAGCAGGAACCAGTGGTTTCGGGCACCGGCCATCCGGCTCCAGCCGAGACTTGCAGGAGAGAGTACCTCTGCTGCCTCCACACTGCTCCTCTTCCAACGGATCCCTGGCCACCGGTAGTCTGAAAAAGTTCAGCGCCGCAGGGTCCAGCTCCAAAGTCACCGATGATAACTGTTCCACATGCAGCGAGGTACCACCCCTCGCGCCCAAAACAAAGAAACTCAGTTCGGGATCCCTCATCGACACCGACAAAATTGGTACGAAAGACACAGTTGTTAGAATACTACCGAGCACACAGTTTGGAAACGAAATTTAAGATGGTACAAATCACAGAGTACTCGATAAATGGAGCGATAAGTTGCGCACCTTATCACACAATATCTGCACGTTTGCTTATCAAACCTACATGTCGCACACTTCACGAATTCGGTTGCTGATTCTGAAGATAAAATGTGCGTATTTACACTCCATTTGTATATTACTCCTTGGTAAATAGATAGCCAATATTCGACATGTTTTCTTTGATGCTTTATGCATATTTACACTTAAGGAGAAGCGTTCTAGTTTAAGATAGGTTTGTAAAAAGAAGTAGTTTTTGTAACACTAGTCTTCATTGGTATGTTATTTGTATGTAAATGTGTCACTTCCACCCTTAAAACATTTACAGCAAGAAATGCGCGAAAAGTGCATGATATTTCCTTTTTACTTCCGATTGTTCAATACTCTGTTACATTATCCGACTTAAAGTCACAATTATGCCTGTCCTCATTTACCTGACAAAATACTGCCGAGTTCATTTCGTTTATAAGAATAATAACTCTACCTACTTGAAGTCTGGAATAGGCTCCCATGTTTAGTAATTTCCATTCGTTCCTTTATATTTACGTCTAAGTGTAGTTTAAATTAAAGGTTGTGTACTATTAGTGTAAATGAGTACGGATATCCCAAGAAAGTATGTGCTTCGGAAATCATCATCTGTCTTCAGAAATACGAATACGCGATGATTAGATCTAATTAGAGTTGTTGCACTTAGAACCATGGCAGTACTTGCCTTTTTTTGTTGTATTACCATGATAACATTCGACGTTTGTGCTAATTCAGAAACACGAAGATTACAGAAGCGCATAGCTTTTTTGGTTTACCTATACCTAATTGTTTTTGACTGAACAATGAAAATTAAGTACATAAATATTCAGTTCGCTTTACTTATCTATTTAATTAGTTGTTAATATTAGTCCAAATAAGACCGTCATGGAGTTATAAGTTTATTATTTTGTTGTCAATTATTTATTTAAGATTATTTATACATTGTAGGCTTAAGTACTGAATCATGATAACAAGAAATTCTACTTTGTACGTATTTATTAGTTACTTATTAATGGCGTTCCGTACAACTAGCTGGCGTCCTTAGAGTAAGGACAACGTACATAAACGTTGTATTCATTTGATGTTAATGTTATTTACATCGTAATTCGGACAATTAATTTGATAGGAAATTATGGTCTAAGGTTTCCCCATTCTTTTTTTCTCTCTAGATAACACTAGAACAATATGTTATTTTAACAAAAAAAAGGATCCACGACTTGAGCCTCGATGAACAGTATTTTTAAAGGAATTATCTCTCTCATTTTACTGCCGTCATCGGTGCAACTATTTTTTTTTTAAGCTATCGATTATTTAGTCCAGAATTTCCTTGTAATATGGAAACTTGTGTCATTTCAGTTATTTAAGTAATATTATAAGCCCCGATATAATTGTCTTTTTGTATTCAGCAATAGCAAGTTATTTTATAAAATTGTTTGTTGCCTGCATTTCCTCCTAAGCTCAGCAATTCTAGTGTTATTTTATCATGTTTGTTGCATATAGCATAACTATTGAAAATGAATAGGAGGTATTTGAAGCAGTGTGTGTTTCAACTAAATAAGTGTTTCAAAATTCAAATATTGTATTAGCTTATAAGACTGACTGAAAATATCAAAACTACACAATTGTCAATATTGTACTTATTTTAGAGAGCTAAATCTTCACATCGAGTGAACTGGACATTAGACAACTTAGACTTTAAGATTTGAATTTAAATTGGCAGCACTATAATACGATCTCACTGTGTAAACAATATGTTTTTATAGCATAGTGTTACTGACTCATCAAAAGTTGATCTTCCAAACAATAATTATATTCAAGTGAGCAAGTTGGCAGCTTATTACTTCATATATTCAACTGTGTGATGTAAGTTGGTGGCACATGTACGCTTGCCGGTTAGTACCTAATCGTAATCTAAGTATCAAGTAAGACTTACTATTTTCCTGAACCTATCCAATTGCTTTTTGTGAAATTTTACTGGTGATCCATTTTTATATTTTTTTTTATTAATGTTTATATTTTATATTAGTACTTTCTGTACTTGCCAAAGACTTTTTTTTGTATGTGATACACTTAGTTTCTTACTTAGATGTAAATTGTATTTCTATAATAAATAATTTTTAAAAGTTTTCTAAAAATAATTTATTTTTACTTACGTAAGTACTAACAATACAATTCGGAAGAATTATTATTAAATAACAAATATAAAATTTAGTAAAACCCAACTACCTTCACTTGGTAACATTAAATTTAGTTAAGTCGTCTTGTTCACAATTTTTTTTTACAATCAAATATTCCCCATGTACTTTCATATGAACTTTGAGGTTGTTGTTGCCTGTAAATCTTTTGTTACACACCCTGCATACATATGGCTTTTCACCTGAAATAAAATGATTTTGGGTTACTAAGCGCTGTGACTGGTAATCATCAAAACCTAGACAGCTTAAAATTATTGAAATTGTGACATACAGATCTATGCCAAACTAAAATACACTGGACAGCAAACAAACCGGGCCACCCGCTACCTTGGAACTCAGATTCAATTTTCTCAAAAAGTATACGACGTACAAATATCAAAGTTATACCTACAGAAATTGAGTTTCATGATGATTATAATGAATGGAAAATCATTGGGATTAATCAATTTATTAAGGATTTTACAAAGAAGAGTCGTTATCCTGTCGTGTTAATCGTTAGTAATCATAAAATGAAAAGAAAATTAAAGCCAGAAACAAATAAAAAATAAAAATAAAGTTTTAGGTCAGTATTCAGTATTCCCTCCTCTTGCTCGGATAACTGCCAGCATCCTCGTATTCATCGACCTCACGAGTCTGACGATGAAATCTTGAAGAATTTCATTCCATTCCTCTTCAATTGTGATTCGCAGGTCTGGAAGCCTTGTTGGAGCAGGTACCCGGGCTCGACCCCGACGTTTCAGCTCATCCCATAAGTGTTCTATCGGATTCAAGTCCGGGCTTCGAGCTAGCCAGTCCATCGTACGAATGCCGACGACGTCGCGTAAATACTGGGTCACCACATGACCAACATGAGGCCGTACATTATCATGCATCAACTGCATATCCTGCCCGACATATCCTGCGTAAGGTACCACATGGTCTGCGAGGATTTCAGTAATGTAGCGATGAGAAGTCAATCCACGTATACGGCCCGTCGGTTCGATGAAAACTAACGCTGTATGTGCGGTTAACGAGATGCCGCCCCAGACCATTACAGATCCTCCTCCATAAGCAACAGTTTCCTCGATGCAACACTGAGAATAACGTTCTCCAGGGCGACGATATACTCTCTGACGTCGACAACTTCCATGTAGACTCACCCTGGTCTCATCAGTGAAAGTACACTACCCCACCGCTCTAACGTCCAATCCCTATGCTCTCGAGCAAATTCAAGTCTTGCTCGACGGTGGGCTACCGTTAATGCTGGGCCTGTTGCAGCTCTCTTTGGAGTCAGGTTCCGTTCAGCAAGTCTCCTTCTGACGGTATCTGAACTTATGACCACTTGGCGTTCGTCACGCAGACTTTGTTGGACTTAAACTGCGCTGAAACGGCGATTTCGCAGTACAGTAAGTTGGATATAACGATCATCTGCTGCTGATGTAGCCCTAGGTCTGCCCGTACCTGGTCGGCGATCGAATACTCCAGTCTCAAGGTATCGTCTGTAAACTTGTTGCACCGAAGATCTGCTAATACGAAGTCTTTGAGTGACCTAACGTTGCGCAACGCCTGCTTGAAGTAATGCTACAGCTTGAGCTGCTTCCTGAGGTGTCGTATCCATTATTGATCAAAACAAGTAGCAAAAATACACGCGTCTGAGCAGACGATGGACAAAAACTAAAGAAATGATAAGAAATATCCGACTACCCTCATTGTAGAAAAAAAGAACACCAATCGCGAACTCTAGTAAAATTTGAGCAGATCGTTAGCATTGTGTTTGTTGCTTGATTACTATGTGAGTTGACGGTACCTACTTTAGAATAAATTTATAGTCATTTTAATCAGCATGAAATGCGCTTTCTGTAGGTATAACTTTGATAGTTGTAAGTTTTATACTTTTTGAGAAAATCGAATCAGAGTTCCAAGGTAGCGGGTGGTCCGGTTTCTTTGCTTTCCAGTGTAGTTTTAAAGGGCAACTTGGGAGAGGCCTATGTTCGCTAGTGGACAGGCAATGTTATAAGATCTCCAGTACGGTAATCAATTAACTTTCAACAGGATCAAATTAAATTAGCTAGCGGAACTCTGCAGACGTGATGGGTATCGATATCTAAACACGATTAAATTAAATAAAAAATGATTAGATGTTTCTTTTTAGGGGGTTAACGACCGCTGGTAGTTTTGTTACATGAAATTAGACTTGAAAAAATCTGTTTTCTTTTGTTTTATCATGTTTAGATATCGAAACCTAACCACGTTTGTGAAGTTTACACAAAAAATTTTTTTTTTTGATATTTCAAGTGACTTTGACAAGGGTCATTGACCGCAGTTAGTGTAACTGCGGTCAATGACCCCACAAAAAAACCATTAAAATTAAATTTCTTTTTTGTTTTATCATGTTTAGATATCGATACCCATCACGTTTGCGGAGTTTCGCTAGCTAACTTAATTCAACCCGGTATAATTTATATCTAGACCTGTATGTATCCGTCGATGTTTGATCAGCACAGTGGCGGTATAAAACTTAGCGGGGCAGTATTCACACTGTTTAGTGCGATTGCCGTCGTGTCGGTCCAGATGCGCTATCAGTGCGCCCTTCGTCTTGTACTTAGCGGGACATCTAGTACACTCGTACCTTTGAATGTCGCTATGTTTCATCATGTGCCTGGATAACTGAAACAGTATAGAGTAAATTATAATTGGGTGTTTTAAAGTTAGATGATGTGGAATGTTAAGTTACGGGCAGACAAATTGAGCATGACTAGTTGTATAGTCGACCTCGTACAGTATTTTTATCCCACGAAGCGACGCGCGCTTTACTTGTGTTTACCAAGTGTACAAACACGCTGTGAATATGCGTGTAAGCGCAGGTGCTCTAGGTACCGTTCGAGATACCGCGAAGTCAAAAGTGCTGCCGCTACTCGTCTTCACGCACACATTCACAGCGTGTTTGTACACTTGGTTACCACAAGTAAAGCGCGCGTCGCTTCGTGAGATCGAAATACTATAATTGCTTGACCACTTTTGACGATTCCCAATAAATTGAAACTTCACTACATTGAATCTATCTCGTCACATTGATGTTGAAAGCAAAATAGATTTAGTCGTTTTATGACGTGCAAGTGTCAGTAAACATTAGGGTGGTAAAGCAATTACGAGGTCGACTAAACAACGTACTAGTCATTCGTTTATTTATTTCTTGGATCGCCAACAGAGGCCACACGATGATCCACCCTGGACGTGCTTCGCGCCAGTTGTACTGGTGGTCGTAAGAGCTGAAAGCTCTGCTCAGGGCATGTGTTGCTGCGCGACGCCGGTACGCCAGGCACCGCAGGCTCCGTATCCGCCCTCCGGATACGAAAGCCATTCAGGCGGAGCTGTACGAGGGGTACAGAGCGGCGAAGACCGCCCTCCAAGCGGAGATCCTGCGGGCCAGGCACTGGCCCGCGAGGAGTTGCTGGAGACTCAACAGGGACCCGTGGGGACGCTCATTCAAGATGGTGCGGGAGAAACTCCGCCCATGGGCTCCTCCGCTGACGTAGTCTCCGGCCCCAGCTTGTGGTGAGCGCTCTGTTCCCCTCAAGAGGGGAACATACCCCTCCGCCCATGGGCCCATGCGGTACCCGATGCGGACCACACCGCCGACGACGACGACGACGATGCTCCGGAGGTGACTGAGGTAGAGATGAGAGTGGCGGTAGGCAAGATGAGTGCGAAAAATACCGACCCAGGACCCGATGGCGTACCCGGAAAAGCCTGGGTCCTGGCCATGGGGTCTCGGGCCTCGACTAAGGGGGCTCCTAAGCGCATGCATGGAGAGGGGCCAGTTCCCACTTCGTTGGAAGACTGGGAAACTGGTCCTCATCAGGAAGCCGGGGCGCCCAGTGGACTCTCCGTCCGCCTATCGGCCCATTGTGCTGCTCGACGAGGTGGGCAAGCTCTTTGAAAGTGTCCTTGCAGACCGCCTCGTCGGGCAGCTGGTGCGGGTAGGGCCAGATCTGGCGGAGAGCCAGTTCGGTTTCCGCAGGGGGCGCTCTACGGTGGACGCCATTATGCGCGTGCGGGCCCTCACGACGGGGGATGCTGTGGCACGGGGTGGGGTCGTCTTGGCGGTGTCTCTAGACATCGCCAATGCCTTCAACACCCTGCCCTGGAGTTGCATCAGGGAGGCACTCCAGTATCACCGGATGCCGCCGACCTACCTTTGTCGTGTGGTCGAGGCCTATGACGGCCCTGTCCGTCAGATAGGCTATCTGACGGACAGGGCCGTCATCTACCCCGGTCACCAGGGAGAGTAGAACCGGCAAGAGATGTCGTGCGGTGTCCCACAGGGTTCGGTCCTGGGGCCGCATCTGTGGGACATCGGATACGACTGGGTGCTCCGCGCCGACCTCCCTAGCGGCGTCAGCGTCGTTTGTTACGCTGACGACACGAACACATGAGGGAGAGGCAAACTTCGCGCTCTCACGCCCCTAACCACCATAGCAGGAGGAGACGCCCTGGGCGTCGGGAATCGCGAGCCGATTTCCGGCCACCGTAGGCGCGGGCTTGCGGACGGTGAGCAATGGGTAGCTTGCCGCTGATAAGGACGAGGCCCGGGTCGACGGCGCGTTGTGTTCCACGCGCGCCTCAAAGAGATGTCAGCAGAATTGACGGGGTGCGCTAGGGCCGATACCTGCCGGGGTTGCGAATAAGGCCGAAAGGGAAATCGTGGCCCCCGGCAACATGGCAACTGAAGGAACACGGGTGGGTTTTAGTCAGTAAGAGTCTGACACGCCCTAGAAGGAGAAGTTATTTGATAATTTACCACTCAAAAAAGAAAAAAAAAAGCCACACGATGACGTTTATGTCAGAAGACATAAACGTCATCGTGTGGATTTTTTTTTTTATATCATAGTTTAACAAAAGTTAAACTTTGATATTTTGTATGTAATATCAAATTCATTATGCTTTGATACTTCGCTATACTGCCTACAGAGCCTTGGCAAAACAAGTCATGTTCATGTGTAAGTTTTGCCCAATTTTTTGTGTGCCCGAAACTTAGCGACAAGTTAGTTTGGGATTTGGCGACTCATCGTAAACACAATGATTGCCGAAGCGCATAACTTAAATCGTAGTATTGTATTTATCCTACTCACTCGAGAATTTCCGTCAAGTTGAAGGCCACATATAGGGCATACTTGTAACTTGTGTGTACATTTATGTTTATCATGGACCACTTGACTCTGAAATGGTCGTTTACACTGTTTACAATAAACCTTCTCTGGATTATGTCTTCTTATTTTATGGTCCTGCAATTAATTGGGTACCTTTGTAAGATCTATTTTATTTCATCTGTTTAAAGAAAATCACGTGAATATTTTGTGCTTAAGTGCTTACTTTTAGTCCACCACTATATCTGCAGGAGAATTCACACATATCACAAACGTAAGCTTTATTCTTACCATGCGACTTTATGTGCGATTTTAAATTCGTTTTGCTTTGGAAGCTGAAAATAAGAAATAAAATATTGAGCATATTTTATGGGTTTTACAAACAAGAGACGGCTAGAGAAGGTGCTTTACGCGCGTGCGGATCGAATACGTGCCTAAAACTTTTATGTAGCAAACCAGCAAGGTGATATAGGCTACTCACCCTTTAGAACACAAGTCGCAAATATACTTAATACTGGAATGTACTTGCAGTATGTGACTGCTAAGTTTTCTTGGTGTGTTGCATGTCATTGGACAGTTATTACAAAAAAGCTTTTTGTCCTGAAAAAATCACAACATTTCAAAACAAGTTTTTTTTTAATCATAGATTATGTTTTTGAATACAGGGTGGCAGGGAGGGACATCGACGCGAACACTGTTACCATGGATTCAGTACATGATTTTGAACCCTCTTGCGTTGAAACTTTTCGTCGGTTATTAAAAAAAAAAACTGCTGCTTCATAGAAAAGTGATTACCTACGCGGTCAAAATGTATGGAACAGCAGATTTTTATTTAAAATAACCGACGAAAAATTTCAACGCAGGAGGGTTCAGAATCATGTACTGAATCCATGGTAACAGTTTTCGCGTCGATGTCCCTGCCACCCTGTATAAACAGTAGAGCATACTTACATCTTCTTCAATGTGGAAATTCCTGTAGTGATGTTCCAAATACAGACAAGATTTGAATTTCTTCTCACAAATGTGACATTTACTCTGATTCAATGGGACATGTATCAGTCTATGAGCAAGGAGCTGAGATAGGCTGTTCAGTTGCTCTCTACAAAGATCACACTTTCGGTCCCTTTTATGGCTATCTAAATGATTATTCAGGTAATTTTTTTCTTCAAACGACTTAGGGCAAATACCTGGAAATTAATTGAAACAACTTTTACTAAATTATACAAACTATACAGTATTTTTATCTCACGAAGCGACGCTCGATTTACGCTGTTGATGTGTGTGTGAAGACGAGTAGCAACAGCACATAACAGTGAAGCGAGTGTCGATTCGTAAGATAAAAATATTGCACCAAAAATAAAGGTGTTTTTACCCGACTGCCCTGTAATTGCTTGATCACTTTTGACAACGATTTCCAGTAACTTTAAACTTCAGTAAGGTTAAAACTATCTAACTGTCACTTATGTAGACAAATAGACCTTTACCCTAATTGCGTAACTTATTTTCGTAAACAGATAAGACTTCGTTTCATTTTGACAGTTCAACAACATTCATTGCGTTATTTACGTTGTTGAGCAGATTTTTTTTCCAACTTATGAAGCAATGGTTTCAAATCGAAACAAATTGTGATTGATCGTGTATTACGCAATTAGGGTACAGCACCCTAATTGCGTAATACAACACAATCACAATTTGTTTCGATTTGAAACAGATTTCTAATCCATTGCTTCATAAGTTGGAAAAAAAATCTGTTCAACAACGTAAATAACGCAATGAATGTTGTTGAAATGTCAAAATGAAACAAATTTCACGAAATTGTTTACGAAATTAGGGTACTGGTCATTTTATGATGTGCAACTGTCATTCAACCATCTATACTTAGCCGACGTTCGCACGGACGTAATAAAATCGCGGCGGGATTTTATCGCGCACTGGATTTTCAACTCTCGGTGTTAAGCCGAGCGTTGAGAATCCAACGCGCTGGGACGCACTCTCGTCCCAGCGCGTTGAAAAACACTGTTGGATCAACTCTCGGCGCTAAGCAGAGCGTTGAAAATCAAGTGCACGAAAAAAAAATCGCCGGTATCTTATTACGTCCGTGCGTACGTGAGCTTATTATAAATTAAAGTCGCTTTTCGTGTCTGTCTGTGTGGTCGTGTAAAGGATTTTGATTTCGTTTTCACTTTCAGAATTTATTTATTCCGGTTATTTGACTTTATAAAAAAAAAACATGTTTCGTCAAGCCGTAAGTATAAACCGTGCGAAGGTGATAAAAGAGTTACAAGGTTGATACAAACTCCACATAATTATAATTTTGTTTTCTAATTGGCTTATAAGTTTTTTTTTTGTTATTTACAATGTTGTTTTGTGAAAGCTGTGTATACCTATAATATACATATATACCACTACTTTTATTAGGTTATTGTTCTGTTTTGGTTGGTTGGTGTACCAAATAAATAACTCTTTTAATTAGTAAAATATCACAATGGGCAAAATAACTTATGTGATTTGGTACAATTACCTAACTAAAAGAAAAGGTTTTCAATAATCATAACTAATAATAATTACCACAGAACCACTGTTCTTCAAGTCCATTCGCAATGCTTTCTAATAATTTTGATGTTTTTACTTTGAGTTTTGTATGTTTATTTCTTTTAATCTTCTTTGGTTTCACATCTGGAATAATTATGTTCTTTATAATAAAAATAAACCATACTGCCACTTTAGACATAATTATACTAATAAAGCTGAAATTTGTATAATCATTTTCTTTTGATTTAAGAGTTCTGGTTGTTTGGTCTTATCATTATTGATTTATTGCACCAACACAGCCAAGTTAACCTTTTCGTTTGACTTTTTTATGGTTTCTTTTTAAGGTCATGTTCAGATGAACGCTCTGCATTAAAAATATGTCTTAATATAGGGATAAAAAGGGTCTATATTACTTTAATAAAATGTTAGAAATAATGTTGCAATAAGTTTGCATACTACCTTCTTCTTTTTTAACAAAAATGTTGTCATCCTCTTCATATTCAGAAAAGGCATCATCAAAATTGTCTAGAATTATATCATCCTCATAGTTTTCTGCCTTAATTTCTGACTTTATATCCAGTACTTTCTCATTCTCACAAATTGAAGTGCTATTATCAATCTCTATAAGAAGTGTTTTATTTTCTGCTTTAATATCCTGAAAGAAGTAATTTCATCAGTAATTAAGAGTTTGAATTTTTGTTAAGTGCTATAAGTTAATTAATATTTGTTCTGAAAGAATTACAATGCAGGATTAAATTAAAATGACAAGGTCACACAATTTGGAGTTACTGATCTCATCTTTGTTGAATCTTAGCTGAACCTAAAACTGAATAATACTCACAGAATAAATAATTTCTTTCAATGTAGTTTCTGCTGTTATGGACTTTTCTCTGAATTCTATAAAACATTTGACTGTGTCTAAACATGTCTGACATGAATACTGTGGCATACCATCTAATAAGGTAATCTGAAATAACAAATTAATTGCAAAGTAAACAAAGAAACAAGTTATAAATGAAAAAGACACTATTTACGTTGATTTATTTACTTGAAAACTGTCTAAATAGTTTAATAACTAAATAAGCTAATAAAGATAACGAACAAATAATTATTACATTAAGATTTGTTAACAAGTTATAGTTGATAATGAAAGTTTCATCCAATGGAAGCATTTGTTTTTCTGTTGATAAACATACTCTACACATCTCCATGTTCAATAAAATTATGTAAAAAGTTATTTTGAACAATATAAATGAACGGTATAGGCCAAATTAACGAATTTTAATTTACTTTTCTAGTTTACATCGCAAACACACAACAACCACTCATTTTTTTCACATCAATGTTGATTTTTGTTGACTGATGAGTGTTGACATTAGATTACGTCAAGAAGACGTCAACATTAGTGTCAATGTGGACCTTTTTTGAGTAAAGGTAATAAATCGACTAAAATTTTCTCGAACTAATCAAACAAGATCTACATTGTATTCAACTGTATCAATGGAAGAATTTATTTTACTTATGTCTACAGTTATTGGTTTTTC